>OX639995.1:0-5182690 GCA_951828415.1 Anomoia purmunda
CCTACATACCCTACCGCATATACATACGTACACGTACATATATAGCTATATGCAAAGGACATGCATATGCAAACGGATCGCGCGGGAAACCTACGCCAATACGACAAGTGTTCTGGGGCAAAACCTACGTCCCCTACCACATATTATATAGCTATAGCACATCGCGCGGGCCGCCCCAAACCTACATACCTACATACCCTACCGCATATACATACGTACACGTACATATATAGCTATATGCAAAGGACATGCATATGCAAACGGATCGCGCGGGAAACCTACGCCAATACGACAAGTGTTCTGGGGCAAAACCTACGTCCCCTACCACATATATATAGCTATAGCACATCGCGCGGGCCGCCCCAAACCTACATACCTACATACCCTACCGCATATACATACGTACACGTACATATATAGCTATATGCAAAGGACATGCATATGCAAACGGATCGCGCGGGAAACCTACGCCAATACGACAAGTGTTCTGGGGCAAAACCTACGTCCCCTACCACATATATATAGCTATAGCACATCGCGCGGGCCGCCCCAAACCTACATACCTACATACCCTACCGCATATACATACGTACACGTACATATATAGCTATATGCAAAGGACATGCATATGCAAACGGATCGCGCGGGAAACCTACGCCAATACGACAAGTGTTCTGGGGCAAAACCTACGTCCCCTACCACATATATATAGCTATAGCACATCGCGCGGGCCGCCCCAAACCTACATACCTACATACCCTACCGCATATACATACGTACACGTACATATATAGCTATATGCAAAGGACATGCATATGCAAACGGATCGCGCGGGAAACCTACGCCAATACGACAAGTGTTCTGGGGCAAAACCTACGTCCCCTACCACATATATATAGCTATAGCACATCGCGCGGGCCGCCCCAAACCTACATACCTACATACCCTACCGCATATACATACGTACACGTACATATATAGCTATATGCAAAGGACATGCATATGCAAACGGATCGCGCGGGAAACCTACGCCAATACGACAAGTGTTCTGGGGCAAAACCTACGTCCCCCTACCACATATATATAGCTATAGCACATCGCGCGGGCCGCCCCAAACCTACATACCTACATACCCTACCGCATATACATACGTACACGTACATATATAGCTATATGCAAAGGACATGCATATGCAAACGGATCGCGCGGGAAACCTACGCCAATACGACAAGTGTTCTGGGGCAAAACCTACGTCCCCTACCACATATATATAGCTATAGCACATCGCGCGGGCCGCCCCAAACCTACATACCTACATACCCTACCGCATATACATACGTACACGTACATATATAGCTATATGCAAAGGACATGCATATGCAAACGGATCGCGCGGGAAACCTACGCCAATACGACAAGTGTTCTGGGGCAAAACCTACGTCCCCTACCACATATATATAGCTATAGCACATCGCGCGGGCCGCCCCAAACCTACATACCTACATACCCTACCGCATATACATACGTACACGTACATATATAGCTATATGCAAAGGACATGCATATGCAAACGGATCGCGCGGGAAACCTACGCCAATACGACAAGTGTTCTGGGGCAAAACCTACGTCCCCTACCACATATATATAGCTATAGCACATCGCGCGGGCCGCCCCAAACCTACATACCTACATACCCTACCGCATATACATACGTACACGTACATATATAGCTATATGCAAAGGACATGCATATGCAAACGGATCGCGCGGGAAACCTACGCCAATACGACAAGTGTTCTGGGGCAAAACCTACGTCCCCTACCACATATATATAGCTATAGCACATCGCGCGGGCCGCCCCAAACCTACATACCTACATACCCTACCGCATATACATACGTACACGTACATATATAGCTATATGCAAAGGACATGCATATGCAAACGGATCGCGCGGGAAACCTACGCCAATACGACAAGTGTTCTGGGGGCAAAACCTACGTCCCCTACCACATATATATAGCTATAGCACATCGCGCGGGCCGCCCCAAACCTACATACCTACATACCCTACCGCATATACATACGTACACGTACATATATAGCTATATGCAAAGGACATGCATATGCAAACGGATCGCGCGGGAAACCTACGCCAATACGACAAGTGTTCTGGGGCAAAACCTACGTCCCCTACCACATATATATAGCTATAGCACATCGCGCGGGCCGCCCCAAACCTACATACCTACATACCCTACCGCATATACATACGTACACGTACATATATAGCTATATGCAAAGGACATGCATATGCAAACGGATCGCGCGGGAAACCTACGCCAATACGACAAGTGTTCTGGGGCAAAACCTACGTCCCCTACCACATATATATAGCTATAGCACATCGCGCGGGCCGCCCCAAACCTACATACCTACATACCCTACCGCATATACATACGTACACGTACATATATAGCTATATGCAAAGGACATGCATATGCAAACGGATCGCGCGGGAAACCTACGCCAATACGACAAGTGTTCTGGGGCAAAACCTACGTCCCCTACCACATATATATAGCTATAGCACATCGCGCGGGCCGCCCCAAACCTACATACCTACATACCCTACCGCATATACATACGTACACGTACATATATAGCTATATGCAAAGGACATGCATATGCAAACGGATCGCGCGGGAAACCTACGCAATACGACAAGTGTTCTGGGGCAAAACCTACGTCCCCTACCACATATATATAGCTATAGCACATCGCGCGGGCCGCCCCAAACCTACATACCTACATACCCTACCGCATATACATACGTACACGTACATATATAGCTATATGCAAAGGACATGCATATGCAAACGGATCGCGCGGGAAACCTACGCCAATACGACAAGTGTTCTGGGGCAAAACCTACGTCCCCTACCACATATATATAGCTATAGCACATCGCGCGGGCCGCCCCAAACCTACATACCTACATACCCTACCGCATATACATACGTACACGTACATATATAGCTATATGCAAAGGACATGCATATGCAAACGGATCGCGCGGGAAACCTACGCCAATACGACAAGTGTTCTGGGGCAAAACCTACGTCCCCTACCACATATATATAGCTATAGCACATCGCGCGGGCCGCCCCAAACCTACATACCTACATACCCTACCGCATATACATACGTACACGTACATATATAGCTATATGCAAAGGACATGCATATGCAAACGGATCGCGCGGGAAACCTACGCCAATACGACAAGTGTTCTGGGGCAAAACCTACGTCCCCTACCACATATATATAGCTATAGCACATCGCGCGGGCCGCCCCAAACCTACATACCTACATACCCTACCGCATATACATACGTACACGTACATATATAGCTATATGCAAAGGACATGCATATGCAAACGGATCGCGCGGGAAACCTACGCCAATACGACAAGTGTTCTGGGGCAAAACCTACGTCCCCTACCACATATATATAGCTATAGCACATCGCGCGGGCCGCCCCAAACCTACATACCTACATACCCTACCGCATATACATACGTACACGTACATATATAGCTATATGCAAAGGACATGCATATGCAAACGGATCGCGCGGGAAACCTACGCCAATACGACAAGTGTTCTGGGGCAAAAACCTACGTCCCCTACCACATATATATAGCTATAGCACATCGCGCGGGCCGCCCCAAACCTACATACCTACATACCCTACCGCATATACATACGTACACGTACATATATAGCTATATGCAAAGGACATGCATATGCAAACGGATCGCGCGGGAAACCTACGCCAATACGACAAGTGTTCTGGGGCAAAACCTACGTCCCCTACCACATATATATAGCTATAGCACATCGCGCGGGCCGCCCCAAACCTACATACCTACATACCCTACCGCATATACATACGTACACGTACATATATAGCTATATGCAAAGGACATGCATATGCAAACGGATCGCGCGGGAAACCTACGCCAATACGACAAGTGTTCTGGGGCAAAACCTACGTCCCCTACCACATATATATAGCTATAGCACATCGCGCGGGCCGCCCCAAACCTACATACCTACATACCCTACCGCATATACATACGTACACGTACATATATAGCTATATGCAAAGGACATGCATATGCAAACGGATCGCGCGGGAAACCTACGCCAATACGACAAGTGTTCTGGGGCAAAACCTACGTCCCCTACCACATATATATAGCTATAGCACATCGCGCGGGCCGCCCCAAACCTACATACCTACATACCCTACCGCATATACATACGTACACGTACATATATAGCTATATGCAAAGGACATGCATATGCAAACGGATCGCGCGGGAAACCTACGCCAATACGACAAGTGTTCTGGGGCAAAACCTACGTCCCCTACCACATATATATAGCTATAGCACATCGCGCGGGCCGCCCCAAACCTACATACCTACATACCCTACCGCATATACATACGTACACGTACATATATAGCTATATGCAAAGGACATGCATATGCAAACGGATCGCGCGGGAAACCTACGCCAATACGACAAGTGTTCTGGGGCAAAACCTACGTCCCCTACCACATATATATAGCTATAGCACATCGCGCGGGCCGCCCCAAACCTACATACCTACATACCCTACCGCATATACATACGTACACGTACATATATAGCTATATGCAAAGGACATGCATATGCAAACGGATCGCGCGGGAAACCTACGCCAATACGACAAGTGTTCTGGGGCAAAACCTACGTCCCCTACCACATATATATAGCTATAGCACATCGCGCGGGCCGCCCCAAACCTACATACCTACATACCCTACCGCATATACATACGTACACGTACATATATAGCTATATGCAAAGGACATGCATATGCAAACGGATCGCGCGGGAAACCTACGCCAATACGACAAGTGTTCTGGGGCAAAACCTACGTCCCCTACCACATATATATAGCTATAGCACATCGCGCGGGCCGCCCCAAACCTACATACCTACATACCCTACCGCATATACATACGTACACGTACATATATAGCTATATGCAAAGGACATGCATATGCAAACGGATCGCGCGGGAAACCTACGCCAATACGACAAGTGTTCTGGGGCAAAACCTACGTCCCCTACCACATATATATAGCTATAGCACATCGCGCGGGCCGCCCCAAACCTACATACCTACATACCCTACCGCATATACATACGTACACGTACATATATAGCTATATGCAAAGGACATGCATATGCAAACGGATCGCGCGGGAAACCTACGCCAATACGACAAGTGTTCTGGGGCAAAACCTACGTCCCCTACCACATATATATAGCTATAGCACATCGCGCGGGCCGCCCCAAACCTACATACCTACATACCCTACCGCATATACATACGTACACGTACATATATAGCTATATGCAAAGGACATGCATATGCAAACGGATCGCGCGGGAAACCTACGCCAATACGACAAGTGTTCTGGGGCAAAACCTACGTCCCCTACCACATATATATAGCTATAGCACATCGCGCGGGCCGCCCCAAACCTACATACCTACATACCCTACCGCATATACATACGTACACGTACATATATAGCTATATGCAAAGGACATGCATATGCAAACGGATCGCGCGGGAAACCTACGCCAATACGACAAGTGTTCTGGGGCAAAACCTACGTCCCCTACCACATATATATAGCTATAGCACATCGCGCGGGCCGCCCCAAACCTACATACCTACATACCCTACCGCATATACATACGTACACGTACATATATAGCTATATGCAAAGGACATGCATATGCAAACGGATCGCGCGGGAAACCTACGCCAATACGACAAGTGTTCTGGGGCAAAACCTACGTCCCCTACCACATATATATAGCTATAGCACATCGCGCGGGCCGCCCCAAACCTACATACCTACATACCCTACCGCATATACATACGTACACGTACATATATAGCTATATGCAAAGGACATGCATATGCAAACGGATCGCGCGGGAAACCTACGCCAATACGACAAGTGTTCTGGGGCAAAACCTACGTCCCCTACCACATATATATAGCTATAGCACATCGCGCGGGCCGCCCCAAACCTACATACCTACATACCCTACCGCATATACATACGTACACGTACATATATAGCTATATGCAAAGGACATGCATATGCAAACGGATCGCGCGGGAAACCTACGCCAATACGACAAGTGTTCTGGGGCAAAACCTACGTCCCCTACCACATATATATAGCTATAGCACATCGCGCGGGCCGCCCCAAACCTACATACCTACATACCCTACCGCATATACATACGTACACGTACATATATAGCTATATGCAAAGGACATGCATATGCAAACGGATCGCGCGGGAAACCTACGCCAATACGACAAGTGTTCTGGGGCAAAACCTACGTCCCCTACCACATATATATAGCTATAGCACATCGCGCGGGCCGCCCCAAACCTACATACCTACATACCCTACCGCATATACATACGTACACGTACATATATAGCTATATGCAAAGGACATGCATATGCAAACGGATCGCGCGGGAAACCTACGCCAATACGACAAGTGTTCTGGGGCAAAACCTACGTCCCCTACCACATATATATAGCTATAGCACATCGCGCGGGCCGCCCCAAACCTACATACCTACATACCCTACCGCATATACATACGTACACGTACATATATAGCTATATGCAAAGGACATGCATATGCAAACGGATCGCGCGGGAAACCTACGCCAATACGACAAGTGTTCTGGGGCAAAACCTACGTCCCCTACCACATATATATAGCTATAGCACATCGCGCGGGCCGCCCCAAACCTACATACCTACATACCCTACCGCATATACATACGTACACGTACATATATAGCTATATGCAAAGGACATGCATATGCAAACGGATCGCGCGGGAAACCTACGCCAATACGACAAGTGTTCTGGGGCAAAACCTACGTCCCCTACCACATATATATAGCTATAGCACATCGCGCGGGCCGCCCCAAACCTACATACCTACATACCCTACCGCATATACATACGTACACGTACATATATAGCTATATGCAAAGGACATGCATATGCAAACGGATCGCGCGGGAAACCTACGCCAATACGACAAGTGTTCTGGGGCAAAACCTACGTCCCCTACCACATATATATAGCTATAGCACATCGCGCGGGCCGCCCCAAACCTACATACCTACATACCCTACCGCATATACATACGTACACGTACATATATAGCTATATGCAAAGGACATGCATATGCAAACGGATCGCGCGGGAAACCTACGCCAATACGACAAGTGTTCTGGGGCAAAACCTACGTCCCCTACCACATATATATAGCTATAGCACATCGCGCGGGCCGCCCCAAACCTACATACCTACATACCCTACCGCATATACATACGTACACGTACATATATAGCTATATGCAAAGGACATGCATATGCAAACGGATCGCGCGGGAAACCTACGCCAATACGACAAGTGTTCTGGGGCAAAACCTACGTCCCCTACCACATATATATAGCTATAGCACATCGCGCGGGCCGCCCCAAACCTACATACCTACATACCCTACCGCATATACATACGTACACGTACATATATAGCTATATGCAAAGGACATGCATATGCAAACGGATCGCGCGGGAAACCTACGCCAATACGACAAGTGTTCTGGGGCAAAACCTACGTCCCCTACCACATATATATAGCTATAGCACATCGCGCGGGCCGCCCCAAACCTACATACCTACATACCCTACCGCATATACATACGTACACGTACATATATAGCTATATGCAAAGGACATGCATATGCAAACGGATCGCGCGGGAAACCTACGCCAATACGACAAGTGTTCTGGGGCAAAACCTACGTCCCCTACCACATATATATAGCTATAGCACATCGCGCGGGCCGCCCCAAACCTACATACCTACATACCCTACCGCATATACATACGTACACGTACATATATAGCTATATGCAAAGGACATGCATATGCAAACGGATCGCGCGGGAAACCTACGCCAATACGACAAGTGTTCTGGGGCAAAACCTACGTCCCCTACCACATATATATAGCTATAGCACATCGCGCGGGCCGCCCCAAACCTACATACCTACATACCCTACCGCATATACATACGTACACGTACATATATAGCTATATGCAAAGGACATGCATATGCAAACGGATCGCGCGGGAAACCTACGCCAATACGACAAGTGTTCTGGGGCAAAACCTACGTCCCCTACCACATATATATAGCTATAGCACATCGCGCGGGCCGCCCCAAACCTACATACCTACATACCCTACCGCATATACATACGTACACGTACATATATAGCTATATGCAAAGGACATGCATATGCAAACGGATCGCGCGGGAAACCTACGCCAATACGACAAGTGTTCTGGGGCAAAACCTACGTCCCCTACCACATATATATAGCTATAGCACATCGCGCGGGCCGCCCCAAACCTACATACCTACATACCCTACCGCATATACATACGTACACGTACATATATAGCTATATGCAAAGGACATGCATATGCAAACGGATCGCGCGGGAAACCTACGCCAATACGACAAGTGTTCTGGGGCAAAACCTACGTCCCCTACCACATATATATAGCTATAGCACATCGCGCGGGCCGCCCCAAACCTACATACCTACATACCCTACCGCATATACATACGTACACGTACATATATAGCTATATGCAAAGGACATGCATATGCAAACGGATCGCGCGGGAAACCTACGCCAATACGACAAGTGTTCTGGGGCAAAACCTACGTCCCCTACCACATATATATAGCTATAGCACATCGCGCGGGCCGCCCCAAACCTACATACCTACATACCCTACCGCATATACATACGTACACGTACATATATAGCTATATGCAAAGGACATGCATATGCAAACGGATCGCGCGGGAAACCTACGCCAATACGACAAGTGTTCTGGGGCAAAACCTACGTCCCCTACCACATATATATAGCTATAGCACATCGCGCGGGCCGCCCCAAACCTACATACCTACATACCCTACCGCATATACATACGTACACGTACATATATAGCTATATGCAAAGGACATGCATATGCAAACGGATCGCGCGGGAAACCTACGCCAATACGACAAGTGTTCTGGGGCAAAACCTACGTCCCCTACCACATATATATAGCTATAGCACATCGCGCGGGCCGCCCCAAACCTACATACCTACATACCCTACCGCATATACATACGTACACGTACATATATAGCTATATGCAAAGGACATGCATATGCAAACGGATCGCGCGGGAAACCTACGCCAATACGACAAGTGTTCTGGGGCAAAACCTACGTCCCCTACCACATATATATAGCTATAGCACATCGCGCGGGCCGCCCCAAACCTACATACCTACATACCCTACCGCATATACATACGTACACGTACATATATAGCTATATGCAAAGGACATGCATATGCAAACGGATCGCGCGGGAAACCTACGCCAATACGACAAGTGTTCTGGGGCAAAACCTACGTCCCCTACCACATATATATAGCTATAGCACATCGCGCGGGCCGCCCCAAACCTACATACCTACATACCCTACCGCATATACATACGTACACGTACATATATAGCTATATGCAAAGGACATGCATATGCAAACGGATCGCGCGGGAAACCTACGCCAATACGACAAGTGTTCTGGGGCAAAACCTACGTCCCCTACCACATATATATAGCTATAGCACATCGCGCGGGCCGCCCCAAACCTACATACCTACATACCCTACCGCATATACATACGTACACGTACATATATAGCTATATGCAAAGGACATGCATATGCAAACGGATCGCGCGGGAAACCTACGCCAATACGACAAGTGTTCTGGGGCAAAACCTACGTCCCCTACCACATATATATAGCTATAGCACATCGCGCGGGCCGCCCCAAACCTACATACCTACATACCCTACCGCATATACATACGTACACGTACATATATAGCTATATGCAAAGGACATGCATATGCAAACGGATCGCGCGGGAAACCTACGCCAATACGACAAGTGTTCTGGGGCAAAACCTACGTCCCCTACCACATATATATAGCTATAGCACATCGCGCGGGCCGCCCCAAACCTACATACCTACATACCCTACCGCATATACATACGTACACGTACATATATAGCTATATGCAAAGGACATGCATATGCAAACGGATCGCGCGGGAAACCTACGCCAATACGACAAGTGTTCTGGGGCAAAACCTACGTCCCCTACCACATATATATAGCTATAGCACATCGCGCGGGCCGCCCCAAACCTACATACCTACATACCCTACCGCATATACATACGTACACGTACATATATAGCTATATGCAAAGGACATGCATATGCAAACGGATCGCGCGGGAAACCTACGCCAATACGACAAGTGTTCTGGGGCAAAACCTACGTCCCCTACCACATATATATAGCTATAGCACATCGCGCGGGCCGCCCCAAACCTACATACCTACATACCCTACCGCATATACATACGTACACGTACATATATAGCTATATGCAAAGGACATGCATATGCAAACGGATCGCGCGGGAAACCTACGCCAATACGACAAGTGTTCTGGGGCAAAACCTACGTCCCCTACCACATATATATAGCTATAGCACATCGCGCGGGCCGCCCCAAACCTACATACCTACATACCCTACCGCATATACATACGTACACGTACATATATAGCTATATGCAAAGGACATGCATATGCAAACGGATCGCGCGGGAAACCTACGCCAATACGACAAGTGTTCTGGGGCAAAACCTACGTCCCCTACCACATATATATAGCTATAGCACATCGCGCGGGCCGCCCCAAACCTACATACCTACATACCCTACCGCATATACATACGTACACGTACATATATAGCTATATGCAAAGGACATGCATATGCAAACGGATCGCGCGGGAAACCTACGCCAATACGACAAGTGTTCTGGGGCAAAACCTACGTCCCCTACCACATATATATAGCTATAGCACATCGCGCGGGCCGCCCCAAACCTACATACCTACATACCCTACCGCATATACATACGTACACGTACATATATAGCTATATGCAAAGGACATGCATATGCAAACGGATCGCGCGGGAAACCTACGCCAATACGACAAGTGTTCTGGGGCAAAACCTACGTCCCCTACCACATATATATAGCTATAGCACATCGCGCGGGCCGCCCCAAACCTACATACCTACATACCCTACCGCATATACATACGTACACGTACATATATAGCTATATGCAAAGGACATGCATATGCAAACGGATCGCGCGGGAAACCTACGCCAATACGACAAGTGTTCTGGGGCAAAACCTACGTCCCCTACCACATATATATAGCTATAGCACATCGCGCGGGCCGCCCCAAACCTACATACCTACATACCCTACCGCATATACATACGTACACGTACATATATAGCTATATGCAAAGGACATGCATATGCAAACGGATCGCGCGGGAAACCTACGCCAATACGACAAGTGTTCTGGGGCAAAACCTACGTCCCCTACCACATATATATAGCTATAGCACATCGCGCGGGCCGCCCCAAACCTACATACCTACATACCCTACCGCATATACATACGTACACGTACATATATAGCTATATGCAAAGGACATGCATATGCAAACGGATCGCGCGGGAAACCTACGCCAATACGACAAGTGTTCTGGGGCAAAACCTACGTCCCCTACCACATATATATAGCTATAGCACATCGCGCGGGCCGCCCCAAACCTACATACCTACATACCCTACCGCATATACATACGTACACGTACATATATAGCTATATGCAAAGGACATGCATATGCAAACGGATCGCGCGGGAAACCTACGCCAATACGACAAGTGTTCTGGGGCAAAACCTACGTCCCCTACCACATATATATAGCTATAGCACATCGCGCGGGCCGCCCCAAACCTACATACCTACATACCCTACCGCATATACATACGTACACGTACATATATAGCTATATGCAAAGGACATGCATATGCAAACGGATCGCGCGGGAAACCTACGCCAATACGACAAGTGTTCTGGGGCAAAACCTACGTCCCCTACCACATATATATAGCTATAGCACATCGCGCGGGCCGCCCCAAACCTACATACCTACATACCCTACCGCATATACATACGTACACGTACATATATAGCTATATGCAAAGGACATGCATATGCAAACGGATCGCGCGGGAAACCTACGCCAATACGACAAGTGTTCTGGGGCAAAACCTACGTCCCCTACCACATATATATAGCTATAGCACATCGCGCGGGCCGCCCCAAACCTACATACCTACATACCCTACCGCATATACATACGTACACGTACATATATAGCTATATGCAAAGGACATGCATATGCAAACGGATCGCGCGGGAAACCTACGCCAATACGACAAGTGTTCTGGGGCAAAACCTACGTCCCCTACCACATATATATAGCTATAGCACATCGCGCGGGCCGCCCCAAACCTACATACCTACATACCCTACCGCATATACATACGTACACGTACATATATAGCTATATGCAAAGGACATGCATATGCAAACGGATCGCGCGGGAAACCTACGCCAATACGACAAGTGTTCTGGGGCAAAACCTACGTCCCCTACCACATATATATAGCTATAGCACATCGCGCGGGCCGCCCCAAACCTACATACCTACATACCCTACCGCATATACATACGTACACGTACATATATAGCTATATGCAAAGGACATGCATATGCAAACGGATCGCGCGGGAAACCTACGCCAATACGACAAGTGTTCTGGGGCAAAACCTACGTCCCCTACCACATATATATAGCTATAGCACATCGCGCGGGCCGCCCCAAACCTACATACCTACATACCCTACCGCATATACATACGTACACGTACATATATAGCTATATGCAAAGGACATGCATATGCAAACGGATCGCGCGGGAAACCTACGCCAATACGACAAGTGTTCTGGGGCAAAACCTACGTCCCCTACCACATATATATAGCTATAGCACATCGCGCGGGCCGCCCCAAACCTACATACCTACATACCCTACCGCATATACATACGTACACGTACATATATAGCTATATGCAAAGGACATGCATATGCAAACGGATCGCGCGGGAAACCTACGCCAATACGACAAGTGTTCTGGGGCAAAACCTACGTCCCCTACCACATATATATAGCTATAGCACATCGCGCGGGCCGCCCCAAACCTACATACCTACATACCCTACCGCATATACATACGTACACGTACATATATAGCTATATGCAAAGGACATGCATATGCAAACGGATCGCGCGGGAAACCTACGCCAATACGACAAGTGTTCTGGGGCAAAACCTACGTCCCCTACCACATATATATAGCTATAGCACATCGCGCGGGCCGCCCCAAACCTACATACCTACATACCCTACCGCATATACATACGTACACGTACATATATAGCTATATGCAAAGGACATGCATATGCAAACGGATCGCGCGGGAAACCTACGCCAATACGACAAGTGTTCTGGGGCAAAACCTACGTCCCCTACCACATATATATAGCTATAGCACATCGCGCGGGCCGCCCCAAACCTACATACCTACATACCCTACCGCATATACATACGTACACGTACATATATAGCTATATGCAAAGGACATGCATATGCAAACGGATCGCGCGGGAAACCTACGCCAATACGACAAGTGTTCTGGGGCAAAACCTACGTCCCCTACCACATATATATAGCTATAGCACATCGCGCGGGCCGCCCCAAACCTACATACCTACATACCCTACCGCATATACATACGTACACGTACATATATAGCTATATGCAAAGGACATGCATATGCAAACGGATCGCGCGGGAAACCTACGCCAATACGACAAGTGTTCTGGGGCAAAACCTACGTCCCCTACCACATATATATAGCTATAGCACATCGCGCGGGCCGCCCCAAACCTACATACCTACATACCCTACCGCATATACATACGTACACGTACATATATAGCTATATGCAAAGGACATGCATATGCAAACGGATCGCGCGGGAAACCTACGCCAATACGACAAGTGTTCTGGGGCAAAACCTACGTCCCCTACCACATATATATAGCTATAGCACATCGCGCGGGCCGCCCCAAACCTACATACCTACATACCCTACCGCATATACATACGTACACGTACATATATAGCTATATGCAAAGGACATGCATATGCAAACGGATCGCGCGGGAAACCTACGCCAATACGACAAGTGTTCTGGGGCAAAACCTACGTCCCCTACCACATATATATAGCTATAGCACATCGCGCGGGCCGCCCCAAACCTACATACCTACATACCCTACCGCATATACATACGTACACGTACATATATAGCTATATGCAAAGGACATGCATATGCAAACGGATCGCGCGGGAAACCTACGCCAATACGACAAGTGTTCTGGGGCAAAACCTACGTCCCCTACCACACATCGCGCGGGCAGCCCCAAACCTAGATACCTACATACCTATTCGCTGGCATAAACTAAAAAAAAAACAAAATTTTTTTTTTTAATTTTATATTTGGGGTCGCGCGTTTTTCCCTTTTTTCCGTCCACGCTGTCTGGTTCCTCTTGTATATCCTCCTACTGTCTTCTTTCCTTCTCTCTTGTCCTTCCTATCTTACTTTTCTTTCTTCTACTTACTCCTCCCCCTCTCCTCTTCTCTTCTTCCCTTCTTCCCTTCCTCTTCCTTCTATTTCCTATTCTCTTCTCCTCTTCTCCTCTTCTCTCCCTCTCTACTCTCCCCTTCTCTATCTTCCCTTCCTCCTTTCCTCTTCTTATTTCCTATTATCTCCTCCTCTCCTCTCCTCTTCTCTTCTCTTCTTTCTTCTTATTTCCTATTCTCTCCCCCTCTCCTCTTCTGCCTCTTCCCTTCTTCCTTTCCTCTTCTCTCCCCCTCTCCTCTTCTTTCTTCTTATTTCCTATTCTCTCCTTCTCTTCTCTATTTCCTTCCTGTCCTCTCCTTCGCTTTCCTATTTACCTTTTTGCCCTTTACTTACTTCCCTCTTCTAATTCCTATACTTACACTTCCTTTATATTTTCCTCTAATTTCTTCCTCTTGCTTGTATCCAGTATCTCCTTTTCTATCTTTGTCGCCCTAATGATATTTCCAAATCTAATCTGTGTTGTTGCTTATTAGCTTGATTTAACTCAAATCTATTAAATTAATTTGTTATTTGTTATTTTATTTATTGCAGTTATTCAATTTTAATCTTACCTTATTGGCAATTTTACGTTGCACCTGTTGTTATTTGCTGGTACCTGGTACCTGGTACCTGGTGTATACTACATTTATCGAACTCGGCCCATCATCTTAGGTTGCAAAGCGGCAGTCTTGCCATCTGAGCCATCCTTGCCATGTAAATATGATGATCAAAATGCCATATTAAACTGTGGCACAACGAAATTGCTCTTGAGAATTTCAGATCAATCAGTGCAACCAAGGCGAATTCGCGTTGAGCGCAATCTGGTATTCTATTATTCTTGGTATTAAACCGCGTTGCAAGCTTGACAGCAGTTGGTGTGGAGAGAGATTTCTTGTTGGAGCAGTAATGGAAATTATTTTATGGGAGTTTTAATTAAGAAAAACTATCTAATTATTAAAGAAAAACTATTAAATGCAACTATTTGTAGGAGTGAACTGGTGATTAAATATTGGATGATGTAATCATTTGCATAAAACCACATGCGACTTTTTCGTTCACAACAAATTTGCTTTTGCAATTCCCAGGTGCGATTTCGAGCTTTGTCAATGATCTCACATTTCCAGGAATTTATGTCTTTTTTATTCTACAGAAATGTGAATGTTCACAGCATTTAGTTGAGATCATTTTAAGTGTTGATGTCGTGCATTTGGTTAAGTCAGTGAACGTTGGTTGCAGTATTGGAAATTATTTTATGGGAGTTTTAATTAAGAAAAACTATCTAATTAGTAAAGAAAAACTATTAAACGCAACTATTTGTGGGAGTGAACTGGTGAGTAAATATTGGATGATGTAATCATTTGCATAAAACCACATGCGACTTTTTCGTTCACAACAAATTTGCTTTTGCAATTCCCAGGTGCGATTTCGAGCTTTGTCAATGATCTCACATTTCCAGGAATTTATGTCTTTTTTATTCTACAGAAATGTGAATGTTCACAGCATTTAGTTGAGATCATTTTAAGTGTTGATGTCGTGCATTTGGTTAAGTCAGTGAACGTTGGTTGCAGTATTGGAAATTATTTTATGGGAGTTTTAATTAAGAAAAACTATCTAATTAGTAAAGAAAAACTATTAAACGCAACTATTTGTGGGAGTGAACTGGTGAGTAAATATTGGATGATGTAATCATTTGCATAAAACGACATGCGACTTTTTCGTTCACAACAAATTTGGTTTTGCAATTCCGAGGTGCGATTTCGAGCTTTATTAATGATTTCCTAGAAAGGTATTTATTTTAATTTCTTAAGCAGAAATGTGAATGTTTACAGCGTTTAGTCAATATCAATTAAGGCGTTTATGTAGTGCATATGTATGAGCCGGTGGGAGATTGCTGCCGAGTCCACCTTTTCTGGGTTCGAATCCTGCCCGCAGGGTGGTTTTTTTTGCAATATTTTTATTATTTTCATAATTTGGTCTAAATGTTTATGCGTGGATCTTTTAAGTGTATTTTTTTTAATTCAGTGAATTAATAAATATAAGGGGCGAACTGTATTATATTGAATATGGCTGGTTAATATGTAGAGCTGTAAAAAGGCCCTTATTGGCAATTACATTTTTTTGCAGGGCGTAATTTTGCGGAGTTCTTTTTTATAGCTCTTTAAGATTGTTAACTTTTTTCTTACGGCTTTAAAGCTTATCTAAAATAAGCGCTTTGATAAAATCTGCCTGAAAAGAAAAAAAAACGTTTTCGATGTCGGTCAATATCTTTCTACATTTCATTAACGTATGTTTGTACATATGCAGCAATCTTCGCTTGCCTTATATTTTTTGTATTTTCTACTCAGAAGTATCCTGCCAAAGATGAATGTTCATGCGTATGGAAAAACAAATGCAAATATAAAAGCCATTGTTTACTACTTCATGGTGGTGCAAGAATCAAGCAATTTTGATTTATTTTGTTTTTAAATATTATTTGGTTTAGAGTTTAGTTTTTGTGAATTTGTTTAAGGGAATATCTACCTTAATTTTGTGTCCTTCTGTTTTTCCTTAGATTTTTTTGTTTTAATTTAGAACCTTAAAATTGGTTGAGAGAGAAATTGTTCATTTTTACACTAATATTATTTATAACTTTAAATACTCGCTTGAAATGTTTGTACCTGCATGAACAAGTAAGTACGTACTTTTCCAACTTAAAAACATGGCGTGCAATCGTATTTTTCCACTGGCTGCTCTTACGATGAATTCAAGCATTTAATCGAAAAAATATGTTGGAAAATTGGCTTTCAGCTCATCCAAACGGCTACCACAAACACACTTCCGATTTAGATAGTGGAATAAACCAGTAAAATATAATATGGAATTCTCATAAAAGTTTAATTTTTTTTCAACTTTTATACTGGACGTCCGCTGGGAAAACTTCACGTTCTGCTATCTCTTTGCATAATTTTTCGCATATATATATACGTACATAAATCCATATACGTACATATGTATGTACATACGATGAATCAAACTACTGAAACTACTGATCACGTTCTTTTTTACAATATTTACAATATTTTCAACGCTAAGTCGTTTTGTTAATCTATATACTTAGATGTATATATGTAAATACGAACATCTGTTTGTTTATGCCCTTATAACTTTTTATCCACAGCATGGAGTCCCCAAAAATTTTGGATAGCTATTAGCTTTTACCGCGAGAAGATTCTAGACATGGTTTTGTTTGCTTGGGAGAGGGTTGTCACCTGTTTGAAAATCCAAACTTAATTAAATTATACACAGGTTGCATGGTATGGCAAAATATGGATGCCAAACTGTTCGTATAGGCAAGAAAGCTCATAACCGTTTATGAGTTATATAAAATAGTTTCGCTAGGAGAAAGTTGATAGGTATATTTTGATGAGGGTTTTCACTTGTTTGAGAAGTCAAACTATACACAAGTTATATGTAAGATAATCCGATATTTTTAATATTTTTAATACATATCCAAAGGAAATTATAAATAAATATAGGCAGGCCAACGTCTGCCGGCTATAACTCGTTTTTAAAAACTTTAGTTCTTTCTATTAGAAAGGTTGTAATATTAGAAACATTTTTGTAACTTTGGTTTTGAAAAGTTTTTTCCATTTAGCTTTTATATAAAATCCATTGGTAGCCCCCGTGACTGAGTGTGAAACGTGTGCGCGTTTCATTCGGTAGGTCCCGGGCTGGAATCCTCTTCGGGGCAAGTAGCATCAAAAATTATAGAAACAGTTTTTTCTAATAGCCGTCGCCTCTCGGCGGTAATATTTCTGTCATGAAAAAACTTCTCACAAAAATCTCAATACAACGAAAAATTGTGTTATTGTGTGCCATTGTCATATAAAGATGAATTTGTGGTGTTGCAAAAAATATGATTAATTCTATAAAACTAACACAAAATAATTAAAACACTCCGTTATTCGAAACTAGAATTTCTTATATTTTTTGCACCATTGTCATATAAAGATGAATGATACTTGGGCACTAAGTATCTGATATATTTGTGTATATGCGTATATGTGTCCTAAAGATCAAGCTGTACACCCCTAGTGAAGAGGAAATTTGAATTCGGTATATCTTATATTCTCAAATAATTGTTGCAGATTAATTATATTTGTATATATTATCTGATCTATCAATATGCCTATTCATAACTACGACTGATGTGATGAATGGTGAAAGTGGATATTGCCTTGTCTGGTATAAATATTGGGGTGGAGGGTGAACACGTCAGCTTCAAAGGTGACATTTAATATATAATTCATCGATGCTTCTACATGTACGTAACATTGTTAAAGACTCAGATATAGTAAAAGTGCTGGCAAAATGCATACTGATTTGCTGTAAACAAAATGACGCCCAACATCGAAGTGACCATTCTCAATGGTAAATCAATTAAGAAAATTTTCTGATTCCAGGAATTCCTTACAACTCTAACCATTTGATTCCTAACACTTGCAGTTTCCAGTCCGTGGTGCTCTCTCAATGCAAATAAATAAAGCATAAGGAAATTACTAAATGTTTGTGGCTTAAATCTGGAAAATCCATGTTTTCTATACGGCGAATAGCATGTACTGGAGTGGAAAAGCAAAAATTATTTTATTCCTAAAGTACTGGATAAAATAATGTTCTTTATTGGCGCAGCCTCGTAGGATATGTACGCTAACCCTATTAATTCTATCCTACTAACCCAGCGTCATAAACGAAAGTAGAATCGAATGAAAATTGATTAGCTCTTCGTCTTGCGCTTCTAAAAGGAATTCCTTTAACATGTACATATGTGATGAGTTAAATAATTTCAAAAATACTTTTGGAGAGGACTGCGACCTGTTTAAAAAAAAAAACTAATTTAAATTACAAGTCAAATTCAATATTGAAATATGGGTCTCAAACGAAGGAGGTTTAAGAATCCTTTATACTGAAAATACCTTTGGAGGGGTGCCACTTAATTAAAAGAGTAACTTTAATAAACTTATTAATTCAAGTGAAGCTTTTATACGAAAACATTAAAACATTTTGGGAGTGGATTGCCACATTTTTTGGTCCTTAATTAAAATCAATTGGTAAGGTGATGAAAACTTTACTATATTGGTGTCAAACGAAAAAGATTTAAGGTAGCTCTTTTTGAGAAATATATTTGGAAAATGTTTCCTCTTTACAAGATTTAAACTCTACTAAATTAGTAAGATAAATTAAGCATTGCAATTTTGGTGAAAACTGAACGAGGTTTAGCAAAATTTAGCCTCGACAAAATTTCGAGTGGTTACCAACTGTATGAAAATTAAATATTTATTAATAACGTTAGTGCAATAAAAATATCTCACGTACTCATCTTTCATGAAAGTTGCGAACAGTGTTGCTTTTGCAACTAAAGGAAATTTTATCCGAGTTGGAGCGTTCTTTTGCAACTCGGGTGCAATAAAACAGGCCCAATGTTTACGCAAAAAAAAACAAATTCAAATACTTTTGAAAAATAATCATAACACCTAGAATTGATGGAAAAAAATCGGCCAACGGGAGAGATTTAGAGCAAGGTGAATTCATATAAGATGATGTTATAAATACAACTACAAAACTCCTTTGTATTTTGTTTTTGCAAACTACATGTTGGGGAATAAAAAAAAAATCGCCTTGGACTTAGAGCATTCAAAGCTTCATATTATGGTACAATTTTCTGAAGGAGGATTTTGTTGCGGACCAGTTTAATCGAAAAGCAGTAGAGGCTGTTGTTGAATCTCTAAAAGATACTCGGAAAAATGAAAAAATATGGGTAATACTCTTCTTTTATTGTGGGGATTTCCGGCGAATACTATGAGTTATACCGTAGAATATAAGAGCGGATGAGATACGAGCATGTTTGAGAGTTCTAATATGTTGATAGACATTGCGATAATGGACTTAACAGTGAACATGCGTGCACGAATTGGAAGTCTCAGAAAATCTCAAATGTTTTCCGATATATTTTTAAAGTTTGAAAATTAGCCAATCTCGAAAAAAGGTTAAAATTATTCTGCCTGATAATTTGTGTGGTACAGTTCATTCATTACAAGAACTTATTTCTTTCGTTATTATTTTGCGAAGTTTAAGCTCACCAAAATTGTGTAAGGGAACGAGGCTTAAAGCTACTTCTCTCCAACGTAACGTCATAGAAGCGGAAGTTTTGACGGGCAGTGTCACAGGTGAACGTGTTTTTAAAACTTGAATATGATTAAACCTAACAATTCCCATTTCGATTCAAACGAATACGATTCCTGGTGAGCCTATGTTATGCTATGACCATAAATAAAGCGAGTTTGATAAACTAATTCTTTTACTGAAATAAAGTTATATAATGGTATATTATGTGCATCTACCTCAGTATTTACTTTTATTCTGTAGTATATCATCTGCCTAAGCCTAACTATTATACACATTTCTCATTTCTCATGGTACTAACATTAAGAATGTAATATTATGTTATAAATGAAAGTAACTTTCCTATATGATCAGCATATGTACATACATATGTATGCGACGAAAATGTAAAAATTTACCATTTACATACATATATGGATTGAAAGATAATGGCAAGAGTTAATTTGAACCATAGGTAGAGCTACTCTATCTATCATCTTAAAGTCGTGTCTGTACATTAAACATTTCTTTAAAAATAATGACCGAAGGTGTTGCAGGAGACGTATTATAATACATTTGGATCATTATTTGTCTGTCTGACTAATATCCGAAACTACTGAATAGATTTTCATGGGTATTTTTTATCAAAATGTTAAATGAAAAATAAAAACAATGCTTAATAGAAATGGTGCAGGATCATTATTTTTTAATAACGGCATCATGTTGCTTATATTTTGTTATTCATTACTTTTCTTTATTTCAACCAAAATGAAAATGAACGTCAGATATCTAGATAAGAAAAGTAAATCCGTTCGAATCGAAGCAATAAGTTAGGGCGAATAACCCTCGGTGAACTACAATTTTGTTTTATTATAATATTAATATAATATTATTTGATTTTGAGTTTAACTTTTGCCAAGTTGTTTAAAGGAATGTCGTAATTTATTGTTGTCTCTCTGGTTTTCCTAAGAATAAATATTTCAAATTTAGGACTTTAAAATTATTTACAGCTTTAATTTTCGCTTGGTATATTTGTACAAATGTACTGACGAATATATACACGCCCGAGTACATTTTTACTTACATAACTATGTATGTATTTATGTATTCGACTTTTGCAACTTCAAAGCACGGCGGGCAATCGTGTTTTTTTTCACGCTGCTCTTACGATGAACTCAAGCATTTAATCGAAAAAATATGTTGGAAAATTGGCTTTCAACGCATTCAAACGACTATCACAAACACACTTCAGATTTAGATAGTGAAATAAATCAGTAAAAAATAATATGAAATACTCATAAAAGTTTCATTTTTCTCAACTTTTAAGCCGGACGTCCGTTGGGAAAACTTCACGTTGTTCTGCTAATCTCTTGCATAATTTTTCTCATATAAATTCATATACAAACATATATGTACATACATATGTGCATTAGGGTAGGAACCGCTACATCAGAATTCCTTCCGGAAATGAAGATTGATAATGAGAAACACCAGGAATGAGAATTCACTTTCTTTTTTCTTTTGTTATATAAAATATCATTTTTGAAAAAGAAAACGCTGGGTGTTCATACATGGTTCCTTTTAAGTATCGCAGTTTCACAACAATAACATTGCCTTTCAAAGGGTAGAAATAAATTAAACAAACAAATTTAAAGGAGTAGAACAAATGTTACGGTTACTTCTTAAAATTTCCATAGTACGCAAAATTCAGTTCTTGAAGAACTTTGTTTTTACTAATTTGTACTGAACTTTCAAATTATAATTTGAATTTTCTTCTATTGCTAGACGATTGTATCCTTTGTCGGAAACAATCATTGTCTCATACATTACATTTGTCACGAATGACATCGTATGCCATCTGCTATCTGCTATCTATTGACACAAATCATTGACATAGCGAATATATCGCGTTTTCGTTTCCCTTCCATGTCTCCTTCCGTCCGACTGCCCCACCACGCGCGCCATCCCCTCCCTTTTCCTGTCGCTTTTCCGTTTCATTCGATATTGGAATTACAGCCCAACGAGCGCAAAGAAGTCTCACTTCAAAACAGTTTTCTGTAATTTTTGATGTAGCTTGCCCTGGCCGATATTTGAACTCAGGACGTTTAATTTTAAGAAGAAAAAGGGAGGTTAAGTTATTTGAACAGAATACGCTAAGGGGGTACTCCAGAGGATGGATATGGTTAATTTTAAACCCTTTTCTTTCATATGGGGATCGAGCCGGTCTAACATACATAGTACATGCTTATATCAAACTTAAAGAATATGTGGTTGTATTTTATTGATTACTATTCCATGGATCCGATTGCGATGAAAATGTTCTGTCGTTGCAGGTATGCCAGGTATGGTTTGAGTGAGAGTCAATAGATTTATAATGTCGTATTTATGGCCCGATTTAATGCGCATTCGGGGTATGAATAGAGTACTAATATAAGAAAAGTGCACGTAAAATTTCATTTTCTTTTTTAAGTAAAAATAAACTATATTTTCTTATATTTGTTTATTGTCCATCATATATGTGTATTTCAAAATTTATTGAGGTTAATTCAGTAAAACTAATTAATAGATAAAGACAACCTCTATTCCAAATTAAAACATCATACCTCCTTTGCAAGAGATTCGACTTATTATAATATCATACTTAGTTTCTAGAACAGATCTTTCAAAATCTTGAAAATGGGGAGCGGATAACCTTATGCGTGATTCATAAGTGCCTTTTAACTTTCTAGTCAATTTTCAACAATTAGTGTAAGGATTTTATGCATCACATTTTTTTATACCCGAGCGCACTGGGTGCGCCCAAGGTATTATAACATTGTTCACTTAACGGTTATTTGTAACAACACAAATCTACCGCGATAGATATAGACATATTTATTCCACAATTTTTAGAATTACTAGCGAAATCGCTTATGCCATTTCCGTCCGTTCGTCCATGGATCGGATAACTCGAGAAAATATTGAGCTATCTCAACGAAACTTGGTATAAATAGTGCCGTGGACCCAAGGTAGTTTGGACTCGCAAGTGGGCGAAATCGGATAATAATCCCCCCATATAAAGAATGCGATGTTTTGGTAACCAGTAAAGATAATACGTGAGTAATTTATTTGGATATAAGCAACAGTTATATCTCCGAAACTATGTGACCATACTAAGTCAAAATCAGACCTAAACTACGCCCTCCTCCCATATAACGGCAATTTTAAAAAATCACACATATTTAAGTAAGTATTAAAGATAATTGCTAAAATTTAACATGCAGGATGAGATTTTATAAGCAAATACACGGAATAAAAAAACTTTGGCAATAAGCACCGCCCACCTTCGAGCAAATAGGGATATTTAAAAAATATTTCGAAACTCCACCAAATTTGAATAATTGTAAAAATCGTACAAAATCCATGTCCACCTCACATATAACAGTATAATACAAAAACAAAAAAAAACCGATATTTATTACCTATACAAGATTGGGTTTTAGAATGAAATAGATGAAATCATAAATGTTGGGAATGACGATGGTATATACACCTTAGAGCAAATAGGTACACCGTCTTTGTCAAATTCTACCATATTACGTACACTTTGTATTCCTAGTCAGAAAGCACAATTTCGAAAACCATAGAAATTAGACTAAAACGATGCTTACCTAACATATAACGGTAATTTATAACAAATCATAATATTCAATATTTTACTAAATCATGTCGCGAATCATTTTAATTAGGAAATCGAAATTTTGAGAATTGGTTATGGTACGTTAAAATATTACTAATATCCGTTTATTTTTATTTAAATCAATAAACGTTGTTTAAGGTTTTAAAATGATGTTATACTATCATACCCGAATTGCTTTGATACGCCAATAAAAACATATGTTTTTAGGTACTGAACATGATCTCTTGATCTAAAGAAAATTTCTATATATCGAATATCCTATATCTACGTCAAATAGCTGGAAAGACTTAATATTAAGTTCAAGCTGGATGAAGTTAGAGTTAGTGACGAAACAGAAAAAGTAGTTCGTAAAAATTGTCCACGCTTATTAATCGAGTTTATAACCATTACGACAATTCCTACGGGAAATATGCATTATCTATGAAGATTCAAAAAATATTTTCTCTACTGAAAAAAATATAGCACTAAAATTTATACCAAAACAATGAACAAAGGTAATCTTTACCATACAGTTTTGAGTCGAAGTCCAACTCAGCATTGTTAAGGTGTTTTTGATTCATCAGATGAAGATAACATTATGTAATTAAGTTATTTGTAGTGTTGTGTCTATTTTAAAAATACTTAAATAATGTTTCTGTATGTACAAATCAGCGAGCATAGACAAAATTTATAAAATAAAATTTGTACAAAAATTGCTAACTTTTATAAGTGGATTTTTTCATAGCATACACAAATTGTTTAAATATTTTTTTCATCAGATTAAATTAACTTTTTTTTCATCATACGGTCCACCCCGATGATGCTGGTTGATATTCAATGAAAGGCACAAAAACAGCTTCGAGTGATATTTGTTTAATAATTGCTTAAGCTACAGTGCTATACCATAGCAAATGAAGAAGGCTTTAGCTAGAGATAAAATGATATCATGCAGGTATCAATACCTGCACTTGGAAGTAGGATGAAAAGAGCTATCATTACCTATTTGTATCAATATTTAATATTTATATATGTATAAATAAAGTGATATCACGCGCATCTATAAAATTACCATTGAAACGAAATACCAGTATTTTCATTTCGATACCCACCCATTACTCGGTATAAAAGTATCGACAGCATAATATTCGGTATGGAAAAAAAATATCAAGTATGGTATTTACTAGCATCGTTTCATCCCTAAGCTTAGCTACAGCAATTATCATATTTGTGCTGCTGCAATTTCAAAGAAAGCTTCTTCCAATATATATGTACATATGTATGTGTTACTTGAGTCACATATGTACATACATATGTAATCATATATTTTTAATTGTTTACTTTTTAAAGAAAATTTAAGTAACTTTGTAACGTCTCATGGCCAAATTGTTTTTAAATTGAATTGTGGAATATATTTCCAGGTCGTGTATATCAGTGGGAAGTGCACTGGTAAAGCCAGGATAATTAGCCTGCAAAAATCATTTTGTCATGGTTCATTGTTCTTAAATTGTAGTGACTACAAATATGCTGCTATGTAAACTACATATCTCACTGTTACACGGCGATTGCTCGTGATTTAACGATCGAAACTATTACACGTTTGTTTGGCTGTATTGCCAAGAAGGAAAAATAAAATTATTTCATTTAATAAAATAATAATCAAAATGGGTTTAAAGAGCCGATAGCCATAACAGCTAGTGATCCTACTTTTTGTTTTAGCCTTAAAATTTATTTTAAGTCTAAATTATAATAATAATAATAATAAAATGGGTTTACAGCAGTAAAAATTTACTTGTGTTTATTTTACTCTTCGTTTTAATTAAATTATGTGAACGTCTCATTTAATTAAGCTTGTTGCGTCTTGCAACATAAGTTTTATTACAATTATTGTGAAGGCTACTCTGGTATCATCCAATTGCGAATGTTCGCATCGGTTAAAGACTTTAGCGGCTTCGTGCCAAAATATGATCTCAGTAAACTAATGTGAAAATAAACAGATACTTAATGCCATAATTGATGGTGAAATCGCGACGGAAAGATAATACACACATTATCAGCAGTTAAACAAAATTCGAATAGTCTTCAAACCGCTTCATGTCACTTCGTCATTAACTTTTTATATTTGGCGGAGTTAACAACGGCACTTTAACAACTTTGTATGCCAAAATATGCAGTGGCTAAAATAATTTATATTGCGCATCATTAGCGCCATTGGGGTGTCCACAACTCTGTGATATCTGGTATGTTAACCTAACCAGCTGGCAATATTTTAGTACGTTAACAAATTACCAACATTTTCGTTTTGCTTATAAATCAGAGTTGCCACTTGTGAGTAAATTTTTCATCACTTTGCTTTGTGTTCATTTGGGTGGTAAATGTGATCAACTGGTTTCTGCGACGATCAAACATGAAAAGTATTCATATGTAGGTTTTTAAAAAATAACCAAAGTGTTTGAGTAATTATCATTTTCCAATTAAAAGGATGGCAATACAAAAAAAGGTTGTCACATTTGGATGTGGTAACTTGAACTGTGAGTTCTCTTTGTGTGAAGAATATAAAATAACACGATGTAAAGAAGCATAACTGACCCCGATATGTTAATTTATTTTGGTTTTTATTGATTGGTAGAGGTTTCACGATGAGCGTCTTACACCCACCGAATGGCGCCTAGCCAAAAAGAAAGGTTGCGATGGTCATACAAGAGTAGTGGACATGCGTATACAAAATAGTATATTGTCAAACTTTGTTTCTCCCAATCGCTAAGGATAGCGACAAAAAATCATTAAATAAAAAATAAATAACTCATTAAATAAAAAATAAATAAACATTGCCGAGACTCATGAAAAACACGAATCAACCCTGGACCTGGCAAGTGACATAAAAAATTATAGAAAAAGTTTTTCTAATAGCGGTCGCTATGAAAAAAACTTCTCAAAAAAAACAAAGAAACCTTCGCCGTTCGGAGTCGGCATAAAACTGTAGATCAATTTGTGTTACAACATCAAGACACACATCAAAAATTGTGGGAGAACTTCGGCCAAAATCGCTTAAGCGGTTTTAGCACCAATTAAGTAAGTAGGAATCGGGGCACAATCTTTGTATAAAGTAATTCGGATAGCAACTGACGTTAAAACGTTTTATCTGAAATTATAAATTTGTATGTCCCCTAGATATACTTATTCTGACATGTTAAAAAATAAACAACATTAGCGTCTGTGACCGTCCGTCCGAACGTGCATTGCATAGCTCGAGTACATATTTGAGATATCTTAGCAAAACTTCGTACGTTCATTGCCCTCGGCTCAGATCGGATAATAACCCCGCCCACATAGCGGTGTTTTGTGAAAATAAAAGAATGCGATATTTCAGTAACTATTAAATAGAATTTGCTAGAATTTGATAAACAGGTTTGTGTTTGGGAAGAAAATATCCAAGTTGAAATTTATATAGGTCATACAGAAACCACGGGCACTTCTTATATATTGGTAAATTTAAAAAAATCCATATTTATTAACTATACAGGATAATTTGCTCAAATTTAATAGACAATATTGGATTTGAGAATGAAATACCTGGAATCATAAATGTTGGGAATGGCTATGGTACCTCCTGTTATTTTATTACAGTGCTTTAGAGTTTACAATATTCGTTATACCTTAATCTAAAGGACATATGTTTACATGAGTGGGCAGTTGATGTGTTACCTATTCATCAGCCCAGATCTTTTTTGTGTGCAATTATTTTTTAATAATTTGAAGTAGAAAAATTTGGGGGTCTAATCAGGTATGGTATATTGACTTCAGCTCCATGCAAACAACTTTTGACTTGACTGTAGCTTTTGGAAGTAAGAAAACGAGTTGCATTCTGCACAAATGTGATTTTGCATGTATTTTGGCACATTCGCGTACATACTGACATATTTTCGATATATGGAATCTATATACCAATTATTGCGTATCTGTCCCAAATAGTTGCAGTGCTATAAGGAATTCGGCTTTTTTACTTATAAGGCGTGGCATCATGTCCCATTTTTATGAAATGAGACATAGTTTGATCTGGAAGACAGATGTATGCATATATCCAAATATGATTACTCTGCATCTAATAGTTGCGGAGATAAAACGAATTTAAATTTTCTCTTCCATGGGGCGTGGCATTTCTCACTTACCCGAATTTATGTATGTATATATATCCTTTGTTAGGCCCGGATACCATATGAACCTACTGTAAATATTTGATAAAGATCAGTTGAGTACTTTGGACACCTATAATGGGCTCACGTTAATTTTTATATTCAGATTAACCGTTTTTATTGCATACTCATACAACCAGTACTGATATTTAAAATAAAAACTTGTGCTGGTATTTAAAGTACGGTTGCACCTGAACTTAGACTTTTCCTAATTGTTCATATTCCGTTTTACTTATATAATGGACCCGTTTCTTTGTAACCTAGTTGCAAAAGAACACTAGGTTCGATAAAACAATGCATGTAAAGCAATAACACTAACTCGGATAAATATGAGAGTTGAGCCAACTCGGTAAAATGATATCCGACCTGAGATGCAATGTTGGGAATTGCAAAATTTGCGCTATTGTGAATGAGCCCTGCGAATATATATGGGAAATTTAGATTTATAACCTAATTCGTTTTCATTTCCATAGTATTTGTAAATATATAGCTCAATAAACCTAAAAATTGTCGACATAACTATTTTCCGATCTTAAATATCACTTAACATATCCCAACATTCATGAAAGAGGCTAAGAGGGCTGCTTTATCAACTAAAGGAAATTGTATCCGAGTAGGAGCGTTCTTTTGAAACTTGGGTGCAAAGAAGCAAGCTTAATGTTACTCCTAAACATTCGCATCATCCCTGACATTCGTAACATCGCTGAAACACAGCATTCCTTACTTACATATTTATGTTCATATTTGTGTAAGTAGTACATACATTTCTACATACTACATGTGTGGTAGCAGCACTTGTTTTTGATTATGGTTGCTTTGCACAGCTGCTATTATGGCATAGAATCATACACAGGTACATAAATATATGCTGGGCAGAAATACACATAAATTCAGGGGATTTTCTTTTAAACGGGATGCCACTCGCAATGTTTTTGCGTTTGTTGATTCAGTTGCGTATAAAACTGCAAAATTTAGCAAAGAACAGACAACAATCTAAGCCAATTTATATAAGGTTGTGTTATTATATTTATATTATTGATTTGAAATTTCTGTTTACATTCCAATTGCTTGTCTGATTCTGATTCGGATTGTCTGTCATGTATTTGTAAAATGTGTCGCCTTGCAATTAGTGCTATCCTATTCTATAAACGTGGCATGTGAATGCAAATGTTTTTAATATTTCATATTTAATTGTTATTTTAAAGAAATATTCTAAGAATACATAAAATATTGTTGTGTGGATTGCGATTAATGCTACTTTAGGTCATTCCTGGTAAGCAAAAATAAAATATACAATTATACCTAAACTCTGTTTTATAAATAAATAAGAATATACAGATACACACACAATAGTAGAGCAGGGCATTGATTTTAATTTTCCTTTATTTACATCTAAATATATTTTTATAAAATTATCGTTCAGTCTGTAACAAAAACAATGAAAATGCAACAACCCTTAACGAACTTTCACATAAATTTCAAATTTTGAATCAGAACTTTTTAGAAAATTTTAGAGGACTTACTTTTATAGACTATATGCAGTTTTATAACTAAACTTCTAAGGCATAAAGCATTATACGTGTTCGAAAGGTATTTTGATTCTGAAGGGGAGAACTTTAAAGTAATATTTTTACTAAAAGCTGTTTTGGTGTACGTTGGCTCAAGTTAGTAACATTCTGCAGGCCGTTATTAGAAATATATATTATATAAATGTACCCAACTTATGACGATCATAGTTTATCTGGGGTTGGCAGGAGGGACCAACGGTTCCCATGCGTCTTAATCATGATATCTCTGAAATACATGACAGCCCTGCTATGCTTGGCCCTATAATTGGTTGCGGTCCAATTGCATCTACCAAAGACCCACGCCTAGCCAATTTGTTAGCCAGTACGTTACCTTTGACAACGCAGTGTCTCACATGAGTTCAAGGTTATTCCATTTTGTAACAGAATTCAGCCTAAACCTACTTTCTTTGACAATTTTTGAAGAGGTGCGAGCGGTTTATAAGCCGCTTAGTGTAGCTTGTCTGCCACCACAGACTCTCATTTTATATCCGTACCTTAAGCAGAAAAGCATTTGAAAGCGGCCTCCAGGTGCCAGCCCGGGGTAACAAGTCGAATAAAGCCCTAAGAGCCGCTCCTGATGTCGTACTCATGGCACTCGTGATTCCTATACACACGTATGTAGCTCTACAACCTGTTTAACACAGAAACCGTGGTCTTAACCATAGTTCTGAGCCACCATATCAGAATGAATACGATACAATTGGTCTTCTTCCTCTTACAGTACATAGGAGCATAGTTGTAGTCACTACAAACGACGAAACGAACAAGTATGTTTGTGTTATATGATCCAATACAGTTCGATATTAAATCTTTTTCGCACCTGTCATCTTTGTACGACATCGTCCTCGTTTCTGCGCCATATAAATATATGGGAATGTTGAGACATTTGTAGAGCGAAATTTTTGTTCGGCGAGAGAGGGCTCTGATTTTCCATTGTATACCGAGCCCAAAGTAGCACCTGTTGGTAATACTTATTCTTTGCTTAATCAAAGAACATTATTGGTGGTTTTTATGCTGGATCCCAAGTAAATAAAGTCCTACTGGCCAACATTGACGTGAGTCCCAATATGCGAAAACTCTTTGTGTGTTGCCAGTAGGAACTTTGTTTTGTCTCGTTCGCCTCTCAACCAATCTCTTTTTTGCTTTCTTCTCTAGGCCGGAGAACTCTGCACTAACGGCCATGGTGTTGACCCTAAAGAACGAATATTATCAGAATATGCCAGCAGCATACTGCTTTTGCTATATATAGTGCCATTGCGATACAGATTGGCAGCACGTATTACACTGAAATCTTGTTTTGTTTTAAACGGGTCGGTCGTCTTCATTTTAACGTATGCGGACGTAAAAGTTGTGCTCAGCACCACTCTACATAGCCATATTGGTAGAGGTAGCTTCTATTCGTGCTATCAAAAGAGAATATCTGGCCGATTGGTGGATTTGCCAGATTTGAAACCATACCGGTAAGGTCCAATTAGTTTGGTCTTGAAGGGTTTCATACTTTCGCAGGATCATCCTTCTAGTGGATTGGGCAAAGTACACTGAGAATCTTCAGGCATGTATTCATTTGACTAATTTGTTCTTAAAACGCATGATTTCTGTTCTCACCTCGACTTGATTGTTCTCATAGTAACTAAATGTTTATGATGAATTTTTAAAATAGTTTAATTACAAAAATAGCTAATAACAAGGAATAACACATTAATTACCGTAATAGACAAATAAGATAATGCCATCGAATTTATTTTGACCCCTGTTGAAACAAAAGCCACGCGATTAATAAAATTTATTATAAGTATAATATGTAATTTATTAAAAATGGTTTGTTCTAACGCATTTTTGGATAGTTCAAACCTCCTCTTCGCCCTCATATAAAATTCCTGCCGACGGGCCTGGTATGGTGAAAACAAATCAGAATTTGGTAAATTTTTACGTATGCTAAATGCTATTTGGTTAAACCAAACCATTTGATGTATGGGACGTGTGTGCATCCATCCACATGCATAAATACGAAATTACAGATTGTATGTGTGTACTTATATACATATGTGTACCTATAATACCTTCGTATGAAATAGTGTGTGGTGTCTTGTAATTTTCATGCAAATTGAACTTCTTACACCATATTGGATTTTCATTTCACGTTATACTCGAATGCTCATAGCCTTGTTGCCATTTCATTGGTGGATTTGTGGCGCGAGGTAGTGTGATTACTGACAGTGCGATTTGCATATATTTGCGTTGTACATAAATGTACATACATACACTCAGAAAAAAGGAGTTCCTTAAAACAAGAAACCTGTTTCCTTATTTTAGAGTTACTGTTCTTAATAGTACGAAAAAATACCACGATATTAGAAAGTTTTCCTTAATTCAGGTTCAAGCTCAAAACATTGCTTATTACTTTGAATAAATAAATTTACTCAACATTAGTAATAATATTCTTAAATTAATTTGACTTTTGCCAGTACTTTTAAAACAGAGCTTGTGGTGCGCTGCCAACTCTTGACATGCAAACAGAGTTGCCAAAGTCGATGTTTGTAAAATTAAACCAGTCAGGAGTAAATAAGGAGTTATGTATTTATAAAACTTATTTGAGTCTTATCAATATGAATGTATAATAGTTATGTTCTTAATATGTATGTTCATATGATCTATGTATATTTACTCAGCGTGCACTGTTACGCTTTGACAAAAAAAAAATAACAAAACAAAAATAAATACCGACATACGTTGATTTCGTGAAAAAATTAAATGTTATTCAAAAAAAAGTGATTGTAGATCATTTCTACTAAAAATTGTTTGACCTCCATTTGATACTTTGATAAAATACATACATATATCCTATGCTATGACCGAGGTTACTGCCTAGTCATCAGTTAAATTCCCATAAAAAATCGTTTGTGCACTTTCGGAGATTACTGTGTTCGAACAGGCAAACAGGCAAACAGACTTACAAATATTCTATAAATTGTCCAAATGTATTCTATTACAATCCCTCGTCACCTTCGTTCATTCGTTTAAAGAAATTTTCAATGTACAGACACCACATTTCTACACTCTTATTATAGTATATTTGTTTAGAAGTGGTGGTGGGATGTTTGATTTGAGATACCATTAATATTATAAACGGGCATTAATACAGAAAAAATCCAACTAGTTTTCTCCAAAATCTTTTTTGGTTTGGAACCTGTTATAAAAATAATCTTAAATACATAGTTTAAAAGTTTTTCTAATTATTAATTTGTTGAACCTGCCTGATGGTAATACTGGCGTGATTTTCATTTTCAAGATAAGTAAAACAAAACTCAATTCCCTCAACATTAGTTAAAGAACTCCTCTTGATAAATTGGAAATTAAATTAGATAAAATCGTTTGTTTCTTTTAAGGAAACCATATTTTTGGATAATGTTTTTTTTAGAAAGGATATTGTTTTCTAGTCCCAAATAAAGTTTTTTCTGAGTGTGCAGGTATCTATCAACGTATTGTGTATAATTCCGATAAATCAGAATTTAAATTATGCTTGATTGAGACATATACTTACATATGTACATACAGTAACTCAAACAACTGATGACATGGTGACTTCTTTACAATGATTAAAATTTTTTCCTGATACATTTTTTTCGTTATCCTCTTAAGACTTGCATACTAAAATTGAATGCGCTACAAAACTTCATACCCAAAGATTTTCTAAAAATAAATTTGAAAGTTTGAATTTTTGATGAAAATTTCTTGATTTTATAAATATTGATTACACAATTAGTAAAATAGCGATAAAAATGGTTATAAAAAGAACCTGCAAAAACTTAAGTAATTCATATAAAATAAACGTACATATATAAATCTTTAGTTGAGCCTTACCTTATCTATTGTTCTACAATTTTCTTTATTAAAATAGATTCCCAATTGAAATTGAAAAACTGCAAAAAATGCAGAATAAAGCTAAGCGCTTTATATTAAACAAACGTTATGATACCGCTATAAAAAATACTACTCAGTTTAAATTGGATGAGCGTAAAACAACAATTATTTTTTTACTCAATGAAAGTTATTTAAAAAAATTTATCATGGAAAATGTTTAAATTACATATTGTAATAAAACACCACATAGACTTCTGTTCAAGTCACTGTATATTCGTGTGCATAAATAAACTCAGGGGGTAGTTTCATAATAACCCATCAATGACAGATATAAGAAATAGATATAACATACGTGAAAATACCTTTATTTGCAGTGTAAGCGTGATGGAATACTAATTTTTCAAAAAAAAAAGTTATGAAGTTGTGATTTTTACTTAAAACTTGCACACCACCGCTTTTCATTGAAAATTTGTATTTTTAAGGCTGGGAATTTCATGTTTTGTTAGCTAAATGATTGTTATATGGTAACTCGCAATAAAAACGACGGTAATAACAGTGATGATGTAAATTTAAAGGTTCAAAAACCCCCAAAAATGTGGTTCTTAAATTCATTTTTATTTTAATAATATTTTTTTTTTACTTTCATACCATATTTTATTAAAGATAAAGCAAAAACGTATTTTGTAAAAAAATATAATTTTTTAAAATTAAAAAAATCAATTTTCCTAAAACAAATACTAATTTCTATTTTATTTTCTCTAACAAAACAAACAATTTTATACCATCAGCTAGCATACATATGTTTGACAATGCAAGCATAACTATACGACAGCGCCATCTAGTGTAAGTTCTAGGGTAGGGGATTAAATATAATAACAATAATAATAATTTGGCGCTTACACCATAGTTTGATGTTTGGCAACATAAACTGGAGGACCTATAGTTTTCCGCCGACTCCGAAAAGTAAATGATTTTTGTAAGAAGTTGTTATTTCATGGCCGAAATACAATTCGAAGCTTCCCATTGCCGGACGAGAAGCGACCACTAGTAAATAGAAAAAAGTTTTCTATAATTTATGATGTGACTTGCCCCAGGGTTCATATCTGACTCTGAGGCATCAACAGACAGAACCAACACAAAATATCTCGCTGGGTCAGAATTACCGACCTCTACATTAACCCATATGCCGGTAGTAGCTTTAGATTTATTTGTATTTTAAATTTATTTTAAAGGGAAAAAAAATTTATCGTGCAACGAAAATAGAAAAAAAATTATCTCAAAACCGAAAATTTTAGATAGTAAAAAAAATGTAGGATACGGAATAGTATATGTATATAGTAAAAGTCCGCAAGGAACCGTATATGAACAAATGAGGGTTGATGCAAACAAATATATGAATTGTTTCTTACTTTGGTCACATGGTAATCTTTCATAAAATAATAAAAAACTTTAGTTTTTTCTATAACAAAAACCAAAGTATAACAAAACCACTGTATAACGAAAACCAAGAGCCACAAAACTGCATACCCAAAAGCTTTCCAAAAATCATGATTCAAAAGTTTTAAAATTTGACGAATTTTTGTACAAAATTTAATGGAACACATACATTTTCATGTTGATCTCCATATTTGATTTGATTTTCTGTTTCCTCGAAATTTTTTTTATTTATTTTTCGTTTGCAATTGTGTTTTGTAAAAATGTTGGAAATTTTCATAACGCTTCATAATAACGAGAAATGACAGTGAAGATGGCACATCGCTGAATAAATAAACTTCAAAACATAATTCATTTAGCACTTCTTTAGCTATAAGTGTTTTATTAAGCTATTTTTTAACAATAAACTGGTTATATAGAGCCTTTCTCTTACTTCAAGCAATGACACTGAAGATGGCACATTGCCAAATAAATAAATTTCAAAACATAATCCTTTTAGCCCATCAGCTATGTCCGTGCTGCGAATTAAAATTTAAATGGGCAGAAACAAACAGATCTTCGCATTTATATATATACATATTGTAAATAGATTATGAAAAAATTGCATTTCAATATTATTTTTAATAATTAATTGCAATTTATTTTATGTGTTTCCTATTTAATATGGCCGTCAATGTATGCATGGATTTGTATATCTACATACATATGTATATGTGCAAGTATTTTCTTTTGGCAACAGTAATTTTTGGTTCTGCTTAGGAACTAATCGCATGACGTCCTCTGACAGACGTAACAAGGTGTTAAATGACAGATGTGGTCAAGCCGAACATTCAGAAATGCTTTCCCAGCCAACTTCCGATTGAATTCTGATAAAACGTACGTATGTATTGCCCATAAGCCGACTGCAAAATTGTAAACACTTATTGTTGATTCAATTTTTGTTGGCTGTTAAAGTTCTGTGACAGCCAAGGAAACATTTGTCATTTTGCGGTAATTTAACATCAAATTTACACTACGCAATTTCCGTCAGTTGCCCTCTGCTTCGTGTCCATTTATTCTGCATATGCTCATACATCAATGTAAATGTGTAAATGTATGTATGCTTATGCAAATAATTGATTTATTTCATTTATGCCGTAATCAATAAAGTGGTATTGTGGGCTTACTACTTATTAGATGAAGAACCGATGATGTCACATTTACGTTATCCGACCGTGATGGAATTCGAATAGCGGCTGCTGGAGATGACGGATTGCCAGTCATGTTATTCAAGTAAGGTGGCAAGCGTCAGCTCTTTTGCAGGATGTGATCGGTCGAACGCATGCCTGCTGATTGGAATTTAGTATGTAAGTGTACTTCGCACAACTTCGGAACAAGGCTGTTTCAAAAGTATTGGGTAAAGACTGAAGCCCACCACGAATGAGCTGGGGTTGAACCTAATCAGTATGATTTTAGAAATGGTAAATCATAAAACAAATATTCAACTTGAGCCAAATCTTAGAAAATATTCGGGAAAAAATAATAGGCACGCGATATAGGTAAGTAATTGGTACTGCGCCAAATTACTTAGGTATTATTATTCTACCCGTAAATGTCGATTGAGTTGATTAATTTTAACAAATCACTCATAATTTGCTGTAGGAATAGATTATGAATCTTTTGTAAGTATTAATCGAAAGAGAATCACAAAAAAGACCGAAGCCAAAAAAAGCTTTAGTCAACACTTGCATGATTAAATTATTTGCGATATGACTAAATTACAGAATAAAACTGAAAATTTCTAGAGCTAAAAAAAGTGCTAGATAATTTAAAGAGTGCTAAAAAAAACTGGGTGCTAAGGGTAACTTACAGCTCGCAAAATTGATAGTATTTGACGAGGAGACTATCTTGCTTCACCGTCGTATCATACTATTTCAAAATATTATTGTCAAGGAATTGAACAAAATGCCAGTTGAAGATGCTCCCAGGTGTGGTAAGACGGCTCCCACCGCTTGGTAGAATATGAACCTCACAGAGCTTCGGAAAAAGTGAGGAAAACCTTCACCACTGTGGATTAATAAAAAAAAATATGCTAGTGAAGTAACGCCTAGGACCTATACAAAGTGAACTTAAAGAAATATAATAAGGCGTACCATCGACGATGCGTAGGAGGAGTCCGCGAGACAGTAGAATCATGACCAACGGACGGTTTCTGCTAAAATATGTAAAACGGTCAGGTGGTTTGTGAACCGAGTCGGCAGGAAGTCACTCGACATCCTTCTGAATACTTATTTTCCAGGGTGCAGAATCAATGAAATGGAAACCACCATACGTTACTATTCTCCAAGGAGCTACTGGAACGGGAAAATATACCTTTGCCACTACGATCTCCGTAATCCCTATAACAGGAATTTAAACTTGGCGATTAATAGGTTGTTAGGCCAGCATAAGCAGAACAAGTGGGAGGAGTAACTAAAGCACTGTAATCTAGTATATTTCTCTACGTGCACTGGTAATGTACAGAGCCGCAACAAAATCCTCAAGTCGCTTGCCGGCAGCACTTGGGGCAAACACAATGAGGCCGGCTGGTGTTAAACTATGCCAGGAACTAGTAAGATACAGTGAGTGACCTTCAAACCTGTATCCTGACGGGGTTGCTTCTGATGCCACCTGAGGCACATTTACTCCAAGTTAAGGAGCGCAACCTTATCCTCGGCGAGCAGTTGTCACCACTTGGGTACTCAAACAGGCATCTGTTTAACGACGAGCTACCGCCCAAGCGTAGCAGAAGACATCTCATCGAACTGTTCAAGATCCAGTCGCACACGACTCAACCACTGGATCTGGCAAAGTTCAGGCAGGTCCTGAGCAACATACACAAGGAGACAATCACTATCTACATCGACTCTTGCCCTGTGAATACCGTTATAGGAGTCTAACCACCACCTATTGCAGACGAGGAGTCCCAGCTGCTTCGCGAGTTCCGCACTACTCAGGTCCAACTAAGATCTGGGGATTGTAGTACGCTCAACTCTTGCTTATCCAGAATCAACCCTGACGTAACAAATACATGACCAGAATGTGGAGATTTCCCGCACGATACCAAACACCTATTCGCATGCTCTCTTAAACCAACTCATCTAACACCCCTCTCTCTCTGGTCTGACTCCGTCGAAACCGGGCGTTTCATGGGCCTCCTTCTAGATGAGTTCGACGACAACGACTATGGGCAGATTACCTTTCAATAGGTTCTACCGCAGGTGCGAGGACCCTGGCTCAACGGAGACAGTCGAATACTTTCTTTTCCAGCTATCGCAACAATGTGGCTGAATATACTATGTCAAACATGCCAAACTTGTTAATTGGATGCCACCAGGGTCACAATACACTCAAGCCAACCACCCATTAAGCGAATCAACCTACTGTGATAATAGTTACATGCAAAAATATTTAAATATCTAGAACTCTCCGAAATCTGGCGACTATATTAAAAGTATTTCTGGACTAAAATATTTAAAAATAAGCCATGATATTTAAGCTGAACTCCATATCATATCTATACTTTGACGTTTGACATCAAATTTGAATACAGAAAATTTCATGTCAGCTCCTACAAAGCATCATTCGTAAACGCAATTTCCATGCTATGGAATTCCAACTTTATCTGTTATACCTTTTTCAACAATTGTCATTATTTTAACAATTTACCCAATTTACAGATAACAAATGTAAAAGTTTTGGATATCAAAATTTGAGCTATCCTATGTAAAACTCAGATCAGTTTTCAGAACCGGGATTTATGAAATAGTGTTCGAAAAAATGGAGAAGGAGTACATCTATGTTGGGGAAACAAGTGAAAAACTTTTAGAACATAGTATCTGAAAATCTAGACGTGATAGAAAAACTTTGGCACCATTTTCAGAATCAGAGGATTTAAATCGAATACCTCGAAAGCATGGTTTGTGTGAATATCATGAAAATACTTATTTGGAAAAATAAATGAAAATCATTTTCATGTATAGCGATCCAAAATTAGTCCCACTGAAAAATATTGTGGAGGGCTTTTACGCTTCGAAATATATATCACCCAAGAAATTAATTCCAGGAAAGTATTACAGTTTCAATATTTCGTAGAAGTTTGAACACCAAACCTTGGGTGCTCCAATTTGGGCTCGTATGCGGTTCTGTAGGCACTTAGTGGTATCCTAACGCAAGAATTGATAATACATAGTGATTACTTTGTTGGTGACTGATTCTGATGAAATTGGCACTGTAATTTTTATATATATTTTGATGATATATTTGATGTTGTCAAGTCGCTTTAAAGGAGAAGTTGCATATTGCTATTCCACTTCTATCTTTTGTTGATGGCTTTCCTGACCCCTTTAGGTCATCGTCACAGCTGATGTTTATGTTATTGCACCGTGCATTAGTTATGGAAAGGTATTTCCAGCATATGTGTACATCTTTGCATTTTGGCAGTTTCAGAAGGATTTGCACGGAGAAAAGCGCCGATAGCGCTGGGGCCCAAAGAATTGGGGTCGCCGCAAAATAAAAATTTAATTCTAAGTTTAGAAAAATTTATAAATAAGCAGCGTGAATAAGAGAGATAATAGAATGAAGTTTTTCATTGAAACAGGGCATTGAAAGCAATTTACTTTAACATTTGGATTTCTCTGAAATCATTAATGGCTTTGCATCTAAATTTACCAGAAGAGTTGCCACCACTTGACTGACCAATGGTATTTATTATTGGTGATATGCATTCGACGTGCAATTGTGAACAAAGATATTAGTTATTAATTACGCCTTCATCTATAGTATATAAGTCTGGCACCTCTTAACGTAGTTAAAGATATTTCGTACCATTTGCCAATGTGTGACTAGTCCCATTTTATCGAATGCTTTCGAAAAGACATGTAATAAAAGTGACAAGCGGGTTTTGTTTGAGGCTAGTCTAGATATACTGGATGTTTTTTCTTTTCTTAATTGGCGCCTAGGCGATTTCGGCCAATTCCATTATAGCACTTCAGTCGTTCCTTTTCTTTGCTAACTGGCACCAACTAGAGAAGTTGAGCCCTTTATTTTTAATGCAGATGCTTTAGATACTTTTCTACATCAAAAATAAAATTTTGAAGATAATGTAGCTTACGCTTTTTTCTCCGCTAGTGTTCGATATTTAGTGGTTCACAGCTTGAATCGTGCAGTGTTATGTTTTACAATATTGACAATATTTTTCGTTAGTTTTTATAAAAATATAGTTTACTTCAATGTCAATTTTGTAGACAATTAAATTTTTGTAAAATATAATGTGAGTTTCAATTTTCTAAAAAAAAGTTCATTGATTTGTGATAATTTTTCTTGCAGACGGTGGTGCTCCACATTTTGCTCCTTACAACGTCATCCCAGCGAGGAGACGGTTCGTATGTATATTTTGGAGAGGGTTGTAACCTATTTGAAAAGTCGAAATTAATAATCGATTCCAAATGGTTCGTTTGGTAGATTTGCTTGATCTAAAGCCTCACTGAGAAGGTTCAATCAGTTCTTTGAGCTTCAGTCTTTTGTACATTACTTAGAAGACTGATTACGTGATTAACCACTCTAAAGAAATTAAGTCAGTTGTACTACAGTAAGAATTCCCACTTACTAGCACCCCGGTTATAAGCACTAGAAAAACTGTAAAAAAATTTAGTCTATTTAAATGTACCCAAAAAATCACGATATTGGCATCCCACTTATGAGCATTTCCCGCTTACAAGTATCGATATGTTTTTAATTTTACCTTATTTTCCCGCACAAAAGCAATGAATGTGAAATTTGGATTTTAAACTTCTTTTATGCACAACTTGTAACGGATTCATTCAATTTACGAGCATTGCGGCAACCACTTTGATATTCACATTTTATCGGTTTTATACGTCAAGTGTACAAGTGGACTATTTTTGTTACTTTTTTAATTGGAAATTTTGTATAGGAGTACATACATACTACATAATCGTTCGTTTGGTTCTGCAAGATGCATCAGTAATGCATATAGCCGAGGATTTCAATATACGCATAGTCAGTGTTTATAAGCGGAATTCTAGTAAGTATAAGCTCTCCCCGCTTATAAGCACAGAATCTCGTGCATGTTCAATGGTGCATATATCTGGGAAATTCTTTAGTTAACCTTCCGTTACTAAAATGAATTTCATAACACGGTTACAAATATCGGTCTCTCAGGCCGCACTGTAGATAACATTAATTTCTTCATATTAAACAGATAAGCAGCCACCGTAGTGTGTAGCGTGAGCACACATTATTCGGTGGGTTCTGGGTTCGAATTCTGACCCCGGCAGAGATAAAAGCACTGGCAAAGAACGTAGATTGCAAAGGAGTTGAATGGTATTTCGATTCGTGTGGCAAATATTGTCATCCAATTTTACCACGCCAGAAACCAATTGGATCTGGTTAGAATCGAATATCAATCAGCAAAAGGCAAATTAGTTCTGGTATGATGAAATCGAGCGAGATCTTCTGTTAGAGGAACCTAGGGAGTGATGCAACTTCTTTCTAATCTACGTTATTTGGTACTGATCAACCGAAAGGTATGCCAGAAGCGAAAGCTCAAACAACTCAAATCTGGCGTACAGAAAGCTTTACGTATGTGTTTGATATGTGAGACAGCAAGTTAGTAACGGAAAATTAAGCCATTTATAGAAAAGTAGTGGTTAACTTATAGATTAATCATTTTATTAAAAGAGCAAATGCAAGGGTTGCTATTTATATCTCTGACCTTCAGCACTTATACTTATAGTGGTGTCAAGCGCGATTTGACATTTTCATTGGAACACACTCAGAAATTTTTATGTGCCAGCTGTATTATTGTGACTTTAAAAATTCATCTCGGCAAAAATGTGGAATAAAAGCGTGAATATTTCCGTGCGATTATTTTTCACAATTTTCGTGGTGGATTAACAAGATATTAATGCACCAATGAACTAAAATCTTCATACGACGAAAAATCACCAACTTTTATCACAGTAAAAAAATAGTACAATGAATTTCCTAGTGGTCGCTATTCGCTTACCGTCGAAATCTGTGATAATCGTTTATGATGCTGCAATGCATTACGTTACTACCTGTGCTTCACATATAGATGGCTTCCATTTAAAGTATTTTTCGCCAGAAGTGTTTCCGACGGAAATTAATGACGGCTTAAGTATGGCATGCAGTTGTTAGTAAATAATTGAGTCTGCATGAGTAAATAAAATGAATATTTGACAAAATAATAGTTGTTTTACCAGTACTAATGTTCTCGTAAATTTTTTGAAGCATACTCATTAACGCTGCACCTGAATTGAATTAGTCAAGAGATTCTGAACTCTAAAACTGTCTACTTAATAAAATTATGAGATACAAGATTATTGAAATTATAATTTCTCATTGTCCAATTTTTGGTGCCCAATGCAATTACTCTTTTCGCCTGTCCCGAAAGTTCGTTGCTAAAGTCTTTTGAAGTTAGATGCTGCACCTGTAATTTCGCCTTCATGTAAGGAATATTTGGCTTTCTAAATTTTGGACATTCGTTTAAACAATTCGGCGAACCCTAATGGAATCTTGAGACTCTTGGCTAGAATTTTTCCAACTCTTTCCTGATCTTAGGAACGATATAAAGTCAGCCTAAAAATATGTTTCACGGAAATGAATAAATTTTACTCACTTTATTCCGTTACCAACGCACAACTATTTTCCTAAACTTTACTCTTGTTCCGAGCATTGACACAGGAATCTGTTAATTTATGTCCCCATCCGTGATGAAATATAGACCTTATACATCCATTCTGCAATCTGTTAATAACATAGACGTGCAAATGGTCCACAGTAGGCTCCAAAAGTACTAAATTAAATATCATTATGCAACATACAAGCCCTTCAAATTTGATTTTTCGCTTGCACCAAAAGGAAATGTGTAGTTTATTCACTCACTCTAGTCTTCACACTCTTGCTTTGGCACTGAGTGTTATAGCGTTTTATTTTCTCGAAATAATGCTGCATTTATTCTGACCCGTGCCAGATCTGTCCAATTTTCATGTTCTTTGATCAGCATTTTCTCAGGGTTGTTTGTTCTTTTCCCAAAATATTGCACTATGCTCCGACAAAAGTGCAACATTTTCTACCCGCTACCAAAAGTGCGGGCAAGGAACGTAGATTACAAAGAAGTTGCATCCCATCTCACCGTTCCTTTAACATAAAATCTCGTCCAATTCAGGGGTCCATGGTAACATTTTCGTAATATTGCCTTAGAAAGAGGTTATTTCGAGAAAACAAAATGCTATTAGTCTAAATAATCCTAACTGAATTAAATCCATCTTATTGTAACATTTGTTAAATTTCCAATCTCAGTTTGTCGATGCAGTTGCTATGTAAGAAGTTGTATATATGTATCTCAATGCCTTATCATACGTACATATATTGCTTATGAGTACGTTATGATTCAGACGACTACTGTAAATTGACTAAAATACACACTTGCATGCAAAGGTATCGCGTCTGTAGGGAAATTGTATTATCAATTTCGTTAAATTGTCCTGGGTCTGCATGTATTACAAACGTTACAATTTTTGTTGTTGCAGTTATTTACTTTTTCAATTTCCAGCGAATTGTATCGAAACAGTGGCTATTTGCATCTGCAATTTGATGTATTGGCGCCAGGTTACTGAGCTCTGCTTGTAGCTTCTTTATTGGTATGTACGTGTGTATACATTCATATATTCAAACATGCATACATACATATGTACAGATGTGCATTAAGATGCCTCACTGTTTTTTTTTTAAATTTATAAGTTTCTCCAAAAAATTTGTTCTCAACCCTGAATTACTTGTGAGCTACCGGGAAATAGTGAAATTGCAACAAAAAATTGTTACATATCAATAAAAGCCTCTTACTAAAATCCTAAAACAGTAGTACTATTTTGAAATTTATTTCCTTTTTTAAATTAAATTAGTTCAAATATATTCCTGTGTGTGTCACTGTGTACATCAATCTAATAACCTATTTAATGTGGATGGGTTTATTTCCCAAAAATTAATATAGATTTTTAATCAAAACGGTCAATTTCCAGGTGTGCCACAAATAATCAAGACATGAGGGAAAATATATTGTACAAACCCAAAACTTCACTGGTTTTAAGGAATATGAAGCATCTTAATGCAGCACTTATATCCACATACAAACATATTAATATTTGTCGGTCACGCTCTTTGAATTCAATCGATTTCGCTTATTGCATACTCGTATCGTCAAATATGAAAAGATTTAATGCCGATGTAATATTGTGGTTGGATCAAATTCAGCGTAGCCAAATGAAAACTTATCAGAGTAAAACCAGTCATAAGAGTCAGTTTCACTGCCAAAGTTTTTTCAACTAAATTTATTCTTCATTCCTTCTGTAAAAGGTACCGTTGGACAATGTTTCTCATTACGTTTTTTTTTTGGTATCATGGACAAAACAAGATATTTAGCTAAAATTTCAGATATACTTATATGTTTCTTATGTAAGGAAGTTTAGCGCATTTCGTGTACCGATAGTGTGAACTTACACAATTTTTCAAATTGCGGCATTCGTGCCGAAATTGTCCTAAGTATACCCGATCAATATGGAGCTGTAAAATTGTGATAAATGTGCCGATCGAAGTCAGTAATCTGCGCTGATATTTCCATAAATGACTGCTTATGATTGCCACTGTGGCAGCTAGCTACAGCATTTTTTTTTTGATTGTGTTCGGTAAGTAGAAAGCTTTCTAACTTACAAAATCAAAAAGGAAAATTTAAAATTTTGTCTAACTAATTATTATAAATGAAGATAATCTTATAAATGCGTCCGACGTAACTATAGAATATTTGTATTCTGCTTCAACAACAGTCATATGTACAAACACCATACTGGAAGATTTTTCTAAGTATGATAGCTTAAACTAGAGATGAGCTCGTGACTGATTTGTCTCAAGTTCACGCACACTAACGTTGCCTATTTTTTATCACGAACATTCACGCACGCATTTTCATGAACCATTATTTCTATTTAATGTTAAGTTATATATTAAATTGGCCTTTTTTGTTTAATTTAGCACCTAAGTGTTTTTATATTATTAAAATATACATAAATACAAAATTTCAGGGTTTTGGTGGGAAAATCTTTAATCGTTTAAACAAGTTCATACGGGTTTTCCAAATAAATTCTTCCAAAATCACAAATGATTAATTTGATTAAAAAAAAAACAAATATTAAATACTATAATAATAGTAAAATCATACCATACAAATAGAGCAATTCCTCTCCAACGTTGTAGATATTTCACATTTTGAAATGAAAACCATTATCAGATTTGCCCCAAAACAAAATTAAAACATGGCACCAATGGTTAATTTGACATTGTATGACATTTCACATTCTGAATTGAAAACAACTATTAGCTTAATTTGATCATCAATTTAACGGGCAAATACCGCTAGTGTTGGCAGAAGTTGCTTAAACTGTTTGTGAAATGAACTCTTCAAATGTTTCGTACTTTTTCAAAGGTTACAAAGCCATGTCAAATTACATTAAATCCACGGTATAGCATAGCATAAAGATAGCAATGACATAACGTAAACATATGTTCAAATAATAAAAAAAACCTTCCACCCATCCTGGTCGACTCACGGCATCGGGGGGCCCAATTTCACGGTAGCCGTCTCTTACAAACGATCATTTTAGTTTGGCATCATACAATTCCATGGGCTCTTCCATTTCATTTTTATTTATGTCTTTCTTCACGAAATTAGCGCACATGCTTCTTTGACTGCGACCCAAATGAAAATTTTCCCATTCTTTTCTAAATTTTTTTAAAATACGAATATCATGCCTTTTAATTACTTAATATGAATATTTGCTTCAAAAGCAGTTTTAAAAACGTAGAAAAAAAAAACTACTCCCTGCAGCTTTTGTTCTAAAAGAGCATAAGCTATATTAATATGCCAATAATGCCATCGTCTTGGAGCACATTATTTGTACCTTGTCACTGAGATCCCAATCTTTAAGGACGTTTGAAACTCCTAAAGCTTACTCGTTTACCCAGACTCTCTAATTGCGGTACATGTAGAAGTTGTTCTTTGGCAAACACAATTTCAGGTATACTGTTTTAGAAACCAGATTTTATAGCCTCAGCTTTCACTTTTCGCTGCTGATGTACTGACGACTTGTTAAGGAAATTCATCGACACTATTGTTTCTAGTGCAACAAAAAAAATATACAGAATGTGGCGCGGATTATGGTACCGGTATCCCTCTCTTGAAAATTTTCACAGTAATCCTATTAACAACAGATTTTTATACTCGCAATCTTGTGTATTCGTTCCAACGTGTCCAACAATATTAGTGTACATTCTTTCTAACATTTATAACAAACAATGTGTTTCCTCTCAGTTCTCTTCACAGGTAAATCTGATGTGACATCACAGTCAAGTTACTCTCCCGAATTTCCGATCAGTCAGCGCAATCTTGAATTCTATCATAGTTGCTTCTAGTGTAGCTTGAAGAATGTAAACAGAGTACTGTATACTTCTGCGACATTAATCTAAAGGCGTAAAAACTGAGGTTTGACCAACTCTTTCTTATCTATTTTCATAAAAATTTTGGGAGAATACTTTCGCGGATTTATTTGAAAAAAGCTCAAATACCCTTTCTGGTTTTCTCTGTTGTTCTAAAAAAATGTATCCTCCGCTAAATATTTTCATCTTATAAATGTCATATACGATAAGAAATAATTTATCCAAACTCGTTTCAAACTGCTTAAAGACATTTTGCGTATTCGTAAAATTTTTTTGTAGATCTCGCCAAATTTGATAAAGATGCAAAGTTTTTTTAACACAATTTGGTACTGATCTTGACGGTATTTTTGCCTTTTCCCAAAACATGTTACCAGATGAATATTAAACAAGAACACTGCTATACGACATGTAACATGTCGATTAGACGGCAATTTTGAACGTTACTTTATTTCTCAGAAATAAAAATTCATTTATAAATGAAATTTTTTTTGCCAATCGAAAAACTCAAAAGGGTACACCACTTTTCTAATAACTATTTGGTGATCAATTTTTTACTATGACCTCGGCAACATAGGCAAATAATAGAACCTCGAAAGTTTTCTTATTATTCATATCTTTTATTAATACATACCTAACCATGTATACATTAAGTACAAATATTGACGAAGGTATATCAATACAGATTTACCACCAAAAACTTTTCTATAATTTGATGTCGGAATTTTAATTTGTGTAGCATTTGTAAAAAATAACATTGATACCATTTAGTTTGGCATATGATAAATTTGACTAAAGAGCTAGAAGTTTGTGAGCTGTTAAGGGCATTTAAACTTCAAAAGCATACATAATTGCCAAAAAAGCCTTATGTCCACAATAACCCCATGTGCGATTAAAAATTCCGCTTTTATATTTTTTGGTTTGGACTATATCTACAAAAGGGTAAAAGTATTTTAAAATGAATAGTTACTTAAAGCCTTTTTCATAATTATAACGCCACCATGTATTGACCAGTTTTCACAATTTCATTTTTTTTTATTTAATCTTAACTATTTAAAAAAATATTATTTGATAGTAAAAACTACCACAAATGTTCAGCCAAGTTTTGAACGTATTTACTAGGGTTTTCAGGATTTTGTTTGGTATGTAGTTTAGTAAAAAAAATTTACAATAACTGTCATGAGCTCAAGTCCATTCATTTATTAGGAAGTTATTGAAAAAACAACAATGATCGAGTTATAGCTGCTATTTCGGAGATCACCACATCTCTTCATCAGACTTCTTCAGGCTGCCGTACTTGAAATTGTGTTTGCAAAATAAGAAGATGAAAAAGCAACAACAGTGTACACGGTTTACCTGGTATAAGTGACTAAGGCCTTACCTTAAGGGGCACGAGTACGAGTTTGCTGTGGAGGACCCTCCCGGAAGCAATCTGAAAATGACTGGGTTGTGGTGATCTCCGAAATAGCAGCTATAACTTCTACTATTGTAGCTTTTTCAATAACTTGCTAAAAAATAAATGACCTTGAGCTCATTATTATTGTTGATACAAATAAAAAGGCCGAAAAGTGAGTATAAATATAAAAAAAATCCCTTATGAGTTATAGATCTCACGGTAGCAGGGCTTACTACATTTATTTATATATGTACATATATAAAAATGAATCACTATTTCCCTTGGTCACGTCATAACTCGACTTTACCGATTTCATTAATCTTTTTTAAACATATATTATCTTCCTTATTTCAATTTCCTAATACTTTACTTAAGGTTTCTACGGAAAGAAAAATAAAGAAAAATGCAAAAAAGGGGCATGACTCGTGTTGAGGAGTACTGAAATTTGGTATGAAGATAAATTAAATAAATTCTATATCATAGGAGAAAAGCAATATTCTTGATTGGAAAAAGTGGCGAGCCTATCAATATGTGGCGGCGTTATAAGTATGAAACGGGCTATATAGAAAGCATATGTATGAGAGCATACGATACATATGTACATATATCAAGTATTTGTTGAAATGACAAACTATAATATTTAATTGAGCGTAACCATGAAACATACGTTATCATTATTTTTGCTCTACTAATGGCATCAACCAGTTACTGGTTTGTTATTAATGAAAGGGTTTGAATGCCGCCCCAGATGTTACAGGGTTTGTTTTAGTAACTGTTAGCCATGTATGTACGTACATGTGCACATTTGCCAATTTGGTCAAAGAACTTAAACAGGTACATCGTCATCAAAACAAAAAGAGAAGCTAAATTAATACTTAAATAGGAATTTAATACTTTTTATATGCATGTCGTAAAGTTTCCTGTTGTATATATATGTATTAACGTAATGTTGCCAAAGGTAAAGAACTTTGTTCAAATAGTGTTCAGTAGTTTTTACTATAAAAGTTAAATATGACAAGCATTGATGAAACAACTTAAAATCATGTGTCATTGGCATTCTCTCAGACTATTGTCGAACCACACATCTTCTTAATAACTGAGAGCGTAAATTGTTAATAAATACTCTCCCGAGGATTTATGTATTTATGTATTGTAATACTTTTAAGAAGGAAATTTGTACATATGATATATGCAGCGTAGCCAAACCTGTTTCTTCCATACACCCATTGAAGAAAGTATTTAACGGAAATATGTTTATTGTAGTCGGACGTCTATGCAGTTCAGCGCCTTTTTCAAAATCATAAGGCAGCGGAAAAACAAAACTTCAATTTTTTTTTGTATCAAAATTTATTTAAACGTCCAATGTAGTGAAAACACAATTTTTCGTAGAAATGTATACAATTCTCGAAAAAAAATATTTTTCAATTAGGAAACTCTATTTCTCTTCAGCAGGCATCGAATATATTTCAATACGGGTACTATAAGTAACTATTTTTCACCTTTAGGTCCGTTTTCTCAATGTCTGGTTAATATTACCAAACCCTTTGTTTTATACTAATCAGAATCGGGACCTACCATAGTAAGGCTACTACAGGCACCATTTTTGGCAGATGACTCCAACCAAACTTAAAGTAATAAAATCTATCTCACTTAAGGATTTTGATGTGCGAGTATTATTGTGCAAATATCGATTCCTATGGAGTTACGCAAGTTTTAGTTTAGATACATTCTTTCCCCTCGTCTAAAATAATTTGACCACGTCCAACTCTCGTAAAGAGAAGCATAACCTTTTTTCAAAAGGTCGATGCAGTTATAAATTTAAAATAAATTGTATAAGTGTCTTAATTTTTCTTATAAGCAAACAATTACACGTTACACAAATTATAAATTTTAAGTGAGGCCGTTTTTAAGCCTATTTTATCGGGATTTGAATCAATATGGGGTTTGAAACCATTTTTTCGCTTTAGCGATTTATTTTTTCAAAATTTAAATGAATTCCAAAAGTAGGAAGGATGGGGACCTAGCATGAAATCAAAAAGTTCTGGATCTGGTATATCCATAAAAACTGAAGAAGATAAAAGAAGATGAAGAGATTACTCAGTATACCAGGTATTTAATGGAAGCGGCCTGAGTTAGTAACGATATTTTTAACAATTATGATGTTAATGAATTCCTTGGGGGTGTGTCTTTTCCTAATGAAGATATTATTCAATACTAGCTATACCCAGCGTGCGCCGCTACGCTTTAATTTTTTGTTTTTTTTTGTCGTCAACGGATTCACCGTTCTTATCCAGGCGGACTTTAATTTTCATTCTGGTTGAAAGTTAAAAACAATCAATAGCAATAAATAAACACCGTGATGCCGTTTGAAAAATAAAATTCTATTCAAAATAAACCTGTTCTAAACGCTTTCTACTAATACATTTTTTTCTCATTTAATATTTTGAAAAACATACACTCTATGTTAAAGCTCTATGAAAATCCATTCAGTACTTTCGGGCATTAGTGGGTTAAAAAGGCCGACGTTCATTCATCTTTGGTAATTTTTTTAAAAGAAATTTTCAATATACAGACTCGCCTTTTCTACAGTTTTATTTAAATAAATTAAATTAATTTTCGTGGTCAGCGCTGCAAAACTAGTCAAAACACACTTTTTTAATGGAATACTTTTTTCGTGTAAACTATAATGCAATGGATGATTACACCTGACATGCACAACTTTAATGGATTTCTAGTGGCGAACTCGGTATTTTTACCTACTATGATATTGCATTAAGAGAAACTGATGCTTTGCATTAATGTATTTGAGAGTATCGCCCTACTAACACTCGAAATAAATATATACATATATTTTGTTTACTTATGCTTAATATTAGCAACTATGAAACCAAATGCGTATACATTTGCGCATAGGGTTATACGATTAAATGTACTACATATGAGTATTTACTTATACACATATATATGGATATTATTCTCTTTCTCAGCAATGCTTTGAATACCAATACATTACTTATACTACTGCCAACACTTTAGCTACCTGGCTAAGCTATACTTAGACTTGTGGACATATTAAATGCTTTCAATAGTGTGCACTGTGGATATCTACACTGTCTTTGCTGAAACTTAATATTTTGTTTAATAATGTACTAATGTACTAATTGCGGTTAAATGCATTTTGCATGTAATTATTGTCATTAGGGGTGGCACTGAATTAATTGCTTTTAACCAACTTTTCGCAGTTCCCAGCATTACTTGCCAGCAAGCATTTTACTCTCTTAAAAACACCTGAACTTGAATTAAATGTGCAACGCTGGTAAGGTGGATCTTACATATGTACTTATGTACATATGTACATATGTATGTATGTACGGTTTCGGGCAAAACTATAGCACGTAGCATATACTTTGCCATATTTATTTCGTTAGTTCAAGTTCATATATTTATACACAGAGATTCTCAAAATTTCACAACAAAAAAAATAGAAATTACAACAAAAATACAAGAAGCTTTTAAATGGTAATTGAAATTTGTGTGACACCTCTCGTCCACAGTTAATGGTTAAGTATATTATATTTAAAGTTTTTAAGAAAAAATAATATAACTACCAAAAACCAAAACAAGTGGTAATATTAATGGAGCATTAAACAAAAGTGATTTACTTGCATTTCTTAAAATATTGAATATTTCTTTAACATCTGGACAATACTCAAGAGATTGTGCGCCTTGTGAAACACGACGTGGACAGGCGTGAACGTATGCTTTTTCAAAGTGCCAAAGCAAGAAAGTTTAAAAAGAAAATAGGAGGAGGCTTTGGCTTGAGGTTTGAATTATGCCCAAGCTCAAGAATTTGCCAATTTCATTTTATGCAGCGGGACAAAGGGCTTACAACCATTTGTACCGCAGAGGCTTTGCTTGCCCTAAGAGTCAACTTTGGCGAGGTGGATTCCAAAATGAACAACAAAAGTTGTACATCCCTTTACCAGTGTCAGCCAAGCAAAAAAAAATGATTGTTATGTAATCCATTTTATGTATATGTACGATATATACGATTAAATACACAGCTCATTCAATAAAATATATGCATATATTATTTTAAACCAATTTGAAATTCATGTGAGTTTTATTTAGTTTTAGATATGGAGGTGCGCGGGACAAATTCGAGAAACGTCAGGACGAACACGGGACCTAAAAATTAAATGTCGAGATTGGCGACAACGTAACTCAATATTTAGTCCCGCTCCCAAGGGACATAAACAACTAACTAAGTTGAACGTGAAGTTGTAATATGATTGCGATTTAAAAAAAAAAACCTAATTTAGGTGTAATAATAATATTCACATATAAATTATTTACAAATTATTATCTATATGTTTATTGTAAAATTTGTAACTGTACATATATTAAAGCTCAATTACATGTTCGTTTATGTAAGACTATCGAATGTATAAATACACAGATAAAACTATAAAAATCTTGCTATTGTTGAATTATTTACAAGATTAGAAAACTTAATTTGTTTATTACTTTTTCGTTGGCTTAATAGAATAATTTATTGAATACATAAATTTTAAAAATAATATTAGAAAATGTATAAAAAAGTGCCGATAACTTGCCACTTTTTTACTACATTTATGCATGCGTTGTCGAAATGGGGTTACCAAAAAAGGGAGGTTAAATAAGCGACATCACCTTCTTTACTGCATCATGATTATAACCATTTACGACATTTTGGATTAAAAAAAATTGTAAAATGACACTAAACAGTTCACTGCTGAATTTGCTTTTTAACATAAAGAAAAGCATATATCGTTTCTGATCCGGGAAACGAGTTTGATACATATGCATATGTATTTAATACAAACATACGTAAGTAAATTAAGTAGTTCAAATAATTTAAAGTTTTCACACATTGTTTGTATTGCCATTTAGAATTATTTTCAGATTCATTGGACACAAGTACATACGTATAAGTATACGTACACACTACTGACGCCCAGAACCGAGGAACAGGATCCGAAACTTGACCCCAAAACACCCGAAAAACGGTTCCAAAAGAATTGATGGTTTAGAAAAACCAAAAAATGGTATCCGAAAAATAAGTCCAAAGAACTGAAAACCCATTTCGAAGGAAACGAAAATGGTTCCTCCAAAACCCGGAAACATTATTTGGTTTTAAATCAAACCCTTAAATAAAACTTCAAATATTTTATTTTCATTAAATTCTTGTTTTTATTAATTTACTTTCTTTACTTATTTACAATAAAAATATAAATTATTAGTTTTTGTAAAAAAAATTTATAATAAATTGTTTAACTATTTTGATAGCACTTAATTCCGTTGCCACTTTTTTTTAGAATTAGAACCGGTCCAAATACCCTGTTCTGCTTGGAACCGGCAGATAGAACCGGTTCTTTAAATACCGTATAGTAATACCGATAACGTCCGCCTATTGCTCTCCTTCCTACAATAAAAATATAAATTATTAGTTTTTGTAAAAAAAATTTATAATAATTTGTTTAACTATTTTGATAGGACTTGATTCCGTTGCCACTTTGTTTTAGAATTAGAACCGGTCCAAATACCCTGTTCTGCTTGGAACCGGCAGATAGAACCGGTTCTTTAAATACCGTATAGTAATACCGATAACGTCCGCCTATTGCTCTCCTTCCAATTAATATTAGTAGTAAACAGTTTCTTTTTACCAGCAATGAATTTCTCGGAACTGGTTATTGATTAGATGCCAATGAAAATTTAAAGAACATATCTATTTAGAGGAATTGATATTTTGCACGCTCACCACAAAAAGCCTTTTAAAGAAATGTAGAACTTAAAGAAGGAAGAAAAGGATGAGATGAAAAAGTTATGAAAAACCTTATATGTATGTACATATGTACTACGACAATTGGAAAAAAATATGGTGATAAGAAATTCCCAGTCATAGCATAAGCAGTGCAGATTTTGTATAAGAATCTTTAAATTGTGATGTATTACTTTAATAGCCGATAAGCAAACGACTGAATAAGAATATGAAATTAATACTTACAAGATACAATAAAATAGGGGAAAATAATAATTTGCCTTTGCTTTTGTCTCGCTAAGTCTAAAGAGTGTTTCTAATTCAGTTTCATATATTTTGCGGGCAGATACTGGGGCGACGGAAAGGAGAAAACATCTACATTTTCACTAATTTGGGTTATTCGCTCTTGCGCTTATGGCGAAGTATCCCTTAAGATATATGCCCACAATATACGCTAGCTGCTTTTCCAAATCAACATTTTATTCCGAACGTCTTTAGCTTTCATTTGTTTGGAGCCTTCGTCTGGACTCCGACGAGGTGTCAGAAGCTAAGATTCCAAAGTTTATCCTGCGTCTGATAATTAAAAAAGTATTGTAATAAAAGATACATTCACATTTCCTAATACCATTTTAATTTTACCTGGTCGCCAAATTGCCTTCAACTCGCAAATATTCGTTTTGAGCTGAGCTCTCAACTCACTGACATTCCTTATAAAGGAATCATGAGAACCGCCAGGATTCTAAGCTAGTGATCATAAATGTGCCTATATGCATACATACGTAATGACAAATTTTGTATATAAAGAACATATGTACACACATTCATAAAAATTTTTGGTTTCAAGTTTTATGTATAGAATGTATGTATGTGAGTTTTGAAAATGTAAAAAACTAGAAAATAAATATTTTATGAAATATTAAATACAATATATTTTATTACTCCTGAAAATATACAAAACTTTACTTTGTAAAATATAATGCAACAAAACTTAAAAAAAGTATAAAATCAGTACTGCTAAACCTCGATGATCCGGGATATAATGTAAGTCACTGCTTAAAATTATTTTGTCAACTGTTTGTGTTTCAACTCAGTATTTTTGTGTCAGAAATATGTATGTTTTCCGCATATTCATACTTTTACATTACGTTTAATAACAATAGTGTTATAGTGTTTCAACCTTTTTTTTTTTGACCGGGGACCTCTGTGAAAAATTGTACTGTATGAGTATGCAGTTGCTTATCAGTCAACTCGATTTTAAATTTGTTAAGCAGTTTAATTTTTGGTAAGTAATCGAATTTCTTTCAATAAGATTTTTCACTATGCATCTTCTGTGAAAATTCTGGAATTAGTTGGGTAATATTTTTGCTCAAAGCTACACACATATCATTACTTAATTTAAATGGATTTCTGGACTTGTTGTAAATGATACTAAAGCAGAAAATCCTTGTAAGCATAGATAAGTTGTGGGAGTGATCATAAGAAAGCGTAAAGTGTTTATTCGAATTTTAGTGTTTAAAATACCTTTTTCGCACCAATAATGCTCAAAGAATGATATTCAAATGCGTACGTAAAATTTATAAACTTTAAATGCAATAAGTTCTTCTGGAATTTTTTTTGCAACTTCTCTAGCATTAGTTCCAAAAAGGTTGCGTATAAGGTTTTGGTAAACTTTAATTCAGTATTGGGGCATTGATGTTGTCTAGTATGTTTTCTCTAAATGTGTCATACTTTTTATCTGTAAGAAAGGAGAGTAAAGCAATAACAAATAATTCAAATTGAAATTACTGCAATCAATCAGCACAATTGTTATCATAACAACGACAAACAATATGGGTATTATATTCTAGAACACGATAGACTTCCAGTTGAATCCAACATTTAATAACGTGCCATGAAATTTTGTTTGTCCTCAATAACTAACCTTTAATAATCTCTATATAATAATATCTAAAATTTTATGACCGCCATCAATGATAAATGAATACTTTCAAATATAATTTAAAATCATTGGGCCCATTCAATGTATACACCAGAATATTTTAACCATAAATGACGACCTTGTTTGGAAAGCTGTAGTTGAGCAAAAACATTTGCATATGTTACGAACAAAAACTACTTGACTCGAATTACACTCCATGGTGCACCGAGCAATGCTTTTACACTTTTTTAGTATGGCCACAACGCCTGTGCAATTGATAATTATAAACAGTAATAACCGGGTTCAGTTTTTAAAAATTTGAAGAAAATAATTTTGCTTTCTTCATGAGTATGGGAGATATCATTCAGCGCAGTTTATTCCACTATTTAAAAGTTTTGCCAAATGGTGGAGCTCAAAACTCATTATAAGGTCTAGATAAATTCGTTGATAACTTATTCCAGTTCATCTTTTATGTATAAGTGCATACGTGAATAAATCCAAATTTAATACATATACTTCACTTCCTTTTATACCGAAAGTAAACTTATATTAGGGTATTAATTCCAATTCCGAATGTACATTTGTCATTACAACTTCTTGTGGGTCTATGAAATAACTCCCACGAAATAAGTCCCACTTTTAAAAGCGAAATAAGTCCCACCAAAATGAAATGATTTAAAAATTTACTTGAAATGAAATAACTCCCACTCAAAATGAAATAACTGCCCCTTGAATAATATATTTCTTAAATGAAATAAGTCCCACTTTCATAAACGAAATAAGTCCCACTTTTTCACTGTTTAATGCGATTTCAAATAAGAAGTATTTGGCTCTTCGAAAAAAACACACGTCGAATAATATGAATAATCAAAGCAGAGGAATAATAAAGAAAAATCGTATGCAAGCTTGCAGAAGGCTTCTTAATGGAATGGATATTACGAATTTTGATAGAGTTCCAGAATTTATTATTAATTCTTTTTTCGGTCAAGGAACGTATAGATAACGCCTACTAGTAACAACGTTTGGATTCGTAAATGGATTAAGTACAGATCAATTGTTCTTATTATTAAGATGGAAACCGTTTCGGAAGGACCATCAGATTAAAATTATCGACCTTTATAAATGGCTTGAAGATCCAGTGCATGGTAGACGGTGTTATAGTTTTAACGTGGCATTGGGATTAGTTGTATTTTGTAATGGTGATATTAGAAAACATGGAACACGAATTCCAAATTCCTACTAAAAATATAATAAAACACATACATACGTTATTACGTCAACAATTTTTTTTAATATAGTTTTTCCAGTAGTTAAGTTCGGTACCTATTTGTACACATTTCTTTAAAGTTTTTTTATTATAATAAGTATAAAGTAATTAATAACAAAAAAAGGAGAGCCATGAGAGATAAGGACAAAAAATTATGGTTGTCCCTTTTACGAAATGTCCAATATATAACTTTTTCCATAAGAAAAAAATGAGAAATAAAGCCATAATGGCCTTATATATAGGGAATATTGTACCTTTTGCATCCATTGATTCTCAAAATATTTTATAAATGATTTGAATCTATCTAAAGCGTTCAATTTTCCTAAATCTTCGGTTAGTAGTTGGAAGCTATCCGAAATGTGCATTCCAGGTAATAATGGAAGAGATAGAAATTTGTGATAAATTCATGGTTATGAATCGACGCAATGCCTGGCAATAATGGAACCAGCAACCAAATATTTTTGAATCAGGGAAACTTTTTTCAATTGCGCTTCTCAATCCTGTTTCATAATCTGTTATAAAAGTTGCTTGTGACAGATCAATAATGCTCCTTTGTATATATTTTAATAAATGCTGATATGCTTTTACAGACTTTTTGGTCATCAGTACGAAAAGAAAGGGGAATACCTAAAATAGAAAAAATAATAGATATATACATATGTATAGATAATATAAATCATATATAGTTATGAATGAAATTAATTACCGAACCAAAGTATTCACAATGTAAGATTAATAGTTGTTTAAAGCTTCCTGGAGGAAGTACAGAAAAACTACCATCAATTAAAATGTTTATTTTCGAATTAACAGGAATGCATTCTTTCATCAGTTCAACAGTTCTTTCGGAACAAAAAACGCAATATGCAAAGTCTTTTTCTTGGTAGCATATGTTGAAAAACTGTCATTGTTTATTTCCATTTAATTTGGAATAACCGAATTTATCATAAACTGCTGCGTCTTGGAAAACTTCCTGCACTTCTGCCGGTGTTTTGGGAAAATTTTTAAAATTTTTATTCGCAATATACTGCAAACTCCGCTGTATTTTATCAAAGACAATATTTTTGCTTTCGTTTTGCTTTCTGCAAAGACTTTATTAAGTACTTACTTAATAAATAATAATTATCATGTGGGTGGTACTTACTCCATGCTAGTATTCACAAAAATATTGCGAATACTTCCAGCGCAATTGTTTTCAGTTGGCTTTTCATTAAGACGTGCGCATTTTGTTTTTACATTATTTAAACATTTTAGTTCTTTGTACATAGCCTCTTGATTATCGTGATTGTGCGCTTTATAATTTTTTGCTTTAATGCACTCGCTGCCAAATAACATTATTCGTGATGGACAATCCTTTACATAACAAACATAAAAATGTTTTTCTAATTTAGTGCACTTTTTAATATATAATTGTTTCTCAAAAAAAATATAAAGAAGCTTGCTGTTATTCCTCTTCCCTGCAATTATTTCGTATGTCACACTCATGTTCACTATTGAAATTCACAAATTTAACTAATCAATATAATGATAAGGTCTTGTAAACTAGCACACTTAACAACAAATTTGAAACAATACCATTAATTTCGTAAAGAGCAAGAAATAACGGAACTTTTCGAAAGCATATTCTACAATACAATAATTTTTTTTTTAAAAGCAACAAAAAGAACATTATGAAATTCAATGAGAAACAACGTGAAGAGCAACAAATAACGACAAAAATTATTAAGCATTTGCTTAAAATGCAAAATTATGAAAACGAAATAAGTCCCACTTAAAACGAAATAAATCCCACTTAAAATAAAAACGCGTAACGAAATAAGTCCCACCAATTGACGAAATAAGTCCTACTTTTAAAAACGAAATAACTCCCACTTTCAAAATAGCAATTTTTGGTGGGACTTATTTCGTTTTTAAAAGTGGGACTTATTTCGTGGGAGTTATTCCATAGACCCCTTCTTGTACTTGCAATACCTTTTTTACTAAAAGCTGTTGGATATCAATAGAAAGATTTTTAAAATTTTATTTTTTTATTACTTGTACATTTTTATTCAAGTTTTGAATTTTAATTTTTTATCTATTATTGAAAGGAATACAAATTTACACTGATACAGACGAATTTCAAGATAAGTATGTATGTACATATAAATAGTGATTCTGTTTTGAATACTATTAAAATTAGATTTTTTTAACTTGTATTACTTTCTTGTACAATTTTAGTGAATTTTATATTTTTTAAATTTTATTTTAATTAGTACACTCACAAATTTACACTCATACACTCGAATCTCATGGTAAGTATTAAAATAATATCTTAAATCCAAGTTTAAATTTTATGTTGGCAATACATAAATATTTAAACATACATATCTATATTAATTCCATTAAGTTTACTAGCCGACTGTAAATTTTAAATACATTTAGCTGTACTAATATTGCTAGACTTATAGTTTTATCAATATTCACTATTTTCACAATAACAACAATACAATTTTTTCTTAAATATTACATAGGTTAAAGAACATTGTAGGAAATTTTGGCACTCAAATCCCTTTAGCCTACTGGCACGCATACATACATACATACTTATAAACATATAATACGAATTTATGTTATACAGCAAACCTACAATACCCAATTGTGCTCATATCGCGCGTTTGCTAGAAGAGTAACATATTTAATAAAAACTTGATTGAGGTAAGTATAGAGACTTTTCTCCTTTTAAGTTGTTGAAAATTTCATAGCTGGATTAACAATAACTCATTAGGTGAAAATATTTCTTAATTTTCACAATGAGATATAAGTATGTGAACTGAAAATTTGAAATTTATTTTTCTCCAGTTTTGGATTGTTTTATGTACATATGCTTGTGCAGCAAATGCTTAATATACACGTTTTCGGTCAATACAATTTAATTTAGGATACCTTTCCTCTCTTAACATACTCCCTCATAATATGATTTTCAGTCTAACATGTTAAAAAATTGCTCAAAATCAGAGTTTTGTGAGGTTGAATGTTAATCAGTTAATAATTCCATTTAAAACAAAAAAACTTGGCATATCTTATTGTATTGCATTTAACATTGTTTTGCATGTTAACAGAATAAAGAACACCAAAAATCATCCTTTTTTATATATATCAAGAAGAAACATTGTCAATTGCGTATTCCTGCTCTTATAGAATCCAGTGCCTACTATCGAAGCAAATTCGTTTGAATTGAAGGTTGGAGATATCATAGAATATATGAGCAACTCAAAGTTGTGGAAAATAGATGTGGTCCCGATTAATTAATGCCAAAGAGGTATGTACATATAAATGTACTTATAGTTTCGAAGCCCGTTTGTCACAGCTCTACCAAACTTTGTTCACAAGTTAATTTTGTATTTGTTAAGCATCATTTTGCAAATAATAGGAAACAGAGAAACGCCAGGCTTACCTACATTGTAACGGGTATTCAAAAATCTAAGAAATATGTAATTTTAATGCGAAATAAAGCATATTCGCAAAAATTTCTTACTTATGATTTTATTAGATAAGAAAATATGTGAAACCCAATTTCTTTAAAACGGGCATATATGTATGTATATCTCCGAAACCACTTTAACAAACCCTATTGCCGATGCCCGTCTTCCATATACTCGTAATGACAACTTTTGAAAATAAAAAACATGGAAAATTTGTGTACCTAATAAAGCAGCTGTCTCAAATTTTATTTATGAGATATATGGGATAAAGGGATAAATATAATTTATAAATTTAGATAATTGGCATGGTACCGCCCATTTTTGATTAAGCGTGGGCTCTCTGGAGCCATTTTCTCAATCTATATAATACTTGGTACACACATTACACATTGGCCTTCATATAACGAGACCATAGACAGTGGGTACGCTATTAAGAGATATTTCGCTATACTTGAACGTCTATAAAATTAATATTTGCAACTCCGTTTTCCATGATATTTTGAAAAAGTATTTCGCTTCCTAATACTTATAAGCCAAACCGGACCATAAATACTATTTTTTGTAATAATTCGACTCCAGTACAAACACAAAGAAAATAAAATGTAGGCAAATCGATCAAGCGGTTCTCAAGTTATGATGTACAGTATACATAAGTATGTACATTTGTGCCAAATGATTTTTATTAAAAAAATATCTAAATTTATGACACACCTTGATACTCTGCAGCTTCGATTCGAGACGTTAACTGCTTATTTCTTAGTCTCTTAGTGACATGAAATGAAATAAACATACAATATACGAGTATTTAAATATCCGAGTACAATTTAGAGCGTGCATCATATTTATGGTGACCATTCGTACCGATTAAAGATTTCCCGCAAAATATTTTGTCTGGACGTAAAGGCGTCCCGATATTTCATATTAATACCGGGTTTGTCCCGATTTTTAATATTTGCTTTATTAATTTAATAGGAGTCAACAATTCTGAATGTATTGATTTCAAAGACAATGTTAAACTTATTTACACAACTTGCATGTATATGAATAAAAATCACTTGAATATACATACATACATATGTATATTAGAGATAAGGGGTCGTGCACATATTACGTAACGCGCTAGGGGGTTTGCGATTTGTGACGAAGTGTGACATGTTATTTCCCTTTGCCTAATATATAACATATATCAATTAACATTATATTTTATTGTACGATTAATAACAACATCTGAAAGTGTGACATGGGGGGTACGTATTTCTGAATTGATCAAAAATTGCATTACGTAATATGTGCCCGACCCCTACGAGAAAACTTTAACCTTAATGAAAGTGTGATGAATTTGCATGTCTTAAAAGTTAAGTTGCTGAGCAACAAATTAAGAAAGGAAACAATTCTGGTAAAGGTTCAGATAAAAGATGTAATACTAAAATATTTCTTTCATAATTATATTAGATTTTGAAAATATTTTAAAGTTAGTAGCGTTAAGTTTCTGGCGTAATAGCATGGGCGGTCGTTGGTAGGAAAAACAACTTTTCTATGACTTTTTAACGTTACATACCCCGGTCAAGATTTGACTCGGGATACTTCGAGTGATTGAGTTCACCGTTATAGATACGGCTCCGATAACTTTTCAAAATAAAGTATTGTTTTGTATAATATGAGTACAGAACGAAGGGTCGCAATTGGTATACCATATGAAAGATTAATTTTTTTTTTCTCGAGATCTTTTATTGTGTATTCGTTTTTTATTTATTTTTGTTATAATATTTTAAACTAAACACCGACTAGCGAAAAACATCAATATATTATTTCCCTGCAAAAAGAGCTATCTCTGGATCCGCCCATATATGTATATGAACATTATGTATATACATACGAGTATGAATTAAATAATGCATGCTGTTTTTGATATGCTTAGCTGAAGGGCCAACAAAAAATACCTACAATGAACTTATTATTATACTCTCATACAGAAGTACCTTATATACTATATATACTTTTATAGTATATATAAGTAAACTGTTTGCTGAGATAACTAAACTTAATATAAAATACATACTATAAGTATGTATGTAGACTCAAATACTTTTGTATTTTTCTTCAGGTCTTCACCACACATTTTGTTATTTGTTTCATTGTTATGATAATTTCAAACTCACACTTGAATTTGATCTTCGTCATCAGACTGGTGCTGTGAGCTGTCACCTGTTCGGCCCGGTGGGCTTCCTGGATTAAGAGTAGGACTGGGAGAGTGAGTGAGCTCAATATTTCTTAAAGGCGATTGCTGCGTTGGAGAATGCGATGGGCACCGTTGATCTGCCCTCACGTCAATACCAGACACTGGTGGTGCCACTGTTGCCATGAGCGGCAATGGTGGTGAAGCGATTGGTTTGTCGACGGGAATACAGTTAGAACTAGGTGTACCAGCTACCGCAGCCACTGCTGCCGCTGAGGCACTCTGGTAATAGCTACTTAGTGAAGATAAAGAATTGGAAGCGGAGAGATGCGAAAAAGGCGACGTGGCAGATACAGGTAAGCTAGCAAGTGGTCCTACGTTGGGAACCCCTGCATACAAATTATAAGGAAGAGGTTTTTGCATTGCCGCTGCGGCCGCTGCTTGGCGATAGTACAAATCAATACTTGAGGTGGCAGGCCCACCATGTGGTGGTTGTGATCCAGGATATGGCCATGCTCCTAAATAGGGCGTTCCACCATACAGTCTTTGGAAAGCTGCAAAGTTTCCCGCTTCCGCCAGAAGCTCCAAACCAACCACAGTTTGGCGTTTCCATTTCGTTCTGAAATATAGAAATACAGAAAATTTATAAATGCATTGAAAATTTCTAACAAATTTAATAAGACTACGGAATAACTTTAATTAAAATTTAAGCTTTTGGAGATTTTATGGAGAGAAAAATGTTTTCAGTTAGTCATCTGCTTATTTGTATGTATAATTATATTGTGTTTCAACTACATATAGATCTTCAGCATAATTATTGCATTGTGTCCGTACATCTTATAAGCGACTCATTAAATACATAACTGGTCGTATGTATATTTTCTATGAGCAAACGATTTCTTCTTTAATTATGCCATTGGACCTTCATTTTTACTAAGTCAGCGATGAGCTAACAATTTATATTAGAGTTTATCAGATTCTATACAAATCAAATAGAGAAATGTGCTCGTCTTTCTTCCAAGCTCTGTAGGCCTAATAATTAGGCCGCCGATATAGTTTGGAAGACCATTACGCCATGCTATAGGTACGCAGGGCTATTTTTGTAAATACCCTTTGAACCTTTTCAAATTTATTCATATGTAGTTGATAGTACGGATTCCAAACTAAACACAGTTGCCCAAGCGACTACGGGCTAAGTATAAATATAGCGCTCTGAGTATCAACGGGTCACTGAAATCTGAAAATGGCAACTTGGAATCGAAATAATACCAATATCTTTAATCGTGTTATTACGACACATTCTATGCCCATCTAATACATATCCAAAAGCTATTTTTTAGCAAAAGTAATAACACAAGATTTATTAACATTTAAATGCAAATTATTTGATGTACACCAATTAGATAAGTTGTTTAGATCAGATTGGAGATTAACGTTATCCCCAAACATAAGGCGATCTGCAGTTCTGAATTGCTTAGGTAGGTCACTTATAAGTACTTTTCGGATTGCATATGTATCTGAATTAATCACTCTTTTACTGCGTTTCCCCACAAAACGTAAGTTTTTAATTACTTCTCTGTAATATGCGTTATTCAAAGAATAAAATTACATATAAATAATAAAAGAGTACTAAAAATTTATTTATTTAGATAACCCTAACTCGCTAATACACTAAGTAATATAATATACTAATTAAATAATTAAATAATTATTAATTAAATTATTAAATAATTATTTATTACTTAATAATTAATAACCATAAAATGTTTAATTTTCGTAGTAATATTATTATGTTATTTCAGTAAATGAAAATGATACGCTGAATGATGCAAAGTTCTTTTTTTAAATTAGTCATGAACACGCAGTGTTGCTTATAACAAAGGAAATTTGAAAACACCAAACAGAAGGTTACTCAATAAATCGAAGTTTAAATTAAAATACTTATACAATCCTAAAAGAAGTAATTAATAGTGATTTATCCACGTCAAAGTTTAATAGGGAAAACTGGAGTACATTTATGAATTGGGAATGGTAAAATATTTTATTTCATTAATCGTCATACAGTTTAAGAGTCAATATGAGAATTTTACAAAGCTGCACTACTTTTCTATTTTTACGCCGATGTCTGTTACTTTGCAACAGTGATACATTAGGAGAATTCAATTATTATTTCAAAGCGATAAGTTAAGCTAAAATCCTGCTTCTTCACGTTGGCGCAAAAAAATATTTTTGTACTGAACTTCTCTAATTATTATATAAAACCAAAATTAAATATTCACTACTTTTTTACAAAATGAAAACACATAATTTTTTCCTTTTTCAGAACCAGGTATCAAATATTCCCTTTATAAAGTCAAATGCGCCTGTTGACAGTGGAGCTTTTGACAAAATGAGTCCTCAAACAATTTTAAATTCGAACGCGTAGTGGTTTCTGTAAAAAAAAAACCCTTCAATAGTTCAAACTGCAATAATTATCTTCACGAAAACAACCTTGATTTTTAAGATTACGATGTTTCGATAAATATTGTTTTGTGTAAAAAAAAAGTGTGCGAAAAAAGTATTAGCGAAACATTTTTATTCCGGGTTTTCGGGATATTTTTAAAGTAATGTTTATTCAATTCCAAGATAAAGATTTAATAGTGATTCGAAGTACTCAGCATGTGATGTGGGTTATACTGTACAGAAACTATGCTTATTTACTAGGGATGTCAATATTAACGAAAAGATTTTGATCACGGGATTTCGGGATATGTTTAAAGTAAACCAGGGATTAGTCACGGGATTCACTTCGAAACATAAATTTTTTAATATAAGTGAAAATTCAATAACATGGACAATCGTATGTAACTAAAGTCATATTAAAATAATCAGTTATAAGTATTTATGCGCTAACATAAACATAAATTTTGTTCCATTTCGTTTGGCGTTTCTACTAAACCGAATGCAAAATCAGAAACGCCATTGAAAGTATATATTTCTGGAGATGAGCAGAGTTTTACTGGCTTGAAAATTTGTAGAAAACTACAGGGTTGCCATCTGTTAAAAATTGTGGTAGATAAACGGAGTAAGATTAGTAAAATATAGTGAAATGTACTTCAAACCAAAGCGTATAGATAATACTGTAAGCGAGTAGGGTTAACACCTATTAATGAAGTTAAGTTCTTTTTAAGTAAAACACATCAATATGGTTAAAGAAGGAGTTATTGAGAACTATTCAGCCGCGATATAGTCTTGTACATAATTGTCACCTACCAAAAATATAAAAAGTGGAAAAATTTAGCATTAAAAGTAAATCTTTCAGAAAGAACCTTATCTATTATATAGGTTTTAATAAATAAATACTAGATTGTGAAAAAATTAAGTAGCATGAGTACGAAACAAAAGATTTTGTGAATTTTTTTTGCTCTAATATGTGAACAGGCATATAATCTATTAAACAAGTTAAATTAATCAAATGTTTTAGTTGTGCAAAATATGTATGTATATTTGTCTATAGTACATTTATATCATTTAACTCACAGCTCAGCGCCAAATTATTATTATTTTTGACTCACAGCTTACATATATTTGTACTAGTAATTACTGTTTTTTAGCTTGATTTGTAAATATGTGTAAACAATAAAATCTTAGCCAGCTCGACCGAATGACTTGATTTATATGTACATAAACGTAATTGATGTACATAGTTTTCACTTGAAGTCAATTTATAACATATTTTAAAAGTACATTATAATACTTTTCTTTAAAATGGAAAAGCTTTTATTGTAATAAAATTTTGTAATAAACAATTTTCTAATTATTGCAATTCGATATTTTTTAGGGCCTGGAGTTGACATCCCTAGTATATACTACATACTGTATAACAAAGACGAATATATAGGCAACTATATGTATTTATTAAAATTATAAATGTTATGATGATAGCCGATTAAAGTCTGCGATATGATGATACCTCTTGGAGTGACTGAGCTCACCTCATAGAGCATTAATGTAGATTTTTAATTTCCGAATGTGATGTGCATCATACTGTTTACTATCTTTTTGCAATAATCAAATCAAATTGCTCTAGGAATATGGTCGGGCGAATGCAATCCAACCGATTGAATTTAAGTATGCTCTGTCCAATCCTCAAGAAGGGTGATCCTGCAATATGCGCCAACTACCGCGGGATCAGCCTCCTTAACATTCAAGGTTATATCGAGCGTGTTGTGCGAAAGACTGAAACCAACCGTCAACGAACAGTGTGACCTTAGACCTGGCAAGTCTCCCATCGACTAGGTATTCACGATACGCCAAATCTTGGAAAAAGTCCGAAGACAACAGGCAAACATCATCTCTCTTTCGTATTCAAATCCGCTTTCGACAGCACGAGAAGAAGTTGTTACCAAACAAGAAGTTTGATACCAAACTAGGTTTTGATTTCCTTAACCTTATGTTGGAAAATATAATTCAAGCAGCAGAATTGATCAGGTAAGGCACCATCTTTTGTAAGAGCGCACAATTCCTGGTGTATGCTGATGATATCGATATCATCGACTTTAGCAACCGCGACGTTAATTCTGCATTTTCTAATGAATGGGATTGAAGGTGGACGAGTTATCACTAATTTTAAATTAAGTTTTTTTTTGTTTTTTCATATTATTCTTTTTTTTTTTAGTTTTTAAACTTTGAATTGAAAAGCCAAACCGCATGCAAACGGCCCTGAGTTTTGAAAAAAAACTGCATTACCCGCTGGCAATGCCCACCTTATCTTACTACTCGCTTCTTTTGCTAAGTCACAAATAGATGTTATTAATAACAAAACAGGATCTTAATTTATGATTCTAAGTTATTTTAAATAAGATACCTCATTTGAAAATTGCAAAATGTGTAATACATAATATACATGTAAGATGTTAATAATAATTAGAGAACAACAGAACTCCGGTGTCGTCTTCGGCCATGCTCTACCACCAAAGTTCGGATTGACATCGATTATTAATTTTGTATCACATCTTTATTAGTTATTTTAGTAAGCAATATTAAGATTCATAAATACTGGTATCAAACCCACATTTTCTGTTGAAAAAATTGTTTTAAAATATCTGAGAAATTTGCTAGTATACGGATAGACATAATCGGCTCCTAGGTTAAATTACTGATAGGGTATTATGTTTACATTACAATATAAAATAATAAAGAGAATGTTTGGAAAGTCTTTTACTTTTTATTAGTTAAAAATATTGGGCTGGGTTAGATTCTGCCGTTATCTAATAATAATTATCACAATATTTATAATTTTGTATAGTAGACATGTTTTGTATACCAAAAAGGCTTAACTTACCGGCGATTTTGATACCAAGTCTTAACTTGGCAGTCCGTTAGGTCGAGCTTGTGAGCGAGCTCTTGTCTTTCCTGCACGCTTAAATACTTTTGCCTTTCAAAGGATTTTTCGAGAGTTTGCAATTGGTGATCCGTAAACGCAGTGCGTGCTTTACGTTGTTTTTTACTCAAGCTATGAGCTTCATTTGTGGATCCACTTTTGACGCTGTTGCCATCCTCGTCCCTAGCACCTGCAATTGTTTTCAATAGAATATCCTTAGCAATAGTTAAAATTCATTTACAAATTTATTTATTGACATTAGTCATAATACTTGTAAAATACTGGGATATTTTCAACTCTGGGATATAGTTTGAAATACATATAAGAGAAATAATCTCTTATTTTCGTTTAATCCATTTATCCTACAATAAATTTACAAAAGGCATACAAATAAGCCTCTATTGTAACTTTATACCCTAAGAATGTTCGGCACATATGTACATACTATTTATATATTAATATAAAATAAATATTAATATATTAATATAAAATAGCTAGTTTTTTAAATTAGTTTAAGTATGTTCTAAAATTTTTTAGCTTAACGATCAATAATATGTTTGGTAGAGGTGTGACATTCGTTGCCAAATTACGATTGCGGTTAGAAAATACATTTCGTTATGATTCTATTACTGAATATTTCATATCGTAGCCGGTATCAACCACATTAAGTCACTAGCTAGACCTGAACATGTTCAATGTGGGACCATAAGTAAATGCAAACAAAACTGTGGAACCATCTTGGTGTTATTGTTAAGGATCTACACTACATTAGTTCCAAACGTTAGTATCCACACCTACTACAAGAGGACTTCGTTTTTTCTCATCACAATACCATATTTTATACAATTTTAGCACCTTACATAGTAGTAGGTATGCTTGCTTAATAAATCAAAAAAAGGAAAGAACGATTAGCTTTTAGGTTTTTCGAAACTTTATATATACTCTGTAAATATTGTAATTGAACCCTTCTTACCCACGGACCCATAAAAATAATGAAAAAATGCAGGCTTTTCCAATTTAGATACCAAAAAAATGGGATAATTCTCGAGAAAATTGGACATCATTATTCCATTATCCATTCCATCATTACCATCGAAGAAAGTTACTATTAGTGGTTCAAGAAACATCATAAAAACAAATTAGGGCTTCTTCCCGAAAATTTTAATTTACGTTCTCCACTTGTACGTTTTAATAGGCTAGACGGAAACCGATTTTAGAGTACAATAAAGTGAGAAGGCGAATCTGATTTTGGGGTTAAGAGCCCACCAGGGTTTGAAGTGAATGCGTATTCAATTTAAAATATCCCAGCTTTTCCATGGCCTCCACTACAAACGTTCTAAGGACTATGATTTGAGGGCATGCATCTTCATCGCCAATGGATGAGCGTTTCGTCGCAAGCCTAATTAAAGTGATATTCTTTCATATCTCTCTAATTAGTCCCCACTCCCGAACGGTAGAGAATAACGATGTGGTCAAACACCGCTTCTATGAACAGGGTAGGAACAAAAGGTATCGTTGGTCCCAACGAATGGGAATAGCGTTTCTAAATAATAACAATCCCGCTGATGCTGGCGGGGTGCTAGTTAAGCTTTTCAAGTCCAGGCATTCCATCCCTGCTATTGAGAATTCAAGTGTACATACTTTGCTAAATAAGTAAAAAGGGTGATATTGCCATCTGTGCTAACTACCGCGGGATTAGTCTTTTAAATAGAGTATATGAGGCTTTGTCGAGCGTATTTTGTGAATTATATTACATCTAGAGAAATATCCGTTAGAAAAGTATCCACACTCATCATCTCTTTGTTGTATGCCCTCATACGGTATATTTCTGCAATGAAAAAACACAAATTGTAGGACAACTTTGCAGCCGCCTGTCCTTGTATGAAATGATGAAATCCATTAATGCATGCCAAAAGACTTAAAGTTAGAAAAGTTGGGGATTTAAAATCGAAAATTTTCGAATTGCTTGTTACAAGTCAACAAACCATGTATTTACGATTTTTTTTAATTTCCCTAAAAAACTAAATGTAGTCCAGGCGTCATACAAATCTGCCCAGTACCGAGCCCATATATCTCAATGAATAATTTTAGCCCAGCATTTCTAGCCGTGCAGACAACATAATTCCATAATATTTGTTTTACTTGAAGTTCATATTATTGTCAATATTCGCTTTGCGTTGAATTTTTGAAATGTAATGAATGCATTTACTTAAACTTATGTAAAGCATATCGCTCATTTAGAGAGACCGACACAGTTCTAGAAATTCAAAACTCGAACATATGTTCATATTATTGTCAATATTCGCTTTGCGTTGAATTTTTGAAATGTAATGAATGCATTTACTTAAACTTATGTAAAGCATATCGCTCATTTAGAGAGACCGACACAGTTCTAGAAATTCAAAACTCGAACATATGTACATACATATATTTACTTACATACCTAAATACTTCCAAAGTAAAAATGAGGGCATAGTTTGTTGTAGTGAGCTATTGGTAATCGGCACAGCTATGACATTTTTAGATAATCTAGAAGAACAGGTAACGTTCATTTAAATTTTTTGATTTTTTTTAAATTATGAAACTCGCACAAAATTAAGATTGAAAAAATAACCAGTACCAATATTGCAAGCGCGATATAACTTTACAAGGTTCTCAAATAATGATCCCTTAAAGAGTAATTAGATAAGCCAATCCTGACCATCGGTCATAGCACAAATAACGACATTTAATTCGATATTCACGTTTTCGAACGATTTATCTAAACTAATTAAAACTAATTTGTTCGGTCACGAGCTATATAGCTCTATCAAACGTTAATTGCGTTTTCTCACAAAATATTTTTAATAACGATTACTTTTCCATTATTAAACGTGCAGTATGCACATATGTACGTATGTGGTAATTGAATGTATGATAAATTAAATAAATTTGTGTTCTGTATAACATGATTTTCGTAATTCGGTACATTTGCACTACTGCACATTTTTAACACTGATGCGATCGAAATTAAAATTTTTTGTAATAAAGGCAAGACACTCTCAAAAAACCCTGCCTCGATTGAAGAAAAGTAACTATCAAAAGAAGAAAAGTGGTAATGAATTGGCGATAAAAAATATTTACTAGTTTGGAGAAAAACACGTCATATTTGATGTAGGTTTATATTCATTTTGAAGGCACCTCTAGGCAGTCGGAAGAAAATGTCGCGATATAAGGAAGTATCATACTTTAAGCAGTTGAAAATAGAGGCAATAGGGGGATTCATATAAACGTATAATGACTTGTATAATCGTCTAAACGCATAAACATATAAAAAAATTTATAGACTGTTTTTTTGCTGAGGTTTATCCGTTTATCAGCTTACATGAATACCGCTAATGTTTTTCGATCTGAAGATGAGCATTTTTTTGAGTGAAGATGGTAAAAACGACTATATATACATAAGTGCATTACCATGATCCTATTTTACATGCCGGGCTGTACTTCATCAGGCAATGGGAAAACTAAAAGAATATTTATGCCCCGTAAAAACTAGGACTTACGTTCAAACATTATCATAAGAACATTTTGCAATTAGGTTTACGCATACAACATTGAGTCTTACCTTATTTAGCTGAGTAGGCGAAATGGCTACCGAAAGATTTTCGAGAATGTGGTATGCACATCTACATGCATTATACATATTTGTGGTGTTGGTACAAAAATTTAGAACTCTGATATTGAAATTTCTCTGTTTCTTTAATAAATTTACATACTTAAAGTGTGTTTGGTTTTGGTTTTGAATGGTAGCACTAACTGTAATATCCCTCAACAATACAGGCTCCATTTTAATTGTAACTAACGTGTAGTGTTCCCTATTTTAAGAAAAGTCAAGATAATGTAACTACCATAATCCTAATCATATGAACATTCATACATTCACTTAATAATGACCCAACAGAGGCCTTTAGAAGTTAACCTCTGTTCAGATAGGGTAACGCTTCTTCCATTTTCACCTGGTGTATGTAACAAGGTGTAATAAAACTCTATATTTTTCGATCAGATGAGATAATAAGTTATTTCGGTCGACATATAAAACTAGCCATAAAAACACATGAAACGTCACCACGAATAACGTCGTAGACGACACTTTTTTCAAAACAAGTTTTTTAGCACATTATCGATAAAAGATACTCTCGCATACCATGAGATCGCCAAGTTTCTCAGTATGCATTAGCCTGCGCCCCGCAGTCAGTAGCGACTGGCAAAAGGTTTTAAGTGCAGGTGATTGTGGCCAATTTAAAATTAATAAGCATAATAGAAAAGTGAATTAATTACAAAAACCGTGAAGTATATTTGCAAAATTGTTAATGTTAAGCTGAATTTAGTTCAATTCATTGTAATATGTAGTACAATTTCACAATGAACTGGCGATGTACTTTAAAAAGATTAATTTCTTACTTCCACAACCAGTTTTACATTTAAATAAATGAAATGCATATAATAAAAATGGGGAAAGTGTTCGTTATAAAAATAATCCGGAAAGGGTAATTTGAAAAAAATTTGTAAGTGCAAGAGTTGTTAATATCGATTCGGTTTTTGTATTCAGCAGAGATTCAATTTCGGTTGTTTTTTCCATGTTTAAGCTTCAAATTAGAAACTATTCAGAAGCTCTTTAATCGAATTGAGAAAACCACATATCCGCAAGAGTATGTAAATATTATTTGAAAAAGTAAAAGTTAATTAAGGCTTCTCCTTTGTTAAACTAAAACTTTAAAAAAATTAAATAGAAGCAATATTATTTTATTTATTACATTCGTTTGTCGTTGTCTATACTACGCTTTGTGAAACAACGTGTTAAAATCTATTGAGTTTCAAACGTTTTTCCATTATAAAAACATGTAAGTTTTTTTCACTTTAAAATACATATACATATATCTTAAAGAATTCTACACCCATAACATTATGTGCATCATTAAAAATGTTTTTTTCTACATATGTATGTACATATATTTGAAAGCTTAGAATGATCTCACTTGCAACGTTATTCACGGATACGATTCATATATCTCATACGATACCGTCGAACTTTATTACAATTTACTCAAATCTACAACGGATTCGTCATCAAAGTAAACCTAGAGTCCACATGTCGTAACTGTGTTGGTCCATGTTATAAAAAAAGTTATTCTAGCCACACTGTCACCATAAATCTTTTCTCACTTTATTAATTACATAATCGATGTCAGATGGAGTTTTCGACAACTCTACACCACTAGTAATTAGATTTTTAACATTATGTGTTAATGGGAATAACACATTTCTTAAAATGAAGAGTTGAAACGAGGTCTTTGAATATTTTAAAGTTTAATGATAAGCCGCGATTTAAAGCTAGTGTCATTATTCGATAATAATACGATTTATATTCTAAGATCAAGAAAGCGTTAATATTTTCACTTGATACTTCTTTCGCCAAACATTTCACTTAAAACAACTTTTCATTTCATGAAACAAAAGTGACACGGAATATTGATGGTTTTATACAATATTCATACATAAGTATATTTGATTGTTTCTTTCATTCTTTTTTTGTTTTGTTTTTTTGTTTTTTGTTTTTGAGTTTGTTTAGCACTAATGTGTATCATGGAAAGAATTTAACTTGCACCATCAAACCGCTGCTGGCAAAGATGTTTATCATTGTCTACAGATTGGTGACTGGCATGCAAATTTGTTTCCCAGTCTCAAAAAATATTTGAGTTACTTTTTTTTATGACCAATGATTTTTATGTTTCACAATGTATCGGCCATCCCGCCCAATATAAACTGAATCTCACCTCACCATTACTACAAACACTGTTGTCATCCTGGTTTCCCGCACTTCCGACTTCACTATCACAATCCTCGTTGTCCTGGTAATCACTATTGTTATCCATTTCGCGTACAGCGGCAGCAGCGCTTGCATAATGCTGTTGCATGACAGCTGCATATTGTGCAACATTTAATCCATTTGAGCCAATTTGTGTAGCGCCGACGGGAAAATGAATTTTATGCGCAACGGCTGCTGCGGCCGCCGCGGCAGTAACAGGGGTTTGAGTATGTAGTGGTAATAGGGTATGTGGTGCGGCCCGCGAATGATGTACTTGCGATTGATGTTGCAAATGCGCGGAGTGGTGTGAGTGAAAGGTTAGTGGGAGTGCTGGTGACGGAGGCTGCTGCATAGGCATTGAAGATTGTAATGGTGGCTGTGAACTTTGCATATAAGGTAATTGCCCTTCACTGTTATTAGCGCTGTAATTATTATTGTTTATATTTTGCTGTTGTTGCTTATAAAATACTGCAGCCGCCGCTACACTGGCTGCGTTTGCAGCCTCAACGGCAGCAGCAGCGGCGGCACTGCCAGCTAAAATATCGTTGATCATAAAACGCGAACGATTCGGTTTTAAATTAGACATTTTCTGCTGTTGGCTACTAGCGGAAGTTGGCGATGGAGTTATAATTGTCATTGAATCTTTCATCTTCACTTTCAGAATATGTCCTAATAATTATTTTATATGTCCTAATAATTATTTTATTTCAGTATGACAAATCGTTGGTTTGAAGATCTTTTTCACATTTTATACAAACAACCCAGCTTATTAGTTTTAGTTACACTTCTTCACTTTGCAACAGATCGAAACGAGTATTCGCGCAACTTAACTCACATTAAGACCGTCAAAACAAGACTAACCGCACCTGCAAGAATTTCAGTTACCAAAAGTATCTCAGTCAACTGCCGTCTGACTCTTGGTGGAGAAACGAGTTGATTTTGTGAAAGATGCACGACCATTTGTACATATAAATATATTGGGCTCGGTTGCACTCGTTTTATTCGAACCCGTATATGCTCTTACATTGATTCGAACTCCATTGCCTTTTCACTCATACCTACTGCTATGCCGCCATGTTTTGCGCTCTCTCCGCCTCGAATTCTACACATCGGGCGCTTCTAAAATATCTACTAAATTGTTCATTATTTATTTTACGAGTGCTTCATAATTTAATTCACATCTTTGGATATGTACATACATATGAGGTGTATTTAGCGAAATACTCAATCCGAATTTTCAGCAGCCAATATATGTATACGCTCATACAGATGTGCCTGCGAAAATACGCAGGGATGTACATAATTAATTCAATATTTACATCTCTAGTGTGAAAATGCGTATGCATGGATGTGTGCATGTATATATATGTATATGTATATCCATAAACACACGTGCGCACGTATTTTGTGTTGAGTTTTTAAACCATAGGGGAAATTCGTACCTATATGTTGGCTCGTGTTGTCGAAACACACCCAAATCCGCATATGTGTATGTATGCATATAATTGTGGTGAAATTACAGTACTATAAAATTATAGGAAGCAATGTAGGTATGTATGTTTCCAAAGACAGAGACATTTTCCTAAACATAAATGTACTTCCTCTAGATTTGTTTCACTCATCACATTGAATGCCAATCCCAATTCACTTAAATTTACCAAGAGTTAATTTCTTTTGTGTAATACGTAAGTTTTAACATTTAGTTCAAGTTAGGAAGTATTTTTAATCACATAAAATTTTGTATGGTATAAGTGTAATGTTGTAATAAATAACTATACATTTGTATATCGTACACATACATACATATATAAAAATGTACATATCTGCTTGTGTGCATACATAGATAAGTTCATATCGAGCCCTAACCCGACAAAAACGTAAGCCACTTTTTTCAAAATTTTCTTTTTGATACAGAAATGTATCCAGATGCTTTATTAGCATTTCTCCTTCAAAAATAAAATTTTGAAAATAATATCGCATACGTTTTTCCCCTTCGCGGTTAGGGCTAGATATGGACATACATATTTATGTAAATAAATAAAAATTGAAGCTATTGTCAGATGAATCTAGTCGATTATTAAGATACATGTAGGAGAAACCAGGGGAAATCCCATTTTGATTAAATATTGCTCTGAACGAACGTATTGATCCAACAACGACCGTGGATTTATATGGTTCCTTTTGAAGTACTGTCTCCAGTGATGTCAAAGGTTCAAAAGAAAATAAGTTAAAACGAAAAAGTTAGATTCTAGCAAAAAAGAATTAAAGGAAAGAGATTGTGGAAATGTAAAACAATTAAAAAATAAAATTGTAGATAATAGGAAAACAATCATATCAAAATAAAATATCTCCATTTGTTCTCCCGCTCAGTTTTTTATTTCGTAACAAATATGTACTTCACTTTTCAGAACTACTGGCAAATCAATTCGAAATACATAAATATGTTATGTTACAAAATTTTACGGCAGATAATGAATATATGGATTCAACGAAACTCCAATAATGCTGTAAGTACATAGATAATAAAAATCGACCCTTTACATTGCTTTATATAGTTATACAGTTTCCTCGACCCCTCACGATTATTCCAATTTGTTTAATAGTTAACGTAGGGAGAATTAAATTAAAAGTTTAATTTAAAATTATTGACAAATGGCCTTTGCTGTTCCGTTATGAATTCGACTGTAGTAGAAAAGATATCAAATATTTTTATCAACTTTTAATTAATTTTTAGTCTTGTTTTTTAATTTTTTATTATCTGAAAAAAATCTACCCCTACTTCATAATTGGCGATTACGGTTGGTTGCTGAAGCTTGCTTGTCATTGGCAACAGCGCAGTATGCCATTCAAGATTACTGAAACCAAATTTTTTGTTAGAAATGCACAACGCAATCAAACGATGCTGACATTAAGTAGTCTCATTTTCATGATTAAGTTTCTTAAGCATACTTCCCAAGCTATATATTTCCATTAACTTAATAAGCTAATTTTATTTACTTGTTTAAGTAGGTGGCAACCCTATTAAGGTATTTTCAAAATAAAACTTTCTTAAAACTCCTTCGTATAAGAGTTATATTTCAATATTAGATTTAAGTTATTATAATTTTAAAGGATTTTTTTAACGCTCCAAAAAGATATCTGAAATTTAGTGCTTTCATACTATTTATTATAACTGAAAGTACTTTTAAACAGATGGCAACATTTTCCCAAATATTCGTATAATACCCATTTTGCCATATTTGACTTCATTCTTTTGTTTAAATAAACTTAACATTTTCAATAGGTGGCAACTCTTTAAAAAAAAAGTTGGTTCTATTCCCACAAATATAACGGGCTATATGTATATGTATATATATATGTGCCAAATCTTATACTACTCTATTCAGTCTTAATCGACATATGGTTTATCTTATTTATTGAATGGGCTTTAACCTTTTTCATAACTACTTGAAAATGTTCTCTATAAGTATATATTACCAGCTTACAAGCCAAATATGTGCCAAATTTTATACAAATGCATTGAATATACTCACATACACACTCACATATAAATTTCACTTATGATAAATAACCAAAATGTATAAATAAAGATGTTTTCGTATAAACTCTGTCGTTTCAGAGTAATAGTGTAATATTTCAGCCCGCTTGCAAATAGGATTTAATTAAATTAATGTTTTTAAACAAGTGGCAACACTCCTTAAACCTATTTTCATAATTATGTTTTTAAAGATTACTTCCTTTGAATTTCATTACATGATATTTCCTTTAACTTGATAATTTCATTTAAATTACTCTTTTAAGCAGGTGGAAACTCTCTCCAAAGGTGTTTTCAAAATAAAGTTTTCTTCAAACTCTTTCGTTTAAGACCCATATTTCATTATTTATTTAACTTATTATAATTTTGATACATTTTTTAAACAGACAACCCTCCTCAAAATTATTATAAATTACTCATTCGCAAAATTTTATTTTTATAATTTAACTTAATTTATATTTAAACAGGTAGCAACCTTCTTTCTAAATATATGGGAAATGAAGCTGTACTAAGCCTCTTTCATTTGGCACCCATTTCATTCATTGTTTTAATTGAATGAAGCCTTTTAAATAGGTGGCAACTCCCTGTAAAAAATCGATTTGTTGGTAACCTATATAGCGGACTATATATGTGCCAAATGTTATACAGTCGTTATAAAAAAAATATGTTCTTTACTTATTTATTTAATTGACTATAACTTTTTTAGCAGGTGCTTCCACTCACACTTTTTTCTTATTACACATGTTCAGAAAACTGAAAATTTTCGATTTTCATAGTTTGCTGAACCAATTTTTCCAAAAAAATGTATCCTGAATGGGATTTTATTGTCACAAGGCCACATAAAATTTAATAATTTTACTTGCTGCAAATGTTACGCCACAGTCGGTCTTACTAATAAAATTAAACAATAATATAGTATATACGTATAAATAGAAATAATAACATATTTTAGATTTTAAAAATTTTCCTGGTCTCAAAAAATGTATGCAAAAATATACATATCTATTCCATATACATTGGTGGAAAATATTGAAACGCGACATTTTGACAAGTTTTGGAAAGTTTTCTTTTGTTTATTTAATTTCTTTAAAGTTTTTATTAAATTCAAACTAATGAAATAATACCAACATTTCAAACTTCGTAAACAAAATTTGAGAAATTCAACAAATTTCAGAATTTTTTAATATGCTCGAATTTTTTTATAGTTTAATGGACTTTAAAGCTGTGTGCCTAGAATTTTTCTGAAAATTTTTAGTAAAAAGTTTATTGTAATTTTTTTTGTTGTTGTTTTTTAGTTTTTGTATATTTTTATATTGTATAATGAGCTACATATACTTTCGTACAATGTAATTAAATATTTCATTTCGTAGCAGAGGAAATATTGCCAAAAATATCGTATTTTTAATATGTTCCGCCACTATATGTAAAAATGTGCATACAAGTACAGTAACCATATATTCTTTTAAGTATTTCAAAGTTTTATAAAATAAATTTAGTGTAGCTTTAATTTATTTATTTTCTTACTAAATTCGTATCGATTTAAAGTAGAAAATAAAGTAACCCTCTTAAAGAATTCTCACCGTTTTCTTATTGATATTAATCTGCAGTTTTCGTAGAACAACTATGTTAAATCATTGAACCGACATGTCTTAACTTTTTTGAAATACCTGCTAAATTATTTTAAGAAGAAAGATTATTTATCTCGATTTAAAATATGTATTTAAATAATAAAAATACTATAAAATACCATGTGAGTGGAAGGAAAATATATTTATACTATAAAAAATAATAATCCTTTTTTATTTTTAATAATAATAATAATTTGGTGCTTACACCATAGCTTGATGTTTGGCCGAACTTCTCCGTTCATGGCCATTATTAGAAAACACTTTTCTATAAGTTTTGATGCTACTTGCCCCGGCCGCGATTTGAATCCGCGATCCAGCCAATGAAGAGTGCATGTGCTACACATTCGGCTTCGGCAGCCGCCTTTATTAAATTTAAACAATAAAAAAATTTAATCTTTTATTGGAGTGACGATTTGATTATCAAAATGGCGATTTTTGAAAGGGCGTTGGACGATTTGAGAGACACACTGAGTGTGTCGAGTCTGATTGACATTGGGGCGAAGCACTTTTGAAACTCAAATGGGAAAATTGGTTGATGATCAGAACAATGGTTTTGCAGTACAAAATTACTTATTGTAACATTCGCATAAGAGGGAAATGGGAAAATTTAAACTTAGATTGAAGGAAAATATTTATTTAGAGGTCACATTTCCATATTTGGTTATATTCTAATTTGAGGGGCCTGACTGAATTACAAAATGTTAATTGCATAACATACAAACAAGGTATAGCTTTCAGAAAAGCCTACGCCTACTAAATATAATTGGAAAAAATAGTTATCGACAAGTATAAACAAGCAATAAATATTTGTAAATGTATATACATATATGCTTATTACTTTTGCTGATATTTTGATAATATCAATTGATATTTTATTTTCAAACAGATGTAACTCCCTCTTCAAATCGGACTGCTCATCGAAGGCAAAGCGAAAGACGGATTAGGAATCATTAATTTCCATTTTAAAAGAGTGAAACTATTAGGAAATTTTTCAACGCGTTATTTAACAGTTTGTTTTTAAGTAATGGTATTATATTTATTGTTCCGCAAAGCTTTAGATATGTATAACAGTTGAGAGTCAATTGCAAAAGGTTTTATTCTCATAGGTCAAATTATCAGAAAAATGTTTTAAATACCTGCGGCCATACAAAAATACCTAAATATATCTAAATATGTTCGTGCATATACGCATATGTTACATTTTTGAATTTTGGTGCTCTCCGATACTTCAAATATATTTCTATATACATATATATACATAAATACATATATGTATGTAGTCTAGTCCCCGACCGCAAAATTGTCTGCAAAATTGACCGCAAATTGCCGCTGGCAATTTTTTTTAGGATCATTTTGATGGTGCAAGCGATAAGAGAGAAACGTAGAAAAATGCAATATAATTCGAAATGAAATGCACAAATGCGTTTTAATTGCTTTGCTTTCGGCTTGAAAGAGCGTGTGCATATTTGCGCCAATGTCCGACCCTGCTTCCTATTTCCATTGTTCATGCCCATCATTAGGGAACCGCAATTGTACATAATTAGAAAATTACGAACTAAAATGGGCAAAGGCGAGTAGTCACATAAGCGCATACTCGTATAACAGGATAACGGCAGCACACACTGCCTTTAATTTTCTGTTGCGGTATTCTTTGTGAAACAGTAGGAGGCCATTTAAAAGTGCTGAAATGGCGCCGATGAGCGGAAAGAAATCAATCAAACATTCAACAACCATTAGTTATCCATGTATTTCGAAAACTTTGTTGGAGGTTTTATGAATTTTGCCGTTTCGATATTTACTCACATGTATACAAATATGTACATATGTATATGTATTCGCCCTTATTTGTGTGACGTTTTGTTTTTAGGTTAGTATAACATGAGGGTTACTTCCGCTTTATCTAAAAACGCTTCACATAATTCAACATAAGGCGAATTTTAACAGCAGCCAGGACCCATACATTTTGATCCTTTAATAGTTACCATTTTTGCACATGACGCTCAAAGCTAAATTAATACTTGTAATCATGTTACAAACGTTAAAGTGCATAATGTTACAGTTTTCAATATTATCTGCTTCGGCACAGTTTTTTATTTTAGCTAATTTTTTCACTAATATATACCATATTCGAGGTTATGCTAAGATCGAGTGGATGTTCGGATTGAAAAATTGAAATCAATAAAAAGTTAACTTTGTATGAATAACAAGCTGACTCGGCGGTTATGATTTTATATGTTTATGTACATGTATTATAACTCAGATCCAGCGGCACCATCGATTCAATTTTCAAATATTTTTATTTTTGCAGCTAATATGAGATTTGAATTTGAATCGAATCGAACTCTAAATATAGCCCTTAGAAATATCGCGTCTACAGCGGCTCCTATCGCTCCAATTTTGAAATAAAATAGTTATATTTATGAGGCTATTACATGTTCTGAATTTGAATTCAATTGACTTTTTATACAGGTGACAACCCTCTCTAAAATAACGGCATCAACCTTGACCTCGCCAAGGTGGCAACCCTCCTCAAAATAGGCCTATAAATTTTCTCTTAGCGAAATGAACACCCATATTTTACTATTTCTTATAACTTGTGTAGAAGTCAATAAAATTCGGTTTTCAAGGAAGGGACAATCCTGTTAAAAAATAGTTATGAACCATTTCCTCGCCGAGACGAACTGTTTGATACCCATAGTTTAATATATCATATAACTTGCGTACGAGTACAATTTAATTAAACGCCACATGTTGAACTGTAATTAAATTGAAATAAAAAATTAAATGTGTGCTTAGAGCGCTACCAGTTGAGAATTTTTCGACTTTTCTTTTTCCCTAAACCTTCGCGGAGCATTAACGCAAATGGAAGTATCCATTTTGGTACAGTCGTTTTCAAGTTTTAAGCATCCGATCAAGCAACAATCGGTTTTGTTTGAATGCCACCCAAATGATCCGTTTAGCCATTCATCTGAAGCATTATAATTAGGTACACCCAATTTGGCTGCTATTTCCATAGCTTTTGCCTTAACAATAGGGAGGAAATGTGAGTTTTTTAACTCCTATCCCTCCCTTCATTGATCTACTTTTACTCCGGACGCCCCTTTAGAATGAATTTTCTCTTTATTTTTATTGGTAGCTCAAATATTGCCTTTTAGCAATTTCCCATGCAACTTATTTATCAAACTGAATAGAAAAATCGCCTCCTATTTGAAACGTCCGACAAGAATCTATGAATAAACGTCTAAAAGGTAATTAATAACATCGTTTTTATCAAAACTACTAAAAATCTAACTTGGGATGTTTTTAAATTTTGTCCGTTTTTGAGAAACTTTTTTATCAAAACGATTATTAGCATGATAATTGTATACCCTATGCAGACTCCTGTGAGTTTGCAGGTATTTTCTTTGGCCATTCCTAAAAGAGCCCTGGTTTTAGGCGGGACGTAGGATACCCAAAACTGCCGGATAATCCTATATGATCCTGTATAGTTCTACCACTGTTTAGCTTTTGAGTAGTAAAATTCGGCAATTCTTCTTTTGAACTCCCTAACCAAGGCACCCATGTCCAACACGCTCATTTCAGAGCAACACCTCGAGAGTTCATCCCCTGTTTCAATACCGTAAATCTCCCTATGCCCTGAGACCCATATTAGGGTAATCTAGTACGTGTCAGAAATCGAGGCCAGATCTCTTCTATACTCATTCACTAGTTAGGATCTGAGAGGATATTTACTTGCGATCTCGCGAGTGCATTCTGCTTTATGTATCTTACCAGTGTTCCAAATTACAGTTGTCAAGAACTACCCAGGTCCCAACATGCGAATCAGGGTCGCGACCTAAAAAAAAAAAAAAAAAACAGGTCATCAAAAATTTTTCGCGAATGATGTTCGCCAGTGCACTTGCAACTTGGAGCATGTGACGACGCAAACCTACTCACAACTACTCATAATTTTTTTTAAACCAAGCAATTTATTAACTTTTATGTGTGCATTGACGGAATGCGTGGTACTACATTTATAGACGCGTCTGGGTCTTGTTCTTTTTGATTTCGGAGATGACCTTTTTTTTTTTTTTTTTTTTTTGCTCTTCAAATTACAGGGGCCCCCGCCGTCCTCGCGATGGGCCTGATGCGAATCTATTGTATGTATAATATTTTTGGCAATGCTCTCTTGTGCTATCAGTCCAATCCGCTGTTCCTCTTTATTCAATGAACTCGGTAAACGTTGCTTGAGTGGGAGTTCAATAAACAATTTACCATCTCCGCCATTTTTATTAATTCTATGCCACAGTCAGGTAATACAACTACGATCCACTACCGACATAAATGCAAGCTTCGTTGCAGCTGAATTTTCAACGCTCAGGACACAAATATCTCCCTACGCATTTTATAAGGCAATATTTATCATTTGTTAAAAATGTAATTAAGTTTCGCCAATATAAACCGGCTAAAAACGTGAAATATATCTACTTGACTTAAAGTCAAATGAGGGATGTGGTAAAATTATGAGGCTTAGAAGCTTCTGTGTTGATTACTTACTATGATCTAATTCCTGTTGATCATTATTTATAATGCCCTGTGAGTATTGATGTTTTTCATGATTTTAAGTGAATTTATTTCTATAGTTAATTGGTTTCAAATAAACTGATAATTAATAAAATAGTCATGAAGCACAATACTAATCAAAACAGCTAAATACTCAATTTATGCTCAAAGATTATTAATATCACATTTCGTTGATTTTAGTAAAAAAAAATCCAGTCAATTACTATTCGTTTACAGCTAATACATTGTCATAATTAAGGAAATTTGGTTAATAAGTAATTCATTTTGAGGATAACATCCCAATGCTTTCAATATTGTTACAACAAAATATTTAGTTTTCAGTAACTTTTGTTTCCCCGCTGGTACTGTGTATACTGAATATTTAGAACGTATATACTTATCTGTCGGATGTAAGCCAAATATTCTTTAGGTTTATTTAACAATCATGAAAAGTCAAATTCATCGAAAAAAAAGTTGCTTGAATTGAGGGAAAACGATAACTACAACAATAAAAAGTAGTAATAAACTGGCACTGAAAAAGAAAAACAATTATTCTATGTCGGATGTTATTTGGTTGGAAGGATTAAATTAGAAGAAGAAATTACTTAATCGGGAGAAATTATCGAGATTAGAAGCAACCGCAAACCTAACAAAAATGCCTTTTATTCGGAGATCTGTTAATTCTGAGTGTAGAAGTACTAGTTTTATCCCTTACCCCACAGATACTTATATAGTAATCAACGGTTTATAATTAAAAACACTTGCTTGATTTGAAACATTTTTTTATTAACAATCTGCATATTATAACTTAAAATAAAAGTAAAACTAGATAACTTTAAGTTAATCGCATTTCAACGAATTAAACTCGGACGGAGATATACATATGTACGTTGCCATTATGTAAAATAAATATTCTCCAAAAACTTCCTTACATGAGTTTTCATAAAAACATAAGATTTTACTCACTTTGCTCGTAATATACCCTAGATTCCTTATGTATAAAGTTAACAATATCTTATTCTCCTTAATTTATGAATTATTCGTGGGTCAATGAGGTTAGCAGACGCACTTTAATTTTGACGAAAGTTTTATTTAGTTCTTGAATATGTCACGGCGCTAAATAAATTAGAGCATACTTTATTGAAAATATACTTTTTCTTTTTCTAAGCCAAGTTAGAGCCGGATTTTTTGGTTAGAGTAAGCTGTTACTAAAGCTATTGCTAAATTCATCAAACTAAACGAAACTTAAATTTCTATGTTCGAAGCGTTTCAGTTCTGGATTAAAACTAAAGATGAGTGAATATGACCTATTTTGAAGACATTAAAATGGGCTTCGATATTAAAAATGATTCACGATTAATAAGAATGCCAAAAATATATAAGGAACGAATTGAACCATTCAAATTAGGAGAAGAACACTTCTATAGCCGTTAGGAATGCCCTTCAATGCGACATTTCTCGAGAACTCCAATTTTGTTAATGTTTCTTGTCCTACATAAGTGCACCACCAAGCGTATCGAAGCAAATAATTTCAAGTAAACAATGAGCCGTAACCTCTGCCAAAAATTAATTTTCTTTCCCATCCCAATTCTATATATAAAATTTGAGCAAATTAACGTTTATAGTTACGGAAATAACGTAAATTTACTGAAAAATTCCAATTTTTTTTCAAAAGAAAATGTTTCAAAAATGTCGAAATTTTTTGGCAGCAGATGTTTATTACGAAAAGTGTCCAATTCGTTATTTAATGAATAATTTCTTTCATTATTATTACTGCAAATCATATCGCTAAATCTCAAAGGCTGCTTTGACTTTTTCTAAAGAGTTGCATATTTTCTATCGGTACTTATAGTAATTTAAAATAAAAATTGACAAATGTTCGGTCAGAGGTCGTTTTTTTTTACGGATGCAAATAAAATAAGGTAGAAATTTTTAAAACACTAAATATATTTGATGAGCTGCTCTGTGTATGATACATCCAGTATGGAATTGATACTAATGATCATAAAAGCAGATCAAGTTCACATAGAAAAATCTGCTTCGAGGTCATCACTTTAAAAAAATTTTTATGTAATGCAAAATAAGCATATTGAAAAATGCTTATTTAACCATCAAATATTAACAAGTATTTTTTCAACGATTATAACTAATATAACTCTGCGCTAATACCTAACAAAAACAAATAGTTATAATATATAATCAAAAACAGATCAGATAACATTGAACATGTTTGGCTTATAAATAATGAATGACAGTGCTGACAACTCTGAATTATTTTCGGTAAAAATCGACTCGAGCCGCAAATGCAAATCTGTGGGGCCGGTTAGATGTAAGTTATTTTAAGATACTTAAGAACCTGTAGGTTTTAGATTCTTAAGTTACATAAATTGAGAGCATTGAAAGCGGTAAGAAAACCATACTGCCACTTGATTTGCTTGAGTTTAATGTCATTATGACTTAAGTCTCCAAAAATATGTATGCGAGAATAAATTTTCACATAACAACAATTTATATGGCATCATTGAAAACAAATTGTGAAATATCTTACAAGATTATTGGGACCAAACAAAAATATTAAATATTAAAGCCATAAATTCGATCATTCTTATCTCAAAAATTTTAAAGGCATTCGAAATAAAAACGCAAAACATTTTACTATCCTTAATTATTTGACTTGCGACCGTATACGCACTATAGGACAATTAGACAGATTACGTAATCGGCTCTTAAGATTTTTAAGTTAGTTAAGTTAAGTTAAGAAAATTAAATCTAGAAGAACTAAGGGCCCGTTTATATATAGGCAGTGCTAGCAACTTTTCCCTATTATACATATGGATATGTACACATGTATGTCTATATGTAAACTCTCTACCACTAAGAGATCAATTTAGTTTACGATCGTTAATTTATCGGTGTTTTTGTCACAAAACAAAAAAAAAAAACAAAATAGCTAATAACGATTTTACGAGCTAGTTTACTACCAAGGTGTTGATAAGCTGTATTTTGTCTTCTCGCAGTCAAGTTAACAAAAAAATGTAAATCACTGTGTGTGTGCAAAATTCCTACACAAGTTTGTAAAACCATATTTATTAGTATTCGTTTTAAATCTGGACTTTCAAGGTATTTCCTACCACGCATGCGTTTTGTTTACATTTGTGTGTGTATAAGTACACACATACATATGTATGTAGTTGTGCCTCTCTAGGGATACATATTGTAAAAACGCCAATATTTTTATGACTCAATCCAACGGTCGTAAAGCTTACTTTGTAGCCTGTGGTGAATTTTTATGGATTTTTAATCGGTCTCGCGTTCATGAATAAAAGAGTTGAGTATTGAGCATTTGTTACCAATTACGAGCGAACCAATTAAGACGTTTTGAGCCTAAGCAGTGCAACGCAAAGCTAAGAACGATCTCAAACTTTGTAATGTGGGTATAAAATAGAACATTGTTGCAGAAGCTTCTAGTAATTTCGTTTCATTCAGTTTTTATCACTGCAGCAGAACGTCCCGTCAACAGCCAACAACTGCTGACATCAAATACATCTGCGTTGTTATCTATGTACATACATACACACAAACATATGTACATATGTATTTATGTAAATATGTTCTTATTTAGATCATTCCTTTTATTGGGATATATTCAGTGGTTTGTGTGAAAATTAAAACCTTGAACGTTTGTAAGCAATTACTTTGAAGTGTTTCCACAAATAACTGCTTAACACCCTTTACAAGTGAAATGACGTAGGTAAATGACTCATTTACGGGGCTATAGGCCTGACGACACAACATCTTGAAAATCATTTTCCTCTATTCGCGTTTTATTTATATGGAAATTTAGTGAAAACATAAAAATGTGTCAAATCCCTTAAAGTGCTTTTGATATTTGCCGACCATTAAGATTTTCTCTTGGACCATACAAAAATACCGATTTTTGTTAAATATCTTCATTTACATTCATATTTTCAAAAATAAAAAAAATTGACGTATATTTTATTTACACTAATATGATAACGCATTTTCAACGTTTTCAGGAGAAAGTAAAAATAAAACAAAGTATTGGGTCTCTTGCTTGAAATGCCAAAGAAAAGTGCCATATTTATTGTGAACATACTCGTATGTACATGCTTTAAAGCTCCTACGGTAACTTAAAAAATTAATAAAGTAATACAAAATCATTAATGCTGATCTCAAACCTGTTCTAAATGGGGCTTGCCTTTAGCCAATAAACGTTTACGGGTGGAATCGATATATCTACGCGTCAGTTTCAAAAGTAAAATTTTTATTTTCCGTCTCCAAATTGGTTTTAAAATCCCCAAAATGTGGCGAATACACCTCATGTGTCATCACTGTGTTCTGAATTTGTGTTGCATTCTTTAACGAAAGAACGTAGTTTACAAAGAAGTTGCGCGGTGTTTCGTTTCCGATGGTAAACATTTTCGGGAAATTCCACTATACCAGAAGCCAATCGGATCCAATAAGATTCTAATATCAACCAGCAAAAGTCAAGTTAGTTCTGGTATGGTGAAATTGGAAGAGATTTTCTGGGAAGTGATGCAACTTCTTTATAATCTACGTTCTTTGCTTAACCTACAGAAAAAAGTCTTCGTTTGTCAAATATTAAACACTTTATTTCAAAATTTTTCTAAAGAAAGAAGTTGTTGCTATTTTTGTTCGTGTAAATCACATGCAGACATGAAATTAATTGTTAGTACTTATAAGTGCATATATGCCTTGAATTTGCCAAACACGCCGGAGCGCGCCGATAGGTTGCGATAAGACATATCTAAATATTTATCTTAAAAAAAAGCACAACGCCTTAGGTTATAAGCGCCTCAGTACGTGGTAGCGGTTTTGGTACTGAATTGGGTTATAGTGTAGGTGTGCGTTAGGGATGTGAATCGCGGGAACGCTCTCAAACACCCTCAATGCTTTAATTTGTTTTCATTTCAGGCAACGGACGTTAATTTAGGTGGTGTGCTCTGGATAAACTGGGTGATTATATTTCAATAATTCGGTAGCAATATCAGCGCCCGCCATAGTCGAGTGTGTAGGATGTGTGCGCTACATAGGTAGGTCCCGGGAAAGTTACTTCTAATAGCGGTTTCTCTTCGGCAGGCAAAGCCAAACTTTCGAGTGTATTTCTGCCATTAAAAACCTTCTTACGAAAACCATTTGCCGTTCGGAGTCGGAGTAAAGTTGTAGACACCTCAATTTGTGTTACAACATCAAGACGCACGCCACAAATTGTAGAAGTTCGACAAATCATCAAGGTTTGATGTAAGCGCCAAATTATTATTATTATTTATATCAGTTTTTACATAAATGGATTAAAATATTTTTATTACAAAGGATATATACATACTTATGTACATTAGAATAAAGGACTTTGAATATTGATTCCAAAAGAATTTTATATGAGCAGTTGCTATCTCATCAATTATATTTATACTTGTGGTGCAAGCACTTTGTTATTGTTTATATAAGTTTCTTGTTCTTGTTAATAAATAAGTTTGATTTATTATCTTAGTATATATGTACATATTTGTGTGAGTATGTTTTTAAAATTATTTAATAAGCTGCGTACATTACATAATCCCGAAAATTTACGTCCTTACGTTATTATGTCAAATTGTTTGCGGGCACCAGCAAAAGGTGTAAATGAAAATCTACATTTCACTTAGTACCGGTTACCTGATCTACTTCATTCAACTAACTGAATTAGTCTAGTCAAATTTTCACCCACTCAATACCGGCGATTTATTCAAGGACTCTGTAAAAGGCGAATTTGGTTATACTTTTCAATTCGTGATTTAGATTGCCTTCCTTTTCATTCCAAGGTCTTAGTGGGCGACTCAAATTGCTGCACATATAAAAGAGCACGCAACAATGCTAATTCGAATATGTAGCAGCAATCTCGATGTATAGTACAAGTATGTTTTGTAATTTAACTTGCTCGTTTGTTTGAATTAGAATTTTAACGGCATAATTGATTGCTCGAGCAATTGTCGGTGGCGGATGTTTCTAAGCGACAAACTTTGCAACAGTATGTGTGGCTCTGTAATTTGAAATCGCATTGCATAATATTTGGTGTTGCCGGTTTCACGCAACCTCCTTTGGTCAGTCATTTACGTGGTTTTTACTGATGCAACTACCTTAGTTGCGTGACATGCATTTATGTCACGAAGGCATTCTAATTGGGCGTCATTTCGTTTTACGGTTTTAAATTGCAGAGTCCGGCCCAGAACTTTTTTTTGTCCAAGGTTTACAATGCTCTACATTTTTAAGGGCCAGTACGGGTTATGCGCATGCATTATTAGTTTAGAAATTCATTTATTGCTGATATTAAATAAGTTGGCTCTATAATAAAGAATCAAGATTTCCAAACATGGGAAATAGATAAAATATTTCGTTAGCCGGTTAGCGACAGTAACGCTACGCGCACACTGCATCCGATGAGCCGACCGATTGCAGTCGGCCGTTATGACGTTACGAACGGACGGTCTATACCTGCGTCAAATTCTCGCTTGATTTTTGATTTTTTCTCGCTATCGAGAGGGAATTTCGTTCACTGGACATTTTGAAAGCATAATTTTTCATTTGCAATCTACCTTCACGTAAGCAACACTGTGCACTGTGTCCTATTTTGTGCGAGAGGACGCTACGACATACGATTTGGTCGCAATGAAAGATGCTACGAAATGACAAATTTCTGTCATACTACAAACTTGACAGTTGAAAGCAAGCGAGAGATCGCTTTCCATTGGGTATGCGAGAAAATGCTTTAACACTACTGTTAGCAGTCAATCTAAATATGTATCTCATTACCAGGGTTTTCCTTTCAGAATTTCAGACTATGGCTCAATTTTCCAGGAATAAAAGCCAATTTATTTTTTTACAACCACTAACTTGTTTAATATATATATTAATGCAAAAAATGCAGTTGAATTTTTTATATTTATTTATGAAAAGTATGAAGCCTTCGGCAGATTAGAAGACAGCACTATCTTACCAAACAGTCACGCTAATAATACCCTTTTCAATTCGCATAAGAAACACGAAGCATTTTTGTCAACATATTTTTTATCGCACTTATAACCACTGGCGCATCTAAGTACCTACTATCTTGAAATTAATTTCCGTTTTCTAAATTAAATTGGCATAAAACCCTCACCAAAATATTTTTCTGTGTGCGCCACTGTAACAATCTCTGAATTACAACTGGTAAATATTAGCAACAATATTTAGCTTTTTCCCACAAAAGCTAAGGTCACACCCTAGCTCCAATAAATACATATATGTATGTATAAAAACCGTTTAGTTTTCTATAAATTTAGTTGCAGATCCTCACTGGTTGACGCATCGGTTTTCGATGTTCCTGTGGCTTTTTCAAAATTAATTTTGTTTGATGGAAGAGAGCCGGTGGGTTTTGCTTCCTTTGGCCAAGAAGTTTAAAAAGTTGTTTACAAATGTATATTAAAATAAACTAAAAATCTATGTAAATTTCAAAATTTAGAAATGCTCGTATTCCAATTTTAGTATGATAAATAAAATATAAAATAGACAGTAACTGAATATTTCTTTTGTTTTTTCCTTAAATTTCCTTAAAACCAACATATATTATACTATTAAACATATGTATGTGGATACTTTATTATTATACTATTAAACATATGTATGTGGATACTTATGTACATAAACAAATGTACGTAAACAACTCCAAAGAAAGATATTTCTAAATAAAAGTTTTTTGAAATATTTTTTGAATTGTTGCTTAAAAATTTCGCAGTTATACGATACCGTCAGATGTGGATATGAATGTGATTTTGATCTTGTTGAGAAATTGATCAGATTCGGAAATTAGTTGCAGGAGCAGTCCCACTAAAAATAAAAATAAATTTTATTTTGCTACTCACACTAATATAAGAGTATAATATAAATTTAACAAAAGTGAAAAGTATGTACTTTGTACAGACAATAACTTTAAATTGTCTAATTGAATAATCAATCCTAGCTTCTTAATTAAAATTAAAAAATGTGTATTAGTATACACAATTGTATGATTTGTCTAACTTAATACAGGTGTAAATCCATCGAAAACGATCTATTCAAACTTCTACATCTAACGATATCGCCGTGTATATAAAATCCGCCGCGCACCCATGTATCCTTATATACATACATATTGTACTATATACGCCAACGCAAAGAAAGTTGAGTAGCAATTAGAGGCAACTGAGTTCGTAAATGCGTTTTGTGGGGCCTTCTATAGTTTTACGATTACTGAACTAACTTAAAGTAGACACTGTGAATATTGAAGGCTGGTGACCTAGGTAAAGTGTGTAGACACTTTTTGAATATGTATGTAAGTACATATATACATAATGCATATATAGTACATATTTTATAACGGTTTCCGGCTGCATTTGTTACCATTCTTATTTAGGTTAGTTCACATGCTAAAGGTGGCTGCTGCATGGTATGTGCCTTGTGGTTTGCGTGCAAAACTATGGCGTCAGGTGCCTAACACGAACTTAACCGCTCGAAAGCAAACTCGTATTAATCATAATTATGCAAATGAAATTTTTACTAGCCGAGAATGCCAACAAGGGAATTGTAAGTACAGTAATTCCCGGTTAAGAAAAAAGCATAACAAAATTCACGATCTTGAGGTACGTACATAGTATGTGCCATTAGTATTACGTTAGCAAAGTTTTAGTAATTTTTAACCCCTCCCTCTCCCTTTTCAAAAAAAAGTAACCAAAGTACTTCCCCACCTCCCGTGATTATGTACAGATTTCATTTTTTTAAACTGTTAATATTTCTTTATCGTTTCTCATGAGCAGCAAATATCATAGTTCTTAAATTTAAATTTAAATTGAGTGTTAAATTATTTACGCGCTTTTCGGTACAATTTTATTGATTAAAAACAAACATTGGTCCCAATTTCTTAGTGAGATATATTAAAACAAAGCTATTTAAATATAAAACACGAATACGAACAATACGAGTATTTTTGAAGTTTAATTTGCTAGCTTTTTAGTGAAGCGAGTATTTACTGTACAAAATACACATGCACGCTTAAACATATAAATATACATATGTACATATATAACACTAAAGTGGGTGAGCAGTTTTAAGTAGTTTGCTTAATTTTCCACCATTTACGCTACAGTTAATATGGGAAGTGTTTGTATGCGATATACTCGATAACATCAAAAGGAATTTGTTTCTATTGGACTGGTGCACCCAAGCACCACTACAACTGCTTCCTCTTATGTAACATAATCTCCCAACTCTGCAATCAATTCACTCTATTTGCTCCCCATTAAACCACATTTTTTAGGCTCACACTGGTAATTAATTTACATAAGATCATTCAAAATGGTTTAGGCGCTTGCCCTTTTTGTATTTAGTGGTGTTGTTTTGTCAACGTACAATTTCGTGAGTCTGTATGTCTGTATGTATGTACATAGGTATACTTATACGTGTGTTAATAGATAATTTTTCAGAAATGTTTCAAAATAAATAAGGTTAGTTAATTTTTCATAACTGTATATCAATAGATTTGATTTGGAGCAACAATTCGTTTTTGTTTATTTGTATAAAGCATGATTGAGTGGTGAATTTCATACGAATTTCATTCGAACGCACATTAAAAAAGCATAAAACAAGAACAACAATGCATTTTGCGTGCTGAGCGGCTTGCGTGCATCCAACGTCAGCACATAAATGGTGTAGAAATCACCACACTTACACAAAAACGTTGCTCTCCCTCTATTTTCTTCACACCCACTGCGACACGTCATCCTACGAACTTTGTCCCACCCCCTATATTATATGTAAATATGTAATTTGTCTACAGACATGGAAAATCGTAAAAATTGTTTACGCTTTAGTCGAGCATTAGGCCATCGTTAACTGCCAGCGCCCCGTCAACCGTCAACTGTCAAGCAGCCACCACTTAATGAGAACAGTTTTCTTAAGTGCTTTAGTTCGGTATTTTGTTTCCGTTTGCCTTTTTCGCTTATACCGCCTTTTGTTGCAGTCAGAGCCTTTCATACGCGAGTATGTTCTGTTTATACCCCATTGTGGTAAGTTGTTGCTGGTAATGTTACAATTGGTTAATAAATCAACATAAACATACACGTGACCACCACCGCTACCATAATTTGAGACGCTAACTCACCGCGATTCAGGTTAATTGTATATCCGCACTGTGAGAAAATTTAAATATTTTTAATATCTGTCGAAAGTATAGGTTTCAGGTCTAATGTTATACAAAGAAACATTACATATACATATACATAAATTTAATTACATAGTAGATACGCAAGTACCAGTCTAGTTCTTGAATATTTTAGGACACATACTCGTACTTCAAATTTCGAAGCATAATATAAAGTATTGGAAATTAGAAATCTTACGATGTATGCAACTAGAATCTTTTTGCGATTCTCAGTTTTAATTATAAGCGGTTTTCGAAAAGACATGTGGTCAATATTTTTATTAAATCTAGCGCTGAAAACATAAATAGAATTTTAAGCACTATGGATGTTAGCTACTATTGAAAGCCGGCTCTCTACTGCTATTTCTTACATATTCATATCATTTTCAGTTCGCTTAACTATAGCAGTGCTCAGACTAGGCTCGATAGCATACAATGTAATTAGTGGGACATTCATTTCAACTGCTTTAAAAGTTTATTTATCAGACTACCGAAATACTTAGGAGCGCGTTCAGAGCTTCAATATTAAAAAAAAAACAAATTATGAGCATTCACTAACTAGTTAGTTCGGAGTATTTCCTATGCGCATTCAAATAAGTACCAATCGATATATTAGAACGGGAAATATTTCAAATGTTTTACTTGTTTAAGTTGTTCCTGCTGGGAAATTACTTTCATTTAAGAGTGTGTATATGGCCACTGCCATGGATTTAGTAATGGTTCATTAAAAGTTAGCTACAACTTAATTATGTCAAGCACTGACGCGCTTACCCCTTCACCATTACGCAACGTCAAATGATGTGATAAATTAGTTGGCAGACTGTTGTGAAAGAACAAAGTAGTGAAAGGTAAAATTAAGTTGAAATTTGATTACTATTTTGATTGACTTTTCGTTCTTTATATTGATTAACTTGTTATAAATTGGTCGCTTTGGCAGAATCCTTACCAAGTTTTGAAAGAGATACGAAAAGCTTAGTTTTTACAATAATGTGCAATAAATAAATGTTCACGGTTGAAGTCGGAACAGGTATTTATATAATCATATACAAATATTTGCATACATATTTAAGAATACTAAGTAAGTCGTGTGATTCGAAATCATTAAATCGGCCCTATGGTTATGTAAATATCTAATTTGAAGTTTCATTTTAGGTTATTTGATTTCAGTTCCAACATTTCCTTGGTTATGTGGTTATTATTGAATAGACCCGATGGGCATACCCGACCGATTTTTTGGTTAGATTTAGATCTAAATTCTCTTTTATTAAAAACTGCTTTTTATGATTTCTTTCAATGGCTTCCGATCGGCGAAAAAATGCAACCCAAAAACCGAGAAGTCTAGAAAAAAGTCGCCTTGTCCGCTTTCTAATGTCTTCTTTCTCTCATTAAGTGGTTCGTCATGCAATGTTGCCTCTGCAGGTCACTTGATTGTGTTCCATAAGGTCATATTAGTCTGCGTAGTCTGGTTCTAAGCTTTTGCGCACGAAAACACCTCTAACTATGTGAATAAAGAGAAGAGTGTCTTAGAATGGCCGCGATGGGGCCTTTTTATGTTCGAAAATTAATGTGCTGTTGTTGTAGTGTTGCTAATAAATGCTAATAATAGAAAGAAACATAATTTTTATTTTACGCAAGTTAAGTGCGAACAATGAATTAATCCTACATGATTATACTCATTCGGCGTCGGTTAGCCATTGAGCTAATATTCGTACAAGGACATAGAAAACTCAAAATGAAAATGTGGGGTGGTATTTATTGTTGAAACGTCTGCATAGCTGAGGCGGTCGGAAGTACAATGAAAATAATACTAATCAGTTACGGTTACTTTAGAGGGTGAGTAGGAAAAAGGACAATAGGCACGGATTTAGCATTAGCAATAACATTTTAGTATGGTACAAACTTTAGCACAAATACGAGTATGTACGAGTTTTGTATATGCCCATGAAACCACTTGACTTCCTGGCACGTGTACTCTTGTTCTTTCGACCGAACGTTAGCATTTGAAATTAATAGTCACATTAAAAGCTGTACACTAACAAATGCTTGTACGCATATATAAGTATATACATACAACTCCACACATACATGCATGTATATGTATGTATGTATTTTAGAGTAATTACCAAAAGTACACATGCTTGCGGTTTCTTCGATTTGACGATTTAACAATTATTAGAAAAACTTCAGATTTTAACTATTGTTTGTAAATTCGCTTGAATATTTTTGCATTGCTTTCACACAAATGGAATCAGTTCAACTCACATCATTAAGACAATTAAGTGATGTCTTTTTGAAAAAGACGTAATGCAGCGGGAACGTGGGACTGATTTCATTTGCAATAATTTAAGTATTTGGTGTCAGCCGCGCTGTAATTGTATTTTGACACTTGCAAAAAAATTAAACACTTTCTTGTTGATAGCTCAGATAAAATATACAAAAGATCTGATTTATCTTGTTTGGATCGTGTCCTCAAGATAAGTATTTCCACTAGAAATGCCAATAAAACGAATTTTCCACAAGGTGTAATTAATTACAGTTGAATCAGGAGTTGAACCTTAATATTTGCTCCTTACCATTAGTTTCTTCTTTGTTGATAATTCTAATTAGCCAGAGAGAATAGGTCTCGCCTTTCTTGTCCTCCTCTGTTTAGATAAATGTGATTTGATTAGCAAGAGCACGGTTTGGGAACATCGCTTTTCAAAACCGAAGGCTACAGAGAAAATAGTTGTATACTAGAAGCAGTACTTCTAGGAGAACAGTGGAGAGATCTATGAGCCTTCTTAGGATGCTCGTTGAAAGCCTTTTACACTGAAGTCTGTAATACACCAATTTGAACGGTAACTGGCCGCCACCGAAATGACGATATCAGATGCTTTTCTGCCTTAAGTACAATGACAATGGCCCACCAATCAGAGATATTTCCTATATTTAAGGTAGCAAATCAGACTCTGTGGTTACAATAAAACTGCAATAAAGGCCTGGAGACTGCTCCTAGAAAGGCTAAACTCTGTTGGAAAATGGAATAAGTTTGAACTAATGTGGGTGCCGAGACACTGCGGTGTTCAGGATAGATGATGTCCCATCTTCACCTTTTCCCCCTATCCGATTCTCCTATCCCTACTTCCTTCATCCTTGCCGACTACCTCAATTCCGTTTTGTTCCAAATTTCTTCACAACGCTGAATGTGGCACACGGTGCATTGACCCCATATAAGCATTGCTCGTTGAAATTTTATTCTTAAAGTGATACACCATATTTCAAAAAATAAATCGTGTTTAGTATAACCGTAATCGGTAATTAAGAAGTAGAGGTAGATTTTATTTTCGATAATAAAAACATAAAAATCAAAACTGAAAACGAATTAAAACTTATTACCTTTGGTGAAATTATTCATTTCCTTTTCTGTTACATTCGAATTCATAACGATAAATCGAGTGTCATATATATACCTACTTATGTATATTTGTTATCTATAGACCCCGGAGCTACGTGGCCGATTTCTTTGGGACTTAAACATAACATTTAAGCAATAGTCAGAAGCTTTTGACTCCAATTCACGTGAAAATCTTTCAAATGCTTATTAATTTCACGATGCAACATCTAGAATGTTCGTTTGTCATTTCATATGGATTTGATTCCACTGATTTTAAAAAAAGCACCCCAATTTTTCCATCACCTCATCATGGGTTGACTTTTTCTCCATTTTTTCCGGCTGTATAATATAAATCAAAATCCTAAAATATAACATATACATGAAATTATGAAAATTTTGTTATTCATATCTTTTACATTCATGTAGATTTCATCACTGTTAGAGTAATTTTTATACGACCCGTAAAGTAGCGTGATCTTTATCCGGAGCAACTATTGAATGGGCTCCAAACTAGATAAAATTTAATAAAGTTCGGCTTAACACAACAAGGGTAGTAACTCCACCATTCAAGTAAAATATAACAATATGATGCCAAAAAAATATAAGCAACTGGACAATAAGCTGTTTTAGTTTTGTGCATGCGTTTTTATCCAAGAATTTCATTAAATTTAAGTATCATATATGTATTTACAAACTTTTCTTTTCATACCACACCGCTTAATTTTTAAGATTTTACATTTTGGTTTTGATATAAATACGGTTTTTATTAATATTCAACTGCCGCCCTGGACATTTTTATACATACTTTTATACAAGTAATGTAGGTGTTGAGTATTATCGAAACATAACCACAAATATATGTAATTGTTGTTTTTGATTTCAATCATCCTGACAATTTTAACGGGCACTAAAAGTCAAATGGATCGGAAGATTTTTACCACGCAGACAAAAACGAAAACAACTTAAGTAACAAAACAATTTTTAATTAAAATAAACAAACTTGTCTTTTCGCTTCTCATCCTAAGAAGGATGTCAGAAAGCCGATTACTTTTGCCGCCGCGACGTCGTAGCCGATATATCCTGGGTTCAAACCTCAACCTTACTACGCGATATCAAAAAATTATACGAAGGCTTTTTGGCATAGCGGTCGACCCTCACAATTTCGGAGTCAGCATAAAACTGTCGGTCTCTCACAAAAATTGTCCCAGCAACCCAAAAAATTATGAATAATTTTTGTACAGAACATTCCCATATCAAATGCGACAATAAAGCGTCTTAAAAATGTTATCAAAGCAAGTTGAATTCTTAATAGGAAAATCAATTACCTTATCTATTCACATAACATAAATAGCTTTTATTAAAAATCACGACCAATAAGACAAGTTCAAAACAAAACGGGACTCGCCTTCAAAAGGTTTTCCCATTATTTCAAATTTAATTTAGATTTGACAGAACAAATTGTTTGGTTTTAAAAAAGTAAATAGTATTTGAAAGAGCATAAAATACACCATGAAAAATTCATGAATAAATACATACTATGTATTATGTAAGTACACATTGTAGATATGTATGTACATTAGGGGTGTCCAAATTCTCGGAGTTGATTCAACCCTATGCCCGAAGTTTTATTTCATCTAAAATCTGGTAATAATTGTGAAAATAATAAAAACGTTTTCATTTTCAGAATTCAAATTATTTTTTAATTTCAAAAAAATAAAAATAAAATAAATAACATGCAACGAATTTTACCAGAAATATGTACTTACATAATTACTACGATAAAGGTATTTTCTAATATCATGCAATGCATTTACCTTCAAAGTGAAAAAGGTGCCGCAACACTTTCCATTGCAATGAAATATTTCAGGAAATGATATAAAAAATAACCATAAAACCGAAATTGTAAGAATGTTGAAAGAGAAAGGAAACATAAGAAAATAGTGTTGCCACGTGGGGTACGAGAGTACAATACTCCGCCCTAAATTAAAGCTTTATCTAGACAAAAATTTAGTTCTAACTACTTGGTGTCGATAACCGCTCTCCGCTGCAATTGTGAACGGTTGTAATGGAAAGTTTTGGCTGATGACCACACGTATGTAGGGTATTGAACAATCTTTATACAGTCCCACTACTCGAGTATTCTGACAATCTTGTAGTCGATTCTCCACATGTGTTATATAATTTTGACACCTCTAAAGTACGTTAGAATGTCCGGGCCGAAAAATAGCTCCATCCACGTATTTTCTAAACTATAGCCAGATGCGAGAAACACCGGAGTCGAAAATTATTACTCACAGAAAATTGCACTTTTCTAGGCAGTGCAACGCTCCGTTCCGTAACTCATTTTAAGGTACCCCATAATGAAACTGGGAGATGCGGCAGTTCTGCATAATTTTCTAAATGAAAATTAAGATATATAACTTTACCATCTATCTGATCTCCTGGTTTCATTCAAGAGCTTTTTTCTTACCGCCGGTCATCCTAATATCATACATACTATGCACATATGTAATCCTCTCGTTTGTACTATATGTACACACATCCGATGTCCTATGTTATTTGGGATTTTGCGCAAACTCGCTTCATTGAGCATCATCAAATGCGTTCAAGCGAGACAGCACCACTTTAGCAAGGTTGGGAATAATGGGCTGGAAAGTGCTGGTGTGCTTATATACGATTGTATCTATGTTAGTACATATGTGTTATCTACATATACCAACCGACATGTACACACACAAAACTTAAGTTAAAGGGTGGATGAAACCAAAATGTGGCTGAATGATAAACAAAAAGGGCAATATTGATTCCATTAACTAAACGTAAACTTTCTGAAACCTTTTCCACTTTTTGCATTTTAAAAAGAGCCCAACAAAATCAATTTGTTTTTAAGTTTTTTTATATTATTCTAGTGTTTTTAAATATCATTTTCGTCTGCTTTTTCTTCAGTGCTATTTCAAATTACTTATAGATGCTTGGTAATGCTTCTCCACCATATTGTTTTATAATTTCCCCTCACTCTTGGAATATTGTTGATATCAAGTTGTTGACAGTGGATAATATTAGTACACTGCTATCGCAACTATTGAGGGTGAATACTCGAAATATTATATGAAATGTCTTATGTGTAATTTGACAGAATTTTAAAGCCGAATATCAACGGACAAATTAAAAAGGTGTTTGAAGGAATTTTTGAAATAAAACCATATAGATACATACTTGACTATAAGAAGTTTGCAAAATACTTCAGCTTTTCTCCCTGTCAGAAAAACAGAAGAAGAGCATACCGACAGTGATTTTATCCTTAATTATTTCTTTTGAGTGTACAGTATCGCCGTTAATGAAAAATGTGCACATGGATGTGCCCAGATAGTGGCTAAAAATCTGAATATTAAAAAGTTAAAATTTTAATTCAAATATTACACTAGAAAATATTTTTTATACTTATATGGATAAAATAAAATAAATCATATGCCAAATTTTAAATAGCTTACTAAGTAGGCACATAAGTTACTAAAGAATTACGACACAGTTTTTAAATGACTAACATTGTTCTTAACCTAAGCTAACGTTGTTTCCAAACAATGTGATATTATTTTTGGTGCTACCAAAGGCACTACAATAGTTATTTATTACTTATGAGGATAATTCTCAAAGCAATACAACATGTGACATAACATCAAGATGCGCGCAACAGAGTACGGCCAAAATTCGCGATGCATATATCTATGATGTAAACGCCAAAATATTATTAATATTATTTTACTTATCGCTTCCGCCTTTTGGAAAAATTCGACTGAATTTATGAAAAAAATGGCGGAAGGAGAAGGTGTAAACGGGCCAACAAAGCCTATATTTCAAAAAGTTTAAATTTTTCAAGGAACAGCATTTTACTTAGCACCATTGCTGTAACTCTGGAAGTTTTTATACTTGTGGTAGGCAGACCAGTTATGATCTCCTTAATTTTTAAGTGCAAATAAAAAAGCACTCAGACGTGCGGGGTTTTAAGATTGTTCAGCAAAAAATTATCTACGATATTCCGTTTTAATCTGTTGCAACAAAAACGATTTAAATTCGCTGTACTGTGTAATCACATAGTGCGACCTCTGATAAAACCCAAAAGTTGGAAATTTGTTGAGTAGTGTAATTAGTATAAAAAGTACTAGTTTTTAGTCTTCCATATCACACAGATGACCATTTATATACCATTTTAATAATAAGGTTAAAAAAATTTGCAAGCTTTGTTCGCTTGTAAGACGATTCATAGTTAAATTATAGACCAAACTACCATCAGACTAATTATTTTTCCAGATAGTTCATATCAATCGAAGATCAAATGGGAAAATGATAAAAATTTAGCAGCTTTTAAATAGTATTGACAAATTTTTTTTTTAATTTTAAAATCCTCGCAAAGCGAGTATTCAAATCTAAGGGGCACATTTGCAACTTTTTTTGAAAAGGTGTAATGTATTTTTATCATCGAAAAATACTGTTAAATGCACAGATTTGTTTTAACTAATATAAATTTCGTAAATTTAACGTAACCACCACTGAACTTTAAAAAACAATGTTATACCACAAAACTAGTATGGCTGTTTTTCATATCCGCCTTTTCATTCAAAATTTGTTTAAGTCTTCCTTCGCGCAATTTCTTTGTAATATATGTTCTTTGTTTTAATGTAACATAAATTGAGGGGCACACCGAATGAAGCGCGCACACGCTACACCCTCGGTTGCGGTCTATCGTAGGTTGTCTACGAAAAAGATCACAAAGACTATATTTCTCTTTAGCATCTTTTTTTAGACAGTCCGCTCGTTTGCACTCTTTCGTTCTCGCAATCATAAAGGTATTTCTTCGTTATATTTCCGCTATCGAATCTAAGATGATTGCGCTGGATTTTTAAACAAAATTCAATATAACAGTTTGAAATGGTTTGAAATTTTGATATGTATTGGTTTAAAATTTGATGAATTTTTGTGGACGTATAAAGTTTAAAACTTTTATTTACATATATGGTTTCTGTTATCCATAGAAGGTGATAGCAAGATAAACAAGGCGAATCCGCTGTGTATTTTGTTTGTGTAATTTTGCTTGTGAAATGTCAAAATCTGAATTCGCCTACTATTGCTCATGTATTTTGTTAGTGTATTTTGCGAGTGAAATGTCAAAAACTGAATTCGCCCAGTTTGCTTATTTGTTTTGCTTGTGTAAACAAAACAACCTATCGAATTGAGAGAGAAGAACAAGCATTCAGCTCATAGGATGCTATCACCTTGTTTGGATTCGCCTTGAGGTGTAGTTACTATTGCAGCCGATTTGATTTTTTTTATTCACCTACATGTATTTTGTTTTTGCTTTTGCGTATGAGCTTTCAAAAGCCTTAAAAACAAAAACTAAATGTAGTAAATTTTTACATCTCTTACGCAGAAGGAAAAACAAAATTCATAGGAATTTTGTAGTTGTATTTATAACACCATGATTCAATTATCAAAGGTTTGATACATAATGACAGCTAATTTCTAGCTCTCCCGTACAAAAGGGTGCATTCGCGAAGGCGGTAAAAAGAGGGAAGAATGCAATCTCTTTTTATTAAAAAATAGTTAACAAGTACGCAAAGTATATATGTAATTAGTGGTAAATGTAAATTGTACAAAATCGAAATAGGTTTGGAAGTCTACGAAATATTTGATGAATTTTTCTGACTGGAAATTCTTTAATTATTTTAATTGACAAACAACATTAATACAAGTAAGTAAAATTGAAATTTTTCATTCAGTGGTAAATATATGAAATTGTTGGAAAAATCAAACTTTATTGGTCACAATATAAAAAAACATGTGATTACATTATTTGTTTTTATAAAAAACAAACAACACACACTCGTTTGAAAGCCATTTTATATACTGAGCGATATGACTCCCCAAACTCTTTAATACGTTTATTTTACATACGTATTAGTCCGTTTCGAAAACCGCGACATTAGTCAAAACGGCGTAAACCGAATTTTTAGTCTTCCATACGATTTCAAAGACAAGGTTATTGATAGGTTCAAACAAGGGAAAGTACTTTTTAATTATATTGCGTACAGAAAAAGGTATAGTACAAAAAGTACATATCAACACATTTGAAACATAAAATCATTAAGAATTAAGGTACAATGGTTTAATTTAGTTTAAGTGCATTTCAAGCTCAATAAAAATTGAGATGTGGAATTCGCCACCATATTTGAAAATTTAAATATTATTACGTATATCATAACATCTTTGCGTTTCATCAGGAGTAATCTCAAAAAATAACTGAACATTCAGTCAATAACATTTAGAAAGAACTTATAAGGAATCTTATACATACATATGGATGTATATTACTTCTTTATCTATAAAAAATAGTTTTTTTTAGATGTAGTACATAGTTTATAAAATTCTTCGCTTAAAACTTCAGTGGTCGACTTTGTGCGTGCTCCTCTGGACACTTCATCGACCCACGTGTATGTTGACTCATTCGAACCGTGTTGGGTTAAGCCAAGTTTTCTGACAATGAAACCTGCAATATACTCAATCAGAATCTGTTAAGGCGCGGTGCCACAAAAAACAGAAATAGAAACAGGAACAGAATTCAGTGCATTTTAGACAGCGTCTGAAACGGCAACAGAATTGGGGAATTCTAGTGCTGCTTTCAACAGGACTGTTCCTCAGTATAACAGCAACAGAAACAGAAAGAAGTACTTTGGACTTGCTTCTTTGCTGGTGACAGGAGAACTGACAAATATTTGAGTAAATCTTTATAAAAGCAATATTTGGCAGTATTGCATGGTGTTGTGCGTTGTTGAATAAGTTTTCATTATTATTGTGAAGAATATCATGCGTATCGAACGAAAGCGTCAGATTTCTGTTTCTGTCCTTTGTTGCACCAACCCGAAAACCGCCTAAAACGGCTACAGAATCAGTTAAATTATGTTTCTGTTCGTTGCGACACAGCGCCTTTAAGCTGCATTTAACACAATTAAAAAAGTGGGCACTGATTCTGTTGGAAAAACAGTTTATTGCTTCTATTATCTATGATGATATATTTTACCTTATATAAGCTAATTAAATGCAAGAACTCGTACTTCCGTTAAGAATAAATAATATGTAATATGTAATCACTGCATTACATTTCATTTAGATAAGACAATATGTATTTTATGTGTATTTTATATTTATGTATATGTATTTTAGTTACATTTTAAACAACTTACATACAAACGGGGCAGGTGATATGATTGGGAGAAAAATACTCCAAAACCGTCGCCGTTCACGAAGATCAGGAACAGACGTTAATAGCAACCTACATATACAGAGACAACGGTCGGAATTAATGTTTTCACATGCTCTTATAGAGATTTTCCCTGTAAATCAAATTTTTCTGGCAAGTACTTACACGTGCTAAAAGGACAGGGAATAGCGGAGGCTGCTCACTCACACCGACTCTTTTTTTTTTTTGAAATTTACTACTAATTAAAAATATTTCATAAGATTCATAGACAAATTTTCAAAGAATTAACACTGTTTTAGCTAAAGGAGACGTCACGTGAAGAGTGAGGAGCAAAGCTGTTTATGTATCAAACCTTTCTTTATTGAATCATGTTATAACACCACCTTATATGAATTCGCCTGACAAAATGTATATTTATAAATTTTGACAACCCCTACGCAGAAGCAATAACAAAATACATAGAAATTTTGTAGTTGTACTTATGCCCCTTCTTGCCCTTGATACACCTGGTTATTATACTATCAACTTTTTGATCTACTATGCAACGTACTATGCCACTTTCTGATCAATAATAACCTTTCTATGAACAGAGTATGTTACGTATTTCAAAGGCTAATATTATAAATCTTCAAAATATGGGATCTACTCTTTAGAATTGTCCAAACAGCTTTTTTCCCCACGCATTCCATGAACAGCGATGAGAAACATGTCCCAATCATGGTATCGTACCTATGTATGTACATATGTACCTATGTACATATTTTAAAAACGAAATAGAGTGAATAGAGACGAATAGAGGAATGTTTCCATGCATCTTTGGAAAATGTACAGTATACATGGAGGAATCTTTCTCCATCCTAGAGGTTTTGATCTATAAAACAATATTTCTTAATAATTTTAATAATAGCAAGAAGCAATGTTTTTCTGAAAATTTCCTTTATAGCACTTTTCTTTCAAAATATCCCTTTTTTATGAAAGCGTTTTAAATATTTTTATTTGACGTATCTAACGAAAAAGTTGACTTTGGTAATGTAAAAGAGGATACACAATGTACATATAGCACATACATACATACATAAATATATATAACTAAAAGACATAAGTGTCCTGAAAAAAGATATTTAAGTAGTTAGATGTGAGCATACCATAAATTTACACTCAACACTTCATGTTCAGATATTCAGCTATTGCAACTGTAATTTAAAAGTTTTTAACAATTTGTACTACGTTTTGATTGCAAAACAGCTGTGTTAAGAAATCACGTTTTAGTCATCATCATCCTTATTGCAATAAATTGCTTTTCAGGCAAATGAAATCTCTGATGGCTGGTTCTAATGTTAATCACAGCCTGCATACTCGTATATAGGTATGTATATTTTTTGTGGCCTCACGGTCTGTCATGAACAAGACTCCCGACTTTGCTAACCTTTGCATTTATCAATTTAATATTTTTTGTTGCGTTTGTATTGCTATTGCCATCTTGTATTATTGCACTGATTATTGGTTGTAATGTTGCAAATTAAATGCTTTGCAATACAATTTTTAAAGCTTTTTGCTCAATCCCGGGAACTTGCCAATCAATTGGATATAAGGCTATGTATAAAGGTACTTATTTGTGAGCGTGGAGTTTGTCATTGCATTGCAAGTTGGATATCGCATTGAGTTCTTTTTCGTATTGATAATCACATACTACATAAGTACATTTATTCGTTGTGAGCTGTAATTTTCTATATTTATGAGAAATTTAGCAAAAATTAAATTGCCAAGACTGTTCATACGAACGTGACGGAACTTTGCAGTTAAGGAGTCATAGGCTTTCATACATCGTTGTGCACATATAATACATATAATATAATACACACACATTCTACTCCTCAATATAAGTAATTTGTGTTGTTATTTCCTGACCTCAACGTCATTGCGATTGTAAGCGGCTCATATCGAAAAGTGCTCAATTAAAAGAAAATTATGAATCTAATGTAAAAAATGGGCGACCGCTATTTGAAAAGATTTCTTTCCGATTTATTGTCTCATGCCCCCGGCCAAGAATTTAACTGAAGCACTCCGAACGATAGCTAAAAATAAATGAAAATAACTACGAAAGATTCTATGTTCGGATGCGACCGTACTTTAAATACCCAGCGCAAGTTTTAATTTGAAATAAACATTACTTGTTGTATGCAATCAAAAAAGTTAAGCTTATACTATATAAAAATGAGTGACAGTCCTTTATAAGCATCTAAAGTAATCCACCGATCTTTATGAGTTTTTTACAGTAGATGCATATGGTTTCAGAGTCCAACATGGAATATATATATATATATATATATATATAAATTTAGGGAAAGGGGGCGGTGCCACGCCCCCATGGAGAGAAAATTAGAATAGTATTGGTAAGTGGTGGCTCATTCCACCAAATTCCATATAACTCTACAACTATTTGTTACAGATCTACAATATTTGATATATAAATTTTAATATAAAGGCTTAATATTATTTGTTGGCGAAAAAGGCGGACGCCTTCCCCATTTAAGACGAAACCATAATACGCATTATTTTCCCAGCTATTTGACGTAGATATGTGATATTCGACATATATTTTTTGTCTTTTGATTAACGTTTAAAGAATATTGCAACCCCAAAATAACTTATAATTTTTTAAGAAAAATTTTATTTATTGGCCCTTCAATGCAATCCTGGTTTGTTAGTATAGCCACATTTTGAAGTCTTAAAGAATGTTTAGTGATTTAAACAAAAAGAAAAGGAAATTAGTGTGATTTTAACGTACCACAACCATTTTCCAAAATTTTGATGTTTTAATTATTTCTCTCACTAATTAAACTTCTTCGGACTTATGACAGGATATAGTAAAATATTATATATTTTGATTTGTTGTAAATTACCGTTATATGAGAGAGTTGAGCGTGGTTTTAGTCTAAATTCTATAACATTCGCAATTGAGCTTTCTCACAAGAAATGCGCAAAGTGTATGTAATGTGGTGGAATTTGACGAAAAAGTTTCGGAGATATATGTACCTATTTGCTATAAGGTGGGCGATACCATGGCAATTCCCAATATTTATAATTTAGTTCTCAATCCCAATCTTATGTATTAATTTTTTTGCAAATTACCTTGCACAGTTAATAAATATCATATTCACGCATTCGTTTTGCCAATCCAATCCTATGTATCAAATTTGAGCAAATTTGCTGTACTGGTTACCGAGATATCGTATTCTTTTGATTTTCACAAAACACCCATGGCTTAATGGATTTCGCTATTATTTTTGAGAATTTCGTTATTATAAATAGCCGTTAGATGAACAAAATTATAATACCCTGGGCACCAGATGCGTGCAAGTAAGGAAACGACACGTCCATTTGACTTCCTATAGGGTTAAACATATATGTATGTATAACATATTTTTATTCTGGTCTAATACGGTTCCTTTTCTAATTAATCAAAATACAGCTCGTCCTCTCCTTAATTTGTTATACGATAAACTTTAAATTAACTTTTCTTATTGTTAACGTGTGACATGTGTGAATGTATGATAAGATAATGGAAGTAAGACGGGCGAGTGCATTCGTCGACAACGGATGATCATTATTTTGACCAGAAAAGATTTTCACAATGTTAATAGTGCTTGTTCTGAAATTATGTATCAATAAGGCTCTGAACCGTAGTACAAAATTTTAATGAGAAACCTTTCCATTAGTCCAAGATCTTTGACTCAGTCGAATTATAGTCAATACCATGCGCTTTGAAAATGTAGTTTGTCGCATTCAGGAAACCGTCGAAACGTACCTTAAATTTTTTTCAGTACTGTATTTTTAAACACGAGATTTATGAGAAAAGAACCGTTTCGTTAATGTGTAATATTTAAAATTCAGTCTGAATTTTGTGAAACATCTTGATATACGAAGTGGCTCGGCAAAAATTTGTTCACTTCACCAAGGCTGGACTGCAAATATGAATGTATATATACATTTTTGTATGTTTGTGTGTTTTCTAGACAATTCTGATATGTAATAAACTTTATTAAAATGTGACACAATTTCCACAACGTATATGTAAATGGAATACGTGAAGCTCACATACATACATGCATACATACATATGTGCATTCAAAAATGTGCAGCTGAGCATTGTTAGAAATTTCTAATCAGATAATTGGAGCGACTGAAATGTTATCATGTGTTTTAGGTGGAGACATAATATGTATGTATGTATTTACTTATCAGTATGTACATAAATTTATACACTTTATACATATTAATTAAATAAAAAAATCTGAAATTCTCAAAATGATCGCGAAACAATAGAAGCGCATATGTATGTATATGTGAAATTGCGGTCGCATTTATTAAGTACAGCTTGAAGTGAAAATCGGTGAAACTAATATAACAATTAAACACGACGCGGCTGCGATTGTTGAGCTATTTCCCATTTAATATTGCGCATTCTCAAATTAAATAGCACACATACATACTATCTACATGTGTCCCAGCAATAACAGTCACAGGCACGTTACCAGTAATATGACCCGCACCCATGCCTTAAAAATATCACCCAACGATGTTTTCTGCTATCACATTTTTAATAGCTTTAGGGCAAAATGGGCGATTTTATTTGAATGCATGTGATCTTGCATCCCCTTTACGACTGAACATTTTCCTTATTGGTCTGCTCTTTCACTCGTCTTAGGTGAAAGAAGGAAAATTCAAATTGTATTTTGTAATAAGTGAGGGTGTGTTAGTGACTTAGAAAGTTGTGTTATCCTGTTGGAGATTCAGTCATGCAGGTTTTGCTGGTGTAGGAGCAGTTCATAATATCCAGTCAAATTTATTAATTATAAACTGGCTTACGTATACATATGGTTATTTTTTCCATCTGAGGTAGTTTTAGGATAGCGATAACTTACAAGTATAAATCTATCAATCAGGGGGTGGCGGAAGTAGTGACGAAGAAGTTTGAATTTAAATATTTCAACTTTTTAAATAAAGACTTGTCAAATATATGTTTGGCAGAAATTGCAGAAATTGCACAAAATAGAAAAGTATCCTTATGAAACACTCACCGCAAAGTTGTCCAATCATTAAACTTGCGCTTTGGACAAGTACCTTGTTGTGAATTCAGTTAATTGCAGTTTATTTATTAGATTAAATAATAAAGAATATCTTACATTTGTTGTGTGGCAATTCACATAGCCTCCGAAACGCAAATAGTCGGGCAGCTGTGCGGTCACCATGATCGGGAAGTGCGCTAATGAATATTTGCCATTTACATTTTGTCTTTGCAATTTTCTCATCCGACCCGTAGCAACTGTACACAGTGTCGTTCCGAGGAGAGATGTCGTATGCATTAGATGAAGTTTAGAATTCTCTGTATTGTAAAAGCAGGACGCAATCCAAGATCTTCATGTTCAAGTTAAAAAGTCTAACAGAGCTTTTAAAGGTTGAAAAATGAAGCACTGTCGATGCGGTGCACTAGATTGAAAATGCACACATGCACTAAAACAATTTTTTGATATAAGCGATGATGATAATGCCAATGCATTAATAGAGTTCCTTTTTATTTATCAAAAAATTATGTGCGTCCGAAAGATGACTTTATCATGCACCACAAAAGCCGTCCTATTCTTACACGATACGGCAACAGCTTGGAGTTTATAATTCTGTAGTATTTTCCGAATTCCGGCCAATCGAATGTTTCACGTGCGTAAAAAAATAGTACCGATTATAAAGTTGTATGAATATATTTGTTGTTTTAAGAATAAAATGATATTATTTCACAGGTAGTCGGAATGTCCCTGACTGTAGATCTAGTAAGGCTAAGCGATGCAGTTTGGAGATCAATTAATCGAGGTCTGCAGGGCCGTTTTTATTCGATTTTTCAGATACTATTAGTTCAAGGAATCGCTCTAAAGAAGCTGAAAATCGAAAGTCGAAATTTTCCTTAATTGCTGGAAGAAAGAAAAATTTGATATTAAAGCTCAAGTTGCTTCGAGTTACGGCAATCGAGAATATCATACGAATTTATATCTGTACAAGTAAGTTTTTAAATAACCACTTTCAAATCTTACGTTTCTAGAATTGTTTAAAGATTTCCTTTTCATTTCACTACAGGGTATACGACGACTATCTTTATTCGTGTTATATTTATAATAATCTAAAGCGTATCTGAGTACACTAATTCATTCATACATATGTACATATTTCTGTATCTGGCACAAAACCAAACACGGCAGTAATGAAGCAGTTAAATGAATTTAATAGTGGGAACGCGATGCGCCATGTACGAACAAAGCCAAATCCACCGCTTGCGTCTTGGCGCTAAGTAATTAAGCACAATTCGAGATGAGTACTCGCAATCCCGATTATTGGACAAATGGTAATAGATCTTTACGTAGAGATATAGAAAAATACATATGCGGGAAACTTGAAACCCCTTTGTCATTATGTTAGAAATAGAGCACTTAATATTTGAACAAACATACATACATACCTTCTATACACGCACATGTACGCAAATACATATACATAGGTACATACATACATACAATTATGTAGGTATGTGTGTATATACCTAAAATGTATTAATATATGTATATATATATGTACATATGTATATAATATTGCATATCGATTAATATCCGACGACCACTTTGGGTATGTACATATGTATGTATGTATGTATGTATTTATGTGAATATATCATATACATATACATACATACAAATGCATATCTCAGATTAATATAGCTAAACGCAGATAAAGGGCTAATATGAATTCGATGCCGCCAGAAATGCCAACGGAACTGGTAAAGATTATATAAATGTAAATTACCACAAATCGTTTCCTGCCACCCATCCACAATCAGCTGCGATATCTAAGTGGTATACTTGACGAGTGACACCCCGAAATCGGGTTTTCTTAAATACGTGAATGTATGTGCAATACTATAAAGATTTATCTTGGTATGAACAATATGTACCTTAATATGTGGACTAGGTATGTACACACAAACGTAAACATAAGGGTGTGAAGGGTGTGTTTTACCCATTTTCGAACAAACAGTTTTTTTGGTTTACGGGTACTTTACTTTATCTTTCGACACATCTTTAGAACACACGAGAGGATTTCTGCCACTCTATGTATTTGTATCACGTTGCTCAATTTTCAGCAAGGTATTAATCAACTCAAGCATACCTATTTTATTTTCAGATCATTTTATCACTGATATATCCACTATGATAAAAAATCAACTTCGGCAATGCTTTTATGATTAAAAAAAATTATCTTGAATTTATAGTTGCGTTTTTAGGGTAAAAATATTCCATTTTAAATAATCATTTATTTTTTCGTACAAAAAATTTAATTAAATTAAGAAGTTTTCAAGTAATACCTCATAACTGAACAATCAGAAGTATGGGAGCTAAACGATAGAGAGCGCTGGTCTTGGTGATTTTTATTGTAGACTCTGAACAAGAAGTCAAATTTAAACAAAAATTCGCGGTTTTAGCTGTCTACATGAAGGAGTTTTTAAAACTAAATCTGACATATATCTGAAAAATTTGCATGTCAGCTAAAAGATATATGGCCAGATATCGATAATTTTCGATAGTTTCCATTCGGCTTTTTTATAATAAGCGACAGGTCTACTGCTTTTGTGTAGAAGTTTTAACGCAAAACCTCATATATGATCAATTAGATGATTTAAACTATATGTTACGTATTCGCAGAATGTTTGCAAATACTCAGACATTTGTAATAACAATAATTTTTCTAAATTTTAATATGACCAAAAATATAGCATATTGAAGGAAAACCGAAACCCATGTTCTGACCCGCTTAAATGGTGTGTGAGCCGGTTTTTATGCCGATCATATTTTTATCTAGTAGTGAGCTTGATATTATCAAGGGGCAGGCGTACTTCCGAGCGTATTTCTGCAATGAAAAACTTCTCACAAAAGTCACTTGTCGGTCGGAGTCTACGTAAAGCTATAAGCCCCTCAAGTTTTGATACAACATCCAGACGCAGAACACAAATTGTATAAGTGACAAATTATTATTATTATTATTATTATTATTATTATTATTATTATTATTATTATTATTATTATTATTATTATTATTATTATGTATTAAACTGAGAGAAGGGCATGTAAACATAGTGACACATGGCCAGCCGCAGAAGTGCCTCTGTAAAACGTTTTCCAAGTTACGAGTTTTCAACACAAGCAACCGGCTTCTAAAATTAGTAAATTCGTGCCCCCCCTATTAAATGGGATAAGCGGAAAATGTCCCGATATCGGTTTAATTTTGTAATAGAGGAATATACATACATATATCAAAATATGGAGTTTTTCAATGCAATAATTTGTGCCACTTTTTCTTTGAACGCCGCTATCAAATTAATGCGGCTTGGCAATTGACGATTTTGTACTAGTTACGCTACTAGTGCTAATAACATACTATGAACGAGGTGGAAACCAAACGAGCTAAATAATTATTTATTATAATAGAGTGCGACAATGGAAGTGCTACTAACATTTCAGCGGCCATATTTGTTAAGCTACTCATGAAAATTTCATCAAATTTATTCTGATGATAGTTAAAGTGTAAGGGGATGTCAAAAAATTATGTCATTATGTACGTCCTGAGCAAATAGATTCAACGCGAATGTGCTAAAATACTCACAAAATCATATTTGTGTTTCTGACTTCAATTCAATTTCAATTTATTAGTCTATGATTTTAATAACCTTACAGACTAGACTCACAAAGTAATACTTATAAGTAAATTATTACGACACTTAAAAAATATATACATATATTCTAAGGATACAATGATTCGATTCCGAATTTAAATACCGACCTTGGCAATGAAAAGTCAGGAAACAGTTTTTTCGATATTTTATTGAATTCTGAAAGTCCCCTATAGGTTAGAGCTATGGTAAAATAATTAGCTCTGACAACATTGAGATAAAATGGATATTGAGAACGCAATACTTTGTTGGGTACGTTAAAGCCTATCTGCTCAAGGAGTTCAGGACAGTTAATGAAACCACAAATCACATCGTATACAAACATTAATGATTGAATAATTCTTCTACTTTCTAGAGATTTCAAATATATGAGCATACAACGAGCACTATACGTTGGGAAGGGGTCCGCAAAGTTTAATGGTTGAAGTGCAAACCGAGTGAATTTTTTTTGCACTCTTTCAATTCTATTAGCATGACAGTTATAAATTGGGCTCCATATTATGGAAGCATATTCCAATTTTGAGCGAACAAGCGAATTAAATAGAAAACTCCTTGTATAGGGATCTTTAAAGTCATTCGCATATCGGCGTAAAAAGGCTAAATTACTGTATGCCTTTGGCAGAATGTAACATATATGATTTACAAAAGTAAAGCAACTGTCAAACAGTACACCCAGATCGACGAAATCTTTCACTGCAGTGAGCTGATGATTAAATATACTATAGGATGAAATTAAGGTATTTGCTGACTTAGAGATAGTCATGTAAAAACATTTATCGATATTCAAAGAAAGCTTATTTCTAAGACCCCAAGAAACAAGATTGTCCAGATCATATTGCAAGAGATATACGTCAGACGGGCGTGTTATTTTACGGAAAAGTTTCAAATCATCGGCATAAAGTGAAAACCTTGAATATTTAAAGCAAGATCCAATATCATTAATAAAAAGTATAAACAAGATAGGACCAAGGATACTACCTTGTGGAACACCAGAAGTAGCTACAAACGAATACGATTTGCATGTCTCAATTTCGACAAACAACGATCTATTAGTAAGATATGATTTTACCCAAGATAAAAAAATTGAGTGAAACCCCAAGTTTTTTAGCTTTTGGAGTAAAATGGTATGCGAAACTTTGTCGAAAGCTTTAGAAAAATCAGTATAAATAGTATCTACTTGAAACCCACACTTAAACGCTGAAACACAAAATTCTGAAAAAACCGCTAGGTTGGTTACGGTGGACCGCCCGCGGACAAACCCATGTTGGTGAGGTTCAATAATTGATTTAATGGCAAAAGAAAGCTTCTCTTTAACCACTTTCTCGAAGAGTTTAGAGCAAACACTTAACTTAGAGATAGGTCTATAGTTTGCCACATCATTTCTGCTGCCTGATTTAAAAATCGGGGTGATAGATGCAATCTTCCAATGATCGATAAAAACGCCTGTAGAAAGAGACATATTAAAAATTATACGTAAAGGCACGCAAATAGATGAGTTGCATTGCTTAAAAAAGTTCGAGCAAAAACCATCAATATCACTTTTCAAAGAGGGTTTTAGGGCGGAAATACCATTAATAACATCTAATTCAGATAAGAAAAGACAACCAAAATCCAGGGATTGGTTATGACCAAAATTGGTGGTTGTATCAGCGATTCCATCGTCAGTCACATAATTAGTCTTGAAATAATCTGCAAATAAATTGACAGTATCAGACAAATTTCGTGAACAAACCCCATTAAAATTCATACATGTTGGAATGTTCGTACAGCCCTTTTTAGAACGAATGTACTTCCAAATGGCTTTAGGATTTTCTTTCAGTTCAGATTCAAACCTACATATATATTGATTGTATAAAAATTTATCGAGGACATTAAATTGATTCATGTAATAAAAGTACTTCTCTTTGTAACAGATATTATTATTATAAGCCTTGTACAATTTATAATATTTATTTCGTTGATTTTTAAGTTTTTTAAGATTTTTGGTGTACCAGGGTAATTTGTGGAGACGAGGCAAGAGAACGGAAAGGTTATTCGAAAACACCTCGGACATCTTGAGCAGAAAATTCTGAAAACATTCCGAAACATCATTTGAAGAAAGAACAGTATCCCATTTTATCTCTGATATGGCAGCGTTCAAGTCACTAAAATTAGCATCACGAAAATTATAAGAAAGAGATTTCTTGTTTTCATTGCCAACAACATCGTAAAATTCCAAAGAAATAGAAAGGGGCACGTGATGTTTATCAGTCGTACTTATGGGAAAAGAGCACTCATCTAAATTAAATATTAAGTTTTCATCAACAAAAACAAGATCAAGTATTTTAGTAAGCTTATTAAATACATTATTGATTTGGACTAGATTAATACTAAAAAGACTATCTATAAAATTAATTTCATGAGCTCTATTAACATTGGTTGGTATTAAAATATCATTACTTAAAGTATCATTATTTTGAAAATGAGACCAAATTACTTCTAAAAGCTATAGTCAAGTCAAAATGTGGTCGCATTGAGCTCACGTAAATATACCCTTTGGTTATTTTCACAAATTTTTGCCCTTGAAATCAGTAGAAAATAATTTCACATAAAAAATACATGGACTGTTGAATAGAAATTGCCAAAACCTGTATATATATATATGTATATTTTATCTGATTACGAAAATGTTCTACCAGTTATGTAGTTCTAAAATAAAAACAAATGTTACTCAGCGGAATTCAATCGTCTCCTCATAGGACAACTCCATGCCAAATGCGACAGAAGAAAGCACGAGCAGTATAATTGCAAGGTACTACTGGTAATCGACTCCCAAAACCTAGTATATTAAGTACTTCAGTACCAGTATTTTTCACTACAGGAAAGTTATTAACATGCTACGAAAAATGTATACATACATATGTGTATTACGTATTGAAAACGTTGCAGTTGAAAACTGGCCTTGAGCTCACAAATTAGTATTATCATTTAATAAAAACAGGCCGAAAAATAATATACATATGAATATTTGAAATGGACGAGCACGCCCAAACGATAACAAAATTCTAACAATAATAAAACAAAATAGATTTTGTGTTACACAACAACAATTAAAAAAAAAACAACAAAACCCCACATTCACTTAATAGCGACAGACTGTCGTACTTGTGTTGGTAAAACATAAGGAAAAGTGGTAAAAAGCAACAGCAGCTTGCATGCCGACTGTGGTCCATTGGCTACGCACTTACCCAGCAAGTCGTAGGTTGTGGGTTCCAGTGCCAGTGGAGTCATGAAAAAAATCTGATGAGGAGATTTGGTGATCTCCGAAATAGGTATAATTTTCCACCACTCCTGACTGTTGTTGTCTGTTTTCAATATAATTTTCCTTATACTAGCCTAGAGCTCACAAATTAATATTATCGTTTAAAAAAAACAGGCCGAAAAATAAAATACATATGGATAAATGAAATGTTGATATAGTCAGAAGTAGGTATCAGATAATGATGTAAGTTCCGATATTAATTTTTTTTACATTTAACTTTAAATTATAAACAAATATAGAAATCATGAATAATAATAGCTGCAAATAACATTTGGCACACTTAACCCTTAGTATGGTAAAGAATTCCATATTAAGATAAAATGAAAAGACTCATTCCATAGAGACGACAAAATTCAATCAAAAATCGGCATTGATTTCCAAGCTAAATGCCACATTATGAAGGAGTCGTTAAAAAAGAAATTAAGATTTTCAGTTTTGTAATTTTAATATTTATTGGAGTATGAAAATAGAGCAACACATCTGGACAAAAAAGTTTATTTGTACCAGATAAATTCTTAGTGATATTAAGTTCTTCTTTAATAATATCATACTAATACAATGTATAAATTTAACTGCAACTATGAAAGGTTTTGCGGATTATTTATTTGTTGAATTTGCCTAATGTCACTTCTGGCGCAATTTTTATTTCCCAAACATAAGTTAAACGAAACTACCCATTTCCTCAACGTTAGTGGCAAATACTTCTCCTGACAAGTTAAATTTTCCCAAGAATAAATACAATATACTACAAGTTAAAGACATACATATGTTTTCCTAAAATTAGGACAAATAGTTTACTCATATTAAGGAAATGTTTTTTCTAAGTGTATACATACGTACATGTGTACATGTGTATACCACATATACAATTATAGTGTTCTTTACCTTTTTGTTCAGTATGTAAGGACATGTGTTTTTGTATCTTTTGTTGAATTCATTGATCCATCCGCGTTTCTGCGTTCGTAATGTTGCAGTCAACAAAGTTCGCGGCATTTTCTCATTTTCATTACCTGCCCCGGCATAAATTCGTTGAAATTAAAACTTCTTGTGCTGTTGGCATGAATAGCGAATTTAAAGCGTGCTAATAAAGATTAAATGTTTCGTTCTGCCTTGATTGATTATTTCTCCAATGCGAACATTAACATAGGTTTTAATGAAAGAGACAAACGATAGTTGAAATTCATTTAAAATTTGTGATATTGTAAAACACATTGGAAAAAATAAGACTAAAAAATATATAATGTGTTGTTTGGTAAAAAGTAAATTAAGGGCCAATTCCAGATGATATGTTTTTTTATAATTTCCACTTAACTTTAGATTATAAATTTGCCAATTCGGAGTATTGTGTATTTGATTCAACCCTAGAGAAGAATCGAGGAAAGATTATTAAATTTGTGTGGAAGGTAAAGTGGGGAGCTATGACACCGTAAATTTACTCCTCACGATTAATATCGTAAAGCTTTTAAAAGAAATAACCATAGCTTACAGTGGGGTATCTATTCACAGCAATTTTTTTTAAACGCATCCAAGTAAACCTTATTTAATAATTATTGAGTAAACCTTATTATACACTAGGTAATAAAAGTCTACGCTCATCAGGTTCAATATAATTCAAAATTTAATAAAATCCTCAAACGTTACCAACCGCGATTAATTGTTTGCTGTTTTTTTTTATCTAGCCGGGACCCTAATAACTGCGGTGTGCTTCTTTAGTAAAATAATTATTTCAAACTTATGAAATGAAAAGCTAAGCTTTACCACTACTCCGATACGCAGCTATACAGTGTTTAATATGTTTCAGTATTAAAATAGATCCTTCCCATTGTCCTTAAATAATGTTAACGTTTCCGCGGCATTCTGACAAATAGGGGCTTACGTCCAACCAACCTTACTTCTGCTCCCATATTTAATATCAAGAGAATATTTTAAAAATAATGTGTGAAATTTACTTCATATGATGAAATTTTCTTTCGAAACTGAACTTTTCAATTTACTGAACCCTAACTCAACTTAAGCTATTGTGTTGAAATGCAGACTGTGAATTAGACAGCCTTATGTAAACGTAAGTTGTTTTATTGAAATGTAAATTTATTTTAAACGTGAACGATTTAAGCTACTATTTCACATGACTAAAGACATAGATGTTTACAGCTTAAATAGTAGTGTTATTTTTTGCAAGGCTTTTCCTGCTAAATCTGTTTCTCTCATTCTATTTATATTCCCGGATTCACAAAAAGTTGTATAAGAGTTTATAATGGTTCACTAACGCAAAATTGAAGAACAAATACCCGACCATTTTGCCTTATAACATAGTCTATAAAACTCTTGTACCCACTTGCAGAACATACATAGTAAAGATATAAGTAACTCAGAGTAACTGTTGCATTTGTAATTTGATAACCCAGACAGTGTCTTGCCGAACAATGCAGAAATCAAAATTATTTTGAGTCTTAGCACATGAATTACAATTAGATGTTACCATTCAAAACTCTTACCGAGATGCGAGCGTGGGAAGAACTTTATTTGACCGCAATCGTAAATGTCCTCGTTTTCTCCAAACTACAGGCGTATATAAAATATATAAAAAGTATTGGAGGTACATACATATATATTTATGTACATTTCAGCAAAAAATATTAAGGCTTTAAGATCTCCTTCGGATAAATCGGTAACAATATGTCAGCCATATAACCTCAATCTAGCTTCTGTGCAAGAAATACATGTCTATATCAATGGCATCGGTTCATCTAAGTAAGTAGTTGCATCACTATGAGAACTGAAGATAGGATAATACCAACACAATGATATTTTAAATTGAATTACGTTTAGGACATGCAATTTCTTTTTATTTTTTGTTTTGTTACTTTTATTGTGGCTTCTTTGATGATGTCAAGTGGAAAATACTAAAATATTCTATTTTCTTTAATACAAACCACATAACTTGATACTAATAATTTAATACCAATAGCTCCAACCAAGTTTGGCAACTAAGCGCACGTCACCTGCAGGCTTTCAACCAACTATAAACCGCAGCAATTCAGCTTGGAAGAGCTGAACAATGGCAAGGGAGGGATAGTTGTAGTCAACACCTAAATTAGTAACCTAATACTTGGCAGCTAATTGCTATCTTCGGTAAACTGAAAAGTGCTTCGCAGAAGACTTGACAAGCCACAAGTACTACGTGTCCAACGAAGTAGTATAGAGGGTGGTTTAAGTATACTAAGTATTTAAGAAGCCACTAACTGTTATTTTTATTACGTACAAAATTTCGAATGACACAATCACCGAACAAAAAAAACCCCCAACTAACTTGCTTTTATGTATTTATACAACTTGTAAGGGTTCTTCCCGGCTTAACACTTTTTCATATATGTACATATGTATATTATTAACTTTTCTATATTTTATGGATTATACTTTGTATGTGATCATCAAATGCATTATGTTGAACTTGTCGGGCCCCATCCCTCGTGTTGGACCTGTGTTCGTCTAAGACTGCGGTTTAGTAGGACGAATTATTAGCTGTTAAATTCCGAGTATTTAATTTTTAATAAACCGAGATTTCAGATATCTCCAAGTTTTTTTCGCCAAAAGTTCGGCTACGAACACTAACGCACACCAAAATGTGGGTTGTTGTAACTACATCAGCAAATAACAAAGCTTCAAATGCCCAAAAGACAATCACAGCGTTTTGATGGTTCGAATTTAATTAAACTAATTCACTTACAAGATGTCTCTTTGGTGGAAAAGTTATGGTGTATTCCAATGAGCGGACTGAAGCCTTGGTTGAGTAAATACTAATTATTAATCTCATATTGGGTTTATGATATATGTCATATTCAATATTTTCTTTTAAAGAGCTACTGTTAATTGATTTGGTTATGAATTTTTTGCACAACTTGCTCTCAGGTAGACAGATTACGCCGGCGGCGTGGAAATAATAAAGAAGCCTACAAAATTTTTTTTTAGAAAAATCAAGAAAGCCAGGAATCATTGTAGGATAATTGTGTTTGATGATGCCGAAAAGACCTATAGTCTTTCGAGAGGGGTAAAAAGTCTCTTTAGCATTTGTGTATTTGTTTCTTCTGCTAATTAATTTGTTATTCCTTATTATTAGTTGTTTTTGGAATTGAATTTAAGCTCTAAAAAATTAAAATAATATACGAAATTATTAAAAAGTCAAGCATATATTTAGTGTAGTGAGAGCTAGTCAAGTTTTTCACAAAGCAAAGGTAAAAAGGTGCTGACTTTTTTGCCTAGTGTCTATATTTGCTTTTACGAATTACAGATTTAAAAATTGTAGTAAAATTGGAACTTAAAGAGCATCTAACTGTATCCTTGGCACGTACCGACGGAGAAATTACAGAATTACAGACAGGCGCCATATAGCTAATGAACTTAGTTCCTTCACGTACGAAGTACAAAAACTCTTCAAGTTAGCCAAGGTACTTGGCGTAGAATGGTGTAATGTTCGGTTAAAACACTACAAAAAAGAAATACGGAAGGCCAAAAATAGTATTGGAAAGCAAGGATATGGAGATAACTATACGAGTATAAGCATTCTACGATGGGACGGAAAGCTCCGAAGAACCACTAGAAGATGGAATCGGAACGCACTTCCCGCAGAACGCAGCTGTGCTCCACTAGGTTACCCGATACAAACGATGCTTAAAGTTCAACTAGGTGCCAAAGCATACCCAAAGCAGGTAAATCGACGCATGAGTTTCACTTCGCTCCTTGTGTAGTAATATACATATATATTTTTGGCACAAACTTAATTCTCATCATCGTGATAGAAAATTTCCATACCTATAATATTTACAAGTGGATTGTGATAACTAAACTAATATACAAAATGTTTGAGTTCTATATTATCAATACTTTTTTCCACTTGCTTATCAAATCATTTCTACCATCTATCATTTTTTACACTGGCACTTTGCTTTAAATGAAGTGTAAATCATTTACTTACCCCATTTCACAAAATATTTAGAAATTAAAAATTTTTTATCGCTATTTTGACTATAATCATTTGTAATACTTCACATAACATTACTGTACAGAGATATAGCAAAAAAGTGAGAAAACAGAATAGCATACTATGTCAAAAATGCCACATAAATTCAAGATATGTACATAAATACCAATGGCATACATTACAAAAATAATAATTTTGGGATTAATTTTGTTGTTTAAATATCGGACATAGTTATTGAAATTACCTGCTAACATTCTGCACTAAATAATTTATACAATATAGTTTTCCAAAAAATCGAAAACATTAGGGATGAACGAATTTTCGAATCTGCAGTATTGTTTCAAACCAAAGGAATAGAAGGTTGCAAAAAACAATGAAACTAGTAGAAAATATTTAACAAAAACGATACCATTTTATTTCTTAATTAGTAATTAAATCAAAATATGTTTAACGGTGATGAAATGTAGAAAGACCCTAACTAACAATCTTTAGAAATCTATTGCAAGCTTATTAAAATTTTACTGGCATAGCTCGAAATTCGCAATCTTAAGGAATCGTCGACGTCTGCCTTATGCAGGAGCCTTGGATCTGGAACTTCAAGATTATGGGTCTTCAGATCAGAAACTACAACTTGTTTCACACTCATATAGAAGGTAAACCGAGGGCTTGTATCACCATTAGGAATACTTTCTTTTTACCTAATTTTAGCTCAGACGATGTCGCGGTAATCAAGGCCGAAGAGAAGAGCGGTCGAACCCTATTGATCGCTTCTGTTTATGTGGCACATGATCGACCCGCACCATCTGAGGAGATGCAGCGACTGATGAGAAGACTGACAATCAGGAAAGAAGCTGATCTGCTGGGCTATGACGCAAATGCAAGGCAAGCGATGTAAGGAAGCAGCGAGATGATCGAGGTGAGCCTTTGAAATCCCTTTACAATTGAAAAAAGGTATAAGTCGCACAGATACTATTTAATGAATTTAAGTAAAAGCTCCGCATGCACAGAACGTACATTTAAACTTAATTATCTTCTTTTGATTTGGGAATTTCTACAAACTGTGTTTACTAGCAGTAAAGAAGTATTATATGTATATATAAGTTAACGTGGCAAACATATTTTATATTATATTATATATGTATATTTATGCAATGCTATAAAATGAAAGGTTAAGTCAGAACTATAAATTTCACCAACTCATGAATTTGAAAACTCATCTTAAATTGTGTTACCTGCACTGTCGCCACCCAATCGAGTTATTACAGTTGGCAATAGTTCTCAACTCAACAGTTTGCAAACAAAATTATATTCAAATTTGAAAATAATAATTTTAACCTTAAACAACCCGATGGCTACGCGTAGAAGAACTAAGTTGAAATTACAATCTCCTCACCTTCTCTTTTCATTCTCGGTTAAATTAAAGGGTGCAGTTTTAAGACACCATGTATACAACTTAGAGCACAGGGTGTCCCAAAATATGCGGGCGAATGTATTTTGGTCATATCTCTTAAATGAATAGAAAAAATGGTGATTTTTTTTTTAATATTTACTTTTGCCTTTAGATTGTATTACCGTCTTCTTGAAGTTGACATCAGTTAATTGGATTTTATTGAATTTTCCACATTTCACGATAAGTTCTGCATTTCTTGACAGATGTTCTCCTCAAGACCTTCTATTCTAATTATGTTTATTGTACAAATGTCATAAGTAAACGGACAATTTTCAAATCGAACCGCTCCTTTTGGGGCACACTGTATATTCGGATTTTCATAGTGGTGGCAATGGCGAGATATTCGAACACCAAAACTTTCACGCATACATACAGTTTGATTGTACAGTTTGATATGTGTTCAACTCAATATCATATTTCAATTTTCGTTGATTTTGCGTGAACATTGTGCCAATATCAGTATTCATCCAAGCTCGTTGTGTGGTCTCAAACATCTGATTAAATATTAAACATTAAGATCAAGTGGTGTGTGTGCATTATCAGCCAGCTTTTTTTAATTTTCGGACACTCATACAGCTATTTTGGTTAAAGCATAATACAAGGTGGTGCCACTAGAAGAAAAACAAAATATGCTTATATTTCACTGTCAGAGTTATTTGAGCAATTTTATTAAGAAGTACGAAATATTCAGTTCCCACAATTTTATAATCATTCAGTATCATAATTCATATTTTAACCAAAGTCATCATCTTATTCACATATTTCGGCATCGGATAATTTCTCAATACAATTTGAAAGTGACATTTGTAACTCAGAAAAGCGAAACCGCTCACAGAATGCCAGAATAAATACTCATTTGTTTATTGTGAAAAGTTAAGAAACTATTATACTGATTATTTGGATTAAATTTTAAATATATCTAATTTTTTGTATAAAATTTAAGTGTATCACCTTGGAATGGTTTTTATGTGGCATAACCTTAACAGAGTATACCTTTAATTGAGGAGAGAAAAATTCTAATGGAGGAGAGTTATGCCACATAAAAATCATGCTTCCTTCTGGGAAAAAGAATTTGTTCTTTCAACACCTGTACCTTTGGCTAGTCGAATAAGAAAATAATTTAAACCATACGGTAGTTAATATTTTTGTAAAAAACATAAATGCTGATATTGGTGGACAACTTTATAATGTAATTTTAAAGTGCAAAGTCTCGACAAGACTTATACAAAAATACTATAGTTTCCCGATGGGATTCATTTCAAAGGGTTCAGAACAATACAATTATTCAAATTATTCAAATCATCAAGAAAAGTTTTAAATTTTGGGGCATTCCGGCATAAAGGTAAGCAGTTCCAACAAATACTGAGGTCAAGGTAGTCAATTTATGTGGCTGTCTATCGATAGATTGTATACTAAACTTTATAAAGTGAAAACGCACACAGAACTATTTGTAAAATTTAAACAACTCTGAGCAGAACCCCAAAAAAGAAAAGCTTTTCTACCAGCGGTCGCCCTTCGACCGCTTATTGCAATCCTCCGATTACACTGGTTTACAATATTAAACTTTTTGTCTGTTGCCGCGAATGCGGTGGTTGATATTGTTCACTCATCACTTGTTTTTGTCAAATCTACCCTCAAAATTTTTTGAGCAGCTCGAGTTACTTTGTTTTTGATTTCATCATTTATATTAATTTATATCATATATATTAATCGATAACAGGCATATTTTACTGTGTTAAAATTAGTTTCTCTAGTTTTTGCGTCATGAGTAGTTCAAGGAGACGTTGTTTAAACAATCCAGATCATTTTTGCTATATATGCGGAGAATATGTGTTTAACAATAGTAGAAAAGTTATATCAGAGTTGGTGAAAAATACCTATTTTGAGTATTTTGGGATGCTCTTGGATAAAAATGAGAAGTCTTGGGCTCCCAATTGTGTTTGTAAATCGTGTGTGGAATATTTAAAATTATGGAAAAGTGGTAAAAGAAGTGCCTTTAAATTTGGAACACCGACTATTTGGCGTTTATTCATTGACAGCTCAAAACGTAGCCTAAAATGTATTCTATTACATAATGGAAATAAATATGCTGGGGTACCTATTGCCCACAGTACAAAGTTAAAGGAGGAATATTGTAACATTTCGCTAGTCTTGAACAAAATAAAATACAATGACCATAAGTGGCTAATTTGTGTCGATTTAAAAATGGTCAACATTCTTCTCGGTCAACAAAGTGGTTACACCAAGTTTCCCTGTTTTATATGTCTTTGGGACAGTAGAGCTAAACAAGAACATTGGGTAAGAAAAAACTGGCCCTTGAGAGCAAATATGGAGCCTGGAAAGCACAATATAGTCCACAATTCATTAGTATCTCGTGACAAAATTATCCTTCCACCATTACACATAAAACTGGGCATCATGAAACAGTTTGTAAAATCACTAGATAAAAATGGGAACTGCTTTTCTTACATTTGCCAAAAATTTCCTCAGCTCACTATGGAAAAGATTAAAGCCGGTATCTTTGATGGCCCTCAAATTAGACAACTTACGAGTGATACTCAATTTAGAAATTCTATGACTGAGTCAGAACTAAAGGCTTGGACAGCGTTCGTATCTGTGATGCAGAATTTTCTCGGAAATCGGAAATCTGAAAATTATGTTGAACTTGTAGAAGACCTTCTGCTACAATTAAGAAATATGGGATGCAATATGAGTATGAAAGTCCACTTTCTCCATAGTCACCTGGACAGGTTTCCGAAAAATTTAGGATATATGAGCGAAGAGCAGGGAGAGCGTATGCATCAAGACTTATGCGTCATGGAAGAGCGCTATCAGGGTTTCTGGGATACAAATATGATGTCTGACTATTGTTGGTCTCTAATACGTCATTTTCCAAAGTCGACACATCGGAGAAAAGCTTTAAAACGAAGTTTTTTAGAACTCAATGATTAATTGTTTCTTTAAATAAAGTTTTTCTTATTAAATACATGTTTTTTTCTGTCTAATACCTACATGGCTGAAACTCAGAAACTAGAGCTGATAAAAATATTCTAATTATATTTTTGAAAATAGCATATTATATGTAGTCAGCAACAGCTAAAATTTCTTCGGCAACAAATGTACTGTAAAATAGTGTTATTTCTGACATGAAAAAACTTCTGACAAAAATCGTTTACCGTTAAGAATCGGCGTAAATATCAAAAACACCCCACAAATTATAGAAGAGGTTCGGCAAATCAGCGAGCTATATAATGTAAGCGCCAAATTATTATATTGTTATTATTAGGTAGGTTCGGCAAAACAGCGGGCTATATAATGTAAGCGCCAAATTATTATATTATTATTATTAGGTAGCATAAATTTTACGGTGTGCGTTCTCTGAAAGAAGCCACATACAAAAAAGCTCAGAGTCTAGGCCGGATTGGATATTCCTCCCAAATCTCCGGTGTTGAAACAAATTTTTTGTTTTTCTATGGATATTTTTTAATTTTATTTTTTACTCTAAAAAATATGTAGTATATACATGCATAGATATGTACATATACATATATTTATCTCAAAATATTGTTTTTTTCAATAATTAACATAAGTTTATTAAAATATTACCTTCAAACATTAACCTAGTAAAAATAAGATAACATGTTTTTGAGCCGCGCTGACCATCGTTAGAGAAAATGTATTACAGAAAACTGGCGATCGCAAAATTGGGAGAGTTAAGCAATTTCTGTTATCTATCCACATACATTTATATATATATATATTTATATATGTATGTATAATTTTTCAGTTAATGTATTTGTGGGTCAGCTCCTGCTAAATTGCTGTTTCAATTTCTTTGAAAGTTTTTGAGTTTGTTCATGTGAGTCCCTTCTCCCTATTTACTGTGACTACATATGCAGGTATATGGAAAAGTAGTAAGCTACGACGATAGAGACGTGAATATCAGCTAGTTTTATACAAATTTATTTGCTTGTGCTACTCGAGGCCTAACCGCAAACAAAAGGTAAGCGGGATTTCTTTTCAAAATTTTCTTTTTGGTGCAGAAATATTCCTAGAGCATCTAGAAAAACACCCAGAAGTTTGCCATTGCCTGCCGAGGGGTGGCCGCAAGTGAACAATTTTTTTTTTAAATTATTTTCGATGAATCTTCGGAAATTGAGCACGGGACCCACCGAATGGAGCGGATATACGCTACACACTCGGCTACGTAGATAAGTTTTTTAAGAATTTTCAATCATTCCAAATGAATGTTGAATGGCGCAGAGGCATTTATAACAATAACAACATCGGATGAGGCGACTCTTGGAATGTGTGAAAGATCCTTCGGAAGATTTGCGGCCCTTTATACGATGGCGAATATCATAGGCGATGGAACGATGAGAGGCTATGTAGTTTAAGAGCTCCTAATCGTATTGGAGGAATTTAGATCGAACAGTCATAGCTCCAAGCTTTTACATAAAGAAATTGCATCAAGCGAATGTTTTAACACAAAAAATAAAATTCTTTTCAACAGCTTTTCATGTGGAAATGTACAAATTATCTTGCAGTTGGGCAGGGCCCCACAACCAACCCTCCTTGGTATGTGCATGGTAAGTGTGATTTGGGCTCGTATTATGTGTTATTTGTTCAGTTCACATATCCTACATTTTACTGTACTAATGGCGAATGTAAATATGTATACGAGTATAAATCAACAATGGCTATGCAAGTGGAAGGTGGCTATGGAATGTCGCATTGTGTTTGTTTGATGAGGGAAGTAGGCTTTAATTAATTGCAACGAAGTGTAGTGAAATGGCTAATAATCATGGAGGTAATGTTTTAATTGCATAGTCATAAGGCCTGCCTACTTTTACTTCACTTGGTAATACCACAACAATGCATTTCATAGGAACTCGAACTAATGAAAATTCACATGTTCATGCTACCTGGTTCCCTTATGTAAAAATATTTGCGTATAAATCTAACTTTAAATGCATTTATTAAAAATGAAAGTTTGCTTCCGCCACTCATCACTTGCATACAACTGTAATTGGTTTACATATACAAGCATATATGGACTAACAGTAGTTATAAGTATATATGAATATACCAAATGAATTTATTAATGGCTGCATAGCAGATATAACCATATAGTATGCGTGTAACAGAAACTTGTTTTACAGTCATAATTTTTAGTAACAGTTTTGTTCTATAAGTGAAACCCATATTGTTCAGATTCCCTCGAGTGGTCACTTGGGGTATCATCAAAGAACTGGCACGAATCGCCAAAATATACTTGGCTGGGTAAAAGGCATCTACAATAGATCCGATAGCTATGGAAATGTTTTGCGCTTCTTCGAGATCACTTGGACCCTTTCGGTTCCAACTGTGATGGTCGAATACAATACCTGGTTGATTCTCTCAAGATCTTTCGGTATTTCTTCTTTTTCGCTTACCACGGGTTAGAACTTGAAACAGATTCTCAATGTCCATTTTAGTGGCGTTCCATCCATAGTTTGGCTAAGATAGTAGCTAGCATAAGTATTCTACCCAATTTCCATTAGAACAAAATAAATTATCATGTGCATTTGTGTATTGGTATGCACATTAATCCGTATCGCATTATATGAAGGGGAAACAATTTTGCCGTGTGAAAAATTCCTTTGAACATCTTTTTTCGTCGAGAAAATATATTGGGTGTACACTTTTTTTTAAGCACCCGCTTAAAGTTAGAACTCCACACTGGTCATTTCAGGCGTTGCCGCATGCGCCACTATGCCTCAAAAGTAAAATCAGTGCAATTGTTAAGAAAATTCAATACGTTTTAAATTGGCTTCCTTTTGTTTTCTTCTTTTCGTATAGTTTTGCTTATTCCAACTAAATATATAGACGAGGAATGAAATCGCCTATTCCGGATCTCTGTATGTAAATGCGGGATACATTGGGGAAACTATGCAACTATATCGGTACAGCGAGATATCATCAATTTCAGGGAAATTTTTGGGGGAGTGTAGCCCCTCCCCTTGACACCCTTCGCCAGCCCCTTTATCATGATACTGAAGGTATTCATTTATCTTCAACCTGTGCAGATTAAACGACAACAGTATTACGTATTGGCGTCTTATTTTTAATTTTTTGCACTATGTGAACGCACTGGGATGACACCTCTGGGTACTGCCTACGTAAAGGAACCATTGTCAGCTACTCGGATGACAAAGGAAGACAGTGTCTCAGCTACTTTCATGACACCATTTGCTGTATTTAAAAATGAATGTTCTTACAATTGTGCGTTATGCTCTTTATTAAATATTTTATTTAAAAATCCAATTTCTTATTATACAAGAGATTCATTGTTGATGAAAAATTATAAAAAAGGGCATAGAAAGCGCCTAAGGGAGAAAATTATTTTAGATAAAGAACACTCGTTACTTGATTGTGAAGTGTTAGATCACATTTTATATTCAGCATATAGTAGAATTGATGAAAACCCGGTGACAAAGGGTTTGATAGAAAGTTTTGGCAGCTTAAATAAAATGTTTAATGCTGGCCTGGAAGCGCTGCAAAACGTTGATGGTATCTCCCAAATTTTGTGTAAAGCAAGCCTTTGTTCGTTCTGCAAGAGAAGAAATAAAAAACCTGCCTGTAAACGCTAACTTGGAAAAATTGCTTGATTATTTAAGAATAAGTATATTTTCGCGTTATCTATATGAATTAAAGGTATCGTCTAATAGCAGAAGACCAGAAGAATAGTAAAATATTGGTACAGTAGATCAAACTCCTCTTTATGTCAGAGAAATCATCGAGCGCGCATTTTTGATTGGTTCAACATCCATTATAATTATTCACGTAGTTGCTAAAAACATTAGAAATGATTAGTTCTGAAACAACTTGTTCTTCAATTTACAACTATACATGCCTATCAAGAAATTATGGCTTATAATTCATCACATAATTATACTGATGAACTAAATATGGCAGATTGAACATTTTTCACTGAATCCTGGATCCGCCACTGACATAGAACGAATACAACTTAACACTTCTTTGACAAATACCTCATAATTTTTCGAGGTTTTTATATTTATAGTATAAAAGTAAAAAGCTAGTGATAGTATTTCCAAAATTAGTGAAGGTGCAAATCAAAGCGGCTTTTAAGAACAACATCTTTTAAGAGCCAAATATAGTTCTGAGCGCAACCTAAATCTTTAAAAAATCGGACATCAAATAAGAAAATAGCACAAAACGCGACTTGCCTGTTTAACAGATGCCTCAAAAAATGTTTACACCCAAAATTTTTTCTCGACATACATAAGTGTTCAAATAAAACTTATAAACACTAAACTTTCTTTCGTGATACGCCCTAATGGACATAAATACATATGTACATGCATACATACATATATGAATACATTTATTCCTTATTCACCTATTTTCTTTCTGGATCAACTGTGAATCCTTCCTATAATTGGGCACTCGAAAAAAGCGGTTTACCTAATTACGAGTATATATTATTGTACGAAAAATTAGTAATCATTTATTGCATTGCAGTAATTCCCACATTGTTTAGAAATAATAATGTGACTTTAGTGAAGAGATATTCTTAAAAAATAAATTATATTTCGAACTAATTTTGTGAAACAAAAATGCGGTTGAGTGAAAACAAAAGATGTATCACAGGTATTTAGCACGTGTAAAATACCACAAACCACGGCTTTCTAAATAAAAGGAGTGTAATGAAATCTTATAATCCCGTAAAACAAATATCAAATGAGATGAAGGAAAATAGACTTTTGTATAGTACGAATCACTTTCGACCGCTATAGAAGCACAAAGTACCGAAACACGCTAACTCTCAGTAACATTATTCATACATACATAAAAAGGTGTAGCCATATATATGTACATACATACATCCATATAGACGCTTTTGGATGTAAGGCGAAATGCTTAAGTCATCATACAACTTGCCCTTTTTTGAGCGTAACGATTACTCAATGATGCTATTCAGAAGCATGTCGGCATATTTGAAAGTAGTCAGCAGCAGTGGCGCCATTGAGACGTTGTACCGGAAATAATAAGTCCCACCAACACCGCATCAAATCAAAAGAATTTGATCCAGCGGTACACGCACACGCCAGTATAATGAACAGGTAATGGCTATTAGCGGCGAACAAGAACTCTCTATAAATATTTTTATTCATACATATAGAAACGCTTAGAGGATAGTTACAATGGCAATTAGAAAGTTATTATTTTTGTGGATGTGAGGTCAATACCATAATATGGACGATAACCGACCTAAATTTAAAGCACATCTTGTTTTGTCAAAATGTGGTTATATGCCTATTTAGTATGTAATTGTGTAAGTAAAAATTGTGTGGAACATTTAATTTTTTTTATGAAATGATTCCTGCGGGTGTGTATAATCGTAACTATATTGTTTTTCACATAAAAGCAATTTCTTTTAACCGACGATTAAAGCGGACAGTGGTCAATTTAAAAGCGTGCTTTAAATATTTTAATATGGAGATTTTTATCGATTTATCAATTATTTTATTAATTAATTTAATTAATTATTATAATTAAGAGATACATTTTGTCATTCATTATAAATACAATGTTATGAGAATTTTGGTAGGTATTTTTAAAATCAACTTCAATCCTCTAGAACTTGATTACAAATATTAAATCTTACTAGGCAGCGCTGTGCCGAAAGCTTTATAACTTTCATAAGCAGTGGTTCGCAACTGTTCTTCTGGTCTGTCGTCCAAAGTGGACCACGATACATACATATGTACTCGTATGTACATATGTCCAATGCAATGAAAAATTTGACATGAATTAAAGGACCTCAGAATTACATCTGGATAAAAGCTAAATACCCTAGATCACGATTCATATATTTGGAACTACTCCGCTGTACGAAGTTTAATGGAGCGAACTGTTTATGATTAGTAAGTTTCTTTAATTCATCAAAAATTACTAAATGAAAATATTTGATTTAAAGCTATCGTAAAAACTACTTTGCAATGATTCCAGTTAACTCTTAGAGCCATTGTTGATGACTCCTATTCCATAATACATATTTGTAGTTTGAAATAAACTAATGTTTTATTTTACTTACTTGGATCAAATACAGTATTAAAATCCAAAAATCCTTATGAAATAAGTTAGTGAATCGCACAATTGTTACTGCAAACGGTACATATTGCCGACAAAAGTTGCGATTGCCAGATCGTCTAAAGTTAGCGATCGCACTAGAGGCGTGTTCCGAAAATCGAAAAAATTGAAATCGACTCAATTTATTAAATCTTTTTCAAGATACTTAGTTTATAGTTTTCATATAAAATATTCAGTAAAATTATTTGACAAATCGTTAGATTTTCAGAACATTTTCGTATATTTTATGTAATTAAGAAAATAGCATTTTAAGTCAAATAGGCTAAAAAAATCCACAACTAAATATAGTGGTTAGATCTAGCATCGAAATGCTTATCTGGGCACACTGGTGCCGATAGTTAATAATAGCCGAAAAAACGCAATACTCAGATCTTAATTGAGAGGTGTCGGTAATGAAACAATTGAGTTCATTTAAAAAATCTTTCAGTGGCCGTCAAGTAAAAATGTACATGTTTAATTTGTGTCGCCTCAAATGCATTTAAATATTTGTGTTTAAGATACAATAGTTAATTATGGTGATGTGCTTTCGTTCATTTCATCTATGAAAAACTTCAGTTCTGTCCGTCAATGGAGTTGATTCAAATAAACGCCTAATTTCGTTGTCGTAACCAAAAGTCACGACCTCTGAATTGGGTTTGAAAAAAGCGCTAATAAATAAAATGTATGTGCTTATCGATTTTCATAACCCATATTGAATATACGACGTATACGTGCACACATAAATATGTTTGTATTATGATCTTAAATAAAACGATGTTGAAATGTTTCTATAGCCTTTTGTTTTTCATTTTAGGCAAATTAATGAAAAAACATTAGGTTAAAAAATGCGTCAAACGGTAGCTAATATTTTAAAAGCTCGTTAGGGAATTTAAGGTATTAAAAAACAAAAAAGAGAAAACAATACCGTACCAACGCCGATGACTAAGCGGCACTCAAAAGATCACAGTAGCTGATTGAAAGTTCACAACTACACATGTACATAAATGCTTAACGTGGCCGCAACCAGCCAGAAATATATGTATACATTATACACAATCGTGCTTAGGATACCCTCTCGAAAAAATTTTGAATCTACCGTACACTTCGAAATAATTTGCATTTATTTTTTTAAGGTAATTTGGCGGCTCATTTCCAAAGCATTTCAAAGTGTTTGCCTGATCGTAAAGGTGCTAGTTACGACCAGTGAAGGCGGTGGTATGCGTGCGACTAGAATGGTATGATTTCATAATGGATTATTCGTTGAACCTTAATTGAAGCAGAATGACATGACAAAGCTATTCAAATTTTAAACTCTTTGCTTTTTAATAAGAAGCTAAACGAATCAATCATTGCTGATTGTAATTTAACAAAAGAAATGCCTTCAATGGGCAGAATACACTGTCATATGGACTTATGTTGTCTGTAAGTAAATGTACTACGTAGCTTCACAAGCTAAAATTACAGGTTTACACTATTGAGCTTAAATCTCTCAATATCGAGCAATACTCCTAAGGAAGCTGCGTAGAATAGGTAAGTCGTTTACATTAAAGCTTACCAAACAAGAATTAATAATTTGAAGAAAAAATTGAGAATAATCGTAATTCCAAAATATAATCTTTACTTTTGAAGAAGTTTATTTCAGTTTTTACATAAAAACAAACCCACCTGATGGCGGCGTTCAAAATGTTCTTACGCTGATAATTTAGTCGCTTCTATGTATTCGATTAACGTAGAATTCGAGATAAAATAAAATCGCTGTCAACGCATAAGGACGGCAAAACATGAAAAATCCTGACGGTGCTGCCCATTTTCTTCCCATGACTCATCTAATAGCGATGGCAGAAAAACTAAACAACCGACTATCGACTAATGATTAATCTGAACCATTCGATTATTATTTACAATTAATTAAAAGAAATTAACCAACCGGTCGTTTCCATTGCAATCGAAGAAATTAAGTTATACTGATGCCCAGTGTATTATAATTTTGTTCAACTAACGGTTGTTTGTAACAGCATAAATCAACCAACATAGATATAGATATATTTATTTATATTCAGAATGAGAAGGGACATCGATTAAGTAGTTAAGTAATATACCCAAATATTATTCACTTTTGGTGCGATATTTATTGCAAAAAGCATAATAATAATGCACACTTACAACATTTAGATTCAGGAAAAAATCAATTGTTACGCTTAAATTTTAAGAATTAAGTTTCTGCAAGTGTTCGTTATGAGCATATTTAATTTTTCGATAGAAATAATTATAGAGCGGCTAGATTACGTAATTTTGGTTCATATGCTTGAGGTGTGCTTTCGATTAACTTGAAAATTATTCGGGAAATCAATCGGAATTTAGTGCATTCAGACCAGCAAATGGACTAGCGAGGGCATCCATAATCATATTTTTCACACACCCACTATCGGCAATTCACACGTACGCTTGTTTCGCATGATTCTAGCATGATTCTTCAAAAAGGCTTGGATGAAAATATAAAATTAAGAAGCATCAAAATCTGTATAGTTTAGTCAAAGGAGGAACAAATTTGGGCAATTCACAAGGTGTATGTTTTTAAGAAAATGTTTATAAAAAGCACGACGGTTGTGAACATCCTGTTAAAATTATGTGCAAAATCCATGTATTCCCTTCTTCTCCTAAAAAGTGAACCCCGAGAGCCCTTTATATATGTAATGCCGAAAGTATACGTAGACATTTACTATTTTTATTATTTTTGTTTAAAAACCTTAAAATAGATAAATATCGTTTTTTTTTATTAGAAATCAATAAATGCAGGCATTTGAGTATGAAGAAAATTTTGTTAACTATCGTAGCAACGTAAAACCGCACGATCTATAAAATATGTAACTAGGTATAACTGTAATGTGGGTACGCCTTGTGAACTCGCCGCTTTTTAAGTTGCCACGATTCTTGAAATATATACATACATACATACATATTTATGCATATGCATTCATAGGAGTCTACATATATATATATATATATGAGTGTGTGTAATGAAGTAATCCGTAAGCACCAACAAAAGCGGCTCGTAATGCAGTGGCTCCCGATACCATTTACGAGTGATTGTAGGTTGGACCACTTAATGCCGGTTACGCAGCAAAACGTTAACTCGTCGGCCTTTCAATGAAAACGGGGGCCTTTATATACTGACACACATATGAATATGTAGAAAAAGGTTGCCATCGAAAAACATTCCTTCGTACCAAAGATTTATAATGCGGTTACTCATCGGTTTCAGTTTTAAGTGCATCTTACGTATTTGATAAATAAATAGGTCACAAATCTTCTAAGTTTTATTTCACTAAATTATAACCCAAAATGTCATATCTGATCAAGCAGTTTCATGGGAGCTATGATACGTAGTTCGAACTTGTCGGTTCGAGATATGATTAATACATTATAAAAAAAACATCTGTATAGACAGAACGCCATGGCGAAATTAACTAAATTAAATTATGAATCTATCTCACCTTCTTATACTTATAAACATTGGATCAAAATTATATAATGCCATCTTCATAGAGCGATGTTTAACAATTTCCATGATTTTCTTTACTTGTAAATATATCCCCGAAATCTTTTTGTATACGGTACAATTTTTTGCTAGGTTTTCTGTTTTGCACCGTTCAAAAGCATTTGGTACACGTTTCTTTTTATTTTTATTTTTTCATGTCTTTTGCAGTATTTTTTTTTTTTTGTGTATTTTCTGTGATTGAAAATGTTACAGAAAAAATAAAATGTTAATCCAAACAGAATCATAACCTACCAAACTCTTTAATTAAATTAAACAACTCGTAATTAATATTCCTTAAATGTAACATAGGTATATATATAGGATAGTATTTAAAAATATTTTCGGGCCCTTGGCTTTCAAGGCATATTAATGCCACCATGGTAAATTTTAAATTTAAATTAAAGCGTGTGCGGTCCGTCAAGACTTCAGTTCTGCCGTACCTAAAGTCGTATTTTCACAAATATATGTACATTCAAGCGAACAAATCTTTCCAAACCACTGTGTTATGTATGGAATGTGTGGAATTTAAAAAATTGGTCAATATTTGCAAGTAGCTTGATGCGTCTCAACAAGTAAACCAATATTTATTTTTCGACATTGTGCTCAAAAAATGTAAACTTTCTCCTCAAATGAAAATAAATATATTTAATAATATATTTAATAAACTTTCTACGATTGCTTATTTTTTTTAAATTACTAAATAAATATCAGAGAAAATCAACCAATTTTGAAAAGGTAATCCTTGAACGGCAACCCTGAAGTGTATTTCGTCAATAGCCACACATACATACATACATATGCGTATGTGTATGTATTATTTCATTCATTCATGAAAAATTAAGATTAAAGGGAGCATACAACCTTACTGTATTCAGTCCGGTTTTGTTATGTTTACTTCTTTGATTTCTCTACAAATTTCGAAACCAATCAAATGAGTGGCGTGAAAGATTGCTTCAATCAAAGATTTTGGACAATATCTATCTAATGACAATGATACATTTATGATGATTATCGAACCCATTTAACTCCCTCAATATTATTTTTGTGATACCATGCTTTTCTCGGAAGTTGTGACCGACACATGAAAATTGTAATTATAACACCTTGTTAGTAGCCCATTTCATGGTAACGAAATTGATATGGTCGGGTACGTAATCCAACAATCCTATTAAGGCTACTCCAACTGTATTGTATTTGAAATTTATAATCGCCAATTTGATTGGATAACCATAAGTTTATGGAAAGGTAAATATACTTCTAGCTCCTTTTTCTAAATTCTAACCAAAAGACAATTTTAAGTTTTAATATATACAATGCTAGATAAAACTGTGTTTTGTGCAATTTGAATAAATATTTACTATTCTTTTTGAAATGCTTCAAACATATTTTATTACGTAAATCATAAGATGCAAAGTACTTGGAGAGCTGGGGTAACTGGTCTTTAGAATTAAACTTTTCATTTTAATCAAATATTTTTCAACGGACGATTTATCTCAATTATAACTTAATACAGCGGTTTTGCAATATTATCATCCATTCTATAATTGCTTACGGACAGGGCTGTAGCTATGCTATTTTGCAAGGGGGTCGGCAAACAAATTATATAATATTTAAGGTACATATATTTTTAAAAGGTCTGAAAATGATGACTGTGGTACTGACAGAGCTGCATAGGGTGTACCTAGGAATGGAAAACATGTACAGCCCATTTGCAGCAATCAAAATTTTCCCATTTGGAACCGCAGTATGGGAATCAGCTCGACTGATACAGGAAAAAAATTGTACTATCTGGTAATCGAGCACAAGTCCCATGACTTTTTATACCTGGAGATGGTTACTTTACGATTTAATGCGGTAAAATATCGCAAAGTGCAATAAGTTACAAAAAAAGGGAAGTGTTTTCCAGAACGAACAAGTTTCGTGTAATATTTTTTACATTATGACCAATTAAATATGTTTTCATAGGAGATATAAAGTAAAAATTTCATTCATCTTAATTCCGAATAGCAACGTTGATACACAGCCACGGAAACTTAGCACAATTATGGTGCATAATTGTATTTGAGTTACATAAATAAAATTATAAGGACTATCAGATTGGCCACATTCCTCAATATTGTGTATATCTAGCATGCAAAATTCTACCTGCAACCACTTTTCATTGTTGTTTTCTCTATTTCGCCGCCAACCATCTGTGCTTACCTTCTGACTTAACACTTGCAAATTTACGCTTCATTTTGCAAAATATTTTTAATATAATATACTACAGTAATAGATAAACAAGCGATCTAATGTCAATGATATTTTTAAAGATAACAAAAACCTTTCCAAAAAAAAATTTCTTCAATAAAAACCCGAATTTAAATGTTTAAAAAAAGGAACAGAGTGGGAATTATCAATTTTTTTTATCATATTTGCAATTTCGAAAGATTGTCAAACTTATATTTTTTTATCGTTGTGAACCAGAAAAGGAAATTCCACAGAAAAAGCTTGACTAATGTTTCGAAGGTCAAAAGAATATTCCCATTGTGATTATTTTTCGTTGGAAAAAACCATTTTCAAAATAATAATTGTATCTGAGTGAAAAAATAACATTCAAAAACGAGATTTATTTTTGTTAACTCGATAAATAATTTTTATTTCTGAACGAAAAAGTGTAATTCAGAAACTTATTATTATTATTGATCGCAAATTTTAAAATCTTAAAATAATGATTAAATATCAATTTTGTTGATAGAGTTCATAATGATTGCGGTCCCTGTTTTTAACTATCGGTTTTACTTAATTGTGAGATAGATTCCATTTGCATAATTTCACACTTGGCTGAATATTCCAATGTAAAACCATCTCATCAAACATAAAAGAACAATTAAAATATGCATATACACATTTATGTATATTCTTACAAACATATATACCTAGTGCATACATAAATCTGGAATGAAGAATGTGTGAATAAGTGCAATACATACATACATATATATGAATGTATTAAATTATAAAATTCATTTGTGAGTAGTAACAATTAAGCAATTAAAAATCACTAAATAAATAACAAAGAGAATATATTTCATTTAAATGGGATGTAAGGGATGCTCTGGTTTGTGCACGCACATGCAAATATATTTATAAGTTTATCTGTGCATCCATTAAGCATATCGCTTCAACGAGAACGTTGAACAATTGGGGTAGCCTCGTTACAGAATTAATTCCCATAATGCTATAAATAAAGGTGATACTCGTATATGGAGTGACAGCTCATTTAGAAGCTCTCTAGCTCTTAGCTACACCAGAGAAAGGAGAAGATAAGAAGGCCGTTTGGCGAAATAGTACTAAATTAAGTACTTTCTTTAGACCATTATCGACATTTAAAGCTAAGTTTCGTCAGCAACTATATGTGCATATGGAGAAATGCCTAATTTAAATTCGCTAAGTTTTGTTTTCGAGAATCGAATGACTGGGATCAATTTCCTCCATCGGTTCTTCGAGCTATCATCGAATCCCCTTCTATGAATAACGACAAAAGAGAGGCACATGTTATTGTTTTGTTTTTTTTCAGCATTTCATGGGATTGTATGTTCTTTTCTCAAAATGTTGCACTCTGACCCGACACAGATGGAACATTTTATAGCTTCTGCAAAACGCGAAGTGAGCTTTGTCCAGGTGTTTTTAATTTGTGAAGAGCGTTTTTTCAACGAGCGCAGAACTCAGTTTTTGATGTCCCGTAAACAACCAGTTTCACGAAAGCAATTTAAATGAAAAGTCATTTTAGTTTTTCTTAATTTCAAAATTGACGGAAAATAACAAATAATTGTCAATTTATACTGCTGGTGAAACCGGATGTTACTAAAAGTAAAAATTGCAGTAAAAATTACAGATCATAAGCCATATGATTTCAATGTTAAGTTAAGTTAGGCATAGTTAATTCAAGAAAGATTTTTCTTTATCGGCATGAGAGTGATTTTTCACATCGCGACTTTGCGACTAATCATTTCGGGGCTATTTCGAGACTAGTACAATGCCACTTCGGCGCAATTTTACGACTAGTTATTTTGCAGACATTTCAAAACTTGCTCGGGCTCATTTCGTAACTATTTCGGGATAATTTGAAGACTATTTTTTTTTGTTCAGTTCCGGACCACTTCGGGACTAGATTATAAGCATTTCGGGACCTGTTTGGGATGGCTTCAGGCACAGTTGAGACTGGTCAGAGCTGCTTTTGATTTTGTTCAGCACAGGTGCGGAACTAGTCCGAGACTACTTTAGGCAACTTCAGGTAAAGTTCGAAACTAGTTCTTGATTGGTTTCGTAATATTATAGGACTAGTTTGAAACTACTTTGAAGTTGGTTCGGAACTAGGCTAGGAATGCTTTGTTACTTGTTTTTGGTTCGGCCGCGAAAATTGGTTCATACATACATACGTAAGAACAGCTGTGTGGATCCAACAAAAGTTTTCCGCGCAAGAAGCTACGAAAATGTTCTCCAATTTCTCCACAAATTTCTTTCGCTTCTATGGCATTCATGCAAGTCAGCCATAACTATTATACCGTCAAAACGTTCGAATTCATACTACTTATACGGTCGAAAGAATCGGTTAATAAAGCAAGAAAAGAAAAATATGCAGAAGATGCAGAGGTTACATTCCTTTCAAATATCATTTCAAAAGATATGTAAATATTGTTTTCATAACATAGTGGCGAAAACTTATCACAATACATTAGACATGGTTGAGGTCTCATTTGTTCAGTTTAGGTGGCATGGGCTATTGTATATGCAAGAAAGAGAGAACACACTGGGGGACCACTAGTTGCAAATAAAAAGTACTTGTCTGAAATAAAGCCAATTAATATAATTCTCTGCGTTTTGAAAATTTTAACAAGTTTTATTTATTTAAATAGAATCAAATATATATTACTATGGTTTTAAGTTACCACTCTCATTTTCACTACTTACGTAAGGAATTCTTCGATTATTTTGGTCTTTTTTTTATTTATCCTTACTGAGTTATCACACAGAGTGTGTAAAGTCAATGTAAATAATATTTAAAAGTTGGATCGTTGACAAAATTGTCAACTTTGTTTGTTTGCCTACTGTTTATATCGTAATTTATGTTATGCTTATTAGAGAGGCGACAGTGCTTCTGGGTATGAACAGTTTTTTATAATTTCATCTAACAACAAACTCTTTGGAAGGGTCCTTACATAGTGTTTCTATGCATAAGTTTCATTCTTTAGAATCGTCCGAAACTTTTTTCTTCCATGGACAGCGAAGAGGAATGTTTCCCACTAATAACATCGTATGTTAAAATCGAAATTAATTCTCCAACGAAAGTAAATGTTTACTATTGCTTTTTTGGAAACATTACAGCATGCATAGAGTAATGCTTCCTTTCCTAGAGGAAAAGTACAAAATAAATAAATGTGTAGGTGTTAGCTATTGTTTTTAAAATTCACCAATTTTATGCAGATATGTACTTACCTACATTTATGTGCTACATGTATATAAATAATATATATATATATATATATGCATAAATATATGATTGTCCGCATCGTGATTCTCGCACTTCCGCTCATTATTGCAACGAATAATTTGTTTGTTGTGTAGCTATTGTTTAAAAGTTTAAATAACGTACCCGCTTCCATCCGTTGAAAATACTCGTACCGCGGTTCTAAAATCGGCAACTATGTTAAACCAACTGTTAAACCATAAACTAAAGTATCTAATTTTGGTTTTATGGTATTGCCAACACATTTGACGCAATTACGAAACGTTATTAATCAACTGTGTTCATTGTTACCACGGTGTGTTGTAATAGGAATGCCGGATAGAAATACTTAATTCTTTAGTACAGTAGTGTTTTCAGATATACTTTTGAAGCAAATAACTTTCACATAAAATCGTCGCTGGTATGTTTTCTTTTTGCATATTTTGCTTTATTTGCACATTCCATCCAGATCAAATTTTCCAAATACAGTAATCTCCAATAATTCCATTCGCTTAAGTAAGATTCCCGCAGGAGCGCCAGTTAGCCGCCGCGGCCGACTGTATGACATTTGCGTTCTATCATCCGAAGTAACCTTGTACAAATCTTGTAGTAGAAACCTGGAAAAAAACCTTGAGTTACACGATCAACGCACCAAATTATTCCTATTATTGTCATTTCTTGGGTTTTTGTTGTTGTTTCTTCCGAAAAATCATCACAAACACACAAATCATCCCAAAAAGTTCAGAAAAGGTAAAAATTATCTCTGAGTTTTTATCTGCCTACAGGTACAGACAGTATTGCCAGAAGAACTCCGAAATTATAGCCAAATTATTGTTAAAAAAATAGCTATTAAATACAGTGCACGGCTAAAAAAAATACTAATTGAATTTTACTAATTTTTTAAACGTGAAACCAAAAATAAATAAAGTAAACTAAAATAAACTTAAAAACTACATATCACACCTACTACAAACTCGTATAAAAATAGGATGATAAATATGGAAGTTATAAGTTGCTCATTTCAATTAAAAATTCTGCCTAATGTTTGTCTAATTCATAATAGCCGTTATGCGTAAATACATATATTTCATTTTTTCTTTATCCTGAAAAGTCGTTAGTAATGAGATAGGGCCTTTTCCAATTAATGTAACAACTACACGCATATGTATAAAACCGCTTTCCTCGAAATTTTATTTTTTTGAAATATGCAACTCTTACCGCAAACATGAAATAGGTAGATACACATAATTTTCCGTTTAAGTTGTTCCCATATTTTTTGAAGGCTTTGGTTCTTAAATCGCTGATGCATGACTTAAAGTACTATTACAAACGATTTACAGGTGCTTGCGATGCGAATATGTAAATTTAATTACATTTCAAATGTCAGGTGCTAAATGATAGCATCGAAAGTTATAAATGAAACAGGCCGAAAATAAAATGTAACTAAATTTACAGATTTTTAAATAAAAGAACAACAAAAAACACCGTAGATATCCCATGAACCCTCACAACGGTTTATCTAAAAATAATGCACCTAATTTGTTCCATTACCACTGCGACTATCGCACCCGCAACTAGATACTTATAAACGAATAACAATGTCAGAAGCAACAACAAAAACTACACTAGCCCATTTATTACACACCACTAACCATTGGATATAAAAAATACGAAATAAAAACTGGTAACACGCAGAGTAACACAAATAATTTGACCGCTTTACCAGCCAAAAGGCTATTCAGTACTACAGGTCACTACCGCAACCGGAAGAGATGGTTATCTGCCTCCAACACCCATGCATTCAACCACAAGAGTAAAGGTGTAGTTAGACGGAGAACTTAAGGTAATTTTTATGTTCAGTTTGTTTTCAAACAATTTCACTTTTCTGTTTGAACACCAAAAATTACTTTTTTACGTTATACAAAGAAATCATCAACAATGAAATATATATTTTCCTAAAGTGATTCCGAAAATCGTAAAATTTGGGTATGTATGTTCGTAACTTGGCTAACTGAATAAGCATTAAGAAATCTATTTGGAATCTATTGGTATTGAAAAGGAATACAATTGGGGGAAAGCCTTGACCAATTTCGATATTACAGTAAGTTTCGGACACAAAAAATTTGCTGAAATTGGTTTCTCATTATCCTGGTTTCTCGTTTTATTATTACTTAAACATAAACAACAATTCCACAAAATGGTTGTAGCACAGCAAAATATTTATTAAACAACAGTTGTATCACGATTCAGGATAACTTAATATACATTATATTCAATAGCAAATACCGTAGTTAACGAGAACTTTTTAAGCTTTAACGGTTCGAAAACATGTTATATATTCATCCGTCATAAGAAACTATGAACTCAAAATTGTTATATAAGATATGCCAAAAAAAAAATATTTGTACCAAAAATTATTAATATGTATGTATATATCCTGGATAATAGAATAACTAGATGATTAGACGATTAACTTTCTAAAGCACACTCAAATAATCGATTACATCCGGGAGTTGTCTATTAACTAATCAACTACGTAACTATCTCATCAGGAATGATGTTTTGTAATAAACGAAAAAATAAAAATAAAATATTATGGTTCTGAACTTACTTGGGTGGTTAATTATTTTCTACCATTTTTGCAACATTATCTTCCATACTAAATTTGAGATGCTCTTAAAATAGCGAAAGGAAATGTGAAGTAACAAAATCCGCGATAACACTGTTTTAACATGATATTAGAGCATTTAAGCATTTACAACTTTACTTCTCATTGCGATTACTCCATCAATAAGTTTTCGAAATTCTTCAGAAAGCTCTTTCATTTCATTGTCTGACCCGACCTTAAGTTTAGTAGATATTAGGAGAATAATTGGAAATGCCAGTGAAACTGGCACCACTTAAAAGTACTAGTCAAAACTAAAAAAAAAATAAAAATTTATAATCAAATTTCAAACAATGATTATGCTAAATAGTTTTGAAACTACGCTTCCATTTTCGCAGCAGTAATTTTAAGTGTGTGCGCCATACAAATATGGATTTAGCTACATACATCTAGCTCTGGGTGTTGAGCTATAATAATAATAATAGTTTGGCGCTAGCATATCATCATACAGCTCGATGTTCTCCCGAACTTCTACTATTCTATTGGTAGTGTGAGTCTTGGCTCGGCTACGGCAGCCGCCATATACGTATGTAAATATTATAAAAATTGGCTCTAAATATGACAAAGCCAGTGCAGGTACGATGTGTGTTTCAGTGCAAGTTATAAGTATGCTTTAACCAAATTTCAAATAATATTTGTTGTTTTCCATCCCACTGCAACATGATTTTATTTTTCGCCGAAGCCATATACTTAGTCTCTTAACATAGGTTGGTCAAAACTTAGGCGGGCAAAAAACTTCCTCTCCAACATCTTTCGGAAATTTCGTTTGTCAGGTAAAAATCGAGTTATTCAATTGTACATATTGCTATTGTTCGAAAAAATTATGATAAATTTGCTGACCCGGCGAACTTAGCTACACCAAACAAATTCCACTTCTCAACATATTGAATGTACATATTTATGTGTATTCTGGATTTGATTCAAATTAAATTTTCAAATAAAATAATTTTATTTTGGTGGGCAATAAATAATCTGAATTTGAAACAAAACGGGTTTTTTTTTAATATCTCGAATCTAGCTCCATCTATCAGAATGTTTGTTTGCCTTTGCACAATACGCACCATTACAAACACATCCTATGATTTAATTGGCTCAGTAATAGTAGAAAACACTTTTTGGTTGCAGCTTCGGGCGAGAAAAACGGGGACGTGAACATATATTTTGTTCCGTGGCACCAGGGGGATTCGAAGAATGTCACATTGTGTCACAAATTTAAGCAAAATTTAGTGTCGTAGAGTAAGAAAGAGAAAACGTGCAGCAATTATCTTCGGTCTCTAAACAAAAAGAAGCACAAAGTTCGCAAACCTCGCAGAAGCCTGCCAATAAACTCTGATGCTATGCGGGGACTGATAACTCGCGATCGATATGTGGGATACCGTGAAATTCAAACGTCCTTGGATGTTGATATGAATGGCATATAAACGATATTGCCGTAAAAATTTGTTCTGGTTGGATATCGGATTATTCTACAATTGGTTGTATGAGTTAATCTAAACAAGATAATTACTTCGAGGTATGTCAAATGCTTCGTACGAGTATGACCACAACATAGTTGATAACTCGTGGATCCTTGCATATGAACTGGAAAGTAAACATCAATCGACGTTGCGGGCCATTCTTAGTGAATTTTATGTTGAAAGCACTTCGAACCAAATGATTGCTTAAAAACTCTCAAGAATTTCACAAAATATTCGCAATATCTCTTAGATATTTGTTTTTGTTAGATTTTTCCATGTATAGAACACACAAAAAAATTGAATACATACATCACAAAACAATTTGTTTTTCAAATTTAATGCCGAGCCGTACCAGATTTATTCGTGTGTGTTTGCCCTAGTACCGGACAGGGCCGAAAAAATGAGGCCAACGCCCATCTATATTCCGCACACAATTTTAGTTGTTATCGCTGGGCATATATGTAACGCCTTATAGTTTTAACTATTGGACATGAAATAGCGTGGCGGCCCATCATAAAACCAAGCAAAAACGTCAGGTTGCATGTTTATATGAGCCATAATGCAACGTTCCGGAAAACGCTCTAGCACGAAGCCGCAACAGCGTGCGATAAGCAAACATTTAACGATTACGTTTACGATTACATAAGAATATAATATTTACAATTAATCGCATTTAACACAAGTGAGCACTCTACCAAGAGGTAAACTTTTATTACCACCTACTTTTTTGCACATTTACTAGTACGTGCATACCTATTTACCGTGCAACCTGTTTTGGATTTTATTGGAATGGTGGCCCCACGATGTGCATACACGGAATTCAGCAATTAATTTGACATGTCGTATTTGACATTACAGTTTTCCGTCATTTTTTAGCCATTTCAAGTTGTGACTACTGTTTCAATTTAAGAGAATTCTGTTGTAACACTCGGTGAAAATAAGTCACGATTGTCGAATATTAATTTTTTATACAACAATCTTGAGGGCAAATGTGAGTCCTATATGAAAGGTTTGTTCTATGTTTATATACATGTATAAAAGACCCCAACCGGTATTCCATATTTGTCACTTGCAAGTTGCAACCCTGAAAACAGTAAATAGTTTTAATTAGTATAACAGCGATAGCATAGATTATAGTTAGTACAACGACTGCCAGTTGTTCATTTAATATCAAAAGAGATTCATTATTTTCCCCTAGGTACATTGGTACATTTTTCCGAAATTTGGTACATCTCATCATTCGATTATGAGATTTCTAGATTCTTGTTATTTGACTTAATAAGTGTTTTTCGGTTTTGACAGAGCCTTTATTCTTAGCGAAGTGGTGTTAATTGTTCAAACCAAGTGTGGATAGATCCTACTGCACTTGTTTCTTTCAGTGTATTTCTGGGCGTCGTTGTTTTGTTTAAATTTAACGATAGACCCCTTCAAACTTGCAATTTTTTCTAAAGTACGAAATTTAAAAAAAATTTGTTGTTTTTTTTCTAAAAATTGGTACGAAGTTTGCATATACAGTTTTTGCTACAAAATGAAATAAGTTTTTAATAAAAAAATATCAAAAAAATTTTGCAAGAAATATAATACGTAGCGAATAAATTAATAAACGTATTTTCATACGTAAATACTGGAGAACGACCGAACACCGATTTTTAGGGCCGAAGTGAATCAAGCCGAACTTTGGCTAATTTTATCCGGACCCGAACTGAACACTTTCAAGGTATGAAATAATGAATAATCAATGAATTTTTCAAGCATTCTAGCGTTTTGTTATTTTTATTAAAAAATGTGCATACATTACTGTAAATCACATCCATTTCAGCTAATCACATAAACATACATACATATTTTTGTAAAAATACCAATAAAAAATTATATTTTTAATGCTAGAAATTTAGTGATTTCACATTGCAACTGATTCCGTATATCGGTGTAGGTAAAGCTGATCTGCAGCACAGAACTAAATTGCCCACTAGACACACTCTATGGAGGAGCAGGCATTAATAACATTTTTGCAACAGACAATATGGGCTACAAAAAGTTCTAAATAATTCCACAATTTCTTGGCAGAATATTTCTATTGAGAAAAATATCCAATTCGGAAAGGCTTATTTGACTTTCTCCCAAAGATAAACATATTAAAAGTTACATTTCATACAAAGCTGAACAGAACTCTATTGATCGAACATGACCGCAGACGAAGTTCGGTCATTCTCTAGTAAATATAAGTACATACTTACATGGAGACTGGGGTGGGGTTAAACATCGCTTTTCTGAAATTTATAATAAAACGCAAGTGGAAGTAGTGAAAATCCTGTTGCACAACCTCTAAATATAATAATGATAGTGAGAATATGGGTTTTCCATAAAAAACTTTTTTCATAAAATCAACCAGCTGCACTAGTTATGAGGCACATGATTACTCTTCAATTGTATTGCCAACAAATTTTCAACAAAATTATGGGTGGGCAGCAGCGGTTTTGTATATTACCCCGAACTATATTTACTTAACTAAAAATAATTTAACTTCATGGAATTTTAGTGGCTTGGGCGTGAGCTCCCATGTGCTGCAATTACAAGTAATGGGTTAAATATCACTCTTCTCAAGCTGTTAATTTTTCTATCTTTCATTAATCTCACTCATACGCTATATTTTTCTCTCTTTACCTCGGGCTTTGGGATTCCGTTTTATCTAGCTCCTGTCGTCCGTCACAGTGCAAATCTACTGAGTTTTTTATATTTCACAGAATTCACGAAAGAATAATGAGGCCGTGGAAAATATCTCAAAATGTGCAAGTTAATAGATTAAGGGAAAATAATAAACAATGTAGTTGGGCTAATTTTATATTGAAAAATATCTAAAACACGCTAAATTCATACTAAGCTCAAACTAAATCATTAAGATAATCTGCCATATATCGCCGACATCCTCTTGGTTCATTGATCATTTCCTTTCGTCTCCTTACCGATGTTGGGTACTTTATCCATCTCTGCTTCCGTAGGATTAGAGAAACTCGTAAAATCTACCCTCAGCTGTTGCTGCTTTGGTTACACCCAACATCCACCCATTGCTGCCTCTTGCACGCAATTTGTTTTTCAATTCAGTTTGCAAACTTCGGATCTGGAGCTGAGAACTTTAGTGAGTTTATGATACAGCTACTATAAACTGTTCCCTTCCAGCAGAGGTGCGCCCGCTGGCGATTCGGCTTGTATTGTCGCCAAGTCTGCCTGTAGTAATAGCCACTTCTGACACTTTTGATATCCAAAGCCGCTCCTCTTCGTTAACGCACTCCTACGAGTTTGTTATCGAAGAACTCCACCCTAGTGTTTTATACTTTCCGCCTGGTACATCCTAGCAATGGCCTAAGTATGCGAACATGCCGGGGGAAACCTTAAAAGCAATCCCCCTGAAGGATAGAAAAAAGTTTATATCTCGACTTTAGCTAGACAGAACTACTACCACCCCTGCAACAGTAAGTGGAACCCTAATTCGTACCAGCGATGCCCATTCTCCATTCGACAACTGCGTGGAGAATATAGCTAGGAGAATTTTCGTCGACTCTGATGAGATTTAGTTTTCTAGAAATTTACATGCTTCTATTATTTAAAATAAGAAAATATACCTTTCTTTTCACATGAGGTTCTGTCAGTAGAATCTGGAAAATCATATACATATGATTTCGCAAACCATCGCTTTAATCAGACTATTACAATACGGTTCGTTTCATCAAGATATTTTGTTGGTAAAACTGCTATGCATTGCTCTTCTTGATTCCGTTTATTCGCTGATTTAAAAACTAAATGAAACGTGTTGGCCCCCATTTCTGCATTAGCTGTGCTGCTCTTGCTACTCTCTGTCAGATGATTCTCAACTTTGCTACCTAGTGGCTTCAATGGCGTATATCGCATTAAAGTTTATAGACTAGGGTAAAGCTATTAAAATCTTATTACCTCAGCGGATATATTAACGCTCACGCGGCCGGTTCGTCAAGCGGATGTAATATTGTCGTTAAATTGTACATATTTATATAGTGATGATTGCTCTCTTGTAATTTTCGAGAGCTTTCCTCTTTCTGGAGTTCTAAGTGACCCGGTCATCGAGACGAGGACGAGGGATCCCGTGTGAGCTATGAAACCTATCCAGGAGGGGGGGCGGAAAAGATAGTACGCAACAAGACAAACAGTATTTTATTTTTAACTCTGCAATAAGCAGTTTAGCGGGTGGGGACAGGAGTTGGTCTTTTAATTCCTATTTATGAAGAGGTTTTATAAATTTCGTCAATTTTTGTTATTATTTTCTACTAACAGTCTTGCATATATTCTGTCATATAAACTGGAAAACATTTTATAAATTTTGTTCAAAGTTTGATATCTTAATTTATATGAGCACATGCTTTTTGTTGAACGAACTAAAGTTTTATAAAAATGAACAAAACCGAAAATCACCGATCAGTTGTTTGAGTCACCATACGTATAAATAAATAGTTTAGTTAATTTTATCCCTAACGAAGGCCGGACTTGGTAAATTAAATTATGGCGTCAGTTCATTACAGGTGGTTGACTTTAATGTAAAACATTCAACATTTACATTCTCTCAAGAGCTATGCATGTAAATGCATTGAATTGCATCGAAACGAAACGAGTCGTTAGCAGTGTTGCGAATTTGAGACCCTAACCAGTTAGTTATGACCACGAAGTTGATCAGCACCGAGAGCGGCGCAAGTCATATAAGTACAAACAGATATATATATATATTTGCCTAGTATATATATATATACATATGTAGAGCATACATAAGTATGTGATAGAATATATATGTGAATCAATCCTTTTTGTATTTACTCAGGCAGTCACTAAGTCGACTAGGCAGGCACTCAGTCAGTGAAACTAAATTGTTTAGCTGTTATTGTAGGCTTCGTATTTTTTAACTTGCGGAGCGTTAACGAAGCATAAAAGCGCACGTTTAGCAATTTTAAATTAAACCGCTTTAAGAATTTGGTTCTTTGTTCCACTCTTTGTGACTCTTATTAACTTCCGGAGCCGTTTTTGATGAGTGTTGAGTGTTATTCATAAAATCCAGAGAGTTAAATATTTTAAAAATTCCTCGTGGCTATATTATTTCCGGTTATAATAAATTTCGTTGAACTTAATTAAACGAACTACACAGGTATGCATACGCATATGTATGGAGTACGTGCATACATATATAGCGCGTTTGCTGGTAGTTTTGTAGTTCAAAAAAATTATTTGTTACTTAAGTACTTAGAAATTTCTAAATTGCAATACTTTCAAATTTCGAAATGGATAAGTGTTCTTGATTGCGATTCCGGCACAATCTTGTTGGTTTCAAAAGTTTTGTCTTTATGTAGTCGGAATGAAAAGTATATAATTGACGAATTAAACAAAAATTGATATCTTCTTTGCCAGGGAATATTTATAGGTCTTTAATTAATCTGTATCATACAATTTCCACATTAAAAACAATAAACAAATCGAAATGAAACCGACATGTTCTTGATTCCGCTTCAGCATATGTGCAGTATTTATCAAAAAAATCCATAGATGCCATGCATAATAAATAATATTCTAACATAAACTTTTATGTTGGTAGCATTTATATGTATAAAACATTATAAAAATGCGTTGGTGCTGTTAAATTAATGCGTTTTTTTTTTTGAATCGTAGTTTTGGTACAGAATCTGTGACTGGTGGCAACCCCTTCGATAGTATCTCTGTAAACAAACTTCATTCATTAATTCGGAGGAAAAACAAAGGAATTGGGTTGTAAAAACGCATTTCTTTAAACGGTCAGCTTGTCTGGAGTCCAGCATTTTTTGGGCGATTTTTTTTTGGACATGCAATAACACGCCGTCTTGTCTCAGCACAGTTAAAAGTCATTGTTTAATTTTTCAAGAAATATAAATAATTTACAAAAACTGTTCAAACAGGTTATCGAATGAAAATGATCCGAAAACTATTCTAAATCTTTTCGCGTTCACTCGGAATCGAGGACACCAAATTTGAAATGAGTAGGAATGGCATCGTTTTTTCTTTTAAAACTGAATCGAAATGCAGAACACCTCTATATGTTTTGGACGTGAACATAGTGAGATGCAGACTGCTTTTGCTGTTGAATATACCAACAGTTTTGAACATAGCCGTAATTACATACTAGTAATAGCATAGAAGCTACTTTTCTGATTCTTTAATTTCGTTTTTTTTATGTTTTCTTACGTCAAATCTGAAACTCGTAGCCACTATTGAAAACGTTAGCACTTCTCTTCCACATGTTAAATGGAAGCTTTAAATGCTTCGTCGATATGAGTTAAGCTCCATCAATGTCAATGCACATGGAATTATTAAAGCGTCAGCCTTGGCTACGCATCACTTCATTAATAAACGTTGTTCAATTCACTGATACACTACACGATTCTACAACGACATATTTACATATGTACATACATACATACCAGAGGTGTTACCTGGAAGTGTGTGTGTATTTATGTACAGGTAGTATTAATATTTTTGATCGTTAATATTCTTCGAAAGAAGCGTTCATCAAGAGAACTTAAGCCATTTAGGTGGTGGTGTCTTTTTAACCTCTGAGCCGTCAATTTTTTAGACTTTTCCGTTAACTCAAAATATAATAACTGTTAATATATGAATTACTATACATATGTATGTATGCATGTACATTTTTTATAATGGCATGTTCAAAAATACGATGATTTACTTTTTTTCCACAATAATATAAAAATGTACAAAATTGATACTAAGATATATGTACATAGATACCTGGTCCCTGGGGCACACACTTTTTAATTGTAATCAATCGATTGTCGAAAACTGTTTACTTTTTAGAAAATATTGAAATACGTAAGCACGATAAGTAAAAAGTAAGCGTTCTAACTGCCTCAGCTGAAGTCTATTATCGAATTTCTATCTTCGTATACGATAGATTTGTTTATCTCTCATTTTCAAGACCATTTTCTGAATCCTCGAAACACTTCATCAAATTTTGCTTGGCTACTTCCGGAAAAAATATAGTTTTTGACTAACATTAATCTGTCCAGTTATTCGAACTATATTTCAAAGTTGTGTCGTATGATTCCTATCATGTGTGAATAAGTTAAGTTCAACTTTGGTTAGTTGCTTACAAAGACATTAGGCTAGAACGCTACACCACTCCTTTCAGGCGTTGTGGCTCTCGCAGTTGTTTACAGGCGTCTCAAGTATAACCAAATCTATACGACGTACAAAATATTTCACACATTGTTGATGAAAATTTTGGAAAAAATTAACAAAGATTCACAACAACAAACTTTTAGTAAGTACTTTGAAACAAATTGCAGTTTTATATTCCACTAAATTTCAGTAGCTAATTTTCAATTTAAAATTTAGTATCAAGTGCTGAGACAAATTTTGAAAGAATTGGGAAACCGAAGAGGAATCAGCACTTTTTGCATTAGAAAAAAAACATTCCAAAAAGCATCTGTTGTCGTGTTTTCTTTTTCCAAACAAATTATGAAAATCAAAAATTCTTAGTTCTATGAACTTACTCTCATATGTAGGGAAATAGTGTGAATGTGTAGAAAATTGAAAGAAAAATTTGTGGGAAAACTTAACCTTGCAAGCTCTAAGTAAATTATTAATGTATGCAAACTTTTTCTACGTCATTTGTAGCTGAAAATCGTCCAAATGACGACGACGTGTCTGTCTGGTAAAACTGGCACCAGGCTGAGTGTCGATCGCTTAAATGCCATTCCCGCTACCGTGCCAGTATTTTACTGATTTTGGTAACAGTTTTCTTTTGCTGCAATAATTAACAATATATATGTACGTACGTGCAAGGACTTTTTCATAAAGAGTCCTGTTTGGTTCTCTTTGGCGCTTTTTCACAATGGCAGCGTTGAATTCTCAATTAGGCCCTATTTATTATTTATAGTTACTTTTTTCTGATGGAACTGAAATACATTTTTGTACGCACATATCTGTGCAAATAGGATACGCTGATTCTCGTCCTATCAAATTGTTTTGTATCTGCATCTACTAAAAAATATTCACAATATATATAGGACGTACTTAACTGAACTCCTTTTACCCCATCTCCCCATTTTTGCAGTGAAACAGCTTTCATTAAAATTACGATATCTAAACAACTTTTTAGGCTTGTATAAATTTTGTTCAAGTGTGAAGTCCAATGAATTTATTGGAATGTAAAGGAAAGGGTGGTTCATAAAGTGGATTTTTTTTAGTCAGATGAAACAGATAACAGCCCTTTCCCGCTGGAAATATCGACATCAACCGCTTTACGTTTGATCAACGTTGAAAAACAATGCAAACATTCTATTCCAAAAGTCAATGTAGCCCAAACAGTGCGTTTATTGAAAATAAGTTATAGTCGAAATGAGGCATCTTCCATGCCTGCTCTACTCAAGTTTGTTCAAAAACTTCGTGAGACTGGCATCTTAGTGGCAGCCATAGCCAAAAGTTTCCGACTCTGACAGCATAAAAAAACCATAACTTTTTGGAATGTTGCTGAACTCTCAGAACCGGTCGTCACATTGTTTGCTTACCAGGTCCAATTGGCGCAGTATTTGAAGGCCTACGAACATCCCCTTCGTCATCTCTACTCAAAGGTGTGGGAAATGCCATTTCGGTCAATAGTAAGAGCTACAGAGGCATCATAAACGAAGGCGGGAACATGACGCATATATCGCTTGATAACTTTATGAGTCCAATAGAATTTTTGATGCGTAAGTTTATTGCGTAGGACTGAAAATTCACGGACGGACGGATTTGGATAAAAAATTACCCAAATACCTTATACCCTAAATTAACATAAAGGATATTTATTATTATACCTTAAGGAAAAACGATTAAATAAAGCTTTATCAAAAATAGTCGCTATATCTTCTATGCCGGATCACTCCTCATACTACTCATTTGATTGAAATTGAGTCCTCTTCAAAAATGTATTTTTGATTTATTGTTCATTTACTATTCTTGTGTCTACGTTTAAAATAATAGGTGTTGTAATTTGTCCGAAAACGGAAACGAAATTACATGCTGTGAGCAGTAAAATAATTGTAATATTATTATTAACCTGCAAAACATTGCGAAAATTCGAGTTTTTTTAAATTCCTTCCATGATCACAATTGTCAAAGATTAATTTCTATTGCGAATCATTAAAGGCAGAAATGATCCGACAAACAAAAATTATTGATAAAATAGAACTAAAATATTTCTTATCTTACTTTAGTTATCACAATCCGATTATAAATATAGTTGATATGAATGTTCTCTCAGCCGGTAATTAATAAAATAGAATGTTTATAGAAATAAATGCAAACCATAAAAGCAACCATGTAGGAGAAGTTCGGCGCTATATTATGAAATCACTAAATTATTATTATTATTATATTAGAAACTACACGTATTATAAGCCGCTTCCTTTCTGAATGGGGTTCCTGCGTAAAGTTCCCTCCTTACGCGCGTAGAGATTCACGCACCAGTTTTTTTATGTTTGTGTATCCTCTTCCCGACAAACTCACGACTTATCAACAACCAACTTTTTTTAAAAGTCCAATTGAAATTGTGTAGGGAACATTTTTATGTATGTATGTACATATGTTTCATTACATTTGTCGCTACGTGCACATAACAGAGTCCTTAAATTCATACCGCTTATGTGAACCGTTTTCCAATAAATGAGAAATCATAATTTTTGATACCAAGCCTGCCTTCAAAGCAGTGAACGTTAGTTTTAACGCAGACCTTTGATCGGTTAACTAGAGATTACCTCTCTGATATTGATCCGAGAAACTTAAGTTAGCTCGCCATTGAGAAATTGAAAATCGATAGTTAAATGCCGAACCAAAGTTTGCTCACTCTAAGTTGTGAATGTCCAAAAAGTATTTTAATTTCATTTATGAGCAAAAATAAGATTAAGACGACAACGTACCACAATGATATCCGTAAGCGGCTTAGAGGATTAGTATTTGGAGTCATTGACAAGCCACACCTATCAATCAACAATTTGAAGTGCTGCTCATAATTAATAAGTAAATGAGCTGATTGCCTTTGAAGCTAGAGCGGTGTGCTGAAAACTGTTTTCCAAGTTGTATTTCTGCTCTGAAAATCGGTTTAACAAATAATAATAATAAATACATAAATGTATCAAAGGCTGTCATACTTTTTTATTTAAAACTTTTCATTTTTCTGTGCAAAGAAATGATGCAAACAGAGATTTTTATACATGTATTCATTTTCTTAAAGCTCGCGTAAATTTTCATCTCACTTCCTCTAATTTTATAAATTTTTAATTAAACGTTAGCATTTTACTCCTAATCGCATTGTAGTCGGTGCATGTTTTCAACGTTGTGACCCCTCTATAAATAACTGAGATGTGCATCATATTTAGATTTCAGCTGCTGACTTTGAGGTGTTTCGTTGGCAAATGCGCTTAAAACGAGTTTAGTTCTTTTTAATAACTTGCACTGATTCCCTTATGATGAATATTTTTTCGATTGTGGATTTCGTTCCACATTTCTTATTGTTATTACCTTTTTCTTTCGCACTTAAATGCCATTTTTTAAATACGAAAAGAATCCCGTACCTTTTTGTCGGCTTTGAATTGGAATTAATTTTAATATGACATTTGCTTTGATGGGATCTTAAAATGAATTGACGCGCATACTCTCAAATGTATATATGTACATATGTATGTATGTATGTATGTATGTACATATATGAATGTATGAGTGATCATATACTAAAATCGCGCATGCGGAGGACAGAGGCTTAGCTGAAATTCGTTTAAGGGGTTGACAGACAAATTTTTTTATTCTTCAAGGGGGCTAGAAGAGGATATTAAGATAGAAAACGTGAAGGAGTGGCCTATCCTTCACACTAGCCCGACTTTTTGATAAATTTGATCATTTTCTCTGCCGACAATTCATCAGGTCCGTTCGCAGGATTGCTGATTTTTGTCCAGATAACTTCATATTCAGCCACATGGGCGAGTAACTTGGCTGTGACGTCATACCAGATTAATCGCTGGAGAAAACTGAGAGGAAACCCGTTGCAATACATGTTAGAGAGAATACACACTAAAATTTGTAAACACGTTAAAAACAATACATACTATTGCGAGTATACATACATATGTACTTACATACATGGTTATTGTAACCAAAATCAGAGAGAGTTTTAGCGGTACCACAATCTGCGCCACCTTCTGTACTCTTTTTACCATGCATCTATACTTAATTTTTAAGGAGCTACGAGCAAAGAGTAATTGGTCTGGTTTCTTTGTCACCTCTTGTTAATTAACTTTCTATTGCAAGAGCATACAACTGAATGGCCCGCGAATTGAATTTGTAAATGCAGAAATTGTACATTTTATAACTCTACCAACTTTGGGGCATCGCAGTTGTTCTCTCTAACCTGATTTTAAAGGGGCGCCTAAAAATTAAAATTTTCAAATCACGTCCATCTCATTTCAAAGTTAAAATGGTGTTTATTATAAAACGGCCTGCATTTAATATAATTATTTTTGTATTTAATTTAATGCAATTTGGAGACTTACCGGCCTCGTCGGTTTTAGTGCAATCTCGGGTATCGCCATTCTCACGAGAAATCTCGAGTATTTATCGAGACGAGTTCATTTCATTGTTTAATCGTTTAAAGTAAAAATTAGACACCAAGCACAAGTGCAAAGTAACAAAATACCTACAATGAAATTGAGAGGCTTTGGCAAACTATCGATAGTTTTCGATAGTACAAACAAGAATATTGTTATTGGATCGATACAATTTTAGACAAGCAGCCACTTATTTTTATTTAGAAATATGATCATATTCACATGTTCAGGCTTTAATCTGGATCTACGGTTCGTTATTTTTGTTACAACATCAAGACGCGCCCCACAAATTGCTAGAGAAGTTCGGCCAAAATCGCTTAAGCGGTTATAGCGCCAATTAAGTAAGTAAGTAAGGTTCGTTATTTGTGGCCAGTCGCACAAAAATAATTTCTCATAAATATCCATAGTGGTTCCAAATAGTAGCTGAAACCTGCGCAATAATCAATCAATTACCCTATCCAACAAGAAATATGAACTATGTGATCTGATCAGCATTTGATATGTAAGATTTTCTGCCGAATTCGAATATAATGTCAGAATATAAAAAGTGGAACAATTTTTGAAATATAGGTAAACTTAGATTAGGTGACATCTGAAAAAACGATAAGTCACTTAATTATAATTCTCTCTGAACACAGTTGACCGATTTCAAATTTCTTTCTCTCTGTGTGAACAATATTTTATAATCTGATTTTTGATTCAGGAGCTATTCAGATTCAGCGAAACATTAGTCATTCGAATTTATGTAAATATTTAAAATATTCATCACAAGTCATATTTTTGAAAATAAATTGATGTAAAATTATTACATTAGTGAATGGACTGTAGTCTACCTACCTGGTACGGAAAAATCCTTGCATCTTGTGAAGAAATTTAAAACTAAGTTTGACAAATTTTCGAGAATTTACATTGCTCGTGGAACGTATTTGCTGTGAAAAATCTGTCATCTGGCGACTGCAAATAATTAAGTAAACTGCAATACTGATTAAATAATTTAACTACATTAAAGGCTATGTCAGATAAAACACTTTCTTCGCTTTGCGTGACAAGTTCGCATTATGAAAAAACTAAGCTCCGTGAAAAAGCTGACATCATATGTTTGACATTGATATGTATTGTATATTGAAAATTTCCAACATGATGTGAGTTTTGGGGAAATGGATGGTACCAAGTGTATTTAGCCACAAAGTACCTATCAGTGATATGGGAATACTTCCTGAACTTTTCAACATTTATTTCATGTCGCTGGCTACAGTTATTAATATATTGTGCAATCTTTTAATCAACGCTAAATCCAATTTTTTAATTTCCGCCGAAGCCTCTGCCTCCCTAAAGAATCGTCGCGCACTTTTGCCATCATTAGAATTTCCAAACCCTGGTTTAGGAATATCAACAATCAAAGCGTAGCGTTTTTTAAATTCGTTTTGTATTCGTTTTTTATTTTCAGCAACAATATTTTTCTCCGAGTCATTTCGAAGTTGCCATTTTTCTACTGACAGTTTATAAGACAGATGCAAAAGCCACTCAAAGAATCTTATCCATCCGTGCAATATTGATAGTACAAAGCTTAAGTTATCTCTTTGTATTTCTCGTTTCACCATTTCGTCAATATTATTAAAATCTTTTGATGTTGCACTACAAATGTAGCACTTTTGAGTGGATGTCGTCTGGGTTATCGCATTACAAACTTTCCCATCAATCATAGTAAAAATTAAAGCGTGCTCAACTTCAATAGATTTTCCATCACATATCGTTTTAGATTTTGTAATATTTCCGATCTCTTCAGTAACTCTGTTTTTCTCCGCTATTGAAACTTCAGAGGATTCCTTAATAAATTCAATTTCAAAGGCCTGCAATAGCGCGTCGAAGATGGAGCAGGATTTTGCCAAACAACTTTTTCACCCAACACAATACGAATAGGCACAATACAAGTTATGAAAATAGCAGAATCAGAAGCTTCAATACCATGAAATACTTGCTTATATGAGCTATGGCCTAAGCTACCATCGAATCCCCACTTTGTGTACATACGCTATTTGTGTAAATCCTTTGCGGGAATGAAATCTATTACAGTCCTCTGTGCAATAATCAGACGACAAGCGTATTAGTTGCTTTGATGTGTTCTTTGAAAGGATAATCTTTCTTTTTTTCTTCCGGTATTACTTTATGATTTCATTTGAGTAGCATAATTCAGGACATCAACTGGCGTAGATTCCCTCAAATCTTTTGTTTTCATTCGTTTAGTACGCTCTGAGCTTTCTTCAAAATATCTCTCAGGCCGACATCCTTTTCGGCTTGAATTTTTTATAAAACAAATTGAGCAATTCAGCCACGTTGTATTAATTTCATTAAAAACATCTATTTTTTGGTGCGATTTATTCCGACGAAGTTTAAATTCAGATTTCAGGCGGTTCAATGTTTTATTCAATTCTTCTTTAGGCACTTGCGAAAAATTTTTTTGTTTTTCCAATTCATTTTTTAAAGAAATAAATTTTTCATCAGTTGTGATTTTTTCACAAGAAAATATTATTTCAATGAGTTCCCTACGATTGATAAAAATTGTTTTTGAGCTAACACCTGAAATAAAAAGTTAAATCAACCGCTCAAAGATTATAAAATTAAGATAGTATGGCAACACTGGTTTCTATTTGACGTTTGACACATATAATAATATAGATTAATACAGTCCACATTTGTACTTGTAGTTGACAAACATATGTATAATCAAGGCGAATTCATACAAGGTGATAGCAAGAAAAAACGTATGTATTTTGTTGTTGCGCCTTGAGCGGGAGTTATGTCAAAATCTGAATTAGAATGTAAGCACACAAATTAGAATGTAAACAAACAAAACTAGTTTGACATTACACCCGCTTCGCCGAATTGAAAAAAAAGTAAAACTCAGCTGTTTCTTCACTCCACCTTGTATGAATTCGCCTTGTGTATAATCAAAACAAAGTAAAAAAGCCCGTTATCTTCGAACTAAACATCAAAAGGTAGTACATAGGCACATGCATAAATGTGAACAAATGCCAAAAGGCAAGAAATCCGCAAATTTTTTTTTTCAATTAAGTACATAAATAAACGTAATACAGGATAATTAAAAAAATTCTGGCCGATCATGCCGGGCTCACTAACTTTTCCAATTTTAAAAACTTAAACCGTAGGAAAATAAACTTGTTAAGGTAGGTTTCCGAAAAAAATCGACCAAAATGTGAAAATCAAAACTACGCACGAAGTGAATATAAACGAATCTATATAAATACCCGATGTTGATGGTTCCATAATTAAAGTTGTTAAATTATACTTAGCGACTGGAAAATATATATTCAAACTGTGAATAGAAAATGCACAAAAATCAACCTGCATTTATTACGAAAATAAGCTCTGTGTTTGTAAGGCTGTGAAAATAGAGGTGATGAAAATGGCATTTACAAACAGTTGGTTTATTGTTGCTAGTATATTCATAAATCCAAAACAATAAACGTAAAGTCCTACAGGCTATTTAAAAAAAAATAAGTTTTTGCCAACTTTTCTGGTCTGCTGCCCCATTGTGCGTCGTTGTTGTGTTAAGGGGCTTAATGGTTGTAGAGCACTCCCACTATCGATTGCAGATACACAGCTCTAGTGTTTATAGAATCGAAGCTCGATAAAAAACGACACATCCCTTGTATGTATTTAATTATAATTTATCCGATTATACGCCCATACACACACACAAAATTAATATAAAATTAAAAACTACCTACAGAGGTCAGTGGTTTAAATAATCAGTATAAATTTATCTCGTTTCTTCCTTCGACTAAATGGTAATGTTGAGGTATCTTTCAAAACTTCAGTACTGTTTAACACTTCTTAAGAATTACATCCCACAGGCACTATAAAGGTTTTAAATCAGTGAGGAGACTTTCGATATTGCGTTTGTCATTTGTAAACTCACATCCTGAATTGCTTTGAGAATCTGTAACCATATTGACGACATCAGAACACATTCAAATTTTCTGAGTTCTGACAGATTTTCTGAGAAAGAATTGACTCCATCAATCCTAGCATACCATCTTGTATCTGATAAGCTATGTAATGAATTGGATACATTTTGTATCAAAATTTTCCAGCGTTCAACGTTGCGTGCTACTGCTGAATATGTTGTAGCATTTTTGAATTAACCGGCGGTGTCAATTCCAGCTAAATTTAGACCATGGGTGCCACACGGAGAAAAAAAAACATATAGATTTTAACTTAAAATTCTATTTTGTACGCCTTTGTTATCCTACACTCATATTCCTTCCATTATCGTAAAGGGTAAAATAGATACAATTTTGTAGAACATATTTCCAACCAATTATATTTTATCAGAATATGTTTAAAAATAAACGTTATTTATGCAATAAATATAAGAAAATATTTTTGGGAATTTTCATCAAGCAGCGGGCTTAATGAGAACATTCGTCTCGCCATGAATGTCATATAAAGTCATGGTGAAAAGAATACTGAAGGTGGCGCGGATTTTGATACCGCTAACCCTTTCTTGAAATTTTTGGCAGAATTTCCAATGTGTTTAAAAATATTAGTATGTATTCTCTCTAACATGTATTGCAACGGGTTTCCTCTCAGTTTTGTACGTTGATAAATCTGGTTTGACGTCATATCATGTCATGTCGCCAAGTTAGTCTCCCGAATATCGGATCAATCAGCGCAATCTTGTATTCTATCACTCTTGATATAAAGTAATTTATGTGTTGTAGGTATGTCAATTCAGTGTCCCCGGACTCAAGGATCGCGGCCTTTATGAATCCCGGAAATCCCGGGCTAGTCGATTGATATTGCGGAAGGCACATTCAACAAACACAATTAATAGTTATTCATGGAGCAAATGCAAGAATCACAAGTATTTTCTTGTTGCGTTAAGGTGCCGAAATATCAATAACACGCAACCAAGAATACTTCGTTTGATTGAAAGTTAAATGATATGTTAGTAGTTTTGATTAAGGATATTCATATTTTGTCTAATGGTGCATAAAGTGTTTAATTTCTATCAACAATCTAGCCAACCAGTGTTGAAGCAGAACTGTGTTTCTCTTCTGCTGACTTCAAATTAGGCCACGCTTGGAGGGTAGCACTCCCAAAACTTTAATATTTTTAACAAAGAGTCAACGAAATATATTTGTAGTTGTGGTACCCAATTTTTTTTATTATACTTAAGTTTGTAAATTTTTTTGTTTGTTTTCCTTGTTTATAAGTTAGAACAATTTATTACCGTAATAAATAAACGAATCGCTAATAATAATGTCCCTTTGTTAAAATTCACAAAGCGTCCCAATGTGTGGTAAGTCATCTAATATTGCTTAATTTTAGTTACATTTTTCTATGCACTCCAACTGTGATTTATGACACCTTGTGAAACGCCTAAATGCTTTGATTTGAAATACCATATAAGGCTGAATACATGTCCTATGCCTGTTGGATTTTGTAACAATGGGATTTAACAAAATCAAAAAACCTTTTACTTTCGAAATATTTCCGGGATCCCGCGAGTACAAAATAAGATCCCGCAAATCATGAGATCAGTAAAACACCGAAAACTTACATCTCCAATATGTCATGTATCAATGACGGCTATTACACGTTATGGCGCTAAAAATAGGTCATCTTTCCACTTTTCTATTGCTTTGATGTGTTAACAGTGATTGACATTCGAATATTCAACGCAAGGTGTTTAACAATAATTTTTATATGTTTTGGAGCGAATTTCTATCGGGTCTTGCAATAGGAACGCACAAAAGTTTTTTTTAAATAAAACAAAAAAGGTTTGGGATATGAATTAAATTCTTTATTCCTGTGAAAGTACATACGCTTGCAGAAGTCGACGGTTTTCAAGCATAAATCGGCCGATACTGCTGCAATTTCACGTTCGATATTCGTACGAAGTTCATCAATCGTCGCTGGCTTCTTGGCATAGACCATAGACTTGCCGGCGACCGAGGCGGCCAATTGACTGGGCCATTTCGTGAGATAACACGTTCACCAAACTTGGTTTTCAATAAATCGATTGTGACATTCGCTGTGTGGCTTGTGGGTCCGTCATGTTGGAGCCACATATTGTCCAAGTCCATATCATCCAATTCGGGCCAAAAATATTCGGTTATCATTGAGCGGTAGCGATTCCCATTCACAGTAACGTGCCGGTCTTGATCATCACGGAAGAAGTACGGCCCAATGACGCCGACGGCCCATAAACCGCACCAAACCGTAATTTTTTCGGGATGCAATGTTGACTCATGGAGCACGTGTGGATTGCTGCCTGTCCAATAACGCATATTTTGCTTATTGACGAAGCCATGAAATGAAACGAAATGAGAAATGACGACGACCATAAATTGGACGTAGCGCTCTTAAAGTTGAGGCCATTGACTCCGAATTTCGGTAGTAAATTTTAATAATATCGACTCGTTATTGGATCGTATGTCTTTCCATGATGAAATGGCAAACCTTACTGAAGAGAAATGTCAAAAGAGCGGGGAAAAATATGGCGTCGTTTGCTGTCACTATCGGTCTACTTTTGTAGCGTCCCTATTGAAAATGTATTAACAAAAAAATTTAAGGATCTCTAAAGAAACAGTAATTTCCTTAATATCGTCAACGGATACACGCATAAACGCAATAACGTACCAATAATAAATAATTTAATTTAAGTTCGTCACTAACTCCTGCGAGTCTGTCGGTATATATGTATACATATATGCATATGTACATTAGTATATATGCACAGCCATACAAATGGAAAAAACAAAATTTATTAATTATCAACATTTCAACTTTTAGCAGTCCGACTGACCTCTTTAACTGAACACGTTTCATTCATTGCTTCAGCTTATTCGCAATCAGCTTAGGCTGCTAATTTGATTTGACTATGAAATTTTTTCAAGCTAATCCGTATTTATGTTTATAAACGTTTTCAATTGCGCTTACAGCTGCGATTTAAGTCAGCAAATTTATTAAATAAGTAGTTGCTGTCTTGAGAGATCGATAGGAGTATTGCGGCGCACAGCTTAATCATTTTTAATTCACGACAAAATTTCGGTTGCGCGAGCAATCAAATTACAAGCAAATGAGTTTTTCTAACAAATTACATACGTATACCCACTACATGTAGGTACATACTATGTATACATAATGTACGTGTGGATATGTTGCAGCGTATTCGTAATCAAGTGTATAGAAACACCTGAATTACAAAGTATATAAATACAATGGCACCTCTATTTTTAATGTATATACATATATATTGTGTTCTCTCAATAAATTTATTAAAATATATGTAATTATATTTTCATCTATTTATAAATGATAAATCTTTCCTTAGAATACATCAGCAAAGTCGAGTTTCTCTTTTAACAAGATTTTATTTTGGCAGCTATTACAATTCAGTCGGTCGATTTTACTTGAGAGCCATGTAAAAATAATTAAAATCCACAACGAATATAGTCCCACAAACCCAGAAATAAACAAGTTTATTAAAAACTTTGATTAGGCACAAAACATGAAATAAAGGCATCACATCCTGACTCTAAGGGAATGATTAAAGAAGATCAAAGTACATCAACTGAGACATTGGGTGCGCATTTGCCGCGGGGTAATGATATAAACATGTTTAAACTAAATTGTAGCTTACAAACTTGAATACTGAGTTCCCATACAAAATATGTATGTATGTACAATTGTTTAATTTAAATTTAAAGAACAACTCAAGCTAGAAAGTTTAATTTCCCAGTTTTGAAAGCTAACTGTTCATGCTTATAGCTGACTCCAAGTGCTTTCATACTTATACTGTCATACGCACCCAAAAAGTGATTTAAAACGTGCTTAATCTGACTGTATTCGCGAAAGTTATTTGCAACTTACTAGTGATTTACTAAACACTAAAGGTGCTGCCAAACCATTCGAGTTCTGCCGGCTGTTTAAGAAATATTTAAAAAAAAAACCTATCTATTTATATACACATCTATGCCGCCCCAGTTGAAAAATACTGTCATTCACCCCAGTGAACGAAGGTGTCCCCGCAATCCGCAATAAAGCGAGATTTTTAAACATTTCATTCATTGTGCCCACTCCTTAAGGCAAGTATGAATGCTGGCCGTCAAGATATAAAAACCGTGTTCGACGATTTTACTGCCAGGGTGGGAAGGGAAGGGATCTGTGGACGGAATATCCGCTAACGGACTGGGACTGATGGACTTCGCCGGGTACATAGTCCCAGGTTCATTCATAATAAGATAAATCAAGCTACGTGGCTATCTACCAATGGAAAACCAAATGGGCAATGTTGTGGCAGATGGAAGGCATGGTTCCAACAATGGCTCTTGTCGCTGCCAATTTTTGCACACGCACCTGTGCCGCCAAAAGCTCGCACTCATTGTCGCGAGAAGAGCTCGTCGTCATAAATCTACAATGACAGCAGATACCCGACCACTTCGACTTGCTCTTGTACACTCTGAGAACAACATTTATTAAAATGACTGGTACGACAAGGAATGCCGCGCAACGATGGAAAGAAAATATGCTGCCTAAAGGTCACGCTGCGATCGGACTCATCGCGCCTTGTGCGTGAGAAATATCGAGAAAGAGGCCGAGTGCAAACGACCGAAAATTCGATCAGAAGGTGCTGCTTACAGAAAGTGTCAAGACGTGGGCTATTTCTTCTAAAAATAGCATCATCGACATTCAAAGTACATCGACGTTAAGCCCACCGTGAACGAAATGATCGAAACGTCTTTATCAGTGTGGGATTAGACCTAGCAAGTCATCCATCGGCCTTCTTTTTCAACACAACCAGCTCCCTCAGGATTGGGAAGGTCATGTCCCTTCCCTTCTCACCCTGGCATTAAAATCGCCAAGAACGATTTGTATATCATGTCGAGGTAGTGTTCATACGCGCGCTCAACAGTCGACGTCTTTATACCGATGACATCACTATCTTCCGTTACAAGTGGACAAATGGGCAAAATGCTCCAGCCTTGAAAGTATTCCACGTGTACCCCCGGGTGGTGGTAGAGAAGTCTCCCTCTGTGTATTTCCAATTGGCGCCGGTTATCAGGGCTGGACAAAAATTGCCAATAGGTGAAAAGTAGACGTTTTTAATATATTTTGATTTAAGTTTAATGCGTCAATGATGTACTCTTAAAAGATAATACCATATCGGGCTTGTTAATGTGTTAGACGGTATTCGATAGTTTTAATAATAATAAGAATAATAATTTGACGTTTACACCATAGCTTGATGTTTGGCCGAACTTCTCCTACAATTTGTGATATGCGTTAAAAATTGAGAGACCTACAGTTTTAAGCCAACTTCGAGTGGCAAATGATTTTTGTGAGAAGTTTTTCCATGGCAGAAATATACTCGGAGGTTTGCCATTGCCCGCCGAGAGGCGAGCGCTATTAGAAAAACATGTTTCTATAATTTTTGATGTTACTTGCCCCCGGTCAGGATTTTAACCCGAAAACCACCGAATGAAACGCGCACACTACACCATCGGCTACGACGGCCGCCATAAGTGTATTTATTTTTATAAAATATACTAACTACCACACTTAGGATCACCAAATTACCAGGCTGGAAAGGTTTCAAATTTGTTGTTACTTGATAACGCAGCGATGAGACGTTGGAAATTATTTTTAGTTGTAAGTTGCTTGTGGCGTGGAAGGTCAAAGGCACTTATTTTTTTCAAATAAGTTCCTTTTAACTAAATAAAATATTTGTATTCTTCGTTTTTGTTTTCATAAGCAAAAAATTTACCGGAATACAGAAAGCTTTACCAAAACACCAAATAACGAACTACCAAAGTAACAGCACCGATCAGAATACCAGTAACGTCTGATTTGCATACCTACAATTAAATACAAAACCTCTTTGCATTCGGCACTACTTTAGCAGTAAAACCTTCAGCGATGTACTTATACGTAAAGATTACTGGAGTTGCTAACACGTAACGTAAAGTTGGCTGGAACATGCTGTTTAGATATGAGATTTCCTAGGGGCATAGCTGTCACAGTAAACACATGTGTATGACACTTATACATATGAAGTACAGTAGCCATACACTGAAGCAACGTTTGCATATCGTTGGCTGAAGAATCGGCCAACTTTTTTGCAGAATTTTTTTGTGCTTATTTCGACACAGACACTGAAACTGGGATTGGGGATAGTTTTGCCTCCAATTCCCCGCTTTCCTTTGGGTCTGTTAAGATAACGGAGGATGATGTCTTAAGAGGTACGAGTATATACTGTCTAAAGCCGTCTAAGTTCATGGATGCTGACGGGGTGTCAGTTGTACTTTTTAAAATGTGTCCTGCTTGTGTTGTACATCTAATGTTAATCTTTAATAAGTCTCTCTTTTCTGGTGGTTTATTGATGACTGGAAAAAAACCTCAATTACCCCTATTTTTAAAAGTGGTAACAAAAACGATGTTCGCAATTATCGGCCTATTTCTAAACTATCTACGGTTTCTAACCTATTCGAATATATCATTAAAGAGAAGTTGGTTTTTTTCTGTCAACATCTTGATATCTCCTAACCAGCATGGATTTGTTAAAGGCAGTTACCAACCTCGCTGTGTTTACCGAAGACTATTTTTCGTCCTTTCAAATGGGTATGGCGTTGATTAAATTTATACTAACTCTTCAAAGGTTTTCGATAGAGTTTCGTCAAGATATTAATTATGAAATTAGCTTGTTTGGAATTTCATTAAATCTTTCTTGAAAGGGTTAAATCGTATTTCTCCGAAGAATCAATGCTATTGCGTTTGAAAATGTTTATTCACGTCCTTTCATTGCTACTTCGGGTGTCCCTCAGGGTAGCATATTGGAACTCCTATTTTTTACTCAATTTATCAATGGCATTTATACCTGTTTTTCTTCAGCTAAATTTCTATATGCAGATGTCCTTAAGATCTGAGATAAGTTTTCTGTCTGGTGTTTACAAAATCGATTATCTTTGAACATTAATAAATGTTCTAACTGTGATTTTACTAGAAAGCATTACCGAATTTCTATGAGTTATTTTATCTCTGGATCACGATTAAAGTGCGTGTCCGAAGTTAAGGACTTAGGTATTTACGGTACAAAGCTGAGTTTATCTTCGCATATTAATTATATTGTGCCAAAATCGTATGACAAGCTACCTTTTATCTGACGTAATAGCATAGTCGTTTCTGATCCATATACACTAAAACTTCTGGATACAAATTTTGTGACGTCTAGGCTAGATTACGCCTCTTTTATCTAGAGGCCTCATCAAGTCTCGCTCGTTAAAATTTAGGGACCTTTTGCCTGCTTATGAATCTCGCTGCCTGCTCTTTCTCGCCTGCACCTTCGATACAAATATCTTAACCGGGTCAGTAGACTGAAAAGGTTAACTTTTAATGTCCCTTTTCGCAACTTGAGGCAGTTCTCTGTGTTTATATTGGATTTTCTAGTGCAAAATTCGCGTTCTGTGTGGCAAACTAACATACCATATTCTACATTCAAATCATCTTAAGCTACGAGAAATATTTCGGACTTAACGTGTACGTAAATAAGCAAAATTGTCATATTTTGTATGAACAATCTCCAGACTGCCTTTCATCAGCAAAAAGTTACTATCTGGTGTGGTTTACATGAAGATGAAGCCAACGTTTCCGTTGATACTTCGCGACTTTTTGGTTCCGTACATCATACCAATCTTCTAAGTCCTAAATGATTCAATCACAATGGAACAACAAGTCATACAGTCTGTGATACCATAACTTTATTGGGTCGAACTTTTGGTGACTGAATCAAAACCAGCTATGACTAATTGTGCGAGATAAGGTCGACTGCTGGCAAGTATTCTCACTTCAGCAACCATAAGTTTATGGGGAATGTCTTTTGCTTTTAACAATCCTAGATAGGCTTTATTTGTATTTTTTTTTTTTTTTTGTTAATTTTATGTACAAACATAGTTCAGACAATAACGAAGACCCTATAAATTAATGTTTCAAACTTAATAAAAAATTTATAAAAACTCAACAAATTTTTATTAAAATTATACAATTATTTAGAGATGTTTTTAGAACTTTTTCTGGTAAGCAGTTTTAGAACTTATTTAGTTTTAGTATAAAAAGTTTTCAAGGCCAAACTTACAAAAATTAAATAGGCATACCCTTCTAAAAAATTTAAAAAAGTTGATGAAAGTTTGTTAAGTTTTTATAAATTGTGTATAAGTTTGAAACATAAATTAACATAGTATTTGTTATAGTATGGACTATAGTTTTACATAAAATGATCGAAAAATATGTATCTTGAAATAGAAGGTGGTGTCAAAAGAACAGCGATTAATTAATTTTAATTTTATATTTTTTACACAATTTATAAAAACTCAACAAACTTTAATCGAAATTTTTAATTTTTTTAGAAGGATCTTTAGAAATTTTTGGGTACGCTGCTTTATAGCCTACTTAATTTTCAAATAACAAAAAATGCAAGTTTGAAGCGGCTATAAAACTACATAAAAACTTTTAAAATTTTTATGAAAATGTGTTGAGTTTTTATAAATTTTTTTTCCAAATTTGAAACGTTCAGTTAAAGGGTTTTTCATTCATAAATTTATTATATATAACATTATTTGTATATAAAATTAACAGAAAAGCCCTGCTAATATTGTAAAAGGGTCATCATTCGACCGGTTTTGCTTGCCACTGTAAGTTTTTTTATTTTATATTTTCTCAATTGGTCCAACAAATTCGCCTTGGACTAACTGTGAGAATTGCCACACCAAAAACCAAACGCACAATACAAGTATGGTAAATGTCGAGTACGAAAGTGTTATTATTATTATTATTATTTTATTGTTATTTATATTTAAAATTACAAAACAACCTGTCAGCACAAGCTAACAGGGTTATCGGCTTGATATTAGTGGAGTAAATGCGCAAATACTAATTCCTTTAAGAGAGTTTTATGTGACAGGAAAATATGAACTAACACTCCTTCAAATTTTAAAATTGCGGTTCCATTCTTTATAGCAATATGCAGAGAAAACTAAGTAAATGATTACGAAACTCTTAGTTCATTAAGGTAATTTTATTAATAAAATAAAAACTAGCACGGTCGGTAGGTAAAATGGCTGCGGCCCATGGCGTTCATGCTATGGTTTTGATGCCATGAACTCGACATAACCTACTAAGTAGTGACAGGAGTACAGTCCTAAGGATTGCTTGCGGTATTGTTTTTTAATGATACCTATGATACTCCATTCGAGCAGAAGCACGACTTTTGAATTAGAGGTCTTAAGATTTCTATACATATTTTCTTGTATCCTCTAATTTGATAGATAGGTGTTATGAAACTGTACTACACCTGGTATGTACGTACGTGATAGCACATCTGTACTACTCCCTATCAATTGTGTAAGTTGGTCAAAATCTTTATTTTGCTTCGGCAATCTATTTTCATGGAAACTTGGTAATGCAATTGCTTGCATTTCTAGCTTCTATTCAAATTTGTGTAATAATAAGGCATTTGAAATACAAAAAAATATGCAATTTAAAAATTATTTGGTGCTACAATTATCACCGATCAAAATGCTTATATTTCGAATAAGAATCGTTATGAACTAGTTTTAAGAACTTTGCTTACACATCTCGGTGATTATTATTATAATATTTTTTTTTTTTTGATGTGCATATACTGGCTTGAGGTACAGTTGACAAAATCATAGTACATATGTATGTAGCTACTTTTTAAATTCACTAAATGTGAATTCACATCACACAGCACTACTATAGGGTAAGAGGCATATACATACATATGTGCATACATACATATGTATGTATGTACTTAACTACTCTGCCAAGGGTTCAAAGTTAATCTTTTTCCTAACATTGCTCTCCTCATTTACCGAATGCAAAAATTGCACTATTTTAAATATTAAAATCAGCACTATCAGAACCGGCGTTTGAAAAAATAGTTATAGGTATGTGTACACTTCTTAATGCAACAAAACGAAATAGATTTTAAGTTAAGCGTAGTAGATGTATGTAAACACACATATCTATATACATACATATATATAGTACATATATGTACGTATGCACAGACATATCTATTTATGCATTTCCTTTTTCGAACAATTCACCACGATTCCCCTCAGACCATTACTTTTCCCCCGTTTTATGGTTCAGCATTGATCACACATACATATGTACATACATACATACCTATGTATGTATGTAGTTACATACATGCATACGAAACGAAAACCAGTTCGTACTTATACTCGTATAAGTACAAACACATGTACATAAATACACACAAACTCATTTCCTCCCCAAATTTTACAACTACTTAAAACTACTCGGAGACATTTAAGTTATTTTTCCGATATTAAATTTACATAACTAAATATTTATAACAAATACACCGTCCGAATGAACTATTCAACTATTAATTTTGCTGACGGTGATTCGCAGCTACCTTCCTTTTAGTCTCTTGTTAAACTCCGCCTTTAATTTGTAATTGATTTGTGAGACAACTTCCGCTGCCAATATTTCGAATGACCAATAATCAAGCTGACAATGTGGAAGTATTAAGATTTCTTGATACTGCCATCTCTTTCTAACTAGCGAGTAAGAATATAAGAGAGGATACGCAGCGTAGCACTTTCAACGCCAACCTTTTGTCTCTTTCCCTCTTATGCTAAGGTGTAATGGGTGTGAGATTTCAAAGCATCGAAAATATCATTAATTAGCGCTTCGAGTTTTTGTTTCATGTTGCAAATCTCTTTGAATTTTTTTTTATTGTTAATTTTCTCGCCATTCAATTCATACAGTTTAATATTTGTAATGTATTATTTCTTATATAAATATAATAATTTCGAACATATTGTACAAAGGAATATTTTCTTATACCTATCTATAAGTACATACATATATATGTATGTATATACATATATGTATGTATATTTGTCTATGTACATACAAATTACATAGCCTAAAATTCAGGGCAAGATTTAAAAATACAGACATGTGTATGTACATATTGTACATACATACCTAGTAGGAACAACAAAAAATTGGCAACAGTTTTTATTTCAGTTTTTTTAAACTATCTTACCTAATGCAGACGACCTGGCGAAAGTGATGGTTAGTAGCGTATTCTGAATTTTTTCCAAAGTTTTACTGGAAATTTTTTCTCATAATATACTTTTAATACGATTACTGTAGATCGTATGCAGAAACAATGTGATTAACAAACGAGACGGAGTTACGCGGCGCATATGTACAAGTTACCCGAGCGAAAGTATTTAATGCGTTTAAACTATAGAATGGATTAAAATTGCTAAACATTGTTCGGCGATGGGGTCTATTCCGCATCTCATGTGCAGTAGAGGATTAAAATTGGTATTTTTTTTTGGTTTCCCCAGCTCAGTAATCTATGATAGCATACAACTTTTTAAATACGTTTTGGAAACGAAAGGATACATTTGCAATTTATTTTACTGCAGGACTTTCAATCAGCTTTTTTTATTAATAGACAAAATACTACTGTCACGCTAAAGTGGTAGCTTCAGTTTCAAATATATAACTTTAATTCTCTAACTTCTGCACGTAAGACAATTTTAAAAATAGAATTTAAAAAAATAAAATTTTCGCATTTTTAGGTTAGTGGTCATCTAGTAATTTACACGATATTGAATTATCACAAAATTTTACAATGAATATTGTTCGGTTAAATTGGTCGTAAAATGCGCCACAGTGTGGCACTTTAAAGGAATTTCAAGAAATGCGATAAGGTGCAGAAAAAACATCCATTTGCTCTCCGATCACACAGAAGAAGAATGCAAAAATCTATGTACGTACGGAAATCAAAGCGCAGCGATGCGGTAATCGCCAAATAAATCCTTTTAATTTTATCTAAGGTTCCTAGATCTTAAATTAGATATACATAGATAAGTTTTGTGTTTGGTTTCGAATTACGATTTTAACGGAGGGATAACTGAACAACTGTTTGCCTTCTGTGTAAAAATTTAAAACTATTTAACAAACTGGGAACACATCAACATTTATATATACATATGATCCTTTTTTCAGAAATTTTAATTCTAGTATAAAAAATTACAAATTTCATTTTTCCAAACGTTTCCATTGATTTTTGGTAATTTTTTTGTTGACGGCCTTGGGCTTTGCCGTATCTCTCTTGTGAATGTTTGATGTTGTTACATTTTTTTCCTCCCACTATTTCGCAAATAAACGTTTTTTTACGGGTATCCTGCAATATGTATTTTTAAAAGAGAATGAGTAAGAATTTTCGTTTAAACATGAAGAATAAAAAACACAATTCAACTTGGATTTCGAGAAATTTAATAAAATCAGTTTAAATCGTAGTCATTCACGTGTGAAAGGATGGTTAGGTTGGATAGGTTGGAGTGGCTGGCACCTGGGGTGGCTCACTTAGGCCAGTAATAGGAGGCCCATTGTGTTACCACAAGAAAAATCTCTTGTCTTGCAAGTTCGTCTGCCATGTAGTTTCACTATGTCCAGGTGACCAGTGACCCAAATGAGGTACTGTCTGTTCGGCTTGGCCATCTCCTGTAGAGATAGGCGGCAGTCCACTAAAAATGAAGATACCTCTTCCTATAATTCCGGTCCCAATCTTCTCTACCGCATCCATGATAGGTGAGACCTCAGCCTGGAAGGCGCGGCAGTGATCTGGAAGGAAATTTGCAGGAGAGGGTTTCGGGAGAAAACGCCTCCCCCTACCTTATTATCGAGGTGGAGTATGAAACTCAAGTTACCGCTCATCCCTGCTTAGAATTTGTGTAATAAAGTTGTGTTGTTAAAAGCGCCTTCAATGTCCAGGAAGGCTACGAGACAGAAATCCTTGACGCTGAGAGACTTCTCAATATAGCCGACCAAGCTATGGAATGCAGTCTCGGTAGATTTGCCTTTGCGGTAGGCATGTTGGTCATTAGACAGTAGTCGACTGTCGATGGTATCGGACAGGTAGCTACTAACAAACCTTTCAAGTGTCTTAAGAGCAAATGATGATAGGCTGGTAAGCCTAAGATCCTTTGGATTAGTGTGTGAAGCCTTTCCGGCTTTCGGAGTAAAAATAGCCGTGACATTTCTCCATGCCAACGGTATATGATTCAGATGGAAACAGGCCCTGGAAATAGTAGAGAGCCATTTAGCAGACACTTCCAGCGTCTTAATTAGCTGCGCAGGCATTATCCCATCCGGCCCTGCAGATTTGTTTGGTTTAAAGCTTTGGATAGCCCATTTAACCTTTTCTTCCGAAACCGGTACGTTGACAGGGTTGGCAGAAATAAACGGAGAAATTGTTTGCTTCGCAGTTCTGTTCCCAGGAAAGTGGGTATCTAGTAGCAGTTCAGGGTTTCCTTTACCGTTGAGATCCAAGAACCGTCTTGCTTTTATAAAAAACCCATCGGGTTAGAGAATCCAGAGAGAACCTTCCGGAAGCATCCTCGATGCCGCCGCAGAAGTTTCTCCACGAAGATATCTTTGCCACCCTTAAAGCTTTTTTATAGGTCTGGAGAGAATTTTTGTACTCCTGTCATACCAGCTCGAGACTCAGTCTTTTGGCTTTGTTGCATTTTCTCCTACAAGATTTAATAGGGAGTCCAAGCCTGAAGCCTAGGGCATTTGACCATATTCTCTATATCCCCGATACAATTGGGTTCATTAAAAGGTTTGCTGTTTAGCTTATCCTCAAATAACTTTTTATAAGAGCGCCAATCCGTTTTTTTAGGTTTTTACGCACTTTTGCGCTGGTAATAGAAAAGTTCAATGCAATTTCAATCTAACGATGGTCAGAGAAGGGGTGTTCTTCTAGAACTCGCCAACCCTCAATCAATTTAGATAGACTAACACGGATTCGTCATCTGAAGCATCTTTAGGATGCTTTCCGTTGTCGATGGTGTCACCGGGACCCATGCATTCGCCCGGGGTCTGACTGGAATGTCCTTCCAGCCCACTTTCTCAACGGCAGCCTTGCATAGCACCACCGATCCCGGGTCCTCAGAGGTGACCACCTTAATGTGGCCCTGGTACCAACTAGCGTCCTTACACGCCGGGGGTTTCCAGGATTCTCCAGCAGAGCGGCGAAGATGACGTTTACCCACCTCCACTGGTCCTTTGGTATGAACCCGAGCTCGTTGACTCGGTCCAGGACCCCAATAAGGATCGTGTCCTTCGCAACCTTGGCAAAGCTAGGCCTGACCACCCAGGAGTGCGGCCGGATTCTTTTTGAAGCCGGAGTTTGTTCCTCCGTCGATCTCTGACGTTTAGACGGAGGCACCCGGTTTACCACCGAAGCCCCAGTGACCCGGAACTTAGGCAGCTGGGCTTTCGCTCTTTCCACCGCTTCCTTCGAATATTTTTTTGAGAGGGCACCAGTGCCTACGAAAATTTAAGGTTGAAAAGTTAATTTGTTAATTTTTGGTACTCAGTTTTTGTAACATCTATCATTTATGTTGTTCATTGTGGTTTCGATTTTGTTAAGGTATACGGAAGTGATTTCATTAAACTCGGATAGCTGCGAACGTAGTTTTAATGGAGGGCGTATTAAAATTTTAATATTTATTGAAGTTCTGGCATAACCCTAAAAAGCTGTATGCACGAAAAATTCATATAGGATGGAGTTAAATGGGCAACTGAGCTATTTCGCTTCACGACTAAAAATGTCAAATTACATGTTTTTTGTGTTATCTATCACGTAGCTGTTTCGCAAATGCATTGGAGTTATTATTTTTTATTACGAAGGGACTATCCACTATTCCATTCGAGAACCTAACCTTAAATAAAACTCCAAGTATCTTTCTAGGGAACAACTGAATAAGTTTCAATCGATTTCCTTAAAAAGGAATACATCTTAACACAAATAATAGGCGCTGTTCTTTACTAATTCCAGCCTATCACAGTATGTTTGATATCTTAAGCACCAAAAAATGGAAACCTGTGTAAGTGAAAAGAGTTTAAGTAACATAGGGATAATTAAATTCTTTAAACAATAAATGTCAACACTCGCTTGGTTCTATTCACATAAGAATTTATATGTATGTATCTTAAATTCAAATTTTTCATCATAGCGAAGTCAATTAGACCATTAATGATTAATATAAATAAAAGTGGCCCAAGGTGACTTCCTTGTGATACACAAGAGGTAACATGAATAACACCAGACGTATGTAACATTTTCAAAAACTGCTCTATGTTTCCTAGCAACTAAATTAGAAGAAAGCCGCCTTATCATATGAGCGAGCTATTTTTGAAACCGTTGGTGACGTAGGAAATTCTAATAAATTTGATTAATAGCTGACGAAATGGAATGAGACAACGCTTTGGTAAGGATTACTTCGTTTAGCGACAAAACCATTGGCGTTTCATTTTTTCGAAATAATGTATCCCTATTTTTTTTTCTCAGCACTTTCACAGGGTTGCGTGTTCAAAATGGTTGCCTCTGATTAAGCAAAAATGTAACCTTTCCTAGGAAAATAGCTATTTTGCAAGACGAAAAATAACCAAATTCAAATGTTACAATACAAGAGGGCAACATTTGTTCGAGAAAAGTTTTGCAAAATTCATATAGCTCATAATACTGGACCTGCTTTTGTAGAGAGGAACAATAAATGATCCTTTCCAGGATGAGGTAAAAAACTCCTTGCTTATTGCAACGTTGAGGATACGTGTAAGTTGTTTATATTAAAATTAAGCACAACGTGTATGAGGGAATATTTATTTGAGCTATAATTCGAGTGCTCATGTACAAATCCAGTAAAAGTTATCCAGCTACCAAATTTCCAGAATTTGACAGGATTTGCTCTCTAAGAAAAATCTATTAAAAAAATGTTGATAAACACAAAGCTTGTAACAACTTGCAAGCTATACTAACATTTGATGTCATTTGTTGGCCCAAAAGTTAAAAGTTAAAATAAACTTGAAAACACCTTTGGGTGCAGTTTGTTTTGAAATTATTTGCGTTTGTGTAATATTGACAGATTTGAGTTGACGTGTATTTTAGTTTCTTTACACCTACTAAATATTAATTAACTAGTTTAGTTACTACAATAGGGCTATTTGGAGTTGTGAACGAGTAGCGTTGCCTCAGCGCCCCAGTGTAGGATTAAAGTAAGTGTTTCCGAAATTTTGATAAACTATACTTTTAGTTTCTAAACGATAATATTAATTTGTGAGCTCAAGGCCAGTGTATAAGGAAAAGTATATTGGAAAACAGACAACAACAGTCAGGAGCGGTAGAAATTATAGCTATTTCGGAGATCACCACATCTCTTCATCAGATTTCTTTCATGACTCCACTGGCATTCGAATTCACAACCTACGACTTGCTGGGCAAGTGCGTAAGCCAATGGACCAAAGTCGGCATGTAAGCTGCTGTTGCTTTTAGTTTTTAGTTAAGAAATGTTGAGATTGCAAAGATAAATCGGTTAGCCATGTCTATTTGTGCATCTATGCATTGGATATCTCGAGTAAATATGGAGATATCTCAACGAAAGTTGGTACACTTATTCACCTATACCAAACGTAGGTTAATTGGAGTCTTGCGGAAATCAAAAGAATGTGATATTTCAGTAACAAATAGACAAATAGAATTAGGTTAGAGAATGAAATACGTAGGCTAAAAAAATTTGGTACCTACACCTAGTACCAAACAATTTAGAGCAAATCGGTATATCTCCGAAGCTACTGTATCAAACTCTTTCAAATTTGCTGCACACTTTGAATTTCCCTCAGTGAGCACAAAATGATCAAAATCGGGGGAGCCCTACACGAACCTCTATACAACAGTAATGTTCAAAAAATCAAAATATTCGAAATTATATTAAATCATAAAGAAAAGTCGCTCAAATTTGATAGGCAAAAATTAATTAGGGAGAGAAATCCGTACAAATCCAAATTTTTGGAAAATAGGCGTGGTTTTTGTTTATACTTAAATACATATTTAATAGTTATTTGAATTTGAAAAAAAAAGAAAAATATATATTATAATAACCAGGTTTATTGCATTCAGCAAGCCATTGTCAGTGTAGGTTTAGTTCTGGCAAATCTAACATTGACAGATATTAGATAACGATACGGAAAATACTGGAAAAGACATCATCACTTAACCGACTTTAAATTAGCTTCGGCAGAACGAGAATGAGCTGCCGCTATGTCTGAATTTGGTATCCCTGCAAAACTTACCCGGCTATGTAAAATGACACTGGGCAACACCACCAGCTCCGTCAGAATTGGGAAGGATCTCCCCGAGCCGTTTGATACCAAACAGACAGAGTGACTCCCTATCGTGTAGGTTCTTTAACATTATGCTTGAAAATATAATTACAGCTGCAGAATGAATCCGATCAGGTACTATCTCTTATAAGAACTTGGAGCTACTGGCGTATGCTGATAACATCGACAGCATCAAAATTAACGTGTAAATCTTGTGCGAAATAAACATTGGACGAAGGTTTAAATATTCTTAATTTTTTAATTTCTCAGATAACATTTTCTGGAACACAATATTACAATTAAAAATACGTATTAACACGTTGCTGAAAGAATTCGTGCGGGTAACAATTTTTAAACGATGTCATGAAGTACATATGTACATATATCTACATTATGCAACAAAACAAAGTCTTCAATTGCTAGCGCAAACTTTTTATAACTAAACTAAATGATTCTAAGTTTTTTGTGAATAATTTAATGGAGGATACCTGGCTTCACAGTTGCCTTCAATGCCGCATATACCCATTGCACAGCTAGAATTACAATACAATTGAAATCATTAACGGCTTTTCAAATATTAAGAGGAAGTTAATTATACTCATTCGAAATTCTAGTTCGGGCAAATGTATGTACTACTCGTACTCCGTATATGGTAGGAGGGGTCAGCAATTGACGAGTTTCCGGAACACTAGCACAGGACTGGCGTCAGCATGTGAGAGCTAGTGCGCAATCGGTCGTGTTTTTATAAACCTACAGATGCACCTTTGCACTAATTGTTGATTCTTATTATCATCGGTATCGTCGTTTTGAGCGTCATTAACATTGCGATCGTCATTTGGTCGTCATTTCTGACAAATCATGCTGAGAGCCTTTTGATGTTATGCCCAGCATTAATTGTTTGTGTAATTTCGAGGCTCTCATTTAGGTCTTGTTTACTGGTTTTGTACCTCTTTCGCCACTTGTTGACAGATGGTGATTCGGTGGTACGGATGCACAGCATGTTGGCACTAAGCTGCAAAATATTCTCTTTTTTCACCTTTACAATCAATCAATTAGAAAATTCTCTTTCGGTATGCACTCTTATAGATATGTATGTATTCACATTAGGGTGCATCAGAGAAATGCGACTCGCTTTGGATCAGAAACGGTCAAGGTAATTTATAAGAAAACTGGTGTTACTAAAGTTAGTTTTCTAGGAGGCAATCCAGAGAAAAATAGTCACAACCATTAGAGATGTGCTGCAAAAATAGATTATGGGAAATTTTTTTCTTTAGATCACCTCCCATGATAGAAATATGTAGACTCAATGCTACTCAGGTATGGCTTAACCGATGTTCAGTTGTAGCAGTTCATTCCAAAGAGTTTTGCTCACATTCTTAGATAATTGGAATTTATCAAAAAAGTGTTTCCCGCTATTAAATTATGATGAATAATTTTGCAGCTATTTCAGAGATTTGTATATGCACTTTTATAAAAAACTTCCATAGAGGCTTTCAATTTGTGCATGCCAACAGATTTTTTAAATCCTTAAAATCCAAACCACTTTTAAAATATCATTTAAGTACGTTAAGTTATATACACTTTTTTATTTGTATCAAAACCATTACAATAAGTAACATTTTCTTCATAAAATTTTCGTCTTAATCTTACCTGCCAGCACAGCTGACGATTTTTTTAATGCAGAAATGTTCCTAGAGCATCTGGGTGCATCAAAAATAACTTTCTGAGGCTCGATATACTAAAATTTCTATATCAAAGTCACTAAAGAATTAACAAAAACACTGCTTTTTGCGCCTTCACTTATATATGTACGTATGTATATGTAATTGTTTTGGTGTGAACCTTAATACATACCTACATACATGCATTTGTATGTGGTGCACCTTAATGTATGTATGTATGTACATATGTGTGTGTGTGTATAAATTGTTCATGAATATTTGGGCGCTTGGATGAGACAGCCGTACAAACGCAAGGCATATTTTTTTAGATTTTTACTCGGATCTGAACCAGTTTTGAATGTAGAATTTTTCGAAGTCGGTTATATTAAATAATTCAATGTTGCAACGACAGCTGGTATATATCTACATACATATGTATGTATGTGCGTATGCACATGAGTATTCTGTAGGTGTGAAGTGTAAAGAATTCATGTGTTTTTTCTTATCTAAATTGCCTTTTGAGTATCAATAATTTACCCAGAGTGAAATTCAGTGTTGCGGTGTCGCACTGGAGATCTAAAGTCAGAAATTTTGTTACGAACGACATGATCTTAATATATACATATATTTATATATTTGTAATATATGTAAGTATACATTTTTATATTACTACATTTAGATACTCTTCTTGTTATGAATACTGAATGAGGATTTAGCGAGTGCATTATTAATTGTATATGCATATACATAAATTAAATTGAGTTTTCTCTTAGGTTTTGTTGCTAAAAAAGTGTATAAACGAATCGTGATGTAAAACCCCACCTACCAATAGCTGTTTAACTTTAAAAGTGTTTAAACTAACAGAAAAGACTACAAAATAGTTTCACCAAATCTTCCACAAATTCTTTACCACTCAGATCACGTCCAAAAAGACTGTGATTATGGATTTGTGATAGTATTTTTATATATACAACTCTGGTGCAATCTGCTCTTAATGTTATAACCGAGAGTTCATTTATATAATATAGTGAATAATGTAGCTACGTTATAAAATAAACTGACTTGTACTTTATTTACATATTTCGAATTATTAACAAGAAATTTCATGTAAACCGAATTCTATCCTTGATTAAATTCCCTAAAATACCGGGCAACTACCGTTGGCAAAGCTGGTTGCACCTACTACAAAACCTTACATAGTCATGGCCCGATTAATCGAAACCCCAGTTATAATCGGTAAGTTTCTTTCGGCTAACGCATTACCAAAATAATCGAAAACATCCCATCTAGAAATTATTACATTCCTAACCCAAGAGCGTGTGAATCAAAATTACGTATTTAAAAATTGGCAGTCTAACCACCCGCGTTAAATGAAAAACACTCGCAAATGAAACACGCTGCGCAAAATTTCCTAAATGTGAAACTTACGCGTATAGATGAGTATCCTAAGTGCCATATTTTTCAAAACTGAAATATAAGATAAAATTTTAACTCCAAATTTAACTCTCTTGCCATTCTACTACTGCCATACAACAGCCTGTATAATTTTTACATAAACCAATTTGATTTAAAAAAAACACTTACTGTACTCATACTCAATTATTTTGACACATTTTAAATAAAATTTACGTGTTTTCGTAAGAACATATTTTGTAGTTTTCTTAAAATTACCGCTGAACAAGTATTTTCTGACTGATTTAAAAAAAAATATATATTATTTTTATTGCATTTTAGTGAACTCTGAATAATATAGAGCCCCTGAATCCGCTACTGCGCATCTATATGTGCATGTGAAAATGTATATATAAAATAAATAAAATATGCACAACCAAAGGAATATCACTCGAAATATTTATATTATAAACGTAATTTCAGTATTCTGTATTCGCCTCTTCAGCCAGAGGAAAAATATGAATTTTCATAAAAATCACATGTCTACATAGTGATAGTAATTTTTATGTACATATTTATATATAGTATGTGCTTATAAGATGGTACTAAAAACTGCTAAAATAAAAAATCTTATTTTATGTCATTATAAATGAATATTTGTTTTGAAACAGATATGTGGCACAATCAATTCCCACACGTTATGAAGTATATTATCTCACAAACTAACTGTGCACTCCTCACAAAAATTAGCAGCATTAAAAATTAGATGTTGACACGCAAGCCACTCTGAGTGTCTGTATTTATGGACACGCAAGAATCCGAGTCAACTATAATTGGTTGTACCTACCAATACCAAAAGAAAATCTGTATGTAGGCACATATGTGAGTATATATATATATGTATATATATATATATATGCATGTGTATGTAAATACATGTGTGCTCATGCACAATTATGTATACGTATATGAATGTATGTTTATGCTTAAAAAAAAATTTACCTTTGTATGATTCGAAGAAAACTGAGATAATATATGGAATAACCAATAAAAACGTAATCAAGTGGGACTGTGGAAGCGGACGCTAAAATTATAATCAGATTATGAGCACTAATGATCCTTTAATAATCATCGTTTAGTCTTACTTAAGAAATCAAATCAAATCGAAGTCATTTCCGTGCCTCTGCGCCATCAAGTCGTCGCCATCGCAAGCTCTGGTACCTGATCGCGACAGAAATCATTCAAAATTGGATTTCATTATAATTTTCGGGAGTGCGAAACAGGAAGTGGCAATCAAAGCACAAAGTCGATACGGCTGTAGGTCGGTTGTAGCCGAAATACTCGTAATATAATTAAACATTTAAATACTTATGCCAGAATGAAATACACGAATTTATTGTATCAGTTAAAAACAAACAGAAAAATTGTTTTAATTATTTCCGGCCTCGTTTATTAGTGGAAATTGTCTTAATTCTTCTCCTCCTAAACACATGGTTTGTAAATACAAATATAAATACAAGCCTTTTTATATGGGTTTGTGCAATAATGCAACAGCTATTTACAAATTGGTTTTTTATTTCGCAATGCTCCATAGATTTTTAGGTTTCAACTCTGTGAATATTTGACAAGTGAACTTTTACACTTAATGTAATGGATTTAATAAGGTACAGCAATTTAATAAACTATTTTTACAGAAATTGATGTAAAATAATTACAAACCGCTTCAGAATATTATTAATATGTTCTACAAAAAATGATTGACCCATTTTCTATAACACTGCCCGTCCAAATTTTGCGGTAATTTATTAAAAATGATAAATATTCCTTAAAAAGTAAAGAATATGGCCGAGATCATTTTATTCATTATATCTTCGATCCAATGTCAGTGGTTAAAAGGAACAAAGCACACTAACTGCGAATTTATATGTCTAGAATCAAATCGGACTATAAATACGGGTTTTACTGATAACTCGACTCCTCGTACTGGAAATATATGAGCTCCAACGCCATCTACCCTATGCACAAAAGACGCCATTGCAAACACATCCTATGAATTTGAGCTCAATCGATTCAGTAGCTTTCGAGTATATAAACCACATACCAATAGATATATATGGCGTTTTTATAAAGAGTGGAAAATATAAAAGAATGATAAAAATAAAAATTACATAAAAACGAAATGTCGAATTTTCTTTGATATTTATAATAAATATTAAAAGTAGTTTCATTATATAATAGACTAATTGGCTGGCTTCAAAGAAAAACAGCAAATAATTCGTCAAACAAATCTGTGATAATTCCATAGTTTGTAATTTTTATTACAAACTTTTACTAGAATAACACTGACTTGGTATTAGGGCAGAATTTTAAAATCTAGTAGGCGGGATAAATGAAAAATTAAAATAAATTGGTAAATGCATACATATCTACATAATATACTTTTAAATATTGGAATTGCTAAACTCAACCTAAAAAGCAATACATTTTTAAGTACATATTTATGTATACATATGTATGTATTTAAAATTATTTAAAATATCCATGTGAGGCGCAAGTGTGTGAGTGTGGAATCATTGAAACGGCGTTAATTTCTTTGTAACGATTGTATTGACTGTTTAAGTTGAACTCGATGTCCATTTTGTCAGCGACCGAAGACAGGTGTAATTTAATTATCATCACGTGTAAATACCACATTTGCTACACCATATAACGGTTAGTTGTTATCCTTAAATTTGCTTAACTACTTTGTTGGTGTTGTTTGTTTTTGGTACATTTGGTTACCGGCCTCTCTAGCGCGTTTATTCCCATTCACAACGCTAATGCGACCAAGTCCCATTTAAATGACACATAAAATTGGTCACTTATCTTAGTTGCCACCGAAATGAACCAGCGCACTTTTGTTCTGCAGCAATACTCATACAAAGTGGCTAGTGGCGACATTTCAGCAACCCTAAGTGAGTGAGTCTGGCACGAATTTCATCCAGTCATGTGCGCGCATTCGTGACCTTAATATCCATTCTTTTGCTACCCTAACGGATGTTTGTGCTATTATTTTTACTTTTTGTTTGACGTGGTATTTGTCAGGTGTGTTGCCTCTTATGTCCATATTATCCTGAAAAGGTGGTTAAATTGTGTAAACGCTTATTGCCTTTACAGAGAAAACATGTTGAGAAGGCGTTAGATTTCACAATTAGTAACTCAAGTTGATTACAAGCCACAAAATAAATTAAACAACATAAACATAAAACCCTGCATGAGTATTATTTTCTGCATATACTTTTATGTATGGATGTACATATGTATACAAAGAAAAACATAGACTTATAAAAATATCAGCGTTTCCGCTATAAATAAAATTGAAATATATATAAAAATAGGTACCATGTATCTAGATACTTACATTTATCAACTTGTGTCTAATGCCGGCGTTTAATGAAATAATAAATCCCTTGATTTTTTCTTAGTTTGTTTTGCTATTTTATTAAGCATCGAGTTTTCTACACTATGAGTATAGCGGTAATACTATTTTATTAATTATTATTATATTTCAACTTTGTATGAAATGGATAAGTGAGACAATAAAAATTATATTATATTTTTTTACAGAAATAACAACGTTTTGGTTTCTTGTAAGACTACTATTTTAAGTCAATTTAATTATCAGTCTTTTATATTTCTTCGTCTTGCAAAATTGCTAACATTCATATTTTTGCAACAAAGTTATTAAGATTTTCAAGTAAACTCTCATTTAGAATGTTTGAGGTGCAATTTTTAAAATGGCGAGGATTACCGATGTAAACAAACTAAGGGAATCAGACTTTCAAAATTTTTAAGGGAAATTTAAAAATTTTAATAGAGAAATTCGGTGCGCAGTTGCATACCAAAATATATATATGTACATACATATGTATTTATGTGTCCTGGAAAGTTAAAAGAGATGTGCTCTTTTCAATGAAATGAACCGCTCAACTCTGGATTCATTATTTTTTTTCAAAATGGCGAAAAATTGTTTGTGTACACGTATTACAAAAAATGCATGCATGTAAGAACTTAACAAAAAACATAAATTATATGTAAAATAAACCAGAAAATGTATAAAGATACATTTGCATATTCATGGTCAAAATTAATTTAGAACTTTGTACTTAAAATGAGGTGCAGCTTTTTGATATAATTTTCAATATCTCTGTCCAAAAAACTACAGCTAATTTTAAGTACCAACTTAATTTTAACTATGATTATCCCAGTGTGTTCAAAAATTAAACACTTATCATAAATTGTATGAAAGCGCAATCTACATATGTACATCTGTATGTATATCTGGCGAAGCATCTCACTCCTTTTCATTTATTTTTCTTTAAACTAAAGTTTATCAAAACCATCAACACCGTCAACACATAAAATGTTTAATTCGTTCGAGCATTGCAATGTAGGAAACAAGCCTAACAAATGCACGTCCGTTTAAAGTGCATCTTCAATATAAACAGATATTCAAAAAGTTGAGGTCAAATGTAACCAAAAGGAAATAATACATACATGCATGGATACAATTTAAGTGTAGGCTACACTATGCGTGTTTAATATACAGGGTAAGAAACAACAAAACTTAGAAAATGTGCGACCCAGTCCTGCAGAAAATACGAGTACTTCTTATGTATTCAACGTCTGTAGCTTTTCAACACACAAACCCAGAAAAGGTAATGTATAGTAATCCAGACGGTAATGAGATAAATATTGTTCAGGCAAGAAGTAAAGAATGAACATCGTGAATCCGTTTATGCATTTATTCATTTTAATTTGCTGTTCTTATATAACGTACATAGAATTGCCAAGCAATGTATGAAAGATATTACCAATTTATGTAACGTAATACAAGACGTAACACACCACGTAGAGCAAGGGACCCCAGACCCATAGACCTTACTTACTAGTAGAGGTCGCTGTAAGAATGACAACGCAATAATTTATTGGCTTTATGGCCCAGCTTCGTTAAATGTTTAACTCCTTATTATAAAATCAATTGCAGTATAACAAAATGAGAACACAAAAAAAACTATTAATATTTTAATATTATATTGTTGACTTAAGGGCGAAATTTTGTTTACTGAATATGATTAGAAAATGAAAGTTTTAAAAAGCAATTCATTTCCTAAATATATTGGCATTTTAATGCTCCCAGAAACGAATGTTTGTTTTCAAGGAGTGAATCTATATTTTCTAATATAATATAATATTATTTGTTTGTGAATGTGAAGGAATCATTTCAATAGTTCCAATAATAGCAGAACTTAAAGGTTGTTAAATTAATTAATGTGCCGCAATACAGTATACGTCTAACATGTCGATAATCCCAAATATTTGATAACTTTTCTTTTGGACTAGGTTTTGCTGTAGTTATAAATTATGGCAAATAAGTATTTTTCATCAATCTTTATTTATTTATAGCATTTTCATTTTAAATTAAACCTTTTTAAAACTAAATGAAACTATTTTCAAACTAAACGAAACTATTTGCAAAATAAGTAAAACTCTTTTCAATATAAATGAAACTTTATTCAACTTAAATTAAACCATTTCCAAATTAAATTAAACAATTTCTACGTATATTTGTTTAATTAAACAAACAATATGTTATAAAATATGAAATTAATGAAGCGCTTGTCCACTCGCCGCCTTCGGGATTTGGATGATCATGTCCATAACGTAGTTCGAACAATCATTTTGATTAATTTGTGCGATACTTTCTTCAAATACGCTGACTATGTTATGCTCAGTAGTTAAATCACTTAGTAATGATCGGGCATAGGATTTTAACTTAGAGTTACAAATGGTTCAAAGAAAAAGCATAACCAAATGATATTCTGATCTTTTGCTGTTGTTGCTTCCGACAGATGGCACAACGCCGAAACCGGTTTGTCTTAAAACCAAATTTGACAAGGGATGGCGAAAATTCGTTCCAAAATACGTCATAACCAAATGGTTCATTATAACAATTAATTTGGAAATGGTTTAATTTTATTAGAAAAAGTTTCATTTATTTTGAAAAAAAAAGTCGGTTATTCTGAAAATAGTTTTATTTATTTTGAAAATATTTTCGTTTAATTTGAAAATAGTTTTATTTATTTTGAAAATAGTTTCGTTCAGTTCGAAAAAGGTTTAACTTAAAATGAAAATGCTATAAAACATTGGGCCCGTTTCTTTGTAACCTAGTTGCAAAAGAACACTAGGTAGGATAACGAATTGCATGTAAAGCAACAACACTAACTCGGAAAAATATGCGGGTTGAGCCAACTCGGTTAAATGATATCCGACCTGAGATGCTGTGTTGGAAAGTGAAAAAACTGCGCTACTGTGAGTTAGCCCTGAGCAAATACATGGGAAATTTAGATTTAAGACGTAATTCGTTTTTATTTGCATAATATTTGTAAATATATAACTATATGAATCTAAAAATTGCCAGCACAAATATTTTCCGTTCCTGAATAACCCTAAACAAATTCCAACTTACATGAAAGAGGCTAACAGTGTTACTTTATCCGAGTTGGACCGTTCTTTTGCAACTCGGTTACATTGGAACGGGCCCATTGTCTATAATAATTAGATCAAATACCTCAACCGGCAAATCGCCATCTTTGAATTTGAGGTTTTGTTCCTCATATGTTTTACAACTTTTCGGCACCTTTTCAACGGCTTTCCCTAAACAATATTAAACGGGCGTCGGAATTATTTAAAAAAATAAGTCTCTCTTACTCTTTAAATCACACTTAATAATTTTATTTTGCCAAAAGGCGTTGTAACCAAAATGAAAGTGACAGATACACTGTACACACTCGGCAGAGACTTTAATGTGAAGTTTACAAAAACAAAAAATGTCCAAACCAATCCGTTTTTTTTGTGAGGGCGAACGGTTTCCAAAAAATTTGCTGCTTATTTTTTTACTTAAAACTTTACCACCTCGAGTCTATTAGGTTCCCAAATACAAAATAATAAGCACTTCACAGTACGACAAATTCATCGGTTAAGACGTCCATTGCAATGTTGGATATTTAGTACTTGAATGCAGACAGATAAAGTAGAGAGAAGCACTTTCGAAGTACATATATGTATGAATGTCTTTCCGCGCGAACAATTGCAAGTTATGCAAAGTGAACGTCATTTACAAAGCTATAACTACATAAATATTTATGTACATACATAGATACATATGTAGATACATAGATACAAGCTTTGGTTGGCCTAAGTAAAGATGTGATTTCAATCGCTACCCACGTAATTGATATCCAACAATGTATGTAGCAACGTGACCAACAAGAATTTAATTAAAATTCATTCAGATTAGTATTGGTAGAAAAATAAAACCTGGGAAATGTTAAAGTGTTTAACTAAATAGATGTTGTATAGTTGTATGGTTTTAAGACACATTTGATAAAAATACGAGGGCTGTGAATACCCTGCTAAAATTGTGTAGTATTTTACAACAGTTAATCAATTGCTTTTATGTAAATAAGTTCCTGGATATGTTTTATTTTTCTTCACGAAACAGCAGTAAGAAATTCACCCCAGTTGTGAAAATTTACGATTTCACGACAAATAACACATCCTATAAATTGCCAAAATATGATATGTAAGAAATCCTGACATCCAGGAAAAGGTACCCTGAGCGTGGTCCTGCAAAATTTGATGACGATTTACAAAAATAATGCATTCAGTTAATGTCTAACAATTGTAAAAATAGATTGTAGTAGCAAGAGAAATACTATTCAAGTTATAAGTAATCGGCTCAATCATAATTGGATTTAAGACTCGGTTGGCAGATATCAGCGAATTGAATGAAAACTTATTATTACCATTATTAGTAATTTACGCTTCCATCATATACTTACATAACTCGATGTTTGGCCGAACTTCTCCTTCGATTTGTGGTGTGAGTCTTGATGTTGTATTACAAATTGAGGAACCTAGAGTTTTAGGACGATTCCGAATGACAGATGATTTTTGTGAAAAGTTTTTTTTCATGTCCGAAATACTCTCGGAGAATTGCCATTAAACCCGGGGCATTCTAGGAGAAGCACGTTCACGCTACATACTCGGCTACGGTTGCCGCCAAACATTATATACCATTTGTGGCACTGTTTCCTGATATGAAAATTCAAAAGATTCAGGCAGTTGCAGCAAGTATCCTAATTAAATAACTCGCTGGTGTACCTTGTACGATCTTCTTATAATTTTGTACTCAGAAAAACGGTTCGTAAGGGGTCCAAATTAAAAAGTTATTATATCACCAAATTACGAATATTGTATTTAGTTTGAATTACTAGACATTATCATGTGCAAGAATATTTTTTTGAATAAATATGTATTTAAATAGTTACGCCCATTCACCTTTTTTCATTACCAGAATATCCAATACCTTTCCGCTGCTGCATCTCTATGAATATTGGGTAATATCGCCAAACCTTTCAAGCGCTTTCTTCAGTTCTGTTGCGCAGATAGGTTTTTAAACCTTTTAATTTACGCTAAAAAAAAACTTGTTCATCCTGTATTGAAAAACATGTTAAAAGCTGTAAATTTTATATAACTTAATAGGCACTCCTAAAAATTAAAAGTGATGAGAGAGGATGGGTGATATTCGATGTACATAAAGGTCTCCCAGAAGCTCGAAATTGTATTGCAATCCACCGACCAATGCTATTATTTATATATCAAAAATATTCGAACTGTCTCTTATCGATTTTACCTTGTCATATTTTTGTTATTTCATTGCTCCGAAAAAAGAAATTATTTTCTGAAGTAGCGTAATTATTATTTAATTGATTTTATTCATTAATCATTGAAGCCGCATCAAGAGGTTATTAAGTATCGTGATGGCTTCCGTTCAAGTGCAGAATCGATTAGATTGGATAAGCCCGTAACGAATTCGTCGAATGACGCCGCTTGCGTATACATATGAATATACCTATGTACCTTTGTACGTATGTATGTATGTACATATATATATTGGAGCGGTCTTAAGGTTTGGTAGGGCTCGGAGGCTAAAGAGTTGAAAGGGCTCGAACCATAAACCAACTTGTGTCATACTCGTCACATTATGAAAACAAACGAAAACCTGAAAGATCACACTTTTTCACACCAAATATATTGCATAGAGATTAACTTCTTATAAAAAAGGGTAGGTTTTTCGATTTTTCATTACGCCAACCGAAATATGAATTTCTAATTCCTCTGCAATTTTCGCCTTTATTTGAGGAGCAGTAAGGAGTGGATCCGCGAACGATTTTTTCGAACTTTTTTTAAAATAAATTTCTTTCGGAATGTAATTGAACTGCATTTTGGAAGAAATTTTATTACTAATTATTTCCTTGAATTGATCAACTATTATACAAAGGTGCGGCTGCAAGCGGGCGTCTCTTGGAGCAAGCGACTCGCTACGTAAATGTAACTTAAAAACAAAAAACGGCAGTATATGGTTGTGCGCGAAACCAAATTGATTATATTGGCATAGACAGAAGGCATGTTTCCAGTGTATTAGACGTACGTACACTCCGAGGACTGAATATCGACTCGGACCATTATCTTGTCGCAGCCCAGATAAGCATGATTCACGATGAGAAATATCGCGTCGCTACGGAAAATAAAGATGCTGCCTACTGGGCCACGCTGCCATCGAGCGCAACGCGAGCTGTAAAGGACGCTACCGGGAGTTGAGAAAGGAAGAGAGGCACATTGTTCGCAGAAAACAGAGACTAAAGGAGTGCGAAGAGCATAAGTACTATCCTACAGGAAAAGCCTCCGAAAATTTTACCAAAGGTAAGGCGACTTACGGAAGGTTTTAAAAGCGGGCCAAATTCATGTTAGAACAAGAACGGCGGCCTGGAGACTGATGTCCAAAGCACACTCAAATTGTGGTGGGAACACTTCTCCACTTTGTTAAATGGTGCTAAACATCATTAACATCCCGTCACCCAACCTCGATGAAGTTTAAATAGCAACAGTAGCCGCATTACGGACTAACAAAGCCGCTGGAGCTAATGATTTGACAGCTGAGCTATTCAAACATAGTGGCGAAGAGCTGGTAAGGTGCATGCATCAGGTCATTTCCAGAATGCATGCTGGCCGATTGGAATTTAAATGTGGTCTGCCCAATTCCCAAGAAGGGAGAGATTGCAATATACCCCAACTACCGCGGGATAAGCCTCCTCAACATATCATACAATGTTCTTTCGAGCTTATGTTGTGAAAAACTGAAGCCAAACATCAACGAAACGATACGTCAAATCCTGTGAGAAGAGGATCAACGTACACTATTTATTTGCCGACTTTAAATCAGCTTTCGACAGCAAAACTAATACGGCTATGTGAAATAACGCTGAGCAACACCATCAGCTCAGTCAGAATTGGAAGGAACCTTTCCGATCCGTTTGATACCAGACGAGGTTTCAGACAGGGTGACTCCCTGTCGTGTGACTTCATAACATTATGTTATGTTAGAATTAAACAGATCAGGTACTATCATTTATGAGAGTGCCCAACTACTCGCGTATGCCGATGACATCGACGTCATTTGTCTCAACAACCGCTCCTTTACTTCTGCCTTTTCCAAGCTGAACAAATAATTTTGACAAAGCAGAGGACTTTAGTTATCTTGAAACTAGTATTAATACCAACAATAATGTCAGCTTCCACATCCAACGAAAAACCTCTCTTGCCAGCAAGTGCTACTTTTGGCTGAGTAGGCTCTCACTCGACGAACTATAAGCCCCTCATCAGGACCGTGCTATTGTATGGCGCGGAAGCATGGACGCTATCACCATCGGATGAGATTTCCCTTGGAGTGTTCGAGGGGTACATTATCCGGAAGATTTTTGGACCTTTACGTCTTTACAACGGCGAATACCGAAGACGGCGGAGTATTTGAAACTAATTATCTTTATTATAAAACGTACAAATGTGATTTTCATTTGATTTTTGTGGTTGCAGTTTTATTTTCGTTAAAGCTTCCAGAATTTGGCGGAACCTTTGAGGCGGGGCCCAGAAAGTTCGCCTCTATGTTATATACATCTCACATATTCGCTGATATGTACATAAATATGCATGTATACATATGTACATATACATATACTTCAACGTTCAATAAAACACAAAGGGGTGTATAATGAGAAGTGTGCCAAAAAAGTGTTATCGATCATTGAGCTGATGCTTAGATGGAAACGAGTTATTAAGTGTTGGTTAGTATTTAAAATGGTAGAATATCGGACGATGTGCATACGTGTATAATTTATATGAACAAATTGCAAAAAAAACTCACACACTATTGCAGCGCAATCTCTAAAACGACCTATTTTATATAATTTTCCATCATCCTGCTACAAAGAAAAATGTGGTCTCTTGTTTTCGGTTACAGTAAAATTAATAAATATACGGGTGACATTCTTACAAGAATTCAAGGATCACATCCAATTTATTGAATGCCAAATACATCGAAAAACTAGTCTCCTGTCATGAATCGGTAATTGGCGATTCAATTCTTTTGCCAAACAAAAATCAGCTGTTATCGTCTATATGAAAAAACTTATTGAAAGCCGAAATTATGTAATCTAGCTATTTGCATCAAAGCCGATTTATATAAAGAGGTTATTGAAACTGGTTTTAATTGATTTGTTTATTTACGTTGGTTCTTGTGCACTACTTCATATATATGGGTGTGTATGTACATATGTATTTACTATATATTTATTCATATGTATGTGCATTTATATTCATATATGTAGGTGTAAGAGTGTAAAAGTTAAAATCGACAAACTGTAAGTGGAAACGTAAATGAGCAATATTAATGACAGCTATTTGATCTTTGTTCGCCTCTGTACATTTTAATAGAAAGAAAAAAAAATACCACAACCCAAAACAACATTGTATAGTTAAAGAATTTGAGTTACTTTAATTTCCAAATTAGGACCAATGTCCCCAAATTGATATGTTTCAATTGAAATGTACAATATGTCATCAGTAAATGAATTCAAATACTTATTCCTTGCGTATCGAGAGGATGTCGTAGTACTTAAATAAAAGCAAAATAAGTCATCAATCACATTAAGTTGACCGGTACTTCGAAATGTGCATTGTTGATTATCCCTTTTCAGAGAACAATTGTTGAAACTGTACCGCAAATTAGTAACTCAGTCGCGTCATTTTTTGCCCAAACCTCTATGTAGTTAACCTTTGTGTGAGTGGTTCGGCAACGGTGTGTGAGTTATGAGGTTCTCCGTTGCTGTTAACCAATCACACTAAAGCCATTAGCTAAGCGCATGCAAGGACAGGTATGACAGCAATTTTCAATGGTGTAATATAATTTATCATCAATCAAGATCTTCAAGTTGATAACTGGTTAGGTCTTAAATAAGAGCGTTTCTCAATAATTCAATTAACTCATTTGAAATGAGTTATGTATACATATAAATAAACAGACACATACATACATACATCCATATGCACATATATAAATCAATAATCAGAAGCGTTTGGTATTCTGAAATCTACTTACTAATAGCCGTTCAACTTAATTTTCAAACATGCATGCATATTTTGTGTGCGTTTGATGACATAAGGTATTAAAAACTCATAATTATCAACAACAATCAGTGTGCATACATATTTCGCATGATGTTAAGAGTAGATATAGTTTCATTTCAAATTTTTGTTACGGATGCAGGTAATTTTATAGTTTCATAATTCGTAGATATTAGAAACCGCATTGCCAGATTGCTAGAAATAAAATATAAATTATCGTATTTCGGGATGGGAGTTTCTGCTATTTTTAATAGGTCTTAGTCTTGTACTTATGTAAGAAAATGCTCCAAAATGCTAGAAAGTATTCAAAGCGGTTCCGCTTGTAGTAGCGGAGGAAGAGGAAGACCTCTTCTTCGTTGGAAAGACCAGGTGGAGAATGGCTTGGCTACTCTTGGGGTTTCTAGCTGCCGGAGCGATTGGCGCGCTATATTGAAATCGGAGAAAATCACCTGGGCGGTTACAGCGCAAATTTACAGAATTTTTACATGGTTTAAATGCGCAACTACTTTTATTCTTTTATTGGTTTAATAACATGTTTAAGTTTTTTTCTTTGCATATATTTTGTTCGAAATATTTTAAAGGGCAGATGAAAAATTTGAATTTATTGTACCCAAGGCGAATTTATAGAAGGTGATGGCATAAGAGCAGCTGATTTGATTTTTTTTTATTCACCTACATGTATTTTGTTTATGCGTATGAGCTTTCAAAAGCCGTAAAAGCAAAAACAAAATGTATTTAAATTTTGACAACTCTTACGCAGAAACAAAAGCAAAATACATAGGAATTTTATAGTTGTATTTATAACACCCCCTTGTATGGATTCGCCTTGATTGTAGCTGGTAGCTTGTTTTCCATGGAGATGTCATAATGCCAGCAAAAGTCAAATAGCTAACAAAGCGATGAAATTCATTGAGTGAATAAAACTTTTGAAATAAATACAATTTTTTGATTGCAAAGTAAAATAAATTACAAGCACATTACATTAGTATAATATATGTATGTACAAACTAATAAAGAGATTTTTTGAGCTAATTTGACAATCACTGCATTCGAATGGACAGATACATGGATCTAATTGTACAAAATAATTATGTATTTAGTTACTGGCAAATGACAGCTGTGACCATAAGTACAGTGACATGTTTTCGGGTGACAAATTTCCGGTCATCAAAGGCAAAAAGAGGCCAAAATTTAAGATTTCATGCGGGGACTAACAGTATTTTGAGGGTAGTAAAAACATTGTGGTTGCCTCGCACTAATTAAAATTGAATAGTTGGTTTTATACATAATTCAGTAGACCGCAAACAATTAAAGTGAATAGTTATGACAGAAATTTAAATTGAATTTGAAATATAAGCTAATTACCAAATTTGTGAAGCGCAAATTATAAACTTGAAATAACTGTGAACACGGAAGCTCAATAATTACGTTGATGATACACATCCATTCATCCATACATCTGTAGTACAACGCCAGCCAACGACAGACTGACAACATATTTTTATGTATGCACGGTCTTTTATTTATATGTATGTACTTTTTAAGGCATCTTTTGCCGTTTTCTGTTCGTCAATCGGTTAGGACCGTGCAAATAGCATAACGGCCGCTTAAAATTAAACTTAGCATACATATATATATTTATGGGGCATTCTACACAAAACTTGCCACCAAAATTTTTTTCCCCGTAAAATATTTTTTTTTAATACGTATTTTTTTATATCAATCAAAAATCACTTTTCAATTGCATGTATCTAACGGAGATATAAAAATTTTCGCGGGAGACGAAATGTCTGATTTTTTCAACTTTCAAATAAAGTATACTTAAATAAATTAAATATAATATGACCTTGTCGAGAAAATGCAGTAAGTATTTGTACGCAATCCGCTGCGAATATTTTCTTTCTTTGCTTACTCTTTACTTAGTCCGCAAATACCGAAGCCGTAAATATTTGGTATTGAAAGAAGAGTATCGAGGGCATACTCGTATTTACATGTATCATTTCATTCCTAGCTCCGTTTGATCCCAAACATTTTTTTTGTTTTCGAGAAATGAGATGTTCTGAAATAATACTGAAAAACGTGCGCATACATACTTATTTAATTACATACGTACTATTTGATTACATAAAAATGGCCATCACATGCTATATAATTACACTGGTATCCAACAAAAAATAAAAAAATTTACTCACCAACGCTGACCTCGTATGTAACCGGTTGGTCCTTTCGTTGTCTGCAGTGTTGTTGTTTTAGCCCTTCGGTGGCTAGATTTGACTCAACTTATTTTATTTGCCATACAGCCCTTCGGAAAATTTACTCATCCTTGACATGAAACATATTTTATATGATTTTCATAAATTTAGCCTTTTATGTTGTGTAAAAATTCACTCACAACCTTGTACCGCTAAACTGTGTGATCAAACTACATGTCCGTTTTGACGGATTGCCTTTACACACATGAAGTAACTCTTCAAATTTCAGGTGCACTAGTTTTGTCTAAGATAATCAAAGTGAACGGCATACTAAGCGAACGAAAGAAAATAAAAACAGAAGAAACATTTTCTTAATAAATTTTCTTGTTTATTACGCACTTTGATCAAACAGCACCACGACCAGCAAGTCAAACGCACATCAAAATTGATGAAATTCAGTTTTGATCAAACTCATACTATAAAGAAACACGTAATGTGACCAATCAATTTGACCATATAAGCTTCCGGTAATATTAAAGTGGTTTGTCGCGCGCATTACTAAACAAATACAAAATTATGGTCCAACATAAATATGTATGTGCCCAAAAATTTAATACCCAAGAATATTTTCTCTACATTATTTTGACTTTACAGAATTTTGAAAATACAGAATTATTACCAAACAGATTCCAACCGGCATCGCAATGGATTTTAAAATTGAGTGACGAATAATTACGATTGTATTGTGATCTGTTCGTGGTCGTTTAAGCCATCTTATATTTATAGACGATTGGAGTGGTCAAACCAAACAAGTGTTTTCAAAAAAGGGTATCAAGGAATTCGATTAGTCCTTGATAATCCTCGCCATTGGTCAAAGTGTTTATAATACACTCGTTGAGCAATAATTGAAAGCAGAAATTATTAATATAAAACTTTGAAAAATTTAATTTGCCTCACTTTTGGATCCTATTAGTATATATTAATTGGTTTGAGGAGAACTTGACTATTACGATTACTTCAGAATCTTCACCCAAAAAACCAAAACCTGCACACCAGCAACATTCGATCAACAGTTTGAAGAACTGTACATAGGTACGTACATTTAAATACAAGTCCAAAGAGCACATTGGAATTGCGGAATGCTTTTTAAAATCCAATAAAACTCAATCCATATGGATACAAAATTACAAGGAAAAAAATTAAGACCAAGTGCAACTGAAAATGTGTGAGTTCATAAACACAAAAAAAAAACGTAAATTACTTCAGTAAAGTGCTCATGCGTTCGCTTTTTAAATATGCAAAAAGATGCAATTTACATAAATTTTCCCAACATTAAAACAATTTTAACTCGCAACACCTTCACCCTTCACACCTTCATACAAATAGCATTCCTAAATACACAACTCTAAGGTACATGGGTGGTTTTATTTTCCTATTGAAATTGTGATTTCCACACCTCCACGCTCTTATTCGCGTGCTATATTCATGTACCTACCTATCTACATACTTACAGAGGGGTGAATGAAAATTTACTGACAACTTTGTCGTCGACCACATTAACAAATTTACATCACGCTTTTCCCCAAGCTTATAAAACACCCTACAAATGTATACAAAAATGTTGGAAGGACATGCGCTCCCAAAGTGTTTCCATCCCCATAACTGTTCTGCTGCTGCGTGTTACCACTTTGCTATGAGTACTAATTTTTTGTTATTGGTGTTTTAGATTGGAGTGAGGTTGTAATGGCAGGTGCCCAACGGTGCAGTGGAAAGTCGAAATTAAATATTCCGACACCATTAGTGCTAAAAGTGCCAACATTAAAACGTTTTAAGTTTCGCTTTGGCTAGCGCTTTGGGCTAAGTAAACGAAGCTAAACCTTTTTTCTTTACTAATAAGTTTTATAATAAGCTTATTTTTTCGTCCAATTCTCATAAATAGAAAGACTCCTGAAAAATTAACAATAATAATAGTAATAATACAGAAACTCCCGCATAATAACTAACCTAAAATGTTAGATTTTTGAGGTACCTACAACCAAAAATTGTGAAAGTAATTCAATTGTATACATAGCGAAAATTCCTTATTATTTTCTTATATTTCTGGAAAAGCATTTGCTATCGGCCTGGGAGAAAACAGGAGCACTGACTTGGTTGGGTGACCGGGAAACAATGACTAGCCCATAGATCTTTGTTTGTTTGGAAAATGATGTAAAATTGCAGCTGAGCAAGAGTATTTTGCATCATTAACAAATCTTTCTGTTCCAAAGAAGATTGTATTAAACCTTTTCTCGCTATGTTAAGGAACTCGGTACTTCGAGGTTTGTTAATTTGTTTTCCACCACGGCACTTCTTTGTTTCATAGTTTATTCGATTTGAAAATAAATTGTGTGGCGTAATTGGAAGCCATTGCTAAAATCTTGATCCCTTCTACTTATAAGAAGTGTTAAACCGTTTATTTTTCTTCTGTTTGCTTTACTTTATTTGAGGCAGCATCTTCTCGAACCAAAATTGGTCTGGTTTATTTGCAATGGTCTGTTGGTGAATAATCTTTCTTTAATATATAAAAAAAATTCTGAAAAAATCCTTTACCTATATCAATATCTTGTGTAAAACAAAATAAACCGAGTTCATAGAAGTTCTTATGGTACGATAACAACTATATGAAAGTCGAAGTTCGCACAGATGACCTTGCTGAGGATTATTGACGTAAGTCTTTCTGACGATATAGACTTTGATACGTTTTGGTCGGCAGTATTTCTTTTTTCAACAAAACGAATTAAATTGAAACGTCTTCCGGATCTTTCAAACTTTATTTTTAATTTACTTTCTCTTCCGCATAGTTCTCTCGCGACTGAACGCAATTTCTCTTCGCTGTCTTTGATTAAAACCAAGTGCCGGAATAATCTTGAGCCTTAAGATATTTTTGTTTACTTGCTGGTTTCCAAATACCGAAGACTAGTTTTGAGTATATGTGCGTATGTATATTTTTTCATGTCCTATATATTTAAAAAATTTTGAGCGATAGTTTAAAAATTATAACTAATAATTACTTTTCGGCTTTTAAGAATCGCTCAGAAAGTTTATTAATACATCGAGTCATATTTTTTTCCATTTTTTTTATATGTCCTCGTCAACATGAGTTAAATAAAAAAAGTTTCCAAGACCAAAATTTTAAAATAATTGTCACAAATCGAAGGGAATTTTTAACCACTTAGACTTGCCATTATAAAACTAAAATTGGCTACAAAACTCCATACCCAAAAATTTTGTAAAAGCACTGATTAAAGAGATTAAAAGGTTTTTGAATTTTTATATTTTTTGTATAAAGTTAGAAATTTTTGTTTATTAGCTTTATAGCTTTGTATCTTATAGAGCTAGCATATTTATATAAAAATTTTACTAAAAAATGACCAAGAAAAACATTGAGAATATATTTAAAAAAATCAGCATGTCGTCAGTTGTTCCGTTGTCTATCTCTACCTACTTGGGATCATTCGTGAAAGTGTTTTAATTAGTTCCTACTTATCAAACAATTTCATTTGGCAACTTTTCACTCCACTCTTTTAAAAAATTCAATCAACTCAATCACTTCATGGTTAAGGCGCAAATATAGCTCTTTTATTAAATCAGTTTTCTTTTGTTTATTAAATTTTGTTTTGCTGATTAGAATTGACTCAACTGTAAAATCGTTTATGCAGTGGTGTTGAAAAAACGTGTATATTCTACCCGAGTAGACTTGCTACCTCGATTAAAAAGATTTGCATGCATGTGGGTTGAATTGACCGGAGTTGTTTATAATAGAGTAGAAAATAAAAATAGAGCTAGATGAAAATATGTATATTTTTGTTTTGAACAAATAATAAATTTTTAATCTCCGATTTATTTATACTTTCATTAACAATTGTTGAAAATAAATTAATAATTGTTAAAAATAAATTAATAAACATACTGACAAACAGATTTAAATTGAATTTTCTTGCTTATGTTAATCACAACACTATATATATTTTACTTACATATGTTTATTAAAGCAAAAAATTTTGTGTGTATACAGTGGTGTGCATATTCAATATAATATAATACTTATATTTATTAATTTATTTTCGATAATTTTTTTACGAAAGTATAGTCGGTTCCACGATATAAAGTTTCAAACTTTTTAGAAAATGTATAAGAATTCGACAAATTTAAGAAATGGTAGTAGCCCATTGTAGTACGCAGTTTTGTAGCCCATTTAATTTCATTACAATATTGTGCACGTTTGAAGTGACTGAAAACTCGCGTTGATGTTTTATGGCTTTTTTTGCTGAAAGTGTTGGACATTTTCTTGCATAGAAAAGTAAATTTTATTAATGCGTGACCAACTGTATTATATAGATTTTTGTTTCTTATGATATGTACAACCCCGTATATTCAGTGTTGAGTTTGTTCTTCGGTCGAATGTTAGGCCAACATCGACTTCGACTAACTTTCGGTCGGACTTCATTATTTACATAGCATAAGAAATATGTGGTCTAGCTTTTTTTAAAGAATATTCGGTCAATTGGAAAGTACCAAAGAAAAAAGAAACGAATAACATACTGCATGTGTGTAAATAGGTATGTATATATATATATATATATATATATATATATATATGTATATATAATATGTACAACCAATGAAATATGTATATGTATATATATATATTTAAATATTCATACATCATCAGCTTTTTTGCTTTCTGCTCATTTATTTAATACCAAACTTATCTGCGTACAGTCGGGCGGTTATTTGATTTTTCGTTTATTTGTTTTTTATTGTCCATTTAAAAAGATAACAAATTTTTACTACAAGCAAATTAAAAGGTTTGTGTTTTATTTAGACTGCATTCTGCTGGATGTAGCTTTTAAGTGTCCCTTAATTTTTGATCGCGCACTCGCGTCGACGGATGCTTCGTCGGTTGTTGGCCCATATTAAATGATTGAAGCGTGGTAAGCATATAAACCTTGTTATCGCACACCTTCCCACTCGATTGACCTAGTCAATGAGCTGTTGAAACCGTCGCACTTACTCGTACAACAAACGAGCCACGGATATCCCGTTTATGGGTTGTTCTCGCCTGCATCGTTTAGTCGATGATTTTGGTAATAAATTTTAAAACAAGCTCAGAGAGCAACGTCGATAAATTGAGTCTTGAAATAGGGACTGGTGTGTTCATGGCTGTTGAAAATGAAAGGTGAAAGAACTATAGAATAAAGGCACCGGCATACTCTTAATACGCGTGGCATTTATTTTAAAATGTCTTTAACGCCATCAACACATTTCAATTGCCAACTCAGGCAACTAATACGATGGTTGTACGAGTGTGCAGCCACTATTTAAACTTGTCCCTTTGGTCTGTTGTGGTCGTTGGCAAACCGATGGGAGTATAAGGCACGGACCAATGTCGACCTGTGTCTTATCTTGACATAATTGAGCGATAGAATTCGAGTTTAACTAAAATGCAAGCATAAATTTAACACCCAAACGAGACTGGAAGAATTCATATCTGCCCATGTATGTACATACATACATACATGCATTCATATACATTTGTACATAGTTACTTATTAGCTCAGATACTCGTTCGTTTTGAACTGGTACAATTTTACGTGCAAGTCTGTCTATACATACCACATGCATATTTTTTTTTTTTTTTGCATAAACACACAAAAGTGCACGAACCGATCTGTTTGAATATTATTATTATTACCATTAGTATTAAAAGTATTATTTTTTATTATTATTATTATTATTATTATGAATATTGTTATTATTTTAATTATTATTATTACATAATCATAATATAATAAATTGGTAATAGGTACATTGATCTCAGAGACAAAAAAACAACTAGCCCACATTAAATTCAATGTTTTTTTTCAATCATGGACTGTCTATTATTGCGCTTTTGTGATATATCACTGAGAGATCGAATTACATAGGTTAGAGGTTTTAAGGTTATTGACTGTGAGACATAAAAGAGCTACAAATGTAAATATAAACCGAAATTATTTACGAAAATATGTTTGTTGAAAGGTCAGTTACTAATTCGAAAATGCAAACATCCAAAGAAAAGAAAGAAAAGAATAACAAATCAACTAAAAGCCTAACCAAAGCAGATAAAATTACAACTTCGTATATCAGTTACGGTCAGTAATTTATTTTTTATAACACAAAAAAATCGCATAATAATTTTATTAATATTATTATTGCTATTATTATTTTTATTAGTATTATTATTACTGTTATTATTACTATTATTATTATTATTATTATTATTATAATAATTATTATTATTATTATTATAATTATTATTATTATTATTGTTATTATCATGTATATCTCTAATAAAGAGGAAATGGTGTTATAACTGTGGTGTGATGTCTGTAAGTATTTATGAAATATAAAACCGTGAAATTGTGCAAACTATTTACTCGCCACAGAGGTACTCCTCAGAAAATCATCAGAATCCATCCTCAGCAAACGTGTTTTCAGAGAAGGGGCCACTTAAATCTTATTATTATTCGCAGACATCGGCGCGGTAAATGGAAGGGAGAGGGATTTAGGGGGTTAAACCCCTACTAAAACCTTAAATCTGTAGTACTATTTTGAAACTAATTTTTTTTTTCAAGTAAATAAGCATAAAGGAATTGTATTTAATGTAAACTACACATTTCTCCAAAGTTTGAGAACAGTTTGGAAATGACCTCTCTCTCGAAGATCTCAAAACTTTGTGAAATCGTTGTGAATGTAAACTAATATTTTGCATCAAAAGCGCTTGCTTGACAGCGCTTAAGACTGGATGTGTACCTGCGTGGTTTTCAAGATTCTGCTACAGGCGACATATAGTCATGTGTTGAATTATTCAAATCATACTCTGCGATTCTGCACGACAATTCCAGTGAAATATGGATTGCTGAAGTTCAACTTTGGTGACGATCCATTGCCAGGGAGGAAATCAACAATTCTCTTGAAGCACTTGGCATTTGCAAAACAGAGGCTTTTCCAAATGTTCATCAAATTCTTCGAATAATGGCAGTTTTGCGCATAACTACGGCGACGGATGAACGCTCCTTCTCAACGTTACGTCGTCTGAAGACGTATCTTCGATCAACTATAACTGAAGATCGGCTGAACGGTTTAGCTTCCCTGAATATAAATCGGGATGTCAAGATTGATGTTAAAGAGGTTTTTCGGTACCTCGAAGAGTCTATTTGTTGACTGATAGCCAATAACTATGGTATTTTTTGCTATTTTTCTTTTGTCTCAACAGTTAATAAATATACAATTTTTCACTATTAAAAGTCTTTCATTCCCATTTCCATTTTGGCATAAATTCCATTCACAAAGCAAGACTTGTCGATAACGAATGCTTTTTACAATCAATGTTTATCTTTATTGTCAATTTTGCATACACCATGTCAAAAGGATTCGTTGTCAAAAATCATAACATTCTCTGAGCATCCAAACGTTCAAAAACCCGTCCGAAGACAGTCCCCTGCCCACGGGCCTGACAATGGGAAATGTTTCCATCGTTTGTCGTTGAAATAAAACCAAATGTTTCCATGTAACTTTTGTTCAATTAATCATTGCATTGCGTACTTCGTGTAACATTGCGGGCACTCTCTTAAAATCCGTAAATTAAATTTAAGATTTAGGCGTTATTGTCACCTATAAGCTGAATTTTACTAGCCAACTAAGGCATCGCTCGATTATATTCGATGTTACCTTTCGCACATCGAAATTGTTTCGGTTTCATTAATCCTCAAACTCTCAAAACTGTGTAGAAAATGCCGCTTTTATCTGGCGTTCTTTTTAAATACGCTTGAAACAGTTCAGAAAGTTTGAAGGCAACGAAAAACATTGACCTCGCATTTTAATTTTGATATTCGGGAACAAAAAGAAATAATTAGTTGTCACATCAGATCTGCAAGGGGTACGACCATTAATTCGATCTTTTGGCAGTTGGTTTTCCTTAATTATCCGAAAACTTCTAGAAAACAAATGGTTGTGTACCACATAATTTAATTCTTCAAGTTGTTCTAAGAGTACAGTTGCGACAATACCTCTTTTCACGAAAAAAGATACTACCATTTTCTGTGAGGAGCTTCTTCCGCGAATGAACTTTTTTATTTCTTTTACATTTCTTTACGCTATACCACATGGCGATCTTGCGTTATCAATTGGCGAACAGCATCGATTGTTTCTGGGACAACAACCGTTTTTGAATGGTATTTACGAAATTCATACTGCAAAAATCAACGGTCACGTTGGAACTCATTGTACCAGCGTTTCGCAGTGGCTAAGTATGGTACTTCAACGGCTGATACCACTAGTACCCAGTCGAAGTAAGTTGATCAATGCACTCCTGTCACAATAATCCACGTCGAAAATTGTACTCACTAAAATCAGAAAAAATAAAGCTCGTAAGTGAAAATTTTATTAGTAAATTTAAGCTAAAAAAAAAATCAAACTTTTCGATAAAAATATTGAATTACAGCTCATCACAAGTAATGTTGTTTCCCTATTCTTTAAGTGCTGATTTCGTCGCGGCCGTATGCCGTCTTAATCAAGAAGGTTTGTATTGTTTTACTTAGAAATTGTTATTGTATATATGCCTAATATATGTATGTAAGAATCTGTAAATTTGATAGCTATAAATGTCTCAAAGGTGAGAGAAATATTTGCTGGATATTTTTTGGAATCGGTCAAAGGAATTAAACAATACAAGTTAACCATTCAGTTTTTAACAGCACAGTAGTTCGTTTTTAGTTTTAAGCATTAGTCGATACGCTTTTATAAACAATTATAAATCGTATATGACCTGATCTTTCGGTCAAAAACCACCATAAAATAATCCCAAAAAAAACAATGTCATACGGGCAGGAGGAAGACAAAAGAAAATTACCATTGTTGCGATTAATTGCTCGGTAAGTGCTTTATTTTTTCACCAGTCGCTTGTCCTCCTCCCGGCGGCGTACAGTGACCATTACGCGCTCATTCAAAGTTTGAATCGCGAACCACTGGAGCTCAGGACGCTCAAATCGATGCATGCATAAATTTTATATACAATATAAAAGCATTATCTGGGAATAACAAACATTTATAATTAGATTTATTCTTTTCAGAATATCCGATGAACAAACAGACGACTTCAACTACAACCGCGGTAATAATATGAAAAATGTGTGTGGTTTTTAAATTGAATTAAAATAAATAGAAGAGAAAACGAATACTGAATGTAGCAGAAATAACAATCCATTAATGTATTTCCCCTTAAACTACATATGTATGTTTATTTTGAAATAAAATAGTAATAAGTATGCACAAATTATCGGAGTTGACAAGGTTCCACTAAACTTGTGAAAAGTGATTTGAATATTTGAGATAAACGTTCGATTAGGAGAATTTTAAAATCATTTGTAAAGAGCAGTTGTTCAGCAGCAGCGAGCAACATGAAACAACTGGCAGGTACACAATCGGCATATAAAAAAGGAAAACTGGTATGCGGAAAGTGGGAAGCGGGAAGCGGGAAGCGGAGATCGACACTTAAATTTATGTTGAAGCACATAAAACCCAAAAAGTGCCGCAGCCAGCTCAGATTGTGGATAACATCGTTAAAAATTACTTAAGTGCCCTCAACGGGTTTGAGGTGTCAGCCATGTTCATTTGTATTTGTTTTAAAACCAATTAAAGTCAATTTGAAAATAAACAGATGAGACTCTTTTGTTTCGATACCTACCACACGTATTAAATCTTTGTCGCTGCGGCAATCACCCCAAACAGTTGTTGGAACCTGTTCGAGAACATTAAATTTAATACAAGGGATCGCTAGTGCTGCTTTGTGGTCGAATTAAGGCAAATGTGCTATGATGGGCAGACTATCAATTTCTATCACACGTTTTCATTTAAATAGGCGTTGGAGACAGTTAACTAATTGAGTTAACAATCCATTACCAATGAACAAATTCTGAGCTTTTGCACAGGAAATTTCATTTAATAAACGAACTTATTGTATGTGTGTATGTGTGTTTGAATTTTAATTATTCACCGAGCAACTTCCTTCTATCATCAGCTATTAGTCGTAAAACAAATACTATAAATCAAAGCAAAATAAGCCGTTTGAAGAAATGTAAACTGCATTGCCACAGCATAATATATGTACTATATGTATATGTATGTCAAATAAATGAACATTTGTATGTGCATAGGCTGAATGTATGTAGTATGTATAAATAGTATTTGAATAATATTTGCTACTATTGAGTGGACCAATTCATGTGTTAAATAAAACGCTTGAGGCTATACGGCCTAAAAGGTGTTGAAGCTGAAATAATGCTCCCCGATGAGCATGTTGGCTCTGAAAATGATTAAGTGCAGTGAAATGTACATTTGTTTGCTTATATAGTATATATATATATACATATGTATGTGTGTATGCATATACAAACATCCGCATGCGTCCGATCCCCTAATAGTTTTAACAAAACCGAAAAGAAGCCTGCTGAGCTAGCTAGCGGTTGCTAATCGCCCAAATGTGTACAAATGTTAAAAAAAAAGCAGAAACAGAAACGTTATTTTAATGCACGTCTAATATCAAAGTTAACTTAGCCCTGCTGGTAGCTCAAAGCAAACAGTTGTTGTATCCAATTACGATCTGTAATCCCGTCGAGTGATGTGGCACGCTTCGACTGCTTGGTTATTGGCTCTACAGTAGCTACAAATGAAGCTACTGCGCACTCATGACTGCACGACTGCTCAATGGGTGATATGTGGATAGGGTGAACCATTTGAATACAAGTACATATGTGTGCATTTAAATTTAATTACATCAATGCCTTTGCTAATTTGTCAATTGCCTACCACCACTTGGAGTTTGTCTGAAATGAATAATAAAATAATAATACAACAAATTGGTTTACTTAAAGAAAATGGTGAATCCATGAATTCTTAGAGGTTTTGCACAAATGAAAGTTTTATGAAATCTCTTCAGCTTAAGTTTTCATGGTAACCGTAATCGAATTTTAAATCAAAATGTACAGAAGCTACAGTAAACAATGTGAATTATTTACACATAAACAAACTTCTTTATAGATGAGTTCGACATCCATATGGCGGCATAATCAGTTAGTTGACGGCGTTTTTCAGACAGCTACGACCAATGACTTCTAGACTAGATATTCAAATAAAGTGGCTTATTCGGGCAGAAGGCTTCATACCTTTCAAAAATGCAGAAAACATCAGAGCCGTAACGAGGGTGAGGCAAATGAGGTGCTTGCCTCGGGCGCCATCGTCGGGGTGGGCGCCAAAATTGGGCGTGAACAGACATTTTTTTTCGCAAATTGTAGCAAAAAATTTTTTTCGAAACGTCGAATGATATTTTTGTTGAAAAAAAAAAATTGTTTGTTGTACTTGTGTCCAGAGTAAAAAATAAAGTAAGTGTACAGAGTTGTTCACAAAAAAGTATTGTAAATGGATTGACTAAGAGAAATTATACGAAGAAAGAGAGAATAGAGACAGAAGCATGGACGGTAGGCGAGTGAAAGGTATAAAATCCGAGAAAATCTGTGTTTTTTTCCTCCGATTCGGCACCCTTCGAGAGTATTTTAGAGTTTTATTACACCAGATCTTCCGAAGGCGTCCGGCGCCCTTTTGTCTTCTTCGACCAGAGTATCGCCTACCCTTTTTTTTACCCTCTTTTGCCGCTGAATAGCTAGGAATTTGCCAAAAAAAACATTACTGCCGCTCGTTTTTTGGGAAAAAGTTCGGAATGCATTCTGACGCTTTTCTTTTCTAATAAACCCTGCCTATATTCCGGGAAAAAGGGGAAAAAGGGGAAAAAGGCTCTCGAGGTGTGACTTCCTCGAGGAAGCAGCCCGTCCGGCAAGTCAGTCTCTTTCAAGCAGTCTTACCCAATTTTTATCTCTCAGTCCGTCTTATTAAAAGAAAAATCTCTTTTTACCAGTAAAATAAAGCGGTCTCTTGATTTGAGAAAAAATTTAATTCGGAACCACTGACTCTTAGTTCACGAACAAGTAGGCTGGATATACGTGACGCCCGAGGCCAAGGATACGATAATGAACATGTCTAGTAAATATCGCGGTGTACAAGCTCATATACAAAATGAAAATGATCTTGCCATTTACATACCATGTGCAAGTCATTGCCTAAATCTGGCAGGTGTGCATTCTGCTTCAGCCAATGTGGAAATGAAGAAATTTTTTGATTTGGTTGAGAGCATTTCCAAGTTTTTCTCTCATTCTACATCACGTTGAACAACCCTGATGGAAACATTGAAAACTTCATTGAAAGGACATTCAGACACGAGATGGTCATCAAAAGCAAATGCGGTAAACCCGTTAAACATTCAAATCATGGATGTTTATAAAGTGTTACAAAAAATGGCAGGTGACGAAAATAATCGCGACACAAAGTTATCTGCTAAAAATTTGCTCAAGAACATTGAATCGAAATTTCTATTATATCTTGACGTTTGGGATAAAATTTTGAGTCGGATTGATCGCGTAACCAGAGCCATGCAGATAAAGAATTTGTCTTTGGAAAAAGCTGCCCATTTGATCAAGGGATTGCGAAATTCATTGCAAGAACTTCGTAACGAAGATTTTGAAGAAAATTTCACACGGATCACCACTTTAGCATCCACATTGCAAGTCAAAAATACGCCAAAAAGATCAGGAAAGAAGAAATGGTTACAGTCGTACGAGGAAGAAGATGACGGACCACTTATTTCGGAGAAGCAGAAAATTCGCATTAACATCACCCAGACAGTTGATATTTTGATTACTGAAATGAATTGGAGATTCGAGAAGTTAACGAAAGTCGGCGAAGATTTTGGATTTTTGTCTGGGGAATCTTTGCAATCTTTGAGCAAAGTCGAATTAGAAAAAGCAGCAACTGATTTGGCAATGAAATATGAAAGAGATATCAGTGCAGTAGAATTCATTGATGAAATTTCCGATTTCAAGCATGTAGCGCTTACAATTTTGTCCGACCATATTGAATCTGCAAATATTCTAGAGTAACTTCAATTGCTTCATGATTACAATCTCAAAGAATCATACCCGAACATTGAAATCGCATTCAGGATTTTTTTGAGCGCTCCGGTAACAATAGCCACTTGTGAACGCAGCTTTAGTAAACTAAAACTCATCAAAAATTATTTGAGATCGACCATGGGCCAAGAAAGATTAACGAACTTGGCAATTTTGGCAATTGAAAATGAGGTTGCTCAAAAGATCAATTTTGATGATATTATTGATGAATTCGCTGCAATGAAATCTCGAAAAATTCATTTGTAAAATATCAAAAATGAGGATGTTCATTTAATGCATTTTTACCGTTTTCAATACAATTTTCCTTGTATTGTCTTATTTTAAAGTGAAGAAAAATAAAAGTGTTGAAACAATATTCATATTCAATATTCATTTCAATGTTTTTTGGAAATTCTTTTAAGGGGTGAGGGGGCGACAAATTTTCCGTTTGCCTCGGGCGCCAAAAACGCACGTTACGGCTCTGGAAAACATTTACTTGTACTTTAAACTCAGTACACTACAGAAAATAATTTTAGAAATTCAGTTCGCTGTTAGAAATAAATCAAGACGAATTCAACAAGATGGTGGCACAAGCACATTTTTCAATTCAATAATGTCACGATAAAATAAAATAAAGGAATAGAAGTCATTACTTTTCGTGTTCAGAATCCCATGAGAAAAGGAAAAAAATATATAATGGAGGAAGAAGTAATCAGATATTTTAATAACATCACCTTATATGAATTCGCCTTGAAATGACATGCTCTATGAAGTAATATTATACAATTTTTTTACATTTATTTTTCTTCTATTTTCTACATCGTTCGAAAACAAAATGCAATGAAATAAATAGTTTTAAAGTAAAAGCTCATATCTAAACAATCAGTGGAAATGGAGATTTAAGTTGCAATGATCCGATCTCAGTGATTTTTACTGTACAGTTTCTATTCATGATAAATGAAAGTAGCCTAAATCGACTCAGCTCATTGTCTGATCATTTTGGTATACGAGTATATATTTTTTTCTTCTTCTTTTACTTGCGTGTAGCGTACAAAAGCTATAATAAAATTTCATCTTCCTACAATAATTTAGTTTTTTAGGCGATTTTTAATAAAGTAATCAAAATTAACTTTAAAACATTATCATACAAATCTTTTCTTTGAAAATGGACTGCTTCATTTTGTATGAAATGAGACGTGAAGAGCTCGACTCAACTAGGTCTCTAGAAAAGGGTTGAAAATACTAAGGGAGAAATTTGAATTGAGTAATTTATTTTATAACTGAAATTACTCCTTATTTTCTTTTTAATAATTATTTTGTTCATTCAAAAATCTGTTTAGGTAAAGTCAGTGCCCACAAAAACCGTGAATTTATAAGTTCTTTATAAATTCATCTACATTTATTTTATTGGAATAAGTCTTTTAAAAAAAAATTTTAAAACAGATAATTCGATTAATTAGGCACTGAGCGGCATCATTTCGGCAATAATGCTTCAGAAATTGAATTGCACTTTAGTTCATTTGACGGCATAGAAAGCACTAAAATTTTAAAGCAATAATTAATAAGGCATTAATTCCGGGCGTTGAAACATTCCGCTTATGTTAAAAAACTCAGGAAAAATAAAATTAGACTTGCTTGTGGAACAAATTATTTGAAAACCAAGATCTGAATATGGTATCAGTCATCCATGCATTTTTTGGAATCTACAGGAAGACTTTAGTTTCGAAATGCTCGTAGATTTTGGGGTTTCCCTATGAATTCGATTGTTTTTTTTTGCAAATGGCATTGCTGCACAAAAGGGCAGTTACAATTTTCGTAGCCATCTTCCTTCCGAGTGCATCTCCCTCTAATAGCCAATATTAATTTAAATAGATTAAGTTTAAATACTTAATTTTGTTTAGAATCATTCTTTTAGCCTTGATAAACGTACACACATACATACATCCACATTCCTTTTATTCGTTATATACAGTACTGAATAGAAATAATTGGGTTGTTGGTTTTATGCGGTTTTCGTAATAAAAAATGTTCGTTAAATCGGAAAATTAAAGTAACTAGTTTTGGTACAAATCCTATTACATAAAAAAGGATGCAATTTCTGATGTGGTACATTTTGATCTCATTTAGTTCATTTTAGGCAAAAGTTTAGTACTCCTGCAAAGCAATACTGCTAAATTTCGCTTCCCGTGCAAGCGCAATAATAGAATAATGACTATACCCATTACTGATTTGTACACTTAATGAAATACTTGCTTCTTAGCAGCTGCTTTACAAATAAATCACTGAAATAAAGAATTTAAATAAGTAATTTGCTACTATATCCTTTGCTAGGTACTTCGCCAAGTTTTTTCGTCCAATTTGCGATGTACCTCTGATAGTATAATAGTTTTATGCTAACACATCGAGCCTTCATTCCATTACATGACACTAACGTTTTGAAGCTGTTTTATTTTAGCAAGGGAAAGCTAACACCATCTAGATTTGTGGGCGAGTGCTGATTCACCATTCCTCTAGCTTTACTCTACATATACGAGCCTGAGTTGATCCAATTCAAAATTTTTGAAATATTCGAATAACTGTTTGAAAATATCTATAGAATTCCACCCTAAAGCCACAAAGAAACAATTCATTTATAAAAAATATCCGATGGTCAGGGAATAAAAAGGAAACCCCGCCTAATTATTTCATATTTTGCAGAATGATTGGACTTTCAAACCTGTGTTGCCCAACCTTCATATGATTAGTCGTTCCACAGACTCGGTTCTGCGGATAGGGTCTCCGAATGTATTAAAGTATGATATTGCAATTGTAAGTCTTATACGACATAATCGAAAGCTTTTGTCTATATTTATCGCACCTAAGTAAGCGAAGACAAGTGTTTTACTGACATAAAACAAATCTTATAAAAAGCCATACAGCCAGCCCTAAGTGAGTAATTAAATAACTTGAGGGGGTATATTGTATAACATGCGGAATATATATACATATATATTTTGCAAATAAGGCTTCCTAAAACGCATCCGAATTTATGTAAATCTCCTTTTGTGAATGAGGTGCAGAGATTTTTTTAACCCTTATTGACCTTTTCAATGTATTACTCATGAAAAAATAAAAAGATCAAACAAAAAAGGAAACATAACACACAGTGACCCCACCAATGATCTCTTGTATGCCGGAACGTGATGTACCATGTCTTATGAACCCATAATAAAGCCACAAATAAAGTTATTGGGTAGAAGCTATGTATGTGTGTCAAATTGACTCAAAATACTCAAGCACACAAGATGATGATGGGTGATGTTTTATGAGCTTATATAGACTCACAAAAACAGATTATGTGACAAAGGAAAGTCTAATGTAACGTAGAAACATGTCGAATACGAGTATACGTGCACACAAACAGGCGTACATATGAAACTGAAAAAAGTATGTTTGTATATATGTATAGTACATATGAATATACTTATAGCTAAATTGATATATGTACATATGTAAGTATGTATGTATATAATATCTAAAAAAAACAACCATTCCACGCCTGTTTGCCACACAAAATCTTTGTTTACGAACATGTGCGAGGGTGTGCTAAGCCTATTTCGACGACGGAAGTCACATAGTTTACCGTGATTTAAGCATTTTTTTTCATCCTGTATAAGTATTTGATTTTCTTCGCAAGTAACTGTTCATTTTATTCCATAATAGCCCAATTATTGAAGGATTTATCGCCTTCGGAAGTGCGCTTAGAAGTTTTTATTTTGCAACTGTATTACTGCGGGACAAATTGAAAAGCCAAATTTATTAACTTAACTGCGTACTTAGTGTATATGTATGTATGTGTGTATGTATGATGTTGTGTATGGTAGTGTTCATACAATATTACATAAATATTTATGGGAAACGCGGTCACCACTTTTTTATGTCCGTCACGTGATAGGCGAATTCCAAAGCAAATATTTTTGCTAAAAGGGTATACAAAAAAATGTAATGTGCAAATAGCATCATCCGGATCATTAATTTCTTTGTCCTACCACAAAGGAATCAAATTAGAACTCCCTTTCTTATCATCTAACATTATTTATATGTATGTACATTGATTTTAACGAACTATTCCCCTCATCGGTTATACGCCTATATTCAATCTTATATATATTTCAACATCTCAAATGAATGTAGTAGTTGAGTTGTCTTCTCCGCATGCAAAAACAAGATCCAAACAAATAAATTCAATACTTTCGTTCATGTTGCCATAAATATTCAAATATTTTCTAACCATTTCGTGTACATACATATGTACATATAGTATATACAGTGCTGTGCGTATCATAAGAAAAAAAATTCAATTAAATACAGTTGGCCACTTATGTTTATTAATTTACTTTTAATGTTTATTTATAAAAGTATGGCTCATTGTGTAACATAAATTACATATATAAATTTAGAAAAATTGATTAAAATTCAAAAAAATTTTAAACTTTTTAATCAGAATTTTTAAAAACTTTTTGAGTATTCAGTTTTGTAGCCCATTTAATTTTACTATAATAAAGTCCAATTTTCAAGTGGCTAAAAATTCTGGTTGCTTTTTTCATATGTAGTATGTACATATATATTTTTTTTGCAGACGGTACTCAGCATTTACTACTTCCATGCAAAGTGAATTTTGTCCCCCATTATATGGGGAAATGTTAATACTTTCATGCAATCCTTTTATAAAAAAATATTAAAAATAAATCAATAAACAAAAGTGGCCAACTGTATTATATTGAATTTTGTTTCTTATGATATGCACTCTACTGTATGTGCATGTATTACTGTAAATAGCCAATATTTTCCAAATCACAAAAGTAACATATCAGTTAAAATTTTATGTTATATTTCAAACTATAATCATAAATTAATTGATTCGTTACAAATATAAAAATGAAAATTGAAATGAGAGCTACATTATCAGCTTCTTCTGTTCTTCACATAGTACATGCATTCATTTACAATAAATGCATATGTCGTGTGTGTATGTGTACTCCTATGTATGAGTGAGTATATTTGTATTTTCATGTGTACATATTTAAAGTTGTGTTAACATTGTAGCCCTATAAATTGAAATGTTAACGTTTTAACGACAACCAGCCGGTCCACTTGAGTCAAGAACCGAAATGCTTCGGTAAGGAGTTAGAAACAATTTCGATTTTCTCATAAGGATCACATTGAAACAAATCTATTCAAGTAGCTCTTCAAATGCAATGGAAATCGTAGTGAAAGTATAATAAAACCGCCATGTAAACAGGAAATAACGTGCCAAACAAAAACAAACAATAAAAAGTATTGCATCGAATTGGCAGTGACGTTGTGAAAAAGTCAGCATTAAATACGGGGTGGAAAACAAAGTGCCTAGAGCCGTTCCTTTCACAGTTTTCAAGGGTTTTCATCTTAAGGGTGGGAAAATACTATAAATAACAAGCGTGCGACTAATACTTTTCGGTAGTCGTAAGCTTTTGTACTCGAAAATTCACAGTGATAAACGGAGGACGGCGTTGACGCTAAATGCACATCGCCGTAAGTCAAATAAGTTGCACTCGACGAAATATTTTGCTTGTGCTTTTTTGTAGGCATTTGTACCATATCACCTACTAATATATAGTATATGTACGTTTGTACTTAAATATACAGCAATTTAAATCCAAGAACCCTGCTGGAAAATCGATTGTTTTCGTTGAGGTGGTCACCTTCAAATATTGTAACATAACTTTTATTTCCTTGAAATTCGGAGAACTACAACTTATTCTTCAGGAAAGTATAACGATACCACTTTTTTATCTTCTAACCTTGTGCCTACGATTTAATGCGGATACAATGCGAACCGGAGACTATTCAGCTTTTTCTAATTCGCTCCAGAAACAATCATCTAATCATTTCTGCATTAACTAATCAGCAATCAACTATTGGTGTCAGGTAATTGGGTGTGTATGGACTTGCTATATGATTTTATAAGTAGTGTATGATCAAAACTAGCTTGATTTAGTGATGGTTGTGCCGCGATTTTGGTATTGTATATTGTGGCATTAGCTAATTTGAGACATCAGTGGCTGCAAATTTAAATAAAAATTATTATTTCTAAATACCGTTATATAAAATAATTATACATAAAAAAATGGCATGCTGGTATAAAATACGAATGATATGATATACATAATCTGGCAATTCAGTAGATAAGGTATAATTTCTCAGTTTCAATTGATAATTTTCGCAATTCCAAAATCTGCGTACAATTGTTGAACGCACAATCAATTGTTTAAATGCTCGTATTTATTTAAAGTATTCCACCTATCGCTCTTGTTTGTTCAAATTTTCGTACAGGATTTTCGTTTTCTGATAAGTGTACATATGTATATACATACATACGCATATAATTGTCCGAGTAGGTATGCCATACCAACAATTTGTGAGCCAACTGCTCATTTAAATGCACATATACACATACATACATACAAGTCATTAAATGTTAACAATCAAGTTGCAAATTCGTTTTCGAGTGGTGTTGAAGTGGCCAGCATACACGAGTATTTCACTAATGAATGAGCACCGATATGTATATATGTACAATGTACATATGTATATATTGCATACAAAATGTATGCTAGTTTTATGTTGATACATATCTGTAGTAGTACATAAAGCCTCAAAGCATATTCCCCCGCTCAATATAAGGTTAAAGAAGAATTAGGTTGTGATTACCAGCGTTGCCATTTTAATTTAATTTATCCGAGGTTGATAACTCTTGTTTCTGCCCATTCGTTTGTGGAGTTTTCTTTTGCAATTTTCGCAATCTTGGTAATTTTTTTTTCGTAATGGGTTAGCCGCAATGGTACAAGGTTTTGCTACAATTCAATAAAATTGCAATTAATGCGCATATTTACTACTTCTATGTATGTTAGAATTAGTAGGAGTACAAGTAATTATTTATAATAATAATATACATGTATTACAAATTATTATTATGATTATTTCTATTATTATTATTATTATTAGGGGTTGTACACTGCGATCTTGAGCTCTATTGTGTGCCTTGCTTCAGTCCAGCATCCGAGATAAACTTGTATAGAACCTAAATCTCTGGATTTCATACTGCCATCCGTTATAAGATATTCACCTAGTTACCCTTTGCGTTTGTGCATTAATGCAGCGCACTGCTCCAGCAGTCTTGCAGTCCCTTTTCTACTCTGCAGAATCTGCGGTATTCAACCGAGTAAATTCCCTGTTTTGTTAGATGATATTTCAACCTGCAGTATCCTGTAGGAATCTGCGCTATAATTCTTAGGTTGTTCTTCGATAATTCATGCATTGTACGAATCGCATTAGATTATGTGATCCTAGGAATATATCTTCAGAGTAGTTCCCGGTGGGGTTTCTCCTTTTCCTTGGTCAGTGTGGATAGTGTTCCCATCTCAATACCACAAAAGAGCTCCGGGCTAACAAAGGTTTGACACTTGAAATTTGACGCTCCCTTTTTCGCGAGTTTGTCCGCGATCTCGTTTCTTTTAATACCAGATTGTCCCGGAACCCAGAGCTCTCGATTCTCGAGTGTGTTCAGCTAGTCAAGGCACTCCATCACCAGTTTAGAAAACACCTGGTAAGATTTGAGAGCCTTGATAGCCGCTTGACTGTCTGTGAATATGGCAATGTTCCGGTTCCGGTGGTTGTGGGTGGTTGAAAAAAGCACATCTTTCTATATCATATATTTCTGCCTGAAAGATAATCATACACTTACCCATTGCTTCTGAGTATCTCAGCCCCGGACCATATACACCTGCCCTGGTACCTTCTTCAGTTAGTGAATCATCCGTGTACCAGACTATCATACTCTGGGTAATCTTATACATATGTTTCAGACATATTCACCCACTCCTTTTTCTTACTGAGTTCAGTTTTAAACATTTTACCAATTTGAATTCAATTGCTCCGCAAGAGTGTTCATCTCCCCACGACTCGGATACCTCTCTGCCCATATATTTCTGGCCTGGAAATTTAGCCTCCCTCTAGTAACCTATGGTGATTCCATTCACATAATGATACGATTATGGCTTTCGCTGAATTCACATTCAGTCCCGTCCCACCTTAGTGTACCATGTTTTGGCTTATTTAAGCCTAGTTGTATCCTCTCGCAGATATAATATTAATTCTAGAGTATTTGCGAACTTTCCTCTTCATATTATTACAATATAATCCACATATCCCTTGCAAGTTAGACCAATACTTGTTAGCGTCTGAAGTAGTTCATCCACAACCATCTTATTTTGAAGAACCCTTAACGACTCCCCCGGTCATGAGAGGGAATGCGTAATGGAGAACAGGGGTGGGAAAGTAATTAGAGTTTAGGGAGTTGGGACAAATATCGCCGGTACGGAGACCTCACAAGGAGTGCCAGAATGTTAAAATTACTCTGTCCGTGCGGTTGGCCCAAAAGGTCTGGGCTCTATGTTGAGCATCCCTCTTAGTTCATGTTGCTACGAGAGTCGCCGAGATCGTTGACTGGCTAAACAAAAAAGTTGAATAAAGTCCAACGAAATTAAATCCGTCCAGGTGACTTTTACCCTCAATCGATAAACCTATCCTACCGTAAATCTGAGCGATATTAATATACTCTGTCGAAAACACAGAAAACTATATTGGCTTTTGAAACGAAACTATGCGACAGTTTCGTACTCAACCTTCATAAAACCAATCTCGCCTTACGGTATACAGTTGTGAGCCACTGTAATATTAAAATCTTGCAAAAATCACCTTTTCATTCACATATGGTCAATTATATTGGGGCTTTAAGGTTCTCACTGGTCACGTAGAACATAAAAGAAATTCTACATCGTATTATTTTAACTATATATGTATACATATATGTGTATGTATAAAGGGTATATTTTTCAATAAATCTTTTGATAGAAATTCAGCACCAATCGAACTTAGCTCTCGCGCGACTGTTATCTCCATTTCAAAGAAATAGAGACCGTAATTCTAAATAACGTTTGTTAAAAATGAAGAAAGAAGACGCTTCATCCTTGCCTCCTGCTATATGACGAACGATATCACTGCACCATCAAAGGAATTGAAAACGCTGGTGAATGAGGAGAAGCGCGAGGTAAACCTTTGCTTTGTTTTGTAATCCAATGTAACCTACAAATTGTAAATAGAGATGACGAACCAACAGGATCCACGTCAAAGAGCGTGTTACTCTTAACTTTCAACACTGTGCCAGGAGTGTCAGTACATCACTAGAGGTTGCTCAGTACACCCTTTATTTCTGATCGAATATACTTAGCCATAAAGAAAGAGTAAGATTCAGGTAACCAAAACTGACTCGGAGGACCAGGCCACCCTGGTGAAATCCGTTGCTGACTGCCCCCAGGAAGCAGATTATAGAGGGTTTTAAACTGGCTAAACTCGCGGAATCCGTGAGTGGTGACGAATACAAGGGGCTTCTTAAGATTTCTAATAACGTGTTAAGGATAGGAAAGATAGTTTCTTCAGCGGTAACGCGCAACCAAAACGGCAAAGCTGAGGAAAGTACTATAAAAAGGCATTTTCCATCGGGAGGGCCAGTGCCGTAGGAATTGAGGACCAGCTGAGTGAAGGGTGTGGTAACGACCGTCGCACTGGAGAAGACGATTAACACTTTTTAAAAATATAAATCTCCAGGTTTCGACGTTATAATCTCTGCCATGCTACAGAGGGTAAATCCAATAATAATAGAGTCCTACGCAGCATTTCCGAAGGCTGTATAAACCATCTTCCAATCCCCATCGATGTTCTTCATTCATAATTCTGGTGATATCTAGTAACACTGTGGACGCACTCGAGCTCTGTGAGGCGCTTCTTGGGCTGGCTAGCTCAACTTAACCTAAGCTAACTCAACCTAATCTAAGCTTCCGATCAGCATCAGCTGTTTTTCTACGTAACAACAAATTTCTTTTACAAACCCCGTGTATGTATGTCGTTTCTCAATCGTGTGTATTCTTTCCAACGATGTGTTTCCTTTCAGTTCTCCCAACGGTAAATCAATTGATGCGTCACATCCAATTTACTCTCCCGAATTTCATATCAATCAGCGCAATCTTGTATCCTAGCTGAAAATAGTCTTGCACATCGTTCCTCATTCATAGAATGGAAAGAAATGGAACGCTTTTTCATGAATGGAGGACTTATTGACAACCATCTTCAACAACAAATTCGCGACGAAGTCAAAGCATGGAGAGATATTCTTGAGCGTATTATTGCTACGATTCAAACAATTGCACAGCAGAATTTAGCACTCAGAGGACACCGAGAATCTATCACCGATGATACAAATCCAGGCAATTTTCTCGCTCTTATAAGATATCTGAGTAAATTTGACCCTGTGATGAAAGCTCACGTGGAATCTGTTTCTGCCAAAAAAGGACAGCTTTCATATTTTTCTCACACCATTCAAAATGAAATTATTTCGCTATTAGGAGACAAAGTGAGGAAATACATTACTTCAGCTGGAAAAATTACGCGACGCGCCATCAGAAACTGTTAACACAAGACAAGATGCAGGACTTGTCATTGATTCGGTGGAAAAATTTGATTTCCTGGTTCTCCTTTTTTTATGGACGGAAATTATCCAATCTATTGACAGATATCAAAAAATGTTCCAAGCAAAAGAGATCAGCTTGTACGAAGGGTTGACAATATTGGAATCTTTTACTGATCATATAAAAGAATGGGGAAGTAGTGATTCGGTCATATCAAAGGCTAAAAAACTTTGCGAAGAAATGGGTGTATCTATTTTGAAAAGGAGAATCAAAAAACGAACGATGCCAGGTGAACTTGCAGATGACGCCAAGCTTGATACTTATCAAGAAACAAGACGTGTTTTGATTAAAATTTTGGACGGCCTTTCAATCGAAGTTTCAACCCGCTTCGCCAGCTTGAGAGAACTGAATGAACGTTTTGGTTTTTTATGCAGATTCCAAGAATATCTCAACGAGGATAAAGAAGTTTTCAAAAGATTACTATCGGAGATCAACGCCAAATGCAACTTTTTGGCCAAAATTTACACAGATGATCTAAATGGAGGAGAATTGTTCAGCGACATCAAGGACGTGAGTTTTCTACTGAAAAGAGCAACCAAAAAAGGGGAAAATTTCGATCTCACTCCAAAAGGAATACTGCTGTATGTTTCATCATTGGGGTTAGAAGCGTATAAAACTCTTGTAACGGCCTTGAGAATTTTTCTGACTCTTCCATTGTCTGCGGCTTCATGCGAACGTTCATTGATAAAATCATATCTACGCACAACCATGAGCCAAGACAGACTCTCAAATTTGGCTATACTTTCTATTGAAAACAAGGTAGCATCATCGCTTGATTTCAACGATATTATTACTGAATTCGCCGAAAGGAAAGCCAGAAAAGTGAATTTCTGATTACAGTCCTATACGTATCCAAAAATAGTACGAATTTCTATGTGTAATTTAAGTTTTTCACGAACTTAAGATTCATGATAAAATATTTTATTGAGTATTGAAATAAATATTACTTCTCATATGTACTATTGTTTATAACTCCTTTGAAAATTTTGTACCCTTATATAATAGGAAAGGGGGCGGCAAATTATCTTCTAGCCCCAGACAAGAAAAATTGTAGAACCGCCACTGTGCTAGCACTCTTGGCCAGCAACGTATTGATTTTCATAGTTGTGTTTGATTAAAAGCAAAAGAAAGAACAAAGCAACTATGTGCATTTGGCAATGCTTATGGTTATTCCTTTCTCATTAGGAAAAGTGTCTTGACATCAAATGCATCGTTCTACTTACCCTTCAATTGATGGCCATTGGAAAATAATTTGCAAACGGTTTTCCATTCAAAATTCGCACTCAATGAAAAAATATAGTTTCCTTTTACATACTTATTTTATTGTTTTCACTCTGTTAAGATTATACTCCATAAGAAGCGGATGCAAGAACGATAGAAAACAAGATTTCGTCTTCCGCACTGAGAGCAACTGATAGTGACGTAATAATAGCTAGAGAATGAGATAGCAAGAAATTCTAAAAAAAAAAAAAAGGATGAGCGCAGAAGAAGTGGGCAAACAGCAGACTGTTCAAAAGTCTTGTTAGCATTATTTGTGTAAAATAAAATCAAGTTGTTTTTATTTCTTCAGCGAATTGGTGGATGCTGTTAAATCTTGTATTCTTTCATTCTTGCACCAGCGTTTGGCGTTTGACGTTTAGCTGTTGTCATTTTCCTTTTGTGAATTATTTTAAATTCATAAACCGATTTTTATAAGCAAACTACTTACTCAGCCACAAAACTTGTTAATCACCTACGTATTTATGTATACTCAAAGGTGTTTGAGTTAGCGCGCGTAGTTAGGAAGTCTCTCCCATAAGAACATGGAAACGGACACATGCGCTCTCAAGAACTGGCAACCCTCAGGGTGGCCTGAAAACAGAAGGTGATGCCGTCAATGGTACCGCTACTTTACTTTTGCCGATTCTTACAGTTCTCAATTACAAATTGACCAAGCTTTCTTTACAAATTAACTCTGCCTATATATCATATTTTTACCACTTTCGCAAAATTAAACCACGTTTCTCACTGAAAATTTGGTAGTTATTATTATTCTTTCTCCCATATTCTTTGTTGTCTTCTAATATATCGCTCTTGGGCAAGCGTACTCTTATACAAATAGCAGAACGTAGGACGATCTGACTGAGGTTTTGAGAACTCTGCTAGTGCAAATCGTACAAGTGTTTTACACAGAATATCACCACTGACGTGTAGATCCAACAACAGACGTAAGACTTATGGGGCTTCTCATAATGCTGAGTAATATTTTACATCTGTTGCAGTCATGACCTGAGAGAATGAGCTCCAACCAGCCCGCGTTGAAGTTTAGGCTGCGAGTGAATCACCTGGTTACATCTTTAAAAGGCACTTTCGACAATCAGCAAGTCAGATTTTCTTTTTAGTAACTAAGGTGTGGCTACAATGAAATTCCGGCATTTAAAATTGTCTCATGGTTTTATTTACCACAGGTAATCAATAGGCAGGTTCCCTTGATCCAAGTCTTGGCCGGCGTAAATAGCACCAAAACAATCGTAGAAAAGTTGTTTCCTAATAAATATGGGTCGCCACTCGGCAGGCAATAGCAAACCTGCAAGTGTATTTCTGCCATGACAAAACTTCTCTTAAAATCAACTGCTATTCGGAGTCGGCGTAAAAGTGTAGTTGCCTCAATTTGTGATGCAACATCAAACCGATACCGCATGTTCTACGAGTATATTATTATTGTTAATCGGCAGGTGCATACTTCAAACAAAACAAAAAACTTATTATTTTTTTTATTTTTTATTTATCAATCATCTCATTTTTTTCTGATAAATGTTTTGAACTAAAACACATACAAACATACATATCTATATGTATTAATTTTAGATGCTAGGAAATTGAGATCCAAATACATATTGGAAGCAGTAAGTTCTCAACAGCATACGAAATCCTGTAATATTTCATTTCTGTATAAATCCACAATACTGAAGTCTTAAATACAAACCTCTAACTCGTTTAAGCTTGTCAATTTCTGCCTTAAACCAATTATTATGAATTCTCAACAAGGCACGTCTGGCTTTCTAAGCCTAAACTTCCAGCAAAACTTTGTTCAGGTTTCACACCCTTCTGCCGACATTTTATACTTAAGCTGCACTTGGGCGGCCTGTGTAAGTATTTGAAGTCGCACATTTAGTCGAAACTACTAGCCAATAGCTTCAATGTGCTTTTCTTAAATATTTCACACTTCAATATCTCCATCATCAATATCGTTGTCATCATCAACTAATTGAGGTACGTTTCCTTCCTTTCCCATATACACCGGTAGATTTCCCGATCTCAATTGTGGGATAGCATCGGTATTGTCTATTTCGACGCGTATGGGGCTCATCTTTACATCATTATTTAATTGTGGGGTATTGTTTTCGGGAGGATGTTGTACAATGGCAGATGAGTGATAATAACCGCTTAGAGTGGAAAGTGGATTGATAGCATTGAGATGTGGAAATGACGAAGGAGGTATAGGTATTGACGGTAGACTGCTCATAGGTGCTGGACTGGGATACATTCGATAAGAGATTGGCTTTTGAAGAACAGCAGCAGCAGCGGCTTGACGAAAATACATATCAATTGCATTGGCGGGCGCACTATGTGTCGGTTGGGCTGCATACGGCCAAGTGCTGAAATAAGGAGAGTTTCCGTAGAGACGCTGAAAAGCGGCGTAATTCCCTGCTTCGGCAAGTAATTCCAATCCAACGGCAGTCTGACGTTTCCACTTTGTTCTGTAAAATAATCGTAAAATATTTATTTTTATATATGTATGTACATTTGTAGTTGTATATTACGGACTTAAATAGAAATTTGATCGAACACTTTTATAAAATAAGATAATATGTATTTAGCTAAAGTTATTTTTGGATAATAATCGTGATATCCACATTCGAATACACTAATCTTTATCCTATTATTATGGATTGACAGTCAGACGTGTAATATGGATTGATGATTGATGTTGATTTGAAAGCTATTTCCCTGTGTTCTTTGAAAATGAAAATCAAGTCTTATGACTAAGATATGACAGTACAAATGAGTGTGAAAGCGAAATAACTAGGAATTATTATATTATATATTAATTGAAAGCCAGTGAGTAGGTTCAAAGGCCACACTTATTACAATCTTCTTGAAAAATCCAGGAAAGGTAATCAAGGCTTTGGCAATGTTTTTCTTGATTGCTTTGTATGAGCCACTGGCCCGGAGAGGGGGGTCGGGGGTGATTTTGCATTAAGATTCGTGAAAGGTTACAATAACTAAGCAAAACTTACAAAAATAATGCCTACAGACTATGATCTATAAATCGTAAAAAGATATTTTTACATAATGGAAATTGCACTGACGAAAAAATCCTTTTAACGACTAGTATTTAAGCTATGGGTAAATTGAGCGAAGCATTATAATTTCTGTTTTCTTGATAGAATAGTTCGAGAGATTTAGACAGCTGCAGAAAGTTTTACAACTAAATACCCCAAAAGCATCTATGGGGAGATATTTGGATATCGACTTCTTCCATACTATTCCCTCAATGCTATCATTGCGAATAAATTGTTCAGTCTTTTCCCAAACGCTTGCACCCCCCTACTTATATTTTGCACGATTTCAGTTTCTGAGTGGTATTTTTGAAAGATTAAAACACGATCATCGATCCTGGTCAATCCAAACAATATTATCAAGTCTACCTAATTTTCGCCTGAAATCACAATTAAACTATGTAAATTACTTCACATAAACCAAGTGAGTTCATACAAGTCATTCCTAATTTGTATTGACAACTCTGTAGCTAGATGAGTACGAGTAATTCGCATTGGCCAAAGCACGTAATGTGTACTTTAGAATGTTCCAGGGACCAAAAATAATCTTTATTTTAACTTTTTTGGATACAAAAAAATCATTAGGAAGAATTCATTAAAACAAAACTCGAATGCATCTATCTAATCCGTATGCCATATTCCATATAAACTTGACCTTGTTTTTATGTAGAAGACTTTTTTTAACCATTGCATAATCGGTATTTTGTGAATTTTATTTGTTCGATCATAAAACATACAACATATTGTTGTTGTTGCTAGTATTGTCATCGCCGTCGAACTTTTTGCGTTTGTTATGATCGATCACTAAAAGAAAGATGGGCAATTCCTGAACTAGGGTTCTTTTTTAACACACCAGAAAACGTAGGATGAGATGCTGATTTTGAATTTTTATGGATGTTTAATTTTTGTCCATTATGGGGGGAGAGGGTGATGGATCAATTCTGACTTCAGATTCGGGTTTAGCGCACCAACCACAGGGCCTTTTTTTTAGGCCTGTGTTATTGTTGTTGTGGCGATTATTGTCATCGCCCACAAATTTTTTTCTTTTTAAATCCAAGAATAATAACTATTTTTGATCGAAAAAATAAAAACCACAAAATATCGATCAAATTTTATCGAAAAAATAAATTGATATACTAATAAATTGACCCTTACATCATACAGCTTTATATTTGGCCGAATTTTGCCCACAAATTTGTGATGTGCGTTGTGATGTTGTAACACAAATGGAAGGCCCTTCAGTTATACGCCGACTCGGAGGGTTGCCTTTGCCTGCCAGGACCCAGCGAATGAAGCGCGCACACACGAAACACTCGACTACGATGGTCCATGTAATTGAAATCTTAATAATAATGTTTGCTGGGATTTTGTTTTTTTAAATTTATCAATCATAAATATTTCGAGCAATACAACTATATCATTTTATACGTAAAATACTCATAAATGTAAAAAGTAAATATCCAAAGTCATCTGACAATGTTTATACATTGTTCAAATGCCTGCATCATTGTCAGTATGATATCCGTTTGAACCAACGTGACTAATGTTGAAAACACTCATTGAACACTTAAGCGAGGTAATTGCAAAGGGCACACTTTTTGATTCGTTTTGGTTTGTGGTGCATTTCACTCTGGCTCCACTGTGTTCCGCTATTAAAAAATTCGCTACGGGGATTTGTGCGAAGCTAAGCTACGTATGTATGTATATGCATAGATTCATACTACATACATAAATACACACGTACTATGTACATTTAATACAACTAGCCTAGAGCCTCCCTTGGCGACGATGCGCAGTCAGAGTTTTACACAATCAAAATGTATTTCAGTGTCATTAATCATCTGTCATCGGCTTAGACATGATTTCAAGAAGTAAATGGCTACTAAGTTTTCAGGTTTATAGTTTTTGAACCCTTCGTAAATTAAAAAAATATAATTTTAATATCCAAATAATATAAAGTGTTAAGTCATCCAGCTCATTTATGATTATTCTCAGCAGTACTGCATCTGCATTTACGTCAAATAAAACAGAAAACACATACTCTATGTGTATGCATCAAATCAAGTAATTTACCAAATGAGAAAAATTAAAACAATTTAACATTCATGTATCCGCAAAATCATCTGCAATTGTGTAACATAATTAATAAAACAATGCACACAATAGTATTTATAAGGTTTTACCGCGTGACTATTCATATTTAGTCTTAACTAGAGCATGCGATTGTATGCCCACAAAATGCATCAAAAACTCAAAAATAACCACTCTAAATCAGAAAAAATATGCAATAAATCAAGTTATCACACATTCAAAACAATACTGTGAACAACTTGTACAACTAGTAGTACGGGTATGTATCTAGTCAGCCAAGTACGTCCATATTTTATCCACATTTTTTTTTTCGGACGCATTTACCGATGTTTTGGCAGCTGGGTTTATACGAATAAATATTAGCTTAGTGCACTCTTGCCCAGGATATTATCACTTTGTGCTTTAGAGTAGCCTAAAGCAACCAATCTACATCTATGTGCATCTACAAATACAGTTAAATTTCTCATAACCGCTCATAACCCGCTCGCTTGGAGTTTTTTTTTTAATTTTTTCCGTTTATGAAAAACTTTTTGATGAATATGATTTGAAATACTCGTATAGTGTAGCGGCGGGTTATTGAAGATGTCCGGTTATAAGGATTGTCCGTTATGAGGAATTTCACTGTATGTAACAAAATCTTCAGAATAAAAATAAAGAGAAATTGATTAATCCATGTCTGACTGTTCCGTCCGTCGCTAAAAATATTGAGGTATTTCAATATACAAAGTGGAAATTTGGCGAACTCGGATAACTAGCGCGGCCACATTACGGTATGTTGCGAAAATCAAAAAAAAAAAAAATCGATATTTCAGTAACTATAAAAGGCGGCTGCCGTTGCGGAGTGTGTACCTTGTGCGCGGTTAATTCGGTGGATCCCGGGTTCAAATCATGGCCGGGGCAAGTAACATCAAAACTTATGGAAAAGTTGTTTCTAATTGCGCTAGCCCCTCGTCAGTCAGTGGCAAACCTCCGAGTTTATAATTATCACAAAAATCATTGTTCATTCCGAGTCCGCGTACAACATCAAAATGCACGTCACAAATTGTGGAGCAAGCTTAAATAGCTTTTAATTATTTAAAGGCAAAAACCAAATGCAATTGGCAATCAAATTTAATTTTTACCCATTTTTCTCCTTAATTTAATTCTTCGTAGCTAATTTGAGGGAACCGTTATGTGAACATGGTTAGGAAACTCTGGACACTAGTGAGTTCGGGTATAAAAAATCAAACCTTTTCCAAATACGAAATCTCGTCTGGGAGTTGTTTTTTTTATTCGTTAATTTTTATGACACTCTTAATGGATTACTGAATTAGAGAAAACAAACTATTTAAATGTCACTTATTGAAAGGAAATTAATATGTATGTATATAGAATAATTGATTTCATCAATTACTTCCAACTATTATTATGAAGTGTCATTTTTATCTTACTTTATTTTAAATCGAAAACATACTACATACCTACGATTTTGATACCAAGTCTTCACTTGGCAATCACTCAGCTCCAGTTTATTAGCCAACTCCATTCGATCTTGTACACTTAAATACTTTTGTCGTTCGAATGTCTTTTCCAAAGACTGCAGTTGATGGTCGGTAAACGCAGTTCGGGCTTTTCTTTGTTTTTTTGATAGACCCGTTAACCCCTCACTTTTGCTGCTATAAGTATCTTCATCTCTTCCACCTGTGGATTTTAAAAAGAAAAAATGCATACATAAAGTGAAAACTTTAATAAAAATAAATAGACCAGGCCAAAGGTACTCAATAAAGTAGAAGTAGTTCTCTTCGGAGTTCTCTCTTTTGAACAGCGACTAAAATTGCTATTTTTAACTTTTTACAATTTTTAACTGTGAGTTGTGCTACTGATTTTATATATTGTATTACAACGAAAATTAATTACGAGCAGTGTGGTGGGTGTGGCAAGACCCAGAACAATAAACGTGGGTGTTATTTTAAGCCACCTAGTTATTGTTGTTGTAACAGCATAAAATATTCCCCATCAACTGAAGTGACAGTCCGGACAGCCGGATATACATAAATCCGGGTGGTTCCGGTGTGTAGACTCGACTTTCGTGGGGACAGGAACATAAACGTGGCCGTTATTTTAAACCACCTTGTGACCAAGTCCAGCGGCTACGATGGGCAAATAGCTGCGGTTCGAAAATCATTTTAGTGGCAATAACTTTATTTGTGTGTTATTTCAGCCGAGTGTTTTTAAGTGAACGCGTTTATAGTTGCGGTACTTTTGTCATGCCAAGTATGTTCATCTTTATGAGTGAATGTCCATTTGTGTTTCCATTTATACTGCAAAGTATATTTAGGTAAATTTCAAATAAATAGTAAATCATCAATGAATTTTTATGATGAAGCTATGGACGAAATTTTACTGGAAGAAGAAGACACTATACAGTTTCTAACTGACACTGAAGATTTAGAAATAGATGAAATGTAGGAAAACGGTGATCAGTTGATATATGGATTATATGAAAATCATCCATTACCAAACCTAAAGAGAAAATTTCCTTCTCATACACAAGGACATACCAAATTTTCAAATGGTAATCTGATAAAACCTAAATCAGAATCCTTTGTAAAACAAAATTTCTAAAACAGTTTTATAAATAAATATTAATAGACCCACTTGGGAGACAGCAGGTTATCTATTTAAATCAAAGTTCACCAGTTAAAATTATAAATATGCTGGAACATAGGTTATGCATTCAAGCAGAGTTAAAACAACAAAAATATTTAATCTAGCAATTATTGATTGAGGGTTTAATTATTAAGTTTATTACATTATGTCATAAATAAAGAATTAATAAGTTTATTCATAAAAATGAGGGCTTCACATTTATTCGAAAACTTATCAATGAAAAAGTTTTGTTTTAAAAATTAATTCAAATACTTTTCATACAAGTTTTAAAAGGATAACCGAAGCAGTTCTAATAGCAGTTCAAAGTTTAAACATTTGTCGCTGGCTTTCCTGAGCTTTTTTAAATTAATTTAATTATATTTGAAGATTAATTTCAAATTTTTGTTAGTTAATTTAAATTTCAACACAAAAAAATAGCAGATTCTTTGAGATAATAATAATAAAAACTGAAGCTTCGATCTGTTTTGCTGTAATGTTTAAACATATTATTTCCTGGCATTTCCAATTTTGTTTTGTTTATCTTATTATTAAAGGACCTGTAGTGCGATTCACTAACTTTAAACGGTGCGACAATCGCAATGTTTGACCACAATATTTTTCGTTTGCACTAACGATTGTGCGATTCACAAACTTATTCTTAACGACACTTAACAGCTGTCTCGTTGTATTTGTTCAAAGTAATAAAGAGTGGCATCTCTGTCAAACTGAATTTCAAAATAAGCGAAAAGCACAAAGAGGAATAGAGAAAAAACAAACGAATTTTCCGTAAATATGCAATGGTTTTCGTTTTCAAAATTCGCGTTGTGCTCCAGCGAATTTAAGATTTTCATATATTTAACGTTTCAGATTATTCGCAACTGGTTGCTATCAACGACCCGTAGGTAAGCAATCGGGAATATCCATGAGCCAGTTAGTCATCCGTAAGCCGGCAAAGTTTGCTTTTACCATTTTCACATTAATGGAATGGTAGATATGATGGTTGGTATAAGCCTCCTCACGATTATTTAGTGGCAAAATAGATATATGCGTGCAATCGACGGCCCATATAGTGCCTCCCACAAAAGGTGACGACGCTAAGGCAAACATTTCTTTAGCAGTTTCTCAGTCGATTTTGCTGTTATTAGAAATTAGGTATTCAGCCAAGTCTGGAGATAACCGATACAGCTCTTAAATTCAGTTGCATTCAAATGAAAGGGATTGCCCACATCCCGGAGTAAACGTCGATCCACTGTTGGAGCGCTTTGTTATGAATCATATGCCAAATATTTAAACGACATTATTTTGTGTTCGGTTTTTAATTTCAAGAAGACAAATCAGCAGATTTAAAATTTATCTTTTATTTAAGTTGAAATCACGAATTTTTCTTTCCTCGATTGAGTTAGCAACATCAAATTTGTTGTCGTTTAGTTTTCGATAATCGACTAGCTAACAACAACAGATGATTCGGCGAATGCGAAAATCATTAAAAAAAAATGGTTGCTGAATAGCAGCATCGTTAAAATTTTCGTTAAGATGAGTTAACCATACGAATATCGTTAAAATAAGTTAGTGAATCGCACTACTGATCTGAAAAATCTTGTCCAAATAACCGCTTTCGAATTTTTTCAATTCGTTTGTGTTTAATAATAAATTTTCCATATAATTAGGATTCGCGGTTAATAAATCCCAATTAATTTTGACAAAAATTTTATTGCCTGTTACAAGCTTAACAACTCAGATTTTGGTTTATATAAGTATATAAACATAAGTAGTCTTCCTTCCGGAAGTAAATTAGCGACGTAAAATTTGGACTATTTCCCAGCAGATGTTCTGCATACAAAACACCGTTCATCTCTTAAAATATTATGGCCATTTTGTCACAGCACTTCGCCTTAATCGTGCGCGTAAAATGGGCTGAGCATACATACTTTGGGCAAGTCACACTCCTGAACACCTCATGCCAGCAGCGATTGCTTCCGAATATATGAAATAACTGGGAATTTAAAGAAAATTTGCATAAATGCTTTACATTTAGGCATTGATAAAACAACCAGCCAATTTTTTTTCTACTTTTATTTTTTAATTTCAAACAAAAACAACAAACATAAAAAATATTTTTTTCGATTACGGATGGTAGCACGAAATGCAATAAGATGGGTAATTGTCAGGTAGTTAATATGGCGTCCAAAATGTGGCAACGGAATTACCTTCTTTATTGTACGAGTATCATGGAATGCTTTGACCAAGATGATTATCGAAATTATGATTGCCATTACTTAACTTCATTGAACAAATTTGAATGACATAAACTAGCTTTCAATGCGAAACAAGTGCAAATGCATATAATACGTATTTATACATTCGAATCTATAAATGTCAAATTAAATGTTTGATTCTAATATAAGAGGTACAAATTTTACTATATAAATAATGTGTTTGTGCAAGCCTACATTTTAACAATAAAAAAAAAAATAAGTGACCAGTAATTTGGTTAATCTCATGCCCCAAGGGTAATTTGAAGCTCTATATGTAAAAAGTTATTGTTATAAAAAAATAAGGCAAGTTATCAAAAACTACCTGTCAGTTTGAAATGAAGTACGACAAAGTCAAAAGAGGGTATGCGCTTTGTGGTTTTTCTAGTACACACATACATATGTAGAAGTAAACTTTTTTTTTTAATACTACTTAGCCAGAAAAAATAATGCATTCTGGCTGCTCAGGTGAGTGCATTCGTTGGCATACGAGCGTGTGTGTGTGTGCGTGTGTATTTAGACCACAAAATTATTTCCGCAGTGCGAGAGTGTCTAAGTCTCATTGTTAATGTGCATTTATTACTACGTCACTGAGCGTTAACAATTTTCTATAAACAGACCAATGCATTTATGTATGTAGCTTATGTATGTATGTAGTATGTACATATGTAAATATGTACAAAGATATACATATAAGTATATTTGTGTAAGCTCATGCATGTGTACTGTGGCTCATAAGCTAGTTTTTGAACATGCATTTTCTGCAGTTGCGGCTACACTATTAAATACCTTAAGCTAAATTGCATTAAACATGGTTAAATGCGCAACTGTTATAGCGTTTTTCCTTGCGCTTGGTTTTGCTTTTGCTTTTGCTTTTTTGCTTTATAGGGGAACGCAACAACGTTTTGAACCACTTAATAGTACAAGTGTTGTTGTTTGTTATTTGTTGCAATTTTCGTTTTAATAATTGTGGTGTGCAGCGTTGTTATCGTTAATGTGTTGTTGCTTTCTAAAACAACAATAACAAAAGCAGTCAGTTCCTACACGCTTTGCCTTTTTAATTACATAAATCAGCCTCTTTTACTATTTTGTATTACCTCACATTTCTTCTACATTTATGCGGTTATTTCCCGACTACCCGTACATTCAATATACATACAAACATACACACATACATACATACAAACATATGTATGTATAGTCGTTGCATAATTATTTAGTTTTGCACTTAATTGCTTCGTTAGTATCGCATTTTTTATTGTTTTGTTATTTTGCTTAACTGCGGAGTTTTGTATATGAGTACAAAAGATATATGTACATAACTACATGTATGCACATATGTATGTTGGTAGTTCTAAATAAGTACATCAAAGGTGTTGTAAAGATTTCTGGCAATGGGTTACTATTGGGCTTAAACTTGCTTACATACCTACTAGATACAGATGTATGTATGTATGTTTCTTTTTTTCATAGGGTCAGTGAGAAGCGAGCAGAAGCCTGGTAAAGCAATGCTAATATTTATTATCGTGCTGCAATTTTAATTTACTGAATAAAATGTGGCAGCGGGGAGTACCGCGAGTGTAATTATTTTGGGTGGCGCACAAATCTATCACAAAAACAAAACCAAATTATACATATAACGCATAGAAACAAGAATCGTTAATTCGGAAAAATTAATGTAGGAGGAAGTGAATATGGATCTTACTTTTTAATTACAGTGGATGACCAAACCGTTATCACAAGTGTACTTTTTTGTACAAAGAAAACAAAGGACCAAAGCTACACTCAAGCGAATTGACGATTTTAATATTAATTAAAGCATGGCGGTCGCTCTCCATAAACTGCGACCTAATAGTGTACATACATAGCTCTGAGTAAAAAAACTCTTAAATTTATGAATTAGAAGAACAAATACATTAATACCAGGACTATATAATTTAATAGCAAACTCCTCCCAAACTGGCAATTATTGTTACAAGATTCGTCAGAGGAATATTGTTATTCGACTTTGAAAATAAAATATTAAAATGAAAATGTGAGATGCGTACAGACCATGATTCAATTATTAATGGTTTGATCAGTAAACAGTTTTCTCGCTTCCTCTTAACAAAATCAGCTGAATTAAATTCTTTATTCCTGTGAAAGTACATTCGATGTCATTATGTATGGAACTCGATTTCTTTTGCATGGGCACCACGGGCACACTTGCAGAAGTCCAGACGCTGAACCCAATTTTCGACGGTTTTCAAGCATAAATCGGCGATACTGCTGCAATTTCACGTTCGATATTCGTACGAAGTTCATCAATCGTCGCTGGCTGGTTGGGATAGACCATAGACTTGACGGCAACCGAGGCGGTCAATTGACTGCGCCATTTCGTGAGATAACACGTTCACCAATCGTAGTTTTCAATAAATCGATTGTGACATTCGCTGTGTGGCTTGTGACGCCGTCCTGTTGGAACCACATATTGTGGTAGCGATTCCCATTCACAGTAACGTGCCGGTCTTGATGGTCTTGTGTGGATTGCTGCCTGTCCAATAACGCATATTTTGCTTATTGACGAAGCCATTCAGCCAGAAATGACGATGACCATAAATTGGGCGTAGCGCTCTAAAGCTGAGGCCATTGACTCCGAATTTCGGTAGTAAATTTTAATAATTTCGACTCGTTATTGGATCGTATATCTTTTCATGCTGAAATGTCAAAACCTTACTGAAGAGAAATGTCAAAAGAGCGGGGAAAAATATGGCGTCGTTTGCTTTCGCTATCGGCCTACTTTTGTAGCGTCCCTATTGAAAACCCCTTTAAATGTACATATGTAATATTGGACAACACTTACGCAAAAGCAAAAACCGAATACATTGGAATATTGTTGTTGTACTTATAACATGGGTTATAGAATGGCTTGCGATAAATGAAAAATTGAATATGAAGCCTCAAAATTCTGACGAGGTTTTCAACAAGCTATTAGCAGAAGTAGACAAATATTTACGCTCCCGAAGCGTAGTAACCATCTCACAAAATCTCATAACTTAGAATATAGCTTTTTGAGTCATAATGGCCTCTTATAATCCCTTAATGTACTCTCATCAGCCATACAAAGTGATGAAATACTAAATAAATACTAACATTTTTTATATTTACTTAACTCTTAGCAGTCCAATCGCTCTGCGTTCACGAATGTATATTTTCTCATAAATAAAATTTTATTCTCCCAGTAACTACTGCTTCAAATGAGAAGGCATTTATACCCCTGCGATTTATAAAAGCTTATTTTAGAAATAAAATAACTAAAAGAAGACTTAATAGCCTTGCCTCTCTTCCTTTTCATACCGATATTGATACTGTTTATTGATTGTTTTTTCAATTCGTTTTATAGCTGTAAATATTCAGATATCTCAACGGGACTTGGTACACAAATTTCCGTCGATCCCATGTAGGTTGGTATGTTTCCAACACTTTAAAAGATAAGTTTTTCTAATTTGATACACAGAATTGGGTTGGAGAAAGAAATATATTTTATATATCCAAAACTCATTAATCAAACTCTACCAAATTTGGTACACACTTTGCATTTAAGTAAGCCCTATTTTGAAAAACCACGCCTACCTCTCATTTAACGGTAATTTACAAAAATAAAAAGAAACGATATTTCAGTAACTACATGTAAAAGGTAATTCGCTCATCAATTTTATACATAGGATTAGGTTGGAGAGAGAAAGATGAAAAATGCAGATTTCATCCATTTCATTCTCCCAATTTTCTTTGGGGTGAGGGCAATATGTGTTCCAAGTTTCGTTAAGATAAGGCCAAGGACTCTCACTTCAGCAGCATTCCCTAAAATTTTATGGGGAATATTTTATGCTATTACAACGACAAAACCCTTTCTCTCAAACAATCCAAGGGCCATCTCATCTGATGTTGATAGCGTCCATGGCTCTGCGTCATACAGTAGCTCGGACATGATAAGGGACTTATAGAGCATGGTTTTCGTTCGTCGAGAGATTCTCATTTGACTAATCAGTATAAAGTAGCATTTGTTGTCAAGAAAGATTCTTCGTTAGATTTCGAGGCTAACATTATCGTTGGTGTTAATGTTGGTTCCAAGATAAACAAATGCCTCTACTTGGCGAGGACATCAACCAGCCGGGCAGCGACACGTTCCCCATTAAAGGTTCAGACATTGTAGATGAATGCCTTCAAATCATAGTCCTCAAAGCATTAAGTGCGGTCATCATCAACAAAATGCCGCACTCGTTGCTTTATATGGCGACCGTTATGCGAACAAAGTGGTAATACCCTGGGCTTAGTGCGCTTGGGGATTTAAATCTCGAAATCAACAATATATGAGTATGAACATGGGCGTCCGTTGGGAATCTGAGTTGAAAACAGACATAACCGCTACTATGGCTAGTGATTTTGAATAAACCACTGGTAAAGCTAGATTCTCAGAGACCTATGCCGACGTTGTAGCAATACCTACTAACCTACTTATTTCCCTCGGCCGTAACTATTGTAAGAACGCTAAAGACGGTGGATTCCAAAGCCGTAAATTGTCCTCTTGGTGAGAATCCAGAGAAAACTGGCGTTATGCCTTTCACAAATAAAGTAAAGTTTGAGAGTAATTTCGAGGATCGTGACTGGGTCTGTCAAACAAGGTGAAATATTTTGGTGTTATCCTGGACCACAAACTTAATCCGAGACTGAAGATCTAAGAGGTCCAAGGGAGCCTTCGGTCGCTCTCTATGCAGCCAATAGAATGTTAGGCAAAATATGAAGATGAACACCAAAAATTTTACACAGCTATACTCGTATTCCGCTCTCTTATGGAGCGATGGGCATGGTCAGAAATACAGAAATTTACTATTCGAAAGCTAAACAGAGATGGAACCGTAGAGGATGTTTCAAAATGCACGCAACTTTTGTTCCCTTTGCATTTAAATTTAAACTAAGTTGTGATAAATGACTTTACTTTTAAAGACATTATTTGTTTGTTGTTCTATAAATAAATTGGTATTGTAATAAATATTTTTTTTTGTATTTTTAGATTTTACAAGGCGAAATTACCTAATTTCATCGCAGTTTGCTCATAAGTTAAGAAGAGCTATAAATAAAAATAGTGTACCAGGGTTTTTACTTTTAAAATGCCACAAAATAAGTTGCTCAGCAGAATAATATTCGCCTGTCAATATCCGCCAACTTTACAAAAGGGGTTTGAATATAGCCTTCATTTCGATCAGGGCAAGCGGTTGTCCTCAAATTAAATTCTTTGCTATTGGTTCATAAATCAGTCCAAACATCGAACTATAGGATGTATGCCCTAAAAAAGTAATAAGGCATTCTTCAAAATAATCTTTTTTTAATTATTGTTCTATTTTACCTAATATAGAGAAAAGTTAAATATTTCATGCATTAAAATTTTATCTCAAGTTTCTGAAACATGAGCAATTGTGCAATGACCTGTAAATACTGTAAATAAACAAATATAGTAACAATGTATGGGCATGCGTAAAAAATCGCTGAGGTATGCAGGTTCAGTCACTTCACACTTCACTGAAATTATTTGTGTCTCCTTAAAAGGTATTTTTAAGGGATTCAATGAGGATCAATTTCATACGTGATTCTTGACTCCAATATCCAATAATATTTCAAAAGACAACCGAAAAGCAAAAAAAAAATATTGGAAGTGATCGTCATATGGTGATCGCACGCGTCTCAAGTGACACGCGTCGGGTTGTCATGAAATACCTTTGTACATACATACATATGTACAATGTGAACCAATGGAAATAGAAAAAGTGCAAAAAGCAAATACAGAAAAAACTCGTAAAGCATTGTTTAAGGTAGGTATGTCAATATACATACATACATACATACATACATAGCAATCAAAAAGTAGATAGTATAAATTAACTAACTTAATACACATACCTAGTCACAGAAGTTGGAGAGAAGTTGTTACTTGCTTAGGCTTCTCGTTTTTTTATTCATAATCAATGTGGAAATATGATACGTAGGTACCCATTTCAGTTTGTACTAAAATATTAATTTGGTAAATTTTCAATTCCGATTTCTTGTTTCGTTCGGTCCTACTGATAAATATCAGACATGCAATCATTATATATGTAATTCAAAACGTTTTTTTGTTTAACATGGCCGTCCATTATAATTTCATTGTGATTGTTACTAGTTTAAGTTTTGTTACGGTTTTCTTACGATTTTCCAACTTTCGGAGTACATTTTTTTGTTACCACTTCGAACTTAGCTTTTTCTTTTCATGTTTCTATACTTGAACTATGTAAGTACTTGTCAATTGTTATTTTCGCCCCCGAAAAGCGAAGCGTTCTTTTCGCAATAAGAAGAGGTCGGATTTGTATGCAAAACAAAAAAAACAAGTCCCAAAAGTATATACCTACATACATACATACGTCCATACATAACTAACTATAAGAAAAATATCTAAATATTTGCTTATAGTTATGATTGTTGGTACACATTTTGAAGATTAGTTTTTCAATAAAATCTTATTGTGAGTTGCAATCGTCATTGGATCTTCGCTGATTATCGATCATCGAAAACCGAATGTCAAATTCATAAATTCATATTATGAGCTCCGCAACCCAGTCAAATTTTCGTTGTGCATTGTATTTTCTGCCGAACACAATTTTGCTTCCGACGCTGTATCATAGGATGGGGAAATCGCTGAAAACCTAATAAATTTCTGATTGTTCATCTTAAAGCCAAATACTTTTTCTAATCTAGCTCATCCGAACAGTCGAAGATCGAAGCAACTCAACAAGATCTAGAGGACTGAAACAATACGGCTGCAAATAAATGGTTTGAAGTTGGTGAATTTCCGCAAATGTAGGTTTGAATTTGGCTTCATTGAATTTTGAACTACATATGTATGTATGTATGTATATGTACATATGTATGTACATACATATATGTGTGTACGAATGGACTCATAGATGCATATGCACATATGCACATATCATACGTGACGATATGACAATAACTTGATAATTACGTTCCGTTAAAACTACAAAAAACAAGCGAATTAATTAACTAACAAGAATTGCACAGGCTAATAGTAATTATAAGTGTTTCAAATTTTAATATTAAGTGTATATGTATGTAATAAATAGTTTCTTGTTTATCTTTTGTAATTGTGTGTAGGTGTGCAGGTGTACATTACATATGTATGTAAATTGCTTACCACAGGTATCACTGTCACTTTCGTCGATAGTGCTAGCTTGATCGCCGCTAATGCTGCCACCACTGACTCCACTGCCTCCAATAATTTTTCCCTGATCATTTTGAACACTAAAATCTTGGGTTGGAATTTTAGAGGCATTCAGCGGTGATCTAGAACGATCATCATGATATACTCCGCAATAAAGACCACTTTCACCCAACTTAACGGTTGGGCTTTCGGTGTTGATGACGTTAAGATTTTGATGGAATCTTTGTAAGGATGTGTAGCGCGTAGATTGCGGCACATTTTTATTATTTGTCTTAACATCGTGAATATTAGATAAAAAATCGCCAGATGATAAGGAAGATTCTTGTCCGCATTGGCCATGTTCAGAAGCCAATAATTGTTCTGTGTGTGAGGCAAGTGCTAGCTGTTGATGTTGATATGACATTGAACTTGTGAAATATGGATGTTGCTTCTGTAACGTGGTTTGATTTATTTCATGACTTTGATGCGGATTACTATATTTGTTTAGATTTTTGGTGCATTGTATGTTTCTATTTAATAATCTTGCCGATTCGACTTTGTTTTCAGTTCGTAAAACTGCCGCCGCCGCTGCTGCACTGCCGGCTAAAATGTCAGTTATCATAAAACGGGATCGCGATGACTGCTGCATTAAAAGCGAATCGCAATGCTTATCTTTTGTCGGTTGTACTGGTATAGGAGTTGACGTCGTTACGGTGGACATTTCTGGTGGCATTGTTGTCATTGAAATATTCGATTTCGCGGTTTTAATATTCCGTTGTACTATTGAAAACTTAGTTATGAATGTATGTATACCTATCCGTATCCGTATATCCAATAGTAGGCATTCACAAACGGACACAGTTTCTATATAGATCAATGTAAATACATATACATATGTACAATGTATACACACGTTTATTATTATACAATTCTTTTATTATTTAATCTAAATACTAAACTCGACTGCGATCACAATTTGATACGAAGAAATAGCAACCATACAATTCCAATATAAAACCGAAACTAAAGCGTGCTCAATTTGAATTGTACATCTCAGCCGAAAACAAGTTACTCGCTTTCACAGATAAACACCAATACGAACACAGAGTCTAGAGTAGCTCCACCAGTGTTATGCTTTGGTATTTCAAGCGACACCTTTCACGTGCCTTTGTCTCATTTACACCAAGGCACGAAACACTTTGCAACCGCCTTGAGGGGTATGTTTACATTTTCGTAGACTCTCATTGTACATTTTACTTCGTGCTTTAGGTTAACGGAATGTGTGAACCATCCGAATACTGTTCTATTATATTTTATGTAGGTATGTATGTAAATATAAGATACAGTTTGTAAAGTACGGCACAATACATGCTCACACAATCATTGGTCGTAATTGTTTTCCATTGACATTCATTAGTCAATAGAGCAAACATGACCAGATAGGTAAGGTACGAGTAGGTAGATATGTAGGTACAATTGCTCTCTGTGGAGAGGTTGGTGAAAGCAAGTAAAAGTATTTTTTATAGTTACTACTTGTGAGGGGAACAAGTGGTGAGTTATGTATTCATATGTGTAGAGCGCATGTATGTGCATACATACATACTTATATTGTAGCAGTGGAAAAAAGTAATTTGGCAGATTTTATCTAAATACAAATTTTATGACCATTTTATTACGAAACAAATTACAAATAACTTCACATCAATTAAAACAAGTGGAACAATTAGCAAATCATTTTTGTTTACCATTCATATGGATTTATGACGTACAGTGAAACCTTTCTTGAGCGTCCGTCAACTCTTGTGCGCCTAAAGGAGATGTCCGCTCAAGGGCAGAGTGTAACCTTTTAATTTTTCAATCAATTGAATACCACCCATTTTTTTATTTGAATAAAACACGTCCGTATTTTATAATACAAACAAAAAATTGTATGTGTTATTAGCGAAAACCAAATACAAATAAAATCTTGAAAATTACACCATATCGCCGACAGTATGAGTTGGTGATATGGCATCGCCCCTTGGAGGAATTATCACCCTACTTTTTAAGGTTATTGTATTACAGGTGTTCATAAATACTGTGTGCTCATCACACGTTGGATCAAATTGTTTTTTTTTTGTAGGCATCATATAGTCTTCGCTACATCCAGCGCACAAATTTTTCTCTTCGAAGGAGCAAGTGGTTGATCTACCGTTTACAGGAATAGTTTGCCGAGTATCTCTAAAACCGTCCTGGCTTTATGTGGACCATAAGGCACTCAGTACTGCTGGGTAATCCTATACGATGCTGTAAGGTTCCACCTAATGATCCAAGAGAAGCGCCCATACCACAGCGTGGGACATACATATGTATGTATGTACATATATGTGTACAATGTACATACTTACTGCAGAGCCGCAACTCGCCATTTCATTGATCACCTCTCTCTTACGCTAACTAAGGTTAATGTTAATCCAAGTCTTCGTCAGGATATTTTCAGTGGGCAGCGCTTTAATCTCAAGCAGTAGTGCGTGGAAGACGGATTTGTGTGCAAACGGCGAAGGAAACTTCTGATAACGCGGTTAGCAGCAGAGTTTTCGATAAAGATATCTATCGATAATAAATCGAGCAGAATGTTTTTTTATCCTCAATAGGAGCTAACCACCAGACCATCGCCCTATAAGAGAGTAGGAGTCGAACTTTAGCTGTGCACATCCAGTGTACAATTTTTGGTTATAATCCCCATCGTTTGCCTATCATTCTTTTGACTGCATAGAGAGTCACCAAGGTCTTCCTTGAACGCTTATCGATATTCAGCTTAATTAAGAATAACACCAAAATATAGTTTTGTGAAATTAAGTATTTTGTTCAGTTTGTGAAAAGCATAAGGTAAGTTTCCTCAGAGCTGACATAACTTTGCATATAACCGAAGGAAACTGATACCAGTATTGTTACAACGTCGGTGTATATACATATGTAAATTGTTTTCTTGTAAGCGTTTCTCTTCTACATAAGTACATATATATTTTTTTTCAATATGTATACTATCTGATATGCCCGACGTCGTAGGTATATTTATGAAGCTAAAAAGACAGGTTAATACAGTATATAAGTATATTCTCAGTTAACTATGTATATCTATATCCAAATTTGATTTAAATCCGTTCATTAGTTTCTAAGCTATGGGTTTTCATAAGTATTTGGGTATTTATTACATATGTATATAGAGATAGGATAGGATAGATTTTGATCAACGTACATTATCAATTCCTTTTTTCTCAGACTTGCAATGACACATGCTATCATATTCGATTCAAAGCGCCCAATGAATATCTTGATCGATATGGTTTTATTAATGATATCAATTATTTGAAATCTATGTATTCCAACTACGTCTATGCAACATTTTGAGGAGGCGAAGACCGAGGCGTACAGCTGTTTGAACTACTAATATGAAGAACTTCAGTTCTTAAAATCGATACTCTGTCAATGAAGCAAAACAACTTAGCCCGCATGCTTATAAAAAATAAGTAGCTTTTACCCGCTACAATATGCTTTGAAATATAGTAGAAAATGTAACTGTTTGGCGAAATTTGAAAAAAGTCCCCATTCCTTAAAAAATTTTAATTAACTAACAGGCAACCCTATTCATAAATATTTTCGACATTATACTTATCTCTTTTGGCACCAAGTCTAGCTCATTATATAACAAACACCGTATAAATCCAAATTTCCAACCCCCTCAGAGAAGTCTTAAAATGTAGTTTACATTGTAACTGAAGGTCAGAATCAGGGGGCTGCAATAGTTCGGTATCCGAATTTCACATATATAAACTTTTAAAATGCCACAAAATAAGTTGTATGCAAAACAAAAAACAGGCCCTAAAAATATAAACCTACATACATAACTAACTATAAGAAAAATATCTAAATATTTGCTTAGAATTACGATTGTTGGTACATATTTTGAAGTTTAGTTTTTGAATAAAATTTTATTATGAGTTGCGATCGTCATTGGATATTCGCTGGTGTATTTCTGCCATGAAAAAACTTCCCTTGGTTCCCTTGGTGGATCAAATTTTTCGGAATCGGAATGGATTGGTATTCTTGATTGCGATTTCGAAAAAATTTGTTTAGGTTTGAAACGTTTTGCCTTTGACATTTCGGAATGAAAAGTAATGGGATTAATTTCTCTCCGCTTCAGCGCATGCGCAATATTCATCGAAAAGTTCCATATCAGCACCATCATTTAAACCTTAATTTTCGTGGCATTTATTATTCGTTTTATGTAAATGTATGAAAAACATTATAAAAATACATTGTTGTCGTAAAATTAATGCGTTTGGCGGAAATATTTTATTTGAATCGTAGTTTTTGTACAGACTCTGTGGCTGGTGGCAACAGCTACGATATTACCATTTATACCAGCTGATTATATTTGTAAACAAAGTTCATTAATTTATTATTATTATATTTATTTATTTTCCAAATAGCATTGATAAATTTTTCAAGAAACATAAATAATTGGCAACAGCTGTTCAAACTGCATTAGGATTATAATAAAAATAAAAATATTCTGATTAGAAATTTTTACCCAAAGCGGCCTTAATTTATTTCCTTTTCCCCACTTCCAAAATACGACGTTAAGTAAGGTGGTAGCAAACCGAGCTGTCACTACGCAAAGCACCTTTCTATTATTGCATCATATCTACTTTTATTTGCATAATTTGTATTTGTATCGAATTGTTTTCGCAAAAGGTATTAGTAGGTACTACAATCATTGGCGCACACCAGGGGTTTTTGAGGTTCAAACCCCTACCAAAATCTTATGTCGGAAGTACTATTGTGAAAATAATTTAGTTTTTTCAAATTGAACTACCGTAAACCAGTATTGAAAAATATTAAAAAGGTATTTCTCTTTACTTAAACTTTATTGAGTTTTTTATGTACTTTAATCTAATTTTAAAAAAATTATAATTTAAAAAGTTTAAATCAATTCTAAGATACAGTTTTAACACGCGTTGCTTTTTGCGTAGGTGTCAACCTATGGCGGCTACTCCATTGTGGATTGCAATAGAGTAGCCGGCATTTTGTTTCTTACTAAAATTTGTGTGGTATTTCGTCTCCAAAAGCTTTGCATAATTAGAACGGGCATTGGTTTAGAAAACAGTTCCATTATGCTATAACTCCATATTGGAAATTCCTATAACTACTATGAATTACCTACGTATTAACAATCCTTCGGCGATAACATGCACACAAAGAACGTAGAAAACAAATTTATATGGTGTTTGTTTCTTGTGCCAAAATATAAATTCATACATACATATGTACGTACATATATAAAAATTTTTCACCACACCAAAAACCAATTGGAATCGGATCAACTGACATCGAAATCGATTTGGTGTGGTAGGTAAATAAGCAAACAAAAATATGTTAGAGGTATAGCGAGAGTCGTGTAACTTCTTTGTTTTCGACGTTCTTTGTTGTACAAATTAGAATATGTATGTACCTAGAATCTACATATGTACATATGTATGTATGTAGTTCGCTCGGTATTCCACAAACATATTTAGAGATGTATGTATAATACCTCCTGTAGTTTGCACAAAGATATGCATACGTAGTACATTCAACTTTTTTTGAAATACATACAAACTTTTACAATACATATCATCATTGAAATTGCGCAATTTCATTTGGCATCTTAATTACTTCAGCTTCCAAATGTTTTGTACCTATAGTTGCGGTAAAAAAAAATAACTCCGCCCTAAAAGGAACTGGTTTTACAGCATCACGCAGGCGCAGTGCGAAAAAGAGTCCACTCCATTCAAACTTATTGCTGTGCTTTTCTCACGGCATTGCACGCATGTCCAAATTTGGGAAATATTCGCGGCATAAAGTACTGTTAGGGTTGGTTGCGAATAAAAGGGTGGGAAAATGCTGCATCTTGTCATGCTAGTAGTCTGCATTTTTTCAGCTATTAGCACTTTTTGTATGGCATTTTAACAGAAAATTGACAGCAGTTAAGAGATGCTCCCCTCATAAAACTAGCACGTCGTTTTGTTTGACTGTTCGTGAGAAATGGGGCGGGTACTTCTCCCTACCCAGATCAGCGCCAGGTCCTTAACTGTAGAGTAATTTTCAAAAATATGTTTGCATATAAGACTAACCGGAGACACAATGTACTTACATACTACATTGTACATATATATGTATATGTACATGCATAACAAAACAATGTTTTAAAATAATAATTTCGTGTATATGTCCATATACCAAGAGTTGGTCGCTAATATCGGTTTAAGTTTTTTTATTGTTGAATGCAATTAAAAATTTAGAACATATGTATGTACGTATACATATTTATATAGGTACATATGTAGGTTGAAGTCTTATTTTGAATAGAATCTAAAATTAATCAAATAGGTCTATACTCAGTTATAATAGGTAAATGTATTTTAATTAAGAGTGAGGGACGACACACAACATTTCCCAGCACTATGTGTTTCAAAGTAAATGTGTAAATATTAATAATTTGAGGCAAAATTTTGGAGATTTGGTACATTTATTGGACCAAGGAAAGGACTTTGCGATATAAAATCTTAAGTGGTGCCCTGAGCAGTCTCCGCTGAATATCCGCTTCTGAAGAAGAATCTATGGGCCATTTTACAAATTATTTCTTGTGGCTCAGCTTTTAGTTTGTCCAGCATTAGCTTGCTCGACCCCCAGAGCACCATCCTCCGACTTCGAAAATGAAATAAAAGAATTGGTCTAGTTGGCAACAGGTACGATAAAAACAATTCCTCGATTGTACTGGCTAGGATCCTTCGACTCACCAGACATGGGTGGATATCAGCAAATAAAATTTGTAGTATTAACTCGACTCCAGTGCTACCTACCTTTTTAGGGAAGCCCGAAATATCTGAACCCTTACTTGTTTCATTTTTGGAACTTGAAACGAAGTCGTGTGCGATCAAAGCTGTTTGTATTTACTATTGTTGTATACCAGCAGAAAGCTTGAATTATTTCAATAAAAAAGTACATAGGTATGTCCATCTGTTGTTGTTGTTGTAGCGGTTACCCAGACCCTGCAAGATCGGTTCAACCATGGTCGTTATCGTCAAACTCATCTAGGGGGAGGCCCAAGAAACGCGCAGTTTCGACAGGGTCAGACCAAAGGGAAAGGGGGGTTAGATGAGTCGGTTTTAAGGGGCATGTGAAAAGGTGAGCGGTATCGTGCGGGGAGTTATCACATGCCGGACACACATTGAGTATATCTGGGTTAATTCTGGATAAGTAGGAGTTCAACGTAGTTGGGCCAGAGTGACGCGGGATTCACGAGGCAGCTGTTGCTCCTCCTCTGCTATGGGTGGTGGTTTGACCCCGAGGGCGGCATTCACGGGGCGAGAGTCGATGAAGGTGGTGATTATCTCTCGGTGAATGTCGTTCAGGACTACCCGGTAGGCAGCTGGGTCCAGTCTGTTGGTGGTGTACGACTGGATCTCGGCGGTCATATCTAGCAGATGCCCCCTGACATGTCTCGGAGGCGGATCCTCAGCAAGCAGGTACTCGTTAGGGTGGCCAATACGATGGCAACCAACGAGGAACTGCCTGGTGATCATTAAGTTATGCTCCCTAACTGGGAGCATTGAGGCCTCATGGTGTAGGTGTTCTACCGGAGACATCAGAATCCATCCCGTTGCGTTCTGGGTAGCCTGTAGTCTCATCCACTGGGTCCTGCTTGTCCCGGACGACCAAATTGGAGCGGCGTAGTTTAAAACCGGCCGGCCAATGGCCTTGTATGTTGCCAACAACGTTTCTTTGTCTTTGCCCCAAGTGCTGACTATTCATTCTCAAGACAGCCGGTTCTACGTACCGGAATGACCCGGGTTTTACCCGGCCAAGGGCTGCTGTTTCGGCGATCTAACCCTGTTTAGATCGGCGCATACCATATGTCCATCTGTCTCTTCCTTATCTGACTTGATCACAAGTTTTTAAATTAATACAATTTATGTATAGGGCCCATGATTTTCCATTGTAATAAAAGGTTCATAATTGTGCCATCCACAAGTTCTCTTATATGGTGCTATTTTCGATAAGGTGAAGTTGATCAAGCATATGATTGAATTCGTTTGTATACGTTAAATCTAAATGGTGTGTTTGTTGTCAATCATACTGTCAATGTGCATATATTTTGTTTGTGTAAATTTTTGTTTTTGTACTTATAATATAAGCGATATGAATTCGCCTTGATACGGATCATAACACGACAAACAATTCTTAAATCCAAGTTTCAAACTTCGTGCCAAATTAGACCCACCTCTCCCGCCGGCCTTTGGCGATTGTTATATTGCTTATTAGTTCCGAAAGAACTTGCTCTTCAATTTTGGGCTCAGTATGATATTCAATGAAATTGTCTTTGTTGCATATTTCACTATTAACTGTAATTTATGTTTTATACGAGGGTTTATATTTTGCGCTTTCGTAACAATACATACATGTGATTAGCTGGAATTAGATATTTTTATCGTAAAGTTTGGTATTTTTTGGCATAAACTTGCATATAACGTTTTCACTTACGAGTTTTATTTGTGTTTATTTATAGTGAGTTTAAAAATTCATATTGCCTAAAAATGGAATTAACCCGTGAACATTTTCGTGCGATGATTTACTACGATTTTCGACGTGGATTATCGACACAGGAGAGCATCAATCAACTTACTTCTACTGTTGTTGTTGAATCACCACACTTAGCCACTGTGAAACGATGGTACAACGAGTTCCTACGTGGCCGGCCATCTTTGCTGGACGAATTTCGTGAAGGTCGTCCGAAAACGGTGGTTGTGCCAGAAACAGTCGATGCTGTGCGTCAGTTGATAATACAAGATCGTCATGTGACATATCGCGAGATAGAGGCATCTTTGGTCATTAGTGGGACCAGCATACATTCAATATTGCATGAACATTTGGTCGTAAAGAAGATTTGTTCTCGTTGGATACCGCATAATTTGACAATTGCCCAAAAAAGGACTCGTGTCGATTGGTGTAAGGAATTGTTGAAGAAATTTAGCCGCGGTGGATCAAAGCACGTCTATGACATCGTAACAGGTGACGAATCTTGGATCTATGCATATGAGCCGGAAACAAAGCAGCAATCGACTGTATGGGTTTTCCAAGACGAGCTTAATCCAACAAAAGTTTTTCGCGCAAGAGGCACCTCAAAGCAAATGGTCGCCTGTTTTTTCGCAAAATCTGGTCATGTCGCAACTGTTCCACTAGATAAACTCAAAACGGTTAATTCTGAGTGGTATACAACCATTTGTTTGCCAAAAGTTTTTGGAGAGTTAAGGAAAACCAACCGCCGAAGACAAGTCATTCTTCACCAAGACAATGCGAGCTCTCACGTATCGACTCACACAAGAGAGTTTTTGAGGACTCAAAAGGTCGAATTGATGGGTCATCCGCCTTACAGCCCTGATTTGGCACCTAATGATTTATTTTTATTCCCGAACATCAAAAAAAATGCGAGGTTAACGTTTTTCAACGCCTGAAGGAGCCGTAGAAGCCTTCAAACAGCTCGTTTTAGAGGTATCCTCTTCTGAGTGGCAAAAGTGCTTTGAAAATTGGTTCAAGCGAATGCAGAAGTGTATTGACTTGGATGGAGAATATTTTGAAAAACAATAAAACTATTTTCCTTAATATTTGACTGTGTTTTCATTATTAGGCGCAAAATATAAACGGCAACCCTCGTATATGTATGTGAAATTCGGATACCGGACTAATGCAGCCCTATTTCAAGGTAAAATTTTTGCATATCCGCCTGAACAGATAAGATTGAGGAGTTCAAGCAAAAACAGACTCCAATTTAATAAAGCTTAATATTTTCTGTAACACGCGGATTTCCTCACACAGGGTTAGGGCATTTTGTAATTGTTTTGAAGTAGTTTAGGATATTCCAGAAATTTCAGTTAACAACATACTACATATTATGTATTTATCGATATATCGAGGTAAGTGAGGCCCTAATGAGGTCTCAAAATGACGAATATACTTACGAACTTAGTCTTTAGTTTAATTTAAAAAAATAACATGTGTATACATACATTGTGTCTATGTGTATATATAATAAGGTAAAAAAAACTATAAGACTATCCAGAAATGAGGTAAACCGCTATAGGTAGTAAATTACAGTAGAAAACATCCAAGTTCCATAAATTTCGAAGTGGAAAATTTAAAAGGATATAACAAAATATTAAGAATACTCATACAGGAATATTATAATCATATAAAAGCCGACTTGTCTCGTTAATTTGAGCTTACAGCCAAAAAAAATTATATGACAAGCAATCGAAGGTGTTTGCAGAATATCTAGATGTAGTTAAAATAAATATTTTCTTGGAAATCAACAATAATTTTTTGAGCTCAAGGTCATTCACTGCAATTGCGGCAGACTGTCTGAATTGAATTGTGTTGGGATATAGGAAAGAGAAAAACTAATAACACTTCAGATGACCGCTTTGGATCACTGGTTGCGTACTTGCCAGGCAAGTCAGAGGTTCTGAATTCAAACTCGGAAGGACTCATGAAAGTAACCGAATAAGGAGATGTGGTGATCTTCGAAATAGCAGCAATAATTTTTAACACCTTGACTGTTACTGCCTTTTTAAATACTTTGTAAATAAAAAACTGGGCTCGAACTCAACAAATTATTGTTGTGCATATGTATCTATGCACTGATCTACAATTGTAAAATGTCCTAACCCTAATGTTTTTACGTATTTATTTATCAGTTGTTAAAATCTAGTGAAGTGTCACAAATACAAAAACATGTAAATTTTCAATCTTACTCTTACCTCATCAAAAATACCCTTTCTCATACGAACATATATTTTTCTATTACTAATATGCAGCTCTCCTTCGACGGCTGTCACTTCAGCCTGCCTCAGAATATTTGTTGTAAAAATTTATACAATATGTCGATGCGTTTGAAGCACAAAATTACTTCAACTTATTTCATATTCATGGGCTGGGATTTACAGCTTTACAGTGGCAAAGATATTTGCAAGTGAAGCTCAAGTGGGAGCTGCAATATGGAAAATATGGAATTTGTTTTTCATAATTAAACTTTGGGATTGTGATTCGTTGTACAAATGTTCATACAAATATATATACATATATATACATATGTATGGTTATTCAAACGACGTCCCGTAGCGAGAAATAAAAATACTGACAATATATGTACGTATGTATGTATGTGTGTATGTTTATAAAAATGTAACATCATTGTGGTTTTTTGACAAAACAGCCTATCTCGTCTCATCACTTATTTGCTATCACCTAATCACCTGAAGTGCCCCGGGTTCGAATCAAGGCCGAGGTAGAGGATGTCAACAAATTTTAGATAAAGGATTTTTTCTAATAACGGTCGCCCCTCGGCAGACAATGGCTAACCTCAGATTGTGTTTCTGCAATGAAAAAAACTTTTCACAAACATCACCTTCCATTCGGAGTCGGCGTAAAACTGTAGGTTGTGGTACAAAATCAAGACGCTCGCTCACCAAAACCTGTAGGCGAACTCCGGCCAAACATCGAGCTATGTGATGTAAGTACCAAATTATTATTATATTATTATTAAGTATAAAATAACCCATATTTTAGCACCGTATGCTGTATCCCAATCAGATGAAAAATTACAATGTTAGATGTAGTGAACAAAATTATATTAACTCTTTTTATTTCATTCATTCTTAGATTTCCTACATTTTTACTACATATTTATTTGTCGAACACAGCCCTTATTATTATGAGGCGTTTTTACAAAGCTCCTAGAAATTAATACGGTTCTTAAAAGAATATAAGAAAGACTAAAATATTTTGAAGTGCTGCAAAATCGATGATTTTCGTCTTTAATATGGTGGACAACATGGTGACTTTATTTTTAATTTGTTGAATTTTTATGAATTTCGTATAAAGCTCGAAACTTGTAGGCTAATTTATTCTAAAAACGGGTAAATTAATTCCAGGATGATATTACAATTTTAAGATTATGGTAGGGGGTTTGAAGTCCAAAATCTCCTTCCCTCTTGGCTGCGCCAATGACCACGTCTAATGTTGGGAGTCATAATTTGCGTTGTAATCCTTTATAATTGAAGAGTAATAGAGTAAAGAAAAGCTGTTAGTCAATTAAATTTATATAACTTAAATAAAAATGGATTTCTCTGCTTCTACAGAAAGCATTGAAACGATGAATTTTTGCGAGAAGACTAGATTAATTTAATATTGTTGTGAATTAAAATTTTTATTTCTACTGGAACAAAATAATGGTTTGCTTTTTAAAATCGAAAGATAAGAGTGACAGTCCAAAAGATATGCAACGAATTGAATGCCTCTTTAATAATATTACAAGACACTGGCGATAAAAGTACTTCGAAGGACTTTTTGGAAGTGATTGAAAAATTAAAAACATGGAATTGTAAAAATTCGAAAAAATATATCCCATCATCGGACTATGCTTAAAAGTTATGGAATGAATGATAGTTCTGGAAACATTCTCAAAAAAATCGATCAGCACATATTTTTGGAAATCAACATATTTTAATGTTACATAAAAACGGGTTTAAACTTTTGAATTTTATATTCCGTCTATTGAGCCTATTGAAAAACACAAATTTAAAAAAAATTGTTCAGAACAATAAACTTTTCGCAAAATTAATAATAATAGTAATAGCACCATAGCTTGACGTTTGGCCGAACTTCTTCTACAATTTGTGGTGTGCGTCCGAACGGATTTTTGTCGCTGAACAACAAAACTTTTTATTTAATTTGTAAGAACTTTTACGTTTTCTGTCTGATTTAGGAGCTCTTACACTCTGCATTTTCAGAATAAAATTGTCTTTCAATGGAATATTTTTAATTACATATATTTTTTACAAAGTCTTAGTAGCTTAGGATGAATAAAAATTACCAATTTTTGAAAAACTCAAAATCGTCCTTATTTTTTTAAATTTTAAAATCCAGAGGTGCTATTTCGATTTACACAAAAGATTTATTAACGTAAAGAAGCTGAATGTATTTTTCGAGCAACAATATTCATAGAAGGCTAGTTTTATTTGCTATTCCTGAAATTTGTGGCAGTAACTACCAAAGGCGGGTGCTTACGAGGGCTCCCGTGTCCTTGGATTGCCTCAGGGACGACTTGGAAAATTGGGCGATGAGTAGTGAGGAGTCGCTCAAACTTCTCCTCGATTCCCATTTTCCCAGCAACCCGGAGCGGTGTGAGACCACAGGCGTGGAACCAGGTGACATCTTTGTACCTCCTTGTGACCTGTTGGAAGAGCGTCGCCTGGTCTGGGCGATACGCTCCTTCAAGGCGTTCAATTCGCCGGAAACTGATGGCATTTTTCCCGCTCAGCTGCAAAAGTCTGGGCAAGAGCTCTCATGTATTCCCAAAGGACTTTAGGTCTATCAGCCTCTCTTCTTTTTTGATGAAGACCCTGGAGAGGCTGATTGATCTTCATATAAGGGATGGGATTCCTCGTGGGCGGTTGTCGCGTGCTCAGCATGCTTACTCGAAGGGAAGGTTTGTTTAAGCAGCCTTGCACTCGGTCGTTAGCGTCATTGAAGAGTCTCTTGAGCACAAGGACTTTGCAGTTGGTGCCTTTCTGGATATAGAAGGTGCCTTTAATTACGTACAGCCACAGACAATAGTCAGATCACTAGCGGAGCTTGGGTTGAACCGGGTCTCATTAGGCTCGTCAACCACCTGCTCTGTGACAGAACTGTCGTGCCAGAGTGGGGCAGCGCCTCCATTCAACGTAGGATGAGTAGAGGTACTCCTCAAAGAGGGGTTCTCTCACCACTCCTTTGGGTCGTTGTTATCAATGGCGTTCTGAAGGAGCTGAAAAGGGAAGGCTGCACGGTTATTGCCTATGCCAACGATGTGGCTCTCATTGTCTGGGGTAAGTTCTTGAGCACCCAGGTGGCCGCAATCAAGGAGCCAGCCGATTGGCTACTCACCAATGCAATGCCCACTAGACGGGCTAACATTTATTCTGATAGTCAGGCCGCTTTTAAGACCTTTGGATGGCTACTGGGGAGATCAAAACTTGTCGGGGAGTGCCTGACTTCTCTCGCAGCAGCTTCGGAGTCTATCGACATTAGACTAATTTGGGTACCGGGCTATAGCGGCATTGCATGGAACTGCCTGGCTGATGAGCTCGCTCGGCAGGGTACCCTGGAAGTTATTACTCCATCCAGGGAGAGGGTGGGGGCTCCTTTGGCTCCCTAAGGACTTCTCTTGGACAGATGGGTTCTCTGTCGTCTCGGCGAGCGCTGTGAAAATGTCATGACATGCAAAATTGCAAGGACCCTCTGGCCGAGAGTGGATCATGGGCGCTGAAAGGAACTGAGGTCGCTTACTCAGCGGCAAATCTCGACCCTCGTAGGTGTTCTCTCTCTGACCCTTTCTGCCGCAGCTATATGGAGGATGATGAGGTGGATTCATCTCTTCATTTTCTGCTCAGCTGCCCTGCCTTTGCAAGACTGAGGTTCAAGTACCTAGACTCGTACTTCTTTAGCACTCCAGAAGAGCTTTCTGGAGTGGGGATAGGTGATTTGCGTGACTTCATTCGGGGTACGCAACGTTTCTCTGGTTAATCATTCTTGGTTTTCCGATTTTAGTTACCGTTCATTTAACAGGTGGTATCACAATGGACTCTTCTATGTCTAAGTGAGTTCCTATTGCGGGTTCTACCAAATTAATCTAACCTAACTACCAAAGTTTCTGGAAAACAGAGGTTTTGCCTGAATCTCGAGAACGGTTCTTTGGAAAAGCAAATTTCCATTTTCGTGTTCAGCGCCCCAAAATTAGATTAAAAACACTTTTAATGAAGTAGATTTTTCGCGTAAACTAGTGTTATAGACGACGTAGACTGTTTTTCTATAAAATTTATATATTTGATGAGTGTAAATTTGCAACATTCATTTGAATTGGTGCATTGGACATTACTGATAAAAATCGAAGACAAGTTCATAGACAGATATACTAGATATCACAGTAGAATAAATTAAAATCGCCAAATAATAAGCACCACAATTTTAGACATAAATGTTGGCCAGGGCAGATTGCCCTATGCTATGGTAAATGTGCAATTAAACATTTTAAATGTCATTTCAGATTATACAACTATATCTCAAACAGTGAACATCGTTGTCTAATCGGCGGTTTGAAAGCATTTGGCCCATTTTTCCTGCCAGTGCTCCTCAAAACTAACAGGACTCGGTTCCCTTCCAAAATAATCGCAAATATAGCTCTACCAGTTTAAATAAAACGTATCATCCATATTCAATTTTATTTACAATCAAACAAACATAAATCAACACAACGGCTCGCAGATTGGTGTCGTCTGAGCTCGAATGATGAGTTATTAATACATTTCTTCAAACAATGAAAAAAAGCCAATACTTATTTGTACAGTGTCTACTCCGGCGCGTTAGTATATATTAATCTGAGTTCAATGCTAGCTTTATAAAGCACAACTGACAAGAAAATAAAGAACTATGTTTATTCATTTTCATAAATAGAAAAAAGCAAAGGAGAGAAGTGGTAATTTTATACCCGTTGTTCAAAGAAAACTACCACTAAACTGACCACTAGTTAATTTTCACACTAGTATAACTAATAGTTATAGGTCAGGCCCTTGTTGAGATAAAGCGGATGCCAGGTAAAACGTTTTGTCTTTGTGTTATGGATGGTACAATAAACACTTTGACAACAGTCATTTGTATATTATGAAAAGTTAAAAAACTATAATACCGATTATTTGTTATGTGAGGAATTAAAGAAATATAAAAATCAGCTGTTGCCGTTTTTTGGGTGTCTTGTATTTTCGTTCGTTTCGCAGGTTATTCTTCAGAATGTTAATGGAAAATGATTCAAAACAGTATGCAATGCACAATTAGTCAAGTATTTGACATTTCTCCTCTAGCAATCAAATAAATTCTGTTGCTATCGAAAATATACTAAAATCTGTTCTTGTTTCCGTTCTTTGCGCCATCTCGCCTTTATACACGTTTGAAATCGTAGCAGATTCTGAAAGAGGTTAGCAGTATCACAATCTGCGCCACCTTCTGTATTCCTTTCACTAAGATTATATCCTGGATAATTAAAAAAAAGATATACTTTTTATCAAGGTGCATCCATAGAAGGTGATATCAAGATATGTAAATAAGGTGAATTCGCTGAGTATTTTGTTTGTATAAGTTTGTGTGTGAAATATCAAAATCTGAAGTCGCCCAGTATTGCCTATGTAGTTTGTTAGTGTAATTTTGCCAGTCCAATGTCAAAAACTGAATTCGCCCAGCTTGCTCATGTATTTTGTTTGTGTAAACAAAACAACCCACCGAATTTGGTAAGAAGAACAAGCATTCAGATCTTGTGATCCTATCACCTTGTATGAACTCACCTTGCTTTTTATGCTACATTTTGACCACTTTTTTGCGAGGCTGCGGCAACACTGCAGTTGATGACTGATACTAATGCTGCCACTTCCTCGGCGAAATCACAAAAAATCTAAATTTCTACGCTTTTTGCAAAAATAATTGCATAGCGTTTATAAATTATCGTATTTATAAAATATTATTTTATTTGCATTCTCTTTTTTCACAACTGCTTATGCATGTCAAGAAATATGTGCGGTCGAAAACTAATAGTTTCTAATTAATTTCAATTCATTCGACAGCACCTAAATATAAATTTGTAGTAGCCTTTTCGACGAATGCACCAATAAGTTTACTTCGGATTTAATATAAACATTAAAAGATAAGGAAGCTTTTTATTCCAAAGCGAAACCGAAATGAACCAAAAATTGTTAATTGTTTCATTTTTGCTGTTTTATGTACAAATATCAGATGGTGAGTAAAATTTTACAATTTGTACCACCGTGTTCGCTTTAATTGAAGTCTTTTGTTTCCCTGCTGTCAACGTACTACATATGTACGAGTGCATTCCAACTTCGAGTAAATATCTGTGGTGTTTGTTTAAAAGTTATAATTCTTACTTGATACAAGAAATTTTCTTCGACTTTGAAGAACCCATTCAAAAGTATGACTCTTAAAAATACGGACTCGATTGTAGAATGATGCTATCGCATAGGTAAATAAATTATATTTTTCAATTAAATTGCGAAACATGAAGTTATCATGCTTGCACTGACGCCACAGATGCAGACATCATCTAAACAAGTGTCAAGTGATAGGAATTACCATATTGTGAAAACCTAGGAATGTATCAGAATGAAATTTTCCGTGGCACTGCTTCTATATAAAAATCGTTTGATTAAAAATCGTAACGACTTCCACATTATTTTAGAATAAAAATACTCACTGTATTAGCCGCATTCGAATACGCTATCGATAGCACATCTGAGAAACACTTTATTTCAAGTTGAAGCCATCTACAGTTGTTAAAACCTGACGTTGCGTTCTAGAAACAAAAAGACAACGTATCTAGTATGTGCTAAGCCAAATTCGTTCAGATATTTTTATCATGACTCATATTAGAATGTTTTCTGGCGCCAAGAGCTTCAATTTATTAAATTTTGTAAATTCTTAAAGAATGTATGAAAAATATTCAAAATAATTGAATTCTAGGTTAATGTTACTTGTATTCAACCATGGACAGTTCAAAAGATATGTTTACGCCATGCAAGTGGGTTTTTACGAATGTGTCGAAGATTTTACAAATATTCTCTTCATTATTACTTCGATGTAGGCGACATTTTTTTAAAAGCTTTCCTTTTCATATAGAAATACTGGTAGAGTATCTATGAGTTTCTGATTTAAAAAGCAAATTTAAAAAAAAATGTCGCTTCTTTTTTCGCGGTTGGGGCTCACAATTCGAACCTAATTTGTGCATATACAATCTATTTACCTCTAAAACTATGATACATACATACATACATTTGTATATTGAACGCACGGTGTATTTATGTATTTACCATTGCGCAAATATTAATGAATTTTTTGTTACTCTTTCTCTCTTTTACAATTATACTTAATATTTTTGACTCTTGAGCATTCGTTAATGCATAGATTATGTACGAGAAAGCTTAGTCCTCTGAGAAATAATCCGATCCCTAAGAGTATTTCGCAGAATTTCATTACCTGGGGTGGTACTTTTTAATGCGATAAGAAAGTCAAATGCGGTGCGAAATAAGTCGGATGTTTGTATATAGGGTACCTTTTTTCGCGAAAGCGAACGGTTTTTCATTTGGGTCGCATTACAAAGTAGCCCCCTGTATTCATATAAACATATAATAAATTAATCTGATCTTTATAGGTTTGCTGCGACGCTGTTATCAGTGCCGTTCTAGAGGCGAGCTTGGTAGTTGCAAAGATCCATTTAATTTCAATGCCACTGATGTTGAGAATGAACCCGGTTTGTCGTCTATACCTTGCGCATCCGGCTGGTGTGGAAAAGTAATCGAAGGCGGCGGAGCCTATGCTGTAGATGGTAATTAATTCTCCGTATTATATGTATATTCCTATTTAAGTAACTATGTATATATACATATATTTAGATTATGACCAAGCAATTCAGCGTATGTGCGTGCAGCGGGGTCCAGATGACAATCAAGATCGGTGCGCCAATACAATTTATAATTATAAGAAAGTATACATGTGCTTTTGCCAAGGGGACCTTTGTAACATTGGGTCGAATATTGGTGGCAATGTTGTTTTGACACTTACGCTCTGTGCTCTTATACATAATTATTTATATTCAAGCTACTTTCAATTAAGAATTGGTGATCTTTAACCAAAAATTGTTATTATTAAAATATTTTTAAACAACTCACTGCCACAAAATAATTGAGTTCCTTTGTACATATATACTAGGTACAATCACGATAATTAGCAATGTGGCATGCGAAAATGAATATATAGATACATATTTGAATCATGTTTTAACCAATAATACTCACAAATAGTACTTTTATTTAATAATATGCGCTTTAGTGAAAAATATTAAATAAAAAGCAAAAATAGTTAAATTTCAATTAACATAATAATAGGTATTGTAATTCTTCAAAAAAAAAAAACTTAAAAAATAGACATAGTAAGAAAAATATTCTTATACTTTAAAAATTACGTTGAGTTTTTGAGGTTGCAGGTTCTATCCTGAACTGTCATTCTCCTGATCACTTTTAATAGTATTTACGATATTAAACAGATTACGCATTTGTAGTTTGTACATCTTGCTTTCTTGCTGCAAGCTAACACGCCGATCCTTTTCATGAACAAGTTTTTTTTCAAGCTCCTCTGCCGTGGAATGTAAATGCTTATATTGCTGGGTCTCTGTTTAACAAAAATACAAATTAGGTTTGATATCTTAGTTATGCAATTGTAAATAGCCTTGCCTTTGTTTAATTGACTTGATTTGGATCGTCTACAAGCTGGGCATAATTTTTGCTGGTTATTTTTTACAATTGAATTTGTGTGCGTATTCCGTTTTTCGTCATCTTCCGAATGGCATAATTGGTGGTAATCCTCTTTACATACGGCACACTGTTCAAAACAACCTAGATAATATATGTATTAAAAAGTTTAACATTTCAATCTTCAAAATATTTTGTCGTTTAATTACCGCCGCTTCTAAGGCACTCGTTGCAACAACGTTTTTCGTCTGGTGAACTAGAACTAGATCGTGATGGTACATCATCGTCATTTTTTTCAGCATTGCCACGTTTCGGACGCTTCGATTGCAAAACGCGTTTGACTTGAGGTGAGAGTAAAAAAGCTTTCCGCTTCTTTTCTGGGGGAGGATAGCTACCATACTAAAAACAAAAATTAACACATAAAACACTTTTTTATTTCACTTTTTTCACAAACAAATTTTTAATTCAACACCTTACCTCAATGCGCCCATAGTGGAAATCAGCTCGTTCATTGTTATGTACGGTACGACGTTTGCGTTTTGATCGACGCTGTTGCATTTGTACAAGAACAGTAGGTGTGAAAAGTTGAAACAATCGCAAAAACATCTCCTGCCCATAATGTTCAGGAAGAGTTCGGTGTTCCTCTAATTCCATAAATCCTATATGATGTTGATGTGGAGTTGGGAGACGTTCAGGATTTGAGTCATCAGAAGATGTGTTTAGTTCTGAAATATTTCGCTCTTTGGAAACAGATGCAACCGACACAGCGCTACCAACAATATTCCTTGCCACTCTTGGTCTAATGTCATATTTTCTTACTGTATTGGTTTCAATTGTATTACCTTGACTTACTGTCGCCGTTGAAGAGGGAACCGAACGGGCGAGCATGTTCGCTGCTGCCTTTGCTACCATATTTTCAGTACGTGCTTTATTAAGAGCTTGACGTAAATTTAAACGACTAATTTTTACGTTTTTAGATACTGGTAATTCTATTTGTGGATCTAGTGAAGCCCCATTTTTAGATAATGTATCAATATCGTTTTCTGGGTTATCTGCACAAATTTTTTCCTCTACAAGATTCATTTGTAAAAATTTTGAAGCATCTTGAAATCCATCAAATCCAGCTGAAGCGGCCCCCATATTGCCCACCAACCGCTGTGAAATTGGTTTTAGTAAGGACATTTGAGACAAATTATTGGGATTATCACAAGGACCTTGTAATGGACACGCATCATTGTTGGGTAGGGTTTCACAAAACTCATCAGACTTATGTTTATTTTTAACCCACTGCGTTTCTTTCGCTTCATCAGAAAGCATTACGAAGTTGTCCTCCTCATCTGAGTCTTCAATTTCATAAACAACTTTTTCTTTCTGTACTTCAAAATATTTTTCGATTAGTTTTTGTTCTGTGTTACGAAACAAAACAGTAGCCGGGAGTATTTCAATTGTTTGGTCATTTATGAGTGGTACTACTTCACGAGAAATCGCAGCATTTGTCGCTCCATAATCCATAGGAACATCGTTTCTCTTTAACATTTTGGAAAATTCATCAATTATTCGGCGGAGTCGAAGAAACAAGAATTGTTGCTCAGCATTTATCTCGTAAATTTCCGATTCAATTTCGTCTAAGATCCGTTGTTTCTGAGCAGGATCCTGTGAAGTATTATATATTGTATATAACAATCATTAGGATATAGCGTTTTATGTACTCAGAACGAAAAACAATATATATGTACATACATATGAGTTCAAACATTTGCTGTATTTTTTACATTATTATACTCCGCCCTTCATGAAAATAAAAATAAAAACCAGATTTCGCCAAGAATAGTGTCATGGTGATGAAAAAATGTTTTTGTTAAATTTTTAATCGCATATTAATCAAAAATGAGAGCAACATAAAAATTTTAAACTTCGCAGCAAATTAAATTTATTAACGAGTAAAATAATTTCTGACTTGAAAATATTCAAACTATTATAAAACTAATTACTATTTCTAAATCGATTAAGTTCTACAAACATACATACATATTGTAGAACTCAATGGCCAGAAACGCATGTACATCTAAAGTTGCAGTTTATATTTCGGAATAAATTAAATTGCTAAATTATTGAGCCCCGGAATATTTTTAGCTAGACTGAAAGAATTAATATTGACAATTTTTTATTGGCACCCACGACAGTATTTATATACGTATGTAACTGCCCATTAAGCAAAACTCCTCCAAATTGTATGGGAAATGTTTTTGCTGTTACAAAAGCAATATAGATTGTTGGTTAAATTGATCACTGGTCATACATAAGTATGTATGTACCTCGGAAAACGAAAACCTTCAACAATATTAAAAATAAATCGTTGGCAAATGTCGTTACTTACTGCATCCTCCTCCTGATGAAACACATCGATAACCATCTAGAAAATAATAAAGCAATCAAATTATAAGCTGTTAATATGGTATATATTTGTGGTTTTTACCTGATGCACTTTGATGTGCGCATTTAGAGAGCGCTGGCAGTAAACAATATCATTTTTAATTTCTTTTGGAAATTTGAAGAAATTATCCAAATAGTATTGAAAAACACGAGAAGAATTCACTGCCAACATGTTTATTGTGATATTACTCTTTACAAAGCATCAGCATTGAAAAAACAAAGCACAATTCTTCTAACAATATCAACTATGAGTGCAATAAATGTTTATCTATTAAATGCACAACATATTTGTAATTAAAATCACCATTCTTTAATAAAGAAAATTTGACTGCTTCACACACATTCCATGAGCGCAAAATCAATTGTGAATGTTAATTTTACAACTGCCAGATAACAAAACTTATAAAACTGTGCTGCCACTTCCGGCACCAACCTATTTTTACAACATTGCGCTTGCACCAGTGATAAATCATTGCGTACCATTAAAGCGGAAACTGTAAAGCATGTATGTTTAACTCTTAAAGTACACATCATGTGTTCAGAGGCGAATGCGTTCGTGTGTTCACGAAGTTGAAGAAATTGGAATTTCACGGCTAGCATTGTGCCGCACACCATTTAGGAAACAAAACAGCTGATGAGCGAATCCACAACATTTTGGTGTGTACTAATTTTAAAAAAATTAATAATTTTATTTCGTATTAACGCAATACATATGTAAGTAGAGAGCAGCCCTATGCTGGCTGCAGTTAACAATTGCAAATTATGAATTGTGGATTTTTAAAGTTGCATTTTTAAGCAGCTGTAACAAAAACTTGCAACCTCTGGCTGGTTTTCCGTTTTGGTACTTTCTCGCATGCTTCTTTCATTTAGAGCAAATTTTCCTTATGCTTAGAAATTTCCTCCCTGGTTACTGGATAGTTTTTTACTGGAAAAAATTGAAATTCTCGGTCACTTGAAGAAGCAATATATTTAAAATAAATAGTCCGTTTATTTAAAATTTTTCTTAATTTAAAATGTTAAAAAAAAATTTGTATCGATATTCAATACTATACGTTGATATATGTATGTATGTATGTAAGGAAGGTGCTTGAAATGTACGCATATTACTCTAATAATATTTCTCAAAGAAATAATTTAAGAGAAAAGATCTACAGCGAATACATCTACATATACATATGTACATTTTATTTCATTATTATTTATTTATTTATTTCATTATTATTTAATTATGTTTTCATAAGAAACAATGTGCTTTAAAACGAAAAAGATTTAATCAATCCATGTAGGGTTATATATTTAATGTGATACACATGAAATATATTTTGTAAACGATTATAAAAATGTATTTTGTTGGTTATAATGGTTATTGATAGTTTTCAGTGTTTATCCTTTCAAAAGAGCTACTACTAGGTTTAAAGAATAATATAATTTTGATTATGATTTTATGATTTATTTGAATGGTCGGAAATGTTAATCCTTAATTTAAATTAAGTTTTATAAATAATTCAAATGGTAATACTGCTCTGTTCATATGATGGTCAACACTGGCAGTGAAAGAAACCCAAAACTGGGATGCATTGTAAAATTACCTTTTTGTGATTTGGTGTTATCTTCGATTTGCTGGGGCGGTATTTTCAAGCATTTTCCAGGGCATTAGCGGAATATTAATTAATTTTTTTACATTTCCGTAGAAAAACAGAGTAAGCACTGTATCAATTTAGTCTTAAATGGTTCCGGAAAGAGGAACTCACTTACATTTTATTCCTGTCCCTAACCTTCAAAGTTATATAATTTCGTTTTGTTTCCTCAAAAATAGTTCAACTTTTTACAGAAATATGGCGTTTGTGAAGAACACTCGTTATTTGGCAATCCGCGGTGCCCAATTGGTGCAAAAACGTGGATTCGCCGACGAAATGAAGTTGACTTTTGCCGCTGCTAATCAAACCTTTTACGACCAAGCAGAGGTGCGCCAGATTGACGTGCCTTCATTCAGTGGAAGTTTTGGTATACTTGCAAAGCATGTCCCAACTTTAGGTAATATGGGTTTTGTTTTTGCCAATACATCCACTAGTTTTAACTGTTGCATTTGGGTTTAGCCGTTTTAAAACCCGGTGTGGTGCAGGTTATCGACAACGACGGTAAAACTTCAAAATATTTCGTTTCCAGTGGCTCAATTACAGTAAATGAAGACTCCACCGTTCAAGTTTTGGCTGAGGAAGCACACAAAGTTGAGGATATCGACGTTTCTGAGGCAAAACAACTTCTGTCACAGTATCAATCGCAATTAAATTCCGCTGCGAGTGAACAGGTAAAATATTACCCCGATTTTGTAATATCGTTTACGTGATGGTACAAATCTTTATTATAATTGTTTATATATTTAAGGCTAAGGCGGAGGCTGCAATTGCAATTGAGTGCGCTGAAGCTCTTGTGCGAGCTGCGGAGTAAATTCTCGTATTATAAAATGATAAAACGGTAACACTACGAATAGCAGGCTTGAAATGTAACGGCAAACACGAGAATGGTCCAGCAGACCGATTTAAATAAATTAAGCTGCTGTATAAATGAAATTATAAAAATTCTGTGCAACTTTACTTTAAAATTATATTGAATGAGTGGTAAAGCTGTCACCTCCCATCATCGCCATTCCAACGTGTATGGGCCAACTACGCTACGTCAACTCTTCCTCCTCTTTTCCATATGGGATTACTGATTTTTTTTTTATTACGGGACTTCAAAATTAGTTTTTATAAAAAATAAAAATTTCAGTAAAAGACGATTATTGAACATTTCAACATCCAATATACTTATCGCGCAAGTTTCTATTGATTTATTTAAATCAAATAGCATACAAACCATTACTGACTAAAACAAAAGTGCTTAAAAACTAAAAAAACAAAACGTAACGAGGTGTTCTCAATGAAAGAGACGGATCATATTCTAAAAGCTCATTTAAATCAGAGAATCATCTGAACATAGGCAAAATTTTCACGTAGTTGAATTTCACAAAGAAGTATACTGAAAGTTATGACAGGAAGATTTAAAGATAACTTATCTAAAAGATTTGGACAGTGCTTTCCAGTATTTTGGCCGCAAAAGAGGCAGCCATGAACGAAGGCCTACTATTTAACGAATTTAACTTAATGAGTTTACAACGAGAATCGTATGGAGGTATAGGCTCCGAAAATTTTAAAGAGCGTAAGGCAATCTTAGTAAAAAATTTTCGAATCCTTCAATCCGGTTGCATATTCTAACCTAGATCTTACTAAGGTAACAAATGTGCTTCAGTGTATGGGGATCCCTAAACGACCAACTGTTACGACGAACGAATGCAATAGTGAATTAAGTAAAAATAGCTTGTTTAGCTAAGCTAAAATAAAAACTGGAAGCGCTGTCTGTGAAAGGAGATATAATTAATACAAATAATGATTCAGCTAGCGCTAGAAGGTATACATATGTATGTACATATGTAAATATGTGACCTGCGGACATTATTAGGTATTAATTTTAATAATCATATATTTTGTCAGGCTCAGATTGGAAACATTCTTTGATCTTAAATTATAAAAGGGTTCGTTCTTAAACGCAGCAGTTTAGTGGCAACATGCGACATTACTGCATTTCGTCAAAAGTTTTGTAATACGAGTTGGCAGCACTGCGGCAAATTTCTGCATTTATTGCAGAAAATGTTTTACAAATGTGAGAGGAACTGAAGCCAAAACGGAAGTGTAGGTTATTGAATACCCTTGGTTGTTGTTGTAACGGCTACTACATGGTGGGTGGTATCGAGCTGGGAGCTATCATGTGCTAGACATACATTAAGTACGTCTGGATTGATTATGGAAAGGTAGGAGTTTAACCAGCTACAATATCCAGATCGTAGTGGAGCCAGGGTGACGAGAACTCACGAGGCAGCTGGAGCTCCTTCTCTGCTATGGGTGGGGGTTTGACCACGGGGACGGCATTCACAGGGCGAGAGTTGACGAAGGTGGTAATTGTCTCTCGGTGAATGTCGGTTAAGACTACCCGGTAGGCAACAGGGTCCAATATGATCTGGTCGGACATACCAAGAAGATGCCCTCTGACGTGTCTCGGAGGCGGATATTCGTCAACCAGGTACCCGTTTGGGTGGCCACTACGACGTCAACCGACGAGGAACTGCTTGGTATAACGTTATGCTTCCTAACTGGGAGCATTGAAGCATCATGGTGTAGAAATTCGACTGGTGATATCAGAAGACATCCCGTTGCTGTCCGGAGTGCGTCGTTCTGGGTAGCATGCAGTATCATCCACTGGGTCCTACTTGTCGCCTGGGACCAAATTGGAGCGGCATAGTTTAAAACCGACAGGCCAATTGCCTTGTGTATTGCCAACAACGTTTCTTTTCTTTGCCCCAAGTGCTGGCGACTTTAGGACTTTGTTGCGTCTCTGTACTTTGTTGATGGTTGCGGTTGTGTGCGCAGAGAAAGAGGCCAGGCTGCCAAACGTAACATCACAGATTTTTGGGAGGTTTACTGTTGATACAGGCGTACCATCCACATGTATGTATGTTTAATTTCAACCATTTCGAGCCGCGGAGACAAAGTCGGCTGGTCTGTCAATCGTGATGATTATGGGTGGGTGGTCTGATACAAGCGATAGCATAAGTCGCCACTTTATGCTATTTACCAGACCTACACTAGCTATCGTAAGGTCAGGCGAGCTACATCAACTACCCTTAATCATGGTGGGGTCGTCGTCATACATTATGCAGAATGTCGAGTCGTCTATCTGCTCAGTCAATTCATTTCCCCTACGATCTGCCGGTAGGCTTGAGTGCCATATATCAAAGCGCGCGTTAAATCCACCTACTATTAAACCTCTGAGATAACAGCGGGTATATATTGTAAATATTAAATGTTTCATGCTCGACATCGCCTGACCGGGTAGCAATACCGTGACATTCTAGGGAGGTATCACGGCGGTCGATGTGTCTTCAATAAAACGATAGTGCACTGTGTGATGGGTGATGAATGCTAAGTCACCGCCATTATCACGCTCGCGATCCTTACGATGCACATCGTATCCGTTACAATTCAACAAAGTTGAATTGCTGTGCGATCTCGTCTCTTGGATCGCAGCTATCAACAGACCATGTCTTCTCATGAAGTCGGTTATCGGCAGCAAATCTCTGCAACGTTGGGCCATGTAGTCACCTGCCCAACTCACGTGTGCGCGTTTCATTCAGTGGATCCCGGGTTCGAATCCTGGCCGGGGCAAGTAACACCAAAAATTATAGAAAAGTTTTTTCGGCAGGCAATGGCAAACCTCTGAGTGTATTTCTGCCATGAAAAACTTCTCACAAAAAAACATTCGCCTTTCGGAGTCTACGCAAAACTGTAGGTACTCCATTTGTGTTGCAACATCAAGACGTACACCACAAATTGTAGGAGAAGTTTGGCCAAAATCGCTTAAGCGGTTATAGTGCCAATTAAGGAAGGAAAGAAGTGATGTCACGTTCCGGCGTATCCTGGGCTGACACACGGAACATACAGTATGGGGCAAGATCTTCTGGGTGGCCCTTACACTTGGCTGGGAGCAGGATGAGGTTGAAAGGGTTGGGAGAGATGGGCAGTGCGGGTGTTGCTGGTTGCTCCTTGGAGCCGTGGAGCCACCTGGGTGCTAGGTGGCACCAGCCCAATTGGCGCAGTGTTTTGGGTCATAGGGATAGTTGGTGCTTGAGAGCGCGAGCAATACGGGGCCACACACCGTGTGGTCCACTCCTTATGGGTATTAAGGCCTGAGCAGAACTTAAGATATTTCCATCCATCGCACGCATTACACCTTACCGAGGTGGAGTTTGGATGAAGTCTTCTCTGGCATACGCAGCAAAAATATGTTTCAGGACCAGGGTTGGAGAAAAAGTATGTGGAGGAACCCTGCTGCAAGGCATTGCTCTAGAGATGACAAACGACTTATAGTATGGCCCGATCTAAACAGGGTTAGATCGCCGAAATAACAGCCCTTGGGCTGTAGATCCGACTATAATGGGAATGGGTAGGAATCACTTTTATCCACCGGTTTCCCTAGTTTGAACAGTGGATTACCCCTCTAAATTTTTCATATGATGAGTGAAGAGATTAAGAGGATGAAAATATTTGTAAGGTATGCCACTCCCGTCGGGAATTTTTTCAGAAAATTGTTCAGCATCAGCATGCTTAATCCATCAGGACCAATGGACCGCTGGTGACGGTAAGGGTCGGGCTTGTCTTTGGCGGTTTGTGCAGCCTTCAAGTACCCTGCGTTTGGCTATATCCACTTTTCGAATCCAATGAAGTATGGTTCCCGAGTAATTATGAGTTGAAGTGGGAAGAGCAGCCAGTACAGTCTGCGCATCTAACCTTCGTGATCCGCAGAGACGAAGTCGACAAACCTATCAGCATAGGTTGCCACGTTATGCTATTTATCAGACCGCTGATGAGGTCGTCGTCCTTCATTGTGCAGTATATCTAATAGTCTATCTGCTCTGCCAATTCATTTCCCCTACGATCCGCTTGTAGGCTTGAGGGCCAAAGATCTTGGTGTGTGTTGAAGACACCTACTAGCAAACTTTAAGATGGCTCCATCTGTCGCACGAATTACACCTTGAAGTGGGAAGAGCAGCCAGTACAGTCTGCGCATCTAACCTTCGTGATCCGCAGAGACGAAGTCGACAAACCTATCAGCATAGGTTGCCACGTTATGCTATTTATCAGACCGCTGATGAGGTCGTCGTCCTTCATTGTGCAGTATATCTAATAGTCTATCTGCTCTGCCAATTCATTTCCCCTACGATCCGCTTGTAGGCTTGAGGGCCAAAGATCTTGGTGTGTGTTGAAGACACCTACTAGCAAACTTTAAGATGGCTCCATCTGTCGCACGAATTACACCTCTCAGAGACGTAGTTCGGAAAGATCTTCTCTGGCATAGGCAGCAAAAATAGGTTGTCTGACCTAAACAGGACTAGGCCGAAACAACAGCTTTTGACCGAGTGAACGGATTATTTGTGGTTGTGATTGGGTTCTTCTAAAGTTTTAGACTGCCCCTGGCTTTTAAGCAAATTATGTGCATGCAAAAAAGTTTATATCTAGCGAATTTTTAGAAACATTATTTTAAGATGAGATAACAATATATTTTTTATTTTGGATTCATTAGAAAAGACGACGGAGCATATCAAATTACTAACTATGTCCTCATATTACCTACATTTATGGAAATTCATAAATATGTTTCAAGGCAAATAAACAAAGAATTTTTAAAAATTCTAGATTTTTATTTTTCCACCATTCCACCTTGCAGCAAATTCCGTGTATCGGTACAAAGCTGACCTGCAACTCTAAATAATTTTTCACTAGATGCAATCGATGTCACAATTCTTTGGCACCAGATGATCATTGAGAGAAGTGTTAAATTCGTTATGTAATAAAGTATTATTACTGCAAATCATGTCGCTTTCATGTAAGTCCGAAATGCTTACTGATTTTTTTCTAAAGAACAAGGCCGAAGCCGAAGTTCAGTCGTTCTCTACTTATAACACAATGTACGCGCTTTTTAAAATTAATAAAGTTCTCGGTTTGCCTTTTCAAAAACCGTTTAAACTCTAAAGTTCATGTTATGTGACTTACTGTACCTTCAGTGTGATTCAATAATAAAAGATTGGATAATTATTGAAGTTTGTATTTGTAGGGTTGTATTCGAGACACAGAAATTTGTTATTTCGAATATAATATGAATTAAAAGATATTGTGATTGTCCATTATTGTTAAGGCCTGTATGTGGGAGAGCAAATCCGTGCCGAAAGGTACATATACAATACATATGTATCACTAGTAGTTTCTGAAAATTAAAAAATAAAGCTACGCCGTGTAAGGGAGCCTGATTATCCAACCTTTTATTATTAAATCATTACCTTCAGTTACAATGTAAACTCCAATTTAAGACTTTTCTGGTGGACTAAACCTCCGACTTTCTGATGACCGCAAATACGGCATATAAAAAGTATGTAAGTGAAGCATGTCGTACGACGAGATCGGCCATTTTTATCCACGCCCCCTATTTTCAGGGAGGCCTTTTTAAGTGAAGCTTAATCAGGAAATACCGAAAAAAGTGCCTCCTAGACGGAATTTTCTATTTATGATTCTTGGGAATGCAATGAATATATGTATTTCCTTAATTTTATTCATTTAGCCATAAATGTATTTAAATAAGAATTGAATTTGGAACCTTAACAAGTACATTTGTATAGTTTCATTTGATTATGCAGGTTTTGAGCAACTGTTTCCAAACGTTAGCGAACGAAGAAGGAAATTGGAATGTTGAAAGGAAGGTCTCGCGACTGCCAGGAAGGTTTTTTGTAATCAGTTTATTAGTCTTCGTAATCAGTTAAGCGTGACTAAAGTTATGAATATATATATATAATAGGAATTATCTTTAAAAAATTTAATAATATAAATAAATAAATTTAATAAATAAATAAATAAAAAACTAACAAATTGTTTACCATTCTAAAAACTTTTTTTATATTTATTTTGTGGACGTCGAAAACACTATATTACGCATAGTATGCTAAATCAAAAATCATGGATACAAGTTACGTACTAATAATTCAAAAAATCAATTACCATTTTGGTCAAAGGGGATTTAGTTGTCCAAAGCTCCAAGAAAAAAACCAACGTGCACAGGCCTATTAGAGCTATGTATAAACAGAAAATGCCCAATAGCAGAAACAACGACAATCTGACTGGTTCTTGTGATTCGACGACATCATTAACCAACCGATACCGTTTTTGAAACTTATCTATTATGCCTACATCAATTAAATGGAGCAGGTTTTCATTAATCGTTGAGAGTAGATAAGAATGTTTCCTCATGTACATCGTGAGCGGTGTCATTATTAACTTTTGAGGCAAAATCGCGACCCGTTCATCATCTGTGACTTGTTCATAGTTGTAGTACAATAATGCCGGTTCAATTATAGTCAATGCCTCTTTAGAACCACGTGCAATTCGCTTTAATATCATCGGCATGGAGTTATTACCGCCATCGACGATACCAATAGGCGCATTGCCTAGCACTGAATCTAGCAACTCGGTTAATACAGATGCGGTATTTACAGTATAGTTCTTGTCAACAATCTCCTGAAATGATTTTAATGGTGTTAGTGCGCGGCCATCTTGTAATATTATGAAGAGTTGGCCTGTATAAGCAGAGCGTAAAACCAATGTGCAGAATAGCCACAATCCCAGAAGGTAGCGAGAAAAGTTTCTGTAGGGCAAATGATTGTGGATAACACCACCGTAAAGCGAGACCCACATATTACTGAATGGGAAGCGGTTAGTTTTGCCAAAAACAAATGAAACCATATGTTTGCTACCAAGAAGTTTTAATGCGTAGATTATAAGCACTGCTAAAACAATGTTTGAGCCAATAAGCGACCAAATGATGTACTTAAATGGCCTAAATAGACGTCTCAGCGGAGAAAGTGGACGCCCATGTGGTATAGCCACTAGTAAAGGGAAACTCATATATGAAAATGATGCATCCATAACTTGAGCGCGTTTTCTCTCGTACATAGTGAATATTATCGTAATATTTGCTTCTCCTTCGGCTATCTAAAGGAAGTTTGCAGTGAGTACAAATTTGTATAAAAAATATACATATTTAGTTTTACCATTCTTGCAACTCCGGTTAATGTGCCATTGGCATAAATCGCACCGCGATCCCTCGGTTGTGGGTCCACAATTCGTACAGAAAAATTCATAGCCTCAGACAAAATCCTAACCAACATACCCTCAATACCCTCTATTGACTCGATCTCGCCGGTTTCTACATTCTGTTTTAAAATTATGAAAGGTGGATCGTGCCATGTTATTATCGCCAATTCACATCCATAAAGGTTATGAACTTTGGAAGGAAAAAAACTGCTGTAGCCCTTGAGATGTAGTTTTGGTCATTTGTTTCGAAAAGACCATAACAACTCTGGTTTGGCAGAATGACATTTGTTGCGTGTAAATGGAAAATAGGTATATACAAATGATGTTGTGTTCATCAGCCAGAAAACGTTGACATTTATAACGAAAAGCTCAAAAAATCGGCGAAATATTTTCTTCACAGTTTCCAATCGTTCCCGTTCGGTTCCAGTGTAGATGAGTAGAAACCAACCGCTGCGTTTATAAGCGCTTCTCGGATCATCCAAATCCGATGCCAATACGCTAAATATTTACACACATCAAATATTATAAATACTAGGAAGAGAGAAAGCTAAAAAAAGTTCAACTCACTCAAATGAGCTCCAACTGTCAATGAACCAAATTGCGGCATCAGAAAGGTCACCCCATTCGCTTCTATTCACATTACCGAATAATTTTTCTTGCTCCATGATATATAGATGAAGGTGACGGCGTTCCAAGTGTACCATTAGAGAGTCGATCAGCTCTGCTTGATGTACAAAACTCTGTCGTTTGCTGGCATATTGCGAAATAATTAAAGTCGTAGACGGGTATTTGACATAAACGTTTAGAATAGTCCAAGCAATGGCCAATACAAGCGAATAGTTTCCTGTTTTTTCGAATCCACCTTTACCAAGGTCGCCCAATATAACATCCATGTTAGTTATTGCGAAAAATTATACCAGTCAAACCTATTTGCACCAATGTCATGTTCGAACTACTATATACCTGATTTATGATATTGCGTTAGGTCGGCTATGTGCCACTTTCAGGTTTGCGTGTCTGATGCATCCTTTAGCGGCTGGAACACGAAATGCTCTTAGGTAGCTTCAATGAATGCACGCCGAATTTGTTTCACATATTACATATTAGGTAAATGCATATCAGTACCACCTTAAGGTTTTACGGGACCCGATAAAATTATTTTCCGTAAACCATTCATCACTCATGGCATGAATCAGATTCGCATGTTATCTTTAGATATCACGATCGAGATCGTACAGGCAAGATAGAATATCGGTCGGTTTGAACTGACTACTGAACTTGATCCCCTTTTAGATTCGGCGAGTGCTATGGAAACAAGTGCTAATGGAAAGTGCGAATAGAGGTGCCAATGAGCTTACCACAATTTTGTCGGTCAATGTCTGACGATCGTCATATTCGAATTAAAACAACGTTACAAGAACCAATAAATTCAGATTTTAAAGTCTCAAAAAATGGCAGGCCATAGGAGTATGCACATTAGAAATACTTTTTCTTTTAAATTAAATTAAACTTTTATTGGCATTGGCAATGTTTGTAAAAAAAATAGCTTAGGTAAAAAACATAAGTAACTTTTTCTGCCTTTTGAATGGCTTTCATGAGCAAGTTATTTTTGCACATATTTAATATGTTTGCGGGGCCCGGGAAACTCACCTCACTTGTCTCTCTGTTAATACCCCGTTCATACATAATTATTTACATGCATATTTATAGGCATGTCCGTTTCGATACATTAAGATTAGGTGTATAGATAATATAGTGCGAAATAACATAGATGGGGCTTTAATTTCAGATAAGAATCGGTGATGTATTTAGTAGTTTTAGTCATGTAATTTCTAAACGACGTAAACTGGTTTACAATTTGCGAATACGTTAAAAAAATCTACATACATACATGTGTACTGCGGGCCAAGGAAGTCAATTCTGAGATTCCAGAGTTGTTTATTAAAGATGTTATTTTAAGCTAATGTACAACAATGATATAAAAATGGTTAGAAGACTAAATATGAAATACTTTGTTATTCTAATGAACACATTTTAAATAAATATAAAAACCGTAAATTTCCTGTTTTTTTTAGAATCGAGTTGTTGCTTGCAAACAAAAAAGTTTGTGCTAACATATGTATGTATATGAATACACAAACTTATACCATTTTATAATTCTTTAAAATTTATTTGTAGTTTCAAGGGTGCGATCAAGGCGAATTTATAGAAGGTGATAGCATAAGAGCAGCTGATTTGATTTTTTTTTTATTCACCTACATGTATTTTGTTTTTGCTTTTGCGTATGAGATTTCAAAAGCCGTAAAAGCAAAAACAAAATGTATTTAAATTTTGACAACTCTAACGCAGAAACAAAAACAAAATACATAGGAATTTTGTAGCTGTATTTATAACACCACCTCGTATGGATTCGCCTTGGGTGCGATACTACGCTTGATACAGAAAAATAAAGTAGTTCCACTTTGAAATATTTTGACATAATCTACGAAAAGCACAAACGTAAATAATGCTCAAGTAGCACTGGCATTTCACCGAATTAATGTTTTTGAAATTTAAACATGTTTTTAAAAAATGTTTACTCATTAAAAAAATATAATGAAAGTCTAGTTAATTTATCGTATTAACCGAGCTGTTAAAAAACGAGCATTTATTTAAATTACTATAATAAATGGGGCCTCTATAACTTTTAATTGAGTAAATTAAATTCAGCAAAAAAAAATTAAATGCAAAAAGCCCAAACATCCCATTTTATTTATATGAGCTCAAGACCAGTTACAAAGAAGTATTTGGAAAAAAGACAACAGGAGTCAGAGTCAGGCTTGTGTGCTCGGGGGTTTTGGGGATACAAACCCCCCAAAGAGAGTTTACATTGTAACTGAAGGTACAGTATAAAACAGAACATGAATAGGGATATCGACTTATCTTTACAAAAACCGTATAGACTATAAAGTTTTTGAACAGTTAAGTCGAGAACTTTATTATTCTGAAAAACGGCGCGCGTGTTGTGTTATAAATAGAGAACCACCGAACTTCGGCTTCGCTTCAGCTTCGGTCATGTTCTTTAAACAAAAAAGGAAAATAACCCTCTCGGATTTATATCATAGCGATATGATTTGCAGTAATAATACTTTATTACATAACGAATTGAATACCTTTCTCAATGATCATCTGCTGCCAAAGAATTGTGACATTTTTTAGTACTTTTTTCTGTTGAAAAAGGTGAGAAATTATTCAATGATGGAATCAGAAAAATCTAGAATTTTTAAAAATTCTTTGTTATTTACAATATTTTAGTCAGCAAGATTTTCCAAAAAAATGGTCAGATGAAAAAACTCAGAAGAGCGTCAGATTCATCGGTGCAATGTGGAGACTAGCGACATTGAAGAGTATTATCGGATTTCTATTTACATTCCATATTCGAATCTGTATTTATTCCATGAAATTGTTTCGAATTTCGTATGTCTTTTTCCATCGAAAAATCCAACTCTAGATGAAGAAGCCTGTAAGCAATTATTTAAAAAATACTCTTCGATTTTGCGTGACGATTGTGCTGTAGTATTTGCCGACGAAGTAAAACTTTGGTGAAGACGAATTTTGAATAAAAATATCCACACTTTTATTAAAGTTCTTGTTGTCTGCAACGAAAATGCTTTCTCTAGTGTTTATCAAATCTTGCTTATAATGGCTGCTCTACCAGTAACAACATCGACGAAGGAATGCTCATTTTATACACTCCGTCAATTGAAAAATTATCCCCGGTCTACCATGAGTGAAAATCTACTAAACCAATTGGCTGCACTTGGCATTCATCGAGGCGTAAAATTTGATGAAAACTCTTCACTGGACCACTTTTTTTCTTTGCCCCGACTCATTAATTTCCTAAATGTATATTTCTTTCGAAGTTTTGTAACTTTAATTTATAAATTATGTAAATACATTTTTATTCACATCCATAGAATAATGGGGGTTTTGACGAACTTCTTCCATTTTATAAAATAAAAGATAAAAGGCTTCATACGTCATGCTTTATATATGGATGTATGTACATTAGGGTGACCCTTAGCTACAGTAAGATATTTGAAAGTAAGAAATCGAATGCTTCCAATCCCTAATTGTGTTTGAATACCTAAGGAATGATCATCGCCCTTGAAGTTTTCATAAGAATTTTGTAGGTGCGTGGAGTAAAATTTAATTCGGTATAAAATAAAAAACGATGGTGGATATTCCATGTGATCTTCGACAACACTCTGCAAAATAAGTTTTATATTGCTTTTTCAAAACTTTCCCGATCAAACAAAATTTTGCCCAGATAATTTTTTAGTTATTTCATACAATTACTATTACAAATCAGGGCCACCATAATGCACATACACACAGCTCCAAAAAATAACTATTGAGTGAAAGTGTATGCAATTATATTATAGTTTTCTTTCGAAAACTATATATTGAATTTTTTCTGATTTTTATTTATTGTTCGAAAAGCGTATTCGGCCTAAAAAAATCTTTTTAGAATTTTACACAAAATATATATAGGCTTATAACAGATGAAATGCCGCCAGTTTTTTCTCAATTGCTTCTAGAATTTTCGCAGTTCCTAAATATGTAGCGCATTTACGATACAAATCAATTTGAAAAGTTAACCCATTGTTTTTGACTTGTTAACTTTTATAAATTATTTACTTTTTCAGGAAATTAATGCAATTCAAACAGTATATCTAGTTATAAGTGAAATAAAAAAACACTGTGTTTTTACATATTATATATGTGTATGTTTTATTGACATTTCATATATTTGCCATTGCATTTTGCACAATGTAGTATTCAAAACAAAAAGTATGTAGCTAAAAACCCGCATTCGTATGGCAATTAATTAGTCGCTGTACCAGTGAAATAATCTGTAATCCTTTTTTGAGTAACGCGTTTGTCAAATTGTTACTATATCTGAACGTAGTTCGAGGAGCTGTGAAGTGTATTTATTTACTGAGGCTCATCCCAATTTAACAGTTTTAGCCATGTTTTTCCAAAACGCTTTGGGGACACTCATTCCAAGCTAGTTAGACGAAAATACTTGCGACAGGAAACGCACCGCCATGCAATCTACGTTCTTAATTCGTTCGTTTCCTGTGACAAGAACTCTCGTCCAATTTATCATACACAGAAACCAATGGGTTCTAATGAGATTCTAATATTAATCAGCAAATTAGTTCTGGTATGTTGAATTGGACGAGTTTTTATGTTAGAGGAACGATGGGATGGAATGCAACTTCTTTGTAATCTACGTTTTTTGTGCATACTTTATGTGCATTGCACAGCGTAATATTTCACAGAAGTGAAACTACCTTTAATTATTGTACCATGATATTACATACATATGTATGTAGTTATACGGTTTGGGGTACATATGTATTCATGGTGAAAAAAATACAGACGGTAGCGCAGATTGTGGTACCTCTTGAAAATTTTGACAGAATTTCTACGTAACAAAAACGGTAAAAACGGTATGTACTTATAAGTATAATCGCAATCGAATGTATTCTTTCCAATGTGTTTAACAATACTAGTGTGCATACTTTCTAATATGTACATATAACAATGTGTTTCCTCTCAGTTCTCATCACGAGTGGAGCTAACGAGCATACACAGTTCATTAACAATTCGATTAGATTAAATTAGTGCTGGGCCTTCCCCATGTATTGGTTATCTTTTGATTATTTGTGCACAACAATTTTTTGTTATTCGATTTGTTTTAGTTTATTTTTATGTGTAATAAGTGAACTCATTTGCGGTACTTAATGAAAAATCTATGTGGTTGTTGTAATTCTCACTGTCATTGTACGTACAATTTGTTAGTGTACCTTTTTGTTGTTGTACGCTCAACACCACCTAGTATAAATTCGCCTTGGTTTGTATGTACATTTCAAAACCTGGCATTCTGAAAAATGAAGTATTTGAATTGCATAGTCTTAAATTCAAAAATGTATATCGATTATCGAGAGTCCCGTCTTCAAGCATTGCGTTTTATATTTAGCGCATAATGAAATAACGAAAATGGCTTTATAGTTTTTCAAAATATGTATGTCTCTTAGAGTCTTGAAAAACTTTGTAAAAAACACATTACCTTGTATAAATTTATTGTAGGAGTATAGAATAAATAGAATTTAATATTTAAGAACATATATGTAATACGGATATACGCGAACCCCAAATCAAGCCTTAGGATGAGAATACTAGAACCTCTGTAAAGTAGGCCTTAGGTATTGGGGCCTTAGTTGGAAATAAGTTTGATAATTACTAGCGTAAATCTTTTGATAACTACGTTGACCACCTCAAATCTAATATTGTTCTAACCAGGCCCCTTTAAAGCCAAACAAAAATAATAAAACATAAAGAATACTTTTTTTCTTTCTAGACTTGACTGTTGCACGCCGCAAGAAAAGCACACTACCGCTCTGCCCAGGTAGCGCCATAAGAACAAACAAATGTTTTGAATATATATGTCGATTTGTTAAGAAAACAACAACAGCACAATAATAATAAAATAATGTTTGGCCGAACTTCTTCTACAATTTGTGATGTATGTACGTCTTGATATTGTAACACTTATTGAGGACCTGCAGTTTTACGCCGACTCCGAACGGCAAATGACTTTTGTAATAATTTTAGAAATAATAGACGCTGGTTGTAAAAGTTGCGAAATCGCCACGTTTGGTTTCAGTTGGATTGTAAAAGAAAGATCTAAAAAAAATTAGTAAAAAAAAAAATTAACAGATCGAAAGATTTTACAGGTTACATTTTGCGCTCCAATTTTCCCAATCTGAGAGTCAGAATAAAATTGAGCATCATAGTATTACTTTGAAATCGTACTACCACACTCGTAATGGAGGATTGCCTGCGACTTTAGCTAGTGTGAAAGATAAGAGATTAGCCGAAAAGAATGAAGAAAACTACGAGTAACGAATCGGAGACAATGGAGTACTTATAATTTCTCCTCAAATCATTCTGAGCTTATTACTAACTTTACAAGATTTCTTATTTCCGCGAGTAAAAGATCTTTCAGTCTTGAGAAAATGCATTAATCCACCCCACCATCTCTCTAATTTCTTTACTTTATTCGATGATGACGTCCAATACGTGGAACCTCGGTGAGTTGTTGATGTCCAACTTGGTTGCGCACATTCGTCATAGTAGAAGATAAAGAAAATGCATTTTAGAAGGCGGCCTGGGTCACAGATAAATATGTGTTGTGCTTCTTTCGTCGGGACCTGTTGACAGATACGTAACTTACAAAATTGTGCTAAATAAAAGAAATGTATTTTTACTGAATATTCAGGACTTATTGCACAACCCTGGTACATGCTTACTTTTTAAATCACGTCAATTTATGCCATAACAGTTCAATAAGAAGTACCAATCCGGCCAAGCCAACTAAGGCCATGTATATTGCAAATATTCCCCAAAGGTCAAGCATATCTAGTGCATCATTTCCTTCAGCGTCGACAAGTTCATAATAACTGAGGTCTAAGTTCTTGTAAGCCCAATAATCGATCAGACCTTGGCTTCGCAGTTGTATAAGCAATTCATTGAAACGCTCAATCAAGTAGCTGTGCTTCGAGAAATATATTGTTATGTGTTGCGGGAAAAACCTATCCGGTAACACATAGAACACTCCACGCTTATGCTGCGACATTAAATAAAATGTGAGATAATCCTTTGGTGATACAGCTGCCTTATGCCCACCTAACTGATCCACCATTTCAAATGACTTCCACTCGTAAGTATCATTATTTATTATGATTGGTATGCGTCGTTGTTGTATCAGAGGAGCAGTACTCACTGTATTTAGTGTAGCTTCGGTCATAATAAGCGAGTAACCTTCGTCGATTAGTTGAAAAATATTTTGGGGTGGAGTACGATACAGATCCGTTTGTAGTAGTTTATAGAGAAAGCTCTGATATGCGCTGCGCATCACATAACCATAGATCACCCACATAATCAAAACGAAACGTGCGAAATTCGTTCGAGGAATCTGCTGTATTGATATACCAAGAAAAAGACTGAAAGCATTGGTAAGAGGTGAGCGGGGCCGTGGAAAACCAACAATAATATGGGCGAGCGTAGAATGGTTACAGCGTTTATTTATAGCATATGCCAGTGCGAAAATTAGTTGAAAACTGAATAGCAAGCAGAACCAGGTAAATAAGTCGAAGGGGAATGAGAATATTTCCAATGAAGAGTAGGTCTGTCCAGCCAACTTAACACCAAAGATTAGCCAAGTTTGATAGTATGGTAAAGCACCTGAGAGCAGCTCGCAACGTTCCACAGTGTAACGGAAGCAACCCAAACTCATATCGGCCATGCGATCATGCAGCTGAGAAGTAAAAGGGAGAGAGAGAGGAGAGGTCACGATAAGCATATGTAAAGAAAGAATATAAGAATTATGCTGAGAGAAACTGAAAGTCATGTTATAAAACGTAGAAATTGTGCGAGCAAAGAAGAAATTCTAAAGTAGAAGAGACAAAAGCGAGCAGATGATAGAACTTTGTATTTAATAACAATGGTTATCTAAAAAGTTTTGATTAATAATTACGAAATCGAATATTTTTGACTTCGGACGCGTTACAAGTATTGGTCAAATAGTAACCAGTGTTCGAAAATATTGATATAAAATTAATCCATATAGGCCAAGTCGACTTAAAACTTGAAATAGTAGTAGTAATAAGTAGTAGCATTAGAAAAAATAGTAGTAGAAATTATTAAAAATAGTATTAGTTATTGTTAGTATTATTAAATAGTAGCAGAAATTAGTAGTAGCATTATTAAAAATAGCAACATACATTAGTAAAAATATTAGCATAATATATAGCATAGCTCGTTCTGAGGCTTAGAAATCCTAAAGGTAAGGAGCACCCCAACAAAAATTGATTACCATTTTCATAGCACCAGTTAATGTGCCGTTCTTCAAACGTTGACCGCGTTGTTCATTGTTCGATGGCTCCACCAAGTCCATAGAGAAGTTTAGCTTCTTTGCCAGCTCTACCAACATTTCGCCTTCGAAGGAACCCAACTGAGCATAACCGCTTTTGTTAGGATAGTAACTCAAATATGGAGGCGCATCCCAGACGGCCACAGTTAGGGAACAATTTCGCATATCGACCAGCTTCTTGGGAAAACCGTGTGTAGCCAAAGGTTGATGCCAACTCCCATTATAAGCGTTGATCAAACGAACATTATTCCCTTTGCAAGTGCCATTTTCCAGAAAGGGGAAATATGTGTAAATCTCCACATAGTTGGGCTTGATCTCATACAACAAACTAACATTGATGAGGTAGTTTCGCCAAAAGTAGCTCAAAATGCTAGAGATGAGCAAGTTCGGTATTAAAGTTGTATCCGGACCTATTAGTAGAATCAAATAATGCTCGGGGAAGTCAAACTTTCTCGTCAGCGAAGCGGGATCGAGTTCTCTAAATTTGTAAAAACGGAGAGAGCATTTAATAGGAAATCTTTGATATTCTTTGTTTTCGTTTTAACACAAATCTCACATTAATGCCTGAATACCATCAATCAACAACAAATTATACTGCCTTGTATGCACTGGGAGGCGTGACGAGTCCAATGTTTCCAGCTGCACCTTTATGTCGCTTATGAATGGCAGAGCACAAGTGAGAAGATCCTGCATTAACCGCCACGCCTCTTCATGATTTGCATGGGTTGAAATTAGTAATTCACCGGATTTCGGCACAAAATGCTGAGAGATTATGGTGACCAGTGCATACCTGACATTGTACCTTATGGTGGACTCACAAACGGTATCTGGTGTCTTTATGCTTAAGTTTGCATTCGATTTAATTAAATATTTCAATAAGAAAAATAATACAAAACCGCCATTCATTACAACCGGAGTTCCCTCACTATGATGCCACTTTGAAAATAGCAGTTACACAAATGAGTTAAAAATGGTTAGGCAAACAAAGTAAGGTTGCAAACAAAAAATACGTTATAATGTAATGATTTACGTTCTAATGGCTGGGCGTAGTTTTTGGCAGAACCGCCAAGTTCAAATGAATACTTTGTTAAATTGCGGCTAGGCATGAAATACGCATCAATCAGTGGTAGAGAGAGGGAGAGTAAAACCTGAAGAGCTTTTCGCGGGGGCGTAAGTAATATGAAGAGACCTTCGTAATGCATTCGGTTTTCAAAATCTGGATTGTTTTATTTACTTAATCGGTTAACCTTGTCATTAATTGAAACGAGTAGAGATATACACATTAAGGAGGGTAAGGTTTTTTTCTTATTTTTGAATGGTTGTTTAAGTTCTAAATGGCATTGTACTAAGCTTTTATGATAGTATAAAAATGCACAGTTATGTAATATAATAACAAAAATTCATGATTTTGTGGTATGCACTGATAGAATAGTTCAAAGGTATGTGGGTATATATAACGCAGAGAAAATAATTTGTTCAAATTCGAGGTACAGGATTGGGCTGGAGAAAAGAATACGTGGGTTAAAAAGTTGTTTAGAGCAAACTACCCCGACGAAACTATACCAAATTTCGTTCATAATTAGCATAATACGGAACATTATTAAAATCGTACAAAAACCACGCATTAATTTACAAAAAGAAAACAAAAAACCTGATATTTTTACTTATTAGTATTTTAATTTGGTATGTATATCTTAATTAGACAGAGAACGTCTTAGCAATAAAAGACAAAAAATGTTGGCGTGTTACGTCAATTTATTTCTGTTTTAATTTAAATATGTAGAAGTCTTTTAAGTTTTCAAAACGAGTTTTATTAACTGGTTTTACTGCATCCAACAACTACTCCTTATTTGAATTAAAAACATGCGCCGGGTATTGAAAGTATTCTGTATTTATGCTTCCCACGGTGATTGCTATACAATTCTAACAGCAAACTAAATGTACATCATCATAAAAACCACAAATACTTATAGAATGCAAGGTATATACAACGAATCGTGAATACCCCTGTAGTTTTAAGTTAAGTTCTTAATTTTGTTGCGAATATTTGTATGACTTCAGAAATCGGGTGGATAAGGTATCGTTGCTTTGCTATAACGATGATTTAATGAATTCAAATGATTTTGTATCGAGAGAAGCTATTTTATTTGCATCTGTTTCAGCGTTCATATCTTTCATGAATGTAGGAAAATTTAATTTAAATTTCTGGATTGTTAGCATAAAAATATTAAATTTCAAAGTACTATTTATTTTTATCATATAAAATAAAATGCAATAAAATAAAGTAAAGTAACTCCGATAAAATAAATTTTTTCTTTCTAAAAATATTTAAATATAAAGATTCATGTGGAAAATATATAATATTAAGCGCTAAAACGAAAAACTATATAGTCGTGGTTATTGCAGGAGGTTTCATACGTTATCGCCCTTGTACTGTCTGTAGAAAAAGTCTTCAATAACTAATCAATCCCAGTGCGTTGTTTGGTAGCACGACAATTTTATGGCAATGAATATAGTGCAAGTTGGCACAAATGGTAATGCTATAAAAGGTAAAGTCTAATTAAAACGAAAATGATTCGTAATGTTGAGTTTTGGTAATTTCCAACATTAAACGAAGTGTACGTTAAACGATCATACGAGTAGCATAGTTAAAACGCCAACCATTCGTAATATCGAGTTTTGGCAATTTCCAGCATTAAACAAAGTGTTCGTTAAACCGCAAGTTCGTTATATTGATAATAGGTAAACTGAATCAACACTATAATATGAAAAAGTCAATATTCTGTTGTTGCAATAATGAAAAAAAATTGTCCGCCATGGAAATAGGCAAATGAAGTAGACTTTCAATGCAAATGTAGTGTTAATTTTTTTAACAACTGTTTGTTTAATCCGAAAGTGGTCAAGGGTAACTAAAGATAATTTTCCAAGATGTGTTGACTTGTATTTTTAAATACTCCAAATTCCGAGTTTCAATTTTGATGACTTCACCTTTTGGGCAATGCTTTTCCTCAATTGGGAGGGCCTGTCGCCTTTTTCGCAATAACTACTAAATTACTCCTAGGAATGGCATTATGCGGTATAAAATAATTCGTTAGGATTAACCAATTTATTACTAAATTATATTATGATTTCAATCGAAGCTGCCGGGATGGGTTGAGTTTTTAATTAGAGATTTAAATAGAAATAAAAATCACACCTGCACTTATCTGGTTAAGATGCCATCTTTAAAACATGAGGCTAGAGATGAAGAAGCGAACTGTAGGTTTTGGTAGTCGGCTGACGAAACGCCAGAGCATATATTGTGTGAAAATTGCCAACATGTTATAAGACATATACTCACAAACTGTAATCCTAACGTTATAAGTGATCTTACCTTTAAGGGTCAGCGCAAAAAATATCTTTAGTTTGCAGAGTAAATATTTCCATATTTAATAATAATAATTATGATAGTAATAATAATAATAATAATAATAATATCTGCATTTGCAGCTTATTTATACAGACCTACTGACATGCTGCTGGTGGCACGCACTGCTCGTGATGCTCGAGGAGTCGGCAGGACTGTCAGAGGTAAGATATGAGCCCCATACAGTGCCAACTTCTACCAACCGCCGACCGCCGACCGTCGATCGCTTGCCTCCAGTTCCCTGCTGCTCATTCATAATGTGATTTTATTTGTTTGCCATACATTGTGTGGATGTAGGCACGTAGGTTTCTGCCTTTGAATACTTCTGTTGCCACATGCTGTTGCATATGATTCTGACAATGATTGTATGATTGTCCTCCGTTGTTTTACACGTACACATATAAGTGCAAATATAAGTGCGAGTATTAGGGATATGCGTTGTTCACATTTTTCTTTAGTTTTAAATCCTGTCGAAACAAATTAATTTTTTTAAGTGTCTGTTTTACGTATTTAAAAACACATTTTCAGAATTGCCTCCAAATGCTTCGACTTTTATCATACGAAAAGCTAATATAATACTTTTTCAATTGATACAATTGATAAATCAACCTGAGAGGAAAATAATACGTTTCGAATAATGTAGATAACTATTCAATTATTTATCCGAATTTGTGCAAATAAGTGAGTGCAAAAATAATAACAAATCAGCTGTTTGTTAATATTCCACTATTACTTTTCCAATAGTTTCACAGGGCATTTGATGTTCACGGATTAATAAAATAGGAATATTTTCTGGAGTTTTACGGTATACAAAAGATAACCGTTTCCTACTTCAATTGAATTTCAAAACTAAACACCATCATAACCCTAGTATGCATTTTTGTATGCACATTATGTTCATATGTATTTGGGTATGTATATATATATGTATAAATCAGATCTCAGTAGTGATGGGAAATGAAAATTTCAAATCGTACCTAAGTAATTACAGATTTTTGTTTAATGTGGTGATGAATTCTACACAGAGTATACTCACATAGTTTTGTTTAAAAAGCGTAGCACAAGCATAGTACTAGGCACTTTTGGGTATTCTGTACCAGCAGATAGTTTTTAGAATAAGGTACAACCGATTTTGTGGAAAATATTGTACTTACTTCACGAAAATTAGCCTTTAACAGTAAATTTTTGCCAATCAATGACAGATCGAATAATATGGCTCCAGATGTTTTATTATCCTATCCCGACAGACAATTATATCCTATTGAATAACCAACTAGCAACTTGAAGACAGTCTTGCGTTTAGGCAAAAATGTTGAGAGTGTTAAATTTTTTTAAGGATTTTATGAAATTTTCTAGTCTTCGGATGTTAACACAAGCATAGTACTAAGCACTTTTGGGTATTCTGTACCAGCAGATAGTTTTTAGAATAAGGTACAACCGATTTTGTGGAAAATATTGTACTTACTTCACGAAAATTAGCCTTTAACAGTAAATTTTTGCCAATCAATGACAGATCGAATAATATGGCTCCAGATGTTTTATTATCCTATCCCGACAGACAATTTTATCCTATTGAATAACCAACTAGCAACTTGAAGACAGTCTTGCGTTTAGGCAAAAATGTTGAGAGTGTTAAATTTTTTTAAGGATTTTATGAAATTTTCTAGTCTTCGGATGTTAACACAAGCATAGTACTAAGCACTTTTGGGTATTCTGTACCAGCAGATAGTTTTTAGAATAAGGTACAACCGATTTTGTGGAAAATATTGTACTTACTTCACGAAAATTAGCCTTTAACAGTAAATTTTTGCCAATCAATGACAGATCGAATAATATGGCTCCAGATGTTTTATTATCCTATCCCGACAGACAATTTTATCCTATTGAATAACCAACTAGCAACTTGAAGACAGTCTTGCGTTCAGGCAAAAATGTTGAGAGTGTTAAATTTTTTTAAGGATTTTATGAAATTTTCTAGTCTTCGGATGTTAACGAAAATATAGAGAATGAGTTTTATTTATTTATATTTATGATTAATTTAGTTAGAAAGCCTTTTGGTTATAATTCCTGCATGCCTGTAAATATGTAACAGAGGTATCCAATTCTTTCTTTTGTTTTACATCAGCTGTTAAGACTTTAAAGTTGAATAAATTTGTGAAATGTATAGTAAAAGCGGTTTAATTTCAGCTCCTCCAGATATTAAATATAGCCACAAAAATTTCTGGGGTAGCATCTAATTCGTTAGACAACTGCGAGTCTAAAAAACGAAGTGTGTTATTTATCTGCGTATCGTTAATAGATTTATTTGAAAAAAATATTGTATTTTAAAATTTAGAGGACAGCTAAAACATCAGAATTAAAACATCGCTAATATTCTTCTCTTCCTCCTTCATAACCATCTCGATTGAATCAAAATTTAAGAAATAAAAATTGATTTCGATTTGGACATAACTGTGAACATAAACTAACTCGGGGTATACACATTTTTAAAATACTTAAAATAAACGAGAAATAACAAATGAGTTCCACACAACCTTAAAATTCTGTAATTAAAAAAACAACTAGTCATTTGATTATAGTATAGCAACTCATGAAGAGCTTTGTACTTACAATTGTACCTACTTTACGAAATAATGATTTAAGAATTTCTTTGTGAAAGTTTACGGAACAAATATTGTACCGACGATACCTCTTAATATCTACTTTTTCCATCACTGTTACTCGTACTGATGTATTTTCTTTGCTGTCAGAATTGCGCATTGTACATGCAATGATTCAATTTCGGTCGTAATTGTGCTGCGGCAGGCACGACCAAATAACCACATACTCACGCAGTCAGCAATGGCAGTTGGTTGTTGGCAGCACAACATGTTGCTGTGGTTTTTTCCAGTATTTCTTCGGATATATGGTACATGTCGTGCTTCTTCTTCTTCTTATATCTATAGCGTGTGGTTGAGGATGGTTTATAGTAAGTTGTTTTTTCTCGTCATTTTAATTCATTTATTATTCAAATCATATAATTCCATTTTGCATTTGCTTTGTGTCAGCAACAAATGAAACCATATTTCACACAGAGCTAATAAAGTAATGAAGAAGACAGAATTAGCACAGCTTGAAGAAAATGGAATTCCGTGATTATTTGCACAACAATTTACATATCTATATCTATATATGTATATATGTATATATATATGTACACATATACATCAGCTTTTGACGCGTGCAAATGAACAAACATTGATGATGATACAAAAATGAATTTTATTAACAAACGAAAAATATAAAACTTGATATCAGGTAGATTTCTGCTAAAAGATTGATTTTGCCGGAGGTGAAATACGTTTTCGTTGTGCTTTAATTATCATTCATTACAAGTGATTGTTTGTCCTCCATTGCCAACTATATTCAGTAATCATCCATTATACCACCTTTCTTAGGTCATTTAGGAAAGCCGCGAGCTCGATTAATCTGGTAAAAATGCACGCTAAGTTTAGCTGTAAGTATGTACATCCGCTTGCACACAAACCTGGATGTTTGACTGACACTCTTTGTCATTCGCTATGTTTATACAAAATGCCTGATTGTTGTCCCTCTCGCTTCCTGTGTAGTAGATTCCATCATTTGCCTCATCACTTTGCCACGTCTACAATACTGTTTATTAGTGACATTTATCGCCACTTCCGGGCATATTTGGCTATTGGTCGGTGCCATGAAACTTTTTCCTAATAGTAAAGAATTATATACATAGATTACAAAGCAGTTGCATACTTACTCCGAATGAGCTAACATAATATTTTAGCTTATTTCACCATACCAGAAACAATTTGACGTTCGCTGATTGATATTAGAAACTGATTCGATTCAATTAGATTTTGGAGATCTTAAAAGTCTGGGATCAAGGCGAATACATACCAGGCGGTTTTGACATTACCAAATCGTACTCACAATAACAGTGAATATCGGTAAGAACTACAACAAACACATACATTTGACATTTAGTGCAGCATGCGAATTCATTCAGCTGATTTCTCAATACCACCTTATATGCCTGGGACTTCTTTCCGTACTCCTAACGATTTATCATACAAAGGCTACGTGTATTGTTTTCAGTGACTTTAAAATTTTCTCTGATTGAAATATGCAATGTTTACAACTTCCGACGTGGATTGTCGAAACAAGAATGCCTACATCAACCTACATCCAGTCCGTAATGCGTCTCTAGTTGAATGATTTAATTCACAGCCATATTTCGCTAACCGAAGAACCTCACAAAGGTTATCAAAAAATAGCTGCTGTGCCAGAAAATATCGCTGCCGTTTGCCTTGGAATCAAGAATTTACTCGAAAGTCTTGCTTGTGAATTTCGAATACTCTTAGCTTAAAAATATTTATGTAGTTCAATCTAAAAAGCGTTGAAAGTTAAAGCAGTCAAGAAAACTCATACCGCTATGTTTTAGTTAATAAGAGCGTTGGGCAGTATCGATGCAAAAAATACTAAGAAATCGATTCTCAAGTCTATCCTTGGATACTGTGAACTCAAAATCACTTACAATCACTATGATACTTTCCATCAATCAATCTATAACTAGCGCTTTAACCGCCTAAGCGATTTTGGCCGATTCTAGTAGATTCTGAAACCAAGTTGTCTTTCACCTGTTCTTTACTACATAGAGGAGGAGTTCCTCTTCCTCTGCTATCACCCGCGGGTACCGCGTAAAATACTTTCAGAGATGGAGCATTTTTTTCCATACGTACAAGATGATCTAGCCAACATAGCCGCTGAAGCTTAATTCGCTTTACTACGTCACAGTCGTTATAAAGCTCATACAACTCATCGATCCATCGTCTACGGTATTCGCCGTCGCAAAGACGCAAAAGTCCAAAAATCTTTCGGAGAATATTTCTCTGTAACAGTCAACGGACCATCTCATCCGATGTTGATAGCGCCCATACTTCTGCACCATACAATAGCACGGACATGTTGAGGGACTTATAGCGTGGTTTTTGTTATTTGAGGGAGGGCTTTACTGTTCATTTGCCTATTAAGCCCAAAGCAGTACTTGTTGGCAAGAAATATTCTTTACTGGATTTGAGGCTGACATTATTGCAGATGTTAATGCTCGTTCCCAGCTAAACAAAGTCCTCCATATTTTAGAAATTGTAACTGTTAACAGTGACGCAGGAGCCTAGATGTGAAAGCGCTGACTGTTTATTTGATGGCAGGAGGTACTTCGCTTTGCATTTGTTTCGTTTCCTTATCCAGCTTAGAAAGGGCAGATGTAACGGCGCGGTTGTTGAGACCGACGTTATCGATATCATCACCATACATCTGAAGTTGAATACTCTTATAAAATATGGCGCCATAATGATTAAATTCGGCAGCTCGAATTATCTTTTCTTAAATAAGGCTAAAGAAGTCGGACGAAAGGGTGTCACCCGTCTGAAAGCTCGTTTCACGTGCTGTCGAAAGCTGATTTAAAGTCAACAAATAGATGGTGAGTGGAGATCCACTTCTCACAGATCTTTTCAATAATTGGCGTTTCGTGAATATCTAGTCAATGGTAGATTTATACATAAATCCACACTGACAACATCCAATCAGTTCGTTGACGATTGACTTCAGTCTTTCGCCCAACACGCTAGATAGAACCTTAAACGAAATGTTAAGTTAGTGGATATTGCGGTAATTGCCTCATATTGCAGGATCACCCTTTTTGTGGATTGTTCAGCTTGCGCTTAAATTCCGATCGGCGGGCATGCACAATACTTTCTAAATAACTCAGTTTCAAATTTGGAAAAGTACAATATTTTTACCCAGTACAGTATCGAAATTTTGCAATATAAAATAATTGAAGCGACACAATTAAATGCCTGATATTAAAGTAGTAACCTCCCTATTCTGTAAACTTGACAAATTCACAATCTTACTTATTTATCAAGATAAACTATTTATCAAGGTTGCGGTATTTTGTAACAAAAATTAAGAGCTTTTTGGTTATAAATTATCTAGATGCTAAATGCTCTTGACAAATGAAATATATGTTTTACTGTTTGGCCGAAATTGACAATATTAATTTTTGAACTTAAGGTCAGTATAAGAAAAGCATTTGCAAAAAAGACAAGAACATCCAAGAATGGTGGCATTTTTTCTAAATACTTGCCTTATATTAGCCTTGAGCTCAAAAATTAATATTGCCGATTTAAATAAATTAGGCCAAAAAATAATATATGTTTGTTCGTCCGAAATTTTGAAAAGATCTACACACTGAAACTTTAAGTTTTATGTAGGTTTGTTCAGAATAACCAAAAGCTTTTTGCTGGATAAAAACTATGATAAATTATATACATATATTTTATTAATTTATAAAGTGAACGGAATCGGAGGAAAATATGTATTCGATCAAATATGCATACATACATACATTAGGCAGAATTGTCAAAATTGAATTTTATGCTAGAAAAAAAATGACTAGAGTAGAAATTGGTCTACGTGTGTTTAGAATATTTTTGACCAAAATCGGACTATCGTTAGGCTTGATTGAAAACTGAAAAAATTTTATTCAGAACTTCTTGAAAAATTTAGGTTAAACAAATTTATAGCCCATTCAATTTTAGCAAAAGCAAAATGTTTAGCAAAAGCGAATAGATATTGTATTCTGATCAAATATGTCTTTATAAAAATATGCGTACTTTACACATAATTCAACAATTACAAGTATGTGATTAAAATCAGTTTTGGTGAATTGTTCGATTGATTTCATCAACCAAATCAGAGCTCATGTCCCTTCATGTTGCGAAATCTTCTATAACCATTTTATTACTTTTGAAAACACCTTTTCTTTTTTTTTGTAAGCGAACAGTTTTTTCAATGTAAAGTTCTGTTTTTAGTCTCAATATATACACACAATTTAGGCTTGGAGTTATAATTTAATAACTATGCTCAAATTTGAGCGTTCATAAAAAAAAATCTATCTTCAGAAAAAATATTAGTACATCCATTAAAGCTCTTTCGAAATCCCTAAGCACCTACTGCATAACACCTATGATAAAACACAAAGGGAAGGGAAGAATAGGAGTTTTAAAAACAGAAGGTGCAAAATGAAACTCATCCAATCAAATGTAACCAAAATGTCATCAGTTATTAACTCTCTCCAGTGGCAGAAGACGACTGTAAGGAAAATCAGTTGGACGACAAAAAATTTGGCTGAATACGAAACTGTTGATGAATACGAATTTGCATGAATATATGTATGGATGTATGTATGTACATATAAGTATATGAGAGGATACTCGAATATATTCTCATGCATTAATATTAAACCGGCTCCATTTTTGTTGGAGATCGGATAAATGGAAAACGTCCCGATTTCCAATCGAATTTCGTAATATAGGGAATTGTATAGGAATGCCAGATTTTTCATCTACCAAATCAATGACTATATTATATATAGCTAATTTAACAAAAATGCATACAAAATCCATGGACCGAAAATAATCTATATTTTGATTTTTCGGATATCAAAATTCATTGAAAAGAATCCGTTTAAAACAAAACTCGAATAAAACGATTTAATCTTTATGCCGTGTACTATGCAAGTCTTACCTTATTTTTATTCAGCAGATTTGTTGTTTTAATTCATTGCATAATCGTTGTTGTGTGATTTTTGTTTATTATTATGAAGCTTCCATTACATATAACATTGCCACCAACGAATACACATTATTTCAGGATAATACTCTACTTATGTACTTCTTCACAACATTACACCAACAAGTAATACAAAAATCCTTTCTATATAATTTTTGGTCCACTAAAATTTGCTTGATTTTTAAAACGTGCCATATATTTTAGAAAAGTGAGTTTTAATTCTTTCGAGCTAGACTATTGGGCATACATACATAGTATGTACATATGTATGTCTGTGAGTGTGTGTGTGCAAAATGGTAGGCACCGAAAATATCCTCATTTATTTCAAAACAGCAGTCGAGTGAAATTTAACATATCATTGCTGTGTTCATACTCTGAAAACCTAAGTAACTAACTGCTTGACATGGAGACTGACTGAGTTGATCACCGAGTTACGAACATAATTGGTCATGACCAACGTTTTCTATGTAGACCTACAAAGCTATTATACAGCCATTTGTCGTTTGGTTAGTTAAAAAAAATGTAAGATCTTTCTATGAAACTTGCAGTATATTGAAACTGGCAATAGACTACAACAAAACAACAAAGTTCTGACTTATTTTAAAATATGTGTCGGTGGGTATACAGAGCACAGATAGTAGAGATTAAAAGAGATTCCGTAAGGGGGTGTGAAGTGAAACAAAACAAAACCCTAGAAGACGAAGAATGCTTATTTTGTTGTAAATAGTAGAAGTAGAAGTGAAAACTGTAGCTGACTTTTGTTGGATTGCATGCGAGCGTAGTGCAATGAAGAAAGTTGCAAGTGCCTCTAGTACGAGTACTACAAGTAGGTACATAGATAAGCATGCCCACACATTTATGTACATACATACATACATATGTACATACCAATGTAGCGTAAGAATTGTGGACAATGTGGGTAAGGACGAGTGACGCTTGTCATTTGCTTTTATTACCAAATTGTTAGAGTTGAAGCAAAATAAGCATATGTCGTGTTGCAAGGAAATGTTCTCAACTGCTGCTGCAGACATGTAGACATGAACTCCAATATGTAAAAGAGTACCTACTAATAAAGATTTGTATGCGGCTTAGAAAAAAAATTGAAGTAAAAATGACAATATATTTTTCCAAGCTTTCGACTTTTGACCACAAAACATGAACCCAGTAACAGAAACGGGCAAGTTATGAGCACCATAATAGATGAAAAACCCATTTGGGGGAACCGATCCCTACATGCATAGAGTGTGAGTACCAAAGCTGAGAAGTAAATATATCATGTGATCTCTATGGATTTTCATGGCGTAATTTGTTAAATTTGAACATAAACGACTACCTGAATTCTAGGCCAATATTTTACTCTATCGAATTTTACGACATTGGCAGTAGCTGGAATACGCTAGATTTTGTTTCTATTCAATTGTCTATGATTTTTACCTTAAATTTCATACAAAAATAATTGATTACAAAATTACTGATTACATGAAAATTTCACGCTATGATAAGAGTCACTTACGACTTAGTGTTGGGGCTTTTGCTACTATTCTAAATGATTGTTTTTCGCATGGATAGATCAACATTTTTTGACTGTATTGCTCTGCAGCATCTTCTAAACTTTCCCAAAAAATCCAACGTCAGGCTAACTCGAATACTCCTCCATATCAGCGATTTTAGAAATTTATCTTTTATTGAGTATGTGATATTGTATATTGATTTGGGTTATGTTATTGGTTACAGATAATGCCTCTCTGAAAGGTTCCTAGTAAAATGACTAAATGGTTTTCGAACCAAGAGAATTTTGCAGCGACCAAAACAAATGGTATTGAGACATTTCAACTTTCCATGCAAGTTTCGTCAATTTATTTAAGGTTATCACATTTCTGTGTGGCTTGGCATTGCCAGGAACACAACTCCTTTCGTGTGGGTTGGTCGCTACAAAACTCCCTTTCAATCGGACCAAAAACTCAATTCAGGCTTTAAAAACGCTTATGGAGGGTCATCGACCCTTGCCCATGATCGCTTGCGTTGCTTATACTCATATTCAATCCATTTAAAAAAAAAAAAATTAGATTTCGTTGCGTATCAGCAGCGTTTCACTGGTGGTAATTCAATCAGTCCAATTTTAGTGATGCGCTTGATGTCATTATAACTTTTTAGTCTTATGTTTGCCAGTATAAGAAGCAGAAGAGATAGGCCCATACAGAATAATATATCAAAATGACCAGAACGACTTGCTGACTCGATTTAGATAAATCCGTCTGTCTGTTTGAACGCAACCCAGTTTCTCAGCCTTCGAGATATCTGATTGAAATTAGGTAAATATTTAAGGTTATAAGACTGTAAGGTTTCGTGATTGCTCAGATACGAGGTTTTGCATTATAATTCCCTAATGAAAACAGCTAAAAGCATGACATTTGTATTCCTTTCAGTAATCATGAATATGTAGAAAACGCACAATGAAAAGAATCAAGTTCAAGTCATTATAACTGATAGTCCCCATCAAAGGACAAGGGAAAAGAAATTTATTTTAAAAATAATTATTTGATACATTCAACTTCGTATTCGATGAACTTTTGTACTCGATTCGTATTACACATTGTTCTCCGTAATCGATATTTTCATCAAAACTGACGACTAACAATATCATAAATAGAGTTCTTCCACTTTTCCTTTTACAGAGGATAATAACAGAAGAACAAAAATAAACAGATAATAACACAATTAGGGTTTCCATTGTAGTGAATGAATGCTTGTTCCTTCATTAAATCACCCCTGGGCATAGTCAAATTAACGCAAAACCTGCTAATAAGTTGCCAAATTTATTATGTTGGTGTATTGTTTTCCCCTCAGCCAAACCAATAAGATGTTCAAATTTGTCTTTATACCACTGTGATCTCTTTTTCCTGAAAAAATAGAAATGTATTTGTATTCAATATATTTTTTAAGTATACGAACATCTTTTGCTTACCAGAGTTTTTTTATTTGTTTACTTTTTACTTTGACGTGTCTGTTCTTCTTCGTAATAAAAATTATCAATTTATTTGCGGATCAAAGTATCGTTATAATTTAGGATTATTTTATAATCTCGACTTCCTAGAAATAATTTTTTATGGGTAATCCATTTAAGTAATTATTGGGGATTTGGTAGTTAAGCTTGGGAAAGTAGATAACCCAGTTTTATATATCATAACACCTATAAATAAAGTCAGCAGCAATTTATTTATTTATATAAAATATAATTATAAATAATTACATTACAAGATTAGGACAACTAGCAACAGAGGCTATCATTTTATTGTAACTTTTTATATGAGAAAAATAGAAAAATATTTGAGTGTCGAATATAGAACCAAATTGAACAATTCAAATTCCAAGGGTCATAAATGGTGGGCTCTCAGTATTTTATTTGGGAAAAATAAAAGAAAGAAAGAATGCAAAATATATAATTTTCAAGTTTCCACGAGTCAACCACGTAAGCTGTTTTTGATGCATTTAATTTTGGAGGATGGATGGCCGTTCCCTACTGTAATGGATGGTCATCATCGGCGGTATATACAAAGTGCAATGTCAGCATTTAACGCTAACTAAGCTGCTCCCGTGGTGCTAATGCTCACAGCCAGGCGTCTCGGATAAACAGGAAAGCGGAAAATTGCAAACGTTTTCAATGTACAAAGTTAATGATAATTATGCTTTCGATTATTAGTTAAATTTAGTTCGCGTTTCAAGAAAAATATTTTACATTTCAGCCAATTTTCTTTTTTAATTTAAAAATTTAAAAAGGAGAGTATTGCCTAATATTTGTTTGGGTATATTTATGTACATATATCTTTCGCTGTTTATTGAAATCTTCTTTTCCTAGCCCTCTCTTAATTCTTTCTTCGATATAGCCAGTCGGCTCGGCTAACCCATACTGGCTATATTTGTATGCTTTCTATAGGGTCACGATCAAAAGATAAATTCAATTTACTGCACGTGTACACAACTACTCTATATGATACTCTCTTTGTAGCAAATTTCCCTAGCCCAAAATTAGTTCAAGATGAGTTCCCTTTTCCACAATCAATCAATCAACAACGGCTACTTAAGAGACATTTTTTCCAGTTGGTCTGCCAGCAGAAATTGGAGCATTTTAATATCTAGTGCCCCTCATCGCATTACACAGCAACCAGTCCAAGCCGTTTTCTATTAGATACTATCTTTTACTATGGTAACACTTGGCCGCTGCAGGGTTATAAAACACGTTGCATGTTATAGAGCAAGAATTTAGTGAATTAATGTAACAAATGCACTACACATATTCCTTTTACTATTTACGACAGCTAAACAAAACAACACAAAGCAAGTAGCTGAACATGCCGATGACATGCAAAAATAAGTATAATTTAAGTTTTGCACATAGGACAAATTAGTTGAAAATATGACTATAAAGTTACTCAATAAAAGTAATATGGTAATGTGTGTTTTTTATAAATATGGGAAAAAGTGAGTAGATATTGAGGTGCCATTTGAAAGTACATAGCCCAAAGACAGTGATGGGATGCCAAAAACTGCCATCACTGTCGATATGGTAGCTTAAGCTTACCAAAATGACCTACACAACTACAGTTAAGGAGTTATTTCAAGATAAACATATTGGTTTTAAAAGAATGCAGATATTTTATTGAATTGAAAAGTAGTCGATGTGTGGAATATTCTATGTATCCTGTGATTCTGACAGTATTTTACCAAAGAAGTGAATCTATCCTACCAATGATACCATCCCGTTGCAATAACATATCGTAAAGATCCACACCTTTCACTTTGAGATAAAAGTACTTACTTCGTTATTTTTTTCTGCAAATAATGCCATTCACTGTTGTGTGCTTTTATTTGGACAACATTTATTTGTTACTTCTAAATAAATAATAACTTCTTCTAAGGTTTTTTGCCACAATTTCTACGCAGTTAATCCAAGTTTTGAGGACGTTTGTAGCTTTTAGTTATAGCTATATTTTACCTCGGAAGGCATCGCATGAGTCGAGGTGTGAACGAAAAATGGATCCACTAGATAACGCGGGAGTCGAGTATTTATTAGATAACGATCGAACTTCAACCACTAAAGTTCGGTACGGTTTCGGTTTCGGAACATTTCTCAATTTTCATTAAGTTAAAAATTATATAAAGCTTAACTTTTAATATGTTTCTCTTTGGAAAATAATCCAAAAAGTAGCGTTATGATTAGAAGTAATAATGTATGAAATTATTTATTATATAAAGAATTGTACATTTTTCTCAATGAAAATCTGCTGCCAAGAAATTGTAATAATTTTTAATACCATATTTTCTGTAGAAAAAAAATTGATTTCAAATGTCTGTTTGCTCCTCCATCTGGTGTATCCAGTGAGCAATTATTCAGTGATGTTGGTCAGTGTTATACAGATATGCGGAATCAGTTGCAATGTGGAAATGCCGATAGGCTATTAATTTTACATTACAATATAAAATCACAATGTTTCGAGTATTAAAAATATAGGTTTATTATTGTTATTTTTACAAAGAGACCTCCTCTTAACTGCGACTATGGTACATTGATTTTATATTCATCAAAGCCAAATTTGTAGCAGTAAAACACTGCTGCAAGTATATAAAAAAAAATTATATCATAGATAATTCATTCTGTTCTATGCCACATACATATATCTATTTTATTTTGCTCAAACAAGTTATTTTCATTTATTAATATCAATTGAAAATGACGTAATAAAAGCTGGAAAGTGAGAGAGCAAAAAAATCTAAAAAAAGGAGAGAATCACAGAAGAAGCGAAGAATCGACAAAACGACAGAAAACTTTGTGTGCATTGTTTGTGTAAGATAAAAGAAAATTACTTTTATTTCGTTAGTGAATGGGTGGACGCTGCCAAATCGACAAAGAGAAAACGAGGGCCAGCGGTCCGTTTTACTCTATCCATTTTGGTTTATATTCACTTTATAGAACTCCACGTACCATAAACATTACCAAAAACGTAATTAGTGAATTACGCAATTCAAAAAAACCCCGAAAATAAGTTTAACAAAGTTTTTAGGATAAGCGTTGGTTTGAAATTATCCATAACAAAATAACCTTCCAAAATTTGCATACTCTTAGTATTTAAGTCACGCCCTCTTGATAAGGCATTTTCTATAAAATAAAAATTTTCGCTCAACATTTTGCACTTTCAATAATAATTTAAATCAGGTCGGAGTCTATCATGGCGTAAGAGTAACATTTGAGCTTTCACAAATTTAGCACCGTGATCGATCGGAAGCCTCGGTTCAATTAAATTTATGTTTTTTGGCATTATTCTTGATTATCATTACACTTGGCTATCTTCTGACAACAATAAATTGTTGGAAAAGCATTATGGAATTCCAGGCAAGGGCGTTTCATTGTTGGTTCCTTGTTGCTACTGCATTTACCAAAGCTCTTCTGCTATCAAAATGCTGTAATGCTCGTGGATGTTGCTTTTGTTGTAACTAATGTGGCTGTCGTTGACCACTCATTTGCAACATGAAATTTCAATTAGGCTTTCAATCACTTTTTTCTAGGTTACAGCATTCGGTTCGTCTGTGGCAAATGCTCTGTCCCACTGCAGGTGTTGTAGCAACCGTCGCGTCGTTTACATTATTGCTGCCAGTTAAAGTACCATTGCAACATTAGCTCGAGAGTAGCTTAATATGGGTGTGTGTCTTTGTGTGTGTTTGTATGCTAACGCAAGTACAATCAAGGTTGCGCCATGGCAAGCAGTTGCAGAGGATTTTATGCTTCAACTTTGTGCTTCCTCATTGCCACAGAATCAAGTAGAAGCCTCACTGGCTTTTATTTAATTTTGCCCCTCATTGTTGATGCTGTTTTTGGATATTTTCACTTGTTGTTACTTTTGCCACTGCTGCAGACAGTTCTACTCGTATAGTAGTGCTAGTATTTGCGTATTGTGGCCATATTCGATGTTGTTGTTTGCAATGATTGCATTACATTCATTGGCTCTTAATCCGAGGCAGCGAAAGCGGCAACAGAATCATTGTGGCAGCGACGATGACACCAACCCTTTTCCGATTCTGACCAGACACTCACACTCCCATACATACATACATGCATACATACAAACTTATATATGTATGCATTCATGTGCACACATTTACCGTGAATTTCCCAGCAGGCTTAAGTGCCATACACTTGTGGAAAGATTTACGGCCTACGAATTGTAAATGTTGAAATGGTGCCTCCCAATATGCAACGCTTGCCAACGGTGGTAATTATTGTTGCCACATTTGCCATCGTGCGGCACTACTGGTTTGGTTCGATTGTCGATTTCGATTTTGAAGTTTTTTCCTGTAATGTGAATAGTTTTTTTGTTTTTATGTTCGTTTAACAAAATTTAAATCGCAGGAATGTGTTCAAAATCGAGTAAAAGTAAATGCACCAGAGAAATGATATGAATGGACATTAAGGTACTTCCAAAGTATAAAAGTCTGCATTTTTTTTGTTGGATACGCGCCCCGTTTGGCGAAATGATTTGCAGTATATATTGCAAAATAGTAAAGAAATGTAAGTACAAATTTTTATAGTATATCTTTCATCCGATTGCGACCGAATTATGAACAGTTGCAATCAGTAAGCCCGCAATGATTTATATATTGTTTCCATCTGATTTAATGATAAGAAAAGGATTCCCGAAATGTATAATACTTTCCTTCTTTGAGTTAAAAAAAAAAACAAAGTTAAATACCACCAAATACGAAAAAAAACCATTACGACACAACAAAGTTGAAAGTTGAGAAGTTATGATCTAGACCTAAATGTCATAGTAACATAGTTTACAAATATATATCGGTTAATATTAAGTCAAGTTAAAGGAAATCCATTATATTTCCAATAAGTGGCGTTAGTACTCGTAGTTTGTATTTCGCGTTATATAGAAACGGGCTATTACTATCGACTGCCCCAGAGGGTTTTTATGAGAGTGACATTTTAAAATTACCTTCAACCTTAGACCTAAATCGCGTTATTATATCTTTGGCAAATAAAACCTTCAATTTAATGTAAAAACAATGGATTAAGATCCATAGAGCTTGGCCATTGGTTTAGGGTTATCTGGTCATGCTAAAATTCTGAAACCCTAATTATTCAGCGCAATTACTTACACATATTCAGAATGTTATTTCTACTGTTTCTGTTTCCAGGGCTATTAATTTTCCAAGTATTTGTTTCTGAATGATCTGCTCGGACATCCTCCCATACTCCTCTGCACCGAGCCCACCAATTGGTCTGTGGTGTCCAGCCGGTCAAGTGGCACGTTTGCATTATATGTATGTATTCAGATTTGCTGGGTTGCCTTGCGTGCCTGTACGCCCACTGGATGTGAGCAAGCGAAATGTGATGCGATCATTTCCACGTCGTTGGAGTTGCCGGCCAGAGATTTAAATGGAATTGTTCGACAATACAACTGAAATGGCCTGTTCAGAGTTGGTATTATTTTACAAAAAATTGAATGTTTTCTGGATTTAGATTGTAGTTTTCCTTTCACTTTTAATTTTCTTTTCAGCATGCGTGCGAAGTTTAGAAAATAATATTTGTTTTAAACACAAATTTATTTACCTAATTTGCTACCACCATATTTAGAAAGATACTATGGTAAAAATGTAATAAGCAGGTCAAAAGCGCGTTTTGGGTTTATATCTACAAACATAGCTAAACGTCGAGATTTACCTAAAATGTAAAGTAAATCACCCAATTAATACGGTTATTGCGTAACTACCTGAAATGAGGGTATCAGCTCTATAATTCTTCGAAAAATAAGGAATATATTGTTTGTGAAAAATACCCAATTGCCCAGTCACTAAATAATCATTTAGTCTTAAATCATTTCTCATACAATAAGAAATATACAAGGTGGCGCTAAAGTAATCCTCCTATCAGAAAATGCTATAAATTTTGCGATTGGCCCCTAATGTCAGTTCTGTTTTGACATTTGTGTAGTAAACACATGCGAAATACACGTTAATAAACAATGTTACGCTACACTGCTCCAGAACGCGGAATATTGCTGACTATTTATTTGACCAATAATCGGTCGGTGACTTTGGCACAACGTGAATTTCGTCGCAGATTTCCTGGCCATCCAACGCCTACTGGTGAAACACTGCGACGTTTAGCCGCTCGCCTCGAAGAGACTGGCACAACACGAGATGCTGCCAGGCGTGGCAGACCCCGGAGTAGCCGTTCTGCAGAGAATATTGCTGCTGTAGCCGAGGATGTCATGGAAGCGCCGTCGACATCGACCAGACGACGTGCCACGCAAATGGGTATCAGTCGACGGTCTTTACAGCGAATTTTGGTACAAGATTTGAAGATGTTTCCGTACAAAGTCCAGACGGTGCATCAGCTGTTAGCTGCTGACCACCAATCGTGTCTAACATACGCTCAAGCCATCCTTAATCACCACCAAGAGGAAGATGATTTTTCATCAAAAATAATCATGAGTGATGAGGCCCATTTCCATCTTAGCGGGTACGTAAATAACCAAAATTTACGGTTCTGGGGCACTGAAAATCCGCGTGTAACCCACGAAGAGCCATTACACCCGCTCAAAGTCACTATATGGTGTGCTGTTTTCGCTGGAGGAGTCATCGGACTTTTTTTCTTTGAAGACATCGCGGGCCAAACGGTTACTGTGAATGGTGAGCGATACAGAGCAATGATCAACAAGTTCTTTTTGCCGCAACTTGATGAATTGGGATTGGAAAACATGTGGTTCCAACAGGACGGTACAACGGCACACACTGCACGTGCCACAACCGATATGCTGAAGGATCTCCCGTTTGGCGATTTGCACTGGCCAGCAAGATCGCCTGATTTGACCGCTCCAGACTTCTTTTTGTGGGGCTTTTTGAAGTCGCGGGTTTATGTCAACAAGCCTCAGACTCTTGCAGCTCTTAAAGAGAATATCCGTCAAGAATGTGAGGACCTATCGCCGGAAGTTTTTGCCAAAGTGATGGAAAATGCCATAAAAAGGGCTCAAATGACAATCAACTGTGACGGCGGCCATTTACATGACATCATATTCTCGAGTTGATGTAAAAAAAAATAAAAGACCAAATAAAATTAATCCACAAGAAGAATCAAAGTTTTTCATTTTTTTTTAAATTACAGCCAAAAAACATCGGAAGTTTACTTTTGCGCCACCTTGTATAGGTCATAATTGCGATCTGTTGTTCGAAATTGTTTTGATTTGTAAGTTGCTTATTGCTACGATCCAAAGTACGCTATTGGAAGTAAACTTTCAATAAAACGAAATTAGCAGTGAAACAGATTAGTAGTCTACCGAAACTTAAGTGCTTTTACAGTTAGACGTCTTACCGAAATGCCAACTAGCGAAGTAAAGGAAATATTTATAGTTTAGTCAGAATTTATAAATGTATTCAGTATAAGTCGATATCAAGTTGATCGATTGTAAAAAACGTTATGCATTACATGGGTTCAAACCGGGCTACGCCACTTTTGTGATTTACAGCGCTCGCTACGCTTATAATTATTGCAAACACTGAGTTTAACTACTACTAACTTCCATAATGCAACGTACTGGATAATTTTATTAAACACGATCAGTGTCGTTTTCTAGCTACAAATATGAATGCAATATAATATTGTTCGCAAACTCAACAAGTATTAAGTCAGAACAACGAATTCGACACTCAAGAAAAATCATAAAAATTTGTTAAGTATCATTTTATCTTGATAAACGAAATTCTTCCTCGCTGCTTTTGAGCTATTCTAATAGGAAGTCAGTGTTAGCTCATTAATCGAAAAATACTCAGCATTCTTTGCAATATACCTTACACATGAACTGACTAAGTTCTTTGACATCTACTTTTCAGAAAATCGTGATTTTTCGAACGACATACCACTACCTACATTATTTGGAGTTTGTACTTACGAACAAAATTATGGGCAGTTTTCCCGAAGTGCTCTTTAAAAATAATCAAAAAATATCCCCGAGCTTCTTTAACTGTGAATACCCTAAATAATTTGTGAATCCTTTACGTTGAAAGAACAGTAGGGAAATCACTGAACTTAGGTTCTGCTATGGAAATATTTTTTGAATAAAAGGTGGGGCGAGGATGCAACTTGCGGAAATTTTAACTTTTACGCTCCGTGTCATTAGCACTCTTCGAAGTTATAGTTAATTGAAGAAAGTAGATGAGAATTAAGCGAGAATGGATATTGAGTACCGTTAAAATAAATTAGAATTCTGTGCAGCATAAAACTGGGTCTCTCTTAAGAATTGCTGGCTGGACTTTTTTTAAAATCCGTTTTGACATATTTGTACTCCCAAGTAAAAAAACTTTAACAGTTACAGCTCTCATACCTACAAAATTTTTCCACACGATCCCTTTGATTCACCACCGCCCCTCCTTCTATCATTTTTTCATGTTTTTTTTAAAGCATTATAAATAATGGTACTATTGCTACTTTTTGGGAAAATTCAACTGAAATGAAAAATGCCAAAAAGAGAGACGGTGGCGGGTCAAATTGTAGATATGAAATAAGACTCTTAAAGTTTTTGTACTTGATATAAAAATACCCATTTGGACCCGCTTAACCTTTAAGGGCAAATAAAAAAAAAATTATCTATACGTTGTCCCCTTTCAGAAAAATATAATGGTTACTCAAAATTTCTGTTGGACAATGTTATTTTTGGAGCTTTTCTGCCTTCGGAGGAATATTGATTTCATATAAAAATTTTATTTTCGATTTTTGCCTTTTATTCGAAAATAATAAAACTGTGCTAGTGGAATTACTAAACAGCTGCAGCCTCCATCAACTAAAGTCAGATCGAGCATACTGATTTAAGTGGAACTAATCATTTTTCCAGCTTAGATCATTTAAGCGGTTTTTTTAATTTTAAATTTTTTGTTTATTGCAATTTTTCATTGCAATTTTTTAATTTATTTTACTAAAATTTTATTGGTAATACATTTTTTTAGTAAAATATACCAAATCGAAGCCATATCAATATATATATCCAATTTTGTGAAAAATAGGTTACTCATACGACCCGTCGCCCCGACACTCTGCCTCAGAGTGAGTGATCTAAAACTAAACAAATATATATTAAATATTATTTATTTAATCAAGGCTTACGGGTTTTTTCTAATAGCGTTGCTCTTCGGCGGGCAATGGCAAAACTCCTGGTATATTTTTGCCAAGAAAAAAAACCTTCGTTCGGAGTTGGCTTAAAACTGGAGGTTCCTGAATATATACGTTTGGCCAACATCCAGCTGAATCGACGCCATCGTCGCCCAATGGCGGGAGTTACTGAATGCAATGGCGAGGCCACATTGTGACCGTTGATGCAACCTGCAATGCTAATTTACTGGATCATGAACGTGAAACCGTCGCTTAGAAGAGACAGCGCTATAATGAGATAAAAGTAGCCGTAGAAACCCAGTTTGAAGAGACATATTTTTATTATTATCGGATGGTACAATTTTCGGAACCAAATGCAACTGAGGAGTATCATTATGGTATATGGCGGAGATCTAACCAAATTATGACTTTTTTTTTAATTCTTACAATAAGTTTGAGTTATTATTATTTTGAACACGTCTGCATGTACTACATGTGAATGTGTGCATATATTATATGCGTTAATAAATCGTGCTATGAATGTTGAGTAACCAGTAGGGTGTTCGATTATTTGCCTTTTTTTAAAAACCGACTATGCCTATTTGAAAAAACTGGATTATAACTTTTAAATTGTTAAAAACAACTGGTTAAACCGCTTATATTTCAAACATTTTTTTATACATACAGTAATAACGCACTGTATATTTAGCTTGAAAGCAACGACAACCCTGAGACAAACATAACAGACGGCAACCTCGCCTAAAACGTAAATCGGTAAAACTGACGAAACGAAGAGGAACGAGTGGATTGATAATTTTTCCCGGATTGAGCACATCAGCAACGTCTGAATAAATCGTTGATTAATAACCCATCCTGAGTTCTTTTTTTATTTTTATAAATGTATTTATAATTCAATAACCGCAAAAGTCTTATTTTATATTGAAGTGGTGAGAACTTCTTCATACAAGCTTTACAAAATTAAGAACATAACCAAATAATTTTGGCTGTTGGATTGGGATGGGAGAGCACGGTAGGTAACTCCACAATGTAGGTACGTGTACGCACGGAATATCGATGCTCCATCTAGTTTTCGTACTATTGACCCGAGTATGGCGAGTTCTTATGGGAATTTACATGGGGATTACTTAGCTATGTTGTAAAGTATCCCTAGCACGTGTCGTTAGTCGTGCAGCATTTGTTGTTTATCGAGGTTATATGGTGTTTCTAAGTGTTCGAGGTTATATAAAGAAGTGAGAAGTACTATTAAATAGTGTAAATGTTAGAGTGTGGCAATGATTGTGCTCTACATCACTCGGAACCAGAGAATTAACGATATAATAAAATTCATACATAGAACATTATTGACATATACTCCCTTTGGTACAGCAGAATTAGGAGAAGATTTGCCCACTATGCCAATGATTTTAAGCGGTGATTTGAATGTAAATTTTGCCTTGGAAGAAGCTCAACTACTTGTACAATTCTTAGAAAGTAAATTTAATTTAAAAATGAATAATAATCCCAAAGACTCAACAACCAGATCAGGCACGACAAGAGATGCAATTTTCTCAAGATATTTAAGTAATTTATAATCACACAAACCAATTTTGAAGTGAATGAATAGACTTTTTATAAATGGAGGCGAAAACATCAACTATCTTTTTTCATTAACCTAACACCCTTAAAAATTCCAGAATAATGAATAGTGGCTTCTGTTATCGGGGAAATATTTCTATCTCATAAAACTTGCTGGCTAGGGTGAGTATTTTCATTCCAAGTGCCCATCGAGATCCATGAAGTTTCGCTTTTGGTGTACATGTTAGGGCTATGTATTTTTCGGAAGTTTAGTTTAGACGACCTACGCTTGAAAAAAAATACGGAGTAATTGTGTTAAAACTAAAAAAATCTTTCGCACTTAACGATGTTTTGTAGCAGGTATACATATTTTATACGAAAAAATTTATTTATAAATTTTCGAGTTCTGCTAAAAGCTGAAAAACTATTTATTTATGCAATTCGTCATTTACTTTTTCTATTCAGTTTAAAAATAAATTGAACTTTTTAATATAGTAAAGAACAAATATTTATAATGTTTCCCAAATGATTCTGCTTTTAACGACCTTAAAGCAATACCTTTTCAAAGGATAACATTTGAAAGACATATTTGAGTTGTTTCGTAGCTATGTAAATACAATGATTGCATTTTCAAAGTACCATTTTCAAGACCCAACTGTTCAGCGTTAATTTAAAAAAGGGTGTTAATTTCAAGAAAGTACTACTGTTTTAAGAGTTTGGTTTGAACACCAAAACACCCCTTTGGGTGTGCCAATGGATGTACTAATATATTTTCACAATTCTCTTTCATATTAATCTATCACAGATTTTACGTATAGTTTACAAAAATGGAATGAGGAAGTGTTTTATGAGTTACAGTCCTTTAAACTGAACAATTTGATAACTCGGCCGTCGTAGTAGATGGTGTAGCGGGTGCGCGCTTCATACCGAATGATGCAAATCCTGACCCGGGCAAGTAGGATAAAAAATTATAAAAAAGATTTACGTATAGTTTACAAAAATGGAATGAGGAAGTGTTTTATGAGTTACAGTCCTTTAAACTGAAAAATTTGATAACTCGGCCGTCGTAGTAGATGGTGTAGCGGGTGCGCGCTTCATACCGAATGATGCAAATCCTGACCCGGGCAAGTAGGATAAAAAATTATAAAAAAGATTTTTCTAATAGCGGTCGGCCCTCGGCAGCCAATGGTAATCCTCTGAATGTATTTCTGCCATGAAAAAAAAAACTTTTCACAAAAAACATTCACCATTTGGAGATGGCGTAAAGCTGTAGGTCCCTCAATTTGTGTTACAATAACAAGACGCACACCACCAATTCTAGGAGAAGTTCGGCCAAAATCGGTTAAGCGGTTATAGCGTCAATTAAGTAAGTAAGTAACAATATAAATAATAATTTAAGTGCAACGATGTATATGTAGTTATATGTATAGTACATATGTAGTACCTATGAGTATATGTGTGGCATTGCGGAAATGTGTCAATTTGTACATAATTTGCTGTCGTGATTCCTCGCTTGTCAAGTGTCGCTATGGAGTGTTGCCGCCTAGAGTGGAAAATTGACAAGCAGTCATATGCGGCAGCTGCAAGGATGCAAGTCATGCGTGCAGCGTGACAGCCACAAGATATCTCACACATACATATGTATGTACATCTATAAGAAAGGGCTAAATTCTCGCCGTTCGAACCAGTTAGTTTTGTCCTAGCTTAATTTTTGAAGCAACCGATATTATTACATAGCGATGCTCTACGAAATGCCAATTATCAGCACATAAGTAAATCACAACCGTACTCTTAGTCGTCTACACCTTGGCATCCACATTGTATTATTATGTTATATTATCATAACCGGCTTGCGCTTCTTTGTCTAATAAATAATAAATAAATGTATTCAGTGTCCCACTCTGTCCCCACTTTGTGAAAAACATTAATTTTTCAGAGTTCATTCACAAACGTTTGGTGATTACTCTCGAACTTTATTTATTGCCATTGACAAAACAACACCGACGGGAAATAGAAAACGTTTGAAATCAAATGGCACATAGTTTAAAATGCTAGGAATTCTTGGAATCAGAACGCTTCGATGATATTGTAGACATTTTTTTTTTTACAGCGATTCTGTTTGCATGTTGCACTTGCCATGACTGAGCCTTTGCCAACGACAAAGAGAAATTATTATTCTTTTAACATAGGCATTTCAAAAATTTTAAACCAAATTTGTCGTACCAAATTTGAGTGAATTTGCTACATAATTTAATAAATATGGAATATTTTACTTGTTTTTCTAAATTACCGTTATATCACATATAGAGATTTTTTCTCCGATTTCTATAATTTTCGAAATTGTGTTTACTCAGTTGAAATACAAAGTGTGGACCAAATTTAATAGAGTTTGATAAAACACTTTCGGAGATACACCTGATTGCTCTAAATTTGATAGTACCACTTGCCAATATTTCTCAAAACCACCTGCAAATCAAATTTGAGTAAATTATCTTTTATGGTTACTGAAAAATTGATTATTTCTAATTTACGCAAAACACTGTTACCAATGCCAACCTTCTTTGGGTCAATTAACTTTCGAGGAAATATTTCTTCGAGCTATACGATCACGGCTGGACAGACGGGCATGACTTAATCTATTCCTCTTCTATGTGGCTAAGCTCATATCGTTTGCTTTAGGCTGTTACAAACAACCGTTACATGAACGTTGTGGCAATACCCTGGGCATTAGTGCGCTCAGCTTAGAGATGGGCGCGCTACTGTTTATGTATCACGTCGCGCACGCTTACGGTAACAATATTGGCCGAAGTCGGGCCGAATATTTCCAAGGTCTAGATTTTTATTATTTATTATTAAAAACAGTACATTAGCTAAAATCACATAAATTTTAGTTCATAACATTAATATATTTATGTTTGAAAAAATAACAATAAAAAAACTTAAACTTTTAGGCTTGAAATTTAACAATATATTATATTGTATCGTGTAGTATTTTAATGAAATAAACTCTTTGTTATGTCCGAGGTTACTTCTAGTCAGCAGTCCGGAAACTAGTGTATTATATTATATTCCCTGCATCATCTTCGGCCATTCTTAAAAAAAAAAATTAATATACAGGAAAACTTTTTTTTTATAGTATATGTAGATGTAACAACAAAAGCCTATCGGTACTTTCAACTTGCAACTGATTCCGTCCTTTGGCATAAAGCTGACCTTCAGCTCTGCGACACAATATTTTCCTTTTCACCATTAGTCTCTTCAAGAATTCTGCCTCGTACAGAGAAACCGCTTTCACTAGTTGCAGAGCTGTATGAAATGTTTAAAGTTTGTTGCGAAAGTCTTTTTAATGTTGAAACATTGCCACGCACTTGAAAATGTCAGTCACACGCGGTCATGTGATTTTTTTCTTTAAGAAATTACAGGTTTTGCCCAACTATTACTTGGACATATTCAATAATCCCTTTTGCATGAAAACATAATTCGAAATGCTATACTTTCACCCGAAAAGAATAAAAAATTTGTCTCGGGATTTCGTCAACCAAAGGCGGGATTGGTTTCCTTAATTCATACATCCCCTTCTGTTGCTGTTACCGTTGCTGTTGCTGTTGCTGTTGCTGTTGCTGTTACAGCTAGTATTTTAAAGGCGTCCGCTTATCGTGCTGCTACTGTTGCTGATGTCTTTCTATCGGTACTGTGCATCGCATTGGCAGCGACGTTTTGCAAAGTGATTATGGGTTTATTGAACAGCATTGGCAACATTTGTATTCAGTAATCGATGTAAATGACGCTTAGCCAGGCAAGTGGTGGGCGGATAACGATAAGTGGCAGTGATGAGTTCCAAAGGGTAGTACATAGTAGAAGTTACATGCAACAGCGGCAGTTATATCGACCGTATACAATATAAGTGCATGTGGGAGATAAATTTTTATGTATGGTATTTTGAAGCGACAAAACTGTTAAGGAATTTAATTCCCTATCACAAGGGGGTTTATCTACGGCTAAGCAGAGGAAATTCTGTATACAAAGCTGGCGATCTTTACGTTAAGCTAAATCACACCGTTTTGTCTACCAACCCAGTGTTTATATTTAATGAATGTTTAAAATTTTTTTTCGTATAGAACAAAATGCGAAACACCGTCAGCAAAAAAAAAATAATAATAATAAAAAACCAACGCGAATTTTTTGTTAGTTGAAACTTGCACTTTATTTAAAATGAATTGTCCAAAAAATTTCATACCTGAAAGGTTTTTAAAAATTTTGTTTATAAATCTGGAAAATGTTAGGAGATTTTTTAAACTTTTTTGAATTCTTCTGAATTTTTAAGAAGTTTGAACTTTTATTTATAAGGTATAAGTTATAGAATGAGCAATTCTTTCAGAAAAAATTATTAATAAATAAATTTCATCACTGCTCATTTATTACACAATAATAAAACGAACATTTTAATTCTTTGCGATTACATACTTGTAAAATGTGAAGAGACTGATATTCGCTTATAAATATCTATATAATAAGTATGTATGTAAATGTGTATGTACAGATATATAAATGCTAACTCAAATGACTTGAAGTGCGACATTGCGAGTTTGCGTCATTATTCTCTTTCGTTCCATTAGGTTTCAATGAGTTTTCAATTGAGTGCACAAGTGCGGCCAGCCGATTTCTATAGGGCTGGGCCCAGAGCGCAAGACCAGCTCGTGATTTTGTGGCATTCAATGGCACATCAATTTCCGCTGCAAACATGAAAACTAAATATTTATACTTGTAGATATGATTATCTTGAAATACGCCCAGATACGCATTTTTCGGATACCACAGGCACTTTGAGTCTCTATGTATAAATGGCCGCTTGGCGAGGTACTTAAATATATCATAGTTTTGGATTATCAAATAATTGAATTCTTGGATGTTTGACTGTAAAAATTTCGTGAAGAATTTCTCTGCAACAACTAGGTTTAAAATAGTGTTTCTTTTTTTTTAATCACTTAAATAATTTTTTCGTATCCAAGCGGCTGAACTATTTTGATACTGTTTACTCGTACAACTATATGCAGGCAGTTCACAAAAAGGAGTTGGCTCAATAAAAATTCGTCACTTTTCTCGTACTGCATCGTTAAAGGCTTTGTTGTTTTTTATTTTACTATGTACAAGCGCTCATTATTCATAATCTGCGTGCAAAGTGTGCGAGTTAAAGTAGAAATAGATGCAGCAGTGCATAAAGGAACGGATGAACCGCATCGATGGTAAAACGAATTGCATTCAACTACAGCGACCAAAAAGAAGAATATGAAAACTCGCCTAGGAATCTCAAGCAAAAAGAGGGTACTTGAATTGTGCAGCGAGTAGTTTAGCGCATTGGCAGGAGCTTCGATGATGCTATACTAAATATAAGTGCAAAGGCATAAAAAGGAACTTCTTCTTGCTTTCCCTCTTTCACTTCATGCTTTGAAGTACTGACTTCTATGCTTACTTAAGCTTTTTGAAGATTTATGCAAATCGATTATTCCTTGTTGCAGCAACATTGATACTTGAAATTATTTCTAAGGACACTCGATGCCATTGACTTGGCGTCGACTTTAGTTAAATCAAAAAGGGTGGGTCGTCTAGAGTGCAGTTGATGTCGATGTTCGTGTTATATTCGTATTGCTCACAAATGTTTGTAGTACTCTGTGTTGTTCCTGCTTGAACTATAGCTGCCGGGTGTGAAGTACGTATTGGAAATTAATTACATTGAAAATTCATGTAAAGTGGCTGACGCAGAACACTACAGCACATAAATTTCTGGAGACATACTTGATGTATACGTGATATAAATTTTTGCATCTTAGGCGAGGTGAAACTGATAATAACTTGTGTTTATTGAACTTGCTGTTGTATTGAAATTCGACAATTTAAGAGAAGTTAAATACTTGATTAGGATATGTGTAGTTAGTACCCGCTAGCTAATGCTACTTAAATTGAAAATTATTTCCGCACACATATAAGTACTCACATATTTACAAATCGTAATCGTAGCGCAACTATAAAATATAAGTATTATGATGGAATAGATTGTAAGAAATTGTAAATAAAATTTGATGACAATTTTGACTTACGAGTACACTTCACAATGGCCTCTAAGTGCATAGCTGAGGAAATATGCCCGACAAATAATACCCTTTGATCCAGAGTTTGTAAGTGATGATAAATATACTACATAGAGACTTAGATCTTAGATCGCGAAAGTTTCGGACATCTTTGTAAGAATAATTTCTGACCTCACTTAATCTAGCTGAATCTAAAAGGTAATCATCTTTAAAATCAAAATAAGAACAAATATTCTGCAATTAAATAAATATTTATACCAATTGAATAATAAAACTTAATGTAGGGGTTTACTTACCGATATCGAACTTATGCTTATTACATGCAGCTAGCCTTAACCCTTAAACTCCCACATTGACGTGGTAGTCCTTTCAGCTGACTCACTTAGGCAAATACGAAGAGTCTATTGTGATTACACTTATTATTATATTAACGCTGCGTGCCCAAAATGAACTTCCGCAAGCCACTGAGAGCTCTTCTGGGATGTTAATGAAGTAAGAGTCCAGATACTGAAACGTCAGCCTCACGTAAGCGGGGAATCTGAGTAGAATATGAAAAGATCATTCCACCTTGCCATCTAACAGTAAATTGTACTATTTAAAGTTAAATTTGAAATTTCATCCTTGAAGGGGTTGCATCTTCCATTTGGATCTTTAAACATATTCATTGGTGATGTTATCAGTTGCTTAAAATTGCCTAAAACATCCAGAAAGTTGGACAACGATGTTCAGCTATCTTCCTATTATAATGATTTCCAACAAGTTTTTGAATACCGGCGATTTTATTTATTAGTTTAAAATTTCATTTACTGCTCCCATATATAAAAGTGTTAATAAAAATGACATTTTAAATTATCGACCTATCTCTAAACTCTCTAGAATTTCCAAATTATTTGAATCGGTAGTAACTGACAAACATTGTTTTGCAAAAATCCATAGTTACTCCGCATCAACATGGCTGGTCGCTCTACGATGACTAACGTAGCCATTTTTTCCAGAACTGTATCGATACATTTGAGAAAGGTTTTTAGATGGATATCATCTATACAGATTGTTCAAATCATTTGATAATGTTTTTCACATTGTAGCATTTTAATTGCAAAACTGTCGAACAATTTTTTTTTTAAATTATTTCATACCCAAAGCATATTCAATGTTGTAAGTTAATTGATTTGATTATAGTTTATGTAAAATGTTTACTAAAACGCATTTTCCATCAAGAATTGATCTGACTTAACTATGGGTCCATTTATGCAAATTTGTTATTTTTGAAATCTTCATAAGAGAAGTGTTCAAACCCGAGGGACACATTTTCAAAAATTTTTTAAGATACGGTCTAGTGTACATATCCACCTACACTCGTTTAGGTAATGATTACCATACAGGGCGTATACGCAATTTTTCACAAACAGAGTATAATCGCCAGAGTGGATAGAAATATGCATGGAAAACATTAATAACAGCGCTAGAAATATGTTAAATACGCACAATAAGTTTGATATCGAAAATGTATTTTTTTTTACAAAAAAAAAGAAAGTAGTCAAATGTTGATTTAACTGATTAAAAGTAATGCGTTGCTATATTTTAATGGCATCCCTTGTGCTTTCAATGCATAGCTACAATTACGATGGCGGACTTACACTCGAAATCTGCAAGCTTACGTTCAGTTATAGCAAAAAATACTGGCGAAACCTTAGCAGTCTCTGCATCCCATCATTCTACTTTCACGAATTCTGGATAATCTCAAAACCTCATTCAATTTTTACGGATTCACATACATAAGTATCTAATTATGTATAAGTAAAATAACAAATTAACTAATTTGATGCTTTTTATAAGCATTTTTTCTGTACACACTAGCAGATATAAAATATTTAGAGACATTTTTTCGATAGCTGCAAAAAATAATAGCAAAAGAGAATATGATAATGTTTCGTTTTATGAAAATATTTCAAATTTGTAGATAAACTTGAATGCATATTGCTATATGTAAAATAGGGAATAAAAAAGTCTTGAAAGTTTTTTCTTTAAACCTAGTAATGCAAAAAAAAACATTTAATGCAATCTGAATAACTTACAGTTTTATTCACACCTAGATGCTTACCTGACAGCTTACGTAGTTATATTAATAATTCCATATTAAGTCTGGATCAATAGTAAACGGAAAGCTGACAGAATTGATGCGCCTTCTTCATCTGCTTTCGGAGGCCTTTATCCAGTAAATATTGAGGTTGGGCGGCAAATCTGACTTGGAAATAATAATCAGAAGGCTGCAAATAAAAGAATCTACATATCCCACAGTCACGACGTCAAAATGCAATACTCACACCGTCGCCCCGATCCAATAGAATTACATACGAATACTTCACAATACCACTGAGCAATACTGCTGAGTAATACTCGTATATTTGTTTGTAATCATGGTCAAAAGCTGACTTTCACCCTCAACCCTCAACCCTCCATCCACAGCCCACTAGCCACAAGCCACCATAACCAAAATGCCAAATTCAATGGCATCTCCTCTATGCCGTAGATGCGTTGAGGCCGGATGTGATGTGGCAATTGCATTCACATTTGTTTACAGATGTGAACACAGACACACTCGTATGGGTTGTATATCGTAATTCATTGAAAAGGTGTGTGTCACAAATTCGAGTGCGAGTACTGTCAGCTGAGTTGACTTCCATTGCTGCTGTGAGTACAACGCTGGCATTGCGTGAAAGCAGAAATGACTCTGTGGAAATTGAAGTGGCAGCATTTGTTATTGGCAAAGGCGACCAACCAGCCAACAAATCCATTCGTGCAATATTTTGATTGAAGGTGAGGCAGCAGTTATATATAGTGGGTACAATAATGATCAAATGAAAGCAATCAGTAAAACGATGTGCAGCAGCATATCGAAGAGCCAAGTACATAAGATATTTTGAGATATTTGCAGAGTAGGGGAAAGTGGAGATGATGAGAGCGAGGTGTCATGGTCTGAATAAAAGAGCTATTGCTCACATTAGTGCGAACGTGTTGAAAATCTTGAATTTGAAATGAACATGCAAACCTAATAGAAAATATAATCCAACCGCAGACGGCAGCGCCATTGTGAATTGCGCAACAGGCTCAGGCATTCAATGATTGGTTGATAGGAGCGTACTGAAATTACAAAGATATTGAAGAATGTGCATAGCGTGGAAATAGTGAAATGTGAAATGAGATTGGATGAGCTGACGAAGGTGGAAGCTCTAAAAGATTGTTTGATAATTTTTGGCTTTAAACTCAATTCGAGGAGCTAAACTTTTGCCATAAATAATTTTCGTAGTTCTGTACGAAGTTTTTTAATTGTAAAATATGACACCAAAATAAGAAACTTGTTTTGGGTAGAATGGAGGGACCAAACCAAGTTTGGACAAAATTACTGCACAAATTTTAATTTGTGATTTTTAAATACTAATCTGAGTAGCCGGCCACTTGCGCATAGTGACTTTGTTAACTTTTGAGATGAACGATACATAGGTAGGTTGGTTTCTCCGTTATTTCATTTTTGCGGCTGAATTGCCGCGTTCCGAATTTCCGTGCAACAAAAAATTTCAAGTTGGAAAAGTTATTTTTTTATTATAACGATATAAATTTAAAATGGTTTCTTTTTGTAAGCAATTGAATTTTTCAACTTTGCTTTGCAGTAATTTTATTTATTCAATGCGAATTTGGCTCAAATATTAATGCGGGTACAATTAGAGGAAATACATTCACTACCTGACAATAAAGGGATGTTTCAAATCTTATATACAGACGAACCAGTAACAAAATAATAACCGAAACCGAAAATATGTTGTATTTGCGGAAATAATAAATTAAAAATTTATAGCCTTATTATAAGGACAGTGTTTGAAAAAAACCTTGCAAGCAAACTTCACAATCTGTGGACACCTCTGTTAACATGGATAGAAATCAAAAAGATACATGCTTCAATTAAATTGCAATATATACTAATAATAAAAAAATGCGGTAAATCTATGATATTCACCTGGTGGCTAAATTTCCGAAGGGTTAAGGATAAAGATAAATCTTAATTAATAAAAGTTTTAGTTAAGACATTTTTTTTGTTGACCAACATACAGCACAAAAAATATAAATCAATCGTTTATTAGAATACTCAAATACCAATGAAAAGCGCTAATAATTAATTTATTATTTTGACGTAGAATACGTCTCACGTTTCGATATTAATACTAGGCTCTGATTGTTAAAGCTATAATTTAACGCTTATTGAGCGCAATGACACCATTTTTTGAATCCGGCATTCTCAAGGAAGAACTTACAGAGAGCTTTTTTTTAAGAATATCATTTTTTCTGCGACAGAAATTACGCGAAAAATTTGCTATTTTTGGGATCTATCAACTAAGGTATTTCATTAATAACTTTCATTTTCGGAATTTAAGTTCTCTAAAGTAAAGGAAATATTCTTGTAGAATGGTTCAATAGAAATTGGTCAAAAGTTAACGTTTACGATAAATAAATGTGAAAAAATTGTTTTCTTCTTGAAGTCGATGCCATTTGTAGCTAATAAAAAATTCAAAAACTGGTAGTTGAGGCCCAGTAAATTACACTTCCACACAATAAGTACACATTCGTGTTTAGCTAATAGCTAATAACATTAATGAATAACCAGCAGCTAGAAGTTATGTAACATTCGATAGTAAAACTCGAAATATAAAACTAGCTACATATATTCAGCGTATTTCAGCTGTTTTAGGCTGTACTAACGATTGCATTTTAGACCAGTAGACTTGCTTGACTTACGGAAAACAGCCAAGACCAAACCGAAGTACACATCTTAATATTTACTTTACATTCATTCATACTAACCATGGCTCATTGCCGCACGGAGGAGATCAACTACAAAGCAAGCAGCAGTACTAACATAACTATTGCCTATTAGTTTTTCAAATGCCAAATTTTTTCAACGTGAATAGCATGTTTACAGGCATTTTAAAATTTATATAGTCTACGCCCTTTAAACGTAGCAAATGTGGCGAGTTTTTCGGAACAAACGTTTTTAGTTTTCATGAGCGGTGGTTGCTTTAAAAGCTCTTTTAAATGCCCTGGCTGCAGTTAGTTGATCCAAAAACTGCATTTGAACTTCGCTTTGTTGTTGACTGGCTCACATAAATCGCATTTTCAATGTAATTTTTGCTCTTTCCACATCAGGAAATGCTGGTAGGGTGATTTTGTTCGTTGTTTCTTATTCTTATTTTTTTCCGCATTGGATGGCTTTGTGGTCAGAAGCCGATTCGAAAGTCATATGAGAATAGGAAGGGAATACAACTTTGTATGAAAAAAGTAGACTGATATCATTGGTGGGCGAATACTGCAGTGGAATTTTAGTAGGCATGTCTCACACGTTTTTGCTGCCAATTCAATAAACGATTTTATTAGCGGCGCACGGCGTGTTTATAGCAATATTTGAAGTGTTCTCATTGTTTCCCCAATGGATTTCACGGCTGCTTCTTATTGCAGTCAGTCTTGCAGAACTTTTCGCGGTGTGTCTATTTCCCTTCAAGAATTTAAGTGAATACTTTGCGAATTTAAAGTGGATGGTGATAAATGTTTACTTCTAAGAAGTTTACTTAGGGGCCATTCCGAGCCAAATCGGACACCATTTACCTTTTGAATCTCCGATTTTTTTATAATTTTTCATCAATTGAGGAAGGTATGTATTTCTAAATTTTCCAAAATTTGTTGGTTTAGCCGTTTTCGAGAAACCGATTTTCGGAAAAAAGTTCTTTTTGTTAAATGCCCATAACTTTGCGAAAAATGGGCTGATTTGAACGATACCTTTCTTTGAAATTTTTGTTTTTCAAAACCCTTTCAGAATATGAAACTTAAAAAGCTTTAAGCCTGTACTTCTGTAAAATTTCCAAAATTTTTTATGCAAAATGCATATTTCCAAAAAAAGACGTACTGATTGAGTTTTTTGAACATTTTTTGTAAAATACTATCATTCACTTCGCAACTAGTCCGATAATGGGATAACAATGGAATCTATTTAGAGAGCCATAGAGTAAAGAAAAGAAAATCAAATTATCTCTGCACTAGAAATACTGCATTCGTAGCTGAAAATACTATTTATCTCACCAATTTGAAACACAGCCCCTGTCAAGATTAGTTAAATATCGGTGTGAATTTTGAATTTTTTTATTGCAATAAAACAATGGTGTATATTAAAATAAATTATCTATAAAACTTTGAATTAGTCCGTCTCAATTGCGCTTTAAAACTGTGTTGACCGTTAATGATACAATGCTCTTTTAGAGTCAACACATGTGAAGAAAACCATATGATGTGTAAAACGCGTGTATATAAAGCCAATTCGAATTTTACGATATTTTGAGTTTAAGTGTTAAAACAAATACAAATAATTATGGAAACGCAAGAAAACGGTATGGTTTATGATTAAGCCAAATATAAGCTGATTAAGTCAATATATGTAATAATAATAATAATTTGGCACTTTTGTCTTTATCCTGTGTCACAAATTGAGGGAGGGACCTACATTTTTACGCTGACTCCGCAAATCATTTTTGTGAGAAGCTTTTTCATGGCAGAAATACACTTGGAGATTTGCCCATTACCTGCCGAGTGGCGACGGCAGTTCGAAAAAACTTTTCTATAATTTTAGATGTAACTTGCACCGTCCAAGACTCGAACCCACCGGATGAATCGCGGGCACTCATAAAAACTGCTTCACGCGTAGAATTACGAGCTTAAAGTAGGCGATTTTGTGATTTTTCAATAAGCTTCTAATTTAACTGAGAAGTGAGTCTTATAGTGGGAATTTGGTTTTTATAGGTTTTCGGCGTTTCTGAGAAATTGAATTTGTCCACCCTTCCTACAAATCGGCAATTTTTTCGCAAAAACCGGCTGAGCAAAGAAGACTGAAAAAATCAGGAAGGCCTGTCTTATTCGGTACTAGAAAAAATATAAAAAAAAATGGCGCGGAATGACCCATAAATATGTATGTGGACATAGTGTTTTAGCTTTCAAATGCTTACTTTAAGAAATCTAATGTTTCATGCATATAACTTGCTTTCGGTGGTTGTCTGTTTGGTTTAAAATTATACGCTGTTACTTATATTTTGTAAGACTAACAGTCAAAATATGCTGACTTGTACATACAAACATACATCAACGTATACAGAGTGAAAAATCTACCTTTTTCGCCCTCAGAAGACCGACGGCCATAAATTCTTTTCTCACCATATTAACATTTCCTTCGCTTTCCGACTTCCTCTTTCACTACCCCGCCTCATTTTAGTATCACGTCGCTTTTGTCTGTTAAAATAACATATCAGAAGAATACTTCCTTCGTTGGCTCAAGTGCAGGAGGTTTAAGGGGCTGTGTAGAGATAGCAAATTTTCGACGGTGCACATTCAGCCAAAAAACCATAAAGCATATTTTTGGGTGTGCGGCATTTATGAGCCGTTGCGTCTCGCCTAACATTTCAAGCAGTCTATGTGTTTGTGCAGCTGTTATTTGTTTGTTTGTTTTTATACCTGAGTGCACTAGTGCACAAGGGTATTATAAATGTAAAACAATTGTTTGTAGCAGCTTGAAGAAATCGAGACACACTACACTAAAATATTAAGGATGAGTAGATCAATCGCTTAGAAATGTCCATTTTCCGCTCATGCTACTAAGCCAATACAATAACTCGTCGCACCATTTCAGATATTTGATCAAAAGGTCGAACAACCATTACTATTAACAAAATGCAGGTAAAAATTAGTAAAATCTTACAATAGCGGCGATTTTCTTTCACAGATGAAGAATCTGTAAGCGTAGAAAATATTACAATGTAAGTTTCAAATGAAGGTTATGTTCGAGATATTTAATACAGAAATCACAAGGGGAAAAAATTAAGATGAAATTGAATCTTGGCAAAATATTCTACGGTGAGCATGAAAGAAAGGTTGGAAATATTGTTGATGGCCGTACATGTGCCCACTTGATATGAAACTGGTGTGGGTTTGAAAGGTGAGAATTCACTCTACATTTTAATGTAATAGTCAAAAATCGGTGACCTTTCTTAAATAACGTCAAAGCCTGGATTGACGGCAAGCAAGGTTTTGTAGAATGCTTGGTGACATTAGAAGGGAATTGTCTGTTATGAATTGCGGCAACGTGGCGAAACGGCCAGTTCGGTTCTCTATTGCACACATCTAGATTGTTTGAACGGTGTAACTGAGAAAGAGCTACTAGAATTGGTCAACAGAAAGGAACTATGTTCCATCATGATAATACCAGCCCGCATACATCTTTGATGACTCGGAAGAAATTGACGGAACTTGGTTAGGAAGTTTTAATTTATTCACCATAGGGTGCCTGGACGAAGAGCCGCTGAAAATATTTTGGCCAAGCATTTTGCCGAAAAACCACATAAGTTATATATTGATGGAATTATGAAGCTACCGGAAAAGTGGCCAAAGGTCTTAGATGAAATGGCTAAAAACAACGAAGAAGTTTAATATGAACATTGGGTAGGAAGGACTTTTTTGAATTCATCGTAAATTGATGCTTCATTGTAATAACTCCCCGGTTCTAGAGGCAAGGCCAAATTGCCGACTGACGACATAAAGGTTTCCCGATCGTGGAAAAAAATATTTCCTGTCTAAACTAACCTGGTATCGCATCAAAGGGGCCATTTAATACTTAATAAGTTTTCACAAATTACCAATAGGTTTTTTTCGTTTTTAGTACTTAATGCTTTTGTAAAATCCTTTGGAAAGGATTTAGTAAAATATCGGGCATTGGGATCTATAGGAACCTAATGGACTTTGGAAATGCTCTTTCAATCTATAATTGGTAAAAGCACATATTAGTGTACTTCAATATAGCTGCAGTAAATTGTTTGTAATATGATCCCTGTTATTAATTATACTTGCTTAATTCTCTTCCTTTGATAATAGACCACATCGGCTCTCCACAACGGCAAACCACATAGTAATAGTACCTTATTACGAATAATTGAAAATGATAGGGACAGGAATAAACTCCCACTTCTATTCAACTGATATTTCAGCATTGGAAATGGAAAAATTAGGACAAAAGTCCCACTCACTATCCTACGAGGAGTTTTTAAAATGTAAAACACACCATATTTTATGAACTCTTAACTACCACTAAAATACATTTTCTAAAATTTGATATATACGACCGTTTTAGAAACTATATAGGAACGGACATGGCACCCCACAATTTTATTAAGTTATTACCTTTAACTTCATATGGCAGATAGCGGTGGAGTCGCACGGACTTTCTTTTACCTAAACCTAAATCACGGAAACCGAAATTAATTTGAGTTTACTTTCTTTTAGAATTCTTCTATATGCTTTGCATCTGTTTATCTTAGTTTAATCCAAAAACTGATTAAATTAAACGGTAACCATTTTCAACTTACATCTAAAAAGGTATTCATCCACCGATATATAGGGGCTAAAGGAAACAATAAGTTATGATGATTTGCTTTGTTTGAAAGCATGCGCCGGGTATATAAGGTTTGGTTTCACTCAAATTCGTACAGTTCTTTACATGTGTATTTTGTTTAATTATTGCAGCAATTTTTGTGGGATTTGCTGATATTATCAATTTGACACCATGCCTTACAAAATTTAAAGCTATATCAATATATTCATAATAATCCGCATTTAGTTTAAAAGTCATTTGCTGCCCATTACTATGAAACCGGCAGTTGTGGAAGAAAAAGAAGATTATATACACAGATTTAAAAAGTTCACCTATAAGTAAGGAGATCGGCGTCTAAAAAAGCTTGGTGGTCAAGGAGAGCGATAGAGAAAAAGATTGAAGAAATTTTCGCTAGAAAATCTTTTTATTTTATTTTGAACTTCGTTTCAAATTTATTGAAAAGTAAAAGGCTGAGGACAACGATATAACTTCTTGTTTATTACCTTTTATGGAAGTTTATCCAAAAATCATATAAAGTAAATGAATTAGGATATCCTTTAATTTTTAATAGAGTCCTATAGAATTTATTAACAAGGGAAACCCTTTATTTTTAAAATAGCCCTTTTTTGATTAAAATTTTGTAGTTAACACCTAAACATACGTTCGTACATATTTCTTGTGAATAATCTACTTTATATTATTTTTATTTGTATTTTATATTTTGTATTTTCGAAATGAGAATTTTTGATTTACTTATTTATTGTTTCAGAAGTTTTCAATGAATAAAGTTATAATTGTTTTAATTGTTTTATTGTTTGTCTTTTTTTGTACATTCATATTAAAGATGCCAGTTGTGTACTTAAACTTATTATAATTATAAGTGAAACTTGTACAACTAAATAAAAAACAGCTAACAAAACACAGTGTGATATTTATTTTCAGAAAAGAATCTACTTAAACTAATTTAGGTGGGAGTAGCTTCAATTTGATAAGATCATCGTATTATTAAAATTAAGAGCAGATTGTAATGAAAACTAAGATTCCCTTCTTAGTTAAATTGATGCAGTTTTCATCTTCGTTTTACAGGTTATCTACTAGATTTTATTGAAAAGGTGTTCATCTTCTTAATTCTATTGAGATGCTTTCATCTTACCTTTATAGGATATCAACTAAATTTTATTTAAAAGGCGTTAGTCTAAATTCTACAGGTTACCTTCTTAATAACATTGAAAATGTTAATCTTTGTTTTACAGATTATCTTCTTGACTTTATGATTTAAAAAACATATGCACTCATAATAAGAAGGGCTTCTTATTGAGGAAAAACATAGAAATTTCGTTCTGAGTTATTTTTATGTGGTATTTTTACTCTGTGTAGTGACAAAGAACAAAAAATGTAGATAGCGGGGTGTCATCCGCTTTTCTTACATGCTTTTAGCCAGAGCTATGCATTTTATACGGCTTACCTACGAAAAGCAAATAGTCAGTGGTAAACCAGTAAAATTCTCAATTGCGAGACGTATACGAAATGACGTAATAGAAAAATGTTCGAATGAATACACCACACCCCATCCGTATCTCCTCTCAGTAAACTTTTATAATTCTTATTGGGATTCGCTCCATCCCACTCCTTAATGTGCAGCCCCACAGCTTGTGGCTTCTTTCTTGCCTTGCTATGCTTTTGCACCGCGCTGACAGGCAGCACGGAAATAGGAAATGGGAAGTGTTCGGCCTTCGGTCGAGTAGGAGGGGCAAGTGGAAGTGGTAAAGAAATTCGCGTAGCCATGAATTTACAAATATACACCTTCATTTCATTTTTGCTGTTCGAATTTGCCACAGCCAAAAAACTTACATACAACATCCAGATAAGTGACAACAGTCAATGCAACGAAAGTGTAAAGCGCGGGTTTACTTCGTCATACAACGGATATATGAATATATTTCGTACATAATTGCTTTTGGGTAAAGCCACAGGTGACGGATGATGTGGATTAAGTTGTTGAGATATAGTAGCTGCAGAGATTGGAGGCCTCTATTTCGTATTGATGCTCTATTGATGATGTGCCGTCCCGCCATATGACGGCATCGAGGGCGAGTATGGGGATTATCAAGGGATATTTTTTGCTGTAGGAATAATTTTTAGAGAGTTCCCCGTCCGCATTCTACGCCGTCAATATATATCATCACCCCTCAGTTGTAAAAATATATCGCAGCGCGCGGTAGTGTGCGCGAGTAACGAATGTAGCCTTAGAGCGCGCTGAATTATTGGAAAATAAAGACGAAGCGTACGCTTCCACTCACAGTTCGGAGTGATTTTAATGAATTTATTAGTTCTCGTGTTCGTTTAAAATTCGGTTCATCATAGAAATGTCCGAAACTATTTCTTAGTTGATCCAAAAAATCTAAAGCGCCTTAATGCCCTGCCAACAATGGGCCCGTTTTATTGTACCCGACTTACAAAAGAACGCTCCAATTTCCTTTAGTTGCAAAAGGAACCCTGTTAACATTTTTCATGAAACAAGAAATTTGTTTAGTTCTATTTAAGTACGGAAAATGCCTGTGCAAACAAATCTTAGGTTGACATAGTTATATATTAAGAAATACTATGAAAATTAAAACGAATTAGGGCTTAAATCTAAATTTCCCATGTATTTTCTTAGGGCTAATTCACAATAGCGCAGTTTTTTCACTTCCCAACACTACATCTCAGGTCGGATATTATTTTACCGAGCTGACTCAACTCGCATATTTTTCCGAGTTAGTGTTGTTGCTTTACATGCATTTCGTAGGTGACAAAGAAACGGGCCCAATGATTCATATATAATTTAGAATATTGGTAGATTTCGACTCATTTCTTTCTATAATTGCGGAAATAAAATTTCTTTTTACCTATAGTCACGTCAGAATGGGTACTTTCATCCGTGTGACGGAGCGGTATGAAAGTGACATTTGTGTTGAGTGTTGGCAAAGCATTTATGTATATTTAAAAACTTCACCGAAGCTCATAAATATCAAATGTAGTTTTACGTGAAACCCTCATGAAATTTTAAAAAATTATTGGAAATTAATTAATAATTATTTCAGCATGCAGCATAAGATTTGAATATGAGCTGTCGGTACTTTGTGAGCTCGAGAGGCGGATACTCGAATGTATGGGTGTACTGTTAATGTAAGCACACACTTTGCATGTACATTAGGGTGTGCGGGGTTCATCAACGCTTTGCTCTAACACCAAATATTAAATCAATCAAACAAAAGAGTTTACTGTATATTTAGTGTAGAAACAAAATTTTTGAAATACTATTCATATTCCCATGCATCCTGAAACCTGAACAAATAGTAGCAGCTCACCAAATTTCACGGTTTTAGTTGTCTAAATAAAGGAGTTTTAAAGCAAATTCTCATATTTGAATAATCCGATGAACACGTCTAGCTTCAGTCAGATATATCTATAACTGTGCGACGCAGCTCGTCGTCTCGATAATTTTTAAAAAGACTTGTATGGGTCTTTATCCTCTTCTTCTTATACTTACAAATGTCGGATCAAAGCTATAAAACCATTCCATTTTCAGAACGTTGCCAATAAACAAATGCTTTTTTATTTTTCGCATTAGGCAGTGCTCAGGTTGGGTTCAACAATGTATCAATGTATGTACATACTGTACAAGACAATTAATTGGATACAACTCCAAAAGTGGTATTGAACTATTAGATGTTTGATTATTATACTGGGCAATGATTTTAAAATATGGTTGGTTGGTTCGTTGTAGCGGTGCCTAGAAAAACCTAGGACCCAATTTACGCTTGGAGCGTTATTTTGATACTGATTCTCATGAAACTTGTTTTTCCTGCGGTTGTGATTCCTAATTTTCAAACCATTTGGATTTGTGGTTGAATCTACTGATGTTATTCATTGTGCAGCTGGAGACATTCCTCCGGTCGCTCGCCAAGAAAAACCAAGTGTCTGCTATCTACTAATCTACAAGTCATGGCTGAACACTCACAGAGGTAGTGAAGAACTGTTATCCTCGAGATTGCAGCTCCGATAGCTTTATCTGTAGCATAGTTGTTTTTGATTTTATGGAATAAGTTCGAAGCAAAAGTAGAATCTTGAACAATATCTTAAATTTGACAAGAAATGCGTTTGTTAAATGTTCTAAAATAGTAACATATATTTTCAATATTATTGTTGATTGACTGGTTCAAAAGAAAACTAATAAATGCTATTTGGGTAAAAGTCATGAATAAATAATTAACACACTAATGTATATCGTATGCATACATATGTACGAGTACGAACACACTAGCAATATTTAACCAAACACCTCATTACAGCTTTATAATTCTTTGCGTAATATGCATGTACAATAAATATAATATTTGGTAGTCCATTATTATATGTAAGGATTAACACCTTCGCAGCAATGCATTTTAATTAGTTTACGCGCTAAAAATGCGATGCCTTCTATGATGGATGCGAATGTTTATGTGTGTACAAGGGACAGGGACAGCGATCTATTTGGGTGGATCACTTGCGACATGTGGTGCGTGGCGTGCGTGCAGCCTGTGGCAAGCAATATGTACATGTGTATGTATGTATAACATATGCCGCACAACCATTACGTTGCAGCAATATGTATATATGTAAATCTCTCTTTGGCTCAATTTGTTCGAGCGGCAATTTTCCGCGCCATTCGCGTGCCTTCAATATGAATGAGGCGTAGAGGGCCGACATTTTCATGCAACACCGAGCAAAGGTATCATATTTAGGAGCGTTTACATATTTACGATCGTATATTTTCGCGTATATATATACAGGTAGCATATTCCCTGCAACGGACAAGTACCCCGATGAAGTAAAGTTACTAGTTCAAAAATAGTATAGAATTGTACACGACTTGGTCTGGTACAAATTTTCTCCGCACTATGCCTGAACTGTGTACATTCGAAGGCATAAAGGGCAATTACTGCCAAAGACAACTCCATGCTAAAATAGACAGTTGGAGTCGTTGTTGGGACATTGAGTGGGAACTGGTATTATCGTAATGGGAGCTCATCTTGAACTTTTATTGGGCTAAAGAAATATGTTGCAGGGTTGCTATATAAACAAATATATGTGTAAGTGAATAGATGCTTCTATGAATTGAGAATTCTATGGAAAACGGAAGGTTTTAATCGCTGAAAGGGTTTTGTTAACTTTTCAAAGAAATTTATTTTCTAATCTGCTATCAAGAATATTGTCTTACATCTATTAAAATAACAATATTGTAATAATTTGGCACTTACATAATCTAGATAGATTTTTGGCCGAAATTATCTTACAATTTGTGGTGTTTGTTACTTTGTTGTATCACAATTAATCTAGTCTATTTAATTTTTTCAACAGGGTCATATTACCCTGTATATTGCTATTTATATTAAAAAACTCACAAAATATTTAGATATGTTAACAAAATGGTTACCTATAGCGAGTCACACAGAAAATTAAACACACCACAAAATTTGAATTTTGATAATTTTCACAAAGTGCCTGAGCTTAAACGCAGGTTTAACATTTTTAAAACCATAAAATTCCAAATTCTAAACTTTGTTCAGAACCAAGAAAAATTCGGCAAAATTTCCATTAATTTACATAATAATTGCGAACTTTGTATTACCCACGTTTTTCTAATTTCAAGCTACTTCAACTCTCAACATAAATAAATAGTATAAAAGCAATTAATAAATAATTCTACGCAGGACAAAGACTTCCGAAGTTTTCTTGTTTTTAGTAAAATTGATTCCTTTCAACACTAACTACTTATTACTCCTCCTTGTAATAACAAACAGCCAAGGCAGTAACTAGAAATAAGATATTTTAGAATATCGTTAATTTTGATCTTTATTAACCGGCGACATCTATTAACTAGGATGCCGGGCGATGGACTTCACCCTTATATTAACAGTTATTTACTTTTGTCTCATATATGTATGTTTTCGAATTAGGGCATTCACAAATTTTTATCTCATGAATTGCCGACCAAATTTATTTAATCTCTCTTTATCTTGTCGGTAAAATATAATACATCAAATCGAAGGACTATCCTAAAAACTTTGTCGAATAAATGTATTTTAAGAAATAATAAAAAAAATTATTTATGTACATATCCAAGACCAATTCATATCAGGTGGTTTTAAACGTACCGAAACAAAACACGTCTGTTTGATTAACACCATCTTATATGAATTCGCCTTGTACATATCAATACAAATATTTATACATTCTCTTGTTGAATTTTTTATTTCCATTTTTTACTTGAATAAGATTTATCTTTGAATAATTTTGAAATACCAATGATTTCCTACTGCGTTTAAATGAATATCCACTTCATGTATGTAATTAGGTACTTAGATACATATATGTTATTTTGGAAATCGATGTCCATTGAGGCGTTCACTTAAATATTAATTTAACTTTTATTTACTTATTAATTTCAACTGTAAAGTATTTTCTTTTCAATTAAAAAATCCAAATGAAGTTGGTGTATTTAACAAATGTGTTATTCAAACTTTAAAGTTGTGTACGACCGTGGAATATTCCATTAGAGTAATTGGAAAATTTGTGTATTTATGTAAATTTATAAACACCATTTTGCAGCTGTTTATTTGCATTCATTATTGCGGTTTATTATCCGAATTGCAACACCAAAAACAAATAAGTATTCAAACCCAGACAGTTTGTGGAATACACTAATAGGTGTCGCCTAGTCCATAGCATCGTGCGCTCAATTTGAAACCGATTACATAATTTAATAGACATGACACTCATCGTCACGCTCGCCAAATGTTTTTCAAATAACATGGTTTTTAGGCGAAGACACGTACAATATACGAGCGCATTTACGACAGTCAAAAGTTGAATGTGTCCTCAGCAGTGTCGTGACATTGCTCCAGTGAACTGAAAATTGATGCATGCTATGTATTGTGCATTGAACTGGCACAGACAAAGGATTACATGATTTTAATAGTTTAGGCGCTAAATAAAATAATATGAAATTTGATTTGATTTGGTATATTAGCACTGCTTTTATTTTGTAACCGTTGGACAAAAGAATACAGTGCTTCTTTAAGCAGACAACTGCGTACTAAAGACCTCTCTCGACACACCGAAATCACTCTATATAAATCTCTCATCATGCCCGTGGTATTGTATGGCGCAGATGCATGGACGCTGCCCTTATCGTATAATATGACACTTGGTGTAATCGAGAGAAAGATTCTCCGAAAGATGTTTGAACCTTTACGTCTTTGCGACGGTGAATACCGCAGACGATGGAACGATGAGTTGTATGAAATTCAGCGGGGCTACGCTCGGTTATTATGTACGTATGGTTGAAAATGCTCCAGCCAAGAAAGTATTCGACGCGGTACCCGCTGGTTGTAATAGAGGAAGAGGAAGACCTACTCTATGTTGGGGAGACCAGGTGGAGAAAGACTTGGCTTCACTTGGTCTCTTTAGCTGGATCCAGTTCGCAAAACAGAGGAGCGCCTGGCGCGCTATGTTAGAATCGACCAAAACCTCCTAGGCAGGTATAACGTCAATTAAGTTATTATATTAGTGTAAAATATTGAGTGCTAGGTCGGTTATTGTTTTACTGGGTTGGCTCAATTTTCCGAGTTTGTGTTGTTCTTTTACATGCATTTTGTTATCCTACAAAATAATGACTAAAAAAAATTAGTAATATTGTTTGGTGGACAACTTTGATTTTAGTAATCTAATTAGATATAACGAAATTTTTAACGGAAATCTCGAGAGTTTTTTTAGCTTTTGATGTGTCGCTCGTATTGAAAGCTCTTTTTGCTTACAAAAAGAAAACGTCTTAATACGAAACTAAATTATGTTTAGTAAGTAATCCAAAAGAAGAAGCTTTGGCTCATCAGATTTTTTCTTCCAAAATTAACTTCTGATTTTTATTTTTAATACTTTAGGTTAATGTGACTGTAAATTAAGTAGACGAGAAATAAGAAATTTAACGAAATAAGTTATTCGAAATTATTTCATAAGCTTTTGTATACTTTTTGACCTTTTAGATAGCTTCCTTCAAGCTTTATAAAGAGGAGCTAAACTTTTCTTCCGTTCACATTTTCCGATATTAAGGTCAATATTACTTAATGGCTTGCTGCTGTGATTAGTTGAGATACAATATCGAATCGAAAAAATCAATATGGTACTCATTTAAAATACATAAGTATTGCTCTAAATCAACCAGGTACTTAAAAGCAAAAACACATAATATCCAACTAATATTATAAGTGCGAAAGTTTGTGAATGAGCCAGTGTATATGGTTGGTACTTTTTGACGCCAAATTTGGAACATAAATAGTTAATAGCCTAGATTGTAATAAAGAATATTTTTTAAAAAGAGTTAAAAAAAATGTAAATAGCAGTATAGCAGTACGTTGCTATTATCAGAGACATAAGTATTCTAAAAAAAAAAGTTTCGGACCGGTTCCTTAATGCTCAAGTAGAAGTGTGATTCATTAGCTGCGAAAAGTGTCAATTCATAGGATGGTACACTCGTAATGTGTCCTTTGTTAGGATGAATTCTCCTCTCTCTCTACGCCGATGATGTCGATTTGACATTATTGCTTACATTTTATAGAACATAATGTGGTTATCTTCACTAGAAGGAGATAATTTAACTCTGTCTGTGCTTAGAACTTTTCCATAGGTTAAGTCCACATGTGGGCCTGTATACAGCAAGAACACAAATGAAGAGCATTATTTGGCGGTATGTTATTTGTCAGTGTCAGCCCTGTCGAGTCTGGAGGATGAAATCGAATCAGCTCGTCGTCCTAGTCATTTTAATATAATTGGGTATGGGTATACCACTTCTTCTTATACTTATAATCATCTGAATGAAGTTATAATCCATTTTATCTTCAAGAATGGTATACAAATAGTTTTAATTGTTTAATTGCCAATGTGCCTTGGTATGTACCAATATATATATAATAAATGACGGCCAATAAGGACTAGCCGTATATAATATAAATCTTGGTAAATATTTATCTTACCTGTACAATCGGTATTTCGCGGGGTTTTTACAGTGTTCTTACAGAGAACATTAAGAACGATGTTTTTTGGAACGAAGTTTCATCATCCCTTATTTATCTTTCATGCAATTTTTCATTATCCGGAACTGCATGACAAGGGATCAAAAATGGAAACGCTGAAACCAGTTTGACAAACGCGATACCAGACGATTGTGTAAATCTTGCGAAAGTTTGAGGAACATATCCATCGCTATCTTTTAAGCTATCCATGAAATAATTATGGGTTTGGTTATTCGGATATTCATATAGCAGGTAAATGAGTTGGGTACCTTTGACCTTTGAGATGACCGAAAACAAATTAGCCGCGGACAACCCGAGGGAATGGGGTTCATCCGCTGATTTTTTAGGACGTATTTCTCATAGAACTGACGTAAACAAGTGGGTAGAGGAGCTTTATCTCAGCTGCCGGTAACGCGATACCAGACGATTGTGTAAATCTTGCGAAAGTTTGAGGAACATATCCATCGCTATCTTTTAAGCTATCCATGAAATAATTATGGGTTTGGTTATTCGGATATTCATATAGCAGGTAAATGAGTTGGGTACCTTTGAGATGACCGAAAACAAATTAGCCGCGGACAACCCGAGGGAATGGGGTTCATCCGCTGATTTTTTAGGACGTATTTCTCATAGAACTGACGTAAACAAGTGGGTAGAGGAGCTTTATCTCAGCTGCCGGTATGGATTGTTCTCACTGAATTAATTTATTTAATGGGAAAGAACGCCGATTATGTCTGAAGGATGACCAGACTTTTCAACCCATTTTGTTGGAAAGTCCGAATTGCACATAGATGGAGGTTCTTAAGAGAATACAGATGCTAGTAATGGAACCACTAAAGCTACCTATTGCTTTCATTAAGTTGCCTCAGTATCTTTTTGTAATATTACTCTAAACTAAATAGATATTATTACTCGTACTAAATATTACGAGTTTTAAGGTGTTGTGTACGCAAATTCAAGTATGCACATATATTTCAATTGTAATTATAATTTCAAAGCTAACAAAATATAATATAAAGTATTATAAATAGATTCTTGTATACAAATACAGTCACTACTCGGCAATTTACAGCACGATGGATATTTAAATTTTTAATTAGTTTTTGTGTGAATAACCGCAAAGAGATTTTTCACGCCAATTTTAATTTGTGCAATTGAAAATCATCAGAAATTTTCAAATGTAATGCAGCTGTTTAGCGATAGGAGTGGTGAGGTTAGTTAGCGGTCAATGGCAGTCAGCTACAAGCAGAAGCGTGCGGGTGTGTGGGTGTGCGGGAGACTATCAATGTACGCATGAATTTGTTCGCGTGGCGGATGAGTGTGTTTGTGTGAGTGGCAGCGGGGTTGTGCAGGAAATGAATATAAGGCTAAAATTAGTAGAATGAGGGGAGCTTGCAATTTACTAACGGAAATTACAATTGCATATTTTAACGATTCCAGGCCAAATATTTGGTGGAAGTGGCGCTCGTATGATGATTTCCAGTGATTGGGAGCTACGCGATAAGGGTGATGCTTGAGGCGAGGCTAGACTTAGTAGGCGTTACTGCGGCGGAAATGTTGATTAATTAATGGCTTTGAATGGTGTTTGTGTCTGTATTTGCATTTATATTTGTATTTTAAATGCATTTCATGATTATATGTATTTTGAAAAATGTTTGAACTTTTGAAAGCTTGACTAAAAGTTAAACAAGGATTTACTGTTTGTGTACTCAAATTGGAATATTGAATATAAGCTTGTTATTATGGAGCTGTGCAAAGGGGACGGGTGTCGGTTATACGTAATAAAAAAAATTGCTATTCAGCTATATCTTGGCAGTTGAAAAATATCATTTTGGAAATTAGTTTAAACTAGTAACTTAGTATATTGTGGAATTTTTGAGTGAAAGATAACCTATAATTTTTTACTGGTGGCAGGCACTGCCAATTCTATAGCATTTTGTTGTGTATAAATCTGCTTCGAGTTTACCTGGATGACTGAACATGCTTTAAAAGCTGAATTTATTCCCTTTAACAAATCCGAAGATGCAACAGGTTTCATAAACACCGACGTCTGATTAACAGCCACTTACATTAGGGTCTGCATAGATTCCTACATGCGAGGAGTCGCAATAATCCTTTTTAAAATAAAATAACAGTAAACACGTTTTATGGGCATTAGTTCAAACACTTCGCCTCGACCTGTGCCTATCTAAAATGCCATTATTGCTGATAACAGCTCTTCTGTCAAATGCTCTGTATGTAACCATTCAGGAGAAATCCAAGCCAACCAACAAACATTCTATGTATATTTTCAGCTAAAACCTAATTCGACACCTTACTCGTATTAGTTAGATGATAATTGGGAATTATTCATCCATTGAAAGGCAAACTAAATGAAGAAAAATGAATTATACGTAAAAGCTGACCGTAATTGAACAGTATTTATGCAAATCAGTTTATATCCATATAACAATCAAGCACATATATATATTTCATAATTGTTTATATCCATTTGCAATATAAAAATTAATTCAGAGCACAAACAGTCAGAACAAACACAAACGAGTTTAGTTGGAAGTTGAACTAGCAGTAACCTAGCTTCGAATTGGTAACTGAAAACACTTGAATATTTTGACATAATTTCGTTTTTATTATTATCTCGATTCGGTATTTTTCTTCTTGTTTTGGATATATCCCCATATTAATCATCCATATATTAATTAAATTTCGTGTAAGCCCTTTAATGGAGTTTATTTATAACAGTTTCGCGCATATATCTTTTTCACTGAACTGCCTTCCTTAATTCATAATTTTTACTTGTGTTTTTTTTTCTTTGTTCAGTGTAATAAATCTAAACTTATATATTATTCATTTGTTTAACTTATATACTGTAACTAATAATTAATTACAATCTCGCGCCATCAACTAAATAATGTTTTTGCAAATATATTTCGCTTCAATTTTTTAATACTCTTATGTATATCCACACAAATTTTTGCTGCAATTAGTTTAGTTGCGAAATTAATCAACATACACAAAACTTTTCAATTTTACTGATTTGATTTTATTATTTTATATATTATCATTTTAGATACAAGTATTTAACTTAATTGCACACATTTACTAACATTTGCAGCCTTTGCTCTAAATTCTAAGCCTTACACTAACATCAGTTATACCCTATATTTTCCAACCAAATACTTATTTCCCACTGCCAATCATTTTAAAACTGTCTGCATATATTTAATTTACAATGATTTTTTTTTTTAAATAAATACTTATTACAATTTGAAAGTAACGTAATTTCGTATCTAAAAAGGATAAAACTAGAGACGTTGGAAAATTAAGCTATGAAGCTATTTTAGTTTTGTGATTTTGGAAGATTTTTGACGATCCATTAAAAAAGTGGTTTGAGATACCTTAAATTTTTCATTCCTTTGAACAATTACAGCTGTTGAGTATTTTTGGTACCGAACTTTTAAATAAATATGAAGTACTTGCAAAATAAATTAATTTCAGTTTCTCCACATTATTAACCCCACAACAAAATTTTCATTAAATTGTCTAAATCGTTGGACAGCTGCGATTTAAAAATGAATTAAAGTAGGTAGCGAAGTTTCAAAAATTATTTTTTGAGTGATTGTAAAAAAATGTTTAATATTCAGAGCTCTATATATTAATTTGCATATCGATATATCAAGTTGAGGCGGGGGCACTAGCGCGGTGTTACGTTACTTCTCCATTTTGAAATGTTTGTAGCGCAATCACCGCAAAAAAAAATCGAAGCAAAAGCAAGTGTTCTACCCACTTTAGACAAGATTTAAGAGGATGGCCTTCGAAAAACCATTAACGGTCTCTTTCAACAGCATTAATAAAAACAATAACAGTTCTTAAAATCACCTAACTCTTATATAAAGCGTTAATGGTGGCACCATTGAGGAGGAACTTCATCATAAAATATTAATACTGCTGAAGACCAAAACCGGCAAGACCACCAGTAGTTTACTAGAGTATTTCTGGCTTCCAAAATTTATCTTAATTTTTTTGGCAATAATTCATAGACGGAAGAATTATAAAATATAATATCGACATGCCGAAGAAAAGCGATTTTATTTTCCAAGTATGAATTTATCAAGTCTAAGACCTCGCTGATAAGGTTGAATCAGTTCATCTGCGATGGGATGAAGTCTTTACATAAACACCCTGCTCATAAAACTTCGAAAGTTACCCGACGACAACGGCTGGCATAATTTAGATAACTAATATTTATTTTTTTTTTAAACGATTGTAGTGAGAAAACCGAGACAATATTCAGCATTAGGGCGCCAAGAAGAGTATTCAGAAATGTGTTTGGTTTAGATTCTGTATTTTGTTGAAGATTTTCACTGCACTGATAAACCGAATTTGATTTATGGATACAATTTCAAATAACAAAAGGGTAAAATTTAGCTTAGCGGCTACCCACCTAAAATTCACATTCACATCCACATCTATTTGCCAGCTACGAGTATTTATTTCTCGAAATGAATTCTTTTACCGTTACAATGGGCTAATATTTTGAGGTTTAACTAGTGATTACAATTATTGAATATTCGATTAGCTCATAAGTTTTGCATATTGGGGCATTTTTTTTAAAATTTATTTCTTATTCTGCGTAGTTTGCTATGTATGTATGTTTTGCTTTTTTTTTGTATTTATATAGGTAAGCATTTACGGTTTGCATTATATTTTTTCGCTAGTTATTTTGTAGTTATTGTCCGCCCATACAGTATGCATACGAATATTTTTATTATGAATTCTCTTCTGCTATATTAGTAAATATGCTCTTTAAACTGTATGTATCTATGTGTGTATGTATGTATGTATGTGAATGTAAGCAACTTAAATAAGTGTGTACCTTTTTTTTTGCGTATGATGAAGCTATTTTGAGTATGTCTGTATGTATGCTTATACCTATAAGTATTTTTGTGTAGATTTCGTTAATTATTATTTTTGGTTTTCGAAACTGAATTGAATTGCATTTTAATTTAATAACCAAAAGTACATATGTATATACTTACATAATACACATATGTATAGGGATGTACATTAAATCACCTCGAGTTTATATGAAGGATTTTTAAACTGGGTTTATTGTTATAAACAAAAATAAAATATATGCTTACTACACAAATTTTTATATTCAGTTTTCGAATACATTTATTTTAGTCTAAATAGAAATAGTTGCTTATTAATTGAAACAAAATTTTTATTTGACAACTTAATAAACGCTCTTTTACTTTTTAAACTAAAGTTCAAAAGTTTTTGGTTCACATTTCTTATTCAAAAAAAGTGTAGTTCTGGTCCATTTTGATCAAAATTAAGAGTGCAAATTACTTGCAAGAAAAATAATGCATAAATATTTTTTGTTGACCTGACTTCGAAATTATTAATTGTGTTATGTTCAAAAACGCCGACCTACAAAATGTAGACAAATCATTAGCTTTATAAACGTAAGAAGCATGTTAACGATATGCATCACTTACAAAAATGAAACTTATTCAAAATTATGCAGATAGCTTTTAGCATAAAATGCTAATCTGCGTTGTTTTTTTTTCAATATTATCTTTTTGCGAAAAAGAAAAAAAGTTTTCATAAAGTCTGTTCATAGCCTGCTGATTTAAATATGAAATGACAATATATACTGTTGCGGTTTGATTAATGCAGTTAAGAGGCGAAGTCGGCCTATAATAATTAACAAAAATATTGAACTTGAAATAATGTGATGTTAAAGTCAATTGGCCTCAAGATTTAACGACTTATGAAAAAGTAGTGATGGTATTATATCGGAATTATTGACTAAGAATATTCACACCCAGATTAGTATGCTTGTGTCAATATTATAAAGTCGCATACACCGAAATTTTAACAATTATAAAACAGTCGTCTCCATGGAAGGCAGTTTTTGGGAAATACCAGAAAATAACAAACATTCGATTATATTTGTCTTCCAATTTACTAAAAATGAGAGGGGATCCCATAATTAAAATTAATTTAATTGCCAACATTTTTATACAATAATCGGCCGGTAGTCTTGTCCCAGCGTTAATGACGACGCCCATTTCTTAATCGTGTAGCACCGACTGGGCCAACATTTTGGCGCTTAGCTGCTCGACTCGAACAGATTGGGAATACACGAGAACTTTCAGAGCGTGGCCATCACCGGACTGGTCGTTTGACTGAGAATATTCCGGTTGTGACTGCCGATATCACGGAGAACGAAGAATCATTAATCAGGATACGGTTAACTTGACAAATATCATCTTTTCCACTAAACAGAAACAAATTTAAAGGCCCGAATAAAGATTTCCAACACTCAAAAATATTTTACATTTTATTTAGTAAAACAATTATTCAAAATCAAAAATGGATGACTAATTTTGGGTCACCTTGTAAATATTACATTAAATGCATAAAGAAAAGTCTAAATTTTTTTGAGGCACACTAATGTACATATTACGTATAGTACGTACATATGTTCCCGCTGCGTGAACACATATTGTATTACATAAACTCATCTGCAAATTTATCTGCATGCACAACGAAAATTATAATGACCAATGTGTGAAATTAAGCACTGAAATGAAGAAAATTGGTAGCTGAGCTGCGATGTTTTCGAGTGAATGTCAGAGTGTTGATTATTTTGAGATTTTTAAAATTGGCACCCACAGTTTCAGATACAGCTGCGATTGCATAAATTTGCCAACTGCACTGATGTGGTCCTCCGCCTGATTTTCATAATAATGAATTCGATTATTGTGGCGTACATTTATTGTCGAACGAAAATTACAGACACTCGCTACAGCGCCGGGGCATATTGTTGTTTGTGCTATTGGATTATTGTTACAATTAAATTTGCCACTTGTTTTGTTGTAAATACTCCGACTGTTGCTGTTGTTGTTAACGTTGTTATTGTTGTCATGGGGGTTGTGGCCAAACCACACGCTGCGTTCATAATCATTTTGCATATTGCTTTTGTTGCCATCACCACTCCTGTAAATATTAATGCTGCTCCAGTCATTTATGTTGTTATTGCTAGGCCTCCTGCGGTTGAACAAATAGTAGTTACAGTTAACAGTGTTATTGGAGTTATCGCAAATGTAGTTATTTCTGCCATTATAACTATTACAACCACTATCACTATGATTATTATTATTATTATCATTTATTCGCATATGACTTCTACTGGGTCAACGAATCAATAAGCCAGTATCCGGTGACCAACGATTCGCTCTATAGTACATATCCTTGTACATTGTCGGACATGAATTTTGATTCTGCAAAAAAGTGGTGTGCAAAGGTAAGACTTGAATGATTTTTTTCATATTTCCATTTTAAATTAATTTTAATTACATACTCGTATAATAACCAGGGCTGACTAAAAAATACTACGACAAACTGTGCTTTTATCGTTTTTTTTATTATATATTAAATATTAAACATTTTAGAAACATAGATACATGAAATATTAGATACATATAGTCCTTTGCCTTCTTATTATCATATAACTTTTATTTAGTTATCGACGACACTATCGATGTATTGATTTTTGTTTTTACTTTCTTGCTTTAACTCCGTTGGTGTTTTCCACTAGGCATAGTAAGCAAGATTTATAGAAAGCAAGACAGCGCCTTCCCGCGGCGAATTGACAGACATGAGGTCATTGAGTAAACAGAGAATACGGGAGAAAGAAGAATGACTAACTCTCAATATTAAGAGAAATAATGCAAATCAAAAGAGTGGGACTGGTTGAAGTTTATAATATTAAAATAATACTATCGATAAAATCCGTTTTTTTAAAGGCTAGTATTAACTTCACAGCCGATAAATTTATCTGGCAAAATCATTTTATTTCACACGAAAGTTGCCAGCTCTACTCAATAGATTTTTTACGAAGCTCAGATAAAAGAGAGTAATTTGTAAAACTCTCAATCTATTGATGACGTATTTCAATATTAAAATAGTGCCCTTTGCAGTTATTGGCAACGAGCCTCCAATTTAGGAAATAAAATATATCTTGCACATACGTATCTGTTGATAAAACTCAAATATGTATAGTACACTTGTACGCATAAATAATTGAATTTCGAAAAGTAAGCATTTTTAGAGCTAGTCAAACAAAAGGGCGTAAGTACTTTGTGGCCGGGGTAGAACTCTGTGTGCTTGCTGTGCCAAATTTGTAAATATACAAATAATGTTAGTACATCTTTTGTGAGTACAAACTAAACCTTTTGGTATTTAATCTGTTTGTTTAAATTGTCTTTAACGCTCAGGACTTTTTTTGTTAGCATTACTTTTACATTTTCATTTCAAACTCCTTTGGATGCAGCAAACATTGGCTTTGCTAGATGGTAGAAGTAGAAATACATTTTCGTGTATAAAACATGCAAAATATGCTAGTTTTGAAAATTTTATTAAAATATATAAATGGAATTTTTAAGCTAATGCATATTTAAATCAGCCCTGATAACTTTACATACATATGTACACTAATAACTACTTTACATATACATACATGCATATAAGAATATATGATATTTTTGGTTTTACTAACCTTATTCCGCTTAAAGTCTATATTTGTTCTTACTGTTCTATGGTGTAATCCTTGCACGGGGCGTGCATTATTACCTAGTGGTGCTTTTGGTGTACTCTCGGAGCCTTGCATCAGTCGTCGGAGTTGATATAACTGTGGGAAAAGGATAAGGGAATATGGGAAATGTTGTTATTGTTATCGCGAGTATAAAATCAAGAGTAAAATGATCAGAGGCTTTAATTCAAATTGTTGCTTTATAATTTAACTCTATCGATTGATACTTGTATAAAAACTTACTACTAAAATAACGTACGTGTTTTACTCCGATTTTGCAGATTTTATTCATGTAAAGTGTAAATTAAAACATTTTTAAGTGGCTCGTTTTGGAGTAAATGTGTACCCACATGTGTGTTCATATACTTATTTGTAATCTCTTTATATCTGAAACTTCTTCATTAAATTTAACAAAATGTATTTGACTGACATAATTAAATTGAAAACAGAAATGGGTACACACTTCGCTCACCTCCCATCTTGGAAAATTTTTGATATCGATCGGCCTAGCCGCCTACTCATTGAAAACCCCATGCAAAAGTCTAAATATTTTAATAAAATTTGGACATATAAAATTCCCCTAGGTAAGCAATGGGTTAAAACTGATAGAAACCATACTCATGTCTCTTGAACAGGTTGATGATTGGATGATTTTTGCGCAAGAAATTAAGCGTTTTTCCTTCCCAATAATTTTTGCTTAATCTATATAACAATCCAAATTGCGAAAGTGTCCTCAAGCCCTAATTTTTGAACCCCTATGCAATTTTCCTACGTTGCGGAGGTATGAAAGTTATTCGATTTAGGTCGAATATGAAAATCATTCGCCATAGACAGGACAAGGTAGTAATCACTTGGTGTCAGGTGGATGCGCAAGAATCTGCCAACTAGCTTCTGGCGAGTACTATTGACGTGTCTGGCCTAGCGTTGTACTGATGGAATACAATTCCGCTTCTATTGGCAAAAGCTAGACGCTTCTGGCCGGTTGCTTCCTTTAGACGGTCCAATTATTGACAGCACAGGTCAGAGTTAAGAGTTTGGCTGTAGAGGAGTAGCTCACAGTGGATGATTCCCTGCCAAACATACAAATAGCAAACATATAGCAAAACCTTCGTGACCGTCAATCCTGACTCTCTTTTTATTACCAGGAACCATCCGCTTCAGAAATAGATTGATATTGTTGTGATTCAGCAGCGATTCGCAGATGGAAATTCGATCGATGAAAAAAGTAGTCTTCATAAATTGTAAATGATTGCGCTAAATAAAAACCACAATTCTTTGCGATATATTGTCTGTTTCTAAAGTTATTCAACATTCTCATACCGGACGGCGCACCTTGTATACGGCAATAGGTAAATGATGCGTAAAAATATTTAGCATTATAAATACAATCTAAGTAAATGCCTCTCGAACCAAAAACGTAATTTAAAGAAAGTAAAATGAGAAAAGAAAAATGTACAGGAAAGTCAGTAAAACCTATATTTTCACAATTATTTGTAATGGTCACTCTATTATGTAATATCATCTTTATAAATTTTTATAAATATTTTCTGAATAGAGTTTTACGCAATATCCAACTGATACCCTTTTCTTTACCTGGTCAGAGGTCTACCACTCGCTAATTGTAGTTATTTTTTAAATACTTTAAGCTCTTCGTGGTAAGAGGTTAATCAGTTCCAAATGCATACAAATAAACGGGCACATTCACACATGCAATGCGAAATGGGGAATGGCGTTTATTTGATTAACACCACAGAAAACTGATCAGCATATGAGCTTGTATTTTAGTACATTTAAATTTATTTGCTAATTGAAATAAATATCATTATTTTAATATGAAAATGGCCTAAATCAGATATTGAGTTTTCTATACATTCGTATGGAAAGCTGAGCTACTGTTAAGATCTTGTACTGAACGGAAATTTTGATTGAAAATGAAAAAAACCTGATGAATCATTACTGGTGAAAAATGGACTAATTGGGCTATCGAAATTGCTAAGTTAAAAACAAACAAAAACATTGTTGAAAGTAGGCATAGGTCTGCCTAAAGCGAAATTATAATTTGAAATAATCTGAAATTAGTACCATATTTTGTTTCATTTATCATGCACTGCAATCCTTATACTGCAGTTTGAGATCTGTGAACTATGTACTTATCGTTTTATTACATCTTTTTTTCCTGACAAATACCTTGATGATGAGTTAGGTATTTTTTGTAATAGTAACGTTAAAACGATACTGATATATCTACATACATATATACACATATGGAAAATTCAATTTGTATTTTTTCCACCAAATGAACAAATTTGCCGGTGCGGTTAATGAGTTCAATTAGCCAGTAATCATGCGCTTAAAACTGTTTTCTCTTTACAAATATTTGTTGTTTCTTTTTTATTTATTCGTTTTTGTGGCTCCACTCGGTTTTAATAATATCCTACCAATTGATTATGGTTTAAATAATTGCATTTAGCCAATCACTAATTAAAGTAAGTACTTGCAAAGCAAATAAAAGCAATACCCACCTCTTGTTTTGTGATATAAATAGGTTTATTTATGATAATCCAGACAGTGCTCTCCCAGCAGCCTGGATGGGTTGTGGATCCTTCATATGTAATATAGTGATCCGTGTTTGGCAACAGTGAACGCACTGATATGTGCCGTATGGGTGTTGAAAATCCTAAAAAGTAGAAGAAAGCAAGCATAAATAGTGTCTATAATAGTTCTAGTTGTATTTCGTGCGACTTCTTTATTCTTATGTTGGAAAAGATAATTCGAGCTGCAGAACTTAACCGTTCAGACACCATAATTTATAAGAGCGTGCAACTTCTGGTGGATGCCGATAATATCGACATCATCAGCCTCCACAACCGCACCGTTACTTCTGCCTTCTCTAAACTGGATAAAGAAGTGAAACGTATGCGCTTAGAGATGAACGAGGGCAAACTAAAAACCTCCTGTACGCACTGTACTCGGCCAAATCGTGTAAGCGCTTATAGCGCCAATGAAGTAAGTAAATAGTTATATATTAAAAATTAGGAATATGTTAACTAATAACCATGTACCCTAAGGCAACAATTTTCAGAAAAAAATCATGATTTAGTGGTTTTTTTATTTTTATTTTTTCGATCAAATTTGATTGATATTCCGTGATTTTTATTTTGTGATCAAAAATAATCGTCATTCTTGGATTTTAATTTTTCCGATCTTGTTTGGCCGATATTTTTTGATTTTTATTTTGTCGATAAAAAATAATCGTTATTCTTGGATTCGAAATTTTTCCACAAAATATAAGCAAAATTAAAAAAAATTAACGATTATTTTCGGCCCTTGCTATTAATTATTAGATAATAACACTGCGGAACAAAAATTTAAAAAAAACCTGCGGTCATGATTTTGTTAATAGTTTTTATTAACATTAGTAGGAGGCTTACGAACTGTGTTTTACTTTTTTTTGATTGGCTCTAGTTCTTGAGATAAACGAAACTTAAGAAATTAATGAAAAAAAATTATATGACCCAGTTCCAGTTATATTAATTTAATTATTCCTCAATAAGTTTTGTTATAAAAATTATTAAAACAAGTAGTTCGTTGGTTTAAATATTTTATTTCCCTTGCAAGAGAGCAAGGGCAGCAGGACTTCGACTAAATACCTGAAAACTCTAACAGTAACTGCCAGCCGCTGCACGTTATCGACCGCGTGACTTGTAAATGCAACTTGTAAATGGGCTAACAAAGTGGGTATACTAAATACCCCTGTTTTATGTGTTTATGGGACAGTCGTGCAAGAAATGAACATTGGATTAGAAAGGACTGGCCGGTGAGAGAAAATATGGAGGTAGGAACAGCAAATGTGGTTCATGACCAACTGATAAGCCGAGAAAAAATCATTCTTCCACCACTTCACATCAAGCTTGGGCTAATGAAACAGTTCATCAAAGCCCTTGATAAGACAGGTGACTGTTTCGAATATGTGTGCAAAAAATGTCCAGTCCTTAGTATGAAAAAATTAAAAGCAGGAATCTTCGATGGTCCTCAAATTCGTACCCCTCTAAAAGACACTGAATTCTTAAACCATATGTCACAAATTGAATCTGAAGCCTGGCTAAGCTTTGTTAATGTAGTCAAAATATTTTTTGGGGAATCATAAAACACCAGACTATACAAAACTAGTTGCTGATATGCTTCTCAATTTTCGCAAACTAGGAGCTAAAATGAGCATTAAATTACATTATTTATTTGGACAAATTCCCGGACAACCTAGGCTATTCCAGTGAGGAACAAGGTCAACGGTTCCACCAGGACATAAAAATAATGGAAGAAAGATACCAAGGTCGATGGGACGACCATATGATGACAGACTACTGCAGGAACTTAATACGGGATTGTCCTGAGCAACGACATCATAGGAGGTCCTACAGAAAAAGTTTTTTATCATTTTTTTTTAAATTAATTAATGAAAAGAATCTATTTTTTTTATTTTTGTATTATTTTTATACTGACGCGCAATAAAAATATAGTTTAAATCTATATTGGTATTTTTAACTAGGTTTTTTCGTGAAATATTTAGAAGTCTTTATTTGAAAAACTAGAGCCAATTCGACAAAACTATTCGTAATTATGATTATTTTCGTAATCAGCGCCTCCAAATTACGCTAAGTCGACTTAAAAATCTCCGACCGCAAAATTTTGTTCCGCAGTGTAATCAGTCACACCTATTATGCGAGTCCTATTAAATTGACTCTTTAGTCGTTCTTTATCTTAGGATGTTTTAATTCAAGAAGGATACAGAAATCCTGGCAGAAAGTATTTCCTCCAACCGTAGATCGTAATCTTATTGTCCCTTTTTCTCCTTTATGATCTAGGAAAATGCTTTATTATTTTGCCTTCCTTAGCACAACAGTGAATGGAAAACATAACAAATATCTTGTATTTTGCTGTTTTTGGACAAAACAAAAACGAAAATATGAGTCTAAAATAAATTTGTCTATCAATATTTCAAAAAAATAATCTTAGATATGTAGCTGCGTCAATAAACAACATTGTGTGAAGTCAAATTTCCAAAAACGAAAATACACTTTTGTTGATAATGCTTGTATTTTAATTTGTCCCACCGAATAAGACTAAATAAAATTGACCCAGCAATAATCACAAACTAGGACATTTATATTAGAACTAGACTAGACTAGAACATTAATATTAGAGAACGTAAATTACAGAATGCGTTTAAAACTAGTTATAAACATGCCAATAATAGAATTGCTAAAATCGCATTAAAAAAAACTAGAGAAAAATATTATATAATTGATTGTAAATAATCAAGGTCCAATGAAACATAGAGCAAATCAAATTCGGGAAGAGTTCTCATAATCGGGCGCATAAGAGCCATATATAGATACATATGTAGTTATACTTGTGCCAACATAAAACGGCTTACTTATGACGAAAGACTACACGACACATTAACGTTTATTTTACTGAGAAGCAAAGAGCAGGAGACTGATACAGAAATTATTCTGTATATATAATATGCACGGATAGCAATTCAGTAGTAACAGCTTTACAAAACGAAAGTTACGGGAGCATTATACTGAACAAAATACGAGATTTGCTTATAAATAACCAAACGAAAATAAAAATTATGTGGGTCCCAAGTCATTCTGGAATCCCAGGAAACGAACAAGCAGATCAAGCAGCAAAACACGCTTTGAATGCACCACTATACATTTTCAACTACATGGAAAAGAAGGACATTCATCGACTTCTCGACAGTAAGTTGAAGAAGGACTCTTTAAGCAACTGGATGTCGCAACATCACCGTTATATGCGGTTCAATCCACACAAAACAAAACCAGCATATCTAAAGCAATTGTCTCACACGGAATTTATACTACTAGTTCGTCTCCGCATCGGTCACACAGCGCTGACACATTCACACTTACTCAACGGGGAAAGGAAGCCAGTTTGCCCTTTTTGCGGTAGCATACACTTTTCCATTGATCATCTACTCGACGACTGCACTAAACTGAATGCAATACGCCAATCCATATTTCCTATAACAACTCCTTCCGATCTCCTTAACATAGCTGACAAAAACCACATAAAAATGTTTTATTCATTCTTTTGCAAACTTGATATGTTAAACAAAATTTAAATTTATTGGCAAGCGAGCCGAAGGCCTTGGCAGCTAGTGCTCCTATTTTTTTTTAAGTAAAATAATAATAATTGTATTATTATTTTTCTGATAATAAATAAATAAATAAATTATTCTGCTATACAATGTCATGAAGTTGGTCAACTGACAAAGCACATAAGGATTTTGAGAGATGTATGGAACGTAGAGCAAAACGGATAGATATCTTCTGCATCGACTCCACATAAATAAATATGGTGGTACGGCCTCGAAACAAAAACAGCATACCCCAGAGTCGATCGAACATAAGAGGAATACAATATAAGTAATAAGAGGGTATGGATCTGAGAAAGAAGAATTATTACGCGCTTAAATGAGAGCACTGAGAAATAATAAAATTAATGTGTTTGAGAAAAGTAAATTTATCATCAAAGTATAAACCAAAGTCTTTATATCATTAACCAAATCTAGTCAGCACAAATGGGTTAGGATAAATCCCATCAATCGCAACCGAACTTTTCCAACCACCCAATCATTAATCAACTGTAAAAATACAGAATGGAAACCCATATTAAAAAGTTTAGCTTTTGACATATTTTGGGAGATTCTATCAAAAGCTTTTGATACCCATTTTGAAAGGCGTTAGAAAACAGCCATGCTGAATCATGCAAGTTGAATGCTTAAGACTAAAAAATAATTATACCTTGATAATGCATTTTAGTATTTTATGTACCGGAGATAGCGATGATATAAGTAGGTCAATAATTTCTCATATCACTTGTATTGCCACCCCTAAAAAAGGGAGTGACTGACGTCAATTTCCAATTTCCAATCATGAGTCACTATACCACCGCAAAGAGGTTTATTGTAAATTACTGTCATAGGCTTAATTAATGACGGGCCATTTTTAAGCTAGCTTCCAAACAAACCACCTGTACCAGCCTTTGAAGACATCTCTAAATTATTAGTACCTGGCAGAATATTTTCCTCAGTAAGAACCAAGAAACCAGTATTCAAATATGGAATTCACATCACAAGCAATCGATATACCAACACCGTCATCAGCAAAAAGATCGGATTCTACATAGTTCTCAGTTCGTCAGTCCGTCACTACTCCCCGGCAAAAATGGCTAATGTAAAATTATCGTCGTTGTCATTTGTGGCAAAACCTTAATTCTTAATTTTAACAACAGTCCTATTTCTGCTTCCTTCTTTTTTTACTCATGTAGGTTTGTGCAGATGTATTTTGTAAAGTTCTTAAAGCATTGCATTTTTCTAGCCCAATTTTCCGGCCACTTTCACATGACGCACGGTCGCGAGCAAGCGGTCAATACTTGGCGTGACTACTTGTCCAGGAAGATTGTAATGGCAAAATTTAACTGCCACTTTTACTGTTTGTATTTATTGTTGTAACAACACACAACTGGCTGGCCGGCTTCTACCGCACCAAGCTGTTGATGGGCGTCTACTTACTTCAGTTTATTACAGTCGCGGCGGCGGAACGGCGACCGGCCAAATGATACTAGGTGCTGTGCACTTGGTCGAACTTGCCTGCCATTTGAGAATGCGAGGTAGCAACGGAAGGCAATGTGGCAACTGGAAGTGTTGCTGCCATGTGATTATATTATGAGCTAGCGTTTTTATGCATTTGGCAGCGCATAATTTTGCTCTGTCAAAAGGTAACCATCAAGAGCCGCAGTGGTGGTGGCACTGATGTTGTTGACACCACTGAAAGTAATTCTAGACGATAAATGTCGGTGGCACATCTACTACATTTTGTGGCTTCGTTTGCATGTAGTACGAGTGTGACTTTTTGTTATTGTTCAGGTTGAACCATTAAAAGGGAAACGGAAAGAATTGTAGTTTTGCTTTTTTAATTTTTATTTTATTTTGATTTCATATTTCAGGCTGCCTACAGTCTTCGTTACATAATTATTGCTGTTCGTTCTAAGGCAATCGCCGTCTAACAAAATTTGCTTTCTGAATGCAAAATCGCTCAACATAGGAAACATTTGTAGCAAACTGTACATATTATATGCTAGCCTCTGGCCACTATACTCGCGCTTCACTCATCTTGCTCTGTGCCAGATCAACTGGTTTTGCGGCCAAATGCCTGCGCTCTTACCTATTTGAAGTGAGTCTTTGTAATTTGCTGAGCGGAAATAACTTCTATACCTTGTTAATTTTACTTTTCGGTAAACACGCACAAACCAAGAGGCGCGTTGACATTTGAAAACCACATAAATCCTCCGGACTTCTCATTCACTGAATTGAATTTTTATAGCAAACTTACCTCTGTACAAAACTTTATTAAATGTGGTGGTAATAATTCGTAGTTCGGGATTTGGTGTATCACCAATTTGCACCATAAGTGAAAGTCCAACAATACCCTGCGATTTATGTTGTGCCTCGGACATGTTGTGGTAGAGTTCCTTGTTGAAGCCGTAAATTTGTATCTGTGAAAGACATTTGAAAAGAGGGCGTAAAATAAGGATGGATTAGCGGAAAAGTGAAAAATGTCTGTCAAACCAACAATTTTGCAATTGGTTCATTTTTATGTGTACATGTGTGTGTATATGTTTGCATTTACCTCGCCGGGAAAACTGTAACCCTGTATGTAGTGCTCTGATCCCCGACTGTTCTCAGTGCCATAGTGTATGTAAATCTCTTCAAATTGATAGCGATAGGCGAGTGGGCCGCCTGTGATGTTCACCGGTTGCTTTGTGTCCTTGTCGACGCGGAAGACCAGCGATTGACCTGTGTTGTGTAGTGTACCGGAAACCTATGCGATAACAGCCATCCAACGAACCAAGAATACAACCATCCAGTTAGCGAAACAAACAGTCAGTCAGTCAACCAGCCATCCAGTCAACCAGCCAACGAAGTTAAGCATTCAAACAATCAGCCAATAGAGCATAAAAACAGACAGCAAACGATGTGACGAAAATTGAAAAGAAAAGGAAAAACAAACGGCTTTGAGAATTTCTCGCTTGACTAATAGAATGTGCGTATGTACATATGTTGAATTTTAAAGCCAAATAAACTTCCGAAACCAAAGAGAAATTGAGCGTTCCTACTTTTACAAAGATTTTGAGTGCAGCAAATTAGGCTTGGAACGTCAAGATCAACAATCGATATTAATAAGTTAAAATTCATCTTAAGCAATTTTCGGAGAAATTTAATACCTGTTTAAAAATGTGTGTTTGGATTTGTATTCTTGGATGCATTTAAAAACTTTCATTCGACGGTGATACAATTACGGTGATATATTGCGAGTTACCTCCGGTGGTGTATCATATCCGGAATATGATATTCGGTTGATACATATGCTTCTTCAAAATATATTTAGCCTGCACCCTCTAGCGGGTTCAAGTAAACTTGGAAACTGTCTTAGGTAACTACCAAAACTCATTACATTGAATGAACGTTTTTGGCAACTATTCAAAACATGGGCATAAGGTAAAATGTTTTTGTTTTTTTATATTACATTCCCCCAGATCTCTGAGTTGGTGTAGTTCTGGCTTTTTAGAGAGCCAACCATAATTGTTTTGTCATTGTCAGACCTACAATCATATTTGTCGTATTTATTAAAACTTATTTACATGTCGAGCAAAAGGTCATAATATTTCATGCAAAAGTTTATTTAACACTGTACCTCCAATAGGCTTCAGTTACTCTACTTGTTGTATATACATAGTATATGCACAAATATTAATTCTATATACTAAGTGAAAATATTTTTAATTTTATCCTAATTGATATTTTGAGAAAACAAAAGATCTGTCTGGGAAGCTTTCAAAGTCACTTTTATTACTTTAGCCCGTTTATTACTTATTGTATCAAAAGTTTTGATCTTCACATAAAAATTATATTGTATATGTATTGAATATGTATGGGCTCCCATTTCAGATTTTACACAGTTTCGACTTCATATGATCTAGAAAAAATCTGTTTGATTGAAAGTTTAAAGAAAAATATGTAATATTTTACAAGGTAAGTTAAGGAATTTCTCTTTCTAATTTATTTTCAAATCAGCTTAAGTATGTATGTATATATTTTATTCTTATATTATCCAAAGATTATGCTTTTTTCTTTTTTTATTAGAAAATTATAATTATTTTTAATTGTTTTGTTTATTAGTTCATATTGTTTTCTTGTACGAGCTTTAAGTTCCTGAACTGCAATAATTTTATATTTATCTTACTTTTACTTTAGGATTTAAATTGCCTTTAGTTCTTATGAAATGTAATGTGAATTAATCTACATACATATTTAATTTGGCATAATAGTGTTTTGTATGAATCATTTAAGTATTTAACTATTTATTTTTACAGGGTTGAAGGAGATAGATCTTATCTCCATTTTTTTATGTATCTCATGTCTTTTTGTACACTCTTATTTTACATAGGTTTTGTCCGGCACGTATCCATATAGGTGTATTTTAATTGTACTTCTTCGAAGGGGACTTCTTAAATGTTGCTTAAACAATTTATAATGCCCTTTCGATTTAGTCTGTCAAAATTCTGCAGAAATTCAGAAGTTATAGAAAAAAATCCAAATAATGTAAAAAACTAGAACTTAAAAAACAGACCAAGGCGAATCCATACAAGGTGATGTCATAAATACAACTACAAAATTCCTATGTATTTTGTTTTTGTTTCTGCGTAAGAGTTGTCAAAATTTAAATACATTCTGTTTTTGCTTTTACGGCTTTTGAAAGCTCATACGCAAAAGCAAAAACAAAATACATGCAGGTGAATAAAAAAAAATCAAATCAGCTGCTCTTATGGCATCACCTTCTATAAATTCGCCTTGAAACAGACTATCAAATATTGAATGACGCATAGATTTTTGTACGAAAATTTCTACAAATTTCGTTGCCTACCTTGTGCTTGTCGATGTGTAAGGGTCGCAGGTACGGGTCGAAGAGTAATTTGTCGGGCACCACGTCTATGGGTGATTGACGTCGCCCTTTATTGCACATATTCCACTGTGGATTGATAAGGCCCCAAAAACTTGGTCCTATAAAGAGAAGAAGATATAAGATAAACAAATGTATGTATTTATGTTTGTAAGATATACTAGGCATCTACTGTATAAAAGCCATTAAAAGAGCTGACATATTTTTTGTTACAATCCCTTTGTAAGCAACCCCATATATAGTATACTAGACGACCCCGGCAGGCGTTGTCCTACCTATATTCGTTTATAAATTGACCCTTTTGAAAATATAGGTATGCACGTTGTCCTCGTCGAGGCAAACAGTTTGACACTAAAATTTTAATATTTTTTATCATTAGTTAAATTTGACTTTTTAAAAAATGGTAACCCTCTACAAAATTTACCTAAAAACATTCTCATAGCGAAACGAACTATAGCTATTTCATATAGCTTGTGTATAATTAAATTAAATTCAACTTTTCAGCTAGATGCCAACTTTCCTTAAAATATAGATATGCCTTCCTCTCAGCGAATCGAACAGTGTGGCACACATATTTTTATATTTCACACAGGTTAGGTTAGAACGAGTGCAACCATGCAAGATTACGGATGCATGCGTAGGCTAACAATGCCCGTTGTAATAAGGCTGAAAGGAGCCTTAAAAGGTGAACTACACGACGCTTTACATAGTGTAGAAAATCGGGAATGCTCGCCGAGTTCAGGGCAGCTTCGACAGAAATCCTGGTTAGGCATTCCAATATCTTTCCGTGTATGCCCATGAGGCACCGCCCGGTTATTATCCCGACCATTAGTCTGAGAGAAGGGCAATCAAACGGATGAGAGCTTTGGATCGCAGTTGCCGGGAATGACACTATGCCCAGAAAGTCATGCAACTATCACGGAACATTAGACGCGTCCAGATTGAGAGAACTTTTGGATTCCATAGCAACACTGGGCGTGGTTTTGTGAGAATTGAGAGATGTAATAGCACCTTGGCTGCCAAAGTATACAGTGAGGAGACGGACATTGTCAGACCGAGAGCAGCATCCATTATAGCATTATCTCGTTACATCTGGCAGCACTGCATCCGGACTGAAATTTGCATATATATATATACATATATATATATACTATACATATATGTATATGAAACCCCTTAGTTTTGAAATAATTTATCATTTTTATCGTACAAGCAATCAAATATTTTTATGCTATTGTTTCATTAAAAATGACTACGATAGTAATTTTGATATTGTAGGATAGATAAATTTTGGTTTGCTCGTTCCATAAAAGAAACAATGCGTAAAAAAACATGCATTTGCCAATTAGAACAAAATTAGACATTCTTGAAAAAATTATCTATTCGAAAAACTAATCAAATAATATGACGCATGAGATTGGCGACGGCAGGACAGATTTTCATTTATATATATATATATATATAGATCATATATGTATATTTGATGTTTGTGAAATTAGTATTTTGCCTAATTTTCGAGTATTATACATATGTACATATATGGGTGACGACTATGATGTTTTCACTGGTTTATAAAAAAAATTATTAAAAACTAAACTATGAAGACCTAACTAATATGTATTTGCATTATTTGAAATAAAACTTTTCGAGTTTGAATTTATACATAAAAGAAATTTCGGCGCAAGTTATTCATAAAACTAATAGTGTATCTAATCACTACTTTAAAGTGCGAAATTGTTCAGAAAAAGTATTTAAAAATGTGTAGAAGAGAAATAATTTGTGACTATTTTAATTTTTGTCGTTACAGAAGTATATTTTGTAATATTACTGACACAAATTGCATACATATGAAAATGGTTCAGTAACATTTTCCATGACAAATTTTTTCTTCAGTTTTTATAAAAATCTAGTTCATTTATTAACATAAACAAAAAATTTTTACGAAAATTTAACAAGCATGAACTTTTTAGTCAGAAGTTTAACAAGTTTTTGGGATGTGCAGTTTTATAGCTCATGTAACTTCAGTATAATATTTCAATTTTGAAATTTTTTTTTCATAAATCAACAAACATTTTTAGCCACATGAAACTTCCACTATATACTGAAATTAAATTGGTTACAAACCAGCAAAACGAAAAATTTTCTGATTAAAAATTTTGAAAATTACATGAAAGTTTGTTGAATTTTGATACATTTTTTAAAAAGTTTGAGACTTTCATTTATATGGTTTATGTTAAATAATGAACTATGATTTTATTAAAAACTAATAAAAACGTTACGATCCTATGGATAGTAAAACCATTACTGTTAATTTGGATAAAAGAGAAAAAAGTTAACATTGTAATAAGCGAATGCTTTAGTTAGAAAATAAAAAGAGGTGTCGAAACCGCTCTTGAAATTTGTTTGCGCGCTTTGGTAGAGAAATGAATAGATACGAAATATTTCTAAATGTTATGTTACCTGGTTGTATGTACTTCCGTTGAGACTTACAACTCATTTCAAAGTAGAAACGTTGAAATTTTATATACTAATATAACTAATGTTCTACCACAATACTACTTCCATGGAGCTATATATAAGATATTCTCATAAAATCGTTTAAAACTTCATTATTGGATTATTTAAACCCCTTAAGTTCCATTTAAAATATATTTTAGTGCACTCAAGCTTCCATGAAAGGAGTGGCGGGTGTTTTAAATATTTTTACCACTTTAAATTACTTCCATTTTAAATGCAGTCAATGGTAAATGCAGGTGTCAATGTGAAAGTCAGTCGTTGCGTGGAAGTTTATTCAATGTCAACTGATGAATTTACAGGCCACGAATGGTAGCTTGCAATGGTACCGCCAATTCCAACAATGACAGCAACAACAACTCGCAATCTCTCTGAGGTGAATGAAAAGCGCTGCTATTTATTATCCTTCCCCATCAAAGTGAATGCCCACATAAAGAAAATACATGCAAGTATTTGTATATACATACATACACGCATATACATATACAGATGTATGCATATTTGTATTTGTTGTTTTCTATGGCGGAAATACAAATTTTTTCATTCATTGCACGCAAATCTAGCCGCCATTTCTACCCCAAAGGAATAGCCGTTTGCCACTCAAAATGACTAGCCGTCTGTAAGTCGGTACGACAAACAGTTTTAGAAGTTACACTCTTTCAAATTAGGCTGTTCCATAATTTTTGAGAATAGTCTGGAAATTGCTAATTATTTGATAAATTTTGAGGTCAACATTTCCATATTTAATTTTTGAAAACGTTATCAACATTTTCCTAATAATTATACAGTATTTTGATAATAGGTGTTGCTTAAGTCATCGCTAACTATTATTTTGATACTTACATTATAAATGTCTTCTCATAACAGTTATGAGTAAAACACTTTTTCAACTCCTCCCAGGACTTTTATCTTGTGACTTGCATATTTTATAAAACTATTTTCCACAATAAATATTAGTGAGAACGAATTCTTTAAGTAATTTCTGGCCCAGTCCGGAACAAGTTCCGTATAATTTCGGGACTATTTCGAGATTGTTTCGTAAAGTGTCCATAGCTATTATGAAAAGGCTTTTATAACATAATTCTCAAAGTAATTGTTATTTATGACTTATAAATTATGTATCATGCTGTAATAAATATGGAGTGACTTTAGTTATTTCCTCTAATAAATAAATTTTAAAGATGATTACAAAAGTATGTATTACAGACAAAATTTATAAATTTATTTATAAAAAGAATCGAGAAAATATTTTCCATACAGAGGGTCAACAAAAAATAAAAGCCGACTTAAAATTAAAGTGTTAAAACATGCTACCGAAAAATAAATAGGATAAAGAAACCGTTGTATGCTTATTATAAGACAAAATTGCGGTGGCGAAATGAATTGGCCGTTAGGGTTAAGCCCTTTATTCTTTTTCCACTTAAAAAGTTTTTAGACGTTCAATGCTGAAAAAGAATGTTGTGATGTACACGTAACTGGTATTATATATATTTTTCCACCGCCGAGCTATTTGACTCCATTTATTTTTCAATAAAGAAAACTGAAAACAATTATTTTTTAGTCGATATTGGGTAAGAATTTCTCAAACCTTTGGTCCCAATTTGTAATTCAAAATACATGATTTAGGTAGGGTTTCAACAGAAAACTTTGTTGAGAAAAAGTCTCTGCTTCAATTAAAACGATTTTCAAAAACAAAAACTATACAAACGATTAAGAAAAATATTGCGTCGAGCAAAAAAAATTGATAGCCATTTGGAGATCAATAATAAAAAAGTTTTCCCTAATCTAAAAACTTTCAAATTTTTTTACATTTTTTAGCTATAATTCCTGAACTAAAAAAGCTTAAAAAAGTGAAGGGTACTTTTACGAAGAAAAACGTGAAAGTGTCATCTCAATCTTGCTATGCAGAACAATCTTTGGATGACTATCAGCTGTTTTCTTGAGATCAAAGTAAAAAGTGCCAAACTTAACGGTGAATCGTTTTTCAGCACGGAATTCGTCTTTAACATTTTATTAAATCTGCGCAGGCAGCAATATAATAATATCACTTTCTGTGGTTTGATTTTGCGTCAGAAGTTATAGGAAAAACTAACTCGGAATAGTATGAAATTTGAAACTTGTTTTAGCATAAAACTTGCTTGGGTGGCATTTTCATAATCAGCGGACCCAAATCCATATGAAATGTGATATTACATCAAATGAATATTCTGCACCCTGAAAATAAAATTTATTCGCAGATTTTCAAATGAAATTGTGAATGCAGCAAACATTTTTATTAGCCGCTGTCCAATTCAGAAACTGTTATGCACCACATCTACTAAACAGAGTGAATAAAAGTGAGCAGTTTCCGGAAAAGGGCGAAAGTATAAGGTAATTCTGCATATCAGCGCCTATAACTTAAAAAGTACTGTTCCGATTTCAACAACGGCGTAAAGAGGTTGAATGTGCATTTAAAACTCTATCCATAGAGGGCTAGGTTCGTTTGCTATTCTGGAGTTTTTTGGCCATAACTCTAAAAGGACTTTGAAAACAGGGGTTTTTGTTTGTCTATATCTCGAAAACGCTTAATTGGAAAAATAATTGAAACATATTCAGCGACCCTAAAAAACACTTGTGTCATTTATCGGCCTTAAATTAATGATAAAAAGTCAGGTTTATAAAAATATCTGTTTCTATTTAACTAAAGTATTAGTTTTCGAGATCGCCACAATCATAATTTGTGTGGTTGCTTCCATATATCCAAATATACAGTATTCCTTTTCCTTCATATTTCGAAATTGTAACCACTGTAAAAGCGCATACTATTTAAATTAACTTCACATCTTTCACTCACCGGAGATGCCATCATAGGTCCACCATTCTTCCCAGCTGGCTTTGATTCCTGAAAAGAAAAAAAAAACAGAGTATTGGTCTAGGTGTGCAATAAATTTAGGAATATATGAAATAATTTGTAAACTTTCTAAAGTATGGACCTTAATTACACAATGTAGAAGTTTATGTATATATATTTTTTTCTAAATAAATGTTTTGCTTTTTTATAATTTTGTATGCATTTGATTAACGTAATATGTGGTCAGTCATTACAAATTGAAAAACTCCAATTAAAATTAAAACACATTCTTACCACACACTTTTTCGAACAAAATTGACAACATATATTTTAATGAAGTACGCTGAGCAGAGTTCATGGAAATGAGTGATTCATAATAAATCGAAATGACCAAAACTACAGCAATTCCTGAAAAATGGCAATTACGATATCCGCTGAGCCTTTATGCAACAAGGTGATAAAGTAAGATACACACAAAAAGTGCACTTTTTTATATTAATTTATAAAACTCATTTCACCTTTTGCATTTCAATACTTTTTAACGATATATTTTGTTTTTTTTTTTTGATTTTTTTTGTGTTTATATACAACACGCTCGCGTACTGACTGTGATTGCGTGCGATAATGCCGTTGACTTCCAACAGCATTCCACATGAATTACAAAATAGGAAAAACATATGAACATTGTGAATGCGCGCTGAAGGTAGCTGAGACTCGCGCAGTGGAGGAGTGCAACAAAATTTCCGTGTGAAAGCGAATTGCATACAATTACTCGCATTTGCATATGTTTTTTGTGCGCGTACAACTTGTCATGTATGTCTATTGCGCTAAACCTTATTTACGTCTTTTTAAAGCACTCCCGATTGCCATAGCTTTAAGTATTTTGTACAAAATTAATCCACAGGAACATCGAAATGTAATAGTCATTGTACATATCCCTTACGTTCAGATAGATAAAAACTAAACTGACGATTATGACGATCGTACCTGCCTTTTCACTTTTCTGTAAAATTCTGTTTACAAATAGCTGACCAATTTTCCCCTGTAACATTGTACAATACAGAGTAAATTATTTTGTTTTTTTTTTTTAGTTTCAGATAACTAGAGTGAATGCTTTAATTTAATTTAAACGTCCGCGTAGGACGCGTTAAAGTTGCAAAAAAAGAAAGAGTACAGCTCGTAGTCGACTGACACGTGGGCGTATGAGTGACAGACGAAACCTCAACACACATACTCGCCCACACGCACACAACCCTAGACTCTTTGTGGTGTAAAATTTACATTCGTTCGCCGATCCATGGCAGTACAATGCAAGGCAGAATTTTGTTTGTTTAATTCTATTTTGTTGATACGAAATGGAGTCGATTGTAAAACCAAATATTTGCACAGATTTTGTGAAAATTCAACTGCATGTAATTCATAGCGCAAAGCCAATAGCAACGTTTTTTTAGTTGTATTTTCCGAGTTCTTGTGTGTGTGGTTATGTTTGTTTTTTTACACATGAGTTTGCAATTTATATAATTTATTTTTTCCCCTTGCGCTTCAAATTGATTTTGTTGTGTTGTCGACTAAAAATCAAAGAGAAATTAATATTTTATAATTCTGTGAACCGACATTGAATGCAGAACCGAAAGTGTTTACATACTCGTGAATGACAACAATAGTAATATTTTACTCATTGAGGATTTAATCGACTTAAATTTTTACTACTAAGAAGAGTCATGTACACGCCAATGTTTTGTGATTTTTGTATGTTTTTACTTAAAGCCAATGGCGTTTCAAAGTTATTTTAATGACAACCACTTACATATTGTATTTTTAATAAAAAGGGGAATTAGTTAACATTTTTATTTTGTTTTTAGAAAATGCAACTATTGTTTACTCAATTCATACATGTACATAGTGCACAAAAAACACAGAGTTTGATCTTTATATGTACAATGTACCAAAATCTGTGCGATTATTGTGAAATGTAGTTTCCTTTTGAATGGACGTGAATCTCCTGGCAAAACTCATTAGTTTTACCATGAAATTTTCAAAAACGGGGAACTTCAATAAATCCTCATTATTATTGCTCGTGCGATATGCTCCAAATTAAATTTGGAATGAACTTGATGAATTTTTAAAATTGTAGATTTATTTTATTGATATTTAAACATTTCGGTATGAAGGTGGTCTTAAAGCAGGTTTTTGAAAAGAAACATTCAATAATGTCAGAATTTCTTAGCAGCGGCCGTGGACTTTTCTTTCGGTGTACCTCGGCTTCAAATCATGGTCGGGGCAATAAACATAACATAATATGAAACATTTTTTCGAATAGCAGTCACCTCTCGGCAGGCAATGGCAATCCTTCGAATGTATTTCTGCCACGCAAAAATGTCTCACCAAAATCATTTGCCGTTCGAAGTCGGCGTAAAACTGTAGGCCTCTCCATTTGTCTTACAACATCAAGAGAAGTGCGGCTGGTCTCTACTTTTCTGAGTAATAGCTTTTCTGTTCTGACAACCGACGGGCTTACTTCAAGCCCTTAAGTTGCTTTCTCTGGTGTGTCGCAAGAGAGTTTCCTAAGCTCGCTTCTATTTGTACATTTTATAAATGATATTGATAGCTGCTATCTTTTGCCGAATTCTTGCTTCGCGCTAAATATCTGAAGGTTAAAATTCTAATAAATTTTGAAAATCGTAGATCTGTCTAAAGACTTAATATCATTAAGGCGGTAGTTGATTGCCCATATTTATTAAATATAATAAGAGTTAAAGCTTATCAACGTCCGCTGTTAAGTGTACTTTCGTTCTGTCCAAAAAGGAAGAAATCGAGTGCTATTCGTCATACTTTCACTTTTCACTTTCCGAGCAGCCTTTTAATCTTTTGTAGGTACTTTGATAGGCAGTTGAATATGTTGGATTCTACGTACAAAATCCTATAATAATCGATTATTGCAGGTTGTTTGGTCATTAAAATTTGTCAGATGTGTATTTGCCTAAATGATAAAAAGTCAATGTACGATTGAGTCAAAACTGGAAAAAGAAACTTTTTTTCGCACTACTCTTTCCTAAAGACCAAGCCGGCTAGTTTGTAAAAACTGAAATGGAGCTACTATGTATGTTCATACTTACTTGAAACCATAGATATTATTTCCACAACTGTTGTTTTTAAAAAAATCGCCGTTTTGGCAACGACAGTAAAAGTTGATTGTTTGAAAGTACGAGCTTTTGAGAATCTCATTAGTTTTGTTTTCCCATGATTCTGACATGTGCGTGGTATCTGTACGTATGTACCTATATACATACATATTATATATATAAATATTGATATATTGATATCAACCATAGTAGTACCACGGAAACCAGACCAGCATAAACTTTGTATGTACATATATGTACATGAAAACTCCAATCACTTCCATCCTCTGTAAATATCTCTAAGAACTTGGCGTCGCACAATAACAAAGTCAAAGAAACAAGAACTGTTTGAATTCAAAAACTCGAATATGAAAAAATGAAAATGAAGTCACAACAACCAATTTGAGGGAGATGTTGCCAAAGTTGGCAGTCCCACAGCATGCCAACCTGACGCGCCAGAAAGTCTGGCGCCAGTAATGCTTTTAAGCTACTCCTTCAAACGAGTCGTCGGCTGAATAGAGATGACAATTTTAATACCCCGTAGGAAAAATCTGAACTAGTGAAATGAATTTCTGGTCCAAAATTGATACCATTGCCGCAATTTTGGAGCGCCATCAAAATTAAAAATAGTGAACGCGCAAAGAAAACGAACGAAATTAAATTTTTTAAATTAATCAATTTTTAAATCTGAAATAAAATGAAAATTATTAATTAAGTTTCATGTATGTGAAAACCCTGGGTCAGGTTGGGTACGTGTGTGCACGTGTTTAGTCAACCATTCTAAAGTAAACACGAACGGAATAGAAAAACAAATCCCGATGAAACACAGCAATTATTAAACCAAGTCATTACCGCATCGAATGATGCTATTATTTTTGCAAATGACGATAAATGTCTCAATGTAGTGCAGTGTGATATAGAGTTTTGGTGATATTCCCTGACCTGAGATCACTAGATTTAACCGTCACATACTTGCTTCCATAGGTTTTTTGAAGTCACGTATTTAAGTATGTAAAAACTCTACACTCTGGAAGTCCTGAAGAAATACAGAACCTAAAGCAAAAACCTAAGAAAATAGCATATAATGGGCCCAAATGAATATTAAATATTGATTTGTTGACGTAATATAAAAAAATCAAGAACTAAAGTTTGTCATTTATAAAAAATTACAGCCATCCAAAATCGCGTGAGCATTTTTACCCCACATTGCATTACATTATTTAACATAGGTTGGTAATTATTTTTCAATAGTTCTTCGTCCTGTATTCCCGGTTTTGGACAACAAGCAAATTATTTATGGATGTTGTGTTTGAACGCTCTAAGGTGTGCGAATACTACTTTATTGAATTAATAAATTCGCTAGCAAGTTTATTGCGGAATTATCGTGATTTTGCGTTCATATATATAAAACCCTGTAACACACATATTTTAGATTTTGATTGGCATGCGGGTGTTATTTATTTTTTTTTTTTGTACTCGAACTTATTAAAGTAAAGAGAAATGCTGTGCCAAGCTTAACAACCGTTTTAAAGGGATATAAAAGAGTTAATACTTAGGGTTGCTAAAATTAAGACTTAGGACTGTTAGCGGCGTTTTGCTCTGCAATGCAATGCTCAACCATAGGACCGCTATAGACTTGGATATCTTTATGGTGTATTTGGTCCGGCTTTTTCAGTATAGAAACGGAACTAGTCACTGTTTGTCGACGATGATTGTATTTTTGAGTATAAAGAGATATTTCACAAACCAACTCGGTTACGGTGAGCGTCAAATAAAATGATAAAGTTATGCATTTTTGTTGTAACTTTTAAGGAATTTTAATGTCGCTGGATTTTTGCTTTATAGAGGACCAGTCCAAGCCTAAATCTATATGAACACTTTATGTATGTATGTCGGAAATTCAGCAATATTTGGCGTTATCTCTTAACAGCTGAAAGCTTGAAGCTATGATTAAGTAGAGTAGTCATGCGCTTGATTGTAGATAGTTCGATTTACTGCAGGGTTATAATTATGTCGCGTGTGTTTGTATGTAATTACATAAGTATTTGTATTGCCTGGCGGGCTTCCCTGGGGTAATCCACATCAGCGTGGTTAGTTGGCAATTGAAGTCAGAACTAAACTACAATAAACAAGAAATTTATGCATTACTGCAGAGCAAAAAAACTGAATGTACGAGTATGTGAAAAACTGAAAGTTAAAAACAAAAGCATGATAGGATAAGTAGTGAAATCTAGAAATATGTAGTAAAAATCGGAATCACAAACAAAGTCGAAGACACTTCCTCATCCGGCGTATGAGGCGACGCATTTCTATATTGCGGTAGTGACGCATTTGTGGCGCCTATTGTTGACATTCATAGTTGGCTCAACGCTTGGCACAAATATATTCCTGAACTTAAATGACAACTAGCTGGAGCTGAAGATTGAAGTTTTTCAACTATCATTGTTGCTGTCCTTTTTGTAATCCATATTTTCAATGTTGTGATTGTGTTCCCGTATTCTCTTGTCCTTGCAAGCAGTTGATACGAAAATTATTTTATGCGCAGTGTTGTTGGTTTAGAGCTGAAAAGTATGCTATTAAATTGGCGACTAACTGACTGAGAAACGATGGGCGAAATGATGTTGCGCCAAACAGCATCCTACTTTGTAACAACAACAACGCACGGCTATGTAGCAAATAATAAAAATTTATCAGCGTTGAAATGGCTGTGTTGTGTTGTGAAATGGCACTTAGAGAAAAGAGTAAAAAATGTTGGATAAGGGAAAACAGAGAATAGACAAACCGACGCTTAGAACTCACCCGACAGCATCCCAAATGGCGGTTCTTCATCATTTGGCGCCGTTTTCGTTTGTTCGCACTCCTACCGCTCCAATTTCTTATGTTTTAGTATGGCCGTATATAAAAATGTGGGCATACCCTTAGTTTTTTCACTGCTTATGCTGGCGCTGCTGCTGGTGCTGGTGCTGGTGCTTATCTTAGCCTAGTTATCATTTAAGCACTCGTATCATCGTCTAATAGCAGAATCGATAGCTGTAAGATAGCGTCGGCAATGTCCTTAATTTTTATTGTTGCTGTTGCTATTACTGTAGCTGTTTCTGTTTATTTGGGTGTATCAGGTTGCACTCCGTTCAATTGCTTAAATGCATTGCGTTTATTTATTGTCCTGTTTGGCATTTCCAGCCATTTTGGCTTAGTGCTAGACGATGACGCCAATGACTCACCGATTTTGTGGCATCGATTGGATAGTTGAAGTGGGTGAGGGTGAGACAGATCCGGCGACGAGTCTACCGAATTCATTGGAGAAATGGGTGGGCTGTGGTTTGGGGATGGCGCTCGCCACTCCGGCGCCACATTTTCGGTTATTGATGTTTTTCTATGTTGCTGCAGCCAACTGAGCTAAGTATTTTATTTGCCACATTTTGTTGCACATTTCGTTTGCTTGTGGCGTTCACTTTGCACCATAGCAATAGTTTTTATTCGTCATTTGCAATATATTATTTGGACGTTTGCACAAAAACAACTTGGGTGTTGACTATAATTTTTTATTTTGGACTTTTTGCTTCACCAAATGAATATTTAAAGCGAAATGATGGTACTGTGTACTTTATTTGTAAACACAGGGTCGGTTCGTTAACCGGGACCTATTGACCACAGAATAGTTGCGATAAGTGAAAGTTTCAGTTTCAGAATAAAAACTTAACTAATAACTAGTACATGTAAGTAACCTATACTTCTATAATAGGTATACAATTGATTATATTTGTATAGAATAATATAAAAATTTGGTTCCGAAAGTACTGGTCCGATTTTAATAACTATTTTTTAAATGATTAAATTTAAATGAAACATATGCAAAAAAAAGAGTAGTATGGTTATTTCTAATTTCCTTTTGAAGAATATGTATATTAGGGTGCATGACTCCCCGTACATAAAAACGCTACGGGGTTTCCATCGCAATTTTAAAACTCATTATATTTTAAGAAAGCAGCCAAAATAATTCGCAATAATTATAGGGTAATGTGAGCTGGACCGATGTGAAACTATCTCCATTTTTGGGGGTTTGTATAAATAAAAAAATTGTCAGCCTACAAAGTTAGGCGATAGAAATGAAACTTCATGGATCTCGATGGGCACTTGAAATGAAAATACTCACCCTAGCCAGCAAGTTTTATGAGATAGAAATATTTCGCCGATAACAGAAGCCGCTATTCATTATTCTGGAATTTTTAAGGGTGTTAGGTTAATGAAAAAAGATAGTTGATGTTTTCGCCTCCATTTATAAAAAGTCTATTCATTCACTTCAAAATTGGTTTGTGTGATTGTAAATTACTTAAATATCTTGAGAAAATTGCATCTATTGTCGTGCCTGATCTGGTTGTTGAGTCTTTGGGATTATTATTCATTTTTAAATTAAATTTACTTTCTAAAAATTGTACAAGTGGTTGAGCTTCTGTCAAGGCAAAATTGACATTAAAATCACCGCTTAAAATCGTTGGCATAGGGTGCAAATCTTCTCCTAATTCTGCTGCACCAGAAGGAGTATATGCCAATAATGCTCTATGTATGAATTTTATTATATCGTTAATTCTCTGGTTCGGAGGGATGTAGAGAACAATCATTGCCACACTCTGTCTGCTTTGCTACCCCTCTCTCGTTTTTTCCTACACCGAATCTGTCGCGTTTTCGTTTCTCTCCCATGTCTCCATCCGTCCGACTGCCCCACCACGCGCGCCATCCCTTCTCTTTTCCTGTCGCTTTTTCGTTTCATTCGATATTGGAATTACAGCCCAACGAGCGCAAAGAGCCTTCACTTCAAAAATATTTTCAAATAAATAATCTCAATTTAATTTTTTGAGTTCTGGGTAAAAACATTTAAAAATTTGTTCAATAGAATCATAATAATGATATTTTCATGCTGTCTTTCCTTTTTTGGAACATTGGTTTAATAAAAACTTAAATAGCTCAGCCAAAATTTAACCGATTTAAATGAATAATATATAATAATAATATGAGTTTGGTGCTTACATCTTATATGTTGTTTGATGTATGCCCAATCTTCTACTATTTGTGGAGTCTCTAAATGTTGTACCACAAATTTAGGAACCTACAGCTTCACCCAGCGAGAAGGTTTTTCATAGCAGAAAATCAGGCTTTTGTTTTACCCAATCATTTTAATTGAATTTAAGGTTTTCCTTTTTTGGCATCCATAGAAGCAACTATCATATGTAGCGAATCATATCCTAATCAATCCAGTCGTCATTTAGCAAAATGTGATTTAATGCTACGTGCTGAGCTGAAATACAACGCCACCTGTTGGGAATTTTTCGGTTTTTTCCTAAACATTCGCATGGCAATTACTAACAAACTCGGTCAGGTCGTTTTCACGTTTTAAGTATCCGAACAAACTAGGATATATATGGATTAAAACAACAATTTATAAAAATCAACAATCATTTTCAGGTCAAGGCCAGTTATAAGAAAAGTATTTTGAAAAAATCAACATTAGTAAAAGCGGTGGAAATTATTGCTGCAATTTCGGAGATCACCACATCTCCTCATCAGATTTCTTTCATGACTCCACCGAGGTACGAATTCACAACCTACAATTTTCTGGGAAAATGCGTAGCCAGTGATCGACAGCTGGATGGGTGGGCTATTACAAAAAAGGAAAAACGCAACAAGAGTTTTGGAAACGCACCCGAATGTACATTTGTATGTATATTTTTTTAAGTAGAACCGACAATTTTTAAATAAGTTGTTTCAGTAAGAAAGTATATTTTAATATCTAGTACTTTTTGAGGCATAACAAGTTTCACCGAGTCTTTGCTAGTATTTAATATTTTAGAAAGTGTTAAATTCTACATTTAAAAATATTCCAGGTGATTAAAGAACTAACTTAAGATGGTGATCATTCCTCCTTTATTTTAGAGGATATTCTTTTATTTATCGTTCGGTCCTTTGTTAATTTTTGTTTTTGTAATGAAGCACCGCGTTTACCTTTAATTCTTGCACCGTTCTTTAAGTAAGCTTTGAAGCTGTTTAATGACTAATTTTTGGGGGTTTTTAGTTTCTATATTCCGTGTACCATGTGGTGACCTCCGAATAGCGGCTATCACTTCTACCATTTTGAAATATCGTTGCTTTCCCATATTGTTCCCTAATAAAAACTCGCCTTGAGCCTAATAAAATTACAAAAACTTATATCGTCGTACCCCCTGTCGAAAAACCCATCCAAAAACCAAGAAATTACTATAAATAGATTATTTCAAGATTTTCTAATTGAATGTTACAGCAATTAAAAACCTTCATTTGCAATTTAGACAAGTTGAATTGTTTCCTTAGAAAAAGGACATTTTTGGCAGAAAGCAACAAGAAATTTCTGTGCCGCGAAATAAGAAAAATGAATTATGAGAAATTAAATCCAAACAAAATTTAAAGTCGAAGTAAGTCTTTTCATTCACCTTTGTTGAAAGTCTACAACAGAAATAGTATAAGCAGCTGGCAAGAACTCCAAAGATAACTTTCTTCCCTTAAAGTTGACAGTTCATTTTAAGCAAAGAAAATAAAATAAGGGATTCACTGGTTTGTAGAAAAAACAGAAAAAGCTAAATAAATTTAACTTAGCAGACGAAACACAATAAAAAAATTAAGGAAACAAATGCGGAGAACGGAAATTGCAGCAACGACAAACCAAAACCAACTAATGGAACCAAAAGGAAAACAAAATTAAAAGTTGACAGACAAACACAGACACATGCTCGAATTCATCTGCATGCACGTATAATGCAAACACACATACACTCAAATATACTTACATTCAATATCAACAAGGAAGTCTGAAGATACGATTAAGAAATACGAAATGCAGCAGAAGCGCGAAATGTCTGTCTGCTGGAATAAATGAGCGTCAACTTATGCAGACATGATTATCTAGGAAGCAAGCGGTGATGAGAATAGCGACAGGAACCTAAGCGAAAGTAAAATAAAATAAATCCGAAAACGTACCTAGCGCCCACACCCCGTTGGCTGGAAAAATTCATGAGTGCAAGAAAAAGTACAATAAAAAAAGGTAATCTATCACCCGAACATATTTATATATGTAGTTACGATGAGTTGACACTTGCGACTATTGCGATGATTATCAGCAACAATTAAAACCGGAGACGGAAGTAATATTTTTACCGCACTTACGTACACATGCATACATGCCTTAGACGCTGTTATTAGCTCCAAATAAATATAAGAATATGAAATGATGCAATAATTAATGCCGGTGGGGCACATGTCGTGCGCCTAAATATATGATATGCGGCAAGGCTAGCAGCATAAGATACGAGTTTAAGCGCCTATATATTTTATGTGTGTATGTGTGTATGTGTGTCAGTGTGCGCATAGAAATTTTAATTAAAATCGATGACATGACAGTAATTCAATATCTAAATGTCGCCTATTAATTTTGAAGCACATTTCCCGTTCTCCAATGAACCAATGTAAATATTAGATGGCGAACGCTGCCAAACGCTGCCAAACTCTGCTAAACACCATAACTCAACGCAAACGTAATGAAAACGACAGATGGATGGATGGGGTTAATGGTGGATTAACGAGCGGTTTGTGGGAGGGAAAGCAATATAGGGGATATGGAGAGATAATAATACGGTCGAAATAATGCTATTGATGGTCTTCTAAATTGCTAATATCGGCTGGTCAGCTGTGATGGATTGTGAATGGTGGGATATGGAAGAATAGGGTAAAACTGAAAGAAGGAGAGCAAATATAAGAATCGTAGAAGTGGCTTCGAAGCAAGTGATTTGAAGTTGCTTACATATACAATATATATGTAGGTACGTATGTACATAAAATCATGCTATGCGCATTTGTGGCTTGAGGTGAAACTCTCTGCAATTATGTACGCTATGTATGAGAATGTATGCGTATAAAGCTCGTTGCGTGTCTGATGCAGTCATGACTTGGAAGGTGTGTCTGTTGAAGGTTTTGTCTGTCATTTCTTCACTTCATTTTGTTCATTGTGTTGCCTTAATAGCTTCTCGCATAACTCTGAGCCATAATTACAGTTCCCTTGTTCCTCTTCTTGTGACTGCTATTTTGTCTGTAAACAACATATCTGTGTGTATGGCAGATGTATTTATTTGGAGGTATTTTCCCGTCATATATAATTGCATATCTACTGTATCTGATGTTGTTTTGCTTTTATTGGGACAATACTCAACCACCAACTAATTGTGTACACATGTAGCATATCCTTAGCATTCAGGTGAGTTTCCCAATTAGAAAATAGTTTGAACATCGCGAAACAGGTAATATTATAAAATTTTTATCAGGCACATAAAGGTCACCACGAATTGGCCAAAGTGGTGTTAAATGGAATAAGATACACAACTTGCACAACCTGCATTTTCTACCACGTCGGAAGCTATTGTTTTTTTTTTTGGCTAAAAGCTACGATTTGTAGAGCCACTAAAGAGCTATCACGTAATCAAAACAATGTATAGGAAACTTGGACTTTTCTTTGTTTTTCGTCACCTTAAAATTGTTTCAAATCTTTAATGTAGAGCACGCCCGGTGGCAGAAAGTCAACCACTACAACGGTCTGTATACTTTTACCAGCTGCTCGTAAAGTTTAATATCTTCACCATAATTACCGTAATAATTGAAATACTATTTTTAAATTTGTCTGGATTAGATATGTGCAAGTAACTTTCAACAGAATTTGTATTTGTATTTTAAATTTGCCCTTTTTCACTTTGGGTGTTCTCTTGTTATTAAGTTTTACTTTCTTGTTCAATATATGTATGTATGTTTATAAAAAAAATGTATTCGAATTCGTTGCCTTGTATTTTTAATGAAGTTATTAAAGCCAGCTTGTGGTTGGAGTTTATTGACAAACACCATCTCGTAATTAAGAGAAATATGATGCCAATAGTTACTGCATTGCTTTGGTTTTTGTTTTATTGTTTCTTTGTCAGCATTTTTATTAGCATTGAACATTTGTTTTTGGTATTGAAAAACAATTTCAGAGTGCGAAAAAATACTAGAACCAAATGATCAACCCCAATGAACCTTGAGAAAAGAAAACAACTAAGCGAAATATTTTATTAAACATATTTTTTTTCTAGCTTTAAGCCGCTGCTCCACTCGAACGGCATTCGATTTAACGCTATGAATTCGAATGTAGCAAAAAAAAAAAAATACCGACCCCTACCAATGAACAATTATGGTTGGTTTCTCAAACTTTTTTTCATTCGCAACTGCGCAGTGAATCATTTGGATTTGGTGCAACCCAATATGACTTCCAACGAGTGACAATACTCTTTAAACACATTACTTACTTTTTTGAATCTCTTACCGTAATATTTCTTTTAACTTAATTACTTTATTTTACTTTATTTTCATATGTAAGCAGGTGACAACTCTCTTTCAAAAAGCTTCAGACCCATATTCCAATAATTGATTTAACTTAATAAAATTTCAATAAACAAAATTAAACAGGTGGCAATCCTAGCTGAAATAACTTTTGAAACAAGATTTCTTAACATTTTTAGTTTGGCACTCATATTTAATTTATTAATTAACCTTTAAACAGGTACTAACCTTCTTTAGAAACATTTTGGAAATGAAGCTTTATTAAACCGCTTTTCTTTGATACCCATAGTCCAATATTTGATTTCACAAATTTTTTTAATTTAATCAACCCTTTAGAGAGGTGGCAACTCCCTTTAAAAGATTGCTTCTATAACGGGCTATATATGTGTCAAATCCTATCCAAATTTGTACAGTCGTTATATAGTAGTCGGTGATCTAACTTATTTATTTAATTAACTATAACCGTTTTAACTGGTGTTAATTCTCTTCCAAATATATAACATCTATCTATGTTATTCCATCTTGTAAGCTATTTACGTGCTAGATTTATACAAACGCGCCCAGCCCTTTTAGGCGTGAAAAGGTAACGAATATACTCACTTTGTACGGCTTCTCAAACCTTGAAAACGACTGGACCAAAATATACGCTTCCTTCTGCGGCTTTGTTGGTAATTGCTCCGCGAAGGTTTATGGAAAAATAAAAATCGAAAAATATAAGTGGAAAAATTCTCAACAGGTGGCGCTCTAGCACACATTTCGTTTTTCAGTTCAATTCCGTTCAATTCAATACAGTTAAACACGTGGCGTTAAATAACATATTGCTATATGCCGACTGGTCAGATTTGGATAAAATTTGCCACATATGTATGTATATAGTTCGATGCATGGCTTCCCATAAAGAGTTTTTAAAGCGAGTTGCCACTTTCTTAAAATCTTAAATTCTGCTCCGGGAAGGTGTTAGGCATGGCTTTGTATAGTTGGGAGAGGGTTGCCACCTGTTTTAAAATTCAAATTTAATCAAAATATACGCAAGTTCTAAATATTAAAATGAGCGTGCCAAATGGTTCGTTCCGGCAGGGTTCATAGCGAACTTTTGTAGGGGTTGCCACCTGTGCGAAAATCCGAATTTAATAAAATTATATATAAGTTGTTTGATATAATAAAATATCGGTGTCAAACCTTTTGTTTTCCCAGAGCAAAGTTTAGATGTATATTTTGAGGAGGGCTGCCACTTTTTAAAAAGGGAAATTCAAATAAATTAAACACAGTATATAAAATATTAAAGTTTCACTCGTAATGGGTTTTCAGAATACAAATGCAAAGGGCAGTTGATATATAAAAATAGGCAAGGACAACGTCTGTGGCGGTGGAGTCGAATATTTCTAAAACCGTATTCGCCACATATGTAAATATCAATTTAAGATATCTATGAAACCCGTATTTATGGTCCGATTTGATTCAAATGCAGATTGTGTTTTAACCAGATAAATAAAATAAAATAAATTAGAAAGTAGGAGTAATATGTGGTGCTATAGTCACGATATTTCTAAACGTCGTATTTACAGCCCGATTTCATTCGAATTCAAAACACTTATTAGCTACAAAAATTTAAATATTTTATATTAAAATTGAGCCATTTGCACATAAACAAGTAAAATCATTATCTCAATTTAAAGTTTGTAGCGAAGCGCGCCGGGTCAGCTAGTTTTGCATATAGGAGTAAATTCAATTTGAATTTGAAAGTATTGCTATAAACGATGAACCCCAGGTTTGTTACTAATTTTCTACTCACTTATCCAGCGAATACATTAGTTCTCTTAGCTAATTTGTATTTTAAATGGGTATTTTAGAAGCACTCAAAAACGAGTTTTATTAACAAAAATTGTATTCAAAACAAATACATTACTTGACTGAAATTGCTGACTTAGTAAAATTTTGTTAGGGAAAAACTACGGGCACTTCAATTCAATTAGTTGATGCTGGTAAACAAAGTTCATAATAAAAAATTGGTGCGATAATATAGATGTGAGAAAGTTAAATTATGTTCAAACTTTAGTGCACTGCAACACTAAAATTTACGCAATGGCAGGAACGTCGGGGGTGTTGGGTGCAGGTTAAGTGTACACACTAAAATTTACCACTGCAGACATCCGGGATAGTTCGCACTTAATTAAAGCAAGGAAAGTTTATTTTTTCACACGTAAAAGTACGTAAATATATGCTTGTGTAGGTATGAATGTGTGCAACAATTATTTTCCTACCCAAAAGCCACATACATACATACATATATAATATATTCGTGCGTTTTTTGCTTACGGATGCACATGTGGATATAAAAAAATCGGACGCTACCCTGTTGAGAAATCAATGCGCACCGATCGGGTTCACTCATAAAGAAATCGTCAACACAACAGTGTATTTAGCATTCTTCGTACTGCATGACTCCTTGACTGTTTAAGCCCAGCCTTAATCTCGGTAGATGGGATTAAGTACAGTTATATCCATGCAAAAATATTGCCCGTAAGATAGACCAGTAACCCTTTTCCTATTCTATGATTCTTGCTACCGGTAAATTTTTGTACCATAGTTTTGGGTGATAATAACGTGGTATAGCTGAAAAATGTATATGCCTTTTTAGGAAATAACATTGAGTTAGGACAGCATGTTTCAAGCATGTTTGCCTATATAAAAAACAAAGACAATAAAAAATTGTTATTAAGCCGATAGTTGATATAATTAGAAACCCAGAATTTTGGAATATTTTTAAATTAATATCGCGATCCCAAGAACCATCGAGGTATCCACTTTTTAAAATTCAGTACAAGTTCAATAAACTTAATGTTTTTATTATAAAATAAAGATGCATCCTAACATATTACGTCTATCTTTCTAGCAAGTATTCCTTATGCCATCGAATTATAAGTTAAATCGACTCAACGTCTATTGGGGCGGGAGTGGCCGAGGTGGATCGATGGGTTTAAATCGTCATCAGTTTTCATTTTCTACATTCGATTTTTTTTATTGACATATTATGACACTCCGTCCATTGCAGATTGTATTTTTACTATTAAAAATAATAATTATTTCTGCGACTGATGGGCTCCAAATAGTAAATACGTCCGATACATTTTTACTTAAAATCCGTAGGCATAGATACATATATCAGTTCAGATACGAAAACTTTAAACCAGCCAATAAATTGCCTTTATCTTTCCATACTTTACAAGGAACTTTACTTGCTTTATTGCCGAAAGAGCGAATTTAAATAAAAAACTATGCTTGCCCGCAATTCTTGAAATTCAGAAAATGCTCAATTATTTTCGATTATCCTTATTTAACAGGAAACTATGACTGCAATGAGAAATAACAAACCAAAAATAAAAACTGAATTAGAAAAGCGAACTAGGAGTAGTGCTTTATTTTATTTTTTTAGTTTGTTTTGGCCAATAATTTGGTAAATTGAATTGTTACCGAGGGCGATAAGTGTTAAATGTTTGTATATGTGTGAGACAGTGAGTATGTTTGCATAGCAGTGAGTTCCTGAGGAGGGTTGTGATGAAAATGATGAACGAGCACTGGCTATGGAGTTTTTTATACTTTTTCACCCTCTAGTTCTCAACACTGACGCACCCACATTTGCTCGCAGACATGTATGTGTGTATGTACAGATTCAACAAATGCATATACTTTTTTCTGTGGTCACGTCATTAGAACTCCAAACACTCTGCACTCTGCACTGTGCACTCAAATCCAACTTAAAATCCGGCGAAAATGGCATGAAAACGTAAAACGAGAAACCATGAAATTGTTTTGTTGAACTTTTATACAATTTTTCTAATTTTATTTGCTTGTGTTGTTGCCTTTTTTGTTTGTTTAAATTCTCGGACTTTTTTCTTTTCTACTACACAGTTTGATGCATTGAAAAACTTTTCATGTTAACTCGTCGCGTGAGCAGTTTTTAATGTTTAAAACACAATTACAGTCGCATCCATCCGGCATAGCAAACTAACACACGCATGACCATAATAATAAAAATATATATAACGTTACATACATACATATCTACATACATAGGATAGCTTAGCAGCTAGGAGCTACTTCACAAATTTTTCCCTACTAAAATCAAATATTTTCTCTGAACTGCCTTGGTAAGAAAAAAATATTTTTACTTATTTCGCGGTCAAAAAGTTGAAATCGAACCTACGACCACGGAGTAAAAATAGCAAATTCAGCATAGTTAAAGCCTTTTGAAATGTAACTTGAGATAAAAGTTATACACATACATCTCTGTACGTTTATGTAGATATGTATGTACATATTTACGTGCAGATAGCTTCAGTACAAATAAAATGTTGCGAATAGCGTTGAATAGTAGTTGGTTTAGACAAGACATGCCTTTGCTCTGACTAAATAGTCGCCGGTCAGTCGGGAAAAACTTTGTCCTGTGCAATGCTGTTTTCATGTAAGAGTTTGTACATTTATACCTATGTATGTATGTATATACCCTGAAGAGAAAACTTCTGGTACAGAACTGATCCGGTATTAGAACATTCAGAGCCATGACTAGTTTGCGTTAGCTCTTGAGGATGCCGCAAGAGGTTGAAAACACTTTGCGTTGCATCTAGTGAAACTGTTTAAAATTGTAATTTGGTTCACAATGATAATATTATCGCAACCTCTGAGAAGGCAGAAAATATCATTTTTTGTATTTTTATCGCTTGTATGTGATGTTGTTTATTTATTAACTGTCATTTGCATATGTAATCAGAAGAAGGGCAATCCTCTCAAAAAGATGGTCCTCGCCGAGACGAACAGTTTTACGCCCATGTTTTACTATTCATATAACTTATGTATAATTTAATTAAATTCGACTTTTCAATACAATAAAATATACTTTTCATACCTACCAAATATACATACAAAATTTGAAAAAAACACCGTGAGACAGGTTTTTTATATAAAAGATTGATTACAAATTTCAAGTTTTATTAAAGTTAATAAAAACCTGCCACATTTTATTGAATAATACTTTTCCGTTGTTTGGTCGAGTTTCAACTTCGGTATGCTGTGGACGTCGTGATATTGTATTTCAATAAAATATATACGCCGACTCCGAGTGTTGAATGATTTATGTGAGACGATTTTTGATAACAGAAACTCCTTTTGAAAAAGTATATAATTTCATTTACTTAGGAACTACAAATAACACCAGCCCACTCTCGGCGAACTAAAACACTTTAAAGCCAGACAGCTAACAACTTCGGATGAGATGGCCCTTGGAGTGCTTAAGATAAAAATTCCTTGCGGACCTTTGCGCCGGCGATTACCGCAGACGTTGGAATGACGATCTGTTTAAGATTTATCGAAACATCGACATAATACAGCGGGTAATTACAGGGCTACTGAAAGTATTCAACGCAGTGGTGTCAGACGAAGGTCTCCTCTCGTTGGAAAGAGTTAAGAGAAAAATTACTTGGTTTTTCGTATAGCGCCAGTTATCACGACTGGCGTGACATGTCGCCTTGAATCGCTTAGGTAAGAATATAGTAAGTCAAATTAGCTTGATTTTACATACACGTTCAATGTTTTTTAATTTGAAAAATACATCGTTAGCCATGGTCGACAAGCGTCCAGCATTCGTGGACAGATGCCACTAATCACACCATTAGAGCCAAAGGTGATTTGAAATTGTCCAAATCGCACTAGTTCTGAACCAGAAATTTGTTTTACTAGTTAGTTCAAACTTTCACTGCAGACTTGCATGCTCAAATTTAAATGTATTTGGGTGTAGTTATCATCACTAAATGGCTAAGCAACCGAAATGTGGCCAGCGACTACTACGTTTGTTGTAACTTTTGTAAGTAAGCCCCAGTTCGCTCTCACGCCTCCATCCACCACTACCGTATCACACTAAAGCACTTTGGTCACTTGGCGGTCATTGCGTTGGGCTGTTTAACCAACCATGCTAAACACCAAGCCAACAACCAGCTAAATCCGTGAGGACAGCTCTTGTCTGATAAAAAGTTAAAATGTGGCTTCAGCGCGTCATGTCACGCGTGTTTTGGGAGCATTTTTGTAGTGATTTCAGAAAAATAATAAACTTATGTCTTTAACTTAATGCTCTATTTGTATAGCATTTTTAATTAGCGACATGAAATCTTTATTCAGTTAGTATAATGAAGAGTTCAGCGGGAACTTCTGCGGGTCGGTAAAGAGCCATCAAATAGAGCAAGTCTCTCAAACAGAGTTCCATATACTTTGTTTGAATTGAAGGGGTACAATTATGATGTGTAAGATACTATTTTAATTATGTAAATGAAAATTATATTTACATGTAGTATCAGATTCTTAATTTTAAGTGCTTTTAGCAGGGAACGCATTTGTCAAATTTTTATTTAATACTCATATCAAATAAAACACTTCCTCCTAGTAAAATTTTCGAATGCCGGAAGTCAAACTAGAAAAACAAAATTTAGGCCATTTGGAACATTTGTGGTCTCGTCCTAGTCACATTATTGATCTCGTTTTCGGCTCTTCATTTACTCGTCGAAACGTAGCTCGTCAAACATTATCGTTTTCAGCTCATCATTTACAGAGTTATGTTTGTGTGTTGATTAATTGAACTGAATTGTGTAAATTTTAATAACTTCACGATGAAATTAGGAAAACAGGGAAGGAAATCATTGAAGCCCGTGCAGCTACATAGGAGAAAATAAACCCGGTTTATTCAATAACAATTTGGTATAGTATTACCGGGCATTTTTAGTGTCGATGAAGCAGTGTTCTCTATTGCAACAAAACACAGTTGTCATTGAGAAATGAAATAATGAGTAATAAATTGCAGTGATATACAACCCCACGATCATAAAAAAAAATTTGAGAGATTAAATATTACTTTTATGAATTTATGAACAGAATACTCAACGCCATGAATGATCATGACGAACTCTGGTTTTGGGAATGGGGTGATTTGATTGTTAAGGTGGCAACACTGAAAACAAGTGGTTGGAAAAATCTACGATTGTATAATTAACAGCCAAAATAAATAAAATTATTACACTAAATTTGGTAAAAAGGGGTAAAAGCATTGAATCAGTCTAGAAGTAAACAAGTAAAAGTGGAAAGTTTATGAAAACTGATTAAATTAACCCAAGTTTCCAAAGTGAGGTGGTTGGTGGCTTAACACCAATACTACTACTAATATGGCAAGCGGCGGACATGAGACCTGTGGAAAATGCAAGAAAAAATTTACAAATGATGAATGCATTGCCTGTGAAGGGGTATGCCAAAATTGGTTTCACTCTAATTGTGTGAGCATAACAGTTCCAGAGCTGAGGATTATATCTAAAAATAATAACCTGAAGTGGATGTGCGACGAATGCAATAGTCAGTATGTCCATATGGTAGATACTTCCGTGAAGAAAATTATGAGTGAGATGATGGAAAATATGAAGACGGCTATGGAAAAAATCGTGACAAGCAAATTAATGGAGATAATGAAGAAAAACAGAAATACTCAGAGCAACAGCAAGGAGAATGGGGCATCCTATGCGCATAAGGTTAAAGAGGGCAATGAAGAAGTTATCATTATACACCCAAAAAAGCAGAGTCAAACTAGTGAGATAACTAAGAGGGAATGCAAAGAGAAATTGAATCCAGCGAAGATGAAAGTAGGTATTGAAAACGTCAGAAAAATAAGAAATGGTGGCATTGCAATAACATGCAAGACCAAGGAAGAAATCCAGAAAATAAATACTGAAGTCATAAAGAAGATGGGGAAAGAATATGAAGCCAAAATACCTGAATTGAAGAGACCAAGGATAAGAATATACGATGTTGAAAATGAAATGGAAGATAGTGAATTGTTGAATGCATTACAAAATCAGAACCCAGAAATAATCAAGGCAGAATCTAAAATTGAGGTGAAATTAAACAAGAAAAGCAGAAATACATATATCGTAGTACTGGAGACTGATCCGCAGACGTTTCGAAGAATGATCGAGGAAGGAATATTGAAAATCAAATGGCAGAGGTGCAGAGTGAATGAGCATGAAATGCTACTCGTACGACCATTGGAGTGAAGCATGCAAAGGTGGAAAAATATGCGTGAAATGTGGAGGGGATCATCTGGCTAAGGACTGTAAAGCGGCAGCTATAAAATGCATGAATTGTGCGAAGGCAAACAATAAGCTTCGATTAAATTTAGATTTGAGCCACAGTGTACTCAGTAGCGAGTGTCTTGTCTATCAAAGAAGAATGAACATGAAGAGAAGATCAATTATGTATGATAGCATATAGCAATCCAAAACAAAGGTAAATGAATTTAAAAGGCGTCTAATAGTTTTAAATATTAATGGTCTGATTGCTAAAAGAGAAATCATTTCTGTATTTCTTCACGAAATTCGATCAATCCTGGTAATAATTGTAGAATCACACGTAACAGATGTTGATGACGATGCATTAGTTGAAATTAAGGGGTATTCAAGTATTAGATGTGATTCAGATTCTGTACATACCGGAAGAATCGTAATCTATGTTAATGAAGAATTTTCTTATGAAGTAATCAAAAATCAGAGAAAACAGAAAGAGTGGTGGATACTGGCAATTAAAATATTTCTTAAGGGCGACGAAATAGGTACGTTTGCAGGCGTCTATAAATCTCCAAGTTGCAGTAAAGCTGAATTTATTGATGATTTTTCACTAATTATGGAAGAGCTGTTAGATAGTAGTCAAAAAGATTGCATTATTGGAGGAGATTTTAATATTGATTGGTTGAAAGAAGACATCTATTATACTAGAAGGTTAAAATCATGTGTCAGGGGATTAGGTATGAAACAAATTGTGTCAAATGCTACTAGGGTGACCAAGGACAGCGAAACGCTGATCGACTTGGTGATAACTGATAACAGAAACATGGAATGTACAGTACTACACACACCAAGGATTTCTGATCATCATATAATTGATATAACGATTGGGGGATTACTCAACTGTTCTACAGGTGAGAGACAAAAGTTTCTTATGAAGGGAAAGATAGATTACGAAGTGGTATCTAAAGTAGTACAGAATAAATTAAGAAATAAAAATAGCTTAGAGATGGAGTGTGGGACCAAATATGACTTTTTAAAAGAAGTACTGATTGAGAGTATACAAGAAGGTAGGAGACGAGATATATGGGTAAAAAGTAAACCGTGTCCGTGGTTCTCGGCAGAAGTAAAACATAACATGATAGAAAGGGATATAGCTTATAATAGGTTTGTCCTGTTAAAAGAAACAGGTTTTAGGGTATTTGGAGGCATGGGATCTATGTAAACAAAGTAGAAACAAATTTATTAATATTTGGAGGAGCGCAAAGTATAAATATCATGAAGATAGTTTTGAACGACTGAAGAAAGACCCAAAGAACCTCTGGAAACATCTGAAAACATTATACAAAGCTGAACCTACACAAATGAAAAGTGTTATAATTGGAAATGAACATGTATTTAATGTAGATGAAATAGCAAATGGATTAAATCAGTTCTTTGTTAGTAGTGTAGAGGAAATAGTCGAAAGTATATCCAATGGAAATAGCTACGAAATGGAAATGAGGAATGAAAACATTTCCTTAAGTGAGTTTCAAGAAGTAGATAAGGAAACTGTTGAAAAAATTGTCAAAAATCTAAAAAATACGAATGGTCCCGATGGCATTAGTTGTGATATGTATTATTAAAAAATTATGCGCAGTGATTGGTGATGAAGTAACAGACATTGCTCAACAGTCACTTGCACAAAAAATGATGCCGAAATCACTAAAAACATCAGTGATCGTGCCAATTGCCAAAATTAAGGGGAGTGTTCATTGTAATGACCTCAGGCCAATTAATACTCTGCCAGTAATAGAAAAAGTGATTGAGACTATAGTACACGAAACATTATTAAAGTATATATCAAAAAATAGATTACTGACAAAACACCAATCAGGCTTTAGAGAGCAACATAGCACAGAGTCGGCTTTACAATTAGTTACTGAAGATTGGCTAAGAACAATTGACGGAGGAGAAGGTATATTTGCAATTTTTCTGGACTACAAAAGAGCATTTGAAACAATAAATAGGAAGCTGTTATTAAAAAAATTAAGGGAAATGTATAACATTACGGGTTGTGTTTATGAATGGATTGAAGACTACCTAATTGAGAGATATCAGACTGTGAGATTTAATAATAGAGTGTCAGATGAGAAAGAAGTCATAAGTGGTGTTCCAAAGGGAAGTAAATTGGGTCCCTTGTTGTTCATAATGTACATAAATGACTTACCAGGAGTATTGCAACATTGTAAAGTGCATACATATGTTTGCAGACGACACATTGATTTATATAAGTGGAAAAGATGTCCAGGATCTAAGTATCAAAATGAATGAAGAATTGCAGACGACACATTGATTTATATAAGTGGAAAAGATGTCCAGGATCTAAGTATCAAAATGAAAGAAGAATTAACTTCCGTCTGCGAATGGTTATGTAAGAATCAATTATGTGTCAATGCACAGAAAACAAAATGTATGGCGTTAGGAAAGTATAGGTTTAGGGAAGAAGCAGAAATGAGAACAAGAGTTCTAATTATGGGTTCAACGCTAGAATGGGTTCAAAGGTATAAGTATCTAGGGGTAATTATAGATAACAATTTGACGTTTAAAGACCATGTTGAATATATAAATATTAAAATAGCTAGGAAAGTAAAACAGGGAAAATTACATTATTTAAAATGATTTTGGTACCCCATATAAGAAAACTGTTCTACAATACTCTCAATGGCAAATAAAAAAGAAATATCCAAGTTGCAGAAAAATTTTAATAAAGGGATGAGAGCAGTACTGAACAGAAGGCGTACTGAAAATGTTAACAATATGTTTAAAGAATTAGGCTATTTATCGGTCGCCAATGAAATAAAAAGAGATGTGTTGACTTTTATTTATAGAATAGAAAATGGGTTGCTTCCGGAATATTTAGAGTCTTTAGTAAGAAGAAACTCAGATGTTCACCAATACTTAACTAGACAGGGAAATAAATTTCACTTGGAACCTGTTTGTACAAGTAAGGGCCTGAAATCAGTATTTAATAATAGACTGGCAATGTATAATGCCGTCCCGGAGGAAATTAAACATGTATGAACCGTCGGAAAGTTTAGGGAAAAGATAGGATTATGGCTAGATATAAATAGCGAAATATAGTTTATATATCTACAATGTACTACGCTTAAATATTTGTAAATACAAAAACTTTGTAATGTATGAAAAGAACTTTAATGTGATGCCCGCTTTGTATGTACCTTTCCAATTCCTAAGACTGATGTAAAAATAAGTTATATAATTTAGTGTATAATTATAATTAAAATTTAGTTTATAATTAAAATTTAAAATGGCATAGACAGCTGGCTGTTAATTTTTGAAATTTTATTTGTAAATAAGAATAATTGTATTAGCCGTAGGCTACTTATTAATAAATAAATAAATAGCAAAATTGAGGCAAAATGGAGGAATTTACCATTGATGTTCGTCGTTTCATACCATAGAATATGGAAACGCAAAATCCTTCATTTCAATTTTTTGGTCTTCAATCAGATTATAACGAAATCTCTTCGAAATCCTCGAAAATCGAACGAAACTTAAGACACTTTAAAATTCAACCCTGCAGATTACTTCATTTAATATGTTAAATTTATCTGCCTCAACAAAAGCGCACAAAATAGAGTGGAACAGAAAGCGTTGTAAGGATAATGTGGATAGCTTAAGATGACGAAGTGCTTTTTGAATATGGAAAGACAATATAGAAAATTAAATTAAATTGGCAAATGCCAGGGGAAATTCAAAGAAAGTGCAATGTTAGCACTCAAACAAGTTTTCAAGATTTCCGGGTCGTAATCTCAGCCTTCGGTGCAGTGGGATGCTGTCATACTGCAAAACACTTAATCTTTCCATTTCTAAAATAAATTTTAAATACAAGAGGCAAGTTCGAGTGGATCGATATCATTATGGTGCAAAACCATAGAAGCTATTGCCAGTATGTAAGGTGTTTGTGCTACTGACGCTTGTTTCTAAAGTTTTTATAGGCATCTTTGGCTTACCAACCATAAAGCTAATCTTAACATAATTCAAGGACCTTTAGTTGTGATGCGAAAATTAACATTGGGCCCGTTTTATTATACCTGACTTTCAAAAGAACGCTCCAACTCGGATAAAATTTCCTACAGTTACAAAAGCAACCCTGTTCGTAAAAGCATCCCTTGAAAGAGCGATTTGTTTAGTACTATTTAAGAACGGAAAATAGTTGCGCATACAAATTTTAGGTTGATGCATTTATATAGCTAAAAATGCTATGCAAATTAAAACGAATTAGGTCTTAAATCAAAATTTCTCTTGTATTTTCTTAGGCCAAATTCACAATAACGCAGTTTTTTCACTTCCCAACACTCTGGTCGGATATCAGTTTACCGAGTTGGCTCAAATCGCATATTTTTCCTAGTTAGTGTTGTTGCTTTACATGCTATTTCTTATCCTACCTAGAAACGGACCCATTATAAGTACAATAAAGTTTCCATATTAGCTGATTCATTAAAGTGGCTTACACTGTAGACAAATTTTTGTACAATTATATTAAGCATATATGTATGTAGAGTAGGGATCACAAATGTGTACTTATACACAGTGATCTTCTTGCAGTGTTCGCAATGCTTATCATGGTGGATTTTTTTGTAAATTTTTCTTTATATATCTCTTATAAAAGGGCATATATATGGAGTTAAGTCTGAAACTTTGTAGAAAATTTGTAAAAATTCAGCAACATTTTTATCAGAATATTTAAAAAACTATCAGCAAAGCAGATACGTTACCCATGAAATTTTATTATAATAATACGATAGTATCTAGTTGCTAAAAATTCTGGTGAATTTGTAACACTTTTTTAAATTTGTGTCTTGAGAACAATTTTTATTTCTCGCATGCAGTTTACATGGCAGAAAATGGGCAATACCATCAGCAGAATAATGTATTTAAAATCAACGGCAATTTAAATAAAATAAAATAAAATGAAATAAAAGAATTTAAAACATTTTGTACAGAGTTCGAAATTTGGCTCGAAAATGAACGAAATTCGTATAAAAAATTAACAAAATAAATTTCATCAAAATCACAGTCATGTTGCAAATATTGTAAGAAAATAACAGTGTGCTCATTTGTGCTCCCACTGTATTGTGATGTAAAATAAATGTATTTGAATGTTTTAACTAGTTGGTATTTTAAGCCAAATTTTTTCCTTCCCCCTTTTTTATGTTTGTTCAGTATTATTGGAAAAAAATATGGGAGTTCTCAATGATTAGCAACTCAAATCAAGATAAAATGGAATGGAATGTTTTATTTAAAATTAAAACGCCAACACTCCGAAAGAAAGGAGACGATGATATTTATAGCCCACAGTATGTTGTGTAAAAGTAATTTAAAGAGAAGGCGCTAGAGCGGGAGTGTGTATCATACGCGCATCCTTGAATTATCGTACTTATTTAAAATTGTGAATATCATAATTTAACTAATGCAGTCTAGACAGCAGATGTCAGCAAATGTAGAGTTACTGTTTATTCATCTAAGGACATGTTATATGTACAGATAGAGTTAAATAAATGTACATTTGCCCCACACCAGACATTCTTAATTACTATAAGTACGGGGACAAGTGCGGATGTGTTATTCATAATCTCAGCAGAGGTCAAAAACTTGAAAACTCTTACCTCCAATGTCACAGTCCCACACAGTTTTGTGGTTACATTACACCAACAGACATACAAATAAACTTAGCAGTAAATATTTGCCACCAGTCGGTATTAAGTTGTAAGTTGGATGTAAAAAGTGTGTGAAACACAATTTGGATAATAAATGAGTCAGAAATAAATGCGAAAGCATGTCAGTGGCAAGCTAAAAGGCTAACATATCCTTTCTTACTCCGACATGCAAACTAAAAAGGCAGGTGTGTGCACGAGTGTGGGTTTGTGTGTGCTCTAATGTTAGCGACTGTTGCTAGTGTTATAATTGTAATATTCAATGGTAAGCAGCTGCCTGTCAGGTACTCTACCAGGCGCTAATGAGTACAATTGACATCGGAAGGAAATGCGAAATACCCGGTAGAGGGGTGGAGTATTTGGAGATGATTTCGGTGTTGTTTGTATTTCATTTCATGCTTCAACTTTTAATTAAATTATATTTGAAATTCAGAGCCTATATATACGCGACGATACAAACGCCATCTAAGTGGATGGCGAAAGTGAGTCCGTAAACAAATTACTTCGCGTTAGTCTTGTGATTTGCTGTTGTGATTTTACGTATTAATTCCAATTGGACCACCATACACTCATTCAAATTAGGGCTGGGACTATCCGCATATTCGGGTATACGGATATCCATATCCTAATACCTAACGAAAACGATGTTGATGATCAAATGAAAGGTTTTCAACAGCGCCTTCAACAGAAATGTTTACGGGTAGAAAAGAAATCCTAACAACTTCTTATTTATAATTTGCAAATACCTTGCTTATACGAGCTAACCTAGAAAGACGCCCTTGGGATATTCAGGGGGATATATGTATAGAATCATTGCACAGTATAATTTGTCACGACCTAAAATATCACTTAAATAAAATAAAATCCCGTTATTAATATTTAGATATTATAAAATATGTATATAATAACCAGAGTGTTTTTCTTTGAGTTTTCTTATCTCATAGGAAAGCTTTATATAAGTATATACATATGTATATTATATTTATATTTATATATCCCTTCTTCCTTACTACTCAAACAAATTTTTTTGCAGTTAGGCACATCTGCTTCTCATCAGCTCCTGTATATAAATGTAACATTCCAGTATTGTAAATAAGAATAATCCATTTGATTTTTAAATAAATTAAATCGAATTAAATTTATTTGTATACGAAAACAATTGGCTTCCGTTATCCCAAAATTAAATCATAAAATAATAAAGAGTAACGTTTACAAAAAAATTACATGAACAAAGTCATGGTAAATAAGTGCCACCATGCAAAATGCAAATGCGAGTAAATATCATGTTAACACACACATACATACGCACATACCTACACACATATGCATCAACTAAGTAAACGTATCGGTATGGCGCTGACCATTAACTCACCGAACAAACAACCACACCGACTCGATATAGTCAACTGTGAAAAACGAGCAAAGGCAGCTCACGTGGCGCTGAGTGAGTGGCAAATGCCTGCGGCTTGATTTCATGCATCACAAGCACAGACACTCTTGCATTTATAGGAAAAAATCCACTACTCCCCCTCATCCATATAGAGCGAATAAACTGGCATACTTCCGTTTAAATAAATGTACCATATCCCCCGTATGGCTGTCTGTTTGTTTGTATGGATGCATTTCTGTGCGTGTGTATAAGTAACTAACTGCTGGTGGACGCGAAGCCAGTGGGGAAGCATAAAAAAGATATGTATGTATGTGGAGTAATCGTTGAAGGGAGTTTGAAAAAGATGACGAGAAGGGACTCCAGTAAGCGTCACCACGTCTCTGGGGCAAAGTTAACGCAATAATTTGCACAATTTGTCGAAAATGGCTTTAAGCTAAATGCCAAGCGCACACCCACATGTCACACATACAAACACTGACATTAAAAGGCAAATATCTACTATTGTTAAACAACCACACAAATAAACGGATGTGCTTACGCAAATACACAAACTAAAAAGCAAATAAAACCCCTGCAGCTGTTCGAATGCCGAATACCAAATAAATACTAGTTCTCAAGAATAATTTTAATGAGGAAATGGTTAAGGTACAAACTTAAGGTACATATGTACATACTAGACATCTGGCAATATGTTGCTTTGCGCTTGCCGAAGGCAAACTTTGTTCGTTTTATTTTTATACAGATCGAACTTATTGCGCCGATCATGCCAATATCGATCGCGATAAGACAATAGCGCTAGCTGCTGGTTGGTTTGGATGACATTGGGCCCGTTTCTTTGTAACCTAGTTGCAAAAGAACACTAGGTAGGATAACAAAATGCATGCATGTAAAGCAACAACTCTAACTCGGAAAAATATGCGAGTTGAGCCAACTCGTTAAAATTATATCCGACCTGAGATGTTGTGTTGGGAAGTGAAAATCCTGCGCTATTGTGCCCATGTATTTTAGGAAATTTTTATGTAAGACCTAATTCGTTTTTATTTGCATAGTATTTTCATGAAAGATGCCAACAGGGTTGCTTTTGCAACTAAAGGAAATTTTATCCGAGACGGAGAGTTTTTTGCAACTCGGATGCAAATAATCAGTTGTCATGAGAGATTATATTTGGAACGTTTATTATTTTTCGAATAAAGTAAATATGAAAAGGAATTTAATACTTATATCCATGGTAAGGGGTAATTAATGAAAAATATACAAAAATATGGTTTTGTTACACAAATATCAATAAAATGAAATGATTATTTATTTCTAATTATGGACCAAAGAGACTTTATTAAAAGTGAATGAAAGGTAAAAGCTTAGCTTTTGTTGTCACTTTTCAATTTGCTCTCTACAGTGAAAACAGCTACATTTGCAAAATAAGGTTAATTAAAACCGGTGAAAGGTATATTATTTGAAAAATTTTAATTATAATTTATATAAAATACTAAGTACACAGTTTTATAGCCCATTAGTACAATGAAGTGCAAGTTCCATGTTTCCGGTGATTTTTGATAATTTGATTACTGACGTTGTCACACATTTTCTTCCATGCAAAGTACTTTTTTTGTAAGGGAAAACTATAACCTGTATTTTTAGAATTTTTATAGAAACCATAATCAAATAGTTTAATTTTTATATTTTTTCTACAAAGTCTAAAATGTGGATTTATCGATGTAAAAAATTTCCAACATAAAACAAAAAGAGTAATAATAGGCAAAACTGGTTTAAATGTCGTGTCTCCATTATTTTTCAGATAACTACATATAGGCACATTAATCAAATTTTTTATTGCAATTTTTTTAAGACAGAAATATTTCAATTATTTTTCATTTTTCAATCAATCATTTTTTAATTCAGCTTAGTAATAGAAACGTAAGAACAGATTTATACCTGTAAAGGATAAAAAGCCTTAATTTCATTAATTGGCATTACCCACTGCATTCAAATATTTTATGAACGAACTGAGGCATATGTATATACCACTCCGTGTGAGCACAAGTCTCATTCATACCAAAGACAGTCAGTACAATGTTGATTCAGACCAAAGATGATATATGCGGCGCTAACCGGTTTGTGATGCAGATGGAATTCATTCTTGCAGATCTCTAATACGTCATAAATTAGTATGTATTCCTGTTATTGCTCCCGTTATTATTTTTGCTTGTTTTGCCTGTCTGCCGCTTTTCGGTGGTCTTTGTGTCCGATGATCCAATAGCATTAAATTCAATAATTCGGAACTTCATAGATCCCGACAAAAATATGTTGTTGTTGTTATTCTCGCCGATTCTCACTATCGTTGTGCGTAAAATTTGTTTCTGTTCATTTCTGTTGTTGTACGTTCAACACCACCTGGTATGAATTCGCCTTGATAAATTCTGTTAATTTTATTTGTCATTTGACTATATATTCAAGAAAAGTGAAACAGAGTGATCAAACACATTTTATCGTCATGTTGAAAATGTTTGCTCGTAGTCGTGAATTGCCTTAATATATTTACCCTACATGCGCAGGTACAAAATTGAGTATTAAAACATAAACTATCGTCTTTACGAAAAATTCAAGAAACGAAGAAACTTTCATTTGAATTTATTAATATTTAAATGGAGAAACAAGTAGACAAATTTATCTTTAAATGTATTAAGAATTTATCTGCTCCCATCTTGAAAAAACGTAAATGTTCAATTTCAAGAGAAATGCTTTCGCATTTAGAGAAAATAACACCTTGTGGATACTAGTTTAAGGGTAGTTATTCACTGCATATTTTCTCATTAAAATTCACATATTTAATTCAATGTTCACCATTTGTAAAAATGCGTTAATCATTTTTTACATTTCTTATAATAAATACACACATTTTGTGCTTTCAAAAATCATTCCGGCCAAGTTCTATAACTTATGGCTTTTCATAATATTCCCTAATAAAAACTGGCCTCGAGCTCAATAAAGTTACACAAATTCCATAAAATTTTATTTGCGTTTTCTTTTCGTCTTTGAAATTTGCACATTTCTAATGCAGATAACACTTCGATATTTCAATGACCGGCTAATTGGTGTGACTATTCCATTAGATACCAGTTCATGAACTAGTAAATTTGTTGGCTGGCCTGGGCACTTACTACAGGGGAATGAACCTATGTACGTCCATATGTACCGATTCATTCATGACTTCTGAATATTTATAAAGAGGCGATAGAAGCAACTGTGGCACAGACAGAAGTCAATTGTTTGCGGAGATTCCAAAGCAGATCTGCTATTGTTGTTATTTTCACTTTGTGTAACAGTATCTATGCGTACAACTACTTTTATTTTTTAACGTTTCTCATTCTTAGATATTAATTTTTTTTGTTGCAATCCATATTTGTATGTCATACTTTACGTTCTAGTTGTGACACAGAAATCAGCGAACAATTACTTTGATGGACATTAGCAGGCAAATGACAAACAGGATGCATGCATCCTGCGTATTTGTCATAATATTTTGAAATTTATCCTTTGTCTTCAGTGGACTCTTTTGCGTATGTAATTGATGAACTCTTGGACTAGAAAACGGATTTCAGTAAAATAACAAATAACAATAACAAAGTGCAGATCAGTCTTGAATTTTACTAAAGTACACTGACTCCAAACACCAAAATGGAATGTCTGTAAAAGTTTAATAATTAAGTAAAAACTTTTGCACTTTTAAACTTGCTTAGAAATTATATCAAAGTCATAGCTAGATCGCTATGGATGGTAGCTATGAATATACCTAATTAATAATATAGATTTGATGAACCAGTACTTTTGTTTAAGTTACTGTATTTGCGCTACTATACAGACTGCACGCAGATTGCTGTTTTATATCATGCCAGATAATGCAATAATGAACATTTGTGGTTAAAAATGAGTTTATTGCTTTTCAAAATATTATCTATGATGATCAATAAACTTTTGCATTCGTTTGAATGTTTTCAACATTTTCGTGCACCAATCGACACGATCCCCTATTATTAAATTATTAGTATTTTAAATTGTGTCAGCCCGAACGCACATTTTTTACCTCAAGGTGATCATGCAAAATCTTATTGATACTCAATCTCTCGGTATGTGAGATGGTGTGGATGACTTTCACGCAATTCTTTGATGAGCGAACAGTATCCACAACAAAATTCTTTGAGTTTTTACGGTGCTACAGGATGGCGTTTGTTTGTCGTGCAATAGTTTTACTTCATCGATAAATTCTTGTATTGTTTATCCAAGACGAATATTGTGAAAAATATATTGCACAAATATGTTCAATTCCATTTTTTTTTTGCCGAGATTAATTTTTAAAGCCAATGTAAGTAACATTGATATAGCTCAAACATCAAAACTGAGTGCGTTTATGGTAAAATATGCGAAGCTTTCTAATGATAATGTCAGATAGTAACTGACAAAACTATAAGTGTTCATTGCCAGTAAAAAGGTTTTTTGCAATGTTAAGTATGTATATTAATAATCTTGATTAGACCTAATAAAAATTGAGGAATTCTTTGAACCTTGTATATAAAAAATCTCTTTTGAAAGGGAATACTTATATATTTCGAAACTTCGTTTTGGTGTATGATGGACCGCGGCAGATTCGTGAAGAAACCAAATAATGTTGAAACCAAGTAAAGAAGTGCTGTCTTCGGCCCTGCCGAAGCCTTCTTACCTTTCATGAACACATAAGAATTTAATTTAAACTACTGCATTATTAGCTTAAAAAAATATTGAATTTTAAAATAGGTTTCATACGCTATCACTCTTATCGGTACTGTCCGCAGAAAAACTCGTCAATAAAAAATCAATCACAGTTTGCCGTTTTGTAGTAAGAATATTTTCTAGCAATACATGTAGCGCAAGTTGGCTCAATCGCATTCCAAGGAATGCTATAAATGTTAAAGTCTCGAACCAAAACCAATTCTTGATGATTTTCTCAGTAGCCCTTTTAGGATTTGATATGTTAGTGGCCTACACAATTTAACGGTTTTTACGGCTTTAAGCAAAACCTCATATCTGGAAAATCAGCTGTATGCGGGCCATAAGATATAGAAACCCGATCTTGATGATTTTATACTGAAAACGCGAAGCTCATCAAATTATTGTGGTTGGAATAATTTATAATAGAAGTATCATGATCAAAATGTTTTCAGGCCCATATCAGCCGATATATTGAAGACACCAAATAAAACAAAATTTATTTGCTTCGCAATGTGATCGGGATATGCAAATCGCGCTGTAGAAAAGTAAATGATTTTTCTGGGGAAGTCCAAGGAAAGCAAAGTTTATTGTTTTCCAGTTGGCGTGAAGTAAAAGCAAATTGGAGAGTTCCAAAGTTCCAATATCAAAGATCAATCATCCAAATTTCGTTTAGAAAATCTTTTATTACTTCTCACATATGTGAGCCTGTCCTATAATTATAGTCCCCTTCGTTTTCAGTAACCCGAGTTTAGCCTCATACAATACCTTAATAGTACTCTACATTCTTTAAAGAATAACTTTGGATTATTTCATAGTGTAGTGCAATTAGTGCATTTTGAACTAACGGTATGAACCTACAGTGTCTGGATAATTTTTTAAAATTTTTCCAAGTTGAGCGTTACTATCAATAATTCCGGTATTCAATTTTCTACATTCATATTCACATTAAGTTTAAAATAAAAAGCCCGTTAAGCGAACATGATTTTTATACTTTAGCAAAATAAGCACGTCTAAATCCATAACTTGCCAGCACAGGACTTCACATCTGAGAAAAGTCTTAACACTAATCTGTAATGCATTCGGAAAATGTATGCATATATTTTCTTTTATTGAATTCTCTTTATAGAAATTCTATTTATGTCAGTGATTTTCAATTTTGCTGGAAAACAATACGATTACCATAACACTTTTAGTTTTAACAAATCGAGAGCTCTACTAATTTCCGCTTACATATTTACATAAATGAATATACGAACCAAAAAAGTGGATTACACAGCAGCACATACATATATAGGTAAGAATATATGTACATATATTTTTTAGCATGAAGATAATACCAATATTGGCAAATGAATGCCAACAAAAACTAATCGGACTTAGCTGAGAAGTAAGCTTCATACTTTACAGGACAGGTTTCTGTAAATTAATATCCACATATTCTTCCTCACATGCACATACGAGCATATTTGTATGTATGTACACATTTGCTAACATCTTTATCGCACCTGGGTAGAAAGTAAATGAACATTAGTACGCGAGCACTTGTGGGTTGATGGCCATCGAAACTGGTGGTAGTTGGTATGTGCAGGTGCCTTACGAGTAAGAATAATAAATAATACTAGTAACAACTACATTCTTATGAACGTACGAATGCACATATCTTGTATAATTTTACTATTGTAATATGAGAGGAATACTTTCAGTTTTCTTTTGTTGCTTTTGTTGCGAAGTGCACATCAAATAGCCAGTGAAGAGAACCAAAGCAAATAGTGGAAAAAGCCATATGATTGGTGATTTGACTTAAACCCAAAACTGAAAAGAGGGAACCGAGAAGATTTATTTGCTTTGCCCAATTTAATTTAAATAAATGGATATTGGGCACATAAAAAATGCAATAATATTCGTGTCGGTAAAAACTGTGCTACTGTCATTGACATACAAATTAGAGCTTTTGTTAATCGACTAGTCGACTAATCGAATAACCGTTTACTCTCGACTTTTTCGACTAACCACTCATAAACAACTAGTCGACTACCCGTCCGTTTTCGATTTTCTTACTAGTGGTTTTTTCAAAACAGATTTGTGTTTTATATGTGTTTGAATGTTTTCCACTCTAATAAAGTTTTTATAAATTTATTGTGAGTAGCTGTCACTATTCAAATAATTTCGATTCGTCGATTTTCAGACTACTCAATGGTGAGCGGCTAATCGGATAGTTGCTATTCGACTTTCAACCATCAAAAAAGTTGTCCGGCGACTATTCGACTATTCGATTTTTACCAAAAGTTATGTTATAAACCAATACAAGAATCCTAAAAAATTTTGTTCATAATGGGTGTATTTTTGAATCGATCGTTAACTTATCAATATAGGCAATTAGAGGTCTTAACCCAGCAAACAACTAGTCAGAGAACGACCGAGCTTCGGCTTCGGCTATCAAAGTTCGGTTCGGCTTCTGTCAAAAAAACTGAACTGTGACCGGACATTTGACTTTTTTAAATTTTCAAATTGTATAAAATTTTACTTTTAATATGTTAATTTGTGAAAAGAAGTCAAAGCATCTTTTTAGACTTATACTATAGAGATATGATTTGCAGTAATAATGCCGACACAAATTTTTCATTACATAACGCATTAGACACTTTTCTCAATGAACATCTGCTTATGGTTGTGTGTTAAGTGACTTTTCTTTACTTATTTTATTATTAGGAAGATTATTGTTTGTTTTGCAGCCTCTAATATTCTCTCATTGTAATTCGAGATGTATTAAATTAAATATTTATGAAATTCAAAATTCTAAGCCAATATTTTACCTTCGGGTTTAAATTCGTCAGTATCCCAACATAGACAATCCACATACATTCATTACTGTGATTCATGAATTTAAAATTTTGTTGCACGAAATAGTCTGAATTCAAATGCAAATCGCATACGAATTCATGCATATAGTTATATTTAAATATAGACATGAGTGATGTGTAAGGAGTAAGAAATATGAAAAGAGTTTTCGTCACGTAACAGGAAGCTGAATGTAAAGGAAGAAAATGTTAAAACGCATATGGGCTAAGGGTAAGTTGAAAAAGTAAAATAATCTGATGCATTTGGCAACAGGAGATCATGTGGTTGTCACCTATGTAATATCTAGTGAACATTTAGGAAAATTTCACAAACATTACTAAAACGAATTAGCTTTTAAGTCTGGTATACCTATATACCAATTGACTTTGTTGTTTTCCTGGACGCTTCAGATGTTATGACGGCGTTAACTATACTTATATTTATGTACGACGGCTGCGTAGCCGAGTTTGTAGCGTGTGCGCGCTTCATTCGATGGACCCCGGATTCGATTTGGGTTGGTTTGAAAATTGGTGTCTTGATGTTTAGTTTATGATCATATTTATGTAGTAAAAATGCCCGTTGATTAATATTTAAGTTACTTTAATATTTATTAATATTCAATCATTTTAAGTCTTAGGTTTACATTTAGTTTTAAGTTAAAATGAATTCTTGGGTTTAAATTAATGTTTAAGTTAGAATTAAGTCGTAGTTTTATATTTAAGCTTAAACCGTCAATGCGGTTGCGAGGCATACCGGATTAACCACTGCTCGCTTTGCCGTTTCCAGAACTTCTGTTTCTTCGTCTGTCTGTTGTTGTCGCTGTCCAGCTCCGTTCGTCAAGTTTAAACGCTGTCGTTATGTAAGTCAGTGTTGCTCATTAGCTTTTGTTCAATTGGCTTCGCGTTTTGTTCAGCTAGATATCACTTCCCTTTAACCCGCTTACCATCCTACATTTATGTATTTATTTTCATAACAGTCTAGAAAATAATACATTTCCTACAAACTATAAACATTTTCGAATCTTATTCAATAATTCAATTATAATTAAAATGAGTTGTATTAGTATATGGAAAATCAATAACAGAAGAATTTGAGAGCAGGTTAAACTCGTTTAATGCTCTATAAATAGGATCGTTAGCAGCATGATTAGTTCTGACTACTTCCAATGAAAAAATTCATGGGTTCCTAGGTTCCTCTGCGGGATGTTGAAAAAAAAATCCGTTTAATAAGAATGGAGAATCAACAGCACCTCGTATTATGTCAAAAACGAAGTTAAGAGGGCACTGTAAAAGGGAATAGGGTCACTAAAACGCAATGCACGTAAAGAATACATCAAAAATACTTTTTGGATTCTTTCGAGTCGTTGATGCTACCTACATATATACATAGAAAAGTATCCAAATAAAAGCAGCGAATTCCAACTTAGAGCGCACAAGTTAAGTAAGTAATAATTTTAAAGTGTACGGATCAATGAAATTAGAGCTGAATAGGGGTATGAAAGCAAGCATTGAATATGTTTTGCAATAGATTAGTTAAAATAACATTGAAATAAGAATTTCGATTCAAAGTCCACACCTAGACCAGAGATTTCACTAATACTGGATAACTTAAAACCACCTATGTGATAAGAAGTAGGGATAATGTAACGAGATTTGAAAACACTTCTTTATATTTAGATTTAAATTATTTTTACGACACAAAGTAAAAACGTTGTTAATGTCTGATTTTAAATTAAAAGAGCCTGAATGACATGCCACTGTCCTGAAGATTTTCAAGTAATCAACGTACAAAAGAAATTGAGAATGTTTAAAACAATTAAAAATTACAAAAAACAAAGGAACAAAAATGCTTCCCTGGGGCACTCCAGAAGACGCATTGAATTTGTTGGAAAATGTATTGTTTACTGCCACCATACAATGACGATTAGTGAGGTATGATTTTATCCAAGTTAAAAAAAAATTGAATGAAATCCCATACTACATATGTAGTTTGAAAATTAAGAACAAATGACTGACTTAATCAAACTCTTTCGATAAGTATACACAGTATCAACTTGAGACCGGTTATTGAAAGAGCATAAGCGGCTAACTGTTATTATTACCATTTTGAAAAATAGGTGTAATGTGCGAAACCTTCCATGCATCTATAAACTCGCCCCGTTTGAGAGATTCATTGAAGATCAATAATAGCGGATAAGCAAAAGATAACCACTTCTTTAAAAGGTAAGATGATAATCCATCAAAATCTGTTTGCGTTGAGACCTTGGCTTCCTTCAAATTACGCTGATATGTACGCTAAATGTCGAAAAAGAGAATGTTGATTTTTGTCTTCGCGTATACCGTTTTTAACCAATCTCTCTTTCAAATGCTTCGTTTCGTGGGTATTTTTGGATATCATTTTAGTCTGTTTTTTTTTGTTTTTCTCAATTAATGACTCACTAGTGCAGACTGTCACTGCAATTTTCTATTTTGGCAAGCTATCCACATTAAAATAAAAAAAAATATTTTTTTCAAATTGCCTAATAATGAAGTATGACAGTGGCCCAAAAACTATTTCCACAGTACACGACGATAATGTGACCGTTCTCAAAATGATTGTCGGAGGTTGTCATTTATGTACCGATTTGGCGCTGTGAAAATCACCAGGATTGTACTACTCGCTAGTGGGGTTAAAAATAAATCGAAATTTTCTGAATTAGCACCCAGCAATACAGCAGTGGAAGAAAGAAAGCACTCCAAAATGGGTGTTCATGTAAACGCGAATAACTTAGTGAATTTAAAAAAAATTATTACCACTGGGAACAACTTTGAAAGTACGTTCAATACAATTTGAAAAAAAAAACCCATGTATATTACACTTTTCTATATTTCATGTTTGAATATACTTACTAAAATTACTTTTGGAAATATTTTGCTTTTTTTTAGTATATATTTTAAGATTTTAGCACGCTCAGGACAGGAAGACTTTATATTCGAGAATAGTTTATACAACCAATATTTTTTTTAATTACTCTGAAGGTTTCTTATAATATATTGGGTTCTCTTTCAGCCCATAACATATGTATTCTCTCGAACAGTTAAGAAGATTTGATGGATTACCCAACTGAAGTACACGACTGTTTTACATCTACGTAGAAACCTTAAGACCTGAGGATGGAGGACTAAATTTCAAACCCCACATATTCTTCCTTAAATGTTATATTCATTAGTTTTTCTTTATTTTCTAAAGCCTAGTATCCTGCTCTCAAGAAACCCCATAAAAAAAATGAAATAGAATACGCTTAAGTAATAAAATATAAATATTTTTCACGAAAAAATTCATAAAACAGTATACAGCTTTCAAGAGCCTAAGGTGGTATATTTAGTTCTTTAAGAAAGCTCAGCAAAATTTTTTGCGATTTTTATTCAGAGCTGGAAGCTAAAGCTAAAGGTTTACTCTTGGTGCTAATTTTATAAACTCAATGAAGAGAATCGAATGTTACTCAATTATAATAGACCTGCAGTTTATATTGGTTAACATTTTTCATCCACAAGTTTCGAAAACATACAAAACATTAATTGTACATTTTAGACAATTAAGGCCAAAAGGTTAATATTCTGTATAGAGCAAAAAATACAATGTGAAATATGTGCTTATTAGAGATAGGCGCGGGACTAAATATTCGGTCACAATCCTGCCCGTCCCAGCGTTAAATTTTTAAGTCTCGAAACCGCCTATCCCGCCGTTTTTTTTCAAATTTGTTCCGCATGTTTCGTAGGACCCAATATCTACTGAATGAAACTCACAATAACTTCAAATAAGTTTAAAATAATATATTTTATTTAACATACTCTGTGCTTTTAACCGTAGATATATAATAAAAGTATTGGTATTTCTAACAGTAATACTTCTTTTTGAACAAAAACCGCCATTATATATTTCTTTGTTTACATTTACTTGTTTGAATTCATATTTAAAAAATTATTTTTTTCGAAAATTTTCCCAAGTAAAGGTGTTCTTCTTCCTTCGGGAAGAAATATTTGAAGACATTCCCAAACTCACCCATTCTACCCGTTTTGAAATTAGTACAGTGGATCCACGGGCAGATGGATTTTAAAGATATGTCTTCACTTTCAGCGGTGGAATAAAGAGTATAACAAAATTTCAACTAAAAAATGTGGATCGGTAGTGACAATATTTTTCACCAAATCTTCAGTAGGGGCAATATAAAAATGTTAACTAAATGACAAAGCGAACCGAAACAAAAACTGCCCGACGTGTGAGTGTTTAAAAAATAAGTTATGACAATACTATACAATACAATACAATAGGATGTTTCGAAAGACAAACCCATTGTGAATACCAAAAATAATAAGTAGAATAGGAAAATATTTTTCCCACTACTCTCATTATTTTGTGGAAATAATTTCGGAAGCACCAAAATATATTTAGGAGTCACTTACTGATCTCTCATCACTAGGAATGTATTTAGTTGAAAGTTTGTTTCATATAATTTTTAGTTTGATAAATAGTTTGTATAACGCACGTAATTATGAGTAACAGACTTCGTATTTGTTACAAGTATCCCATCTTGCAACTTTTAATAGCCCTAAAATACCAGCATTTGCAATAGTATGAATAGTGAGTGAAAAATGTGCATATGAGAATGTATATAATTATTGGAGCGGCAATGAGGAGCGTCATGACTTTGATATATGATTCTAAATTTAATCGTATATTGAACTTAAAAGGCGAAACCTTGATGTCAGAGAATATGGGGAATTATATGGCATGTGTTTAGGCGCCATACATGGTATTTCCTCGCAAATCCACATAAAATGATATAGCGGGGCAATACACTACTGGATTGCCATACAAAATTGCTGTGGAAGTAATTTTTTGATTTTGCTTGTTTTTTTTTTGTTTTTAATTTTTGTATCTAACTTTGAGTGTGCAAGCCACTGAGCAGCACAACAAGATGTTTAAGAGCATATCCGAATGCATGCAAGGCAGTATTTGTGAGGCACTCGTATGATTATAATATAGTATATGGATGAGTGCATTTCACTTACCGGAAGTGCAAAGCAAAATGATTGCTGAATAAGCGATAAATCCAGAAGAGTATGACGACGTCGAGGACGAAGATGACATGCTGTTGCTTTGGCTGACGTTTTCTTTACTCCCCAATGATGATGGGGGATTCAGCTTTATTTGAAGCCACTAGTAGCTTTTTATTTCTAGCTGCCTTTAGTGTAGCTGGCATTAGCAGTAAGTTCGGTTGAGTAATAGTTGCTGCTTCAGCAATTGCTGCAGCATACCAACTGTTGGCGTTGATATTCAAAAAAGTCTAATCGGAAACCTATGCGAAAACCAAACCATTGTGCCACATTGAGTGCCATACTTGCGGTTGCATCGGTGATGTTGTTTTCGTTGTATCTGTTTTTTGCACTGCTGACTCCGGAATACTGACTGTCGGCAAATGACACTGAGACTCAAGAATCGCAGCGAGAAGTGCCACTTGCTTACCACTCTCAAGACTGTGAGCTGTAGTCGGCCGATAGTAGTTGGTAAATTTGTATAGCCGTCAAATTGATTTGTATGATTTTAAGCACCGGCTGTTTGTCACACTGGCTGGCATTAAAGGGCACGTATTCGTGCTTCCATGTTAACTGACACAAGCAAGGCAGCACAAGTGCGTGCGTTTGCTCGGCTTTCGATTTTTATTTGCTCTGTGGCACTATGCGTACACTTGAGATGCACTTACTACAAATACACACACGCACTACGAAATGTAACAAAAGAAAATCACTTCTCACTCTTCACTTAGCACTTATCACTTTTTCTGGCCACGGCTGTCGCTGCTTTATCGAAGTTAACACGCACCTCAAAAGTGCTCTGCACTCAACAGAAATTGCGTTCAGAGTATGAATTGAAATTTCAGTTGGAAATGGTGTTGATTTACAACAATTTTTTTCCTGTTTTCCTTTTTTATTTGCTCACTATTCCCACTTCAATCCCAGCTCGGTTGCTTTTCGTTTTTTCTTCCTACATTCGATTCTCCTCCACGGCAAAAGTGCGCCAAAAACCGGACACTAAAATCAAACAGCCAGCTCGGTGTGTGCGAGTATAAAGTTCCTTTGAGCAAACAACAAATCCACACTTTTTAAACGATATATGCCGAAAGCGCAAAATAAGCGCAAAAAGCTATACGAAAGCCAGTTGATGCAAGAACTCAACTCCTTTCACATGCAAATTTTAATTTCCTCTGCTTACTTCCTCGACTTTGATGTGGCGCGCGTTGTCGGACGTTGTAGTGGTGTGCGAGAAATGAATGGATGTGGAATAATGGGGAATGGGATGAGTTTAAGGGCATAGAATTGCAAGTGCAAGTGTATGGGAGCAGAGGTGCTGATGCAAAGTGGATGTGTTGCAGATGCCGCTCCTGCTGCAGATATTATCGTTTATGTCGCACCAATGCCTCTTGGCTGTTGCATGTCTGTTGCCAAACGGTTGTAACATCAATGGACACAAGTTGCAAGTTTCATTTCCGCCAATACTTTCACTTTTTTTTTTTTTGTTTGGGTACAATGTTATGACACTCTAGGCAAGACTACTGCAACAACTTTGACGTCACAGTCAATAATTTTGGCAGCGCTTTTTATTTCCGCTTTTCTAGCGCAAAAATCAGCTAGTGGAATTTCAAACACCAACCTCCGCGCAGCATTTTCGTTATGTTTTCTAGTTTTTTACTTTTAGTTTTTCTTCAAAATTTCCATGCACATTTTATATAACTTATGTTTAAATATTTCTCTTTCTCGCATTTTCCACAAAATGCTGTAAATGTTCAGTGCACCAATTGTTGTTGGTGTTGTTAAGTTCGTTGTAAATTGCCGGCTATGAAATTGCAGCTGCTGCAAATTTGCTGGATAGCCACAGTGGCAGATGCTACACTGCCGCTGGCCACAACTGCCAACGCTACAAAGAGTTCAACTTCGTGGTCTGCTGCACGTGTAGGTGTTTTATCCGGGAAAATTTAAAATTTATTACAAATAATTTTACTCCGCTTTTACTTAAGCAACCGGCTCGACTTTCATTAAAAAATCTCTAAGGGTTTCCCCGCCGCCAACATTTTTTTGTGTAGGTTACTCGCGCCTACTATACGACCGTGTATCGGAATTCGCCTTGATATCCGTTTCGCATGTCCTGTTGGCAGTGCGAGCAACGTCAAACTAAATTTTTCATTGCCAATCGACGCCGACAAAGGACAACAAACCACATACAAATACAACATACATACAATGCTATGAATTTCCCACTATTATGCGCTTCATTCGCTTTGCTTTCCGGTATCTTATTTCTCTCCCTCTCTCCTTCTCTCCATCTCTCCATCTCTGTATCTCTGCATTTTTGCTCATTCGTATTTCATTCGTATCCTAACTCTCTCATTGCCTTGTTTGTGATGTTCTCTTATACGGTTTGTTTTGATTTTGTACGCCGCCAAACCGCAAATGAAACCTTAGACCGTGTTATCACACGCTGCTACGACACCCAGCGCCGGTCGCTAGTCGCACACACACACACATATACAAGTACAGCAAAACAAAGCACCTCTCTACATCTCGCTTCGCTCGTATGGACAAGTTAACCTCGTGCGAGCACGCTGCTTTTGTTAGCCAGCCAGTGAGGCAAGCAGCTGTTGGCAGTTCCGGTACAGCGCCTGCGTCATACCCAATTTTGTTTTCAGCGAATTGCAAAGCGTCGCGTACACGTGCCGCCGCACGCCGTTGTGCAAGTTGGGTGGAAGACTAGAACTTGCAGCCGTTTGGGTGCGTGAGAGTGTCTCAACTAAGTCATTGTGCAAAAGTATGTGTGGTGGTGTTTGCTATTGTTGCCGACTTGTTTTTTCTTCTTCTTTTGATATACGCTATATATTGTTGAAATGTTTGTTGTTGGGCTTATCAGTGCGTTATGTGTGTTTGTTGGCTGCTAAGTGTAGGCGCTGGCCGGATCTTATTGGTGCGCCTACAGGCCTTACTTTTTGCGCCTTTTTTTCTTCTTTCGTTTTTGTCGATTTTGACATTCATATTTTATTTGATATGCTTTGTCTCTCGCTTCATTTTGTGGCTATAAAATGTACGTAATTGTGGGTCTTTGTAAAGGGCGTAGATGGTACTTTGGTCCTTTCTCGACTTTCACAATAGCAATTTTCGTTTGATTTTATGGGTGTAAATTAGATTGCCAATGAATTGGAAGTCACTGTTGCATACGTTGCTTCAAAAGCAAATTTTCGATAAACTCATTTTGCACGAATTTTATCTGATTGAGCCGCTTTTTGCCGCACTCTACACTAAAGCAAAGATACCAAGCACAAATATCACTCATACGCCCCAGTGGTTACACTTCAAGTAACTTTGCCTTAGACAATGTGGTAAATTTTCACCTTTGCACTCTACACAGAAACAGTTATTTTAAATTTAATGCCTTCCGATTTAGCCACACATAGCAATGTCTGAAAATTTACTGAATTGCTGCATCGAATAATTGTAGTGTTACTAGAAAAACACAAATAGAAACCGCGTTTGCCAACACTATAATTTTATAGTCAACACAAACTCAATTGAAAACAAACGCTAACCAAAAGCAATAACTTAAATTACATAATAGTAATTTTAGCTGTAAATACAACAAAATGAAAGCAATAAAATAGCAGCGTGGCTAAAAGCAATATTCACTATTTATATAGGACGTAGCAAAGCCACCGTGATGCAATTTCCTTCTTTGAGTGGAAAAGCAAAATGCAACAAATACTAAACAATTATTTTCTACATTTTTCTTCGAACAGTTCACCAATAAAATGAATTAATAGATGGATATTGAGTTAATTTTCAAGTGATTAACAAGAGCAGCACCGACGAACTAGATCTAAAGAAAAGTATTTTGAACTTTCCTCAATAAAATTTAAATATTTGCAACTATAGAACTGCCAAAAGTGAAGGAGCAAAAGACCGTTCTAATTTTTGCTCATTAAATTTGGCCAGGCAGTAAAGCAACAATTCATTATTTTTCATGTAATAATGTGTCCCATTCCAGCACCGAATATCTGAGAAGCATTCCAGATTTTCAGAGGATTAGAGGTCAAGACCACTTCGTAGCTACTGCTTTCCATTCTGTTCGAGCAAAGCTTCAGATTCAGTTTTTTCGTGGAGAAAGTTTCTGCCCACAATCCGGCATTTTCGTTCCAGGGTATGCACGGGAGAGAATTTCTTTTAGCACGATTTATGCTTCTACATTTGGTTTAGAGCAACCCTGAAATTAATTTCTTCCACTCGGCACGTCTTTCTTTCATCTCGCTATGTCATCTACTTTGTTTCAAGTGATTCAATCGAATTATTATGATTGGATCTTGCATTGCAAGATGGAAGTAAATTCTTTATTCTAAACATGCAAAAGATTAAATAACCTAACAATTTTGCAACACTTTTCTACTTTCTTAAATTTTACGGTCTCAAGTATCATAGAATAAAGTTTTATGGGCTAGCTGCAAAAACCAATCAAAGTATATTTTGTTTTAGTATTTTATTCACCAGCAATTTTGGAAATTATTTCCATCCTGTTCGAATTCATTTAATTTATTTAATGGTTCGTGGTGAGAAGGGGTTTTCTAGAAACTCTTTCCTTTTCAAATATAAAACGCACTTTGGTTTACTTAATTTTCATTTTATCCACTGAGAACTAAGTTACCTCATGAAACTTGTTGTTCGATGCCCACCTGTTGATGGAGTCACATAGATATTTTCTTACTATTAGTTTGGATCTGCCGCAGATCTAATCTGAATAATTTTATCTAATCCGTAGCTGGTACAGACGTACTGGAGTACACGTTTACTTTACACAATGAACATTGCTTTTTATTCCCTAAATAAATAAATAATATTTCCCATAAAATTTGTATATTCGAAATTGTTTGCTTATACTTCAACGTTTCCACTAGGCTATTTTTTAAACCAAATTGAAGGGTTTTCTTTTTTATTAGTAGTCAAGATATCCCCCCTTTTTCACAGAACGAAAGATTTCTATAACATACTTTTTCTGATGACACATAAAACTAGTATACCTGTTGCTAGAAAACATAAAAAATACCGAACGGTAGTGCTTCACTGCTTTATTAAACTCAGAACAAAACCTTTGGCCGTTTTAGCTTCGAGCGAGTTTTACACAATTAATTTAATAAAACATTTGCAATAAAAATTTCCAGCTTTATTTATTCAAAAATATGTATGAATTCAATATGCTAGGCCCTCATTTGATTTTTTCCCCTTATTAAATTACATTCCTCTTGATTTGGATATAAATAAATTAAAATAAGTATTACTTTTAAAAGCGCCATTTTTACAAAAGCATATTTATTCATATACATTTAGTTTATTTTGAGTTAGACACTTAAATAACATTTCTCTCCCTAAAAGCCAGGTGGTAATGCTATTCAAAACAATTATTACAAATCTATCGCTAATCCTCGTACTTTTAATATTTAAATCATTTTCCTCCGAGTAGCTTTTGATCATCACCAGCCGATAAAATGGTTTTGACTCTGCGTTTTTGTTCAACTGAGTTTTCAACTGCCACACTGTGCAGCGGTGAAGATTAATGCTATTGTATTTCAAGTATACACCCACAAAAATTAGCATAATTAGTGGTTTCAGCATTTTTTCAGCTGGTTTCATTTCGTTTTCGCTTTTTAAACACTTCAAATAAAATCAGAGATTAATTTAAACTAACCATAGTAATTGCGATAGTAAAAAAAAAACACGAGCCTACGGGATTTGGAATAAAACTTTTCGGTGGATACGACCAATGTGGCGGTTGTAGAGCTCAAATTTATAAAAGAGTGGCATTTGCACACAAACATATCTACATAAATGCGTGGATGATCCCTTTGTGCTCTATTAAATACATACTATACAATTTCATATAGCATTTGTATATAGTATATATATACAAAAAAATAATTGCGGCTTTCTATGCTTTTTTAGTGTTTCGAAAACAACTAACTGTACAACTATACCTATGTACATACATACGTAATGGCAAATGGAATTGTTTACTTACGAGTACAATGCTAAATTGTGGTTAAACATTACAACAAATTACATATAAAAGTTGCACAATTTACTCATAATGTTTATATACCTAGAGAATGCTAATTTTTCCAAACGCAAGTATTTTTAAATATTTTATTACGATATTTTATTCCTTTTGTTTTCTAGTTTCTCTTTTGGCTGGACTGCACATTTGTGTTCTATTTCATTTTGTGGTTTGGAAATGACTAGGTTTTGAAATATGTAGGGATATTTGGAGCCATGCAGCCAATATTGAACAATCCCATAAATACTAAAAAAATATATGAAAAGCCACAATAATAGATATGTAACGCTAAACACTTCATATTCTATACGTCAAATTTAAAATTTATTTGTAACAAATTATTTGCTAGTTTTATACTTTTGTTCATGTACACTGTAGTTAAAGTTTTAAAATTCACATAAACTAAATTGTTGATTTTGTAAATAATATAGTTGTTTTAAGTCCAATAAATGGTGATTGTAATTTTTAAATTCAGAGTGAAATACATCTTCATATATTTGGTTAAAATGAAATTGAATTTATTATAATAAAAAGCATCATCCATTTAACAATTAATTTTTCCATTTAAAAAATCTTTGCACTCCATTATAACCAGAAGTCGCAAATAAAATGTATATGTCGCAAGTTTAGTGTACAGGTTAAAAGGTCAAGCCCACGGTTAAAATAAACTTAAAAATTGGAAACCCCCTGGTTTATTCGATTAAAGCTAGTAAGTAATGAATTCAAATTATTTAAACAATAAACTGGAGATGTAAAGCCCTAAATAAGTTGCATATCAAGTGATACCACTCTAAATCGTCTTGGTAATAATTTGGTATAATACTATATAAAATTGTTATACGGATAATGTTTGTAACGATTTGGCTTAAAGTACTACACCGATTTTAATGATATAGCTTTTACGTGAAGCATTTGCGAAAAACAATAAAGTGGGTTACTTATTTTTTTAATTTTTTGCAGAATACCGGAATTATAGAACTCAGTAAATTTTAAGACACCAACCAAAATATTTCGTAATAATACAAAGATTTAAGGGAATTAGATCGATTTGAAATTACCTCCATTTTTGGAGTGCTTTATAAGCAAAAATAGTTGTTTTTTATCTTTTAGAAGAAATTACTTCAGATCATAAAACAGTTGAAGCAAAGCTATTTCCTCGATAAAAATATTTAAAAATTATTTCAACGAATTTATAATTTCGAAATTTCGCATTATATCTTTGACCTGTTTTGGAAGATTGGTTTATGGGAAACCTAAATATCTTAGTCAAAGCTTGCCCGACTTAGACTAATAATATATCATTGAGAAGGCTTATTCCCACTCACAAATCTCATTATTATGATTCCGTTGAACAATATGTTTTAAATATTTTTAACCTGGGCTTTTAACCCTACACTGTTTTATCCACTCAATTAGTTTTTTTAATGTAAAAAAAATTTATTTTTGGAGAAATTTTTAATTTGTGACTCTTAATATTTTTCGATTTTTCTTAAGGTCTTAAAACATAATAGATTTTTTATTCCTTTGAAAACCAACCACTTTTTTGCGACAAACCCTATTGTCGAAGTACCTGTGTATATTCATTTTAAGTGGAGCCCAAGATTTTTTATAAAATTTATGTACGCCGGGATATTTCCTAGTATTGAAAAAAAATTAAAAGTCACCGAAAATGGAAACACCGTGTTGTAAACAGGCACTCCGAATACGAATTTTAAATATTTATTTTACAAAACCGGTACTTTGGTACTGTTGCAATTTAAACAAGCCAATTTTTGAAACCCTAGATAAACCTGCATATCTATAGAATGTAGATAATTTAATTGCCCTCAATTAAAGAGCGCGTTTATTTATCAAAACTATGCGCCAATACTAGAAGTTTTTTCATGGATGAAATTCATTCGGAGGATCGCCATCATCTGTCGTTCGGAGTTCGCGTAAAACTATAGATCCCACAATTTCTGGCACAGCATAAAGATACCACTAATTGTAGCAGAAGTTTGGTTAAACATCGATAATGATAAGTTAGATGACTTAAGCGTAAAATTTTGTTATTATATGGTTTTATTATGTGCTATTATTAAGGTAAATAGCCGTAAAATTTTCACAAACCAAATAACTTTAGCAACAGCTCTCCACCCTTTTCATTGTACCTATTATATTTCTGCATTAGTTTTGTCATTTATTAGGAATTAAATTATTAATCCATTAGATTTTGTAAGTGCTACAAAACGTAATTTCAATTACAAACTATTTAAAATAACCAAAATAATATTAGCTAGCCTTTGGAGACAACAGCTCATTGTTCGCAAATATTTGTCAACAAACGTAAACAAAAGTCATTATTATTCACATACTTTCCAAGCTGCATATTTATACCTTTCATGAGAATGAAATGGTATATTAAGTTTGGTCCGATGTTTGTAAGTGCCAGAAGGAGAAGAGATAGACCCATCAAAAAGTATACCTAAATGATCAGGACGATGAGCTGAGTCGATTTAGCCATGTCCGTCTGTCTGTCCGTCTGTCCGTCTGTCCGTCTGTCCGTCTGTCCGTCTGTTTGAACGCAAACTAGTCCCTCAATTTTAGAGCTATTTTGATGAAATTTGGTGAGCAGGTGTCGTTGTACAAATGATTAAACATTTGTCGGAATCGGCCAGATCGGGTGACTATAACATATAATACAACCGATTATTCAGATATTGAATTTTGCGCCATAACTCCTCCATTTAAGCAGCAAAAGGCTTGAAATTTTGCAGAAATATCAGCCATTATTAGCTACGTATCAGTATTGAAAATCATGAAGATCGGAGAAATATAACATATAGCTCCCATACAACCGATTGTTCAGATATTGCATTTTGCACCATAACTCCTCCATTTAAACAGCTAAAGGCTTGAAATTTTGCAGAAATATCAACCATTATTAGCTACGTATCAGTATTGAAAATCATGAAGATCGGAGAAATATAACATATAGCTCCCATACAACCGATTGTTCAGATATTGCATTTTGCACCATAACTCCTCCATTTAAACAGCTAAAGGCTTGAAATTTTGCACAAACATCAACCATTATTAGCTATACATTAGTATTCATCAAGATCGGAGTTCACAGTGTAAATCGGCAAGATAAATTCAGGACAAATATTTATTGCGAAAAGTAATAAGCTCAGCGCAATATCACATGAATCATAGCGTTAAACGTTTGGGAACTATTTACGGATCTGATAACTGTTTTCAAAGACCGACATATGTAGGTCTTACATATTAATACTTAATTATTTGTATTTTTTAAATGTTGAATATCAAGCGTCGATACGATATTAAAAATATTCAAAAACCATTCCCTTCTTAAAACATAGTTCTTTTTAATTACATAAGGAAAAGCATTAAATAATTTATAACAATGCCTTTACTAGAATTATTTTTATTGATTTGAAGGAAATTTTCGCTTTTAACTATAGGTAATACGAAATTGTAATACAATAACACGTTTTTTACTATTCTTCCATTCATGAAAGGTATGAAGCCTTCGGCATAGCCGAAGACAGCGCTGTTTTTACTTGTTTTATTTATATTTTAGCTGGATGAAGCTAAATAAAATTGACCACACTAAAGCGCAATAATATTGTGTTACTAGCCACAAATGCACTTTTAATGCGGTAGCCACAATCATTCATACGCAAGTACAACTGTGTGTTTTTATTGGTGGAATTACAAAAAGGGGAAACTAGAAAATTGTAGCATATGTAGGAGAGACAACGAACTACATGACCTTACAACTATCCTTTCCAAATGGTGGGTGTGATGCTTGCTCTACTCAAAAACAGTAACCTGCATATATATTCAAGTATTTCTGGAATCTCCTACAAACATCATAAACATTTGCACACATACTACATATGGGCGACAATGCAAGGCAAATACAACTCCTAGCCCCACTTCAGTCTATGCTCTCGAGCACGGCTTTGTCACCGGAATCAAAAGTTGTGCAACTATTATATACTATACATATACACAGCATAGGAGTAAGCACAACTTCTGTTGTTGCATGCCACAAACTTGTTGAAATGCTCGTTAAGTCAACGAGGACAGAGCACCAAATACTGAACACCGAACACATTCTAATTACATTTTATTTGGCAATTTTGACACCGGATATGCAACTGAGGCCGGAGCAGTATCTTTGCTGCGTTCGGTACTGTGTCTGTTACAATGCCACTCAACACAATTTTGCGACTAAGTGGCAGTCATTAAAAGTTAAACGCAAAGATGGAGTTAGATTTTTGATTTGAAAACTTTTCATAGACAATCGTTTACGCTATGTGTAGAAGATTTAAAATGTTACTCATACGCCCCCACACGCTCTCAGTCGAGTTCAGCCTATTATGTCTATGCAATTTTTAATTTTTTGTCGTCCTTATGTTATTTAAATAGCTTTACGAGTAATATTTTATTTGGTGCTAATGTAGAATTTCTCAATTGCCAAGTGGCTGATTTATAACTTGCTTTTAATGTTTTCCTTTCCGCATTTTCTTACGATAATTGTAACACCTCGGGCGTTAACCGAACATACAGCTTCCAAACAATTCAATCAATGGAGTTTCCGTCTGACATTTCAACTATATTTCCTTTTGTCAATTCCGTGCAGCAAACTAAAAACAACAACGAAAAAAGGGATTATCCAATGATGCCTACCGGCAAGAAATTCCTGCTTATAAGTTTCATTGATTGCAGTCTAGGTAGAGTGACAGCATTTATTATTATTGAGGAAATAGCACTGCAACCTTAGAATCTATCTTGTCACTGTGGCAGCACTTGCCTTAACTTAGATATTGAATTCTCAGCACCGTGGCATGTAAAGTAGATTTCGCGTCGAATTCCGCATTCCGTTTCAGATAAATAAATATGAACTTTTGTAGGCGAGTAGTTTAGATGGAGTATATTTTCTTGCATGATGGAAGTTCTGCGTGTCGAAGTCAACTGGTGGGCAGACCTAATACAGGTTTTTATGGGAATTGGTTTTTTCTAAAATATTCACTTTAACTAAATACAAAAAAACACAAATTATTAAGATAAAAACGCTTGTACTCGTACAAATGCAAGCTCATATGAAACTCATATGAAAATTTTCGGGTTTGAAGCTGTCAGCACTGCTGCTTAACATGTACATATATTTCATAAATGCATATATCAATTTACGTTTCAGCTGCCCTCGAAGCCATCTCAAACTAACTCACAAACTAATTGCGGAATGGTTCCGAAATAATACTGGAATGGACCCAAAACGAGTCCCGAAATTGTCCAAAGTGTTTCTGAACTATTCCCGAATTTTAAGTTTGTCTATAGTGTTTTAGTGGCATAAAAAAGAGCTTTCCTTCCGCTAAGCTTTAAGCAATTTTCATTCAAATTCTTAAGTAAATTATTTTTATTTATGCCCGTACGTTATTTTCACCCAGATCTACAAATATTGCATTCAAAGAGTTGCTGTGAGTTCCTCTGTGAGACAAGCCACAAGCCAGTGAAGAAATCGGATCACAAAAGAATTCAAATACTCAGAGGGTCGAGTTACAGAACGAATTATTAATGTAATCGAGAGTAAGATTCGCGGTGAATTAAAAAAAAAATAAGCAAAACACCCGTCACCCCCAACCGCCACTTCCATTCACTTTGCCACCACCAGAGCTAAACTATTTTCTTCATGTTAGTTGGTTTCGCATCTCTTTTTTATGCTTTTTTATTGCATAAAATAAACTTGCATAAATTGAAGCCAAAGTCAAGAAAACAAGGGGGAAATTGATGTTGGAAACCTTTTAGTTATATTAGATTGGAAATAGTAGCTGTGTGCAAGGAAGCAACAGCACACACACACACACATACACACTTTCAAATATTGTACGTATATTGAAGGTCATCAGCTATCGGTAGATTGGTGTAATATTTCATAACAGTCTAGTTGAATACAAATATCGTTAGAAATGTTTGAACGCGCATGGCGTTCGCGCTTCTTGTCTACTTACATACACAATTTCCTATTTTCTTAATTTATTCCATATCAGTAAATTTCGACTGAAAGCAAAAGGATAAATCCGCTCGTAGCGCTATTTCGCATTTGGGCATATGTGTATAACTTATTGATTCCAGCACTGTGAATCATATAATAGTGTTCCATTCTACTAACACTAGCAGATGATTGGCGTCTTATAGTCTTACTTGAAATAAGTGCTTAATATTTTTGTGAAGTCTTTCTTATATGTATATATAAAAAGGTCTTGTGTGTCTGTTGGTATGTAGTTTGTAGACTCGAAAGCTGCTTCACGGATTCAGCCGAAGTGTAAGTTCACAAGGGTGTTTATTGTGTATAAAGCAAAAAAGAAACTGCGATAGGTGCCGCTGGAGCCGAGACATTTATAAAACCCTTATTCACTATCCATTTTCATTCAAATCCTGATCAAGTATTGTACCATATCCCGACCAAAGATTAGTCTTGTAATTATCGCTATTGTTGTAGTTATCTCCCCAATCCATTTGATCTGATAAGTTTTCGCCATTCAAATATGTGACTTGAAAATCTCGTCGCCGAGAAGGTCAGGATTTAATCCACATTTAATTATCTGTGCAACCCTGATTTGCGCAATATGTTTGTGAAAAAACTGTCAAACTTTCGTGAAAATAAAACAAATCAAGGCGCAAATTCATGTAAGTTGGAAGCGTCGCATGAACTGAAAGCTGGTGCTATTTTCACATTGCATGGTGAAAATTTCAAAATTTTGTGTTATGTTTACATTTACACTTCATATTTGCATCCGAATTGTAAAATTCGTGCTTTCTTTCTCTTGCATTTCTTTCAACCCGTTCGTTTATGATCGTCTTTCTTAGTTTCTCTGTCGTTCTATCCACTTTAAAACAAAAAAAATATAAAGGGATTTCTTCTATTTTTAATGACAATACCGCCATATTAAAAACGCCAAACGGCAGTGTGGACAGCTGTACTTAGGTTTAACTGCGATTTGGGAGGATTAAATTTTGCTTTTGGCAAGATATTTGCCAGATAAATACAAAACATAAATCTTTTAAGAGAAAATTTGACCGATAGGTGCCGCTCAATCAAACTAGTCTGAATCAAAATTAAAACGTTTATAGTGCGTTGTAAAACTATAGCCCCACCTCATATTTTTTAATTTTCCTATATATCTTTTAATATCTAATATTAATTATTTTTCTATTACATTTTATTAAATATGTTGGTATGGTATTGTTATGAAAGGCAAAAAGAAATAGTTTGTTTAATTAATATTATAACCCATTCAATTCTTGTATGACGGTATTTCGGGTTTTCTCGATACCAAGTTATCGACCAAACTTTGCCAAGCATATGATCACATAGGATATACATAAACTTTTTTACAGTGCAAGAAATTTGTTGTACATCTTTAGCCACACTTGCAGATATTTTTAACAATAAAGATACAAAGAAAATTAATTTTTTTCTGTTAAAACAGAAATGTTAACATTGTTTTGTTTCTTTGTTTTTTTTTTTTTTTGTTGTAAATTATGCAAATACATAACATCACTTTTTATTTCGAACGGAGAGGACCACGACTGATAGCGATTTGTCTCTTGCCGATTTCGTCTCGTAATCGCATTCTCCATTATGTCCGTTGTATCTTACGTTTGTCACGTTACGACAGAATATAAGGCCTGAGCGTTTGTCTTATGGTTGAGAATTTTTCTTGCCGGATATGTATCGGATTTGTTCCATAAAAAATGAATTTCGTTCAAAAAATAAATTACACTTTTATTGAGAAATTTCTCTTGTCTGAGGAGTCCTAAAATATTTTTCCTGGGTACCTACGTTGTACTATTTCACCTCAGTAATATATTTAAAACTGTGATATTATAATGTTTTAGAGAGGCTGCAACTGCTTTCTCATATAATTACTTTTGATTTTTTCTTGTATTACATATTTGATGAAAATTTTGTTAAAACAAGAAAAACTTTCAAAAATGTTTCTTTCCTAAACTTTGTTCACGCTAAAGATCGCTCACGTACCTTTTATTATGTTGTAAAAAACTTACAATATTCAATTCATGTTAATTTTTTAATTAATTTAAAATTCCTTGGGATATTTGTACAACCACCAGTCTCTTACCAATCTCTTACCATACTTTTAACTTACAGAGTATTTACTCTCTGAAATTTTGTGCTTGATCAGCTATGAGATTCAGAGGGTTGTATATAATTGGCACATATACATACAATGTCTTTTCATTTATGTATGTGTGTAGGAGTACTCGACAATGATTAATAAAATTTGTAACAAGAACTTCATTTGCAATAAAGTCAAAATTTGAGCGTGGTGAATGTAGTATGGTCTAGTATTGTAAAACTATTGACAGAATATTTTTAAGGAAATATCTACTTATGCTCCTCGTATGCCCCACAATTACTCTAAATCTCAAAACAATTTCGCCAGCTCTGAACCAGACAGTAACCCCACTAGCTTGTTTCCAGTTATAATACATTCCACGTATACGATTAGTAACCCTTTCTGGACTATCTGCTATTGCGTTGAATTATCAGTTTAACGCCGAAAAACAGGCAAAAAATATTATTTAGCGAAAATATTGCTGTAGAAATTGGCATTGAACTTCGAGTAATTACTCTGCCGCAGACAAGATAGACGAAAGCGCAATGAAATCCAACACAAACAACCATCCTGGATGGGGCATTACGCGTGACAATAATAAAGTAAAAACCAACGAAAACTCAAGGTACTCTAGCATATAGTTAATATGTAAGTATATAAATAATTCAATTATACTTTCACTGCTGTTAACATTCATCTTAGCCCGCAATTAATTCGCTGAAACCGCTATCCATAACCACACCGCTACATCCCAAATTGTTTCTGTACACTTTTGTGTGTGTGTGTGTGTGTGTGTGTGTGTGGAAGTGTGTACATGTAAGTATTCTTATCTGCAGTTACATCCAGTATTACATCTATGTGTGAGAGACAGCGGGAACATTGTGGCGGACATCAACAGCATCCATTTCAATTATTCCCCACCTGATGGAATTAATTACAGTTAAAGTGAGTGGCTACGAAGCCGCATATGCGAATTCAACACAAGCGACACAACAGAAAGCGATGAGCAGTGCAGCATTACAATGTGCAACAACAAAAGCAAGCGAATTGGAATGTGAGGGCCTAAGTTGAGAAAAGTAGAGTTGGTGCAAACAAAATTTGTAATGTTTTTGGTCCCCTTTTGGGTATTTTTCCGGGAAATTTCCCGTGAACGATTTTCGTATATTTGCTTTACTACTGCTACTATTTGCTACTCGAGTTCTCGTCGTTCTCATCGTGAAGGCCCACACTTCTTTTCAGAAACAACACACCGCATACTCGACTACATACTGCAATTGTTAATGGCCTTGGATCGTTTATTGTGCCCTTTGACACTATTCACACTCGCTCACAAATACAAAAGCAGCAAACAACGAACAACGAAGAAGCAACAAATTATATCCGCAACGTCTTTCCACTGACCTTTTGCACGTAAATCGAAAAAATGCTACCTAATTGTGGCATACTTTCTGGCGCTCTATCACCTGCCATTGTCTTCTGAACCGAATGATGCGACTGCAGGCATAAATTCATAGGATTCAGAGAACCCAGCAGTTCAGTGGTTCCGAACTAAGTATTAGGTCCAGCTTTCAGGAACTACCTCTCAATCTCCTTCGTATTCAATTGGAAAGTATCATATCACACTTCCTAGGAATTGATCAATTGTCTCCCTTTTCCAGTACTGTTGCAAAATCACCAGCTACAGTACCAGTATTTCTCTAGCATCAAAAGCAAAATTTTCATTCAACTTTAAAAACAGCGAAAACAACAGCGGTAGCAAAACGAAAATTCCTTAACTCTCCATTTCGGCATAACTAATTCTGAAGAAGTTGATGGTGACAGGACACTGATTGCATCATTAGAATCGATGTGCCAACTTACAGGCCCAAAACTGATGGGAAAGCACAAATAGTTTGATTATATTTGTTCGAGAGTTTGTTTGCGCATTTGTCGAGGAAGTGAGTAATCACCGCAACGGTAATTGAACACGCTTCAAATATGGAGGCAGGAGGTAGAAAGCACCATTCGATATATCTCTATATTCTTCCATATACATACATTTATACATATGTACATTTCTTTGTATGCATATGAATGTGAATGCGTGTATGACCTAATATGTAACGTATTTGGAATGATGCTGATTTTTGTAATTAGAATACAATGTACGAGTAGTTTGCTAACTAGTTTATGTTAAGAAGGAGCGCCTCAACCGGAATATGGCGCACCCCAAAGTTTCAAGGGTATACAATATTTATTTATAATAGTTATTCGTCATTTAACATCAGAGTAGACGACTTTTTAACCAGACGAGGAAGAGTAAAAAACCCTCGGATTGGGAACTTTATAGGATCGGATTGGGAATATATAAATCCGAAATAAGGGAAGCTAAGTAAGACTCGTGGATAAGCTTCTGTGGGAAAGTTGAAGGTTGCCACTAGTTCTCTAGGCTTAGGCGGGTGCTTGCGAGAGCTCCCGTGACCTTGGGATGTCTCAGGGACGACTTGGGAAATTGGACGATGAGCAGTGAGGAGTCGCTCGAACTTCTCCGCTCAGTTGCAAAAGTCCGAACGGGTGTCTTGTCGGTGGTTAACGCCTATTTACGCGAGCTGCATAAGTAGAGACTATATTCCCAGACTTTGGAGAAATGTGAGGGTTACGTTTATTCCCAAGGCGGGCAAGAGCTCTCATGTATCCCCAAAGGACTTTAGGCCTATCAGCCTCTCTTCTTTTCTGATGAAGACCCTGGAGAGGCTGATTGATCTTCATATAAGGGATGGGATTCCTCGTAAGCGATTGTCGCGTGCTCAGCATGCTTACTCGAAGGGCAGGTCTGTGGAAACAGCCCTGCACTCGGTCGTTAGCGTCATTGAAGAGTCTCTTGAGCACAAGGACTTTGAAGTTGGTGCCTTTCTGGATATAGAAGGTGCCTTTAACTACGTACAGCCACAGATAATAGTCAGATCACTAGCGGAGCTTGGGTTGAACCGGGTCTTATAAGGTGACAGAACTGTCGTGGCGTAGTGGGGCAGCGCCTCCATTCAACGAAAGGTGAGTAGAGGTACTCCGCAAGGAGTGGTTTGGGGTGTCTTCGGCGAGGAGCACTCCCTCAGCCGGAAATTTAGGCTTCCGGACTATTATAGTGTATTTCAGGCAGAGGTGGCCGCAATCAAGGAGGCAGCCGATTTGCTACTCACCAATGTAATGCCCACTAGACGGGATAACATTTATTCGGTTAGTCAGGCCGCCATTAAAAAACTTGTCGGGGAGTGCCTGACTTCTCTCGCTGCCGCCTCAGAGTATCTCGACAATACACTAATTTGGGTACCGGGCCATAGTGACATTGCAGGGAACTGCATGGCTGATGAGCTCGCTCGGCAGGGTACCCTGGAAGTCATGAAGATGGAAAAGCAACAACAGTGTACACTGCTTACTTAATCCAAGTGGCGCTACCTTTAGGAGTACGAGTAGGAGATAGCAGTGGAGGTCGTGACTTCGAACCCCGGAAGATGAGGAGATGGGGTGATCTTCGAAATAGCTATAACTTATACCATTGTAGTTTTTTCAATAATCTTTTCTGTTAAAAATTACCTTGAGCCTCTAAAAATTCTTGTTTGGTATAAATAAATAGGCCGACAAATTAATATACATATGCATTGTAATATATATAAAACTGCAACTAACATTAAATCTACCTTATTCTGTCTATGAATGCGCGCCACAATTTTCTAATTTTCATTGTTGCAAATCATTAGACCAAGTTCAAATCAATTTCATTTACTTCCATTTTTACATAAATATGTGTCTTACTGTCGCTATTTTGTAAATCGTGTATTTCTACGTAGTCAATATGGTATGTAGGAATGTGTCAACTCAAGGAAAACATACCGGGTCTACGTGACCGATACATGTTCTGAATATGAATATCTCGATACGGAAAGGTATCTTGTGTCAAACTCCTTTGCCTCTACGTTGCTCTCATATGCATGTGACGAATTTGAGTCAAATGGATGGGTTTTAAAAATATCTCCACTAATGTAATTCCCATCGCGATAAAATATAGCCTATAACCTATTCTAATTTTGGTCTATCTGTATTTTTTGCGTGACTGTCCGTCAAACATCCATACGTACAAACTTTTACATTTATAATATTACTGAGATCAGATATTTGTTTACTATTTTAAATCATAAAGTTTAAAATTTCCCAGCATTCTTTCACATATTTGCCACTAAGTTTATAAATACCTATTTATTTGCGCTTATTATAAGAATATTTTTTAATTAAAATCATTGATGTTGGCATAAGGAAGAAATCCCTAATCGGGAGGACGTAGCAAATTACTCATGGAAATAATATTTCACATAAATTATATTTTTTGCCATTTACCTAAAAGAGAGATTAATATTTTTAATCAAAAGCTCGTTTACAGAAATATTTCTTCATTCATTTGTGACAAAATCGTTAAAACTGCAAAATTTTTAAGTTTTGATCCATTTTTTATTGAAGCAAGCTAGGCCATATTTTCAATAAACCAAATGTTTGGTTTTTCTTATGAAAGCACAAATGCCAGTTTTGTCGAAGTAGAAACATCAGTATCATGTTTATATCTTACATCACAAATATTTACATAGATAAAATTGACTTACCTTTCGGGATGTACCACATCCGTATGTATGCTTAATATATTTAACACTCATAAATTGCTCATAAAAAACTCCCACTAATGAACAGAGATACACATTGTATAATATTCCCCCCACAAAATGATATATTGTAGAACGGCACTTCATAAGCTGATAAATGTGAAAAATTTTCCACGATAGATTATAAAGTGTGTACATAGTAAATTGTTTATTTTGCAGAAAACTCTTCCCAGTACAAATGATTTTAAGAAGAGATGTGAAAAGTATCATTAACGTTCATTAACAAAGCAGAATTTGCCATGGAGAAAGAGACTCATGACCAAGTATGGTAAGAGAATTTCTTTTACTATTAAGTGCAGATTGTCGGAAATTGTCACACGCGCGAGTTGACGATACAAAAAAAAAAGCACCATTCATGCCCTCCCTTGCAGCCCGCCTTCATTCGGTTGTAAAACATTGAAGGTGCTGGTTCATCTGGTTTAAGTGACTTTGAATTGGTATTAGGGTGATTCAAAGCCAAAGAAGAAGGAGGAGAAGGAGGATGAGGACAGCTGGCAATAGGAGTGATGACTGCCAGCGATAAAAACAACCGCAAATGTGTGGATAATATTTAATGCCAACTCAACTTAACTTAGCTTGACGCTCAACTCAATTTCGTAAATGAACAAATCATCAACGAGTGGAGAAGAAAACAAAATAAAGTGGTTTGGGAAGTGTGTTTGTGTGTGTATGTGTGAAAGCACTTAAAAGTTAAATCACTGATGAAAAGCGTAAAATACCAGCAACCAAGTCACCCAGAAAAGACACAGCGGCGCCACAAGCAACACATACAAAGCAAATTGTTTATGAGGAATAAAGACGAGTAGAATGGGACTCTTTAGCTTGCCGTACATGGGGTGAATGTACGCGCATCATACTCAGTTTGTGATGACAAGGTTGTGCCCTAATGACTCGCCAGCTGACAAAATGTCTAACTGACACTCTGCATGGATAGAGTCATCAAAGTGTTTTTCTCTTTCTTTCAGGGGTAATTTGAAGGTGTCAACATATCTTATTTAGCATTTTTGCTGTTTTCATTTTCGTTTTATTTTGAATTATGCCCTTTTACTCACTTTGCAATTTTTTTTGTCTTTGAACTGTGTGTCCTCCAAAAAGCACGCTTCGTACAAATGTCGTGCGGCATTACTCACGTTCAGTCTGCTTGTGAATTTAGATAAACATATTTTTGTGTACGTTAAGATGCACTAGTTGTACGAGTAGTAAATACAGTGCGGATGTGTGTACATAAATACGTTTGAATGTATGTGTCTGTAATTCTTCTCCTGCTGCGACCTGTCATTTCAAGCGCATTTATTGTTGAAGCTGTGGCAGGTTATACGCTTCAAATTGTTATGCTGCACCCACATTTTCTTTCTCGTCAGTTTACCGCAACTTCGTTTTCAATTTTTCCGCGCAAATTGCGCAAATTTGTCTCTAGTCGCCGCATACTCCCGCCCACCTATTACCTTCGTAACGTGCCCACTCTTTGCTTCTATATCCCCTCGTCGTTAACATCTGTATGTATGTCGTGTGGCATATACTATGTAAATGCGGGGCCGTAAGCAACTCTTGCGGCAGTAAGACATTTATACATATGTATATGTATGTTAGTTTGTATGGCTGTATGGATGTGGGCACGTACGTACACGCCGAAAAGCACCGCCAGCCTTTTCTTTTATTCTTTGCGTTTATTTTGCGTATGTTCTCACATGCATTCATTCAAACGCGCGCCCAGCAAACACAGTATCTAATGTTTAGAGCTCCAGCAACCCGTATAGATGAATTTGTTGCCAAGTAACGAGTACATCGCCGGGTTCAAAATACCGAACCGTTACTCTCAAAATAAAATCGTTACTCGTAATTCGTATCATTTAATAAATTAATCAGAACCCGCTGCGTAAAAAGTATTACAAATGAAAAATTTCAACAATCCTCGGATGAGATCTCTCCTTTTTTATGACGACCACAGGTAATATATAAAGGACTATGGAACGAGAGCGAGGGCATGCACCTAGAATGTCCGAATACTTAATCGGAAAAGTGCTGCTGCCCGGCTCGTTGATGTTCTTGTGAGGGTTAGCGCTGATATTATCACCATCCAGGAAACGAAATAGACGTGGGATCGTAAGGAAACTATAAGACCTTGCAACATGTACTGCAGCTGCCATGAAAAGAAGCGCTATTTGGGTGTTGGATATTTGGTGGGTGAGCGACTTCGCCGCTAAGCACTGTTGTTCACTCCGGAGGACGAGCATCCCGCCACGATGCGCATCTCTCTGATTGGTGCCCCGACGAAAGAGAATAATGATATCAAAACCTTGCTTGGCGATTTCAATGTCAGAGTGGGTAAGGTAGGAATCACACTGTCACAAAATACAGTCTCCACGATGAAACCTCCGCTAATGCGATGAGACTTATCAACTTTGCCATGCTTCCGGTGTATTAGGATTAGATCATTATCTTGATTCTCTTCGGATTCTGTGTAGCAAACACTTACTTGTTTACTTAATTGGCACTGTAACCGCTTAAGCGATTTTAGCCGAACATCTCCTACAATTTGTGGTGTGCTTCTTGATGTTGTCACACAAATTGAGGAACCTACAGTTTAACGCGACTCCGAACGGCGAATGTTTTTTCATGGCAGAAATACACTCGGAGGTTTGCCATTACCTCCCGAGGGGCGACCGCTACTATGCAGCAAAGAACGTGCGTCTAAATACACACGGAACGATCGGTGTCGGAAAGCTGCAATCGTAACATACAGCTATCAACTTTGCTGCTGGAATCTCTTACCTGCTCTCTAAGTGCACTTTCCAGCAATGTGGAATTCGGGATCATTGGGGGCACAATTCCCTCGAACTACATATCGCCACAAGTCATTGCGGCAACTAGGACAATGAGGAATGCCGCCCCGCGACAGAAACTACAGATGCTGCTTACATGGTCACGCTGAGATCAAGCCACTGGTACTGATGGATTACCAGCTGAGCAGTTCAAGAATGGTGGCGATAAGCCGGTTCGGCACCAGCTGATTTCCAGAATATGGTCAAACTGGAATTTAAGATCAGATGGTCCTTGGAGTGCTCGGGAGAAAGACTCGGCGAAGAATTTTTTAGAGCTTTACGTCTTTCGAACACCACAGATAGATATCGCAGACGATGGAACGATGGTAGTCATAGTGAAGCGAATTACAATGCAGCACGTTACTTTGGCTTAGTCATGTAGTGCGAATGAAAGAAAATGTATGCAGAAGAAGGAGAAGTCCTCATATGCTGAACTCGGACAAAATCGTTTGGGTGGTTATACCGCCAATTGAGTAAGGTCAACAATAGAATTCGATTCGTGAACTACGTTAGAATTCGATTAGAGTTCTAGAATTCTGTCGATTTGTGATAATGTTAGCCTTCCAATAGTCCCCTAAAGGATAACGAACTCAATGGTTTGCTGGGCGAATGCAAGTGCATGTGTGTGTATATGTGCTATTTAGATTGTCTTCAGTCGTTTTAACATCTAAATAAAATATTGTGCCCGCATTAAATTTCCATTTTTATGCGGTTTTTATTCGCTTTTAAAGATGATTGAATCACTTACATTTAAGTAAGTGTGCGGAAAATGTCATTTATTTTTCAGCGGCGCGCTGGTGACGCGATTTCAGTTATTCGTGTTGTTATTTTGCTGCTATTAAAAATGTTGTTTTTATAGTTCTTATATCTGCTTGATTTACCCAGACAATTTGTCAAAAACAAATGCGGGCTCAGAATGATATTAAGTCAGTTTTTCAGTAATGATTTATCTACTACATATATATACATATATACATATATAAATATGAACATAAATATTTATATGGTTTGAGTATTCATGTTTTGATACGTAGATATGTACATACATATTTTAGCCCACTGATACTTAACCAAATTCAAAGCTCCTGATCAACGCAGGTCTACAAAATAAATTTTTAAAAAATGGCAAAAACGCTAGTAGCCATTCTAGGATAAACTTAAACTTAAAACTTAATTTTTAATTTTTTCATTTGGCTATTATTTTCGAGCTTCGGAAGTATATAATTTTCATCCACGCTTAGAAATCTATTGGATCAAATGGAATCTTCAAAAATAAGAAAATCATGTTTAGTGCTCAGTTGCCAATGCAAACTTTATGTAACTTTTTTCGTCGGATTAAATTCCATAGGGTGGCGTAAAAATGTCTGCCTAGCACATAAACCAATTAGTACCCAATTTTTTGCCAAATTTTTGAGTCATTGAAACCAGTATTCTTGAGCATAATGCATTGACATTAAGGTAATTTTCTTTGAAAGTTTGGGTGATGCTTGTAAAAACCTAGTAAGTCGGCCTCACAATGGGTCAGAAATTATGAAAAAATTGGTCAGGTTAAGGAAATAGCCATAGTAGCAAAAAAGCATCATCTTTAAAAAACGTAACTTATAAAAAATAATTGGGTCAATCATGTTGAAGGCCCCAACAGTGGTCCATCTTAACGAGAACATCTACCTATTTTTTATGAATATATTACTTTCAACAGTCCAAATGGTCTTACATATTTCGATGAATTTACAAATGTTTGATGGATTTTACATTTATTTTGTTGTTGCGTTGTCATGGTGATTTGCAAATTATCTAATATTCGTGAACTGTCCTATTAAAATTAGTTATGCAAACAAATAAGAAAACTCCTATACGAGTACATGCAAATTACTTCATGTATTAATTTTCGAATAACCATATTGTCAGTATCTTGTTTATTGTATACTAGGGCTATTCTCGATCCATTATATACTACTGTCTAGCATACACAGAATGATTGAATTACAATACTTTGTTGTTTTTTCATGTATTCAAATATTATGCAATCTTTTCAAGCTCACGCAACTATGAGCGCGGTGTATTTTATTGCATGATTTATAGCAAGCCTTTTGCAACATTGTGCCAGCTGTTATTTTATTCGTAACCAATCAAAGAGTTGTAGCGTCAGTAAGTATTTGACACATGCATGCTACGAATGAACAATATGAATTTTTATTTTAGTGCATACCTTGGTTTTGCAAATATGCTATTGCAACGAATCGAGAATACCCCTACTGTGATTCATACTAATCATTTGTAAAGTTAACTTTTTCATTTAGTTTTTTTAGCGGTAGACGGAACTCAGTTTGTATAGATACAAATATTTTCTGTTAGTTTCCAATGCAGCTATAAAATTACATACATACATATGTAGATCCATACACATCGACAATATTTAGGTGCATATCTGTTTGTTCAAACTCCTTGTTGTATGTAGAAATTAAATATTCGACCTAAAAAGCATTTTCTAGATTAAAGTGAATATATAAATCGCAAAATAATGGCAAGGGCATAATGGGGAAAAAATTAGTTTAAAAAAGTACAAAACGCTGATATAAAATTATTGTGGATATATCCATCATACAACATGAAGTGGAATGTATCAGTTTTGGTACGAAGCTCGATCTATGGTTAAAACTCAAGTTCATGATTTTAACTAAGCAAGACTAAATTATCGTGCATGTCAATCGGCCGGAAATTAAAACTTTCACAACTTTGCGACTGCCACCGAAAAATTACTAAAAATCTAAAATTACAAACTTACATTGAATGACCCATTTAAATGTCCAAAAAGACATGTAAGACGAAGCGTAGCAAAAAGTTTAACCCACAATAATTGGTCATTTCAGTCAATATTTGTATGGATGTGTGCATGTATTTTAATGTTACACGTTTAGGTTTACCGATATAATTTCGGTATGAACATGCCTACAAATAAGTAGGTGATCAAAATACTAAGTAGCTCAATAGAATGAATAAAATAGGAGAATAATGAAAATGTCATGGCAAGGTATCGAAAGGACTGTGTTACAAAAAGTGATGGGAACGAAAAAAGTAGTAGTAGAAAAAAGGAGCCCATGGTTACAGAATGCGAACACACAAACAATTTAAGTTACATATTTAGTCAGGTGAAAATCTCTTCAACTCTTAGGCTATCAGGTTAAATTAGTCAACACAGCCATCTTATTTTTCACTTTCGGACCAGGGTAACGAGGACGAAAAAAAAATTTTGGCGCGATCAGTCTCTAATATGAAACCACAAAAAATCTATGATTGCATTATCTTAAAAAAAGGCATACAAATTTCCTTCTGATGTCTCCATTTTAATCCCACTTGTTTACTCCGTCCATTCGCATGACAATTGGGTGAAAAATTGCAAAATCTAAATAAAACTCAAATGTTGAAATCCATTACTTTCTAATAATTTGTCATAACTCTTAAAACGATGATATTTTAATAACTACAAAAACTGATTTGATTGAATTTAATGTTGAAGATCACGTTATATCGGAGCGAAACACATGCGAATCTCAAGTTTTGAAAAGTGGTCGCGCCATATAAATAAATGTTTGAAATATCTTTATTCAACTCTACCGAGATTGGTTCCGGTTGGATTTGACGCACGATTGCTTGCATTTTTCCTTCATCCTGAGGACAACGAAATCAACAAAATCGTTTCTTGTGTGAAATTCAACTCCGAAAAATGGTTTGAAATGGTTAGGTACGTTTCGGTTGAAAGTAAACCCTTTCAAACCATTTTTCTAGTTTTCAGCTTTTCCGAAACTCAACAAAATTCCGTATTCCTATTATTGTGGCCATTTCAAATTAAGGACTAGCTCCAACATATCTAAAATTGGCGTCTAGATTTTCAGTATCAATTCAAAATTGTGTGTATGCAATTTCTTTATACTCGACTAGACTAACAACGTGTCTCACCCTTTAAAAAGTATATTTACATAATTTTATAACCCACAGTATATTTGAAAAAATTAGATTATATTTATCAATATAATTCTTTCCAAACTATTTAAATAATAATGTTTTCTGGCTACTCCCCTTTAAATGTGGATACCCGTAAAAATAATAATTCAATTAATTAAAGCAATGTTTTGATAAATATTATACATACGACTTTTACTTTTATTGGAATATTTGTAGTCTTTGGTGGTGCTACTTACTCCAGACTTGAAAATATTGTTATTAGAAAGATCCTTTCTTATTACAAAACTGAAATCAGTTTCTTATAAAGTACAATAAATTTGAAATAAAACAACGCTGAATTCTCAAAGTAAGACTAACTCGAGAGATAAAATTTGTTTTTTTCTGGAATATTTCATAAATCTCATTGTATCACAAAATTTTTAAAATATGTGGAATTTTGAATATTTCTAACACATACCACCATTTAAAATTAATTAAATGTCCCATTTCGAAATAGTTATGGCTGTTCAAAACGTCCACGTTCTGAAAACAGAACACAAAGAACTTTACCCATATTAGCAAAAATGTGAACTGTGGGTTACTAATGCGCACATCTAAAAAAGTAAAAATAAAATTGTATTAGGAAGCGTCGAGTTATTAATACCAACATGCAGGACCAAAATTCCTGACTTCTACCTAAAATCTATCTATCTTCTATAAATAGATCCGTATACGTGAACTGAACTAAACAAAAAATTACACTGCTCATCGCTTTCCTCGAGGAACTGCTACCAGATTCGGATTCAACGGCAAAATATCTACATACATATATTTTTTACAGGACATAAACAAAAATGGTGTGGGCATTCAATTAAATCTTGCACTAATCTTTCTGTGTTTTTCACTTTGTAACAATCTGTAATTCTTAGCGATCGTCATTGTGTGCAATTTTGCAATCAGCAAGTTATTTCATACCTTCAGCTAATGGCCATTTATGCAATTCCTGTTAATCCACTTAAGTTATTCGAATTTAAATCAACTCAATTGAATCGTGACAACTCGCTGAGTGCACAAATCCAATTTCATGCAATCGAAAATTACAGCCAATTTTCAACAAACCACACTTGAAACGTGAAAAAAAATAAAAATTTGAAATATTACGCTTTAACAAGTTTTTTTTTTTTGTTGCTGCTGTTCCTGTTGCTGCATCGCTCTCAATCACAACAAAAACAAATGAACTAAGTGAGTTTGACATTAAGTGCCGCCAACTGGCGTGCATTCCAATTATGCTTCAATCGAGCAGCGGTTTCTCTGGTATATAGATGTACATACATACGTATGTGCATTGTTATTGTTGTATTGTACATATACATATATCACGCAGAAATTCACGCTTCTGAAATACATCCATACATACTACATGCAAGGCCGTTTTTACGGGGGGCTTGGTTCATTTACGCTAAGATTTATGGCTTTCCATGCATCACAAAACATTACTACTCGTATTAGACGTGCTATATTGATCAAGACTAATGTTTTGAAAATTTCGGCATAGTTTGAAAAATAAACAGTTGCATTTTTTCGTACACAATTTTTAAAATTGAAATTTCTCTGATACTGTTTATTAGGTGAAAGCTGATGAAATTTGTTCAGCAAAAATTAAAATAAATCATCGCTATTTGTGATCGTACTATGTCTACTCATATCGTGATACAAAGCTGTGAAAAGTCGACGTTTTTTAATGAACACGCATCGCCAATGTTGTGAAAATGTGAGACAATTTAAGCTTTCTTTCGCATTTGAATTTTATATTTTTATTAGAAAGAGTGAAAAAATTTACTTTCAGCATTTCATAGAATCATAATTGGACACGAGAGGAAATGAATTTTTCCGAATACGCACAAAAATTATCCAGCTATAAGGCTGAGCTTTTTCCTTTCAGTGACTTCTGCTATAAACTTAAAGTAAGTGGGGCTTAAGCCAATGACATTTCTATTAACAAAAATCCCTTCCCATCCCTTCCACCCTTTCTCAAAACGACGCCGATGTACACATACATATGTACATTCGAGCATGCATGTGTCGTTGTCAGCCACAGCTCATCCCGCTGCTATTGTTACTGAATTGAGAAAAATATCAATATTTTCCGCGAACAAAACGCATGCAACTCCGCTCCGCACACTTACGATCGGTATTCTCGCCAACTTTAGCCGCTGTAATGGATGTGTCCATGCAGTGCATACATACTCAAAAATTAGAAACGTGCTTTTACTAAATTGAAAACGCAAATTTTGCGATATCTATTTATGCATGTGATTTGGTTTTATTTTTTAATTTTCATTAGTTTCCTGACTGTATACAGTATGTACGTACTACATATTTGTATTGGTGCATGTTATTATTATTTATCATAATTGAAAAGAATTGAAGAGTTCATTCAGTGTTCCTATGTCTTTAAATTGTAATGGGTTTTCTATCAGCATTCTATCAGCACTTCAAGTACGAATGTACCTAAGCTTTTCAGGTACTAAAGAAAAACTAACATACAAAGCACAGATGTATAACGGTATCGGTTTATTTTCAACTTTGCAAATTACTTTAAAACACACCAGCAAATTTTACTAACTACTTATAACTACTTTTAACTACAATATTTAATAGGCGGGGGAATGAAAGAAACCCAGTAAGTTTGTGAAAACTGTACCTTGTTGCTTTAATTCAAAGTAAGAAATTTTAGGCTAATCCTAGCGAGGTTTGGTATTAACTAGAGAACTATTCGATAATTGAACGTTTCTCTAAGGTGGGCATTAAAAAGCGATTGGAATGAATTTGATTTTAATTATTCAATTAAAATTTGGATTATAAATAACTGAAGTAGTATACCTTAAACTTTTTCACTCGTATTGCTAAATTAACAACATCTTTCAATAGATATTGAAGTACTCTTTTGCTTACTTCATAAATTGAATTTTTCAATTTTCCGAGTATAAACTATGGACCAAAACCTCAACATTAAAAAAAAAATACTCAAATCTGTACTAGAGAATTTAACGCCTAGATCGTAATATAAAGTTTTCAAAAACTTATTAAATTTGTATTCAATATGCTATCACTAATTGAATCAATATCTGTTTTAATACCTGATTTAAAGTTCATGCGGGAACAATCCCCTCGAAAACATTAACAATGAAATTGTTTTACATTTTTATTTACTAATCCGGTTTTGTATTATTGTTTGAAAGTCAGTTAATTATAGTAAAGCAGTAGTACCATTATTTTATTATAATAATAATGACTACTGCTTCAATTATATTTTTATTTATTTTGAAGTTAATTTAAAATACAAAATTGTAAATTCCTCAAAAAATTTAATTTCATTGAGCGACTTTTTAAGGTTATAAAATAAGAGTATCTCCAGATATATCAAATTGGTTCCAGAAGCGTGTGAAACTTTACAGGTGTATAAAATATTGGTCTAAAATTCTAACAATTTGTTTACGATTATTGTATTTTAAGGAAACTCACAGACTTTCGAATAAATTTCGTAAACTACTAGCATTTTTCCCCCCATTGCCATCGTCCCTTTTGGCTGCAACTTAAGTAGACATGCAACCCATCGCATACGATACAAGCCAAAGAAGCTAAAAGGCAAGAGAAGCGCCACTTTGTGACTTTTATCTATAATATGGATTGACAAATTCCTCATTTTTTTATAAATGAGAAACCTTTAGATCAAAAATTTGCAGCAAACTATAAGGTAGTTGCTTAAAAGTGAAAACTATCAGAGTTTATGTAATTACAATGGGCAAGGTAGTAAAAATTATTTATCTTAACTGCTTAGCAAAACTTGTGTAAAAGCTGCACAAAGGAATATCGGCATCAAGTATGTCTATATACTTTAACAAGCATACATTTTGGCGCAAAAGTTTTGCAACTGCAGTGATTTTAAGCCAATTCAATCCACTTAAAAAATTGTGCAGCATAGAGCGAAAACGTACTGGTTGCTACCATAACCCCTCGTTCAGCTCATTCAGCTCATTCAGCTCGCATGCACGAGCGCAAGAACTACTCTATTGACCTTTGCCGCCATAGCATTATACGCACTGTTAACTCACAGATGTGGGTAACATTTTGTACTCTAATTGTTGTAAATGCAATAGATGCACCATGGCGTATAAGTATGTAATTTTGAAAAGTGGCTTCCTTTACATAGGTAAATAAATTTGTATCTATGGCCGTACATATAATATATTTCCATGTAAGGCGCATTACAATATTTCTCAGTTTTTTCGTAGTATAATAGTGAAGGATACTCTGCTGCGTTGCAGCATTTAAGTGGAGCATTGTGCTCATTAAATTTACATTATCGTAATTATGCACGTTCTTTTCACTTTATTACAATAATTCTATGAGAACTCATGTACATATGTATGTATGTGTATGTATGTGTGTATGTTTATCGGTATGTTTGCATGCGCGTTCTAGTGCGAATTTCTACGCAAATGACCTTAAATAAAATCACAGAATTACAAATTGTAGCAAGCAAGCGGCAGCCATGACATCGTAAAAACATTACAGAAGAGCTTGCAAAAACAGCGAAAATGAAGTATTTGGTAACAAAAAACTGGCACTTCAAACGAGCACAGCGTGCGCCAGAATGTACTGTAAAGAAGGACAAATGTGCAATCTGTGCCAGTGAATCAGGGTTCGGTCCTAAAATTTCCGATTTCGGAGTAAACGACTGAAGAGATCAGAGCCAAAATAATATGAGCTTTCAAAAGCCGTAAAAGCAAAAACAAAATGTATTTAAAATTTGACAACTCTTACGCAGAAAAAAAAAGCAAAATACATAGGAATTTTGTAGTTGTATTTATAACACCACCTTGTATGGATTCGCCTTGAGTGGGATTTGGTTTTTTGTATGTGACATGTGAGATTTAAAATAATGTAGTAATAATAATTATTAGAGCTAGATGTTGACAGAACATCCCAAACATCCCAAAATGCATTTTCAAAAACTGGTGTTCTATTTGGACTACGGCTTATCATTAATATGTTGGGAAGCATGATTTATCATGGTGCACATGTTCACGGTTGGATCGAAGCTTGATGGAAGGGTTTGAGGAGGAGCGTATTGCCAAACTCTGTCTGAGGGACAGGGGCACTGTCGAATGAGAACCCATGCGGTGGACCCTATTGGGGCAGCTGCTTCGAACATGAGAAGATGGAATCAGTTCAGCACTTTTTACTCAGTTGCTCGCCTTCGCAAGACGACGTTGAGATTAGCTGGCTTCGTTGTAAGCAAGCGGTTATTTGCAGATTATGACTAAGAGTTTGCCGTTCTGTTTTTTGAATGTACAGCGGTATCACAATGGATCCCAGAGGGCATACGTGAACTCGTTGCATACACTCTTAACCTAGTCTTATCTAATTTCCTTTACGCAAAAGTCAGAACCAGGTATTTTCGACATTCCAGCGACCACAAAGATGAAATGCATGAAAGAGTTGTATATTCTCTACCGCCTACTATCTAAAAAAAAAGTATGGAACTAGATGTTGATACTTTCAAGTACGAGTCAACACCCGAACCCTGTAGTGTGCGCTCTTACGTAAGGTCATAAAATAGAAATATGCTTAGAGCATTTGTGTTGCATGCCACTTGAAAATTATTTTACCGTTGCTTTGTTGCTTTGTTGCTGCTATTATTTTGCAGCTTTTTCCGCCGGCCGTTTTGCATTTCACAACTTCCGCCGGTTGTCTGAATAGCTATGCTTTGTCTTCATTTCGGTTCTATTCCAGCTTTTCCTCTCGTTGCACTGTGTTCGCGTAATGCGTGGCATGCCCCGTTGCATTCTTAATGAGGTTTGTGGTCGCTTTTATTTCTGTTTGTCATTCTCACTATGTTGCTATTTTTGTCACATTTACGCTGAACATACCCTTGGAACTGGAGGGAAGACTGCTTGCTAGTTGTTGGTATTTATTCCACTGAAAACGAAATTGAAATTAGGTTTTACATTCATTCTTAATGCTGTGCAGTGACCTTCAATTTCCGCTTGGTTACTTTTGATGATATTTTACTTTCGGGTAGTGTCGCTTGTCTCCTCTTTTCATTTTCTCACATACATTCAATGCCAAGTGGTTGAAGCAGCCACTTTTGATGCCATACTAAATTCACGCATTACTTGATATACGCATCGGTCTTAGACGTGATTATGGGAAATATATGATTTATTTTTTATTCAGTAAATTGGAAACATTCCCGATTAAAACAATTAAGTAAATAACAAGGTAATAGAATATATTAGATCGTAATAGACTTCTTTCGACCGCCGTGGCGTTGAATAAAGTGATAGTTTTGCCATTTTTGTTTAAATAAAAACAAACCATTTGTTTACATTCGTAAAAGATCTGAAAAATTGTTTTTTACGTTCCTCTCTCTCTGGGCTTTTAAGTACCGTTTTGGTACTTTGAGAGGGAGTAGTGGCTTTTTCTTTTCACAAATTATTGTTGCCCTAATTTGTTTTACTCAGCCCTTGCACAGTGTTGCGTGTTCATTTCTTTAAATATTATCCTCTGACCAAGCAAAAGTGCAACAGTTTCATTAATATTACCTTTACAGAATCATAGAAACCCCAAAGCAAATGATAAAATATAAGAAGGAAACATTTTTTTCCTTAACAATTTTTTTTTTGAATTTTGTCAGTTAAATCTAATCTTCGAAACTACCTAAAGGATTTTCATTGGCCTTTAACTAGATATAATTCTGTGATCATATGAAACAGAAGCTTAAGTCGACTTTAGCGACAAATGAGATATTGCATTGTCTCTGTTCTTTACACTAAGGTGCACAAATATGTAAAGTCCTTTTTAAAAAGTCTCTTTGGTAGTGAAGTTATTAGGATTTAATTTTGGCTTAAGTATTTAAAAAATCCAATAAATTTTTACTGGAACAAACTAACATAAAGTTTAAACAAAATTGCCATAAGATACTTTTCAAACAACCACATACTTCATCAAAATATTATATGAGTAAAAAAAAAGTATAAGCTTGGTCTAATTAATTTAAAATAACATATCTACATGTTTGATTTTGCATACGTTAGGTTAGGTTAAAGTTACTCCATCTAGGAGTTCACATATTCTCTCTGGGATCCATTGTGATACCGCAGTACAAACAGAACGGCATTTATTTGACTTAATTTGCAAAGCGCTGCGTGCTTACAATAATCCACGAAGCTGACTGATCTCTACTCCCGATATGTCCGCCTGAGAGTGGACAAGGTGCGATCCCAAATATTTAAGTCTTAGTCTCGCGAAGGCAGGACAGCTGAGTAAAAAGTGTTGAGATGATTCCAACTCCTCATCCTCCAAACAGCTACCGTAGTATGGGTTAGTGGTGATGTTGAGTCGCACCACATGAACTCCCATTGCATAGTGCCTCTTGTCAGCACCCCCACAAGCAATGAGAGCTGCGACTTGGATAATTGTAGAAACTGGCCAGACCTCCTCCGGTCTACTGCTGTCCAAAAGGACCTCACATAGATCTTTTGGGATCCATTGTGATACCACAGAACAAACAGAACGGTAATTATTTGACTTAATTTGCAAGTTCTACTGTACGTCCAACGTTTGCCAAGCTTTTCGCTTTAGGTCACGGTTCCGCCTCTACTCCGCTGGCCGTGTTTGGGTTCTGAGCAAGCCGCTTGCAGGAGGAGTCAGTAGTGAGAGTCGATTCCGTCTCTACCTGCTCACGCACGGTAATGCGTAACACCCTGATTTAGGGGGTTGTTAGAACTTGGCTATGGTCCAAACAGCAGCCCGAACCAACGAATGATAAAGTCTGCTTAACGGTTTGACTATGTAGCCCCCGCATCGAGATATGGTGCCTACCATTGCATACGTTTAACATTCCATCTAATACTATATATATATGTAGATTTTGCCTGATTTCATGCATAAAAAGTTGTTAGCTGAATATAAATTGTGAAGTAAAAAAGTGTACGTTTGTAAAACAATTATTCTTACATTATTTTGACGACTAGTTCTCAGATTTCGTTCGAATTCATCTTAGTACGAATTTTCATGAAATCTACGAAATCTTATCGCCAAATCCATCGTAGTACGGATTAGTATTTACTTTGAATACATTCCTATTCGGACTCAGCGATGCTATTTTCGCAAAATATTCGAAAATCGAGCTATGATAGATTCAATGATAGGCTGAGTATGCAATATAATACCACAACATAATTTTATATTAAACGAATAAATTTTTGTCGCCGTTTATCGCGCTTTTTCGTTCGTTTTTGTGCGAGGTTGACTGATTTTTCGTTTGATATGCTCGTTTCGGGTTTTTTATTTTGTTGATCAGGAATGAAGAAGAATGTGAACAAATAATTTGTCTTCGTTTTAAAGTGCAACGTATGTATATGAAATATTGACAAATAACAACCATCAGTTAGCCAGAGAGACACTCGTACTGCCGTTAACAACCCAAAATTATCGAATAGGAGAACATAATCATTTTATATTCACTTGTTCGGTATGGTAGCGACGATGTTGCTTACTCAACAATTTTTAAGTTTCTCCAACTCAAATTAAAATCAAAATCTACATACATATGTACATACATATGTATGTATTTCACTTCGTCCCAGTTTGTTTGAAGAGTCAATGAAATAATTTTACTACATTTTTTTATGCACACAATAGCAGGCACACAAGGAACGTCATCCTCTATGAAGATCTGTGCTTACAAATATACATACATATGTACATTTGTAGATGAATAAGTATATACATAAGTATAATGTATGTATGTAAATTTAAGCAGGAATGCACTTATCAGGTAGCAGTGCGAATGTCAAATACAAAATACAAAAACACAAAATACGTGCATATTTAAATGGAATTCGGTAGTACTCCAACTTTTGCTCGCCCTCACAGCACACTGGCGCAAACATTCGAAACTCGAATTGAATTGAATTGCATTGAATTGAATTGAAATGCAGAGAAGTGCGTTGAGTCGAGTTGAGTGGAGTTCAATTGTATTCGTGTTGCCGATGTCAAGGTGTGAATTTGAACGTCAATGAGTAAATATGACTAAGTATATATGTACAACAGTTACATATATGTGTAAAGGCAATAAGTATATCTTGCTGATAAACGGACTACTCCCAGATACACACGCACAATGTGTATATATAAGTAATTTGGCATAGTTTAGAGTTGGAACAGAAACAACTGCATTTTTGGTGCACTTTAATGTAGTTCATAATACAATAAATAAAGGTAGTTTCACTACTTCATCTTAGACGTCATTGCTACCATTTGCGGTAAACAGTACTCTTGGGATTTGCTTTTGAAATGGAGCTCTTCCAAAAATGGACCAAAATTGAATGGAATAAATCCAATTAACGCATTTTGAAAAGTTAAATGATTTTTATATGCTGAAAATTGAAATAACTTTTATTTATTTAAATATTTACAATATTTTTATTTTTACGTACATATTTTTCACTCTAATGAAATTCTGCGTACCAGATTTTATAATATTCGAAAACGTGATTACTGAGTTAAAATGTAAAAAGTGTATCAAATTTGGAAGCAATTGATTAAGTAGTTTCGAAGATATACTTTTTTCCTCTAAAGTGGGACGTGAAACGATATCTCTCTTTTCTGAACATATCTATATCGGTTGGCTTAGGCTGTTACAAGCAACCGTTAGGTGCACAAAGCCATAATAGAGTTTTACCTAATACTGAATATCAATCAGAAGATATGTGAAATATTACATATTGCAATAGCATATAAAGTATTCATTTATTGTTATCAATTATTTTCACCGCTAATTATGCGGTAAGACAAGCTGCATATTTGAACTTTGAAAATGCTACAAGCAATTACGAAAGAACTGGTATACATTTTTTCGACTCGAAAAGTGGATGGCCGCATCCAGGGTAACTGCAGATGCATTAAAAAAAGGTGTCCTTTGTTTATTCAGATTGCTCTTCAGTAAAATATTTTAAACCTATGAACGAATGCGCGCAAAGTGTGTTATCATCAAGAGTAAACTGGGTATGTTATCTGTTATAAGCCTTATTTATTAAATATGCGAAAATTATTTCAATAAACGTATTTTAACAACTCTGTTAATGCGGTAAAGTAAGAATATTTCTTTTGTGACTAAAAATTTCCTTAAGAATATTAAAATTAGCAAAACAATAATTTGTTAAAGTATAAACGCTGGTTGGGGTTTACGCAAAATAAAAAAAAAATCAAAGGAAAATTGCCTTCCTTTTCTTCTATCATGGTTAAGCTATATTTTGAATGTTTCTATTATTAGAATTGTTGACTATTATTAGCTATTCTTCAAGAATATATAAGAACAACTTTAAGCCCTCTCTTCACTACTATCACTAAAGTTCAGTTTAAAGATAGTTGCGAAACTAGTTATTCTGTTTCTGGCTGTTCAGTTGTCCTCCTGGAAATGTACGTGAACGTGAACAGGTTAATGGACTTGCAGATGCGGATGTGGAGCGTATAGCCACTTAGGTAGCGTCCTCGCAAGTACAGATGTGCATATGTATGTATGTATGTACATATATTTGTTTGAATTCATGTACTATGTCTGCTGTTGACACAAAATTTGGGCAATATTCGCTTGTTTCACATCAGCAACGAAATTGCCGAAATATTGCCCGACCATTAAAAGTAAAAGATGGATGGGTTATGCTGCGCCTCCTTTAAATGATAAACACTTCCATATACATAGGTGTGTATGTATGTATGTACTATGTCCATATGTGGGTATTCAGTAGAGTTGACATATGTAGTTTATGTGGACACGGTAGACCCCTGCGCCCAATCAGGTTTATTCTTTGGCCAACTCAGTACTCACACCAAATTCGGTAAACGTTTACATTCACCTTTTTGTATCAGTGTGATATTTACAAACTTATTTACAACACACATGCCACACACCCACACTCACACCAATCCTTACTCACATTTGTTATGTCGCTTGCAGTGACATTTGCAGCGCATCAATTGTTTTCTCCTTGTAAAATATAACCATTGTTGTTGTTATGTTTGTGCACTTGTATGTGTCGTCGGTCATTGTTATGCCATAGGCAGTGCTGCTGTTGACCAACGTCGCCTATTGTCCGATGTTTGGAGTCGTTACTGCCAGCAAATCGTAGTATTTGTTGCAGTTGTTGCTTTGAATAGCACGAATGACACGACTGTTGAATTGCATCGAATTTTGATTTAACGTTATTGCAATTCAGTGTTGATTCTGTTATTGACTTGCCTACTTCTTTTCTAATAAAGTTGAGGAGTAAAACACATACATACATATATGGAGCATTCATATGTATTTCACATGAATCAAGAGCCAAAACGTCCATACTTACTACGTATATGTATGTAAGTACACAAATGTGTGTGAAGGTGCTGTAATTGTGTCTAACGACATAAATTAATGGCCTCTAATGCTATGCTCTTTTCCCAATTGTTTTAAGTCTGTCTACTTGCATTTGATTCGAAGACTTTTCCTAGCATATTCGGCTAGTAAAACTTAAGTTTATAATAGATATAGTTGGTAAAATTACAAGAACTATAAAGATAGGAAAAAATTTGCCAAAATTTATCAATGTTAAAAAATCCTTTTGAAAAGTGCACTAAGCTAAGGTTGAATCATAAAATATTTCTAATATGCTATAACGCTGAAAGTGGAAGAATAAAAGGAGAACTCCCTCTTTGTTGCCAAGGCTTAGAGGAGAAATAATTTGTTTCAATCGGCGTTTCCAATTAGCATATATTTTATATATTTACTTTTACGGTACTTTCACATATATTTAATATCATAAATGCCACTGTTTCTCTAAGCTAACTCTTATTTAAATTTGCTAATATTAAAGAGGAAATACAGTGAAAGCTCTCCTTGCGGACAGCTCTTATAGCCGGACAGCTCTCTTAAGCGGACAAATTTCTTGGTCCCAAAATTTTCGCCTTGTTTCAGGAAGGAATCATGTTCCCTTAAGCGGACGCTCCCTTGGACGGACGCGGACACTTTTTTTATTACGAAACATCTCCCATGAGCGGACAACTCTCTCTTCAACTTCACCATTTGTCTTGCTTTATCCAGTTTTTAAATCATTGGTCGGCAAACGCATACAACCATAATTTAGAGTTTGTGTGGGTGAGTTGCTCTCCTCCCTCTCCCAAATTGTTATACAGTTTTCTCATAACTATGTACAAATTTAGAACGAAAACGTTTGCTAAAATTGATGTTGTTGCATATCAACAACTAACGTCTTTAGAGATTCGTCTTGTGGAAAATGAGAAAAAATGGAAGCAAACCAACCTAAAGCAATCAACAGTCCGTCAATTTTTCCAGCGACAAAACTAAATTTTAAATTTTGTATATGTACTAATATCTAATACTAATTTCTTTTAAGTTTATGATTTATGAATCTGAATTCCTTATACATGAATATTTTACTTTAATAATAAAAATTTATTACAAAATGTTTTGAAATGTATTAACATATTTATTTCCTTAGTGGTGGGAACATTCTACATATTTGGTTTTCTTTTTTAATTTTCCTTAAAACGCTCCATTGGGCGGACATCTCCTTAGGCGGACAAAATCGCTGAGACCGTCAGTGTCCGCTTAAGGGAGCTTTTACTGTATCTACGGGTGACTGTATTTATTGGCTGATCCATGGAAATCCTTGATCGGACTTTACGATCAACACATTCGAAATTTCATTAAAAATTATGTTTGAATCCCATGCGAAATGCTCGCCTTAGCACAGAAACTCTATGCTGTTTGTTTCTTTAATCCGTTACATATTTCCCAAAATATTTCGATCCGTGCCATGTTTGGTAAAAAGATGATGCAATTACCTTATTAAGGGACAGGAAGGAATGAATATTTAAATTGGTAAGCCAGTTGATCGGAATCAATCCGAGGTTTCCGTACGTTTTACTCAAATAACTCTCTGCAAAAACAAAAAAAAAAAAACAAAAAAAAAAAAACGACCAAGAATAATATATGCTTGAACTTTTGTCCAATTTGAGTGAAAATAATTTATTAATGGTACAAGATTATATAGTTTATTGATGGAAAAAATTTGCAATTCAAATTCTGAAAACCGGAAACCCACTGCGCTTACTATGTTAACAAAAAATTTCTCCCTGGCCGAAGAATCGAACCAGTTTCTAGTAAGTAAATGATAGCCTAATTAGTAGCTTCCCTCAAAAATGTGCACTCAATTTCTTTATTTCATAGTTTTGAATACTTTTAAAAAGTCTAAATGGGATTTTTGTACACAGTAAAATGGAGTAACCGTTTTTCTACCTGATATGACAGATATCCACATATTTTCTATCTACAACGTTTAATCCCGTTTACACTTTTCGCAGAATACAATTGCAATCTTGATATTCAGATAAAAAATGTAAGATTGTACTCAGCAAAGTCATAAGACGCAACACATGTAAAACACCTGCGCGACAAATATTAAATTACAGTTTAAGTATGTAGAAAGCCCAAAAGTATTCCAAACATGTCATTTAAGTTTGTACCGTAAATGGGAGCATGTAAGGAGGCGCATACCAAACTAGATTAAAGTTTCAAACTATTTTGATAAAATTACCCACACCACAATAAACCCATATCAAATTGGGTCCAACAAGAAATTTCGGTTTTTAATCTATTCTTACCTTTCGACGTGAGGGGGATAATACGAGTACAATAACTTTAGCCCGAAGCAAAAGTATCGTTCAACTGCTGGCAGGTGGCAAGAAAAGCGGTGAAATACTAAAAGTCTCGCTTGTAGCATAGAAACTCTTATGCGAATGTATGCACATACATACATACATACATACATACAAAGGTTTGAATATTAGTGGTAAGTGGGTAGTGCAAATCCAAATGAAATGACAATGTAAGCATATTTGAAATTCATATTGAAGGTAAACGTTGTGATAAAATGTGGCAGAGGTAACCAATGAACTGTGAAAAAGGTCGCGCTTATTACATTTGACAGTTGGCATGGCTAAGTAAGTGAATTTTGATCTAAAAAACAGGAATGTGCCGCTTTGCATGAGCCTTCCGAAGAAAATTTGCAGAGAAAAAGTTATTTTTATTAATACGATTTGTGTTATTAAAGAAATATGCAAGAGAGGAACTGACGTTTGTAGGCAAAATGACCCAGCAAACTTAAGGTTAGCAATTGTAAAAGAAAAACTAAAAATAAGTTTTCAACTATGAGCAGTTGGATGTCAAAATATGGCGGCAAGTGAAATTATTAGTCACATAAATTAATGTACACGCGCATGTAGCTATCTGTGTATTTCACCAAGCAACTGCAATGATTTATCTAACTAGTTGTTTTCAAAACAGCCCAAAAAACAAAAAAACACATGGCAATCGAACTGGTACAGTATTTTGTTTGTTTGTTTGCCCGTTTGCCAGTTGTTTTTGATAAAGTGCTCGCGTTTAACTCAATAAATGGAAACTAATGCCAAACTGTCGGTGTCAGTGTCACTGCCACAATAATAACTAAAGTTGCAACACTCCGCTGTCATTTATCACAACAACGCGGCAGGAAGTAATGCAAAACAAACGTTTGTGAAAATATGTGCTTGTCTAAAGCAGCACTTGTCATGGCCCCAGCTAACCTTGCTAATATTTATTATTTTTTCGCTCGCCTTTCTCTACTTTTGAACTCAACATGACAACAAACATTTATTTAAGTGTGCCGCATAATTAAAAATGAAACTGTTAGTCTCCCGCCTAGACGGTCCTTGCAAAATGCTAAACAAAAAATGGTCACTGAGCAGTGATGAATGAGACAACTACAACTACAACAGTAACGATGGTTACACATCCTACATACATTTAGTAGTAGAGTTGGTTAAATGAGCATAACCAGCTAAAAGTGGAAATTATAATGAACTCATTAATTAGACCGACTTAGACACGAGAAAATCTGAAGTGGGGGGGAAGAAGAAAAAGAAAGAAGTGACAATAAAAAAGAAAGCATCTCTTAGTTAATACGAGGGATCTTCCCTGAATGTTGCGACTTGCCAATTCCGGCTATGCTAGATGAAATCTTATCTTAAGTACATCAAAGAGTTTGACTGTTTGGGAAATTGTTTTACTTTTTTTTTACTCGTATTATAAATTTTAAATAATTTAAAAATGGGCAAAAAACTTTCGACGAGTAATATTAGGTCAAGAGTGCATCGATCCATTAATAGCACTCAAACAATATATCAATCACGCAACCCAGGGCGTTTGTATGAATTGCATGTAAAAAATGTTGAAAGAACATTTTGCCACAAAAAAAATGTATTCACATTGGATCTGGTCATGTGGCAACAGTACTTATCATCGGTCAGACATATTTTAACTGCGAAAACCACCAATGACTTATTTTTATTCCCGAACATAAAAATAAAGCTATTTCAATTACCAATTACCGTGTATTCCATATTAGTCGCAAAACGTACAGAACACTCCTCGTATAACGAGACGGTGGCCACTGAGTGAGTTAATGACTGTGCCACAATGGAATACCATGAAAATGCCGAAAGCCTAAACTAAAAGCAGAAACTTAAATTAAACTTTGAGTGTAGTGAAAATTGATGACTGCAATAAATACTTGAATACCGGGGCTAAATATTAAGTTCGAAAAATTTTCTTTTTGGTTATAGCAAAACTACTTCTGCACATTGTTTTGTTTTCAAAATAAGTTTGTGGCATTTACAAAGTAATTTCCATGTCACTCAAATTTTTGATTATCGCCACATTTTTTGGGTCACACATTTGATAACTTAATGTGGCTATCATTATTAAAAATTAACTGTCACGAATAATTGCCATAGTACAATAAGAACAAGAGTAAATGTAAATTTGACATTTATTTTGGTCACCATAAGACGAAATCACTGGGTGTGCCTATAATCAAATGAATTGAAAAAATTTTGATATTTTGCTGTAAAAGCTGGTGTTGTCGTAAGAAATTGAAATTTAACTACTACGAACATTAAATTTCCAACTCATAAATCATAACATTAAAGACGTATGTACGTACATTAAAACGTCGAAAGAATTCTTTTGCATCAACTGTAGACTTATTAAAGTTTTCAATCTTACGTACTTGCTGGGCTCTACATTTAAATGCAAATTAGTTAGATGAATTGACGCATTTTATATAAAGTTAACATTTTTTTTATGTGTAGAATTTTATAAAAATTTCATTCCAAGAGAATTACCGTTAGCGAGTCAGATTAAGAAAAGCATTCTCTATATTCTCGCATTCAAAAGCTTTAAGAAACATCTACTTATACAATTAAATAAATTTCAAAGAATGAATATCACCTACTATTTATTATTTAATGCTGCTATGCAGGAACATTTAGTTCCAAGTCCAAAGACAAAACATAAGCGCTCTCTTTGAATCTGCTTGCGGAGGTCAGGGGAAGCAGTAGCATTGGAGCTAGCTCTAAACGTTATACTAAACAAATATCTGAAATATTCTGTAGACATTTATGGTATGTGCTGCGTCATACTTAGAAAAATCGGGTACTTATCTGATCCGGGCTCTAAATACCTCGGTATTCTTGGAGCTTCAATAAAGTCCCTATTGGAACTGATCATTAGGTTTCTAGATTTACTCCTTTTCGCACATACATCTTCGATGTGTGGATCTATCCATATGAGAAATTTTGTGCAAATAATTTGTAAACAGGTTCGGTAAAATCAATCAAGTTGATTTTTTTTCTAAAAATTGTATAAAGCATTATATTGCATTTCATGTTTAGCTATGTGCTCTTTACTTTGTGCTTTTTTATTAAATTAATATGTATTTTTTCACTCGGAGTTCTCTAAATTTCACACATTTAAATCGCCTTAGTAACTATTTGAAATACCGAGTATATTCTTAGTGTTTAAAAAAAATTGTTTGCGAATTTCATAAATTCAATCAGTACACAAACAATATCTACCCTTCGCTACGCTATTCATCGCATGGATGGACAATCAAAACTAATAAATGTAGCTTAACAGATCACCGACTCTTTTACATTTTGTATAAAGTGTGGAACGTCTCGCCATAGATCCCCCACGCTTTAAGCACAATCAACAACAACAACTAAATATCACAATTCAAATAGCTGCGTTTGGTTTAACATCGTTCTATTGTTTTGTTGATTTTTGTTGTAGTTGCGTGAAATAAATTAGAATATTTTAATGAAAACACTTAATCAAACAATCCGACCCCCACCGATTGTTAATCTTCTCCGCACAAACGAATCTATGTAGCTGAACTTTTTAACTATACTGTAAACACTTGTTGCTTTTTCAGTTAAACGCCTTCGCCGGTGGGTTGTCGCCCGAGGCAGCCTGCATGTTGACAGGATAATCAAGTAAAAGTGTTATGGAAGAATTTCAATTACAACTTTAATGGGCCCTAGTAGAATTTTCTATACTGGCAATTTCACTAGCCCTGAATTGTTTGGGTTCCAATTAATTTAGAACCAAGACTAGTTTTCGTTAATTCTCTTTTCTCTGTGACCAACTTGCGAATTTAACAAAGTAACGTTTTTAGAAGTGTTAAACGCATTGGGTTGCACTCCTTTTACGAACCAGTTTGGAATTCAAAATTCATCTCTACGCGATACAAAACTTTTATTTATTAATTTAATCCCCATCAATTCAAATCGTACTCGCACCAACGTCTTTAGAATCGTAACTTGTTATGCCCGTTTGACGTCTCCTTTTCGAATTGAAAGGTTTCATGACTCGAATACAGATAACTCTAATCGCAACATGAGGAAAAAGGAGGTCCGAAATTTATGAAATCGTGACAGTTTTGTACTAGTATTTTGTTTCAGTAGTTCAGACTGTTTTCTTTAGGGTTTAAATACAAAAAGTATGTACGTGTATGTGTGTGTGTATGTGTACGTCATATCTTTTGTAATCGTGTAAGTAAACAATTTCGCTATAATTTTAGTTACTTCAAATTCGTTTCGTTGTTCAAAATGAACGGCAACTGATAGATGGGGTAGTGGAACGACAAACAGCAAGCCGCTACCGTTGGCTGACAGCGGTTTCAATTGTGGGCACATTTGCATAAAATACCAGCTGTCACACTATTAACACAAACCAAGAACAACAATAAAAACAACAACAAAAATAATACCGACAATGAACGTAAATGGTTCCTGTAATAGCTGCAAAACGAATAAAAGCAACAATAATAACAACAAACAATAATAATTATGTTGTTTTAATAGCTTGTAATTATGTGACAACTCATGACAGCTTTTTAGCAGCCCAGGCAAACCGATTTAAACTACGGCAGCAACCATAATTCGAAAGCATTGAGAATTCCATGGGAAAGTCGGTTTGTGTTTGGCAATCAGAACTTTAATTTGTCTAGAGATTTGATCTGTGCATTTATTTCATTCATTTATAATTTCAAGTAACTACAGAAAAGCTTTTCTGAGCAGGAGTTAGGTAATGGGAGGATGTAAAAAATACGTTTTTATTTCCTTACATTTTCAAGTTGAATCGTGATTAATATCTAGGGGTGTAGATGTGTTCAACTTTTACCCGACAAATGGCCATAGATATAGTACCGTTAATGTGGTAAATACTTGACTATAAAGCAGTCAGTGTCAATATCAAAATAATTCATATATCCTACGAGTTCCATTTCTTTTAAATTATCTATTGTAAATGCCCAGCATATGTATGTACATATGTTGTTTATTTAATAAGAAAAATTTGTTTGGAGATAGACATTCCAAAGTCTATAGACATTAGCAGACAAGACTAAAACTCTGCATTTCATCTTATTTTAATCTTTTAACGTTCTTAATTACAATAGATTTTTTCGACTTGCATAAATTGTATTATTTAAATTACGAGATTCTCAAAATAGAACTATATTCGTTTATCGTAGCAAAACATAAACTACAGTGGTCGATATGACAAAGTAAATCTTGGAGTCATCGAAATAAAACTTCAAAACCCCGTACTTACATTTTTATTATTATAAAACTGCAGAAAATTCGAGTCTGTATCTACATTAAAAATTTCTTTAAAAAAAAATTACCAAAGGTTATGCAGAGAATGTAATAGAATACATCTGGAACTTTTGTCTGTCTGTTGTCCGTTTACCTGTCAGAACTCTCCGAAACTACTGAATGAATGTTCACGCGGCTTTAAGTGATGACTAGATCGGTACGTCGCAAAGTAATGTAATGCATTTGGGGGAGCAGATTCATGACAAAAGGTATTTTAGGAGTAGTTTTCACAAATTAAGAAACAAAGCAACCCAGACTCAGACAGTGAGTGGGAGCGAGAGAACTGCTTGGTTACCTAACCTTCTATTATAGAACCGTGGATACGGTTTAGAATCACTTTCTTTTAAAAATAATTTTTTTTAAGTCATTAAACTATGCCGGACTTTACTTTTTTGCTGTCAAAAATTATCAACTGAAATTAAAAAATACTACAGAATAACTTCTTCTACATAACTAAGACTCTGCCTATTTTAGTGGAGTGAAGTCCTGAAAAATTTTTACATATATTTAATTTTCATTATCGGCATAAATTCCAATACATAGTAATTTTAAACATTTGGGTTGGGATAGGTTTACCAGTTAACGTGAGCGAAAAAAGTTATTGGCATAGTTTTGGGGAAAAAGAAAACTATAATTGGAAATCTACAAAAAATTCTGCACTTTGATAAAATTTGAAAAATACATACCTTACGGACCACATTCATCTAAATCGAATATTACCCATACGCCGTGTAAGAAAAATTTTTTTCAGCGGTTAAAAGCCAAATCCTTTAAAAGGAGATGTGCACTAAAAAAGCAACAACAAAGTCTTCGAAGACGGAACTTTCTTTACTTCTTTATATCAACTTGATTAATTAATAAATTTCAATACAATCTTCAATATACTTAATTTTTCAATACTATTTTATGATACCAAGTTAGACTTCCAAGATGCAACTATAATTTTCCCACTTCCAAAATGCAACTCAAGATTGAGTAGCATCAGAATTTAGCAGCCATGGGGTAGCTCTATGAATTTGAGCTCAATAAGTTTAGTAGCAAACTAGATACCAACATACACACACGACCTTTTTTTTATATACATCCGAAGATATGTAAGGATACTTTTATGTTAGATATATACGAAGTTTGCATAAAAGAATTTTGCATACATATGTATATGCATATGTTTTTGTTGTGATCAAGTGAAGCACATAAGTAAAGATTCATTGCGTAAAAATCCGCTTGTCATGCATGAAAATAACAACATCAGAAATATTGAAAGTCTATCGATTTTACATTTTAGATTTTGAAACCTTTCACTGAATAAGAAACGGATTATTGTAGAATTTATATGCGGAAACTCATAGCTACTGGCAAAAGATACAATAACTTGAATAATAACAGAACCAACAGAACCAACAAAAGAAAAATAGGCAAGGAACAACCACGAAAGAAAACAAATCACAACACATAGTATTTACATACAAATATTCTGCCATTGAAGGCGGGAAATTTTCATTAAAAATTTCCACATAATTAAGCAGCTCCACAAATGATAAAGCTGCGATGAAGCAAACAAGTGAAGAAAAATGTAGTGAAACCAAAACAAGTATGCACTTACCGAATGCGTTGTTGTGAAATTTTGCAAAGTTAAAATGAGAAAAACAAACTTAGAAAGAAAAATCTTAAAGTGTGAGCGATAAGAGAAGAAGGAATAAAAAAGCGGGAGCAGCGAGGAGAAAACCGCAAACTCAACGAAACGTGCCACAATTTATTTCCAATTTATTTTGTTGTTAAATATAATACATAATGATATCGCGAGGATGAAAGTCAAGTAAACAGACGACTTTCGGGAGTGGTATTTTTGTTGGGGTAAAGGGGTCGCCGTGCCGCTTGTAAAGGAATCACTGCTGATTGCACAATTGAATTGCAGTTGTGGCACAACAACCGCACAATAATAGCAACAACGGGAACGATAACAAAAAAAACAACTAGAAAAGAATGGTGTTCTTACTAAGCTTCATTCCGTGGTTCCTTTATACTTGTCAGTCCCGACTCGGCATGGCGGTTGCTACAGGCGAGTGCTTTCGTGTTAGTGCAATGGCCATTGTTGACGCAACAAGCCGCGTAGCCAACGAAGCGTGAACCCGAATAACCGTCAAGTTAAGAAACTTAAAGGCATGCCACGTCGTTATATTCGCTATCAGCTTCCCTCACTTACTTGTTGTATTTTGTGGATTCAAAGACTTCAGCGTTCAGTTAACTTAGAGAAAAAATTTCACTGCAAAATTTTGCGTCGCTTTTTCCGCTTTGGGTTTGGCCGCATTGCATTGTCCTTGCAAGTTGTGCCGTGCGTGCTCACGCAAGTAGTAGTTACAACAACAACAAGCGATATAACTACGATGCTAGCGAGGTTTTAAAACTTTGCGTCTGCTAGAAGTTTTCCATAAAAAATTCCATACCACCTTCAACCTTCCACACAGCTTAGTTCTACTCGTACAAGTAGTTCGCTTATGACTTCCGGTGTGAGAATCTTGTTTCACCCGATATGCTGTTGTTGTGCCACCTAATACTCTATGCTAAAGACAAGTATTGTCGCTGGTTAAGTGATAGACAAGAAAAGTGTAAGTGAACCAAATCTAAACAAACAATGGAAAACTGTGCGATGAAAAGTTACTAAAAAATAAATCGGGCCTCTTTTTTATTATTAATGTAACGAGGTAAGCTAATTTATTTCCCAAAAACACATTTCTCTTTAGTTTTTCTATAAATTTGAGTACTGTGAAGATTCTTTTTTTTTACGATATCTATAAGCTTTATACTTCAAGAAGCGACAAAACGGACGATTTTTGAAATTACAAGCCTGTATAAAATATATCGCTAACAATCGAACTTTTTCAAACTCATTGGTGTGATATCCTGGGATCAATAAACTAATTTTTAAAAAATGTTCCAAAAATGTTGCGTATAAAAGCTAAAAGAAGGAAAGCATGAAAAACACCAGGTCAGAAGGTTTGATTAGAGCTAAAAGTCTCGATTGCATATAAAATCTAATGTCTATATAAAACCAGCTACAGATGAAGAGATGTAATTTGCATTAGTAAGTACAAATGCACATTTAGATTTCATCATTACCGACAACAACCTTGTGCATTTAGGCCAGTGCCAGACGAAACCAAACGCACGTACATAAATAAGCTGATGTGCTGAACGCCAGTGTGTCTGTATGGGGATAATTCGTGAGACAATGAAAATTAACGCTGTTAATGCACATTAGACTGTCATCTCTCTCTTGTAGATAAGCGAAAACTAAATAATTCCGCAAAAAAGATAAAGTTCTTTAATTTCTCTCCTTTTTGTAAACTATGTTGGGGTTATGCTTTGTAGTGATGGAAAACTATAGATAGTCCCGATAGCACTGATTTTTCATGCTACAGTCACTAACGAATTTTGCAATCGATAGCTATTTACTGTTCCTACCACTGTTCGCAATGTTTACATTTTACACTCTAGACATTCAGTGCATTCATCAAACAAACCACACAAAACTGTGGGAAAAATTTTCAGCGAAATAATTTATCTATTAAAAACATGCGGACCCGCTGAGAATAAATCTTATTATTTAAACAAATTTTAATTAGTTTATTAAATTGTAAATCTACTTCAAGGGAACATCGACATATTATCAAAAGTTTCTGTTCATTTAATATATAAATTGTATGCAAAATTTGCCCAAAATGTTAGAAGTTATTGATTACTTCGTTACCGTATTCCCATGCACCAGAATTAAGTTCGAATCAACTGTTTGTCAGAGTCTGAAACACCTGGAGAAAATTTGACTACTTTTAGTCGTTGTGGGCCTGTCGGTCTTCAGAATTGTACTAATTTAACTTTTGAGGGGTATGCCGCAACGCCTAAGGACTGGTGTTGAGTTCTCGCCTTATGGTTTCAAAATAATTTCCACACTGTTTTAAGTTACAAAATTGTTTGTACATATATAAATAATCCGTTGTGTTTAATGTAATTTATGTATATGATGTTAACTTTTTTCGGTTATAAAAATAATCTTGATAGTTTTTCTAGTTACGCATTGGGTTATTTAAGAACAAAACTTCCTGCTGACTGTTATTATCCAACATATTAAAACAGATTTATAGGATATGTTACATTACTTGTCATTCAAAAATTCTGCTTGGGTTTAAGAGTATAATTCTTCAAATGTGTAATTAAATTTGCTTAATTACAAAATGATCGTCTAAAAATATGTAAGTAGAAACACTTTCGATAATTTCGATCGTATCGAATATTTTGCAGTATTACTTGCAAAACTATCGCTTGTGTACACTATCAATATTTTTCCAACATTAAAGCTCTATACAAATTTTTTGGCTTCAAACCTTTCAATCGCAAACGTGAGAAATTAGCACCAAATCCTCATCCAAGTGGCTGTGTAGGCTCCGCACCAAATTCGGGTACTTGACAAGCCCAGTTGTCAAAAGACTTATACTCTTCAATAGGAAAATCTAAGGTATTTTCTTTTTTCGCACTAAATTTAGAATGCTTTGATTGTCGTTGCCATTTACTTAGTACAAATATGTTGCAACAAATATGTGGCTTAAGCCGACGATATTTTACTTTAGTTTTACAAAGTTGATTTGGCCTACTGTTTGATGGTGTCATTTTTACCATCGCTGTCGATGTCGATGCATTTTGGCATTTCCGTTGCTCTAAAACTAACATCAACTTGACTAAGTGTATTCATGGCGACAGTGACAACAACGTGAAAAACTTCCCTTTTTACCATTTCCACTTTCATGGCGCTTTATTATTTCTTTTCTCCCTTTCACGCCCACGTCTGGCACTTTTTCAACTTTTCCTTCCAGCTTGCTTACAAGCACCGTCGCCATAAACCATTTCCGCCGCCTGTTTGCGTAATCTTCTTGGCTTTTGGGTAGCCACTTTCCACTGCTGTTCTTACCTCTTGTGAGTTTTTTTTTTTGCTTAAAATCGATGTCTCCTGTAGACTCTTGCATCTGTGCTTTGCTTTTATTGACGCCCTTTGGCTTGGCGGTTCAAACGGAAAACGGAATTTATCCTGGACCATAAATTTTATTCCAATTTTCCGGTAGCACTGGCATCCGTTTCAAGTTAACAGCCAGCCTTAGCGCTCAGTAACTCTCGGCTCCACCATACGTTTATTTTCACGACAATTTCCAGTTGGTATTAGTGATACCAGTTTGTATGACTTGCAGAAAATTGGTACCCTATAATGACGGATCAACATTGAGCTTATTTGTCTACCCGTTTGCCCAACGTCTTTCGGCTAAGGAGGCAGTAGTGGCGCGCAATAGGCAAGACATCTTCAGGCTGCAGAAAGTGGGGCGATGTAGTGGGAAGTCTGCTACTCCTTTTTCTTTTTAATGCACTTGATTTTTCTTCTTTGACGTAAGTTAGTGTGCTTCTAGGCTTTAATTTTAGTTGCAATTAAACACTGGGTAGTGATAGTTAACACTTAAAAGAAGGTAATTCATAAATGATATTTTCTACTTCGCTTTGAATAAGCCCGATTCAACGTATAGTATTTACATAGAGAATTAGTTATCAGTTAAGTTAGTTTCATAAATGAATCGTAAACTCATCTGCCGTTAAGCTACAAATATTAGGTTCATATATTCTTTGAAACAAAAAGCGTGTACGCGTGCATGTGAATCTTTATGGTGTTATTTTGTTATATCCAATTTACCCAATGTGTTTGTTTTTGCTGTTAGTTGGTTTCCATCTTTTGTAGTTTGATAATTGTTAATAATGACAGAATGTCGATGGAACAGACAGGCATCGCATAATATTCAGCGTTTCGGTCGTAGTGTACAAAGCAGTTTAGGCAAATATTTATTTATAATCAACTTTTTTATTTGTTAATCGATCAATAAATTAATAATGCACTGGAATGACTTATATTCAAAAATACCTTAATTTATTTTGCTTTAAGTTGTCCACACAGTAATTTAAATTACTCGCCGGGTAAAGTGTTTTCCGGAGCGTAATATTCACAGTAGTTTGTTTACATCGCGTCAACGGAATAGACGGTACAGGCGCGGCACGAAAAAAAGGTAAAATAGAAAGTAATTAAATTAGGCGATCATCGTAGCTGAGTGAGTAGAGCGTGCGCAACCGGGTTCAATTCCTAGCCCGGGCATCCAAAATCCAAAAAGAAATGGTTGTTTCTAATAGCAGTCGCCCCTCAGAAGACAATGGCAAACCTCCGATCGTATCTCTGTCTTGAAAAAATTTCTCATAAAATCATGTGGCGTTCGCAGTTGGCGAAAAACTGTGGTCGCTCAATTTGTGTTACAACATCAAGACGTGTACCCCACAAATTGTAGGGGAAGTTCGGCCAAACATCAAGATATATGATGTAGGCGACATATTATTAGTATTATTATTAACATAAGGTTAGTAATGCAATTTTTTAAAGTTATTGTTTATAACTTTTGTTTTATGCTACATTACGTAAATAACAGCTTAATCATCATCACCACACATTTTCAAAAATTCAAATTTCAATTCGCTCTGCAGGCGAATAATTTGCGCCAGTGTGGGGAATCCTTTAATAAGATGCTGTTAATGAATGCCACTATGAATTGTTTCAACGACATTAAAGAAAACCTGGTGGCCATATTCCACCAATTTCAATCTATAGTAACTAACAACTAGCTTAAAAATAAATTGTATAATACACGTCGGAGCGGATCTAATTTCTGAAGGGAATGCTGAAGGTTCTGCTCATAATATCAATGCAGTATATAGCTTTATCTGAATCTGAAAAATAAGAACATTTCGTCGCTCTATTGCTAACAAGCAATAAGAAATTGCAACTATTGTGTTAATATGAGTTACAAACGACAACTTTTGAGTCAAAATAAACTTCTAGATTTTAGCCTGGTCCTCATAATTTAGTTATGTCCTAGAAGACCAACACTCAACACTCTCAATTCAACAGGATACTCACCTTCAGTTATGACGGAGCAAAACTGTAAGTAGAACACCATCACAAAGTGCTTTGCAAAAAAACGAAAAAATGCGAGATTTGTTTGTGGCGACAACTTTTATTGTAGAGGAGATATTCAAATCAAATATTTCTTAAATTTCGTTAGTTTAATTTTTTAGTTAGTTCTTTAAATCAATTTAGGTATTCAATTATTAATATACCGGAAACAAAATTATCACTTTACACGGTCTGTTAAGTTCATTTAAAAATTATTTTAATTTTACAATTCCAAACTTCGAAATTTCCAAAATTATTTTAATAACAACAGAAGATAATTTAAAACACTCCTGTACTCGTTGCTGGTGGCATTTTGGTAGTTGATAAATTCGGATGGCAATCAAATTGAAAAGTTTAGAAAATATTTGGTTAACTATGCCAACAAACAATTCAAATGGCAAAAGTAAACAAAATAAACCACAAACTATATAAAAAGACATAGATAAAGTTGGTGCAAATCATATCACCAGACAAACACAAACTATACTGACAGAAAAAAATGTAAACGACAGACTCCTGACTGCATAACATCAATTGCTTGTAAGATTTGTCAGTATGTTCATATCGAGCCCTAACTGCGAAAATAAGGGAAGCAACATTTTTTCTATTGACTTTTTGATGAGGAACTGGTGTAATACTTCTGCAGCTAAGGTAAATGTTTTTGCCTCAGAAATATAATACTTTATCCATAAATTACCGTTTTTAATTTTATCGCGAAAATAATTTAAGCTATAAGTAAAGTTTATTTTAAAATAAGTTTTTCACTTATTATTAGAAAAAAAGCCAAGGCATATTTTTAATTTTAATAATTAATTGCTTGTTAATTTTTTTGTGAGAAGTTTCTTCATGGCAGAAATACACTCGGAGGTTTGTCATTGCCTGTCGAGGGCCGACTGCTATTAGAAAAAACTTTTCTATAATTTTTGATGTTACTTGCTCCGGCCAAGATTTCACCCAGGACCAAATGAAGCGCGCACGCGCTACACAAGAAAATTTTACTTCAATGTTAGCTGTGGCGCAAAATAGTTAAAGAGTGGGTGTATCGCAAGAAAATAAAGAATTCTGTAAAGTTATTTTCATAAATGTCAAAAAGCTAACAGTGTACATACAAAACTAACCGCGAAACTGACCACTAGTTTGAGTCAATTTCCCTACTAATTTAACCGATAGTTATCAGTCAGGCTTCTTGCTGGGTACTGTATAAATACCTTAATATTTTTAATCTCGAAATATTGGTATGCAATATTTACTTCCGAGTATCAAATATTTTCGATATTTTTGTAAGGTCTTTATCACGTAAATTTTTTATATTTTTGAAATATTTTTATGGAAGGCTTAAAACATAATAAATTTATATTTCCAGTGAAAACCCTGCAACTTTGGGGGGGAGGGGGCACCCTAATGCATAGGTAAATTTTTATGTTCAGCCCAAGTTTTTTTTTTAATGAATTGTTAATGCGTTGCACTATTGGAGGCGTTAGAAAGTACGCCGGGTATTTTCAAGTAATCGATATTTTTGCTCCGCATATGTCGTGCTATTTAAAAATATCGATACGATGTATATATCGATATATTTTTTTAATTTGCCCATCCCCACCTTCTTTGGGGCATTCGTTGAAAATAATTTGCGTAGGAATTTCAGATCCTTGCCTGATGTATTTTCAAATTAACAAAACATTTAACTTTTTCAACTCCTGGACCAACATTTTTCCACAATTTAACGAGTTTTGGATAGTTGTTTGTGAAATTGATTTTTTTCATTGAACTTTGTAATTTAAAGTTCCATTGCAATAAATAGTAAACAAAATTGTTGTCTCATAAAGTTTTCTTTTTGGCGATTACGTTATTTTCGCTGGTAGGGCTCGATATTTACGAATGTGCCGGCGTACCAAACAGCAGCATGTCGAGCAACCATCGTTGAGCGTGAAACCGGATGTCACCGGCTCTTCAGCTACCGACCAAATAGGCAAAGCTCTTAAATGCTCGTAGCTAATCATTTTAAAATACACTTGCTCATCTCCGAACATTCATCCAATTCGTGGCTGATTTCTGTGCTCTTCACTTGCTTTGAGTTTCTCCCCCACCGCTTAACAAATGCAGCTGCAGCTTGGCAATTTATTTTTGTTCGTCAATTTTTCGTTCCTGTTTGAAAATTAGCATTTAACTGAATGTTCAGTAGCCAATCTAAAGTGAATCAAACTTTGACAACAAACAGCAAAACGATGCCAAAAATGTGGAAAAGCTTTGGATAGGAGAAATACTTATAGTGTCTGGTACCTATCAGTAGTTCGTGCGAAAATGTTTGCAAACTCAAAGTTGAATTGAATGTCAACTTTGGTGGTTGAATGGCTGGCTGAACACAAATCATTCTAGTTAGCTACACTATGGCTGATCCGAATATCAGCTGTCAGAATTCGATGTTCGGTCGCATTTGAATTTACATTTTACTGTAGAAGGTCAGAAACCATGATTGCATTATTAAAGGTTTGCTCACTAGTGACATTCGATTTTAGACATTCCCTTACCAAAAGCTAATTTTATTTTACCTAAGCAAAACTTCTTACGAACAGCGTCCTAGATGCAGTGTTAATCTTTTATTCAAAGAGAACATAGAAATATTTGATCTACGAATGTTGATTTTGGACGTAAATTTTAAGTTTTAGCAACACACCGCCTTGCTAAGGGAGCCAATTTTGTCAAGAGGGAGCGAGAAAACTGTTTACTAATCAAACCTTCAATAATTGAGTCATGGTCATAAACTAGAAATTGACTAGCACTTGCTCTGCCTGAGCTGAATAATTCCAAAACCACAATCAGTTATCTCAAATAAGATATTAATAGATTTAAATGCCCTCGGTAGGCTATAGCAATAAGTTTAAATGTTAAATGTAAATGGTATTTAGTTAAATTGAATTTTATTTATACGCAGTAGAATACTAACAAAATAAGTTATGGATAAACGTTAATTTCATCCAAAATCCATGTGTCAAATGGAATCTACATTCGATGGTTGGGTTTAAACAAAACTATATCTCAACCAATTGTATCTGTGATTGGCACTGTTTTGAAAATATTTAATACAAACCGCCGGAACATTTACTAAACGAGTCCTTTCAGAGATTCTCTTTGAGGACTTTGATTCATTGTTAAACTCACGCAATTAATTTAATAATAACAATTTGGCACTTACATCGATATCCGACCAAAACTTGATGCTGTGGCACAAATTGAGGGAGTCATATTTAATTGTTTTAAACTCAAAAAAATGTTTTGCAATTTTCCCTGTATGTGCAAGTAACTTAAAACCATTTTTACGAACAACATTTTTAAATGTCGTCAGACAAACCTAAAACAGCTCAACGGCGTTATTTACCTGTCGCGAAGATCAGATTGGAAGCCTAACAGACATTGTGGCATTCCTGATCTTTCCTTTACTGTTTTCTTGACATAAAATAGGGCTGCCGCTTATATTTAGAAATCTGACACACTAGATGATCATAAATGTAGCTAAGATCCGGCATATCCTAAAAACCAAAAACTAAGTAAAAAGCCGTAATAGCTGCTCCCAGTTGGTATTTCATATTTTTCCCATACCTTTGGGTTCCTTTAATAAGGTACAAAGAGTTAATTTGTATATCCTCTGACCATCTGGAAACTTCGCTATTTGTACTATACAAATATCTTTCATGACCTTTCGCGGCCTTCCTGATACTTTCATCTTGGAAAATAGGTTCACATTGTCCTTTTTCCTCTAAGAGTAGAAGGTTAGTATCCTATTTTTCGTTCCAATAAAAATCTGTTTTCTAAAGTCTCTTTTAAGAATAGGAAATAAAACGCACGGTAGAAAATGTATTTATAATTCACGAAAACCCGTGAGTGGAAGGAAATTGACGTAGTGGTCAACCGAAATTTCAAAGGAATTTTGTTTACTATATACAACTTTCTGGCAGAGGAAAATGATAACTACTCCACGATGCACCGCCACAGCAGGTAGAAAAAAATATTATAAGAACCACAATATTGTTGTAGCTTAGCTAGGCTTAATACAAACTCCATTCAACGAGACCACTAGGAAAAATAGGCGAAAATTCATTTAGTAGTGTGTGAGCTGATTGCGAAGTAGCTTTGCCAACATCTTTGCATTATTCGATGCAACGCTAGTTTAGTTATTTGATTAAATACGAGTGTGTGTTGAGTTTCATCACTTCCGCACTGGGAAATCAGGCCACTTTTACCACTATATGTATGTATGTACGTACGTGTGTACATACATGGCCATTTGGGCATTTCCATAAAATTGTCGACCTATGATAGGAAAATGACTCAAGATTTTTGCATTAATAGGACAATAAATAGGACTTTGATACCGCATCAACTCATGTTTGGCTATAGCGATAAGCAATTTTTTTCTTTCACATTTTTGCGACAAATCGTGCCAGTATGAGGAAAATAGCTAAAAATTTTACATATTTCGCTTTGGCGAAAAATTATAATGGAAACCATGAAGAAAGGAAAAGGCAGAAATAAAATCGAAATACAATATTCGTTGGTGTCATTTGTATTTTGGTTTTCCAAAAAATTGTAATGCAATTCGATATAATAAAACTATTTTAAGGTTATAAAGATAACCACATACTTTAATGTACATAAATGAAAAGTCTAACTAAATCCCAGAAATTTATATTTAATCTCTCAACACAGCTCAATTTTTTAAAAAATAGTAATAACAATAATAAATAAAGTGATCAGAAGGATTACAAATGTTAGGGATAGTTTCCAATTTCGGAATTGTACTTTTAGACTAGTTTAGTTTAATGGCATTAGTGTGAGGAACATAAAGGAATTGTAAGTGTAAATAAACCGGGAATGGACATATGGAAAAACTGTCATTTCTATAAGATTAGTTTTACTTTACTCGCATACGAATTTCGCGTGCGGCACCATGGAAATGCCCATATGTAGATACTCACGTACGCAGTCGCATGCATTTTTTTGCATAATAAATATGCTTGTTTACTTCTGTCGACGAGATTTGCCCGATTTGCGACTTGTCACAACAACAAAACTACTTTATCCATAAGCTCCTTGGTCAACTTACCGAAATGTCTAACAACCAGAACCCACCCACGGCAAAGATTTCGTTATGTGCCACAATTGTCCTTGTTTTTTATGTTTTTGTCTATCTGTTTGCCACCTCACATAACTTCCTTATATTTACTTCTGTTGTTTTTATTAGTTTAATTAGTAAACTTTTCGAGAAAATATGCAAAACTTCTGACTGTAATGAAATCCTATTGTTATGATTGCGCCAAGCTCAACGAACCAGAGACAGTATGACAAATATGTAAATCAATTAAACAGCAAACATGTTGGGCGCCATAGTCAACATATCTTGGCGTATTGTACGAGTGCAAATTCATTGCATTAAAATTCTTGAAAAAATATTATTTCACGCTCGACTTGCAAAAGTCACTATTTACAAAACCTATTTTAAATTTCTATTTTAAAGCACGTCGGCATTTTCTCTTTCCTTAACCACAGAACGTTTTAGAGGAGTACTAGTACTGCTACGAGTATTATGCCCCTTAATCGGCATCATCAACATCAACATCGGCATCGGCATCATCAATATTAAATTGCAGCAAGAGATGAAAATAAATGCTAAGGATATGTTGGAATGGAATGTGCAAAAGACGAAGACGCTGGCGAAGTGACGACGGGCGTATTAAATGACCATACAATGGATGAGTTGATTGAAAATTAAGACTTCAATTGTCTGTTGGTCAACAGTCGACAGCAAGAATGATGACGCGCAGAGCAGTTAAAATAGTAGGAATGAGTGGGAAAATAGATAGCTGTATCCAAAGGGATGGTGATGAAGTTGATGTAGCTAGAGACTGTGGCCGATTTCATTGGTAATAACGGTTGTGCTCTGAACTTATAATCACACATACATACATACATATTGTAAATGTATGTACATATGTGAGATCTCTATTTTCATGGATTTGGTCATCAGATACCAACCGCATTGCCATACCACACAGCAATCAAACCAATACTTTTGCAAAATACATATTTACATATAGCCATACATCGTAGTGTGTAGATAATCCCCAAAAACAATGCAATCAATTTAGAGGGAGGTGAAGAAATCAATTTCGATGCAAAGTGTGAGCGCTGTTAGCTGCCTTTTGGTTGGTGTTGCAGTTCAAGATGGCCATTTGATCACTGCTGATGATATTTACAACACATCCAAAGCAGAGGCGATTTGGTTTAATGGTTTTGCCAGTAATGGTCATGGGAATGTACATATGTTTGTGTGTGTGTGTGTGTGTTTGCTAAGGTGCCACCAAAATATTTCAGTGAGCTGGACTGCGTTTAAAATGCGTGTAAAGCTTTTTATAGAAAACTTTTAGACTGCTAAATTTTTTCCAACAACTTTCCTCGAATGACAGGAAATCGCACTTCAGATTTTAATTGCAATTATTGCTTTAATTATAGCGTACCTGGGTTCAAATATCAACCGGGGTACGTAACACCAATAAATTGTGGCAAATTTATCTAAGCGGTCACCCCTCGACCAAATGAAAAGCAATTAATAGACGTGTAATTCTAAGATATTGGAGTAGGTTGCCATCTCTTTAATATTGAAACGAGCCAATAGAAATTTTACAATTCTGAACTACTTTCGGATAAGTTTACGATCTGTAGATGTAAATAAAATTGATGTTTCAATGAAAGATTCGAAACATTTTTGAATACCGTTACTTCACTTTAAATAATAGCCAACTCATTTTAATTTTTTTGAACTTTATATGAAAATTTACAAAAAATGGAAGACACAGAATTTCCAGTTAAATTGCTGTTTCACAAAAGAAATTTAATAAAATTTTGATTATTTTACTCTTCACAATTTTACTTAAATGTCTACGCTAGCTTATTTAAATTTTAATTAAAGATGCAGGTCTTTTTTTTTGCAAGGTTATCACAATATACTCTTCGTTTAAAGAAATATATGAATTTTTGTTTGATTCACTTCATAAATTTAAAAATTTCTTCTGATAACATCAAGACTTTGTGAAATAGAAAAAAAATCAAGGCGAATTCATATCAGGTGGTGTTATACGTACAAAAATAAAAATTTACACTAACAAATTGTATGCGCAATGACAGTATGGTTTACAACAAATACATCATTTTGACTTAACGTTCACCAAGAAAATTCAATTTAAAGCAAATATTACGGTTAGTGTAACCATATGATAGGTAAATGTTTAAGGACTTTTAATATTTGTATTTTGTAAATGTAACACTTCTTGCCAAGAAAATTGCTGAAAAAAAGTTCTTTTCACTAAATAAGTTTAACTAATTAATTAATTACTTTTAGCTAATTAATAAAATTCAGTCGTAGCAAAGCACTCTAAGTGAAGCTATTAAAATATGATATAATAATTTGGCCCGCAGATCATATGATTTTAAGTTATCCAATTTTTGGAGTGCGTCTATGTTACACTTCGAAAAACATTTTTTTATATTGATCATGGTCCTGCTTAAGGTTCGCATGTATTCTGAATGATCTCCTCCACGTTGTCATTATTATTATTAGACTTTTGACTTAATGGGCAATTGATGTAAAAAATTGAGATGTACCCCTAACAAAAATAATAATGAAAGATTATTTATTTTGATGAAATGAAATTATTGATAAAAGTTTTATGCCGATGTTATTTGTACTAGCCACAATTTAGAATTGAATGAGTTAACTCAATTCTACATAAGATAGATAACAACCTAAACACCCCAGAAATTGTATGATGGTTTATACTAATAGAAAAATATAGTTTCTCTACCGCAAAAGTTTTAAAGATGTTTGCATGTAAAATACACGCACACATAAATGCATCTGTGGGAAAATATTTATATATATATACAAACATCCTAATATATATTTGTAGTTCCACAAATAAACACATTGGGACACTTAAATGTTGATGGCTGCCTTAATTGAGTAATCATTGCATGCCCCCGCCATCGGAACTCTTCCACTGGTGTCATCAGCGGCAATAAAGAACAAAACTCATATAAAAGAACAACAAAGGCCACAACAACTCAAATACTTGCACTATCCACTGACAACTGCAAGTATTTAGCCCAACAAAGTGGTCACTTGCCGCAAGGCAACTCGTACCCACCGGTTGTTGCCACCAATGCGCTCTGACGATGGTCAACAAAATAGCAGCTTGTACTATGTAACTTGGTTTATGTTGCTGAATTGTCATACTGTTGGCGGTAGAAACCGCACAACCGGCAATTTTATCGTCCATTAAGGAATTCCATTGGACAATAAAGTGAAAAAAAATTCCACAATGTTCAACGTGCTGCGCTTTCAATGCATTCAGAAGCAAACTGAAGTGGTTTAGGTGCTGATGTGGGAGATGTTGTGTTGGCAAGTAATTTGTAATGTTGCGACTCTCTGGTATTCGTGGTCATTTTTGGCCATTTAAACGGTAGTGACCAATGCAAGTTGGGCAGCCACAAATATATATGGACTTACATAAATACATATACATACATTTCGCCGTGTTTATAACTGTATGTGCAACTATGTTTGCGAACTACATAAAGTAGGACTTACTGTGGAATTCTCATTGGATTCAAACAAAGAAGTGTTGGCGATTAACGCAATGCGAAAAAGCTAGATATAGGGCAAGGCGAATTCATCGAAGTTGATGACAAGGGCGAAAAAGCGCAGTCAAAGGGGGGCCAAAACTTCATGATAAAGGAAAATAGAAAGATGGAAACCATTAGTTGTTAGTGACGTGTTTTATGTTAACAAAAAAAATAAATAAATATTACACCCGAACTTGGACTCTGTTTTCCTTGTTTAGTAATAAAAATGAAAAAAACAAAACAAATTCTTACATAACTTTACTAACTCTCATGGTCATTTTTTTGGAAAACAAACACTATTTTCGATCCTTTTTGACAAATGTTCACGCTAGTCCCAACTGCTCTCGGTGTGGTTGTAGTTTTATCTTTAATTCAATAATAATAATTTGGCGCTTACTGGCCGAACTTCTCCTATAATCTATGGTGTGCAATTACACCCCTAGTTCCAAAGCTTACTTTGAGAGCAGTCTTTGGTCATACAAATTTTCGTCCTGGTGAGCCCTAAGAAAACCAATATCGAATTTTCTTCATAAATGTTTTATTTATAACTCGATTTCAAAATAAGGAATATCGGTAAGGAAATATCTTTGAGTACTATATGTATGTCCTTCTAAGATCCGTTTAATCTGAGTGCCTACTTATTCTCTATTTCGATCTACCTACATCTGATGTAGGAACAGTAACAGATAGTTAAGTATAGTGGGAAAAGTGCCTTTCGGATATTCCGCCATTCTACACACCAGCACAGCTTAATACGAGTATGTACTGTTATCAACCAATACAAAAACATATTTTGTTGATTCATTGTTCCATAGGCACCTGATAGTCCTAGAATCTCATATCATCGCACACCGTATTTCCATTCACATTTTGGCGCATTGGCACAACAAATCAAAAGTCTCACTCGGATGTGTTCAATAAATTTCATTTTAGTAGTCACGTTTTTATTTAAGTAGTTGCACGCTTGTACGAGTACGTGAACTTAGAACTTTGTTACAGCTCTACATACATTACTATACTTATACATATACATACATATATACATATATAACATACGTTGAAACGTCCAACGCAAACATATGCAGTGGGGATTTTTTTTCTGAACTCATTACGCATTAAGAAAATTTCTAGAACCCAGGAAGTTAAAAGAAACTTTGGCAATCAATGTATAGTTGATTTGGTTGCAAATAGCCCGACATATCTTTTTCCACACTCCTTAGATTTGCTCCTATTTTATTAATCGTGTCCTCCATATATGTATTTATGTAAAAAATGGTAAAATTTAAATTTAAACGTATTCGTATACCGTAGATCGTATTCGTCTTGGAATATCTTTTATGGAATATAGTTTCCTCTTGGAAGTGACGCAAAGGTTCTTATTTCTGAAATTGGAGGGCAAAAATTATACCCACACCACATCTTTCTGCATTTCATTTGACATTTCTCAATTTCAGACTAACTCAATTTGAACATGAAAAGATACACAATCGAGCAACGTGTTCAAGTTATTCAGGCTTATTATGAAAATGAGCGTTCAAATCAAAATGCATATCGTGCACTTCGTGATTCTTTCGGTCAATTTGATGAGACACATTTTCACCTCAGAGGATTCGTCAATAAGCAGAATTGTCGCATTTGGGTGAATGATAATCCAAGAGTGATTGTCGAAAAACCAATGCACCCACAAAGAGTGACTGTTTGGTGCGGTTTATGGGCTGGCGGCATCATCGGGCAGTATTTTTGGTGTACGTCGATAAGCCAGCAACAATTCAACAGCAAAGGATGAGATAATTCGGCACATTAACGGCATAGAACCTCAATCATGCCTCAGCGTCATCGAAAATTTGGACCATCGGATGGAGGTGTGCCGCCGAGGTCGCGGCGGACATTTGGCCGATATTTTATTTCATACATAATTGAACCACATCAAGTTATCATAATAAAAAGGAATTACAATAATTTCCAAAATAATTTGTGTTTTATTCAAAACCAACATCAGCCCTTAAAATTTAACCACCCTTTAGTTAAAAACTTTGTATACAATTTTCAAAAGTTCAACATATTTGGAAAGAGTTATCAACTGTTTGTTGATCAGAATATTTAGAAACTTTTCGCGAAAGTACCTCAATTTGGAATATAAAGCTATAAACTTTCCCATTAACTAAATTAAAGCCTTATTCTAAAACATAAAATTTTGGACAACAATTCTGATTTCAGGGTTTCCCGTCCAATTTATTGACCCAATTCCAAGTAGCTTAATTAATTAAATTGAATTCGTTTAGGCTGAATCCAGCTACTTGATATGGACCCCTTTGATTAATGGGGTAATTTGCGATTCCATACCAATAGCCTAGCATCATGCCATTTAATAAAATAAGACCAAATTTGAAGCTTTAAATTATGCTTTCAAAATACTATACACAATTTGAAAACAAAAAAAATATTTTTAACAATTTATGAATATAAAAGTGTATATATTTGTCGTCTTTTTTATAAATGATTCATTAATATCATTACTTAAAGTAAAATGTACGACTTTTAAGCAGACTCGCAAATCCCACTGATCTACACGAATGATGATCCCGATCCCGCAAGCTTGCAGGATTGTATTCTCTAATTGAGGCAGATGTGCATTCAACGGGAAAACAAAAGTGCCAAGCAACAGGAAATAACGAATGGGAAATTCATCAAAATAGAATGGAAATACTACGTGCGAAATGCTAAAATGAATGTTTTCTCCAGCACCCCGAGCAAATATAAACAGTTACATATTTACATATTTGTGTCTGTATGTATGCACATTGTAAGTTTTTGCTCATTTGTATTTATTTTTAAACACATTTGCTGGACACGGGTATGCTAGAATCGTATCTGTATAATTTGTTGAAACTAAGTATCTGAGTTCAGAAAACAAAGCTGCTAGGCACAGGTGTGTGATTGAGCCGCAAGCAATGTAAATACTTTTTAAACTTAAAGGCCAGCAATTAAAGACAGCAATTTAAACAATCAAGCAAAAAATTAAATTATCTCTAAATAATATAACTTCTAATCGCATTCCTATGTTTTACTCCATTTTACTCGGAAGCATCTAAATATTTTTCACTGACCTCCAATGCGAATATCCATTTAAACAAATAAATTTACTACTGACTTACAAAAGCAGTGGTAGCCATGAGAACCATTAAAAGCACACATGTGCGTACATATGTATTTGAGAATGGAAAAGGAATTGAAAATGTAAACAAATAACCTCAAAATGCTTGACCCAATTCAAGTCGGCTTATTTATTTGAATAAATAAAAGCGAAAAGAATTTTAAGTGTAAAAGTAAAGCGAGACAAGAATGCCAGCCTAGTAGAACAATCAAATACATATACATACATACATACATATATGCTTATATTTGTACCCAACGAACATAGTTTATATCCATAGAGAAATTTTCGGTCTAGAACAACGTTAGATAACAATAAAGACAATAGACTTGTGTTAGAGAACTAGGGAAGTAAACAGATTAGAAACACCTTTCGGTTAGTTTTTTAAATAAATTTGTTATCCCTATGTTATGAATTCGAATCTAACCGCAATGTAAATACAGGACAAAGAAATATCACGACATCAGCGCTACCTACCAGAATTTTTGTTTTCACAATACATCCCCTAAATTGCAACTGAATTTGTTCAGCAGTTTTGGAGTATATAAACTTCATACCAACAGACTTACGGGGTCTTTTTTTTATATATAAGACATAGAAAAATCTGGCAGACTCGCAAAATTCCAAAAAGCTAGCCATAATGTAAAAAAAAACAAGTAAAAACAGCGCTGTCTTCGGCTATGCCGAAGGCTTCATACCTTTCATGAATGGAAGAATAGTAAAAAACGTGTTATTGTATTACAATTTCGTATTACCTATAGTTAAAAGCGAAAATTTCCTTCAAATCAATAAAAATAATTCTAGTAAAGGCATTGTTATAAATTATTTAATGCTTTTCCTTATGTAATTAAAAAGAACTATGTTTTAAGAAGGGAATGGTTTTTGAATATTTTTAATATTGTATCGACGCTTGATATTCAACATTTAAAAAATACAAATATTTAAGTATTAATATGTAAGACCTGCATATGTCGGTCTTTGAAAACAGTTATCAGATCCGTAAATAGTTCCCAAACGTTTAACGCTATGATTCATGTGATATTGCGCTGAGCTTATTACTTTTCGCAATAAATATTTGTCCTGAATTTATCTTGCCGATTTACACTGTGAACTCCGATCTTGATGAATACTAATATATAGCTAATAATGGTTGATGTTTGTGCAAAATTTCAAGCCTTTAGCTGTTTAAATGGAGGAGTTATGGTGCAAAATGCAATATCTGAACAATCGGTTGTATGGGAGCTATATGTTATATTTCTCCGATCTTCATGATTTTCAATTCTGAAACGTAGCTAATAATGGCTGATATTTCTGCAAAATTTCAAGCCTTTAGCTGCTTAAATGGAGGAGTTATGGCGCAAAATTCAATATCTGAATAATCGGTTGTATTATATGTTATAGTCACCCGATCTGGCCGATTCCGACAAATGTTTAATCATTTGTACAACGACACCTGCTCACCAAATTTCATCAAAATAGCTCTAAAATTGAGGGACTAGTTTGCGTTCAAACAGACGGGCAGACGGACAGACGGACAGACAGACGGGCATGGCTAAATCGACTCAGCTCATCGTCCTGATCATTTAGGTATACTTTTTGATGGGTCTATCTCTTCTCCTTCTGGCACTTACAAACATCGGACCAAACTTAATATACCATTTCATTCTCATGAAAGGTATAAATATGGACACATTTTAACATTCAAATGAGTATAGTGGTAGCTCCGGCAACAATCGAGGGCGATAGCAGCGGACAGGTGCTGCTCTAACCCTATTTTTTTCTGTCTCTGTTACAGACGTCAAACTCATCTACAAATGTATGTACATATATATCGCGACTAAAAAAACAGTTTTCAGAAAGAGTGATTTGACTTAATGGAGTGGCCAATTTTAATGAAACAACATGTATTATTCTCGTGAATGTAAATACTTTAAAAAATAGTCCAAATGACATACATATGGCAAAGATTAAAAGTACAAATAATTGAACAATTGACTGCGGTTTTCTTTTACGTCGATAAAAATGTGAATCAGAAAAATATTTTGCAATATCGGGCTCGGTTTTCAACTTTGTGTCAAAAAGTTCACATTTGCCAATGCCATATCTGAAAATAAGATACCGAAAGTTGCTGGTTTTGCCGTGAAACATTACATTAAGTAATTCATTTTGTTGGGAAGCAAAGAATTTTGGTACCACTGTACCGTCAACTCTACTAAATGAAATTAACATCGGAAGCGTTAAAAAAGTAATTAAATATATCAACGATATTAATCTAACCAGCAAAATTTAAACCAAATAAAAATATATTATTATATAATACCAATATGTTAAGTGCGGAATATAAGAACAGCATTTGTATATGTATAAAAGAAAAAAGAAAACAAAATGAACGTATGGAAGTATGCAAAAATAAGGCTAAGATAGTTACAAAAGAAAGAATTGTAAACATTTAATCGCACCGTAGGCCCTGGTAGCTAGTGTGTATTTTACTTGAGTTAGTTTAATATTTCATATTACTCTAATAAATAATAATAATAATAATAATAATAAAAAAAGCCCAGCCATTTTATATCCTTAATATTGTTATTTAGTTTTTTGAAAAATCAATATCATAATTAAAATATTAAAGTTCATAAATTATGGCCAGCTTTTTGGAATTTTTGATCACTGTTGAACGTTGTATATGTATGTATGGGTGTCAAGCAGTACGTCTCGCCAAGAAAGTTCATAGCTAACTGTTGTGAGGGTTGCCACCTGTTTGAAAATTTTAATTTCAATTAATCATACATCAGTTATATAAAATATTTAAATTTCGATGTCAAACGGTTCGTTTCGTTGAGCAAAAGGTTTATAACTAGGTATATTTTGAATAAGGTTGCCACCTGCTTGAAAAGTCGAAATTAGTACGCACGTTATATCAACCAGCAAAATATGGGTACCAAATCGTTTGAGTAGGGTTGCCACCTGCTTGAAAAGGCAAATTTAAATAAATTATACATAAGTTATATGTGTGCACTTTTAGATCTGCTTCAAAAGGTCTTCTAAAGTGCATCCTTCAAATGCTCTTCTACGGGCAGCTTAAGTAGAAGGTCTCCAGTTTGTGACCCACCTTACAAAACATAAAGGAAAAGGGAATGTAGAAGGAAGGCATCCCTACTCCCAAAAATCCCTTTTGTAATGGCTTCTGAAATTATCTACTAGGGTTAGATTACTAGCATTTTCCCAAATGGATAAATATGTTTCATTTTTGTTGAAAACGCCTTCGCATCGTCCCGTAACGTTTGATATTAGTGGATAGTGTTAATTGCTTAAGGGCCAGTTTTCCCGTACAAATTGAACTGCCGTAATTTTTTAAAGCGAGTTTAAGTCTGCAAGAGCGTGAGTTTTAACTTAGATTTACTGTCAACCTGGCCTTGATAGTCATCTATTTTATAGTTAAACTAACGGCTTGCTGGGTATACATTCACTTTCGCCATTCGAATACACTTCCAGAGCATTTCAGTTTTAAAGTCGTGCAATTGTATAGAATAGAATGGCACTTGAACCGTCCGCTCTTTTGTTTTTGAGCTCTTGCACACCTTCAATGTTTCTAGCCACACAATATTTTACTACGTTTTTTACCTAGAACAATTTATCGTTTTTAAATTGGCTGCTGTGAGAAGTCAAATGCAGCTCATTCTTACCTGTTGTTTATTTTAAACTTCTACTCGATATACGTATTTTGCCAAACATACTACGTATGTATAAATTTTGAGTACCACATGTTTTGTTCATTTTATTTTCAACTTTCAGTTTTACACTTTCGCTTTCTTTAGCTTTAAATGTAATTGTGTTTACTCGCAGTAAAAGCAAAAAATTGCAAACATGAAACGCGAACAAAAGTGTGGAAAAACACTTACATGTGTACGTAAATAAATACTCGTATGTATGTACATATGTATCTGCATCATCTACAGACCACTAGCAAACATTTCAGTCTCTCAGGAGGCCAAATTGGAAATATTTAAATGATTTATATGTAGCCGAAATACCGACAATGACAATAAGTAATACAAGAAGCCAATGAAGGAGAGATCTTGGATATGAGCGTTGTGTGAGTCTATCTCTAAATTCTGTTATTACTTAACACTCCTTTTAATATAAAAAAGTTTCATTGACAGCTCGTGGGCAATGTTCGTATAAATGTCTAAATATCCTTAAAAATGTGTTAAATAAGCTGATTTACATACCCAAACTTATAAAGTTTCCGACAGTTCAGACTTTTCGCGGAGACAACGATGATATTAGGTATTTGAATCTCATCATCCTACGTTCAACCCGAGTCAATTTCCTTCTTGTTTTCTCATTCACCGCTTTCAGCCTTTGTAGCTAAAGGCTCCATCCAGTCGCGTTAGTCGTTTCCTATATGTATGACGGTCGATGTATTCAAGCCGTTGCGAAAAACTTTCTTTCTTCTCTTTTGTAGTATTTTTTCTTTTTTTTGTTGTTCGTAATGATTGTATTTGATTTGCATGAATAAATGAGATCATATGGAAAAAGTTTTTGAATATAAAAATACACAGGCAAACAAAAAACAAGTGTAATTTCATGATTTATATTTAAATTTTGACATTCGGCGAAATTATTGTGAGATAATGCAAATCGAATATACATACTTTTTTGAATAATTTTCGTTACTTTAAGTATAATAAATTAAAAGGCCAGAAAACATTGCAATATGTGATATCCAGGCATATGAAAATGTGGTAGCAGCGTATTGGGCTTTGCCATTTCTTTCTTAAACAAAAATCTGATACATGTACAAGATGTCAATAGAATCCGCAAGCGAATACAACAGATATGATAAATAGAGACTAGCATTCCAAAAAGCGCTAAGTTTTTTCTAACTAAAGCTAATAAAATAATAATAAAAATAAAGATTCTGCAAGCTCATAAATACTGACGTTCTACCCATAAGTTCAGTCAAGATATAGTGTGGAAATATATAGGATTTTTGCATTTCGTGCAATCGTGTAATCTTACAATTCTTAGGAAATCTCCAAATTTGTTTGTTTGCTTGCATTTTTGAATTTTTTTTATTCTTCACTTTCTGAATTTTCGGATGAAGCATAAAACATTGAAACACTATTTTCGGACTTGCGGTTTTCTTGCTCCCTCTTGACAAAATCGGCCCCTTAGCAAGGCGTTGTGTTGCTAAAACTTCAAATCTACGTGCAAATTGGAGTAACATCAACAATCGTAGAAAAAATATTTCTATGTTCTCTTTGAATAAAATATTAAAATCGCATCTAAGATGCTGTTCATGAGAGGTTTTGCTTAAGTAACATAAAAACAACTTTTGGTAAGGGAGTGTCAAAAATCGAATGTCACTAGTGAGCAAGCCTTTAATAATTGAAGCATGGAATTGCTTCAATCAAGGCGAATCTATACAAGGTGGTGTTATAAATGCAACTACAAAATTTCTATGTACTTTGTTTTTCTGTGTTTCTGCGTAAGAGTTGTCAAAATTTAAATACATTTTGTTTCTGCTTTTACGGCTTTTGAAAGCTCATACGCAAAAGCAAAAACAAAATACATGTAGGTGAATAAAAAAAATCAAATCAGCTGCTCTTATGCCATCACCTTCTATAAATTCGCCTTGGCTTCAATCTAGAATTGTATTTTGGGATTAGGGAATTTACAATTGCATTTTGGAAGTCTACCTTAGTATTTTAAAACGGTATGGAAAAATTATGGGCACCGTAGGTTCTATTGAAAAGCATTAATTAAAAAACTTGATATACAGAAGTAAAGAAAGCGCCGTCTTCGGAGCCTCCATACCTTTCATAAAAACGCAAAAAAAAAATTGATTGTTGTGATTGCGTTTTGGAAATTCAGAATGAAATTTTTTCTCATATAAAATAAGATACATTAAAATACATAGTTTTAAAGTCACTATATTTTATAATATACCAAAATTGTACCATTTCTTAGTTGAGCTTTTGTAATTGGAAAGTAAACAGCTCACAAAATGTAATGAGTTTATCTGTGAATGAGTTTTTAAAAAATCACATATTTGAAAAACCAGTTGTCTGGGAGCTATAAAGATTTTCAGATGTACACTTTTTATTTATGATGAGTAAAATAAGCGTAACATTTCATGTTCGTTACTTTGGCGTAGGTGTTATACCGTAAAAACTCATAAACTCGGAACAATCAATTGTATTGCAGATATATGTATGTGTCGATTCCTCCTTCGCCGCCATTCTAACCTAACCTATCTAGTTTTAATCAAAAACTGAAAAACTAGTTTGCGTTTGAAGAGATTAGCCTCCGGGGCTAAATCGAGTATGCGTTTTCATTGTACGAAAAATCTATGTGCTTCCGTGAATTTCCATTCCACTGCTTGTTTTTTGTCAAAAGCTTATCACGCGATGTCCTGTTCTTGTAGTAGCTCTTTATTGGTTTTGTTTAAAGAACTTATATTTCTACTACTATTTATACATATTTTACAAGATCCGTACAAAAAATATTCTATAATATTATAATAGAGGTAAAATGTTCCTTTTGAAAACAACATATGATACTTTTGATTGCCTCATTTTCAAAACTTCTATGATCTCGTATATGGTCTACAAATGAAAAATACCTCTACAATTGCAACAATAAAAGCATTAAAAAATACTCAGAAAAGCTCTGAATCCTGTTTGATTTTAAGCGAAGTAACTAAGACATTTGCCAGGCGATGGATCCTATCATTGTCGTGTCCTATTGACGCGATTTGAAATGGAGATGCCAACAGAACTACAGCCTTACCTCAATTTCAAGGAGATGACACGATGAGTGTGGGACCAACTCAACTTTTATCAACAACTAATCTAATTAACAACTAATCCAATATTGTAATATAATATACAGTGCAATCCCGATAACTCGTAATCGCAAATTATCGCGATTTTTTCAAAGGACCGGGTAATTATTACGACTTAGTGAGATTTTCAAGTTATCGAGACTGCGAGTTACCGGGATTGTACTGTACTGTCTTTGTTTTACTAAATTTCTTTATGAATGTGTGTGTGTCAGTACCTAAATCTATCAATATTCACAATATCTAATTTTTGCTCTTTCGCCATTTTAAGAACGACCACAACCTTCGTTAATACCTATGTACATATGTGTAAATGAAACAATTTATATATATTTTCTTGTTATACATATATGTATATTATCTTGTTCATTTCCCTATTTGGCTCGATCAACTCATGGAATATTATATTCATCTAAACTTGCCACTGGCGCTATTCGTCAGAGTGCAACTTTTAGAAAAAATTGATAAACTTGCTCCATTAGCATTAATGCCACCAACAATACAGCAGCCAGTTGTACTCCGCAGGCACTCTGCTACTTACGCAATACGTATAACAACATACAGCGTTTATATTTTACTCATATCCCCTTTCATATTCAATCGTATGGAATTTTCTACTACCTAATGATATTTTTTTCTAGTTATCTGGTGTTCTACATAGTAAGCATGTTATTTGTTATATGAAGGTACAGGATGCGACAGGTATATGAGTACAAGAGTACACCTTCGCACTGCTATTTTTTTTATGTATGTATTTTATATTTATTTTCAGCGCTTAAAGCGTCCGAAGCTCGGAGTTTATCCCGCAAGTCCAGGAAATATTTAATAAAACCTTTCAAAGTCTATATGGACCATTTCGAGAGAACGACAAGTTTCTGAATTCACAATTCGTAGAGCTGTTAATGCAAACATTCGATGCGAGTACTACGAGTATGTGATGAAACACCAGGATAGCGATTTATGCGGACACAGCGATTTCAAAACAATTAAAGTATTCCGTAATCCAAATGCGTGTGTCTCTTTTTTCTTTTGTTGATAAGAAATGTCTAAGAAAAGCAGATCTGCACATTTGGCAGATGTTGTTTTTCATTAGTAACCTCAATGTTTATGCTTTGTATTAAAGTAAAAGAAATTACCCTTTTTCACAATATTGAAAAATATTTTTAGCCGCATATTTGATAACCAAAAACACACGACATATTGCAGGTACTTTTATAAAATCTAGGTATGTTTTTTTTTTAATGAAACATTATTTTGATACATTAACGACGAAAGAATTTTACGACATGCTTAAAACCCTCACTCATTTATTTATTCATTAAGCACTTACATAATTTTTTAAATAAATAAGTGTTTTTATTTCCCCTGTGGAATCTAATGAAAGCTCTCAAATTCCATGACCCGACATATTTTCAGTTATCTTAACAAATGTAATTAATGACAAGTTTTATAGACATATACATTTTCTACTGACAATAGATTTGCCTAGGTACGCTTGTGCAAACAACGCATACAATTAGGTGGATGGTAAATATATACCCAGCAAGAAAACACACTAGTTCGAAACAGCTTTTTTATCAATTTGCTTTGCTGTTGCACTATTTCGGCCAACCTAGTTGTTCAAGGAAAAGCAGAAGGCAAGTTAAGTCGGTCGATGATTGCAAAGGTCGTAGGAAAAGGTAAAATGCTGTTGACAACAACAACTAGTAATGACAAGTACAATAGCGGGTACAAAAATGAAATCACAACTATACATAAATTTTTTCGCTAACTGCGCCAACAAAAAATATTTTCCAAATTTTTGAAAATTTTTCCCACGAAAATATTAATTCTGAGACAAATTGGAATTGCAGTCGGGTATCTAAGTAAGCTTGCGATGTAACCGACAGAAATCTGGTTTTGATATCGTTGACGCCTTTAAGTTTGCAATAAACCACTGAAGTCGAACTAGTTGATGTAGATGGTGAAATATTTTTTATATCTATTTAAATGAAACTACTTAGAAACGTTTACTAGAGGACAAAAGGAAGTATTTCTAGGGACCGACCACTTTCAACCATTTTTGGAAATCTCTACTTGAAATTAATAAAATTTACCAAATTTCATTATTTCCTTCCCGAAAATTCATGAATCCTACTACACAGAATCGCTGAATCCAGTCACTGTCAAACCGATATGTTTGACTAAGCAATACATAATACTTTATGAACGAAAATGTCTTTTGGCTAGTTTGGCTTTTCACCCTGGGTATAAACGTATTTTATGTGCATTAGTAGTTGAGTTTGTTGAAATACATTAAGTGCAGTGCCGGACTATGAGAACGAATGGTCCGTAGTAATTTCTTAATTTTCCATAAAATGAAAAATCAAATACTTTTTAGCCCCTAAAACGAACCGGGGCTCTTTGTTTTAATGTTGAAACGACTGCAGCTAATGATCACAAGAGATAAGTAAATATGTAGAACAATTTCAATATTTAGAAAAAACAAGTTTAAGAAATTATCCCAAAAAAAATTATAAAGCTAAAGTTCTATAACAGCCCTATTTTTTTTAACAGATCGGCAAACTGTACCAATTTCTGGGCTAGACTGTTTTCCAAATCATTTTCGTGACCACTGACGATAATTGAAATCATTTCCAATATAAGACACTTAACTTTCGATATGTTCGAAAACAATTTTATTTTCTTCATCTTCACTTAGTAGGCAAATAAAGCACCTCAAATAAAAAAAAACATGTATCATATTGTACAAAATTTGTATAAGACCGAACTTTATGATCGACTACAGTTACCGATGATGACAGATGAGTCTGAGATGAGGAAATGTAGACAAAACGCTATAAAAACTTGTTGACGGAGCCGACGTATTTTCACACATACATATTTATGTATGTTTGTATGTAGCGCAAATTTGAAAAAGAAAAAACTTTCCGCATAGGTGGAGTTGGCTCAGCTGGCCCCAATGCGGGACCATATTGCCTATTTTTGATACGTGGCTAATCCGGCACTGTATTATTTAAGTGTGGCGACACAAAGCTACCTTAGTCAATAAGCTAAACTTAAGAAATCACTATTCTCAATAAATTGAAAATCATAGTTGAAACATTTATGCGATTGTCATTCGTTTTTGTTTAGTCTTTAGACAATTGACCTAAATCCATGTAGTATGTACATATGTACATATGTAAGTGCTGGCATTTATTTTATCATAGATAAATAAACCAAATGATATTTGACTATCACGTCAACTAAAAGTTTTTAATTGAACCAAAAATGGGAGCATCTGCTAAGTTTGTATACTCTTCTAACTCCAGAGACCACTGACAACTATGTGAATATAAAAATTCAAATGAGATTTTCTTGTTTTTATTTTTTATTATTATTAAAGCAATGAGAAATGACAACTTAATTGGAAAACTTTGGCAATAATCCAACCGAAAAAAGGTAAGCGGCTATCCACAAACATTAAACAACAGTATTTTTTTATAGAAAATATTATATTTTAGCAAATAGCAGAACGTACATACTCGTACGTATGTATGTATGTACATATATAATTTGGGTTTTCATCATCATCATCATCAGGTGAAAGATTATATAATAGCTCCTTGGAGACCGAACAGGCTATTATAGAGAAAGTTATTAAAATTTTTGCGTTGCCTACCGACAGCCGGGTGATTAAAGTGATCGAAAGTTGTGATGTTGAATTTATTTTTCAGTGAAGAAAAACGAAATAACGAAAAACAGCAAGAGTCCACCTTTTTATAGGGCGGCATCATTTTTTCTTGTCAGCTCTCTGCTTCGCGTGCAATTCATTAAAATCCAACTTCTTGCAATTACCCACACAAATCCAACTCGTTTAATTGACGACGAAAACTAAAAGTGCACCACAATAAAAGTAGATTAACTGTTTGCCCATAGCTACGAGAATGAGTGTGTGTATGTATGTACATATTTATAATGCAAGTATATATGGCTGTATGTGTGTGTTGCGTAAGCGTGTGAATGTAGAACAAGAAAGCGATGATTTTGTGAAAATGCTATAATTGAAAAATCCGCTTGTAATCCGGCGTGTAATTCAATTTACCCAGCACTTGTCTTATATGTATTTAGTATACTTTTTGGATATGTTGCGTAAGCATGCACTAACAAGATACGAGCTTGTGTGTGTGTGTATGTGTATCCAAGTATTTATTGCATACGTTTGCTTGCTTATGTTCCTAATCCTTACATGTCCATAAACATGAGATTAAGTCCATTCAACATAAGATTGCAGTATAAACGTTGTAATTTTTCTCTGGCAAACAGCAGCAGTTTTACTTGTTTCAAATGTTGTTTGCACTAATAGAAGCCCACACACGCACACAGAGTCAAGCTCAATGCTATCCTTCCCCACCACTACCATCATGTGCAGATAGTGTAGAAAAAACAATAAAATGTTAAAGTACAGCAGTGGTAAGATACAAGCTGCTCACCGATAACATCACCCCCTTCACCCCTTCTTTATCCTAAACATTTTTTCTCGTTTTCGTTGCATCAGCAAAGTTTACCACTGTCCGATTTATTTGCGATTTTCTCTTACTCAAACATTCAACTATCCTTTTGTCTCTTCTTAAATCTATTTCATATATTCCTTTGTTTTTTCCTACTTTGCTTTTTATATAAAGTACACAGAATTTCACTTTTGTGGTCGCATTTGTTCGGCCAGTCACCGACATTTTTCTGATTGCACATTTTGATGTTCCTTATCTTGCAATCACACATTCATTGCTCTTTTTGTTTACATAGTTTTATCTTCTTTTTTCTGCCGATATAAGCACATTAAAATGGCTGTAGTTTCCAGTTGTTTCAGTTTGCAATTTTCATATGTCCTTTTCGGGAATTTTCAGGTTTCGGTTTAATACTCGCATGTGTTTAATCTCCGACTATTGGTCAGATGATGAATGATTTGCTTTTCGCATTGCTGCATTTTATGTACATATACATATGCAGACTTTACACTCATACTTATACTTATCCCATATACATATGTACATACTCATACACACACTTTTTTGTTATAAAACTACATTCTTTAAATTTAAAATATTTACGCCTATCCCAATAATTTAACCCTTGTTTTATGTGTTTCATGTGTCTGGGTAATACTCGATCCGAGCATCAGAAGGGACTCCTACAGCTTGATATAATGCTTTCAACAAACAAACTATCTTAATTTAGGGTTCATTCTTCATTTATGAGCAAATTGTGTTGAAACTTCAGTTGCGTTGCCAGTTGCTAAAATGGTTTATAGTTATATATGGCAATTGGGAACTGTCAAGTGAAGATGCTATGCAGTGTTTAGGTACAGATATACAGAGCGAAAAACGAGAAAAATTAAATGAGTAAACTTTTTTATAAAATGATAAATAGTTTTGATATTTATAATCTTGTATAATGTTTTTCTGTTTGTAGGAGGTTAAATGGTAAAAATTTCTACCAAAAACTTATGGGAGGTAGTATATTTCTTTCGTGGTTGTAAAATTAAAAAAAAAAGGATATTATCAAAACAAAATTGAAATATAGCAAAAATGTACACAAAACCTCACATATTTTTCTTTGATCAAATGCATTGCATTGGGATATATGTAGATCACCTGGCTTATGTGAAGAAATTTGGATGAGAATATGTAATTTACGTTGTAATGTGAACATGGTTTAAGTTGGTTAATATGTAATCTAACTATTATCGTGGAAAGATTCCACTATGTTAAATAAGTAATTGAAATATGCAATTTTAGTGAATTAGTACTTTGAATGTATGAATGTATGTATTTTATTAACTCCAGTCGATTTCATGTGATTTATAAAATAATCGTGAATTGTTAATCATCAACATTTTCTTAGACAAAGCAGATTAAGCAGTTAAATAATTTTTAATAACACGAAACACTCAAAGAAAAAACATTTTTAATGAAAACATATACATTCAGTCGGAAACTTGAAGATCGCTTCTTAGTAAACCTTTTCAGGCATAGCTTCTTTTAATAAGCCCTTCCCTTAAGAAGTCCATTAGAATAACTTCGAATATGTCCATATGTATAATAGAGTTTTAGCTAAATCTGATCTTTACTTATAACCAAGACATGTGAACAAATTTGGGGAAACCCAAAAAATCATTTCTCCCTATGAAATGCAAAAAGTACTTATACTTGAATTTCTTCATTATTTTGTAGTTTTTTTTTATTCGCGCATCCCACTGGTCAAGACTCGGTATAAGATTCACCGACTGCTAAATATACATATGTAGTACATAATGAATTTTTTTATTTCGGTATTGTTAAAGAAGATTGTATTTATTTAGATTTTTTCATGTATAGACTAATGATAGGGAGCTCAAAAAACATTGGCGAATAATCTAGAATTAGAAAATCCATTACACTCAACATATCCTTATCAATTTAGCGTCTAGAATAGTTGGTCTTCCTTTTTAAGAATAAAGGAATTCAACTGACACATAAAAAACAAAAGTAATAAATACGAGTAGTCTATGTGTTTTTAGTCAGACATACAATCCTACATATATTCATATAATAATGTATAGGGTTATATCTGTCTCATCCTCTTACATGCCACATGCCCTAAAATACATGCATTACTATTTTATTTTTTCTAGGCATTTACTATGTATGTATGTGCAAATATTCATTTCCCAGAATACTTTTTTCTTCTTTCAAACCGCTTCTTCCTCGGTTGTCTTGGTTACAATGCTTCCTAAAAATTTTTATTGCGCCGACTTTGGCCATTCTTCCTCTTTCAGTTGAGCCGCGATGCTCTCTGGATGGTTCGATGGAAATAAGTGGCAGCCAGAGTAACCAAGATTGTGCGCAGGGGGGAAGTTGCACATACTCGCTTAAAGGATAAGAAATACAAAATCGATTTATTTATCGTCAGTAATGAAGCTGGTAAAAGTAGGAAATTGTTTAGATTGCCTTAAAGCGAAATGATTGCGGTGGGGTTATATTCTCAACTCAACAGCGCTAAAATATACTAACACCCACTTGGCTAAGTGTACGCTGAATGTGGGCGGCTTCTGCTGCATGAGGGATGCCACAGGATTTATTTGCGGCTGGCGCCATAGATGGCACAAACTTTCATCTTTTATTTTTATTACTTTCGATACGAGTCGCCATCCATATCGATGTCGATTCGCGTATATGTACATAGAAATATCTTTGGCCTAAGTTAATGCTGCCTGATTTCTTTAGCAGTTTTACTTTATGAGCAATTTTTGTATCCTTCAAGACGTAATGAAGTAATAGACAGCAGCAACTACAACAACAAAACACAAGACAAATAACATACTATATGTAGGTATGAATCCCCTACAGTAACATAGGCTAGTAAAGTGGACCTGACTAGTGCGTGGCTAGTCTCTTTCGGAATGAGAGTAGTTAGTGTTAAATACAATACATAGAGTTTTCATTGAAAGCCAACCAAGGGTTCGTTTAGAATATCTACTATCAGACACTGACCTCCATTAACTCTACCTTATGGAATTCAGGTAGTTAGGAAGCTCGACTTTGGCTGCAATGACACGAGACTTTTTACTTCGGAAAAGCGCACAGTGTTTTTACTAGTGCAACCTAGGTGGACAAAAGTAGTGTTCAGAAATTCAAAACTATGTATTGGGCTGCTTTTAACAATTCCTCAAAACATGAGTTTCTAATATGTAATCTGGCACGCTAACTTACGGAGCACTACGACGAGTAAGTATTTAATATAAAAATTTGATTGATCTATTAATTTACTATAAAAAACTGATTTAAAAGTTTGAAGGGATCTGCTCAAGTTTCTTTAATCAAAATTGCATTTTGAGCATACTAGAAAGAAAATAGAAAATGAGGGTGGCACTTTTCATCAAAAATTTCTGAAAAATGGGTTGCTGATCAAAAAATCGAATTCCAAGTTGTGAATACTACGCCGCGTCATTGTTGATTATAACCTCTGATCAATTTCCTTGAAAAGATCCTTAAAAATAAGACAGGTTCCAGAAGCAATGAAACTTATTATAGTTGCTGCAGCAGAATTTCGACCTCTGTCACGACCAAACCCACTTCAAACTTTAGAGGAAACAATTGATTTATATACAAACATTTTTTAATATTACCAATTTTGTTTAATTTATTAAGTTTACTGTTGCTCCGAAAAAATCACTTAGTACTCGGAAACAAACACATAAAAAAGAAGCGTCAAATATTAAATTTTGTATTTATTCCAAGAATTCAAGCCACAACTATCAAGGCATGAATCAATAATAAAAGGTTGGATAATTTTTGACGATTGGGGTTTTCGTCTGCCGTGCAAGGTTGCATTTGAAAAACATAAATTTGTTATTTCGAAAATAATATGAATGAATTAAATATATAAAACAGCCAAAAAGGTATTGCGATTGTCCAATTTTGCTAAGGTCTGCATTTGGGAGCGCAAATCCATGTCAAAAGCTACATTATTAACAGATTCTAAAAATTAAAAAATAAAGCCCCAAAGGGCAAGGTAGCGAGCGAGAGCGAGACAACTGTTCGGTTATACAAACTTCTATTATTGAATCATGATATCGAAGTTGCTTTGAAACAACAAAAGGGTAGAAAGAGTTAAAAGAAAAAAATTGTTTTAAAAATATTTTACTCATTAATTAAAACATTCAAATTTAAAATTTTAATAGTTGCGTATTCTATTAGAGAATATATTTTTCAGAATTACTATTAATGTGGTTCTCAATTTTCATCGCTCTCTTTAAACTAGTTATTGCCCTACAAGTGGCGCTCCCAACTGAGAAGTGTGAAAGTTTCGGATCATATTATCTCTTCCAATAGTTTAGCATTACACAAGTCCTTTATTTATTTCTCACAAATGTATCTCAATGCAATGTCAATATCAGGTGCTAATTTGAATACAACAAAAAGTTGTCCAACGCCGGAAACTTGACAAGGACTGGCGGAAACTCAATTCAAGAAACAAAAAAAATTAGTTAGCGAGAGTACTTTGTTTTTAGAAGCGAAACCTATTTTAAGAAAGTTGAAAAATATGATTGCGGAAGGTGTACCCTTAGAAGTTGCAAATCGAACGGATACGTTTTCTAATAGTTTTTACATATGTACTATGCGAAACAAAGCTGAGATTGTAGTCGAATCAATATTCGATATGCCAGAGAATCTGGGTTCTCTTCAGAAGATTCTAAATCTGAGTCTTATTTTCTCTAAATCTGAATCATTATTATTTATTATAGTTTTATTAATTTAATAATTAACTTTTTTCGCTAATATTATTGTTTGATTATTATGAATTTATTCATTTATATTTTAAACAAAACAACTTACATATTATTTAATAAGAAAAATTCACCAGGCCTCCCACCAACTGCAACAACAGCTGACCTAACAAGATGGTTTGCGAGTCGTTTGCGGATTCGAAGAATTACCAGGAATGGTACTGTTCATAACACGTAAGTTTTCCTGCTGGCTGGGTTGTCGCGTGTAAGTAGATATAAACGAGTTAATCTTCAAGGATATATGGCTATTTTATCTAAGTATCAGTAAAAGAAAAGTTCTCGCTAGTAATTTATTTTTAAGTGTATTGTTGCGTTTTATTTTCTGTTTTTCTGGTTCATCGAGCAATCATTAACGTATTCCATGTTGCAAAGACGATATAAAAACGTACACAAACGTTCGCAATCTTGTGTTCAGTTAAGTGCAATTTAATAATCCAAATTGAAAATTCAATTTAACACACTCGTACGCAGAGAGCCATCAAATATTCATATGTGAATGACAATATAATATTTACCACACTTTTCTATTATTATCTACGAATGTACCAACGTAAAAATATTTACACACACACACACATGCATATGTACATCCATACATACATACATATAGATGTAATTATTTAGACATTTACGTGAACATTCGTCCTCTACACGTTGTGTTGGTATTTGTTTGTGTCGTGTGCAGCAATAACTTAATGACTCCGTAATAACAGTCCCACTTATGCGATACACTCACTCATTGGGTGATTATCGTCGATATAAACATTCATTCATATATATTTACAATCGTTTGTTTGATTGAGAGTAGCGAGCCTACAATTAATGCCATTCGATGCTTAATTTGAATTCAATCGACATGAAATTTGGCCAAGATGCAACGTATTTCCATCAGATGTAAATCCACATATGTATGTATCCATATCATAGTCTAACTGACCATCTTACTGACTCATGATTTTCCTACGTTTTCAATTTGACAATAAACCTTGAGAATATTACTGCTTACTTAAATAGTAAACATAACGTATTTAGATTACTCGTTAGAGTAATATGAAACAGAACATTGGATTTCTGAAAAATGTATACATTTAAAGAAAATGCAAAGATGCGATCTTCCAGTAACTCTCTATAAAATATTGCTTAATTTTAGTATTTGGCATGGTAAAACAACCAAACCAAGAGAGGTCCTGAGACAGTAAAAAATATACTAGCCCAACTAAAAAAAAATATCATCCTTTCACCTGACTCGATGAAGTTCGAATAGCAATAACGAGGCTACGGAACAACAAAGCCGCTGGAGCTGACGGGTTACCGGCTGAGCCATTCAAGCATGGTGCAGAATATGTTCTGGCGTATGCCGATGACATTGACATCATTAGCCTCAATAACCGCGCGATTCGTTTTGCCTATTCCAAGCTGGATAAAGAACCGAAGCGAATGAGTCTCGAGGTGAACGAGGGCAAAACGAAGTACCTCCTTTCATCAAACAAACAGTCAGCGCATTCGCGTCTTGGCTCCCGCATCACTGTTGACAACTACCATCTCGAAAAAGTGGAGGACTTTGTTTATCTGGAAACCAGCATTAACACTTAAAATAATATTAGCCCGGAAATTCAATGAAGAATCTATTTTGCCAACAAGTGCTACTTTGGGCTGAATAGGCAATGAGCAGTAAAGCCCTCTCTCGACGAATGAAAAGCACGCTCTTTAAGTCCCTCTCATGCACGTGCTACTGTGTGGCGCAGAAGCATAAACCCTGTCAGCATCGTTATGTATATGGATGAAATGAAGCGCTCGAGAGAAAGACTCTCCGAAAGGTTGTTGGACGTTTACGTCTTTGCGACGGTGAATACCGCAGACGAGACGATGGAACGATAAGTTGCATGAGCTTTAAAACGACAGTGAAATAGTACAGCGAATTAAGATTCAGCGGCTACGTTGGCTAAGGTCTTGTTGTACGTATGGAAGAAAATGATCCAGCCCTGAAAGTATTTAACGCGGTACCCGATGGTGGGGGCGGAGGAAGAGGAGGGCCTTCTCTATGTTGGAAGAATCGGATGGGGAAGGAATTGGCTTCACTTGGTGTCTCAAGCTGGTCCCAGTTATCGAAGCAGAGAAGCAACTGGAGAATAGTCGAATCGACAGTCCTTGGTAGGTCCGTTCCGTATTGTGCATCCAATCATTGCGAGATCATTTCAATATTATACATCTCGGTACAACTAGGAGCAATTACCTACATAACCGATGTTGATCTACATAACTTGCTTCAAATAGGAGGTGGAATGATCCCGACAATAGTGGTAGGGTCAAAAGTATTTGAGCGGATTATACGACATCCCAAATATGCGGACGATTATTTTTACGCCAAGCAAAAATAAAACTCCCTCCATACAAAATTGCGTTAGAGATTTCAGCAAACTAAGGCACTAAATACATGCATCACATTCCTGAAGTATTTTCGCAATATTTACTGGTCATTTTTATTTTGCCAAAACCGCGCTTATTAGAACTCCTTGTTTTAGTTAAGCAACCTCAAAGAAAATTAAATTCCAATGCAATTCCGTTTCAATTTTTACTACGCGCACATTCATATATGGGCATTTATGTATATAATAAGAGCTATGGAGAGAAAAATTAATTAATTTTGTTCATGTTCGGATCGACAGCGAAAACACGTTTGATAGATTGTGGACTCAAGAGTGTTTGCACCGGCTACTAGTGTTTTCCTTAAAATTTCTTACAGAATTTATTTACATTTCTATTCCAAAACGTAATACTTAGATAAATTGAATAATGGAATTGAACAAATTACATGATTTTATAGAAGTTAAAACTTAGAGATGAGGAAAAATGCCTCCCCCTAGTACAGGCAACTATTGAAATGAGTGGATCCAAAGTTTTCAAGTAGTTTCTTGGCGAAAACTGTCTGAACAAGTTCGTAATTTGATTATTTACACATTATTGAAGAACAAATATTAAAAAGAACTTAGAATATTTTAATTTAAGAAATCGACATCCCGCCGAAGCACAAAACCATGAGCGATGGCGCCAAATCACAAAGCTAGCCTTAAAAAATAATGAATACAAAATTTACAATTTTCAAAAAGCTTCAAAATGTATATTTTTTTTTAAATTTAAACCCCATTAACCCAAAAAGTACTGTTCTGATTGACACAAAAAATATAGCAGCTCAAAGAGGTCTACCTTACCAATGGCATCCATAGAGGATTAGCTATATTTGCTTTTCTGGAGTATTTTTAAAACAAAGACCTTAAATAAGACTAAACAAGGTTTTTTTAGGGAAATTCTTTTTTCGTATAGCCTAGTGATATTTGTCTAACCCTAGTATAAAAATGGAAGTGAATGTCAGGAGTGTTAAATTAAATTAAAAACTGTTCAAATTTATACGCAAATGTTATCGCATTAATATTTTTGATGCAAATTTGAAATTTTTATGCAGCTTCTTCCTCGTATTTATTCTAATCGTATCATTCTTGCTGTGAAGACAGATGTCATAAGTATGTACTTTCAAGGGCATTGTCTTGAGTAATCAATCTACATACTCAATTACACATATACAGATGTAAATTCGAAAATGTCTCTAATTTGTCACAATGGTTTCTGCCTTTGGGCACACACGATTTATATAACAAAAGGCTTTAGGGCACATTTTCCTAACGGCCACTCAGACTTTAATGTGTTAATTAAAATGGAATTACTGTAATTTTGAAAACTTGCTAATATACGGTAGTTAAGTTCACACAAACATTTCTGAGTACTTACAAATCATTGAACCTACATTACACTGATACGAATATGTATTGATAAGTTTTGGTATATGAATTGTAGTGATCATGGTACTCATTACTTAATTACATTTTGATTGTTGGTATGATTTGAACGTTGGACTTGAATGTTAAGCGATTTTTAATGGAAGCAAGATAAAAAGGTACAAATTGAAAGCATTCACTTCGAACAAATAGGCGAAATCAATTTCATAGCGAACATTGGTCTACTACATACAAACATACGTAAAGACTTACGCAACGAAATTGTATGGATTCAAATAAAATATTTACACACTTATTTCTATATTTACATATGTTTAGCGTGTAAACAACTACATGTGTACCTATTTATTCGTACAAATAAAAACATGAATTTTATTTCATTAACAAAACTTTAATTACAGTGTCCCCCTCTTAAAAGCGTAATCAAAAATATAGGAAATATAAGAATGTAAATATGCGTATATGTAGATATTAACAAAAAACTAAATACACAATTCATTGAAGGAGAGTTTGTCATTGAATTTGGAAGTGGCTTAAAATTGGGTGTTTTTCAATTAATGTCCTGCACTTACATTTGTTTCAAAATATATGTGCTTCTAAGCGGGGATCTATTGAATCAAAATATATGTGATTCTAAACGGGAATGATAAAGTCGGTGCTAACAAACTTGAACTCTTATAATAAATGGGAAAAACCACCATCCAAGTGGTTATAATTCGTGGCCTGCCTCTTCTTTTTAAAAGACTTTATCCATGAATTATTTGCGAATGTCATCGTGACTTTCTGATTGTACTTGCATTTTGAAGAAGTTTGGGCCGAACGTGAGGTATATATAAATTTTGAAAAGTGGGCGATGCCACGGTCCCATGGAATAGAAAATTCAAATTCGTCTTATATTCCCAACAATTCGGTTCGGTTTTATAGATCAAACCGTGTATGATTTTGGAAAAATTGGCGATCCCACGCTCTATACAATGGAGATGTACAATATTAAATATATACATAGATTTTATATATATGAGTCTATATATTTTTGTTGGGCAGAATGGCGGACTCATGCCCCCATTTAAACTACTATTCACAATACCTTTCCAGCTATTTGAAGAAGATATTTGCTATTCGATATACACCTACATATTTCCTTAAAAGCAAGCACAGAAGCAATTTTCAATATCTTTAGTTTTGGTTTGATTTTGTAATGTCTCTCCCCAATGAAATTCTTTATGCCAAATTTAAAAAAAAAAATCGCGACATGATTAAGTGAAAGATCGAATATTTTGATTTGTTGTAAACTATATGAGAGGTGAGTGTGGCTTCAGTCTGATTTCTATAATTTTCGAAATTGTGCTTTCTGAATATAAATGTAAAGTAACTTAATGTGGTAGAATTTGACAAAAAAGTTTCGGATATATATAAACACTTATGGGGCATGGTGTAGAATGTGTGCAGCAAATTTGATGAGCTTGGTGGTATAGCTTTAGAGATATGCCTGAATGTTCGAAAGTGGGCGATGCCACGCCTTATATCACTTTTCTTATTACGTGTGTTTGCTTGTTTTTTTTTTCTTGATTTTTGAAATTTTCCTTTATTTGAGAGATAGGCGTTGTGTTGGTCCGATTTGTTTAATTTTTGCTTACTCATATTAAATGGGATATGTCCACCAAATATATTAGATTTTGGTAGCAAGATTTCAGTGACATACTTATTTGCTCTTAAGTGGGCGGTGCCACGGCCATTTCCAAATTTTTTTTTGATTCGGTGTATTTCTTTGAGCGAATTGCCTTTAAGTTTTTTGAAAATTACCGTGATATGAAAGGTGGGCATGGTTTTTGTCCGATTTTAACAGTTTTCGTAATTTTGCTTATTGGCTTGAAATGCGGTATGTGTACCAAATTTGATCAAGTATTTTCGGAGATATTAGTCAAATTTTCAGACATTTTAAATCGAACTTTTAAAATAAAAAGTACATATTTCAAGTGTCATTAAAAATAAATACTAGTCCAAAAACTATCAATCTGGAAAAGTAAAATGTAAAAGTAAAATCACTGGAACCAAGTATGTAGATGAGCATTGACCATTCTCACGAAAACAGCTTCAAAACTCTGTATGGAATGGTTAGAAGTAACAGTGCAACTTCTATCGAGCGACACTATGCAATCAAAATTTAGTTTTAAAGAGGCATTGCACTGAGTAATACTTAGAATTGGATATGTAGGATATACTTTTTTCTACTTTAGCTGCTTTCCTCTTTTCGGTGTGACACAAAAGACATTTTTTAGAAATAGTGAAATTATTGGCAATAAACACTTATTCAGATTATTGATTAATGAAATTCACAACTTCTGCTATTTGGTGTTAAAAGATATTTTTCACTATTAAGCAATATTATTTAAGATTTTCTGTAACTAATCAAAGAAACCAACTATTCCTTTAGATGAAAAAATTTGCCCAAACACGTTTTGTAATTTCACCAATTATTAAACCTTATTTGGTCTCAAACCAATGTCACCATCAAAAGTTAACAAACGAACTAAAATCAGGGTATCAACATTTTTTTTCGCAATATCTTGATGTACAGATTTGTCTGCTGCTGGAGTTCCTTTTAGACCTGATTTAAATATCGCAGCACATTATCTTAATGCCATTGCGGCTTACATATCAACATGTACTGGATCCACTGAATTTACTGAAGCAATGAGACAATTCAATCTACTGTCACTTGCGAAGCCCGTAATTCAATTTATTTACATTAACAAAAGTGAGAAATTTGGTTCGTGACCAAAAAATTGGCGGCCAAGTAAGAGAAGAAATAAAGAGAAGCGCGAAGGTAGACACAACAAAAAACAAGTATAGAAATTTCTTCCTTCGGGCCTGTCAAAGCCTACATACATTTCTTGAATACAAAAATATTTAATTATTATTATGCAGAAAGGAGGTGATAAATCAGTGACACAAACCTATGGTTATAATTTTATTTAAATTACTACATTGTTGGCGTAAAAATATTCAATATTAAAATAATATTTTCCTCACATAAAATAAAATATGTACAACAAAATAAAGTCAAGTTTGATAAAAGAAATTTTATTGCTTTAGGAAAATTAAAACGTATGTAATGGCATTGAGCGCTAGAACGGAAAAATAAACCCTGTTGGTCATTGTAAAATGTTTCATATGTTTTCGCTCTTGAAATGTCTGCAGAAAACTCGTCCACTTAATACATTGAATTGTCGTCTTCTTCCAGAACACCAAGTAACAAAATTTATTTCACAGGCAAACATTCATGCACCCTCAGTCTCGTCCAGTTCCAGAGGATTAAATGCATCGCTCACAACTTTATGCTAAATTTTAATATTAGAACTGTTCCTCGAAATATCTGCTTCCTCTATTAAATAACAATTTAATTTAATTATATTTGCTTACTCTTTGACAATCGTACTCGTAGAATTGCTAAATTTCATATTCTTAGTTGGTTTGATGTAGGAAAGCCTCATATCTGAACCATCAGTTGTAATGTAGCTATTTAAAGTTCGATCTTGTCGATTCTTTTAAATGATTACATCCAGATATTTCCAGTCAACTGAGGCACTAGTTTGCGTTCAAACAGACATACGGACAGAAGTACATGTGTACGCAAATCGAATCAACTCGTGGTCCTGACCATTTTGGTATCTCTCTTCTCCGTATACTTACAAACATCGGACTGAAATTATAATACCATGTCATCTTCAATAAAGGTATAATAAAAAGAATACTCTACGCACATGTAAAACTTTCTTGAATTGTATAAACGAAAAAAAAACAGAGTTGCGCATGCCTAGCAGCGCGAATGCCTAACAGCTAAATAAATTCGTAAAAATAGCAATCCATCATTACACTGCTTTCAAATTACTTTCCGACTCACTTCTTCTCATGACTAAAGAATGAAACGTTTCACTAAAGATCTGATTATTTCTCGTTAGAAAAACAAAAAATAAGCATGATATAGATAACTCTTCTTTAACTTTTAGTCTGTATTTACAACCAAAATAAATAATTCATTTATGAGGATTAGTATGCTACATATGTATATACTATACGCATTTGTTTGAGCATTTTTATGATATGTTATATTTAGATGTGTCCATTTTGTATGTGGAATTTTAAACTTTTCATCTTAACTTAAGAAACCATGGTACTTTTGAGATTTTTCTTCATTTTCCTAATCCACAGCTCTTACTAATCCGAAGCTTACTAACTCCATCAAAATTTACAAACACATTTATTTATACAAAATTGAAAAAACTGCATTCATACATATATGCGTGTGTGTATGCTCTTGTGTCACTATATACATATGTATGTATGGCTATGCCCTCACTTCTCACTGGCCAGTTGGTTAACACTTTGACACTTGGCCATTTATTGCAACATGTCAAAAAGTTAATCCCACCGCCCAGCAAATGAGGAAATCCTTTGCATGCGCTCGACTACGTGGCCTTCGACATACGCACACATTCTAATATTTCGAAGGCCTTATGCACCACGCATACCAACTAAGAACAGGATATTTCACCAAAGCTATATAGAATAACAGGCAGTGAGTCAGTCAGTCAGTCAGTCAGTCAACACTCAACTTTCAGATGCTCACCGCTCAACACCCACCCTAAATTTCTGGTCCAAACACTTGTCCGCCGTCAGTCAAATCGTACACTCATCCACTTGCGTAGTTAGCGACAGAGTGCCTGCAGTAGAGGAAGTTTCGCGTTGGTCAGTAACATAGTTGTTGTTGTTGTTATTAAAATCACGTAGCAGCAGTTGGATTTGACTGATACTGACTTTGATTGAATAGTAAGCTGAGACGCAAAAAAATGGTGAGAAACCAAAGGACAGTAGGAAAAAAAAACGAAAGAAAAAGCAATAAAGCCATTCAACATTTCTACGAGCAGGAAATGCAGGCGAACGACTAGACATAGAATCGCATGTGGAAATTGTCATTAACACGCCTACATACATGCGTACTCGTATAGGTGAGTTATTATTTTTCTGTGTATGCTCACCAGCTCTTAGAACTGCCACTTTTTCAGAGCTTAAACGAGTTATGACTTTTACAAAAATATTAAAAACAAAAACTTTTTTAATTTTTTATAGGTAATTCGCTGATATTATTCGGCACCAATGTTTTTCTTTTAATACCTTTCCATTCGGTTCAATAGATTCACCAAAAGATACCCCAATTCCTGGATGTACTCAAAATATTGCAATTTCTCCGGATCAAAATCTGGAGAGTTTTTGGAATTTTTTTTTTTAGTTCAATTTTATATGGAACTAATTCAGCAGCTCTTCATAACTTCATATAAATATAAAAATTATTTTCAACAAAATCGGTATAAGTGTGAAATAGGAGTTACCAAAAGTACTATAAAAGAGGAATGCATAACAAAAAAATACTTTAAATACAAATACAAGACACCTTTCTATAAAAATCAAATGTGGCTTGAAGACAAACCGGTTTCGGCGTTGGGCCATCCTTCATCATCCTGATCATTTGTAACAATTTCTTTCTTTTTATTTTACAACAACCGAAATGCAAGTAATTGCAAAAGTTTTAGTAAATTAAGGTAATGCTAGTGTGAAACTGGTTAATTTTTTAACTAAAAACCAAAAATTGCATTAATAAAAATCACTTTTGGAAATTAAGTGGTAGATTTTACCACTTAATAAAATTTTCAACTCCCAGCACTGGTATACGCACACTGCATACGTAGACGTGACCGCACATTTATGTTACTTAATCTGCTGGTCAGTGGTAAGTTAATTCGCTATTCATGAAATGCTTAAGGCAGATGTGACATGACTGATAAACGGCCGATATTAGTGTAGCATATAAGCACGCGCTTACAACGTCAAGGACATCCGGATAATTTTTGTTGCACTTCTATGTACTGTACATATGACGACATATCGAATGGGGTCATTCCACGGCAATCATTTTTACATTTGCGGGCACACCAGCTCAGCAATCGAAAGATAAAACTTTACTACCAGAAACAGCTCGTAATGTTCTTCTTAATGTTTGTGTGAACTAAATTTGTTATAAATAGTAGACATTTTATGCAAAATTTAAAGGCTAAACGCAACTAACCGCGTAATCTAAAACCCCATCGAAAATGTCTGAAGCATTTGATCACTGCGGAGGTACTGGCGACTAACAATTCAGCTAGAGACCTGAAAATTTTGTTGAAGGTAAGTTTCAGCTTTTTCATTAAAATTGAAATCAATTTTACTTTCACTATTGATTTTAAAGACACACATATCATTTTTAAATTTTTTACTCACACTTGAAGCTACTTATTTAGAAACTCGGTATACAATTCCTTTTTAAACTAATTAAGTATCACATTTTTCGTTATGACGAATAGGTGAAACCAAATATTGAAACATGTACAGAAACATAAAAATGGATGACGGAAAATTATTCGAGTATTAATTAAGTAAAATTATTTAATAATAATTATAATAATAATAAAGCGCTTACACCATAGTTTGATGTTTCGCCGAACAACGGCAAATGATACTAAAGATAAACTCAAATTTTGGAAGTTACTTGCCCCGGCCAGGATTTGAACCCACGACCGCTCGGCTACGGCGACCGCCTAAAATATTTCGTGGTTCAAAAGTTTCATAGTTTACAGGTTTTTAGTTTGAAAGAGAGCATTTGGTTACAGGAATACAACATTTGGGATATGCGACTCAACAAATTGATTAATCGTTAAGCAGCGTTAATTAGCGCTCTTTTATTGATTACATTTTAAGCTACAACATTTTGGTTTTAATTGAAGTTATCGGAATATTCATTTTCTATGTAGTATAGTAAAATTAGTTCGATGATCTCCTTTTCGGTACTACAACTGTGCATCTTGCCAACTTGGAGACGCTACTTTCCATCAAATCGAAAAGAAAACCTATCGCAACTTTAAATAAATAATTTTCCTGATCAAAACTAGCACTTCGCTTCGATCGGCAAATCAGACTACAGTTTACCATTTCTACGGAACAAAAGTTTTACACTATTTGGGTGTAAATATTTTTTACAGATGAACACTAAGTTGACACGTCTGTTTGGTCAAGAAGGTCACAACGTGGAAATTAAAAATAACAACAAAAAATGTGAGGCGCTCAGACAATTTATATATATTTTTTTTAAGTTTATCTTAAGGCTGGTCTAATCTACATTAATTGTGCGAGCCAAACGAAGCTATTTTACTTATTGGCCCAACGGATACATAAAACGTTTGTATAAAATAAGGTCAGAAATTACAAATTGCGGAAAGACGATTCTAGCATAATAATATTCCAACCTGAAGTTGATTTGGGTTTGGAAATTTGTTTCCATAGAACGCATCGAAGAAATGTAAAACCGCCAGTACACAAAACTAACAAAAATTAAAGTGAACTTATGTAAAATAAATCCGTTATAAAGAAAAATGTTTGTTAGACCAAAGGTTCAAAAAATTGTTAAAAATTCTGAATTTAAAGAATGAAAATTTGTTGAATTATTATAAATTTGACAGAAAGTGTGAAATTAAAAAAAAAACCAAAATCGACTTCGCGGAAAAAACATTGTAAATATTGTAGAAAAACACCATGGGATCAGTTGTTTGAAATGCCGTATATGTCACAGCGCTAGTCAGTTCTTGTAAAGCACTTTGAAAAAAATAATACATTTTCTCAGAAGCTTACGATGTGTGCAGGGATTTTATTTACGCAATTTAGATTTTCAAACATTTTTCTAATGATTTATTTCTATTTAGTGTGAGTATTTTTTTTACGTACTATGTTTTATAAAAATACATTTATTTTAGCTTTTATTTTGTTGTATTTTTAACTAATGGCATAACTTAGAAATTCTTTGTAGGAAATGTACAAGAATTTAACATAAAAAAATAGGGATTATTAGTACGAGAGTATCCATGTCACCGAATGAATCATATAATACCATACCATAATGCCATACAGTTGCAAATATTGGAAACTTGTTGAAAGCGGTCTAGGTATAAACGAACATTTTGCAGCATGTCAAATTTTTCCGCGGCTTCAAATATAAGTATGTATGTAAAAACATATGAATGTGTGTGTGTATTTGACTCAGGAAACCTTTTGCTGCATTAAGTAAATCAATTAATTAAATCCAGTCACTGTATTAATGGCACATCATCATACATATATTCATTTATATGTATGTGTTCGTATACAAACACACAGGCACACACATTTGATTCAAATTGAAAACATCTACAGCTTAACAACTGAGACATCATATGCGAACACTTAGAGCTTGTCTGACCCTAAATCAGCTAAAGCTTTGCCTGGCAAACGGAACACAGGCCTTCAATGGATATTCACAGGATATGCGTCGACCTAGAATTTATGTCTATCCAAAGATTATTGTATTATTTATACACAAGTGACTAAGTTTATGCCGCTACCCGGACATTATCACGCATTCAAGTGCACACTATATACATATCTATATAAATACATATGTAGTGGTATAAGTAGTTAATATCTACATACTTACTCAAAGATATTCCTATACACATTTCTAATTTAGCTGGTGGTAATCGAGAAGAGCTCAAGCAGGCGGACATTTCGTTGGATAGCCTCATGCCCACTAACACACACACAATCTGAAGGATGTGAACATGTGTGTGTAATTGGATATATGTATGTACGTATCTATGGATGTCGTAGTATGTGATCACATGACTATTCGCAAGCATTTAAGAAAGTGGCTATGTATGTAGCTGCAGCATCATCACTGTGCTCTGTGCCATGTAGTGGTCGAAGACAAAACGCCATGAGGTCATTACGTAATTAATGTTAATGTGGCAATGTGGAACGAATTAATTTCACGCCTGATTAACATGTCAGTGTTGGTGCTTGTATGTTTGTATCCACTATGTTAGAATATGAGAGTGACTCTTCTTGTGCCAACTCAGGCATAGGCATGTATGTACATAAGTGTATACATTAGGGGGGATCGGTTCAGGGAAAACTCTTTTGGAAATGTATTGGTTCTCTCTTCACATAAGGTAAGGTATGTACATAAGAACTTACCTAAGCTATATAAGTACAATATATAAATATAAGAGTATCCTACCGCCTGCATATATGGCACTTAAAATCAGCTATGAATTGAATACTTCACAAAATTGCAATGTTTTTAAAAAAGAAAAATATCTTACTAAATATGAAAATTAAATTAAAATGTTCAATATTTTAGGAAATTATGAAAAAAGAATAAAAGTCAATCAATAATTGATATATATGTTAAAAAGGTGTCAATCTTTCGATAACTATTAATTTTGAGATCGAAATTATAAAAGTGTGTTTATAATAGAAACCCTTAACAATTTAAAAAATTATAGGTTGCTTTATAAGAATTATTCCCAAAACTAGTTTTTTTTTGTCGTTCATAACTTTTATTTTCGACTTTGTTGTTTTTACTATGCCTGGTAAGAGTTATTCCCAAAACAAAAAATTATAATTACGTTAACTGTAACTTTTATTTTGAAGGATTTTGGTTATGCGTTGTAATGTATCAATATATATATATATATATGTATCACAATTCGAAAATTCTTTTGGAATAAAGTAATTCTTGAGAATGGTAATACATGCACATACATATACTCGTACATATACGTACGATTAGGAAACAGTACATTTGCGTGACTTTGCAGGTTGTGAGACCATTGCTTCTGTTATCTTGAAAAAGATAATTTAAAAGCCTCCTTCTTGTGGCAGCAGGTGGATTGAAATAAATAATAATAAAAAAAATTTATGTTGAGCAACCGAAAACAAATTTTTTTCGGAAAAATTCTTGCTAGACAACATAAAGAAAATTGTCTTGCCTTGATATTGACTTTTACCAAGCAACGTAAACACAAAACCATCAAATATAAAAGTTATGAGGGACAGAAAGAAGATTATGTTATGACTAACACTTATAGGGAAGCAAAATTTGTTTTCCTTAATTGAAGATACCAGCTAAATCATAATATAAAGAAGTCGAGCATGCAAAAAAAAAACTATACTTGTCGCAATCGAAACATCAATGTAAAATTTATAAGCAGTTCAGCAAATTTTCCGGGTTTACATTTTTATGAAAATTTAATGAAGTCGACTTTGCAAAATAAAAAATAAGTAATAATAATAAGGAGAAATATGAAATGGGTCTAAAACTCAAATATATTTAAGTGCAGAAATGACATTATGATATTGCAATGGAACGAAAGTTGTTCAAGAAAGTTTTAACTTATGCATCTGTACCAAAATATATATGCACATACGTAATCAAATAAATAATAGTCAAAATAAAATTCTCAGTTTCTGACCTTTCCATATATATATTTAAGTAAGTGTGCGGAAAAAACAAAGTAGACAGGAACTAGCGAATAAGTCGACTTTCCACCTGAACACTCTAATGTACTTATTTAATTACTATAGATGTATGTACGCCGGTATATATTTGGGCCAGTTGACTATTTGATATTTTAGAACTAGTGTCATATCCTGATGCCTTGAATCCGTTTTACGCTGTTATTAATATATTTAATTTCATCCGCAAGAACCGTTCAAACGTCATGAATGTTGTTGTGCATTAAGTGATAGGTGAAAGCAAGTTATAAGCACCTCTTACAAAGAATTAAAACGTGGCTTGTTTTATTTTCCTACCAATTTAATGGGCTACTTAATGAAAAAATTCAGTATAAAAAATTTATTTTTTGGAAGTACATACCTAGAATTACAACAACTGGGTAGTTTTAAGTCAGAATTAAGTCAGCACTTTTGAGTCTTTATATCTTTATATTTGTAAGCGCCTTTAACCCTGCCCGAAAGTATTGCCTGTCTATCTAATATCCTCCTGACTATCATTGAACCATAAATACGCCCTAATTTTTCCGTTCCCGATTTACACGGTAATTATAAATGCTGTTATTTTTTATAGCCATATTAGTTGTGGTGTTGTAATTAATGAGTTAATCTCAATAAAGCAAAATACTTCCTTTCCAATCTCCCTTATGAAGTGGGTGCGGCAAGGTCCGTTCCTTTTTGTTCGTTGCATTTGTAAAGGCGTGTTTGACCTTTCCAATTCTATTTTATGTTATTACACGCAATCGCTCATTTATTTTGCTAAACGTTGTTAATGTTAGTTCAGTTAGTTGATTTCTTTAGTTTGCTCTATTCATGTTCCATTTTTGGTAGTTGTTTCCAAAGTTCGATTGGCAAGGTTTAATTAGTATTCATAGAAATGTAAGTGTATACACTTACCGTCACACATGGGCACTAAGTAGAGTTCCATTATCGTTTAACTGGTTTGTTTTTACCATAAAAATGATAACGTTCTCTTCAGTAATTAAATTTGTGAGTAGTATATAAGAATTAGTTTTCTCAGTCTATACAATAAAATAAATAAATGAAACAAAGTGTTCAACAATACTGGGCAAAATGTCATTAAACAGCGCCGGTCACTTATTTTCTACTTATTCAAATAACATATAGTCTTTTGTTTGGGTCCGTCTGTATGTATAAGTATATGCACGTTTGGAATATCTACTTACAAAATCTGCTCTCTTAGCGTGCCATCGTGTTACTGAATTTTCAGTTTACGAGCCAATTAAGATATTTGTCTATCTTTGAATGTAATTTAAAATTGCATATTGGATGATGTTCATGGGGGCTTTGCTTAGGTGTGCAGCGTGTCCCGTCCACTTTGTGTACAACATCAAAACGCACACCACAAATTTTAGGTGAACTTCGGCCAAGCATCGAGCTATGTGTAAGTGCTAAATTATTATATTATTAATATACATACATTATGTAACCTTAAATATTTAGTAATGCATTGAAATATGAAAAACCTATAGCTTGGCATTCTAAAGGGATTTTATTGAAATTACAATATTTATTCTTAGCTATATTTTTTTGTATGACAGCAAAGTTTGTGCATGGTAATAAAGAACGACCGTAATTCAGCGCACATTTGTAAATTTTTAGTAATTACGAATACTGGCTTTGATATCTACGTTTTCTGTTTAAAAAAATAGCTTGAAAATATCTGTATGCTCCTCCATCGAGTGTGTCTAGTGAGACATCTTTCAGAACTTCAGTTCAGCTTACATGTGAAATGAAAAATTTTAAATACAATTATCACAAAATATAATGGAGTGTATTTATTGATGTACTGTTAGCATATACATACATGCATACATACATACATACATACACACATACACACATACATACATACATACATACACACATACACAAGTATGTACATACATACTAAAGTAAACAATTTATTCGTACACGCAATCAATTGAAACAAAAAGGAGCGCCGAATTTTTGCTGTCAAAATTTTCACAAGCGCACAATAATCAATAAACGCGTTGAATTGAATTGCATTCCTTTGGCGCGCGAGGGGAGTAATCGATTCGCGTTAGGCCAAAAATCCTAACAAAAGCTAGTCTTTTTCAGTAAACTTTTTTGCTTTGTAAAAATTTAAAACTAATTTTTTACATGTCCACACAATCAAGCTAATTAAATTGCGTAGTTGTTTGTGGTAAATAATTTCATGAAACCACATCAGGCGCACAAATGGCGGGTACAGCAAAATAAATTAGTAATTTTTGTTTTTATAGTTAACATCTGTTATTCCTCTAATCTTTTGTTCGCTGCCTTATTGTTATCATGAATATAATGCCATATATTGTGCACTTTATTTATGTCTGTAAACAAATGCATAACACTGGTCGTCATGAAACTTGGTGTCCAATAAAGTTTTCAATTCGCATTGCAATAAAATAAATAGCTTATGCTTTCATACAAAAATTTCTTTTCTGCACAAATGCAACTAAACATAATCCCGCGTACATAATTATCCTATCTATCTATGTGCATGCATACAGTATTACTCGGTTATAAGCACATTTAAAACACACATCGAGGCTTTCAGATAACCACGAAACTCCTTTTTGTGGGATGGTTGGCAAAACACCGAAGCATATAATGTGTGATTGCCCACGTGTTATAAGTCATAGACTCACGACCCGCAGGAGAGCGTCTATCATCTCCATCCTAAATCTGAATGCTAAGTTTGAAGCGCTTCAGATACGACCGATGGCGTAACACTCCATCAAATCGTCGATGGAGAACTACAACCGCTTGGGTTTTACTCAAAAAAATTAAGCAACGGACAACGCGCCTGCAGCACGTACGACCGCAAGCTGTCTGCTATTTATCAAGGCGTTTCCCTTTTTTGACACATGATCGGGGGATGTAAATGCTACATAATGTCCGGCAATCGCCCTTTGATTTACGGGTTTCGACAGAAACTAGAAAAAACTTCGCCCCGTCGCCTTCGCCAATTCGATTCTTAGGGCAATTCTCCAACGATATTCGCCACATTCCCGGCAAAGAAAACATAGCAGCGCATACGGTCCATTGACTAAATCTTCGGCTACGGCAAAGTCGCAGTTGCACCACCAAACGACACACCTCTTCAAAACTTATGCAGCAAGCAGGTACGAAAAATAGCTCATTTTTCATTTCCCGTTCCCAACAGCACGCATCAGTTGGTATGTGATTAATCAACCACAACCGGTCATCCGTACATTCCAAAGGAGTTTCGAGAAAGCCTTCTGCAAAAATTAAAGCGGATTGCCTCAGATCAAGGCAGACAATTTGGCTCCGCGGTTTTTAAAGAATTGATGGCAGTTATGGGAACAATACACTTGAGAATGACACCATATCGCCCACAATCAAACGGCATATTTTAAAGATGGCACATAATCTTCAAAATAGAAAATGTATGCCATGACCCAGACAAGTGAGTACACAAACTGCCAACAATCCTCCTTGGCCTTTGCGTAGCCGACGTTTGCCCTGCCTCTCTCCTCTACGGAACAACCTTATGAATTCTCAATGAATTTTGCAATGCTAAAGTTACGGCCTACACAAACAACTGATCACACGGAAGCAAAAGTCTTCGTAACCCCTGACCAGCAATCAGCCACTCACGTATTCGTTCGCAATGATTCGACGGACCGTTTCTCGTAGTTAACCCATTGTCAAAGTATTTTAAATCCCTAGTATGTGGTCGCCATACAATTGTCAGCATAGATCGACTTAACTCAGCTTTTGTTGCAAGCGATAAATTCAGAGAGACGATCAACAGGAAGCAAGCTGAAGAAAAACCGTAACGGTGAAACCAATTCGCAACATACTAAAAAAAATCCCCTTAGGCGGCGTTTACAAACAAAACAAATTTTTTTATTTCCAAATCGCTAGTCCTATGAATGGTATTCCAAATACAAATGCATTAAGTTTCGATATTCTGAATTTAGAACTTAACACAGATCGATTTGAAACACAAACCGCATTATAAATTTTATCAAACTTTCAGAATAATGTACGAGTATAATAACAAAGCTAAACTTTTCATAATTTCATTTAACTTTTTATAGTTCATAAATACTTACATTTAAGTATATTCCAAAAGTTTATGTTACCAACTTACGTTACTCAAATTTGATATTTTCTTTTACATATTATAGGTACTCAAAAACTTGCTCATTGTGGTTCTCTAGATATTTAAAAGATCGACTGAATTCTCCATTCTCATTTCTGGTCAAATAAAATTCATATACCCAGAATCGTGAAATCGGACAATTCATACCACACCGAACAGTCAAACACATTAAACTCGTACCAATGACCCACACATACAAAGTGTCACTAAACAGAATCTTAATTTGATCAAACAATTGGGCCATATAAGGTTCATAAAGTGTTTTAAAATGGTTTATCAACCGGTATGAATGAGCGCCCAGAAAATCTATACTGCTGTAAATATACAGAATTACGGCCAAACATAAATTTCTATGCCGAATTTTAGTTCCCAGAATATTTTCTCTACATCTATGTACAGACCAAAGCTTCATCTTGCAACTACTTATCGTGATTATCTCACCGATCCACTTAATTTGGCAAGATTTCATCATACAAAAATTTGATTTGAAAATCTCGTCGCAGAGATGATTAGGATTTAATCCACATTTAACTCTGGCAACATTGATTTACACAATCTATTTGTGGAATAAAATGTCAAACGGCAGTGAAAGCAAAACATATCAACGCTAGTTCATATTAGGTGGAAGAGTAGCATGATTTGAATGCTTGTTCTGTCTTCACCGCGCACAGTGAAAATTCTAAAATTATTTGCTTTGTTTAAATTTTCACCTTATATTTACGATCGAATTGTAAAATTCGCGTTTTCTTTCTTTTTTACTCACAACCCGTTCAGTTATGGTTATTATTCTTAGCTTCTCTGTCATTGACTCCACTCAAAAATAAAAAAAATGTGAATGGTATTCTTTTATTTCTAATGGTGATACCACCTTATATGAATTGTAAACTCAAACCATGGTGTGGACAGCAGTGATGTGGTTTGAGATGATTAGATTTTGGTTTGGACATGATAAGAGAAACATACATATATACTTTCCCATATTTTTTTTCAGAATTTTGGTTGAAAAGAATTTTGAAATGAAGAACTTCGGGAGGTTCCCAACTGTCAAAGTTCGTGCTTTTTTGACGGTGCTCATATTCGAATATACTCTAGTTATATAAATCAGATTGATTACAATTCTACTTCTTTAGGACATATTTAAGAAACTATATGTATTAAGAATGCATTTATTTGTTTATTTTTTATTCTAATTATTCTAAATAGATGAAGTAAAGAAATAGAAAGTTAAAATGTGAACAACACAAGAATTTTTGGGTTCGTTTACCACGCAAGGTGAAAATTGAACAAGCACTCAGATCATTGGATGCTATTATCTTTTATAAATTCGCCTTGACCATAGTCATCGATTATATTCCTTAGAATCATTTCCAACCATGCTTGCATCAATGGTGAAAGGAATACAGAAGGTTCAGCAGATTTCGGTACCGCTAAATTTTGACGGAATTTCTACGTAACAACAGATTTTGTTTACAAAAACCTTGCATGTTATGTATACTCGCAATCGTGTGTGTTCATTCCAACGTCTTTAACAATGTTATTGTGTATTCTTTCTAACATGTATAACAACGTGTTTCCTCTCAGTTCGCTCCACCACTAAATCAGCTGTGACGTCACAGCCAAGTTACTCACTCGAATTTCAGATCAATCAGCGTAATCTTACTTTGCGATCTTTTTACAAACGAAACAAGTTTCTGATCTGCACACCAAGTATTCCTGTTATTTGATCTGTTTCCCACAGCAGCTTAATTGAGAATTTCGTATTGGTGATGAAAGTTAATAATAACGTTTTACAATTACCGCTGAATTTATTAAGTCAAATTTCAGAAGATGGATGCAATTAAACGAAAGTGTGAAAAGCACTCCTTTGAATTCGAATTCCTAAACTTTTTAATTAAAACCTGTTTAGAAAATTATGATTGATAGCATGACCATCGGATGGCTAGCCGATTTTCCGTACACTGTTGCACATAACTGTGGCAGCCGCAGTACTTTTTCGTATTTTATACTCTGCGTAGAAATGGAAATTTCATTAAGTTGGGTCCTGGGTACAAATTTTAACATGCAACACGAACTCATGCGACAAACGCTGCGCTAAGCCTCGCTTTGCTTTTATTGTTTTAGCCTCTGGTTATTGTTGTTGCAATAGTTATTGTTATTGCAAGTACGAAAGTGTCGGAGGTCACACACAAATTTCAACAATTGTATTCAGTTTACGCTGTGCCCGCCTCTTTTCTACTGTTCCACTGTTGTTATTTGTGTCGTTATGGTTGCAAATTGCAAATTAAAATTTAGTTTCGTAAGTTACTATTGCAAGTGTGGGAATTCCCATTAGTTCACACCCACAAAGTGTCCGCAAAATAAAGGTCACTTTTTGGTGTGGAAATTTACGAAATTTCAATGTCTAGAGGTGGGAATTAGGAAACGGCAAGTGCTGGGGTGTAATAAATTGTTCCAAACGAGTTTTGTAGTTTTCGAAATAACATGGAATTGTGTTGTATTTTTTTATTATAGATTTGCACTTTCAGTTATTTTGAATTTAAAAAGTTTGATGATAATGCTTTAAAATTAAAATTCCCATTTATGAACATAAAGATATGTTGGTTTTCTTACTTTGTTTCGTCTATTTCCTCAAAAAATTAACTTGTATAGGTTTAATTTTCTTTGACTTACTAAATTTATTTTAAAACAATTGATTAGTAGTTTTCAAATATCATTGGTAGGTGACCAAAGAACAAAAAGTCTGAAAAGTGTCAGTAGTTGCTTTAAGCCATTTCTAGGTCAACATAACATTCTTCTCTTCAACTCTGTTAAAATGAAAAGAAATCATTTAAAGTGCTACAATTTTTGCTCAGACAACACACTACACTCTTGCGTTTTTGACTGTAAGCAGCCATCAAGGCTACACGAAGTTACCCTACTCAAGGAGAAGCGTAAACAACCAGATAAATAACAACAAAGTGACAACACGCTAGAGAAATAAGTCTCCAGAAAGCAGCAGTTCAGTGAGAAGTTCAAACACACGCACCCACATGGCAAACGTGGCAAAATGGGAGTTGCGAGACGGGAAGTATCGTATAGCAGTGCCGGTGACAGCGGCACGACGGTAAAGCAAACAAATCTTTCTGGAAGCAACCGCAACCACCGCAGACAGACACTACAAATACTTCCCGAACATGCGACCATGCGACCATGCGACCATGGCGTGGAGTTAGCGAGGCCAAATAGCAGTGAAAACTGGCTAGGGGAAGGGAAGTCGTTTTCTTCATTTTCTTCATCATTGCATTAAACTAATCCGACCAATTGAAATTCTTACGCAATCACTTGACATCAACGCAAAGTGATTTTTGCGAAAAGCGAGAAATGGATGAAGGATCGAAATGGGAAATCCAGTGAGTTGGTAATCAGTATTATCTACACACATAAATATATGGCAGAGGATAAAGATAAATGGGCAGAAATGGCAATGATGGTAGAGCGCAGAATATTTTAGACGAAAAATATGGCAAATACGAAAATGTTTAAATTTACTAGAGTAGCATGTAAATAATGGTATCCTTTGCCCAGAACGAAAAAAAAAACAAAAAGAACAAAGAAAAATAAATGTCAATGGTCCACTTAGAAGATTCAAAATGCAGGTCATTTCAGGATACTCGCCGCCTTTAATTGCAGTCATTATTTAACATTTATGGCCTATTAAGGCGAAAGCGTTCGTCGAAACAATGCCTTGAAATGTGTTTTAAATATTTTATAACCGATGCTCTTAAATGCTGTTTTCATGCCAAATTGGCTAGTTCGCCAGTTCGAAGTGTTGCATTCTAGTCTTAGCCCAAATTTGTTGTAAATTGCGTTGTGGCAAAACTTTATCCTTGGTTTCTAACGAATACGCACAAAGACACTTTTCACACACACATTCTCATGGTCGTAAACTTAGAGGCATTTAAATGATTTCACCAGCCATAATCGCCTTCACAAATTGGTCTTTATTTGCATCTTAAATGGTGTTAAAAAGTTTTTGGCAACATATTGGAACAACTTGACTCAAATACTTACACACATACATATGCAAATGGTGGAGGGAAAAAGGAAACACATAGTATCGTACAAGGATGTAAGAGACTTGGTAGACTTCCCAATGGCACAAAATATAGTTCCACAACCGCCTATTGGACTACGATACTATTCGTAAATTTTCATATGAAATAATTCTAACACATGTATAGCAATGTATATATAAATATTATATGTGAATGCTCAAAATGGAGAAATTAAGTTAACTTACTTCGTCAAAAGAAAATTGGAAAGATATTGTATTTTGCGTTAAGCTTTTATCTGGAAAAAGTAGCAGATACTAAAATATATGACAATTGTCAATTTCTTAGAAGACTCAACCTATATTTGAATCTGAAAAAATGTATACAATGGAAATCAACAAAATTCTAAAACAGCTTTTGAGTCGACACGTGTAAATCCGAAAATGGCAAATTATTAATTGTGCGGCACGAGACTTATGCTCGTAGCGGTGTTAGTCAATCTGATTAAGAATTCAAAAATACTAATTAAAAAGTTAATCGCGGCTAATGATTCAAATTAATTTGTATTAATCATCTTGAGACTCATCACATAATCAGCTTATTTAAATTATTGACGATTATAGATTAACTTAGTTATTCGCAATTGCGATTACTATAATAATCGAAATTAAATTGATTATTGACTGTAAGTCGGTTTAAGTTAATCAAATTAAATAATTCATGAACACTACCTCATAGACATGGAACTTAAAAAATCAATTATGAAACTTTACTAAAAGCTATATTCCTAAATTAGTCCTCTGATATAAAAACATTATCCGTCTTGTACTCAATGCTTGTTTTACAAAATTCTTTAAAAATTTTTGGTTTACTATTACAACCTATATTCAAAACTGGTATTTGTTCCCTTTTTTTCTCTTTATTACTGTTCTATGAAACTAGAAGCGAGGGTGATGGATATAAAACATACACCGAATTCGCCCCAACCCAGTTACCAGTCTTTCCCGCCAACATTTATACATACATATCGGTGGTAAGGGTGATGATTGTAATTAAAATATCACCAACGAAGTTGCGAAAGGCGTAAGGTATGACCTTATATATCAACAAATACTGAAGCAGCACTCTTTTTCGCGCTCAGTGTTGCTCCATGCAAATAGGATTAAAGCACCATGGCGTATAAGTAACATCTACGTTCGTACAATATTTTACATTCACCTTTTTGTATAAGTATTACTGTATGTATGCATGTTTTGCAGAACGTCTATGTGTGTTTTAACAACTGAGAGAACAAATGTATGGAAAGAACGTCACATTTCTACGAAATGCATTAGACGCATATTAGCGCAGTCATATCCTTTTATGATGCTATTTACGTGGCGTGCGCTGTTCAATTGTAGCTTTGTACGTACTCAGCAGTCAACAGCGACAACACCAGCTGTCAGAATGTAGAAAATTAACAAAGTGAGACGGTAAATCTGACACATTTCTACCACCATGACGAACAATTGTTTGTAATAATTTTCTGGCATTTTTCTATGAAGTTCTCCAATTTCAGAAACTAAGCAGATTATATGGGAATTTTTCTCATCTATTTCCTGGAAAAATACAGGTTTCGCTGAATATACATTCTGTTAGATGCCAATCTTAATGCCCAAAATGTTGTATTAGAGTTTTTGCGACACCCCGAAGGATTCATCCTTTAACCAATCACTAAGTGCATTTAATGTTATGTTAACATTAAATATGTTAAATGGTCAAATTGCTTGATATTTTACTTTTTTATAACAATAATAGTAATAATATTGCGCTTACATCATAGAGCTCGATGTATCATCGAACTTCTCCTAGAACTTATGGTGTACGTCTTGATGTTGTACCACCAATTGAGGGATCAACATTTTTAACTTATTTTTATTTATTATTTTACTCATTATTTTATGTACCGTATTATTTATAATTAAATCTTAATTTTTATGCATAAGAACAACAATTGAAATTAAAGCCAAAATGAGTTTTGAAATTTAAACTCCTTTTAATGTTTAAGACGCTCCTATTTTTGAATTAGCACAGCAAATTATATTTTGTTTGAAGCGCCAATAAAATCTGTAACTTATCCAGTATCTATTCTAAAATTATTGGCAGAAACAAAATGAGATGTATATGTATTTGAAGTTTTGAAGGTTCTTTCATGAAAATAAAGATATTTTGAAAAGTAGTACGTTTTTGTTTTAAGTAAGCTTAATTGTTTTAGAATCTTTGTTTTGATAATAATAGTGTTGAATAAGTTCAGCACATATGAATATAATTTTGTTGGAAAGTATTGGAAAGTATTGGAAAAAGGCAACAACAGTAAAAGCGGTTTTTATTTAGCTGCTATTTCGGAGATCACATCTTCACACTTTTACACTCCGCCTTATTTATTAACACACTTATATAAGTTTCACGTGTATGTCGCTGACTGGCAAAATAAGCTTTTCTAAACTACCGTAGCCACTGAGTTGAAATATATATCAAATGGAAAAGGTTGATGAATACAATCTGGCAAAAATTCAAATTACAACTTAGAAAATTCGTTCCTGAAAAATTTGAAAACTTATTTAAAAATAAACGCAGACTCACCAGCACTGAGCTGTTCGGTCGCCAAGTACAGTGCATATCAGAGTGCTGATCAAACACGAACTCCAAACACGAATGAGATGTGTGTGAACGACATGACGTCTATACTTATGTAATATTATTATTTTCTGTTTTGTGGTACTGGTTCCCGTACCATAGAGCATCCCAAGTGTAAAAGCCTTTCTTAAGCGGGAAGGCAGAAAGATCTATAAATACGAAAAGTCCAATACACATTTAAATATCAGATATAACTAAAAAGTATGTTTAATACAAGTGTAAAATAATTAACAGAAAAGAAAACGTAGACTTTCAATAAGTTTCTTTAGCAGTAGATTTAGTATAACAATATAGTGCAACGCACCCCATGATTTTTGAAAAAGATATAGACTTTTTATTTTAATTATTTTACACTAATATTATACATTATTTTCCGCTTTTTAGTTCTATCTACCAATAAAGCGTGTTTTTTTTTAGATTTTTAAACTATATTTATTTTTACACTCTGCCTGGGTGTGAATTCACAAAACCTCAGACTTAATGTGATGTGAACTGTTTTGTTGATTTTTTCAACTCCCTACGGCCAAACACAATTCTCCTATAAAAAGTTATGCGTGTTAAATGATATAATTCAATATGCAGTATAATAAGTATTTACTTTCGTTATACCGTATTGCCACCTTATGAAAAAATATTTATATCTACAATTATAGTGGAAGTAAACAAATTTCAAACTTCAAGTCATTTTTTTTTTATATCTATCGCAGTGAGGCGTGGCCGGGTACTTTTAGTATTTAATATGTTTTCCGAACAGGTCAACTGTAAATTACCATTCTACCAGATTGAAAAACAATAAAACGCCACAGTAACTTCAATTGTAATGAATTTAAATGAAAATTTAATTGAAAGCACAACTCTACCGACAAGCAAAATAGAAAGAAACCAAGAGAAAAACCCCAAAATCTGCTACAGTTGTAGTAATTGCAACCAACAAGGTCTTGCCTAACCAAAAGTGAAACCAAAGTGCAAGCGAAGTGGAAGCGAACAAAAAGGATCGAATGAAAGAACGCAACAACGCACAAGAACGAAAGTAAAAAAAAGGCAAAGGACCGAGAGCTATAAGCAGTAGCAATATTGGTGCTTGTAATTGCTATGTTGTTCGTCATTCACTCTCTCTCTTTCTCTCCCTTCCTTGTCTAGTGCTCCACCTCTTTGCGCCATCGCAATTAAATTAATTTGTTTATCACCAATTTTACACCCGCTGCAAATCGGATTTCTGGCGCCGCCATAACTGAGAAATTATTATACCAACTTTTTCAATGTTGCCACAATACTGGTTTGTTGTTTTCGCAAACAAATGATGTTGGTTGTTTTGTGTAATAGCTTTAGTCTTGTTTTAAGTAATTCATATTCGCCTTGCTTTTCTACTTGAAGGTATAATATTTTTTCTCTTTAAGTTTGCAATGTTCGTTTCCTGCAACACTTTTGTTGGCTTTTGGCCTTTCCGCTCGTCGTAGTTCCTTGTGGTTGTTCTATTGACAATTATTGCGATGACACTGAGCCCACAATTTTTAAGGAGCATGCCAAATGAATTTATTTTATGATGCAAAAATGTTTTCATAAATTTAATGTTAAACTTATTTTAAATTTGTTTTAATAAATTCCGTAAATCCACTTCGTGACTCCACTATTCCACACACAACTAAATGGTAATCTTGCACAGTTTGCATCGATGCATGTACAGCTTACGCGAGAGAAGATTAAGCTGTTTTTCTGGCATGTGTCACTTTCTTCTTCCAGTGGGCGTCGCTCTAATAAATCCTAAAAACACATCTCTGCTTTTGGTTTATAGTATCGTTAACGCAATGCTGAAAAAAGAAAAGGTCTAGGAATTACGTGGTCATATTTGTAGAAATGAAATATTCGTTAATTGGCAATTAATACAATCAAATTAAAGAGAGGCTTTGCTAAATACGACTTCCCCTATAAATGTGGAATTAAGTTTATCTGGCCGCGTTCTGATACCAATAGGTATTGAAGGTGTTGCATTTTCTCTCTTATTTTAGCTTCCCCACAATTCCTACATCTGTATCTCGCAGTTAACCTTTTCTTCGGCGCTGTCATGATATCTATAATAATTCTGCAGTCTCTTCGTGAGATAGTGTGAAGCGAGGACACACTCCTTCGCTTAATTTGAAAATGACCTTTGCAGTCTTGCAGTCTTGCAGGTCACGCATCGCCTCACTTCCTTTCTTTTTTGTCATCACTTTTATCTTATTATACAAATTTTTTAGAGGTATTTGTACAAGTTACCACCACACCAACATGCCATAGACTGGTTATTTGGAGTGTTAATTTCATATTTTTTTACATAATTAGCTTCAATGCTGACAAAACCATTCACACCGTTCTATATCTGTCGCAACGACTAATTCGTATTAAATATTTAAATTTTCTACATACTTTGATTAAACGACGGATACATGTGAACATTCCTGCTCCTGTAAAGTATAACTGTATAGAAGTTTATGGTTTTTACTTAAAAAGCTTAATAAATTTATTTTTCGTTTTTAGTTCATGTTCATACATATACTACACACATAAGCACATAAGTAAATACGTATTTGAAAAGAAATTTAATAATTAAAAAATTAGTTGAAAATATTGCATAATCTGTACTTTAAAAAAATAAAATCTCTAACGATTTACCTGTGAAAGTACTTAGCCGATTGTAATCATTTACTTTTTACAAAAAACAATAGAGTGTCATACTTATTTTTGCTTTTTTTTTTTGAAGAATATTTACATTAGAGCTCATCACTTCGGTACAAATAAATCGATATTGGTTTTCTAAACGAATTATAAAATTCATTAAACTTTAACACATCAACCAAAATATTTCGCAATGATATTAAAATTCAGGTTATCTGGACCGATTTCGACCTCCTTATTTGCGTGTCTTTAAAAATATTTTCTCAATGAAATCATCTTTGACCGGTTTTGGGAAATTGGATTGAGAAAAACTTAAATAACTCGGCGTACACTTGGCCGATTTAGACTTAGAAGGAGACATTTTCAAGTCGATCCAGCTCATGAAAATCTGAATATTATGGCAGAAGTCTTACAATATAATAAAGCTTAAATAAATAAATTTTCCGGAGGAAAGCATTGAACAGCTTTGAAGAAAATATCCACTTAGAAAGGGTGGCTATCTGAAAAGTATAAATGGGCCCTTCATAGCATTGTTTAGACATTTGCTGATCCAGGTTTGGGTTTCTAACGCAACTCTTTGGAACACTAAGGGCTTTTTGCCATAGCGATGGAAATCTTTGTGTCAGGTCTATAAAATATATTTCTGTACGCGTTCACTCATCCATTTCTAACACTTTGCTGTTAATATTTTGATACTGTATTTGGTAACATTAGATATTTATATACATAGCTCTATTTATGTGCCTACATACATACGTAGGTATCATTTTCAATTCACCAGAAAATATTTATCATATCACTTCTATTTCACGCCAACGCCATCTAAATGAATCCAATTATACGCTTAGCAAGTCCATAAAACCCAGTTGATCATCTAAATCACGTTCACTTTGTTCGCTACAAATCACCGCCCATAGGAAAACAACACCAACGAGTCAAAGCACAAGACTGCTACGATAAACCATGAAAAGCATTCCACACGCCAAACGTTCAACCAAGCAAACAGCCAGTAGCTAACAATCCGGTTAGCAAGTCAACCTCAGGGAGGACACACCTTGAAGTATCAATCAATGTGAAATAATCTGCCGGCACTCCAACGTCGACTTTATGACCTATACATTTCAGCCATTTCTATTCAACAGCAACATAATATTTTAATAACAAAAAATAAACAACAGAGAACAGAAAATAGAAAACAAAAGCAAAACGTTTATAATAAACATTGCAGCAAAAGGTAAGAGCCACCTACTGTGGACGTGGATGAGGCAAAATTGTTGAACACATACATACGTCGATACGAATGTACAAGAGGTAAGACCACATAGCACAGCTGAGGAACAGCATAATAATAAAGGACACCAAAGAACTTCCGCCTCAACACATAAGCCGCTATCAGTCATCCTTAAGTACAAATAAAGAGCACCTAACTGACTTTTAGCAGCACTTCAGCACACGCTTCCTTTGGCTACTTCCCCTTCCCTTGTTATGGCTCACTACTTTATTTAAGAAGACTCCTAGGATTGCAGCAGAAGTCAAGAAGTTTATAACTTCACAAAAACCTGTTTAGAAGAGAGAAAGAGATGGGGCAATGGTAAAGGAGGGCAGAGAATAAAGTATAAGTGTAGGAACTGCCAGTGGTCACATAAGGTAATAAAGGAAGCGCTCAGTGGGAAGGGAAAATAAAATAACTCGAATAAAATATAAACAACGTGCAAAGGACAAAAACCAGTCTGAATAGAGCAGGTCAGAAGCGAAAGCTGCGAAGTGGCCAGAATTCTTTAGCAAACACGCTTAGGGGTCGATAAAACAGTTAAGCGGAACAACCAACAAAGAAGAGAAAACACAAGAACATCGAATAGAATGGTTGGATCGCCCGACAGTCGTGCGTTTGTGTGTGCAGCTAAAGTCCTTTGTACAACACTCAAGTTGGGCGCAGCTGACAAAAGGTGTGATAATGTGGCAGCAAACCTGGGCTTTATTGTGATAACTACGCCGACAGGCTGCTTTGGCCGGCTGGGCTAGGAATAGTTGCCATTTGACGGTCTATTGTCAGTATTGTTGTTGTCGACAGGTGTGGCTATATACATCCGCTGCGTCCAAGACAAATTAGTTAATGGTTAAGTGGTATTATAATTCTCACAAAACGGAATGTGCGTTTAGCTACGAGATGTAAAGATAATGATTGAAAGTGGCCTCCTCTGATTTAAATCTGGAATTGAATACAAATATTTATTTTTTTAGAAAATATACTAATGGAAGTCTAGTATGTGTACATTTGAAACTAACTGCATTGAGCATATGTATACATTACTGTTATAGAAGATTTTATTACCTCGGAGCGAGAGACTTTTAGTAGGTGAAAATACAAACCTGCTTAAGAGTATTCTGTATGTAAATACCGAGTAACCGCTGCTTGAGCAAAAAGAGTTTTTGCTATCACAAAAATGTTTGTAGGTGGTGTTTAAATGCAGTCAATGGTGACTTGCGAATTAAAGCAAATGATACTATGAAGTGTTCGTTTATTCACAGACAACTTGACATTATCACTTTCTAAGTCCTCGGCGATTCTATTTTCAACTTGGACGAAGGAGATTAGGCTGGATCTCAGCATCCATGTCAAGGCACCCACATCCCAACGGTTAATCACCCAAGGATTCTACTTACCTTCTCTGCGCACACTACCGCAACCTTCAATAAAGTGCGTAGATGCACCAAAGCCCCCAAGTCGATTACCGGTAGCAAATGGCGCAAGAACAGGGAATCGTTGTTGGCAACATACAAAGCGATTAGCTGGCCACTGCTAAACTATGCCGCCGAAATATAATCGCTGGGAACTAGTGAAAGTTCAGACCTGTAAGAGGGCCGCACTCCGGACTGGGACGGGATACCTTCTGATGTTCACTGAGGCCCATCTACGGCAGGAGGCAAACATGCTCCAAGCTTAGAAGTCTGCTTGCTGACGAGCCACCGCCCAGATACACCATAAGGTATCTCCTGGAACTCAAGAACAAGATCCGGGCGTACACCACTTAACCACTGGATCCAACAGCGTACACCTACTTCAACTCTCACCACCACCTATTGCACGCTACTCTGTCCCAACTAAGGTCTAGATATTGTAGTAGACTCAACTCCCACTTATCCAGACTCCCGAGAGAGACTAATGGAAAAGCTTCTGCGAAATCGTGGAGGTACCTGGGGAACAAGACGGGGAATTGGAAACATGAACACCGAGGAGTCGCTAGTACTGCTTCTCGATGCTCATTTTCATAGAAATCCAGTAGCGATGAGGCCCATTATTCGGGAACCTTCCTCCAGGTCTACTGGAGGAGCGTCACCTTTTGTGGGCGATCAATTCTTTCCAGCCCTTTAAATCGCCGGGAACCGACGTCATAATAACTGCACAGCTGCAAATCGCTGTATGCGTTGCGTGTCGTTGGCTTACCCCGATTCATACGGGCTGCTTACGGATATATTCCCGGGAGCTATAGAAAGTTAAAGGTCAAGGTAGTTTTCATACCAAGGGCGGGTAAGAGCTCATATATTAGACCAATTATTCCAATTAGCCTTTCATTGTTTATCTTGAAAACGTTTGAAAGGCTGATTGACGTTAATATCTTCATCCCGCTCAACGTCGACCGCGGATACCTGGGCCAGGCATTGCTACTTTCTATTCAAAAGTTAAGAAGCATCACATAATATACCGCGACAAAATAGCGAATGCTATTCGGGGAAATTTCGGTTTGATTAAACCGCACCGAACATGTAGATTTGAGCAACATTTCTCTTGGTAATTCGGGTACATATAACTCTTTATATAAGATGATTGGCATTGTAAATAAGTACAATACGAATTTCAGCGCTGCAACCCGCTCATATAAAGTTATAAACAGTTTTCAATTTACTCGAAACAATTGGCCGACTTTAGATTGCAATCGGACAAATCGTTTACGATTACATAAGGGAGAAAGAAACTAACAGCCAAACACACATTTTTTATTTACATATACATATTGTTTATTTGATAAAAATACAAACCTACTTATATACTTATGTATGAGCCAAAAAAAAAAACAAAGCTCTTTGGTAAAATATGAACTTAAATTGAAAAACAAAACCAACGTCGACTTTCTTACTTTTATATAACACCCAACATTTGCCTGCTTTTAGTTTACAACTCAGTACATTCTGGTAGTTTTTGAAACCAACTGTTTTTCCTCCTATTTTCGCCTATCCTCTTCATTTTGTCCTTTTTCAGTGGCAAACTTCCGTTCAGCTGTTTAGTTTCATTTTTTATTGCATCGAAGACTTTTGAACTTTAAAAGCCGCTTAAGCTTAATAGCATTTGGGTGAAGGTGTTTTGCCGTCGCACCTTTCGAAAGTGTCGGCGCCAAAGTCCAAAAGTCGCTATCAGTTGAGGGTAAAGTGGACTTTCGGAAGTAGGATTGTGGTAATTGAGTAAAAAGAAGTGCCAGTAGTAAAGTTCCTGATACAGTATGATACGGCAAAAACTGAATAATACTCGTACTGAGTTGGATAATAACCAGCAAGGACACTTGTAGTTGAACGCTGATAATAGTACGTGCTTTTATGGATTTATCGTTGCACAGAATTGCAGTATCCGTAGATTTCAAATGTGTTGATATTTAGATGCGAGACAGAAAAAATATTAAAACCGCATCTTCATAGACAAAGATATGTTTTTAGTCTTACGAATATGCCGGAAGTTTTATCAAAGCAAATGTATGTGCCTAGTTATAGTTTGTAAAGATTGCAGCAGAGTAAATTTATTCCTTTCGTTACTGATCTTTCCTCAATTAAATAGCAGTGTGATTACAAATTTTGTATTGCAGTTTGTACTCAAATTTATATTTTCGATGAATTTTGTCGTTATTATTATTTTTGGTATTATATGTTTGAAACGACTGTAATTTATTGAGCTTGAGACCAGGTTTTGAGCCATGGTACCACTCAGCCCAACCGTGTGAAAATCGTTTGCTTTCTTATTATCATTATCTTCCAATTTTGTCCTCGTGTGGCTTGAACATATCGGCGCCTTAGAATGAAAACCTGCTAACTAACTGCGCCTTTCGGTTCACACTTGTGTTAATGCTTCATTTATCATGTATTCACAATAATATTTCACAATAAATATTTCACAATACCTCCACAAGATGGAAGTTACAAAACGAGACATTTAATTATAATCCACTTAAATTTAAGCTTAAACTAATAGTTAAATAAGTAAGGACATAAACCTGAATCTACAAAGATCCTTATTATCATATATTGAAAAATTTTAGTTACCTTACTAATTATATTAAATCAACACTGTTATATTTTATTTAGCTTAGAGTTTACCGGTTGAATTGATAAATTTGCTTGCACAGCAGAATGTTGGGCATCAACTCAAAGTTAAAAACATAAATATTTTTATCCTAGCAATTATTCAGAGTTAATTTTTTAAGTTTGTGGCATTCTGTCATAAATAACTAAAAAGTAACTTTGTTAAACAATTTTTTTTTAAATAAACGAAAAAATTTGAAACGTATCGTTTTTTCGACAATAATGAGGATGCCATCGAATATGTTGGTTCAAACTCTTTTAATAGAGGTTTGGCAAAGCAAAGCGATCACTCCCACGAGATTAGAGATCAATCAATAAGAGAACCTGCAAAAATTATTTTGATTCTACATTTCAATAAATTCATCAAATTAAAAGAAAATGTCAAAAAAGAAAAGCACATATCCTGGGTTACTTTATTTATTTATGCAAGACAATGTCTGGGCTATGAAATCACAAATTTAACTCTGAGTTACTTATCTTTATATTTATAAATTTAGCTCTGGGTTTCTCGCAATTCTCGATATTCTCTCTAGAAAAGGTTTTGATTAGATATAAAAATAATAATCGAATTTCGCACAAACCACACAAGTCCAAATTTTAATTGATGCTATGGCAAAGACTTTTATTTATAGGGCAATGAAATAAATTTGTAATCCAATACTCATAGTAACCATAGCTCGTTACAAAATTGTATGTATTACGAATCGACAATATGAGTTCATTATACTACATCTTTGTAACAAACTGAAATTATTTGATATTTTTTATTGTACTAGTAGGTAGGTAACGAAAAGTCCAGTAATAAAATGTTTCATCTCCGACAAATCTAATATGGGTAGACCAGAAACTTTTTGGCCGTAGTTCCTTAGTAATACTTATAATTTGGCGCTTACATTATATAGTTCGATGTTAGGCCGAACTGCTCCTACAATTTGTGGTGTACGTCTTGATGTTGAAACTCAACCAACCAACTACGAGCGCCACATGATTTTCGTGAGAAGTTTTTTCATGGCAGAAACACACTGGAAGGTTTGCCATTGTCTGCTGAAGGCGGCCGATATTAAAATAGGTTTTCTATAATTTTTGAAGTTACGTTTCTCGGCCGTTTAACACGCAGCAACCTTACCAACTTGCTTTTGCCATAAATATAAAACATAAAAATTAGCAGCCATCCTTAACCTGAATTAACAAAAAGGCATTTCGAGCGTACTTCGGTAAAAATTCTCAATTTTTTCAAGGAATTTGAATTATAAGAGTATGGCTTTTCGAGCTACACGATATACGTTAGTCCCCCCCGCTCATGTCAAATTGCATGATATCCATAGTCATTATTTAATTGAACCACTTCGACTTGCACCATGCCATCTGTGTATCATAAAAAATAAAAAATAAAAAACAAGCGATACTTTTTTGATACATCAAATTACATGGTTTAATGAAAACAAAGGAGTTGCGGCAAAGCCATAATGCTGAGTATGTCATTACATTAATGGATAAATGGAAAAGTGAACGAAATTAATTGATTGCCTTTGTTTGCGGTTGAAATAGAAGAAACTAAAAATTCCACTACAATAGCAAACACAAGTACACAATAATACTCAGTACCTAGTAAGTAGACAAAGGGAAAACTTAGAAATAGATATAAAATAAAATATTTAGGAACGGGGGGCGATAGAAGTAAAGGAGGAATTGCAGAAGTACATTTGTATTGTATGAGCAGCCCGAACAATGAAATGGCCAAACGCAAAAAATATAAGCTGCTCTTGTTTTTGTTTCATAACGATATTATTTCTATTTCACTGCCTTATTGGCCAAAATGTAAGGCGACACTTTAACGTAATTGCCTACTTTTGTTTTCCCCTACTACCCACCATGACATATCATTTTCCCTCAAACATCAATATACATTATTGTTGGGTTTTGTCACTTCCGGTAAGGCGACACAAATGAAAGCAAAAGTTAAAACGCCAACTTCAATTTTGTAAGAAAGCATAAGAAATGTGTCGAAAATTCACAAAAGGTAAAAAAAAAGTGGACACACGTGACATATTTATTTACGCAAACAAATGGACAATTGCATTCAGACATACACACACACATACTTAATACCTTAAAAGCCACATTTAGCCGCAATTATGCTTACATTAGCTGTGAGTGACAAAATGGAGACACATTGACATGGCGACATATAAATAAAGCACTTAACTACATCATAAACTTCGCGACATTCTAAACACAAACACATACAGAAACCTTGGCATCAGTATGTATGGTACTTTGGTGGTAACTCTCACCGGCATCGCAGACTGCATCCTACTTGCTTTCAATCTTTGTTGCCGCAAAGATTTATTCCTTTACTTTTTTTACTCTTTCAATTTCAGTTCGCTTACTGTTTTCTTACAACTTTGCTTTTGTTCTAAGTAATTCTTCTCGGCACAGTACATACATACATAAATCCCATTTTGCACACTTTTCTTTGGCCTGCCGTCACTTCCAGGTGTTGATTGTGAATGTGACGACGTCTTTGGCGATAAGAATCATAATCGTTCACAAGCTGACAAAATGGCAAGCAGACGGACCCCACGAGAACGTGCAACATCATGCGCTCAGCGGATGTATTGTACTGCACTTGGAGTGTCTTTTTCTTCATTATTATGACGAACTCCTGAAGTTCTTTCAAACAGCTGATGCCACAGTCAACAGCAGCAAGTTGCAGGAAGTACGGAGGCGTTTTGTAGGTTAGTAAATATGTATGTATGTGTAGCTTAAATGTGTAGCATATTCCTCCTCTCTTCGGTTGCTGTCATTATTTTCATGTTATGCTTCTTAACTGCTGTTGCCGACAGTTACGAATGCACGGATAGAAATTTTAACTTAAATCAGAAATTTTTATAGTAAGTGGCCCAAAAAAAATTAGATTTAAAACTTAAACTTTTCAGTAACTTGTAAGATATATCGTGAAGTTGGAAGTGTTGTTAACTATGTAGAATTTTAAACTTGCTTACTTTTTTAATTTCTCTATCATTATTAAATAATAGTTTTCTTCTAACATGTATCCGATATGTATTATAATTTGAATTTGATAAAAAAAATCACTCGACATCACTAATTAAAATTTTTCATTCGACCAAAATTATATGTTTTTTTTTAATTATTTTAAAATCTTTTCAACTTCAATCATTCAACTTCGATTTAGACGTATCGATAGTTACAATTTTCATTTCGTTAATTCTATTCAAACATTTGCCACCTTAGTCCATGTCAGGGCATAAACAACACCCTTTAAAAAATTTTGTAATTTAAAAATATATATGTTAAAATATAATACATATTTTAAAAGCTACAAGTATACTCGAAAAAACATCAAAATATTTCAAATAAAATCACTCCATCACTCCATAGTATTGAGTTCGAAACTCGTTTAACGCGCTAATCTCCGAATGTATTTTTACCATCAAATAACTTCTAAAAACAATTATCTGCCGCTCGTTAAACTACGGACACTCTTATATAAAATTCGTATATAACTTTATCTATAATTTTATATACCTATACATTGAAATCTCTGTACCTGCTTACTCTTCATTGACTTCTAAATTTTAGATATTTAGGACTAAACTTTAGGCGTTTTAGTTTAAGGTCAAAGCTTTTTTTTTACTTAACAGCTCGATTCTGTATCACTGGCAAGTTCACCACAGTCGCATTCATGGCAGCAAAAAACTGTCCGCTATTCTAGCGCTGTCACAAAAGCTCTCATAAAGGTACTGACAGCTTGTTATTAGAAAATTTTGGGATGCTAGCAATTCTACTCTTCCAGAGGAGAAATACAAAATTTGAGACCGAAGAAGTTTGTATGCAAACTGTCTATAGGAGAGAGTATTTTTTGGCAAATCAAACCAAATATACATAAGTAAGCACCCTTTTTCTCAATCCTCATATTGTGGTAAGTTAAAAGAGCTTTCAGCTTTTCAGTCATCGACTTAGAGTAGAGTGAGAGCTTTCATTATTTACAGAATTGGGTTGTAAATCATTTTATATCAGTATTACTTTATTGCTTCAAAATTTCAAACGAATTGTATTGAAAATACCTTCAATAAATTAAATTTTGGAGTATGTTATATAAAGAAGTTTAAAAATGAATTTTTGTTTCATGTCCATTTCCAAGTTTATACTCAAATTTCTCACCATGTAAGGGCATGGCATCACGACTGACGCCTCAGTCTCCTGCAAGGGCTGCTCTAACTTTCGTAGAATGCTCAAACACACTGCATGCACATATGCTTCCAGATGTGTATGTGTATGCATATATGTACATTCAAAATACATATAACACAATGTCCAAAAGTTTCAACTTAGCTGCAGACTTACACACAGTTGGTAAGTATGTCGTTTGACATCGCCGTCTTGCCGTCAAATGGAAGTTTCTAACTTCATGCGGCTCTTAGAGCCCAGTGACTCGGAATTAGTAACACTGTGTACGAGTATTACATAAGTGAATAATGCGTGTGACAGTTATGAACTGTTCGCAAGGCATGTCGTCTTAGTGTCGGTTTATTAAATACTAGCAACAAGGCAGTTGTTAGAAAAAATTTGAAACGCTTAAACAGTGAGTGAGTAATAGTGGAATGGTAAATATGGGTAATAATTTACGCAGTTTTATAAAAATTACAAAATAGTTATCAAAATCAAAAAGATAGTATTTTCCAGAGTGGATATAAGGATTTGGTGTCCGAGAATTACAGATTTTTTAGTTAAGTTGCCCTAGTAAGCTTATATTTCGTTTAAGTTACACCCAGGCTCTTTTATGCCCCATTTCTAGAGTTATTCTCACCTTCCTTTGTCTCGCAGCCAAATTTTACTAGCTTGTTCATCTACTTATAGTTACGAACGTGTTTATATAAATAACATACAAAAACATTTTAATGTGGCGTAAAGGACATACATTTCTTAGTTTTTTTCAGAAAGAATAAAGCTGGACGACGATGTTAACTAGAGGGAATCAGTTGGAGTCAGGTTTATTGTTGAATTATGCATTTTATGTATCGGCAACTGTCCAGTGAAAAGATGGATTTTTAAAGAAGCCGTTTCAAAACCTCAGTAGTGCAAGGATGCATTTTTAAAGCATTCATTTCAAAGCCTCGGAAGTATATTCACAGCGCATTCTTGCAGTTTTGTAAAACAAAAAAAAACTCTGACTGAGTAAATTTTTTATATTCAGGCTCTAAAACTACGATCACCCTAAAATCTTCCGCAACGCGAGAAGTATGGGAATGCTAACGGAGTTGAGAAAGGAAGAGAGACGTGTTATTCGAGGAAACAAAAGAGAGGCCGAAATACTTGCTATCCGACAGGAAAAGTGTCTGGAAATTGTATCAAAAGGTAATCCAATATGTACAATATGTACCAGTTATAATAACCACGCGATCAACCAGCTACACATTTCTTACCAGGATCTAACATGCGAGTTGTGCGAAAGACTGAAGACAACCGTCAGTGAACTGATTGGGCCGTAACCTGACACCCCTATTACCGCTTGGCGTAAACGGATTGGATCAAAAGCTCTATCGTTGCAAATATCGAAAAGTGCATTTTAAAACAGCTGCAGAGTTAATAGATTAGCCGTAAATAGTTACGTAAATTATATTTTTTGTATTCTACTGTTTTCCAACTTTTAAAATTTGTTGATTTTTTATGCCCAACCACTAGAGAATTCATATCGATACAGTTGCTTATGGAACATATACGAGAGGATTCATTAGTGCGCAATTGAGAATAATGAAATATATTACATAATTTTTGTTTTCACTAATCTTCAAATCAATTTTTCTACTTACTCTAAGCCACAAAGTATTTTACCGAAATTCACAAATAATTGAGTAGCCGTTCAATTGAGTGGAATAAATACATAAGTATATGTGTATGTAACATAAGGACGTGCGTACTACATATGTATATATGTATGTATTTCTGTTAATACCCTGCACAAAATGCAACATGTCCGGGATATAACCGGGATTAGTCGGAAGAAATGCCAACATATCGGGTTCCACATACAGAACAACATTGAACACCAAAATTGGGATGTATACAGTTCTCAGTTGTACTTTTCACAGAAAGAGGCGGTCACAAGCTTGACGGGCAAATATTTATTCTGATAGTGCGAGCGCTGGGCCGAGAGTGGACCGCGGGCGCTCAAAGGAACTGAGGTCGCTAACAAAGCGGCAGCTCTCGATCCTCGTAGGAGTTCTGACTGGTCATTGTCCGATGGGTATTCATGCGGTTAGTCTGAATATAGTCTCTGACCCTTTCTGCCGCAGCTGTATGGAGGGTGATGAGGTGGAGTCATCTTTTCATTTTCTGCTAAGCTGCCTTGAAAAGGCATTCCCTTGCGATCACTAAAAGTCCGTCCTATTGTAGCCCATGGAGACAGATCTGGGTATACTTTCTCCAGAGAACAGTTGCTAAATTTTGTGCAGGGTTCGAACAAAACCTCTCTGGAGCACTCACACAAACGAGTATCTTACCCGAAAGCTTCATCGATGTATGTAATCGAGTAAATCAAATGGAATAACGAGGACGGATTTATTTATGTGATAAAAGGATTTATTGCACTGCGACAGAAATGTACTCGTACGATTAAGCAAAAGAGTGTTGTCTCAATAATATTTCGATTCACTACTTTTATTTTATTTATGTATTATTGCTCCAATCGAGTGTGCGTCTGTTGCTCGCTTGCCGGAAGTGCACCTCCATTGTTGTAATGTATTTTACAAAATATATTTGCAACGGTTCATGCCATAAGAGTACATTGCATATGAAAAAGAAAACGTCAGCAATTCATAAGCCAATACTCTAAGAATGAGAAAAACAGAACAAATTTAAAAGATAATAAAAACCATGCGGTTGGATAAATAGGAATTCTGTGCTTGTAGTGCGGTTTCATGATAAATTTAGCCCAGCAGCAGTGGCAGCATTTCCAATTTGAGCATAGCGCAATGCACTTGCGCCTGATTGCACAAAATCAATTGCAGCTAACGAATAACAATAACTGCAACAAAAAATGGCGAATTACAGCGGTTGCAAATATCAGGGGAAGTTACAGCGTACACATTGTGGAATGCATATTTATTTTTTATATATATTTTGTTGTTTTATTTAAATAAATCTCCATATTTATAAGTAGTATGAGTTTAAGACGAATTTTGCGAAACGTTATTGTAGCTTGAAATAAAATCAACGGTACCATATATTGCCACAAAATTTCCACTTGTTAGTTGGAGGCAGCTCCTCAGCTTCATAGCGTCACACAATTGCATTTCCGCTATAGCTTGAAGCAATAAAATTGCACTATGCAACTTCTCACCATTCGCTTTGCAACGAAACTCACAGATCCGGCCACCCGCCGATATTTCTCGCCACTCAGTTACTTCACCCATTCATCGCAGCCAATATTATCGCCTGCAATTGACGAGATTCGCACTCTGCACACCAATAAAAGTGATAGCACAGCCGGAAACAACAATAAACATTAGCTTGCTCCAACAACTACTACAAGTGAAGCGTACGACCAAGTTATTATGGCTACTTTGAAAAGTTTTCCCATAATCAAACTTTCGACAATTACGAGACCAAAGCCGTTTAGCACACATTTATGTGTTTGTGAGTATTGTGGTCTATATGTGTGTGTGTGTGTGTGTGTGTATGTATATGTGTCGGTGTCTGCGTATGAGCTACAGCGAGTGTAAATGCGTTGGTATTTCTACGCCTCCAAATTGAATCAATTGTCAAGTTAGTGCCTTTGTCGAGCTCCCACCCCCTCCCTGCCGTCTCCATAACTTTTGCAAAAACTTTGCTTTTATGTGTCTCCATTTTACTGCCGCCAATGCGAAAGCTTTCTGCGAATTTTCCGCGATTATTACATCGCATTAGGCGTTATGGGCTTTTATCATATTAGCTCCGTTGTATCCTTGAAAGTGTTTGTAATGTGAGAATATGGGTGAGAAACACTTAAAGGCGACTTTCCGAAAGAAAAACGAGATATCAAGGAAAGAACGAATAAGACTTTGACAGGCACTAAAATTTTTAGGTATGTATGTATTCACATGCGTAGAACACCTACGAAACTTCATACATACTTACAACCAGAAACTATCAGTCGTATTGATTTATGCCGAAAGTTGTACCTACTATTCTACGTTCAAATTTAAATACTAATGATGGCAGAATGGGAACAATGAACGAATGTTGAATAAATACATCAAACTGTTACAAAATTGCAAAAAGTAGTCGAATTAATTTTGTCATTGTTTCCGTGCTAACTTGGATACGATAAAATCACATCCAAAACGAAGTTTTTAAATTTCCGGAAATATCTTCCCTCAAATATTTCGTTTAATGGGGCGCCGGGGATGACCCAACCTAACTACCAAAAATAATTGTTATGCAAAAAATTTTAAAAGAAAAGATCATTATGATAAAGCTGTCGCACACAATTACTTCCAAAAATCCAAATGGTTATTTTTTTTTGCTTTTTCCAAATACGCTTTGATTGTAAATTTTGACAAAAAAAAATAGAAAACATCAAAAAAAGTGTAATTTAAGAACAAGTAAAAGTAAGCTCAACCCAATGTTTTATTTTATAAATTGTATCTTTTGTTTCAGAAGTAAAAGTATTTTCATTACATGTTTTATCTGCTTTGCGTAACAGTTCTTTGGACTATATACGAGAGAAGATTTATTTATAGCAGAAAATAGTTACCTTAAGACTTTGATGTATAGAAAATTATCTTATTTTTTCATGAAACAAGCAACAATTTTCAAACGAAATTAAGTATATTCTATTCGCCTTTCTTTTCGTAATCAAATTATAATATTATGTATAGACTTTTTGATGTATTTATTATTACAACCCGGATTTTTTGTTAAATAATTGTCAGTTTATAAATATGTTCTCAAATCACTTAAAGCCAACTATTGAATTTAATTGTTAGAGTTAAATTAATTTCTTTTCTATTTACTTATTGCTAAAAAGTTAGAAAATAAAAAAGATAATTCTATAGAAGAGCCTCTAAGCAAACCAGGTCAAATTGAGATCTCAGTTCTTGCTTCTTTCGAATTTTATCTTTCAACCACAACACAGCCCACTGCTGACAGCAAAATAAAACATAAACCCGACTACGAACGTTGCTTGTAAACTAAAAAGTGTTAAAGAGATTTTAAACTTGGGGAAAAACTCAAAGCTGATTTATTTAGAAAATACCAATTTATTATCAACGGATGTTTTAAAAACAACCATAACATAAAACTATCATGCACTGCGCTCAAACGCTCCCAAAAACACCTAAATTTTGCAATATTAATCTCAACCGAAATCTAATATTCTAACCGGGATTCCAATAGGCCTATAGACTATAGCAATGAGTATCCACCTCGTATACTCAAACGTAGATATACTAGACTTAGAATTACATTTGGACCAATTGCTCTTAGCATTTGACCACCTCGTTGTAAACGATTTAAAGGTGTTTAGTTCAAGAAAATATTAATTGGAGAATTGGAAGCAATAAAGTAAAAGACAACCGTTTAGGTGTGGAATACTCAAAGTGTCAACGCTTACATAATAAAAGTTCCAAAATCATAAGTAGCTTATGTCTCTATTTGCTCTTCTGTTTTCCCGACAAAGTGCAAAGTTGATGTATATTGGAACGATTTTCCGTCATCCCTTGTCTAGTTTGGTTTGAAGACGAACAGTTTTCAGTAGTGTGCCATCTCCAGTGTAATTTTTCGTTCCGTTCAGTTAACGCCTACTGGTCTGTATCAAATATCCTTACATCAAATAGCTCCCGGTATTTCCTAATGTTGTACCAGAAATAGAGTGGCCTACAGTTTTACCCCTTTGTGACCAGAAAACCACCACCATTAAAAAGAAAAATTTATCAATAGTATACTTGATACGCGACTTCAAGAGCCACCTTTTCGTGGCCTCTGGTAAGAATAATAATTTATCAGCAGTAGATGCAATACCGTTTCGACATATTACAAAAAAGTGTAGTATCGTCCAATAAAGTGTTATTTGTACCAAAAGAGGTTAATCCTGCATGATGGCCAAAATTAACAACAAATCAAAAAAGTCAGAAATGACTCTCCAGTCTATAGTAACGCGTTGGGTTACTCTTTGGCCAGCTTGAAAGAGAGAAGAGTTGTAGCAGCCTGTGAATTCCTCAAGCTGGATTAACTTCAATAAATGATAAATAAATTTGAAAAATACGCCGTTTAAAAAAAATCTTTTTTCTCATCATATCAGTAGATCTTGAACTCAGTTTCTCCATGTTCATGTCTTTTTTCGTAACAATAGCCACATATTTACATACCCGTGTTTGCAAACAATGGGCAACATAAATTTTGTACTCAAATTATTTTTCTTTCGTGTCCAAAGAAAGCTGAACATTATGATGTTTCTCTTTCGAAAAGGTCAAATTGTGTCATTTTTGAATATTGGTTCAAAGCCCACAATTTTGCGTTACTATATGAAACTAACTTAAATTTCGAGCATTATAAATATAAGTTTTTATTGATATTTTTCCACGCATAAGTATGTTTGTTTTCGAAATCGACGTGATTCAAAATCGATAATAAAAAATCGAAAATTAAAAAAAAAGCATTGATTGGTTATTTTAGAAATTGCAAGGTAATTTTTTTCTAAATTTTCTTTTTGATGCAGAAATACATTCAGATACTCTGGGAACATTTCTGCATCACAAATATAATTTTAAAAAAATCGCTCACGTTTCTTTCGCGGTTAGAACCTGATATTTTCTGTTCGCCTAAAATAATCTCTTTGGTTTCGTATATTCATTCGTTTCAATTCATTAATGATAATTGACTTGAAAACCTAAGCTATTTAATTTAAGCTCTATATTTGTCCAGCTTTGCTGACATTGTGAGAGATTTTTCTATGCGAGACATCGACTTAAATATGATTATATTTTTATTTTTTGATGAGTTCATAGCTTTAAGAAACTTCGTTACTATTGAAGAAAAATCCACAAATGTTGAAAAGAATCGGATGAAATTTTTTAACATTGGGGAAGTGATCTCAAATGGAAAAGGTATGTAACTTTGATTACTTTATGTATACCGCATAGAAACTGGACGATAAGAAAATAGATTCGTTTCAATTCCAAATGTAGAAAGTACATTGCAAACCAAAAGAAATTGTAACAGTATTATTATTATTTTATTATTAGAAAAATGAACTTATATTTAAGTTATAAGCTAATAGGAAAGGCACTGACCATCAGCTCTCCTAAGTATTTCTTGTGAGTATTGTAATATAAATTACAGGGACTTTTTTGATGTCGAAGATGGACTCGAAATTTAGGTGAACATGAAATGAATTGTCGAATTCATATTTTATATTTTTTTCGCATAAAATATTATGTATTGAAACACTACACACAGGGCGAAAATCCACCTAAACTGGTCAACAAATCAGAACAAAATTTACCGCATTTCCAGATATTTGTTCAATAAAAAGCTATTCTCATTAAGACTGTATAAGTCTTTTCAATAAAATTAAAAAGAGAATCTGTAAAACTAAGATGAAAACTTTTCAATGTAATTAAGAAGGTGTCCTGTAGAATTAAGATGGCAACTTTTTCAATAAAATCTAGTAAATAATCTGTAAAACTAAAACAGAAACCTCTTTAATATAATTAAGAAGGAAATCGTGATTTTCTTAATTTTAGTAAGCCGATGATCTTTTTAATTTTAAATTATTCCCTCCCAAAATTTTTTTGAAATAAACATTGACCTTTTTTAAACAGCTTTTTTATTTAATGGCACACGTTTTACTTAATAAGTTTAAGTATTTATGTATTATTATACAGATTTTACATATTTGCTTTTAATATAAGAATGATTGAAATATGTAAGTACAACAATTGGCGGGTTCAAATTATGCCTATCATTACGCGTTCAATTTCTTCATCTCTAGTTGACAGCCCAGACAGGACATTTATCGCACAACTAGCACCATTAATATAAATTCACAAGAAAGAGAGCGTCACTATCGTCTAAATATATTAATTTTTAAAAGCATTTATAACATTCTAACATTGGAAATATTAAACTAAAAAAAAAAACAAAGGAAGTTATTCACAAAGTACATGTTTATTTGAAGACAATAAAAGCAAAATTTGAATTAAAAAATCGCCTTTTAAATTAAAAGTTTTCCTTATTAATAAATCTAGTAAAAAAGATAGGGGCTCCTTATTAATTTCCTTGATATGCTTTTTAACTTAAAAACAAGAATATTTCTTCTTACAGTTGCATATTTTTGGACGAAATTCCATAAGAATTAACAAACACGAAGTTATCTCCTTGTTTGCAGTCGTTTTACTTTCAATAAATTTTAAAAGAATTTCAAAAAAAAAATTAAGAATATGCTCTAGCAAAAATATCTTCAATATTGTCCCCCCTCGCTCTATTTTGCCTATGAGCTTTTTTATACGTCGATCTCTTTAATTATAGGTGAACTTTTTAGCTCTGTGTACATTAAATCAAAAATTATAAATTTATTCATTTTTCTTGAAAAGAGGATATTTTTAAATTATTTAATGCCACCAAATTTACTATCAAACGCACGAGTTTACGATATTAGCAGGCTTTGTGCATTTCATTTATAACTTTCGTAGCTCAGTACTCCGAGGTAAGTGCAACCCAACAATTATGAGGTCCAAAGTTATTATAAACGAAGCTAATTATTAGGACTAATTTTCCATCAGTGCAATCACACCTCTCCATGTACAATATTTCATATCAATAAATATTTATATCCATTAGATGAAACCCCAGTAATTAAAACAAATACATCTTTTCCATAAGTACGCTCTGATCAAAGGAATTAAACATTGATAAAATATCTGAAAAGAACCCCACATTTTTTCATATTGTAAGCCATTCATTTTGCATAGTTTTTAATATTTTACATTCGCACTTGCACAAAAGATGTATTGCAAATATTTTCAACCACACGCGCTCCAACCGCAGCCATACGCCGGCACACTTATTGCGAATTCATTCACATGTTTGTATGTATGTATGTATGTATGTATGTATGTATGTGTGCATATTGGCATACGCACACATTTCATTCGATCATAAAAGTTCAATTCATTTACACTGATTGACTTTCAATTGAGTTCAATTGCAAAAACATTAACAACAACAACAATAAATAAATAAAACATCAGCTTGCTACGATGCACACATACATATAAATTTTAAATATACACAGATACATACATCCATACAACATATGCCACATATTTCCATCGTTTATGAAAAGCGAAAGGTGGCTTTGCGAGCGTCCTATTGAAGAGCAGCAGTTGATGCGAAAGCCAAAGGAGCTGTCTGGATGGAGCAACGTTGAATTCGCGCCGTTTGCAGGCGAACGCAATATTTCACTTTTGTTGTTTTTTGTTTTTTATTCTGTGCATTTCTCTTATTTATGGCAAATGTGGCACATCAATGATTATGCCATTCCACTGACATTCATAGCACCATCATCCACGTCATCATCACCATCACACTCGGTGTTCTTAACACCAACTCCAATGATGACAATAACAACAACAACAGTGATTGCAAAAATGGTACATATGTAGCTGTTGTCTTTGCATGACGAGCCTAGTCAGATGACGTGACATTTCTTCCCAACTGAAGGATATGTTTATTAGCCCGGGTGGGTGCCAATGCAAAAAAGAAGTTTCAAATTACGTCCTAGATTGAAAGCTCACTTGAATTTAAGCGAATATAAAGTGAGGAAATTTTGGTTGGCTGACCAAAGTAGGATCTTTATTTAGGTCGTCATGAACTCAGAAGAATATGTCTCTGCAAAATACCGAAATTTGGTTATAAATAAGATAAATGGAAAAAGCAATTTTCACTATTTTAACGGAGTTGTTGTGGTAGGAAATTTTTATGACACAAAAATCCTTCCGACGTATTGCGTGAAATTAATTATAAGTACGAACTTTTTTCGAAACTCTATCTAATTTACCAACTTATGTGCATTAGGGTGGCTCACTAAAACGGTTGCGGTTCTGCCAGCGACAATGTAAAGACCACAAAATGTTTCAGATATATATTAATAAAAATACCTTTTTTTTACTATTTTTCAAAAAAAAATACCATGAGATGATAAAGTTAACAGTTATTAAAATTTTTTCAGTGGAATCTTTATAATATGATATTTTTAGAGCGGTCCAGCTCACGTAAATCTTAATATCTTTCCAAACTAATTCGGTGGAAGTCTTACATATCTAGTATATTTTATATGATGGGAAATCATAACGATTTCTTTTTTTTGGATATGGAGAGATGCACCCTAATGTACATAAATATGTCAGCTCACACAGTGCAGCCTCACACTTTGCATTGGCTTCAATCAAAATCAATTGAATTGTGTTTTTATTGAAGCATACAAAATTCTTCCCTTGACGCCACTGGGTACTGATTTGCGTCGGAGCCATTGTGGGAGCCAAAAAAGCACTCAAAGCGAATAGTAGGTGCTTTATTATTTTTCGCGCTTTCTATTTTATTTTTCTTGATATTGTCATATTTCTTATTTTTAAGTTAATATTGTTACTCACTCCATTTTTCAACCTGTTTCTTGTTTTTTTATTGCTCACGCTGTGTTTATGTCGTCGGATGCGGCCTTTATTGACAACACGTTGGGTTTTTCGAGTCCTATGCCTTAAAATATGCTATGTATTGTATTTTCTTTCATCAGGATACCTCCTTTGTAATTTTCTTTTTGTTGTTATATTTTTTGTATTGCCAGCGGCACTTTAAGATCAATTGGATCAATTGGATATTTATTACATATTTATATGATATGGTAGATGAAAGAGGAAGTTATGAGACACAAATACAGGTGTATATACATATACTCGTAGATATTTGGTAGACAATTCACTTTCCGATATTTATTCAAGTCAATTCATTCGGTTTATTTAGAAGTGAGAAGCGTATGCATGCGTACAAGTTTTTACAATATACCCAGAAGTAAGTTGATTGCCATTCAATTATGCCTTCTAACAGGAGTTTTCTACTCATGATTCACATAAGAATGATTTTTTACAAATAAAGATGCAGGTTTAGAAGAACTTCTAGAAGCCCTTCCATGAGTAGCGGAAGTTGAATGCCTTAGGTGTTTGCCACTCCATAGAGTTAGGTTGGGTTGATATGGTAGTCCCCCCAGGAGATATATACGACGAGTCCATTGTGATACCACTTATTATTTGAACGGCAACGTGCATTTTAACCGAAAAGTTTACAGAAGAATCGCTGAGAACCCTTCTTGGGTCTTAATGAAGTGAGAGCCTAGGCTGGGCAGCTGAGTAGAATATGAAAGTATGAATCCACCTCGTCATTTTTTCCAAGCGTCTGTGGCAAAGAATCTCAGACACTTTTCAGCCTAACCACATGAATAACTAACAAACCCGGATAGTCTTCGAACGCCTGCGGTCCACCACCGACCAGAGGGTATTTGCAATTCTGTATGGCGTGATATTTGCCCAACGTTCGCTGAGCCGACATAGAGCCCCTCTGACCATCTGTTGGGAGCTCCCACCGTCTCCATGCCCGGGAGTCACATCTTCCGCCGTGACCTGCCGTGACCTGCCGAGCCAATTTATCAACTAAGCCCGGTATCCAAAGCGGTGCAATATTAAAGTATTTAGAGGCGGTTAGAGAGGATTACACTGGGGAGTAGCCAAACGACTGCCTCTTTGATTGCGACTACCTCCGCCTGAAACACACTGCAGTAATACTGAAGCCTACATTTTTGGCTGAGGGAGAGTTCCTTGCAGAAGACAACTCCTCCAACCTTATTTTAAATCATTACATTACCACAAAATAGTTAGTAAAACGTCATGTAGTTTTAGCAATTGATATTGCAGGGAATATTAGATGTATTTTTAAACGAAATAAGTTTTTAAATTTTATTTGTATTTTGTTATGTTTTGACAATCGAATTTGAAAAAAATAATTGCAATTTTATTGGCAAGTGTAGTTGATAGAAATTACATAAATAAACACATACCATATTTAGTTTCCTGTTCTTAAATTTTCTACTATTTCGTCTTCTTCTTTTGATTAGCGCGAGTAATTCTCTAAATTCATGATAATTTAATTACACATTTTCTCTTCACTCCAAACTTACCATTTTCCGTCTACCTTTTAAGCAACCAATGTAAGTTACTCGTTCACTGCAAATAATTAGTGGAATCTGGTAATTTAGGAAACACTACACTATTGTAATTTTTAGCTACGCAAATTTCATTAATTATATAATCTAAACTTTTCGTTTAATATTACCTTTAAATCTAAATGGTAGCTACCAGATAATTCTATATGTATGTATGTATATTGTAAATATGTACATATATATATAAATAATCACATACAGCCCTTCTTCCCGTCGAAGGTGACAAAGGCCCGAATTAAAAACATTGAAGATAAACAAGTTCGAAGCTTCAGTTGAAAATCTCCTTTAATTTGCAGTTCTACATTGCACCCTGGCTATTTGAATTGCAAAATTCCATTTAATTTGAAAATAAATATTTTTGTTTATTTGTAAGCAATAAAAATTAAAACAACCCGAATCGAATAGAACTGCAAACGGAAGTGGAGGTAGAGATGGAAATGAAATGAAAATCAACACAAATGCCATGTGAAAATTGATGAAAAACTTTTCCAATTTCTAAACTACGAATGGCAAAAGCAAAGCTATAAATGACAAAAAACCAATTGTGTGCTACAAAAACAAATGGTACTTGGTGTACAGTAACTACGATACGTATTTAGTCGCTGAGGGGCAGTCGGCAGAGCTGATGATTGGTTAGATGCTTTTTGATCTGTTGCTGATATTTGGCAACACAATTGGACGAGAATTACTACGAACAGATGGAATTAGGCACTGCTCTGTGGTCACTGGCCTGATTGACTACAAGTCTTGCATCACTACCTGCAACATGTTTCTCCCTCTCTCTCCCTCTCTCTCCCTCTCTCTCTCTCTGACTCTCTGCCCCCTAATATTAAAGGGATTTGCTTTTTTATTTTGTTGTCTGGCCTGAATTACTCAGTGACTCGTATGACCCGCAAAGTATTTTAGATAAAAATATTTCAAATTCATTTGAAGTGAATGAGGTGATGGGATGGTTGTTGCAATTTAGAATGGATTAAGCCAACTGTGGGAGCGATAATAAAGTGAAAATGGAATATTTTTTGTTTGAATTACAAGAGGATTGTGGGTGTAGCAAAAAATCAAAGCAGCAAACGGTAATCGGGAAAAGTAAAAGAGAATAAGGATGGGATGGACTGCATTGCAGAAAGCAATAAAAAATTCATCCAAATTAACACAAATGAAAAATTGAGTTTACATGCAAATAAAACAAGGATATATTTGGCGAGTACTCAGCATTCCATTATTTTTACCTAACTAAACAATTAGGTGCTTGTTAAACTATTTAACAAGAGAAGCATTTTATGCATTATATTAGATATGGACTGCGATGTTTGATTATTTGTATTTGACTTAAAGTAATTCTTAAGGGATTATAGCTAGTCATGATTTTAAAAAAAAGAGATTTTGCAACTTTGCCATTTTTGTAGTAGATATATTTTCGTTATTATTCGATAAACCTTAACTTTTTCTGATATGTTAGCAGGCTATCAGAAGTCAAGTTTTTACTTAGGTTTAGAAGTATTTTTTAGACGCAATGATTTCGTAGCAGTAATATCATAAAATTTTATAATTGTGTTTGGTTTTTAACTTTTTGGTAAGCTGTTATAATTAATTTTGAGTTTCAGTTCTTTGATGAGAAAAAACAAATTTTATAGTTGATATTTATTGGTCAAAAAAACCAGGGCATATTTTTTAATTTTGTTCAACAATTTGCCACCACCATGGGGTACCGCTGGAACATTTTCTTCCATATGTACAACATTGCCAACGTAGACGCTGAATCTTGATTCGCTGTACTATGTCACTATAAAAACTATAAAAACTCAGTCGATGGTAAAATAGTTATCGCTGTGCTGTGTGTGCGTTAGAAGAAAAAATATTAAAAAATATCGTAATTATAATATATTGCTAAGCAATGTATAAAAATCTTAAAACAACTTTTTCCCCAATTTATGTAAAAAAGTAGTTTAAGAAATAATTAGCACCTGGTAACTGAAATAAAATTTGAAAAAAACTATTATTTCTCAAGAACTTAATTTAAATATTAGTTTCATTAGTTTTACCTTAGTTAATCCAGATATGAATATGAATATTTATTTTTCACTTTATGCAACATGTTGTTTTTTCTCTTAATTTTTTTTTTAATTTTCCATATTTTCGGTCCTAGTTTTGTAAAAATCGCAACATCATCAACCGCTCACCTTGGGGTATATTTACTATTTAGAGAAGCAACAAGTTATCGAGGTATAAGTATATCCAATATTCTAGAAATCATCTTGGGTCCTGCTGGCTTGATGGATTTATTTGGAACGCTAATAATAATACTGTAATTAATTGTAAAATACTGTGCTTTGACTTAATTTGAAAAAAAAATTCTTTTGTATATTACGAGTTTGAATTCAGTTCAAAATATCAGTATTGGACTGCAAATATTAAGGTTTGAATAATTGTAAACAAAAATTGGGCATTAGCGTGGTTGGTATTAAAACGAGCAATTCTAAAGCGCAACAAATATATTTTACGTACCATTAAAATTATGTTAACTAAGCCACGGCAGCCACAGTAGCCGCTCCATTCGGAGCGTCTTGGGTTCGAGTCCTGTTCGGCGCAAGTAACAACAAAAATTATAGGAAACCTTTTTTCTAATAGCAGTTGTCCCTTGGCAGGCAATGGCAAACCTCCGAGTGTATTTCTGTCATGAAAAAACTTCTCACAAAAATCATTTGCCACTCGACAGTTTACGTAAAACTGTAGGTCCCTCAATTTGTGTTACAACATCAATACGCGCAACACTAATTGTAACTTTGGCCAACATCAAATTATATGTTGTAGGCGCCAACTTATTACCATTCGTTATTTACTATATATTAGCTGTAAATTCATTAGACTGCATCATAAAAAAAGTTGAAAATTTCATACCTCGGGTTTGAATATTTCTGTTGTGAGGAATTGAAAAATGGAAACAAATTTCGATACCATGTAAAACCCCCAAAATCTGGTATTTCTCACAATTTTACTATTTGTACTTCAAAGCCACATTTCGGCCTATCATGCCAAAGTCAGTTGTTATGTAATTTTTTCCCCAAAACCCACATCCTGGGTCGAATTACATGTTCCGTGAACGTATCCCTTATATCGTACTTTGGTATTATGCGTTCAGTGAATGTAACCCATTTAGCATAAATATCACAAATTTGCATACGATTGCAAAATGCTATTCACATTTATTCGCATTAAAATGTTTTATAATTTTTTATATACAAACATTGAGCTGACTTTTTCTTGTCAGAATTTATATTATAACTATTTTAGAATCTAGTGCACCCTGTGGTAAAATACGATAAGGCAGTAAACGTATCTCGTAATTCCAATATTATCGTACATACGATCAGTCACGTAAACTATTGTTATCCGAGTATTAAAGCCTCATTATTGCAAAAGTAGGCTTCATGCAAGAATACAGATACGAATGCAATCATTTGGTTTTGAGTTTTTGCGTTGGATTTGCTCAAAAGCAGATATCTACAAACTTCATAAACTAAATAAATAAAAAACCTTTCTTGTGGTTTCCAAATTTTCCCATTTCTGTAATTGAGTATCTTCTTCCGTGTACTTCCGTGTTTTCAATGAAGGAGCGTTTTAAGAAGCCATATTTAAACTGGGCAATTTTATAAGGAGCAAAACGTATTTTTTTATTGTTGCTGTAAAACCCCATCTGTAAATAACTTTGTGAATTGATGATAACTATTGATGATAACTATTTGTAAACTTTTGAAACCAGTGCTTCGATTTTATTTTTTGTCACCCTAAAACCACTAAGGTAAATTCCGCCGATCTGCTTAATCTAATGAAGAAATGAACAACAATAACATATTATAAGTATAATTGGGTTCAGAAACCTGACCAGTTTATCAGTAAAGTAATCTCATTCTTCACTCTTTACTTCCCCTAGTTTTGATCATAACAGACTAAAACTCTACAATGTATACTGACCGAAATTATTATTTTATTGGCATAAGTTCAAAAATGAATGGTATCATTGTCAAAATGAATACCATAATTTCATGCTAGTAGCAAGTTAGGGTAATAATTTTGGCCCGATCAGATCATTCTAACGCCCACTCTTCCTCCTCTCCATCGTATGTACATAACTGATTTGAATCTATAGTTTTTTTAAGAAACACTTCTTTAGCGGTATTAGAGTGACTTTTCAACGTCGCGTCACAAAGTCGCGGCACGACGCTTTTGTGAGATAAAATAATCATACATATGTATATCTGTCTATAAGTGCATGTGGTATATGATGCTCGGGTCCATTTCCGTTCTCTTAGGACTAGTTCGGTTCGATTTTTTTGCTGATAATGTAGCGGTATGTAAAGTATCTTGATCATTCGAAGGATCGCTAGCCAATTTTCGTTTCAAACATGGTACAGCGTCAGTATAAGTTAAATGGGATTGGCCTACTTTATTAGGCGTTGGGTGTTTGTCTTATTTTTGTAAAAAATTATGACTATTTTTCCAGATACCTATTGTGAGTGTGTTAGTTTCAGTTGATCTAATTCTCGGTTACATTTCGGTAAATCTCTCACAACAAAAGCGACAAAGTTTGCAACTTTGCTTCGTTCCGTCTTTCTTCTTATTAAATCACCACCAAATATGTGAAAAGATCAAAAACTCACTCAAAAGTCAATAAAACCTAATTATTAGCAAACATTCCTTTTTTATTATTAGCCTGCCACATAGCTTGTTAGTTTGCTAGTCCACTCCTTATCTACTCCAAGGAACACAAATATATTGTGGACTCTTTTTCTTTGAATATGCACTACAAACACATTAGATAAAATCAACTTAATACACAAACACGACATACATATTAATTCTCAATATTAAACATACATACAATGACCTTCATCATCCATATCTATTTTCGTTGTTTTTTCTTCATAATAATAATAATAACAGTTGATCATACATATGACTTTGAAAGCGCACTAAAATCAAAGGGTTGCAACTTCGTTCTGTTATATATGAATTTTATTTGCTATTGCTACAAAAATATATTGAGTTTATGCCAAAAAATCCGATTTCTGCTAGAGTGCAATGTTAGAAAACTTATAGCCTAAGTTTTCCGGTATATTACGTGCATACATATATAGATATATGTAGATATATTATGTAGATATAATAAAATTATCCAATTTTGTTTTACTGCCCCAGTATCTAAATCTTTTGTGTAATTACGTGTATACACCCGCACACAATCGTATAAGAACTTTCCCACGCCACTTTTAATTCGCCCAAAGAATCTCAGAAATATGTATGTACTTCCGAAATACACAAGATCCTAGTAGAATTACGGATACTGCTGTAATGAGTACAGAGCACAAAATAATTAGCAGCAGCAACAGCATTTAGCCGAGTTGGAATGGCCAGTTAGTTGGCAGTCTGGCCTTGGAATGTGAAATGTGGAAAATAAAACCAAAAGAAACACAATAAATACATAAATAAAATTCTCGAAAGAGTTTCAACTCCTGGTTTGTAATCCTTACGTGTAATCTCTACAACAACTACCTATAGATTGCTCGCAATCTGTCGCATTCAAAGACTTGGCTCTATTAGAAACGTGTTCGTATTTCTTATTTTATTCACTCGCATTTAGCTGCTGCCAGCGTTGGGTTTGTTATTGCACTGCCGCCATGAATGTGCTCGTAAGTTGGGACATTTTTTCTTCTTCATTCCCACAAAAGTATTTTTGCTTTGTGTTCTTTCGTAGCAAACTTTAATTATCAAAGTTTAGACCAAACCAACAAAAACCAAAGCGGTGACAGTAAGTCGCCACAACAATAAAGCCAGCTTGGTAGTGGATGGTTTCAATATTAGAAAGTTGTAATGGATTTTGGTTTTCCATGATGCATAAGTCGCCTTTTTGGCATCTGATTGTGACTAGCGTTTTTTATGTGTTATTTTATAAATGTAAGTATAGTATAAGTACACTGAATAGCAAAACTGAAGTAGTTATAGAGAATGTGATATTGGTGGTGATATAATCTCGCTTTACATTTTAACTTTCTTCTTATAGAATTTTAAAGCTCACTTTTATTACTTTTTTTTTAATCAATTAGAAATAATTATTTCGATGTTTGTCCTGTTGCAAAATAACCCCATCATCCTGCGCGCGAAATATATTCAGAGCAATTTGCATTTTTTTTTTGTACTGCACCTTCTCCAACTTATCGCCGGTTTTCTCAACTAGGCTAACTCCAGCGGTTTTTTTTTTTAAATTATGGTGCAATACCAATTATAATCTTACATAATTTTATCTTCAATTATAATATTACCTTCAGTAAATTAAAACAACTTCGATTTTATTCCAAATTATTAACAAGTTATAAACTGTCATATACTTTTTCTTGCTTTTCGCCTTGTATGCAGTTGGTTATAATGCCCAACGTAACACTCAGTCATTTGCTTAGTTCAAAAACGGGAAATTTTATGACATTTCAATATCAGTCTATTTTTAAAACGACGTGCATTATAAAAATTTTAATACATTGAAACAATGCTTAGATTACATCAAATTCTTGTTTCAGTTAGGTCCTCAGTGTGCACAAGCATGTATATATGTAACTATGCATGTATTTAATACCTATATATATAAATATAGAAGAATTAAGTAGCACAATAACGGATTGGCTTTTTGCTCAAATAATGGACGTTTAAAAAAAACGCTTGAATCTAAATTCAAACTACTAAGAGGATATAAGTACGGGTATCGATGGCGTATTTTTATTTTATTTTATTTTTAACAAACACAGCACCCATTGTTTATATTTCTAATGTTTGATTCATAATTTATATACAACATTTAACGTAAGAAAAAATATCTTTCATAACTAAACTTTATTTGCATTGAAAATTACAAGAACATGAATAAAAAATCAGAAAGAAGTAAACATATGTGTGGGTATATAAATTATAATTAGTTAGAAGGTTGATAGGATTCGGTCGAGAAAAAGAAAAGCATATAGTTAAGAAGAGACTTAGCTAACAAAAAACATAAATACTTTCTTGGATACTCATCATAATTAGAACTTTATTTCTTTCCCTTCTGATATGGAATGTGCTTCTAATGCCCCTCATATCCAAAGGCAAAGTGTACCAAAGTCGGATTGCATACACAAAAAACTGGCACTCAGATATTTTGGGACGAAAAGTTGGGTGGAACGTACAAATCGAGTTGCGTGAATTCGTTCGTATAGATAATCGGGGTCCTGTTTTACCAATAATTTATGGACTTTCGCAAGAGCCTTGTGCTTCAAATAATTGTAGAGTTAAATCGAATATATCTTATGAGCATGGCATATTCGTTAAACTCACATTAATTTATTTTCTGATTAAAAAATGAGATACTAAGAGTGAAAAAATGTGTTATAACGGTCTGCTTTCTGCGCTCAGTAAGGGATTTTGTACAGCTTTGTTTCAAAGGCTCTGCAATGCGGAAATAACAGAAAGATCTGTAGTATTTACTTTATCGTATTGGATGCGTTTGTGAAAAACTCTAATACCCTCAAAAGCTATGATTGAATTCTCGGCTGTCTGATTATTTACGTCAGCGATAGCGTCATGTGATGAGACAATCATTTCGACATCGTTTTCACTACGAGTACAAATTGAGGTTAATCAGCATAATTCTATTTCATAATGCCATCGTCGGTATAGGTTGTGTTACAACATTAAAAAAAAAAGATTCAAGCTCATGTAGTACGATACACCCAATTCTCATTCTTCCTATAAACTAACATCTACAAAAAGAAACTACTTTCATCATTTCCATTGGATTGCATGGAACACACGACCTATTTTAAAGTGAGATTTTTAAGAAACTCTGAAATATCTTCTTTTCCAATTGCAAGTGTCAACAGATGTTTCCTGTAGAACAATTTTCTTATGCGAATAGCTTTTATTGGCAAGCTGTTTTCCTGCAAATACGTTTTAACCTGAAATTAATATTTTCGAATAATACAAACCTTTCCACATGAGGTTATTCACCTTTTTTAAGTATTCTTCTATTCAAACGCCCGAATATCTGAATAAATTGATTTCTTTTTTTTATTACTGCCGGATATTGTCGACTTTGCAACGCCATATTACTTAGTCAAAGTGGTAACATTAACACCTCATTAAATTTTTGTTACGATACCTCGCTTCTCTTTTAAAAATAATACTTACGCCTTTTGAATCCATTTTCGCCCAAAAATGATAAACTCAAAACGATTATACGTCCGCGCACATCTATTTAGCTCCACACTAAAAGCTTGATAAATGGCAAACACCCACAAGTATAATATACCTGATTTTCTAATTCGCGGATTATCCTTTTTGTTATTGAATTTGTCGCTAGAAATTGAATTTTAAAGAGAAAATTCGTATTAAGATGTGTTCACGCTATAGAGACTAGGAATGGTTCGCACAATGTTTTATCACAACAAGTTGAGCGTTTGTTAACATTAACCTAAAATGGTTTCACTTAACCGGAGAGAAAACAATCTAGAGGCGTAAAACCGAACGTTCTCGTTGCCCCGTCGGCTGGCTCATTTCGCGAAGTAACGCGTTCACCAAATATTTTCTTCAATAAGTCGATTATTTGACGCGGCGTACGGCTTGTGGTGTCTTCTGTTGGAAAATCATACCTTCATTTTTAAAGAACTAAGGATCAAAACCTAATACTATTTTTATAATAGGTATAAAATGGTGAAAAGGAGTAGTGCTCCTGATTTCCTCTCATTTTATTACATGATGGTCATTTTACAAAGTCGATATTTGTTCCAATTTATTATAATGAATCCAGTGCATTTTTGAGCAAGCCGCTAAATATTGCTACCAAAAATTATTTTGGTTATATTATTCGATGAACAACTTTTCCCCGCGCTTTGGCTTTTTTAAACCTTTTTAGGTACTTACTCTAAAACTTCGTAAAGTCGGTCCTACTTTTACCGTTTCAACGTCTTCATCAAAAACAAACCATTCAACTCAATTTTCACCATGCAAATTTGACAATTTTCGTTCAATTTCACAAATTAAATTTCGGCCGACACATGTTGCCAAGTAAACTTGTCAACAGTCAACAGCAATGCTAAGAACTTCCTCAATGCAGAAGCAACAAATGCAAATACTTAGCTACACCAAACGGCAGCATCCTCCAACACTCCAATAGGGACAACTAACTGTTAGTCTGTCTGAACAGCCGGTAGATTTGGCATCGCGTCCTTAACGGTTTAAGCATTCAACGCTCGGTGTGTTTGGCAAACAACTTTGAAACTCAAAATTACGTCTTCTTCACTGTGCCACACATTCTTACTGTTACACACACACACACATACTACAACTGCAGCAGCTAACTCACTGAGCCATTGAAGGCGGCGGCCGCGACGGAAACGGAAGTTGCCGGTGTGTTGCACAATGCACCGTGCGGCATTTTCTTATCTAAACAAACTGACGACAAATAAAGCAACTGGAAAAAAAAGCGAAAATTGCACGCGCGATCAGCTCTACGTTTAACTGCAAGATACGGTCGAGCAAGAAACTTACCAGTAACAAAATGACTATTGGCACTGAGGGAGTAGAGTGGGGAGTAGTGGGTATAGGGTATGCAACAGTAGTCTTAACACGAATACACTGGGTGTGTAAATAGAGTGTGTGATGTAGAATTTGTAAGTAAAACGGCGGAAATAGTTTTGCAGTTGATTGAGCAAAGTTTTTTAAGGGACTCCAATTTTTTGTTCCAATATTTAAAATATTCAACTTAGTACTTATATAAGCATTGCAAATTGAGTACACAAGTAGTTATAACGGGTAAATATCTAATATGTAGAGTTACGAATGAGAGAATGAAAAAAAGAAACTGTACTAACAATTGAATTTCTCTTTTAATCAATAAAAACTTTTGAATTACCCAAAACTTGAAAACTAAGTAATACAAATTAAAATAACAGATTTGATGCCTCTTATGGAGATATCGTACATTCACGCCTAGAATACGAAAGTTTTTTGAATGTAATTAGTCCGGGATTTCTCATCTTAACCCATGATTTACATATTTTTCCTGCATAAAGAGAGACTTCGTTTTTTCATATTTCAAAGGGACAAGAAATCAATGCTGAAATAAAAACTGCACATACTTTCAATAACTTTAAAAGTGTGGACATTATCAAACTTTTTTTAATATAAAACGAAATTTAATCATCTGAATTGATATAGTGTAGTGTTTGATCGTTAAATACACTTTTCCATACATTTTATGAATTGCTTTTATGAAAAAGTTCATAAGTAGATCTGTCTCTTCCTTATCTGAACTGATCACATGTTTTTAAATTAATACAATTTATGAAAAATGGCCCGTGATTTTTCATTCTTGGGTCCGAATTTTCTCTAGTCTTTTTAGTTACATAAATCTGATATGCAATACTTGCTTAGCCTTTTGTATCAATATTAACAATAAAAGTAGTTTCATCAAATATAGCTTCTACTCGAATCGCCGGTAGAGAAGACCATTTTCTGTTTGCGTTCGATATGTAAAATTAATGTGAGGTTATGGTTCTGGTTCTAAATATAAATAAAATGCAACCATTTAATAATTTAAAATTTATGGACAATTATTTTCCTGTTAAAAAGAAAAGTACTGTATAAAGAAAGTGCTCAAAAGTTGTTGTCTTAAGTTAAGGAGGCCAACTTTTAAGGTATGCCCTCTTCTGAAAAGTGTTCACCTAGATGCCCTCTTTTTTGATATTTGTCCATGGTACGCAGACGCTTCAAAACACGAAAGCACTGTCGCCTTTAGTGTAGTAGACAATAATTCCACTCTTATGGCTGCCATACTTCCTTCGTACGCATCTGTTTTTACTGCCGAAGCAACAGCTATAATGAGCGCTTGCCAAATAGCAAGAAAAAGCAGACACAAATACTTAATCCGCAGCGACTCGTTATCCTCTTTGTTAGCTGTGAAGAACATAAACTGCATGGACCCAACAATTTGTCAGATCAGAGATATTCTGATATCCAGCTATGGAAAAATAAAGCTTCTTTGGGTACCCAGTCACATTGGTATTCAAGGAAATACACTAGCTGATTCTGCAGCTAAACTGGCAACAAAATCTCCACTGAAACTGATCACCACAACAAACAAAAAATACATAAAAACAGCAAGTCATCAATGGTCAAACTATAGTCATTTTTACAAAACAATAAGCCCTTCACGTCAATCGCCGACTATTCCGTCTACTCTACCGAGAAAACACTGCATAATTTGCACACGTTTTCGCCTAGGGCACACCAGAATAACGCATATAGACTACCTCGAAAAAACAATTCCACCTATTTGTCCATTCTGCAATAGCAACTACCTTATAGTCACACACATAATTGTAGGAAGTCCGAAATTGGAACAAGCACGCCAAAACAACAGTTGCCGTAGTATCAGAAATGCTTAGAAATGTAGCACATTCAAATATTGAAGATTTTATAAAATACATATACAAATTAAACATATATTTCGAAGTGTGATAGTTATCCATAAGTATTTATATATCTTATTACACAAATATCCAGTAGTTAATGAACTAAATTTATTAATGTTGTATATATGTAAGAAGCTGATGGCCTTAGTTGCTCATGCTTATCCCATATTGTTAAGGCATAATTGTGTTATCCTTTACAATAAATAATAATAATAATAATAATGATATTTGTCCTTTTTTTGCATTTGAAGTTACCTGTTATACCGTGTGTGAATACAAAAACCTTTTAACTTGAGCAAATCAAATACAGACATAACGGAAATGTTTATCAAAGAAATACAGAAATTTTACCAAATACATATGTTTCGAAAAAAATTTAAGAATAATTTCATAGAAACGGTTCACTAAATCATTTTTTTCAGTGGTGTTTTTTTAAATTTAGACAGCACTTACCATAAAATCCAATATAAAGAATATATATTTTGCTCGAATGTTACGAATATGTTGTTCTACCATTTATAATCCGAAAAATAAAATTTTATATTTATCGTATTATAGTTTATTATGGTTCAAAAGAATAAAATGATTTTTAACGATATTTCATTGGAAGGAAATTACTTAGAAGCTATAGAAATTTTATTCAATAACATCGAGCTTCAATCCTCTGCTGGAAACCTTTGACTGCTTGGATCAAATATTCCTAATCCATGTGCGTCAGCACTCTGCTATCTTCTGCTTAGATAGTTAAGGATATTATCGGGATGTTTATTGGTTACCCGTTCCAGAATAACACGTGCTTAGTAGTCCAAAGGATTCAAATCACGAAAGACAGGTTGTCGGCGATAAGTTCGGGATTATGAGTTCATGCGTATTCTCAGCCATCCAATTTTGCGTCGGCATTGCCTTGCGTAAAAGAACCGGAACCTTTTGGAATTTGTCTAGCCTCTCACCGCGTACAATATCTATGTGGCAGCTTCTGAAATTTCGACGCAGCAGGATTCACGCGGACACTCGACAGATTAAGAAATGGGGAGCTTATAGTTCTCTCAGAATTGCCGGTATGGTCTTCAACATATCGCAAGAATTTCCACATTGCTCCGAAGTCCGATGCTACCAGTTTTGAAGAAATTCGTAAAGAAACGATCGTAGGACTTTAAAAAATTTTTTGATTCAGCGATTCGCGTTTCACGTATTGGGCTTTTTAATTCCATTTATGCTTCGAAAAATTTAAAATTTAAGTGAGATTTTTTAGCGGTGTGATAAACATACATGCGTATGTCCATATGTGTGTATGTCTTGAAATACCTAACGCACCCTGTAAGCTATTCATGGCCTTTAAGAAATATTTATTTATAGTTGCGAAGAGTATTTCAATGCAAATATCTACATATTTCAAAAGGTGTTACCAAACTGGGCCCCAATTTTTAATTCTTTGTTCATTCTATGCAATTGAAAGCCAATGTCACATTCTCTCATTTCCTATCATATTTTCCAATACTCACTTTCTAATTCCTTTTTTGTTTAATCTTTTAATAACTTTTCGCTTTTGTTTATTTCCAACCACTTATTTTCACACACTAATCTCTTCAATTTGGAAGCATACCAAAAACAAAACCCAACAGACGTTACGATATTCTGGACTGTTGCTTTTGACAGTTTGACGTTTTTATTAAATTATGTCACAAAACTCACACCCACACTACCATACAAGCATAGACACACCGGCGCGTGTTATCAAAATTCTTCACTACCCTGCAGGGAAAACCTGAACAAGTTAATCCTTTTTCTGGCTTACGATTAGTTCGATTTCACCACCTCGTTTTGTGTGAGGCATATCTATATATAATATACTAATTGAATTGACGTGTATAAATAAAGATATGTAGCAAACTTTCGATTGGAGAATCCACCGATATAAACGCCAATAACCCATCCTATTGACTTTTAATCTAGATTTCCAGACGCACTAAACCTCATTTATCGAATTATAACTTGTAGGGAAATATCAAAAAAGCAATCCAGCGTGAAATATTCAATACTTTCTAGGATTCATGTCATAAAATATCCCGGCGATGATTTGCCATAGAGAACGAATGCATATCAGTCGTGATTTCAATGTCACGAGAAGTGACACAGATCGAAGTTTGACAATTTTCATGCAAGGCAGCCAATGTCCAGTTCCAGCGAATACAAACGAGTCAAGGATACACATGAATCTATCGTATCAACGCTGGTGTGGCTCTGTTAAAGAGGAAAGTTGACAATTCCCTAGGGGTGTCAGTTATTGTTGCGCACGTTTTTTGGGGAAGCACACATGTGTCACTAAAATCTTACCAAGCACCACAAATATCCAATAGAATCTCCAATTGGCACGCGCATACATATCCACTCTGGAATATCTCTAACATACATACTACATATAAGTATCTCATATTAGGGATATGACTTTTTACAGTGTCGCAATCTTGTGAGTGAAAACGATGCTATTTTATATATTATATTTAAGGAATACCCTAGTTTTGTTAAATCATAATAAAATCTTCCACATATGATGGTATTTTGCTCTTTTTTTAACGTCTGATTCAACTATTAAGGCCGACTGAGCTATCAAGCAGCAAAGTGACATATTCCACATTTTGTAAACAAAGTATATGTGAGAGAATCATAACTTGCAATGTTTCAGTGAGCTACGTCTTTTAATTTTGCTGAAGGGTAAAAATATGCTTTATTGGCAAACATTTAATAAATAAATCCTCAAAATACCTAAAAACAAGTTACTCTTTGCCGCTCATATAAAACAAAAAAGCTTGGTATACTTGAACTTCAGAATGGTAAAAATTCTGTATTCAGTCAATCGTGAGTCTCGTTAACTCGAACAGACATGTCAAAAGCTTGTTTACGTTGCCTTAACCCATAAATTTTTTTGCTCCGTAGTTATTTTTTACATTTTTATTTAATAACTCAAAACGAAAATGAATTCTAAATTTTAAGCATTTCTTTTTTGTTTCCTCACTTTTCGCTATGAAATATTCACTTAAATTTGTAATATTAAAACTAACTAAATTAAAGTATATTTCTAAACCATATAATCGCCTAGCATCATGGCGTTTGCAAATCAACATGGCTTAATTTTATTGATTTTAATACATAAATAAATTTTCAAATGAATTCAATAAAAACATTTAAACTTTTTGGAAACTTTATAAATGATTAACTTCGTGGCCAAACATTCCACAAAATTTTAATTTTGGATGTTAGAACCTATCAAAAGTTAATCTGTTAATAAACAGTCGAATAGCTGAGTTTTGCCATGATGACACTTTTTGTTCTTTTTTGATATGAACTAAAAGCTATTTATCACCAAAATATGAAGTATGCATTTCATAGCTATTGAAACGGTTTTCAAGATTGGTTTGGAGATTCATTTGGTATTTAGCCTTTCCATGTTTTCAACCCTGTGGCAACACCTGCAGTCAACGGAGGGCAGCCCGACATAGGACTACAGACGCCCGTACCACTCATTCGCAGTAAAGCCGCACAATCGAACAATTTAAATTTATTCGTCAACCGACGGGATCTAGCCATGTTTTTACAGGCAATAACGCATCACAAATATATTAAAACTGTTATTATTTATTGATGCATACTTTCCGGCTGAAGACAGTAGAATTAACGGTTTTAGTGATAAATAACGAGTAAGTAAGTACTGTGATTTCTGGCAACATTTTTCCCGAATCCAGCAGCCTGTAATTTCTGGTTATTTCCAAAAATTAAAATACATTTGAGGGGAAGGTCTTTAGCAGCAACCCGGAGGTAATTGACAGGTAATTGACAATATTTTGGCGACTGTTTTGAGAAGTGGATTTATAGACTTGAGAGCATTGAAATGTATTTCGCCTATGGGGAAAAGATGACAAGTAATTTATTATTTTGTTTTTTTTTTCTGATCCACTAAATAGACTTGTTAGTCCCCTCGTTTACTAGTATATTCTTGTAAAAAAACAAACTCAAATTTATATTATGCACCCCTTTAAATCATATTACAAATACGAGATTTTATATTTTGTATAACTTATTTAGCTGAGGAAGGGTTTCTTATTATATAATAAAATTTGTGTATTTCTCTTAAGCTTTATATAAAAGTACATCGTTTGCCACCGCAACTTTAGAAAGATCTGAAAATGGCGTAACCCTAACGTACCCTTACCTAGATATGTATACTGTAAATACATATGTGGGGTGAGTTTGGTCTCGCCGCCATCGGAGTGCATCACAGGCGTGCCCGAACGTTTTGTTACACTTTGCTGTGATTTTTATGAAGAGCCTCTCCACCAACCGTTTATCCTGTCTGCCTTACGTTTGCTCACATTCCTCTAAGCCATCTGTCAAGGGCACTTTATTAGGGTTATTAATTTAAGTGCTGCTGGACATTTTATGAAAGTAGAAAAAGTAAGCCGCCGTCTGCAGGCGAGGCAATGAATTGGCCTATTGAAATCTGCGGCAGAAGCTCATAGTACTTATAAATATATAGCCTACAGCTAGAAAACAAACAACCAAACTTTTTTTTCGATTCTATTGAACTAATATTACTTTATTTTTTTTTTTTAACTAGTACGCCTTCACAAAGCAACCGATAAGTACAATATCTACAATATATATTTAAAGGATATGTCAATAAACATTGTCAAAATATGAAATGAAGAGACAAGCGTGTTTATGATAATATTAGACATATGTATGTATACTAGTATCATACATACATATACAATACAACAACAAGGACACTAGACGCAGCAATAAAAAGCAATTATTATTTTCTAGTTAGCATGAATAATTTTCGGGCACTGACTACATCCTGACCCAGGTTTCAATCGTAATTTGGCACTCTAGCTATGCCCAAGCATAGAAGAAATCCTACAAATATTATAAATGTGAAAGTTTGTGTGGGTGTGCCAAAACGAAGGCTAAACCTAATTGTACTAAATTCAGCTTGCAAATAGCCTATGCGCTATATTAACACATAGGTTATATTTTTTGGTGAGTTGCCACCTAGTAAACAAGTTGTAGCCAATTAAATAAATAATTTAAATGATGTAGGTTATCAATGAATTGATTATTTAAACGGAGTTGCCAACTACCTAAAAAGTTAAATTCAATTAAAACACTGAATGAAATCAAATATTTTTAAATGGGTATCAAATAAAATAGGGCTTAATAAAGCTCCATTTCGCAGATGCTGTAAAATAAGGTATCTACCTTTTTAACTAAAATTAAAATAATATTAAAAATAAATGGTACTTTACAATATGAATGGAAAGCTAAATATTTTAAGAAAGCTTTATTTCAAACATATTTTTAAAGAGGGTAGCTGCGGCCTGTTTAAAAAATAAACTAAAATTATAACTCAAATCAAATATTCAAAATGTGTTTAAAGAGTATTGCCAGCTATTTAAAAATACTAATTTAATTCAGTTTCTAAGCTTACTGAAAATATATTAGTTGTTGTGACACAAATGGGTTTATTCGCCAACATATATAAAGAGGGTTACCCCCTGGTAAGGAACATTGATTCAATGTAATTGGTAAGGTAACTGTATCTCCTTCCCAAAATAAATATATACTACTTACATTACAGTATGAACTTTTGTTGTATTAATTCGCTGCACTATTGTCACCACAACCGCTTCGTTCCGCTGCTAACTTCGCAATAACTCTTTCGCTCGAGCAGTTACTGAGTTTCTACTATACTGGGGTCAAACGAAGAGGATTTACGGAATATCCAGTCACGAAATGTATTTGGAGAATGTTATTTAAATAATTCAAATTCAACTAAATTTATAAGATAAATAAAGCATTCCAATACTCGTACTGGTTTGAACTGATAGAGGTTTAGGAAAACTTAATCTCAGAAAAATGTTGAGTAGTTGCCAGCTGTTCGAAAGTTATATACAAAATTATTATTTAAAGTAGGTGAAATTAGGTAATAAAATTAAATTGATATGAAAAATAACTTTATTGCATGCATTTATTAAAACACATTCTTGAATAGAGTTCTTCCTCATACTGGTATGTACCGTACAACGTCAATAGTCTGGAATTAATTTTTGGAAACATTCATAACACTGGAGGAGTTAATTGATTTTTATAACCAACTGAATAATAACTATGATGATCAGCAAATGCTTGTAGCATTCTCTACATACTTATATCAAATCGAACTTCGGATTTTTAAAACTGGAAGGCGAAAATTAGACTTCTAAATGGTGGTATCGTTTGATTGCGTTGTGTATTTCTAACAATAGATTGGGTTGGACTAAACCCGGAATTTCAGCAGCCAACCATAAACGGTAGCTATGAAGGATGTTTAGATTTTTTGTTTAGATAATAAAAAATTAAAAACTATAAGTTATTACCTTTGATGAAATTATTTATTTACTATTCGGTTAAACTTGAATTTATAACGTTAAACTGAATGTCATGCGGACGAAGCCGCCAATTAGGGAGTCAATTGACGATAACCAGGAGTTGAACTCTTTACAATATCTTGAACTTCTAGAAAATGCTAAGAAGAAACTGCTTTCGAAGCCTGGTGTTATGCTCCTCAGGCACCTACATGATGTTCGGCAGTCAACTGAATTCATTCCGTTGCGGTCTGGAGTAGAGTAATTTGGAAAGTCTGAAGCTTCGTCCACTGCGATTTACTTGTCAACTATTCTTTAAATTAGCCCCCTTTGTAATTTGTTAATAAGTATATTTTTATGGAAACAGTTTCGTCAACCAGCTTGCGAGGCTCTTATCAAAAGCCTGTCTCTTATACTTAAATTCAACCATCTCATGTGCTTTGAAATTTTCGTTCAATTAGCGTAAATCTCTTTATTTTCTGAGTCGCCCCAGTTATAAAAATAATATTGAAAATTATTGGAAATACATAGATATTCCCCTCACCCCCTGTTATCTTATAAAACCTCCTTATTGGCTACACACCTGCATACTTAATACACTTAAAATCAGGCTGTCTCAAACACGGATAGAAGCATATTGACCCAAATAAATTAAAGAATTCGTATCGTAATTTCAAGTTAAATAAGAGTCGTACATTCCCGATTTTTAAACCGCGAAAACTTTTACATTTTACATTTCCGCGGTAAAAACTAGCACGTTTCAGAACTTAACAGATTTAAATTATCATATTTTAGTGCACTCTTCTACAGATTTATTTTCTTTTTTAAAAAATGCAAAAAACGAAATGTGATATTTTTTCACACGGATAGCAAAACGTCCTAGTATTTCACGGCAATTTGGGCCTTGATTCGTAGAGAGCGACGATATGTTCACTACAATGAAATAGAATTTTCACATTGCTCTCAAAAAATTAATAAATACATAAACAAGATCAATAATTCGTGTGTAACTAAACCAAATTGAAGTACACCCCAAAAAAAAAACCATTTGTGTTTTGAACTAGCACAAAGTTTATGCTGCTATCTTTCCAGACTCTTAACTCAACGTAAGTTCAACAAATATTACTTTTAAGCTGTTTACCTTTCTACCAAAAGACTGGAATTTAATTGCTAATTTTTCTCACGTTTTTGAAATAAATTAAAGAAACCAGATGTATTAGTCTACATTTATAATTTTGATCAGCTTTTGTCCAAATTTGAGTTATTATTAGCCTCGAATTTAGTTAAACCAAGCAAACTTTGTCTTTCCTCGAAGCATTTATACAGCTGAAGAACCGCAAACAGTATGTTCGAGTTTGTATATATATATATACATATCACCCGTAATAAAAATTCATGTTAATTAAGTGCCAACAACAGTTGACAAAAAGTTTTCAGATAGTGCGTGCGTGTGCAAACATTTACTTATACTATTTGCCTTCGGTAAACCTCAATGACACATTTCAATTTCATTGATAACTCAATCAATTTACTTGATCAACTTTTGTCAACTTGAAAAAACAAGTAAAACTCAACACTCAACACATGCTCGTGCACTCAAATATTCGGGCGCATGTAGGCTGTAGGAAAAATCTGAACTAGATCCACTGATTCCATGTTGATGAGATATATATAAAATAAGCCATGGGTTTATTCTTTATTAACTTTATTAATTTTGTTTTCGCAATATTTCCATTTTATTAATTATCAACTTCAAGAAGTAAGATCTAAACTAATATTAACAGTTTACTTAAGATTTAAATGTATAACTTATATTTGTAATAATCGACTATCCCACAGGGATTGCTAATTTGTCACACAAAAAGAAATGGCTGATGCAATGAAAAGTTTTAATTTAAGATAACAACCAAACAAAGTAATTTCCCAACTCTCGCACGCATTAACCACAGTTATCCACAACTATACCATGACTTACCACTGATATAGAAAAAAAAGCAATGTAGAAATAAAATAGATTTCGATAAGCAAGCAGAAAACCACAAACAAAGCATTAATTGGAAGTATTGAGATGATAATAAGAAAACTTTTGACTATCCTTTGTTTCGAAAGCGAAGAAAAAGTTATCGGTAAATGAGAATTGTAAATACATAAATATTTGTCGAAATGAAACCTAAATGTACACATACTCATACTTATATATGCATATATATATATATATATGTATATATCTACCTACATACATATGTACATATGTACATGCATATAGAGCAGGAATGTAGAAGGCATGAAATATAAGCTTTAAGTGATGATTGGCCGACAAATTTCCAGTTTATGAATTAACCCCAGAACACTTACGCGGCCATCCGTGTGCCCTTTTACGAAGTTGTGTTGCTAAAGCTTGCAGACCAGTAATACAAGTATGGACATTGAAATTTCGGATCGAAACACTTAAGTTGTTTTTATTTATTTTGGTAAAAAATTTCAATGTTGGCATCTACCACTAATCTAAATACACAACTATCTTTTGAAGTAAAATTCCATAAAAATAAGAAAAGCTTTTTCGTGTTTTGTATATTTTAGCACACGCAGAAAATACCAACGAGAATTGGTACAAAAGGTTCTCCGAACTTTAAGTGATACGAAATTTGTTAGTCAATAGATGGAAAGGCCGAGAGTGTGTTTTATGGTTAAAGTTGCAAATATGTACAACTGCACGGCGACAGCCAAAACTGTTTAATGAAAAATGCAGCATATCTAAAGGTCAGTTCAGTGATTCAGTTCGTTCTTATTATTTCCATAATTCCAGAAAAATGTATGATCGTATAACTGCCGGAAGTGGTAGGACATAAGGCATCCCTCAAAGAATTTATAGAAATGAGGGAAACAGGATTCATAATAGACCAATGTATATGCGGTTGAGCTGGAATGAGTCAACTTTGTTATAGTTTTCGATATCTTTATCGTGTTGCTATTGATACAGTTCTCGATAACTATATATATGCTCGTTGTGCATGTAATTTTTTATTATATTCTTATTTGTATCCAGACGCATTTGCCTAATCAAGCAGATATTTCATACCAATATTTGAGAAAAGAAAATTAAAATTCTGTTTTGGCTTTGGAATATTGCGTGCACGTAACTCAAAATTGGTGGATGTGGGAGACAGTGGAGGTGATATTCGAAATTGTAAAATATTGTAAAACTGAGATGGTAGCTGACACGTTGTGTTGTTTTTTGTATATGATTATTACTGCTTCGAGCAGTTGGATGCGCCAATAGCTTCAAGTAATTAATAAAATAAACATTTCCCAAATAAGTTTTCTATATTTTTTAGAATATAATAAAAAAAATGTCACCAGCGTTTGGCAATTTTATGGGTCGACCTTTTTTCTGAACTTAGATAGTTGCGATCTTCCTTTTTTGTACTAACAATGTAATGTAAGCTGTAGCATCAAAGTATATTTTTTTGTGGTTCAGAAGTTTGCCGACCACTGATTTGATACATGGCCAAAGGAGCGAGCGGCATGCAAATAACGTATCCGCGTATCATTTATACATAGTATGATTGGTATGTACATATGTGTATTAAAATGTATGTATGTACCTAGTAGATAGTATGCAGCTAACGAGCGCTTGTTTTCGAAACTTTAAATAACTATGTCTACCGAAATGTGTTTTAAATAAAGTCAAATAGGTGTGGGTTTATATTTGGATGTTAGAAATATTTAAGGCTATGTATGTCCTGAGAAAATGTGAAATTTTTTAAAGCGTCGAATATGTCTCACAGTTTTAAAGCACTTGATTTATTCAGGCTACTGCAGTTGTAATACTAATTATGTATATTTATATAATAAATTTTTATTATATAAGTTTAATAAATAAATAAATAATATTTCAAGACTATGGGCACCTCTAGCAGGCATATTCGTTTAAAAGCAGTGCGAAAAAAAACTGCGGAAGTGCATCCTTTATTAATTAATCCATCTGAGAGTGTGGCACGTTCATAATCTAAGGATACCATACAAAATGAATCCGATTTAATAATTATGGAGGCGGAATTATCTAGAAAATCCTAGGTAGTAGCTTATTACGATACATATGAACTAGGGATGCCAATATTGGCGGAAATTGTGACTCAGGGATTTCGGAATATTTAAAAAAAAAATCTCGTGATACTTGGATTCGCCCCTTTTCAAAGGTGGCGTAACTTTTTTAATATGAGTAAAAATTCAATAACTGAAATTATTTAAACATAACTAATTAAAGTAAACGTATTAAAAATCACACATTTATTAAAGTGCATCAAGCACACCAATTGAATGCAAATGCAAAAGTATTTTATTTATTATCTATTTATTATCCTGGTCTAACAATGGAAAAATTGACATTGTTGATAGAAAACGGTTTCAACGTTTTTTTTTTTTTAATATTCTCCATTACAGAGAGAGAGCTCACATTATGTCGTTTTTTTATTTTATTTTGAAATATAAATAGCTATCCGCTTACAACACCGAATACAATAAATTGTGAATTGTCTCAATATATATGTAAATAAAATAAAAATAACAACATTAAATTAAATTTTTGGAAGAGCGGCAATATTTGTCGGATAAAAAGTTTTAAGTGTCTTACTATGGCACTGATTTAAATATCAATGGAAACACTTGTAAAATGTCAAATAACATTAAAGATTTAAAACGTAATACAAGAAATAATTGAATCTCTCCGATTAAAAAGCAGCTTATTGACATTTCCCAGACGTAAACTTTTGGCACAGTGTTGCCACATCGGATATTTCTAATGGAGAATAATATATCAATGAAAAAGCTTGGTTTTGAAAATTAATTCAAATACTTTTTATAAAGCTTTTAAAAGGAAAGCCGAAGATGTTCAAAGAGATAAGTTTAGAATGTTTTGCTTCCAAATTTGTTTACTTACAATTAACCCATGTTTTAAAACGAAATGTTTTGCATATGCAATATTTAAATTAGAACATATTTGAGATAATAATAATAAAAACTGAAGTTATTTACATTCGATCTGTTATGCTACAATTTAACCATTTTTTTATCCTGCCATTTAAATTTTTTTATGTTTATCTTATTATCAGCACTTGATCAGAAAAAAGTGCTACCGATAAAACCGCTTTACAACTTTCTCATCTATGTATATTAAGGTTTACGTTTAATAATGTACCTTGAATATAATTATGATCCTCGCTTAATGTATACCAATTAATTTTGGCATACTTTTTATTACAAGTTCCAAAAAACTCAGAATATAGTTTGTTAATCTGTATAGTCCTGCTTCCGAAAGTAAATTATCGACGTAAAATTTGGACTATTTCCAGCAGTTGTTCTGCATACAAAACACACCACATATTTTATGAAACATTATGGTCATTTTGACACTGCACAGCTTTGCATACTTAGATGGTTTGTATTCAGGTACTGATAAGACAAGCAGATTATTGTTTTTCCCCCTTTTATTTTTTCATTTTAAGCAAAAGAAACTAACACAAAATACGTTATATTCGACTACGGATGGTAGCTTTTTATGTCATAGCCTGTTTAATTGATAGGTAGTTTATAATATGGCGTCCAAAAAGTGACTATGAAATTGTATCATGATTTAAAACATTTTTCTAACATTTTTTAATGATATTGTACTGTTGGATATGTTGATAAATAAGAAAATCGCCAGTACATACTAAATTTTTATGTGTTTATTTCCTTCGATCAGTTCATAGTATATTCTATTTTTATTACGTCCATCTCAATTTAATCAAATCTTGATGCGGTCTTCGAGCCCTAAGTAACTTACTGCCAACTAAATACGCGCTAAAGGCTGCAAACCTATACTTCACATACGTATCTACATACACGCATATACAGTGACTCAAACTATAAGAAACTATAGAAACTCCATAAATTTTCATAAAAATTCCGAACTTTAATTTGAATTTTTATACAACTTTTTAGCATGCAGTTTTGTAGCTCTTTCAATTTAACTATAATATGTGAGACTGAAGTAGCTAAGAACTCTGGTTGATTTTTGAAAACTTTAATAAAGTTACATACGATAATTTCAAATATTTTTGTGCGAGATGCTATATAAACTATGAAAAAGTTGCCAAAGGCCAAATTAAAAAAAATTGCCAAAAATCAACCAACGCTAAAATTGAATGCGCCACAAAAATGCTCACCCAAAATTTTCTGGAAACTCAAATAAAAAAGTTCGAAATTTTGTACAAAGTTTGAAATTTGTATTTATATTCTGTTTGTTATATAATGAACTATATTTTTATAAAAATCTAACGAACAAAATTTATCAAGAAAAACATTTTAAATGTTGTGAAAAATCAGCATGTGGTCAGTTGTTTAAGTCACTGTATGCCCACACACGTATTTGCACAAAATGTATTACTTTTACTCCCTGCGCTTACATACAAACACACTTATGTTCTTCCTTACTTCCTTCCGGCATGGTAATAGAACAAACAACGCTACAGTTCAATATTACGGCCATAAAACAATAAGCCATCGCAAACAAACAAATAAACAATAGCCTGACTGACTAAATGACTGGGCCATGGACATCCATAGACTGCCAACTGGCGCAATTTGTGCCATTGAAGAGCAACAATGCGTCATGGTTAGTTTGCAATGCAGGGCACAGTCATCTGAAGTAGCTAAGATGCCGCACTAGAGTCTCACATACCGATACAGTGAAGTAACAAAATATACATACACTACATACTGCCGGACCTTTGCAGAAGCCGTATCAATAGAGCCAAGAACTGTGCCCTTTCTAGCATGAAATGCATTGTTTGTATCCTGTATGTACTCTATACTGTACGCATGGCTCTATGTATTGTGCACTGAGGTTTTATTTAATTGAATTTTGAGGCTAAAATAAATTAAAGTGGTCTGGCCAGTGGCGACATTAAGGAGACAAAAGCGAACTCAGTAAACGTTCTTTGGCCTTGCAGTATTTATCAAGAATATTATTCTTCAGTGCAATTTGAGGTCGAAACACGTTTAAGTGTCGCAAAATGATGTTGCACAAAGCGTGGGAAGGAAGGTGGCGAGAAAAATCGAATAACTATGTGCTAGGTAGGTGATGGCAAAGAAGCTCGTTTTTTCCAAAGTCACTTTTTCACTTTTTCTTTTGTAAACACTTTGAACTCATTTGAAAGTACCCGTAATTAATGGCAACACTAAGAGTAACAACAATAGCCAGTCCACTGCTAGTTAGCAACTTCATTAACCACGCTTCACTTGCAGCAAATGAGATGCAAAGTGCAAAGAAAAATGTTCGGAAAACCGATTAGTGAAAGAGTCAGAGTTCTAGTATTGTTTTCACTTCAGTAAATATTTAATCAAAAGTCGACAGAGGCGTTAAAACAAAAACATGGTAATTTTGATCAAGACTTCGAAGCGTTTGGGAAACAAGAAAGCAAGAAACAGGAAGTAGTGAATTCTAATTTCACTGTAGGAGGTAAAAAATGTACCCAAATAGAAAAAGCTTAAAATTTGTACCAAGAAAGAAAATTTTCAACAAACTGTTTTTAATATGTTTTCTTCATTGGCATTAATTTTACTGCTATATGATATTCGGTACTGGTCATCCCTTTTAAACCCTTTTAAAACTCAGCGTACCGCTTTCAATGTTGAAACATTGTTTGATATGTATTGGAGGGCCAATTGGCCGCAAGATAAATTTCTGCTGATGCGACGCATTTTCATCGAGACGATCACGTTATGAAACAAAATTTTAGCATCCATCACTTTGTTAGCAAAATGCCAATAAGATTTTTATCTTTTGTCCATTTTAATATTTTTTTTTAATTTTGCCTCATATGCTATTGAGTTAATTTTAGTTAACAGCAATATTTCGAACTATGCCGCATCACTCGTCATATGGAATAATGTAACCCGATCGCACGTTTGTCAGCTGCATTTGGTTCAATTAGTAGGAAATATTAATCAGACATTCGAACTACGGTGCTACGGTTTCATTAAATAAAAATGGCTTCAGGTAACCAAAGAGAAAACAAACTAATCCAACGATCACGTCAACCAGTCGACCGGTCCCTTTCGAGAAATAAAGCGATTACCAAATGTTTTCTCTAATAAATCGATTGTTTGACCAGCTGTCAAAACTGGCAAGGTTGGTATTGCACTATAACTGTTATACTAAAGCTAAGAATTTGAAATTCAGTACGAATATTATTTACATAAAGTGCTCAATGAAAATCGTCCAGATGGGGCAACTATAACTTAAAGGTTCCATACAACTGATTGATTAGTAGAACAAAGTCTAATGAAAAAATCGCCAATATCGATGCTCTGTAAGGTATAGCCATAATACAACTGACTGTTCAGATATGAGGATTCGATTTAAAACTAATTAATTTGATTGTATTTTGCTATATGAAAATAAAAAGTATTTTAATACTTAATATTCATTCTAAAAACAAAGAAATAAGTTTAATTTAATATTTTTATATTCATGAAAGATGTGAAGTTGTCGGCATGGCTAAAGATAGCCCTTTCTTTCACTTGAATCGGCAACGCTGGCAGCTAGTTATGGGCCTAACCATCCTAACCAAAATTAAGTTGATACTTAAAGTTAGTTGTAGCTTTCTTGAGAGATGACCGATTTAAAATGATGCCAAAAAGCTACAAATAGATAAATAATTGATCAACATTTAATGAAATTTTTACTGCGGTACAACTGTAAACCGTAGTTAATTTGTAAATTGTAGGAGAAGTTCTCCAAAGATTGAGCTACATACATATATGATGTGAGCGCCATATTATTAATATTAACAATGCTTTATGGATTCCTCGTTCCTAGTTCCGAGTGCACAAATTTGGTTTATTGATCGCTGCACAAATACGAGCACGATAATATTCACAAACTGAGCCCGTACTAGCGAAATAAATTTGTACAACCTGTAAGCATTGATTTGGAATTAGTTTATTTGTAATGGAATGGCAAACTAACATTAGCATAGTTAATAAAAGCGTTGACAGATCTTACCGATTGTGAATATTTAATAATTATCGGGAAACGAAATGGATCCTCTGAAAAACGCCCTTATGTACATAGACAATCCTCGAAAACGCGCTGACACTTGCAACCAACAAAACTTTATCATCAGTAATCAGCCATTTACCCACTGTGCTTCAAACAAAACGAGAAACTCGAAAAAAGTATTAAACTAAGAATTTCCCATCTTCGGGATTTTACTTGAACCACCATTTTTTGTTCAATTAAAAATGTTTTTGTTTTTATACAAAGTAACGGAAAAAAATTAGCTGCACAACTGTTGCTAACCGCACTTGCCGCGGCTGTTACACCTGGCCGAAGGCGCTGATGATTATGGCAAACTTTTGACAAAATTGAATTTCAACAAAATTCGCTACGTCAGCGTTGAATTGCAACTTGCCAGGATCGAAAGGAGAAAGGGAATGAAGGACAATAAAGCTACCCGACACGCTACAGTATCACAACGCTAGCTGAAGCAACAACAGCACTTATGGCAAGTTGCAAGTTTGCAGCAGCATTTGCTTCCTTCTATTACATACAGCGCCCTCAGCGGCATCATCAGCAGAACGATTCATTTTAATCGATGCTGCGCAAAGTTTACAACTACAGCGATTGCAAAAAAAGCACCACCAAGTTTATTTCTCATTGTTGCACAAACACGCTTGCAACCATAATTAAGAGCGCTGTATGTGTGGAAGCTATGCGCGAGTGAGTGAGTGTGTGTGTTCGCGCGCCAAAAAACACTTGTGGCACAAATAATAATTAATTTAAATTGAATCATTTGGCGCGATTTCTACGCCATACAATAATAAGTATACTCTCGTACATAGAAAATAAATAAAAAAAAGTGGAGTTAATGGCATCTCCTTCATAGTTATTTTTCTTGAACCATTCATTTTTTCGCAACTGGCTTGTGTGGCAAGAGTGCCACTGTGGCGAGCATCGAACCGTTCAAAAGTAAAAAAAAAACACAAGAAGCTCAAGAAAGTTGCTGAAAAGCATTAAGCGGCAATTAATTTGTTAAATGAGACTCAGCGCCAACAACAACAACGTGCAGCTGTTGAAAATGGTTGAACAGTGAAAATTGGTAGTGTTCGGTTATTAAAATTGAGCTTGAGAATGTTTTGAGCTAATTTCATAAAACGCACTACAATTTGCATAAATCTAAATGATTATGGCGAGGAGCACATTGTTAAAATTAATTATTTTTTGTCTCAGCGAGCAAGTATTCTTTTTAATAAGTGGCGATCCGTTCAAGGAAAAGATTCGACAACGAGTACCCAAAGCTATGGAGTAATAACGTACTGTACATATATGTATAGTATATGAATCATAGAAGTCATACCATTGTGCGTCATGCATACATACATAAGTACATATCTTAATTACACATACATATCTATTCCTATTGCGAAAGCCAATGTTTTTCGATTTAAAACTCATAAGCATTTTTATTACTTCCAAGTACACAATCATGCTTGTTTAGTTGTCATCTATGTGGTAAAGAAGCAGTGACAGGCATATTTTTTTAGGGGGGGTGTTTGCTTAAATATAGTGGGTGATATGATTTTTCAAAGTATGTATGGCGATCCAAGCGCCACTTAGGGAAAATTGTTCCTGAACTTTTATTGTTTCCTTGCAAAGTACGGTTGTTTGTTGCGCTAAGCCTTAAAGTTACACAACCTGTGTTTTATATTACCTTCTTTTGTTTTATTTAATTTTTTCAATCAGAGAACAGCTCTGCGGACGGTAGTCCGCCTGGTTTCCGCTTGCAGGCACCGCCAGAAGTGCGGGTATACTCCCCACGCGAGGAAGCTGGTAACAACAGGCTATAACTATAATTATGTATCTGTTTGTAGATCTGGTGCGTGGTATTTGGACGTGGAGTAGAAAACTCCCGTGGATGTGGTGTGGTCTTTAGAGGTCCGTCTGGATGATGGGATACGACATTGGACTATTTCTATTCTGTTATTTTGTTACATTTATTTATTTTGCATTACCTATTTTATTTTAGTTTACTTTCATTTAATATTTTCTATTGTATTGGAATATATTTTATTTTATTTAATTTATTGTACTTTATATTATTTTATTTTAGTTCATTTTACTTGATTTCGTTTAATTTTATTGTTTTATCCATTCATTTCTTTTATTTTATTTGTATTATTTTATGTTTTTGTATATTGTTCTATTTTGCTTTAATTTACTTTGTTTTATTTTATTTCATATTATTTTTTTTTTTTTATCTATTTAACTTTATTTTAATTTAAATTTAATTTGACTTATTTTACTTGATTTAATTTTATATATCTTATATTATTTTGCTTTATTTCGTTATATATTAATTTATATTTTTTATTTTACGCATTTATTTTATTTTATATTGATTTAGTTTATTTAATTTTATTTAACTTAGTTTACTCTATTTTAACTTTAATTCATTCTATCTCATATACTTTATTTTAATTTGTGTGGTTATATTTTATTTTTTATTTATTTTAGTATATTTGATATAAATTTACATTTCAGGTTATTTTGTTTTATTTTATCATGAATTTGATATTTAATAATATTTTATGATATTTTGATTTCATTTTTAAATCATGTATGAAACCCGAGTTATGAGTATACTACGTCTATTCTTTATTTGTATCTAGTTGCATTCAATACATTCAATAATTTATTTAATTTAATTCCTATGAACGTGTTATAAGCGAATACACATTTATGTTAAATGCAGTATTTAAGTAACCACTTGAGATCTCCTGTTTGCATTACACGCTTGGTCATAGAAATGGTTTCAAGAACTATTCACCATAAATCATACAGAACCCTCATCAACCAAACACCAAACCAAAGTTGAGGCATTACTTCAACTGTCTGCGTAAGCTTTTCATATCACTCCCCCGTATCCATATGCTTTGGTGCATTTTTTTTAAATACGCACATTAATAATTCTAAGGACTACAAGCGCTAAGAGCCAAGTAACAAAGGGATGTTTTTGAGCTCGAATCACTTGTAGACAATCCGGCATATGTAAATGGTCAAAACTAAACTACAATCTGCCGGTAGATGCACCGCCAGATGGGAGCAAAAGTGAAAGGGTGATGTGGCAAGAAAAAACTAATAACTTAAGTAAACAAATAACGTGCAACACTGATTTATAGCAAATCGTTTAACAACTTTTAAATAAATCATTACAATGCTTACAAAACACTAAAAACAACAAGAGTCCGAGATGAAAATACTTTACCTGGCTGGCAACCAATATTAATGACCACAAGAGGTAGAAAAAAAGCTGGAAGAAATCAGAAAGGAAGAAATGCTGAATGGAGAAAGGAGCAGAAAATACATTGATATGTACAAATAATTGTTAGAAAGTTACGGGTATGTACATAGGTTTGCTTTTAGTTGCTAAACATCCCTGTGAGAAAAAGTTTAAGGGCTAAAGCTCCCATAAGGACCAACTGACTGATAATTCTTTCTGGACTTTCGATGAACAAACCTAATAGTTTGACAACTTCAAATTTTTGATAGTAAAACTTTTATTTTCAAAAATTTACAGCTCTGGTGTTGTTAAGCTCGCGGTGTTATTTTTAGTTTACAGTTGCTCAAATATTTGAGCGATCATTTTTTCTGTTTATTCGCCTTGAGTGATTAATTACTTAATAAAAGTTTGTTATTATTCAGCGAGTTGCGCAAACTCATCTGACGTTTTATTTTAAGAAACAAAATTTCTTTTCCGTTTCCGTACTTTTAAAGTAGCTCCCTCTCTTTACTGTTATTTGCCAGAAATTTTCCAAAAAATGGAAAAAACTGGCTATTGAAAACAAAAGAGTACTGTACTTTAAATTTAGTATTTGACGGAGAGTAGCCTCACATAAAGGTTTCTCGCAAAACATTTTGTAGTTTGAGGTCCATCTTCTACTCCAAGTTATCTTTTTCTTATTGATTTTCTTTCATTTGTAATATATTTTGGCCAAGTGAACATTACGTTCATTAAATTGGATTTGAAGATGGCATTGTTCTGCTCGAAGTTGCGTTTATTTCCTACAGGTTGCATTATTGTTTTCTGGCACTCAGGCGAACCGCAAGATAAATGCCGTAATATGTAACAGGGCTTTGCCTAGTATTGCAGATACGAGTAACATATTCCTTTTCATTTAGCGCAGTTCTAGTTGTTGCTACGTCTGACCTAGAAGGCGAAACGTATTGACACGTAGAAGAAACCTGAGACCCAAGCATAAATTATGCATAGCCACATCAATTTCTGCCAGCGCTTATTGTATGTATCTAACAACAACAAAAAGACCATATGTAACAACAAATGACTCGGCTGCAAAAAGTAAGCAGATTAAAAAATAAAGCTGTTAAGCAAAATGTGTGAATGATACAAGTTGCGATGTTGTGGCAGGTAAGTAACATTCCCAACTCGTCCACTGGTAATAGCAGGTTGGCTGGAGCAAACTGGGTGCAACCTCTCCACTGTCTCGTTTGTAAACTTCAATCACTCTTTTTTCTTTTGTGAAAAGTTTGAGACGCGATAGGAGCACTAATATGGCATATGAAATATGAAGCTGTGGCAAAAAGACGCATCCGACATATACGCAAGCATATGAACTCACAACATACACCTACAAGCAAACGGATACTTAGTACATGTTTGACGTTCAGACGCAAAACACACCTAATCCCTGTAGTTACAGACCGACTAGTTGTGTAAAAAGTACCAGTTATTAGCCTACTTAAATTTAACCGGTTGGAAAAATAAATAGCATTTACATAGGCTTGCACATTTTATTAGTGAATTTAATAAATAAATGAGTTCTTGAATAACTATTCTCCATTTTTTCTTATGTCGACTAATCCAACGTCAGCCAATATTTACTGTCCATCGATCTTAGTTATATTATCAGAAATACAATTAGCTAAGCTCCTGATATTACAAAATAGATGAATGAGATTCATTTTAACCGAAAAGATAGATGCTTAGAAAATTGGATGGGGTAAATAATTTGTTATCATAATATGAAAATGATCTTTAACATAACAATTTGTAATGCTCCTATATATTTAACAAAACATAATTCTGAGCTACCCTTATTAAAAACTCATTAAATGCCAAACGAAATAAAATTTTTTTAGGTAATTGGTGTATTTGAAAACAATCTTAACTAGAACTGGACAACTTTAGCTATAAGATAAGTTCTACATTATTTACGGTAATAATTGTGTTTTAAATTTAAAACTAGGTTAAGGTATAAAAAAAAACATTGGGCAATTAACCGGAAACGAACAATCTATCTAATGTTGAAATTGCAACTATGTGTAGTCCTAGTCCTAGTACTAGTCTACGTATGTAAAACATATTCCCACATAAGACTGAATAGTACTGGTAGCCTTAAAGGCTATCTCAGGAAGTAAATACGAGAGTAAAAATTGCACATCACGCAAAACAAAAATTGTTGGATAAAGAGGAAGAGGGGGGTGAAAGAAACGCGCAAAATTTCCACGGGTCTGCTATTGCGGCAAAACTTGCGCAAGGCTAATCCATATACATTTTCCCAATTTTTCGGGTCTTAATTCACACTTACACAATCAAACGACTGGTCATGTATACAATTTGGCACATTTTTTCTTAATCGCGTGTAATCTTTGCGCGAAGTTTTTACTCTCGTCTCTTTTTTTGGACCATTCGGTGCGCTCAGTATCTACATTTCGAGGGCATACATCACTGAGCCAAAGTCACTGTCGAAACTATAGATGGGCGCGTGACTGATATGGACTCACGTTTACACTCGCTCACGGCACCACTTTCGTAAATCACGCACATTTATGTTTGCTAATTTTTTTGTCAATCACTTTCACGAATCATTCTTTCTATTAATCACATTATATTTCACATTGTGTCCTGGAATTTAAATACTATATACATGTGAAAAATTATACAAAAGCATGACGTCAAGATTTTCACCGAGTGGTCGTGTACAACTCTCTTCAAATATTCTGCCTGATACAGAAAAAGGCCATTCACTAATTGTAGAGCTGCAAGGAACGTTTAAAATTTGTCTCAAAAGACTTCGTAGAAGAGGAAAATCTGTTGCTTTTTCGAAAAATTTTGCAACATCGTAACATTTCTTGTTTATCTATGATATTTTCATTTCAAGCATTGCTTTCATTTGCTCTCGCTCCGGTGGAGTTAAAAAGTAAAGCAACAAATTCTATTGAAGTTGTTTGCAGGTTTTACTCAAAGCTGAAGTGTAGTTGTCTATAAATCCGATTAACTTTCGAATCAGACATATTCGGTTCGTATTGCTTTTGTAATTAAGTTCTCGGAACATTTTTTTAAAAAGGGATAAAAAGCAAGCAATTCTTTCATTAAATGTTTTTTTGATTCCTGAACTTCTAATAAATAAATGGCTACAAAAAGTGCAGTTGAATTTGTATGTCCATACAAATTTACAGAAGTAACTCCTCTGATTAACACAAAAATCAAGTTCACGCACGTTCTCGTACGTAAAAACAAAAGTCACGCACGGTCAATCATTTCACGTGTTTGTTTTATTGAAATCAGTCCCATTAAAGTGTGAAAAATCCTGACACTTGGTAGCACGTAGAAAATAACGCGTTTTGCCTAACCTGAATCGAAACTAAATATAACCACCCGCATTAAATTGTAGTTAATGAACTATGTACGCTTTTTGGCTATTATGGTTTTTTACTGTAGGGTATTTACTAGTACTCATTTACCGGATGCATGTACTTATACAATATACTTACATAACATGCTCCGTTGTAGATATCGGCTACTATCTCAACATATCCTAAGGATTCCTTCGGCTTCTATGGGTTTGCCGAGCTACTTTCGTCAGCAAAAATAACTTATGACTTTAGTTATGTTTTTGCCTTTGCCCTTTTTTACATCGCTCATTCTCTGCTGTTTTATTTTGTTGTTGCTGCCTGTTTGTGGGAATTTCTACAAACTCAGCGAAAAAAAGTGTTTTGAAGGGCTTGTGGAAGGAAAAATGATTTATTTTGCAACAACTTTAAGCAAACAGCGCAAGTGGCAAAACTTACGTACGTAGCGGAAGGTGGGGAATGGTAGAAATGGTTGAGTTGAAAAAGTATAAACTGCTACCGAAACATGAATTCAATCGCCGTGGCAGTAATACACAACAATAAATAATATAAGGCAAAAATAACAATAACAACAGTTGGAACTACACCGAGTGCCAGCAACTGCAACAAAAATACATAGAGCAAAAAACTACGCCACAGTTGTGGCAACATGAAGTGGCAGCCAAACACAGTTGGCCACAACGCACCCGCCAACGAAACAACAATAACAACAGCAGCGGTGTTGAACAATCGACGCGTTCAAGTAGCTTTCTATTCCTTTTCTTTGCTAATGTCGAACAAATGAAATGTAACAGAATAAATACACCAACAATAACAAATAGAGTGGAACGAATAGAAATAATCACAACTCGAGTGATGTAGCGAAGTGGAAATGTTTTGTGCAACTCCGTAAACCACCATCTGCGAACAGAGCCCGATGCCCAGGACCTACTATTCAATTGCCGTTGCGGGCAGTCTAATGTAATGGGGAGGAGGGATCTGTTTTTGCAACAAAATCAGGTGGAAAAACATTTGCAACTTATGAATATTTGACAGCTGCGAAGCCACGTGCAGAGATGGTAAGTGAAATATTTTTTTTTAGCCAACAACTGGGCAACAAACGCTTATTTGCATAAATATTTCAAACACGATGACAACAACAAAAATAGCTATAGAAGCAAATGAAAAATATGAAAATAATAGAAAAATAATGGAGTTTGAAGGCACCGTTATTAAAATTAATTCTGAAGAGAAATTCTCACCAAGTAAAATGAGAAAACTTTGGTAACAAATACTAAGATAAGGCTACAAGATATCTTTAAAAGTCGAATTCTGCTACCAAATCTAAAGCCGCTCAATTCAAAGAAAAGCATTTAGTTTAAAGACTGTGTTCATCTACCTAAGAACGTCGCAGGAAATTAAAAGCTATTTATTTTATTTAATTTTATGAAGTACAAGACATCTGATTTTGGAGGCAAGCGGGTTTAGATAACTCAAAAAATGTATTTCTTTTATTCTATAAGAAGAATTATTTAAAAATTTTGCGAAGCAAAAAGCTTTGAAAAATTACAAAATGCAACACTCCCCGCTAATTTGCATCGCGAAACGGCATACAACTGTTGAAGCATGTAACCAGTAAAAATCTGAAAAGGTGCAGAAACCCCTTTTTATTTGTGTTATGAAGAGAGTACGACCGAACTTCGGTCATGTTCAGATCAGTTAGGCTCCACCAAAAAACAACGAACTTTGGCAGGATATTTGTCAGTTTTAATTTGCCATTACTATTTTAAAAATCTATCAATACTGATTGTTTCGTAACTTCTAGTAGCTCGCTCAAACAAAATTTTCCTGGCGCTCCTCCGCATATTCGTCCATATAATGGGACTCGGATATTTTTCTTTATTGGCGATCAACGGTAATTTGTAGCTACTTGAAACTTGCATTTCTTATAATGTATACTAAAATCTGGTTTAATGTTTGTCGAATTTTTCCCCCCATTTGAACAAAGTTTGGAACTTGGATTTTCCCGGTGATTGTTATAAAATGAATTTATAAAAAAAAATAAGATTATGTGATTGTGTCATCGTTATGTTGTCCCCGTAACTGTACACGCGTATGTTGTATGGGAAACGAATTTCAATTAAGCTCGGTTTTCGTTTTGCAAACGAAATCTTTTTTAAAATGGTAATATAACGGTATATTCAAAATTAGTTCATAAAACCCCAGAACTGCCTTGAAAGGTTGGTGTATAAGAATAATAAGAGTTTCATTCTTTACTTCATGTAAGCTAAACCAATGTTTTCGAATTGTTTATCTTCTTATCAATTAAGTAACCCATTCAAAGACGAGGTGACTCAAAAAATGCAATTGAGTGTTTTGAAAATAATAAAAAACTCAGTTTACTAGGGCGATGAAGCTCATATTTTCTGTTGAAAAAAATAGTTTCAAAATGTTTGGACGCTCCTCTATCGAGTGTGTCTAGTGACCAATTATTTAGAACTGCAGGTCAGCTTTACACCAAAATAAGGAATCGGTTGCGGGGCAACAATGTACAATTAAAATTTCGTGCACTAAAGATTTAAAATTTTTATTGTTATTTTTACACAAATATGTATGTATGTATGTATATTTATGTGATGAACTGAAATGGATTTGATTTAAACTATTGTACGTACCTTTTTTATAACAATAAAAAAAATGTCTATGCTTCGGTTCGGCTCTCTAGTAAAAGCCTTTGCACGAAAATGCTTTTCAAATAGAGATATATTGATGAAAGGAAATATATTGTAAATATGAACAGATGCTGCAAAAATACTTAAAAAACCCACTCCTATTTAAAAATGCTTCCCTAATATACTTAAATGATACATTCATGGTTACAAGAAATAATGCAACTATTTTACCATTTCACATTTGAACCTGATATTTGAGAAAAGAAAGAATGCATTCACACTAAATAGCGCAACCAACTTAGCTTATCGATCTTAGTTAGCTTTACATTCGTTGGAGGAAAAATAGCCTTTTTAAATGATCGGTCATACCGAATTGAAAAAGATTTAGAGGCGGCTCAAGGCAGCTGTAATCTTTATTTATTTATTTCCTTTTTCTAAATGGCGCAAAATATTTAAAATTTAATCATGTAGTTTTACTAAAAGATTAGCAGCAACTGGTTCAGAAATGAACTTTATTTGAATGGAAATAAGAACAAAATATTTGTGATCAAACCATTATTACCACCACGACAAAAAATTTTTAAATTAAGGTATTATTTCAAAAAGAACTCTTCAAGCCAAATAAAACAGGCCCATTTATAAAAATAAAATTATGTTAGTTTGAAACACCTGAAATATCTTAGAAATAATGCTAAATATGAATTTTAAAATATTTAGAATAATTCTGGAAAGCAAGCTGAAAGTAAATGATTTATTAAAAAAGCTTTATTTTCGTATAGCCCCATTAATATAATTTTTAGGGTAATCATGCAGTGAAAAGGTAATTAAATCGTCATCTTGTAGTGTATTGAAAAGTGTCAATGAACTCATTCTGTCTTTTCCGATACAATGATATTTTTAAGTGTCATTATTTTTTCTTAAAAGATTTTGCTTATGTTCGAATTTATTTTCCCATTAATTGGAGTTATTTTCAAATTTTCAAATTATCTGTTAGCAACGATGAGAACAGTTCAAGTCACCAAACTAGCTCGTTCATTCGTAATCTAACTGATAGATCTACTACTGGGTTTTCAAAAACTTTTTCTCTAATAATATATTGAGACTCAACGATAATACTATGCTAAATTTACAGCAAATTACATATTGTGTATCGTGATAGCCAAGAAGGATATTTTAAAGAAATTCCGTAGGAATAAAACCGTTCGTATAAAAAAGTTTTCAATATGAAGTCCTACGTAAGCCATTGAAAACATCATCTTCCTAACTTCGTCAACAGAACGATTTCCAAAGAGCGGTTGATTGGGTCAATACTTATTTCATAGTTATTTCTTTTAAAAAAGTTTTTGATTTTGGTTCAAATATGATTTGATTTTATGTATTTACTCATAGCAGCAACGGATGCTGGAAGCTGATAATGCATCAAAGCCACCTATAGGACCCAATATTAACACTATTACCGACGATATGGGGAAAGAAGAAAATAAGTTAAAGGAAAGACACTGGGACTTTGTCGAAATGTCTACTGAGAGCATACAATCGTAAACGCCTTAAACAATTTATTAACCTCTCAAAGAAGGAGTTGAAGAATTTAACAGGTCACTGTAGACTGCGAAGACACCCACACAAGCTCGGAATATGGTCGAATGAGTTGTGTCGCTTCTGCGATTCGGCACTGAAGTCACAGATGTACCTAGTTTTTGGTGGAACCGTCTCCGGAAGATGGGGAATTTATCTAGGCTCACATAGCCTTATGAAGGAACTAGAACGATTGCTACCACCGACCATCGACCTAGACTTCCTAAGGACGATGGGGTTAGACGAGGTACTGTAATTAGCGGAGGGCCCGATCGGTCTTAAAGGTTGAGTCTCCGTCTAGTATATCTGACTATCTAAATAAATCCAAAACTTTTGCTGTTCAGGCATTGAACGAGCAGTTCAAGTAGCAGTTTTGACAAGCTATAGGAGTAGAAAACTTAATGATATTGCATTCACTTCAGAACAGTCAGGAATGGTGAAACGACGTGACCAATCCACTGATTATGCCATAATTTTGAGCTTCCGCCCTTAGGAACTGTAGGAGATTATATCAAAATAAAATCAATGAATGACAGAAGACCCTCTTAGTACTGTACTTCTTTGAGTCTTCAGCCAGGTTTCATAAAAGGTAATAAATATTAGGGTACTCCACAGAGGAGAAGCTAAGAGAGATTTCCAATTATAAATTACCAACATAAACAGATCCTTTGAAAAACAAATGGTTCCATGATAACAGAGACCCAAGACAGTGAAAGCTCCAGTAGAGGCTCCAAGGAATTGCGTATCAAAATGGTGCCTCTCATGCTAATTTCGCCATGAGTTAATGTTGAGACAATATTGCTCTACCTATTTATATTCCTGTCAACATCCGTTCATCCAGACGTGAATGCGCTGACGATTATTTGACGGTAGGAGATACTTCGATTCAAGCAAAAAAAAAATTGAATTTCCAACACGTACTAAATTTACAATAGCACGACTGAATTTCAATCAATTCCATGTTCACACAAACACACATCGAGAAATAGATGGATCCACCACCAAATATGCATGTGGCATGAGCTCGGCAGGCTAGCAGACAAATATGTGTGTATGTGTATGTATATATGTATTTCAAAAGTATGCAGTCATACATATGTAGATGTTCCGGAGTAACGGATAATCAGAACAACGTGTTGCCAACGGCAATCGAATAATATGGCCACTGGCAAATATGATGAAAATGTGAGCAATGACATCATCAAATCGTCAATTGATGAGATGTTAGCGACTTCAGTGACTGCATACAGTAGTGGTTACCGCAATAAAAACAATTACAACAACAATAGCAAAAACAGAATCAAAAGCAAGAACTATTGCTGGCCAGATGGCATAAGGCAACAATAACGTCGACAGCGAGCAACTGACCAGCGTTGTCTATCGATTACAGAGCAATCAACCAGAGATCTTACTCAGACAGTAAAACGAGAAAATAGGCAACCTCACATTTGCACGATGACAAAAGTGCAAATAGAAATAGCAGGCGATACACAAATCTAAAGTGAAGGGTTGAGTAATGGAGTTAAGGAGCTAAGGAACAGTGAATTTTACTCGGAGCGGAACTAAAATGAAAATCATTATGTTCTGTATTTTAGATCAGCTGCTCAACACAAAAACTTCAGGCATTAAATTTGTATTCATATCATTTGCAGCGGCCGAAGTAGCCGAGTGTGTAGAGTGTGCGTGGTTCATTCGGAGTAACCCCGGGTTCAAATCTCGGGCGAGGCAAGTTGCTCCAAATATTATACAAAACACTTTTTCTAATATCTAATATCAGTCGGCCCTCGGTAGGCAATGGCAATTATTTCTGCCATGAAAAAGTTTCTCGCAAAAATTATCTGTCATGCGGAGTCGGCGTGAAACTGTACACAATTCATAGGGAAGTTCGACCAAACATCGAGCTATATGATGCAAGCCCTAAATTATTATATTATTATTGTATAATTTTCAGAAATCGTTTAGGTGCAGGCTAACACTTTTATGAACTGCGGTTGACTTATTTAAAATGCCTATATTTTGTTAAAGATCTAGTGCAAAAAAATCATTTTCGAAACTTGTAGCAGATATGTAAATATGTATAAAAGAAACGTTAACACATTAAATTGGAAAGATTATAAGTTTCTACATTGAGCAAAGTATTGCTAGGATCATTTCGATAGGCAGCGCATTAGCGCATTGATCCAATCAAGATTTTAATTCACCTTCTTTGGGCAAAGTTATAGCGGTGGATGCACTAAAATAAAGAAAGAGTTATCCCTTTAGTATCTGTTTGATTTTATTCATGTTGTACGCCATGGTCCGTCACAAATTATAATTTTTTTACCGTATAATTTGTTCACTTAAGGAGAGCTTGTACCAGCATATATCGGGTGTTTTTTTACAGGTTTGTTTTTCGAATAGAGATAAAACTGGCATTTTGTGGTCAAATCTGGCAACTCTAATGTCATTTATGTTCAGTTTGGTTTGCCATTTCATCATGAACAGGTTGACAAAAGAACAACGCTTGCAAATCGTGCAAATTTATTTCGAAAATAATGGTTCAGTTCGCGAAGTTTACCGCGAGCTCCGTCAATTTTATGGTCGACATAATCGTCCATCAGAGCAATTAATTCGGTTAACCATGGATCGTTTTCGCACTACGTTTACTCTATGTGATAATACGCATCCGCAGAGACGTCGAACAGTGCGCACCGAAGAAGCAATTGCCGCTGTAGAGCAAAATGTTGAAGAGGACCCGAATGAATCGATTCGCCACCGTGCACAGCAATTGGAGCTTTGTCCATCAACTTTATGGAAGATTTTGCGCAAAGATCTTGGCTTGCGACCTTACAAGATCCAGCTTGTGCAAGAATTAAAGCCGCGAGACCATGCAATGCGTCGTGATTTTGGTGTATGGGCCGAAAATGTGATTGATCTCGATGCTGATTTTCATCGCAAAATTTTGTTCAGTGATGAGGCTCATTTTTGGTTGAATGGCTACGTCAACAAGCAAAATTGCCGCATTTGGAGTGAAGAGAATCCACATGAGACCCTTGAAACGCCATTACATCCACAAAAACTGACTGTTTGGTGTGCTCTATGGGCTGGTGGAGTCATTGGGCCATACTTCTTCCGCAATAATGCTGGAGAGGCAGTTACCGTTAATGGAGACCGGTATAGAGCCATGATAACCGACTATTTTGTTCCCGAATTGGATGGCATGAATGTGGATGAGTTGTGGTTCCAACAAGACGGCGCTACATGCCACACAGCGCACGTCACAATCGATTTATTGAAGGAAACATTCGATGAGCGCATAATTTCGCGGAATGGACCTGTAAATTGGCCACCAAGATCGTGTGATTTGACACCATTGGATTATTTTCTTTGGGGATATGTGAAGTCGCTCGTCTACGCCAACAAACCAGAAACGTTAGGGGAATTGGAAGCCAACATTCGTGGCGTTATTGCCGATATACGGCCCCATATGCTCGAAAAAGTGGTTGAAAATTGGACCTGTAGAATTGGCTTTATTCGAGCCAGCCGCGGCGGCCACATGCCCGAAATCATATTTAAACATTAATGCCATAAAATTATCCTTCCAATAAAGCCAAATTGATGGACCTTAAAACGATTTTCTTGTGTTTTATTTCAATTCGAAGTTCTATACCCCTAAAAAAAACACCCGATATAAGTAAATACATATGTACATACCAAAATATTCAGAATGAAAAGCGAAATCGATTAAGTCTCATACCTACATATGTCCCCTCCGCCCGTGCATCGGATAAGTTGAATAAATATTGAGAAGCATACTTTCGAAACTAGATCCGAGATAGGTTGGCATTGAAAATGGGCGAAATCGGATAATGGGCAAGCGTCTACACAAAAGCGATATACCAGTAACTCTAAAATATAATTTGTGTGAATTTTATATACAGGATTTAGCTAGGGAAAGGAACATACGCGAAACTGCCAGTTTTAGAGCAAATGTGTATATTTTTTTTAATTCAATGATATTTAGTAATTAACTGAAATTTTCATTTCATTTCATTTCATTTATTGATTAACACAGTAAGATCAAATATGTCTTTTGTAGTACAACAATATAAAATTGTAGTAGTGAACACTTAAAATAAACAAATAAATAAGTACATATGGAAATTAAGTTACAAATTATATTAAAAACAATACTGATATATACATAATAATTTTAAAAAACTAGAACTTGGAAGCAATGAAGCATAGGTATAACTAGATATACATATATGCAGGCAGGTATATATAGAGAGCACATCTTAGGTCTATACATAAGAAATTATTTTAAAAACTAACGAAAATGTGAGTACAATACAGTCTTAAAGTTGCTTTTATTTAAACTCTTGCGAGTAGTGGCAGGGATAGAGTTCCATAAACGTATAGCGCTGACGAAAAATAACCTTGCAGAGGAAAGGAAGTTATAATTAGGAACTATTAGGTCATTTACACGTGTAGATTTTGGAACTATCAATTTCTCATAGAGATAGGCAGGTGTCTTATCAATCATAAGCCGAAATAAGAAAATGCAGTTTCTGGCTTTCAAGTAGTCAGAAATTTCAGAGCCCAACAGACGCTTCCTCCAGGCAGAGTTATGTTCATATTTCATTAGACCAAACACATAACGTGTTAATTGGTTAAAGGCTACCTCAATTGTATGCGCAGATTGAGAATCTAACTTGCAATAGACTAATTCCGGGTAGCAAATTATCGGCATTATTAGTTGGATTGCAAGTTTTCGTCTTACATTGATCGGCGTAAATGAGGCAGACATTCTTAAATTTCTTAATGTGTAATACACCTTGCTAACTATGGAGTTCACATGGTCAATACACGTTAAGTTGGAATTAATAACAAAGCCAAGGTTTGTTACTTCGAAACTATGTCAGCAAACTCTTCCGAATTTTGTACAAACGTTACATTATATCTCAGCAAATTATAAAAATCGAACAAAAGCCACCACCATCATATAACAGTAATTTACAAAAATAAAAAAGTTAATATTTCAGTGATTTACTCAATTTTGATATAAAGTATTAGGTTGAGAAAGAATAGCGTGGGTTTAAGAAAATGTTGGAATTGCCTAGACACCGCCCAATGTAGAACAAAAATAGTAGGTTTATCTCCGAAAATAATAGATTTTAACTTAATAAGCATAATTTCGAAAATTATAGAAATCGGGGGGAAAATCACGCCACCTCTCATACCACAAAAAATTCAAAATATTTGGTATTTTACTTTATTTATTTATTGAATCAAATTAAAAAAATCAAACTTTGGAAAATGGTCGTGGTGCGTTAAAAGAATAATAACTTACTTTACCTTATATGTACGTCGTTTAATTTTTTTAAATGAAATATATTATATATATTATTCTAAATTAAATAACGATTTCCTTAATTAGTTTATGTATGTATTTGTCAAGCGTCGCCGATTCCCAATTATTTTAGTGTTCGCAATTACAATTGATAAGTCTCAAGGCTATACCCTATAGAGTTAGTGTTTTTCTAAAAGAGGATTGTTTTACGCTACGAAAATCGCTGAAAATACATAAGTGCATTGGTATGGGTATGGAATAACATATAGATTAAATATATACATATCTAGCGCGCATTAAACGCTCGTAGTAATCAATAGCTTTATAGATAAAGAATACATATAGTACATACCTACATACATCTACATAAACAAGCTTTTATGTATGGAAAGCTTGTACAAGACATTTAAAGTTGTGTAGGTGTATCGGCAGAGTAAATTTTGCATCAGATGTTTCATTACCACCATCTAACTCTCTATGCGGAAAATGTGATCTACACATATTTTATTTAGTTTCCACAAGCCGTTAATATTAGTAATATCAATTGAAATACTTACCGATGACTGCGACTTGAATGAACCATATTTGTTTATGCCAAGTTTTGTATTTAATATTGTTTATCTTTTGTGATGTTTTTCGCTCTCAACACTTCAAATTTCTCTTATTCTTAACTTTTTAATAAGCCCCACCTTTCTCATATGTACGCTGCTACACGCGACCTTTTCTTTTTGAATTTGATCAGCAGTTTGTAAAAGTTTTGGAGCATTTTGAAGCTTTGTGCATTTAAGATTTGAGCATTGGGTGAAAAAATATGCAGCAACAAAAATGTTCAGCAACATGTAACTCGTCGTATATTTGATTTTCGATTGTTGCATTTTTAGCGAATATATTATTTATAAAATTTTAGCACCCGGTGTTTGGCCGAAGTTCTTCTACAATCTGTGGTGTGCGTCTTGATGTTGTAACACAAATTGAGGGGCCTACAGTTTAACGCCGACTCCGATCGACTAACGATTTTTGTGAGAAGTGTTTGGATAGCGGAAATATAATCAGAGGTTTGCCAATATCTGCCGAGGGCCGCCTGCTATTAGAAAAATTCTTTAATTGAACCTTTTTGGCAACTCTTTCACAGTTTGGTTTTGCTTTCGACGAGTTTATTCAATCAAAGAAATAGGCAAATACAGGTATAAGGGATGAAAAAATTATGATAAGGAGTAGAAAATACTTAAAACTTGTCAAACTTGTGTTATTCTTTTAATACAGCAGTAAAATACCTCAAAATATTGAGCCTTGAAAAAATATTGAGTTTTTTTTCACTGCAAAATTCGCTAGCCATGTTGAAGTTGAACGTATTTGATACCTTCAAAAAATAAATGGAATATAGAGGGTAGTTATCTTCTTCTTCTTCTTAATTGGCGCTATAACCGCCTAGGCGATTTTGGCCGTTTTCAATATTGCACGCCAGCCGCTCCTCTGCTTTGCTGCCTGGCGCCAGTTAGATATCCCAAGTGTAGTCAAGTCCTTCTCCACCTGGTCTTTCCAACGTAGAGGAGGCCTTCCTCTTCCTCTGCTACCACCAGCGGGTACCGCGTCGAATACTTTCAGGGCTGGAGCATTTTCTTCCATACGTACCACATGACCTAGCCAGCGTAGCCGCTGAATCTTAATTCGCTGAACTATGTCTATGTCGCGGTACAGCTCATACAACTCATCGTTCCATCGTCTGCGGTATTCGCCATCGCAAAGACGTAAAGGACCAAAAATCTTTCGGAGAATCTTTCTCTCGAACACTCCAAGCGCCATCTCATCCGATGTTGATAGGGTCCATGCTTCTGCGCCATACATTAGCACGGGCATGATGAGGGACTTATAGAGCGTGGTTTTCGTTCGTCGAGAGAGGGCTTTACTGTTCATTTGCCTACTCAGCCCAAAGTAGCACTTGTTGGCAAGAGAGATTCTTCGTTGGATTTCAAGGCTGACATTATTGTTGGTGTTGATGCTGGTTCCAAGATAAACAAAGTCCTCTACTTTGTCAAAATTGTAACTGTCAACAGTGATGCGGGAGCCAAGGCGCGAATGCGCTGACTGTTTATTTGATGACAGGAGGTACTTCGTTTTGTCCTCGTTCACCTCCAGACCCATTCGCTTCGCTTCCTTGTCCAGCTTTGAAAAGGCAGAACTAACGGCGCGGTTGTTGAGGCCAATGATATCGATGTCATCGGCATACGCCAGCAGTTGCACACTCTTATAAAAGATGGAAACCTGACCGGTTTAATTCTGCAGCTCGAATTATCTTTTCTAGCATAATGTTAAAGAAGTCACACGATAGGGAGTCACCCTGTCTGAAACCTCGTTTGGTATCAAACGGCTCGGAGAGGTCCTTCCCAACTCTGACTGAGCTGGTGGTGTTGCTCAGTGTCATTTTACATAGCCGTATTAGTTTTGCAGGGATACCAAAGTCAGACATCGCGGCATATAGGCAACTTCTTCTCGTGCTGTCGAAAGCTGATTTAAAGTCGACAAATAGATGGTGTGTGTCGATCCTCTTCTCACGGGTCTTTTCCAATATTTGGCGTATCGTGAATATCTGGTCGATGGTAGATTTACCAGGTCTAAAGCCACACTGATAAGGTCCAATCAGTTCGTTGACGGTTGGCTTTAGTCTTTCACACAATACACTCGATAGAACCTTATACGAAATGTTAAGAAGGCTTATCCCGCGGTAGTTGGCGCATATTGCAGGATCACCCTTCTTGTGGATTGGGCAGAGTACACTTAAATTCCAATCGGCGGGCATGCATTCGTCCGACCATATTCTGCAAATAAGCTGGTGCATGCACCTTACCAGCTCCTCGCCACCATGCTTGAATAGCTCAGCTGGTAACCCATCAGCTCCAGCGGCTTTGTTGTTCCGTAGCCGCATAATTGCTATTCGAACTTCATCGAGGTCGGGTGACGGGATGTTAATGCCGTCATCAGCGATTTGGGGTTCGGGATCTTCATCTTCTCCGGCGACGCTTTCGCTGTCACCATTTAGCAGAGTGGAGAAGTGTTCCCTCCACAATCTAAGTGCGCTTTGGACATCAGTCACCAGATCGCCGTTCTTGTTCTTACAGGAATTCGCCCCGGTCTTAAAACCTTCCGTAAGTCGCCGCACCTTTTGGTAAAATTTTCGGGCGCTTTTCATTTCGGCCTCTCTCTTCTTTCTACGGACGATACGTCTCTCTTCCTTTCTCAACTCCCGGTAGCGTTCCCATACAGCTCGCGTTGCGCCCGATCGCAGCGTGGCCCTGTAGGCAGCATCTTTATTTTCCGAAGCGGCGCGGCATTCCTCATCATACCAGTCATTTTTTCGGGTTCGCTGAAAGCCAACGACTTCTTCAGCGGCGGTACGCAGTGATCGAGAAATGTGCTCCCAGTGCTCGCAAATTCCGGTTTCTTGAGAAGTGCTCTCAGTGAGCAGGTGTGAGAGTCGAGTGGTGAAGTTTGCAGCTGTCTGTTGCGATTGCAGCTTTCCGACGTCAAGCTTTCGCTGTGTATTTACACGCACGTTTTTTGATGCACAGAGGCGTATGCGCATCTTGGCTGCGACAAGATAATGATCCGAATCGATGTTCGGTCCTCGGAGTGTACGTACGTCTAATATACTGGAAGCATGCCTTCCGTCTATCGCAATATGATCGATTTGGTTTCGCGTTTTTCGATCTGGAGACAGCCACGTAGCCAAGTGTATTTTTTTATGCTGAAACCTGGTGCTACAGACCACCATGTTTCGGGCCCCGGCAAAGTCGATCAGTCTCAGTCCGTTGGCGGAGGTTTCGTCGTGGAGACTGAATTTTCCGACAGTGTGACCAAAGATCCCTTCCTTTCCCACCCTGGCATTGAAGTCACCAAGCACGATTTTGATATCGTGACGGGGGCAGCGCTCGTAAGTGCGTTCTAAGCGCTCGTAGAAGTGATCCTTGATCACATCGTCCTTCTCTTCTGTCGGTGCGTGGGCACAAATCAGCGAGATGTTGAAAAATCTCGCTTTGATGCGAATCGTGGCGAGACGCTCGTCCACTGGAGTGAACGACAGTACTTGGCGACGAAGCCTCTCTCCCACCACAAATCCAACACCGAACTTGCGCTCCTTTACATGGCAGCTGTAGTAGATGTCGCAAGGCCCAACGGTTTTCTTGCCTTGCCCCGTCCATTTCATTTCTTGGATGGCGGTGATGTCAGCCCTTACTCTTACGAGGACATCAGCCAGCCGGGCAGCGGCACCTTCCCCATTAAGGGTTCGGACATTCCAGGTGCATGCCCTTAAATCGTAGTCCTTAAAACATTGCTTGTGGTCGTCATCAAAAAAGGGAGATCTCATCCGAGGCACATTGAAATTTTTCATTGGGTAGTTATCTAATGTTGATAAATCGAATTTCGATATTTGTATGGGATGCCGTTTATACAGACTGGATAAATTTTTTCGACAATTTTGGTGTGTAAAAGATGTGATAAAATTACACGAGCGCAAATGCAGCCTTGTTAAATTATCAGCTGTTTAATTTGCTCGCAAATATTTATTTATCACTTTTAACAAAACTTATTTTGGTTCTTTATGATAAAAAATCATTGGGAAATTTCGTTCAAAACAAAATTCTAATATAATATGTATATCGATTTAATCTTAATACAATATACTCTACAATGTGATTTTTATTTTTTCGATCATAACTCATATAATTGGCGTTGTTGCTTTATTGTCATCGCCGACAAATTTGTCTGCCTTTTTAAGATCGAAAATATTTAAATCCTTGAGTAAGGATTATTTTTTACCGAAAAAATAAGAGTTACAAAATATTTATCACGTTTGATCGAATAAATAAAAATTACAAACTCAATCGTTAGTTTACAAGTTTACGACTTTTTGTATAAAAATTATAACCGCTACGGTCCCTGCCAACAACGTACAGAAACAAACACTAAAAGAACACAACTTAGGCATTCAGTCCACCAAGCAAACCAAATCAGCTACTTAGTTAACACCACCTTATATGAATTGGCCTTGAGTTTTCGTTTCTCACTCACTTTTGGTAAATTTATTTTTATAAATGAAATTTCGATAGCACATGTTTGACAGCACATAAAAAAGTTTGCACAAAAAAAAAACATAATAATAGAAAAAGATAATTCTTGTTCTTTTTATCAAAGTCGCAAGTTAGCCCCACCGTTTTATATAGATTTTGTTAGGCTATACCAATCAACTGCTAGGTGAAAAAATATATATGATATGATAGATTATTTTATCCACAAGTGTGCTCGGGTATATAAATTACAGATTATGCTCCTTGTTATGATACATGCAAATGAGAAAATAGTTAATCAAATATACAATGACTGCCGGTTTTAACCAAAATATGTAAAAATGAACTGTAAACTCGCTCAATATTTTTTCTTACATACAAATCAATTCTTGTTTTCATTAAATTAATTGAATGTACATTTAAATAAGTCGTACCTCAGTCATTTCGAAAAAGCGTTGAGCTCAAATCAAAATGAAAGTAAAGTTACCATACAAATTTTGCATTTCATTTGCGACGGTCAAAGTTGTACAATTTTCCCAAGTTCCGTGGATTTTGCATTTTTAAATCGGTACCCTCACTATTTTTTCTTATACTTACAAGTTCTACTAATATTTGAAATATGTACGCTGTGCATATATGAATTTCTGCGAATGCTAATGAAGATTGAATGGGATGTTTCCGAATTTTTGCATAGCTTTACTGAAGTCTATTTTCCAATGGAAATTAAGATAGATCAATGGAAAAGTTTGTTAAGCTTTGACTTTTTTCAGTTTATTTTATGGCAATACAACAACCTTGGCTTTGTTTCTCTCATTTGGTTTTCTTCAGCTAGCCTATATATATGTATCTGCATATGTATGTATGTGTGCATATAGATACGTATGAAATATTATATTCACACATACATATATGTAGTAAAAACATCAGCTACCGCAAAATTTTATCAGTAACAAAGTTTCCGCTTCCTTAACGAAATATTTTAATATAAAATACATAGCATATTTAGGCAGAGCCGTGAAGTGTCAGAGTCCGTGCAAGATTCTGCTAATGTTGCAGCAACACCAACATAAAAACGCATGTACAACAGGTATATCAATTTGGTGTTGTCGATGTGCTTGTGCGAATGGAATATTTATGTTTAATGGCTTCTGAGATAAGAATACCGGCAAATCTATTAAGCCAACATTAGCAACTACTATGGGGACAAAACTTGTGAAAAAAGTTGCTATGTTTATCGGCGCGGTGAGAAGAAATTATTTGGCGTCATCAATCATTTAAAAATCGTTAATTCACATTGAGACTTACGCTAAAATGTATATTATGTTTTCTTTTGTGTTTTTATTTCGCACTGAAGAAGAGATTATAAATTTACACACACATATATTTTGGTTAATTGTTGATATCGATCGGTATATATGTATAGTGTTTCTCAAATAAATATATATATATTTAAGACTTTAAAGGCTGCCCATGTGACTCACTATAAAATGTACATATGTATGTATGTATGTACTTATACAAAATATGGTACCTCATCGCTCATTTTTTCCAACATTCTTATTCTGGGTGCGTATTCAGAAAAGTACGATAATAATGTGTTAGTTTTAAACTGCAGTTGGTCTTTTTTCAATTCTCTAAATTGAAGGCAAAGTAACAAAGCCGAAAAACAACTACTTCTAGGTGAAAGAGGTTTCTCTAAGTCAAATCTATTTAAAGCAAATAAAGTACGTTGCAAACAAAATTGAGCAACTTTGGTCTAGAGCAATTTTAGAAGTCATCATTAAGGAACATACGATGAATGACTCGTGAAATCCATGGACTTTAATTTTTGAAAGCCGCTGAACTGTCCAAGTTAATATAGTTCGATGGTTGGCCGATTTTATTTACGCTAAAATTAAATGATCGTATTTTTATTTTCATTTATTTAAAATACATTACGTATATATGTTAAGACTTGCCCATACAAAATTTCATGCAAATAACTTTTCATACACAATGTACGTGTCATTCCTAATTTGCCTTGACAGCTCTATAGTAATAGGGTCGTTAATTGTTTGGTCAAAAGACAAAATGTGAGAGATTTTTTACATTTTTATTATACTTCAATTATTTAGTAATAATATATATTGTATATATTTTTTAATTTACGTTCACGCAAGAAAGCGTTTAAAATATTTCACATCTAATGGTATGGGGCAACGCGTTTTTCGGCAATTATCGATCAAATTTGGAGGCGGTACTGGCTTCTTCTTGAAGTGGTTCTTGATTTATGATAAATTATCTCATTTCTTCTTAATTTATTGACAGATTTTACAAGGATTAATTACATAACTTAAGCGTAATTTTCTCATAAATTAAAAACGAGCCCGAAATAAAACATGGCGTTCACGCTTTAAGGCTGGTCAGTGTCCTATGACTGAGTCGCACATTCTCGGCTCTCGACAGTGCGCTCCATACACAACGACGGATTGTGTTACGAGTATCAACTACCAGACTGCCAGTCTCACGAGCGATTTTGTACAAACTGATGTATAGCAGGCGCGATGCGTACCGAACTGTCACTCAGAGTTTTCACTGTCAAAATATAGCATATGGTTAAAAAAAAAAACTCGATATGGACTACCTTGTATGTACATTGTACAATTAACGTATTTTTTTAAATTTTGCCAAATTTTTAAGTTCACGGTACAATTTTTCTAAAATCTAGCCTTTTCCTCCTGAACCGATATTTTTTCAACGGTATTTTTATATAGCAATCAGAAACGGAATATCTAGAACTCATCTTCAAAGTTTCGTATAAATCTATCAAGTATTTTGGCCCAGCAAGTACATAAATTTAGTACGCTATGCTAGAAGTTATTAAAGCATTTTACAATCATATCGTTCAAACCCTTAAGATTATGATTTCGTTTTTTTTTTCATTTAATGGAATTCTCTCTATGATTACTTCGCGTGCAAATAACTATTTTTCATACTAAATAGCTCTCCTATAACGAATTAATAGCAGCGCACCTTAAAAAACGAATTTCAGAGAAACGTTCAGAGCCGCAAAGGAAAATGGCATATGAAACTCCATATATGAATATGTCCTAAAAACAGAATCCGACTTTTGTTTATGGAAGAATTGGAAAAATGCGTTGAAAACCCGTCTTCGACTTCTTTCTTAAAAACTTGATAGATTGACGATGGATTTAAATGTCTAATACTTTTCAGTTACATTATAGTCTTTGAAGGCAAATAAAATTATCAACCAAGCCTAAGACGCATTCATTCATTCGAAAAGCATAGACGACTTTAATTTCAAGCTCACTTAATCACTCATTCAAAATCCATTCCAGCGGATAGTTTCAGTACGAAAATATTTTCCTTTGCATCAATCAACTTCAAGCCAATCACGGAATGCAGTGCATGTTCAATTTTTTTCTTGAAACAAAAATAAAACAAAATCATGCAAAAAGGAATAAAGAATGGGCATAATCCAAAGTCTCGAAAACTCGCGAATGAGAAAGAATAAATGCAAGTTGATTATTTTCAGCATTTGCCAAGAAATTCGTCAAAATGTCAGACAGGCAGAAAAAAGGATAAATATAACTGAGAGAGCAATGTGTTGCATCGCAAACAACGAAATGCAAAAGCAGCAAGCATACTCGTAGCTTTGAAGAATTTTCAACCGTTGCCAAGAATCTTCAAGCGTTTTGAGGTAACCTTTCGTTGCTATTCACAGATGCCACTGACAGATGCATGGAATTACACGCAACTTGCCACATGTGCAGCATTTTCAACACAGACGGCATATACAGCATGCAATTTCGCGATTTCTTTAGGTCTTGGCAGGCGCCACAAAACAGGAAACAATTTCATGCACATATAAATAAATAAAAATTCATACATATTTATATATTTACATATGTATGTAAAGGGAATGGGTGAAAGCATTATATGAATCGTGGAAACTTGTTTTAGAAACATCGCGTCCCTCCCCCCTTCACATTTCATTATCCTAACTAAAATGTTGATGAATAGCCGCCGGAGGCAACAATGAAATTTGGCCCGAAATGAATTGGAGATCGGAGATGTTGCAATACCCAAAAAAAAAAATAAAAATCAAAACGAAATAAAATGAATTGCCTGTTTCATACATTTTCCGCTGTTAAATCACAGGGTGGTGCAAAAATATGCCAAATCATTAATAATCTTTTTCTTTGCTCATTCTCAAATAGCTTATATCCTTTATTTTTATTAAATTTAATTTATTCAATGTATCCTATAACAGGGCTAAGACTATCCGCATATTCGAATATCCTAATAACCATGCAGATAAAATTCAAATAGCATGGATACAATTCGTTTGTGCTAAGATCCGGTTAGTATTCGTATTTTCAGATATCCATAAAAATCAAAGAATTGATGAACAAGGACTGTTTTTGAATATTTTTTCTAATAGCTTTTGATCTCCACAGTGTACACCATCCCGCGACCATCAATACTGATGTTTGGGATAGTGACTTGTAAAATTATTGGTACTTGAATATTTCCATGACGTATTATTGCATTCCCCTTTACCGATTTATTTATTCGTATCATCCGTATATCCAAATCCTATATTGATATCCGGATAACCGTAAATCTCGATATCCAGAAGCTATGATAATATTCTGATATCCTAATATCCGGATTTTTAATTTAAGTTTCCGGATATTCGAATATTCGGCCCGAGTCTATAAGGTGAAATGTATTTTTTTAAATTCTTCATTGATCTAGTCAAATTTATCGAAGTTCTCTTTATATACCTCTCACGCCACTTTTGTAGCACCCTAAATATCTAAGTACAAATAAACATACGAATATATGTATGAGCGGAAATATTTGTTATATTTATTAGCAATGTTTGTATTTGTACGCAAATAATTTGTAAATTGCTTAGAAAATTGTATTGCTTTGATAAGCATAAACATTTAAGTCATCCAGATATTTTCGATAAATAAATATACAAAACGTCATCGGCACGATGTTTCTTTTCTATTCCGTCTATTCGTCAAGGGCCCTTCGGGGCAATAAAATTATTATGCACCCTCCTTCAATAATGCCAGACAAACTGAATATGAGTCAGATGCACATACAGACAGCCAAACAGACAACCATTTGGTATAGCACAAAAAGTAACAAGATAATGCAACAACTACCAGTACATATCTATACACACTCACAAATCCATATCAACCAAGCAATAGAGGCGACGACGTGTCAACCATCAAAGAATGTCCCACTTTGCACACTTCCTGTCAGCAGTCAATGGAACGCACACATACACACACACACATATATATATATTCATAAATGTAAGCAATTTACCTCGTCAGTTAGTCAGTCAATGAACCGAATGCTTCGCCACCATTACTCACCAACACTAACCAGAGAAGAAATGATTCGTCCAGTCCGGGTGTACATACGTCCGGGTCTTGTTGCGGCATCGACATTGGCACCAGAGTTCGATACTTTTTATGTTATTACTTGATTTTTTTGTATGCGCGCACACATTCGCAAATTTGGTTATTGGTATGTATGCGTGTACACAATATTTGCATAATAAATGTGAAGTTATGAATAAATTATTAACGCATGAATGCTGGCTATTCGATGCTTGAGGGAGGCCAATGCGGCATGAAAGGAAGAAAGCGTACTCGTAGTTTCGGTCATAAGCACGCATTTGTATTGCGAGTAGATATATATTTACTAAGGTGATTGAACCTGTATTTCTAAAACCGTTGCAAGTGTTTCTTTTTTATTATGATTTTGCGGATAACGAATTTGGCAGGGTTCTTATCATCGAATGCCCGATTTTGCGAGCTTACCCGTATTTACAATTTGATTATACATAAAGCATAGTCTCTGTTGCCATTTCATGTGAAATAAGCTGTCAAAATCCATATAAAATACTTTGCTGTAAAATGTCAGTGAAATTCCACAATATATCCACGACAAATTTGTACTCTGTTCACGCTGGGAAAATGCTATAACATCTTGGCAACATGTTCGCAACAAATGCGTTTGACATTTAAAGTTGCGTGGAAAGTGTCAGTTCGCCACTTCATTTAGGCGCTTCAGTTGTTTGTTGTTAGCAACATTCCACGGCTGTATTTGTGAACCATCTTTTCATGAAAATAATAATTTTACTCAGTTTGACAAAGATCTTTCTCTTTTGAAATCTGGGAAAACGATTTTAAAACTTGGGTTGAACGAGATCTAACTTAAGTCGAAACATTGGAAATAGACTTTATTTAAAGTCTAATTTTGTAAAAGTCATTAAAACGTATTTATATTTTTAGTTTTATCATGTTTCTGATTTCCTCATTTAAAACTTAATATCTCTCTCTGTATAAAGCCCATACTTTAAATATCATTTCGAAATAACCAGCTTAACCGGTTTTTTCGGAAATAATTTGCAAATTAGGATAGATGTTTTTTTTTAAATAGACATTTTTCGATTTATAAGATAAAAACACAAAATAAACGAACACCCTAATGCATACATATGTACATATGTTTGTGCATGCTATTGCTCGTATTATGACGCGTTTTTTTGGTCCGTTCGAAGCAATAAGCCGGAATAAATAAAAATAACAGCAAAGTTCTTGGCCAGCGCGCTGTGTGTTGCATTCAATGTTCTTTGGTAATTCAAGCCAGTTGTTGTTGCACATTATTGTTATTGATCTTTTAAATAGATATATGTCCATACAATTTTTTTCTGTTGGCCAATAGTTTCCACTTTTAAATATGGTATTTAAATTTGAATAACTGAAAGTGCCAAATGTATTGTTGAATTAGAGCAAATTTTTTAGTTTCTCAAACGTTGCAATCTAATTTTATTCTTACCGCTATAACAGCGTTTACTTAAAACATTTTTACCGGAACTAAAAAACAACGTGGAAACATAGAAAAACGCTACCAGATATAATAAAAAAAACCCAAACCCAAACCCAACCATTCCTTTAAAATATGCACGATAATAATTTCATACAGTTTGCACAGCGTTTTGCAACAGCAATAAAAAACGTTTACATTATTATAATTATAATGCTTACTAAGCAATTACGACATTCGCCACTTCACACTCAAAATCGCATTAATCAAAGTGGTCTCAAGCAATATCCCCACCCACACATAGGCAATCAAATTTATACTCATACCTACAACAAATGGTTATAACTAGTACATACTACGCTAAACTACTCGCACTTTACTTGCTACCAACACTCACTTAATGCGCTGGCAATTTATTAAGTCAACACTGCACATGACATGCAACAAATTCTACGCCAGAGAGTGCAACCTAGCAAGCCACAAGCAACAAGAACAACCATAATAACTAACTGCCACAAGTACATGGAATTGAATTATAAATGAGCTCAAGTGATTTTTCCATTACGAAATATATATGCACTTCAAAACCCCCTACGCTGCTTAAAAACCAACCTCAATTTTGTATACGGGGGCGGCAGCGAGAGGCAATGCATACCGGGAGTTGCCTCAGATGGCAAGTGTAAATTGCTACAAATTGAGCAAATGTGCTAAGTGTGCTCGACTGCGTGCTTCTTATCGCCATTGTTGTTATTGTTGTTTTGGTTGTTGTTTTGTTTGTTGTGAGTGCGTGTGCAAGTGAAGGCTTAAGATGCGCGTAAAGAATGAATGAATGTTCATTCCGTTTGTTGATTTTCTTGTTTGTTCCCTATTTTTGCCATTTTTTTCCATTTGCCATAAAATTTGCAACCGCAAAACTCTAATTGAGCATTCGCAGTGATTGTGGCAGTACGGCTGAAACCAACTGAAGTGGTGAAGTGCGTTCCCCAACTGTTGTTGGCTGCTTCTGGGGGTACCAAAGCCGTTAAGTGGCAAATATGTCAGCATCAGGAGGCATAATTCAACTTGAGGCAAGCAAGTGACATTTCAACGCGAAGGAGGGTTAGCTACAACACATTTTTTTTTTTGTGTGTAATATGTGCTCTCCGTTTCGACTGATATATCCCAGCCTATAGTTGGTTGCGGTTGTAGCATTTAGCAGCTGTCATTGTTGCCGCCGCTGAATCAACTACTCTAGTTGCATCCCATCGGCCAAATGCAGCTGTGTAATTAAGTGTATGCGTGTATGTGTGTTTGTGTTTGTGTTTTCACTCATAACCGTGTCGAGATGGCAAATTTATGTGTAGCATTGGAGGCAGATGTGACTTGACGGCTGTTGCATATATTGTTGAATTAATTGAAAGATCCCGTTCGCTGGCAGCTAAGGGTTAGGCGGCTGACAAAAACACTAAATTGTACAGTAAGTTATAGGAAAGACACTGAAATTGTTTACGATGCATGTGACAGTAATTAATTTTACACCCGAAAAATATATTCATTAGGGCTATGACTTTAACGAATTTTTCTTTAGTTTGACAATCTTTGGAAAGGAAGTGATGCATTTTTGCGTAAAAACTAAAAACACTAACTTTGAAAAATCATAAAAACAACTTCCGCCGTAGCCGAGTGCGTAGTGCGTGCTTGCTTCCCTATGGAGTGCCTCGGGCCGTGGTTTTATGGGCATATGAAAAGCCTAATGAACGGATTTGACCCAAAGGATTTCCGCCAACAGTAGATTGCGCATATACCGAGCTACTCAGAAAGTCTGTTAATATGATTCAATTTTAATGAAATTTGACTGGGGAGTGTTTCGCGATACCTACAAAATATTAATCCGCCAGGTGGCACATTCATAAAATCTTTACTTATCGTCAGATTTTGTGAAATTAAAAACGTTGACTGCAGTTGTGACGAAAGATGGATCCGCTAGGTCGCATACGAGCTGAGTTATTCGGGAAGTTCATATATATGGTACGATTTTTATGATAGCTATGCTGCAAGTGCGATAAGAAATACTTCTGCGATGTTGTCGAAACCTTCGTGTTTATATTAAAATAATATAAAATCCGAAAATATTTGTATTTATTGTATGGGTCATAACTTTAGATTTTCTTTCTCATTTTGGTAAATTTACGTGAGAGTTCTTAACTGGGTGATAAATATATCTTTCAGTTTTATGTTTTTAAAATTTGTGCCTTTCAAATTTTTTCAACCAAACTCGGTGAAAGAAATCTAAAATGTTATTGCTTGAAATACTCCCTCTTGGTAATAAAATAATAATTAAATAATCTTTCAGAAAATATCAACAAATCCGGGTAGGTTTGAGTTGCTATACAATTGTCGCATAGTATATTTTCGTTCAATCAAATAGGGGCGTATAAGTAACTTTTCATAGTCGAGGCGTATACGTAATATTTGCAACATGGGTATTACAAAACAACCACAGATTCTAACGTTACAATAATAATTATTATATAATATCAATATGGCGCTTACACCATATAGCTTGATGTTTGGCCAAACTTCTCCTACAATTTGCAGCGAGCATCAAGTTGTTGTACCACGACTCCCACATGCATGCCGACTGCAAATGTTATAAATATAGCAACAACAAAAAAGGCTTAAGGATTTACTTGCAAAATAGTGCAACCGAAAGCACTAGTGGAAAAACTCAAACAATATTTGATCCTCTATTTTGAACATTGTACTTAAAACATTTACTCACACATCGATCTAAAACATCAAGGCGCATGTACGAATATAATATTTGCTTCCGACGTATTCTGAAACGTTGTTTGGAAGAGTTTCTTGAGTGTAACTAAAACTTTGCGAACTTTTGTGCGCTAGTAACCATGTGTGACATTACCGTAGCTGCTGCAATGAGTTCGTTTTTTATAATATTGTTATCGGAATTACTTTTAATTTGAGTCAGCAACAAATAAAAGGTAAGTGGCAAGACGCATAAGTTCATGCTGTAAAAACTTTATAATTTTTGCAAATTTTCTCACACACAACTAATGTGCAATGTTAAGAACTCCTTTCAGCCTTCGCCCAAGATTTGTATAAGTATGGCTGGAGATTTAAAATGTTTCTGTAATTTTTTAGATTAATTTATATTGTTCGTTTTTCGTTCAGTTTCCGGATGAAAATAATGCTATGGATGAAGGTATAGATTAAATAGAAAGGTTAGGGGTACTTTCCGTTCTAGACTTAAAAAATGAGTTTACCAGGTTGATATTTCGTCAGTTTAAAATAAATATGCATATTTTGTTACGCCGCTGAGTAGTATGAATCCTTTAAATTGTCCATGCCGTGATCCAACGATTTATCAAAAATATTTGTGTGACTTTGAGGAACATAAATATCTCTTGCGAACAGTACTATGTTGTATAAAATTCGGCTTGATACCAAATATATACACGTTCAGATACAGCTAAAGCTAACATCTCGGATATTCTGTATCAGCCGCTGAAATTAGTTAAGCGGGCCGCATATCTACGACATCAAATCGCACATTCATTCTCCAAGATTGCCATTAAGCGTGTACATTTTTGATGACTACTATAGAGACTCAATTACGATATTAAAGTCTATGAAACAAACTTGCTGACGAAATAAAGTAATGGAAAGTAACGGAAAAGGAAAAAAGTAATTTCGTCGAAGGAAATAACTTTTAATTCATAGTTAATTTAATTTTGACTTTTTTACTGTCTAAAACAAATTCAACCCCTACTTCTTAATTTCCGATTACGCTTAGGTGCTGAAACTTTTTTCTCATTGGCAACTGCGCAGTATGTCATGCCATTTGAGTTTAGTAAAACCTAATTTATTGTTAGAAATGCCCAACGTAATCAAGCGTTGGGGACAATTAGAATTTTCATGATTAGCTTTGGCAACGTGGAAACTCTCTTACGAACAGCTTTCAAAAAAAGTTGTGCAAAAATCTGTATGTATGTATACTTGAAATATACCTATTTCTATTCAATTTTCAAACAGAGAGCAAGCCTTAGAAATTGCACTCTGGCATTTCACATCAGTTTTGTAATGCTTCATTTATCTTATAACTTTAGTCGAATTTCCGTTACGGTACCAATTAAATTGAATCCACGGTCTTTAAGGGGTGGCAACCCTCAGCAAACATGTTTTCGTATCAACTTTTTCGTTTTAGAGTAATACTATATTTCAGTAAGCTTACAAATAACATTTAATTCATGTTTTTAAATACATGGCAACACTTTTAAATATATTTTCATAATTAATTTTTATTTCAAACTAATAAAGTACCTTAAATATTGCAATATATTAAACGAAATATAAATAGTACATAATGTATTTGCACACGTGCACACATATTTAACTCGCTGAAGGCCACTGTAGCCATAGCGTTATGTTATTGTATTTATTAGTTTACTAAGAATACAATTGTTAATAAAAAAAAAAATATAAAAAAATTTTATTTAGGCAGGTGACAACCCTTTCCAAAAGTATTTAAAGAATAAGGCTTTCTTTCTTGTTTGGAACCCATATTTCAATATTTGATTTAACTTATTATAATTTTAAGTAATTTTTTAAACAGGTACTAAGTCTTTATACATCAATATGTGATTTAACTTATTACGAGTATATGGCGGCCGCAGTAGCCGAGTGTGTAGCGTGTGCGCACTTCATTCGGTGGGTCCCGGATTCAAATCCTAGCCGGGCCAAGTAACATCAAAAATTATAGAAAAGTTTTTTCTAATAGCGTTCGCCCCTCGACAAAAAACCTTCTTACAAGGATCATTCGCCGGTCGGAGTCGACATAAAACTGTAAAACGGTCAAAATCCCTTAAGCGGTTATAGCGCCAATTAAATAGGTAAGCAAAATGTGACTTATTTATTTAATTTACTAACTTTTTAACAGGTGTCAACTCTCCAGCGTAGGAGGTAGACTCTTTGTGTTCTAAATTTTGTACAATTCCGTCCAGCCGTTTGGGCTGGAAAAGGTAACAACATACTCACATCTTCACTCATTTTCAAGGAGAAAGTTTCAACTGAAAGCAAATCCGCACAAAAAGAAACAAAAAGAATTCAGCTGATAATCACAAAATTTGGGATGATTCTTTCTTTGCTTTCCTCGCCGTTCTAATATGTGCCTTGGCTTAGAAGGCATTTGTTCCAAATATTATAAACTGTAACTCGCTTGATCTAACGCCAGAGAAAAAGGGTAGCGAGATTAGGTTTTTAGAGGAATAGCTGATATGCTAGTTACCTGCAAGACGGCCTCATTTACAGATTAAGGGAGGGCGGAAGTATCTCCTTTATGCCCTAAATGAAGTAGAAGGTAACATTTTCGAAGCGTCGAAGAGTACAACTGACCGTAACTTCGACTTTATTCTAAGTAAAATGCTTTATTAGCACCAGCCCGAAGTCCAGTATTTTCCCGCGCCAGCAACATCGCCTGAAAGACGCTTGTACTCCCTCACTCTAGATAACTACAGTGGACTAAAGTGAAACCTTTTGGACTGTGGCACATATTTATTTCACTTCATTAGAATTCAGTGGATTTCTAGTTAAACTTGATATAAAGGGTTGTTGTAGCATCTGCCAGGCGAATGGACGATTAAAAAGCGTGAATCGGGTTATTAAGACCAAGTGAGGAAAACCTACCGACCACATACACCATGCTAACTAGTCGAACCTAATTTTACTAGCATTGAGCAAGGGACATGTTTATACAATGGGCATAAAGTGGAACACGGATGGGAGACGATACCTAGTCAAAACCCACTCCAACGTCCGCAAAGCCATTCAAGCGGCACACAAGTGCAACAAAAACTAGTTTCTGAAAGATAGCACACATTTTAGGAAGTACGAGATTGATTAATTTTGTGTCATAAGGAAAATAGCTACTATGCTCAGGATGAATAAAAAGTTTGTTCCAAAATACAAGACACCGTATGTCGTTTTCAAAGTCCTTCGGAATAACCGGTAGGGCATTTTTAGTTTGCCCAACTTCCGTACGATATAGTGGCTGAAAAAGACTGAACCCACTGACTAAAATGGTAATTATTCTACCATAAGTTCTAGAATTATAAAAAAAAAAATATTGTGGTGTTCTTAAATTTTTTTAATAATCAGAATATGAAGAAGAACTTTATTTGTAAGCAAATGTTCGAATATGTGTTTTACCTATTCAGATAGACGTAAGTTTCCTTCTTCTACGTTTATGTAAATGTTGGTTCTCTTTGCAAATCAACACTTCCCTTTCCGTTTGCAATTATTGAATAAACCAAAATTCCTACATGCATACAAGCGTATTAGCACACACACACACATACATATATATTCAGTTTTATATGTAGATGTTTGATTTTCATATTAATAATTCACTTTTGATGCACGTAAATACATCAGCAACTTAACCGCATCGCATGACGGTGACAGCGACAAGTTTCAGATTGCACTGCATTTGACTTGAGGTTAAAAAGTACACCCCCTACCTCTTCACTTAACGATCCACTGGTTTCAGTCGTTTGCCGCAAAGGCCGGCTAACCAGTAAAGTTTTAATATGTTGCTGCCACTGTTTGACGACCTGTCAGCCAATTGCAGGCTGAATTGGCGCTGCAACAACAAAAGTTATACACTCTGTAACAAAAAATGTACATATGTTCATATATGTATGTAGTATATGTACATATAAATAAATATATGCAACCTTTGTTGTTGACAATGAAAATGAAGTTGACATTGAGGTTGCAGCATTTTGGATGAAGTCACTGCAATTGTTGGTTTGATTATTGCCTTTACTACTTTATTTGTGGTTGCTGTTGCCGCTGTTACAAAATCATGTTGAAATGTACAGCTCATACTCGTACATTAATGATGACAATCATTCTCTTGTTCATTTTGACATTTTTCGTACTGAATTTTTTATCTTTACTATCTTCGTTGTTACTCTACTGCTACGAGTATGAAGTTTGTATTTATGGAGCTATTTAAGTTAAGATGGTTGATGCAAAATCATTGCAGTTGCGATTTAAAAAGTAGTATTAGTTTGATGTTGATGATGATGACTTCATTACATACTTTGGTTTGTTCGATTGCTGGTCCACATGTCTGTATGTACATATGTACATATATAAAATAAACTATCCCAATAGGCTAAATATGAAAACGTGTATGTGGTGTCAGGAATGCAAATGCAAACTTCGTTTTTGTTATTTTGTATCTTATACACAAATTTAACTTACCTAAAGCATAGCACAATAATAAAAAGTGACCAAGATAGTTAACGTACGCAAATTTGACATTGCCTTATTATCCTTTTCAACTTTAACCCATTTGAGGTATAAATATTAAAAAAAATTTATGACTTGTGTTGCATATAAAAACACATAGCGAACACTTTTCGTCGCAATAAGTACTAAACAACACGTTTAGTTCACCATTCACATTTCACTTATTTTTTTTGCTTCCTTAGAATCTATGGCCAGCCACTTCCAAGTATAATTTTTAGCTATAATACGATTGTTATAAGATTTTAATTGTTTATTCCATAAAGGGCGTCAGGTTTATGCAAAACTTATTGGTTTTTCATATTCCATTTTAATGATATCAGCTGGTATCAGGCCAGAAAAACAAACAAGCTTACATTTTTCGTTAACGACCGTTGGTTCGATTATCAGTTCGTGTGTGAGAGCGTTCATATGTGTCGGCCGGATAAAATTCGGTTTTAATAAATGTTTGTATACTTTATCCCATGCAGTTTATTCAGCAAATTTATTTTTAGTACAATTAAGTTCAAATTTTAGGTAGCTGAAAATGCCCGTTGATAATTGATTTTTTTTATTGGCGGTGCGAATTTTAAAGCAGGAGGCAACACTCTTCAAAATATAGGTAGCTATAAACCTACTCCTCAGCGAAGCGAACCGTTTGGTTACGATATTTTAATATTTCATATACCTTGTATATAATTTATTTAAATTGGACTTTTAAAACAGGTGTCACTTCTGATTAAAATTATCTATTAAGTTTCTTGCGGTGACATCCTTGTTTTAATATTACATATAACCTGTGTATATTTGAATTAAACTTGGCATTGCAATAGGTGGCAACCTTCTATCAAGTATAAAATAAACTACATGCATAGCTACATACATATATATATGAAAAGTTTTTCAATTGTTAGTTAATTTGTTTTGAATATAGAAATGGATGTAAGGATATTTACATAAACCCTCTTATCCTACATCCCTTCCACGCGATGCATCCAGTCTAGGAGTCGTTTGATGTACCACAGTTTACCAGCCAAAAGCTCTAAAACAAAAAGTGTTAACGCCAAGCCCATTAGCATTGCGTACAGCATGTAAAGCCCCTTCAACATATTGCTACTGATGGCCGGCAGTCGTAGCGATTTTGAGTTCATTACTTCGAAATAGCTCTTCACATGTTTGGCAGCAATATGAGACGTTATGCCTGCTCCCATTAGTTGCTTAATGCGATAATCGAATATTGAAGTTAACATCGAATGTTTCTTGAAGAACATCGATATCTGTATCGAATATATAGGTTCATCGACGAACGTCAAGCGGCTGGTTTTCCAATTTTGCTGATTATGCCAAGCCAAAGTATCCAACATAGAAAAAGTTGTGAGGCGTGGTATTTCGCTATCTTGAATAATGTTATACCGCTTCGTTATATTATGTTCAATTGTGGTCATATTTCTGGGATAGAAATCAGTATATCTTTCGGAGAGCAACTCATACTGTTTATTTACAAGACCGGATATGCTACGTGGAACAGGAATGCGCCTGGATATACGCAGAGTGTCAAACAGTCTCGCTTGGTAGGCATTGCGTAGCAACAGTGTAGCCAAGATCCAGGACATGAGCAGAAGGCGGGCACAGTTGTGACGCGGCAGGGCCTTAATGGGATTACCCATCAATACGACGATCAGATTTGTTGAGTCAGTGCGGCTAGCTTGGCCTACTAACTTATCGCATATTGGAGGACTTGAGTAGCTAACAACTAATCGAATTAAAATCATTCCAATAATACAACAACAACCAATCGATATCCAAACATCTTTACAGAAAGCAAGCGCCAATTGCTTGATGGGACCAAAGTGTAACCCACTGCGTACAATAAATACATAGATGCTATGGTGGTAAGCAACAGAATAGCTGAAAGCTTCGCGTAGGCCATCCGAGCTACTCAAACAACCCATTGCGATGTCTGCCTTTCCAGAAATTAGCTGTGAAAACAAAGTGAAATTTTTTAAAATTTGGTGAAGCATTCGCTTCATTTGTCCCACCTCGGCAAAACATCCCTTCGAATTGTTGTTCCTTCCAATAATACTTTCCTCTTCTGGTATGGATATATTCACGCTGAAATGCATTGCTTTTGCAAGATCCCTCAACAAATCGGCTTCTATGCCATCCAATTGATTGATGTCCTTCAATTGCCTCGGATCGTTCCGCTCACCTTGAAACCCCATAAATGGATAACCTAACTGCAAACAAATATTCAGCATGCACCCATGGAAATCGCGCAAATGTGGTGGAAACAGACGGTCGTCCTTTAAGCGCCCATTGGCATATTTATTAAATGAAATAACATTAACTTTTGATCGGCAGAAATCTTTCCCGAATGGATAATAAGTATAGAAGTGAAAATGGTTGTTTTCAATTTGAAGCATTATTACAACATTGTCCACATGAAATCGCACGCACTCGCTGAATATGGCAGCCATTTGCTTACGTGCAGTAGCTTTATTCCGCAGCGTTAGAATGATGAAGAAGTGAAATTGGTGCTCATATCGGGTCACGGGAATATTTATACTTAAGTTCCTATATGTTTGCAAAAATACTATTTTATTGGCTTATTCTAATTGTATTTTGTATTGAATACTCTCACCTGAAGGCATGCATGGAATCGACAATGAAAATATTGTAGTCCCACAACCTATCTTCTGGCAATCCAAAGAACAACTGCAGCGATATCGTAGGATTGAATCCCTTCAGAAAGTGGCGCAGCAAACGTGTATGCATACTTTGAAGCCCTGATTTGCAATGCTCGCAATTCTCCATGATGATGAGTGTGCTGGTTTTGGGACTGATGTAGCGTTCGGTCATGTACAGCGCCAATTCGGCATAAGGCTCATGATCCCGATTTTCTTCGTCAATAAAAATGTGTAACCTTGCATTACACAGAGCCACAAATGCTGTTAAAAGAGTGGCTATTAAAAACAATTTTAACATTTTTGTAAAACTTTTTTCACTTAAACAGTTCCTATCATTTAAACACTTTTCATGCAATAACCGCTAACTAAAACTGCGATGTGAGCTATTTGCCGACTATGCAACATTTTATACCAGTTTTCAATTAGTGGTTGGTAAATTAATTACTTAATAGCATCAGCGATAAGAATTCACTTTAATTGTCAACGAATAGTACTACCCCTGGGCTCAATATTTCATTTATGGGATAATTTAATTAACACGGAGCCGGTATAAGTGTGAATGAAGTTTACAATGACAAAAACTAGTCTTCGTGTGAACATCTATTTAAATAAAAAAAATATCTATTAGTCTAATACACAGCCAAAAATATATTATATGTGTGGCTTAGTGTATTACATGTATTTCATACAATAGACTATACTTAAGATGCTTATTTCGTTATTATATTTTTCTAGAAACTTCCCAAGTTAGGTATTGTATGGTTAAGTTAATACAGCAAAATATTTCCTGAATTCTAAACTTGTAAGAAATCAGACCAGTGCGGTGTTACAAGTACAACTACAAACTTCCCATGTATTTTATTATTGTTTGTAAGGTTTGGCAGAATTTGCGTGCATTCTGTTTTTGCGTTTGCGGCTGTTTCTAAATGGTCCAAATGTATGCTACTCGTATTGCATTGCCTACCACCTTTGGTTATTATTTTAAAGAAAGTAGCAATAGGCAGACACGATTTTCCGATTGTTTTATTTTAGTATATTTATATAGATATTAGTTAATACATTTGAAACCAATAAATCGATCCATATATAGATGGGAGGGAAATGTGAGAGAGACTACACATTTTTACTTTTCATTGAAACTGGCAACTTTTCTGATAAACATACATATATGTACGTAAATTTCAATGCTTACATTTTATGTAATTTATTCCATTTTGCGTTTCTGCTCAACTGGGTCCGAACTCAACCCAAAATAGTCCCGAACTAGACCAAACCATTGCCGACTAGTCCTCAACTGTCGTCGTAACTGGTCCATAAGTGCACCCGAAGTAGTTCCGAAATGGCCCTGAAATATTTTCGAAATTGTCCAGAAATTTTCCCAAAATAATTAGTTCTAAAATAACACCGAAATTGTCCTGAAATAGTATGTTTGTGTTTTCTCACAAAAGCGTAGCGTCGTGACGCGACCTTGAAAAATGACTCTCATGACGCTAAAGGAGTTTTTCTTAAAAAGCAAATACATACGCGAAAAGACGAATAAATTTATAACATAAAAAAGTATGAACTAATCTTTTGTGTTCCCTGATGTGGTATCGCAGATGGAAGCACAAAAGTTATGTGACTACTCCGCCCAGCATATGCTAATTATTAGTAAATCTTCCCTTGCAATAATGTACTAGGAATTTATCCCCTGCATGCCTATAGGCGTCGCTATTAAAAAAAAATTCTCTATATTTGTCAATGTTTCTCCTATGCCTACAGTTCAAAACTCATTAAACATTCCAATAATAATTATTAATTAGATCCTTGCTTTGGTAAACCTCGCCTTCTGTAGTGTGTTTAAACAAACACAAAACGCTTTTAAACTCTATTCCAATACAAAGAAAGATAATGAAGTTTGTATTAAATAAAATAAGCAAAGTTAAATTTAATATGTTTACATCTCTGTTTTCTTCTAAACCCCTTACTTTGCCATTTAGTTTTTTTTTTAAATATGAACTAAGGTACAAATGTCAGGATTGTCAACAATAATAATAATGATTTAGTTCAAAGTTTGGGCGAGCTTGTCTTACAGTTTGTGGCGACAATCGACTACGGTGCACAGTGGGCTGACAATCTCCGGTGATCGACTAGAGGTATCAAAAAAATTGCTAGTTAAAGTTGAAAAAATTATTATGGATTTCGATTCTGATCCTTATAACATCACTTTTTATACCTGAACATTTTATCATAAATTCTTCAATTAAAAATACATGGCCAATTAACTATGGCAATAACTCAATTAAATCACATCTCCTCAAAATATAGCTTATATATTTATATAGGGGGCCCAGTATACTATATATTTTGCTTGTTTTATAAGTCCACTAGGTATTTTATTTATTTATTTATTTATTTCAGTCTATGAACACATGTTTCTTACAGACTACTTACAATGTAAGGTAAATAATGGCTAAGACTATAATAACTTAGAATATTGTATTTAGAACACTAGAAAATGTACTTTTTGAAGAAAAACTTAAGTAGGATAGAACTCCATATTAAATTAAATTCAATTTAGGCCCGAGCAGGGGTGCATTACGCGAATACAATGTTTTACAATTGTCCCCATAGAAAGGTAAAAAGCTATGAAGATTACGCTCTGAAATGTTGAAATTAATTCTTTCCAAAAGAAAGGAGCAGTCAATGTCACCATAGACGATATTAAAACCAAAAGAAAGCGAGAGTGCTGATCTTCTTGTTTCCAAAGACTTTAGGTTCTGCAAAACAAACGAGATTTATATGAGGGAATTACTCGAAAAAATTACGCCAAGATATTTAATCTCGTCCAAACTTTTTAAAAATGAGAATGAGAAACGATTTAATATATAAGTATTACCTTAGTTTGTACCGCAAGTCTGTGAAATTTTATTTTTACGTGGGTATCAATGAACTGCATAGTTTGAAACCTAAAAATATTTATTATTAATACGTCATTAATTATTCTGAAAATCAATTAGCCATTATATCATTTGAATACATTTATTTCAACCATTAACACCTGTACGAAAGGAACTTTAAGACAGGTTTTGGCAATTTATTTGTTTGCTTATTTAACATAAAATTTTTTTTTTTTTGAAGATATAGTTTTTTTTCTGCAAAAGTTTTCGCAAAAGCTAAGAAAATTCACGAAACTTTCACAAAAATGTTCGTCTTTTTAATCAACTTAACGATTTAATTTTAATAACTATTATTTTTAAATAAAGTATTTGTGAAAAGCAATATAAGGGCATACTTATAAATATTTTTTAGACGTCAACCAAAATATTTCACAACAATATTAAGATTTAGGTGAGCTGTGCCAATTTGAAGTTAACTCGATTTTTAGGCATCAAAAAACAGATCAAAAAAAGTTTGAGTTTAAAACTTCTTCAAAAAAATGTTTAAAAATTTGTTCAACGGAGTCATAATAATTCAATTTTTTTAATGCAGCCCTTGATCTGTATAGAAGATTGAATTAAGGACAACTTGAATAGCTCAGACAAAGCTTGGGTTAGACTAGTACTATAACGAACCTTTTTTTTGCAAATAATCTCATTCACGTCGCAATGTCATCATTACAAATTTTTAAATGTTTTTAAGCTTGCGCTCTTTTATCACATCAGGCGGTGCTTTTGCAAGAAGACTGAATGGGGCATAAGGAAAAGTGGTAAAAAGCAACAGCAGCTTACATGCCGGCTGTGGTCCATTGGCTACGCACTTGCCCAGCAAGTCGTAGGTTGTTGGTTCGAGTGCCAGTGGAGTCATGAAAGAAATCTGATGAGGAGATGTGGTGATCTCCGAAATAGCTATAATTTCTACCACTCCTGACTGTTGTTGTCTTTTTTCCAATATACTTTTCCTTATACACTGGCCTTGAGCTCACAAATTAATATTATCGTTTAATAAAAAACAGGCCGAAAAATCATAGACATATGAATATTTAAAACTATTTTTAATTATAAAATACTTATATTTTGGAGGCATTTTCAAAATAGCCTAGCTCCCGTAAATCCTAATATTTTTCGAAATATTGTGGCGAAATCTTTAAAACAAAATATATTTCATAATCCCGGTGGAAAACCTGAAATTGTTTTTGGTGATACACCCTAATGTACTTATATTCTACCGGGTTTGTGGATATCATAAGCATCAAAATTCGATATAATACTGTTGGTCACTTATGTTTTTTAATTTATTTTCAATCATTTTTTATAGAAATATAGCAATAAAATAAACTGATTTTCAAAATTTTCATGTTTTTAGTCAACATCTGATATTGTTACTCAACGACTCAAATCTACCTTCCTGCACTGTCCGATGATTAGTCGTAGTGCATCTGGCTTCATGTGGCCTAAGCTGTCTGTCATAGGTTATGTGTTTTACACGCAGTTGGCAGGAAAAAATCGCATTTTCAATATGCAAAACATAATCCGATATAAGAATCGCATGCCACTTTCAACCAGCAATAAGCAATGTGTAGGTTTACTTATACATATGTGTATGTGTGTGTGTGCGAATATTTTCCACATACAGTAGCGGATAAAACAAAAACGGGACTACGTAGTCGTCGCGATTTAAAATCGAAGTAGTGTTAATAAAACAATTTGTTTGAGTATTTATTATATGCATTACATTATTTAGCTACAATTTTAAGTTTAGTTTTGTTTTCCTTGGGCTACACACGGCTAATAATAAAATGGAAAACGGAAAAGCCCACAATTGACTGAAGCGCCGGAAAAATAGCATTCCATTGGATGGCCGACGTATTAAGAGAATTAGCATCCGGGACCGATTCAAAACAGCTGAAGTCATTAGAAGTGAAGTTCAGAAACTAAATGGAGTGGAACTGTTCGACAGTGCATCCAAAAAGCCGAACTGACTGCGAAAATGCGACAAAAACGCCTCCATTGGGCTAAAATGCACAAAACTGGACAAAAAGGATTGGATAAGAGTAATATTTTCAGGGGAATACAAAATTTATCTCTTTGGTGTGTTGAGAGTCCCCGAACGTTTCAATAATGAGTGGGTCAGTTAGGCAGGGAGCGAGGCGGATGATTTGGTGGTGTTTTTACTACCATGAAGTTGGAAAGGTGGTCTTGGTGGAAGACCAGATCGCTTCAATTGAAGAGCACCTTTCCCACATGAACGATGTCACCATTCAGGATTATTCTGCACCATGCCATCGAGCCAAATCGGTAGGTAATCTTTTTTTATTATATTTGTATTTACAACAAAAAAGTGAGTTATCTACTCAATTTTTTTTAGGTAAAAAACTATTTAACAGACTTGGGTGTTTTATCACTTGGCTGGTCTGGGAACAGTCCCGATATATGCCCCATTGAAAACCTCTGGCATATTATGAAAGTACGGATTACAAAGAAGGGACCCAGAACTCTATCAAATCTTGATAAAATAGTTGAAATATTTTGATCAACGGTATGCCGGTACAACTTTTAGAATTTTTAGTTGACTCCTGAACGAATAAAATCCGTTATAAAACACAAAAGAGGTACTACAAAATATTGAACGAAGAAATTTAGCTATATCTGTCAATAAAACTAATTTATAGCGAGTTTAGTTTTTGAACTATTTTTATAAGTACCTGACTGTAAATGGAAACATCACTAATATTTAGTTTTTCTTATAAGAAATTTGTTTCATGCCAATATTTTATAAATTATTCGTCATTTTTAAATTAAACCAAATTATCGCAAATTTTTAGGGGGTCCTGATTTTTTTGCCCGCTACTTTATACCACATATGTACATATGTATGAATTTAGGGATGTGCATTCATATATGTACGACGAGTATAAATGTCCAACGCACTGCGTTCGCAAACGCTCTCCTTTCGCTAAGCAAATAAACAAACAGTGAAAAGCACAAAAAGCGTACTGACAGTCACATACCACATACGAATACTTGTCAAATTCACACAGACACAAACCAACACAAATGCATAGCACACCTGCACTTGACGTAGGTGTGATTGCGTGAGTGCTGCTGCTGGTGTGTGTGAGTGCGTAAAGTCATGCAAAACTTTTGCAAACAATAATGACATTCACTTGGCTTATCACTGCCACTTGGTTGATCTTTAACAAATCCACACTTCAAACACTTTCAACACTTCTACCAGCATTTAGCTCACTTTTTAGTCAGGAATTCTCGCAATTTTTTGTTTGTTTTTTTTTAATGTTTTATTTTTTAGGTTTATTCAGTTTTACCTGCAACTTGCTTTCTTTTGTTTTTCCCACAGTGATTCTAACCTAAAGTTGTGGGTTTGCGGTGCACTCAACAAAAAGCGCACGAAAGCATCAAAATTTGTACACCTATGGTGAAATACATAGGAATGCATGTGTGTACTATGTGTGTATGTATGTATGTAGGTAGATATCAATCCATGTATTAATGTGTGAATATGTTAGTTTGCATATTTCAAATAGTTAAATTACAGAAAACACGAACAGCATAAACACTGCAGTCACACAGAGGCAGAGGCAGAGGCAGAATCAGAGGCAAACGGCAAACGGCAAACGGCAATCTCACTCAGGCGGCAAGCATTCAAATACATAGACACACACATAGTACCTATGTATGTAAATCTGTACATGTGTAAGTAAATGCGATTATGCAAACTAAACTAAACTAAAATATACACACATAACTACATACAATATGCATATACGGACGTACGTTGGGGTGTAAGTAGCTGTGACGTCGCTAGTGTGCGACTGCTGGAAAACTTTCCACCAACCCAAAAGCGGAAACAAAAGAAAAGTTTTCACAATAATTTTTGCGGTTGTGAATGCAATTTTCGAGGCCCAACTAAAAACTAAACTCTGCAACGGCTACCAAAAACCCAAACACTGAGATTTCACACTCATATGGATACGTGACGTTTATTTTCTGTGCTCCGGGGGAGGCGAACTTGTTAAATGGAATCAATCCGAGTTAATTTTCAGTCAAAAGGATGTTGTAAAATGCTCAATGTAACTTGACTAACGTTGGGGACTGGGATTAAATTAAATTGTAAGTTCCCCACGATATATCAAATCAACTCACTAGTAATTATTAGCTTCTTGGTTTCATCGTACTTTCTATTTTCGAAATATCAACAAAAAATCCGTATTTTTATACACTGAAAAAACGAAAAAACCTAAGAAAAATGTTCCTTATTTTGAAGTAATTTTATCCTCAAATTTTGATGTTTTCCCCCGAATAAAAAATTCTACATAAAATGAAAGCTTTTGTATCCAAATGTAGAAAGTGATTACGGTTGAGAACCGCAACTTTTTTTGATTAGGCACCCTAATGTACATACAGACGTGCTTGTAAGTATTTCACTTTGAAAATTTTCTTAACCACCATTGGATTCCCATTTTCTTTCTTCAATCAAAGCTGTTTTTCTTCAATCCAGATAGTTTTGATTTTGAGTGTATCTTTCATGAAGATGAAATGGTATTATAACTTTGGTTCGATGTTTGAAAGTGTAATTATAAGAAGAGATAGACCCATACCCAAGAATACTAAAATGAGCAGGACCTGTCCGTCTATCTGTTTTTAATGCAAACTAGTTACTCAGTTTTAGAAATATCTAACTGAAATTTGGCAGGCAGATGTATTTCTACAACAACTGTATATTCAGATAAAAGGTTTCAGCTGAAAAGATGAAATTAAACACTGACTGGACTGATAATGCATAGTGAATACTTTCTATGTGAAATTTTCCTTACATACCGCGCGTTTCCTACTATAACTGGAGTACAGAGTACTTCTATACTCTAGTAATATAAAGTCCTGCTGGACGTACGGGTCACAGTTGTGGGGAAGTACATGCGCCAGTAATGTGGACATAATTCATAGAGCTCAACCAAAAATCCTTATAACAGACAATCAGATTTTAAAACTTATTGTTAGTCTCTTACAGAGCAGATTCAATAAATAAATAAAGTTATAAACAAAAAAAATAGCATCAGTCTTAAAAAGTGTAATTTTAAAGTGGCTCAACATTAGCGTTGATTTATTATCATTTTTTTCTTTCATATAAAAAACGACTTTGGTGCATTCATTATTATTTAATTTAATTCGAAAATATCTGTAAACAAAAAAGCGTATGTTCTCACTAAAAGCGCAAGCACATTCCGGTCGAGTGATCGACACTTTAGATATCCTAAACGTAAAGCTTAGATGTTCGTAAATCATATAATACGTAATTATGCGTCGAAAAAAAACAGTAGGTTTTTCGCTTTTTCTCCTTCCCGTGGCATAGCGCGACAGTTCTAGATATACAAATTATGCACGTTCGAAGAGAATGGACTGCTTGCGAAGTTGGTAAAACAACTACTCCTCCTCCAGGTTCTCTACATATTTTTTCGCCATTCTGCTATGTATTCCAAAGTAATTTTTTGTTCGCTCTAAGAGTTTGAGAGACCTGCTAAGGTTTACAAAATTTCAAAGTAAGTATTATTTTACCATATAATTGGCACTTTTCGTATTGAATGGGAGGGAAAGATCTAAGGTCTTACCATGCATACTTCACAGACATTTTTGGTTTCCTAAGTGACATTCGAAATGTAGTGTTAACAGGCTCCCTGTCCCCATACAAAAATTAATTTTTAACGGTACACGTGCACTATCATAATAAGCATAAACATGAATTCATAAAAAAATAAAAATAAATAAAAATCTAAAAAAAAATCACCATTTTTTTTTTCTTTTTTTACAAACAACACAATATACTTAGTACGTCCACGCAATAAAATCTCAATTTCTTCGTCTGCGTCTTTTAATAAACTTATTTCAAATCAACCAAAAATTTGTTCATATATGATACATGGACGCTGTAAACATGGTACAAGAAAATAATTTTGTATCACATGTGATACATTGGACAGGGAACCTGTTAACAAATTCTCTATTGCTACTCGTAGTATGATACGGTCCTACTTTGTTTTGCAATCGAAATCAGAAGTATTTCGTACGTGTATGCAACAATAACTACTGAAAAGTCAATTCATGACATGTGTAACACGGCACGGGAAATGCTTTTAATATTGAGCATTAAATTTAATTCACTTAGAATTTAAGTTACCTTAATTCAGCTAATAGATATTTATTATTTGTAGAAATGTTTCCAAATATATTTCTAAACTTGAGCTTTCAATCTATTTGATCTGTGTATGCGCAGTATTTTTGGTTTTTTTTTTACTTTACACTTGTGCCAGCTATTGTGTAGTATGCTTAGCTTCAAGAAATCGTTGATATTTTGGTTCGCATTTCTCTTTTTGATAAATACTCGATATTTCTCACGAGAACAACGATACCCGAGATTGTATCGAGAACTCGATTTATATATGTTACCTAATTAATATAATGCTGTTCATGTGCTTCGAAATGCAAATGTATTGGGGATCGCCACATAACGTTGGTAGAGCTGCTGATAAATTTTGCACTATACTTAGTTTATAATCGCCCTTAAGTCTTCAAAAATTGTGCGAAATTATCAAACGTTTCAAAATCGCGCAGAAATAAAATTTTTCAGCGTATACAGAGCTACATAGTTCACCTATAATTAGAGAGATCAACGTCTAAAAAATCTTGATCGCCAAAGAGTGCAAGGGGAGCATGTATGTACATATGAATATTATTAAAAATACCAGTTGTATACTAAAGATCTGAACATGTATTAAATTTCTAGAAACGGCACGTGCCATACCACGAATAATTTGGCAGCACCAATTGTTATATTATACTTATTTTAATTTTTCTTACATTATAAGAAAATATGTGAAACTTGTAATAATAATATATAAAACTTTAACTTTGTCCTAATTATAAGCTTATATAGTTAAGTAATAAACAGTTTACAAAAACAGTGTGATATTTACTTTCAGAAAAGAATATACTTAAACAAATTTAGATAGTATAAGTTTCAATTTTATAAGATCACCGGCTTATTAAAATCAAGAGCAGAATCTAATGAAAACTAAAATTATTTTCTTAATTATATTGAAGAGGTTTTCATAATTTTACACATTATCTACTACATTTTATTGAAAAAGTTTTCATTTTAATTCTACGGGTCACCTTCTCAGTTACATTGAAAAGTTTTCATTTTAGCTTTACAGTCGTAACAAAAAGGACGTCTTATTGGAAAAACAGTCATAGAGAAATCCGCTAAATTTTTTTCTGATTTATAAGGCATTTAATTGGGTATTTTTGCTCTGTGTACTGGTCGTTTCTTCTATGATGAACATAATGTGTGGAATGTTATATCAAAAACAAAAAAAATTAAAATGATAAATCAGTTTGTTCCAGCGCACATCTTCTTTTTTCCGTAGGGAAGATTTTTTTATAATATTAAGAAATTTAATTTCGGTCGAATACACAGCGATGCTAGTAAAGAATATATTTATTACTATTATATCTTTTTTTAAATCAGTAAAAATGATCATTCATGGCTACTAAGTATATGTTTGCTTAAGGGGCAAATATTTTTGTGTTTGTTTTTTATTCGTTCGAATCAGTTCAAGAAATGAATTTTTAAAAATCTCAAGTTTTGTAACCAATATCTCAGATAGCTAAATTAATACGTGATTGAAATTTGCCATTAATGCTATATGTGTTTCATATTTTGAAATGCAACTATCAAATAATTTTCCCCGTACATGGATGAACAGCTGCAGCAATTAGTGATTTTAAAATCGATTTCAATATACTTACACATTTATGAAAATACGCATGTACGACTTTGGGAAGAGCGCAAGTACGTGCGTATGCATGTGTGTGTATGTATTTATATTTATTAAGCCGAGAGAGTTTTTAGAAAAAGGAACCGTAGTTGCACAGCTCGCATAGCGAATGAACTGCTCAAAAATTCATTGCACACAATATTTTTGCACATGCGAAAAAAAATATTTCCTACTTTGAAAATATTTCACATACTCGCATCAACGCAAATACACGCCTAAAAAATATTCCTGCTTGCCAGGAAAAGCAAAGAATTGCATTCATATTTCTATATAAAAATGTACATTAGTGTGCATCATTCACTGACCAAAAAAAGGTACGAGGTAGCTTGTTCATATCTAAAATTAATTCATATATTTTGTGAGGAAAAAGTGCAAAAGAATTCGAACTCTTTTAATTTTTGTGCAGACTTCGGACAACCACTGAGGATATCCCAAAACTAAATACAAAGGGTAGCAAAAGGATTTTCGCCAAGCTCGTTTTTATATTCACAAACCTCTGCCCGAAATTCTACAGTAGATTTTTCCATTACATGTCGATGGCATTTATTTCATTAGTATCGAATTGGCATTTGTAATTCTTATAACATAATAAATTGTATGATTACGGTGGAAAACCGCAACTTTTTTTGATGGGACACCCTAATGAACATAAAGATGTGCTTGTAAGTAGTTATCTTTGTAAAAAACTATATGTATGTAGACATGTAAATAAATACTTTGAAAAAAAAGAACTGCTTACCGTGTTGCCTGTTGGCGGACAAGCTGACAACAGAGTCTTCTTCGGTCTGCTTGCCCCCCCGCTTTGTCCCTCGCTTCATGTATGTATGTATGTATGGCATGTACGTCCTGGAGGCATATGAGAAGCGCTTACACACACACACACATTCGGAAATAAGCGCAGCAGCGCTTCTTGTTGTTTGTAGGAAATTTGATTATATTCAAGCGTCGCTGCCGTCATGCTGCCACATCTTTTTCCATGTTACTCCTTCTCGGCCTGCAGCTTCAATTTGCCTTTGCACTGCCTTCTTCTATGGCTGTTATTTTTCTTCACCTCGTTATTTTACTTCTAGGTATAAGTATGGCTCCCAAAGACTTTGTTACCCTACAGTTTTTCACGAACAATATACTCGTATTATGCATTTTTCTATATACTAAAGGTACATACTACGTTGCCTTTCGCTTGCATTTTTTAAATGGCCAATATTTTTAGTTAAACGAAATAGCTTACAATTTGAAGTTCTGATCCTAGCGAAATAAATGGTCAATTGTGATTGGTTGAATATCTAATACACATTAATGCAAAGAGGAGACTGCTAAGCCCTTCCTCGGAGAAGCTCGTATTAAGTTCGCCAGTTGAATATGAAGGAAATACAAAGTACATACATACATAGCTTAGAGCGAAACTAGTAATAGTTCCCATGAGCCTGAAAAATTGCTGCTTCAAAATTAGCTGCAGCTAACTGCTGGGTACTTATTGTACGAGTATGTGTGAATAAGACTATATATGTGTATGTTTGTTTGTGTTTATTTGCATGCATGTGCGCACGTGAGGTTGAAAACACGTCCATTATGGATATTCGTATTATTGGTGTGTGTGTGTTGGCGTGCATTTGTGCGATTTCTTATGAGATGCATCTTCTTCACTGCAATTTTTCGTCTTTCTTGGGTTTTCCTTTTTATTATTGCTATTTTTTTGGTTGTTTGTTTTTTGTATGTATTTATGATATTTTTTTCATTTATTTTTGGCTCTTTCCTTTTCTGTGCTCACGAACTTTTGACAACTTCTAGAAATGAACTGCACGTTGTCAGCGTCACGCTCAGCAGCTACTGCTTTAGGTTCAGCTCTGTTGCCGTCTTGGCTGTTCCCGCTCAAGGCATTTGTCAGTTTAAATAAATTTGCTTATGGTAATGAATTCATTTAATTTTGCTTAGTTCTATTTCCTCCTTGCTTGCATAATTTTTAGCTGTCACCCGTTTGTTTTTGGAGTCTTGTTATTGTTGTTCACATTCAGTCTTTATCCGGCCGACTTCGTGTGTAGATTTCTAGCAAAGATTTTCTCTGCAGGTGGAATTTGTTCACAACGACCAAGAAGCTCTCTACAACTTCGAGGTAAATTGGAATAAATTATATGCAGAATTTTCTTATAAATCTTCATTGGAGTTATGACATTTTTCCTTTTTCAAGGCCTGTGATAACCGACGATAAACTTTTATATAATGATGTGCGGTAAGGTATTTCACCTTTTGCTGCCTAGAACAAAACGATCCCTGCTTAATGTATCTAGTTAGTCCTAGTGTGGATTCATAACAGTAGTGTAAATATTGCAAACTATCAATCGATGGAAATATTTCACCAAAATATTGTGCATCATTGAAAATAGTTACTATACTGAAAACAAAAGTAAGCGTCATTGTCAAAAAAATGCTATATATGTATGTACAAATGTATATGGATTTAAGTTAATTTACATTGATGTGTATTGAAGAGAATTTCCGTCATCTGCTGTTAAATTTGGAGACAGCTCGGCCAGATGCCTCCATCCAACTCCAAATCTGACGGTTTTTCAAAATTTGAAATAAATACTTCGGAAGTTATAGCTACTAACTTTTTTGGATTTTATTTGTTTGCACAATTTTGAAACACTTAAAAGCCATGACGTTTTCTTGCCATTTTTATTTTTTTATAACAATTCTTTTGTAAAAGTTATTAGCATTTAATAAAACATTGACAGTAAATACGCCGTAGCGAAAATTATATAAAAAAATTTCGAATAGTTTTCGCCCTTCTCTCATCTTACCCATGGTATTGTACACCGCAGACGATGGAACAATGAGTTGTCGGTACTCTCTCCCACCACAAAACCGAGACCGAACTTGACCTCCTTTACATGGCAGCTGTGGATGGCCGTGATGTCAGTCCTTACGGTCACGGACATCAACCATGCCTGTTGAAATTTTTCATAGCGGATCCCAAGCCCATCACGCAACCAAATACTGGAGCGTTTTTTAAAAACACATTTATATAGCTAACCGGTTGCTCTAAGACAAACGAACGTTTGCAGCCGCACCTACTGGTTAACTGATGCTGCAGGCCCTAGTGGGCTCTTAAACCGAGTAAGATGGAGTGGCTTCACTAAATCTCCCTCTTTTTTAGCCGTGACCTAAGGCTCCACACGGGTTGGTTACCGCATCTCGCACATGAATTGCTCACGTTGCCCAAAGTGCATGAACGTGGACGTAAGAGTCAGAACTGAGTATAGCCGCTCAACTGTAACGGCATGCCCAGAAGATCGACTATACCCAAGAAAACAAGTTTGTGCCTTCCGCGCTGAGAGCAAGTGATAAAAGAAAAAATTCTAAAAAATAAGAGGAAGGCGCAGAAAAAGCAGGCAAACGACGGAAGGATTCGAAGTTTTGTTAGTATTGTTTGTGGTTCAGCGAATGGGTGGTTGCTGTCAAGTCAGCAAAGAGAGGTCTAGTGAGCCGCGGAAGACGAAATCTTGTATTCTATTACTCTTGGGCCATACCCCATTGGGCTCTTCATATCCCATTGTAATAATTTATTTACACAAAATTTACGGATATTAGGAAACAAAGCAGTGACACGAATAATTTTCATTACAAAACTGATAACATACATACATACATACATATATAAGAATATGGCACATATATACATACATACATATATCGTGTGCTTCTAATCAGCTTAAACATCGTTGGGAATATGAAATACTAATATCGAACTGTAAAGCAAAAATGAATATGAAATATTGGCAAGTTTGCATGACACTCAATATACTATACACACCTTGTATTGCTATTTTATGTTTATTATTCATATGAAGAAAATTCATTTGTAAGAAATATACATAAGTATGTAGTTCAGATACAATAAAAGTGTTTTTCTTTATTTATTGCTCCAAAATTAGCCATTCATTATTGAAGACGTAATTATTGATGCGAAACTCCAAGCATCACCTCTAATATGAACTGCGTTCAACAACCAACTGTTTTGGTTTTTCTTCAGGCTCTCCTCGGCACCGGCAGATCGAATAACGTCGGTGAATCGCTGCGGTAACGGTTCTCTTTTATGTTTGTCATGCGCATCGCTCGATTATAAGAGATTTGTAAATAATGGGTTATTATTTACCGTTATCACAGCTAATGTTTGAAATTTAAAGACAAGAAAGCATTTTCAATGGGAACACGTAAAATAAAGATAAATATAAAGATTTTCAATTCTGTGCACAAGTTAATATGAAGTTTATCCAATTATATCAGTATAGTTAGATTTGAAACTTCTACGACAGACTGCATTTTAAATGGTTTTAATAGATTTAATAGTACGTAATAAATTTTTCGTTGGTTGCCCAATGAGATATTGAGTATGACAAGACCACAACTCTGTACCACTGTTTTGTTTCTACATGCCTCACAATTTTAATGTACCAACGCATTGTTTTGCAATATTACAATGTTGTGGATGTTCAATTTTTTATTTATTTTTTTTTTTGTATGAAAATATAGTTGATTCTATAACATAAACCATATATTTTCTAGTTTAAAATTGTTGAAAATTTTTTTTATCAGAGTTTTATTCTACTTTTTGGGTGTGCTGAAATTCAATTTGAGAGTTGAAAGTTTGAAATATCTGATAATTCGAGTCGAGGTTCTTCAACCGGGAGTAGTCGATTTAATAATATTAATGTGCGCAAGTGATCAACAATAATTCTTGCGCCGTCAATCAGTCTTAATCAGTTATATAAAAGGTTTTTTTCATAGAGCATATTCTGCTCAAAATAGATGCGAACATATGACGAATTAAAATTGTCTCTTCCCTGGGGGCGTGGCACCGCCCATTTGCCCAGAATAATTTGCAAATTGTGTAGTCAACGACAAAATTAAAAAAAGGGATTTCCCCGCGGTTCTAACATCACACAACGATTTATACTACTTTCATTTGATGTAATAATTTTTTTGTTAGTTTGTTGTCGGCATTGCAAATAAAAGCAGTTAAATTATAAAATACAGTTAAAATAGTTTTTCTTTTTTTCGTAAAAGAGTTTTGATAAAATTATTTTAAGGTGAATAAGTAAGTTTCTTTTAAACCTTATTTATATGTATCGGGTGTTTTTTTAGGGGTATAGAACTTCGAATTGAAATAAAACACAAGAAAATCGTTTTAAGGTCCATCAATTTGGCTTTATTGGAAGGATAATTTTATGCCATTAATGTTTAGATATGATTTCGGGCATGTGGCCGCCGCGGCTGGCTCGAATAAAGCCAATTCTACAGGTCCAATTTTCAACCACTTTTTCGAGCATATGGGGCCGTATGTCGGCAATAACGCCACGAATGTTGGCTTCCAATTCCCCTAACGTTTCTGGTTTGTTGGCGTAGACGAGCGACTTCACATATCCCCAAAGAAAATAATCCAATGGTGTCAAATCACACGATCTTGGTGGCCAATTTACAGGTCCATTCCGCGAAATTATGCGCTCATCGAATGTTTCCTTCAATAAATCGATTGTGACGTGCGCTGTGTGGCATGTAGCGTCGTCTTGTTGGAACCACAACTCATCCACATTCATGCCATCCAATTCGGGAACAAAATAGTCGGTTATCATGGCTCTATACCGGTCTCCATTAACGGTAACTGCCTCTCCAGCATTATTGCGGAAGAAGTATGGCCCAATGACTCCACCAAGGGTCTCATATGGATTCTCTTCACTCCAAATGCGGCAATTTTGCTTGTTGACGTAGCCATTCAACCAAAAATGAGCCTCATCACTGAACAAAATTTTGCGATGAAAATCAGCATCGAGATCAATCACATTTTCGGCCCATACACCAAAATCACGACGCATTGCATGGTCTCGCGGCTTTAATTCTTGCACAAGCTGGATCTTGTAAGGTCGCAAGCCAAGATCTTTGCGCAAAATCTTCCATAAAGTTGATGGACAAAGCTCCAATTGCTGTGCACGGTGGCGAATCGATTCATTCGGGTCCTCTTCAACACTTTGCTCTACAGCGGCAATTGTTTATTCGGTGCGCACTGTTCGACGTCTCTGCGGATGCGTATTATCACATAGAGTAAACGTAGTGCGAAAACGATCCATGGTTAACCGAATTAATTGCTCTGACGGACGATTATGTCGACCATAAAATTGACGGAGCTCGCGGTAAACTTCGCGAACTGAACCATTATTTTCGAAATAAATTTGCACGATTTGCAAGCGTTGTTCTTTTGTCAACCTGTTCATGATGAAATGGCAAACCAAACTGAACATAAATGACATTAGAGTTGCCAGATTTGACCACAAAATGCCAGTTTTATCTCTATTCGAAAAACAAACCTGTAAAAAAAACACCCGATACATATGTAACTTTATTTAAATGCAAATAAATTTTTTAATTTAGCCAGAAAAATGCCGAATGAAAAAAAAGCCGTTAAAACGAAAATTTTTATCCATTGAATTAAAAATACAAATTTTGGATCGACTTCAAAATCAAGAGAGGATAAGTGATATTGCCAGACATTTTAACTTAAATGAGTCAACAATAAGAACTATCAACTGCACTTCATGCACTTCACAATTTAAAAACACAGGGAGAAACTGCATCCGCAGACGCAGATGCAGCAGAAAAATATCCAGCAGAGTTGGAAAAAATTATTAAAGAAAATGTATTGTGTAAGTGTATTGGAGAGCCAACAAAAAATCATGGATGACTGCCAGTTTATTTAATGATTGGTTTTATAATTGCTTTGTTCCTGACGTAGAAAATGATCTAAAAAAAAAATAACTTAGCATTTAAAGTTTTACTTCTTTTAGATTCGACTGATTTAAATAATCCTAATGTTCAAGTCGAATTTTTACCGCCCAGCATCACATCGCTATTACAGCCTTTAGATCAGGGCATAATAGCAGCATTCAAATCTTACTACATTCGGAAATCCTTTGAGGTAATATTAGAGAAGATGGAGTCAGCAAATATTACGGTTAAAGAAGTCTGGAAGCAATTTACAATTTTAAATTCTGTTGAAATTGTTGATGCGTCACTTAAAGAAATTCGTCCTTCAACACTAAAAGCTTGCTGGAAAGCACTAATACCGGAAATAGACGTTCAGGGCACTGTTTCTACACCAATAGAAGATGAATATAGGAACATAGTGAGATTGACGCATGCAGTAGAAGGTGATGGATCTGATGAAATAACAATGGTTGATATTCAAGAATTAATTGCGGACGACGAAATAAACGAAGCAGATTTAGTGGCAATGACAAATGAAGAATCAGTTGGAGATAGCTCTGACGATCTTTCCGATGTTGAAAATAAAAACTTTTCACTAAAAGATATCGAGAAAGTTTTAAATGTGGCAAAGCAGTTGGAAGAATACATTTTGGAGAACGACCCTTTAAGTGACAGAGCAGAAATATTTAAACGAAATCTTCGAAACAATTTAGCTCCCTATCAAGAAACTTATAAAGATTTGCGAAATAAGAGCAAACAAACTTCAATGCACGATTTTTTCAAACCAATAATCGTCGAAAGGATGCCCGAATCTGATAGTGGATCAAGCTCAGATTTTGAACTAGTATGTACGAACAAAACGTTCGAAACAAATCATACTAAGTGAAGAGGAGGAGTAGACAGTTATCGTTCTATTTTGGCTTTAATTTATTAAATCTTTCAACTTGAATATTTTACGTAGAATTGAAATTTTATTTTATTTTATTTTGTTTTGTTTTTGTTTAAATTAATGGAGTGTTAGTAAATTACATAATATGTATGTTCTTCTGAGTCAACAAATAAATACACAAAATTGTATTAAGCACATATTTTTACTATACAAATTCCAATATTTTATTGAAAATTTTGTTACTTTGGAACCAAGCTCTGATTTTTGTATGGAGTTAGAGTCACCGCGTTGTAGGAGGTTTACCTGTACTCATATATCCCATGTTTACCCCGGGGACTACATGAGCCGACTTCATTAGGTATTTTGGACGCCTATAAAGGACAAAGACACACACACATTAATTTTTTACAAATAACATAAGAAGATAAAAGAAGAAGATAACAAAAAAATGTACATTCAATATATTGTGAACATTGTTTCCAATATAACGTTTAGGTGCTCTATGAACGTACTATAAGTATGTAAATAACTATATGCATAAAATAATACTTTGATTTGAGCATTTGTTCTATATTTATCTATTTATTTATTTATTGCTATCGCTTTCTATTTTAAGCCTCTTGTCAATGAACGTACACAGAAATCAATCACTCATACAAATTAATAGGAAAATTTAAATTTTATATATTTATTCACAATATGGATATGGCTTTTTTGGGTTTTGCATTACTTTTCATATCAAGTGGTGATAGACGATTTACTTTTATTTGAGGCTTTAGAAAAACATATGTACACATTTTGTTAAAGTTTTAAAATAAAACCTCCCGTATCTAGTGATTTAAATATGAGAAAAACGTATTTATATATTTTGACTTAAAGCTGGTTATGCCAGCAATTTACTTAAATGGGAAACTATTTTTTCTGTCGATTTTCATATAAAAATTAAAATGATTTTTCATTTAAATTAATTTGGGGAAACTGTCTGCAAGTATGTAAATATGTTAAAATCTGTCTTATTTTATTCATGAAAATACCTTTCAGTTTTAATATTTAAATATTTTATTTACATTTTTATTTTGCTACTAATCAATGCAAGTGGCTTATCAGTAGCAAATCTGTTCGCTTTGACTAGTGGACATTAAAGGTTACATAAATCAATTTCGATAACTCAGATAGTATCGTTTAAACTACACCACTTCCAATTGTATATCAGAAAGGGTCAAATTAAAATGCGAAAACGTCAACTGTAATGCAGAAAGCGACAAATTAAAATCATAAAAGTCAATTGCAAATAAGATTAGTGTTTTTAAATTGCGAAAGCGTCAAATGAATATGACAATAGTCAATTGTAAGTAAGAAAGCGTCAAATTAAAATGCGAAAATGTGAGATGAAAATGACAAAGCGTCAAATGAAAATGTGAAATAATCAGCGAATTCTGTATTTAGGAAAGCTCGTGAACGTGGCTACTATTACGGAGGAGAATGGGCAAGAGCATTTCAACAGACATCATAGTTCCATACGGAGGCAATGGAGAAAATATACCGGTCGGCACTAAAATAGCGGGTGTTTTTTTTTTAGACTGATAGAACTTTCGCTAGGGATAGCTGTCACTTGACAGCTGGTAAATGACATTTTGTCTTGACATTTCTGTTCAGTAAGCATTGGCAAATCATCATAGAAAGAATGATGCCGCAGCAACGTTTACAAATTGTGGAAATTTGCTTTAAAAATCAGTGTTCTGTTCGCCAAACTTATTGAGCACTTCGTGAATTTTATCGCCCACATAATCGAGCATCAGAGCAGCTTATTAGTCGAACTGTTGATGGAGGCATCACGGTCCTTATTTCTTTAAAAATGAGGCCGGAGCGAATGTTACTGTCAATGGTGATCGTGACAGGTCAATGATTTATGATTATTTGTTTCCAAATTTACATAACATCGGCCTGCAAGAATTTTGGTTCCAACAAGACGGTGTCACGCCTCATACTGCCACTCGAACTATCGATTTGTTGAAAGAGCAATTTGGCGATTCACCAAAGCTAGTCGTGGCGAACATATGTCAGAAATCGTTTTTAAATATTAAATGTCATGAAAATATCTTTCAAATAAAGAAAGATTTGGCATCACATATCATTTTTTTTTGTGCTTTATTTCAATTTAAAGTTCTGATAGTCTAAAAAAACACCCTTTATTTTATTGCAGTTATCATTTCAAAAATAAGTTTCTTATTTCCATTTGACGCTTTCTGATTTGCAATTCACTATTCTCTTTTTCAGTTGATATTTTCTCATTTAAAATTGACTATGCTTATTTTCTATTGACGCTTTTTCATTTGCATCTGACTATTCTCACTTTTAGTTGACGCTTTCGCATTTACCTTTGGAAATGGTGTAGTTATTGTTTGATATCCACAAATGCTGCTTTGAAAAAATAAATGAATGTTCACTTTCATTTTCAGCGACCCCAAATTACATCAAAACAACGATGTTTCAACGAGGTACATTCTTTGAAAAAAAAATAATATATGATTTTAAGCTACATATAACTCTAGAAATTAACAATAAAGTTAATTACATTTACTGGAGGAAGGTTTTTTTTTATGATTTAACAAAATAAGGGTATTTTTCTGCAAGTTTATAAAAATGCCCACCATTTGCTACCACAACACTTCAACATTGCAAACAAGGAATTTTGCTACAATATTATTGAGTTTGAATAAAAGCCATATGAAGTCGAAAAGCAAACGCAAGGTTAACGACTCGAAAGGCTTAAGGTTAAACATTGAATTTCAAACGGAATTGATGAATCATCGGGATACGTGCACATTTGATACCCTTTCCTACATATATGTATACATATACATATGTACTCTGACACATTCGTATGTATGCGTTGTAAAATGTATGTGAATGTGCTTAGATTTTTAGTCCAAGTGCGCTGGCGAGGCTTTCCCGCAGCGCCAACTAAAAAGGATAGACGGTCGATCAGGCGTGATAAAGTGCTGCGATTGAAGCCGTAGGCCAACATCCAATAAAACAGGAAGAGCAATAACAACAAACAATGAGTTGCCAACAAAAACGAATTAAATACTATATATGTACATACATACATATGTGCATACATGTACGTATATGTACATCCGTATGTACATATATAAATATGGGGAAGTGCGTGAGAATCGCCACCTATACAAGTGACTGGGCAAACATACTCACGCACTAATATATCACATTGGAAAAAGCTCCTAAATAATTTCTGAAAAAGAATCATAAAAATTTTCTTGTAACTATGTACAGACATACATACATACATATTTACTTTGTAATGGGGTACAATAGAGAGTAAGTGAAGATGTGAAATTTCTCACACCATAACATGTAATCCCGTTTGCTCGATTTACGCTTGCTGTCGGTTGCCTACCAAATGGTTTTGTGGCCAAAAATCGATGAGTCGGAAAGATGAACTCGATTTGTGAAATAACAACGATCTGATTGAACCCTATAATGGCAGCCACAATCAGTCAAAAAGTCATCGAGTGTAAAGTACAATTTAACTTAAAGCAACGGAAAAGATCGCGAGAAAAGTGAAGCATGGAATAAAAGTACGTTTTTTTGTATATAGACTTTATTTTATGTTTCCCACAATCCCTGTTTAAATTGAGCTATTAATTTTAAAAGAAATTGCAATGTAGTACTTAATATCTCTGAAACAATTTTATTAAGCTCAACCAAATTTGCCAAAAAAAAACTCATTGAGCATAATTTTTAGAAAAACAAGCAAATTCATTTAAAAAATTGATTAATAATATAAAGAAGTAGGTACAATTTTTATTTTTAGATGACACAGTCGAGTTTTTTAGCAATTATCATTATAATTAGTATTCTATAATTGATATTATATAATTAATATTATATAATTAATGTTATAATTATTTTCTGTGAAATCGTTAATCCAAAGATTGCTTAACTCATTTGTTTTTAAATTTTTTAATAATATACATTTTCAATACATATTTTCAAAAGCGTATTTTCAAATTAGGTAAACCTCACGCTGCTCCCCATGAATTCAGAAGAGTCGGAAACTCAGTTTTTCAGAAAAATTGATTCAGAAAATACTTTTCAGAAAGAAAATAATAGAAACTAAAAATTCAGAACACAATTTTCAGAAACAAAAGAATCGGAATGAAAAATTTGGAAACGTTTATTTAGTTAGAAAATATGTACATATGATTCAATTATTAAAGGTCTACTCACTAGTGACATTAGAGTTTTGACACTTCCTTACCAAAGGTTGTTTGTGTGTATTTTACTCTTTTATAGAACATAGAATGTTTTGTTCTACAAATTTGGCTTTTATTCCAATGTGCACATGAATTTAAAGATTTGATAACCCAACGCCTTGCTAAGAGAGCCGATTTTATCAATGAATGAGTGAGAAAACTGTTTATTGAGCAAACATTTAATTATTGAATCATAATTTGTATATATGAAGAATAAGTAATAATAGTAATGAATCGTATATGTATTTAATAGAGAAAACAATACCATTTAGAATTTTTAGGTATGTGCAATGTTGAGCATGGCGAAATATTTATATTTATGTTTCGATCTGACTAACCTCCAGCTAAAAACTGCTGTAGTTTTGTTTCTGTTAATGCCTGTATGTTTTTTATTTTATTTATAAAATTAAATATGTAAGGATGTGTCCCAAACGGAATTCGAATGTTCTTGAGTCAATCTTCCACAGAATTTTATTGCGAAAATTTAGCAGTTTTTATATTACGTTTGCAGCCCTAATAATTAGATATGTATGTCTCTAAATATTCTTGGCAAAATGAGAATTTTTTTTTAAATTTTGTGCCAAATTTGCCGTCTGGCTTCTTTCTCAATTTTGACTTATGCTTTGTGACTTATAAATTTTTAGCTGAAAAATTCCGCAAATTATTTCGCTTTTCAAATGTGGCAAATATGTGAAACGGTCTGTTTATTTCAATGAGCAGTAAAAGAATTAGAATGGTTTTCGTGAATTTTAAGATGCAGTCATTCGTTGGAAAATTGATTATTACTTATCTTAATGTAAAAATTAATTTGTTGAAACTCCCAATATCGACAATAAAATACCGGTACATTCGAAATTCGAAAAATCTAATTTTCGAGAAATAACGGCTCACGATGACGAACACCTTACAGTGTACTTGTTTTTTGTTTTATTTATTGTATTTGTTTATTTACTCAATTTTTTTATGGCGGTACATACGTGAGACGTTCGACGCTTACTTTCGTTTTGGGTAAACTGTATGCAACTCCACATATAGATTGAAAATTTTCTCGATACAACTACAAGGCTTTAAGACATTTTGCAGCACTCTTCTAGATTTATTCATTGAACAGTACTGAAAAATATTTTAAAAAAAGTACTAATTTATTACTCTATGCTCCTTTTGCGCGCTTGCACGGATCGAGTAGCCTTATTATGGCAACAATTCGGTTTTTAAGTACTGAAACAAATACTTATTTAAGTATATATGTAGTTGCAGTAATTTATTTAATGAAAATGAATTAATAAAATATATTTTGATTCGCCAATAAATTATAGCTTTCGGAATAACTGCCCACAGCCAACCTGGCCCGAGTTTAAATGGTACCAGTATCTTGTTTTCCATACTTTAACTAAATTATCAAAGACTCGAATGGCATTTTTGTAAACTATGAAATGAAGTTAGTGAGATAACTTGGTGGTAAAATTTACTGAAATTTTAAAATAGTATAATTAATATATATGTATTTCTAGTAGATATGAACATTTAAAAGTGTGATTGCTTTTTCGAAGTTTGTTTTTTTTTAGTTTTTGGTAAAATGTTTGTATCTAGTTGCAATCGTGACTGCACATATTTAAAACTTGTCAGCATACTTTTTGGGCGTGTTCCAAACGGACCAACGAGCATGCTTTAGTCCTTAAGTCAAACACTCAACCAAAGCGGAGGATGAACTGGACAGAAATCATTTTATTAAACCCAACAAAATACCAAAATTTTTCAAGCTTTCTTCCTTGCTTACACTTGCAAATCACATTTTTCTGTAACAAGCGATTTCCACTAAAAACGAAAACAAAAGAATCATTATTTTGCTGATTTCCATGATTCTATGGTTTGCTTGCTCAGCCACGCATGAGTGCACAAAATGCAACGCACAATGTAACGATATAGTGTATTTTTGGAGCAAAATAGTAAACGTGCTCCGTTCATAACCAAATATAGCGCAGAGATATAAATCAACACCGTTAAGAAAAATTCAAAAAATGGGCGGTTCCGCCCACTGCCACACCCGCTCCCAATACAAAAATTCCACTACAAGGGGAGTCCAAAATGGACCGTTTAGCCTGAATGGCTTAAAGAGTGTATAATTTGGTCTTGCTTTTGTACATATTCGAATAATATATTTTCAAATGACGAGCACGAAGAAAATAAACCAAATGTAAAACAAAGAATGGTCTTGAAGGTGCAGATAAACAAACGTTTAGCTTGTTTTCATTTTAACGTTTTCAATATTACTAGTACGAGTATGGCTACTCATTTTAAGCAGTAATCGAAATCAAGCTTATTTTTACGAAACATGCCATGATGGTTTGAAGTTTTGACTGTCTTAAAACACCCACCTAAAAAATAGTACTAATTTCATGGCGCTGGCAAATACAATTGAAAACAGAAAAAATTTGATGAACTTGACGAGTGCAAAAACTAACTTTTATTTTTTTTAAATACATTTGCAAGAAGAAAATATTTTTAAAGTTTATAGCTACATATATATACATCGTTTTTAATTTAACGCTATAAGTAAATAAATTACGATTTTTGAGGAAATTTGTCGAATCTGGTTATAAACAATGCTGGCTAAGTATCGACAAATAGTCGTAGAAATATTCAGATATTTCTTAAATTTAATTTTGGATCTTCTGCAGCTCTGTGTTTTATATTGGAGGTGAAACTAATTTTAAAAAAATTTCGTTCATAAATTTATTTTTATGAATTACACTTGATTCTATTCTTTCATAAAATGTCAAGAAACGGCATTTATGCACAAAATCAATTTTTCGTATCAGTATCATTTCTTTAGACACAGTCTGCATCTAAACCGTCTGCGAAGTATTGTGCGAAAAATGTTTTCAAAGTATTTACTATGCATATGTATGTATGTACTTTTGAATGCCGACCAAAATTTGTTTAAAATTTTTACTTTTATTTTCCCTCACATATATTTTGGTTAATTTCGTTACATTGTACGGCGCCTAGCCAATTGCGGTCATTCATTGCTGTTGTGAGTGGTGTCCACCGGTCATCTTGCCTCCACGTACGAAATTTTGAGTGGAGCTCCACAGTTTTCAGTTGGTGTCGGAAATTAAAATTGCTCATAAAAGTCGGTAACAGTTGTGTGAAATAGATATGTACATACGTGTGTAGGCATGTGGGCGATTTTGCAAAAAATTTCCACGCTTTGATGCCTCATAGCAATGCGCTCGGTTGTAGTAATGTGGTTCGTATTTGGACTTGAGTCTGTTGCGTTGTTTGTGCCGCTTTGAGGCAACGAAAAATGCAATTGTTCAAAAACGAGCAAACAATCAAAAATCAGGAACATATCAGAAAACCACTTTGTTAGGTCGGTTTTGAAGTACGGACATTTTAAAGTCTAAGGACGGCCGTGTCAACTTGGAAAAACTACAGCTTACCACTCTGAGGGCAATGGTTCGAGTAGGAGCTGATAAAAGGCTGGGTGAATTTTTCAAATTTAAAAACTGTAAGTTATTGTGTAAAGTTTAAATTTAAAAAAGTTTATAGAATTTACATTAATGAATAGATGTTAATTAGAGAACGGCCGATCGGCGATTTTTAGGGCCAAACCGAAACGAACTTTAGCTAATTTTCAAGGTCTAGAATAACACATTTTTCAAAATTCCAAATTTGTATTTTTTCGTAAACATACTTATGTTGTATGTAAAAATTACAATTAGAGAATTATATGTATTTTGCATTCTGGAAATTTAATAATTGTATTTTGAAATGTAAAAATAATACCCCATCGACCTTTTCCCCTTGCAAACCGATTCCGTCGATTGCTCGTTACTTTTAAATTTTTATTAATCGCTCAGTAACAATTACGAACAAAAAACGCGCATTCCGATTATTTTTTTATTTTTGCCGTTCTGAATAAATGGTTATTTGGCGAATCGCTATTTTTTAATCAAATATAATCTTTATTTTATGAGTTTTACTTTTTTGAGCAGAAATAGTCATAATTTTTTGTTTTAATTTTTCAATCTAAAATAATCATTATGTTTTGAGTCATACCTATTTTTCGAAAATTAAACTAATTTTTTCAGCATTAAGTAGAAGCCGTATTTATGGCTGACCAAACCTTTTAAATTTTTCTTTTGCTGAAAGTGAGAGACCCAATGCACGCTTCTAGTGTATTGGACGTGTGCACAATTCGAAAAAATAACATCGACTCGTATCATCATCTTTCCGCAGCCAATATATGCGAGATATCGGGGGTTGGGGAAGAAAGCGAGTCGTATCTTCCGAAAGAATAAGAGAGAAACAGAGCTGCGAGAGTACGAACTTGAGAAGCCAGCCGACTAGCAGAAGGGTTCAGGACAGTGGCAATTTTGCGATCTGATGACCGACATCTGGATTATACTTAAAATATGAATAGAGTACTTCTCCACTCTGTTTAATGGTGGCACGGACAACGCCAGATATGATGAGCCTAATCCTCGAACCAATGAAAACGGCGTCGTTGTTCTAATTTTTCACACATAATGCGAGATTATACCTCTTACAAAATCCCCTCCATCCATCATCATATAAGCAAATTAATATTCAAATGTACTGATCCAACATTCCTAGTAATGATGAATAAATATGTTATCTCCTGGAGCGTTCTCACTTTACTACCAAATTTAATTGCCCACAAAGTATTTAAGTTAAAGCCGAATCATTTTCTACACTGCTTCTTATTTTGAATTGTAAATTTAATATGTTTAAATAAATGAAATTAATAAATTTTTTAATATAAATGCATACACACTCAACAAAATTTGTATACGAGATGTCCCTAAAATTAACAAAAAGTAAAGCTGCGTACATTTACAGATCTAATTGTCAAATAAGCACAGCACAAACTTAGTAATTAGCGCTATCAAAAACCTCACTCACTTATTTTTCGATTTGCTAGGCGCTAATTATTACGTCAACGACTTCGAGATTACTGGTAATTTAATTAAATGAATTGGATGTAAATGTATTCTTCGCAGCAGGAATCTCGTCGACTTCTGTTTCGCGATCTTCGTGCCATCCTTTAGCTTATCGGTCTCCTAGCATCCTTCAAATTTGCCTTTCTATCATTGGCGCTAGCAATGTTCGGTTTGTTTTGGCCTTGCTTCTTGGCCCCTTCGCCGGCCGACTCCACTTAACTAATCTGCGACACGCTTGGCTGGTTAATGCTTTGTTGGTGACGTAAAATAAAATTTGCAATAAAATTGTCAATTAACGCATTCAAGGCAATCATTGTTCACATAATTTTACGGGCATTGGCTACCGGCCGATAAAAGTTCCACAAGATTGGGGTGAGTGTTGAAATGGATTAAATTTCAAATATAAACATTTCAGTAAAGCCCGAAGTGGGTGGGTGTAGTTTTTCTCCTTCAAGCTCTTACTTGCAGGTAGCCTGGATTCCACAGCTTCCACAATCAACAAACTGTATCCACCTACCAGACAAGGAATAAAGCCATCAAGAAAATAACAGCAACAATTACTATCAGGTTCATGATGTAGTAAAAGTAAAAGCAGTAACAACAAAGGTGAGGCAGAGGACCAGTGTTGCCGCTTTAATACAATTGTATCCTATTGGATGCTTGATGATTTTTTTTACAATATTTTCAATGTTTTCAACGTTAAGTTGTTTATATTAATATTTTATAAAACTTTAGTTTGTTCTATAATAAAACCAATACAAATAAAAATTTCAAATTTCAGCAAATATTCATAAAATTTTATTTTTTTTATAAATTTTGTAAAAAGTTTTAATGTACATGGTTTTTGTTATAAAACGAACTACAGATTTATAAAAAATGGACAACAACGACTTAGCTTTAAAAACATTGTAAATATTATATAAAAGCAACCATGTGATCAGTAGTTTGGGTCACCGTAATTTCGATAAAAAGAATTCCATATTTAAATCTGGCAGACATCAAAGTTTATTTTTTTTTTTTAAATCTTTTGAAGACTATAAATTTTGAATTCTTATTTAGTTGTAACACAGAAGATCTGAAAACATTTCCCTCATTTCTTTTGTATATTTCGACTTTATCATTGTAAGAAGCTTCACACAAGTGCTTCCTGAAAACCAACGGAACTTGCAGTAATAAAATAGAAACCCAATATATGATCATCCCCTGCACAAGGTTCATAATATCTGCAGCAAACTGAAATGGAAGTTTGGCAAATGCTGTAAGCTATGCAGGGGCAACACTGACAAGGACATTGCCGGCGAGTGCATAAATCAAACATTCTTCTACACATTTTTGTGCTCATAAACTGTGACTCAACTCTCGGTCGCCATCTACTTATCTGTTTGTGTAAACATATAGGCCGACGCAGTCTGTGTCAGCAAATTCCGTAAACTCCAGCCAAATAAAGTCTGCTCTATACAAACATACATATTCACTTTATCTAAAAGTATGCTTGTGTTACCGGGAACAATTTAGCAAATTTGCTAGTTAGAAAAAGTACAAGAACTAGAAGAATGTGTAGGAATTGTTACATGACACAATTTTTTGTTGTTGTTGGTGTTGTCGTTGTTATATTCAAGCATCTGGCACACGTCATGTACTAGCATCTATTTATCTAAAACTGAAAAGAAACTCTGTGTAAAATACGCTCGTTAAGTATTTAGACACAATATAAAACGTGTCCTGAACTCTCATTTATTTATGGCACAATATGTGAATGGCCGAATAAGCTACCGACCGCTTTTAATAAAATATGCGAGCGCACACACACTTCGGTGTGTAGTCATGTATCTGGGTAAGCTTCTGGTTGGTTCCCTACCATGAAAGAGTGTCTTTTGGTTGCTTCTCCTTTCCAACTCTTTAAACTTTCGCACAAAGTGCAATAGTAGTTGAAACTCTTCGCCCCTTTCATTTCCCTAAGAAAATTTATTTTTAATTAACTTTGTGCATAAATTAAACACAAGGAATAAAACAAAACATAAAACGAAAATCTACGCAATCTATAAAAATATTTAGTAAAGCATCGACGCTTTCAACACCATCTGTGAGATTTATCGACCCTCAAACCTTCACCAAATCTAAGCTAATAAAAAAAAATAGACGATGACGACCATCGCCCTTAGATAGTCAAACTTTGATTTTGTTCTACAAAAATTATGTTGTTTTCAATTAAAACATATGTATATAAAGCATAATAATATTAGTAATTTGGCGCTTACGTCATATAAACGGCTCGATGTTTGACCGAACTTGTCCTACAATTTGTGGTGTGAGTCTTGATGTTGTAACACAAATTAAGGCACTTACAGTTTTACGCCGACTCCGAACGGCCAAAGAGAGTCTTCTTACCTGTCATGAGTATAAAAAAAACTTAACTCTTTAAATCAAAAACTCATATCTGAACAATCAGTTATATGGAATATATATGTTTTATTGGTATATTCTTGTGGGTTCTGACAAATAATTAATACAAAAATAGAAATACTTCGGTCTACTATATTTCGTTCTGATATCGCAGAAATATTTAGTTTTTAGGATTAAATTTAGAATATATAAAATATCTTATATTCATTTTCTTTGATTGGCCTAACTAATAACCGGTTTTAATGGAACATTTAATGTTAAGTAGAAATATTATAGTTACAGTGACTTTCGATTGAACTTCAGACTATCTCTTTTACACTTAAATTCGTTGACTAAAATGAGATAAAGTTAATCCAGAGAACTTGAATGTGAAGTGAATTAATTACAAATCTGTTTTTTTATTTAAGTTGCAATACTATCGCGACTTTAGTTATTATTTCTCGTCGGTAAAGATATACATACATATGTTTCCTTTTGCTCTTCTAGTATTCCAACAGATTTGCCATCTCCCTTGTCAAATTTGGCTTGGAGCCAAACCAGTTTCTGCGTTGTGTCATCTTCGTTCATTTACATGGGTTATTTGTTAAATCTATGTCTACGATAATTGCAAAAGAGAGGGTGAAATGCTGAGATCCCATACTAACTATGAAAACCTCAAATTCATTAAATCATTTATAAATTGAATTATAAAGAAAAGAATTTCCAACCGATTTTAGTATTTGCTGGATAAACCCAAACAATTTCAACGTAAACGTTTCAAGGTTACGTGTTTACTCAGCTTTTCACTAACATTAAAGTTAACTAACGAATACGCCTCTTCTTAGTTGATGGGAATTGTCAATAGCATACGATGCTAAGCTGTAACAAAACGAATATACATATATCCCCTTAAATGAATACTTAAATAAATCAATTGTACTCCAATTAAGCAAAGGGATTTGAATTAAACTTAATTTTTCGCCAGCAACATTAAAGTTTTACGTGTGTAAATTTGATTTTTGTGTCCATCAAGATAATAAAAATTTTAAATAAAAGCGAAAAAGAGTTTTCCTGTATCAGGCAAAATTCTTAAAAATCTTAGCAAAATATCTTTTTAAATAAAAATATGAACTAAAGTTTTGAAATAACTTTAAATATAAATGTTTTGTATGTACAATTTTGCACACGAATATAATCTAAATTCCTGAATACAATAACGAAAAAATTGTATCAACCACATAACTGAATACTTAACAAAAATAATACTCAGAGTGTTTGGCCCCAAACAACAAACTGATACCGCGAGTCTCTTTTGACGAAACAGTGCAGAGATACACGTACTCCGTTGAGAGGTCCGCTGAGAACTTTCTACACTGACGTTTCTAATACCGAAAATGCAACTGGTTGGTTGGTTGGCACCTGAATGGCGATTGTAGATGGATAGATTGGAGATACTTGCTATACTTAAGGTAGCAGACTGGATAATTGGAGAAAGGTGGTCTGGATATCAAATCATAGTGTGCAGTGACACCCAAGCTGTATTAAAAGCCCTGCTCGTTCCTCTTGAAAAATTTTCCGGGAACCTACGTTGAATATGGGGTAAACTTGAACTCATTTGAGTTCCGGAACACTGCGGTGTGCAATGTAAAGAACTGGCTGACGAATTGGCTAATTGCAGGTCATTGGCAGAACCCACTGAACCGCAGCCAAATCTAGCAGGGACGATTAGTTGAATCAGGAATGTCTTTTATAAGATGCATGAGAACCGTTGGTGCATTAACGACACCTGCAAACCGACCACATGCTCGCTGAATAGATCGGGCAGGGTGGTGGCAAAATTCCATCTTAGACAAAGAAGAAATGAGGTACTGGTTGGGTTGATTTTATAAGAATATAAATGGGGACAACACATGGTCACCATTAACATCATTGATGACCCGCTGTGCACATCTTGCCTGGAGGATGGGGATAGTACCCATTTCCTCTATATCTGTCCTGCTTTTGCTAGGCTGAGATGGAGTATATTTCGGCAAGCTTTTCAGATTCAGAAAAGTGGTTGGAAGATTTGTCGAGGAGGAATGAACTCCCATCCACACCTTTTTCCGTATCCTTTTCCCTCGTCCATCATTCCTTTCCTCCTTCCCAGGTCTGAAGTGTAATGCTTGAGTATTTAGAAACCCTACTTCGGTTTTTTCCGCCCTACTCCAATTCCATTCCATGCTCTGCGAATGAGCGTAAAAAAATAGACTGCGTGGGCGAGCGAGAACGTGAGCCGAAATCAGTCACGGGCCCATTTCTTGTTCAAATCTATTTAAATAATTCATATATGCTTTCATTACAAAAATTGATTACACAAAATTATACTTCTGCACATTGAAAGGATGTCGATGTAGTAGTGTCTAATTAACGAAAATTAATCTTATATTAATATCTTTAATACATAATCTTCAAGATCTTCAATATACTATATGTAGTAAGTACCTTAATTCTCTTTCGCTGTGTTAAAAAATTTAATAAAACGCACCGAATTTTCTCCCCAAGGAACTAAATCACCTCCATTTAAAACGCGAGTGGATCATCCTTTTCTTACCACAAAAGCATTGCTAATTAACATGTTAAGTATCCAATCTCAACAGCAACCGCGAGCGCCGAAAAAAAGAAAACACGCCGAAACGCCGAGTAATTACACTGACATTTACATAGATGAGTTCTTAGCAGCGCACTCACTTCTTAGTTGCTTTGAAGTGCTCGGCATGAAGCAAAATAAAACTTATTAGAACGTTTAGTGACTGACCACTTGGTGGAGCAGATAAGAAGAAACCATCGGCCTGTGGTTTTTTTTTTAGTTTTCTCTTATTTATATTTAAGAAAGAATGTAGCGAGTTGAAAGAATACTCAACGATTTCGTAAAAACTCATTAAGAGAACTTCGTTCTTAGTAACTAAATATGCATTTTTTGTATACCCTTTCCAGATGAATAAAGAGCAAAGATATTAAATAAATTTTAAATGTATATAAATACAACCCATTTGTAGAACTTAAATAGAGTGTATGTAAAATTTGCGTGCAGATAAAGTTACGAAATTAAGAAATGAAGCTGTGAAGTAGCTGTGGGCAAAGGTTAAGGCAAAACTAATGCAGATAACTGTAGTATCCAAAAGCTGGAACATAAAGTGAAACTTTTCAATATAAGCATAAATTATTTGAATTTATTTAATGCATACTTGTACTAGGCTTTTTTAGGCATGGCGATACATTCATTTGTCCGAGTATAATATGGCTGCATAAATCCGCCCGTTTTTTTTTCATATTATAAGTTCCATTACTTAGCATACATAGAATATTTACATCATGAAGGATTTGTTATCATTGTGTTATTTTGCCGTTTCATTGTCACTGAAAATGGAAACTAGAAATTCATTAGAATACAGTACAGTTAACGCCTAGTGATTTTCGACCGGAAAAGGAAGTGTATTGCTTAAATCCCAAAGTAAAGACAGTATTGTAGTACGAGAATTAATACTACGTATTTATTTGTATATTTATATATATATATATACATATGTATATACTTTAAGCCTATATATATGTATGTACATACCTACATATCCACGGGACAGAATGTTAAGCAGTAAGTTTACTATATATGCATGCAATTTTTGATGTAGATATGTATGTATTGTACCGGTTGTCGTTTTCCCAATTGCATTTGCTTTACTATGCAGTGAAATGGTTTTCCAGAAGTGGGACAACCGTAATTGATCTCGCCATTGTAATTGAAAAGTCATGTATGTACCAATACTTGACCACCAATTTACTAAGACTTTGTTAACAACTAAAACTTTGATATTTAGTATATCAGCAAATTTGGAAGTATTTCCACTCTACTGTGGTAAAACAAAGAGTCACAGTCAAATAAACTTAATAGACATCTGCAAAATAGTCAAAAATTGCTAAATATTTCCCAATTGCAAGTTGCTTCACAGCAATTACTGTTGAACTGCACTTTCTTAATAACTACATATAGATAAATTATGTATACAGAGTGGTGGCAAAAAAATGTATAAGCGTCGGTTTAAAAGTACATTCCTATTTCACGTTTTGGATACGTTGATTTGTGGAATAAACGTTTTTTTTTTGTTGATGCTGTCTTCCTTACAACTACATCAATATTAAACTTTCCAATAAACAGAAAACAAGATCAATCAATACAAACACTCAAAGTGTCAAGCAACGGGTTTCGATACGATTATATTTTTTTCGATACCTACTCAGTACTTGGAGATAGACTGAGAGTTTGAAAAAAATTTGATAATGTTAGCAAAGTTAAAAAATGTTTAGATTGACTCTCAACGGTCTTACTTGAAAATTATAGAAATCGGTCAAAAACCACAACCACCTGTCGTATAACTGTAATTTACAAAAAATCAATATTTTAAGAACTATTAAAGATAATTTGATCAAATTTAATATGCTGGATTTGGTTGGAGAAAGGAATACGTGAGTTTAATACGAAGAATTTAATTAGACAGAAAAAATGAGGGGTATTATATTAACTGGTTGTATTACATTCAACAAGGACTACTTTGTTTTAAATAAGTTTCTCCCGAACTTAGACTCTTCTTTACTTGTTTTGTTTAGTTCGCCTTTGACAATTCGCATATTTTTGTCAGTTGCAAGCTTTTTCTAGCAGTTAGCTCTCTCAACTTGTTACACTACAAATTTCGTTTTCTTTAGATTTAGCTTAATGAACGCGGTTGCCATAAGTGTAATAAGTCCTGCATTTCTGGTTTAATTAAATAAATAAATAAATTCATAACTAAAGCAAATTCAGAACTTAAGTGCACAATTCGTCGTTACTGCATTTATTTGGAAAATGTGGGCTATTGAATATGCACCAAGGTGAAAGCATAATTTGTTTGCCACCACTGTATGTATGTATGTGTACAATATTACAATATTATCGGCAAATGAACGAGTACTGAACATACGAGTATAGCTACCACTGCGTATACGTAAAAATAACAATTGAAATTCGAGTTGAATTAAAATGTAACTGTACGTTTCTTAATGCATACTACCTGCAAAAGACTCTAGTCATCTTTGTCTTTTGGATATGTAGCTTAAGTAAAACTTTGAGGTGTCACAACTCAAAATCATTTATAATCTTAAGTATTTGGAGCAAACGTCTGGCAATTTTTGGTACACAAAGAAGCCTACCCTTCAATTGCATTTGTATGAAGAGCCGGCGTGACTGAGGTAAATTCAAAATTCGAATATATTGAAATTAAAGAATAAGAATACATAGCTGGAGCTAGTGACTAGTTCTGAACTGATCCACAGTGCAGAAGCTGGAAAGGTCATTATCTGACGCCACAACATTTATCTGTGTGTCTATGGCTGTAAGTTCGTACATAATGCAACCCTGTACGTTCTATACAATTTGGAGAGTTAGCTTAATCGAACAACTAAAGTAGAACCAACGAACAGAAGCAAATCGAACACTGTCAAGAAACAATCGCAATCAACGGAAAGAGTCAACTGCAAACCAACCGGCAAGCGTATTTCATTTTACACAAAATCAATTGAAATTACTTAATATTGTAAATTCATCGTGTTACATTATTGTGCACGTAATAAAACAGTTCACAGTCAAATATTAAAGGCCGAGTTCTTAATTTTACACGTTTTCTTGACATCTATTGCTTCTGCTACCGAGGAATTTCAAGAAAGTTCGACGCCGTTACTTGGAAATTTGCACAGGTCGCCATTTTATACTGAAGTAGCGGAAAATTATCATCACGCCATAAAGGGTAAAGCAAATGCCAAATAATTATTTTTTAAGAAGTAGCCAACAACAACAACTGGTCGAAGAAGATAACAGCAGTATCATGACAGAAAATGTACAGCAAGCAGCGCCAGATCAATTGGCAACGTTAGTCGAAGTAATGAGATCACTTAAGTCTTCAATTGATGAAATTCGACACAGCACAGAGGAGCAGCAGAGGGATATCGTTAACCTGCGTCAACAAATATTGGCAGAAACAGCACAACCGCAGAGTCTGGATAATCCCATGCCAGCATTGAACAACAGTGAGACTAGAGTAATGGAAATGGCTCCGATGAAATTATATGATCTACCCACGTTTTCGGGGAACGCCGAAGATTGGCCTTTATTTTATGCTAACTTCAAAGACAGTACCGAAGTCTTCCGTTACAACGACAGGCAAAATTTAATGCGATTGCACAAGTGTTTGGTAGGTGCAGCCAAAGAAGCCGTTGCATCAATGTTGATATATCCGGAGGGTGTGCCACAAGCAATGGAAGAATTACAATTTAGATTTGGTAGGTCTGACCAGTTAATTCGTTGTCAAATAAGTAAGTTGCAAAGTTTTCCAGCGATTTCAGAAAATAAATTAGAGCAGATTATAACCTTTTCCACAAACATTCGTAATGTTGTCGCCTTTTTAAAATCTGCTAAGTGTGAGCAGCACCTCAATAATCCGTTGTTGTTGGAACAAGTGGTCAGTAAATTGCCAGCAAGTAAGCAGTATGAGTGGGCACGTCAAGCCATGACCATTAAACCATACCCTACAATCAACGACTTCGCAACATGGTTAACTGAGTTAGCTCGAGTTGTTACTACAATTTCAACAACGTCAACGTCGTTAGTAAGGGCTAGCACTCAACCACCTCGCCGAGTTATGCATGTCAACGATAAGAGTACAGAGAAGCCGATGGAATGTTACTATTGCCATAGGGATCATGCGATTTTCAACTGCCAGAAATTCCATCATTCTCTTAGCGTAAAAGATCGGTGGGATATTGTTAAGAACGAGAAGTTATGCTTTGCTTGCCTACGCAAAGGACATAATGTATCGAATTGCCGTTCAAAGAAGCCGTGTGGAGTAGGTGAATGTCGACGTTTCCATCATGCTAGTTTACATGAAGTTAGGGTAGAACAGACACCGCAGAGTGAATCAACGCACCCAGTTTTAAATTGTTCAACACCCAACGTGAACTCTAACCATTTATTTAAGGTATTGCCGGTCAATGTATATGGACCAAATGGGAAGTTAGAAATTTTCGCCATGGTTGACGAGGGATCGACCATATCAATGATAGACGAGGGTGTGGCAAATAAACTGGGACTGAAGGGGCAAGCCCATACATTAACCCTTCAGTGGTACGACGATAAAGTCAAGACTGAACAATCACGTAAGGTTAATTTAGAAATAGAAAATCGTAGTGATAAGGAGAGGTTCACTATGAAAAATGTACATTCGGTGAAACAGCTGAATTTGCCGAGCCAATCTTTTAAGAGGTCCGATTTTAGTTATTTTGATTCTTTGCCGATTGAAGAGTATATAAACGTAAAACCAGATATGCTTCTTGGTTTAGACCATGCGCATTTGACAGCCACAATAGCTTCGGTTCAAGCTAGAGAAGATAGTCCATTAGCCATTAAAACAAAGCTTGGGTGGATTGCGTATGGTCCGACAAATGTTTCAGGCACACCATTGCCAGTGGTGTTGCACGTCCATGAAGTTAGTCAGTCAGAAGAGTTACATCAATTAGTTACTGAGTATTTCGCCACCGAAAACTTCGGAACAGGTCCGGTTCAGATGTCAATTGAAAGTGAAGAGGTCAAGCGAGCGCGAAAGATTATGCACAATACGACAAGGTTGGGTAATAAGTCTTACGAAACAGGGTTATTGTGGAGTCGGGACAAAATACATCTACCAGATAGTTACGAAGCAGCCGCAAAACGTCTCTACGGAATTGAGAAAAAGATGAAAGGTGATCTTGAGTTTGCACGGAAATATTACCAAGAGATGGAAAAATATTTTGAGAAAGGATATGCTAGAGTTTTGTCATCGGAGGCGGTAGCTGATATGAGTCAGCCAAGGTGGTACCTTCCTCATTTCGCAGTGCAGAGTCCATACAAACCAGATAAATTGAGAATTGTGTTCGATGCCGCAGCCAAGGTTCAGAACACTTCGTTAAACTCCTGTCTTCTTAAGGGGCCAGAACAAGCAAAGTCGCTTCAAAACATTTTGTTTCGGTTTCGTCAGGGCGTTATTGGCGTGGCCGCGGACATTAAAGAGATGTTTTCGCGGATTAACATCCGTAAAGAAGACCAAAATGCGCAGCGATTTCTATGGCGTAGCGACCCTAGTTTAGCCGTTCAACAGTGTTGTATGACGTCGATGATTTTCGGAGCCGCATGCTCGCCTTGTTGCGCAGAGTTTGTCAAAAACCACAACGCTTATCGATTTGAGAAACAGTTTCCTGAGGCTGTAAGTGCAATTGTCGAAAGGCACTACGTCGATGATTTTGTCTGCAGCTTTAACAATCCCGAACTAGCCATCAAAACTTGCTGTGAAGTCGTAGCCATACATGCGGAGGCGGGATTTGAATTACGTAATTTCATTTCAAACTCTAAGCAAGTGCAACATGCGATGAAGAGCGCCGCGAAATATGACAATGTAAATATGGAAAAACAAGCCGCGTCGGAAAAGGTGTTGGGAATGTTTTGGAATGTGCGTGACGACACGTTTGAGTTCCACACTCAATTCCATCGCGTCCCACAAGAGGTGCAATCTATGACTAGAGTGCCTACAAAGAGAGAATTTTTAGGTATAATTATGTCGGTCTTTGACCCATTCGGTCTACTCGCGGAAGTTACTGCAGCTTCAAAAATATTGATGCAAGAGGTATGGCGTAGTAATGTTGATTGGGACGACGCAATCACAGATGAGGTAAACGAAAAATGGGTAACTTGGTGGCGCGGATTCCACAAATTAAAACAAGTAAAAGTACCACGTCCATATTCTTTATTCATGGGTTCTGCCAGAGACGTGCAATTACACGTGTTTGTGGACGCCAGTCAGAGGTTATTCGCAGCAGTTGGGTATTTCCGCATTGCAACTGGGGATGGAGTTGATGTCGCATTTGTAGCAGCAAAAACACGTAACGCTCCTCTCAAGTTGATGACAGTTCCAAGGTTAGAGTTACAGGCCGCTGTCCTAGGCACTCGACTAAGCCAAATGATTTGCAACAATCACGACGTTACCATAACGAATGTAATCTTTTGGACTGATTCTAAAACCGTGTGGCATTGGATACAATCGACAAATAGACAATACAAGGCCTTCGTTGGACACCGAATCGCCGAAATCGTAAGCGCTACTAACCCGTCACAATGGCGTTGGATACCTACAGAACTTAATGTGGCCGACGATGCCACCCGCCCAAAGGGCCCAATCAAATTTAATTGCAATAGTAGGTGGTTACAAGGACCAGGCTTCTTAAGAGAGGAAGAAACAGCATGGCCAATATTCGACAGTGGATCGCCACCTGACACGTCGGCAGAAGAAGTAAAACCACATTTGTTAGTTCAAAAGCAGCCTAATAGATTAATCGACTATAACAGATTTTCGTCATACACAAAAGTTAAAAACACCGTCGCTTGGGTATTACGTTTTAAAAACATGTTATTGCGGTCGCGAAACAGCGATCAAACGCAAACGCCAATAAAAGGTACGTTAAAGGCTACGGAGATAGATACAGCCGAAAAATTAATTTGTAATTTTGTACAACAAGAATGCTTCGCCAGAGAAATTGAAAAACTTAAGATGGAACAACGAATAACGAAAGATAGTCCATTGTACGCGTTGTCACCATATTTAGCCGAAGACGGTTTGATCCGAGTACGAGGAAGAATTGATGAAGCAACATACTTGCCATTTAGTGCCAGACGTCCAATTCTTTTGCCCCAGCAACACGTTATTTCATTTCTTATAATACAACATTTTCACAAGAAAAATCACCATCAAAATCGAGCAGTAATAATTAATGAGTCGCGTCAAAGGTTCTGGATCATTCACGTTCGGGCAGTGCTTAAAGCAGTAGAGAAGAATTGTTCGATGTGTCAACTCGATCGCGCTAAACCCGTGCCACCATTGATGGGTCCATTGCCAGAGGACCGAGTTACGCCTTACGTGCGACCTTTTACCTACACAGGTGTAGATTTATTTGGACCTTTAACAGTTGCAATTGGACGACGCCGTGAAAAGCGTTGGGGAGTTATCTTCACTTGTTTGACGGTAAGAGCAGTGCACATCGAGCTTGCAGCAGATCTGTCAACAGATGCATTGCTGATCTGTCTCAGAAATTTTATTAATCGTCGAGGTACACCAGTGCGCATTAGAAGTGATAATGGTACGAACTTCTTGGGTGCTCAAAAAGAGTTGAAACAGTGCGAACAATTGTTAGACGTACAACAAATCGAGGGTGAGGCGGTCAAACGAGGTGTGGAGTGGATTTTTAATTGCCCAGCTAATCCGAGTTCAGGTGGATGTTGGGAGCGTCTGATCCGTATAGTAAAAAGATTACTTCTCAAGACCCTTCATGAAGTGACACCGAGATTAGAAACATTACAAAGCGTTTTAATAGAAGCAGAAAATATTATAAATTCTCGTCCGTTGATCGATATTCCGCTCACTACTTCGGAAGACGAACCATTGACACCTAACCATTTTTTGTTGGGATGTGTCAATTCTACACAGACGCCGCAGCCTGTTGATGTAAAAATTTGTCTGAGGAAGCAATGGCGTATTGCGCAAAATTTGAAAGACCGTTTGTGGAAGCGTTGGACTGTCGAGTTTTTGCCTCAATTGCTCCATCGGCAAAAGTGGCACGAGACCACGAAAGGCTTACAGGTGGATGATATAGTTCTAATTTGTGATCCTACTTTACCAAGAGGTCGTTGGGAAAAGGGAATCGTCATCAAGGTGTACCCAGCTAAAGATGGTCAAGTACGTTTCGTAGACGTAAAGACGGGCACGGGAGTACTTCGAAGACCTACAACCAGATTGGCAGTTTTGGAGGTTCGTGAATCCTAAGGAGATTCACGGGGGGTGGAGTGTAAGTTCGTACATAATGCAACCCTGTACGTTCTATACAATTTGGAGAGTTAGCTTAATCGAACAACTAAAGTAGAACCAGCGAACAGAAGCAAATCGAACACTGTCAAGAAACAATCGCAATCAACGGAAAGAGTCAACTGCAAACCAACCGGCAAGCGTATTTCATTTTACACAAAATCAATTGAAATTACTTAATATTGTAAATTCATCGTGTTACATTATTGTGCACGTAATAAAACAGTTCACAGTCAAATATTAAAGGCCGAGTTCTTAATTTTACAATGGCGTTAAGTTCTGTGGTGGTGCTGCTCACTTTTCGGAACCATGCTAGTGAACTGCTGTTTTCGAAATTGTCGAAAGGAAGCCTTCTATGATCCAATAGTGGTATAAAAATGATAACAACCATAGTTTATTTGCTTAATTGAAAATGAATATTGTCGTTTCACAGAACAAACGCCTATCATTCCAGTTATTGCAAACATACTAACATACTGTCTGTATAGCCATCTATACACTTGTTGAACGCGCTTGCTATCATTGCTACTTCCTTCCGTCCTGCTATACATGCTGTTTGTCTCTATCCCTCTTCCTGCTGACTATTTGCTGTTGAGTCGATGATGTTCGCCAGTAAATCGATGATGCAGCAATTAGTTGCACCATTACACTGATGTCAAGCGTACTAGAGTTTGTGTGTTTGTAAAACAACGAATTATACGACATGAATTGTGTAATTAAAATAGCATCACTGGAGTCCGCATACAACTGCTAGTTCCGGCTGCCAGTCTGTGAATGGGTTCCCAACACTTTAAGCGTAAGCCAATGCTAGTTCACGAATGCGTACTTCTGTATGTATGTCTGTATATATACAATATATATTAACAATATTAGCGTAAGTGCAACTTTGTGGCACCCCAGTCACACATGAACAGCCATATACTGGGACATCGTAGTCTCGATGATTGTCACCTGTAGTAAATGTCAGCATTCGAGCATATCGCCTGATTCCCTGAAGAGCATGAATATCCTTTTTACTTCCAAATACGCTTCTGAAACCAGTAGTATGGCCAGTGGAAGATAATTACTATACATCGGAGCTTTATGAAATTTGGATATGCAAAAACTGTGTAAAATTTATGAAATATATGGAAAAAATATGCGTATATTTCCCTCTCTAATGAAACTAGTTTTTGTTTTCACCCTCTTGGATGCTAAACACGGTTTTTGTATATTTAGGCAATGTTTGTATTTTGGTGATGGAAAAACCCCTTTTACGTATTTTTCTGAACTGCCATTTCTGGTTTGTTTTGTGTTTTGCGTTTAAAATTTCTCAACGTATATATAATTATTTTGCGGTGAAATTTTTCAGAATATTACCTGCAAATTTAAGTCATTTATTTGATATATATATATAAATAACTCTATATGAATTTTATTTTTTTTTTTAATTCGATGGACTGTGTCTATGTCGTGGTAAAGCTCATACAGTTCATCGTTTCGTCGTCTGCGGTATTCGCCGTCGCAAAGACGTGATATCGATGTCATCAGTATACGCCAGAAGTTGCACGCTCTTATAAAATATAGTGACTGAACGGTTCAGTTCTGCAGCTCGAATTATCTTCTCTAACATACGGTTAAACAAGTCGCACCAAAGAGAGTCATCCTGTCAGAAACCTCGTTTGGTTTCAAACGGCTCGGTCTTCCCGATTCTGACGGAGCTGGTGATGTTGCTCAACGTAGCCGTATTAGTTGTGTTCTTCCACCAAATTCAGACATTACAGAAAATAGGCATTTTCCAATCGTGCTATCGAAGCGGGTTTGAAGTCGACAAAAAGATGGTGTTTACCTATTCTTTTTTCCGGGTCTTTTCCAAGATTTGGAGTATCGTGAATATTCGGTCGATGGTAGATTTGCCAGGTCTAAAGCCACACTGATAAGGTCCAATCAGTTCGTTGGGCAGAGTGCATTTAAACACCAATCAGCTGGCAAGCGGTCGTTCGACCATATTTTGCAAATAACCTGGTGCATGCACCTTACCAGCCCCTCACCGCCGCACTTGAATAGCTCTGCTGCCCGTCCGTCAGCACCAGCGGCCATATTGTTTTTTTTTGCCGCGCTATTGAAGTTCGACTTTCGTCGGCTACCTGCTGTGATTGCAGCTTTTGGACTGAGCGCGCGCTTTTACTGCACAGAAACGCGTGCGAATCCTGCCTGCGACAAGATGATTATCCGAGTCGATGTTAACTCCTCAAATAGTGCGTACATGTAAGACACTGGCCTTCCGTCTACCACAACATGATCAATTTGATTTCGTGTTTTTCCATCAGGAGGTGGCCGCCGTAGCAGAGTGTGTAGCGTGTGCACGCTTCATTCGGTGAGACCCGGGTTCAAATCCTGGTCGGGGGTAAGTACCATCAAAAAATTATAAAAAAGTTTTTCCTAATAGCGGTCGCCGCTCAGCAGGCAATGGCAAACCACCGAGTAAATTTATGCCATGAAAAAACTTCTCACAAAAGAACACATTCACCGTTCGGAGTCGCCGTGAAACTCTAGGTACCTCAATATGTGTGTTAAAACATCAAGACGCACTCCACAAATTGTTGGAGAAGTTCGGCCAAATCGCTTAAGCGGTTATAGCGCCAATTACGTAAGTAAGTAAGTAATATAGCCATGTATCTTTTTATTCTTGTACCTGGTACGACATACTACCATGTTTCGGGCTCTGGCGAAGCCGATCAGCCTCAGTCCGTTAGCGGACGTTTCATCGTGCAGGCTGAATTTACCAACTGTAGGGCCAAAGATCCCTTCCCTTCCCACATTGGCATTGAAATCACCTAGCACCGGTTTTATATCGTGACTGGGACAGCGTTCTCAAGACGCTCGTAGAAGTGATCCTTTGTCACATCGCCCTTCTCTTCCGTAGGGGCGTGGGTGCAAATCTGTAAAATGTTGAAAAATCTCGCCGTGATGCTGATTACGATGAGACTTTCGCCCACTTAGGTGAACGACAGTACCTGGCGGCGTAATCTCTCTCCGACCCCGAATTTGCGCTCCTTTACATCGCAGTTGAGGTAGATATCGCCTGGTCTGACCCTCTACATTCCTTGCTCAGGTCATCGCATCTCTTGGATGGCGGGGATATCAGTATTTGCATTTACGAGGACCAGCCGGGCAGAGGTACCTTCCCAATTAAGGAACTGGGCATTCCAGGTGCATGCACTTAAATCATAATCTTTTAAATGTTTGCCGTGGTGGTCATTAGACTAGAGGGATTTCATCCGAGGCTTCTGGTTAAAACTTTTCATTGGAAGCTGTTTTTAGTTGGCGGGTACCAAGCCTAGCGAACAACCAGATTCTGGGGTAATTTTAAATTTAGGACATATTTATACAGCGAACTGCTTGCTGCAAGTCAGACGCCCGCTCGCAGCCAACCTTACTGATGAATAGACGCTGCAAACCCCTGATGAGCCCTTAAACCGAAAACGTCGGAGTGGCCCCTCCCCCAGGGCTTCGTGCCCCAATATTTATTGCCGCACCCAAGCGCCTCAAACAACTAATCGAGTCAGGCGGGAAGCTACGATATGATTGAGATAATACAAATAATAAAGGTGTAATTGAGATACAATTTATAACTTATATTTTTTGAAGTTATTTGTAAAATTTATAGCTGTGTATATGGTAACAATAAATTACATGTTCGCTAAGGCTATAGAATGTATAAATATTTTTACAAATAAAGTTATAAAAATCGCGTTATAATTACAAAATTATTGAACTGTTTACTGGATATGAAATTTCAATTATGGATGCTTACTACTATACTACTACTATAATAATAGTATCTTAACTGGAGTTAAAAGGTCTGACAATTTTTTCCTATGTTTACTACATTTATATGCCTTGCCGAAATGGGGCTACCAATAAAGTGGGGCTGTGTACATGGCATCACCTTTATTGCGTCATGGATCATAGTGTAATGATAAAAATGTATCAGAAGGCAATGGCATCTGCATTGACTTGCAGACATTTTTTAATTTCCTTTGCATTCGTCACTCATTTTTTAACCCGCTTGGTGAATATTATTTTGTATAAATAAATTTAAAAAGCTGAAAGCCTTTATAGCTATAGCTTTAAAGTAAAATAACAATTTATTGTTGTTGTTGTTGTTGTTGTTGCAGGAAGGGTTCACCAATGGTCGTTGTCGTCAAACTCATCTAGGGGAAATCCCAGGAAACGTGCATTTTCGACGGTGTCGGAACAGAGAGAGAGGGGTGTCAGATGAATTAGTTTGAGAGAGATGTGGTATCGTGCGGAGAATCTCCATTTGCCGGGCATGTGTTTAGTATGTTAGAATTGATTCTGGATTGGTAAGAGTAAAGTCAACTACAATATCCAGATCTTATTTGGGCTAGAGAAGCGCGAGACTCGCGAGGCAGCTGCGACTCCCTGCCTGCAATTGGTGGTAATTGGACTCCACCATCACTCTAAATAATACCAATGACTGACGACCCCACAGGTAATTCGCGGTCCACCGCTTAGTATCCGCGGAATACTACGCTTGTAGCGTGGAATGACTTTCCGTGTCAAAAACCTCTGACATGTTCAACGCCATTTGGACGGTTCTCTAGCAGGGGCGGTTCTGGTTAAGACCGCGGTTCACCTGTGTATTTATGGCATTGAGTGCTGTTGGGGTACTGTGCACTTTCCGGGAGCCATGTTGCCGAGCCAAGGTGGGTGTGTAGTACAATAGGAATAACCCTTGTCGGCCGACTTCCCTGGTTTCAACAGTAGGGCCACCCTGCCAACCGTCAAATCCCGTGGGACCCAAATTTGTCAGCATCAACACGCTTAGCCCGTCAGGGCCAATGACATGGAGGATTTTGTCTTCCCGATGGCTTCCTTCACCTGGCCACAGGTGAAAGTTAGGGGTGCGCTGGTATTGGACTGTTTACGCGACCTTCTGGTCACTTTCTCTTTCGTCCTATCCACCGAAGGATGTAAAATAAATAGTCGGTTAAAATAGCTCGCGCATCTCGTCGGGTCCGACGAAGCATGATCACGAATAAAATTTCATGGGTGGCCAGAGATTACCAACACCTGAGACCAGGTGTCAGGACTTTAGATGCTTACGGGCATCGGAGATGCGAAGGCGGTCACTTGCACGGTTTGCAGCCACGAGGCCAACCGGCTATAGTACTACGGCGACATCGGGTCGATTCGAGGAGTAACGGTGGCCTTACCGCGACAAGGGGCGATGGCGCGGAGGACCATTAAAGATCCCCAATTTCAAGATTAGACCATCAGTATCGCCTCGGCGAGAAAGCGGTCGTACGAACAAGATGGAACACAAAACAACAACAACAAAAACAGCATAAACAACAGCAATAACAAAAGAGATAGTATAAAAATCCCCTCCCTGCAGATACAGCCCTTTCGCCGAGCATGCTCGGGATGATAGCGAAGGGCCCTCAACTAGCAGGGAAGCAGCGAGACACCGGGAGAATGTACCCAGTGGGCATGTGATCACGGGCAAAGCTGGGCACAAGCCATTGAGCAAGGCATATGCCTCCAGTAACCCCTCCACATCCCAAGCATCATCCAAGAGGCTCCGATCTCCCAGTCCAAACCCTAGCGAGATTTCAGGGTGGTTATAAGGCGCAGGCCCAGAAAGGGCAAACCACCACCTACGCCCTCTTCGGGAAAGCTGGGAGCCCTTGGCGATCGAAGGAGATCTGGGCTTACCGGGTCGTCCGTCAAGTGGTATCTGAGATACCTGGAGCAGGGAAAGCCACCTGAAATAGCACGCGAGATGGCTGGACTGAGGATGAGGCTAGAAACACGCACCCGCGGTAAGAGCGGAGTAGCGGGAAACGTAGGGCTCAGCACAGACCCGCACCCATGTAGAGCGGAGAAGCGGGAAAACCCAAAATACAAATGAACAACCAGCCCCCGCTATTAAGCGGAGAAGCGGGCACATAACACCCCAGGCACCTAACTCCAAACGGCAGGCCTCCCACCCACCTGCTCCACAACCGAGCTCGCTAGAGCGGCTTCGACCGTTATAGCAAGGCTACCCTCGGAAGATCTGGGTATAGTACTGGTGCAGGAGCAGTGGGTCTACAAAGGCCAGGTAAGGGACCTAAAGGAAGCTAGAAATAAGTTAACATGAGCTCTCTTATTTGAGCTTTTATAGTGCTTAAGAACAATATTAAATACTTTTGCATTACAGCATATCTGACGCAGGACCTGGTAGCGGTGCAGACATAACTAGAGGTGGACAAAGTCTCCATTAACGTAGTTTAGCGGCCGCCTACTTTGCTGGGGACAACACCATACTCCCAGGTACTGCGAGAAAGCAAGAAAAGGTAGGGACTAGACTAGCTAAAACCTTATTTATGCAGCATTCAGTAAGATGGGCCATGAACTCGTTCGAGCGATATAGGTCTCCGGTGGTGGATGGCGGACAGATTATTCCACTCCAATGACGGGAGTATTATCGCCTCTATTGTGGAGTCTTGTAGTAGATGAACTCCTACAAAAACTAACCGATAATGGAATTCACTACTATGGATATGCAGAACACATTTTCGTTATAGCTAGAGGCAAATACGAAAGCACATAATGCGATATTGTGCAAAGAGCACTAAATCTGACAAAGGCGTAGTGCGCTGGATTTTGGCTTAATATTAATCCACTGAAAACGTATAATGGCCGTCTCTAGAAAAAGGAAACTACCAGCAATTAGAACAATCACATTGGCTAGTACTCAAGTGGATGTGGTGATCAAAGCGAAATACCTGGGTCTAATGTTGATGCAACAGCATCCAAAGTAACTAAAGCAATAGTGGTGTGCAGACGTCTAGCGAAAAAATCCTGGGGGTGCAGCCCGAACATACTTAGATGGATATACACCATGATAGCCAGGTCGATAGTAACATATGGTGCATCAACAGTGAGGAAATGCGTATACATAACAGGAGCAATGCGTTCATGTCCAACGGGGGCATTGGAGGCGATTGTGGACTTGACACCACTGCACATAAGCATAGAACAGTCAGCCAATAGAACCCTACTTAACATAGCTAGTGAAGGTCATTTAAAAGGTAAGATCATATCGTCCAAAAACATGGAGAAGTGGAGCACCCAGCTCCTACTTGCTCAGCTTCCAAGAGATGAGATCATTAAAGTAAATAAATTTGAGAAAAGATTTAAAATGGAACTAGGGAACAAAACTTCATGGAGTACGTCTCCGCTGGAAGAACCTTTCCGAGCTAGCACCCTGCGCTGGTATACGGATGGATCAAAGACTCCGGAGGGTCTAGGGGCCGGGGTCTTCGGTCCCAGAACACGCTTGTCTGTGCCAATGGGTAAGATGTCAATAATCTCCCAAGCGGAGGTGTGCGCCATTCTCCTGTGTGCAGAGGTTAACCTAAATAGGAACTATCGCAATGAGCGGATAGTCCTTGCAAGCGACAGTCAAGTAGCCCTTAAGGCCCTATCATCGTTCCTCATTGGTGATTGAGTGTGTATAAAGACTCAACTCTCTAGCAACCCACAATCACATCCAGCTCCTCTGTGTTCCGGGCCACAAAGGCGGAAAAACACCCATTGGACCCGAGCCCTTCCTGCCGATAGGTCGACATACCATAAGGAAGGTGCTCAGTATAGAGGAAAATACTTTAAAGGAAAGACACTGGCACCAGATGTCAGGGTTACGCCAGGCGAAATGTCTATTGGGGGGGTATAACAGTAAACGACCTAAACAGTTTATTAACCTCTCAAAAAACCACTTGAGCATACTTACAGGTTTTCTTACAGGTCATTGCAGACTGCGTAGCTATCTACACAGGCTCGGAATATGGTCGAACGAGTTGTGTCACTTCTTTGACTCGGCCCCGGAAACCCCGATGCACCTGCTCTTCGAATGTGAAGCCGCCTCGAGAAGACGGCAGAGATATCTAGGCTCATATATCTCCGCACAATGGATCGCTAGGTCGAAGTGAAACCTCAACACCAATATGTATCTCTATCTTTCTACTGCAGCTGCTTCAGCCGGAAAATTTGGGACGGATCTCAGTGATCCTCCTTGGCGGGATGAAGCGAAGTAGTTAGGTGTGCGAAGATCTCTAAAGACATTCTTAGTAAACTCCGCGAACCCAACTGAATTAGCCTTTTTGAAGTTTACATAGATTCGACGGTCCGCAAAGACAAAGTCAGCAGCTCGACATCGCCTGACCCGACAACTATTCCCTAACATTCTAAGGTAGTTTCCCCTCCGTTCGATGTCTTCATCGATTAGACGATACTGCACAGTGTGATGGGTGATGAACACTAAGCCACCACCATTGCCTCGCTGGCGATCCCTACCATTCACATTCCATTTCAGTCCAATTGTAGTAGTCTCGTCTGTCTCGGGAGAGTCGTTGTTGTTGGAGTGGTATGAGGGAAGGGTGATGCTGCCCAACTGGTCACACGGCACGTTAAGCTGTCTTGTGGTGTTGGTTGGCACTACGGGCGTGTGCGGAGCTCCACTGCAATGAGTCAGGTAGTCACCCGACCAGTCATGGGTGCTGCGCAGACCAGAACACACACGAAAATGGCACCAGACTTGACATCAGTTACATCTGAGTGATGCTGCATTCCGGTATATCCTGACCTGACACACGAACCAGACTATGTGGGGTACCAGGAGCTGCTGGCTAGTCCCCACACGAGAGGCGGAGCTGTGAACCGTGAAGGTTCTGCCAGTGTTAGGCACCGGTGCACTTAGTGCAGCTAAGGGGCCGTAGAGGCTATGGGCGCCGTAGGGTGCGAACAACATGGGGCCACATAGTTGTGGACCACACGACGGACGGAGCTGGGTGGGGTAGGGGAGCGTCCATGTTGTTGTTGTGTGCTCCTTTGAACCGTAGAGGTTCTGCCAGTGCTAGGCACCGGTGCACTTAGTGCAGCTAAGGGGGCCGTAGGGGCTATGAGCGCCGTAGAGTGCGAACAACATGGGGCCACATAGTTTGTGGACCACTCCTGATGGGTCTTTAGGCCTGAGCAGACCTTAAGATGACTCCATCCGTCGAACAAATTACACCTTACTTAAGTGGAGTTCGGGTGGATGCCAGAATTCTGTCAGACGCAGCAGAAATAGGTTTCTGGTCCAGGGTTTGGCTCGATGCCAGCCCTGAGCATGAGGTGGAGCAATTCTGCTGCTAGAAGTTGCTTCAGGGGAGACAGACGACTTATTGGGTAGGCCGATTAAACAGGGTTAGATCGACGAAACAAGAGTCTTTGGCCGGGTAAAACCGGGTCATTCCGGTACGTAGAACCGACTGTAATGGGAATGGGAACCGATGTCGTTCGGTTCGGTGTCATTGATGTCATAATTAATCTACTTAGACCAGTGAAGTGTGACGTGATTACAGAGGCTGATAAGCAGTTTTGCTGACAAGGAGAAAGGGGTTTGGAATTACTAAAACTACGTAATACTTGAATGACCTCTTAACATTAAAGCAATGTTATATTCTTCTTGGGATTTTCCCAATATTAACTACGTGGATTCTCTCATAAAATCATTCAAAGGCCTTTAAGTTTTTTTAGTTCAGCATAACACTTTTTTAACTTTATTTATGAATGCGTTAAAATACGTAAGCTTTTTTTATCTAGCGCTTTCTCTTATCTAGATTTTGCTACAACTGTTCCTGCAACCGTTCATTCCATTATCAATAATTTGTATTGTTTTTTAATCCATTGGTCACTGCTTATCATTACCGTTGCCCAATAGATTTCCATACCCAGCAAGTGGCCAATAAAATGCAAATAAAAAATATTGTATGCAGTGGCACATACAATGAAATTATATTTTTTAAAATATTAATAAAATTCATTAATTTGAACAATTCGCAGTCGCAATTTTATTTATTAAATGAACTTGTTTGTCTATTTTTATAAGTAGGGAGTTTGGCAAACAAACAAATGCAAATCATTTGTACTAATTTTTGGTTTGACGCTCTCAAACAACAAAAACAAGAAATATAAAAAAATGGTGTAATAGCAATCACATCAGTTTTAAGCTTTGTTTAACTGTGATACCACTGTGTGGTTTCTGTAGAGTAGTGAATTACTTTTGGTAAAGTTCCATTGAACATTTTCACTTGATGTATTTCGCTTTCACTCCTCAGACGGCATATGTATGTACGTATGAAACCAGCCCAGTCTGACAGCGCCCTTAAATTACAAATATACATTTCTAATGCTCATTTATTATTTTTCTTAACAATAAATTTAAATTTCTTTAATTGAATTTTTTATGTTTTATAGGTTTTTTTTCAATTAATTAATAATCAAAATTTACTTGGTTGTTTATAACAAATAGTTGAACTACAAAAAGGAATCTGTAAATCAAATTTAATTCAATTAAGCGAGAATTACGTTTGTGTCCTTTGTCACTCTTCGCATTAATGCTCACTTCACCCTGTTTAATTTTTTTCTTCGCTCTGTCTTTCTGAACATAATGCAAATTATTCTACTTCGATATGAATTAATGAATCTATCTGACAAATAGAACTGCTATTTCAATTTAATATTCACTGCCAAAATTTTAAATGGGTTCCAAGTTGACAAAGAAATTCGCTAATATTGCTATGCACTAGGTATTTCTTTGAGATGAATGAGCAAAGTTTGGAAATAATAATTTGAAGAGTGCTGTAAAGATTTGTTATTTTATCATAAATAAAAAATGTAGTTTTAAATGTGTTGCTTTTGCTATTATGTCGTCTTCTGCCAGTTCTGCTTCTGTTTGTGTTGTTTGATATTACTGTAATAGTTGTCCCATTCTCCGGCTTTATTACTGCTACTCTTACTGCCGTTACAGAATTTTCTCTTTTTATATTTATTAACCAACAATCTAATTAACCAATAATCAAACCACAACCAAGTCTGAACTGATTTTTAGTATGATTCAATCTTCCGCTCAATGCGAATGAAAATGGCAAAGGTTGTAATCGCTTCTCCAACACACCGCATACATTCCAATTGGAGTCGAAGGAACCTACAAGCACGAAAGAAAATGGATAAATATTTCAACATTTCGACTGTGAACTGGTTTTTTTTTTACCTCTGAAAATGAGATCGGCCTTCGGCAAATCAACTTGGTACCCAATCGTTGCAACGGACTCCTGCATTCTTAGACTAGTTTCTACTTCGACACCAATCTGCAATTGTTCACTGGCTTTTTGATAATAGCAAACATGTACCCCACCAGGTCCCAAAGTTCCCGACCACACAGAATCACCTTGTGTATAACGACCAACGGCTGACACCACAGCAATTTGTCCACCAGGTACATTGGGGCCATATTGGTAAGCAAGTTCTGACCCGAGCGCAATGTTCTCAGTTACCGACTGTAAGTAGTGGCCGACAAACACACCAGAATTATTGAAGATATTTGGATTGCCAACAGTTAAGGAAGCTGTGTAATCGTTACCACGATAATCGGTTGTTAATTGGGCAGCTGTGAGTTTGGAATCTTGAATCTGAAAAAGTAAAATTTTAATTATGAGAAGATCTAGGGAAAAGATTTTACATACTTGCGAGGCGAACTTGCAACGTATACGGGGTGTAAATTGATGTATTACGTTGGCATTTAGATTTCCGGAGGGATCAATGTCTCCCAACAAAACTGGAAAAGCTTCCGAAGGGCCAAACTGTCTAGTTCCTACATAGGTAGCACCAAAACGATACCCACTTGGCTGTGTATTGCAGAGGTTCAGAGTGTGGGAAACTTGAAAATGATTACTTAATCCTTTATTCAACATAATTTTCGCACCTTCAAAAGTCATTGCCTGAATATCTATGAAATAGCAAATATACTATATATGTACATTGGCAAACAGTTTAAGGACATACATAAGAAATTGTTTACACAATATGATATGATTAGCTAGGTACTGTCATATACACCCGCATCAAAACAAAATTCTTTCGCAGGCGTTTGGGTTATGTCATCACTTATAATTGCCGTAGACCGGTATTTAACACCATTTTTTATTCTCACCTTTACATTTCTTGTGCAACTCTTCAACAGTGCCAGGGTTTTCAAGCTTTTCTTCTTTCAATTCTGCGCCTCCAACGTCCGGCGGCGTCATTGGCGTCGCTGAGGACGACGAAGAGTTCTTTGATGGATTTGATAATTCCGGCAATCCCAACTTGGCAGCATCCAGCGAAGAGCTAGAGCTAGACGATGCGGCCAAAACATTCCCCATTTTTATTTACACACACCCGCTTTGCAAATCAAACACTCTCTCGTAGAAATTTATCAGACTTTTTATTTAAATTTTATTGAAACCTTTCCTGAATTTCGAAGAAAAGAATAGGAAAGTTCACAAATTTTCCGACGAAAGAAACGAAATAGCGCATTCACATTTACATAGTTCTGACAGTTGGGTGAATTTCCACCACGTGCGTGGTGAGTTTTTCAAGATAATACCAGTGTTGCAGCTCCTTACCTTTTGAAGTATCTGCAAAAATCAAGAATAATAGAATACAAGTTTACGCTTTCCCGCGCCAAATGTGTGTTCACGATTATTGGAAAATAGTGTTAAATGAATGAATTCTTACACATTTTGTAAGAAAATAAGACGAATTAAGTTGTATACACATGAAAGGTCATGTACAAGTAAAAAATAAACATCAATAGTGCAGTGTTTATATGAAAATATTGTAAAGTAAATCTAGAAACTTCAACAACAAATAACTTTTAAACTATTACACGTAGTTTGGCTAAAACAGCCAATGCTACCTTATTGGAAAGCCGACCCTTAAACTAAATGAAGCAGTAGATCAAGTAGCGAAAGAAGCGTTACAATCCGTAGAAGGAATTCGAATTCTCTGGATAATAAATCAATATACTGAAGTTAGTCAACACAAGGATAGAACATATGGGTATTTGTAGGTTTTAAAACGATCCCGTGGTCCAAAAACAAATATATTAAAGTTACGTCGGTTAAGATGAAATAATAATAATAATAATGGCAAATTGGCAAATTGGCAAATCACACTTTTTTGGAAAAATACTCTTGCTACAATGAATATAGAACCAGACCAAAATTGTGACTGTAACACCATCGAAGACAGTAACCACTTCATGTTAGTTGTACCAAATACTTAAACAAGCGTAATAAATACCCAAAGCACATCACTAGAGGGCTTGTATAAAAATTAAAATATACGCATATTTGCGGCGATAACTAAATTTTTCGGATACGTTGAAATAAATTTATAAATACAATAATACAACATATATGTATATGCATATAATATACATAATATATAACTTATTTGATGGAGTTATAGCTTCGGGCTGGCCAAATAATTATTCTACCTGTGCATAAACGGTTAAGTTACTTAAATCCACACAAAAAAATTACGATAGTGTCAGGGCTCTTTAGCAATTAAAATTAATACGAACAACCCAAGGGTCGAAAATTTAGGTATGCGAACGCTATATCGGATCGTAATAATAGAAGGATGAGCAACTAGAGAAGTGCTTCTGTAATTCATTATTATAGTGCATTTACGCTCTAATAAAAAGTATACATCGCTTACTCCCGTCATGAATTTGCAGACGTTATTTAGGGATTTTAACCCTGGGTAAGTGGTTTGTTGGATGATGGTCAAAGAGTTTTTAAAATGCAATCGTCTACTGGCAGCAGATTTTCATATCCATACATACATATGTAAGTATGTATAGTACATTTTCATAATTTTTTCTTTCTCTATTTCTAAAATGCAGCAAGTTTATTGTGCACTGCAGCTTATTTACTTTTGTAACATTATTCGCTCTTCGTTTGGACAGCTATATTGGTAAGATATCCTGCAACATACAAGCAATACTATTTTTTTGCTAAATTTATTTTGTTAGATTGGCCTTATTGGGCTATTTTTACACCGCTATGGATATGGAAGGGAATTGTCGTATTGGGTGCAGCAGTCGGTGCTGTAGTTTGGTGTCGATACCCACATTACCGGTAATTCTTTAATCAATTTTACTATATACAACATAATTTAAACCCTGATTTTTATTTTAAGATTGGAGGGAGACTCTTATACTCAATTCAAGGCCATGCTTATTTCTCTCTCGCTTCACCTCATATTACTAATGTTTGAGCTTCTCGCTTGCGACAAACTCAGCTCTGGTCGTCATCTGTGGGTTTTGGTGTGCATACCGTTAATTTTTGGCTCAGTAGCCAGTGTCGGCGCTTGTGTATGGGCTGTTAAACATGACCGTTCTTTTGAATTGGAGATATTTTTGGCAGTTAATGCACTGCAGTTCGTCTCATTGCCACTTAAACTGGACCAATTCGTATACTGGAATTGGGAATTTGTATTTGTCCCAATGTGGATTGTTATTTGCCTATGCTTAGTGTGTAAGTTTAAGAAAACATAAATTGTATAAACTCTTAGTAAATTCAACATTTTCAGGTGTTCTTTACAATGTAATATTTTGCGGTATTATGATGCGTACACCTGATATTTCATTACAACAAAAAAAAGCTGCCCTTAATGCTGCCGTTGGAAATATATGCACTGTGTTGCCATTAATTTGTTTTCAGGTATGAAAAGTTCAAAACCGTATATTTATTCATTGTATTTACATGCAAAAAAAATCTCTCGTATTTCCTTCTATTGCAGGTGGTACTTTGTGATAAACTGGAAGGAGAACTAAAATGTCCTTACATTGTCGTATTCAGCCCACTGTTAGTATCTATCTTCGCAGTGATTATATTGAGTTTTAGTGCAAAGGGTGGGAACAAGTGGTGGTTCGGAATACGCAAATCATTCAGTCAATTTCTTCTCTCAGCTATGCCTTTCCTACAAGAATACGGCAATATATCTTATCACGCCGATCGGTCCGCCGTGGCCCCATCGGCGCCTTTGGACACTTCTACTAGTACCATGCATTTGAGCGACTTTGAAAAGCATGGCAAAAAAGGCAAAAAAGGGGCTAAGAATGATAACATGAAGCCAGTAGTTCCAATAATCAGTATAGATATGCCCGACTAAGTTCAAATACATGCACATTATGTTGTCGGTAAATAAGTTAATGGTACTCATATTATTATACCCCAAAAACTTTTGGGGAATGCTGCTGAAGTGATTCTCCTTGACTGGATACAAATCCGGGTCGTTCGGATCAATAAACTTAACGGAGCTGTAATTATTAGAATTTACTACATTACCACTGATCTACAGTAGCATTATTATTTGAAGCACTGATTCCCATAAAAACGCTCCCGGTAGGTAAGGTAGTGAGCAAAATATATGCTTATAAGTTATTATACAAAAACTTGAACCACGAAATCATTTGATCGATATTTTTTTGGGAAATTTTTTTAATTTTCGTTTTCGTTCAAGTTTGATCGATATTTTAGGATTTTTATTTTTTCCAACAGAAAATACGTATCTATGAAATTTGAACGAAAAACTAAAAATTAAAAATAACGAACAGACTTGATCGGAAAAACAGGAATCACAAAATATCGAGTAAGCGTGATCGGAAAAATATAAATCATAAAATAACAATGATTTAAAACGAAAAACTTTTAAATAAAAGTAAGGTCTGATTTGCATAGCTTAACGAATAAGAAGCAATATATTCGAATTTTGTTTCGAACGAATTCTTCCTAAAGATTAAAATCAAAATAAGGGTTATTTTCGGTCCCTGTTTGTTTGTAAAACATATATTAAAATTTAGCTTAGCGTTGAGCATTATGTTTTATAAATAAATAAAGAAAATGATGGAAATTATTGTTTCAAGCTTAAAAAAATGTATGAAACTCAACAAATTCATGATCACATGAGTGCATTTTATTTAAATTCCCGATGATTCCAGTTAATTTTATATGCCGATAATATTCTGCATATTCTACCATCGTCGTATGTATATAAAAGCAGGTTTTCAAGGCCAAAATTATAAAAAATCAACAGTAGTTTCAAGCCACTTCAAACGTGCACTTTATTATACTTAACTTAAATAGGCTATAAAACTGCAACATGCAAGAAATGTCTAAACATCCTTCTAAAAAGTGAAAAAACGGTGGTTATAATATTAAAAGGTCACCATTCGACCGGTTTTGCTCGCCAATGTAAGCAATTTGTTATTACAAAATCGAAAATTTTTTTGTTTACAAATATTAATTTTGACAATTTCTACACAAGGGCAAGGCGAATTTAAATGTTCTTTTGACAGCACCAAGGGGAATTTATACAAGGTGATAGCATCCCATGAGCTTAATGCTTGTTCTTCCCTCCAAATTTGCTGGGTTGTTTTGTTGACAAACAAAATACATGAGCACACTGAGCGAATTCAGTTTTTGACATTACACTCGCAAGATTACACTAACAAAATACATGAGCAATACTGGGCGAATTCAGATTTTGACATTTCACACGCAAAATTACACAAACAAAATACACAGCGCATTCGCCTTGTTTATCTTGCTATCACCCTCTATGGATACACCTTGGACAGCGCCTTCCATAAATTCGTTTTGATGAGCTCAAAGCGAATTCATATAAGGTGAAGCTGGTCAAGCAGCTGATTGAATTCGCTTGGTGAACGTTAAGTCAAAATGATCGATCATCTTGCAAATATTTTGTTAGTGTAAATTTTTGTTTTTGTACATATTACACCACCTGATATGAATTCGCCTTGGATGAGCTTTTAAAAGCGGTAAAAGCAAAAACAAAATGTATGTAAATTTTGACAACTCTTACTACTTTTATAACACTACCTTATAAGAATTCGCCTTGGTAAAACCACTGGACGGATGAATAATTTTGAAGTTTGCTAACAATATAAAAACTTTCCAAACAAGGCGAATTCGAACTTCATTTTTCGTCTGAAACAAAAACAAGTTTGAATATTTGGTTTTTTTATTTTATTTTTTTACTTTTGTTTGTTGTTGTAGTGGTCGTTGTCGTCAAGCTCATCAAGGGGTATGCACAGGAAACGTGCTGTTTCGACTGGGTCAGACCAAAGCGAGGGGGCGGGGGTTAGATGAGGTGGTTTGAGAGGGGATATGAATAGGTGTTTGGTATCGTACGGAGAATCTCCACATGCCGGATATGTGTTGGGTATGTCAGGGTTGATTCTGGAAAGATAGGAGTTAAGTCTACTACAATATCCAGATCTTAATTGGGCCAGAGTAGCGCGGGACTCGCGAGACAGCAGGAAGTCTTCATCTGTAATTGGAGGTGATTGGACTCCTATTACGGCATTGGCCTTACGAGAGTCAATGGTGGTGGAGACTGTCTCTTTATGGATGTTGCTTAGGACCCGCCGGACCTCCTGCGGATTCAGCGGTTGTGTTATATGTGGCCTGATCTCGTCCTTCAGTTCGACGAGATGCCTTCTGATGTGCCTGAGAGGTTGAAATGGTGACACCCAGCAAGGAACTGCTTGCTGAACATGAGGTTGTGCTACTTAACGCGGATCAAACTCATTTCTTGGTGTAGATGTTCCTCTGGCGACATCACCAGATGTCAGCAATTCATTTCCCCTACGATCTGCTGGCAGGCTTGAATGCCATAGATCATGGTGCTCATTAAAGTCACCTACTACCAAACGGTTTTACCTCTGAGCAGCGCACCTATGTCAGGGTGATATCCTGCCGGGCAGCAGGTAACTGGGGGTATATATGTATATGTATATTAAATATTTGGAGCTCGGCATTGCCTGACCGGACAGCTATTCCTTGACATCCTACGGTAGTATCCCTGCGGTCGAAGTCTTCTTCAATGAGACGATATTGCACTGTGTGGTGTGTGATGAATGCTAAGCCAACACCATTATTACGCTCGCGATCCTTACGATGCACATTATATCCGTTGCAATTCAACAGAGTTGAATTGCTGTGCAGTTTCGTCTCTTGGATCGCAGCTATCAACAGACCATGTCTTCTCATAAAGTTGGTTATATCCTCGATCTTGCTCGGGAGACCGTTGCAGTTTATCTGCAAGAGCTTGCCGCTGTGCAGGTTGCTAGCTGGTTTAGATCGGGGGCAGCGCCGAAGGAGGCGTATGCGGCTGCATAGCTCTGCAACATGGGGCAAGGCAGTCACCTGCCCACTTACGTGTGGTGCGCAGGCGAGAACACGTTCGAAAGTGACACCAGCATTGGCACATATTGCGCCTAACTGATGCCACGTTCCGGCGTATTCTGACCTGACACACGGAACAGACAGTGCGAAGCACTAAGAGCTGCTGGGTAGCCCTAACACTTGGGTGGGAGCAGGATGAGGATGGATGTGTTGGAAGAGATGGGGAGTGTGCGTGTTGCTGATTGCTCCTTGGAGCCGTGGAGGCCCCCTGAGTGCTGGGTGGCACCGGCGAAATTGGCGCAATGTTTTGGCCCGTAGAGACCGTTGGCGCTTGAGAGCGCAAGCAACACAGTGCTACTTACCGTGTGGTCCACTCCTAATGAGTAGTAAGGCCTGAGCAGACCTTAAGATGGCTCCATCCGTCGCACGTATTACACCTTACCGAGGTGGAGTTTGGATGGTGCCTTCTCTGGCATACTCAAAAAAAATATGTTTCTGGGCCAGGGTTGGATTCAACTGCAGCCCTGAGCAGAAGTGTGTGGAGCAACCCTACTGCAAGGCATTGCTGCAGAAATGATGCACGACAAATGGTATGCGCCGATCTAAACAGGGTTAGATCGCCGAAATAACAGCCCTTGACCGGGTATATAGGGGAGAGGGGGGCACCTTTGAACACTTTTTGCTTCCAAGTCTCATAAAAACCTAAGTTTTTGAATTATTGATCTGTAACTTCTATTTATTTTTAGAAATGGAACTCATCTTCAGTTTAAAAGTACAGCTCTATCCATTTTATGAAGATTTCGATTTATTATTATCTTTTGAGTGAAGCAGGTCCTTATGTTCAAAGGTGCCCCCCATGTGGGGCAGCTTTGAACTAGGCTGGGGCACCTTTGAACGGCAGTTTTTACAACACATTTTTTACCTGAAATAAGACTGTACACTTTAATTAAATTATAAATTAGTTTTATTTTTATTTATTTATTGATTTATTTATTTATTTTATTTAAATTAAAGATAAAAAACTAAACTTAACATTAATAAACTAGAATTCACAAAAAACTTAACGATTTAGTAAGGTAAGAACATATAACATAAACAAAAAAACAAAACTTAAAATAGGTACACAAACTGGAATTCACAAATAACTTTATTTATATAGGTAAATAGACTGTATATAAGAAACAATCAAGTAGCCTCATTAACCTAACTGATATTTGGAGAAGTTGAAAGCGAAAGTCATCATCGCAGCTGTCCTCGATGTTCCTGGAGGATGAATAGGTGGTGGCAGCTTAGCTTTTATTTCTATGACACTAACAGACCACTTGTCTTCTATGTCAGGATAGAAAAACCTATAGGAACCCGTTTTCCTTTTTAAGAAGCTGACGTTGTACATGTTGCCATCTTTCTCATTTATTCGGCCAACAAAACCTAATATCTTATTATTATTTTTATTGGAACATTCCACCAATATATAATCGCCTGGATTTAAATGGTCGTAACTTAAATCGATACATGCTTCGTATTCGTGCTCTGCATCAAGTTGTTCAATGGATGAGTCATCAGCAAAGTTGAAATCTAGATCTGTGTCATCATTCACCGAGTACGAACAACTCTCGTCAGAGTCCGAACTCAATTCCTTTTCCTTTGGCTTTTTAGCTTTGATTGCCCGTTTAGTTCCTTGATCTAGCTTTAAACGCTTGTTAAAAGAGTGCGTTCCTGATTTTTTTAAGCGCTGCTGTCGTTCCTTGTAGTTATCAACTGGCCTCTTTCAGCAGAAACACACTGTCCAACTTGTTTTTGCCCTTTTGGTGCAATTACGTTTGGGGCTTGGACCACTGTAGTCACCCCTGTTTCATCTAAGTTTAATATTCGGTCGGGGGTAAAATTAAACTTACCAAGTGCTCTTTGGTAATTGGTTTGAAATTCTTCGATATTGTGCCTGTTGAAGCTTGTTGATCGTGATAAGCTCGTATTTTCAGGCTTCCTTAAAGAAAGGGTGGTGTGTCTCTTCATGAAGCCTTTCATCCAATCCCTCCCAGCTTGCCTGTTATCAGTCCAAATGTCGGGACATTTTTTTAGGAGGGTGGCATATTGAAATGCTAATGTTCGAGCTTGAACATATGTTAATCCATAATTCATTCTTGAGCTTCGAAGTAAATATTTCTCTAGCATGTCTTCTTCAGCGGTGGTAAAAACTTGCCTTGTAGAAAAATTGCTTGAATAATCTTGACTTTGGAGAGTTTTGTTTAGTTTATAGTTCTTAATTCTATAAAATAAAGTATTCGGCAGAATACCGTAAGTACTGGCAGCACCTCTAAGGGTCATTGTTTTATTAATAACTGCCGTGATAGCACTCTTTACGTCATCTTCGTTAATTTCTGTGGTTTTTTTCTTCTTATAGTTACGCACCATTGTATTCACCTGAAAATAATTTAAAACTTGATAGAAACAACACCAACAAATTCCAATGCACATGACAAGGAATATACAAAAAAACACCTAGGGGCACCTTTGAACATGTTCAAACCTGCCCCGACCGATTTGTTCAAACCTGCCCCAACGTGTGATGTCAAGAACAATTTAGCTTTAAAAATTTGATTGTACTTATATATAAAAAAACTTACCTTAATATGGCTCTAAATGAACCTTCGCATTCGAAAATTATTTTTCACAAAAAAAAAAGCTCACCAAAAATTGTGTATACTCTTACAAAGAAAAAAGAAAAAAGTTGGAAAACCAGCATGAAAACATCCACCACGAGCGAATTTCAAGTGACTACTGAAAAGATGACCGAAAGCTGTTGACGTTTATAGATAACAATATTGCCAGGATGAAAATTTGGTTTACGCTCTCATATATTTTTTTAATAAGATTTTATTAGTGCTGTTCAAAGGTGCCCCACGTTCAAAGGTGCCCCCCTCTCCCCTACTCATGTCTTATTACCTAATTTGAAAAAATTTTCGTTAAAAACCTGTTTAAAATCTCGAATCTAATCCATATTAAGGTGTGTGTTTAATATTATTCTTTTGCATGCATTAACGTTTATTTACATGTTCCAAAAAGCATAACAACTCAGCCAGTCCCCCTTTCCGAAAATAAATTTGCGAACCAAAAATGAAAAAATATTTTTCGGGATGGCAACACGAAATGTCATAATCTGCCTCATTGTCAGGTAGTTAATATGGTGTCCAAAAATTATAATAGAATTACCTTCTTTATTGTATCATGGGTTGTAATATTTTGTAATATATTTACATACAATGATTTATCTATTATTAACCGTAACAAATAAATATTTATTGAAAAATATTGCTATGACTAATAACAAAAGCAATATTTTTTTAAATAATAGCTGTATTATTATTATTATTATTATAACCTCGCTGGCTTTTGTTTGCATCAAAGCAACTGCCAAAAACTTCCAGCAGCAAAAAGTTTCGAATTAGCAGAGCAGATATGCAAAAATTTCTCAACATAGTAAAGGTTGTTTCACATTTGTATCAATAGGCACATAACCATCATGAAATTTCACGAGTATTTAACGTCATGTTTTTGAACATCTTATTGATTATTTCACCTCATGTGTGGTATGAATTGATTGTAGTAGATTGCTCTGCCCAGTACCGCATGCAACCCTATTTTCCGGACACCACATACAAAGCTGAAAATTTTCATTTCTTCTGCTATGCAAGCGTCTCTTTGGATCAATCGATAAAAGGTTTAAGTTTTAAGTATAATTACATAAAAAATTTTTCAAAATAATTAATAAAATAAATAAATAGAATTGTTGTGGTTATTTCCTATACTTGAGTCATTGTATTTTACTACAAATCGGAATCGATACTTTCATTACCTTTTCGCCGCCGCGCCACCTGAAAAGGATTTGTAGACAAGTGAGTAACAATTTGTGTTATTTTGTGAAGAAATGAATATAACTACGGGTGAACCAGTGCCACCTGGTTTCGAAGATGAAGTCAATCGCGAACCAGAAATTCAAAAGGCGATTGATCAATACAAAGGAAATGCTCTTGTCGGGCTTGAGTATACACTCGAGTTGCACGAGGATGACCGTCGTGAGCCTGGCTACTTTTGTGTTCTTTGTGACAAGCGTGGGGACCCACGCACGATTATGCAACATTGGACATCGTACAATCATCGTTTGAAGTACCTAGAGAAACATTTTCCAACGGCAGTACGCGAATTTAATCCCGTCAAGTACAAACCGAATTCCCATCAGATACTTTTAAGTGTGGTTCAGAAATTATCAAAGGAAATAGAGGAACACCATGGCCGTTTGAAGTTATCAGTGGCAAATAGTGATGACTTTCGTCGCATGAAGGCAAAATTCGTTGGTGAAATAAATAACAAATTTCATTTTGATGAACGAAATGGGCCCAACTTTCTTGATACAATTGATCGATCTCTCTGGGAATCAAATCCAACAAAAAATATGGATCAGACATTGCAAATAACTATAAAGGCTCCAAAACGTATAACAAGTGAAGAAACACCAGTAAAGTCATCTAATCGCGATGACTTGGATGAAATTTCTAGTGACTCGGATGGCCAGTCTAGTACTAAGAAAACAAAGAAAAGAGAGCAATCACCAGCTTATCGGGTGCTACCAAGAGTTCGACGTTCACCTCCATTCGAAGAGGAACGTAGTGAAGAACGGAAAGATGCTGAAAAGAAGCTGCCAACTCCAAGAGAATTATCACTACAAGCTTCACATATTGCTCAGGAAAAATATAAATGGGAAAAATATAGATGCATGCTGGAAATACAAATTAAACAAATGGAAAAAATTCAACAAGACTATGACAAGAATCCTGAAAAACACCCTCTGTATCCTGACGAATGGAAGAAATTTTGGAATCGACGGTATAAAGAGTTACAAGTTGAAAAAAAGACTGACCCTAATAAATACGATTACAAACCAGAGTGGATCTCATTTTGGACAAAGCGTATGAAGGATTTGTTTAACGCTGAGGTTGAAAAAAAGAAAAAAGAAATCAAAGTGAAACTAGAGCTACCAGAAGATGCAGAAGAGAAAGTTGATCAACTAAAGGAAAAGTACAAGGTACAAATAGGTCGTAATGCTGTCGGCATTACTTCTGGAGGCCACGTTTTAGGACCTAAAATAACGGAGAGGAATGTGTTACCTGGGCCTAAGCGCTCCAAAAATGCGGGTGACGTTATAAACATCAGCGATGACGAGTCACCGGTACGTCGCCGAAATCGCCGTAGTCGCACGCGTTCTCGCTCGCATTCCCGTTCCTATTCACGTCGTACCCGGTCTAAATCACCGCGCAATTCACGAGGTCGTGACTATAAACATTCTCGTGACCGTTCCACTTCTTTGTCTAAAAGTCCACTATCTGATGATTACAGTAACTATCATGTACAACCGATTTCCCATCGCCATCGACATCACCCTAGAAGTTATGTACCTCCTGTTGAAAGTGATTATTTTAGCACTTCGTATCCGCCAAGGGCCCGATTTGCTGTCGCTCCAGCTTCATCGCATTATGGTGCAACCTCTCATTACCGAGTGCTTGAACCCCACCAATATCCAAAATATGAACGCTCACCATCACCAAATTCAAAATCGGCACTAACAAAAGAAGAACCGGAGCTCGACGATGACGGACCGCTTACAGTGGTTGCAGTGCTCCGTTTACTCACAGCTCTTGAGGACCACCTTGGCAGTCTAGGGCCTAAGGTAGTCGATTTACTTGGTAAAGCTTTGTCATTAGAGAAAGTTAAGGCAAACTCAGCAGATGATCTTTTGTTGAGCGATGATCATGTTGTGTTCTTTGAGACTATTAAAGAAAAATTAAAAGGCATCTTAATTGCTGAAGTTCTCGACGATCCACAAAAAGTGCGAGCTGTTAAAAAAGCTATAAAAAATATTGCCGCTGCTATTCATCAGGTTACCACAAAAGGTAGGTACCAGTAGTAAGTATAGTAAATAGTTGTGATTTATGTTATGTTTATAGATAAATATGTTATTATTATTTAGTAATTAAAGATACTAGAACAAGTAAATTGTAATACTCTTAAGTACAATTCGTAAATCACCATAAGAAAACTAAAAAAAAGATGTGTGCAGAAATGTTCAGGCGAGCCGGTGAAAGCGTGAGAGTAAAAAATGTTATAAAAAAACACCTATCAAATCGAATGCAGATAATTGTAGTTTAGTGAAGTGAATATCGCGAAATCGTACTGCGTTGATTATAAAGTTGTGACCTCAATTATTTTGATGCGGAATTTTTTTTTTCTCTTTTTTCCACATATTTTACGTCAGGGCATGGGAAAAAAGGCTACATTTTCATTGTTTGCTATAAAAAGTAAACAATTATGTTGTCCATAAAAAATACCAATCGTATTCTAAACCTAGCAGGAGAATCCATGATATTTTAATATTGCACTTAAACGATGTGAAGGCGTTTAATTTGTAAAATAACATTTTTGTGTAAGCGTTCGGGGCTTTTCAGAAACTTTTTTTCTTATAACTCTTCCGTACACAAATCCGATTATGTTGTACAAACTTCGTGTATTCGTACCAAAGTTTTAAGTGTGAGTGAAAATATATTGTGCTGAAACGAAGCAAAGTATACAAGAGTTCTATATGGGCCTATTGCAAAGTAAACACGAGTAAATGCTATTATTTTCAATATATATCATTCTCTCCATTTTAGCATGAAAATATTGATTGAATTTTTGATTTTGTACGCCCACTTAGGTAACTCAACAATTAAGATAAACACTGAGAAAGCACAAAATAACGATAACGGCGAATCAGGCAAAATTATAAAGAAATCCGAGAACGTCAATGTTAAGGAGTTACCGTTCGATCGTCAAGTTGTATCGACAAAATTGGCTGCTGCATTAGTATTTCAAGGACGAGAAGATGTGTCTACCGAGGATATGGATAAGTTGATTTTCTTGTTTATTTTATTGGTGAAATTATCCAAAGAAAAACGTGAAGTGGATGGTAAAGCTTTACAACTTGGAAATATATTGGCTCAGTTAGGGATATATGTACCAAATTTAGCCACCTCCTCTGCATTGGCCGCATTGCCAGCCCTTGTAGAAGAGTTGATGGAAAACGATGTGAATAGTGGCTCCACCCACCCGAACATTTTGGAAGATGAAGCATCGAACGAAATTCCTGATAAGGATACAAAGAATGACTCTGGTGGAAGTATGTTGGAATCATTAACAGACTCTGACTTACAAACATTGCTGCAAAACTTTAAACACTTGTCTAGTGAAGAACAACATCATTTGATAGCACATCTAAAGAAGCTGGAGACAGCTGATCCTTTGCGAGTTGAGAAATTAAGAAAATTCGTTAACTTGACAGACTTGGCTAGTGCTGCCTCTTCATCGCCCGTAGCTGGATCAAGTAAGTCAAATACGCGAGAAAGATCTCGTACCCGCGATAGTCGCTTTGATGACTCACCTCTCGTCAGCAATAGCAAGGGACGTAGCCACCATTCGGATGAGGATATCGACGATCGTCAACGTGGTGTAGGCATTACTAATCCAAATAAATTTAGCTTGGACGATGAAGACGAAGATGATTACAATGTAGATGATGTATTTAAGGCTGCATTCCGCAAGGTGAGCGACAATTCGCGTCAATCTAAACCAGAATCAAAATTATCAAATGAGGCCAGTTCATCCCGTGCCCAAATTAAGCCGGTTCCAGAACCTGTTGTTCCAGTATCATCATCACCGAATGCGTTGACATTTAATCGCGCCGGCTTAAATATATCCCTGAGCGATACGCAGAACTTGATTGCCAATCTCATGGGGTCACTTCAGCAAAGTAATTCCAATCAAAAAACGAATGTCAGCTCAGTACAGCCAAAAGATGGGCAAATACAACAGATACCTACAAGATCGAATGTACCGATGCAGCCTAAAACTCAAAAGAACCTATCCCAACCACATCAACAGCAGCAGCAGCAACAACCACAACAACATCAGTCATTGCAACCGCCTAATATGCCATACTATCAACAGGGTCAGCAGCCTCCTGCCCAGGCTTATCCTGGTGGTGGCGGTGTTAGTGGTGGCTATAATCAAATGCCTGGTATGAATAACCAACCATATTATAACCCAATGAGCTATAATAATAATAATAGTAATGGAGTCGGCTACCCGGGTTATCAACCTTGGGGTATGGGCGATGCTCAGCAATACGGCATGCAAAATTTTATGGGCCCACAACAACAACAAAGCTCGCAGCAAAACATGGGCTATAATATGTATGGCCAAGGCCCTCATTAATATAAACTGGAACCATAAGCGGTTTATGGGTATGTATGTATTACATATCTAATCAATTAATATTAGTTTTTAAATTTAAATCAAATGTATGATGTTTGTATATTCTTTCAGAACATAAAATTAAATGGCGACAAATACGACTAATTTGGAAATTCAACTCTGAAACTCAAAAATAAAATTTTTGGAAAATACGTATTTAACAATAAAATATTATTATTATTTTTTTTGCAAATAAAGCACGCTCCTTAGGAATGTGTTACTAAATGTTTATGTAGTATGGAAAGAAAATTTGTTTGTAACAATTCTGTAAACCATGGCAAAATATGTATGGTTGCTGGTAAACAAATTGGAATAGTATGTAATAATTTTCTAAATCAACCCAAGAGCAGTATAGGCTCCATACCCTGATGAAACTCGACTCAGCTAATAGAGTGTGTTTCAATAAATATACTAAATATATGACCTCGATGAAGTACTTAGTTTTTTATCGTATACTATTTTAATGTATAAAATTATATCTGGTTATTTTTTTCTGTTACCAAATTTGAAAATATTATTACATATGTTCGTATACAAGACTGATGCAGTATCGACGATTTTAGATCCAAAACAAATTTACTTAAAATTCTCGGACGCGAGTGCCTCTGAAATTTTATTTTGTGATGATTTAATTGTAGAAAAAGGTAAAGTATTTGGTTACAAGTTGATTTAAAGGAAAAGTTCACTACACATACATGTATGTCAATAAGTTATCTAAATTTCGTGTTTGGTCAGGAAGAAACCCCGTTTACCAACCGTAAAATTTTTTTATTTTCAAACCACTTACCAAAGTGTCAAAACTAAATTACCGTGAAAGTAACAAAATAAGTGTGAATATCCCTCGCAATATGTACAATTCGCAATTTCTATTACAATTTTAACTAGCTCTAATATCGTAAAAAAATATTGAATATCAATATTTCTATTGATAGCAAAAATAATTAAAAAATCAGATTCCTGCAATTGACTTTCTTATATCCCCAGCAAACGTTGATGTTATTTATCGATAGCAGAACTACATAGTACTACTCTCGACTCTAGAAAATGGTTTCTGGTGTGGCTTCAAGAAATGGACACTTGGCTAATTCTCGAATCGAATTCTATAACACTATTATCTTGAGATTTAAAATAAATAAATAATGTGGAAAGTTAAGTTTGTCTAATATACATATGTATGTACCGTCAAAAAAGTGCATCTTAATGCATATAACCAAGTAATCATATCCGGAAATCGACAAAGTAGCAGCCATGGTGCTCATTTGACAAGTGATTGCTGATACTCTGCTGAGAAATTGCAAATTTCATTTTATACAAAGCTAAAAATTAAAAAGAAAACAATGATTTGCACGCAAAAAGTGTCCGCACTTTGGCAAATTTGCAACACTGCTGCTGTGATTGCCATCTCGAACGCACCCTCTATGTTATGAGAATTTGTTCGTTCATAAACTCAGTATTTAGTTACACTGCACGTTTGATGAAAACAAGGCGTTCTCTCAATGATAAAGCAGTCGAAGCGACTGATTGACCAGTAGCAACCACAGTGGCGGAAAATGCAGTAGGCTTGCACAAAAATACTGCCTTTACGAGCGTATCCAATATCTTATATACATAGGTAAAATCTGGGAAATAAGTTGAGGTTTTATATTGTAATACCGAAGGTTTGTATTTTTGCTCTGATATTTGTAAAACTATGTATTATTTGTTGTGGGATGCCGCTGGTGTCCAAATTACCGTGCAAAACTAGCTCGTTCCAATACTGGTGCTGAAGACTTGCACATTTAAGTTATTCGCGCCGAAGACACACAAGACGCACATTCACATTCTGCCGTGGAATAGTAGCATATTTAGTTTTTTGAAAGTTTTTGACGTGAAATGTTCTAGTTCTAACGGCTTAATAGTAATAAAATGTGCTAGGCTTTGTAGAGACCGACGATAATCGAGAATGTACCCAACATTGATTTCCCCAAAAATTTTCATTTTTTTCTTATCGAAAACTTCATTAACTAAATTGAAGTAAATATTTTTAAATCCTTCCTATTTTTATAGGTATTGCATTTGTATGTATGGATTATTAAGGTAAACATGTTTTAATTGATATCGAGGGAGGTAAGCGAATATTTTGATAATAAAAAACGATTCGTTTGTAAACGCAGTATTGCAGTTACACTGCACACTCATAAAAAAAAGTGTACGGCAGTGCTGCTTTACTTCAAAAGTTTCTCAATGCAAGCAGTTGGCAGCACTACGGAAAGTTCCTGCAACCAGTATCGTAAACCTTTTACAGCTACGAGAAACTGAAAGCAAAATGAAAGATTGATTGCTGTGCATATCGACGATGGGAAAAATGTAAGGTAAAATCAAAAAAAAAAAGAACAACCAAATTGTTTTTCATGTATCTATTACAAAAAACCAAACCAAAACTTATTACAAAAAAATTCAAAAATTCTCATTCCCACGACAGTCGGTTCTACGTACCGGAATGACCCGGGTTTTACCCGGCCAAGGACTGTTGTTTCGGCAATCTAACCCTGTTTAGATCGGCCTACCCCATAAGTTGTCTGTCTCTCCTGGAGCAACTCCTTGCAGCAGGGTTGCTTCACCTCCTTCTGGTCAGGGCTGGCATCGAGTCAAACCCTGGTCCAGAAACCTATTTTTGCTGCGTTTGCCAGAAAAAGCTCCATCCGAACTCCACTTCGGTAAGGTGTAATTCGTGCGACGGATGGAGCCATCTTAAGGTCTGCTCAGGCCTCAAGACCCACAAGGAGTGGTCCACAAACTATGTGGCCCCATGTTGTTCGCGCCCTACGGCGCCCATAGCCTCTACGGCTCCCCCAGTTGCACCTAGTGCACCGGTGCCTAGCACCGGCAGAACCTCTACGGTTCGCAGGAGCACACAACAACATGGTCGCTCCCCTCCCCCCCCTCAACCTAGCTCCGCCCCCCGTGTGGGGAATAGCCAGCAGCTCCTGGTACCCCACACAGTCTGTTCCGTGTGTCAGGCTAGGATATACCGGAATGCGGCATCAGTCAGGTGCAATTCGTGCCAAGGCTGGTGTCACTTTCGAGTGTGTTCTGGCCTGCGCACCACACGTGAATGGTCGGGTGACTACCTGGCTCCCTGTTGTAGAGCCTCGCAACCGCACGCGCCAGTGGCGGCGCTGCCAAACAACACCATAAGGCAGCCCAACGTGCCATTGCATGTGCAGCAGGGTCCAGGTGGGCAACATCACCCTTCCCTCACACCCCTCTCCGCGACGACTCTACCGAGGCAAACGAGACTCCTTCAGCTGAACTGCAATGGGCTGCAGGGCAAGATCGAGGAGATAACCGACTTTATGAGTCGGCATAATCTGTCAATAGCTGCGATCCAAGAAACGAAACTGCACAGCAACTCAACTCTGTTGAGTTGCAACGGCTACAATGTGCATCGTAAGGATCGCGAGCGAGGTAATGGTGGTGGCTTAGCATTCATCACCCATCACACAGTGCAGTATCGTCTTATTGAAGAAGACATCGACCGCAGGGACACTACCTTAGAATGTCAAGGAATAGCTGTCCGGTCAGGCGATGTCGAGCTCGAAATATTTAATATTTATATACCCCCTGTCACCTGCTGCCCGGCAGGATATCACCCTGACATAGGTGCGCTCCTCAGAGGTGAAAACCGATTGGTAGTAGGTGACTTTAATGCGCACCACGATCTCTGGCATTCAAGCCTACCAGCTGATCGGAGGGGAAACGATTTGGCAGAGCAGATAGACGATTCGACATTCTGCACGATGAATGATGATGCCCCCACCAGGATTATGGGTAGTTGCAGCAGCTCGCCTGACCTAACGATAGCTAGCGCAGGTCTGATAAATAGCATAACGTGGCGACCTATGCTATCGCTTGCATCAGACCACCTACCTATAATCATCTCGATTGACAGACCTGCTGACTTTGTCTCCGCGGACCATCGGACCTATATCAACTTTAAAAAGGCTGACTGGGTCAGGTTCGCGGAGTTCACCGAAAATGCCTTCAGGTCTCTTCCCGCTCCCACCGACGTTCGAAAAGGCGAACATAAGTTCCGCAAGGTGGTTGCGTCAGCTGCGGCCCGCTTCATTCCGGCAGGGAGGATCCCTGAGATCCGTCCCAACTTCCCGGCTGAAGCGGCCGCTCTAGCGAACGAACGCGACCACCTTCGCCGCTCCGATCCCCGTAATCCTAATATTCAGGATTTAAACGTGGCGATTCGGAGGCTGGTTGACCAACACAAGCGGAACAAGTGGGAGGAGCATCTGAAGTCCTGTAATCTGGTCACGGGTGTTGGTAAGCTTTGGTCTACCGTGAAGTCCTTATCCAACCCGACGAAGCACGACGACCGAGTGGAAATTTCATTCGGGGATCGTGCCTCGTCGGACCCGAAGAGATGCGCGAGCTATTTTAGCCGACAGTTTATACTGCATCCTTCGGGGGATAGGACCAAGCGGAAGGTGACCAGGAGGCTGCGCAAAATACCGAACAACAGCGCGCCTCTTACCTTCACTTGTGGCGAGGTAAAGGAGGTCATCGGGAAGGCGAAAGCCTCCAAGGCCATTGGCCCTGACGGGCTAAGCGTGTTGATGCTGAAGAATTTAGGCCCCGCGGGAGTTGAGTACCTCACCGGGATCCTCAATTTGTCTATGGCCACCCTCATCATTCCAGACATCTGGAAGGTTGGGAAGGTGGTCCCACTACTGAAACCAGGGAAACCGGCCGACAAGGGTGATTCCTATCGGCCGATTTCCCTGCTTTCACCTGTGGTAAAGACACTTGAGGCCCTACTCCTCCCGTACTATACATACCACCTTGGGTCAGCTAAGCATCAACATGGCTTCCGGAAAGTGCACAGCACAACAACAGCACTTAATGCCATAAACACACAGGTGAACCGTGGTCTTAACCAAAACCGCCCCTGCGAGAGAACCGTCCTAGTAGCGTTGGATCTGTCGAAAGCTTTCGACACAGTTAGCCACTCCACGCTACTAGCTGACGTGGAATCATCAACTCTCCCGCAGGGACTGAAACGGTGGACCGCGAATTACCTGTGTGGTCGTCAATCATCGGTATGGTTTAGAGATACAACATCGAAACCAAGGAGGATTAAACAAGGGGTACCGCAGGGTGGCGTCCTATCCCCATTACTGTTTAATCACTACATCTCCAAGCTCCCTCAACCGCCAGAGGGAGTCACGATTGTCTCCTATGCTGATGATTGCTCGATAATGGCAACCGGCAATGCAATTGATGACCTGTGTTTGAAAGTGAACGGATATCTCTCAGATCTTGCCCAATTTTTCACTAGCAGAAACCTGGCGCTGTCCCCTGCCAAGTCCTCGGCGACCCTTTTTACCACCTGGACGAAGGAGGTCAGGCTGGATCTTAACATCCACATCGATGGCACCCCCATTCCGACGGTTAACCACCCGAAGATTCTGGGGGTGACTTTCGACAGCCTGCTCTCCTTCTCCGCGCACACTACCGCAATCGCCAATAGAGTACAGAGCCGCAACAATGTCCTCAAGTCGCTCGCCGGCAGCTCTTGGGGCAAAGACAAAGAAACGTTGTTGGCAACATACAAGGCGATTGGCCGGCCGGTAATAAACTATGCTGCGCCAGTTTGGTCGCCGGGAACCAGCAGGACACAATGGACGAAGCTGCAGACCTGCCAGAACGCCGCACTCCGCACGGTGACGGGATGTCTTCTGATGTCGCCTGAGGAGCATCTCCACCAAGAGGTCAATGTGCTCCGAGTTAAGGAGCACAACCTCATGCTCAGCAAGCAGTTCCTTGCTGGATGTCACCGCTCGGGGCACCCAAACGGGCACCTGCTTGCCGTGGAACTGCCCCCCAGGCACATTAGAAGACATCTACTGGAACTAAAGGACGAGATCCAGCCACTCATCACACAACCGCTGGATCCGGAGGCGTACCGGCGGGTCCTAAGCAACATCCACAGAGACACAGTCACGAACATCATTGACTCCCGCCAGGCGAATGCAGTCATCGGAGCCCAACCACCACCTGTAGCAGATGAGGAGTCCCTGCTGCCCCGCGAGTCCCGCGTCACTCTGGCACAACTACGATCTGGATACTGTAGCAGGCTCAACTCCTACTTATCCAGAATCAACCCCGACATACCCAACACATGTCCGGCATGTGGAGATTCTCCGCACGACACCAACCACCTATTCACATGCCCTCTCAAACCCACTCATCTAACCCCCCTCTCCCTCTGGTCCAACCCTGTCGAAACTGCACGTTTCCTGGGCCTCCCCCTAGATGAGTTTGACGACAACGACCATGGGTGAATCCGCTCTTTACGGGGCGCGACTAGCCGCTACAACAACAACAACAACAAAAAAATTCAAATTCTTTCAATTCAAATTTATATCACATATATGTATGTACATACATAAGTACATATGTATGTATAATAACTTATAAGATTAACAAAAAATATTTGTGCATTCAATCGATAGTTCCTTTTTATATGTATTTTATATACATACATAAAAGTAAAAAAAACGCCGATTTGTGTATTCCCAAAGGATATAGTATTTGTAGTATAAAAACAAGGTCCGTTTACATTAAGCTGCTACTAAATGATTATATATGTTCTCCTTACATAAGCTGTTATCAGTTTTAAGGCTATTCATCCAACAACAACAAAAATAATACGGAGTTTATGTGTAACACTTGCAAATGCCCCTTTTGGTCAATACGAATTCCCCCACTTATGTGGCAAATATCGGTATTTGGATTAAAAACAGAGACATTTTTATGCTTGATTTATTATTTTATTGGCGAATTATTAAGTTTTCAAAAATATTCATTAAGATAAAAATGTTTTAAGCGAATCTAATAGCGGGTATGACCTCCTCTTGCTTTTATGACACATTCCACTCGAGATGTCATGCTCTCACACAGTTTTTTAACAATTTCTGTTGAAACATCATCATACCAAGTAGTTTCGATTACTTTCTTCAAAGTACTGATGTTAGTCGGCTTCTGCTGGCGTATTTTTCTTTTTAAAATTGACCACATATTTTCAATGGGATTCAGGTCCGGACTATTTCCCGGCCATACCAGTGAGCCAATTCCCAAAAGATTCTTATATTCCTTTACCTATAAAAAGATTATTGTTGTATTATTATAATTTTGTTAAAAGAAATTAGTTAAAATTTCTAGATTCGATGGTAAACCTACCAACTTCGACCGGTGACAAGGTGCAGAATCGTCCTGAAATATAATTTTTATTTCGTGCTCTGACAGCTGCTCAATCGTTGGCATAACACCTTGTTTAATGATTTCAATATAGACAGAGAAGAGTTAACGTAGCCTTCGATAAAAAAAATTTTTCCAACTCCATAACTGGTTATCGCTCCCCAGACCATTATGTATGGGGTATGTTTCACCGTACTCTGCACGCAGTTGTGGCTAAATCTTTCATTTTTTCTGCGGCGCACTACGCATCCTGCATCTGAGCTAAAAAGATTTATTTTGCACTCGTCTGAAAAGATGACTCGTGCCCAATCGTTGGTGGTCCAATTTCTCCTTTCCAGACACCAGTTTAAACGGGTGGAACGCATTTTCGCTGTGAGAAGTGGCTTTTTAGCGGGTCTGTGAGCCAATAAATCTACTTCTCTCAAGCGACGCTGCACAGTTGAGGTGCTAATCTCCATGTTATGACCATTCTTTAATTCCGCAGCAATTTCTGGAGCAGTTTTAAATCGGTCACGAAGAGCTATCTTGACGATATCTCTATCGTCTCGCTCAGTTGTTTTTCGTGGACGCCCACTTCGAGGACGGCGTGATAAGCTCTCCGTTTCCAAATATTTCTTCCAGAATCGTCTTACGGAAGATTCATTGCAGTGAACCATATCCGAAATTTCGACATTTGATAAGTTTCCCCGCTTATACGCAATTATATCAACTTTTTCTTTCTCGGATAATACCATTTTTTGTTGGCTTTCGTTGTTTTCACACCGATTGCTAGGCACTTAATATATTCACCGGTACGAAATATTACAAAAAAAAATCTAATTAAAGCAACACTAATAAAGGAAACGAAAAAGTTCCGTTACGCATTTCAAATGAGGAGAAAAGCTCCGTAACATTAAAAATAGAAATTTGAAAAAGTGACACAGTGACTAAACTGATACCAATTCAGAATATTGTCTAATAAAAAAATTGGCCTAAACCTTGTAACTAACTCTTAATAAAAACAAAATTCATATAAAAATACCAGCGTGTAATAAAAAATTAATTTTCTTCTATCAAAAGTTCCACTTTTATAGTACTTTGCAGATTTATTTATTAAAACTCTACTTATAAATCATACGCTGAATGATATTAGAATCTGATTAGATGCAATAGGTTTCATAGTGGAATTGGACGACAATATTTGCCACAAAACCAAGTGCCATGCAACTTCTTTGTAATGTACGTTCTTCTCAAATATTCTGAAATATCTGAAACTACATACAACAACTAAAAATTCATTCATAAAAGCATGCGCGTATTCCTGAATACAAATGCCGTTCATTCATAAACGCGAGTATTTCATCTCCCCGGGCACGCAAATGTGTTCCCTCAACAATCGCGACGAACGCAAAAATGCTAAAATCTTCCATTCTACAATCAATCGCCGATTATCATATTGCATGTTTTAGATTTTGCCCCATAGTTCGAACCCCTGCTTTTTTGTGTCATGTATGGTTTTTATAATTTTTTTTTTAACTCAATAGAAAATTTAATATAATCTTTTTTTGGAAATCTTTTTTCATTTATGTACATTTCTGTTCTGATTCTATTTCATTACAAATGAATATACATATGGATGCACATAATATTAATATAGAAAAGGCGTATCTACATTTTTTTCGAAATCGCGTTTTTAATGTATTCTGGTAGACCACTGTCAAATACACCTCCCCTTAAAAAATTAGTGGGCTATGATCGCAAATAACGGATTTATAGTCATATAAAAAAAAGCCCTAACTCATTCGAAGTTTTTTTTGAAAGAAAAAAGCCCTAAGTCATTTAAAGTTGAATTTAAAATAGACACGCAATCAAAGCCACAACAGAAATTGCCATACATTTTGTATGGTACTCCAAAATTCACCGAGCCAACACTAAAATTTTGTCAGAATATAATTGCTTCTAATATGGCGAAATTTAGGTTTTTGCTTGGCGAATTTTTTTGTTGCCTTGATTGTGTGTCTATTCTTATTGTTTTGCTTTTGTATTTACTTTAAAAGAAAAAGGGATTTCCCCGAGTTTGTCTAGCACAAGAATATTTTCTGTGCTATGTTGCGTCGTCGGTGCGTTTTTGTTTTTTGTGTCAGTTCAATTACCGTTTTTGTGTTGGAAACAGTTTTTTTATTTAAAGTTTTAAGAACATGAATTGTGCAAAAGAAAATTCTGATTCAGATGGTGTTCCAAAAAGGAAAAATACTGCTAACAAATCCGAATGGAAACAAAATGTAAATAAAAAATATTGCACACTGAAACAACTCTTTAGATATATGTACATACATATATGTATACTTAAGTTTTTCTTAAATTACAGGCAGGGGCATTGGAGATCATACAGTAAGCCTGCTTCGAGCCTTGGCGTATGACTCGTCAGGATCAATTTATTTTAAAACAAATGTAACAGATGAATATCAGTTACTCCCACAGATATCGAAGCTTCCGATTGAAAATGTGTCCCCCGATTGTCTTTATAAAGAGAAAATAGCCATATCTAAAAAAACGTGGGACCATTTGCAAGATCTAAAAAATTTCTGCCAACAGATTGCCACCATTTTTATGATAATTTAACTTATAAAACCTAATTTGTTTTCAGTATATGTAATAACATCTGCCTTGAAATATGTATTTTAGTTTTAATTATTTATTTTTTTACTTCAAACATGAATTATTATATTAGTTTGTCCTAATTTTAACTTACAACAAAAAGTCCTAACTTAAATTTATTTTCAAAAAAAAATAATAACAAAAAGTCCTATCTCAAATAACTTCAAAGAAATTAAAAGTAATAACAAAATTATACCAGAATTGAATTTGTTACCTGATTTGAATAAAAATTGCAATAGAAATGTTTTTTTCATCTTAAGTTTTTAAGATTTCATTCAGTTTTTTCCTTCTCCTGAAAAGTAACGAAAAGTGTAGATACGCCTTTTCTATATTAAGCCATCGATATGTTCAAATTATCAAAAAGTTTTCATTACACATTTTATTTTATTCAATAGGATATAGAATAAAATATTTACTATTCGTCCATTTTTTGTAGTTACAGCGATCCCTGAAAACAGTTGCATCACTTCTCAAAAGTTCTGATCTGATTCTATTTAGGTACAAATGAATATGATACAGTAAAAACTCAAAAATTAAGTAAGGAAAAAATTTCCACAATGAAATGTAAAACCAAGCAAAATTATAATAATAATATGATAGACACGCTGTTAATTGTCATACCTTAATATAATAAATAAATGTTCAGAACATTTTCTTACTGACAACATTTTTTGCAGTCCACAAATTTGCAACTTCTCATACTTCCAAATTCTCTGATGAAACTTATAACAAATCGTGGAAACGGCCTATAATCCTAGTGCTTGTCTACTTCCATTGGCTGCCAATAGCGTATATTGTATTATGTATAGCTACTAAACTTATGCCGGTATTCAATAACTCAATCTCGTCTCAAGTCACTAAATTTGAGTTTTTCAATTACAGACATTTTTTGTGACTTGAGACGATTTCCGTATTCAGTAAGCCACAGCTCAAAAAATTTCACCAAAGACTAGGGTGCCCAATCAACCTAAAAGAATGTGTGTTCATCTATAGCACACAATCTACATACTTCTTCAATTCTTTGTCAACAGTATTGCTCTTTAAAAATTAAAACGATATGGCTAAAGTTAACATTGAAATTAACCGTTAAAATATGTGTAAAAATTAGAAATATCAACAATAGATAAATGCAGTTTCTCATCCATATGCACATCCGATTACAATGGCAGAACAAGATACATAAGCAAATGTAAACAAATAGTTTTTTATTATGAGTTATAAAAATTAAGTGTTATTTTTTACAGATTTAAGCAAAATATAGCGAACAACCAAGAAACAGATCGTAGTAATCGTTAATTTTGCACTTGTTCAATACTTTTGTGTTGTGACCTGCTCGGGACCAACTCACAAATTAGTGACTTTATTTTGATACTACGGACTTGAGACAGCTTACTGATTACCGAATAGTTTCAAAATCAATCTCACCATCGAAAAGTCTCAATTAGTGACTAGAGGCTGTTTACTGAATACCGGCTTTTGACAAGTAACAAAATGTCCAAACATAAAATCGAAATACGCAATTAGACTCTGGCCATTATTATGAACTACATTCGAGCGAACTACTCAACGCGTAAAAGTGAGTATTTGATATTACACGAAAAGTGAATGTATCCCTCGTGTCGTAATTTGGTATTATGAGTTCTTATTAATATGTGTGAAACTGAAAGGAAAAACTGAAACTTTCATTTACAGATAAACACATCATAGAAACCAAAAAGAAAACATGTAAGTAAAAATTGACGAAATAAATAAAATTACAAACTTTTCTAAAAAAAAAAAATCGTTTTTATATCCTAAGGCAATTCAAAAATCTTAATCAGCAACAGAAAAGCATCATAGGCAATTTCATTAAGAAGTATTGTCATTTGACAAAAAATATGCTGCCAAATTTTGCGCAGGGAAGTCAACTACCTTAATCCATGCTCTTTAAAATGATTTATAATTTTCAGTGTACAAACATTGAAATGGCATTTCCTTGTCAGAATTTCTATTACAATTATTGTTGAATCTAGTGCATCCTGTGCCAAAATACGATACGGCAGTAACGGTATTTCGTAATTCGAATATTATCGGACATACGATCAGTCACGTAATTATTGTTATCCGATTGCCGTTTCGTTCACTGAACACGTAATTCGACCCCTGGTCGCATTCGATGAAGAATAGCGCTATTGTGAATTTGATTCATTTAGATCGTCCACAATAGTATGTTTTTATCAGGTGTCATTGAAATTAAGTACAAGTTGCAAACAAGTTGAGTAAATAAAAATATGACTACGACGGAGTTATGGTGCGACGATTCTTCAGAGGAAGAGGATGAGAGTTTATTGTAATTGGAAAGAAGTAGAAAACGATTAAGAAATGATTCAAACCCTTTAAAAATTAATTCCACCGCGTAAGTGTAATATTTCTAAGAGGGTTTTATATTTATTGACAACATTTATGAATATTGTTTACAGATACATATATAAGGAGCTTTCGACTATCTAAGGAGGCGTTTGTGGATTGCTGTTCACCATAAAAGAGTCGCTGCAGAGTGTATAGGCTGGTCTAAATGCCATGGCTCCCAATATCGTACTTTTAACACAAAGATAAAATCAAAATGCGGAACTATAGTTATACAAAGAGTCTATAGACTCAGTCGACGGTCAGTAGTGGGTTGCCATACATACAATGAGCAACTATTGGTCAATTTAGCGGTTTGTTTTGAATTGGTGTCGGGGATAAAAAAAAACTTCTCTACTCCTTATGAAAATAAACTCACAGATTTTTTAATATTGTCTTGTCACTGTTGCGATTTTATCCTTTTCCGGCTAGATAAAATGTTTGAATTGTTGATTTCTATGTTTAGCCTTCAACAAATCTAATAGGGCTTATTCTGCACGTTGCCGAACAGCTTGTTATCGGTAAATTTTTATTAGCGAAAGTTGTAACCACTTTGGTCGTATAAAAAAGCCAAATATTGCCTTCTCCACGGGGCCCTGTTAGCGCTTCTACGTACAGTTCCAGCAAATAAGATGTAATTTGTGTTATTAAAGCTTTTATTATCTCTTTTTCACGTCGATCGCTATTAGCACGTTGTAACCACCCAATATGAAGGGAACAAAATTCACAGGTAATAAATGTGCACAGAATGCAAAAAGGATGTAAAAGTTACCAGAGCCTTTTGTTACCAATAACGACAGTTTTGTTACCATTGTAGAATAGACCTGTTAATGTTGCCGATTTATTTCTTTTTTTTAATGTTCTGGCAACACTTCTTATTTCTCCCAGCTAAACTCAAACTATCGATAATCTACCGTTAGTAATCGATAATGACAAAAATCAATGCAACAACTTTTTATGTTTAGTTGAATTATGCGCTTTAAAGTCTCGAAAGCAAAGATGAAAAGCGGCACCCGGAAACCCTTTAATCATAAGAATCACAATACTGCAACTCCTTCAACTATAGAAGAGGAAGTCGAAAATGTAGAATATTTAGATGATTGCGCCACAGATGACGCCGATGAGGCTAATGGAGAATCGGCGCCACAACCTCCCAATGATGTGGAAACTGTATTTGAGGATACATTTTATCCAAACGCCGTGCAGTGCCTCATATCACTTTATCGCGACAAATACAATCAGCAAATTAATCATCAAGCCGAAATAGAAAATATCCATAAAAGTATCTGGAAAGATATTTCGAAAGATATGCGTGAGAGTTATTTTGAATTTGATGTCGATCAAGTGCGGCTGAAATACACACAACTTCGTCGGCAGTACTTCAGTGTTTCATCCAGAATGGAAGCTGAAAAATTTGAGTACTTTCATCACTTTCATGAAATGTACAATGATCAAGTAATTTCTGACATTCTAAATGGCGATTCGATTTCTCATAAAAATCAGAGTGTGCGTTCCTATCATGACGATGATCTATTCGCTTTGCCTTGTGAAACTGAAATTCATAAGGTAGATAAACGAAGGGATATGATCGATATTGCACACAAACAAAATGAGTTCATGGATATAGTAGAACGCGAGCTGAAAGCATTCGGCGACGAAACCTCAAACAAGCGAGAAAGTCCAGATTTCAAAGATGTGGAAATATTGATTCGGGCTCCAAAACGGTCTAAAATTGAGAATATTGCTTTAGAATCTGCAGAAGTTATGGACACAAAGGCAAAGCTAGAAGTTAGCAATGTTAGCAAAGACGACATGACTCTTGCTGCTTACAACGAAGCGCAACAACGGCGGCATGAAGAAAAAATGCAATTGCTCCGTCAAACACTGCTATTACAGGAGCGTGCCATCAACGTGCAAAGCAAACTTTTGGAACAGATAATTAAACGTGTTTAGCTATTATTTCAAAACTTTATAGGGTAAGATTATTTTACAATAAAAGTTTTCAAACTTATATAGAGGCTCCTGCTCTTATCTTCCATAAGGAAGTTGGAAAAAGTCAATATGCTGTCCTCTAAGTATATCTTGTAGTTCCCTTTGTAAAAGTTCGTGCATCGATTCTCCATTATGTTTGTATATCCACCGACCAATTTGGGTATTAGATTCGACGAAGTCATATCGTTTTGGACCGCTGGTAGGAGAGCTAAGCCAAATTTGTTTATTAGGTGTTTGACGATTTATCACATAGATCCCGTACTCTCGACCGAGATTGACTGTGAGTACTCCATCCTATTTAGATATACTATAATTGAAATATCAGCCTTTATTAATATGGTAACTTAAAAACATACCCCATAAGTCACATCACAGGAGGATAAGGTTTTAGCATTCTCAGTCAGTTCTTCAAAGTAATCGCATAAGGCTTCCAAAGTAGTAGAGCAAACTCGTTCATACGTGTTGCTGTCTAACGCTGACGCTCCGTCCTTTATTTCATTTGTTGAAAAATTAGTTCTGAAGGTTGTTAGTCCTTGATTATTTACTACCAAACACTTGTATACTGCATTTTCTGTAGCCAAACATTCAACCGACCGTTCTCTAGAAAAAATTCTATCAAATTTTTTAATCTTAATTCTTTTCAGAGCACGTACAATTGCCGAACCCGACATTCTCAATAATCAGCTGTTCAAAACTATCTCTGGTACATATCAGTGATGCCATTAATCTGATCGAAAGAAATCCCTACTTTTCTCTACCCAATATTGTAATCTATGAGAGATTGTGCAAATTGATGGAAAAGTTTTATGTTGAAAAAACTTTTTACTATGGTGAGAGAATGTTACATTTCTGACGTGCCAACTTTTTGCTGCTTGAGATTGTTGTCAATAATTTTGATCCAGAGCTTACACCGGGTTAAGCCAATAATAAAATGCAGCAATTATATAAAAAATAGTTATCTTTGCTGATTTCAATTCTTGTGGAACTGAAATATTATTGTGGCAACCTTACATGGTCCAATTATTGATCAAATTACGCTACTGTGTATTTCGACGGTTTACTTTCACGCACAACAAACAACTTGTCTAATTTCAGGTTTGCGTGTGATTTATATTTTATTAATATTATTTTTCACAAAGTACTTTTGTTTATTTGTTCACTCGTATAAACAAAATGCATCGAAGAACGCAATTTGATCAAACAGCATAAAATTTGACGAAAATCAAAACAACAGCCATCAAACTCGTGCATGGCACTCATACATACAAACTTTTACTAACACTGGCCGTAGTTTGATCATGCAAGGTTGCTTTTGTTTTCCTGTTAAATGATTTGACCAAACCAAATTGATATGTAGTGTCTTAACCTAACAGATATAAAAATTACACAAATTATAACTTCAATGACATTAAGAATTAAAAGAAACATATCATTTTGAAATAAGTTCCACAAGCGATCGAAATCAGCTGCTTGGTTAAAACCGCCTTATATGGATTCGTCGAGGGCATTTTGCAATCATATTATACGCATTTTCCGATTTGGCGATGTGACCATAACCAGAAATAAATAAATAATATAATCTGGAAAAATATACATGAACTCTAAAAATAGATAAGTACAATTTTATTTTTGTATAAAAACAGCACATTATGCTAGTTTCTTTGTAACCGTCTTCCAAAAGAACGCTCCATTTCGGATACAATTTCCTTTGGGTGCAAAAGTCACCATGTTCGTATCTTTCAAATATGTAATTTGTTAAGTGCTATTTAAGTACGGAGGATAGATGAGCAAACACATTTTTAGGTTGACGTTAGTTATTAACCAAGTATTTTTTTCTTGCAATAGCGTAGTTTTTTTTACTTCCCAACACTACATCTCAGATCGGATATTATTTTACCGAGTTGACTGAACTCTCATATTTTTCCGAGTTAGTGGGCCGTTTTATTGCTATATAAGAACGGTTGTTGTTGTTGTTGTTGTTGTATGCAAATAAAATTGAATTAGGTGTTAATCCGAAATTTCCCAAGTGTTTTCTTCCGACTCATTCATAATAGCGCAGTTTTTTCACTAGCCAACACTACATCTCTGGTCAGATATTATGGCTAAACTCGCATATTTTTCCGAGTTAGTCTTTTTGCTGTACATGCAACTACTTATCCTACCCAGTGTTCTTTTGCCACTCGGTTACAAAGAAACGGGCCTAGAGCTGTAAAACTGATTTACAAAGAAATGGCAGCACCGATTTTTTTATAAGTGACAGCCAATTTTGTAGAAGTGGACGCCAAATCGATTATTTTGTCCTTTGTGGAGTTTTATACTTGATAAAAAAAAAAAGATTTTTGTAACTGGGAATGTCGCTACCAAGCAATTACAAACAAATTGCGGTTGGTGCATCCGCAGGTCCACCAACTCCTGCACCTAGTAGTGGTACTGGAGGCAGTCGTTCACGCTCTTCCGGTACCGGTGGAGGTTCAGACCGCAACAAAGAAGCTACTCCCATTTTTACGCATAGCAATTATGGTAACCCGGCATTCACTCCCCAGAAAGCAGGCAAATCCTCTAGCTCTAAGAACCAGAGTGAGTCGCGTACACCGAAACCACCAAAACCTCCAGAAAAGCCGGTACTGCCTTATATGCGCTACTCAAAACGTATATGGGATAGCGTAAAGGCGCAGTACCCTGATTTAAAGCTATGGGAATTAGGAAAAAAAATTGGAGCTATGTGGAAACAACTAACTGAGTCCGAGAAGCAGGAATTCATTGAAGAATATGAAGCCGATAAATCAGAATATGAAAAGGCATTGAAAACGTATCACAACTCGCCGGCATACCTAACCTTCCTAGCTGCTAAGAGCAAGGTAAAAACTGATTCTGATGTACATGAAACACCTTCACGTTCGAGTGGTAAAAGTCAGCAAGAAAGACGCATTGATATACAACCAGCAGAAGATGAAGACGATCAGGATGAAGGATATTCATTCAAGCATTTGGCATATGCTCGATATTTGCGCAACCATCGACTTATCAATGAAATATTTTCAGACGCTGTCGTACCTGATGTCCGTTCTGTAGTAACAACACAACGTATGCAGGTACTCAAACGGCAAGTAAGTTCACTTACTATGCATCAGACCAAGCTTGAAGCTGAACTACAACAAATGGAAGAAAAATTTGAAGCAAAAAAGCAACGAATGGTAGAATCTAGTGAAGCTTTTCAAGAAGAATTAAAGCGGCATTGTAAGCCAGCGGTAGATGAAGAGACGTTCCAGAAAATGGTAGCTCGAATGTATGAAGAAATGAAGAGAGAACGTCAACGTGTAGACGAGCACCCATTGGCTGCTACCTCAAATATTTCAGGAACAGGCCCGCAGCAAGCCCTGAGTACTCGTAACGACGAAAAATCGCCTGGCCAATCTCCTAGTTCGCCGTTAGCTGGTGTTACAACAGCAGGTAGATTACAGCTAATTTCTTAAATTTACATTTTATATATTGTTTTCATTTCTGTAGGTAAGAGAGATGACATAGTAGCAACACAAACTTCACAAGGGATTCCTCAAAAAAATACAGTTGAATCTGGGAGCAAAACAGATCCTGAGCCAATGGATATTGAACCCACACCAAAACCATCAGTACCACTGCCATCAAGATTAGAGCCACAAAAAGCTGTTTGCAAACCTTGCAATGAACCAATAAAAGAAGTCAGTAACAAAGCCCATATCTCTCAAATTACAAAACCGGGCCAACTTGGCAAAGAGCTGACTATTGCACCAACCGCGTCAACCCACACAGTTCCAGCAGAACATGTAACTTCCAATCAACAATCGACAAATTCGGGTTCAACTCCAACATCTCACATACACGTGTCACCAGCCCAAACACCGCCGCCGCAAACTGCAACACAACCTAATCAACAATCCTCTCAACCACCGACTGGCCAACAACCACCGCCACCACAACAACAAACTCCTCCTGCAATGCCAATGCACCCACATCACCCACCACCTCCGTCACACACACATTTACCTCCGCACATGCCTCCCCATCAACCAATTTCAACTATGCCACCGCATGGGGGCTATGGTAGTTATGGTGCACCAACCGGTCCGACACGCTCACCATACTATCAACCACAATACGGAGCTCATCCTTCACAGCCCTACAGCCAGTATGCTCCTTATCCCCATTATCAACAACCATATGGACCACCACCAGGATCACATTACATAAATACACGTCCCCCACAGCACAATGGATCGCCGGTTCATTATCCGGAGCATGGTGCATCTGCTTCAGGACAACCACAACAACAGCCGCATGATGTATATGGCCAACCACCATCACATCCAGTTCTAACACAGCAGCAACCTGCCACACTTGCTGCACCACCTTCATTATCCGCAGGAGTCTTGGGCAATACAGTTGGGGCAACATCGACCGCTAATGTGACCAATGCATCTGATGGAGTTAAGGGCGAATGTGAAAAGAAAGATGGTGCATCTGAATAAGTAGCAGGTTGGCATTGATATCGAAATAAACCTTTTACTACTCCACGTATACCTTTATGTATTATTTGCTCTTAAATTTGAATTTTTATTCGTATGCATTGGTGGTGGAAAGTTTACTAAATGTACTAATGCAATGAAATTGGTAAAATGAAAAATTATTTGTTCCCAATCAAAGGTTTTCCTGGGTTTGATATCGAAATAAATCTTTTGCTGCTACTTATCATACATATCTTTATAATACATCGATGGATGAATATGTTGTGAATATTTTATTGCTTTAACAATGTGTAGAAAAGCCCATGCTACAGGCAATGGAATATGAACAGTTTGAGTGATATGTGGAGAGAGCAGGCCGCTTATTGACATTGTACAGGTTTAAGCTTGTAAAATGGTAATGAATAATTTCGTTTAGTATTATTACTGCAAATCATTTCATTTTCATGTAAATCTGTGAGGCTTATTCGATTTTTTTCCACAGGAAAACATATTAAGAATAAACCGTTATATAAATTTTAAATTAATAAAAAATTTACAAATGTTTGGCTAAAGTTTAGCTTTTTTGCGCCAGCCGTATCCGAAGTACCGTCGTTCTCTAATTATTTCACGAGAACCGTATAACAAATTTTCGAGGAAGGCGACCCAGTTTTCCAATTTGCAAGCTGTTTATTTTCAAATATAAAATAAATTTATACATGGTGCACCATGGATTAAACATATTTTTTTCATGGTATATAAAATTTGGTAAACAAATCATTGAGACGAGTATAACGGTATAGTTTTTTTTTTTGAAGGAAACAGCAACTACAGTAGTTATGACCGGTCAAAATTTAAATGAAGTATTTTTTAAACAAAATTTTAAATTATTCTACTTCGTATGTACCTTAAAAAGTTTTCGAAAAAATCGACCTTATTTAAAAAAATATAAATGGTTATTTAGAGCTTATAAATAAAATTAAAATTGATAGGGTATGAAAAATCTTTTACTTTGGTATACATACATATGTATTTCTATATTATCAGTTGATATTTTTCATTTAACCCTACAAATGTTTATTTCTGTTCTTGGTGCATGAAAGTATAAATATGTAGGTATAAGGGGGATTCTGTTATACCTTTGATCCTGACGGGTTCTTGAGCCGAAGTCCGAAATATTTGCTTTTAAATTTTCGAAAATTGTCCCTCCATATCACCTATATTTATGGCGACTAGATTTGTGAAGAACCTTAAAATCGTTTAATACGGGTTTATTTATATGTAGTAATAATAAAGCTTACATTTTTCGTATACAAAATTTTTTTTAAGGAAATTAGTACCTATTTTAATAATTTCACAAAATTCAAGTTGGTGCAATTTAAATTATACAAGAATAATATGTAACCATAACAAGTAATTATAAAACCATAAAGAAACCTAGAGCTTATATTATCCCCTGCCGTGGATTTGTTTAAACAATTTTTATCATTTTTAATAATTTTTCAAAATTCAGTGTAAAGTTAACTTTTGTTTAACATCAATTTTGAGTTAAGTTTTTTCTGTTGTCCAAAACTTATTTATTAGCGGCACAAACGAAACTCAACTACCTTTAAAATTTTTTTGTAAATTCAATATACATATGTATGTAGTTACCAATGGAATGTTTAAATATTACAAACCATATTTTATCTGCATACTCACCAGAATTGTTCAACTTCTCGATTTGTGGATCAGTAACTAAACTTTTAAGACATGCAAATTCTTTAAATAAATTTGTCAACTGGTCCAGTAAATATACATAGTATGTAAATACTTTTAAAATACGTATGTGTAATATATACATAAATATAAATATGTTTCTGAGATCCTGATGATGTTGTTGTTGTTTTAGGTCTAGCTTTACCCTGGTAGACCAGCTTACCCATGGTCGCGTTATCTTCAAACTCAACTAAGGGGAGGCCCAGGAAACGTGCGGTTTCGGTAGGGTTGGACCATGGGGAGAGGAAGGTAAGATGGGTGTGATTCTGCTGATGATAAATGCTTGTTTTGTGTTAAGCCTTGACTATGACTAGTGTTGTATAATTATAGCAAAAAATAACAAAACTTTAAATCTAAATACACAAGCCAAACAGGTACAACTTAAATTTAACAACAAAATTTCAGTGGAATTCTGGAATCTGCTTAATTAAGATACATACGCACATATGTACATGGGTACATACATATACATGCATATGTTTGTACAAATTTAGTAACGCCGGGCTGTGGTTGGACGTGGTACTCCAGAAGTGCGAGGACGTGCAGACTTGGCTCGAACCGGATTTGTAATTCCTTCTGTATTATAACTTAGATAAACATGTGAAAGATCTATGAATTCCTGTTTGTTGCTGGCATCCTGTGGCTCAGCAATGTGTTTGCGCATATTGTTTCCAGTGTAGGCAACACATTTTAGCTGCCATTCGCCAATATCTTCATTCCAGTGAGTATATTGGTTGATCATTGACTGGTATTCCTTAGGTGTGTAGGAATTGAGCACCAATTCGCAGAGTGCAAGTTCCCGTGATAGGCTACGTATATTCTCGTAAATCCCTTCCTTTTCCCGTTGGTGCTCCTGCTGTTGATCGGCCAATTCGGATTTGACACCCATAAGCATTTGCATAACTCGATGAATTTTCTTAGTACTGCCAGTGCTTGCATCTTGTAGAGATGTGTAACGTTCCTCAATATCTATGCGTTCAGTTTCTTTTTGGTGTAAAGTTTGACGCAACGCTTCCTCCGCGTGCTCGCGCTCCTCCAATTCAGCAAGTGATTGCTCAAGTAGTTTTTCCTGGGTTTGTGCTTTTTCTAGTAAATTTTCTCCGCCAACCAAAATTTTACCTTCAAGAGACATTAGTTTATTGCGTAATTGCTCCTGTTCTGACTTCGCGTGTTCTATTTCTCGCTGGTGCTGTATTGCCTGGCGCTCTTTTCCCTCCTTTTCAGCATCGATTTTTTCGCGTTTCTTTGATTTCTCGCCTTTTACAGTGCGCGTTTCTTCAATCTCTATTTCTATTTCGACCTCATCTGCCTCTGGATCTTCATCTTCTTCTTCAGAAATTTGATCTTCATGATTAGTTTCCTCAAGTTGCTTGCGCAAACGTGCGATTTCTTCTTGAAAATGACGCAATAGCGCATCTTTTGGCTCCTCATTAACACGCATACGATTTTGTATGTTCTTGGCGCGACTAGCATATCGCAGCGTAGAAATAGTTTCCATGTAATTTATATCAGCGGGACTAATGGTGGCGCACATTACCGTTTTCGAATTACCACCTAATGAGTCTTGCAGCAAACGCGTCAGTTTCGAGTTGCGATATGGTATATGAGTGCTTTTACCATCCACCAATGCTCTTATAACATTACCCAGTACAGAAAGAGATAAATTAATTTTAGTTGCTTCCTTCAAACGTTGTCCACTTGCTTGAGTCCTTCCTTGCCTTTCCGAACCAGCCAAATCAACTAGTTGCAGCTTTCCCATGCGAACATTTGTCATATCTCCTTGGCTCAGTTCACTACTTTCTACTGTGATCGAAAATATTGCATGTGAACGCGATGACTCTTGGTTCATTTTGGTTGCGCCCACTGCACGATTTTTGTTACCTAAACGCATAATATTTTCGAGATCATCGGCATTATGGACTACATAACCACTTAGATCTTTTACGAATACTCCAATATCGGGTCGTTCCTTTACCTCCAAACTCTTGCTTACGTCTTTACCCAGCAAATCGCGTACTTCTTCATTATATATCTCCATGTAACTTACACGTACCAAAAATTTCTGATTCTCTCGTGCTTTCGCGATGTGTCCAAATATGTGAGCAAAGGCATTTGGTATGATGCCCTTTGTTTGTGGCGAATCAGGGTTACCGGACATGGTGTAAGTTTTACCAGTACCCGTTTGTCCATATGCAAATATAGTACCATTATAACCCTCCAGCACCTTTTCTACGATTGGGCGTGCAGTGTCCACATATAAATCGAGCTGATTTGAATCGCTACTAAAAACATTATCAAAGTAGTATGTCTTCGGTGGCTCATTGGCTATAGTTTGAGGTTTCACTGCTGTAATGGCACGATTGATTTTATCCACTTGAATAACATTGATTCCACCACAGTTAATTTCAGACTTCTCCATCGGGCGGACACGTACTACCACTCGGACATTTTCAATTTCATCGCCTTGAAACCCAACGTTGGGTAGTTGTGTCTCTTGTGGCATAATTTTTAGATTCTATGACGAATTAAAAATTTTAATATGTAGATTTTATTTTGGGTGCGATAAAACAACAAAATTCAATATGTCTGCGTTGTCAGCAACGTTTTATTGATTTTTTCAACAGCTGATTAATGTTTTGTAGTTTTTCCTTTTTGAAACATTCGTTGCAGAGAATCGAAAAACGTAGATTACAGAAAAGTTGGATCCTATCCCACCGTTCCACTGACAGAAAATCTCGTCCAATTCACAATACGAGAACTAAATGGAACTTTACTGTTTGATATTAGGATCTGTTTAGATCCTAGGAAGTTGCATGGGTTTCGTTTCCTGCAGCAAAAACTCTTGCTCAATTCACCACATGCAGAAACCAACAGGATCTAATCAGATTCTAATATAAATCAGCAAAAGTAAAATTAGTTATGGTATGGTGAAATAGGACTAGATAATCTGCTAGTGGAACGGTGGGAGTGATGCAAATTCTTTGTTAAATACGTTCTTTGATCACGGGTTTATCTGAAACCAAGAATGATAGAATACAAGATTGCGCCTTCCCGCAGTGAAATGACAGATTTCGCCTTTAGTAAACAAGAATACGGGAGAGAGAAAATTGAACAACTTCCAATATTTCATTGAAAAACGTGTTCTAATTGTTCTAAAGTGTAAAATATGAATTTATAGGCAGACATTTAATAAATAAATTCGCAAAATACTAAAAAAAGTGTCTCTTTTTCTTAATTTGTGAAAAAAGCTTTGTCTAGTTGAAGTTGAGAATTGTCAAACCCCGCAAAACCAAAGTAGCGGTACTTCTAAAGGCGTCACCTTCAGTATTCAGTACACCGTGATCTGAAACGATGTATAAAGGGTCTGACAAGGTTCTATTCTCTTTAGTTTCGTGTTTCTAATCACTCTCCTCATTTCTATTTTAGCTTACCTACGTCAAAGAACGTAGATTACAAAGAAGTTGCATGGCGTTTCGTCTCTTGTGGCAAGAACTCTCGTCCAATTCATCACACACAGAAACCAATCAGATTATAATAGCAAAGAACGTAAATTACAAAGAAGTTGCATCAGTGAAATTATACTGTGGAAGAAGTATTAGCTTACTTCACCACAGCACAAATCAGTTGGATCCAATCAGATTCTAATATCAATCAGCAAAAATCAAATTTGTTCTGATATGGTGAAATAAGCCAAAACATTCTGTTGGCATATCCGGTGAAAGTCAGCAAAAGTCGAATTAGTTCTAGAAAACACTTTTCTATAATTTTTGATGTTATTTGCTCCGGCCAGGACTTAAACTCGGCTATGGCGGCCGCATAACATAAGATCATCAATGTAAAAATATAAATCACAAGCAGCTATTCATTTATTGACCCGACCTAGCCGATAGCACCTGAAGCTAGCGCTACTCTTTATATTTTAAAATTTATAATGAATTATACAATAATAATAGTAATATTTTGCCGTAGACAATTTTTTGATATACGATGCGAATGGGGCAGTTTTACTTGTTGTTGTTGTTGTAACAGCATAAAACATTCACTATAAAATTTTGGGGAACGCTGCTGAAGTGACAGTCCTTGGCCGGATATAGATCCGGGTCGTTCCGGTATCGTAGAACCGACTGCCGTGGGAACGGAGCAGTTTTACTAATTTTCCCTGCTTTTGTTAAATTTTGTTTCGAAGCTTTTTTTATTTGAGTTTAATCTCTGGTTAAATAGCAATTGTGGAATATGTCTGATTATGTAGTTGACAGTAAAAAAAACCAAATTTTCAATAATTTAGCATTAAGCATTCGACGCCATCTTACAAATGGTTTTAGTAAGATCAAAAAACTCCTGATATAAATATTGTTGCTGTTTATAAAAAATTGAATTTGCCATCAAAATGACGTTAGGCAATAAGTTTTTGTTAGATATGTTACGAGTTTGTTCGAAACGAAGTATAAAATGTCTGGCAAGGTTTCTTCAGCTTTTTGTTTCTCATCACTCTCATTTCACTTTTGTCGTAGATAATCTTTTGAGATACGACGCGAACGGTACAATTTTATTAATTTTCCCTGTTTTTGTTAAATTTTGTTTCAAGGCTTTTTTTTAAGTTAAATAGCGATATAGGAGTGTCTTAAAACTTTTTAATCTGTATTTTGAGTTGCATCTGAATTAAAAAAGAACCATTGTTAATAAAGAGAAGTGAAAAGGGAATTTGCGTAAAAGAACGAACACGAAACTTAAAAGTGACTTTGCCTGTTCCACCGCATTCGCTCGTTGACGTCCATTACCTTTTGTGCATTTTTTGCCCTTTCTACTTTGCCGGTGGTTCGCCGCTCATTAAATTGCGCTGTGCAAACGACTATCGGAATTTTTTGGATTGTTAAATTATATCTAGAAATCGGTTTATATTAACGTTTTTCGCGTAGAACTTTAAAGTGTTATCCAGAGCAGGTAAGTCATAAAGCTTATTTCTATCCGGAAAAGGAATATAAAATGTTTCATTGTGTATGCAAAGTCTAGGAGCCCACAAATTCATGAAGCTGTTATTAGCCGGTAAATTAAATAGTATTTGTGCTTTCGAATGTACATTTATTGTAATATTGTAGAAGCCTACAATTGCATGACTCATTTGGTTGGACGCGCAAGGCAAGAAAAGTGTAAATATGTGCATACATACATACATATGTGCTGTGGTGTTCTGTGTTTCCAGGTTTGCAATGCTTCTGAACGGAAAACAAAAGTCCATTAGTGTATATTATGTACTTAAGCTGAATAAATTGAATGTTTGAAATAGCTGACCATGTTATAAAAATTTCTTCGTCCAAAATAACGCTTGTCACCCCAGGCCGGCCTGGTGATATAACCTCACTTCATCTTTAGTGTTTAACTTGCATAGTAAAGTTGCATTTACACGAATGACGTTGAAGAACAATGGCAATATACAAAATCGTTAGAAAAATGTATGTATATCTTTAATCAGATGAACTTGTTTTGAGCAGGATTTTTGCAGTTTCATAATTCGTAAACATTAGGAGTGTTCGTTACAAAAGCCCAGTCAAAATTAGCCAGTAAAATAATTCAGAGAAAATTAGGCGTCTTACACCATAGTATAACCAGTAGACAACCTGAGGTGATACCTTGCCTGGGGTTGAGCCGTTCAGGGTTGAAATTACACGTATTCACCGGTTGCTTTTGGAAACGAAAAATTAACATTGATCAAAAAATTATAATATAACGCACATCTTTTTACTTAAGATCTCGTAGCCTAATTTATATAAAGTATTCAGCACAAGTATCGTAAAAGTTCGTTTATCTTGCAAAACAAAAGTGGTTATCGGATTACTCGGAGCGCCGCCACTAAGAAATATGTTTACATACAAATGCGGCACTTACATAGTTTTCGTTGCTAAAATATAGAGACGTGAATCCGCATCATGTGCTAATTCCTGTATAACAAGCGGCAAAATGAGGGCGTTTAGTTATTTTCATATATTATCTCATATACATATGTACATACATACATATGTATATCATGTACATTTATTTATTTTCAAAAACTTTTCTGAGTATAAGCATCATTTTATACATTTTAATTTTGTACTTTTCTGGCTCAGCATTATAGTCCAGAGTTGCATTTAGAGCAATTGCTCGATGGATTGTGTAAAATTTAACTCAGATCGCATTGTGTCTATCATTGCAATAAAGTATACTATAATACTAGCTTATTAAATATTTATTGCTCTAGCTGAATATAAAAAACTTGTAATAATTAAAAAATCAATTATTTGGTGAAAGAGACGTTGCCTACCGAAACTTATTGGTCCGTAATTATAGTCGGCTTTATAGTTGGTAGTTGGAATGAATGAATTATTTTACGCTTTTCCAACTTTTTTTTTTGTCTTTTTTCATATTAGAAAATTAACTAATTAATATATTTGGATTAAAATTATAAAACAAATTTTTGCGATACTTCTACAAAAATCATTTGGTAGTAAAGAAAACGTGGGCTATATTCAGATTACAAATTAATATCCTTAAATCTAAAATATATTTGTCCGTTAGATTTTTAACAAATCTAAAGTCAATAAACATTATATTATCGCAGAACGTTCCTTGAAAACAATGAGTAATGTCCCGAAGACAAAATTTTGTTCTTTCCGAAATTGTGAAATTGATGTTCAGTACTGATGAATTAATTAAACATTTTATCATTATTTTGATATATGTACATATGTATGTACGTATATATGTATGTACATATGTTTTTCTGTATTTCAAGAAATTGTATGTATATTTTATCACAAAATGTTTTAAAGTTCACTTTTACATCGTAATAAATCGCTTTATTTTAAGCTAGTTGTTTGACAACAAATGTTAAAATTTATTGATTGTTTTCTGGCAGCACAAAACCCTAACAGGAGGAAGGCCAAAAACTCCCAACGGCAAACCAAAATTGCTCAGGGCCATGGATGAATTTCGCCAAAATTACAAAACCAAAAGCAAACAAACATAAAAGGTTCTTTACTGGTTATACTGTGTCTTACTCTCTCAAAGACAGAAACCTACTGAGTTTTTCGCGAACAGCATTTAGTAAACATTTGAACATCGTGGATAAATTTATTCACAATGATTTGCAGGTAGGCCCGCACAGTTGCATTTGAATTTATTCTTTTGAATGGTTTTACTTATACAGTTGGTTTTTTTCTTTTGTTGACTGAAATACAACCATATCCCACAATCAGCTGTTTGCTTACCAGTTGGTACAAGTTTAAACAAGTTATTTGCCAAACGAACACTCTTATTACAAGCAACGTCGATACAAACCAAATTCATATAAGGTGGTGTACTCGAGCAGCTGTTTTGGTTTTACGGTTTTGAAAGTCATTGAAATTTATGTGTAGGTTCTGATTCAATTATTATGCAGAGTATGCATGCTGCAACCGTTAGATCCTTTCGTTTGTACCAGAAGCAGTAAGGTTTTACAACCGATGTGACGGTTGAATCAGCGGTTGGATGAACATTAAAACGCTTTAATTTTTGGTGGGCTGAGTGAAGAGTTGTACAATGAGTTGGAGCGGGTATAGTGAAGTTTTACAACAACACTTTTTTTTGGTTGTATTTGTTTTTTCTTGGTTTTTTGAATTTAACTGATATTTTCTTGAATAAAAGTGAATGGCAGTTAGTCAGCTATTTTGATACTCGAGTTCTTTAGTACTCATTAAACAAAGAATAGAGTCGATATTCGAAAACGTTATAGATTCGAAGCGGATTTTTCCTCAATCTCAAATATTTTTACATTTGGCTTCGTCGTTTAAATTGAATTGAACACAGTTTCACAACACGGTGTACTGATTGCTACAGGTGACGCCTTCAGAGGTCCCGCTTCTTCAGTTTTGCCGGTTTTGACAATTCTTAACTGTAAAGCTCTTAGGGCAAATATCTGCTTTTTTTTTTTGAAATTTTCAGACTTATTTATTAAATTTCTGCCTTTAAATTATCTTTCTACACCTTAGCACAACTAATACATGATTATCACTGAATTATTATAAGTTATAGTAAAATGTTTTTCTCGGTTCATTCCTAATATTCCCTTAAGGGTCAAATACAATCAAAATGGTTGGTGAACTACAAATAAAATGTTTGGGAATCAGCTGATAGTATTCTTACTTGTAAAAATCTACCATGCTATAGGCTCCCCACATGTGGAACAACTGGGGAATCTCTTTGGTTGTAGACTTGAATCTCTTCATTATTAAATAAATTTTCTCTTTATTATCTCACTAACTTCTATATGTATATGTATCTATGTATGTACATATGTACATATATACAGATGAAAATATAAGAAAATGCGGTTTCTATTTATTTTTGTTATTAGCGATGCAAACAAATTTCTCGTTGGAGAAGACTCAGTGCCGCAGCTCAAAACCGACTTGTTCCATACCATGTACAGTGGCTCACAAAAGTATTTTGGCATTCACTGTATATCTAAATTTCTTAAATAAAAATTTACAAAAATGAAATTGTTACTTTTCTATTTATTTGGTTTATGCGGTAATGAGGAGTTTATGAGGATAAAAATGAGTAGTTTGCTTATTATTGCTGAGGAGTTTATGAGGATAAAAATGAGTAGTTTGATTATTACTGCTGAGGAGTTTTTGATGACAACAATGAGCAGTTCAGTTATCAGCGCTAAGTAAATTATAAGCATAAAAATGATTAGTTGCCTTGTTTTTTAAAGCAAAGTAGATATATTTTTCTCTCGTATGAAGTTACTATTAGTAGAAAAGAGATAAAATATCACATCTACAAGGGGAAGTACTCATATTTTTCCCATGGGCTGAACAAAAATGAGTAGTTTAATAAACACTTTCGTAATTAGTGATAATGATAAAATGAGCACTTACATATATGATACTCAGCTGTCTTGCAGGGTATATGCGATTTTCATAGTGTTTGCTGGCAAATTCTAACAAAAAAATAATTACACTTTACTAAGAAAAAACCGCTGCAGCAACAACATGAAAACGCCAAATTCAGAATTGAAGGACATAATCATTGAATCCCGAATACCCATATTGTATGCTTTTTTTAATGAAATATTTTAACCTCTAGTATACCATCCACCGTTGTATATACGGTTTATGGGTTTGATTGTACTAGTTCCAATTAGCACATTCATTGATTTTTATACCAAAGTTCTGAACGAATTTGGTTTGTGTAATGAGCATACTTCTCGCTTTCGCCGCACACATTTTTTGAAACCAGTTTTGTGCGAAATCATTTATTCTGTATGTATGTATGTATGTATGCAGATATGCTTGAAGTATACATATACATACATATATGAAGTATATATATGTATGTATGTACATACATATATTTCTGATTACTGATGCTGCTATTGTGCTGGATATTAGGGATGTCAAAATTTGCGCCAATTTAATTCAGTTGAATTCAATTTTTTAATATACATACATACATATGTACATATGTATGTATGTACATATTAAAAACGAATAAAGTAGGTCAAAACACTATTTATTTAGTTTAATAAATTACATTGAAACGCGGTTTTTCTAATACATTCGCGATGGTTGTTTTATATTTTTTTGTCAGGCGATCTCTTTCAGTATATGTACATATGTACATATGTATGTATGTATGTCAAAAGGGACTCGTTTTTAGCCATTTTCTGGGGTATAGAGTAGGCCGATCTAAACACGGTTAGATCGCCGAAACAACAGTCCTTGGCCGAGTGAAACCCTGGTCATTCCGGTACGTAGAACCGGCCGCAGGGGAATTTATTTAGTGGTAATGTAAGTATGTACATACATATATAGAATTTTCTAATCCTGTTGGATCAAGTAAAAAAACAATATTGAAAGCTCCTTTACTACTCAACGAGTGGTCTAGGCCGAGCTCTGCACATTACGCCAGTCTTTCCTTCTCCCCCCCACTCTCAAGGCCCATCTCATCCGATGTTGATAGACTGTTTTTGGTGCGTCGTTGAGAGGGCTTTTCTAGGCAATTGCCTACTCAGTCCAAGAATGATAGACTACCAGATAGCGCCTTTCGCGGACCCTCTTTAATTCTCTTATGTACACTAACTCAAATCTCATACCTAAATAAGCAAATTTGTAGGTCAGCATTAAAGTCATTTCGTCCACTTTAAAGAAAATAAGTATGTATGTACATATATCTCCGAAACCATGCTACCAAAGTCTATCAAATTTGGAACACATATTAAATTTGTAATCAGTAAGAAAAATTCCACAAAATGTAACTATTAAGGATAATTTACTCAATCATGTCGGAGTTCCTTCAAAGTATAAAGAATTGATTTGGGGAGAGAAATAATTAAATAATCTTGGAAAATGAGTGTGGTACGTTAAAATCACACTAATTTCCTTTTTTTTTTTTATCAATAAACGTCGTTTAAGGTTCAAAATGATGTTATACTAGCAAACTCAGCTTGCTTTAATGCCCCAATAAAGACATATTTTTTTTAGATACATATTGAGCAGAGCTTTTGGGCTTAAAATATTCTTTATACCTTGATCTAAAGTAAGTATAAGTATACATATGTAGGTATGTATATCGAATATCATATATCGACGTCAAATATCTGGGAATAGTATTTTCGTGAATGGGTGAATAGTATTTTCGTCTTATATTGTGGCGTGAGTCTTCCTTTTTCCTCAACAAATAATATATATATAGGCTCATAAATACATACGTACATACATACATATGTATATACATACATAGGATGTTTATACCAAATTTACATCATAGTTGCGAAGTTAGAAGGAATTAGATGTTTTTTTTAATGTATAGGGCGTGACACCAGCTATTTTTTCAAAATGCTACACAGTTTGGTCTATAAGGCATATGTATGTATGTACATAAGTAGTAAGGTGTAACATACCCAAATATTATTCATCTGCACCGAAGAGTAATAAATGTTATTTCTTGCTCACAAAGTAAAACTTAACTGCCTTCTTATAAAGCAAAAAAGTTTTTTGAATTTACATACATACATATGTATGTGTAATTTGAATTGTTTTGAGAATCCCCCCATATGTACATATGTACATACATACAGTGGCTCCAAGCCAAAGTCGGACACCGTAGAATAAAATGTTCTTTCCTGAAAATATTTGAACCAAAGCAATTAAAAAAAGGTAAAATATTTTTTCATTTAATCATTTGTTGCACTTCTAAAATATAAAAACAAAACATAGAAATTAATTCAGTATTATAAAATTTTCTAGTAAAACATCAAATAAGAGTAAATTCAATGCACAAGTCAAACTCGGACAATCATCAATTTTTTTGAAATATCGAAATATATTTTAAAAAGTAATATTTTGTATGAAGACCTTTATTTTTAATAACCATTTTGAGCCGGTTAGACATTGATTTAACAAATTTTTCGCAAAAACTAGGTTAAATTTTTTCCCATTCTTGTAATAAGATAGATTTCAAGTCAGTTTTGTTTGAAACGGAATGCTGTCGAATTTTTGTGTTAAGATAGTCCCATAATTTTTCGATAGGTGGTGACAATTATAAAGCAACCAAGAACGCAGTTTGTCGGCCTTATCCTTTGGATCATTGGCTTGGTAGAAATACCAATCATCACCGAGATCCAATTTTTCAAGACTTTTTGGTAAGTTTTCTCTTAAAATGCTAAGATAGTCATTCTGATTCATTTTTCCTTCAATAAAATGCAAAGATCCTGGTCCAGAAGCCCAAACCATTACTGATCCGCCACCATGTTTGACAGTTGGTCTCAGATTGGGCAGTTGCAGCTCCTTATTTGGTTTCCTTCAAACATTAAACATTAAAAACATTAAATTTACTTTCGTTAGTAAACATAACATTTTTCCAGAATGAAAAATCCTTATATTCATGTTCTTTTGCAAATTTTAATCGGATGGTCTGATTGCGTTTGCTGATCAACGGCTTTTGTCCATTTAGATCAGCCCGATGAAGTAGATTTCTGATGGTAGATGCACAAGATTTCTTTCCCAACTCATTTTCAGCTGTAACAGCTAACTTTGGCGCACTAAGGAAAGGATTATCTTTAATTTTTCGCAACAGATATCACTTATCTGAATCGGTAAAAATCTTGTTGTGAGCAGCTTTAGGCTTGTTTTCCACTTGTTAGTTGGTTTTGAAGCGCTTAATTATATCTTGAACAGTCTGTCGACAATTTCTGCAATTTCGCTCACAGATTTTCCATCGTTGGAATGCTTAATAACCAACTTTCTCAATTCAATACTTGTTTGGCCTCTTTGTCTAGACATTTTTAAATCACAAACCGTAATTCCAACTATGTATGTATATATGTATTAAAAAAAAACCATCAGTTAGTCTGTTAAACACTATACATGAAGTTGGTAGCAATTCTTCGACAGACTTGCACTTATTTAGAGTATAGTTGTCACTGTCCGAGTTTAGAATATTTATAATAGAATATTTTATAATACTGAATTAATTTATATGTTTTTATATTTTGGAAGTGCAATAAATGAGTAATTAAAAAAAATATTTTACCTTTGTTTTTAATTGATTTGGTTCAAATATTTTTAGGAAGGAAAATTTTTTTCTACGGTGTCCGACTTTGGCTTGGCGCCACTGGGCGATAAATAAGTAGAACTCAAGAAATAACGATTATTTTCTGCGCAAAATATAAAACTAAAAAAATAACGATAACACTTAATTTGTGAATAAAACTAAACAAAATACGATGAAGGTAATCCTTGCAACAAGGAGTGTGTTGCTTTATTCATTATAAATACATGTAGAATTTCCCTTTAAGTTCGGATTAGTACTGGGGCCGAAATTTGATTGAAGCACATTCATGCTATACACTCAACTACGGCAACCGAAATAAAAATAAATAATTGATTTCACATCGACTTTTATAAGTAAGTGATGCCATACTAAAAAGGAAATTCAATAAGCGTTTCTGAGTGGAGTAAGTCTTTTTTTGTTATGTTTTTATAAAAATTTTGTTCGTTTTATAACAAAAATCATATCCAAAAAATTTCTAACTTTGAACGAAACTTATAAAATCTCAGGTCTGAAGTGGCTGAAAATTTTGTTGGATATTTGTAATTTACACAACACTTTTATTTAGGAGCTATTGAGAGCTTTATCGACAATTTTTGAACCATTTTTTTTAGTAAAGTCTTAGCGTTCCTACGCTCATATACCCAAGATTTCAGGCATTTCAAAAACAGGATTTCGGGATTGGAGTTCCTACTAGCTTGGAATGCATCTTTAGAGCGTTTTAGGTGCCTCGCATAAGATTTGTGTTAAGGTTTTTCTTCTTGAGTTGCGCTCTTGGTGTGTCCAACAGCAGGTATCTTGTTTATTAACAGTCGTATAATTCCAATCCTAAATACATAAGTTATTCACATTCGTTTATACATTCATATTTCCTAACTAATACACATGATTCCATTATTTAAGGTTTGTTCAGTAAACAGTTTTCTCGCTCACCCTTGGCAAAATCGGCTGCCCTATCAAGGCATCGAAGTACTAAGTCTTCAAATTTACGTGCGAATTGGAGTCAAAGCTACGTTTTTAGAACAAATATTACTATGTTCTCTTTAAAATAAATTTAAAATTGTATATTGGAGGAAATTCATGACAGATTTTGCTAATTTAACATGAAGACAACCTTTGATAAGGCAGTGTAAAAACTGTAATTTTACTATAGAGAAAACCTTTAATAAGTGAATCATGACTAATACATATGTACATATTATTTTATCAAAAGCTAACTACATACATAGCTACATACATACATATGTTAGCTGTAAGATTTTTGCCAAAATTTTTTTTTTTTCAGTATATGACATCATGCTATATGCATGCATGAGTGTTCTAAAGTGTTTTGCAATTACTCACTTCATTTTCAATCACATGTGTATGCGGGTACAACGTAGATATATGTATGTACATACTTGTAACAAATGCAAACTCTCATACATATATGTATGTATACATATTAGTTTCCAATGCAGTTTTCATCTAAAATCATGAAATAACGTTATTTCAAAAATGTGAAGACTAAAGTATTGTAATGGTTGGAAAAATTGTCCTCAACTATGGAACGACTCAAATTTTAATAATTCAAGTAATTGCGTAAAAATATTGGGAATAATTAAAAGTAAAAGCAAAGTTTTTTTATTGTAAAAAATCAGGCACAAGACAACATAATCAAACATCCACTGGATGTAAAAAACCTTTTCAAAACTGAATGAAAAATCTGAAATTTTTCATATAGTAAATTCATAAAATATTTTAAAAGTTTGGATAAAATTTAAAATTTTGGTATTTATGAGAGGGTTTTTTTAGAATGATATATATTCGTATACACATACGTACATATGTATGTATGAATGTATGTATGTATGTACATACATATGCATCCATATTGAGAAATTGTTGAAGCGCACTTCAAGCAGGATACATACATACATACATACGTACATGTTTATGTATTTAATCCCACCTGTTAATTATTAGCTTTTCATTATAATTTTCTAAAGGGTGTTTTGAAAAGTTGTCAAATTTGCCGAATCGAAAGAGTTCACCACTCTTTCGAAATGTTGTCGCCCATTAATTTTCGCTGTGACCATTTTTTTGGTAACCTCCACGTTAGAAGACTTATAGCACGTACAAACTAGCGTAATTTAGGGCGATTTTTAATTTATTAGCAAATTATGCTTAAAATAAGCTGAAAATACCGAATTTATCACAAATCAGGAACCAAAATGGACGATCTATTTCGAAATCGTTCCCACGACAGTCGGATAATCTACTACACCGGAAAGACCCGAGATTTATATCCGGCCAAGTACTGTCACTTCAGCAGCATTCCCCGAAATTTTATGTCGTATATTTTATGATGTTACAACAATAACAACAACAACAACATCTAATTTGAAATATTATTTCACTCACCTGCTTCTTGACTTTTAATGCCCCTAGAAGCTATCTTTCCTGATCGTAAAGTAAAACGGGATATTATCAGAATAAAATTGAAACATAATAAAAAATATACACAATCTCTCATTTGATCAAACAGCTAAAAAAGTCTTTTGCTACCGAGATGTCAAGATAAATTCGGAATGAAACAACTGAATGCACTTGTGAAATAATTTGTATGAAATTAAGTGCATAGTTTACGCTCATGCATATTTTGGAATTATTGTAGGCGACGTACATACATACATAATAATATTTTTCAATTATTTGTAGAAAATGTGTAAACTATAAATTGTAATTCGTTGAGAATAATAAGGTGCATACTGCCAAAGCTGTTAAACGGAGTGATCTCCGTTTCCTGTAGTCTTTGAATTTCGTTATGAAACTTCTTGAATATATTTTCGAATAGACATTCAAAAGATTTATAAAATAAAATAAAAATAAATGTTTATTGTGGATCTCTCATTAATTTTTGTAAGTATTTTTCGAGGCTCTAAAATTTTTAGATCTACGATCGTAAAATATGACGGAACGTCACTTTAAGTTGAAACACCCTGTTCCAATAGCTCTTTTCGCATTAACTTGGTTGTGTGCAGCCTTTTGAAAAGAGGTTGAGAAAGAGAGAGACATCGCACCGATTGATTGAATAATACTATACTCACAATGAAGTTCTCTTCCAAATTTTAACATTGCAAGTTGGAACTATACTATTGATCACCCGGCCAAGGTTAAGCTACTCAATTCATATCGAAAAAAAGTCGCGATAAGCGAAGTTAACTTAAAATATGTACATACATACATATGTATGTACATAAGTACATAGTAAATAATACATTTTAAAAAGCTTTTTGACTGACATTACATAGGATTGCTTGGACAATTTTTATTTCTCTACTAGAGAATTGCAATTGTGGGTTCCGTCGTAAGTTATTTTTGTATGGTGAACCAAAACGGCGCTCAATTGAGTTTGTGAGAGCTTATCAAGTAGCCCTGCAACTAACCTCCAACAGTTAAAAAAATAAAGCATTTGGAACTATGCTAACAGGGTTACCTGAGCAAGTCAGTGTTATTCTCAGCAAAAATTTCATCACAACTACAAAAATGTTCCATTATAGATACTTACATATGTGTTGATGCAAATATCTATTTACATATGTATGTATGTACATACATATGCATACTCTGGTGTATCCGTAGATAAGTATTGTAAGTATATGTGTTAATACATATGTACATATTTATATATGAAGCTTGCTTTTCGCTGCTTTAGCATGTCGGTTAAGGACAGATGAACGAACCGCCGCAATAAAAAAAATATACTAACAAACGAACGATAGACAGCTCACCACCAGCTCGCCATCTCAACAGCTTAAATCTTAGCTGGGCTGGGTCGTTAATACTCGTTTGCACACATACATATGAAGGTTCACGTCTACGTGCGAGTTGTAAGCTGTTAGTACGACTCAAAAGTGATTCAGCAATATCACATTGCGGTGGGAGAACTGAACATCGTCGCTCCAATGGATAGCGATAATTTTATCGAGTTGCGATGGCGCTCATTAAACCGACGCACAGTGGGGCGAAATGACCAATTTGGAGCTGAATGTTCGAATTTCGCCAATATTAGTTGTGTTCTAGATGAACATCGTACCCATTGCAGTTTGTAAGTAAAAAGTAAAAAATAAAAAACCTGTAAATCCTGTTCATCTGAAACACAACTAATATGGGCATGTGCGAGTAAAAACCACACACGGCAATATGTACGAAAGAAAAAACGTATTATTTATAACTAATGGTGATAACCTAATGTAGGCTGACTTTTTTTTGCTTTGATATACATACATATGTATGTATGTACATATGTACTTTGAAAACTTCTATGGCCAAATGGCAACTCAATGTTGTCAATGTAGCCAGCTGTGAGTTTCAAAACTTAAAGTTTGTCCGTTCCTACCTAAAAAAATTAAGGAACAAAATTTGGAAATAATTTAATGACTTTCGAAGAATAAAAATAAAAAAAACATAATTGTGAACTCACATAAATTCGCAGAGATCAACTAACGCTTTCTTTTTTGACAATAGTCGCAGCGAACGCACCTCATCTTGTCAAAGCCAATAAAATGCTGTTAAACACTTTGAAGCGCCTGAAGCCATTGAAAGAATGCTGCCATTTTACCAACTTGTATGCATTTTAGAACTTACTTACTTGATTGGCGCTATAACCACTTAAGAGATTTTGGTCGAGCTTCTACCATTTGTGGTATGCGTCTTGTTGTTGTAACACAAATGGAGGGACCTACTTTTTTACGCCGACTTCGAACGGCGAATGTTTTTTGTGAGAAGTTTTTTCATGGCAGAAATAGACTCCGAGGTTTGTCATTGCCTGCCGTGGGTCGACCGCTATTAGAAAAAACTTTTTCACACCGAGTGAAACACGCGCACGCTACATACTCGGCTACGGCGGCCTTTTGAGGATTTTAGAACATTTCCATTCTCGAAATAAAACTAGTTTTTTTTTTATTATTATGAAAACTCATCAGCACTTAATTACTTCGCTGATATTTTCTCTAATCGAGCATGTTCTAAAATTCACTTTCACTGGGAAATTTCCACTTCATCCGGCAGTTTCAGACAGGCACAATACTTAAATTCACTCGGAATTGAAATGCAGAACATGCTTGAATATTCATTCTATTTTTCTTTCTCTTGTCTTTATAAGCGGCGCGATCTATTATTCAACCAATTTAATTAATTTGTCCGATCCCTGAAAAACATCACAGGGGCATTACCCCATAAATTAGTTATTTTTTCGTATTCTCCAGTTAAAAACTATCCAGTAACTTCCCGTAACGAAATTTCTGAGCGTTAGGAAAATTTTCTTGCGATGAGAGGGAGAAGCATGCAAGAAAGTACGAAAACGCAAAACCAGCAAGAAGTTGCAGGTTTTTGTTACAGCAAAATTTAAAAAATACATACATACTTAAAATAAAGAAATAGCTCCACAATTCATTATTTACGTACCACAACTGTTAATTGCAGCCACTGCGGCTAAAGATGTAGGACTATCCTTGCAAACACAAAGCTTCTGGGCGTCTTACTGATATAAATACATACATACATACATAGTATGTACACAATAAACTTCATAAACTTAGTGTAAGTTTTTTTTATTTACTTACTTTACTTTTTCTATTTTCCACCTTTTTTTTAATAAAAAAAGTTAATAATTTTAATAATTGTTTTCTACTTGTGATCAACTGAATAATTTCAATTAGCTATTTATCTTATGGGCGAATTTTTGCTAGTAGAAATTCATCCAGTAAAAATCCAGTAAAACTTGTAAAACTTGTAAGTTCATTTCTGCTCTCTTAATTTCCCCAACTTTGCTAGTTTCTTGCAAGTGTTTGCGTACGAAAACGCTATTCAGTAAAAATTTTACTGGTTCTTGCTGGTTTTTACTGAATAGTGAATACGAAAACAGCGCGGCACGACTATTATGCAAAAGCTCAGTTATTTAATCAGTACACGATAATTTTCTTCTAAACAGAAAACAGTTTAGTCAAAAAACCTTCAACAGCTCGACATTAAATAGATCGGTAATATTTATTTGCATTTTATCGCTCGAATATCGCACTTCATGTTTCTCTTGTTCTCAGTTTTTCTTGGTATACCACCCTGAGACGTGCATCATGAGAACGAAAACGTTATGGTTTGTAGTAATTCGCATTAAACATTTTTTCTAACTGAAAAGTAAGAGATTTTAGCTTTAGTTTTGTCGCCTTCTTTGTAAACAAAAAATTGGGAGTGGACTAATTAAATATTTTTTATATATTTTATGAATATGTCTAACCAATCAGCAATAACATATTAATACATAAAACTAATTGAACTAGAAGAATACGCATATTTATATACATACATTAGTACATACTAGACGGACCAAAAAATTACAGTGCTTTCATTTATACAAACAAAATGAGTCATCGCAAAGAATGTTACGTTCTTAATTTTGATACGATTGAAACAGAATAGCAATAAATCTACCCGTACATCTTCCTTAAAAAATGTATACTTTAACAAACTGCTTTCAGCAATAAATAATACTCTCAAACTATGCGTTTGGAATTTTATCAATCTCGAATAAACATCCGAACTTCGTAATATTTAATCGGCTAAACTGTTAGGACTTTCCGAAATTGTTTCACCTAAATCAATGTGATGCACTAAACCCTGAAGAACTTTTTAATTGTAGACTCGCCATATACGGATATATGTACATACATATGTCGCAAAAGAATCTAGAATCACGTTAGGTGCGTATTAAATCTTTACGATATCAAGCAGATTTTTTTCAATCCCCCCCTCAATCATAAATTTTGGTCAAGATTAGAGACGATTAAATAGTGTCGCACAGAGGTCATAAAGTTTGACTATGAATACTAATAAGCTAGACGATTAATAAGCAGCATTAATATGACCTCAGCAAAATTACCTAAAGAGCTACAAAGTCTCGGGCGTACTCAAGGACGTAATTGAGAGGTAAGCTCAAATCACATGGATCATCTATCGTATTTAACTAACTCTTAGTGCAGTTGATACTAACTGGTTGGTGTATGTGAATTCTTCTTTTTTTTCAAATTAAACAAAAATATTTAAAAACTTATCAACCGTCGATGCATATTCTACAAAAGTCCAACCCATGTGCATATAAACAGATGCTGTGCAATTGATAAATTCAACAATTTTCTATTATCGATTTTTTCAATCTTTTATTAAAAATTATTCTACCACTGTACAGATATTTCCTCGATAAACTATCAATAGTGATACTGAGCACTTAATGAGTTCAATAACTTATTGGTTTTAGAATAAAACTGAAAGGTTCATTAATTAACTATCAATTGATAATTGTTTATAAATTTAAATAAAAACGGAAAAATAGATGATAACTTTACTCTGAATGAAGAAGATTTGGTGGTGCATGATAAAAAACTTCTTCACCTTACTTGGAGTGTTCTTTTACATGAACAAAAATTTGTATGTTTATTGTTTACACAAATATTTCGGATCAGCTGTTTTCATACTTGCAAGTTTTTGGTGTCAAAAACATTTTTTCAGTAAAAATTTGCATCTTTATCTCAAAATAAAATGCCCTTTCGCTCTTCAAATTTGTATAACTTGGAATACAAAATCAGAATTATTAACTACATTTCCCCTATGAAGTAGTCATCTGACTCAATTTGCCTATTTTATTTTGCTTCTGAAGAAAAAGAAATTAAAAATATTTTTAACAAAGAAGACTACGTAAATATGTTTTAAAATTTTGACACTTCGGCTGACTTCGAAATCGTCCCTACAAAGTGTAGACAAAGCACTACTTGCCAGCCAGTAACTTAATTTCAGAGCGTAAGCAAACTTTGTTCTCCGTGAAAGAAACTTGCAGAAAGTAAGAAAATGCAAAACCAGTAAGAAGTTGCAAGTTTTTTTCTGGTGTATATTTATATGTATGTATATTTATCACTTTTTCCAATTTTCCCCCTTTTTTTCTGGAAATAATTAACATTTTTAATAATTCTTTTATATTTGTGATCAACTGAATACTTGCCAATCAGGTGTTTTTCGTACTGGCAAATTGATACGAGTAAAAATTTATCCAGTAAAAACCTGCATCTTCCCCTAAAAATAACTTATTTTCGCTCTGTCAATTTCCCCAACTTTGCAAGTTTTTGCGTACGAAAACGTCAAAACGTGATAATTCGTAACAATTGCTACGATCTATCATTAACGAGTACGTAAGCAAGCGAACTAATTATGTTTATAACGTCAGAAACACATTATCTTTTTAGTTTATTCTATATTTAGAAAGTTTTTTTTCTTCATTTACTGCATAGAAATGATATTTATTATTCATTGTATTATAAATTAGTGTTTTTAAATCGAACTTCTATCAAACTTATTGGTAAAATTCATCCCACTGTGCGGAGTGGTGGCAGCTCCTCCGCCGATGGGATATTAACTTATGCCACCTTTTTGTTGTTTTATAAGCAAATATGTGTGTGAGAGTGTTGGGACGCTTCTTGAATGACTGACTGTGATGTTGCTCTCACTACAGAGACCACTTCCATTAATTTTCCGAATCATCATTTTGCATTTGACTTTTGAATCGAGCAGTTTATTGTGCATCAAATTTGTGTTCACGCTTACGTTATTTGTGTTCGTTGCCGTTTTCCCACACAGTAACATACATTTCTTAAATTGCTGTGGTGTGTTGGGTCGTTTTATTTGTGTGAGTGCCTTTTGTTTCGCTATGTGTTTGTTTCTCTAACTTCGCCATAAGTTTATAAAATTTATTGTGTTCAAAGATATTTTCGCACAAAATGTGGTTGTACCGCCCTTCGATTACGGGCTACATGGCAAGTGCAAATATTTGAATAGTTTTTGTGTCGTTATTTTGAATTTTTGCATTTTGCTTTGTGCGATTATTTTGTCGAAAGTGGTCGTGTCGCGTCATTGCAATCACTTGTTGAGAAAGTGAAAGAAGACAGGAAGCAGTGAGCAGAGAGTAGGAACCGGTGCGATTGACTAACTGGCAGATAAGTTGGCTGCTGAGTAGTGTTGACGTTCGAGAATTTTAAAACGTAGTGAAATGAACTGAAAAATGAAAGTGTTTTCAGCGTTTTCGAAGTGTTAAATAAATTAAGTTACTTTGTCGTTTTTCTAATTACATACATACATATGTATGCATACACATACTATGTAGGCACATCTGTACATGAATTAAACCATTCCATACATGCATATGTACATACATACATAACTGCAATAATAAAAAAAACAGATTTCAAATTACTAAATCAAAATTCATTCACTAATGCAAACAGTAGCGTGCAATAAAAATGCAAGATTTGTTACGATACAAAATTTTCTACTATATTTTCAAGGTTGACAGTTTCCAGGAACTTTTCCAGGACTTTGTTTATTACTTTAACCTTACTGAATACGATTTGACAAATCCACAATTATTTGTTATTAGTAATTCGCAACATTTGGAAATCTAATTTTAAACGCTGCATAATTTGATGAGGTTTACTAAAAGTTAATTAAACAAAACTTCTATTGCTTGTGAATTAGTTCGAATTTTGTTGGTCACTACTGTATTTATAGATTAACGATGGTAAAGAAAAAATTTCAAAGATGGAGGTTTGTGGGGATTTATAAAAACTCATTCGTTTAGTTAAATGTAAATATATGTAGCTGTTTCTTTGATTTTAGTAGTAAACATTAATTATTTTTTTGTTTCACTTTGAGAAATTTTTTTTAGAGAAAACTCAGTCGAAACAAATCATAATAAGTATTATCAAACTTAAGTGCTTAAATGTTTATTTCTTGATGGAAATTACTCCTCGCACGAAAGGTTGTACTTTTTCTAGTTCAAAAATATTTCGTTTCACAAGACCACCTTCGTCGATATTTTTTTCGACGGCAAGACGAGGGGAAAGTTTAGGTGAAACACAACTGATTCGTAGAGTAGTAATATAATACTGTAGTAATATTATATAAGAAGGTTTGCCTCCGTTGGAGGTTTGCACAGGAGCAAAGTTCAGATTCTTCTATGGGAACTCAAAAAATTGAACAAATTTTTTTCTTCATTAATACCCTAAATCGATATTACTTTAGTCGAAGATGTTATATATTAATTTAAATTTTTTGAGCATTCCTAGAGTAATTGCGACACTTCTTAACAGTCTCCGATTGGGACGAAAATGTGCATACATACATACATGTTCTATGTGACATATTTGACCGTGGTATTGCCGATTGAGAGGGTGACTGAAAAAATCGTTCACATAATTTTTTAAGGATACCCCTAATGTTCATTTATACGTACATACATACATATGTATGTACACGGGTACTACAAAGACCTTCCGTGCGTGATGATCGGACCGCAAAGTCCGTTTTACTTTGTTTTTACTTTTAGCTTATGATTTTTTTAAATTTTATTTAAATAACGCATTTCGTTACTTAAAATTAAAATTTTCACAAATATTTTCAATGAACCGCAGTGCGCTTGCAGCCACTGTTTGTTGTCATTTTTGTTTAAACCGGATCTCCTCGAATTGTTACATAGAGGTAGTGTTAGTTTGTGGCCATCGTAGCGGCCACAATGCTCTAATTAGTTGTGAATATGCACTGCCATGCGCATCGATATCGGTAATTGCCAAGCTCAACCGGAACTGGGATTTCTTCGCGAAGGCGGAGAGAGCGAATCAGCGTTGTATTAACATAATATGTAGTTGAAATTCACTGCATAATGTGACGCGTATTATTTGGTTTTTCGCTAAAATGTTGCAACAATGTGCCAACAAAATTTGAAACTTGTGCAGAAATTCGAAATTAAAAAGTTATTTTAAATGTCATATAATAACTGAATACGAAAACCTCATAGAAAGTTTATGTGGTGTCAAAGAAAAACAACAACATCTACAGGAAATTCATTAAATTTACACCTACCATTGAAACTGTAAGTTATTTTTTCAGTAGTCTCCTAAATACATACATACATATCTAGATTTTACCTCTTTGCCTTAACAAAAAGTGTTTCGCTCTTTTAATACATTTTTTTTTAGTGAACACAACCCACACATTCCCAAAAAGTAAATTTGAAGCGGTGGCGCCTGGATTCCCTTTTTCATAACTTGCGTCGCGTCAAATATCTTATCTCGGTAATTATACGTACTTATGAAATATACACAGAGGGTATTTCAACAGAATGATTAATTTTAAAATTAAATTAATTAAAATAAAAACCCAGTCATATTGGATTTTTTGCTTTACTAATAGTATAAATCTTGAAATTAATAATGAAGAACAATGTCTGGCAAATGTATACCTCTATATCTTTGAACAACCAAAATTCCTCCGTTTTTTTTTTGTCTAGAAATACCGTTGTTGTGATAGTTATTGTACGTTATATCCAGTGGTGGACACAGCCACAAAGAAACTATGACCATAGAATGAGCATGTAAGCAGCAAAACACAGTATCTAAATGTTATGCTGGATATAAAGCTTGCTTCGCTTTACGTGACAGTTTCGCTTTGACTACTAAGATGAATACATACAATTATACGAAGTTTCCTACATAAGAAACGCCAACGCCAAAGCGAAGTTGAAAGATCGCCTCTGTCATATTTCCGCGCGCTTTGACAATCAACTGATTTTCAAATTACTTTATTACACACATGCGCTTAGAAACAGACGCTACATTTCAATTTTCTACGAAATAGCAATGTAAATTTAAATATTAACCAACAGTTTTTGGATCTTTCATAATAAATCAATGAGTGTTGTGAAAATGTTTATTGTGACATCCCTTTTGAATTTTCGCTTTTCGGACCAAGTTACAAATGTCACGCAAAACCAAAGTTTTTTATATGGTATCGCTTTAACGTGAGAGTAACATTTGATTTCATGTTAGAGTTATAATGTTGTTCTCTAAGATCTCTGGAATCGTTAGAAAATAATAACATAAAATATGTATATCTGAAATAGTTAAAGTACCAAACATGCAGTGTATTGTTTATGATTAACTTTTATCTTAAATCAATTTAAATCCCCTACGTAAGAAACAAATGAGAATTGCACGTTAGAATACGATAAGATATTTAATAATTTTCTTGATATGGAGGACTAAGCCACCATTTTGTAGAGAATGCTATAGTTCTCGACAGTTTCTAATCGTTTTCTAACCTTCTACATTAAAGCCCATAAATTACTTATTTTCCTTCAAATTACTACTTCGCATAAACTAAGTGCGTCAACACATGCCATTTCTAATTTATCTTCACAGCTCTATAGCCACAGGGTTGCTTGGTTCTTTGATCAAAGGAGAGAATTGTGTACATTTCTAATATATTCAAATTTGATACAAATACAAATAACAAATTTTGTTTGGTCAGCCATAAAATAGCTATTTAAAAATTCATTGCCATATATGTAATACTCAATGTTTCCAAGAAAATCAGGAATTTAGAATAGGAAAAAAATCGTTGTCTATCAGCTTTATAAATTTGCACGCATACATATACTAATTTCCACACTGTTCACAGCAAACTGCTGTTTTTCGTGCTCTTTTCGCTTTGCTCCCATGGTGTACTTCTATAAGAATGTTTGTATGTACATACGTACGCGATTGCTTACGCTCTTTGGTCACCTGCTCACTACCCAGCCCTGTTTGGATATACATATTTCACCAACACTCGTGCTCAATACTAATCAATTTATCTATTCAACGTCAGAACGCACAAAATATCAAACTCGCTTGAACGATCGAATAATCCCCACAGCATCGAGCGTATTCTGGCATGCCCCTCGCTGCCAAACTATATAAACACTTTCATTGAAAAACCAGTATTAGTTTTTTGAATGAACTTGCCGGAACTCTTCGTAGCATATTTCGCCAGAATTCGCATCCACCGTAATATGTAAGTCTATTCTGCACCGGTCACAACACTTTCGTTAACGGCAACTGCCAACTTTCACACCCTTTTCGTATTTTGTATTCACTTATTGCTGGGGAATTTTTTTTACCATCGAAGTTCGTGGTAACAACAGGGCGTTGCGACAAAATAGATGTTTATTTCTTTTTTTGGAAACGCAAGGGAGTTGGGAGCGCATGAGACATATGTACATACTTAGCCTTAGTGTAGATGAAAAAATTAATAAAAAGTCACTATAATAATTTACATAAAATTTTATTTACAGTGCCCCATGTATTTTTATTCGTCCAATTGTTGATAGCGTTAACCATTTGCGCCAGAATTGCGGTTACAAGAAGTGGTTACAATTTTCGTTAATGAAATTATCGCCAATATAAAGAACGTACATAAAAAGACTGAACGAAACTTACTTTTTTTTGCGAACCGATAATTTTGGTTTAGAAGTAAAAATTGCCTTCTGTTGGTTAACTGAGTTGCTCAGAAACGTAGAAGCCAGCATATTTAAGGCAGATTCTTCCCTGCAGTTGTTATTGTATTTTTCTCACAATGAAAACCGAGAGCAGCGGAAAAAGTTGTTAACACTTTTGCTTAGTCCTTAGAAAATGATTTCAGTTTTAATAAATATTTTATATAAAAACAATTCATACATACATACATAGTATGTATTTAGTAACAAAGTTTGGCTAAACATTTCCTAAGAAGAAATTTGACTTCCTTACTCTGCAAGAATTCTTCGAAGAGAGCTCTGAACTATTGACGTAAACAAGAATGATAGAAATACCAGATTACACATCAGCGAAAATGTGTCATGCTACGCCTGAATTAAAACCAAGTAGAAGAAGAAGAATAAGACAATAAAATAAATAAAATAAATGAAATACACAAAGGTGAATATACTGTAGCTGGAAGTTTGTTTATTTTCAGCTGTAATGTCGCAAAAAGGGCTTATTACGTCAAGTTAGCCTGGTACGAAGTAACGAAGGGTTTTAATACATCACCGAACAAGCTTGACAACCCTACGTGAAACCCATCGTGAAAATAATACAGGATGTGGCGCGGATTGTGGTACCGCTAATCGTCTCTTGAAAATTTTGACAAAATTTCTGCGTCACAACATATTTTGTGTACAAAAGACATGTATGTATATTCGCAATCATGTGTATTCTTTCCAACGTGTTTAACAAGATTATTATTATTATTTTTTCTAACAAGTAATAACATCCACGTGTTTCCTCTTAGCCCTCTCCACCGGTAAATCTGTTGTGAAGTCGCAGCCAAGGTACTCTCCGAATTTCAGATCAATCAGCACAATCTTATATTCTATTATTCTTGTGTAAAATCTACTTTTTTCATTTCTCCATACACCATGCAAAGCATGAGTCGTTCATACTAAAAACTTTAATTTACTTGTGCCGCGTCAATTTTACTTGCGATTTCCATTAAACGAAGTGAAGATAAACAAAACAAAAAGGCAATGATATGGAAAAGTAGGGTGCCAGAGAATACTAACGGGAAATTTCGTCTTATTTGACAAACCGCTTACTTGCTGTTTTCCATATTAATTGTGAATCTACCTTCAGACCATTCCTACCTACCACAATGTACATTGTTTATATGTATTGGGGTATTCATTTATAACCATTTTCAAAATAAAAAATCGTATTTCAAAGATTATTTCATTCAAATGTTAGCCGTAACCAATTTTCAATTACGCGTTTAAGCTTTTCGAGTGGTATTTAGCGAACGACGCAAGTAATGTTGCCTCCCGATTCCCCAATCGTTATCCGCCTATCCAAGTACTTATGTACATAGTACATACATACATATATAGACTTTGGACTTTATGTAGCCCAAAAGGAAGAAGTCTGTATATGTATGTATGTATATATGTACTTGCGGCAAACCAGTTTCAGACCGTCTGAAGGAACTCGTGTATTTAGGGATCTGAAAAGTCTAGTGCGTACGAATGTAATATTTTGAGATATGCGCCCACCGCAATCGCGCGTACTCGTACAATGCCACTGATATGCTCACATATCGCCTATCTCTGGCACCGCTACTATTTCCTGTTATCTTAAATTCATAGCTTTAGTCTTTTTTTGCTGCATTACGAAAATAACTGCCATTATTTATAACGTCAACACCGCTACCATTAACACAACTGCTCCATATCTACCACTACCACGGCAAAACACATACAGATTTGGAATCGGTATACACAAATCGCCTCTAAATTTAGTATATGAAATTTTACTATTCAGTTTGCGGAAAACTTGCTTACGTGTATGATAGACGTTTGCTCGATCGCTTAAGTAATTCAAGTCGGTTAGTCGCTCGGTGTTCGGTTGAAGCTTTTGCTATTCGTTATTTCGGTTTTGTGGTGTTGGTGAAAAATTTCACCATTCCCTCAGCTTAGAAGACTTAAAAGCTGTAAATACAGGTCTAGATCGACATTTTTCTGGTTGGTAAAACTTAATAAATTTCAGAATATAGAAAATTATATTTACGTGGTCAAAAGCTTGTAAAATGGGAAATCAAAACCGTAGTCAATAAATATTATCAAAATGCATAATATAATATACAAATATATTTTTAATCATTTTGGATATTCTCACATACTTATCAAGTTTCCATAAAATTTGTGTGGGAGTTTAAAGTTGCCCCCCAAGATGTGTCAAATAAATGCATGGCTCCAACGAATAATAATAATATAATAATGTTAGTGTGATAATGTTAACGAAAAATACGAACGAATATCGGTTGTATGTTTCATTGATTATTCAGTTGTGGATCAAAAGTTTACAAAAAGTATGATTTCGACGTACACTTTAAAAAATCAAGTAACAAGTAATTGTTCAAAGAGAGCAAGCAGTCAAGCAAATCACAGTCCTGAAGTTTTTTTTACTTTGCATAGTTTTTTTAACCTTTAATTTTATAACCGATTCATATGTGAATAGTGCAGTTTATAAATTGTCGAATACGAAAAAATTTGTTCCTAAGGTAATCAAGTATTCTTTTGAAAAAACGGCAGGTAATAGTTACGTAGAAAGCAATTTTTAAAGCAACATATCGGGAAATTGGTTGGAATAATTTGGTTACAAAAAGCTAACCCGCTATTCATTGTGACTTCATATGGCGATACGATACCGCAGTTACACAACCTCTAATAGCTGATTAAATAAAAATAATAGCTAAGAGCGCGATAAAAGTAATAATTTGGAGTGAATATAACTTGCTAAAGAATACCTATTTCGAAGAAATTAGCCTGCCTGGCAAACTATTAGAAAATATATATCTTGCATTGAAAATACACTCTTCGCAGACAAAATCAAATTCAACATTCACGTATGTTGTATCGTACAGACAGGCGTTTATCACAGGAATTTCGAGCAGAAACCACTCAAAGGGTTATAAACATGTCGAAAACCAGGGTTGGCAATAAAAACTTTGTTGAAGGTGCAACGGGCCACAATGTCCTTGAAAAATTTCTAATAGAAAATTGGGTATACTTTTTAATTTCGATTTCAAATCCAAGCACAGGTCAAGTTTATCAAAGCTTGAATTATACTCCTTTTTTAAATGTCTCGTATTGAAATCCCAATTACGTAAGTACTTTTCTTTTAGAACTGAATAATAAATTTAACAATTGCATTCTTGTACAAAAATTAGTTTTGGAAAATTTCAAAAGGCTACGTTTTATGAAGTGGTAAAGTGAATAAATAAAATATATGTAAAATTTAAATGCTTTTATTTTTTTTTATTTTTTAACGAACTTTTGGGTAATACTTACATATATAAATGTGTTATTTTATTTTTCTAATAAAAAAGTATAATTTTCTTAAATGCTCATAATGTAATGTTGTTGTTGTTGTAACAGCATAAAATATTCCCCATAAAATTTTGGGGAATGTTGCTGAAGTGACAGTCCTTGGCCGGATATATGTATGTAAATCCGGGTCGTTCTGGTATCGTAGAACCGACTGTCGTGGGAGCAACATGCTCATATTCTTTTACATTGGTGTGAATTTTTAAATAAGAATGAAGAAATGCAGTGATGCAATGAAAAAATTAGTTTTTACCGAGAATGAAATAAATTTTTTTCTTCGTCACTTGAAGATACCAAAACTATTAGTCATGTTTTCAAATTGACCCTAGTTTGTAACTTCTGCGAGATTCCCATATTATTCAGTTGTCACAATTTGGCAACCTTTACGTTTTGCTATCGTCGAATAAATTTATTTATTTAAACGCTAATGGAAGTTTATGGGCGCACAATATGTATTGCGTGATCCGTTTTTCAAGTTTCATATCTCGGAAAATATTCAAACAATTTGGGTTCATACATGTATACATAAATATATTTGATGTATGGATGTATATGAGAAGTATCTAATCAAGGTGCTCTGCAATGAACCCTGCGATAAAGATTTCTGTGCTTTTTTTGTGTGTTTGGTATTTACCACGCTGCCTTACATCTGAGAAATGGCTTTGCTTTGCCAAGCAAATCGCAAATGCAGCAATTATAGAAATCGTTGCCTCTTTTATTGGGGTGTCCAGGATCTCATCCTTCTCCCAATACTTTCGCTATCCGAGTCAATTTTTATTTGCCGTAGTTTTTTGCATCTAATAAATGTAAAACTTTTATTGCAAGTATACTTATATATTATTGTAATCTGCTAACAATCACGTTTGCCTGAATAGAAAAACGCAAGTATAAATGTTAAATGAGATTTTGTAAACAGTGCTGCTATTGTTCAAGAATGATAGAATACAAGATTGTACTGATTGATCGGTACCATAATCTGCGCCACCCTCTGTATTCTTGTCACCATGGCCATTGTTCGCTACTCGCATTTTTAAATCGCCACACAAATGGGTTATTAAAGTTTTTACCGCTTTCTAGCGTCGATTTTAGCCCTCCATCAAATAATTACTTTTTTCAGAGTTCCACACCAACCTCCATAACCCAAGGCCAAAAAACCCCAAAAAGCCTAAAAGTAGCAAAATCTTCAACTTTTCCCAGACGTTTCAGACTCTAGTGACAAACATCTGTTTCGAACTCAGTTCTGGTGCGCGTGAATCCGACAACGAAGTAATCGATAACTCTTTCAAAGTTTTATGCAAATTTTGCATACAATTTAGACAATCAAATGAACATACACTTTTGATAATAGGTTATATTCCCATCGAACTCACATTTTTTTAAATCGATAAATTACTTGGCTGAAAATTGTTTTCGACAATTTTGTGTAGGCTTTTAGATCTGTTCGATGAATTTGCTGTAGTGCGTTTCTGGAACTCGTCTCGATCGATGTTCGCGATTGAAATAGTTAATGTCAATGACGTCAGTCCTTTTAATGCGTTTCTGCAAAAAAGAGAGGCGAATTGATCGACAACTTCCCGTGTTCCATTCTATTGCAGTAGGACTACTCGATTGACTTGGGTTCTGTAACCTTGTCGATTATTATTTTCGCCGGCTTTTGAGCTGGTGACCACTGATGTCACCATTATCGACAATTTTGTTGATTTCTTACATAAACGCTCTACTGAAAGTGTGGAGTAGTGCAGTTAAACATCGGACAGAACTCAAAGCAAACGAAAAACGTTGTATTATAATTAGCTATATCTGAAGAAAATTCCGTAGTTTTTAAATTTACTTCCTTTTGTTTAGTTTTTGTTTGTAACCCCGCTCATCCAACTAGTGCATTCATCAAACGAACAGACTTTGAGTAAAATTTAAATATTGGAAAGAAATATAATGCTTGAAAATTGATGATTGATTTGACGTTTATTTTTACCTAAAATTTAGGCTAAGTATCGTACTATTATTTAATTATTTTTGCTAGAAAAAATGTTATTGTTGTGACAAAAAATGTTCATTATACGTAAAGGTTTTATAAAAAAAATATTTTTATAATTAAAAAAAAAATTTATTTTAATCTCATATTAAGTACAAAAAAGGCAACAAAAAACTATGAAATTACTACTGTCATTTTGTTTGTGATATTTAATCGGTAGTCGCCATAAAACCTAGGCATGATATTTAGGTTTGATAAAAAGTGAACACAGTTTATTCAATTGGAAACATAAATTTATACGCACATATTTATGTACATATGTATATATATGTATGTATGTAGATATGTACGTACATATGTATGTATGCATACGCACAATTGTTGGTATAAAACGTCTTATCGAGGTAAAATTTTTAACACCGTCTAAAGTTCAAGGCGTAAAGTTCGGCTATTGCACTTGTACTTGGGCCGACTTTCCTTCTATGATGTTATTTCGCCTAGTTTGAGTGCTCATACATATTTGGCGTTGTGCTCAAGTGCGCTCATTCTTGGAGATAAATATACTATATATATAAAGGGTGTTTTTTTTAGACTGATAGAACTTTAAATTGAAATAAAACACAAAAAAATGAAGTATGATGCCAAATTTTTTTTTATTTGAAAGATATTTTCATGACATTTAATATTTAAAAACGATTTCTGGCATATGCCCGCCACGACTAGCTTTGGTGAATCGGATGCGATCAGTCCAATTTTTAACCACTTATTGTGGATGGACAAAGTCCAACTTGTTGAGCACAGCGGCGAATAGACAAAATCGGATCTCCTCCAATACTATCACTTACAGCACCAATATTTTCTTCTGTACGTACAGTTCTTTGTCTTGTTGGTTTTTCATCGAGTAGAGTAAATGTTCACGAAGTGCGAACAGAACACTAATTTTTAAAGTAAATTTCCACGATTTGTAAACGTTGTTGTCAATGCTTATCTACTGAACAGAAATGTCAAAACGAAATGCCATTTGTTAGCTATTATTAGTCAAGTGACAGCTATCCCTATCGAAAATTCGATCAGTCTAAAAAAACACCCTATACATAAAATATAAATCGTTTGTAAGAGTGGTTTGACATATTGTTAGCCATTGAAAAGTTTTGTTAACTATTAATTATTTTCATGTTTACTTGAAAAATTCTCAACGAATATTTCAGGTAAAGAATTTTATCTGCTTACATAATATACTTATATGTATATGTATATATTTACGCCGATAACGGATAGAGGCTATTGCGAATTACTGTCGTCCATCATACAGCGACGTCACCGTTACTGACTAATAAAATTGACTTTAACCTCGTCATTGCCATTAGAGAAAATTGTAGTTCTTATGCTTCTATTTAGTTATCACCTCTAGCTTTTAGTGTGTTTTGTCATCCAAATAGGAGAAATAATGTCGATCAATATTGTCAATGATTCGTCCTAACTGTGAAATCATCGCTACTTTTTAAATGCTGAGTAACAATAAGAATTACTGATGCAGTTGTTATACAGTTAGTTTATTACAGTTTCTTTATTATACTTTTTTTTTTACGAAATTCGGCGACAAAATATTGCTGATAACCTACAATACATACTTACACACATACATATGTACATAAATGCATACATATTAACAACTACCTGTTGCCACTTCTAGTCGCACAAAATTGAAGAGTTTGTCGTCTCACATGATGGTTTTTGTTATTACAAACAAATGTACTTAATATGTACGTATGTAATATTTACATATATGTATGTACATACATACATATGTATGTGTTGGTATGAATTTATTTCATTGCTGCTGCCGGCCTTTTTTTGCCCCTCGCTGTTACTGAATGAACGAAAGAACGAACGAGCGAATGGTGTGGTAAGCAAGCTGCTGATAGCTAATTGTTTAATTTACGAATGCTTTTGCTATTATTCAGGCCGCTAAAAACAAACTTTAATTAGTTGCGAAAATATTACTAGAGATATGGATATACATACATACATATGTGTGTTTGTTTAAGGAAAGCGGTAGGTGATAATTTTCGATTCTCCGAGAATAACGGCTCCCTACGAAGAAATGTATCTACATTTACTCTGATATGTAAGTGGATGTTGTCGCAAAACAAAGTGTACGTTATTTTTGCTTCAACATATGTACATACATATGTACATATATAACAAATAACTTTTCATTTATATTTTCTAAAAATGCAGTTTTTCGCTGAGTTTAGGAGGCATCTGTAACCAAAATTAAAATTTTTTTTAGTACTCGTAACATATTCAACAAACTTTAGGTTTTATTCAAAGCGAAATCATATAAGGTAATGGTAACAATATACATATGTACATACATATGTAAATACAAGAACTCCATGTATTTTGAAGTGGTGGGATGTCAAATAAAATAATTAGAACGTAATTAGAAAGTGAAAATGTAAACATACTTACATAAGTTTATGAGGAATGTCTTATGCTGTTAAAACAACAACTAGACCAAGTATTCAAAGCAATCAGCTCATAGGATGCTGTCACCATTGTCATGGTTTTGTCAGTTTTTGATTGAACGCGGATTTCGTTAAAGAGAAAATAAGCACCCCATATGCAATTTGGATATTCCAAGCAGTATGCTTTAAATGCTGGGGAATATGTACAATGCATTGGAAGATTTTATTTTTGTTAATTGTTCTTCTAATCGAAGATACCCATATTTTTTGTTTTTGTAGCTTTATGATTAGGACAAACAAACAGATGCAAAAAGGTTTTGGTAAATAAAGCTCGGTATTATTTCTTGCGAAAGTTAGTATCTTCGTGATTATAGGGGAATGCAATAATACGGCATGAAAATATTGAAGTGCAGGGTTTTTCAATAGGAACGCTACAAAAGTTTTTTTTAAATAAAACAAAAACGGTTTGGGATATGAATTAAATTCTTTATTCCTGTGAAAGTACATTCGATGCCATTATGTATGGAACTCGATTTCTTTTGCATGGGCAACACGGGCACGCTTGCAGAAGTCCAGACGCTGAACCCAATTTTCGACGGTTTTCAAGCATAAATCGGCCGATACTGCTGTAATTTCACGTTCGATATTCGTACGAAGCTCATCAATCGTCGCTGGCTTGTTGGCATAGACCTTAGACTTGACGTAGCCCCACAGGAAATAGTCCAAACATGGTTTTCAATAAATCGTTTGTGACATTCGCTGTGTTGCTTGTGGCGCCGTCCTGTTGGAACCACATATTGTCCATGTCCATATCATCCGATTTGAGCCAAAAATATTCGGTTATCATTGAGCGGTAGCGATTCCCACTCACAGTAACGTGCCGGTCTTGATCATCACGGAAGAAGTACGGACCAATGACGCCGCCGGCCCATAAACTGCACCGTAATTTTTTCGGGATGCAATGTTGACACATGGAGTACGTGTGGATTGCTGCCTGTCCAATAACGCATATTTTGCTTTTTGACGAAGCCATTCAGCCAGATATGACGACGACCATAAATTGGACGTAGCGCTCTTAAAGTTGAGGCCATTGACTCCGAATTTCGGTAGCAAATTTTAATAATTTCGACTCGTTGTTGGGTCGTATATCTTTCCATGATGAAATGGCAAACCTTACTGAAGAGCAATGTCAAAATAGCGGGGAAAAATATGGCGTCGTTTGCTGTCACTATCGGTCTACTTGTGTAGCGTCCCTATTGAAAAACCCGTTACAAACAAATCTATAAGTCCCTATTCCAAACATCATTCACGAGTTGCCTGATTCCGTTCGTTCACTTATCGAAAAATTATTTATGAGAAGTGTTTGTTGATGTTGTTCGTAAATCCTTATAATTGCACCATCGAATATTATCCGGATATCCATACTATCCGGATTTTATCCGTTTCAATGAATTTCCGCATAAATATCCGAATTCGCGGATAGTACCAACTCTAATAAAAATCCATTAGTCAAGATTTCCAGAAAATCCTTAATTCGGCTTAGTTCAAATCAAATAAAATTTGTGCAGCTAAACAATGCCCATTACGGATCTACTCTGCATGTTACCGGTAAACTTTATTACCGATAATTGTAACCACTCCTTGTAAGCGCAATTCTGCCGGGGTTTTATTACGGTGCAGAATAGACCTGTTAGTCGTAGTCGACATAAAGTTGACTATAAAGTTAGGTAAGCTATTTTTGGCAGACGGCATACTGAAAATTATGTCAAAAAGCTGCAGTCGACTTCATCTTGAATGTGAGTATGGGACATTGTTTTTAAATTCTTCGAAGCTGCGTTTCTAGTTTTATAAAGCTGTCGTGAGCAATGTTTAAAAAACCCCCTGATGAACGGAACATCCTAAAGATTAAAAAAATTGAATAAAAAAATTATAATTTAAAACATTTTGAAACAAAAAACTAAAAAACAATTTCTCCGACATCCCAAATATTCAGATCCATAAAACTATAAAAAAAATTATAATACAAAAAAAAATTGTAATGGCGATATTCGTTTTAATTGTATCATGACATAATATCATGCCAAAATGATTGATTTTCCCCAATATGTACATACATATGTACATAGATATCATCACTTTATTATCGTTCTCTAAATTGAACCGTAGCTCACTAGCAACAGTAGAAGTTACTATGTGCATATGTGGCTATGATAAGTCTCTCACATTTACTTTTTGTCACGTCCCTCATTATCAGCTTTTTGTTACTTTTAGATACGCGTGCATATGTATGTACATATGTATGTATGTAATCACGATTTTATCAGCCACAATATCACTAATGGCGCAACTGTAAGCGTCACGCTCACTACTGCGGGCAAAAAGAGAAAAAGGCGGAACTGTTAAAAGCTGATGATGCGCTTTATTTAAAGTAATTATTCGAAAAATGTATCAACCTTGATCGCGTTAGCTTTATGCATACATAATCATGTACATACTATGTGCACAAGTGTATATTGCTTTGAAGTACTTTTGAAATTTTTTCCCTGTTATGTTTCGAATTTTTTGTTGAATTATTTCACTTGTTTCCCTTCAGTACCTAACTACTCTATTCTGGCCAACTCCATCGACCTTGCATAAAATAGTTCTAGTGAATGATTCGCATATATTTTGGAAAATAAATATATGTACTTTTTGTTAATATACATACATATCAGAGTTGGCAAAATGAACAACAGCCCATGTGACATCATTTCAAGCTCCACAGAAATGTGGTTTGTATTGGGCTTGATAAGACTGAGACCCCATAAAAAATACTAGGAGGATACGTTGATACCAAATAATACTGGCAATGTTAAAATTATGAGCGATGATCACTTTCAGAACTACACTATAAAAAAATATATATTTTTGAGTTATGATGATGTTGTTCATATAGAAATTGTTATCAGATACATACTACCTTAGACTTTGGAGAATATTTTAATATCACCTTAAACACAAAATATAACAAATAAAGCTATTTACTTGGCTAAAATATAATATTTAGAATTAGATCATTATAGGTGCCTAAAGAAACCGAAGTAAATACAGGATGGTCCGTAAAGTTTTAAAAAGTTATAAAACAAAAATTAAAAAGAAAAATTTATTTTTTCGGTATTTGCATTAGCGAATCCTTTTAACCCAATTTTCTAAAATCTTGGTGATGGTTTTCCGCCATATGTAACGATACATCGGTCCTCACGGCGGTTTAACTCAGTTTCCAAGGTGTCCAATTGACATCGCAGAGACGACTGATAATGCGATTACCGAACTTAGCGCACAAACGACCAATTGTGGCATGTGCGCATTGGCGCACCTAAGGGGGCTAGTTTGGCATTCGAATCCCTCACAAAATCCAAAAACTGTGGTACTATCTTGAAATTAATTTACTTTATTTTTTAAATTAAATTTGTGTAAATCGATGCATTTTTTAAATTTTTGTTCGATGGTGTTACAACTCTGTCTCTCTCTAACGAATTTAGTTGCATTCTTCTAAAAGTTGTGAAATGCACGCACAGCACTAGATACTCAGACCAAAATGTTTAATTACCTTCATAGTGGTTCTCTGAAAATCCGTTTCGCTCTCGATAGGCCCATATTACGTTGTTCTTTGATGAACAAATTATTTTGAATTAGTCTATGACGAACGTTAAACAATATGGATCGATTTCAATAAAAGCTATGTATGTACCTAAGTAAAAGTACCGAATTTTTTCACTATTTAACATTGTGTTCCAGATATTTATTACACAGTTTCGACTTCAAATTTTACTATTTTTCTATTCTTAAGGGTAGTACTAACTTCACCTCCATGGAATTTCGTCAGCAAAATGCATTTGGATTACCGTGAAATGTTGCTAAAAACCAAAATTATCGAAGCGCCTAAATGATGCCACATAAAAGTAAATGCAAACAAATAATACAGTTCCTAAAATGAAGCGGCAATCTGGCACTTTTCCCGCAATTTTAAATGTCAAATGCATTTCTTGGCAATATGTGGAATTTCATGCGTATTTCACGGCGGACCGGGAACAGAGTGCTATGTCTTAAAGATAATGTGCGTAGTTCAGGGGCAACCTGTATACGTATTATATTTGAACATTTTAGACCTTTATGATAAGATAATTTATCGTTTGACCTTTGCCAATTAACATACATATGTGCATATACATACATATGTACAGCCCCGGTCAATTAATTAGCAACGATGTCCTGATAATCAGTTCTTCTTGTCTGCTTTACAATTTGCAATGAATAAATTCACCTTTCATATAAAATCCAAACATCTGTAAATGTCTAATTTTTTTATTTACTTCCGTTAGTTCGGGAGATTTTCACAGTTTTTTTTTAAAAACAATCAGTAACATAATTAGCAACGGAATATTTTATTTGCAGCTATTGTCAAATATTGCATAATTTTGGTAAGATTATGCATTTTATAGAACGAGGCAACAATTTGTTATATTCTAGCGTGTTTTAGAGTTTGAACATAATGGGTAAAAATAAATCCTGCGGCGAAACTATGAGAGCCTAATAGTCAAATTCCGCAACGACGGAAAATCGTATGGCGAAGCCGCGAAAACTCTAAACATTTCAAAAAGGATGATTTTCAACGCTGTACACTATTTCAGGAGAAATAGAACTGTCAACAAAGTTCCACGAATGTAAAGATTCCGAATAACGTTGACTAGGTAAGACAAACTCATAGTGCGTGAATCTAAAAAAAATCCCCAAAAAAATGGGGAAAAGAAATTCGTGTTAGTGTATTTGGCGAAAACGACGCTTCTCCATCGGTAAAAACATTTAAGAGGCGTTTGAGAGAAAAAGGTTTATTTGGAAGGATTTCTCGGAAGAAACTCTTGCTATCGTTACGAAATCTCAAGAAAAGATTGGAGTTCGCTATCCAACATCGCGATTTGTCTATTAACAATGGAAAAGAGTGGATGGAAAATCTTACGTTCGGGGAGAGAAAGCGTATGATCCGAAATACATATGTATACCCGCCCTACGCTTAAGCACGGAGGCGGTAACATTATGGTCTGGGGTGCTATGTCATGGCGAGGAGTTGGGCCCTTAACAAAAATTGAGGGCCGTATGGATCAGCTTCAATATATTTCAATATTGAATGATCTAATGTTTCCTTTGCGATGAAAGTGTGCCCGTTACATGGATCTTTCAACAGGACAACGATGCGAAACATACCGCACGAGCAACAAAACCGTGGATGGAACAAAATATGATAAAATTGTTAGACTGACCTTCATGTAGCCCTGATCTGAACCCCATTGAGAATATCTGGGAGCACTTAAAGAACAAACTTCGATTGCACAAAATAGGAAATTTCTCCGATCTAATGGCAAAGGTTCAGATGGAGTGGTAATTCATTCCAACCTCTGTGTACGAGATGTTAATCGAGTAATAAAGAACATTTTTTTTTAATAAAAAAAAACGAAGCGTTGTTAATTATATGACCGACGGGTTACTATAAAAAACTCAGCATATTTTAAGTATCTTTAAAAACCAAGTTGTATCGAAGAAACATTACTCTCAGTGAAGTATGTACCGTGAAATAATTAATAGCCTTGAGAGATGTTTCGACGTTTTAATAAAACAAATTTCGACTATCGATAACGATGACCGGTGCTGAATGTACGTGTGTATATACTGTACATTTATAGGTAATTTTGATAACTTGTTTATTTACGATTTTTGTTGATCGTTGTCGTCAAACTCTTCTAGGGGAGGCCGAGGAAACGTGCAGTTTCGACGTGGTCGGACCACTGGGAGAGGGAGGGGTGGGGTGTTAGATGAGTTCGTTTGAGAGAGCATGTGAATAGGTAATTGGTATCGTGCGGAGATTCTCCACATGCCGGGAATGTGTTTGGTATGTCGAGGTTTATTTGGTATTCGGTTGCAATGTGGTATTAAATAAAAGGTTGCAATTGAGGCAATTGAGATATTACTTGCTTCCTTTGGTATATCCAAAAAATTGCCTTCAAGCGTTTTATTGCTTTATCTCACAAAATTAGGGAATACTTATTTTATAACTACAATTTCGATTTCGTTTTATGTCGTTTTTTTATTTTTCAGTCTAACTGACTTTTGAAATCATAGCTAATTTTTTGTAATTTTTGGCCTAAGAAGTTGGTCTACATTCATGACTTTTTTCCGTTAAACTTTGTAAGTCTACGCTCCGAAAAATCGGATAAGCAGGAATAAGGGATACGCAAGTTTCGGGTTCACACCAATCCCAAAATCTTAAAACAGATATACTTTCATGGAATTGAATTACTGTTTTTTAAATTAAATTTGCATATAACCCCATCCAAAATATGTTTCTGTATGCGCCTCTGTTCGTAATGTTCCTAACTTAGACCCATACAATGCTGAAACTGTAAGCAGCCCTTTCTATTCAAATTAGCTATTTGTCGGAAAATAGTCGGAATAATAAATAATTATTATTGACTGATTATTGACTGATAATTAATTATTATTTTCACCAGAGGAATAGGAGCCATCAAGGGGAAAGATAAGTTGAGTGGAATAAAAAGAAAACAGCTTTTTAAATAACATCACTCTGCATGAATTCATGTTGGTTCCCACGATTTTTTGAAAAAAATAAGGGTACTCATAAACGAATAAATTTACGCCTTACATGAACGCACCGGATGTACATATTTTGTGTCAACCTCTTGTATCAAAGTTTCACTTATAAAAATTTAAATCCCAAATGTGAGCAAGATATGTACATATATCCGAGCAGCTGGCAATTCAGCGGGGTTGCATTTGAGCTCGAATAATTTTTATCCTGTCTTTCTCAGACCAAATTGTTAAATAAATTTATTCAGTTTGTATAAACATTTGACAATTGTATGTTTTCACATACGATTTACCCACATTATAAAATTTATAATTTTATCACGTTTATCAAGTTTTATTAGTACCCTTTATGGCCACTGATCACAGTCGTATTTGTTTAGATACATCGCACGTTTAATAATAAAGATAACTAATTCAAAATTTATGTTTTTGGAGATTTTATCATAAGATTGAGAAGTATGGCTTCAATCCTAAATTCTACTGAAATAGTGAAAATACATGTATGCATCTCTTCTTATCAATTTTTTTTTTTTTTGTCTTCCAACTATATTAATGGAGTAAACTTTATGTGCGTTTTTCTACCAAATAACAATTTTGAATGCTTCTCTTTATTATTTAAGTTGTGAAATGAAGTATACTAGTTTTCAGTATTCATTTGTATGAAAGTGACAGCTCAATATGGCGAAAGGTTTTAAGTTATAATAATAATTTGGCGCTTACATCATAGCTTGGTGTTTGGCCGATCTTCTAACACAATTTAGGATGTGCGCCTTGATGTTGTACCACAAATGGTTGTTAGGGCTCGACAATTGTTATATTTTTTCATCTTCGAAGTCATTTTCACGAGTGAACTCTAGAAATCAGAGTTGTACTCCTTTATACACCGTGGCGACGATTAACTGTTACATTTTTTTAAAACTCAATTGTGCCAACCGCAGCAAGCGTAGTATTAAAATGTTTGTTTTGTTTTTTATGCCATTACTGTGAACAACAAACCCACGAGTTAAAATAATTGTTTAGTGTAAAAAAATTCACGAGGATGAACGCCAAACTAGAACTGCTGAAAAAACTTCAACCGAAGGGTGCAAGGCCGAGTGAAATTGTTAAGTCCTTGAAAAATCTTGAAGCTAACAAAATGTTTGTGTATCGTTCTGTTGCATGATTCATGAAAGCTGGGAGCTTTTAAATTGCAAAAAAGTCCAGCTGAAAACTTATCGTTAGAAATCGAGATATGGGGAAGAAAGTGTGCGCGCGAATTCTATTTTGACAAGAAAGAACGCTAGAGATATGGGTGTGTGCTACAAACCTATACGTAACGTCCTTAAAAACATTTTAAGATGAGTGCTTAAAAAAAGCGATTTAATGGCCTTGCAGTGCGTCAAACGAAAATGAGAGGAACACAAAGTGATCAGCTACTTCTTCCGCACGCAATCTGTAGTGTTTTTTTTATACGTAAAACTTTTTATTACAGGCAGCCCTATTCTGCATTTCGACTCGAATCGAAATTTTCTCAGTTTGGCAACTTTGGTATTCTGCGTTTCGATGAGTTTCGATCAATCTTCGAAATATACAATTTTATGTATTCTACATTGCGATCGTAGTTACGTTTTTGTAAGTTGATAGTTGTAAAAGTCGTCAACATGATTTTTTTTTAAGTTTTTTGGGCTTTATTGATGTTTTTTGATATGTTTTCAGGTCAAAAACAACAACGCCGGAGCAGTATGAAAAATTGGCTGATATAATGGCAACCAAAAGGGATATTGCGCAGGGCTTTCAAAAGCGACCGAAGGAGGAAGTGGTGGAGTTTTGGAAGGGAATTGCAAATGCATAAAGGTCTTGCTTCGCTTGCATTTTTTCCTCTTCACTCTGTTCAAATTTGATCCACTCAGGGCAAAGCTTTCGTTGCATGACATCGAGAAAATTAGAGAGTGACTTTGATACAGTTGACTGACCCATTCCGACATTATAATCTGCGCCAACTCCGTGTTGGTAACTGCCTTCCGCAAAAAATCTCAATGTCGCCACTACGCGATTAAGCGAAGATAACGACGTCAAAGTACTTGGTTGAGTTTCTTCCGCAAAAGTATCTAGGACATACTTGAAAGCGTCCTTATTAAGTCTAAAGTTTTTTTTGAATCTAAATAAGTAAATCAATGAATTAAGATTTATCACTTTCAAACGCAATTTCTTATAATTCGTCACTCATCTGAAATGGATCACACATATCCCGCAATCTTCTCCTTTCAACTTTTGTGTCAGCATTCTCGGATGCGTTGTCGTCCTCCTCTAGTAGTATCGCCGCGGCTATTGAATCCATTACGCGATTATATTTTTATTTATTTTATTTATAAAGAAATAGTTTGGCCACGAATTTGTATCTGTTTGCTTTTTTTTGTTTCATTTTCACTCATTCCAAAGCAAACAGCTGATTTCGAAAAGGTTGCCGCTCTTCCTCTTTTTCTTTCGATTCCGTCGTAACTCGGAATACCTAATTCCAATCGATGCGGAGTGGAATGCGGGAACGTAATAGAAATGCAGAATAGGGCTGAGGATAGTCACGACGCGCAAAATGATACCGGGTGTGCAGCAAACATGGCTGATATCCCCACTCTGAAAAAGGCGTTTGACCTGTACAAAAACGTATCACGCGTTAAGGAATGGGGAGCGACATCAGAAAAAGGCCAGCTTCCTCTTTTTATTGAGAAAGGCGTCAAAATTAACACCAATTATTACTTGGAGGAGTTTTTAAAGAAGCATATGCTGTCATAGGCCATGAATTTATTTGGCAAAGCGCAATTTTCTTCTCAGCAAAATTCTAAAATTCCACTTCACAAGGCTACAATTGTTCAGAGCTGGTACATGGCGATTTTACGGATTTTATTTCGTCAGATGAATGACCGCTCTCTTCCCCGCATCTGAATCCATTAGAATATTGCATATGGGCTGCATGTTTGATAAAATGAAGAAAATAAAACCCTCGAAGATGGAGTAATTTAATTGAGGCTAATAGAAGATATGGGATAAAATACCGGATGATTCCTTGCGTACCGCCTAAGCTGCTTTTCCGCAATATTTGGAGCTGGCAAAAAAGAACAACGGTGGTAGATTCGAAATCAATGATTGAGAATAAGATAAAATGAGTGACCAAATAAGACTAAATATAGTATTTTCTTTTCAAAATCCTAAGCAGTCTTCTTTTCCAACAAAGCAGTGTAGCAGTTATTGTCCAGCCCTTTACAATAATTTACCGTTTCGGTTATCGTGTCTCAAATGCCAAAGTTATGGAAAAAAAAATTCCAAAAAATGATCCTAAAAAATTTTTTTTGTTTCGAGATCACACAGACTTTCGAATAAAGTTGGTTTTTTTCAACCCCTTTTTACCTGCTCTAGTATATACAGTCAAAGCGCATTAAAAATGTATTCCCCAAACATAGTATATATTAAAATATGCAGCAACTTTTATAAGAAATGGAATAGCTGGCAACTATCAATTTTTGAGAAACGTGCCTCAAAAAGGCGCAAGTGAAACTGTACTTATGTATAATATGAATAAAGGAAAAAATAACTTAAAATAACACCACACAAAAATGACAAAGATACTATAAGCAAAATTTACTTATAAACCTTATATGTATATGAAAATGTAAATAGGAATAAAAGATTGTTATTAGTGATATTTTTAAGTAAAAAAATAAACTGTAGAGTGCTGCTGTAGCAACATAAATTAAATCTAATCATCCTCTCTAAAGCTAAGTATACGCGGTATCGAAATTTCGAAATAAAAACCTTATTTTCAGATAAACCCTATTGTATATTATCTCTAGCTCACTCTATAGGTGTTGTGCACGGCTGAAATTTATTTACTCTCTTCCCAACGTTGTATATCATTTTAGTTGTGCGTGGACCAGGTACCGATCTATTCAGAAAAATCGTGTATATACATATAGGATACTCTTTTTCGGTACGTGGGACAGGATCCCGGGTTCACATCCCGGCCAGGACAAGTACCTTCAAGAAGATAGAAGTTTTTTTATGGCAGAAATATACTTGGAGGTTTGCCATTGTCTGCCGAGGGGCGACCGCTATTAGAAAACACTTTTATATAATTTTTGATGTTATTTGCCCCGGCCAGAATTTGAGCCCGGGACCACCGAATGTATCGCAGACACACTACACAATCGGCTACGGCAGTCTCCATTCTAGAAGGTTCGAAAGTTGCCATGTCGTAATATTAGATTCACAGCTAATGTTTCTTTGAATATCGCTTTGTTGATTGTCAGCGTCATGATTCTTGCAATTGACTCGTGTGTGTGGGTGTGTGTGAATGAAATTAAGAAATGACGTCCGTCCACATAGTCACCGCAAGTACTGAGTTGCTTTAACCAATAACAGTTATAGTTATGCTTGGCTCAGATGCTTGCTATTATTATTATTAATCTTTTAGCATTTCCTTCTTTAACTGCTTGATTTCCTTTCACTTTCAAAAGCTTTTGTTCTTTTTGGATGTTAATGAACTTGAAAAGTAATCGCAAATAAAAGAATTGAACGCATAATTCCCTCATATCCTACGAAGCGTTATAGAAAGTTAACGCTTTTTCCAGCTGCTTTTTGGGTCGATTTTGTATTCGCTTTGATGTGACTTTTCTATTTAGCATGTCAATCGATTTTCTATAGTAGAAATTCTCACCAATCTTCCATCCAGGTGATAATAATTCGAAAAATACATATGATTGCTTATGAAAGAAGACCCGTCGTCCAAGGTACATCAATATTCGCCCAGTGGCAAGTGGGAGATTTTACGAAGTACGTAAATTATATTCAGAATTGATAGATCAGTTGATCACAAATATAAAACAATTATTAAAAAGAAGCAGGCTGTGTCAGAGACACGGCCATTAAGTTTAACGTAGAATACGCCATCCGATAAGACAGAAAACATATGTAACAATAAATGATAAATAATACAAGCAAATGAATTTCTTTATTTGATAGTTACTTTGGATGATATACATAAGCTTATGATAGGAAAAATAGGATAAAAATGTTTTTAAATTATCAATTAAATTTCTCGCAAAAACGAAGTCAATGGCTGTTATCAATAGTAAAGATAAATGATAAATAACATACGCGAATCAACTTTATTATTTTTTTTGCAGTGCTTGGCAGCACTTTCTCTTCTTTTACTCTACTTTAACTTGCCCGCCTAAAATTATGCAATACAAAGAAAGGGCTGCACGAGTACATTTAAATCGCCCAACAGCAAACACTCAACCAAACACCACACACATATTTGTGTGCATGTGTTTATACAATTTTCATTTGAGAAATTTAAATATTAGGAAGATATCAACCAACATGAAATGTATGTCAAACGAAAGCTAACATCTTCATTTGACTACAAAAAAAAAAAAAAAATTAATCGAGCCGTTTCCTTATAATTAAAGAAATAGAGATTACAACAATAAAAACCTGACATTGGTGCCCATACCGTAAGGTAAGACGTATTCTACGCCAAAATGTTAATTATTTTCATCAAAAAAGGCGAAAAATTGACAAAGTGTCATTTAATACTTGAACCGTGAATTGTTCGGTTTCATTTTGGTTGTTGTTTTCGAAGCAATTTTTCTCTTCTTATTTCCACACTCATCCCTGCTGCCGAGCGATCAAATCGTCGATAGCGAATTGGTTATTAACAATTTGGGTTTAATTTATGTTTCCCCACACTCTTCGGCACTCGGTAGTAATGATGTCATCGCAGTCAACATTGACATTATGACAATATGTATGTATGTGTGTAATTTATACTCAACACAATCAATTCAGCAAGCTATTTAGGTAGTTTTATTGACATTTTATTTTTCAGTTCGTTTTTATTTCACATTCACTCTTTTAATATCGTGTTACCCATTTTTTTTTTTTTTTTTTTTTAAATATATTTTGTTGTTTTACACATAGCGGTGGAACCTTAACTTCTTTGGCACACACTAAAAAAAACAATAGGAAACTAAGATAATTTGTCCTTATTTATTTTCTTGGTCCTCTTTTTCAGCTCTTTGTTTTTATCTGTATGATTCTCATGTGTCGTACTGTTCTGAACTTGACATACTATGTATTTGCGTACGATTGCGACTTTTGAGATTTTAATTGCATGTGTATGTAAAACATATAGGTCGATATTTGGCCGAACTTCTACTTGTTCTCTGCTTCTACAATTTGTTTTGTGCGTTTTGATGTTGTAACACAAATTGAGGGGCGGGGCTACAGCAAACAATTTTTGTGAGAAGTTTTTTCCTGAATTTTTTTTATATAATGTGAGTTTTTTCTATGTTTTTCCGGAAACTTTTATGGTTGCCGTCGTATAAAAAATTAGTAAAAATTAAATAAATACAAATACATATGTACATACGTTATAAAAACTTGTCAATACGTTGCGCTATTTCCTTTGGACAGATATTTTTGCCGACTGTAAAATAAATGCTTAATTTTTATATGGAAGAAAATGCGCAGCAACATAGGCAAAAAAGGAACAATATCAAAAATCTACGGTAATTTCGAGCCACTTGTTGTACTGAATTTGATTGGGCTACAAAACTGCATATCCAAAAATTTACTAAAAACCTATATTAAAAAAATTAAAAATTTTATGACAATTTTTTGAAAAATGTAGAATACGAAGTTTTATACTTTGATTTTTAGATTGTTTATTTTATATAATGAACCATACTTTCATAAAAATTATTTTAGCAAACGGAAGTGGTAAACAATAGTATACTGAATACTTACGAAATGAATATTTATGTAAAATATTCATCATACAACAACATTTTAGTATTCTCTTATAAATAATGGCAAGATATTGAGCTTTTCGTTCAGGGCAGACACAATATTAAAACAACCGGCATAACAGCGCGTTTCGCTGAAATACTCAATAGAAATGTGCACATAAATGAAATCAAGTTCAAGGTGAATTTTTCGCTTTGAAAATGTATTTTTTGGCTCGTGCGCGGGGAGAAGAGAAGGCCATAAATTATCTTTATGTCGAATTAGTATTTTTGAAAATCAAAATGTGTGTATGTATGGATTCACAATGTAAGAATGCTAAGAATTGAGCAACGGATGTTTAGGTAATATTCACATTAATTGTATAAGTACATATATGGATGTTTTTGACATACATACATATGTTTCAAATACAGTTGTATCTCTCATTCGATACTTCTCATAAGGTTCACGACAAGTGAGTTTGTTTGTTGAATTATGTTCATTTGTGTATTTTTAAAGTGTACATATGTAGATATGTGCCTACAAATTGTATCTATTCATGTACATAAGAACATTAGGGTGCATCACTCTCCATAGAGTAAGGTGAGCTGGAGCGATTTGAAATTACCTCAAAAAATGGAGTTCACTTTTTAAATATAATAGTTTTTAAAAATATTTCTTCAAAACACTTTATATCGTAACCCACGGAATCATGTTAAGGAGATTTTTATGCTGTTTTTGATTGATTTAAGGAAAACCAGAGTAACTGTGCGACAACTTAACCAATTTAGACACATAATGTATCATTGTAAAGGTATTTTCTCACCCTTTTTTCTTTACAAATTATCCCATTCGCCCATAAACTGGCACATGCTCTGAGTTTATTTTTCTTAAAGAAATATTTAAAGAAAAACACCGTTTTCCAAAGTAATTTCAGATGATTTTTTTTGATTATAAACATCGAGCAACTTATTAATTTAATTTCTCCATTTAAAATATGCACAAATATCCAATATACATTTCGCACTTTAAATTTTCCCCCCTTATTAAGTTTTCAAATAAGCACGTATTCAAAAAGTCAAAATTACTAAGTTGTGACAAATTATTTATTATTGCAAAGTAGTCGATATACATATGTAATTGAAAGGACCGAGTATTCGACATTATCGAAAGGTCGAAACAATTTAGTACTGTCACAAAATACCAAGGTGCTATTTATTTGGCCCCCGAATCGGAAAACTTATATGTAATTTCCTCTTTACCAGCTTACAACTTGGCCTGTATTTTCAGTTTTCAAAGTAATATTTTTATGGATGAATTTATTTTCACATGCACTTTCAATCATATAATTTACGAGTATTTGGTATTTCAGTTATGCAGCAAGTGCAAACAAATACCGAAATTCCGCTCATCTGAAATTCGTAAAGTATTGGTGATTAAAACAAAACAGCTTTCAATTTTCTTTAGGCACGGTGACAGCAAGACCGTTGACGCAAATGTAATATATTGATGTATGTACATATGTATGTGTGTACATACATATAAAAGTGAAAAATAAGGAAATTTAAAGTCGTTAAATATGTAGCTATGGCGCAGCGTTATTTCCTTTTTATTGTAGAGATTTGCGGTTTGGCGATTATGCCTACGACACGATACCGGCATACATACATATGTACATATGTATGTATGTATGTATGTACATACATAAGTATGTATGTATATTTGGTTCCGACATTCCACACTACAATTCATTTATGCCATCATCATTCAACCATGAAAAAGTGACCAAATAATAACCAAATGTCCGAGTATAAACTCGTTCATATTCCGCTATCCAAATAGGAGTGTTTACAAACACACTCAGTTAGTTACACGTGCATTTCCATTTCCATTTCCTCTTCGTTGGTGACGTTGGCCCCTATTACATAGCTTGATTATTAACTGAAACAGCATTATTATTAAGATGGCAATCATCATCATTCTCATTACAATGCGGTGGTCAACAGTTTCATTGTGCTTACGATTTCTTAATAATAGTTGTGTGTAAATAAAAATAAAAAACCATCCGTCCGTCCTGCTTGCTTGGTTTGAGTGAAACCAACTAAACCTGCAAGGCAAGTTCAGCAGCTGTACTGGGCGTTTCGTTGGCGCACATATCGCTAACATAAAGAAAAAACAAAAACTTGTATATTTCTTGTTTTTGAGATTTCACTTGCCTTAGCAGCGTTCATTTACCTTTCCCTGTGGCTGCGCTCTTCCACATCGTGGCCATAGTGGAATGGTACACTTGGTTGTTGTGGATGTCGGTGATGTTGTGTATTCTTCGTTTCCAATGCATTTAGTAGTGCAAAGAAATTGATAGGGCTAATTATCTCTGGTTTTGCCAAATTGTATTCTGGCAGACAAAAACTTTTATTCTACTTTATAGATTATTGAAAATTGACTTTGATAATTTTAATTTTTCTCAAATAATAAATAAAATAAGAATGAAACTAGATAAAAATAATAAAAAAAAAAAAAACATCTTAAAATTCTAAATAACACTGCGTAACAGTGAAAATTAATAAATGTCATATTGCGGACGTAATTGAGTAATAAGAAACTGGATACTCAAAACCCCAGACTGCTAAATTTCCCGATATCGATTGTCTATAATAAACCTACAGTACATACATATATTTTGATATTAAATTTGAATTTGAATTTTACGAAGTTTACCATGAACACTGACCAACATTTCATCATCATTACAAATATAAGAATTTTAATAACCAAAATAAATGTACGAAAGTGAACTCTGCTTAACTAATTTCTGTATTCATTTTTTTGTTTATATGAATGTAAATATTTGAATTCTCATATACGGCCTTTGCCAAAAGTATTAGGCTACTACGACTAGAATATACATATGTACATACATACGACTAGAATATACATAATAAGTAATTTGAAATGAAGGATAGGAAGGGAATATTCTTCTTATTAATTGGCGCTATAACCGCCTAGGCGATTTTGGCCGATTTCAATATTGCACGCCAGCCGCTCCTCTGCTTTGCTGCCTGGCGCCAGTTAGATATCCCAAGTGTAGTCAAGTCCTTCTCCACCTGGTCTTTCCAACGTAGAGGAGGCCTTCCTCTTCCTCTGCTACCACCAGCGGGTACCGCGTCGAATACTTTCAGGGCTGGAGCATTTTCTTCCATACGCACCACATGACCTAGCCAGCGTAGCCGCTGAATCTTAATTCGCTGAACTATGTCTATGTCGCGGTACAGCTCATACAACTCATCGTTCCATCGTCTGCGGTATTCGCCATCGCAAAGACGTAAAGGACCAAAAATCTTTCGGAGAATCTTTCTCTCGAACACTCCAAGCGCCATCTCATCCGATGTTGATAGGGTCCATGCTTCTGCGCCATACATTAGCACGGGCATGATGAGGGACTTATAGAGCGTGGTTTTCGTTCGTCGAGAGAGGGCTTTACTGTTCATTTGCCTACTCAGCCCAAAGTAGCACTTGTTGGCAAGAGAGATTCTTCGTTGGATTTCAAGGCTGACATTATTGTTGGTGTTGATGCTGGTTCCAAGATAAACAAAGTCCTCTACTTTGTCAAAATTGTAACTGTCAACAGTGATGCGGGAGCCAAGGCGCGAATGCGCTGACTGTTTATTTGATGACAGGAGGTACTTCGTTTTGTCCTCGTTCACCTCCAGACCCATTCGCTTCGCTTCCTTGCCCAGCTTTGAAAAGGCAGAACTAACGGCGCGGTTGTTGAGGCCAATGATATCGATGTCATCGGCATACGCCAGCAGTTGCACACTCTTATAAAAGATGGAAACCTGACCGGTTTAATTCTGCAGCTCGAATTATCTTTTCTAGCATAATGTTAAAGAAGTCACACGATAGGGAGTCACCCTGTCTGAAACCTCGTTTGGTATCAAACGGCTCGGAGAGGTCCTTCCCAACTCTGACTGAGCTGGTGGTGTTGCTCAGTGTCATTTTACATAGCCGTATTAGTTTTGCAGGGATACCAAAGTCAGACATCGCGGCATATAGGCAACTTCTTCTCGTGCTGTCGAAAGCTGATTTAAAGTCGACAAATAGATGGTGTGTGTCGATCCTCTTCTCACGGGTCTTTTCCAATATTTGGCGTATCGTGAATATCTGGTCGATGGTAGATTTACCAGGTCTAAAGCCACACTGATAAGGTCCAATCAGTTCGTTGACGGTTGGCTTTAGTCTTTCACACAATACACTCGATAGAACCTTATACGAAATGTTAAGAAGGCTGATCCCGCGGTAGTTGGCGCATATTGCAGGATCACCCTTCTTGTGGATTGGGCAGAGTACACTTAAATTCCAATCGGCGGGCATGCATTCGTCCGACCATATTCTGCAAATAAGCTGGTGCATGCACCTTACCAGCTCCTCGCCACCATGCTTGAATAGCTCAGCTGGTAACCCATCAGCTCCAGCGGATTTGGGAATATTGCTTTTTGTAAATGTCTCGCTGATGTGTTTGAATTTTAAGTACAACAATAAATTGCGTCTTATGAAAACCAAAGCGCACTTGGGAAAATCTAAAAAGTTTAATCTTTCAAGAAGTGCCTAAATGGTAGGCTTAATTTACTAATCAGTGACTGGGGAATATTTTGAGAGGAATTATAATGTTAATATAGAATTTGTTTTTATCATAGGCATTTCGCTTTGAATTTTTGAGTGAGAATTCAGATTCTAAATGGGGAAAGAAAGTCCCAGGTTGAGATTGCCAAAATGATGGGATGTACTTGGTCTGAAGTTCAACGTTCTATTAAACAATTTGAGGAGGAGACGAAATCCTACCATAATACATATAAACAAAATGTCAAAGAAAATGACTTATTAATGGGGGAGAAGGACGAAAACTCGCAATGATCGTAAAACATCCTCCTCCACCCTTATTGCTCTCCTTTAGGATGAAATTGGGAAAAGTGTTAGTGGCGTAACTGCTAAAACAACACGGATGGAAGCAGGTTTGGCAAGTTGCAAAGCCCGTAAGGGGCCTAGACTTTAAGATAAAAATGGGAATAACAACATTTTACAAACAAAAAATAGGTAAAATCTTCTGTGGTCGGATGAATCGAACTTCAAGATGAGCTCAGTTGACATATTTTTAAAATATCAATAGCCAGCACTCTTCACTCTAATCCGCTTTCCAAGGAATAATACAAATCTGAAACGTATTTTTCTCCTTTCCTACGATATTGGAAACAGCTAGCTAGACGTACATATGTACGTGAGGTGATGAATCGGTGTGAAATGCCATCCAGAATGCGATACCCTGGCATTAAAATCGCCGAGCATGATGTTTATACCGTAACGAGGCAACATCCTTAGAATCAGTTTTTGGTCACATCGTCCTTTTCTTAAATGGAGGCTTGGTAACCAGACGCTACAAGTCCTGATAGTGACCAAACCACCTGCGCCTTCTGTCTTTACCTCACCAGGTGGATATTCGGAAGCTACCCAGAGGACAGTTGAGTGAAATTACTCGGGAGCTACTTCAATCGTATGCATAAAAATCGTACTAGTCCCTCCACTTGGCTGGATTTCTGTACATAGCATAGTTTTAGTGATCTGGTAAATGATGTTTCGCAACAGGTGATTCGTAGATAAGTTAAAGTTTAATTGAATACGAGTATTTTGAAAGGTCAAAAATATATTAAAAGTCTAATATTATGTTCACAGGCTGGTCTGATCTAAATACCATAAAAATTATCAAGCTGCCACCACGATAATTTGAAATTTGCTGATGTTGAAAAATATTTTTCAATTTTGCAGCAAGCAAATGGTTCACGGTTATAGTGTTTGCAAGCTAGATACTTTACGGTTTTTACTATACGCTTGATCTTTTATAATCTTCAGTAAGTTTATTACAGAATTTTCTTATAGTGTATACATTTTTATAAAAACTGCTAAGATACATAATTCAGTAATGAAAATTAAAATAACATATATACTGTGTTTAATGTAAAAGAGAATAAATCTGCTCCAAATCAAAACTGACAAGGTTTACATACAAACATTATCTAATACCCTTTAGAAAGAAAAATTACCGAAAAGTTAGAAATATCAACAATAACTTTTCAGCTCAATTCCAGTTTTTTATTTGGAAAGTCTTGGTTAAAATATATATGTTATTCAAAATATTTATAACCATCGTTATAGTACCGTTTTAATTAAAAAAAAATTTAATTGCAGATTTTTTGGATACTGAATTGAATTAATTTGTGCTGACCAGAACGGAGGAGTCACAGCAAAATGTCACGCAAATCGGTACGTATGCAATGGAATATGTTTGTTTTTATGTACGCCAAAAATATATTTCATCAAACAAGTTTTCGTATACCAAATTGCACCACGCACTAAATACACAGCTACTTTCTTTGACTTTTGGCTTATTAGCTCATAAATGTCCATGGATTGTGAAGGCAGTAAAGAAAGGTTACCTCAGTTTCGGGCACAAAGTATCAATCTAAAAGAATCGGGTACCAATAAATATCGAATTTCAAAGGCCCGATAGTAAAAATATCGATGCTAAATTAAAAATGAAGTTCAGTCACAAGTATAAAACGTGATCTGTTCGTCAGCTGAAGACTCCAATTTTGAAACACCGAGAGTCTTTCCGCCGTTCCATCGTTTTATTTTACTAATATGTCACTTGAAACTTGAGCAAAGTTGACGGCGGAGGACCCACCTCACCTAAAATTGCGAAGCGATTAGCTTACAGCGTTACCTTGATGCGGGCGTTGTATTCCTTAATAGTTTTTTTCATTCTGCCTGATTGTTACATATATCCATATATTCGAGCCCTAACCGCGAATTCCTAGACAGAGCATATTTTGAAAAAATGCTACTTACGTTTTTTAGGGTTAGGTAAAAAAAAATTTAAAATTGTGCCTATACAGTCTAACATTGTCGTTATTGGATTTTATCCCAGAACTATCCCTATCCAATGTTTTCAAGACATAAACTCAAGCCAAAAAAGTGTCCATTTCAATACATATGTGCCTGTTGTGGAACTAATAATGAAAATCAATTTGAACTATTGTTAGCGTCTTTTTTTTTTTTTGGATAAAACGATACACAATTAAATTTTTTCTCCAGAGATTACATGCAGTGAAACGGATTGTTTAAAAATAGCAATTTATTGGTGGTCTTTATTCAGGCGTTAGTTTTGATCAGTAATATTTTATTATTTTTTTTTACTCGTAAATCTTAGCATGAGTCAGTGCCCCACATAATGTTTCATGGAAGTCATGTTTTTACATATACTACATATATATATACATATGTATGTATGTATGTACATATATTACTTTGTATTTATATTCCATCCCCAATCTTTTTTCGTTATGTAAGTCAGTCAATGCTGTTGTCAGAAAAAAAACATATGGGCTAGGTAAAACAAACACGGCGTTCAATATTATGGGTGCAGGTGTAAGAGTAGCACTTTAACTGTCGTCAGACATTTTCTGATGCGCAAAATCATTTCTAAAATAAATATTGTGCAAGAAACGCCATCAGTTAATATTGCGTATATTGCTTTATGTTGCGGCCGTTGAGTGACCTAGTGCACTAAAAAGATAGTAGTAGGAAGTCGTTGATACAAAATTACTTGGCTCGCAATGCCTCCATGTATAGTAGTTCATAAATTAATGCTTACTAGTAGTTTATTTTCTCAACAGCGCTTTTGTATCAATATATGTATGTCGATATGTATGTACATCAGTGATCGGACTTTTAAACCTCATTACGCTAAAAAGTGATTGCAAGAAAGGGTTAGATTTATGTTTAAAAAAATATTCTGCAAAAATCAACAAGTTTTAAAAAGTATATGCATCTAAAATTGTAACTGTTTACACGTACATTCATAAATACTTGTAATAAATAATGTAAAATTAGTTACATGCGGTATTTTAATAAAAATTTAGCTCGGTGCTATAATCAAAAGAATACATATAATCAAAATGTCAAGCTTTTTACAAAATTTATAAAAATTCTAAGTATATTTTAATTTCACGCAAATGTATTGTTCATTAATTTAGAAAACGATAAACAACAGTTGTTTTGTTACCTAGAAGAAAATAATAAAAGAAAATGACAGTGCTGGCCTACAAATTACCCCTACTAAAAAATAGTTTGCCAACTAAGTTCAAATTAGTACTGAAAATCTGGCACTTAGTTTATATTCTTTCCTACTTTTTGTTTCAATATTTCCATTTTTTCCTTACCGGATCAAACATTTTACGAAGTAAGTATGTACAAGTACACAAATATCACGCCTTTGGTGAAAAAATGGCATATTTCAAAAATAGATAGTTTTTAGTTAAGTGGGCTCCTTCTAAAAAATTCATAATGTATTTCATTAGAGTAAATTACGACTCTCAATAAGTTAGAGCATAATTTATATTAAAGTGTAGTTTATCTTAGTCATAATTGAGCTAGAGTTGGCGTTTTCTCTTAGCGATCTCTAATGTTAGAGTGACGAAAAGCCGCCATTTAAAATAAAGTTTTCTTTATATTTTAATTATCACTCTAACTAAAGTGTCCTTTGACTGGGAATTATGATTAGAAGCCATTATTCTCGGTATTCATATTTTTGTAACAATTTTGTCTCCAACAAGCACTCGACGTGTACGAGTGTACATGTACAGAAAGAAAAAGTGTTGATTTAGAACCAGGCACTGTAAACAACATATAAGCTCAAATATTTAAAGAATATACTAAGTAGATCTACCACTAAAATGGTAGAAGTCCGAGCACTGACAGCCTAAGTGTTCTAATTACGCACTTTTGCGTAGTTAATTCTTTCAGGCATTCAGGCGCATTAAGGTGAACCAAAAAGTAGTAAGATAGTAGTTTTAATGCTCTTCACCCCTAAGATTATTATACACCGAAAAAATATCCGTTTTTTTATATAAAAATATTTAAAGGTCGCTCAATACACTCAAAACCAAATTATCTATTTTTTCATTATGAGCTCAAACTATCCCATGTATTTTATATGTGGAAAAGGACAATTTGTAGAAATGGTACAGAATTCTGTTTGGTCTTCAGAAGATTCCAAAGAATATTGTCCAATTGTTTATTTGATAATTTTTTAATATACATACATAGGTAACGTTTTTCCATGGTTCTATTTATGCATTTTTTGATTGTTTTGAGGGATACTTTAAATATAGATAATACTAAAAGCTGATTAAATAAGGAGAAGAGTTTGCAATTTGAAAAATATTATTTTTTAATGATTCTATATATGTATATATCTTTGTATCTCTATATAAAGTATTGCATATAATACGATAGAGTAACAGCGAAGTGTGAAGGCAAACAAACATCAATTATAACTTGTTTACCAAAACGCGGAATAAAATCAAACTTGTTTCGGATTTACACTTGCAGTGAGCGAACTCAAGTGCAGTTGAAAACAATAAGACAATATGATATTTACGATTTGGTTCAGTTTGAAATTATGGAAGATAAAGATAGTATCGGTAGTGAAATTAGAACCATCGACACTAAAGATAGTATTCCAATGCTATGCACTCATCACTTCTGCTCCGACTTTTTTGCTCAATTCCTATTTGCGGGATTGTGTGGTCAATAATATTACAATACATATATGTATATACATATACATATGTACATATATCGATACTATCTTTATGTATATGTATATGTATATGTTTGTATGTTTGTATGTATATATGTATGTATGTATTTATATAGGTAACTTTTATTTCTAGCAAATGCTAAAAGTCAATTTCTTCAACAGAAACAGAGCCACATACATGCTTCGTACAAGTATTCGATAATAGCCCAAGGGTGTACTTTTTTGCGCTAGAAATGTACTCGTATTTCCGTTTTATTTAGAAATTTCTCGCGTGTTTCTAGTTACTGTTCATGGTGTTGTTAATTGTGAGGACAGGGTGTGCTGAACATGCCGATGTAATATTCAACTTAAACATCAATCTGCATCGATAGCCTAATGTACTTTACAGTGATGCCCCAAGTGACCCACCCTCCCATTGTCTATGGGTTTGAAGCCATCAATTTTAGGGGTTGTTGAGGTTGTTGGCGTTCTGAAATTGATTTATAATAACGTGCTTTGTTCGAAATCATTTCAGTCTTTGCATAACCGGTTAAAACTACGGTCTTTTCGTTGAGTATTAAAAGGAATAAAGAAAGTGTTTCGCTTCTAAAACAAAGTGCAACTAATCGGTTTGGCTAACGTTCGGGTGATATTTTTAATATTTCAATCCAAGTGTGTGAATATTGTTAGCAATTTATAAGTTAAATAAATTCAAACTTGGCGCAATGGTCGTGTCCGATAATCGAGTCCGACTGCCGCGCTATGTGGGCAGTTGGAAACAGAAAACGGTTAGTTAATAACTTAGCAGTAAAAACAATGTTGGGGACGATTTAAATAAAATTAATTGAAAATGATTAAATTGCGAACTACTGACTAAAAAAAGTTGTGACAAAAACAAGTGCTAACAAAAAAAATTTTTTCTGTCCCTTAAACTTGCAAAAATGGCCTGCATTCAATAACGAGAATCGCTGCAAACTGTATGTAGTTATGTACATACAGCTATGGACACATAAATAGCACACTTGGTCTTGAAATATAAAACGTTTATTTATTCCTTAAGTTGACCACGTAAGGTTTTAAAAAAAGTAATGGTTTTGTTTTAAAAATTATTCACTTTCATATTAAGAAAAAACAAGAACAATAAATATTCTAGTATTAATAGAAATAGACGAAAACATCAATATCCTGCGAGGCAGCTGGGACACATAAATAGCACAATTTGAAAAGAGTTTACATAAAGTTAAAAAACAGTAATCCAAATGAAAAATAAATGGAATAAAGTTGCTCACTTGGTTAGTATTTTGTACTACATCCACCACTTTTAATTACTTCTTCACATCTTCGCTGCATGCTTTCCACCAGTTTTTGACATCGCTCCTTTGGGATTGAATGCCAAGTTTCCTCAACTCCAGCCCACAAATCATCAAAATTTTTGAACTTTTTATGTGCTATTTTTGTCTTGACATCATTCCATAAATTCTCTATTGGATTGAGGTCCGGGCTTTGCGCAGGCCAATCCAATATTCCAATTTTTTCTTTTTCGAGCCATTGCCGTACTGCCTTTGCGGTGTGCTTCGGATCATTGTCCTGCATAAATGTCCAGTTAATGGGCATGGACTCAAAGACAAACGGCTCCATTTTGTTTTTTAATATATCTAAATATTGATACCGGTCCATTTTACCATTTATGCGAACAATTGGCCCGACGCCATACCATGAAAACGCGTCCCAGACCATGATACTTCCACCACCGTGTTTACTGGTTTTTTTTAGTATACTTAGGGTTGAGAGCTTGACCTTGTGGACGACGTACAATTGTTTTTCCATCCGGACCCATCCTATTTATCTTGCTTTCGTCGGTCCAAAGCACGTTTTTCCAAAATTGTGTTGGGTTGTCTCTGTGGGCTTTTGCAAATGCCAGTCGAGTTTTGATGTGGCGTTTTGACAGGAGTGGTTTCTTCCTGATAATTCGTCCAAAAAGTTGAGCTTCGTTGAGTCGTCTTCCTACAAGCTTTTTAGATACATTCACACCACATTCTTCATTAACTTCAAGCATAATTTCTCTTGCTGACTTAAAAGGATCAGCTTTGCTCTTCCTTACTATTATTCTGTCAACACTCATATCGGTTTTACGTGGTCTTGGTTTTGTTGTTATCTTTTTGCTGACACAAGATGGATCTTCTTTTATTGCATTAAGAGCATTATATACCATTTTCCGAGAGCAGAGCAATATTTCAGCAATTTCGGCAGGGGATTTTCTGTTTTTTCTCATCGTGCATATAAGCGCTCTCTTTTACGGCGTGCAGTGTTTTCCCCGTCCCATTTTTACAAAATATCGACTAAATAATTATTGATTCGCAAAATCAAATTAAAAACACGCGAAAACTTGACACAAAATTAAAAATAAACGATGTTCTTAAAAATGTGCTATTTACGTGTCCACTTCAAATTAGCATTATGCCCAATAAAATTGGCACGCACAAAATTTGATTGAAAGCAAACGGTAATTTTTTGCAGGGAGATGAGCTTCATAACGGTAACAAGTAGATACATACAAAATTTTTAGAGTTCAGTTAATTTACGACTGAAGAATTTAGATGTAATATTTGGTTCGCTTTTGTGCTATTTATGTGTCCATGGCTGTATGTACATATGTACATATGTTATGTTAGCATCTGGCGAGCTTCGGTAACCCTTCCAAGGCGAACTAAATCTGTCAAAAAAATTTAAATGAAATTAAATGGCTAAATAATGTTACTCTATTGGAAATAACCGGACGTACGAATATCCTAACAAAGACGTATAGATGCCCATCTTTACAGGGAGGATAATTTTTGATTTGTGGAGTTCTTATAGTTTTTATTTTCTGAAAGGTGTGCCTTATAATCAGAAAATTCAAAATTCAAAAAGTTTTTAACATTTTTAAGTCTATTGTAAAGTTCATAAGAGCACTTTAAGTCCAAGTCATTATTTGTAACAAAGTCTAGTTCATTTAATAATTCTCAGAATCATTTTTACTTCACTTCTTGCTGAATTCACCGCAAATGGCGGTGCTTTTCATGTATTTGTATAATAATTTACAATAATCCGATTTATTAAACACAAAGTAATGAATTAGACGTTATGAATGGCGACAATGTCTTGAAACGTAAACAGTTGAAGCAGGCGGACACTCGGCATTGTAATGATTGTTTGTGATTCCATAAATTACTCCGACACTCGCTTCTGATATCACCATCACCATCCGACTATAAAGTACTATAGTTTCATATATGTATATGTATAATATATCTACATACATATGTATGTTTGAACATATATACAATTGTGATCAAAATAATACGGATAGTACTTAATTCTTTTATTAAATTAAAATTTTAACCACTTGCCTCCTTATACCAATTGAACTGTGTGAGCCGATAAAATGATTCACTTTGTATAGAAAAACGTTAATATCTGGAATAAGGTACAGTATCTAATACCGAAATGAAATATGAGAATCTGATTAAAAGGCAACACTCTTTTATCGCATCTATCAACCAGTCGTGATTTCACACCTACCTTTGAGGATGAATGTAGAGAATACTCCTCGTACTGAGTGAGTATTCAGTCTTTATCAGTACTTATATACCCCAAAGAAAGAATTCATTTGAGCTGATATTGACTTATTTCCACGTCAGAGTAGAAGCAATACTCCTGCGTGCTGTGAAGATAAAAACAACCGCAAAAGTGAGACGAGAAGTGGTGGATTGATGGAAAATTTGTATTAAAGAACAAGGAAAACAATTTAAATAACTTGCTAGTTTTGATGATTCTTTGATTATTCCTTCAATGAAGAGGTGATTTCTAACACCATAAACCTAATATATGTATCCAAAAAAGAAACATAATAGATTCAAATCTATTATAATAAAAAAAAAAATAAAATAATGCCGTCAATAGTCCGCGCAAAAAAGTGCATTCGTTTTCACTGAAAGCAATTGCTTCAAAAAATGATTGCAAATTGCTACTTCACACATTACCAAAGTTTAAATAAATATAATTTCCTGCAGGGTCGATACCACGAACTTCATACATACATGTAAATACAATACATCCAACTTGTTTGTGGGTTTTGCGTACATTTCTATGCCTTTGGATTGTGAATGCATTAACCCAGAAACGTTAATTGGATTGAACATTCGCACGTTTGTTGCGCGTACAGCTAAAAATTTGCACAAAGAAATAAATAAATAATCAACAATGTGAGAGTCAATATGTCTTTTTTGTCTTTGACTAAATGACAGCTGGAGAGAGTCGAAGCTATGATATCTTTTCCGTATGTAGGGTATTAGAACCGTGTGTTGCATTATGATTTTATAGTTTTGGTCAGTTGACGAAATGAAAATTAGTGTTTGTAATAAAATAATCCTATTTTCCTTTCCGAGAAATGCAAATTAATTTCAATGCTATCATGTGTTTTAACGCTTGAAAAGGACCCGAGTACGCGCCTTGCAATCCCGACACTTCATCATATCGTACCTAACTGACAGCAGCATGTGCATTCGATTTGCTGTTTGAACACGACAAAAATCTTCTTTCTTCGTGTTCAACTGGGGAATATAACAGTCGCTGTTTCGCTAGTAACGGAACTATACTATTTAATACAAAAACTACCACACTACCAAGTGCCACATTACGTACATTCTTCCATATAACGAATGAGCTTAATTTATTTTTTTTATTGAAGAAGCAACAGTGAGCTACTTCAAAATTCTGATTAAAAAGTTGCAAAAAAATGTTCTAAAATCATTTAGGCAAATTTCTACCCTAGCTATTTTCTATAGCCATTGCTCCTATCACCATCGTAGACTTGTAATATTAATTATGTATAAGGTGATCATGAACGATAAAGAACTTAATATTTACTGTTAAAATATTACTCTATATACCTTTTCGAGGAATTTTTGCAAAATGGGGTCAATATATCAATTATCAAAGAATCTTCCGCACTTGCGCAATGAATAAATTTAATAAAAATCATGTTCCATCCTTTTAAATAAAAATAGCAATATACAACAACAAGATTGGTAAATATTCACTCATTACCTTTACCATTATTTCCAATCCAATAATTTCTTACAGCGTCTTCCTTTTTCTTTTAAATTATATATTTCTTACAAAACTTTCAGAGAGCCGAGAATTTGAACCGATGATAACCGAATCTTGAAACTAAAACTGACTATCAATATTCTGAGTAACATATCGATTAATTGTATAAAGCTCAGCACTTTCAAGTACTTAGGCCTTAATACTCAGTACATTAAAACGATCCTGAGAAAATGTATCAGGTCATTGATTAGTACTGAGTAATTCTGAGTTCATCGAATCGTTGTGCTACCGATCCTTTTGATAAACGAGTTGTTAATACTCTCGTCCTCTCGTCCCAACACTAATTAACACGTATATAAAATATCACTCATTTCGTAATGAAGTTTTTTTCTCATTTAATGTGAATATTAAAAAATATTAATGTTGACTGCAGTAATAAATTCCTTTTATTCTTCTTTAAAATGTCGCCAGATAATGAAAATATCTATAGCATGTTCCTTTTTGTATCGATTGGAGTTCACCATACCGACATCGAATCGAACTCGATGCCATGAGAAATGTCGAGGTCGGAATGACTTTGCTTTTTGTGTGGAAAAAAAACTTCGATTCGAATTCGAAAACTCGGAAGAGTTCATCAGACCAATATTAAATCGACTCGTTCTCGCTCTGTGGCAATTTGGGTTTACACTGTCCATGTGCCAGACGAATATGAGCAGGTGTCTACCATCACGTGCAAGAAAGCGTGACGCTCTATGCTCGCGTCTTTCTAATCGATGGGATCCCGTATATGTACGTACATACATACACAAGTGTATACAAAGTTACGCATACAGTTGCATATACATACATATGTATGTACATACATATGTGAATATGAAAAAATGTCGTCTTGCTGCGGTCCCTATATCACTATTTTAACGAAATTTTTCGATTTTAACTTGGCTAGTTATTTCCAAAGAGATAATAACAAAATTAACAATGCAGTCGATAATGGAGCTACCTCAAAATGTTAAAACCAAAACATATAAATTCAATCGATATATGTTAGGCTGCTTCGATAGAGTCAAAGAGTTGGTATATCTAGAATATTTGTACCTACAAACTTTCAGATGCATTCGTCATTTCAATTCTCCATAGCCTTTCGAACTACACAAATCTTTCGTAAGATAATTGTCTATTTCGGCAACTACATACTTAATTAAAATTAAATCAGGTTTTGAGGGCGACATTTTTTTAATCTTTTGTTAAGAAATATTTTCTCCATAGATCAGTAGAATAATTTTTTGAACAAAAATACACAAAATCTTGTCTATCTTACCAGCTGTCTACCATTTTCCCTTGGAAAAACTTCGAAATATAATTTCTGAAAACTTCGACATAATTCAGTTTTTCATAATCTTGAGAGTTCAACTGACATTTTGGTAATCTGTTTTATTACTTTCAAATTTTTATACAAACTTATTTTTTATGTATGTAGGTTGGTTCTATCTAAGGATAGTAAGATCAATCAAATTAATAAAATTAATGAAGTATTTCTTTTTCAAAAAGTGGTTTAGTCATAAACCAGAAAAAATTACAAACAAGTTGTTTATTTATTCTAACATTAAGAACAAAAATAATCTAAAATACCGATTCATATCTTGTAATTAATTGCAATAATTTTTTTTGTTGTGCCATTAATCATTTGAGCCATTACTCGAGTAGTGAATTTTAATTGCCACCCCAGCTCTATCCAAATTTCATTGAAACAAACAATAATTGGCGATCGAGCCTAATGTATGTACTTACATGTACAAAACACAAATTAAATACTTGTTGCATAATCGAATAGACAAAAAAGCCAAACTCCAATTTGTCGCTAATCATCCGCAATCCCCGCATCGCTGTGTACTCGTATGGCATGCGTTTATTGCTATTTGTGAATTCCTTTCCGCTTAACTGCCTTTCATTACTGGCCATCCTCTGTTTCCTATTTTTCATATGATATGCTAATACTTCTAAGCAATTGATGAAATGCTATTGAATTTGGTATTTTGATGTGCTTCTTTATTGTCTAATTATCTAAGCGATACATTTCTTAACTGACGATTTTCAATTCTCATGTTTGCAGCTAAATGTACGCGTTACCACCATGGACGCCGAGCTGGAGTTTGCCATACAACACACAACCACCGGCAAACAACTGTTCGACCAGGTCGTCAAAACGATTGGACTTCGCGAGGTCTGGTTCTTTGGCCTGCAATACACCGACTCAAAGGGTGATTCCACATGGATTAAACTTTATAAAAAGGTAAATAAATTTAATTTACATAAATTAATTAATATTTGATTGCATTATGTTCTTTTGTGTTTTTTACTTATATAAATCGTTTCTGTAAATTCTTAATCACATTTCACTAATCAAAAATATGGTGTTAATGTGATCACTTGCTTATTAACTTGTATAATGGTTATAAAATAATAAATTATTATTTATGGATAACTACAACTGGTTCAAAAACTGTGCCAGCAATTGGGCACAGAAATGGCGTATCTGAGCCTAACACCTAATTTGTTTTAAATAAGTATTTACACTTTTATTACTTCGTCATTGCTAATTAAAATCGTCGATATTTTAAGTTTCTTCAGTGATTGAATATGGATGATTAATGCTCTGCTATAGCCGATTAAAAATATCTCCTTTTTCAATCATAAGCCAGTCTTTTGTTAGCTTTGTGGTATTAATTTGATCATTATCCTAAAAAAAAAAATTATGTAAATGCCCACACAAAAGTTATGTCATAATGGGACACTTTGGCACATTGTGCGTTTACTTGTTGAAATTTCATTGTGAATTTTGTCCTTTAACATGGGAAATGGAGAAAAATTCCCCGGGAGTTTATATTCAGAATTGGTTTGCTTATTTTTTATTTAAACCGTCCCATATTAGTTTTTGCTATGGTTTTAACATTTCAGGTATAAGTGTGCTTTTTTTCTGTCCATATCTACATGCATAGCCCTTTTTAAAGTCAGCTTAATTCAATCCTCATTGGAATAGTAAGTTCAAAGTTTTTAAAAATGTGAGTTCATTCTCAATTGAAACAGTCACAATAATGTTATGCTGTTTGGCGAAATAGCAGATACCGAGGGTGGGTCAAAAAGTTCTTAACATGTTGAATGAGACGCTTTGTTGTAACTTGGTCGCTAACACCGCTTCCGTCCATCGCGAGCACGATGTAGAGAATAACGCGCTTCGTTGAATTCTGGCAGCTGCTGCGAAAATAAAACCCCCAAGTCTAGTTATCATATTCCTTTTCTACTTATTATTCATTATTCTTGTGGCAGTAACAACTGTCTAAATAAACATGTATGCATGCTGCCAGCGGTGTCGTATTCTGAGATTCTATCATTATTGATCTGTGAGTAGACTACTGCGAATTATTAAGGTAGCTGCGTTACTTCATTGGTTTTTGAGAGTTCTTTAAACAAGCTTGATAAATACCATGGGAACTCGAGAACGAAAAAATATCGCGCCGACACGCAGTGAAGTGATATATCCAAACAAATAATGTGAGAGAAAGAAGAATGCTAACCGTGTTTTTATTATGCTAAAGTGTAAAAATAAGATTTATTAGCACATATTTAATAAGTAAATATATAATATACTAAAAAAAATCGACTCTTTGCCGCTGATTTGTCAGAAAAAAGCATGGCCCACTTCTACTTGAGATCTGTCAAAATCGTCAAAAACCAAAGTTGGGGTATCACCTTCTGTATTCAGTTCACCGTGTAGTAGTAGTTTGAGCCATTTTTAAACTTTTACAGGAATCCACCTGAACCTTTATAAAGAACATGAAACCAATTATTCAAGGCCTCTTACCTACCTTGGCCGATGCAAATGAATTAATACTTTCTTCGAAGATCAATGTTTTTTTTTAGCTAATTGTGCTTCGAGGCACAAAGTAGATAGATTTATTATCGCGACAAGATTGGTGAACCCTTTTTTTTTTATTTTTGACAAAGTAGCCAAAATGCTGAATGAACGCTTACCATTGAACAGAAACTGGAATCGAGGAAAATATACATATTGATGACATTTAGTAAATCGTATGGATAAAGTCATTTTAATAATTATAAGGGTGTCCAACATTACTAATTTTACTTCAATAATTTTCATACTCATATTTGCGGCTACTGAATTGATCTGTCACAAATGCAAACTATTTTATACGAGTATGGGACATTTCCTTTTGTTATGTTTTACCAAATATTTTGTTTTTTTTTTTTACTAAAAAATATTGAAATTTATAAACTCCCACATTGTACAAATAATTTGTATGTATGTACTTCTATATAATCTCAATGGCTTTCGTTCAGCCAGAGTCGCCTGCCATAAAGACCATAAAATACTTGAAACGCGTTAAGAAGTATGTGGATAAGAAAACAGCAGATGGCCACCAACACAACAACGATATTAGCGATGAAGACGACGATGCTGATGATATGGTGAGCCTGTCGCAAAGAGACCCATACGTCATATCGTCATTAGCAAGAAAGAACCGATCTTTAGTTTTTAAAATCCGCTTAGAGCTCATTTGACGTGTAAATAACGTGCTAAACGAAAGTAATTTATGCGACCCAAGTGTATTTTATGTATTTATTTTTAATAATCTTAAATTTTTCCCACAATAGAATCTTCCAATTATGCGTAGTTCCGAATTCCCGCATATTTGCTCCTTTCATACATACAACATATACATATGTATTTTAGCTTGCTGATGTCTTGCTTTTACAATATTTAACAATTATTTGTCACCTTATTCTTATTCTCACTAATGCATCCATAAACCGATAGACTGGATCAATGCCATTCTCTACATGGGTAAATTGTTTTACTAATTTATTTGACCGATCAGTTATTCTTTGATTTTATAAGTATCAATTAGTATTATTAATATTTGTTACCACTTTTCCTTTGGCAGGTTTTGAATCAGGATGTGAAGAAGGAGAACCCTCTGCAGTTCAGATTTCGCGCCAAATTTTACCCGGAGGATGTAGCTGAAGAGCTTATTCAGGATATTACGTTGCGCCTGTTCTATTTGCAAGTGAAGAATGCCATACTATCCGATGAAATTTACTGTCCACCAGAAACGTCCGTACTACTCGCTTCGTATGCTGTTCAAGCGCGTCACGGCGACTACAACAAGGGTGTACATACAACTGGCTTTTTGGCCAATGACCGCCTTTTGCCACAACGTGTCATCGACCAACATAAAATGTCTAAGGATGAATGGGAGCAATCGATAATGAATTGGTGGAAGGAGCATCGAGGTATGCTTAGGGAAGATGCCATGATGGAGTACTTGAAGATCGCTCAGGATCTGGAGATGTATGGCGTGAATTACTTTGAAATCCGCAACAAGAAAGGTACCGATCTGTGGTTGGGCGTGGACGCACTCGGTCTCAACATCTATGAACAGGACGATAAACTGACGCCGAAGATTGGATTCCCTTGGTCGGAAATCCGAAATATTTCGTTTTCGGACAAAAAGTTTATAATTAAGCCAATCGACAAGAAAGCGCCCGATTTTGTCTTCTTTGCCCCCCGTGTTCGTATCAATAAACGAATCCTAGCGTTGTGCATGGGCAACCACGAACTGTACATGCGACGCCGCAAACCCGATACAATTGATGTACAACAGATGAAGGCGCAAGCGCGTGAAGAGAAGAACGCCAAGCAGCAAGAGCGGTGAGTTTGTGTACCACCAAAACATTTGCCTCTTTTTATATTTATGTTGTTCGTTTATTTCCAGTGAGAAACTGCAGTTGGCACTGGCTGCACGTGAACGTGCCGAGAAGAAGCAGCAAGAGTATGAGGATCGTCTAAAGCAAATGCAAGAGGAAATGGAGCGCTCGCAAAAGGATCTGCTGGAAGCACAAGAAATGATACGCCGTTTAGAAGAGCAATTGCGTCAGCTGCAAGCTGCCAAGGACGAATTAGAGCTGCGCCAAAAGGAATTGCAGGCCATGTTGCAGCGTCTCGAGGAGGCCAAAAATATGGAGGTCGTTGAAAAGGCCAAGCTGGAAGAGGAAATCATGGCCAAACAAATGGAAGTGCAACGCATTCAAGACGAGGTGAACGCCAAGGATGAGGAGACGAAACGTCTGCAAGACGAAGTTGAAGAAGCAAGACGCAAACAGGCATGTAAACGTATTATGGATGTATACAATACATACTGATCTGAAAAATGCTAAAAAATAAATAAAAATGTAATCTGAAATATTTTTCTAAAATTTTTTTAGGCGGAAGCTGCTGCAGCGCTTTTGGCTGCATCGACGACACCGCAACATCACCATGTGGCAGAGGATGAAAACGAAAATGAGGAGGAACTCACAAATGGCGATGATGGTGGCGATGTTTCGCGCGATTTGGATACAGATGAACATATCAAGGACCCCATAGAAGACAGACGCACACTGGCCGAGAGAAACGAACGTCTCCATGATCAGTTGAAGGTAAGGAGTTTAGGCATAATTAAATTTCTAAATTGGCCCTTTTTATGACAAATTTTACCTCTTACTCGAATCCAAATAGGCTTTGAAGCAAGATCTAGCACAATCACGTGACGAAACGAAAGAGACGCCAAATGATAAAATTCATCGGGAGAACGTGCGTCAAGGACGTGACAAATATAAGACATTACGCGAAATACGAAAAGGCAACACCAAGCGTCGCGTGGATCAATTCGAAAATATGTAAATTAGGATGCCAACAGAGTTGGATGCTAAATGTTCAAGCATGACTGGTAAGGCAATGATGCCAGTCTTTTGTATAGAACAACAAACAAGACAAATAGAAGCGTGTATGTTAACACAACAGCAACTACATATGTACATTAATCCACAGCATCCAATCGATCAATTAACTGAAAACACTCCAGCGCTCCATCGACTGCATTCAAGTCGATCATTTTATAGAAACGAAAGTTAAAAATATAAATAAGCGAAAAAATAAGAAACAACATTTGATACAGTTTTGATAAGTCTTCGATGTCGCAAAGTAGATAAAACCCCTGAAAGCAAAGAACATAACGCTTACAATTCAAATTTATAGAAACAATTAAATGCATTTTCTTTCCTTTTTTGGATAAAAGATAGAAACTGAATAAATCGAAGCATTTCCTTTCTGTTCATCCTAAATATATTTAAAGATTTAATTGTTGAATTCTATATATTTTCATCGTTTGTATTTTATTTTTATTTCATTTCCCTAATACAAAAGAAAATACTTGTTTGCTTATTCTCCGTAATATTCCCGTGTTTGGCATTTATTCAATTATCCTTAAACTATGAACATGGTTAGAATAAAATGAAGAGTGCGAAAAGCAAACAAAAGAAATTTTGAATTCGTATTGGAAGCATTTTTCCCGGGCGATACTAAAAAGTCAATTGTTTTCCCCCATTTTTGAACACAACATTAAAATTTTAAAGCGGAAACCAAAATTTTTTTTCCGTCTTTTAATTTTTTAATTATATACTGGCAGATATACATACATATATTAATTGTATTTTTTTTTTTTTTTTTTTGAAACCCTTTAAATGATATAAATAATTTAAGGTATAGTTGTTCTATATTATAAATACTACACATTATTATTAAATAACAGTACTATTAATTTGAAAGGATAAATGGAAAGCTAATCATTCAAAAGAAAAATAGAGCAACGGGAATCCATTTATATTAAAAACTTGTTATTATTACACGGCAGAATAATTATATTATATATAATATAATAAAATAAAAACCTATTGTATTATTAGAAAAAACTCAAAATTACTAAAAGTTTGGAGAAATGGGAAGCGAAATTAGGTATCTCATAGTTTTTTATGCGATGAGCGAAGTTCATTTTGATCATATTTTCCCAATATACTAAGTGTAAATTTGATATGGGAACATTCCGCTATTTTGGATTTTGGGCTTGGCACGGTTTTCGTTATTTTTAAACAATTTCGGTTGGAAATAAGTGGCAGAAAGGTTGAACACACCAAACCTGCAAAACTGAGAAATTACTACCAGAAAAAAAACTAGAAGGCTTTGAAATGAAATTTATTTTAATTATACTATTCGTGACCTCACGCGATGGCCACAATCACTTTGCTTTAAATTCTCCAATATCTTTTACCAGATCACCTGTCTTCTTCAATATTCCATTCACGATTGACGAATATTCCTGAATCGGACACAGCTCTGGGCTTTTTGGTGGATTGCAGTCGTGAAGTACGAAATCGATGTTATTTGCAATGTATCACTACAATGTGTCCTTGACGTAGTGGAAGTTTGCCAGATCCGGCCAGAACAGTGACCTGCTACCATGACTGTTAATACATGACAGAAGACGGTAAACTTGGGCGCTCATCGTCCCGGCTGTGATAAAAGGGTTACTTTTACGGCCACAGGAACAAATGGCTTGCCAAACCATGTACTTTTTGGGAACTTGGACTTCATTTTCAATTTACAGCTTTCGGGCGCATTTTGACGACTTGCTTTGCGTCTCGATCTGGAGCTGTTTGAACTTTGAAGCTTCCCGCTTTACTTTTTGTACAAAAGACTGCGATTTACATACAGATTTTGTAACAGTACACGACGAAGCCTTCAGATTTTGCGAAAATGCCCTGAGAAACTACCCAGCACTGCTTTGATCGCTTTGACCACGCTCACCGCCGCTGCCTGGCTTTCTAGTTACTGTCACTCCTTCTTTGTATCGATTCCAAACTGTGGAAACTGTCGACAACAACTGTCGTGTACAAAAATTGGTCATGCCGCTGACTCAGTTGCCTTTTTAACTAAACTGTAAATAAAATCCAATTGAACGCAACATAAATGAATACAACTTTTTTAAGAACGATTTTTTTTGTGGGGCACGTAGATCACGACTGGGAACACAATAAACATAGCGATGCGTAAAGCTCATTTCTACACACCAATGTTGAGGTAGAGTTTTTTGCCGCGATAAGTGTTTCGCTAGAATGATCTACATGAGAGTGAGACTTGAAGGTAATTAATAGTTAAATGTTTCCTTTCTATCCAAAAGGGGTGGCGGATATATTATGTGCATCAACAAATCTCCCGGAAAGTGCTTAGTACAACAATAAAGTATTTAACGCCAAAAACACGCAGGTCAACCTCGGTTTTAACCGCAACCTTTAAGACTGTAGGTCACGTAAAACTACTACCCGACGTGGAGGCATCAACTCTCCCGCAGGGACTGAAACGATGGACCCCCAATTACCTGAGTGTGTGTATATTTTAGTATCAGTATATTTCAGATCCGCTAACCTCGATGTTAAGAAGAGCTAATCAAGAGGTTCGACAAGGTGGCATCTTCTCCCTACTTCTGTTTAATATTATACCTCCACGCTCCCGTAACCGGCTAACCGACACTATTGTCTCGTGTGCTGATGATTGCTCGGTAATGGCTATAGGCGCTGACTTGTCCTACCAAGTCATCTACGATCTTATTCACAACTTGGACGCAGGAGGTCTGGGTGGATCTCTACATCAATGTTGATGCCACACCATCCCAACAGTTAATCACCCAAGGATTTTATAGATCACCTTTGACAACCTGCACTCCTTCTTAGCACACACAGCCGCAGTCGTCAATATAGGACAGATCCCCAACAAAGTCCCCAAGTTGATCGCCGGCAGCACCTGGGACAAATAAAAAAAATACGTTGTTGGCAATATATGTACATATGTATGTACATAAGTATGTACAAAGCGATTTGCCGGGCGGTTTTAAACTATGCTGCACCAACAGAACTCAGTGGGCAACACTACAGTACGCCGTGACGGGTGCCTTCTGATGCCCCCTGTCAAATATACACCAAGAACCTTGCATTCTCCCCATACATGGCAGGACTGCTGATCCGCGAGGGTACCGATTGGCCTTAAATGGATTTCAACGAGCGACAATCACCACCATCACCAATAATCAATCAATGCGATTTTTTAGCCGCTTCAAATGTGTACTTATTTTACTTAAATCTCTTATGCCATGTTTCAGCATAGCCAAAAAATTTCTTTAAAAAAAGTGAGATTAAAAAGTTAAAACTTTAGATGAAAATTGGTCGACATTTTCCAAATTTTGTATAATGTTTAAAAGTCTGGATAACATGCTTTTGGTAAAACCATGAATGACATTTTACACACTTTTGAACTTCAAACTGAAATCGTTTTAATTTCGTAATATTGCTCAGAGATTTTGGCACATTGGAAACATCGCATACGAAATGAATGATTCCGCAGCACAACAACAACAACAAGTGGAATATCCTTGAAACCATCAGAAAAGAACTAAAAAGCGAGCTCGTTCAATACCTAACTCTAACGACATCCGCTCCCCTCAATTGAAATTTATTCACAATTAATTGAATATATCGTGGAATTTGGAAAAATTAAGCTGAATGTCTCTTTTTTGCGTATTGTGCTTATCTGAAACTGTCGGATGAAGTGGAAATTTCTGAGTGAAAGTGAATTTCAGAACATGCCCATTTACTAGAAGAGTCGTAATTCAAAAAACCAAAAACTCGAGAATAACTCCATTAAAGGCGGATCCATCGTTCTTGACCGGACGACTTTTTGTTGGCAGTTCATACCAAGGCGAATTTACATATATCAGGTCACGGCGAATTTTTATAAAGTGGTGTTATAAGTATTTACAAAAACAAAAATTTACACCAACAAAATATACGCATAATGACAGTATAATTTACAACAAACACATCATTTTGACTGGTGAATTCATATAAGGTGAAGTTGATCCAGCAGCTTGTTGTTGTTGTTTTTGTAGCGGCTAGTCACGCCCTGTGAAGAACGGATTCACTCATGGTCGTTGTCGTCAAACTCATCTAGGGGGAGGCCCAGGAAACGTGCTGTTTCGACAGAATTGGACCAGAGGGAGAGGGGGGTTAGATGAGTAATCTCATCAAGCAGCTGATTGAATTTGCTTGGTGAACGTTAAGTTAAAATGATGTGTTTTGTTGTAAATCATATTGTCATTGTGCGTGCATTTTTTTAGTGCAATTTTTTTTTGTACTTATAACACCATCTGATATGAATTCGCCTTGGTGCCGAACTAAACGATGAATTCATAGAAGGTGATAGCAAGATAAACAAGGCGAATCCGATGTATATTTTGTTTGTGTAATTTTGCTTGTGAAATTTCAAAATCTGAACACACCAAAGAATTTGGAAAGAAGAACAAGCATTCAGCTCATGGAATGCTATCCCCTTGTATGAATTCGCCTTGGATGAAGCGTACTTCAGCACGCTTTCAGTCAGAAAATTTATGAGAGCAAACAAAAAGTTGTTGGGGTAAGAACGATGAATCCGGCTTAAAAGTTTTGAATTTAAATATACTCTCTTAGTAAAAATTAATCCATTTTTTGTTCTAGTGAGCTACCTGCAATCGGTACAGCTATTAAATGTTTGCATGACATAGAGGAAGAGGTGGCGGGCATTTCTGCATACTTGATTTAATGCTGATTTTTTTGGATTATGACAATCTTCTAGTGAACGAGCGATATAAGTATGTACATACATATATGATGTGTATGCATCTACATAAACCGTATGGGGTGAATAAAAGATGAAAATGTGCCCCTGGGGTTTGAAAAGCTAAATTGGGTTTTTATTTTTATTTCTCTATTTGATCTTAGATTTCTATGATAAGGTTTGGCATAAGTAAAGAATAGGGTCCACTGAGCTAGAAAAAAAAATTGGGCGTGGTCCGCCTTTTTCAACTGATTCTTATGGTATGATTCTTATAATAGTGTACAACTTTTCTTCCGCAAACGAATAGGGTGGGTGTTATGGAGGGGTAAAGGGGATATTTTTAATATGTATATTTCAAAAAATATATAAATATTGACATTGTTGGATAGGTAATTTAGAGATCTTTCGCCCAATGTGTATATTTGTATATATTATATATATATATATGTATATATATTTTGAGAAAATCAAAAAAATAATGACCATTTTTTTCAGAAAACATTTTTTTTTTTTTTAAATTCGTAATTAACTGTATTTAAAAATATCATTGTGAAAAAGTCCGCAAAAATACCTTTCATTTGATATATAATTTAATATAGTTGTGTTTAAATATTATAAGATCTTTTAATTTATTTGTGTTGCTGTGAAAGGGAGAATTGGTCATATTGAAGGTTATGATCCTTGAGTTGAATCAACAATGTAAATATTTTTGAAATCGGTTATATATTTTTTGAAATATAAGCTATTAAAAATATTGAAATTACCCCCTTTACCCATCCATAACAGCCCCCCCTATTCGTTTGCGGAAAAAAAGTTGTACACTATTATAACAATCAGTAGATTCTTTTATTTTTAGATTTTTTTATTTTTTTCTAGCTCAGTGGACCCTATTCTTTGCTTGTTCCTAAGGTTTTACTAAAGGCACATTTCTTATCATATATCATATTGGTACTTGCACTTTATATACAAGAATGATGGAAACCCAGATTACGACAACGCCGGCAGCGTACACGTCACAGATGTTCATACCACATGAATAGCGAGAAGAAAAGGAAGGGTGTAACTGCACTTGGGCGTTTATTTTCTACAATACAAAACTCGGCACTTAAAATTTATTATTGTGTTTAACTTTTTGTAAAAATCACTATAAACTCAGAATAATCAACTTTTCCCGACCCATTTGCGACGTCAATCCTTCAAACCAAGAAAGTACGAAATAACGGAAGTGCTTTTGTCGTCACCTTCTTTTCTCTGCATCATGCTTTACATATATACTAAAAATTTATGGGGCTATAAAACTGCATAGATATTTTTTAAAAATTCTAATAAAAAAGTCTGAGGCTTTGATGAAACTTTGTTGTATTTTAGAGTTTAAAAAGTTTGAAATGTGGATTTATACGCTGTTATAAAAAAATAACAACCAAAGAACAATAGCCGAAACTGATCAAAATGCCGTGTCCATATTATTTTTCACATAACTGCATATATCACTCATAAAAATCGAAGATCAAAATTGGAATTATAGGAAAAAACTCTATAGTTTTACAGTTCGCTGAAAATCCTTCCAAGATTAGACATTTTCAACTTTTTTTATGATAAGCGTCTAATGTATGTACTACATACGTATGTATGTAATGTAACGTAATGTATGTACGTATGTACATACGTATGTAGTACATACATGTACATACATTCATTTATGCGAATATAAAGGGGTATGATTGAGAAAATAAATGAAAATGCATTAAAGCAAATATAAAAATTTTATTTAATCGTTTTTGCTATGAAAATTTAACCGAACAACTTATCTCGAATTCGCACTCTTTTGTTGTGATGCTGAAAAGTGAATTCATCTCAGGAAATATTTAAACCATTATTTGTTCGTAGCAATTATTTAAGGGGCTATTTTAGTAAATGTTGTATTTAAACATTAGAGATTTGAATTTATTCCTCCGAAAATAAAAATGCAACAAGTAAGTTGCTTTGTCGAAAATATACTGATACATATGTATGTGCACATATATCTACATACATACACGAGAAGAGAGTACTTATGTATGTATGTATATTATCGAGAGTGCAAGTATTCGGACATATTAGTACTGCAAATACAATATGGGATTTTTATTTACCGAGTCTGATAGCATAGTGCAAAATGACTATTTAACGATTTTCTAAAGATCATTAATTTCATTTACATTTGAACATTTTTATGTATGTACATATGGGTACATACTATAATTCCAAACATGCTGTTAGTCTGATACGCGGACAGTTTAAGCATCCAATAAGGCCTCATTGCATAAAAATTGTTAAAAATTCAATTTTCTCTAACTGCCGGAAACATATTTTTGTTTAGTAATTACTGCTTCTTAATTTTCCATTGGTACTTCCCCAGTCGGTTTTGGACGTCCTACACTGGGATTCAACAGAAGCTTGATAAGATACTCTACGGATGGTCGCTCAGCTGTTTGGAAAACGTTCAGCCCACGGTCCTCCATCGCCAAACGTGTACTTGGCCCGATTGCCACCAATTTCCAATTGCCCATATTCACGTTATGCGCCTTACAATATTCATATACACAATTGACTCCGGACGGCGAGAAGAAAGCAAAGTACTCTATATTCTCTTCTTTTAACGCACGTTCCATATTTTCCGCAAGTCCTGGATGGCAGACGGTTTCGTACACCTCGCATGCATCAACTTGAAAGCCATTCTCAACCAACTTGGAGAGGAGCATATCTGTGCGTAGATTGCCACACGGCAGCAGAAGTGGCAAATCCCGCGAGCCATCGAAAGTGTCCACTATATAATCGCCAAGATTGCGCGCATTACCTGTTTGCTTGCCGTGTGTAAAGAGTTGTTGCAGTGACGATAGCGCTAAATTGTGTGTGACCTCTCCAACTGAATAGTTATGCAACAGCTTCCAACCGCTATGCAGTTCCGACAATTGAAGTGCCTCGCAAACGGCATCGACGCATCGTGGACTGGTGAAGATGACGCCGGCAAAACGATCTGGTGTTTGTAATTTTGCTTTCAACTCATCCAAATTTTTGAAGGCGAAACTCAGAGTCGGCACAAATATAGGATTGAAGCCGTTTGCCTGTAATTCTTCCGCGTACCGGTCACTACTATCTGACTCAGATTTGAAAATTATCACGGTGCGCCTTCCACTCATTTCTTCGGTGCAATATCAACGTAACTTGATTGACTAAATAGCTCTTGCTTCCGAATTGCGAAGTGGTGTTCAATTATAAAAATTAGCAGGTGGCTACCAAAGCTAATGTGGATACGAGTGTGCAAGTTCTCTCAGCTTACGAGTGGGTGGTGAATGAAATCCCCAATCTAGTGATGTACCGAAAGAAGCCGACTCAAGTACTTTACATGAACTCGAGTAAGCCAAAATTTAGTATCCGGATGCACATATTCGAGTACGGGTCTTAACAAAGCGAATCCATACAAGGTGGTGTTATAAATACAACTACAAAATTCCTATGTATTTTGTTTTTGTTTCTGCGCAAGAGTTGTCAAAATTTAAATACATTTTGTTTTTACTTTTACGGCTTTTGAAAGCTCATACGCAAAAGCAAAAACAAAATACATGTAGGTGAATAAAAAAAATCAAATCAGCTGGTCTTATGCCATCACCCTCTATAAATTCGCCTTGGGTCTTAAGTACTTAAATTACTTTTGAAATATAAATCGCAGTTTTCGTTTTTATGAAAAAATTTTATTTTGCATTGCATGGATTCATATTGGGATTCATAAGCTAGAAATTAACATCAATTTATTATGTACAAACGAGATCTAACCAATATAGCCAATTTCTACAAGCGTGTTGTGAGTACATCGTCATCAGTCACCAAAGTTTTTCCGTGCACGTCTTAAAAAATTCCAAATCTTATGAACAAGGTAAAAGTTGGGATTATTAGTTGCGTATTTTTTTTTTATAAAACTGTGAATATGCTAGTAAGTCATTCATTAATACTCGATCCGAGTACCTAACTGACTTGATTCTTTTTAAATGAGTACTAAAATACTCGAGTACCAAACAAAGCGGATTCGGTACATCACTAACCCAAACATTAATTGTACTTGGATAAAAGAATCAGGGTGCGGCTAAATAATTTTAGTTTCGCAGTAGGTCTTATGGGAAAGTTGTAATCGTAAAAATAGTAGTACACAATTGCATATTACGAATTTTCAATATCTCTTCATAATTGCAGATTTCATTATGAAGCAAATTTAGCTTGCCCCAACTACTACATATGTCAATCCTAAGAAATTTTAATACATTTTATGCGTATGAGGAACAGCAAAAACAAATAATTTAGAACACACTTTTTTAAACTCCGAATTTTTGAATACATGTAGCAACATAAACCTATGCAATGGTACGAGGCAGTAGCTATAACTTAACCTAATGTAAGTAAACTTTTTCAATTTCTTTTCACCAGATTTCAAGACGTATAAAGAGGTGGTCAAAATAATAATAAATAAATAAATAATAAATAAATAATAATGTTGTATATTAATTGTTTAAATGTGGGTGGTTTTAAAATCCGAATTCAAATTTTTGGGATACATCGCATAAATTTGCATTTCAAAATTATTTGATGTTAATTGTGATTGTACGTATAAACAAGCTGACAGTAGATGGAGGAAAAATACGACCTGTCGAACCTGAAGGCAGACGTGGCCTAAATGGGATCGGATACGATCGCGCAGCGTTCTCTCTCTAAGAAGGGAAAACATTTCGAACGTGATCGGGGCTCTAACAGGGCACTGTCTGATAGGTATACATGCTGAAAGGTTGGGAGTGCTCTTCCGAAGATGCTGTAGGAGCTGCAAGAATGACGAGGAGGAAACGATCTTGCAATTACTGTGTAAGTGTCCTGCACTGTGTAAAAGCAGAATGCGATATCTGGGATCACCGTTTCTGGATGACCTTAGTAAGGTTTCAAGCACCGAGGTAAATTGTCTGTTCAAGTTCATCAATGAGGCATACTGGTATAGTAAGGGGTAATTTCTTTTTGGATGGTACAAAAATTTTCTTTGTGGTAACACAATGGGCCTAATACTGGCCTAAGTGAGCCGATGGCACTCCAACCTAATGTTATTAAAATTTCCCTTGATGACCTTTTTTAAGATAAACAATTTTTTAAATAGTAATAAGGGGAGAACCCAAAATAGGCGTAAAAAAGCGAAAAATCAACGTTGTGTTTTTTTGCAGCGAAAAGCAAACGTATTTATTTCTTAAGACTTTTGTTAACATATTTGCGTGCAGAAACAATTCATTTATGTTTCCATGGCAGTGTTTAGTTTACAATTTCAATCGAAGTATCAGAAGTATTATAGTTCAAAGCTACTAATATAGCGATTAATGTTGTCAATAAACAAAGCAAGATATATGTAAGCACAAGTATTTTCGAAACTATACAATTTCTTGTTTTCTTAAAATTATTAAAAACGAGTTCTCGCATATAAGTAAAAAATATATTATATACAACAATATGTACTATAATTACCTTAACATAAACAATAAATTAGCGTTCTCTTTAGCGTCAACGTATACTTTTAGAAATAAGTTTTAGCAAACTTCAGATCTCTGAAAACCATAAATTAAATAAATATATTTTATAAAAAATTATGTATATAAGGTGATTGCACCAGCTAAGAAATAATTTGACTGTCCTTCCACTTTTTGAGCAAGTCACCACGTTTATATTTGTAAGTTGGTAATGGCAGTTCTTCGTTTATTTTGCGCAAATTAAAACTATCACGACCATCAATCCTTTTTCTTGGGGCAGGGGTACCCCAAAATTCCGATAGCGGATGACTGCCTAGGGGAGAAGCCATACCGCAATTTACAGTTAACGGTGTCACAAGCTCAGGATTAGATAGTAATGATGGGCGTGGAGAATAAGTCGGTCGACAGGCAGTGCCGACCGGTTGGAAACTGTGGGCAGCATCTAATACTTTCATCTGCTGTCCTAAATCATTGCTCTCGGTGTTGAATGAGTTTTCACGGGATACATTAAGGCGGTCTTTTTGTGACTCGAATCCAGATGACTGTGACGAAGCACGCGATAGATCCTCTCCACCAGAAGTCATCGCTGGACGTGGCTCTGGAAAATGTTTGTTAGCTTGATTCAAAGAGCATACAGTAAAAAATGATGTAGCTGGCTGATTACTATCCAGACATGTTGTGCTGAAACGCGATGGTGTAAGCAAATTCGTTGTAGACTGACGCTGTTGCTGATATACCGCATTACTGGACAGTGAAAATGGCGAATGTAATGACGCTGTATTTGCCAAGAAAGTTCGCTGATTTATTGAGTTATTATTGCGATATTGCGTAAAAATGTCTTTACTTTGTTTTTTCAAGTAATGTGCATTGGTTTCACCACTAAAAGAGTTATGCGGGAATGAAGCAGCGCTTCTACAATTTCTATTATTGTTATAAATTGGATCAAGCATGGTTGATCGTGGTCGCCCACTGCTGTTTATCTCCCAATTCGACCTAAAAAATGGACTGTGTGTAGTCAATGTGGCAGATGAAAAGGCAGTGTTAAAATCTCTCGAGGTTGGTGTAGCATATTGTGGCTGATCGAGGTAGCTAGATTTATAGCTGGAGTTAGGAGAAAATTGCGTTCTTGATATATTTTGTAGTGAAATTGTTGAAGAAGTAACTGGCGACTTATATAGATGTCTTTTTTGAAGTGGTGACGGTTGTCCACCAAGTAAGGTAGTCGGATTTGTGCTCGCACCACTACAGTTAAACTGTTGACTCAATACGCTGACTGTGTCGTCGTCGCTTAAGTAGTCCTCAGAATATATTTTATGAAAACTATTTTTGCTAATATCATGAAGTTTCGGTGACAGATCTACATCATTTGTCATTGAAAGAGCGAGAGTTAGTGCTGATGCAAAGAGCTGTCGAAAGAAAAAGTTAACTTGTTACTCAGGACTAAAATATTTGCATCTACAATACTAACCATTAAAGATGTTTGTGGAAAGTAGAATTGTTCTTCTACCAAACCGCCAGCGAATGTACTCCACAAGGCCAACAAAAATGTAAAACGCGTCAACTTAAAACCATCAATAATTTTATAGCCAAAAGACATTGCTAGTAGTGCAAAGGGATAGGTGAGTACGTAAAGAGATGAAAAGTTAATGCGCGCAATTTGGGGTAATTTTAGTCCCAATGAATACAGCAGCATCATAAAAACTGTGCGTATAAATAATTTGCATTTTTCTACCAAAGGATTCGCCCCGATTTGCGACAAATATGTAGTCAATACACGGCCCAATGCCAGCACATGAGAAATCGCAATGAACAACTGTTCGCCAAATCGGTCTCCCAACGCTGTAGTAAGATGATTTCGGGTTAATGGCGGCAGCATGTAGCATAAACATGACAAATTTATCATTGTAAGTATTGATATATGTAGCGAAATACGATGTTTCCAATGTTGACGCTGCAAATGGCGGGCATCGCTAAAATGTGGCTGTTTCAGAGTTTCGGCACCTTTTATAATGAAATCAAGAAATTTGGAACCCAGTACCATTTTTTTCTTTTCGTGAAGCACTCTGTGCAAATGACGATCGCATGTTCCACACAAACGATATTGTTCTTCAAGTTTTATCCTGTGAAAAAAATAATTCAAATCAATAGGAGAAATATTAAATGAGACAAAACGTACTTATAGACCTTAAGTTCATTATCGAAACGAGACTCATTTTTCGGTTCAAACTGTGACAACTTTTCAACCTTTAAACGTTGTGCCTCATTGCAGTCATTACAAAATCCGTTTTTAGATGCGCTTAGCGCCGAACTTGGTCCTGTATCATGCTCGGATGATGCTACAGACGCAGATGAATTGCTGGCATTAAGTTGATGAAATATTTCGCGGTTATAGTCCCCATCTTTGGTGAAGCCGTTGTATTGTTCACAATGTGGGCACGTCCAGCTGTTCGATTCCAGGTAGGCTACCCGAGTATTTTGATTGCAAAACCAGCAGTTGACAGTCACATCGAAGTTGGAGCTATAAATAGAACTTGTAGGTAATTTCATTTGGGCGCGATAAACGATTTGGTTATGTATGTATGATGTCACAGAGTGATAATATAAAATTATTATAAATAAACCGGTTAAAATAAAGGTTAGGTAGTCCTTGTGTGTGCCCAAACAGTATTACCGAATTTTAACGTAGATTTTATGAAGCAGCAAAAGGCCAACAAATACAAAGGCCAGGATCGGAACCGTGCTCACCGCCAGCGATAGCGCTAGTTGATTGTACATTTTATAATCCAATCACTTTAATTAACCTTCCTCCAATTCCTTTACGATTTTTCGCAAAACCCACACAAGAGGCAAAATACGCGCGCAGCAGTGAACCTGCTACTTTTTATTTGCTTATTTCACTCAAAATTTTCAACACGATCGAGGGTTGACATCAATGGACGTTCTTTGCAAGAGGTGAATATTTATAAAATAAACACACGGTGTACTGAATACTGAAGGTGACGCCTTTAGAAGTACCGCTACTTTGGTTTTGCCGGGTTTGACAATTCTCAACTTCAACTAGACAAAGCTTTTTTCACAAATTAAGAAAAAGAGACACTTTTTTTAGTATTTTGCGAATTTATTTATTAAATGTTTGCCTATAAATTCATACTTTTACACTTTAGAACAATTAGAACACGTTTTTCAATGAAATATTGGAAGTTGTTCAATTTTCTCTCTCCCGTATTCTTGTTTACTAAAGGCGAGATCTGTCATTTCACCGCGGGAAGGCGCAATCTTGTATTCTATCATTCTTGAAATAAACATAAAATAAACACCAATTCCCAGTGACACTTCAGAGTTTTGGCTGTACTTTTCAATAGTGTCACCACACTTACCCAACAAAAGTTTGACACGAAAATAGTTCGTTAGTAAAATTTAAGCTGCTATTTTGTTATTTTCATCTCAAATCACAGAATTTGAGGCTTTCAATTAGAGACATTTTTTGTGGCATGAGACGATTTCGACAACTACACAACTCTCATCCAATTGACCACACACAGAAACCAATTGGATCTAATGGTATTCTAGTATCAAGCAGCAAAAGCCAAATTAGTTTGTCTCAAAATATTCCAAATAATACTAAAAATTTCATTTTTGAAACGCTCGTTCATTTGTGGAAAGCCGTCCACATTGAACTTTCGCGTGAGCGTTGGCGTTGATTAACAAATGTTTATGAAAACAACTAATCAAACAACGGTCTTATGTGGGCTGGCCTTAATCGAAGGGCAAACATCGGTACGGATATAAAAGACATTAATTCGCCACTTAATACGTATGTGTTTAGCTAAATTGTAAGCATTGCAAATCAATTACTGCAACTGGAGGTAATTTTGACTTTTAAATTAAAATTCTCCCTTCAATTTTAGGCCTTTTAGAAAAATTTCAGTCGATATAATGTTTTTCGATGTTATATAAGAGGTAGTCTAATTTACTATGGAGAAATTTATGAGGGTTGATTCTAAAAACCACGTTTTAAAACTCTAAACTACTGATGGAAACTGCTTCATTGGTAAAAACTTAATCTATGGTCTAGAGGTTTTCTAGAAAACTTCAAAATCGCACTTGTTTTAGAAATTTCAGTTTTGTGGTTAATCTCAATTCTTTATTTGGAAGCGTTTCAATGAACTAGTTACTAAAAACCATCGAAATATTGGGGGACACCTTTCGATGGATTGAAGCAAAATACCGATATTTTCGATGTATCGATATTTTTCCGGCATAACTACATTTAAACATATTTCCTATCATTGTGAATAAATCCATTCACAATGTTTTTTATTTTGTTGCTTGGTTTGGAGTAAACTGCTGCACGTGTTTTGATAAATTTGATTCATCGAATTCTTTTATTTAATTTCTTATTCATACTTTTATCATAAAATAATTCGACACAATGCAACACGACGATGTAAGTAAAATTGTTAACGTCGGTGGATTACCTCATATCTTGAAGCTGATATTTTTGGACAACATTTACAGGTGGTCTGGAGCATTATAAACAAATCATTTTGTTCGCACAAAGTCAAGTAAGATAAATCTAAATTTTATTATTTGATTAACCGCACAATCCTTTTTTTTTTCTTTCATCAATAGAACTGATACGCGGACATTCTGCCGACATGAGTACAATCTAACCGGTCTCTGTACGCGTCGCACTTGCCCGTTGGCCAACTCTCAATATGCCACTGTTCGTGAGGAAAAGGGTATAATTTATTTGTACATGAAGACTGCCGAAAGAGCTCACATGCCAAGCAAATTATGGGAACGAGTGAAATTATCCCGCAATTTTGAAAAAGCCATTGAACAGATTAACGAAAATTTAGTGTTTTGGCCTAAGTATATGATAGCAAAAAATAAGCAACGATTCTTGAAAATCACACAGTACCTTATTCGTATGCGTAAATTAAAACTAAGGCGTCAGAAATTAATAGTGCCACTTTCAAGAAAGATTGAGAGGCGAGAAACGCGACGAGAGCAAAAGGCATTGATTGCTGCAAAAATCGACAATCATATCGAAAAAGAGCTATTGGAACGTTTAAAAAGTGGCACGTACCAAGATATATATAATTTTCCTCAGACTGCATTCAATAAAGCATTAGAAGCGGAGGAGGTGGAGGATGAAGAGTTGAGTGAGGATGAAGAACAGGAAGTTGAAAAAGAAATGGAAGTAGACGAGGAAGTGAGACGAGTATTGATTGATGAAGAGTTTGTCGAAGCCGATTCAGAAGACGACAGCGATGATGACGATGAGGTAATCAGCGATTCGGGAGATCGGGAGGAAATCGAAGTGGACAGAGATTTTCCTAGTTCTGATAATGATGGGGACGATATTGAGGTGTGTAATCATGGGCATTTAGTGTCGGAGATTAATGAAAGCATGAATATTTATATAAATCGCATTTATATTTTCAATATTTTGAAACGGAACTTATATTTCTAAAACAAAGCATTTCCTTATCATCTCTTAATTTTTGTTTTTAAATTCATCGTGCTATCCTCTGCGATATTAAATAACTTTAGCCTTAATGCATGTATATAACAGTTTATGTAAATCATATTTGTGCAGCAATGACGTTATTTTTTGCAGCTACTAATATATAATATATATACTTAGATATTAATCAGATGTCGTCGTCTCGATCAATATCTAATGCGATATGCGGTAACAAATTTCGTAATTCGCGGCCGATGAATGCTGCTACCAATGCAATTCGAATAAGCAAAAACAAACGCTTCAGTGTTACGGTTACTTTCATTCTGATTAGCTCGTTCCCAAAACGCGGCATTCGTAGTGGTGTTTTTTTAAATTGTAACAACGGCGAACCTGTCGCGTGAGTGCTTCAAATATAGCAATATCGGTTTAAATTCATGCTGACTCACTGGCTAACCGCAACCGTACGAAATATCTAACATGTTAATATCTGAACAAATTTTCTAACTTTTGACACTGCAAATATTATTATGCAAGTTCTTCTGAAGATGCGTGATCACTTCATAATTATTGTTAGCCGCGCAGTGTTTACTTTCCGCTTATTGATTAAGCGGTTATTATAATTGATGTGATCTATATGTCGTACAACTTACAAAAATTACTATACCTCGTAACTGACCAAAGTTAAAAGACGTGTACTTTTTCAATTTATTACTTTTTCTCGTTACCGATCAAAGTTGAAAGTTCGAAAAATACTAGTATTTTTGCATATAATTATGTGCATAATTTATGTATGTATGTATATTTTTATTACATACATAGTAGGTATGTACTTATAAAAAAAGTTTATAATCGTGCTTTTGTTACTGCTGCCCGAATATTTAACTGCCTAGCATGTAAATACTTGGTTCCCCAAATTAATACTTCTTTGCCTGCAACATAGGATACTTCAGCGTCGGGTACTTTTGTACGTGCTCCCGCAAAATCAGACAAGCGGACTCTCGGAGACGTGGCCAGCAGTAGTAAAACGAAACGTAGAAAAGCTAAAGTCGAAATCGAATATGAAATGGAACCTGAAACTGCGGCAGAAAGGCAAAGGCTACATAACTGAGGTACATGTTTGTATGTATATACGACAATATGTATATAGCATCCCCTATTCAAGCTGACGGCGACTCCAATAGTTTATTGCTAAGCAAGGAAAGTTGTGGCTTTACAAGAGTGCATTTCTTAAATAGATTTGTCTGTACAATAAAGAAAACTGTAATTTTAATTGATTTTGTGTATTGTTATCGTATTTAGTAGCGCATATTAAAATCCGCACTCCGCTAACAGCATCTAATTTGCGACAAAGCATCGTATCGATCAATAACCGGTTTATATCAACTGCCTTAATAGCCATTAAGTGTTTTTGTATTCTTTAGAATTGTATGCGTATTTTAGTGCAACAGTATTAGATATGCAAAAAATGAATTTATAACATTCTGATCTCACATATGTATGTATGTATGCAGACAATAATGATAGAAATGTTCTATTCTCTGCATCGTGATATGCACGTATGTATGTATGTATGTACTTGCGTACGTATGTACACATACATATATTAAGAGTTTATATATCGGTCAAAGTTGTACGGCTTTTAAGGCAATGCAATTCAATATTGTTCATTTTAGTTGTGGTTGCTTTCTACACCCTGCTAGATAAGCTTATCCATGGTCGTAATCTTCCAACTCATCTAAGGGGAGGTGAGTAAATTAGAAATATACACTTGTGTATCTATGAACGTTTTTCGAATTTATTTAAATACGTCGCTGAATTCATCCTCAAAATTATTTACAACCGTTTTCGAAAAATCCTGCTGAAAAATGAGGGTATCTAAAATCTAAACGTGATGGGAAAAATTTACATGCCATTTTCTGAATCAGCGGACCTAAATCTATATAAAATGTTATATTACCAGATTTTCAACTGAAAAATTGAATGTAGCAACAATTAATTGGTCGTTTTAATTTAATTTGTAATCACTTTTATGTTTTCTATCCGATTAAGACGCTATTGCACTCTACACTTTTATAATGAAAATCTCTTCCAACTACACATTTTTAATTTTTTTTTTTTAGAAAGTTTACGAATTTAAACAATTTAATCTTCAAACAAAATTTTTCTGGGTTGTAAAATATATACACAAGGCTCTCTTTTCATTAAATTTAAGCTGATATAGCCTTTATAGATATTTTAAACAATATTTAAAATTGTGACTGGTAGGGCAGACCAAGTAAAATAAAGTAAAAAGCCTAGCTAATGTAGTTGTTTATGAATTTTACTATTATACATTAAATTAAGGCCAGCAACAACAAACCACATTCAATTTTCCGCCGACTCCGAACGACGAATGTTTTTTGTGAGGTTTGCCATTGCCTGCAGAGGGACGATGTTTCTTTTGCCCGGCCAGGATTTGAACCCGAGATCAAAGGAATGAAACGCTCACACGCTAAAATAATTTTCAACAGATTAACGAAATACAGTTACTTATGTAGCTCTAGGCTACTGCTGCTGCTTAACACGTTAACTGTCCCAAGCAGAGACTGAGAATGCCTCGCACGTCCGTTTTTTTTTTAATAATCGGTGTATTTTGGGTAAACCCCAATAAAAATAAATATCTACATCTTTTAGCATATACATATATAAATAGCTAAAAGATTGTCCTGTGAAGTCCAAGTCAAATAAACGATGTTCTCTCAACGCCCCCAATTCTAAAGCTCATGAAAATTGTATCGATGAACAGCCCACATATGGTCTGTGGACTGCAGGCACTTTCCGTTGTAAGGACAGTTAACGTTAATGGACATTTAATTTCACAGCAGCGAAAAATCCCTTGCGCACAATGCAACTATGCTGCGTTTGCGAACGAACGCACAAGCTTTTGTTGCTCGACGAGTGTCAGATTTGAATTTGAGCTTCATCATGGTAAATATTAAATTTGAAAGAGGACAAAGAAGTGTGATGTTTAAAAAACTGTTTGTTTTTTTTTTGCTTTTAGTGCGATAGTCTATATTTTGTAGAGCTCTCGCCAAATTAGTGACAGTTGCTCACAATAAATTCATAAAAACTTTATTAAAGTTGAAAGCGAGTTTTTTCAATAAGCAAAAACGTTCAAACAGTTAGTCAGACGGATATTCGACTAGTTATTTATGAGCAGTTAGTTGAAAAGTCGAAAGGAAAAGGTTGAAAAGTTGACAATCTTTTTAAGCAACTTACTAATCGATTAACAAGGGCTCTAATATTTTTGTACGTACCAAAATTTTAAATAAATATCTGAAATAGTTCTTGAACAAACATTCAAAGAGCGGCTACTCATCGGTCAAAAACGTAAATGAATTTTTCTCAAACCAAGATTATTCAAATTTGCAGCAAGTTTATCTGAAGATTAAGATTTTGTTATATCTATTTGGTGAAGTGTCCAAGCGAATCATTTTTATATTTAGTTTTTAGTCATTTATTGTACATCCAAGAGCTTCCGTTTACAAAACAACTGAATATTCAGTTTACAATTCTTTGTATGTATGTATGTATGTATATAGGATTTGCATTTCCTCCAACGGAACCTTCAAGAAATACTTATTACTATCTTACCACTATATTTATTTAAGAAGTTATTTTCCGAAATCGGATTTTCAGACAGTATGTTTTGGTTCTTAAAGTGATTTTCGGTTGAATGGCTGCTTGCATTTTGCACTGCTGCAAAATATTGTAAATGATAATTTCGTTAATAAATGAATACATATGCATGTAGATATTTCGATCAATGTTATAGCAAAAATACAAAAAAGTGCTTGTCAATTACATTCACTGTAAGTTCGACTTATGAAGTTAAATTACTGGCTGTTTCTCTAGTGTTCTTTGAAATGGTAAAATTTATCAGTTCTTATTTTGCCGTAGAAATTTTTAGTTTACCGCTGTGTGGAGGTTTTGAACACAAGTTTAAAGAGTTTACAGTAAATTAAATGTAAAGTTGGTTACAGTTTACAATATACAAATATTTATAATAGATTTTGTTTTTAACTGATTTCACCGACATTTGTTTAATGCTTATACGTTCATTATCAACATCTAAGCATTTGGTTTTATACATCAATTTGAATTGCCTGCTGCCTGCCGTAGCAGCACGTAAATTTTCTCCTTGATCCACTCCTTGTTGTATGGTGCATATGTATTTGTTGACTTTTGGTAGACGAGACAACTGATATCGGCCAACTGGTCAACGAAATCGAACAGTTGACTTATGTCGTATGTAATAGTAGGTGTATTAGGATTGCGCCGCTTCAGATGTTCTTCGTAGATTTTGCAAACACCTTCCATGCACTCGTTGACGCTCTCATAGTCGCTGTATGTGCGAGTCTCAGGACGCGAAGCCGGCTGTACTAGCAGAATTGTGTGGGCCATGATGGTTTTGCGACAGTGAGTTTCGTATGAAGTTGAAGGATAGCCTGGAAACTGTTAGATTTTATCCAACTATTCGCAGTAAGTTTAGCGTATGACCGGTACTGTGACCCTGGCACGAATTGTTTTTGCTTCTGAGTTGTCTGTATAGCACGTTTACACACTGCAAATGCAACCTTTTATTTTATGTGTACAATTGAAATTTCGTGAATTATTTGTACTCACATACTCTTCATTAACTAAAAATATTCTTCCTGACCTTTAGAACAATGTTATTATAATCGCAAGCAAAAGTTACCAAATATACTGAATTACTTTTTTTTTGCTGTCAAGTTTACTCGGCTTCCATGTGGTTGTATTTAGCTTTTTCTGACACACCGATATATTCCAACAACCAAATTCAGTGTACTAGCCATTTCTTTCTGATTCACGTACTTTCTGAAAATCCAAATAGTGTTGCCATGTACGTAGAATTCAACCAAATTTTAATTACTTTACTTTCAGTTTCGAATACTTTAGATATTTATTTGCATGCGCAATTATCACTTTACCTACATATAAAAGTGCAACTGCATTTGTCTGTCAAATTCACTGTATATCTAAAATTTAAAAAAATACTTCTCACTTGGTCTAATTAATTTTTGATATTTGTGCAATGACGCACATACATATGTATGTGGCGATTCAACATAATATCAACCTTACGTGGATGGATGAAACGTTGATCAAATTACGTGACTGTGTAGTAAAAAATCATATGTGTGTGACGTGCATGATGTTGATGGCTGTTTGACCGAAAATCAAAGTAATTTTAATTTTCATCAAATTTTGATGCATGCATGATTTCCGTTGTGGACCGTGTAACGGTCTGTTTGATCAAATTGCCTTCCTCGGAACAAGTGGGCTTTGTGAAGTTCATTTCTAACAAAAAATAAATCAAACGTGTGAGGCAACCGTTCAAATTCCGATTCTTTCCTATTATAATAAATATGTGTAAAAATTAGAACTATCAACAATCAAAATGACAGAACAAGATACATAAGTAAATTTAAACAAATGTTTTTTTTATTATGCGTATTGGAAATTAGTTTTTTTTTTTAAGATTTAAGCAAAATGTAGCGAACGACCGAGGAACAGATCTGATAGAACTGATACTTACTCAATACCGAATAGTCTCAAAATCAATCTCACCACCGAAAATTCTCAATTAGTGACTAGAGACTTCTTACAGAATACCTAAATAAAGTCACTAATTTGTCAGCTGGACCTGAGGAGGTCACAAAACAAAAAAGTTGGGAAAAGTATTGAACAAGCGCGAAAATGAAGTAGTACTCGATCTGCCCCTTAGTTATGTTCTATATTTTACTTATATCTGTAAAAAATAACACTTAATTTTTTTAACGCATAATAAAAAAATAATAATTTGTTCACAATGTCCATATGGCGGAGAAGCTAAAGTTCTAATTTTACACATATTTTAAATAATCGGTACACGAAAAAACAGCAATAACAATTTTAAGCGGTTAATTTCAATGATAGTTTTACGATAACTATATTGTTAAATTTTTTCTGTTGACAAAGAATTGAACAAATAATTGTGTGCTATCGACGGACACATTTTCTTTGATGTTGCAATCAACATCTTCAGTTGAACAAACGATCAGCTGATTGTATCTACTGTTTTTCACCACAGGCTATGGTGAAATTTTTTGAGACTGTCGCTTACTGGATACGGAAATCGTCTCGAGTCACAAAAAATTGCTCTAATTGAAAGTGTCAAATAAAATGACACGAGATGATACTGAGTTACAGAATACCGGTATAAATCACATTTAAAAATCGTAATGTGATTTAAGATGGTGAATTGTGTGATTTCACCCAGCTTTGTAGTTACACAATTGTGTATGTACATATGTATTTATCTCGAACATGCGCTGAGATCAAAGGCTATGCTAGAGAGAAAGCTGGCTTCGCATTACATAACACTTCCGCTTTCCGCAGCGTCTGCAAAATATTAAAAAAGTGGCTCTTTCTCCCATTTGTACAAAAAGCTTTGTCTAGTTGCAGTTGAGAATTGTCAAAATCTGCTAAACCGCTGAAAGTGCCCCATTTGTACAAAAAGCTTTATCTAGTTGCAGTTGAGAATTGCCAAAATCGGCTAAACCTCTGAAAGTGTCACCTTTTGTATTCACTATACCGTGAGCAACGCAACACCAAAGCGAAGCTGAAAGTTCGCCAACTCTAATCTTTTCGCACGCGTTGACAATCAACTGATTTTCATACTTCTTTTATTACTCACATTCGCTTAGAAATATACGCTACTCTTTAATTTTATACGAAAAAACCAGGTAAGTTTAAAGTTTAACCAACGTTAACGCTCAACATTATAGTTTTTGAACCTCTTACAATAAATAAATGAGTGTTGTTAAAGGTTTCATTGTGGCATCCCTTTTACGTTTTCCGCTTTTCGGACATAGTTACAAATGTCACGCCAAGTCAAACCTTTTTATGTGGCATCGCTTTAAGCCATAAAAGATTTAGCGAGAATGCAAAGAGCGATAAGATCAGTGAACACATCATTTCTCTCAGTTTGTTTTGTTGAGGTGAATTATCACTACTTAGCATGACTCAATTATTAAAGGTTTGATCAGTAAATAGTTTTCTCGCTCACTCTTGACAAAGTCGGCTCCCTTAGCAAGGCATTGTTTTGCTGAAACTTCATATTTACTGGCAAATTGGAATAAAATCAACCATCGTAGAACAAATATTTCTATGCCCTCTTTGAATAAAATATTAAAATTGCATCTAAGATGATGTTCATGAGAGGTTTAGTTTAGGTAACATGAAAGCAACTTTTGGTAAGGGAGTCTCAAAAATCCAATGTCGCTAGTGAGCAAACCTTTATTAATTGAATCATGACTGCTCGGTAGACAAGATCAGAGTACGTACGTTTTCTGAACAAGATATAGCAATCAGCTGACTTTTGTTTGTCAAACGTATGGCCGTTGTATATGTGCATATATTTATGCGTTGTATGGACCGAATTCAAGGCGAAAAGGTGTGGAATGGAGAATAATAAACGCTAAAGAAACTTTTATTGCAATGTGATGACGAAAAAATTATTAACCACAAACAAATGCGAATAGTGTCGATATTTTTAATCGCTTTTTAAATTAGATAATTTATTTATATTTATTCGCGTTTTGTAATAATCTGCTTTTCGGTGACAATTTCCAACGGTCTACATTACAACTAATTAGCTTTTGAAGTTAAGTGAGAAGTGAATTGTGAAATGTTTGATGTGGTGCTTCAAGTGTGTGTTATGATTTGTGTTGCGCCACTAATATTAGAATGAGGTCTTAAATATCCACTTGGAAAATGAATGAATATTTCTAATCAGACCTTGAAGCATTTAATTTCTATCAGAAAATTTGTGAATGGGAATGCAATTGATCTCCGCTATCAAAGTGCGTGTACGCTACTATCTACATACAAATGTATGTATGCACGTGTGTGTGCAAGTTGGGGGCTTGATTGCCGCAATCTGGATGGCGTCTGGACATGCGCGCACTTACATACATACATATGTACACAATTACTGTTCTCCGATCAATAGCACACTGACATATGTACATACATACATATGTACATACATATGTTTTTGTTTACCCGCCTTTCTTTCAAGCTGTAGCACTACTGGCTATGCAGTTTAATAACGTGTGCGCGCTTTTTCGGTGGTAGTGGGAACGTCGCCCATATACTTACATACTTATGTACATACTTACTTATGTATGTACTTCAAATCTGATCGAAAGATTCATCTATCCATCGTTTTTTATTTAGTTTTAAGTTGTTTTCTGCTATGAAGTTTTACCTGTTATCCGATGTTTTCAACAAACAACGCAACCAACACTAAAATCAAGGTACCTGATACTTAGACATGTACATACCGCTCAAAACCATGATTCAATAATAAAAGGCTTGGGTTTTCACCCCCTCTTGACAAAATTGTCTTTCGCAAGCGATTTTGTGCTAAATTTCCAAATTTACGTGCCAATTGTAGCAAAAGCTCAATTTTTTAGAACAAAAATTGCGTACGTACGGTTTAGTTCTTTATACAAAGGTTTCTGTTTATAGTTCCCAAGTGCGTGACCAATTATTTAAAACAAATCTTTGCAATTTCCGATAATTATTTAGTTAAGAAATTCGTTTCAAACATATACTTTTTTTATTCTTTTATGCCTTAACTAAGCCACTATAAATTTTTTTGTTTTAGTCAAAAGCACTATCCCTAGAAGGCCTTCCAGGGCGTTTGTAGGACGTGGCACGGAACGCACTCTTATTTTGCTACCTATAGAAGGACTTTCAGCAGGGTTTTGAAAAACGTACTTTAGAAAGCCTTTTGAAACAGTTACTCTAAAACTTTCTTTATTCATAATGAACATGATTCATATGAGAATCTTAAATAGAAAACCCCTGTTAGAAAGCATCTGACAAACACTTTTTTCACCACCTTTTGGTTAGGCCTTCTAGAATGGATTCCCTTAAGAAGTCCTCCGTATGATATCTTTTGGGATGTTATCTTTGAATAAATATTAAAATTGCATATTGCATGATGTTCATTCAAGGTTTTGCTTGACAAGAGAGTGTCAAAACTCGAATGCCATTATTTACCAAGCCTTTAACAATTGAAGCATGATCTAACATCACAACTTTCTTTTAACTTAAGTTAAGAATATGTTTTATTTTACCACATTGCACTGCCATTAAGTTTATTTGTCACATTGAATACATAAGTGTGTATGTATGTATTCTTACAGTTGCCCAGTGACTCCACTGTTCAAACATTGCGTTGCCTTTTAAATGGCCCCCTACGCGAACTCCACTTTACAGCCACAGACCATCGCATCACACCCGTGCACGATGTCGTCTTCCTTGATGAAGTCGGCCCGGCAATAACACCGCTAAATTACCGTCAGATAGCAACTTCTCCTCCAGCAACATCGTCTGACGCGACACATGAATTCAATGGCACTAACGGCTTGGATACCAGCAGTAATGGGTAAATATGTATTGCTTCATATTATGTTCAAGGCGAATTTATAGAAGGTGATGGCATAAGAGCAGCTGATTTGATTTTTTTTATTCACCTATATGTATTTTGTTTTTGCTTTGCGTATGAGCTTTCAAAAGCCGTAAAAGCAAAAACAAAATGTATTTAAATTTTGGCAACTCTTACACAGAAACAAAAACAAAATACATAGGAATTTTGTAGTTGTATTTATAATACCACCTTGTATGTATTCGCCTAGATTATGTTGTTATGAATTTTTGTACATACATACATAGATATACGCATAGACCTTTGATAAACGAACTTATTTGTTTTTAATTCGATCGGTGCCCTAATATTGGGATTTTTTTTAAAGCTGATCTTGCAATGCCAATTAAATTCTCAATATAAACAGAGATTCACGTCCTTTTAAAACTCTAGGAATTTTAGGCCCCTAGCTTAATGTCCTTCGAAACAACTCGGCCATTCTTTTTTGTCTTGTCTAAATTTCCACTCAATAATTGGACAAATGAGATCCGTAGTTTTGAACCAAAATATTATGGTTAAACGTTCTAACGTACACGCAAAAGGGTAAATGTACACTATTCCGATGTAAAATCTTTCGAAATTTTTTAATTATAGGTATTCTCTTATATGAATTACACCAATTTTAAAGAACAGCTTTATTAGCAATTCAAATGTAGTATTTCTGAAAATTGTTACAAATTTTCACAATTATAGTTAATTAGTTGATACATGCTACTTTTTGTTGTTGTTGTTGTAACAGCATAAAACATTCCCCATAAAATTTTGGGAATGCTGCTGAAGTGACAGTCCTTAGCCGGCTATGAATCCGGGTCGTTCCGGTGTCGTAGAACCGACTGTCGTGGGAACGTACATGCGACTTCCTCTGGACTGCTTACTAGTTTTCTATATATGTATATATTTTTAAAGATACAAACGCAGCCTAGATGAATTTAGAAACAATGTCCCAAAGAAAACGGCCACTTTTATATATGTACATATGTCTTAAGTCAAATCCATTATGTGTATACAATTTTCTAGATAAAGCTATTTCGGAGATATATGTATGTATATAGTATATTTCAGGGGATTATTAGCAAGAAATTTTATCGAAGCTGTTATATTGAAATTAATATCATTTATCCATTTCCATTTTATATATGTATGTACATATGTAAGTAGTCTTGGATTCATCTAAATTGGAAAATTATGCTTAATAAGCCTAAGTAAATTGTTTTTATCAATTTGGAAGAGTTGGATAAAGTGGTTTTGAAGGTATTCTTCTTTGCCTCTAATTGAAGATTTGACAATTTTCTTAAAAGTAAGTTCCTTCTCTATCTAGACGAAGCGTGTACTAAAAATTTAAATGCATTTTTTTAAAATATGCCTTTCGATCTTTGAAAACTAAGCGCGTTGCAACAAATACGTTAAATGCGTTTGTTTAATAAATCATATTGAAGTTAAGAAACTTTTGCGGAGGTGGATATATATATTACATATGTAGATATATTATATGTCTTTTTATCAAATTCAAAGACATTTCCAACAGGGGTTAATGTTGAATTTGGAAACTTTGATGCCTTAATCATGAATTATGGTAGTTTCATCGAGTAAAGCAAGCACAAACTATGCACATTTCATCTGAAGGGATATATACTTATAACACATACATATATACTTACTTACGTAGTTATACACTATGTCCAAAAGTAAGCATAAAACAATAATAACTCAAATTCGTGATTTCCTTCCTAATTTTTTTGACTAACATTAAATACTAGTACCCCGGGTATTATAACTTGTTCCACCTTACGGGTGAGATATAGTCATATACATACATACATACATATACACCAAAATATTCAGAATGCAAAGACAAATCGATTAAGTCAGATCTGTGGGTCTGCCCATCCTCCTGTGCATTGGATAACCCGAGTGAGTATCTCAAGGAACTTGGTGGACACATTGCTCTCCACCCAGGGTTGGTAGGTTGCTATTGAAAATGGGCGAAATCGGATAATAACCACGCCCAAGTTTGACTTACAGGGAAATATGTGGGTAAATATGTTTAGGAAAATGGGGCGTGGTACCGCCTACTTTAGGGTGAAATTTCTCATCAAAATCTGACAAGTTTAGTACACAATTTAAATTTTAGCTGAGTAAGCCCAATTTTGAAAATTATAGAAATCAGACAAACACCACTCCCACCTCTCAGTAATTTACAAAAATTATAAAATTCGGTTGCACCCTAACTTAAACTTTTCTTTACTTCTTTAATATTTCATTTTGATATTTAAACGAGTCATTGTCGACTGCTGCTCTCGATATATTTGAATAAAAAATTGTCGCTCGCTTACAAGGTCGATCGTTGGTCGTTGGTAATCGAGCAAAATCGGGTGTGAATAAGCAATTCGATTGCCAGCATTTGTTGATAAACCCTACTGATGATTTTACGAGCGAGCTATTGGTAGTTTGCTTTGATCATTTGGATTAGGCAATTAGTATGTACATAGTTAGCTTTGAAATAGTTGGGTCATTAAGAATAAGCAATTTTTGGTATTGAAATTGTGCAGTTACTTAATACATTCTTTTTTGGCGATTGCGGAAGTTTAATTTTTAATTTTCTCTACTAGTTTTTATTTGAAGTTTATATTCATTAATTAGTTTAAATACTTACACTATTCAACACTAAAATATCTGAAACGATTCGAATTATACAGTAATGAGGTTGATTAATCCTATTAATAACAAATATCTTTAAACATTTTATTTCGATATCACATTTGAAAACGGAGATATATGGATTTTGATTGTTTTGCGTACCTTCGATTCTTAAAATACGGGCAGTCCGAAAATATTGTTTTATTGTAAACAAAAAATTGCGTATACGTTAGTTTAGTACTTGAATTGAATTTTTTTTCGAAGAATAAGCTAAGCTAGAGATAATTTTCAACAACTTACAACCACGTTCTAAATGTATTAAGGGGTGCATAACTGTTTATTATCTATATTTGCTACTTTCTGTAGGTATATGTAATTCTCCACAACATATCTCATTCATAAAGCCTCAGATTTTTCTGTTTGAGAAAATAACAAATTCATTAGTTCCCTATTTGACCTCTCAGCGATAAGTAAACTCGTTATTTGCAAAGGAGGACTATTTTCAATAAAATCAGATTTATAAAAGAAATACTATAGCAAATATAACTCGATTTTGACTACTTAACTCGACTTAGGTGGTTAAGGTTTGTGATTACAGATATCCTTAACTGGCAGGAAAATACATTAAAAACGTATACGTATACTGAAAATTTCGTCAATTTGCAATTCTCAGTTGTCGAGTTTCAGTACTCGGACGTCAACATTAATAAAGAATTTAAAAAACTATTTCATGTTATTTAATCACTCACAAAACGAACCGGTTATTCAACTTCCGTTAACTAAAAAAATGCAAATACTTCATTCGGGCAAAACAGCCGTAATATCCGAATTTAATTTAGTTTTCCAAAAATTTAATATCAATGAAATATCACTATTACTAATTGGATATAGTGGAGAAACAAAAACAGGTGCATTCACCTTATTACAATCACACAGTGCTTTGTTGCAATGGCGATCTGTTTCCGCTACGTTCGCTATTAAATCGTCTAATCGCCTTGCAAAATGTATTAATCTCAGAAAAATATATAAATAGTTCTTTAAAATAGTTACATATTTGCTCGAGGGTGTGCTGCACTTTAAAACCGTTTTGGAGCTCTGTGCAGCTTTGTTTTCTATAGGTACTTGTAAAAAAGAAGTATTTTGGAAATAAATCAAATAAATTGTTTCGGCTTTTAATTAATAAAGTGAAAAAAAATAAATTTATGGGTTATTTATTCCATTACATTTTATAAACACTTAACACGAAACTATTACAATCAATGATTGGGAAAACTATTTAACACGCGGTTATTTACTCAAGATCTACCACATGCTAATCTAAATAAAACTGCATGAAAAACGAATTTTCGTTCTCATCGATTTCATTTTTTGTCGATAATTTATGAAAATGCATCTCTATGCACCAAGATATTGGTACGAAATTTCTTGTTTTTTATGGACTTGCCAATTAGTAAAGTCTCAAATGCCTCAGTCTGAGAAATGCGGTGGGAATTTCTAACTTAGGCGGGTTCGTATTGCAGAGCTCAATTGTGCAAAACCCATCTTTAATGTATGCATAATATTTTTAAAAAAGTAGAAAATACTATAATTTTATCTAGCTGCAATACATAGTTACATTATTGAAATATTTTGAATCTAACAGTAGTCATTATAAGCAATTTATGAGCAATTTAAAACCTTCGTAACTGAAGTTTTTCATTACTAAAAATTTCACCCAAAACTTAAGAAAATGAAATTGAATGGTATTTTAATCAAATAACAAATCACTTAAGTTAAATTGTAATTTTCCCCGAACAATTTTAAAATTAACTTCTTGCCTGAACCCATGTTTTTTGATCATGCATCATGGAGAGTTAAAAAATACTCGGTTTTATTATTCCAAAACGGTTCAGTTCAAAACAATAATTCCTCTATCAAAATATCCATTTGTTTTTGTTTCTTATATTCCTCTATCAAAATATCCATTTGTTTTTGTTTCTTATATTCTTTTGGATACCTAAGCGAGTAAAATGCAATTGAAATAAAAAAAATCATTTAAGTCATGAAGCGCTTTCTTTTAGTTTCATAGAATAGATAGACAACCATTTGTCCGTGACATTGGCAGTGAAGTGATATAATAATTGTGGTCACTGTGTGTCGACAAGTACAACAGCTACAAATGGAAAAAACATTTGTGCCTGCGCTATCAGCGAAGAATAATAATAAGAACAACAGATGACAAAAATCGGTTAACTGTGCTCTGGCCGTGGCTGTTGACTCGCAGTAATATCAATTTGCAGCAATAAATACCCTAGTTACATACATATGTATGCGGTGTTGCCACTGACCTACGAGTAAAATATTTTATCAAAAATCTACCAAATTTTTTCTTTCATTTAAAACGCAGTTGTATTATATTTGAGATAACAATGACTGTTGCATTTCCGACTTAATGTAAATTTAATTCATTTCAGTTGTAGAATGTAGACGTTTTTCTTTACAAAAAATACATGCACATACAATACGAGTACGACTTTTGCTCTACAGCGCTGCAATGTAAAAATTGAGCGCATTCATAAGATCTAGGTGTTGTTTAGGTTTGGATATTTGACGTAATTTTCTCCATCATCAAATTTTTCAGCTACAAAAAGGCAACATGTGCTCAATAGCTGATCGAAGAAAGATGTGTCGTTATATTCTTTTACAACCTCGATTAGTTAAGCGAAAGAACTTCAAACGAATTAGTTCAGTTTTATATTACAGATGTGATAAAGTAACTGAAATATTCTACAATAATACTTATTTCACTAAATATATGTACATATATTATCTTTTTACTTTATATTTATACACCTTTTAATTCTTTATAAAATTGAACGATTTGTTTGACCTTGGCGGCAGCTTAGTGTTGAAATGCAAACACTTATCGGCGCAACTATTTAATTTTTCTTTCTTTTAAATTATTTACATTTATCATCAACATTTATCAGCAATTTACCGGCAACTTTGGAGCAGTTGAGCTAAACAGCTAAGACTTACATACTATGAATGCGCCCATTAGAGAACGACCGAGCATCAAGTTTTAGGCCCGAACCGAACCGAATATTTCCTTGGTATCATGTAATAAATAAACAATGAATTTTTAAAAGTTCTAGATTTCTATTACTTCGTTGAGAAAAGGTACCTGTATAAATTTACATCAGATCTATTTCACAAGCATACTTACATATGTTTGTAAAAATAACAATAAAAAACTTATATTTTTAACATTCAAAATTTAATAATTTTATATGTACATTATATGTAAAAATAATCGCCTACTGGCATTTTCACCTTATAACCGATTCCATTTATCGATCAGCTTTATATCTGCACGACTAAACAATTGCTCACTAGACACATCTCGATTAAGGAGCAAATAGATATTTTAAAGCAAAAACATCCCAAAAATGGCAATTAATCGCATGCGTCTATATATACGCACCTTAGAGTGGAAGGGGAAAACGCAAAAGGCGTACAGCAAAAACAAAATACCTATACTCTAAATTCTAGGAAAATTCCACTAAAAAATGGGTGTTCTAAAATTAAATTTATTTTATTAATAAATAAATAAATAAAATTAAAACGCCGAGAGACATAAAGATTTTAGTTTCACACCTCGAATAGACTGTGAAAACTACTTAAAAAGCTGGTATTTTCAAGGCCTTAACGAATAGTCCGAACGAACTATGTTTAAGAGGTTATGTAAAAGGCGAATTCATATCACACAGGGACACAAACACATCATTCTAATACTACGTTCACCAAGCGAATTCAACCTGCTGCTTGATTAACTTCACCTTGTATGAATTCGCCTTGGTTCTGTTATTTGAATTTACAAAGTTAAGCATGAATCCAAACAAATTTCCTTTACTGATTGACATTTCAATTTTTTTGGTAAATTTTCAAAAATTTTTTCTAAAATTTGGCTTCAAAAGACGAAGCTGAAATAGGCTGAACATTAATAAAAAAATATGGCACTTTTTACATAAAGCAGCATTTCTGAATAAATTCACGCCTTTTTTAAATTTCTCTTTCTCTCCAGTTTCACGGGGAAGTTTTCTTAAAATTGGTCCACCCTAAAACACATACAAAAAATCGGCACTACAATTAAAAAATATACGAATCAAATCAGTACGTCTGGCAACCTTTTCCACTTAAAGGGTTAAAGTGTCAATGTTGTCATTCCAACTGTCTGGAGAGAATTAATTATACTCACGAATTTATTCGTTGAACATAGCGCACACGATCTTCAAATGCTTAGTACTACAAAAGGCAAAATATCTCATTCGTAAATAAAAAACAAAACAAAAAATTAATAAGTTTGTAGTTTATTTAATATTAATTGTAGAAAGACATAAGTGCATATGCATATTATTATTATTTATTAACAAAATTGAATTTTTTGTATCATTGTACCTAAATATTTAAAAATAAACGTAAGTAAATAGGCACGCGAACTTATAGTTATGATTTATATTTTCCCGCCAAAATAGTGGGATAACTTTTGTTTACATCATACACTATAAACTGAAATCACGATTAGGGCTTGTTTTTTCATATTTTCTTATTTATGAATGAAACCAATATTTCCGTTTTTTTCCAATATGCCGTCTTATCAGTCGTCGAAGTGGGCTGCTCCTCTTGCGGTTTACTGACACTCAAACATACATACATACGTGACTAATTATAGATTGACATTGAATTTATATGTAGGTTTTTATGTTCATATTTACCCTGTCGGGGGAAAAAGTCGGTGTGTTGTTTTAATAAATATATAATAACAAATTTTATGTGAATACTTTTAAACTAATTTAATACAAATTCAGCGTAAACAAGTTTCGCTTTCATATTCTCATTTGCCGGGCTATTTTGAAATTAATACATTTTTAAGTTGTTGATTTTAAATCAAAAGTACAGTAATTCAAAACATATACAAGACTATAAGAAGACTTCTTTCTATGGCATCGCCATGTTAAATAAATCGTTGTCATTGATGGTTTGTAAAATTTGTAAAAAAAAACCTTTAAATTAATTTCATTTCCTTTACAAGGTACTTTTTCTTGAAGTTCTACGCTAGATAATCTGCTTGATTTCTAAGCAAATCTTGACATTTTGGAGTATTTTAAGATGTTAAATGTTTTTGTCCAATATTGAGGATTATTTGTGTTGAAAGTGCGTCTAAAAATCAGGCTTTTATATTGGAACACTTGTATTCTACAATTGTTTCTCTACAGATGACAGAAAAGTGCAAACTAAAAAAATATGGGTCAATGCTTTTAAAAACTTTGTGTCGCGACGAAAGAAATTTTCGAGGCTAGTTTGGGTAAAATTTTAATTCAATTTTCAACAAAAGTTCAAAATTCACTATATCTTAATTGAATTTTAGAATATACACCAATGATTTCACACATTTGCCAACATTAAGGCTAACCTTTCTTTAATCACCTACCTCCCGCATGACAAGCCACCTTCAAATTCAAAGCAAAGTAAAATGCAGTTAGAAGGTGTTGAACTGTCACAAATCCATATTTGCAGATAACTGGTGTTCATCCGATGAATAATTCCCACTGTAAAATCTTGGATTGGCACATCGGCAATTTTATTGAATGACTATTCTGCTTTGGGATTAGAACTAGCGTTGCCAGAAAAAAAATCTCACATCCTTCAAATCTATTTCAAAAAACGTCGTTTTGATCTTTTGTTCTATGAAAATTGTACTACCATTCAAATGACACTAATTAAATTTAAAAAAAATTGTCGGAAATCTTTGTTTTTATTTGTATTTTTATTATTAATTGACATGAATTTGGTAAAAAATTAAAATTAATGGTACCGAAAGGACTGAAAATATTGGGTTCTTTTGATTTTTCGGATAAAAAATCATTGGGAAAAAATTGTTGAAAACAAAGATCACAGCTACTTGAAATATTTAAAAGTTTATGATCTGCGTGGAAAAGGCAATTATTTGTTTAATGAAGGGCCCGAAACCTTAATGTACATATCTACATACCAATGCGTAGGTATTTGGGTACGATGCTCTGAACTGAATATTTGGCATACCGCTATCTTTATCATAAACTAATTAATATTCATGGAGGCGAAATTTTGATAAAATTAAAAAAAAAATCTTAGTTTATTTCTAACTACAAATATTTATAATTGTTTTTATATATTGCATTGTAGAGAAATTTCGGATTATTTTCTGGTTGATTTGGTAGACGAGCCATCAACCATGACTTCAGGGAATGACCGGAATCACGCAAAAATAGTTTTTGAAAAATATTTAATTAAATTATTTTTATTAAGTAATTTTCAATGAACTAACGAAATATTTATTTTGCTTCATTACGTGTCGCACCGCGCATCCTAATATTCTTAAATATGCTCGAACTTTTTTTAGTTTATTAAATTTGGGTGACGCTTTTTAAATAAAATATGTATGCTAATATTACACTATACAACAACATGGAGTTTTCGAATTTCAATTAAAAATGATTTGCGTAAATCAGTTAGCACATTTCCTTAGGTAGAAAATATAATATTATAGAATATTTAACAAACGTAAAACCGGTTTACGCGTAGTACGCTGATCTTAAACACTTTTAAAATTCCGTACAAGAAAACCCAAGAACTGGTGAAGAAAAATTTCTGAGCCAAATTTTCTTAATCAGTACCCAGTTTTTAAGAATTTTGTAAGCAGACTGATCCCGCAGTAGTTGGGGTATATTGTAGGATAACCCTCTTTTTGTGGATTGGACAGAGTACACTTAAGTTCCAATCAGCTGGCATGCGTTCGTCCGCCCTGCTGGCAGTCCGTCAGCACCAGCGCTCTTATTGTTCTTCAGCCGCGCTATTACCTTTCGAGTTTCGGCCAGGACGGGTAACGGTACTTCCACTTCGTCTTTATTGATAGGAGATTCGAGTTCATCATCTTCGATGTTTTCCGCGCCACTATCCTCAAGAAGCTTGAAGATGTGATCGTTCGTGATCTCTCTCCGACCATGAATTTGCGCTCCTTTACATCGCATTTGTAGTAGATGTTGCAAGTTCGTCCATTAGCCGAGCAAAGGCACCCCCCCAATTAGGGGTGCGGACATTCAAATCATAGTCCTTGCTGAAATTTTTCATTGGAAGCTGTCTTTACGAGGCAAGTACCACGTAACAGGTATTTTTTTTATACTGATAGAACTTTCGATAGGGATAGCTGTCACTTGACAGCTGGTAAATGACATTTCGTTTTGACATTTCTATTTAGTAAGCATTGACAAATCATCATGGAAAGAATGACGTCGCAACAACGTTTACAAATTGTAGAAATTTACTTTAAAAATCAATATAGAGCACTTCGTGAGCAGCTTATTCGTCGAACTGTTGATAAATTTCGAAAACCATTTATTCTACTCGATGAAAAACCAACAACAAGACAAAGAACTGTACGTACAAAAGAAATTATTGGTGCTGTAAGTAATAGTGTTGGAGAAGATCCGAATTTGTCTATTCGCCGCCGTGCTCAACAAGTTGGACTTTATCCATCCACAACATGGAAAATTTTGCGCAAAGAAAATAGGACTGATCGCATTCGAATCACCAAAGCTAGTCGTGGCGGACATATACCAGAAATCGTTTTTAAATATTAAATGTCGTGAAAATATCTTTCAAATAAAAAAAAATTGCCATCATACTTCATTTTTTCAATTTAAAGTTCTATCAGTCTAAAAAAAAACACCCTTTACCAAGCCCAGTGCACAACCATAACCATTAGATGAGAAATATTACTGTTCTATGAATTTAAATATAAAAATATACACAATCTCACATTATTTCCTTTGGTTAACCAACTAAATAACCCTGTAACTACATAGCTGCCAATACTAATTAGGAATGGCAATGATTTATTTTCACAGTAGCCAGGAGTCACCTTAATTGACAAAAATGGCATGAGCCCCCGCATTTGCAATGACTTTTATAAAATTGTCTCAATATCTTAGCCCAAAGCCAAGCTCATAAATAAAATAACCAGCCAATCAGACTTGCCCCTAGAAATTATGTATATGACCTTACTAGGACGATAATTAGTGAAGGCAACAAAAGTTTCTTCAGAAGCATTCCATCAACATTTAATCCTCCAGTCTTCAAGCCTCGCCTTTCACTTCCTTTCTAATTTATCCCCAACTCCCCTAAGCTCAATGATAATACTCGTACATAGACATAGCGTATTGAACAAGTCAAACACCTACAAAATTCTTCTCTCTAGGATATCACATTTTATATACAAGGTCATTATTGGTCATACTCTAAAGAGGTTCAATCCGTTGCCTGACAAATTTCAACTACACCGTCAAAGAGTAATACATTGTTAATTTTTCACTTAATAAAATAGAGATTTCCATACGCATCGCAAAAATCTTTTATGTTCAAGTTTGTTTCTTTTTATTCCCATCAGCCTGTTTTACCATCTCTTATTTTTACCTGACAGTCCGTCACTCCAGTTATTCGAGTAATTTTTTAATATTCTGTTTTTGCTTTCTCGTAATGTTTATTCGTTTCTATTGTTCGCATTCAATATATCCGCGATGTCAAGTACAAGTATTGACCGCATTTGTATTCGGATTTGCTCGCGTGATTAACCAGCAGGTATGCAACTACAGTAATCTCCTGTTCATTACCACAACGAGGTATACCATAAATTTGTGGTGCAGCGGAAATCACACTTTATATTTAAATTTAGTGATAGAAAATTTTAAGGTTGCTCTAAATTCAAGTCCTGGGTGCTGCAACGGTGGCGTAATGTGTTTTAGTATAACAAAATTTAATTAAATTATACACAAGTAACATGTTAAAAAAATATGTTGGCAGGTTTTTAAAAATCTGCTAAAATATGCATATGTGAGTGTATGTGTGTATATCAAAGAAATAAACAAAAGCACTTAATGGCTGCTCAACTATGACATTACGCGCGAGTGGCTCGAGTGGTTAGTGTGTCAAAAGCCTTCGTTGGCTGTATTGGCGGCGAGTCTGTTTAATACATATGACATTTCTATACTCGTCCAGGCTAACCCCACTTTCCAAGATGAAAAATGCATTTGTACCCTTTTCTATCCATCATCGTATTTTTTCTGAGTTTTACTCATTTTCTCACTTTTGTGTCTCCAATAAGGCATACCTCATCTAAAATAGAAAAATGCGTGACCTTACAGCGTAATCAACGAAATCACTGTGAGCAAGCCAAAAACATTCAATTTAAACGCCTGAATTAAAAAGCAACAACAAAAAAAATTGCAAGAACAAACAACTCAAGTTGAAAGCATAAAAAAAAATAAAACCCGGCATATAAAATATAAGAAAATGTATGTACTTATAGATATCGTGAATAAAGTATTCGACGGGTTGCAACCCTTTCACTTGATGTTCATTTTATTATATTTTGCAAAAGTAACATTTTTTATTTATTTAACTGGTTTAATAGACGTCATGCCTGAACCCATCAGGGTAAAAATAAAAACTTTCATATCTCTACACTAAATACTCAAAAATATATCGTAGATAAAGTGTTTTCTATAAGCTTTAATTTTAATGCTAATTTTTATTTACTTATTAAATTTTTAATAGATGACAACCCTATTCGAAAGTATATCGTACTCCCAATAACACCTTTCGTTTGATAGCCATATACATAAATATATCTGCTTTACTTAAAAAAAAATATTTGATTTTATTATTTATTTATTTGGGATTTATTTTGATTACAGCGATCGAAGTTATAGCTGCTATTTTGGAGATCACTACATCTCCTCAAGTAATAGGGGGCAGCACGGTTAAAGGGTATATCGAAGAATTGCCAATAACCTTTCATTTGATACCCGTTTTCATGCGTTACACTTTAAGAGACGTTTAACAAATTTTAAAACCATAACAATTCTCCTCACGCCGAAAAATATCTTTCCAATGGTATTCTTAGTTTCGGAACGAGTTCGATAGAATCCCCAAACGTTCGGTGACAAGATTTTTGTTACCATATTCATATGCACAATTTTGTATTTTACGATAACCAAGCTGCTCCTTTGGTGGTAGGCTGGCGTTTCGGGTAAATGGGAAATCGGAAAAATTTCAAAAGTTTCAAATGTACACAGTCGATGACGTTAAACTTTTATAACTAAAATAATATATGTATATAATTGTGTTTGACTTGAGTCGGTTATGAGAGTAATTTTTTAGTCCTATTTAGTTCGAGTTACAAGAAAACAATTATACATTTCCGCCGGGTTTCTATTTTATAGCCCTCGTATAATTTGCCACTAGCTGGACCGTCCAACTTAATCCCTCTGGATAATTGCTTATATTTCACTAATCATATGGATAAACCGATAATAGCACATTGATATTAGTATTTTGCCAGGCTTATTGTAAGAATAATGGGCGTTTCGTTCCTACAGCAATATGTAATAATTAGAATGACACACACTGAGCTAGGGAGGTTCGTATACAAACATACGTAAGTATCCACATTCTCTTATCATTAACCTTACCCCTCGAAATCATTAAGAAAAAATTGCGTCTAGACCATATTGCGTATTCCTTCTTAAGTAGAGAGACATTTGTTTGCACATCCAACAGGTGCAATACCTGACCTAGGCATAGTCATAGCCACATAGTCAATGTTTTCGTTTCTGCGAATTGACTAATATTTAATTTGTTTTTCATTCGCTTCGGCGCAGTTGGAAAATGTGGAATAGAGAAATAGGAATTTGGTAACATGCTGTCTGGCATATTTTGTATATTTTGTATATTTTGTATATTTTCGTGATATTCTCTTTTCATTTCGCTGTTCGTTGAAAAGTTGAAAATCATTAATTCAATTAAGATCCAGTTCCAACCTTTGCGGGAAGCCCTATAAAAATGGTTGGCGTCTGTACTACGAGGTGAAGACGTAGCTGGTGCTAACGCGTAGAAACAGTTAGCGTTTTTACGTGCGTTTGCTAGGTTTTCGGTGGCTTAATTGAGACGACTGGCGAGACTTCTAAACTAAATTTTCAAAAGGATACTCCGTTATAAATACAGATATTGCAAAGATTCGAGATTCGGTTCAAATATAAAAAATACTTAGTTCCATTGTCGGACTGCGGTTTCTATTTCTGCATATCAAGTTGTGTCTTATGAATAAAATAAGCTGCAAGGGATAATGTGATTTATATGAAAAACAACAAATAGATAAAAAATTGTTTGTGGAAAAAAGAAAACCCCTATGAAGAATTCTTCAATTGGCCAGAAACAAATTTAAAGTGAACAAGTTACTAATTCAATTAATCCCTTTAAACAAACAATACATAGAAAAACTTACTGGTATAGAAAAAACAAAACTAATCAAAGCTATCAAAAATGCCTGAACGCTATGGGAATCGACGTGACGCCGAAGAAATCGAAATTGAGAGTGATGAAGAGGAGGACGAGATGCAAGGCGTCGGCAGGCGTGTGCAACCTAATACCAGTCGTCGGCCAAGCATTAACGATTTCGAAGATATGGTTGACGATCCAAATTTGGAGGACGATGATGATGAGCTGGAGGTGGAGGAATTGTAAGTGGTCGTGTCAGGGGGGGGAGGGAAGAAATTTCATTATTTGCATTTGCGATTGCTGTTGCTGCTGTTGTTTGTTGTTTTTATGTTTTCTACCACAATGCATATTAAATGATGCAAACGAATGCATAATTATAAACATGGGGCTAATTGAATTAAAATGCCAACGCATGAACAAAACAAAACGAAGCACTTGAACACACAGTCACACGTACCCATATACAGTCCAATATCAAAAGAATTTACTACAGATGCAACAAAATTAGAAGTAGCACATATTATGGGTCTCGTTGAGTACTCAAAAACTGTCCACTGAATATTCTAAATACGGTTTTAAAATCTGGACTTTGAGTAAAATCTTGTTATAGGGTGGTCTCACTAGGCTTTTCCTTAAAATTTTTACGTTTCTGAATCTATCATCAGATTTTAAAATTCACTGATAATAGAATTTATTGGCGCTTCTAAAGGTGTATAACTTATAGTGTATACATCACTTGTATTTGTTGTTGTTTTTTATTATATGGGATCAAATGTAGTGCTCACATTTTTGACCATAGCTCAGCGAGCAAACCACCTATATAAATGTCCTAACAAACCATAAAGTTTTGTGCCAAAATCGGTTGAGTGGTTTTTGAGTAAATAGGTTACTCCACTTTTGCAACTTTACTTTATAAATATATTTACATAGATAAGATGTAGGAAAATCGGTAAGGCATATCATAATCTTGCAATATGCCCCCAGTTATAATTACCTCAGATGTCTTTCGTCTCCATAATGAACGGTAGAAAGAGGCCTTCGTTAAAATAATTTCTTATTGGCTCGACTACAGCTTAGTAGAGTACAATAACATTTATTAAACTTTTGCTAGACGTAACGTATGTAAAAGTTTGCCCATTACACCCGACGAACAGACCCAGTTGAAGCAAGTGAAAACTCGAGCGATTTCGGCCAGCTGAATAACTATCGAGATACCTGATGCCAGTCCTTGTACTGAATGGATATAGGGGTTTGATGGCCGTGCAAGAATATTTAGATTGCTAGGGTCTCAGCCTGAAACACGCGTGATGAATTGGTGTTAATGTACACCGATAATCAGGGCAATTAAATGCCGTTATTTTGACGCCTCGTTTGATTATTGGCTGGCGCTTCAGGGGAATAGAAAATTTGGCAACCAAAGAAGATTAGCATATTAGGGCATAGCGTATTCACAACGAATTGCTTCCCACAGAAACAAAGATGTTCCCAACAAATTCTGAATTAATTCGAATACACTTCATATAAAAAATCGGTCAATCTGTTACGTCTGCTGAAATTGTTTAAACTAAAATTCGGCAAGCATACACCTCGGATATTGTTATTTAGAAATAGGCTGAATAAAACCTACTGTAACTTCTTGATAGATGTATACTTTTTACTGTTCTATCTTATCCCATTTACTTATTTCGCTATAAAACCGTAATGTAAGTGAAAAATGTGTAACATAAATATGTTCTATAACATCAAACGACTTTCTGCCATATACCGCAAGTTAATTACATACAAACACTTTCACATTTACTCACACTTGTTTTATTGATCTTTACTTCTCTTTCTTGAATACTCTCTGTTATGTGTGTGAATGTGAAGATGCAATTTATTAAATTCTATTGCCATTAAAGACCATGAAGTTCCTTCACGCTCAGTATTGATGATGAAGTTAACCAATTGGAACTAAGGCAAGGTGAAAAAATTTGGCACCAAATACCAGCATGTGACGAATTTTCCACTTCAATCAGCTAATTAATTTAAGCCAAGATCCCAATACCCAATCTAAATCAATTATGTTGCGCCGACAATGTAAAAATTATTCTGAACGATAAATGTGAAAAATGTGGGAATTACAAAATTGTTTGTGTGTTTGTTTGGCGTTTAAAAAATGTTTATGGGTTTAATTGTGAAAAATTAATTTGTATATTAAGGCGTCAGGAATGGATTTCGAATTTTGGTGGCCAATGTATTCGTTTTCTTGGAGTTTTTTTGCAGCATTTGCAGTGATTTTCATGTTTGCATGTTATATTTTCTTCGTTAATTTTTCATAAAACTATAGTTCATTCTACAATAAAATACAATGAATATAGTTCGAAGATACTTCAGTCCAGTGTTGGGTACACGCATATGTTTCAAAAAAAAATTTAGATTTTGGACTACCTTTTTTAACCAATCTCTCATCCAATAACTTCGTTCTTGGGTATTTATTCCTTTTTCTTGTTAAAGAAATTTTATGTGTTTGCAAATTATCCATTTTAAAATAAAAATACTTTTAGTAACTTCCAAAAATGTGATTCAATAAACCCTGTAGTGTGAACTTTTTGTACCAATTATCGCCACAATTTGATTTTGGTGTGTGCCGATCTAGCATGATAAAAATCAACACAGATTGTGCTGTTTGCCCCGATTGTGAGATCATAGCTTTCCAATCAAATCATAAAAAATTTAACTATTAATAATAAAAATTATCTTTATTACTTATCAAAGGCATGACACGTAACTAAAATGTTTACAAAATATGGGCACTGTTCGAAGTGCAAGATTATTTAGCCCAGCCTGGAGCAAGAAAAGGGCTCCCGGATTTGAAGAAGTCCTATCTATGTACATACCTGTATTTTTTTAAGCGACAAACTTCTTCCAAAACTATAATTTCATTATATTAATGAACTCAAGTGTTCTTGTTTTTGCACCGTCCATTTCGTATATTTTGTGTATTTCGTGTTATTGCCCATCGTTGCCCTCTTGGCTTGCAAATGACAAACTCATCCTTCTATTGATGTTGGCGATAATTGCAAACAGCACCTTTTCCACTTCGTGATACTATTTAGGTAAATCGACTTCATAGTTTATTAAGTCTGCAGAAATTTATTTCATTCGCAGCATTCATGTTAATCTCTGACGGACAGTTGCCCGCTTTCATTCGCCTTATGTTGAATTCATTGTGCAAAATTATTTAAACGTCTTGTACAATTCTTCCGAGAAGAATTTTCATTATTAGCTTACTTTTGCTTAGCTCTATTTGCTTTGTTTGCAGTTCTTAACTAATGAAAACTTGCAGTCTTATGCAGGATCTCAACCTTCAACTGCACATACAAAGTTACAAATATACTGTGGCATTTAATTTCGTTATTGCGAATTGCAAGTGGCCCATCAGACAAACACAAACACACAAACGAGCATACATTCATTTTCATTTTCATCTGTTTACACAAAATTTACATGACGAAGTTCGCTTGCCCTTGTATGTACATTTCACTTTCCCTTTCAAGCCAACATGTTAACTTCGCACTTATTCTGGAAAATTTTCCCAGCTTGTAATTAGTAATAGTTTTTAGTGTTTTCTGCTGGAATTTTTTCTGGTTGTTGTTTTTAACTTGACCTTTCGGAAGGTACTTAATTACTACATACTACTTATTGGGGCTCTCGTTGAGTCCATACAACTCTGACTGCTCTGTAGAAATGTGTTTGCTATGTTGCTCTGTGTATTGTGTTGTTGTGGTTACATTGTGGTTGCTGTTGTTGTTCTTCCATTTTGTTTATTTTTGCAACGCCGGGTTTTTCACCTTTAATTTTTGGTTGACCGCTTTGCATGTCTGACGCCTCTGAGGCGCGTAATTAATCATAATAATTTCATCGCTATATGTTGCTTGTAAATTTCACGATATGCTTCATTCTAATGGTTACTTAAATTTGCAGCTGCGTCTCAAAATCGGCAAAAAAGTTGTGTAAACTAAAATATGAACTCCTGCCAAATGCTTGTATCGAGTACTTGACTTTGCCCATTTAAATAAGACACTTCTATTTGAAATTTACACTCCTATGCTGAAAATTTTCGTAGTCGGATTTTGTTGAAACTTTCAGCTGAATTGCCATTTTGAGATCTAAAAATCGGAGCAAAGGCATTTTTGAAAACTGGTAACTAGAATATAGAAAATGTGCTCGTGAGCCGGGCAATATACTATGTACAGAATTAGGCGACATTTGTGAAAGAAAATTTTCTATGAGAGATACTTTACGTATGAATATATCTAGATTTTTGCTGACTGTCAGGTGGCAGCTGAATACGTAAACTAATCCTCGTTGAAATCAAAAGTGGGGTTGGTAGATAAAATATTACGCACACACTTTTTTTATAATTAAGATAATTATTTGGTCTGCACGTCAGTTGTCAATTTATGGTGGGTAATTTGTTTACAGTACGTTCCGCAGTAAACCTTTTTCACTCTTTGCATTTTGTTGGTGTCATTTTCACGCAACCCACACCTATAAAATACAGTTGGGAATTTTTGAGCTTTTTTTGTTTTGTTTAGGGCCAAATTTCAGTATGAAAGGAAATGGTAAACAAACATTTAAAAATGTAATAGAATTAGGGGATTCACAAGTCGTAACGTATCGAAAAGTCATCAAACCATAAAATATATAAAGGAAGCATACAACGTTTTTCTTGTTATTATTGAATTGCAGAGAAAAAGGAGTTAAAATAACACAACTTAAAATTTTAGAAATCATATGATTTTATGATATTACGACACGTTACGACTTCTTTAGAATAATAATACTATGCCAGAAGGAGCTGTAAAAGAATTTGTTATGAAATATATTTATACTTACGTAAAATATCGAACTACCAATAACAAAACAGCTTCCGACTAGGCGGTGAAAAATGTTTTATCAATTGTTTTGCACTGAATGTAAATTCACCAAACCAATTGCATAAATCTACTTCATTTGTTGCTAATCTTAGAATTTAAATAAAATACTTATTTTCGGGCTAAGTATTATTTTACAAAACAAAACACACAAAACGCAAAAAATGTATTTAAAATCTAAGAGAACAAATACCCTTACTATTCTAGGTGGTTCATAGTAAAATGACCTCTTGAATCTGAGTATTACTTCCCTTTTTTCCACTATTTAACTACCGTTTTTATAGACAATTCCATACTATGTTTAGGGATGAAATGATACGACTAAATGCAAATAAATACTGTATGCTTTTCTTTCGATACCAAGTAATTTCAGTATCGATACCTTTGAACTAAGTACGGATGTGTAACCCCATGTTAATTACCAGAAAAACCATAAAAGGGCGCCATAATTGAAATAATACAAAGCTCATACACCAATTGCTTAACCAAAGTCAACCTAACGTGACTAACACTCGGCCAAACTTTTCGAGTAGATGTGTAAAGTGGATGAATCTTCAGTACAGACATTACAATGCGTTGTAAAGTTCACTGAAAACTTAGCCGACAATATTAAAAGTAGGGAAGATCAGCTCTGTTATAGAAGAAATTTGCTTAAAAAACAAAAACATGCAACATAGTCCAGCACAGAAACGTTAAACTTTAAATAGAAGCTTCGCATCTAGGTGGAGAAAAACAGATGTCAAATAGAAAAATTATTCTAGTTAGCGGCATCTAGATACTTGGAGGATGGTTCCGTGTGTAGAAGTCAACGCAAGTAGGGAAAGTCTCTGATTGCCACTCACCTGGGAGGGGCCAGAACGATTCAGCAGCTCGCGACTTCCGGTTGATTTCAGGGAGATAAAGTAATAAGGCGAACCTGGTGGGGCCACTCCGATATTTTCATTATTGCTCCAGAATATGATTGTGCGGACCCGCCACATAAAAAATGATAACCAATGAAAAATTCTTGTATGTCTCGAATGAGATCCCCCTTTTTTGATGACGACCACAGGCAACGTATTAAGGACTATGATTTGAGAGCATTTTTTATAAGAGTGTGGAACTGCTGGTGCATGCCGATGACATCGATATCATAGACCCCAACAACTGCCCCGTTTGCTCTGCCTTTTTCATGTTGGATAAGGAAGCGAAACGAATAAACACGTCATCAAATAACAACGGCACTGTTGACAGTTACAATTTTGACAGAGTAGAGGTATTTGTTTATCTTGGAACCAGCGTTAACGCCAGCAATAATGCCAGCCTCCAAATCCAACGAGGAATCTCTCTTGCCAATAAGTGGTTCTTTGAGCTGAGTAGGCAAATGAGCAGCAAAGTCCTCTTTCGACGGACGAAAAACACGCTATATATGTAAGTCGCTCATCATGCCCGTGCTATTGGATGGCGCAGAACCATGAACACTGCCAACATCAGATGAGATAGATGACCCTTGAAGCGTTCGAGAGAAAGATTCTCCGAAAGATATTTGAACCTTTACTTCTTTGCGACGGTGAATACCGCAGACGATGGAACGATGAGTTGTATGACCTTTATAAATACAGTGAGATAGTACAGTGAATTAAGATGCCGCGGCTACGGTGGCTAGGTCATGTTGTATGTATAGAAGAAAATTGTCCAGCTTTGAAAGTATTCGCTGGTGGTAGCAGAGGAAGAAGAAGGCCTCATCTACGCTGGAAAGATCAGGTGGATAAGGTTTGTGCTAGTTAGTAAAATAAAGGAACGACTGGCGTGCTTGTAACTAACTTAAGGGGCAACTTTATCTTGACTATGACCAAGAATAATTGTTTTAACTGCACAAATGTTATTGGATTTGAAATAAGCAGAACCCTAAATATGAATTTTCTGCAAATCACGCTATAGAGGCATCTCATGGATTTTTTTTTATAATTTTTTTTGCAAACATATGATACGCATACAGTATCATATCATATTTATGTATGTTTTCAATGCCATCTAAGTCGGATTATAAAAATATTTCCAATCGCAACTTCAACATACTATTGCAATATCATGAATATCGGAACAATAACAATAATACGGATTTTCTGGATAACTCGATTTTAGCGCCACCTCGTGCATCCATTTTTCATAAAAAATATTTCTTAACGCACCCCTGTTATACGCTTTTAGGTTAATCAAAATCGGATTATAAATACTGCTTTGCTGAATAACTTGCCTCTAGCACCACCTAGAGCATTTATTTTGAACAAAAATTATTTTTCACATTTTTAATATCATCAACATCGGACCATAAATACGAATTTTCTAAATGTCTCGACTCTATAAATTAAAATAACCTAAGTCCGTGCCACGAGTTTAATGAGTATACTGTCAAAATTTAATTGAAATCTGATCAGCATGTGTTTTTGAGCCAAAGAAAACCTCTACATTCATATACATAGTATGTATATAGATTACAGATTATAACAGGGGATTTGGCTTTCACATTTTGTATATAAAAACAACCATTATTGTATTTTCGTTTTATTTTATTGATTTTTAAGGCGTTCAATCTTAATAAAAAATATTTCTAAAATGGACCGTAATGAGTTACTATCCTATTTTTTGATAGTCCCAGTCTGTATTTGGTTGATTACATTTTTGATTTTTGATTGCTTGTCATCTGAGTCATTTTTGAAAATGGCTTACAATGTTTTTATGCTAAAAAATACCATTGAAATTGCACTGCAAAATATTAAACATTGAAATAAATTTAAAAGAAAGGAAACTAATTTGAATTGCTGGATTACTAACTTGTGTTATGCAGAGCTTAGAATTTCCACAGAATGATTAGCTTATGACTTAAAAATAAAATTTCGCTTAGTTCACACGGAATATCCATACTTTAGATCCAATATTTTTTAGTTGTCGATATGTTGTTTTTCTGTATGGTACCTATCGTTTCATCTCTAACTAGATTTTTTTTATCGTTTTAGACCGTCAAAAGTGCATTTGATTTTATTACAGAAAAACACGAGAAACAGTCAATGGCCGTAATTTGCAAGATGGCCGCGTTCATATCTCGCCATTTATGGATATCAATAACATTATACTAATTTTGATTTTTTTATATTATTAATTTGATAACCTCCTTCACTATCAAACGATAAACAGTAAATAACCCATTTTTCACTTTCTCTTTCTCTTTGTTCTGTCTTTTCAGCGAAGCGTAAGTGGAATTTCACATTTATATTTTTACTGCCCGTAACAATAAGCGTAAAGTTCGGTCGTAAAGACAGACAAAAACGAACATGTCGAATATGAACTCATAAACGATAGAGGCAGTCCTTGTGCTCTTTATGCTTTGCAAAACAAACAATGGAAATGCGAGTACCACCCAACGGTGGAGGAAAGGCAAAGTGAACTTGGTTTTTTGATCTCATCCGTTGCGGCTACTACAGTTTGGTGCTGTTTAAACGCTATAAACGTCTTTATAATATGAAATAATCGCGACATATCTATACAGGGTTGTTCATTTTTGCTCTAAAAAAAACACGCTCAAAATTAGTATTTATGACTTATACTCCTTTAAGAAGTTCAGATCTTAAATGAGTTTATTATAATTGCTGACACTAGTATCTTACAAATGTGTAGGCACTACCCCGGCCATCATTGGTCGAAAGTTAGATTTTAAGACTCTAAGTTTCAACTCAGCCCCCTTGTGTTGAAAATGCGTTAGTTTCGATGGCCTGATTATGCAAAGTTGTGGATACTTAGCAAAACTTGTCTTGACTTGAGAAGTGTCACATAATAATTCTGTATGGACTTTGTATAAAAATGATTAGCCAACACGTAAACGTAAAAAACTTTACTTGGAAATCTGTTGAATTTCGATTTCTAAGCCAAAATTAAGTGCAAAGAGAGCCGTGAAAGAATCATCCCGCTACATAATTTTTTCTGATACAAAATTAACCTTTTTATGTAAATGCAGTTCATATGGCAATAAAAATCGTTTCTATATTTCTCTGTGAGTCAAGTCAATTGTAAGATTTGCATAAATTTGCATAACGGAGCCATTAGTCTTGCATAACTGGGACACTACAAAAACGTAGTCTATGCATCCGAAGGTCTTTTTCAAATATTCTAGACAACATAACATGTTTCGGAACTGTGTGAAGAAATGGATCGCAGGTTTGTAGATTTTTTGATTGCTCACTTGGTATATCAGTTCCAGGTTCCCAGACGATTGTTATTGTGTATCGAAAGTTTAGCAAATACTTGAATTTTATGAAAATCTTTTTCATGACAAAAAAAAAACACCCGAATGTTTACCATTGCCTGCCGAGATTTGGTTGCTTGTCACTACGGTTGACAGCACACACTCGCGGCCATATGCCATAATTTTCTGACATTCAGAACACGGTTTAATGAAGTAAATTCGGCAGATTACACTAAACCTGCGACTTCCACGGGGCATTATGTTATCCCTATTGCGCCCCTTTATTAAAACGCCTAAATGCCAAGTAGCGCGCGGCAAAGTGGTTTTCCAGTTTGATCGGTAGTAGGGAAATTATTTCACCTCTGGTAGAAGGAATGCCCATTTGAAAAACTAAAATAAATAATCCAATGCGGTCCTTCATAGCAAAATTATTTTGCCGAGCTGCCGACTAACGAACCGCCAGAGTATGGAAAGTGGCATTAAGATTCTTATTATGACGCATTTGCAAATCTAGGTAAGTGAAAAAAGAAATTGCTATCACTTTGTGACAATGGGACATATGTATGTATGCACATAACTGCAAAACTTATGTCCGAGTATTTTTGAAATTCCACTTTTTCACAGAGTAAAATTATTTTTGTTATTAACCGAAAGCAGAAATCATAAATTACAAAAAATGAAAAAGATCACAAATGTTTCTAAAAATGTTGGCATTTGTCAGTTGAATTAACTATATAAGAAAAACTAATCCCTGGAAAATGTATCAAGCTGCCCTAAACGAAGTGAGTGATTATAGTACATAACAACAAAAACAAATAAAACAGCTACATATATTCTCTCTGGGCATTATGGGGACTTTTTTGACACTTTGTGAGAGACTAAGTTGTTTTGTTCTCTAAATACCTGAACCTGCTTGAACCATAGAGAACAAACCTAAAGTTGCCATACAATAAGATGCAATTTTGTTGAGAACAAAAATACAGTAGCTCCACCTTTCGTTAGTGAGTTATGGGGTTAAAAGACCAATAATATTTTGAAAATTTAAGAAAAAATAAGTAAAATATATATATACAACAAAATCAGCTCCAACAGCTTATCACGTTTTGAGGGTATAAAAAGCGAGTACTGCTTCAAATTGCTCTTCATAAAGTTATGATTTTCTGTGCAGCACTCAGTCCGTAAAAATTAAGTAAATATATTTTTTTGAAAATTAATACTCAAAACTATTCTTTCATTTTAATCAAATAATGTGAATATAATTTTTACAATATATATGTAATAAATTTTGACATTTTCCAACTAACACCGCAAACCTTGCCATTCGAAAACTCATTAAAATTCGTCCCATCAAAAATTAAAAAAAAATTTTTTCCATATACTTTTGAGACACCCTGTTGTGTATAAAATCGTGTGAACCCCGCTGTGAAAAATTATACCAATCCATTAGATATAACAACAAACAGTTTACTTTGTTAATATAGTATTGAATCTAATTAAGTTCGTTTTGGTAAAGTAGTAAGACGCATTGTAATTTCTGAAGATTTTTAAACAATGATTCTGTAATAAAACGAAGTTGTTGTTGTTCATGGGTGGTTCTTCTCATACACAGCAATGAATTGGTATCATCAAATTTTCTCTGGAATCAATCAGGCAATCTCCATATTCTCTCTCTCTCCTATCGAAATCCACCATCAACGTTGTACTAAATTTATTTTACACGATTTTCTACTATAACTGGCGGATGTCTGCATTTGTAGCTTGGTGATGAGTTGTGAATTGCGAATGTATGAGTATGTTTACATGAAAGTAATAACGTTATATCTGTACATACATATGTACATATTTCTATGAATGCTTCGAAATTCATATAAACCTACACGTAAAGAATGAATGGATTACCGTAAAATGAGTAAAAATATTAAACAAATTTAAGATAAAGTTTCGTTTTGAATTGCTGCTTGGGAAAGGAAAAAACGTCGCAGAAAGTAGAACGTCAAAATTTAATCAATTTACGAATTGATCGGTTGTTGGACAGATACAAACACAGTTTTGAAGTAGTTACTTAGAGGACTGTCGTTTGCCTTGGGTGAGAATAACCAATCCAAAATTGATACTTGTTTCGGTGTCGATGTAAATATACTGATCATTTATTGCGGATGTGGAATAGAAAATCGTTAACCTTTATCCTTCCAGCAGGCATGCTAATGGAGGTAAAGACTTGCAAAGGCTTTGCATTCACCGTAATGGAAAATTAGCAAGCAAAAGAGTTAGTAACATTCCCCAAGAGTTCGATGCGAATAGTTTATGCTGTTACAACAACAACAATCAGTTGAACCAACGCAAACTATTTTTTTCATCCTGGTACAATTTTATTAGCAGAAAATCTTTCAGATGTATATACTACATACATATATCTATATTAATGAATTTTTGACTATCAACAAGTTCGAATATTAACTCCTTCACAAAACGCTCGAGCAGAAGAGGTCAAAAAGACCACGAAATTAAAAGCACCAGTTGAAGTATAATTATAACAAAGTGAGAGCAGAGACTTAGGGGAAAGTATTTTCACTGGGCAAAATATATGAAAGAATCTGTTTAAAAATTTTGTGAGATAAATATCTTTATAAAATACTAGTAGGCACTGAGCATTTGAAACGAAAATTTGTCCAAAAAAGTTATAAGAAATGGTCGCTTCCAGCGCTCATTACAAAATTGGAATTTATCTTTTTTCCTTCCGTCATCTAAGGCGAATGAATAAGCGGCTCCGTGAATTAAGGAGCAGTGAATTAAGACTACAGTGCAGTAGGTTCGGCGACCTAAATTGATCTTCAAAATAAAATTTTTACGCGATCTTATTTCTATTCCCCTCAGCAAGCAAGGAATGCATATTACATCATAAAATTCCAAATTTTAACCAACGCTATTAACAATGTGATAGCATAAATATCGTTTGGTCACATTTTTACAGGCAAACGTGCGTGGCTTGTCATCGGTAATGACTGGGAATGTTCTTACATAATGCTTTTGAATTCAACAAAACTTAGTGGACTGAATATCTATGTACATATATAATATAAGCACGCTGAGAGCAAAGATGGGAAACAATTTCGTTGAAAAACAAATTAGATCTCGACAACAGCGCCACCTATTGGGTCCAAAGTTCAATCTAGCGCGTTGTATTAGATGATGGTCCAGTTAAAACAAAACACAGAACCTTTGTGTTGCATAATTTTGACTAAATATTTCCAATTTGGTGGGCCGTATAGATCCCGAGGTCTTTGTCATGTGTTTTTACTGCGGCCAGAATATTTGCCACGTGTGCTGGACAGGCAAACAAACAAGTCCATCCTAGTTTCAGCGTAGTAGATGTCTGTGTGTATACTAACTGTATACAATGTATGTACATATATGGGGGAGAGAAATGATGTGGAAAATAGAATAAAACAATGCATTCACGTATCGTTGAAAATGGAAATAAAAATCATGATAAATGCGTTGTTTAAGCGAAAACAGGTAAAAAAACCGTGAAATTTCCACATACCCAAAATGGCATATGCACAACCACATACGAATACGTTGAAAATGGATGTGTACGTATAAACGCGTGTCTGTTTGATTACCTCAATGAATTTTACTGCTCAACATTCGTGTTTGTGGTATTTTACAATTTTAAGATTTTCCGAGAAAATGTGTAGCCTTTGACTGCAACTGTTTTCTGTGAGTGTTCCCAAGATAATATTCATCTCAATACATATTTTCTGTAAGAATATCTCAAGTCAATTACTATTATGTTTTTAATTAAAATTGAGGTTCCTGTGGCCACCGAGTGAACCCTCAGCCCGTTTAACCTAACCTAACCTTTATTTTTGACATCTCTTAACAATTCAATTCAATTGTACGTCTGAATAAAAACTTCAAAATTTAATGATGTATTTCGCTATTAATAATAAAATATTTATGTCTGGTACTAGAAAAATTAACTTAATATTCCGGATAATTCCAAGCGACGAAAATCTCTGCCACCCACCTACCTCTATTTAAAAGTATAAACCTCTGAATAAAACTATGACGTAAGTCCATTCCGAACGGCAGATAGATAACCATCTATTATGAGAGACTGAACGCTATATAAAAAATATTTTGAGACAGTATGGTGGAAACATTTAACTTACTCCCAGTAATCGCTCTACCTTTGCATAAATTTATTTATGTTTCATACATACTTTGAGTTTTTCACCATAGCTTTCCACAAAAAAATTCTTCGTGTTTCAATTGGTTGCTATGTTTGTAGGTATGCACCTACACACACACACTCTTATATATGGATGTTGTACGGATGTAGGTGCATATGCAGTCATGCCAATTTCAAATGATGTCGCTCATACGCCCTGTCGCCTACAGAAAAGCTGTTAAAGTGCTTATCTGTGTTTACAAAATGCATAAACAAAACATTGTCTTGACTGATTCCGGTGGTTCTAACACAATGTACATATACATTTATATATATATATATATATACATTTATACATTTATCGACTATAAATACATATGTATGTGTGCAGAATGCGGCCAAATATTGTGAACTGCTTTGAAATTCGATGAAGAAATTTCTTTCATTTAGAAAACCAAATATATTGGCAATAATAAAGATTGACTTACTGCACCACCCACTTCAGTAGCGGACTGCATCTCTTAAAAACGATTTTTAATGACTGTTACGGTCCCTGTGCTTAACACACCACTTTCACTCTTCCTAATTAAATTTTCCTTTTTTTTCAATTCCTCAATATAAGAAGTTCCAGTTTTTGATCACGTTGAATTAAATTTCCTTATTGGTTATTCTATAAAAATTAAATATTGAATTATCTAAAAGCTCAAAGTTCCACAGACCATTTTTTTGGTTTAGTGAAACAATAATGTTCGTAATAAAATCTTTAAAAACGGAGAGTAAACGAGATATTTTCACTTTAATGATTACATTTTTTAATGGCGTTTATAAATAAGTCTTATACGCAAGCAAGATCACCCTTCTCATAATACGTTTTGATTAGTTAAAGCAAATGTAAAAATTTAAACTCACTGATTATAAAAAAACTATATAGCTAAATAATTTCTTTCCGAACAAAACTAATTACTAAGCATATTAATTTTTGTATGCATTTGAAATATGAAGTTATGTATTTTTCGGCTCCCTCTGAGCTTAAAGTGTTGTTGTGCCTCAGCGACCGATATTGCATTGTAATTGTAGACAATCGTTATTTCCACAGCTTTCCACACAGTTTCGACCAATAAAAGGGCGGAAACGTCAGCGTCATTGACGGTATCATTACAACTGCAATTGCTTCTGATTTGACAGTGAAATGTTGACAGTGAATTTTGATTGTCTTGTATTTATTTATGTAGCTTTTACACGTGTTCACGCTATTTGAGACGTGACTTGAAAATTGCCTGCAGAAGTAATGAAAGTCATCAAAAGTCAATTTCTTCCTTATCACTTATTACTTATTACAATTGCAATAAACAATATTTTCCCCTTCTAAATAAATGTATTAACTAAGTATTTAGAAAATTTCTATTTTTATTCTATATACAGACTTATTTATGTACTATGTATATATGTGAGTGGCTGGTGAGCGTGGGGAGATCTGATTATTCAACTCGAAGAACTCGCAGTGAAATAAAATATTTGTCGTACATCTTAGAGAGAGTAAAATTGATGTAATTCGATAGGCGTGGCAGGTTTTGCTATTGAAAGTAGTTATTTTTGTTGTAGTGCTTCGAAGGAACAGTGTTGCCATTGTGCGACTAAAGAGGCAAATTTCGATTCTTTGAGCTTTTTTGTTTTCAAAGCAATCTCTTTAAAAAAAACAAAAAAAACAATTCACAACAAAACATCATAAAATACGTGTCATCTAAGCACTTTTCTATTCATATAAAAACTATAAAAGGTATTGTCCCATTCCATGGCGCGGTAAGAAGAAGCATTGGAGCTTTTCCCTCCTCACCAATTAAAAATGTACCTACTAGTCGAACAAAAATTATACAATAGCAACAACACATTCCTTCACACAGTAGCAATAAACACAATGAAAGGAAAACGTTCATATAAGATTAAGTGCACTATTCAGCGCTGCATTGATTTCGTGAAGCAAATAGAACTAGATATCAAAGTACAACAATTGAAACCCAAGGTTGAACCTCCTTGGCTTCTCAGAGAAACATCGTTTTTCACTAACTGACAGCACCTCTCAAAATAGTCAACAAACAACGCGGCCTACAAATAACTTTTTGCCGAAATCTCGAAACCCTTTGTAGGTACAAATTAGACAGGCCTGTGTACAGATGGCTCCAAAAGCCGAGAACACACCACCTTCGCCATAGTGCAAAAGATGGCTCCCCAATAACCGCTGGACATGTTAAACAAAACAAAATTAAACTGACGTGGGTACCAGGGCACGCTGAAGTAAAGGGAAACGAGCTAGGGGTCAAAGGCACTTACACTGCAAGACATCAGTCTCTTGACATTTTTCCAATCACTGGAAAATCAGATATTATTAGATATGTATATTAACCACCATTTACACTTGTTCAGAACAATCGAGTGTTAATCCTACAATCATCGTTACAAAAATTATAATCTAAACGCTCTTAACACTAGATTGCCGAAGGAAGTCATTTTGACTGCTTTCCAATTTAAATCAGAAAAACAATTGTGTATATAAAGACACAACTTCTTAGAATTTTGTGACTTTTTGTACAAAATATAAATGCGTTTATTAATCATAGTAGTTGCCTCCCCCCTCTTTCATTTCCGGTATATATATGTTTTATACCTGTATTGCCGAAAAGCAGTCATTTTGACTGCTTGGGAAATTTTAAATAATCAAATGACTTTTATTATTGGGTTGAGTAAATTTCTTATATGACCGGATCGGCTCCGAATTCGCATAACAGTTTATATATTTTTTGATTACCGTCACTCGTACGTGACTTGTTATTCGAATCTTAATGCCAAGCCTGCCCACGCATCTCATTCCCCCTGAACGCGCGATAACGTAGCTCAGGACGGAAGAAAGATCATTGATATAGGATTACTTACTGTAATCGATGCACTTTGATAGAGTGGGAGGACCGCGATCTGAGCACGTGCTGACTTTGGACTGGGCTGCTTTATGCAGTGACAGTCGGTCTATCACGTTGTTCAGTTGATTTCTTTTGAGCCCTAAGTTCATGAAGGAAATGTCGGAGAGAAGAGAGTTATTGGAAAAGCTAAGGAACATAGGTGAAGAGTGTTCCGATATAGAATAAGATGCAACAATTTGGGAACTATCATCCGAAGATGAATCAGATTATGTTCAAAGTGCGACATCTGATGCTGAAGATAGCGATGAAGAGGCGATCACCAACGATGAAAATGAAAGTGTCATCAATGTGCCTAGGAGAAGGAGTAGGGTGCTAAGTAGTTCAGACTCTGATGAAAAAACTGAAAACACCATTTAGGAAAGCGAAACAGCTGTCGATGGTACTGTGTGGAGAAAAATTGCTGAAGGTGGTATTCCTGGAAAATGTACACACACAAATATTTCCACTTTCATTTGCTTAAAATGTACAAATAAAGCATAAAATATTTTTTTTCCAAGTGAAGAAATTTTTTTTTGTTAATACTTACTAATAACTTGTTGTATGACTGTAAATAATATAAGAAATATTAAAAATTAATTTTAAACAAATTTCTTCAAACATTAGTTATTCTTTCACAATGCAGTAATTTTGACTGCTTTGGGGCAATGTAGGCATATACAAAGTTTCCGTCTTTCTAGTGTTAAAGCTATGCATCCATCTACATTCGCTCGACAGTAAAGCAATTACTTCGTGCGATTGAGACTGGGCCACACTAAGCTTCCGAATATCCGTAGACCATATACTAAACGGCAACACAACTCCAACTATCTTTTTGAAAACTCTTAAAACAGAAACTGTAATCATAATAAAGGAATTCATTGATATATGTAATTTAAAAAAGCACATTTATTTAAAGTTATGATTTTAATTGAGCGATCGAGCTGAAAGCCCTGGTAGTTAGCGCTCCCCAGTTTAGATATACAATTTTAATTTTGTAACTAATTATAATAAATAAATAAACCGCTAAGCAATCGACAGGTATGGCGGGTTCTACTAATGAAAACCGTTATTTTTGTTGTAGTGCTTCGTAGGAACAGTGTTGCCGGGCCACACTACTATTACTACCATCACTACGACTACTACTGCTAGTATTATTAATTACTACTACTATATGTACTCATGCTACTACTATTTTTACTAATGTTTTACTATTAATTACTACTACTGTTTTCATTAATTTCTACTACTGTTTACATATTTCTACTTTTTCCTTTTTTTTTAATTATTTCTACTACTATTTTACTACTAGTTTTCACTACCATTTTTACTAATTCTGCTACTAATTACTATTACTATTTTTACTAATGCTATTACTAATTACTACTATTGAGTACTACTACTCACAATTATTACTACTACTACTACTATATTTAAGTCTCTATCTCTTACGAGAAGCGGCACAAAACTTTGACTTCTGGCTCGCGCACTTAGGTGCACGCATGTTGTTGTTTATTTTATCAAGATTTGTATATATTGTAATTAAATTGGTTTTATTTTATTTTCATTTATTTTATATTTTGATTTTATTGTATTTTTGTTTGTTTTTGTTAAATTTATTTTATTTCGTTTTATTTTATTTTATTTTATTTTATTGTATTTTTTTTTAGTTTATTTTATTTGACTTTTTTATTTAGGTTTATCTTTTTTCTTTTAATTAAATTTTATTCTACTTTTTTATTATATTTCTCTCTCGCTATCTCTACATTCTCTCTTCAGCACAAGCATGTAATTTTTGGACCCACACTCACCATATTTCCGCTTCAACGTCAAATACAATACAATCGAAATGTAAATGTTTAAATGTAAATTTGTACAAGTGTATGCCTATCTGCGTATTTGCGTGAATGTGTAAGTTATACCTTAGCGTCTCTGCCAGGAGCGAAAGTATTCTATATCAATTTTCCTTTGTTAAACTGATTTGCGTAAACCGTAATCGGCAGAAGTTTATATACGAAATTGAAAACTTGTCTTGTGTATTGCCATAGTAAATCGTCAATTATTGGGGAAAGTAGGATTTGTTTGTTTGTAGTGTAGTTGAACAAAGTGAGTGCCGCCATTGTTATATTTGTTCCGAAATTAGCATGACAAATTAATATTCGTGTGTCCAACTATTTCGATTATGAGGAAGTTTCAAATTCTCACTGTAACATAATGGAATTATCATCGTACATAACTATACGAGTATATGTCGCTGGAGATGTTCTTTACGCAGTCTGGACGTTCGTCTCACTTATTAAGTGAAGCAAGCTAAGTCTGAGATTTGGACTTAATTAGATTGTAAATATTCACACATTCTTGATTACTGATTACCTTGAGTAGTAGAAGGAAGGATTGCTATAATCCAGCAGCACTTTTCGCTGCAACTATGGGCTAATGGACGCGTGGATTCGTACTGGCTTATTTGCAACTCAACATCGATAGACATTTTACTTTACAGCCTTCTGGCGCGACATAAGCTGACGAATATTTCCGACACTTTTGCCTTGGTGATTAAAACTAGATTTAATGTTACTTGACATTTGCTTCAGTGGCTCCTGTACTACTGTTATCCTTTTCCCCATTTCGCCCTTTTTCTAAACAGCTGCTTTCGTAAGTTCTAGTTTCCATGTAATAAATTCCTGCAACTTTCGTTGTCTCTTTGCCGTTGATTTCTATTTTTACTGCTGCACTGTATTTACCTTCAGCTAGTTTCTATGCTGCAGGGTCTTTGTTTGTGTTATTTTATTTGCACTCAATTTGATATTGTTGACCAACACCTTTTGATCTAAATTGAGTGATGCTAGGTATGTAAATCGATAGAAAAATTGTTCTTTGATAAAGTCCTATAGTCGGTACACAAACAAGAAACTAATAATCCTAATCAGATATAAAATTAACGTTGATTGTACAAATAAGTGAATAAATCCTGTCGCTAGGATTATAAAATCACTGACTAAATTATAGAATTTGTTTGCTTCAATGTAAGCAATTATCTAGTCTCAATTGTCTTATTAACTCTTTTTAATAAAACTTGGCCAATTAGGTATCTCAATGGAAGTCCCTTAAATTATTCCATAGTCAATCTATCGGCATGTATAGCTTCGTTATTTTATTTAAAATATACCTATTCTATCACTTTCTTCCCCGAAACTTTGATTGCCTATAAATATTAAATTTAAGGTTAAAAGAAGATCCCTCCTCGCTTGGATAACTCGCCAGTTCACCCGCTGTCCCATTTCCGTAAATGACCCTGTGACTCATCTCTTAATCAGCTATTATAGTTGGATTGCAAAATTTCAATTACAAATGCGCAGAATTATTTTGCAATATATTACTCGTAGAAATAGTGGTTTCCCTAATTGCATCCGTCATATTTGCTGACAATTTCTGCTTCTTCAGGCTGCACTTGTGGTTTTAGTTTTTTTCAATATTTTCTTGCTTTATTATTGGTCTTCATGGCTAAAGCTTAAATAAACCACGCACTGGCTTCAATTAAATTATCCCGCTATTTGTCAGCAAAAGTAACACTTGCACAGAAAATAAGAAGACTCACCACTGCACGTACATGCAGTTAGATATTTATTTAAAATGCTATAAACATAAAATTAATCTAAAGGTGGAGAGACATTTATTGCTGAATCGTAAATTAACCACAAAATTGCTACTTGTATGCGAAAATCTCATCTAGCCCGGCAGCTGTGATAAATTGGTGATTCTATGTTGCAATGCAGCTGAAGCAGAGCATTGACGCCATCAACGTACGAACGCTTGTTGGATGGATGGTGCCCTTTATATTTATAAATAAATTTGCTAGACCGGTCGAACCCGTGGTAGTTACAAAAATAAAAAGCTTCACATTTATCTTCCCCTCACAGCGAAAAGTTCCAATATGTGTTACAGTTTTGGAAGCAACTCCATTTACTATTTCACTAATATTACTTGTACTGAGCCTGTTAGCATAAATCTAAATTATCACATTAGACCGCAAGCTGTTTTGTTCGAAACTAAGGGTTTTGTAACAATATAACAATTTTAATTAACCCAGAATTTATTAAGGGGATATTGGAAAATATCACCACGTTAAAAATCAGCGGTTGGGTTTCATTGAATTTTCAGCCCCGGAAGTAAACCCGAAAAAAAACGAAATTCGTTTCTTTGTTTATGCTATGTTTCACATCTGTTTCCTTCTTCGACTCGCCCGAGTATTTTGAACTTTTTAATTTCATTGTGTCCATAAAATCTATTAGAGAGTTTTTATTTTAGTTCTTTTCAATCTCGAATATTCAAATACCTAGAACCATATGTAAAACGATTGTTTGATATTTTAAACGCCCGATTTCAAGTTTGTTTTGTAAAACTTGCGCTTAATATTTAAAAATATAGAATATCAAATATTTTTCTTACCTATATGTATTATATAAAAATGATTAAATCGAGAATGTTTGTAACAATTTGGCTCTCAAGGTACTGATCCGATTTAATTAATTGTTGTTTTTGAATAAAACATTTGTGGAAAAACAATAATAATATGTACATTAGGGTGCCTCGGTTGCATATCTGGAAAAACAGGAACTGTTTTTACATCGCACTTCTGGACCGTTACGGCACGATTTTTGGAATAGATATTTCGGGATATTGATACACCCATTTTCATGACCATTTCGGGGTATTTTGAGACTTTGACTTCGAGTTCGGTAACAATAGACGAGTAGTTCGGACTGATTCACCACTACAAAAACTAATAATTACTACTACTACTACTACTAGCTACTACCTCTACAACTGCTAATTACTAGTACTGCTGCTACTTCTACAACTTTAACTACTACTACTACAGCTAGTACTAGTTACTATACTATTACTACTTTTTACAACTACTACTAACTACTACTACTATTTTTAATAATGCTACTAGTTGCTACTACTAGTTTTGAATTTCAATTAATTAGTTAGTTATTCTTACCAAATGCCAACTTTGGCTTTTCTCACAGAATGTTATTCTTTTGATTAACTATTTGATCACTTTTCCGCATATCTATTTGCATATCAAGCAAGGCCTTCATCAATAAAAAATGATAGTTTGGTGCGGTTTTAGGACCGGTAATGTCATTGCGCTTTATTTTTTTTTTAAATGCAGTCCCCATCGAAATATTGAATTTCAGGTAAAAAACAAAAACATTCGACATAGTCCGCAATTCATTCTCTGAAATTGCCACACCGGCTTAATTTAAAACATATGACACGTACAAAGAACTTTCATTTGGTTTTAAATAGTTTTGATTGAACATTTTTTTAAATATTAAATATTAGAAACGGTAATATTTCTCTTTCAATTATTCGTAGCTGATTCCATGGGACAGCAATTCCAGGGTCTTCATCTGGTGTGGGCTTAAGATGAAAGACCAAGTCTTTTTTTTATTCCCAGGTCAAATTATTTATGCAATTTACCTTAAGATTGCAATTTTCTTGATGGTTTTTAGACCAAGTGCAAAAATGGATAATATTCATAACCGAGCGAAATATCTAGTTTGGGTACATAGGTATAGTAAAATTTACGACTCAATTTTTTATAACTTTTTAAACCAATACCTCTTTCACGAGAGCTGTTTAAATTCTTTTTTTGAAAGTCCGAACAAAATGAATTTGAAAGGTCACCAGAGAGTTAAAATATACCAGAGAATTATTCACTGGACAATTTCTTTATTGGTTTTCTTGCGCAAATTATTTCTACAAAGAACCTTTAAGTCTACAGAGAAAAAATACATAAGCCCCCTTGTAATATACACACATTTTTTTTGTGCTTTCTTTAATTATGCACAACTTCGAACCAAGCTATATAACAAATAGAGTTTTCATTTTTACGCGAGAACATATCTTAAAAATATGGAACATCATAACTACATATGTACTATGTATGTACATATATGCAAAATGTATACCAATTAAAAAAACATCATCTTGTTTTTTTGAACTCTAATTATTAATTACGTATACACAAAAATAGGGTATGCATGAAGATTTTCTTGGAAAATTAAATAAAATAAAAACATATCGCTGACATTTCCGAGTCTCACCCGGGACTCCATGTCTCCATGTCTCCACGTCTCCAAGTTTTAAGTTAAGTAAGACCAACAGAAATTGTTACGAACTATCGCACAACGTTTATCGAAGTTTATGTACCAACTGTTGAGCTTCCGTTTTCTTAATTTTTCTAAGAGCCACTTACCACCCACAAATACCTTAACCGACAATCGTTCTCTTGGACAGCCACAATATGCTTTCATGAAACTTGCCGGTCGGAGTGCAAAATTAATCTCTCACACTAATACATTGTATGCAATGACAATAACAACTTACAGGCGCCAACAATAATAGTAAAAAGTCAACTAAGAATACATAAAACAGAATGTAAAGAAAAAACCAACAAAAACATGACGCTTACAGGTGTTTTATACTCGTATGAGGCAGCAATGCTACTGTGTCGAGTTGAGGAAGATTGTTTCCATGTTACAGAGTACTCGTAAGGGTGTGTGAGTATATGATACTCGTAGTGGGGAGAACGTATGAGGGTAATACTGAGAGCGCAATCATATTTTAAGGATTTCGCTGCGCAGATGTGAGCTTTCGAGTGCCAGAGTTGCCATTTGAGTAGATTCAGATCAAGCATTGCAATCCCAAACCTAAATAGGAAGGAAGCCGTTTTCATGAATAAATGGACATATTCTCAGTTCGGTAGAGGTTTGTATGAATTCACTTAAATGAAAGTGAATCCTTGTTTATATTGGAATGTTTTCATAATGATATTCGAACGACGCAAAAATTAATTGAATGAAAGTGAAATAAATGTTAAAAATTCTTTTATATTTTTCTACGCTAATTAATGTTTGCCTATGCAGGGAAATTTATTAGCCACTGAGAAGCTTCTATGTAGTTTTAGCATTTGCCAGCAGGAGCTGTGTTAAAATTTTCGGAGGCATTAGTACAGACCAAACGAAGCAAAAAAAGTGTTGGTAAACATGGTCCCAGCAACCAACGATTCGGGAGATATAGCAAGTTATTCCATTCTGTAACTCCTTAGTCATTTCGATATTCTTATAATGTTGACTGATGTTTTGTGAAAGTATTTGTGGAATTTGAAAAAAATTGTCAAATGTAACCGAGAGATTTTCATGAAGCGTTTTCAAATCTATTACAAATATTTCCCATCTGAAAAATAATTTCGAATACGTAGCGCGTCAACAGCAATCGAATTGGTGCGACCATATATGTACAAACGAGTTTTACGATCCTGAAATGTGATCTAAAAATCGTGATATTTATTGAACGCGTAGCATTCGCCATACATATATTAAGACGCGTGGAATGTGGAGTAGGGTATTCAAGTACATATATGATTTTTTTTTAAATAAAGTGTTCGAAAAATATGAAAAATCAGCAAAAAGGTATTGAAAGCGTGGTCTTTATTTGATAGAACGATTTTTGTGGGATTTTGCAAGAAGTTTTGGCAGTAAAATTTTATTGATGCGGCAACACCGTCGAGCGCTCCGTATTCATGCTAGCCGCAAGTCACAGAGGAAAAGCTCAATTCGCTATGACGTGTTGTTGCTATACTTTTACATTACGTATGCAGGAGCGAGAAATTGGCTTAGTTGTGGCGATGTCGGTAGGAGTAGCTCGTTTGGTGTTTTCCTACCTTTGGCGTGGAGATTGCTTCAGTTTATTTTCAACGTTCGGGGCGCGTGGTATATTTTGTGGAAAAGTACGCGACGAATGTTTTGAATTTTATTTGATTTTGAAAATTTCATAAGTGCATAATTAGAAATACCTTAATAAAAAAACATTAACAGAAAAAATGTTTAATACTCAAGCGGTGGCAGTTTTTGGCATTTAGGAATTCAAGTGATTGTTAGACATACTCACACACATCAACACATCAACATACATATGTAGATCAAATTTAAATCAGAAAAGTGTGTACAGTGTTTTAAAAATGTTGCCAATCCGTTGGCAGCAGAATTGTGAGCTAGACTCGAAAGATTAAAAAAATACTATTATAGTAATTATTGCAAAGAAAGCTGGTAGAAAGACGCTGTGAAGAAGTGAAATGTAAATGTAAATCTGTAAATGCAATACAAAAAAAAAAAAATCAGTGTGTGTAGTTTAAGCTTAAATCTTCCTTTTTTTGGAGTGGTGCACAAAGAGGTGGTATAATCATGTCCTCCACTATTTAATGCTCGTCATGCTTTGCGACTATTTTATAATTTTCTTCTAATTTCGTAATTCAATTTTTCTGTCATTGTGCCAACATTAAATATTTAGTTCAAATCAGTCGCTGCCTGAGCACCAACTCAGCTGTAGTGTTCACTTTCTTTGGCGGCAAGCAATTGTTGTCTTTCCGTATAATCTTTTTCAGTTCATGCATCTACTTTACCATTTCCGATCGCTTAGCTGCTTTGTACGGTGATTTGCGCGTCAATGCCTTATTTAAATTCACTCAACTTCGTATGCACATATCTATCTACCTCACTGTCTGTTTGTCTGTTTGTCTGCCTGTCAATCTATCAGCTAGCAGCTTCCAGATGCCATCTACAGTTACAAGTGCTAATAATGTATGCACGTGTATATAATAATGACATTGGCTTGCTTATCCACCTCTCTGCTTCCTGCCGACCGCAGCCAGCGTTAATCAACTGTGTTACATTGCTCCATTGCATAAATTTCTCACTTTTTCATTAGCCAACTCGGTACCTGTATGGCTACTCCTCTGTCCTCTGACTTCTGTCCTATGTCCTTGTTGCATTTGCTTTTGTTGTCAGTTCGCATTACTTTCACGTTAAATACTTTGTTAACATCCCCATTTGTGCTCTTACCTTCCGGTGTGATTGTGTAGGGAGGTTTACTGTTTGATGTTTCAATATGCCTCACCTCCCGGTCTGGATTTTTTTTTTTAGTTAGCCACTTCATTACGACAAGGATTTATGCATTCATTTTATTAAGAAGTATTTTTGAAGTCAACTGTCTTTTGTGCGGGTTAGTGTACGATATACATTATTTTATTTATTATTCCCTCTGTTGTACTTGTATTTTATGTGTCTTCTTTAGGGATGACTTTATTTAGTCCAAGTACCTCTCGACCCTTTTAAGATCCTTTGCAGTTTATTGTCTTTAAATTTAATTTTTTTTTGCATTTTGTAGCAAAAACAAGTTGGAGTTCTTGGTAGCACTCTTGATATACATCTTTGCGGTGCAGTAGATCAATCCGTCAGTTATTTAAATCATAACACTTAGATTTGCAGGGTACTAAGAAGTAGGTTGCTTGTACTCCCGGTTTTCAATAAAGTACAATTTATTGTTCTTCGAGATATCGATTTTTAAATGCCCATAACTACGAAAAATTTAGAATTCGTTTTTCAAAAAACTTATGGAAATATAAAATAACTGTAATTTATTGAGTTTGAGGCCAGGTTTTTATTAGGGAACTATATTTCACACGGTTAGCGTGGCTGAGTGGTTGCGTCCTCGCCTAGCAATTCAAGAGATATGGTGATCTCCGAAGTAGCAGCTATCACTTCTACCACTTTAAAAAAACTTTGTTTTCTCATATTATTCCATAATAAAAACCTGGCCTCAAGCTCAATAAATTACAGTCGTTTTAAGCATATAAGACCAAATAATAATAATAATAATGGAAATATAAAATTTCAAAAAGTTTAAACCAGAATTTACTAGTATGAAATTAAAAAACAATTTAATACAAAATATTGAATATGTAGATATTTCTTGATATGCCGAGTGAATTTGCCGTCAAGAGTTATCTCTTTGCTTAAATAATACATATTTATACCCAATATGATCCAAATCGGTAAATACGATTTTTAGAAATACATCGACTCCGGCTCTTATACATATGTAGGTTTTTTCTTCTTATAGGTAGGCAGGGCTTCAAGAAAAACATATTCAGTCAGATTATCGCGCTTTCGATTAACAAATTTTTTTATTTTACATATTCGACGCTTCAAGCACCTTTTTCGACTAAAAAATAACTGCAGTTTACGCCACAGGGCTGTGAGTACATAAATTAATCCCTTTTCATTGAGATTTTTGTCTAGCTTATTCCAACGAAATTAATTTAGATATTTTTACTATTTTCTATTTGTTGTATTTACAATAGCTCAGTTTCGTGGCAGAGAAGCCAGTCCGTTACGGTTCAGAAGCTACAACTACATATTGTACGCTCTTATAGCCTAAACGCCGCTCAATCACCAATGACAAGGCACGTGGATGGATGCCGCATAGGATGTTATTTGCTGGCATTTTGATTCACGATAGTCATTATTCATTTACCATTTGCAAAGTTTTGTTAATTTTGTGAGTTTGCTTTTCACAGATAAGCTTTTTTGTGTTTGAATTGTGTTTTATAAGCCTGCGAATTTGCACACCATAAATATTTGTGAGAGGATTTTGGAAGGGACGAAAGTTCCTCGAAAGAGCATTTATTATTAGATTTCATCCTTCCACCAATACTAATAGTTGTTCTTTCTACATCATCATCATCACTTAGCGTTTCGGTTTAGTTATATTCAAAGCTGACACTAGTCCTATTTAATCAAACAGATATGTCGAAAGCTTTTATACTCGTATTATGAAAGCTTGTGGGAGCTGGAATAGCAAAACTGGGAACTGCATACATGCCGATTTTCTTGTCAATGATGTTCTGTATATGGCACACGATTTTTTGGTTTATAATTTACAAAACAATTCTTACTTTCTAATTTTCGGAGCATAACTGAATTGCATTGTTCTTTTCACAAACCGAATGATGAGTTTGAAAATACAAAATCAAGATCTAATTTAAGGGATAACGATTTGAAAAAAATAACAATAAAAAAAATGACAACGCTGTCTCTATTTAACACATTTTCTTCACACACTTTGGTACAATATAATAGTAAAGGGTGGTTAAATTTTAAGGGCCGATGTTGATTTTGAATAAAACACAAATTAATTTGGAAATTATTGTAATTTCTTTTTATTATGATAATATGGTGTGGTTCAATTATGTATGGAATAAAATATCGGCCAAATGTCCGACGCGACCTCGGCGGCACACTTCCATCCGATGGTCAAAATTTTCGATGACGCTGAGGCATAATTGAGGTTCTGTGCCGTTAATGTGCCGAATTATCTCATCCTTTAGCTCTTGAATTGTTGCTGGCTTATCGACGTACAGATTTTCTTTCAAATAACCCCAAAGAAAGTAGTCCAACGGTGTCAAATCACATGACCTTGGTGGCCAATTGACATCGCCACCACGTGAGATAACACGGCCATTGAATTTGTCGCGCAAAAGAGCCATTGTTTCGTTGGCTGTGTGGCAAGTTCCTGTTGGAACCACATATCTATCGTCCACATCCATATGTTCCAATTCGGGCCATAAAAAGTTCGTTATCATCTCACGATAGCGAACAACATTCACAGTAACTGCGTGACCGGCCTCATTTTGGAAAAAATATGGCCCGATGATGCCGCCAGCCCATAAGCCGCACCAAACAGCCACTCTTTGTGGGTGCATTGGTTTTTCGACAATCACTCTTGGATTATCATTCGCCCAAAAGCGGCAATTCTGCTTAATGACGAATCCACTAAGGTGAAAATGTGCCTCATCACTGAAGATGATTTTCTTCGATATGCATTTTGATTTGAACGCCCATTTTCATAATAAGCCTGAATAACTTTAACACGTTGCTCGATTGTGTATCTTTCCATGTTCAAATTGAGTTAGTCTGAAATTAAGAAATGTAAAATGAAATGCAGAAAAAAACTTGACGTTTAGGTGTGGCTCACATTCAACATCGGCCCTTAAAATTTAACCACCCTTTATTTTGCTCTAGTAAGAAATTTCCAATACAATAATATTCACCAAGAGTTTTCTCCAGAGAAAATACTAGTCAGAACATTTGAACATTCTTAATCTGACAACGAAATAAAACTAATTATAAGGTAGCTGAATTAAAAAATTAAAAATTGTTTGTTTTTCAATTTAAAAGAATGTTATGTCATACCTGGTTGAACCGCTAGTTTTCGAACGAAAATTCTTTTCAAAAAACGTTGGGAGAAAAAAAAAACTCAAACATTTTCGTATTTCATAAATGTTTTGAAGAAACCACCCTAAACTTAAAGTGACCCACACAATTGACCACATGTTGATTTTATTAATTAATTATTAAATTTTTATAAAACTTTAGTTCGTAATGCAACAAAAGCAAACTTTCTACAAAATTTCTCAAAAATCCAGAAAGTTTTCATCAGTATTTCAAACGCTTTAATTGCAGTGTTACAGCGCATTAAGTTTTAGCTTAGTGTAAATATATTCAATAAAAAAAATAAAAAAAATCTAAAAAGTAAATTTAAAACCACTTCCCACTAAAATCATTAGCTGTTCGGGCAAATATTATTGTGTGTTATTATTAATGTGCAAGTTCCAGTTGAGTTGGTTGATTTTTGATCTTACACACTTTTTGCAATTTAACGCCACATATACTACATATGCACATAAATTTACCAAAATCTGTGTTGACGAAAAGTAAAGCTGTCAAAATCCAATTCAATTAAAATAAAGAAAGTTTAAATTGAAAGGTGAAACCCTAAAAAATTACGTAGAATTTTATTGAGCTCGATACCAGGTTTTTATTAGGGAATATTATGAAAAAGCAATAAATTTTCAAAGATGTAAAAGTGATGGTTGCTATTTCAGATCTCCTCATTAGCCTTCTTTCTTTTTCTGGACTTTGCCACGGCTCGAGCTATGGCTGGGCCACGGTAACTGTGGAAAAATTGTATGCTTTGTCATTTTCTCTATTTCCAACCAAACCGCTATAAAATGTGACATCACTATGTGCTTACATTTTATTTAACTCGCTTTTATGAAACCAACTTTCCTCCTCGCAAAGTTTATATTTTTGTCACTTTTTAGCCACACTTTGGCGGCGTTTTTGGACTTCATCAACCGGGCCAGGACCATAAATTGATGCGTACAGTTAGTAGTTTTCTGTTCAAAACGAACTAATTTGTCATGCGGTTTTGTTCTGATGTTAGCATTTATCCGATAACCTGTGTGTGTGTACGATCTTATGCGCACTTTTTCTGTATGTATGTATAAATGTAACTGTGTAGCTCTCTCCCCGTTGTGCATAGTCATAAATAATCCCATAATCCTTCAGAGAAAAGAGTAGACTTGGTTTGTCCCAGGTTATGGCCTATCTGTTTTCAGAATTTCATCCAATATTTTTTGCGTCAATTATAAGCTAAATATCCAAATCTACAAAATAATAAAATTAGCATGATTAGTAATAGTACATGCACTTACATAAGTATATGTATATGTACATACCCACATATGTACATGCACATGTATATACCCGGCCAAATTGTTCCAGCTTCGATCGAACGATGCTTATAACGACTTTTCATTTCTCTGCATTTTCTGGCGATTATCGAATTTATTGTTAATGCTATTAAATTTTGGCGTGTCCGTTGCGTAATCCTGTCGATAAGTGTGTAAATTTGACACTTCATATCCAACACAACGTGTTAACTATCTATGTATGAATGTAGATACCACAAAGCGTACGTGAAGGAAATAGCACCAGGTGTCCCATACGTCGCGACCAGCACGTTACGTTCAATTCTCCCATTCAATGTCGTTCGAAATTTACCGATTGATGTATTGCGCCATTTCCTCGCTGAGTGCTGCAGGTAGTTTATTTCGCCCTCCAAATATGTTCTACCCATGGCAGAGATTGCTCCCTTCATATTTCGTGCTGTTCAAACACCAAACCATTCAAAGCGATGGTTTTTGTCCGAGGCAACTTTAAAGGTGCGATTATTTACGCAGGCATTTTTTGTACAATCCCTAGCTATGTAGCACTGATAGTAGGTATCGCATTATAACAATCTGATTAGCATCATGCTATCCTTTTTAGATTTTATATTGAGCGGGGCGTTAAGTGGGGTAGGCGGATTTTGGCCAACGGTTGCGACAGTAAATGATTTATTTTGTTTTGCTTTCGAAAATCATAGGCATATTTCAATTACCTCCAAATGGTGGCCCCACTCCTCTATTTGTAAGTATGTATGCACTAGGGATATTAATTTATTTAATTGTTACAATCTCGTAATCGCGAGTTTGGCCAGGGATTTAGAAATTCGTTATTTGGTAACAACCTAACTCGAAAAAACTGGACCAATATTGTTTACAACACCATGCTGCCATAAAAATAAAAAAATGAAAAAGACGTTTATTCAAATTTTTTACTGTCAAAATTATTTCATCCATAACAAAACAAACCACAATACGTATGTTGTTCAATTATACGCATTTAGTAATACTCTGAGGCATACATATCTGATAAAGAAATTTATGGTATTACGAAAAACGCTCGAGGCAAACTTAAATGTAAAAAATGTATTTGTCGTTTAAAATAAATTCACATATGCCTTAATAAAGTTCAATTTATGAAGAATAAGCGGAAATTATATATAAAAATATATGAATGTATGTCAAAATAAAAATCATCCAAGCCTATTTAACCTTTTCAATAGAGTCAAACTGTGTAGGTCGCTTTTTGTATTAAAAAAAACCCCCAAAATATTCATATAAGTTAACAAATAATTACCTACAGTGAATCATACTCAAAATTGAGAATTTTCGCAAAGTGTCTTATGTTAAATAATATTTATTATTTGTATAACAAAACTACGCTTCCTTGTTCAACAAAAATCATAAAATCCATAATTCCAATCTTTTTTCAAAACGTAGAAAAATTGGGCATAACTTCCTTATTATACTATAATTTAATAGTCTACCAAACATATCAGAAACATTTCTAAAAACAAAAAAAAATCTTGTTTAAAATACCGAAAATCCAATAAATAAGACTTGGATCCCTAGATAACCATCCCTAGTACGAGTATGTACGCATTCGTTGCTTCAACCGTTGAGGAACATGTGGCGCCTTCAAATTTGTTGCAATTTATATTCATTTATCCCACGCTTGCAACACATTTGGCAAATGTACGGGTATATGCACATACATATTTACATACATACATACTTGAATGCATCTACATAAGTGCAAAATATATGTATGTACATATTAATTTTTGTAAATACAAAACGGTGAACTCATACGAAATCGTTCATAGGGTAATATATAAATTTAATTACCCATGCGTGAAAAATGCGACAGACGTGCTTTAAGAGGAATAAAAATGAAACGAAAGTAAAAAATTTTGAGTATTTAAGAATTTGGGCATGACGTACATAGCATACATACATACGTACAAACTCGTACGTACTGAATTCCAGAAGAAATCACATTTTACATGAATGGTTGCTTTTGTTTCATAATATGAAGGAAGTTATTTCTCTTCTCTGCTTCTCTGCTTTCCTTTTAAATACAAGTAGACCTTTGTTCCGCCATTCTATAGAAAATGCGGTGTTCAATTTCTGAATATTCGAAAAGCCTTGAATATTTCAGAAATGCGCTTAATTTTGTTATATTACCTAGGTATCTTTTCAATTCTTTGAAGCAAATAGCGGAAATTATTTAGTTGTTTGAGTGTAAAGCGAGGCGTGTGGTCCTTCCGGAGTTCGACGGTTTATATTTGAAAAGGTGTGCCGCACTTCACAGCTTGACAGACAATGAAAAAGCTCACAGAGAATTTAAGTTACGAAACCCCTTTTATAAAAATCATCACCGTGCCTTGTTACTGTTATTGGCGGCTTTATGTAGAAAGAGAAGATTTTTTCACCAAACACCGCATTTCGGTGGCTATTGACGGATTTCGTTGAGGTGGATAACGGAATTACTATTGGCACAATGAGTTCTTAATACTGACAGCATCCAAAATTCTTCACTCTTATTGCGTAAAATGATTTCATTAACGCAAAGTGATTACTTAAAACTTGTGTAAAAAAACATGTATGTACATATGTATTACTTGAAAAATAAAATTTCACCAATAAAAGTAAATGAAAAGGAAAAAAATCTAAACTTTCAGTAGGAAATGCAGAACGCCTTGACGATGCCTTAAATGCCGAAAGAGATAACACGATAGAGATACCATATCAGTGGAGAATTTAGTAGAGTAGACAATGCCCGCAAATATTGATTATTTTTTAATTTTCAAAGAAAACTATGAAATGATTCCAAATATCGAAGAACCGTTTTGACTATTTGTATACGTATATTTTGTTATGTCCTGTGTGAATCTGATACGGTCTAACAAATTTAAAGCGATACATCTAAAAATTAAAATTATTTCCCTCAAAAAAAAAAAATTTCATATTGAGTTATATTTTTTGATCCAAACTAAAACCTTTTTTTTTGAGTGTTATTTTTCCCCGAAAAAAAAACCGAATCCACAGTTTTAATTCAACTTAAATATTTGGAAAACATTTCTACAGTAGTGAGTGGAAACAATTTAAGCACAAATAAAAATTTGAATGAATATCTTTAGTATAAAAGCAAATATGGACCAAACGCTTGAAAACGAATTAAGACACAGTAAAAAAATTTTAAGGTTGTTAAATATGTTCTTACAAATTCTGTTAAGTTATCGTTTCCTTTCTCAAATTTTTGCAAAAAAAATAAAAAAAAAATAACTTTAGCTTATTTCTAATTGTATCTTCTCATTACTGTGCATCTTTGGGTTAAGGCAATGCTTACAAATTCTGGTCTGAGTTGACAAACAAACAGCATGTTGCTGATAATAGGCAAGGTACCCTTAGTTTCGAAATTTTACTAAGCGCATTTTTTCACTGAGCAGATGGGACATGAGACAGTACGCGGTATGATTGGTTGCACTCCTTTCGTAATCCAAACACCTGATGCCGGAGAAGCTCATGACAATCAAAATTTTATGTTTTGTTTCCCTTCATTTATTTTTTGTTGACACAATGCCAGCTTCGAACAAGAATGATATAAAAAATATTACGCATTCCCGCTGATTTGCTATGCTGTGATGCCACTATTGCCCCCTTGCTACGGTTACTTTGGTTCAAGACGTATTCAAATGCAAATACGTTTGGGGGTTGAACTTACAAATTGTTCCTAAGATTTATATCGCAAACAAATAAGAACAAATATGTATAATATAAATAAAAATTTAAATTTGACGTTATAAGTCGTCATGAGGCAAATAAAACTAAATTAAAACAGCTATTATATAATAAACCCCCTTTGTACAAATTCACGTTGATTGGGTTAAAAGTTTTCCAAAAAAAAAAAAATGTTTACATTTTGTCTCCAAGTTGATGTCATTCGTGACAAAATATGAATAAAATTAAATATTTTAAATTTTACAACCCATTCAAGATTAATTAAATTGTTATTATAAATTAATTATTTTTTCAGCAAAATCAAATTAAGCTGGCTTTGCTTTGATAATATGATAATAGTTAGCAAAAACGTTTAAGGTTTTTTCTTTAATAAAGTAAGAAAAAATCCAGGTACAGCATCATACAGCATCATACTTAAAAAAAAAACGGCTCACGGGAATGCATAACCCTACTTTGTATTAATGTTGGCTTTATTTTGATTTAACGAAATTCTTCTCAAAGATTCTAGTGTCGTGCAATTTATACCAAACTGCACTTTCTATCAACAAAGGCAAATAAATCAATTAAGCAGTGTTTAAAGCTATATAAATAAAAATGCAACTGTGAACGCCGAATCCGAAGAAAGAAAACTGAATTACGGCTGTTCAAATAAATAAAAGAACACAACTAATACAAACGGTAAGTGCATCTGCGGTAAGATTTTCAATATTTAAAGTGCTTTTTGGGCAATTTATGGCGAAACAGTAGTAGAGCAGTATTGATTAAATTTCTAAGGAAAACTTATGATGGTTGTTAGAGCTAGATTGTAAGTATTGATATTCACTGACTAGAGAGTTTCCCACCAATATATGAACAATAGTAATTCACACATAGTATGTAATTTATTAATATTAAACTTCTTCAACCACTTGTAGTATTGTACTATAGAATATTATAAATTCAGGTCAGAAGTAGATAAATTTACACATCAAAGGTTTATAACTAAAAACATAGAACACTATATTCAATATTGCAGCGAGCTTAGAAACACGAACATTCATGAAATTGAGTGGTGAGAAAACGTCCAGTTTAGTTTCCCTTAAATACGCATTTCCCTTTCGCTACATATACCAGTTAAGTATTTATTAGACACATCTGTTTGTGTTTAATTAAGTGATTTGCAGAACCTATCGTTTGTTACCAGAAATGAAGCCTTAATGACTGTTTTTATTATATCCGACTTATTCATACTACTATTCCAATAGTATTATTATTAAAAGGCATTTTCCCGGAAACACTGATTTACCGCCATGAGTGCTGTTTAAGCTTCAAATTTTTGTTGCTATAATTAAAGTTACCATAGATAACTGGAATTCATAATTATCGAAAACTTCGTACAAACTACAAGCACTATACACGCTTTTTCGTATTCTAACGGTAATTTCCATGTATCTACTAAAGTCGATAGTCTACTTAACACTTGGCCGAGTTGTGCGGTATGCAGTCCTAAGTGCAATAACTCATTCAAAACGACAGGCAATCAATTGCTGAGTCTACCAGTGCGTCTAACATGCAATTAAGTGCTCTTCTGAAGTCTTTTTTGTTTTTTTGTTTGTTCATGAGGAAGCTAGGTTGAAGTATTAAGCATATACATATGTTATTCGAATTGGTCCGATATGGTGGTGTGGAAAATGAAATTATTTTTCAGGAAAGAAATTCCTTTGCAAATGTCAAAAAGTCAATCATCTGACAAAGAAATTTGCTACATGCGGTAATATGGCAAATCCATTTTAACAATAAAGAAACCCATTTATAATTGGAAGAAAACAAATGAATAACGGAAATTGCATACAACATATTTAGGCGAATCAACGTAATATTTTCAAAACCCAACCTAAATCGGTCTCTATGAGGCAGCATACGTGAAAAAAGTCACATGAGCGGTATTGCCGGATTTAAGCAAAGCAATTCCTTCTTAAATAATGGAATTAAAAAATCTTTCATTTTATTGATTTAATGCCTTTCTGGTTAATATAATAATACTTATCAAGGATTACGAGTAACGAGTCAAATTAAGCTTCTCCATGCAATTTGGGTATAAATAAATAGAAAAATATAAGCAAAAGTAGATTGTTTGTAACAATGGCTCACAAATCCATGTAAATAAGTAAACCAGCAGACCATTAAACAGAATTTGGTTTCGGTGAAAAGGGTGATAATAACATTGACAATTAACTGTTCGTGAACCTTAAAATCAACTTGTGTTTTCAGACCATGTGGGTAGATTTCTACCAGGGCACATTTACTGCATTATAAGCAACAGAAATCAGTAAAATTTTACTTTTTTTTAAATGAAATTAAGTTTGCAGTACCAGTAATCTTATACCGATTACCGAAAAAATTTGCTGAAAAAATATTTTTCTTTTCCTGATTACTGAAAGAATTTTCAGCCAAAATAGTGATAATGTAATTTAATTTCCATTATAAGTGAAATGTTTGGAATGGAATTGAAAGATTTAATGCCGTTGCAAATAGATACAAATCACTCTTTTCCAGGTAACTATTTGAGACTACCAATGAAATTTGTCTCACAATTGTCGAGAAACCATCGTCTTTATAACATCTGAAGTATGTTTTTCAACGATAAAACTAAAGAAACTTCTCACGTAACGTGGTTTAAATATTGCTAATATTAGTAGTAGTTGTATTAGGATGTACACATTGCATGGCTGATCCCTTCGCCCTCTCAAAAGCATATTCTGATAATTGACTGAGGTGGCTATTAAAAATGCTTGCATAGCACAATTTGACTAATGTTCTACTAAAATTGTCTGAATGACAAATCTAACAAAACTTGTAAACAACATAAAAAGGCTACCCTCGTTAATGGGTATTAGTGCCAGGGTTTCACTTTTTTGTTGATAATTTTAGTAGACTTACTGGCATGTCTTTATTCAATTCAGTTTATAAATATTCGTAGTTCACAAAGTAGTTTTTCTCTCAGCCTTTTGATTCCAGCCGCCAGCAGTTGTTCAATTATGAAAATTTTACTTCAATGAAAACAAAGAAATAACACTACTCGTAATAGAATTCAACTGTGTTGGTATTTGTGTTTTTGAAACGAAACACAAAATATCGTTCGTACAATAAATAGCGGAAAAGTGAAAGTCAACAAACAACTTGGTTCAAAGAAAAATCGGAAAAATGATGCAATGGAATGGCCATAGGGTCATTTGTGCTGAGCTTTAAAACAATCCACTTGGGTTCTACCCACATATATGTAGATGTGCACGTGCTATCATCGGGAGGGGCTCATAACTATAAATGTACATACATACAAAATAAAGATGTACATGTCCTTATGCATGCGTGCTAGATTTAATTTGAAATTTCGTGTGGAATTTAAACCATTTATGGATAAACGTTATATAAAGTCACTTAATCGGAATTCCGCCTTCAAAGAGCAGTTAATCTCTTCTGCTGTAAGACCTATACACGCACTTTATTTCATTTCATTTCATGTCTCGCTCGTGTTACTATTTAAGACATTTCTTGGTAAAAGTAAAATAGGTGTTGTTGGTTTTTTATATCTGGAGATTTCTTTATTATTAGAATAATTCAAGATTTGTTTTTGTTGTGGTCTTTTAAGTGACAAAAATTGCAAATATTGTAAAGCATACAATTACTAGAATCTCTTGTAAATAGCGATGTCCTATTTAAATTTCTTAAGAAGTTGTTTTGTTTATCTATGTCTCGCCTTCTTTATTAACTAAATTATTAAAAGACCAATACTGGTCGCCTGTGCCATTTTAAAAAATTGCCTTCTTTAAGCAACAAATTGTTATCGATATTTTAATGAATTTTAGAATGTCTTTAATTTGGCATCACCTTTTAAGACATTGCGGTTTTCTCAGAGCGCTGTCACAATCTGCATTTATTATAACATTTTCCATTGGTGGTGAAACGTTTTTGCAACGTTTTGCAAGTAATGTAATAAAATATTAAGTTATACTGGCAAATAGGTATACCGACTATTTTCAATGAAACTGATAACATATAAAGCAAAATAATCAACAATGTGAGAGTTTAATTTATTTTGAAGCAAATTTTTGTTTTATCCAATTATATGCCTACTTTGATTTCTTTTGCTAGAAGGGGACTCAAACTTCAGACATATATTTCTCATACTAAAAAAAGCTTGCAAACTGTTTTTCAAAGTAAAGGAGGACACAGTATCGTTTTCGAATTCAGCGCTTTTGAAAATAAATATTGTTAATAGTTCTATGATAATCTTGGATTTTTGAATACCTGCGTAATCAACTCAATTTCCATTTGTCAATTAATATCTAACTATTAGCTCGCGATGAATATCAATCAGCCAGATAAGTTGAAATATATTGTAAATACATGCAGGAGCAAATATTTACTTCGCCCACCTGCAAACAGAGCGATGAAAGATGAACGGCTTACGGTATGGGAAATAATACAAATTGTAATAGTTAATACAATAATATTTGAAACCACAATTGAGTGATCACAACCTTATGTATAACACATATGGTCAGTTTAGTGGTAGATGAACTTGGACAACTGGCAGTTGCAGTCACAGGAAATAATCACAGCAGATGGACAAGAAAATTAAATACAACTTTTGCCAGCTCAAAAAATTATTACATCCAAAGTATAAGGTGTAAAGGTGTAGACAAACATACTATGTGTATATGTAGCTCTATGTTGCATCATAAATTTTGCCCAGCTACAAGTATATTTCATATTTATTTAAGTACCTGTCTGAGTTGCATGATGCGTGTTGACAGTGTCCCTTCGCATTCCGATAAGATATGTATTCAAATGTATATATGTACATACATATGTCTGTATATTTATGTTACTACACATATGTATGGTAAGTTGTTGAAACTGCCTAGTTTGTATTGTTACGAGTATTCTAGCTGGTGCGAGTATTCTGGTGCTGTAGTTGTAATGCGTGCCACAATGTCATTTGATGTGGCACCTCTATGCAAGCGCAAACATGACTGTCGCCATCCATGTCAATTTCCTCTACAAAACTACGACAATCCAACCCACTGGGGTCTATTGGCGCCCACCTGGGCGTATAAGTGACTCAATGCAAATGATTGCGTTGCGTCGTGTTATTTAGTCTGCCTCTCTGACTTGATTGCCGCTGTTCGTTGCGAGTGTGGGTATAGCAGAGTTGTTTTTTTTTTCTTTTTTGTATAAGCGCTGCTGAGTATGAGCGCACGCATGTAGTTATATATCGTAAGTGTATGAGGGCGCGTGTTCGCACGCTATTGCTGTGCTGGGCATAGTTTAGTAGATGTTCGTATGTATGTACATACATATGTGTGCATTAGGGAAGGTCGTCAGCGGTACAATTTGGATATAAAAAAAAATGTAGAACATGTCTCGCAGCTCATTATTTGTCTAACATGCATTCGCCATTCAGTCGCACCCTCCTTTCCACTAATGGCATGCGGGTATTAACTTGAAATGCTGAGCACAAAATATCGCCCGCGTGTGGGACTTGCCACCTTCCTTAGAAATTCACACAAACCATAATCACGACTTGTACATATTTTTGTCTTACTTGGCATGTAATTGCACCTACACCAATATGTGCGTGCGTGGTGCGTGCGAGCTGAATTGACAGTAGGTGCTAATACTGGACCTTGGGCACGTGCGTTCGCACTCAACATTGAATTCAAACAACAAGAATGCAATTTCATTAATTTTATATCTGCCTGTGGGGCTGTCCATTTATGTTAGCATTCTTGTGGCTACCCCTATCCCCGCCTTGCCATTTGCGCGCCAATCCAGTGAACTGAATACTTCCAATCAAAAATATTGCCGTGTTAAGTGCGTCTCCTGCTAAAATTTAAATTTCCGTTTGCAAAGTTATTTCTGCATATTTTCTCTATGTCATGGAATATTCCATCTACCTCTGTAAATCCTATTTCAAATATTTTTGCTTCACGTAATTATACTTACATACATATATAATGATATCTTCGATTACAAGCAGAAAATAAATACGTCTGCGTTCAAAAGTGCCTCTTGATATTCGAACTTCCAAATGGCGTTGAATGTGTACCATGATGCTCGAACTTCTGTGCTTTATTCTTTGTTCTTTGTTCTTTGTTACTGGGCTGTTGAATTAAGTAAATCGTCATTTGTACAGCTATTCACCCATGAAGTGCAGCAACATCAATAATAAAAGCGATAAAAGCTCCACACGTGTCCTTATGAAAAATTACCCTACCTACACAAAAACAAATACAAGTTTATTTACATTTCCAAGGAGATAAGTAGAAACTTTAGTGTCAAAGCAGACAAATATGCGCCCCCATTCGACTGCTCATTTACCATACATATTTTTCAGTTACTCAATTTTTTTCTGGCCCTAACACATTTGCATAGCTATAAGGGAAATATTTATTTACGTATGATTTTTTAACTTTGTCATTTCAAGACGTCAGTAGCGATGCCATGCCCTGAATATGCTGACGTTTTGTCTGCTGTTGGAAAAATGGTAATTTATCAGCACATACACATTCAAATCGGTCTGGAAAAAATGTATACCATGATCAAAATGCTAATTTCTGTGCCCATAGTTTTTGCGTAAAAACTAACACATTTGAAATATTTTATAAAAAAGTATTGTACATTTATTCGTATAATAGATAATGTTTTGCAGGTTTAGTAGACCTAGTTAGGTGTCATTTTTATTTAATTTGTCACTCAAAAAATTAAGGTACAATATAGCTATGCATGACTATTAAATAAAATATTTTTATATGGGCAAAGGTTTGCCTTTTGTATAATGGACCCTATACACGATGCATCTGCCTCGCCAGTCAGCTATGTACTTGGTGATTCGCCTTCAGGCTGCACACAGTTGAGTCATTCATTTGTAAGTTTAGTTAAATACTGGTAGACTTCGTTGAATTCAGACAAAAATTGTTAATCCTCCTCAAAATTGCATTTATTGGAGTCCATGTTTACTGTTTCAATATATCTGTAAATGGTATGACAGTTGACTGATGGAATGTGACTTGCGAGCCACACTAAAGTATTCAACTCGTTTCGATTGTTGTTGTTTCAAACGATAATTCAACTACCAACCACGGTCAGCCGAATAGCAAGAGCTCTAAGATTTTATAGTTTTTATTATTAAGGTGGTCGCGTATTTCCAATTGTATCAGATCAAATATAATTTTAATAGCTTAAATCAAGAAAATGTTTTGATGAGAGTCCTCACTTGTTTTTTATTTTTTTTATTACACGATGCAACTATGAAAACATGGAAAATTGGGAATATATATAGTTAAAAACAGCTGTTGACCCAAAAATGGCCAAGTAAACTTGTGCTATATTTACCCGCCAATTGTGTCGCTACTTGTATCGCAGTTCATGGGAACTGTTTGACTTTCGAAAAAACTTAGCAGATCGCAAAGAGACATTTTTATCATTCGCTAATTGCACATTCAAATCAAAGCAAAAGTTTTAAAACTTATTATAATGCTTAGAAGAAGAAGTTAGAAGCTCTAACTGAATTAATTTTTATATAGCCGAGCGCACTGTACCCAGGATATTATCAGTTTGTTCACCTATCGGTTGTTTGTAACAAAATAAATCATCCGAGATGTTCAGAATTAAGGGCGAAATCGATTTAGCTATTTTTGTATATCCGTCCATCCGTACGTCCGTCTGCGCATCGGATAACTCAAGTAAATATTGACAAATCTACAGCGAAATTTATTTTGAAACAAATATATAAATCTCCGAAATTATCACACGACTACTAATCAAACTCTATCCATTTTGGTACGCGCTTTGCATTTCAACTCAGAAAATTACTCGAGAATTAGACAAATCGGACAAAAACCACGCCTACTTCTCATATAACGGTAATTGATTAATTAATAATTTGGGGCTTACACCATAGCTCGATATTTGGTCGAACTTGTGCTACAGTTTGTGGTTGTAGCACAAATTACAGGTTTACACCGACTCCGAATGGCAAATGATTTCTGTGAGAAGTTTTTTCACAGCTGAAATACACTCGTAGGTTTGTCATTGCCTGCCGAGGGGCGACCGCTATTAGAAAGAACTTCTATATAATTTTTTTATGTTACTTGTCCCGGCCAGAATTTGAACCAGGAACCCACCGAATGAAGCGTTCACACGCTACTCGGCTACGGTGGCCGCGGTAATTTACAAAAATAAAAAAGCGGGTAATTTCAACATAAAAAATTATAGAAAGTATTTTTTTAATAGCTACCGGTGAAACCACTGTATCAAACTCTATATGGTACACGCTTAACATTTTAATTTATTAAATACTATTTAAAAAATGAATAAAAATTATATGTATAATAAATTATATATGGAAAGAACTATGCGCTCTTCTCATATTACAAAAAGCAATTTATATATATATGTAAGTATATATTCGATATATTGTTAAATCTTTTAGAAATTTGCTCAAGAATATTCAAAAATGTGCCTGCTAAGATTACGACAGACCTTGGTTCTGATTAGCATATATCTATGGGTAATATTAACCAGACATTGTGAAAACAGCCCTTACATTAGCTCAATAAGCTGCAAGTGTTGATACTTAGTATTACTCCTTGTCACATTTTCCTGGTTGTTTCTGTTCAAAGTAAAAAAAAATCATTTTGTAGGTAATACTACTACAGATGTAGTACTTTGTAACTTAGCAAAGGCATTTAATGCTTCTGCTGACTTCAGAAACTGCTGTTGCTGTGGATTGTGACACACTCGTACAGCTCAAACTCTGTATACGCATTTTCTGGGTCTGCTTGGCGGGTGCCGGCCATAATCCACTAACAGTGAATGCAAAGGACATTGCCATTGGAAGTTTAAGCGGTCACTCACCATTTTATTATTACTCTCAAACACTTTGTTACAGTTTGAAGTGTGTTGTGCTGCTGGTTGCTGAACGAGAAGTCATGTGGGATTTGTTGAAGTCGTCGACCACCAGTTACTGCCCTAAGTTTCAGAATCAACGATATAACGAGCTACCATCAGTTCTCCTTTGCATGCATCTAATTTTTTTTTATTCACATTTATTGTATGTATGTGTGTGTTAGTAGTGTGTAAGTGGCTTGGAAAGTATGGCATCGTAATAAATATTTATGCTGGGAATATGTATGTATGTATGTGTGAATGTATACATGTCACGTACGAGTATAGTTGCATAAATAAATGTGGCTTATTTCTAGGTAATTTTTAGATATGAATGCATACTGCATTATTTTCTGTATAACTATTTGGTCATTGGCCAAATTTTCTCGGAAATAGTTTTCTAGAACACTATAATCCTCTAGCGACTGTCTAAATAATTTTTTTTCCTTGAAAATTAAACATTTGTCAGGGAGACAATGGCTTAAAAAAAATATAGATATACTTTTCGTAAAATTTTACCTTCATATTTTCAAAGAATTTGAAGCTTATTTTGCCGATAAAATAAATTCACATGACAATGAAAACCGCTGTGGCAGTTTCACGGCATACATGGACCTAGTGCTTTTCCAATAGTCACTTATCATATTACTTTCAAAGTAAAAAATCCGGAACATATCACGGTGACTCAAACAACCGATTACATGGTGATGTTTGTTACAATAAAAATCATTATTTTTTGTTTACAATATTTAAAATAACTTTAACGGTTTTGTTACCTATGTTAATTATGATTAGTGAAAATGCAGTAAAAATATTGTGAAAATTTCGTTCATTATTCATTCATTCATTATTATCGAAAATTTTGAAATACAAGAATAACGATTATTATTTTAGATCGCAAAAAGAGGAAGCAAAATAACGATTGATAATAAGTATAGATAACACAACATACTATGAGAAAACTTTATTGCTGAACTTGTTATCAACTATTTTCTCAAGTTTTTCTGAAATGTGAGGTTTGTGTATTGGACTTAAGTTTCATTTCACCCATAGGTGAGTCCGATCGGTTAAGGTTTACCGGACTCGACTGCAGGTACCAGATCAAGTGGTCACTCGGGCAAAAATAGAGAATATTTTGCACCTTACATCAATACATTTACTATATTTATTGTTAATTTATTTTATTTTTAATATTGCGATATATAACGATGGACCGATTTAAATTTATATGGAAGCATTCTTATCAAACCGAGAGAACTGCTTCAAAATTTTGTGAAAGTGATATTGACAACCTTAACGGTTGTTATAGTTTTTAGTTAGCCGGTTCATGATGATTATTGCCACGGTCGGGATTTGCAGATAATCAGTTGCGATATTAGTCTGTAAATATGCATTAAAAATTTTATTTTGATTTTAAAAAGTGTCTGATGAGAGAGAGCTACTGGCTACAATTAAACTCGTTCTCCTACTTTTGTGAGGCGCAGAAGTATCTAAAAATAGCAAATAGAGAAAAACTGGATGCCTGCAAATATAATATGTGTGTTTAAAAATATGTGCATACCAACAAGCGGCCGGCAGGGTGACGTTGTGAGAGAGAGTAAAGAGAAAGCGCAAGTGAGCAGCGAGTATTTCGCACACAAAAACGCAAACAGCGCGACGATCAATGGGAAGAGAAGAGCCATATGCATATACATAAATGTGGTTTGCAAAAATATAATAAAAATCAAAATATGTCAAAGAAATCTGTCGTCAGCATCCAGTATTAATTGTACAACAACAGCAACACGAAGCCATTTACGAGTACCACTTGTTTGTGCGATGATGTATGTCGCTCCAAAAGCGCATCATGGAGCCACGAGAATATAAGTTGCAAAAAAGTGAATTTAAAGAGAATATTAACAAACATACAAACACAGATTTATATTTTATTTCGACAGAGCAACGAAAGGTGGGAGCTATGAGGTGTAGAGAAATCGATAATATTTTGCTGATTTTTTTCTTCTGTTGCTCTCTGTGAGGCCTCGAAATGGAAATATGCTACTCGTATTATTAATACTGCTGCGAGTAAATGCATTTGTACATAACTACATATATTTGTGAATACATGAGAAATGGCAAAACAGCGCAATGTTATCGAAGGTACAATCGCCTTCGATAGCTCAGTTGGTAGAGCGGTGGACTGTAGACGAAATTGGCTTGCATCAACACGAAAACGTTGACGCAGCGATTGGAATTCGAACAGCCAGTTGCTGCAGTGCAGACATCCATAGGTCGCTGGTTCAAATCCGGCTCGAAGGAGACTCACAAAATTTTTGTCATGAATTCGTTTTTAATTCGTATTGATTTGCAAATGTGTCGGTTTATTAAAATTCCCATCCAATTTCGCAGCTTAATTAAAGAAATTTTGTAAATCCATATTATACTCGTTACAAACGTACATACATACATACATATGTACATACAAAAATATGTGCAAATGTAAATATTTAATTTAAAAACTGTGGTTGTGGGCTGTAAATTCAGTATTCCGAACGATAAAAAAACATCTGCATTTCGATATTTGATGTGGAGTTTTAGCCGCACCGCAGTCGTTTTCGAAGATATATGTACTATGTACATTTTTCTGTACATTGCGTAAATGCCATTTTGCGGTTTCATTACAAATAAGTAAATATATGGAGATATGCACATTTTTTGCAACCACTAAAATGAATAGTGAACAATATAATTACAAAAATATGCTACTGAAAAATTAATAAACGCTTTCTGTTGCGGTTTAAATGACTAAATACCAATGGGTAAAAATAAAGAGAAGCTTTTAATTGAATTAGTTTGTTGTCATTGGGTAAAAAACAGCTCACAATGTTAATTTGCAGGTAATTAATTATTATTTACCATAGAGTATGGCTCCCGCCAACTGTTGAGTCGCTGGATCTTTTTTACGTTTACAATGCCAATATAATCAGATAATCAGTGCTGCCAAGTTTGTTATTTGGAGAAATACTGAAAACATACAAGCAGTCATAATCACCCAAAAACCACAATCGATTTTTATTACAATTGGGTCATAAACGAGGTGTCAAATTGTGTCACAAATCATAAAGTCATAAAATTTTGAATTCCAAATGTTATGTTTGTGGATTGCATTGAAACAAATAATTAAAACTAAGTAAATATGTATTTTTAAAATTTTATAACTTTATTACTTATGACACTATATGATACCTTGTGAATCATCTAAATATCTACAAAAGTTGTGATACACAATTATTGTATTCCAATTAAAAATTACTTCAAAGCACAGGTCACAACAATTTTTTTAGGGTTTCTATAAATTTACACTTCAGTTATGTTTTCAGTACGCAAATTAATGTAATGCATACGAAATAATTTCCCTATAAATGATTAACTGGAGTTAACTGGCTACTATCTCGCTTGTACATAGGTTTGAATATATGTATGAATTTTCCAAGTATAAATTCGTGGTTTGTATTTTGGTTTTCATATTAACTAACTTCTCAACTTTATGTAAAATGTTCATAAAATATATGAATACTGCGCTCTTACAGCGCTACAAATATTCGCCGAAATCTGCAAAGCTTACCAAACCGAATAAAAATACTGCTATTTTCAGTTCACCCAGGCTTTTCGAACTTTATTGTTTGTTTCATACAATAACATTAATTCATCTTCTTCTAGCCTAAATAGTGACATAACAATCAAATAAAATGCTCCCAACTCTCCACAGCCTGGATGTAAAGTAGAAATAGACATTGGCGCTACTTTTATTTGAAAGTGATTGAACTTTTGTATTGTGAAATGAATAGAAGGGAATCAATCATTTTTTATCCACATATGGATGTAATAAAATATGATCAGACTTTACTGGTAAATATTAAAATGCGAATAGCTTAGTTTTGGGGAGAATTTTTTTGTTATTGAAACCATTTTTTACTGTATCCTGTACAAATGTATGTTAGGTTTGGGATGGCTTTTGTCATAACGTATTAACCTGCTATTCTTAAAATCTATTGACTTATATGGAGTGCGCCCAGTGGATCAATGATTTCTTGGGCGGGATCAGCGAGGAATATCTTTTGTTGACTTTCTCTTTAGTCGGGTAAACATTTTTGATTACGATATCATCTCTATTTGTGTTAAAACATCAAGACGCACACCACAAATTGTAGGAGAAGTTTAGCCAAACATCAAGCGCCAAATTATAATTGTTATTATTATCATCTCTCTTATGCATATGTTGACAGTTCATGGCAGCGTTTGTTTTTTCTATGTTCTATGCGGCCCCTGGAAATCTTAAGGTCCCCAAAATAATTGATCATTTGTGACATAAAAAGTTGGTTTTGCAATCATTCTCTAGGCTTATGATAGGAAGTTTTGAAAGACTTCAATAAAATAATGTGAAGCAGTCCCCACTACCGTATACCATAAGTCCAGATTGGTTTAATGACAGTTGAGTATAGGAATAGCTTATTGTCAACTTATATTTGAGAGTTTCGTTTCAAAAGTCAATGTATGTATGTCACTGAGATTGCTACATATCGGCATATCGATTTCACATACCATAAATTATATCGATTCATGATATCGATACTTTTCACTTTCAACATTCCCAGCTAGAAGGATTTTTTTTAGTATTTTAGTTATAAGTGTCCCGATTGTAAGCATTCCTTGCTCAAAAGTACTGGGCCAGTTGTTAATTTAATTTATTCATTTAAAACATTCTCAAATTACTACGCTAAAGGTCCCCTTTATTGCGGGAATCATTTTTAGTAGTAGCCAAATCCCACTTAAAAACAGGGTATATAAAAAAATTTAAAATTTGAAAAAAATGTTGCTTACATTTTAACACACACCAATTATCAAAATGTAAGTAATGATATAGAAAATGAACTATGTAATTTTAAAATCTTAACAACAATTGTGTGCAATTTTAAATTAAATTTATTTCTGTGCTGAAAGTATGGTCGTCGCTAGAATTTTGAAATTGGGGAACTTCTGCCCAAAATTCAAGTGTATTATTAACATTTTTCCACGAATATAGGAAAAAAATTCTTTTATTGCTCTTCCAGAATGTAAATGTCATTTTCACTATACTCGTAAAGGCTTTTTAAATCCCCAATTAAAATCATAAAATTTCTTTCATGCCAAGGATGAATCAATTTTCCAAAAGATAAAACAAGGCTTAACATTTCTGCGGTAACCAAATTTAGCTACCAAAGGGCTAAAACGGCTACACTGCTAGGCAATTTTGACGATGCTTATATGTATCCGAGAAATACTGTATTGTTTTATGTAGAATTCACACGTCAGTGCTCCAGCACTGAAAGTTCATTTCTCCGCGTTTCTGTGTACATTCATTATGTGTACAATCGTTAAGTAGAGAAATTTTTGCAAAGGTTAAGTCGCGTGTAATGGTGATAATGATGACAAAAATTTTCGCTGATAAATGGAGATTTGGGTGACTTTTACAACTCACTGTCTTCTTGTTATCTGCAAACATTTGAAGTTGATGATGATGGAAGAAACATTGGCATTTAATCCGTACTTATCTATGCACACACACACACACACGCACACACACACATATACACACATATATGTATATGTATGCATACGTGCACCAAAGAAACTAAAAACAAAAGATTCTATTGGACCGAGTTTTATTAGTGTTTTTATGTCAAATTTTAGTGTTAAATTAATTGTGTGGTTCACTGACCGAGTAGTTAGTTGGGCTGCTGATAAGTCAAACCAGTGCATTTAGCTTTCGTCCTTTTGTCTTCTCCTGTGTGTTTGTTTACATTGTATGTAGTCTGAATAGAAATTTTAATGTCTTTGTATAAAGCCATGCTAGTTTATTAGTTATTTGACCTCGGCGCATGCATGCACATATGTATGTCTGTCTGTCTGTATTTGAGTAAAATGCTTTAAACGATTTGTGTTATTTACACCAGCAAGTGCCTAACGAGATAGTCTTTGGTATTTGTGTGATGATTTGCTTTTACGAGTAATTCCCACAACTGAAAGAAGTTATTTTCATTTGAGTTCATTACGCGGTCCTCAACGCAAAATAAATGCCATTGGGTGTTTTAAAAAAATATCCATTTATATTGTTATATAGGAAAGCAAAGCTGCTAGAGATAAAGTATTTCCGATAAAAAATAATAAACAAATTTTGCTTTCACATTGCTCAAATATTTATGTATGTATGTATATACTTTTGATGTAAACTCCTTTTGCCTCTTTAAAGAAATTTTGCGATTGAAATGATACTGTCACTAACCTTAAGAAAACAGCTAACAGATTATTTTAGCTGTTTATTTCAGTTTTGACTTTAGGTACTAAAATCTGTTTTCGTTAGATTTGTCACAGCAGCAGCAGTTATTGGGTTGTTACCCATTTCGTGACTATATTTTGCCGAAATGTACTTGCTTACTTTCGCCGGAATGTTTTGTTTACTTTTGCGATTTCGCTCTCTATTGCTAGTTTTTTGGGTTAAAGAACGCTTTTCTCTTAAAATATTGCAAACACTGCCTACAATTCATAACAATTTTTTGATCTTGAACAAACTAAGTATTTTAATTCGTTTATGCTTTCAGTTTGAAATTTACTGACCGATAAACGCAAGTAGAAATCAATTACATATTTGAGAATATTTTTATGTCATTTTGTGTATGTATTTACGCAAGGCGAATTTATAGAAGGTGATGGCATAAGACCAGCTGATTTGATTTTTTTTTTATTCACCTACATGTATTTTTTTTTGCTTTTGCGTATGAGCTTTCAAAAGCCACAAAAACAAAATGTATATAAATTTTGACAACTCTTACGCAGAAACAAAAACAAAATACATAGGAATTTTGTAGTTGTATTTATAACATCACCTTGTATGGATTCGCCTTGTATTTACGTAGAGGAGCAACATTAATATTTGAATAAATTTTGAGAATTATAAAACCAGGCGAACAGGGTCTCGCAATCTTAAAATTCATAGTAGCCCTCGCAATCAAAAAGGAATGGACTAAGTGAAGCCACACAGTCTGCTGATGTTTATGAATATCTGCAACCAAATACCGAAAATAACCGGGTTATATGTAAATAAAGTATTCCAAATTGTGATTTATTTGGTTTAAATTTTTATATCGAATGTTAAACTCAGTTCATCAGCGTTATTTTATACCATATTTATTACAAATTTTTGAGTGTTTTTTTTTTTTGTAGATTGAAGCATTTTCCATTTTGCTACAAGTAGCCTTAGTTAAGGTCATGCAAAATGACAAACCATTTAACCATTGGCGGCCCTTTAAGTTATCTCATGAAGTGGTTAACACCTTTCGTGAAATTTCATCAACATTTATGAGGAAAAAACTCAATTAGATTTTTTTAACATACACACTTATAATATAAGAGCTCGTAACAAAGTGTATTGTTAAATTTTTTATGACTATATTTTCTAAATATTTACTGCACAAAATTCTTGTGAGCGCAAGCAATTTCCATTTAAAGATCTAAAATTGCTATGAATATGCAAGGGAAGCAATAAAAATATTTTATTCTATTTAGCGTTCGTGCTCTTCTCCCTACGGAATATTGGCAGTATGCGAACATTTGTTGTGATACCAATAAAAATTTATATCAACAATAAGGAGGCTCATTAAACGTGAAATAGCCAAACAGTACAAACATTAATTAAAAAAGAGTAAAGCAAACCGCAAGCTGTGGCGGCAACAGGCAAAGAAATCCCTCGAGCGATATGTGTGAAACTAATGACGTCACATCACGCTGGCATTAAAAGGGCTTAGCGATGGCAGTAGACAAAGCACAAAATTCAATTTGCACTTTCGGGTAAATAAGTCGGCGGAAAGGCAAGAAGTGTAATTATATTAGCAACGAAAGATTGTGTTGAATGCGGGTAAATGGAAGGAGATAAACAATGCGAAAATGGGTTTAATTATAAGAGTGGGCGAGGAAGGTAAGGGGTGATAGGCACTAAAGCCACACAGACTAAACTTTTTGATCGACGTTTGCCTGCTTCAAGGATTTTCAGATTTTCACAGTCACCGGGAGATTGTCTAACATCGCATAGCTTCGACGCCGTCGTATCGAGATTTCAATTTTGTGATTGTGTGCGCTTAGCGAACCCCTGTAATTCGTATTGTTTGTTTCGCTCATGTTGAGATGCGCTTTTATAATCTGTTAGCATTATTGCATTAATTGTTATATTTAGCTATGCTATTCTTATTGTGTTATGCAGACAATTTATACGAGTATTGTGCCACCACGAATGCTTTGCGGTTGTGTTAGAATGGAATTTAACTTGTTGTGTTATTGCAGTGTTCTCGCTTTGATGCGAATGAACTTTGCGTTTGTTTGTAAACAATTTAACGACATGCATGCCGCTTCAAACTCAAATGTCTGTTTCTTCCATGAAGCTTAAAAAAAATGTTTTAGGTTACTGAACTGCTAGGTCATGCTCTCATTGTTGTTCTAATTAAAAAGTCAGAGGCATCGTCTTAGCTCGATCCCTATCAGTCATCTTAATACCGTTGTTTAATTTGTTTTATTGCTGTAAGTAATGCATCTTACAAAGAATTAGTTGCGGCTTTACTTCTAACAAAAAAATAATTAAGTACATACGCTAACAGAAGGTTCATTGTTTTTAGAGGATTCAAGTTCAAGTTATTCAAGTTTAAGTTGTGACAAATATAATTTATGAATTAATTCTGAACACAAGTATTAAACGTGAAATGAGGGGTTCAAACAAACATATGTATGTATATGTAGTATATAAGTATGTATGTTCGGCAAATACTAAATTTAGAATTTTGTTATGATTAATAGAAATATTTGGCCAACTGGCTTTCAACAAAGATTCTTAAAGCTGGTAAATATCATGAAATGGCATTTGATCCTCTTGACCCAAAACATTCAGAAGTGTGAAAAGTTTAATCTTTTTTGTTTACTCTTTCTTTTGTCAATTGACCACCATAAAAAGTTGGTTTCATTGATGTTTAAAATTCGTGTTCCGTGTAAAAGTAGCTGGTTTGATTCGTGCACTCGTACGATAAAGTAACTTGGTATAAAAAATATAGATTAATTTATGACTCTCAAATTTAAATATAATCTTTTTCTCCTTTCATATAAGAATACCATATCCATATGTGCCTGTTTTTTATTAACTGTGTCAATTAATAAGTTTTCGACATTGTATAAAAGTAATAAGCTGCCAAATTTATTATAAGACGAATTAAGCGAGTTAACTTATTTATAGAGGTGAGGCTGGGAATTGCAAGCTTTTCCCCATATGAATTATACTAATACATACATATATGCCTGTAAAATGCTTCCTATGTTTGTTTACTCGTGAATTTATCAGATTTATGAAATCTGAATGAAAAATATTTTTAAATTCCAAGAAAGTAACATATAATATGATATCTCCATTGCGAAATTTAATGGAGATTCATCACACAGAATTAAATCCCGTAAGACAGGATCTTTAACATAAATCTTCATTAAATCTCCAATAATAAAGATTTGTATATACAATATGTTTAGTGTGGCACCCTTGAATTGTCATACTATGGCAAAATCTAAAATTTTATTTTCCTTCTCCCAACAGCCGCAAAATTATTTTCAAAAGAAAAAAATCATTACTAATAAATCTCAACATAGAAGTGGGATTCCAATAGCTCATTATCGCAATGGAGACATATTATAATGTTTGTATGTATGTGTGTTAGATATATACACATATTTTTGAGAACTATTATTAGCAATTTCTACAATGTTTTATTTTGAGCCAAGCACTAAGAAATCAGAAAGTAGTTTTTTAGACGTATATATGCCGAATTAAAAATATATTTAATCGATATTTTAATATTTTTACATCAAGGCGCAATTTAGATATTATAAAAATATTCGATAGTGAAAAAATACCCGGTATACTTTCGTACGCCTCCAAAAGTACAAAATAAACGCAGGTAATTTACAATTACGATGCCAAAGGACTACTGGTGGCAAATTATCATAATACAAACATGTACAAAAAATTAAAATCAATAACGTTGAATAATTGAATAATTATTTATCAGTATAACCTTCTTCACTGTACAATGCTTTTAGGAGCTGGCTCAGAACTCAAAAATTATTAAAGTAATTTAAAATTATACCTCAGTAAAATTACGATAGTATCGATAGTCAGTACCATCGATAGTCGCTATAGTGACGTAATACCAATAATATCAAATAAAAGGAATTTGCAGTTTAGGAATAAGTTAGTTGAGAATAGAATTCGCAGTGAAATGATAACGCAAACAAATCATACCCTTTTGCTGCTGCAATTTTCCACCACTATTGCCAGTTCACTTTTATTTGCTTAACATAAATACCTTGTGCGCATTTTTCCTCACTTTATTGCTCTATGACATTAATATGCGTTCGAGCATTCAAGTACCTTACGTGCCACAAACACTTAAATGCAACAGTCGATAGGGAATTGAGCTCTTACTGTATTCCAATGAAGTATTTCCCACATAAAAAGTAAGTTGACAAAAGCAACAATGTTGATGTTGACAATTTTTCCCCATTGAAATATATTATATGTGCAATGCCGACCAACTTGCAACATATGCATTGAATACAATACTTATATAAATTTCAGTATTTTTAAGTATAAATGTAGCTACCATAATGGCCGATAAATGGAAGATTTCCCCCATTATATCTTTCGCATCCTCAAGCCATTTCAAACGTCTGTTACATTGAAGGGGTAGAAAAAATAATACTCGTCGTATAAAATATTAAACAAAGTTCCCCAACAATATTGCTCTTGGCATTAATTGTTGCAACATTGTGCCGGTGCAGTCACAAAGCTGTTGTGTAAATATTCTGTTCGTGCTCTGCAGTTATCGGTGGTGCGGTGTAGCGCCGGTGGGTTAACTTCGATGTTCTGTTGCATGTAGTAATGGCGATAGTAAATTGTCGCAATATTGCTTGTCAACGCAAGTGTTGTACTTGTTTGCGCTTCATTTAATGAGAAAACGTGTTAAGATTGGCGGCCAGCAGTGGTGGAAACGGATTGAAGGGGAAAATGTGACTTTAATTCACGATGTAAATATCTATGTATGTATGTACGAGAGTGGTTCAGTAAGTTCATGAAAATTCAAATAGAAACCATTCAATGATGCTCAATAAAAAATACAATTTCTCTATGGCCAAGTTTCTTACGTACGAGCCATTTCTTCTTATTTAAAAATAGTATGTTCTGGAATTATTGCATCATGTCCTCGTGGAAAAGGCACTATTGTCGTCATGACTTTGCCAAACCACATAGGTTGGGTTAGTTTTCTGCTTCGATCTATCACAGGAAGTTATGTTTTTCTGTTCCTCTAATTTCGTTACAAAACGGCACAAAACCTATCCATATTGCCAAGGCTAGAGGTTTTGGAACTACTTCTGGGATAAAAATTGATGAGAAAAACAGGCATAATTTCGTGCTCCCAAGTAGCACGGGAAATTCGTACTATAGATTGAAAAATTAAAACTTAATATTAAACAAATTCGTTTAAATCAATTGTCACCATTTGAAGAAAAATTAAAATTTTTGCTATCTTTTACAATCTTAAATGCCTTATTGAGTAGCACTTGTTGCGCTTGTTTTGCTTTGATCGTTTATGTCTCGCAAAGTGTGTAGTAAAAGCCGAGGGTAGTAAGTGCAAAATAAGAAAATCTGAAATTTATGGCAATTGTCATACCTACCAGCTTATGATGCAATAAAAATTTAAGACGATGTTAGTGCACTGAATTGGGTAATTTTTCAAATATCTGTTTTTTAAGTGTAAATAATAAATTTTATAAATAAACGTACGCGGGCTTCTCCTAACGTTCTAATTGCAAAGAGGACTAAGTAACCACATCAGGCATTCGCTAATACACTAGCCAAAGCTATTTATTTGCAATTCTCAATATTTCTTAATATTTGTATAAAAATCTGGAAAAAATTCATTTGTGAAATTTAAGAAAGTTTCCATTGATCTTGCACAACAGCCAATCTTGTTAAGGAGTTTGTTGACTTTTCAACCACAAAACTGCGAAAGCAGCAGAATTTTCAAATCGCTTTGCACCTTATTATGTAAATTTTCTTTTTTTTTCTTATTTCAGCAAAGAATATGTATATCTTCGAATTTAATTTAGCTAATTTAATCTTGCACAAATGGTCTTAATATTGCGTACAAATTTATTGTACATAAATTAAGCTGAGTGTATCGAAAGTCCTTATAAATTGCTTTTAAAAATATCAAAACCTCTAAGTGTATGCTGGAAAGCAAAGTATGTACATTAGGGGCATCAAAAAATCAGGTGATGTTTTTCCAACTGAATTATAAAATTGATTGCGTTTTAAGACTTCCGCCAAAATATTTATTAAGATTAATGCGAGCAGGTCCGATGTGAAAATACCTCAAAAATTAAATAATATAAAAAAAATTTAAAGGTATGTCTCCAAAAAAAAACCAACTGAGGTGAGCTTAAAGCTCTGCGTACAACTATTTCAAAATTTGGTCAGCGTAATTATATCTAAAGAGATTTGCAAAACAAAATTGGCTGAATTGTTAAAGTTTTTCTTAAACCAATCTTCCTAAAAAGTTCAAAAACTGCATCAAAAATCTCATTGTTTCTCTTTATGTTTTAAGTTTAAATTGTTTTATGATCTGAGGTAATTTTTGTAGAAAATATGAAAAAAAAACTAGTTTTACTTATCAGAAACTCCATTTTGTCTCCATTTCCTTAACCCTTATCAATCTGTACAATAACAGTGTTAGGATATAAAAATAGGAGAAATAGCAGATTTATTTGTATATTTATGTGCTGATCTGCCAGTTTGTATGTAACCGCGCATGCCCGTATTCGGTTCACGTTGATTTCAAGCCTTTTACTCAAAATAAATGTACTTTATGAAAACCCAGGTCATTTGGACGATTAGTTTGTTTTTATTCAAATTCAAATTCCAAAATTGTATATGGTCGTATATAACAAACTGATGAGGGCTAAAATATAATGTATTTTATAATTCCGATGAAAATACAGTACCGACTTTTTATTGTTTGGGGAGTGATGCATCCTAATCTACGTACATACGTGCGGACGTAATTATATATGTACCTACATATGTACATATACTTGTCGGCGTTGTAGTTGTCGTTTTTGACTTATTGTACACAAATGCGAAAACGAGTGAAATAATCTGATTAAATGCGAAATAATTGTCACTTCCTTACCATCCCAATCCCGTGTACACATAAATTATGAATACATACAGTATTGTACTTATCATAAGCAACCAAATTCAATATAATACAGTTGGCCACTTATGTTTATTAATTTATTTTTTAATAACTTTATATAAAATTATAGGGGTTACTTTTGTATCGAAGCAAATGGTCTACAAAAACTGCATACTTAAATAGTTTTAAAAATTTTGATTAAAATGTTTGGAAATTGTATGGCACATTTTTGAAACTTGATGAATTTTTGTGTATTTCGTAAAAAATTTGAAACAGCGAGTTATACTTTTATGAAAAATAAATTAAGAAACATAAGTGGTCAACTGTATTATATTGAATATTATTGCTTATGATACGCACAGCACCGTATCTACATATGTATGTATGTATGTATGTAGCGCATTCATTGTACGAATAATATTTATGAATACAATGGACACGCCCTACAAGAACATGCTGACAAAATTTCCAATACACTTTCACAGATGTTCATACCAGAGGAATAGCGAGAAGTAAAGAAAGGTGATAACTGCACTTGGGCTCTTACTGCTACAATACAAAGCACTTTACATTTATTATTCTGGGGTTACCTTTTTCTAAAAATCACCCAAAACTCTGAAAAATCAACTTTTTAAGACCCATTTGTGACGTCAATCCTTCAAACGAGGCAAGTACGAAGCAACGGAAGTGCTTTTGTCGCCACCTTCTTTACTCTGCATCGTGAGCAAAGACTGCAAAATTATCGGGCAAATGACTGCCATAGAGACACTCGCGACTTGCTACGTTAGCTATGGTTGCATATAAGCGAAAATGAAGCAATCGAGCGATTCAATTTGGTATCACTGACCGCCAGATCAATGATAAATTAGTTGTCAGTTATAATTGCGCAAAAGAGACAATTGCCATTTAGACTAATTCCATATATGCAAGAAAGAAAATCCCAAGAATTCATAAGAGTTTTGCAAAAGCCACGCAGTCTTTATCAAAATTCTGAAGTTCGTAGTTCAGTGTTAATATTTAACATCGATGTATTTTTACAGAAAAAACTAAAACATAAGTATAAAATGACACAGCATTGTAAAAAGGCATTTAATTTTGTGAGCAAATATTTGAGATATTCAATCGATTGCCAACAAAAACCGGTACAAGATTTGCAGTTTTCTCTCCACTTTTACTATATTACTTTTGAATAAAAATAAATTGACAAAATCCACAAAAACTTGTTTGTAAAATTAAACCAATAAGGAAATTCATTTATTTCAGGTCTAAACGTCATACCTGAAAATTTTAATGTGACAATTTTCAGAGAGTGAGCAGTAGAGCTATATGCTTGTGTAGTCGTAAGGTCATTGTTTGTCAGCAACTTTAAGTGCTGCAAAATTTTTTCAGCACTGACAGTCAAATATACTATCAATTGACTGACACTGTTCTTGCAGGGCTTCCATTCAAATTGCAAGATTAGGCGAATGAATGTTAATTTAGTGGCTGTTCTGCGGTGGCTTTTGTTGTATTCCAATAATATGGATATACTAAGTAGATAGATATGCGGATGTGGCAGGGTTTCATTGAATTATGTGATTTTGTATGTGTGTATATGTGCGAAACACTTTGGGTGTGTGAGTGTGTAGCTATGCTTATTTGTATATGCAATTAATACAAATGAGCTGGTTCGCAATGAAAAGTGTTTACACTTTGTCGAAAATGTGAATTAATTGTTTATCAATTTGTTGTTGTAAATATATTGAGGGGTGTTTCCATATGTTTGAATCCCACGCACCTCAATGTAATTTGAAATTAAAATATAGTTCTGTTTTTCTGAAAATCTGATGTGCAATATATAAATTCAATTTGAAAACAATGCCAAGTGTTATTTGATAAATATTTTACAATGTCAAAGCGAAAAATATACATAGATATTATTTACATAATTTATAATTATCGCAAATGAGTTCGAAAACTTAAAATAAAACTGACTATAATAGAGTCGAAATAGTAACGTTATATCTAGACATTGTCAATGACATGCCTATGTTAAAGTAATTTCTTCTAGAACAGATAGACAAAGAGCTTACCATTTCCATACGATTAAACTTTCATTTATGAGGTGATCAGGTTTTTGACCTGGAAGAGTCGGGTGGAACCGAACTTTAAATACCCGGCGGATTTTTTCTATTTCAAATAAATATCACTTGTTTTATGCAATAAAATGCAATAATACTGTTCATTTTGAAAACTAGAATGCCTCCCTTTTTTATAGTACAAATAAAACGAAATTATTACGATTTTAACGAACGCATTTTAAAAAATTGTATTTTTTTTACTTATTTCTCTCAATAATTAAATTATTTTGTATCAATTTTAATTGGAATTGGTTACCTGGTTAAATCTCACTTAATGGCGGTATGGTTGGAGATAGGGATAATGAGAAAACAAGCAATTTTCACACGGGTAGCTTGGTGGTTAGCGTGTAGCTGCGTGCTCGTCTAGGAACTCCGTTTACCATGGTTCAAACCCTGGTAAAGTCTAGAAAAAAATAAGTCTGATGAGGAGATGTGGTGATCTCCGAAATTGCAGTTTTCACTTCTACCACTTTGAAAAATCGTTGGTTTCTCATATTATTCCCTAATAAAAACCTGGCCTCATGCTCAATAAATTACACTAGATAAATTTAATTCAATGTAAATTGCGGTTATATGAGGGGTAAACTTTTCTTTTGTCCGATTTCGGTGATATACCTATTTGCACTAAAGTGGGTGGTTCCACACTTGTTTAAAAAATTCTAGCTCACGTATTCCTTTCTCCAACTCAAATCTGCACATCAAATTTAAGCAAATTATCTTTAATCGTTACTGAAATATTGTATTCTTTTCGCAAAATACCGTTTTGCGACCATTGTTATTATCTGATTTCGACCATTTTCTACCAGCCTGCCTTAGACATTGTGTGTACTAAGTTTCGTTAAGATATGCCAATATATACTCGAGTTATCGGATTCCCAGGCGTACGGACGGACTGGTAGACGATTTTTCCTATCTTTCTGTAAATTTTGGTATATATGTACATATGTCTATCTCACTTGCTTTAGGCTGCTAAAAAAAAACAACCGTTAACTGAATCAAGTTACAATACCCTGAGCACTATATAAATCCTGAATTTTTTGGCAGTGACGTCACTATCTGAATTCGATTTTCCCTTTGATGTTACCATTTTGCATTTTGCTTCATTGTAATTTGTATATTGTATTAAAATCACTTTTATACTAAGTAAACACGAGGCAATCGTTGAAGCAATTAGGACATGTTACTTCGACTGTTGCCTCGTGTGAATTGGAACCTGGGTGGCCACAACCGTCGCCTGAAATATGAAAATATTTTGATATGCTGTCTTGGTCGCCACAACGGTTGCTTGCCTTATGTTTATCGATGCGTTGTGCCATGTCTGTTGACTCAGCGTTGCTAAAATAATACTGAGGTTGCCACATGTACATTGAATCTTTCTTTGTTGCTTTAGAACGAAACTCAAAATGTAGATGAATAGAGGGGTATATAAATAAAAAGTAAACTACGAAATACTGACGTTTCTCAACTGGTGTTTTAAATACTATTACAAATGGCCACTCTTCCATTCACCATTTTAATTGGGATATGGGGCGTACACATACGAGTGGACTGCCAGCGATGCGAATGCTATTGTAACAGACGATGCTGAGATAATGAATTCAAAATAAGTACAAAATCAACAGTTGGTAATTCCGAAAGATTTGTTGGTTGTTGTAAAAGGTCAAATCTAGTTAAATACGTCTGGAGAAGAGACTTATTTTTGTATGCTTCATTTTGGAAATAAAAGATTTACAATTATTAAAAGGGACTTGCTTCCTAATGGAAATAATAAAATTTTGGATTTCAATAAAGACGAGATTCTAATTACTCAATGCACAATTAATATTTATCCTTTTATAAAACTCTAAAAAAGTCTTGTCAGTAAGCTGAAAATTTCTTTAAAAACAAAAATAACCGAAGGTGATGCAGGGAATGTAATAAAATACATTTAGATAATTTTTATAAACCTTCTCTGCCTGTTTGCCTGTTTGAAGCTACTGATGGGACTGCTGTGGGGCTTAGCCTAGCGAATATTTAGACAGTAACATCGAACATAACATAGGGTATATTTTATCAAAATATAAAATAGGGGAAAAAAGAATTTTTCTCAGAAATGGTTATAATACAATTTTATTTCTTGAACGCATCAACAAATGCCGGTATTTATTTTTTGTAGTTGATTTTATTTAAAGCGTAGAGGCACACGCTTGGCTTAGCTATTATAGAATAAAAAGACAACATTTTGAAATATCTGAATTTAAAATAGTAATAAAGGGATATAATTTTGTTATATTCGGGTGGTTGGGGTGCACTCTAAGATTGTAATAAAAAGAACGTATGGGTTTTAGTAACTTTAGAGCTTCGATTAGCTGCACTAATTCGTTATGCAGTTGGCAAAATTCGAAAATAAAATAACAATTCAGTTTGATAAATATTATTGTTCGATTTACTGTGCACGTCGTGTTTTTAGATTTGTGTGGTATGTTGTTCTATTTATACATTTACAACGCCTGAAGTTAGACATCTTTAGAGCTGTTCATATTAAATCCTGCTGTAGATTTATAACTGTGAGTTTCTGTTTGGATAACAAATTGGAGAGACTTTCCTGTGCATTTGTGTCAGTTTGCACGAAAATATATCAAATGAATATTGACAATTTTTCAGCATAAGCATAGTAAGCATAACTAATAGTAGAATCTTTCCATGGCCACTTCAGCTTCAGTTACTCAACGTGGATAGGTTTTGCACAAGAGAGACATAAAGAAGATTAGACATTTTATATTCCAATCAATTTTGTAATTTTTGATCAACCATTTCTGAAAAATAAATAATTGTTAAATAAATTAACTAGAATGCTAGGAAATTTCCAATCATCTGCGGTTGCTATAAAAAAACTGCACCATATCCAGTTGGATTTTAGAAAAAGTAAATTGGATGTTAGAAAGCGTAAATTGGATTTTAGAATAGTCAATAGGATTTCAGAAGACATTAATTGGATATTAGAATAGTCAATAGAATTTAAAAAATCGTAATCTAATTTTTTTTTTAAATCCTATTGATTATTGCAATATCCAATTAATATTTTCTGGAATCTTGTTGACTATTCTGAAATCCAACTTGCTCTCTGTAAAAGTATAAGCACACTAATTGGTCTACCACTTAGAGTGAATGAAGTGAATGAAAGAGCATGAAAGCTCGATCACAGAATATTAATTTAGCGTTAATTTTTAATTTTTGAACAAATTATAGTAAAATTAAGTAATTTCGTAATGTTAAATCTGTCAATAAATTGAGAAAACATCAGGTAATTTATCATAAATTAAGAACGAAGTCAAGAACAAATTAATGTTATCTATAATAATCCAGAAATATTTCTTTCTTTTCGAAGATTTCTTTCGTGATTCTAAATAAAAAGAAATTATATTATAACAATAGAATTGAAATATATTAAAAGTATACACAATCTTTCATGTTTTTTGCTTTGATTAAGTAACTAAGCAACCCTGTCGCTACGGTGCTATCAAGACAAATTAAGAATGAGTCGTATGAACGCACTTGAATTATGTGAAGTCATTTGGATGAAAATAAGTAATTTACGTTAGAATGTGAATATAGTTTAAAACGCTGTTAAAGTTTCAAAGTTAAGAACATCGTTAAGACAATTTTGTAGTACTTTTCGGTTTAATTTTTATTATATTAATTGTATATATTATTTTTATAATAATTAAAGGAACATTTTAGAAAATCCATGATTTTATTTTTGTTTTAAATTTATTTCCACGCTTAGTATTTCGAACTTGACGAAAAATCTGCCTTAAAAAACCACAACAAATATAAATGGAATTTAAAAAATTAAAATTTTTATTGGTCTGAAGAATTTGGTTTTTGCTAATAAATATAGCAGTACATTATAAATGAATGAAATTAATGAAATAAATACCGAGGATAATAAAGTGTTTGTTTTATTTGTCAAAATTTTCGAATGTTTTGATTCAACATGGCACTAAGCTTCAATGAAAAGTGATATAATATGTATCTACTATGTATCCACTTAAGCAAGTTTTTCGATTGTCAAAAGTTTCTATGCTTATTTGCTTCACAACTTGGCAGCTATCGGTTTAGACACGCCATTAAATGGAAATGTGCCAAAAAAAAGTACTCAAACTTAAACTCATTTAAAATGTATATAAAAAAAGCAAATCTCTCAATTTGCGAGAAAGGAAAGAAAAGTTGCGGTAAGAAAATGGCAACATTTTTATAGAATTTATAATATGAGAAACGGACGAGAAACGACGGATTAGCAACATCTTGCTTCTTTTTGTGATTTACTACTTCGGTTACTTTTTATAACGTTAATGAAGATGAAATGGTGTTATGACTTTGATCAGCTGTTTCTAAATATAAGGCGAACAAAAGATACATTCATATCCATAGCACATTAAGCTAAGCAAATGAAATTTGGCACTCCCATCACTTATTTAGAATATAAAGTGTAGCTTCCATATAACTGATTTTCAGATATGCTGTGTTTTTACTATGTCTAAAAATGCTGATATCCCAGAAACACACCCTGATCAATTTTTTGAAACACTATCATTTATCTCGCAACTTTTGAGACTCGTCCGATAATGCAATAACAATGGAATCAATTTTTGCCAATTTTTGAAATTTCGTATTTTTCATTGAATGATTTTTATCGTCGGTGTCTGTTAATATTCTTCGATTCATCGCATGCTTTTTGGACTTTGTAAATAAGATTCATTATCACAATGTTTTTTTTTAGATGCGGGGCAATGGAAACGTTAAAACTGTTAACAGAGCAGTACTGCAATATTTTCATGGGAGTACAGATCGTTCGTTATTTTGACATAAATCAGTATGACCCAAATTGATAACCGGTTGTTAAAAATTGTTTACAGCTGTATATCTGATACTTTTTCGTTTCCGCAAAATTTTGCATATTCTTTTGAATCTTTTAATACATTCAGCCAGTAGAAAGAAAGCGATAGTGTGGGATAATCTTCTAAACTTATTTGGCGCACAGCTTAGAACTCCCGTAAAGATAGACAGCTCGAATGTTGCTTTGTTACTACTCATCAACTCGAAATCATATAAATAAAGTAGAACTCAAATCTAAATCAATTCACCCTTTTTCCCTTAAAAACTAAATTATGTGAAACTGCTATTTACATTTATGTTTTACCTAAAAGTATGCTCATTCGCTGCGAAAATTGGCCAGACTTTATACAATACATCTTCCCATAAAAACATCATCTGGGTTGCATTGCCAGTCAGTCTGTTCAAATTACAGTTATATAACACAATACACAAAAGCAACTGAAATACAGAGCCCTCTGAGCATCAAGTCGTCATTCAGTCTGTCAGACAGTGATTCTGGCAAGAATTTATCTACTGATGAATAATCACTTTTCGAGAAGAGCGCAACAGCAAGAATCAAGGTTGCGCATTTAGGCAACAAAAGCAGCACAAGCAGCAAACGCGTTACAAGCACCTGAACAAAAAAAAAGTACATTTATTAACTACAACATGTAAAATAAAGTAACTTATGTAGTATTTTACTGATAGTTTGTGCAGCAAACATGGTTGAAATTTCTGTAAACGCAAATCACATTGTCAAAAAAATATTGTGGTAGGAAGCCAAAGAGTTTGGAAATTGATTTTTTTGGTTCGTTCTAAGCTTTGAGGCGGAGCAGAGTTTTATTTAATGCTATGCTTTGGTTAAAATTAGTAAGGTTTTTCGTCAGTCTCTCGCTCAAACAACCCCTGTATCTAAACGATGTATGTATGTATGTATGTATGCTTTGAAATTAAATATTGTAGACTACCAAACTGTTCGTTCGACCGCAGAGTTTCTTTGATGATATTTCTGTTGGCGTCTACGGCATCCCTACCCTCTGCAATTTAGCTAATTAAAAACACCGCTGCTACTATATAATAGTTTTTGTATATGAAATATTTGTTTAGTTGCAGGTAGCCGTGGAAAGCTCGCCATCGTGGAAAGTCCTGCTTCTGTGGGTGGGTTGGTTTCATTTCAGGCTTGGTTGGTTTTCGGGGAAATTAAGAAAATGTGTACATTCGCCAAAGTATTAATTTGCATCCGCGAACAATAAAATTTCATTAAAATTCTTTTGAAACTAAATGCGTTTAAATAAATGCAATGTAAACTATGCAAAATAGTTGAAGAAAAAATTTTGTTTTTTAAGCTTTAGAATTATTATTTTATTATTTTTTAAAGGTAGGTGCGACGCATTTCTAATGAATATCCTTTACATAGTCAAACAAGAAGTAGTAGTTTCGTTTAATCTGGGAGATACAGAGTACGTATTATCCTCTCTCAGTAACAGTAATCTTAATGCTCAGCCAGACGAAATATGGTTCAGGTTAAATGGAAAAAGGGGAAAAGTAAGGACTGCCTTCACGACTCAAGCTTAGCTCACAGTGTAGAGCACTGACTTAATTGGCGTAGGGAAGAGGGTTTGAATTCAAAATGAAATTTAGAAGGTCTGAGAACGCAACGCGGCCCCGACAAAATTCGCTATAACTTCCACCGTTTTACACTTACGTTAATTTTTTCTAAATATTTCAAACAGAATGAACTGCACTAACAATAATCACATGTTTCTTGTTCATCACTCCGTAGCGAAATCCTTGAGCTAACAGAGTTTCGCTTGTGTGAGAGGTGGAACGACGTGGTATGACCGTTAATTAAGGTACACGTTTATATTCGTAACATCATAGCTTCGTTGCATCACACAAGAAAGTAGAAGTTCATTAGATGGAAGGCGGACATTAAGAGCAATTAAATCTATGCGAAACAACCACCTGGGGTGTTATTTGAACAACGCAGCTAAGAGCAAACACAACATTAGCCAAATTTAAAAAGAATGTTCCTCGTCTAAAATTCATGCCACACACGTGAGTGCCACGCCGCAAAACGGAAGTATACCAGACAACCCTAACGGCGCGCTTTTATATAGCGAAGGCTTTACGGCAAATCGAGCGTAAACGTGGCACTATGTCAATGGGCCTTCATTTGTGAATGTTTGTGTTTGTGTGTGTGTGCTTTATTAGAGGTTGCGGGTGTTGGATGGCGGGTGTTAGGAGGGAGGCAGTATTTGCAGTCGTGCCAAGGCAAAGTGTCAGTGCAATTGCCCTCCTGCGCTAGTTTTGTGTGTTTGTCTTGGTGCTTCCTAAGTGCCACACTAGGTCAAAAAGCGCATTCACCTTCTGCTTGCTGTCTATTTGTATGAAATCAATGTTGTGTCACATTGGTTCGGTCTCAGTAGGTGCCACCATTCAGTTTTTCAGCTTGCTTACAGGCTTTCTTCACTTCCTACCCCCTATACATGCGCAGGCATTGCAAGCCATTTATTTATGTACACGGTGTCCAATAAGTTCGCATACCAGATGCAAGCCGCATAAAAGCAGAAATACCATAACTTCTTTTTTCTTTTTAAACAACTTCTTCTATATTTTATCGAAGTTTTTTTTTTTGATTAATTTCACCAAGAGAATCGCTTTTCGGAAGAGCAAAAAATTCTTCGTTCTGCAGAAGAAGTTCAGATAGCGTATAGTAAGTGTCTTTTGAAAATGTTTCAGAACACTAAATATTCCCGCAAACAGTTCCAAATCACTTCATCCGTGATGGTTTGGGTTGGGCTTGGCAAACATAGTATCTTGCCACCAGTTGGAAATGCCGGTCACTACAAACAACACGTCCTAGAATGAGTAGTGCTTCCTAGTTGTCGCAATCTATTGGGTGGTGAATATTATTCACTTGCATAAGCCCTAGTAGTCCTGACCTTTACCCATTAGATTTTTTAACATGGCGTAATTTGATGTCAAGGTGTAGGTGATACAGAACAAAAAAAAAACAATTTGCAAACCTTTCGTCGTGTATTACTGAAAATATGATACGAAATGCTGATGGATTTGGTTCGTGCCGGCTGTTGTTCTTTCGAAAAACTATTACGCATGGTAAACTTATCCAAAAGAGGTGGGATTAATAATAACCTTCTATACATGTTAAAAGGTATTACACAAATTGTTTGAAATGAAAAAAAGTTATGGTATTTTTACTTTTATGGAACTCAAATTTTGTATACGGACTTATTGTACACCGTGTACATACATACTACATACATATGTACATACGAATGTACTCTCTTATGCTGCTGAGTACTCAAGGGTTGTGGGTAAACTGTTTGCTCTGCTGGCATGCATAGAATTAAAATGGCCGCGAGGGGTGCGGGGTACCGGCGAATGCATTGCATAATTTTAGGAAATTTGCTCAGAGCAGCAAAATGTGCTTTGTAGAACGACTTGAGATTGACTTAAACTGCTGCCAATTGCCAACTCGACTCGAGTGCAATGTGCAACGTGCCACGTGGTGCAACAACAATTTTACGGGAACAAGGTGAAGCACAACATTTGCAATGGATAAAAATAGACACGAGTGTTTAATGCAGGCAAAGGTATATATGTACATATGCACATATGTATGTACGTAAGTGTGTGAGTGAGTAGAAGTGTGGGTGAGCCTTCATTATTTGCATTTTGCATAATAATGCCTACTTCCTGCCCCCATTCAAAATGCTAATAAGGGGTCGCTTTATAGAGCTGTAAAATTTTTGGAAATTGAAATTAAATAATGAGATTGCATAATTTCTAAGTGAAACTTTATATTATTAGAAAGATATTTTTATACCATTAGTATTCTAATATAATTTCACTTACATGAATCCCCAATTTTCTCCCCAATGGGACCCATATATCGATAATGCTTCACACAATTTTGCCTTGCGAGGCGTCCAAAGTTGTCGGTTCGTTTGCATAAAGCGATGACCTCACATAACGACACAAAAAGAAAAATCATCTACATGGCCATTTCGAGATATAAAATCATTACCACTACTTTAAATGTCGCGTAGTCCTATTGGAAAACAATATTTTCAGTCAAAATTTCATTCAATTGGCGCACTGAAGAATCGGCAATCATGACTCTCACCGTGCTCACCGTTTACGGTAATGTTCATATGGTTCTCATTTTAAAATAAGTAAAAATCAACGATTCCATCGATTAGCGAGTTTTGTGGACATAAAAGTACCTCGGGAATTTGTCGTAGATATTCCTCACTTTAAATAAGAGAAGTTTACTATTTGATGTAGTATATTGGAACGATTTTCCTCTACTCCTGAAAAGTTTGTTTTGGAGACAAAAAATGAGCCTCAACCCAGAACAGACATAGCGCACGATAATAATCCCGCACTGATCATTCGCAGAAGTTGTCCTCGCTTTTCTGGCGTTTGTCGATTCATAATAGAATGAAAGCCCAAACTGGTCAGAATTGATAAGAGTGATGCCACATCTGATCAATTTGTGACCGTTTAAATGTTATCGGAAAATGGAATCTCTAAAAGCACCCGTTACAAATGCTCTATTTATATATGTAGGTCCACCGCTAATTCATCTTCTTTGCACTTTTTCGCTCAACTAGAAAATCGCTTTTTCCGTTGTAATGGAAAATTTTTACCAACTAGCATTCACGTTCGTTATTCATTTATTTATTTAAAATTTAGTAACCACATATGTACGTACATAGCCCCCAGTTTTTCGTATGATCATATCGCCCACTCTGCCACTACTTCTGGGTTAGGTTTAAATTGCAAATACCTATGTACATACATAGTGCATGTGCATCTTGTGAGTTCATGCGTATCTGTTTTGGTGCAGAGTTGCATTGTTAACGTTTGTTTTAGTGACTTGTCTGCAAGCAAATGAAACGCAAATTAATAAAGTTTTTCGTATTAACATTAAAAGTTTCCGCCGCTTTGGGATTTTCCGCGTCAGTGGTAAGCATAGAATTTCCATTGTGATTGGTTGAGGTTCGTTGAGTTCAGCATTTTGTTGAGACTTTCGAAGACAGTTACTAGTAAAGTTTCCGTTTTGAGATATCTTCGTATCCGCGCCATTATTGCGTTTCAAATAATATAAAAAGTATAACTAGTTATAAAAATCTGATGTCAAAGCGAATTCAGCCTTTTATCCACACTTACACATATGCATGCACTTATTTTCAAAAAGCGATAATGTAAAAATTTATTACAAACTAGATTTACCCAGCGTCGACACCACGCTTTAAAAGATCAATAACAAAAAAGACATACACCGGTGTTAGTATGCCTCCCACAAAAAATTGCGTTTTTACCGGAATTAAAAATTGATTATATTTTAAGACCCACGCCAAAATTTTTCAGCAAAATAAGGAGATTTATGTGACTTTCGTGAAAATTCCGGACATGCAGTTTTTGTAAAAATTTTTTTTTAAATATGCTTTAAAATAATCAGATTTCTGAATAATGTTGGAACGTAAATGGAGTTGTTTGCAAATAAATAAAAAAGGTGAGAAAATACTTTTCCATTGATACCTTATAAGTCTAAATAGGTCAGATTTTGGCTGAAATAGTAAAGCTTTTCTTAGACTATACTTTAAACTCACTTTTTATTTAAAAACTCTTTTTTGAGGTATTTTCAAATCGATCGAGCTCACATTACCGATTTTTTTTGTGTTTGGGACCTAACTGGCATACTTTGAAAAATAGGATTATATTCATAAGAAATTGATTTTAAATAATTTCTACCCAAACTGTTTTCTTTCGCCATTTAATATTTTAATAAAATATACCCAATGCTATGCCCAAGGTTACTGCCCTGTCATCACCTAATGCCTCATCAAAGCCTATTCAGTAGTTTCGGAGATTACTGACGAATAAATCTGTATAGAACTTCACTTGAAACAACAGGTGTTCACAAAAAAACTGCTTTGAACAGTTAGTATAAAGAAATGTTCAGGTGGAATATATTCACTTTTAAACCTGCTGAATATTTCTACCCATCGTTTACCAATTTCAGCGTTTTGAATTCCTATTGTATACGTTTTTTAGGATTTGGGCTTCATAATTCTCGATTCATATCTATTTAGCTACTTCACGTTATAATTGCATCATTTTCCGTTATATGAAGTTGCATCCTCGCCTAGCATTGCACTGGCGTTCTGCCAGTCTGCTTCATTGCAATGCGTCTTCTGTCTTCTGGCAAATTCACTTTACATTTAATTATCTAAAACTTCGAAACTGTGAAACTGTTGCCAAATGTTCTCCGCGATTCTATTTATTTCACTACTTTTACATTCAACACACTGGGTCATGCCATGCGCGTTGCTTAACTAAAATCACGCTTGCTCCACGCTTATCATACGAGTACAAGCTTAATTAACAATCTACTCGCGTATTTCTTTGTTTTTTCTTCTACCACTTATCCATCTCATGTTAGTTTGTGCCTATGTGTGCGATTTTTTTTTTCAAAGTTTTAAATGCGAAAGAGGTATCATTTTTGTTGTTGGTGTACTCGTAACATCAAAAAGTTTTCCAATTATCTCTTCTACAAATCGGGCAAATTAAAAACTATGCATTAAGGGGCACATTATTCTTTAGGACAAATTGAATTTTTTATTCCTCTATGCAGTTGCTATAAATGCATTTAATATCTTTCATTTGTTTTTAATTTTCGTTTATGGCCATCATTCGGGAAATGGTTGCCATTCGCAGAAATACTTTTGCTTTCCTTTTTAGCGTTACTGCGCTTTGAGACACATTTCTGGAAATTCAAATAGCAACTTCAACTACGGATGATAAACCACAGCGCCGGCGCAGCCGGGTGTGTCGCGTGTGCGCACATCATTCGGTGAGTCCCGGGTTCAAATCCTGACCGGACTAAGTAACATCTCAAATTATAGAAAAAGTTTTTCTAATAGCGGTCGCCCCTCGGCAGGCAATGGCAAACCTCCGAGTGTATTTCTGCCATGCAAAAACTTCTCACAAAAAATCATTTGCCGTTCTGTAGGCGCCTAAATTTGCGTTACAGCATCAACACGAACACCACACATTGTAGGAGTTCGGCCAAACATCAAGCTATGGTGTTAGTTCCAAATTATTATTATTATTGCAGTTATTAGAGTAAACATATTTTTTATTTCGCTAATAAGAGTTGTTCCTCAATGTTTGTTTTTTACGTTAGTTGATAACCGTTATTGTGAAACGTTTTCTTGTAAGAGTTTTTTTCATTTCTACACTTATCTCTACCTTATCGTCTACTTTACCTTTACCTTTATCTGCACCTTCACTTTAATTTTCATCATCTTTATGTTCTTCTCCATCTCCACACTCATCAATCTCACATTGTTTATCAGACAATATAAATTTTGGAAAATAACTCTTATTGTCGAAATAAAAAAAATATTTTTCATCTAATCTAAAATTTTGCAGAGTTATCTTGTTATATTTTGAGGAAATTAAGTAACACCTCACAAGAGGTTAGCAAATAAATCGTTCACTCGTAGTTGTTAACATATTTCTATAGTTCGTTTATACCAAAAAAGAAGTATCTCTATAATTCACCGAACCCAGATATTTTTATATAAATTTAGGAAAAATGATCATTTTAGGTATTCTCTTTCAATATAAAAAAAAAGTGTTTTTGGATCATTACAGAAGAAGTTAAATCTATAAATATTCCTCTTAATAGCTATTGTAATAATATAATAAATTAAATAAATTTTTAATTAAAAAAAAAAATAACCAAAAAAATGTAAAAGCTGTAAATTACAGAAGAAGTTAAATCTATAAATATTCCTCTTAATAGCTATTGTAATAATATAATAAATTAAATAAATTTTTAATTTAAAAAAAAAATAACCAAAAAAATGTAAAAGCTACAAAATGACAAAATTCGAAAAATTAAAATAAAGACAACCAAATGTGGTTAAAAATAACAGCGAGTATACCCATTTGTTAATCTTGTTTAGTGCATAGCCACAGGCGCGCGAACTCGAAATTGTCTATGATTTCTAGCAGACTCGGCAAGTGATGGCGTTTTTTTTAAATTCTCTATTAAAATATACTGATATCTTTTTTCACATGTGCGTTCGAAGAAAAATTAAGTATAATACGCCGAAAATAATAAAACAATAAAGGAGATATTCTGCTCAATACTCGAAATTATAAAATTATTACACAGTATGTGGCTACAAACAGTACTTATATAAATTTGTGAAAACTGTACGATTTATGAACGAAATCTTCTTATATTTTTAATCCGCTTAATATATTTCCGTAGAGTTAGATACGGATGCGATGCTCAGATTATTATAAAGTTAATTTTAGTAATATAGTTCAAGCCTTTTACTTGTCTGCCTCAAATCACATTCGTTACTTCGTACTTCCCTCGTTGCCCGCCGGTGGCATCATATACAGAACGTTCTGTTCATAAATTTTGTTTAAAAACTTAAACTTTTTTGAGGTTTGTGGAAGTTTTACATAAAATTAAATACGAAGTAATAAAAACGAAAACCAGTGATTTAAAAATAAATCCTCCAAGAGCAGTTTTTTCACCTTTGTTAGCCTCTTACTGTCTTGTAAAGAATACTTGATCGTTCCCGAAGCTTTGCAACACAATATGAAAATAAATATTATTATTATTAATAAATATGCAACGAAATAAAAAATTTTCTACCACTTTCAATGATACTGCATATTCACTGCTTTGCAATTGTGAGCTTATCGGCTTCCTTTTCTTCTCATATTCGGTGTTGTGTTTCTGTATATGACGTGTACGCTACCAGGGAGGGGATGGTGCAATCTGTTATTCTATCATTATTTTCCTCATTGCTTTTCTCTGCTATCCTATTGACCGAATAGGATTTGGGTTTGTTTGTCTAATTAGGTCCGTTTGTTTTTGGTTGTAATATAATAAAAAATCAAATTGTTTCCTTTCCATTGTTACATAGAAGGTATTGATTGATATCTTTAAAATGTGTAATAGTAATAAACAAGGAAACATATTACAAGGCAAGATGGTTATCTTCAAGACCAGATTAAGAAACCGGAGATATGGGTCTCGCTATTGACGGCGTTCTAAAGCAGGTGCAATATGTATATCGAGATAGGAGTTTATGAACAATTGTAATCCAATTATCTGTACTTGTATATATTGCATAATCCCTTTCGCAAGGACTTAAACTTCCTAAGTAGACTTAAATTTATTTATTTTTTTCAAGCTATTCAAATAAGAAGCGATTGATTCGTTACACTTCATTACACCAACACAACAATCTGGAACAGCGATTAAATTGAAAAAGTTACAAGCAAATTGCTACAGAATTCGAAATCGATACTTGCCGCATGACAGCGGCACCTCATCAAAGCGAAAGAAGTAATTCAATGGAGAATAACACAAAGGAAACTAAAGCATTGAGCTGACAGAATTTGCAGCATCTCAAGTGTCTCAAAAATCTTCCACCCACTCTACCATTTTCTATGTTACAGCATGACAGTTGTAAATGAGTTTACAATCGATAACCGTTCCGTTCGATGTGTTTGACATTTGCTTGTGCGTCAGCTGCTATAATCAGAAAAATATTCAAATGATTTTAAATAGGAATGAATGAAACACTTGTTGCATAGACCTAAGCACATTGCTTGGCGAGAGCTAAGTTATTTTTGCATTTGTTTAGTGATGTTTACAAAAGCAAAAACAATAATTTAATTTTCTTAAAAAAATATATATGTACATACATATATCTTATTTTACGTGGATTTGAGAAGACAGCTGGCAACTTCCTAAGCTTTATGTTGTACAATATTTTGAGGTCAAATAGATTTACGCGTTGAATTAGGCTTTGATGTGCAAGTTGATGATCTAAACTTTTGTAAAAGAAATAACAGAAAAAGTTACAAGTACTTTCAATGTATTTCTATCTACACTTTTGATTCATTAAGCACAAATATACATCATAAGAGTACAATAGAGCACCTTTTCTGCACCCAATGATAACAAAAAAAAAAACAAGAAGAAGGAAAAAACGCTGAAGAAGGAAAACAGCTTTGAACATTCGGGAGATATATATTTCTTAGGGAATAAATAAATAAGAAATGTTCAATCACTGCAGTTCAATGTGTGTAAAAGGCAAAACCAAACACTCAGGCATTCTACTAAAAAGGGAATTTCCGCAGAACAACCACTGACAAAATGTAGAGTAGTGACTTCGTCCTACGGCACACATTCACTTAGCAAACGAATAATGATGGGTTAGATTACCGAAAATAAACCTACAGATAAGTGCCGAAGATTTGTTGTCACTGTCAAATAGAGTACCATCATCTGTTCTCATGCTGGATATAGGCACATTTTTGGATGTGTGATTTCATTGATGTGGCAGGCAATTCAAGAGGAAGTTTGAGTCCTATTACAAGAAGCTTAAAGTGGAGAAATTTGGGTAAAGGATGTATAAGAACGTGTCTCGCTTGCGAATATACTTACATGCAGTTATTTTCATTTAATTAATGTTTTATACAAATAGCGTTTTATAAAAGTCTTGTTCGTTTTATATATGGTCCATTTAATTTTAGTATTTTAAACTTTGATATCGAAAGTAATAGTTATTTCGAAAATTCAATTCAAAAAGTCAATCGGAAAGAATTTGTTTTTTTATCCTAAATGATTTTAATTTGTTTGCCTTTTCAAAAAATGAACCATTGCTTTTGTTTACTAATATTTGTTTAATCAAAAATAAAATTTTAAATTTGAATATGTTTTAATTGAAACAAATATCAAAAAATGCATTTCCTTTTAATTGCAGTTTTCCTTGTTCTGTAAATATGTTGCCTGGGATTTAATTTATTTAATTCAAGCTTTATGTTATCCACCTTTTTACACCTATGATTCGGAATTCAATTTAATAATAATATAGCTGCCAGATGGCATTGAAGTTATATACATATATATCTATTATTTATTTATAATAAACAAAATAAAACAAGTAAGGACAGTGCTGTGCAGATGCAAATTTCTACTTAGGCTGAAAAATTTAAAGTCATATTTTATCTATTATTTTTGACTAAAAACTTATCGGTAAGAAAATAATAAAAGTTTATTGACTCTATTGAAAAAAGGCTTAACAGTTACGGTCCATGTATCAAAGGGCAAATTGAAAGTGCATTTTAATTTGTTTTATTTGCGGAAGAAAACGCCCAGACTGTCAAAAGGACTTAAAAAATGTAACGCTATTTTCTAGCCACTTGCATCTTGGACTTTATTACATTGAAGTTAAATAAATTAAGAACTTTTAGAAAATTTCTGCGTATGCAGTTTTACAGCCTTTGCATGCATTTTTTATATGGAAGAAAATTACCAACCTCGTCAGCAAAAAAAAAGATAAAAATCAATGCAAATTTCGAGCCACTTGAAGATTCCACTTTATTATACTAAAATTAAATGGGTTATATATATATACACTACAACACTTATCAAAAAATTTGAAATTTTGATGAAAATTTGTAAAATTAGAATTTGCCCAAAGTTTGAAGATTGTATTTATATGGTTTGCATGTAAAAATCCACCGTTTTTTCATAAACAATCAACTGAAAATTCGTAGGTAGCAACTAAGGGGTAAACTTGTCAAGAAGTCAAAAATATTTTATATACATATGTTGGCTTTATATTAAACAAATTTTCATTCTAATTACTTTAATTAAATTACCTAATTCGAAAACTTGTGTCCCTATTGAAATTAATTTATTGAAGAGCAAAATGTTTGGCAGTTAGCTCCGCTATGTGCGAATTGATATTGCTGTCAATTTTTTGTTTTTTTTTTCTCTTACTCATCTTTGACTGCCGTTTTGCACATCAACCTCTGCTTTCCTTCTCACAGCCACATTTTAATTGGAACCTAATTAAATAATTCTCACAGTATTTAGTTTCCAAGCTAACTACTAATATTTGATTAACACGGTTATTTATTTGCTCTCAGTTCAGCTCAGCAGTCTTTTCCAATACTCTGGAGTTAGTTTTTAATTAGCAGCAAAGAGGATGTACAAATGATTTGATTGCAGTTTCCTCGCATACACATGTGGGTTTAGTATTTGTTTATTTGTGTTTGTGTTTGTGTGGTTGTGGTTGTTTACTCGAATGAATGCCAAACATGCCAATTTGACTGGTAAAACAGGAATGCAATGAATGAGGTCGTTTGTCAAAGTGATAGTTGAAAGAGGTAGATAAATTATTGATTTGTTAGTGTTGTAGGTCGTTTATGTTTACAAAGTGGTTTTTGGTGCCGCGGTTGCTCTTATTAGCGACCATCGTTGATTCGACTCAATTTTGTTACTACCTTCCCAAATGCTATAATTACCTTCGTACATTTTGTATATGCAGCTAGATATGTTGGATGTTCGATGCAGTTAAACGCTCTAGTCATCGCACTCCAAAATTCATCAACTCACACATATTTCGCAAATAACGTAGAATGTTCAATTTACATTTCCAACTGCAACTGTAAATTTCCAAAATTCGTTAGTAAGTATATCCACGGCAATCAGTAGGGGGTTACTCATACGCCGCGGTAGGGTATTTCGTTGTAACGGCGTTAAGCAAACATTCTGTGTGATTTTTCGTTTGTTGTTGTTTTGCTGGTTTTGGCGATACCAATATCGCACTAGGCGTGCGGTTGAATTCCCATTAACTCTTCACTGTAACTTTTTCCGTTGACTAAAAATGCAAATATGCTAAATGTATGCGCTGTAGTTGATCTTGCTATTAGTAGTATGCTTACAAAATTTATACAACTATTCATGTTGCAATTAATTGCATGGCCCGACTTAGTTAGGTGACCATAATTTATGAAATGTAATAAATAAAAAGTTTATTTTCGGGAGGCATCTTTTTAACAAAAATCTCATGATAAATTTTCGAAACAAATATGGATGAGAAACAATAAATCTAGTAAAATACATATCCTAAATTTTCAAAAATTTTCAATACATCATTCCGTTTAAAAAAGTAGCAATTTTATATCTCGTTTTTTTAACAACTTCTTGTGATTTTATTTATATATCTTCTACCCAGGCATGCAAAACTGCGAAGTCATAAAGAATTTCGTTATGTTTTAAGAGCGCTGATCTCTACGCAGAACAGCTTTGAAAACCCTAGTTAAGCTGGTTCGAAAAAATTGGAAAATGCCACAACTGTGCTTACTTTTAGGCTGAAGTGAATATATCCTCATTGTTTGATTATTTTCACACATTTTTTTCATACAAATGATTAAAACAAATAATTTCACAAAAAAAAAGTAATGGAATGTTGAGTACGTGCGCTTTTAACCTCTCTTAACGCTCTATTTGCTTTTGCCTGTTCATTTCACACTGCCGAATGATGGATCAATTTTGAATGTTGAAAGAATTGCGAACAAAAATAACAAGAGCTCAAAGCAGGCTATTATATACAATACATATAATCACTTACCTTCGCTACTCATCAGTATTCATGTTTCCCTTTTTTGGCTCACTTTGGGCTTTTGGTTGGTTTTGCCTATAGGCTGTGTGATGATTTGTCACACATACATATGCACGTCCATACATTGATATGTATGTCTACATATGTAAATGACATAAAGTATAATTTGGATTAAAAATATTAGAAAGAAATGAAAGTACCACATCACCTCAATTGTGGCAAACAAATTTAATGTATTTCTACAAAAACAATGCAAATCACTTATTCACAGTAAATAACTGATAGCAACTAAGATAAAGGCTGCCATTAGTGGAAAGCTGTAATGGTTATTCGACTTTATAATCTATGCTTCTAAGGAATTGGATATGTTTTTTTTTTGACTCCGATCAAAATATTATTAATTCCATATTAATTATCTATAAATAATGTTTTAAAGGTCGGTAAACAAACTAGATAGAAGAAAAGTAGGTCTTCCGCTTTTAATGAGTTAGCGAGCTTTCATGCTCAATTACTAGACTACGAAATGATATTTATTTCCATTAGAGGTTCCCAAATTTGTATGGTTAAAACTATAAAATTGTTTCGATTTTCGATTCCTGGAAATTTTTTTATTGTATCTACAAAGTTAGAATGTAAAAGTTAAACACCTATTGGTTAGGGTTAAGTGGAACTGTAATCACTTTAAAAATCAAAAATACCGTTTATATAAATTAATATTATTCTTATTGAGTGTTTCATTAATTATGATTCATAATCATTCATTTAAATACTTTAATTAATGAACTACATTAGTAATTAGTAGTTTCTAAGCAAAATCAACCACCAAATGCTTAAGTTGTGCCTGGTCCAAAATGGTTCCACAATTCATAAATTAGCAAACTTTTAAAACCATTCAATAAATAGAGAGATACCAAGCTAATTGTGTTTTTTTTTGTGTATTGAAAGAGTTTACAGCTTAGACTTAAGCTTGCGAACCGCTGTCCTGCTCACAAATTTGAAATAAGAGCGCAACGATTAAGCTCCAGTCGAATGGCAGTTGTTAAGAAAAAAGTTGGCTTATTACTGTCACGAATTCTTCCAAATAAAACAAATCAGATATCGCAATAATTCTCATTCAATCTAATTAGAACTGTTACAAATATTGATACTCAGCAAATTCTTTAACAGGGATTCGATGATTCTGCTTAACCGTTTTCTTCATGGCTTCTTTTTTTTATTATTGTTGCGGTACATCTTCCCTACCTTCTATGAAAAGCTTAAGCCCTTTATAAACATTTTCTCTAATATTTTCACAAAATTTTCTGTTTAATATTGTAATAATAATTTGGTGCTTACATGCTACAGCTCGATAGGGCCCCATAGTTTTATGCCAATTGCTAATGCAGGTGATTTTTTGGAAACTTTTTTCATATCAGAAGGCTTGCTATTTTCTGCAAAGTTGTTAAAAATTTTAGGCGTCATATCGTATCGATACCCTAATATTTTTATGTCATACCCCTCTTCCCGAAATCTTGGCTACGCTAGTGCCCCCTGCTAACTGTTTATTTAATGAAACAGGTTTTGTTTATTGTTAAAAATTCTACTTGGTACTCGTATTATAGTACATATGTGCATGTATTTGTATATTTTTTTTTTTAAACTTTTTTCTATTCAATCCATTCCCTATTATTTAGTCACTTTCACCATACCATGAACAAACAATTTTTCGTTAAAAAAAATGACAAGCTAAAGAAAACATTTACTTAATGAAAGATAAATACAGGTGCACTATGCGAACTTATTCTTTTATATTCATGCATATCAAGTGACCGCAAAAAGCGTGAAGAGAAAAACTGAAATTTTTGTTAGGTGTGACAGTGAGGAAAAAGAAAGTAATTAACATCCTTTTCCTCGGAAGGACAATGTACAGCAGATAATAGAAGTAAGTGGATGTAATATGACAGCTTGCTTTAAATAGCCAAACAAAAACAAAAACAACACGTGTAAATGAGGTTTTAAAAGGACAAACCCGAAGGTGTACTAATCCATCATAAAGGCTGCGAAACATTCACAACTAAGTATTTCGGAGTTAATTAAAAAAAGCCTTTAATATTTTATTAACGTAAGTAAATATTAACCACTGCCAGTTTCACCCACTTATTAAGTAACTGTTAATAATTGAGCTTGATCTTTGAAAATAATTAGACACATTATTACATTAAACAGTGAAAAAGTGTAAGAAAGTTCAATGGTATTCTGCTTCGGTTAACAAACTTAAATTGCTAGCCAATACTAGGTTCTTACTTTTTGCGTGAAAAGCTCTTTTCTGCAGAATTTTAATTTAATGTTCATACCATGAATTGTTCAACACGTAAAGTCGTATGAATATATTGTTCTTCAAAACTTGTTTATATTTTAAGGCCTGCAAATCCTTTTGACAAATTGCATATATATTTATTACTTATATATACATATATGTATACCCAGTGGGAAATTAAATTAACTTTAAAGTATTTTAAAACTAGTTGTTTTTGTTTTAAATTTTATACAACTAACTGATTTATTTAGCATGGCGATGACATAGGAACCAGGCAATCACCCTAACCTGCATATGGTTTCAATTACTTTATTAGTAATTTAAATTCAATAACTAAAAATGCATTACGCTGGATTTGTATTCAATTACTTTAGAAGTAGTTGCCTAAAAGTAGTTTTTTCATGCAACCAACTTATTTTTTTCCGGCAGGGTACCTACATACATAACCGAATGTGCTTATATTACAATTTGCATGCTAACCAAACAAAAATATAAAGCCAAGACGAAAGGAACCAAGTGTGTAGGTAAAGAAACAAATTTAGTAAAATAGTGGACATTGTGACCAACAATGTCGTCAATAGTGAGTCCTATCGCTTTTATGCACTATTGCATTTATTTGCACGGAAAAAAATTTAAATCGAATATCCCCACCTTGTTTTCATTTTAGTTATAATAATTTTGATTTGAAGATTTCTACATATCACCCAATTAGTAATGAAGATCAAAGCTCATTAAGTTTTAATCTTAAAATTCAGTAAAGAGCTTGTTGAGAAGCCTACGTTCAGTTTCAAAGAAAATGAGTTCGACAAAAAATTAATGAATATAATGTTTGCGTTTTAAACATGGCTTTGGGGATTGATCGAATTCAGTGTTCCAGCGACTCAATGCAACGCTTTTCAAACTATACTATATTGTTACGATACAATTCTAAATATTATAAAATTTTTTGATTAATAAGCCAATGCATTAGCTTCGGTGGGTGTCCATTTTTCAAAAGATAAACGACCAAAAAATATTATTCTGAAAGTTAAACTTCCTATCCACAACCAGCATACCAGCACAACATTCAAGACAAAATTTTAAGAATTAGAATACTCCATCAAAAACGTCTTCGTCTGCAATTTGTCTTCTCTTAAACCTAAAACCTAAAATAAAATAAAGTGAGGTTAAAAAAACACATTTCAGTTAAAATGTTGAATATTTTTTTAATAAAAAATCACTCTTTGATTTGAGGTGACATTTTCATTTTTATTATAACTAGTAGCTGAATAGTTTTGTAAATTGAGTTGCCAAAAGTAAACTCGCGTTAAATGAATACGTTTTTGCTATATTTCACTCCTTTTTCATGCTCGGCCAAATGCGTCATATGGAGGTATATGATATAGTGCCCCGAATCGAACCAAATTTGGTACTTCATCTTACGAATCCAAAATATATTTTAGAATGAGATTTGGGGCTATAGACTTTATGCTAATGCTAAACACCTTAATGCGCCCTAAAAGTTGTAAACTAGCGATGCACACGTTGGTTTACACTTCAAATCTAAATGAAAATTAAAACTTATGCAGAAGAAAAACATAAACCAAATCTTGTGCAAATGTAGGCAAAAGGAATTAGGACGAAGATTAGTTTAACTTGAATTGAAAACTCATTGTTTATGCTCACTCAATCTACTCATGTTGAACATATGTATGTAAGTAGAGTAATCGGTGTGACTATCTCAAATTCAAGTATCCCTTCTCTAAATTCCTTTTCTACCCATACCTGGATAGATCTGTATACCAATTAACCTGATTTGAACTCCCGTTCAATGTCTTCTTGAAAATGTGTTGCCAAAAAGGAAAAAGTATGACCGACCTAACATTTGTCGCCGCTACTGTTACACACATGCGTATATCTAACTATAAATGTGTGCATCTATGTATGTAGGTTATCAGGTTCGTATGGCAGGGTCCAACACCGCTTAAGTGTTCTTGGGGTCAACAACTTTGCTGCTGAAGTTTATAAGTTCATTTATTTGGCGAAAATGTTGGCATGTCTGTATGTGTGTATTGCATGTATGCGCCAAATAGCAGCCCAGTCAATGGGTAAATTAGAGTTGTGCAATTTATTGTTTGGAAACAATTGCTGACTAATATCTTTCGACTTTTCCGTTTCACTACACCCCACAACAAAAAATAATGCTACCATTCCGATGATAAAAAACGAAGACCCTGCCGTTAGATAAACTAAAAATTTAAATAATGGAAAGCAATTTCGCAATAAGCGCACGCGTCATTTGGCGTACATATAAATTTTTTTTGGACTTAAAGGATCTCATAATTTTTCATTTTATTTATTATTTTATTTTCCTCAAATATGCGTAGCTTCAAGTTAATCCTTTTCTACGATACTCTTGCGCCTTATTGTATTTTTTGGTTTCTTGTTTTAGATGTATCGGAATTTTCTCAATTAGCTCATGCAGCGCTTGTTTTTGTTTTTGCTTGATGTAGGTCGTAGATGTAGATGGCTTCAAATTGTCCATTGATTTTCAATTAAATTCAAAAAAGCAGAGTAACAAAACTCTGATTGAAATTCAAACACTGTGTAATATGAAATTTGAAGTAGAATTGAGTTTGATGAATCTTTATTAAACAAGTTTTGAATAAGTGCTAGAATAGTTAGCGATGCAGAGCAAATTTGTTGTGTCTGCGTCAATCTGCATCAGCAATGTTTTTGCAGCTATGAAGAAAGTGAGAATACTAGCTATTTTTACATTGGCCTCAGCGAATCATAAAGGAGAAAAAAGGGAGGAAATAATGGAAAAAATGGCACCCAGGTAAATACACAATATGCATAAAAACTTTAGCAGAGTGTACATGATACCAATTTTTTAAGGCGATCCTTTTAGTGTCACATTCCAAATATTAGTAATATGAGAGGGAACAATTAATATCGTTGAAATTATATTATATTCGCAAATATAATTTATAAAATATAAGTTTTATTATTTTGCTGCCATGCGAACCCATTTTACTTACGTTGGTGCAAAGTAAAGGTTGTTAAAACGGATAATGGAGATTGAGGCAACATCGTCAAAAAATTTTGCGCCGGTTTTTCAAGAAATTATAACAGTATACCCTTATACGTTAAAAGGTGGAAGGTTTCCTTAGCGATTTCACTTTGGTTTCTTCTACGACGTTTCGGTAACAAAAGTTCTTCTTTTTTACCTTTTTCAAGAATTTGAGCCCAGCTCAAAACACCTGGTGATTCTGTGACCAGCTGTTGACGCAACGAAAATGAAAAATGCACACGAGCATCTAAGTGCACGAACCAGAAGTAAAACCTCTGTGCCGATACGAGAGAGAAATGTTAGTGCGATTTTCATAAGATATATTTTTTTTTGTGCAAACTATTTGGGTTTATAGCCTATTAGATTCTAGTATGATAAAGTACAAGTTTGAAGATGGTAAAGAATCTTACATGGACATACTTAAAAAAATTAAGTATATTAAATTGTAAAAAATACATTCGAAATTAAAATTCGAAAAGTAATGTAAGTTCATGTTAAAGGAGGTATTGAAGTTATAATGGACATGCGGAGAAATCCAGTTGCTTCCATGTATTTATTTATTGCATAAGAAATTCATTGAACATATAATTTTTTAAACAGATTTGTGTTTTTCTAAAATATATTTGTGTTTTTCTAAAATTTATTTCTGATTTTATTTATATTAACAACAATTTTTGAGTATTTTTGGAAAATGCAAAAAAGAGTCAAAAGCGGTAGAAATTATAGCGACAGAGAAATTACAACGGAGATCGCCACGGAGATCTCCTCATCAGGCTTCATTTTACACTTTACCAGGACAAAAAGAAAACAAATTTGGTCCAACTGTAAAAAATGGTACCATTAGATTCGTTTCCACCACTCTCCCACAATATTTTTCTACACTACCTTAAGAGTTTATTCCGTCTTCGAACTAGATTTTGGCATTTACAGTAATAAAATTGAAGAACAAAAATGAGATGAGATTCCATAATTTCAGCCACTTTTTAAGAAGTTATGCTTAAATAAGTTGGTCTTTCTTTCTGATAATAAATTTTGTTTATGTGGTAATATTATCCTTATAAGTCTGGGTAAAATGTTGCTGAAGTGACAATCCGGGGTGGCGGGAAGATACCTCAATGCCATCATAATCACGTTTGATGTTTTGTAAAACATTGACTTTGAGAAAAAGTTCGGTTTGATTTACTTTAAATATATTGGGAATACCACTTAATAAACTAGAGATGGCAGAGTTAGGAAATTCTTTTGAAAACTAACAATAGTCAAAGCGGTAAGAACAAATGTAGGTACCATAGAAACTTTTTACTCACATTCACCGAGCAAATGAAAATGGGAAAATTCCTTTTTTAGCTACATTAGTATTAACATTAAATTGGGGTTATTCTGGAAAATATGCTATCCCGCAGTAAGTTGTTTAAAAAAGTGTTCGAGGTACATACAAAAGCGGTAGTTGAGCAAAGCAAGGTACGATTTGTTGTTAAAGGTAACGCAACAAACATATTTAACATTTTGGTAAACTCATCGCGGGCAAGGATTTCTTTAGTACACATCCTGTTTGTTATTCTCCACACAACACAAACTCTCTATTTACTGCGACTGTGGGGATGTATTCGATCAAAATAACAAATGTTTTTAACCAACGTCCTATAACTGGTCAAGATCATTAGCTTTCATTAGCAGTTTCTTTCTCCGGTGTTTGGTGCAGGTAGCAGACGTCCTTCCATAAGTCATTCATTTTCACCAGGTCATTCCATAATATTCCAATTCTCAGTGCCATCCCGCCATCAATCAAATGCAATTCCTCGAATTTCTTCATCATTCTATATTTCTTAGCAAACATTTATTATTAGATTGGGTCTTATTAGTTCGCTTGATTTTCCTTTTGTTCTTGTCTTTTCATGGATCACAGTGAACAAACGGCGACATTGTGCTCATTTGGTAATGACTCTGATTGTATTTACTTCAATTGACACAAATACAATTGGAGATGGGAAATACCAGCGTCTGCGGTGGTGCAATAAACTATAAATTTTCAATTTTCCATTCGAGTCTGTTTGTACAGCGTTCATGTCAAAGCGTAAACAAGCGTAAAACAGGTCAAAGCAGTAGTGACATAAATGAATTTGTTGTCGGTTGGAAAATATACTGACCCATAACAAAAGCAATGAAGTAGAGTAATTTTATAAAATGTATTCATAGACATTTACACTCGCAGAAAATCGTTTTGTAAATAAAAAATGAAACTGATGAAAATAAATATTTATTAAGTGCTGTATCGATTTCATTCTGCGTTGTCTAACCAAAGACCGGCCGCAATCCTGCAGACAACACGGCTGACTGCTTGGCTAACTGACTGAATGTCTATCGATGGCACATTTATCGTTCATTACGAGCCGTAGCAGCACTTCCAGATGACCTATCGGTGTGTTAACTTCACTTCGTCTAGATTGGGCTGCTTTTGTGTGTTGGTGTATAAACTCACAGATTTATTTAAGTATATCGGCTAATGGGTGCTTTCGGGTCGTCTGCGCTTCTACTGTTGTGGCTGTTTAATTATCTGTGAATGTGTGTGTAAGGTTGAAGCCATTGGTATTTTTTTATTTGTTTGCGTTTTGAATTGAAATATGACAACAAAGGCGCCAAATACAACAAAAATAATAGAAAGGGAATGACAAATGATTTGTTATATGGATATTATGGAAGACTTGCTTATTAAAAACAGAAAAGAAAAACTTATTTATTTATTGTATAGGCAAGAGTATGGAATTATCCCCATACTAATATGCATTAGATCGCCGTAACCGCAAGAAATTTTAGTGCATTTAGACGCGAGGCCGACAACAATCGGCACGATCGGTAATTCACACGTGCGCTTGCTTCGCATTCAACCGAACAATATTTCTTTGATACGGGTTTGCCTGAACTGGTCTAAAGACTGTCGTCTGTTGTGGCTAAATCTAAATGTGCATTTGTATTAACAAATGCAAATTAAGTCTAATCGTCTGTAGCGCACTTTAAATCACAGTTACTCAACCTGTGATAGAATTTTAAAAATCTAATTTTGGAAACAAAATCAAATATTAACAAGAGTTCTTATAGCTTTTGAACTGGTAAAAAACATTTTTTTATAATTGACTCATCATTGAATGCTTCTCGAAGTTTTTTCACATCAGAAGTTGCAGCACCTGACCATTTGCAAATTGCTGTAGGATGATGAAATTGATCGACATTGGCCTACTCTTTTGCACTCAAATTGATATCCGTTAAGGAATCCCTAACTGGATCTATATTACACGCAAGTTGGGATATATGTATGTACTTATCTTAATATATTTCCGGGATTCTCCTACCATTGGTATTTTGTGGAAAATACCGAAAATCTATTTCAATATACAAATACATGTTTACTAAATATCCATATAGTAATTGAAAAGTATTTATAAATAAATTTGAAGGTTTTTATAGTAGAGTACAAATATTCAAGGTTCATTATTTTCGAGGTTAGCAAATGATTTTGGCGCATTAAAAATTAATTAGTTAATCAGTTTTATGAGTATTTAGAATGCAGTTGTCAAGCATATTTCAACTCTCATTGACATGTCGAATGGTCGAAATGTTTCAAATCATACACAAAGACTTATTTGCGAGGACATGCCTGATGTGCACTTCTACTTATATTCAGGCAGTCCTGTGGCAAAAATATATCCCCAACTTCCAGTCACTTTCTCCTATGAATGCTATATTTCACTTTAATTATTAATGTTCTTCTGAATTTTTTCTAAGAGGGGAAAAATAAATAAATCTAGCATTTTTCCCTCTATTTGATTTCCCAGATGCTCAAACTCACACTATTCAAGTTTAGTTTTATTACAATTTTTCCACACTCTCAACTTTTTCATTAACCCAGACTCTTGACTTCACGATTTACTGTAATTGTCGGATTAGTTTTAAAATTAATGGCGTAGAAAGTGTGTTCGGTAAGAAGAAAGGAGAATGTTTTAAAAGAAACTTTCGTGAACTCCATTATAGCTGCCCAACCCAATGCTTTGTTCCACTTATCAGTTGCTCTTTTTCACTTTGCAATCAAGCTTTGGCCGCGCTAATTGGTTTGCACTTGTACAGAATTCTTACATTTTGCTTTCAACCTTTTTTTCAAGTTGATTACAAATTCAAGAGCGTACCCAGCCAAAGTGCAATGTTGCCCAGTAAATCCATTCATTTGTATCTAGAGGTGCATCGTAATTTGAATCGAATTTTTAATGAAATATATGGATTTTTTCCTAAAACTTGTCGTAAAATGCCAAATTTTCAGTTTATCTCTAAGTATTAGCTGAGGTGAGTTTAAGATAAACTAAAATTGTCCATTTTACGACAAAATGAAATTCGCAATAAAAAAGCCAATTGAAAAAATGTAAGATTATTTACCTATAATACAATGTTGTATATACAATAAAGACGATAATCTATTTCATATCCCCATCCTTTTTTTGTCAATAGTTATAGTGTTACTAAAGAGTCCTACAAAAATCAAATTAATGAAGAGGAAATTAAAATTATTCTTTGTTTTTCGTCAAATTGAAATCTTGCCGCCGCCACATGCGTCGCCATGGAAATATCCCTATGCAGCTGCAACAATACTCGATCAAACGCTCGCACACGCACTCCAAGTTCCATCCCATCACGATTTTTTTCTTATTCGAGTATCTTTTCATTTCGTACTTCAACTTTTTTCTCCTATCTCCCGCTTGACGCGGCGAGCGTGCCTGTGTGTTTGTGTATGCGAGTTGGCGTGCAGGTATTTTCGTTTGCTGACAGGTGAATTTTCAAAGCAAAATTGCTATATTTGCGCTTTCATCATATTTTGCAAGTGATCCTTGCTAGCGATGGTTGAGTTTTATGTAATCGTGGCTGTATTTTTAGTTGGATGGCTATTGTTATTTTTCTTCTTGTGGCACGTTGAGTGCATCATCAGTCATTCTCTATGACCTTTATGACGGACAAGCAATAAAAATTGTAATTTAATGCAATTGAAAAAATGATGAAGTATGAAGGGTAAGCAGAGGGAAAACACTGCTATTGTTCAGTTGCATGTGGGAAAGTATCGTTCTAAATTAAAATAAACTTTTTAATCGTTTCGGTTGCAGTTACTTTATTAGCTTTTGGTATTGATCTATATATATATCTTGGCGAGACTTGTGGCGCAGGAATATTGCCATGCAATGAAACGTTTTGAGGCGCTTCAAAAGTCATTTATTTTAGGTAACTCAGTACATTAAATAGGGCCTGCGTAAATGGATCAAAGTGATGATTAGTACTGAGTACTTTTATACTAAATAAAATAATCTATATGCCTAACACTATTTTAAAATAGTAGTTTGGTAATAATTTTACCACCTGCACCACCTGCCGGATCCGGAAGTCTCCTTCCAGCTTTGTAACTGGAGCTTATACATAGATACATATACACTTACAAAATTTCATTTGAATCTGTCGGGCGGCTTGTAGGAACATAGGCTAAGTAATTTTTATATACGAGTATTGTATTCAGTCACTAGCAGTTATTTAGCAGATGATAAATACACAAGTTTTTACCGTAATTTAAAAAAAATCCTTAAGAATTGAATAACGAGTTTTGAACAGTTTACTTATTGAGTTGTAGCAACGTTCGCTGGGCATTGGCCACCTACTAATAATTAAAAATGGTGAAAGACCTGCTTAAGGGGGTTTCTGCATAAAGTTTTATTTTTAAAAATACACTATGAATAATATCATAAAATAATGACAATTTGCCCCTCTGGTTTGAACACTCACCTTTTAAAGAATTCAAAAATGGGAAATTTTCTTTCGCTACCTTATAATGAGATAAGGTTGCAACCAAAGGCATATTTTGGCTTTAAAACCCGTTAACCTATCATGTTAGTTTTTATGGAAGCTTGTTACAAGACCCATTATTAGCCAAATAAGCTCCAAGAAAAATTCTACATATTATTTTAACCAAAATAATATTGACTTATATTATATATACATATGTGCTTCTAATGTATTAAAAATCGAAGATCAAATAGAGAAAAAATCAATGTTTTTTTAACTCATACATTATGATACAGTTTAATGTACATGCTATTTACAGTAAATATATTACAGACTTTTGAGAAGATTTAATGCAAACAATTTAAGTAGGTACATAGTTTGTATTTTTATCTTTGCTTTTTTGTTACCTAGAAATGTATGAATAGTAATCTCCCTATTGCTCCTGGTAACCTATTAGTGTTTTGCTCTTGAGTTTTTTAAACAAAGTTTATGACACTTTGTTCAATACATAATTATTTCAATCTATAAAACCCCAAAAATAATTTGCTTAAATATCTATTCGAGATCACTGAATAAAACATGAACACAACGAGATCATGAGCGATAAAACCAAACAGAACAAGAACACTAATGGTAAGCCTCTCTAGAAAAACTGACCAAACTGACTCTTGTACTGTAATACTTTTGTTTATAAAAACTTTTCATAACAATTTCATATGCAATTTGAAATGGATTGTTTTGTATATCTCTATGAATTTAATTTCCTATGCTATTAAATAACAAGGCTACTTGTTTGTGCTAAATATGGACTTTGCGGAGTATTATGTGAAAGTACGTGTGCAATACTTGTTGCCCATGTAAATTTTGAGATTTTTTCAGATTCAATTTTCAAGTGAGCGAAATTGCACAATTTGCGAGAGATTTAAATTATAACTCATAAGGTCAAAATAAAGAAATTGAGTATTGGGAAATTTTTAATTGTATTTCAGCTTATTAAAGTGCAGCGTAATTAATTGAGTTAGTATTCATTACTTTGCAGTAATTTTTCTTTCTTTATCATATCGAATTCACCTCAATTGAATTACGGTTAGTTTAGAAAGAATATTGTCCTTAATTTCCATTCAGCCCATTTCTTTTATATAAAACTTTAGTTCACTTACGTAAATGAAACCTTTTAACAAGATTAAAGGAAATGTAGAGTAATAAGACCAAACCATTAAACCAATGCAAATTGTAAACAAGAAGTTAAAAGTTTGCTTTAATTCAATTATTTGACCATTCGTTGGTTATATTTTCATCACTACTTCTAATTAAGAATGTACCACAATCGGGCAATTAAAAGCCATATGACCAGAAAAAAATGAAATCATAAACTATATCAAAAAATATGTGAGGAGGCGACTAAGTTCTCATAAAAAGTTTGTCTCTATTTGGATTTCAGTTTAGAAATCCACTGACGTTCATCCATTGATGCATTTCGTATTCTTTTTCTAACGCTGGCAAATGCAATTACTTCAAACATTGAAGTAACTACTTATGTAACTTTAACTGCAATTACAGTCAAGATGCCTACCAAAGTCATTATTGGCAAGGACTTGCTCAAAGCGTTATTATAGTTACGATTATTATCATTTTCATTGCTTCATTAATTATGTATTCGTAAACACATTCATATGTACATATGTATTTACGAGTGTAAGTATGTTGGTGTGGAATTGCAAGAAAATTGTTGAAGGGATTCAAGTTAAGTGTTTGGAGAAGAGTGAACCCCATCAGCCAATCCGCGTGTTAAGAATGCAATCTGCTCCCGCAACACCAACATGAAAATGCAATAAGTGCTCACGTTTATTGTTGTACTCATAGAAGTGCCGGAGAGCATGAAATGATATAACAGTTTTCGGTTTAATCTCCATCCTTTTGTTACATAAGCTTGCCGCTGCTGTATGGAGCAACATTCGTGTCAAATACTTTGTTAAAAGGATTAAATTTTGGGTTTGCTGAAATCGAAAAAGAAGCATCTCCATTTTTCTAAGGCAACGTTTCGCCGTTATTACAGAAGTCATGAAAAACTGATTTCACTAATCTGTAATAGAATATATATATACTAGGTGTAGTTTCGGCTTATTAGCAAATATTTGAAATTTGTTAATCGATGATAGATAAAAAAAAATGATAAGAAATAAATCTAACGGACAATGCAAAGTTATGATGACAAATTTAAATGAGCTGTAAAATCATAAATTTGATGGACGAAGAGATATTGTGCCATGAAATAAAAAATAAAAAATAGTAGTTATCAACCCCTCTAATCTGCTTTGGCTTTGGCATTAAGTAATGGAAATTGTATTTTTCGACTATTTCGAGATAATTAATTTGACTACATAAATACATGGCGAACTTGTGCAAATGACTTCTCTAGCCTGCCAGGCATGTGTGGACTTCTTTACCCGTCTAAGTCGTCGTCTTGGTAAAGGTACTATGTTCTCGCTTGAATTGTTCATTTCATTTAATTTTCTTGTACGGGATTGTGAACTAAGTTTAGTAGGGTAGGAATAAGATTTTTGTCCTACAGCGAAACTTAAATGTTTTATATGTCGATAGGGCTTTCAATATATCGTAATTATTGCTAGTGATAAACTTATCCTGGAAAGCTAATATAAACACGGTGGACATTTTTAAACTAAATGTATCAAATATGAAAAATGTTAGTTAATGCCGTGTTGGAATACGGATGAGAACCGAACGCCAAGCCGGTGATGACGGCATTAACATCCCGTCACCCGATCTCGATGAAGTTCGAATAGCAATAACGCGTCAACGGAACACCAAAGCCGCTGGAGCTGATGGATTACCAGCTGAGCTATTCAAGCATGGTGGCGAAGAGCTGGTAAGGTGCATGCACCAGATCATTTCCAAAATATGGTGGGTCGAATGCATATCCGCTGATTAGAATTTAAGTATGATCTGCTCAATTCCCAAGAAGGGGAGCCTCCTTAATATTTCATACGTGGTTCTGTTGAGCATACTGTGCGAGAGACTGAAGCCAACCGTCAACGAACTGTTTGGATCTTATCAGCGTGGCCTTAGGCCTGGTAAATCCTATATGCCGCCAAGGCGAGTTGAATGAACAGCTGAGCGCTTTCCTCTCTTGTCATTAAACGTAAAATTACATGCATTTAGTTTTTGCTTTTACGGCTTTGGGAGCTGCAGCCATAATAGCAAAAACAATGCATAAGAATTGGCGGCTCAAAACTTAGAAGAAAAAACAAAATACATGGGAATTTTATTTTTGGGCGTTCGACACCAACTGATATGAATTTGGCCGGTATCCAGCGCTTAAGAGAAACCACAAGGACATTTTTTTCATTATTTCTTTCGTTTGAAAAAGTACTTTGCCGTTAAAATTTTCTTGAAGAAATAAATATAAGAGTTTTTATTTGTTGAGAGCTGCAAACTGATTTAAGAAATTTCGATAGAAGAATTTTTTGAATTTATTTTTATATAAATTTTTGATTTTTCTTTTCCCGTTTTCATCAGGTCAACCACATCTTACATCTAAATATGTTTGCCAAAACATCGGTGACTTACATTATAATGTCAAAATTACCTAATGAAAACCAGGCGTTAGCTCTGCTGTTTGGCAAGTGTCCGTTGACATATACATCCATTTTTTAATTACATAATAGCACTTGTATTCTACATGTGTCTGTGTGTGAATATTTGCCAACACAAAAATTTTGTAAATATTGGGATGTCGTTATGATATGCAATGCGTATTTGAAATATGTGTGCCACAAAAAGACGATGGGCATTTTATGTGAAGGGGGCAAATTCGAAAGCACTTTGTGGGAAAAGGCATAGTATAAATCAAGAGATTTTTTTAAGTTATGCATAAACTCGGATTTTTTAGTTTCGTTAAGTAAAGGCCCATCGTTATTTATGTTTACAGTAATTCTAAAAAGATTAATATGTAGTTAGAACAGTTGATTTGGCTTCTCTATCCCGACCCATCCAAATGATCAATTCATATCTACCACTTCAAGTCATTTGTAGTTGAAGTTACACCTAATCGTGCGGGGAATCTTCACATGTTTAGGTCGGTCAACGGCAATAGTCTTATAAAATGCATTTTATATATTTAATATGTTATCTTGGACTGGGTGTAGCGATAGCCAAGTTGCGTAATCAGATTCAGTATTTATTATACATATTATCAAACAGTAATATATTTATTGCTAAAAGTTGTAAAATTTGCGTTGTATGATTATCAAGGCAAGTACTTTATGGCACTAAAAAACGTTAAAAAGGCAAAATCGGATGGACAAAAAGGCAGAAAAAAGGCATTTATTAAAAAAAATCCTTGTACTAAAAAGAAAAAGTAAAACCAACATTTTTTTCGATGATACGTACATATCTCAGTGCATACCTACATAAATTAATACATATTTCAAAAAATTAATTCAGCATTTACTAAAAAAAATCCTTGAGGCTACCCAAATGAAAAGGTAAAAAAAACATATTTTCCGATATGTACATATGTATCTCAGTGCATACATAAATTAATACATATTGAAAAATTAAATTAGGAAATTATTTCTTCCTTTTCGGCGAAATTGTAGAAGCATAGTGGGATTAAATATTTTTTTATATTTCCCGGCGAAAAAAACATTCTGTTGTCTCTGAGAAAAGCCTTGTAGCAACTAAAGCTACGCTCAACCTCGCATGAAACCAAAGGAGCCCAATTAAAAGATGCGACATCTTTAACTTCAATATTTTCAGGTAAAGCTGCTGTTTCAGACCCAGCGACTATACTTGCAATTATTCTCATCATTTGAAGTCCTTCATTAGATGAAAACACTTCTTTGAACTTTTGCAAAATATCTTTGGCTGTCTGTCCTCGGATGACTTTTAGGCAATTTTCAACAAAATCAAGAACAGCAAAAATGTCTCCAATTGAGTTACCTGATGAAACTGTTAGAACTTCAATAAAAATTTAAAAAAATGCAGAAATTATTTTACTTCTTTTCTGCAACGTCAAAAAAATTCCATTGTTTGGTTCAACTAAAAAGCTAAAATTTGTTTGAAGAAAAGCTAACTGCTCCGGAAGTCGACCATCTAATAATAATTTCTTGGCAAAATTTACGCTTGCTGCATCTTCATCCAGTGTTTCAATAACGCTTTTAATTTCTGCATAATACTTTGCATAATACAGAGCAGCTGAAAGCCATGTACTCCAACGAGTTAATACCTGTTAAAAAATCTTTGTTTCATACGTGAATAAGATACAAAATCAATAACTTACAGGTTTGGGTGACAATGGAATGTTGGGTAGAATTTCCTTAAATTGCGATATGCTTGCAGGGCTTTTAAGAAAAATTTTTTTTACGTTGGAAATAAATGCATCGACTTCATTATTTTTGCTACGTAAGGTTTCGCAAACTCTGTGGATGCCATGGGCAACGCAGGTTAGATGAATCATCTTAGGATACAAAAGTTTTAACCCTCTTCCACATTTTTTCATGTACCTGGCAGCGTCAGTCACAAAAATCAAGACCCTTTCCCGCTTCACTCCTTCAGGCCATAATGTTTTCAAAGCATTATCGAACACAGTAGCTAAATTTGATGCGTTCACTTTTTCTACTATTTCTACCGCTAGCAGATATCCTCGTGCATTTTTCTCCAATGCACCAACAATGACATTGCAGACAAATCTCCCAGCCTTATCGGTGGTCTCATCAATAGAAATATATATATTGTGTTGTCCAATTTTCGCTCTTATCTCTTCTAAAACCGTTTCATACAAATCATTAACGTAATATCTTCTCAAAGTGGCTTCAGCAGGAAGTTTTTTTTGGGTATACTTTTCCATAAAAACTTTAAATTCACGGAAGTTGGTTTTGTATAATGGAATGTCACAGGCAATTAACATTCGCGTAATATCGGTGAAAAATTCATTTTTTGTTGAAATATCTACTGCATATGATGAAATTTGTCGGGCTTTGGCAGCATCTACTAGTGCAACAGCTACTTTATGCTTGTCTGCTTTCAAATGCTGTTCTATATAATATTTTTTTGTGTGGTTCACTTTCGTTGCACAATGTTTACAAAAAAGTATTTTCATGTCAGTGGAAAATGTACTTTCGCCATATTGTTTTATAATTTTTCTTAATTTAACACTTTCAGACTCAATAATCTTAGGCATTTTTACAAAACGTAAACTTCATACCAAGGTGAATTGGTGTATAGATTCGCCTTGCTTCGTACCGCAAAGTCCCGTTATTCAAACAATAACAGCTGGACGCTGCTTATTTTCGCCGCAGCTTTCAGTGGTGCAGTTTAAACAATTGTTAATAAGAAAGGGGCGTTAAAAGTAAGATAGGCAAAAAAGGCAAAATGAGTAAAATAGGCAAAAAAGGAAAAAAGAGTAAAATAGGCAAAAAAAAGGCAAAATGAGTTAAATAGGCAAAAAAAAGGCAAAATAAAAAATAGATATTCGGGTTGAGAAATGCATGAATCGTGTTCATATTTATTCAGCGTGACAATAAAGTGAAGCAAATAAAAGGGGCAAATGCCATAAAGTACTTGCCTTGATGATTATACATCAGAACACTTTTTACCACTTATTAGTGTGCTTGTTGGTTAAATGCGGACGTTCTCTACGTTTTGGTATTGTGTAAATTTTACAATTATTTACCACTATTGCAAATATTAAATTAGCCATATTTTTACTCGATTACACTTTAAAAATACTCGATCTCTAGAGACGCATACGAATACACTCAATGGCAATCGAGCAAAATTTTTTGCTATAATCAGCGGGTTTATTTTTAAATAAAAATATTATTAGAGATGGCACAAATAGAAGGTTGTATGCTTAGATTTGTATCCATAGGAAAAAGGTAAAAAAAAACTTTGCAACTTAACTTGAGTAGGGATTTCTTTGCACAATATCCCGGAGTTTATTAAAAATTAATGAAATATACAAATGCACATTTAGATTGTGTGTACATACTTGCCTTACCTTTTGAATGTATTCTTTAAGATAGCAAGGATTATGAACACTCACACATACATAAACAAAGCGAAAAACTGGAGGGAAATCCTCTTACTATTGAAACAAAGTACGGAGTTGCTTGGTTCGATTGGAAAGTGATGTGGGATTTTCATTTATTATATTGTATATATTATTTAACATTTGAATGTAAATAAAACTTAAGCACTTAAAAAATAATAATTCAAACTGGCAACTGTCCAAAGACTCAATTTCGGGCGTCCTATATTTCATTTTGGTTTTAGTATGAAGCGAACCAGTTCAGTACTACTAGGGTGTTCTACACGATAAAAGCTAAAGAAAAGTATAGATTATTTTAGTTTACTGCTTGAAAAGCGTCAATGGCTGTTATAGCAAATGACTTACAAAAATTAGAAATCTCTACATCTTTCAATTACAATTAAGGGGTTTCGTTTTTAAAAAGCTATCACTATGCAAGTTTTATGTGCTTAAACTAAAAAGGATTTCAGATGCAAAAGAACATCATTGGCTGCCTCTTTATGAGAAAATGCTTTGTTGAGAGACGAAGCTACATAAAACCATTAACAATGAGAAAATCGTGTGGCCAAAACTAAACTATGTAGTTAAATTATACAAACAAATAAAATAGTTCGAGCGGAAGAGTATCAATTTTCGATAGTCGAATACTACCGAATAGTACCGATTGGTCGAATTTGAACTCTTCTTTCAACACTACAAACTAACAACCCTGGTATGCGCCGTCTTTTTTCTTTCATTTTGTTTCATCTTTACCGAGTCTTAAAGTCTTTTCGCTCCTGTTTCAAGGCAATTTTCAATGCTCGAGCCTTAATTTTCCTACGCTTACAGTCAAGAATTTTCGCGCAGCAAAATATTAAGATAGAATAAGTTAAGATGAATCTTCCTATCTCAGATATTAATCAGTTCTTATAAATATATTCCGTAATAACATAATAACATGTACTCTTATTCGCAATGGCTGTATCCAAAATCATTCAGTTCCGCCATATTGCTACTTTCCGAATTTCTATTAAAAACAGCAATAAAAATCAACACAGCGCGCAAACAAACGAATAATTGATTGCTTTGCAAAATTAAGTGAATATTTTAATTCGAGGGTGAGATAGGATGAAAACGAAATTATGATTATACGACTAGTTATATATTTATGTATTTGTTGTAATTTCTTACGTTGTTTTATTGTCGATGGACTCTGTAGACAAGCGTCGTATACGAATATAATCCATACAAATCTTGCATACATACATACATATATATATATATGTAACCCATGAATTCGTAATACCCTGCAATGCTCCATTCCAGTAAGTTTCCAAACATTACAATTTTGGGTTTTTTGTCATTTCCATTCAGCGATCGGCCTCAGTAGCCGACAACGCACAAAGAAATTTGATTTGAAGGAAATGTCATGGAAACTGTAATGCGGTTCCATGTCAAGCGGTTCCTTTTTATGAGGGGTGCCACCTGCACAAAAGGTGGAATTCAATTATATTATACACAAGTTATATGTAATTTTAAAATACCTGTGTCAAACGGTTGGTCTCGGCGAGAATATTCATACATATATTTTTGAGAGGGATGCTTGAAACGTCACATTTGAATCAATTACACGAAAGTATATAAAATATTCAAATATGGTTTCCCTTAGGAAAAGTTGTATAGCTAGCTATATTTTTAAGAGGATTGCCACCTTTGGGGTTCAAACCCCTATCAAAAACTTTAAACTTTAGTACCATCTTGAAATTTATTTCCTTTAATTTAATTAAATTCGCCTAAACTATATATTCTATATACTATTTATATGAAATTGTCAAATATAGTTGCAATGGTTCGTTTTGCCGATTGAAAAGTCGATTTTAATTAAATTTTGCACAAGTTATATGAAATAGTAAAATATGATTGTCAAACTGTTCGTCTCGGTAAGAACAAAGTGCATGCTCATATTTTCGAGAGGGTTGCCACCTTTTGTATGTTACAGAAGTTGAAGTCTGTTTTCTGTAATAATTGATGTTTCTAGTAATAATATAATAATTTGGCGTTTACATCATAAAGGTAGGTTTTGGGCGAAATTCTTCTATGATTTATGGTGCGCGGTTTGATATTGTACCACAAATTGTAGGACCTACAATTTTACACCGACCCCGAACGGCAGATGATTTTTAAGAGAAGGAGTGAAGAGTAAGAGGTTTGCCATAGCCTGCAGAGGGTCGTTTGTTGTATGTACATATTTAAAAAAAAAGAGTTTATCAAAATGTTTGACGTTTTTGATTCGTGGAGTGACAATCTGAAATGTACTACTCCTCCACGCGAATATTGCAGTGTGTCAGTTTTCGGCAGGAAACGTGCTACTCTTCGTAGGGACCAACGATATATATGTCTATATTTAGATGTAGGTGAGTACAAAAATACGCACTATATGTAGTATCTATGTATAACTTCACTCGCCATTTGCTGCCCATGAGCACATGTCAAATGATTTCTTTATTTTTACTTGTGCGGCTGTATTATTCAAGTGAATTCCATTTATGTAAATGTTGAACAAGGCGAGCGCAAAAGAATAAACATATTCACACTATTCTTATCTGAAGAATTCTTATACTCTTCATTGCTGCATGCAAACAAAACCAAAATCCAATTATACTATTGAGAATGCCAAATCTACTGCCAATAACTCTGACGCATTAACAATGGCCGTTGGAGGGCAAACAGAACTCAATACATACCTTTAAATTTATTTTCACGGTTGCCGCACGGCACATCTACTACCTACTTACATTTCTACTCATTCCCCACATACAACCATGCGTCATAGCACTTCTTTGTAGCTATTATTTGCACCTTGATGCAACAGTACGAAGAAGAAAAAAGCAAATAGCGAAAGAATAATACAAATGCTTTCCAATAGAGCGCAGCATACGAGCAATCTGCGGCTTAAATGTCAAGCAATTCACTCGAGCGTAAGCGTGTCGCCATTTGTCGCGTATACGCCATGGCCGATGTTGTCGATTCACCATTCTTACACACACAAATGTACAAATATACAGAACCCAGAGTGCGCACTTCAAGTCTTATTTTCAATTGAATAGGTGTTCCATTTGGAATTCACACACTGTGGCGCATAAAAGTAGGCCAAACAAATTCATTATATCTAAACACCCACACATGCGTACATACTTAAACACATAAGAGCGGATACTTTTAGCGCGACATCCGCCATTAGCACTGCGCTAAATATCTATGCATATACTTCCCAGCCATTGGCGAAGTAAAGGGAAACAAACAAAAAAAAAATAAAATAACAGCATTGCCACGGAAAATTGCAAGACAAGAAGACAAATAAAAGGAATATTATGAGCGCATTTTTTCTTGCTTTATTTCCGTTGCATTTAGTCGCGTATGAAATGTGTATGATTTTGTAATCTTCCTCTCCGCTCGCAGAAATAGCAAGAATGCACTACATTCAACGTCAAATCCGGTAGCCATATTTTTCCCCCAACACTGAAGTATGGAAACTGAAGCGTGGGCTAGTAGTGCCAACATCACAAATAATGCCAGATGCCTTTTTCCGCTTTTTTTTTGGTTTTGTTGTTCTTCAGTATCTTTTTGTGTTTTTTTTTTTGTTTCATGGCGCCTAACAACCTGTGGCTTCTATTACTATTGCTGTCATGCTGTTTGCGGCAATTTATGCCACAATTTTTCTCAAGATTTCCGGTGTTTTTTTTTATTTTCAAGGAAAATTGTTCACTGTGCATTTTCCGTTATCACTGGTAGATCAAAATATATAAAAAAGCAAAATATGCATGTGGATTTTTTTCAGGCACTAGATTTCTGATTTATCGCGGTAAATATGCACATACATACATACATTATCATTTCATCTCTTCGACATACGTGCGCTCTGTACTTCGCCATTCCATTCGTATACAATTTCGCTTGCAATGGTAGCATTTATCTATTTATCTTTACTTTACTTTATTCTTATCACAATCTCGAGGTTTTCGTCAAATTATATATTTGTTAAATACTTACGATTCACACTTGTGAATTATCACTTCATAATATATTCAGGAAAAATTTCTTGCCGAAATCAGGAAATACAGAAATTGTCTATGAGCAAATATATGGATTTCTATATCCACATATCTCACATATTTAGTTCTGATATGGAAGACATGAATTAAAATGAAATCTGATTCATCTTTTATTTTCCAATTTTTGCGCTATAACTGGCAGTTTTGTGCATCTACCATGATTCCCACATTATTCCAAAGGAGCACGTTTCAGGGAATGTAGGCGAAGCAGTTTCAATAAGTAGGTGGCATATTTATGCCTATTGAGCTCGTTGTGATATCGAACTCAGATCAGAAAACTTGTCGAAACTAGTGTCTTTTTTGTTTATGGGCAATGGTGTATATTGTGCTCGTCACTTTCGACTTCTTCTTCATCATGGCAGTTGTGAGAAAAGATATTGGCATGCGCATTCCAATTAAACATTGGCCAGAAATTATCCCAGTATCCTGCTCAAGGGGAGGGCGGTCCAGGTGGATGAGATGACTAGATCTATCGCGGACTCATCATCTGCCTTAAAGGTGACGGAGCTCTATGTTTTAACTATTGCAAGGGCTGAAGAGGGAAAAATATAAGAATATTAATTTATATTGAATAACGCTATTTATGGCGAAATTATTTAGAATAGAAAACAAATTTTCTTATTAACTTTTATGGTTTATATGATAATTGCAAAATGATGTAGCCAAGCCTCCTGCCAAGCACCAATACAAAGAAAATGCAAATTGTGATTGTCTGTTTTGTTATTCTGATATTTATATATAATTATGCTTAATTTTTTTGAACTCATACTTGCTTCGTATTGGAAATGAATTCTTTTTTTGTTTACAAAAAACCACTGCTTTACAAGCTCTCGTCTAATTAGTTGTAAATTATGCTACAGACCTTTGTACGTCACAGAGACGATAATTAGCATACCCTCAATACATTTTTGTGTTGTAACGCTCAGAAATATTTTTTGTTGTTGTTTTTAATTTATTATAATACCTATATATTTCGTAGGCATTCCGAATTGTTGACATTTAAAGTTTTGCCTTGGTATTTTAATAAACATACATTATTCGCTATATTTTTTTTCTGAAGCAGAAAACTACGCAAAAATAATGGGACTTCTCTTTTAATCGCTCCTCAGCCACATAGTGATCCTTTTGATATTTCATCACAAAAAATAGCCAAAATGGACTAGCAGACACTATTAAGAAATAATCTCCGGGTATGTTAAACATTGAAAAATAAATCAAGAGTGTAATGTGGTTAAAACAAAAAAATTTCGTACCGATTTTCCCTTCCTTTTGGAATTCCGTGATTTGAAGTAATGATTAAAATTTGAATTACTGCGAACCTGATGGTTGTCGGCGGATCAAGTTGGATCAGTTGGATCAAAGACACGCCAGAATTACTATTTGCATTCATTGCATTCGACGATATTCCATATACATATTTACGTACGCCGCCCCAGTACATATAAATGTTAAAATTGAAGGGTCCAAAGAGCCTCCGCAGCTTCACAACCAAATAAAATGTTTCGTAACGCTGTTTTGCTTTTCCGACAGGTTGCAAACTTGATGTATGACATTGAAATGATTTTCCATCATCCCTTATCAAATTTTATAGCTTCGATATTGTGGCATCTCTAAATTTGACAAAGGATGACAGAAAATCGTTTAAATTTACATTATCAACTCAAAGGTTATTGGTTTCGTGTTTATGAATTTGATCATCAGTACGTAGTATAAAATAAAGCAGATAAGTTCAATGAATGGATATTATTGAAAACTACTGGATGGATTGAGGCAGGATTTGTAACAATATAATCTGTTTTAACAGGATTGACGTCATTAGGGATTAAATTAAGATTTACGTCGTTTTTAAGCCGTTCCTCAAATACAGGGTGGGCCAAAAGAAACCAAGGGGTGTAAGAGTTTAATACATTTTTCGTTTATTAATTTTTTTTTATTTTTTCTTTCAGATTATATAATATACAAAAGGGAAATTTTTTACACTAAGTATGAAAAATGATGTATCTTAAATGACCACCCTTTTCAGCTTCGCACTGATGGGCTCTTTATTAAAACTTTATTAAAAATTTAATTATGAGTGATGAAGCTCATTTTCCTTTGAATGGCTTTGTTAATAAGCAGAACTGTAGGTTCTGGGGTTCTCAAAATCCAAGAGCCATTCATCAACGCCAATTGCACCTCATCAGGTGTACAGTATGGTGTGGGATCACATCTGAAAATGTCATTGGGCCTTACTTCTTCGAGAATGAAGATGGAAGTGCTGTAACCGTAAATGGAGAGCGGTATCGGTTTATGATAGAAAATTTTTTACGTCCTGCTCTTGAAAACAGACCTGGTATGTGGTTTCAGCAGGACGGAGCCACTGCCCATACTGCCCGAGACACAATGGCACTTTTAAGACAAATTTTTGGAGGGCGAATAATTTCCAGAAATTCGGAAATTATTTGGCCAGCGCGATCGCCAGATTTGACAGCACCCGACTATTTTCTTTGGGATTATTTGAAGGAGCGCGTGTATGTGAACAAGCCAGAGACAATCCTTGAACTCAAGGCAAACATTGTTGCAGAAATTCGAACGCTACAGCCACAAGTTTTGAAAGATGTTATGGAAAATGCTCTAAAAAGAGCCCATCAGGGCGAAGCTGAAAACGGTGGTCATTTAAGAGACATAATTTTTCATACTTAGTGTAAAAAAATTTCCCTTTTGTATATTATATAATCCGGAAGAAAAAATAAAAAAAATTAATAAACGAAAAATTTATTAAACTCTTACACCCCTTGGTTTCTTTTGGACCACCCTGTATTTAGGTGTACAGTTATATTAGATTGCCTATTAAGCTCAACATTGCTACGCAAAATCATTGCAGGAGTGTGAAGATGTAGGGATAATGAAATGCGGACTTGTTGAAGGGCACACTGAAAATGTATTTGTAATTAAGCAAATACAACCATGCCAGTCGTATTGTTTGTTGTTGCGTTAAGACGTTGAAATGTTACGCAACCAGGCAAAATTATTTTAATAGAAAGACGTAGTTTTTGAAACCCACTGACAAAAGAACTTTAAGCAGGATAACAAACTTATGATTAAAGCAAAAACAAAAATTCGGAAAAACATACGAGGTTGAGGCTACACGGTAAAATGCTGACAAAATTTTGAATAGAATCAAGCTACTTTGATTTCAAAGGATTCAATTTCATGCGAGCAAGGAAACTTTACGATAAGTGCCGAAAGGAGGAATACACACGTACACGCATACATATGTAAAATGTGAAGAAATTGTAAGCGCTGCAGTAAATAGCGCTAGTTCAAAGTGGCGGTACTGGGTCTGGATCTATCCCAACGTAATGCTTTCAACTGCCCTACAAAGTCACGATTGCCTCCCTTTTGCAGAACTTCGATATCATTTTCAAACATATTATTTTCAAATTAAAACAGTGGAGAAAGATACTTTTTTGTTAGAGTTGTTATGCAATATTTGGTATTAAAATTCGATAGGTACCAACTGCTACAGCAGCGTCGATTGAAATACTTTACTCAAGCTAATAATAATATATTGATGAATCGACCTAAAAATTATGCTTCATTTGAAAAGCACTTAGTGTATAATATAAATCAAGGCGAATATATACTCGTATAAGGTGATGTTAGTAGAGAAGCTGATTGCTTCTTCTTGATTAAACTGGTACATGAGAATGACGAAATTGTTCACAAACAAACAACAATTAATGTGTGACGTCTTTTTATTTTCCTTTATTATGACATTTTGGTCCCTCTTTAAATTCGCCTTCTCGCCATTGTTATTACCTTATATGAATTCGCCGTGATATAGTAAACCAGATTGAAAATGTATCGATGTGCATTTGTAGCGGGATACACCCAGTTGTTCCGCTCTCTGCATCTGTATAGAACCAGTTCGGGGACAATTCCGAAATCTGTAGTGTGACTGTCTCCCATTTTTACTGCATGCCTATTGTATGTGTAGGCGTTGAACGTCGTAAGCTGCACGTCTAATTTTCAGTTCGAACAGTTGCTCTACTGTTTTTCACCTTTCACACTTTTCACTGTTTGTTTACTTTGCCGCGGAGTAATGTGTTGTTGCTGGACTTTGTTGTACGGAGAAAACCCACAAGCACCAGGAATATACACACAGTCACAACAACACTTCAAACTATGCAAACAGCAAAAGTTTTTCACCACAAAGTACACGTAGCAAGCCAACAAATTTCGCCTTTGTGAATAAATATTAACTATAACATGCGGAAAGGTTTTTGTTATTGTTTTTGTTTTACTGTTTTTTTTTTTGTTTTTTTTTTTGGTCCTATGCGAATACGCGTACATCTGTGTGACAATTGAAATTGACAGCGACAATAATCAAACTTGTAGTGAGCGTGACAGGGAATAAGAAAACGAAAATAAATATTAGGCTTGTGAAGTTTCAAATTCAACAAATCCATATAAACCCGAAATATAAACTGAGACTTGGGCAGTTTTAAAAACATTAAAGCAGATTGGAATAATTTCAGTCAAAGAAAAGTAAGAATGTAAGCCATTAACCTTTTCATAATCTTATATTAAAAAAAATAGAATTTACAATAAACAATATAATTTAATTTTGATCAATACAATTTGATGGATTTTTCTTTTGCAGATGTATAATAGATATCCAAATTTCATTGCAATAAGAAAGTAGCGACCCAGCCTATTGTACATATGTACATAGTACATACGAGTAGTATGGTAGAATGGCGTAGCCCGCGGTCGCCAGTTATTGTTGACGAGTATTTGTGTAAAAGTTTGTTTAAGGGTTTTTGTGTTCCCCTTGTGCTCACTTTTGACTCCCAGAATTTGCAAAGGTGTTTTTACGAGTCTGCATGGTTATTCCCAGCGTATAAATATTGTACAACATACAATATACTATAAGGAGGTACAATGTCTACAACTTTGAAAAGAGAAGTGTCAATGGCAGCGCTCAAATAAGACCATACGTATGTATGTATGTTTATAAAAAAAGTAGATGCACAATTCAAGCAAATACAAAATAATAAATTGTTAATATTTCATTTGTAGTTGGACAAAAACTTTATACAATATTACTGTCATAGAATTCATTTGCATAACAGCTTTTGTTTTTTCTGCTGTTGCTGTTTATATTATTTCTATCTGCTTCTTCTTCTTATATATAAAATTTCCGTGTGTGTCTGTTGGAATGTAGTTTATAGATTGGAAAACTACGGAACTGATTGAACTCAAATTGATAGGCCGACAACAACGTCTGGCGGACCAACTCAATTTTCTAATAAAATATTTATATTTATGTGTCTAATACATGTTCTGAATTTGCATAAAATCGAGACTTTAGAGATAAATATCTCGGCTTCAGCCCTTTGCATATGTAACCAAAAATCGGTTTCGGTTTCTCTCACATATAACTTGTATATAATTTAATTTAATTTGGCGTTTCAAGATGGAGGCAGAAATAAATTTTTTTAGGAACGTTCTCCTCGCCAAGACGAACTGTCAGACACCTACATATATTTGAATATTTCATATACATATGTAACTTTTGGATAATTTTAATAAATTTGACTTTTCAAACGAAAACGAAATGCCTTTGTATTTTGTTTTTGCTTCTGCGTAAGAGTTGTCAAAATGTACACACATTTTGTTTTTTTTTGAAAGCTCACACGCAAAAGCAAAAACAAAATATGTACATATAAGTGAATAAAAAAGATCAAATCAACTGTTCTTATGCCATCATCTTCTATGAATTCGCCTTGACGAAATGTATGCCTACAGAGCCACATGTTGAGAATTTGTCGATTTTTCCCTCTTCCTAAACTTTCGCCTAGCAATTATAAACAACAGAGTGTGAGATAAATATATTATAACTTTTTGAAATAGGTGGAAACTACTATATTTCAAAACTTGTTTGGCCTAAAACTTTCTTATCTATCTTCCCTTTGATATTCATATTTGAATATTTGATGTTAACTACATTATTGGTTAAATTTCAATTTTTAAGAACGTGGCAACTTTTGTTAAAATATTGTTCGATGCAATTGTTCTTAAATATTTTCCAATTAATATTTATACCATAGTACTTTACTTACATATTTAGTTGTATATACATTTAATTTTTGAGATAGGAAGCAAGTCTTTTAAAATCAATCAAACTTCACAGAAACAATCGCCTGGTTTCAATAAAGATGTTCTGAAAATTTCAACAAATTCGTTTCACTTACGTACTTTCGGAGTTTATGGGCAATATACTAACATACTTACCTGCCCTCATTTTGTAAGAAATTTATAAAATATATTCAATAGTTAAATCATCTTGCTACTCTTAGCAAAATTATTATAGCTAGTACTTACTGACTTTCTGGTTTTGAACGCCTTTCACCTTAATGAATCCTTTTTCACCCAGAACCCATAAATATGGTACCAAATATTTGGTATTACAATAAATTTTATTTAACTATTCATCCATACTACATCAGTTAAGAGATACCATATTTATTCAATTCTTTTAATCTTAGCTAGCTGCCATGACCAAAGTAGACATTTTCATTGAATTTTTTTATTAGTAGTCTAGAACACAATCGTACAAAACCGAAAACCTTTTATGAAATTGATGTAAACCAAGTGATAAACGCGGTAAGATTTCTTCTACTTTTGTAGTTATGCCTTAGTTTCGTACATTAATTGGTTAGATAGAGAACTTAGGGTCTCATCGATTTTGCTAGATCAAATAGCTTTCAAAGTTTAAAGATAGGTCATATCGGTTAGTAGTCTATAATATCCAGTTTTCACGCTTCAAAGGGAGAGGCTGAAGATAATGCAAAGAATATGGCGTGTGATCCCTAACTTTTATTATCCCATTTTCCTTCCTTTTACGCTATTTTAACGTAAAAGTCTGCTAAATCCACTTTATTTTTTCCTAATCTCCGTTATGATATTAAATTCACTAATTTGGCGAATAACTATTGTACATAGCTGACATAAACTCTCCTCCGACATATACTTATATTATTCTTTAGAGATGGTGCTCAGCTCTGGCTGTCATGACAGTGACATTCTCAGTGACTTCATTTTGAAAATTACTGCGTATGTGGATATTTGTTTCTCGGTATTAAATGATTTCATTTTCCACGTAAACTTTAATGAGTCATCACTTAAATGACGAATATAAGTTTTATACAATTACCTAACTAATTGGATAATCTTCTGTGTCAATGGCTTCATTTAGTCAACTTGCTTGTTTGACATTACAATGCCGAGTACTTAAACAAATTAGCTTGTGATTTCAATGCACGAATAATCACTTTGTCAAGAAAAGAAAAAGTAGCAACGAGAACAAAAACCAAAACCAAAGTTGAGGGCACCCATAAAAGTCGAAAGGCAGCACTCGCCACCCCTCATCACTTTGACTGTATTCTCTTTATTAGGAAGAGATTATATTTCATTGACTGTCAATAGTTCCGCAAATGAATAAATTTGGTATTGAAATTCCTTACTTAGCATCAGTAAAGATTATATGTATAATAAATAAACTCTGCACAAACGTCTGAGAAGATGAATACACGTAGGTCTTCGTTCATTAGCTACGTATGTATGTAGTTCCAAATGATTATGCAATGTTTATACAATGAGGGAATTTAAGCAAAAATCCAACACGTGCTCCCGTTCATACATATGTAGTTCTTTATTGAGATCTGATATATTTATGTAAGTTAACATAAGAGTATTTTCTTTTATACTACAACGGCACGAAACATCAATTTCCTGCGAAATGACATGAGAAAAACTTTTAAATTACAGCTGCCCAATGTGTCACATGCTTTGTGTAACTGATAGGCCGTATTTTTGTGATTTGGCATGCTACTAAAATTACAATACGAGTATAAAAATTGAAAATGTATAAATCAAATATTCCGCACACTCATAGGTATTTCTTCCCACTCATTGAACAACTCAATTTATTGTGTACTGCAATTTTCAATATATTTTCCTGTAGTGCTTACCTTTAAAATGAAATTTGTATTACAAGACATTTCGATGCTCACCTTTTTGTTCCGAAAATATTTTATAATATGCACATTCCCCATTCGGGCGCCTTTCCGCCCTCCCGCCCTGCCGCCATTACTTTATGCGTATTGACTTCTATGCCATATGTGCTATACGAATATAAATTATTAATATTTCTTGTATTTGTAATTACACGGTAGACTTCCTGATCGCTTGTTGTGTGCGTAATGCGTTCTTGGTATTCCATTATTTCCACTAGATTAGATAAAGCACAGGGGGGTGAGAGGTTTATATCTTCTTTGGGTACATACGTCCACTTCGATATGTATGTATTATATACATATGTATGTATGTAACGGGTATTTTTTTTAGTCTGATAGAACTTTCGATAGGGATAGCTGTCACTTGACAGCTGGTAAATGACATTTCGTTTTGACATTTCTGTTCAGTAAGCATTGACAAATCATCATGGAATGAATGACGCCGCGACAATGTTTACAAATTGTGGAAATTTACTTTAAAAATCAGTGTTCTGTTCGCCAAACTTATTTTATGGTCCACATAATCGAGCATCCGAGCAGGTTATTCGTCGAACTGTTGATAAATTTCGAACAACATTTACTCTACTCAATGAAAAACCAACAACAAGACAAAGAACTGTACGTACAGAAGAAAATATTGATGCTGTAAGTGAAAGTGTTGGAGTATTTTATTTCAATTTAAAGTTCTATCAGTCCAAAAAAAAACACCCTTTATATGTATATATATGTATATAGTGCACTTGTACAAAGATGGGCATAGGGTAATCTTTTAAAATTACATTTTCATTATTAATCGACACTTATGTACATATGTAAAACTTTTGGAAATATATGGTAATGTAATAGTTTTACTAAAGAACTTTTGAAGCTGTATACTTAAATGTTGGAATATTTTACGACTTCTTAGTATTGGAGTGAATGTTATTGTAGTGTAATAGAAGTAGTATATGCTTTTTTCAGCATAATAATAAATTAGTTTGAATGATTGGAATACGGCATAATAAAAATAAACTTACTTGCACAAAACGCTTATGAGAGTTATCCCTATCACAAGTACATAAATCCTTCTATGTACTTACTTCTAGGCGGGTAAGAAAACGGACTTTGTTGATTCTAAAGCCGCTGCCGAAAGTATAAAAATGAGTTGCCGCAATGTCTTAGCCTGGTATACCCGCAAACCTAATGGGGAACAGTCAGGGCATTCTCGATGTGCCATCCATGACACCATCAAGAGCTATAATTAGAAAAAATTCACAACTTCATCTACTTGTCGACTTGGGAACCAAAATTAATGTTAATTTGGGTTCCATTCCGACACCTAATTATAGTTTCAGTGTTTCTTCGCTTTGATGTTTTGTACTGCAATTGGCCTTCCCACTAATCTAAATACAATCTGGCAAAATTTAGTTGTGAAAGTTAAATTTGGTCCCTGGTGATGCAGACAAATGCTTGCATTGAATTAACGAACTTGGAAGCCAAACATCAATTCGAAAGTTATAACGAAAATTTTATTCTGCTGAGAAAACTAATGTCTGTATTGCAGTAGCACGTCCCGCCAGAAATCAACGAGTACTGAAAAACCTATCTCACAACAAATATGCAGATGGAACTCAATTTGCCTTCATTTATTTGTATTTCAAACAAACTTTAGGCGATAACGTACAAACAAAACAAGAAAGTTAAGATAGGAGGAAGAAGACATTTCGCAAACGACACTTAAACCAATTACTTATTACGAAAAGAGTTAACTTGGTTCCTTAGCTCGAGCATATAAGACTACAAGTACATAAATATCTATACGCTTATGGTTAATTCTACGGAGCAGGCCGAAAAATTGAAGGAAACAATTATAGTATACCATAACCGACCAGAGTGCCAGAGATATAGTACTTATGTACCTACATATATTATATGTCAATCAAATTCAAGTAAAAGACGGCAAATGCCATGATTTCCATATTTGAAAAGTATAGTATAAAGTAAAGCCTGAAGGTCTTAATAAAATTAGTATATAAACAATGATATTCAGTCGAATCGAAGAAATTTTGAGAATTTCCAAACTATCTACGTTTGATTTCCAAACAACGTAACGATGCCAATGCACTTTGTACGCTTATAGAGTTATAAATACTATTTTACTAATTTGTTAAATACATCTTGTTTTTTGCAACCCAAATTTAAAGACCTAAAGTTTTACGCCGACTCCGAACAGTAGACGATTTTTGATTTAGAGCAGAAAATAAGTGCAAATGACAAAAAATCGTTTTTGGCGCAAATAGGGATGAAACAATCCAATATTTGGAAGTGGTATCGAAAGAAAGTATTAATACCTGGAAAATATCGAAACCAAAGCATCTATCCCTAGTCGCATCTATACTTTTGGTAAGAAGGCATTCCGTATTAAACTAAGTTAAATTTTATTTTTTTAAGCAATAAGTTAATCATCCACTGGGAACTCTAAACTCTGAATAATAAAAACTAATTATGTGGGAATGATATTTAATACACAAATTACATTGGAAAAGATTACATGAAAGTTAACTCGTTTAAGAAAAAGTTCAATCATAAAATATTTCAGCGAAGAATGACTTACATATTTTGTTGTACTTCCCATTCTTTCTTCTTCATTTACTTTTCTCCAGACTAGATGTGACGATGGCCTTTAAATTTTATGGGCTAGGCCACATTGAATATTTTTGTTTCTTTCTAAGATTTTTTTTTGCATAATCAACTCTTTGTACCTTACTTTTATACCGCGTTGAAATGTCTTTATTGAACATTCCACTTCACATTTCCACTCTTACAGTTCGATCGTTCCAGACATTTTCGCTGGCTGTAGCCATAAAGCACTGAGTTATTCGTAGTAGGAATGAGTACTTTTGCTTCAAAAGTATCGATTACAAAGCTACTTGGTGTCGAAAGAAAAGTATCGAGTATGTACTCGTGTTAACTCGTATATTTTCATTCTAGGTGTAAACTCATTAAAGGTAAATTTTTACATTTAAAAAACCTAAAAGTTATGAGTGGATTTCTTAAAGGAAATGAACTTCCTGAACCCATTTTAATGAAAAATGTTCTTAAAAATTCTTATTTTAAGTAACATTAAAGTACAGTAATTAAGACAATATTATTATTGATTCGATAATACATACGGAAGTTGTGATATAAAAACCGAAAATACCTGACTCTATCTTTATTATTAATAAAAATACAATATGGACACATATTTGAGCGAAGCCAAGTATACCTAAAATTTGTTTATTATTTTGTTTTTTTGTTTTACACATTTCAATGAGAAAAGACGGAGTGCAATAGCATTTGCCTATTATTTGTCCTTTTCTTAAGTATTTTCTGCCCCTGAAAACTACGTTGATGATGAGTAAGGGCATTTTATGCATATATGTATGTACATAAATAAATATACACCCATGTAAGTAGATTTCAAATGTGATACGATTAAACCAGAGTTTAAAAGCGCGCACCTACTTCGGACTGCCAAAATGCAATGCCCAAGCCTCAAGCTTCATTGCCACGATCGCTAATGATTTGAATAAAAAGTAGCCGAAAATTAACTTTACTTTAAAGATCTTCTGTAACAGTCAAAAATCTGTACTTATTTTAAATAACTAAATAATATTAAGTTTACTGAAAATGCAATATATATAAAAAAAAAAAATAACAAATCCACTGAATGCTTTCTTGTATGTGCAGTGCCATATTTCGAAATTAATTTATCCATCCTAATCAATTCCTTGTTTATGTACTTTTTTATTTCAAAACAGCTCAACATCGTCACTTTCATTAATTTAGGATTTGGGTAAGCGGATTTCAATTGAGTAATTCTTCAATTGAAGATTGAAGCCAATTGACATTTATTAATAAAGTATTTCTGCTTCCACCACTTAATTGATATTAGAAAACAATTTATATTTCCGAAACTTTTTTTTTTTGTTTTTTTTTTTTTTTTATTAACAATTGTATTCTTAGTAAACTAATAAATACAATAACATAACGCTATGGCTACAGTGGCCTTCAGCGAGTTAAATATGTGTGCACGTGTGCAAATACATTATGTACTATTTATATTTCGTTTAATATATTGCAATATTTAAGGTACTTTATTAGTTTGAAAGTGTTTTCTGTGGAGTCATTCAAAAGTAGGTCTGTAGGTTTGGCATTGTTAAGTGATTTTCTGTGGGTTAAAAAATGTGTGCAGTCGTCTAGAATGTGTTTGATACTAGGGTTTAAGGTATTGCAATACTTGCAGGTATTTGCGACTTTTTTTATTCGGTATTCGTGCGTTAGTCTTGTATGTCCGAGACGTAATCTAATTATTTTTGTAATTTCCCTTCTGGATATATCGTTGCTATGTGCAGATTTAGATTCGTTGATTGTACATTTTTTTGGGTTAAAACATTGATACCAGCTTGATGTATTTTCGTATGAAGCATTTTTTTTTATTTCTGAAATTAGTTTTTATGTAGTTTTGAATATCTGTGTATAGGAGGTTTAGGGACATAGTTAGTGGTCGCTTTTGTGCTTCTTTTGCGGCCCTATCTGCCAACTCATTACCTTTAATAAGTGTGTACCCAGGTATCCATATTAGTTTGATTTTATTTTTGTGTATTATTAAAGAATTTCGGATATAGTCTGAATAATAATTTTTGTTGTTTATGTTTTTTATCATTTTTAAAGATGCAAGGGAATCGGAACAAATCGCGAATTTTCCAGGCATTTTGTTAGCAAATTGTACTGCTTCGAAGATGGCTATGGTCTCAGCAGCGAAATTTGTGCTGTAGGAAGGGAGGAGTTTGCAGGTTAATATTTGATTATTATATATAACGCTGAAGCTTATTGTGTTGTCGGTTTTTGAGCCGTCGGTGAAAATTAGTTTAAATTTTTTATTTGTAAGGTTTTCGGTTATTTCTGAAAAGTGTTTTTGGAATACTATTGCAGGGGTGTTGTCTTTTTTCCAGTGATGAAGTGATAAGTCTATGGAATCAAGGGGTAATTGCCATTATTGGCATTATTACATTTTTCTCATGCAACAACTTTAGCCTTTTTTCTTATAGAATTAGTATAGATGTACTGGTGCAAATGTTGGGTATGTACATATGTAAATATGTGCTATTGGCCTAGAAAGAGGTTGGCATGGCGGCAGTAGAGATTGGAGAGCTTGCCAACATCTACTAAAGGCTTAGATTAGTGCCATTAATATAAAAAGTTGAAAGCAAAGCAAAAGCCGGAAACAGGAGCTAAGTGAATTATTAATAGGCCATTACATTCGCAAAGCATTAAGTACACACATACACATATAAACCGTGCTTAACGGAAACAACGCTCAGCACAAGCAAATCTCTCGAGAGGCTTTCGTCTTACAGTCTCTGTGCTTCCAATTTATTTATATTCTGAACATAAAAATAAACTTTTTCTTGATTGTCCTACATTTGTTATTCTCTTGACTGTCAACTGCCATATGCAATACAATCTATTTCATATATTTCTCACAGCCCCACATACATATTTTGCATATGTAAATTGTGATTGAATAAAACATGAAGAACTAACGCCTGAAATCGAAATGCAGTGATGCTGTTTTGTGTAAACAAGCACAAAATTGCAAAATTTAAAGCATACTTTCTGGCGCAGTGATGTGTTACCAGAGAACTTACAACAATGAGAAGGTGCAAACAGAGAACATCAAACAATGAGAAGGTGCAAACGACTCAGGTCGAACATTTTTATTTATTTCTTAACAGAGTTGAAAGGATTGGGCAGAGGAACGCTAACTAACATTTTCTGGCAATGTTAAAATGCTGCCAAATGTTAAAATGCATGTTGCAAAAGCGAAAAAATACACAAATTCAATGTTGCGGGAACATTTTCGGGTTGATGGGTATTTTCCGAATTAAATAACTTTAAAAAAGTAAATAATTTATTGAAAATTTAATTTTTATATATAATGTAATATAATCGAATTTAATATAATGGATCTTTTTATTAAAATTTATTTCAATATTTTCTTTTTCTAGTTACTAATGAAGTGAAATAATTCAAATTTAATTTTAATTAATATATATTTTTAAAATCTTTTTGTTTTAATATTAAATAATATTAAACATAATAGTTTAATAAAAGATTTTATTCCAATTTCTTTATATTACACATCTTAAACTATTTAAAAAAATGAAAACTTTTCAATAATTTCGTAAATTCATTTGTAACGAAATGAAAGCAGAAAAGGAATGTGAATAAAAAAAGATTTCCAAAAATTTATGAAAGTTAATAAATATATTGTATTTAATTAAAAAAAAAAAATCCAGAAAAATTAGACATGGCACGAAAAAAAAGCTGGATTCGAACTATGAGTCAAAAGCTAAAACATGCAATATGATAATGTGGTAGGCGACTATACGCGCTAAGCCACAGCAGACACTTGATGGCGTTTGCTTATACGGCTATTTATGCAAATCATAGCAATGTGTGCGCAGAGAAGAAGAACAATTTACGAATCCAACTAAAAATGAAACAAAGAAGAAAAAGTAGTAACTCGAGAAAAAAACTGTTCTTTGCCTGCCAGCGGGGCAAGTAGAGACGGAAGAGGAGTTATGCAACAAGTGTGGATAAGAGAAGGGTTGAAAGGAAAAGGGAACGGTAAGCAAAAGAATATTCTTTTCTGTTTTTCGGTAATTTTTGTGTCGATGCGCCAATTGCGCGTGCACGTGTACGCAAATGAATTGATGCGCATTTGGGCAGAAGCTCTAGAATGTTCTAGAATGTTCTAGAATGTTCTAGAACATTCTAGAATGCCAGCAATTTGTCAGACTACGTTGGCAATTTGCATTATTGTCTGATATTGCGGTGTTGGAATTTTCAATGACCGTCGATGGTTTGTAAAATTGAAGATTTTAGCATTTTTGTGTTCGTCGCGAAGAAGATCGTTGAGGGGAACATTTGCGTGCGCGGGGAGATGAAATGCTTGCGCTTATGAATGAACGGCATTTGTGTTTAGGAATACGCGCACGCGTTTATGAATGAATTTTTTGTTGTTGTATGTAGTTTCAGATATTTTAGAATATTTGGCGCCAGCGCTGTGATTTGATTTACTTACATACATATGTACATAGATTAAGCGTAGGTCAAGGTTGAATATATGCACATGCACGTAAGTAAGTACATATGTATGTACATATGTATATGTGGATGCATATGGATTTATGTATTTAGATATATGTACATATGTATATAAATATGTACATAGACATGCATACATATGGATGTGTGCATATATGTATGTATGATTGTATACTTGATGATATATTAGTTATTTATGAAAAATGTAGTATTGTCTGGAAGTTTACTTATTTATATCAATATACATATGTACATACATACGTATGCATGTATGCTAGTGCAATAATTTGCAAAAAAGTAAAAATCCAAATAAATTTTAAGCCAAAAGCGCGTGGCCAGGTTCCGAACTCGCGCAAACGAAAGCATAAAGAATATTGTGGCGTCTCTTAAAGCAACTGCACCACAGAACACAACTGATTTCTTTGATCTAAATCGCTACTTGATACGGTTTCCCGTGAATATTTTTTGCCAAGACAAATTTTTGATACAAATGAACAAATTTATAATATATGTACATATGTATGTAGATCGCATATTATTTCGCATCTACAGAAAAAGGAAATCAACATAGGAAACCAAATCAAACTCATAGTAATATTTATTATATTATAAAAAATCAGTTTTAACAATTTTTATTAATTAAACGAACATAAAAATTTTATTAATCCATAATAGTTAGTAAAAATATAAATATGCTTGGATATTTTATATTTCACATTTTTTTAATTTTTTTAAATATTCTTGAAGGCATGATAAAAATACCATATTATGCCTTTTTTCGTAAAAATTTAACAAATAATTTTAATGCAAGCCAAATTTTTTTCTTTTGTTTTCAGTAATTTATCCTGAAAATTTTTTGAAAAATGTAAAAAGAGTTAATTATTTATTAATTTCATAGTTTGTAAAAAAAAATTTCCATATACACTTGCAACATTATCAATACTTCGAATTTCAGCTTTTTTTAATTTTGAAAAATATTCATAATGACTTGCAAGTAAAATTACTACATAATGTGCATATGTACTACAGTACATAAATACATTCATATGCAATTTAATTTAAATTATTTGTTAGTATTTTTTTTGAAATTGTAACTTTAATGAAGTTTATGGAAAATTTTATAAATAAGTTTTTAATAATTTTTCCTGACAATTTTTTTTTGAAGATTTCAAATGGATTAATAGCACATTTGTAACAATATTCCCATAAACATCTGCCACTTATCAACATTTCAGCAACAATTTGAACAGTGGAAATGTTAATTCGCATTTTTCATGCCTGTTAAGTCGGCGGCGAAATAAAAATTTAACATGTCCATTCCTTAGACAAAACCTTTCAGAATTCATTTGGATCGAACCAAATTTTGCACCTTCTCATTGTTGTAAGTTCTCTGACCAAAGTAAGCGCACCGGAAGAAAAGAAAGCAACAGAAGCCGTACATGTGGAAATGCTATACAAAGCGACTATACCAGAGAACATCAAACAATGAGAAGGTGCAAACGACTCAGGTCGAACATTTTTATTTATTTCTTAACAGAGTTGAAACGTTTTCGCTGCGGAATTGAAATGTTAATTTTTTTGCCAATGTTAAAACGCTGCGAAATGGTAAAATGCATGTTAAAAAGCAGCCAAATGCAGAAAATCAATGTTGCAGGAACATTTTCGGGTTGATAGGTATTTTCCGAATTAAATAACTTTAAAAAAGGAAATAATTGATTGAAAATTTAATTTTTATATATAATGTAATAAAAACGAATTTAATATAATGCATCTTTTTATTAAAATTTATTTCAATATTTTCTTTTTCTAGTAACTGATGAAGTGAAATAATTCAAATTTAATTTTAATTAATATATTCTTTATAAATCTTTTTTTTTTAATTTTAAATAATATTAAACATAATGGTTTAATAAAAGATTTTATTCCAATTTCTTTATATTACACATCTTAAACTATTTAAAAAAATAAAAACTTTTCAATAATTTTATATATTCATTCGTAACGATATGAAATCAGAATAGGAATGTTAATGAAAAAAGATTTCCAAAAATTTATGAAAGCTAATAAATATGTATATCGTATTTAATTTAAAAAAAAAATGCATAAAAATAGACATGGCACGAAAAAAAATCTGGGATTCGAACTATGGGGCAAAAGCTAAAACATGCAATATGATAATGTGGCAGGCGACTATACGCACCAAGCCACAGCAGACACTTGAGGTCGTTCGCTTATACGGCTATTTATGCAAATCATAGCAATGTGTGCGCAAAAAAGAAGAACTATTTACGAATCCAACTAAAAATGAAACAAAGAAGAAAAAGTAGTAACCCGAGAAAAAAACTGTTTTTTGCTTGCCAGCGGGGCAAGTTGAGACGGAAGAGGAGTTATGCAACAATTGTGGATAAGAGAAGGGTTGAAAGGGAAAGGGAACGGTAAGCAAAAGAATATTCTTTTCTGTTTTTCGGCAATTTTTGTGTCGATTCGCCAATTGCGCGTGCACGTGTACGCAAATGAATTGATGCGCATTTGGGCAGAAGCTCTAGAATGTTCTAGAATGTTCTAGAATGTTCTAGAACATTCCAGAATGCCAGCAATTTGTCAGACTACGTTGGCAATTTGCATTATTGTCTGATATTGCGGTGTTGGAATTTTCAATGACCGTCGATGGTTTGTAAAATTGAAGATTTTAGCATTTTTGTGTTCGTCGCGAAGAAGATCGTTGAGGGGAACATTTGCGTGCGCGGGGAGATGAAATGCTTGCGCTTATGAATGAACGGCATTTGTGTTTAGGAATACGCGCACGCGTTTATGAATGAATTTTTTGTTGTTGTATGTAGTTTCAGATATTTTAGAATATTTGGCGCTGGCGCAGGCACAAGTGCAGCTGCGGTTGTGATTGCGCTGTGATTTGATTTACTTACATAGATTAAGCGTAGGTCAAGGTTGAATATATGCACATGCACGTAAGTACATACATACATACATACATATATGTGTATGCATATGAATTTATGTATTTAGATATATGTACATATGTATATAAATATGTACATAGATATGCATACATATGGATGTGTGCATATACTTATGTATGTATGATTGTATACTTGATGATATATTAGTTATTTATGAAAAATGTAGTATTGTCTGGAAGTTTACTTATTTATATCAATATACATATGTACATACATACGTATGCATGTATGCTAGAGCAAGAATTTGCAAAAAAATTAAAAATCCAAATAAATTTTAAGCCAAAAGCGCGTGGCCAGGTTCCGAACTCGCGCAAACGAAAGCATAAAGAATATTGCGGCGTCTCTTAAAGCAACTGCACCACAGAACACAACTGATTTCTTTGATCTAAATCGCTACTTGATACGGTTTCCCGTGAATATTTTTTGCCAAGACAAATTTTTGATACAAATGAACAAATTTATAATATATGTACATATGTATGTAGATCGCATATTATTTCGCATCTACAGAAAAAGGAAATCAACATAGGAAACCAAATCAAACTCATAGTAATATTTATTATATTATAAAAAATCAGTTTTAACAATTTTTATTAATTAAACGAACATAAAAATTTTATTAATCCATAATAGTTAGTAAAAATATAAATATGCTTGGATATTTTATATTTCACATTTTTTTAATTTTTTTAAATATTCTTGAAGGCATGATAAAAATACCATATTATGCCTTTTTTCGTAAAAATTTAACAAATAATTTTAATGCAAGCCAAATTTTTTTCTTTTGTTTTCAGTAATTTATCCTGAAAATTTTTTGAAAAATGTAAAAAGAGTTAATTATTTATTAATTTCATAGTTTGTAAAAAAAAATTTCCATATACACTTGCAACATTATCAATACTTCGAATTTCAGCTTTTTTTAATTTTGAAAAATATTCATAATGACTTGCAAGTAAAATTACTACATAATGTGCATATGTACTACAGTACATAAATACATTCATATGCAATTTAATTTAAATTATTTGTTAGTATTTTTTTTGAAATTGTAACTTTAATGAAGTTTATGGAAAATTTTATAAATAAGTTTTTAATAATTTTTCCTGACAATTTTTTTTTGAAGATTTCAAATGGATTAATAGCACATTTGTAACAATATTCCCATAAACATCTGCCACTTATCAACATTTCAGCAACAATTTGAACAGTGGAAATGTTAATTCGCATTTTTCATGCCTGTTAAGTCGGCGGCGAAATAAAAATTTAACATGTCCATTCCTTAGACAAAACCTTTCAGAATTCATTTGGATCGAACCAAATTTTGCACCTTCTCATTGTTGTAAGTTCTCTGGTGCAAACGACTCAGGTCGAACATTTTTATTTATTTCTTAACAGAGTTGAAACGTTTTCGCAGAGAACTTACAACAATGAGAAGGTGCAAAATTTGGTTCGATCCAAATGAATTCTGAAAGATTTTGTCTAAGGAATGGACATGTTAAATTTTTATTTCGCCGCCGACTTAACAGGCATCAAAAATGTGAATTAACATTTCCACTGTTCAAATTGTTGCTGAAATGTTGATAAATGGCAGATGTTTATGGGAATATTGTTACAAATGTGTTTATTAATCCATTTGAGATCGTTTCCAATTTTTTAGAAAAATTATTAAAAAATTATTTCTAAAATTTTCCATAAACTTCATTAAAGTTACAAATTTAAAAAAAATATAAACAAATAATTAAAATTAAATTTCATACGAATATATTTTTGTACTGTACATATTTATACACAATATGTAGTATTTTTACTTGCAAGTCATTATGAATATTTTTCAAAATTAAAAAAAGCTGAAATTCAAAGTATTGATAATGCTGCAAGTGTATAGAACATTTTTTTTTTACAAAATATGAAATTAATACATAATTAACTCTTTTAAATTTTTCAAAAAATTTTCATGAGAAATTACTTAAAATTAAAGAAGAAAAGTTGGTTTAAATTAAAATTATATGTTGAATTTTTACGAAAAAAGCATAATATGGTATTTTTATCATGCCATCATGAATATTTTAACAAATGAAAACAAAGTGAAATATTAAAATATCCAAGCATATTTATATTTTTACTAACAATTATGGATTAATAAAATTTTTATGTTCGTTTAATTAATAAAAATAGTTAAAACTGATTTTTTATAATATAATAAATATTACTATGAGTTTGATTTGGTTTCCTATGTTGATTTCCTTTTTCTGTAGATGCGAAATAATATGCGATCTACATACATATGTACATACATATATTATAAATTTGTTCATTTGTATCAAAAATTTTTCTTGGCAAAAAATATTCACGGGAAACCGTATCAAGTAGCGATTTAGATCAGAGGAATCAATTGTGTTCTGTGGTGCAGTTGCTTCAAGAGACGCCGCAATATTCTTTATGCTTTCGTTTGCGCGAGTTCGGAACCTGGCCACGCGCTTTTGGCTTAAAATTTATTTGGATTTTTAATTTTTTTGCAAATTCTTGCTCTAGCATACATGCATACGTATGTATGTACATATGTATATTGATATAAATAAGTAAACTTCCAGACAATACTACATTTTTCATAAATAACTAATATATCATCAAGTATACAATCATACATACATAAGTATATGCACACATCCATATGTATGCATATCTATGTACATATTTATATACATATGTACATATATCTAAATACATAAATTCATATGCATACACATATATGTATGTATGTATGTATGTACTTACGTGCATGTGCATATATTCAACCTTGACCTACGCTTAATCTATGTAAGTAAATCAAATCACAGCGCAATCACAACCGCAGCTGCACTTGTGCCTGCGCCAGCGCCAAATATTCTAAAATATCTGAAACTACATACAACAACAAAAAATTCATTCATAAACGCGTGCGCGTATTCCTAAACACAAATGCCGTTCATTCATAAGCGCAAGCATTTCATCTCCCCGCGCACGCAAATGTTCCCCTCAACGATCTTCTTCGCGACGAACACAAAAATGCTAAAATCTTCAATTTTACAAACCATCGACGGTCATTGAAAATTCCAACACCGCAATATCAGACAATAATGCAAATTGCCAACGTAGTCTGACAAATTGCTGGCATTCTGGAATGTTCTAGAACATTCTAGAACATTCTAGAACATTCTAGAGCTTCTGCCCAAATGCGCATCAATTCATTTGCGTACACGTGCACGCGCAATTGGCGAATCGACACAAAAATTGCCGAAAAACAGAAAAGAATATTCTTTTGCTTACCGTTCCCTTTCCCTTTCAACCCTTCTCTTATCCACAATTGTTGCATAACTCCTCTTCCGTCTCAACTTGCCCCGCTGGCAAGCAAAAAACAGTTTTTTTCTCGGGTTACTACTTTTTCTTCTTTGTTTCATTTTTAGTTGGATTCGTAAATAGTTCTTCTTTTTTGCGCACACATTGCTATGATTTGCATAAATAGCCGTATAAGCGAACGACCTCAAGTGTCTGCTGTGGCTTGGTGCGTATAGTCGCCTGCCACATTATCATATTGCATGTTTTAGCTTTTGCCCCATAGTTCGAATCCCAGATTTTTTTTCGTGCCATGTCTATTTTTATGCATTTTTTTTTTAAATTAAATACGATATACATATTTATTAGCTTTCATAAATTTTTGGAAATCTTTTTTCATTAACATTCCTATTCTGATTTCATATCGTTACGAATGAATATATAAAATTATTGAAAAGTTTTTATTTTTTTAAATAGTTTAAGATGTGTAATATAAAGAAATTGGAATAAAATCTTTTATTAAACCATTATGTTTAATATTATTTAAAATTAAAAAAAAAAGATTTATAAAGAATATATTAATTAAAATTAAATTTGAATTATTTCACTTCATCAGTTACTAGAAAAAGAAAATATTGAAATAAATTTTAATAAAAAGATGCATTATATTAAATTCGTTTTTATTACATTATATATAAAAATTAAATTTTCAATCAATTATTTCCTTTTTTAAAGTTATTTAATTCGGAAAATACCTATCAACCCGAAAATGTTCCTGCAACATTGATTTTCTGCATTTGGCTGCTTTTTAACATGCATTTTACCATTTCGCAGCGTTTTAACATTGGCAAAAAAATTAACATTTCAATTCCGCAGCGAAAACGTTTCAACTCTGTTAAGAAATAAATAAAAATGTTCGACCTGAGTCGTTTGCACCTTCTCATTGTTTGATGTTCTCTGGTATAGTCGCTTTGTATAGCATTTCCACATGTACGGCTTCTGTTGCTTTCTTTTCTTCCGGTGCGCTTACTTTGGTCAGAGAACTTACAACAATGAGAAGGTGCAAAATTTGGTTCGATCCAAATGAATTCTGAAAGGTTTTGTCTAAGGAATGGACATGTTAAATTTTTATTTCGCCGCCGACTTAACAGGCATGAAAAATGCGAATTAACATTTCCACTGTTCAAATTGTTGCTGAAATGTTGATAAGTGGCAGATGTTTATGGGAATATTGTTACAAATGTGCTATTAATCCATTTGAAATCTTCAAAAAAAAATTGTCAGGAAAAATTATTAAAAACTTATTTATAAAATTTTCCATAAACTTCATTAAAGTTACAATTTCAAAAAAAATACTAACAAATAATTTAAATTAAATTGCATATGAATGTATTTATGTACTGTAGTACATATGCACATTATGTAGTAATTTTACTTGCAAGTCATTATGAATATTTTTCAAAATTAAAAAAAGCTGAAATTCGAAGTATTGATAATGTTGCAAGTGTATATGGAAATTTTTTTTTACAAACTATGAAATTAATAAATAATTAACTCTTTTTACATTTTTCAAAAAATTTTCAGGATAAATTACTGAAAACAAAAGAAAAAAATTTGGCTTGCATTAAAATTATTTGTTAAATTTTTACGAAAAAAGGCATAATATGGTATTTTTATCATGCCTTCAAGAATATTTAAAAAAATTAAAAAAATGTGAAATATAAAATATCCAAGCATATTTATATTTTTACTAACTATTATGGATTAATAAAATTTTTATGTTCGTTTAATTAATAAAAATTGTTAAAACTGATTTTTTATAATATAATAAATATTACTATGAGTTTGATTTGGTTTCCTATGTTGATTTCCTTTTTCTGTAGATGCGAAATAATATGCGATCTACATACATATGTACATATATTATAAATTTGTTCATTTGTATCAAAAATTTGTCTTGGCAAAAAATATTCACGGGAAACCGTATCAAGTAGCGATTTAGATCAAAGAAATCAGTTGTGTTCTGTGGTGCAGTTGCTTTAAGAGACGCCACAATATTCTTTATGCTTTCGTTTGCGCGAGTTCGGAACCTGGCCACGCGCTTTTGGCTTAAAATTTATTTGGATTTTTACTTTTTTGCAAATTATTGCACTAGCATACATGCATACGTATGTATGTACATACAGTGGTGGTCACGAATTTAGCACACTTGTTTTGAAACCAAATATTCAATTTTTTTTTTTTTTTTTTTTTTTTAAATCTTAAACATAAACATTATTTTAAAATTAGTATTTGAATTCACATTTTTAGTATAGTATTATATTTATTAATTCGTCATCTGTAAAGAGAAAAATTAAAAAAAAGTTATTCTAGCCTGGACGCGAAGTTAGCACATTTACCAGATCACGTAATTCGCATCACTTTTATCAACTTACCTTCAATGAAAAAAATTCTTAAGTTAGTATTTGGTTGGAAATCCTCTATTTTTGATAACTTCAGTACATCTTCTACCTAAACTTTCAACCAAAACTTCGCATCGTCTCTTTGGTACTGCATTCCAAGCATTTTGAATTTCGGTCCACAATTCTGCTAAGTTTTTCGGTTTTTTTTGTTCGACGTGATGCTCTATGTCATTCCACAAATTCTCAATTGGGTTGAGATCGGGAGACTGAGCTGGCCACTTCAAAACATCAATTTTATTGCGCTCTAAGCAACTCTTCACCAACCGCGAAGTATGCTTAGGATCATTATCATGCATAAAATGCCATTGTAAAGGCAAATTCTCCTCAGCAAAGGGTATCATATGGCTCTCAATTATATTTTTATACAGATATTGATCCATTTTATTGTCGATTTTTACTATGGGGCCTACACCGTGCCAGGAAAAGGCTCCCCAAACCATTACGTGTCCCCCACCATGTTTAACGGTTTTGATGGTGTACCTCGGATCATGTTGCTTGTTTTGTGGACGCCACACATACTTTTTTCCATCAGAGCCGAATCTACAAAACTTTGATTCATCGCTCCAAAGCACATTTTTCCAAAAACTTAATGGTTTTTCCATGTGCTCCTTTGCGAACGCTAACCTGGCATTTAAATTCTTTTTTGAAACAAGAGGCTTTCGCTGTGCTATGCACCCTCGCAAATTTTGAGCATTTAGCCTTCGTCTAACCGTTCTGGAGGACACAACAATATTGTAATTGGCCTCTAATTCCTTTTGTATGTCTTTGGAGCTTTTAAACGGGTCCTTAACAGACATTCTTCGAATTATCTCATCTTCCTTTGGTGACGTTTTTAACGCTCGTGGAGCCTGCTTGACGTTTTTTGTGGTTCCAAATGTTTTTACGTGTTGTAAAGAGTTATACACCATTTTACGGGAACATTTCAATAAGCGAGTAATCTCTGCAATAGATTTCCCTTGACCTTTTAGATCTTCGATTAGCTCCCTCTTTGCTTCTGAACACCATTGACCTTTCGCCATGTTTAATTTCAATCAACTAATTTTTTTAACTATTTTTACACTCTTCTCAAACTTTTATACACCACTATCTCGAATTCTATTATCCAGACTCAACAAAGATCTCACCAAAGTTAAAAATGTGCTAAATTCGTGTCCAGCTTTAAACGCGAACTGTTTATAACGCTCCCGTATATTTTACAATTGGTGAAAAATATTACGATAAAAGTAACGGGATATGGTAATTGAGACAGTTGCAGCTAGTAACTGGAATTTTACGGCTAGATTTTAGAGGAGAGGCGAAATAATCAAATCCTACTAAAAACAATATGGTGTGTGCTAAATTCGTGGCCACCACTGTATGTATATTGATATAAATAAGTAAACTTCCAGACAATACTACATTTTTCATAAATAACTAATATATCATCAAGTATACAATCATACATACATATATGCACACATCCATATGTATGCATGTCTATGTACATATTTATATACATATGTACATATATCTAAATACATAAATCCATATGCATCCACATATACATATGTACATACATATGTACTTACTTACGTGCATGTGCATATATTCAACCTTGACCTACGCTTAATCTATGTACATATGTATGTAAGTAAATCAAATCACAGCGCTGGCGCCAAATATTCTAAAATATCTGAAACTACATACAACAACAAAAAATTCATTCATAAACGCGTGCGCGTATTCCTAAACACAAATGCCGTTCATTCATAAGCGCAAGCATTTCATCTCCCCGCGCACGCAAATGTTCCCCTCAACGATCTTCTTCGCGACGAACACAAAAATGCTAAAATCTTCAATTTTACAAACCATCGACGGTCATTGAAAATTCCAACACCGCAATATCAGACAATAATGCAAATTGCCAACGTAGTCTGACAAATTGCTGGCATTCTAGAATGTTCTAGAACATTCTAGAACATTCTAGAACATTCTAGAGCTTCTGCCCAAATGCGCATCAATTCATTTGCGTACACGTGCACGCGCAATTGGCGCATCGACACAAAAATTACCGAAAAACAGAAAAGAATATTCTTTTGCTTACCGTTCCCTTTTCCTTTCAACCCTTCTCTTATCCACACTTGTTGCATAACTCCTCTTCCGTCTCTACTTGCCCCGCTGGCAGGCAAAGAACAGTTTTTTTCTCGAGTTACTACTTTTTCTTCTTTGTTTCATTTTTAGTTGGATTCGTAAATTGTTCTTCTTCTCTGCGCACACATTGCTATGATTTGCATAAATAGCCGTATAAGCAAACGCCATCAAGTGTCTGCTGTGGCTTAGCGCGTATAGTCGCCTACCACATTATCATATTGCATGTTTTAGCTTTTGACTCATAGTTCGAATCCAGCTTTTTTTTCGTGCCATGTCTAATTTTTCTGGATTTTTTTTTTTTAATTAAATACAATATATTTATTAACTTTCATAAATTTTTGGAAATCTTTTTTTATTCACATTCCTTTTCTGCTTTCATTTCGTTACAAATGAATTTACGAAATTATTGAAAAGTTTTCATTTTTTTAAATAGTTTAAGATGTGTAATATAAAGAAATTGGAATAAAATCTTTTATTAAACTATTATGTTTAATATTATTTAATATTAAAACAAAAAGATTTTAAAAATATATATTAATTAAAATTAAATTTGAATTATTTCACTTCATTAGTAACTAGAAAAAGAAAATATTGAAATAAATTTTAATAAAAAGATCCATTATATTAAATTCGATTATATTACATTATATATAAAAATTAAATTTTCAATAAATTATTTACTTTTTTAAAGTTATTTAATTCGGAAAATACCCATCAACCCGAAAATGTTCCCGCAACATTGAATTTGTGTATTTTTTCGCTTTTGCAACATGCATTTTAACATTTGGCAGCATTTTAACATTGCCAGAAAATGTTAGTTAGCGTTCCTCTGCCCAATCCTTTCAACTCTGTTAAGAAATAAATAAAAATGTTCGACCTGAGTCGTTTGCACCTTCTCATTGTTTGATGTTCTCTGCTTTGGTTGCGTTTAGCTTCGCTGCAGTTAATGTGACAACACAAGAAACTCGAACACTTTCGCTTTTGAGGTTGCATTTTCACATCAAGAAGCTGTACTTATTGCCAGTGTTATCAGAGAACTTACAACAATGAGAAGGTGCAAAATTTGGTTCGATCCAAATGAATTCTGAAAGGTTTTGTCTAAGGAATGGACATGTTAAATTTTTATTTCGCCGCCGACTTAACAGGCATGAAAAATGCGAATTAACATTTCCACTGTTCAAATTGTTGCTGAAATGTTGATAAGTGGCAGATGTTTATGGGAATATTGTTACAAATGTGCTATTAATCCATTTGAAATCTTCAAAAAAAAATTGTCAGGAAAAATTATTAAAAACTTATTTATAAAATTTTCCATAAACTTCATTAAAGTTACAATTTCAAAAAAAATACTAACAAATAATTTAAATTAAATTGCATATGAATGTATTTATGTACTGTAGTACATATGCACATTATGTAGTAATTTTACTTGCAAGTCATTATGAATATTTTTCAAAATTAAAAAAAGCTGAAATTCGAAGTATTGATAATGTTGCAAGTGTATATGGAAATTTTTTTTTACAAACTATGAAATTAATAAATAATTAACTCTTTTTACATTTTTCAAAAAATTTTCAGGATAAATTACTGAAAACAAAAGAAAAAAATTTGGCTTGCATTAAAATTATTTGTTAAATTTTTACGAAAAAAGGCATAATATGGTATTTTTATCATGCCTTCAAGAATATTTAAAAAAATTAAAAAAATGTGAAATATAAAATATCCAAGCATATTTATATTTTTACTAACTATTATGGATTAATAAAATTTTTATGTTCGTTTAATTAATAAAAATTGTTAAAACTGATTTTTTATAATATAATAAATATTACTATGAGTTTGATTTGGTTTCCTATGTTGATTTCCTTTTTCTGTAGATGCGAAATAATATGCGATCTACATACATATGTACATATATTATAAATTTGTTCATTTGTATCAAAAATTTGTCTTGGCAAAAAATATTCACGGGAAACCGTATCAAGTAGCGATTTAGATCAAAGAAATCAGTTGTGTTCTGTGGTGCAGTTGCTTTAAGAGACGCCACAATATTCTTTATGCTTTCGTTTGCGCGAGTTCGGAACCTGGCCACGCGCTTTTGGCTTAAAATTTATTTGGATTTTTACTTTTTTGCAAATTATTGCACTAGCATACATGCATACGTATGTATGTACATATGTATATTGATATAAATAAGTAAACTTCCAGACAATACTACATTTTTCATAAATAACTAATATATCATCAAGTATACAATCATACATACATATATGCACACATCCATATGTATGCATGTCTATGTACATATTTATATACATATGTACATATATCTAAATACATAAATCCATATGCATCCACATATACATATGTACATACATATGTACTTACTTACGTGCATGTGCATATATTCAACCTTGACCTACGCTTAATCTATGTACATATGTATGTAAGTAAATCAAATCACAGCGCTGGCGCCAAATATTCTAAAATATCTGAAACTACATACAACAACAAAAAATTCATTCATAAACGCGTGCGCGTATTCCTAAACACAAATGCCGTTCATTCATAAGCGCAAGCATTTCATCTCCCCGCGCACGCAAATGTTCCCCTCAACGATCTTCTTCGCGACGAACACAAAAATGCTAAAATCTTCAATTTTACAAACCATCGACGGTCATTGAAAATTCCAACACCGCAATATCAGACAATAATGCAAATTGCCAACGTAGTCTGACAAATTGCTGGCATTCTAGAATGTTCTAGAACATTCTAGAACATTCTAGAACATTCTAGAGCTTCTGCCCAAATGCGCATCAATTCATTTGCGTACACGTGCACGCGCAATTGGCGCATCGACACAAAAATTACCGAAAAACAGAAAAGAATATTCTTTTGCTTACCGTTCCCTTTTCCTTTCAACCCTTCTCTTATCCACACTTGTTGCATAACTCCTCTTCCGTCTCTACTTGCCCCGCTGGCAGGCAAAGAACAGTTTTTTTCTCGAGTTACTACTTTTTCTTCTTTGTTTCATTTTTAGTTGGATTCGTAAATTGTTCTTCTTCTCTGCGCACACATTGCTATGATTTGCATAAATAGCCGTATAAGCAAACGCCATCAAGTGTCTGCTGTGGCTTAGCGCGTATAGTCGCCTACCACATTATCATATTGCATGTTTTAGCTTTTGACTCATAGTTCGAATCCAGCTTTTTTTTCGTGCCATGTCTAATTTTTCTGGATTTTTTTTTTTTAATTAAATACAATATATTTATTAACTTTCATAAATTTTTGGAAATCTTTTTTTATTCACATTCCTTTTCTGCTTTCATTTCGTTACAAATGAATTTACGAAATTATTGAAAAGTTTTCATTTTTTTAAATAGTTTAAGATGTGTAATATAAAGAAATTGGAATAAAATCTTTTATTAAACTATTATGTTTAATATTATTTAATATTAAAACAAAAAGATTTTAAAAATATATATTAATTAAAATTAAATTTGAATTATTTCACTTCATTAGTAACTAGAAAAAGAAAATATTGAAATAAATTTTAATAAAAAGATCCATTATATTAAATTCGATTATATTACATTATATATAAAAATTAAATTTTCAATAAATTATTTACTTTTTTAAAGTTATTTAATTCGGAAAATACCCATCAACCCGAAAATGTTCCCGCAACATTGAATTTGTGTATTTTTTCGCTTTTGCAACATGCATTTTAACATTTGGCAGCATTTTAACATTGCCAGAAAATGTTAGTTAGCGTTCCTCTGCCCAATCCTTTCAACTCTGTTAAGAAATAAATAAAAATGTTCGACCTGAGTCGTTTGCACCTTCTCATTGTTTGATGTTCTCTGGTGTTATTTACTCGTGAGTAGTTTCCATATGCGCCTGGGTGTGTGTGTGTGTGCGAATAACAATATATTGTCTTCTTCTCAAACTAACAATACTTGGTTTATATCTTCAAGATTTGCTCGAAAGTTTGTAAGTAGGTAAGAAGAAATTCACCTTCGATTTTATGCATTTCCTTTTTAGTTCACTTCTAGCAGCTGTGGAATGATTGCAATTGAATGTAAACTAATAAAAGTCGTAATGTGTTAAAATGTTAGTAGAACTGGTGCTTTCATGTTTCTTATTATAGGGATATTCTCTATGTCTTTCAAGATTGCAAGATTGCACAAAATGTAAAATTACTATACCAAAATATACAAGAGTATAAGAACACCAGATTGCTTGCTCCACTTCTTACTGGGTTGCTGTCTTTTCTTTTTAGCAGGTGGCGCAACGTCTTCAGTAATTTGCTTTTCTAAAAATGTTAAATGAACTTTTGAAAATAATTAAAACTTAACTTTTACCAACACAATAACAGAACAAAAGAATAATAAAAGATAGCAGGCACAGCGTGGCAGTAAATATGGGTTGCATAAATTTTCAAGCGTGTGATATGTTATAGTGCCATTGCTCGAATTGGAAAACTTTGAACAATTCCTTTGAAGTGAAACATCTTTTCTTTTCTTCTATATTAGTATTGAGAGTGATATATCGAAACGTGGTATGCTACGGTGACACTAAAGGGCTGATTAAGACCACTTTTCATAAATTTTTAATTTTCAAATAGAAATCAGAGCAATGCATTTCGGCTGTATCTGATTAGCCAGAAATTGGCACACCTTATAAAAATCCAATGCGAAATGCATTGAACAGATTTCTATTTGAAAATTAAAAATTTATGCGAAGTTGTGCGAAGTATCCTTAATCAGCCCCAAGACAATCTCACTGTCATTCATTCTCCCATTTACTCGTAGCTTTGACTCCAGTGCAAGCACAATGTCGTACCATGACTCTATTATATTACTTCCATAATATAAATAAAACATGGCATTAGTAATCTGGTATCATCAAATAAATATACAGTTAACACGCTTTTGCCGTGTAGTTCAATTCATATAATTTCAAAACAATAAAATATTCCCATTAAGTCATTGAATCGAAATATAATATATACAAATTTCTGGAGTATAAAACGAACAAATTAATCGAGAGATATTTCACTTCGCCAATGTGGCACTAAGCTTGTTTTTTTTTTTTTAATATAATGAGAGCACATCGAGGCCACTCTACCCATACGGTAGGAATGGAGGTAGCGTTGTTGTTGTGCATTCGCGTTGATGTGAAATATAGCGTTTGGTTTTTGGTACTCCACCTTTCACGTTTTACTTCTGTTGGTTTTGTTCCTTTTTCCACTCGCATCCAAATTTTTTGAGGTACTCATTATGACATTTAAAGCATAAAAACTGCGCAATACCAAATGATACGCAGTATCTTAGAGCGCAGGTGCGGGCCCAGAAAAAGTTTGGAAGAGGGCTTTGCAATTGTATTAGTCAGATATATATAGATATATAAAATATACAATTTTCAAAATAAAAATAACCTTTTTCAAAAAATGCATTTATGAAAAACATTTTTGCAATCCCATTGCGAGGAAACTTTTATTACCTAACGATAGTAAGGGTGTTCATTAATACATGTTGCCAGAACTCCCCAATTTTATTTGGGAAACAAAAACACCACTACGGTTAAAAAATGTCGCAAAATGTAGACGTCTACATTTTGTAACACATTTCGGAACGATGTTATGTATTTTGTGCAAACTTGAACCATTATACATACATATATCTTATGCAAAGGAGTAATTTGGCGTTAATTTTGATTTAAATTGTTTATCTAATAGATAATTAATAGTTGCTTTGGCTGGGTATTTGAACCCCCAGGGCGTATATATTTTTGTATATATGTATGTGCACATTATACTTAAATGCTTAGTAAATGTCTACTCGTATATACCGATATTCGGATATATACATACATACACACATACAAGGGTACTAACAAAAGTTCGGGTAAATTGATGAAATTTTATAAGCTTTTGGAGACGAGAAAACATAAAATTACTGATGAAAGGTCAGTGAAAATTTCTTCACCAACGCAACAAAAAAGTCGCCACGCAATTAATACAATAAATTATACCAAGTGAATGAGGAAATCTGATCGAAAGTTCGAAAACCGAGAGTCTTGCAACGAAGTTTAGTTTAATAAGTATGACCCGGAAACTAAACAGCAGTCAATAACATAGAGTCCACAAGGAACAAATGCATCTTTTAAAGCCAGCAAGGAAAGTTATAATCTCAGCTTACTCAGACAGTAATTACCAAATGCATCGAAAATTGTCCACACGATGTATAAATAGTAGATGTATCGATGCATCGATGTTTTTGAACAACAGTGAAGCGTCATTTTAGTTTTTCAATTGAGCAAAAAAGATTGAAGATGTTGATTGTAGGCTTGTTAGCCATCTCAATCAAAAATATCAAGTTTCACAAATGAAGCAATTTCCTTCAGCTATTAGGATTTTTTTAGGCTGCCTTATGATCAACCACCACATTTTCTGTGAATAAACTTAAACTACCTTTAAGTGATATTGTTATATCCAGAAAACATATTATCGAATGGACAAGAGTTTTTCTAAAAAACCTAAAAATTAAGGAAGAATTTTTGATGACTTAAAAATTTAAATTTGTATGATTCCTTTGGTTGCCCAGTTCAAATAGACTTTTGTCTATTATAACATAATTAGCTCAGCTTTAGTAATTAATTTCAAATTTTGTACAATTTTGGTAATAACACATTTTGTTGTGAAATATTATTTGAGAAATCCTATGCAAATCGATACGTCGATGTTTCCCTTCGATGTATCGAAAAATATGGTTGTGCATTTCGATACATCGAATCAAAGAAATACATCGCGATATTTTTGCCACTGGCATCGCTATTACCAAAAGTGATGGAAAATAGAAAACCCGAGGAACTGTGTTCCGTTACTTTTTACACTACGTTAATGCGCCAGCTCACACTCCTGATGCTGCAAGTAGCTTTATTGCACTTTCTGGGAACAAAGAAACATTCCTGGCACCATATTTTCTGAATCTAGCGCCGTACGATTTCTGATTATTTCGAATAATGAAGAAAAATGGCAAGAAAAAGAGTGTGGCTACTATGCAAAGATAATTAATGCGGTTAATGTTGAACTTAAAAACCTGCAAAAATGCGATTTTGTGAACCCTTTTAAACAATACATATACAAAGTAAAGAAATGTAAAGATACAAAATAATGATGATAAAAATTACAAATATTTTGTTATGTTTTTCCCATGCTTCTAGCCGGAACTTTTGAGAATACCCTCGGACATGTTCAGCAGGCGCTAACGCAAATCTATTTTTTAGCCCATTAAATAAAAACAAAATGAAAGAGTAAAAAGCGTTGGCCTAAAATAAACGACAATGAACCAGTTGTCGAGGAACACTTATAAGCTGGAACCGAACATAAGGGGGGGAGAAACAAAGATCGGTAAAACAGGCATTGTGCAGGCCATGTAAGCGGGTAAAACGGGTGCCTGTGTGCGCGCTTGAATAAACTTAGAGTAAAGTAAAATTATTTCGCAAATCACCCAAACTCATTATCACCGCCAACATCCAGCGAAGGGTTCACTCGTACGCAGATATGTCCATATGTGTGTACGTCTGCATGTGTGTGTATGCGTACACACCGCAAAGCGCCACCAAGTACTACGCAAAGGGAACATTACACCGAGTCAGTTTTGTTTATAAGTTTGCTACCTCTGGCAATATTTTGTACAGCCGACTTAGTTGCTTGTGTTTGTCATTCTTGTGAAATTTTGTTTGAACTTTTTAATTAAACTTGATTATCACATTATATAAGTATCAAACTTTGCATACTTCGGAGCTGTTTGAGTACTACTCCAAAGAATTTCACTCCACAGTCTTTGAATTTTCAACGGTTTGCTTCTTTTGTAACCTTTGAAATTATGAACAAAAAGTAAACGCTATGGCCATGCCAGTACATACGACGATATGTTGAAACTTCCTCCACTAAGTTAGCTGCTTAATTATTTCCATATTCAATTAATTTGCTCGTTTCATTCTCAGACGTCTAGGGGCTATTGACGCGACAGCTGTCGAAGATGCATACATACCTACTTAAATTTGAAAACCGCTTTTAGCCACGACTTTGAGCCCTCTTTTAATTGCTTCATTTTGATTTTATTTTTTTGTTGAAACAAAGATATATTCTTTTATTTTATTTCGGTTCGTGTATTTTGTTTTACTTTATTTAATTTTATTTGAGTTCAAATTTTTTATTGCATTTTTTAGGTGTATGTATATATGTACGGAAATACATATGTATGTATTGCAGTTTGGCATATCTGCAGAAAATTCATAACAAATTTAAGTTTTATTTTATTTTTACGTTAAAATTATCTTATTTTATTTTGTTTTATTGAATTTTATTTTAGCTCATATTTTTCGTTTGTATTTTGTTTTATCTAATTTTCTGCTGTTTGATTAATTTTTTTTTGTTTCTAGTTTTATTTAATATTATTTGTTTTATATTTTTTCACTTTATTTTATTGAAGTTTAGTTTTTTTAATAATTTTTTTATTTATTTTTATTTTTTATTTATTTTTTATTAATTTATTATTATTATATTTTCATATGTATGTGTGTATGCAGGCAGGCACGTATGTATGTATGTATATACATATGTATGTATATATTCGAAAATTCTATTTTGCTAGCGTCCCTATTATTTATTTTTAATTACTTTCTTTTAATTGGCTGTGCAAATAATTCAATCACTTAACTGGCATTTGTTATGATTCAATTTTCGTATCAGTTCGGTATATTGTTGTTGCGATTATATAAGATTGACCCAAAACTATTATCTTGCTCTGCTATTCGTTGTTATCTCACTCTCGCCTTTCATTAATTTCACGTTAAGCCTTTGCTGATAATTTCTCTATTGAAGCGCTCTTGTCGCTCACAAACAATACTTATGGCTACGGCTACACGAACAACAAAAGCAAGATTTTATGATAATTAGGCGATGACAGTTTAATGTCTTCGTCAGTCAGAAACAATCAATAAGCAGCAAATTCCAATTAAGTAAATTTGATGTGGCTTGTATCAATAGAAATTTGTATTACTAGAATAATGTAAACAATAGGAAGACAACCAACATCATCAAAAACGGCATTATCGCATTTTGTTGAAAATAAAAATAAACGCCTCGCTCGCTATAAATAGATATATATTTCTTTATACAATTGTTTAGTCGCCGCTCTCGCTACACCCCTCTTATCTTTTCCTACCGATAAAAACCTCTTCAGTGCCACTCGCCGAGAGCACGTAGTGTTATCTCTTGCACCTGAACATGGGGTGGTGTGGAGAGCGCGTAAATGACTGCGTTCGCAACATCATCGGGCTGCAAAATCACATCGCCCAACATTGCTTTAGTCTCGTCTGGCACGATCGGAGTCGACACCCAACCGGGACTAATATTCTGTGGAATATATAGCATATTTATACAAAAAAAAAACTAACTATTTGAAACATTCAGATTGCAAAATTCGCATGCTGCTCGCTTTGAGCACTCACCGTTGTCTTGACCTTTATTTTGAGTGCTATCAGCTCTTGTCGGCAAATCTCATTGACTGCATGCAAAGCGGATTTTGTTGGTGTATAAATATTCAAGCTGGGTTCCTGTTTGTCAGGAATATAACCTGGCAAACCTGCAGTGCTGCCAATGAATATCAAATGTCCCGGATAGTTTCGTTGTCGCATGCTTTCGAGAGCATTTTGCAGGCAATAAATGGCACCTATTAAATTCGTGTTCAATACATCGCGTATATCGTCAATGGGCATGTCAATCAGATTGCCGTCACGTAGAGTGCCCGCATTGTTGACGAGTATATCGATGCCACCTAGCGTCTGCTTAATCCAATTGAACGTTTCAACCACTTGCTTTTCTTGCGATATGTCGCACTGCTTCTTGAAATGGAAGAGCTTCTGTTGGTCGATAGGCAGGGAGCGTTTGAGTTGCTCCAAGAGTTCGATACGACGCGCCAACCCCACAACCCGTATACCTTCGGCCAAAATCAACTTGACACAGGCGGCACCAATGCCCGAACTGGCACCAGTCACCACAGCAACCCTATTTCTCCAGCGATCCATGAGTAGAAAATTTAATTCTATGAAAATTAAATTCAATTAAAATTGTTATAAAGTTCTACTTGCTGCCAGAGAACTGCACATGGGTGCTGAGCAGCAGAGACTGATTTGGGGGCAGGCCTGCGATGCATATTTGTAAAGTTTGCGAATTGCGCAAGTTTTTTGTTTTAGTTTAGTTGCAACCGATAAGCTGGCTTCCAGTTATGTCTAACATTAGGTGTGTATGTGTGAATGTGTGCACTGATTTTATTCAAATAAAAATAGTCATCGTACAAATGACTTATCAAATGGTCGGGTGCTTTACTCCGTTCTCTGTACGAGTATCTACATATATGTATGTACTTGGACAATCTTTAATGAATGCATTTACATAGTGCGTAATCTCAAGTCAAAAGCGTAGCAAAGTTTTAAAAGTGGAAATACTTAAAATATTAAATTATGCTATATTTTTTATTTCTAGTTGAAGCAAATATTGAGACATTCAATTTGACAAAAAATAGGTTGATTTTTTATCGCGCACCTATGTATTTCTTTTTTCTGGCTTCACATTGATTGAAATTGTAAATAAAATTACATGTCACACTCAGGTATTAGAGTAACCGCCTCAGCTTTCTTCAGAGATCTTATTTGATCAGGGTAAAAATTTACGAAATCATTTTGGGTACAAAATGTGGAAGTCTATTTTTTGTGGCTAATGTTTTTGTAGGGAGAGAAAGAGTTTTTTGTATCCGCGCAAATTTCCAAAAACCCGAAAACGTTAGCGATATGTCAGCAACGACGAAAGCGCAACCTTCCAACAAATAAAAATGTATAGGGCCAAGGATGTACATATGAATATACATATGTATTTATGTATGTACAGAGCAAATGCAGCAAACAAAATGCATATACAAGCAAATACAAATATCAACTGCATTGAGGTGAATAACCTCATATGATTGGCCTTGAATATTTCAGACATATAATTATTAAATAGGTGACATACATATGTATGTATAACAACATATGATCGACGAATGCAGCGGTAATGGGTGACCCAACAGTTTTGTGTTTGCTATATTTCTAGAGCAATAAAGTATTATATTTTTCAAATTTAAAACGTCTTAAACTAAATATCGTAAGTATGTATGGATGTATTGTGTGACTGCAAATTTGGCACTTTTTATTATTATTTTATTATACCGTATGTATAGCCTGAAATAATAAGTGCAAAATTACAAATTACAAAATAACATCACAAAGAGAGAATTATATTTATAGGGCTTTACGTGTGTATTTCAGGTGTTACAATTTCATCATTTAAATTATTAATATATAACTTAACTTTCTATCTAAAAATAAATATTTTCCCCCAGAATTTAAACTACAGTAGCCGAGTGAATAGAGTGTGCGCGAGTTAAGTATCCTCCAGGATACCGTTGGAAAAATTAGGAAGATGTAACCTCCTTCTTATTGACCAGTTCCTTGGTCTTTTGTAGAAAATGCCAATTTTGATTGCCTTCACCACAAAATTACTCGTTGCAATACTGAGTTTGGGTAACTGCACTGCCAATAATTTAAATAAAAAACAGTTCTTTCCAATTGGAACTCCAATATAAAAGTGATTTATTAAAATTAATTAGTTTACAAAGAAACCTATGAATTTAATAAATGTGCTAACTAATATAATTGTGAAATATATTGACCTAATTGCTAAAAAGAGTTACATTGACAAAAATACTTAAACTAGCTTATTCTACCAGCTGTTTCTGCTGCGTCTGCTGTCTGCTGTCCTCTTTAGGTAATGTTGTTGTTGTTGCCTCATTGCACTTGTCGTTGTTGTTGTTCGTTAGTGTAATGTTCCGGCCGGTTGGCTGTTGACTTTAGTTTAGCTGCGCTACACTGGTTGGGTCGGCATTCTGGGTGTCATGAAGTACATAAGCGCCAAATTATTGTCATTTTGAGTAGTTCACATACCAAAAATAAAAATTAATTATTTATTAAGATAAAAAGTTCAATGCATATACACTATCAACAATTCACTATCACAAAATTGCAAATTATCTACAGTGCCGGAGAAAAGCATTGCCAAATAAATATTTATTTTATTTTTCATTGTTTTTCATGCTAAAACTTTTGGCGTAGAATACGTCTTACCTTACGGTATGGGCACCAATGTCAGGTTTTTATTGTTGTAATCTCTATTTCTTTAATTATAAGGAAACGGCTCGATAAATTTTTTTTTTTTTTTTTTTTTGTAGTCAAATGAAGATGTTAGCTTTCGTTTGACATACATTTCATGTTGGTTGATATCTTCCTAATATTTAAATTTCTCAAATAAAAATTGTATAAACACATGCACACAAATATGTATGTGTGTGGTGTTTGGTTGAGTGTTTGCTGTTGGGCGATTTAAATGTACTCGTGCAGCCCTTTCTTTGTATTGCATAATTTTAGGCGGGCAAGTTAAAGTAGAGTAAAAGAAGAGAAAATGCTGCCAAGCACTGCAAAATAACAATGCTGATTGATGCTGTTCGACAACAGCTGGAAGTTGAGTGAGTGTTAATAACGAGGATGGCGTATTCTACGCTAAACTTAATGGCCGTGTCTCTGACACAGCCTGCTTCTTTTTTTTCAATAATTTGTTTATATCAAAATATAGCTAATTTTTATTATAAAATCATACAAATCCCGATTTCAAAAATAAGAAATAAAATTTTCATTAAAATTTCATACTTTACTCCGACGTTTTACAAAAACTTGACATACATGGATATGCCCATAGTACATATGTATGTACATATGTATGTACATATGAATGTATGTACATACATATACCATTTGCATCAAAGGAAGAACTTCTCAAAACATGGATATATCAGTGGTATCTGTATAGATATGAAGATCGATTTAATAAATTCATATGCTCGAACCTAAAACGCTTAACACAATTACATAAGTACATATATGAGTTAAAAATAATTTTGATTAAACTTTAGCAAATAGTTCATGCCCATGATCAATTCTTGACCCCTAAGAGGATGTGAAAAAATTTATGGTTTTGAATGTTGAATAGTCATAAAAATATTTATTCCTAATATACATACATACATATTTACAGACGTATGTATGTACATACTACATATGTATGACTATCATAACGAGTCCAATAAAATTGTTATTGCATTTAATTATTAAAAAATACGACTACAGAGATTCTCTGCGGCCAAATTAAATTAAAAATTGCATTGCCATCGAGCTCTGAGTGAATCATATACTATTAATCTATTAATACGTTTTTTTGCTCCCAGCATCTGAAAACTGAAAGTATTTAAATATGCAAGATAATGAATAAATAAAGTACTTTTAAATCATATTGTCCTAATCGCGAATATTTAAACATAAAATTTCGAAATTAGATTACATTTTATTTACTTATTAGTTTGCCAACATTTTACTTAAACGGAATTATTTATATTCAAATACTATGTTAAAAAAGCGAATAAAAAAACAAAATAGTAAAAACAATAAAAATATCGCAGGGGACACCCGGGTTTGAACCGGGGACCTCTCGATCTGCAGTCGAATGCTCTACCACTGAGCTATATCCCCACATAAATAATTTTGTGCTAAAGCTCTATTAAAGCAACATCATGTATGTTTAGTTGATTGTCAATGTGCACGCTTTTAGCACTGTCAGTTTTTAAAAATCGTACAAAGCAAAGAAAATTGAACGGTGAATAGAGAAACGCGTGTGAATAAACAAAGAGAGAACAGTAAATCTAGCAGCATGCTATTTCTCATCAACGGCTGGGAATTGAGAAAATGTATTTAAAATAGATTTTTGTCTGATTTCTACACAAGGCCGTTATATTGCTCATTGAACACCAATATTGAATATGGGGATGTAGCTCAGATGGTAGAGCGCTCGCTTAGCATGTGAGAGGTACGGGGATCGATGCCCCGCATCTCCAGGAAGTATTTTTTTCTTTAAATTTTTGTTTTATCTTCCTATTATTTTTTCATTAACTTTTAACGATTTTCGTGACAAATTAAAACCATGAAATCGAACTTTCGCGATAATGGAAACCAAAATCAAATCAAAGTATGTATAGTGATTATTATTGAAATAATAATTTAATCTTTTTTATTTTTGTATAATTCTGCTACGTATGTAGTTTCTCAATACCCAAATGACGCCATATGCGTCTTCGATGTTCAGTTACTGTAAGAAAATGTTGTACGAAGCTTCTAATTGAATTGTCTATATACACGAATATAAACAACTTATGTTTTTTTTTTCATTTTGTGGTTCCCTTCCTTATTAGTGGGAAGGCTTGTTAATCCACTAATCAGTAGTTTTTTTTTTACATGCAGTTTTTTTATATTTCGATAAGTGTGGTAGCTAACGACTAACAAATTACCAGTCTGCCAAGTTTGACAGTTGTTTGATATTAAGCAACGCACCCGTTCTAAATTGTTTTAGATTGTAAGTTGCTTATTACTATGATGCAAAGGACGCTATTGGAAGCTCAGTTTGAATAAAACTGAATTAGCTGTGAAAAATGTACCAGAGAAAGAGAGAAATTTATGAGATATGCCTGCTAATAGGAATGTGTTAAAAAAATTGAATAAAAATCAGAAATTAAGAAATGAGCTGCTTTTTATTTAAATTAAATTGTATTCTTAAATAGTCGAAGAACAGAACAAGTACAAAATACATACATACATACATATGCACTATATATCTACGTACATAGTACATACGTATGTATGTATGTACTAGCTGTATAAATGTATATTAAAAAATGTACAAAGTTGCCTGGTTAAAACACCTTGGTGGAATAAAAAGCAGTGTCTCTCGCACCTGCACTACATTGCCAACAAAATTCAGTAGTGTTGGGTTTGTGTGCGTATGGTGAATATGGTGGAATTGTATTAAACCACAACGCGCATGTACACCGCCGCGATAGCAGTACTTTTACTGCGTTGTAGCGTTAAAGCGAATGTGCGGCTCAATGGTCTAGGGGTATGATTCTCGCTTTGGGTGCGAGAGGTCCCGGGTTCAAATCCCGGTTGAGCCCGGTTAACTTTTTTGCGATTCCTTTTTTTTTTTTATTTATATAATTAATTTCTATAAATGATTTAATATTAATTTTTTATTTTCTCATATGCATCCTATTGTTCGAATTTCCTGTAAAATGTACACGTTGTAAATAATGACAATGAAAGATCATTAATTTTATTTCCAAAAGCCTTAACATTTTTGACAAATCGTGCCGAACTCTCGAACAAATTTTTTTATGTAATGGATCCCCGGTATTTTATTACCATTAACTTCAAACTCCGTTTTTCCGTTCCCATCCCTTCTGGTAATATTGAATTAAAACAAAGTTACGAACAAACTATTTAAACAACCGCAAGGTTTTGGGTTTAGTGAAGGAAAAAATGATTAATTAACCCTACGAACGATATATGTACATACCGATGTATGTATGTATATGTACATACATAAAGATATAAATACATAGATATACCTAAAAATTATAAAATAACAAAAATTATTTGTATATAGGTACTATGTGTGTATCTTCGCAATTTAAAGGAAAAATTGCCAAAAATATTAATTGACAAGGGGACACCCGGGTTTGAACCGGGGACCTCTCGATCTGCAGTCGAATGCTCTACCACTGAGCTATATCCCCAAGTGGCGCTTGCTTGGAAATATCTATATAAAAGAGTGTTCGGTCGTTGGGGGGAAAAGGGGGCAGGCTATTCGTTTTGGGGATGGAACAGAACTCTGTTCGGCGTATATAGAAAAAACTGTTCCGGACAGAATGAAAATTAGAATCGGCTCTTTGAAGGCACTTCTTGACAAGTGGCAAACATCGTCTCTATCTAATTTCCAGTTCTTATTGATACAACCTCGTTCATTACTATATAAGAGTGCGATAAATATCCTAACATACATACCACTGGGAATATTATGAAATAACATTTTTAATGTATCCATGCAAGTTTTTCAATTCATACAGCGCAGTTGTACTGAGTTAAACCTCCCAACATAACCAAAAGCCGCTTAGTGCACTTTTTGCACCAAAATTGAAAGCCGACTGATTATAAAATGTAGTTTTTATCTGGCAATAATCTTAATGTAAAGCCTCTATCTATTCCTTCGCATTTCATTTCAAGTGGTAAACACTTTTTAGTTTTCATCTTCGATTATATATCAAAAGAGTCACTCTTACGGAAATAGAAATTAAATTACTAATTATTTTCATTTCCATTTCATTTCATTTATTGTAAAACAGAAAATTAGAACAATAAGATTGCAATTATCTTTTTCAGTACAATGGTAATTTCAAACTAAAAAATTATCAAGAGAAAAAGTAAATAATAATAAAAATATAATGCTAATGCCAATAGCATAAAAGAAATTTTTCAAAAAGTAGGCAGCGAGCTTCATCAGACATATAACGACAAATTTTCAATTTAGCGAAAGTACGAATACAAAACATTCTTAGAGTTGGTTTTATTCAAACTATTACGAATATGCGCGAGAATCGAGTCCCAAATGCGAATAGCATTGACGAAAAATATTCTTGAAATATGTCAGGTAATTATATTTGGGTATAATCAATTCTGTTAAGCGACGAGAGTTTGGGAAGGATGTTTATCATAAAGATAGTTAGGCTCTTAATTCATAACTAGGTAAAATAGAAAAACACAATTTTTAGCTGTCATATATTCAGAAATACCACGAATAACCAAACATTATTATTATGTTATATTATAAAATGAATGAACGAGGTTTTTGCAAAAGAGTTATTAGAAAAATGTATCATAAAAAACGAATGCGAATATTGTAAGAGAATCAATTTTCGCTCCAACTTTATATAGTAAATACAGTTAGCCAAAATAAATCGACTGAAATTGCCATTAACGATAGAAAAAAAATATGAGTATTTTAAAATATCCAACCCTATAAAAAATTTAGTTAGGGGACACCCGGGTTTGAACCGGGGACCTCTCGATCTGCAGTCGAATGCTCTACCACTGAGCTATATCCCCTTGCTACACTATGCTCGTCTAATGGGTTAATTGTTACGCATTCTCCGCATTTGGTGAGTATTACGTTTTTCATTTTTATCTATGTGTGTTTTAATTTGTTGAATTTGTTGAATTATTATTGAGTTTGCCGCATTTTTCCCCAACTGGTGGATATGGTGACTAATATCAAATATCGTAAATCTCGAGAAGGGGTTTACGTTCTTCGTTTTGAAGATACATATGTATCACAGAACGTATATTACACGCCATTAGATTTTTTGTATTTTCGCGTAATCGCCCAAAACTCAATACTCACTTTTAATTTGTTCAGCTTTTTTTAATACACTTTCATGAAACAATTTTAAAAGCAGAGCCAAAATGCTATTCAATTTACCAGATAATACTTCAGTTAAGGTAATTGACGGTAAGAGTTTTAAAATTTAATTTTCATAAATTTTGATTCTTTTTTACTTTAATATAAAATTTCAAAATACTATTTTTACATTGAAAAATTTCCGATTCTGTTAGTGTTTGCTCGGTGTAAAAAAGTTCAGTTTCCGCCCCACAAAAAATGTCTTACTACTTTTTACAACAAGCAATCTATGAAAAGATTAACATGAGATGCACTACATATGTACATATATGAATGTATCTTTTAGTCAAAGTAAAACTCAACTCTGCTTGAATTTAATTAAAGTTCGTTGAATAACAAAAAATTGTATTACATTTTTCATTATCAAAAAATTTGTGCTGCCAAGTTTGTTGGGACAAAACATTTGAAATTCATCAGCTAATATTTCATTTGATTCAACAATGTTTTGTAACAACGTCATCAACAGGAAATTCATATTTATTTCAATTATTCTTTTCTATGTACACGCCTGCAATATTTATTTATTTTTAACTAAATTTAGAAATTTGTCTGCAAGTAAAAAAAGAGGACTTATTGCTGTCATGGCAAGTCATTTCTTTTAGTCAAAGCAAGCTATCGTTTGGTCAAAAGTAGCTTTTGCGAATATTTCATTTCTCATTTTGCAAGTCCTAATGCAATCAAGAATAAAAACTTGCTCGCCTTGTGAACTTTTTTCGTTTGAGCAATTTCATATCAAATTATTTGTGCTTCTTCAATGCATCCAACTTTTTATGATATGAGTATTGTTCAGCTTTTGATTTCGTTACCATTCCCCTGTATACTTACATACATACTTATGTGCATACATATATGTTTGTATACAAGGTGGCGCAAAAGTAACCTTCCGATGTTTTTTGGCTGTAATTTAAAAAAAATGAAAAACTTTGATTCTTCTTGTGGATTATTTTTATTTGGTCTTTTAATTTTTTTTACATCAAGTCGAGAATATGATGTCATGTAAATGGCCGCCGCCACAGTTGATTGTCATTTGAGCCCTTTTTATGGCATTTTCCATCACTTTGGCCAAAACTTCCGGCGATAGGTCCTCACATTCTTGACGCATATTCTCTTTAAGAGCTGCAAGAGTCTGAGGCTTGTTGACATAAACCCGCGACTTCAAAAAGCCCCACAAAAAGAAGTCTGGAGCGGTCAAATCAGGCGATCTTGCTGGCCAGTGCAAATCGCCAAAGCGGGAGATTAGGCGCCCGGGAAATGCATCCTTCAGCATATCGGTTGTGGCACGTGCAGTGTGTGCCGTTGCACCGTCCTGTTGGAACCACATGTTTTCCAATCCCAATTCATCAAGTTGCTGCAAAAAGAACTCGTTGATCATTGATCTGTATCGCTCACCATTCACAGTAACCGTTTGGCCCGCGATGTCTTCGAAGAAAAAAAGTCCGATGACTCCTCCAGCGAAAACAGCACAGCATACAGTGACTTTGAGCGGGTGTAATGGCTCTTCGTGGGTTACACGCGGATTTTCAGTGCCCCAGAAGCGTAAATTTTGCTTATTTACGTACCCGCTAAGATGGAAATGGGCCTCATCACTCATGATTATTTTTGATGAAAAATCATCTTCCTCTTGGTGGTGATTAAGGATGGCTTGAGCGTATGTTAGACACGATTGGCGGTCAGCAGCTAACAGCTGATGCACCGTCTGGACTTTGTACGGAAACATCTTCAAATCTTGTACCAAAATTCGCTGTAAAGACCGTCGACTGATACCCATTCGCGTGGCACGTCGTCTGGTCGATGTCGACGGCGCTTCCATGACATCCTCGGCTACAGCAGCAATATTCTCTGCAGAACGGCTACTCCGGGGTCTGCCACGCCTGGCAGCATCTCGTGTTGTGCCAGTCTCTTCGAGGCGAGCGGCTAAACGTCGCAGTGTTTCACCAGTAGGCGTTGGACGGCCAGGAAATCTGCGACGAAATTCACGTTGTGCCAAAGTCACCGACCGATTATTGGTCAAATAAATAGTCAGCAATATTCCACGTTCTGGAGCAGTGCAGCGTAACATTGTTTATTAACGTGTATTTCGCATGTGTTTACTACACAAATGTCAAAACAGAACTGACATTAGGGGCCAATCGCAAAATTTATAGCATTTTCTGATAGGAGGATTACTTTTGCGCCACCTTGTACATATGTTTATGTACTTGTAAGGTATGCACATTAATGTAGAGCTGCGCTTAAAAATTAAACCGTTTGAAGGGTGGTGAGATCAATAAAACCAAATTAGTTTTAATTAATTTTTAGAATATTAACCGATTTTCGTTTCGACTTTTCGTTAAATTCGTTTTAGATATAGGAGAAAAGATCTAGCGTCTTTTAAGCAATTTTAGATTCAACCTTTAACAGTGGACGTGGGATCTCATAGACATTTCACGCGTTTAAATAACTGAGAAAAAAATGTCAAGCCTTTTAATTTTAATAAAGAGTTTTGGTTCCTTAAAATAAAAAAGGATTATAACCGCATTAAATCGTTTCACCTTCGTAGTTTTGTCAATTTTAATAGGAATTGCTGTCAAAATATTCCCGAAAGTTTAGGAGTCCAGGCTACTGTTCCCAAAAAAATGTTCATACTTAAAGGTTAAGGGCGAATCTTCTATGGAACGAAGGTCACGTTTAATTTACATATAGAAAATATAAGAGCTTTTTAAAGTGTACATAAGTATATGTACTATATGTAAATATTGACTTACGCTTTGGAACAATTCAACTTTGCTCTCAGCTGAAGTTATTTAAATTTTATTCTTATATTCTGCTCGGGGCTTCCGCACATTTCTGCTGCAGATGCCAATGCTGTGCACCACAAATCCCAGAAATGCCACAAATGCAATTTGGAAGAAATACAGAAAAGTTCACTTACTCAATGCCAATGGAAAGAAGCAGAACACGTTTTCTTATGGAAGCGACTTGGGTTTTTTCCTAACTTATTGTGATAGATGCCAAGATTATCAAGAGTACATATGTATGTACATATGTAGTATATATGTATGTACATATATTTATCTAAGAACATGAATGTGGGTAGATAAATACGTTGTCACTAAAAATAATATAGGTTGATGAAAAGAAAATAAAAGTTAGTTTAGAAAACTTTACCAGAACAGTGGATTGTTTGTAAATAAATTTGGAGAAAATTTAATCAAATAATATAGTATTTATTATTAAATGTAACTTCAAAAAAAAACCTCATTTTTCATTGTGCATATATACATATAGGAAATCACTAATTTCAATCAACGAAAGATCACCATTGGATTTTTGTGTAAAGATAATGGAAATGTGTAAAAAATTTTCTATATATACATACATACGTACAGTACTTATATTGCAAGAGTTTACAGCTAATTATATTTAACATTTTTAAATTAAGAAATTAGGTAAAAAAAAATTACATTAAAGTACTTTGCGTTGGCGTAAAATCGTCATCAAGCAAAATGGCGACTGTTTACATTACAATTACGGGATTTGCCATGTAAATCAAACATTATAAAACATTATGACCTTATAAACTTAACCAATCTTGCGATATATTGAACTGATAAGAGAAGGACAACAAATACAAAAATCGATTATTTTTGTTTTTTTGCTTCACAAACCTTAAATGTCAAATGGTTGTTAACTTATGTTTTTTTTTTACAAAATGTAAGAAAATTGAGTAGAGCAGCAAATTAAAATTTTTTCATATCAAGAACCGCTGCATTTTACATTTCATTGTAACTGATTTTAATCTGGAGTGATTGATTGGTTATTGGTTATAAATGATACTTTTACCAACAACAAATTTTTGATATGTAGTTTTATAAAAAAGAAGAATTTTTGCTTATGCTAAATTCATTTCAAAATAGCCGATTACTATTGAGAAATATGCAACACTGAAATAGGGAAAATGAAAGTAGTTTTATTTATTTAGTTATTTTTAAAGTTAGTTGAATTTGCAATTCGAGAAGCTTTTTATAATCAACCAATACTTGTGGAAAATATTGCTTTTCTCGTTCCTTTTTCAAAAAAATATACAAAGCTCACATACATACATATGTAGTACATACATATGTATATTGCAACCAAAGTGTTAGTTAGGGCAATAAGAGTCGACACATGATTTTGCTCGAAACCCCAAATCTAAACCATGACAAGAACTAAACAAATAAAATTAATTTCATATTTTCTGTTTTAAACAGTTATCTTTTTTTAATATTCTATATTTTGAAGAAAAAAAAAATAGCGTAAAGAGAAAAACTTTAATTTCCTAAACTACTTATATTTGCAAGAAAATAATTATTGTTGAAATTCTGGTGAAATTCATAAAAGTATGCGACGGGACTAAAACAAAAATAATAATTTATTTTCATTTATAATTTATTTTTATTTTATGTTAGTAGGCTGATCAGAGCTACGTAAGTTGTACGAATAAAATTTACATTTTTAGCATCGTCAATATTTTATTGTTTTTCCGTCACAAACAGTGAAATACATGAATCATATAATAAGCAGAAATAATAAGTAGTCATTCATACAATGATATATTGTACACAAATATTTGGATTAAACTGAACACAAATAACAGATTGAATTAAAAACAAATATTCCCAAGCTAATTGACAATTTTGATCACAAACAAAGCAAACATACAAAACACAACACTTGTCTACAAATCTAATTGCGCAAAAAAGTGTTCAGTCGATGCCCGCCAATGAAAATGAGGGATGTGGAAAAGTGTATATTGGGACGACAAATCGGCCTTTAGGTGATCGTCCAGGCGAATCTTAATTGGACATTAGAAAATAATAAAAAAAAAAACCAAAACAACATAGCGCTAACACAACATATCACAATAAGCGAATACGCAGCTGACTTTGCAAATATAAAAAGTATTTCCAAAAGAAGGAAGAATGTCAAAGTGGTATACCTTTGAGAGTCCGAGGATAATGGAAAGAAATGAAAATACAAAGAATGATTGAAAGAGCACATAGACCACATTGCGGCCACTTACATTTCATGTTTATGATCTACCAATAAGAATGATATTGATTTTTCAATATTTCAAACGTGAGAATGTGAGTTGAGTTATTTTTAATTCAAACTGTTGTTGACCATTTTTATCCATATACCCGTAGAATATTTACTTTTTTATGTTGTACTTATTATTTCTACAATATTTATGTGATTTTTGTATTTCATTGTTTGTGATAGACGAATAATAAAATATTGCCCCTGAAGATGCTAAAAATGTTCTGGCGAAACGTTGAGGAAAAAGGGGAATAGCTTCGTTTTTTTCCACACAAATTACGCATAGATCGTATTAAAACATAGAATCAAGAATTTATGTTCGAACAAAAAAAAATTATAAAAAACCATAAGTTTTCAATATTTTAGTTCGTTTGAGCGACTGCTACATTTTTGTCATTTTATATATGTAAAAACTTATTTTTCCTAATTTTGAGACTAAGTATTCGCATGTTTTTAGAAGCGGTTATTTAGAGAATTTGAACATTTTTCAACACAATACTTTTTACCAATATCTGCACACATTACATACGTATCTAAACGTATTAAAGTATAGGTTTGTGAGCACCATCCGATGAAAGGTTTAAACAACCTTTACCTTAACACATCTGATAGTTACAAGGTACCTACATACCTATGAGTATACATTTATGTATGTTAACTCCATTAAAGATCCTAAATTACGCTAATGGAAAAGGCGGACAAAAAAGGGATGCGCAAATAAATGTGCACATACTTCTGTATGTATGTTTGTATGTATGTATGTATGTATGTATGTGTATCTGCATTTATTATGAGCAAATTTATTTTACTTTAGTAATTAACATATCAAATCTTTGGCAAAATGATATATGTATGTATGTATGTGCGTACATACAATAGGTATTTGTGTTTACACAAGGGAGTTATGTATGTATGTATGCATATAAATATATATGTATATTGTACTTGCACGTTTTACGTACATACACAAATACTTAAGTATGTATATCAAAGTGTATGCGTTTTAAAAGGCTGACTTAGAATCCCATATACGCATGTACATAAATATATAGAGGTGTACATATTTATATATAACAAATTTGGGCTAAGCAAGCATGTAGTATCAAATTGCATATGTAGATATGTATATGTAGTAGACATCCATATGTACACATGCAATTGCGTATATAGTATAACCGTACCTGCCATATAAAAACATAAAATTGACGCTGAAGAAAATATATACTAATTTCCCATTGTAAAATGCTCCCGGCTTTGTGGCAACACTTTACAACTCCTATTTGGCTACTTTGTTCAAACTTCTCATTTTCTGTAATTTCCAAAACTCCAAAGTTTTTAATGACCTCATTATTTTACTGATTTGTTTTCCCGCCCCGCATTTGTGGCATTGTCACTTCACAACCCACTACAACTTTGACTTTTTTGAATACAAATCTCTCAACTCCGTCTGAATGTGTTATACATACATACATATGTATGTATCTGTATATAGCGAGCAAGTGTCCCCATGAAAAGAAGTCAGTAATTTAAAGATAGTATCGAACAGTACAAGAGACGAGACTGGTTGCTTTGCAATGCGATGCGCGATATTGGATATTGAAAAAATTTAATTTAATTGTAAACATTTTTTTCGGAACCATGCCTAAACTGTGTAGCCGTTGTTGAGAGATTGGGGGGATCTGATATTGTGGAAAAAGGAACATATCTTCAACTGTTTTTGGGCTAGAGAAAATTGTTCAGCGTAAATATTTAGACTCATATGTAGTGGTTTATTATTGCTAAATTTCTTATTTTTGTTTTATTTGAATTGATTTGGGAAAATATTCTTTCCACATGCGATTGCAATGCAAAGGAGAGCTGAAACCATTTGGAAACGCTGCACCTCCATCGCACATTTTTATCTTAAAAATTGACTCCCAAAATATCTCAATATCAGTGTCAAAAGTTAATTCTAGACTAGCAAAATCGATGTGACATAATTCGGCATAATATCAACTGCCTATAGTTCTAAAAAATAAAAACAATAAGATGAAAACAATTATAGATATTTTAATTTATTCGTTCAAATCAGAAATTTTACTTTGAGGTAATTTAAGAAAAATGTAACATTGTCTAGAAAACCGTAGTTTACAGTTAAAAAAACTCTGCATCTGGCAACATGTTTACAACATAAGTTCCAATAAAATGGATATAACTAGAGGTAACTCTGGTATCATACAATTACGCATTTGTTGTTGTTAAGAATTGATGAAAGTGGAAGTTTATTTGTAGAGAAGACAGAGAGTGACCATGTTGATTATGCCATTGCAGTAAGCAAATAAATGCAAACAATTAAGGATTTTGTTTTTTGTTTTGAGTATAAATGTGAATTTATTGAATTAGGTTATTTTACTATGAATAAAGGAAACTAAACTTTTAGTACAAATGTTTTCAGTTTAATGTTGTTTACTTCTCTTGAAGCGGCTTACTTTCAATGGAAAAAAAACTTATACATCTAAATTGCCATAGGCACTCCATGAAGTAATATCTTATCTGATAAAATGCAGAGCTGGAATATGTGGGTCTGCCCTAGGAATTCGCAATGTTAAAAGAACCACATGTATTTCATACATTTCGATTGATTATGGAGTACTCCTTTGTCTCTTGCGGAGTGTACTTTCCATGCGTGCATTGATTACTAGGGACTTTTTTAGGTACAATTAACAATTAGTAAAATTTTACCTACTATCTTGGGAAAAGTACTCATTGGATTGCAATTATCCTTTCATTACTTTTGTACAGTAATACCCAGTAGCAGTAGCAAAATTTCTACAGAATGCGAAAAGTCATCATAGGCATTGTGCTGGGAATTCATTGGCATCCTTGTATGTACTTAATATATATATATATATATATATATATATACATATATTTATATGTACTTATATTTATTTTACTTATGTATATATACACAGTTACAATACATTTATGTATGTATATGTAGTACGATTTAATAACGCTACTCTCGCAATTTTCAATAATAGCCGACCAACCAGGGCAACTATGGAGTCATTCCAAAATAATTCAGCTGGCACGAGATTTGACCCTTCCGACCAGAGAATTGTTTGGCTTGGTAATTAGATTACGCAAGCAAATTTTTTGTGAAAAACAAGCAAATTTTTTGTGAAAACATCAAAATATAATGTTTATGTATTTCCAAATACCAATTAAAAATGTTCCAAAAAATCAAACCAAAAAATTTTTTAAATATGTATGCTCTTAAAAATAAAAATGCAAGGGTTCAAAAGAAAAAGTAATACAAATGAGGACTGATTAGCTAATACTCGTATATATGTATATTAGCCCTTCGTCTGACACATGAGTCTGGGCAGGCCTTTTTCATTTTCAAATGAAAAAAAAATGTACTTAAAATTAAGCTAGAGGCTTGAGGTGTTAGATAGCTTACTAATATTTTATAAGCTTCTTATCTGTGAAAAAATTATGTTGATATATTATATACAAATCTAGTTATAGACATATATTGATGTACACATCACATTCGTAACGCATGAGGCCTGACTGGACTCGCACGCGTTCCTATGTTATTTGTACTTAAAATGAAACGACGTAATGGTTTTCGATAGAATTTTTAAAATTCCTTGAATTTTCAAGCCAACACATGATTTAAAATTTATTAACATAGTTTTTCCACGAATTCTTAAGAATTTCGCTACACCATACGCTGCAATTCTGCTTCGGCGGTCAGTTGAGAAGCGAACGTTGAATTTATAAGAAGTGCGTGCCAATATAATTCATATAGTACGCGTTATTTTTTGTATGTTATTTTTATCAAAAATATGGGTGACGAAATTGATTTCATTTATAATACCCGACCCCATAGACGGAATTTTGATAGTGCTTTTTACGAACGGCTTGCAGCGGCATTAGCTAATGACTTGGAGCATGAGAGGAATGTTGAGGAACTTGAAGAAAGCAATCAACCGATGGATCTAGATGCTGACAATGACGACGCCCATGATTTGGACTTTATTCCTGACGATGACGGGTCAGACATTGAGAATGATGCAATCATCGAACCAAATGAATTGTTCGATGATGATGATGAAGTTGGAGAAGAAATGCATTTTGAAAATCAAGGACAAAGCGATGCCAATGAATATTTTTATGGTAAGGATGGCACTAAGTGGAGCAAAACCGACTCAGGTGCAGTTCGTATTCGAGCACACAATATCATGAGATTTCGTGCGGGACCAAAAGAACGAAATTCTATTGCAATCGAGTTGTTCAAACAATTTTTTACTCCAAACATATCCTTCGTTATTATAAAAGAAACGAATCGCTACGCCAAAGAGTCAGTGGAAAAATGGAATACGGCGAATCGTGCTAAGCAACAAAGAACTTGGACGGATATTACCGAAGCTGAATTGGATGCATTTTTGGCGATTCTTCTTGCAGCTGGTGTTACACATAACAATATGCAAAAAGCAGATGTTTTGTGGCGTTCAGATAATCTACCAATATTTAGAGCTGCCATGTCTTACCATCGTTTCGTTGCTCTAGCGAGATATATCCGTTTTGGCGACAGCCGTACTCGTGAACATCGTCAACAGTTCGACAAAGCGGCGCCAATTCGTGATATTTGGAATTTTTTGAACCAAAATCTGGCAAATAACTATGAACCTCATGAGACGTTTGTAGTTGATGAGCAGTTGTTTCCATATCGAGGAAGAACCAAATTCACGCAATACATACATACCATCAAAGCCAGCAAAATATGGCATAAAAATATGGTGGGCATGTGGCTCCAAAACAAAGTACCCTTTACAAGGAAAGTTATATACAGGACGAAATCTGGGCGAAGAAAGAGAAATAAATCAAGGCGAAAATGTGTTGTTACAGCTTGCAAAACCGTATACCAATACCGGACGCACAGTTGTTGCAGATAATTTTTTTACAACGTTGGAAGGTGCAAAGCGACTTGCTAAAATTGGTATTGCATTCGTAGGCACTATTCGAGCCAATAAAAGATGCATTCCAAACGAAATGAAAAAAAACCCTGCTCGCCCCGTTCTTTCATCTTGCTTTGGATTTCATGATAATTTAGTATCAATTTGCAGTTATGTGCCAAAAAAAAACAAGGCCGTAAATTTGATTTCTACCGTACACTATACAAAAGAGTGTTTTGGCGAGGCAAGGAAACCTGAAGCAATATTATTTTACAATAAGAATAAAGTCGGTGTCGATTGTATGGACCAAATGGTCACGCATTTTACAACGAAACGTTCAACAAAACGCTGGACATTTGTTTTTTTTTGTAATATGCTAGATATTATGGGATTGGCATCTTACTGCATTTACAATGAAATCGAGAAATCCAAAAAAAATGATGCGAGGCGCAATTTCCTATGGACGTTAGTTAATTCGTTGGTTTTGCCGAACGTTGAAGAAAGAGTGAAAAACGTTCATATTACAAAACAATTTAGCACGCGCGCCGCCATGGAGGCCTTTTTCGGCAAACCAATAAATGTGAGTATTCAAGAAATTAAGTATTTTATTTTCGCAACCTTTTCTATAAAAATATTTCTTCATTCAAACTCGTTGGGTTTTGTTTCGTTTTTGTTTTCCAGATTCCCCAAGTAATGAGAACAAAAAGCGGTGCCGATACATTCGCCTTTAGAAAATATTGCCGACTTTGTGCACAATCATCAGAGAAAAATCGGAGGAAGACTCGCTACTTTTGCTCAAAATGCGCAAACCCTGTCTGCCAGCAACATTCAAAAACCGACTACGTTTGCTTCAGTTGTGTTTCGTTACAAAAGTTTTAAACAAAAATATATATGTATGTATGTAAATTGTTATTTTTCGCATTTGGTTTAATTTACAAAAAAAATTAACTTGAAAATGTAATAAATAACATGCAATAAATAAGTTGAAATTAATGAACTCAGCATTTTAACCCCTGTATACATACGTGTAAATGCATACAATTTGCATGTAGGTCCAGCCAGGCCTCATGCGTACCGAATGTGAATATCGAAACATGTGTCTGACGGAGAGTTAGTTTTATTTTGGTCATCATCTTGAATTTATGATTTACTTAAAATGTCAAAATATTGATTATTTTCCGTTGTCATTTTGAAAATTTTTAATCAAAACTAGTTTTTTTACGTCCTCTGAATTTTTGGTTATTCTGTAATGTTTTTTTTATATTGACAATTTTTTGGAGACTGCTATTTTCCTTTCAAACTTTTTATTTCCCCACACGATTTGGGAATAATATTACAAATGAACCCGACAAGCCATACCAACAGAATATTAAAATGAAATTTTGAAATTAGATGAAGGTTTTTGTTAATTTTTTTTTGAATAATTTTGATTAAAAACAAATTTAGTTGCGACAATACTGATTAATATTGATGGCGAATTATCGAAACGTGATATTCAGCGGTAACTCTAAGGAAAGCATTTCACATTCATACACGGCATTAGTAATTTTTAATTTTGTATCATGACTTGGTATCATCAAATAAATATTTATACGGTTAACCCTTTATAAACGTGTAGTTCAATTCATATTAATAATCAGTATATTCATTAAATTCGAATGAAATATGTATACAAATTTCTGAAGTATGAAATGAACAAATGAATCGATAGAAATTTAACTTCTGCAATGTGGCCCAAGTGAACTAATTTTTTATTTGGAATATATCAAAATTGAATAAAGAAATAGTGTCTGATTTAAGAGCCAATGTTAAACAAAAACGTCTTAGATAAGTTTTGCTTTTTCAGCTAAGAGCGTCAGAATTTCAATCAACTGTATTTATATCTAGTCATAGATGTGAATTGCAAATTTATTCACTGACACATTTATTTTCCGGCCAAATAATTTCTGTCAGGCTTATTGTCCTTTCAACTAATTTATAGCTAAGCTAAAACTCTCCGATTTGACTATCTGTCGGAACTTATCGAAGAAAGAAGCTACTACATTTTCTGATGTACATACATATGTACGTATTGTGCAATAGTTATGTTCTTGAAACGTCTCTATTCTCTCAGTACGATGATAATTATCATTAAAGTCAACTTAATTTCACTCAATTAATAAAAAGCTCGTCATTTTGAAGACGAAATTTTTATTTTGAGTAAGCGAGACAACTTGTTGACAACTTCTTATCCCCATCTCAACATTTTATTATAACTTACAAATGATGTGCATTTATCTGTCTATTTTGTTATCAACAGCAGCAGATGAAATTTACCAACAGCGATATCTATAAATTTAAAATTTTCTCGCTCATTTCACAATATGATGTCGTACATTGTTTGCTATCTCTCCTTCATATAGTCACTTGGTGAATACATCACCGATGCCTTGGTTATATTACGAGTATTTTGGTTTTATGGGTGGAAAAACTTGCCACTTATTATGAATAAGCGTCTGAGTATACGCACCATAGTTTGTATGAATTACATGCACGATAATTCACGCTTGCAAGAACTTTTGATTTCATTTCATCGACAATTAGTATACAAGGTTTATAATCCTGGTAGTCAAATCTGGTTGAACCGAAAAGTCTGAATTTATACTCAAAACTGTCAATTTTTTTTTAGGATAGCAGAAGAGGAACATTTGAAGTTCAAAGTTCATTCAATTTCACTAGAACTTTACAGTTACGCTGCCATTAATCCATGACATCCATTTAGATATTTAATACTCAATGCTTGTGCAAAGCAGACAATTTTTAGCAGCGGTTATTCTGGTGATATTCATCGACAAAGGAAGGACTTGTATCAAATCCATTTTTAACCGATGTTTATAATTTGCTTTAACTAAAAACTCTGTATATCCTAAAAGGCAGATTCTTTCAGCTAAGAAATTTAAATGTTCTATTGCAAAAAACCTTCTGATTCAAGGATAAATATTTAGAACGAGATCTGCAACCCTTTCTGTTATATTTCGTTCTTTCAAGAGCACTGAATTAGATTCTTCACTTAGAAAAATTGGAACGAATTGGAAGAGCATATTTTTGTGTTTTATTTATTTAGGGTATTATGCTCCATTTACTAAATAAATAGAAGTAAAACCAAGGGAGGTAAAAAAACAGATTTACTTTTCTTATCCCTTAAACCTGGATGCTTTCAAACGTGAGTAATATGTAATAACGGGTGTTTTTTTTAGGGGTATAGAACTTCGAATTGAAATAAAACACAAGAAAATCGTTTTAAGGTCCATCAATTTGGCTTTATTGGAAGGATAATTTTATGCCATTAATGTTTAAATATGATTTCGGGCATGTGGCCGTCGCGGCTGGCTCGAATAAAGCCAATTCTACAGGTCCAATTTTCAACCACTTTTTCGAGCATATGGGGCCGTATGTCGGCAATAACGCCACGAATGTTGGCTTCCAATTCCCCTAACGTTTCTGGTTTGTTGGCGTAGACGAGCGACTTCACATATCCCCAAAGAAAATAATCCAATGATGTCAAATCACACGATCTTGGTGGCCAATTTACAGGTCCATTCCGCGAAATTATGCGCTCATCGAATGTTTCCTTCAATAAATCGATTGTGACGTGCGCTGTGTGGCATGTAGCGCCGTCTTGTTGGAACCACAACTCATCCACATTCATGCCATCCAATTCGGGAACAAAATAGTCGGTTATCATGGCTCTATACCGGTCTCCATTAACGGTAACTGCCTCTCCAGCAATATTGCGGAAGAAGTATGGCCCAATGACTCCACCAGCCCATAGAGCACACCAAACAGTCAGTTTTTGTGGATGTAATGGCGTTTCAAGGGTCTCATGTGGATTTTCTTCACTCGAAATGCGGCAATTTTGCTTGTTGACGTAGCCATTCAACCAAAAATGAGCCTCATCACTGAACAAAATTTTGCGATGAAAATCAGCATCGAGATCAATCTCATTTTCGGCCCATACACCAAAATCACGACGCATTGCATGGTCTCGCGGCTTTAATTCTTGCACAAGCTGGATCTTGTAAGGTCGCAAGCCAAGATCTTTGCGCAAAATCTTCCATAAAGTTGATGGACAAAGCTCCAATTGCTGTGCACGGTGGCGAATCGATTCATTCGGGTCCTCTTCAACACTTTGCTCTACAGCGGCAATTGTTTCTTCGGTGCGCACTGTTCGACGTCTCTGCGGATGCGTATTATCACATAGAGTAAACGTAGTGCGAAAACGATCCATGGTTAACCGAATTAATTGCTCTGATGGACGATTATGTCGACCATAAAATTGACGGAGCTCGCGGTAAACTTCGCGAACTGAACCATTATTTTCGAAATAAATTTGCACGATTTGCAAGCGTTGTTCTTTTGTCAACGTGTTCATGATGAAATGGCAAACCAAACTGAACATAAATGACATTAGAGTTGCCAGATTTGACCACAAAATGCCAGTTTTATCTCTATTCGAAAAACAAACCTGTAAAAAAAACACCCGATATGAGTAAAATGCCATCACCTGTCGTAAACGTTAGCATAAATTGCACCGTCAATAATAAATTCAATGGATTTATTACATTTCCAATGCCCTCAACAATTTTCATTATACTTTTCATTGCTCAATAAGTACTTGTAGTACAACAGAAGTTTTCCCTTTACTTTGGCAATCGGCAATGGGCATACGGAATCCACGCTCACACTTCGACTGGCCGCCCAACAGAGTACGAAGCTATGCACAGATGTACATATGTACATACATACTTCTGTGTTCATTTGAGAGAATCCCGCCTTGATTCCACGAGAATAAGAATCGGCGCGTGCCAAATTTTTTCGGTCCTAATTTAAAAATTATTTTTCAAATATTGTTTTTTTTTTTATAACAACCGTTGAAGCAACGTGTTGAGAACGCGCAATCTATTTTGCTTGTTCAATATATACGGAGGAACCTCAGCCATCTTTTAATTATTTTGCTTAGCATGTCTTGGTTGCTTCCACGGATCATCAACCTATCAGCCAATTGCCATTTCAACGCGAAGTGGTTGAAAAAAATCGTCCATCTCAAAATGAGCCTATATTGTACAATACTTGTACTCTTCGCATAAAGTTAAAAAATTCTTGTCACGCTCTAACGAACTTTTCTCTTCCTTTTTGTGGTTGTTTATTTTGAAAATTTGAACTAAGCCCGTGCACGAACGATTCAGATTTTTCGGCCCGCATCTATGGGTGAAAGTTGAAGTCCAATGGGCCCCTACCTAAAGCCCGGCCTGTGCTCAACTTTACTTTTAAAGTCAAGACGACACAACACGAATAGCAAGAAAAGGGTTTTTTTCTGGAGGAGCAGACATTTCCATGACGGGAATTTCATGAAAATTTCATGTTATAATATACGTCAACTGCCATTTTTTATGGCCCCTGGGGGTACACATAAGTATTGCATACATAAATATGTGTATTATGTATATTGAAGCGTTCTGCTGGATATAATACAACATAAAGGAGCGAACATTGCTGGGAGTTTTAGCCAGCTAGCTAACTGGCTGATCCACTGCAACTCACATTTGCGCAACCATACATTGTTTACAAACATAAATACATACATACATACATACATTGCTGTTCAGATAAATTTCTTCATCAATTTATACAATTGTGTATGTGGAAACATATTACTCGTAAATACACACACATCCACACACATTTACATACAAACATATGTGGACCGTTCGTTCGGCTTCTCCTTCTATGTTAATTCGCAACATATGTATGTATGTATGTACATATGTACATATATATCTAACTCCCCCAACATACTACGTGCACTTTATTTAAAATGTGTGTGTGTGTGTTTGTGTGTGTGTTTAGCTCAAGAATTCATGAAGCATGCCACTTTTTCTGTTTTGAATGTAAGTTTTATGTTATGCGAAGTACGCAGGTATGAGTGCCGCTTTTGTGGTGAGAACCAGTCGGTGTTGCCAGTTAGCGAAGCTGTTTTGAAGCTAAATTTAGATATTTTTTGGGCGTATTAGTTCCGCCATCCGTTAGCGAGTGGCAAATCGATGAAGCATCTGGCATAAATTAGCAACAGTTTTTGTTTTTATTTCCAATGTAATGTTCGCGCATCACAAACGACGAATAGGTATATACCATAAGAAAAAACTGGTATAATATCTGCAGTATTGAATGTAACTAGTTCGGCCAGTTTATTGAGGTGTCACCGTACTCGCGATGGCCAAATCTAGTTAGCTATCGTTGTTGTTGCTTGTATACACAAATTTGGCGGAAAATACAGTTTTTTGAAATTCCATAAATTGAGAGTATTATCAATGACCTTGCCTCTTTGATGATATTAAAACGATACTACCGAGTATTTTCTTTCCCATTTTTTGCTCGCACGTTTTTGTTAAAAATATATGAAATGTAAACTGCAAAAGGAGACTTTATAAAAATTAACCTTTGTTTGTTGTAATAAAAACAACGAGCGATTATGTTGTTCTTTTCTTATTTTCATATAAAACATATACAATTTATTTCTTCTTGCAATTTACGTAATTTAGTTAAGAAATGGCGCTTCCCAAAGATAATATTTATATAATTATTTAATTACTTTTAGTTTCGATTAACTCATTTTTTTATTATTTAGCAGGATAGATTTGGAGGTCCATCATATCCCACATCTTTGAAAAATAAGCAAGGGTTGGACTGAAGAAAACATTGGTTCAGAATTTTAGCAGTTTAGGACGATTCATAAAAGTGAAATCTAGTTTATAATAAAACTTAAGCATTTCCTTAAAGAATCACCAAAGGTGTTGCAAGGATTGAAAAGAATATATTTGGACCATTTTTAGAATTTTTATCTGTTTAACTCCGAGACCACATCTTCTGCTAGTAACTGGTCTATCTGCCCTAAGTTTTTCGTTGAAGTTTTCTTACAATGGGCCCGTTTCTTTGTAACCTAGTTGCAAAACAACACTAGGTAGGATACCGAATTGCACTAACTCGGAAAAATATGCGAGTTGAGCCAACTCGGTTAAATGGTATCCAACCTGAGATGTAGTGTTGGGAAGTGAAAAAACTACGCTATTGTGAATTTGCTTTAAGAAAATACATGGAAAATTTAGATTTAAGACCTAATTCGTTTTTATTTGCATAATATTTGTAAATATATAACTACATACACCTAAAAATTGCCGGCATAACTATTTTCCGTTCCTAAATAGCACTAAACAAATCGCAACGTACATGAAAGAGGCTAACAGGGTTGCTTTTGCAACTCAAGGAAATTTTATCCGAGTTGGAGCATTAATTGCAGCTAGTTTACAATAAAACGGGCCCAATATATTGCTATTGCTTTAAGACTGGCAACACCAGAAGCAGTAGAGAAACGATTTCATTGCCTCTTTGTAATTTACATACTCAAACGGTGACAGATTCTATAAGCAGCGAATGCCCGTTATTTGTTTATATTTGCATTTTTTTATTAACATTTCGCATTTTTTAGTAGCCGGAGTAGATACTGGGTAGAACTCTCTCTCCATGGCAACATTAAAATTTTGTTTATTACTTTTATTGGTTTTACTTTATATTTTGCTCTTTTAATTCTATTGAACTCTGTTGTCTTTTAATTTCCTCGCTTTTCGGCTTATGTTCGCCGGTATGCAAATTAATTCAGGGATATGGAAGGTTTCTGATCATTTTGGCACTTTCGTGTAGGCTGGAATTTTGAAGAGAAATACATGCTGGGGATGATAACCTATTGGCATGTGTGTAATCTTGTATAAATATGTAAAAAGAGTTCTAACGAATAATTTAAAAACATAAAATATTTTCTGCTAATTTATACCTATCATATATGTAAGAATGTTGTATACCTTTGTGAAATTCCAGCAAACACTTCCGATTTTGTTCAAGGTTACCGATTAAAATGTATCTAGTAGTAAACCGCTAATGCACCTACATACATAACCGTAAAAGAGGCAAGCAAGTTTGTGAAACACTCCGTTGTATTTCACATTTTAAAAACAAGAATGCTTGACAGTTACAGCGATGATCTCGTAGATACTTCTGATAAAGTGCCACACTGGCACACTGCATACTTTTTTCTTTTCCATTGCATCTCAAGATATTCTCTCTCGCACCAAAACTGGCGTCGGGATCTGCGTACTGAATATAATTTTGCTTAATTTCACTTAATGAAATAAATTTCTAGTCGTGGTTTCACCGAATGGTAAACTAGAAGATATTCGCTCTATACAAAAAGAAAAAAAAAAAAAAGACATAAAATTAGGCAGACACCCCAATACCCAAAGCAGTGGACTTTATGTCGCGGAGGAACACACACAGAAAGCACAAAGGAATACCCCAGAACAATAGCAGCTTTGTGCTGCGTTTAAATGAGCGATAATTATGATAAATTGCGGCACGAAGTGTACTGCGGCACGTAACATGGATTTGGCGTAGCTCTAATGTTGCACGCAAAACCTAACGAAACACGAAATATAAGAATAAAAAAAAAACTAAATGTTGACGAATGAAAATCAATATTAGCATTCATATGCAAGTATATATGTATGTAGAAAAATATACAGCTAGAGTTAATTAAATTCTAGGTTCATGTTATAAAATTTCAATTAATATACTTATGTTGATGAAAAATATTTGAACTTGTTTTGTCGAAACGAAAATATTATGGTTTGTTTTTATGGCAAAATTAAAATAAAAGAAAACATGGACAATTTTTATCATACACGATTTATCTTTTATAATTACCCCAAGCTTGAATTAAGAATTTTACAAAATAACTTAATACTTGTTTGTATAAATAAGTTCAAATTAATATTTGCACGATAAGTGAATTATTTTAATTTCCACCATTTGCGATACAAAACAATTGTGTTTGATTATCCTTAAAATAAGTGGGAAGAATTTGACAGGCTCACCAAAGTTTTTTTGCTTTCTTAATTGTTTTTTAACCCTACGACGTATAATTTAGGTAGCTAATTTTTTTCATCAAAATTTGTACCCAGATTACAGTATAAAAGTTGATTTGAAAAAAAAGTAACACAATGATAAAATATATCATTTTTTACAAAGAGACAAATACTTCATATAAAATTTATTCATACCACTATGTACATTTTTAATAAAAAAAGTTATAAATATTCTTAATTTTAAATAACAGACAAATATATCGATTTTTCGTTGATTTAACTTAACATACTTTTGTGTGTATGATGTGCATGCAAATAAACCCATGAGACTTATTGGAATTGGGTCAAATGCACAGATATACAATTTGATGTGCAATGTGCTGAGTTCCCAAGAGTTTTCACTGGCTTATTAAGAAATGGCTGCATATTTAGATCCATATATTTTCGCGAAGCTTTTAGTACGCAAGGGACCTCTGGTGCATACAACAATGTATTGCTGCGTTATATCTTGATATGTTTTAAAAAATGTTGTGCCTCCTTCAGATTCACTATGCCCAAAAAAATGTGCGTAATTCTGATTAAAATGTGCCACTGCCCTCCAAAGCAAATGATACGTCTAGGGATGAAATGACACCATGCAGATACCGATACTTTGATACTATTACTTGAAAGTAGTACCGAAAGAAAAATATCGGATATAAAGTACCGATAACTACACGTACCTACTCGTATCTATGCTTTTGGCTATGAACCAAGTTAAATTTTACTTTGCAAATATCTTTCCGATATGGCGCTGACCTATTCTAATTATGGTTATCTGTTTTTAGTCACAGAAGCTCAAAAGGACTCGAAGAGAGGATCAACAATTGAGTATCACTTTTTAGTCATCAGGAATGAAGATATTTGACTATTCCTTGTGTTTACTACTGCAGAAATAATTCAGCAGTAGGTAAATTTAAATATCAACGATTTTCTACTAGCTAAATGTCGCAAACTAAGTAGAATAATTTCTCTATTTCTCATCTACTTCTCTCCAGACTAGATGCGAAGATGTTGTTTCAATTTTATGTGCTAGCATATGTAGGATACTTGGGTTTTTCCAAGATTTGTTTTGTAATAAAATCATTACACTATTTTTCTTCTTTGGTTATTTTTTCAACAGAGCTAGGTTTTCAATAATAAACCTATTGTTTTCAGCGCGAAGAATAATACAGTTATTCCGGGAATTGAAATGACGTTACTGAACGTTCATCGACTTCACATTTCATATTGGGAATAAAAGTTGAGCACAAAAAATACTTTGTCTTTGTATCGGATTTCGATACCTACCTACTTATTACTTGGATCAAAAGTATCGATATCAATATTATTTGTATTAAGCAAAACGGTCCGAATATATACTCGTATCGTTTCTTCCCTAAATACGCCATTGCCTTATAAACGAGCAAAATGGTATGCGGTATAGAACCACTAATAAATGGAGGCAATGTTGTTGTTGTAGCGGACTCATTGGACGTACATAAATCCCTTGGAAACTAAAACTAGGAAATATCCTGAGCTATATTAAAAAAAAAGAGTTAAAATGAAAGTAATCCTATTAATTGAAATTATTGTAAATATAAAACGTGATTTATTGTTATGCCTTGTTACCTCACCTTCAAAATATTATAAGCCTCATTGTAAAAAAAATGTATTTATTCAAAAGAAATGTTTTATAGTTCAAGATCACCTCCCCACCCCGTCCACAATTTCAGTGGTTGAGTCTAGAAGGTGAGGAATTTAAATTTTGAGAATATCATTGATTACATATCACCTGCAATCGATGAGCAGGTAGAAAACCGATTAAAAAGACAGCACGGGGTAATCAAATTGTTTGTTCATTCATTTCAATTAGTTATATTTCAACAATATTTTAATTCATTTTCTTGCTCCTCAATACTTTTTCCATTACTGAATTTCACTCGTTCAAGTTATGCCTCTGTCTCTACCTATCTATCGGTTGCTGCTAGGCTTTAGTGGACCAGCGCTTAATCGATTTTTAATTGCATACCAGAGGTGTGACGAGTAGTTTACTAATTGCTGTCAATTGTTTGTTTGTCACTGAAAAATAAATGGTTTATAGAATTTTTTTTTTTATCATAAATTTATTTTTACTATATGTGCATACAAATATTTTTACGTTCGTATGTAGGAATGTGCATTTCAACATTATTTATTATTCAGCAAATTGAATGCTAAACCTTAACACACGTTTAATGCATTTTACAACAAATTTATACATATAACATTACCATGGAGTAAAGAAAATGAAAATACTCAGGCATGCTCCGAAATTTGAAAAATTTCAAACGGACTCGATTCTGAAAATATGTTTCAAGATTTTTTACCAAAATTTATAAACTTTGGCATGAAAAGTGTTTTATAGTTTTCATATAAAATATTCGATATTTATGTCAACAGGTTTAATTAAAAATATTTCACAAAGCGTACGGTTTTACATCGTTTGATATTCAGAACATTGGCGTGCCCATGGGGGAAGGGCGGAGTCTGGGTTTCGAACCCCTACCAAAATCTTAAAACTCTAGTACAATCTTGAAATTAATTTACGTTTTTTTTTTTAAATTGTATTAGCGTAAAACACCTTTAGTTTGAAATCAATATTTTAGCGTTTTATTTCACTTAAGGTTTGTTTGTTCGTTTACCTAAATCTGTGTGTCTGGCCCTCCAATAGTTGTCGGGTTCAGTAAATGGTATGGTTAAATGATCGAGTATTAAAAAAGATAAAGAGCGAAATATTGGGTGAAATATTCAATATTTTAATTTTTTTGTTCTAAGGTTTTTAACAAAATATTATATCATATATGCCTTTATTGTCCATTCCTTCTGTCGGTCAATTATTCCGCATCAAGAAAGTTTCCCGGATACCGAATCAGTCAAACGGGTCAAGGTCTTTATTATACAGAGGCTGGATCAAAACTTCCTAACCCAGTGTTGTGAATTTTTTGTGTACCATCCAAAATTTACGTATCCCGGCATTTTCGATATAAACCAAAACACATTTTCTGTTTGCTAATTCTAATCTCTCTCTTTCTCTCTTTCTCTCAATCGCTGCGTTCAATCGGTCGAATCGTCAACAGTATCAGCTCATAATAGATAATTCCATGCCAATCCGACCATAACTCAACATCACCTTGTATACCGCAAGTCCAGGTTTCGATGTCGTTTGTGGTAGGACACCGATCTTTAGGCGTGGTATTGTTCGTTTTATATTTTCTTATTTAATCCGAACAATTTAATCAAACAAATTTATTTGATTTAATCCATATGCGATTCAACTGTCGAGAAGTCATCCTTTTTTTATTTTATTGTTAATTGTTAAGTTTTACTTAACTCGTTTTCATTGTTGTCTGTGTGATACAAATCTTGCCATTGATTTTAAGTTTGACGTTGACCTAGAGGCTTGAAATTTCCACCATATGTCAGATCTCCCTGACAATGCAATGCAATATTGCTACATGGTTGGAACATGAGTCATAAAGCTGTAATTAAAAGGTTTTATAACGAACTGAAAAATGTAAACTAATATTTCTGAGGTAAATCGGTATTGCAATGGATTTTTTCCCGAATGTTTGTAATTTTAGAGTTTAAATAGCGGAAAAAAATCTTTGTATGATTTAAATTGTGAAACATAGGCACATGGAACAGAAAATTCCCTCTAAAATTATTTTATGTTTTTCAGTTCGTTTTAAAACATTTTAATTAATGAGTCATTATTTTATAAGGACATTCCGGAAAGTTCAACTGGGTGTGTATTGTACATATATATAGATGTGTATGTATTTACACATGTATGTATGTACTTATGTACTATATTATTGAAAGTACACCCACATATTAAACTTAATTTTTAGTTTTTTATAATTTATTTATAAATAATAATAATAACTTGCTTTGCACTTTAAGTGTACATATATTTTTCACAGCGTGTTATTAGTTGTAACACATCGTTTAATTGCAACATACAAATTTTATTTTTTTTATTTATATGCAAATGTGTGCTGCTTTTTTCTCACCATTGCAGCTTAATTTACTGGAAAAATGCGACAACAGAAAGGCAATTCAGTGAAACACTGTGCATGAATTACAAATCATATTCCATTTGATTGATCGGCGCGACTATAAAATCTTTTATTTAGTGAATGACATTTTTAATGTGTGGTTAATAGTGGAAAACCGTCGCAAATAAAATTGGCTTTGAAAAATACCAATATTAATTAAATGCGCCGGTCCAGTGAAAAGACCCAGAACCAACTAAGTTGCAAATTAATTGGGGAAATTTGAACTTAGTAAAACATTGTATTTAAAAATATATTCAGGGCTGTTCTGCAATCCGATTCCTATCGGAGTCGGAATTGAATCCGATCGTAATTGCAAAATGGTGCTCTGTAATCCTATCGAATTTGAATTATCGGATTCAATGTTCGAATCCGATTGTCGGGTGTAATTGGTGTTCCGTATTCCGATATATCGGAAATTTTCGTTTGAATTAATCCGACAAGGTTTGTGGTAACGGAATCAATACGTTTTTTCAAATTCCCGTTGTTTAAAGAGTGGAAAACTATAAAATGCAAGTATAAGCCATCGTTTTCAATTAAATAAATTGTTTAATATTAATTCATTTATTAAGGGGAAAGCAAAGGAATACTGCTCAAAGCGCAACGTTGCTTGATTTTATGGAACGCAATCCAGACATAGCCAAAGGATACACCAAGGGCGACAGGGTTGAAATTGAGCAGCAGTGGAAAGAGTTGGCTTCCCTTTTAAATAGCCAAGGCCCAAGTAAGGACGTCAACGGCTGGAAAAAGGTAAACTTTTCTACTATTTTAATAGAAGTTCTTACATGGGAATTTGAAATTGTGTATCTATAACAGACATTTACTGATTGGAAGTGCGAGGTACGGAAGAAATTGGCGCATAACCGCAGAGAATCTTCTGCAACTGGTGGCGGAGCATTCAGTAAACATGCTCTCACAGAAGCTGAGGAAACCCTTGCTCGCATAACGGGCATGTACACAGTGGTGCAGGGTATACCCGGAACAACGTCTTTCGGATTGGATGAGACGATTGCTCTCGAGGTGGAAACGCTAGATTTGACGGAAGAAGAAATGATGCCTTCAACATCAACGGGAAGAAAACGTCCACAGATAGGCACACTGATTTCGTCGACACCGAAAAGAAAAAAAGAAATGTCGTTGCAGGTAATATCTAGTTTAGATTACTCATTTATTCAGCATAATATTTTATTTCATTTGAAGGACTGCCTTAAGGAGTCACTGGACACGCAAAAAACATTTAACGCAAAAGTTGAAGAGATTCTCGAGACATTGGTGGAATCTCGGCACCAAAACACCATGGTATTGGAACGTTTCTGCAACGCTGTAGAAAAAATAAGCGAAACGTTGGATGCCATAAAAGAAGAACTGCACCAACAAAATAATATGTAAATTTAGTTTTATATATTTTAGTGTTTAAGTATGTATATTGAACTGTTTCCTTTTCTTTTAAGTTTTGTAAATATTTATTTAAAGAATGATTTATTTTTGGTTTTAGGATAAGTTGTTATGTAATAGCTAAATCAGAAATACACCATAAGTGAAAAGCGTATGTTTTCAAATATTTTTATCATTATCATTTATATATTTATCATGGTTTTTTTTTATTCAGAAAGTTTTCAAGTATGCAGTTTAGTAGCCCATTGAATTTCTGTAAAATAAAAAGTGTCTTTCAATTATATTAAAACTACCGTTGATTTTTGATAATTTTGTTTTTCGAGGTTGTTGCGCTTTCTTTCATATATCGCGTTTTATTTTTGCAAAGTTTGTTTAAACTTTTATTTACATATCATTTCTGTTACATATCGAACTATATTTGAAACGAAAATAAATAAACAAACATAAGCTCCAACTAATATCACATTGAATTTTGCACGTACTCCATGAGTGCAGTTGGGCACGTGAACATTCAAAGCAAAGTATCTGTATTCGTATGCAATAGACCTTTACAAAAATTATTATTTTACAAAAATGCTCATGTCGAACAAACTCTATGGAAGAAAATACATAAGCTCGTCAAAAAAAGCTTAAAAAAAATTAGCACGTCAAATTTAATTTTAACCTCTCAAATTGTTTGCTATTTCATTTCTAGCACGAACCCCTTCATTAATTATTGATGATGCTATTTCATCATCTACATGATTTTCGCCGCCAATATTTTCAAAATCTATATTTTCTGCAAAGTTTTCTTCATCGATGTCAATGTTGTAGAATCTGCAAATGTTGTGAAGTGCACAACAAACATTTATAATTTTAACAACTTTTTGTGAACTATAGTGCAAGCAACCAATTAAGCAACGAAATCTAGATTTTAATACACCAATTGTTCGCTCAACTAGATTACGAGCAGAAGCGTGTACCATATTAAAGTTATGCTCTGTTGAAGATGGAATTGGATTCCTAAACGGAGTTATCAAAAATGGTTCTATACCATAACCACTGTCACCTAATAAATAAAAACATCGTTCGCCACCACGATGCTTTCCCAGAAAATATTGATATGCATTGCTGAGCTTCCAGATGAAAGAATCGTGGCTTGACCCGGGGTGCGTTGCGTCAACAGCTTGAATCCTCATGTTGTGGTCACAAATCTGTAAATTATATTTTATATAAATTGCTAAACGACTTAATACAAACATACTTACAATCATAGCATTTATGCTGAAATAACCCTTCCTGTTGTAATATGAAGAAGCGTCTGTCAATGGCTTTATCATTTCGATATGGGTCCCATCAATACAACCGATTACGCCAGGAATCCCATGTTTGTTGAAAAAGTTAGCTTTGCACTGGCGCCGTTCATTTTCTTCAACATTTAGCGTGATCCACTTGGGGCACAGTTTGCATTCGAGGACGTTCAGCACACTACCAATAACTTTCGAGACAGTGCTTCGACCTAAATTTATGTTCGCATCTTTCCCTACTGATCTCTGGTAGCCACCTTCTGCTAAGAACCTCAATGTTGTAGCCAATTGAAGAAGAGGCGGAATAGAATTTTTGTGTAGGTACTGTTCCACTTCATTTAATATTCTCAAAAATGCATGTTTATTGAGTCGATATTGAGCAATAAATCTAAAATAAAGATTAAACCATGTTATAATAAACCAAAATTATGAATAGTTTATAGCTTTAATTCATTAAACTTACAATGAATCTGAGAGACTTAGTGGATTGCTGTGGTCACGTAAAATTCTCCTTTTTATTTTTTCCTCTATATTTTGTTCTCTAGTTTCAATTGCAATCGCAGCCACAAACCAGTAGGACATTTTATTGCACTTTTTATTTAATTTGGTAATAACAAGCCGTTTTATCACTCACAAACTAAAAAATCGCAATTAAATACAAATATAAACAATGGCCGCGCACAAAACAATTGAATTTTGACAGTTCGAATCGGATTTGTGCCTTGTTCGAATTTATCGATTCCGATAGGATTGTCGAACACCCTTTTGATTCCGAGTCGGAAATTCAATCCGATGCGGAATTAAATCCGATCGGATTTCAGAACAGCCCTGATTGTTTATTTTTTTATTTCCATTGCCATTGCAAAAGCAGCTGAAGCTAACCCGAATACAAGTACATACGTACATACGTTCGAAAAGTGAGTGACAATAATATTTCAAATAATTCTTAACTCTACCCATGGCACATTAACCAGGTTGCAAGTAAACAAAACGCACACCAGCAAGTCACATTGAAGATAAGCAAGTAATTCTATTGTTCGCACTATTACATCTACACCAAATTGCATATTAATATCTCAGCATTTGCGTGTTGGATACTTTCATCAAAGGCAATGGTATACAAGAAGTTCCACGCCACATGCTCTGTTCCAATTGGATCTTCTCCACTGATCTTGCGGAACCTTAAAAAAGTTACAGCCTTTCCCCCTCCTCTTATTGCAAAGAAAACATTTTCCCATTTCTGAATATGTATGTAAATACATATATTTTGGATAAGTAATATGTAAACAATTTATTTTCATCTATAATCAAAACAAATAATAGTTTGTTATGATAAAATGTAAACAAACTTTGACAGCTGATGAACCACTTCGAATGAAAAAATCAAAAAATCAACCCTTTTGCTGTTACCTGGTTAATGTGCCTTGACTCTACCCAAGTGCGGGAGCAGTCATGCGATGTTCTGCCACTACTGATGGTGTCGCAGTGCAAGAGAGTCGCTGTATATGGTCCTTGCTTCCGCTGAAAGGTCATAGCTGTCAAATTATTTATAAAAGTATTCTTATTTTAAGGCATAATTAGTTTGGTGACGTCATGACAACGCGGCGTATAGATACAATTGTTACTGTGACCAGATAATATCGACATATTTTTATTTTGTATGGGGGGACACATTTAGGTTTCTTCTTCTTCTTTATATCAAATGGAAATAAAAATGAATAATGTCGTCGCTGTGACTAAAATAATCAAACATTCCTCTACATAGCAACAGATGACGAAGATAAAAGGATAGTGTCGTGTAGAGCGAATGAAAAGTTTCGTTTCGCTACAATATTTATAAGTTTTCATTAATGAATTGTTAGTTAAAAAAAGAAATGAAAATATAAGTAAATACATAAGTACATATATCCTGAAAAAGTATACTTAAAGTATACATATGTAGTATAGAAATTATTTTTCGGTTTCCTAATGTATTTGTATGAATGTATTTTATGAAGTCAATCTAACAAACTGGAACTGAGATCTTGTAGTCTAATATTCTCGATTTCCACGGTGCTCTTTATTTTAAAGAGTATTACACCTCTTTTCAATGCAGAACGAGTTATTTTGGAAAAGTAAAACTCAGCATTTCAAAACGGTATTATATAAGAAAACTATAATTCCGTAATCATTTTCTGATAGCGTTGCCACAAATTTTTTAATACAATAATAGAAATTTAAGACAAACTTTATGTAGCTTTTAGTCAAAAAATGTTCAAAGGTCTGTAATAAAACCATAGTTTTGGGTGGCGGTGTCACCCTTAATATTCTTGAGGCATCTGAAGTTCTACTTCAAAATGGCTGGGTTAAGAGCAGAATAGCAGCTAAAATTAATACTTTCCATCAACAAGATATCTGGTGATTTACGACAACATGTAACATAATGGCTATTTAAAAAATTTATATATACAAAACGGTAACTTCTACATTCTCTGTGTTCTTGCAATTATTCCTGATAAATTTTGTTACCATCGTACTTGTGAAAGATGTAAAGGAGTAGCAATCTACGCATCAAATATATGTATCTATAAATTAATAAATACATACCTATAGGTGTTATACGTAGTTGTCAACAGATGGGCGGTACATAGCTGCATACCCAAAGTGAGATTCTGAAATGGACTTATAAACAAATATTTTATATTATTATTAAATTAAGACATATGTATGTATGTACTTATAGATATTTGTATATAAAGACATCCTTTGCATGAATCCATTTTTTTTTTGCAAACTGCAATAACTCATTAAATTTAAGTTTGCTATCTTTTTTGACATGCTAATATTTTATACTTTTCACCATTTGTAGAAATTAAATATGCATTTATTTTTAATTACATATTCGCAAGGTGTCATAAAGTGTCATAAACCATAAAGTCGAAAAGTTTTAGATTTCAAAAGTTATGTTTTTGGATTGCATTGAAACAAATAATTAAAAATAAACAATTTTTTTATTTGTTAAATTTTATGACTTTATGACTTATGACACCTTGTGCATCACCCAATAGTTACATATGTCTTGATTTTATAATAAAAGAATGTTTCGTCACTTACTTACTACATAATAATATTTAGTCTAATATAATATAATAATATTCAGCCTACAAACGAATTTATTACACTGACACAGCGCCCAAATCGATTTGTCTCGAGCCCAAATTGGTCAAGGGGTGACGGAAAATCATTGCCATATGCCTTCATAAACTTTTGGTCCTGTCAGATAAGCATAAATTGCTAATTTCACATCAGTTAAAGATATAATATTTGTATATATGGGCGTGGTATCTTACGATTTCCATCTTTTAATCTCTCACAATTACAAGTACTAAGCAATGCGGAGCGTTGGTTAGTCCGATTCTATAGTTTCAATAAATTGTTATTTTTGCGTCTATATTACTTTTCTGCTTGTTGTTAAACGTTCATGTTTTTTGTATAAGCAGTATGAGTAACTGCAGACTTCCATACATACAAATATGTGGTCATACGGAAGAGTAGATTAAGTCGACTTAAGTGAGAAATTAGTTATTGTATTAATAGCGTTCTCTATACTCCGTTTTGGAAAATTATGTTTGGCAGTGAAGTTATTGGAGTTCACTTTTTAGCTTAAGTATTTAAAACAATATATTGCATTCGATAAAATAACTTTTATAATCGGATTTCATAATCATAATTTATCTAACAACTTAAATTGACTTTAGCGCTCTACATGTCGACGTTAAAAGAAAATATATATTTGAATAAAACAACTTATGTTCATAATCTTCATTTCAATATAATCGCTTAAGTTAAGAAAGCTTTGTATGAAGCAGATTTCACACTTTTTTAACTATTATTTAGGCTTTAAGCTACCTTTGTGAAATTTTGTAGTAAATAAAATTGTCTACAACTATCATTCTCGACATAAGCTACTCCACATGGACACAAATATGTAGTGATTTATAGTACTTGAAAACCAAATACCATTAACAGTTTTCCATGTAAATGCCGCACATGTACGAGAATGTCATTCCTTTTCAATATTATAACTACTTCAAAAGTTTGTTCCTCCGCATGGTTTACATATACAAAAAGGCTCACATACACACAAAAGTCAGAGGGATATTAAATAAGCCCTTAGATAAGCTAAGAATACAAATGTTTGTCGGTGAAAATTTCAAGATACGCACCAGTATGATCTTACACTTTTGCCCACGCTGAAATCAATTGGTGAATATTTTTTTTCAACAGTATAGAGTCAAGAGTTTATTCTTGATGTAAGAGAATAAAAAGATCTCTTTAAGTGTCAAATCGCGACTGTTATAAAAGTTTTTAGTAATTAATAATTACTATTTTGAGATGGAAATTAAAAAATCTTGCCAAAATAATTTTGAGTGACAATACATTTTTGAAATCATCGATCACTATTAGAAACTTATATCATACAAGAATTTCGATAATAATTATGAGTGAGACAGATTTTGAAATCAACGGTAACTATTTTGAGACTTATATTATAAAATTCTGCCCATGATAAATATGAGTGAGAATGAAAAATGAAGTTTTGAAATACGAAACTATTTTCGGGATTATTTGGGATAATTTTGGCATTTCTTTGGTGTTATTTGGGAACCAGCCACGAAGTAGTCCCGACCTAGTCCCGTAATAGTTCGGAAATGGTCCTGAAATAATCCTGAGCTATGCTCGAAATGGTTCCGTATTGCAAGACTTAAAAATTGTTATTTCACTCATAATTATGGAAAGAAATTGAAAATAAAAAAATAAAACTCTCAAAATAATAGTTATCGATGACTTAAATAAATTTTCTCACGCGTAATAGATAGGAAAACACTTTTATAATTTTGGCAAACATTTTGTTTACCTTTTTGAATCTCAAACAACAAATAATTATTAGTTCTAGGTTTAAGTGCTTAAAAAATTATTTGTTTGACGAGATGTGCGAGGGCTCCCATTGTTTCGCAGAAATACCATTTGTCATCTTCCGTTAATTTCCCTCCATTCTTCCAGGAACTGTTGTCACACAAGTGCTTCCTTGTCACAAAAAATTAACTCTTCAACACTAATTTAATGCCACTCTCCTATTTTTGCTAATTCTCCTGTTTTTGCTAAGATCGTTTCTTCCGAAGTGCGACTAGCGCCAATAACTTTTGATGAGCTTTCCCATAAAGCTAATTGTCCTATATGTAAGCTTAATAATGTCAAATTTCTCGATACAAATATCAGATCGTCTCAAATGACATTAGTATTGAAAGTTGTTAAGATTTATTTAGTGTTCCTCGTAATTTGTGCTTGAACTCAACGTGGTTTGTGTCGTCCAACAACAAAATGGCAAACCGAAACTAATGTTCGTAGTGAAACCACTAATTAGCTTTTACTCCGACACCTGGAATTCACATTGTGAATGAATATATAAGTAGCACTGGAATAACCCGTCAGTTAGAAGAATTAGTTCCGAAATATTGAATCCTTTTGCGGCTAGAGACTGGATCTAATTTTGTGTACGTGCAATATAAATAACTTTGAGCTGTCATAAGAGTTGTAGACTTAATTTTTTATACATTGTCTGCGCCAACGGCGAGGTTTTGGGAGATCAAAGCAAAACGTCCCAAAAAGTCCAACTCGGTGAACCCCAGCTAGGCATATCAAATGCCACTATTATATTTAATATATATTGGAAAATTAAGGATTCTGTCACAAGTTTTTTTTTGTTTTAGTGAACTGTAAAATGTATACATTCTAATGGAACTATTTACGGAACTATTCAATTTATATTAATAATCGTTTATAATGTAACTTTCGTGTGATTCGATTATTTAGCCAGGTTCCACTTAATAAACAGACACACCATCTCTATTTCTATATAGTATAAGTAATATCTCTGAAGAGAAGGCATATGGGAAAATTTGATACTTCTCGGGATTTAGCAGGGGACTAGTCCTGCTGCAGGGTTCAGAGGACATGGAATAAAAAAACCAAGCGGGGAACTGCTTTTACTACACAGATACAAAATTTACATATTTTGCCTACTGTGGTGCAATAATCTTTCGACAGATATACATACACACTACTTATGTATACGCGTTTTTAGCACTGGCATTTTATTTCAAGTGAATACTCAATTTCAGTTAGTAAAATTAATGTACTCGTATGCGATACGTAATGGCTTAAGGACTTAATTACGCCTACGGTGTTGAAATTTATGAAACTAGTAAACTTTGAACAATGAACTCTCAATATCAAAACACGAGCATTTCAATGGCATACATTTTAATCGAAAATCTACAACTTACTCTACCGTTGCCCCTCAATTTTGATATTTTTGTGAAGTATGTTTTCGATTCGCCATCTAATGTTTGAATTTGTATGTTTAACTCGACGAACAATTTAAATTTAATTTATTGTTTCCATAATTAATTACCAACAGTCTTTTGTGCTTCCTAAAGCTTCCCTTTCTGGAATTTGTTTACCTTTTTGCTACCTTTTCACAATTTCCTCTCTCTAGTCGCCCGTTTGCCTCTATCGCACAAAGTTTGCCACATTCTACTCAAAACACGGTTTTTTATTGTGGCGCATACTCTGTACAATTCCCGTTGGTGTTGTGATAGCTGTTGTTGGGTCACAAAGTAAACCAAAACCGCCGCGAAAGGAAAACTTTCTCCGGCATCTGTAGCCGGCAAACGACAATGCTGTCCAAATATTGATATAATTTGTTGTCAACTTCTCATATTTATGTCCAGTCGTATGCAAATATTTATTCAACCATCGTCATGCCCTGTAAAGGATACTTCTAGTAACAATTACATAGTTCGCGTGGGTTCTCACACTCAGGAAAATTCATGGATATAAATGTATGTAGGTAAATGGTCCAAATTGTGGTTGGAATTTGTAAGTTAAATGAGTTGACAAGTGTGGGTGTGGTGTGGGTATAAACTGAAATATTCAAGCATATTCGATATACTTACTTATACATATGACATCTCATCCATACATACCCAAACTCCAAAAGTATTTAAGTACTTACATGCGATTTGATAGATTTTTCTAATTTAACTAGTGTTCGAGAATATGGATTACAAAATTGTAGCAATAATTAAATTTAGTATACTTTAAGAATAGCCCCATAACTTTAGATCAAACTGCCACGAAGAAAAAAAATTGCTAGTCGGCACTTTTGACGCAGTTTACGACGGTCTCGACTGTTAACCGGTGTGCGGAAATTAGTAGTGGAATTAAACTACGTCAAAAGTTCCGAAGTGCAAATTTTGGTGTGAATGAATCAAAAGTTTCTGGGTTATTGGATGACAGATACGGAAGCTGTGATATGAAAAAATCTCTAACTCACAACCAAAATATAATTAAAAATTTAAAGTATACAGATCTATACTTTGTTCATTGTTTTCTTTTATTTTTCACACAATTAATGGAAGTTTTATTCAAATCTTTAAAGTGTGGTTTATTTAATTCAAATATAATTGTATATCTTTTTTTTTTTTGTTTTACACGATGTAATTTTCACGGAAATGTATCCTTCTTCAGTAGTATCAACTTCACACTTATGGTGCACATTTTGAGAGAACACCTTTTACACCGTCATTAGATACCTTTCAGAATTTTCGTTAGCACAAAATTATTATATTACTTGCTTACTGTCAGTTTTCTTAGCGGCTCAACTATTTTAACTTTTACCTTTTCCATATAAGCAACTCATATTTTTACTACGAACTATAAATTGCTTGAGAACACGTCATATTAGCGTCATAACAGTTGTCGAACTAGTTAGAAACTAGTTGAGATCGTACGATTTGTTGAACTCAATACAAAATTTTAGTTTTGTTAGTAAATCACCAACCATCACAAAGGTCAATAGGATTGAGCTTTGGCATAGGAATCAGGTGGACCTAAGTTCAACTCTTCGGACCGGGGGCGACATTGTTTTGTGATTTCTTTTAGTTTTTTGTAAGAATAATTTTTCTTAAATTAGTATAAGGTGATAATTAATTTCAGGAATTTTCTAAATTAATGAAATTTTATTAATTCTTCAGTTACAGATAACGTACAGTTATTTATTTAGATTGAAAATTCCGAACAGCTTCCCTGACGAGAATAGATTAACGTCAATGGTTCTCATTGCATGAATGTTTAACTATGTACATAAGTACATACTCGTATGTATGTATGCATAATTACATGCAAGCATTTATTTATGTGTATCTAGTAATCACAAAATGAACATGCAAATAGGAATAACTCGAACTAGTGGATTGTAGAAGAATATCCTAGCTTCCTTTTTGTGGCAGTCATTCATTTTTAATAGAAATAATATATATTCACATAAAGTACGTGCATATTTTTATATGAAAAAAAAAAGAAAGACAAGTTAATAAAATGGTGAATTGCGAATATTGTACATAAGTATTTTCGAGTTGCAGAATATTTTAGCGAAGACGTTTCAATTTAAGCGGCAGGTTACTTTACATGCTGAATATAAAAGTAATCGAGGGTAAGAAAATCATGTTTGTCTTATATACACACACACATACATATTGAACGTAGGTAATAGGACGAAACTTCACGTATATATGTATGTACATATGTACTACATATGTATGATTATCATATAAAGTACATTAGACCGGGTCGCTTCTCAAATGAAAGAAAACAGTTTGCACTTACTACCCCTTCTTTGAGAGCTGACTTTAAGAGGATTTTAGGATCATTCAAATCCTTATCTTTGGCTTGCCCAAAAACAGTTCAAATGGAATTTTTCTTCATAACTGTTTTATTTATTATTCTATTCCAAAGTGTTATCGTTAAAAGTATTGCAAAATATATTTACGCGACCCTATTTAATGTACTATAAATGTAGATGCACACATACGTCTTATTCGCACGTCATCTGACTTTCATTAAAAGTTATACTCAATACCTCTTACCGGCTACGCGTATTGTTGGATTTAGAATGGGTATAGGTAGAGGATATTTTCCAATATTAACATGTATTCCCAAGTTCATAATTATAAATACTACTAGGGAGTATCAGTAACAGCAGTGTAAAATACTCAAGTATAATCGAGGCTAATTTGATGTTCTCTAAACGAAATAGCATCTTCATCTTCAACTGTAGAATAGAAACGTTACTGGGTTAGATTAGTAGGGCGGCGCGCTCCAGACTTTTGTTAACATTATTCCATTCCAAGGTGGGTTTGAACTGTAATTACCTAACCAGGACACTGAAATGCAGTTCATCTAGTAATAGTATATTCGGTCTATTATTCAATCCACCTCGCCCAGTCCAACATAACTGGAGTTGTGTACGGGAATATAACGAATACAATATCATTCCAGCGTTGACAGATACTCAAATGGTGTATTGAATTAGAAGTAATTATATAATTAGCTAATAGATATAAAGGTTTCAATACAAAAAATTTCAAACATTTCGATAGCTAAGATATAAACAAAAACACGCTTGCACCTTAGTGCGCGAATCAGAAATAAAACTTCTTTGCAGATGCCATGAAGAGCTAGAGAGGGAAAGACTGTACCCATTTGGATTTGAAAGTGGCAACACTACGGATAAATAACCACATATATATTTACTTAAATTTTATGCACTCGTTCCAAACCAATCCCGAAATAGTTCGAGACTAGACCCCTACTATTAGTTTAGAACTAGTCTCTAAGTTGTTCCGAACCAGGTCCGCACTAGATCCAGAGCAGTCTTGAACTAGTTCTCAACTATATTCGAAGTCATATCAATATATTCCTGAACTGTTCATGAAATGGTCCTCAACAAGTTCCGAACTAGTATCGTAGTCTTTAAATGGTCCTGAAATAGTCCCAAAATCGTGCACTAGTTCCGAAGTAGTCCAAAAATGCTCCTGAAATGGTTCCGAAATAACTAGTTCGGACTGATTTCAAACTTCAGATGTACATATGTATACATTTCCATATATCCACATCTTCATATGTACTTATGGACTTCGTGACGCGACTTTGTGATGCGACGTTGGAAAATTTCCCTCATGGCGCTAAAGAAGTTTTACGCCAAAATTATTGTAATCGCAGTGTTCCCTTCTACGTTTCCTAAATAGCTGGGAGATGTTCCAGGATTGGTTTGGATGGCTAGGCTGGATGTGAACTGGGCATTTACAGAAAATATTTTAATACTCACCTTTATAATACACTTACACACACAAATTACTATTTATACATTCATACTTTAATGTGAAAATAATCAGATTTCTGTTTTTTACTTCCCTCCCATCCGACTTAAGTCACTTTTTTATAATATCCTTACCCCAACGACTTTGCTTGCTGTAACAAAAACAACCAAGCCATTGTTCTGTTATGCCTCATTGGATCACCCACCAAATTTCGTGTCGTGATCTGAATTTTATTTCATTCACTTGTATCCAGCAGTTATTTAAAGCTCGCGTCTCCACGCGCTGCATGTTGCATCTGTGCAGGGCATTCTGCGGGCTGCGACGATGTAATTAAAATTTACCACTTCATAAAATTTGATTTATTCTTTTAATATACCTCTATAGATGTGTGTGCGCAAATATTTTTTCAGCGTATAAGGAGTAGTATACACCAGGCCAGTGTGCAGTTCGGGAGGGGTTTGAATAAGCCTTAAAATAGTTCACTAGAACATAAGTTTTGTATTTTTATGGTCGGTATCGGTATAACGTTCAAAGCAATTTTAAGTTCAAGATGTTATTCAAAATTGATTTGTAATTTTCATGTTTTAGAAAATATCCGATGGAAATTCCACCAGATTCGGTTCTTTTAAATGGTAAGAAAATGGCTTTTTGTGGATTCACATTCAGGAGATAATTTTACATAAGAAACAGTGTTGATATTTGTTCTTAAAAAATATTGAAAGTTCGGTGTTTTTGAAACCTTATTAGAAGCAGCTCTAAAAGATTTAGTGTAAAGACAGGTAGAGTGGCCATGCTCAAATTTAAGGGATCACTTTACTAAAGATATACATATGTATTGTATGTAAAACGGCAGTAATGGAGGTTAGTCGGTTCAACCCATCTTCACTAATTTTCCTTCATCTGAATCTTATTCTCCATAAATTTTCACGTTGTAGAGAGGCCCATAAAGTATTAGAAACCTGGCAATTGCTTCCTAGATTCGAATATATCCGTTCTTCTCTCGAATCACGCGGAGCTTCTAAGACCTATACCCCCGACTAGTTATCCCACTCCAGAGCGAATAAACTGCTAATGCATATTTTACTTAATATTTCTTTTCTTATGTTTAGATTTCTTATTTTCCTTTTATATTTTCGCGAACATATGCGAAACCATTTATCTCCCTATTTACCTAAATTCAGCTCCATAAAACTTTTGATTACAGCATATACAGCTGCTAGAGCGATCTTCAAACTCAGGGGCTGGTACTGGGAATAAGGCTACGGTTTAGATACTTATTTGCGGTGGTGATTCCGTCGAAAAGGCACATTCTTCAGATTTCATTAAAAATAGCTCCCAAAAATGCTGATTATGTAAGCAGGTTCCCTTGTATTGTATAAGTACTATAAATTTAAAATATTTTTCTTAGGTTATCGTCGGGTCTATTGACTTGTATTTATTCACGGCATGCAGAAAAAATCTTTCGACAAATAACCGCAATTGGGGCATTTAAATTTTTAAGCCTCTCGCCCCCTTCGCCGTCGTTTGGGCCTGTTATGCGCTAGTATTAGTGTCCAATGACCAGCCTGTTAGTGCGACCACGTCCATGGACGAACTTCTCTCCCTTGCAGGCAAATACAGCAGTTTTTCTCTGCTTCGCTACTTCATGTATTTTCGGTTGTTGGTTTATGGTGCAGGGAAAACCTGTGCAGTTTAATGCAAATATTTCCTCGCTTTTGTTGAATTTTCGTTTCGTTGGGTTATGCCTCGTTGTGTTAGTCATTTTCGTGGTATCTCTTTAATTTTATTAATGTCATCGGCGGTGGTCATTTTTACATTAATGAAAATGATCCTCATTATTTTTGGAGTGCGTTATATCGAATCCGCTTATTATGAATATCTTGAGGAACTTATAAAGGCGGCAGTGTAAATATTTTTTTACAAAGAGTGCACTGAAAGGATGCTCAAACTTTGCGTACAAATCCTCAATTTAACTAGCCGGGAAAATGGTGCCTGGGCTTTTTTCGATGAGGATCATGTCCCTCATTGTCATTTAAATTTTGTACGGTTTATTAATACTGAATCAATTATGAAATTATCAGGGCGTTAAACAAAAAACTATCCACTTTTTAAAAGTCTCGAGCATATCAACTAAAATTAGGGCAAGCACGAAACAGCATATTTTTTGCTCATATAATAGAGGTTTTTCAAACAATTTTCATTTTCATTTAAAAAACATATATATATATACTTATGTATTTATGTATCTATGCACATTTATACTGTGTATGAAAAAAATTAAAACTCTTAAGCCCCATTATACATTAACTAATTTCAAAATGACCAGGATGGGCGGGTCCCGGAGAGTGGGCGAGACACGACAATAACGACAATCCCGATCAAATCGCCAACTTCCAAAAACTCAGAGAATCTGATGTACACATTTTCTTCCTACATTTATGGACCGGCCTAGCCTCCCAACTTCATACTGGTTTTTAAATCATAGTTAGCATGATTTACTATATTTATTCAGTCTCAAAAACGTTAAAAGAAAAAAAAACACCCGCTGTGATGTGTTCAACATCTTAAATTTTATATTTTTCAGATGGAGATATAGATCTAACGTCTTTCTCATTTCAGTTCCAGCTCATAATTTTGCAAAATGTGTGCTATTTGCATACATACATATCTATGCATGTATGTGTGAATAAAAAACGCTATCTGTGCATTTAGTATTATCCATTGAATTTACTCAGAGCGCGTTTTGTGCATAGCAATAAAATTCCCACTTCCCAGTTTTTTGAAAGAAACTGAACCGAGATATTTGAGAAATATCGCCAAATAGGTAGAGATAGGAACTCAACAATCTACGACATTTATCATGCGAGTACGTAGATATGTATGTATTCAATTTGAATTAAAATTTACTTTAAGATGTCGCAATATGTACCTACATACATATGTATATAGAGTTTCACAAATCAGCGCTACTTCACTTGCTCATTTGGTGTGGGATCAAGTTGGCAGGGGAACTCTCAAGAATTGTTAGAAGCTAAGATATACATACCAAGTAAATATATAAGTGTCAAAAGTTCCGACCAACACAAAAAATATCTACCCAATACTATATATGCCTTTTAGGTCAATATAAATTATTGTGTTGAACGAAAAGAGAGAGGAGAAAACAAATGGGCAGTACATACCGCCAACAATTTTTAATTAAACGATTAAGGTGGGTGTGGTTTCTGTTTGACTTCTATAATTTTCAAAATTATGCTTAATACGAAATAATGAAGCGCGTGTAGTAACTTTGGTAAAGTTAAAAGTAAAGTGGTTTCAAACTGGGCATAAATAGGGGTGCTCATTTATGAATTTCGTTACTGAAATACCGAATTTGTAAAAGCTTTTTTTAAATATATATTTTGTTTCATAAAAATATAGTTCATTTTTTAACAAAAATTTCATACATTAAAAAAAAAGTTTATTAAAATTTCAAATCAGAATTTGCAGAAAATTTCAAAGTACGCCGTTTTGTAGTCCATTCAATTTTAGTATAAATAAGTGTAAGTTTTATGTGGCTAAAAACTACTATTGATTTTTGAAAATTTTATTTGCGGATGGTGTTACACATTTTCATTTCCATACTCATTCAATTTTTTTTTATATGGGAGAATTAAAATTTTAATTTATTCTACTACTTGCAAATACTTGGCACACACCTGGTTACACTTCAAAATTGTTACTCTGTTTTATGAAAGAATTACAATGAAAACTTGAGCTCAATTTAAAAAATACACTAGCGCCTCACCAAAAATTAAAGATTATCCACAAAATATTTCGAAAAAAACCAAGATATACGTGAGCTAAATAAATTTGAAAATTTCTTCAGAAATGGATCTATTTATAAATAAAAATAAATTTTTGTAATCTTTAAAAACACCACTTGAGATGGTAAAACAGCGGGAAAACAGTTTGAAACTTGAATCCAATGAAACGAGTTTATTGTTGTCGTTTTTCTTTATAAAAAGGTCAAGGGCAGCATCAAAAATTGCATTATGTATTATCGTTCCGTTAAACAAGTCTTTATATATTTTTATGCTTAACTTTTAAGCTCAAATGTTATGATTGGTAGTTTGAAATGGGCCCAACTCATCTAAATCTCAATATTATTGCGAAATATTTCGGTTGAGTCCTTAATATATAATAAATTGTGTAATTCCGATGGGAAAGCAATACCGATTTATGTTTTGGATTGGGAGTGATGCACGCTAATATACATATTCTTCTTCTTCTTCAAAAAAAAAATATGCCATGCTATTGTTATTCGCCAATCTTTTATTTTAAAAATGTAATTAATAAAATAGGCTCAGAAATTTGAAAATCCAAGCGTTACAAACATTAATATAGCAGCAGGCAAGTAAATTTTTTTTAAAAGCATAGAAAATTCTCTGCAGAATATTTCACTCTCAATTGTGCGTTAGGCCAAATTAAAAAATGTCCAATAAAATTCGCCCGAATTTCGTGGTTTTTAAGCCCTTTTACCATGCGCTCTCTTCACTTTAACAAATTGAGTAAATGTGCGTACATACAATACATACATACTTTTAAATATATACTAAATCTATCCTATTGAAGAACGAACGTTTTTTTGTCCTTGTGTTGTGAAGCACGTCAGGTGACGAGTTTCGTATTCTCGTGACGGGAGCTTTAAATGTTCAGAAGTGCTGTCGTCATCGTCGCAGCCGCAGCTAACACAACTTTGTCAATCGTTTCATTTTCGATAAGCGACTGATGCGGCGCGGTTGCAGCACTTAACTTCAACACTAAACCGCGTGTCGTAAGTTGCATCCTCCCTCCATTCACTTTTGTTTTTGCTGTTGCTGCGCTAAAGCTGCTGGCAAGTTGTTTGTGACTTAGGCAAGTGTCTTTAGTTTAATATTTTGTCGCTGCTCGTTTGTGATTTCTAAGCGACCTGAGCGTTAAGTCGTAAATGTTGAGCATTTTTATAGTCTCAGTAGTAGCGCAGATGATTGTTGAAAAGTGGTTAAATCCAGATATAGCTACGTATATACCTACAAATAATAAAAATACAAATGTGCGTATCTACCCATGCAAATTACTTTTTTTTATACTAAAAAGAGGAGTGACACCTAAGACGATGACGAACGCAAACCCTGAAGAAGCATGAAATTCGGCAAATTATAGCCATTTCTTAATATTGCAATTGTTATTTAAATTTTTGAAGTACATATTTATCTGCTGCATATATTTTTACTAATTTCTAGCAACCAAAAAGAAAGGGAAATGAATGCCAATAGTCAGTTTTTTTGGTCATTCTGGGCTTTCCGTATAGACTAATCCTCTGAACAATTCTCTTATTAATCGGCCAATATTTCGTTTTTTTAAGAAAAATGAAAAAAAACAGAAGTTCACTACAAACGTGCTCTATCGAAAAAATATATCTGACTATGTCGAGTAGAATTAGGAAATCACCAATTTGAAGTATCACATAAAATAACTACTACAGGACTCTCATGAATAAAAAAAAAAAATGCCGTTTTAAGAAATTCAAGCAGATAAAGAACATATATGGTATTATCTTTACGTTGTTTACGTAAGTTGTGAGGATAGAAAAAGAGAAACAAGAAGGTTTCTGATTCTACTCAGAGAGTTAGAGACTGTGTAACGAAAGAGCAACATTTGATTTTACGTTTGAAAACTACACTAAAAAAATTATATAAATTGAATAAAAACCGCTATCAAAAGAGAGAAAATAGGACTGCAAATGGCGCTTAAGAAATATTTTCTACTTTTAGAGTAAAACAATTTTATTTTATGTAGTTTTTTATTCATTTTTCTTTTGTTTTTCCAGTGAAATGTAGTTCTCTAAAGCTTTTCGAGTTAGTACAAAATTATAACACACCAAAAATATTTTAAAAAGTACGATTCGTTGTTTATAATTAACTTTAAGCTTGCATCAATCTATTTACAATTCGCCATATAGACAAATTTAAATTTAACATTACAATACAATTAGATACCTTAACAATTTCTCGATATCGAGAACTAAATCCTCATTTGGCACGCTCTTTACTAAAGTACTTGAAAGCAATTCGTTTTTGTATTTGCCTTTAGAAGCTTCAATTTTATTGAACTCAATTTTTTGATTCTTTGCTTATATTTTGATATTTGCTATTGGCGAAAGTGTCAAATGCAAAGGAGAAATCAAGCTTGAAACGACTTGACGGTATAGACGAAAGTCACTCCACTCTTCCAAATGCGAGTAGATTTGAACTTTGTAAAAGCCGTCCAGAGAATGCTATAGATCTTGACAGTTTCTTTAATCGTTTTCTAAACCACTATCTTAGAGAATCAAACTTGAGTTCGACTTATTTTCTATTCGTTCTCTAGCCTACATGTTTATTGGTTAAGCTGCTATATAAAATTGAAAAAAATGTTCCGAAAGCGCATTCTGACTGCAATTTTCTTGCTGCGTACGCATGAGAAAGTACTTCCATATATACATACATACTTTCATATATTAAATGAGAAAGACACGTTTTGGGAACCTACTGATTCGTAGCCTCGTCTATCCATTCCTAACCTTCTTTACATCCATTATATTATATTTTTCACAAATCTGTGTAGATTTTTGGTTTATTGTTTTTTCTGTATTTAAATATATAGCTAAAAATACTATATGAGAGTTTTGTTTCTTTTTTCGCGATTGCTGTTAATAGCACACATGCCAAATGCATACATACTTGCACATGTACATATGTATCTACATATGGCCTTCAAGGTGAGTGTTTCTAATTAGACTTACAAGTATTTCTTCCACTTATAAATCATCACCTCTCATTTTCTTCCACTTGTACAAGTATACCTATGTATGTATGTATAGTTCAATACAATTCTACATATAGATATATGTAAATACTTAATAGCGAATCGGAAATGCAGAAATTATTCATTAGTTGTGCAAAACTGTGATGCTATACTGCTGATTGACGCTTTCAAAGCGTCTTAATTACAAATTCAAAGGTCTAATTCTAATCAGATTGGTTGGCAATTAAATATAATTACTCAAACGCTGCTTGCAGGCGGCATTCTCTGCATCCTCATTCGTTTTACATATTTACCTACGTATATTTGTAGGAATGTAAACACATTTCCCAACATTTTCTTCATTCATCAATCTTCTAGTATCTCTGGCTTAACAAACAAAAATTCTTTGAGCTTCGGAAAAAGAAATTTTGCGAAACAGTTTCATTAGATGGTGGAAAATCGCCCCCGCGTGATAAATGGATTTAATGAATTCAATCAAATGATCTGCAGATGAAGGATTGACGTAAACAATTCCCAGTAGCAATTAGCGTTAAGTAAAAAAGCAATTGTAATTCTTAAATGCAGATTCCATCCTAATCAATTGGTCAATTCATTTATTAAAATTGTTACGTTAGTGAGAATTAGAGAAATTTCAATTGTTTGGTGCTCTGTGGCCGTACTAGCTCGATATACTTTTCGCTCCCCTCGTTCAAAAGTGATGATATGCACCTACATACATATATTTGTATTTTCGGTCATTTATAAAGAGACGCGATTATTTTTTATCTTATGCTGGTTTCGTCACTTCAGCATCGATGTGATCAGCTGTTAACCTCTCCGAGAAAACGTATGAAAATACCTTGGGTTGACACAAGCCTTTGAGGAAGTTTGTATACCTGTGTGATTGATTGCAACATATCCTCGACTGGCGAATTGAATGTGAAAGCATGCATGTGTAATTTAATGACCACTTATATGCAATACATACATACACATGTACATAGATTCGAAGCCGATAGCCTTAGCAGCTAGTATTGTAATATGTATTAATTTATCATTTTAATTTCAATTTCCTAATAAATAATAATAATAGTACGTACATTCTGATTCTCATATACAAACTTATAAATATGTATGGTCGAACTCGTTTATCTCATTTCTATTGTTTACTTTTGTAGTCAACATAGCAATTTAGGCCGTGGTTATGCTACCAATTTTGTTTGGTAAACGTAATTGTTGTTGTGCACAGCACGGAGTGAGAGAGTTTTCGAACTCGAATAGCCAAGACGATTAGCTTAGTGAACACACCAATCTTTTGGGGGGGGAATACGCTATTTTGCCAAAAAGTTCGACAAACAACAAAAACATCGTAACCACTGCCAATCAAAATGGGTAACATACTCGTAATCTATTAGTTTGGATACAAGCCGGTTTTACCGTTGCGCCATCTGTCGTTTTTACTTCAAACCAAACTGGTCGGAAAAACATAAGAGCTGAAAGAAACACCAACTTATCCTCCCATAAAAGTTTCAATCACTAATGGCGACAAAGAGCTATCAGCTTTTGTAGGACTTGCTCCTCTGAATTACGGCTCTCCAGTGATCTAAGTGAAATAAGGAATAGGGATAGTCCCATCGAATTGTGAAGCAAGTACATATTTGAATGAAAGCTTAAATAATTGAACAAAATTATTAAATACTTATGTCTGATTTTTGATATCATATCCATACCTTGCAATCAAAAATAATTTGCTGTGAGTGAGTGTGAAGGGGGTCGGTGGTATTAGTCTGGGAAAAAGTTGCTCATAAAAATTACTTCCCTTTCGAAGTTGGCATAACTGTAGTCCTCCATTTGACGTGCACTGCAAATCGGGAAATGCTTTACTTACAAATACAAGTTGAACGGTTAACCTGCGGATTCATACGAATTTTATGTAAATTTATAATATTTCATATAACTTGGGCAAAATGTAATTAAATTCGACTTTTCAAGAAGGTGGCAACTCTCTCTATAATATATGTGTGAACCTTCTCCCCGCCGATATGTGTACATTTTAACTAAGTTTGACTTTTGAAACAGATGGCAATCCTCTCTCAAGCATAAAATATAATTTACGACCTATTCTTATATCTATATATTTATACGTATGAAATTTCTTTAAAAAAAATCGGTCTAACCGTTTCGGAGGAGTTCGACCACAAATATAATAACAATTAAAGTACATATAATTCGAAAATGTGTGAAACGAATTTAAGTCATTTGCGAATGTATCATGCGGTGACGTCGGTTGTGAAAGTAAATAAAATTCTATTGCAAACCCTTTGAATTTTAAGTTATTTTTAACATCCTTTTATAGAATGACCTAAAAAATTATGGCATAATATTTAATAATTGAGAGAAGAGAAAGAAGAGAAATTATTTAAGCTATTGAACAGAAAATTGTACTCAATTTCGCCTCACGAATGCAAAACACGATTTTACTATCACTAAGTACTTTGATAATAAAAACCCTGAAATAGCAGTTTTTATCTCAAATCATAGGAGTAGAGCAAAAAAAAATTAGCAAAACAGAAGCATAAACTTATGTAAGTTATAAGCAAAAAAAAACAGCAAAGGGCCTTAAAAACGATTCGAATTCTTTGTAAGAATCCTAAGGATATGCTACATGCGATCAGGAGACATTATTTTGAAATATATTTTTACAAATCAGATAAAGGAAATAATTTTCTAACCACCGACGAAGACACCACCACATTTGTGAAAGTTTAGAAATATCTTTAAATGCGGAACCCAAATTCAATGCAGAAGTGTTTTTTTTTTTAGTTCAGGCAGTACATAGATATTTTATTTGAAGTGTCTTCGAGAAAGCTGGGTGCTTCAATTCTTTTGTAATTTGTTTAATAAGCAAATAATTAATGTAAATGTTGATTTTGCTATTAATTAGTCATCAACTGAACTTTTAAGGCAGGCCCGAACGCAAGGCAACATCTCTAATAAAGGCATGCCAATCATTGCGCAATGATTTTAGTAAAATTAGTTTTCTAATGACTAATATACCAATGCATAGTCGCCATGTTATGAATATGAATTTACTGCTCAGTCATTTTGTACTGGCTATGCGATATTTAACACATCAAACGAATAAACCCAATAATAGTATTTATTAGTTTCGCCTGCAAATTCCGGTTGTATGCGTTTCAAATTTCATACACACTCTTGTAGCATTGTTTTGGGTAGCAACACAATAAATTCTAATTTGGCATCTGTTCGTACAGAATATGTACATTAGACCAGTCCAGAAATCTAACATTTCGAAATTCTTTTTAACGGCCACGGACTTACGGTCCTATGCCGACTCCAAATGGTTGTTGATTTCTATGAGAATCACTTTAGGGTTTGCCATTGCCTATCAGGGGGCGACTACTTTTAGAAGAAAGCTTATTTTATAATATGGTTTTTCATGATACAACCAATACCTACATACACCATGGAACTTCTGGTTATTTTTAAAAAGTTGTGAACCATCAAAACAATCAACCGAAAGTGGCTATTTTTACTTCATAAAAGCTAAAACATATGAAGCTAAGCTCTCAAAAAGACAGAAGAAAAATCATACATATACATATACGCTCAAGAAATGAAAAAGAAATTTTCTCCTATTAAACTTTTTTAAAATCAGTTTGAAGCTGTCAAGAAATAAATGAAATACACAAGGCGAATCCATACAAGGTGGTGTTATAAATACAACTACAAAATTCCTATGTATTTTGTTTTTGTTTATGCGTTAGAGTTGTCAAAATTTAAATACATTTTGTTTTTAAAAGCTCATACGCTATAGCAAAAACAAAATATATGTAGGTGAATAAAAAAAATCAAATCAGCTGCTCTTGTGCCATCACCTTCAATAAATTCGCCTTGGAAATACATAATCAAATCGGCTGCTATAGTAACTTCACCGTATATGAATTCGCCTTGGCTCCTATATTTATTTCTTAAAAGAATATTTACAGCAACGGCAAAGTACTTTTTCAAACAACAGAAATAATCAAAAATATCAATATATATCTTGTCAGTTCTCTCACTCAGCAACATATGTACTTATATATGCAGTAATATCTGACGCGTCTACAGTGTCAAATATTAGTTGGGGGTAAATATATGGCATCACACGATGTCTGCCTTCTTTTGAATGTCCGAACTTTTATACTTGTGTCCACATAGTTGATGATAGTTAATGAATGAACAATAAATTATATAAGTTATCGCATCGCTGAATATAGAGTCTGTAAGACTAACCTTGACTAAATAATACCCATTTTCTGTGGAATTACAATTGGAAAAGTAAAATTGGTTTCGATATATCTGAATCGCAGTAGCATGAAGTGAATAAATTTTAAGCAAAACAAATTATATTCTTTATAGGTATTTAGTTTCAAAAGTTGGACTAAACTTATTGATTCCTTAAGGTTTAAAAATTCTAAGGAAACATTTTATTTTAAATAGTAATCCATTGATTCACCATTCAATCATAATCTCATATATTTTCCCCCAGAAGTTGTACAAATTGAGTAGGTATGACACCTTAAAAAAAATAGTAAACTAAGTATATGGCCACTTTAATGTACTTTGAGCGTGTCAATTGTTAGACTAACAAAAATATTTTCACAGCACTACACCACCAAAAACTCTGTAGTTCGCTGATAACAGCAGCAGCAAAAAGCGTAACTGTTGCGATTGTGGTGGCTATAGCAGTGATGCATTTTTGTCAGCATAGATTTGTGAATTTTAAATTTCATTTTCGTTTATAGCCTTAAATGTACATATATGTATTGAAATGTAGAAGTGTGTGAGTGTGTGAGTGCGCGAGTGAAATGTAGGTAGTGGCGGAAATGAAATGGCACAGACGAGATGGTGTGAAATTTTTATTACCGCAACATACGCATACGCGCACACACACACATACATATGTACATATACATAGATATAATATGCATTATAAAGTATTTCTCATTTTGTGTTTTTTTTTTTCAAATACAAACACCACTTCAAAGCTCAATTTCATCAACCAGTTTTATGAGCGAAAATTTCAATTTGCCAAGAAATGTCGGATGGCGAATTTGAGACGCAAACTCTGCACTTGCCATCAAAACTATATTTTAAATAAACTTTCTTATACTTTTATTTTAGAGTGAAACTAAATTTTTGCCGCAATGTTCGCATATACACAGCGTGCTGCTGTTGCCTCAAATGCAATTAAATTTCGACAGAATTGCGATATTTTAATGGAATTTTTGAACTTTTACTACTCTTTAATTTTACCAAATTTGTTAAAATGATTGTTCTGCATTCGCAATTTCTCTGTATGAACATTTATTTCACAGCTAATTCCTCTCTTTAGATGCATTGTCATATTTCGTATATTCCCAGTATTCGCTCTGTACTCGTACGCACAATATTTGCACGCCTTTGCTTTTTAATTACTGAGAAATAAGGAATAAAATTGTTCTGGTAGCTGTCATCGTATGTCTCGTATGTGCGTACACCCATACATGCATACGAGTATGTACATGTTCTTTTTTACTTCCCGTTCTATGCTCTATACTGTGGCGGTTTGACTCCCTGCTTGTGGGCATTACAATGTCAAGAATGCCACATGTGGTTGCCCTCAGCTCACCCAAATATGTGTTTCCCTTGTTGTGGCCCGTGTGTGCTGCTTCAGAAGTTATGTCGGGTCACTGGTGAAGGTCGGGTAAGCGGGCGGAATATCCACTTCTTGCAGTGCTTTGTTCATTTTGAGTGTTGAATAAAAAGTTGATTGTTTCGTTGACGTCTGTTGGTAGTTTTTGTACGAATAGTTGTTGACATTGAATTTTCTGTCGTCGAAAATAAAGGAAGAAACATTAATATAATCAGTAAAGGTTCCCCATTCTTTCTTCATCCTACTTTGCATCAAGAGTATATCGGAAAGAGTGCAGCGCGAATTTTTCGTTCACTTTAGATAGGCAGAAGATTTTGTTAAGGCAGGGTGTGATTTTTTGACAAGAGTGGCGCAAGTTTTAGTTTTGATTGAAAGTAAAATCACCGCTTTCCAGATTTACATATTTAGTATCCAAGTAGTTCGCTATATCAGCCTTCGATATAAATTATGGTTATATTCCATAATACAAAGGCTTTTAGTAAGCTCTATTCTACTTCCTCAGACGCAGTACAAACGGGTTGACTGAAAATACTGTGGGAAATATTCATTGAAATTCCCTAGTTTTACTTGTAGTTTACCTTGAATAAGGCTGCGTTTAGTATATAATGAAAATTTGATAATAAATAATGTGAAGGTGACAAATATACTTACAAGTCATAAAACCGTACTTCTAAATTACCGACCTGAGTCTGCTGCCCTTTGAAACTTATAAAAAAAGAGATGTGATGTAAAATAACTCTTGTGTTATTGTAATCAAATTTACTTAATTATGTTTGATGACAAAACACAAACAAATCTCTTGGGAGTCTATATCGGGACAAGTTCAGGACTACTTCGGAAAAATTTTGCGAATAGTTATTTCTGATCCATTTCGGGACTAGTTCAGAATGACTTCGGTAATAGTTTAGGCTCAGGTGAGGAATGTTACAGGCCTACCTTGGATCTAGTTCGGGAGTGGTTCGGCATAGGTTCAATACTAGTCCGGGGCTGGTTTGACACAACTTCAAAGCCAAAACTTTCTCACATTCCTGCGTAAGTGAAGTTATTTCTGAGAGGCTTAACAAACTAGCACTTATTGTCTACAATTTGTTTTCAGGTGAAACTAAATTCATTTAGACACACATATGTGCGCTTAAGTTCACAACATAATGCCATATTTGATTTCATTATTGCTTTCAAAATTCAAAGAAATCTTAAGTGCAAACTGGATCTATACTATTTGGGCTAAGGATTCATAAACTAAATTTAAATGCGAAATTAATACTTGAATTAGCCAGCGTGTTGTTTAAAAAAAAATAAAAATAACTGTTACCTCGTTACTTCGTTTAATCCGCTGGCAGTGATGGCTTATCATTAATTAGAAAATCTGATTTTCATAAACTAGATTTATCACTGCGGTCGTTAACTCAGAGAGCAAGCAATTTACTTGAAATGAATTTGGATTTTCAAACATTGAGTCAATAGTACTGCACGTCGATGAAAAAGGCGAAGAAAGATCGCTGCTATTGCTGTAATTATATATTTTCCTACCTATGATTTTCATGAAAATATATTTTATTATTTAACGAGTTCACAAGGTCAAATTTCTGGTCGAAGTATAAATTTTAGATTTCAATCTACGCATAGATACATGCACATTTGTATGTATAACGTAACACATCGAAAATAAACTTGCCGATTACATAAGATGATTGTTATGTGGAATTTTCTTTCACAAATACTCGTTATTTTAATGTATGTAGGTTGTGCTAATTAAATAAATTTTTCTTTATTTGATAACTGCCACATTAATATATGTAGATACAAGAGAAACTGATTTATATAAGTTTAGGAGCTTTTATATGAAAAATAAAATAAGCTCTGTAGTTATGTTGGCCTCCAATCGCAGCAATTGACTAGATGAAGCATAGCCGTGGTTTAAAATTTCCCTTAAAAGGATACACTCAGCTATTCCGACATCTTGCCAAGTACAACAATTGTCTATCACATTATATTTAGTAAAACTGTTTTAAATATATTTCCACAAATCACACAGCGGTCCACACCATTCACAGTGAGCGGGCGAAACTAACTGACAACTGGATGCTGTCAATCATCAGATTTTCGTAAATCTTAGTAAGCCTATACTTTTTTTTTATAAATTTATTTTAAACGATATTGGCTCTTACTTAAGTAAACCATTTGATTAGCGCCTACTTTAAAAGCAAATCCACACACAAGCACATACATACATACATAAAGATGCACGTGTATCTGTACACTAGAGCGGATCGACGCCATACAAAACAGAAAAATTTGGTTTTGTCTTAAACATTAATCAGTTTGGGTGAAAAATTAACTGCATTATTATTATTATTGTAGTATAACGATAATAGTTAAAGACTTAAAATGTTATATACTCGTCTCCTCTAGGGCTTCTATATTCTTCAAGGGAGTCTATGTAAAAAGGGAAATACCAAATTTGGGATGGTAATATTAACATAGACCCTAGGCATGTTTTTTATTACAGTATTCATAGTATTTCTGAGTAGGGCAGTCAATTATGGATAATACGTCTAGTCATCAATAAAGGACCGAACTTGCTTATAGCTTTTATTAATCAATTGGAAATGGATGGAAGAAAATTTAATTATAAAATAACTGTTAAAATAAAAAATTGTATAAGTAATTTTAGAAAAAAAAAACAACCTTAACCATGAGCCAGAGAAGAAATATGTACATATGTGGGCATATTATAAAGCTTGAAGTAACTTAAGTTTTATCTAAACGAATGACGGTGCTGTTGTTGCTGTTATAGTGGGTCGGACTATAGTGAAAGGGGAGTTAGATAGTAGGTTTAATATGATGCTATTTTTGGTGATTGGTTGTCTGCGTTAACTTTCGCTGACATTGCCTCTTTAATTATTTAGGTGTTTTTGCGAATTTAGAGCTTTATAAACATTTTTAATTTGAGCAAAATTTTTGAAAAACTTTTTAATTGTAATATTGTTGAAAAAACCAACAATTGTTCAATTCAACTGAAAAATTTAATTTTTAAAGTTTCGTGTTTGGGCCACCCCCAACTTCAACTTTTCAAGCTTTCGAAAAATATAATTGTACAAGTTTGACTACCATTGATCTCAATGTATTGCAATTATGCAATTGGAATAGTTTGATATCAAATTTTGATGTTTAATTGCAAAAAAACTTTTTTTTGCGATCCATTCTAATGCAAACCGTAGGCCGTTTTATTTTTTTTACTTATACCTGTACCTTATAACAAGTTCTACAAAATTACCACACTGTTGTGTTTGAATGAACATTCATCGTTTACATAACAAATTATCACCTGGCGAAATTATAAAATATTTTCTATATGCAGGTACAGCTAGGTATATATTTACTATACATATGTATGTATGTGCGAGAGAGGTAAGCAGCATAGGTGATAAAAAAAGAGCCCTGAACGAATTTACAGAGCTGCCTGAAAGTTGGCAAAAGCGGGAAGATTTTTTAAAGAAAAATGTTTCATAGGCGAGAGTTCACAAAGTAGTCTAATTGTTGGATGCTGATTAAGACGCCATATGGCAACACTGCATGAATATTGTGTAGCTTAGCTACAAAGCGTGCACATCACCATCCATCCATTCATAATTAAATTTGTAGAGGAGTCTGTATTCGCTTCGAGCTTCTGGTCTATTAGCCTTTTCCATTTAGTTGTAAATAAATGAATGTAGTACAGATACAGATACTGATACAGATATAAATATAGCTGCAGCATCAACAAATTTGCTTTATCAACAAGGTGTGAAATGACCCAATCGCTTTTAACTGCTGCACCGCTGATGCTGAATGTAAAATTTACTTGTACCCAGTTGCGCCTGTGTAGATTTTGTGTGAGAAGGTAGTACATTAGGTGACTGTTGCGCTATATGTATTGTACATATGTATGTATAATAAGTATACAGAGTTGTTACAATTTCAGAAGTTGAGTATTTTGGAAGAATACATTTGTATCCACGTACATCGGAATATGTATGTATATAATTATTATGTGTAAATTTCTCTTTATACTGTACCTGTCGTAACAACTTACATATGTATACTCTTAATGTGATCCCCGGAAATGAATGCTAATGACCTTGATATTTTTTCAATAATAAGTGCACGACCCTTCCCTTAAAAAATTTACACTACTGTATTTCTGGTTTGAAAGATCCATATATTTGTTTGTATCATTACGTTTATGATTATTTAATATAAATGTTATATGGCTTTGTAAAGAATGTACAGTGTTAATCGAACCATTTTGGTTGTATGGCGTATTTAGTATTATTTGTTGAAAAATCAATTTCAGTAAAAAAAAAAAATAATAACTTTGCTACCAAAGCTTTGGTAATAAATTTTTTAATGAGTTTGCGTTTTTGCATAAGAGATTACAAAATTGAGATGGGATGGAATATATTATGTTGTTCGTAAGTAAGTAAAAGTGTTGCCAGCGTTTGAAAATTTTTGAAATTTTTTTTACCAACATTGCATTTGGTTACTACCATTTTTTTGGTGTTATAACGATGGAAACGAGGATAACATATGTAGATAATAATTGCACATATTTTCGAAATTAAATTACCGACGTATATAATTGAGGTTTTGCGTGAAGAAGAAATATTATTATGGATACACAAGTAAATTATGGTACAATAGATCAAACCAAGTTTTCTGGTAGCCAATTTTTTTTTAAATTTAGTTTATTTTTCATCAATTTGCTCCCTCTTAGCGATGACTTTTAACCGAAAAACACTGAAGTGTAGATTTCAATTCTTGGATACTATGTATATATACAAGGTGGCGCAAAAGTAAACTTCCGATGTTTTGTGGCTGTAATTAAAAAAAAAATGAAAAACTTTGATTCTTCTTGTGGATTATTTTTATTTGGTCTTTTAATTTTTTTTAGTGCAATCGCCAAAACGGGAGGTTAGGCGCCCGGGAAATGCATCCTTCAGCATATCGGTTGTTGCACGTGCAGTGTGTGCCGTTGCACCGTCCTGTTGGAACCACATGTTTTCCAATCCCAATTCATCAAGTTGCGGCAAAAAGAACTCGTTGATCATTGCTCTGTAGCGCTCACCATTCACAGTAACCGTTTGTCCCGCGACGTCTTCGAAGAAAAAAGGTCCGATGACTCCTCCAGCGAAAACAGCACAGCATACAGTGACTTTGAGCGGGTGTAATGGCTCTTCGTGGGTTACACGCGGATTTTCAGTGCCCCAGAAGCGTAAATTTTGCTTATTTACGTACCCGCTAAGATGGAAATGGGCCTCATCACTCATGATTATTTTTGATGAAAAATCATCTTCCTCTTGGTGGTGATTAAGGATGGCTTGAGCGTATGTTAGACACGATTGGCGGTCAGCAGCTAACAGCTGATGCACCGTCTGGACTTTGTACGGAAACATCTTCAAATCTTGTACCAAAATTCGCTGTAAATCCCGTCGACTGATACCCATTTGCGTGGCACGTCGTCTGGTCGATGCCGACGGCGCTTCCATGCCATCCTCGGCTACAGCAGCAATATTCTCTGCAGAACGGCTACTCCGGGGTCTGCCACGCCTGGCAGCATCTCGTGTTGTGCCAGTCTCTTCGAGGCGAGCGGCTAAACGTCGCAGTGTTTCACCAGTAGGCGTTGGACGGCCAGGAAATCTGCGACGAAATTCACGTTGTGCCAAAGTCACCGACCGATTATTGGTCAAATAAATAGTCAGCAATATTCCGCGTTCTGGAGCAGTTGTTTATTAACGTGTATTTCGCATGTGTTTACTACACAAATGTCAAAACAGAACTGACATTAGGGGCCAATCGCAAAATTTATAGCATTTTCTGATAGGAGGATTACTTTAGCGCCACCTTGTATATATGATTTTCATTGAAACATGCAGAAAATTCAACGAATTTCTATAAATATGGGTTTGTTGATCGTATTGTAGAAAAACTTGTGTAAATTCGAAGATTGCAAATGCCGCTTTCACCACCACCCATAAGCTATTATATAAAGTATACTCTTTTATTAACATTGAAATATCCGTGAGGTCTTAGGCAGCCATGTCTGACCGAAGAAAGATAGAAAACAAGATTGCACATTCCGCATTGAGATCACTTGAAAATGAAGGTAATAATAAATAGAGAGTGAGGGAGCATGGAAAAAATTCTAAAAGAGAAGAGGAATAAGCGACCAAATACAAAATTATTGAAAGTTTTGTAAGCATTGCATGTGTAAAATAAAATAAAAATACTTTTATTGCGTCAGTGAATGTGTGGATGCTGTGAAATCGTCAAAGAAAGACTATATTTTCTCCATAAGTAGTAAGTTTTTTCTTTAGCACCAATCAGTCCCGCTTTTCTTTCTCTTTTAAATGTTGTTTTTCTTCAATCCCGAATGGTTTTTATTGTAAATAGAGGTTTTTTTTTTGTTTTTGATGTTTCTTTTTGAAAATTTTCAAATTAATAAAGAAGAAATAGCCAATTTCTTATTTTGCGAAAAATACGTTTTTGCAGGCAAGCCATATCTTTCCAGGCTAACGCAGATAGCATCGTCAGTGAAATTTTTTTTAGCAGTACACAATCAAAATTTTACAAATTGGAATTTGGATGAAATAGGTCACCTCAAAAATTGTATTAAGTAAAAGATTGTCTAATAAAAATATGACATTTTATAATTAAGATATGAACTTTTTTATGAGTTCGACATTTTTCGTTGTTTCAAAAAGATTTGATGATAAGGAAAGAAATAAAGCTTTCCGCTTATTCTAATACGATATACTTTTGAATAAAATTGAAGATTTCCCGTTTAGAAATAAAAACGTTCTTATCAAAATTTCTTCGTTGTTTGCCTTCTCTCACACTCTCTCGTTAAGGATATTTTAAATTTTAATAGGTTTACTTTGAACTTGATCGTGGCAGCTTGAACTCATATACCTAAGAATTTGTATGTTTTTTGGGAAGCTACATATGTAGGTATTTATTTACGTTTCCATATATTTGCTTTGATCTGAGCACGCAAATGCAAATCTGCATAAAATGTTGTTTCAGCAAAAACTTTTAGAATGCAATAAAACCCGTTGTTGCTGCTTAACCCTGAAATGATTGTAGTAAAATTTTGAGCTAAGCAGCAATATAAATATTTTATGCCGAGTGCTTAAGATGCTGAAGTGCCTACTCAAACACAAGCGAGCATATGTATGTATGTAGTACGTGCACAATATATATTTAATATCTGTTTATACACTGGTCAGAAAAAGTCTTCACTCAAGCGATTAAATATAACAAAATCCATCAAACAGCATACATTTGATTTTCATTTAATCATTTTTTTTTTTCATTAAATACAAAGGTCCTCAGCACTTTGCTTTAGTTTCATGGTTATCTTAGGCGTTTGAACTGTACGCTCCTACAGTGCCTACAAATAAATGATTCGTGGAAATGAGATCATGTGGATTTTGGGGATGTATGAAATAATTTTATGTTTGAAATAAAACTGTTCAGAGAATTCTTTTGCTGGGACACAACTATTGCGGCACTTAAAAAACGTCGTCATTTTGGATTTGTTCATAGTCTATACTTTTGAGAATAACACTAAAATAAAATGAAAATCCAAGTAAACATCTCAAATATTTTTTAACTTCGAAGTCTTGTTTTTCCTTAATTATTATTTAAGTCTTCTTACAATAACCCTCCAGTTTTTTTATTGTCACGCAATTCGTGATTTTTTGTTTCAAATTATGCCATTTTTCTAGATTCAAAATTCTAAGCAGGAGATATCTTCTAATTAATTTTTTTTTTTTTTAATTATTTGTTTACAGTAGAAACTCTGAGGGCGGTAATTCTTATGAGAGAGATTATTTTTGCAATTCTAGATTGGAAAACATTCAATACGTTACTTTTCTTTTAGTAATCGAAAATTTGCTTTTATTGGGCAGTCACATTAAGCATTCAAGGCAACTAATTCCACAAAATTTACAGAATCGTGAGAGAAAACTTTTTCTGACCAGTGTATGCTATGCACACGTGTGTGTACTTTCAACATCAAATATCAAATATGCAATGAAAACAACAAACTTAAAGTGGCTTTCACAAAAATCCGTAATATGCCACAATAAAATAGTAAGCGACTGTTCTACATTGAATTTGAAATTTGTAAAACTGCAATAATCTGTATACCTTGTATTCCGTCCTCGGTATCTCAGTGTGTGTGTGTGTGTGTGTGTGTGTCCAACGCAGCTTAAGGTGTTTGTGCTGTCAAGCCTTAAATGTGTTAAAATTCTCACAGCAAGTTATTACAAAATATTAGCATATAAACAAGCTGCAGTTGTACAACAATGGTGACTCAACATACCTTGTCGCATTCCCTTCATACCTTCTGATTTATCATATCCCCACCGCACCATGGAGCACCATGCAGCACCGATAACTTTCGCAACGGGCTGCTGTGCTTGACGCTTCACATGGTGCGAAAAATGCAAGCTGCGCGATTACCGTTGTTGCTTTTCCTATAACGGCTTGTTTCTCTACAATTTTAGTAAATTTCTTTTTTGAATTTAGCTTGTATAAAGTTTTATGAATAACTTTGCAAAATTCTAGGACGAGATTTATTCACAGACGCTGCGAAGCACAAAATATGCTAATTGTCTGTGGCAAACGGTTTTCTAAAAATTTCAATTACGTTACTGATGTTTGTAAATATTTAAGAAATGCTACAAACAGTTATGTATGTGAAGAAAATAGGGCTATGGCATTTGACCAGTTTTGGCTATTCTTATTTTGCTTGTGTTACTCGTATGTTTGTTATTTTTATAAAAGCCGAGCTATTTCTAAAACAAACACCGTATAAATTCACAGTTCATATTTTGTAAAAAAATTAAGAAAATTTAAACAAAATGTCATACAATTTTCAAACTTGTTAGTTATAAGTTTTCGTAGCTCCCTTAAAAAGAAATTGTCGAAAAAAATTTAGGTACTTGGAACTTGCACTTTATTACGTTAGAATTTAGAATTTTACATTACAACATTATTAAAAAAATTGTGCCTATTTTAATAGAAAGATCCTTAAGAAATAATGATTCCTGTAACAACATACATAAGTATGTACATATGTATTTAGTGGGTTTATATACATGGCTACGTTAAAATTCTCAAATGACTATAAAATCAATATTAATTAAAAATGTAACTACGATCGTTATTTTGACGAATTTAAGGAATACTTACAGGCTAAAGCCATTGAATGAAATATGGGTAATAATTTCGTTATATTTTATTGTTTTGGTTTTTTAAGTTTGCGTTATTTTTATTATTTTGTTGTTCTGATTTTTAAATTCAAATGTATGGCCATCGCACATTCGTGGTCTGAATTAATTGTTAAAATATTACATCATTTCAAAAAATAATAATCAAATTGCTTGTTTACGCTTAAAATAAATATTATATTGAACTGTGTTTGAACTCGAAATATGTAAGTACATACCAAATATATTCACGGTTGTTATTTAACAATTCTCTTGCGATCTGATAATCTCCATCGCCACAGCACATACTACATACATATGTAGTAGGTATATCTATCTACCTATGTGCATGGACAAATTTTAAAACCTTTCTTCTCTATCTTCTCCCTTAACTGTATAAACACTGAATGAGGTCAAATCGGTGCGACAGCTAAGTTAACATTTCAGTAAAAGTTCAAGACCTTTCATAAACCAATAGCTTTTATACTTCTTAGGCACAGATTAGCAAGAAATGACAGAATAAAGTTTAAATCATGACATATTGTACGAAATAAATATTGTGTTGGAAATTCATACATATACACAAACACAATCAGATGGCCTGTTGGAAAATAACACCCCGATTGTAGTGTATCGTCAATAAAGTCATTGACGGCATTTTCTAGAGAGGCCTAACATTCCAACTCCAGAGCGACAGAATACAAAATTGCGCTGATTGAAGGGAAAATTTGGGAAACTACTAACTCTGCTGTGGTATAACAACTGATTTTACATGACTGAGCGAGCGCCATGCGTGAAGGTGAGCTGTCACTTTCCAACTGGGTAGCTGCGTTGGTTTGGAAAAGCACTTGTGCTGATTGTAAATAAGTAAAAGCTCATAAAGTGATTTTCCTACTGAAATATAGAGCATACATCTTGGCGAAGCACAACAAAAGAAATTTATAGAAGAAAATTTCGTTCACGCTTATTAACAGTGTTGCCGCTTTCACTACTTTTTTTACCAATATTGCAAATTTTTTTACTGTTAGTTATACTGCTACTTTTTAATCGAGTCAAAGTTTCTAAGGAAATGCAGCAGCGATATCATCTATTATAACAGCTGGCGAAGTTTTATACAAATCCGTAGTACAATATTAAATTGGAAATAATGTGTGTACTTAAATATCGAAGTAAAATAGAAAGAAAAAACTTTTATAAAACGATCTTTTTAAAAACATTCCAGAAACATCAATATATTTTACATGTTTGTCTTTTTTTATTGGTGTATCAACAAGTCAAATAATTATACGAGCTTTCTAAGTGAATGAAGATGTCTACCGCTTTGGCTTTTATGTTTTTTTTTTCCAAATTTCCAAATAAAACAAATGTTTGTATGAGCCAAGGTTTATGCGGTTTGGTTACCATCGAGTACTTAAGTAAATCAATTGTGTTCAGTTCGCTTTCATTTCAGCCATTCGGACATTTCAGTGAAAAGCCCTTCAAAAGTTTGCACCATAAAATTCGGTTACTGACACAAGTGACACTTAAGAGCTGCGCATATGTGTGGTTCTTATCATTCTTGTATTTGGTCTTCTATTTTTTTCCGGATATTTTCATTCGCATTTGTAGACAGTTGTTTGTTAGACTATTTGTTTATCCATTTACGTCGATTAGGAACTAGATTTATTTTCATTGCAATTAATAACATTGCTTCAATTTTGTTATCTTACTAAAAGTAATTTCATTATCTAACAAACGAGTCGTTTTTTGGTCTATCATTTTTTTCTGCACAAGTTTTGGCAGGGTCTTAATTGATCAACTGTGTTAACTTCAAATGTTTTGTCAGCATCGATTTCGTAGTCTGGATTCGCAAAAATATATCGGACTGGTTTTGGTACTCTTATAATATTTGGTTATGGTATAGTTTTCGAAATATCCGGTTTTCTTTAAATTTGACTTTTATTTTTGCTACTTTTTATGCTACTTCCCATATAACAAATATAATAAAGGCAATTTACCGTTCAGTGGTTTTTATTTGCTAATATTTGTTAATATTTGCCCCTTGCATCGCACAAATACCTTTTTTATTTGATGAATAGTAAAAAAAAAAACCATTTGCGAGAAAATAAATACACAACTTGCTAAATAGGTGAAAATATTAGGATAGGTTAAGTTAAGATGGCAGCGAAGGACACACACAAATAAATAACGTTTTGATTGGTATTTTTTTATTTCTTTTACTTTACACAGTAACATAAAAACCATAAGAAATGGTACAAAGAAAGCCTTACAGAAAAAACACCATTTAGAAAAACTTTTTGACGAATGATGAAAACAGTATCAAAAGTAGGCTTTAAGTTACCCATCGCAAAGGAACCGTGCGCCGGCAACTTGTGCCACCGTACCAGAATTGGCTGCTTAAATTGAAAAAAAAAGTGCAAATTGAAACTCAACCTGGAAGTGTAATCAAAATTAAAACCAATTGAGAGGCTACTGGGCTTTGTGAAAATACTAACAACAACCAACGTAGAATGTCTTGGCAAAAGCTTTCAGAATAATTCTTAATTTGTTTTTCATTTGTTCCATTTCCACTGCTAGTCGTGTTGAACGCTTGGCCGGGCAAAGTGAATTTTTGTTTACAACTGTAGGCACAGCGTAAAAACGAAAGCAAGCAGTTAAAAGTTATAATGTTTTTTTTTGATGAGAAAAAAAAAATCGAAGAGGTTAAAGACTAAAGCAAACAAAATGTTCAGACTCTGCACTGCAGAGTTAAAACTAAGCCCGGCCACGCATTACAAGTAGCGAGAATATATGTACATATTTTCCGATGCAAACTGTTTACTTTAATGTCGCTTGTTTGTTTGAGTAGCTAGTACGAATATGTACATAGTAATGGAAACACTTTCGTAAAATCAAAGCAAGCGCGAAGTGTTATCGTTTCTGCGTCGAAAGCGTTCTTAGCGAGTGGTGAAATTCAAGAGCAGCCGAAGGAGGGTATATTTTTCGCACTTTATATGCATACATTATATACATACATGCATAAACATAAGCTATTTTAAGTTTAAAATGAAAGTCTACATATATTTTCCTATATATTATCCCTGTTGGAAGGTATTCTGATTTAAAGTTTAATTACAAAAACGGACATATGTATGTATATTAAATAAAAAATATTGATTTGTTCTTATTCTTTATACATGTCACTGCAGTGCTACACTACACAGATAGTGCTGGTAGAATTTTACTACAAACTATTGTAGTAAAAACACGCAGAGTAAGTCCTCTGAAACTTTCATTCCAGAGTAAACGACCGGGAAAATGGGAGGGAAAGCAATTTTTATATTACTCGAATGTACTCACTGGCAACAAAAAATACTTGACTACACGAGAATCGGCCCTCGTAGCATGCCAGCTAATTCCCATGCTGCTTACGTAAAAAACGGAATGTAATAGGTGTGCCTTTATCGCTTGCACTTTCGTTGTTTTATGAATAGCTTGGTTTAGAAATACCAACTTTCAATGGCTCTATTCATACCCTGCGGCTAATTAGTAAATTCTACGTAGGCGTTTCAAAATTAAATTACCCAAAAACTCTATTATATATCTAAATATAAATAATTTTTCAAATCTTGATCCGGGACTTCCTTATTCGATAGTCAGGATTCTTTCATTCAATTATTTTTAGTTAGCCTTTAAATATATTTGTCATGTTTCCATTCTCCTCATAGAGTTTCAGAACCTTATAATATTTAAAGCTATTTGAATAATCGAGTGTGAAATATCACTTACCCTAAGCGGATTGCATGGCTTTTGAAATTGAAAGAAGTCCACACACATAAATATAAAGGTAATTTATGTTAGATTAAACCATACCTATTAAATTATGAATAATAACTAGTAACCATTGAAACATTAAATACCAAATTTTAAACTATTAATAATTAATTACGCTTTGGGTTCACTGGACTGGGGGCTTACTGCACTGGGTGCTCACTGCATTCACCACTTTTTCCAAAAGTAAATAAAAATCAAATTCCGAATTTCGGGGTTTAATTCAATTATTTTATTTTGGAAGTTTCGGCGGGGATGATTTGATTATTTTTAATTTTTTTAATATATACCAAATATAGTTATTTGATTATTTTTGATTACCTTCAAATATTTTTTCTTTCGCTCCGATTCATTTCCACTTATTTTGATAAATAAAAGGTTTTTTTATATCGTTTAACTCAGTGAAAAATACTTAGCATTTGTAATATACAATTTAATATATGAGAAGAACTAATAAAATAAGAAGTATTTACTTTTCCCAGCCAGGATATGAACCCGGGACACACCGAATGAAGCGCGCACACGCTATAAAAAAAGTTTTTTTCTAAAAGCGGTCGCCCCTAGACAGGCGAGTGTTTTTCTGCCATGAAAAAACTTCTCACAAAAAACATTTCGCCGTTCGGAGTCGGCGTAAAACAGTAGGCCCCTCAATTTGTGCTACAACATCAAGACGCACACCACAAATTGTAGGAGAAGTTCGGCCAAAATCGCTTAAGCGATTATAACCCCAATTAAATAAAATAATAATGAATAAATTGAAAATGATTGTTAACTTAGCGCAGTAGTGCAGCTTGCTCCCGCTTTGCTGAGAAGACCAAAAATATGTTTAATTTGTTTTAAGTGCCGAACTGCACATCTGTTTTGAGCAGACAGTATTTAATTTGTACTTTTATCATACAATTCTTAAAATGAAAAGAGCAAAATAACGGGCTTATGTTTTCACTGATATCACTTTTATCATTGAGATTATTACCACCATTTATCGTTATTATCCACTTGCCATGATATTCGCCCCTTTAAAGACTTTTTGCAGCTTCCCATTGCTCATTAACGTAATGCGGTTTTTCCATTTTTTATTTTTATTTTTATTTTTTGTTGTTTAAAAAATCACTAAACCAGTAAATCGGCCTGCATAAACTTTACAATGCAAGCGCTGATGAGCTTAACTCGATTTTATTATATTCTCTGTTTTGAGTGAAGCTTGTGCAGCAATCCATCAAGAAAAGTTTCATTAAACGGCAATGCAGAAAATTATTGAACAGTTTTATGGTGCTTTTTAACTGTATTAATGTATAAAAATTTTTTTAATTGGATTTAAAATTCCAACGGAATAATTTAGCATGGAACTCAATGCAGCACACCAGCACACATCCATTGAATTCTACTTTTGATTTTATAAGATTTTCTCGCTTCAATGCATAATGTGAAAACTGAAAAAATACTAGCAATATTTTCAGATATTTTTACAAAATTTCTAGTATAGTAAGATTAAAAATCGTCAAATCACATCAACTATGAAAACAGTAAATCCTAGCAGTATTTATATGTGTATGTCTATGTGTGTATGACAAGAATTTTTAATTTTACTTAGCCGCAAGGTAGGTACATAGATATATACATAGTTGTGTGCATTCGGGCAGGTATACAAAAGCCAGTAACCAAAACCAAGCAGGTTGAAATATTTATTGTAATTTAATGAAATATGCAATACTTTGAATATTGGATTTTTGTACGAACTATCTGGCAATACTGCAAAGTGTAAGGTCGTTTGAGGCGAATGAAATTTGGCGTATGCTCTACTTAAATAATAAATATGAAATATGGTTAAGATTCGCTTACTGCCTGCCATACCTTCATAAAATATTTACTAAAAAATGTCCTTCAAAAATCAGTTGACTGGTTACTGGGGTACTATAGAATAGAATGAATTTTCATTTTCGGTAGCACCTAGCAACAGGTAATTTTTGTATCAACTAAATATTCATAATTTTCGCTAAAAAATACACATTTTTGAATTGGGCAAAATATAGTTTTTAAATGCCAATTTATTTAAATATTAAAAATAAAGGCTATAAGAATTTAATGAACCAAAAACAAAAACCATGAGTATTACCGTATTTATAGGACGCCATGTTTTCATTGCATAGGCAATTTATCTACATTACTTTTAGTTCTAGTTATCCTATACTCGTAGCTCATTCACTTAGCACAAGAAAAACTAAGGTAACTTTTGCAGAAATAATTTTCATATAGAAAGATCAACTCACAAACTTAAGATGTATGCTCAGCGATTCAGTTCCAAAAGCTAGTAGTAGAATACATTTTGTAAAGTCCCCAAATTACTTACTTACTTAATTGGCGCTATAACCTCTTAAGCGATTGTGGTGTGCGTCTTGATGTTGTAACATAAATTCACCTGTAACATTTTAAAGGAAGAGTGTTTGAAAGTTTTTACATTTTATTTTTGATAGGTACATATTCCAATATCTAGTGCGCGCTGTAGTTAATGCATCGTTCACTCATCTATAATAGCTTGACATCGTTTTGAAGAAATTTCGACTAGTTTTCTAGCATAATCTGGAGATAGATCCCTACCACCATTTTTAGCACCCTAGCAAGTTGGTTTGTTGTGCCCTCAACCTTGAATTGATGGTTCCACTTCCTAACAAAGTGACTTGACTTCTTTGACTACTTTAGACATTTTCCGGCCTTAGGGATGACCTACGGAGAACAAGGCTTGGAAAACTCTTAAATTAACACAAAAATGAAGTGCTCACTGCACTGCGTAATTAGAATTTTAATGTACTTTATAACATCCTGCTTTGTTGATTTAGTTATCATACTCTGCCTACTATGTTTGGCAAATTGGTTTTGCGAAACGCAGGTATATAATACAGATATCTGTTTATAGATTACATTTACAATTAATTTTAAGTATTATGTATGTATATATATATATATATATATATACATATATGTATAAGAATATATATGAACAAGTTTTAAGACGCCATAAATTGCCTCAATCGCACAAAGACTAAAAAGCTTTTTAAAACATTGGCAGTAAAAAAAACCAGATGGAAGATTCTGGACTTTGCCAATGTTATGCTGACATCACCAACGGAAAGCAGCCACTGAGTCACAACAATAACTTTAATTCATGATTTTTATATTATGCCCTTGCGATGCAGTTGTTGTGAGCTTGGCGGTTTTTAAAGTTGGGCATTGGCAGAAAAAAAATCACATTATATTTTCGGAGCGAGTAGTTAATGCATTCATAGGAAATTATGTTGATATTATTTAAGTTTAACACTTTATTATATGAATTTTACCTCCTCGCTCCGCTCTGGATTCTAAGTATTTAAGCATATTATCTACGTATTTTCTCTTTCATTCTCTGATTTCCTCTTCACCACTTTTATCCTTAATTCATATAGAACTGTAAGCTCAGACTTGATCGTGTTATTCCTTACAACCTTGCTGCTGCTAAGTAAAATGGCGTGAAGACAATCAACGAAAGACAACCAAATTGTGCCCGAAACGATAGCCAAAACAACGACTCACTAAACGTTCCCTTAGGGCACAGTCATCAAGAAGCATTGGTTGGCCAACGATATCAATGCAATAAAACTATCAAAGCAAGCAATAAAACAACAACATAGTAGAAATAAAACTGCAAATGACTTCAGAGCCTCCTAAACGAAAGCAATTGAAACTGAAATCTACAGCGCGTCGTTACACCGAAAATGGGATTAGAAGTAGCTGCTACAGCTGCTACATTTGCTCAGCTCAAGATAAATGATGTTGTTGCCACATGTGCTGCCTATCTAATTGGTGCTTATCGTCGCTCATTGGCGATTAATTGTGCAACGTACAACTTAGAGTGGGATTTCGTTAGCGAAATAATCGACACCAAATCATTACTTTATTTGAGGACAAGGAAGGCGAGTAAAGTCAACCATAGCGACAGCAATCAGTGTGAAATTAACAGAAGCAACAACAACAGCAACAAAACAATTGGCTATAATAATAACAGTGGAACTAATAACAACATGCAGCAACTAAAGCAACAAAGGCAGTTTCGACGAGGAAGCATTAGCAGCAGCGTTGCTTGGATAAGCAGAAGCCAAGCGATAGACAAAAAAGTTACGCATACGCCCCGTTGTACACAACACCCGCCCAAAAAGCATAAATATCAGCGAGTGTTGAATAGCAGTTAAATGTGGATAGCGCGATATAAAAATGAATTGTAAACAACAAATCAAATGAAATAGACTTACAGACAACAGAATTATTTAAGTAGAATTATAAAGAGGAAAGCGAATTCAGCCATTCAAGTAAAATCAGCAATTAAGACAGACGTATATTAAGTCGAAATCGATTTATAAGATTAACACCACAGCTCGTGTTAACGCAGCAAATTCGAATAAATAAATATTAGCATAGAATGCACCGCCTCCGTACGACTTTCACGCGTTCGCGCACACCCACCGGCGCGGAGATGAAGACGCAAAACAGTCTCGAAGTGCCGAAACAGGTGCGAATGCCCAAGAATTTTATTAGTACTTTTCCAGTCATGTTTGCTTTTTTTTTGTCCCAAAACTTGGGGATGCACGCTTGTTGTTGTGACTTTATATTTATTTCCATAATAAAATGTTTAGTTCTAAATGTTGCATGAGAGTACATACCAATATATGAGATGTTAAAATAAGCCAAAGCCAATTGAAATAAAATAAAATAAAGTTAACTACATCCAAATAAAATATAAAACTAAAATAAAATAAAATCATACATAGTAGCAACATGAAATGAAAGAAAATAAAATAAGATAATATTACAAAAAAACTAGTTGCATAAAGTAAAAAAAAATCACTAAAAATATAATGAAAAATAAAATAGAAGGATGTGAAATAAAAAATCAATGTAATAAATTAAAAAAATGAAATAAAACAATATGACATAAACAACCAACTCATTAAAACAAAGTGAAATAAAAATGAAACGAAAACAGGGGAAAAAAGGAAAGGGAATAAAATAAAAAAGGAAATAAGTAAAATAAAACAAACTAAAATTAAATAAAGCAATACAAAATATGTTTTAAAAAAATCAATCGGATAAAATAAAGTAAAACAATATAACATAAAAAACAAAATTAAATTAAATTAAAGAAAAAAAGTAAACGAATTTAACATCAAAACCTGATGAAAAAATAAGTAAAATAAAATATATAAAAAAAAAACCAAAATATGAAATAAAATTAAAAATACAAAGAAAGGAAACAAATTAAATGCAAAAAAATATTTAAAATAAAAATAAATTAAACTAAAGGGTATTAAAATAAATTAAAGTAAAATTAGATAAAATTAGAACAAAAACATAAGAAGAAACAAAATGTATGGCAATAAATTAAAACAAACTTTCATCCAAATAATAAATACCTAATAATGAAATTAAGTATAGTAATATACAACATGGTGAAATAAAATTAAAGAGAAGAAAATAACACAATATATAAATAAATTATTTAAAATAAAATGAAATAACATAAAGTAAAATAATATAACATGAAAAACAAATAGAATAAAATTAAGTAAAATAATTTAAATAAAATAAAGCAAAAGAAAATAAAACAAAATAAAAAATATGAATCAAGAAAAAGGTGAATTAAATAAAGTTAAAACAAAAAAATGAAACTTAACAAAATAAAAAACTGTAATATGAAAACAAAAAGCAAAAAACATGAAATAAAATAAAGTAAAACAAAATGAAATAAATAAATTAAAAAATAAAAAAGGAAACATAATATAACATAATAAAAGGAAAGTAAGTAAAGAAAAATTTTTAAAGTAAAAATGAATTGCATTAAGTTGAATTAAAATAACATATTTAAATAAATAAAAATTATGAAATAAAATAAAATGAAATAAAATAGAAGTAGAGAAAATAGCATAAATTAAAATGAAAGGTAAAAACCTAAATCAAATAAAACATAATCAAATGAGGTAAAATAAAGCAAAGTGACTAAAATGAGGTAGAATGAAAGAAACAAAAATGTAAATAAAACCCATATACAGCCTCCCGTATACTTGAAAATTTAATACATACATACATATGTACATGTGTACGCAATAATCCGTTTATACATATATCCATAATGAATTTAATTTAATAATTGAACATAAGACGATATAGTTGCACGAGCACACAAGCGCACGCACGTAGACGACGAGCTCAACAAGAACAATACAGCAAATAACTCATAGGTTGTGAACTTGTCATCCAAATGAATGATGTAACACACTATCTTTCTCGAGTTGGTACGTGTTGCGTAAAAACCCGGTTTAATATGCATTTATTTATGAAGTTTCGGTTGTAATAAGAGTGAAAATCTGCACGGACTTTTGCAAAAGTAAAACAATACGAATTTAATCAAAAATAAAATGCTGCATAACAAATAAGTGTGATATACAAAATATAACGTTAGCACGTAAATCCTTTCTGACATCTGAACACTATATTTTAGCAAAAAAACTCCCACAGCGACCTAAAAAGTAAAAAAGAATCAGCGGGGGAAAACACTCGTCCTCGCATCACCGTGCATTTTCTTCGCCGACACATACATTCATATACATATATACTATATGTAAATAACAATTGTTTATATGTATCTTAATCGTCATTCATACCTACAGAATTGTAAACCAGGCGGACACCAATTGTTTGCAAAAGGAACGCCATAAAGGGGCTTGTCATTCGTGTTGGAAACTTTTCTGCGTAAGCCGCTTAGAGCGGAGCCTGCCTGGGCTCACCAACACTTCCACACACACTCACATGTAAATATCCATAGTCATCGCCATTACGCTTTTTTTGCGAAAATATCGTGTTAATACAAATAGCTGTGAAGGATTGGATTAGCGAATTTGTGATGAATTTCAGAGACATGATGACCGTTCACATTTATGTGTGGCTATTGGCTTAGAATTTTCGCACAGTCCAGATCGGTTTTAGTGCCCGCACTGTTGTTTGAGTAATGACTTTTTTTGTTATTGTATCTGTCACTAAAACCAAAGTATATTTAAACAAGCGAGCTAAGTACTGACAGCTCCAAACATTTTTAACGTTAACGTGTCAGAGTTTTCAAATTGATTAAGCCAAAGTGAACACAAAAAAAGTTGTAGGTTGTGTAGAAAATATACATAAATTAAAAATGAGATTTCACAAATAAAATCAAATAAAATATAAAAATTTAATAAAATGTAAAAATTGTCCGCAATAAATAAGTGCCGGACTTCTTAATAATACCATAAACTTCGAAACAGATAACACGAATTGGCTGTCCCTAGAACCAGTTAGACATGATACCATAATAGAGGAAGCAAGAACCGAATTTTTAAAATTTAAAGGAAAAAATCAGAGACCCAAAAGAATAGGGCCTTGTATCAGCATTGCAAATTTCGATTTATTGTGTGTTATAAAAAATAAATCACTGCCCATAACTGATATACAAAACCATTCGCTTATCTGCTTCGTTTAGACTTTTAGTTGATTTGTTTTTCCTTTTACGTTTTTAGCTGGCTTTTAATTTCATTTTTTGTTTTAAATATAACGGTATCCATGCGCGCAAGCCTTTCTATTCCATAACACAAATTAGTCACCTTTCAAAAATATTTTCATAAACAACTTCGATTCTCTATTTGTCACAGTCATTAACCTTAAAAGCTCTATCACAAATCGTTCTATCAGTGATATAAAAAATATTTGATTTAATATGAACCATTTATTTTTGGTCTGTGAAAAAAATTAAAAGCTTCCAAATATCAGAGAACAGTTTTGAGTATATATATGTATATGTATTTTTTGTCATTCTCTGTGTGGATCTGTTACGATCTTAAACAATTTTCAGCGATATCTGTAAAAAATTATAATAATTAGGCTGAAAAATATTCTAGTATCAAGTTATATTTGTTCGAACCAAACTGAAACTTGTTTTTCGAGTGCTATTTTTTTGCTCAAAAAGCCGAATTCACAGTTTTTTAGTGAGAATGTTCAAATCAAACAAAAATTTGAATGCATATCTTCAGCTCAAAAACAAATAGCACCAAACAATTAAGAAAATGGCGATAAAATAAAAAAGTCCTTAAAAAATTCTGTTACTTTATTAGTTCTTTGGCCTAAGTATTACTTATTGCTTTATTCTCATTGTAGTTTTCTCCATATTGTGCATATATGGGTTAAGGCAAAGTACGCAAATTTTGACGTTACCTTTTTGACATATTAAGACTTAACTTAGCACACATTATTGAATTCACATTTGTGTTACCAATATTACGAAGCTTTATCCATAACCTCCCATTTCTTCCAGAGATCGTTCTCGTTACTAGAAAAATAACATCCGCAGACTTTGAAATACACAATAGAAATTAATTTCATTTTAAATAGCACTTTTTGGATAGTTGGTACTATAAATATTTCACTGCGGTAGATTATGCTTTGCTTCACATTTAGCATATTATTTTATAAAGAAATTATGCTCTCAGTTTGTAGTTTCTAAAATCAAGATAACCGTCCTCAAAATTAACGTCCCTACCCTCAAATCAAAATATGTACTATAGTTATATTCTTTCGGCGCGACTAACACAAATTTGTTTTTATCTGCATGAATAAGCAAAATTCCCGTCTGGATTTAATTTGTGCGATTGTTCTTCAATATTTTTATTGCGTTACAATCCACTTTTTATTTTTATTTTATTTTATTTATTTTTCTTTTGTTCCGTTCACTCACTTTCTGCATAAATTGTCCAACGTCGACCACTTCCGCTCCACTTACCAGAACTGCATGTTGCATATTTAATTTTGTTAGTTTCACATATCACTCTCCGATTATATCTGCACTCCTCAACATTTATTTCTAATTGCATGCTCGTACTTGCATTTTCTCCAACAGCCTTGCAGCATTTCCGTCCTAAATTTTAAAACATACTAATAATATTTTTTTAGTTATTTTAATTTATTTCTATTTTAAAAGAAACACGCACCTATGTAGGTGCATATTTTCATGTCTTTCGTAAGAGTTTTTGCATGCAACCTCGTCGTAAATTACAGCAAATTATGTTCAACAGCACCACCGTCGATGCGTGCAAAATTTAATAACCTCAACATTTTCTCTCCCTCTTTTTTCCTATTCCTGGTGATTACCTGCTCCTTTTGCCCGCCAGCAGGTGCGTTCCGCTTCGTTCGACGAAATGCAATTAGAAGCGCAACGTTTCTCGACCCACCTTCTCACGCAGCAATCATCGTCATCGACAGATGATCGTTCACTGGACACGGGTTTTCTCCAGGTACCGCAGGCGATGCACACGCAACGTTCACACTCCTTCGATTCGGCGGCGGCTTCCGCTGGTAGCGATGATTCGGGTACTTTCCTGGAAGTGCCACGTCGTGGTAAAACGCGGCGTAGCTCATCAACTAAAACGCCACCGCCTTGCATACACTGCTTTTACTTGGAGGAATATTTGAAGCAGCAAGCAGCCGAACAGCGTTACATTGCCACCGATCGGCGCGAATCGAGTTCACTCATATATGGCTACAGCAGTTCTGATGATGATACTGAAAATGATGGCGCAAGCGTTGCAGTCGACGATGTAACAGAGGAGGACGGGGAGGAGGAGGATGAGGCTACTGCCACTGGCGATGGCACCGAAGCTGGAGGTGGCTCATATGAATACGATGATGCGGCTTTGGAAATGGATATCAGACTGGGCGGACTGAGCACTGGCAGTAGCATTGAGGAGTCACGTTCACGTCTGCCACGTCAAATGCGTCGCCACACTATTGGTAGCTCTGTGACAACATCAGAAGATGAGGGACTCGATGAATCCGAGCATGATTCCCTGCACTTCGGTAATACCCTGCTGCCGCCTTTGCCGGTAACACCATGCGGCATCACATTCACGTTATCGCCCACGAACGGCGACTGTCCGCCTTTTCCGTACGCCTTCCCCATCGACCCTGGGTCCCCACCGCCTTCACCATCGATTTCTCTCTCCGTTTGCGACAGCCCATTGATGGAATTGCCGCCACCACCGCCAATATCGCCACTTGAACTGCTTCCTCATCCGCCCATTTTCGATTTGCCGCTGCCACCACCACCAGGCTTTAGCGGTGGTTTCGGCCCACCCGATGCAGATGATGCAGCTGCAATACCGCCTTCACCGACCGCAATGCGACCGCGACGTCGCTCCATTTCACGACAAGAAGCTATTTTTGTGGAGCCGACTGGCAATTCATTAGAGAATGTGTCCCAAGGGGAAGATATAAAATCATCGGTGGAGGCGGTGGATTCGGTAGATGAAGCATCCACTGTTGCTACATGTGGCTCACCGACTGCAGCCAAACATGCGTTGGTTGTGCGTGATATTTACCTAACAGTACCTGATTTGAAGCGCGATCGGGCTGCCTCAGTGGATTCGTGCTTTTCGAAAATGTCATCGGCTGGCAAGACGGAGGAACTACAGCCTAGCGAGGATGGCTGTTTCCTCACCGTACCGAATATAAATTCTACGCGCTCGCGTTCCGTGGACATTGTACTGCCGACGGATGAACAGGCTCGCTACAAAGCGCTCGCAATGACGAACGTCTCCAGAGATGGGTATGTAGTGATGTTGTCATTGTTTCTGTTGTTTTTGATCTCTTCTGTTTCGTTCTGTTCGTTGATTATCAACTGGATATTTTTTTTAAACTTCGTGTTTGTGCAATATTCACATTTTGATTGGATTTATTTTGTTCCTATATTTGTAATTTTGTACAAAATAAAAATTAAGAGTAAGGTATGAGATAAATTAATTAAATTTCTAAAGCAAATATTTTGTATACACTTTTTTACAAACGAAAATAGATGTACACGATGAGACGAACATTTGCAATGGGTCACCTGTCGTTCAGCAAAATGGCTATATTAGTTGAAAATGTGAGCACTTATGCTTGGCTAAAGGACAATATTTTGAAAAATTAACTAACAACCCTGGGAAAGGGTTGAGAAACCCTAACAGGGCAATATTATTTCAGGAAAAATCCCGTCATTAGTCTTTCCTCTGTTTGCGAACAAAAATAAGGTAATGCAATTTTGTATAACCCCATCACTCATTGATACCAATGGATTACAGAGGATATTTTGCTCTGAACAAATGCGTAAAAAATTTTAAACGTAAAATAGCGAAAACTATAAAGATAAAATTTTATGTAGAAGAGTTTGACCTCGTAAATGGATTCAGAAATCAGGAAAGGGGAGGGGCGTCCTGAATTATAATACAACTTTTTCTATTATTTGATGTTTCATAGGTCGAGCGGTATTTACATTACAGCAATCCGGGATTGGTACGATGATAATACCAATTGTTACAACTTTCAAAAAATGTTGTAAAATTATATTAATCGAGGAATCACAAAACCCAATTATAATTTGAATAAATAATTTGTAAGAGAAATAGAAAATTGCTTAATAAAATTTTCTACCATCCATTTAGTTTTTGCATTTCCGATGTAGGAGAAGTTCGGCCAAACGTCGAGCCATATGATTTAAGCAGCAAATTATTATATACATATATTATAATAGCAAAACGTACAACGTATTAAATTTTGTATATTTGTGGACTAAACCAATATATTTAAAAAAAATCTTGAATTCAACTCCAAAAAAATATACATACATACATACATATGCACATATGTACATACAATACGTTGCCTCGCCAAAAAAGATTTTGACAATTTGTTATGTTTTGAAACTTTAGCCAAAATATTTCGAAAACTATTTATATTTATTGCATTATTATTTATTATAATAAAATTGAAAAGCGAAGCTAACGTTTATTTTGCAGTTATTTTCAAAAATTTACATGTAGCACACAAATATAAATCACTTCAAATAGAGACGCTCATGTTATTATAGCGGGATTAATATACTAGTTGTACAAAGGAAATATATTTCTACCATTTAAATTAAGCACTACAGCAACGCCGTGGCTTAGCTATGTAAGCTTATAGGGTGAAAATGAATTACTAATTACCCATATTCTGTGCACACGTATGGCCGGTATGACCATCATATTGGGTTGAAACCACGTAGTAATACCAATAAAATGGGAGTTTATTTCATTTCGTCTGAGTAAGAAAAGAAAATAGAAAATCTTTTAATAATAAAAACTTAATTTTAATTACTATTGGGTTTGCGTAAATTGGGCAATAAAAGTGGCAGCAGTACTCCATGAAATATGCATTTGGCATTTTCATTCGACCAGCTGTTGACAGCCCTACTAAGTATTAACGCCAGCGCCAGAAAAGCGTTTACAAGAAGTGGTTACAACTTTTGGCAACAAAATTGCTAGTAACAGTAACATAATATACCCTTAGCGGCGTGTCCATGTGTTTGCACTTCTTTTCACTTAAGTTTCGTGTATTTGTCGCCTCCCACATGCCAAAATAACAAAATTTATTAGGTATTTCAACTTCACACTCCTGCAATTTTAGAGCTTTTCCCCAAATGGTCGCAAGACACTTTTAACTACTTTTATAACGGGCAGTCCCTTTGCAGAGCAACATTTCACATTTGAACTTGAAATTACACTTTTCTACTTTGAATTAAGTCATCAAAAAACAAATTGAAATTGACAGTACGTTGACCGAAAAAGATGTACAATATATAGGTACGAACATACGTACATATGTACGTAGATATGTCAGGATATTGAGGATTCTCTGAAATGTATAAAAATTGAAATCTTCAAATATTTTTACTCTCCACACATTTACGAATAATTTGAGAATAAGAAATAAATTATGCAATAAAATCACAATTCTATAATTGACCTTATTTCAGATATATGTATGTATACATATATTTTTTGGCCGAACTTCTCCCCCCACAATTTGCGACAAGCGTCTTGGTGTTGTATCACAAATTGAGGGGCCTGAAGCTTAACGACGACTCCGAATGGCAGCTTGGTATAAAATTAGAATATTTAGCTGTTTGGAATTCGCATTTATCTGACACTAAAACCCCATATGTTTTTAATAACTCTTTATATACTTACTACTCGTATAATGCAGTTCATGGTCCTGCTTTTGCATTAAGTAAACGAATTAAACCGCCAAGACGTCAAAGTGTCGGTAAATTTAACTTCGAACTTGGGGATATCAAAAGTTGCTTAAATTTTTACTGTTTTATTACTTTGAAATTACCCTATTTTGATTATGTTGAACTTTGTAATTCTTTTTGCGTTGCCATTTGTTTAAGCCAAACCACACACCACGCATACACAAATGTAAAGAATACTTAAAATGTCAAAACACGTCTATTAAATTCTTAACATTCAACTTTTGCCATAAAAATTTGCCGAGTGCAACCATTTTCAATTAAGGCGATGTGCTATTTATTAATTTGCTTTTACACTTCAGCGAAAAAATACAAAATTTTGCGGAAATACACGCTTTACTTTTTTATTACGTTTTCACACAGCATTTGGCTAAAATATTTTTTTTTTAAGTACTTCCCTATACACATATAGTGGCGAGCAAAATGGACGTAATAAAAAAACCATAATACAAAAGTCGTGAAGACGAGCGCGGAAAGTAGATTACAGTAAACAGTTGAGTTCGAGTGAAATCAAATATTGCAATATGGGTATCAAACGAAAAAATGTTTAATAAATCTCCCTTTCTAAAATGTGTTAAAAGAAGGTTCCCAACGATTTAAAAGAAATTAAGTTACATTAATAAATTAATATAAAAGTTTTAAGAAAGCTTAATTTCAAAAACATGTTTGGAGAGGGGTCCACCTGTTTAAGAAATTAAATTAAATTAAATCTTTAAGTTAACGGACATATTACGGTATACACTGTTTAAATGTTTAAAGAGTGGCGCCACCTGTTCAATTTCTAACCTTATTTACTTATTTGTTTTGGTGTGAAACCAAAGCGTTTATGCGAGAACATTTTTGAAGAGAGTTGCCACCTTTTAAAGAACGTTGATTCAGTTTAATTGGTAAGGTAGTTGAAATTCTATTGAACTGGTATCTAACGAAAAAGGTTTAAGGAAGTCCTATTCGAGAAAATATATTTCGCAAAAGTTGTTACCTATCTAACAAAATTAAATTCAACTAAATTTATAAGGTAAATGAAGCATTACAATACTGGTTTGAACTGATAGAGGCTTAGGACAACTTAGTCTCGCAGAAATTTTGAATGGTTGCCAACTGCTTGAAAATTAACTACAAATTTATTAATAACGTAGAGTAGCCAACCGTAATCATTTATTATAAAATAGGAGTAGATTTTTGTTTTAAAGAATAAAAAATTAAAATTAAAAAATTTTAAAATGTATACTAAAACCCAATTCCTACAAATTTCACTATTTATGAGTAGGACGAGCTTACGACCGGGGTGCTTACAATGCAAGTGTTTGTTTTTGCTTATTTCAAGTGGGCAAGTTAAGTTAACAACTTTTCCAGTGCTTACTTTAAAAAGCATGAAATTTCTATAACCGAGGAGTTTTCAACCGACAAATATTCTATATATCATTTTGTGGGAAATTAAATGAGAAAAACGAGCGGGAACTGACTTTTGCTCATCACTTTATGTATCACATAAAGCAATAAATTTATGAGCAACGGTGCCTAAACAGCCATTACCAGCTGTCTACAAGAATGATAGCAGGATTAGCAGTAAAACTCAGTAATATAGTTGCAGAATTTGAAGTGAGACTACTTGTCAGGTGTCTGTCTATGATCCCTTCCTGCACTCACTAAGTGGTACAATGTTATCAGTCCTTCCCTTGCGCCATATGCCTTTCAGCATCAGCTGCTTCAAATTCCCCTCTTGCACTCCACCTTGATTGGCTCTTTGTTACTCCTGTTGGCTTGGCCTGCAATCGATGCCAACATGAGCTACGAAAGCTAGAAAAAAGCGACGAGTATAAATTGAATGCCGTTACATAAAATAAATTACTTCGACATTTTTTCGTGCGGGCATTTTGTGGCGCTTCCCACAACTACTCAGCGTGCGTCCATTTCATAGCTACGTTTGCCATTTTTACGTTTTTTTTCCGTTGGTTGATGTGTCAATTACTCTACATAATTCATTGCATTGTTTCTCACCCGCCGGTCAAAAGTAGTAGAGATGGCAAACTAATCCGTTTCAATTTGTTCAACGGGTTTTGAATGTTGGTGTGTAAGTAATATTTTTTATACAGTACTACTCATTTGACAAATACTTAACGCAGACATCTTTTTCTCTGTTCTTCGAACATAGCATATGGGGTAGAAAATTGGGTTTTATCAAAAAACGTACATATATTCAAATCTAAATAAAATTACGTAAAAAGAAGGGCATAGTTTTGAGTTATTAATTATAACTAAGCTATCACTTTCTGTGGGAAAGTAAAGGAATAGTTGGGGTATGCTTTTATACCGGAAGATATTATATATTGATTTTGATTGACAAACTAATACCTGAGTTAGATAAAAAGTTCAACTGCTTTGTACACCAAAATGCCAAAATAGGGCATTTGTTTAAGAGTATTTCCAAACGAGTAGAGCATTGTTGATTCCTTTAAACTGTCAAATAAAAATGGTGTATCATTTCTTCGAAAATAAAGGCATTACTTAGTTACTTTGTAACAAAGAAATTACTTCATCAATCTTTTTCAAATGCCAAAAAAAAATTGATAAGCTAAAAAGTAAATCACAATGCCAGACAAACACAAATAGTTTAGCAAAGCCTCAGGAAATTGATTTGTGGCATACACACACGAACTGCTGTAAGAATTATCTACCTGCTGCGTGGTGTCTGTGCAGAATTTGTTCGCCCAGTATAATTAACGAGCCGCTGGTCCTCTCTTTGTCTAGTAGACAGCATCCACCCATTCCCTGACGAAATAAGCGCATTTTACACAGACAATGCTAAAAAAACTTCAATCATTGCCCGTTTCTTCTGCGCATCTTCTACTTCTTTTTTTAAATTTTTTCGTTCAGTGGCGTCTTGTGGGCGAAGAAGCTTTAAATGGTTTACTGTTGATTTTTAATAAAATAAGTAAAGTGTTATCATTGGAACAGTTCAGTTATTTTTTTTTTTTTGAAAGGAATAAAATTATCGGAATTCAGTGAAACAAAAACAAAACTATTACATTTGGGCTTCATAAATAGAATCAATTGTACTTTATAAAATAGATAGGTCGTTGTATATTTAATTCTAGAAGGAAAAATATTTTTAAAAAAATAAGAACAAATGGAACCCTTTCATAAGCAAAATCAACTGTTATTGACATCATCGAAATCAATGCATTTGAAAAGGACATTCGTTATTCAGGGCATTCGTTATACTGAAGGGCCACTTTACTTAACCAAACAAATATCTATCTGAGTTTGAGATTATTCACACATATTTACATACATATGTACGTAGCATGGTTCAACCAGACAAGGTTCTTCAATTAGCATATCGTTCACCAGGCATTTCTTTTTTCTTGACCGAAAAACAAGTTTGGTAACTTCTTGGAAAAAACCCTAGCACAATGTTTCACTTCATTCGAAAGTTTATTTAAATTAAATTCTCTTTTCAAAATTTTTTATTTTATTTTTCTACAAAAAGGGGTTTTAGAAAAAGACTAGAACGCTGACAATAACCTTACTTTCAATTAGTGGTTGCTTGCGAATTAATGCGACATCGGCACATTTTTCGTTTGGAGAACTAAAAAAACCCAACTTTCTCATATCTGTTGGAAAATGTAAAAAACATACGACATACAATTGGCATATAATGGATATTGGCTGTATTTAGACCTGTATTTTTTTTTATTAAACTATTTGATATTTATTATTATTATCCAAGTTGCAATTTAAATATTTACTTTAGATACATAGCGAGAAGTATACGATCAGACGATCAATGATATCACCTTAAAAAAAACTGTGATAAGTAGCAAAGCACTCAAAACTATTATAAAGCTAATTTTTAACTTATAACCAAATTACGATGAAATTAAGTAATTGCGTCTCGCTAAATCTGTCAATAAATTAAAATGAAATGAGCTATTTTATCAGAAATCAAGAACCAAATCAAGAAAAAATTAGTGGCGGCTCGAAACTATATGGATAATAATCGAAAAATGTTTATCCCATAACCAAACTGAACGATGCATTTTGAAATATTAGCATTTCACTTAACTATTCCTTGATTTATAGCCTGTGAAAGATTTTTTCGTGATCGTAAATTAAAAATAAGATATTATTACAATAAAATTTAAATATACAATAATACAAATGTTTACCATCTCTCACATTTTTTCCTATGAAACAAAAAACTAAAACAAAACAACTTGGTTCATGCGCAGTAATTTGGAAAACAAATTAATTACTTACCTTGTGATGTGAACATGGTTTTGCGGTATATTTGAGTTAAATTTGCAATCATTTATGTTTACCAGTAGTTAGCAATGAAACAATTGGAAGACGATCAGCAGAAGCCAGGTTTTAAAGTAGCGACCATCCAAAAAGCAGTCTTTACTCGGATAGCAGAATACTTGTGAGATTATCGAAAGGATAGAGATTTAACTTTCCTACTATCAAGTACTGTTGTAGTGGTGTAATTATATGGGGTTGATTCTTTGCGCAAAAACTGATTGATACTGCCAATATGAAAAATGAGTTGCAAAACTGTAAAATCAAGATCGAATTACATTAATAAATTCATGTGATCTATATTCAAACGATGCGATTTCGTTATCCAAAATATGGGATTTCATTACACAGTTATGTTTTAGTTTTGTTTATTTGATTTTCAATACATTGAATTAATTTTGTTGAAATTGTTAAGGTTATATAAAATTATTGAAAAATTTATTATTACAATTTCTTTATTAAGAATGATAAAATTTCCAGTTTTCAATATTATACTTATGTTTGAGAAAAAGAGCACTTGCAAAATATGTACTACAACGATTTTTAGTTTTTCCCAATACCCTTCTCATATACAAATATAAAATTTCGTATTTTAACCATTTCTAATTAAAATTTTTAAATTTCTTTTATTTTCAGGTATGTATTGCATTTGAATTATAATTCCCAAAAATAAGTTTTGTACGTAAGTGCGACAACAGCAACAAATACCTATGTATACTATATGTAAAATATAAAGCCAACGGATAGCGGGTAATAATTCTATTCTCATGTCAATTTCTACACTTAAAGCATTTGATTTATTTACTCTCAGTGTCGATGTTGAGAGTTCCCTTTTACATGCTAACTGAACGCTCCTCGCATATTTAGTATCTTAGGTTTCAAAAACAAAAAATGTTGCTAAGCCCCATCTCTTTGGGACATTTTACTCTCCACTGTGAAATATAAAAGAAGTGTAAATATGTATGCGCGTGCGTTCCCGTGAAGATTACGAATGATGAATCGCTGCTTCGCACAAAGACAAAGTCAAGGACTAACTATACTACTCGTCGGCACATCACCGTAACCGCAGCCACACGTGTCCTTTTACGCATCCAAATATAAATACTTCTACAATATTAGACTACTTTTTTAATTGCTACATATAATGGTCTACATACATACATACCTACATATTTAGCTATTATGAACTGAGAGATTTCGTGGTATTCAGGCATGTACTGTAGATCTATGCCAATGAACATGCCAATGTATTTTTATAGACATTATCAGGGAAGTCAATATTAGTGGAAAATTTTAATAACGGAATTTCGCGATGATTTTAAGGTACTCCTGGGATTCCGGAATTCACATTGGGATATAACTTTTTTTTGATGTGAGTGTAATTGTAATAACAGAACGAAAGTATATGTAAATGAAATAAAAACAATTAAAAATTAAGACAAATGCAAGGTTTTTATGAAAGTATAAAAAATAATGTAAAAAATATCTGTTTTTGAACTTCTCGAAATTAAAATTAACTACCTTACTACGCTTTAACTGGCCTTTTTTTTGTTTCATCCAACTTATGAGCGGTAGCGATTATTAAATCACTTAAAAAATGTGATAACTGCAAAAATGTGCTTGGGAAAGAGAAACACGCAAACCAAAATAATTAAAGCCTATGCTAAACTCATAAGATGAAATAAGTTGGCTTTATTGGCGAACTTCTATTCACAGTAAATTGTCATCAGTTTTCAAAAAGAGATAAGTTTTAGCAGGCGTCGAGAAAATATATATTTGATCTTCTATTTGTCTGGCATGGTGAAAAGTTGATGTATATTGAAAAGATTTTCCGTTATCCCTTGTCAACTCTGGTGTGGCGAAATGCCGGTTTCGGCATTGGGCCATCTTCAGTGTCATTTTTCATCGTAAAACGAAACGAAAACCGCTTCATTAACGCTTTTGAGCTAATTGTAAAAATATGTATTCCCGGAATTAAATTAACCTAATGCGGGATTTATGGGACCAGAAAAACACTGGCATCCCGGGATTGGCATCCCTAATACATATGTATCGTAAATGGCGCTAGCGACAAAAAAAGCCACAAATAACAATTTAAGAATGGCAGATGAATGTGCGAAGTGCACGGCATGCCATGGAAATAAAACAGTGAAAATAAAAATTTAAAAAAGTAGCAAATGTGAACATTGGCAAAGGGTTAGACAAAGGTAAAGGGTATGCAAATCCGAATTAAAAATTAAATGGCATAGGTAATAATTTATAATGTGACCTGCATTTTCATTTGTATGTACCCAGCCAGCAAGAAAACGTACATGTTATTTTTCGTAAAGGATAATACAAACAAAATTTAACAAAAAGCAAGTAATTTACCAGCGCAAGAAAAGGTTTGTGTTTAGCTTATTGAACCGACATATACAAATCTAAGCACAGATACGCATTCAATTATTAATGATTGTTGAAGTTTGTGGTTTGCAGCTGTCTTGTAGGATTGCATTGGAGGAGGAAAGAAAAAGCTGGTCATAACTTTAATTGTTTTTTGTATTAATATGTTTTCAGTTGTTCCGAAAAAAACATGAATTAAATATATAAAGCTGTTTGAAAAATATTATCGAGCAAATATTTCCGAAGTCAGCTTACCCAAAAATTTCCGAATACCCATATTTAAAACTGTGCCAAAAGGTATTTTCTAAGGCAGCAAGCGGGAGCGATACAATTGAAATTAATCATCAAATACGTGGTATTCATTTATTGACTAGCTTACCAGTTCATTAATAAACATAGTTTTTCGTATTCAAAAACAGTAGATAAAGCAACGTGAAAATATCCATTTTTTGCGTAAATAAATTGTTAACGAAACTCGTTTGCAATCACAAAACGATTGTTCGCAGGCGCTGCAAAATCAAGCGAAATTCAAGTGTAATCGTCCGCGAAAACGAATCGTTAAGAACTTTCATAAACGAATTATTATGCGTGTTTTCTTCAAGAAGATATCTAGTTACGAGCACGTTTTCGATCATTTTGCATATTTCATCATTTATGTGCGCCTAAAAGATTGTTGCGACAAATTCCATTTTCACGCTTAAATGCCAAATCTGACAATCTGCCCAGGCGGACGCGGCGAGGCAAGCCCATTAGCGAGGCAAGTGGGACGGAGAGTTTATGTTGTAAAATGTAGGCGTTAGCAGATGTTAGGCGGCTTGTCACGTATGCGACCAAAGTTGAAATCTTTTACAGAACTAAAGGTGTGTTAACCGATAAATTTGGAGACGTGTTGCAAAAAAAAATTACATTTTGTAAACATTTTGTTAGATTTTAAAAAAATGCATACATACATATCGATGTTGAAATAAACAAAGCTCTCAACTGAAAATTAATTTTTTTACAGGATAAGTAAAAAACGTAAATTTTAAGGCATCTATGTAATTCTATACAGGTATACACTTAATAGAATCTGCGGTCAAAAAAATAACTCCAAAAATATGGATTACTTTTGATGGAAAAATAAAACTAAAAAATTTATGATTATATTCGATAACAAAATAAAGCTCATAAAATAATTATTATTTTTAATAAAAAAAGTAACCGAAAAATGTGCGACAAAATAACTCGAAAACGATAAAAAAATAAAACTCGATAAAAAATAAAACTCGATAAAAAATAAAACTCGTGTTTTCGCACATATTTCTGTTACTTTTTTATTAAAAGCTTTACTATTATAACGAATATAATCATAATGAGTATTTCTTCTAATCGGACAATAATAGTTATAATTTTTAGAGATATCGCTCAAACATTTTTAAATCGTAACAGATTCATATTGTGCTTGGTTTTCATTATGTCAAATTTGACATCAAATATTGTCAGTTGAATGGAAACAGCCAAAATATTCACATATTTCGATTTGAAGCCAATGCGAAATTATAAAACTTCAACATTTTGGTATTTACAGTAATTTACCGAAAAGTCTAAAATTTTGATTTTTTTTAAATTGGTGAAAAAATTAACGATTTCTTTTATTATTATGTTTAATAATTTAGTTTCTGTTTTCTTGATAAAAAAAATCAAGGTATTTTGCTTTTGTAATATGGAAATTGTTGCTTTATATGTCTACTTCACAAAATATATAAGTAATAGAAGAGCAAACACTCATGCATTAGTGAGCCCATTTCTTTTTAACCTAGTTGCAAAAGAACACTAGGTAGGATAACGAATTGCATGTAAAGCAACAACACTAGCTCGGAAAAATATGCGAGTTGAGCCAACTCGGTTAAATGATAGTCGACCAGAGATGTAGTGTTGGGAAGTGAAAAAAAGCTCCGCTATTGTGAATTAGCCTTAAGAAAATACATGGGAAATTTAGATTTAAGATCTTATTCGTTTTTATTATTTTTTTTTGCCTTATATTTATGAATCGTCTGTATAATTTATAGAGCTTGAGGCCAGGTTTGTATTAGGGAATAATATGAGAAACAACAATTTTTCAAAGTGGTAGAAGTGATAGCTGCTATTTCGGAGATCACCACATCTCCTCATCAGACTTCTTTCTTTCTAGACTTTACCTGGCTTTGAACCATGGTACACGGAGTTGCTAGGCGAGCACGCAACCACTCAGCCACGCTAACCGTGTGAAAATTGCTTGTTTTTTCTCATTATCCCTATCTCCAGCCATACCGCTATTAAGTGTGACATCGCCACTATGTGCTTAACAGCATAGTTTTTATTATATTTTATAGTTTTTATTTGCATAGTATTTGTAAATATATAACGACATAAACCTAAAAATTGCCGGCGCAACTATTTTCCGTTCCTAAATAGCACTAAACAAATCGCAACTTACATGACAAAGGCTAACAGGGTTGCGTTTGCAACTCAAGGAAATTTTATCCGAGTTGGAGAGTTCTTTTGCAACTCGGTTACATTAAAACGAGCCCAATGTTGCTAAACAAATGTACTATTTTATTTCGACTATTGGTTAATAGATGGCGCTGGCCAAATAGAGATAGCAAAACGAGAAGCGTTAGAAGAAACGAGAGCTGCCTGAATTAGCTGCTAATAAAAACTTAATTAGCTATTGAATTTATTTTCTTTATTTACTTTCAATTTTCACAATTAATTTAATAAGAAAAAAATTAATATTTCATGCACATAGGCATTTCAGTTTTGAATTTGATTGTGCCCTTCCATATCACGTATTCTACGTTGAACCATAGCGATTGTGACTTCGACCCAGCGAGCAGACCAAGTCAAAGGCGCTGCACTGATCCTTTTCGTTTTTAGTCAAGTTTATCGGCATGGCTGACCCTTTTCTATAAGTGAATAATTAAAAAATCTTCTGAATTGCCATAAATTAGAAATATGAATGGATTGCTGTTGTAGAACAGACTTAGAGCTCTACACTTAATGGGGAAAATAAATGTTCAGCATTTATGTAAACTAGTGTTCGCCCAACCATCGAGCTTCGATGGCATTCAAAAAAACATTCTGCACTTCTGCGGAACTCTACCTTTCAAATGGTGCATATCTCAAAGAAATCGGTCCACGCATTCAAGAGTAAATGGTACCACAACGGAAAAATGTGTGGCGTAATTATATTATAGATCTGGGCGAAATAATAAGCTTAGTCCGGTTCCATTTAAAGTTTTTCTAAAAATAACTTCTAACTTTTCGAAATGAGACGTTAAGAATCATCACCGCTGCTCAAATTCATTTCTCACTTGATATAACTTATATATGAATTTTTCTCTTAATTCCCCTATTTAATGCACATAAAACTTAAGATAAATAAACAGCAAACCCACTGAGAATTAAAATGAAAAGTGTAACGGAGGCAATGGAATAGCAATACTTCACACAGCTCATTATTAGCGGTTGTGGATTTTATCATGGCGCTAAACCACGTCACGGCGTTGAATGACCTCCACAACACGCGCAACCAAAGCTCAAATATGAAGCGATTACCTACAACTTAGTAAAGCAACCCTCGTCTCAAACATGAAACTCAACGTTTGGCCACGTTTCGCGACCAGTAAACACAAAATATGATTTATGACTAAATATTCGGTCGTGTCGTCGAGTTATCAGCCTTTTATGAGGCGTGCGTGTAGTAAAAAAGAGTATAGCAACATTGCTGCGCGCTATGTAGATAGATGGGGTGGGCGAATCATAAAAGTACGAAGATTTATTTTCTATTCCCCATCATACGAGTATTGCATTGGCGAAACCCTTGAAGCTATGTCCCGTATACGCCATGCACGACGGTCCACTGTGTTCACAATGTTCGAGTATGAGTGCGTTTGACAACTGGCTGATTGTGAAAGAAACATGTTTCTACGTTCATACCTACCCTCCGGCTATGTGTATCAAATAAGCACGCAATAAATTTTTAACTCAATAAACTCGATGCTACCCCCAGACTCCACACGCAGCTAACACATCCAAGACACGTTTTCCATTTAAGTCGCTGTTTGCGAGTGCTTTGATACTGTCAGCTGTAGACACACTCAATGAAATATTTAAGTGCATTACTACAAGTATTTTGCTACATACTGATTTAGCCAGCATGTCTGTAAACATCCGTTTAATGATTACATTTTCGATTAATTTACAGAGAGCGAGATCATAAGCCTATAGATGAGTTTTTACCGTTTTTTTAATCTGTAGTTTTTAGAACTGTTTTTGTTTATATTAAATGTATCGTTTAGTTTTGCTTAAAGGGCATATTCCGTAGTTCACTTTGGCAGCTACGAGTATACTTCTTGTTCTTGTCTTTTGCTTTTTTGTTTTATTCTTTGCTGTGAATATCGATGATGTAGAAGATTTTAGTTTGAATGGACAACATTATATGTATTACTTTATTCTTCCATTTGTTTCTATTTAAATTATTATTGCTTCTTTGCCACTTTTTTGAGAAGGCAATGATATATTCGTTATTAGCTGAACAATTCAGCGAATCTTCGTCAATCTAGATGATTTGCGCTCAAAATGATATATTAAAATTGGCGTAATTTAGCACGTAATTGGGGGGAGAATGACGAATGAAGTAGCGAACTACCTCTCATAGGAGCATGATAACAATTTCTACATCGAGTAATGAAATTTTAATTGGGGGTCCAACAGTTGCAATTTCAAACTGAGTCGAGGCTAGAAAAATTGTGTAACAGTGAATATTTTAAAAAGATGTTTCATCCTATGCAGTCTGCCCGTTTTGCCGATTTTTTACGAATATAATTACGAAGTTAGTTAAGTTACGAAGTATGTTTAAAGTTCCAAATGATGTTTAATATGCCACTGATTTAATTATTTATTAGTCACGTAACTCATAAAAATGAGTTCAGTAGTTTCGGAGATTACTACGTTCAAACCAACAAACATGCCAACAAGAATTCTAAAATAGTCCGAATGTATTCTATTACATTCCATTCATCACCTTTGGTAATTTCAATGTAGTATAGAAGCTAGATAGAAGAGATAGAAGAGACAGAAGATTAGTTAAAAAAAAGTAATTTTTCATGGCATAAAAATATATTTGTAATAATGTCAACTTTAGGTTTAAAATTAATTTATTCCAATTTAAAATTCTGCACCCCTACTTAAACACAACTGTTATTGCTATGGTTTTTATTGGAACCATCCTTGATTTACAAACCATTTTTGGCAGCAAATAAATTCAGAAAGAGTTTAAAAAGACATTGCATTTTGATGAAAAAGCAGAAAGTTGTTTATGTACGAAGTCCTAAATGTGCCGTACATTGTCATTTTTACATACATACAGACGTACATATGTACATAATAAGCTCGCGATATTTTTTATATAATATATGTATGTATTTTGAAAAAAGAACGAAAACAACCCGAACGTACTCGTATCATTAACCATTCCTACAGCAAGTACGAAAAGTTTCTGCTACTTTCGTCATACTGCTCCCGAACACTAACAATACACGAAACTTTTAAATGGCAGGTGAATACAAACCAATTGTTTGTTCTCTAGCATATTTGCGTAATTTCGTTTATTTAAAAAACTCACACCTCTTAGTCATTTTGTACGCGGATTCCCTTTTTTTTTGCGCTGACTTTTCTTAAACTTATTCAGTAAAATTTTTAAATATTTATGTATGTGCATAAATATGTTCTTTTTTTGTTGTTCGTTTGCTGTTGTGCATATCATAAGCATAAAAATCAATATAATTCAGTTAGCTATTTTTGTTTATTTTACTTCTAATCATTTTCTATAAAAGTTTAGCTCAGTCTACAACATAACCCATATTTATACGAAATGCACAAAAATTCATTAAATTTAAAAAAATTGTCATACAATTTTCACACATTTTAAACATGTGTTTTGTAGAAATTGGAGCGCATAGGTTGATTTGCATGATAATTGAATTAATAGTTACATGTTTTTCAATTATTGTTGTACGTTTTATGTGGTTTTGAAAATTTATTTAATTAAAATTTTGTTGACTTTGATCAATTAAACTTTTTTATAAGCAAAAAATACGAGCATTTAGGCCTTAGGAGCTTAGTAAAGCACTTTTGTTTTATGAAACCGCGCACCAATATATTTTGATAACATTTTGCTGGCATGCAAACTAATATTTGTTTTTTTTGTTTGTTTACATAAATGGTATATAAACGACAATTACAATTCGTCTGAGCTGATTTTGACAGCGAATTCATTTGCTTCTCCATGATTTTGACAAACAGCAATAAAAAGCAATAACAAAATACCTTACATTGAATCATTCCAGATATTCATACACCAGCAATTTTCTGTCAAATATCTCAAAATTGGTTTATATCTTGATTACTAAACGAAAGGTTTCCTCTGTATTCAATTATTTTGTCTGCGTTAGCTATCACGAGCAATATCAGAGCAAAGTTACTGCTCACAAAATATTTCTGTGTTATTTAAATCTGTTGTGCTTCGTTACCTTGCATGAGCGATACTAAACAATTAGGAGACATTTGCTATTGTTTGTTTGCGTTCTCTGATTTTGAATTTCGCGAATGTGTTTGGAATGGTTGGAATATAAAGGTTTGATATAATAAGTGGTAGAATTAATAAAAAAAAGCAAATATTTTTGGAGAAATTGGTATATTTTATGTGAAATATTATTTCAAAGCGTAATTTGCCACGATCTCACGATTAGGGATTTATTCGTTATACAAACGTCAATGATTTTAATTAACAAATACTACTCTTATATCCAAATAAATAGGTTTTCTGAAATTTTGTGGTAAATATGTGAAAAAATGCTGGTAAAATCTAAATTTTACACCTATACTGCAGACTTGAAAAGGATGGTCATAGGATAATATAAATTCGATATATAAAGGGGGTGTGACACCTCCCATACAAATCTCCCATACAAATCGTGAGATTTTAATAGTTTAAAATTTAGATTTTACCAGCATTTTTCACATATTTACCACTAATTTTTTGAGAAAAGGAGCTATTGCAAAATGAGGCGGGGTCCTTCCCATACAAGTGGATTTTTAATTTTTCTTATATATAAAAATACCGAGTGTGTCTGTTGATATGTATGTAGTTTATAGACTCGCAAACTACTGAACCGTTTACGTTCAAATTCGTATGATGTGTTTTCAGAGGTGACTATTGTGCGTAGGGCTAAAGTTCCGATAGGTCTCGCTGGAGTCGAGATATTTCTAAAAACCGTATTTATGGTCCGATTTGATTCAAATTCAGAATACATATTAGCCACATAAATAAAAATAGATTGCTTGAAAATTGGACTGATCGATGGCGCGACGCTGGAGGCGATATATCTCTAAACCTCGGATTCACAGTTCAATTTAATTCGAATCTTGAACGCAGTTATATTAGCCCCATTCTCGAAAGTATTTAGCGCTCTACCCGCTGGTGGTGGCAGAGGAATAGTAAGGCCTGCCGTACGTTGGAAAGACCAGGTGGAGAAGGAGTCTTAGCTCCAACTTGGTGTCTCTAGCTGGCGCCAATTAGCAAAACAGAGTTGCGACTGATGCGCCATATTGAAATCGACAAAAATCGCCTAAGCGGTTATAACGTCAATTAAGAAGAAGAAGATAATTTACTGTGTTTTACGTTATTTTATTAAATTTTGTATTTTATTTTATTTTTTGCTTTATTTTATCTTTTCAAATTTTAGTTTCTTGTTCTATGTTTTATTTTACACATCCTAATGCAGAATAAATATATTTACATACATGCGGTGGTTCAAATAAAAGTCAACAAATTTTAAAACTTTTTAATCGAAAAAAAAGACGTAGCATCATAATGAGCAAATGTGAAGTGGCTAAAAGTTTCGGTTAATTTTTTAAACTTGTAAACTTTTTTTCATTCTTTAAATACATACTAAACAATAATTTTTATGAACTCAAGGTCACTTTTAATAGAAAAAATTATAGCAAAACAAAACAAGGACTACGAGTACTAGTTGTTTTTTTCTATAATTTCTCCTATTCAAAATGGCCTTTAGCTAATAAAAATTATTATTTGATGCAATTAAATAGGCCGAAAAATTAATATACATATGTATGTATATTCTTTAAATGTTGTTAAAAGAAACCTCACCACGTGTCAGTTGCTTAAGTTAGATAGATTCTGTATTTTTTGTGTGTAAAATAAAATTAAAATAATAACAAAAATGATGAATTAACGTAAAAAACAAAAACAGGAAAATAAAATAAAATGTGTATAACCACAATAAAATATAATACATAATGCATAATGCATAAAATATGCGAAGTAGTAAATACGCAATTTGATTAACTAATCTGCGACAACATCTCAAATTTAATGTGTGATTAGTCACTGTCAACAGGCAGTCGAGTCGAAATATGCTTTGCACTCTACACCGCCAACATAGAAATTCGGTATTTACAAGATTCTTTGCGCTGGCTACGAAACACAATCGACCGGATGAACGACGAAGTGGGGTGAGGAGGGCGATTGCTTTGGGACATTTATTTGAGAGCAGTTGGCAATTTTCCCACACGCAAATCACAATGCAGCAACAATAACAGCAACGAATGTTATTTGGTACTTTCTTGGTTGTCAGCCGGCTCATAATTTACTCAAAGCAACAGCAACAAAATAGCCAGGAGCTGAGCGGCATTCAACAATGTCCATAGGAACGCGTTTTGCAGATGAATAGGGATTGAAATGTGTACATGAAATTTGGTAATACGATGATGGGAAGTAGGTGTTAGAGTTTTTCCCAGCATATGTATAAAAAAAAATACATATGTACATCCATATGTTCTTCTTTTGCCATCACCCTGTCGCCATTTTTTTATGAGTAGGGAAAATTTCTGGTTAAAATCTCAGTGTTGTTTCTCACCATTTACTTTTGGGGTATCCTTAGAAACAAAAATTCTGTAAACTGCAACTACTGTATAAACCAAAAATTCACTACATTCTAAGAAATCACTCTTAATATGTTGGCTTGCATAGAGGGCAATGCCTCAATCTCAAATCCTATTCTAAAACATAGAAAAAATGTTATCGTGAGTTTAGATAAGATTACATTAGATCAATGGTTCTTGAATCTAAATGAAACCAAATATTAAGATTTAGTAATTTTACCAAAAGCAACGGCTGCGTATACATTTTGCCAGCATATTGTATACATAGGGTCCTCTATAACTTCAATTGTCATGAATAGAGATAGTTTTATTAGCACTAACTTTCACCAAATATATCTAAGGACGCCTGATTCCAACAGCATTATGAATCGATTTGCTTAAACCACGATCAGTATATGTATCTTTTATATCTAAATATATGTATAAGTACATATATGTATGTATATATGATTCATATGTGCATATAAAAGCCTAAATGCTGATGCGAGATGTGGGAGGATCTTTAGCGTTTCCATTGAAAATAAGAATTTGTATTAATTAGAAATGATCGTCAGCAAAAATATTTTATTCATTAGCACAAGTGCAGTTCGGATATGATCTCTATGAACATGCATGTACATACATGTGTACATATGTACATATGTATACATATAGTATGTTAATAACTGCAACTAGCTCTGGCGTCATGGCTGTCCAGCCCCATTTGTTCAATTGGTTGGCGTTGACAATTTCATATAAGCGTTTTATTCGGACAATCTGCTCAACGAAGAAAGAACAAGGAAAAGAAACTTTGATAGCAAATTATGCCTGGCCGCTACCAAAACGAATGAATATACAAAACGACTAACAATTTATCTGGCAATTTATCAGCGACACATTTTTACTTTATTTACATTTTAAATTTGTTCAACATATGGATGACAGTTAACAACTTGACCCAGCGCAAATTTAATACATATAAATAGATAGTCTACACATACATACATATGTATGTACACTTGCATATGTACGGTGCATCATACAATTGAAAAATTGGTGCTGAATATCCATTGGAATTGAGGCGAATTTAAGCTTAAACTGTTTTATCATCCCAGTTTATTTCGGGTTAAATATTTAAGCAAAGAACCTATTTTTATTTATAAACAATCACTTAAATATTTTGTAAAACTGATATAACTTTTATAGTTTTCAATATTGTTGTTTCTCCAATATTTCTCTATCAAACCTCCCCTCATGCGAGCTTGATTATTACTATCGAAAAAATGTAATATTTAAGAAATGGTTAAAAATTAATATAAACTATGACAATAAAATCAAAAAAGCGCGTTCTACTGCAATTTTTTGTTTGATTTATACCAGGGTAGACTCAATTGCTCTCTTTTATGCGTTCTAACAAATCACTGAATGTTCCAGTCTGACGACATTTGTAAAGGACTGAAAAGCAGCTGGGCGTACTGACCTTGAATACGAAGTGCATTTCAAAGGGTAGAAGAAATCAAAGCGACATCAACAATAGTGTTGGAATGTTTTTATAACTGGTATCATATATTCATATATGAACATAAGTATTCTCAAAACCTATGTCCAAAATATTTCAAAAATATTTTAATATTTAATGAGCTGGACCGATTAGAAATGGAGTTTTTTTTATAAATGAAAATGTTTCAAAAAAATCACCTCACATGATACATTTGTTGAAGCTGAAAAACTTGCCATAAAAACATTTAAAACGAAATTATCAACGGGATCATAGTATTGAAATTTTACTGATTGATGCTGTTTTCTAATCGGTTCAGCTCATGTACATATGTATGTAAATCTTAGTATTTTTCCGAAATATTTTGGTGGAAGTCTTAGAATAAAATATATTCTATAATTCCGATGGAAAAACAGATGTAAGAGAGGTGAAACATCGTAATGTACGTACAAACAGTTATAAAATCACATGCCGTTTAATTAAATGGTAAAAAAGGTGCAGAAGGTGGCGCAGATTGTGGTACCGCTAATCCTCTTTTGAATAATTTGACAGAATTTCTGCGCCACAACAGATTTTGTTTACAAAAACCGTATATGTGTGTATACTCGCACTCATGTGTTTTCTTTCCAACGTGTTTAACAATTTTCGTGTGTATTCTTTCCTCATGTATAGCAAATTGTTACTTCTCTCCACTAGTAGATCTGGTGTGACGTCACTGCCAACTTACTCTCCGAATTTCAGATCAATCAGCGCAATCTTGTATTCTATTATTCTTGGTTTAATTCTACGCTCTTTTGTTTTTCTTGTGGCAATGTGATTTTATTATTTTTGCTTTTCTGGGTTGCCCCCGGCATTCGAGTACATACATATGTACATACTTAATTTCGCATGCAATAAACTTACGTACATACATACATCCATATTTACACATAGTATACATGCATACATTTATAGCCACCAATAAACGCCTCGCAACTATTTGCTTATATTTACTCGCATCATCATCATCAGAGTAATGATCACACGTGATGTGCCTGATGTGCCGTGGCAGAGGGCCAGAGCTACCTTGAACCAATCCATTCAACAACTCAACAAAGACACGCAGCGAAACACACAAATTTATAAATAATCTCATACAAACAAAAGGGAAAATATTGCCAGTCACGGCGTTTCTTTTTTTGATTTATGTATTTACAAAAAAAAATTTAACTAGAATATTTATATTTGTATATACATATGTATGTACTTACAAGTAGGTTCTTCTTTTTCATGCACTGTGTGGTGGTGGACCTTCGAGTTCATTGATACGAGTACGCTTCCATCACTTTTACGCAAACTTATATTTTTCGCATTTCGCTCACACAAACCGACGCTCTGGACTGCACTCATCTCATTTCCAGCAACTGACCAACCGCAAAGGCTAATAAACGTCCGAATGTTTGAACAGCCAAACAACCTCGCCCACTTTATTGCTGCAGCAGAAGCGACATCTAAAAATATATTTTATTTTTACAAGTAATATTTTGATTTCAAAAATATAAATATTTGTTTTACATGTGCCCTCCCATCCACACACAAACACACACACATACATTGATATCCATCCTTGAGGGAAGCACCAGAAGTACTGCGTGTGTTTCATGTGGTCTGTGGCATCTGGCGTGTGGCGGGTGGCGTGTGGCGTTTACACGTGCAGCTGCAAAATATAATACTTCGAGTGCATTTTCTTACGGATTTTTATTTATGTATGTAGTATGTGATTGTTGTTTTAGAATTAAAATACTTTTGCTTAAAATACAATATGCTCGAGTAATTTCGAATAATATATGGACATATACATATTATGCTAGCGTGTATATATGTACACACATACATACATATGTATGTCATAGTTAAAAGAATGCAGAAGAAGGCGCAGCTGACCGTACCAAACGAACGAAGATTACAGAGACGTTCCATCACTCCCACCGTTCTTCTAACAGAAAATCTTGTCCAATTTCGCCATGCTAGAACTAATTTGACTTTCGCTGATTGATACTGGAATCTTATTTGATTCAATTGGTTTCTGGTGTTGGTCACGCAACTTCTTTGTTATCTACATACGTTCTTTTCCAATGTACAAAATAAATGGTAAATATTATTCGAAAATATGTAGTAAATCTTAAGTGTCGACAACACGTATTAAAAAACCAGACCACATTTTAAATCCGTGAAGAGAAATTGTATTTACAGACAAACGAACGGACTGGGAATGGGAGATCTAACTGTGACCATCCTCATGGAGGAATTCAGGGAAACTTTGGAATGACAGTGTCTGAAGAAAGTAAAACCAAGTAAGGTGTGGCATTCTACGGGATATACGTTAATGAAATTATTTGCGTAGTAACCAGAAATAGCGAAGAAGAAGTTCTAGAGGGCCTCAACAAACAACACAGAAGCATAAAGTTTACCTTGCCAACGGAAAAGGAAGGAAAATTCGACAATCACATAGCATATAAAACAGTGAATAACTTAGGGTATGAGTGAGCAAAATAATCACCCTTGCACTGTGCTGGCAGCGAGCTCTTCTGTGGCTACAGGTGCTCGATAAAGGGGATGCCGAAGCCCGGGAAGAGAGATAAAATTTGAGCGTAATGAACATGATGAATGAAAGAGAGTAAATTTAACAGCTTCTCACGCTCATACATATCACAGAGTGATCATTAACCCACTGGGTGTAATAGCAGCACATGAGAGCTCACACCCCAGACGTAAAAGTCGTATAATATTAAAAGAATTTTAGTTAAGTAAAGACGTTGCTACTGGTAATCATATCAATAATTTGTGTTTTACGGAGTCAATATGATTTTATAAACAAAAATGGATCGGATATTTGAGTGTTAACAACCCAAGCCAACGTAAAATTGGCTTACCACCGCTGCTGCGAAATAAATGTAAAAGTTTGGGTGTGAGAGAGTTCGAGTATGTTTGTTATATTTTCACGCCAAAATGGTATTAACATATTGGATAAAAAGGTTATAATCAATCATATAAGTAAGTTAAATCACATATTGCTATAACTATGACGACTGGACAAAATTTATATAAGATTTGGCACAGATATAGTGGGTTATATGAATTGATGCCGTGTTATAAGGCCATACGAAAACAGAAAATGTTGTTTTTGTACGATCGCTATAACCTGGTATAGTTGAATCATGGTCAAAAGTGTTCGAAGCAATATTGGTAAATTGTACTCTTCGCATCAATCCATATTGAATGCCGGCTCAAAAAAAAAAGAGTAGTTAGTACCCATATTCTAGTCGCATAGCCCTTAATTACGAAATAAAATTATGGGGTACAGCAGATCCAAATGGGTTAAGTGGAGATGCAATGTGTGTCCCAGAGATAAAAGAGTGTTTGTGTATCTCGTGTGGTTCTTACGGCTCTTGCGGCTCTTGGGGCTCTTGCGGCTCGGTCGTGGTGACTTTCATACTGCCTAACACACATCCATACATACATACATACATACGTTCGCTTGTACGATCTCACATACGATATACATATGTATAAGTAGATATGTTTACGTTTACTCGTGTATTTGCATGTGCTCTTATGTATATGGATAGTAATATGTTTCAGCGAGCATACCGCTACGGGTGTATCTTTCTGGCGGCGAACCTATTTCTGAAAACTTTACCTGCACCTCGGTTTAGTCAATTGTCGGATACAAAGAAGCAACAAATCACGGGCGAATGAGCGCCCGTTCGGGAGTGTTTTTAAGCAAACAAAAAAGTTACCGCAGTCTAACCAATAAATATCGGCTTCATATTCGGAGCACAACTAAATAAGTGTATATTATGTACTTACATACATATGTACATTATAGATCGATCATTCAGTTTGGGAAATGTGTAATCGTTTGCGGTTTGACGTTATCGTCGATCGTGTGCTGTTGAGTGAGTGACGTCGTTGAAAATGTGCGAAAGGCTGCGAACGGCAAGCGGGATGTAATGACGCAATGACAAAAAATGGCACAAAAAATGATCAGTGTTTAATTGGTTTAAATGTGTGTACATCCATACATACATACATATACCTAGTATATACGAAACTACATACATTTGTATGTATATAGATATACATACTACATACATACATATGTATGTAAAGTGTAATGAATTTCTATAAGTGCATATGTTTGTACTATAAAAATAAATAAATACATACTATGTACATACTTACATACATACATGTATGCTATGAATGTGTATGTACATTTTTATAATGAAGCATCCATTGTTTGTCATATTTGTGACCATAAACAATGCAATTTGTGTTTATTGTGATGAAACAAAACCTTATAAAATGAAAATAAATAACTAAGATTATAAAAATTGCACCTTAAACGGCTTTAGATGAGTGAGTGTTATATAAAACAAAAACGACACAATAAACAAAATGCAAACACCAATACTCGTTACAATAACATCAACAACAACAGTCTTACCTAATACTATGTAGTCGAGTATATTCTTGTATAACAGACGACAGTTCTGGAATGTAAAAGCAGTTTTGTTTTATTGCTCGAACTATATTAGCAATTATCCACTGCCAACTGTAATGCTTTTTGATTCGTACCCTACTACAAATGTACCAGTGAATTGATCGTCTGGCAGTCAGAGCTAAAAAGAAATTGTCAGCAAATAGACCAACGTTCATATAATTTTCTTCGGAGCACTACAACCGCTATTAGATAAAACAACTTTTTCGATCATTTTTTTATCTTAAAGCGGTTGAGAAGTCAATCATATTTTTAGAATGTTTAATTTTTAAAAGTTAAAAAAATTAGCAGATCGGTATTACGAATCGCGAGAATATAATTAAAATCCAAACAATTTGAAATATGTTAATAATTTCGAAAAATCGTCGAACTTATGTACATATATTTTTTGTATCCTTGTGAACCAGAAAAAATCAACTTCACATACTTAAATAGCTAAACATTCAATTTACAAATTTATTTATATTCTATTAATTCCCGCATACATATTTACGCTTTGTTTTTGTTTTTTTATTTTCTTGAAACGTATTCTCGCGCGAAAGTGACAATTAATTAGCGTACATCTGTGGTCTAAAGAAGACTCGTAAAAAATTGTCGTATTTCAAGAAGCAACGACCGCAAAAGCCACCCAACATGGGGAGTGAGCGAAAGTATTGGTTGCGTTCCTAAGTGAGTTGTGGCAATTAGTAAATGGCGACAGCGGCAAAACTTAGTAGAAATGATTTAAACAGCAATAACAACAAAAAAAAAGCACAAAATGAGACACCATCTCAAATCTCGGCGTTTGATGTCGGTTGTGCGTCATTGCGTTCGCTCCGGACGCTGCTGGCACTGTGGCTACGATTTAATTGAATTACCTTACCTCCGCCGCGCCAACAAGATATGGTAATAAACGTAATAATTTGAAAACCTAAAGTAGCTTATTAAAAAATTTCTGCCTCAGGTTTCAAGTGCGTTCCATAATTATGGCTAGCTCGCCACTTTTGCGAGCAAACTGACCGCAGCTACTCGCAGACACCGATTCCATTTAGTAAATTTTAGTGGTTCACTGAGCATTTGACAAATCCATTATTTTCCCGTTGGTCTGTTTTGCGTGGGATTTTTTGGTGTGACTATTTTATTTTCCCCCTTGTTTAATTTTGGAAATTTATACTATGAATTCATACTATACATATTCACTTTTAGTACAATATTTATCGCCATAAACAAAACAGTAGTTTGGACGTACTGTGTACGGCCGCTGCAACCGGAGTTCGGAGTCGGTGTAAAACTGTAGGCCTCTCAATCAAGCCAAAGCAAACACCACGCTATATGGTTTAAGAACTAAACTATTATTATTATTTTTATGTATAAGTCTACGGATATGTTTATTAACATTTGATAGGCAATGTAACCCGAATATGGCGGCTGCTAAGGTTATTTTGAATTTCACAATTCTATCACCATAATCGTTTCCACAGACCTCGAGAACATGTATTCCTTCTTTAAAATTTGAAATTTGTCACCAAGAAATACATCATTTATGTATTCATATAGTTTGATGGGGTTATAAACAAATTATGTTTGCCCATGTTTGCAGTGTTTGTGATTTCCGCTCTATATCTTAAAATTACACTTTTTCTCCAAAAAAAAAAAAAACAGAATAGTTTTCAAAATTTCGGCATTCCAATCCTCAGGTTCGTAGTGAACACTATACTCATTTGGCTACTTTCCAGTGAACAATTTCAATTTGTGGAGGAAACTTTCGGATCTCACTTTACTAAAAATTTCAATCACTCTGTATAATATGTCTTACCTCATAAAATCCGTAAGGAGCAAGAACTTGCTTACATTGCGGGAGGTCTTTCCAAAATTTTACAAATGACTCGTGCTAATAAATCGTCCACTACTCGATTAGAGCAACAAGAACAAAGATCATCTAAATCCCTGCTAGAATAGTCAGGAGTTCATCGCTTTTATTACACTGTGAAATAAAAATATTGAAATTATTTGGTATTTTATTGCTTTATTGAGGGGCTTCTAGAAGTAAGCGTCAAAACGACTCATTTAGGTTGGAGCTAGTGGGTTGTTCTTATTCTTGTTGATGTTCTGCAGCAGTATTGCTCGTAAAATTTTATTGTATATGTCATAACCTTTCCATCCGCTCAGATTTTAATCGTTTTTTCCACTTTTATGAAATCAACAACGACCAAAATTTTAGAAGGCTGTAAAAAAATTCAAGCCAACTTTTGCAAATCTATCGAGTGTTTTATTACTGGACAAGTATAATTTCACAAAATATTAACAAAATCCGAACTGGTTTGAGTTAACATAAAATTGTCACGCAGTATTGTGGCAAAGAAAAGACACAAATATAAAATACTTGAGTCAACTATCGTCGAATTTCCGACAATTATATTTATAAATAAGAAAATATTTCAAAAACCAATCAATTTATAAATTACTAAAATTTTCTAAATAAAACAAAAACGCATTTATAATATTCATACTAAAAACAAGCTATCGCGCTCGGCGCATAATACAAACTCTAAAAATACCTACATTATGCATAAAGTTTCGTAAATATTATTTTATGATATGAATATTGAAAATTAAAATAAATTAAAGACTACAGCGACACAAGGAAACCATTTTATACAATTTTGAAAAATAGAGTGATTGACGATCGTAGACTTTTTTACCCACTGTAGGTATGTATATAATACATACTCTACATACTTAGAAACATACTTAGTACATACAGTTGTTCACTATGAACTTCTTTTTATAAGTCAGCGAAATTGGCAATAAATGACCAATATGATCTCGTACGATTTTGCGACATTTTACTCTCCATACATACATACATACATACATACATATGTACTTATGTACCTACATACTTCTAACGGAGTCAACAAAATTATTTTCTTCTTCTTTTATTTTAATTTTAGATTATTAAAATATCTATTCTTTGCCAATGGCAATAACCAACCGCAAAATATTTGTTCGGCATTATTTCGCATGTATTCTCCTGGCACTTTGAAATTCCCCAAGAAATCAGTCAAATCATGTTTGAATGTAAATATTTACATATGTCGACCGCTAATCTTTAGAGAAAAGAACCCGCTGCCAACAATCAGCCCTTATTGTTCGCCATAGCGCATAGGGAGATATTAACTGACTCATTCGCAATTCCACTTTACATATGTTTCGCGCAAGAATTACGCAGTGATATATATGAGGATATTTTACCGTTTATATCCAAAACCAATAACACTGCTTTATAAATTATAACAGTATTTAGAACTAGAAGGACCTTTTCAAAAGCTAAATTTTATTCTGATGCCAGAGTTTATTAGAAGTAGTTAGTAGTTAGTAATTAGTCCAGAGTGTAGTAGTAGTAGTAATAGTAGTAGTAGCAGTTGTTTTTTCTAATAGTAGTATTCGTAGTAGTAGTAGTAGTAATAGTATTAGTAGGATTAGTAGTAGCACGTAGTAGTAGTTCATAGAACCCAGTAGTAGTAGTTCTTTTTAATTAACCTCATTACTGAACCCACGAAAGTTGCGCGGTATACAACATTTGCTGGATTAGATTTCTCCTTCGCAATTCAACTTTGGTCACCCTCGCATCTTACACGTTCATGTGTACATACGTATGTATATATGTATGTATGTACATATATGTATTTTATGTAGTCCCAGAGACACATCAAAATAAATTTGTCTGTTCTTTTTTCAGTTTATAAACGAATATGAATGCGACGCCGTATGTTTTAAATTTGAAATACTCGCTAAATTATTTTTAGTGCCGAACGGTGGAAAACAACCAACAACAAACAAGTACCAAATACACGAAAGTTACGAGATTGGCAGCATCATGCCACAAGCCAGGCGAGAAGACAGCGACAATTTAGTGCTATAATTGCTATGCCTTTCATGTGATTTTCTATAACATTTTAGACAGAATGTCATTTTGTAAAAATAACAAAAATAAAATTGGAAAACACAATATATTAAGTTTTCTAAAAAATGTCACCATCTAAAAATAGGCTGCAATTGTTTTCAAAATTGAGATTATTTAACTACGCTCTTCATTCTGCAGGCGATTTTTAATCTGCTTATATGCAGGCATGTCTGTATGATAGGTACATAAATACATATGTATTGTATGTATTCGAGCTATGATATTAAAAAAAAAAAATTTATGAAAATAATGAAAATAATTTTTTTTAATAGGGGAAAGAAAACGTGCAACAGCACTCAGGTAATCTCGTTACAAGCTCCATTTATTTAAAGGTTGGATTGGATTTCTAGTGACATTTGTGTATTCGTTTTGAAAAGGTTTGTCCTGAGAGATAAATTATAATGCGCGAAAATTTTGCGTATCCAATACTTTTTCCAACAAATATATACTTATGTATGTGGACATATATTTTTTAATTAGTAAAAGTCGCATATTACTTTACCCTATGAGTGGAGGTTAACTGCACATCTGTCACTATTAATAATGTAATTTAATGCTAGCCGATGTCCACGACGTCGTCAGTGAGTCTTAGTACTTTTTCATGTACTTGCAGCAGATTTTTAAAACTAAACACGCATTTTTAGATTTATACAGCTACCTGTATACATACATACATACATATGTATATAGATAACAAGCACTGTAAGTCCACTTATCGTTGTTTTGATTTTTTGTTTTAATTCACTGGGAAGAATTCATTAAAAATAAACCTCAAATATATCAATCTATCGATCTATTCTGTTCAGAAGATTTTTTCTGACCTTGTAATCACAATTGTAATAACTATTAAAAATACAAAATGAAAATGTACTTTCAGTACCTGCCACTTTAATTAAATAATACACAATGACAAACGCAATACAAACACATTATAACAGTAACAAAAAAATATCGCAGTTGACATCAGTTTGAAACTGTTTACCTTTAACGCATACAAGCAAAAAATTGTAACAACACATAGCTAATCAGCTCAGTTTCTTCAAATGTGTTTACTACCTTCATAAATTTCACATTTTTTTTTACTGCACCTTCTAGATATCTTGTCTACAAAGTTTCCATCTAAAGGATGGACAACGGCGAAACCATCAAATACAACTCAGCTCACTCGTACGAGTATATTGTCAATAGATGCTAAGCACTTTGCATACAAATTTGCTTAACGTCTGTCCAACATTTTTCATTCGTTTTTCTCCAATCGGACTGCTTACAAATTATGAATATCTATGTGCCTGCTTCCTGACGGCTAAATTTACATCCTTTCGTTTGTAAATTCTGCACGTACTAAATCGCTTAAGATATTTAATTAGTTTGTATTTCCAAGATTGCGTTTAATTATTCCCAGTTCATTTTTCGGATCGGTTAGTTAGCAAATCTGCTACTCAGTGTGGCTATATTTCGTAATTGTAGAATTTAAACTTAAATTTAGTGTAGATGCTAGTATACCGTAAATACTATTTTTAAATAAAAACTAAACTAAAACTAAGTAAAAGTAAAAGTGCGAAATTTTACTCCAAATTTTAGCCGAACCACTTAATTTTCAAGATGGATTTTTCTGTACAAAGTCTGTGAAAATTGCTTACTAAAATGAGTTTCGTTATTTTTTGAGTTTTACTAATGTAGTTATTTATAAATTTTACCAAGCAGTATAAAAACAAAACAAGCAACTTCAAAAAAGTCAAATAAATGGAACTAACAAATTAATAACACAATCACAAAAAATTCCAGTTTTGAAATTTTTTTTAATACCCTTCAACAGATTAATTAAATACAGTCACTAAACTAAAGCTTATAATTGTAGAAAGAAGAAGTCCGATGAGATGTGGTGATCTCCGAAATATCACCTATAAGTTCTTCCGCTTTGAGTGTTGTGTGCCTTTTCAAATACCTTCCAAATAAAAAACTGGCCTTAGGCTAAAAAAAATATTGTTGATTTCTAAAACAGTTATTTTAAACTTCAAACAAACTCCACCATAAAAGAGAACTCGAATTTCATATTAAACTAAAAGGATTTTTGCTTTCAATTTTGGAAACATTTTCAATACTTTTATAACCAACAACAGTTGCGACCAAACAATGCAGCGCCTAATATCAATAAGAATAAGAATGGCAACAAGTCTAACAAGCAGTAAATGGACTTAAACAAATTGATAATCCGTAGTATAATTTCGCTCACAAATGTCAGTACAATTGCAATGTCAAATCCAAGCAACAATGGAACAAGGGAGCCAGTCGAATAGAATCGGCAAGCTATCGGGTGTTTTTTTTACAGGTTTGTTTTTCGAATAGAGATAAAACTGGCATTTTGTGGTCAAATCTGGCAACTCTAATGTCATTTATGTTCAGTTTGGTTTGCCATTTCATCATGAACAGGTTGACAAAAGAACAACGCTTGCAAATCGTGCAAATTTATTTCGAAAATAATGGTTCAGATCGCGAAGTTTACCGCGAGCTCCGTCAATTTTATGGTCGACATAATCGTCCATCAGAGCAATTAATTCGGTTAACCATGGATCGTTTTCGCACTACGTTTACTCTATGTGATAATACGCATCCGCAGAGACGTCGAACAGTGCGCACCGAAGAAACAATTGCCGCTGTAGAGCAAAGTGTTGAAGAGGACCCGAATGAATCGATTCGCCACCGTGCACAGCAATTGGAGCTTTGTCCATCAACTTTATGGAAGATTTTGCGCAAAGATCTTGGCTTGCGTCCTTACAAGATCCAGATTGTGCAAGAATTAAAGCCGCGAGACCATGCAATGCGTCGTGATTTTGGTGTATGGGCCGAAAATGAGATTGATCTCGATGCTGATTTTCATCGCAAAATTTTGTTCAGTGATGAGGCTCATTTTTGGTTGAATGGCTACGTCAACAAGCAAAATTGCCGCATTTCGAGTGAAGAAAATCCACATGAGACCCTTGAAACGCCATTACATCCACAAAAACTGACTGTTTGGTGTGCTCTATGGGCTGGTGGAGTCATTGGGCCATACTTCTTCCGCAATAATGCTGGAGAGGCAGTTACCGTTAATGGAGACCGGTATAGAGCCATGATAACCGACTATTTTGTTCCCGAATTGGATGGCATGAATGTGGATGAGTTGTGGTTCCAACAAGACGGCGCTACATGCCACACAGCGCACGTCACAATCGATTTATTGAAGGAAACATTCGATGAGCGCATAATTTCGCGGAATGGACCTGTAAATTGGCCACCAAGATCGTGTGATTTGACATCATTGGATTATTTTCTTTGGGGATATGTGAAGTCGCTCGTCTACGCCAACAAACCAGAAACGTTAGGGGAATTGGAAGCCAACATTCGTGGCGTTATTGCCGACATACGGCCCCATATGCTCGAAAAAGTGGTTGAAAATTGGACCTGTAGAATTGGCTTTATTCGAGCCAGCCGCGGCGGCCACATGCCCGAAATCATATTTAAACATTAATGGCATAAAATTATCCTTCCAATAAAGCCAAATTGATGGACCTTAAAACGATTTTCTTGTGTTTTATTTCAATTCGAAGTTCTATACCCCTAAAAAAAACACCCGATACATATGTATGTACATACATATGTACATACAGCCGGTGTGGCCTGCGGCAACATTTGCAGAGCGTCTACAATTGAATTTGATTTGGTGCCAGTGGAGTTGCTGCCGAATCGTTTCAACGGCTCTTGTACTCTACAATTTTTCTTCATTTTATCGTGTTTGGGTTTTGTTATTGACATGATATCCCAATGCCTTAATTTTTGGCATTTTCATTCGTCATACACGCATACATGCATACATATATTTACATATAAATTTATATAGTTATGTGCATTCATATGTACTATATGCAGTGGCTGTAATGATTTTGATTGTTGCTGTTTTGTTAGTTCCGCCTTGCTCCAGGACAAATAGTTTTTTCTTATTCCCAAAATCATCGTTTTACTTCAATACGATAAATGCAGTAGCTAGAATAAGATTGGTTTGCCATAGTTATTAATTTTCTAATTCTTCTTGCGGTTTTCACTCAACGACACAATAAACACTATTTTCAAATCTTTCAAAATGTTGGCTTTAATTATTTTTTGAAATTCGAGGAGACTAACGAAAGAATCAAACAGAGTTTTTAATTCGATGCATTAATTTTCGTCGCTTTACAATTTCCCCAAACGGTTGTTAAACAACAAATCAGAAGGCACTGCATAACAAGAAGAAAAAATATAAATGAATTGGCGCTTAACGTTTCGGAGTAGTTTGGCAAACTGGGATGGTACTATTTTTTTTTTTCATTTGCATCTATTGTCATTTGCATATGTATATTTGTATAGATATTCTTTTATCTCCAAGGGAGAGAACGTACACAAATAGATTGGTGAACTCCAAAAAATTAATTGCTGAATAATTTCTTATTTCTTGAGTATAGAAGTTTGTAGGAACCAATTAGTTTTGTTAGCAAATTTTCAAATGATCTCATTTAGATTATACAATATGTACTTATGTTTGTATTTAGAAATTATCGGCATTGGGTTCCTTAAGTAAAATAAATTGCGTGTGTACAGTTATGCACAGTATTGAATATACAATATTTTTCAATTCACAACAAAGTTGAAGAATTGTTTAACAAAATTGTAAGTTTTTTAACAGAACTTTCAGAATTTTTTTGAGTATGAAGTTGTATTGTTTTTAATTTTATATGTATTGTTTTATATTTAAAAAAACAACTGGAATTTCTAGACAATTCTAACTTGCACTTTAAGTGCTATGGAGTATCAGGTATCCGTTGTTTTTAATTGAAATGTTGCTTCACCTTTTGAAAATGTCTCCTAATATCTTCTTTTGTTTTGCTTTTTATATAAAGTATAATGATAATAATTTGGCGCTTACATTATATAGCTGATATTAGGCCGAACTTCTCCTAGAATTTGTGCTGTGCGTCTTGATTTTGTCACACAAATTGTGGGGTCTAGAGTTTTACGCCTATTACCAACGTCCGATTATTTTTGTGAGAAGTTTTTCATGGCAAAAATACACACGGAAGTTTGCCTTTGCCTACCCAGGGGCGGTCGTTACCGTTCGTACCCCGCCAAAGTTACGAACCCAGGCTACTCCAGGTGAAACACACAGACACTAGAACATTAAAGTATACAGTAGGGGATTTTTAGCTTAGGTAAATAATAATGGAATTATTAACAACAACGCGTTGGTAAATAAATAAATCATAATTTTAGGCGTGCTGCTATTTTAAAGTGTATTTTGTGGATTTATTTTGGCTGAAAAGATAACTGAAGCTGCTAGAATACATTAGGATTAGATTTAGCCTTGTACATACATACACATGTAAATACGTCTGGAAATTGTAATTAGGCACGCATATGAAAATGAATATGAATATACATATAAATCCGTCTTCACTACGCGTACGCGTATGTATGTACATGTTTACCCTGTGGGAAATGAAATTATTAATAAAGTAATTTAAAACCAACTTTTTTTTTAATGACAACTAATTGCCATTCCCTACAATAAACTAACATATTTAGCTTGGCGATGTCATACGAGTATCAGTAATTTACCCTATCCTGCATATGTTTTCAATTACTTAATTAGTAATTTAAATTCAACAATTGAAAAATGTAATCATTTCAAATTAGCACCGCAAATTAGAATTTAAAAACGAAACAGACTCACGCTGCATTTGTATTAAACCAGTTTAAAAGAAGTTCACATAAAATTAGTTTTTAAATGGGTTTTTTCATGCAACTGACTTATTTTTCCGACAGGGTATATAAGTATACGCAATCATATCCATATGTATGTACCTACTTAAATATCTACCCGCCAGAATTTTCTAAGGCGAAAGTGGCAATTCGTTGAATTTCCATCCTCCAACGGAAAGAAATATTCCACCTTTGCAATAAGCCTCCACGATAAGGAATGGATACTATTTCGTGTTGGAAGAACGCTGACGCAACCGATTGGATAAGAAAGGTTAAAACTGATGTTAAATTTTTGAAAAAAAAAAGAATTGCACCACCAGCTAGATCGACTGCACCCGCATAACTACTGGCAATAACATTCAGAAATAAATAATGGAGACTCCCGAAAAAGTTAACCATAATATCGAAAGTCGAATTTTCTAAGCGACTTGAGGTATTGAAAGAAAAATACAATAAAACAATAAACGTAGATTTTTCGGAAATAACATGCTAAATTTATTTCAATGAATTAGTTTTCACGAAAATTTATTTATTGACTTGGATTTCATTTATACCGACTAGTTTAAAATTCACGTAGCTCTTGTCAGAAACTTAACATATCTATTTTTTCTTGACCATTTCGTGAGCATATTGACAAGGACTGCCGCCTGATGTGCATCGTTATTAATTTCATGCTTCTTTGTCAAAGTATTGATGATTTCCTTTGATTCGAGGTAATTGTTTTTCCCCGTTTAATATTTTGATGAAATATACCCTATGTTATGCTCGAGGTTACTGTCTAAGCACCAGTTAAAGCCCGATGGAAACCCGTTCAGTGGTTTCGGTGATAAGTGAGTTCGAACAGACAGACAATAATTCTAAAACAGATCCAAATGTATTTTATTACATTCCCTGCAACACCTTCCGGAATTCTTTTAAAGACATGTTCAATGTACAGCCACAGCTTTTCCACAGTTTTATTATAGTTAGTATACATATCAGTATAGCCATATCAATTGTTTGAATAAGGAAAATGCGATTGAAATGTAGTTTGTTTTTGTGAAACGAGCTACTAGAGATCTATTTACTTACAAATGTCGGGAAGTAGTCACGCTTTGGCAATGGGCGATAAAATTATTTTCTAAAATGCTCACAAGGTATGTAGTTATGTAAATATGTAGTACATATAAATGTCATATAAATATGAGATAATATTATTACAAGAAATTATATTGTTTAGTAAGTCTTTCGAGTGAAACCGAAAATGATTTGTGATTTCTAAACACACGCAAGCACTTACAAAGATAGTCATATCTGATTAAATAAAAAATATAAGCCCATAAAAGGAATATTTCATCTTAGCCTTCGCCTAGTTAGTGATAAGTTTAAAATGAACATATGGTGTTATTTCAAAACAGCGAAAGGATTCAAATGGGTATATTTTTTCTACTTACATATATACCATTTACAGATATGTTTTGTGACTATGAATTTACGCATACACCTTTATATATAATATCTAAACCGGCCTGTACGAGTATAAAAACTGTGGGTAAAAAACAGAATTTCAATCCGGATACTATGTTTCATAAAAAATTTTTAGGCGGTCCTTATAACAAGGGGTATGTTGCTTTACTACTTTACCCATTGACATTTCTCTTTACGGCTGATTTTTTAAGTTGAGCTTTAGAAAAGAAAAATCGTTATTTGCGATCGCTGGTTATAATATTGACAAATATAGGTAAGGTTTTATTTTCAGCTAGGCAACGTTTCCTTACAAGTTCAATAACAATTCTTATACGTTACAAAAATATCGTTTTTATTTTTCCTCTCTGGTATCAACATTCAAAAACATTCGTAAAATTTTGATATATCAAATATCTCCCATTTGATACCCATCGTACGATATTTTATAAGCTTAACTTTCCGATTACCTTTTGTTTCAAGTTTTTAGAAATGGGGCAACCATATTTGAAAATAGTTTTTTTAACTCTGTAAACGTTTTAAATTTTAATGTAGAGATTAAATTATACTAAATCTTTAACTAATTTTAAAGTGCAGATATATGGCAACCATGTGAATATATTTAAGGCTTATTATAGCCTATGTCTTATTCTGAAGTATGACAAATAGCTCCACTTGCACAGCATTCGAATTAACGTGATGCTTACGAATGTAACATAATTTTATCTATTCTGTGTCAAACCCGTTTGTTTCGATATGCCGAATTTTAGCGAAAGCGGTTCTTAAATACGAGTTTTAAAAATATCTTGGCTCATGCCACAATGCATGACTCATGCAAAATGTAGCCTATAATCTGTTCCCAGTCATGGTCTAACTGTGAAATAAATGTCATACAAATCCATTCAGACGTTTTTTCGTAATTGTCTATCAAACATCCAAATATATAAGTACTCGTGTCAGTTGTTCTCTAATTTAATTTAACTAAACTAATTTTTGGCCTAGCTGTATTTTATAATCATTACAATATCAACTCCCAGCAATCCATATCCATTTATTAATACATAGAACCAAAGTTTCCTTTTCTCTCGTTTTGAAAGTGTTCTCAGAAGCATTTTTCTAATGAAATGGGCCCAGAAAGAAATGTCGGCAGTACCGATTCACTATTGAATTTGTCGCCGGTATTAATGACAATTATACCGCAGAAAAAACTGCCCGCTGTAGACATTTAGCATATGATTTGCATTGAAATCTAAAAGTATCCTCAAAACTATGGATTAGATGGTGTTTCTGGAACCACATGCAGACTGGTTCACTACAAACAAAATGAAACAATACAAAAATAAGCTTTAAAAAATGTTAAAGCTTTGTTGACAATTTCATCAAAAGGTCACAAAAATAGTCGATAAGTGGTGATATGGAGACACTCGACATTTCATTTGTTTACATATCTTTTTATTCATGTCCGTACATTGATATTCGAGCAGGCCGAAAGGCTATCAGAAATGTCATTGTCACATGGATGCTGATTTCACACCCCCACCGGCAAACTCGCACACACAAGCATACGTTCAGAAAGTAACCACAGGACCTGCTGCTGTACAATACCAAAGGAAACGAGACTTAAATTCCAGCTCGATTCGCAAATAATTTGAAAGTTTTTTATGTCGTTTCTATACGTAGTTTCCATTCCTGGCAGTTTTTTTTTTTGTTTTACATTCTTTTCTTTCTCTTTCGACGCGTTTTTGTGACGTATATAACACGCCTAAATGAAATACCAACAATTGATATTGTCACGTGGAAAGCATTCGCGACAGCAAAGACAGCAACACCATGCCAGCTTAACGAAGATGGAGAAAAACGCCACCGTTTGTGGTGTTGGCAACAGTTGATTGCTTTAACAAACAAATAAACAAACAACAATTTGGCATTTTGACGTTGCACTCATATGACACCGTCATTCAAATGACGTTTAAACCAAATTAGAGGACCATCAGCAGAATTGGAAAACTGTAAAAAAAAGCACATTGAAATATGCAATACTCTTTTTGAAAAGGAAACAGCAAACAAACGGCGCTTCGCGAAACGCGTTAACAATACGAGGGTTGCGTTTTATATTTTGCGCCTTCGCAACACTACATGTGATTAGCTGTAATTAGATATTTTTATCGTAAAGTTTGGTATTTTTTGGCATAAACTAACGTTTTCACTTACGAGTTTTATTTGTGTTTATTTATAGTGAGTTTAAAAATTCATATTGCCTAAAAATGGAATTAACCCGTGAACATTTTTGTGCGATGATTTACTACGATTTTCGACGTCGATTATCGAGACAGGAGTACATCAATCAAATTACTTCTACTTTTGGTGTTGAATCACCACACTTAGCCACTGTGAAACGATGGTGCAATGAGTTCCTACGTGGCCGCCAATCTTTACAGGACGAATTTCGTGAAGGTCGTTCAAAAACGTTGGTTGTACCAGAAACAGTCGATGCTGTGCGTCAACTGATAATACAAGATCGTCATGTGACATATCGCGAGATAGAGGCATCCTTGTCCATTTGTGAGACCAGCATACATTCAATATTGCGTGAACATTTGGTCGTAAAAAAGATTTGTTCTCGTTGGATACCGCATAATTTGACAATTGCCCCAAAAAGGACTCGTGTCGATTGGTGTAAAGAAATGTTGAAGAAATTTAGCCGCGGTGAATCAAAGCACGTCTATGACATCGTAACAGGTGACGAATCTTGGATCCATGCATATGAGCCGGAAACAAAGCAGCAATCGACTGTATGGGTGTTCCAAGACGAGCCTAATCCAACAAAAGTTGTTCGCGCAAGAAGCACCTCAAAGCAAATGGTCGCCTGTTTTTTCGGAAAATCTGGTCATGTCGCAACTGTTCCACTAGATAATCTTAAAACGGTCAATTCTGAGTGGTATACAACCATTTGTTTGCCAAAAGCTTTTGGAGAGTTAAGGAAAACCAACCGCCGAAGACAAATCATTCTTCACCAAGACAATGCGAGCTCTCACGTATCGATTCACACAAGAGAGTTTTTGAGGACTCAAAAGGTCGAATTGATGGGTCATCTGCCTTACAGCCCTGATTTGGCACCTAATGATTTCTTTTTATTCCCGAACATCAAAAAAAAATGCGAGGTCAACGTTTTTCAACGCCTGAAGGAGCTGTAGAAGCCTTCAAACACCTCGTTTTAGAGGTATCCTCTTCTGAGTGGCAAAAGTGCTCTGAAAATTGGTTCAACCAAATGCTGAAGTGTATTGACTTGGATGGGGAATATTTTGAAAAACAATAAAACTATTTTCCTTAATATTTGACTGTGTTTTCATTATTAGGCGCAAAATATAAAAGGCAACCCTCGTAATAAGCTAACAATAAAACAATCATTGTATTTAACGAAACGTAGAAAAGAGCAATGGGGTATGTTCGATCTCGGCTCCCGCATCACTGTTGACAGTTACAATTCTGACAAAGTAGAGGAATTTGTTTATCTTGGAACCAGCATTAGTACCAACAACAATGTCAGCCTCGAAATCTAACGAAGAATCTCTCTTGCCAACAAGTGCTACTTTGGGCTGAGGAGGCAAATGAGCAATAGCGCCATCTCTCGACGAACGAAAATCGCGCTCTATGAATCCCTCATCATGCCCGTACTATTGGATGGCGCAGAAGCATGGACACTGTTCGAGAGAAAATTTCTCCGAAAGATGTTTGAACCTTTACGTCTTTGCGACGGCGAATACCGCAGACGATGGAACAATGAGTTGCATAACGATGGGTCATGTTGTACGTATGGAAGAAAATGGGCAGAGAAAGTGGAAGGCCTCCTCTACGTTGGAAAGACCAGGCGGAGAAGGAGTTGGCTTCACTTTGTGTCCCTAGCTGGCGCCAGTTAGCAAAGCAGTGAAGCAACTGGCGTCGTAGTCTCCCCCTGCGTCAATAATCTTTAATTTCTACTGTTTTAAGCTTACTTTTGACACCACCTTACAAATTTATTTGCTTACAACTTTTAAATAAGTTGCAGTTACAAAAAACCTATAAATGCTGTGTTTTTAAATACAACTTAGACGAATATATACATATATATATATATATGTAACTTTGCATATAGTGTCCGAATAAAAACTATTAACTGATAACGAAAAGGTAATGACAACTCACACGCTCACTCACAAAACCTCTCACATTTGGCATATTAGTTGGTAGTAGGAAGTAAATGCTTGTCCTTAAAATACGATGAAAACAATTTAAAAACAAAATATTGCTATAAGAGCCAATTTCCCGTAGGCTACACCCTGCCTACGACATTTAGTCTCGCTTGTTTAATTTTTGTATGTAATTTCCAATTTCCGGCTGTTCCCTTTGTGACATTGGCCGATCCACGAATATTGTATGTGCTGATTGCTGATTTACTTAAAAGAACCAACAAGCGCCATAGATTTTTTCGAGCTAACTAATTCAATGAATTTAAACAATTAATTTAATTGCCGCCATTTTGTGCCGCAGTTAAGGGGATATACAAATCTTTCTTTTTATTAATAATCACAATGATTTTTAAATTTTCATGGATTCTGTTTCTGCTTGCCATAAAACTATAAAAAAATTTCTTAGAATAAACTATTTATAATAAATTGTGGCTTATACTTAGAATAATTTCAATTAACTGCGTTACTTTTGTTTTAAAAGCGTTTTAAAAAATTCCATATCGGGCATTTATTGCCTTCCTCCGCTAATAACTGTGAACGCACATAGGGATATATAAAAAAATCTTTGGACAACGAATTTCAAAGGGGGTAATTGAAACCCCCAAATCTGTCTGTCATCGTGCGCACTGCCATGGTAAACACTTTTCCATACAATCTTGGCAATGAGCTGCACACGCTAAGATTTCCTGTATTTCGACCGGAACATGTTTGCAATTGCACTGGCAGCCGACAAGGGCAAACGAAGGAATTCGCTTGGTTTACTGCTTGGCTGCTTTCATTGTTTGTTATCGCAGATTAGGCGACATGGCATTCGCGAATGTGGAGGTCACTGGGTATGCTCTAACTGCCTGCCCATGGCTTCAAGTAAAATAACGGTCGCAGCATTAAGCACATAACGAAGCTTAAACGAAGCGAAAGTCAATCACCAGCGGTATATGTACTTATGTATTATGTTTATTGGGCATGGCAGGTGAAAGTTCAATAGAAAAAAATGTACATATGTAATTATTTTACAGGTCCACAGCCGATTGCGTAGTGTGTGCGCGCTTCATTCGGTGTGTGCGTATAAAATACGGATGGAGGTACTTTTGTATCACCACACCCAACCAAATCCTGCGGTTCTACGGCTCATTAATTTCGCAATAATAAGCTACCTTAGTACTTCATGTTTAACCTTATCATCTATTTATTAAAATGATATGCATATAAAGGGGTTTTCAATAGGGACGCTACAAAAGTAGTACGATAGTGACAGCAAACGATGCCATATTTTTCCCCGCTCTTTTGACATTTCTCTTCAGTAAGGTTTGCCATTTCATCATGGAAAGATATACGATCCAACAACGGGTCGAAATTATTAAAATTTACCACCGAAATTCGGAGTCAATGGCCTCAACTTTAAGAGCGCTACTTCCAATTTATGGTCGTCGTCATTTCTGGCTGAATGGCTTCGTCAATAAGCAAAATATTCGTCATTGGACAGGCAGCAATCCACACGTACTCCATGAGTCAACATTGCATCCCGAAAAAATTACGGTTTGGTGCGGTGTATGGGCCGGCGGCGTCATTGGGCCGTACTTCTTTTGTGTTTTATTTAAAAAAAACTTTTGCGCGTTCCTATTGCAAGACCCGATACATATGTATGTATGTATGTACGCTTATACTCGTACTTAGTCTTGCCATAAATTCTGTTAGAAAGTTTACAATCCATACAGCGAGGAAAAATTGGCAGAAAATAGTGCCGTTATTTTTTATTATAATTTGTATGCAGTGTTTACACAAACATATGTATGTATATAATAATCAGTTCAATAATTGCTTCGCTTATTAACAATGGAGTGGGGAGCTTAAGAAAATCGTACTGCGGTGATTGCTTTACATAAGTGTGAAAAGACGAAAGTGAAATTTATGAGCTTATCAAAAAAACTTAATATTTCGAGAATGTTTGTTTACCGCACTATTGATCGTTTTTCCCAAACGTCTACAGTTGATCAAATTCCACGTTCGCAGAAATCTCCTTAGAAAATAGAAAATTATGTCAAGGAATATAAATCAATGTCAAGACTTATTTGAGATGATCTCCACATGAAAGCCTATCATCGGTCAACTGGTCATCTGGCAACGCGGTTGAAGTAAATTAGGCTCAACAAATGCAAGCGGCTTCTTCTGTGGCATGCGGTCAACGGCCATGAAAGTATCGTCTATACAGATTTTCATTGTTGAAGAATTTTTTAATAAGCAAAACGACAAGCAAATCTACGCAAAAACTTCCAGAGATGCAGAAAATTTTATCGCAAGGGTTCAACATGGTCACCATCCGCTTCTGTAATGGTTTGGTGGGGAGGGTCCTGTAAAGACGTTACATCTCTTCACGTCTGTGAAAAATGGGTTAAAGCTAGGGGAAAAGCGCACCAGTAGAATGTTTTAGAAGTTAGAGCATTGGATCTTGCCGTAAGATCCTGCTCCAGCACACAAGGCAATATCAATATTCCTCGTTTCATAGCTGCAGATGATTGGCCGTCTGGAAGTCCAGATTTGAATCCATTGGACTACAGTTTGTGGTCAGAGTAGGAGAACATGGCCTGTCGAATACCCCACAGAAAGTTGGAGAGTTTCAAAAAAACTTGGGTTCGAGCGGCGTCGTCAACACCAATAGAAATCAATGATCAATGGCCGAATGGTTTGAGGGCTTTATTCAAAAATTTATTATAGTTTAATTTGTATAACGGCCTTGAAGCATTAGTTCAAACTTTCAAATCTTATTAACTATAAGTACATACATATTTAGAGAAATTTTCGAACCTAAAATTCCTTTTTTTGTTTGGTTTCTTTAGTTCATTTTCTGTTTCTTTAATTCAATATTACAGTTCATAATAATGTTTTGGTTTAGATACAATTCAAAGCATTATAATTTTAAAACACATTAGCGCATATACATATGTACATAAATATATATTGAAATATTGAAAGTTATTCATACTTCTTTCTCCTGCATACTTGTTTATAAATGGCGAGATTTGTTGTTTGATTTCGCAGCAGGAAGGTGCAATATTTTATTCTATCATTCCTGCTCAATGTGTGTGACAACATCAAGAGTTTTGAAATTTCGTTCTTTTATTCACTCCATATTCACTTCATGGAAACACAATGATGCTATTTGTATTAACATACATTTATATACAATACAAACGAACATACTATGTACTTAGATGTTTGCGATGAGAAATCTCTAAATCTTTGCGTCTGTTAGTTTTTGATAGCGAACAGCGTAGCGATAACGCGGATAAAGGGATTTAATTACATGAAACATATATAATTCTATCTTCCATATATTTATATATATGTATTTACATTACGTTTATGCAAACATATCTACATGAATAAACTCATTTATGTAAAAAGCGTATTCGAAGAAACAGTTTCATAAATTAGCAAATTAGTAAATTAGCGCGACCTTGGTCGAATTCGACGATTCCTACAATATTACCAGGGGTTGTCCTTTTGTTAATGCCATTAAGTTATTTACATCCTTCACAATTTAAACTTTATTTTAAAGGTTTCGGAATTTTCCTTGCTCCACTTCCGGTAACGTTCTTCAATCGTCCTTTATTGAAATAAATGTCAGGATAATGAATCCAATGCTCTTTTTTTTAATGCCAAATGATTCTAATAGTGCAATTATCCAATGATGCGGTTGACGGAGGGAAAGCGTAGAATAAACTGATATCTTTCATTACATACAGTTTTGAATACAATTCAAAATAATTTGAGTAAACTTATAATAGATTCTTTTCACAACTTAAAAAATTGAATACTTTATACTTTTTATGATATTAATAAGTAAACTGCAATAAGAAACATTTCAAATGCAAACTTTTTGTTTCATAGCATTTTCTGCAATCATTTACAAAATATTTTTAGAGCAACTTAAGCATTTCATAATTTATTTCGCAATAATTAAAAAAAAATCGTGATGAGGCAGTCCTGCCGGAAGACTTTGTGATAGAGAGCAATCAGCTGACACGTTTCTACGACAAAAATCAAAATTCAACGTCGAATTTACATTTACATTGCGCTCTCATAAGAAAGATGGAGTCAGCTGAAACGTTCACCGATTTTACTTCGATGAATAACTGCACTATAAGTAGTTCATTCGGTTACACTTTACGAAAAGATATTGCTAAAGAAATTTGGGGACTAGCATAGCGAGAAATCGCGAAAGGAGAGGCTGAATGCAATGAAATACAGTTTTTCTGCTTTTATATGTATAATTTAGACACTTATCACCTTTTTATCATTCAGATCTGCAAGGGTTAAAAAATAAATAGCAATCTAATTGATGAAACTGAAACAAATGTAGGTCAACAAATATAGCGGAATATAATCAGCTTGCTTCTCACCTAACTAATAAGTTTTCTACCAGGGATCAAATTACGTATTCAGTGAACGAGCTACTCGCACGTAAAATTGAATATTTGGTATTACACGAAAAATGAACGTATCTCTAATATCGTAATTTGGTATTCTCAGTTCACCGAACGTAACTCATTTAGCGTAAACGTCAAAAATTTTCATACGATTACAAGACGCCATTCGTACTCCGTAAATGTGTACTCGTTGTAGTGATATTATTAGTAAAAATTTAATTTGATATTTAAAGTAAGTATCATTACATATGCACATACATATGTATACAGCGAAATATGTGTAAAAGAAAAAACTGAAACTTTCATTCACAAACACATGTAACTAAACGCATCAAAGAGAAAAGACGCAAGTAAAAAGTGACAAAATAAATAAAAAAATACGTTTAAAAAAAATCGTTTTTTATATCCTAAGGCAGTTCAAATAACTTAATCAGCAGCAGAAAAGCATTATAGACGATTATATGAAGGAGAATTCTCATTCGGCAAAAAATATGCTGCCAAATTGTGCGTAAGGCAAAGCAACTGCTTTAAGACTTTCCAAATAAAATAATAGCTCGGCTTCCATGTTATTTAAAATGTTTTATAATAATTTTTTGTGACAAACATTAAAATGACATTTTCTTGGTTATATTACAATTATTTTAGAATCCAGTGCACCCTGTGATAAAATATCATACGGTATCTCGTAATTTCAATATTATTGTACATACGATCAGTCACTATTGTTATCCGATTTCTGTTCCGTTAACTGAACACGTGATTCGACCCCAGATCTTGGTAACCGATTGCTTGCTTAAGTTTTTTCTTTTTTTTTTTAAATTTATTTATATAATAATAATTTATGTCCTTTTTCGAGCTACAACTGTGTATTTATCTGAAATTGGGCTATCGCTACCGCATGTCGTGAAACATCTTTTATTTTAATCTAAAGAAATTAATTTTGCGAATCCATCTAACTAGCAAATTAAGAATTAATAATCCCTTGATTTCGACCTATTTTCAACCTAGTAAGCTTATTAGTCACCTCAAACGCGATCTTTTGGACACAAATATCAAAAACCGCGATAATCACTTGTAAATTAAAAATACATATATAAATCATTAATTAACTTTATTAAATTATTTATTTTATTATTTATTATTTCGTTAACATTTATGTATGTTCTGCTTGGGTCAAAATGGCACTTTGTTTAAATTATTAGTAATAATGGTTGAAACAAAATGTTCGTAACCGTTACATAAATACATTATTTTGTGCTTCGTCGGATACAAGAAAGAAGTACATATGTATATAGGTAAAATGTCTCGTTATATAGCCGGAGCGATGACTGAGAGTTTCAGTAATTCTCCGATCACATTTACAAATGCTCTGTGAACTTTTTTGACCGTTTCTTTCCGCTACGTACCTGTTTGCGGATTATGCATACCGCTCTAACTCTTGGGCATACCGCTCTAACTTATAGGTTATAAATGCGAATTCCTATATGCATTTTGTATGTAGTGGTACTCGTACAATTCAATTCGCGAAGCGGTCATTGTATATTTGCAGTATTTTTATAAGAATCTTCATCCACTCTCTTGAGTCGCCCGAACCACTTTTGTCCCATATATTCCATGGCATCGTTTGATAAAAACAAAATTAACTGTCCAACAAAGGAGAATTTGTAATTGCACTGCATACATGGAGATATGTTTTCCTTGCCAAGAGGGTATTTTTTTTATAGAAGTTCAAAAAATCATATTAGTTATTAAAAAAATTGCTCAAAACCCAGAGAATTTGAGTATTTTGGATGTAAAAACCAGATTTTATAGACAGAATATTTTGTTTAATTTGTTTAAACGAATCGCAGTGCAAAAAATTAATAAACTCTATTTAGACCACTTATCTCGATTTTACGAGCTACTTGGTCAACGTCTATTTAAAAATTTTAATAATGAAATATTGACATGTTTAGGTAATTGAAAATAAAGCGGAAGTTTCTTAGGTGTCCTCACTAGGTGTTGGATGTATGTACATATATCGTATTGACACTTTACTTTAACACAGCTGCACCAATGGGTTGTTAAATGCTATGCTGACAAGTTAAAATATTATCTTTCGGAATTTTATGAACTTGCCGCTGGAAAAAATGAATATCGTTTGCATAAAAATTTTAGCTGCAATGCACTCTAAACGTAAAATATTTTGGAATTTCAAGAAGGGGTAATTGACTGTCAGGCAGTATATATCTACGTATTTATCAAACACATATCTGCAAGTGTGCCAATTTATCTATACATTTGTAAATTTAATATGTAGACATATTGTAGAGTATTGGAAACACCGCATACAGTAATACAAACAGGCAAAACAAAAAATGTAATATAATTGTATTGGTTGATAATTCTTCACAATTTGTCATTTGCGTTAAGCTAAATGAATATATTTCGAATATTTATTTTAGTTAAAAATATTTTGAAGTTACTCGTAAAACACAATACCGAGAAAATCCTAATGACAAGCAATTCGTGCTTTTTTTTGTTTTGCATGAACACTAAATGCGCTGGCGCAGTGTTTAGTGTACCAAAAGATAAATTCTCCAAAATACAGTGAGATATCGCATGTGAAACATCATTGCCACCCACAGCACATACACACATATGTATGTATCGGTGCTAAACATTTTAAATCGAGTGATTTTTCTGCTTCAAGCGTAAAGAACAAAGAACTATGTATGTCTGTATGCAGTTCCTACCGGCGAACTTTGAGAATCCGAATGTTTAATAATAAGTTATTTTGCGTTATATGTATCTGTTAGGAGGTACTCGTAAAACTAGTAAAGTGTAAATGTGAAACTCTTTAATTTTCAAGTATACGTTTCTTCTGATACTAATTTTACGTTGAAAACGACGACAATCGTAATGAGACTACCAGTTTTTATAAGTATTACATTTTTAGAAAACATCTTTATCTAACTAATGGTAATAAAATCAGCACTGTTCAAAATTTATATGATATGTTAATAGAAAAAAGTAAGGGTATTTCCATTGGTATGGAAATGAAGTGAATGTTTTTTAAATGCCTAATTCATTTCCGTATTAAATATTTTAACAAAATTGTAAAACAAAAGAAATATAAGAAAAAACTATCTACAAATAAAAAACACATAAAATAACAACGTAAATTAGTGAGTTTTATTTAAAAAAAAAAAGACTAAATTAATATTCAACATTACCTCCAAAATCATAAAATAGAATAGATCTAACTACACAATTAAAGTCTAAGGGTATACCATTTTATAAAGCATTTTACTGTTATTGAATTTGATATTTAAATTTACATTTCAAATATATCACCCAAAATGTATTGGTACTTTTGCACCAGTCGTTATCAATGGGTTAATGACAGAAAATACCTATACATACACATTGATTCATGTATTAATTTTCAAATAGGCATATTGTCAGTATATGGATTACCGTGATTACTGTGATTCGAAATAAAATATACTATTAATTTAGTTCTTGACGTTGTTGATGTCGTTGTAAGTGCTGGTCCGATTGTTACCATTTTTTCAATCTAAAATTCAGATGCAAATCAGAGATAAAAAATAACTGTGAATAAATAAACTGCGACCGAAAAAAACTGATAAGCAAACGAAGCAAAAAAAAACACATTTGCGAAGCTCACTCTATAAGTGACGCGGAAATTAATGAATTTTAAATTACTTGCCTGAAGAAAAGAATGCGCCCAAACCAATAGTAAAAGTAATATTTTCAAATAATTAAATAGACGTATAACAAATAATAACTCAGCGTTACATTTAATGCAACAAAAAAATAAAATAAAAGTAAATGAAGAATTTAAATTGTTTTGTATTGTTTACCGTCATCGGCGCTACAATAACAAAAAAATCGTTAACAAACTCCCGACTCAGCAAACAGCCAAGCTCGACAACTTTCCGCCTCGCATTCACTATTTCACAATAATGGTTATTGGCCACTAGATTCAGCTACGAATATGTTTATCTCATATCTTAATTGCGAAGGCGACAGTGAGAGCAGTCACAGCGATACAATGTCCGTGGAACAATTACTGCTTGCCGTTCGCGAGGAAACCGAATCAGACGATGATAACGAAAGCGAATGTGGTGTTGGTGGTGGTGGCGGAGGTGGTGGTGGAGGTGTAGGTGGAGGTGATAGTGCATATGATCAAATTGTAGCCAGCTGTAAGGAGGACGATGATAGTGAAAACGAATCGAGCCACACCGTAGATTCAATAACCAGCGGTGCGCCGCTGCTCCGTCGCTTCCGACGTTCATCCATTGGGATGCAGCGGCAGGCAGCATTTCGTCAAAGGAAATTGGATTCGTTGGGGACATGGCGGAAGCGGTAAGTGAGAGCGATACCAAATGGAAGAAATTGTGTACAATCTTGTTGATATGAATATATACATACGAGTATAGTATATAATTTGTCGCTTACAACATATAGTATACAATAAGAGGCATGGTATTTTACGGCGACTCATAATGGCAGATAATTTTTATGAGAAGCTTTACTCAAAGGTCTGCCATTGCTTGCCGAAAAGTGATAGCTGTTAGAAAACCACTTTCTGAAGCGTTCCGCTACACGCTCTGTGGTTTGTCAAATTTCCACAGATATTTGAATGTATTATATGGGGAACAGTATTTAATATTTAATTCAAATACAATATCTATTGCACACTCTCTACAGTTCAACCGTACAAAGGCACCATTATTCTCCCTCTTGCTCTCTACCATCATCACAGTGTTATCGTCTGCAGAATTCGTCATCGCAAAGGCGTAATAATACAAAAATATTTAAGAGAGTCTTTCCCTCGAACACTTTATGGGCCATCTAATCCGATGTAGACAACGCCCAGGCTTCTGTCCCATGCAATAGCACGGGCATGATGAGAGTATAGAGTGTAGTTTTGGTTCGTTGAGACAGGGATTTACTACGCAGTTGCCTACTCAGCTTAAAGTATCACTAATCTTGGTTGACTTTCGAGGCTAACATTACAGTAGGTGTTATTGCTGTTTCCAAGATAAACAAAGTCCTCTACTATGTCAATATAGCAACTGTCTATAGCGATGTTGGAGCCAAGACGGGAATGCGCTGACTATTTGTTTGATGATAGGAGGTACTTGGTTTTGCCCTCATTCACCTCCAGACCCATCCGCTTCGCTTCTTTATCCAGCCTGGAAAAGGTATAACTAACGGCGCGGCTGTTGAGGTTAATGTAGTCGATATTATCAGCATACGCCAGCAGTTGCACACTCTTGTAACCGATACTACCTACCGGTTTAATTGCAGCTCGAATTTTTTTCCCAACATAATGTTCAAGAAGTAGCAAGAAAGGAAGTTAAAGTCGACAGAGAAATGGTCGGTGTCGATGCTCTTCTCACGGCTCTTTTCCGCTGATAAGTTCGAACCATTTATTTGATGGTTGACTTCAGTTGACTTTCGCACAATGCCCTTGATAGAACCCAATATGAAATGTTAAGGAGTCAGCGATTTCATAGCTAAAAGATCTTCGAAGAGAATTTTTTGAATCTAACAAAGTTGATGGTACGAGCAGAAATGAATATTCCATTTCTCCAATGCGACGTCGTGCTTGTACAAAATGTCGTTCTATGTTCTTTTCGCCAACAAATATGTGCAACTGACTTAAAATAATTATATGTGACTGTAGCTGTTTTACAATTCTAACTCAGTAACTCTTGCAGGAAACACCAGAGAAAAAGGTGAGTAATTGAAAGAGAGATGTGTGACGCCTTTAGAGGCATCAACACGAATGGAAAGACTGTCAATTGCATGAAAATCGCGTGAAGAACTGGCATCAACATCCGTGTGCTGACCATACATATGTACATTCGCTTTTACGAGCACTTTTTCAGTCTGCACAAATAAAAGCTGAGCACCACTAAGTGCTATTATTCCCAATGTAGTTGCTTAAGGGGTTTATATATTGAGGTGCGGGAAAATTAGGAAAATTTTGAGTTTTTGTAGAGGTATGTAGCCATATTTTTATTAAATTCTTGTTATACGTCTAGCGTAGTACAATCTATAATTTGTAAAATCAGCTCAAGAACATACAAAAAAATACTAATAATTGTCAAAGTTGTGACATTTTACGCAAAACTCGTTTTTTCAAAGAGGCTTGCCGTGACTACGATTCCAGTCCATCAGCTCAACTTAAAGCATAAAACGAAGCAAATTTCGTTAGTTTGAAGACTTGTGGTATCCTCGAACGATTCATTGAAATGAAAAAAAAAAATTCTGCAAACGGGGACGATTTTCTGAAAAGGCTACTTTTTGATCTGATGAAATGTATTGAAAAATTCATAATATTGATATGAAAATTTAAACGAAAAAGTGAAATCGTTCAAGGACACGGCAAGTAAATTACGAACAATTTAAAAAAAATATGAAATCGGTTAAAAATTCTTTCGGCAATCCAAGTCACCGCAATGACGTTTCCGGAAAAACATGATTTCGAGATAATCGCGTTTAAAGTTTCCAGTACACTTTTGTCTAGTGTAGCGGCCAGTGTCGTGCGCTACGCTTGACGCCCCACGACTTCGTAAGGTAGCAAGATGCGAAACGCTATAACTTCGCTTCTACTACTTAAATCTCTATAAAAATTTGAGTTAACATTCTTAAGAATAAAAAAATTTTCGATTTTTTGACCGGCTTCAACATATGTATATAACCCCTTAAGAGAAGTTTATGCTCACAAACAAAAAGACACACATTAGCAATGTGCAGTGCGAATTGTAGTAACAACGACTGCCACTTGACATCTTTACTACTTCCATTTTTTTAATTTAGCGGAAGGTACCAAAAGTACACTTTTTGAAAAATAAGTCTCTCTCAGGCGTTGATTCTGAAAGAAGCTTCTGTTTGGATGGTTCTACTCAATAAGAGCTCCCAAAAAAAGCTGCTCAAACAAAAATTTTTTCTCAAAACTTGTTAAAAAATTTAATTTTAAAATTCTTAACAACAACTCCAAAAACGGTTCAAAATTTTCTAGTTTTTGAACTCTTACTATAAGACTATTCCGATGTTGGAAAAGGCGACGCAGTCATTGACCAAAATAAACCCGACATCAAGATTACTGCAACATAATTTGACTAATATCCTATTCAAAATTATTGCTACAAGTGGTTTATAATTGTTTTCACTTTGACTGCGAGCTATTTTGTCTCATATTATGATCCAGACATTTTTAAGTTACATTGTTTTTTTAAATTTGTTTAAATTTTTAATAGCCAATTTTTGTCACCTTTATATCCACATAGTTGGTAGCCCTGGTGATGAGAGTAGCTGGCAACACCTACAAAAAATTACCGAAATGCAAAGCTAAAGCTACAAGCTGCATTGCCGTAACGTACTTATTACACGAATACATTAGACAGGATCGCTAGAGAAGTTAGTGGTTAAAATCATTAAATTTGTGATTGCATTGTACTATTTCATTTAACTAACAATATTATTAGTTTACCCTTACGCAATTTTCCTTTGATATATGATGTTTCTATATCTTATTTGCCTTCTCGCAAATCGGGACTATTTCTGCTGGTCGAAAGTGACCTGGAAAAACGCAATCGAAGAAAATACTAAAAAATTTTAAAACCAAACCCGAAAAAATGTCTATCTCATCAATGTACATTTTTATTGTGCATGTTTGAAATTAACTTAGATCTTAATAGTTTTATAATTATGTAGTGGTGTGTTTTCCATTTTTATTATTTTCTATAAATATATTGCACACAATCGAGACAAATCACTTGTGCCAGCGTTCAAACGGTTCAGAAACCAGAATGTATCAATATAAGCCTGATTACTATAATTTGAACAAATCATGTAGGAAAATATCTAATAAATAAATAAAAAATAGAATATCAACTTTAATTTAATGCCTCACCGGCCATGTAGTCGCCGCGGTTGGCTCGTACCTGTCGTAATCTGTAGGCCCAATTTTCGACAACTTTTTCACACAATGGGAGCCGTATTTCGGCAATAGATTCTAATTTTATATTATAGTAGATACAAATACTGAATGTGCGCGCACCTATGTTGGACACCCGCAACCCACTAAGGTTGCACCCTATTAGACGTCATCTTCCATCACAGTAAAGAAAGAAAAGATACTTTGCTTTAATGCAAGTACGAATGCTGCATATTTTCTTTCATATATATCGCGATAAGTTTCAACATCCACACTTCACATTTTACTTACATATATCCATATTTGTACATACTTGTAAAAAAATCAGTTAAGAGGCAGAAATAATAGTGCAAATGGCCTTAGGGTTTTATGGTCCACCCAGAAGTTTCGTTTTTTGTACGAACAGCCCTATTTGCCAGCATATCGTTAAATTCCTAAAATTTAAAAAGAAAAAAATACAACCTTTTCTCTGTCCGATGATGCTAGAAGGGCGAGCAAAATGACAGCATTGTTTCGCGTGGTACAAATGCACTAGAAAAAATGTCGTAAAATTGTTCAAAATGTGATAGAAAAAGCGGCCGCTTTACAATCATATTCAGCACTTCCAAAGACACACGTTGCCGCTGCACTCGTAGGCGGGAGAAATTATCTGAAATGGTTTAAATTTTCAAAAACTTGTACATATATTTTTTCCGGATGAGATGCACATTCTCATGTATATATGTATGTACATACATTTATGTGAGGCAAATCAAGTATGTATACTAATATTATATATTCGTATTTGCGTCAGCTGCCTTAAAAGTTGAAATGCAGCAATGATATATCCACTTGTTTTGTAATTTTTTTTGTGTCATACAACATTCGCAATATTTTTGGTATATTTGTATTCAACTTATTTTTACCTTTTCATTGCAGACGATCAGCATCGGCAAGTAATGCCCGACGACCCATACGGATTGTGCCCGACTGGACCGAGAATGCGGTACAGGGTGAGCACTTTTGGAAGCCCACATCGGCTTCGGGCGATTTATGCTGCTTAAATGAGGAGTGCATTGTAAGTATTGATCAAAAACACATATGAAAACAAAATCAATGTCATTAGAAAAATTAAGAGCATACAGATGTATGTATGTATGTTTGTATTTGGAATACTCTCATCTTCAAACAGTTACTATTTTTCAATAAATTGTCGCAACTAATTACTTTTAAAGAACTTGACAGTGAATAATATAATTTGGCTGCAGTGGCAATAATGAGAAACTAAGGACTTAAAATTCAATTAATATAGACTCATTTAAGACACGAGTTCTGGCGCTTTTGAAGCACCACGCGACAACGCAAAACACTTTAAATCAATTACAAAATTGTTTCACGTAATTCATTTATTGCATGATTAACGCACATTAAAAGTTACTACATTTATATACCGTATGTATGAATATAAGTTTCTACGAGTGCATACACGCATGCCGACTTTCACGCAATTATCGACGCACATTTACGCAACCATCCCTGCAGGAAAAGGCAAATGTCTGTCACAGAGTAAAATCTTACAACTCCCATCTGGCACATAGCAGCAATTATTGCTTGCCACTAAAGATTTATTGAACCACTATTGAATTAAAATAAAATATCTAAAATTTAACTCCCATAAGTAATATTTAAAAACAGAGCTTACGAAGCAGAAAGGGGGTAGAAATCGTCAACCTAGACCTATCGTATATACAGTGGCTCCAAGTCGGACACCGTAGAAAAAAATTTTCTTTCCTAAACATTTTTGAACCAAATTAATATAGTCATCTATCAACTTATTTAAAAAGAAATAAAAAAGACTTATGGTCTGATTGCACACACTTCGCACTACTTTTGACAACTTGAGGTCGATTAGGCTACGCATAGTGCAAAGTTTATCAGCACGGCTACCAACATAATAGGGTGATTCACAATACATTTGTACTTCGAAGCTCATAAGCAGCTTTATATTAATTAGACAATAGATATGCTAATACAGAAAAGATTATCAATAGTTTGGAGAAGAAACATAATGAAACAATCACTAATTAGTAGTTTTGAATAATTTATTTGATTCTATTATAATATTGCTTGAACCACACATGTTATGAATTAACTTTTCACCAAACAATGGGAATGGTTTTTTTCTGCTTTCTATAATTTTCGAAATTAAGCTTATTGGCTTAAAATCCAAAGTGTGTTCGAAATTCGAAAGAGTTTGTTAAAGTAGTTTCGGAAATATACCTTTTTACTCTACAAGGGGCAGCTCCTCGCCCTTTAATAAACCGCATATTCCTCTCTCCAACTCAATCCTATATCAGTTTAGTTACGGCAATTAATAATCGTTTTGATTTTCTCAAAGCACCGTTATGTAGTCGGAATTATTATCCGATTTCGGTCAGTTTCAATACCAACCTAGCTTGGATCAAGGGCAATATGTGAAACAGGTTTGATTGAGTTATCTCAATATGTTCCCGAGTTATTCTATGCACAGACTGACGAACAGTCATACATTATAAACGATTTATCTTTTCATGCTGAACATTTTGTATATGTAATACAAAAACGTTACAACAACGGTTAAGGCCTAGTTTTCTATTGCAAGTTTAAACTCCGCCTTACTTAAGAGTGAGAGGTAAGACCCTCTTAAATTTGGCTATTTTGTGGGGCAACACTGGAAAAGGCCAAGGCAGACATTGTAAATAATGTAATAACATCTAGAAAGATTTATTAAAGTAGTGTAAATAATGTTACCCTCCCAACATCTCCTTTCGTTCATTCATCACATATTTTCAATCAGATTGAGGTTCACCTTTCATTGAATCCATTTCAAATTTTTTGAACTCAACTATTCTTTCACGACCGTATGTTTATGGCGGTCAACATATTGATATATTGATTTTTTCTCTGTTAACCACAGATGTCTACATAATTAGAAATATGAATCTGAAAAATGATTACATACTCTGCTTTTACTCTTCCATTGATTTTTTGAAGTGATGTGGCATTACTCCATTTAACACAAACTCGTGCCACTACTTCCATTGCACTCCACTGCCTTCGGGAATATTTACACTATGATATAAACTAATTAAATTTGAAATTCGTCCAGATCTTATATCAAACGATATTTTCATACTTAAAGTATCCATTAGGCAAAGCAAACCCGAAAATACATAAGTAAAGTTTAGTACCAAACTAGATCCCTTAATCGCACCACATCTTTACTATTATTATTATTATTATTGCTGGAGATTGTGCGCCGACCTTGAGATCTATTGTGCCTCTTTTAGGGATTAAAGGACTTCGCTTACTCCAGCGTCCGAGATAAACTTTAGTATAGAACCTAAATCTTTGGAATTCATACTGCCATCCGTTATTAGATATTCACCCATGTACCTTTAACAAGTGTAGCTCCCGGTAGGCTTTCTCTTCTTCCTTAGCCAGTGTGGATAGTATGCCCATCCCAATACCACAGAAAATCTCTGGGCCAACAAAGGCCCAGAATACATACTCGATTGTTCAGACCAAGTATGTTCAGCTTGTCAAGGTGCTCCATCACCAGTTTAGAAGTTACCTTGTGGGATTTCAGGGCCTTGATAGCCACTTGGTTGTCTGTCAATATGCCAATGTTCCGATTCCGTTAGTTGAGGGTGGTATTGAAACGCACATCTTTTTATATGATAGATTTCTGCCTGACAGATAGTCATATACACCCATGTCTTCCGAATGTTTCATGGACGGGCCATATACACCTGCCGTGATACCTTTCTCAGTTAATGAACCATACGAGTACCATGTTATCATTCCGTGGGTTATCTTTTATGTTTCAGATATATTCACCCACTCCTTTTAGTTACTGAGTTTAGTTCTAAACCTTTTTACAAAGTTGAATTCGGTATTGCAAATTCAGGACATTGCTCCGCAAGAGTACTCTTCACGCCACGACTCAGATACCTTTCTGTCTCATATTGTTACTAGCCATTTTTGCGTTCTTATGCCCGGCTCAATATCCTTCTTTCTACCAAACCCTTTGTAGCCTAATTAAATACATCATTAATTGATGTATTTCCTTCTTATAAACTATTTGACATCATCTCATATTTTGGTAATCATCGATTGAGGATAGCGCTATAAATAATGTATTGTATTAAAATTATCATTTTTACCACCATGCATTTCATTACATATCAAATTCCAATTGTAAATAAATTCATATTTATTTACTTTTTTTATTCAACAACAGAAAAGCGGTCAACGCATGAAGTGCTCGGCCTGCCAATTAATAGCGCATCAAAATTGCATTCCAATCGTTAATGAAAAGACTCAATTAGCGTGTAAGCCAACATTTCGAGACGTAGGCGTAAGACAATACAGGGAACAATCGACAACGCATCATCATTGGGTTCATCGCAAAATGGAAAAGGGCAAATGCAAACAGTGCGGAAAGGTGAGAACTTCAAAAACCTATTATACCAAGTAGAAAGCATACATTTCTTCAAGCTGATATACTATTTACATATAAATGAGCTTCCATCGCCCATAGACCTGTCGCTAAAACCAATAACAGTTAGGCTTACTTCTGAAAATTTTAAAAACCACTACTATGTTATTATTTTTATTTTGTAACATTTTTTTACCGCATCTCGCCTTTAGTTTTTACTCCTTGACTGCAGAAAAGTATAGAAATCTGAGACCACAAATAAAAAGTTCTCAAATTTCAACTAAAAAAATTATATTGAAATAAACAATAAAAACACTATTAAATATTAATTTTTAAAATCAAACTTATACTCGTCACTGTCTCTCACAGAAATAGTAAATATCTAGTTCATTACATTTTTAAGCAAAGTGAGCGTGAAGAGCAAGGTGGCAAGCTTATTATTCAGCTATCTCTTTAACGTGGAGATTTACGAGTACTTCTGCAATACTTAGCATAATAAACTAACCAATCTGCTATCTCTAAAGAGCTTTAATGCATTTTCAGATATTTAACTTCTCAAGCCAGTATGGTGTGCTGCATCTGCCATTCTTTTTTCGAATAGCTTGTGACAGCTCGATTGCATGTTCGCCCTCTTCCCAGCTTTTTTTCAACTAGCATACAAGGAATTTCATAATAAATTCACCATTAGCTGCCTCAATTCCATTAGAAGTGTACTAAATAATAATATTTACACAGCAGGTAATCGAAGTTTAAGACAGCATTGAACGCCGCATTGAAATGGCAAATGTTGCATGCAACAAGGATGGCCAAAGGAATTGCTTAGTTTCTGCAGTATTGTAAGTGGTAGCTCGTCCAGGATCTCCAACCGTTGTATTTTTGATTAACCGCGCACGAAAGCTGCAGCAAATACAAAAAACAAAAACTGCAACACACGCAACAATTGAAAAAAGAGAGTAGAAAACTAGGAAAATAAACGCCATGATTTCCCTATGCGAACTAACAAACAACAGTGAACAATGTACAGATGTAGACATTACATTGTCGATGTATATATGTAGTACATATTTACGAACTATTAGATAAATTGATCAAAACTTAAAAAAAAAAAAGTGTATGCTTTGTGAGAAGAAAATTTGAATGGAAAATGCACTTTATAAAGCATTTCCAATGCTTTTGTAATAATATCGAACACCAGATTTTTCGAAACTATTGTTTATCAAAAAATGTTGTTGTTGTTGTTGTTGTTGTTACCTAGACCCTGCATGATCGTTTCAACTCATCTAGGGGAAGGCCCAAGAAACACGCGGGATTCACGAGGCAGCTGGAGCTCTTCCTCTGCTATGGGTGGTGGTTTGACCCCGAGGACGGCAATCACAGGGCGAGAGTCGATGAAGGTGGTGATTGTCTCTCGGTGAATGTCGTTCAGGACTACCCGGTAGGCAGCAGGGTCCAGTCTGTTGGTGGTGTGCGACTGGATCTCGGCGGTCATATCTAGGAGATGCCCCCTGACATGTCTCAGAGACGGATCCTCAGCAAGCAGGTACTCGTTAGGGTGGCCATTACGATGGCAACCAACGAGGAACTGCCTGGCGAGCATAAGGTTGTGCTCCCTAACTGGGAGCATTGAAGCCTCATGGTGTAGATGTTCTACCGGAGACATCAGAAGGCATCCCGTTGCCGTCTGGAGTGCTGCATTCTGGGTAGCCAGTAGTCTCCTCCACTGGGTCCTGCTTGTCCCGAGCGAGACCAAATTGGAGCGGCGTAGTTTAAAACCGACCGGCCAATCGCCTTGTATGTTGCCAACAACGTTTCTTTGTCTTTGCCTCAAGTGCTACCGGCTAGCGACTTGAGGACTTTTTTGCGGCTCTGTACTTTATTGACGACTGCAGTTGTGTGCGCAGAGAAAGAGGCCATGCTGTCAAATGTAACACCCAAAATTTTTGGGTGGTTTACTGTCGGTACAGGTGTACCGTCCACATGTATATTTAATTGTGTCTTGACCTCTTTCTTCCAGGTGGTAAATAAGGTCGCCGAGGATTTAGCAGGGGATAGAAATAAGTTCCGACCAGTGAAGAAACGAGCAAGTTCTGAGAGGTAACCATTCACTTTTGAGCACATGTCATAAATTGCATTGCCGGATGCCATGATCGTACAGTCGTCGGCATATGAGACTATTGAAACCCCCTCGGGTGGCTGAGGGAGCTTCGAGATATAGTGATTAAACAGAACCGGGGAGAGGACGCCACCATGGGGTACCCCTTGTTTAATTCTTCTCGGTTTAGATGTTGAGTCTCTAAAGTACACCGACGCCTGTCGACCACTCAGGTCGTCAGATGCTTCAATATCTTCAAGTAGCGTTGAATGGTTGACCGTATCAAAAGCCTTTGATAGGTCCAACGCCACTAAGACAGTTCTCTCACTGGGACGGTTACGATTGAGGCCACGAATCACCTGGGTGTTTATGAAGTTTAGTGCTGTTGTTGTGCTGTGCACCTTCCGGAAGCCGTGTTGATGCTTAGCCGGGCTCAGATGGTGTGTAAAATAGGGAAGCAGCATAGCCTCGAGTGTCTTAACCACTGGTGAAAGAAGGGAAATCGATCGATAAGATTCTCCCTTTTCGGCCCGTTTCCCTGTTTTCAACAGCGGTAGTATCCTCCCAGTCTTCCTGGTCTCTGGAATGATGACATAGACATGTTGAACAGTCTCGTAAGGTATGCTACTCCCTTGGGGCCCAAATTTTTTAGCATCAACATGCTTAGTCCGTCAGGACCAATGGCCTTGGAGACTTTCGCCTTCCCGATATCTTCCGCAACCTCACCACATGTGAAGACAAGAGGCACGCTAGGTTTTGGTAATTTGCCTAGCCTCCTGGACACCTTCCGTTTAGTCCTATCTACCGATGGATGTGAATGGGAATCGCTACCGCTCAATGATACCCGAATATTTTTGGCCCGAATTGGATGACATGGAATTGGACAATATGTGGTTCCAACAGGACGGCGCCACTAGCCACACAGCGAGTGTCACAATCGATTTATTGAAAACCAAGTTTGGTGAACGTGTTATCTCACGAAATGGCCCAGTCAATTGGCCGCCTCGGTCGTGCGATTTGATGCGGTTAGACTATTTCCTGTAGGGCTACGTCAAGCCTATGGTCTATCCCAACAAGCCAGCGACGATTGATGAACGTCTTACGAATATCGAACGTGAAATTGCAGCAGTATCGGCCGATTTATGCTTGAAAACCGTCGGAAATTGGGTTCATCGTCTGGACTTCTGCAAGCGTGCCCGTGGTGCCAATGCAAAAGAAATCGAGTTCCATACATAATGGCATCGAATGTACTTTCACAGGAATAAAGAACTTAGTTCATATCCCAAACCGTTTTTGTTTTATTTAAAAACACTTTTGTGCGTTCCTATTGCAAGACCGGATCCATATATGTATAATATGTATATACATTGGTACATAATTGTGTACTAATTATTTTTGCCAAACATAAAATACAAAGAACTTCTCTAATAATATAAACGACTAGTCGGCTGAATGACTGACTATTAACTATTGATACAGTACAGTAATAAGCTGTATAAAACTCTCTTTAAGTCTTGGTAGGTATTATACCAAAAAAGTTTCAGTAATTGAATTAGGACGGCAATTGAGTATTGACGCTCATTGACGCGGGCGTTCATTTACTCTTAAGCGAAGACAGTTTACAAAATAACACTCCACAAAAAGTCACGGTGGAGACTCTTTGCGAATCTTAATTTCGGAATGCTCTCTATTTGGTTAGCCGGGCAGAAGTACTGTCATGTCTGTCTTTTCTTAATCGTGTAATTACTGCGAAAATGTTACGATTAAATTGCATTTTTTATAGCAAGCCATCCACTTAAGTACAACTTAATTTTCCTATACCTTAAAATATTTTGTTAAAGACCTGAAAATAGTACAAGTTCACAAATAAATGCTCTCTACTACTTTGTGGCGTGCACCTCCATGTTTCCCTATAAACCGGGCCATCGAGAGAAAAATCGGCTCCATGTCTGAAAAATCTTGATCCACTTTACATACATTGTATAAATTTAAAAATATGTGATCAATTCCAGGTAAGAAAGAGACAGATATACATAAGGACTTTTTTTTACAAAAGTAATTCATGCTTCTTGCTGTTATATAACTACATCAAAAAACACACTATAACCGCTATTGCAAATGTCAACTGCCGATTTCTCATTTAACGAGCGACTGTGGATCAGCATTTTGCAGCTGTTTGTTAGATACAAATTTTAGTCGTTCACGTTTCACCATACAACAATATATTCGACTCAGTCGACTGAAGTCTGTTCTACTGTCAGTTCAATTCCATCGATTCAAAATTCATTTTAAGTTACAAAATCGGTCATGTTCGCACTTTAAAAGTTATTTTCGCATCGTTTTTAAAGCCCGGGCCCAGAAAGATACAACCTTTTCGCCTGGCTATAATAACAATTGGTGTCTAATTCAATCCTTTTTCCCTTATACTATATTTGTGTATAAGTATGAAAACTCTGTGTATCTACATAAATCGGATGCGAATAGGTAGCAGGTTAAGTTATCTAAGCCTTTTTGATATACTATATACTTGTATATATTGAGCGGAATTTTATTGTCTGTTATTGTTTGGTGACTTTGGATACTTTTAGGTTCATTAAAATAACTTCCAGCAACTACTGCCATCTGTCTTTTACATGAGTTTCAATAGTTAATAAATGTTTTTTTTTATGCTTTACAGGCTGTGCAAGGTAAACTTTTTGGTTCGAAGGAAATAGTTGCCTTATCCTGCGCCTGGTGTCACGAAGTTTATCACAACAAGGAGTCCTGCTTTAATCAAGGAAAAATTGGCGAAGAATGTTCATTAGGTAAGTGTGTCAACGATGAAATATTGGAATTTACCGAAGAAATATAGTATGAAGGAAAAAATAATATTTGTTTAGAAAAATAAATGAAAAAAGGAAGACCGCATACATGTGCAGAAAAATTTATATTCGTGCGGTTGCTATAATTTTCAAAAGAAAGTTAACGATACGCAATCTTTTAAAATTCCATTTGATTTCACAAATTTCTGACATCGTATAGCTACATATGTAATCAGAGTTCAAATATTTATACATATATGTACATATGTACAAGTATGTCCCTGCAAAATTTGTTGGACCAAGTGGTCAATTGTAATGACTACAATTATGCTCCTATGTAATGCAGTAGAGGGACAACTCATGCCACTAAGCCATCTCACTTTTACACAACAATTGCACGTTATTTAACGATCGTAACTATTACATGATGTTTGTTTGCCTGTGTTGTTAAGAGGAAAAATTAAATTATTTCATTTAAAAATGATAATAATCAAAATTAGTTTATTGCAGTAAAAATTTACCATGGTAAACTTGTGTTTATTTTACTCCTCGTTTTTATCAAAACTATGAGCGCGTTTCATGTGGTAATTAAGCTTATAGCATCTTGCAGCATAAGTTGCAGTAAAATTATCAAAGAGGTAACTCTGGAATCATCCAATTGCGTATTTACTTTTATAAAGAATAGATGAAAGTGAACATTTAGTTGTAGAGAAGATAATGAGTGGCCATGTTCAATATTCCATGGATGTAAGTAAATAAATAGAATGAATTAAGGTTTTCGTTTTGAGTAAAAATATGAAATTTTGTTGTTTTATTTACTATGAATAAAGTAACTACAATTTTTAATATAAATGTTTATATTTTAATGCTATTTACTTGCCTCGAAACGTCTTAGTTTCAACGGCAAAAAGTAGTTGCGAAACTATCCTGCCGTAGGTACTCCATGGAGTAATACCCTAGGGTAGTTTTGTCTTACTCTGATATAATGCAGAGCTGGAGGATATGACCCGAGACCAATATTAATGGGGCCACTTTTACTTCATAGATTTGGAATACTCTTTGCATTTTATGCTGTCAAATCTTCTATTTAGTTATATGGGAAGAAACTGCAATTTGAAGTGCTTTAAAACTACTTTACTTTTTTACATTCATACGGCGGCCGCGGGCGGCGGGCGCACTTCATTCGGTAGATCCTGGGCTCAAATGCTGGCCAAGGCAAGGAACACCAAAATTATAGAAAAAGTTTTTTCTCATAGTGGTCGCCCTTCGGCTGACAATGGCAAGCCCCCGAGAAAATTTCTGCCATAAAAAAGCTCCTCACAAAAATCATCCGCCGTTCGAAGTCGTCGTAAAAGTGTAGGTCCTTCAATTTGTGTTACAACATCAAGAATCACACCACAAATTGCAGGAGATGTGCGGCCAAATATCAAGCTATGGTGTAAGCGTCAAATTATTATTATTTTTATTATATACCTTCATACATACATACATACATACATGCATATATTTATGTATATACAGTGTTCAATAAAAAAATTTGATTTTTACGGGATATCGATAATGTTTATCAACACTTTATTGCATGTGTAAGAAAATACACTCCCGCCCTATTATGGTGTGCGTTGTCGACATCACATCGTGTCAATCTAGACATCACAACGACGCGTTATTGGTACTGACTAAACGTATTGAGACGAAGTCGGCAGTTTATCGATAAAATCAACCCTCTCCCTCTTTCTCACTTCATCGTGATTAATTTAATTGAAAATTTCTCGCATAAAAATATTCTTTGTTTCTGATACATCAAGCTCGAGCTATGAAGAGAGCAAAAAAAAACAATTTGCAGTAAAGAGACAAATTATAAGGCAGATGGATGGACTGGACTGGACATGCATTCGATGATTTGTGCATCGTCCAGTGGAGTAACATTAACTTTTTATATACATTTAAGTTGTTCACTAAACTGCAGCATGTTGGCTGCAGCCTCTTCCAGTGATCAAAGGGAAATTTTTAATACCTTCCACCACCTCTTGCATTGCGTCGTTTGAACTCAAAACCATTGAAAATTTGCATAACCAATACGAGTACCAAATATGTATCAATGGCGGTCAATAGTTATCGATAACAACTTTAATTTATTGTAGTTGTATTCAATAAGCGCTCCAACCAAGAAGGCAACTAGCATCTAATTTTTCTGCATATGCTACAGTTAACGATTTCCATGTATGTCGAAATAGATGAATGTCAGCTTTTATTGATGTGACTTTCTGCTTTGATATCTTATAAAATTGTACCATTCTAACTGGTTTCAATTTTCTGCGAACCACTTCAAAACACCGATGCTTTGTAAAAGACAACCATACACATGTACTTTCTTTTGTAGATATTTAACACTTCGCTTGATAAATTTAAAGAAATGATCGCACCATACGAGTATCTTCACAAAGTTATGTAAGTGCTGTCAGCAACTGGCCAGCTTTATTGGGTGAACACACAAAAATATAATCGAAACGGCTATGAATGAAATACCTATTGAAATAAACGTAGAAACTTTAGCTTCTATTTAAAACTTGTTATCAAATATTATTTTGTGTCGATACATTTTTGAAACGGTGGCGTTCACGAAGTTTTAATAATTCCTGGACTGGCCGACATATCTTTATTTTTTCCTCGAATTAATTTCGACGCACTATTGTGATATTGTTTGAATGAAAATTAATCAAATTTTTTTAATTTGTGAAAAAATAAACAGTAACTGATTTATGGCATACTTGCGTAGAGCCCTCTTACAAACCATACCATATATTTCCGACCCTTCTCTTATATTGATTTTTAAATACAAATTTCGAGCATTAGATTTCAAAGGTCACAATAGGTCTACAAATATTTCGCGGACTCAAATGTTCATCATACGCCATGGTCGTTGCTCACATCGTATCCGTGTCTACATACTTACGGTGACCACGTTCCCCACGTAAAATAAAGAACAATATTTTTTTTTTACTAATTTGCGTTTGTTACTACTCGGAAATGGACTAATTTTGAAAAATGTAATTTTTACTTTGAAAGAATATCCGTTATTAAAAATGGTCACGCTTCCCCAAAAATACACATTTGCCGTTATCTTTTCTCGTCCTTTCAATAATTTTGTTTTTTTTATTTAAAACGATTTTAAATAATAGTTAAATGTAAATAATAGCTTAGATCGTTTGAAATTGTAAAATTAAAATATATTTGGCAACATTGAAGCTACTCTCATTCTTTATCGACCAAAGATGTATTAGCGATAAAAACCAAACGATAGCTTGTTATTAATTGTTGACTACTTTTTAGGTTTTGTTATAGACTATTTTTAATTTTTAATTTCGTGTGTGTTAACAAAAAGCATATAAAAGTGATTGAGTAAAATAGATCGATTTTAAACATAGTAGAAATTACGCTGTATATGCACAGCGCCATATGGAATCATATTGACCAGTTAAAGATACTGTATTAGAAATGTCCAGCGTAGTTTGTCCAAGTAAGGAAGGTTTGTAGGTTTCTAAGTTAATAACTAAATAATTCCCAATATTCGTTTTATAAATGGAGCGTCTAAGAGTTTATCAAATTTAAGAGATTTTTTTACACTAATCCAATTAATGCTGCCCGAAAACGTCAAACCTTACTAGATGTGGTAAATGCAATTATAATTTGAGCCAGATTAAAGAACTTAAGAATCAATTCATGTTCAAATTTTACATGCAATACAACTAATATATTTATTTGTGTTTTCGCTTTTAATAAAGTAAACTTCAAATTCCCTATTGCTACTACTTTTAGACCTTTAGTGCCACATTTACACATTTCGCGAATAGCATTAATTTCTTTAAATTGAATAAGAAAATATCGAAGCACTTGGAATATTTAGTCTTTACATTTTGTTACATTAGTTCCCTTTAGAGTAATAACGTTTTATTGGAATTTACACAGAAACAAGTGTTTCTATTGCTGATTTTCTAAACAAATTAAAACAGCGGCAACATTCAGTCTTTAAAAAAATCTGAAACTGATTTAAAGAATAAAAATTATAAAAACTTAAATACAGAAGCCGTTTAAAGAAAAGCAGATGGCTACACAGAGCTAAAAAGTTCACCTATAATCAAAGAGAAAGCTTGCTGGTCAAGGAGTGCGAGAGGAGACAAAATCGAAGAATATTTCGCTAAAAAATCTTCTTAATATTGAAAAGGAAAACGGATGAAAACATTTTTATAGAATTTTGTCCACAAATATGCAGTTGTAGGAAGAAATCTCCTTGCATTTATATTAAAAACCATCATTTATATAAAAAAAATGTATTTTTAAAATATCCCTTTTAAATTGGATTGTTGCTTTTAACGTATTAACATACATATGTATGCATTTCGTGAATAATCTACTTTGTATTATTTTTAGTTTAATATCTTTGGATTTTTGTATTTTCAAAATGAAATTTTTTGATTTACTTACTTATTTATTGTTCCAGAAGTTTTCAATGAATGATGTTTTAAAAATAAATATATTTACTCGATTGAGACGCTCTCTTCTTCTCTAAATGTATTTCATGTGCATTAATATTAGAAATGCAATAAAGGTCTGAACATGTATTAAATTTCACGAAATGCCACGTGCCATACTACGAATAGTTTGGTCACGCCAATTGTTATATTATATGTACTTATTTTAATTGTTTTTATATTATAAGAAAATATTTAAAATCTATAATAATAATATATAAATACTTAATCTTATCATAATTATAAGTAAAGCTTATATAATTAAATAATAAACAGTGCGGTACTTATTTACAAAAAATAATCTACGAAAAAAAATGGGGTGCCAATAATTTAGAGAGAACCAAAATTCCCTTCTTAGTTACATTAATTTTATAGATTATCTACTAGATTTTATTGAAAAGGTTTTCATCTTAGTTCTACGGTCACCTTCTTAATTACATTGAAAAGTTTTCATCTTAGTCTTACAGATTATCTTCTTGATTTTATTGAAACGAAATTCTTCTTATTGGAAAAAAATCATAGAAAAATCCGCTAAAATTTGTTCTGATTTATAAGGGACTTTCCTTAGGAATAAAGGGCGAATGTTCACCGTATACTTACTTGATATTTCGCTGCGTTCAATTTTAAGCTTTCCATTTCAGCTAGTCTATTGATTGATACAGTTTCTTTGCTCGCCACATAGCAATTAGGTTAATGCATTTCACAAGCGCTCAATTCCAGCCATTAGATACCATATTCCGCCGTTGAGTGCAAAACTGCACATATTTACACATACGTATGTACATATGTATGTATATATGCATGTATGTACATAGTATAAGGCTATGCGAAAATATTAGTAACCTGAACCTGAACCATCGGATGTTACTCATACGCCCAGACATCCAATTAATTTTAAAGTACACAGCCACTTAAGCAATTTATAAATATCTGCCTCCGGCACAGGGATCGATTGCAAATTCTGGAATTTGATTTATGCAACAAAAGTACAAACTTGCATATGTGAACTCACACACATACATTCGCACTGCTATTGATTACACAGACATGTTGGCCGCATCGATAAGAAAGTCCAGTAACCACATATGATGTATTCCGGCTAATGAATTTTACTACCATATATCTACATACATACAGAAGTACGTACATACATACATATTTGCTAGTTGTCAATTTCCACTATGTCAGCGCTCAGTTTTGTGAGCCAAAAAGAGACAAAAATTTCAAATCAAAACGGTGCCATGGAAAGCGATATGAGCCTAGTATTAACTTAAAATGTAGCACATTGCCTTCATAGGATGTACATTTCTAGCTTTTAACATATGAACCGCAGAACAAACTATTGTCAGTAGTTTTCATATTCAACTCAGTACCTTTAATAACGACTGATAATTTTACGCAATCGGTGTTATTACAGAGTTCTGTGCAAAAAGGGAATTTTCGATATTCAATGGGCAGGATTTAAATATGCAACAGTTTATACGAGTATATGTAGCTTGAGTGAATATCAAGGATCTTCGCTGTATGCTTTGAAAGCACATAGTAAGACATATAATGTGCAGAGATTTCTAAATGCCTCTGCAGTTTAGAAAACAAAATTGCATAAGGAAATGATTTGAAAAGCAGATGTTGCAATTTTCAAAAGTGGCATACAAACATACATACATCATAACTTACAATGTTTTATTATGAAAGCAGCTGACTATTTCAATTTGGCAGTAATACTAAAAGCTAAAAATATAACTTGTTTTCCAATTCACTCGTGTAGAGAATGGCAATATAAAAACTAGCAATGTAAGTGTATTTCCTCACGTAAAATTCGCGAGAAACCTGTTCAACGTTTTATGGTGAAGACCTTAGGTATAACAATTAGAATTCATTCGTACTAAAAGTTACATGGATCTGAGTGAATTGTATTATCTTAAATGAGTTGAGTGTAGTATCTTAAATGATTCCAAAAATTTCAAATCAGATTTAATTAATCTCAACCTCTATGTTGGTATTACTATAGTCGAAGATATGAGATATAAATTATTGTCCCAATCGGTGGCAGTAGAGGCACATCCCATGTAGATCAAAGGGCAGATTACCCTATGAAGATTCAATTGGGACCAAAATTTATATGTAATTGTATTCTAATATCGATTATGGTTATTGGATGTAAAAATAATAGCTTCAGACCAAACTTTATATATGGTATCTTTAACCGTGGGATTACCGATTTAATGATTTATTTCTAAGTGATGTTGATTTTTATGGGGAGAATTTTCATAGCAGCAGTTCACACGAAGATTTGCCATTGCCTTTCGAGGGGCGACAGTTATTAGAAAAACATTTTCTATGATTTAATTTTTATGTTACACAACTCGACCGATATTTGAAACCCAAAATCTATCTATCCATGGTCATGATGTTTAATGAAATAAATAACTGAAATTTCAGTGCATTTATTTAACTAAGAATTATTTTTAATACGAGTATACATGTATAGATATAGAAACTGAGATAAATTTTAATGAGAATCGTTAAAGCAAACTTTTCGTTGTATCATTTGTAACAAATTTTATTAAACAACAACATATATTTTCTTCTCTTCTCAGGAAATTATGCACCCATTATTGTGCCACCCTCTTGGATAGTCAAGTTGCCAACCAAGGGTAATTTTAAGTCCTCCATACGAGTGAATAACAAAAATAACGTCACTATAGCTAGCAGCAAGAAAAAGGGCGCCAGCAAACGGCAAAAACAAAAAGAAGAGAAAAAAGAACCACGCGCTTTTATTGTGAAGCCCATACCATCACCTGACGTCATACCCGTTATAGTGTTCATTAACCCAAAATCGGGCGGTAATCAAGGCGTTAAGCTACTAGGTAAATTCCAGCATTTGCTCAATCCACGACAAGTTTTTGATTTAACGCAAGGTGGCCCAAAGATGGGGTAAGTGCGCGAATTTGGAAATCGCAAAGGAGAATTTTTTTTAAATTTATTCCTAATCCAACAGCTTGGAATTATTTCGCAAAGCACCAAATCTGCGTGTATTGGCGTGTGGTGGTGATGGTACCGTCGGTTGGGTGCTTTCAGTCCTGGATATAATTAGTCCACCGATGACGCCCCCGCCTGCCGTTGGTGTACTGCCGCTGGGTACTGGCAACGATCTTGCACGCGCTCTTGGTTGGGGTGGTGTAAGTATACCATTGGTAGCCACTTTCCACTCACCCTTCTTTCCTCCCAAATAATCTTTCCCTCTCTATTTAAAGTGACAATCAATCACATTGAATTAATCTTCCACAGGGCTACACCGATGAGCCGATCAGCAAAATATTACGCGAAATTGGTATGTCTCAGACTGTACTGATGGACCGCTGGCGTCTTAATGTCACACCAAATCGGGAGGTGGAGGACGATAACGTCAATCGCAGCAAAGACAATGTGCCATTAAATGTGATCAATAACTATTACTCGTTCGGCGTCGACGCACATATCGCACTTGAGTTCCATGAGGCGCGTGAAGCCCATCCAGAACGCTTCAATTCGCGTCTGCGCAACAAAATGTATTATGGACAAATGGGCGGGAAGGATTTGATATTACGGCAGTACCGAAATCTTTCACAGTGGGTGACACTCGAGTGCGATGGCACCGACTACACAGGAAAGCTCCGGGATGCCGGTTGCCATGCGGTACTCTTCCTCAATATTGGGAGGTAAGTTGATGCTCCAATTTTATATTGTGCCACTGCAACCAACTCACGCAAATGCATAGAAAACAGAGAGTCCTTTGGTGGTTGGAAATGCCACGATTGGCATCTACACAAGCGCTTGGGTGGGCATACCAAAAAAATCCGAACTTCGGCTAAACATTCCTCAATTTTTATAACTTTAAGAATTTTATAAAGTTTTACTTTCACTATGGTTAACTTTTTTTATTTTGTCCACTTTCAGAATATAATAAAAGTGTTCTCAATTCGGACAAGACTAACCGAATATTCTAGGGATGCTTGACATAATTGCGTCTCTTACGTCAATTCAATAGCCTCCTTATAATAAGCGTTTTAACTAATTTATTTCAAGGCGAATTCATATAAGGTGGCATTACTATATAATCCGATTTGATCTTTTTTATTCGCCTTACACGTATTTTGTTTTTACTTTTGCATATGAGCTTTCAAAAGCCGTGAAAGCTAAAACAAAATACATACATGGGAATTTTCTAGTTATACTTGTAACACCACTTTATACGAATTCGCCTTGATTTGTTTTTTCCGTTACGTAGAAAATATGTTTACACTTATATTTAGTTTGTTCTCGTTTATTTACATGTTACTTCCCTTTTAGTTATTATGCATTTGTAGATTCTTCTTTTTTTGGTTTATTTATTTTTGTTCCTTCAGTAAATTTCCGATGGAAGTTAGGGTAGTCAAGGTATAAACACATCCTTGACTTATTGTAATTGAAAATTAATTTCCTACAAGTCAGGTGGTTAGCTCTCTGGGTACTGTTTATAATTGGAGGACGCAGTATTAGTTGTTCACAATAAACAAAGAAGGAAATAGTATTTTTTTTAATTATACCCCTTAAAATCTCATTTTAGGTTATTCGCTACACAATTTCATTAATAAACTAAAGAATTTGAGATATAGATCTTGTTCCATGCACTGAATAAGCTGATATTCATTGTACATAGTGCATACATACATAGTACATATATACATATGAAATTATGTACATATTTATGTGTGTACTATGTAAAGAATTAAGCAATTAGTGAAATGCAATATACATAGCACCATGCATCGAGCAAAGTCCGCTCCAATTTTACTTTGTTGTTAATATTTTTTTCCTGCTGTTGCTTCTCCTATTTTCTATCGATTTAGCTATGGTGGCGGCACTCACCCTTGGAACGATTCGTTTGGGCAATCCAAGCCAGCCATCGATGACGGCATGATTGAGGTAGTCGGCCTGACCACTTACCAGCTGCCCATGTTGCAGGCTGGCTTGCACGGTACCTGTATTTGCCAGTGTCGGTCCGCGCGCATCATCACAAAGAAGACAATCCCCATGCAGGTGGATGGCGAGGCGTGTCGCGTAAAGCCGTCGATTATCGAAATGAGTTTGTTAAATAAGGCGGTCATGCTGGCGAAGCGCAAGCATGGTCGTGGCGATGTACAGTAAGTGCAAAAGATATATCTACATATGCGTTCTTATATAATTAGAGACACACATTATTCACAATATACAAATCTGGGTATTTCTAATGAAATTCCGAAAATCGAGCTGAGATAAAATCCAAAATTATTTTATGAGGACTACATCTTTTCCACCATCATTGTAAGCACTGACTACTTTCAATTCATTCAAAAGCAATTGTCTTCCAAACTCAGTTTAACATTCTTTGTTTTACAATTTTTACCCCTCTTCGCCTGAGTAAAATTTAAAGCCATAAGCTGCAAGCTTAAAAGAAATATTAAAAAAATTTAAAACATAAATAATTTGTATTTTATGTATGTCAATTTGTTCACTATTAAAAATATAAAGTCAGGGAGTGAGGAATTAACATTCTTATTTTTTTTTTATCAGGGAAACACATCGTACATACTTATACAGAAAAATAAAACAATTTATATTTATTATACGTTAACCCATTTTCAAAAATCCTGTGAATAGCTTTTAATTTCTCTGATGTTTCCTTTGCTGTAATGCCAAATACAATTAAAACAATGGTACTTTTTTAATGGCAAACATTTCTTTCGAGCAATAAATTTAATTTTTGGGACTAACTCATGGGGGATGTTGTCCCAATCTCTCGCTTCCCAATTGCGAAATAGGCATCGTTGTCTGAGGTTATGGAGCACTCCTTGCGAAATTGCAACTGTTTTAAATCAACAGATCAAATTTGAGCAATTCCTTACTATGTGATATAAGTATATGTATGTACAGGATTGGCATATCACACGCAACAAAATTCCATATATGTATTTTGGGATAATTATATTTATAAAAGTATAATTTATTATATAACATAAATCAAAGTTTAAACCTTTGTATAAAATTTACAAAAATTAAACAAATTTCAAAAAAGGTAGAAAATGTTTCAAATTTTTTAGGAGAAATAAACTATTAAACATGGTGATTATAATATCACAACACTGTGCATATGTTGTATGCACTGGCGAGCCAAAACGGTTCCATGGTGTTTTTTTTTTAACAATATTAGCAAGGTTTTTTATGATACATATTTTCGTTAATCTATATCTACATATTCTTTATTTTGTGGCAGCTTGGCTCAAAAACTGCTGAGCTATGTTGACACAAATTTGGGCTATACAATATATTTCTTTATAATTAATCCGTTAGGTAGCACATGAGTCGAGTTAATAAAAAAATTTGTATTTATGGTTGAGACTACTTATGCATTAATAAAAACTTTTTAGAAAAATGGATGCGCTCTAAACGAGTTGTTAAAAAATCTGTATTTGTCATTAAATATTACCAACTATTTTTTTATGAAAATGTTTGAAATTTTATATAAAATGCATAAAAACTCAAAAACTTATCATCAAAATTTTTAATTTGTTTAGAAGAATGTTTCGAAATTTGTCGGTTATGCATTTTTGTAGCCTATTTAATCTTAGTATAATAATTTTAGTGTATTGTAATAAAGTTTGAAATGGATATAATGATGATGTTTTATAATTTTTTTTTTTAATTTTGATCTTGGAATGATTTTTTTTTTTAGAAAATGCCGGTATATATAATTTCATACATATCAACGGAAATTTTTATAAAATACATGCGTTTAGTACTTTAAAAAAAAATCTAAACATTCTTATACAAAATTGTAAAATTTTGATGGAAATTTGTTGAATTTTTTATAAAGTTCGAAACATTAATTTGCACGGTTTATTTATAGTATAAACTATATTTTTATATAAAATTAACGAAAAAAATTATCATGAAAAAATCTTGCTATTATATATCCTCCTAATAAAATTAGTTTGGAAATATTTTTGTTTTAAATATTCTAATAATTTATTGTGAGATCCAACGATATCTTAAAAACTTCGAAGCCTATTAGATTTTTTTTTTTGAAAAGCACAAAAAACTAATTTCCGTTAATAGGCGACAATATGTTTACGTACGTAGTATGTAAATATGTATATATGTATGTAGGTATGTATATATGTGGAAATGGAAAATGTCTAAACATTCCATCAATTCTTCAAGGACATCAGTGCGCTATATAAAGTCTCAGGTATTATAAAGGTATTTAGTTTCGAGCCATTATTTAAACAAAATGTTAGTCAATTAAAATATAGGATTAAATTTATCAATACGCCATGCATAACAGTAGCGATAGTTGACAATTATTTGTGATATGTTAACCAAATTAATTTTAGGGTAAATCCTCTGGAGAAACTCCATTTGACCATCTTACGTATAACAATGCAACAATACGAGCAATATCACTACGACAAGGACATGTTGAGAAAATTAGCCAATAAGTTGGGCAAAATGGAAATCGACTCGCAGTGTGACTTGGAACAAGTGCGCAATTTGCTAAATGCCAAATTCGAGGAATCGATCACCTACCCGAAGGTTTCGCAGGATTGGTGTTTCATCGACTGTGAGTACACCCATGATTACTACTTACTTAGTTCACTTTGATTTTATGTTTTTTTTTCATTGAAATTGAATTAAAATTCTACTTTCTTTCCATTGTTATTTATAGCCTGCACCGCTGAGCATTACTTTCGCATCGATCGCGCCCAGGAGCATTTGCACTATATTTGCGACATTGCCATCGATGAGCTGTACATTTTGGATCACGAAGCGGCCACCATGCCACAGACGCCCGATCAGGAACGCTCCTTTTCCGCTTATTCGCAACGGATTGGCGCGCAAAATGACCGCCGCAGTATGGATCCCCAAGGCCGATCCGGCAGCACTGGTACGCAATTACCCTACATAAATAAACGCATGTTTTGCAATTATTATTACCGCAAGAAGCGCTTCGAATTGTAAGGAGTTTTATATTTAATTATGCCTCCTTGTTGTTTTGAAATCGAAACACTTACGAAAGAAGATTATTAAGTATTTAATTACACAATTGAAGATAAATCAAGAGCGAAAAATCTATAAATATGTGTATAGAACGATAGTCAATTAGTCAAATTTTAAATGATAGCTCAACTACTACTTAAGATACCAATACATGAATAAACTAGATTCGCCTTCTGTGAATATCTAGATTTAATATCTTAGCTAGTCACTTTTGCCTAATTTCACACAGTCCTTCCACATACTGCGTATGAGTATGTATGTATTAATTATGTAGTTTTTTATATTGATTATTTGATATACCTATTTTTTTTTTTTGAATATTCATTGATTTATACACATTTTGTAATTTCAAAATTTTTAGCTCATTTTTGATGTTTGGATGTTTAGCAATACCAAAGAATTTTTAAGTTTAGCCAATGTGTATTAAATAGATTAACAGAACATTAGATAAAATATAACCCCGACATGTATTTTGTTGTTGCTGGAAGTACATTCCTCGTCAAAATAGATGGGTCATATTCATTTCAAAGTGTATACAAAAGTCGTGCCAAAACAAATCAAATAACTCAATTAATTATATTTTGTGCTCCGCATTGAGTCGGATAAACAGATTTAATTATTTGGCTCTAATAAAGTAAGCACACATTTATATGTACTTGCATTTCAAACAAATTGAATCTTATTGCTCATAGTTTGCATTTCGTTGTGCTCCTACATAGAGTTCAGATTCTGAAAAACGAGCTGAACAAATCCAACCATTCGCAGGAAGTTCCACAGAATAAGCGCTGTCCCAATTGTGCTTTTTTCTTTTATCTGGCGGAACTTTAAAAAAGTTTCCCACGCCTTTTCCCCTGTTCTTCTTGCACAAATAGCATTTTCCCATTTCCAAAATTCAAATCAACATTTTTTTGCTCCCAAAAATTAAACTCAACTTCAACAACCACGAATGTAAACAAAGGTTGGATATGGTAAGGGCAACTTCGAATGAGAAAAACAAAAAATGCAACACTGTTGCAGCTGCCTGTACAATGCACCTTGATTTTAGCATAGACATTAAGCGAGTACCAAGTCTAATGTTAAACACCGCATATTAGTAATGCCTCACGAACAGGCCCATACGAGCGAACTTTTTTTTGATAAGCCCGTCATCAAATTTTGTACAATTGTTTTAGGTTTCTCAACTTTTAAAAGTCTGGCTTTCATTACAGCCCATTATTATCTTCAAACCTCTTTTGGCTGACATTAGCGTAATATTGTAATCTACGTGGGCATGTAATCCAAAGATAATATGATACGAAACACTCTCATTTGTCTGCTGAGTACGTCCCCTGAACTCGTGGTTTGAGCTGGCAGCAAAACCGAATCAGGGGACCTATGAACAGCTGACACGCGAATACTGAGCTAGCAATGGATATAATGGAAATCCACCACTTTTTATCCTGAAAAAATGTTGTGCCATGATGAAAAAAATTAACTTATAGTTATATTTATAAAGACCATGTGATTAGTAATTCTGACAAATAAGAACACTAAAGGAATACATATGTACATAACTACTGATATTTTATAAGTTTTTCATGCTTTAATGAATGAGTAAAATCACAAAATTCCTCAACTGACGCCCACGCATGCGTTTAAAAAAACACGCACATTTTGACAGCACTCTAAAGAAGTAGAGTAAAGAAATATGATGTAATCACTGCCACAAGAATAATGAGAAGATGAGAAAGTTGGTAATTGCTGTAACAGCCACAGTGCAAATTTTGGCAATTCACATGCATAATTCTGTGTTTACCTTAATGTAAAAATTACTAAAAACTAAGAAAAGTCAACGAATGATTTTTCTATTTCCTTCCTCTTCATTAAAAATATATTTATTCACTTAAATTTGGAATCATGTTTATCGCTTCCCCATTAACTAAATTAAAACCATTTTCGAAAACATTAAATTTTGAACAAAAGCTTTGATTTTGGGTTTCCCCGCCCAAATGGTTGGTCCAAATCCTATTTAGCTTCATTCGATATTTATTTGCTTAGGATTAATCCAGCTTATAAGTCAATTCACGGTTCCATGCAAATTCTCTGTGTGGTACTAATACCGCATTCAAGATACACGTGCAATGCCAAATGAGGATAAACAGTCTTGAACTTTCATACTAAGTACAAAACTTGATATCAACCAAGCCATTAATTTTTAAGATTTGTGTTTTTTTTTTTAATAATTCATGAACTCTGAACTCTTCTGCATAAATTTTTGCACTATGCCCCTTTATAGAAAGTACAAATTGTATGCCGAGCAGATACTGGTATGGAATATAACGTCTCATTAAAACTCAAACAGTTTTCACTTTCATAGCTAAAGACACAGACGAAAAGGAGGCAAAATCGTCGCATGTTATTTTTAAAAATTTGTTTACCTTTTCCGTTTTTCTTTCATTTCATCGTTATGCTTTATGTTTGACGTTAGGTTTTTTTTTTTTTGCTTGTTACCTGTATGCACCTTCTTGTATGAAATATGTACGCGATGTTAGGATAATTTTAGCCTTTAAGTAAAAAAAAAAAAGATTTCAGAATACAGCTTAGTCCTTGCCGCAAATATGTAAGTACCAATACGCATATAAAAATACCAACAAGTAGCCACTTTAACTCACATATCGTATGTACTATGTAGGTGCCATGTTACACAAACTATTTCTAGCGCAACTTATATTGACAGCAAAGACTAAACCGTATTCCGATATCTACATACAATGTGCCACCAACAAAACCAAACAAAAAAATTCCAAAAACATAATATTGAAAACTCCTAACCAACCCAAAATAGAACACTGATACATATCGCAAAGGGTACGTTGAATGCACGAAACGCATTTATGTAAATGTTAATTTATCTTTCCTTTCATTTTCCATTTTCCATTTACATTTTTATCATTTACAATTTATACCTTCGTACATACATACATATATACGTACATATGTAAATACGTGTGCATGTATGTATGTACACAATTTTGTGAGGTTTGCGTATATTAACAATAGTTATTTTTGATTTCCATGTCTCAAAACAAAACTTAAAACAATCAAAAAATACAAAGACGATGATTTGCAAATCGGAAAACCTGTCAAGGTTATGAAATGGAAGAGGTAAAAGACACAACTATGTTTATGTATAACGAGCAAAATTTCGATCATATCACCCAAATCGATTCGATTTTCTTATATCTTAAACATTTTGTGCTCTGTTTGAAAAAACTTGTTTTCACCTGCCTAATCTTAGAGTTTCTCTACAATTAAAAAACATATTTATTTTTTATGCATCTCGAAATTCTTTGTCCTATTTTACTACAAGCTATATATCTAAAACTACATACAAATTTTTTAAAGTGTATCGCTTGTATTTCTATCACCCACAATTTTTGTTTTTCTTCAAAAAATGTAATTCGATACATATTTCTAAATAATAAAACTGAGATATTTATTGTTATTTTTATTATTGATTGCAATGTTTAAAATCTTAAAATATTGATCAAATATACATTTTTTTGATGGAGCTCATAACGATTATGGTCTCTAGTTACAAATTATATTCCAAATAAAATTAAGACGAAGATAACCAAAATTGTAAATGTTTCTGATCAGATAACCTGATTATGTGAACTAAAAAAAAGTAAAAACTCTTCTTAAAGTCGTTTCAATTAGTTAAAAACGAGAAATCAACCATATATAACATATATAAAAAATTCGTCACATCAAGTCAGGAAACAAAGATGATGAAAGCAGTACCCTTAACTAATTATTTTGTATATCAACTGCATATGCGATTAAAAATTTAGCTACACTCTATTGAAAACCATTCGTCTTGTTCCTGTTCTTTAATACAAAAAAGTAGTTTCCCGGAAAATAAAATAACAAATTTCTGCAATAAATATCTTATGAAGTAGTCCCACTTAATATTTATGGAACTTTTTTTCTTTACTTTTCATAAGTCTCCCATTTCCATCAATGAATCAAAAAAGTTTGGCAGAGTGTTCGTTTCAGGAAAATGATGCAGTTTAGTTGTGTATAGAACACGAATAATAAGAAAAATTAAAAAAAAAAAATCATTGAATTTCAAAGAATTTAAAATCCCATTATTATACTCTCCATTGAAACTTAGCACTTTCTCCTTGCATTAACCTAGACATGTACATACACACATAATTAATATGTGCTTTCATATTGCCACAGGATAAATGATAAATAATTGCATCTTCTTATGTATATGTTTGTATGTATGTAGATTAAATGCCGTTAGTTTTTTTCTCATTCTTCTATTTTTGAATATCATTAACTGGTATTTTCGCACATCTTATTCTGTTCATTTTTGAATCGCAAAACAAATTACACTGTTTGATTTGAAAACTTAAATAATTCGCATGCAGCAATAAAGATCGATTGTTCAGTTTCAACGAAGACGTCTTCGGTTATGGATTCAGGTATTTTTAAAGCACAAAAACAACACCATACGTCTTACGCCTTCCAAAAATAAACATTAATTTCGGTAGACTAATATCATGAATTATAAATATTTTGTTCACAACTGTTACTTAATTTATTTATAACTCTTTTTTCTTTATATTTACCAATTGTACCGTGCAACGCACTTCAAATGCTAAAAAAAAAAAATCGCACACAACGCACACAACGCACGCACCGATGCAAACTGCACTACATATAAACATACACTGTGTTGTATCCACGTGTTTCTCTATAAAAATAAACTACAATCAAAATATGTATCAAAAAACACTTTAGCCCTATACTGGAGCAAACTTCCGATGCCATACTACTAGCGGCGCACCAAGGCGACTTAAATATGGTAGTTAGCTCATTCGTATTTATTAAAATTAGTAATTCTAACAATTTTCCTCTCATTTGTGATTAATCATTTTGGAATTGAATTTTTATTTAAATTATTTATTTATATTTATTGAGTAAATATAATTTTATTATGCAACCTCTACTTATTGCACGCACCCAACTACTAAGAGCTCTTTTATAATCTTGCATCTGTAAAATTCGCATTTGTTTTGTCGAACATAAAAAGTCCTCCATTTTTTTAGCGTGATATTTTTGAAGAATTTCGAGCAAATTTCCTCCCTTAATATTTTTAAATTTCTTCTAAAATTAATTAAAAATGCAACTACATCTCAATTATTTATTCTCGTTGTTTGCAGTTACGTGCACTACATGAACAAGGATACTCACTACAATCAGTAAACAAAAACGGACAGACGGCACTGCATTTCGCCTGCAAATACAACCACAAAGACATAATCAGATATATAATATCGTGCGCTTCACGACGCCTGATCAACTTGCCAGACAAGGATAGGTAAGTGCAAATCAGTGTTCCCATTTTAGTTATTATCCAGCTACATAGATTTAACCGTTTATCTAGAGAAATCCAACTTAGCTGATGGCTTTTTTGGCTCTTTGTACCTATTTACATACATACATACTCGTACAATGCATTAAAAACTCTGTGTAGAATCTAGAGGCTAGACGTACTTATAAATTTCTTTATAATTGGTTATAAATTTTTATATAATTGATGATCTTTCCCTTGTTCTCCTCAGGGGGCAGACAGCACTGCATGTTGCTGCAGAAAATAATCGTCGCGATATTTGTGTGATGCTGGTGGCAGCGGGCGCCAACTTACAGGCACGTGACCTTTGCGGCAATACGCCGATGATGGTGGCCTTCAATAAAAATTTCACCGAGATTGCGACATATTTAGAAAGTAAGATTCTTTGCTCAACAATACATACAACAACAGCTATCGCAAAGAATCGCAATAAAAACAACAGCAAACACCGTAATTGAAACTGCTAAATGAATATGCTAGGCAGCTTAATATACAAGACCCCGCAAATCCGTTGGCTATTTGTCAAAATAATTATTGAATGCCTTGAAATGCAGTAGTTTTTAGAAAGAATTACACAAATAAGCAGTTATCTAAATTTTGAGTATAAGCTTTGTAGGTTTAAGTAACACTTTTGGTTGTTTAAGATTTTATTTTGTGATTTTCTTTTACGTAAGGTATTTTACTTAGTTTTTAATTTACACCATTGAAGAAATTTTAATTCATTTTTAAGACATTTCATGTATTTTATATTAGCTTAAGTGCATCTCCTTTGAATGTATTGTATCGTACGTATGTTTGTTGAAGATGATATTAGGCAATGGATTGTGAAATGCTAGAAGTACTAATTTGACTGTATTATGAACTCAGAACTTATTTTAATTACACTTTCTTTTTTCATGCTTTTAATCCAATTATAAAACAAATACGCAAAAAAAAAATATGACAACTAAACATTCCATTTATGTTAAGGCCAAGAGCGTTTTCTGGTAATGCAGAGGCAGTTGCGAAATTAAAATGGCGCGCCACTTGAAGCGCAATCCTGGATGAAGCGCCAACACAAGCTAAGGAAATTAGCAAATTAAAATTATTAGTAGTAAGAAGACAAGCATACATACATGTACTAGTATAGCATATAAGGTTCAAAATAAAAAATAAAACACATTAGCAGGCAATAAATACTACGAAGTAGAAATATAAATATTTTACCTAAATACATATTTATTACAGAGATTTACTCTATTCGCAACGACTTTATCGACAAATATTAATTAATATCCGCCGACAATTCATGCAATCTAATTGATTTAATTATATTTAGGAATTATTAAAGACTACACCAAATTACAGATATTAACTTTATGAAATGCATATCGTTGAAAATTAGTATTTTAGCCTAAAAAATTGATCAGCTGGATACAAATGAGGTTTATTAATTTTTCCAAATAAATGTTTTCGATATATGGAAACGGATTACATAAAAAAATCTTAGATTCTAAATTGGTTGAAATCGAACCAAAATTTTAAGTTTTAACCAATTATTTTTGTAAATTCAGCCAATATCAGTTTTTGACATGTTTAGCTTTTCAAAGTGTTCAGTGATCTGAAAGTTAGCAATTGAAATGCATTTAACAAATCACATAAAAATCATATAGTAAAGACTAACGTTTTTTGTTAAACTTTTGTTTAAACGGTATGAGTTCGATCATTTTTATTCTTATAAATAATGCATGTTCAAAAGAAGGAACGATTAATATTTCGAAAACTTACATTTGGAAAAAGAACTAAAAACAAAGGTTCACCTTCAGTGGCAACAATTCAGGCTAAACGACCACTTTTCATCGAGTTTCACTTTTCTAAAGTTATCAATTAAGAAAAACATCTATTAAAAGTATTCAAGTTGTTTCGAGGTTGATTCATACATACATTTATAACTAATACAATTTAAAGCACTTTTAACTCAAAAGAAAGAAAAATTAATGCTGCAGCTCTTCAAAACAAATTAATTATTATCATTCAAAAGTTCGCAGCCATTTGTTAAATGCATACATGCATACATAAAATATAGGCAGGAAAGTAAGTGCAAAAAAAAAATTCAATTCAAAATTTTAAACAGAGATTGAATAATTAATAGCTATTGGTATTTGCCAGCAAAGGTATACTTTCGATATACTTTCTTAGCAATTCAAATTAAGCTCAATGGACATAAATAAAGCAACTATCGCAACTAAACAGTTACGTATGGTGTAAATAAAACCTTTATGTAGCCTTAAAACTAAAACACAGACATATGCCGATATAGAATAATTTAAATATTTAAATTGAACTTATAAATAGGTACTACTACATATACTCCTATTTGCGGTAGTGTAAGGTAAGCATTACTCAAAGAAATCAGCAATGATTGAACCACTTTCGTTCCCAACTCCACCTTGTTTTGAAGAATATAAATTAAAAATAAAAAAAAACATCAAACAACAATACACACATTTCGTTTCTTTTTCCATTAAGTACTTTTAGTTCTTGATTTTTGTTTCAAACTATTCACTCATAACAATAATTTATCAAATATGAATAACAAATGAAAAACTTAACTGCATAACAATTTTCCTGGAAATTTTTCGGCAACTGCTGAGGTGACCATCTTGGCGGGATATAAATCAGTGTCGTTTCAGTAACGTAGGCCCGACTGTCGTAGAAAAATTTCTGAGAATTCATTTTATTTTGTTTAGTTTTTCTATATTTTAGTTATTAATGCATAAACAAATTTTGAGTTTTCGAATAACCCGAAGCCCAGTTATGAGATATTTATTTTTGGCAGCATACAATACAATTGGCCGGTCATTGCTATTCACCGCTCAAGCGATTTGGGTACTAGAAATTAGCAGAGCGTATTAGACGAAGCTGCCTGGAGCTACAGACAGTACGGAGATGCATTTTGATGTCAACCGAACACCATGTTCATCCATTTGATATTTCCTGCTTGGTTGCCACCTTGGGAAGCATCCAAACAGATATTACTCGAGGCATCTCCATGAACTAACAGATAAAACAACCAGTCGGCCCGACGGCATGCAGGCTGGTTTAGTACGACATCTACCGAGCGACGATCGCCATCTTCACCAATTATCGTACCGTTAATGTTGTAATTGACTCATATTTTAACAGGGACCGTAACAGTTACAAGTTTTAACGATTATTTTGCAACTTTTAATTAATTTCTCCTAACAATTTTTTTCGATTTTTATTTTAAAAATCATATATAACAGTTGTTTTTCGATTATTATTTTAAAAACCATAAATAACAGTTATTTTTCGATTGCCATTTTATAAATAAAAAATAATAGTTATTGAAGACTTTTATTTATTAAAGCCATCAATATTAATCAGTCGCGGGCATTTTAACTTTTTGCAGAAAATAAGTTGTTGAGGAACCAAAGAATTATTTAATATTAATTTCCTTTACAGTCAAATTTTCAACGACAGTTTTCAGAAATAATTGTTATTTTCCGTCCCTGTATTTTAGGGCTTCAGATTAGTCTTGTCTAAATGAGCATTTTGCATCGTTTTCGGCTGAGTTGATTACGTGTATTTGTATGGAGAATGCCAGATTGGCAACGCATTCTCTGCCGTACGGCAAACACAACACATCAACAACGCATGCAATGAATTCAAATCATCTTATAGTGGTACAGTTTATAGTCGACGCTCTCTTTATGGTACCTCTTTATGTTTCAAGCATCATGTTCGTGGCATCCCACTCCATCACGGACGTACAAATGCTCATTCTGCCGAGCATATAAGACCTGCATTGCTCCTTCAGAATTGCATTTTGTTTATTGGAGCAGGTTAAACTCCTTTCTATCCATTATAAACCCGACATACCTAATATATGTCCCGTCCCGTACATCCGTTAAAGAAATTGTCATCTTTGCTCTAAAAAAAAAAGTCAACTCGGAAAGCCTGCGGAACTTGCAGTCAGTTGGCTTATTGTCATATCTTATGGGATAGGTCAGGTGTTGATACAAAAAATTCTTAAAACTCCGGTTTCAAAAGATGTTTAATTCTTATTTTTGGAGGAATGGCACAAAAAGAATAATAATGGCACATATACTGAATTTCAATTCGATTGTACAAATGACGGGTCTTAATTTTGCACAGATTTTACGAGACATGTGACGCACATGCCTTTCTCGGGTTTCAACATCATATGTTATACAAAATATTTAAATTATTCATTTGATTTGACTGATTGAATTATACGCGTAAAGAGATAATTCGATGCAAATTATCATGTGATGCTGTAAATTTAAAATCTTTCTTATTAATTTTTTTTAACTATTAGTCAGTACTCTTCGATTTACCAGACATTTCGCGTTTTTTAATTTTTTGTTCTTTTTTATATATAATTTGGTGGTTTATTTATATAATAAATTGGTAATAGGTTGATTTGGAATAGTTCATTTGAGTACAGCAATTGAGCAATAATCTTAATTATATCGTATATTGTACATAAATTCGAAAATTAAATAATGTTTCTTATATGTAAAGTAAATTAAATACGCCTTGGTAATTCAAAGCATTTTGCCCTAAAATTTACATCTATTACACTTTGTTAATTTCGTAGTTTAAGTAAAAATATTTGTCCATTGCAAACTATAACAATTTGCTGCCTCGAAAGTACGAATGATTTTTCAGGAAATTCATCTATGTAAAATCCTTTCTTTAATTTTGTAGAACTTCTGGATATTACTTAAATGAAACTGGATAATTTTCTGTTAATTTCATTAAAAGTCTTGTTTTCACCGTATGAAAATAATTCCCAAATTTTCCGCTACACTACTTTAATTTTTATCGCAAGAAAGCAATTATCTTTTTAAAGCTTTTTGACTTGTTTCAACCGGTTTTCCTTTGTTTAATTTTTAATGTTAGAATTATAATGGGAAGGTCATTACAGTTTTATTAGACGATGAAGGTTTGTAGGCAATCGACAGCATTCATATAACCCTTAAGAGTGATTTTTTAATTTGCTAATTTTCGTCTACCTTGGAATATTCAGTAACACTGTTATCAGCACACATCGAATACACTTTTTGGCACACTTCCAATTTGTTCTCATGGCTGAAAAAATCAAAAAAATCTACTTGTTTTTATGTGTATGTGCATATATAGAAATTGTTTACTTAATTTTAATTTAGTAGTATCCTAAGGTAACAATCAAGTCAATTAATTCAAAATAAATGTAAATGTAGGAAGGTACACAGCTATAGCATTTAAAATTATAAATAGTTAAAGCATCCTATATATGGAATAAAATCCCGTTTCTTATCACATTTGCATCCAACGGTAGGAAGTTTTCGATAGTAAAGTAAGTTAAACAATAAAAATATAGATTAACGGTAAATGAATTTAAAAAACAAAAAAAAAGAGAGAATGCAAATGTGGTAAGGAAAAATGCAAAGCAGATAAATGGTATTTATGTTTTGGATTCAACCAAAGTTAAATGCAATCACAATTTGTTGCATTTTTATTTAAAGCCCCTTTAAATTTGCAATGAATTGTTGAAGAATTAGCAAAAACTAGAATATACTTAGATTGACATAAGAATATACATACATACATCCAAATATGTATGTACATATAAACATTTATCACATGACATATGTACATACTATTTTTATAAGTAGATGAGTCTCTAAGTGTAATCATTAATTAGTAGTTTACTTAATGAATTTTGAATTTGAAGCAACTGACAATCTGCACTACTGGTACGCATGAAATTGCTGTACAAGTATTTTAATACGCGCACGTTGTCTTATAGTAAAAATAAAAAATTAATTATATTATTAAAGATGGCAATTCATAAAGTATAAATATTTTACAAATCAAATATAAATTTTTTCCACACTTAATCTCCTCAAATAATATGATAAGTTAAAATTATTATTAATATAACAATAGGTTTTTTGCGATACTAAATACAATATTTTTACACAAACGTGTGGGTCTTACGCCGGCGAATTTTAAATTTGCACAGCAAAGACTATTGGCCCACATCGTTTATGTATGTACATACATATATATAAATATGTAGGTACACAAGTGTGCAATCTAATTATAAGCAGAGTAATGTGGAAACAAAAATACAAAACAAACAACAAATTTGGGTTAAGAGGGAACAAGCGCTCCAGCGTTGAAAATCCAATAACTTTATAACGAAAACTGCTGATTCGTATCATTTTACGATCCTGCTGCCTTCCGTGTACATACTTTCAATATATTATATAATATTTGAGAGTATTGTTAACGGATGATGCAGTAAAGCGTTCCGAAAGGCTAACAAATAAAGCGGAGGTGCAATATTACAAAATTATTTATGTATGTATCTCACAATCGAAGAGTATAATTAATGATCACTTTAAATGCACTTTGAAACCCCCACAAAAGTAGTAAAAAAAAAAAACTTGAAACGAAAGTCTTATGATTCTTAGTTATATAAGTCTTAAGATTAATATGTATATGTATGTATACACGATTGTAGTAGCATATAATTCATCGGCATCCAAATATATTCGCTCTTTACTGCTGTACATATACGAGTAGTATTATATTAAAGCTCTTCTTTTTTTTTGTATGAGAAAGGCCTTTAAAGACGAAAATGCATTGAAATGTTAAATCGAAAAATCGCTATTTATATATAAGCAACGATTATAACGGTTAAATGGAAATATTGAACTGTAAATACAAACACATATTGTACGTGCAGGAAAATAAGAGAAATGTTGGACGCAATCCTATAGTTAAAAATTTACATACACGAAAATTATACCTCTTTATTAACAGGGTTCAACAGACTATATACTCTGATAAAAATATGACCAACAGAAGACTTGCAACATGACAGAAAATAAACGTGTATTACAAAAACTGTTAGGTAAATGCTATTTTATTGGGATCTATTGGCACTGAGTTGAAGAGTAATTTCATGGAATGAATGTGCGTGTCTTCTACTACATACTCTCTATATGACAGCAATGCATGCATTCCAACATAACGGGTATCATTTAGGGGTAAAAACTACTCCAAACAGAAAATATAATAGAACTATTATAAGAACTAGGCTTAAACATTTATTTAAATTTTTGAAGAATTATGTGAGCTGCGCGTCAGACCCCATTCAACGAACCTTTTTACTCTAGGTGTAAATTCTTAATTTGATTAAGCTGATAAAAGAAACCAAATGCAAAGTGAATTCAGTATGTACATACATACATAGAAACATATGTACACACTTTAGGAAACCATTTCTATGTATAAACATTTATTCAAATATTTTTATTTCGAGCAATTTTCAACATTCACTTTTTTCAACAAATTTCAATTTTTGGCACCATTTTTACTTAAGAGCAAATCAAGTCTGACACCAAAAATTTAAACATTTTTTTTAAGAATATGAACGAAAAGTTAAACGAACTAAAAACTAGGCACTAGCACGGAAATGAATTTGCTGATTGTATATAAATGTATTCTATAAAAAAATAAGTTAGGAAAAAATAAAGTTATCAATTAAACTATAAGTAAAACCTAAATAATATAAGACAAGCAAAAAACAACTTTAACAACGCACTGCAAGCACTGAGGAATTTGATTCAATTTTAGTGTTAGTATTTAAATTATGAGAGCAAAAATTTAGGAGACAACCCTTAAGTGAAACCAAATGAAAGGCAGCAGCAGTTAGTAACGCATTTCTCTAATTTCCTTTTTAAATCGAAATAAGCACGAAGACTTTTTTTATTTAGAACTTATAGAATAATCCACGTGCCTCTTCACCCTTTCTCGGTTGGGCAAACGCGCCTAGGGTTCGTGCATTGGCTCCGCATGACAGAATTCCGTATAGCGTGCAACCAATAGGTTCTTTAGTTCGTATAGAAATTTTGTATGTACTTGATGTTCAATTTAACTATAAGCTCATAAAAGACTTATACTCATCAAAATACAAAAATTTAAAAAACAAAAATACTCATAATTTAAAATTTATTAAAATTTAAAATTTGGCGGAAATAAAACGAATATAAAAGCTAACTGCAATACTTTGTAAATACATAAATATGTACACTAAAAATTTATGCATTTAAAAATAATCTCATTGACAAAATCGAATAAAAACAAAAAAAAACTATTTTCGAAAAATTTAAATAGTGTTTTGTCTTTGAAGATTCAATCATTCAGGTATGTATTATGGGAGATGTCTGCTTATGGTATAGGTGGAACACAAAAAATATTTATAAAGTTATAAGAAATGTCAGTTTTGATGAATATTAACTCCAGACTTCCATTTAGAACGGCTGTGTTTACTGATACCTTCGTAAGCAGTAATCATTTATTGAAAGGCAAGCTTTTAAAATCAGCAAACGCTGAGTTCTGCTATTAAAAATGAATTAATAAACATAAGTGGTCAACTGTATTATATTGGATTTTGTCAGTTTTAATCGCGACTTTATTTTGACTAGGTCTTCGCGTCAGTATTTCTTCCAGCTGATATTTAACGTAAATTGAATTTATTTATTTATTTATGTATTTATTTAAATCTATATTTCATAAATTAATTTATAAAATATATTTTGGGGCTGGGTTCCTAGACCATATAGCCCCAAGGGGGTTGTAGTTTATACTTCATGAAGTAGATTGTGTTTATTTAACGCATCTGCTAATATTTTAATGTTGTCTTCTTTGCTGCAATCGAGGATTTCTTCCAATTTGTTGTTGCGGCTGCCGGATACAGCACAGTTCTTAAGAATATTTTCAATACTAAGGGTCGTGTGGCACCATCTGCATTCTCTTGGCCTGGATTGTGTGAAGTAGTGTTCGGATGAAAATTTCGTTACCCCTGCCCTCATGCGGGCGAACCTAACGCAGTCATGTCTTGACCAATTTGGATTGTAGTTGGGTCTGTCGTAATTGCTATTATGCTTCCTTAGAAAAGTATTTACATATATGCTTCGGTGGCTTTGTTCGCGAGAGATTTCGCTACACTTAGGCTGTCTGTGCAGATCAATGTTCGGTTATTGTCTCTTGCTGCATGGTGGACTGCGAACTTCACTGCTGCCAATTCCGCATTGTAGATGCCAGCGTTTACAGGCAGAAGTGCTTGGTAAACCAGATTATAAGCGTTATCCGGGCGTTGTTCAATTACAGCATAGGATGATGTTCCATCAAGGGAAGAGCCGTCTGTGAAGTATGTTACATCAGGGGAGTACGAGTTCTTTAAATAAAGAAAGCTTCGTCTGTGGAGTTCAGGGCACGTGTTGTTCTTGTGGTAAGCGCTTAGTGAAATGTTTACTTCTAAATTTGCATCTACTAAGCTTTGATTAACCGGCTTTGGTGGAATTGGTGTATTGGTGCTCCTTAAATGTTCTGATATAAGTTCAATACTGCAGCGGTTGCTTCCTCTTTTGTCGTTTGACTTTTTTATGTGTTTCCAGAAGCTTTCATGTAGGGCATGTAAGGGGGATGTAAGAGATTTTGCTCCTAGTTTCGTAGATCTGAGTTGAAGTAACCACTGGAAGTCTCTATTTTCTTTTGATTTGCCTCGGAGGGTTACGCAGTGTTGAACAGCTCCTTCAACTAGTGATCGGCATATCGATAATGCTGACTCCATATGAGGCCCATTTTTTACACCGCATATTACTTTTAGTAAGTTGTGAATTTTGTTTAGCTTGTTTACAATGTTTTTGACCTGTTCATTCCACAATCCGTTTCTGGTGAATGTTACGCCTAAAACCCGCATGTTTGTTTTTAGTGTAATGTTTGTGTTGCTAATTGTCATATTATTATTGTCATATTATTATTGTCATATTATTAATATTATTAATATGACAATTTCTTTTTTTGCAAATGTGCAAGACTTCGGATTTATTGGCTGGAATTTCCGCTCCCGTTGTTTTGGCCCAGTTCTGGATTCTCCTGCTAAGGTCGTTCAGACTTTCATGTACCTCTTCTTCTGTGCCCGATGATAGTGCAAATATGTTATCTGCGTATATACCTATGAACTTTATTCCCGGCACGCTTGTTAGGGCTTTGGACAATGTGTTTGTATAGGAAAGAGGTGATCCTTGTGGGATTCCGTTGTCAAGATTCAGCGATTGTGATAAATATCCGTCTAGTTTCACAGTAATCCTTCTATGGGATAGGAATGAAGAAACTGGCACAAGAGCATAACGTACTAATTTCAGAAGACATAGAAAATGCATTTGACAGAGTAATATCCACACAGGTCACAAATGAATTACACAATTGGGGAGTTCCAAGTAAATTGAATTTAGTTACATCAATAAAACCACCCTTAGCAATTGCTTTTTAGTACTTTCGACTTCAATCCTGCATAAAATTAGCAAAAGTAGTTTAAAAGTAAGTAGGTTAATCCAAAAATGAAATAAACAATCGCAAATTTTTAACATTTTCAACATTTTTCCAACCTATTATGATACAGCGCCGAAAGAAAAATTGTGGTCGACAGAAAATTCTCTAGAATAAAATTTGGGTTCAACCACGGTATTGAGTAAACCTGATACTAACAATATGGTTATTTAAGAATTAATATATGAAGCAATGTGTATGTATGGGACGCTTCTGTTATTAGCCCGTTGACAGTGACTGGCGCAAAATTTTCTACAAAGATTAACAATAAATTGTTTCATTGTATAGGAACTACATCCGGACATAAGTTTGTGCTCCACGCCTAAAGCAGATAAATCCAAAGAATGTACATATGTATATGTTTTGCATAGATATGTGCTGATGGGGTCAATGAGGGCATGTGCGATTTCCCACGATTTCAGCGCATATAATGTTGCTTATCATCTGGTTCTGTTCTATATTTTATTTTATGTGACTGTAAAATATTTTTCACTATAAAGTATTCATGGTGTTTGTTCTGCTTTCACTTTTCGTTTCAAATTTATTGAAAATCGTTGTCTTGATAGATTTATATTTTTCTGCGAATTTTCGTTTACAAAATTTATCCACAAATGGAAAAATTTCCGCAAAAGACTAGCGAATCATTTTTTTTTTACAAGGTAATCGCAATTATGTTGCTCGCCACTTGGGTTCAAGATACAGCGATGACACCAGCATAGATTCCAACAATCCCGGTCGACGAAGACGTGTTGGAAATACAGGGAAAATTAGAGCGACGCTGACAATAAGACTTTTTGGATCCCCCATCACCACCAAAGAAGCGTAAGCGCTTTTGTTAAGGGCCTGCAAAATCCAATACGCCTCGAGTTAAATCTCATACTGGCAGCGGTGAAAAAGGTGACGGGACCTGTCCTATTTGCCTCGACAACTATGTAATTTCAGGGGAATATCAACAACTTAAATGTAGAATGCAGTTCCCTAGTAAATATTTGAATAACACTGCATTGCCACTATTTGCAGTTCCCAATAATTTTTAGGATTTTGGTTATTTGGATTTTAATCAGGTTTCAATCAACAAACCTGTAGATAGTAAAATATGCAACACTTTAAATTGCTTTATTTAAAACGTCAATATTCTCTGTATAAACAAAAACACTAACAAATCTTAAAATTAATAAACAAACAAAAAAGTCAACTTCAGCTTTAGGAAAAGAGAATTCGGGCACCAGAAGTTGAAGAACCACTTGTATATGTATGGAAGGACAAGATTGACCTTCCAGGATCCAAGAAAAATAAAATAAAATTATCAAATGTCAACGAAGTCTAAAGAAAATGCAGTGGAAACTTACTTACTTAATTGGTGCTATAACCGCTTAAGCGATTGTGGTGTGTATCTTGATGTTGTAACACACATTGAGGGACCTACAGTTTTATGCCGACCCCGAACGGCGAATGTTTGTTTGTGAGTTTTTTTTCATGATAGAAATACACTCGGAGGTTTGTCATTGCCTGCCGAGGGGCGACCGCTATTAGAAAAAACGTTTCTATAATTTTTTGATGTTACTTGATACTCGAGGTCGAAATATCAGATTTCAGTGCAGTATAAAACTTCGAAGTACTAGAAATAATACCCAAAAAGTTATAAAAACTGTACTAATTTTTCGCCAAAAGTGAGGTTATGTATGTAAGTGGCTTCTCCTTTTTTGGATTACTTAAATAAACATATGTACATTGTATGCAATAGAGAGTACCTCAACAAAAAGTGGCGATTTTTCCACCGGAATTATAAGATTTATTTTATCTTAAGGCCTCTGCTAAAATATTTCGAAAAATATTAAGATTTACGTGAGCTGAATCCAGGTGTCACCAAAAATGGGGTTTTTTTTATAAATAAAAATGTTTTTTTTAATCACTTGAGATTTTCGGAAAAAAATTTGATCAAATAAGTGAACGCGTGAGCAAAATACCTTTCTAATATACAATAAATCTAAATCCGTTAAGTTTTGACTTAAACAAACAAATCATGCAAAAAGTCGAGGCGAATCCATACAAGGTGGTGTTATAAATACAACTACAAAATTCCTATGTATTTTGATTTTGTTTCTGCGTAAGAGTTGTCAAAATTTAAATACATTTTGTTTTTGCTTTTACGGCTTTTGAAAGCTCATACGCCAAAGCAAAAACAAGATACATGTAGGTGAATAAAAAAAAATCAAATCAGCCGCTCTTATGCCATCACCTTCTATAAATTCACCTTGCAAAAAGTCAAAAACAATAAGAAAATAAAATCAGCTGTTCGACTTAAACAAACAAATCATGCAAAAAAAAAGTCAAAAACAATAAGAAAATAAAATCAGCCTTTCGAGTAACACCTCCTTACATAAATTCGCCTTGGGTTTATTCAAACTTTTTAGCCAATACGATTTATTAAAACTTTTTCTTAATTTTTACATTCAAACATAATTAGCTGCTGCAATTCAATGCGTTAAGTATCTTCCAACATAATGTGGTAGTCAAATAATAAAATTGAATACATACATAATTCAAAGAATAAATAAATGATTCGAAAGAATAAATTGTTTCACTTTAAAAGCAAATTATTCATGAGAAAATTTTTGCTTTCGAAAAAGCACCTATTTGAAAATTGATGTTTGATATGAATGGCCTGTTATCCAAATTGGTGCAACATTAATTAGCTGCTCCGGATGATAAAACTCGCGACTCTCTAACCTTTCCAAATCAATGTAACGCAAAATGTATCCATCCAAATTTCGTATACGTTGCGATTTCAGTAGTAAGGAACGCCGTTTCTCGCCGTAACTTTTTCGCATAACTGCGCCATCGGGCAAGTACAAAGGGTCATTTTTTTCAGTTTTATCCTCAACAGCAATCAGCGTTATTTCGGTGTCATTAAAGCCATAGTTAAGGGATTGATTGTTGCGAAACTTTGGATAAATACTGTAAAAGTGCGCTATGTCATCTTGTCCGGGAAGGGACATGCAGTTACGCAAAACCAGGAAACTTCTCTTATAAACATTCAAAATAAATTCTGATGAGTACCGAGCCAAAACCCGCAAAGCGATCGCCAACTCCGTTATCGCTATAAAGCTTACTAAGTGTGTTGCACAGTGGCCCAAATGTACTGATATGTCCAAGTTGTTGCAGCAACTATACACTGAAATTAATCGTTTTCCTTCGTCAAGGTCTCGATTAGTATAGTGTGTATATATTAGAGCCCTACCTATTTCTGCACGAAGTCCATTTAATAACTGAATAACATAGTGGTATTTCGGGAAGCCGAAGTTTTCTTCAATCAGATGTATTGCAACTTCGCACATCGCAAGGTGTACATCTTGAACCTCGCGTTCTACCGCCACCTCCATTAGCATGTAACTGACTTCTCCGCTCCTGGAATCTTTTAACAAAATCTAAACAAAAACGGATTTTATGATAATGTAAACTATCTGAATATATTTACCAATACACCCACCCAGCATTTGAAAGATTGTTTTGTTATTTGTGACACACTTGTGGAACTTTTTCTTAAGCTCGGTTGGCGGCTTGTTTTCAATGCGGAATTTTATTTATTTTCGATTATCGAGTTGTTTTTGTTTCCAAATGCTGTCTGGGCGCATGCATGTGTGTGCGAAAATATTTGCATGTGTAGCGAGTAAAAAAAAAATTCCCTTTCACTTCCCATACGAACAATGACGGAGATTTGTTAACGACAATTGTATTTTTCTACAATAAACGAATTTGTTTTAGTTGTTGAATTAAAAATAACGGAATCTTTTTTGTCGCTCAACAATCATGCCATGGGTATATCTTCCTTTTTGCTTCACAATGAGTAATACAAGAGTACAGAATGGAGAAAATATCAGTTTGACGATTTGCTAAAGTAATATCTTATTGGTTCTTTAGGAAGTTGCAGGAAGTATTCTTCAACTGCTTATACATATATGAGTCAAAAACTCGTTCATTCTCTAAAACTCCCTTATTCCTTGGTTGGCAGGAGTGTAGAATTAATAACAAAAACTCCCTTTTGTACTTTGGGAGGTGAAAGTGAGCTATTCCATTACTCGCCCTATAAAGCGAGCATACAAATTACATGCGGAATATCGCAGAAGTATAAGAAGTAAAGGGGAGTAATGCCCTACTCGCAAGGAAATACTTCCATATTACTCAAACGAGCATCCCTCGTTATTCTGGGAAGGTGCGTTTCGAAGTAAATAGAGCTTTAAAAATGGGTGTTTCTAATGAAGATGTTAATAATATCCGTCAGAACGATACATCATTAACTAAAGATCTACTTTACATATTTTAAAGCTGCCAAACGCTTTCTCCTATATACTTTTTGAGTTATTTTTCAGATATCACCAAACAGATGAAAATGTGGATCATCTAACATGCAATTACAATTTTTATAAATTGCTAACGGCGATCTGTACCATTCGTGTCCCAGATGTTTATAAAATTGAAAATTCCAAAGGTTTAAACAAATAAAATCATTTTAGACATTGTAGTTGGCTTTTTCTGCCTAGTAGTTCATCAACAGATTACCTCGATTTAAACCATATTTTATAATTTTTGCTTTCTTGGAACGGTACTTATTTTTTATGAAGGTATAATTTTTACTTTATTTTTATAGTAGTTACTTACACCACCGTACTGAATTCCTTTTTCCCGATAACAACGCCCATAAACCACCAGCGGTATGCACCAATTGTTAGCCAAACAGAATAAACGCAATTTTGCACCATAATCATTCAATCCACTATGAGTGAACGAAATAATTAATCACTAATATAAAGGTTATCTAATTAAACTTAAATCAAATGAATAACATACCTCACCCGGTGCACCATTGGTCGTGTTTTCTAAAAACAAAAACAGATCCGAATCAGACAATTCATGTATGTACTTACATCCACTACAAACATAAGAGGAGTATGCTTTACTCAACTGCACTTACCTTCTGATCATCGCTAAATTGCAGTGATTTTGGTTTTGCCCACTGAACCTTCAAATCATTACCCCACATGCGCATGCGCCCTGGTGTCGTACGCTTTTTCGCCTGTAGTGCTGTTTCATGATCATAAAATTCAATAAAAGCAAAGCCACGATTTAGATCACCCTTTATAGTATCAGCTGCTGACGAAGCATGTGCAGTACAGCGTTCCATGTCACGAAAAGCGTTCTTAAATCCAGCCTCCAACGAAGACAATGGCAACTGCTTTGGTATGTTGCTCACATAGAGCCGATTTTTACCTTGAGACCGATAAACACTCAAGCGTTCCCCATCCACAAATAGAAATTTCAATAATTCGTAAGCTGCCAACGCTTCATATTCCTGCGTATAGCGTACAAATGCATATCCACGGGACATACTAAACGATTCCATCATCAAGCGCATTTCATATACTTCACCGCACCGATACAGCCAACTAAGGAAGCGCACTTCATCCAGCGACTTAGGCAAATTCGCCACATACAGCTCACATATATAAGAAGGGCGCGGGCCCACATAATCTAATGGTGGTCCAAATACTTTGCGTCCATTCTCCAATATGGCTGGCAATGCAGCTGCCTTTTCTAAAAGTTCCTCGACGTTGAAAAACTTACGACTGGACGAACATGGGGACAGTGGAGAAGATGGAGAAAAGCTTCCAGGCGATCCGTAGGTCGACGAAGACCCAGAACTTGACCAATCAGACATTTTTTACTGTAGTGCGTTTGATGCCTAAAGAGCTCGATTCTTTAAATATTTCGTACCCAGGACTTTAACAAGTACAATATAGAAAACTTTACCTACTTATTCCATTTCTATGGAAATTCGCAATAACTCTGAAAAATAACGCATTTTTTACGTACTGAAGAATAGAGTTGTCAATGCGCAATTCATCTTTCAAGGGAACCGTCAGTCGACGTTAGGCGCATGTCATACGTTCAATATATAAGGAAAATATAATTTGTTGAATTTTCGGCAAAAAAATATTTGATTTATTGAATATTATAAAAACAAGTAGTCAAGGCGAATTTATAGAAGGTGATTGCATAAGAGCAGCTGATTTGATTTTTTTATTCCCCTACATGTATTTTGTTTTTGCTTTTGCGTATGAGCTTTCAAAAGCCGTAATAGCAAAAACAAAATGTATTTAAATTTTGACAACTCTTACGCAGAAAAAAAACAAAATACATAGGAATTTTGTGGTTGTATTTATAACACCACCTTGTATGGATTCGCCTTGCAAGTAGTCTATACTTTGTTCACATAAGTTTTACGTCCAGTAATATGGATCGCGATACATATTATTCATGAACACTGTGCGTGTAATATGCGCTTTAAGCTGAGGTAATAAATTTAGCTGTATCAAGTTACGGATAATTTTATTTCAAAAATATTTGAATCGCAATTCATTTGTTTATTTATTTAATCCAATAGGCTTAGCCCTCACAGATCAGATTTGATTTCAAAATAATTCAGTGGTAATAATTTAAAATACGTTATTACAAATTCATTCAAATAGTTTAGTCTTAAAGCAATATCTGCTTAAATCAACGTCAGCAATTGTGCAAATTGACTTGTATAACAGTCTAAGTTTATGAATGGGTTCGTTTCCACCAAGGCGAATTCATATCAGGTGGTGTTTTAAGTACGAAACAAAAGTTTAGACTAACAAAAAATTAGCACATTCACAGTATGATTTACAACAAACACATCATTTTGACTTAACGTTCACCAAGTGAATTCAATAAGCTGCTTGATCAACTTCACCTTATATGAATTCGCCTTGGTTTCTACCATAATTCGTTCTATGTGCTTGACAATAGAAAATATAACGCCCTTTTAGCGAACTCTTCGGTACGAGAAAGGCAATAGTACCAGAAGCTCTGGAGAGTCAATTTTGCTATCGTGAATATCTTTTATAAAGAGGATACCATTCATTCTTCTTCTGCATACAAGATTGACATATTTTTTTTTTTTTAAATAAAATGTCTATTTTTTACTTTGCGAATACCAATGCTGTTAAAAATATCGATGCGATATACAACGAAATATGTTTTTCCTTTGCCCATACCTAGTCGACGTAAAAACTAAATTCTGACCAACAAGTGGTAAAATCTACCACTTCATTCGAACAAAAACTACAATGCACTTAACCACGTCATTTCAGGATTTCGTAAACAGCTCATTGACATTCAGTTTTCGACGGCCCAAAATTAAAGCGAAATTGTGCTCAATGTTTGATGTTTAACTAAACGTGTTCGAATTTCAAATTTAGAATTTATGTATACTCCTTTAGTAAAAGTATTTATATATTTTATTCTATCTAGCATTTTACTTAACATACAGAGAAGATGAGGTTATGATACTCTTCTAGTAAAAATCCGATATGTGTATGAAATTATTAATCATATGCAATAATAGGCCTGCTGTGTTGATCTTCACATATTTCCGTACCAATACAGAGCTAGAACACGATCAAATTTCATAAAGTTGGCTTACGGAAAAATGAATCGAAAGAAAAACGTATTTGTTACGTACGCACAAATTTAACTGAATCTGCTATAGACTGGCAACTCTATTGAGTAACGGGAAGTTGTTATACTTCGGGAATTCAAATTCTTCGTTGATTTGGCAGCATTGTGCCAACGGAAAACCAGTCGGTTGTGAAAATTCACTGTCAGAAATTTGTAATTTGTTTTTTGTAAATATTAAAAATACACATAAATATTTTCTGTTTTTAATGGAGTACATTTCAGTAAAAGGGGCTGGCCAGAATATGAATGGCCCAATGTGCACACCGCTACATTTCGCCTATCCGCTCTCGTCGCCAGTTCCTTCGTCTGATTGTGCAAGCGGAAGCAATTTTACCCCCTCTCCGCCAAGGTCGGTGATTTCTAGTCCGCAACTACAGCAAACGTCCAACTGCCACCAATTGCAGAAGTTTACACTTATGCAAATGAATGGCCGCAAAGTTCTTGGCCCTCCTGAAGGTTGGAAAGGTCCGCCACCCTCAAGTGCATGTGAACTTTTTGTGCGCCGTATTCCGCGAGATTTAAATGAACAAAATTTGATCCAGCCATTTCTACGTTTTGGACGGATATATGAAATACGCTTGCCAATGGATTTTAATCAGGTAGTATTAAACAAATTTATATGTACCTGAATAAAATGTTACAAACCCGTCTAGGCAAATCGTGGTTACGCATACGTCAAGTACACCTCAGAAGAAGAAGCAGCGTGTGCAATGGAAGTACTAAGTCACTACTATGTAGCTCCTAAACGAAAGCTAGAGATTCTGCATTCATATGAAAAGTGTTGCTTATTTGTGAGCAATATACCAAAACATTTAGATGAGAACGAAATTGAAGAAAAGCTGCGCACTGTTTTTCCAACTATGGAACGTATATATTTTCGTGGAGCTGGTTTAGCCCAGCGGAGTATTGGTGAATGTGGTGAAGATGATGGGCTCAATGGCTCGCAGGCAGTTACATACCAAGCAACATCCAATGATCAAAAGAACCGCGGGCATGTCTTCATACATTTTCATTCGCATTTAGATGCTTTGGAAGCAAAAAAGAGCACAACACCAGGGGTGATCCGTTTGTGGGATCGTGATTTGAAAGTGGTTTGGGCAAATACGGAACGTGATACGGATATGTCGAATTCGGTAAAATAATAAAATTTAGAAATTTAAGTATATTCGTAAAGGTATTGTTCGTAATTATTTTGCAGAATAAAACACTATTCGTGCGTAATGTGGATCTTTGTGTGAATAACCGCGACATTTTCGACTTGCTTGTGACCTGCGTGCCCCGCCAGGAGATACGTAAAATTACAAAAGTACGTACAATAGCTTTTTTTGATTTTACAACCCGTGAAGCGGCCGAGAAGTGTTTACAACAGTTGCAGGGTACTGTTATACGTGGACAACGGCTTAGTCTCGAATGGGCTAAGCCATCAGAGAAGTAAGGAAATAATACATTATTTTTATTTTATTAATTATCTGGTGTCTTCTAAAAAAAAAGGCAATCTCTGCACCGCATGTGTCGGACTGACTTTGATGCTATGCTTCGTCTTAAATGCATTGCTAACTCTTGGCAAATACCAATCATTATTTTTGGTACATACTTTGAAAATGAGGGCTTACAGTATGGCGCTGTGATGTTGCGCAATGTGAGTGGTACAGCGCGAGCTATATTTTGTGCACTACAAACGCATGAGCTTGTGGATATTCATTCACGTATTTGTGAAGTTGTTTGTGTTCTTTTGGAAACCATAGGTGCTTTTCCGGACTACAACTACGTATTCTATGTGGAGAAAGACAATGCACATCTTCGTAAGTTGTATTTGTATTTATCAATATAAAAAACTGTAATATAATACTTCTTTGTTTCAGTGGGAATGGTTACACACGATGCGCAATCTGTCGGATTCATCGCCTCTTTTCAAGTACCTAAATACTTATGTTTCGACTTAAACGAGATCATTGATCTTAGCTGGGCTGTAGCAACTTTAGCTGCCGTTAACGAGGATGCTCTGCTTCAAGCTTATCACGAAAGTTTTCTAACTAATACTGCAGCCACATATTTGCAAAATTTTGTGGTATCAGGGCATCGAATTTTTGGCACGATCATGCCAAAATACCGCAATAAGCAACCTTTAAAACATAATCTAAATGATACCCAAATTATAATGGCTCTGTGTTACGTAACGACGGGCACAAACATAGCGTTACAAAGCCGCCCATACCTCCCATACCCAGTGTCCTTATTTGATAGCGGCTATGAAGGTTTGCGTTTCGTTTCATTAAAACTGTTGCCAATTGCCGTCACTCAATCTCGGTTTTTGGTGCACCATGTTCTCAATCATGTTCAATTCGGCAACATACAACTATTTCATCCAGCACAACGTTTCCAATACCCACCTTTATGGATCACCGGCTGTTCTTATGCAAAATCGCTAAAACAACCTACACAGGCGCGAATAACGACTGTTCATCCGAATAGCACACAAGATGAGCAACAATATAATATTATAACAACTGACGGATATTTGCCACATGCGGGTTACGTTACTTCCAGAATTGTAACACCGATAAGTGGAGAGGCGCTCGACATGAATTGAATTTTATATATCGACTTTAATATTTTTTTTTACAAACTTATTTGCTTAATGTTTTTGCAGTTTCCTAACTATATATATTATTGAATTTTTTATGTGTTTAAGTTGTATTTGTTGTATTTAGTTGTTTGCGTAAACGATTCTGGTATTAACAGTATCCAGTATTGGTCTCCTTGATTTTATAAACGTATGCGCTTGGTTTATCATTGATTGACTGTTTTAAGATTTCACGAATTAAAATGATTTTATGTGTTGAAAAGAATTAAAATTTAAATTTTGTAGCTTTATTGAAAGTGCTCCTTCAAGTTCGTCAGTTCGTTTTCTTTTTCACTATGTCTATTTTTTTGTAATGAATTTAATAAAATATTTTATTTATTTGCGAAGGTAAAAATGTTTTTTTGATTGATCAAGACTGATTTTACAGTACTTCAAGAAATGTTGTGTGGGGGCTACTTTGTAAAGCAATCCGAACGAAAAATTGTTCGCAAGACCAAGGTGTCAATAATTTGTGTATAGATATTGGCTAGAAGTGCAAACGAATAATTGGGGGGGGGGGTGTTTTGGTAAACACTTGAAAGAGCTTTGCCGTTAAGCATCAACCGTTATTTATTTGTGTACTTAAACAATTTGTTTAAAAAAGATTGGGTTAAGCTTAAAAAAATATTAATTTCTACATTAGGATGTTTCACCAAAAAAAAGTGCGGTTTTCCACCGGAATTATAATATTTATTATCAAGCCAATTCTGAATAGAAACTCCCGTGGATTTTTTCTCCCTTTTCCAGTGTTAAACCAATTGAAGACGGGAACAAATTCACCCCGAGTTTCTAATCAGATATGATTTAAGAAAAATTACTTATGATGATGAAACGGTGTAAGCTTAAAAGGTTGCTAAAAATTAATTAAAAATTTGTTCAACGCAACCATAACAATGAGATTTGTGCGAAACAAATTTGGGACGTGAATGGTGGTATTTGCAAAGGAATAAAAACAGTGAGAAATTACCTTTTCAATGATATAGTTAATAGCCTAAATTGGTCAAGTTCTGGTTGAGTCATTTAAAAATCTCATTATTATGATTCCGTTGAACAAATTTGTATTACTAAATATTTTGGTTGATGTCTTAAAACATAATGAATTTTATAATGTCTATGCTTCTAAACAACGGTACCGATTTTTTTGTATGTGGAGTGATGTGCCCTAGTGTACAGTATCGGGCATATTAAATGCAAAAATAATTTCATAATAAAAGATAGTTCATTCTATAACTGAAACTATATGAATAAAAGTTTAAAACTTTGTATGAAATTCACAAAAATTCACTTTTTAATCAGTTTTTTTTGAAACTTTTCGGGTATTAAGTTTTGTGGGCGATTCATTTTGAGTATAACGCATGAATAAAACTAATTTTAATTTGGAGCAAAATGCGCAACACCATCAGCAAAAAATATCCAAAATCAGCGGTGTTTTCTAGCCACATAAAAATTACGCTTTATTATAGTACAATTGAATGTAATACATATAAAACTGCGCACCCGAATTGTTTCTAAAAATTCTGATAAAAAGTTTGAAAATATAAGACGATATTTTGAAATTTGTCGAATTTTTGTGAATTGCGGGAAAGGTCTGAAATTTTTATTTATACACATAATAGAATGAGTCATACTTTTATACAAAATTATTAAAAGTAAATTAGTAAACACCTTTGGCAAACAGCATTAACTTGAATTTTGGAGTTTTAGATATGACGAACGCCATATATTCATAACGTAAACATGTTCTTCAAAAAAAAAAAAACAAAAAAAAATAATAGATATGTCATTATATGATTTTTCGAAAATGTTTAATTGAAAAAAATAATTATTAAAATCGGCAATTTGTATTGAATATAAGTGGCAAATCTAAATAGCAAAATGGTAGAGGACTTCATTCAGTTCAAAGTCGACTTGTTTTCTCAGTAAAAACAAAATTAATCAAGCCAAATCTAAATATAAAATCCCGGAGAATATTTCTCCTTTCGCTGCATTAAATCAATGGGAGAAGGGAACAAATTCCTCGGGAATTTCTATTCAGAATAGGTCTGAATATATTTATTTATCCGATCAAAAATATTGCTATTATATTTGATTGTAACCGCTAAAGATAAAAACATTTTGTGGCTACGTATAAAATAAATTCGAAATAATTTCTTTAAAAATGTGAACAACTCACCGCTTAAAATAAAGAGATTAAATCATTATCTGGAAAATAAATTTGCAAAATAGTATAGCAAACTGCAATTAAAAGGAAGTGCATTTTCTTCTTTGATATTTAATTTCAATAAAACATTATATTGTGAATACGTAAACAGCTATTTTTGACCAAAAACATAAAACTAAAATTTTAACTGTTATTTTTTACCAAATAAAGTAAACATTATCAAATAACTCTAGTTTTACAACATTTTGTTTCATATGTCGATGTAGTTAATTTTACATATATCAATTTGAAATTGCAATATTTTGTTCCGTCTGATAATAATCCTGGATCCCGGAACAATGGAGATTTATTTCAATATTTTTTATTTATGATGCAAACAACATAATTGTAGACACAATTCAAAAGTAGAATACAAATGTTTCGCTTAAAATTTTAAAGCAATCAACTTTCCAAAATAAAAATTAACTAGAGTATAAGCTTTGAACGGATACTTTTTCTGCTCGAGTTGATTAAGCCTAATGCAAAATACTCGTACACTGTTTACTAAGCAAAAATTGTTAGTGGACACTTATTTTTCTGACTTTAAAATTCATAAATTTTAGAATATTTAAATTGTTTTAAAGATAGATATTTGAAATGAAGCCAAACTAAATGGTTGAAGCAATTAATATATTTCTAAAAGTCCGGGCACACTACAACATAAATTCCTTACATATTTATTTTCGTCCAGATTACTTCGCATACACTAACTGCGTCCACACTTATCCTTTCTTATTTATCTTGGCAGCACTTCAGCCACAGGGTTGGTTAGTTCCTTCTTCAAAGAAAAAAATGTGAGAGATTGTATACATTTTCAATATATTTAAATTTTAGTGTGATAATATTTTTTTTTTAATTAACGATCAGGAAAGAAAGCTTCTAGAGGCAGTAAAATTTAGACCCGACACTGATTTGTTCAAAATCAAATCATAAATCAAGATTTATAACAAAATATTTAATTTCATATTATTTTATTAACATTTTAGTTTAGTAACTATAAAAAGTAATTTGCTCAAATTTCGTATACAGGATTAGGCTGGGGAAAGGAATACGTGGGTCGAATTTTTGTAGAAAATGGGCGTGATACCTTAAAATGATACTAATTCCTTATGTTTTTATTTAAAAAAACAAATATCGTTTGAGTTTTAAATATATAGTTTATTATATTAGCTGGATTTATGAAATAGAACTAGCACTATTTATTTGAAATAAAAACATGAGCCGGGTATTTAGAGTTCGGCTTCACCCTAATTAGACTCTTCTTGACTTCTTTAATCGAATAAATGTTTTATACGGCGCTAAACTTTGATGGAATTCGACTGACGTGAATTGTATTTTAAAAATACTTAAATGCCATAAGTAAAGAATAGGATCCGTTAAGCTAGAAAAAAGGAAAGATAGGCATGGTCGGGGGCGTAAAGTTTGAATTTTCAATAGTTTTAAAATTTTATATTACAAAATATTTTATTTTATTTTATTTTTATTTTATTTATTTATTGGTTACAGTCTTGCGACTTTAAACTGTACAATTTTACATAGTTATAATATATTTTACATTAAAGCATACGTATGAATACATGTTAGATATATTTCTAGAAATCATGAATAATGAATAAATTTGCTTAACAATAATTGCGTAGTTGAGTAGCTGGAAATGCCTAGTTTCCAGTCTACCATTATGTGCCAGGGGCGGAAAAGCCAAGTTTCCGCCCCGCATTCCTGTTATTTGGTTTCTGATGGTCGGAAAGACCGAGTTTCCGATCCACATTCCACATTTTTTCTTTCCATACTCTATGTGAATCGAGTGGAAAGGCCTTCTGCTCCGATCTATATACGAAGAGTTTATCATATCATAAATAAGGATATGGGTGAATAGGATATGGGTGAATAGGTAATTAAAAGACCGCGACTATATAATGTTCCGATGCTGCTATGAATGTTTTTTTATATTGTTAATTATGTATTATTTTTCTTTTTCTCAAAATACATATAAATAATATATATTATAAATATACATATCAGGTGAAAGATCCCAACCGTATCAGTATTATCGATATTTAAAAAAAAAATCAAAAAATGAATCAGTAAAAAGGGGCAAGCCACAGTCACTTTTTTTATATTCTACCTCAACGAATTTTTAACTTGTTCAGAATAAGTTTACTTAAGTTATACTTGGGGCACTAACCCTAAATGAAACTACTCTTCTACCATTTACAAAAATTTTCTATTTAGTGAAAATTTATAAATTTCAGGATTGTTGTATCAATAGTATGGCATCCGGTGAATGTATTCAACTTCTGCTTCTAAATATCTTCTTTGGCAATGTTGATCGTGTTAGTTACATAGGAAGTTTGTAGGTTTATCTGTTTTTTTTTCGATTCAAAAGAATTTAATCTAATAAGCAGGACAGTTCTCTTACCAATGCCATGACAACCAATCAAATTTTCATACTAATGTATTGCTGCAAATAACAAGATACACGTTAATTTAATTTATTTATCTTTAAGCGAGAAAGTAAGCAACCGAATATTCTCTTATTATGCAGCACGTGTACACCTTATTGCAATTTAATTGTAAACAATTTATTAGCACGTAAACAATTGAGACCTACCTCTGAATCTTAACAACCACTGGGTAGAGAGTGAAAAATTTAAGAAAATGCGTTTTCCACACAGAGTACTTTGATGATCAGTCTCTTTTCAAATTTCGAATCGAACACTACGTAAACACCAGAAAAAGTGCACATCGACACTGACGTTGTGGTCTTTAGTATAATAGACTGAGTTTGTGCATATTTTTAGAAAATTTTGCTAGCAAACGAATAACATAAATAAACTGCCTCTGTTCCTGGGTTATAAAAAAAACGAATTTGGGCAGATTTCTAATTAAAGGTGTAATGGATTTGAATTTTAAATCAGAGTCGATGTTTTCAAGAAGTTGCCTGTGTACTGGTGTTGGTAGTTATAAGTGAAACGAACCGAAACTGCAATATTGGAATTTCCACTTTTGTAATTGTATTCGTATACATACATAGATACATATGTATGTATATGCAAATGTAAGATTTTAAGCATATACACTCGAACATTAAAATTTACAGATCTACATACATATTGGCTGGCATATCATCTTTTAGCAAATGCTGGTTAACTCAGCATGTCAGTTTGCATGGGAAATAATTGTGGGCTAACGCGACCGCCTCTTGTCGCAGTAACGTATAGTGTTCAAAAATTCTTGCTTTGTGCCCTTCTGGTGTTCCTCGTTTTTCCGCATGCCTCACAAGAGTTCTTTCAGATCAGCGACGCTGCTAAGGGTGGCAGTGTTGGACATGTCGTGGGTGCCATCAAACCTATAGCAAAACGCCCGTTCGAGAAGAAATTCAAATTTCATAAAATTGAACGCTTATATTCAGACGATAAGGAGGACACAGATGACGGGGGCAGTGAAGATGATGAAAATGACAGCATCGGTAATCAAAAAAGAGATGCAGACACCAGCCAGCACACGGACGCTAACGAACCAGCGACTGAGTCAGACGAGTTGCCGTTCAAACGCGCACGCACAGCTCACAAAGAGCGACACGCTGCCACTTCCTCCACTACTGTGACGAACGGGAAAATACGCCAAACTATTAAAAAACAGAGAGATGTTGTAGAAAATGAAAGAGATAAAAGCGAAGAGTCGAAAACTTTATTTGACTCATTATTTGGGTATCTCTTTAGTGGCGGAAGCGATGCTGATCAGCAACCGAAGTCAACCAGTGAAGAGGAGAAGTCGGCTGAGCAAAAGGATCAATCAAATGGCATTATTGACTGGCTAAAATGGTTGAGTGAACGAAGTGAACGGGCTGACGTGAAAAAGACCGCGGATCCTGAAGATACAGAGCCTTGGCTTTCTTATCTTAATCGTTGGCCATTTAATAGTTTTTTCCCCTTTGGCAAGCCAGCAAAACCAATACGATTGCCGAGAAACAATCATCAACCCAAACAGCCCGCTTCTACAGACAATGGCGATTCGGATGAAGCGACAACCACTATGTCACCAGAAAATTTCGAAACTGCATTGCATACGCTACCCAGCTTCGTGGTGGATCCAGCACAAGTCTCCAATATCGAATGCAGACAACAATTGCAAATATTCCATCGACAACTCCGCGGTAATAAGTTGTGGACCCTACAGAGTGCGTTGATGGAATTTTCTTGTTTGCCTTATAGATTTTAATGTAAATATATATGTATGTATTTATTTTTGTGTATATATATAGTGTTGGACGCCACAGGAAAAATCACGCCCGGGCTATTGCGTGGCAACATCAACCAATTAGGAGACTTCGACCAGTGCATGCAGGTGAGAACTGTGGTGAAGGTAACACCGGAAATTTCAGTACGCATTCGAGGGAAATACTGTTTGGCAAATATAGAAATGCAGACTTCAATAAAGGAGCTAAAGGTACCGATATATTATGCACAGGGACGTGCTCTTTGGAGAAGTCATTCCGGAAATGTAAGTCAAAATTAAAAAAAAACAATATTGTGAATGCACGAAAAAATACTGTGGTTGTCCTTCACGCAACTGTGGCAGTCTCTGCAAAAAAAAGGTAAACGGTTAACGGTTATCAACTATACCATCCGTGATGCCAGAACTATACTAAAAAACGTAGATTACACAGAAGTTGCATGTCGTTTTCGTTTACATAAACTAATTGATGCAACTTCTTTGTAATCGGCATACGTTATTTGGTGTGTGGCTCCTATTGTACTCGTAATATTGCTTCCATAATTTTAGCTATGGATTTAAGTTCCGATAACAATCGTTTGAATAAGATAAGATTTCTATGTTCGGAATTATATAATGACGGGAGCTGAGAACTAAGGTAAAAACTATTCTTATTATTTTTTTCTCAAAAGCTTAGAGATTATTAAACTTTTACAAGATCATACCTCTTCTTGCGAGTATAACTATTCTCAATACTTCCATAGCCATCTTCGTATTCCTCATTTCCTCAGCATGTACATTTTTCACATAAAATGACTATAGTGCTTAGCATAACTATACGACAGTTACTTTTTGACAGGTTTGGCAACTTTATTTGTTACTTGCAAGTTTTTTATTAAGTTTTTATAAAAATACAGCTCTTTCTATACCAAACTCCGTATAATTTCATCTTCAAAATTGTGTAAATTGCGCAAATGTGCAAATTTTAATAAACATCAGCAAATTTTCTCAATCAAAAGTTGATAATGAGAGTTTTTAAACATTTTTTGAGTATGCAGTATTGTAGCCAATTCAATTCTAGTATAATAAAGTGAGTAGCCAGAAATTCTCGTTGATTTTTAATATTTTTTTGCGCGGTTTATTTCATTAAAAAAATTCGAGCATGCGTTTTATAGACGAATGTGCGGAGAATCGTCGGAACAAAATTTTCAATGAAATCGTCGAAAATTTGTATCCACTTGACTCTGCATACCCAAATTTTTTTCAAAAAATTCGAGTCACAAATTTTATAATCTAGTGTAAAATTTGTTGAATTCGGAAACGGCTTTATAACATTGGGAATTCGTACACAATTGAGTTCAGTAAAAACGCTTTTTATAGGTGATGAAATTTAATTTGTTTTATGTAAAACATTAATGGAACTTTTCTAATGTCAAAACTATTATTTAAACCTAATTTACCACCTCTACTATATGACATAAAAAGTACATGTTAAAATCATGAAAAACAAAGTTTTGATATAATCACTATTATGGTTTCTTTTTAAACAGCCCAGCCATTTCGTTCCACGCTACGATGTCGCCAACTGGGGTGTTTGCATTCCGCATCTCTGCAGCGGAGAGGTGGTGCAGCAAATGATCAAAAACAACCTGCAGTCCTACAACTCGACAGGTGTAGAGTTTCATGTGGAAGTCGATGACAATGATTGTTACACGAGGCTAAATATTAAGTTCTTGAAGCTCATTAAAAAAGATCGTAAATTAGCGTTCACAATGTATGCACGTTTTTCATGGAATGTCAATAACTTTAATACAAATTTTTGCATACGTGTAGTTTCTACATCAGCGGCCTTGTGACATTATCTGCTGGTTCCTTGCTTTATAAATACCGCTCCAAAATTAAGATACTTATCAAGCTAACACAACCAAAATCCGAACCAAATTGCGAAAACGAAGGAAGCGAAGATACTGTTCATGAGGTTTCTCATTCTATGGACACAGAAGATGCTCAGGTTGTTGGTGAAAATACCGAAGTTATCGCAGAACCGAATACCGAAGAGGAGCAAGTCAAATCAACCGATAGCGGTGAGTTCTTACCTTCTTAGGTAAATACATATTTACCCCAACAAAATGTACGTATGATTCCCACAGTGCTTCAGACCCTTACTGCCATGCTTCGGGACATCATCAGTACCTTCTCGCCCCAACGCACAGTTGTCGAACTGATCGGAACAGATAATTTGAAATCCCAATTTCCAATATTCAATATACTCAAGCTAGGTGCTACATTCGCTCTTTATGTCAATTTTAAATACATAATGATTGGGCATCTTCCTATCGTCAATCGGGATGAACTAGTTCAAACATTGGAATATCCACAAAGCATACTCTTCCGATCACCAATGATCTATATGGATGCGCTTTTAATGATAAGCGGTTTCTTGGTTGCTTATCAATTGGCCGAAGAAATGGAACAAAAATCACAAATTCAGCTACTTAAGCGTATGGCTTTGAAAATATCAAGGTATGCACATATTTTTACAGAAACACAAACCAAACCACATCATCTTTGTATGTCCACCGCCTTCTTAGATACCTGCCCACTTTATATGTAGTACTGTTGTTCCAAACATACATCATTCCATTACTTGGAGCCGGACCGCTCTGGACGAAATTGATTGGTCAAAATACGGCATTATGTGAGCAACAAATGTGGCGAAACTTTTTCAGTGTTCAGAATGCAATCGACTTTGAAGAGACTGTGAGTGAAAAAACAATACCCTATAAAACTTCGATGGATTATTATTGACATAAATTTGATGGATTATAGTGTTCACCCATGACCATACAATTAGCACTTGAAGTGCAACTCTATATACTGGGGCCGTTGATTGTGTGGCTCTATTACACCGATGCGGATGCGGCATTCTTTATCTACGGCACTTTGCATGCAATGTCTGTGGCAGCACGTTACTCGCGCACAAAGCATGAGTACCTGTCGATGACTCTATTTCATGGCATGAAGTAAGATCACTTACACATTTTTTGACTAATTAAATCTGTAGTCATCATTTATTATTTTCATCTCCGTAGCGTCAGTAAGTTCTATCGTACAGCCAATTTACTATTTTCTTCACCGATAAGCCGCGCAACGCCCTATTTGCTTGGTATTGGTTTGGGTCTATTGCATCGCTCTCACACCGGTACACTGAAGATCGCAAGCGAACTCAAACCCGTGGGCTGGTTATGTGCTTTACTTGGTTTGTTATGGTGCTGCTGGTCGCCATCAGCGGGTATGCGCACCGATTTCGTTTATACATCCAGTGATGCTGCTTCCTACGCCGCTTGGTGTCCACTCATACTTAGCTTAGCTTTGGCTTGGTGCATTTTTATGTTTCCAAGAGGTGAAAGCTCAGTTCTGCATTTCCTTACTACAATGAGACCTGTGCTGTTCCTTTCACGTATAACTTTCCCCATACAATTGACGACTTATGTGGTGGTACTGTACAACACTGCTAGTATAAGTGAGCCCCGCAAATACCTTTTTAGTGACTTGGTAAGTTTACAGTCTCTATTGAATCGAGGACGTTTATTAAACTAACTACATATTTACAGGTCAACTACAATGAAATTGGTGTCATTTTGGTCAGTGGCATAGCATTGGCTTTTCTTATCGATGTACCAGCACAGCACATCCGGAAAGTGATAATAAATCGTATCTTTGTAGAGCGTCCAATACGCGAACACGAACACGAACACGAACAGGATACAGAGCTCAACTCATGTGCTCAGGCTTCCGAAGCTGAGGCAGAGATTGAAGCTGAAGCAGAAATTGGAACTGAAGCGGACAACGAAGAACCTAGTGAACAGATTAAAGATGGAGTGGGAGATATTTGGAGCACTGAGGATTTTGGCAAGAACAGTAAAATGGAAAAAGCTGACGAAGAAGAAAGTGAAAATATAATTGAACATGATGTTGCAGACGAAGCAAACGAAATTAATGAAGAAGATGAAATTGAATCACCACCGGAAAAGGATGATAACGAAGAAACTGCCACAAGTTATACACGAAGACGACGACGAATCAGTGATGATTAGATTGAGTAACAAGACCGCCAAAAGATGACAACTATCATAAAATTTGAAGATAAAATAAAATGAAATAATATAGTTAATGAATTCCATGGTGTCGAGTAGAACTGCATCAGTCCATGTAGTAAAATTTTATAGAGTTACTCTCCCATTATTGAAAGAAGAATTTGAAAAACTATTTTTCTTTTGGGAAAATATGCGCCGGGATGAATCGACCCATTTAACACGAACATAATACATACAGAAGGCGGATTTTTTTTTCCAAATTGACCTAGCTTAGCACGGTTCAAGAAAAGAACGTAGATTATAAAGAAGTTGCGTCACTCCCACCGTTCCTCTAACCGAAAATCTTGACCAATCACAATACCTGAACTAATTTGAGTTTTGCTGATTGACATTAGAATCTTACATGATCCAATTGGTTTCTGGTCAATAAAAATTTAAGCATATAAAAGACAGCTTTCGAGTATTTAATTATATAAATATAGTTATTTACATTACCTTAACCCACTAATGTTCACTGCAACAATGAGACCCAATAAAAACCTACAGTAACTTTTAAATCATAACTTTTAAAATTTTAGTAATAGTTTTTTTTTGGATTTCCGCGCTATTCGCCAAGAAATATTTACTTCAATTTGAAATATTTTCTACAGCTTCTTCAGTAACTAAATTAAAATCCTTTTCTAAACATACCATTTCGAAACACAAGCTGATTTTGAATTTTTTAAACCAGTTCCACCCAATTGATTCACCCAAATCCAAGTAGCTTCATTCGAAATTCCCGATTTTGAGCTTAATTTGTTTATGATGAATTCAGCTTCTTGATGTGAACAATATTGTTTATATACATACTTAGAATTTTGCTTAAGGTGGATGTTGTTGTCTTCTTCTGTATTTTCCATAAATAAAATCTTCATCCTCAAAATCGAGTGCACTAATATTTGAAGAGTATGTGAAGATTACAATTCAAGCTTGTGTACGCCCGTCTCTTTCTTTGAGAAGCTGTGAACTGCATACGTCCCAATGTTGTTCAATTTTGTTGTTGTACATATGCCACTTGATTTGTTGCCATTTTTATTTTTTTTAAGTTTTACAAAATAGCAATGGGTTTTTCATTTAAGGGTTAACAATTCAAAAAACTTGACATTACAAAACTGCCAACGCGTTCTCTATTTAACACACATTCTTCATACACTTTAATAAAAAGGATGTTTTTATGAGAAATTGTTTGCAACTTTGTTGATACCTACATATGTATGTAGGTGTGTATGTATGTATGAATTACACTTAGCAAAAAAAAAGGATATTGAAAAGGTGTTACTCCGGTTGTTACCAATATCATTATCGGGCATGTTCTGAAATTCACTTCCACTCGTAAATTTTCACTTCGCACGAATTTATAGTTTTTCTCAGGTTCTTATATGTACATATCTTACATATGTATGTATGTCGTATGTCGTATACATTGGCAAATTCACGAGTATCTAAAATTGAGTGTTTTTTGTGAAAATTTTTAAAAATCATGCAGTTTTCATGCATATCCATGTCTTATTCGATACCAAATTATTCCATTTCATTTTGTTATAGAAATAGGGAAGAAGGAATTATCTGGATCAAAGTATTTAAAAAATTGAAATACTAACCGATTTCCATGACCAATGTATCGTTGAAAAGGTTTTTGCAGCCCTATAAGTAATAATCTTGGGAATTTGTTATTTATTTTATTGTTTCTCTTATACTGATGTTTATGCGACAGAGCTAAAAGACGTGAATGACTTAATTTTTCCAACAAAAAAAAAAAACTCGAATGTATTAAAAGGAGTACGGAAATTTACGCGATATAGAAAATATAGTTTTTTTTATGTTAGCGGTATTCACGCCGGGCCAGTTAAACGAATTAGCAAGCCTTGTGTGAATGTAACTATTGTAATTTACATAATATTTAAACCAAACAATTCATAGGATAAGGTCATGTATGGAATAGACATCAGATAATGATCTGCATGACATTGCTTATACGTGCTCGTCTGCTCGTTAAAATATGTAAATAGAGTTAAATCTGATGGGCCAAATTTCACCAACGAAATTAGAGAGTATAAGACGTTAAAATGTCTCAAGTAGAAGTTAACTTATTTAAAGGGAATTTGACACAAGTCGTCCACATCAATGATATGGCATTAAAGTAGAGAGAACCCGGTTGCCATGGAGCTGTATCGATTGGCAGCGAAAGGCTGTTCTCGTTTTCGAAAAGTTACGGCATCTTTAACGATTAACGAAGCATTTAAAAAGACACTGAAGATAGCACAACGTTGAAACCGATTTGTGCCCCAACCGAATTTGGCAAGGGATGACGGGAAATTGCTCCAAAAAACATCAAATTTTCCCCTGTCGGGATAATAGAAAATAAAAAATAAACTAACGAGCACATCAAATTGAGCTCAGGATGATTTTGCTCAAAGCAGAACAACTAAACTTTCATCTGTAAAAACGCGCTGTTTTCCCGTGAGTTGCTCCATTTTTACCAAAAGTAAATTGCCAACTGTCAAACTTGAGTTTTATTATTATGATTAAGAGTTAAGAGAATATATATTTTTTCGTTCTTTACACAAAACTATTCCACTCAAAACGTATTAAGCAGATTGAAGCAGTAAAGACAATATAATGATCGCATGTATTTTGTTGTTGTGTTTAGATGCGGAATACCAATAAAAAGTCTCATAAACTAATTGAATCGCGCCAATAAATAAAAACTGTTTGATAGATTTAGAATTATTACTATGAAATGTAAAATGTAAACAAAGTTTGACAGTTCAGAGACTTTTTAAAATGAAAATAATCAAATTAACTCCGACTTATGTATATTTAGTACATTTATAAATTTATTAAAATCTTTATTCGAAATGTGTTCAGCTTAAAATATGTGAATATCCATTTATTTATAAAACTAAAATCTATCCTACCGAAAGTATTAGCTTTCCATTAAACTAACTATGATTACTCTAATCTTTTAAATAGGATTTATCTTGAATGGAGTATATCTTCCTATTAATCTTTTGACGCCAAATGGAAGGATTGTCTTGTAAAGCGGCAAGTTTCATTATTATTTACATCCATATATGCACGATAATAAAATACAAAATTTGACAACAAGTGCCTAGATGTTTATGAATATATCTTTCGTCTTTTAACAAAATAACTTATCTCGACTTAACGCTCTCTTTCTAAAATTTTAAAACCAATAATTACTTTAGAGACCTGTTGAGTGAAGGTTGTATTAAAATACATAAGTATATACAAATTTTGTATATGAATGACTCAGAGTCTTTTGAACTGGAAATAAGGAAGTGGTTTTCTCAAACAATCCACAGATAGCGCATATTGGTATATACCATGATTCATTTATTAAAGCTTTACTCAGTAAACAGTTTTTTCGCTCCCCCTTGACCAAATCGGGTCCCTTAGCTACTCTTATTTCTATTTTCTCTTGGAATAAAAGACTAAAATTGCAAATTAGATGACATACATGAGAGTTTTTGCATAGGTAAAATGAAAAAACCTTTGGTAAGTGAGTCTTAAAACTCTATTGCCACTATTGAACAAATCTTTAATAATTGAATCAAGGGTATATATCTACATATGAATGTATGTACTTTGCAAATTATGATTAATCAAAAATTTTCCGAAACTTACATGTGTATACGAGTAGGTATTACAAACTATGTATGTATGTATGTACATATGTGTACGAGTATATATGTATGTATGTAATTTAAAAATAAACGAAAAAAATCTTTCATTTGGTATTTATATATATAGAGTATTCAGCTACGCCACCTGCTCCTCTGAGGTACTGGGACTCTGATTTTCTGATTTTCTGTTTTTCTCAGCACGTCCCGCCTTTCTCAGCAATATTCGCTCCAAGGCGTGTATGGGCGATTCGAAGAGTAAGCACAGCACAAAGGCTAAGACGAATGTGTCCACCGTGTGACTGATCATGTCATTCTCCTACAAAAAGGAAGAAAGAAATGAATATGTACTATATGCCATTTACTGTGCTACCTCAGTTAGTTTATTGAAATAAATTGGTGGCAAAAAATGAAGGCAAATCTAATCATCGAATAATCTTACGCCGAATGTTCTAGGCGTTAAAAATTTACTTTAAAGGTATTTTGAATTTTCTGTAACGATAAAATACTTTCGTGCCATTTACATATATGTACATTCATTCTATATATGTATACTTCTGTACATAAATAAACAAATATACAGTACAATTAAAGGCATGTTTCAAGTAGCTAAAAATTACCGTTGATTTTTGGTATACCCAAAAAGTTTCAAAAAATTCAGAACAAAAATTATAAATGTGATGATAATTTTTTATAATCGCAGATTTTTTGTAAATTTTGTTCGAAATTTTAAACTTTGAATTATGTATATGGTTTATCTTATATACTACAGTATTACATTAAATTATGTACATATCATTCAAAAAAGTTGAAAATGTGCTCCCCGAGTTTCAACACTTACTTTGAGAATTACCAAAATGTAAAAAAAAATTTCGCCACACTATTGGGTGGGCTATATTGGGTTTTCCCCATAATTACTCTATTTGATCTTCGATTGTCATGAATATATAGTGGATATATATTGACCATAGGCATATTTCGGTTGTAGAAACCATTAGTATGTATTATTGGTAAAAATCGAATATCAATTAAGTGAATTATAAGTATGATAACCCATAATTTAAATTTTTACAGGGCGCAAAAAAAATTATATTTTTGAGTCCATATACTCAAGTATTTATAAGGAAACTCTTTTCTTACCCCTATTTATTTAACCTACACTAAAATTCAAGCCACTATTATCACTTAATTCCTTTTAATACATTTCTAAGGCGTTTGAAATGGTCAGACATCAGAATTCAAATGTTTGCGGATCAAGTACGCAAGTCTGCAGGATATACTGTATGGGTATTTTTAAAGTCAGCCATTTTTTTTTTTATAAATTTGACTCCGATAAAAACTGCCAATTAAATGAATTATTTTAAAAAGCAATTTTGCAAATCAATCTTACCAAGTTCACGTAGGACTGATAGCTCGCATAACGTAAGCTCGATGAGTGATACAATTCAACTATGCCATTCGACAGATAGGCGCAATATGTGAGCCTACTGATGGGTGCGAAAAATCGACAACTTAAAAAGCTTTGCAGCCAACCGGCATGGCCTGTTGTTGCTGCCATCACCAGCCACGCCACAGACAAATTCCAAGCTAATTTATGAAAGCCCGCGTAGAGAAAGCTCTCAATGTATGTAAATGGACTTCGGTAGAATCGACAAACTGAGAACATGGCCCCAACGCCAATTAAAGTCGACATCAGCCATGCGAGGCGCACAAACATAGAGTGCAGTTTTGTACTAGAATGAAGGATACATATGTGCATATTTCATTACATACAATATTAAATATTAAAATGTAATTAGATTGTACATACATATGTATGTATATGGGTGATTCACAAGGTGTCATAAAGTCATACAATTTTAGATTTCAAAAGTTTTGTTTTTGGATTGAATTGAAACAAATAATTAAAACTTAACAATTTTGTATTTTTTTAATTTTATGAGTTTATGACTTGGGACACCTTGTGGATCACCCAATAGTTTTCGAAAACGTTTGATATAAGTTTACATAGCTTCGTAATATTTACCCTTTCTCTTGCATAACATGTACCAGATATCCAGTCAGCAAACCAATGAAGTAAGAAGAGGCGCGCATATGTGTTTTTATGTAATAGCCAATATAATAATTATTGCTGGCCAAATCGATTAATTCACTTTTTGTAAAATATGCCGTAGGAAAATATTCTTATTTTAGTTCAGTAAAAAAGAAAAAACTTCAAATAACTTACTCTGCGTAAACCAATAAAGTTGGATCCAAATGTCGCACAAATGTTACTACGAACGGAGTGAGTGTGGTGCAAACGACAGCGGCGATCAGCAAGCGAAGGCCGTATTTTCGGATTTTGTAAAGTAAGTAGATGAAAATTGGCGCAATAAAAAATAGTTGCGTATCCACAGATAAATACCATGACTGGAACATACACTGCAAAGCGAGAGGGTAAAGTAGTAATGTGTATTAGGGTGGTTAAAAAAAGAAAAAAAATTGGAATTGTCCAATATTAAAACAAAAATACACCACTTTTTGTTAAATCGCAAATATTTATAGGTCAATCAAGGCTCGGGAAATTTCCCATTAGTTTAAATAGAAAAAAGATCAAACAAAAAATATATCCAATTATTTATTTAACCATTTTTTAATATTACTTTATTCTATGGGTTCATTTTTGCTTCATACAAATGTGAGTAGTATCAATCAGTAATTTTGGGACAGTCTGGAGAAATAAATGTTATCCTTTTCGTGTTCAACGATTCCAAAGTACATGTTTACTATAAACTAGGGTAGGTTATATGCATTTGAGAAGTCCTTATATGCAGCAAGGAGATTTTTACCTAAGATTTCCTAAAACTCAACTCTTATGTCACACACAAATTTGGAGACGCATAAGGCATGTACCACAGGGGTCAAAGATACTCTATGAATGGATTCTACTATAGTCGAAAAGGACCCCAAAAGCGCATATCCGCCGGAGAAAGTGCCTTTCTTAATGCATATGGCTTATAGGACTCCCTAAATGAATAATTTCGCCATCCCAGAAAGCTCACTCAGATAGCCCGCAAAGACTCTGTGCGGACTCCTGTATTCGCCTATAATATTTTGAAAAATACTCCTTAAATCTTTTGATTATTTTATTTATTTATGTATAACTGGCATGCATTAAAAAACGGGCACAATTTGAATGGGAAATTAGATGAAATCAGCGAATGCAGAAGAAAAAACCATAAACATTAACAAGATAGTAAAGAGACACAACGTCATTTCGCTGGCTGGGTTAAAATCATTTAACAAGTTGCATCAGTAGAGCCAAGGCGAATTCATATAAGGTGGTGTTGTAAGTACAACTAAAAAATTTCCATGTATTTTGTTTTTGCTTTCGCGTAAGAGTTGTCAAATTTTACATACATTTTGTTTTTGCTTTTACGGCTTTTGAAAGCTCATACGCAAAAGTAAAAACAAAATACATGTAGGTGAACAAGGTGATTCCATAGAAGGTGATAGCAGGTAAACAAGGTGAATCCGTTGTGTATTTTGTTTGTGTAATTTTGCGTGTGAGATGTCGAAATCTGAATTCGCCCAGTTTGCTCATGTATTTTGTTTGTGTAAACCAAGGCGAATTCATATAAGGTGAAGTTGATCAAGTATCTGATTGAATTCGCTTGGTAAACGTTCAGTCAGAATGATGTGTTCGTTGCAAGATGGATCTATAGAAGGTGATAGCAAGATAAATAAGCCGAATCCGCGGTGTATTTTGTTTGTGTAATTTTGCGTGTGAAATGTCGAAATCTGAATTTCCCCCAGTATTGCTTATGTATTTTGTTAGTGTAACTTTGCGAGTGAAATGTCAAAAACCGAATTAGCCCAGTTTGCTCATGTATTTTGTTTGTGTAAACAAAACAACCCAGCGGATTTGGAAAGAAGAACAAGCATTCAGCTCATGGGATGCTATCACCTTGTATGAATTCGCCTTGGTTCGTTGTAAACCATACTGTCACTGTGCATATAATTTGTTGGGGCAAATTTTTGTTTCTGTACGTATAAAACCAACTTATATGAATTCGCCTTGGTGTAAACCAAACGACCCAGCGAATTCGGAGAGAAGAACAAGCACTAATCTCATGGAATGCTATTACCTTTTATGAATTCGCCTTGGTAGGTGAATAAAAAAATCAAATCGGCTGCTATAGTAACTGCATCAAGGCGAATTCATATAAGGTGATGTTATAAATACAACTACAAAATTCCCATGTATTTTGTTTTTGCTTCTGCGTAAGAGTTGTCAAAATTTACATACATTTTGTTTTTGCTTTTACGGCTTTTGAAAGCTCATACGCAAAACCAAAAACATAATACATGTAGGTGAATAAAATAAATCAAATCGGCTGCTATAGTAACTTCACTTTATATGGATTCGCCTTTAACTGCACCTTATATGAATTCGGCTTGAGTAGAGTCTTAAGCTGCCAATAAAACGCCTCACACAACCAATCAAATCGGTAAATATAGTTCGAGAGTTCAGCGGTATTTTAAAACGAAAAATAAATCAATGTGTCTTGAGCAGACCTGTTAAATTTCAAGTACAATTAGTGATTAATACAAATACTTTTTAAAGTATTTATAATGAACAGGTAATTGTTTTCTTGCTGAATTGAAATTAGGACTCGAGTACAAGTACTTGTAATTGGAAAATATTTGGAAATACCATCAAGTACTGAAAGTACTCGAAAGTACTCGAAAATACTCGCTAAAAGAATTGCAATCCTTTTCTAAGTACTTCAAAGTAATTGAAAGTAATTTAAAGTACTTGGAAAAGGATTGCAATTATTTTAGCGAGTATTTTCGAGTACTTTCAGTACTTGATGGTATTTCCAAATATTTTCCAATTACAAGTACTTGTATTCGAGTAGTAATTTATACAAATGTAATGTACTTGAAAAGTATTGAGTACTTCTCTGGAAAGCCAAAGTCCTTAAATTGCTACTTAGTACGAGTAGTACTCATGACTCAACAGGTATGGTCTTGATGAAAATATTTAAATTTGCTATGAAAGATCAACATTTATTGGTTTGAAAGCAATAATGCTAAGTGAAATATCTACATATGTATATGTGCTGCTATCAAAAGTGCATGCGTAAATGTCTAATGAACTTACAAAATTATCCGTGTTGAAATAGTTATTTACATAGAGTATGTTAAGCCACCAAGATGCCTGACAGCGCTCCTGCTCACGTAGAATACGTTGCGGCCATAGCGGGCCACTGCCAAGGCTCGGAAACCAGGTCATGTAGAAGCCGATAATAGCCATATATGCCGGTGTTAGGCGAATGTAGCGACCAACATACAAAATCAACGGGTTTATGTGACCTCGACGACGATCGAGTTCGACCAACATAATCCGACAGAACAGGAATCCGCTCAACAGCAAAAATGTGTCAACAAACAGCAGCGAATTGTAGAGGAATGCAAATGTGGGGAATTTTGTTTGCTAAAATATATTTATGGATGAGTATTCGTAATAATTAGAAAATTAAAAAGAAAGAAATAAAACAAAACTACATTTGTCACAAATGTCAACCACTCAGTAAACAACTACGAAATAGCAATTAAGCCGTTAATCATTTGAATAAACCAGTTTTCTGGACTACACTTGTAGACTTCTGCCAATTTTACCTCGGCAACGAACGCCACATTATAATTGGGGCTACTGTAGATGAACGATAGCGCATGCCCGGCAAGTATTAGTAACATTGCAATTGCTTTGATGCCGTTGATCGAATTGAGGCCCATCTGATCTTTGCTTGCTTGGAACAGTTTCTTCGTGTTCTCTATAAATAGAAAAACATACAACTTATTTATATTTGCATGTTGATAAATAATATAGTATGATAATGCAAATAAGGCCGTCAACACCCACCTATAACAGAAAATGAGAGCAATGCGATTGCCAACGTTTCGTGTTGTAGTGCGCGTTTTGAGACATCATCAGGGTTTCTTGAAGTATAAATCAAATAAACGTGGTAGGCAGTGCTCAGCATGGCCAGCAGTATAAACGCAAATATCACAACACTGCATGAAAGAAGTGCAATATGCAAATGTAAATAAAAACATCAAAATATTATTTGACCGTTAAGTCAATAAACCAGCCATCAAACTGGCATACATAAATCTGCAATTACTAAGCGACTTACGCGTAAGCAAACATTCCACCATCAACGCGTATACCGCTACCTGGTCCAATGCTACTCAGCTGGCAGGCCGTTTCGTTGACGCTTATCACTGGGCGTTGCAAGTAGTTGTGCAAAAAGAGCGCGATATCGGCGGATTCGCAACACGCGGGTACGCATGCACCCCAAAGTGACACCACCAGTGCATCACCATTGCCGTTCAAGGCCTGTAATTAAAAACAACAACGATTACATTAAGTCGCGTTTTTTCATTTTATTTGAGGCAATTTATGAATATTGTCAATTGGTTTTTGCGTGTTTCTTCACTATCGAACACAGTGCATACACAAATATTTTATGGCCGAGTGATAGAGGTGTGTACTACCATTCAGAGCGTGCAGGTTCGAATCCCGGTATATGGAACAATATAATACAGAACATTTCATCTGTTTAATCGCGGTCGGTAAGCATAGGCATAGGCAAACCTCCGGCACATTTCTACCATAAATTAAGCTTCATATAAAATTAAATACCGTTCCAGTTAAAGCGCCCACCACCAAATTGGAGCATAAGCGCAGCCCAACACTTGAAGTGCACGCTAATTAACCGTGGGTCAATTAAGCGTGGAACACGTACTACATTTAAATATGTACATATGTATATGCGTAAATAAAGTGGCGCACTAGAAGGCGATAATGAGACTTCTAAATGTCAGCATCGTTTGATTACGTTGTGCTTTTCTAATAATAAATTGGGTTGCCCTAAACCCGAAGGGCAGACTGTGCAGTTTTGAATTAGAAAAAAAAATAAAAATGAATTAAAAGTTCTTACCTTTGGTGTAATTATTTATTTCCTTTTCTGTTACACCGATTTCCATGCAAGCGAAGTCGCGGGTAAAAGTTAATCGTATGTATGTATGTATATATAAAAATGAAACGCTATTTCGTTATGTCTGCTCAGAACGTTCGAGCCACGGCACGGAAATGTGAAAATGTGGAAATTTGCACAGTTAATCGTTCATTGCTGTAGAAAGACCTAACGGAAGCCTTTTTTGCAAAATCGTCGTCGAGGAATATTAAAAAATGTGAATGGTTTGTGTGTTTGTAAGTGAGTGTATGGGTGAGTATGTTATTTATTACTACCTCAGGGTAAACCGGCTGGATGAAATATTACCTGTTAAGGTTATAGTCAAATAAATAAGTTAAATCATATATTGCAATATAACGATTGGATAGATCTGGATAAGATTTGGCACATACATAGTCCAATATATAGGTTGGCATAAAATCGATTTTTATAGGGAGTTGCCACTTGTTTAAAAGTTTACACACAATTACAAATGAATGAAACAAAATATTGCAATATGGGTATCAAACAAAAGAGGCTTAATACTCGTAAAGCTTCGTTTTTCAAATGTTTTGAAAGAAGCTTGCTACTTGTTTAAATGCAAATTAAGATAATTAAAAAAAATTAATTACATTTTAGAATATAGTGTCAAAATAAACGTTTTTAGAAAACTTAATTTCAAAAATAATTTTCGCCACCTTTATAAAAAATTTATTAAAATTATAATAAGTTAAATCAAATCAATTCAATGTTATATGCAAGGCTAAATAACCCTTCATTTCCTAAATACATACTTTTAAAGAAATTAAAAAAGCGCGTAATTTTAAACAATAATTTTGGGCAGGGCTGCCACCTGTTTAAAAATTCTTAAATTCTTATAATAAGTTAAATTAAATATTGTAATATTGGTTTCAAACAAAAAAGTTTTAAGAAAGTTTTATTTTGAAATTACTCTTCGAGAGGGTTAGCACCTGATTAATAGAGTAAATTAAATTAAATTATTTTGTTAACGGAGGTGTCTGTAATGATATTCAAAGAATGTGTGCTTAAACGAACTTATGTAATTATGAGAATATATTTTAGGAGTGTTTTCAGGAGAGGGTTCAAAAAATTAATCAAAAATAATATTTGTTAAATATATTCAATCAAATATTGAAATATGGGTTTTATACGAAGAAGTTTTAAGAAAACTTTATTTTTAAAATACCTTGGAGAGGGTTGTCACCTACTTCAAAAAATAAATAAAAGAAGTAAGCTTAAGAAAACTTAATCATGAAATGAGACTTCTAAATGTCAACATCGTTTGATTACGTTGGGCATTTCTAACAATAAATTAGGTTTCACTAAACCGAAAAGTTTCAGCATCTAACCGTAATCGGAAATTTGGAAGTACATATGTGCAATAATATGCATACATGTGGTACATACATATACATATGTATGTAAAAATGTAGGTACATACATATGTATCGACATTTGGGCTTCTTTAATTGATGTAGGTAAATAGGCATCTTCTCTGAAGAACTTTACACCATTTACCTTCGGGCTATCATAAATGTGCGCCAAATAAGACCTGTACAGCATATGGAATTCAATTCGACGATCAAATGAACGCATTAATATTCCGTCGTCATAGCACAACGCCCAGTGCTTTAAAGTTTTACGATCAAAAAGCTAGTAGTATGTATTTAGTGCGAATATTACCACGACTACATTGAATGGTTTCAATTTAACTAAACAGACCCCGCTAAGCTACCAACGGTTTCCCCAGGCGCAATTTTGGTAATAAAATTAGACAATTTTGGCATACATAAGACCATTAAAATTTTAGACTTACTTAATAAAACAAAATCGTACATATGTAGATACATATAAATATGTATATTATATGTTTGTACGAGGTGCATATGTATATGGTTTGCATTAAGCGTGCAGGTTCTTTTGCGACAGCTGTAACCACTAAAAAATATTAGTTTACCGTCTTTTATACCCGAGCGCACAGATGGTGCCCAGGGTGTTATAACTTTATTCACCTAAGGGTTGTTTGTAACAGCATAAAGCAACCGAGATAGATATAAACATATACGTATGTATGTACATATGCCCCAAAATTCCTAGAATTAATAGCGGAGTTAATTAAGACATGTCTGTCTGTCCGTCCGTCAGTCGGATAACTCAAGTAAATATTAACTATCTTAACGAAACTTGGTATACACATATCCCCAAGGTACTTTGTTATTGCAAATACCGCAAATGGGCGGAATCGGAGAGTAACCACGCCCACTTAACGGTGTTTAGTGAAAATCAAAAGACCGCGATATTTCAGTAACTGTTGCAGATAATTTGATACATAGGATTGCGTTTGGGAAGGAAATACTTGTGGAAATTCCTTTTTGGAAAATGGGCGTGGCCCGATCATATAAGAAAAACTTATATTTCCGAAACTACTTGACCCAGCTCTACCGAATTTGGTACACATATTGCACTTCAAGTGAATAAACAAAATTGTTAAAAACCGAAAAAGTCACGCCCACTTCTCATATAACGCTAATTTTCAAAAATCAAAATCAATTCGCTTAAATATAATACTAAGGATGGCGCTGCACTAACAAATACACCGAATCACCGCCCACTTTAGGGCAAATATGTATACATATCTCCGAAACCATGATACCAAACTCTACGAAATTTGGTACTCATATTGCATTTCCAGTAAGTAAGCAAAAGTTCGAAAAGTGTTAAGATCGGACACAAACCACCCCCACTTCTCATATAACGGTAAACAACAAAAATCAATAAAATCCTATATTTATTAACTATGCAAGGTAATTTGCTGAAATTTTATAGACAGAATTGATTATTAAGTACATGGGGAATCATACATGTTGGGAATGACCATAGTATCGCCCACCTTAAGTCAAATAGGTATGTCCCGAAATTTCTTTATCAAATTCTATCACATTATGTACATTTTGCATCCCTAGTCAGAAAGCACAACTTCGAAAATTATAGAAATCCTACTAAACCACGCTCATCTCTCATATAACGGTAATTTACAACAAATGAAAATATTCAATATTTTATTAAATCATATCGGGAATTCTTTCAAATTTGGTATAAAAAGATTAATTGGAGAGAAAAATAATTTAAGGATCAAAATTTTAGAAAATGAGTGAAGTACGTTTAAATCATACCAACTTCCTTTTGTTTTTATTTAAATCAATAAAAGTTGCTTAAGGTTTCAAAATGATGAAATTCTATCATACTCAGCTTGCTTTGTGCACCAAAAGACATAACTGATGTTTGTAATCAGAAAGTCATAATTTTTAGGGATTTTAATCTATGGCTAACGTCTACCGAGAATAGAATAGAAAAGTTACGGAAAGCAATTTTAGATCGTTTGTAAGGTCTAGAATGTTCTACTACATCTGCAGGGACGCAAATTGGCTGGGTGTTTTCAAATTTGGATGGTAATATGGTTAATGCAATTACTTATAAAACGGTGCCACGATAGTATTTGCATTTCTGCCTTTGACTAAATTCCCCTAATTTAATTTTACGAATAGCTTTAGTAAATTTTTTATAGAAGAAAAATATTTTAAATATAGGATTTCAATATACATAAAACATACCACAACGAGCAAACGTTAACGATTTTTTTTCATTTCTGCATCAAAAAGAAAGTTTTGAAAAAAATCTCGCTTACATTTTTTTCGATGACAAGGCTCGATATGTATACGGAACCGAATATTTTCAAGATCTAAAACAATAAATCAAAAATTTTTTAATTCTACATACATTTTTATTATTTATTAAAAAAGTGCATAAGTTTAAATCACATCAATTTCATAATCATATTTATATTTGTAAAATAAAATACTTATATTTTTAATGCACGAAATTTAATAATGTTATATTCTAATGTAAAAATGATACCTTATCGGCATTTCCACTTTGTAACTGATTCCGATATCAATAAACTGAACAATTACTAAGGTAATTCCTGCCTTTGTTAACTACGTCCTCCTTTTTGATATTTGCATTTTGATATTGTATTTGAAATTATATAAATTATCGTGTGTGAATACAAAAAATTCTTAGGATATTCAAAAGTAAGATGGCTTGCTCGAAGCAAAGTTGTCACACTTGCGTATAAAATATAGGCGTAGCGTGAACGGGATTACCCCGGGCCCGGAGTTTTCGAAGGGGACCGTATTTTTCAAGAAATGGAGTGAATAGTTAAATTAGAATGCTTTTGATAGTCGATTAATTCAAACATTTATTTTTTGTGCAACTACACAAAATTTTGCAAAAAGTATTCCGTTGATGTATCTGATAAGTTGTCTAATGAAGCTATTCACCTAAAACACGTTTTCGATGCAAATTTTGAAACCCGCCTTCTCCATACAACTTGTTGAATGGCATCAATCCTCGAAAATTAGAAAGACTTTTCCCAAATATCTGCATCGCTTTGAGAATATTTTGCACTTTACCCCTTTCTGTTTCAAGTGGTGAACGTTCGTTTAGTGCTTTAGCAAGGATAAAAAATTGTCATCGATCATGCTCGACGCAGGGCAGGATTTCAGGACTAGCTACACTATGCCTAGACGCAGAATTAGCCAAGAAGTTGGATTTCCCGACTATTATCGACGCATTCTCTGCCACCAAAGCTCGAAAAGGTCACTTCTAAGTTCCAAATAATTGAAGATGGGAGGATTTTAAACTGCGCGTTTAAAAACTTAATCATGATTGTCAACAGACTACGAAATAACTGTTTTTTAAATAATCAGATCGATAAATAAATGTTTGAATAAGATATTTCTGTCTTCTTATTAACTGTCAAATCCTGTTATCCCTACATTCTTATATTCCGATATAATCTGAATAAATATTTCTGACCAAAAGTCTATAAGTATATATGAACTGATTAATACATTCTATTGATATTCGAAATCGTATAAAAAAAATTTGTTTCGCCCAACATCAACTATAAATCAAATTCAATACAGATGTGATGACGACGAAATGTTTGATATCTAGTCTCGCGGAAGTGATTGCTTCACTTTGCCAAAGCTCCAACCAACGTATTCGATGGCGTCCTCATTATTGTCGAGAAAAAGTGATTCGTTTCAATTTTTGTCATTTATTCCAAAAAAGAAAAATTTTTTGACAAATTTATTTTTTACTTATTTATGACATAATGTTACTAACTTAAAAATTTAACCCTGAATATTTGCTAGGTTAAATATTTGTTTTTACCTTTCAGTTGATGCCTAACATTCTGCTGTGCAATTTAACCGGTAAACTCTGAGTTAAATGGATAGCCTGATTTCTCACAAGTTGGCCTAAGTGAAACAAATATCACATAAATATGACAAATAATATAGATATACACAGTGGCCGATAAAACTAATGCACGAAACTCTCCAAACTACTACCTATCGGCATTATATTTTCAAACAATTATTAAAACTAATTTTTTCTATATAATTTACAAGCGCTTACATTTGTTATTGTGTTAAAAAAAGCAAATACAATAAAACTTTAAATTAAACTTTAATATTGATTCAAACATGAAAGTAATGTTAAATATGGTGCGACAAAACTAAGGCACATTAATATGTAATTGAGAAAAAAATTGTTACATCTAATATTTCGTAGCGTATCCATTGTTTTTCAATACCGCAGCACATCTTCGTGGCATAGACTCAATTAGGTTATTTAAAACGTCTACGGAAATGATTTTCCACTCATGTTGCACTTGGGTAAATAAGGTATCCTTGTTACAACGTTCGCGATGAATTTCACGATCTACGATCTCGCATAGATTCTCTATGGGGTTGAGATCGGCAGATTGTGCAGGCCATCGCATAACGTCGATTTTGTTGGAAATAAACTACTCTTTTACACATTTAGCCGTGTGTTTAGGATCGTTGCCCTGTTGGTATATTCACTTTAACGGCATTTCCTCCTCACCGTGGGGCCGCATAATGGTGTGAAGAATGTCTTTATGTACAAATCTGTACGTTATGCCATTAACTCTGTGAACTAGATCCACGCCATTTCCTGAAAACACCCCAATACCATTATGCTGCCTCTCCCATGTTTTACAGTTCCTTTGTAATACCGCGAATTTAAGCGTTCAAGCTCAATCATAATCTAAACCGCCTTCGACAGTTCGTCTTTGATAATTCATTTCGTATTGATGTGGCCGCCATAAAAGGATCTTTTGAACTGCTCGAACAATTGCTTTATCTTCACGAGCAGTGGTTTTTCGAGGCCGACCACCTGCTTGTATGGTGTCCAAATAGCCGGAAGACGGAAAACGACCTATTGTTCGGGAAATTACATTATGGTGAATATTGAATTTTCGAGCAATATTGTTAACTGATTCACGTTTATTAAATTCATCCATAACTTTTGCACGTAATACCGTATTACATATATTTATTTCCATCCATTTCTTTAAGTATTTGCTCTTCCACAATATCACTGAAAACGCTTTGTTTATGTGTATCAAATAAGATTTACTGTTCTAACGGTTTTGATTAATAACTCATAGCCAACTATATGATTTTTAAAGAATATTTATGGCTGAGACGTGCATAATTAGATAAAGACTTGGAAATGGTTCGGATATATGGATTTATGAATACGACAGTAAATGTGGTATTTTAGACATAAAATAACATCAAAAAAAGGTACTATTGATTAGAAAAAATGTTTTGGAAATTGGAAAAACGGGGCAAAAATATCTTGCACCGGGATGGGACTGTTTCGCAGGTGACAAAATAAACTTCGGTGAATAAGTAAATCAGCAGCATGCATGTTGGTTTCAATAATTTTACTTATAGCAAGTGCATATGAATCAACATTCTTATATAAAATATGCATAAATAAATCTGTGAGTGATTCTTTTTTTACCTCCCTCTGTCGACTGGCCACAGTTTGCATCGTAAATCCGTCCATTTGTACATCCACCAAACAATATTTTGATCGCACTACAAATTCATTTTCATTCCCATTCGAATGAAATCGTCGCTGATCTAAGCATTCATCGTAATGTCCAAACTGGTGTAAAACACCACTGTCGATCCCGTTTGCAGATTTGGCCATTGCATCGTACACTGGAAAACAAAAAACAATTAATAACAAAATATGTATGTGCATATGTATGTAAAAATTTACGGATTGAGACACTATCGGAAATCCAAGTCTTAATTTGAAACCTTTTGTACATACATACATATGTACTCGTACACAAATATATATTTGACAAAACTAGATTTAAAACTTTACTCTTATTTAAAAGGCCGTTCAGCGGGTTGTGATTTAATTTGGGCTTAAATTTAAATTACCAATTTTAACTTTCTCTGTTTCAAATTGAAAAATTCTCGTACTTTAAAAAAGAAACCCTAAAACTACGTGAAAGGAAAAATTATCGGATGAGAATGGCATCAGACCGTGAACTTTCGTGTGGTTTCCGTTTTAACGATTATTTCTTTGACCGAATTAGGTCTTTGGTGCATATGTAAAAATTAAGTTACCAAATTAGTCGAATATGGTCCTTTTTAACCATTTATCGATAGCAAGAGTCCCCCAAATATAACCCATATTTCAAATAAAACCTAAGATTGTGTGCTAGCCCTAAGCAAACTTAGCCAATCCCGCTATGGCATGTTTACATAAAATAATAGACATCGATAGATGGCGTGTTTTAAGACCTTTCGACTGATATCCGTGGTATGACTTGAGTGGTGCTGCCTCAGGGCCAGAAATACACTTTGCCTGCCGAGGGGCAACTGCTATTAGAAAAAGCTTTCTTAAGATGTTACTTACCCCCACCGAGATTTGAACCCGCTACACACTCGGGTACGGCGGCCACAACGAGAATGTCATAGGATAAAAACACAGCAGTTTACAAATTGCCATTTAACGTATGCTGTCAATAATTCAATTGTGCATTACCAATCATATATGTATGTACATATAAAAAATATACGCGTTTTTGAAGTAATCCTTTAAAAAAAATTGATTTCTGAAATTTCTTTCTTTCGGTTATTTTATTGAGCATTACTTAATTTATCTGTAATAATGGAAAATTTAATTTTCTGTACAGGTAATTCATTTCACAAATTCATCTTTCGATTGTTTAAAAATTATATTTAAAAAAAAATGTTGTTGTAAAAAGAATAAGCAAATAGTGGCAGAATGAATTTGTTTATGCAAATGATGAACGCCGATTACGCTTGATAGAAAAAAGGTATTGTAGAACGCTTCACATTTGCAGTGCTGCCATATTAATATTTTACGGATTCTGCGAGAGCAGTTTGGGCATTTTGATGAATTAGTTAGTTCAAAAGATACAAGTTCCCTTTAAGCCAAGTGGAGCTTCGGGATAGCCATTGGGACTATAGATCGGGCTCATATTTTAATCAAGGAGGCTTGTGAGAACCCACATGGCTATAGCAAATAGTAAGTGGAAACGTTTATCTAGTAAAAAAAATACAAATATAATTAATTTTTAATTTAGAGATAAATGATCCAAATTAAAAAATTTTAAATATATATGTATACATATATTTAAGAACGATACACAAATTATATACACGTACATATGTATATAGCATGTATTTGTCTGCCGCCTATAAAAAACGGAGGAAACAACGCACCAGACGTAGATATGTATGCACATATGTACTTGCTTTACTTTTACAAGTAGTACTGTCGCGCAAGCGCATGAATACACATACATACATAGTACATATATTTGAATATGGAGACATGCCGCCATAGATCTCTTTATCAAAATGATTTAATCCAAATGCATACCACGTAAGAAATAAGCGCGCTAATAAATATTGAATATATCGGGTGACTAATTTGGAAGTATATATATTTTGAGCTGGAATTTTATGACAGATCCACGTGTGCGTTTGTCCAACTGTCATGGTAGTTGTCTACAGTATTGTTAGAAATTTCACTATCGGCCACCATTTTGTTCAGCAATTATAGTCATTTCACTAGCTACGTCAATAAACAAAATTGCTGTTTTTAACCTAAAGAACAACTCGAAGACGTCGAAGAGCTGCCACTATACCTAGGCAAAACAAGGGCTTGGTGTGGTTTATGGATTTGTGGAATAAGCGAACCTTATTTTTTCAAAAATTCCGCATATTATCACGTCATAAGGTGTTTATTATGTTAATTTTCATTAAGCAATGTTTTAAGCTGGCAGAAATGCTGTTCACGACAATGTTCATTTATTCTACATAGGTTTCATGGTACTTTATTTATGTTGTATATTAGGAATATCACCTAAATCGGTACATAAAAGACTCCACTTTTTCCTTTTTGCTCGTCATGGGCTAATTTCCCAATATTTTACTCGTTTTTTTTCTCAAGCTCTTCTTCTTGTGGTATTTGGTTCAAATAATACGCAATTGTAGTTGTTACTAATTTCGCACAGAAGGGTAGTAATTTAATCCACAATATGTTGCTCGTGAAATGGATCGGCGTGAAACCAAATCAGGAAAGCTTACTAAGTTCGATCTTACTTAATACATACAACGCGGATATACCCTTGGATACATAGGGGATTGGAAAGTTTACTGCGCTTTGCGGCATGTTCTTACGATATCATTACAGAGTTAATCCCACTACGATGAAATGAAAAAAAGGCATTATTCCTTGTATGAGAGTAGTATCGTCGAACGATTTCTTCTCGTTGTCTCACTCATTCCTCAAAAAATACTGAAATTTGGAAGAGCCTACTGGAAAGTATAGAAATTTTAACATCTAGACCTCTAATGCCTCGCACACTTTATATCATTACACTATGGTTAATACTAGGAAACTAAGTTTTGAAGTAGAACTACTCACTTTTACATTATTTCAATTAATGATTTCGACTCTGACTATGCAAAAAAAATGTGCAAATGAGTTTTACTGCATAATACTAGCTACAATGATAAGCAAGTCAAATCAATTGACTATAAATGCAATGAAACCAGTTCTAAACATGTTACTTAAGCCTCTAGAATGTTACATAAACATACGAGTACATACTAGATATCTATTTATACATATATACGTACAATGTAAACATATGCAATATATGTATATACTATGTATGTAGTAAGAATGTAAGTACATTGTTTTGTATGCGCCCAGCAAACAAGATGTCTGACTTTAATGAAATTTTGATTTTCACATTAGATATGTAACTAGCGGAATTCTCGAAGTAAGAATGATGTTAAAAAACTTCAATAGAACGTGAATCGGAATTGATTTGGGAGCTAACTAAATCTGACAGTCCACAGCGTACATTCAGCGGCGAATGCGTCACGCCGTCATTGTCAAATGAAGTGAACTCCAGTTATTTGTATTAGAGATGGGCGCGAGACTAAATATTCGGTCCCTACCCTGCCCATCCCGACATTAAACTTTTAAATCCTGAGCCAACACATAGCGGCGCTTTTCAAATTTTTCCCGCTGGCCCCCATATCTATCCCTAAATGCAACTCAAAGCATTTTCAAATTTGTTTAAAATAAGCCATCGTAAATATTAAGTTAATAATTGTAAAATTGCTGTTCATCGTTAACATACTAATCAAGTATACCAGAACTACGCAATTTATTAAAAACTTGCTTAAAACGACAACAATGACCACGATTTGGCACATCGCTTACAATTCAGGAGGCGCTTTAGTGAAATTCTGAATGGTGATTAAATTTGAGTGCGTTCATATTATGTTCAAACATACATACATACATACATACATAGTGATTAACATTAGAAGATGATATTCAGATGCTGTATATATATATACATATACGTACATATACATATATGTATGTATGTACATATGTGTATAGTACACACGGCTAAACAAATGTATATACATACTATATAGCTATGTATGTGTGCATACAATGTGCAATAATTTCCAATTTAATTTGTATTGCATAGTTTACTAACTGAGCCGATGAATTGATTGGTACACAGCAAGCACAGTCTCTAAGGTTAGAGAAACATTTAATTCTATGTTAGAATTTCAATGTATGTATGTAGTTCTCTAAAGTTTCTCGAATCTTTAGAAAATGGTGGCATTGTAATAAAAAAATTAGAAACAAAAAGTAAAGAGAGCCCCGTCTTCGAAGCCTCCATTCATGAATAAAAAAAATGTAAATTTATTTTGTTACTGTGATTACGTAAAAATATTCATGTTTAGAATGGGATATTTTTCTCATACTATAAAATAAAATACAATAAAATAATTAGCTTTCAAGTAAAACCTCATACCTGAACAATCAGTGGTATGGTTACTATATTTTATAATGCATCGAAATTGAAGCATTTCTTAGTGGATCTTTTATGATTGTAAAGTAAATAGCTCACAAAATTTTACGGTTTTAGCTGTGAAGGAGTTTTTAGAAAATCACATGCCTGAAAAACGAGTTACCTGGGAGCTATAATAATTTTCAATTGGACACTTTCTACTTATGATAAGTGAAAGGAGCATAGGCGTAGGAGTCATAACGTAAAAACCCATATCAGAACAATCAATTATATTGCAGTTATATGAATAATTTCAATTTTATTATTGAACCATGGTAATTCGCAATATACTTGGAGAACGGATTAAGTCTCGTGCGAACATGCTTTTATTATATCAGCCGGAACAAATTCACTGACTGCGAGACGTTCTATATTGTAATTCTCGCCTACGAGTATCAGCATTTTTGGTACGTCCACACACACACATGTAGTACATATGATAACTATACGAAAGGGATTTATTGACAAGTTTCGACTTCTTATTAATCTTCAATCAACCTTTTATAAAAGTAAAATTCATTCTGAAAAAAAAGTCATATACCTACATACATATGTATGTACATATGTACATCCAAGCTTCAAACTTTGTGCAAGTTGTAATAAAATTCAACAAATTTTCATTAAAATTTTAAATTTTTAATTAAAATTTTTATTAAATGTTTCGGTATGCAGTTTTACAGCTAATTCGGTTTTAATATACCCAAAGTGCAAGTTTGATGTGGTACCAAAATCGCGTTGATTTTTGATAACATTTTTTCCTGCCGATGTTTTCAGTGTCTCCAGTCAAAACAAATATCCAGCGACGTGCTACTAACCAAATTTCTAAAAAATCGGCAACAGTAAGATAAATATGCAAGATAGTATAAAAATCCAAAACAAGTAAAAAGTTGCAAGTTTTTGTGGCAACAAATTTGCTTCCACAAGTGTCAATTGCAGCCGCATCGGGTGAAGGTGCAGCACTATCCCCAGATTCACACACAACTTCTTAAACACAAAGAACTTTCTAACCTTTTTTACCTTTAAACATATGTAGTATGCATAATCAACTATTTTTCCATTTTTCACCTATTTTAATTAAAATAGTTAAAATTTTTAGTATGTAATTGTTTTCTATTTGCGATCAGGTGAATACTTTCAATCAGTTGTCAGTTTTCATACTGGCAAATTGTTACGAGTAAAAATGTATCCAATAAAAACTTGCAACTTCTACTCAAAATGAAATAACTCTGTATGGGATGTATGTACATAGTATGTACATATGTGTGCATACTCAAATCTAGATAAGTTGGTACGCAATTCACCTGCTTTTCAATACAATCCCAGTAATCGGCATTCGCAGCAAGCTATTATTAATTATTACATAATTAATTGCATTTTTTGTTTTTTGTTACATCTCACTGCAATCGCGTATAGCGACATTTAGTGCGTACGACATTTAGTGCACACATACATATGTATATATATAACTACATATTATATACATACATATGTATGTATGTACATAGATGCCTACACACATATGTATGAATATAACTCGACTCATTGCGCTCTATTTGGCAATAAGGGAAATATGTATCTGCATATGTAATATTTAAATATGTATGTATGTATGTACAATGCTACTATTACCAAAGGCCCTAAAAGGCAATTTTATATTTATATACAGAGAAAAAAAACTTTTAATTGGTAAATGTTGGATTTTTAAGATATTGCTTTAAACTTTGTTTTGAGTGTAGAAAACTAACTGAAATTTAAAATACGTTAAATTTTAATTGAATAATATATAATTAAATATAGTGCGAGTACTTACATACATAGTACGTATGTATGTACATATGTATGTATATATGTATGTACATATGTATTTAGGTTTAATTAATTACATCCAGATGTTGTTGACAAATCCACATACTTATTGTATTACTTTGTATATACAGACATACTATGTACTTTTTCTCTGCACTTCACTCGAGCTATTTATCCTTAGCGGAGCTGCCACTTGTTTCGCGCTAATCTACTTTATCGTCTTCAACCGGCGAATTTATTACGAACATTTCCTAGGATGGGGTCAATTGTATCATTTTGGTTTACGGTTGACTAATTACACTCAGGTGTGCTCTATACTCAGGATCGAAGCTGATCAATTTGTTTCAACCGACTACTCAAAGGCAAAACTTTTCAAACCGAAAAAAGTTTATCGGTATCGTAATGAAGAACACGTGCCCATTTCAATTCCGACAAACTTTTTTCGGTTTGAAATGTTTTACCTTTGAGCAGTGGGGTTGGAAAGTAATGGCAAATTAAAATCAAACAAATTTTTTTTTGTTTTTCAACCATCTACATTTTCTTAATATTGAGAGGAATTACAAGTCTTTATTGCTCAAATATGTATTCATGTAGTATCATAAAATTGCTACTTACTCGTAAAGGCTGATTAGAAAAACAAAGCGAAAACGATCGAAATGAACCCAAACTTTTGACATGAATTTAGAAGGTTTTGTGAACCATATTTCTTTAAAGATCAAAATTCGTTGGATTTCGGCTTTCGTAATATGTACTTTAAGTCCGCCTGTAACCTCAGCATTTTTTTTTTTTTGTTTTGGCCGTACAATAACACGTCTTCTTGGCTCATCGCACCAAAAAATCTGAGAGATTTCAAGAAAAAATCACGTAAGTTGTGTGACTGTGTGTGACTAATTCTTTTACGTGTTTAAGCTTGATTTTTATATCAATAACAATTTTTTCATATTTACATGGAAATCCAACAATAGTGTAGCTTTTGTAGCCATTCATCATTTACGGAATCCATTAATATGGCAATACAGCTTTATTTGAAATCGAAAATAAAATGTTACAAATGACCAAAGTTTTGAGAAAATGTCACAGATTGTTCCCGTCTAAGAAATCTGACACATATTAAACATTCCGTGCAGCTCTGCAACTAGTGAAAGGTATTTTTCTGAGTCACGCAGAATTCTTCCAGATAGATTTACATGACTACGGTGTTAATATCTTTAAAAAATAATGCGTTTAGACAAAAATATGAATCGATGTTCCATTGAAAGTATGAATCGAAATGCCTTTGTACGTACAATTTTCCAAATAGAAAGATTGCTCCGTAAAAACGTGTGCGTAAAAGTGCGTGACTTTTGCGTAGCTATAATAAGACAAGACAAATGTACATAAAATAAGGCCAGCGGAAATTTTTCTCTATTAATAAGAAAATAATGTAGAAATGCTGATTAAAAAATATGAAATTTAAATGAACATTTATTGAATTTTTGTACCAACTTTAAAAATTGAATGAATGACAAACATTGTTTACATTGCAAAAAAACAAATAAGGTACGTAAACTTTATTGATTCATTGTACTTACATATTTAAGTGGAATTGACATCTTTCCGGTGGACCGAATCTTTTTATCATAACAAGTTTTCAGATTTGGAATTTTTTCTTTTACTCGCAATAATTTAAGAGTTTCTTTTTAAAAATTAACATTATTTCATAAGCGGTCGTTCGACACCTTTAAAGTGCCGATCCATTAGAAAATACATTTTCCAACAATAAAATGTTTTTAGTTTAAATTCCAATATAACGTATACATTCGACGAACAATGCTATTCATCGTAAAAAAAAAAACAAATCATTGATTTAAATACGCTTTAAATTTGCACTTTCAGTCTATCCCTTTCCACAATATTTTTATCGTTAAAACTTTTTATTTTTTATCTTCATTTTCGAACGAAAACTTACACTGAAGATGACAGACGACAAAAAGCCGTTCCAATATACATACATGTGTATGTACATCTATTAACTTTTTATTTTTTGACGTCTGACAATTTTTTTACACATAAAAGTCGCAATTGAGTATAAAAATAATATTTGTATATTGCTTGCAACGTAAAATGGTCAGGCAAGATAATTATTAGCCTACACTCATACTCCATCAAACAAGCGGATGCATGATGATTTCCTATAAATAAATTAATATTTGCTCTTAGCTTATTTGCTTAACTATTTCCCCGTAGTCAAGAGCAAAGAATTTTCACTTTATGTATTATTGTTTTGTAAATAAACAATTTTAATGGGCATAGGGGATGTTATGCACTATTGAATTGTTTGCTCTCGAAAATGAACAGACATGTTATCCCAACAGTATTTGAGGTAAGGCGCTGCAAATTCAGTAGAATATTCGGCACGAAAAATGCCATGGAACTCAATTCAGCAGTTATCGCCCGAAAAAAAATACCGAAAAAGCGTGAGGTTTTCAGGGCTACTGAAATTTTTTCAGGACAATTTAAGTTTTCGCTAAACGCAGAGTGAAGTTTTCAGTTGTTTCTAGAAACCAATTGTGATATCATCATATTTTGTGTTAATCAGCATAAAAAATGTAAATGAACGAAATCTCTTCGATAAAATTGAGTTAAATAATTTATTAATTAAATAATAGGTGATAAATTATATCATAAATAAAAATATTAAAAAAAAATTAAATTTGCACTGCGCCTGAGATTTTTAGGATTTTTTTCCTTGTGAATATGCTCGCTTCACGTTCTTCAGCATTTTCGTATGGAAGTGGTCATTGAGTTTTCAGGCCTTTTTTAGCGCCATTTCTATATAAAAACGAATGAGAATATTCGTATTTTGTAACTACATACCCATTTTTCCAGCTGAAAAATATTGTTGGGATATATGTAGTTAAGTGTTTGTACACATGGATATGTACTATGTACATAGACTCGCATCTACATATAGCCGCATACATAGTTTACAAAAGAATTGAAGCGCGACAAAATCACTTAATTAATATGTTCGATGCGTTTTATTAGGTAAGCAGTGGAATCGAGGCATACAAAGATCTAGTTAGCATATTCCTTAGCAAAATTAAGCGACAGGTTTTTGATAATGTAAAAATATTTAAAGTCCAGCAATTTCCTAAATAACTAGGAATTCGATATGGAAAGACGGGTATAGATACTCGGTATCGATTCTGCGGTTTATTCAGTGGCACGTGTTTCGAAATTCAAAGTTATGTTAATCAGTTTTTTTTTTTTCAAATTGGTATACATATAAACTCAAATAAACCGCTAAGCCAAAACCATTATTTGGTACTATTCACTACTTCCCTCTGATGTCTTATTAGGCACTGTACATAACAGCACAAGCTTCTTTTTATATGTACGAGTACATACATACAACAGTGGCAATATACTCGTATAGCTTTGTCTATTTTAATTAAATGCTTACTTGCAATAGCCCATCGTTGGCCACTGCCAATGGCCCACAAAGTGGTATTCAAATCCTTTCGACAACACGTCCCCTGAACCTTTGTAAGACTGTAGGCGAATAATTGTCGTTCGTTTGGCGTCAGCACCGCACCGTCGTCCTTGAAAGCAGGTTCGGTGTCTTCGCCATCTTTATACTCAATATCGCTTAAATTTCCATATGACCAATCCAAGAGACCATCCACTTCGATATTATTCGTGGAAGAGTTGGTAGAGTCTGCTGCGTAAGTGCTAACAAAGATGCATGAAAACAAAATTGCGAACGAAAATATTCGCATTGATCGTGACATTTTCAACAGTTTGTATTCCACTGTTAATCTATTTTTCTTTTACAATTTTCTTTTTCAGATACGATTTATACTATTCTGTTGTAGTTGTTTCCGTTAGTAGATAGAATTCACTTTTTTATGTATGTATATTTATATTTGAAAAGCCAGTGATCATTTACTGTGCGAGTATTACCATTACTGGTCTTCTGCACTACTGACCGTACGAACCGCCAAATCAAAATCAACTAAAATTACGGTTCCTCTCTACAAACGGTTTAAGCCAAGTTGAATACAATCGTCTATTGACGCGAGTTGATTCGCAAAGCAGTTTGGTATGCGGTGTGAACACCCGATCCCTCTCTCAAGTGCGCAAAATTAAATGTAAATAATGCTCGATTCAATACTTGCCACTTAGAGAGTTTTTAGGATCTTACATTTAAATATTGCACATATTACATTGAAATAATAAAATTATATTCAAAAGCAAATGACTCTTTTTTTTCATTTAATATTTTGATAGTTATGCTTAGGCAGAGGATGACCATAGAATCATGGTGGAATCATGACAAGGTTTAGTCAGTAGCGACGTTTTGTTATAATTTTGACTAAATCGGTACGCATGTTATCAATAATGCCGCTTTCCATTTTTGCACACCTACATAAATATTTATAAAGAAAATAGTACTAAAAGTATTCCATTTCAGTATATCGCCGAAAAAGTATAAGTAGGCTTCCTTGTTTCTGATATTTATTTTTTATTGTACACTTTCGCGTTTAAGCAATTTAATTGTAAATTTGAAAATCTTTTTATAATTAGCAATATTTTGGTAAATTCCATAAAATAAATTGGAGAAAGCTGTAATTGAGTGAATAAATAAGATTTTAATAAGTCTAATGCGAATTTGCTAAAGCTGATATTGTTTTTTATCTAGTTTTGTTACTAGCGGTTGCGACTAGCGTATCCAGAGAATAACCGTCTAAGCCGCATACAATGCGGTGTTGTATCCAGTGAGTTGCATTTCGTGGATGTAGCTTCAGGTAGGAATAGGAAAGGGATCATTTATAATTTAACAAAAACCAATAACTTATTTTTCTCATATGTACTCGCAGTTATTGTTTTTCGAATTTATTTATTTATTTTCGAATTTAATGCCGTTTTTTTATTGTTATACGTATACATACTTATATGCAAGGCGAATCCATACAAGGTGGTGTTATAAATACAACTACAAAATTCCTATGTGTTTTGTTGTTGTTTCTGCGTAAGAGTTGTCAAATTTTTCATACATTTTGTTTTTGCTTTTACTGCTTTTGAAAGCTCATACGCAAAAGCAAAAACAAAATACATGTAGGGGAACAAAAAAAAATCAAATCAGCTGCTCTTATGCCATCACCTTCTATAAATTCGCCTCGCATATATGTATGTGTGTACTACATACATACGTAGGCAAGAATGATAGAATACAGTATTCAGTACATCGTGATACGTAGGTACATAAATATGTACACGCATATTCGTGAAGCACTTTCGAATTAAATCCGTGTTAGAACGAACTTTAAGCCACATCATCGTTGGGCGTGCATATGTATGTATGTATGTGCGAGTATGTACATCTAATTAGCAATAACTACAATGCGCAGTATGGTTTTGTGAAATGCAATAGATTGTTTTAGATTACAAAAGGTGGCCAACACGTTTTCGAAATTTGTTTAATTGCTTGCTCGAAAATTTTATTTTGAGTTTGAAGTGCCCGTCTTCGCAAAGCAAACGAAGCTAATGATTATAGCTTAATCGAATGAAGTTAAAAATCATACATAAGTACGGGGATAGTATGTGCATATGTATGTATGTAAGTATTTATACATTTATTTTAAATAGCCTTATTTGATGTTGAATGCTTTCGAGCAGTTCTAAACAAGTTTGTGCGAAATTGCACATAACCATATTTATACTAACCTTTCATTGCATGTAAATATGTACATATGTGTATACATATGTATGTATGTTTATATATCGATATTCATACAAACTTATGTGCATATATTGTATGTATGTATGTATGTATACATACAGAACAAATTAAAAAAAAACAAATTCGATTTCTCATTCTAGAAGCTGCAACTAAGCAGCGAAACCAACGCGCTTTTTAAAAATGGCCAAAAGCTCCTATTCTAGAAATCGCAATAAGTATTAATTCTGATTTTGTTTTCATAAATTGTTCACGCATTCTTTACTTTCATCGTTATCCGGTTACATTCGCATTATTAAATGCATTTTAATTACGAACATCGCTCCCAACGCCCACAAGCATGATTTCTTTCAGGTAACGATTTGAATAAGAATAATTTGAAATTTTCAAATTTCTGCTACATATGTATGTACACTCTATAGCCTTGAACTAACCGCGTAATGTCAAATGTACCTACATACATCTATACTCTAATACTTATGTATATAAAATTGATTGTACCTATGGAGAATGTTTGTACGATTTCTCTCAAAGTACTGAAATGATTTAAATATATTTTGTATTAATGAAGCATTTGCGAAAATCAATAGAGTGGCATACTTATTTTTTTTTTGAAGAATAATTATGTACATATGTACAATAGGGTGCTGTTCGGTACTGTTTTTTCCATCGGAATTATCAAACTCATTACATTTTAAAACAACAACTAAAATATTTCCCAAAAATATTAAGATTTAGGTCCATTATTCGGTTTTTTTTATAAATAAAAATTGTTTTTTAACCCTCATCGGGTTACCATGCACAATTTTTGAATTTGAATTTGGATTGAAAAAAACTGATCGACGAAATGATCTGGGTTTTCGTAAAGTTCATTTAATTTGCCTGAAATAATGTGACAACTTTTTTACTTCGTATGCCTTGGCTGAAGAATTGAATAGAAATCGCATGAATATTGAAGGCACAATTTTAAAAAATATCGTATATCGTATATAGTATACGAACACGAATTACATTATTGAGTACATATCATAATAAAGTCAATTTAAATCATGAAGATAAGAAAAATACCCTAATATTATTTTATATTACAACAAAACCAAACAATGGAATGAATCAAATGGTAGCCACATATATGTATATACATACAAACATACACACATATGTACATGTAAACTTAAAATAAATCAATATCATTATTTTGTAATATGACGCATTTGATTCAATTTAATGCGTTTATTTTGTTTGTTGGAATATTTCCTGAATGGAATCCGGGCAAACCATATATATATGAAACCATATACAGTAGTTTTCCGATTTAACGAACCATCGGTTTAACGAATTCGGGATTTATCGAACTCATAAAAATTTTGAGTACCTTATATTACGAACACCGCAACTTTGTACCGTAATTTTGTACTCGATATAACGAACAAATACAAAATTAGAGTCTTAAGTATAGAATGAGATGCAAATACAAAGATTTCCGCAAACAATATGCAAAAGCAATAGACATATAGGGAAAGGGGATTCCCCGACGATGTTCTGGCTGCGTTTTCTGTGTTTACTTTTGGAGTTTTTAGCATTCTTGTACGATTGTTTGTAGTGTAAACATTAGAAAACATGGGGAGCAGAAAAAGATTGTTATTAAAAGAAAAATTAAATACAGTGGATGACTATAAAAAAGGTGAATGCGTGAGTGCATTGTGTGTTAAATATGGATTGGCCAAATCCACTATATCCACAATTTTAAAATCAAAGGAAAATTTGTTAAAAAATGCGGAGATGACAGGTTTTGGTTCAAAAAACAGAAAAGCAATTAGGGATAGAGAATTTCCAAAAATGGAAACAAGGCTCTCTTCGTGGTTCCAAACGCAACGGAAAAGCCATATACAAGTGACTGGCGCTATTTTGCAACGCAAAGCCAAAGAGTTCCACAAACGATAATACAATGGCAGTTTTAATGCAAGCCATGGCTGGCTGACGCGTTTTAAAAAAAGGTATGGAATAAGACTGCTTAAGCTTAGTGGAGAAAAACTCTCGTCTAGAGCCGACTATGTGGAACCTTTTAAAAGCCAACTTCGCCAAATTATAAGTGAACAAAATTTGAGCAAGCATGCAATATTTAATGCAGATGAGACAGGTCTATTTTGGAAGATGTTGCCTGAAAAAACTTACGTTCACTCTGGCGAGAAACTGCTCCTGGAAGAAAGCTGTCAAAAGAAAGAGTAACTCTTCTATTATGTTGCAATGCGAGTGGCACGAAACAAATCAAACCTATTCTAATCATGGGCGGCGTTTACTGTGGGTATGGTGGGTAGTTGTACCCACACGGAATTTTTCGAGTGGGTAATTACCCACTCGAAAAATAACCTACGGAAAAGAAATTAAATAAACTTAACTGGAAAAAAAATATTTTTTATGTTGAAGTTGGCAACACTTCTTCTAATTGTCAAATAGCATACGATTAATATTGCAAATTCTCTAAAAAATTGATAGCAGTCATTGTTATATGGCTCATCCCTTAAAATATAGCAAAACAATTTGACCTAAAACCGGTTTCTAAGCGTTTTTTTTATTGTATAACAATGGACAAGTTTGTCGTGAGAAAAAAAAGAATAAATACAGAGAGCGTGGATGATGCTGTAGCTGAACAACTTAGTTCTAACGCAGAAAGCGTGGATGATGCTGTTAGACAGCATATTGATGGTGGACAATTAAATTCTAATGCAGATAGCGTGGATAAGTGTTCTGAAAATGGTAAGTAATTTTATTGTTTAATATAGGTCAAAACTGAAAGGTGAATATTTTTCTAGCGAATAGTATAAAAATTGCTTCTCAACTTTCAAATTTTGTGCGAATGTTAATAACGATTCCGGGATCATCATGTTCGAACGAAAGGAGTTTCTCTGTCCTTCGAAGATTAAAATCTTATTTACACTCAACCATGCTCCAGGACAGGTTAAATAATGTGGCTATTTTGCACGTTTACGCAAATGAAGCATCAAAATTAGATTTAAATTTGTTAATGGATAAGTTTATAGCAAAATCGCCGAGAAGAAAAACTGTTTTTGCAATAAATACATAAATTTTTTTGAATTTATTTTTTTTTATTTATTCTACCCATCCGAAATTTACATGAACCGCCGCGCCTGATTCTAATAGGAAAAGCCGAAAAGACTCGCTCTTTCCGTAATAAGACTTTAGCTTTGGTTAGCTGGTTTTTCAACAATTTTGCGGCTCAGGTTTGTAATGCGTATTAAATTATGTATATATTCTTCTTCAGTAACTGTATCATATCCAACTTTTAAGGTGGAATCATATCTTGATAGGATCAGTTTGCCGTGGAATGCTGTCTTGTTATTGATAACGCACCTTGTCATCCCCCAGCAGAAGAGCTAGTTAAAGAGACACGTGATGGTAAAATATAAAAATAAACCTTGAAAAATTATTATTTTTTTGTTAGATTAAAAATGAACTTTTTGTTTAGTTATTCTTTGTTAACACGATTCTGATGCAAGATATCAATACAAATTCATATGAATTGCATTTATTTCATTTATTACTCTGTTTATAATTAAAATAATAATAAAGACACTCTCCAAAAAATTTTAGAGTTGTTATTTCCATGGTTTTTGAGTAAACAAACTTTGTCATAAATAGTACTCGGTTTAACGAATTTTTCAATTTAACGAACAGCGCTGACATTATATACATAGTTCGTTAAATCGAACAGATCATCAATGCCAAGAACAAGTGAAGCTGCTGCTATTTGCTATGAAAGTCGGTCGGTGTCATTTATTGTACGTACAAAAACAACAAAAATAAATATGCAACACATTGCGCTGAACTTCACTTTAATATTTGCTCAAAATGTGGCAAACTTACAATTTCTTCGCAAAACTTCATTTGTTCCTAAAAAAAATATATTTCTAAAAGTAAATTATCAAGGCGAATTCATAAAAGCCATTAGTTTTCGTTTTCAGGATGTCATGAGAAAAGGAAAATTACAAATGTAGTAGAAGAAGAAGACGTCAGTTGCTTTAATAAATTAACTTTATATGAATTCGCCTTGTAATTGATATTGATATCTTTTTCTTGAGTGCTCACAAATTTGACTTATAATGAAAATAAACATTACCATATTGTAAAATGATATAAAGTGTGCCAGAAAGCAATGACATTCGTTTTTTGTACGCAGACTTGACATGTATTTTTTAATTTCTTTTTCATTCGTCAGTAATCATTTAACCCGGTTACTGGATATACTTTTGTTTAAAAAAAAAAAAAAAACATGCCGGGAAGCCAATATTCTGTGTTCAAAAGCACACATAACAATGATTTTTAGTGTACATATGTGTATAGCGGCGAAAAGTTTTCGCAAAGGCTTTACGAGTATGTATTACATAAATTGTCTAGACCTCTAATGGGTTAAAAACCAAAATGATAATAAGGAAGCTGCAAATATGCCCACGTCAACTACCTATTATCATAGCACTATGAAAAATTACCAAAAAAAAAAACATCAATAATTTTCGACTAAGACATATTTCAAATAGATTAGAGTTTAAAATATTTTTCCAATAAGTTCACCTTAAATTCTAAATAAAGTTCTGCATACAAAATATTAAAAAATTCTTTAACGGAATCATAATAATGCTGTCTTTGATATTTCTTTGGAAGATTGGTTTAGGGAAAACTTATACTTATTACTCCACCAAAATTTGACCGATTTAGACTGTGAACACGGTGAAAATGAACCTTTCACAAAAATGTGTTTGAAATTTTCCAAACACCCTCAAATTTGTAACTTTTCATTTTTTTTAGCAATTTTAGATTGAAGAGAAGAAAATTTACACTTTTTAAGTGAATAATGACTTTTGGGAAATTAGTTTGAATATGTGGAAGAAATTATTCAAACTGCAATCAATCAGAAATTTACAAATTTTTTTTTTGCATTTTCAAATTTGGTTGCATTTTCCTCAAATTTTGCATGAAAGTATTTACATTGGAGACATTTTCTGAAAATAACGTTTTATTCTAAATAAAAAAATTAATCGATCTTAAAATTCGGTTAATAATTTTTAAATTTATGAGGTTTTTACCAATATTACTTCGAGCCAAATTATTTTGAGAAGTCGTACCTAAATTAAATTGACATTCAGTTTTAGTTTATTGATCTTTTTAAGAGAAGCCAATGTAAATATAATAAATATAATCAGTTTGCTTTGTCTGCGTTTATTCGTGGATAAGTGTCATCGTTTTGACTTAAAAAGTAATAAGTCTATTGTTAATTCGTTTGACTTGTGTTTTATTCGCTCGTAGCTGGAAAGTGCTTGGTATGAACCCGAAACCTTTTTCAAGCCCGATGTTTTGACATGGCCAACTTTTCCACAAACCCGTTGGCAGTTACTTCTTACAATCTTGGAGTAAATCTTGTTGCAATATAAATTAATGAATTCGTCCCCAAGTTACCGATTTACGTATTAGGTCTGCAGGCAGTATTATTGTACAACAAATTTTGGGCCTAAGCGCTGTTCTGATTACGTTAATAAAGTGGATGAATTCCTTAATATACAATAATGGGGGGCAAAATGCCAATAAAAGCTCATTTCTTGCTTTCATTAGGATCATTATCATCAAGAGATTATGGCAATGGAAAGTCGCTTTCAAGGAAAAAATAATATCAAAATGCTAGCAAATTGCTGCTGGTCCTTATTGAAGCAAAAGAAATTAAGCAAATAATTATACGAGTAATAAACTAAATCCTACATTTTTTGTCTCAAAGTTTTCAATGGAGCCCAGGACTTTTATTGCAGTTAAGTTTTTTTTTTTATTTTCCCTCTTTGTAATAAATGTCAAAAATTCATAATCCTGTTCAACTATACATGGTTTTCCAAACAATTTTCGCAAAAGTCATTATTGATTTTAGTAGTGGCAATATTCTTCTTTGCACATATAGTATATTAAACTCTAAAATTAAAAAAAAATTAAAAGAGATAAAGTTTCTTTTGTTGACGAAGTTTTTTATGAATAAGTTGAAAATTTGAGGGTGTTTGGGAAATTTCAAACATATTTTTGCGAACCACTTACCAGACCTGCACTGTGTAGCATTGTGTAATTTATTATTGAATATGTATTTTCTCACCCTTTTTATTAATTTCTAATTATAATTAATAAATGAATTTATAAAATATAAGAAGGGAGCTGAGCTAATAGACCATTTGCGATGCCGGTGATTTAGATTTCATGGATAGGATTAATGTTTTTGATCATATCTTTTTTTCTGCAGTCAAATATTGATTGATCATATGTTGGACGGAGTGTCGTGTTATAGTTACACAATGAATTTTATGACTACCATCTTTGATTCGAGATAATTTAAAGCGGTTATCTCTACTGAAATGTTTATTGTAGTACGAACTTACGTATTGCTTGTTGTGTGTTTTTAAGAAAGTGGTGGAGCATTTCCATAGAGTTTTGTTGTTAATTTTGTATAGATTTGTGTCTAATCATGACCAGGGCTCGGATTTTGATGATATGTCATCTTTTTTCTGCGGCTACGTAGACAATGTCTGATGAAAGGAAAATGACGTACGTACTCCCTGGATTCCAAATATAAAAATTTGTAGGTAATTATACCTTTCATGAGAATGAAATGGTATATTAAGTTTGGTCCGATGTTTGTAAGTGCCAGAAGGAGAAGAGATAGACCCATCAAAAAGTATACCTAAATGATCAGGACGATGAGCTGAGTCGATTTAGCCATGTCCGTCTGTCTGTCCGTCTGTCCGTCTGTCCGTCTGTCCGTCTGTCCGTCTGTTTGAACGCAAACTAGTCCCTCAATTTTAGAGCTATTTTGATGAAATTTGGTGAGCAGGTGTCGTTGTACAAATGATTAAACATTTGTCGGAATCGGCCAGATCGGGTGACTATAACATATAATACAACCGATTATTCAGATATTGCATTTTGCACCATAACTCCTCCATTTAAACAGCTAAAGGCTTGAAATTTTGCAGAAATATCAGCCATTATTAGCTTCGTATCAGTATTGAAAATCATGAAGATCGGAGAAATATAACATATAGCTCCCATACAACCGATTGTTCAGATATTGCATTTTGCACCATAACTCCTCCATTTAAACAGCTAAAGGCTTGAAATTTTGCAGAAATATCAGCCATTATTAGCTACGTATCAGTATTGAAAATCATGAAGATCGGAGAAATATAACATATAGCTCCCATACAACCGATTATTCAGATATTGAATTTTGCGCCATAACTCCTCCATTTAAGCAGCTAAAGGCTTGAAATTTCGCAGAAATATCAGCCATTATTAGCTACGTATCAGTATTGAAAATCATGAAGATCGGAGAAATATAACATATAGCTCCCATACAACCGATTGTTCAGATATTGAATTTTGCGCCATAACTCCTCCATTTAAGCAGCTAAAGGCTTGAAATTTTGCAGAAATATCAGCCATTATTAGCTACGTATCAGTATTGAAAATCATGAAGATCGGAGAAATATAACATATAGCTCCCATACAACCGATTGTTCAGATATTGCATTTTGCACCATAACTCCTCCATTTAAACAGCTAAAGGCTTGAAATTTTGCAGAAATATCAGCCATTATTAGCTACGTATCAGTATTGAAAATCATGAAGATCGGAGAAATATAACATATAGCTCCCATACAACCGATTGTTCAGATATTGCATTTTGCACCATAACTCCTCCATTTAAACAGCTAAAGGCTTGAAATTTTGCACAAACATCAACCATTATTAGCTATATATTAGTATTCATCAAGATCGGAGTTCACAGTGTAAATCGGCAAGATAAATTCAGGACAAGTATTTATTGCGAAAAGTAATAAGCTCAGCGCAATATCACATGAATCATAGCGTTAAACGTTTGGGAACTATTTACGGATCTGATAACTGTTTTCAAAGACCGACATATGTAGGTCTTACATATTAATACTTAATTATTTGTATTTTTTAAATGTTGAATATCAAGCGTCGATACGATATTAAAAATATTCAAAAACCATTAAATAATTTATAACAATGCCTTTACTAGAATTATTTTTATTGATTTGAAGGAAATTTTCGCTTTTAACTATAGGTAATACGAAATTGTAATACAATAACACGTTTTTTACTATTCTTCCATTCATGAAAGGTATGAAGCCTTCGGCATAGCCGAAGACAGCGCTGTTTTTACTTGTTTTTTTGTCATTTTTTGTTAATTTTTGGTTTTATATCATTTTTGCTAAATTTAGTCATTTTTTATGTCATTTATGTCAGATTTAATAAAATTTTCAATATTTCAATGTGGCAATTTTATATGCAAGTACATAAGTAGCTATGCTGTTTGAACATCCATCTGTTTTGTTAGTATGACATGCTCTCCTGCTTTTGCATATTGCAATCCAAGCGTGTGTATTAATGTTCATTGAAATTTTTCTTATTCAGTCACACTTGCGATAAAATGATCTTGATGTTAAGCGTACTCCATTTACCGCTATTCCTTGAATCAATCAATTTATTTTCGTGTGTAAATTTATATTATAAAAATGCCAAAAGTTAAACCTAGTAAAACATCGCATTTAAAAAATTTAGTTGAAGAATTCCGTGCAAATATATGTACATATGTATGTATTTTCAACCGATGGCAAAATTCTTTTTTGTAAGATATGCGCAACCAAAGTAGCTGCTGATAAAAAATTGACCGTACAACAACATATTGGACGAGACAAACATCAACGCTCTTTAAAGTTAGAAGAAAAAAATAAGACAAGGCAATCTTTGCTCATCGACAGTGTATCTAATAGGAATGCCAGCTTTTCTGAATTTTCTAAGGAGCTTTGTGAGGCATTTGCTTCTGCTAACATTCCACTGAATAAATTAAACAACACGATATTTAAAAGCTTTATGGAGAAGCACACGCGCCGCAGTATTCCAGACGAGTCAACCCTACGAAGAACCTATATTCCGCGTTGCTATGATGACGTTTTGTGCCAAATAAGAAAAAGTGTGATTGGAAAAAAAGTTTTCGTTTCCATCGATGAAACCTTTGATGCCGAGAGTAGGAATGTCCCCAATGTTATTGTTGGTACTATGCAATCTGACGAACCAGCCAATGTTTTTTTGCTCACGTCTGAAGTACTGGAAAAAGTCAATTACACCAGTATATGCAAACTATTTCATACATCCATGTCTTTACTTTGGCCTGATGGTTTGTACATAAATTTTATTAATTATTCATTATTTGACTTGTAAGGCAGGTATAAAATATGAGGATGTGCTGCTTTTTCTAACGGATGGAGCTCCGTATATGGTCAAGGCAGCCAAATCTATCAGGAGTTTTTACCCAAAATTAGTACATGTCACTTGTTTGGCACAGGATTGCGGAAAAAGTGAGATCTAACTTCCCGTTGGTTGATGCACTGATAGCAAACACTAAGAAAGTGTTCATTAAAGCGCCATTACGCAGAGAAAGTTTTAGAGCTTTGGCCCCTGATATACCCCTACCACCAGAACCAATTTTAACGCGATGGGGTACATGGTTAAATGCATGTACATATTATTGTGAGCATTTTGAAAAAAATAAAAATAGCTGTAGATTAATTTCCCAGCCAAGATGCCGAATCAATTAAAGAAACTCAAAAACTATATGCGGATGAAAGCATAAAGTCACAATTAGCTTTTATAAAAGCAAATTTTGAATGCATTGCTTCTGCATTGCAAAAGATGCAGACAAAAGGATTCTCATTAGAAGGTAGAATATCCGTCATTGAAAATATCAAAAACCAATTAAGCGGCGTTCGCGGTGATATTGGCAAGAATGTTTTTGAAAAATTTAGTAGTGTGCTGACCAAAAATAAGGGCTACAAAATTATGTGTTCTATTTCTGATGTTTTAGGTGGTGAACACTTCGAAAATGTAGACCTCAATGAAATTAATTCTTACGACATAACATGTTTTAAATATGCTCCTCTTGTGAGTGTCGACGTAGAGAGAAGTTTCTCAATGTTTAAAAATATTTTAAGTGACGATCGAAGATCTATCCTATTCGATAATTTAAAAATTTATTTAGTAATTTACTGCAACGCAAACATAGACAAAAATTAAATAAAATTTAAAAACATTAAAAAAATAATAATTTTTATTAAATTTATTATAATACTTTATAAATTTAAGGGAATTTTTTAAATTTTTGGGTAATTTTTAGGGTTTTTTTGTCATTTTTTTTTGGGTAATTTTTCATTGTTTTTTAGGTCATCACAATCCGAGCACTGATCATGACACTTCCGTTATAAGCGGCATAGCAATTGCTCACTGCCTATTATACCAATATTCCCAGGTATCATTACAATGGTTATTTCTTGCTTGTTGTCGAAGAGATATACTGTCCTGCCCAAGGGATTTGACAACACTGATACTGTCGGAGTAATAAGTGCGCTTTTGAATCTACATGAGCCTTGTTTGATTGCATACTTTATTGCTGCCAGCTCTGTGGTGAACTAGTCACCCGTTTGTTCTACCAAAGCGTAGGATGATGTTGCGTCCAGATGATACCCGTCTGTAAAGTAGATAATTTCCAGTGTTAAGCTTTTTTATACGCCGTAAATGGGTACTTGAGCAATTCGGGAGGGGTGTTATTTCTGTTTCGGGTTTTACTGAATATACATACATATGTCACGTCCCAAATTTTGAGCAGCCTTTTTAAGATTACCAACCCAAGGGTTTTTTTTTTAATTTTATAAATCCAGTGGAAACAGAAAAGGTACGAGCTCCCCACTAACCCCTCCACAGACCCGTGAGGACCCATTTAAAAATGGAGTAAAACTACAGTTTTTTTCAAAGAAAATTTAAAGTCCAAATAAATATTCAAGGTGGCGTTGTTCGGCCTCTGGCCCACGAACACAATCAGAATTTTAACCCTTTGTTGCCAGGATTCTCCTTTCTGGTTTACGGCAGAGCAGGGGGCTCGCCCCTAATACTGTTTTCTAGGGCGTATAACTTTTCTTGAACAAATTAATATTTACGCTCTTACAAAAACATTTATTTCAGCAGGGTTTTTGCTTAGTCTCTTTTGTCTGTAATCCTTCGTTCATGTTTCAGAGTTTGGCAACTAAATTTCGTAATTTAATGTGCACGTTTTATTAAAAGGAGTAAAAGTAATTTTCAGAGGGATTTTATTTAATAAATTCCTAATTATTAGTTTAAACTAAAGCAATACAAGTAGGTACTAAATACTAATTGTGGAAAGTGTTAAGTGTATGTGATCGGAAAAATCTATAGATTTACTGACTTAGTTAAGGCATAATAAGAGTAATTAATCGACCTTTATTTTTGAAATATGCAAAAAAGTACATATTTCAAACCAAATTTCTTTGCTTTTAATAATTGATGCATCCATTGACCACAAAAAAATTTTAAGATCGGATCACGCATTTGAGCGCTATAACCCGAAACATTTGTACAAATAACTAAACCGTATTCCATAAACTATATAAATAAAGGTTTTAAACTTAAAAAAATGGTCATTAAAATGTTTAACTTTTTAATCCCGATTAAAAAAAATAATGTATGCAGTTTTATAGCCCATTGGCCATTTTTCTCCATATAACGCATCAATAAAATTGACTTTTTATATGAAAGAGAATGTCCGACACCGTCGGTAAAAAATAAAAAACTTGTCAAAAACTCAGACGAATTTTTAGTTAGTTAAAAATTGCACATTTGTTTGGGGAAATTGAATTGGCTACAAAACTGCATTCTCAAGAGTTTGTAAAAATTTTGTTTAAAAGGTTTAAAAATTGTATAAAGAATTTTTTAAATGTTATGAATTTTTCTGATTTTCGTAAAAAGTTTGAACCTTTTATCTACATATATGTTTGTTACAGAGTGAGCTATACTTTTCTAAAAAAAACAAATAATAATTAACGTACGAGGCCAACTGTATTATATTAAATTTTGTTGCTTATGATATGCACAACACTGTACGTATGCATATTTTTTTAAGTTGTCCAAATTTTTGTTAAACAAATTTCTCCAGCACACAAATACATAAATGTATATTAATTTTACTTCTTCAGGCGAAGAACAAGAACCAAGACAAGCCGTCCTTGGTTTCTTATCGTCGTATAATAATAATTTCACAAATTAGAATGTATTGCGATGAACTTTAAAACCTTCGCCGTCTTTTTTAAATTACATAAAAAAACCAATTTAGCTGCTTTGGTTTTCAAAAAAAACTCAATATACTTTTTGTATATATTTTTCATTTTTATTAATTTTTTCTCTTCAAATACAACATTTCTTAAACGATATTCCGTATCCTTTATTTTAGTTTATTTTGTCAATGCAATTATAATTTCATATTTATATATATATGTATATGTATATATGATTTATTAATTTAATATACGTATGCTAAATGTATTATTTCCCCAGCGCTTTTAAATTAGTGTCATATTATGTTTTGAGTCTATCTCTAGATCTTTCCATTTTACGGGTTAAAGTTTTTGTTTATATTGCGCTTATAAATTTTATAACATTTGTGAAATTATATACATACATATATAAGTATGTGTATATATGTATGTATATATTATAATATATGGAGTTTTCAACGGCGCATTTACACGTTGGCGGCCTGTAGCGGTCGTGTTGCTTCGGCGGTGCCCTGTAGTCGCAGGTCCATGCCAATAAGCCGCATTCACCCGATGCCCTTAAAGTCAACATAATTCAAGCGATCGCTTACACTCAGTTGGATCTATGCGGACTAACTCATACGCAGCTTATTTTATTACATTCCAATATCTTCCTGCTCTTAGTGACTAACAAAAATTAGTTTTGAAAATAAAGTGTTTAGTGCGTGACATGGTGATTTGGCATCAATCACGGAAAAATAAACAACAGACTAGACAGACGCCGTCAAAACAGTATGGCCGCCACTGGCTGCCAACATCTAACCGCAACAATTGAAACCACCTATGTTTTAAATTATAAATATAAATTTAAACATATTTAAGCATACATATTTAGACAACAGTTTTGTGTACTTATTATTAGAATCATAATAAATACATATATATTATATTCGATTATCATACTTAGTGAAACTAAATTAGGATTATGTTTTCAATATTTTTCGCATGCAATGTAACCAAAGAACTTGCATTACAAAGAAGTTGCATGCCGTTCCGTTTCTTGTGGCAAGAAATGTTGTCTTATTTCCCCACACCAGAAACCAATTGGATCAAATCAGATTCTAATATCAATCAGCAAAAGTCAAATTATTTCTCAAATAACACAAGAATTTCTTTTAGAGGAACGGTGGGAGTGATGCAAATTCTTTGCAATCTACGTTCTTTGATGTAGCTTTAGGAGGTACTTTGAAGAGAGCAAACGAAGTGGTATAAGAGTTTGAAAAACTTGAAAACCTTGAAATTAAACAAACAACCGGAAACAATTCTACAACATAATTACTTATTTTCCGTTGTACAATGTATGTATGTATATTTATATTAAATGTGCAACGAAAGGTAGACCAACCACCTGAAATTGAATAACGAAGGCATTCAAGGATATTTATTCCCTGCTTAAATATATTATAAAATGCACATCATCAAACTGACTAATAATTTATGAATTTCAATGATAAAACTCCCAGCTTTATCCAGCTAAATACATATTTCTTGAATATTGAAATAAAATCTTTGGGGATTGCTTGTATTCTTATTAATAGTTTTTTTCTAAATAACACCAATAATTTCCATAAATACGATCTAAAAAATGTAGTCAGAGCTCAAACAAGATTTGATAGTTGCGTTACTACAGACCGATTACCGGCATATTTTTTTTAAATTCCGTTTGTATAAATTTGGCCGAAACCAAATAATTTAGGTCTATGTAGGTAAATAGTTTGAGTTAGAGCTGAGAAAAATCCATTTAAATTTGTCAGTGAAAAAATGTGATGACAGCAACTTCTAATAAACGAAATAAACGTAGTACGTGTAAATAATAATACACAGTGTCCAAACAGTATCATTCGCATTATCTAAAATCTAACTTTGTGAAAAAAATATATATCAAGTAAATTTCTTTAAATACGTGATTCGTTAATCGGTTTAGTATCAAAGTAATTGGCCGAAGCTAACTGAACACCAAATCACGTTCATAACGAGTTAAGAGAGATGACTGCGATTAGTCGTTTGATTGCATTAATCATATCAAACCAAGCACATTGAACAGGTAATAAAATATAACACACAAAGCACAATTTCTTCTGAAATAAAACATCAAATGCTATTTATAATGGAATTAAAAGGAAAATTCAAATATATATATACTATGTTATAATTATTACCTTAGAGTCTCACTCATTTACACGATAATTGACACACAAAAAAGTTTTTTACCACTTTTTTGTTGCCCACGGATGCACTCGGGCGCCAAACGAAAATACTTATAATTTTTAATTGGAATTAATTGATTATTTTTAAAACAATAGGAAATTTAATGCTGAAACTTGTGGCTTTGTTTATGGGGGATACTTTAAGTAAGAAAGCTGAAGGCCCAGCACAAAGATCTAACTAGAGGAAATAGGCTGAATAACAGTGACGGGTTTCGATAACGAATTTCATTTATGTATATTATTTTTACTTGCTTATTCAAAGCTATGTGAATCCTATTCGGCTAACAGAAGACATTAAAAGAGCTCTTTCATGGGACGATTACTCCGGAAAAGCACTTCTTTCTTCTTTCTTTCTTCTTTTTACGACGATTTTTAACAATGCATACTCACAAAATACTGTTCAATTTGGTAAAATTTCAAATTTTAAAGTTTTGTATCATTATTTTTCATTTTTGCAGTTTAATAACAAAGGTATCCATAGGTGATAGCAAGATAATCAAGGCGAAGTCGTTGTGTATTTTGTCTGTGTAATTATGCGAGTGTATTTGTTTGTGTGATCAAAACGACCCCACAAATTGGGAAAGAACAAAAATTCAGCTCATGGAACAGCGGCTTGAAATATGAGATTTAAATCTTTATTATTATTCAGATCGTTCTCATTGGCTTAAGATATAAATTTGTGAAATAATTTGACCGTCCGACCCGCAAAAGCAAAAACAAAATACATGTAAATTTTTGGTTTTTACCTTGTTCTTGTTAAAAAAATTAATGACAAATATTTACCATTTAAAATATTGGCAATTTTGTTTAAAAAAAAAGGTGTGACCGGTTTGGCAACTCACTGCATATATGTACGCCCATATACATATAAATCAATTTATTTGTTTTCTTTTACCTGCATTGTTTACAACGAAATAACCGGTGAAAATATTTTTTATAATGATAATTTATTAAGATTTATATCCGGCAAAAGGCTGTCACTTCAGCAACATTTCCCAAAAATTTTGTTAGTTATAATTAACCCATTTTTTAAAATTAAATGTTTTTTCATATATTAAAACATATAAATAACAGATTCTTTGAGATAACAAAAGTTGCTTTCATTCTATCTTTTATGATGATATTAAAAAAAAATATTTCCCGATATTTCAAATTTTGTTGTTTATATTACCTTCTCTGAAAAACACCTCGCTAAAACAACGAAAAAAACACTCAGTCAGTCCCCTTCCGAAATTAAATTAGCGACGTAAAACTTGGGACTATTTCCAGCAGGTGTTCTGCAACTCAGTTTAATCGTGCGCCTAGAATGAGCTGAGCATACATACTTTGGGAAATTCACATTCTTTAACACTTCATGTCAGCAGTGACTTCTCCCGAATATGCAAAAAGAAAACTGGGAATTGAAGCTTTGCATAGATGCTTTGTGTTTCGGCTCTGATAAAACAAGTAGCTAATATTATATTTTTTCCTTTAATTTTTTAATTTCAAACATAAAAAAAGATTTTTTTTTTCGACTACGGATGGCAGCACGAAATGTCATAATCTGCTTAATTGTCAGGTAGTTAATCTGGCGCTAAAAAAAATGGCAATGGAATTTCCTTTTTTATTGTATCATGCCATACATTCGATTTAATATCAGAAATCAGATAAAAGAAAAGGAGTGTACGGCATTTTAATGAAGTGATGACAGAAATGAAATTAAAGAAGAATTAATACAATGGATTATTTCTTAACCGCATTTACTATTCTATTTTTCTCTATACAGTGTTAGTAGATACAAAGCCGCATGGCATTCAAATAAAGTGGAATTTAATTAAATCGTAGTCGAAGCAACGTAGTATCTTATGCCATGTTCGGACCGGCAACGAAAATACTTTGTAAACGCGTTCGATAAATTGCTAAGTTTAATGGAAAAGTAAATGCGAACGGGGTTTTTAAAGTGAAAATTTAGAGATGACAACATATGCCTTCCATTTTTCCTGAAAATAGGATTTTGTCGTTTATAGCTCCGAGCATAGTATTACGGTTTTGTGTTATTTCTATGTTAGAGAATTATCACTGTAAAACCGCAACCAAATTAAATTTCTTCTGAATTAATGAAAATATTTTTTTTTTGCTGTTTTGTTGGGACATTTGTATATACGATTGTTATTGTTCATAATATGTAACTAAATAATTTATTTTAGTATTTTCATTTATATACGAAAATTCAGTTATTTTTACGTGCATACATACAGTTACACACAAAAGAATTTTGCTTTGAGGATTTTTATTACATTAAAAATGTTTTTCACAGAAAATTTTTTCAATGAATTATTATTAATATAAAGTTCATTTTATAACGAAACCCCTACAAATCAATGTTTCACATTTTGCACAAAATTTATAAAAATTCATCAGCTTTTCGTCTTAATTTCAAACTTTTTAATCAGAGTTTAAGACATTTCTTTAGATGCAGTTTTGTAGCCATTAAATTTTTAGTATAGTAAAGGGTAAGTTTTAATAGGCAAAAGATCTCATCAATTTTTGATAAATTTTTATTTTCTGCAGATTTTGTCTATTTTCTTCCTTGCAAAGCAAATTCGATTCAGCAAAAAAAAAAAACAAAGATATGAAAAATCACCTGGAATTTTGAGTTACTTGAGCCATATGTCCAATTTATTATACTAAAATTGAATCGACTTCAAATATATACATATATACTCCATAAATTTATAAAAATTTGCTGAATTTTTAAAAAATTTTGTACAAAATGTGAAACATCAATTTATATGGCTTGTGTTATAAAAAAAACTTCGTACTAATAAAAAATCAGCGTGAAAGGCATTTTGAAAAAAGTAAAAACATTCAATGCAAAATACTTTTGTGAGTAAATGTAAATACATACATACATACATATGTACATGTACTCACAAATTACTTGTGTTTGTAATTAAATATTTTTGTTTAGTCACTTTTCACTAATCTCCATTTATTCACACATCCGCATTTTACACTAGTTTACAATGGGGCGATGTATACCATAATTTGGCTCCCTACTTGCTGCTTCTGCCGTATGCTATTATGTCGGCTAAAAATTATCCTAACTTATTATTTTGTGTGCGAGTGTGTCATTTAAATGTTTATGTTTTCCCATTTCATTTATTTGTATCGTGCCTCTTATTTTAGCTTTTATTTGAATTTTGAGTGCAATAACATACATATATACCCCATAGTCAATTCAATTTTTCTTTGGGGTTTTGGCTAGGGCCTTTCCTTGTTGAGTGCCATCGTCTTAAAACGTTGCCCGCCATATTATTTTGGTTTAACTTGCATTTGCATTTCTTCCTCAAAAAGGCATGCTAAAATAAAGGCCCTGATCGGGGGCCACTCGCAAACTCTATAAGAATCTGGGCGGCCCGGAATTGTAGCTCCCTGGTGGAGGATGTGGTGCTGGCGAATGCTGCCCTTGACGCAACATATCAAAGGGTGAATTCGAACGCTGCATGAAGTGGTGATAATTGCTAGGTGGAAGTTGATGCTAAAATGTAACAAAAAATAACAATCAGAATGACGTTTTTAAGAAATCAAATTTTTTACTTCAAACGCTTTACCTGCAAACCCCGCAACCCCATCGGCCCAGCGGCAGATGCTCCACCTCCCATTATATGACTTGGTCCGTCTCCCAAATCGAGTTGCAGACTTTCGTGCATATCACCGCCATTGTTACCATTATTGGCGTTGTTCGCAAGATGTAGCTGACCTAATGATGCCGTTGCCATTGCCACATCGGGCATCATGTCTGACAAATGACCACCGTTACCACCGTCACCACAACCGATCGCGCTGCCCCCACCCTCAGCACCAACATCGATGCCAAGCGCACTGCCATGTGGAAATCGGTAGTCGCCTTCTGTTATCAGCGCTGGTAAATCACTACGGTGATGTACTGAGGCTGAAAGACGTGCAAAGTTTGCTTGCAAAGCCCCACTACCGCCGACACCACCAACATTAGTTGACATGCCACCTCCAATACTACCACCTCCCAAACCCAACAAACCGCCTGGATGCTGTCGGGGAAATGTTAAATTTCGACTATAACATGGTTGTATCCCTTCACCTCCACAGGTAGACGATGTAGCCGACGATCCTATTGATGCCGAGAGAAAACCACCAGTACCTGCGGCCGCGGGAGATGGGGGAGGCGTTTGGTCATCATCTTCAATGAGATCTGGATCGGTTTGAGTGGTAGATGTGATGCCACTGCCCTCAGCTACGTTACTTGAGGTGGCAGCTGATACAGCTGCTGTATTCTGATTGCTCAACAATGATGTCTCAAGTAGATCGGACACTGCATCTGGCAAATTAAATTCGCGCACTACTCGCAAACGTATCTGCCGATCAATTTCGTGCTTCGATGAAAGAGGCAGCAGTAAAGCACGTTGACACATCGGTGATTGATGCAATTTATGCTCGCGCTTCAGCAATGCCGCCAACGTTTGCGTATCGGGTGGTGGTATAGCGGCTGCTGCTGCCAATATGTTAACACTCTCTTTTCCAGTTACTGCCGCCGCTGTAGAAACGCTGGATTTAGTGACTGCATTTATACGCGAAACCATGTACAAAGTGTCGGGAATGTCAGGTAAATGACGTGAACGCCGCATACGCATCAATTCCGCCTGATGATGAGATGACGCCATTCGATCTTCAAGCAATACTTTAACTTCCTCAAAATACGGCATAAAAAGTCGTGGTCGCACAAACAGGCCCTGGTTCTTTCCTCCGCGTATCCAAGCGTTAACTCGCAAATTCTCTAGATCATCACTTATCATATGCGAAGGTGGTGTGCTCACAAGGCCACGTCGAATAGCTTGCGCGAGTACTTCACTATTGGGCGGCAAAACGTGATCCATTCGAACTAATGGCAACAACTCTGATAGAATTTCGCGCAATTCAACGTCACTTAGATCGCGTTTTTTCACACCTTTTCGCGCGACTGAATGTGCCGTATGTGACAAAATATTTGGCTCACGATCTTCCATACGTCTTATAAGTTCTTGCTCTCCCCATTTAAGCACAGCCTGTAACACCTCCAATTCTGATGCCTGCAAAAAGTTACTTTGTAGCACGAGTATCAGTTGGGATTTGTCTAGCTGGTGCAACACCGGTGATGCAATTACAGCAGAAAACTCTTCCCTAAGATATTGGCACGCTTGCCGATACACCCAAGCAGAGCCGTGCGGCTGTAAATATAAATTACACACATTATACAAAAAAAAAACTTGAGAGGTTAGACATTTTCATATACGAGTCCATGCAATCACGTACGCACCTGTGACCCCCATTTGAGCACCGTAGGGAGTGTATCCAACGTTAGCCACTCAAGTATCAGATCCTCGCAACCTTGCGCTAAAATATCTAATTCGAGAAACCTTCCAATCTGATAAAGTTCCATAGCCTCCTCGAGCGGTGTGGGTCGCGCACGTCCCGTATTTGTTAAAGCGTGCACCTCACCCAATGACCCCGCTGAATTTCCCGACCCAGCACCACGTAATATTAACGTCAGATCAACTGTGTCCAGGTAAATGGCATGCAATAGAACTCGCGCATATCGTTTTGGTATCACTGTCTCATCAAGTACGATCCGTGTCGGCACATGCAGGGCTCGCTCTGTATATTCGTCAACGTTGCGCGTCCGACGTGCTATGAGATTGCGAAAGAAAGGCGAACGAGCACTGAGGATCGCCTTATGGCAAGGCAATTCAAGTTTCGGTCGAAAACCATACTCAGAGCTACCTGAATCAGGCCGATGATAATCGCTGCCTTCTGCTGTAAACACCAAAGCAGCATCTGCATAATCGCCTGTCTCAAGCAAATATCGCAAATCATGTTCCAGGGGATTCGGCGTACCAAAATCATCACTCAACTGGCGCAGTAAACTTATATCGATAGAGGGATCATGGGGACAGAGATCGCCCGTATACAGGTAACGTAATAACGACGAGAACATTTGAACATCAATAGGCGAAGTTGGTAATTCGAGACAAATGCGCGCACCAATACCCGGACAACCCGCTAGTAAATCCCTGAAGTACGAGCAACGAGAAGATAGTATGGAGCGGTGTACCGGAAAAATAGAACCGCGAAATACAAGATCACAGTCAGTGCATGTTTTTACGTCGTAGAGTGCAGCTAAATCCTGCTTAAATGTTGTTGCAGGTGGACGCGCTAGTTCCGCTTGCACCTATAAATATAAATACATTGATATAAAAGATTTATCTTATATACACTCCATATAGATTATTTAAAATTACCGAAAGATCTCGTAGCGCAGACAATGCTTCATATTCCTCACATAATGCAGCCAATTCGAGAGGAGTCCAATCGGACACGAAATCGCGCAAAACGCGCGCGTGATCACAGGCTTTTGAAGAGCGTCGTCGACGTATAAATTTCCGTTTCAGTGTTGCAAAACCGGTTACTCGTTTTCGACGCTGTTCCCGAAAATGGGGTACACCAGCACCTGCGGCGCCCATAGCTGAAGAGCTACCACCCGGACCACCGCCACTTCCTGAAGCACTTGCTGTCAGAGCGGCCGAACTGGGCAATAGCAGGCTATTACTACCTCCACTGTTGCTGGTTGCAGCCGGCATTGGATAACCGCCTGTCGAAGCAGTTGCGCCCATTTTTATCAGCAATCAAGCAGAATAAAAACAAACTGAACTGTATTCAGGGTTCCATGTGATACGTGGTAGAAAGGCCCCAAATGTACCACCGCAATATTTAAATATTAATTACTTTTCTCCTTTCTTCTGTTCATATGTACGAGAATATTTTAAGTTTTCAGAATAAAGTATCAGTATGCACCTGTTTAAGATTCTCTAAGTATTATATTACCATTTTCGCTGTTCACTGATTTGATTGTTGTATAAATCTGAAAATAAAGTAATATAGCAAAAACCAAAGAGTGAAATATACAGATAGCATGTTCCTATATCTATAGAAAATTTGAAGTTTTAAAGGACCAGGCAGGCTCATAAATATTTAGATACCAGGACTGTGACTATCCGCATATTCGGATATCCCTGGATAATATGGATATCCGGTTATTATTCGCATAAGCAATTATCCAGATATCCGATTAATATTCGTATATTCGAATATCCAAAAAAACATGACACTTTTTTATTTATTAGTCGATTCAAAAGTGTGATATGTCATTAAAAATACAATTTTTAATAAATTATGCTTGAAACATAATACCGGCGAACGGAGAATTTCCGCGACGACGGCAGCAACGTTCAGGCAAAATTTTTTTCTTAGTAATTTTTGTACTATTCCAAATCAGTTTAATTATAGTCTGTAAGAATTTGTTAACTCAAAGACTTTACATAAATAAATAAATAAATAAATAAATGTTAATATTTCTAGATTAATTAAATAAATAAATAAATAATAAATAAATAGGGGAGATTACGATTCCACGAATTCAAAGAATTTCATGCGTAAAGTGCATTACACGCGACGTATATTATGCACCATGTATACCAAAATCGACCAATTTCAACTCGCTGTATCTCGAAAACCAAGCGAGATATCAATTTTTTTTACTTGTGAAAAAGTGTTTATTTTGTCGAGTTCTACAAGAAATAGTCGTCAAAACGCGGCGCCCCAGGAATCGTAATCGTTTGTTAGTAGTCTGTAAGAATTTATTGTTCATAGACTTAAATAAATAAATAAATAAATAAATAAATAAATTTCGCTCAGTAAAATACAACTACGTTGACAACGAAATTAATTGATAACAGCTTTTACTAATGTCAAATTTTACAAATAACAAAATAAATAACTTTCTCCAAAAACTAATATAGCATTTTTCAATTCCGATTAAAATCCCTCAGTATATTAAACAAAAGTCCACAATGGGTTGTATTTTGCCGCTGTCGCCAATAGAAATAAATCTATCGCCGTGAACATTCGTCGGGCGAAATTTGTTGTTCCCTCCCGTTATTCGCATTCTGATATACATATGTCAGTAAGTCCTATTTTTGACAGCGAACATTCACCACGAATAATTCGCCGTTTCCCGGTAATGTGTTTCAAACATTATTGTTACATTTCCAAAGAAAGAAATGCATCGCTTGCTAAAACGTTTAATTTTATGAAAAGTAAAGTGGTTTTAAGGAGGGTAGAAATTATGTTATTTGAACTTAGTGTAAGGGAGTACTCAAAAAAAAAAGCTAGAAGGATATACGAGTATAGTACTCAAAATTATCTGTTCAACGATGGAATTTTGGCTGTTTTTACGATCATTTGTAAATACCTAAACTTCTCTCAATGGGCTTTCAACCTAGGGGGGTAATTGAAACATTTTTTCAATCATATGGGGCCGACCCGGTCGAGAACCGATATTTAATTATAACAATTATTTGCAAAACAAACAAATTTATTTATGTTCATTAAAAGAAAGCTTCGAGTTGAATGAAAAATAAAAATCAAAAACTTTCATTTTGAAAAACAAAATTCAATGAACAATATTCATGAAAATAAATTTATAAAACAAATCAATTTATAAACTAAACTAGTTGATACCCGTGACTTAGTCTGCGTTGCTTACTACTTTTCCAAAAACTTACAACAGGTTTTAAAACCTAAAGATTCCACTTCTATTAATTTACGAACAATATAATAATAATAAATAAATAAAAAAAAGTACTCAAGTATTCATTCGTTTAATAAAAAAAAGGTTAAGGCGGTTTTAAAGTTACTACCAGCTTTTCGCAGCGAGCACAAATAACGATTATTATCCAAATATCAAATCAAAAAATCATTCGGAAAAAGAAATGATACGGGTATATGTATTTAAGCTATATACTAATTGTAACAAGGACTATATAAATTTTTATTTTTTGAGTTTTATTTGAAACAAATCAAGTTTAATCATTGTTTGTTGAGTTTTGTTCATCGCTCAGAAAAAAAACTTAACTGCAAAATATAATTGTAGTAGTCTGAAATTCGACTGAACCCGAACACATTACTGAATTTTTAAACTTTTAGCTACAAAATGTTTGCCAAAAATGTTCATGTAAGTCGCACAACCTCATCTTAAGCTACACACAGAGCAAAGCAATTTGGCGGCTGAAAAGCGTAACCGAAAATGAATTTTAAAATTTGCCCCTTACATGTTCTGCTTTACGAGTATGAGGTTGATAATTGATTCGTCAGCCTGCCACCGTATGTCGCTACGGCGCTACACTGGAAGAGTCGAAGGGAAAGAAATGTTAGTGCATTTTCATCGACGTACACTGACATTTAGAGGACATAATCATATGAAATGAGAAAAAATTCGCATAATGAGTCAGACGAGTCGTCAGATGTGTTCGCAGCTAAATTTTTTTTTTTTATTCAAGTTAAATTTACAATCTGTCTTAATATTACTCGTAATAGACAATAAGTAAATGTGATGTTATGGGAACGGAAAACAAATAAATTTAGTGTTACTTCATTATGTGACACTCTATTTAGTGACAGAATAATTCAAATTAAAATAAAAATCCTAACTACATATTTACATAATTGCTTGGTATTGATTTATATACATATTAAAATTATGTACATGTGTGCTGACTTACAAGTTTAATATGTTTTGTTTTTAACCTTGTTGTAGTGGGTGCCTGTAGTAATGCCACTGCTAAAGGATTGGGATGACTCTCTAACCTGGTTTTATATCTTTCACTGAAATTTTTTATTTCATCTTTCACGGTGCATATTTTTAAATCCCTGTGAAAAGTTTGGTTTGAGACATACCATGGAGCCTTTGTTATTGTCCTTAGAGTTTTTGATTGAACACGCAGTATTCCAAATGGGTTTGATAATGGCTTTATATATTAGCAGTTTATTTTCAAGTGAGAGAAAAGATTTTTTACCCAGAAGCCAATGAAGACTTCTCAATTTTATATTAATTTGCTCCTTTTTCGCTTTTAGATAATATTTCCACGTAAGCCTTCTATCTATGTGTAAACCCAGATGTTTTACATGATCATTAACAGGTACGGTTGTATTGAAAATTTGAATTCAAGGACAATCACCTTTTCTTAGGGCAAAAGTAACATGGACAGATTTATCTGAATTAACTTTAATGTTCCACATCTTGAGCCAGTCTTCTAGTTGGAATAAGTAATTTTGTAGTATGTCAGATGATTCAGAAGCTACTTTATTTGAAGTTAAGACTGCAGTGTCATCAGCGAAAATTTCTATTGTAACATCGTTCTTTTTTGGAATAACCGCTGTGAAAATCGAATAAAGGATTGGCCCTAAAACACTTCCTTGTGGTACGCCTGATTTTATTCTATATATATTTGAGTACTCATTTCCACCCCTAACAAAAAACTGACTATCTTTTAAATAAGATTTAATCAGAAAGAAAAAGGGAGCAGGTAAATTTTTCTTTAATTTGTATAGCAGTCCGGGGTGGGCAACTAAATTGAGACTTTACAAGTTATACAAAAATAATAATAGTTTAAAAAACTAAAAAAAACACGCTTTAGTGGTAGATAGAACTAAATCAGAAAATAATGTTTAATATAAGTGTAAATTAATTAACAGAAAAAATCTATATCATTTTTAAAAAAGCGTAAAAAAGCGATTTTGGCAATATATGAGATGCGTGAAAATTCTGAGGTGGAATTTCAAGAAATCTTTCTCCCTGGACATCAGCGAAATCGCGGCAATTACGAAGTCGATGCAGAATCGTATTTCTCTCGATCAACATTCATCCGGTTTCTGGATCATTTTTTGAGTGAGCTGCAATCTAGGTTTCTAGACCATCGTGTTTTGCTGTCGAAGATTCAGAATATTTTGTCAAGCAAATGCACAGAACTTAAAGCAGATTAAATACGTTCAACAATGCAAGTTTTTGAAGACCAAAGGCTCAATGATATTGTCGGAGAATTTTCGAGTGACTTTGCCATATGGAAAAGGTGAGGATATTAGGAAAATAAGCCTTCATGTTTTTCTCAATATTCATTTTGTATCTTCACTCCTCATTCTTGCAGACATTGTTCAAAGTTTTTGATAGACCAACGAGCAAAATCATTTGTTGACGCTCTAAACAACTGCAAAAAGTAGTTCTATATATCGATACATAGGCTTTTACTAATTTGCGCAACTCTTCCGGTTTCCGTGACTTCAAGCAAATGCTATTTTTCATTTCTGCGTAGATTGAAAACGTATACGAAACAAAATAAGTGAAGACCGATTGAATGGGTTAGCGTTGTTGAACGTGCATCGAGAAGTGGAAGTAACGAATGAAAATGTAATTAATATTATGTCGAAGGTGCCAAGGAGAATGGATATTCTTTTATAAGCTGAATTGTCCGTCAAAAATTATAATAGATCCATTTGTACTGTATAGATGCTAAATACTCGCCAAATAAAAGTAGGACTTACATATCAATATTATAAACGTACAGTTATTGGTGATTTTGTTGTTCCTCCTTTATTCTTTACATCAATAGTCTAATCATTTATGTGAAGTATGAATTGAGCCTTCTATAATTTCTACAAGGGATCCCATCATTTGTGGTTTTTTTCAATTAAATGAAGAGGATACGCAATGTGAGAATGTCAAGTTCTGCATATACCCGTATTTCATTCAAATTCAAATTCAAATTTTGTTTTAGCAATTTTGAATTGAATTAAATGACGATGTTTACAGAAAGGTAGAACTCCCACCATGTTACGAGTGTAGCCGAGTGTGTGCGCTTCATTCGGAGAGTCCCAGGTTCAAATCCAGGCCGCGACAAGTAACATCAAAAATTATAGAAAATTTTTTTCTAATATCGGCCGCCTCTCAGCAGGCAATGACAAAACCTCCGAGCAAATTTCTGCCATGAAAAAACTTCTCACAAAATACATTCGCCGTTCGGAGTCGGCGTAAAACTGTAGGTCCCTCAATTTGTGTTACAACATAAGGACGCATACCGCAAATTGTAGGGAAAATTCGGCCAAAATCGCTTAAGCGGTTATAGCGCCAATTAAATAAGTAGGTAAGTAATGATCGTCACTTCCATTAATAGCCACTGTCATAATGGAACGATTAAATTTAAAACATTACAATTCGATTCGTTTCTATTTGAATTAAAATTACTTGGTTGAATTCATTTGCTGGCATTTTGTTTAAATTTCTCGTCCTAGAATTACTCCTATCCCTAGACCTTGTTGATCTTATTCTCAATTCATTAATATCAGAGGTAATTTTATTTAAATTTTGATGAGTTGTTGGAGTTAGTTACTAAAACATTTTCAATACTTGCTATTGAAACTGATTTTGTTTTATGAGGTTTATAAATTAATTGAAAAAGTTTATCAGGAAGAGTAATGCTCTCATCATTATTTTGAGAGTTACTTGAAGTTAAATGCACCTGGATTTGTGGCGGTAATTTCCTTATATATAATTTAAATAGCAACTCTTGACTAACGATTGAATCGGAAACTGTCAAAAAAGATACATCAAAAAAGTTCCGACGGAGAACGGTCTCCTAGTTCAGTATTTGAAAATAGTTGTTTTAATCTCTTTTCTTCACTAAAAGAATATTTTTCACAAAGTCTTTTTTAATTCATTCATATTTATTAATTGAAGGAGGTGGATCAATAATTTAAGAAATGATTTCTTTTTGAAATTTGATATTATCATTCTTAATAGCATAAACTTTAAAAACTCCAACATAGAAAAACTCCGAATAACGAAAATGTCTGACAGGTACATTAAAGAAAATCCTCTCAAGGAGTACAGTACAGTCTACAAACCACAACATCATCGAAGACGAAAGATAGAGACGAAATTGTTCGCCTACCCTGCAGGGATTTTAGATTTATCAGTAGGCATCTCGATTCGTAGGCGGGAATAGGGTCCGAAAAGCGCATGCTACGGAGCGCTAAGCGTAAAAATACATGTTCGAGCCTTGTAATATGACACGCAATGTACGGTGACTAAATACAAGATGCGTATTCAAGCCTAGAATGAACAAATGTCATGTATAACAATTTTAGTGTATAAGAATCGGTGAATTCTGAGCTATGACGCCGTACTAAGGTCAGCATTGAATATGATTTGGAAATTATAAAATTAATATGACTCGTGAACGTAAACTTTGAGTCATAAATCAACCCCCAGGTCTTTTATTTCACCCACACGCTGGAGGGGAGATAAGGAGTCTGAATGACATTGCAACATTTAGCAAAGGTTACGTGAAAACATTTACTAATATTCAACGGCAGGTGATTTTTGTAGCATCAGTTACTAACATTTTCAATATCAGTCTGCAACAATTGAGAGTCAGCAGGTAAACGTTTTTCGGATAGTGCATTAACAAAGTTTTGACTTTGCGGAGAGCTTGGAGATGGGTCTATAATTACTAACGCCCCTTTTAATATGTATGATAAGGACTTGTTAAAAATTTTCAAAATAGGACAGACTAGAGATTACAGTGCTTAAACAAAATTACAGACAAACCATCAACATCATTTTGAGAGAAGGGTTTACTGAGCCTCAAAGGCATCGCTCCAGGCACGTCCTCAAGGGCCAACATTAAGTTGCCAAATTCTAGAGATTGTTGCACATTTAATGAAACATTATGACCAACGTTAAAATCATTTACAAAATTTGACTGAAAGAAAGAAGCAAACAAATTTGCAACAGATGTAGGAGTATTAGACAGTTCATTACAGAGAAACTTTGTTCAGGGAATACAAGAAGTTTTTTGAAATTAACCAAATGCCAAAACGCTTTCGCTTTTTTGTTAAGGCCGGAAAAATGCTTTTACAAATTCCAACAACAGTAGATCTAAAGACATCAACACATTTATAGACATTACAATGGCAAAATAAGGTATCCCAATCGATTTCCTATAATAATTGTTCAATATAGACAAATTTGAACTAGCGTTACTAAATTTAACATATCGACAAACTACAAGATTAAGAACTAGAGGCGTATGATGAATGCTCGGCTTGAATAAAGGAAAATCACATTCATACACGGAAAATTTACATCTTTACTTAAGAAAATTAAATCTACCGTACGACCAAGCTTGCTTGGGAAACCATTAATTTGCATAAGATCGATACTTAAAAAGCTATCAACAAGCACTATGACTATCACCATCACAGGCAACAAGAAATTATTTGGAAATGGTACTTGACCAGGTATTATCTCCAAGGTTAAAGTCGTCAAGAACACAGAGATGGTCATCACCCGCTTTATTCCAAGCAAGAGAGGTTATGTTGTCGACATAAGCTGTGTAAAGACTATGGCCATTATTCGTTGGATTTATTCAATTTGTTCCAAGCGATTTTGAACACTCACTATGAGGTTATTACAGAGTGTGCAATTTGTCTTCGCCACCCTGTAAAAGCCACTAAATCGTTTTTTTTATATAAATTTTTTATTTGATGATCGAATTCTATAAAGTCTATATACATATAATCAAGATTAACTATAACTATTTAGTTGGACATTGTGTTTGGGGGAAGTATTTTTAATGCATTAACATAGTGTATCTCTCATCATACCCGTACATTGTATGGCGCGAGAGAAAGATTCGCCGAAAGATTTATGAACCTCTACGTCTTTGTGACGGCGAATACCGTAGACGACGGGATGATGCGCTGTATGAGGATTACCACGACATTGACATTGTCCAGCGATTTAATATATAGCGGCTACGTTGTCTGGGACAGGTCGTGCGAATGGAAATGCTTCAGCCATGAAAGTGTTCAACGCGGTACCAGCTGGTGATGGTAGAGGAAGAGGACGGCCTCCTCTGTGTTAGAAGGACCAAACGGAGAAGGACATGACGTCGCCGATTTAGTGGTTTTTTCACCAAGAATGATAGAAAAAAAAATTGCGCCTTCCCCCGGCGAAGAGACATCGCCATTTTTAAACAAGTATACGGGAGAAGGAATAATGAATAACTTATACTATTTCAGTTAGAAACGTGTTTTAATTGTGCTTAAGTGTAGAAAGATGATTTAAAGGCAGATATTTAATAAATAAATGTGCACAATACTAAAAATAATGGTTATTTGCTACCGTTTGTAAAAAAGCTTTGGTTAGTTGCAGTTAACAATTGTCAAAATCGGCAAAACGAAAGTAGCGGTAACTCTGAAGGCGCCACCTTCTGCATTCAGTACACCGTATATTGTATATTTATATTGAATCAAGTTGTGGTCGCTTATTCTCCAACCCCACCTGACCTCCCACCTAAAACTAAACAATCTGAATGTTGTCTCATTCACAAGCGTCACGTCAATATCACTCGCGCCCCTAGGACCGTCAAACGTGTAAAATTCACTGGGCTCATTTATAACATGGAGGCCATTTCTTTCAGTGAAGAAATGAGCAAGATCAGAGAGATATGTACATACATAACTGTTCACCTTTGAGCACATGTCATCAATTGCATTGCCGGTAACTATTATCGAACAATCATCAGCATACGAGACGATGGTGACTCCCTTCCGGCATGTGGAGATTCTCCGCACGACACCAACCACCTATTCACATGCCCTCTCAAACCCACTCATCTAACCCCCCTCTCCCTCTGGTCCAACCCTATCGAAACTGCACGTTTCCTGGGCCTCCCCCTAGATGAGTTCGACGACAACGACCATGGGTGAATCCGCTCTTTACGGGGCGCGACTAGCCGCTACAACAACAACAACAACATGGTGACTCCCTATGGCGGTTGAGTGTTAGAAATTAAACAGCATCGGGGAGAGGACGCCACCCTGCGAGACCCCCTGTTTAACTCTTCTCAGTTTCGAGTTCGCATCTCTGAAGCACACCGATGACTACCGACCACACAGATAATTGGCAGTCCATTGCTTAAGCCCCCGAGGGAGAGTTGTTGCCTCCACGTCCGTGTCGAAAGCCTTTGACAAGTTTAACGCTACTAGTACAGTTATCTCACAGGGACGGTCCCTTTTGCGCCGTAGTTCACCTGCGTATTTACGGCGCTAAGTGCTGTAGTTGTGCTGTGGACTTTCCTGAAACCATTCTGATACTAAACCGGCGGATTGAGGTGGTACGTGGAAGAAGGGAGATCGGCCGATAGGAATCTACCTTATCCACCGGTTTCCCTGGTTTCAGTAGTGATAAAACTTTCCACACATCAGGACCAATGGCCTTGGAGGTTTTCACCTTCCCGACGGCCTCCTTAACCTAACCGTTGGTTTGCGCAACCTCCTGGTAACTCTAAGCTTGGCTCTGTCTACCGAAGGATACAAAATACATTTTCTGTGAAATAAGATCACGCATCTGTTGTTGTTGCTACGCCCTGTAAAAAACGGATTCACCCATGGTCGTTGTCGTCAAACTCATCTAGGGGGAGGCCCAGGAAACGTATTGTTTCGACAGGATTGGACCATAGGGAGAGGATTGAGAGGGCATGTGAATAGGTGATTGGTATCCTGTGGAGAATCTCCACATGCCGGACATGTATTGGGTATGTCAGAGTTGATTCTGGATAAGTAGGAGTAGAGCCAACTACAGTATCCAGATCTCAATTGGGCCAGAATGACGCGGGGCTCGTGAGGCAGCAGGGACTCCTTATCTGCTATTGGTGGTGGTTGGTGACTGTCTCTCTGTGGATGTTGCTTAGGACCCGCCGGTACGCCTCCGGATCCAGCGGTTGCGTTATATATGGCTGGATCTCGTCCTTCAGTTCAAAGAGATGCCTTCTGATGTGCCTGGGGTGTTGCTCAACTTCAAGCAGATGCCTGTTTGGGTGCCCCGAGCGGTGACACCCAGTGAACTGCTTGCTGAACATGAGGTTGTGCTCTTTTACGCGGAGCACTTTGACCTCTTGATGGAGATGTTCCTCAGGTTACATCAGCAAGCAGCATTTTCACCTCTGAGGAGCGCACCTATGTCAGGGTAAGATCCTGCCGCCTGGCACGAGTTGCACCTGACTAATGCCGCATTCCGTTATATCCTGGTTTGACACACGGAACAGACTGTGTGGGGTACTAGAAGCTGCTGGCTAGTCCCCACACAGGGGCGGAGCTGGGTGGGGGAGAGGAGCGACCATGTTGTTGTTGTGTGCTCCTTTGAACCGTGGAAGTTCTGCCGGTGCAGGGCACCGGTGCACTATGGCGCCGTAGCGCGCAAATAACATGGGGCCACATAATTTGTGGACCACTCCTTATGGGTCTTTATGCCTGAGCAGACCTTAAGATGGCTCCATCCGTCGCAAGAATTACACCTTACCGAAGTGGAGTTGGGATGGAGCCTTTTCTGGCAGACGCAGCAAAAATAGGTTTCTGGTCCAGAGGTTGGCTCAATGCCAGCCCTGAGCAGAAGGATGTGAAGCAACCCTGCTGCTAAAAGTTGATCCAGAGGAGACAGACGACTTATGGGCAGTACCCTGCGGGATCCTTGCTTAATTCTCCTCAGTTTTGATGTTGAGCCTCTAAATAGTACCGATGATTGACGACCACAGAGGTAATTCGCGGTTCGCCATTTCAGTACCTGCGACAGAATTGATGCCCCCATCTCTAGTAGCGTGGAATAGCTTACCGCGTCAAAAAGCCTTTGACAGGTCCAACGGTTCTTTCGCAGGGGCGGTTTTGATTAAGACCACGATTCACCCGTGTATTTATAGCATTTAGTGCTGTTGTTGTACTATGCACTTTCCGGAAGATATGTCGACTCTTAGCTCAGCCCGGATGGTCATTGAAAATTGAAGATCCCTGTGAGAAACTCAAGCTGTCAGGGTCAATGGCCTTGGAGGATTTCGCCTTCCCGATGGCCTCCTTCACCACAGGTGAAAGTAAGGGGTGCGCTGGTGTTGCACTGTTTGCGCAACCTTATGATCATCTACCGTTTGGTCCTAACCACCGAAGGATGCAGAATGAATTGTCGGCTTAAATAGCTCGCGCATCTCTCATCTCAGCCCGATCCCCGAATGAAATTTCCACTCGGTTATCACGCTTCGTCGGGTTGAACCCGGACCTCACGGTAGGCCAGAGCTTACCAACACCTGTGACCAGGTTAGAGGCTTCCCATGACAGTCGGTTCTACGATACCAGAACGACCCGAATTTATGTTCGGCCAAGGATTGTCACTTCAGCGGCATTCTCAAAATTGTATGGAGAATGTTTTATGCTGTTACAACAACAACAGCAACCAGGTTACAGCACTTCAGATGCTCCTCCCACTTGTTCCGGATGTTTTAATCCACCAACCTCCGAATCGCCACGTTCAATACCCCAATATAGGGATTACGGGGATCGGAGACGCTCATTCCCTATCGCAGCCGGTTCAGTCGGGAAATTGGGACGGATCTCGGGGATCCTGCCTGCCGGGATGAAGCGAGCCGCAGCAGACGCAACCACCTTGCGGAACTTCTGCTTGCCTTTGCGAGCGTCGGTGGGTGGGTGGAGATCTGCAGGCATTCTCAGTGAACTCCGCAAACCTGACCCAATCAGCCTTTTTAAGTTGACATACTTAGGTCCGGTGGTTGTTGTTGTTGTAGCGGCTAGTCGCGCCCCGTAAAGAGCGGATTCACCCATGGTCGTTGTCGTCAAACTCATCTAGGGGGAGGCCCAGGAAACGTGCAGTTTCGACAGGGTTGGACCAGAGGGAGAGGGGGGTTAGATGAGTGGGTTTGATCTCCACATGCCGGACATGTGTTGGGTATGTCGGGGTTGATTCTGGATAAGTAAGAGTTGAGCCTGCTACAGTATCCAGATCGTAGTTGTGCCAGAGTGACGCGGGACTCGCGGGGCAGCAGGGACTCCTCATCTGCTACAGGTGGTGGTTGGGCTCCGATGACTGCATTTGCCTGGCGGGAGTCAATGATGTTCGTGACTGTGTCTCTGTGGATGTTGCTTAGGACCCGCCGGTACGCCTCCGGATCCAGCGGTTGTGTGATGAGTGGCTGGATCTCGTCCTTTAGTTCTAGTAGATGTCTTCTAATGTGCCTGGGGGGCAGTTCCACGGCAAGCAGGTGCCCGTTTGGATGCCCCGAGCGGTGACATCCAGCAAGGAACTGCTTGCTGAGCATGAGGTTGTGCTCCTTAACTCGGAGCACATTGACCTCTTGGTGGAGATGCTCCTCAGGCGACATCAGAAGACATCCCGTCACCGTGCGGAGTGCGGCGTTCTGGCAGGTCTGCAGCTTCGTCCATTGTGTCCTGCTGGTTCCCGGCGACCAAACTGGCGCAGCATAGTTTATTACCGGCCGGCCAATCGCCTTGTATGTTGCCAACAACGTTTCTTTGTCTTTGCCCCAAGAGCTGCCGGCGAGCGACTTGAGGACATTGTTGCGGCTCTGTACTCTATTGGCGATTGCGGTAGTGTGCGCGGAGAAGGAGAGCAGGCTGTCGAAAGTCACCCCCAGAATCTTCGGGTGGTTAACCGTCGGAATGGGGGTGCCATCGATGTGGATGTTAAGATCCAGCCTGACCTCCTTCGTCCAGGTGGTAAAAAGGGTCGCCGAGGACTTGGCAGGGGACAGCGCCAGGTTTCTGCTAGTGAAAAATTGGGCAAGATCCGAGAGATATCCGTTCACTTTCAAACACAGATCATCAATTGCATTGCCGGTTGCCATTATCGAGCAATCATCAGCATAGGAGACAATCGTGACTCCCTCTGGCGGTTGAGGGAGCTTGGAGATGTAGTGATTAAACAGTAATGGGGACAGGACGCCACCCTGCGGTACCCCTTGTTTAATCCTCCTTGGTTTCGATGTTGTATCTCTAAACCATACCGATGATTGACGACCACACAGGTAATTCGCGGTCCACCGTTTCAGTCCCTGCGGGAGAGTTGATGATTCCACGTCAGCTAGTAGCGTGGAGTGGCTAACTGTGTCGAAAGCTTTCGACAGATCCAACGCTACTAGGACGGTTCTCTCGCAGGGGCGGTTTTGGTTAAGACCACGGTTCACCTGTGTGTTTATGGCATTAAGTGCTGTTGTTGTGCTGTGCTCTTTCCGGAAGCCATGTTGATGCTTAGCTGACCCAAGGTGGTATGTATAGTACGGGAGGAGTAGGGCCTCAAGTGTCTTTACCACAGGTGAGAGCAGGGAAATCGGCCGATAGGAATCACCCTTGTCGGCCGGTTTCCCTGGTTTCAGTAGTGGGACCACCTTCCCAACCTTCCAGATGTCTGGAATGATGAGGGTGGCCATAGACAAATTGAGGATCCCGGTGAGGAACTCAACTCCCGCGGGGCCTAAATTCTTCAGCATCAACACGCTTAGCCCGTCAGGGCCAATGGCCTTGGAGGCTTTCGCCTTCCCGATGACCTCCTTTACCTCGCCACAAGTGAAGGTAAGAGGCGCGCTGTTGTTCGGTAATTTACGCAGCCTCCTGGTCACCTTCCGCTTGGTCCTATCCCCCGAAGGATGCAGTATAAACTGTCGGCTAAAATAGCTCGCGCATCTCTTCGGGTCCGACGAGGCACGATCCCCGAATGAAATTTCCACTCGGTCGTCGTGCTTCGTCGGGTTGGATAAGGACTTCACGGTAGACCAAAGCTTACCAACACCCGTGACCAGATTACAGGACTTCAGATGCTCCTCCCACTTGTTCCGCTTGTGTTGGTCAACCAGCCTCCGAATCGCCACGTTTAAATCCTGAATGTTAGGATTACGGGGATCGGAGCGGCGAAGGTGGTCGCGTTCGTTCGCTAGAGCGGCCGCTTCAGCCGGGAAGTTGGGACGGATCTCAGGGATCCTCCCTGCCGGAATGAAGCGGGCCGCAGCTGACGCAACCACCTTGCGGAACTTATGTTCGCCTTTTCGAACGTCGGTGGGAGCGGGAAGAGACCTGAAGGCATTTTCGGTGAACTCCGCGAACCTGACCCAGTCAGCCTTTTTAAAGTTGATATAGGTCCGATGGTCCGCGGAGACAAAGTCGGCAGGTCTGTCAATCGAGATGATTATAGGTAGGTGGTCTGATGCAAGCGATAGCATAGGTCGCCACGTTATGCTATTTATCAGACCTGCGCTAGCTATCGTTAGGTCAGGCGAGATGCTGCAACTACCCATAATCCTGGTGGGGGCATCATCATTCATCGTGCAGAATGTCGAATCGTCTATCTGCTCTGCCAAATCGTTTCCCCTCCGATCAGCTGGTAGGCTTGAATGCCAGAGATCGTGGTGCGCATTAAAGTCACCTACTACCAATCGGTTTTCACCTCTGAGGAGCGCACCTATGTCAGGGTGATATCCTGCCGGGCAGCAGGTGACAGGGGGTATATAAATATTAAATATTTCGAGCTCGGCATCGCCTGACCGAACAGCTATCCCTTGACATTCTAAGGTAGTGTCCCTGCGGTCGATGTCTTCTTCAATAAGACGATACTGCACTGTGTGATGGGTGATGAATGCTAAGCCACCACCATTACCTCGCTCGCGATCCTTACGATGCACATTGTAGCCGTTGCAACTCAACAGAGTTGAGTTGCTGTGCAGTTTCGTTTCTTGGATCGCAGCTATTGACAGATTATGCCGACTCATAAAGTCGGTTATCTCCTCAATCTTGCCCTGCAGCCCATTGCAGTTCAGCTGAAGGAGTCTCGTTTGCCTCGGTAGAGTCGTCGCGGAAAGGGGTGTGAGGGAAGGGTGATGTTGCCCACCTGGACCCTGCTGCACATGCAATGGCACGTTGGGCTGCCTTATGGTGTTGTTTGGCAGCGCCGCCACTGGCGCGTGCGGTTGCGAGGCTCTACAACAGGGAGCCAGGTAGTCACCCGACCATTCACGTGTGGTGCGCAGGCCAGAACACACTCGAAAGTGACACCAGCCTTGGCACGAATTGCACCTGACTGATGCCGCATTCCGGTATATCCTAGCCTGACACACGGAACAGACTGTGTGGGGTACCAGGAGCTGCTGGCTATTCCCCACACGGGGGGCGGAGCTAGGTTGGGGGGAGGGGAGCGACCATGTTGTTGTGTGCTCCTGCGAACCGTAGAGGTTCTGCCGGTGCTAGGCACCAGTGCACTAGGTGCAACTAGGGGAGCCGTAGAGGCTATGGGCGCCATAGGGCGCGAACAACATGGGGCCACATAGTTTGTGGACCACTCCTTGTGGGTCTTAAGGCCTGAGCAGACCTTAAGATGGCTCCATCCGTCGCACGAATTACACCTTACCGAAGTGGAGTTCGGATGGAGCTTTTTCTGGCAAACGCAGCAAAAATAGGTTTCTGGACCAGGGTTTGACTCGATGCCAGCCCTGACCAGAAGGAGGTGAAGCAACCCTGCTGCAAGGAGTTGCTCCAGGAGAGACAGACAACTTATGGGGTAGGCCGATCTAAACAGGGTTAGATCGCCGAAACAACAGTCCTTGGCCGGGTGAAACCCGGGTCATTCCGGTACGTAGAACCGACTGTCGTGGGAATGTGAAACCCGGGTCATTCCGGTACGTAGAACCGACTGTCGTGGGAATGTAGGTCTCGTCTCGGATGATTGTATTCCCGCCTTATTACGCGATAGGAAGGAAACTCTATTTATGAGTCTTTAATTTCCTCTGTTATACATGTTTCAGAACATAGAAGTATATCAGGAGTAATAGTCTCAATGAGTCGTTCTAGTTCAGCACACACTACTTCAATTAATGCACAAAAGATGTGGAAGTCTCATTATTTCTTTTAGACTTAAATATTTGTATGCATTTTAAATTTGCACTACCTGAGAACGTACTCTGTGACTTTATTTTATTTATGACCTCTGTTCCTTCTAGTACCCTAATACATATTAACATATAAGTATATAGTATGAAATGGAAAAAACATTGTTATTTCAATATTTTGATCAGTGGAGTACACTGGAGGAGCTCGGCATGGAAACTTGTACTTTCAATCCGCCCATGCAGTGCAGCTCTACATTTAGTCCTCTCAGACAATCTGTTAATACACGAACAAAAGACTATAACTGCCTCAAAAACCAGTCATATATGACCAGACACATTTGTATGTAAGGTATGTATGTATTACTTTACGGTTATTAAAGTTTCCCACACACAATATACAATTTATCAAATTTTCATAAAATTTGTTTAATTTATTGGAAGAATTGTTCGACATTTTTAGGGTATACAGTTTTGTTGCCTATATAAATTTAGTATAATAGAGTGCAAGTTTAATGTTTAAAGTGGCTTGGAAACTTTTTTTTATATATTGGCAATACAAATACATATTTCATGTGGTAAAAAATGCAGAATACTGTCGGCATATAAACATGATTTTTGTATGTAAAATTAAAAAAAAAATAACCTGTCAGTTGATTGCGTTGCTTTACTTGAGCAAATACATTTCAATGCCCCTAATAGATTTTTACGGTTTACCCAACCTTTTTTGAGAACGACAAATGACTCTGTAGATGCACAACGCCGAAATCGGTTTGTCTCCAAACCAAACTTAACAAGTAATGACGGAAAATCGTTTTAATATACATCAACTTTTACCCCTATCGGAAAAACAGAAAATCAAAAAGAAAGTGCCTAGTTTCTGTTATAACTTTAGTTAAAAATTACTTTTAAATCGTTATTTCTTGAGTTTTACATTTTTCTCAGAAAATAAAATTTAATCTGTGTGAAAAACCACTACAAATTAAATATTTTGTTTGTATTAAACGCTTAGTTGAACCCCCGGGATGTGACAGAATGAAATTTTGAAAGGATTATCGCTCCCATGGAATTCGGAACATATGGTAAAAACCTACATACCTTCTAAAAAATGCTTAAAGTCATAATGCTCGATATACATGTGTATAAAAATGAGCCAGACCTCCCGAATTATTATTCTTAAATTGTTAAAATGCAGCTCTAATCACAACAAATGGTGTATCTACAACTATAAACAATTTATTTATTTATTTTATACTATTAATAATCAAAGTGTTTTAAGAGTAATTTAAGCAAAAAGACTTTTCACCTTTTTAAAAGTTCTAACAGACTCTTCAGATCAGTAAATAGTTTAGATTTTATTTTTGCTTTCAATAAAAAACTGAATCTGTGAACCACAGTATTAATATGAAAACACATGTGACTATATTTAAGCCAAAAAATTGGATTATTGCAATGCCCACTTTTTTCAAAAAATAACCATAGCGCTACGTCAACTACGTGAAACTTCTAATCGAATAATAAATTTGCATGGGCCAAAAATTGTGAATCCAAAAATTTGCTACAAATATGTATAACTTAAGAATTTTGTAACTAGAGTTCACAAACTTTGCCGACGATCTCATCCAATCTTTGTTTATTTGTTTATTACTGTTGTTTCACAAATGCAGGGTCTACGGATTTTTTTCTTCAGGACAATTTTTTAGTGCGAGTTTAACTAAAATGCATTTCTTAAAATGTAATTTTAACTGTAATTTAAACTATAATTAACTCAAAATTCGGCCTTTCGAATCCATTACGTGACATTCATACATAAGTATACCCTTATGATTACCACAAAAAACGTAAATTACCATTCCCTGACAATAACAATTAGGGGTTCCTAAAATGTTCCTATGATGTTACCGACCGAATTATTAAAGCATAGCTTTTTGTTTATAGGGAATATTTTAACAAAAATTAAAAACCCCGTTTACACCATAATGTATGAAGCAAATTGTATTGCATCCTTCAAGCGTATATATGTATGTAGGTATGTATGCATGGACTTGTTACATAGATATATTCAAGAAAAGCTATTTGTTTATAGCTCGCGGGTGCATTTCAGTGGATTATGTCAATGTATATACATATGTATGTACAAATGTAGCAACATACGTATAAATACATATACAAATAAAAGAATTTCTTTAGCTTTCATTAATTTTCCAGCAAACATATGTAGTGATTATACCTTTTTAAATCCCTATATTTGATAAGATTTCACCTGAGCTCAGATAACCTGTTCTTTTAAAAAAAAGTTTAAATAAATCAATTACGAACCAGTCGTCGCACATACAGAATCTCACCAAAAGCAGAGCAAATATATACTCACTTATTATTTTCAATAATCCACAACCCAACAACTTTACCTGTCCTACGTAGCTTCTTTTATTGCTGCATCAAAAATGCCTTCGTATTCTTTAACTGCCGTTCATTCGTTGTCTGCGGATGCAGCTATACCTGGTACCTCTCCCTATGATGTCTTCGCTTTTTTCGATGTGATCAAAAACGCAAATTAACAAATAATTCAACACAAATCGTCAAAAATACTTCAGGATTGCTTCCCGCTATGTTAAATATGCTAATTTCACTATAATTTCGGAAATGATTTTCACTTAACACATATTGATGTTTACAAAATACTTTTCTGACTTATCGTCTTGAAGTAATCAAGAAAAAATAATGGAAATTGCAACTTGCGACAGGCGAAAATATCTGGCACACAGTGGACGTTGACAATGAAGAAAAAGCGAACAGTGCTCAAGCAACCAAGGCAAAAATTGGCGTCTTTTTATATTATTACTATTTTCCGCATTACACAAATAGTCAATTCTGATTTGGACAAAATTAATTCTATTTGAAAATACATTCTCACAGAGTTTATGTGCACTTTTTTAAATTTTTCCAATTGAATTTCTCCTTTTTTCTACCAATTTTTGTTCACTTTGAATGCAGAGAACGTATATTTGACAAATTCTCTGTAAACACCCTCAAAGAAATGTGACAGAACAGGTGTACAGAGAACTCTATTACAACTTCAGTGCATTTAGAAATATTACAGTGGGTATAGGCTTTTCTCCACGATGCAATAATAAGAAGTGTGCAATGGCAAATTTTCACCCGAAATCGGCCATATTGGAGTCCAAGACATTGCTTCTTTCAAAAAATACCTTCTATTTTACTCCGAATTACAAAAACTCGCGAGAACATAACGGGCATCTTCCCCTGCGTGAACGAGAGCTCGCATACCGATTGCTTCTTGAAGTAAGCGCGAATTTCACGTGGGGTGTAGACCGAAAATATTTTTGCTGGCAAAGTTTTCGTCGATTTGGTTATTAATTTAAATTGAATAGAAACGAATTATGGGTTATATTGAAATTTATTTTCTTAGAGTTTACAGCATGGCATCGCAGGTGCTTTGTTTATTTAAAGTAATATTCATTCATAAATAAAATTTATTTTATTCGATTGCCAAACAAATTACGACTATGTCATACTAGCAATAAACATAGAAGTACAGATTTAAAGAAATCGTAAGTTGGCTGCACAGCTGTTACAAGAGAATTTGTATGCTATTTGCATTGAAATGTCATTTGTGAAACTTGCAGGAAAATCGAAATTCAACAAGCTCTTAATTTTTTATAAGTTATGCTAATTTTCGCCAATTAACATATACACAAACGCATTTGTGAGATTTTTATGTGACAGCAGAACCTTTCTGCGAAGTTGTATTGTCCACTGATAGATGTTAGTTAGAATCTGACTGGATCTTATTGGTTTGTGGGATGGTGAAGTAAGCTAACATTTCTTACCACATGATAATTTCACTGATGCAACTTCTTTGTAATCTACTTTCTTTGATAAAAGTATTTGTAATTTATCTTCCTCTTCTTCCTTCAAGGCAGATTAGCTAAAATTTAAGAATCGCCCATCAAATGCAAAAGCGAAATACTTGCATGGGTATTATGTATAAGTAAAATGAACACCACTTTTTTTGAATTCGCCTTGCAAAATGCATACATTTCTGTTGAAAACCTGAGCATTTCTTCAAATGCTTCAAATGGAAAATCAGAAAGTGAAACCCATCTCTCATCACTGCGTTAGTTCACCTACAATTTCATGAAAGCTATTCAATGATACTTTTAATCAAAGGTTTAATTTCGTGATTGTCGTTCAAAATTACGAGATTTCTTTTTTAATGTAAATGTACATGGCAGCCCTACTTTGACTGTCATCGAGGGTACATAATTAAAAAATACTTGTGAATTTCTACTGCATTATTTATTTATTCTGCAAAAGGCAATCACATTCGTTGGAAACAATACTGTAAAAAGTAAGGAATTCGAAAAATCTTCCAAGATTTGACGGTCATATCTAGTATAATCTAGATGCTAACTATCCTTCTTCGTAACAGTGTCGTCTGCGTACGACAATCCAAGTGCTCCTATGTTGGATTTGCGGTGCGTCAATTTCGGATCACAATTAGACAAGAGGCACAGTTGCCGAATTTATCCGCGTACGACGTAAGATTTAACACTGCCCAGAACGAATTACCAAAATTTAATTGTATAAATATTTTTCCCGTGCATAGGTCAATTTGATATTGCGTGAAAATGAGTACATCCAAACGTTTCCGGAAGACGACAGCATTGTGCGCAGCTATGAGTCCAATCAGTTGAATTCAAATAAACCGTGCGAGGATTCGCGTACAGAAGCAACATTTCTGCACAAAAATGGTGAGCAATTTATATAATTTCGTTTAAAAATTGGAATTTAAACGTAAAACTTGTATCCCGTAAAGGATTTATTTGTGGTGTGTTTGATGGGCACGGTGGTGCTGCCTGCTCTCAAGTTATATCCAAGCGTTTGTTACGATACGTTGCTGCAGGAGTTATGGATCGAAGAACACTAAAAGAAGTAATATCCAAAGATTACACCAGTCAGTCGTTCTTAAAGTGTCATAACGATAAGGTAAAATTAGCAAAACAAATTTGCACTTTCTGAATAACCTAATTCAAATAACTCATAAACAGGCAGACTTCGTATCTGAAATTAAAACTATATACGAGAACAGCTTTAGAGACTATGTGAAAACAATTTCTAGTCAAGCGGCGGTTGAGAATGTGGCAGCTGAAATAACTAACGCGTTTATGCGATTAGATGACGATTTATCTAGAGAGGCTTTAGAACACACAAACATGCGAACTATGTCGGTTGCAATGTCAGGTTACTGAATTGATACTCAAATCGAGGGTAACCTACCTATCTAATAACACATTCTAAAATCTTAGGCGCTGTGGCATGTGTTGCTCACATTGATCACTTAGACTTACATATAGCCAGTACTGGGGATTGTGGAGCGGTTCTCGGTATGCAATGCCCAGAAACAGGTCAATGGCTGGCGAAAAAATTGAATAACGAACATAATGCCGACAACCTTAAAGAAGTGCAACGCATCTTAGAAGAGCACCCTAAGGAGGAGCATGATACCGCCATACGCAATGAACGTTTGTTGGGGCAATTGGCTCCATTGCGTGCACTTGGCGACTTTCGATACAAATGGAGTAATGAAATTATGGATAGATATGTTATACCCACCTTTGGGGAACATTCTGTTCCACCGCATTACTACACGCCGCCTTATCTAACGGCACAGCCAGAAATACAACATCATATGTTGGGACCTAGCGATAAATTTTTAGTTATCGCAACCGATGGTTTGTGGGATTTTCTAACACCGCCGGAGGTTATAAGGCTAATTGGTGAACATATAAATTCTAAAAAAGTGCTGGAGCCGATGAAATTGCCTACAGGAGATGTTACATTGCTAGAAGTCTCTAAATTGCTTGCTGAACGAAAGTAAGAATAAAATAATTTTTTGAAGTTACATCCAGATATTTGATTATTGTCATTTATTTTCAGAGCGGGCCGCGCACGAAAACCGCTAGATCAGAACTCCGCAACGCATTTAATTCGCAATGCGTTAGGTGGCACTGATTATGGTATCGAGCACTCAAAAATCGCGTATTATCTTTCATTGCCCCAGGATGTGGTACGCTTATATCGTGACGATATTACGATTACAGTAATCTATTTCAATACGGAATACATAACAAAGCTTAATGGAGAAACATAGACTACAATATTAAATAGTAGTATAAAATCAGCATACCTCAATGAAGTCTTTTTAAACGAAGAGCGAAGCCATCCTTTTTCATACAAGTCACTATTTTAACGAAATCGTTTAGATACGTTTGTAAATAAATAGTGGTAAATAATTTTTAATTAAGTTTTGGCAGAGTTTGTTGACACCTTAATAGAAAAACCCCTTGTTCTTTTTATATATATTGAGTTTCGAAATATTGTTGTAGAATTGCACTCTCATTTTATCTATTGTTTGTTGTTCAAAATCTGTTGATTAATGGTTCGTAACTAATCTAGATTATAAGTGTAATTGTGAATATAGAACGGAGATATATCTAAAATCACATTTTGACCTGAAGATATTGGCTTTCATGCGCATTAAGACTTACCAGGTTTTGAAAGTCGTCAGAGGTACGTGATATCAAAAAAATAAAGATAAGTGCTTTTTTTTCAAACAGCGTTCCCCATACGACAACAAATGGCATGCCTTGAATACTTTTCGCAAAAATCCTTTTGCGTTCGGAGTCGGCCTAAATCTGTAGAAAAAAATCTTTTTCGATTCCATTAAGAGATTAGAGAGGGCAATGTGAGAAAGGCTGTACCCATTTTTGACTTTCAAACTGGTAACACTGCTGATGAACGTGAACACCTACATACATACATTTTATCTATGTATGTAACAATTTTCGTTTCTGCTCATTCCGAAGTTGTCTTAAATAGTCCCGAAACGGTCCTGAAATAATTACTCCCAAAATTGTTCCGAAGTAGTCCAGAACTAGTCCCCAAATGGTCCTGCCTAGTGTCGCCTCAACCTCAACATTCATATGTATGCACAAGGCGAATAGCGCGAGTTGATTGGATCGTTCCCACGACAGTCGGTTCTACGATACCGGAACGACCCGGATTTATTTCCGGCCATGGACAGTCACCTCAGCAGCATTCCCCATTTTTATCCAGTTTGTAAAAGGAAGAGCTAACTATTGCGGTTGTGGAAGCCAATGATGTCGTTTGGTATCAAACGGTGCGGAAAGGTCTTTTCCAATTTTGGTGGAGCTGGTGGTGTTGCTCAGCGTAATTTTTCATAGTCGTATTTGCTTTGCAGGGGTACCAAATTCAGACAGCGCGGCATATATGCAAATTCTGCTTGTGCTGTCGAAAGCTAATTTAAAGTTGATAAAGAGGTGGTGTTGGTAGATCCTTTTCATTATTTTGCATATCGTGATTGGTATAAATCAAAAAATTCGGACTAAACTAAGAAAGGAATTTTTCACATTTCCAAAGTCCAGTACAAAAATATAAATTTTTGTTTAACCCTAACCTCAAAGATTAACGAGAGAATTCAACATTTAAGATTCATAGCATCCTTATTCAAAGAATTATTTGGAAAACCAAAACGACAAAATATTTAATATGTAATTGAATATTTTCAATTACAATGAAACAACAATGCCGGCAACTCAGATAACTGTTAATGCACTTAAATGCCCCTTTTTCGCAACTAGTTGTGTTTGATACTCGTACTTGGATTAAGTTATATTCAAAAGTTAGCAAAAAATTATCAAAAAGCAGTTTTTTGTCAAAAATAGTGCAAATGCAACTCCATAGAGTAAGCATGCTTCGATTTTAGGAAAGTTCTGCATTACACTGTAACTAACTTATAGTTAGGTCCTACAAGTTAACTGCAAGTGTATTTTTTCGTAGTCGACTACCAAATCGCTTATAGGAAATTGTAAAATTTTGCTAAATGGAAATTTCTTGTTTCGGATTTGTTCAGAGGTAAAAGGTATTGTTATGTACTATGTGTATCAGGCCTATTTCAATTATGATAGAATCAATATAAAATTGAATTTTCAACGATTTCCGTGTTCTAATACTAAATAAACCTCATTATTTGAAATACATTTTTAATAGAATTCAGAAGCATTATGATGCGCATTAAATACACAAAACATTAACATAACTTAATTACATACATACGATTTTTAATATAAATTGCAAATTTATATTTAAATTTAATTTCGGCTTATTGATGTAGTATTTCTGCATCTCCACCACCACCGCCGCGATACTTGCGTTCAGCTTCATGTTTTTGAACACAATTGAGAAACTCCACCTGCATCAGTGTTATTTCTTCCTTTGAAAAACGCTGCATTTTTTGCTTAAGGAAGGCAAAAAACAAGTCCAACTCTTCACGTGATTGTCCGTTATAGGACGGAGATGTGGGTGACTGCAGTTGTAATATGGATGAAGTTGTCGTTTGTTGTTGTGATAGATTCGGATTGTTAGAGCTACTGCTAACTACAACAGGAGTTGTTACAATTGTCGGTGTGGTTAAATTCTTTAACTTTGGCCCGCCAATTACACTACTATTACTACTGCCACCGCCACTTTCACCTCCGCCACCGCTTGTACCTGGTAAATGTGGTATAGATTCAATGCAGAAGTCATTCATCGAGTAGGTGAACGAGTCGGCAGTGGAGTGCGTGTGATGATGATGGTGCGTACTACTAAAATGAAAATTATTAATTATATAAAATATGAGTTAAATAATAATTTATATACGCAAAATTTTTTGAATCCGTTGAAGATCTTCGAACTACTCCGCCTGCACCAATTATGGTTTCACAATCGACACTAGGTCCGTTGCCAGCCTCCTCATACATGCAAACTTCTTCATAATGAACTTCAGTTCCAGTTGCGTCGTCCAATGAAGAACCATGTTCATTTTTAACAATTTCCTGCACATCTTCAACATCATCATCGTCATGTGTCAATTCCATATGAGAGGATATACTTGGATCTTCGTGACCACCATGGTCAATGGTGGTTACGTCATCAGCAACACTCTCTTCATATGTGGTAAGTATAAACGTCTCATCGTCGTTTACCAAAGTGATACCCGAATTCGAATGATGTACAATACCGCCATCCGTGTGATCTTGCTTTAATCGTGCTGACACCGTTGATACGGAGCTCCCAAGGTCGTGTAGGACAGAACGTTGTGTATCCATCATATAATTTTGATGACGCTGTGATTTTAGCTTTGGCTGATATACACTTGAAAGAAAGTCCAACTCTTTTGCATAACGCCATTTAGATAATCCGTCACCAAGTTTAGGCTTACGTAGCCGGTATTGGTGGTAAGTGTCTCTCAAGTTTTTCCACTTTCGTCGGCACTCTTCTACGGTGTATTTGTCTAAAATTAGGAAAATATGTATAAATGTTACGAGTTGAAAACTATGTGTATATGCCTCATTGTCAACAAGCATAAAACAACATATAGAAATGTGATCTTGAACTGCTTTCCAGTATTAATTTTCTGGCATACCGACTTACTTCCGATCTGTGCCGCAATTTCAGCCCAACCATTCAATACGTCTATCCGGCGTCTCTGATTTGGTTGCAATTTATAATTGTATAATGCGGGATTCTGGCGGACTAAATGTATTAGTGTTATTATATCATCTGCTGGTGCGGTGTCCTTCTGGTAACGTTTACGCTCGCGCTCTACAATGGACACAAATGGGTTTTCATTGATACCTGTTTGTGGAAAAGGTATGCAATCAATAGATATAATTGGACTCACTCATGGTTTGCATCTTGCACCAAAGGATCCGGTATTTATTTAAATAGTTTCCTCTTATCTCGATTTTAAATTCTCCTCGCCAGCGCAATGTAGCCACTCGGTACTCGCTGAGTTTGTTGCGAGTTGGTCACCATACAACTTCCGTTCGCTTTCATTCAAAATCCAGCAAAGTGAAAATTGCACCTTCTGTTTAACTGTTACAAGGTTTAATGATTAAAAACTTTAATGTTTATCCCAAATAAAAAATTGTCACCAATAGCTAAGATTTCTGAAGTGATTCGCATTTATTTGTCAAATGTGCGTATGGTCAATATTGACGGCAATAAAGCAGTGCATGTAGCTAAGGCAGTGGCCTTTGACAGTTCGTCTGTCCAGAGAACGTAAATTAAGAAAAAAAAACTAAAGACCGAATTTCGGAGTAATTGTCAAAAGACAGATTCGTTCCGCCAAGGCGAATTCACATAAGATGGTATCGAGAAAGCACCTGAGTGATTGTGATTCAAGAATGATAGAATACAAGATTGCGCCTTCCCGCGGTGAAATGACAGATCTCGCCTTAGTAAACAAGAATACGGGAGAGAGAAAATTGAACAACTTCCAATATTTCATTGAAAAACGTGTTCTAATTGTTCTAAAGTGTAAAATATGAATTTATAGGCAGACATTTAATAAATAAATTCGCAAAATACTAAAAAAAAAAGTGTCTCTTTTTCTTAATTTGTGAAAAAAGCTTTGTCTAGTTGAAGTTGAGAATTGTCAAACCCGGCAAAACCAAAGTAGCGGTACTTCTAAAGGCGTCACCTTCAGTATTCAGTACACCGTGGTATACATACATACACGGTTTTTGTAAACAATATCTGTTATGACGTAGAAGTTCTGTCAAAATTTTTAAGAGAAGAATAGCGGTACAACAATCTGAGCCACTTTCTGGACCATAGAACGAATCAAGGCGAATTCGTACAAGGTGGTGTGAAGAAACAGCTGAGTTTTACTTTTTTTCAATTCGGCGAAGCGGGTGTAATGTCAAACTAGTTTTGTTTGTTTACATTCTAATTTGTGTGTTTACATTCTAATTCAGATTTTGACATAACTCCCGCTCAAGGCGCAACAACAAAATACATACGTTTTTTCTTGCTACCACCTGGTATGAATTCGCCTTGGAACGAATATAATTTATGTTATCTGACTGTCGACTCGGCAATGTTTCAGTTTCGACAATTCACCCCTTACTTGTCAAAAATTAATTCCCCTTTCTATGAGTTGGAACGGGCCCCAAGAGCATCCTTAACAAATTTGATGCGAAAATAATATAAAATAGTTCCAAAACCAAAACTTTCCAAAACTTTAAATGTTATACCATACCCAAAGAAAATTAAACAAATATATTATTGAAAAATGGGAATTTTAACAAGAATTAAATTTTATTTTGGTTAACTACGGGCAGAAATGGGAAAGATGTTCTCATAATTTCTATTAAAAGGGGGATAATTTATATTCGAAATCGATAACGTAAAAATCGCAAAGAAGAGCAGAATGTCAAAACAAAGATATACGGAATTCGCAACGAAGGTATAAAATCAAGGCTGTCGGAAATAAAGCGCAAACTAAATATATTTTACAATTTAAAAAAATATCAAACACTAAGAAAGAGGCGAATAGAGAAGTTATTCAGGAAAACTTTTTGGATTAATGAAACTTCTGAAGCCTAGCTGGGTACATCATGATGGTAAGTTCTTTGGACACCGCATTTACATTATTGTTTAGTTGAATTAAATAATAAAATTTCTTCCAATTAATAATAAAGATAAGCCAATCTTCTCGGTGGATGTACACCAGGAATGCCTTAAATTTGCTACCGGTGGCCAAGGCTTGGATTCCGGGCGTGTCGTGATATGGAATTTACTACCCGTACTATCAGAAAAAGTAGAGCAAGATGATAGCGTACCTAAGATGCTATGCCAATTAGATAACCATTTAGCATGCGTAAATTGCGTGCGATGGTCACCAAATGGGCAAATGTTAGCGTCGGGATCGGATGATAAATTGGTTATGATTTGGAAAATGTCGAAGGTATTGAACCTACATCTTCAAGAAATTGTAAATTTTTTAATTGAGTCATTTCATAAAGGGTCCGAGTGGAGTTTTTGGTGCCGGTGGTCTTCAAAAAAATGCCGAATCGTGGAAATGTTCAGCTACTCTTCGCGGACACTCTGGTGATGTACTTGACTTGGCATGGTCTCCTAACGAACGTTGGTTAGCCAGTTGTAGCATAGACAACACTATTATAATCTGGGATGTACAGGCTTTTCCCAATATGGTAACTACCTTGCGAGGGCATTCTGGATTGGTTAAAGGAGTAGCATGGGATCCATTGGGCAAATTTTTGGCATCTCAAAGTGATGATCGAAGTGTTAAAATGTGGAAGACGAGCGATTGGAGTTGCAATAGTACTATAACTGAACCTTTTAAAGGATGCGGCGGCACTACGCATATACTCCGCTTATCTTGGTCGCCGGATGGTCTATATCTGGTGTCAGCACATGCTATGAATGGCGGTGGTCCAACAGCACGTATTATAGAGCGAGAAGGTTGGAAATGTGACAAAGACTTTGTTGGCCATAGGAAAGCTGTGACATGTGTACGATTTCATGACACAGTGTTGACACGGCAGGCATCTAACGCAGATAGGAAGCTACAGTATTGTTGCATGGCGATGGGATCTAGAGATCGATCTCTATCAGTTTGGATGACAGCATTAAATCGACCATTGGTTGTTATACACGATCTATTTAGTGATAGCATTTTAGATCTTTCTTGGGGGCCAGCTAAATGCATTTTGATGGCATGCAGTGGCGATGGAACTGTCGCTTGCTTACAATTTTCTGAAAGTGAATTGGGAACACCAGTCTCTGATGAAGAAAAGGTTTATTCAACAGGTGCATATGCAAATCCAGTTTAAATATTTAACTATTTAAATTGCAGAACTCATTGTTTCAAAAAACATATGGAAAAAGTGTGACTCTTGAAAATGGTTCAAACAGTGCGGCTGACATACTAATTGAAATTCCCGAACTTCTGGGAGATGTACATGACAAGCCAAAAGTTCCCAAATTACCGACAGCAAACACAACCTGTTTAAATTCTAACGCAGCGCAACCAACGATATCGGGTGATACACCAAACGGCGGACACCCAGCTAAAACTACTTTGTATTCAACTGGAGGCGAGAAAATGGCAAACGATATTAACGCAGCTAAAAAACAAAAAGAAACAAGAACCGCTGACGGAAAACGGCGGATTACACCAGTTTTTGTTGCGCTCAATCAGGACGTGTGGTAAATAATCGGAATGTTTCTCTTTTTGTTTTGATTATTGTTTTGTAATTAATTTTCATACATATATTTTAAGTGAGCAGGGACACTCGTCGGAACTTGCCACGCATCCACCAATTGTTACTGCATGGAATGCCACAAATTCAACGGAAACTGTAACAGAAAGCGTATTGATTGAAAAAAAATCACAAGAAACGATATTTGCTAAACCTATCATAACTGAGGCGCAAGAAATGTATGAACCTAAATTAATTTTTTATCTCATCATTTTTTTATGTTACCTACTTTACAGATGCTTGGATTCTCGGCTTATTAAAACTACATTATCAGCTGCTAAATTACAACCTCAAAAAGCTGATAATAGTTCTGTGAAAATATTTCCCCTTATTGCGACTCCAAAATCTACCACCGCTACCACCACTTGCCCGAAAACCTCAGTGATTGATCCAGTACAGACAGCTGTTAAGCCATATCAAGCCTCTACTAGTGGCCCTAAATTGGTTATTAATAATAACACAAAATGTGAGTTTCAAAAGACTGCTTTAGACCACCGAGTTCACATTCACAATGGATATTTAAACACTGGTGGTGGACTTTTGGCAAAAGTTACTGGTTACAATATACTGAGGCCGGCTCAAATAGAAAAACTTTGGGAAGTGTTAGTAGGTCCGTTTCAAACAAATTGAATAGGAAAATGGATATTTGTTAACGCTTTAGATTTCGCCTTTAGGTTCGCCAATTGTTAATTTGAATTTTTGCCGTGAATACGTAATGTTGTGCAGTCTGGACGGTACACTTCGTTTGATGGATATGCGCACGGGTAGAGCTAAAATGCCAGTTATAAGTATAAGTTCAGCAGCAGTCCAATGCGCCTTTGTAAGTAGATCTTATTCGACACAAACATATTATTTGCATCTCTTGTGATTTTTCAATTGTGAGTAATTTATATTCCCCTCTAAGTGTCCCAGTGGTCGATTGGTGGGTGTAGTAACGGATTGCGGTTTATTGCGAATTTGGCATATTGAACATAGATGTATTTTATTGTCTACAATTTGTAATGAGATTGGAGGGAAACTCAACACAGTTGTACAACTGAATATTACAGAAGATGGTATACCTATGCTACTACATGCCAATGGCAACGCATTTTCATATTCGGTGCAAATGCAATCATGGCTTGTGCTTAACAATAAGGATCCTCTAATCCGCCATGGTCTCCTAGCAACAATTCCTAAGGACTTTCAGAAAAATTATTTTTCTTATCCACTAATCTCGATACAAGCGGCAACAAACACGTCCGCTGTCATGAACACATCAGTCGATATGTAAGGCTATACCATCACATTTTATACATGAGTAAAATTTACTATTATTTTAACTTCATGAATGATAAGAAGTCATGAGGGATTCGTTTAAAAAGTGTATTTCTTCCTTATAGGAATATGCAGGGCTGGCAGTCAAACGCAAAGTTGAGTTTTATAGAGAATCAGACTATGCTAGCGGAAGCAATAAACTCTCCAGAAGAATTAATATTCTGGTACAACATGTACGCATATCAACTGGCACTGAGCGGCTCTGAACAACGTATAAGACTACTACTGGATGATTTACTTGGGACATCACCGCATAACGTAAATCCCGATCACAAAATACTGGTACACTAGCTCCTCTCAAGTTCTTTGAAGCTTTGCCAATTTTTAAATTGTTGTATTTCTTCCTTTTCCAATAGTCTGTGCCAAAGCATCAATTACTTGCAAGCGTACTGAATACACTTAAAACGCACGTAAAATGGCAGCGTTTATACATGGAATATCATGAATTGTTCGGGCTTTGTACGAAATCAGGCCGTTCAAGCGTTGAGGGGGACATCGATATGGAGACTGTAGAAAGGAATATTGAAATGGAAACATCTTTATCGAAAGCAGAACACACACGTGATGCAATGTAGGTATTTACAATGGCTTTTTATAAAAGAAAATAAAACTACTGCCAAAACTTAAATCGTTCTGAATTGATTGCTCTCCATCAGTTTTGCACAATGGCCTGAATACAGAAGGTGGGGGAAGAGATAAGGCCAACATTTTTTAATATGCGTTAATAAACCTTTTTTTATGAGCAAATTAAGTTACATAGTTTTTTAGTTGTTGTTGCGTTGAAACACGTTTTTTATTATTATATTTGTGAAACTCGTTTAGCTCCGACAACATTTGCTCTTCGGACAAAATGTCTTTCATTTAACAGCTATCTCGAATTTACGCTTACCGATTCTACTATTCGTAGCACAATCGAACGTACGACGGATTCTAGCATAGGGGTGTTAGTCTCGTTAAACTGTTGTAAATATATGCCCTTCTGCTACTTAACCTATACAAGACAAATATGCAACACGAATTTTATTTACTTCGGAATATGCATATTTATACATACATATATCTCCTGCCATTATGTGATCATGAAATTTTAAATTTTCATCTTTGAATGGAGCGAAATACTTTGGAATAATGGGGGTACATATCTAAAGAGTATAATATCGCCTACTGCATATATGCAGGGCCAGGTGTGGGTACACTTTTGAGTGGCGAATCAAAATCTACTTCTTGTTGCTCCGGTATTGAACCTTCTTGTATAGTCGCGCCGATTCGTTCCTGCAGTGTTTCATACAATTTGTGAACCGTCTCGTTATGACCAGTTGTGGGCTGTATAGCTTTCATAAGTGTGGCTAATCTCCCAGCAGGCAATTTATTGTGCACATACCATAGCAACTTTAACATATGTCTCGTGACGTTATCACGCGTTAGCCCAGCGAAAAGAAACTCATCAAAAAGCGTTGTACAAAAATCTTCAGTTGAAAATTCATCCGCCATTGGAATTAGCAACGCGATCTGTTGAATATAAATTAATTAAATTTATTTGGTGTACATGCTTGTGCGAAGCTACTCATGTACATATATTTTTGACTTACAAGTGAATGTAAAAATGGATCTTCGTATGCCCGATCATCCTTACAAGCTGATAAAATTGCCAATACACGTAGTACGCCTACACGATCTTTCAGACGGGCCGTATGTAAAGTGTAATACATGGCCAAGATGCTGGCAACTGAACTCTCCTGAATATATGCCTCAACGGCATCTGGCGCAGGTCCCGAGTGCTCAATGGTGCATAGGGCAGATTCGCGTTCGTCTGGTGGTAGTTTCGAATGTAGATTTCGACATTGATCGTCCACCATGAGGGACATTAGAGCGGGCAAAAATTTTGTTACTACCTGACAGTCAAGTTTCGGTTCCTTAAAATCCTGCGAATCAATCATCACCCAAGCGCTCAACCCCAAAGCCAGCATACGTAATAATAAAATGAGAATAGTATTATCACGTGGTAGTCCTTCGTTGTTAATTAAGTGTTGTAAAATTTTTATTGCTGATGTAGCGAGGAAATTTATAGCGTATGGGTCACATAAAGTCATCGATAAGTCACCCAGAACCTGCTCTTGCCCACGTTTTATGTTGTCTAGAAAACCCTGCAGTTCACGAGATCTTTTTATATCTACATTCTTTTCACGAATGCAGGCATCTAAACACCAAGTAAACTTATGACATGGATCTACTGAGATAATTTCCTGCACCTCCAAATCATGTAGAGCCATCAATAATTCAGCACGAAGAGTACAGTAGTGAACATTGCGGGTTCGTAAAAATAGAGTTCGTAAAAATTGCAATACCATGTCGTACAGCTTCACACTTTGGCCAATCATGTTTGCTAATTTCTGCACAACTTCTCCTTGTCGTCGTACCTTTGGCGACGGATGAAAAAATAGATTATTCAGATTTGTATGGTCGAATAGTACATGCTCCTTCTCTCGAATGTACTGCGACAGAAGTGGTGATACTTCATCACCAAATAGCGATTGATTATCACGCCAAATTTGCCTTTTTACTTCCGTATCTGTATCCGAATAAAGTTCCCGATCGCGTACCAGAATTCGTAAATATTTATCATCAATGTGTTGAGTGTTCCGTAAAATAGCCATTACTACTGGTCTCAGTGCTTTAACTCTAACAACGGGAAAACTCTTCACCAATAATTCCTTCAACTTTTTATCACGTTCACGAGGGTCTTTTTGACCTAACTCGTTAATATGAGCTATCAATTTTTCCCGTAGCTCCTATAAAATTAGAACAATACGTCTGGTCAACAATAAGTGTAAAATTATAAAGTATGCACTTGCCTCCATGAGTGAGGTATGAAAGTCAAGGCGACGAACACCATGCAAATCCAAAAGCGGCAGCATCGGGCGCAAAGACGGCAACAGAACACCATTTTCCAGCTGCAAATAATTCAAAAAAATTTACGAGTTCATATAATTAGAAGTGGCGTTCTAGCTTTCTAGCTAGTAAAAAAATATATACATATACATATATATGCATATATAACTATACCTGAAAACTTTCAATCGCCTTCAAAGGATCAGTGCATGAGGTGAGTGCTTCTCTAAGATATGCCTGCCCTGGAATATTCACTTCCTCGAGTCCCGTGCCTGCAAATTTTGGAGGTACTGACATTTGAGTTTATTTTTTAATAGATGAAAATTGACAAACTCCCTCGAATATGTATTTACAAAAATTCAGGCATGAAGAACTTGTAATATTATTTGATGTAGCGATCCCCAATGCTTACCGATGCATTGCGAACATCGATATTTTGAATACGATGCAAATATACCCAGCAAGAAATGTCTGGCCATATCACCAACAATTTATCGATTGCATGCACATAAATTCCTGCTAACGCTGCTCAACGCAATCACTTTGTTAAGAGCGTGCGGAATATCGTGCGGGTACGGTTTAGTTATTTGTACAAAGATTGCGGGTTGTAGTTCCGAAATGCGTGACCCAGCAATTGTTTAAAACAAATCCCCGCAATTTCTAATAATTATTTAGTTAAGAAATCCGGTTTGAAATACATATGGTATTTTTGCACATTTCAAAAATAAAGGTACATTAATTACTCTTAGGGCCAGTTTTTCAGTGCTAGTTCAACTTGATTTGCAGTTTAAACTAAGTTTAAACTCGATGTGCTGTTTTTCAGTCGAATTTAAACTTAGTTTAAACTAAGTTTAAACGCCCGATAAGCTAAGTTTAAACTGAGTTTAAGCAATCAGCTGGTCAACTGTTCAGCTGTCATTTCATGAGTTCACAGAAATTGAAATCAACAAAATTACGTTTTTTGTCCGTAAAATATATTAAAATATGGATTTTTCAAGTGAAAGTGACTATAGCGATGCTGAAGTAAACGAAGTTCACTTCTCTCGTCGAAAAATTACCGCTCCGCTTATACATTTTTTCACCGTATTAGTAACTTCAATTTTCACAAATAATTCACGAAGGTTTTTGTGTACAAAAAATGTAAACAAACGTCAGCTGCTTTGTTGTGTAGATAAAGAAAAAAACAGTGTTGCCCTACCACACTGTCAAATTCTAGGGCGGCCTTAAACGCTCACTGAAAAACAGCTCTGCAGTTTAAACTTAGTTTAACCTTAAACGGCGTTTAAGTAAACTTAGTTTAAACTCAGTTCAAAGTAGCACTGAAAAACTGGCCCTTATTATGCTTTAACTAAGTCAGCAAAACTATAAATTTTTTTTGTTCACATGCACTTAAAACTTAGCACAATTAGAATTTAGTGCTTTTATTGCTTTATTGAAACTATTAATTAGCAATTTATTAAATAAAATCCCTTTTAATTTTTTACCTTTTAATAAGACAAGCAAATTAAATTACGGAATTCAGCTGTCCAACTCTAAAATATGAACGAAGGATAAAAAGCAAAAGAGACTAAGCAAACCCCTGGTTGAAATACAACTTATTTTTTAACGCACCGTTTTTTAAGAGCATTAACATTAATTTATTGAAAAAATTTTATATACCCTAGAAAGCAGTAACAGGGGGCAGGCCCCCAGAAAGGAGAGTCTTGCCGACTACGGGTTATGAGCCGTGACAAGTAACATCAAAAATTAGTGTATTTCTGCCATGAAAAATTATTTTCTCTTTAACCTACAACGCTCATTTTCCAATATCAAATTCTGCGTACCAAGCGGATTACCACATGCAGGGTAACTGCAGATGCATTACCAAAATCGTCCTTTGTTTATTCCGAACACGTTTTCGTTAAATATTTTAACCCTAAGATGCGGATGCGCTTACCTGAAGCGAAACGCCTTACCAGCAGGAGGAGCCTTATTTATCTAATGTGCAAAATTGTTTCAGAAAATGATAACAGATTTTTGGGGTAATTTACATGTATAGTAATTTAAATCAATAAATTTGTTTAACAACTGTATTAATACGGTTAAGAAAGAACATTTATCTTGTGAGTAAAAATTTCCTCAAAATTGAAATTTCCAAAGCAACAATTTTTTGAGGTGGCAGAGCGATTTGAGCAATTTACGAAGAGTAGAAACGTCATGACACACAGTTTAAGTCAAAAAAATTAAAAGTAAAACTACCTTTCTTTTTGTATCATGGCATCCCATGAGCTGAATGCTTGTTCTTTTTTTTAAATTCGCTGCGTTGTTTTGTTTACACAAACAAAACACATGAGCAAACTGGGCGAATGCAGTTTTTGACATTTCACTGGCAAAATACATTAGGACTTCTCACACGCAAAATTACACAAACAAAATATCAACTTCTGTGGATCCACCGTCGCTTTATCTCATAATTTTCGATTTGGTCAGGTATTTTATGGTGGGCAGCTAAAGTCGATAGTTGAAAATCAACCAGTCAAGTTACATTTTCGTGTACTAAGCAATTTTTAAATTAACTGTGCAGTGAATTAAGCAGAAATAGTTTTTGGTAATCGAAACCCATATAATTTTTGCTTCAATTTTATAATTTTAGTGATAAAAAGTGAATTTTGATTATTTTATTGTAAATAAACAAAATATACCAAGTTTTCGGTATGCATATGTATATTAAAAGAGTGCAAAACGACACATTTCGATTTGCAAAAAGTGTAATATTTACATACTTATGCTAAGGTGAACTCTTCAATTCCTCTTGCCGGTGTATAGTTGTCATGCAGCAATTACATGCGTATGTGTGTATTTATATGTAGCTTGGAGATGTGGCGGGAGTGTGAAAAAGTATACGCATGATAAAAACGTTTTTAAGTTGCGAGATTCTTTAATTTAAAATATTTTATGTGCTTGTTTGAGAAGCAATGTCGGTTCCTCTTCAATTCGCTTTAGATACACATGGTTCTGATTATTCCTTTTTCTCGGAATCAATAACACAAATATTTACATATGTACATATACACATAGTATATATTTACACTCGGTGTACTGGATTATTATTGATATTTATGTACTAATATCTCTGCAATAAACTTACTACATACATAAGTAGTTCTAAACTAGCTCGGTACCAGTTTGCAAAGGCAATTCAACTGATTCGTATTTTGATCTTATTTTCGTCTTGACAACGAATATATGTACATACATTCGTACGAATGTACATACACACATATGGATTTATTTATGTAGTTAGTATGTACTTAATGGAGCGTTGGCGTACCAATCAGGTTCTGGGTTCTTTGAATCTTTTTAGGCAAAGGAAAGTTAATTTTAATTTTTCTATTAATGTACTTATTGCAGGTTTTTAATTAGTAACAAAATTATTTTCTTTGTTTCTAAACAACTTGGGCAGCCCATATATGTACATACATATGTACATACGTTTCGGGCATATGCTATATGTATATACATATGTATATAGAGATTCCCTGCACGATCTTAATTACATATGTATGTATGTATGTACCTATTCACGCGTCTCCTTAAGTCTACTCAACTAATGTTGAGCACATTTCGTAGGTCTCACGTTAGATGAAATCGGTAATACATATGTATGTATGTAGTTGGTACTTGGTTTATGGGAAAATTCATGACCGAGGCTAACAATAATACTATAGTCTTCGGACAACCCCAATAAATAAAGAAGCATACACAATATACATCTGTACATACTTACATTTGAATGCACTTACATTGCCGCAAAGCTCGATGTGTTTTTCGCTTCGCGTTGTGCTCAGTAGTCGGTCGTAGCATCACAAGTACAGTTTTTGCATTTCTGCTGTAGATAATGGACGGACACAAACCGTCGCGTAAAACAATGCGAGGTCAAGAATGATAGAATACAAGATTGCGCCTTCCCGCGGTGAAATGACAGATCTCGTCTTTAGTAAACAAGAATACGGGAGAGAGAAAATTGAACAACTTCCAATATTTCATTGAAAAACGTGTTCTAATTGTTCTAAAGTGTAAAATATGAATTTATAGGCAGACATTTAATAAATAAATTCGCAAAATACTAAAAAAAAGTGTCTCTTTTTCTTAATTTGTGAAAAAAGCTTTGTCTAGTTGAAGTTGAGAATTGTCAAACCCGGCAAAACCAAAGTAGCAGTACTTCTAAAGGCGTCACCTTCAGTATTCAGTACACCGTGATGCGAGGTGATAAAATGAATAGACCAAAAGCCAAACAAGAAACAGTAGAACCAGAGAACTTATATTATAATGGTAGAGCCAATCACGAAGAGAACGAAAAGCATAAAATGGAAGCTAATGCAAAAAGATAACACGGAGATTCACAAAAACATGTGAAAAGCGAAAGCGTAGTATGAAATGAAAAAGGTAGAAAAGTACATATGTACATATGTAGAGCATAAAAAATTAAAATAAGACAAAGTGCGCGTGGCGTAAACGAAGTGAGGGAGTCGGGAGTGTACGAGTAGATATGCAGTTACTGGAATATTAAAAGGATATAAAAAAAAATGACGCGGAAATTGTAAGAAGTCCTAAATTCATAATACATATGTATGTTTTATTGGTTTTGTTGTAACTGTATAAAATACTCTGTACAATCTTGGGGAAAGTTGCAAAAGTGACGGTCAAAATAGCGGCCACTGTTGCCAAGAATACGTATGTACATATGCACATACATATAGCGAATAGCATATCGCGCCTTCTCGCTTCGAAGTGACGTATCCCAAATCCAGTAAAAAAAGATAATATGGTAGAAATAAGAATGAATAACTTCCAATTTTTAAATGAGAGACGTTTTTAACTTTATCAAAGTGTAAAGATATGATTTAATGGTAGAGATTTAATAAATAAAACCTGATGGCGTCACTTAATGTATTCAGTCTACCGAATGTGCTCACTTACCTTCTAGCTGTAGATAAAATTGATGGTGTTGTTGTTGTAACACCATAAAACATTCCCCATGGGGAATGCTCCTGAAGTGACAGCCCTTGGCCGGATGTAAATTCGGGTCGTTCCGGAATCGGAGAACCGACTGTCGTGGGAACGAAGAGAAAATTGATAACTCGTTTCGGTTAATGACAATAAATCATTGCCATACAATTTGCTTTTATTCACTTCCCCGAGTAAAGCTTAATTACCGGTAGTGTGTACATACATGCATTTATGTACATATCTACTGGTAAAGGGACACTTGTTAAGGACCGTAATTTTATTATGTATCCACATTTCCAATGAGAGGGGCTAACTAGTAAAAACGATACAGTGCGGAAATTCTTGTACGACTTTGTCTCACGTACGCAGGCACACACATACTTATTTCACTATTTCGCTCTTATCTTTTTGTTACGTTTATTAATTTCCAGTTTTTCTCAATTTCATCGAACAGCTGTTCGTCGGTTTCCTCATTGTGGCTTCTCATTGCCATTTCTTTTATGAACCTTTTCAGCTTTTCATTCAAGAATATATTATCTGCATTGTGCCTTTCATTTGCCTTGTCAAACAAACTAATAAATGAGAATGTTAAGAGAAATGCAAAAAATTTAAAGAGAGAAAACAAAAATATTTATCTGTACTTGTTGTTTGTGCTTATATCACGATTCTGATATGAATACTTTGCGACTTAATTTTGCCAAATTGTATGTACGTAAATTTGTACGCGACATGTAAAATTTGATCTGAATTGCGCATGTTTTCTCTTTCGTTGACAATCATGCGCCTAACTACAACAAAATATATCTGTATATACATATGTACATATGCATCTACATACACAAATATGTGATATCTTAGCTGTAGTGCAAATATTGAGCATTATTATATTAAATACATAGCACAAGTAGCGAATGGTATACTTATTGGGTTGTCTTGTCTTGGGGAAGCAAGTTATTTTTGTTTTAATATATTCTGGCTATATACATATGTATATGTATAATTGTATGTACATATATAAATATGTATACATATATGTAAGTTCATAAACGATTCATTTTCGTTTTCCTCTTTGTTATCGCTGTTTACGGATGTTTACATGGGTTTACCTGGGTCGCGTGTTGGTATGTGGTTGCTTGAATGTGTGTGTAGCAGAGCGTGTGCGCGCATTTTTCCTACTTTTCGTTTCGTTTGTTTTCTTGCGTTTCGCATGCACACATTCCTCTTTGCTTGTGTTTTCGAATTTTGTGTATTGTGTGTTTCATCAGTCCGCAACAATCGAAACGGCGGTAGTAAAGTGGTGAGTGACTGAACAGACAACCGTGCCGAAGTAGACTTGTGTATAGATGCAGATATGCGACCAGGCTCAGTTTTTCTTTGTGCTTCTGGCGTTCGGGAGTGAATTTCTATTTTGACTGATTTGCTAAAATTTTTGACTAAGCGAGAATTATAGAATTACTTTAAAAATCAAAATAATCTATCATAAGTGCTTTTATAACCGAGTGAAAATTAAGGATTTTGCGCTCTCGCCATTCTATGTACATATAGCGTATGTATTGTGGTAAATATTTCCACACCAACATTTCTATTGTTTTTATAACATAATTTTTATTTTACTGTGTTTTGCTGAAAATACTCGCTTCTACTTTTAAAATTATACTTCAGTTTTCCAATCAGATACATACTGAAAAATTTGTTATTTTTGCAATTCTCTCTACGGAAATAGTATTTTCATATATGTATGTATGTATGTATGTATGTACATATGTGTTGTATGTAAATCAAGTAACTTCGGCTCGAGTCATTTTATATATTGCCGTTAAAACTTATTTATTTGTACATACATATATTATATACATACATACATATGTAGGTGAATTGCTTTTTTTTTTATTTATATGACGTTACATAGTGCAAGCATTAGGAAATATTGGAAATATGTATAATAGTTTCATGATTCGAGGCAACTTTAGTAAGCGGCAAAAGATCCAAATACAAAGTACACAATTTAATGACACCCCCTTATGTGTATAAGCCTTGAATCAAAAATCCACTAGAAAATATAAAAACCACCAAAGTGATCCACTATAATAACGGAATCAATTGAATCTAATAGTATACACATGAAGATATTAAATGTAAATAATACCTCAAAATATTATACTCAATTTGAAAACTCCTCAATTAAGTCTCTTAAAAACGGATATGTATGTATGTATGTATATGTATGTACATACATAGGCCGGTATAAAATAATGGAATCGTTTAGCAGTTAGTCGGACGTGTAATAACGGGATGAGAAAGATTATGTTAGAAAGCTTTCTGGCTCGGCTAGTTTAGTGCAATTATTGTAGTTTTGAAGAGGCAGAAATTTGTAGTTGGATTTAAATGCCAATTTACTGCCACAACAAAAATGTTATTGGGATTTGTTTTATGCCAACTTCACAGAAGGGAGAAAGAGACAACGAATTTACCCCAAGCAAAAAAAAGTCAGAACAAGAGAACGAACGGAATACAATAAGTATAGAGAAAGAAATCGAAAGTTGCCACTTGACAAAATTTTTTCCTCACGTTATACATTTTGGAGTTAGATATGAAGCAGTTTTATTTATAATGGTGCCCACAGTCACCGACGTGTACGTATGTACATACATATGCCGTGTCTGCTTGACAGGAGATACACAAAATTGAGCAAAACTTGTGCCCGTACGTATGTTTTGTAAACAAACTTTGCGTACATAAAACTGTGTTTGCTTGCATCAACACAATGTTGCCATTCATTTGTTTGCATACATACTTTTACGCACATCCGCGTTGTCAATTACAATTTTTCATTGTATAATAAACCATAGCCAAAAACCAACAAATGCAAATAGTTCATTTATCTATAATTAACATTATTAAACATCGATTTTAAATTAATTTAATAAAAATTTAAATTTTTATAGAGTTATTTTGTTAATGATTTTAAAAAGTTCTGCTTGGCAACACTGTGCGGTGAGAGAGCACTCAGCTGACACGGCTTCACGGCAAAAATCTAAATTTCTCAGATTACACACGTACACGTCGCGCGTAACCGTCACACGTACACGTTGATGAGTTTTCATTTACATGGCGCTCTCATAAGTTTGATCGTGTCAGCTGACACGTAACGTACGTATGCCGTGTGTGTTTGACGGGAGATACACAAAATTGAGCAAAACTTGTGCCCGTACGTATGTTTTGTCAACAAACTTTGCGTACATAAAACTGTTTGCTTGCATCAACACAATGTTGCCATTCATTTGTTTGCATACATACTTTTACGCACATCCGCGTTGTCAATTACAATTTTTCATTGTATAATAAACCATAGCCAAAAACCAACAAATGCAAATAGTTCATTTATCTATAATTAACATTATTAAACATCGATTTTAAATTAATTTAATAAAAATTTAAATTTTTATAGTTATTTTGTTAATGATTTTAAAAAATCTAAATTTCTCAGATTATACACGCACACGTCGCGCGTAACCGTCACACGTACACGTTGATGAGTTTTCATTTACATGGCGCTCTCATAAGTTTGATCGTGTCAGCTGATACGTAACGTACGTTTGCGTCGGTGACTGGGCACCATAAGTCTATACTAAAATAAAACTGTAGGAAAATCGTTTCTGTACGTTCAAAATTTCTTTAAAATAATGGCCGCTTTTTATTGAGCTTTAACTGGTGACTAGACAGTAACAGCTACCGCTAATCACCAGAAACAGTGATCGGTGATCTTAGCTTCTGTTAATTTTATTGGTAGTTGTTTTTGATCGTGAATTACAGCTACTCAATGAAGAATTTTCTCTGCATCGTGGTAGCTAGTATGAATTGCCTGCTTGTTTTGCTCCTACTGTCATTTTTATGGCTGCGATTCTCAAAATAGTACGATTTACGAACTGCGGTATTAATTTAAACCAAATATATTTATTTGCATGTTTACTCATTTTGAAGAAATCATATTTTTCTTAAAATTTGTTGTTTATTTTTACGAAATTAAACGTCTTATCTATATAAAGTTATTTTTGATATAAATAAAATATATGTATAAAAACCAAAACCTATATTTCAAATCTCTGCAGCGTTACAAATTCATTTTGTCTATAGTTCTTTTGATATTATGACTAAAAATCACGGTGGTTAAAATATTGAAATCTATTAATTTACTGATAGTTAAAATCTCTATTACATCGCCCATCACTATCTGCAACACTCTCGAAAAAGTTATATGTAATGTTTTACGCTGTTACAATAACAATAACATAAATTCCAAAAGTGACCCAAAACGTTTGTATTATATTATTTCCCGCATCACCTTCGGTAATTCTTTTAAAGAAATTTTCAATATACGTGTTTATTATAGTATATAACATAAATCTTCAATCAATCTTCATATGTAGCCCAAAGTCGTCTTCACTAAGTTTTATCCCTTTGTCAATAACTTCTTGCATTTTTTTTGTAATCAGCGTTTGCTCCACTAACATTGATTTTTATCTTTGCGGCACTTAATACTTATTCGAATATTTTAAATGCGTCCACGTTAAATAATAATGGAGAGAGTATACAACTTGCACCGACAGGATGCTGAAAACAAATGTCTCTTTTCCTAGCGTTCCCATACAGCTCGCAGCATCTTTACTTTCAGTAGAGGCGAATACATCCTCATCGGCGGTAAGAAGTGAAGTAGATATGTGCTTCCATTGCTCGCGAATTCAGGCTTGTTGCGAATTGCTCTTAGTGAGCAGGTGTGAGAGTCGAGTACCGAATTTAGTAGCTGTATTTTGCGATTGCTTTCCGACGGCCACCTTTCCTTGTGTATTTATGTAGACTCACATTTTGGTGCGCAGATGCGTATGCGTATATGATCCGAGTCGATATTCGATCCTCGAAGTGTTCGTTCGAAGGTGAGAAGAAAAAGTGACTGAAGATGGCACAACGCCGAAAACGGGTACTCTCCTAGTGAAATTTGAAAAAGCATGAGGAAAAGTCAATCCGAAACAAAGCAAAGTATACAAACTTATTGTTGTTGTTGTAGGAGCATAAAATATTCCTTTTAAATGTGTGGTACGTACGGTACGTACGTGGAAACGGAAAACAAACCTCACTGTCCTGTTAAGTCTTATTTCTTTTGTCATAATATCAGCAATCTATTTGTAGAACCTGTTGCCATTTTAAAAACCTAGACCATAGAAATACCATGAAACATAAAATTTATATGCATATTCTCATCTTTTTTTTCAGATGGTATTTTACCAGAAAAATGTGAGGAAAGGGAATTTTAAAATTTCGAGAACTAAACTCGAAAGTACGTTGAACTTTTGGCAAATATAACAACTTAAATTAAAATTATAGACGGATTATTTAAATCTAATTGAAATTACTCAAGTGAATTTTTTGAGGTGAACACCGACATTTTAAGATGTTTTCGTTTCATAAACCAAGAGTGTATCGTTCGGCTGAAGGATGTTGCATATGTCGAGCAAAGTCGAGCAGCTCACGATTCACTGATTCGCGCAAATACGAACAGGATTCCATGAAATGCTTTGATCTAAAGTATCCTCGCCACGGCGAGATATGTAATGCATGTGTGTTGTTGGTGAAACGTTTCAAACGTCTACCTGTTGGAAGTACACGTCATTGGGGACATGCAAGTTCAAGCAATATTATCAATCTTTTCACTATACATAGTATCTTGTACAGTTAACTTGAATTATTCCTTTCTTTAATACTTAGGTTGTTGACGCGCGCGCTGGCCCAGGCACGAAGTCACTGTCAAAACATAAAAAGAGCCGAGACGAAGCTGAAAATACTTCTAATAATAATTCAAATAATAGCGCAAGTACGCGACGCACACAATGTTCTAAGTCGCTTATACCAGAAAAGTTTTCTAAAATATTCAAAAAGAATAAGAAAAACAAAAGGGCTATTGGAGAAAGGTCGTGCTCTGAGAAAAAAACTGATGAATGTAGACGTCGATCCTCTATAACTGGTTCACAAATATGGGAGAAACAAAATCCGCTTTCTAATGTACTCGACTCAATGGACAGTGATCCCGAAGATATTAGCGAGAGCGGGGAGACTTTCGAAATTAAGCAAATCAACCCAAATAATAGCTTATCAGTGCAATTTCAAACACAAACCCGTGCGTCTTCATATCGAGCGTCACGAAAGAGGACCACCAGCAGCAATCTCTCTAGTAACACGCCGTCTTGTCGGAAAGCCCTTCTAAAGACTGGGAGTAAGCGACGTAAATGTATGCCACCAATGCGTAACCGGTCCACATTAAAAAATGTGAATGATAATGTGCAATTTTTCGACGAATCAGAATGGCAAACACGTAAAACTTGCTGCGGGATGATGTATGTGTGCTCAACATTACCTGGAACAATATTAATCGATTTGGATGACTTAAATGCCTGTCGAGACCACCGACGTTCACAAGGTATTGCAATTGAAGATAACCGGCCAACAAAAGGGCACCACTTAAATGTTTCCCAGAAGACAATTATCGCTACTTTACCAACAGTAGTACAAATATCAACACCATCAGTGGCTAGTGTTTGTCCACCTCCGCTTCCCACTCCAGTGCCTGTTATGAATATGAATCCTACCCCGGTATTGAAGAAGCATCACTTATTCTTCAAAAGGCAATCTGAATGTTTTCCTCATGTGGATATCCCTGTGAACAGCAGCATAATAAATTCTTCGCATAAGACTGAAACTTTGACAGCAATAACAACCACTCCGGTTATAATTAAAAGCAGCACCAACTTGAACAATAACAGAAGTACAATGGCAACCCTACCACAATCATCCGCAATATCAAATGGAAATAGTTCACCAACAGTCGTTTCCACATCATTACCACTAGCAATTAATACTACAAACATATCTGCCATATCAAATATTTGTCCCTCTAGTGTTGCCCATATGAACGCGCAAATGCCGCGACAGTCTACCGCCAAATTGACAACAATTTCACCTCCTTTGCCGGCAATATCAAATATGGCTAACAGCAATAGGCTTTTACATAAAATAAAGACAGGTAAAATATTTAAACATTCTTTGGATAAAATCGGTATTATGTCAGCGTCTGGGACAATTTCGCCAACGAACGTTGATCGCATTAAAGCAGGCGACTTGCAAGAACTGAAACCAGTGATTCGCAGTGTGCCAAAATCGTATGTGTTAACGAAACCGACAACGAGTGGCAGCACCAGTGCACAATGCACGCAATACATTCCTGCAGCCGGCTCGTCACCAACATCGACATGCTCTAACTCTTCTGTAATTTCATCATCATCGTCATCGACAGCTCCAAAATTTAGCGATAATTCGTCAGATTCGGGTTTCGATGAAAACCTACAAGATCGGAAATCAGCAAGTCCTTTGGTATGTTAGAAACAATTTACACACTTCCCTTATCTTACGTTTATTATTATTATTATTAATATTGATTATCTATTTAGCAGGAGGAAACTGAGAGAAAACTAGCAGCCCGAATACCGATGGGCAATGTGCATACAATGTTTTTGGCTAGCGGCGTTCAGATACACGGCCAACACCAGAATTTAATGCTGACAGCTAATGAAGTAGCAGCTAAGTTGTTGCAAAATCGCAAACAACAAATTACAATGATGGCATCTTCCAGTTGCAATGGTGCGGTAAACCATTATCAGCAACATGCTGCAACCAATGTATGAAACATTTTTGAATTGAAAGCTTTGAGTTGATAAAATGTATTTATTTAATTTATATAGGGTGTGCGTATTGGTTCGTCTGCATCGTTAAAAATTTCTCAAGTTAGCCCCACACCAATATCGTCCATAACATCGGTTGCCAGTGCTAGTAGTACGAATTTTGGAACTCACATCAAACCAACAACATCATCAGCTCGTACAATCTACAATAACAATACAATACAACATGAAAACGGAGTGACGACAATCGTCCCAGCTTCTTCATTAGCTGCATCGACGCAAACCGCTGCTATGAATGCGCTGGCGCCCAGCAGCGTTACAATAACACCAGCTCCAATCCATCATTTAGGAAATGTTGTGTCGGCGAGGGGAACAGCAGTGAGTCTCGCCAAAAAAGTGTCAACATCCGGTGTAGGAGTTAATTTAATGGCCACGAATAATGCACATTTGATCAACAATAGCAACAGTGTTCTGCTGCAGCACAATCTCAATCAAAATCAACCACAGCAACTACATCACAATACAGCTCCAAATATAAATCAAAAGATAATTCTCTTGAAGACGACTGGAGGACCATCAAAATATAATAACTTGGGTTGTATCGGAAGCAATAGCGGCAGTACGCTCAATGTTAAAACAAGCAATTCAACAAGTATTGATCCACAGGCGGTGAATACCAGTATTTGCAAGAATTGACCAAGTAGTAGCCGTCAGAAGTTGCGGCAGTAACATGTAACTTAATCAGTCGTTGGTGAGGATCTGACAAATCTCACATGCAATAAAATACTTGAAACTTTAAAGCGCCTCCATTATCATTTATAAACACACACACACACACTTATGTACATATATAACCGCACAGTCGAAATATGATAAGTTGAACTACTACTATTTTGCTGTGAAAAGCAATACCTATCACTTTCAATTGTCTTGCTATCTTTTTTTTTACAGAGCAATTTAAAATTGAAAATACTCTTAAAACATTTTATTTCAATAAAGAGATTCAAAGGATAATATACACTGAAATCTCTGTGGCTGCTAAAAGCCAATTCTCCCGACTGTCACATGCATAATATTTACCAACAGCTTCAGCTTATTTTCTCTAACTCAAAACACAACCCTATTTTCACTACAAAAGTACATACACATTTCTTTTAAATGTTTATAGAAGTAATATTAAGATAATTACATTATATTAAAACAGATATAATGAAATAGAAAAGCTATAGTATTTTGTACATTTTACTATAATAATAATAAGTTAAACTATACTCTGAAATGGCAAGGAAAATGCTGAGCCTGAGATAATTTACAACAATTATTCAAGCAAAGTAGTTTTAGTTAAAGTATGAAGGGGTTTCTTTGTACAAATATAGTAGATACATACATATACATATGTATGCATGTAAGTCGTTTTATTTCATAATTTTCTCTACGCTTAAAATACTATAATCTTAAGTATCGAATAAAAGTGTAAAAGCAACACCAAATGTTCTTATCATTAAAAACAAACGTTTTATTGTACTGTTCTAAACGGAATATTCTTTATATATACATACTAAATTTTTTAATATTGAATATATACATTTAAACAAAAACATACTTACATATTTATAAGCTTGAAGAAATAAACAATGTAAACTTTGCATTTAATTAATTTTCGATAGCCTCGTTCATGATAGTTGAAGATTAGTTAAATAATGGGTGCAAGTGAAACATGCATAGAAGGACTGTTTATTCTAGTGGAAAAGGCCAAAAACGGCGTAGGGAAATAGCAAAAAAGAAATGAGAAAAACTAAAGATTCCATTTATAATAGTATTTTCGTAGCTTAGCGGCATCATTGCTAGACTTAATATATAAGCGTTAAGCTCAGATTTAATACAGCAACTACAATTTTAAGCGTTTTGCGCAAACTATAGAAACAATAGAAAGGTGAATAATAAAAGCTAATAAAAGTAAGCAATGTTTTTTTTATAATAATTATAAAAATAAATATAAATTATAAAATAAATTAATTATAAAAATATACTCTCAAAATATACATGCACACCGTGTCCAATATGTTCGCATAGAAAGTTTCAAGTCTCATAAAAGCAAAAAACCCACACTTATAAATTTTAATTAAAAAAAAAAAATATAATGTCTTACTATTTATAGAAAGTTTTTATTAAACACACCTCCTTTGGTTAATTTGACTAAGCGTAATCGTTTTTCGAAGAAGCAACATTGCATTTTTTTTTACATCCGCTTTGTCTTGACATCAAATAACCCCAAATCCAATGGTTTTCATTACTAAATTTTTGACTACGACGAAGTATGACATGAAATGGCAACATGTTGGCGTTAAATTGAAATATGTGAAAAATTGGATTAGTTTAATTTTAATGATTTGTCACGAAAAATGTCCTGGCCAGGACTGCTAAAGTTATTAAAAGACTATGCTAAATAAAAACCTATAAATATTAAAAGGTATAAAACAATTTGTTTGAAACGAAAAAAAAAAATAAAAGTTAAGGTATTTTGGCTTTTATGGGACTTCAAATTTGTATGCCAACTTAGCCACCATGTACATAATTACATTGTGTGAGCACGTCGAATAAAGCATATTCGAAATTTTCTGCAACTCGATAGTGTTAAACCGCCCTTATCGAGAATGGTGACTGGCAGTAGAAGTACCAGTTTATGATAGTTTGTAACAATTGTTACGTTTTGTCGTTTTCGGACGCAACAACTTACGCTAATATAACCAATAGTTATAGGCAGGGCTTCTTACAGGGAATACCATTTATAATCGATTCTCGATTAATAGTCGTTTATCCACTGCCAGTCGACATTCGCATATGGGTGTTTATCAAACAAATTTTTCCTCAAGGATGTAGCGAATATGGATATAACAGCAAATATCCAACCTGCTGTAATTCCACCTTATTAAAAAAATGATTTACTTACAGCGCAGTAATCAATTCAAAATTTAAGCTGTAGAGACCATGCAATAATTTATACTCTGCGTCAAGCGTTAATGGCCAGTATTTTACCATTAGTAAAACACCAATAAATGTAGAGAAAAAAGTTGTGCAAATAAAAGCATTGATAGTTTAAGATTTCTAATATTCAGAAAGACTAACTAATAAGACAAATCATGGAAAAGAGACAAGTTCGAAAGAATAATAAATATGTATTGTAAATATTTTTATTCATTATAAAAAATGAAGAGCAAATTATAAGGTAACTACCACATACATATGTATCTATTGACCAATTTCCTCTATTTTATTTTTCTTTTATTTAATTTTCGTTACTTTACAATTAAAATACATTTCATTCTGTAATAAAACCCATATTTCCTCTAGCGTTCGGAAATGATAAATAATTTTTTAGCAGCAGAATCGAAATAGCAGGCAGTAAGATCCATAGTTGGCTAAACGCAGCAGGGTTGTACAAACATACTACGTTTAAGAACGAAACAATTGGAAACATTGAGCTCTAAATAAAAGAATTATAGAATTATGTAACAATAAATTGACGAATAAAGTAGTTGAATTCACGGTTTGTAGCTGTTCATGAAGTCCGTGTATCAAGGCGCATTCATTAAGGTGCTGGCAAAGAACGTGGATTACAATATTCTTTTGGCATATCCAGTGAAAGTATGCAACTTCTTTGTAATCTACGTTCTTTGGTGGTGGCAATAACAGCAGGAAATTCAGTGGGGAGCAAAAGCGGTAACGTCTCCTCGACAGTCGGTTCTACAATACTGGAACGACCCGGATTTAGGTCCGGCCAAGTACTGTCACTTCAGCAACATAAGTGTTTGGGGAATGCCTTATGTCAATAGCAAATGCGGTCGAATTGTGACCTTTTACAATATTAGCAAGACTTTTTATGATACATTTTTTTAATTAATTTAATGTACAAACATAGTTCATACTATAACAAAACCCCTGTAAATATGTTTCAAACAAAAATCAACTTTGGTTTCTAGCCACTTCAAGCTAAATAGGTTATAAAAGTGTATACCCAAAAAATGTCTAAACATCCTACCTTAAAATTTTGATTGATTGAATTTGGATGGTTTTGCTATAGTATGAACTATAATTTTATATAACATTAACGAAAAAATGTATCATGAGAAACCTTGCTCCTCCGGTTTTGCTAGCCAGTGTTGGCAATTTGTTATTTACAAAATCGAAAGTTTTATTGTAAACAATTATTTATGTTGACAATCCCTACACAAATACAAGGGAAATTTAAATAGAAAAAATATTAAATCAGCTGGTCTTTTGCCACTACTTTCACTATTCGCCTTGCCTGGATTTTATTGCATATTTAAAAATGCCAGTAAATATTTTTAAAAATTTAATCGTGGTGCGAGTGTGAGTACCCAACACCATATAAACACATTTGTCTAATTTGATTCTCTTCTACATAACTAAATAATAATTTTTCAAAGGTTCACTGGAATGCCATTCGTTCATCGTTGCATTTATTACAAGTAAGATTATTTTTACATGGTATTTAATTATAAAAATTAAGCGATGAACTTAATTAACGTAAATAAAGTTTTATATGAAGTTGTATATGTATATATTTGTATATTGAAAGGATCATATGTGCATATGTATTGTTTGAATGAAAACAGCTATTATAAACCACTTTATATGAATGTATGGATAAGAAAATCAGAAATGAGAAAATAAATACTCAAATGTTTTCATAAATATTAAATACGTATTTTTACTGTTGCATACGAGTTTCATTTGTTGTAAGTGCAATGGTAAGTTATGTCATAAAATAAAAAATCTATTTCTTTCTACTTAAGACAAGTTGTTAAATACGCAAATTTGATAATTCTAATTTTTGTGTTTACTTTTTTTATTTTTTATCACTTCGTCTAATTTTGCAAAACCATTATTAAGCGAGTTTCGTTGTTTTTTGTGGTCCTTTAACTTGACATTGTATTCTTTTTCTAACTCCTTTATTGCTTGCAATGGAATAGTCCAATCGGAGTTTTGGGTGGTTGTGGCTCTAGTGGGATCATCTGATACATTATAAGCCGGTATTTCGACGCCTAGGCGTTTACATACTTTTTCAAATATGTCATCCACATAACTTGATATTATTAAATCAGCCTTTTTGTCCTGAAACCAAATGGTTTGCATTATTAAGTTTGATTATAACTAAATTAAATACATACATGTTTTGTAGGCTGTAGATTACAGATGATTAGCTTTCCTCCATATTTCTTATTTTTCAGTGGTAAATTTCCACTCGGTATGATTTGAAGAGTTGTGCCCAGTGCAATATTTATATCAGCTAACCTGGTATAGTACAGTACATTTGTTGTTTGAATGTTTTTATACGTTTTCAGTTTATTAAAGTACATAAATGTATTAGTCATTTATCTTACGTGGAGTGCAGGAAAGCCATGTCTAGGTCCCGTTCCGGGAGATTTGCCTCCCAGTCAAGAACATTATCTAAAAGCACGCCTCCACGGCAGGATCGAACTTTTCCATTCTCACCAGAACGACAAATACCGCCACAGGGTTTTTGACCAACCGTTTGTGCTGGTGTTGTTCGCACAAATTGCCGTCTGCATTTATTACATTGTTCAACGAACATATTGCCGTGTAGCTCGGATAAGTACTTTCGCGACAGGCCTGACTTTAAATGCAGTCCATCGATATTTTGACTGACAATATATCGGACAAATCCTTGATCTACCAGTGTTCGCAACGCCATATGCGTCTTTGTGGGTATTGCATCGTTAAAAGACACACTAGTGGCAGGTTTTCTACCTGTCCGCTCCAGTGTCCACACACCTTTCGGACCACTAAAGTCTCAAAATTTTAATGTTTGTAAATAATACAACATTGACTTCGCTTACCGAAAATCGGGTATACCAGCACAAGTGCTTATCCCTGCACCAGTATGCACCACGATCTGTCCCCGGGCGGCCAATATCCAATCTGCGAGTTCAGCGCATTTCGTCTCCACTGTTTCAACACTATCGAATTTCTAATCCGGCAACGGGGTGAATTAAACAAATGTTGTTTCAAATTAGAACTAGCTTACCTCTGGCAAACCCAGAATTCCTTTGTTTTCATATGGTGACAAACTATTTGCGTAATTGCAGCTCATGCTTCTCTACAAAAATCTGGGTGAAAATATATATCTCACACCTGGAAAAAAAACCATTAAATCATTCCTTGCAATTCTACGGAAAAATCGGTTTATAATAAAGCCAGTGGCGTACAGCTGCCAATTTTCCTTAATACAGGGTGGCTAATGAATATTGCTACATTAAGAAACATTACATTGCTACATTAAATAACTTTTTAGTTAGTTCTTGTAATTAATTTTTTATTAATTTATTTGCAGAAGAAATAACTTTTATTTGGTTTAGAAAATAATTGAAGTTAAATGCCCTTCACGCTTGGTGATGCAAGTGTGACATCTAATCAGTAAGGTCAGGAGTTTCTTGAGATCAGCTTATTAAGAAATCTACGATGCAATTCTGTCATAACAGTCTTGGCTATTTTGCACATCTTGCTGAAACCACAAAAGCAACGAGAAGCGGAAACCAGGTATTTCCGCCAGATGCGCTAGGCGTCGTAAATAATATATAATTTTACGTGACTTGTAACATACATATAAATATTTATACTTTGTTATATTTTATAAATCGAAATATGTAAACAAATTCAGGAAAAATAACAGTCTCCATTGGCCCGTAACACTAACGTCATTTGCCTTTATTGTTCTTTGGTATAATTTCATATAGAAACAAGTATAAACCTTTATCGAATCGTCTGCAGTTATTATTAACGTTTTGTGCTTTCTGTTGAAATTCTGAGATTGTCTTGAACTGCATCACCTATAGTGTTCTGCGTCCGAATCATGGGATCTCGATGATAAACCTTTCTGACAACTGTTCCGCGCTCCGCAAAATTATTCAATGTGTGAAAGCGTTGTACAGTCCAGATCCTCGTTTCATTGTTGTCGTAAAATATAAGGATCTATGAATAATATGAAAATAATGCACAGAAGTGAAGTTATTACGTTTTTTTTGGTAGCGCCTTTCATTTGCCACCCTGTATTTACGACGAATGTGTACACATTTAATTACCAGTTGAAATGTTCAAATGACGTTAGCAAAACAAAATACGTAAAGGTAAGATAGACAAAAACCAAAAATGATAATAAACCAGATTACGACAACGCTGGAAGCGTACACGTCACAGCGGTTCCTGCCACAGGGATAGCGAGAAGAAAAGGAAGGTGATAACTTCACTTGGGCGTTTTATTTGCACTGCAACTGCTAAAATACAAAGCTCGTCACTTCAAATTTATTATTCTGTGTTTAACTTCTTGTAAAAATCACTCAAAATTCTTAAAAATCAACTTTTTAAGAGCTAAGTAGTTGTGACGTCGTGCTTTGTCAACGTCTACTCTCTGCATCGTGGACAAAAACTACAAACAAAAGATTTAAGTTATGTTCACGCGCGAGTCAGCAAGAATTAACAAGCAACAAAATTCCTGAGGATTTTTAGGCACTCTCTCCCAAAGAGAGGTACTTGAAATTTTTTCGCGAACGCAAAATGTGGAGAAACTTGCAAGTTTTAATGATAACTGTTTGACACGGATCAATATTTATGAAAACAGGCAAATTAAGATTTTGGGTTGGCTTTACAATGCGAACCACTGGGAATTTTTCAATGAAACTTTGTATGAATGTTGTATTAATGTTTCTTTCACTAAAACTATTACCTAAACCCATAATTTTAATACACTACTTATGTTCTTTGTTGTTAAATCGTATACCAATTTTTAACAAAACCTGCAATAATAAATTGATTTTTTGATACAAAATGATTTGTGATATATTCGCATTCTGTTTATTTTTACCTGATGAATTTTTATTGTTTAACAATGAACAACGCGTTTATAAATTCATTTTCATTTCAATTTCACGAAGGAACCGAAGCGAAAATGGTCAAAGTGTGTGTGCTACCAGGCGTTCAAAGAGTAAGCTTTTATAATAAGCAAAACTTAAAAAATTAAATTAAAAAATATTAAATGAAATAGAGAAAAGTAAGAGGGATCGATCCCTCTTCTCTGTTGTAAACCATAAAGGAAAATCCTGCCGAATAAGGGTTATGATCCTGATTGTGTTCGGCCGCCGGACCCCATTTTAAATGCGACTTTATGGGTATGTGGAAGGCTTAGGGCCAGTTTTTCAGTGCTAGTTCAACTTGATTTGCAGTTTAAACTAAGTTTAAACTCGATGTGGTGTTTTTCAGTCGAATTTAAACTTAGTTTAAACTAAGTTTAAACGCCCGATATGCTAAGTTTAAACTGAGTTTAAGCAATCAGCTGTTCAACTGTTCAGCTGTCATTTCATGAGTTCACAGAAATTGAAATCAACAAAATTACGTTTTTTGTCCGTAAAATATATTAAAATATGGATTTTTCAAGTGAAAGTGACTATAGCGATGCTGAAGTAAACGAAATACTCACATTTTTTCACCGTATTAGTAACTTAAATTTTCACAAATAATTCACGAAGGCTTTTGTGTACAGAAAATGTAAACAAACGTCAGCTGCTTTGTTGTGTAGATAAAGAAAAAAACAGTGTTGCCCTACCACACTGTCAAATTCTAGGGCGGCCTTAAACGCTCACTGAAAAACAGCTCTGCAGTTTAAACTTAGTTTAACCTTAAACGGCGTTTAAGTAAACTTAGTTTAAACTCAGTTCAAAGTAGCACTGAAAAACTGGCCCTTAGAGGGGTACTTTTTCTAAAACCTGTGACTGTAAACTTTCTAATGCAAGGTTTCATGGTACTTTTTTTGTTTAAATCAGATTAATTGCAAACATTTTATTCGATATTAAAAAATTTGATTTTTCCATTTGCAAGGATTTCAGTGTTACATTTCAGTTAACTTCGACGCTTGTTGAAAATTTTCATTGACTATAGTTTTTTACGTGGCGGGCCAGTGCACATCCAGATACGGGCGCGTTTTTTGTTTTTAAGGACCCATTTACGGCTAGCTATCGCTTTCTGTAAGACAGAAGCCCGCTTGCAGCCGCGCCCACTTATAAATAAACGCGGCTCACTTTAGTAGGTCCTTAAACCGAGTGAGTCCGAGCGGCTCCAATAAAGGTCCGTCTCTTTCAGCCGTGACCCCAGGCTCCACACAGGTTGGCTATCGCATCTCGCACATGGGTTGCTCACGATGCCCAGAGTGCTCGAACGATGGGTTACCAGCTAAACTATTCAAGCATGGTGGCGAAGAGCAGGTAAGTTTCATGTATCAGCTCTTTTCCAGAAGAAGGTCGGACGAATGCATGCACGTCGATTGGAATTTAAGTGTGGGGTGTCCAACCACAAGAAAAGTAGGTTCACAATATGCGTCGGGATCAGTCTCCTGACCATTTTATATAAAGTTCTATCGAGCATTGGCCTCAACAACCACCACTAACACTTCCAAGCTGGATAGAAAACCGAAGCGAATGGGTCTGCAGGAGAACGAGGGCAAAGTTAAGTACCTCCTCTCATCAAATAAACAGTCAGCGCATTCGTTCGCGTCTTGGCTCCCACGTCACTGTTGACAGTTACAATTTCGAAAGTGGAGGACTTCGTTTAGCTTGGAAAAAGAGTCGATACCGATAATATAATAAAAGTCAGCCGTGAAATCCAATGAAGAATATCTAAAGCCCTCTCCCGATGAAGTATCTCACCATGCCCGTGCTATTGTATGGCGCAGAAGAATGGACACTGTCAGTATCAGATGAGATCTTTGTGACGGTGAATACCGCAGACGATGGAACGATGAGCTGTATGAGCTTTACCGCGACATTGACATAGCTCAGCGAATTAAGATTCAGTGAATACGCTGGATAGGCCCTGTTGTTCGTTTGGAAGGAAAAGCTTCGACCTTGAAAATATTCAACGCAGTTCCCGCTGGAAGGGACAGAGGAAGAGAAATGTCTGCTCTATATTGGAAAGACCAGGTGCAGAAGTATCTGTAGTAGCGCCAGTTAGCAAAGCAGAAGAGGAAAAAAAAGGTCCGTATATACTCCCGAGTAAAAACAATATCCAAGAGCTTGCCAGTAACCAAATTTCTGGGATTTGCTCCAAGAATGATAGAACACAAGATTGCGCCTTCCCGCGGTGAAATGACAGATCTCGCCTTTAGTAAACAAGAATACGGGAGAGAGAAAATTGAACAACTTCCAATATTTCATTGCAAAACGTGTTCTAATTGTTCTAAAGTGTAAAATATGAATTTATAGGCAGACATTTAATAAATAAATTCGCAAAATACTAAAAAAAGTGTCTCTTTTTCTTAATTTGTGAAAAAAGCTTTGTCTAGTTGAAGTTGAGAATTGTCAAACCCGGCAAAACCAAAGTAGCGGTACTTCTAAAGGCGTCACCTTCAGTATTCAGTACACCGTGGATTTGCTCTCAGTGAGAGAAATTTGCATGAAAGTACGAAAACGCAAAACCAGTAAGAAGCGGCAAATTTTTGCTAATTTTTGTTTGATGAACAATTCAAAAAATACAGACATAAGATACAAAAATTTCTTTAGAACTAACAATTTGCTCTTTAAAAGTGTTAATTGAGGCCCCAACATTATAAAGTGTTATTTTTGAGAGCGAGGCAAACGCCAAACAAAAGTAAAATAAAAAATAAATAATTTAAAATATTCAAATTTGATTTTCTTTCAGACGAAAAATCAAGAATGATAGAATACAAGATTGCGCCTTCCCGCGGTGAAATGACAGATCTCGCCTTTAGTAAACAAGAATACGGGAGAGAGAAAATTGAACAACTTCCAATATTTCATTGAAAAACGTGTTCTAATTGTTCTAAAGTGTAAAAGTATGAATTTATAGGCAGACATTTAATAAATAAATTCGCAAAATACTAAAAAAAGTGTCTCTTTTTCTTAATTTGTGAAAAAAGCTTTGTCTAGTTGAAGTTGAGAATTGTCAAACCCGGCAAAACCAAAGTAGCGGTACTTCTAAAGGCGTCACCTTCAGTATTCAGTACACCGTGACGAAAAATGTAACTGTATGTGTGAGAATGTGAGTTTGAAAATTTAGTATATTGTTAGACTGCGTTCAGACGGGGAAACTTTTGTCGCGGCAACTCGTTACTTGTAGGAGAGAGAGGGACAGGGAAAGGGGAAGGGCACCGAGTTGCTCGTGCTCGGGGAACACGAAAATGATATAAAATGAAATGACAGAAAATTGCCTGAACAGAGTTGCTCTGTGTGAACGCGACGAGCAACACCAAAAGGGAAATCGCCGATAATAAGCGACATAAGTTTCCCCGTCTGAACGCAGTCTTAGCAAACTTCAAAAATATTCAGACTGGCTCTCAGCGGTTTTACCTTATAAACATTTGTATCATTCGAGCATAATTCAATTATTAAACGTTTGATCAGTAAATAGTTTTCTAGCTCCCTCTTGATAAAAGCGGCTCCCTTAGCAAGGCGTTGTGTTGCTAAAATTTCAAATTTACGTGCAAGTTGGAGTAAAATCAGCATTCGTAGCTCAAATATTTCATTGTTATCTTTGAATAAAGGATTAAAATTGTATAAGATGCTGTTCATGAGAAGTTTTACTTAGGTAACATGAAAACAACTTTTGGTAAGGGAGTGCCAAAAATAGAATGTCACTAGTGAGCAAACCTTTTATTAATTGAATCATGGCTTGAGAGAAATTTTTTAAAATGCTAACTCAAAAAAGTTTCGACTTTGTTATAACAAATTGCTTACACTGGCGAGCAGGGCCAGTCGAATGGTGACCTTTTTACAATATTAGCAAGGTTTTTCATCATAAATTTTGTATAAAACTGTAGTTCAATCTATTACAAAAACCATGTATAAAACCTATGCACGATTTCATCAATATTTTTCAGAAGGATGTTTGGATATTTTTTGGGAATCCTGTTTTTAGCCTATCTAAGTTTAGTATAATAAAGTTCAAGTTTGAAGTGGCTAGAAACTCCCGTTGAGTTTTAATAATTTTTTTAATTTTGGAATTGGAAACTTTTTTTCATATATCGCTTACACAATTTTATGTGATAGAAAATGCAAAATACTATCGGCATATAAAATTATTACAAATCAACGGGAATTTTTACAAAATGCATGCATTTTATGAAAAAAAGTTCGCAAGACCAAAATTCGAAGAATTACAAAAAGTCAGCGCCAGATTTTAAAATTATGTATATAAAGCTGCGTAAAATTTCTAAAAAGTTTTAAGCAAATTTTATGAAAATTTTAGCTTTTATTTTCGCTGCAACTGCTACAATACAAAGCTCGGAACTTCACATTTATTATGCTGTGTTTAACTTCTTGTACAAATCACACAAAACTCAGAAATATCAAATTTTTAAGAGCCATTTGTGACGTCAATCCTTCAAGCGAGCCAAAGAGAACTCTAGCGGTTCTCGGAAAGAGCAATCTTGTATTCTTTCCTTCTTGACCGAATATGACAGCCGAAATTGCAAGTTGTACTGGATTTTTACCAATAATAGTTCTGTCTTCGTATTCACTATCCAGTAAAAACCAATAATAATTTTACTAGAACTTATCAGTAAGATACACTGCTGATTCAAAGTATTACGTTGGTCACAAGCAGAAAACATTTCTTAAAACTGCTAACAATTTTCATTTCATTTCATTTTTCACATAAAAATGGTACAAGATAGAAAGAAGTTTCGACGTTTTCGGTTTAAGGGTCCACCAGGGTTTTGCAGCGTCTGTTCATCAGTAGGTGCAGAATCTGGTAGTGCGCTGGGCTTGGTACCCGCCACGTAAAAGCACCTTCCAATGAAAAATTTTAGCAATACCCTCGGATGACACCCCCTATTCTGATGACGACCAAGGAAACCGTTTAAAGAACTATGATTTAGGGGCAATCCCCTGGAATGTCCGAGCCCTTAATTGGGAAGGTCCCTCTGACCGGCTAGTGGATGCACTCGCGTCTCGGCTCCCGCATCACTGTGGACAATTATAATTTCGACAAAGTGGAGGACTTTGTCTATTTGGGAACCAGCATTAACACCTACAATAATGTCAGCCGGGAAATCAAACGTAGAATCTCTCTTGCCAACAAGTGCTACCTTGGGTTGAATAGGCAATTGCGCAGTAAAGCCCTCTCTCGACGAACCAAAACCACACTCTACAAGTCTCTCATCATGCCCGTGCTATTGTATGGCGCTGAAGCATGGGCACTGTCAGCATCGGATGAGACGACCCTTGGAATGTTTGAGAGCAAGATTCTCCGAAAGATTTTTGGACCTCTACGTCTTTGCGACGGCGAATACCGCAGACGATGGAACGATGAGCTGTATGAGCTTTACCGCGACATAGACATAGTCCAGCGAATTAAAATACAGCGGCTACGTTGGCTGGGACATGTCGTGCCAATGGACGAAAATGCTCAATTCAACGCGGTACCAGCTGGTGGTAATAGAGGAAGAGGACGGCCTCCTCTGGGTTGGAAAGACTAAGTGGAAAAGGACTTGACGTCACTTGGCATTTCTAATTGGCACCAGTTAGCAGGAAGAAGGAATGACTGGCGCAATTTGTTAAACTCGGCCAAAATCTCTTAAGAGGTTATACCACCAATTAAGTAAGAAAGTAAAAGTAAAGAAAAAAACGTTTACCAAGTTTATGAAGTTTATTGTGCACACATGTATGTATGTACATACATATATCAATAAGACGGCCAGAATCTGTGTTTGCACGGATATTCACGCATTTCAGTCGTAGTTGCTGCAATGAAATTGGATGTAAATCATGAATAGTTGCGAGTTTTCTTCATTTTAAGTATGCATTTTTTAAACTTCGCGCCAAACAAAAATCGGCTATAACAAAATCCTGCAAATTCTTGCTCGACTTGCGTTTTCATACTGCTTGCATGTTTCTCTCATTGAAGGCAAATTTTGCTTATGCTCGAAAACTTCGTTACTGGCAAATTATTGAACAGTTTTTTACTGCAGAATAAGAGAATACAACTAATATTTTTGCCAGCAGGAATTCGCTCTTTCCTCTAAACGAAATGTCCAAATGCGTCCTCTACTTGAAAACTTTAGCAGTAAGCCAATACGATTTCACCAATTTTCGTGATAAATTGTAAAAACTTGTACAAGTTATTTACTGCACGAACACTCTTGTTATCAAGAATCGCCAGAGAAAACGAACGACGAAGTGAATACAGGAATAGTAAAAATTTGGCAGTTTCTTGCGCTGTGGAATGAAATATATATATATATATATATATATATATGTATACATATATCTATTTAGTTAAACAAAGAAGATATTAGGACGGTGGATTAAATAAATAAAATTAAAGATGAATTTTTAAGGTTTGTATTAGATTTTAATATTTCGAAATATTAACGTGAAATATGACATTTTTCCTACATACCTGCCAACTGCATACATAACTACATACTGAGTACGTAAGTTAACATAAAAACTGATTTGTAAATAAATCGGAAAATTATTTATTTTAGAAGTAAAAAATTTATATCTACGGATGCATATACGAAATTGCGTACAAAATTAGTGAAGTAAATGTTATAAATTTGGTTGAAATAAGTAAAATAGTGCTCACTACAATATTAGTCGCTATCGGCATTGTGATGCTAGCAAACATCACAGGTGAACATTTACATATGAATCTGGGACTTTCTGATTTTAAAATGCAAGCTAGTTCAGTTCTTCATATGCTCGTTCGAAAATATGGGTTGTCCTTATTTGCATATGACTATGCATGGAGTCTGAGAAACTACTCATTCACATCAAGATGATTCAGTTCACCATATATTCGCATATATGTATGTATGTAATTCTTTGAGTTGATAAGCTTGTAACCGCTATTAATGAGGCCACAAGCGCTGCTTCCTTAAGAAATAAAAACGCTTAGTCTTATTGATTAGTTCAGTTAGCTTCAATTGCTTGTTTCCCGTACAAACTATTTCTGTAAAAACATTGGGGCCTGCGAATGGGGCACATACTTACATACATATATACATATGTACGTACACAAATGATCAAAATAATAGTAGCACGACGCATTAAATGTGGTAATTGATTTTTACTAAAAACCATATGTATGTTTTAAATCGAGTGTGATGGACTGCAATGTGCAATTTCGAAGTACATACTTAAAAATTGTACAAATATGTACAAACATAGCTCAAAATTTGGGTTGGTTTTTGTAATTTTTTTTGCTGACAGTTTAGAATTTCCTTTAAATAATCAAAAAAAGTCATTACAACGTGCTACTATGATTTTGAGCACAGGTGTATATACAGACATATGTACATATACATCCGTACATGTGTAGATATGTACATACATACATATGTATATTAGGTGGGTGCAATTTTGCAAACCAAACTGCGTCGGTCAAATTTTTAATACTCTTGTTATTTCGAATACGAATGATTCTACGACGCTTTTTCATTGCGATTGTGCTAAAGCATAAAAATAATTATGTTTGTAGTATACAAGTATAGCATATAGTAGAATTTGCAACCCCAGTTCACTGACTTCCTTCTGTATTGCTGAAGTGCTGTCCACAAATAATAATAATTTGACGTTTACATATACATACATATGTACATACCTATGTATGTATTGTACATATGTACATATATGTATATGTAGCTTGATGTTTGGAGGATCTTCTACGATTTGTGGTGTTCGTCTGGAGGTTCCACAAATTGAAGGACCACGTCCACTCTGAACGGCATATAATTTTTGTAAGAATTTATTAAGAAGTTAAATAACATCCGAAAGGCTGTACTGTCAAGTGTTCATTTGACGAACACGTTGTTTTTGCCAAGCAAGCAGTGCAGCTATAATACTGCGTTTATGAACGAACCCATCATTCCTTGGTGCAATGAGCTTTTGCCCCGCTGACGGTTTATAGTCTGAAGCGTTTGGAAAAGTTGGGATAATACAGATTGAAACACGTCCCCGTTGCCGCTTTAAATTAGTGAAGAATTTACCTGCGCCTATAGGAGAACCCAAGCGTTTTACTTTTCACTGCCATATTTATAAACTCATTCCAAACAAAAATAAACAAGAAATACGCAATTTCAACAGGGATGAATCGGTTTAAGAGAGCATGCGAATAGGTATCGTGCGGGAAATCTCCGCATCTCCGACATAGTACGTTGAGAATGTCTAGGCTGATTTTGGATAGGTAGTAACTGAGCCTGCTACAATATCCAGGTTGTAGTTGGACTAGAGAAACGAGGGACTCACGATGCACCTGGAGCTCCTTCTCTGCTATCTCATAGTGCCTGGGAGGGGGCTCTTCAACAAGCAAGTTGCCCTTGGGATGAAATTGACAGTGTAATCCAACGGGGAACGGTTTGCATATGTAGGTGATGTTCAGGCGATATCAGAAGTCATCCTGACCTCTTGACTACTGCGGTTTTGTGGTTTGAGAAATGCCGAATGTTACACCCAGCTCTCGGGAGTCAGTAGAATCTTTGGAGGATGTCAGACATCTCCATGACTTTTGTTGCGTGCACATATGGGACCATACAAACTCTCTGGGGTGGCTCGGGAAGAGATACCGGCGACACACGTCCATCGCTTTATAGCCTATGGTAGAGTGAATGTTTCTACTTCGACTATTAGCGTTCATGGCTTACTGTATTAAAAGGTTTTCATAGGTCCAACACTCTAGTTCTTAAGTAGAAATTGTCGCTAGGAAAACAGCACATATGTAGATATGTAAGTAATGTTTATTATGGGGTATTCATCATACAGTAATGAATATTTCAAATTTTCTTTAATCAACAGATTATCAAGGGTTGCTTATGCTTTCCCTGGACTGACTACCTTATAACTCAAATCGTTACGAACTCTGCGTAGAATGTCACGTGAGCAGCTTAACAAGGAGAGCGTCTTTAGAAGTATATACAACCAAAGTTTGCATTCAGCGCGGGCTGCCACGCTAAACTACATTGCAAGCACTAAAGGTAATGTACAAATATACAGGTACATATGTATAAAGTTTACAATCAAGTTTGTGCACATACAGATTCACTTGATTATGTCCAGCGTTTAGGATTGATGAGCCGGTTGCATGTGCATTCTGGTTGTGTGAATACGGTTTGCTGGAATAGCTCAGGTGAATACTTATTATCGGGTAGTGACGACCAGTGTATTGCCATAACAAATCCGCATAATCAGGAAGTTTTGCTGAAATATAAAACGGCGCATAGGGCGAATATTTTCAGTGCTCGGTTTATGCCGCGATCCGATGGTCACTCAATCGTTTCATGTTCCGGTGATGGTATTGTATTACATACAGAGTTACTGGCTCCATATGTCCGCCGGCAGCGAACACAGCTAAGTAACAATGGTGGTGGTTCCATTAGAGACGGAACTTCTGTGCAACCCATTTATGAGCAAAATGAAAACGAGGCAAAGCTGAGTTTCTTCAATTGTCATAAAAGCGGTACAACGTACGAGGTTTTGACGATACCTTCTGAGCCACGATCATTTATGAGTTGTGGTGAGGATGGCACAGTGCGACTCTTTGATTTGAGACAAATATCTAGCTGTCATAAAACTTGCTGTAAGGATAATATACTCATATTCAGTCCATCGGCGGTGAATGCCATGGATTTATCGCCGATTAGCAACTATTATGTAGCAGTAGGTAGTTCAGATGCCATTGTACGTGTCTATGATCGTCGTTATTTGTCGGTAATCGATTTTAGCGGTAGCTCTATACCCACTGCTGAGAGGCATACGCGGCCAATTAAAGCCTACCCAATTCCTGTGACAACGAATCGGCAATATCGGATTACTTGCGTTAAATATAGTCCGGAGGAGAGTGAATTATTAGTGAGTTACTCTTCAGAATATTTGTATCTCTTTGATCTGTACAGAGATGGAGTTGACGTAAACGAACTATACGAGAAGGGGCGCGCGTCCGATATAAGTAGTTCATCTCCTCCACCCACTCTAACAGCCGAACAAGTTACTCGCAGATTGCGTTTGCGTGGAGATTGGTCTGACACGGGACCGGATGCGCGACCGGAGAACTACCCGCGGGGGCGTGTTGAAATTGGACAAGTGCGACCGCAGTTGCAAGCTAACATAATGAGTCGTATGACGGAGGTTATCTCTAGAATGCTCAACGACCCGCGAACACGCATGGGTTTATCAGGTCAAGCACAAGAACTGAACCGTGAGAATCAAGCAACGCTTCTAGCGGCAGTGGCCAGGGAGACAGCGGATGGTAATTGTACATCGTCATAATAATAATTGGTTAATTGATATAGAAAATAATTTCATTTTCATTTTCTTTTTAGATTCAACGCCCTCGACATCCGGCGCATATTGGCGAAGAGTTGCTAGTCGTTTGCACAGCGCACGCACAATTACCGTAAATGCTCCACAAACCGATGTTATTCCTACATCTACTGAAGGTAATGATTTTAGTACATTGGCGGATCAAAATGCAACTCCAGTAGATTCGACACGCACGCATATCCCTGATGCGGCGTGCAGTAGCAGTGAAAGCCCACAAAGTATACAATTTCGTGACGATGAAGCGGACACACTGAACGCAGAGCTTGCAGAATTAGATATGCAAGCCAAGGAGATGATTTTCAGCTATCTCCGCATGAAATATATTGGCCATAGAAATGCACGAACGATGATCAAGGAAGCGAACTTTTGGGGTAACAATTACGTGATGTCCGGCTCCGATTGCGGGCACATTTTTACATGGGATCGACGTACCGGAAAACTAGTTATGCTAATGCAAGGTGACCAGCATGTGGTGAACTGTCTACAACCTCATCCTGAGCTGCCATATTTAGCTAGCTCGGGGATTGACTACGATGTGAAGATATGGGCGCCTACTTTGGAATACGCTAACTTTGATGAAGAAGTAGCTGAAGATGTAAGTACCTGCAAGTATATATGTAAGTATGTATGTGAATAGTATAAAAATTAAAATTATACATACATACATACATATATACACTCCAGCTAAAAAAAGTTTGCACATACGCCAATGTCATCAAAAAACGTGCTATTAAAATTTTGTGATAAAAAGTAAAAAAGGTCATGAATTAATATGTTTGCATATTGTTGATTACACATTAAAAAAAAAAAAGCGAAAAACCTAATTAAACTATATTAGGAGGCGCAATTAATTGCATCTTCATGATCAATTAACAATATTTTGAATTCAAATGTAATAGAAATTCCATCATATTTTCCATTTATGAGTAACGGTTGCTTAGCTACATTCAGCTAGATCTGCTTAGCTGTTGATGACTCCTCTACATACATATATAAACAGCTCTTAAGATGGATCCATTCGTTGCATTTAATCTTAGTGGAGTTAGGTTGGCAAACTTAGCGGGGATATTCTTTCTTGAACTGGGTTTGATTCGCTGCCTATCCTGAAGAATTTAATTTAGAGATGCCCAGTAAATAACAGGATTCACCGACCTAAACAACGCACAACAACCCATTCCCACGACAGTCGGTTCTACGTACCGGAATGACCCGGGTTTTACCCGGCCAAGGACTGTTGTTTCGGCAATCTAACCCTGTTTAGATCGGCCTACCCCATAAGTTGTCTGTCTCTCCTGGAGCAACTCCTTGCAGCAGGGTTGCTTCACCTCCTTCTGGTCAGGGCTGGCATCGAGTCAAACCCTGGTCCAGAAACCTATTTTTGCTGCGTTTGCCAGAAAAAGCTCCATCCGAACTCCACTTCGGTAAGGTGTAATTCGTGCGACGGATGGAGCCATCTTAAGGTCTGCTCAGGCCTCAAGACCCACAAGGAGTGGTCCACAAACTATGTGGCCCCATGTTGTTCGCGCCCTACGGCGCCCATAGCCTCTACGGCTCCCCTAGTTGCACCTAGTGCACCGGTGCCTAGCACCGGCAGAACCTCTACGGTTCGCAGGAGCACACAACAACATGGTCGCTCCCCTCCCCCCCCTCAACCTAGCTCCGCCCCCCGTGTGGGGAATAGCCAGCAGCTCCTGGTACCCCACACAGTCTGTTCCGTGTGTCAGGCTAGGATATACCGGAATGCGGCATCAGTCAGGTGCAATTCGTGCCAAGGCTGGTGTCACTTTCGAGTGTGTTCTGGCCTGCGCACCACACGTGAATGGTCGGGTGACTACCTGGCTCCCTGTTGTAGAGCCTCGCAACCGCACGCGCCAGTGGCGGCGCTGCCAAACAACACCATAAGGCAGCCCAACGTGCCATTGCATGTGCAGCAGGGTCCAGGTGGGCAACATCACCCTTCCCTCACACCCCTCTCCGCGACGACTCTACCGAGGCAAACGAGACTCCTTCAGCTGAACTGCAATGGGCTGCAGGGCAAGATCGAGGAGATAACCGACTTTATGAGTCGGCATAATCTGTCAATAGCTGCGATCCAAGAAACGAAACTGCACAGCAACTCAACTCTGTTGAGTTGCAACGGCTACAATGTGCATCGTAAGGATCGCGAGCGAGGTAATGGTGGTGGCTTAGCATTCATCACCCATCACACAGTGCAGTATCGTCTTATTGAAGAAGACATCGACCGCAGGGACACTACCTTAGAATGTCAAGGAATAGCTGTCCGGTCAGGCGATGTCGAGCTCGAAATATTTAATATTTATATACCCCCTGTCACCTGCTGCCCGGCAGGATATCACCCTGACATAGGTGCGCTCCTCAGAGGTGAAAACCGATTGGTAGTAGGTGACTTTAATGCGCACCACGATCTCTGGCATTCAAGCCTACCAGCTGATCGGAGGGGAAACGATTTGGCAGAGCAGATAGACGATTCGACATTCTGCACGATGAATGATGATGCCCCCACCAGGATTATGGGTAGTTGCAGCAGCTCGCCTGACCTAACGATAGCTAGCGCAGGTCTGATAAATAGCATAACGTGGCGACCTATGCTATCGCTTGCATCAGACCACCTACCTATAATCATCTCGATTGACAGACCTGCTGACTTTGTCTCCGCGGACCATCGGACCTATATCAACTTTAAAAAGGCTGACTGGGTCAGGTTCGCGGAGTTCACCGAAAATGCCTTCAGGTCTCTTCCCGCTCCCATCGACGTTCGAAAAGGCGAACATAAGTTCCGCAAGGTGGTTGCGTCAGCTGCGGCCCGCTTCATTCCGGCAGGGAGGATCCCTGAGATCCGTCCCAACTTCCCGGCTGAAGCGGCCGCTCTAGCGAACGAACGCGACCACCTTCGCCGCTCCGATCCCCGTAATCCTAATATTCAGGATTTAAACGTGGCGATTCGGAGGCTGGTTGACCAACACAAGCGGAACAAGTGGGAGGAGCATCTGAAGTCCTGTAATCTGGTCACGGGTGTTGGTAAGCTTTGGTCTACCGTGAAGTCCTTATCCAACCCGACGAAGCACGACGACCGAGTGGAAATTTCATTCGGGGATCGTGCCTCGTCGGACCCGAAGAGATGCGCGAGCTATTTTAGCCGACAGTTTATACTGCATCCTTCGGGGGATAGGACCAAGCGGAAGGTGACCAGGAGGCTGCGCAAAATACCGAACAACAGCGCGCCTCTTACCTTCACTTGTGGCGAGGTAAAGGAGGTCATCGGGAAGGCGAAAGCCTCCAAGGCCATTGGCCCTGACGGGCTAAGCGTGTTGATGCTGAAGAATTTAGGCCCCGCGGGAGTTGAGTACCTCACCGGGATCCTCAATTTGTCTATGGCCACCCTCATCATTCCAGACATCTGGAAGGTTGGGAGGGTGGTCCCACTACTGAAACCAGGGAAACCGGCCGACAAGGGTGATTCCTATCGGCCGATTTCCCTGCTTTCACCTGTGGTAAAGACACTTGAGGCCCTACTCCTCCCGTACTATACATACCACCTTGGGTCAGCTAAGCATCAACATGGCTTCCGGAAAGTGCACAGCACAACAACAGCACTTAATGCCATAAACACACAGGTGAACCGTGGTCTTAACCAAAACCGCCCCTGCGAGAGAACCGTCCTAGTAGCGTTGGATCTGTCGAAAGCCTTCGACACAGTTAGCCACTCCACGCTACTAGCTGACGTGGAATCATCAACTCTCCCGCAGGGACTGAAACGGTGGACCGCGAATTACCTGTGTGGTCGTCAATCATCTGTATGGTTTAGAGATACAACATCGAAACCAAGGAGGATTAAACAAGGGGTACCGCAGGGTGGCGTCCTATCCCCATTACTGTTTAATCACTACATCTCCAAGCTCCCTCAACCGCCAGAGGGAGTCACGATTGTCTCCTATGCTGATGATTGCTCGATAATGGCAACCGGCAATGCAATTGATGACCTGTGTTTGAAAGTGAACGGATATCTCTCAGATCTTGCCCAATTTTTCACTAGCAGAAACCTGGCGCTGTCCCCTGCCAAGTCCTCGGCGACCCTTTTTACCACCTGGACGAAGGAGGTCAGGCTGGATCTTAACATCCACATCGATGGCACCCCCATTCCGACGGTTAACCACCCGAAGATTCTGGGGGTGACTTTCGACAGCCTGCTCTCCTTCTCCGCGCACACTACCGCAATCGCCAATAGAGTACAGAGCCACAACAATGTCCTCAAGTCGCTCGCCGGCAGCTCTTGGGGCAAAGACAAAGAAACGTTGTTGGCAACATACAAGGCGATTGGCCGGCCGGTAATAAACTATGCTGCGCCAGTTTGGTCGCCGGGAACCAGCAGGACACAATGGACGAAGCTGCAGACCTGCCAGAACGCCGCACTCCGCACGGTGACGGGATGTCTTCTGATGTCGCCTGAGGAGCATCTCCACCAAGAGGTCAATGTGCTCCGAGTTAAGGAGCACAACCTCATGCTCAGCAAGCAGTTCCTTGCTGGATGTCACCGCTCGGGGCATCCAAACGGGCACCTGCTTGCCGTGGAACTGCCCCCCAGGCACATTAGAAGACATCTACTGGAACTAAAGGACGAGATCCAGCCACTCATCACACAACCGCTGGATCCGGAGGCGTACCGGCGGGTCCTAAGCAACATCCACAGAGACACAGTCACGAACATCATTGACTCCCGCCAGGCGAATGCAGTCATCGGAGCCCAACCACCACCTGTAGCAGATGAGGAGTCCCTGCTGCCCCGCGAGTCCCGCGTCACTCTGGCACAACTACGATCTGGATACTGTAGCAGGCTCAACTCCTACTTATCCAGAATCAACCCCGACATACCCAACACATGTCCGGCATGTGGAGATTCTCCGCACGACACCAACCACCTATTCACATGCCCTCTCAAACCCACTCATCTAACCCCCCTCTCCCTCTGGTCCAACCCTGTCGAAACTGCACGTTTCCTGGGCCTCCCCCTAGATGAGTTTGACGACAACGACCATGGGTGAATCCGCTCTTTACGGGGCGCGACTAGCCGCTACAACAACAACAACAACGCACAACAACCGTTCCCACGATAGCCGGTTCTACGATAACGGAGCGACCCGGATTTATATCCGACCAAGAACTGTAACCTTTTTGTGGGGAATATTTTACGCTGTTACAACAACAACAACCACAACATAAACAATGTTAGATGGTTGAAACAACAGTAATTTGCTGGAAATAATCTGGGCCGTTCCGTTACGTAGAACCGACTGTCGTGGGAATAGGGATTTTTTTTGGTAGCAGTTTCCATTGATAGTGATAAATCAATAACATCAGAATACTAACACTATCACAATATTTAACACACGTTTCTTGTTGTACGGGTAATTTTTCGATCCAGTATACATATGTATGTACTCCATTTTCGATATTTAGCTCATGAAACGGAATGCCATTATGTTGGAGCAAACCAAGGACACTATCACAGTGCCAGCGGCCTTTATGATTCGTCTATTGGCGTGTATTCATTCGCTGCGAAATCGCGAACGTATACTAAGTCCCGAAGATAGCAATAATCCATCCATTCAAACTCAGAACATAGTGAATGACGTCAGAAACCATTCAAATGAACCAGAGACTTCAATGTTCAATGAAAGTAGTAGTGAGGATCACGAGGAAACAAATACAAACAATAACGATTAAAGGAAAGAAATATGGACAAGAGTAACTGAAGGAAAAAATCAATAGATAATAAATATGTATTAATGCGGCCGTGGCATAATTTTAGTGAGAATTCGGAAGGATTTTGAATTTTATTCTACAGTGTGATTTTTACATGGAGAAAAAACTTGAATTTCATATTTAAATTAAAAATACAATTACAATTAGTTAACAAAAGAGAAAAAACGCCTTTAAAGTTGTTGTTTTTGTTTTTTAATAAAAATCAAGATTTTTTTAAATACAAGTACAAACTATATTTGTAAATGCAGTGGTGCCTCATGACAATTAATCCTGATTTATCGAACACTTCTTCTAATACAATTGAAAACCACAGAGAGCGTAACGGTTATAAGTTTTATTTGAAAATTATTTTGTAATTATGTCTCGACTTTTATTTTTTTCTTAGAAAATGAGTTATTTTAGAGTTATACTTTTTCTTCGAAAATAATAGTTTTCTTTTTTTCTTTGAAATGAAAGGTATTTGTATTTAGTGATAAGCGAAATCGATATTTACAATCCGTAGTCCATAATATTGGGAGGATAACAAATATATGTATGTATGTATGCATTTTTATATAGATTGACAAAATTTTGACATAATTCTTATTTGTTAAATTAAATTAAAAATAACTTATTTTTATAGCGAAAAGTGAAACTAAAAATAACAATATTTATTTTCTAAGAGAAAAAATAAAACTAAAGAATAATAAATGTGAAGTGCCGAGCTTTGCATTGTGGCAGCTGCAGCGAAAATAAAACCCCAATTACAGTTATCACTTCCGTTTTCTTCTTCTATCATTCTTGATAAAGAAAGCATTTCCCTTTCATTGTGATTTGTTTTTACGGCAATGTACCTTTTAAAGCAACAGAAATAATGAAAACTATTTCTTTTGATGTTTCTTGATAGCAGGACTCTGAGCTTATATAACGTACATATATTGGAAACTAGAGGAATTCCATATTACAAATGCTTTACATTTTAATTGAATTTTACTTGCCTAAAAAAAATGCACATGTAGTTTAACTCCCTCCGTTAGTTCTTTTTATTTTATAAAATTTCATTCATATTCTCCATGTCGTCATCATTAACTGTTGTAGAGAAAACACTGATAGTCACTCTGTCAATATAATTTTTCCCGAAGGCGTAATTCTTTTAGGTGCAATAAAATTAAAGTAACCTACAATTATATATTGTTTTTTTTTTATGTTTCGATAGCATTTTAGAAGTAATTCCAAAAAAAATATATATACATATATTAGCAAAAACGAGGGATCAATAATACTAACAATTGAGATAAGCTGTAAATGCATTGTATTATAAAAATGTATGCATTGTTTAGAACATTTAACATTTATCTGAATTTTAGTTTCCGATCGCATTAGACTATTAAAGGAAATGCGCATATATAATTGCAAAGCCGATATACAAATGATATTTTAGTCATGTAGTAGTAGTAGGTAATGTAGAAGATAAGTACGTCAAATGGTCTAAAGTAAATAATGTGGCGCATACACAAAATATTAGTATTGACAATCCTGCCCTCAGGCATCGGACTGGGACAATTTTTCGTCTTCAAAAGGAATTGAGCCTACTAAGTTTCTATGTATAATTAACATTCAGTTTAACGCACGATCCTGGCATATAATTCGTTATACTACTGGAGTACCCCAGCTTATCAATCAGCATTTGCTCAGAATTTGCCCTTAATAATAAGCATGTACTAATGAATTTCCATCTCCACATAATTTTATATATTTATACATGGGTATATATATTCATATATGTATATGATAGCATATTCACAAATATTTTATTTCACATTACTTCTTACACATTAACTGCATTTTGCAAAGCTGTCTTGTCATCGACTATAATATTGGCTGCCACAGTTGACGGATTCGAGCTTAATAATTGCTTAGTTGACGAACTTGACGAATAGCTATCACTAGAGCTGCGTGTAGATGCTGTATTGCCGCTTATCGGATTGTCCAACATATCTTTGCCAAGAAAGAAAATCTTTTTTCTTAAAGTTTGAATGTTACATATACGAGACGAGTGCTTACCTGGTAGAGAGCTGACATTGCTTTTAATATCTCCTACTATATTTCCAGGCATCCCGACGCCTCCAGTAGTGTTGCTCCCAGGCCCAACTATATTGCCCACTGAAGTTGATTTTTTGTGCAAATTTTTTTTTACTACGCTATTAGCTCCTTTAAAACTTCCTGCGTTTCCCTTCAGATTACCTAACTTATCTCCACTCTTTGGACGTTCCCGTTCTGGACATAAAGGACTCAAAATAGAATTCTGTGTGTCTTCTGGAGTGTAGTAATCCGAGTCATCAGCATTTACTGCGGCAGTGTTAACGTTACCACAAGATGATTTGCCAGTACTTTTTTTCATTGACAACGTTGATTTCATTTCTAATGCTTCATCGACTTCATTATCACTGTCATTGTTGCTGCTGATTTCATTGTTTCGCGGTGGAATAATGCCCTTTTGTTTGCTTTGAGGAGAAAGAAGCGGTGATAACTTCTCGTTTTCACTATCATCGTCATCAACATCGTTTTGTAAGGATGTATTTACACTGTTTGAATTTGAAGCGCGTTTTATTTTTCCCACTTTTAAATTGTTGCGCTCATTTACAATTTGCAAGTTATCTTGCGAATGGTTCGATTTTGTTGTTTGGTTTCCCGATTTCTCTGATAGAAGTGATTTTTTGTGTGGAACACTGCCGACCACTACAGTGGTTCCAACAGCTGTTAAGTTATTTACATTGCTTTCATTTGTTATTTCCACTACAGACAGTGCTTGACTACTTGAGTTGTTAGTAGCGGTTGTGGTACCAACTTCACTGGTGTTTGTGGAAGTCGAGGCATTCTTTTTGATTTTAGGCCGCCGTTGATTCGGTTTCAGGGGCGAAGTTGCCTTATGATTATCTATTGCTAATGAAGCGGAATGAGTAACACCATCAATAACATCGCCATCATTTGTTCGGGGGCGTCCTACAAATTGTGGTGGCCCATTCAGCGCTTCTATAAGCGACACTGGAATGTAGCCAGGGGGTATATGCTGGTCACAGGGTGCTGGTTCACCTGGTGCCGAAGAGGATGTATTTTGATGTAATGTATGTGAGCTTGCTCCTTTCTGTACAGCACGGATTTGTAAAAGTGCACGGAATGGCGCACGACAAATAGGGCAATTGTTTGCTTGATATCGCAGAGAATCCGCGCAAGAATTGCATAAACACAAATGTCTACAAGGTAGTATAAGTGTGTCACGGGTTTCACTCATGCAAATAACGCACTCACTGCCATGATCATCGATTTCTTCATCAATTGAGCTTTTATTCACTGCCTATAAAAAATGAAAAACAAAGATTATTAAATAGGAGCAAGAACTAAATCTCAAATTTTATGGTACATACTTTGTTTTCGATTCCATATATTTCTTGCAGAAGATAACATAGGCCGTCGACGAATATTTTTTGTTTGAGAGCCCGAAGTACATAACTGTTTGTTTCTGGATGGTGGTCTATTACGCATATCGTTGTATGCGACTGTCGACAATCTTCGTTACCCTCCTCGACTACGCAATGTATGGCAACTGGATACTGTTCTTTTGTCGGGTTATAAATCAGATCATCTTCCGGAATCAATTGTGGATTAAAAACGTGACCCGACTGCGAAAAGAATTGATTTATGCCTTTATCGTAGTGGTATGTTTCCGATATTAATCCGTCCCGTGGTACGAGGGTCACACCGCTGGGACTTACCTCCTCGGTACAAAAATAATAAATGGTAATAGCGCACTTTGCGTCTGAATCGAAAGTGAACTCGATATTATATGAAAACGGACCGAGCTGGATATTTCCATCACCACTTCTCCCTAATTCGTTGGGAATCACGCTACCATCAATGTTATCCATGTTTGATATAGAAGTAACTATTTCATGTTTTTCTGGTGAAATGCGAACAAAACGTACTGATTCCTTGCGTATATTTACTAGACTCTTTAAGGTTTTTGTTGGTTCACTTGCTTGAGGAGGAGGATATGGAAAGGCTGTTGGCCGGCAGCCAAGAAAATTCAAGTCGGCATTCTCGCCAAATAAGTACGACTCCGGCTGGGGTGTATCAAAACGTTCTCCACCCATGATAAAGTGGCTACCGAAAAAATTACCTGACCGCGGAGGATATTTGTAAGCGTGAGTTGCATTGCGTTGCTCAGCTTCTTCCACTGCACCATTCTGTCTACTCGTAAATGCTCCCATGAATGGATAAATGGGTGAAATTCCAATAAGGACGACGCAGATACTGATTGTAGCACCACCACTTACTTTACTGAATATTACCAACTCACAATCTGATTTATTACATAGGAATACATATTAAAACCAAGCCATTTATAGCACTTTGACTCTTTTTCGAAACTGATCTAGCATATATGTAGATGAAAAGAAAAACTAAGTTACTGCATACAAATTGAGTTGAGACTTTCCTTCTTATCGATTGGAAAAGTGTTCTTCAAATCACAGTAGACCTGTAAAAACAATCGATAGTTTCCAATTTAAAAAACTGGTTTTTAAGCACTATCGATAGGATTGGCATATATTCCCAGTTTAATTGGAATTAACGCTGAACAAATCGGTAGAATCAGAGAACCTAGAAGTACTTCTAAGAATTGCATAAGGTACCATATATTGCCAAAATATACTCAATAATGTTGATCAAAAATTAAACTTTCTTCTTTGGTTGAATGTATACAGAGAACTTACAAGTTACTTCTAAGTTCTCTGGTATATCGAACAAGAGGTATGTTCAGAGTTGCCGCTATTTTTTCGTCCCAATTCACAATAAGAAAATATGTCATGGCAAGTTATTTACATTCTGTATTCGGCGTAAATAAAGGGGGATTTGCAAATCTTACAAAATATTCTTAAACACACAAGAAAATTAAATATAATAGAAAAACATGACCACTGATGAAAATATTTTGGAAGAAATGTTAGGTGAGTTGTTTCAAAGAAGATATTTGTATTGAAGCCATACAAGAGCAACTTATGGGATATACATATATAATTTTTGCAACTTTTGCTATTGCTACGTAATATAAATGTACCTACAACAATAGAGCGAGCGACCAATCCAAGTCGGGAATCCACGGACGAATTAAGTTTGGAAATGTTTTGTATGGTGGTGCGTGGCAATTCAAAACTCGTAGACAGAGCCCAGGAAATGATTATGTTAAAAGTTCGATCCAATAATATCACCGAATCCGTCAAATCAATAAACGTTAGTTAGAATGGACCGATTTAGCGTAAATATTAATTTTGCATTTTTTTAGTTGCTTGAGGAATGCATGGCCAAATGTGGCCCAGAGTTTCAGGATGAAGCGTCAAAATTTCGATTTCTAAACCAATTCATACGGCTCGTTTCAAAAAAATTTCAGGGAGTAGATACACCCATACCTATCAAGAAGCGTATAATGGAGTGCCTGCTGTTGTGGACCACAGAGTTTCCTTTAAGGACGAAAATAAAAGAAGTTTACGAAATTCTTTGCAAAGAAGGCGTTTTGGACTATAGCACAACTCCCGCTGTAGAAGGAAAGCCGGAGGGTGTGTTGGGTATCGATGAACAAATGTTGTCAAAACTCATCCACAGTAATGATCCCGAGGATTTCAAACGAGCAAACTTGTTAATTCAAAATAGAGTAAAGCAGGTGAGCAATTAGGTATTCCATTTTTTAATGTTACTTTGGCAAACAAAATGGACTTTGGTTTCTACCAGGATGCCCGGCGCATGGACTTGATGATGCAGCATAAAAACCTTTTACAGGAAATTACGAACACTGTTAATTTACTAGACGAAATGCTCGGTATATACGAATCCGAAGGGAAGAAAAACGATACTGAAAGCGATACCATGTCTTTAATTCGTGAACTATATCATGCGTGTAAAAAGCATAAACCGATTCTAGAACGACTGCCAGCGCTGATGGAAAATATGGATGAATCTTTAATAGGTATACATAAATGTATCACTGCACAGAGTATCAATTAATATTTAATTTTAATATTTGTTTATGTTAGTTGACGCAGTGGAAAAGAATAATTCATTACAAAATGTCATCCAGCGGTATAAGAGTTTGATTGGGTCGCCTACAAAAAAAATAAATGTAGATAATGCTCTTGACACTAAGTGTGCTGTTACCAGCACAACAAATTTTGGGAAGAAGTCAATGCCAAATATCAATGCAGACTTATTATCGGATTTACTTGGAAACGAATCTAATGATATACCTATATCCACGTCGGATACTTCTGTAGTGTCAGTTAATGAAGTGGAGTTGTTGGGAGCAATTGCAAATTTGCCTAACGAAAAAGTAACCCCTGCGAATCCTCTCGATGAGCTACATTCGTTATTTGATATCGGGGTTGCAGCTAATACTTGCGCGCCTATAGAGGAACGAATTGCAGATGGTGGTTTTAGCAATTTTAATATCCTAGAACCAATTAGTCTGTTTCCAACGCCTTTTGCCACTGGAGAGGATGAGTTAAATGCAATCAGTAAGACGGAAAATATATCTGAAAAAGGTGCCTATAAAAAGCTTCCTGCGATTGACAAGATAAGCGAAGATCTTTTGCAAGCATCATTGCAAGACTTAGACCGAGTATATAGTTTCAAAAAGTAAGTAATTGAGTGATACAAATATAAAACATATAAAATACGTACTTAGTTCCATAGAATTCCGGAAAAACAAACACTAAATACATTAGCAAAAGAAAAGGCCACGTTTAAAGCTTCATCTGCTTCAACCTCGCCTAGAAGCAATCCACAACAAGTTCACCAACGTATAGATGACGAACTTATACTTGAGGGGAGCTCTCGCAAAGATGATGACGATCTAGTACTGTCAACGAAATCTGAATATGCCGAGAATGATACAACCAATTTAGAAATATGTAAACAAGTTGACATTGAAAAAGTTATAGAAGAAAAGCCTATAATAGGTTCAATAATACATTTATCTGATATTGAGATTGATTTGGACGAAATAGAACCAGCAGGTAAAGATGCACTACAGCTGGCCGATGATGATTTAAAACTAGTGTTGAACTTTACGAAGAATCGTCCCAGTAAGCAGGTGTCGGCAATTGTTATATCTGCGATCAACAAAAGTAAATTGGAAGTACATAATTTTCAATTTGAAGCCAGCGTGCGTAAAGTAAGATCACATTCACGAATATGTAATTAATGAAGGGGTTTCGGGTATTTGCTGGTAGGTCATCAAATTCTAAAAAAAATTGTATGATATAAACAAAAGGCTGGTAGTGATTTCTACCTTTTCCATTCAAATTTGTTTGTTTTGTTTTAGATATGGTATCGTCCAGCAAATGCTAGATATGTATATATGTATATATTTGTATCGCTACGAAGAGTAAGACGTTTCACTATTCGCGTCAAAGACAGTAATTGGAGACGTGCTACTTTTCGTAGGAAGCGACGATATATACCTTTATAAAAAAAATGAAGATAAATATATATTTAATTACTTTTGTTTTAGCCATGCAAAGTGCGTATGTTGCATCCAACGGCATTGGCAATGCCAGCGTACAAGCCCTTTCGACCAGCATCGCAAATCAACCAAGTTATGCTATTATTTAATCCTACTGGCAAGCCAGTTGATGTTACATGCATTTTTGGCTATAAATTGGGTAATGACCCTGATCCTATAAAAGAGTCGATTGTGGCGAAGAACATTCCATATGTTGAATAAAATGACTGAACTAATTTACAGTTGTTTATATTGAATACATTCTTGTAGTTAGGTAGAATTGATTAATATCCAATATTTCATGTAATCACATAAAACAAAAAAAAAAGTTGTACTGCGGTATATAAAAACACTTATCCCATCTTGTATTAAAGCGTTATTAAAATTTTTATTTATATGTGTTTTCGCTTATTATTTTAAATGAAGAATTAAATATTACTATACTTTCGCATTCGTATGTGTTGTGTACTATTGTAACGTTGGTTTATGCACTTTGAATAAAGCAGGTAAAATAATATAAAAATACATACATACACATTGAATAGAGAATAGATGTATGTATATACATATCTGTATGTACATGTACATATGTTGAAAATCGTATGATTTGCTGAATACCTTAGAAGTGCGGAATTAAACAACTAATTGTTTATATTACTTCACTGATGGGGGTTTCTTACAGTTTTTACGTAAAATGTTTAATCTTTTCATGACATATATAATCAAAAATGTATATCAAATCTTACAGTTTTCACTATATCTTTGATTGGTTTAAAACACGACTTTCCGAACGAAATATATTTGTGTATAATCGAATGGAGTGGAGCTGCGCAATTAGCACTTTTTCCTTGAATTTCAAATACCTTTAACGTATGTAGTAAATAAGCAGCATATCCCACTGCCAGGTTTTCGTTTCTTTTCTTTGAGACGATTACTTGCGCCTCGAGTCCCGCACCGCAATGCACCATCGGTTTCACTCTCTAAAGCTTCATGTTATTCAGATACTATTTCATCCTTAAACGACAGTGCAGTAATAGCTTTAGTATGGCCAGTATATTTTCGTTCTGGGTTCTTTGTTTGAAGTTTCCATAGACGGGCTATGCCATCCGATGAGGCGGTGAACACATATTTTGAGTCAGCACTAAAGGCTGCATCCCATACCCAATAGTTTTCTACACATAATTCACGCCACATTGTGAAATGTTCAGTCTCCCAAATGCGCGCTGTTCCATCGCCTGAGGTAGTTATAAGTAGCCGTGAGTCTGGGCTGAACTTGCAACGCAATACATATCGTTTATGTGCTGATATTTTTAGTTTGGGACTAAGTGTGCTCAATTGCTGGTTTGGCGACGAACTAAGCGACCAGATGTAACAATTGCCTTTATTGTTTACAGCTGCCATATATTGTCCATCAGGCGAGATTGCCACATCCTGTATGGAAGCGTCTACTTCAGGTATAAGCTGATCATGTACCTCAGATTTAACGTCCCATAAATAAACACCACCATTTTGGGAACCCAATGCTATTTCAACCTGATTTGGATGTAAGCAAGCAGCATTTACAGGAGTCTGACAATCGAAAACACGGGAGCAATGTGGTTGAGGTGACAGCATATCCCATATACGAACACGGTGGTCTTCACCAGCAGTGAACATCCAGTTACCGTCCTCCTGAAAACCCAAGCTTGTGACGTTCTTTTGTATACCTTCAAAGTTAATGACTGGAGCAGTACAATTGGATTCCATGTCATATAGGCGAATGCATTGGTAGCCGCATGCTACCAGCCGTGTTTTGTCTGGAGTGCGATCCAGCGCGTTTACTTGCTTCAAGAAAAAAAAAAACGTTTTTATATAGAATTTGATGCTATGATGCTATGTAGCACATCATGAAGGCAGACCTTGTCCTCATCATTCAACTTACAGATGTTTCAACAAAGCGCATTGAGCGTATGCAGTTGCCGGTGTGCGCTTGCCATAGTTTGATTGTGTGGTCGTAGCCCCCTGTGGCCAAAATTAACTGATCGCCGGTAGCCTCCATTGTGTTTCCCGCAGTTAATTCTTAAAATTTCATTTTATTCATGCAATAAGACAGCAAAAATCGCCGAAACTGAGAAAGCAGCTTCGCGAACTATTTCAATTGCCAGAAACCAAATAATTCAACTAGAGGTGGCAAACTATCGATACTGTCAATGGTACGTAACTATCGAAACTATCAATGGTGCCGACTATAGGTCTGTTCGATGACTGCAATAAAAATGTTTAAATGCAGCTAAATGCAAGCCTCAAAAACATCTGTTTTCTTTAAAAAAAGGTAATTAAATATATGTAAAAATATATTTGTGAAATAGTCCATAAAAATACCTTTCATTTGATATATAATTTAAAATAGTTATAATTGAATATTTTAAGATGTTTTGATTTATTTGTGTTGCTGTGAAAGGGAGAATTGGTCATATTGAAGGTTATGATCCTAAGCGACCGAAAGCTTCTTGCGTAGGCGACCTTCGGCCGCGCTTCAAAAAGGTATTGCACACCAAAATACTGTGGTTGTTGTTGTTGTTGTTGTAGCGGCTAGTCGCGCCCCGTAAAGAGCGGATTCACCCATGGTCGTTGTCGTCGAACTCATCTAGGGGGAGGCCCAGGAAACGTGCAGTTTCGACAGGGTTGGACCAGAGGGAGAGGGGGGTTAGATGAGTGGGTTTGAGAGGGCATGTGAATAGGTGGTTGGTGTCGTGCGGAGAATCTCCACATGCCGGACATGTGTTGGGTATGTCGGGGTTGATTCTGGATAAGTAGGAGTTGAGCCTGCTACAGTATCCAGATCGTAGTTGTGCCAGAGTGACGCGGGACTCACGGGGCAGCAGGGACTCCTCATCTGCTACAGGTGGTGGTTGAGCTCCGATGACTGCATTTGCCTGGCGGGAGTCAATGATGTTAGTGACTGTGTCTCTATGGATGTTGCTTAGGAGCCGCCGGTACGCCTTCGGATCCAGCGGTTGTGTGATGAGTGGCTGGATCTCGTCCTTTAGTTCTAGAAGATGTCTTCTAATGTGCCTGGGGGGCAGCTCCACTGCAAGCAGGTGCCTATTTGGATGCCCCGAACGGTGACATCCAGCAAGGAACTGCTTGCTGATCATGAGGTTGTGCTTCTTAACTCGGAGCACATTGACCTCTTGGTGGAGATGCTCCTCAGGCGACATCAGAAGACAAGAGGTCTGCAGCTTCATCCACTGTGTCCTGCTGGTTCCCGGCGACCAAACTGGCGCAGCATAATTTATTACCGGCCGGCCAATCGCCTTGTATGTTGCCAACAACGTTTCGTTGTATTTACCCCAAGAGCTGCCGGCGAGCGACTTGAGGACATTGTTGCGGCTATGTACTCTATTGGCGATTGCGGTAGTGTGCGCGGAGGAGAACAGGCTGTCGAAAGTCACCCCCAGAATCTTCGGGTCGTTAACCGTCGGAATGGGGGTGCCATCGATATGGATGTTAAGATCCAGCCTGACCTCCTTCGTCCACGTGGTAAAAAGGGTCGCCGAGGACTTAGCAGGGGACAGCGCCAGGTTTCTGCTAGTGAAGAAATGGGCAAGATCAGAGAGATACCCGTTCACTTTCAAACTTAGATCATCAATTATATTGCCGGTTGCCATTATCGAGCAATCATCAGCATAAGAGACAATCGTGACTCCCTCTGGCGGTTGAGGGAGCTTGGAGATATAGTGATTAAACAATAATGGGGACAGGACGCCACCCAGCGGTACCCCTTGTTTAATCCTCCTTGGTTTCGATGTTTTATCTCTAAAGCATACTGATGATTGACGACCACACAGGTAATTCGCGGTCCACCGTTTCAGTCCCTGCGGGAGAGTTGATGCTTCCACGTCAGCTAGTAGCTTGGAGTGGCTGACTGTGTCGAAAGCTTTAGACAGGTCCAACGCTACTAGGACGGTTCTCTCGCAGGGGCGGTTTTGGTGAATACCACGGTTCACCTGTGTGTTTATGGCATTAAGTGCTGTTGTTGTACTGTGCACTTTCCGGAAGCCATGTTGATGCTTAGCTGACCCAAGGTGGTATGTATAATACGGGAGGAGTAGGGCCTCAAGTGTCTTTACCACAGGTGAAAGCAGGGAAATCGGCCCATAGGAATCACCATTGTCGGCCGGTTTCCCTGGTTTTAGTAGTGGGACCACCCTCCCCACCTTCCAGATGTCCGGAATGATGAGGGTGGCCATGGACAAAATGAGGATCCCTGTGAGAAACTCAACTCCCGCGGGGCCTAAATTTTTCAGCATCAACACGCTTAGCCCGTCAGGGCCAATGGCCTTGGAGGCTTTCGCCTTCCCGATGACCTCCTTTACCTCGCCACAAGTGAAGGTAAGAGGCGCGCTGTTGTTCAGTAGTTTGCGCAGCCTCCTGGTCACCTTCCGCTTGGTCCTATCCCCCGAAGGATGCAGTATAAACTGTCGGCTAAAATAGCTCGCGCATCTCTTCGGGTCCGACGAGGCACGATCCCCGGATGAAATTTCCACTCGGTCGTCGTGCTTCGTCGGGTTGGATAAGGACTTCACGGTAGACCAGAGCTTACCAACACCCGTGACCAGGTTACAGGACTTCAAATGCTCTTCCCACTTGTTCCGCTGGTATTGGTCCACCAGCCTCCGAATCTCCACATTTAAATCCTGGATGTTCGGATTACGGGAATCGTAGCGGCGAAGGTGGTCACGTTCGTTCGCTAGAGCGGCCGCTTCAGCCGGGAAGTTGGGACGGATCTCGGGGATCCTCCCTGCCGGAATGAAGCGGGCCGCAGCTGACGCAACCACCTTGCGGAACTTTTGTTCGCCTTTTCGAACGTCACTGGGTGTGGGAAGAGACCTGAAGGCATTTCGGTGAACTCCGCGAACCTGACCCAGTCAGCCTTTTTAAAGTTGATATAGGTCCGATGGTCCGCGGAGACAAAGTCAGCAGGTCTGTCAATCGAGATGATTATAGGTAGGTAGTCTGATGCAAGCGATAGCATAGGTCGCCACGTTATGCTATTTATCAGACCTGCGCTAGCTATTGTTAGGTCAGGCGAGCTGCTGCAACTACCCATAATCCTGGTGGGGGCATCATCATTCATCGTGCAGAATGTCGAATCGTCTATCTGCTCTGCCAAATCATTTCCCCTACGATCAGCTGGTAGGCTTGAATGCCAGAGATCGTGGTGCACGTTGAAGTCACCAACTACCAATCGGTTTTCACCTCTGAGGAGCGCACCTATGTCAGGGTGATATCCAGCCGGACAGCAGGTGACAGGGGGTATATAAATATTAAATATTTCGAGCTCGGCATCGCCTGACCGAACAGCTATCCCTTGACATTCTAAGGTAGTGTCCCTGCGGTCGATGTCTTCTTCAATAGGACGATACTGCACTGTGTGATGGGTGATGAATGCTAAGCCACCACCATTACCTCGCTAGCGATCCTTACGATGCACATTGTAGCCGTTGCAACTCAACAGGGTTGAGTTGCATTGGCACGTTGGGCTGCCTGAAGGTGTTGTTTGGCAGCGCCGCCACTGGCGCGTGCGGTTGCAAGGCTCTACAGCAGGGAGCCAGGTAGTCACCCGACCATTCACGTGTGGTGCGCAGGCCAGAACATACTCGAAAGTGACACCAGCGTTGGCACGGATTGCACCTGACTGATGTCGCATTCCGGTATATCCTAGCCTGACACACGGAACAGACTGTGTGGGGCACCAGGAGCTGCTGGCTACTCCCCACACGGGGGGCGGAGCTAGGTTGGGGGGGGGGGGGGGGGGGGGCATGTTGTTGTGTGCTCCTGCGAACCGTAGAGGTTCTGCCGGTGCTAGGCACCGGTGCACTAAGTGCAACTAGGGGAGCCGTAGAGGCTATGGGCGCCTTAGGGCGCGAACAACATGGGGCCACATAGTTTGTGGACCACTCCTTATTGGTCTTAAGGCCTGAGCAGACCTTAAGATGGCTCCATCCGTTGCACGAATTACACCTTACCGAAGTGGAGTTCGGATGGAGCTTTTTCTGGCAAACGCAGCAAAAATAGGTTTGTGGACCAGGGTTAGGCTCGATGCCAGCCCTGATCAGAAGGAGGTGAAGCAACCCTGCTGCAAGGAGTTGCTTCAGGGGAGACAGACAACTTATGGGGTAGGCCGATCCAAACAGGGTTAGATCGCCGAAACAACAGTCCTTGGCCGGGCGAAACCCGGGCCATTCCGGTACGTAGAACCGACTCTCGTGTAAAAAAAAAAATTAAAAAAAAAAAAAAAATACTGTGGTCACTGTAGCCGGTGTTGGATCGGCCAGGGTTATTTTTTTGAAGCGCGGCCGAAGGCCGCCTACACAGAAAGGTGTTGCACGCAAAAATGCTATGGTCAGCGTAGTCGGTGTTGGACCGGCCAGGGTTATTTTTTTAAAGCGCGGCTACGCAGAAAGTTGTTGGACGCAAAAATACTGTGAACTGCGTAAAGAGAGACAATTGGAAAAAGTGAAACAAAAAAACGGTAGATATTGTTATTATATTTTATTCATTTATTTCTAACAAATATATTTTTACTAATAGTTAATTACGTATTTAAAATTTTATTTTCTCGAAAAGTATATACAATATACATATATACAAACATACGCATCAAGTGAAATATCTCTTAATTACCTATCCAACTATATTAATACATTTAACAAGGCAAACAGATGTTAACTCAACTCAAGGATCATAACTTTCAATATGACCAATTCTCCCTTTCACAGCAACACAAATAAATCAAAACACCTTATAATATTCAGTTATAACTATTTTAAATTATATATCAAATGAAAGGTATTTTTATGGACTATTTCACAAATATATTTTTACATATAGTTAATTACGTATTTTTTAAAGAAAATAATTTTTCTAAAAAAAGGCATAATTTTTTTGTTTTTTGATTTTCTCGAAATATTAATATTGAATATATATACATATATTGGGTGAAAGATCTCTTAATTACCTATTATAAATTTTTTTGAAATATAAACTATTAAAAACGTTGAAAATAGCCCTTTTACCCCTCCATAACACCCCCCCTATTTGTTTGCGGAAAAAAAGTTGTACACCATAAGAATCAGTAGAAAAAGGCGGACCACGCCCACTTTTTTATTTTTTTCTAGCTCAGTGGACCCTATTCTTTACTTGTTCCCTATTTTCTTTAGTTTTTCTTTTCCTCTGATGTTTTCTTACCACTTTCTGTTTTTTCACTTTTTCTTTTTCTATCAAAGGCCTTTGATAGGTCCAACGCCACTAAGATGGTTCTCTCACAGGGGCAGTCACGGTTAAGGCCACGAATCACCTGGGTGTTTATGACGATTACCGCTGTTGTTGTTCTGTGCACCTTCCGGAAGTAATGTTCATGCTAAGCCGGGCCCTGGTGGTGTATAAAGTAGGGGAGCAGCATAGATTCGAGGTCTTCACCACTGGTGAAAGAAGGGAGATCGGTCGATAGGATTCACCCTTTTCGGCCGGTTTCCCCGGCTTCAACAGCGGTATCAGCCTCCCAGCCTTCCAGATCTCTGGAATGATGAGCGTGGGCATATACAGGTTGAAAAGTATCGTCAGGTATGCTACTACCGTGCATCAACATGCTTAGTCCAACAGGAACAATGGCCTTGGAGGCTTTCGCCTTCCCGATGGCTTCCGCAACCTCGCTACAGGTGAAGGTAAGTGGCGCGCTGAGTTTTGCCAATTTGTGCAGCCTTCTGGGCACCTTTCCAGCGGGAACGAAGCGGGCCGTGTCGGTTTTGACCACCCTGTGATAAAAGTCTTTCGATCCGCGGAGACAAAGTCGGCAGGCCCATCCATCGTGATGATTATGGGTAGGTGGTCTGATGCAAGCGGTAGCATAGGTCGCCACGTTATGCTATTTATCAGACCTGCACTAGCTATTGTCAGGTCAGACGAGCTACTGCAACTACCCCTAATCCTGGTGGGGGCGAGGCCATACATTGTGCAGAATGTATCTGCTCAACCAATTCATTTCCCCTACGATCTGCTGGCAGGCTTGAGTGCCATAGATCGTGGCGCGCATAAAAGTCACCTACTTCCAAATGGTTTTTACCTCTGTGGTGGACGAGTATGCGGCTGCAGAGCTCTGCAGCATGGGGCAAGGTCACCTGTCCGTGGTTCGCAAACCAGGACACGTCCGAAAGTGACACCAGCCTTGGGTGATATTGCACCTAACTGAGCAACGTTCCGGCTTATCTTGGTCTGACACACGGAACAGAGAGTGTGGGGCAAAAAGAGCTGCTGGGTAGCCCTTACACTTGAGAGATGGGGAGTGCGGGTGTTGCCGATTGCTCCTTGGAGACGTGGAGGTCCTCTGGGTGCTAGGTTGCACCGGCGGACTTGGCGCAGTGTTTTGGAGGCCGTTGGCGCTGATCACATGCCTGAACAGACCTGGTCACATGCCTGAACAGACCTTAAGATGGCTCCATCCATCGCACACTTACACCTTACCGAAGTGGAGTTTGGATGAATCCTTCTCTGGCATACGCAGCAGAAATATGTTTCTGGACCAGGGTTGGGTTGAACCCAAGGCATTGCTTCAGAGACGATAGACGATTTATGGTGTGCGCCGATCTAAACAGGGTTAGATCGCCAAAATAACAGCCCTTGGCCGGGTGAAACCCGGGGCATTCCGGTACGCATTTTCATGTGATACTCCCACACTTTGTTCGTTGTGCTCCTCAGCTAACATTGAACTCAAATTTCCTTAGATGTTTTCGTACGTGCGGAAGAATAAACAGAATGCCTTGGTTTCTTCTCATGGATTGTAGGAATACCAGCAAGAAGCCTGCCTATAACTAACGGTTAAATTAGTGGATAAATAAATTCAAACTAGTCGTCATTTGGCGGGTTCTCAAACACAAACACACTCGCAAGCTAAATTAATAGCTAGATTCAAGATATGAGCTTCGAAATGTATGTACCTATGTACATACATGTGTATGTCCATACATATGTATGTACATTGCTAATGGAAAACTAGAGTTTACATATGCCTCAATAAAATTTATTTAATAATCATACCTGGAATTCAATTATAAGCCTGCCCGCCCAATGTGCGTATTCAGCTCGGTAACGTAAAATCGTAATCGTATAATCATCATCAAATCTTTGTGGCATAGTTTTGGGCGAAGCCATTATCACAATAGAGATGAGATGATTTTTGTGATTAGGTGAGAATTGGGAGGGAATTGGAGTACTAATCTCCATTCCGATCGAATTTAATTTTAGTATCGCATCGCATTGCAGAGTAACTCCGCAAAGCGCCGTGAATAATTCGAATTTCATATAATAGGAAGTTACAAAGTATTCGTATTAAAAGTATATTATTGGACAAAATTGACCGCACTTTTATAAGAGCCAAAACTTTCTCTTCCATAGTTTATATATTCTTTAAAATCTAAATAGAATGTTTGTTAAAAATAAAACGGATTGATCAAGCTTATATTGGACATAACAGATATTTAATAGAACTTCTAGTAGCTAAGCTACATGCTGTTTCTGGGATTTTTCTTTATTTCAAATACGAGTATATGCACGTTTTTGGTTGCATTTGTTCTTTGTTTGCTTTTTGATTTTTTAGTACACCAATTGACATTCGTCGTAATTAATCATCATCACTGTTGATTGATAATCAAATCAGAAATAAATCAACATGAAAACGTAATCTATTTTCACTTGATGACATAGCGCGACGCTATCGCTATTTGCATATTTTAGCGTTTCGTGCGGCTACCAGACCCCTTTTTTTGCAAAATGCGGCATGAAACCGTGTTGAGGGCGAAGCAAGAGATGATGATTAGTGCATTCGATAGATTAGTGGAAAGATTAACGAGACAGTGCAGGGTGTGGGCGATATGATAATTGTGCTTGAAATGTGCATATTAACTGACTTATGTACTATGTACGTACATATGTATGTATGTGTGTGTGTTATTTACATGCCAGCATATCATAAGCGGCCGCCGTAGTAGCGAGAGTAGCGTGTGTGCGCTTCACTCGGTGGATCCCGGGTTCAAATCCTGGCCGGGCCAAGTTTTTCTACTAGTTGTCGCCCCTCGGCAGGCAATGGCAAACCTCTGAATGTATTTCTGGCATGAAAAAACTTCTCACAAAAATCATTTGGCGTTCCCTCAATTTGTGTAACAATATCAAGACGCATACCACAAATTGTAGGAGAAGTTAGGCCGAACACCATATTATTATAATTATTATTATACCATATGTAAGCACTTATAAATAATTATATCCCAGTAGAAATTAGGATCCTCCAAAGGTTAATCCTACAAAGTTTCTTTACGAGCAATGGATTAGTCTAAAAAACTTTAAGTCGAGTGCAATTTAAACTCATCTTTAACAGTGCATGTCGTTTTTAAGTTCCTAATTGAGGTTATATCTAACCATTCGATATTCCTTAGCTCGTTTTTTACTCGAAAGCGTGTCAATAAGCGAGGAATATATGTATATAGTTTTTTACTTAAAAAATTCCTTGATTTCCCCGTTATTGCTCCAATAGTTGGTTTTGGTATTAATTCAAGTATTTTCAACTGGGATCTAACGCATCTACACACGTGTGAACAGACACACAATGCATGTATTTATGAGTAGTAGGCACAGGAGTACGGTAATGTTGGAATAAAAGTCGTTGTATCTTCCTTCGCGTCATCATTTTTTTAAATAGGGTCATGATTAATTGCCACAAATATGTTATGAAATAAAACATCTAATGTACCTACATTTATTTGTGAGATTCTCATCACGAACGAGTGCTTTTATCGCAAAGGAACAGAATATTAAATGAAGGGCCAATCAATTGAGATTAATTTGTTTTTAGAATATTAAAAATTTATTACAGATATCTCTTTAAGATTACGTATGCGGTAAAAATAATGTACATTTCATATTCATATTCATTTTCACAAAATAAATACATATAAAGGAAAATTTGGCAATAGAGACGAACGAATTATTGAGTTTATTGTTTTTTTTATTATTATTAATACAATTTATATCGACCTACCTTGCCTGTCGAGCTTCAAGTTGTTTCGTTTAATACTTAAGTGATTTCGAACTGATGTTTTTCTAATGGGAATTATGCACTTTTGTTAAATTTAAAATATGAAACTAGTAAACCCGATTAATACTGCACGAATTTAAAAAGTTAAATAAATTCGACTAAAACTTTATGACATCTTAATATTGTTTATTTACTCTCCAAAAACACTCGATTAAATACTTATAAACTTAATTTAGGAGACATTTTGTTTTATTCAATGCATTTCATTTTAGTAAAACAAATAATAATAAATTAGTTACATCTTTTCTATGTCAAATTTGTTTTAAAGCAGGGTTTAGAAATACAAATTTTAGTAGTAAAATCGCACAGAATATTAACAACAAATTGATGATGTGTACAAAAACAGAAGTAAAAGAGGTTGCTACTGTTGCAATGTTTAAAAATTAATGTAAAGGATATATTCAACATCTGAGCACACGGTGCTTTTTCACAATATTTACAATATGCTTCACAATGCCAGATTGATATTTCAAAAACCGTACATTTCCAAAAACAGTGTAACACCCAAAACGAATATATTTGTTTAGAGTAATATTTTTTTTTAAATTTTATTAAATATAAATAACAAAAACCAATTCATTTTAAATGAAGTAACATAAACAGATTGAAACTAAACAAAACCAGTCCTTATATACAGGAATATTTAATGTGATTTGCTTTAATGATACTCATTTCATTTTAGTACAAACTGAAGAATGGTTTTTCAAGAAATCTTGTTTTTAAAATACCATAGAGTACAGGAATTTATAATTTAGTTCTTATTTTTGTTTTATTTAAATTGATTTTGGAAAATTGATGTAAAGGGTGGTTAAATTTTAAGGGCCGATGTTGAATGTGAACCACACCTAAACGTCAAGTTTTTTTCTGCATTTCATTTCACATTTCTCAATTTCAGACTAACTCAATTTGAACATGGAAAGATACACAATCGAGCAACGTGTTAAAGTTATTCAGTCTTATTATGAATATGGGCGTTCAAATCAAAATGCATATCGAAGAAAATCATTTTCAGTATTCAGAATTGCCGCATTTGGGCGAATGATAATCCAAGAGTGATTGTCGAAAAACCAATGCACCCACAATACGGCATCATCGGGCCGTATTTTTTCCAAAATGAGGCTGGTCAGGCAGTTACTCTGAATGGTGTTCGCTATCGTGAGAACTTTTTATGGCCCGAATTGGAACATATGGATGTGGACGATATGTGGTTACAACAGGATAGTGCCACTTGCCACACAGCCAACGAAACAATGGCTCTTTTGCGCGACAAATTCAATGGTTATCTCACGTGGTGGCGATGTCAATTGGCCACCAAGATCATGTGATTTGACACCGTTGGACTACAGCAACAATTCAAGAGCTAAAGGATGAGATAATTCGGCACATTAACGGCATAGAACCTCAATTATGCCTCAGCGTCATCGAAAATTTGGACCATCGGATGGAGGTGTGCCGCCGAGGTCGCAGCGGACATTTGGCCGATATTTTATTCCATACATAATTGAACCACACCATATTATCATAATAAAAAGAAATTTGAATAATTTTCAAAATATTTTGTGTTTTATTCAAAATCAACATCGGCCCTTAAAATTTAACCACCCTTTCGCTACTAGAATGCAAAGGACAGCTGAAACCAGGGGTTTTTGTCGCCCATTTTTGTCTAAAAAGTTGACTCCCGAAATATTTCAATATCATCATCAGGAGTAAATTTCAGACTAGCAAAAGCGATGTGACGTAATTCGCGGCATCATCATAAACTTAAAATAAGAAAATTCGAAAATACTAATTTAGGAAAACTGTAAGGTAGCCTAGGAAGCTGTAATTTACAGTTAAACCCTTAGATGATTTTCTCTTGATGCGTTGTTTGGAAAGAAATGCGCAATACCGCCAAAATCCGCCAATAACCACAACCACATAACATAAAATGCATATTACTGTAGGTTAGGTTAGGTTGATGTGGTAAACCCCGCAGAGGGATCTCACTTAGACATAGTTAAAAAAGACCATTGTGATACCACATGTTATTAAAACGGTAACGAACACCCCAACCAAGAATGGTTAACTGGAGAAACGCTGGGCACCCAGAATGAAGTCCCACAGGCTACTACAAAGACAAGACAGCTGAGTAGGAAATGAAAAGATGATTCCACCTCGTCATCATCCTTATAGCTGTGGCAAAAAGGATCAGAGACTATATTCAGCCTAACCGCATGAATAGCCATCGGACAATGTGTCAGAACTTTTACGAGGATCGAGAGCTCACGCCCTCGGCCCCCATCGGCTAGAGGGTCCTTGCAATTATGCATGTCATAGTAGTTGCCCAGCTCTCGCAGAGTCGACAGGGAGCCCATATATCCAACAGAAGTATGTAGATGGCCAGGGGAACCCCCTTTCTCTCCCAGGCTCTCCTCTACCAGTTTTGACCAGACCATTAAAGATCCTAAGGCCTTAATAGCGGCCTGACTATCATAAGAAATGTTTGCCCATCTAATGGGCATTGTATTGGTGAGTAGCCAATCAGCTGCCTCCTTGATTGCAGTCACCTCCGTCTGAAACATACTACAGTAGTTCGGAAGCCTAAATTTCCGGCTGATGGAGAGCTCATCGCAGAAAGCAAGTCAAAATCGCACTGTTTTTTTATCACTATAGATGCCCAGAGTACTCTGCAGATCTTTTAAATACATTGTTTTCGCCTTTGATCTACAAGTTTGGGAAAATTTACAATAAGCTTCAGATATAGGGTTTTAAACACGATTGGAACAATTTAAAAGTGCTCTAGACAGGGAGTGTCCATTAACGAATACATTTTAGGGGAAACAACTCCCTCAAAAAGATAAGAAGAAAAGTGTCATACTATGTAAAGTGTATATTTCAGTGGATATAATATCCTAGTAATTTTTAAAACATATTGTGATATTTATCTTGTGGCAGAAAGCGAAGAAGAATTCCCATACAAACCATTTGTTAATGATAAAAAAAATTTTATAATGCGCTTGTGGCGTTCACGAGGTATATGGAAACAGCTTCCCATTTAACAAAAACGTCAAAATTCAAATTTTACTCTTGACAATTGTTGAATAATCAAAAAGCTTTAAAACGAGTTAATAGAAGTTTAAATGGGAATAAAGGAACCATAAGGCAATAACTTCAAACAAATTTACCGATTTAACCAGTTGAGCTGTGGATTTAAGCAGAAATTACTGGCGCCTCGATTTGTCAACACCAAGCCAACCACATACTTTATGTTTTGATTAATAGTCATTAATTTTGCTGATACACATTTGCAATTTACTACATGGGAACTTTTTAAGCTCCCATTTAATATGAATTTCTTACGACCTAATAAAAAGTTAATTATTTTAGATGGAGCCAACCGCTGATCAGCATCCCACTAAGAAAGTGAGACATGTTATTAGGAAAAGATGATGAGTATTATCACCGTACAGGTCAAGAAGGATAAAATATTTTCTACAAAAAAGGGAGTATAGAAATAATTTTTATTTTGAGAAAATGAGCGGGTCACCGTTCTCAAAATGAAGTGTATTACATTAACTGCTTTTTATTGGGTATAACAAGTACCGTTTATTTGAAATAAAATCGTGGCGCGGGGTATTTTAAGTTCGGTTTTGCTCGAACTTAAACTATTTTCGTGTTAGCGGTGAGGAAACTGAAAAATCTATTATAAAAAAACATTATTTGGCAGCCCTCTAACAAAACAAAAAATACCGAATCCTCCCATCTCTAGCCTCATACCATACTAAATACCGTGCGAGATAGCATTTTGAACTTGTGTACGTGGAGTAACAAAAACCAATTTTGAATAAAAATGTCAACTACCAATTTGAAGACATGCTGCATTGAATTGGCCACTTGTAAAATGTTAATTAAGATTTCCACGCCAATTCTATACTATCCAAGAATGATTGCTAGTCCTATATTTGTCGATTAGACAGCATCCACTCCTTTTGCAGACGAAATAAAAGATTTTTACACAAAGAATGCAAAGAAAACCTCCATTCCTCTTCTGTTTTCGAATGTTTCCTTTGGTCTCTCCTTCTCTAGCTATTATTACATCACTATCAGTTACTTGTATACTATCGATCAAATCTCAAATTAACTGCACATTTAGAGAATTATTATTATGTCGATCCTTCAATGTTATCAATCTTAGTTGATAGTTGCTTTTGGGTGGAGTTCGAATATGGACTAAAATGTTTTTCGAAATCTCAAACTTTGTACGAAATTCACAGCAAAATTTCAAACCTTTTTCGAGTACGCAGTCAGATAATCCATTCCATTTTGCTATAATAAGGCGGAAGGTTTAATTGGCTAAAACTTCCCAAGGGTTACCAATTTGCTTACATATAAAACTACATTTTCTTCATATGTTATATGGAAAAAATGCGCTACACCGTCCGCAAAAAATTGTCAAAACTCAACATTTTCAGCCACCTAACTTCCACTATTTTATACTAAAATTGATTAGTCTAAAAAACTCAATACCCGAAGTGTTTCTTAAGAATTTTAAATTTGCTGAATTTTGTACAAAGTTTGTTATGTTATGATATGAGCTTAATTTTGACAAAAAATTAACGAGAAAGTTTAAGTAAGAAAAACATTGCGAATATTATAAAAAAGCTTATTGTCCCAATATTTTTTTCTAGTACAGTTTGTAAGTATGTACGGTAGGAAGTCACCACAACTTATTTCGCCATTTTTGGATCAGCCAATTGTGAATCAACTGTACATACACATAGGTGAGGACTCAGCGATTTCTCAAGGCAATTTTTTGGAGGGCGAATATGACGCGACAAGCACTTACATATCTATCCTACTTATGTATTTATGTATCTATGTATAGGTATGTATATTTAATTTGTTAAATTATTTAGTGCCATTGTCGCAAGTCTAGGCAGTTAACCACTTGCTGCCGACAGGCCAAGTCGATCCACTTGAAACGCCAACAATGAGCGGCGAGCAACTCTGGCGTCAAATCAAAGGGGCTTTGGCAAATTTATCGGATATTTTTAAATTTCTAACACAGCGCCACGCACCGTGCCTAAGTCCACTTTTTACCCTACCATAGCTTCGGTAGATTTGATCGGATAAAAATTAGGTAACCAGTTAAGCTGCCAGTGGAAACCTTCTTTGTAAGCCTGATGCCCTTCTAATCGTAGACATCTTCACTCGGAAATTAAGTGCCGCTCTGCTTCGGGGCGCCTTCTGATGCAGCCGGCACATTATCGTCATAGGATTTGCGCGTAAAATTAATACTATTTATATGTATGTGTATAAGTATAATTGATACGGACATAGTAGCAATACACACATCAATTACTCGATCCGACGCTATATACGTATATAAGTCTTAAACGACAATCACTAGCTCCTGTTCCTTGATTGCTGTTATCGGGGGTCACCCTACCCATTGTAGTGCCGGATGTTATATATTAACTTATCCAAAATATTCATTGGAAAAGCAGGACGATGAATTGTCTCGCTCTTGCATTTGTGTTCTGCTAAAATCCCGTTTTATGCAAATTATTAAACCCCATAAAAAAACTATTCATATGCAACACCTGCAGGCTAAACTAAACTAGTTCTGTGCATTCCCAACATAATTATTAAACTCCAGAGTACAGTGTATGATGGAAAATAAATGTATACCATGTAAATCACTCTGTATAGTTTTTTTAATTCAAAAAAAAGAAGATAAAATAGGTCAACTTGTGATTGAATGTTTTCTTCTCGGGTAAATGCATTTTATTCTTAATGTTGATTACTTCATTTGCGCTTTTGGATTAAATATTTTTTTACTAGTATAAACGTGTAAGTAAGACCTACAGAGTGCAAAAAGTGTTTCGTATCGCAAATAACCTTCCAATGGTAAAACTTTCGTAATGTTGCCATGCTATATTTAAAAGCATTCAGGAGAAGAAAGTTTAAACGGTTTGCAAAAAAAAGGAAAATGTTTCATCATGTTCAGAAAAAAAAGTTGGAAAATAAATGAATATTAGGTTTTTGCTGAATTTTATTGTGCTGAAAGCTATTCCACTCATTTTAATAGGGAGGATTAGAAAAATAAAACTTAATTTTTATGCTGTTTCATCTTTATATATAAAATTTAAATTTTTTAGATTGTCCTTATTTTAAATAACCTTAAAAAATATAACAAATTTGCTTTGAAAATTGTCTGGGTTATGTAGAAAAAATTCAGATTGACTTACATACACACATACTGCAAAAGTTGGCTCGTAAGGGTTAAATGATTTACTGCCAATGAAAGTTCTAAGTAAAACTGATGGTAGGTAATATTTGTGAATTTGTAAATAAATATTAGCGAGCAAATGAAGTAGCAGGGTTGCATTTGGGCTTTAGTTTATCTCGCCTTTTACGAACGAAAACTTCGACATTCCATCTCAAAATAAACCGCCTTTATTCAATTTTCATTATATTGTTGGTTTTGCTTAAGGATCTTGAAAGATAGGAACCTAATTGGAAGAATTTACACGTATCACTAATCGTGAAATTTCCCAGTATTATTGGATTAACTTTTTTTGCAAACATAAATAAAGCAATTCACTATTTCATTGTTATATACAGGCATAAAGGTAGAGGCGTTGTTTCACCGTTAGCAAGTAAATGTCAAAGCAACCAAACAACAAATATATCCTTTTGTTCCTGCTATTTCGGCGAATGATACCTTATTCATCTTTGTTTTGCACACCTTGGCGAAGTTAGGACTAACAAATAAAATACATACAGCTTCCGCAGGAGCCGACATTGAGCAGTCTCAATTTTTACGCATTTTACTCGTACATGTCATAAATGCAATCACACACCACTGTATGTACACAAACCCAGTAGCAAATTTGTGAACCGATGAGTTTAGTAATATGAAGTTGTAATTCAGAGAATTCATAACCGATGCTCGCGACAGCAGCGACTGGCGGCGCTAACCACTGGCGCCAATAATTGTTGTTGAGTAGTAGCAATAACATAAACTCGTGCTCGCGGGTACCGTTTTCGGCTATCGTAGACAGCACGCGCTACTGATTTGTTATTGTAAAATTACGGTTTTTTTGCATGTTTACATTCCTTCCCAGAATGTCTACATCTAATTTCAACAAATTTGTGCATATTGTGTGACCAGCATTTGAAAATTTGTTTCCTTGTTTAGTTTTCTTTTGTACGTAGACTCGTAAAGGACAAAGGCGGTGTTTAAAAAAAAAAAATCTAAATTGTAAAATAAATAATAATAGATATTCATAACTCAATATAATATTTATAAACTGCATTATTAAAATGTATTCCAATCGACACCAAAAGCGGTTGATTAAAGAAGAGTTGCAAAATATTTTAAATAGAAATACTTTAGACACAATTGTTGACAAAGAAACTTTAAATGATTGTTCAATATATAAAATGAAAATTCCGATGAATGAATACATATGTGTACAGTTTTTTTTAATAAGAATTAATTATATTAAGTTTAACTAGAATTTTTTTAAGGATATGTACATTTTTTTAAACTTTTTTATAAGAATTATTAATTTAACTTCAAGATTTTCACAGAAATTTATTTTTATTTTAAATATGAATTGATTATGTTTAAGTTTTTATAAAAAAAATTTTTATCGTTTTTTTCAACCAAATATACTATTTCTTAATTTTTCTGTATATTTTTGAAAATTTCAATGTTTAATTTGGGGAGCGGGTTGGCTTACTATTTTGCATGCAAATGGCAATGAAGTAGCAAGTTGAGCACATTACCACTTCACTTGTTATGTACAACGAAGCAGTAATTTGCACCAATTTCCATTTCGATTGCAATGTTCAATGAAGCATCAAGTTGTACACAATACCACTTCGCTTACAAAAGATAATGAAGTGACAACTTGCCCTTATGAATTCTTCATTGGAAGATGTAAGTGAAGTGGTATGAATGAGTTTTCAAACACAAGCCCTGTACAAAATGTCATCGGTGCTGGAAGCTCTCGTATACTGGAGCTGCAAATTCCCACTTCATTGGAAAGCCTATACCATTTGCTACTGGGAACAAACAAATAAATATATACACATATATATATATAGACAATACATACACAAGCATTCCGCTTTTGTTAAGGACAACGCATGAGGTATACTGATGAGCCACATGTGAAATTGGAATTTCCGGCCATCAGTTTCTCAAGAAAATGGCTTTAGTTTAAAAGAAAGCGTGGCTAATAAAGAGCAAACGAATTCTGCACAACTTCCGTCTACGTGCCTCTCCTTTTGTTCCTCCTCCTTTAGAGACCTGTAGCTCATTCGACGATTAGTGGAAAACCCAGAATGTCTGCCGGAACGTTTGCTGTGCGACCTTTCACTGAAGACGTGTCATCATCAATGATTCTATTTGTACTTTTGTATCTATGTATGGGTGCACATACTCGTAGACATTCGCTTATGTGCGGCAGTGTTTTTAAAGGGGCACGGCAATTTAAACTCTTAATGTTTCCAAGTTAAATAGAAACGTCCTACGCTGAGTATTTGTTGCCAGCTCCTCTTCAGTTTTAAACGTAGCGGCTAGTCAAAGTCCTTAAAGATTTTGTGTTCGAACACCCACACGCGCGTGCAAACAGTACATGCACACACATATATACACATACATATACATATATGTATGTATATAAAATGAGGCACTATCATGGTTGGGTCATATTTCTCGATTTTACGCTGCTGTACTGGGGAAACTACGAGGTCAATAGTTACATACATATTTATTGAATTTTAATACTCGTATATACAGTGTAGTGCATATAATAAGCAACAAAATTCCGTATAATATAATTTGCCACTTATGTTTATTAATTTATTTTCAATATTTTTTTATAAAAGTATATCTCATTTTGTAACAAAAACCATATAATAAAAGTTTCAAACTTTTGGAAATATGTATAAAAATTTGACAAATTTAAAAACACGGTCATCAAAATTTTCAACATTTTAATCCGTATGTTTTTTGAAATTCTTAAAGTATGCAGTTCTGTAGCCCATTCAATTTTAGTGTAACAATAGTCAAGTTTTATGTCACTAAAAATTTCCGTTGACATTTGATATTTTTTTTTGCTGACGGCGTTGTACATTTTCCTTCATAAAACGTATTGATAAAATTTATTTTTGAGTGGATGAAAATTATCAAAAATCAACGCGAATATTTAGGCACTTACTTACTTACTTACTACTTACTTAATTGGCGCTATAACCGCTTAAGCGATTTTGGCCGAACTTGTGCGTCTTGACGTTGTAGCACAAATTGAGGGATCTACAGTTTTTCGGCGACTCCGAACGGAAGTTTGCCATTGCCTGCCAAGGGGCGGCCGCCATTAGAAAAAAATGTTCTATAATTTTTGATGCTACTTGCCCCGGCCAGGATTTGAACCCGGGACCTACCGAATGAAGCTCGCACATTCTTCATACTCGGCTACGGCGACCGCCGGCACTTAGGCACTTAAAAATTGCCAATAATTATACTGAAATTGATTTAGCTATAAAACTGCATACTCGAGAGTTTACTTTTATAAAAAATTATTAAAAATAGATTAGTAAACATAAATGGCCAATTGTATTATATTAAATTTTGTACACACATAAGAAATTAAAACCAAGATACAAAAGAGGAAGGTATTTTCACTTTGAATTTTTTTACATACACAGTGCTTATTAACGTTTATACTTGTCGTAAATTGTTCGAGTCGCTCAAGGGTCACCTCAACAAATTGTAATATTTTTTTAAGGAGTTTTTACTCACAAGAAAATATACTTACCTAACCTTTTTAACAAAGTGGATTTAAAAAACATTTATTGATTTAAATTACAAAAAAAAACTCCAAATAAATTTTAACATTTTCTGTTGCACATTAAATAAATAAGGTTTAAAACAGAAAAAATACTCAGTCTACTCCAGCTGGTATGGCGTTTCGCTTCAATGAAGGGTGTTGGCCGAAAAAATCGAAAATATGTTTATAGCGTTTTCTTAAAGCATATCCTTTTGGGATTATTTCTTTCAAACCTCTGAGCACTAGTTCCAAAGTTACGGCTGTCAACAGCGCGCTCCTGCCATGTGCCTCAAGTAGGTGTTGAAACTTGAAACGTGATTATCTGAAAAGGATGTTAAGTAATTTTCGTTTAAAAAAAGTTTTTTCTGGGGATGAAAAAATGAATTTTTAGAGGTTGTCCTATTTCATTGCAGATCGTCCATCGCCTACTTATCGTGCTCATCGTAAAGCGTGTAAGAAAGAAAGTGTATAAACTCACCAACTGTAGTGACAACCAATGGGAATATTTTTCCCTCAAAAGTTAAATTTAACAAAAATTCCATCTTTGCAAAAAAAAATCTTCAAAAAACGATTTTTCAGAGAATAGGTGTATATAACCCCTTAAGGGCATTCGTTCACGGAAAAGTGGTCTGGATAAATAAAGGACAATTGTGATAATGGGTCTGCTTTTATGCTGAACGCGGCCGTCCACTAATATTTCACTCATCGTCCGGTTGATGTATTAGTATTAGTAAAAACTCTTTAAAATCTCGCTAAAATATGATGAATGAATTTGTATGACCGAGCACTCTACTACCCAGGATATAAAATTTTGGTCACCTACCGGTTGTTTGTAACAGCCTAAAGCAACCGAAGTTTTCAGAAAAAAGGGAAGTCGTGGCATCCTCCAGATTTGAAGCATTTCAACTCAGTAAGCACAATTTAGCGCACTTCTAATGTTACAAAACATCAAATTATTTAATATCTTACTATTCAAAACTTGGTTTGCAGTCTTTAATTAGAGAGAGAAATACGCAAAAATCAAAGAATTGGGGTACGTTAAAGGCAAACAAAAGTTATACTTGTTTATATCTAAATAAATAAAAGTAAATCCATTAAAAAGCGTTAATATTTTAAAAATAATAATCGTTTAAGTTTTCGAACTGAAGTGCATTATATTAATTGAATTTATTTCATATACATACATAAGTACTGTTTATTTAACATAAAAACATTCGCCGGGTATTTAAAATTTGGTTTCACCCGAACTCAGACTATTCTTTTAAGTTTTTTCCACTCTTGTAAAATAATATGGTAGCTCAATTTCAAAAGGAACTGCCAGATCACAGTTTACGTCAAAAAGGGAGCACGCCTAAGGAGAAGAAGTTAAACTACCTTTATTTATTGAATCATGCTACATAAAAATAACTTCTACGGTTCGCAGCGCCTTAGAATATAATTCTTCCCCATACTTTTTGTTAAAAACAAGGAAGCCAACGCCTGAAGAACAAGAAATTGGAATGAGAAATGCGTAGTAATCCTCAATGCAGCTAAAAGTGAAACTTTATTTTGTTCAGTACTGTTTGACAAGACTTACCCCGACCCTTGATAAGCTTCAAGAAGGTGCACTGTTTTCGACAAAAATTGTGTTTAGTACTGAGTCTTAGTTTCTATCTTAATAAGCAAAACTACCGAATTTGAACTGTCGAACAATGTGAAGAAGTTCAAGAGATGCCATTGCACCCAGATAACACAACTGCTCAGAGTACCTTATGGGCTGGTTTAATCATCACCCTATATTTCCTTAAAATGAGACCGGTCGGAACGTAACTGTGAATGGCACATCAGGGATGAACAAGGAATTCCTGCTTGTAACGCTTAATTTAATCACATTCAGGCCAGAAAGTTGACCAGCTAACTTTAAACTAAGTTTATTTCTCGCAGCTAACGTGGCGGTGTGAAATAGATTTCACATAACATGAAGCATAAATTTAATTAAGTTCAAATATCTCACATTTTTGTTGGCAACGGCTATAAAATGCATTTAATCACAACACCTTCAATAATTCAATATAAACCACATGCTAAGAACAACAACAACAACCAAAACATAAAATATGTCGTTAAAAATGCAATCGCTGACACTTCAAATACACTAATAAAAAATACCCTGATTTGCATAAGCGGAAATAATTCACGCGTCCGATTGCTATATGGCGCCAGAATGCCAATAATAAATAATAAAAAAGCCATTATACAAAAATGAGACAAAGTGTCACAGCAACTGCTATAGAGTCCTACTAAATGCATATGCATAGCATGTATGTATGTATGTATGTATGTATGTATGTATGTATGTATGGTTGGTAGATATGTATGTACATACATACATAGTTGCATTTATATGAGCAATTGCAATAAAATCAAATCAAAGCATTTTAAAAAGCTTAGTTAATGGAGATGTGGCACAAATGGTATTTATTCAGTAACATACGAACGCGATCACAAAGCCATACACTCATTCATATGTATGTACATGCATTAGACCGGGTTGGTTCCTACACAAAAATCCCTTAGTTTGGAGGCTTCGTTGTGACCAGTGTCTTAAAGCGTTTTAGCTGGGATAATTCCGGTGTGTCCGCAGAGAAGGTGAAGCCATCGCAAAAACTTCCTGTGATTCAGGATTTTGTAATAGAACCCTAGCCCGAGCTTAACCGGATTAATGGTGAATAGGATTACCGTCGACTTTGTTGGTGGAACTTTCAAGCTTCAATCGCAATAGACATTGGTATGTCTATCTTACAGAAGTGTTTCGAGAGAGCAGAGACACACCACCCTAAGGCGCCCCTTAAGTATTTTTTCTAGGCTCTACTTATGTAGTTTATCTTGGAACTAGCATTAACACCAACAATAATGTCAGCCTCGACATCCAACGAAGAATCGCTCATGCAAACAGGATCTACTTTGGGCAGAGTAGGCGAATGAGCAATAAAGCCCTCTCTAGACAAACAAAACCCACGCTCTATAAGTCCCTCATCATGCCTATGCTATTGTATGGACGCAGACTTGAAAGTATTCAACGCGGTACCCGCTGGAGGTGGCAGACCAGGTGGAGTAGGACTTGGCTTCCCTTGGGGTTTCTAGCCAAAACCGCATAGGCGGTTATAGCTCTAATTAAGAAGAAGGCTCTGATCAGATAATTCGCGTACCACCTCTTAAGCGTTGGCAAATAGATACCTTCAAGTAGCATTGTAACTAATCAATCCAGTGCTAGTGCTTCCTAGACCGTACGTTTCCAAAGTATTTATGGCTAGTAATTGGTGGGCAGAGTAATACGACATTGGGATAGGTGAATGAAAACAAATATATCGATATATATCGCATCGATATCTTTAAACAATATTGATATATGCATGTAAAAATATTCGATAGTGACAAAAATAATTTATATTTGCCAGTTTTGGTTTTATCTAAAAAAATACAACGTATTAAATTTGATGTATTTGTGTATTGAAATAAATTATTTAAAACAAACTTGGGTTAGAAATATATATATGTACATCAGGATGCTTCATCAAAAAGAGTTGTGCTTTTTCCAACCAGTTTTATAAAATTTATTATGTTCTATGACTACCGTCAAAATATAAAGTTTTACGTGAGCTGGGATCATAAAGACCTTAAAAAATGTCGAATTTGGAACTTGGAAGTAAATGTCGAATATCGATATATTGAGTTTAGAAACGTATTTATCTTTAGTGTTCTGAAATAATTTCATCTCAATATTTTCTCCAAACAGAACGAAAAATTACATTGAATACGGCACTGCCAATGTACAGCACATTCTCTCCAAATTCCTTTTTTTACACACAACTCGGATACATATCTTAAGTATTGCATTCTATAAGCCCGTGACTTTGTAACCCAGTTGTAAGAGAAACACCAGGTAGGATAACAAAACGCATGTAAATCAACAGGACTAACTTGGAAAAATATGCGAGTTGAGCCAACTCGATAAAATGATATCCGATCCGAGATGTAGTGTTGGATAGTGAAAAAACTGCACTATTGTGAATGAGCCGGAAGAAAAGACATGGGAAATTTTAGTTTAAGACTTAATTCGTTTTTATTTGCATAGTATTTGTAAATATATATATACATAAACCTGAAAATTGCCGGCATAACTATTTTCCATTCCTAAATAGCACTAAACAAATCGCAACTTACATAAAAGAGGCTAACAGGGTTGCTTTTGCAACTAAAGGAAATTTTATCCGGCTTGAAGCGACTGATTGATCGCAGAATCTAGCTAGATATCGTTGTTGGTGCTTGTATACACTAATTTGTTCGAACGCAAACAGAGCTTAGGCATCATTCAACATTCTTGGAACACGAAAAACTTCAAACAAAGTCGTAAATTCTCAAGTGGGAAAGTCAATGTCACTGTTATAGTTAAATGTTTTTTCCGACTGACATTTCTTGACAATGCAGTTTCCACGAGCCCGAAACTGCGCAATTTCAGCAGTATTCTCAATTTCAGCTGAAATTGCGCCTAGATAAGAAAGAAGTGAAACACATAAATATCACACAAATTCTAACTATCAAAAATGGTATTTCTGAGTTGAAATTGTAATATATTAATTACAACCATGACAGAGTAAAATATAAAGTGAAGCTATAAGTCCCAGCGTGACCATTGGCCAAAATTTAAGGGGCAAGGTCTAATCGCATCGAAACTACTGTCAACCGAAGTGCCGAATTTGCGTAATTTCGGGCTCGTGGGAACGGCCTATAAGGCGAATTCATATACATATATGTATACATACATAGTATGTGGTGTTACTATAGCAGCCGATTTATTTTCTTTTATTCATCTTACATGTAATTCGTTTCTGTTTTTGGGATGAACTTTCAAAAACCGTAAAAGCAAAAACAAAAAGTATGTAAATTTTGACAACTCTTACAATACACATTTTGATAATTTTTCCTTCAAATAAACTGTAATAACTCTTGGTTTTAGATGATTGGGATAGTGTGGGAAATATGCTGAAGCCTGATATACATATGTTCGGTATGTCGGCTTTGAGGTAGGAGCTAAGTCGACTACAGCATACAGATCGTAGTTGGGTTATCGGGGTAAATGAACGCTTATCATACGCCACTTTGTATGCTCAGCCAAAATCTTCGATGGGATTGTGTCGGGACTTACACCTTTGTATTCTGAATGTCAAAAAAATGTTGCCGTTTAAATTACTACTTCCATTTAGAAAAACTACCAGGTATTTGGGTGTAACAGAGTTTATCTTCTTCTCTCTTAAAGTCGGTTCACATAAAACTTACGCGTTGGCGTTGGCTTGACGCAACGCGCGTTTGAATTATGGTGAAGCACTTTGACAACTATTGTTTTTATTGCCATCACCAAAATATTTTACAGAAAATATAATTAAAAGTTTGTTTGTTTAAATAACAAGTTTTTTTCGTTTGTTAAGTGAAAAAGCAATAAATTAAGCTCCGTTCATTCAAATTAAACTAAATTTATAACAAGCAGCTGATTATCAATGCGCGCAAAAACATGACAGCTGCCCATCTCTTTGTGTGCGTTAACTTTGGCGATGTCGTTTCCGTTGATATGTGGGGACACCAATATTATTGCGTGTCTTCATAGTCAGCTGTTTTACAAAGCTAACGAGAAAGTTTTATGTGAACCGGCCCTTAGCTTGACGATGTGAGTTGCAAAATTTTTCTACTCACAGGGTATATTCACATGCCTTGCTACGTAGGCCAATAGCTTGCGACCAGCTCATAAGTCACCGCGGCGGCGTATAATATTTCCTACATTGTTTCCATGAATTCCCTTTTGTTGTTGCATCAACTCATATCCCAGTATACTAGCATGCCTAGCTTATTCACACATCAATCAATTAATTTCTCACTCGCATTCACAAGTGTTTTTGCCGCCTTAGCCACCTAGCACTTGTAGTCGCATCTGCTCTGAATGCCCGACATTAACCTTTTTCGATGCGTCCGATTGTCTGCCAAGTAGTGGTCCCAGTCGGCCTGGCCTGTATTCAAGTTATGGTCGTGGTTGGCTGCTTGGTGCTCCTCCTTTGGTTGTTGTTGTGTTTGTGTGTCACTCGTAAACGTGATTATCGATCAGATCACGTAACTGAATTCCGCTGCAAAAAGTTGGTAAAAGAATAAAAGCAAAGAGCATACATACATATATACAAACATACGTATCCATATACATAACTTCGAATATTCGTACAAACATAAAAGTATGTACTTATAGTTCTACATGAATTTCAAAAAATGTAAAGGCTACAAGAAAATTCTTGCAAATAATTCTTCACTGTTGGCAATTGGAACGCAGGCATGTGTGGCTGCATGTACCCAGTCAACAGAAAACGTACATATGTACGTTTTGGGAGCAGTGATTTTCTCAACAAAATTTTGTCAGCAAAATACAAAAAACATTTCATTTTCATACATATGTATATATATACCAAAATTCCTAGAATTAATAGCGAGTTCGATTAAGCCATGTCTGTCTGTCGGTCCGTCCGTTCGTCAGTCGGATAACTCGAGTAAATGGTCGAAATCGGGCAATAACCATGCCCACATAACAGTATTTAGTGAAAATCAAAATACCACGATATTTCACAAATTTGCTCAAATTTGGCACATAGGATTGGGTTTGGGAAAGAAATCCACGTGTAAACTTTGTTTTGAAGAAGAAGTTATATTTCCGAAACTACTACGTCAATAAGCAAAATTACGAAAATTGTTAAAATCGGACCAAAACTACGCCCACCTCTCATATAAAAATTGTACAAAAACCATGCCCCACCTCGCATATAACGGCAAAAAACTCTTATATTTGTTAACTATACAAGGTAATTTGCTCAAATTTGATAAACAAGGTTGGGTTTAAGAATGAAATACATGGAATCATAAGTGTTGAGAATGGCCATGGTATCGCCCACCTGGGAGCAAATTTATAAATGTATCTCCGCAACTTCTTTGACGAATTCTACAACATTACGTACACTTTGCATTTATGGTCAGAAATCACGATTTCGAAAATTATTGAAATCAGACTAAAGCCAAACTCACATCTCAAATAACGGTAATTTACAGCAAGTTCAACATTTTACTAAATCGTGTCGCGAATTTTTTAAAATTTGGTATAAATAATTTATTTGGGGAGAGAAATAATTAAATTCATACTAATTTCGGTTTTTTATTTAAATCAATAAACATCGTTTAAGATCTCAAACTTCTATAATACTAGCAAACCCGCCTTGAACGGAAAACATAAAGTGATATAAAATTAATATATTACATTATATTATATTGGCACTTTCTTTCAAACTCATTAATGTTTTACAATTCCTTGAATCTAAGCTGTCTTGGAAAAGAAACGTTGAAGAGCGGAGAAAAAATACACTTTACGTGCTCTACTCCTGCAAGAGTACAATTGGTAAAGTCTGATGTTTGCGGCCGGGCAATGTTCTTTGGATATATACAGCGGTCGTAAGGGCCATTCAAACTTATGATGCGTTGGCCTGGTGGGAGGACGCGGATGGTAAATCCTATCTGCTCACCTTGCAATAAGTGAAACAATACTCTCATGTCACAAGCGGCGCTGGAGATACTCCTGGAACTACCATCCATACCACCCATTATTTGAAATGGTCTAAACCCAAGAGCGCTCTAAAGCTTAGGGTGCTAGCCTGCGGTCAACGGGCAGGGGTCATGCCTCTATCATAAAACGAGTGGGGCTGGAATAAAAAAGATGTGACTATCAGATCGCAGAACTCGACTTTCAACTTCAAGGGTTATTTCCCCGACATCTGACACGGCACTAAAATCTGATGAAAGTCCGATCTTCACAGATAGCGTACAGACTTTCAGATAACTACGAGAAATGCGCTTCTGATTTCTGGGGACGAGTACTTGGGAGAACGGGACGACCTAGGTGTGGCCGCCCTGGAGGGACCAAAAGATTGGGATTGTTTAGGAACGTGTTAGGATAGGCTGGAGTATCACTATGGACCTGGTGGCGACCCAGTGAATTATCTACTCGAGCTTAACCAGAACTAACCATCCTACTAATATTAGAAATGTGAAAGTTTGTGTGTGTGGGTTTGTTACTTGGACGGATTTCTAGAGAATAGATTATAACCCGGTTTAACATAGAGGTTATATTATAAGGAGAGTTGCCACCTATTACAAATTGTAGTCAATTAAATAAATACACCATGCGCAATAAAAAAGTCGTATTCACAGTTTTTCCACAATTCGTAGTTTTAAGCTACATAACTCCAAAATGTTTAACATATTCGTTTAACGGAAATTTGTTAACTAATTCAATTTTAATAAATGGATCCATAGTTTTGAGAAAAGTAACTATATCTTTTGTTTAGTTTGAAAAAGACAGCATCCATCTTTTGTTATTTTGCGAGTTTTACCACTTGATAAAAATATTGAGAGTTTTTATAAATTTTTTTTTTGGTTCTTGTTAATAATTACATTTCAATTATATAAAATGTGACTAAATTTGAATGAATGATTTATTATTTCTTTATTTATTTAATTTTTAATACTTTGTTTTGCCACCCTTTACGTCTTTTACTCTTTGCACTCTCTTGGGCATAGAATCACACGAATCTTTTAAGTACTCAGGTGTAATTTCCTCATACAAACTTTTTATATGGGTTTCGTAGTTCTACTATTGATTTAGTCTTGTTTTTTGCCAGTTTTAGCGCCCATAATAGCCCAAACGTCTTCTATTGGATTGAGGTCCGGACTATTCCCTGGGCAATCTAGTGACACTAAGCTTAATTTTGCCGTCTAACGTTAAACAAAAGACCGGAAAATAGTGATAAGTGGTTGAATGGGTAAAAAGTTCATGATAAAACTTATAGTTCGTGCCCGATGACATGACGCTGAATCGTCCTGAACAATTTGAATTTGCTCCTTTTTTTGTTAAGGGCTCCAAGCTGAGTACAACCCCATTGAGTGATATTATAACTGGGACTCCGGTTTGTATTTGGAAACGCATCCCCATACCATGATATAGGGAGAATGCTTTACAGTAAGAAATAAGCAATTTTCCACAAATCGTTCTCCTGGCCTTCTGGACGAACGATGTGATAGATTAAGTTGAATTTAGACTCACCAGAAATTATGACATGTCCCCATTCAGATTTAGTCCATTTTGCTTTATTTTTGGCCCAGTTGAATCACTATTCTTTAATTTAAGCGGTGACTTTTTTGCAGGCTTCCTAGCAGACATACCCATCTCGTTATTGACAGTACAATACTGATTTGAATTGGTAGACTTTTATGATACTGAAAGCTAACAATACTTTTGAGGCTGAGTGTAAATTTAGTACTAACAAATTATCATTAAAATTTTTAATTTACTATGTTACTTTTTAAATCTTGAAATAAATTTACTTCTGACATACATACATACATATGTGTGCGTCCACGTGAAAAGGGCCCACTTTCTCGCATTTAATTTCCGAGATATATAGATTTTTCGATAAATGGATCGAATTTCGTAATTTTTTATTATGGTTTATTATGAAACTATATACATTTACGCGTCGAATGACACCAAATTTAGCTTCCTAGGTATAATAGAAGTAATTAATTTTTTTTTTTTGAAAAAAAGAAAAGGGCCCACAAGGGACAACTTTCAACTTCAAATTGATTTTTCTCAATTAGTCATTTTTCGGATATTCACCTTCAAAGTTCTATATTTCCCTCAATTCTTCAGTTAGGATGGTCTAATTTTTCTCAAAATGTTCGGAAATCAACCAGGAAGACGCCTATATGCATAACTCCAATACCGCCGAAGTGAACCCTTTTCACGTGGACGCACACATACTATGTTTACAAAATTAAATAAATGTTTGTTGAAGTTTTGGAAGTTTTAGTTAGCATATGTATGTATTTATTGATACACATTTTTTAATAGAAAAATTTAAAAAAAACTTTGCGATAATGTTTAACGGTAATATGCAACAAGAATAGTATTGAAAAAGTGTCGATTACAACTTTATTCACGGCGCAGATTCCATTATTCATCTATCTTTCATTTACTATTTGATAAATGCGAATTCAATATAAGTAATACCAAAGCCGCACCTGCCTGTTTTCGCAATTCACTTGCGCTGCATTTAGATATCCAATTTGTAGTAAATAGTATAAAATTGAACGCAGCGCGTGTGCATTAAATTTGTATGTCCGCATGCACTATGTACTCGTCGGTATGTACATATGTACATATGTACATATGAATATTTTCATTCGATCCAAACCGCCAGCAAGCTTTTGACATTCATTCAGCGCAGTAAAGTCAACAAAGTACGACCACGCAAAAGTGGCTGCAAAATAAAAAAATTGAATTGAGCCAGAGAGGGTGACCAGCCGCACCACACACCGTGCAGACTCTTTAATTATGATGTATGTTAATTGCGATATAATTGAATGTTTAAATAGAAATGAAATTAAATTACTCCCATGCCTTAGATTACATTTAATTTATGCGCAATTTTAATTTTGCTTTTGCTGCGTTTTTTATTTATATGCATGCAGTTATCATATTATAACATAAATATGTATGTGTGTATATACACAAATAGTTGTAGGTAAATAAGGGTGTAGATCTGAATTTGCAATATTGCGCTGACGCTGCCAGGTAAATCCTCGCAGCGCAAAGACTATGACAAATTTTATAGTATAGTGCTGTAGACATTTGCCCATTTTTAATTATTTTTGATGGATCCAATAATAAATAACTTTTATGGATGGGCAATAACCATCACATCTTTATAGAAATAAGCGGAAAATCATCGCAGGTTGAAGATCAAAGCAAATGTATCTCGTTTGGGACACAATTTGAAAATTCATAATTTGTGGAAAGAGTGCTGTTCTGTATAAATAATGATCCTGTGTATTGGATTAATTTTAGGTACTCACAACTTACTATGAATTCTGTATGCTGTTTCCAGTACTTGCTTGGCTTTGAAAAGCATTATTCGACAGTATGGAATGTAGGTTATCCTGGTTTCTTACATTTCCATTTTTCTGAGTAAGAAATAAAAATAGTATATTATACTACATTCTCACTCCACTGGCATCTGACATGTCGAGCTCGAAATCTTAAAAACTTGTTTAAGTGTTTCCCTTGCACTTTCTTTGAATTTATTTAATTTAATTTTCTATATTGCCTTCCATACCACGATAAGTAGTTTTCATCTTCGTTGTAAATGACAATAAAGTAGTCTGTAGGATTGAACTTTTGAGTACCTAAAAGTTGGAATCCAAGAAACCGATGTTATGAAAATATATGGGAAATCCTCCTGGATTTCGTAAAATCTCAGATTTCAGTATAGTGGGAATGTAGTATTAATACCAAATGAAAATGGGACCTTTGAATAACACAAGTCGTTTATTAATCTTCATAACGTAATAAAAAAACTATTACTTTTTATATTACAGCGATTTTCAAGAAAATGTACTAAAAATTTTACATTCACAAACAACCTGTGTTTATTCAGTAAATTATTAATTTCAATGCAGAAAGGTTAATTACAAATTTTACAAATATCGCTCAAGATATAAATGGCACTTAGCTATTAATATAAAATTTTCATAAAAATAGTAAAAAGTACGAAAAAGAGTACTAAATTTAGAATCATGTATTCAACAATTTGCCCTCTTTTTTCTACTTTTGCTCGTGCTGCGCGTTTATTAAATAATCTCCGAAAATTTGACTGAAATCTATTCAGTAGTTTTAGAGTTAAGTCCGAACAACGAAAACGTTTATCATCCTCTCACAAACTGACTAATATTATAAATGCTGTCCAAACGGTTGAACGGATTTGGATATAATTTGACACAGATATAGACCATGATCTGACTTAAAATATAGCGCTTTTTTTTATAAGATTTGCAATCTGCTTACAAAGTTGAATTTACTTATACAATCCGCCTTACAATATAAGCTATTTTCTAGAGCAAGTTGCCACCTGTTTAAAAGATTAAATCAAATATTTGAATATGAGTTTCAAACGAAATAGTAATAATTTGATGAAACTCTATTACCAAAATGTTTTGAACGAAGGTTGCCACCTGTTTAAAGGCAAATTAAGTAAAAGTAATAATTTAAATGAAATTTTATAATAGGGATGTTAAACTAAAATCATTTGCTTTACTAGTGCCAAACGAAAGGGACTAAGACACATTAATTTCAAAAGTACTTTGGACAGTGTTGCCGTTTGTTAAAAAATTGAAATGCAGGCAAATTTAGATTAGATAAATTAAATATTGTAATAGAGACGTGAACGTGGTGGGGAAGGAACTTAACGTTCAATTTGCAACTAAAATAATAATTGTTGAGATGCTATAAACTAATTGATAAATTAAACACAAATTAATTAATATCGAAAGTGAAATCAGAATATCTTTCAGTTAATAAGAATTGCCATCTCTCCAAAATTAAAGAGATATTATGTGTTTAAGGTAAATTAGGTATAATAGTATCAAATTCATGTGGAAACCAGTTTTAATTTTTTAATTTTCATACAGTTGTTTCAAACGCAAAGAACATTCGGTTGTAATAGAATAGTTGAACTCGGCCCCTCGGAATCGCGTTTTCGGTTCTACAAAAAAAAACTCAACTGTGAAATATCTGATTGTCATTATGCTTGTTGCCACTTTGTTAAGACGCGCTTCGGTGGGTAATATGCTTTCATTGAATTTACAAAAACGAAATATTTGTACCTTAAACTGCCAAGTAACGAAGTAACGAGCTTGGTGTGAAGACTCTCAATATCTATTCAAAAATTGCCTAATGAGTTCTGGCGTTTGCTGAGTATGTATATTCGTATACAGGGGTGTCGCATAGCTGGCGATGCATTCGAGGGTATCGACTCAGTATATGGGCGAGGGTGAGGGCAAGCCATTCAAAATGAAAATATCCCGCCGTAATCACGGACAGCAAAAGCACAACAAAAATCTAACGAATTTAGCACGACGCGTTGATGTTGTCATCGCAACTGCTAGTAACAACGACATTGCGTAGCCTTCGCAAAGAGAAAGCTAGTTAATATGTATATGTACATATATATGCACGTTATATTGAATGCGCAGCTAAGTATTTAAGCTTTTTATTTTGTTACTCTCGGTGTTGTGGTTGCTGGTGATAGCATTAACGCTCCTGCTAGTCATCATAGCCGCTGCTTCTATAGAGAAACCTATTTACTGTTCTTGTTGCTTTGTTTTTAACTGGTGCCGTTCAAGTGAACCGATATGAAATAAAATATGACAACGTTTGATGAGCGAGTGTTGGTGAGCAAGCGGCGCAGCGAAGCGGCATATCACACGCGAGTGATCACACGCGTTCTATGAAAGCAGAGAGCTGCGCGATTACCTCGATCGTACAGCAGAATGGCTGGGTTGGCATTCTATAAAGCTTGCTGACAATTGTTTCTCGCCATAACTTTAGTTTGTCCAAGACCGTGCTTACCAGCGTTAGTACATTTACCGTGAGTGAGCCAATTCGCCGCTGCGGGGTTGCTTCTTTTGCTTCTTTTACTTTTTTTTTAGCTTATTTATGCATATTCTTAGTGCGGAATTGTTGTTGCAAAGATTTGCGAATAATAAGAGTTTTCTGCTTAGTAACTGCAAGATCAGTGTTTGAAGTTACAGCTTTTCAACCCAAACGCGTCACTTATCCGAGTATTTAAAGTGCAACATTAGGGGAAAATAGCAAAGAGCAAAGTTCGTAATTGAAACAAGAATTGAGCATAATAAGCAAACGACCGAAAGAAAGCAAGAATCGAATTGGTGAAATAAAACGAAATATAGTACGAAGTTTGATAAAAGCACCAACGAAGGCGCTTACGACATCGGTGCTGTTTGTTAGAGCGGGGTTAGTGCTTTGTGGCGTGGCAGCGCTCTGCGCGGCGCGGTATAGAGAAACGAGCCACTGAGTTTAGTGTTGTTGTTGCAGCAGTGAATGTAAAAAATGCACTCGCGAGTTATATGCAAAACAACTGAAAACAGCAAAAACAAAAACCACGCCAGCGGCCACAGCGTCAATCTGATTGATACTTCAAGCAAAAGTCGTACGCGCCTGCACACATCTAAACGAAGAAAGCAAAAAGTGCTTAAGCGACAACAACAAATTCCATACGAGCTACAGCAATGCAAGGTGGTGCGACTGCGACGCCCCAAACGACAACGACAAGGGTAACATTAACTTTGCTTCGGTGCAAGGTGGCAGTTAGAAAATTCTCAACGTCTCAAATAGTAGTATCGGGCGAAGAGGACAAATACGTACACACTATGTAACACGAATAGTATCTGACTAGCGAATATTTTATGCATATAACGCATATCAAACTAATAACGCTTTCGGACAAATCGAATTGAGCGAAAAGAAAACGAGTTGTTGTATAGAAAAAACCAAATTTATATGTAAATGCATTTCATGTGTGTAAAAACGTAAAAAATAACAACAAAAAAGCAAAAATAACAAAGGTTTGTACTCTTCAAATGTTTAACTAACACGTTGCGCTCTTCAATTGCGTATACGCAACGTGTCCCGATTATGGCTGTAGTGAAGTTATACAAAGCGGCTAAACGATTCCATACATAAATATGTACATACATACATGTATGTATGTACATACATGTATATTAAGGTGGCCCAACAATTCTGTTTTTCCATATATAGGGTCGGGATCGACCTCAACCTGCCGATTCCCGAAGTATAAATTTAAAGGAAATGTTTATAAATACATGGTATTTTTTTTTACAAGATTTACAATGTTCTTCACGATAAATTTTTAAAAAATCTTTAGTTTATAAATTAACAAAAAGAATGCACATACAATAAAATTTCAAACTTTGTGGAGAATTTATAAAAATTCAATCAAATTTCCGGATAATTTGAAACTCTTTAATTTTGGACATGCAGTTTTGCAGCAAATTTAATTTTAGCACAATAATGTGGAAGTGTTACGTGGTGAAAAATTGCAGTTGACTTGGAAATTGTTTTGAAATTTTGGTCTTACGGACTTTTTTCATTTAACGGAAGGATTTTTAAGTTTTTGTTTCGTGCAGGCGGGCTAGAGAGTACAAATTTATTTTTATATGCTTTGATGGATTTACTGACAAATTTACTCAGCGAGAAAGCAAACCAATAGGATAGAATAGGACTGAAGAGGCCAACAGAATAATATTGAAATGTCGAGAAAACATATGAAACGTGTACGAAGTCAGTGATTATTAACGTAGGATAAATATGAGTTACATATTTGAATTTGAAATTCACTTGAACTTAGTTTGAACTTTGACTGAGAAACCATCCATATCAGTATAGTAACTTTAATAGCTAATTCTCAAATCTTCTCAATTGGAGCGTGGTTTTCGGTCGTCGAGAGAGGGTTTTGCTGCTCATTTGCCTACTAATCCCAAAGTAACACTTGTTGGCAAGAGAGATTCTCGGTGCCAACGCTGGTTCCAAACTAAATAAAGTCCTCCATTTTTTGAAATTGTAATTGTCAATAGTTATGCTTGAGCCACGACACGATTGCGCTAACTTTTTATTTCATGACAGGAGGTACTTTAATTTTTGTCGTTTACGTTTCGATTCTTTATATGTAACATTTAGAATATAAATATATATAAAAATAATATTGTATAGCCTAAAAAACTAAAAATATAGAAAGGAGATCATTATATTTTCACATTTATTTCAAAGGAGGGTATAAATAAATTCTTATTTTTATCCTCGTAATATTATTATTTATTTTCACTTCGTGCACTCATTTTGTTTTTTTTTATCAAGTACCTTAAACGATTGATCAAGTTAAATTGCCATAATTTATTTATCTTTTAATTTCCTCACCCACCCTTGTGATAGTTGTTTATGAAAACACAACGAAAATTTAGACCTTTTCAAGATTACCATGAGATTGGTTCTTAATAGAGTTTTACTGTTTTTGTAGGGCGACAACTGGGGTTCGTTATTTTCTGCCATATACACCCTCATAAAATCTCTGAAGCGATTTGAAGACACAATTGAAAATGGTAACATGTTTTGAGTTTTCAGGTTCGGCTGATGGCGCTACTCAAAGTTTTTATAAATGGCTAGAGTAATTTTCATGATTTTTCTAGTGTTTAAATGGTTGTTCAGAGAGGACGTGTAGGAGTTTTAGCAAAAATGTCCAACACATATGGAACGCGTCACTTCTTTTTCGTCCTCGGACTTTTCAAAAAAAAATATAACTAAGCTTCTTTTGCGCCCGCTCATTTTCGCACTTATAATAAATTATAAAAATTATTGTGTTTTCAGACTTTAATTCGAAAAAAAATTTAGATTTACGTAAGCTGAACCGATTTGCGAGTACCTCTAAAACTGAGTGTTTTTTTATAATTAAAAATATTTTTTTAAGGGACGTTAAACCATAAAAAATCACAGTAGATCATAAAAGGTCTGCATAAACATATTAAAACATTTGTTCAACGAAATCATAATAAGGATATTTCTGATAATTTTTTTGTCCTTTCTTGTTTTGGAGTTACCCAAAACTTGGCCGATTACGACTTATAAAGTATCATTGCAAAGGCTTTTAATTCTTTGTTAATAACTTTTTTATGCAGGTTTAGACTGTTTTATCACCTCAGATGGTGGGTTTGAAAAAATATTTTAAAGGTATTTTCAAATTGGTCCAGCTCATGAAAATCTCCATATTTTTTCGAAATATTTTGGCGGATGTCTTAAAATATAATGCATTTTATAGTTCCGATGAAAAATACCGATTCTAATATACTTATATGTAAATACAATATAAACATATTTTATAACTTTTTTTTTCATTTCTACAATGAAAGTGCGGTTACTGAAATTGCATACGATAAAATATTCGATGTGACAGCCCTGAAACGAACCGGGCTTAATTAGTTTCATGAAAACAACTCAGGCAGGAACATGAAAACTTACTAGGCCATATAAAACAATTAGAGGCAACTTTTGACAATCTATTAGTTTAAAAAAAATTAATACATTTCTGGTCGTTTTGAGTTGCATTAAAATTGCGGGACAATCTATCCATGAAAAAGAGCCCTAAATAAGACGTGCATTTTCTCCCCTAACGTTTTACAAAAAATCCACAAAATTGATTAGCTCAATAGATAACTTGTATGATGATAAAATGCACTGGCCAAGGTACATTAAAGTGGTAGCTGCATTAGATAAAATACAACCCTGACATGTATTTTGTTGTTGCAGTAAGTTGCAAGTAAGTCCAAGTCTCGTCAAAATGGAAGTGTCAAATTTGGTGAGTTTGACAATGCAAATTAATTATCATTTGTGTTTTGCAGTGAGTCGGATACACAGATTGATTTACTTAGATCGAATAAAGTGTAAATACGTTTTTATGTACCTGCCTTTAAAAGGGCTGTTTGTATGTACTGTGTAAACTGTGTAAATTGTAATATTTAGCGACGGAAGCGGAAATCTAATGATGGAGTGGAGGTGTATGTCGGCTCAGGGAGTTATAAATCTTTTTTTTATAGACAGCATAATGGGTAAATATACATATTTGTCCATCCTTAAAGACAATTTACACTGCAGAGCGGAAAAAATGGGTTTGGCATGAAACGGTTTTTTTTTCGCACGACAACGACCCGAAACATACGGCTGACAACGTTAAAATGTGGTTACTTTTCAACGCAAAACATTTTTCAACACCCCAAAGACCTGACATAAACCCTATAGAAAACCTTTGAGCATACCTTGAAGATAGAGTGCGTGAACACAAAATGTTTTCAAAAAATAGTCTCAAGGAGGTTTTGCAAAGGGAATGGGGAAAAATACCACTTGAATTTTGTCGAAAATTGGTAGAATCGATGCGAAAACGTTTGGAAGCTGTATCAAAAAGAAGCGGTTATCATACGAAATACTAGATAGTTTTTACATTTATTTATATATCACTTTTAGTCAAATGCAAAATACTTTAGTGAGTTACCTGACGATGCAAAATACTTTTGCGAGTTACAAATTCTAAATTATCTTCATTATTTTCCAGTGTACCTTTATTTTTTTTGTTGTGTTAATGAAGTCCCAGCGAAGTTATGAGTTGATATATTATGGAATTTAACACATAATATATTAATGAAATATATGAGAATAATTTTTGATATTAGAAATACACAGTCAATATTACTTTGCCTCAACATGGAAAGCGTAAAAATTTAAGTTTGAAGTATCTATTGAAAATCATATCATCTATTTTGCCACGCATCGGTAGACCTGCAACGTCGTATTTCAAAGCTTATTGAAATAACTCTTCGTTGATTGTTTTGTTTTAGTAGCGGTCGCCCCTCGACAGGCAAAGGCAAGCCTCTGAGCGTATTTCTGCCATGAAGAAACTTCTCACCAAAATCATTCGCTGTTCGGAGTCGGCGTAAAACCGTAGGCCCCTCAATTTGTGTTACAACATCAGGATGCATACAACAAATCGTAGAAGTTTCGCCGAACAACAAGCGTATGATGTAAGCGACAAATAATTAAAATATTAATAATATTAATATTATTATGTATTCGAATAGACTTTTTAGAAATAGAATGTATAGGCATTACATAATCTGCCAAATAATGTTTCCAATACTGTAACTGAGTTTTTAGTGTTGGTTTTACTATTAAACATGTTATTTAGTTCGTTTCCTTTGTAATTTCCAGGTATGTTGCTTACATTAAACCAACAAATATAGATAAGATATTCTTTATTAGAGATCGATATCTACATATATTCCAATAGCAAAAAACTAATTCAAAATGCCGCACTACGTGCCATTCGATTGAAGTCCCGATAGAATGAGAAGAAAGGGAAAGAAAAGTCAATTAGCTTTCTTCATTCGACTAAAGATCACTGATTGCTAGACGCTTCCACTTTTGGATAATAAAAGTGCTTTTTAACTGAAACAACTATAAGGGAAGCATCCCAGTGTGAATTTGCAGCCCATATACACTATATCTTTCGAGCAACACATAGTATCGTAAAGTAACTTTAACACAAGGAAACCAATTAGTGGAACAGGGTAATGGAGGGGAAAATTCACACAAAATCTTCATATAAGTATCTGCTACAAGTTGTCTCACTATCGAAGTATCTTCTAAGCTTTGGTTTCAACTACCAAAAAAACTTCAAAGTCTTAAATTTTAGTGCTAATCCTAGCCAGTCTGTATATAAAGCTGTGATCTTATACGTTTGGCAGGCTGCGTTTTTAACTCACTTTCATGACGCTTTAATCATCGACGTAATATGACGGACCAGATTCATGAGGAACGTTTTACAGATGGCCCTAATATGCTGTTGTTCCCAGTGACAACCTCCCCATCCTTCCTATCTCACATACTAAATACGCAATTACTGCTTACATTTAACCGTTATATAAGTATAAATAAGTAAGCAGATTTCTTTAACATTTTCATGTCGTTAGAATATGCTTGTGCAAGAGTATATATCATATATGTATATATATATATATATATATAAGTATATATGTAGAAAGTGTATATCTTATATATAAAAATATCGTGATACGGTGTTTGTGGTCGAACTCCTCTGAAAGGGCTCAACCGATTTTTATGAAATTTTGTACGTATATATACATATGTATATATATATATATAGGTCGCAAAAAATTTTTTATGCTTGGGAGAAGGTTGCCACTAAAGTGCCAAAGTCATAGCTAACTTTTATGAAACATGTCCTGTTTGAAAACCCGAATTAAATTAAATTACACACAAGTTATATGAAATATTAAAATATGGGTGTCAAATGGTTCGCCTTGGCGTGGAGAAGGTTTCTACCTGTTTGAAGTGACAAAATCGTATTCACTCATACACATGTACATATATAAAATATTAAAATATGAGTATCACACAGTTCGTTTAGCAGAGGAGAAGGTTTATACCTAGCTTGAATTTAATTAAATTATATACGAGGTAAATAAAATATTGAATAAACCGTTCGTTTCGACGAGGAGAAGATTTATATTTAAATTTTAGAGAGCGTTACCACGTTTTTAGAAAGTTGAATTGAATTAAATTATACACAAGTTATACATATATGCAAATTAGTAAAATAAGGGTGTCAAGCGGTTCGTCTTGCTGAGGAGAAGGTTTATAGCTAGCTATATTTTAAAGAAGGTTGCCACCTGCTTGAACAGTTGAATTAAATTAAATTATATACAATTTATATGAAATATGTGTTTCAAACCATCTGTTACGTGATTAGATAGCTTATAGGTATATTTCGAAGAGGTTTGCAACCTTTCTAAAGTCAATTAATTTAAATTAATTATATGCAAGGACATAAGATATTGAAATATGAGTGTCTATTGTTCATCTAGGCGAGGACAAGGGGGATATCTACCGTAACATGTGACAGAAACCGAAGAGCGTTTTCTCGATACATGTGTGAAATTAATGAATAAATATCGGCAGGATAAGGTATGTCGGGATTTTCTAGTATATGCATATGTATATGTATGCATATATATATTTATGATCCAAACTACTTTTTAAGTAGTTCCGTTTCTTCACATTTTCTGTTCAAGTTTCCCCATTTGCTCGGCCCACTTTTCTAAATTTTTTGATTAATTATTGATAATTACCAAACAGAACTAAGAACTACAAATGGAATGGAATTAAGAAAGTGAGGAAATATCCAATCATTTGCTATACGCGGATAGTGCCTATAGTCGTGGTAATTAGATTATGCTAGATACATACATACATAAGTAGTAGGTATTAATGGCGCATTGGCGGCAATTAGAAGCTCCAAATAAAGATATCATATATGTAAATATATCAATATATTTATGCATAAAAACTTGATTAATTCAAACACCCCTTGAACATTGTTAGTTCAAATTTGTTCGCATAAAATTATCAAGGCAAAACAATCGCTTCGTTTCATATTACTTTATATTTTATATACATATTATTTACAGATTTGAAGATTTGATCTGATATTAAGAACTTTTAATTGAGAACGACTGAGAAAGCTGTGGTTGGATGTGGGCGTCATCCACAAAAGCTGAAGTGATATACAAATTTCACTCCAAACATTCTAGAATAATATTGTTTGCCGAAATAAAAAAAAATAGTTTTAGTATAATTAAAAAATAATAATTTTAGTTGAATTAAAAAAGAAATGCTGTATCATAATTTTCAAGTTAACCGCAGAAACATTTCGAAATGTCTCGAAAAATCGCGGGATCCCGGAAAGTAGTTCGTAATTGAATGTCTTAATAGTTGCAGTGTGCAATATGTACATAGTCATAATCACATACATACAAAACTTGCATGTGAGCTTCTTTCTCAGTACAGCGTTTTCTTACTTACCTTAGAAATTATTACCTAATTTGAGAATTATTCTATTTTTAAATAAGCAGGCATGATAATCATATAAATAAGTACAAACTTATGTAGACACGCCGGTATGTACGTATGTATTATATATATACGTATGTACCTTCAAACATAGAAATGCAATGTATTCTAGATAGGCAGCTGATAAGGTGCTTCCTGTTCTTGCTGTGTGATGAGTGTTGCATTTTTTTTTTAGCAAATAACAAATTTTCGCAATACGTTGGTAGGTTTGTGTGCCTGGTAGTGTGGGCCTTTGTTTTGTCCAATGCTGTATGTAAGTAAATATGAATGTATTATTGGTCTGAAAATGATATGCGAAAATTCTTCTGCAGCAATGATGGACCAAAAGAAGAGGTATCGAATGCAGCCTATTAAAATGTAAAAAAAAACAAAATATGTACTTTTCTGCTGCGCTAAATGACAAAATACTATTAAAGCTAAGAATCGGTAACTTCTGTGCTCTACTTGTGTGCAATCAAAGATATATATTTTTGGAACTATTGATGATCGTCCTTTTATAGATCTAACAAAACCTTCCTTGCTGGTAATAAAACTCTAGCAAATTTTACATACTTCTCGTATTTTGTACTTTTGTACACACTGATTAACAGTTACTTTGGGTGGAAACAACGTGATAATAGCGACAAAATAGGTAATTATTTGCTTTTTGCAGCAAAAAAAAAAATTAAAAAAAAATACAATAAAATGTTCTAATAAAAATTGAAACTTATTTACAGCTGGGTTTGTATAAATTGCGCCTAAAACTGGAAACAGAAATATGCAATAAATGCCATTTTTATGCGACATTTTTATAATTGGTGGCCGCGTTATCATTTGCGCCAGAATTCTGGTTATAAGAAGTGGCCAAAATTGTCTGTAATTAAATTGACTGGTAATAGTTGCCGGTAACATAAACTTTTACTTAAAAGATCCATAGACCCGTTACAGTCAATGTAACATTGACATCAAATCTTTTCGTTTTACTCACATTTCCCCAATTGCTCATATTTAGGATAACTACGATGAAAAGATGAATGAGGGTTAATAAACTCCACGTTGAGGTTTTGTAAAAATGGAATGTATAAGAGATGACAAATAAAACTACGAGCATCATTCCCATACATTATACACCTTTCCACAGTTTCCGTTGTAACATCTTCTTCAGATTAGTTGATGAGTTTATTAATCAATGTTGCTAAACCGCAGAATTGTCCCCGCAAAAGCAACAAAAATGTCTACAGCGGTTTTGGCTTCGGCAGCAACTTCAAGCAAGTGTTAGCGATGATCAGAAACAGATTACATATTGTATTGGAATTATACTCGTTTATACATACAAATATTATACATATAAGTTTATATAATCCATATGTAGACATTTATACATATATATACATATATATATTTGCCGATGCGATTTAGTTAAAGATGACATTATACTATGAAACTCTGATTTGCGTAAGTGTGCTGTGAAAGTGTACGTGCAATTTTTATTAGATTTTCTACAGTTCCACCATGGCGAAAATGTAGGCATGGACATTTATTGAGAAATTTTCGTGAGTTTTTCTATCAATTCAAACATACAACATTTATCCAATTTGTATATTTACATAAACTTTTAACATAGTAATTTCTTAATATCATTTTTCTTTTTACATGGATTTGAGCTTCCTAATTTCGAAAATTGCGTCTAAGTTTTTCCATCACGTCTAGATTTTGAGATACACAGTGCGCTGTAAGGTTTTCAAGTCTTTGCCTCAACACTGTTTTATCAATCCAAGTTCTAAAATTTGATTTGAATTATATATAAAATTACGTTTACACTCGAATAGTCGCATTGTTAAATTCAGTTTATGTTTTTGTAAAAGTATCACTTCAATTCTATGATGTAGACAAACCTTTACCAGCAACTAACACATTCCACAAGACAGAGTGGGTAAAGAATGTGTAAAACATCTGAGAAAGAAATCCGAATAAGAACAGCTTAAACGTTGTGAAAATATGTTTGTTCGTAAAAGTACAAGAGGTCTAAGTTTTTTAACTCGAAATAGTGTGGAATTTTTTCGATTGTTTTGACCTTGTTTGACATAAAACTGGGTCTAGAAGTGAGAAAATCTATTCAAATGTAAACGTTTGAATATTCAAAATTGTGTATGTTGGGTCAAAATATTGACATGATGGAAAAATTTAATTGCCATTTTCGGAATTAGCGGACCCAATTCCATATAAAATGAGGAATCACATCAAATGTACATTTTGGCTGTTGCACCGTGTAACAAAAGAAATGTTTAGTTAGAAGATTTTTAGAAGTTGAAACTGTAAATTTAACTGGTTTTTAAAAGACAATGTGAACAATATTTGCAATTAGCACATCAAAAACTATCATTTTGATATAAGGTTCAGGTTTATTTTGGAAATGTTGGATCCAGTGGATTCTTCTCAGCGCACGTATAATTTCCGAAAGGTTTTTGATCGACCAATTGTTTGACACATACCTTCATATCCCTGACAGAACGAAAAATGTTAATGAAGATGGCACAACGCCGAAACCGGTTTGTCTCCAAACCAAATTTGACAAGGGATAACGAATAATCACATACATACATACATTTTTTTTTTAGATTTTTATACACTCAGGGAGACAATAAATTAATATTTTACAACGTCTAAGAAAAGGATTCCCCCGCCATTTCAACTCTCATCCTTGCTTTTCCTGCCTCCCGCCTGAGAGCAACTGAAAAACTAAAAGGGACGTAAGAAAAGTTAGAGAATGAGAGACAACAGGTCTAAAAAAAGAAGTGGAAGAAGCGTAGAAGCGCAAAGGACAGATGAAAATTAAAGAGTGTTCGTGTAAAATAACAATAAAATATCTTTATTTCGTCAGCAAATGAGTGGATCCTGTTAAATTGACAAAAAAGAGGATTAGCGGGAGGCGCATCCTGTATCCTATTATTCTTGCTTTATATGTGCCTGTACATTTACTTAGCTGAGGAGTTCAAAGAAAAATAATATGTATATATATGCACATATGTATATATGTATATGCACATATGTATATAGTTGAGAAAATACTAAAGGCGGCTGAGAAGTATATTTATTCACACCCATGTTTATTATTATAATTGCTCACACAAAGGCAATCTGATTTTTTAAACTCATATTCAAATTATCGTTCTATTTAACGGTAATAGGTCACTTAGCATACTCGCACGTTTGTTTCATGATCAAAATTTACCGCTGAAGTTATGTGGTAACCATGTTAATAATTAAGTTCACTCAGATATGCATTTTATTTGCATTTGCTTTTGAAAGCTTTACTACTACTTTATTTACTATTTGTATTTAGTATTTCCATTCCGCCCAACAAAATACATATATTTTTTATATTATTTTGATGATCCAGTTTCATTAATCTTAATATCTATTAAGTCATATTCAAGTTTTTGTATAACTTTCCAGCCATTCAGTAAGTAGAGATTTACGTAGTTTGGTTTTGGACAAACCCAGCCCTGAATCTCATATCCACTGATCTATATACAAACATAGTATATGTATATACTTTTATTTTTTTTTTATCATTTGTACCACTTCTGCCAGCAAATACTGATTCACACCACCCCTTACATATTTCTCGTAAGCCTCATTAGTCGTTTCTTTTTTCCTTGAACTAATAAGGTTTGTATTGTAGTAGATTATATTTCAGTTAAAAGTTTCAGCCGATTAAGATCTGCTTTTTGCTTCCCTCGTTAAAAGGTTTAATTGTAGTAAAGATTGATTAGTCATTTATAGTCTTGTAGAAATACGGCTACTGTGCACCACAAAGTGTTTTTCCACTCTTACAGGGAATATTTATATGACTACTCAGATACATTTTTTTCGTACGACATATCATGTTCGTGTTTACAACACAAATTCATTGCCAGTCGTATTTCTATTCGCATTCATTCATCAATTGCACTCCATATATCATTCGATATCAATAAGAAACAGCAATTAAAATTGCAGCAACAACAATATGTAACAACAACCGCAATTTGCTGTGAATTCAGAGGAGAAATTACAATCGTAAGTCATTAACGGCAAGAGCTACATACATATATGTATATGTACATTTGTACAATAGAGCAATAAACGCCTAATTCGAAACTCATACTTTCGAGAAAAGTTTTCCACAGAGCTTTTATTTATTTCTAATCAGCTAAGTATGTTCCACTCGGATATATTAAATCTATATGGAAGAAAACTTTTGACAAGGTAACTTGAGTTTATCTACACATGCTTTTTTATATATACCAATATAAATCTTAAATATGATAGGCTGACATTTTGCTTTACACGATTTTCAAAGTTGAGGTGAAAATAAATGTTTGTGCAAAACTATACAAAAGAAGGTAATATGGGGCCGTACCGCTAAGTTATTTAATTGAGCTAAGAGTGATTTATTTATGTTCGTTACGGCTACCCGCTTTGAATTGAAATAATACACAAACGAAGTATTTTGCTATTATCATAAATAATAAAATTTTTCCAATGATAACAATCGAAATTTATACAAAAGCAATGCGACTTAAAAAATTATATTTGAAAATAACGATAAATAAATAAAATAGCTTTCTAACCGCAATACCTATGGCACGTTGTTTCCTATACAAATTTGGAAAACGGCGCCGGCTACTTTTTGCCCCAGTCGGAGGTACATAGATTTTTCACCGCCTACATTTGGCAACAGGCAGCAGAGATGCATTATGCCAATCATTTTGTGTGTGTGTTTTTGCATTTGATAGTGCAAAGGCCAATGAATCAAAAAAAAAAAAAAAAAACAATGTATAGAAAATAAAAAATAATAGTAATTTTCAATGAGTCTTCAAAGTATTCTATGAATTATAAAGTCAACTGTCGAATTCCCGTAAAAAAGAAAGGACTAGCAACACTAGTAAAGCATCGTGACCATTTTGCGATGACTGTTGGAAAGGGCTGCTGGCAGGGTGATGCTAAAAAGCATTAGAAATTATATTCGTTGGAAGAATAAAACTTACAAAAGATGTACCATTCAAGCATGATCTGAGAAATGAAAAAAAAATTCAAAAAATTAAGTCAGATTTACATTAGACACAAATGAACTTTTTATCTGAAAAATTTGAAGTAATAATTATTTCCTGCCCCTGCTTTCATAAGAATTTAGGTCAATGTGATTAAGAAGACCGGGGCCTCGCGTAAGTATACCGCTTTTTTATCAGAATACGGTAGCTAATTATTTGAATCTTTTCTTAAGTCGACTTAGGCCATTATCGCATTTGACCACAGTTATTTAATTGTAAGACGGATCCATTTTGTTTAGCGTTCTATGCGAAGAATGTTGATGTATTTACAATATGTACCTTCGTATATGACATGATGATACATACATACATACATGCATATGTAGATATACTACATAAATGGGGATATATGTAGAAATTTTATTTGATTCCAATTCCACTTGGAACTAGCGTGGTAGCTACGTGAATCATGTTGAAAATAAAAATGACTTCATACTTCCCCAACTAACGACGCACAGTGGGGTTTCATACTCCAAATCAACTTTTCATTCAAAATTCGTAACTGCGATTAGGCTTATCATGATAATATAATAACAATAATCCTAACTTAAAAAGTGCTTTAATTGAGAAGCAAATCTTTACGGCGTGTAAAAAAAGTTAAAATCGACTAATACAATTAAAATTTTGTATACTGACTTCCTACAAAATAAAACCTTCCGAAAATAAAAATGAGCCGTAATTGCTGAGTGGCCGCTTATCCCTAAAAAATACATCAAATGCATACGTGGCTGTGATTTATTCAACGTAACATTACTCACCAAATTAGTCAACTGGTACAAGTAGTCGTGGCTTTGTCTATATACAAATTTTTAGACTATACATTTTAAGAACGTTTAAGTAGTTATTAAAAATTTAGACTGGCAGAAATTTTTCGAGAGAAGATCTTGAACTATTTAAAGAATCATTCACTATAACAAACAATTTACTACTTTGAACATTTTCGAAAGTTCTGCTGCTTTTGTATACATTTGTTTATTCTTCAGAAGCTAACAAAATTGTTTGACAATATCAAGGCGAATTTATAGAAGGTGATGGCATAGGAGCAGCTGATTTGATTTTTTTTATTCACCTACAAATATTTTGTTTTTGCTTTTGCATATGAGCTTTCAAAAGCCGTAAAAGCAAAAACAAAATGTATTTAAATTTTGACAACTCTTATGCAGAAACAAAAACAAAATACATAGGAATTTTGTAGTTGTATTTATAGTAACACCACCTTGTATGGATTCGCCTTGGACAATATTTAAATAGTAGTATTTTCGCAGTGCATACGTTTTATTGCTTATTTAAACTGTATTCATTAATTAGTTTTCCGAACTTCCAATATTGGCATTTTATTATAGTTTTCTCTATCAAATGACGGATATATTTATGTAACTTACGTGTTTTGAAGAAAGAAGGTAGGGGAAAAATATAATTTTTCAGATAGAACACAAATTTTTAAGAATACTTCATCCTTCAATTAATCGCATCATTGAGGGATTTGGGCCCATTGTGCGACGTCAGTAACACCAGCAATTGCCAGCAGCTAAACAATATTAAGGCATCAAAAGCTGCTGTATGGCGGCCTCAAATAAACATTGCTTTTTTAATATTTCATTTCATATTTAAATAGTTTAAAAAGGTAGTTCAAAATCATTTAAAAACTTTTAATGGAATTGACATACATGCTGATGTTTTGTTACTCTTAGAACCTTCTGCGAAGTCCTTATTTGTACTTCTGGTAATTATCGGTCATAGAGCGTCAACTATGGTGTATATTTTCTTCCGAAAAAGGTTACATAAAATTAGTTAATACATTTGTTATTCGTTTTGGTTCATTTAGGTATTAACCTTTACTATAGATCCTATTTCATGCAATGAAAAAGCGAATCACTCCATAATGTTGCCATTGAAGTGTTTGACCATTATGATTGATTTTGACATTTTTTATTGCGTTGACTACTTTTGTGGCTTCAGGAATATAATATTCTATCTGACCCCAAATTAAAAACTTCAATTCGTCAACACAGAGTAAGTTTTCTTAAAATAGTTGCTTATTGTTTTCATGATGTTTAGTTAACTAAAGCAATGCTTGCACTATTTTGTATACAATTTATACTTTCACTAAGTAATATATCCAAGTAATTGTTTTTGCATTAGTATACCTGGAACGCATGAAAGGTTTCTTAAAATAAAATTTCTAGTGTCATCTCTAATCGGGACCAAAATTTGTATGCAATATCTTTGACCGTGGTATTATTGATTGAAGGGGTGAGACTGAACAAAATCGGTCACTTGATTTTTAATGCACATATATGTATAAACATATAAATATATATGTAACACATAGTAAGCTTATAAGTTTATTTAAGATATTTGATTAACAAAGATGAATGTAACTTTTGTTTCATCACCAAAACATCCGAACCGCAATTTTCATATTCAATTTCCTATACATTTACTTTTATTTTACATTCAGCTTTATTACATACATATATTTTGAATAAAGCCACTATTCTACATTTTGTACAAACGTACATTTACGAGAAGGATTTAACATTATGAATAATTTAAAAAAAAAATGGCGAAACTAAGACTCGTTGTACATATGTCGAATAGCCTTAGTGATTTGTGGCCTAATGCTTCTCTCAACGGTCACGCAAGCTAGCCATTTGATGGAATAATATTACCGATATTACGTAGACGCAATAAAACGCTGTGCTCGTAATATCTAGTAATTGGAGCAGGCATGATCGACTCTGGTGCTAATTCACACAAATCACAGAGAATCGTGTTCACTTTTATATTTATACTATCTACATATTTATTTTCTTTTTTTTTTTGTATAGTTCACACTTACTATTAGTTTACAGCGTGTTTTTTTTTTATTTGGGGGTGGTGACGGGTTGTGGCGTAAGAGAAATTGATTTCTCAAGTAGAACGTGATGTAAAAATGACATTTTACATTGGTCATTTCTCGGGCGAACAGCTGCACCTGGAAGTGATTTCGTAAATTTCTATTTTGGGATGTAACGTAATGAGGAAAGAATTTCAACCAAGTCTTGATATGGGCGAATTTAATGGAATGCAAATTGAGTGTCAAGGAGAGCTTATATGTGTGTATATGTAATAGCATGGTACGTACGAGTACATAAATATGAGTATATGTATGTGTGTATTAAATGTAGTATGTACACTTCTTGTTCAATATTTACCTATACATTAATTAATTAATTTTATTTTTACAGTAAAAAAGAATCAGTAAATAAATAGCAATTACATTAGCCCTTCTTTAGTATGTGGAGTGCCTTACCATTTCCATAATTATATTGTATATGAAACGTGGCCAATTGAAATGCAAATTATTCCCGCTTTCCAGAGAACAGCTCATAGAATAAGTTATTTTTTAGATGTGACTAGCATTATCGCATGCCATAGCGTTGCCATTTTCATGAGAATGGTTTACAGAAGGAGCTGTTATTTTTTCGTATTTCTCGCGTTTGTTCTTCTTCCGTTCATGTTTTTTTTTCATGTTTTAATGATTTCTTTGCCGCTCAATCTGAAACCTTTAATGAATGTTATTATTTTCTTTATTAAAAAAGTTGCAGGAATTGACGCGATGCTTTTTTCAGGTTCAAGTTTCTTTTTAATACCGATTCGAGGTCAGTGAAGTTTATAGTAAAAACCACATTTTCAGTTTGTTTGAGAGAAGACCAAAATCATAAATGTTTGAAATTATGAATTTACATTTTCAGATTTGGGTAGCTCATGACAGTTTGATTCCTTAACCCATTGTCTACTCGCTTCCTGAGGATGGACACTGGATGCATTCTATGTGTAGTGATGTTGAGATGAGCATTGCACTTGCTTAGGAGCTGGTCTGTAATACCTTAGTGGCCTTGACAAATTTGCTACTGGTTACAAAATCAACAACAAAAAATGAGTCTTCGGCGTACGTTTTAGTTAAAAGATAATGATTCTAAAATTATTAACTATTGGGAGTTAACCTGTTAAATTTCTGATGCATTCTGCCATAATGCTTAGTTTTTAAAATATCAATAAGAAATTTGTAAATAAACAAACACATGATAAACAATTTTTTCAAAAAACAAATGTACATAGCCTGGGTTATTTGCTGCAAGACACTGTCTGGGTTGTGTAAAAGAACACAAGTGCACATTAGATGTCTACATAAATAAATAGCTAAGAGCCACTATATATGTACATAGGTTGGGTTAGGTTCAGAAGGTTGTTGGAAATATGTTTCATACAAATATTTACCTATATATTACATATGCCTGGAATTGGGTCCGTTGGAACACCACATTGATCCAAAAACCCCTACATATCTTTTAATCAGTTCATTCAAGCAACAAATTTAAGCGGCTGCCGTATTTGAACAATTTAGGAATGGGTTTACATGCAATTGGCAATATACATATATACTTTACAGGATCTTCTAGAGGTGAAAAAGAAATGGTAGGAACTAAAGAAAAAAGCTCTTGCAGGCCCTTTCTGCAATTGCCAAAAAAATGTTCAAGGCATTTTTATTTTCGATCAGCTTTTATCAGAGAATCTCTAACAAGTTCTGAATTTCTAAATTGGACCTGCAAATAAAGAACTCGAACAGAATTTATTTAATTTAGTTTTCGAAGCCAAAATAAATATTCAAATTTAAAGATTTGTCTAAGTCGCTTTCAAATATTTGGTGAAACTACTCCCAAAAAACATCAACTAATTCTCTCTTTTCCTGATATTCCATATACCTACTTTCTTCAGCTTCGAAGTTCCAATGAGAAAGAAGGACAAAGAAAAAGGTTTCCGCCAATTTGAATTCATGATATGACAATGGGAAAACGGACAATATTCCTTGGAAGTTTTGTTTTCATTAATTGGATACTCGTACTTTGTCATTTCGCCTTTGATTTTTTTTGAAATCACTAAGTATAAGTGATATGGCTGTAATGTTATAAAAACAAATTGTAAGATATTCTCATCAACTGCAGTTTATGCGTTTCTAAAGTCCACTCGATTTTCAGAACATGACCGTTTAACTATAAGCAAAACTAAATATAAACTGCATTACACCCAAAGTACTTTTCGGCTTCAAATTGTACAATTGTGGTGCTAGTGTTTATTCTTTTTTTTCCTGTTTTTGGGTTATTCTCTGAGCTACGAGTTTTATCAGTGACATTCTGTAGTAGTCGAGTAACAAAAACCTACAATTCGGTTAAAATTTTCTTTTAGTTTCCAAAACCATCCAATTTCTTGTAGCTTATTTTCTCTGACATTCGCATCTTATTTCTTGCACACAAGAGTATTCCATATGTCGCATTTGGCCTGGTGACTCTGGTGTTGGACGGTGCAATTCACCAAATAGTTCTGCGACGTCTAAGACCTCCAAGTAACGAGTAGGTATTTTGTTTTATTTGGGATATATGTATAATTATGTGGTTGCTTATGATTTCAATGAGTTCGCTCCACTCTCGAATACTTATTGCCGAGTTTATGTTACTACTTACACATACAGTTACTCCAAAAAGTTTTGGCATAGAGATATTTTTTTGACAATATTTGCATTGCTTTTTGTGTTATAATATGACAAAAAATATGTAAACCAAAGGTTCAAATTTCATGTAAAAGTTTTTTAAAAACGACAAATTTCAATTAAATTTAAAATTATTGAATTAAAATTCTTAGAAATTTTTCGAGTACATCGTTTTATAGCTCATTTAATTTAATTGTAACAAAATACAAGTTTTAAGAGGCTAACAATTTGTTTCGATTTTGATCTCTTACGCGCATGCTTATAATTCATAAAACTTATCGATAAAACTGCATACACAAAGGTTTTTGAAAAAAGTCCAGTAACAAATTTTGAACATTGCGAATATTACGAAAAATATCACTGCCAAAACTTTTTTGATCCACTGTATGTATGTATGTACATATGTATGTGATTCGCTATCCATCTGCTCTTTTGCACCGCCGTTAAAAAATAATCTCACTATCATTGGTGCTGCTGCTCGGATGCTTTACGCCTGTTGCTCTCCTTTGCTGCTAGCAACTATTTTACTCTTACTCTTCTTATTTTTCTATCCCCACATAAAAAATGTACACACATACATACTTCTGTTGTTGCGATCAATTTGTGTTTACATGCAAATTAATTGGTGGTGCAATTAAAAATTGCCGCTGTTGTTGCTTTGTGGAGCGAATTGAGTCTTGATGTAGCTGCCCGATAGTTATAATAATGATGTTAGCTAAGGCTAATGATGACGTTGTCAATTGATGCCACGGTTTTGTTGCAAACATAAACTTCTACTTGGGTATTCTTCTGTATGCGCTTACATAAATACATATCTACATACATACATACATAAATACTTACATGTATAGTATAAAAATTAAGGCTCGTTCGTTCTTTTCGTTTTTCCCATATCTAAAAGGCCCTAAACTCATTTAACCAAAGGAAGAAAGAAAAACGTAAGAAAATATTTGATATTAACAAATCCTAAGAAAATATATGTATTTCGGTTTTGCCAAAATAAATATTAGCCTACTTACATAGTTTATTTTTAGCAGAGGGTGATTTTCGGTTTTTTGTTATTATATAACTTATATATTTACTAGCTCAAGCCCGCGTCGTCTAAAGCAAAAGTTTGAGTGGTGATTTTCTGTAAGTAAGGTCAATATGTATGCATGTACATATATATACTCGTATTTATGGTATGTAAAACGGTCTTGTGTCTGTCTCTAAACTAAAAATAATTACTCATAAAATACTATATTGCCTTTCATAATTTATTTCTATTATTTCGCCAAAACACATATTGTTGTTAAGGTAGCTGCCGATTTGTTTGTAACTTGATTTCAAAAACTAAAATAATTCACATTGGGGTAATTACTCATGAATCGGTTCATATAAAATTAAAGTCGAGATTTTAAGTTTTTCTTTTTTGGTTTAAAAAAAAAAGTGAAAAGTGTGCCATAATTAATTTCAAAATTCAGGACTTGAAATCGGTTTAAATTGCATTGCATAAAGAATGCCATACATAACCGAGTTTGCTCCGTATTGAAACGGAGTATTCTTTTAAACATGAACATGAACTATTACTTAATTAAATTAATTAATTAATTAGCTCGATAACGGCTTAAGCAATTTTGGCCGAACTTCTCCTACAATTCGTGGTGTGCGTCTTAATGTTATAACACAAATTAAGTTTTACGCCGACTCCAAACGGCGAATATTTTTTTGTGTCAGAAATATACTCGGAGGTTTGACATTCCCTGCCGAGGTGCTAAATTTGGATTTAGCATCTCTAGCCTACTTGTACATATCGAGCCCTGACCGGGAAAAACGTAAGTGACATTTTTTTTTCCAAATTTCCTTTTTGATGCAGAAATGCAATGCGATATATTAATGAATTAAGAAAATTATTATTATTACAAACAATAAATAAGTTCTCTTCTGAATAAAACGTCGTATCGTCCGCGGTCAGATATAAGCTGATATTTTTTAGTCCCTTGTACTACGTTCAACACAAAAACGCGGTACACAAAAATGATAGAATACAAATTCGGAAATTCGGAGATTAACTCGGCTGTGACGTCACGTCAGATTTACCGGTGGAGAGAAACGATAGGAAACACTTTGGTATACATGTTAGAAAGAATACACTCTAAAATTGTTAAATACGTTGGAAAGAATTCACATGCAAATTTTTCTGGGAACATGATGCTTTGATTTTAAAATGTTGACAAGCAAATCAGCAACATTAATGAAGGCAGCGATGGTAGCTGCGACAGCTACGTTGACGTCGTCGCAGCACGCTGTACGCGTCTTGGCCAACAGTTAACAGTTTTTGGTCATATGAATTGAGAGAGCGTATTTAGCTGTGTAGCTAACAGCGCCTAGTTAGTGAAGTTGTATTTACAGTGGTTTTATGCAACGACAATTGTCTGATATGCAAAAAAAATTTATATTGTGTCTATATGTAAAAACGCCAACAAACTAAAAGTTAAAATATTGTTTCTCCGGATCAAAGAAATTTGTTTTTTTTTTATTTTAAACTTTTTAAAATTACCTTATTTTCTCCCAATTGTGTTAAAGGTTCTATCTAAGATAATAATAAAAAAACCCCTACATAAAATAAAGAATGTTTTCTCAAAGAGAAGTCAATTCATTGCCATGTTTCCTTCTTTTGATAGTTGTTTTTTCTGCAAATCAGATATGTTTTTTTGTGTATACAAACTACATTCGTTTGCCTTTTTTAATTTTTGGAATAAATGACACGGAGTTAAACTTTTTGAATAGAACGAAAACCAAGGCAACTCATTACCTTATTGGCTCAAAACAAATTATAAAAGACAAAAAGTAATTTAGAAAATTTTTAATTCCTTTCTTTCATTCTCGTGATAAATTGTAGGAATGAAAGTTTCGAACATTTAGTGATATCTCTACTTTGCTTATTTAATTTAGCCAACAATGTTACAAATCAATTATACATAATATATCTTACGCAAAGCAGAAGGCAGATAATGTCTTCCCCTTCCTCTGTCGTATCAAGCGAGTACAGCGTTGAATTCAAAGATGGGCCGTCTAAGTAGACCCAGTTATATGAAATGATATATTTTGGCGGCTTCATGTTCACGATATTCGCTGTCGTCACTGCCTACCACTCTCGAAAACTCTAAAGCATAGCAAGGAACTTTTTTTGTATTATTTGTTAAATTCGACACCTTTTAGACGCTTCGGTAATGTGAAAAGTAAAGTGAAAAGTCTTCTAAATGAAAGATGGCGGCGGCTGATATTAAATGTCACAAATAGCCAATATTAATTGTCAAACATAGAAATTCGCCCAGTGAATGGCACAAGAATGATGAGAGTGGCAACATCAGGTGATCTCAGCTGTGTCGAATTTTGACGTCTAAGGGATAAGATTTTTCACTTGTATTTATTCACAATGCTAGAAGCATTTTACCGGAATCCAAATGATTGTTGCTGACGAAATTTTACGGATGTGAAGTTAGTACTGACCTTAGTGATGAATTAAGTTCTTAGATAATCGTTATAATTGGTAGGATTTTCGAGTGCTGGTTACCTAGCATCAAGCTTTTTGCACGAACGCATTTGGGACTCTCTTTTCTTTCCATAGCACCACGGAATTACTATCCATGACAGTTGTTTGTAATGGAACGTTCAAGAAAATCCCATTATTTGTTTTGAATACGGGAGAAAGAAGAATGAATGACTTTCAATAATTAGTAAGAAACTCGTTCTCATTTTGATAAAGTACCTATAAAAATATGATAAAATAAATAAATCTACAAAATACTAAGGAAAAAATTAGACTTTGCCGCCCATTTGTGAAAAAAGCTTGGTCTACTTGCAGTTTAGATTTGTGAAAATCGGCAAAATCAAAGTAGAGGTACCACCGATGGCGTCACCGTCTGTATTCAGTCCTCAGTGAATTACATGTATGTACATATAATCTGGCATTTCAAGCCGTGGGGCGAAATTGCTCAGCTGTGCATTCAACTCCACCTTATATAAATTTATCTTTGGCCACTCCCGACTCCTCGCGAATTTACTAGATTCGTTGAACATTCCTTTCAAAGAGTAAGAGCGCGAACCGAGGGGCGATTTCGAAGTTGAGCTTTCCTTATGTTAATTTGCTTGCGCGTTTTGCGGTGCGGCGTGCGAACCTTAGCAATGACATGATACTCGAAATAAAACGAGTCGGTGTGAATTTTTTATTCTGTACCAATGTTTTTTTTCTTAGAAAATTTTACCAGCATAAATATTAAAAAATATTGGCGAACTCTCCTTGTCGGGCCTCTTTAACGATTTTGAATAAGTATAGTAAAAAATGCGTTGGCAACACTGCACTCTAGCATTTATTATTGGATCGTGTCTAACTTCTCATTCGTTAAAATGGTCTGTTGCTTTGTGCGATGACAAATGCGAGCATGATTGTGAGCGCGAGCATAGCCAGCACGATCACCAACACTTCGGTTTTCTACAGCAGAGCGTTCGCCGTGGACGGTTCCAACGTTGCGATCATATCGTTGTAGACAACCAAAAGTGCCACAGTCGGTGACGACGTCAAAGTGCGATTATAGAGTAACAACATAAGACCGGCCAATAAATACCAACACATTAACATCGAACCAGCAAACGCATAAAACGAGACCTGAGCTAAATCATACTAGACGAAATCCAAAACAACTAACTACATACTAACTGTGGCAACACGATTAGCGACTAAGGCCAAGAAGGGAACGTTGGCGTTTATCTACAGAGCACTGTAATTTACGAGTAGAGCAGAGTAGAAGAACAGCGCAACATCGTATCTCCCGCCGTATCTGTGTTTGTGTGAGTGTGGTGTATGAACTCTCATAGTATCTTAATATCTTGCTTGCTTGATTGCGAACAGAGTGGGCATACACCGAATAACCGAACGCGTAAGCGACCAAAACATCAGCCGACAGCAATCAAATCAGGCCGTAAGAGCGGCAAAATCGCAACTATAACGACTACGAGAAAAAGAAAGAGTTTTTAATTTTTGCGCGCTCGCTGGGTTTATTTATTCAACGACCGATCCCGTGTGCGGACATTATTTCCCGAAACGTTCGCAAAGGAGCACACGACGAAAAAACGCGATATAACATCAAATGAAACAAATCGATTCGAACGCGGTCCGTATCGTTATTAAGCCAAAAAGTCATACGCTGCATTATTTTTAATGAAAGTTAAATACACGTAGTTACACAGAGTTTTCTGGAACGCTTCGCGTGCAATACGAATTCTTTGTATTCGGACGACAAGTAAAAGTAAAGTGCAAATAGTTATTACAGTCGCGAACCGCTTGATATTTTTGAATAATAATCGCTTGATTTCAAAGACTTCCAGTCACGAACACTGTAACTATCGCGAAAATTCAAGTTTTATTCAAGAATTGGCGGATTGACGGGCCTTTTATCGACTTTTAGTCAGCAAACGCATGCCGCCGGCATAACAATTGTAGCAAGCCATTTGCAAACAAACAGCTTTTTGCAGCTCCTGCAGCCTGTGATTTTAGTTAGTCAGTCAGCCAGTTAGTCTGTGGAACATACATAGATTTGCTGCATCGCGTATCTGCGGGTTAGCGACTTCCAGTCGCAGCCGAGATATTTTTCGAATGATTTTCTAATACGAGCATGTGCCGACTTGCATACAAATGTACATAGTTAATTATTTATTGTGCTTTTACTTTAACCAAAGTGTAAAACATTCGTCCGAACAAAAAAAAAATTAAAGAGAATATTTAAAAATAATCTTTATACACGAAAGTGTGCCGGCGAAAAGAGCGCCAAACACAAATATCATTTCACTTACAAAAAGTCAAAATAGCGACGACAAATCGTTGAAGAACAAGCACTGAAAAAATAGGCAGAAAAGCTTCCACTTCAAACAATGAAATACAAACATTTCATTTTGCACTAAAATCGAACCAAATTAATAACAGTTAATGTCTATCAACTGAAGCGAAAGAAAACGGAAAAATTCGAATTGTTTTGGTTTTTAATTTTTTGTTCTATTGACGGCGGTAGCCAGATCGCCTGACAGTCGACGAAGCGTTGCTTACAGTCAGAGCAACAGGGCAGGGCGAAAGAGAAAAAACGGAAATTTAATAAATTATATTATTTGGCAGAAGTGTTATCTAATCTGTAAGAACGTTTGCTCGTTTCACACTACCCACCTATTCACCTATCAAGAAGCCCAACAACACGACAACATCACCTAACAAATAACACCAACCATACCAACAAAAACAAAAAAGAAAAGGCCAAAGCATCGACAACGAAAACAACCCGCTTGTCATCATCAGCGCGCGATACGCAACCATCCGCGCACTCACTCACTCCGTCAGTCGTTAGTTAGTTAGTCGGTGTCAGAACGCGAGCATGTTTGTTTGTCATCAATAGAATTCTGTTTAGCCTTAGTTTGCGAAAACTATTACGCCCTGAAGCAGAGATCTTGTTCATTCTTAGTGCGTCTGAGGAAGAGCAACAGAAAGCGTTCAGCAGTCATAGGTCAAACACGTGTTTCCGTCGAATATTCATATAATATATAGTACATACAAATATGCTCAATTATCATTAATTGATTTTATAGCCAATACAAGTGTGTGCATGGATTAAAAGAGTGTTTATTAAAAAAAAAAACAATAAATATAGTTTGCGCAAAAGTGAAGTTCTAAAGTGTTAAAGAGTAGCCGCCAAGCAAAATATAGCCGAAAGGAAACTAAGTGTAAAGTAGTAAAATTGAGTAGCAAAACAGTGACAGCGCAAAAAGTAAAGCAAAATATCTAGTAAAATAATAATAAATAATATAAGAGTAATAAAATAAAAATAACGAACCGCATAAAATGGCCATCATTAGAAGTACAAAAACGTCGAGTACGACGATGCCAATCAACTACAGCACATCCAGTTCATTCAGATCAAGGTACGCAGAGGGCAACTTCACATTAGACACAGCTGCAGATATGCTAAAATCAAGAAAAACGACAAAAGCCTCTACAACACCATCGATAACATCCTGTGCAGCAAAATCCACATCGCATGCTACAACAACGGCTTCTATAGGAAATTCAGCGCCACAAAGCCCAATATCATCATTATCGGCAATAGTCAGCACTGCAACAACAACGCCAGCAACAGAAAACTCCACAACATCATTCAATCTCCTCTACAAATTGATCATATTTGCCATTTTGATTTGCTCAGCACCAAAGTTGGCAAGTGGTCGAAGGCATGCGCCGCTCATGGTGGAAGAACCGGAGGGAACACGTCGAAATAATAGACCTGTTGGTAAGTGAACTGCTCAGTTCTTTCATGTTCTTTTTCTTTTTTCGCAAATAATTTCTAAGTGAGTATAGACAAGTATTTAGTAGCTTAGTGTTTAAAGAGAACAGATAGCAAGACTGCCAAGAGTATAAAACTTAGCAAAAGTAAATGGAAATCCATTTTAAATCGTTTAGGGCCAAGATTGAATCCAAAATAAATTCCATTTAATAGCTAATAAATAAGTTTAAATGTAAAACTCTTTCGGGTTGGATGGACGCCAACATAGATGACGTAAAGCGTGAATTAAAAAAAAACATAGCTGTTTATTTATGTTGAAATAGCATCTGGTTGTGTATATAATAGGATGCCGGCCAAGTATTCCCGACAGCTTCGATGCCATACTCCGCTCCAATGCACAGGTGTCTGTTAATTTATTGCCACACTTAATTTGACTCGAAATAATTCCGTAAAACGAAGTTCGATGGCGCTGAATCTCATGGTGTCTGTGGGTTAATTCTGATCACGCAAACGAGCGAGTACTCAGCCTGGAAGTGTGACATGTTTTTAATATGTCGTCCATATCAATATCAAATAAACCTTCAGAAGGTTTTTGGAAAAAGTAGAAAAACTTTGAAATATGTAGGCCATTTTAGCCCGTTTTTTTTAGAAGTCTGCAAGATATTGGGTTTGAAGGTATCTAAGGGTTAAAATGATAAGGTAGAAAATGATTGCACTGAAAATTTCAGTAGCGGGCTCCGAGTGCTGCATATAATGGTCCTCGAATTCTACAGGAAATAAAATTGTTGCTGAAAAATTCATTAATTTGTCGTTCATTAACACATACATTGCAAATTACCAGAACAGCTATAAAAAAAATCGAATGCATTTAGTGCAATTTTCTTAAGAATATCCCCATAGTGACCTTCCAAACTCAAATTTTTTTGTAGATCCTCACTCAACTGTTCTCTTGGCTTCAAATATAAAATTTTTAAGAATTAAGAATTAAAAAAATGTGGAAATGAACTTCATGGTTTTCAATGATTTTGCTCGATAAGCAGCAGTGAAAACTCAAAATTTCATAAATTTACTTTTTCTTAATTGCCATCACTTTAGCGCACAATGAGAAGAATATTATACTTTTTTTAAATCCTCAACATTAACTTCGAGTCGGTCGATGAACAATACAAAAAAGAAAGAGCAAAACTTGAGGGAAACCGACTGCCTGTGACCTTCAACTTTGCTGCCGTAATTTATACAAACCCAGTTGGTTTTTCCCGAAGCCAACGAGATCGGAAAGTTTTGTCATTAAGTCAAAACGCCCACATAAAAATCGAGCCATTTACTTTTCAGGTATGTTACCTGACCGACGTAGTTGCTGTTTCTGAGCTTCCAAGATTTGCCTGCTCCGGCGGTCGCACCGTTGCAACTATTATTTGTTGTGAGTTTTATTTTTGTTCACGCATAATTGCGGTATTTTCCCACAACCCCAAACAAATTCTAGCGCAACCATCCATTGGCTAAGCGTTGAACGGCTACCTGAATGTAACAGATAATCACGCCCGGAACTCCATATTGCAATTTGTGTTAATGTGTATATGTTTGTATGTGTGTTTGCATGAAGAATGTCCTGCATTGCTTTTGACGTACAAACACACCTACGCTTACACATTGTACATATGTATGTAAGTATGCGGGCATTTGAGAGTGGATTCATTGAAAAAAACGCAATTCCGACTATGCGAGTCTTCACATGCCTCGTACAACAATTAACCTGTGCCAACACAGCAGCTTAGCACAAGGTGACTGTCGAGCAATTTTGGGAATTCCCAAACGAATGTGCGTGCACAGCGGAAAGTAGACCCCTAACAAATCATTGTTGCTTGTCGCAGTTGCACCAAGTCTACTCAAATACCACATACCATATAGTACTTATGCATACAAACCTACCTTCGATTGGCGTTTACACGTCCCGCTTATTGTTGTTGTTTCCGTACTTGACAGACATTTAGTCGTCAGCATGACAGGTTTTCTAGCATTTGCCGGCCCCATAGCAGTCAATAAACAAACCGATTTTTATTATTTTTATGCCCAATATACATACATACATAAATATTTATAAGCATACATGTACATATGTACATATGTATGCGTCCACCAAACCAAAGCATACGAATTGTCAGAAAATGACGGCCTATTTTTCAATCTCGAACGAAAAGTCTGACGAACGATTCGGGTCCAAACGAAATCGTCAATTGAAAATTATTGTCCAAACTTACGTTCTTATTTTATCGTCTCGAAAAAACTTGTCAGAATTGTTTGGTTTAATTTGCGTAATAGTTGAAAAAAAGAAACAAATTTAACGAAATATATATTGAAAGCTCAATTTTTGAAATGGGCGAATATGGATTTTTCTCCAACTCTTTTACTAGCACATAACTGAGCACTGGTAGTTTTTTTCAATAATTTTAAGTCGTGTTCGTGTTAGAGAATTCATATTTATTACGTTTTCATACGTAATAATCAGCTGTTACCTACTAGGTATCGCTAAGGAACCGAATTCGTATTAATGAATACAAAGACACGAGCAAACGACAGTTTGGACGAGACGAAAGCCATATTCGAATTAGAGAATCAGGCTGCTAAGTCTTTTTGCCTCAACGAATTTGTCGCATGACTTTGACTTTTCTTTCCACATGTTGTCATAACTAATTCTTATAAAAGTCGAAGCATGTTCTTTGATGGGATCTCAAGACTTGAGGCACATAAAATAAAGATATCCTTAAACAGGTGCTGCCTAAAACAGAATTATAATATGCATTCCAACTCGGTCTCTTTGTTTGGATACTAAGAGAATTTAACTTGATTTTTATTTTGAAGTTGTTTTGCTTTAAATTATAACATAATCGTTTTATACGATTCCATTAAACGCTATTTGGTTATCAGGTTTCAATTTTTTGTTTACATTAGGTGGCAAATTGCTCTACCGGCCGTGCGATTAAATGGTGCCTTCACGACAATGCGCCATATCTCTACACTTTCATGTAGACGTACGGACGTTGTTGTTCTCATGTGCATTCTTTTAAAACATACTCGTACTTACCTACCGATTTGATTGCTTAGAGCGTTGTTTGTGCAATAGATACACATTCATATATATATATAACTAAGTACATACATTTGTATGTAAGTACTTTTGTATGTACATAGTCAGTCGCCTGCAGCAATTTTCTGCATTCTCGATTTCTTTCTATTTATTTGATACTTTATTTTATGTATTTATTCGATGGTGCCAATTAGTCTGCCTACTATTTGCCAGCAGTTTTTCTTGGATTCCACACGCTCTTACCTACATACGAGTATTGTTCATATGTATGCCCACTTTTCGCGCATGATTTTTTCACACCGAAGAATTCTCTGGCAGGATTTTGATCTTCCTGTGATATGGTGTGAATAAGATGGAAACGAAAGTAAATATATTAGTATGGGTGTGTCCGTGTTGCCATGAGTGGCTGTTCGGATGGACATCTGTAGGTTTGTTTATACAAAAAATTTTATATACAAGAACGTTAATTTCGAATAATTCTAAGCTTAATCCGAGTTGAGATGGTGACCGTTGCTGAGGAGAGAGTATTGCTGCACTACCTCCTGCATTGTGTTTGAATCGAAATCGCATTGTGTTCACGTACATTTTGCGCGCATTTCATATAACGTTTTCAAAAGCATTTCCTTTCCTATTTACTGCTATTGTTGAGCTGCGGCTGGTTGAGGGATCTGCGCAATGAGATACATATACGTACATATATATGTCGTTCAAATGTAGATATACATATACTAAACTCATTCATGCAAAATATATACATACATAGATATGTACACACGTGTATTCGTACATATGTATGTGTGGGTGTGTAATTAAACCAGCTGTCGCTCAGCAGTTTTTAGTGTTTGGGGTGCGGAAAAATCATTGATCTGCCCGTCTGTTTGTCCGGCTGAGTATCTTACGTTAGCTGAGTTGATCCGGTAATTGTGCCGTATATGGAACAATGGGTGCTTATTGGAAATTTATAATCTTTTCGCATTTCAATTATAAATAAATAGATATGTACATATGTATGTATGTATATACAATTGTATGCATATTTGAGTACAGTTTATAATTAGCAAATTTCCGATTGCGTTCAAATTTACGAGCTGTGTCACGGAATGCTAACACACCAATTTCAACAATAATAGCTGCTCAAAAACGTAATAAATATGTATGTGTATGCGTATGAGTGTAAGCATAAAATAATAGTAAAATAAAAAATAAAAAATAAGTAAATAAATAATAGATATTAATACTGCAATGAAAGTGTTTTCTCGTACAACGAACAGCAACGCCCCAAATACCATTAAGTTATCGCTTAACTTTACTTTTAAGGAATATCTGTGCTCCGCTTATGAAAGATGTTCGCTTATGAGTATCCCGAAATTAAATTCCTTCTTCGTTTCTTATAAAAATAAAAAAAATTCCCCGTTCGCATCCACATATGGAAGATTTCTGTTTGTTTATCGGAAAGTCCGCATATGTGAGAATATTTTCTATGAAAAAACTAAAAATTGTTCGTTCGTAAAAATACATGCGCTTATGAGAGATGCCCGCTTATTAGATCGTCGGTCTATAGGAACCATCACCGTATATGTACCAATATAAATTATTGAGAACAGTGCAATTGTTTACAAATCACAAAAAGTCTGACAAAATTCAAATTAAACCCTATTATATTGTACATACATATGTATGTATATCATAACTTCTCTCCAGTACAAGGAAGTGGTGGGAGACTAATGATTTCGTTAGACATTGGGTACTGACCATTACTTATCCTGATACTTACGTATGTAGGTATTCCTTATTAAGTCGATGAAGTAACCACGCTTTGAAGAACAACCAATTGAGATTAAATCAGTATTGATGATACGACAAATTACAAGCTCTCAAGACAAAGAATATTAAAATGTGCATACATATATTAAATATAAGTAAGCACATACATACATATATACGTATGTATGCATGTAGGTAGTCCACGAAATATATTTGTGCATGTGATAGATTTCGCTATAAAAAGAGTTTAAGAGTTCTTAAATGACTCAGAAAACACCATAGAAGTATTGTATATGTACATACATACATACATATGTAACTTTGGAAATGTTCAAAAGTTCTAACCCAGGATTTTTTGAGGGACGAACAAGTACATAGAGCAGTAAAGCAACTATCAGAAGTAGTAGGTTTTACAGTCTCAATTTTATCTATTAATTTTATACATATGTACGTATGTACGTGTGTGTAGATATATTTTTCTTTTTCGGCAGTATGTAGGCGAGCCCGTTCGCCAAATCAAAACAGATTTCCTCTAGTATGTACATAGATATGTATGAGCGTTTTGTATGAATGAACGGATCCATCAATGAAATCGTGCTGCCACGCAAATCGACGCGTACTGATCGACCAACTAGCCTATCATCCCACAATGCGTTTGATTTAGTTTGGACAAACCAGATTTAATACAATAAATGAAATGAGTAAAGCAAAGCAGCGAAATAGAATTAGTATAATAATAATACTCGCAATATGTTGGTATATCAACATCAAAGTGCCAAGCAACGGCTACGCACTTTTGCTAGTTTTTAGCTTTTTGTTTTTTTTTTTATTTGTTACTCGACCGTGGTTTGGCGTTTTGGTGATTAGATTTGCACGACTGTTGGTGTTAAATTAATGAATTGATTTTCGATTTTTTCGTAACTGTTTGTAAAGAGATTTTGATTTGTTGTTTGGTTATGTGGTGCTTAGCTTACCACGCACCTTTTTTGATTCATTACATTTAAATATTTATGTATGTATGTGTGTATGTATGCATGCACATACATATGCACGTGTTAGTATGTATACACAATAATTCACGCCGACGGACTTTTGAGTGGTCGGGCAGACAAACAGGCGAAAACAAAAACATCAGACTGCGCCGGAAGAGCAGACTGATAGGCAGCAAAGCACTCAATTACGGACCCTACTCTTACATGCATACATCCATACATACAAAAACAAATGCAATTTACAACCGCCTAACTGTCGGATGCCGGACGGATGTTGAGACAGGCGACAACCCGCCGCCAATCAACAATCATCGGTCGCTGTTCGCTGTTCGCCGTTCGCCTGTCGCCAGTCGCCAATGGCAATTGAGGAGGTGTTAAAATGTTGTTAACTGATTCTTATTAAATGCACCGACAATAGCACATCAACAATAAAATCAAACTGTATTTATACATTCTCATAATGACTCTGGGGTTTTATTTCTTTTTATATGTATAAGCAACATTTAAATTTCTTAAATTTTTTATAAAAATTTTGCAAGCGACACCAAACTTCAATGCAACGGCATCATTTGTTGATCATTGGCCGTCCGTCGCTTCAATAAAAGCTTTGATGGAGCGAATGGACGTCATGTTGCTTACCGCTCGCAGATTTGACTTATTTGACTTTGCAGACCGCCGTCGAATTCGGCGGCTTTGGAGTCGCGATTGTTTGGGTTCGTTTGCTGGTATAAGTACGGACTTTTTATCTAACTTGCGGATGCCCACAGCGCACTCCGGTTATGCGGCAACTTCATTGGTTTGTCACAAAATGTCAGTTGATTTACCGACAATTTATCTATCCGTTGTCACCTTCTGCACTTTTGTTGCAAATTCATTTATTTAATTAGCGTTTCCTTGTTGGCAATTTTTTGGCGTTTAATTTTGCCTTCTATTTCATTTCTTTAATTAAATTTTCGCTTTTATTTCTCTATTTTCTTTTGCTCAAACTTGGTGCTATTTTGTTTATTGTTTTTGTGCCTACGTATTTGGAAGCGCACGCCGATGCGTTCGCCTGTGCTTGGCAAAACGTTTAAAGCCATTTTTGGCACAAGTTAGTAGTTAGCCAGTTTGTCGATTGGTCTGTTGGTCGGCCGGCCGTTCCCCAGTGCTCGTGGGGCTTGGGCGCTGCCTGTTTGCTGACGCTGCACACTTTGTGGTCTGCCTACTAGTTGGCTTGCGGACTGGCTCTGTGGGCTGGCTTGTCTGCCTAGTTTGTCATCTCATGGCAGTCAGTGTTATTTCGCCTGTCTAGCTATACGACTTTATGTCTGCCCCTTTGTGCTACAGTCAGTATTTCCCTCCATTGAGGGCCGACTCCTCGGCTGTACTTATCCGCCACACGCCTGAACCATCCACCATCCACGCTGCCTTCTGTCTGTTGATCTGTTTTTCTTCTCTTTCTCTCCTAAATTGGTATTGGGTTTGTTTGCTCTATGCCGCCACGCTTGTGTGGGCAGAGGGAACTCTAAATGCCCACAAGGTGTCAAATTGCAATTGAGTTTTTGCTTTTATTTGGTTAATGCTTTGCTGTTGTTGCCGTTAGAGCTTTGTTTGCTATTTGTTTTATTGTCACTAATTTCTCATTTCCTCTCTCGCCAATCCCTTCTCGCCAATTATTGTCATTGTTGATTTGCAATCGAAATGTATTTTGAACGGTGATTTAATCATTTTGTCGCTTTACGGATGCATTTTGAATTAATTTATTTTAAAGTCTCTGTGACTGGTTCAGATTTTAGGTTCAGCTCAAATGGTTTTGGTTTTGTATTTTCATTGCTCTATTATTGATAGTTGAAATTGCGCTCAAATTGGCCGGAAGTGTGTTAATTTTATTTTGAAAACTCTACGTTATTGGTAATGTGTCATCCTCACCTACCTATGCACTAGGTATGTGAGCTAAACCAACAAATCCACCCCTTAGGTTTGGATCAAGAATGATAGAAAACAAGATTGTGCCTTCCACGCAGAGAGCAACTGATGGTAACATAATAATATCAGAAGAAAGGAAGATGGCATTTGGTTCGTTAAGGCGATTCGAGTTTAATACAGCATTAAAACAGATTTTTAGATGTTTTTATCTAAATTCCATAAAAATGGGAAGCCATACATACATATGTAGTACATGTATGTATTTATGTACCTATGGGTCACAATAAAAATTTTGAATTATTGCTCTCCATTAGGAAGGGTGCGGTGTGCACGAAATTTGTATTTGCATAAAAGTGGCCACTTCCATTCCAAGTGAAAGTAGTCAACATCGTCATAAGCTTTTCTATCACAGCGCATCACCTTGATATGTACATACATACATAGATATGTATGTACATGGATATGTAGATATGCGTACATACATAAGTACTTGGGCTTTTAATATTTATCTTTATTTGTATTTTAGCACTCGCCTATCCATTCATCCTGCCATACTTTCTATGATTCCTATGGGCGTCACGTCAAGTGCGTTCGATCGTCTTCCTCTTCTTCTCTTTCTAAAAATGCAGCTATTAGTATGTACATACATACACATATATATATATATATATATATATATATATATGCATTCTGCGCCATAAATTGGCATCCAATTGCCATAAATGCCCTGCAATTCACTACCAATCAGCGCAGCGGGCCAACAAAACACTCCACGATGTCTCCCAGCCTCGCTGTCGTCGTACTGGCGTGCCTACCAGCTAGCGAATAAGCTATCGAGACCACGTTGACGACAATCCTATGCTGGTATGTTCCACATGTTGCATGAGTGAGTGTTGCAGTGGCGGCGGTTCAATGACTTTTGCACTTCTATCTAAGAAAGCTGACAGGCTAACAAACTTGTAACTTGCCGGCCAGTGAAATGGCTACCGAATACGAGTACGCATTTAAGTACATATGTATGTGTATGTACATATGTATGTATAAATAAATAAATGCATTTACTTTGAATTCCATTTAATTTTTATTAATTTTTTCACGCGTTTCTATGTACTTGTTGCTGTTCACACGATGACTTACGGACATAGATACATTACAAAGTTGCCTTGTTAGTTGTGGCGTTGTTAGCGTTGTCAGCAAAGCCACCTACGTCGTCTGTACACCACAGACAGGATGTGCTGTTGGCGTATTGCGGATTGCGGAGGCGCACCCAAAAAAAAAACAATGTACTGAGAATAGTCGGCCGAAAGGAGGACATTGGCATTTAAATATGTACATATCCACATACCTGGCGTTGGGGGTGTGTGTATGTGTGTGTAAGTGTGAAAATATTGATTTTAATGGCCAAGTTAAAATGGCATATATGTATGTACACACATACATATACATATGAATGTGTGTAAGTGCAAAAGCATTAAGGCGCAAATATAGCGAAGCACTGAAATGCCATACCAACTCAAACCCAGTCTGCCCATATAGTCGTACATACAATATACATATAGGATATTATAGTAGTCAATTATATATAAATATGTAAATGCATATGTATGTATGCATGTATGTATATATGTATGTATGTATGTATGTGTGGACATATGCATGTACATACATATGTAGGTATGTACAAATAAACATCTTAGTATAAAACCTTTGGTTGACTGGGTGGTTGTGTGTTGTTGCTAGCTCCTTTCGGCTGGCGGATGACGTCGCTGTTATTTGTGCTTTTGGTGCCGCTGGTATGCTCGTCTTCATTTGTTTTTGCAAATTTGTATTTGTTGTTGGTCATGCAATTCGCTCTTGCGCTATACTCGTATGCCACATTCTCGTTCTGCATTAATTATCAAAGTGCAACAATCTTTTTTAATTTAAATTCCTCAAAACGCAACGAATAGAGGAAATATACACAACAATAATAACAAAAACCACAGAAGCAATACCAGCATTTGCAGTAGGAACGACAACACAGAAAATTTTGTGCGGCATAGAAAAATTGCGGCATTTCATTTGTGTTTCGTCAAAAAAATGAAAATTTTGATTGCAAGCTGTTTGTCAATATGCCTGTTTTTTATTTTTCTAGATTTCAACATGTACATATGTATGTACTTATGTATATAAATTTCCCCAGATTCCGTTGGCGCTGCTGAATTGCTGCGTTTCCCCAAATTGATACGAATCTCACAGACAGTACGGCACATTTAATGAAGGCGAGGCAGTCGCTAGCCCCTTATGACTTCTGCCGCCCTAGCACCGACAAAAAGCCTAGACCTACGGCAATGTTAATTTGCATTAACAACCGCGAACTATTTCTGTCCATCCAAATGCGAATTAGCTCTGCTAGGAATGCACCAATTGGTGCATTTAAACTATATGCTTTTTGTACTAATAATTATTAAAAAGAGCTTACTAATTGTTTTACTTTTAACAGGTTTATTTTGTACCGGTAACAAAACGGTCGTTACCGGTTACAAAAGGCTCTGTTAAAGTTTACACACTTTTCGTAGTCTGTGCACACTTATTACCGGTGAATTTTGTTACCATCCTATTGGGTGTATATATAACAAATTTAATGTTATTTGTAGTCGATTTTACGTGAATTGTACGTAAAAGTGGTAACATGTGGTAACAGTGGGAATTTTTTAATTTTTATACAATTAACTGTTTACGGCGTTACCATTTGCGTTACTAGAAGTGGTTACAAGTTTTGGTAATAAAATTGATTGGTAACACAATTTTTGCAAGCAAATCACACCACACACACCTTCAAATTTTCGTAAGTTTTTTCCATCTTTACTTTTTCATTTAAATCAGCTGTCTTAAATGCACATTATTACCATCTGTCAGGGTGGAAGGCAAATTTGCATTTAGCCTGTCGTCTGACAAGGCTTTATGACAACATGTGGCATGCCATAAGCAACTGGTAAATGATGCACACGTTCTGGTTGTTGTTATTACTTTTAATAAAGATAACATATTCAATGTTTATGTGTAAAAAATTAAAATACTCTTATGTGAATATATGTATGTATGTATGTATGCACATATGTATACTGTGTGTCCGTTTGGTTGTCTGCACATGCGATTTGCGCGCCGCAACAATCATATCCGCAATTGCAATTCGGCTTTGGGGCGAGGTATGGGGATGGTCGTTCGCTGCAAATAAAAAATGAAAGAACCAGATCTGTAGCAATGAGTCACAGTAGATGCATATGTATGCACACACATACATACATAAATATTTATAGTCATATGTAGTATATGCGTGTGTGTATGGGTTTAGATGAGATAGTTTTATGTGGTCAAAATAGAAAATTATGTAGCTTTCATTTCCACTTGTTAGAGAGTTTTGTGAAATAGTAGTTTTCGAGATCTTAGTAGTTTTAGGGCTTTTGGCAATTATTGAGGGAAATATCGATTGAACTAACCTCTGACTAAATCGTTCAAAGACATCGAACGATACACATGAAAAAAACGTAAGTGACTTTGTTTTAATAATTTTCTTTTTAATGCAGAAATGTTCCTACAGCATCTAAATGCATTTCTACACCAAAAAGAAACTTCTGAATAAAATTCCGCTTACTTTCTTTTTGCGGTTAGGTCTCTATATATTCTTCCTCCGTAAGAAAAATTTAAATTTTGATGGTTGTTTGAAAAATGTTCATTTAATGCGAAATAAAAATAAAAAGATTAAAAACACAACCAGTTAAAATCAAAATTAATTGAAATTAAAATTGGTCAAAAATCTAACGTTGTAACGAGTTATGAAATGAATGCAGTTTTTGTACCAAACCAATGTACCCAAATAATACATACATACATATGTACATACATAGATTGCGATAAAAACGAATTAAAAATACACAAAAGTCTGATTTATTGCTAAGATATTTAAAAAAAATAAAGCTCATTTTTGTATCACCGACCACAAATTTTGCTATCGAAATAACTTTTCCACTATGTGATTTACATCAATGGAAAATTTGTTAGGTAGTGTTATCGAAAAAATCGCTAGCTTCCAACATTTGCTTACTCGTAAAAACTAATATTTATATCTACATACATATCTACATAGACACATATGTACATACATACATACATACACACATACACGAAAAAAGTCAAATCAAATTTTGAACCAAATTCTTGGCAGCATGTGATGTGGGTGGCATGATTCATAAGAGCAACTAAAAATAATTTACTTACTTGCACACATAAAAACAAACATACATACCATACATACATACACACATTGCTTATTTCAATTGCAAAAAACAAAGCCTCCGAAGGAAAGTGGGCGTGCGCTGCCTGCCAGTCACTTGACCAACCATGCACATAGACCTGCACTCATACAGGATCCAACCACCGAGCCACCCACAAAAGGGCACGTCCGCCACAAAACAACTAATATAATAATGTGATCTGATCACAACAGACAGCTGGTCTACCCATTGTCAGCAGATCTGCAGCATTGCAATGCGTCACAACATCAGCAGCTCTCAGGCAAAATGCAACACGCCCCAACGTCTCGTGCTAGCTAAAAATATACAAATCGGCCAAAAATTGATATAAATGACAATAAGAAATAAAATGGCATACCAAAAGCAGCAAAAAAAACCGCTGACAAAGCTAATATACTAAATAAGTTAAAACCCGAAAGGGAAAATCGAACAAAAATTCCGGCAACATGTGATTGCAACAATAGCAATAGCGATGAAATGAGTCTTGCGAATTTTTCAAATAACTTCGACGCATCGACGTTGGGCTACTACTGTATTTTATTATTGTAGTTTTTGTCGCTGTAGCTGCAGCAATTTGTAACAATGTGGAATGTGTTGCTAATGCTATTATTAAATGGCTGTTTGTGGCAATTAGAAATGTAATCAAAAAAATGTGCTGAGTATTTTGGGTGCCTATTAGCAGCAATTAAACGTTTTACTCAAAATCTTTGAATATTTTTTCTTTGTGCAATAAATTTTCTTATTTTTGCTGAGTTCATAGCTGGGTGTGTGGGACTAATATTAGGCAATAACAATTAACTGTGCTATGCAATAAAATAAATATATGTAGTATATATGTACATATGTATGTATACTAAATATAAATAGCAATTGTTGCAAGTAATCACCTACGTGGCAATGAGTTGGCATCAACCGATTACCAGTATGACGATTTTGATGACTAGCTTTTAGCTTTTGGAGAAAGAAAAGCAAGGGACGGCGAGGAGATAATTAAAGTTATATAGCTAAATACACATATGCACATATGTACATATGTATGTATTTATTTTTCTTTTGAAGAAATTCTGAAACACGCATAAAATATAATATACATACATATATATAATATGTACTAAAAAACGATCTCCCCTAAAGTGGGGTATCGCGTCATTTTCGGAACCGAAACAAAAGAGCCTTTTGTAACCGGTAGCGACAGTTTTGTTACCGGTGCAGAATTGGTCTGTTAATGTCAAAAATAGCTAGTGAGGCTCAGTCTGGAGCCTTATCTATGCAGATAGCAGACAATCGTTTAAAAATAATCAATAAACAAATTAAGAACCGCGAACATACTACCACTACACATACATATGTTTGTATATACCTGATACAAAAAAAAAAATTTAGTCCCGATTTTGAATTTTTATGCGTCAAACCCATCTTCCCCGACTTTTTCAAAGATTTTATACAAAAATAATTTTTTTATACAAAAGTGTATAATTGTTTTTAATTTTATGAATGTACCTGTTTAAATTCATATCTGGAAAAGAGGTTTTCTATTTTTTCCATGTCTTTCTCCTTAAATTTTGTCAGAAGTGGAAACATTCGTTATTTATTTCGCAAGTTGCCGAAGAAGCATATATTCGATATAGTTTTCCAAAAATTCAATAAGCTGGCTCGCTCAAAAAGAGATCTGACATACATATATCATGTACTTTATTTGTATTGCAGAACCGTTGAAGCCTCGTCTCTTGAACCAAGTGTTTGCTTCCACGCCCTGTCTGATTGCTGACATGTTCCATACAGTTCGAACGATCGTTTGATTGGTTGCAGAGTTCGGCTCTTTCTCACTAGTTGAGTCTTCTAGATAGACACCCCGTTTGCTAAGGTCATCTGCCCTTTCATTCCCTTCTACACCCTTATGCTCCGGAACCCAATAAATGTGCAGACTTTTACACTCTATTATTGGCTTATAACAGGTGCTGTGCGAAAGCAGAGCCTTAATCGATCTATGTATGTAGATGTTAACTCGCCCGCAAGCTGGTTGCATTTCTGATATCAAATAAAATACTGTAGTGATCCGGCGTTTATAAGACTTACCGAGCTCCTGATCTCTGGCCAGTAAACTCCCTTTTGCACTTTAGACCCGGCCGTGTAAACCATACTTATTGTCTTCCTCACACCCCTACCCCATCCATCAACCTCTACCACGGCTCCAAGAGACCTATCGAAGTTGAGGCCCGGGATCACGTTTTAAGTTCTTAAAGTCAGAGAGAACGCTGTCTGGATGTGACCGAACGTTCTGAACTCATTTGCCGGAGAGTCTTGCGGCAGTTGGAAATGCTATGTTCAACAAGTTTTATTACTCGGCCGATGGAAATTTGTTAATTGTGTTTGAACTTAATTGCATCTCTGTATGAGTATGTAGATACTCATTTTACTCGAATGCCTATAAACTCTTTATTATTGCACCGAGTTGATACTACTAGTAAAATTTGAACTTAAAAAATTTCAAATATATTTAGGTAATAAAGCAGATAATTGCATGATGGAAAAAGCTAACTGTGTACATACAACATATGCCGATGAAATCGTGTACATACATATATACAGTGTATGTAGGTTTTTTATTTGTGTCATAAGTTGCATCAGCAAATGCAAAATAACAAATATAATAGTCGACCAACTGCAGTATAATCGATATATGTACATACATATGTGCATATATACTATGTATACAAATATGTAACTATGTAATTATTTTCTCAAATTGGGCGGCAAAATGTAATAAGCCATTAGAAATGAAAACAAAACGAAAGCCAATTTAATGATGATGTGACAGTTTCCCTTTTTTGCGGTTAGCAATATACTCGTACGAGAATATTCTCACCAATGTACTTATGTACATACATATGTATGCATGTGTGTATGAAATTAATATATGTACATATGCCACATACGCCTTACGCTCATTTATAAGTAAAGTTTATTAACAAGCTTAATAAGCAACAATAACAATAAAATATAGGGGAAAAGAGCTATAGCAATGATAAATATTTTATAAATGTACATACATGTGTACATACATATGTACATATGTTTAGTACATATAAGTACATCTGATATGAGAATCACAAGTAGGTAAAAAGAAAGGGTCACCCGCCGAATAAGGTAAACTTATTGCTCACTAGAAATTCATCATATTTGAGAAAATGGTGATCACAAACGATTGAGTACAACAACAATGGACATGATGTAGGTATATATAAATCATTTAGTCTTTAGTTTTCAAGCAAAATTAGGCGAATATTATTTGTGGGGCAATAAAAATTTTGAATAACTATTGGAGTGCAGATGCAGTAAATCTAGATAAGCATCCTGAGACCTTTGAAACATTTTAAAGTGCTGGAATGGATACTGCATGTACAGTGTTGGACAGTTTGCCACTTAGGTCTCATTATCATACAAACAAATGTTGTAAACTTTTCAGTCAGAGTTTTAGAAACTTTTCGGGTTTTCAGATTCGGTAGATTTACAAAAACAAACTATTTAAACGTACACTGGCAAGCAAAGAGCTTGATGTGGAAACCTGTGAATCAAATGTATGAATGTTGTCGAGGGCATATTAAAAACACTTCACGCCAAATTGTTATAAGCAAAGCGGCGTGAGGATTTGGATTTTTCAATCTGCCAAAAAAAATTAAGATAAAAAATTAATTCTGAGAGGTGAAATAACACTGCAGAACTGAGTTTTACTTTTGATCGATCAAAGAAATATAAGTAAAAAAAATTTTTTATGAAAAAGTTAGAATAAAACAATAACGATTATCTTTTTCATAAAACTTATAAAGTAATCGAAAAACGAGCTTTATTGTTTTACATTAAAATGTATAGATTTAAATTCTTTTTTCTGAGCGACTTATAAAAGTCGAAAAATAGTTATTAACTATAACTTTTACAGATATCACTCAAGCGCATGCAAAATATATCTATATACATATGTACATACGTACTACATGTACATACATACATATGTATACGAGTACTCAAAGCTTTTGATTTTTTCAGTTAAAATTAAAAAATAATCGTTTTTTGGGTCCTTGGTATAGGCACATGCAAAAAATATAAACAGAAGTACCAGGAAATCCGTGAAAAAAAGAAGTAAATAAAATCTTATAAAAAAGTATTTTGAGTGTGATGGTATTTTGTAAATTTTTACAAAATTGCAAACTCATTACGGCGATTGATCTGACACACGAACTCCTCGTATAGATATAACAAATAATTTCGTTTTGTATTTACTCTCACTTCCCTTTTTTTATCTGAAAATAAATTTATTTGAATAATTGAATGCACATACATACATACATACTATGTATGGTTTTAGGCGTGTAAAATCAAATAAATGTATGAATCCATCTTATATTTTTAAACAGTCCATCTATTTGCCTCATCTATATTTCCCTCTCGAAAATGGTAACGGCAGTAATGTTAAGTGAATATTTTTATTTCATGGGTATTCATGTAGATATGCATGTACATACATACATACATACATATGTATTGTATCTATGTACATATGTGTGTATTTACAAGTATGCATTTGTATATTTGCTTTGGCGGCGAGTGCGACCAAAATTGGTGTATGCAACATACATTCCATAAATCCACAATGCATAAGCACCTGAAACGCATGTCGCCTTTCAATCAATAGAGCCATACATATTGTGCGCACATATGTATGTACATATGTACATACATACATACATACTTACACACTTTAATACATATGTATGTATATATACGAGTGCAAACAATTGCGCGGAGACGATGACGTTACCTGAACAACAGCGACTCTAAATAACTCAGCAATCAAATCAATCAGCTAATCAACTATCCATTCAAAGTGCGCGTGTACCGCAACGATAACGCTGCCAACGCTTACGCCACCGGTACTGGCACCGCCACCGCTGCTGATCTCATCTAATCGCAACCGATCGCACCATATGTTTGATTGTTTAAGCGCCCGTGTATATACATATAAATACACACACACACATGTATGCACCTTGTTTCCCCCAAATTTTCCAAAGGCACTTTTATTTTCACATTTTTTCAACTCTATTTTTGTTTTGGTCAGATGGCAGATATGGTGTTGGTTATGTTGAAGCGATCACGTTGTTTTTTATGGCGTACACAAGTAGCGCCAGCATTTCTAAATATCCATGCTGGTTTTGGCAATTCAGCTTTATTTTTTAGTTTTTGTTATTTGATAGATGGCTCTACATACACAGTATATACAGCGCAATTAAATGATGACCATTTGAGATTTTTTCATTCAAAATTGTAAAGCTGATTTTGCTCAATTTTACTTAAAACATACACGGGGAAAATGTGTGCAAATATTTATTTATTTTGAATGTTGTCTAATAGATGTATGTAAGAGTTATTGGTGTTTGACGAACGTGATGTGGGCGCGGACTTAGGTAATTGTGAAAAACTATTTGAGAAATTTATTAAGTTGAATTTATTCGGGAAATCTTGAAACTTGTCCATTATTAATAAATACGCAGCCATGCATACATACACACACTACATATGTACATATGTTTGGGCACGTAATTTATTATAATCATACACCTTTGGCCCTGAATACTCCCTAGATATTTACTATCCCATTCACGGGCACTCTATGGTCATTCACATAAGTATGTATGCATGTATGGATGTATGTGTAGTAGTGTCAATACCGAATATTTGCTGGCTCTCGACTGCCGGCGACCACTTGTCTCCTGCTGACTGATTGACAGTTCAACACTTCAAGCTGTCACATTTATCCCACAACAAATGACTTTATAACGCGTTCACTACCCTTTTTACCCAAGTTCAATATTTGTACTCCTATTAACGTCCACTCTTAGGCGTTTATGATTTGTTTATTCAAGGAAATTGTTTACTGATCCCAAAATTATTTCTTTGGGGAATTGATATTGGAAAATGGGGTCAAGATATGTTAGTGCATTGCAATGAATGATTAGAAGATGAAATCAACTGACAAAGTATGAGAATAAATATGGAAAATATGTATGACACTCGCATGTATTGCTGCCAATTTGAAATAATTTTTGAAAAATTAAGAAAAATAACTCGGACCTGAACATGCCTTAAGCGATGTCGTCGATATAGCATATACATATGTATATATAATTAAGTATGTATCTATGTACATACATATATCGACGATCAGCCATGAAGATGCTATGACTCAGGAGCGTGTAAATTAAGAAATTCAAAAGCCAAAATGTGTGCCAAAATATCGAAGCAAAGTTAAAGGGAAAAGAGTGTTTGTGAATGAAGCATAAAAACATTTTTTACTAATATTTAATTTCAACGTTTTAAAATTATAAGCAAAGAAACAAGAAACATATCGAGCCCTTAGATAGCAATGAAGAGAAGTAATTCCAAATACAACAACCTCGAACTGATTCGTGGAAAAACTACCATAGTTTTAATAGCCAGTTTAGCGAACGTGCATTTTCGAAGTCTGGATTTAACTACATTTTATTTCTACAATATTATCTACTTTGTGAAGCAATACTTCGACATTAACAATTTTTTCTTCTTCCAAGTAAAATGAACCATTCTAATAATAAAAAATAACAAGTTGGCGCTTACATCATATAGCTCGATGGCTGGCCGAACTTTCCCCACAATTTGTGTTTAGCGTATTGATCTTGTATCATAAGTTGAGGGACCTACAGTTTTCCGCCGATTCCTGAATAGCCTTTTCGTGACAGAAATGCGATCGGGTTGCTATTAACAAATTTTTTAGCAGTACTGGCTAATCCAAAAAAAAAAACAATTAATTGCGCTGAGCGCTTTCTCCGCACGACGTCAATTAGTTTTATGAACACATCCCTAAAACCGTAAATTTTGAATTTATTCTCGAATTCGAAGATCGATAATCGAAAATCGAATGCCAAATTCAAATTATGAGCTGTGTAATCCTGTCGAAATTTTCGTTGCGCATCGAATTTTCTATCGAACAGAATTTTGCTTTCGACGCTGTATCATATTGTGGGAAAATTCCAGAAAATGTAAATATTTTGCAATTGTTTTTTGCTTTTTGGCGACGGAACTCTATTATTAAACTATTTTTGTCAATTTTATGCATGCTCTAGGTCGTAAGCATGAAACAACTACTGGAAAGGCTGGTTTAATTGATCGAAGAATATCCTCAATTTGCAAATAAATTTTCCGAAATGTTAAAGCAGCTAAAAAATGGGAAGAATTCTCGCTGGAGCTAAATTGTTTGGGATCACCTGTTAGAACGGCAACAAAGTGGGTTAAGGTTAACTAAATTAATATTTTATTCCACAAGAAATATATTTAAGCTTTGGTATTTGCATCCCTGAGCACAAAGTCGTAGCACTGATGCAAATTTTATAATGGTTGGAATTGTTTTGGCACGCGTACATTGCTGCAGTGACTCTTCCCCTTTACACACCCCTCCTTAAAGAGTCGAAAGTTTCTTATATTCAAATCTGTAAACAATATATTTATATACATATGTTATCAATACATATGTATAAAACCTTCTTTCAAATATTACACTTACGCTGTGAATGTCATTTCTAAAGGGTTTGAAGCATCCTTTAACCGTTTTCTACTTCTTGCCAATTCCAGTAAACTTTCATCCTTCTCAGTGGCATAACTACCACCGGGTTTACCGGTCTCAGAGACCGGGGCCCCGAGCACCAGGGGGCCCCCAAAAGTGGCGAGAGAAAAAAATTTATTTTTGTAAAAAACGCAAGAAAAGTAAAACTTTTCGTACTACCAGATTCATAGTTTGGCGCGCAACGTTGCGCTTTCAGCATTTTCCCTTCCCTCTCCTCCCCCTGCCGTGCTCGACAGCGTTTGCACCTCTCGCTCAGTGCGCTTTCTCTCTCCCTCACTCATCTGGAAATACTGGAAGTGCAGCTTTTCCGACATTACCGACCTGTATGCGGTTCAATGCGTTTCGAATAATTCAAGAGTTCAAGCTTAAACGTAAATTGTTCTCTTGAGGCGCTAATTTTATAGTGAAATTTGAACTTAATACTGAATCGTACCTCTGCTAAGTAACTGTAATATTAAAATATATATAATAGATCATAAGAGGAAAATCTCTTTTTCGTGGTTATGTTGTGGCATTTGCGTCATTCAGTTTTATTTGCAAATGAAAAATTCTGTGGGACGGTAAATAAAAAGTTATGTACTCTATCGGGATTCGACATTCGCGTCATTTGCAATGAATTACTCAATCGGTTTGAGAGTTTGAAGAACGTGATAAAAACTTTTCGAGTACTCCAACCTAAGGAATTGAATAAAATGACGGATCAAGAACTCTACAAAGAAGCTGTGATACTTGCTGATAGTTATGCTGACGACATTAATGGCAAATTTCCTGAACAGTTAGTATCTCTTCGATCATGCCTCAAAAAATAAATTGAAAAACTTACTTCTGTCAAGCAACTTGCAGATTTGTTAATTATTGAAAACGCTGCTTTATCTACCAGTTTTCAAGAAGTTTGCACAGCTTTAATTTTGCTTTTAATCATTCCGGTCACAGTTGCTACAACTGAGAGGTCTTTTTCAAAATTAAAAATAATCAAAACCTATCTTCGAAGTACATACCATGGGCCAGGAGCGTTAGAGTGATTTGAGTATTCTGTCCATTGACCGCGAAATAACTAATAGTTTGAGAAATAACTTGGATCAAATTACAACAATTGAATAGTAAGGGCCCCCTAGTGAAAATCCGACTTCGACCCCCTTATCTAATTTCAATGACAGCTGATAGAAATATACTATTGTGGATGATCTAATTTGTGCCATAATACCAAATGAAGTGCACATTTTTTCGATCAACTCTGTTGACCACAGTCGAAAATCGATTGCTGCTCATAATAAGGACCAGAAATTCAAATGGGAGTGCAGATGTATTTCTGGTCAATATCAGCCATTATCAGCAAGATGATAATTAAAAACTTGTGAGGGTCACATGGCTGTTTATTTTTAAAATAGATAATTTTATAATAGAAGATGAAAAAAATTTCTTGTGAAAGCCATCGACCATGCATATTCGTACAAACGTGTTTCCCTATATTAACCAAATAAATTTTTAAAAATAAAAACCAAAAATATTAGAAATTTTCTCGCACAAGAAGTGTGTAGTAAAAGCTCATAAAGTTTGCAAGAATACGAGCACACTTGCCCCCGCGTTTTAACCCAGAAATCTATTGTAAGTCTTAATGGGCGATTTGGTGCCAACCCTCAGCGCTGACAATGGCGCCGCAAACCAACAACATTGCTGTCGCAGCGCATTGTGTCTATAATTATTGGTGATATAAATTTTGTTGTTGTACGTTGTTGCGCTGCTTTATTGATAGCATATTTTGGCATTTTAGATTTACGAGTTGATTTCTAGTTTGCCTGATTTGTATCTTGCTTTTTTTAAACTTAATTAAATATATGAGCAATTTTTAAGCAGCACTCGTTTTTTAAATTAATACTGTAATTTGTTAACTGCACCGCAACCGACGATATTCTATTCGCTTGGATTTTTTATTTGGACCTTGTTTTTGTTAATGCGGTAATTATTTTCGACAATTAATTACTTTTAAGCTGACCTAAGCAATTTGATTTTAATTAATTTTAACATAGTTTAGCTTTTATTGGCGCGAAGCTGTCGCCCATAGCGCTAATTGTTTTTGTTGGCAGTGGCGATAGCGTCAACGCTGACAAAGTCGACGAATGGATGGCGATCAAAGGAGGCTGACTAGCGATTCTAATTTAATTTTTGCTTTTTCGCGCGATGTAAAACTTTCCCCCAAATTACTACCAACATACACACACCTATACGTACTGTAGTCCATTGCGAGTATGACTCAGCGTAGAGTACACTTTTTCTGGTTTTGTGTACTTACACACATACATATATAATTATTATTATTATACCCGTCTACTACATGTAATTATAAAGTAATTTTTTAATTATTAGTGGTTCGTTGTATTCCGTATATGTGGTTTATATGGCGATTGCTATGGAATTCTAACAATAAATAATATATGCAGTTTACTATGAAAAATACTAAATTCATGCCGTCTGCTTTCGTGTCTTCGCTCCGTCGATGCTATGAAAACATAAAGCCAGCAAAAATATGTACAAGGTGGTGAAAAAGTGTCAGACCATGTTCTTTGGACTTCAATTTTGTTTACTCTGACTTATTTAAAAAGTCAAATCTGGAATTCTTGTAGGCCAGGGAATATCACCAAAATGCGATAACAAACGCTTTCCATGGTTACTTCAAAACCAATTCCTTTTATTTTTGCCTTAAACATTTCATAAATGTACTGACATTTGCCACCACTAGCAGACGACTTTTGCGCCACCCTGTATTAAGCTGTATTTTCGAATACTTCTGATTTAGTTAATTACCAAAAAAATATTACTTATATATTTTGGATAATCAATGAAAATAAACTGCTAAACGGCTATACTTATAGTTTTTCAATAACAATTTTTTTTTGTTTTCTAAACAAATTTGCTACTTAAATCTCTACAAGTAATTTATCTTTTTCGAAAAAGAATACTGCCAACTTGGCGCAGCCAAAATAAAATCGATTTAAAGTTTGAGATATAAAGTCATGTGAAAACTAGGAACACATCATTTTGGACACGTTTGCCGTTTTTCGGATTTTTGATAATTTTCTTTGCTGACGGTGGTACGTATTTTCTTTCATACAAAAAATGGAAACAAATGCGTGATAGACAGCATAAAAAAAAAATGAAATTAAAAAGTCAACCGCATTTTTAAGGGACTTGAAACTTACACTTAATTATGCTAATATTTAATGGGCTACAAAACCGCATACTTACAATTTTTCTAAAAGTTCTGAATAAAAAGCTTATGTTGTAAGAATTTGTGGAATTTTCCCATTTTTTCTACAATCTTTGAAATATTGATTTATATGGTTATTAAAAAATTATATATATAATATAATATAATATAATATAATATACGTAAAAAAACGCCATTTCCATCCTCTTACACGATTCCGTAATTCATTTAAATTTTTTTGTTTTTGAAATGCATTACTTTATACATACATACATACATTCATATTTATATACATACATACAAATGTGCACATTGTATTTTCCATAAACGATTTCAAAAAATACTCTGCGCGAGGCACACACATTTAATAGCATCCAAAATATTTGTGGTATTTATTTATCACACCTTGTGCTAGTCCAATTAAGCAGCAACAAAAAGAAAGGCACAAATAGTTTTCCTCGCATTCAAAAGACAGACATTGAAAAGCGAAAAAAGTCAACCACTTTTTCTGCAACGACCATTTTGTATGCACAGAGAAATGTGAAAAACGTTAATCGGTACTTGCGTGCATGCCCACGAAACATACAGATACGCATACATATGTACATATGTACATATATATTTGTACTCGGCGTGAAAATCAAGGTGTTGATCTACGCCGGCAAAGGCGAGAAAAATGCTACCAGAGCGAGCGTAAGGCGCGAACAATAAATGGCAGCAATGTTGCAGAGACAACAATTTTTTCACATACTGAAATACCACCACGCACATACATAGTATGTATGTATGTATACAAAATATACAAAAAGATAAATCTATGGAACTATTTATGATGCATTTTTATATTTTTTTGGCAATTATTTCACTATTATTAGTTTTTTTTAAGCCGTTTGCTTGTTTCCAAACCTCACGGTTTTCTGTAGCCAAAAATGTAATCGCGCGACAATTTGGGGCGTTGATAAACAAAATAGCTTTTTATTAATTAGCATTTATGTATGTAAATACATATGCACATACTTACGAATGTATGTAACTATGTCTGTACGAATGAGTGCCGCCCGCCCACACACCTGCACAAATGTTTGCTGAGACTGATGATGCCATTGTCGCCAAGCAGACAATAGGCAGGTGGAGGTTGACGGTGCAGCATGTAAACAATGTGACAATACAATACAATATCATTAAATTTAGTGGCGTTAATTTCCGAATCAAACCCAATTTTGCTATTTGGAGAGGTGGAAAAAATCAATATTATTTTGATTATTATTTAACTATAATACTTCGTATAGCGTGGCAACGCTGCGCCACATCCTGTTGTTGCACATTCAAATTGCTTGGTAGCCTATTTCATTTGGTTAGTTTGTGGCATGCAACAATTGAACACCATGGCGGCTTGATGTGCATTTCAATGATTAGCATACTGCGGCCACTATCGAATTGCTGCTGCCTTCATTGGGCCGGTTGGCCAGTGTTGCATGTTTATTTTTAGACTTTCGTGTCGACATTTCGTGTGGCCCGGTCCATGCTGTGTTTTTAAGTTTAGCGTGTTGCACCAAACGCACTACATTGCGGCCCGTTGTTCGAGCGGGAGTTGCGACACTTGGCCAATACATTAACATCTTTGAAAATTTGAATATTGCATTTGCCACCAACGCGCAGGCAAATATTTCCCGTGTCTGCCATTTGTTTTTTTGTTTATTTCAAAGCGACGTGCCAATGATGATGATGACGATGATGACGGGGCGCAATGCGGTGGAGTTGTATCGCGTCATGCCATGGATGCTATTCGCCTTTCCGTTTACGATGTGATAAGATTTTATTGAGTTCATTATGCGTTCACGTTTAAAGCCTATTTTCATAATTTTTATTTAGTACATCATCACTGTGGTGCCAACGTTGCCAAACACCAGCGATGCTGTTGATTATTCTTATGTTACGACCCAGTAAATTTATGCTAAAATGCTAAATTAAGATGGCCAACTACTAAATACACGACGTGTGTATGTATGTACATAGGGCAACCAAATATCGTCTAGAGTCTAGACTTGCTTGGCAGTCGAAAGTTTTTTCTTTCAACTTCTCATGACTGCGAGTGTGACACCAAATGCGCAGTGGCAGTAATTCTTTGATATCACTATAATTTACATTAATTGCGGAAATGCAATAAATACGGAACATTAAGATGTGTATGTGGAGATGTGTTACGAGTATGTACATATGTACATATGTATATGTGTATGTAAATATATATTTGTGTGTTTGTTATGCTGTAAAGTGAAACGCAAATTGACTAGTACACGCCCAAACTGGCTACGCTCTTACGGATCACCCACCACCACCCAACTGGCCAACACCTTTCTATGAATTTCTAGTACACATAGTTTTTCGCTTACTCACCCGATCCTTCAATCTCTGTTCGAACACTTTGGTGGATAGCTTTAATTAAAATGCCTAGCATGTTTCAAATTTTCATATATGCACATTAAGCCGGGTCGATATTTATTTTTTACATTGTAGTTGTGTTATATTGATATTGCAATCTATTTTGATATCCCCAAAGTGGCGTACTATTTTTGGTTTTAGATTCTGGGTGAATAGAGATTGTTGCATTTACATGAAACTTCGCTTTTGTATTTTAGCTGTCCCATTTTCTGATGCAATCACGAAAGGGCCACTTTTACCTTTATTTTAAAAAGTATACATTTATTTATTTACAACAATTAATCATAATACATACTCATAATATTATAACTAATTAACACTAGGAGTGCTGGCTGCCTGGGCCTTCGACTCTCTCTTAAATAAAGATAGCGATACACCACGCTATCTGTTCGTTCTTAAGTTTTCTATACTCGTATTACAATGATATAAAAATTGAAACTGCTATTGGTGTTCGGTGGACTTATGCAAACGATGCTTGGCTTATATTAGGTTATATAAATTCACAGATTTTAAATATGATACAAAAGTGCTTATATTTAACGTGTTGATATCAGCCAGTAATGAAGTCGGTGTTGTTTGGTTGAAATGTTGCTTTCGGAGTTTATTAAAGGCGGTACAGTCATCCAACACATGTTTAACGGTTAGAATCGAACCGCATCCTGGGCATAGTGCTTTGTTCTCTCCAGTTAACAGATGCTGGTGTGATATTTTCGTATGGCCGATTCTCAAACGAACTATGATGGTATAGTCTCGAAAAAGTATACAAAAACATTAAATTTTTTCAGAAATATCACTGGCAGTCTTCGCCGACAAAATCTGTGCATGATTCACGCATAATTCCAAACATAAAAAAAAAATTTCGCGAAAAAGTAGATCGACAGAAAAAGTAGATTAACTCCGAAAGTTAAATAAATGCTGCATATGTTTTTAAGCTTGCTGAAATCTGCATTGAACCCTCAGTGCCTGTTGTTCTCGTTTATTTTATATACGACAATAAGAAAGTATTTTTAGATTTCTTAGAAATTTTCAACCTGTTGCAATGAAAAAAATATCTAGAAAATTGATATGAATGGTACTAAAAACATATATTTTTACTACTTCTGGAGAAGACAGATTTCATTTTATGTTGTTTTTTTTTCATTATAAAGAAACCTTTACTCAATCGGGGGAAAATATCACAATTTGAAGATAAAATTACGATATCACAATTGATAATTGTTTTCGGTTCTATGTTTTTGAGTGTCTCATACCTGTTTGCCAACGTAATTCATAGCTTTAGTTTTCACTTTACTGATTTGTAGTTTCAGAGCCCCACAACTAATTGGCCAGTTTTAGAATTCCTCGCCAACGCACTTTTATCTGAAAGCAAGCAAAGGTGTTGCGCAAAGTCCTAAACGAAGTCGGCCCAAAACCCACAACCACACTTACACTAGACTAACTAAATAGGAGGGATAGCACTCTGATGTCTGTAAACCTTTCCTTAGTTCTTACATTTATTGCAGTGAGGCAGTCATTTAAACGATGCGCATCCTGCGCCTGGCACAAGATGTTGCAGATTGTTATACTAGCCTGGCAGATCAGAATACCGCACACACCCCGCCAACTCATCAACCCATGCAAGTTGTTAATGAGTTTCTTGTCTTGCGCTCAGCATCGGCTGATCGCTCGCTGTTGGTGTACTGTTGGTGGTGCGCGGGTCAAACAGATGTTGTCGGTGTTTAATCACATACCTAGTTGCAGCCGCCCATAAAGCCAGCCAACAACACCTATTTTCACACACTGCGCTGTTGTGGTTTTCTATTCACCTACATAGTATGTATGTACATACATATCTACGCTTGTATGTTTGTTTGTAACTATGTATAGATTTATTAAGCGTTACTGCGTTGTTTCTCATTGCAATCCAGCACTCATCGCTTTAAGATTGACAGTCAAACACTTCAATACGAAAATTAAACGACACTTACAACATTTAGTCTGAGCAATTATTGTCGAGTGCCAGCAAATTGTTTCTCGTTTGTACGATAAGGGGCGTTGTTTATGAGCGGAATGCAGCTTTATGCAGGTAAACAGAATGGGTGGTCAATTGGTAAAGAAAAAAATGCATGGCTTATTCAAAAAATATTTTCCACCATATAAATTTTATAAAATACGGTTTTTCATAATTTTTTCAAATGTGTGTTAACGACACTAGCATTTTCTACTGTTTCTCTCTACCTACTACTTTGTTTTTATATTACACTAACTACATAATCCTCCACTGCATCTGATGTAATCCGCTTAAGTTTACGTTCGGCTAGACAGAATGATCCTCACTTTAACAATCGAAAAAAAAACAGCAACAAAAAACAAAAGCATTCCAAACAACATATTTTACACCCAAGTAACAACATAGATATAGAGATTGCTGCTGAGCATCTCAGCCAAGCTTATGATTTTTTGTAGAATCCAATCAGTAAGCAACAAAAAAAAAAATGTTGGTAAGTTGTAGACAAGCCAATCGAAAGAGAAAAAACAAGGCAATCCCAAGAAGTAGCAAGGGGCAGAGAAGAAAACAACAAGTCGAAAATGTATTCAGAAATATTTTGTCAAGTGTGGATTAAGAGGTGTCTGCTTGGCAGTCAATGAATATTTGTATTTTTCTTAACAAGAAAGCGACGCACAAATAAAATATTCGACATAAAGCACAGCTAAAGGAATGTTTAGAATTTACAAGCTGTAAAGGTTTTTGAAATTTGCTACTTGGAGTGATGGAGACGGCAGTAGATAATTAAAAAACGTCATTTCCATAGATCTTTTCTATCACTCACTCTCACTCGCATACTTAAGGAAGATAAATTTTTTAATGTTTCTCTGCAAGTTTAATATTTAAAATATTACATATGTACATACGTATACATTTTCGAAATCAGAAATTCAAAGAACCGCTTTATTTTCCCATAGGCAAATATATAGTTATTTTTTTTTTTGTACCTTAATGCTGAAATAGTTACTATTTTTCTACTTTCATAAGACCTCCTTACGTTTATATGTATGTTTTTCATTTGAAAACTTTGTTATTCTGATTATCAAAAAATAAAATTTTGTCGCACCGTATTAATTATAACTGAGCTTATAAACTACATACAGTGGCTCCAAGCCAAAGTCGGACACCGGAGAAAAAAATGTGCCTTCTTAAAAATATTTCAACCAAAGCAATTAAAAAAAAGGTAAAATATTTTTTCAATTACCCATTTATTGCACTTCCAAAATATAAAAACAAAACATATAAATTAATTCAGTATTATAAAATATTCTAGTAAAACATCAAATGAAAGTAAATTCAATGCACAAGCCGAACTCTGTAAGTCTGTCGAAGAATTGAAACCAACTTCAAGTACATACAGTGATTAACTGACTAACGGGAATTCCCCGGATGGTTTTTTAATATATACATATGTAGTTGGAATTACGGTTTGTGATTTAAAAATGTCTAGGCAAAGGGCCAAACAAGTATTGAATTGAGGAAGTTGGTTATTAACCATTCCAACGATGGAAAATCTGTGCGTGAAATTGCTGAAATTGTCGACAAAAGTCATTCTACTGTTCACGATATATGTAATTAAGCGCTTCAACCGATTCAGATAAGCGATATCTGTTGCGAAAAGTTAAAGATAATCCTTTCCTTAGTGCACCAAAGTTAGCTGTTATAGCTAAAAATGAGTTGGGAAAGATATCTAGTGCATCTACCATCAGAAATCTACTTCATGAGGCTGATCTAAATGTTAGAAAGACCCGACAAAAGCCGTTGATCGGCAAACGCAATCAGACCATCCGATTAAAATTTGCAAAAGAACATGAAAATAAAGATTTTTCGTTCTGGAAAAATGTTATGTTTACTGTCGAAAGTAAATTTAATGTTTTTGGCTCCGATGGAAACCCATATGTTTGGAGGAAATCAAATGAGGAACTGCAACTGCCCAATTTTCGGCGTCTGGAATAGGATCTTTGCATTTTATTGAAGGAATAATGAACCAAAATGACTATCTTAACATTTTAAGAGAAAACCTACCAAAAAGTCTTGATAAATTGGATCTCGGTGATGATTGGTATTTCTACCAATACAATGATCCAAAGCATAGGGCCTACAGAAAGGCGTTCTTGGTTGCTTTATAATTGTCACTATGTTCTGGAAACGCCGCTCCAAAGCCCTGATATTAATCCTATCGGAAAATTATGGGACTATCTTAACACAAAAATTCGCCAGCATTCCGTTTCAAGCAAAAATGACTTATAATCTATCTTATTACAAGAATGGGAAAAAATCGAACCTAGTTTTTGCGAAAAGTTGGTTAAATCAATGCCTAACCGACTCAAAATAATTATTAAAAATAAAGGTCTTCATACAAAATATTAGATTTTAAAATATATTTCGATATTTCAAACAACTTGTTGATTGTCCAGGTTTGGCTTGCGCATTGAATTTACTCTTATTTGATGTTTTTATAACACTGAATTAATTAATATGTTTTTTTTTTATATTTTGGAAGTGCAATAAATGAGTACCTAATTGAAAAATTACCTTTTTTAATTGCTTTGGTTGAAATATTTTTAGGCAGGAGCCTCGTTTTCTACGGTGTCCGACTTTGGCTTGGAGTCACTGTACATATGTATGTACTACCGATTGCGTTAGAGCATTGATAGTTTTGTTAGAAAGCTTAGGATATCAAATTTTAAATGATGCACTTTTCTCGAATTATGTATGTATGTATATATCTTATATTTTATTTTACCAGCAAACGCGCGTTATGTATGTACATACATACATACACATTTTCCAAGTATGAATTGTAGCAAAACAAATTTCTCAAATTTCAATTCTTAGAAAGAACTCCATCAGCATCACAACATATTTTTCCTCTATTTTGTTGATTTTTTGTTTTTTTTTATTTCTGTATGCAAATTTTAGATTCTGCACGCTGTCAACACTTCAAAAACATTAAGCTAGTGGATATTGTTCCCAATTTATTGTTATTGAGTATGTATGTTTATAGTTTTCGTTTTTTTTGTGATTGCTGAATGTTTCATATGCTCCAATTACAAAATTCATTGCGAAAAGTAATGATGATGGAAATGAAAACAATAACAAAGTATATGTATATGCATTTAGCAGCATGCCGGCAAGCAAACATTCATGGAATTTCGGTGGATTTCACTACGACGCAAATGAGGTTGAGATTTAGCACTTAGGTTTTAGCCATTCACAAAAAGGAATAAATAAAGCATACTATATTTATATATGTATAGGTATGTAAGTATAGTGCACACAATCGAACGTTCATATAATTGTTTGTGCATTAATCATGCAATGAAAAACGATAATAGCAAACAACAATAGTTGCACAAATAACACCAACATGTAAAACAGCAGCAATAGCAATGACCAGTCATGTGACCTGAGCGCCGCGTTTCCGTTTCCTCACGACGCAGCCAGCACAAATTTAGCCTTTAATAAACAATAAACAATTGCCAACCAAATAAACTAAACAAACCAACAAAGTATATGGCAATATAATAAAATTGCAGTAGCACAAACAAGTGAAAAAGCAAAAACCCTACAGTCAAAGTTGCGGTTTTGGTCCGATCAAACTAGGCTTGGGCTAAAAGCATCAATGTATCAAAATATAATGGATATACATATGTATACTCGTATGTACACATATGTATGTATGCGTCGATGTATTTTAATCTCGAAATGTCGATATTGGCATCAAACTCGATATTTTTTAAGGTATCTACGAGGTCAATTTCAATCGTTTTGAATGTGACTGTGCGTAATATATGTACCTTCCAAATATTTATTTTTTTCACTATCGAATATTTTGGCAATAATTTCATATACGATGTTGTTTAAAAATATCGATGCGACATACATACGTATATGGATATATATTTTTTTTTAATACACCCATCCCTAAACAAAACCGATTGGGAAAAAGTATGCGGATAAATCCAGCAAACCATAATTTTCACGTCTGCTTCTTCTTAACATTCAGTGCATTTCACATACATATGTATGTATGTATATACTAGACTTTTCAAACATATTTTCGGCTTCAAACAAGTCCCATCAGTTATATAAACCTTTAGTGTAGACGCCATTAAAAATCGGAACGACAGCAAACTACAACATCAACAACGGCAACAATGACAAAAACACCAACAGCAATCCGGAACGACAGATCAGTTGCAAAAATAAACTTTTGTAGGTATAAACAATTTTTAACTTGAATAGTGGCTATATTTATTATTATCGCAATTTTGGTTGTATGCCCTCATGAATCCATTCATATATAGTACATTTCTCTGCACATATTTGTATACATATGTATATACGTACACATACACACACACTTCAAAATCAAAATACTTGGAAGAGTTCAATCTTTTGGTGAACTCAGCGCTTTTCTCAAAACAACGTCAACGCCGAAAGCGATTGCCTTCTTAAAAAATTCAATATAGTTTTCACATTGAATTATTGGGAAATCGTTATATGCCTTGCAAAAATTAGTAAATCGTTTAAAAACATTATGTAACTAGGAGCCTTCCTGTAGGTTCCAAATATTATTCCATATCGAATATATCTCACAAGCATTTACACGTAGCGTACGGAGCTTCAGACTGTTGATTGAGTAAACGTTTGTAAAAATGAAAAATGACGACTTTCCACAAATTCTCGCTCATTTTATTTGGGGTGCAAAGGAAAAAACGATAGTGAATGAGATGAGCAAGAGCGATCACAGCTCAAAGAGGTATAAGAATCACGATGTACATACATATGTAGGTAAAAGAAGGTGACGACAAAAGCACTTCCGTTACTTCGTACTTGCCTCGTTTGAAGTTGGTTTTACAGAGTTTTGAGCGATTTTTACCAAAACTTAAACACAGAATAATAAATTTGAAGTGCCGAGCTTTGTATTGTAGCAGTTGCAGCGAAAATAAAACGCCCAAGTGCAGTTATCACCTTCCTTTTCATCTCGCTATTCCTGTGGTATGAACTTCTGTGACGTGTACGCTGCCAGCGTTGTCGTAATCTGGTTTTATTTTGTATAAGAATTCAAATTTGGCGTTTATTTTCAAAACATTGTGTCATGCAGCAGCTACAACCACAAGCTAAAGAACGCGTGTCGATTGGTAAACCGATCGACAAGGAGCGAAAGGCGGTGAGGCTTATTTAGGTGAAAGAGCGATCGTAAAGGAAAGTAAAGCGACGCAAAAAAGTGGGCGTGTAGCAATAAAGTTTAAATAAAGTAAAAATAAAAGCTGAAGCACTGACAAAAAAAGAAATAATAACAATAAAATTTTCACAGGAAATCAAAACAAATTGAATGAAAATTTGTTTTTACCATGCAGTAAATCAGACTGTGTCTCATACCAGCACAGAATCAGAGTATTCTGTGACATTGCAAATCTGTTGTTAGACAATCCTACATAGAACATATTATTATTAACTGCCTATCGACCGATATAACAGATGCTAGTTGTATTCAATTTGCTGAAAAAAAGCTTTTTTGTTAGATCTCTTCAGAGCTAAGTGTGCGATTAATAGCTGTTTCATTTTTTATTCTAGCTTAGGCGAGCTAGAAAATATTTATTGTTCTTATTAATTTCACTCCCATCATCAATTTTTTTTCTCGAATGCAATACAAATAAACAAAAAAAACTTCCATTGAAACTTTCGCACGAAAATAATAAAAGAAATTTTGGCAGCCTTGGCGTAGGGCAGAATAGATGCAGCACTATTAGACAACCATCATAAAGGGTGTTTTTTTTTCAGGCCGATAGAACTTTAAATTGAAATAAAACTCATTAACAATTTTTTTATTTGAAAGATATTTTCATGACATTTAATATTTAAAAACGATTTCTGGCATATGTTCTCCACGACTAGCTTTGGTGAATCGGACGCAATCAGTCCAATTTTGATCCACTGCAAAATTTCTATGTTGTGGATGAACAAAGTCCAACTTGTTGAGTACGGCGGCGAATAGACAAATTCGGATCTTCTCCAACACTACCACCTGCAGCAACAAAGTTTTTTTCTGTACGTACAATTCTTTGTTTTGTTGTTGGTTTTTCATCGAGTAGAGTAATTGTTGTTCGAAATTTATCAACAGTTCGAGAAATAAGCTGCTCTGATGCTATGTGGACGATAAAATTCATCAAGTGCTCTATAAGTTTGGCGAACAGAACACTTAATTTTAAATTAAATTTCCTCAATTTGTAAACTTTGTTGCGGCGTAATTCTTTCCACGATGATTTGTCAATGCTTACTGAACAGAAATGTCAAAACGAAATGTCATTTACCAGCTGTCAAGTGACAGCTATCCCTATCGAAAGTCCTATCAGTCTAAAAAAACACCCGTTAGTTGCGAAACGGGTAGAACCTGTCCTGTAGTGCGATTCACTAACTTTTAAATGACCCTACAATCGCAATTTTTGTCGATTCACTAACTTATTCTTAACGACACCAAATAACATACATATGTAGATCTATAAGAACGGGCACTCGTTGTATTTATTCAAAGTACTAAAGAGTGTGATCTTGGTCAAACTAAATACTAAAATGGCCGAAAAACACAAAAAGGAATGGAAAAAGTAAAAGAATGCGTGCTGTCGAATATTATATTTGATTAAAGTGAAACACGATACTAGTTTTTTCAAACTACAAATATTTATAATTGTTTTTATGTATTGCAATGTTCCATTGTAGCGGAATTTCGTATTCTCCTCTGAGTGATTTGTTATAATACTCATCAACTCGACTCTATGGAATATCCGGAATCACCTGGAAATATGGCATGGTTTTCGTTTTCAAAATTCGCTCCATTATGAATTATTTTGTTTTTTTATATAAAAATTTGTTAATTGTAATCATTTATCTGCATAGGTATGTGCATGTATGTATATATGTACATACATACATACTGTAGTCTATAATTTGAAATACGCAATAAGTTTATTCCAACTTTGAGTAGCATTATATGTAGGTGCCTACATATGTATGTAGTATATGTACATACATTGTACATACATATATACATACATACATATGTATATCGGGCAAGCGAGGTAACTATGTAAGTAGTATCTAGAAATGTGCAAACCATTTATCTATAAATAAAGTGGTGATTTGTATAAATAATTAATAATATTTCTAATAACAAATACGCCAGTCTATTTACACATGTACTTACGCTCACAGCGTACATATGTGTGTGTGTATGTATGTGTGAACGAGTATGTGAAGAATGTGAAAAGTGCAAAAGTGCAGTGTAGAAAATGGGAAATTGTGCGCGACTGGCGCCACAGCTAGCCAAATAATATACATATGTATGTACATATCGATCAGCAGCAACAACAACAAAAGTCAATAGAAAACTACACAATACTGAAATGCCACATTTAAATAGCAATCGTAAACAATCGCGACAATAATGCAATATTTTATTAAAACACCATTTATTGCTAAATTGTTGATTAAATACAACAACAAATTCAGAAACAACATGCCTTGAAAATGGGCGTGTTACAAATGTATATATGTACATATGTACATATGTATGTATGTACTTATGTCTGCCCGCCTGTCCGTTGTCTCTCCTCTGAGAGCGGCTCCAATTACATATTGCGGGTGGGAGACAGCTGCTAATTGTGTTCTAAACAAATAAAGCTGAGCGCTGCCCATACGCTCCCACAAGCACTGCCAAAGTGTGAAAAATATTAATTCATATAAAACTTTAGCACTTTAATCGTAGTTATAGCGTTTAGTACAGTAGCTGGTTGGTAATTTGCATTTTATCCGCCCGTATGAATTTACGACTGAATTTGTTTGTATGTGTGTGCATTTTTATGTAAAAATACTTAATTATTTCGTTTACACGAATCAGGTATGAATATGTATACATACATATGTATGTATGCTTGTATGCAGTATGCAGTTGTCAATACCATCTCACCAGGCGGCGCATTTTTTGTTAAATATTTTCAATTAATTTATTTGCTACTGCTAATTAATTAAAATGGAAACAAATTATTACTCAATGAAATTCAGTATTCAGTTACAAAACGAACGGTGTGAGCAACAACAATATACATACATACTATGCGAATATACATACATACACATGCATACATATCTACATACATATAGTATAAATTTGCAGAGCATATAAAACAAACAGTACAAGTCCTTTGCTTAAGACCAGTCCCCTTTCTCTGTAGTCCGAATCGGAAAGTAGCTCTAAACTGTACTTTATTTTCATAGAAACATTTATAGCCAAAACAAAATACCAATAGAAATTAATGTAACTTTTAGTAAGCATTGATATTTCTGTTCACTATCTTAAATTATCGCCTCGAGAAAATGCCAGTTCTCTAGTCAAACTCTAATAAATTTCTAATGTGAATTGCGCTAGTTCTGTAACCCTGTTCGAATCAAATTCTATTGTAGCTATTGCAACTTATTTTCACTGTTATGTGGATAGATTTTAAGCGTTTAGACGCTGACCCTCACTAACCAACAGTCACATCAAAGATATTTGTGTTTTAGTTGTATCTGGTTTTTTTTCAGTAGCTTTAATGTTGCTTTTTCAACTTTTCAATTGATCTGCTTCAAAATTGATTGCCGCCCCTTTTTAGTGCCACGCTGCTACTGATTAAATTATTAAGTGTTATCGAATGCATTTTTATATGTTACGAATATATTTCGAGTATTTACGCACACTTAACGATTAATATACCACATATACATATGTATGAATGTATATATAGTTAAGTATAATTATCATTATACAAGTATGTATGAACCTTAGATCAGCCCAAAGTATGTATGTACAAATGTACATATATATGTTTATATTATAATTAAGTATGTACATCTGTATGTGTATTAAAAATTCGCTTCAATTTTCAAATGCCAATCCAAACAAACCATATCTGAAAGTACATAGGGCTTAAACTGCTTAGAGTAGTGCTCAAAAGTATCTAACTTCTTTGATACTAGGTATATATACTCTTGGTAAAAAAATGGAAACATTTAAGCCATTTATTCAAAATTTTATTTTTCTCTAGCTTTTTCTTACATTATTTAGAAGAAAATGGGAAACACCTTCAGCAAACAAAATTATCAAAAATCAACCGAAAATTTATTACAGTAAAATTGAATTGGCTACAAAACCGCATACCTGAAAAATTTCTAAAAATTTTAATGAAAATGTTTTTGAATTTAGTGAAATTGTTGCACTGGAATTGAATTGGCTACCATATTTTGTGAAACTGGCTACAAAACTGCATACCTAAAACGTTTCTAAAAATTTTGAAAATTTTACAACATGTTTTTAAATTGCATGCCATTTTGTTGAATATCGAAATGCACACATATGTATGCGAAGAATTAATTTAGTAACAAAACTTAAATAACGGCTGTTGCAAAAATTGCCGCCACCTCCACAATTGCATATGTCATTCATTAATTTCAACTATAGGGTCATATGGGGATTGGAAAAATTAAAACCATTTTTCACAGGTTTTTAATAAATACATGGAAGCATTATATTTTGAAAATGTAAATATGCGCATACAGATAAAGGTAGATTTACGTATACATAATGCATACCGCGTTACAAACCTATTGAAATAACCGTTATAAGGAAGTTGAATCGCTTGCGCTTATCTTAACGCAAGCTTTTTATAACGACTTGTCATTCAGTATCTCAAGTTGTAATGAAGGAATTAAATTAAATTGTCAGCTGAATCAAACAACGTGAAAATATCTCGAATTCCATGAAATTGCATAGCTTTTAGACTGAGCAAAGAGATAATTACACACTGTTTGTAATACAAATCAATTTAGTTAAGAGATTAAAATGTTCCGCTTTGCAATAAGATTTTAGAATTTTTTTATTTTTGTTTGGTTGCAAAACTTTAGCAAATTAAAACAAACTGCCGCGTATGTATGAATGTACATACATATGTATGTATGTAAATTTATTATGTTATTCTCTCTTTCTCCCACAATTTGTGATGCGCGCATTAGCAGTTCCTCTTTGCTTTTTTAGTTTGTTTTCACATCTACTTTGCCCACATGCATACAGTATGTACATATGTATGTACATAAATATTTTCATTTGGCTTTGAAACTGGCAGTCCTGAAGGCTGAAAACCTCTCCTATTTAGCATACTAGCCTCACAAGTTTATCAGAAGCAGAGATATTTTATATACGTATGTATGTGGTATGTATATCCAACTGCCGTTGAAGGCGGCAACATCAATAGGACACATAGCGCAAATTGGGGTGAGAATTTTGGTTAAATACCTAGCAAAAGATGTAAGGGCCATTTATTTATGAGAGCAATAGTAATTGTTCATTTCTATTTATATTTGTGTACATACATATATGGCAGGTGCATATAAAGAATTGGACGCTGTTGCACTTTAAGTTAATAACACACACATACACATGTGTTCATACATATGTATATATACATACATACAAAAATATATTCCATTAGCAAATACTTATAGATTTATAACTGCTATAAATATAAATAATTATCGCGCAAATTGGGCAGAAGAATACAAAACACGAAAACCAAGAAACTCGAAAAGAAACCATCTACCTCCTATCAATAAATTGCCCTATAATTAACGTGATTTCATTAATTTTCTCGCTGCCCTGTATGGTCTAGCTTCGTTTTCTTTATAAAGCGTAATAAATATTTGACGATCGTTTGAATTTTGTTTGGCTCAAGAGGGCGTGATTGACGGCAACCGAAAATCGGTGCCTCAAACGTAAAATTAGCTCGTTGTTAACAACAACATCAGCATCAACATCAGAAACAAAAACCATAGTAAGTAATATAATGAAGTTTGGTTGGCGTTGCTTTGTTTTTGGATTGCTTTGGTTCGTCACTTGATGTTGCTGATTTTATTGGCTCTTATAACAAGTTAATTTAAGTCATTTTTATTTATCATCGCCTGATTTAATTTATTTAAATGGTTTGCTTTTATACATTGGGTTTGTATTTTTTCTGCAATGCTTCGTGATCGGCATAATGAATTGGATTGGAAATTAGTATGGGAAAAAAGATTGGTGGTATTTTTTAAATATGCATTTAGGTACGTACATATGTACACACATACATACATACATATGTATGTATATATGCAGATACATTAGACCGTCTTGCCTCACAAGCAAAATAAAAGGGTTATACGTACACAAGGCAATTTTGGAGAAGAAATAAATATGTAAAATATATGTACATATTATACATATACATAGAAAATTGTGATCACCCTAGGGGTGGCCCTTTTATATTTTTCTTCATATATTCGACATGTATGTATAGTCAGATCTTCTGAGCTTCCGGAGCGAAAATCCTTGATACAAAATCATCCTGCATATTAAAAATTGTCTTTGAAAAATACTTTAGATAGGGTGATCTAAGACGATATTTTTCTCGGTACGGTCTAAATAAGTAGAAAATTTCTTTCTTTCAAGAAAACAGTCTTCAATTGCAACGCTGTGGCCCAGTTGACAGTTTTCTCGAGCTTTTCAGAAGATCAACTTTACACCGAATTCTGCATTTTTTATTAACTATTTTGTCTTTTCTTATTTAGCTTAAATTATTTTTCATAAAAATATAAATAATTCGATAACAAAAACCATGTACATACATATGTCGAAGTTTCAAACCTTCTAGAAAATACGTAAAAACTTAGTAAATTGTCGGTGTTGCGTGTTGCGTCCGTATAACGCATGAACAAAATATATTTTGTAAGTCTAGAAGAAAATACTGAGCACCAGCAGCGTATTTAAATTTAGTATCTGCATACATAAATATAAAAATATAAGTACATACATACATATGTACTACGTACATACATATGTACATATGTACATATGTATGTTTGAGTGCCAACGGCTTTCTTTTGGGCCACACATATAGCAAATTCAATTTTTTATGCTGTCTAGCAAAGTTTTCCTCTTTTTATTCATATAATTTGTTAATTTCTAACAGAAAATTGATTGACCACATTTTGACAAATTTTTATTACATTCCCAAAGTTTATGTGGTCGGCCGGCGGCTGCTCGTAAAAACATAGCTGGCGCCACACAAACCTAATTGCGAATCAAAACAAAATAATCAACAGTACCAAAATATTGTATAAATATTTGAATAGTATATGCGTGCACGCGCTCAGCCTTCAACAGTTGGTAAACGCTGTTAGTAGGTTGATATTGTATGCTAATTTCAGTTCATTTGCGCAAAACACACACACACACACACACATTGAGTAGCGAGCACATAAATAGAACTGGCGCCAACGCTTTCAAAACGTTTGTATGCACATATCAATGTATGTACGTTTGTACGTGTATACTCATTTATATGAAAATGTGGAATTTTTACTTTTTAATTTGGTCTTTCCATGCTACTCAAACGCTTTATCGCTTCAACGCTCCGACGCTCCGACGCCCAGCATCACTTTTCGATCTGCCTACCTGTGGGTTAACACCATAATCATTCGCTATTTGTAAATACACAAATTGTTGTTATATGACTACAGGCTCGGCACTCGGCTCATCTTTTCTATTTAGCTTCTGCTGCTGCTGGTGCTTTTGCATTAATCTATTATGATCATGATAAGCGCGCAGCCAACAAATACCACTGCAACGAGCAAGCGATAGTAGCATTGTCAACGTCAACGCCAACCTCAGCGCCAGCAATTTAATTTAACTTATCAGCAATGTGCGACTAACTAGTAATCATATATCAAACTTGTGCACACGAGCACTATGATCACAAACATACTACAAACTCCTTAACTCGCTTACCTGGATCTTAGGCGCCAGTGACTTTAAAAGCAACGCTTTGGCGAGAGCTTATTTCTATGTTTGTTATTTGTTATCAGATATTAAGTAGCACGTGAACATTAATTTGTCAAAATTTTAAATAGAATGTGAGAGCATAAAAATGTTTGTAGGGTGTTTTGTTATTCACGGCAGCTACTGCGAGTATACATACATATGTATGTACATATATATAGTATACAATTTTCTTTGGCTATTCAAGATTTGCATTTATCACCACTTATGCCAATGTTCGTTGTTTTTGCTTTGGTTTTGTTTCATATATTTGCTTTCATTGTTCATACATCTCCAGACTGTACCGAATGTCGCTACAACCAGCGGATGATGTCCAGTGGAAGCCGCGCTTTAAACCGCAATTAAATAGCCATTTGTTTTGAATTTTAGTGGCATCTAAAGTGATTTCATTTATTCGCCTTTGAAAGTTGAGTTTTGTTGAATTCTTTTAAAAACCAGTTAATACATATCCAGATAATGCTGTTATGCAAAAAAATATTACGAACTAACATTTTTGTTATAAATTCTTTAGAATTTAAATTTCAATTAATACTGTTCGCCACTTAAATACGTTTACTAATTAATTTTTAAAATTGTATAACATAAACCATATAAATCATAATTTAAAACGTCGCTGCAAGTTTTTGCCGAGTATGCATTTTATTCCATATAAATGTAAAAATTATGTTCATCAAAATCAAGGCGAACTTTCAGTCGCTTGAAACTTCCACTTTATTATAATTACGGCTGCAAACTATACACCGGTGTTTACATACATATGTGTCATCAATGTTTTTGTAAATAAATATCGATGTTTCGAATCTAGAAACATCGATACATCGGTGTGACTCGGAGTGATGTTTTACGTCGATGTTTTGTTATGCAAATTTTCCTCAAAATTATTATATTTCAAAGATTTTTAAATTTAAATGGTTTTATAAGGTCTTTTGATATTTAGAGATATCATAAAAGTTTAGCTCACCAGAATATAAAATCTAAACAGTTATATATTTTCCTCGACCCCGACAACAATGGCGGCTGAAGTGTAAACGTATCAACTGTTGCATATTGATCAAGATCCATTCGAAATATGTATGTCCATCATGCCGACTTAAGTTCCGAGTGAAGGACTTTTTTATAAAGCAGGAGCAACTTTTACGCAGCAGCGAAATCTTTTGAGATGGAAAATACTTTCTTTTTAAATTCTGTTCCAAATAAAAAAAAAACTTTTTAATTTCGTAATCTTTGTATTTTTGCCGAGTTTATGTGTTCAAAACAACTAGCTCGTTCTCTCACACTATGAGTTGTCATTGAAAACTTCGAAAGAAACATCGAGGATTCGGTAATTATTAAACAACTGTGTACCCGAAAGTTTTGTAAACATTCTGATTAAAAAGTTTGGTTTTTTAAATATGTTGAATTTTTGTGAATTTCGTACAAGTTTGCAACTTTTATTTACATTTTTTCTGTTAAAGAATGAGCTATATTTTTATTGAAAAAACTATTAAAAATAAATTAGTAAACGTAAGTATCAAACAGTATTATATTGAATTTTAGTGCTAAACGACACTGGCAATCGTACTAAAACGCGCCTATGGCATTCAGGCGCTGTCAGACGACGCACGTCCGCCAGTCAGTTAGTCACTCAGGTAAACGACATTGCGTGGCAGCAGTCGAGGTAGAAGAAGCAACAGCTATCGCGCTCAGTGGCGCTAAAGCTGTCACATCAGCACCACCAGGAATGTCAACCAAAAATGTTGAGCGTTACAGCACCAAAAACAACATTCTACGCATGTACATACATATATACATATGTACATATGTATGTATGTATAATCGTATACAAACTTACGTGCTTTTGTGTTTGTATGTACAGTATGAGCCACTTATAATGAGCAAACATTTATTATTTTGCCAATCCACTTATAATCAGCAAACATTTGTTATTTTGCCCATTATAAGTGGATTTGTCACGAATTAGATTAAAGTATGTGGGTTCCACTGTTGGCAGCGCAGCTCAAAATTTTTGGAGCAGTAAAAGTATAAGTATAAGTATGCTCTGATAAGATGAACAACACTCCATTAAAGTCGGCATGCTAACTCTGTTCCCAGTGTGAGTTCATTATAAGCGGACTGCACTGTACATTGACTGGCATTAAATTTTCATTTGCGTAATCATTTTGCAGCTGTCATTGATGGGTGCTTGACACTTGTTGGCGCCGACGCTGCTGCCGCTGAGGCTGCTGCTAAAGTTAGACATTCACACACGCCTGCTCGCATTGCTGATGTCAAAGCTGACAGCAATGTAGCAGCGCTAGCACGCATTGCCATCGCCCCACTTTCCCCACCGCCAGCCAAACGCTTATTTAAGCCCCCAAATGTACAGAAATTTAGTAGAGAGCAGCGCACTGTAAGTCGGCGACAGTGGCAGAGACAATGTAAATACATATGTATGTATACATATGTATATGAGCATACAGTAACAGAATCAACAATTGCGCTTAATACGTAATTTGTTTATTTATTTAGCAGTGTGTACGCGCGTTTGTGCTTTAGATAGGCGCGCTCAACATCTTCATACACACATATATAGTACGTACGTATGTATGTATGTAGGCCATACCATTCAGCGTTTCGCAGTGATCGACAGCGAATCGAGGAGCCACCGTAAAGGACTTTTCCTCTGCAGTGAAACTTCTAAGGAAAACATATGTACTGAACACTTTTTTAATTCAAAAATATATTAGGTTTTTTACTTTTCCTTGTTTAAATTCTTATTTAACAACAGAATTAGTTCGAAGGTTTTTCCAAATAAGCCTTATCTTCTTTCTTCTCAAATTTTATTAGAAGTGGAAAACGCTCAGTCACTTGTGTCAGGCAAGAGTGGAATGTTAAGTATTTGTGTGTGTTCGCATGTAAAGTGCCTAATCCTACGCAAAGGGTCATGGCAACAACAACAAGAGCAACAGTTAAAAAGAAGCAAGCCCACATTTCACATCAGCTAAAAAGTAAGAGAAAATCTCTGGCTAGTTAGCCGCAATACTACTTATTTTACATACTTATTGAGTAAAGTTGCATGCAACATGTGTTTTATTGCGTGTGCTATGCGTCAGTGAGTAAGTTTAGCTTGGCGGCTGCTAGACGCCACTTTTGCAATTTTGTTGCTCATACTCTCTGTCTACCTAAATAGTCGTTGTTGATGCGCCAGCAACATTGCGCCCACTTTGGCGTAGCAACAACTAGCGGCTTCTACTCATCAGTTTGCCAATTTGTGTTGTTGCTGTCATTGCTGTTGGCGCTGCTACTTATGGTCTCACTATTTTTGTCTTCCCATTTATTTTTGTATTGTTGTTCAATATTCCCATGTCTGTTGTTGTTGTTGTTGTGGATTTTTTATTTTATTTTTTATAACTGCCCCATCAGACAACTTCCTACATTCTCTAATTCAATTCAATCGACATTTACTCGCTTTGCCGGTCGTTATATTGCATGTTGTGTTGTTGTGCGCTGCTGGCTGACAACTCTGACGTCCGACAGTCGACAGCCGATTTGGCCGATACGTCGCGTACACTTTTGATTTATTGCTGTTGCGTGGTAATTGAAGTTGCACGTAAATGCTTTATATTGCGATTTTTCTACATATTTAAATATATTTATTCATTTATTTGTTTTTGTTGATCTTCGTCTTTTTGGCGTGGTTGGGTGAGCAAGCATTAGAGCGTTTCAACTTTGGCGCCAGTCGTGATTTTCACAACAAAGTTAGTGGTGATGGGCTATTTCCAAATAGGTAACAATAGTGACAAATACATATACAATGGATAATTAATTACCAAATGGCGCACATTTTCTCAGTTCTACGATTCGATTCAACAAAACTTTCAGCTTTCGACTTTATTCACTCTGCGTTAATCTTGCATTCCAACATCTTTTTTACTCTATGCCACAATTAATCATCCATCACCAACTTTCAAACAACAGGATCCACCTTAATTTTATCAAACAGCAGCAATGCGCTCTTGCCGCCGACAAACTTAAATGATTTTCACACCACTTTTAGATTATTTAATGAAATTTTATACCTCAGGGTCCCAACTAATCAGCCATTCAGACAGCACAATGTATTTATGTACATATAAGTACCAAAAAGCCACAACTAGAAAGGTCATCGGGAAAAATGTGAATGAATAGGAAGACAAATGATTTAAAATCGAGCATTACTCTCCTCTGCTGAATTAGCTCGACAAGTTTAATACCTTTTTTTTTTTACATATATGTAAACACCTACCTACTGACATAAATTGTGTTCTGCAACGTGTAGCGCATCCTCGCTCCGTCGTTTATGCTTTTAAGACCCTGGGTTGACTCTTTATTTTACAATACCTAACTGTGCTCTTTTAATACCCAAACTGTTTTATTTAAACGCTTAATTTTTTCATTCTTATTTATTGTTATTATTTGTTGGGTTTTTTTCCTCGTACAGTCACGTCTCTTGTGTGACATTGCAGCTGATTTCGAGAAGCTTCACATTTTATTTGGATAATTGTAGCAGTCAGCTTGGATTTTATTACCGGTCATTTAGCGTAAATAAATGACCTCATTTCTTCACAGCTATTGTGTTTGCTAGTAGCATTCTTTTACACCCGTACATACATATGTACATAGTTGATTTTAGATCATTGATCGCAGATCGGAGATCGCCTGGGGTCTTGCTGAAAATAAGTTACCCAGAACGCGACTAATTTTTCAATGAATGTATTGAGCTTTATATTTAAACTGAAATCAGAAACACGCTTTTCTGAGTTTTAGAACTATGTATGTACTACAATGATTTTTTATTAAAACAATTTATGTAATTGAAAAAGGTTCTTTTTGTATTGAAATGATTTTCTTCTTAATTTCCTCGTAAGGATGGATTTTAGCCGAGTTCTACATAGCAAGTCAGCTGTTCTTTGTATTACTTCTCACCATATGAAGCCCAGTTATAACTTTTCTGAGAAACTAAAAATATCTACCATTATGTATTTCAGACAGCTAACACATTTAACACGAATATCATACGACTACTTTGTAATAATTTATATGTGTATTATGTAATATGTATGTATGTATAGCAAATAGGCATTAAAAAAATACATCCAACTTTTCTCCGCTACCGTTTGATGTCTATTGCTGTCTCGTGCTCAGCGTGATTTGACATTAGCTTGTCAAAATATGGTTTATACAATCAGGCGATAAATTTCTTAGATTGTATTTATTTATTTGCTCAATGCTGTTACATTTCGTTAGTAGTGGTTATTTATTTTTATATGTTTAATTGAAACCTTACTCAAACACAAAAAAAAGACAAAATGTGGGAAGCCATACAAAGTAGCCTAAGCAATTTTTTGTTGATTGGCGGCTTGACTTTTAAAAGGGTTAGTATGCATTAGTATTTCTGTAAACGGAAATAACTTTATGTGTGTTTGCTATATAAAAAATACTCTTCAGGGAAACGCTAAGCTGGTGAATTAAATTTGAGGTGTAGAACTACTGACAAATTCGAACCACTTTGTAAATCGTGTCTGGTTTAGCGACATCTGTCCTTGAAGTTTCAGAGTTAAAAAGAAAATGCAAAGAATCATTCTGCTCCCGCATGACAACGAACAAATATTTTTTTCTTATTCAAAAATTAAAATCTATATTCTCGTCTGTACAAACATCTATTGGAACGGTGCGCAGCCATCTTTTCAGACTTTCCTGCTTTCAACATTCGCGTCTCAGTTATTTGCTAACTTTTGTACTATTAAACTGAGAGTAAAAAAAATTTCAAGTTGTTTTTCAAACTGTGTCAATGTAGCGTTTTCCATTGTACAATTGAAACTTCTTACGTCTCCGACAACTTAAATTAACCTGCTATTTGCACGATGTATGGTTCGAATTTCGCTAGAAGCGAATCTGCTCGGTATTAATAGATTCCCTTTCGGGGTAGGTATTTTAAAATTGTGGTGATATAATATGATCGTTGGTACAAATTGGTCTCACGCTTTGAAGGTGGACAGTAGATGGCATGCAAAAAATATGTACTTACATATGTATGTTCATTTGTACATAGATAAATATTTATCTTTCACAATGCTTAATGTTTTCCTTTCCTAATTTACACATTAAATACACGTATTAAAAAAGTTCTTTATTTCTGACTTCGCTAAACTTATAAGTTTGGCTTTGATCGAAATTATTTTTAAACCATCGATAAACACACCGAATGGCAGTTTAATCCAAAATAGCGTTTGAAAATTTCTAAAATGACATTCATATTTATATTACTAATAAAACCACAGATATTAAGGTCTTTCTATTTTTGTGACTTATTACTAATTGAAGAGCTAAATTTGAAAAATATTTACAGAGTACAACAACATATCCGTTTTATTTACCGTCATTGCTAACATTAATCCACCTTTCTACACCTCTTTTCTGCAAACAAGCGTCCCTGAAAGTTGTTATTTATCTCATTTAGCTATTTCTGTTTTATTTGACATTCAATTTTCGTACATGTTCCGCAGACCTTGTTTATTTTTCCAATATTTTCAGAAACATTTCGAAAGTTGTACATCGTTAATTAAATTTAAACTTTTAAAATCATTTCTTTTGCATTTCTCATCGTCTGCTGGCTTTGTTTTTCCTCCATTTTTCTGTTCTCTCTCTCGTGTGTTAATTTCCACGATAAATATTGTATAAAAATACCAAAGGCGTATATATTTTTTTTTAAATTTAATTCAAAAATTCTCTTATTTATTTGTTACGCGTGGTTGGCAGCTGCATCGGTTCCCCATTAATTTATGTGCCCAAAATGGGGTTTATAGCTGAATGAAAAACTCAACAAAAAAAAAGCAATAAGAATAAATCTGATAAGAATCAAACTAATATGGAATAATAGAATATAGCGGCGATTTGTGATGACGGCCGCTAAAGATGGCATAGATTATTAGCTTCGTCAGCTTTCTATTGCTATGCAACGACCTGCATAATATTAAATTGTGCCAAATAGAATTGAGCCAAATTAAATTCGAGCCAATCGAAGCGAATAAAATTGAATTAGGATTTCAATTAAAAATTAGACGAAACACTATAATCAACAAAGTCGGCAGGAAATCGAATAAAAATAAAATATTTTCGTAGTTGCCTAACGCATCATTGTATATAGTGGGTGGTTGTTTCCAGGGCGCAATATATTTTATGGATTCTCAAAGACAATACACAAGCAACGAAAATCGATAATTGCAATTTTTTTTGTTGATTGACTGGCGCCAGTAGTTTTGAACAATTCATTTGGCATGGATAGTGCACGATTAGAACGCAGCGTAGCCAGACTACAAGTAAGTTATAAGCTACTGCGTAACAAAGACAAAAACGACGCTATAGCAGGGGGTTGTACGTAAATGGGCATAGCCACTTTGGCAACAAAGCAAAGGAAGCAATTAATTCCAAACTAATTTCGTACACGACCAAAGCAAAAAAAAATACATCTATGTACATACTTACATATACTATGTAACTAAGTAAATGAGATCAAAACGAAATTCAACGCAAAAAAAAATCAAACAAGTGTTTAAGTGCTTTGAAATTTGCAGAAAAAATGTTGGCCATTTGAACTGACTCAGACTTGCGAAGCAATTTGTGTGTGGCGGAGATCCGATTTGGGTTAATTGCAGCTTATTGGATTAAATTGAATAAATTTGATGTGCATGCATTAGGCAGAATTTCAAGAAATTTACTGGTAGTACGAGTTGAAAAAGATGCGATTTTTTATTTTTATTTCCACCGTGCTTGCAAAGCGGTGTTTTTGATTGTTTTATTAGTTGATTGGTTACAGCCTTTCAAACACAAACGTATGTATGTGTATGTAAAGATGTACACCTGTACGTTAAAAAGTGAATACCTTACAAGCCCCAAGCAGTTGGGTTATGGGGCGCAAATTTGAACATATATATAAAAACCAACCGCAATGTCTTTTAAAAGAGACCATATTATTTATATATGTATACACATTATATATATCTGTATCCCAGTATATAAGTTTTCTAAATTAGTTTAGTTTTTATTGCAGATTTTATTCGAGGTATTGTTCATAAATACTTATTATATTCATATCTTTTTTAATAATTTCCTTGCAGTTTCGGAATGTCAATTTGGCAAAACAGTGAGAGAGATCGGGTCTACGTGGTTTGCAGACCTCGGGCCACCGTTCGGCGTCATGTACTGCATTAGATGCGAATGTGTAGCGGTAAGTAGATAATTCTATGCAAAATAAACTAAATTCCTTTTTTTTAATTTTTGCTGTTATAAATTTGTATGGTTATAAATAATTTAGTTATAAATTTTGCTTCCTCCATTCGAGTTTGTTTAGCTGTCATTTGCATGCGATGCGTAATAAAAATTTGAATGTGCCAAGGCGTATGAGTAACATTTAGCGACGTTCCACTAAAATTTACTCGCTGCCATTTTTTTAAAGAAAATTTATAGTCAATGCCGACATGATTGATATGCATTTAAAGGTTCTTTCACGATGAAAAATGTTAGCAAATTGTTGCGACAAAATCAGTAGACACAGAAAACCACACAAACAACAAGCGACACGGCATATAAAGAAATTAACATAAAGCTATGTGTAGATTTGAGACATCAGCAAAAAAAAAGATCGCGTGCCAAATACTGTACAAATAAATGTATCTATGTATGTATGTAAGTGATATACATATGTATACCCACAAAAACATTATCAATATATTATTATTATTATTATTATTTGAAAGACGAGTGATAAATCATTCGCTTATATTATAAGAGGAGCACTAGCGTCTAGGGCCTTCGGCGTTTATCAATATAATGTTGCATTATGTAACAGAAATTCATGGCAAAGTTATAAACAAATATTAGACAGGCTTTGAAGGGCAGTGTGAAAATTCTGACGCAGACTTTCGTACACTTAGGGATGAAACGAACCATTCCGGTATCGTTATTTTTACTTGGAAGTTGATCTGATATCTGGCATATAGCATTTGGTCGGCTAACGCGTTTTCCATTTGCCAACTAAACAGCCGCTACTAATTATACGACTGGCTCACCACTAACCGATAATTATGTATGTCTTGAATTGTCCCATTTTTCATCGTACGCGTTTGCGCAATAAAAATTAGATGAAATCAATGGTCATGGGTTTATTGTAATTGCGACAAAAGTATTTTAAAAATTCATCTACTTGAGGCTTTATTCCAATACTTCGAATGCGTCTTCTTCTTTGCGTTTAACTACACTGTTCATTAATTTCCGTTGTAATCAATTTTAGCAGTTAAATTCTGTATTTTGTTTAATTTCTGCTTATCATACTTTCAAAACTTTTTATTTGCTTTACATAACATGTGGAATAATGAAAGCTATTGGCTTATTGCTCAACATCAAAGCGGATTTATACCTAATAATGTACAAAATAAATAAAATGCCGAGTGTTTCATTTATGTAATAGGGCCAACAAAAATTACCCGATTTCGCCACACGAAAAACCAATTGGATCGATTTAGATTCTAATAGCTAAGGCAAAGACCGATAAATTTTAATATTTTGAATCCAAAATAGCTCAAAATACGATGTTTGTTGCTTCCAAAATCGCTCTAGTAAACTATGGATCTACAATTAAAGTTGAAGTTTATTTAATATATACATACATACATATATGTATACATGCATGTATTGAATATTAATGCGATTCATTTAAATCACACAAACATATAAATTGATCAATGCAGACAATATTTCTTTTGAGATTTTTTTTTTAATTAAAAAAAGTCAAATCCTCATACAATCATCAAACACATAAATTTGTACCTCTACATATGTAGATTTCGATACCGAAGAGGCGAAACTCAGACTAGGACACATATGTATATGTATATGTATGTATGTACATGTGAACCGACCAGCACCCCTTGCCTATACTAATGGAAACACATGTTTATATTTATAAATGTATATGTAAGCGTGTATCTATAGTATATATGTCACTTGCCATCATAATGGCGGCCAATTTGATATGAATGAAGTCGGCGATAAATAAATTGACTTGGGGCTGGCAGTTGGCAGTTGGCGGCTGTCGGCGCCGACTAGTGGTTGCTGTTTGGTGGTTGGCAGCTGGCGTTTTGTCGGCGACCTCGTTCAAGTTCTGCAAAAATAAATTGCTGTCATAAAATCTTCGTTTGATTATTAAACATGCGGTTGTTCTTGCTCTGCGTTTGTAGCGTCCTCTGTAAATATATGTACAAAAAATTAAATTACTGTTGGTGTTCATGTAAAATTGGGCTACAACCGTACGTACATATGTATGTACATGAATTCAAACATATTTCCATGTGTACATCACGGTGAACTAAATGCACAAGGTGGCGCCGATTGTGATACCGCTAACTAGGGATGGACATCAAAAAAATACATCGATATTTTTTCCGATGCAATGCAACGATTTTTATTTGACTGTTTTGGAAATTGATGTTTTTAAATTATCGAAAGTTTTTTGAAATACAAATACGTCATACATATATGCTTAACTGCAATAGTAAGCAGAAATGCACAGTTAGATTTCACTATAACAGACGAATGTGTATTGTGTATTTAGATCAGCGTCGGGTAAAACCAAACGCACGTACTTATACAATGAAGCGTTGTTGTGTTGAATGCAAAACAAGCGTACGTGGGAATTGCCTATCGTATATGGGTGAATAATATAACTATTGTCGATTGAAGGTCTAAGTGCACTAAAATTTCGTGAATTTACGGCGAGCTTATGCCCATTAGTATGGGTTAATGAGTTAATTAGTGCAAATTAGGGCTGTTAATGCTCATGACACTAATGGATAATAACATTAACACAATTTTGTAGCCATTAGATGTGTATTAAAATATTTTTTAAGTGGACCAAAAATCAATACTTTCACTAAAAATCTACAAATTTCAATATCTGTTTTCAATGCTTAAAAAAAAAACTTTTTCCGCATTCTTTTGCCGATGAGTCTGCTGAGACAAATTTAGGGCATTAAGAGAATATACATAGTTGTAAAGGGTATTCACACTGGTAGTACTTTTGAGGAAATTTTGAAGATCCACTCTTCTCACAAAGATTTTTCAATAGTATCAACAAAACATTCCATAGTATCAACAATAAGTTTTGCGCTTAAGGTTGGTTTTTTAAATGAATATTAATGGAACTGACTGTTGTTCTTGCTGTTACCATTAATTTCCAAATAAAAAACTATTTACAAAAAACAATAGTGTGTATTCTTACCAACTCAGTTCTCCATCAAATTACATCAAAGCTATGGCTCCGTTATGCATAATTATGCAAATCTTACACTTTACTTGACTTACATAGAATCTTAGGAATGATTTTATTGCCACATAAATTGGATTTATACAAAAACAGTCAATTTTGTATCCCATATTTGGAGAAATTATATTCAAAATAGGTGAACAAATTATATGGCAGCATTATTGTCTCGCGGCTCTCTTGGCATTTATACTAGACGTAGAAATCGTAAAAATCGAAATTCAACAGACTTTCAAGTAATGTTATGTTCGATTAAATATTGGCTAATCACTTACATATATACAAAGTTCGTTATACAGAATCGTTATGTGACACTTTTCAAGTCAAGTCAAGTCAAGCTACGTATGCATAACTGAGCCATTACCCTCCCAAATTTACCCATTATTGAGCCCAATCTTATATTCTACATATCGTTTTATAAATGTACGTGATATTTATTAATGGCCAAGCGATGGCTTGATTTCTTTTTTACATATTATTTTCAAGTTATTGTTTGCTTTTGATAAGCGATGAACTAAAACTAGTCGCATCGCTCGACGGAGTAGGCCGATCTAAACAGGGTTAGATCGTCGAAACAACAGTCCTTGGCCGGGTAAAACCCGGGTCATTCCGGTACGTAAAACCGACTGTGATGGGGATAGAATCGCTCGATCGTAATATGTACTTACAGATAAACTAAAATGCACAACACATACATACTATATGCATATGTAAATATGTGTGTATGTACACAAATAGAAAAAATTGTGGCGCATGGAATCAAGAGCAACCCTTAAACCCTTAAAAAATTTAAAATTAAAAATTTATAGAATACATACATACCTACATTCAAAAGTAAATATCCAATGCGTGGATTTAAAAATTCTTTTATGTGTTTGTTATTTGCTGCAGTCACATTCCCTTCCTTATTTTGCTTACTAAAAAAATAATTATCTACATACATATGTACTTGTAGAACGCTTAGCAATGAAATGAAAACGCGCCAACAACAAACACAAAAAAAAACCAACTGCACCCAGCAAGCGCCATGATCCGTGTAGGGAACTGCTATTAAGAGCCAGCGGCCAGTAAAGTTTATTTTTTGTTGTATTATTTTTACACCACTCGTTTGTCTTGTTGGCACGATTGTAAGCGCGAACGCGTGCGCATGCGCACACGTCTAAACTGACCTGACAACATATTATGTCGACAACAACTGCAACGCCTTCAACAAAAAAATACTGTGAATTGTGTGCAAATTCAAAAATTTAAGCGCAACGAATTTGAGGTGGAGAATTTGTCAACTGCAAATTGGTAGCAAAAAATGTTAAAAAGATAATTAGCGCAGATATTAAGAGCAATGTGAATTGGAATTGTAAGTGGAGTAGAGTAATATTTATGCATTCATTAGGGTGATCCTTCTTCATACCACTCCGCAAAAGTATGTATGTTCATACATACATATGTATGTGAATTTGTAAAATATAATGATTTTAAAATTTTTTCACTTTGTCCAATCATAAAGAGTTTTTAATATTTTTGGCCTTATATTTTAGAAATAAGTTTAAATAGGGAATAATATGAGAAAACAACGATTTCACAATGTACTAAAAATGATAGCTACTATTTCGGAGATCACGACATCTCCTCATCAGACTTTTTTCTTTGAAGACTTTTCTCATATTAGTCCCTAAAAAAACTGGTCTCGAGCTCAATAAAATAACACTTAAAGAATTTATTTCGGCCTTTATTTATATACATATGTATGTATAGTCACTATCAGAACAGCATCATCAAAAATTAAGTTTGTCGTGGAGACAAAGTGTTGTTTTGTATAGTTTTAAATATTTTTTAAGTGATTAAAACTTCGCGATGAAAACGTGAAAATATAAATTTTATTTATACATATTTAGGAAGTTAAAAACTAAATTCTTTTATGTAAGTATTGAAGTATTTTTCCAGGGACCGAAAATAAAAGTTATTTTGTTTTTTTCCGAACAATAAATCATTGGGAAGAGTTCGTTCAAAATAAAACTCGACTACATATATCGATATAATCCTGATGCCATATTCTATACAAATCTGACCTTATTTTTATTGAGAAGTTTTTTGTTTTAATTTATTGCATTATAGTTATTTTGTGATTTTTATATTTTGATCAAGGTTGATTATTATTTTTTAATTTTTATTTCTTCGATCAAAAGTAATCGTACAAATTATAACCGTTATGGTCTCTGCGTCTTTAGATACGATCTTACGTTCATTGCAGTTTTGTTCGGTAGCAGAAGATAGATAGATCCTAAATAGTGAATAGAGATTTTCCTACTTTATGTTCATAGCATTCGACTTAAAGCTTAGCTTTTTGTTTCACTTTGGGAAGAATATTTTATAATCAATATATCTAGTGAGGAAGTTCCTTCAAATACAAATATTCTGCAAGAAGAATTCTTGTTTTGCGCACATATTATTCAGACGACATTGGAATACTTTATAAATTTCAACTAATAGCTGGAAATGCAAAAACAAACTAACCGAATATACCGAGAACAAAAAATAAATCGCCATGTATACTACTAAATTCGTATTCGATCCATTTTTGCGCTAAAGTATCCTGCCTTTCTAGTTCGCACGACGTGACAAATTAATAAAGCAAAAACTAAATAAAAGGGTGATCCAACTAGACCTTTATTTTGATTTTAAACACTTAAAACAGAACTGGAAGTCGGAAACTTTACTATTACCCGAAATAACAATATCTAACTTTTTAAAAATAATTTCATTCAAATATTGGCCGCGACCATACTGTAGATGGTTCATTCGGAAGTTTCAATTTGCAATTACTGTTTTAAGCATTTCTATTGAATTACGCAAATAATATTGTATGTATTTCTATTAGTAAAATCGTTTTCTATAATTTTTCATGTTACTTGAATGTCAAAAAATTCTAAGTGAAAATAAGATGATAGTATGACACTAGTCATGCGTGATTTTTGAAAAACAAAAAAAACAAATTAAGCAAAGGTCTAGATGGATTACCCTATACATACGTACATACTCGTTGAAACAGAAATTCTAACAACAATATTGATACACAATACTAAACGCAAAGCAATAAAAGCCACAGGGCCTTGCCCAGGTAGCAATGGACAAGGCATTGCGCTAATTGTAAACATCAAGCGGCCAAAGAGATGTCTTCCTATACATATATATGTATGTATTACATATGGATTTAGCAAAGATCGACCGCCGCCATAACCTATCACTACGTGCGTGAAAAGCGCTGTCCGACCGCAGGAACCACTGACATACTCACATCCACCATCGCGAACTAAGGGCCAGTTTTTCAGTGCTACTTTGAACTGAGTTTAAACTAAGTTTACTTAAACGCCGTTTAAGGTTAAACTAAGTTTAAACTGCAGAGCTGTTTTTCAGTGATCGTTTAAGGCCGCCCTAGAATTTGACAGTGTGGTAGGGCAACACTGTTTTTTTCTTTATCTACACAACAAAGCAGCTGACGTTTGTTTACATTTTTTGTACACAAAAACCTTCGTGAATTATTTGTGAAAATTGAAGTTACTAATACGGTAAAAAAATGTATAAGCGGAGCGGTAATTTTTCGACGAGAGAAGTGAACTTCGTTTACTTCAGCATCGCTATAGTCACTTTCACTTGAAAAATCCATATTTTAATATATTTTACGGACAAAAAACGTAATTTTGTTGATTTCAATTTCTGTGAACTCATGAAATAACAGCTGAACAGTTGAACAGCTGATTGCTTAAACTCAGTTTAAACTTAGCATATCGGGCGTTTAAACTTAGTTTAAACTAAGTTTAAATTCGACTGAAAAACAGCACATCGAGTTTAAACTTAGTTTAAACTGCAAATCAAGTTGAACTAGCACTGAAAAACTGGCCCTAAGTAGTAACATTTTAGCGCAGCGGGGCATTTCGAAATCAAGTTTACAAAACAACAACAACAAAAACAACAAAAAAAGAATTACGAATTAAATTATGATAACAACAAAAGAGTTAAATTGTCGACAAAGTCCAATAGTACGAGTATACATTCATAATTAAGCGGATATGTACAAAATGCAGGCTGGCGTTTGTTGGCGCCACACTCTGCAACAACTTAGCGTTGCTTTAGCCCAGCGGGACAATATATGGCAAAATGTCAGCATTTTAATTCCGCATTTTAATTATGTATGCATTATAGTAGACACTCGTATAGCCATATGAAATTAATTGGTTGGTAATAACAGTGGCCACAACATTCCTACTCTGGTTAATAGCATCATCAGAGATGATTTCCTTTTGATAGTTTCTGTTATATTTCTTTTATAAGCTAGTGACTCATTTCTTCCACTGCATGTATGAAAATAATTTACTAATTTTGTCTTCTCTCATCTGCTCTTTTCCAGGTGCCGAAGAAGCGTCGAATCGTTGTACGCGTACAATGCAAAAATATTAAACACGAATGTCCGCCAACACTATGCAGTGACCCAATTCAACTGCCCGGAAAATGTTGCAAAACATGTCCGGGAGATAAAAATGGTAAGTGCCTGATTTTTGTTTTCTGAAATACCTATTTAGTTTACATACATATGTACTTATTAATACAGTAGTAGTTCCGTTGTTTCGAACTACTGGAAGAAAGCTTGGGTAGATAAGGTACTAAATTTGTTCAGCGATATGCTAAACACCAAGGTTATGTAAATGCCAAGGTTCATGTCTTTACCCTAAATCTCGCTGCAAAGTTTATGATCAAACTGCGGCAAAACTTTGTGGACTTAATACAAATAATTGGATTCTACAATAAAACAAAAATTAAAAGTCTACAACAAAACAAAAAAAAAAACTTGCTTTGTTTTCTAATTATATTATTTGGTTTGTTGGTCAGAAACTGGTAATCTGGAATATCGACTTTGAAGAGTGGCATACCTCAACAGCGTCGGTGCTGATGATTTATATTTAGTGGCCTTGGTGGATTTGTTGTTAGAACATGACTGACGTAAGATGTATCACAGCATTGTCTGTGGAAAAATCGTCTTACAAAAGCGTTTACTGTTGTCCTCCCAAATAAATGAATAATAATTTTGGAAAACAGTAATAATCGAAAAGAAACACTTGTCGCTTTATCCTTAGATGTTTATTTTTGAACAATACGTTTCACTATTTAAATAAGTGATATGTATGTACATATGTACATATATGTATTTTGCAAAATAAATATTTTGTCATTTTCAATTGGCATCACGCTTACGTTTATCGTATATTTTATTTTGTAAAGAGGCGTGTATGTATTTCGAAAATCCATATCTACTAAAACGAAGGTTTTGACTTTGCTGAAAATCATACTTATGGCGGAAACCCGAAAGCAATCGCTTAGTAGTTACTTAAACTTTTCTGAACGCCAATACAAAAGTCTTCACGGATTCGAAAGACAATCAGTTCCGATTTAAAAAAAAGTTTTTAGACGTGGCATTAAAAAATCCAGCACAATCTTACTCGGAGGATATTTTGAAATTAGAGGCTGTGCAAATCTTTGTAGTGCGCGAAAAATTTTGCAATATAACAAATACTTTCTTATGTATGTATGTATGTATGCAATGCATGTGGTATGTGTGTGAGCATCTGTAAAGTGTATATGTATGTATGTATGTATGTATGTATATATTAATATGAAAAGTATTTGCTAAAATCTGCATATGTATGTTCGTAAAAATGTGTGAAAATACGCAACATAACCAGACTGTCACTATTGGTGAAGATTTGCCGACAGCGAGTAGCATCGCGTCGCGCCGAGACGAGACGACAGCGTCTAATAAATTGTCAATTTTTGTTGGTTATTATTAGTGAGTGTTTGTGTACTTTCTTGTTTGATGTTACTCGCATTCAGATGTTTTGTTTGTTCTTTTTTTAACAAATTATGTTCAATGGCGTTTTTTATAAATTGCGTTCGTTTTTCTTTCCATCGCGATTGCCAAATACTTTCGCATCAACTGCGTGTCCATTTGTTTTCGAATATACTTATGTACATACATACATACATACATATATGCGTCATAAGAATGGGGAAATGAATAATTAAAAAAATAATTTTTGAAGCCACTTACTTAGAACGTGAAATATTTCGACATTAGCTAAAATTCGCCTTATAGTTCAGTATAGATTATTTATCTTCTATTAACACTTTTATATTTGATGATGAGATGTCTATGTATGTATGTATGTATTTACATACGTATGTAAATATGATTAAATATAAATCTTGTACCCAAGTAAGTTGGGGCATGATTTTTATTAAATTCATTTTGGAATCGAAGGTTATGATATGAAATGACGTAATTATAGGAATTGTTTTTCTTATAACGGTCGCCAATAATAAACACCAGCGAATGCATTTCTGTTATGAAAATTTATTTTCGCGCTGCTAGAGTTTATTAAAATGAGTGAAATTGGAGAATATTCTTTAAACCGAAATATAATTTTCGATTGGATGTTGTTTACTATTTAACGGGGCCCACAACTGGTCCGGTATCAACAAGTTTTAGCAAAATATTTACTACTATATATTCCTTTTCATTTTTATTCTCCCATTTTTTTTTTGGTTTTTTTTTTAATAAAATACATAAACTTTTTCTTAATATTTAAATCTCTTGTTTGGCATGGCTCTTAATATCTTATTTTATGTGTATTTCTTTAGATTTAAAATTTAATGGCTCTTACGCGCATCTGTCCGCTTTTATTTTTAAATATTTAGTAAAAATCAAAGTAAAGTCTTGTCGTCTATGAAGGTTGTGATAGTTTTTTGTTGCTGTTGTGTATTTTAGTGATTGGCATTAATGAGTTTGTTTCAAAATGGCTGGATGTATTTTTGTATCTAAATGCTTTATTTTACTATTTGATTTCTAATTTTAGCAGCGATATCTAAGTATACTCGTAATTTTCTTTCCTGTCGCATATGTACATACATACATATGTATGTACATAGGTTATAGGTTATGAAAACAAAATAAAAAATTCTCTAGTTGGATACCTTTCGTGCCCACAGCCATTTACAGTAAAGAAATATCTACGAATAAACGATAGCGGTCAACCACTCACCGCTGAAGTCGAGCCGAAATGTACCAAATTTCCAACTTTTTTAGTGATTTTTTAGAAATTTGTTTAACGGAATCGCCATGATAACATTTGCTCAAAAAAATAAGGACGTCAATGGGTTTATTTATCAAAGAAATAAAAAGGCTGCAAAAATACCTTTCCAATGAATCTAAATCGATCAAGCTGTGGATGAGTTGTTCATTGAAGAATTAATCCAGATCTAGATCTTTTAAGCTTAAACTTTTTAAAATCTGAACCGGGTTTTTTGGAAATATTTTATAAAAATAACCATTTGGGAGGTAAACTTAGCTTAAGAACATTTTCTTCGAGGATGTATTTCATTTGCCCTTTCCTTAATTTACTAATTATACTAATTTCTATCCCTAATTCATATCATTGCAAAAAGTATGGTATCTGCGCCAAAGCCAAATGCTTGTAAATATTATCTCGAGTTAAAATAAAATTTGGGAGCCCCTGTAATGCAGTAGTATCTTATATATTAGCACAGTCTACTCAACACACAACAAAAAAAACTGGCTCGCTTTTTTGGACTTTTTCCTTTTTCACACACTACAACTACATGCATAGGTACATATTTGCTGCGGACGTTCGCAAATGATGCGTAAATTTCGCACAAATTGACGGCGGCATAAAGTCACAACAAATTTGCCATAAAATGTCTTAAGCGTTGCTGTGTAGTAAATTTGTGCTGTTGCGTGCATGTTTGGCATCTTCGCATAATGAACTGCTAAATTCCAAAGTAGTGCGCTGTTAAAAATAAATATAAGGCAACTGGCAACAAGCAGCAAGAATCACAAATAAAGTGACAGGGGCATCGACAGCCAGCAGCCACTTGTGTGGCATAAAATGCAGTAGTTGAACGCTCGGTTTGTCGCAGCCACCCTCGTCCTCCCCCAGCACATAAATCGCTCGTTGCATTTGGCGTTCGTTGTTGTTGCTACTGGTGCAGTGTTCTGCTTTCACGTTTCAACTATGTGGCATACGCCGCAACCTGAACATCATCAATACGAACACCAACCGCAACAGCAACAACAACAACTACATCAAGCTCATAATTAAACTGGTTGACTGCGCCCAATCGGCGAAAATGGTTGGTCGCTTGGCCGCCTGGCCGGTCGTCGATTGCCTGTTGTGGCATGCAACATGCTGCGCACTCATTGTAACACATCATTAGTTTGCGTACTGCGGTAATTTTTCTTGCTTTCGTTGCGCGGCAAAGTTCCACTGATTTGCGTCCGATGGTGCACGGCAGTGGCCACTCCAACAACGGCAATATTTATGTAATAATTATAAAACAGGGGTAAATGACGATGGGGGGCGGGACTGTGGTAGAGAGAGAGAGAGAGAGAGAGAGAGAAACAGAAAGGTAAAGAAAACCTGTGCACAGACGTACACTCAAGAAAGATGAGATGGCGCATTGGCAGCAAATCTGTGAAGATTAACTTAAACGATCTCCCGAGCTATGTGTAGTTGCCACAAGAAGCATATAAACCATCGACTGCTGCTCTTGGTCCCCATGCTGCTGCGCTAGTGCCACATCTGTGGCAACCACAAAACCGCACCCACCGTGCGCGTTGGTGTTCCTCTTACCAACGTTTTCTATTGTATTTGTTTATTGTTTTTGTTGTTGTTGTTGCTTGCTACATTTGTTGTGATTGCTGCTCACTTTGCGGATGCTTTGATGACACTTTGGCAGCGTTATATAATTTTTCATTCGCCATTACGTCAAAACGTGCTTCTTGAGAAGGAAATTATGGGCATGTTAATAAATTGATATGTGAATAAGTATATGTATGTATATTGTATGTCCTATATGTTCGAATAGGGAGTACTCTCCGAAATATCTCTTCAGAAGCCTCTCAAAAAGTGGATACTTACAAAATGATCCTCATAGAGTAACAAAATATTACCCTTGCAATGCTCTAAAATATTGTATAAAAAGCATATTTTATTCACTTATGAAATTAAAATTTCAAGCCTTGCCCACAATTTATAAATATTGAACTAATTTTCATTAAAATTTCAAACTTTTTATTTTGAATTTTCACAAAGTTTTTGGATATGCTACAAAACTAGCCCACTTAATTATTCCATATTAATATGAAAATCTAAAGTGGCAAACAATTTTGGTTTATTTTTGAATTTTTTGTTTAAAATTCTGGTATTTTTACTATCCTCTTTTCATATAACGGATGGATTTCATCTAAATTCTTGTTGATTTAAAAATGTTTGTTGCGCCAGCTCTTTTCTTCTTCTTTGCTTCTGCCATATAAACTGCTTGCGTTAAATTGAAAGCATATTCCATGAACAAAATTTGACAAAATTGACTTGCATATTATTAAAATTAAAATTAAATGGGCTACAAAACTGTACACTCAAAAGAATTCTAAAAATTCTGAGTGAAATGTTTGAAAATTTGTTCGAATTTTTATAAATTTGGTACAAAGTTTGAAATTTTGATGTACATACATATATGCTGTTTGTAAAAGGACGAAATATAAAAAAAATGTTTCATTAAAAACATTCAAACATGAACTTTTCTTTGCAAAATTTTCTTAATAGTCTGGACGTGTTTTTTCAGATACATACATATGTATATATGTACAATGTATGTATGTAGGTACATTAGGCTGGGTAGATGTTTTCTTTGTTTCAGTGAAACTTGGGTGGGTTCAGAAAGTATATTTGGGATATCTGGAATACACCTGAAGAGTTTCAGATAAATTTGTTTGGGCATTATGGTCGAGAATAAAGAGAATTTACATAAAACACTGTTTTTAAAGCATTTAAGCAAAATTAACTTCGCATATCGCAATATTCTCGAAATTTATTACGAAATTTATAGATATATTAAAAACATTTCATTCTATTCCGAATATTCGAAATATTTTATTTGGCCGTATCAGAAAAAAACAAAACTTGTTGACGCAGCCTAATGAACATCCATATATGCACATACAGCAAGCAGTTTATACGAACCGAAATCAAACGCTGTGGAATGCAACGTGTACTGGGTGCGTTAGAACAACAACTGCACCCAGGTGAAATCAAATAAGTAATTCTCCTATACCCGGACTGAACAGCAGCGCCAAGTTGAATGCTGTATTCCCTCTATAGCTTCGCCTCCAATCACAGTTGGTTTACTCGTACAAGTCTGCTTGCCACAATCTGAAGAACAAAATTGTTGCACGTAGGAAGCCTACATGAATATGAAATGCAGCCGCTGCTGTGACGGCATTTGCGAGATTGTGGCACCTCTCACATTGCCTGAGTTAAACGAACTGCTCCTGAAATCACGAAATAAAAATGCAGGTAGCCAGAAATGATCGCCATTTGCGGTACTCCTGTAGACCGTTCTCAAGCGTTATTGGGCGTCAGTTGCCATCTGTCCGTCGTCCCCCTTTCCTAATTTGTCGCTGCAGTTTCTGGTGCTGGCCAATTTTTCATGCAATTTTCACTTTTTATGGAAACTTTTGGTTGCATTGTTGTTGCCCCTCTACAGCCTGCTTTTATAAAAATTACTGTCACTGCAGCACCCGCCCTATCTTCTCATTTTTACTTTATTTCCCACCAAACGCTGAGTATCTACATATATTTTTTCGCTGTTTGTTTGATCCAAAGTGCTGTTGCAATTTTCCACAGCAACACGCTGCCTTGAGTAGCCGTAACAATAACCCAAAGTGCAGGTTTGTTGGGTGTTGTTGCCGTTGTCGTTGCCGTGCCATTAAACGCGTGTTGCTTATTTGTGCTTGTTGGCCAAAGTTGGCAGTGATACAACCACAACAACAACAATAACGGCAACAATAACGACCAAAGCGTTCTTTGTTCAACGGAGATGAATTGCAGATTTAAGTGCTGCAGTGATGTTGCATGTTTTGCCACACAACAGCAACAACAGCATACAGTCCGCAGCAGCAGTCATTTTTAATAGCATTAGCAGCAATTACAATAACTCGGTTCGCTTTGGTGGCACTGGCACAGCAATTGTTGCCTTAGCGACGGACCGTATTTAGCCAACATGCGAGCTGCGCGTGCATTGCGCCGACCGAGGCTTAGTTTTTTTCGTTTCGTTTTTTAGATTTTGTGCTTCTCATTTAATTTACTCGTAGCTATTACAATACTTTGGAAACTAAACTATGTTTAGTAATTTTTCTTCGCGCTAGTTGGTCCTCATTTTTACTCCACTGCATATTATCCATTCTCCAACTACCCATTCTTGCGCTCCTAGGCTGATTTACGTGTCCAGCTAACGCTCCTTGATCGGTAGCTACATGCATAACAAACAAACGAGTCTTAACTATGAGTGCTTTGGTAGTTCGTCCTGAATATAATTAACTACATTGTATTTTATTTGTCATGCCATAATTGTGGCTGCCGCTGTTCCTTCCGAATCGATGTTCGATCATCAACACGATTGCTTCGTTAAAGTCGCCCATTTTTGGTTAGAAAGAATGCAGAGGCCTCTGCAAAAAACAAAAAACAAACAAACCAAACAAAGCTGTCATGAGAGTCAAGAACAACAGAAGGCCAAACCACCGAAGCAAATAAAGCTGCATAAATGTCACACAAATGCACAACAACAACAATCATGAAAGTATAACAACAGCTTTTTACGAGCCACAAAACCAAGAATTATTAGTTTGTAATAGTGAATTCAGGTACATCAGAACTAGATGTGAGGGATAATGCAACTATTAAATATAATGGTATTATTATATAAATACATATGTATGTATATATACATATTGAACGAACTTGGGACCCTAACCCTATGCAACAAAATTGCCTAAATTGGGCTCGTGGACGCAAATGTTATTGCAATCTTCCCCTTTTACTTTACTTCTTCTTCAACTCCGATTGTGCTGTTTAATGCTGTGCCAGCTTTTCGAGACTCAAGAGTGTAAACTGACTAGAGCTCGGTCAATGATGTTGCCATCACTACTTGGTTAGCATTTGCATCTACAATTACATCTCCGGTGTTGAGATGAAATAAAATTATTCATTATTCATTGCTATGATCTAGGAGAGCGAACCAGAATTAGGTTCATTCTTGGGGAGTGACTCTATATGTTTTTCTGTTCCAGGGCGGTTTCACTCTCTACCAGCATGTACTAAATCTTTATTATGAATGGAGGAAATGAGTGTGATTGGTTTCAAATTGTAGAATCAAAAATATACACAGCAAGCACAAAGAAAGCAATAATAAAAGAAACGTTAAATGTGGATTACACTGATATCAAACAGAGTCGGCGCCGATCAGATGCCTAATTTTAATATATGTATGTACCTGTAATCATCTAAATATTCAAAAAAGTGTATTTCTAGTACTGATGCTATGTAGCTACCAAAAGTTGAATAATTTTCCTCTCTTCCAAATAACGCCAACTACACTGAAAAGAAACCGTTTCAATATTGTACCCAATCTGCCTGTATGACGGTGTTAGAATGCGAATATGCTACCTACTAAGATCAAGCATGGACAAAGTCAATATTTATGGGTGCCCAAAGTTGAGTAATCTGGTGATTTCGTCCCTCTTGCTACTTACATATTTGTCTCAAATTGTCCTCTGGGATTCCTCTGCTATAACTCCTTGGGGTTAGTTCACTGGGATACTGTGTATTGAAAAATGTGTGTATTGATATGTTTAGTATGTAGATAGGTGTATGGTATATAATTGCATATATCCACCAAAAAATTCATATTTCATATAATCATGAGGATAATAATGTAATACTTGAAATCTCTAAGGAATGCCAATTGAATGACACATTCCTTATAACAGGGTTATCGGATTATCGATCATATAAAATAAACTCTGCAACTAGCGAAGCTAGCACATTCCTTATGTTTTACAATTGCTTATGCCAATTTTTGGAGGGTACATATATACATATGTACGTATGTACATATGTGTGCTCCATGCCTAGCATTTGCTATTGACCATTTTCAACTGGACCTTCAGCTTCAGCGCCATATTAACATTTTTATCAGCATCCTCATCAGAAGCATAGAATCAATGTCACACAAACTTTAAACTCATTGTAGTCGCCATCATCATCGCTGTCGCCATAGCCACATTCGCGTTACGGGGTTGTTGCAGTCGCTGCTTTTGCCTGTTGTCATTGTCCACGTTTCCTTGTTAATTTATGCAGTTTAATGGTATTTTTATAATGACATAACTCGAGCATTTTAACGCTTATTAAATTATCTCATTTAGTTGAACGCTGCCATACGTTGTTAAACATCATGTCCATTGGCCAACCAACCAACGACTGACATTCCGTTTTACTGAACGCACTAAGTGTATACTCTGCTGAACCAGATGCATCTTCAGCGGACGCAGACACTCAAAATGTTGATTTTTTTATTTATATTTTTTATTGATCGTATATGGCCCGTCATCCGAGCAATTTTCAATGCGATAAAGAAGCAAACGCAGCACAGCGGGCGGTAAGACGATTTTCGATCAACTGGTAGATAAATTAACACTAAAAAGTAATATGAGTACAGTAATGAGTCAGATAGACCCAAAAAACATACACAAAATCAAATCGCGTTGAGATAGCGCACATAGCAACCCTATCAGTGACAGTGGTGCGGTGCTGCATATCTGAGAAACATATTCGATAGTGAAAGGTAGAAAAAAAATGCTAGGAAAAGCAGACATCAAAACTGGCATATGTGGTGAAATATCCAAAGTTTCCGGCATGCTCGCGTAATAATTTTAGTCAACATATTGACCCATTAACGCCTTTTTCGAACATTTTGAAAAGTCTGATAAAAATAATTTGGAATATCGCTAGGGGTTTGATCTGCTATAAAATATTAATTCCTGATAAAATTCGGTAGACGTATTCTCAGGCGAAATATATATGTACATACATTTGTATGCCATGAACGTAAAATTCTACAGAAAGTAAAATCATAAATAGTTTTCCTACAAAGTACTATTAACTCGCATTGTTAAGGCAATGACAACAGCGTCACAATTGGAACGATCGTGTATTCACCTTTTATGTGTAAATTGAGAGAGCACAATGACAGTTCTTTTAGGGGGGAAAGTTGCAAATTCTTGCTGGAAAAGTTTTAACTTGCAACAACTTGCCAGTAATAAAAACAGCTGATCCCAAAAATTTGAGAACACGATCAACAAAAAATTTTATTTCTTGAATTATTTTAATAAAACAAAAGGCAGAAAAATATGTCTGGACGGCTAGAGGTGTGTAAGCATACATGAGAAAAGGGAATTTTCAAGTTTATTTTTAGTTTTGGCTTGTGCGACAAGAAAAGAAATCAGCTGTTTGTAAAACTTGCCAGAAGTTACAAGTATTGCGTTCATGTACTTTTTCTTTCAAATTCTTGGAAATTTTATTGCTGGATAGCTTTTATTGGATTTTTACATGAACACTTCAAATATTAAATTGAGCATAATCGTACCTGCACTACACTGTGCAGCCGGCGCATGAGTAAAAAAAATAGGAAAAATACAGAACCTTGTTGTTGTAAGTGTTGTTGTTTGCCGTAAGTGTAGCAATCAAAACAAAAATAAGAGTTACATGCACACATATGTATGTACATACATTCGTATATGTAAGTATGTACATATGTAAGTATTTAGTTGCACCGAAAGCAAATACTATAATAATCAAAAGATCAAGATAAAAACGATGTGCCTGCGTGGAAAATAGTAAAAATAGAAACAAACTTTAACTGATCTAAAATAGAAAGCAGTAATGGAATAAACATAGCCGCCTGCGCAAGGGAGTTTGCAAGGACATGCACAAGACTAAGGCATTGTAGCAGAAAAGCACAAATTCTTATATGGCGGTGATGCACTTAATGCTTTCTGCTTATGGGCTATATTTATTCGAACAGCATTCACTGATCACTCGATCACTAAACGTCTAATCTAACATTGAAGAATATCAAATTATGGAGCTGCGGCCCAGACACAGGCATAGCCTAGTATATGTAAGAGATAACGACGACGATTCGAACTAGTTTTACAAGTGGTTTACATTCATGCAATACATATGTACTTGCGTTCTGTATCAAAAGCCAAACGCGGACAGAAAATGAGTAGTGCAAAATGCATGAAAATCGTGGCAGTTGTCAATGTTGTATTACTCATTTTTACCCAAAAGTTATTATTCTAAATCTTTACAAAATTAGGCCTAATTAACAGAGTTCCCAATTGTTAGATAGTATAACTATAATAATCTATAATAATAATAATAATATAACAATTTGGCACTTACACCATAGCTTGATGTTTGACCGAAATTCTCCGACAATTTGCGGTGTGCGTCTTGATGTTGTAAAACAAAATGAGGGGCCTACAGGTTTACGCCGGCTCCGAACAGCAAATGATTTTTGTGAGATGTTTGTTTAATGGCAGAAATATACTCAGAGGCCATTACCTGCCGAGGGGCGACCGCTATTAGAAAAAATGATGATCAAGATTCCAACTGGGGACCCACCGAGTGAAGCGCGCACACGCTATACAGTCGGTTACAGCGGCCACCGGACAGTCGAACTATCTATGTAGTTTAAAGATGGTTCTTGGCTACATGTGTGAGTCTATACTAAGTCTGCTAATGTGTATTTGGGATAATTGCAATCCCGGGATTTAGTGATGTTTTTAATGTAAAACCAGAATATAAACTTCCCAAAGCTCAGTACAAATTCAATAAAACTCAATTGGGTTATTCACAAGGTGTTCCAATGTGTCATAAGTCATAAAAAATCAAAATTCGTATTCATTATAATTATTTTTTTCTATACAATCTGACTTACAATACTTTCGAAATTTTAAATTTGATTACTTTATTATTTATGACAGCTTGTTAATCACTCTAATGTTTTTATAAAATCTAGACGGATTCCAACGTACTTTATTATAATATTGAATAAACTTTGGTGAAAAATGAGGTTTTAATATTATTTAATTTATTAAAATTAACACAAACAAACAATTCTAAAAAACCAAAAACTACAATATATCACAGCAAAAAATCTGAAATTGCTTCCTTTGGTAACGACTTGAACAAATGCAAGTCTCCTTTTCAAGCAGAAAAAAGTGTAAAGTATTTAACATTAGGCGCAGATGTTTGTTTTTAACAAAATAAGGGTATGCTCAGGACACTTTCTTCTAAAAGTGAACAGCTAAGGTCATTCCATTTGGGAATAGCGAGATCCAGCAGTGCCCCCGAAAGAGTCTAATCCTAAACTATGTTGACAAAAAAACTATTTTTTCCAGAAACTGTAGGATTCCAATTAAATTTGTTAACGTACCTAAAACAATTCATGAATGTTTCTTTGATCCCCTGACCTTTCACACAGGTTAGTGGGAATCCTTCCACAATTCCATATCCATTCGTTTTAACAGAATAACATTTTTAATTAAGAAATTATTATATTCGATTATCTTTAAATGTACATACATACATACATACATACATATGTAAGTACATAACTGCATAGCATTCCGAATTTTGAATGAATAAAAGTAAATTACCCGGCCGTTCACCAATGGATTTAGATTTTTGGTCGGCGGCATTAAAAAAAATTACTGCAATATCTACAAATCAGGAGAACCCAAAAAAAGCCTAATCCCTGACAGTGCTTCATTACTTTTTATGGATGAAGAAACTTGAATTTTTTTGTTTAATTTGAGCCGCCAACCAAAAAAAATTAACACAAAAAAATGCATAATAAGAGCACTAAAATTCCCAAAGAAATCGCTTGCCAACAACCAGTCGCTGGTTCCGCACGAACTCGAAAAGCAAAAAGCAAAGGTAACGTTTACAACAATAAACAACTGCAGCGGCAAAGGCAACGGCAACGGCGGTAACATGGCCAGTGACAGCGACATTCGCAACGACACTAGCTTTGACACGGTCACAGGAATGTCTTTGATCCCATCAAAAAAGTCATGAATGCGTCGGGTAGTTGGCATGCCACATTGCTCCCTGATCGGGTTGGATGTGGCGGTAGCGCCGTCGACACTACAAAAATAAGCAACACCTTCAACAATCAGCCGGACTAACGAGCTACGAACAACCCAAGGAACGTGTTTGCCTGTCTGTCTGTCTGCCAGTCCACCAAACCACTAGCCGCCTGTCAAATTCAAAAGAAAAAGGTATTAAGATCAAGCGATAAGATCAATGTTGCTTCGGCGCGAAGCCCTACGGTCAGCGCAACAAAAAAAGGGGCAACAATAACAACAACAAGGGCAAGCAGGCCTAAAATCACGAGCACGGGCAATGAGTCCCAAAAAATGGATGGCAACAAGATTCAAGATTCGAGTCAATGGTATACTTAAAGAAGCATAACAAGAAGCATTAATGTGATATACAAAAGTCAACAGAACCCTAAAAAAAGAAGAATTAAAGTTTTACGAATGGAGAATGCAGCCCAAGACCAAATAAAAACACGACGGGCATTCCTTCCTGTGCTGCAGCGTTCAACACGCTCAATAAAATGCTATACAAGGTGTCAGATTTGTCGCCCTTCATTACCACCGCCGACAACAACTACAACAATAATCAACGGATAAAGATAACAATGCTCACAACTAGCATACAATCAGCAACAGCAGCGGCAGAGCTAAAAATACAAACACATTGTGGCGGTATACCGACAAAAAAAATTCTGAGAATTGATGCAGTTAAACGAATGGAAGAACGAAGCCGAGAGGGAGAGCGCGGCGCGGCGCTATTGTGGTTGCAACAAAAGTGGAGCCAACGCCAAGGTTGTTTGCACGATTGACTGGTCGCTGCCGTCAGCGGAACGCAAGGGTGTGCCTTTAATCAGGCGTATACGATCGATCGCGCCCAGCCACGTCGGTGGAATGCATAAAAATTGGTCGTCGCTCGAACTCTTTTCGCTCAATGCCTCCCTCTTATAAGAACAACATCAAAAACCGCATTGCCATGCCATTCTCAGTTGGGTTTGACTTATTTGGTATTTGCAATGGCGCGTTGATGGCGACGACTAGTGTGCCTTATTGGCACCCACAGCCACGCCAATCTCAACGGAGCTCTTTGCCCGATCGTCGCTAGCGATCACAAGTGACCTGCAGCGAGTTCGAATCGTGGTACGGCTGATAGTTTTCGCTTGTACTCGTAAAATATGTATGGCACCAACGACTTGGCGCAAATATTGCTGTGGTGCGGCTAAGCACTGAATTCAGAATGCGTTAACAACCCGCAGTTAGTACCAACGAAGTCAATGCCAACCGGCAGTCAATCTCTCAACTAGACAGCCATTCAAACCATTTAGCGGTGTGCCGGCCTAAAAGGACTTCAAACGCCAAAGGCAACGTCGATTTTCGCCTTTACCGACGTTGAGGTTATTTGGCGGCATGATTTGCAATCAGCGATAAGCCCATCCGTATAGCCCTATAAAAATGTGCTCGTACGAGTACATTTTCTGGCTATTGCCAACCATTGTGTGCCATCGCTGCTGCTTGTTGTACTAAGTGTGCCGGACGATCACCTATTTGCCTATCAGCACAATTCATCCCAGAACCAAACCACGTCTAAAGACGAATAGGCATGGCGTTCAAGCCAAGGTAGACGAAGTGGCAGACAGTGCGGCGTGCCAGTAATCGCTTGTATGGAATTTGGTTAATGCCACAATTGTGATGTTCGTTGCTGGTGTTCTTCACACTACCATACCATACAACGTCATTAAGTCTGCGATGCGCTCATTCAAGTATTTCCCCGTATTTACTCTCCCGCTTCGATTTCCTGCTGGTTCATTTAATTTTTCTTTTTTCAAGCCGGCAGGCCTCACGTAGCGCACCAAATTACACACAATAACCACACTAATTTCCTTCACTTGTTTACCTGCTTTTATCCACTTCCTTCCTTGCTTTGGCGAGCGGAGATGAGGTCAGCCGGTGAACGGAAAACAAGAAAGTAAGTGCACACATACGTTCCCATGTATGTACTATGTACATATGATACTAGTGCATACAAATTAGGATTGGAATACCCAAATAATAATGCCTTTTATATACGAGAACATATACATATATGTACGTACATGTGTGTGAATATGTAGGTTTGTGTGTGCCCTTGCAATGTTTTCTATTGTTTAGGCTCTTTCTTTGATCACAATGCTGCCATTTACTATCAATATCAATCTGCGATCCACAGATTTAACAGAACATTTGTGTTGTACTCATACTGGCCTCCTACATGTTTTCACCTCCAACGGTCTATTTTTTTTGTTCTATTTGAATATCTGCACAAGCAGTCCGGCTTATCCGGCCCTACTCCTCAGTACAGCTGGTTTTGTCCAATTGTCCCTGGCGTTAATGCTTAGGGTTACGAATATTCCAACCTCACAAATGCACAGATGCATTCACGCAAACAAAATGCACACGTATGTACATACATGTATGTTTGTTGCGTACGTTTAGATGCATATTCATGAAGTCATAGTAAAACAAATCTCTTTCTAAATGCCCTCCGCCCCTCAAATGAGTGTCTACTAAGCTGTAAATATTCGACTTAAACATCGAACGTGACATGGGTTTGAGATCTTTGTGTTTTTCAAAAGAAGCGTCTATGCATAAATGAAGACACACATACATACATATATTCTCAACAAAAACAAAAACACAAACAATCCCAATGCTTGGGGATTTGATATCCGATTTGCGATTCATTCATAATTTTTTGCCTTTTGTGTTAGGATATCTCAGACTCGTAGCATCAATTTTTATGGTTTCCCCTTTGGTGTGAACCCAAATTCCATTTAACTGCTGACAGTTTTGTAATTTGTCTAATCTTTTAATGCCTTTTGTTATTCCATCTGTCTCATATTTTCGTTATTTTCTTCAATCTTCATTGCAGATACGGACGTCTCCCTAGATGTGCCTGCCCCGGTAACTATTGAAGAAGAGGAGCGCAATATGAAGCGTAAGTACTTTTCCGTTTTTATTACTTTTCTTAATCTTTCCATACTATTTTTCAAATGTACTTGGTATTTAATTATTGAATGCACTAATATATTTACTCCTTCCAACAGATTTCGCTGCTCTACTCACCGGCAGAACATCACATTTCTTGAAAGGCGAAGAGATGAAGGCTATGTATTCGACTAGTACCTACAATCCGCAAAATATTGTTGCCACAGGTCGTTTTTTGTTCCACAAGAAAAATCTCTATTACTCTTTCTATACGTCATCGAAAAATAATCGTCCACGTACTATTCAATTTGTCAACGATGCCGGGACTATTCTGGAAGAGCATCAGCTACAGATCCCACTATCTGATACACAAAGTGTGTATCAGAATGCGACTGGTAAGATTTGTGGCGTTTGGCGTCGTGTTCCTCGTGACTATAAACGTCTGTTGCGTGACGAACGCTTGTACGTTGTTTTATTGTGGGGAAGCAGGAAGGATCAAATTGATCTCGCTCTTGGTGGAAAAGTTGCCAAGTACACTGCTTTACAGACAGAATTATTTAGTTCATTGTTGGAGCCTGCACCAGGTACGAAGCCCGCTTTATTGAATGGTGCTGGTGGTACAGCTATCGTATCAACAAGCAGCGGTGCAGCCGCTTCTGTGCATTTAACGCTCGTCTTTAATGGCGTATTTGGTGCTGAAGAGTATTTGGATAGTCCGATTAATATACGCGTTGAGTCACCAGATCGTAAGGAAGTCGTTTTGGACGAAATACAAAAGGTGCACAAACCTTCCGCTGAAATCAATGTATTGGAAATGTCTTCACCCATCACCATCCCAATGTTGCGCTTAATGTCCCGCGGCAAGCTGTTGCTCACAATTGAATCGAAGAAAAACCCACACCTACGCATTCAGGGTCACATCGTCACTCGTACAACTTGCGAGCTCTTCCAAACATTACTTACACCACATAATACGGAATCTAAGACAAAGAGTAGTGGTTTGGCATGGGTATTTTTAAACACCGATGGCTCACTGTCGTACAACATCGAAACTGATCATATTAGCACAAAGGAGCTGCCTGAAATCAATCTGATGGAAGATTTAGGTAAACGTAGAACAATGCTAGAAAATCTTACACCAACGTTCAACTTCAATCAAGCTATTGGTACCATCGACAAATTGGGTCCGAAAGCGCTTGAATCTTTGTATGCCGGCGATTTGGGTGTCAACATTGGCATCGAGAATGAGCAAAGCCTAATTCGCGGTCACTTTGTACCACGCCCCGTTGCAGATGCTCGAGACTCAGCAGAGCCAATTCTACTGAAACATGTTGAGGATTCTACAAGCGCACTAGCTCACGCTATGGGTATGGCTTGGTTGGCTATCGATAACGAATGTAACTTACATTATGAAATAACTGTTAGCGGATTTCAATCAAATCCTCAAGATTTACAAATATACCTGGAAGAGAAGCCAATCGAAGCTATCGGAGCACCAGTGACACGCAAATTACTTGAGGAGTTCTCTGGCTCCTATATGGAAGGTTATGTGCTCGGTATGCCATCAATCGACTTAGTTAAATTAGAAAACAGTGTATGCTATCTGGAAATCCATTCAAAAGAGCACAGTAAGCTTATATTGCGTGGCAAATTGAAATCTACCAAAGTGCCATCTCACTGCTTCCCCATTCATACGGATAATAATGTGCCGAACGTTGCTGTACCTGGCGACCACAGCGACAGCAATTTAATTGCCCCAGACGCTAAGTGTTTCCATTCAGGACGTTTCTATGATGAGTCCGAACAATGGCGTAATGCGAACGATGTTTGTCAAATGTGCGCATGCCAACGCGGCCAACCTACTTGTGAACCAATTAAATGCCCAACTGTACAATGCAAACCTAACGAAGAATTGGTGCGAAAAGATGGTGAGTGTTGCTCAATGTGCATCCCACAAAATGTAGTAATTGAAACGGAGAGAGCGGCTGAACAAAATGCACGTGGTTGTCGTTTGGGTGACCAATTTCACTTAGCAGGCGCAATTTGGCATCCTTTCCTACCACCAAATGGCTTCGACACCTGCACCACCTGTACTTGTGATGTGCTGACTCTGGAGGTGCGTTGTCCGCGTATGGTCTGTCCACCTCTGCCATGCTCAGAAAAAGTAGCTTACCGTCCAGACAAAAAGGCTTGCTGCAAAGTGTGCCCTGAAAGTAAATTTTCACGCGGCGACAAAATCGGACCTTCAAATCCCAATGTTTTACAAGATCAAGGTTCGCATAAAACAACCTCTACTGAAGAGATCCTCGGTGAAGGCGGCTGCAAGGTGTTGAATAAGGTTTACGAGAACGGACAGGAATGGCATCCAATTTTGGCATCACACGGAGAGCAGAAATGCATTAAATGTCGCTGCAAGGTAAGTTTGATTTTACCACACTACGAGTATAATAAGATTCCATATCAAGAAATGATTTTTTTCTGTTTTTCTAGGATTCGAAAGTGAATTGCGATCGTAAGCGTTGCTCACGTTCCACCTGCCAGCAGACGCGTATCTCGGGTAAGCGAAAATTCTTCGAGAAATCCAACGAACCGGTCATCGACGAGTGTTGCTCAACACAATGTCGACGTTCACGCCGTCACCACAGACGCGTTTATCAGGAACGCGCAACCTCCGACGATCGACAGCAACAACAACAATCTAAACGAGTGCAACAGCAAACGAATCTAAACCGCAATGGCAGCAACAATCATAGCAGCTGAACGCCGATCTCGTGTAATATTTATTCAAAAACTAAGAAACATAATCGCGCGAATATCACAGAAAAAAGAAAAACAAAATTGCGATTTTCTTTTAAAGAAAATATGCGTCATTTGTAACTTTCTTGTAACCAGAACTGAAAATATGAATGAGACGAAGCGATGGAAGCATTGCAGAGCAGTACTGAAAAAGGAACACGCATATTTATGAACGAAGCCGCTAGCATAATTATTTTCCAAACTACAAAAAGATAACTATTTTTCCTATATATATTGTATTAAAAAAAGTTAAAACGACAGATTCCAGCAAAGAGAAAACGAAAACGAAACTGAAAACGGTAGAAATGCGTAGTGCGCCAGTTGTATTGACCAAATAAATATTATTTTAGGGAAATCATTGCGATAGAAACTGCGAAATTCATATATGTACATACATACATGCATAAATACATATCTACATAAAAGATTTCCTTAGAAAGACCAGTGCAGTTGCTTCAGAATTCTAACGAATGTTGAATTCAAGCAGATAAATAATTTCGCAATTTTGTAGCCTCCCAAAACTCGCTTCCAATACTATAGCAGGCACGAAAAGCTGCGCTGAATTTATAGTAACTAAATAAAATTCTCTTAAAATATTTTAAGAATGATAAATCGAATAACGATCAACACAAAGCAGCTAGTTACAGCGGCAAACTGGTAAAGCGGTAGAAAGAAGCAGTGCAAGAGTGAGAAACACATCCGAAACGTTTCGACTGATTGACTGAATGGCATAGAATAAGTAAAAAAAAAACTTACAAAAATATTGCAAAATATACTATATATAGTATACGCTTATTTGTTTTTTTTTATACATATATATGTATATATATATATTGTATATATATATATATATTCATTAAATACTAATGTTCAATACATACATATATACATACATAAATAATGATGAGGACAGACACACATTGTTCATTGTACATAGATATTTTGACACCACCACCACGGTTCCGTTCTCCCCACAAAATTGTCGAATTTGACAGCATTCGGTGTTTCCTAATATTAAACGCAAAAATTACTTAATTAGCTAACAAATTACTTCACAGTAAGTTTTTCAATGCGCAGGCGCTTGGAATTGTGGCATCTTTGTGCGACGCTCGCGAACAAAAATGCGCGGAAGACAATATTTGTGGGAACGTGAACTTGTGGCAGTGGAGTTACCTGGAAGTAGGCGGTTTTTAAGTAAATTCATCAGCGCAAAGTTCATACGTTTATTACATAACAGTAATTTGCTGGAAAAGTACATATGTATGTCGGTAGGATATTTTGATCCAAACATAAAAACCGAAATAAATATGTGGTGGATTTAAAATAGCGGATTCTTATAATAAGATCATTTTTAGTGCATATCAAAATTTACAATTTTTGAGGTAATACACTTTTAAAGAAGCTGTGTATACATGCACTGGAATGTAATATAAGATTCTTATTACTTCAATTGACCAATATCTTATTGAATTTAATGTCTTATTGAATATTTTAAAGTCTACAAATTTTGTTTTGGATCATGCCACCAACCAACTTAGAAAACCAGAAGTTGCGTAGTTCTTATATTTTCTCTAACATATAATTGTAGCTTATTTCACAATATCAGAAAAACTTTAAATGTTGACTGTTGATAATAAGGACGTTCGTATAGAGACTTTAATGAGAACCATCCAGCAACGAAATTCTAGCGAATTGTCATCTGTTCTCTACCAAAGAGCAAAGTATCCAAAATGTACGCAAACGCATTATTTATGAATTGGAATGAAAATTGAGTGCCGACGCTTAATCACATAAAAACACTCAAACACAAGCACACAAATAAACTTGCGTGCATACACACATATACATGTACATGCAAAACATGCCCGAGCATGCACACACACCCACTCATTATTATTACTATTAGTAATTATTACTTACTCGTACAACTGACCATCTGCGCATTTTCACCCTATAAATGTATTAATATTTTATTATAATAATTATTATTCTGATTGTATATTATTTTTTAGATTTCTTATTTAAATAACTTTTAGTTTAGAATTTAGTTTGTTTATTTTTGTATAGCTGTAAAATTAAAACGAAACAAAAGCAAATATGTAAATCTAGCATATATTTTTTGTCTTAGCGTGTGCCTACAATAGTTTTTATTAACTTCTGGTTAACTTTGTTTGTGGCATAAAATTAATAGAATTGTTGAAAAAATGAAAAAAACCTACATATATTATTGATGTAAACAAATGTGAAATTAATGTTTTATGTTGAGTGAATATTTTCTTTTCTTTGCCTTCGCCAAAGTTTTATTGAAAATTTTCATTCATCTTTCAAAATTGATGTGGCAGATTGTCCGTTTTCATTTCAGAAGCGGTTAATACCTTCTTAGCAATCAAATCATCAAAAATCATGCAAAACATAAAAAACAATGTTAATTAGTGCCTTATCCAAAGTGTTTTGTATCCTTCGACATGAGATCGGAAATGTAAAATGTTGCATTAAGCTAGAAACTAAAAAAAATTGAATTTTATATATTTAGAAAAAAATTAATACTAGGTACTTACTTACATATGTAATTAGTTTATACATAAACGGATGTATGTGTGTGTTTGCTCTAAAAGCAAGTTCAAACTCAAACTTACGCACATAGATATGTACTATGTTCGTCATTAACGGGTTACCTTTTAATTAACCTTCTAATTCGGCAATTGCTTGAAATTCGCGAATGTTTTTCTACTATTGTATTATGATTTGAGAAAATTTATAGCTGCAAGTAAAAAATCGATTATTCAGACCTCTATATACATATTATTTATTTACAACATGCCTATACATGCATTCAAACATTAAACCCATAGAACGTATATTGATAAAAAAAAAAACAAATCAATAAAAAAATACATACATATGTATCTACATACTATATTTGTAAAAAAGAATGAAAAAAAATAAATTATACAAATAAATACAGCAAAACAAAACTTTTTAAACAAAACAATCAAACCATACAAATCTGAAAGTAATGACTTTCTTTTAAAACACAAAGGTTTTGGTAATCATTTTTCTTCTTTTTGGACAATTTCAATAAAACGCGAGTTCGGCCAAAATCGCTTAAGCGGTTATAGCGCCAATTAAGTAAATAAGTAAGTAAGTAAGTGAGAAAGGTTTCACACTTATCTTGTATTTTTCACACACCACACAAGCAATGTCTTTAACAAATGTCACTTCGTCCGTTCGGCGAACCATGTCCTTATTCACTAGTTTCTGCAAACTACACTGTTGTTATTTTTGCCTAAAAATAATAGTATTTTATGAATATTATTTTTTTGATCAAAAATGATAGTATTTTATGAGTTTTATTTTTTTCATCAAAAGTAAAACTCAGTTTTTTGTCGGTTATTTGATCTTTCAGAAACAAAAAAATTTTTTAGAGCTTCGTTTTTTTTCGTTAGATCGAATTACTCAAAACGCCGCACCGCCTTTTGAAAATTGTTTGGGGGTACATTTTTATGTTATGCTCTCGTCAAGTAATAACAATTTACAAAAAATCATTATTTCAAAAAATCAATATTTTCACACGATTAATAAGTAATATAATACAATATAAATTTCTTAAATCGTAACAGATCCATGCTGTGCTCGAAAAAAATATATGCGTACCAATAAATACAATATTGCGCTGATCGATCTGTAATTAGGGAGAGTAACTTAGCTATAATGTCACACCTGCTTTTTCGTTGGAGAACACTGAGAGGAAACTACTTTGGAAAGAATGCGAAAACGTAGCTGATTCTGACAAAAATTTCAATAGAGGGTTAATGGTACCACAATCTGTACCACCTTTTGTATTCTTTTCACCATGACCATATTCTGTTAATTTTAAAAATTAACAAAATATTTATAATGTATCATAATTTTTATCATGAAAAAAGCTTTTGGCTATTCTGTACAAACCTTGATAAAAATTAAGGTTTCAGTGCGCATTGATTCTCTCATAAAACAGATATTCTTTTTCACAAGAGCATTTGGTATCTTGATAATTCATAAAGAAAAGAGCTTTTTACTTTTGACACAGAATGTTTCGGATCCTTTATAAATGGTAAATCTTTATAAATAAGCTCACTTAGTAACATTTGTTGACAGGAGAGATTCTACGTTGGATTTCGAGGCTCACGAAATTGTAATTATCAACAGTGATGCGGAAGCCAAAACGCAAGTGCGCTGGCTGCCTATTGGATGGCAGGAGGTACTTAGTTTTGCCCTCGTTCACCTCCAGACCCATGCGTTTCACTTCTTCATCCAGTTTGGAAAAGGCAAAAGTTATGGCGCGGCTGTTAAGGCCGGTGATATCGATATCATCAGTATACGCCAGAAGTTGCACGCCCTTATAAAATAGGGTTTCTGAACGGTTTAATTCTGCGGCTCGAATTATCTTTTCTAATATAAGGTTAAAGAAGTCACACGGCAGGGGGTCACCTTGTGTGAAACCTTCTTTGGTTTCAAATGGCTCGGAGAGGTCCTTCCCGATTTTGATGTTGTTGTTCGACGTCATTTTACATAGGAGCTTCTTCTCGTGCTATCGAAAGCGGATTTGAAGTTGACAAATATATGGTGTGTTTATTCTTCTTTCTCGGGTCGTTTCCAAGATTTGGCGAATCGTGAGTATTTGGTCGATGGTAGATTTGCCAGCTCTAAAGCCATACTGATAAGGTTCAATTAGTTCGTTCTGAAAACTTAAATTTCATGCGTTCGTCTAACCATATTTTGCAAATGAGCTGGTGCATGCACTTCACCAGCCCCTCGTCTCTCTCCCGCACGGTTCGCGTTGCGCCCGATCGCGGCATTCCTCATCGTACTAGTCGTTTTTTCGGGCTGACCTCTTGCGCGGCAGTACGTGTTGAGCGAGAAATATGGTCCCGTTGCGCACAGATATCTATTTGTTGACCATTGCCCTCAGAGAGCTGAATTGGAAGTCTGGCGGAACGGTCGATCGGTTATGATTGCAGCTTTTGGAGGTCGAGCTTTCCTTGTGTCACTGAGCGTGCGCTATTTACAGCACAGAGGCGCGTGCGAATCGTGGCTGCAACAAATGATGATGCGAGTCGATGTTAGCTCCTCGAATAGTCGCACGTCTAAGACACTGGAAGCATGCATGCCTTCCGTCTAGCACGGCATAATCAATTTGAGTTCGTGTTTTTCCATCAGAAGATAGCCATGTAGGTTAATGTATATTTTTATGCTTGAACCTGGGACTACATATTACCATATTTCGGGCCCGAAGAAGTCGATCAGCCTCCTTGGCATTAAAATCGGCTAGTACTAGTTTTATATCGTGGGGGGGGCAGCGGCCAAACGCTCTGATGCGGATTACAGCGGGACGTTTGTCCACTGGGGTGAACAACAGAACCTGGCGACGTAATCTCTCTCCCAACACAAATCTGACCCCGAATTTGCGCTCCTTTGCAACGCAGCTGTAGTAGACGTTGCAATCGTCATCATTTTCGTTCCTTGTCCCGTCCATCCCATTTCATGGCTGACGCCCAATGCTCAATGTTGTATTTCGGAAGGCGTCGAGAAACGAGCACCAAAAAAAACAGGAAAAGGATTAATTTGCCTACTTGCATATGTATTATATGGTGATAGCAATGTTAATTATAGTGCTGCATTTCTCTTGCGAATGAATATTCATGAGACTCTCTAAAACTGGCAGATGAATTGAAAAATTCACAGTAAAAGTGAAATAAGGAACAAAGTTCAGAATTACCTTTTGGAAAAAGGACTCAATAATTAAGATTAAATATGAAATAAATATTTGTAAAGCCATTTTATTACCAATAAAATCGTGTAGCAACAATACATATATGTACAATATGTTCGTACATATACATATAGGATATTTAAAGCTAGTCGGATTCAACTTTTATAACAATGGTTTGCTGCAAACTGCATTTAGGAGCTCAATTATAACTTTATTAAGCGAATTTACAAACGCGCTTACCCACAGCTAAAAAACCTTGAATGTCCTTTGACATCAATGTCTTTAGTAGAGTTCCTTCCACTATACAAATGTAATGCAATCGTCTCTGAAAGAAATTATGCTAATGGTCTTATGTTTCATTTATTACATTAATGCATACAGTTGAACTTATAAGCGAGGCTAGTTTTTTGTGAGAAGTTCTCGAGATTGCCCAATTTCAACAAAACTTCCTGAACTGTTTGCAGTATTTTTAGGGTTAGTAGTAAATTTTTATTATAATTCGCAGTAAAATAAAAAGTAGGTTAGAAGCAATGTGGGTCGAGCGCAATATGGCCGATTTAAAGTGAAAAGTTGCCAAAGTATCTCACCTTTCATTATTGCATCATGATAAATAAGCAAGACGGTGAATTTGTCACGATTTAAAGAAATAATTTTATTTTTTATTTCACAATATATTCAACCGACGACGCTTTTAAACGGTTAGCGTTCGCGTATTGGTGATGCCACTGTAAATATATACAATGCATAGATATTTATGTAGATGTAAGTAGTGGTTTCAGTCGAACGAGCGTGTAAACAAGGTGTGATAATGTCAATATTTGCGATAATGTGCTTTATTTAATGTTATTCAATTTTTTTTTAACCGTAAATATGTTTTTTAAATAGCCTTTTAACTGCATGTACCTACATACATACATAGTATGTACATATGTATATTGTTAAGGGGGGATACAGATTTGACAAAAACATGCAATATTGTTAGTAAAATATGGCAGCCAATGTATACAAACAAATTTTTTCTGAAGTCGACTTTAGCGGTTTTGGTTTGTGATCATATATCAGATTATGTACATAAATACATATCGTATATATTTTTTTTTTTGTCGAGAGCTATTTACAATCCTTTAGCATCGGCGTCAGTAATGAATGATCCTCTTCTTGCAAGCCAAACCAAACCACCCGCTCACAAGCGATTGTTCTTAATAATTATTGTAATAAATAATAAGTTCTGCGCGTTGTCATTATTTTTCAATTTCTGTACGAGATAAATTTATTTGCTTAAACCCGCCAGAAACCCGTATGAATTTATGAATACAAAGTGCACCATTTAACGTCGAAGCTTGTGAGAAATACACTTTCAGTTTCAATAACTCTAATGGCGTTATTCATAAAAAATAATAAATATTTAAAGAGCTTTCGTACAAATTTTCGATTTGTCAAGCAATTAATGTGTTTTTATTTTTTAGGATTTTGGTTGTAAATCTTCGATTAATTTCATAAAATTTGAAAAACTAATCCGAATAAATTTAAGATAAATTTTAAAAAATAAAATTAACTGGCTAATTTTAATGAGTTTTATTTATTTTCAGTATTTTTATAATGTTATAATCGGAGCTGTTGCGGAATATACATATGTTAGTCCCAATTTTCATAAAATCTAAAATAGGGTATAACGTGAAAAATTAGACGCGCACTCATTTTCAGTGTCAAGCTTTTTGAAAAAGTTTATATCGTTTAATTTTCACCAAAATACATTTATATTATCACTTATGTATCAGCTAAAAAATCATCTATATATTTTTGAGTAGCGAACCGAGCAATTCTTATACATATTTGTATATAACCAAAGCTATCTTTGAAACGGCCCTAACGATTTGTATGAAATTTGGTGCTTACATAATTCCCAACATTTTAAGTTTACTTATACAGCTGTTATCTCAGAGAGTAACCGTCGAAGACTGCTACCTATTGCAAATTATCTACAAGTTTTAAAATGACATCACAACGTAGATATCAAATTAATGGTATTCAATATAGCCTTAATACAGAAATAATTTTGAATACAGTTGCCACCTAATTTATACAGAAAAATGTTTATTTAGTACTGTATATAATAATTTAAATGAGCAATAAGGACTCAATCCCGACTCTTATGTCCATGTTCGTGCACACGGGGCAACGTGAGCAACCCATGTGGAGGCGTAGGTCACGGCAGAAAGTGAGGGAGCTAAAGTCAGTAGCGTCTGCTCATAAGTAGGTGCGGCTGCAGGCGGGCGTATGTTTTGGAACAAGCGGCTTAACAAAAAAAACGCCCCAGCGTCTGATTGTACGCTGCTTCCGTTTTTGATGACGACCACACGCCATGTTTTAAGCCCTGTTCCTTTTTGTTTTTCTGTTTTTCCAACAGTCGCCGCACCTATTGGTAAACTTTTCGGTCATTCTTCCTGTCGGCTAGCATCTCAAGCTCTTCGCATGCACGTATTCGACCTCTCTCTTCTTTCTGCGAACAATACGTCTCTCTTCCTTTCTCAACTCCCGGTAGCCTTCCCATAGAGCTTACGTTGGGCCCGACCGCAAGGTGAAGGCAGCATCTTTACTGCCCGTAACGGCGTCGGCACCGGAGAGAACACTCAGTACTTGGCGACGAAGTCTCTCCCCCACCAATCCGACACAGAACTGGCTTTCTTACATTGCCCTGTCTATTTCATTTCTTTATTGGCGGTGATGTCTGTCCTTGCTCTTACGAGGACATCAACCAGCCGGTCAGCGCCACCTTCCATATTAAGGATTCGGACAAATCACGGTCCTTAATTTATATTAGAACGATTTTCCGTCATCCCTTATCAAGTTTTTTTTTTTGGAGACAACCCGGTTTCGGCGTTGTGACATCTTCAATGTAATTTTTCGTTCTGAAACCGGTTTGTCACCAAACCAAACTCAACAAGAGATGACGGAAAACCGTTCCAATAAACATAGACTTTGAACCCTGCCGGAAAAACAAAAAGGAATAGTCCTTAATACTTTGCATGTGGTCGTCATGCAAAAATGAAGCTCAACTGTAACTGCACACCCAGAAGATCGACCGTACCCCATTGCACTATATTGCAATTTTAATTTATACATACATATGTATATCTAAAAACAAAAACCAACATCGCTTACATTTGTCATTCTGCACTAATTTACGACTTGTATGCCTTGGCATTCAACTAGTTCTTTTTCATTATTTTTAAAATGTTAGCAACTGGTAATTTTAAATAGCGATGTCCTAGCAAATGTAAAATATCAGTTGACGCATCAATTTCGGCATTATAATAGTTAATTAACCTGTTCAAATTCTATATCTAAAGCAAACGTCGCAAAATACGAGAAGCAGTGAAAATTTAATTGATGAGCCTGAGGACTCGTAGATCAAATATTGTGGGCATTATTTCCCCCCGAGTTGCATAAGAACTATAAGTAGTATAGCGAATTGCGTGTAAAGCAACAAAACAAACTCGGAAATATATATGAGTCGAGACAACTCGGTATAACCATAACCGATTTTCCATGCAGTGTTGGGAAATAACAAAAAAAATGCATGGAAAATTTTAATTTAAAACCTAATCTGTTTTTTTTACAACAGGGTTGTTATTGCAATGAAAAAGAAAGGGTTGCTATTGTAACGAAAAGAAAATGGTTGGGTGTAGTGACTACAATTATGCTCTGCGGACCGCTAGTCCTCTCTTTGTCGATTAGACAGCATCCACCCATTCGCTGACGAAATAAAAGCATTTTACACAAACAATACTAAGACGACTTTTGAATCATTCTGCCATTTGTCCGCTTCTTCTTCTTATTTTTTAGAATTTTTTCTTTGTCACCATCAGTTGCTCTCAGCGTGGAAGGCGCAATCTTGTTTTCTATCATTCTTGTGCCGGACCAACACATGCCACTAAACCATTTCACTGTTACGACAATAGGTCCGTATGCGTACTCCCAAGTAAAAAAAAATATCCAGTAACTTGCCAGTAACCAAATTTCTGGCATTTGCCCTCAGTGAGTGAAATACGCAAGAAATTACGAAAACACGAGGCCAGTAAAAAGCTGCAAGTTTTTATTAAAAATACAAAAATAACTCCAGAATTTACAATTAAGTACATATATTCTCAAAAGTGTTAATTGCAGCGACTCTGATCCAAGATGTATATATGTATGTACCATAGCTGGGTACTAATGATTAGAAATCCTAATGATTAGCAATCGGATTAGATGTCTTTTTTTGGCCAACAATTGATTGATTTTGATTAGTTGGCCATTTTAGACGATTACTAATTGATTTGATTAGAAGTAATCGAAAATCTAATCGCGATTAGTGACGATTAGCATTTCTAATCAAAACTAATCAAATCTAATCAAAAAATCTAATCGATTAGATATCTTGATTAGTTTTGATTAGTTTTGATTAGATGGACATTTTGAACTAGTTTTGTGACCAAAATTTGTATTTATCATATTTATTTTATATATTTACATAATATAACATACACATATACTTATTTTATAGATCTATGTAGGATTTCAAATACTAGAAAGCAAGTATTGATTTTAAAACATATGTACGACAAATTCAAACATTATAGCTCACAAGAAGTCAACAAAAAAAAAACCATTGCAATTATATGCAATATTAAAAACTGTTATGTTACATATATTATAAATATACTTAGTTACATAATAAACTTTATAAAATTGTTGTACGTTTACATATTTAGTCACTTCCTCAATTTTTCGCCTTCTTTGATGAAAATAATTATCATTTTAATAACTGTTTTATATTTGCAATTAAATTAATACTCAATCAGCTGTTTTTCGTACTGTCAAATTGTTACGAGTTAAAATTTATTTAGTAAACACATGCAACGTCCTCTCAAAACAACTGTCATTTTCGCTCTCTCAATTTCAAACAAAAACAAAACTAATTGCTCGTTATTTAACGATCGTACCTATTATACGATGTTTGTTTGGCTGTGTTACCATGAAGAAAAAATAAAATTATTTCATTTAAAAAAATAATAATCAAAATGAGTTTATAGCAGTACAAATTTACTCTGAACTTGCGAACGTGTCTTTAACTTGTGAACTTGCCTTTATTTTACTCTTCGTTTTTATCTCAACTATTTGCACGTTTCACGTAATTTAACTTATTGCGCCTTGCAGCACAAGTTTCAGTAAAATTAATTATTATGGAGGCAACTCCCGTATCCTCCATTTGCGCATTTGCTTTTATAGAGAATCGATGAAAGTGGAAGTAATTGTCATAATGAGAAATGTATTTATTCACAATGGTGAAGTTTAGTTGTAGAGAAGACAGTGAGTGGCAATGTTGAATATGCCTTGGGTTTAAATAAATAAATGCAATAAATTAAGGTTTTCATTTTGACTAAAAATATGAGTATGTTGAATTTTGTTGCTTTACTATGAATAAAGGAAAAACTATTTTTAATATAAATGATGAAAGTAGTTTCCAAACTAACCTACCACAGGAAGTAATATCTTAGAGTAGTTTTGTATTACTCTCATGAAATGCAAAGCTAGGACATCGCAAGGCTAATTGGACCACTCTTACTTCATACATTTGGAGTACTCTTTGTATCTTGGAGTACTCTTTACATACTTGCGATTTTTGCAGGGCTGTAGAAACATTTAAATTAACACAGTATCATTTGGGAGACCAACCCATTTACGGTGTATCAGCAACTGTGTCTGACAGAAAGAACAATAACAATAACAGTAAGTTATAATACATATATAATTATGGCCATATGTACATATTTTTCAGACAAATAGCACCAGCCCCATTTGATGTTATACTAACTTTTCTGTTATCTCTTTTAATTTTCACAGCTTTTGTTGGATAGAATATTAAATTTAAATTGAATATGTAGATATCAACGGTTTAGAAAGATAAATTAATAGGTATGTTTCAGAAGTCAGCGCGGGCTCTCAAACATTTTTTCCGTATAGACGAAATATTTAGGTATCAGCTGTTTTACTATACTAGACTTTACTTATACTAGAGCGCCGTAGTACCTAGGGTATTATAACTTCGTTCGCATAACGGTTGTTTGTAATAGCCTAAAGTAACCGATTTATAATAGTTCTGTTCGATGAAAAAATTATCCATCACCAGCCAGCAAACCAAATAAAGAGCGTAAGTGGAAATCCTCTCACAAATGAAAAACAAAAAATTTCATCGAACAGAAAATTTGCCATCACCATCAAAAACCGATAGAAGAAGACAAATCAGCTGAGTTTATTTACAAATTTGTGCGCGGTTCACATAGTTTAAAAATAGTTAAAAATACTGAAATGGAAGGAAAAAGGAAGTTGGACCTCAAATGTTCACCAGGAACATTCCAGAAAGTCGCAATTGGTAAGTATTCAAACAGTTCCATACAGTTTAATATTATAAGATCCAAATTTTACAAAACACCGGATTTCACAAAATGTAAATTTCTTTGTTTACAATTGCAATCATATGTTTTCGAACATATGTTTTCGTGATGGATAATTTTGGCTGGCCAAATTTCTCCAACACAAAATCAGCGGCTCTCTTGCAACGAACTGTCAGTTTGCTCTCTCATTTTTTGGTTGATGGATAATTTTTTGTCGTCATCGAACGCCTATTTGTGATAATTTGTAATAATTATTCATAATTTTTGTTCATCGAACATAACTAATATATACACTAAAGTGTACAGAATAACAGAAAAATCGATTAAGCTTTGCCTGTCTGTCCGTCCGTTTGTGTACTCGATAACTCTGTAAATATTGATGAGTTGGTATTGAAAATGGGTGAAATCAAGTAATATTCACGTTAACATGGGCTATTTTATTGAAAAAGAAAAAAATCATTATTAGGTTAGGTTAGGTTGGAGTGGCAGCCGCCTGCAGCGGCTCACTTAGGCCAGTATTAGGAGGCCCATTGTGTTACCACAAGGAAAAATTTGTACCATCCAAGAGGGAAATTACCCCTTACCAAACCATTTTGCCTCGCTCTTCTTGCAGCTCCTACAGCATCTTCGGAAGGGTACTCCCAACCTTTCAGACAGTGCCCTGTTAGAGCCCCGATGACCTTGGAAATGTTTTCCCTTCTTAGAGAGAGAATGCTGCGCGACCGTTTCCGATCCCATTTAGGCCACGTCTGCCTTGAGGTTCGGCAGGTAGTATTTTGCCTCCATCTGTTGTCAGCTTTTTTATATGTACAATCTCTGAGTAGCAGTTTGCAAGTGGCAAACGGCATACCAATGCGTTCTTTATCTTGAAGAATCTGCTTGGTCGTACCTTACCTTGCAAGTTCGTCTGCCATGCAGTTTCCCTCTATGTCCCGGTGACCAGGGACCCAAATGAGGTACAGTTTGTTCTGCTTGGCCATCTCCTGCAGAGATAGGCGGCAGTCCAGCGCGATGTTCGAGTTAAACGTGAAAGAGTTCAGAGCTCTGATTGCAGACTGGCTGTCACTAAAAATGAAGATGTCTCTTCCTATAATCCGAGCCCCAATCTTCTCTACCGCCTCCATGATAGCTGAGACCTCAGCCTAGAAGACGCTGCAGTGATTTGGTAACCTAGAGGAAATTTGCAGAGGAGGGTTTCGTGAGAAAACTCCTCCTCCTACCTTATTATCAAGTTTCCCCCCATCTGTATAGATGACAATGCTGTCAGGTGGAGTATGAAACTCAAGTTTCCACTCCTTCCTGCTTGGAATTCGTGTAATAAAGTTACTTTCACAAACCGATGTCAAGGCGCACCGATCCGTGCTGCCCGGAATAGAGCAGAACTTATTCAAAATACAAGAGTGCCCTTGGCTTTCAGGGTGCCACTGGGATGTCTCTCTTAGTCGCAAAGCAGTCATCGCGCCATCTGTTGTCCAACCAAATCTAAAGGAATAAGATCTAAAATGGCGTTCAAGGCCCCACTTATGCAGATCATACTAGATCTTTACACCTTGGTGAGCAGCCTTAGGTTAGCTTATTTTTCTAATGCAGGCCACCACACGATCACCCCATATAGGAGTATTGGTCTGACGACCGCTGTGAAAATCCATCGACAGATCCGGGGATTAAGACCCCATTTCCTGCCTATGGCTCTCTTACATGTGTAGAGGGCTACGGAAGCCTTCTCATGACGTTGAACTAGATTCTCTTTCCAGTTCAACTTCCTATCTAAAATAACGCCTAGAAATTTGGCTCTTGTAGAAAGACTTAACCGGGTATTTACGGTGAGGTTCCATAGGAGTGGGGATAGGACGCCTCCTTGTGGCGTCCCCCTCGACACGTGCCGCGACAATTCGTTCGCACGCAGCTTAGCCCTTACTACTCTGCAACAGAGTAGCTGGCCGATAAACTCAACCAGTGAGTGTTCAACCCCTATATACCTAACGGCGCCAGTTATAGCTTCTGGAAATATGTTATTAAAGGCGCCTTCAATGGCCAGGAAGGCTACAAGACAGAATTCCTTGACGCTGAGAGACTTCTCAATATAGCCGACCAAGCTATGGAGTGCAGTCTCAATAGATTTGCCTTTGCGGTAGGCATGTTGGTCATTAGGCAGTAGTCGACAGACGATGGTATCGGACAGGTAGCTACTAATAATCCTTTCAAGTGCCTTAAGAGCAAAGGATGATAGACTGATAGGCCTAGGATCCTTTGGATTAGTGTGTGAGGCCTTACCGGCTTTAGGAATAAAGACAGCCGTGACATGCCAACATGACATGCGACAATGCCAACGGTATGTGATTCAGTAAAATCATTATTTCAGTAACTAAAAAATTAAACTTACTCAAATTTGATAAGCAGTTTAAAAATTTTCACCTTAAGTAATTCTTAGACTATTGATGCGATTCCTTTAATTTCCATAAATTTAAAAAATGTAGTCGATTTTGAATGTTTTAATTGAGTAATTATTATAAAACCATACTCGCAAGATTATTTTCTTTTTGGGGGAGGAATATGCAATATTGACAGATGTTTGCACTATACATATACTAAGCAGAGCTATGGTTTGAAGTGAAAAACCCACACAAAAAACGGAGAAAGGAATTCTTAAGCCAAACAACAGCATTAAGTGAGAAATACTCCAAATATTTTTATACTACCCAGAAATGTCACATAATTTATTTATTTATTTATAACAAATTAGCTTACTCAATAAACGTTATAAGCTAATTGAGATGAAGCTATAGCAACTAGGCCTTAAGCTTAATTTCATACACAATTGAATATATTGTATATACATACATATGTGTGTGAGTATGCATATTTTTTATTATTAGGTATTTGTGTGTTTTAATTATTGTGCGTTTTTGTATGTATGTGCATAGTGTTTAATTGCGGTGATAGAGATTAGTGGTTTTAAGGAACTTCATTAATAGAAGAGTATTTACTTTAGAAGAAGAAGAAAGGGTTGAAAGGGGATCTAATTCGCCAAAGACTTGGTTTCTACGGGTAGAATAATTAGGGCAGTGTTGCAATAAGTGAGGTATGGTAATTATTACTTCAGGGTCGCAGGAGCAGGTTGGAGGATTGGAGTTGTTCATGTGGTGTCCATGGGTAATTTTGGTGTGACCTAGTCGCAATCTTACTAGTTATGAAGTCTTTGATTTAGGCTTTTTTTATAGTTTGTTTGTCGATACCAGTGGTTGGTATTGTTCCATTCTGTATGTATTTTGTTCAAGAATTGTTGGTTGGTGTATTTTTTGGTGTCTGCCAAATTGTGGTTATGTGTGCTGTAAAGTGGCATTAAGTGTGCTTGGTTGGCAGCGCGATCCGCGACTTCATTTCCGGGTATATTTACATGGCCAGGCACCCAGCACAGTATAATCTTTGGGTAATTTGCTATGAGTACGTTCCTTATCTCTGAGGTGTAGTAATCCTGATTATTAATATTGGAGATGGCGCCAAGAGCGGATAAGGAATCTGAGCAAATTAGGAAATACTGGGGTTTGTTTTTAACCCATTTGATGGTTTCGTGCAAGGCAATAATTTCTGCAGAGAATATTGTACTGTAGTGAGGAAGGTTTGAGATCTTTAATACTTAATTTTTATGTATAACGCTGTATGTTGCGTTTTCGTTGCTAACAGACTCAATGTCACATAAAGTTGGTAGTTCCCTTAGAAGTTTCTCGAAGGGTTTTATTTAACGATACTAAAACTAAATGATAGCTTACAACTGCCATTACAAAATACCGACCGGATTCTTAGCCGAAAGATCTGGATGTTTTATTATAAGTTATTGATTTTTAAGTAATCCTGTATACAAAATATCCTAAAAATAACACAATTTAGTTAGGTATAACGAAAATACCAAAACTATAGTAAAATGCATACCAATGTACACCAATGCATTTTATGATGTTAGTTTGGTGATTTTTAAGAAATCCTATATACAACTTGCGCTAGGTGGCGCGGTGGCACAATTTTGGTAACTATTTATGGGGTTTCATTGAAAAAATAGCGTTTTACTGGGAAATCTATTTTTGCTGAATCTTTCATTGCCAAACTTATGCTACGCAATGGTGCAAATATAATTTATTACTGTTTTTGTTATGATAAAAAATTGTATGTTACATGTTTTATAAGAAAATTTTATAGGGAAATATACTTTTTTAATTATAGTTTTTTAATACAAAATATGTTTTTTATTTATGTCAAAAAAAATGTACAAGAAAGATCGCCATTAATCACAAAATTATCAAAATAGAAATTAAGTTAAAAAACTATATTCTTGGCTTTTTTGAACCTGCTATTAAAGTCAGCTTCAAGGTGACTCCAATGGGATAAGTTTTAAAATTAAATAGACATCAAAACATGGATTTATCATGAAACCCACAAAAAATATGCAAACATTGTACGACAACGCCACCTAGCCTACGGTTTATGTAAAAACAAACATCAAAAATGAAACCCTCTACCCCGAAAACTGAACGATACCATAACTTCCTAGAAAAATTTTATAAAAATACATCGTTAGATGCAATTTTACTCAATTTATCTTATTCGCTAGATATCCTAAAAAACAAACTTTAGTTACAAATCTATAGGCTAAAAATACGTTCACAATCTTATGATGAGTTGGAAGCTCTAATTTAGCTATGGTTTCGTCAAATATGGAACATAAACTTCCAGTTTGTATCACAGTATAGGTTATCATTATTGAGACTCAAAACATATTTGCGAAATGGTGATGGCAAAGAGAAATTTAATAAAAAGCATTGAATGTAAATTTAGAAAAAAACTGCGAATAAATCATTTGTGATATAAAATGTATGTACATACAGATATGATCAGATTTTTTAAATGTTGAGCTTAAACGTATAGAGTCATTTAGTTTTTTTTATTTCTGCAGCTCAGCAGTTTTTTATAACTTTCCCGCGTTTGATATACATACATACATATGTATATTGGAACGGTTTTTCGTCATCCCTTGTCAAGTTTGGTTTGGAGACAAACCGGTTTCGGCATAGTGCCATCTTCAGTGTCATTTTTCGTTCTGTTCAGTTAACGTATTTATATGATTTTCGTATTTGTATGATGTTGTTATTAGCAAGTAGTAAGGGCTTGTGTTATGGCCGCCTCATATTAAAATTTATCAGGTGGCACAAGTAAACTAGTACGTCCGCAATCTTTGATGCACAAATCGAATTATTTTTCGTTATTTTATGAAATGGTTTCTTACTCGCTAGAATTACAACGTGTCTTAATGCCTTGACTAAAACCTAAACTCAAAGTATAGTTACACAAACTACGTGGTTCTTAAACTTTAACCCAAGCACACGCCTTTGTAACTTATTCTATTCTTGTCGCTTTATGTCTGAATAGCTTATTACTCCCACGGGACTTATCAAATTTGTCCCGTCTGCTATACGCACTAAAATAGTTTTTTAAAGCTGTGATGGCTTCGTTTGAGGAGGTGGTTTTCGCAGGATACAAACAGACAAACTTTGTTTTACTATTAATTACTACTAATGTGTGTTTGTATCTTGTACCTCTGCTGTGTATTGGGTCCTAGTGATCAACCATTTCGAAGGGCACACATCCCTTCGGTATCATGTGCAAAAGGCCTTCTTTTTTCCGCTTTCACTCGAAAATGCTATACACTTGAGACAATTTCTAATGAGTGCAGCTGCTCTTTCCCTAATGTCTGGGAGCCAGTACCATTTCTGTATGGTATCAACCACTTTATTTATACCTACATATCCCATTTCGTCGTGGTATTTATATAGAACAAGTTGTTGCAGGCTTTGAAAACATTCTAGCTCCGTTTCTCACTTACTTACTTAATTGGTGCTATAACCTCTTAAGAGATTTTGGCCGTGTTCAACAAATTGCGCCAGTCACTCCTTCTTCCTGGTAACTGGCGCCAATTGGAAATACCAAGTGACGTTAAGTTCTTTTTCACTTGGTCTTTCCAAAGCAGAGGAGTCCGCCCTCTTCCTCTACTACCACCAGCTGGTACCGCGTTAAATACTTTCAGGGCTGGAGCATTTTCGTCCATCGATATCATCAGCATACGCCAAAAGTTGCACGCTCTTATAAAATATGATGGCTGAACGGTTCAACTCTGCAGCTCGAATTATCTTTTCTAACATAAAGTTACAGAAGTCGCACGAAAGAGAGTCACCCTATCTGAAACCTCGTTTGTTTTCAAACGGCTCGGAGAGGTGCTTCCCATTCTGACGGAGCTGGTGGTGTTGCTCAACGTCATTTTACATAGCCGTCTTAGTTTTATTGGGATACCAAATTCAGACATTGCGGCAAATAGGCAGCTTCTTCTTGTGCTATCGAAAGCGGATTTGAAGTCCGTTTCACCGAATTGAAATTTGTAGTCCTTTTTTGCAACATCATAAGGAGGTTTAGCTATAATTGAAAAATCTTTTATAAATCTGCGAAAATATGAGCATAAGCTAAGGAAACTTTGAGCTTCTTGATTTTTTTTCGGAACTGAAAAATTCTCTATGGCCATTTTTCGTTCATTATCACATACCCGTCGACTCTAAAAACTCACATTTATCTAACCGTAGCTCTAAGTTGTTTTGAACTAACCGTAGGAAAACTTTCTGTAAAATGTCTAAGTGTTGCGCCATATTCTCCGTTTCGACCATGATGTCGTCGAGATATATTATACCCTCTACACTTCGAATCATATCCGAAAAAATTTTGCTTATAAATTTCTGAAACGTTGCTGGTGCATTCCTTATTCCGAAAGGCATTCTTAAGAATTCATATTGTCCTACTGGTGTCGTGAAAGAGGTATACTTCACAGATTCTTCGCTAATAAAAGCACGAAAAAACTTATTCTTATGGTCTTGCTTGGTAAAAATTGTTGTGCTGACTAACCTATGTATCTGGTAAATCGTCTTTAGGTAGCATTGGGTAGTTGTCCTTCGACGTAGCTTTGTTTAATTTCCTAAAATCGGTCCACAGTCGTATTTCGCCTGTTCTCTTCCTTACGAATACTATTGGCAATCTGAACTCTGGCTCGCTGGGCCATATGTAACCCTTTGCCAAATATTCATCGCATATGTTTTATAGCTCTTTCTTCTCCATGCAGACTTTAGGAATTGTAGTTTACTATATAGACGAAATAGAAAAATTGAATTTCTGGCATTCAGATACTCAGAAATTTCACACCCAAAAGTCGCTATCTCCAGCCAGACATAACATTTCATTTTTCCAACTATATTTAAAAAGATTTACTTAGTCCGTAATAAGAAATCTGCATTTTGTGTAACTCCACATGTGAAACCAGAACTTCCTTAACTAAGCTTTCAGCAATTAAGCATTCTATGGACATGTTAATATTGGGATATGATGCGTTCGCATGTTTGTTGTTGGCGAGCAAAATGCTATAACTACTCTGCTAGCCGTTGAAAAATTTAGTACTTTGGCCTGGATACGTATGTAGCTGTTTATCTGGTATTCCCTGCCGAGTGCTCATTTTTCGTTGAAATAACTTGTGAAATTTTTTAGAGGGGCGATAACTCCCATCGTAGTATCATCCGCGTTGAACACTTCTCGGTAGTGAAGTAGTTGCTTATGCCAACCATTAAAATAATTGCCACCCTCGTATTTCGGTGTTACTTCTTTCATCATTTCAAATACGTTATTTGGACCGCTATTTTATTTTCTTCCAATAGCTGTTTCTTCAACTGTAATATTTCTAGTTTCTTTCGCATCAGTTCTGATTTTAACTTGCCTATCTCTACGTTGTCTCGCACATCAGGTTGATTCGGTTCTTTCTGTATTTGATCATTTCCGTTGTTGCAACGGTTTCTAAACATACCGCAACCCAAGCGCATTACGCAACACAAGCGCGCTATGCATGTACACCAAATCGTCGCCTTCGTTACTCACGTCTTTGGACACACGTTTGTCACTCCTTTACCGTTCCGTCGTTTATGCAAAAACAGAGTTCAGGTATTTGCATATATTATATATACATATGTATACCAGATAATATACTTTTAAAACCGTACTCCCCAGCGGTTTCTCTTTTCTATTTATATGTGTCATTATGCCTAAAAGCATGCAACAAATCCGCTCACAGTTGTACTAGATTTATGCATACACAGTGATCCCTCAATATATCGAAGATTGATCTAACAAAATATTACGACGAATTTTCTTTTGAGTTCTCGGGAAACCTCTCGTTTTCCACAGATCTAAAAATGTTACTAAAATCTATGCAATAGTTTGGGAGTTAAGTCCAAACAACGTATATAAGTGTACATATGCAGATATGTATGCAACTTGGTATTAGTTATAAAAATGTGATATAAATGAAAAAGATGCAGGTTATAGTTGTTTTTTTTAAATTTAAGTATTTTTGCACTAAGACAATCTTTTCTCAAGAAAATAAATTTCTCTCGTTAAAAAATTTATATTATAATTAATTGGATATGTTTTTGGTTGAACAGAAAAAATAATGTTGCAATTTTGCGAAAATCGTATATTTTGCGAGAGGATTTAATACAAAATAAATATTTATCTGTATCTCTTAGCCAAATATTCGAGTATCGCTTGCGTTTCCTTTGCTGCCTACGGAAGATATGTGCACTTGCAAATATTAGTGATGGAAAATATCGGATACTTTTGGGATTCGAATTCTCCGCATTATTTAACAATAGGATATTCTTCGAACCATTGGGTTCATATTTCATGAAAAACGCTATGAAAATTATCATAAATATGCGCAATAAAGGAGCTATTCACCGTACGGAGAGTTTTTGAATAATGGGTTTCTTGCTTGAATTCAGCTTGATCTTTTCCACTAAACCTAAACACATTTTATACGAGTGAATCAAATAAAAAACTAAAAACCAATCGCCTATTGATATAGTAAATCCCAATTTTAGTAGCAGTAGCAGTCTTACTACTGCATATATACAAATCGCAACTATTACACAGTACTACAAAATCGATTTTTTTTGTTACACATGTTAAATGTTAACAGAATATAACAATAGGCTTAAAATAAAGAAATACGTGTATCGGCGTTTTGCTGTAGCACGTCAGAATTTTGAGCAAAATCGAATAAGCTTCAAAGGACCGTGGAGGTACCAACCACTGTCGTACTGTGTTATAATTATTTCAAATCGTATGTTTTGGCAAGTATTTTTAATTATATCTTTCGAAATGAGTGAATTTTGTATATGAAAACTATAAAATAACCATCTGGACTAAAAATTTTGGAAATGATTTTCCAAATCGAGTCGATTGAAAATTTTTCGGATTCCGCAATATGCCTGATAGTTAATATAAAAAAATATTTTTTTATCAGACCTATTTTCCAATTGTCAATTGATTTACGTCTTGACTTGTAGTTACCCCATAGGCTGCAAATCTATTTAGATAAAGAGGCAGAGAGAAAGACGATTTTGAAATTCATTGAACTTTTGATAAAATCGAATTGACTTCTGAAGGATTTTATATTTAACATATCCATACATGTACATGTGTACATATATAGTATATACTTATATACATACATACTTACATTTTACAAAATGGGTATTATTCCAATATCGTAAAATGCCAGTATTATTGAATTTGAAATTTATAAAATTTTAGCAACGCTTTCAAATTCGTAATTAATAAAATATATCCATTTGAAATGATTTACAAGTAAGAAACTTACAAAAATGTCCTTTTTTATTTTGTATCAGTGAAACTGAACGGGCGGTCTTTACCTGCGTAAAATTTTCGTTTTGTTTACTGGCCATTTTGAAAGCATACTTTTTTATTCGCAACATGTCGAGAGAGAATTTTACGAAGATGAATACTGCCCGTAATATTTAATACCGGTTTAATACTCATTTGGTACTGAGTACTTTGCATAACTGAATTCTAACACGAAGTACAATTTTGTTAAGTATTTTGCTTCGAAGCCAAGTACAATTTTAATATTGAATTTTTTCAATATTGGTTAACAGAAGCATATGTATGTACATTTATGATTCGGTTACTATCGATCCCTAAAATACCATTCTGTCCAACACTACCATGTATGTGTGTATGTAGAGGTATGGTGTGAGCCACCGGCTTCTATTGAGCAATACTACTACTCAGCGTATTCTGTTTATATGACTGCGCATCTCTTCAGTAATGGGTTCTCTGCTTTGGCTTATCGTCTCAGCATTTCAGTGCTGCGACGATTTCCAACGACTTTTAACGTTTCATTTCTTCGGTGAGTGGTAGAGCTACTATGTACATCTACTTAGATAGATAGATATACATACATGTATGTATAGATACGTGTGTATATATGCGTGTGTTTATGTATTTAGATCATGTGTGTGTACTGTTGTCTGCGTACACCGCGACCGTCAGCTGCTAGGCATTCTAATGGTTTTGTGTGATCGTCAAACGGGCGGCGGATCAGTATATTGTGGGCAAATTTCATATACTTACATATGTACATATGTACATATGTATGCTGGTTTATTTGACTTGCTCTATTAATGAACTTTAATGTGTCTTGCTGGCCCTTAGCACTGTCTTTGGCGAACTTCTTCCCACCGTGTGGAGAAACGCCTATTTGTTTTTCAGAAAGTGAATTGTGTAAGGTATAAAACGGAATGTGTTCAAACATTATTTTATTTTGTCTTTAGTGAAATGCACAGAGCCTTAAAATAAAAGCAGCAGCAAGTAGCGGGTCACAACTGATTAACATTAATAAACGTTTACAACCAAAACTAAAACGAGTGCAGATTTGCATATAGTACATACTACATACCCATACATATTTACATAGTACATAAGTATGTATCCATGAGTAGTGTATTGCTGTGGAAAACATACCAACGAGAAATACACTAAAATAAGAAACGTAACAAAAAGCAGAAGCAATAAATAATCAAACCTAAAAGTGATATGATAATCATATTATTCTAATTGTTACAACCGTGCTAATTAATGTCCTTTTTCAATTTCTACAAAGCGCACAAAATACGTAGTGTCCATATATAGTGGTGGTCACGAATTTAGCACATATAGAGTATTGTATAAAAATAATGCATTCCACTAGAAGTGTTTGCAAATGCCGCTCAAACAAATGGTATGGCAAATTAGAATTTTTTGCACGTTCTATTTGTGTACCAGTTTTGATTGTTATTGAGTTGAGAAACGCTGCGTACCCCAACTCAAATCCCGCAAGCTGCTGATTTCCACCCCTGAATGCTCTGGGGTGTTAATGAAGTAAGAGCTTAGGTACTTAAACCTCAACTTGGCATAGGCAGGACACCTGAGTAAAAAACAAAAAAAATCCACCTTTTCATCCTCCCGACAGCTGTGGCAAAAAGGGTCAGAGACAATATTCAACCTAACTCAGCTCCAAAGAGGATCAAGAGTTGTCGCTTGGTTAGCTTCAAGGCTGCCCTGCCAAGGGAGCTCCTCAGTCATGCCGTTCTCTGCAATGTCGCTATGGTCCAGCACTCAAATCAGTCCGATATAAAAGTATTCGGAGGGGGCTGAGGGAGGAACTCCCCAACCAATTTCGACTTGACCAGAGTTATAATTGCCCGTCTAAAGGGGTCGTCGGCTACCTCCGCCTGAAACACACTACAGTAGTCCGGAAGCCTAAATTTCTAGCTGAAAGTGACTCCTTGCAGAAGGCACCCTTCAACCCTTCCGTCCAGCTTCGACCCGGCCGTGAAGAAGTTCACCGTCCCCTCGGCCCAAAAACCACCCCCTCTCATTCATCTCTTAGCGGGATGTGAGTGAGGAACGATCCATTTGTAGCCAGCAACGGCAGACAACGAGTTGTAGCTGGTGCCATTGCTCCTTAACCGGGCTGTAGCACGTGCCGCAGCTACCTTGCGGGCAAAGTCCACAGGCACCACATTTACCATAACGTTGAGTGCGAGGGTGGATATGGTCCGGAGCGTCCCACTGATTCCAATGATCGTGGTCCGTTGCACCCGCTCTAACTGCTTAAATTTTGATGCCTCCTCTAGTGAGTTCCACCAGATAATCACATCATAAAATATTATGAGCCCGATTATGGTTTGGTAGAGCCAGTGGCCTACCTTGGGAGAGAGTCCCATATCTTCCCAATAGCACCCGACAACAGTATACAGCAACTAATGCCTTGTTCACTCTTTCCTCTATGTTTGGTCTTCAAGAGTGCTTCCTGTCGAAAATCAGGCCCAAGAACCTAACCCACTCAGAAAGCACAAGAGGGGCACCGTCGATTGAGGGCGGTCGGGCATCAGGCACTCTGTATCTTCTAGTGAACAAAGCCATACCCGGCTTGCTGGGATTAATAGCGACTCCACACCCCGTGGATCATTCCACGATGAAATTTAGGTATCCCTGCATAAGATCAAACAGGATGTTCAGGAACTTTCCCCTGACAATATGCGCCACATAGATAGGCACCAACCAACATGACACCCGCTCAGACTTTTGTAACTGAGTGGGAGTGGAGTTTCAATCCTAGAAAGTTCCCAATCTGTAGGTGGTCTAGATTTGCCCGCTGACTTCCTCGGTGGACACGAGACTTTAATCGCTTTATTACAAGCTATGGTGAATTCCTCCACCAAGCTATCCTTCTGAAAGGAGAAGATTCTCCTGAGGTTCCTCTGGGAGAAATTCCTGCAGTTTCCTACAGTACAGATCTCAATCTCCAGTTCGAGATTTTGGGTATCAGTCCAGGGTGAGATCGAAGACTTCTTTCCTGACCGCAATTACAAACGTATGGTCACTATCCTTATTGCAAATAACAAATTGCCTAATGTTCACATAGAATAAAATCAAAAATAGACTTATTCCTTGCGTTGATATCCGAGCTTCCCCAGCAATAGTGCTTCGAATTTGAGGCATTTCTAATAACGACGCCGGCCCCTTCGCCTCTATTCCGCTATGCCATGTATGCGGACATGAGCCAGAGCTCTCCGGCACAACATCAATTGCTGTAATTAGGTCAAACAACTGTTTGTACTTCACGCCTGACAAGCATACAAGCTCTAGGATTACCTGCGTCGTTAGACACCAACAGCTTTCAATTCTTCATCCAGACACTAGAACTACTTAGAGTGCTGGAGATTGATTTCCAGCATAATCATCCTTTTCGATCCCCTCCAGCTCTCCTCCGACGATGTCCTCAATATCCTCTTCAGTCTCGTCAAACAGCCTACTTGTACTGATGACAGACCACGCAAATGAGGGCTGCCAGTACTTTCATGGGGGCTTCGTTCGCCTGCTCCATTTCAGGTCCGCAAGCCTCCGGCACAATTGGAAAGAGAGATTACCACCCCTGACATCCAATTGGCAGACCTTATCAAACAGATACAAAGGTAACAGTTTTTTTTTTATTTATGTGCATCCCTCCGTTGTTGTGACAATTTAAAAACCTTTCGACGCAAACTTTTCGTAAATGGTTCTGTGAATAAGATTTAAAAGTTTGTGCTGAATACATAAGGTGATGCCTTCAGAGGTACCACTACTTTGGTTTTACCGATTCTACAATTCTCAACTACACGTTTTTTGGTTTGGCAGATTGATTTATTAAATCTGCATGTAAATCACATTTGTTACACTTTTGCACAAGTTTTTCATTGAAATATTGGAAGTTATTCATTTTTTCCACGACGCAGCGAATACAAGGTGACGACAAAAGCACTTCCGTTACTTCGCACTTGCTTCGTTTGAGAGAATGACGTAGCAGGAGGTTCTGAGTGTTTGTTTACGAATACAGACTGAGAAACACAGAATGTGCCACCTGTTGTTTATGATAAACGTTAATTTTCAAATATTTGTGTAAAACTATCTAAAAAATAAATAAAATGAAGTGCCGCGTTTTGAATTGTGCGAGCAACAGCAAAAACAAAGATAGAAAGCGCAGTTTTTTCAAATTTCCCGCTGATGATGCTGTGGCTGTGCGTGCGTGTGTGTGCGTGCCATTCTTTGTAATTGCTTCGTTATTGTCAAATTATCACCCTCCTTTTTTCATTATTCTTGGCAGGGGATTTCTGTGACGTGTACGCTGCCGCCGTTGTCGTAATCTGGTATTCTATCATTCTTGCATTTTTCCCTCTCCCGTATTCTTGTATACTAATGACGAGATCTATCATTTCGCCGCGGGAAGTCTATCACTATTGTACGTATCCCTTGTCTCCGTACGATTAGCAGACTGTAGCTGGGAATACGCGCCTAATCTTAGAATAATACTAATAGTACGGGATCCAATTGTTTTTTATCCACATAAATGGTGCATTACAGAAACATCAAAAGTTTATTTTTTTTCATACTTTTAGGCTGAAGGCAATGGAGTTAACCGTTTGATCGATGTGTATAGAGGAGCAGGGCGCTTGTCTTTTATAGATAGTTATAGAAATGTATATAGAAGTTCATCTTGCGCTTAACAGCCGGCACATGCGCCCTACTTAGAACAGCTCAGCCGTTATACCGTTATAGAATCCTAATCTCTTGGTATCACGTTTTTCGCCTGTTTCTTCTTTCTTTCTCTTCAAAAGACGTATCTCCTCATTCTCGTGTTGCTTGCGTGTTTCTTTGCAACAACGACGCGCCAATCTTCGTCATCCCAGGTGTTGCTGCGTTTAGATAATTGGAAAATGGAGTCCCACAGCTTATTCGTACTCAGGCGATGAGGAATTGTCTATTTCATCAAGATTGGGAGTCGGGTGCGAAATTCTTTAGTTATCGGTTGTGATTGAAACTTTTCAACGCACTTTATAGTTTGATGAGGTGATATACTATATATGCATATGTATGTATGTATGTATGTAAGTATACTTTATTTATAGAGGTTTTGATTATTACAACCATTTATACCACACAAGATAAATATATATGTACATATGTACATATTTGAAACAATCCGATTTTAGAAAACCATTCAAAACTTATTCATTTTAATATGTAGACGTTATACCATGTTCAGACCAAAAGTTAACACTGTAGCTATCGCAACTATCACTAATCCACTTGATTTCGCAATAAAAAAAATGTGGCTTGAAAATCTCGTCACCGAGAAGATCAGGGTATAATCCACATTTAATACTCTGCGCAACCCTGATTAGAGTAATTTGTTTGAAAAAATTGCTGTGCAGTGAAATCAGAGAATTCATATAAGGTGGTAGTGTCGCATGAGCTGAATATTTGTTCTATCTTCGGCTTGCACGGTGAAAACGTTAAAATTTTGTGTATTGTTTACATTTTCACTTTCTATTTATGTTCGAATTGTTAAATTCATGCTTTCTTTTTCTTTTTTTTTACTTTTCACTAGTCATCACCTGTCATTCACTCCACTCAAAAGCAAAAAAGAAATACAAGACCAAGAAATTTGTATCTTTTCAGAAAAGTCGTTATTATATTGCCTTGTAGCGCTTTCTTTTTCATTCTCCCCATCTCTACGTTATATCTTTCATCTCAACAGTATAACGGAATGGGCTTTATCAATTTTGCTCTCCATTTTCGATTCGTCGCCTAAGATGTTTCACTACAATAAATTTGACCGAAATACGCAATGAAAAAGTTCAAGAGTTAAATCGGGATATAAAATATGTCTATGATTTTAGAGGATATTTATATTTAGTTCTACCTAGGTTAACATCTAAACCATTGAACAACGCATGTCAAACACTTTACTGTTTGTGCTTTGGCAACATCCGACAGGCATTTGCTAGTTTTAAATATTACATTTTTTGCTTTTCGCACTAAAGCGGTAAGATTACATCTTTCCTTCCGTCCTATTCATATGGTGTCTTACGGGCATGCCTTGAAAAAGCTTATCAAAAAAATAATTTACCGTTTGGTATCAGTATCATGGCACTCGCCATAAATTGTCTTAGAAGCTCTGGTCATTTATTTCTAGGTGGGATAATTATTTCTCATGGCTTACTTACATACGCAGAGAAAAAAAGGTGACGACAAAAGCACTTCCGTTTCTTCGTATTTGCCTCGTTTGACGGATTGACGTCACAGATGGCTCTTAAAAAGTTGATTTTTCAGAGTTTTGTGTGATTTTTTCCGCCCAAGTGCAGTTATCACCTTCCTTTTCGTCTCGCTATTCCTGTAGTAGCAAACGCTGTGACGTGTACGCTGCCGGCGTTGTCGTAATCTGGTTTTCTATCATTCTTGGCCAAATATTACTAAATATATAAATCTTAAAATTTTCTTACATGTTTTTTTAAAGACTTGCACGAATCCTTGTATTAATTTTCTTTATCTAATATTTTCTTTCAGTTTTGATAACCTTGTGCAGCAGCAATTTCAAAAAGAAAGGTAGTTAACATGATGCAAAATTCAGTTACGAAGCGTAAAACGTTGATTTTTGCCTTTTTCGGCATCGCTTTGGGACTTTGCATTGGCACTGTTCTCAAAAATTACCGTGCACTGGAAATCGTCAAGCGTTGCAGCATGAAACCCAGTGGTCAGCAGTCACCATTCGAAATAATCGGCATGAATCCAGAGGAAGAAACGATAAAATCCTCTCAACGAAATCTTGTATTTGTCGGTGTAATGACTGCGAAGAATTTCATTGAGGGGCGAGCAAGAGCAGTTTACGATACCTGGGGGAAAGAAGTTCCTGGTCGGATAGCGTTTTTCAGTTCAGAAGGTTCTTCTTCCAAGGAGATGCCGGTGATAGCTTTGAAGAATGTAGACGACCGCTATCCACCACAAAAGAAATCATTCAGAATGCTTTATTATATGTATGAACATTATATTGACAAATTTGAATGGTTTATACGCGCCGATGATGATGTATATATCGAAACAGAGAAATTGGAGCGCTTTTTACGTTCGATCGACAGTTCCAAACCACAATTCATAGGTACCATCGCTTATTTTCAATTTAATGTTGATGCTAATAATGAAATAGTTCTGAACGAATATTCAAAAACTTAATGTTTGCAGGTCAAGCTGGAAAGGGCAATAGTGAAGAATTCGGTCTGCTGTCGCTGGAGTTTGACGAAAATTTTTGCATGGGTGGCCCCGGTGTAATACTAAGTAGCGAGACGCTGCGCCGAGGTGAGAACAAACAATCTTAAAAAGATGTATGTATCTTATAAAGTTTTATTTAAACAAAATTATTGATTTCGTAGTGGCACCTCATATACCTACTTGTCTAAAGAATTTATATAGCACACACGAAGATGTAGAAGTGGGACGATGTGTGCAAAAATTCGCTGGTATACCATGCACTTGGAATTATGAGGTAATATACATATAAATAGTTATTGAATTTGAAAATTTTTCAGTTATTGCTTTTCCACCTTCCTACATTCTACACTGATTTTATTATTGTTAGAATTTGTTATTGTTGATGTGCTCATCCATTACATGCATATGTATATACATTTATTAGTTTTTTGACAGAATCTAGAAAGAAATATGATGAGATGTAGTGATCTCCAAAATAGCAACTATTATTTCTATCACTTTGATTGTCGTTGCCTTTTTCCAATACTTTCCAAATATAAAACTGGCTTTGAGCTCAAGAATTATTGTAGATAAGTATTATATTTGGTTGAGGTTAACAGAATTTCGAAGCTTTGGGTCTTATCCAAAAAAAAATCGTTTATTGTTCATATGGATTCTTACAAAAAAAATTGTTTTGAAACTTTTGCTACTTTATGATTTAGATAAATCTTTAGTACTTGACTTGCATTGTAAAACGTTTTACTCAACTCGCTTTCGTTGTTGTTTGTGTGGTATAAATCTTGGTAACTTCTTTTTGAACTAGAGACTTGAAATTTTAACGTGGTCACCTGCCGACGACGGCCTAACATCACGTCGGAAGCACATCGTATCAATATAATGCGTTAATAAACGCCTGAGTCTGGTTGCACAATACTCGATACCAATGGTGTTGTGGAAGGGCCAGCCACCTTGGTAAGGCTCGTGGCCTATCTTAAACCTCTGTCTTACTATGGGTAAGACAACAGGTAGCATTGCAACTCTACATTCAAGCTTGGCAATCTAAGTTCTTCCAGCATTTCGGTTTTAAACCACAGCCACCACAATACTCCCCATGTGGGGTCATACCCAATTAACAGGCCAGGTGGCCATGGAACCAAAATAAAGTCTCCGATCATTCTTCGTGACCGAGCCCACTTCCAGTTGAGCTCCCATTCCGCATCCAGGCTGGTGGCCATTTAAGTCCAGAGTAGTGGGGGAGCCCGACAGGCAGCGATCCCAATCAGACAAAGCGGAGAACCAGAAGGTTCATGTTTCAAGGAAGCCCCACGGTGACCAACCTTGTGGTTAGATCTCACCCTGGGCCTTAACGTCCCCCGCACCGCCAGTTTGGTCCCCGGACAGACTTCGCGGTCGAAACCACCATCTGCCAAGCTCCCACACAGCCCTGGACCTTACTGCGTTCAAACATAACTTTTAACTCCGGGGGCATTTTCGTCCTCTGCCACAGCCCTCATCAAGACTACCGCCCCTCACCCTGGGCCTTAACGTCCCCCGCAGCGCCAGTTTGGTCCCCGGACAGACTTCGCGGTCGAAACCACCATCTGCCAAGCTCCCACACCGCCCTGGACCTTACTGCGTTCAAACATAACTTTTAACTCCGGGGGCATTTTCGTCCTCTGCCACAGCCCTCATCAAGACTACCGCCCCTCACCCTGGGCCTTAACGTCCCCCGCAGCGCCAGTTTGGTCCCCGGACAGACTTCGCGGTCGAAACCACCATCTGCCAAGCTCCCACACCGCCCTGGACTTTACTGCGTTCAAACATAACTTTTAACTCCGGGGGCATTTTCGTCCTCTGCCACAGCCCTCATCAAGACTACCGCCCCTACTGTTCAATATCTTTCGCAACTGTTTTAACGTCTTTTCGGAAGGACTTTTCTTGAGGTGGGTGCACAATCTCGCCGACAAGTCCTCGTTAGCAATAACACGGGCAGTGGGTGAGGTTGTCTTGGGCAGGAGAGGTTGTGAGTCACATCACTCCCCCTTGATCCCCAGCAAAACAAAAAATGTAGCAGAAAAGGTACCCACTAGGTGGTGCAGTGGTCGATATATGTATACGTAGAAACTGCATTGATAACCTTGTTTGGGTTCTATGCCAAATTTGAAAACTTAGCAACTGTGCCGTCTGATGTCAAATGACTTGAATGCAAATTTCAGCTGGGTTTATTGAGCTGCCCTAAAAAATTGATTGGCTGTTGAGCGGAAACTCAGGTCCTCGCACAGTGATTTATATTTTGTTTTATGCTCAACGAACGGTATGTGTTGGAATGCACTGGCGCATTAATTGCTCCCTTCACTTCCTTCTCGGAAGCCAAACATACTGTGCTCTCTAAGAAGAAAACATCTTTTGTTTCTATCCTACATATTTTATTTTCGTAATTATTCCTTAGATGCAATATATTCTACGGCACAACTCAAGCGGTCCATATGCATTCACTGGTAAATTTAAACGCAAAGAAATCCATAACGCTATCTCTCTTCATCCAATTAAACAAGCTCCGCTGATGTATCGCTTGCATTCATTCATACAGGTAATTCTTCAAAGCAAATAAATAAAAATATCAATCCTTTAAGCATTATTTTCCCATTTTAGGGTCTCAAAGCTGAGGAAATGCGACAAGAATCTCTCGAATTACATCGCGACATTAAACGCATGGGAGACTTTTTAGAGTTACCTAACGATAGTAAATATTTAGTACCTGGCATCAAACTGATACCCGAAAAAACAAATAGTGATCAACTTTACGCAGATCATAACATTTTAGGTAAATAGAGCAATATAATACAGTTTTGTGACTTACATATGTATGTACATATATACGTCCAGGCATTTCTCCGGATCTGAAAAAATTCACACCTGCGTCAACAGCCGATCTAATTGAATGGTCTTTTATTGCGCGAAGTCTATACTCTAGCGAAAATGCAAATCCAAAACACAAAATCGATTCAGCCTTACGTGAAGGCCTTGAAGACGTTATCACAGAAGTAATGGAGAATATAAACAATTATTCTCGTCAAAGGGGCCGTGTTATAGAATTTCGAGAACTACTTTACGGCTACAATAGGTTGAATCCCCTGCATGGACAGGACTTAATACTAGACCTGTTGCTGATCTATAAACGGTATCGTGGCAAAAAGATGACTGTACCGGTACGTCGTCACTTGTATGTACAGCGTGCTTTTACGGGTACATTCGTAAAGGAATTCAACGAGGATTTCTACAATGCGACACTGCAAAAGAGTAAGTGAATGAATTAAATTTTGTACATGCATATAGGTATGTTTCAAGAAGCCCAAGTGAAAACTAACAAACTTCCAAACAATTCAGTGCATTTGCCAGACGTAATTGCAAAACTGGCATTTACACAAGCAAATACCTAACATTCCTTGAGTCTTCGAGGGCAATCTGAACTTTGGCCTCGGTGCGACTAATACATATGTGATACCTTCAACCATGGTATTACCGTAAGAGTGGGTGAGAGTGAATTCAACCGTTCATTTGATTTTAGGGAACACCCTAATATACATACATATGTACATACATATGTACATGTATAAAAATCTTGCGTACCGCCGTTTTGGGTCGAAGTCCTCCGAAACGGTTTGAACGAATTTTATGAAATTTTGTATGTATGTACTTATTGATTTGATAGGTACGAAAATAGGTCTTGAAATATAGTTTATGCTTGGGAGAGGTTTGCCACCTGTTCGAAAAGTCAAATTTAATTAAAATATACACTAGTTATATGAAATATTAAAATATATTGTCAAGCGCTTCGTCTCGGCGACGAGAAGGTTCATACCTACTTATATATTTTGGAAAGGGTTGCCACCTGTTCCAAAAGTCCTATTTAATTCAGATATACACAAGTTCCAAGAACATATAACTATAAGAACAGACAACACGTTACCTTTGCTGTACTCGTTGATCAACATGGTAGCTCCTTCTCTTTTCATTCAATCATTAACCCATGTGGTCGAAAGGGTAGGCGCTACCCTGTTGATCAAAGAATAAATCAAAAGTAACGTGCTGTCATTTCTTATACTTCTATGTTATTTGAAAAGTTATACGAAATACGAAAATATGGTTCACAAACGGTTCGATTCGCTGAGTAGAACGATTGTAGCATATAGACGGTTGAAACCTGCTTGAAAAGTAGAATTTAATTAAATTGTACACAAGTTATATGAAGTAGTAAAATATGGGTGTCATCCCAGTTTATTCACTAGAAGAAGGTTTCTAGGCATATTTTGAAGATTAAAAATCTAACTCAATTAAATTATACACAGGGACAACACGAATTCATAGGTTATTATAAGTACAACTACAAAATATCCCTGAATTGTATATATATATTTTGTTTTTGCTTTTGCTTTTACGCTTTTGCATGCTCATACGCAAAAGCAAAAACAAAATACATGTAGGCAAGGTGAATACATATAAGGTGATGGCATAACGCACACACACGCACTTTTTAATTGTTAGGATGTCGCGATAAAATAGAATAGAAGAATGGGCGCAATTAGTTTTCGTTTTTAGGATATCATTGTAAAGGGAATATACAAATATAGTGGAAGAAGAAGACATCAGCTGCTTTTATAACTTCACCTTATATGAATTCGCCTTGCATGTAGGTGAAAAAAAAAACAAATCAAATCAACTGCTATAGTAACAACACTTTATATGAATTCGCCTTGCACATGGATATAAAATATCAAGGCGAATTCATACAAGGTGATAGCATCCCATGAGCTGAATGCTTGTTCTTCTCTCCGAATTCGCTGGTTCAGTTTTTGACATTTCACTCGCAAAATTGCACTAACAAAATACATGGGCAAACTGAGCGAATTCAAATTTTGACATTTCACACGCAAAATTACACAAACAAAATACACAGCGGATTCGCTTTGTTTATCTTGCTATGACCTTGTACGGATACACCTTGTAAAATATTAAAACATGGTGTATACCCACGGTGTACTGAATACTGAAGGTGACGCCTTTAGAAGTACCGCTACTTTGGTTTTGCCGGGTTTGACAATTCTCAACTTCAACTAGACAAAGCTTTTTTCACAAATTAAGAAAAAGAGACACTTTTTTTAGTATTTTGCGAATTTATTTATTAAATGTCTGCCTATAAATTCATACTTTTACACTTTAGAACAATTAGAACACGTTTTTCAATGAAATATTGGAAGTTGTTCAATTTTCTCTCTCCCGTATTCTTGGTTACTAAAGGCGAGATCTGTCATTTCACCGCGGGAAGGCGCAATCTTGTATTCTATCATTCTTGGTGTATACCTATATTTATGAGAGAGTTGCCACCTGTCATATGTGGCAGAAACTGAAATTTGTTTTCTGGTTGCATATACAGGGCAATTATTAAATAAATATAGGCAAAACCAAGGCGAATTCATATCGAATTTACAATAACAAAATATACGCACAATGACAGTATGGTTTACAACAAACACTTCATTTGGACTTAACAAAGTGAACTCAATCAGCTGCTTGATCAACTTCACTTTATATGAATTCGCCTTGGGCAAAACAACGTCTTTCGTTTTTTCTACAATAACAATAAAATATAATTATCTTTCAGGCTATTTCAACCAAATGCTGAGCTCCGGGATTGATCGAATTTCAAAACATTTTACACTCCCAGGTTTGCCAGTCGCTACCGAAACTACACAAATCGTATTTGTACTTCCGATTGCTGGACGATATGCGACATTTCAGCGCTTTTTAACTACCTACGAAAAGATAGCAATAGAACAGGATGGGAATTGCGATTTACTAGTGGTTATTTTTGGCGACAATTCTAATGTTCAACAGCACCTGGAACTTTTGATGGATCTGCATCAGCGTCATATTTACAAACACATCAACTATATACAACGCAGTGAAGAATTTTCACGTGGTGTTGCTTTGGATGTAGCCGCACGATCATCCTATATACAAGACAATGACATAATGCTATTCATCGACGTAGATATGGTATTTCAATTGGAAACATTGCAGAGGATACGACTTAATACAGTGCAAAGGCGACAAGTTTATTTGCCCATCGTGTTTAGCCAGTATGACCCGAAAAGACGTTGGCGAAACGACAATTTTGAACAAGCATTTACACCAGCTGCTGAGATTACCAAGGAATCAGGCTACTTTCGTCAATTTGGATACGGCATTTGCGCTATCTATAAATCGGATATACTTGATAAAGATATAAATGGTTTTGATAAAGATATTACCGGTTGGGGATTGGAGGATGTAAAATTTTTAGATAAAATCGTGAAGGTTGGTAATCGCCGAAATGATTTTCTTGTCAACACTGCCGACGTCCCAGTTCAGTATAATGAAAAAGCGAAGAAATTGAGACGACTTGGTATATTTCGGGCTCCAGATCCCACATTGGTCCATATATTTCATGATATCACTTGTGATGTCAAACTTGATGCTCCACAATACAATATGTGTCTGGGAACGAAAGCCAACTCGCTTGGCAACACGCAGTTTATGGAACAATTATTTTATAGCAATAAGGAGAATATAAATTTTATTAGCGAATTCAATCGCCAGAAAGAGCATAGATGAGATTCTTCTTATGAATTAGTCAATCCATGCAGGCGTGCATACATAACGTAGTCACAAAAATTAGGCATTACATACGTAGTATATGTATGTATATTATATGTATATATATATATATATATATATAAAGAGCTACCGAACTTCGATTTGTTGGGCCGAAAGGAACATTTTCAAGGTATAAAATAATAAATAACACTAAGGCAAAACTAATTTTTTTCCAACGTATTGGTCCAAACCATTTTTTAACAGGTTTAGTCATGAGTAAACAAGCATTTTATCCGTTTGTTTAAGTAAGGCTCCGGGATCGATATTTGGGTCTTCGAAGTTCGAAATTGGCCCTTTGTTAAAAAATTATTTCGAGATATGAACCTTCTAATTTCGAAACTGGACCTTCGTTAAAAAAATATTTCAAACTATGGGCCTTCGAAGCTCGAAAAAATTATTTCGAGATATAGGTCTTCGAATTTCGAAATTAGAGGCCCTATATCACAATTCCGGAGTCTAACATCGAAAACCAGAGAAATTGCTTTTTTACTTATGACACAATCTATAAAAAAAAATGGGGTTGGTCCAATATCCAGACGTGATTTGTACAGTAGGACCAAAAAATGTTTAAAAATTCTATAATTTTGTTATTGTTATCAAAAAGAGGATTAGTTTAAATCTCATTCTCTTCACTTCATATCATAAACATACTTATGCTTGAAAAATATAGCAAAATACAATTTATATTTTTAATACTCGAAAAGTAATAATTATCCATATATCGTGATGTAAAAATAATTTTCTAATTTTAATTAACTGATTCCAAAACTCTGTTTAATACTATTTCTGCAATATAATACCGTTTCGTTATGCTGCCGCTATTAACATTCAAACGTGTTTGCGATAATAATTTTTTTTATTTAACGCTGCTCTTTTAATCCATCCCACATGAATAGAGAAACATATTCAAAATAAAGCTTTGTACGATTTTCAAATTAATACATATTGACAAATCCTCGGCCAAAGTTCGATTTTTCTTTTACTGAAACCGAACCGAGCCGAACCAAACTTTGTTGGCCGAACATGGCCAAAGCAAGCCGATTGTCGGTCGTTCTCTGCATATGTGTTTATAAGCAAATGTATATCCACATACCATGTATATTAGGGTGGTTCTTAAAATAATATTACATTAATATATTAATATTTCCAGTCTTCATAGGATAATCTGAACTTTTACACCTGGGCGACAGGCCTCAATCGTCTCCATTTATATGTATGTGATATCTTTGACTATAGCAGTTCGACGAAGGGATTGAGTGTTAGAAAATAACGGGTTTTTCAATAGGAACGCTACAAAAGTTTTTTTTAAATAAAACAGAAACGGTTTGGGATATGAATTAAATTCTTTATTCCTGTGAAAGTACATTCGATACCATTATGTATGGAACTCGATTTATTTTGCATGGACACCACGGGAACGCTTGCAGAAGTCCAGACGCTGCACCCAATTTTCGACGGTTTTCAAGCATAAATCGGCCGATACTGCTGCAATTTCACGGTCGATATTCGTACGAAGTTCACCAATCGTCGCTAGCTTGGTGGCATAGACCAAGACTTGACGTAGTCCCACAGGAAATAGCCTCGCACGACCGAGGCGGCCAATTGACTGGGCCATTTCGTGAGATAACACGTTCACCAAACTTGGTTTTCAATAAATCGATTGTGACATTCGCTGTATGGCTTGTGACGCCGTCCTGTTGGAACCACGTATTGTCCAAGCCCATATCATCCAATTCGGGCCAAAAATATTCGGTTATCATTGAGCGGTAGCGATTCCCATTCACAGTAACGTGCCGGTCTTGATCATCACGGAAGAAGTACGGCCCAATGACGCCGCCGGCCCATAAACCGCACCAAACCGTAATTTTTATGGGATGCAATGTTGACTCATGGAGTACGTGTGGATAGCTGTCTGTCCAATAACGCATATTTTGCTTACTGACGAAGCCATTCAGCCAGAAATGACGACGACCATAAATTGGACGTAGCGCCCTTAAAGTTGAGGCCATTGACTCCGAATTTCGGAAGTAAATTTTAATAATTTCGACTCGTTGTTGGATCGTATATCTTTCCATGATGAAATGGCAAACCTTACTGAAGAGAAATGTCAAAAGAGCGGGAAAAAATATGGCGTCGTTTGCTGTCACTATCGGTCTACTTTTGTAAAGTCCTATTGAAACCCCCGTTATAATGTTAAAAATATTCTTTCTATATCTAAGGACCACCCTGTTTTACATACACATTTAGTATATGTATGTATGTATGTATATGTAGAAAAATTTGCAGTTTAAACTTGACCTGAAAGAAGGGAGAACTACAATTATCGTCCAGTACAACTAATTCCTATGTATACAACTAAGTAAGCACGTATTTATTTTATAAAGTACAATAAAGTTCTATTGCTTAAAATTTATGATTCTTAGATTAAAATTATGACGATAATTTGGCTTTCTTATTTATTATAAATGAATTCACTTATTTCAAAGCGAATAGTCTATTTATTTCATTAAATATAAAAAGAAACTTGACGACCATTATTAATAGTCATCGCTGTAACGAATAATTTAGTTTAGTGCAATCAAAAATAAATTATCAAGCCTAAAAAGCCAGCAATTAAATGTAAACATTAGTTATTATTCTTATGGTTTACAAATTTTTTTGCGGAAATATATAGGAGGCGGAGGGGGGCTGAGGAGTTATGGAGGGGTATAGGGGCAGTTTCACTATCTTTAATAGCTTATATTTCAAAAACTGTTAACCCGATTTAAAAAATATTAATGTGTGTTGTGAGGTTATTAAAAGATCTTTCATCTGATATATATATTCGCATATAAATTATATATATATTTCGCTAAAATCAAAAAATTTAAATAACGCTCTTTTTCATAAAAAATATTTTTTTTCTTTAAAAAGTACGTAAATAACTGTATACGAAAATATGTTTGTTAAATAATGCATAAAAACATCTTTCATTTGATATATAACTTTATATAGTTAGGTTTAAATATTATTAGAATCATGATTGATGAAAATTTTACTAAAACATTTAAAGCAAGAACTTTTTAGGGAACAAAAAGAGTGCTAACTACGTCGAATTTCTAGAGGCAAAATGAGAAAAAGTTCACTTTTGCATTCTCATCTGGAATTTCTCCCAGTAAATCTTGGTGAACTAAGCGACGAGCAGGGTGAAAGATTTCATCAGGAAATATCAACGATCGAAAAGCGTTTACAACGTAAAAGATCAAGAAAACATTTTTAACGAAAATTGAAATTGTGATATAAAAGTAAATTGAATCAAATAAAAAACCAATATTATGGAAAAATTCCTTTAGAATTTTGAATTTCTTTCTGTTTGCATCAAAGAAAATGGTTGCTACACGTAATGTGATATCATATAGTAAAAATGGACAAAAAGAACGAAAAATTTCTTTTTGAGGAAAAAATCGTATCTTCCATAATTTTTGGTCGATGACAATCGAATGTACTTTAAGACTATATTAACGAAAATAGTTTATGTTTTCAAATTGTTGATGCAAAATTGCGTTGAATGTGCAAAAATGTAGAAAAATTAAAAAGTTTCAGATTTAGGCGAAAAAATTTAACTTTTTTCTTGTTGAACGGGCAAAATCATGTACATACATATATGTTCGAAAACCACTAACATTTGACTTCCAAAATGACCTAAAACACGAAAAGCAGTTTTTAGGACATAAATCAAAAATTTGAGGGTGTTAAAAATTTATCGAACACCATACCAAAGACCTCTACCATGTGACTTGAAAGGTTCATGCGATTTTTTCTTTTGTAACACTGTGTTATGTACATACATACATATGGAAATTGGACAAAATCACTAAAATTAGGAACAATTTACATTCTAACTTTTCATATAGTAAGTTTCCCTAAATAAATAAAAAACTTTAATGTTTACATCAACAATTGCAACTATAATTTCTACCGCTCTGACTGTTTTTGCCTTCCTTTCAATACTTTCCCATTAAAAATTGGCCTTGAGCTCTAAATTATTGTTCATACATATGAATATTTTGGGCCAAAAATTTAACATATGCTTTAGTTTTTACTTGTTTTAATTTTTCCTTAATCCAAACCAACATGAGAGTCACGGAGTACTGAGTACATAAGGTGACGTCTTCAGAGGTACCGCTACTTTGGTTTTGCCGATTTTGACAATTCTCAACTGCACCTAGACAAAGCTTCACAAATGTGGGCAAAGAACCACTTTTTTTTAGTATTTTGCAGATTTATCTATTAAATTTCCGCCTATAAATCATCTTTTTACACTTTAGTAAAACTAAAACACGTTTCTCACTGAAATATTGGAAGTTGTTCTTTTTTGTACTTATATGTACATACTTGGTTACGGAGATCTGGGACTACGCCGCGGGAAGGCACAATCTTATATTTTATCATTCTTGTATGCGAGTTTAAAAATTTATTTAATATTTACTTACTTATTTGGTGCTGTGGACGATTTTGGCCGCTCCAATTGAGAATACTAACTCCTTTTCCACTTGATCTTTCCTACAGGACTGAAGCGTTTGCATCCGTTCACACTACATAACCTAGCCAAGGTAACCACTGAATCTTAATTCGGTGGACTATGTCTCAGCTCATCGTTTCATCGTCTGCAGTATTCGTCGATGCAAAGATGTAAAGGCCCATAAAAAATTCATAGAATCTTTCTTTCGAACACTCCATGGGCTATCTCATCTCACTTAAGCGTCCATCCTTTTCGCCTTACCGTTTTCGTACGATTCTCAAAGTTTCCTGAGCAGACCATGAAGTTAGTTTCACATATGTATGAGAAATTTTATTTGGATTTGATTTATAGTTTAGTTAAAAACGGCAACCGAGTTAGCAGCAAGACAAATTTAGCTTGTACCAACTTGTACCAAATCGCGTTTATTTAGGCAAAAGGCTTGCAAGTTTTACAAGCATTGAGCGCAATTTTGACCTCAAACTCAATAAATTACAGTCGTTATAAACGACTGATTGAAAGTATTCAGGTGATCACAAGTAGAAAACAATTATTAAAAATGTTTGTTATTTCCATAAAAAAGGGCGAAAATTAGAAAAAGTGCTTAAATATTTAAATATACAACAAAAAAGAAAAAACTTGCAACTTCTTACTGGTTTTGCGTTTTCTTACTTTCTTGCAAGTTTCTTTCATTGAGAGCAAATTTTGCTAATGCTCTGAAATGTAGTTACTGACAAGTTACTGGATAGTTTTTTACTGGAGAATACGAAAACATAACTATTTGTACGATCAAACGAACTTACCTGAGTGAAGTTCGATCGTAATTATACCAGCTGTCTCGTCCGAAGAGATCAATAACTTGTGGTAGTAACGCCAGTTGCTAGATCTAGTCACAGCATTTCACCATACTAAAAGAATTTTTTAGAATTTCAGCTAAGGTGGCAACCACTAATTTGGTCTGCCATTCCCTCTTTCTGTTACTTCATTAATTTTACAATCCGCGACAAATCGAACAAGGGTCTTACAAAACCCCTACTTATTAGTTTCGTATTTCCAGGTGGGTGGGCTTGATCTCTTCGGACGAGACAGCTGGTATAATTACGATCGAACTTCACTCAGGTAAGTTCGTTTGATCGTACAATTATACTACACTGTCTCGTCCTCGAGATCAATAACTTGTAGTTATTTACAAACTCCTGAGATTTGTCCTAAATTTTTCATTTTATTCAAGTTACTATTTAGCTCATTAATTTACATATTAATAATAGTCTGCAAAACTCGTGTCAATTGGTCGATGATAAAATCGGGCAAAGGTCTCAGAATTTGTTGTACATCCTGCAGTTTTACGGATAGTCTCAACATCAATGCCCTTTCTGAACGCCACTTCGTGGTTTTGATTCTATCAGGAATTTTTACCATAACCGAACAAGCATTGAAATTTATATTATGAATTTTTATTTTGGACAAAGTCTGAACCCTTTGCGCCGTCACCAATGCCAAAAGAGTAGCGAGCTTCTTAGAAAGATGATTTAAGCTTAATTTACCGTTTGGTCCCAGACTTGTTGAAAAATCTAACACAATACATAGGGCCCATGTCTGATCGTATTTGGGGCGTTGCGGCTTTAACACTGACCCTCTTTTGAATAATCTTTTAACTGTTGCCTCCTTCCGAATATCCCACGTTGACAACAATGAGATAGCCGATCTATATGTGTTAAGAGTGTCATACCTGTTTTCTCCTGTCGCTAATGATGACAGAAATTCCAACACTGCCGACCTCGTCGGGTTAAATGGAGAAAACCTCCTGATCCGACAAAATTCACACCAGGAGTTTATTGGTTTATTGTATTGCTTCAGAGTGTTCTCGGACAATGACGCTAGAATATATTGCAAAGATTCTACTGGTGCCTGTTTTTGGATAAACGCCTCCCTTATAATTTGCCTGCAAGGTTAGCGATTTCAATGCGGGATGGTATTCCCTGAAAGGAGAACGAACAAGATAAATATCTCTTTCAAAGTAAATAGGCGGAGCCACAAGTAATTCATTAAAAAGTAGATACCAGGGTCGTGTACAATCAAAATTCCCTCCGCTTAGCCATTAATTATTTTCCTTATTACCTTCAGAATAAGCGCGAAAGGAGGAAAAGCATAAAACACAAAATTGCGCCAATCCGATGTAAAGAAACCTACTTGTATAGCCTCTGGGTCAGGAAACTAAGAAAAGAAAGTTGGACACTTTGTTTAACATTTGTTGCAAACAAGTAAATTTTTGGTTCACCAAACTGCAATACAATTTTTTGAAAAGCATAGTCAGCCTGTTCCCATTCAGTTTTCTGATTTAACTCGCGATTCTTTATCTGCTTCAATGTTCAGGGATGATTTAATGTATATAGCTTGAATTCATAACTTCCTTTCTTGGCACCATTGCCAAATTTCTTTACTAATCGTCTACAGTTTCGGATATTGTATACTCGCCATCTTGTTTATATAACTAATCGCGGTAGAGTTGTCTATTCTGAGTAAAATTTCAGCAGACCATAAGTCAGCTGCAAAACATTTCAGTCCATGGAAAGCGGCTTTCAATTCAAGCAGGTTAATGTGGTTTTGCTTCTCTCTCACTCCACCAACCATGGGAGTTTTTACCCCACATGAAATTCCCCAGCCAGAAAGTGAAGCGTCGGAGAAGATTTCACAAACAAATCTTCCCTCTCTGATGGGATTATTTATTACATCAAACCTTATCTTCACCGTCATTATTGACTTTATTTAGTTTTCTCACGTTTCTCGAATGGAAGGTTCATAGAAAAGCTGCGCGTATCTATCAGAAACCCTAAAAACTTGCAGATATGAGTCGGTTCTAATTGAGATTTTTGCCAATTTATCTTAAAACCTAGTTTTTGCAAAAGAGATGTCGTCTCTACGATGTTGTTTTTGCAGATTAAGGCTAAATCTCCGAGTAGTAGCATATCGTCTAGGTAAACTACTGATTGCCAACCTCTCGACCGAAGCTCCTTGACGACTGGTTTCATTACTCTTGTAAATATATAAGGAGCAACCGATAAGCCAAAAGGTAAGCAATTGAACTCGTACAATCGCCCTAAGAAACTAAGTCGCAAAAATTTTCGGAAACTTTGATGAATTGATACCAGAAAATACACATCTTCAAGATGAAGCCAAGTAAGCATTTCTCGAAAGTATTTGCGTTACTGTCTTCAAATCTTCGAGCTTAAAATGCGGAGCAACAATAAACTTATGTAGCATTTTCAAATTTAAAACGCAACGTTTCCCGCCACTTGGTTTCTTAATTAAAAAAATACGAAGACAAAAATTGACCGTCCCAGGACTACATGCTCCAACTGCACCCTTCCTCAGTAGATGTTCAGGGACTTCTTCAGCGTTAAACTTAGGTTCTTTGGGTGCCTGGTTTTGGTATACCCGCGAGATAAATGGAATTTTATATCCCGATATAGCTGTCGACGTTCTTAGTATGTCTTTGCCTGCCCTTTCCAGCGTTGAAGCTGTTTGGACTCGCTCGGTGAATGATTCACCAGACAGGAGCGTATCAATTGGTCCCTCTGCCGCGACGCTTTTGGACAATAATGTTGAGGATATTGTTTCAATGTTCTTGAGAATGCTTGACCCAAAACACTTAATTCCGCACAAAGCTGATTTTGAAGCACTAACTGATAACTGTCTTCTTTGAGAATATGCACCGCTTGCGTTAATTTTAACTCTGGGTTTAAAATTGGGCCATCCAAGCCGGAACAGTTCTCCGGGATTGGGTATTTTTCCAAAAGCTCGTCTCTAGTTTCTTTCGGTAGTCCTGATCTTGCTAGAGCCAGCCAGTTTTCTGCGATTGGTTAAAAAAAGGTTTATCACTGTTTGATATAGTGCTTGTGCCAATATGTGCCAACACAGAGTCCGGCAAAACTTCTTCACGGTCTGGCGACAGCGGTGACACAACAGAATTTTCGGCTAGCTCGGCACACTGTTCGCCTGCACCGCTCTCTGAAGATAATAAATTAACATGATCGTGAACTACATATGTCAGGAGAGTCGCCTGACGCCCGTGTCGTGCCTCTCGGGTCACGCTCGCGGGGTTTTTGTTTGATCGTGTTTGACGTGACGCTCGTCTCGCGATGGGCTCACCGTCCTGTTGTTCAGAATTTTGGTATGAGTCTCTGTAGCGTATTTTTAAAGAATTTTCACAACCTTTCGAGCGTGAATAACGGGAAGTACCCGAGCTACAAGACGAAGACGAATGTAATAGTATAATTATCCAGTAAGCATCCAGTAAAACTCGCAAGTTCAACTGTAATTTTCGCTCTCTCAATTTCCCCTACTTTGCTAGTTTCTTGCTAGTGTTGGCGCGCGATGCAGAGAAAAGAATCACGGCAACGCACTTCTGTTACTTCGTACTTGCCTCGTTTGAAGAAGGATTGACGTCACAAATGGCTCTTAAAAAGTTGATTTTTTTGAGTTCTGAGTGATTTTACAAAATGTTAATCACAGAACAATAAATGTGAAGTTCCTAGATTTATGTATATTGTATCAGTTGCAGCGAAAATAGACGCTCCAGTGCAGTTATCACCTTCCTTTTCTTTTCACTATTCCTGTGGTATGAACATCTGTGACGTACGCTGCCGGCGTTGTCGTAGTCTGGTTTTCTATTATTCTTGGTTTTGGCGTACTATCTTTTGGTACACTATCCAGTAAAAATCCAGTAAAATTATTACTGGTTCTTGCTGGTTTTTACTGGATAGTAAATACGAAAACAGAACTTATGTTTCTAAACTCATTTAATAAAATAAAAGATAGAAAAAACAAAAATTGGAATGGATAAGGTGAGTAAACATAAATACTTCAACAAAGACTTATTTCAAGAAATCAGCTGTTCGCATAACTTGGAAGTTGTTACAAGTTTTCTATACGTAAATTGCAAAATCTTAACGTATATCGCAATCTTTTGTATAAAAAGAAAAGCTGTAAGCTTCATTGATAAGTTCCCAAGCTCAAACAGATTCTTACAGCAAAATCCCACAGTCAAAGATGACTAGATACGAGAGACCGCTGTCAAAAGGTGCATTTTTTATAACATTTGTGAAACTATACTATTTATTATTGGGTATTTTGCACTTTTCACACAACCGTTGATATGGGCAATAGGCGCAAAACAAAACAAAAAATAGAAAAATACGATATTACCAATAAATAAATAGATAAATAAATTTAGTATAACGAAAAATAACTTCATTTTTAAAACATAGAAATAAACACAATAGAATACTTTTTTACAAAGTTTTTAAAGAGACCTACCTATGTATACATGGCTTTAAGTGAATAAAATTGAATTCCTCCTAAAATCCTTCGAAAATAATAACAATAATAAATAATTACTCAGTTTTAACCATTTGTGTTAAATGTTGACGATTGTACTTTAAATTTTATAATTTTGTTAATGCTGCACACCATTCAGCATAAAAATGTATAACGCACTGATTTAGCCAGTTATTATTCGCGGGTACCTGTCTGGTATCTTGCCCTTTTACATGCTTTGTTTCCAGCAAATATCATCTATTTTGTACTTCGCGATTGCAATCCACCAAATAAACCAGAGATATGTACATCCTATTGAGAAATATTGTTCAATCGTGAAAATAATATTAAAGAATACAGATGATCTGGTAAAATATGTTGGAGAATTTAAAACAAAGTGATTGTGGGATCGCGTAAAGTCGATGATTTGATTTCAAAGCCTTCTAGTTTTTTTTTTTGGTAATAATTTCTAAGTGTAGCAGTTTTGGTGTATTCACCCTTTATTATAATACTTTCGTTAAAAATATTCCATGTTCTATTCAAAATCAAGACACAATGTAAAGGACAAACAATTTTTGTTCAAAATTACGAAAGATTTATTACATAAAATATTTTTTTGCCCCATTTCTATAGCCGATTACATAAACTGAACAGGCTCTATATCGAGCAGAGCTAGTGCCCTATTTAGAACCTCACGCACAGCTTTCACCAGATAAATACGCGCATATACACATGGCATTAAGTGTTCGCGAGTTTCTTGCTGAAAGCGTAAAACCAAAATATGAATATAATAACATTAAATGTATTTCTTTTAATAATGCCTTACAGCTAAAATGCGTACACGCCGATAATAGACGCTGAAGAGTGAAGTAAAATCTCCCAGAAATCTTACGATTGTGTGGACTGCAAAAATACCCTTGTCAATCTGTTCCAAACAGCTTTTGATCAAATTCGGAAATGTAAATATGTAAACGAAAACCAGTTGCCATTCTTCCTATATTTTTTCGTAGATAATTCATACTTGATTACACGCTCTGTCTGACTAAATGAAATTAAGCAGTACATTAACAGTGGTACTAACTTCTTCGTCAAGTAAATTGAAGTTGATATTTTCCAAAGGTGGCAGATCTCCATAATCACCATTTTCTACCTTTTCTTCAAAACGACGAAGCAATGACTCTAGACGAGCGGAATTATAAAAAATAAATGCAGCCCCTGTCGAATGGAAATATTATTTCTTTTATAGTTCGTTTAGTTTTCGTCATAGTTTTACCCTTAGTGCTTCCCTTCCCACTTCGAATTATTTGTACTGGACTTGAAAAACGTACTTCCATTAAGTCAACAGTTACAGCAGCTTCTCCTAAGCGGGACATTAATGAGTTAAATCTTGTATCTTCTTTGACTCGTACGCCGTACTTATGCATAGCCATTAAACACATATCGTTAGAGCGACAACTGCAAAATAAAACCATTTACATACATACATACATGTTTTTTATTAAAGTATACTAACTCGTATCCATCTACTAATCAGAACAATATGTAGTCTAAATTTGCAACCTTCAAAATTCTCATTTTCCATTATTATTTGGCATTCATGTTATTGTTGTTGTAGCGGTTAGCCACACCCTGTAAAGATCGGACTCACCCATGGTCGTTGACGTCGAATTCATCTAGAGGGAAGCCCAAGAAACGCGCGGTTTCGACAGGGTCGATTCTGGATAAGTAGGAGTTGAGTCTACTACAATATCCAGATCTTATTTGGGCCAGAGTAGCGCGAGACAGCTGGGACTCCCCGTCTCTCTAGGTGGTGATTGAACTTCTATTACGGCATTCACAGGGCGATGTAGGTGGTGATTGTCTCTCTGTGTATATTGTTCAGGACCTGCCTGTACGCTGTCGGGTCCAGTGGTTAATACGTAAGCGACTGGATCTCGTCCTTGAGTTCAAGGAGATGTCTTGAGTGTAAGCTTTCAAATGTGGCCCCCAATATCCTAGACTGATTAACTGTTGGAATGGGGATGCCATCGACATAGAAGTCGAGGTTTTGCCTGCCTAAATAGGGTCGCCACGAACTTAGCAGAAGTCAATTCCAAGTTTCTATATGTGAAGGAACGAACAAGGTCGGACAATATCCGTTTACTTTCAAAGACAGGTCACCAATTACATTGCCGTTGGCCATTGTCGAAAGATCATCGGCATGCTGTTGTTGTTGTAGGACTAGCTACTCCCTATATCAGCTTAGCCATGGTCGTTATCTTTAAACTCATCTAAGGGGAGGCCCAGGAAACTTGCTGTTTCGACACGGTTGGACCATAGTGAGAGGGGTGTTAGATGGGTAGGTTTGTTGGGGCAAGTTAATAGGTATTTGGTATAGTGCGAGAGAGAATGACTGGTGAACGACTGGATCTCATCACTGTCCCGTTCGGTAGCATCTAATTAGGAACTGCTTGCCGAGCACAATGTTATGCCTTTAACCGGAAGCATACACATCTCCTCTTGAAGGTGTATCTCAGGCGACATCAGAAGATAACCCCTTGACAGTCCGCAGTGCGGCATTTTGCCAGGTCTGACGTTTCGTCCACTATCTTCTACTGGTCCCCGCCGTCTGAATTGGGGTAGCATAATTTACAACTGGCCAACCAATCGCTTTGTATGTTGCCAACAATGTTTCTTCGTCTTTGCCCCAAGTGTGCTTTCGGCGAGCGACTTTAAGACCTTGTTGCGCCTGCCTTTTATTGACAATTGCGGTTGTGTGCCCTGAAAAGGAGAGTAGGTTGTCGAAGGTAACTTTCAGTATCCTCGCGTGGATAACAACACCATCAACGTGATCAACATTAATTTTGAGTTCCAGCCTTACCTTCCTTGCCCATATTGTGAATAAGGTCGCCGAGGACTTAGTAGGAGATAAGGTCATATTGCGTACAGTGAAGAAATGAGCAAGGTCGCAGAGATAACTATTCACCTTTGAGCACATCTCATTGATTGCATTGCCGATAATCATTATTGAACAGTCATCAGCCTATGAGACGATGGTAACTGTCTCTGGCGGTTGAGGGAGCTTTGAGATGTAGAAGTGAAACAACATCGGGGAAAGGATGCCTCTCTGCGGGACCCTCTGCTTAACTCTTCCGGAGATCGGCCGATAGATATCACCCTTATACGCCGGTTTCCCTGGTTTCAGCAGTGGTATAACCCTCCCCTCCTTCCACACATCAGAAATGATGAGTGGGGAGATGGAGATTAAAGATACTGATAAGGTAAGTAAGGCTTTAGCCTTACTCGCAACTCGTCGGGTTAGACAAGGACCTTACCGTCAACTAGAGAGTATCCACACCCGTGGTTATGTTGTAAGACATCAGATGCTCCTTCCACTTGTCCCGCTTATTTTTGTTTACGAACCTCCAAATCTCCACGCTTAAATCTCTGATATGGGGATAGCGGGGATTGGAGTGGCGAAAGTGGTTGCGGTAGTTAGAAAGGGCAGCCGCTTCGACCGGGAAGTTCGAACGGATTTCCGAAATCCTACCGGCCACGATGAAGTCTGCAGCTGTACCTTCAGGGAACTCAATGAACCTAACCCAATCAGCCTTTTTGAAGTTGATGCAGGCTATTGTTAGGTCAGGCGAGGTGCAGCAACTACCCATAATCGAGCTCGACATCGCCTGCCCGGATAGTTATGCCCTCACATCCTAGGATAGTATGACTGCAGTCGATGTCTTCTTCGATAGAGCCTCTTCCCAATAACCTCCTTCACATCGTCATAGGCAAAGGAATAAGGTACGCTGGGGTCGGTGTGCTTGCGCAACCTTCTGGTCACCTTCCGGTGTAAATTGTCGGCTGAAAAAGTTTGCGCATCTCTTCGGGTCCAACGAAGCATAATCTCCCACTTATTCCGCTTATGTTAGTCTAGCAACGTCATATTCGCCACGTTCAAATCGTTGAAATTAAATCACCTACTGTCATCCGGTTTTCATCAGCAAGAAGCCAGGTAGTCATCTGACCACTCACTCGTGGTGCGCAGGCCAAAAGATATCCGAAAGTGACACCATCCTTTGCATGAATTACACCTGGCTGATGTCGTATTCTAATATATTCCGGCCTGTCACACGGAACAGACTGTGCGGGGTACCAAGAGCTAGTGGTTTATCCCTACACGAGAGACGAGAGGAGATGTGCGCCCCTTTGAACCATTGAGGTTCGTTTGGTGCTGGTAGGCCGAAACAACAGTCCTTGGCCGGAAAACCCAGCTCATTCCGGTACATAGAACCCACTGTGCTAACTTCTGAACCAAACGCTCATGAATAAAATTTATTAAAATAGTTCGGTTCCATCGCCATCTGACTGGTAATGTTTCCAGAAGAAAAACTCATATAGCTATCAGTGAAACTTGTCAAAATCACTTTATTCATTTCGAAAACTCTTCCTTACTACATACTGAAGGAATAACGTATAAATTGTTTCATACTTAATGGAAAAACGGGATAACGAATTTCCCCATTTTCTACAAATAATAATACAAATTTGGCCAACAAAAAGGTCGATGATTGGGCGAAATTCTCCTATAATTTGTGTTGTGCATTTGTATGTTGTTCCCCCAATTGATGGACCTACAATTTTATGTCGACTCCGAACGACAAATAACCCAAGAAACGCGCAGTTTCAACAGGGTCGGGCCAAAGGGAAAGAGGTGTTAGATGAGTCGGTTTTAGAGGACAATATCATTAGCTTATACCTACTCGTATTAAAATAAAATTTCCATACAACAAATTTTGATAAGGTACGTTGGCACGAAAACGTAGTACTATTTCGCAAAAGGACGTTCTTTTCAGCCAATTTCGACCGAAGCCGAAAGGAACATTTTTAAGATATAATGTTATAAACCAATAAATTTTTAAAAATTCCAGGTTTTAATTAATAACAATAATTATATTTTGGCGCTTAAACCATAGCTTGATTTTTGGCCGAACTTTTCCCCTTTAATTTGTCGTATGCGCCTTCATGTTGTAATACAAATTGAGAAACTTACTCCGAACGGTAAAAATATATGTATGTATGTATGTATGTATGTACTCAGGGATTTGCCATGATTTGAACCTGGGTCCTACCGAATGAAGCGTGCACATGCTACGCACTCGGCTACGCCAGATTTTAATTGTTATGAAAACAAGTACATTATTTTAAATCACATCAATTTCATAAACATACTTATCTTTGAAAAAATAGCAAAAAAAAAAATTTAATCAATTCATTTATAAATATTAGCGGCCAGCTATCTAGGTTAGGTTCCTATTTTTGAGCAACAGAAAGTATGGGCTGATCATAAATTTCAGAATTTCTTGGGAGCAGATGTTGAGATATTCATTGGATAAAGTGTCCGATACATTATGTAGTGAATAATTTCTGAGACTACCATTATTTCAAACCATATCGCTATTATGCCAAAGGCTTCGTTGACTTTTTTCAAAACGAAAGTAAAACTTTATTTAACTTTTAAATTAATAAAAATTAACAAATTATGTTGCCCGAACATGACCGAAGACGAAGTTCGGTCGGTCTCTACATATAACACATACGATTTTTATCCTTTATATCATAGTGTCTACAAAATGGGTTTCAACTATTTTCAGGGCCTTTTTTAAACTGAATCATACACCGTTGACATGGAGAAATGTCACGACCGTTTTCATTCCTAAAGTCGGAAAGGCCTCACACACTAATCCAAAGTATCTTAGGCCTATCAGTCTATCTTCCTTTGCTTTTAAGACACTTGTCCGATACCATCGACAGTCGACTACTGTCTAATGACCAACATACCTATTGCAAAGGCAAATCTACTGAAACTGCACTCCATAGCTGGGCCGGCTATATTGAGAAGCCTATCAGCGTTAAAGATTTCTGTCTCGTAGCCTTCCTGGACATTGAAGGATCTTCCTGGCGCCGTTAAGGATCTAGGGGTGGAACACTCACTGGTGGTAACTCCACCGGTACTAAACGACACACCAATTCTCCTATATGGAGTGATCGTATGGTGGCCAGCATTCGAAAAATAAGCTAACCTAAGGCTGCTCACTAAGATACAAGGATCTAGTATGATCTGTTATCGGAGCCCAACCACCACCTGTAGCAGATGAGGAGTCCCTGCTGCCCCGTGAGTCACTCTGGCACAATTACGATCTGGATACTGTAGCAGGCTCAACTCCTACCTATCCAGAATCAACCCCGACATACGCAATACATGTCCGGAATGTGGAGATTCTCCGCACGATACCAATCACCTATTCGCATGCCCTCTCAAACCCACTCATCTAACCCTCCTCTCCCACTGGTCCAAGCCTGTGGAAACTGCACGTTTCCTGGGCCTCCCCCTAGATGAGTTCGACGACAACGACTATGGGTGAACCCGCTCTTTACGGGGCGTGATAACCGCTACAACAACAACAACCACAACATGATCTGTATAAGCGGGGCGCTCAGACCCACGCCAAACGATGCCCTGACCGCTATCTTAGATCTTCGGCCGTTGGATTTGACAGAACAACAGATGACTGACTGACTGCTCTGCGATTAAGGGAAAGAACTCAGTGGCACCCCGAAATCCAGAACCACTCTTGTATATTAAACAAGTTTCACTTCATTCCGAGCAACACGTACCGCTGTGCTTCGAAATCGATTTCTGAATATAGTTTTATAGCGAGTATTCCCAGTAGGGAGAAGTGGAACCAAGAGTTCAACACTACACCTGATAGTATTGTCACCTATACAGATGTCTCGAAACTCGACAGTCTTCTCGCGAAACCATCCCCTGCAAATCTCCTTTAGTTTACCAAACCGCTACAGCGTTTTCCAGGCTGATGTAACAGCTATTATGGAAGCGGTGGTGAAGCTTGTGACCGGAATTCTAGAGAATAAAAGATTGCCAGGCTGCAGTCAAGGCTCTGAGTTCCTTCACGTTTAACTCGCGCAGGACTGCCCCCAATCTCTACAGGAGATGGCCAAGCAGAACAGACTGTACCTCATTTGGGTCCCTGGCCACAGGGACATAGAGAAAAACTGCAGATTCTTCAGGATAAAGAACGCATTGGTACGCCGTTTGCCACTTGCAAACTGCTACTTAGAGAATATATATGATTGATGCAGATAGATAATGGAACCGGAAACGGTCACGAAATGTATACGTACCTTTCCGAAAATGCTGCAGGAGCTGTAAGAGGATGAAGAGGAGTAAACGGGTTTTCATCCTCTGTGCCTGCGCTGTGAAAAAGCAGGCTGCGGTACCTGGGATCACCGTTTTTGGAAGACCTCAGTGAGGTTTCAAACACCGAGATTAATTACCTGATGAGATTATCAGTGAGGCAAAATGGTTTAGCAAGGGTGTAAATGTTTGTGGTAACACAATGGTCCTTATATTTATGGCATAAGTGTGCCTCCGTATGCGGCAGCCACTCCTACCTACCTATACCTTCGTCTAGCTGATCCTCCATTGTTATTTATAAACATAAATAGATATAATTAAATGCCTATGTTTATTATAATATACCTGAGGTACTCACTGCTTTTCAATTTTGTCAATTTTCCAGTAAGTGGATCAATAACTAGACCGCAACGAATTTCTGCATATCTCAGCTTGCTAGGAGGAATAGCAATTGAAGGCAGCAAAGCCCTGCCAGCAGCACTTGTTACATCCAACTGCAAAACACTAGCTCTGCTGCCTTTTTTTGCTTCAACCGCTTCCTCTCTTGTTACCACAGTCCATTGGGAGTATTCTAAAACTCGACACAATACATCTTTTAAGAGTTTTGCACGATACAGTGATAATTCCTGGACTTCCTGTTCAATGTCTCTAGTACAATCAACCCATACTCGAAGATTGTGATCCTTTGTTAGCATCCCATATGCTGGTGGACTTTTATCTCTTCTTAACACTTCATGTAGCAGTATTCCCATGACCGTACGCCGTTGAAGATACAAGTAACAGCGCTCATTATCAATACTAAACCTTTCAATTGGAAACTTCCATTGGGCGGCTGCTTGAAGAAACTTCTGCTTAGCAGAGTTAGATTTATTTTCTTCGATGTCTTTGAGCATTGCAAAGGCGACTTCGCGTAACTTGTGGCCAGATTCTTTACAGCAATTCTCCCATAGTTTGAGATTGCAGGGAAAACTAAATTCTCCATGGAATTTTAATTTTTCCCTGTGTATACGAATAAAACTCTTCGCATTCTTTGGAAAATCTACCCCAGGAAAAAGACTAGGTTTTTCTAGTAAATATGTGCACAAATCATCAATTATTGTTGCCGTGGGATTAAGCATTTTCCTGTCCAAGGTTTTATTTTGATTCCTAGTTTCTCACGTTTTGTTCACTAACAAATATAAATCACAAGTGCTAGGAGGCAATCGATAGTTCTATCGATAAAATGGATAGTTGAAAGCTGTCGCTACTGTGGAAACCTATTTGAAAACTATCGAGGTCGTTTTTTAATAAAATTTCACACTCGGCCATACCATAGAATCCGATTTTTTTGTTATCATACACTGAATGTGTCAAGAAAAAAATTGGAGATAGGAAGAAACAAATATAATATAACACAAAGCAACAAACTTCAAGAGATTGAGAAAACATCGAAAATTCGACGCTTTTATTTCGGTATGGCTTGCGCTAGAAAACACAATTCAGTTTTTCTTTTCAAATCTTGTTTCAACTGAAGTTAAAAGTTAAGACGGTCATAGACAGATGATCACACTTCTTGCGAATAAATTTTCGTCTTTCGCTTTACAAAGATTCTGTCGGAATAAAACTATTAATAAAACTTATAAAAATAGTATTATTAAATTGAATTGACTGTTTCCTGGTCTACAGGAAATTTTAAGTTTGTCTATGTCGATGTATACCTTTTGCTCATTAGACAAATTGTGCGAGAACTAAATTAAATGAAGTTATTTATTTCTTACTACATTTTCTGGTTTGACATTCTCTTCTAAAGGTGGGTGTCGCAAAGAAGAGAAATAGGAACAGAATGTAGTGCATTTTTGACAGCGGCAGAAACGTCAATTATGATGCTTCCGCTCGTACGTATACATCAACGAAAAACTAACCGTCAAACTGATGAAATAAATTATTTATCAAAGAAATTATTTACTTTGTAAAATACATAAGGGTATTCATATAAATGTTTCAATTTACGACACGCTGAAATTTAAGGCTTTACACACGCTGTTAGATGAACGATGAATCGATCAGCTAAGTTGTCTTATCCTTGCAGATGCAAAAATTTATAAAGAAATTCTTGCAAGTGATTTATAGTAAAAAATATGTAGATAGATGTTTGCCATTGCCTGCCGAGGGGCGACCGCTGTTAGAAAAAACTTTTTCTATAATTTTTAATGTTACTTGCCCCAGCCAGAACTGTTCTTTTCGTATATTTCTGTTCAAATTCGTTAAAGGATGCGGGCATTTGTTTACCGTTTGCTTTCGGGTTGTCCCTTTGTGTGTGATTGTTTTTCGCGAAAATTTTCACATGGGCTAGTTATGTTTCTTTTACGTACTAGCTTATGATAGTTCGTAACCATTGCTACCAATTATCATGTTTTGGCATTTTCGTACGAAAACTTGCAACCTTGTAATGTTGGCGGCCGTGTTTCCTCTCAGTCTTCTCCACCAGTAAATCTGGTGTGACATCACAGCCAACTTATTCTTCGAATTTCAGAGCAATCCGCGCAATCTCTTATTCTATCATTCATGGGAGATAGTATGTATACATGGTCGAAGTGCAATCCTCTAATATATATCTATCTATCTATCTATGTATACATGGTGAAAAGATTACAAAAGGCGGTACAGATTGTGGTACCCCTAACCCTCTCTTGAAAGTTTTGACAGAATTTCTTCGTAACAACAGATTTTGTTTACGTGTATTTATGTATATTCGCAATCATGCGTACTCTTTCCCATGTGTTTAACAATATTAGCGTGTATTCTCGAGAAGGGATGGTGTTAAATCTCGCTAAAAACTATCGATAGTGAAGGCAGTTTTTAACTATCGATAGAATGGATTGTATGCAATCCCTATTGTGATGTTTGTTTTGGTAGAAGATGCAGGAAAAAGTGAAATTTCCTTGGTGAACAGCATAATATAAATACTTACATATATACAAATAATGATGGCTGTTGTTATTGATTTAAATTTGGTTTGCGTCGTTTGCCTTCAAGATGATAGTGGTAACTTAAAATCTGTATTTTCCAATGCAGAGTCAATATCGTCGGAGTCAAGTATGACGATTGCCGAAAAGATCTCATTTTGCTCAGAGTTAAATTTACCTGATATAAGCATAAAAATTTCAAACAAAATATGTAGTCCTTGCTTGGATGATTTAGCTGCGACATGGCGCTTCCGAAAAAATTGCGAAACAGCCAATTCTTTATTCCGCTCTATTCAACAAGAAGATGATGCTGTTTCACTGGCTAATTATGATCCTGAATATCAGAAGGCAAAACCAACAGCCGTATTAAAAAATCGACGTGCCCATCCCGAAGTGAAGTCATATCTTAGCACTACCCAAATGGAGGAAGAGCAAACAGAAGACCTCAGTGATGGAACCAATGAAGATAAATCTCAACATGAATTAGATACTTATCCGGGATTCAGCGTAGTCGAATATATAGACGAAGATGATCAAAAGGATATTGCTGATAATACAGATTACTTTGACTGCATTGGAGAAGAAAGATTAGAAGATCTTAAGGATGTTGATAAACAATCCGTCCAAGAAGAAGACAGTTGTAGCACGAGTATAACAAATGAAGAACAAGGCTTAATAGAGTCAAATTCAAAGTTTGAGCTCGATGAAAATGATAGTTCTCAGACTAAAATCAAGCAAGAAATCATGGATGATGTATTTGACGAAATCGATGGAGATGTAATATGTGCGCAAACAGAAACGTATGTGGTTTCCAAAGCCAACAAAGATGTTGTTTTGCCACTATTTAACTCTGAACGACTGCACGGCCGGGCACGTCAAAATCTATGCCAAAAAGAAAGTAGCGATAATTCAGTTGAGACTAATGGCCAAAGTTATGCCAAGATAATAACAAATATCAAACGCAAATTCAGTTCTAAAAGCAACACAGCTTCTTCTGAAATAACGAAGCAAGGAGTGGTGAAGTCATCATCTTCAAACAAGGGCAAATCATTCCATTCATCAATGAAGATTTGCGAGATTTGTGGAAATGTTTACAAATACCAACATGCTCTAAGCGCCCATATGCGCCGACACAATAACGATCGCCAATTTGGGTGTGAACTTTGTGATAAGGCATTTGTCTCGAACGTGGAGTTGCGACGGCACATGCGGGTGCACACTGGTCATAAACCCTACCCTTGCTCCTTTTGTGACCGACGATTTTCCGATTTTGGATCACGAAGTAAACACGAGCGAACGCATACTGGGGAACGTCCATATCGTTGCACAACATGCAACAAATCTTTTGCATATCCACATGTATTAACTGTGCATTTACGAACACATACTGGTGAAAAGAAATTTCAATGTACGCGTTGTGGCAGAGGGTTTACAAAAAAAGCTTATCTTTTGGCTCACTTAGAAAATCATACACGCTGCGAAAACATAGCATTGATTGCCGGACGGAATAATAATAGGTCTACGAACAATGAGGAATTAGATGTCCTTACATCTCACCATCAAGAATTGAAAGCAATGAAAACAGTGGCACTAGAAGAATGTATATTCACCACAGAACTAATTAACGATAGTGAGGAGAATATTCCCAATGAGATGCAAAGCATTACTGAGCAAGATGACGTCGGACATTGCTCTATGGATCTGGTAGATGCTATTGACGAGGAACACTTGGATGAAGAAAATGATGTAGAATATATATTAGGAGTACGTTCATAGCTAATTTACTAAAGCTTTTGATATAAATAAAGTAAAAAAAATTTGTTATAGTACATTGCAGTCACTCAAAAAAGTTTTGGCACGGTCATATTTTATATAACATTCGCGATGTATTTGTGTCTTTTTTTTGTTTTTTTTTTTATATAACTACATAATCAAGGCTGCAAATTGTTTGCAAAATTTATAAGATCTCTGAAAGTTTCCATCAAAATTACGCATACTCAGTTTTATAGCTAATTTAACTCTAGTGTAACAAAGTACAAATGATCAGTAAGAATTTCCAGTCATTTTTTGAATTTGTTTTCTTACGGATTCCGGCATTTTCTACCATGTAAATATATATAGTGCATGTGAATTTTATATAGAAGAAAATGTGCAAGAACTTTAAACTTATACTTCAAAAATTACGATAACGCTTTTGAAGTTTTGATGCAGCTTTTATAAATTATACACTAGGTTTAAACTTTTGATTCGTATAGTTTTGTTATAATAACAAATATGTTTTCATTTAAATCCAACAACAAAAATTTTCCACATAGTACATTGCTAACATATACATATAAAAAAATTTCACTGTGCCAAAACTTTTTGATTAACTGGACATACATAACTTATGACAAATATCTAGTTAGATTTAATATAATTGTAGGCATACTTGCAATCGTCAGTTACAAGCACATAAAGGTGAATACTTCAAAATGAGCTTTGACATAACCTCAATTTTTCTACTGATGACGTATTTCATCTCAATACTTCTTAATACATAAAATTAAGTTTAATATATAATTAGTAATACTTATTATGCATACTACATATGTAAGTATGTATGTACATACATACAAAGTAGGTTAGTTAAATATTTACAAACATAAGCATCGTTACCTTAATGCGGAAGGGCCTAACTCACCATTAATGTAGTTTCCGGAGATAAACACGATAAATATATGTATGTTTTATGTATGTTCATGAGTTATTATATATCTTTTTAACAACTAATTCTATATTAACAAGGTTCGTTAACGCAGCTGAATAAATTCTTAATTTTGGGAAAAGATAAATCAAATAATAAAACAGCTTTTTTTTTTAATAGCGGTCGTCATTGAACGAGAATTGGCAATCATTAAATTTCACTTCTACATATACATATCATCGGTAGAAGGGGGTGGGGGAATTGGCAATCCTTGCCGGCATGTAACCCCGGCTCGTTTCAAATCGCAAATCACAAGTTGGAGGCCAATCACATACAAATCTCTTGGTATACTTACTATGTATGTATATACACATATCCAATAAAGTCTGCGTTCACACGCAACACTTTTTAAAAGAAGTAAAAACACAATATTAATAGGTAATTCTGTTCAAATTTTTTACATGTTTTTACAAAAATGTATATTCCTATTTGCATTTTTGTGATAACCAGATTTTAGTGTACTAACAAGTAAACATAGGCACCACAAAGTCTGCGTTCAGTTTGCTAAATTGGAAATATCGTTACTTTTCATGAATTTGTTTCTTCTTTTTGCGTAGGTTCTATTGTGCTTTAATATAATTAATCGTTTAAAGAGCTCGTGACGCGTTTTAATAACATTAAAAAAAATGGAAACCAAAGGAAAAGAAATTAGTCTATTGTCCTATTAGTTCTAGTGAGCATATATAAGATCTTTTAGAAAAAAAGAATTCGTCAGCATACAATAACAAGTAAAGAGGGTTTGCGAAGTGTTGTTCAGACAAAACGTGGCTATCCAACAAAATATTAATTTAATTTTTCTTTATCATTCTTAATGCTGTTGTAACTAATTTTAAAGCTGAACGCAGACTTTGTGGTGGCTATGTTTACTTGTTAGTACACTAAAAACTCGTTATCACAAAAATGAAAATAGGAATATACATTTTTGTAAAAACATGTAAAAAATTTGAACAGAATTACCTGTTAATATTGTGTTTTTACTTATAATAAAAAATGTGTCCGGCGAACGCAGACTTTATTGGCTATGTGTATGTACTATATATGTAGATATTACCGAATTTAACTGTAATTTTTTAAATGGTCTTACACTACCTCAAAGTGTATCAATAATTTACTTTAAATGAGCATAATATGAAAATTTTAACCGGTTTTCAATAAAAGTTCAATGTACGTGAAATGATACTATACACATCTATTTAAAAAGAGTGGAATTGTGAGAATGTGAGAAATAGAAAAGTATGAATAATTTAGAAGTAATTTACATTTTATTTCATTTACATTAAAAAAGGGATTTTAGCAAAGAAGTTTGTTTGTAAGAAGACAAATCATATACTTACATACATATGTACATAGTTTATTTAAAGAGAAAATCAATAAAACTTGATTGGATTATTCTGACAATGCGTTGGCGATTCTTATAGTTCGAAATTACTTGCCATGCGTTTTATTTTTTGGGATTTTTGAACTTAAATAAGGTACTTTAATCTTCGAAGGTTAACCTTCCAGGTCCGTGATTCTTCATATAACGTCTGTAAGACTTATACCGTGGGTTTTCTGCCAATTTCTTTTTCGTTTCCTCTTCCTGCTGCTGTTGCCATAACTCAAATACATCTCTTTTCCACAACTCCAATCGCAAGTACTCTTCGACCTGATGATCTTCTAATGCTTTAAATTGATTTTCACCCATTTTCAAATAACGGCGTATCAAATAGAGTTGTTCTTCTTCTCCATAAGGTTCCTTCTTAATTGTAAAACACCAAAACCACTTTGCATGCCAAACTAGAAATCGAAGCAGTGTGTATGGACATATCAGCAATTGCACCCACAGTACATCCCATATCGAAGGTTTAGCATAGCCGCCCCTAACGTCCATTTTTTCTTCGATTACTTTGCGTACGATGCGTTCGATTTCCTCGCGCTGATCTGACTTTGATATTCGATTCTTTCCTTTGCGATTACTAATTTTTTCGATGTCTTCCTTGGCAATTTCTAATGCCTGATTCCGATACTTTGGAACAGTTGCCAAATATTTTATAGCGCTTTCATAACGCTGTAAACCCGAATAGTATTGAACAATAGAAACGATTGTAAGAGTTACTACAATCACAATGCGTACATCAACTTTGGGTGCTACTCGACGGCGATAATAGCGATAATAATGGGAGTAATACTCCTCCGGGTGATCCAACATATAATCGTAATCACGACGAGATTCGTCATCTCGCAGTATTTCATATGCTGTTGCAATCAATTTAAACTTTATTTCAGCTTCCGCTTTGGCCTCTGCCCCACGATGCATATCGGGATGGTGTTTTCGTGCTAGTAAGCGATATGCCTTGCCTATTTCCGATTTAGTGGATTGGCGCGTTACGGCCAAAACATCATAGCAATCATCCTTGCCGCAGTAGATGCCATCCAGTAACCCCAAACATGTTGGTAATATTCCCAAAGTCATAACAAGAATTAACGCATAATGTGCCAAAAGCATTTTCATATAATTTCTATAAAAACTACAAAAAAAAAATAATTTATGCGCCCCAATAAACACCTGTGGCTGTAATCGCCGCGCTACCTTGCCACGTTAGAGTCAATTTTCTAGCGTTTTTTTTATCGCTACTTAACCTGCTGCCGACTGAAGAAACGATGATGCTGTTGTGAATAATGAGCCGAGCTTTTGAATGGCTGAAGTCAGATTTCGAATGCGTTGTTTTTGGCACTTGCTATGAGAGCACACAATCCGACTTGGTTATTCAAGGAAGATTACTTTTCTTTAGTTTTCAAACAAAACTCTGCGTTGTATAGCTCGAGCCACACCGCTCCAACAATTTTCTTTCTGCATTTATTCTAATTTCTTTTTTAACCCCATCCGGCTAAGAAAACAACAGAGAACGTATATTCGACAAATATAAGTTCTCTGAAAACAAAATTTAAACAGCTGAGTTTTCTGTGTTTTTGATACGTACTGTACAAATCACTCTAATGTGACATTTGCATTATATTTCTCAGAGAACGTAAATTAATTATTTCTGATATTTCTTAAAAAGCACACGTGTTTTATATTTTAAGTAAATTGATATAGCAGCCCACTGACCAGAATATGGCTGGTGTGTTAAAGAGAAAGCGTATTTCGAAGAAGAATAAGTCGTCATGGCGTAAAACAGATATTAATGATGTAGACGAATTTTTAGAGTATCAGCGGCAGGAGGAGCGCATTGGGTAAGTTCCTTGTTAGTCACATAAGTACCTAAACATTATAAAGTGCATAAACACGACCGAATTTTTATTATTTTCTGTTTGTAGTTCACATGTCGATAAAAAAGACGATGAACTGTTTATGGTGGATGCAACTCCTCTCAAACCCAAACAAGCTGCTGTTACAGAAAAGCAAAAACGCAAATTGAACGCTAAGAAACCATTACGTTCTTTGGAAGCGCTAAACAACATTTCAAAAGTGCAGGATCCAATTGTGAAGAGGTTAGTGTATCCAATAAATAAAAAGTACATTTTAAAATTATTTGTAAACATTTCAGAAATCGCGTTCGACAAAAAAAGAATGGTCGTATAATCGAACAAGAGGTTCTTAATCCCACTAAGCCCCGCCACTTCCAGGCAAATGAAGATAGAAAGCGTTACTATCAAACTCTTGAACAAAAATTAAGCAAAGAAGAACGGGGAACTAAACCAGAGAAGGATATATGGGAAGAAGAAGACTTTCGGGACCAAATACCTGGATTGAAAGATGAGAAAGGCTGGATAAGCAAAGACTTAGCATTGTATGTGACAAAAAACATTGGTAAACCAGTGGTAAAAGTTCACGATAGTATACGCCATCGAACAACAAAATCAAAGTAGGTGGGAAGTTCTTGGTGTGAAATACCTACAAACTTATTTATATTGATTTATTATACTGCCAACTAATTATAGGAAATTTGAAGCTCCTCATCCAGGCATAAGCTACAACCCTTCATTAGAAGATCACCAGGCACTCTTAAAAGGTGTGGCTGAACGCGAAGAAAAAATTATTAAGGAGGAGAACCATTTGAAACGCGTTACCACTCAAATGTTTTCAAAAGTTACCCCAGAAGAACGAGATAGACGGCAAATGGAAGAAATGTCCTCTGGTTTAGATAATTATGCCGAAAATGGCGATGGCAATGAGAACATAGTGGTCGAGCAGGTTGATGGTGAAGTTTATAGCAGTAATCCGCCAGTTGAGAATAAGAAAAAGAGTAAGCAAGCGCGTCGCAAGCAATTGCAGCAGAAAGTATTGAAGAAAAAGCAAGCTGAAAAGAAAGCGCATAAAAAGCAAATCGCTGACTTAAATAGGTGTGTGGTTTACTTTTTAAATAATGTATAATTATTCAACATTTTCTGAATTTAGGATAAAATCAATTAAAGCAGAAGTCATAGCCGAAGAGGAGGAATTAAATGCATTGAAGAAGCATCGGAAAAAGGTCGAATTTAAGAAAAAATTTGAAACAAAACGCTTAGGGCGCCTTAAATTCTTAGAACCAGACGCAGATATGAACATGCCAGAAGATATTGCGGGAAATATGCGCAATATAAAACCAGAATCTAGTTTGTTGGTGGATCGATTCAAAATTTTGCAGAAACGCAACGTTTTGCCTGTCAGTGTGGCTACAGGAAAGCAAAAATCAAAGAAGATTAAGCGTTTCCCGCGTAATTCGCATAAAGCTGCTGGTGTATCGTTTCAAATGATTAGAGAACAAAAGCAATTGAAAGGATAGCCGTAGGTTAATTGATTTTTTATGCAAGTTTTAAGATATGAAATAACATCTTATTTATAATGGAGAAAACACGTTTTCTTTTTTAATTATAAAATGAAAAATTGCCGCGAGGTTCTGTACAACAAGAAAACTTAAAAGTATGGTTATCTTAATTTATATATGGCAATCTAGGTCATTATTTTTTAGAGCCAAATACATATGTATGTTTTACGATCGACTAGCTTTTTACGCCGCTTTTATTGAATTCGAAAATTCAATAAAATATAGCTTTTGAGTATTCTATACATACTTCAACCATTTTCTTATTAAATTTAGTGAAGGTTCTTTGGTGTGACCTGCTGTGACTTAGCACGAATACATCTTTCTACAACAGTATCAATTTCCCCTTGTCAGTCCTTTAAATTAACTGCGTATCACAATCCCATCTTTTTCCAAAAATTACTCATGCGTGAATTACTGTCGAAGATGCTGCGTACCATGAATACCTGTAGAAGTCCTACAGATATCATGGCGCATATTTGAAATAGCGACCACAAGTTCACTTTAGAATAATTAGCTTCTGCCAGATTTCGGTCGCGTGCCTCATTAGACCTCAGCATATTCAGGATTTGATGAGCCTTTGCCATTTGCATGCGTAACCGACCAACATATTCTATAATTTCATAAACTTGAATGTCATATAGTTCCTCCGTTGTCTTTGCAGTAGAAACTGAATCCCACTCTTCTTCGAAAGCCGTTTGATCCTCTTCCTCAATGATTAATTCGAAGAATACCGTTTTGCGATTATACGAACTAAATGTGTTATCGAAACAGAAACGGTAATCACCTGCTTTGTTCGCATCATGCCGATGTATATTTTCAGATTTTTTATAATCACTAACAATGACAAGTCCTATCGGATCAAGCAATGAGAAGCTTATATCCAAGTCTCCGTGCCCTCCGTCAATTACTTGATACTCTATATCGATGGTTTCGCCTTTACGTACAGGCTGATAAAAGCACTCATTTCTTCCAGCCCCTATATAAACCGTCATTTCTTTTTCATAGCCATATACAGAACTAAGTATGGTGATTGTTGTCAGAAACTGCCAAAGGTGAATGAGGACCATCTTCTAAAATATCCAAAAGATATAAATATAAAAATAACAACCAAAAAAAAATAATTACCATAAACAAAGAAAAATAAGCGTTAATAGCAGTACGACAGTGAACAACACAGCTGTTCGGCAAAAACAGGGTTGCACACGAATCGAACGTCCTAATTGCTCAATTACATACAATCGGACACACTCGCGATCAAATTGTCGATTACAGAAAGCCATTCAAATGGTTTCTCCAGAAATGGAATGGAACTCGTGAATTGACTGACCAAAATTGTAGATTAATTCGCTGCGCAACGCCATCGTCTTGAACAACCACCATACAAATGCACAGGTTTAATTATATTTAACAATCGCGGGGTGACGCAATCGACGCTGAACGCATGCTGTGTCCCGCTAATATAACCGATAGTTAGAGGTTAGGCTTCTTGCAGGGTTGTTTTCTGAAAAATATCGATAATTTCATACATCGATATTTTTAGTCCAAGTGTAGAATGGAAGGGAATTTTTTGCATTTGTATAAATAACAATGTACTCTGTATTCCATGTTATAATAACTAATTATGACTGCCGAAGATACTAATCTGGCGGAGTGCCATAACTCCAGGAACGAAGAGTTCTTTATACCAGAAGCAGAGGAACTGGAAAGCCTCTATTTGATGCTAGAGAAGGGTACGATCCCAGATTTACATTGGCAGTTTCCCGGTCGCCACCCAATAAAAACGGAAAAGACAGGGTCAACCTCTCAAATCGAACCTGCATCAACTGCGAGTGCGGAATCAGAGTAAGTAGACAGAAAATACATACATACATACATATAGGATGCAATTAGATTCGTTCTCATTACACTTATGCATCAACCATAATTTCTATCCGACCGAGAATAACATTCAAATCAAGACCGTGAACTGAGTTGTATCTTTTGTTTTTAGACCGGCAGCTAAGAACGACTTTGACTTTAGTGACGATGTAGCACAACCTCAAATGCGCGTAAGGAGTCAAAACTCGACACCAAAATCAACGAAAAAGAAAATTGCAAACTTCGCGGGTGTCATGGAAGTACTAAAAAAGAAAAATGCAGAGGGATCTTCGTAATAAACAGTAAGAAAAAAGTAACATGCTTATAAAATAAATATAATATCAATATGTATACACATGTAAGTCTAAATGAAATAAAATATTTTATTTTATATGTATGTATACATATTAGCAGTTCCAGTTTATTTATAAAGAATTCAATAGAAATCTTGTTAGCCTTCAGTCACTATTGGTTGAGTTTGCGAAAGTCCACCACTTGTATTAATATGCAAACCACTAGGAATTTTCCAATGAAACCTATTAGAAATACATATATAAATGACATATTTTAGTAAAACTATCACTTGAGCCTATCAGTTAAATACACTACTTATGTTATTTACTTACTTAATAGCCGCTTAAGCGATTTTGGCCGGACTTCTACAATTTGTGGTGCGCGTCTTGATGTATCACAAATTGAGGGACCTACAGTTTTACGCCGCCTCCGAACGGCGATTGTTTTTTGTGAGAAGTTTTTCATGGCAGAAATATACTCGTGGTTTGCCATTGTCATTTAATAGCAGGCTCAAATACATAACTTCGTGTGCCTACCGTAAGAAAACGTGCGGTTTCAACGGGGTCGGACCAGACGGAGAGGGGAGTTAGAGGAGTTGTTTTGAAAAAGCATGTGAATAGGTGTTTGGTGTCTTGCGAAGAATCTCCATGTGTTTAGTAATGTCGGTGTTGTTTCTGGATAGGTGGGAGTTAAATCTACTACAATATCCAAATCTTAATTGTGCCAGAGTAGCGCGGTACTCGCGAAGTAGCTGGGGCTCTTCGTCTGCAATTGGTGGCGGTTGGGCTCCTATTACGACATTAACGAGGGGAGAGTCGACGGTGGCTGTGACTGTCTCTTTGTGGATATTGCTCAGGACGTGCCGGTAGGCTGTTGTTGTTGTTGTTGTTGTAGCGGCTAGTCGCGCCCCGTAAAGAGCGGATTCACCCATGGTCGTTGTCGTCGAACTCATCTAGGGGGAGACCCAGGAAACGTGCAGTTTCGACAGGGTTGGACCAGAGGGAGAAGGGGGTTAGATGAGTGGGTTTGAGAGGGCATGTGAATAGGTGGTTGGTGTCGTGCGGAGAATCTCCACAAGCCGGGCATGTGTTGGGTATGTCGGGGTTGATTCTGGATAAGTAGGAGTTGAGCCTGCTACAGTATCCAGATCGTAGTTGTGCCAGAGTGACGCGGGACTCGCGGGGCAGCAGGGACTCCTCATCTGCTACAGGTGGTGGTTGGGCTCCGATGACTGCATTTGCCTGGCGGGAGTCAATGATGTTCGTGACTGTGTCTCTGCGGATGTTGCTTAGGACCCGCCGGTACGCCTCCGGATCCAGCGGTTGTGTGATGAGTGGCTGGATCTCGTCCTTTAGTTCTAGAAGATGTCTTCTAATGTGCCTGGGGGGCAGCTCCACTGCAAGCAGGTGCCTGTTTGGATGCCCCGAGCGGTGACATCCAGCAAGGAACTGCCTGCTGAGCATGAGGTTGTGCTCCTTAACTCGGAGCACATTGACCTCTTGGTGGAGATGCTCCTCAGGCGACATCAGAAGACATCCCGTCACCGTGCGGAGTGCGGCGTTCTGGCAGGTCTGCATCTTCGTCCACTGTGTCCTGCTGGTTCCCGGCGACCAAACTGGCGCAGCATAATTTATTACCGGCCGGCCAATCGCCTTGTATGTTGCCAACAACGTTTCTTTGTCTTTGCCCCAAGAGCTGCCGGCGAGCGACTTGAGGACATTGTTGCGGCTCTGTACTCTATTGGCGATTGCGGTAGTGTGCGCGGAGAAGGAGAGCAGGCTGTCGAAAGTCACCCCCAGAATCTTTGGGTGGTTAACCGTCGGAATGGGGGTGCCATCGATATGGATGTTAAGATCCAGCCTGACCTCCTTCGTCCAGGTGGTAAAAAGGGTCGCCGAGGACTTAGCAGGGGACAGCGCCAGGTTTCTGCTAGTGAAGAAATGGGCAAGATCAGAGAGATATCCGTTCACTTTCAAACACAGATCATCAATTACATTGCCGGTTGCCATTATCGAGCAATCATCAGCATAGGAGACAATCGTGACTCCCTCTGGCGGTTGAGGGAGCTTGGAGATATAGTGATTAAACAATAATGGGGACAGGACGCCACCCTGCGGTACCCCTTGTTTAATCCTCCTTGGTTTCGATGTTCTATCTCTAAACCATACTGATGATTGACGACCACACAGGTAATTCGCGGTCCACCGTTTCAGTCCCTGCGGGAGAGTTGATGCTTCCACGTCAGCTAGTAGCGTGGAGTGGCTAACTGTGTCGAAAGCTTTCGACAGGTCCAACGCTACTAGGACGGTTCTCTCGCAGGGGCGGTTTTGGTTAAGACCACGGTTCACCTGTGTGTTTATGGCATTAAGTGCTGTTGTTGTACTGTGCACTTTCCGGAAGCCATGTTGATGCTTAGCTGACCCAAGGTGGTATGTATAATACGGGAGGAGTAGGGCCTCAAGTGTCTTTACCACAGGTGAAAGCAGGGAAATCGGCCGATAGGAATCTCCCTTGTCGGCCGGTTTCCCTGGTTTCAGTAGTGGGACCACCCTCCCAACCTTCCAGATGTCTGGAATGATGAGGGTGGCCATGGACAAATTGAGGATCCCAGTGAGGAACTCAACTCCCGCGGGGCCTAAATTTTTCAGCATCAACACGCTTAGCCCGTCAGGGCCAATGGCCTTGGAGGCTTTCGCCTTCCCGATGACCTCCTTTACCTCGCCACAAGTGAAGGCAAGAGGCGCGCTGTTGTTCGGTAATTTGCGCAGCCTCCTGGTTAAAACAGGGTTAGATCGCCGAAACAACAGTCCTTGGCCGGGTGAAACCCGGGTCATTCCGGTACGTAGAACCGACCGCCGGTAGGCTGTCGGATCCAGCGGTTGGGTTGTGTGCTGCTGGAAGTGGACATTTCTCACGGTGGACCAGAGCTTAGCAACACCTGTGACCAGGTTACAAGACATCGGATGCTCCTGCCATTTGTTCTGTTTGTTCCGATTCTCCAGCCTTCGAATCTCTGATATAGGGATTACGGAGGTCAGAGTAGCGAAGGCAGCAGTCGTGCCCGCCTTGTGGAACCTTTGCTCGCCGCAAACATTGGTGGGTGTCGAAAGAGTTCTGAAGGTATTCTTATAAATGTTAAATATTTCGAGCTCGACTAGTGTCCCTGTGGTCGATGTCTTCTTCGATGAGATGTGATGGGTGATGAAGGCTAAGCCACTACCATTATCTCGCCGTTGCTCAATCGAAAGGCTATGCCGACTCATAAAATCAGTTATCTTCTCGATGCTGTAGCCCGTTGCAGTTCAGCTGAAGGAGTCTCGTCGGCCTCGGGAGTCGTCGCGGGGAGAGGTGTAAAGGATTGTGATGTTGTCCACCCTGCTGCACATGCAGTAGTACATCGGGGTACCTTGTGGTTTTGAACGGCAGCGGCACTACGGGCGCGTGCGGCTGCGAAGCTTTACAGCAAGGAGCCAGGTAGTCACCCGACCATTCACGTGGGGTACGCAGGCCAGAACGCACCCGAAAGTGGCACCAGCCTTTGAATGAGTTACACCTGACTGATGTCGCATTCCGGTATATCGTGGCCTGACAAAGTACAGACTGTGTAGGATTGTTGTTGTTGTTGTAACAGCATAAACCAGTCCCCATAAAATTTGGGGGAATGCTGCTGAAGTGACAGTCCTTGGCCGGAAATAAATCCGGGTCGTTCCGGTATCGTAGAACCGACTGTCGTAGGAACTGTGTAGGGTACCAGGAGCTGCTGGTTAGTCTCTAATCGAGGGACGTAGCTGGATGAACTGTGGATATTCTTCCGGTGGTGGTAGGCACAGGCGCACTGTCTATGGGCGCGAACAGCATGAGACACATAATTTGCGGACCACTCCTTGTAGGTTCTAAGACCTGAGCAGACCTTAAGATGGCTCTATCCATCACACGTATTGCACCTTACCGAAGTGGAGTTCGGGTGGAACATTTTCTAACAAACGCAGCAAAAATATGTTTCTGCCCCTTGGTTTGACTTGGTGGCAGGCCTGAGCAGAAGGATGCGAAGCAACCCTGTTGCTGGGAGTTGGTCAAGAGGAGACAGACAACTCATGGGGTAGGCCGATATAAACAGGGTTCAATCGCCGAAACCACAGCCGTCGGCCGGGAGAAACCCGGATCATTCCGATACGTAGAACCGGCTGTAGTCTAACTGACGCCAGTTAGAGTCCTCAAGTGAAGCCAAGTCATACTCGCTACTACGCTTTATGTGGTCTTCATCAAGAAAGAAAGATCTTATCCGAGGCTTTTTGAAATTTTTCATCTATGTACAACCAGATCCTGGAGATATCTTTTTTGTACGGGCACATTTGTGTAGCGCGCCGCTTGCTTCAAATCAGACGCCCTCTCGTAGCTACAACTACTAGTGAACAGACGCTGCAAACCCTAGTGGGCTCTTTCCGTACATCGACACAGCGCTTGTAAATTTCCGCGCCAATATGCATCACAATTCATTGGAGCATCGGTTCAGTGACCGATTTTTGTTAATTACAAAGATAAGAAAGTGATAATTACATATATTTCAAAACTTTTTTGATTTTATTCGAAAGAAAAATTTACAAAAGCTTACATATGGCATACTTAAAATATATACATATATTTATATAACGTAGTAAGTAAAACCAAACTAAATCTAAAGAAACTAAGATAACATTGTAAATATGAAATTTTTTATACTATTCTAAAAATGCAAATCTTTACTAGTTTAGTACTTTATACATACATTTATGTATATATAGTGTATACATACATATGCATGTGTGTATATAACGAACTTAGAGGCGAGACAATGACCTCTAGGTTTGACTTAAAATCTTACAAACAAAAAATTTAGATTTTTATATGATAACAAATTGTATGCATCTAGTGTATATTGGTTAGAGAAACAAATTTTCGTACTTGCAAATTACATGTAATTTGTGGATCCAGTAGTTCACGTACGGAAAATCTCTCGCCAATTTATTGAACCATTTCTATGGCAATACAAAAAAAAAAAACCAACAAAAATTTGATTTGATTTCAATGGTGTTAAGTTTGCGAAAGTTATTTATGGCAGGTCTTTATAAATCTTAACGTGTGATCGGAGTAAATACATACATATAAGCAGGGTAGGTGTTGTAAGGTTTCGAAAAAGTAGCAATGCTATTCCCTCCCTCCATAAATATCCGTATTTAATGTTAAAACTTTCACTTTCAATGAAACGCCAGCTAAGATGCTTTGGTTTACATAGTCAGAAATAACAAATCATTAAGAAAATCTAAAGTTAATCTACAAAAATATTACGCTATTTCAGATAAAGAGTGGATATACCGTAGTTTTTTGTGTGAATATTCTTTCAATAGAAGAACCATATTAAATTATACTTGCTTCGCTAATCACAAATAATGTACTTAAATTAATATTACCAATAACTAACGTTGATAAAGCACAAAATGGAGTTGAAATAGATAAAATGCTGAAATGCATCGCATCTTAATCAACTTCCCCTTCTTCATACATAATTGACCGTATAGAGTCGAGCAGTGTTGCAAAAGTTGGTCGCGCTTTTGGATCAGCTTGCCAGCATGTCAGCATTAGTTTGTCGTATACAATTTGTGGACATAAATCTGGCTTCCGTAACCTACAAAGTAGAAGATTAATACATTAAGCTTTTGCAATTGTAAAAATATGTGTGTATGTGCATTAGGGTCGTTCTTAAACGTAGGAAGAAAATAAATGCTGGCCCTGACTGAAAACAGTTCAGCGTGTCGCACAGGGACAAAGTTCAGATTCCTGTATGGAGACTCAAAAAATTAAATGTAAATTTCTTTCATTCAATATCCAAAAAAAAAATTTCATTTAGCAGTAAAAATTTGGCAATGGTCTTTTTTATGCTATACCATTTATTTTTTTTTTAAATACTAGCAAACACCCGGCGTACTTTATAGTAAAAAGTACGATATATTAAATTTCATGCACATTTGTACTGTTTAAAAAACTATGGTTCAACTTAAAAAATATCCAAAAAAAGTTGCCGCTTTTAGACCGGAATTACAAAATTTATTAAGTTTTAAGACTTCTATTAAAATATTAAGATTTACGTGAGCAGGATCGATTGGAAAATGTCTCCAAAAATGGAGTTTCTTCTAAATTAAAAGTTCTTTTTTTTTTAAAAAAAAAAATCAAGTTTTGGCTGAGTTATTCAAATTTTTCTTCAACCAATCTTTCAAAAAAATGTCAATAAGAACCTCCAAAATTTCATTATCAAGATTTTAAATATTTAAAAACAATTTTTATTTATAAAAAAAACAAAAATGGATAAAATTTCAAATCGGTCCAGATCTCCTAAATCTTATTGTTGCGAAATATTTTGGTCGATGTCTTAAAATATAATGAATTTTATAATTCCGATGGAAGAACAGTGCCGGGGAGAAAGGGTCACTAATGTACTTCTTTTTTAATGTATAAGTATACCACTAAATTGTTTTTGGCAATGTTTCTTTTGAAAAAAATATTTATTAAAATCTGTTCAGTACTTTGAAAGCCAATCCGTTAAAAACAAAATCAAACTTGGTACAAATTTTACTAAATTTTCATCAGAATTTCAATTATTTAATGTGAAATTATATAAAACAGTTTTGCATAGATATATTGTACAATATATACAATAAATATTATAGTGCATGTGAATGTTATAAAGGAGAAAATGTGCAAGACCATAAAACATGATTAAAAACTTACATATATACCTCATTATACTGAAATAAAATGCTCTACACTATTTCGTACTCAAATGTAATCCAAAAATTTCGAAACAAAATCTCGATGTGTCTGCTTGTGCAGACCCGTAATTTTTGCAAAATTTCAACTGTTTTTTTTGTTTTGTAAATTTACCGGCTGACGTTCCATATAAAAAGAAATGAATAATCTATATCCCATTTTATCGATTTCTTTATAGAAATAAAATGTATACGTAATAATTATGTATGTACATACATTATGTCGACGAAAAGACGATTTGTTGTTTAAAGTATATGTGTATGTATTTAAAATTAATTATGTTGATGACAAATTTGAATTTAGACGTAGTTAAAGATGTACATAGATTGAAGCTGCTGCTTGAAGATGTTGCTTGGAGATGTTTCTTGTTTCTCAATTGGTGTGTTTCTGCCCCTGTTTGCTTACTAAACTCCTATATATATGCATGTTTTAAACCGTTTATTTTCAGTTATCCGTTTATTGGAAGGACAGGGTTGCGTAATACTTTCTCTTCCTTTTTTAGGAGTCAGTGTTGTAAAACGACATCCCACTCCCCCGTGAATCCATGGAGGATTCACTTATTCGCAAAGCGGCTAGCTTACTGGCTGGTCGTCGAATTACACCTGAAAGTGTGCGAACAGCGGCACTTCTTACTTGGCCGTCTTTAGCCACGAATTCCTCAGTTATCCTGCCACGCTCCCACTGGCTTCTTGGTCGGGTAGAGTCGCATATAATGACTAACTGACCAGCTTTCAGAGGCGTTACCTTTTCCCTCCACTTACATCGTCGAAGCAGTTGCGGCAAATACTCGGCGGTCCACCTCTTCCACAGACGGTCCTTCAAATTTTGTGCAATGCGCCATTGCTTTCGAAGGCATACCTTTTCTTCAAGTGGACCTGGCGTTTGAGTCGAATTTAGACATCCCAGTAGGAAATGGTTTGGTGTCAATGGCTCCTCGTCCTGCGGCGATACGGCTAACTCGGTTAGTGGACGGCTGTTAACAATGTTCTCCGCTTCAAGCAAGGCGCTGCGGAATGTCTCCAATCGTGGTGCTTCTTCATGCAATACCCTCTGCAACAGTCGTTTTATGCACTGTACAAGGCGTTCCCAGCAGCCGCCTGCTGACGGGTTGGCAGGGCAATTGAAAACCCATTCGATGTTGCGGCGGCCTAACTCACCCTTTATTACATTAAAGTCGAACATGCGTTCTTCTGCCTTGAGCTCCTTTTGGGCACCCACAAAATTCGTTCCATTATCGCTTCGCATTCTAACCGGTACTCCTCTGCGGTTGATGAAGTTGCGCAAACACAAAATAAATGAATCACTTGAGAGATCGTCAGCAATTTCTAAATGTACTGCTCTAGTCGTTAAACATGTAAATAACCCGACCCATCGTTTTTCTCTCCTGCGGCCGATAGTGACAGAAAATGGTCCACAATAATCGACTCCAGCATAGGAGAATGGACGCACATATGGTGTGAGACGGTCTGTTGGCAGCTGGCCCATCAGTGGAACGGCTGGCTTCGCGTTGTTGTAAGTACACACAGTACACTCCCTCTTGACGGATTTGAGCAGCGCACGCACACGAGGCACCCAAAATCTTTGTCTCATTTGGTTAATTGTCAGACTGTCGTTCTGGTGATGTAGCTGGCAATGATACTTCTTCACCACGAGACGTGTCACGTAGTGGTTTGGTGGCAAAATAACCGGACGTCTGGCTGCAATCGGTAGGCAATAAGCTGCGTCAATTCTCCCGTTGACTTTCAGCAAACCATCTTCATCTATAAAGGGAGTTAGCTGATATAGGGCGTTCGACTTCGGCAGACACTTGTTTTGGTTGATAACGTGGATTTCTTCGGCAAATGACTCGAGTTGCACACGAAGAAATATTTTACTTTCGGCGGCTTCAAGTTCAGTAGAGCTCAACTCACCACTTCTGCGACCAGGGAATTTTGTGTTATGTAAAAATCGTAGCAGCCAGGCAACGACTCGTACGACCTTAAAAAATGACGAAAAATTAGAAAAATTGATTGGATAGTCTCTCTTACTCAGGATAATGACGCGCTTCGCACTTTCTTCTAATGCGCACTCTTCTGACGTCAGTTCTGCGATCTCCTGTGGCCAGCTTGATGCATCTTCATATAGGAACTCTGGTCCTGCCAACCACCTCGACGTATTGCTACAGTCAAACGAAGTAGATGCTCGTGTTGCTTCGTCTGCGACATTAAGAGATGTTGGAATCCAGCGCCATTGGTCTACAGATGTCGTACTTAATATTTCGGCTACTCGAAATGCCACAAACTGTTTGTAGCTCCTGCTTGTAGATCGAACCCAAAGTATGACAGTTTTGGAATCGCTCCAAAATGTCGTGCTATTTATTCGAAAATCGTGGCAGCTCCCCAGGGACTCCCCCAGACGGCAGCCCAAGACTGCAGCTTGTAGTTCAAGGCGCGGTATCGTTAGACCTCTAAGTGGCGCACACCTTGCCTTGGCGCACACCATGGCAACGTCGACTTTCTCGCGCTTTCTAATACGTAGGTAGGCGACAGCAGCATATGCAGAGGCACTGGCGTCAACAAAGATATGCAGCTGTATATCATCGGCAGCTGACAGCATTGCAGAGTAACACCGTGGCACCGAAAGACGTTTTATAGAAGGAACGTTTCTCCACCACTTAAACCACCGTTCTGCTAATTCGCTCGGAATCGCGTCATCCCACTGCACACCAAGTTTCCACAGCTCTTGTACCAGCAATTTTAGGCATATAGTTGCATTTGCTAAAATACCAAATGGGTCATACATTGACATAACTATTCCCAACAATTCTCGCTTGGTTGGAGGTCGTAAGCCATTAAGAACGCCAAGTGCAATTTTGTGAAATTTAAAATGAAATTCTAGCCCGTCGCTGGCGGTGTTCCAGGACATCCCAAGAACCTTCTCGGCCGTTGCTTGGCGCTCCATACTCACGATTGCTTTGTCGGTAGATCCGCATTCACCATTCAGTTGTTGTTGCACCCACCTGTCGTTGGATATGAAGTTACGAAGTTTGAAGCCGGCGGTGGCGTTGATTTTGATGGCTTCTTTTATGACCTCAACAGCTTCATTAGTACTGCTAAAACTCATGACCAAATCATCCACATATGTATTTTCAGTGACGGCACGTGAGCCTCTGGGCATTCTAAATTAAAAGTTCTTTTTTTTTTAAAAAAAAAATCAAGTTTTGGCTGAGTTATTCAAATTTTTCTTCAACCAATCTTTCAAAAAAATGTCAATAAGAACCTCCAAAATTTCATTATCAAGATTTTAAATATTTAAAAACAATTTTTATTTATAAAAAAAACAAAAATGGATAAAATTTCAAATCGGTCCAGATCTCCTAAATCTTATTGTTGCGAAATATTTTGGTCGATGTCTTAAAATATAATGAATTTTATAATTCCGATGGAAGAACAGTGCCGGGGAGAAAGGGTCACTAATGTACTTCTTTTTTAATGTATAAGTATACCACTAAATTGTTTTTGGCAATGTTTCTTTTGAAAAAAATATTTATTAAAATCTGTTCAGTACTTTGAAAGCCAATCCGTTAAAAACAAAATCAAACTTGGTACAAATTTTACTAAATTTTCATCAGAATTTCAATTATTTAATGTGAAATTATATAAAACAGTTTTGCATAGATATATTGTACAATATATACAATAAATATTATAGTGCATGTGAATGTTATAAAGGAGAAAATGTGCAAGACCATAAAACATGATTAAAAACTTACATATATACCTCATTATACTGAAATAAAATGCTCTACACTATTTCGTACTCAAATGTAATCCAAAAATTTCGAAACAAAATCTCGATGTGTCTGCTTGTGCAGACCCGTAATTTTTGCAAAATTTCAACTGTTTTTTTTGTTTTGTAAATTTACCGGCTGACGTTCCATATAAAAAGAAATGAATAATCTATATCCCATTTTATCGATTTCTTTATAGAAATAAAATGTATACGTAATAATTATGTATGTACATACATTATGTCGACGAAAAGACGATTTGTTGTTTAAAGTATATGTGTATGTATTTAAAATTAATTATGTTGATGACAAATTTGAATTTAGACGTAGTTAAAGATGTACATAGATTGAAGCTGCTGCTTGAAGATGTTGCTTGGAGATGTTTCTTGTTTCTCAATTGGTGTGTTTCTGCCCCTGTTTGCTTACTAAACTCCTATATATATGCATGTTTTAAACCGTTTATTTTCAGTTATCCGTTTATTGGAAGGACAGGGTTGCGTAATACTTTCTCTTCCTTTTTTAGGAGTCAGTGTTGTAAAACGACATCCCACTCCCCCGTGAATCCATGGAGGATTCACTTATTCGCAAAGCGGCTAGCTTACTGGCTGGTCGTCGAATTACACCTGAAAGTGTGCGAACAGCGGCACTTCTTACTTGGCCGTCTTTAGCCACGAATTCCTCAGTTATCCTGCCACGCTCCCACTGGCTTCTTGGTCGGGTAGAGTCGCATATAATGACTAACTGACCAGCTTTCAGAGGCGTTACCTTTTCCCTCCACTTACATCGTCGAAGCAGTTGCGGCAAATACTCGGCGGTCCACCTCTTCCACAGACGGTCCTTCAAATTTTGTGCAATGCGCCATTGCTTTCGAAGGCATACCTTTTCTTCAAGTGGACCTGGCGTTTGAGTCGAATTTAGACATCCCAGTAGGAAATGGTTTGGTGTCAATGGCTCCTCGTCCTGCGGCGATACGGCTAACTCGGTTAGTGGACGGCTGTTAACAATGTTCTCCGCTTCAAGCAAGGCGCTGCGGAATGTCTCCAATCGTGGTGCTTCTTCATGCAATACCCTCTGCAACAGTCGTTTTATGCACTGTACAAGGCGTTCCCAGCAGCCGCCTGCTGACGGGTTGGCAGGGCAATTGAAAACCCATTCGATGTTGCGGCGGCCTAACTCACCCTTTATTACATTAAAGTCGAACATGCGTTCTTCTGCCTTGAGCTCCTTTTGGGCACCCACAAAATTCGTTCCATTATCGCTTCGCATTCTAACCGGTACTCCTCTGCGGTTGATGAAGTTGCGCAAACACAAAATAAATGAATCACTTGAGAGATCGTCAGCAATTTCTAAATGTACTGCTCTAGTCGTTAAACATGTAAATAACCCGACCCATCGTTTTTCTCTCCTGCGGCCGATAGTGACAGAAAATGGTCCACAATAATCGACTCCAGCATAGGAGAATGGACGCACATATGGTGTGAGACGGTCTGTTGGCAGCTGGCCCATCAGTGGAGCGGCTGGCTTCGCGTTGTTGTAAGTACACACAGTACACTCCCTCTTGACGGATTTGAGCAGCGCACGCACACGAGGCACCCAAAATCTTTGTCTCATTTGGTTAATTGTCAGACTGTCGTTCTGGTGATGTAGCTGGCAATGATACTTCTTCACCACGAGACGTGTCACGTAGTGGTTTGGTGGCAAAATAACCGGACGTCTGGCTGCAATCGGTAGGCAATAAGCTGCGTCAATTCTCCCGTTGACTTTCAGCAAACCATCTTCATCTATAAAGGGAGTTAGCTGATATAGGGCGTTCGACTTCGGCAGACACTTGTTTTGGTTGATAACGTGGATTTCTTCGGCAAATGACTCGAGTTGCACACGAAGAAATATTTTACTTTCGGCGGCTTCAAGTTCAGTAGAGCTCAACTCACCACTTCTGCGACCAGGGAATTTTGTGTTATGTAAAAATCGTAGCAGCCAGGCAACGACTCGTACGACCTTAAAAAATGACGAAAAATTAGAAAAATTGATTGGATAGTCTCTCTTACTCAGGATAATGACGCGCTTCGCACTTTCTTCTAATGCGCACTCTTCTGACGTCAGTTCTGGGATCTCCTGTGGCCAGCTTGATGCATCTTCATATAGGAACTCTGGTCCTGCCAACCACCTCGACGTATTGCTACAGTCAAACGAAGTAGATGCTCGTGTTGCTTCGTCTGCGACATTAAGAGATGTTGGAATCCAGCGCCATTGGTCTACAGATGTCGTACTTAATATTTCGGCTACTCGAAATGCCACAAACTGTTTGTAGCTCCTGCTTGTAGATCGAACCCAAAGTATGACAGTTTTGGAATCGCTCCAAAATGTCGTGCTATTTATTCGAAAATCGTGGCAGCTCCCCAGGGACTCCCCCAGACGGCAGCCCAAGACTGCAGCTTGTAGTTCAAGGCGCGGTATCGTTAGACCTCTAAGTGGCGCACACCTTGCCTTGGCGCACACCATGGCAACGTCGACTTTCTCGCGCTTTCTAATACGTAGGTAGGCGACAGCAGCATATGCAGAGGCACTGGCGTCAACAAAGATATGCAGCTGTATATCATCGGCAGCTGACAGCATTGCAGAGTAACACCGTGGCACCGAAAGACGTTTTATAGAAGGAACGTTTCTCCACCACTTAAACCACCGTTCTGCTAATTCGCTCGGAATCGCGTCATCCCACTGCACACCAAGTTTCCACAGCTCTTGTACCAGCAATTTTAGGCATATAGTTGCATTTGCTAAAATACCAAATGGGTCATACATTGACATAACTATTCCCAACAATTCTCGCTTGGTTGGAGGTCGTAAGCCATTAAGAACGCCAAGTGCAATTTTGTGAAATTTAAAATGAAATTCTAGCCCGTCGCTGGCGGTGTTCCAGGACATCCCAAGAACCTTCTCGGCCGTTGCTTGGCGCTCCATACTCACGATTGCTTTGTCGGTAGATCCGCATTCACCATTCAGTTGTTGTTGCACCCACCTGTCGTTGGATATGAAGTTACGAAGTTTGAAGCCGGCGGTGGCGTTGATTTTGATGGCTTCTTTTATGACCTCAACAGCTTCATTAGTACTGCTAAAACTCATGACCAAATCATCCACATATGTATTTTCAGTGACGGCACGTGAGCCTCTGGGCATTGTGGACTGAAACTTGGCGGCGTTTAGGTTTTTTACGTGCTCAGCGCAACACGGCGAACAAATGGCCCCAAATATCATCGTTGTCATCTTGTATACACGAATCGACTTTTTCGTATCACCATCACGCCAAAGAAATCGTTGGGTGTCTTGATCGGCGTCACGAATTCGCACCTGCGAAAACATTTCTTCGATATCACCAGCTACTGCGACGACTCCCTGACGAAACTTGTGTATGATGGTGACTAGTGACTGCGCCTGCTCTGGACCCTTTAACAAATTTGCATTCAATGAAACCCCATTTGTGACTGCAGCTGCGTCGAAGACAATACGCAGTTTCTGCGGCTTGTGAGGATTGGTGACACCAAAATGTGGAAGGTACCATGTCGTCGGACCTACTCGGTTTGCTTCAGCAGGCGTTAGCTCCTTTGCGTATCCCTTATCTACGTACTTCGCGATTTCTCGTATGTAACTGGCGGCAAATTCTGCATCCCTCTTCATGCGTGACTTAATGTTGAGCAAGCGTTGCTTGGCCATTGCGTAGCTTGGCGGAAGATTGACCCTCTCTTCTCGCCAAAGCAACCCAACTTCATACCTCTGGCCGAGGTCCCTTGTGGTTTCGGCTAATATTTTTCTGGCGTGCTGATTGCATTCCGCCTCTAAGGCAACGTTGCTTCTGACCCCGAAATTTTCTATCGCAAAGTACTCCTCCACAAGTTTGTTTAACTGACCCAAACCATCAGGCTTGCGTACATAAAGAATTCTAGGCATGGCAGTAGTATCGTTGCAATGCGGTCCATATACGACCCAACCCAGCTTTGTGTTGATGGCGACTGGCTGATCGTACCTGGCTGCAACTACTTTTCCTGGCACACTTAAATGGCAGTTGTCCAAACCAAGTAGCAAAACAGGTTTGACTTCAGTGTAATTTTGTACTGGCAATTCTCTTAAATGTGCATACTCGGATTTGTTGAAGGACTGGCTCGGCAAATTGAGGTCTTTGATGGTATGCACGCTTTTGAGAGAATAATTATGACCATTTACGCCTCTGGCTTCTAACGACACCGTTCTTGAATTCTCCGTGGTCTGGCTTTTTCCATACCATTGCAGGGTAAGTGGCATTGCACGTCCTCTCAACCCCAACTGTATCGCCACATTCTCCTCCAGCAAGGACACGGATGATCCCTCGTCAAACATAGCGTGTACTTCTACACTTCCATGCGGGCCAATCAAAGTAACAGGCACAATTTTAAAAAGGCTTACTTCATTTCCACGGCGGCAGTTCAGGACACGTTCGTGTTCGGCATTCGATGGTGACAACAGACGATTAGATTGATGAAGTAGTGGGTGATGCATACGCTTGCACCCAATGGTAGTGCATGCTTTGCGCTGGCGACAGTCGGATAAACCATGACCTGGTTTTAGGCAACCGAAACACAAACGATGCTGCTTCACAAACGCCCACCTGGATGCGCAGTCTAGCAATTCAAATTTTCGACAAACTGTTAAGACGTGTGACTGACCGCAACATAAACATGCAGACTGCTCTTCACTGCTATGCATGACCCGACGTACTGGACCTCCACTGGACACAAACTGACGACTGGAACTTGCATTTTGTCGCGGCGTTGGCAACGCTGGTTGATTGAAGCGTAGCGAGATATCAGCGACACCAGGCATTATGGAAATTACTTTTGCTAATTCGCTTAGCCATTGAGAAAATGTCTCCACGGTTGGATACGGCGAAATGGTACTGGCATGTTTGCTCCACTCAAACTGCTTAGACGGCGGCAGCTTTGTTATCAATTGCTCCAAGAGAGTTGGGTTTTGCAAATGATGCTCACAATTTGCTGATTTAAAAAAGGCTGATATATTGCGAACTCTATTCGCAAATTCTAAAATTTGATCCAGACGGTTGTCATGGATGACTGGAAAATGGCGTACTTTTTGCAATTGTGCTCGAATTAACAAATCTGGTCGACCAAAGTTAAATTGCAGCTCTTCGATAACCTTTGGCACGTCATTTGGATATATCAGCATAGACGTAACCGCTCGCTTAGCATTACCCTGTAACGCTTTCTGCAAACGCATGAGGTTTTGCCTGTTGCCATACCCGAACTCAGCAGTGGTGCCGACGTAATTGGCGAAAAACAGTGGCCAATCCTCTGGATTTCCATCGAATGTTGGTAACGGATACAGCTTGGCGGCAGACCCTTCAATAAACGCCAACGCATTTGATTGTTGCGACGTTGGAGGCTGTGCTGCAGGACCAGACAATTGCGGTAAAGCTTGGGATAACTGTTGACTTGAAATCGGCACATCTGACGAAATGTTATTGGGGGCTGTGTCCATCTCCATTCGCTGGCGGAGCTGTACTAATTCTGCTTGACCACGACTGGTTTCATTTCGCAGTTCTTGTACGCTGGCGCTAAGTGAAGCAATGCTTGCCACTAAAGAAGCAATAGCCTCGCTTCCGACATTTACTTGTGGTTGTGTTGTGGTCCCTTGTACCCCGACGTTCGCAGCAGTGGTATCTAAATCTGAATTGCTATCATCAGCATTCGCGGCAGCTGGAGTTTGATTTGATCTGCCTCTCGTAAACATATTTGAGCCTTGATGAAATATCCCTTCACAGTTCGGCGCGAAAGCGGCAATAATTTTTCGGATGTCCTCTGTAAAACGTAGCAGCAAACTTGCCCGATGCAACGGCTTCACAAACGGATTCACAAAAACAGCTTTACTAAAACGGCTTCACAAAAACGGCTTCACAAAAACGGCTTCACAAACGGCTTTATAAAATTGGCTCCACAAAAACGGCTTTATAAAAACGGCTTCACAAAAACAGCTTTACTAAACGGCTTCACAAACGGCTTTATAAAATTGGCTCCACAAAAACGGCTTTACTAAACGGCTTCACAAACGGATTCACAAAAAACAGATTCACCAAAAAAACGGCTCCAAAAAACGGCTTCACCAAAAAGACGGCTTCACAAGAACGGCTTCACAAAAAAAACGGCTTTAGTGAACATACAGCGGCAGAAACACAATTGAGAAAACGTTATTGTCGACGAAAAGACGATTTGTTGTTTAAAGTATATGTGTATGTATTTAAAATTAATTATGTTGATGACAAATTTGAATTTAGACGTAGTTAAAGATGTACATAGATTGAAGCTGCTGCTTGAAGATGTTGCTTGGAGATGTTTCTTGTTTCTCAATTGGTGTGTTTCTGCCCCCGTTTGCTTACTAAACTCCTATATATATGCATGTTTTAAACCGTTTATTTTCAGTTATCCGTTTATTGGAAGGACAGGGTTGCGTAATACTTTCTCTTCCTTTTTTAGGAGTCAGTGTTGTAAAACGACACATTAGGTTGGTATTTAATCATGTCAAGTCACATTTAAATTTAAGTTATTCAATGGTTTAGCTTAAGAATCGATGACAAAAGTTTATATGGAAATATTCAGTGCAATTATGATGTCATCATCGAAAGCAACTGACGTCGACAGCTACCCATTATACTAACCGTTACGGGTGGGATAATTGTATACACAATTTGATCAGTATTAAAGCATTTTAATCAAATCATTCTATATTCAATATACAGTTTTGTTTACGAAAATAGTAGCAAAATATATAGACATTTTTGCCTTCCCTTATTTAATTTTAATATTTTTTTATAAAAATATCGTTAATTCTATCACGAAACCACGAAGTTACGAAGTTTCTAGAATATTTCAAAAATTTCAGAAAATGCTTAACAGAGTCAGCAAAAAAAGAAGCAAATTTTAGATGCTCAAGCTTTTTTTTGTGAAAAAGATTTTTTTAGTTCACGATATAGAAAATATAAGTTTGACTATTTTTCAAAATTTGAAATACATATGTATGTCGGAAGTTAAAGTTATAAACTTTTTTTGAAAAGTGTTGAGATTTTATTTATTATTTATTTTCTCGCGATTGCTTATATCGATTCTGTTCATTTTTTAAATATGTTTTCTACCACTTTCAAGTTTAATATTTTTAATAAATTTTTTATATTTATAATTTTTTAAATACTATTGAAATTTCAATAGCTTTAAGATTGCTAATCTATTGCCAAAAAAAGGGAACAAAATTCACAAGTGATAAATTTTATTTATTCTGTACGTTGCCGAACATCTCGTTACCGTTAAATTTTATTTGTGACCACTTCCAGTAACCGCAATTCTGCCACAAATGGGGAACGTTGTCGACAATCGGTCGTATAAAAATGTTAAACATTCCTAATTCACCGACACTGTTGCAACTTTTACGTACAATTCACGCAAAGATGTAAACAGGATTGAAATGTATGTTTATTTTCTTTTTGGAGTTAGGAACGCATGTTTCGCACATATTCAGCATCGTGGTGGAACAAAATAATAATAAAAAGTTTTAATAATACAATTTTAATCCTATTTACAGTTGACTTTGCGTGAATTGTACGTAAAAGTGGCAACAGTGCTCCACTTGCGGCAGAATCGCGATTACGAGAAGTGGTTACAACTTTCGATAAAAAAAATTTACCCAATATGATGGTAACAAGATTCACCGGTAATATGTGTGTACAGAATAGAAAAAGCGTGTACAATTTCCCAGGCTTTTGTTACCAGTAACGTAAGTAAGTTTTGTTACCGGTGGAGAATATATGTACCTGTTAATATTATAATAACCCTAATATTCCACTTATTTAGTCGTATTGTATTCATACATTTTTTTCCTTGGTTCACCAAATTTTTAACAATTGATCTCTAATCAACACTGTAGTGGCAGAGTCATTGCATCCAACTAACTTAACATTAACCCGAGACAGTTTTGGGAAGACAGTACATTTATACTTTTTTACTAATGCGCGAACACTTCTCTCATTGTCTTCGTCGATGACTTTTTCTAAGATAACAAATTCGGACAATGATTTGATGTAGGCGGTCAATTCGGTTACAGTTCGTTGTAATTTGTAAAATATTTTCGCAACACAAAATATAAATTTCATTTTATTAGAATTAAGTGTATAAATATGTCAATCAAATGCAAATCACGAAATTCACACGAAACAACACTTACAGCAGTGGTCTAAAAGTGTATTGTCTTTACAACTGACTGCACGCCACCTTTTAATATTAATTACACAACAACCAATTCGTCAAAACCGCCGTTATACTTACGACTTACGCTTAACAAGATATTTAAAACCGTAATCAATAACCTAACTGTTTATTTGTTTTTGATGTCATACTTTAATTTCGGACTAATTATTTACAAATAAAAATATGCTTGTAATATAGATATTTTTTTCTCAATTTTTATGCTGGGGGCGCCATTTTATTTTACTTTCGCTTGTTTTTCGTATGTGCAGTCCTGTGGTAAAAATTAAGGCCGCGCACAAAATTATTTTAGTTAACTTTAGACGCATATGACATAAACACCACTTGCGGAAACTTAGAATAAAAAAATTATGGGTTATTCTGTTTAGTTCTTATTATTTAAATACAATTTAAAACATATTCATGGCTAGCGATGTCAAATTTTTTGAAATAATGTAACAACTTTAACTCTACAATTTGTTTTCACTTTTGACAGCAATATTTCGTTCTATGTACGTGATAGAGTAAGATTAAGATATATGTTACATCTCTCTAAAAGAGGTTGATTAGTAGATTATCATTAAAAAAAATGTACAAGAAATGCTTTTAAATCATCAAATTTATTCACCTAACATTTTACAAGTGTTTCAAAACCACTTAAAAGTTTTAGCTCCGACGAATGGCATGGTCCTTCTTAAAATTTAATTTACAGCTATTGTATTTAAGGTTTTGCCTGAACGGTCTTAATTTTTTATTCAGCATTGCAAGTACAAACACATTTTGGTGTTCTACTTCTTTTGCTTGTTGTTCAAATGTAGGCTTGTTGTCGGTAAAATTTTTCGGTAATTATATTTACCATAGCTCTCAAAAAAATTTCTATTCCAAGGAACTTTGCTGCCGTTGGGCACCATGACCATACATGAGATAATTACTTGTTTTCAACTCAACTACACAATAGTCAAAGGTCACGCGAAAATAGCAAGTGTTTTTTAAGAAAATAATTTAAAGAAATTGAATGATTTGGAAACTTTAAATGCATCACTGGTCTACATGTTTAATTTAATTGTTCTATAGATAATTTTTGAAACCGAATATGCGCCTATTTCAATACTCATAAGTATCAGTTATATTATAGTAGTTGTGTACTGTTTCATTTGTAACCGTATTTTATTAATATTAATATTGCTTAGCAACATTTGAAATATTTTTTAAAAAGAATTTGAAATTCGATGTAATTTTTTCGATCTTCAGCAAGTTATCAAAATGAAATAAACTTTTTCTCAATCGAAAATTATTAAACGGAAATAATTAAACAAATTATGTTGAGCATTAATGATCGGTCCTTTTTAATTTACGTCCGTTTAATAACCTCAAAAATCATTTTACAGCGTTAATAATAAATTAGCGTAAAACTTAGTAAAAAATATTAGTGGTGACGATGATGGGATGTGAATAGTGAAATTATCACACCTACTGACCGAATATTTCGCGTAAGAAGCCAATTTTAATTTTAAGAAAAAAATCTGACGATCAATCAAAAATCAAAAAGTAAAAATAAAATCATATTGAAGATAAGAAAGACACTCAAGAAATTTTTGAATTATGAAATCAAGTTTAAAAATTGTGTTAAATTTGGTGAAAAAAAAGACATTTATGTGATAATCAAAACTAAAAACCAAATATTTGACGTCTTTGTTGGAATAAAACAACAATTGAACAACTGGAATTGCTGAGACGTACTATTATTTATGTGAGATGTCAAGAGCGCAAGTAGGAGGGATTGAGGAAAATAAATCAATTAAATTTATAATAACACTAGCCTTATAATGATCCGAAGGGAAAGACGTTAAGGGCAGTGAAATCTTTAGTGAATCCAACTTTCGATAATATAATAAGAAAGCTCAAAGACGAATTTGGAGTTAAGAGACATTTTTTAATTTAAGAGGTGATGCTTTGAATGTACATACATATGTAGATACAAAAAAATATTAAAAAGTTATATTTTAAATTAATAAAAAAAATTTAGGTCAAATGAATACGAAATTTAGTTTAGAATCGGATAATTGTTATACTCCGGAAACCAATGAAAAATTAGTATTTGATATTTGTGTAAATTATTTACCTATTCATATTAAATCATAATTAATTAAAAATCATACTAATTCTATGAATGCTGTTTAATTTTTTTTATTTAGAAAACAATATATTAAAAGATATTAAATTAGTACGAAATAAGAATATACATATATGGGTTCCCTAATAGAAATTTACAACATAATAGTAATTTTGTAAATAATAAAACATTTTTAAAAAACAAATGGTGAAAATTGAAAATGTTTTCATGCAAAATACACAGTACTTGTCTGCAATAAGTGGAACTAACATAATGGAGTTCATTTCGAAAACATTTATTATGAAATATTGATGATTAATTTTTGTTGGAAAATAAAATTACTTTTATCGATTTAAATATAAACAAGTAGGAATTATTTTCCTTTTAAGGCACCACTGAGTGAAATGTAAATTGTGTATCAATGCCGTATTTAAAATTTCCGCAAATTACCTTTTATAGTTACCATGATACAATAAGTAAAGGTTTTTTCAATTCTTTTTATCCTTCATTGCTCCCGTTAATATCAAAATTGCTAAACTATGGGCACCAAACTTTCGAGCAAAGAGATATAATTATACTAACAGCAGAATTTATGTCACTTTTGGAGAAGTTAAGTTTAATTTTTGTACTGTGTAATAATGACTACTTAATTGAGTCTGAGAAATTTCTGCAAAATCTGCTTAAGCGTAGTAAAAATATAACAAATTTAGACGTCAAAGTTCTAAAATTATTTTTTTTTTTTGGCAGGACATACTTTACGACTCGCTTTTTTAACAAAAAATTCAAAGTATTTTTAAACATCAACTGGATTTTTATTATTTGGAGCTGACATAAAACTTATGTACTTATGTACATACATATATGTAAGTACATAAATATATACAGGACGACGCATAACAATAATTTAAACCAATCAATTCACGTTTTTAACAGCTCTATTAGTAGTCGACTTAAGTATATTTGCCATGTGTGAACCATATTCTTTTTTATTTTTAAAATTTCTTTAAAAATTTTCAAATTTCCAAAGCAATAATTTTCTTAGGCGACGGTGCTACTTGAGAAATTTACGAAAGGTAGAAACCTCAATAAGTACAGTTTATGTCAAAAAAAAAAAAAAAAAAAAAAAAACAAATCGCGTTCGACTTTTTTCGACTCCCGGCGGTTCGAAAAAAAGTGGATGACCGCATGAAGAGTAACTATAGATGCATTACCAAACTGACTTGTTTATTCCTACCACACTTTTCCGTCAACGAATGTGTTTAATTGGAGCGAAACGCCATACCTACAGGGGTAGACTACTATAAACCTTATTTATTTAATGTGCGAAAATTATTTCAGAAGTTTATTTATAATGTGAGTAAAAATTGTTTAAAAATATTAAAATTTCCAAAGCAATAATATGTTGAGGTGGCAATACGACTTGAGCAATTTACGAAAAGTATAAACGTCAATAAGCAGAGTTTATGTCAAAATAATTCAAAGTGAAACTGCCTTCCTTTTTTGTATCATGGCTTTGATTATCACATAAATGTCTTTTTTTTTTTAGCAAAAAAAAAATGTTTAAACTTGATTTCATAATTCAAAAATTTCTTGAGTGCTTTTCTTATTTTCAATGGATTTTTGATTGATTTTGTATAGGACTGCAATCGTCCGATTTTTTTCTTAAAATTAACATTGGCTTCTTACGCGAAATGTTCCGTCAGTAGGTGTGATACTTTCACTATTCACATCCCATCATCGTCACCACTAATATTTTTTACTAAGTTTTACGCTAATTTATTATTAACGCTGTAAAATGATTTTTGAGGTTATTAAACGGACGTAAATTAAAAAGGAAAGAAAAATATTGAAAAAAAACTACATCGAAATTCAAATTCGTTTTAAATAAATTTCAAATTTTGCTAAGTAATATTAATTTCATAATACAATAACAAATGAAACAATACACAACTATAATATAACAATCTGATAAAAACCTTTTGCAAGATCTTACTATGAAAAATATTGAGCTTCAAGCAATTTATCCAATAATTACTCAATATTTGGAAGTGGGAATTTGTCATCCATTGTGATTTACTGTGATGTATTATATTTTGTGAACGAAAATTCGCACTAAGTTATAAAACAATCAGGACTATGATTTTCAATATATTTGCTGCAAAAAGTGAAAGAAAAACAAAAGGAAAGAAACACATCCTTTCTTTACAAAAGTAATATGCCTGCTCCAGTTTTGTTTCTATTTTGCCCAGAAATAAATAGAATCGGCAACACTTTAAGGCTAGCATGCCGGGATTTTCGAAATTACAACAACCACTCCTCAAGTGACCACCTTATTTCATTACACCATGAGTTGTGTAAAGGCGAATTCATATAAGGTAGTATGTATTTTGTTTTTGCTTCTGCGTAAGAGTTGTCAAAATTTACATACATTTTGTTTTTGCTTTTACGGCTTTTGAAAGCTCATACAAAGGTGTATCCATAGAAGGTGATAGCAAGATAAACAAGGCGAATCCGCTGTGTATTTTGTTTGTGTAATTTTGCGTGTGAAATGTCAAAATCTGAATTCGCCTACTATTGCTCATGTATTTTGTTAGTGTAATTTTGCGAGTGAAATGTCAAAAACTGAATTCGCCCAGTTTGCTTATGTATTTTGTTTGTGTAAATAAAACAACCTAGCGAATTCAGAGAGAAGAACACGCATTCAGCTCATGGGATGCTATCACCTTGTATAAATTCGAATTGGCTTATACGCAAAAGCAAAAACAAAATACACGTAGGTGAATAAAAAAAATCAAATCGGCTGCTAAAATGAATTCGCCTTGAGTTGTGTACTGTTTCATTCAAAGTGAATTCATACAAGGTGATAGCATCCCATGAGGTGAATGCTTGTTCTTCTCTCCGAATTCGCTAGGTTGTTTTGTTTGGACAAACGACATTTCACACGCAAAATTACACAAACAAAATACACAGCGGATTCGCTTTGTTTATCTTGCTATCACCTTCTATGGATACACCTTGGTTTCATTTTTTATTATTTTATTTCATGAATATTAATATTGCTTAGCAACATTTGAAATTATTTTAAAACGAATTTGAATTTCAATGTAGTTTTTTTCAATATTTTCCTTTCCTTTTTAATTTACGTCCGTTTAATAACCTTAAAAATCATTTTAAAGCTTTAATATCAAGTTTGCGTAAAATCTTAGTAAACAATTTGTTATATGTATGTTTGTATGTATGAATGTGGATACGTACCTTTCACCTTTCTGCAGCCGCTGTAGAAACTCCTCTTGATTCAACTCCCTTTTAGGGACAAGATTTGGCATTTCTCCACGCGAAAACGTTTCAAACAACGTCACACCATAAGACCATACATCTGATTTCAAAGAAAACTTATTGTAGGCTATTGCCTCTGGCGAATACCTGTTAATTATATAAATTGTACTACGTATTTGGTTTAGCATTTCATCAAAAATACCATTTGATAGGTAAATCACGCTGACTTTCCACGCGATAGTAGCCATCTGCATTCGCGAGTTGTGCCAATCCGAAATCTGATATTTTAACATGATCCTTATCCACCAAAATGTTCCGCGCTGCTAGATCCCTGTGTATAATTTTTTTACTCGCTAAATAATCCATTCCCTACAATTAGTCAATTGGATGGAAAAATGCTTTTGTATATTGGGAAAAACAGTTATTAAAAAATAATTAATAAAACAAACCCTAGCAATGTCATTGGCAAAATGCAAAAGCCGCTCATTCGTCAAATTAGCCCTTTGGAGTATAAGATACAAAAGAAAGGATCCTTCAGATACATATTCCATTATAATAGAAAACGGATTGTTGACTGAATATTTAATTTTAACAACGTTCGGATGATTGAGTGACTGAAAAAATTTAAAATTATTTAGTTTATTAAAAAATTATAAATATATACATATATACATACATACATATATGACTATCAGCCCAATTCAAATGAGCCAATAATACCTTAATATTTAATTACCTGCATTATTTTAATTTCCCGCAAAAAATCTTTTGGGTTCGTTGTATTACCGGCTTTTAATAATTTAACTGCCACTTCCTCAGGCGCTGTGTTTGGTTTGTTATAACATAATTCTCCCAAGTGCACAGTACCATAATGTCCCTCATCTAATTTTTTATAAACAATAACTTTTCCCACTGGCAAGGTTATAACCCATTGTGTGTCATCGTAGGGGCGATTATGAGTCATGCCAAAAGGTGGAAGTCGTTGGTTAGGTGCAAGAAATGGCGTTGTTGAGTGATTTGACCAAGTATCCTCGTCCCCACTATTTCCATTATCACTATCGCCATCATATAGTAAACGACCTGCAGACCCTTTAGTATAAACACGTTCATAACTAGGTGTGTCCTTGTTTTTCATAGTGCAAATTTTCGAAAGAATTTTTGTGTGGTTAAAACGGCTATTAGCATCTAAGCTCCAACCATCTAGCATGGTCAAATAAATCTCTTCTGGACAGCGTTCGCTTGGTTTGGGTAATACACCACCAGTTTGAGAACGATACATTTGTAACTTTTCAGCAACTTTTGCTGGTTTGCCAACACAATCAAGCTCTTCCAATATGAGCTTTCCATATGCAAATATCTCCCAAATAGTTGTTGCAAAAGCCCAATCATCTGCGCACTTGTCACCATGAACACCATTTATATTATTATAATACTCCTGGGGTATCCAAGGCAAACTGAAAAAAAAAAAACAAAGTACAATAAATAAAGGGAAAATGTTCTTCATGTACCGGTTGAAGCAATCGACGTAAATGCATTTAAATGTAAGATCTTTGTTTTTTCACTTGTTTCATTGTTCTTTTTTTAGTGATTAATTCAAGTGAATATTAAACTTGAAAACTCTACGACAGATGTTCAAATTGAATTGGTTCCCCTCGAAATCCTTTGTTTTCTGCCGCAGTGATATTTTTACTCTACAGCCCTTTTAGCGTACCTCCGGCTTTATTCGACAACTACTTCCTAACGATTCACAAGCCAACATAAAAAAATTAAAATTAACAATTTTGGAAAAACGTTCATCAAAATGTCAGGTTTTTTAATTATTTGTTGAATTTTTTTTAGGTACGAAGTTGTATAGCCTTCTTATAGTGTTGTCATCGAGGTTATCTAACACAGGAGGTCTAGGCGGTCGAGGGATAGGAGTAAGATTAGTAGGTTTTTGAGACATGTACATACGTTAACTGTGTCTATTGAAATTGAATTTTCTTTGCAGTTTTTTGCATACTGAAAAAGTTTTTAAAAATTCTAATTAAAGAGTTTGAAATTTTTATAACGATTTTTTGAAACTTGCGGAATTTTGTAAAGAAGTTTGAAACTTTTATTTACATTAAAGAATGAGCTACTCTGCTTATTATATTAAATTTTGTTGCTTATGATATGTACCACTCCGAATACAGTGAGGAGCAAAAATGAGTGCACAGTAGTTTTTTTACAATATTCGCAATGCTTTTCATGATACATTTTTTGTTTGGTATTTTTTTTTAAACTGGTTCATTCTCTAATGAAATTCAACTACTTTTGTTTTAATTTTGGTTTTGAAAACTTTTTTTATTTAACGCATGAATAGTATATGGCAGAAAATGCGTATACCGTCAGCACAAATATTCAATAAATCCTGTATTATTATACTAAAATTGATATGTAACCATAGCCCGGATATAATTCAGGGTCGTTCCGGTATCGTAGACCCGACTGTCGTAAATAATTTAATCACAAAAATCACTGGATCCTCTTAAATAAATTCGTTAAAACTCTCCCAACAACTCACAACAAACTAAGCAGATTTTTTAAACACGTGCGTAAAGTTCACCACTTACTCTTCGAGGGAATAAGATCGATGAATTCCAGGATCGCCTATTTTCGTCTCAATAAAGTCATCTTCGGGATCGAATTTCGTTACGAACAAATTGGAACAACGAATAAATCCGTGATAAAGTCTATTCTCTTTCTATGGTTTAAAATTATTAAAAAAAAAAATAAATAAATACATATTCAACAAACTATAAATATTTAAATATTTCTTACCAGATATACAATTCCTCTAACCAAATCATATACTATAGTTATGAGCATCTTGAGGGAAATTTTGTCTTTATGACTTCGAAGGAATTCATCAAGCGGCCCATAAGGTGAGTATTCCATTACCATTGTATAGGGAGTAGTTAATGTCAAACCGTGCAACTTAAGAAATTGCGCGGAAAATATTTTACTGCAAAAGCTCGCCAAATCTGTGAATTCCTAAAACGATAATTGTGCAGTGCATTAGTAACTTGCGGCTTTTAAAGTATTTAACAGAATTACCTTGGGATCACTTTCCGCTAAAAATATCTTTAACATAACACTAACGTCTTTACAGACACTATCTTGGATCCAGTCGCCGCGGACAGTCATAATCTTACCATTGTCACAAATTCTTTCAGTATCTAGATTAAAGATACAAATAAAAGTTGCTAAAAGTATTGCAAATCATACAAAAATATAATTATCTGTACTTACTTTCATACCATCGTAAATCAAGTTTTCGATCAAATATTTGAACTTTTCTTTTTCGGAGTTCAGATTCGCTTAATTCCGTTTCAATCTTCTTTGGTTGTAAATTTTTTGGCAGACAAATTAGCAGAATTGTTGCCTTATCTAAAGAGTCATGAGAATGTCAATGTCACACAAATATTTATTTACATAAACAGTTTTTACTAATTACCAAATCCTGATGGAGGAATCCACTCCATCTGTGATGAAATAGAATTCTTCAAATCCTTCAGAGTTTTAAACGCCTTTAGGCCTTCATTTGAATGTAGAAGCCATTTGTCGCTTTCTCTGGTTATTTTCGAAGTGATTATGTTCTCCCCTAATCGACTTTTTAGTGACCTATTCATACGAAAATAATTTATAATCGGACAGTTCTATAATTGTCAATTAAATATTCGTGATTAATTCCCAAAAGCAATTCACTCACGTCATTGTGCACTTGTCAATATAATAGACATCGTATTCTTTTTCGCATTGCCGTATTATGCAGCTGGCGTCCTTTTTCGGCTTTTCTCGCAATTTGGCAAAAGAAAAAGCTCCACTACAGCATTTAAAAGTTATTATTACAAAAGTTAAAGGCATGTAGAAATAAATGTGTATCTCACTTACCCGATTGGCCCATGGCACCTGAGATTCTTCAGTTCTTGTAAAGATGGTGTTGGATAGTTGTCACACAAATCAGTCATCCACTTCGCCGTTAATCTAATTAAGTATTAAAAGCGATTTGGTCAAGTTTAGATTACAAATAAATATTTACGTTGATGTAAATTAACAATATACGATTGTGATCATACCTTGAATAACTTCCTAAATATGTGATGAAAGATTCTAATTCAATGCGTGACTCGAATTGCATGCGATAGCTCTGAGGTAGTCCGGTGATTTCCAAACAAGCGCATGCATTGCCCTCAATACATATTGCAAAAATATCCTCGACTTTTGCCAATAACGTCCACTACAAGAAAAAAGATTTAACCTTTATTTATTTATTTAGATTTACAATTTTGAGAATATATTGTCCATCTCTAGACGAAAAATTTAAATGAGAATATTGTATTTCCGGAAAAATCTTTTAAACATTCGATATGAAACCACGAGCGTTGTGTCAATGTGATTTTGTGGGTAGTGCAAGAGTATTTTTCTTTAATCAATCCAAACGGTATTTTCGGATAAAATGCCTCCAGATAAAATCAAATACATTTTCCGGCACGGCATTTGTATAATATTCTTATCAGCTAATTTTGATAACCGCCAAAAAACGTTACAAATTTTAAGGTTTTCAGCCTTTTGATTCGATTTGTAAAATTTGATTAAGCATGAGCAGGTCTTAGCGTTGAATGGTTTTCATTTTAGGCATTTTTTTTAAGCGTATATACATATGTATGTACATATGTATTTATATAATTAATTTGCAATTTAAACATCATGCTATAGCAGAGTTAATATTTTTATAAAAGGTATTGAAAGAACCTATAAAATCAGGAAATTTCAGGTATGCGCACTTTCAATAAAATTTCATGAATGCAAACTCCAAGTGAAATGTACAAAAAAAATCGCCAGTTAGTGGATAAAAATAACATAAATAGGAGTTGTACCAGGGGAGACAGACGACTTATATGTAGGGTAGGCCGATCTAACAGGGTTAGATCGCCGAAACAATTGCCCTTTGCCGGGAAAACCCCGGGTCATTCCGATATATAGAACCTGTAATGGGAATGAGATTCCAACCCGTTCTTCGCTGGCAGAAATCTAGCTTTGCCTCCAACAAAGTCTTCGGCGACCCTCTTTATGGCCTCGCCCGACGCCAGCACTTGGCGCAAAGACAAAGAAACATTTTTGGCAATATCCAAGGTGATTAGCCGGCCGGTAATAAATTATTCTGCCCCAGTGTGGTCGCCGGGAACCAGTAAGACACCTACACCAAGGTGTAAATGTGCTCCGCGTTAAGTAGTCACACTAGCCGCCACAACAACAACAACAACAATCAGATTCTAATATCAACCAGCAAACATTCCCACGACAGTCGGTCCTACGTACCGGAATGTCCCGGGTTTCACCCGGCCAAGGACTGTTGTTTCGGCGATCTAACCCTGTTTAGATCGGCCTACCCCATAAGTTGTCTGTCTCTCCTGGAGCAACTCCTTGCAGCAGGGTTGCTTCACCTCCTTCTGGTCAGGGCTGGCATCGAGTCAAACCCTGGTCCAGAAACCTATTTTTGCTGCGTTTGCCAGAAAAAGCTCCATCCGAACTCCACTTCGGTAAGGTGTAATTCGTGCGACGGATGGAGCCATCTTAAGGTCTGCTCAGGCCTTAAGACCCACAAGGAGTGGTCCACAAACTATGTGGCCCCATGTTGTTCGCGCCCTATGGCGCCCATAGCCTCTACGGCTCCCCTAGTTGCACCTAGTGCACCGGTGCCTAGCACCGGCAGAACCTCTACGGTTCGCAGGAGCACACAACAACATGGTCGCTCCCCTCCCCCCCCCCCCCCCAACCTAGCTCCGCCCCCCGTGTGGGGAATAGCCAGCAGCTCCTGGTACCCCACACAGTCTGTTCCGTGTGTCAGGCTAGGATATACCTGAATGCGGCATCAGTCAGGTGCAATTCGTGCCAAGGCTGGTGTCACTTTCGAGTGTGTTCTGGCCTGCGCACCACACGTGAATGGTCGGGTTACTACCTGGCTCCCTGTTGTAGAGCCTCGCAACCGCACGCGCCAGTGGCGGCGCTGCCAAACAACACCATAAGGCAGCCCATCATCCTTCCCTCATACCCCTCTCCGCGACGACTCTACCGAGGCAAACGAGACTCCTTCAGCTGAACTGCAATGGGCTGCAGGGCAAGATTGAGGAGATAACCGACTTTATGAGTCGGCATAATCTGTCAATAGCTGCGATCCAAGAAACGAAACTGCACAGCAACTCAACTCTGTTGAGTTGCAACGGCTACAATGTGCATCGTAAGGATCGCGAGCGAGGTAATGGTGGTGGCTTAGCATTCATCACCCATCACACAGTGCAGTATCGTCTTATTGAAGAAGACATCGACCGCAGGGACACTACCTTAGAATGTCAAGGAATAGCTGTCCGGTCAGGCGATGTCGAGCTCGAAATATTTAATATTTATATACCCCCTGTCACCTGCTGCCCGGCAGGATATCACCCTGACATAGGTGCGCTCCTCAGAGGTGAAAACCGATTGGTAGTAGGTGACTTTAATGCGCACCACGATCTCTGGCATTCAAGCCTACCAGCTGATCGGAGGGGAAACGATTTGGCAGAGCAGATAGACGATTCGACATTCTGCACGATGAATGATGATGCCCCCACCAGGATTATGGGTAGTTGCAGCAGCTCGCCTGACCTAACGATAGCTAGCGCAGGTCTGATAAATAGCATAACGTGGCGACCTATGCTATCGCTTGCATCAGACCACCTACCTATAATCATCTCGATTGACAGACCTGCTGACTTTGTCTCCGCGGACCATCGGACCTATATCAACTTTAAAAAGGCTGACTGGGTCAGGTTCGCGGAGTTCACCGAAAATGCCTTCAGGTCTGTTCCCGCTCCCACCGAGATCCGTCCCAACTTCCCGGCTGAAGCGGCCGCTCTAGCGAACGAACGCGACCACCTTCGCCGCTCCGATCCCCGTAATCCTAACATTCAGGATTTAAACGTGGCGATTCGGAGGCTGGTTGACCAACACAAGCGGAACAAGTGGGAGGAGCATCTGAAGTCCTGTAATCTGGTCACGGGTGTTGGTAAGCTTTGGTCTACCGTGAAGTCCTTATCCAACCCGACGAAGCACGACGACCGAGTGGAAATTTCATTCGGGGATCGTGCCTCGTCGGACCCGAAGAGATGCGCGAGCTATTTTAGCCGACAGTTTATACTGCATCCTTCGGGGGATAGGACCAAGCGGAAGGTGACCAGGAGGCTGCGCAAATTACCGAACAACAGCGCGCCTCTTACCTTCACTTGTGGCGAGGTAAAGGAGGTCATCGGGAAGGCGAAAGCCTCCAAGGCCATTGGCCCTGACGGGCTAAGCGTGTTGATGCTGAAGAATTTAGGCCCCGCGGGAGTTGAGTTCCTCACCGGGATCCTCAATTTGTCTATGGCCACCCTCATCATTCCAGACATCTGGAAGGTTGGGAAGGTGGTCCCACTACTGAAACCAGGGAAACCGGCCGACAAGGGTGATTCCTATCGGCCGATTTCCCTGCTTTCACCTGTGGTAAAGACACTTGAGGCCCTACTCCTCCCGTACTATACATACCACCTTGGGTCAGCTAAGCATCAACATGGCTTCCGGAAAGTGCACAGCACAACAACAGCACTTAATGCCATAAACACGTAGGTGAACCGTGGTCTTAACCAAAACCGCCCCTGCGAGAGAACCGTCCTAGTAGCGTTGGATCTGTCGAAAGCTTTCGACACAGTTAGCCACTCCACGCTACTAGCTGACGTGGAATCATCAACTCTCCCGCAGGGACTGAAACGGTGGACCGCGAATTACCTGTGTGGTCGTCAATCATCGGTATGGTTTAGAGATACAACATCGAAACCAAGGAGGATTAAACAAGGGGTACCGCAGGGTGGCGTCCTGTCCCCATTATTGTTTAATCACTATATCTCCAAGCTCCCTCAACCGCCAGAGGGAGTCACGATTGTCTCCTATGCTAATGATTGCTCGATAATGGCAACCGGCAATGTAATTGATGATCTGTGGTTGAAAGTGAACGGATATCTCTCTGATCTTGCCCATTTCTTCACTAGCAGAAACCTGGCGCTGTCCCCTGCTAAGTCCTCGGCGACCCTTTTTACCACCTGGACGAAGGAGGTCAGGCTGGATCTTAACATCCATATCGATGGCACCCCCATTCCGACGGTTAACCACCCGAAGATTCTGGGGGTGACTTTCGACAGCCTGCTCTCCTTCTCCGCGCACACTACCGCAATCACCAATAGAGTACAGAGCCGCAACAATGTCCTCAAGTCGCTCGCCGGCAGCTCTTGGGGCAAAGACAAAGAAACGTTGTTGGCAACATACAAGGCGATTGGCCGGCCGGTAATAAATTATGCTGCGCCAGTTTGGTCGCCGGGAACCAGCAGGACACAATGGACGAAGCTGCAGACCTGCCAGAACGCCGCACTCCGCACGGTGACGGGATGTCTTCTGATGTCGCCTGAGGAGCATCTCCACCAAGAGGTCAATGTGCTCCGAGTTAAGGAGCACAACCTCATGCTCAGCAAGCAGTTCCTTGCTGGATGTCACCGCTCGGGACATCCAAACGGGCACCTGCTTGCCGTGGAACTGCCCCCCAGGCACATTAGAAGACATCTACTAGAACTAAAGGACGAGATCCAGCCACTCATCACACAACCACTGGATCCGGAGGCGTACCGGCGGGTCCTAAGCAACATCCACAGAGACACAGTCACGAACATCATTGACTCCCGCCAGGCAAATGCAGTCATCGGAGCCCAACCACCACCTGTAGCAGATGAGGAGTCCTTGCTGCCCCGCGAGTCCCGCGTCACTCTGGCACAACTACGATCTGGATACTGTAGCAGGCTCAACTCCTACTTATCCAGAATCAACCCCGACATACCCAACACATGTCCGGCATGTGGAGATTCTCCGCACGACACCAACCACCTATTCACATGCCCTCTCAAACCCACTCATCTAACCCCCCTCTCCCTCTGGTTCAACCCTGTCGAAACTGCACGTTTCCTGGGCCTCCCCCTAGATGAGTTTGACGACAACGACCATGGGTGAATCCGCTCTTTACGGGGCGCGACTAGCCGCTACAACAACAACAACATCAACCAGTAAAAGGCAAATAGTTTGTGAATTAGACAAGATTTTTTGTAGTTGTTGCCACATACTCAGTAGGAAATACAACTACAACTTTTGTCATTAGAGGGATGAAATATTATTTTCTCGAATAGTTTTATGCGCATTTAAAATCAAGTTTACTACGCTGATACACTGACAAATCTCATCAAACTAACAGTTGCACCTAAAACTATGCAGCAAAAATTGGTTTATTTAAAGGTTTAATTTATTTAGGTTTAATTTATTTAGTTTTAGGTATATTTGTTTTAGTTTTATAGTGTTGTGTTCATATTTACCTTAACTTTTTCTCGCGAAATTTTTAAGCCAGGCTCTGGACTATCATAAGTATCCAATTTTACAAAAACTCGCGTTCCACTATCTCCACCAACAGTTACTGTCCGTTCCGATAACAGATCATCATTCGGAATATAATTAACAATAGCAACATACATTTCCATTAAATAGTTGCAGGCCAGCTTACACACTTCAGAGATATAGTAGAATTTGAACTCTGTAAACCCGATTTTCTTTTCACGTACGTTTTTAAATGTAGCACAGATTTTAGATTTTACAAAATATTTGTGTTCCTTCAAAAGTGTTTGAGGCAGATAACGTTTATAGTTGCCTTCAATTTTTTCAATTAGATCACGCTTGTAATTGTTTTCCAATCTTTCGTTTGCTGAACTTTTCGCATCCAAATCGATGGACATATCCATAACGGCAAATCCCATTACATTATCTTTTCTTTCGGGATGACGTATTTCAGGAATTTTCTCGTTTACTATGTCGTACCTCATTTGCCAATATAAATATTCATAAGCCTCCTTATCAAGGTTTTTCAATTGAGTATCCATATTTGGGACTTTAATTCGCATACGAAAACAGTAGCGAATACTACGTCTCAGACAAAGACCTGGGGCTGCCCACTCATTTTCAGAATCCAGAACTCGTAGTCCAAACAATAACCGAGTTGTTGGTAAAATTTTAAGCTGCCGGCACAATGATAAGCATATATCATCACAGGTGAGTGAACTTAAGAATTCTGCATCCTTTACGTCTTTGTAGATGAAGATTTTATTTGTGGAAGGACTTGTTGAGCCGGGCACTTCTGTATGGTCCCCATTACTGATAGCTCCATTACTATTGATGGAGCTGCCGCAACTTGTAGAAAAAGAGGCACTACTGTCATCCAGAAAAGTAATGGTCGTATTTGTCGTACCAGATGTGTTGGGAACTTGATTCATAATCTGTGGTAAAAACTACAACTTTTGTCCAATAATGGTATAATTTAAAAAAGAATCTAGCTTATGCAGCCTCCTTTAGATTGTTGAACTCGCTTTGAATTCCTTTCCGTTTTTGCAATGACACTAAATAAATAATTTTCGTAGATAACACTGATTCTTGGTCATTGTCTATATAAACTTCGGAATCCAAAACAGATTAAAGATGGTTGGTAATTAAAATGTTTACCATCGAGCTAAAAACACTGCAAATATTATGCTCATGAACTTTTGTATTCTCTAAATTCTTTGCTTTTTTATCATATTTCCACCATTTTGAAACAACTTTTGTTAACACAGAGGGTTGCATCTAATTTCACCTAAAAAAAATAATTCTGTTCCCGTACTTATTATCCGTTTTTACCAGAATAAAACCAGTAGACAACTTGAAAACCTTGCCTGGGGTTGAGCCTTTCAGAGTTGAAACTACACGTATACACCGTTCTCACCATACATGCTAGCTCTTGGAAACAAGAAAAACTAACGTTATATATTGATCAAAAAATTATAATATAATGCACATCTTTTTACTTAAGAACTCGTAGCCTAATTTATATAATGTATTCATTACAAATATTTATTGTAAAAGTTCTTATCTTCCCATATATTTTGCAAAATAAAATTGGTTATCGCGTTACTCGGAGCGCCGTCACTAAGAAAAATGTTGACAGACAAATGCAGTACTGTTAGTTTTCGTTGCTAAAGTATAGAGAGGTGAATTTGCCCAAAGAACGTAGAGTACAAAGAAGTTGCATCCCATTCCACCGTTCCTCTAACAGAAAATCTCATCCAATACACCACACCAGAACTTATTCGAATTTTGCTGATTGATATTAGAATCTGATTACATCCAATTGGTTTCGCTGTGTGGTGAATTGGGCGAGAGTTCTTGCCGCAGGAAACAAAATGCCATGCAACTTCTCAAATTCCTGTACAACCAGTGCCAAAATTAGAGCTTTTAGTTATTTTCATATATTATTTCATATATATCATGTACATTTCTTTATTTTCAAACCCTTTTCTCAGTATAAGCATCACATTATACATTTGCGTTCATTTTGGACTTTTCTGGCTCATCATCATCATAGCCGAAAGTTGTATTTAAAGCAATTTATCGATGGGGTGTTTAAAATCGAATCACATAAAATTATGGGAAATGTATAGTATGATTGTACAACCCATGTTACGGCTGAATCAGCAGTTTAAGGAAGATCAAAACATTCTAATTTTTGGTGGTTGTTGTTGTTACAGCATAAAACATTCCCCATAAAATTTTGGGGAATATTGCTGAAGTGACAGTCCTTGGCCGGATATAAATATTTAAATTTCTTATATTTTTACCTTTGATCAAAGAACTAAGCAAACCTGCCGCTACAGAGCTGTCAAGATAAATTAAGAATGGCAAGTGTGGACGTACTTTCGTTGCAGTGTGTCCGGCACATTATGAATAAATTATTCACAATGGTCCGGCATATTACTGTTAATGCAACCCTACATCTTCCGCAAACGAAACGAAATCAAGTCGGAAATCAACGAAATTGAATAATGAAAGAAAATAATGTTTTAACAAAAGATAGCAAAACTCGCCGAATGTGCTTTGCAAGATAGCAAATTGAGACGAAATATATTGATGTAAGGAGATCGGAGTATATTAATGATTTTAACTCCTCAGGTTAATTTAGCTCTACAAATAACTAGTATGCGATTTAGCCTGCTGGATTTTTATAACCTTCGGAGATTGTTAGCAACTACTGGGCTTGGGAGCCATCATAAGTTCCAGTAAGTGTTTTTATATAAAATCACCTATTTAATTGTTATTAGTTATTTTTCAGACAAAATAAAAGTCGCTTTCAAAAGAATTTTCATTCAGCCACCAACAATTCTGATAAAATGAAATTTCTAACACAAACGGAAGCTGTAAATGTTGATGTAGAATTATTTAATGAATATAAATATAGTGTTGACCAACTTATGGAATTAGCTGGATTGAGTTGTGCCCATGCAATAGCAAAATGTTACCCTGCTGACCAATATAAGCGCGTTCTAGTATGCTGTGGACCTGGAAATAATGGTGGGGATGGATTAGTTTGTGCCAGACATTTGTCATTGATGCGATATGAACCATCCGTTTACTATCCAAAACCAACACCGAAAGAACTGTACCAAAATCTAACCCATCAATGCAAACATAACGCAATACTATTTCTAAATTCATGTCCTTCTGTTGAAACTACAAATAAGTGCTTCGACTTAATTGTTGATGCTCTTTTCGGCTTCAGCTTTAAACCACCAGTGAGAGAAACATTTATCCCAATTGTTGAGGTACTCCAAAACACTAAAATACCAATTGCAAGGTAAGTTGTCTAAAAAAATAACAATGATTCATATTACAAATATCTTTCGCAGCATTGATATACCGAGCGGCTGGGATGTAGAGAAAGGCAAATTAAATGAAGGTGATTTCGAGCCCGAATTGTTAATATCCTTATCCGCTCCAAAACTTTGTGCGAATTTATTCAAGGGAAAATACCATTACTTGGGTGGACGTTTTGTACCACCTGCTCTTCAAGAGAAATACCAACTAAACTTGCCAAAATATTCGAACTGCGACTTGTGTGTGAAGTTGTAATTTTTTTTTTTTTTTTTTTTTTTGTTATTTACATTAATAGAAAATATATTTATTTAAATACCGAATCTATTTGTATACTCTGTTATAATGCTTTCTTCGGCGATCCTCTTCAAAAGTGTTATTCCGAGCCCATTCCTTGAGATTACCTTTGGAGCGTAGCATAGCAGACTTTGAGTCTACGTCGCGCATAACGAAAGGCGAAAATCCAGCTATATAATCATCATCTAAAGCATTTGTTTTAGTTTTTGCAACACGTGATGGCATCTGCCTCGGTATAGGCTGATCCTCGAATAGTATAGGATTACGTGAATGTTTTCCTCCCTGGAATTTCGGTAAGCTCTGATTCTTATATTTTTTCGTTAATGACCGACGTGTATTTATGTGAATCTAAACAGAAAAAAATGATTTTACTGGCATTTTTTTTATTGTATGGTATTATATGAATATGGTACTTACTACTTGTTTCCCATTATCATCCAAACTAACAGCTACACGTTTAAGAGTTTTATTGCCGCAATTGGGGCAGAAAACTTTAGTCATTATGCTTGTTGTTTTAAAACAGGCATAACAACGCAATATATAGGTTCGGAGATGTTTGATAATGCGGCCGTCTAGTGCACAAATTTGTAAATTTAATTGCTTCAATACGTTTTGTAGTGCATAATCTGTCGACATACAAGCAACAATTGGCACAACAGCTGATTCCACTCTACCTTCTAGCAACTTCTTTGCTTTTGTGATGTTGGCTGGTGCAATCCAACCGCTATCGTCATAATCATCCATGTTAGGCTCAGTAGGAAGACCTGGATTTCTTTCATTTTCAATTTTATCGAATTCCTGTAAATCTGTATTCAGTTTACTAATTACTTCACTTTGTCGAACAAGGATATCACATGAATCGTTGTCTTGTTCATCGCATTTCAAGTTTTCGAGCAATTTTTCCAACTCTTCTTGGGTTATGTTATCAACGTTTGCTTGGTTTTTTACGTTAATTATTTGTTGTTCAATATCATTTTTCACAACATCAATCCTAGCCTCATTTGTTGTTTCATTATGGAGCTCATTGCCTTCTTCTTCATCTTCACTTATATCATCACTACTTGATTCGCCTTCTGGATTATACCATCCTGCTAATTTTGTGTTATCTTGAAATTCTTCGGGCTTCTCTTTTGATGCCACTATTTTCGACAAGACAGGTTCAGTACGTAAATGCTCGGTGCCTACATTGTCAACCTCAAGTTCATATGTTAGAGAAATTACTTTGATATCAATACCAGAGAGACTGGCATAATCCCCAGTCTTTTTCGCGAATTCCACACAAAATTTAATACTGTCATTCCGGGGCTCGCGTACTTGCAAATCAAAAGGTAATACACATAAACGTCGAATCTGCCGTTTATTGCGCACCTCTTTGATTACATCTGGAATGGTAAGTACATTTTTTGCATAATCCTGTAAAAAAAAGTCGCTTTAAGTTCAGAAAGATGCAATGATTTCACACTTACATTCAGTTGAATTGCATTAATAAAGGCTGTAGTATCAGCCACCAGGTATTCTATTTTTTTCCTTGCTTCGGCCATAATTTGGTTTGGTTTCATTCCAGTTATTGAAGCTTTAAAACTATCGACAGTTCAATTTTATGGGCCTTATCGAGCTATCGATATTAGTCATAGAAAATTTGTTTGGAGCTTGGTAGGAAGCAAGACGAATAATAATCATATAAGGGTGTGCTGAGCAAGCAGCTGAGTGAACTCGCTTGCTGGAGTGAACGTCAAAACTATGTTTTTGTTATAATTATCCCCGATTCTCACTGTCATATCAGCGGTCAGTTTGATGGTTAGTTTTATAAGAGCATCGGGTATCAAAAGGCCACTTCTTTTCTTCGCTTGTTAGCTTTTATGAAAATAAGTTTAGTGGGTTCTTTATTTTCGTGTATCACACACACTCTTTGACCGTTGCACTACACACCTAACATTCAACTCAAATTTTCTTTGATGTAAACGTACGCCCGGAGGCATAAACAATATGAATTGGGTTTCCCTCATCGCTTGCAGGACTTTGTGTATCTACAGTCGATAGCTTATTTTCGATATGGTTAGACATTTTTGCAGGTTATATGATATCGGACTGTCCAATATACCGATAGTCGTTACTATCGGCAGTTTTCCAGTTCTACACACGTGGAAATACAAGTGTTGCCACATTTAATATAAAAAAGCTCCTAACAGCATCTACACCCAAGAATCATATAGCACAGATTGCGCCGACAAGCAACAAAATAGTTTACGATCTGGGCATGTACGTCATATGCCCAATACGATATTCAAAAACGATAAAACAAGTACTACGATATTTGAAACCTTCATACCATTTGTAAACAAACAGAAACAAGTATTATTAAAAACTGAATGGAAATTTAAGTTTTTCAGTTAAGAAGTTTTTACAAATAGTGAATTTTAATCGAGAATGTGTGTAATTTAAGAATGATACAGTGGATTTTAATTTCTGTTAGGCTGTTGTTGAGTATTGGTTTGGATAATTTGTAAAGCATATGTTATCAATGCATATATCTACATATATAATGATATTTAATAAATTTAACTGTGAATTGAAAACAATAATAAATAAATAAAAATTTCCACCATTTAAAAAATTAAACCAATTTAGTTATATCAATATTTTTGTATATTTTCGTTTACGTTTGCGAGCATTTTCCATAATCTCATAATTTAAGTTTCTAATTTTTGTGTACATTCGAGTTCTGAAAAACAGCTTTTTTATTTCTATGTCACAGGAAATTTCACAAGCGCGTACAATGTGTTTTTTAAGAAAATCGGAAGATATTAATAAACTATCTCCATATACTTCACGGAAAATGGACTCGAGCTTAGTAATATCTTCCATCATGCTAACCCTGGGTATGGCTAATCCACCCTCACTCAAGTGGTTTGCCAACGAGAGTGATATATTGTCGTGACTTTGAAGGGAGTGCTAGGGATGTCATACCGAAACCTGCGGCATATATAGCCCGCTAAATTTTATAGGTCGTCGTACTCCAAATCCTAAAACTCCTTTTCCTCTATATCTCCCAACTTAACTTTCATGGGTCTGAATATCGCACCTGTATAATTGGGGGCATAATGATATATATACGGAAGTATTTTAAGAAGTAATATTTACAAATACCTGTTAGAGTTGGCTGAGGAGCTTCTAAGTCAGGAGTATCATCAATTTCTACATTGCATGAAGTGGATACGGCGCCTTCATTGCGGCCAAGTATATAGCTCCTGAGCCTGTACTTAAACTCTTGTTGATCTGGGCGATCGTGCAATCTGCCTTTAGCTCGAAGCACTCCAACAAAGTTGTCAAGGATATCTTGGTTAAGGTGGTACGTCAGAATCTACTTTATATTGAAGCGCTTTTGCAGGCTGTCAAGAAGCATTTTTACCGCGTTGTTTGATTGTTTTATTCCTAAAACAGAAGTATAAAGTTTATGTTACACATTAAGTTTAAATTATAAAAGTTTATATTTTACGCCTCCTTAGAAATTGCCTGAACTCGTATCACGCAATGACCAATTCGGTAATTTCATCCAAAATAAATGAAAACACCAAAAATGCCAATCACTCGCGCTGTAATTTTAAAGAAAGTTGGGCATACGACGTCATCACTCGATAATTAACAATATCGTAAAGCGAAAAGTAACGGACCTGCGCTAAGCCAAATCTTTTAATATATCATTCTTGATCTACACCAGCAATGAGCCACCTTAACGGGCGGTCCTCACCTTCGCTTGCATTCTGCTTTTTGCTGTCGTAAGCGAGAGATAGAAGTCGTGGTTGGCCTCAATAGTAGCACTGAGCTGGATGTAGTTGCGACGAACAAATGGTTACATCTGTCATCGTTTAAGCCTACAGTTACTGAAGTCAACATTATATCATACGTTGCTAAAAATTCTAAAATTGAAAACCATCATATTTCATGTTTTAAACTTGTAAAAAAAGATACTGATATTAAAAGTTTAAAAAAGGTTAATTTTAAGATTGGGGTCCCGGCTTCATTATATGACCATATTCTGAACCCATCACTTTGGCCTGCTGAGGTCAAGGTTCGCCCCTTTCAGTTTTTTCAAAGGGAGGGTCTTTCCAACAAAATGAATTAGCTTCATTTGATAAACCCGTCTCAGGGCGTAGAGAATTAAAGATATATTTTCAAAATATGGGAGGCATTCGTACTAAGTCAGAGGCTATTCGCTCCCGTAGTGCCCATTTGGACTTCGATGTTATAATTTTTGTTGAGACATGGTTGAACGCAAATTTTTACGACGAAGAGTACTTCGATACAAATTTATACAATGTTTTTCGTAAAGATCGTAGTGTAGAGAGAACTGGCTGCTCTTTAGGTGGTGGGGTTCTCATTGCAGTTCATCGCAAGCTGCAGGCTTTCCATGTCATACTCTGTAATGAGGATCCTATTCTTGATCAACTTTGTGTGTGTGTAAAAGGGCCATATTGTCATGGTTCTTTATATTTATTATCCTCGTGCATCCCGCCTAATAGTAGCTTTAATGTTTATAAATCCCATACGGATAATATTGTTTCGCTTGTTCAAAACAAGTTAGCGGATAACCATATTTGTATTTTTGGAGATTTTAATCTTCCAGAGGTTATTTGGTCTAGTAACTTTACTAATATGGGTCTTATTCCAACCAATGTAACATCATCTCTTGAATCTTATGTTATTGATAATATTTTAAGCCTAGATTTAATACAAATTAATTCTTTCATGAACAAGCTTAATAGAATTCTTGATCTCATTTTCGTTAGTGCAAATGTGAATGCTTATAGTTTTGAATGCTTTTCACCCTTCTCGCCTGCTGACAAACATCACGTGTCTCTCGTTCTTAATGTTCAATTTTATGAATTTATAAGTAGTAAACCGGATAAGAAACTTGCTTTCAATTACTCTTTTTGCGATTTTTCCAAGCTTAATGGTATTATACAAAATATTAATTGGGAGGTATTGCTGAATAGTTTGGACATTGATGAATGCTATTCTGTTTTTAGATCTCAGATACGTGGAATTTGTTTGAAAAATATACCACAAATAAAAAAGAGACCATATAAGCTTCCTTGGTATACTCATGATCTTAAAAAGCTTAAAAATCTGCGAAATAAGTTTCATAAAAAATTTACAAAATCGGGGAACCAAATTTTCTTTATTAAATACCAGCATTATATCAAAAAATTTAACTGCTTAAATAAATTTTTCTATAGAAACTACATCCTTAGAACTGAGGAGAACATTAAGTCCAGTCCTAAGACCTTTTGGCGCTTCATTAAATCTAAAAAGTCTTGTGCTGCAGTGCCCTCGGTAGTTTGTTTAAATGATAAATCTGCGAGTACACCTACTGATGTGGCCAATTTGTTCGCTGAGTTCTTCAGATCGAATTTCATTTGTGATGATATTGACACTTTCTCTTTTTGTCCAGCTAATAAACTTTCGTCAGTAGATTTTGGAGATTTGAAGCTTTTATCTGAGGACATCGAAAACGGGATCTTGGGTTTAAAGACTTCTTCGCAAACGGATTTGGATGGACTTTCGGCGATTTTTCTCAAAAGTTGTCCATCCATTGTTACCCCTCTAAAACTACTTTTTAACAAATCATTATCTGCCGGGATTTTTTTCGATGACTGGAAATTGGCAAATATTACCCCAATTTTTAAAAGTGGTAAAAAGAATGATGCCTGTAATTATAGGCCGATCTCGAAGCTCTCGACTATATCGAAACTTTTTGAATTTATTATTAAAGAGAAGATTTGCTTTGCTACCAAAAGTCTTATTATTCCAAACCAGCACGGGTTTGTTGCTGGTAGATCTACCATATCCAACCTAGCTGTTTTTAGTGAATATTGCTATACAGCCTTCGCAGCTGGACTTCAAGTTGACTGTATTTATACAGATTTTTCTAAAGCGTTCGACAGAGTGTCTCACAAAAACTTATTAGTTAAACTTGCCTCGCTCGGTTTTCATTCGACTTTCCTTCAATGGTTGAAGTCTTATTTATGTAATAGATGATGCGTAGTTTCGATAGAGGGCGCATTGTCGGAGCCTTTCATTGCATCCTCTGGTGTACCTCAAGGCAGTATTTTAGGACCTCTACTTTTTATCTTATTTATTAATGACATTAGTAGCTGTTTTTCTTTTTCGAACTACCTCTTATATGCCGATGACTTGAAGATCTTCTCTGTGATAAGAAGCGCAGACGATGTTCTTAGGCTTCAATCGGATATTAATGCACTCCTTCGTTGGTGCAGTAGTTCCGGTATCTCTTTAAATATCAGTAAATGTTTTCAAGTCACTTTTGCCAAAATTCGCAACGGGTTTCAGTCATCTTACTGTATTGAAAATAGTCTACTTCAATCTGTTACAGAGATCAAAGATCTAGGTGTGATCTTTGATTCACGTTTTTCATTTGTTAGTCACATTAATTTTATTATTTCTAATTCCTACTCGATCTTAGGTTTTGTGAGGAGGAACAGCTCTAATTTCTCAGATCCTTACACTCTAAAATTATTATTCACTGCTTTCGTTCGTTCTAGATTAGAATATGCAGCTTTTATCTGGAGGCCTTATCACCAATTTGCAGTTGATAGAATTGAGCGAGTGCAAAAGGTGTTTCTCAAATTTGCTCTTAGGTCGTTAAAATTTTCCGATCCGCTTCCTTCGTACAATTCGCGTTTGCTTCTAATCAATTTAAAATCTCTAGAGAGTAGGAGGTCGATACTCTCTCTTACTTTTGTACATTCTTTAATTAAGGGAGAAATTGATTGTTCATCTCTATTGCAAAGCATTAATTTTCATATTCCAGTAAAGACTCTACGTAACTCCTATCCTTTTTATCCGAATGTGCGTAACACGAATTATGCGCGTAATGCTCCTATTCCTCGAGCACTCCTTGAATTTAATGAGATCTCGAATTCTGTTTCGCTTGACTTTGCGGTTTCAAGAATAAAATTTTCTGCATTGTTAAACATCATTTTTTAGTAATTAAATATGTATTAGTTATATAAGTTTATATAGTCTTAAGAAGTCTGTAAGAACTAATATGTTTTAGACGATATGGAATAAATAAATAAATAAAATAACCTTGGTCGGTCCAACACCGGCTACGCCATCTATAGTATTTTTATGCTAACCTCCTTTTTGCATAGGCGGCCTTTGGCCGCGGTTCAAAAAAATAACCCTGGTCAGTCCCACAGTATTTTTAGGCAGAACTCCTTTCCGCGTAAAAAGCCTTTTGCCGCGATAACAATATAAATAACGGAATAAACCAATGAAAGTGATTTAGCCCACTTTTAATAGTTATAAGATCGTTGTTTTGCTTCAAAAACTTCAAGTTACCGTTTGCAATGTTCAATTTTCAGAAGTGGTGAGCCCCTATTATAGAAATATACACATCAAATTTATGCCCGTTTTATACTCTTTTCTTTTCAGTAATCTTTGTACACTCTTAATAATGAGATTTCTAAAAAAAAAGTGGGTTTGTTAAAATAAAATATTTTTTATAAATCTAATTTTTTCACAAACTTTGAAAAATATATAACAAAAATTTATATACAATTGAGGGAATTTGTATTGTCTATCGAATGGCGTAAACAAATTTTAAATCTATTTGGTAGTTTATGAGTAATTTGGATTTTTAAAAAATTCTTAGTGTGACATTTTGACCTTCGATACCTGCAACAGTTTTTGTGTCTTCCTCAACCACCATGCTTCTACAAAGAAACGGGTCCATTGTCTACGTCCTCCTTAAAATAATATGACTGTTGAACGCAAGCGAAAGCTCGCTTACTTCCTACTTTTACAGTCTTCACGTGCGACATCTCGCTTACTTCATAAAGTTTTCGTAGGTGAAGACCGCCGTAAGAGAATCTTAATTTTTTGTGCTTGTTGTTTACTGGAACTTATGCATAATATGCAAATGGCAAAGGCAGCCAGCTTCAAAAAATAAGCTGCATAATGGCCCGTTCACATAGGACTTTTGCTTTGCTTTGCTTCAGAGTTTCGCTTTGACAGATAAGTTCAATACATGATGTTATATGAGTCCTGCTAAATACAAAGCGAGAAAAGTAAAGCAAAGCAAAGCGAAGCAAAATTATGGGCAACTCTCAACTTTTGTACGCTTTGGCAACCAGCTGTTATCATTTCCATTTTATTTTTATTTTGGCGTGCGTATACACACTACAGACACTCGCGAATTTCACACATTAGTAGCATAACTACTACTACTTCCATCATATCAGTAAAATTCATTTTTTTATTCTATCTTTAAACAAAACAGCAGAAACTGTCAAAGCGTTCTATGTAGCTGACCTTCTACGCCTCACGCTTTGTTGTTAAAGTTCGAACTGTCAAGCAAAGCGAGGAAAGTTCTATGTAAACGGCCCATAACTGTTGCAATTTTTAAAGTTTTGCGTTTTAATGAAGGATTAAAATCACCAAAATTTCTCAATGAATACGTTCTTTTCGGTAGAGTTTCACTATTGGAAAATGTTATCGAAAATGCACATTTCGACCGTGTCCTTTCGAAGCATAGCGTTTCTTATCATATTAGCTTTGACGCAAGAATGATAGAATACAAGATTATAATTCCCTGCGGCGAAGTGACAGATCTCGCCTTTTGTAAACAAGAATACCGGAAAGAGAAAATTTAATAACTTCTAATATTTCAGTGAAAAACGTATTTTAACTGTTTTAAAGGGTAAAACTGTGGATTTATAAGTAGTGATTCAATAAATAAATGTGCAAAATACTAACAAAAGTGGTTCTTTTTCCTAATTTGTGAAAAAAGTTGAGAATTGCCAAACTCTTCAAAAACTAAAGTAGCGGTATCTCTAAGGGCGTCAGGGAATGACACAAGAATGCTGTGAATGGCTACATCAGGTGATCTCAGCTGTGCCGAATTTTGATCTCTATGGGCTAAGATTTTTCACTTGTATTTATACACAATGGTTTGAATGTTCGTTGATTAGAAAGGGCCTTCACACACATCAAACAATTTATCAAATTTCAGTTTTTCGTTTTATTTATTTTTTGTTAAAAATGAATTTCACAAAGCCCAATTGTTAAATTGTTCACTTTTATAAACAAAATACGCCGAGGAAGGCAATTTGATCATACTGCACCTTACATGGTCCACAACGTTAATCAAACAAGCATCAAATTTGACGCAGATCAAAACCACTTTACTTTCGGTCAAACAGTCATCAAACTCATGCATGCCACACACTTACAGTTTATACCAACCTTGTCACAATTTGGTCCATGTAAGCTTCCGATTATATCTACATGTTCCAGAGAACTTAAAAGTACTTTTCTGCTTGTCCTTCGACCAAAGAATTTTAAAGCATACCTTTGACACAGTTTTCGCCGTCATTTGATACCCGATGCCCATACAAAATTGACCGCGAAACTGGCCGTCAAACTGACCACTTGTTTGAGTTACTTTTTCCGCTAATGTACCCGATAGTTATATGTCTGGCTTCTTACACTGCAAGAGCACACTCCTTATGTTCCCGCACGTACGACCTTAAAGAAATAATGAATAACATATGACTATAAGAGTGTTCGTTTGGTAGATAACTTGTAAAAACTTGTACCAACTTGTACCAAATCGCGTTCGTTTTAGTATGAAACGTGCAAAATTTGCAAGGAGAGATCGCAATTTTAACATTTAACTTGGAGGTGAAGTTGCCAATTCGTGCTGGAAAAAATTGTCCCTGATCGTAATTTTGACATTTCAATTGGACGAGAAGTTGTTAATTCGTGCTGGGGAAATTTGTCACTTCAAAAATAAGCAACCAAGCAAAACAGCTGACTGTGGCATATGGTTGCATTTGAGTTAAAAAACACAATTGGATATTCTTGATGCTGTAAGACAAATGGAGGGACCTACAATTTTATGCCGACTCCGAACGCCGAATGATTTTTCGGTAGAAGTTTTTGAAGTGAAAATTCTTTGCGATCGTTGGGCTGTAATTCCAATATCGAATGAAATGAAAAAGCGACAGGAAAAGGGAGGGGATGGCGCGCGTGGTGGGCAGTCGGACGGAAGGAGACATGGGAAAGGAACGAAAACGCAATAGATTCGGAGTAGGAAAAAACGAGAGAGGGGTAGCATACGTGGAGGGGCAGACAGAGTGTGGCAATGATTGTTCTCTACATCACTTCGAACCAGAGAATTAAAGAAAAAGTAAAATTCATACATAGAGCATTATTGGCATATACTCCCTCTGGTGCAGCAAAATCAGGAGAAGATTTGCACACTAGGCCAATTTTTACAAAGTAAATTTAATTTAAAAATGAATAATAATCCCAAAGACTCAACAACCAGATCAGGCACGACAATAGATGGAATTTTCTCAAGATATTTAAATAATTTACAATCACAAGTTTCCATTTCATATTTTTCATACTACAAACCAATTGTATCTTTTCTTGACCATGAAAGTATGGAAGTGAATGAATAGATTTTTTATAAATGGAGACGAAAACATCAACTATCTTTTTTCATTAACCTAACACCCTTAAAAATTCCTGAATAATGAATAGTGGCTTCTGTTATCGGGGAAATATTTCTATCTCACAAAACTTGCTGGCTAGGATGAGTATTTTCATTTCAAGTGCCCATCGAGATCCATGAAGTTTCACTTCTATCGCCTAGCTTTCTAGGCTGACAATTTTTTTCATGGCAGACATACACTCGGAGGTTTACCATTGCCTGCCGAAGGGCAACTGTTATTAGAAAAATCTTTTCTGTAATTTTTGATGTTACTTGCCCGGTCACAAAAAGCATATGCCATTTTATTAGTAATTTTGACAAATACAAACACTTAAGGAAATTATGTAAGTTTTTCGTGGTTTGCTGAATGAGTAAAAACACCAAAAACCATCAACAAATGCCAACACATGCGCTTTCGTTCTAGTAGCACAATTGGAAAATGTTATAAAAACTCACTTTGTGACAACGCTCTCACGAAGCAAAGAGTTCCTTATCATATTACCTCCATTCTAAAAGGCCTTCCTTTCTAAAATCCATTTTCCCTTCTCCTTTTGGGTGGAGCAGTAATTGACCTGAAACGCGTTCTTAAATTTTTTTATGGAATTTCATTTCATTTCATTTGCATCGATTTGTACTAAATTTGCTAAAAGATTTCTTTAAACGTTTATTCTCATTCTACTATATATGTACGTAGCTTAACATAATACATTCCATTTATTGATGCCACGCTGTAGAACTCGATTACGTAATCGACTTTTTATATCTATATCTACAAGATTAATCGGCCAATTACCATACTTAGTTTTTTCCTGAACTAAAATGGCGACTTTTCTACAAATTAATTTGTAATGAGAATTGTTCATAGGAGTAAATAGCCAATTGGTTGTTCAAAGTGTATTAAAGAAGTTTAGGGGCGTATTTATCATAGAAGTAAATAAAGGGAAGACTTTATTTCATTTAAAAATATATATTCTAAAAGTGCTTTTTGTGGCTTGTGCAAATCATCTATCGTGTAAAAAAACCTTGTAATTAAATCGATAGTACGTTACATCAGCTATGTGGAACCAATGGTCTGGAGTTGCGGCTGCTGCTCCAATGCCCCCTATACCGGCGCCTCAATGTCCGCCGCCTCAACCACCTCCTCCATCAGCTGCACCCCCACCACCATCAACCGCACCTCCCCCGGCGCCTTCAGAACCAACAACTGGGACCACAGCAACACCAATTATTGGGCCAATGCTCCCTAGTACAACCACTGTAGCAGCTCCTGCTGCTCCAACAGCTTCAAGTGGTCCATATGGGCAGTATACTGAAGCGCAATACGCCGCATTAACTCCAGAGCAGCAGTATGCCTTGCAACAACACTGGCAGCAATGGCAAGCTTATCAACAAGAATATGCTAAATGGCACGCACAGTACGGCGAACAGGTAAGTGATATTATTCAAAAATTGCATGCTCGTAATTATTTAAAATATAATCAATTATTTTCATACATTTAGTACAAAAGAGAAATGGCTGCAGCAGCTGCTACCGGACAAACTATGAATTTAAATAACTACTATCAGCAGGTGCAACCCCAACCACAAATACAAGCGCAACCACCACCACAACATACACAACAGCAACATGCACCACAACAACCACCACCACCACCTCCACCAGATGGTCAACAAGCAAATGCAAAGTTTCCTGGCCCATCACAACTTTACACACAACCACCACCGCCGCAGCAAATTCAGCCAAGTCCAATACAGCAGGGGCAATCTATTTCGGTTAATCAACCTCCTCATGCCATGCATCAAACTCCACCAGTTGGACCATTCCATAATATGAATTATCCACAGTGGCAGCAAGCTTATCCGCAACAACATCCACAACAACAATTTAATTATAATCAACCCCCTCCAAGTTTTTCACAACAGCCACCGAATTTCGGTCAAATTCCCAATTTTCAGCAACCGCCTCCGATGGCTAACCAGCCACAAACGATTTCTCAACCTCCACCAATGTCCTCGGTGCCACAAGCTATGCAACAAAAGCCTATGCAACCTTACGATAATTCAAATCAGTCCAGCCGAAGCGGCAATCAAGGCAATAACAACAATAAAGGCCCTACTACCGAACCTAATTTTGAACGTAATGCTAACGTCTCTATTGGGCCAAATCCAAATTTATGGGACCCTAATTCAAATCAACATGGCAACGAATTCGCCAAAAATTCAACTGGAAATAACAACCAATGGAATTCCAAACAGGATAATTTCGATTCAAACTTTAGTGGAAATCAATGCGGTCCTGGTCAAAGGGCGCCAAGTAATTGGGATTCGCGAAAAGACGAGCAGAGAAATTCAAATGATTATAATGACTTTTCAAATGACCGTAATCTGAATCCTCAATTCGAAGGTAACAGAAACAGCAGAGATAACTTTGAAAATAATAAAAGAAATCCAAATAATAGTTGGAATAGCGAAAATTCTAATTTAGGACCCCGTATCAATGAAAATCGTAACGAGAACTTCCAACAGGGCAGGCACGGGCCCCAAGGAATGCATAATCAATGGAACAATAACAACCGCAATCAAGGTGGTTTAAATAAGCCCTGGAATAATAACCAAGTAGATAATCAAGACATATTTGATGATGAACGCAGAAATATGGGAAACTTCAGCAAACAAAGAAATCAATCAGCTCCTAATGCACAAGGCGGGGGTAATCGCTGGGGTAATAATAGTGCTAATTGGGCAAATAATAGTAATAGTAATGATCGAGATACCGGATTCAATAATAATTTCAATCCGGGACCTGAAGGAGGCGGTCGAAATTTCGAAGATAATCAATTTATGCAAGGTCCAAACAATAATTTTAACCAAAGATTTGTTCAAAATGAGCGCAATTTTGGGGGTAACTTTAACCAAAGACCAGGAGGACATGGTAGAGACTTTGGTCCAAACGATCCATCAAATCAACGATTTGGAAGTAGTGAAGGAAACATTCGGCCAAATAGCGCAATAGATGACGATCCTGATGAAAATTTTACTGAATATAATGATTCTAATAGAAGGCAAAGATCAAGTGAACGCAATTTTGGCAATCGAAATAATTTTACAAGATTGTCGGATAACAATGATTCCAATTTCAGTCCGCGCAATAACTTTAATACAGGGCCAGAAGCCAGTGGCAAGAACAGTAATCTTTTGAATCCCTTTAATTCTAGATCTCGTTCTAATGATCGAAATTTTGGTCCAGGAGGCAATGGAGACAATTTCGGACAAAACAATAATTTCAATCAAGGAAACCAAGGCCATCGCGGAAATGGACGTAATTTTGGCCCCAATGACGATTTTAATCGGAAATCTGGTTCCAATGACTTTGGCCCAAATAATTTTACTCAAAGGACAGACTTGTCGAATGAACACAACTTTGGACCAGGCAATTTTAATCAAAGATCAAATTCCAATGAACGAAATTTCGGACCAAATAATAATTTTAATAGAAGATCTAACTCCAATGACCGTATTCGAGAGCCTATCCCAAATATTACCCCAAGAGACCAAGTGGAATCAGCATCACTTCAGATTGAAAATAACTCTCGCAATAGTCAAAATAAAGGCGATCGTGAGACTGAAGTACAAGCTCGTGCGGATATGGATAATGAAAATCAAAAACAACGCGCTGATTTAGATGAAAAGAGTTTTGATCTTCAATTTCTACGTTGGGAGGAACAATTCGAACAGTGGAAGCGGGCAAACGCTAATCATCCAGATCGTGAGATGTACGGACGATATGAGAAAGAATTTGAAAAGCAACGTCAACGCATTATGGAACGCCGTGAACAAATGCGAATGAGAAGATTACAACAGTTGGGTGTAGAACCTGAATTGCCTAATAAACCCGTTGAATTACAAGATAGTATAGATAACAAACCTACTCCTGAAGAGGTAGAATATGGTCCTGATGAACACACTGAGGGAGATGAAGGTTCAAATCAACCTTTGGCGAGCGAAGACAAAACAACCACCACGGATACAGAAGTTAATGCTACTGGAGAAAGCGATGAGAAAGAAGAAGTAGCAGAGAAAAATATTGAAAATGAGATGGAAGAAGCTGAAATAGACCAAACAAAAGTTGATAATTTAGAAGAGAGTAAAGAAATTTCTGAAGATAAGGCATTACCAATTTTTGGGAATAAAAAAATTAGTATATCCTTTGTTCCATTAGGAAAGCGGAAGAGCCGCTTTAGTGCTCCTGCAGAAAGTTTGAAAATGTCAAAATTAACTGACCACACTTTAACTGAAGTAATTTCTCTCGATGATGAAGAAGATAATACCCCATCTAACGTCCCTGAGTCTATCTGTAACATTTTTGGCAAATCTGAAGGTATTCCTGGTCTTGATTTGGTGGAAGGGTCAACTGTAAGCGACTCTATTTCTGTAGATAAATCATCCACAACAACATCAACAATAACTACAACAACCACAACAACAACGACATCCCCAGCCAATAAGGGTGGTGATAATGAAATTGTAGACTCGCCGCAGGAAATACAAATTCCTGGTGGTAAAATACCTTCTCTATTCGATGTTGTAATAGAAAAGCCTACTGGCTTTCCAATAAGACAACCCAATTCTGAAAATGAAGAAGATGAAAATGATGATGACGGTGGCGAAGAACAGCAACAGGAAGAAAAGGCACCAGAAGAATTGCAAATTCATCCGAATATTACAAATGCCATTCCTAATTTGGGAGATGCTCTTACAGATCCTGTTTTCATGCAGAAAATTTCAGAAGCTTTAGCGAAAGCTCAGGGGAGGGAAAGCGCCGATCCTACATGCGCACCACCTCCACAATTTCTTCAACAGCTACCAATGCTGCTTCAGCAATTACAACAGCCAAAGCCTAATTTCGATAATCCGGACGGAAATCAATCGGGTTTCGGAAGTAATGATCAGAATTATGGTGGAAATGAATCCAACTTTGGTGGGAAAGGTCCCAACTTAGGTGGAAATGACCCCAACTATGGAGGAAATAGGCCCAATTTCGGCGGAAGTGGATCCAATTTTGGAGGGAATGACACAAACTTTGGAGGAAATGGCCCCAACTTTGGAGGGAATCGTCCTAATTTCGGAGGGAATGGACCCAATTTCGGAGGAAATGGACCCAATTTTGGAGGAAATGGCCCAAACTTAAGTGGTAATCGCTCTAATTTCGGAGAGAGGGGTCCCAACTTTAGTGGAAATAGTCAAAATTTCGGAAGGAATGGTCAAAATTATGGAGGAAATGGTCCTAACATTGGAGGTATTGGTGCAAATCGGCCGAATTTCGGAGACAATGGCCCAAATCGGCCGAGTTTCGGAGATAACGGCCCTAATCGGCCAAATTTCGGAGATAACGGTCCAAATCGGCCGAACTTTGGAGATAACGGTCCTAATCGTTTGAATTTTGGAGATAACGGTCCAAATCGATCGAATTTTGGAGGAAATGGCACTAACTTTCGTGGCAATGGTCCGAATACCGGAGGAAATGGGCCCAATTTCGGTTTTAATGGGCCAAATGGTGGTAATGGGCCGAATTTTAATAGAAACGGACCAAATTTCAATCGTTTTGGGCCTAATGGTCCAAATTTCCGCGGGGGAAATGGCTCTAATTTCCAAGGTGGAGGTCCAAACTTTAGAGGTGGCAATGGTCCAAGTACTGGTGGTGTTGGCGGAATCGGGCACAATTACGGTAGAAATTCCAACAACGATGATCGAAATAATTTTGGCAGAAATAATAACATGCCAGATCGCGAAGGGCAGAATTCATTCCGACGTGGCGGTGGAAATACCAATAATGAGCCCGAAAACAAAGAAGGGCCAGGCGATGGAAACGATACTACTGGCACTGATAATTCAAATACTTCATGGGTTGACGGGTATGTATACGATTTATAAAAAGTTTACCACAAGTTATTCAAATTTTTTGCATAAATATGAAAGAGATGTGAGACCCGAATGAGTAAATTTGTTAAAGGTAATGATGCAAAATCCGCATTCATCTAATCAATACACTTTGATATGCCGTCCTCGAATTTTCCCTGAACTATGTTAGTTGAACCGAACTCTTAAAAAAAATTATTTCTTTTCCAAATGTCTTTGATATGTATACAACATTACATTTTTCAAGAATTTATTTGTATTTTGCTTTAAAAGGTCCTTCAACCATTTTTGCTGGTCGACAATATCTCGAATATGTATATGAAATATGAAAATATAGTATTCATAAAGTATTATATTATATATGTACATAAAGATATAAAGCTACATTCCGTTGAAAAAATTATTCCTCAGAGAAAAGTTTGTATATCAAAGCACTGGATCTGGGTTTCATGGTAGAATATTTTCTTGATTAATAATATACTGATTATAATATATTTTTAATTTGTACGCTTAATACATGATCTATCTATGTATGATATCTATAAAAACATCGTTTGTGGAAATAAGGAATATAATATGCGAGTGAAAAACGAAAGTAAACACGTTTGGAAAAAGGTGTTTTGATATTCTATTACTTAATATAAAGCTAATTCCTTGTCTATGTCTAGCGCAACCTGGGACCAAAAGTATTTCTTGAAAATAAGGAAAGCTTTTAAATACAGCAAGTTATTGATTTTCTGAGTTTTGAAACATTCAGTTGACCGAATATGATACCCAAATAAATATGTAATATCACTATCCTTCGGTTTAGACTGAGTTTTCACCAATGCGGAATCCTTATTGGGATTTAATGCCTGGGCAAAAATTGAAAAAATGGATGGGTTTTAATGAAATTTTGTTTTCGGATAACTCTCCGACGTTAGTTGAAAATTTTAATATGCCAACAAAATTTATTTATTTATTTATATATTATTAACATATTACAATCAATAAATTACATAATAATAGAGAGTCTGACGATGGCAGTATCAAAAATCAGTGTTTTTTTTTAGACAAATTCACACTTGGACTTTGTGATACTAAAATTAAAAGGGTTATAAAACTGCACACTAGAACTCTTTCTAGATGCTCAGATTAGAAAGCTGAAACTTAGATAAAACTTTGCCGACTTTTTCCAATATTTGCACAATGTGTGAAATTTTGATCTATGTACATATATAGTATATGCAAACGTTTCACAAAATCTACCGATTTTGATACTACCAAATAAAATTGGAAACAATCAATCAAGTAAAAATGTTTGTCAAAACTTAATTTTTCTTTTTACGAAAGAACGTTTATTAAGGACCGGTACATAAAGTTCTGCAAATTTGAAAGTCGCTGCAAAATTTGTAGCAATAACATAGTAGGCTTTGAAAAGAAAGGTATCACAACAACGAAAGAAATGAATATGAACGAAAAGCTCCCCAAAATTTTGTACATTTGGACGAATAACCGCAATATTAGTTACAAAAAGTTTGTGAAACACAGTTGAGCATCTTATGACACTGCCCGAAGGACTGTTTTGGGTGGGTCAGTAAAGGATAAGGTCCAAATGGATCAGCAGACTTTCAGTTGGAGGACAACGTTATTATTATAATTAGGAAGAAAACCACACATGTGCAGGTCACTCGAATTAAGAAGAAAAATGGTATAAAAAGAAAAAAGTTGCAAAACGAAGGGGAAAACAAATTTCAAAAGCATTTACCTCCGCGCGTAAGATGTATGAGACACAACTGACGACGAAACTTATTTGAAAATGGGCTTAAGACATTGCCGCTTGTAGTCTGGAGAAGACGTATGTATTTGAACCGAAAAAAGCATCCAGATAGAAAAGTTTGGCAGAAAAGTTCTAATCTGCCAAGCCATTTGTGAATATGGGCTTAAATCCACGCCGTTTTTCACCATGGGAACCATCAACAATGAAATTTACATGAAGGAGTGTCTTCAATAACGTCACCTGCCCTGCCTTCGTCATCATAAGGCTCCAACTAGATTTTGGCCGGATTCGACTCCAGCACATCACTCAAATGTCACCCAAAAGTGATTCGAACAATGTGCATTGAGTAAGGAATGACTTGAATCCTCCAATATTGGCCTGTGATTAAATCCCGACTTTTGATAGTTGAGAAACCAACCAAAACAAAGACAAAAATAAAAAGAATATGGCGGATAGCATCGCCAAAAGTGGACGAAACCGTTGTACAAAACTTTATTTTCCTATCATCACTGCAAACATGTACTTTTATATTAATAACAACAAACCAATTGTATGCACATAATTACCGTTCTTTAATATGCAGAACTTTCTGTACCGGTCCTCTCTCTGTATTTTGACTAAATGACTGTTATTATAATGGTAATTTACATAAATCAAAAATATGCGATATATGCGTTTAATAAGTCCCACAATTGTTAGCTGTAAAAGCTGGTTAAAACCCTATTCAGAATTTTGTTTTCCGCAATTAATTTTAGTTAATAACTGTAATAACACTAAACTACAAAGTGACAAAATACATTTGAACAAATACTAGCTTTTCCTCAATGCGTTATTATAAAGAAAGTATATAAGCATGTGCTGAAAATCGTACGATTTGCTATTTTTTTTTATATTACTAAAGTAATTAAGGCCGCCGTAGCCGAGTGTGTAGCGTGTGCCTGGTTGGTCCTGGGGTCGAATCCTAGCCGGGTCAAGTAAAATCAAAAATTATGGAAAAGTTTTTGGCAATGCTAAACCTCCGAGTGTATTTTTGACATGTACTGTAGGTTCTTCAAGTTGTGGTAGAATTGTTGTCAGATTATTATAGCAAATGCTGAAACTTAGCAAATGAACTATAAAAGAAGTGCCTGTTATGCCAAAAATGTTTTTGTTATGCCGGAAAAGATATTTTCGAATCGTACGATTTCCAGCATGTAGCCGATATTTATAGATCTTCTCATCAATTGACCAATTTTGGCCAAAGCGATACATATTAAAACGGACACTTGATACAATTTTTGAATTAATACAAATTTACAAATGTTCGTCCTAAGCTCGTTTTTTTTTTACATACATAGCACATAGATAAGTATTTGCTTTGCCATTTTTTTTATCAATAGAGAAATAGTTGGAGCCCTGCAGCGAAAAACCAAATTGAAAAGCAAGCCAACATACTGGAAAATGTTATAAAAAATGCAAATTTTGACAGCGCTCTCACGAACCAAAGAGTTTCGTTTCCAGTTATCTACTGAATGTCTATGGTTTAGTTTCGCTCATGGAAGGTAACTTTACTCTGCCGTTCGTGATAGCTAACGCATACAAAAACGCAAAAAGAAGCATAAAGTTAGTGCTCACAAAACAAATTTAAAAATTGAAAAAATATTAAATTGAGGAATGTTTTATTGCTTTGTTTGGGGTTTGCTCATGATGAATATTTGTACTAAAACCGAAACCAAGCATAGGGAAAAGACATTCCTTTGGTTTGTACTCGCCTGCTATTGAAATGCCCCATTTATTGGTTGTGTTCGGGAGCACAAACTTTTCGTACTAATTTTCGGTTTGTTTTCGTTGTCTGATTTATATGGATTTGCACAAAAAGATTATTTTATAAAGTGCCAACAGCTTTTCTCCTTTCGACAAATATGTTTTGATAATTTTGGTTAAAAGAATAATCTACATTATTTTTTCTTTCTTGCTTGATTGAGGATTGAGGAGGATTGAGTTCCCCCAAAGTTTTTACTATGTACTATATAGCTCTCTAATGTATTTGCAATTACTTATGTAAATTAATGTTAGACTAATATTTTTTTTTTAACATTATCCTGTGAAGGTCTACGAACGTCAATAATTGTTATAGCATGGTACAAATTTTTTAAGTCAGCAATAACTATTATTTTTGAGAATGAAATTATAAAAATCTTGTCGTAATAATTATGAGATTTTTTTTAAGTCATCGATACTTATATTACACATATCTTTTGATAATAATTATGAATGAGAAATATCTTTTAAGTCCTCGGTAACTATTGTTTTGAGACTTATGTATAAAAGTCTCCATAATAATTATAAGTGAGGTCAATTTTTTAAGTCTTCTAAAAACTTATCTTAAGACTTTTATTAAAAATGTGTTTCCAAAATAATTCTGAGTGAGAAAAAAAATTGTAAGCCTTGAAGTACGGAATCATTTCGAGCGTAGCTCGGGACTGATGAGGGAAGTTCAGGATCAGTTTAGCACTCGAGCCTAGTTCGGGACTGTTGTAACATTTCGGGATGATTTCGCGACTAGTTCTGGCAAAGTTCAGGATCAGTTAGAGACTTGTTCGGGATCATTCGCGACCGAGTCGCAAAATAGTCCTGCACTAGTGCCGAAATAGTCCCGTATTTCAAGACATGCAAATTTTGGTCTCATTCATTATTAATACAGAAAGAATTTTGTAACATAAGTATCAGGATAAAGATGACTCAAAAAATATTTCTCACTCATAATTATTGTGAAAATTTCTTTATAATTTTAGTTTCAAAATAATAGTTGCCGTTGACTTAAAGAAATTTGTATCATGCAATAAAAATTATCAAAAGACTTAAATTTCTACGAGAATTTGGATGACTTTAAAACTAAACTATCTAATAATTTTTATACTGGGTTCCTGATTAAAAGTTTTACCTTTAGATGCTCCCTCAATCATCTTATAATTACTCTTGCCGACAAGAAATCTGACCAAATGATATTTGATATGTATGTATGTGAATTTTTTTGCTGAATCCGAATAAGAAATGACAATATAAAAAGTTTTAAATATTTGATTGTATCGGTCAACTATGTTCAGAGATAATTACAATTAAGTGGCTTATCTCTGTGTTATTGAAGAAATATCGGTTATGTTCATCCCACCATTATGACATTTTTCAATTTTTGCTCACTAAATGTAGGGATTACTGTTTGTTTGAATTCTCTTCTAAAGTAAGGAATCTATGTAAGTACACCTGAGAACGTTGAAATAGTCGTGCAACCTATTGTAAAATGTTGACCAAGTATTGGTTTTAATTTAATGATTGCAGTTGCAGTTCCGCCTCCCAAGGTGTAACATATTTTATGGTTTAAGGTCAAGGCCAGCGGTTAGGAAACTTTTTAAACAAAACCAAATTAAGTTTATCTCGTCTTAATTTAATTTTTATCGATATTTCGACGTGAGTTTGAAGATAAGATTCAGTCGAACAGGCGCAGTCAAGAGAGTAAGTTGTGATTGTGCGTTATTGCATGTATATACAGTCACGGTCAAATAATTAACAACGATGTCCTGATAATCAGTTATTCTTGTCTGCTTTACAATTTGCAATGAATAAATTCACATTTTATAAAGGATCCAATTATTGAAAGTGTACATTGATTTAAATGTCGAAATTTTTTATTTACTTGCGTTAGTTCGAGAGATTTTCATATTTCTTTAAAAAACCTGCCGGTCACATAAATAGCAACGAAAGATTTTATTTGTATTTATTGTTATATATTACATAATTTTGGTAAGATTATGCCTTTTATAGAAAAATACAACAATTTTATTATATTCTAGCGTATTTTAGAGTGTGAAAATAGTGGGTAAAAATAAATCTTGCGACGAAACTATGAGAGCCATAATAGTTAAATTCCCCACGGAGGCGGTAATATTATGGCCTGGGATGCTATGTCATGGCGAAGAGTTGGGCCCTTTACAAAAATTGAGGGCCGTATGGATCAGCATCACTATATTTCAATATTGAATGATGTAAAGCTTCCTTTTTGCGATTAAAGCATGCCCTTTACATGGATCTTTCAACAGGGCAACGATCCGAAACATACGCCACGAGCGACAAAACAGTGGATGGAACAAAATATGATAAAATTGTTAGACTCGCCTTCATGTAGCCCAGATCTGAACCCCATTCAGAATCTCTGAGAGTACTTAAAGAAAAAAGTTCGATTGCACAAAATAAAAAATTTCCCCGATCTAATGGCAAAGATCCAGATACATACATATATATATAATATTAATTTCACTACAATAAAAAACCTTTTTTTTTAAATAAAAAACGAAGCGTTGTTAATTATATGACCGACTAGGGACTTAGGGCTTGTTTTGTGCAATTATTATAAAAAACGCAACATAATAAAGTTGTACCGAAGAAACAATACTTTCAGCGACATTTTGTTTGGAGTTTTTATTGAAACATATTTGGATATCGGTGCGTTGTTAATTAGTTAACCGGAGCTGTATGTCTAATAACTTCAATAATTGCAGTCCTGAAGAAGTCGAAATATCGATAAAAATGAAATAAATACAAGAAAATTTTTAGTTTTGTTTTATTTAAAAAGTTTACTTACTACTGGTCTTCAGCTCAAAACATAAAATATATTAGGTCTTAATTTAATTTTTACTAAAAATATAGCTTATATTTTAACAAAAAACATATGTATACATCAAAGTTCTAAATTTTACAGAAAATTTCGCAAAATTACGCAAATTTTCACTTAAATTTCAAAATTTACTTGAAATTTTAGGATTTTTTTTAGTAAGCATTTGTAGCCCAATCAATTTTAGTATTATAAAATAAGGGGCTCTCGTTGATTTTTGATATATTTTTTGCTGACGGTATTGCGCATTTTCTTCTATACAACAAATTTCGAATATTCGTTATATTTCTAAATATTCTGAGTTAAAAGTTTAAAATTTGCGGAATTTTCCCAAGTATTCTGCAAAATTTGGCACTTTGATTTGTATGTGTTTTGTTGCACAATAAGCTATACTTTTTAGTATAAATTAATAAGCACAAACACTTAGTAAACATTTGATAAGCTTATTTAATTGGCAGAATGAATGATACTGTTTCAAAATGTTTAAAATAGTGATGACACCGATAATTGTTTCGGCGTAGAACTCAAAGTGTAAAGTTAAAAAATATGACTCAGATTATCGATACCTTACTGTATTTAAAATAAGCTTTTGTGGGAGAAGTGGAGTTGTAATTTATTTACTAATATAGATTTAGATGCAACCTTAATACATATGAAATTATTTCGGTGCTGAATCCATTAGACATTGCAATTAAGTAATTATATTAAAAATGGTTCGCGTTAGTTGTGAGATAAATACAATATCTAACTCCGAATTTAAAACACAACTTAGAGTATGCAGTTTTGAAGCCAAATCAATTTTTTATAATGAAGTGCAAGTTTCAAGTGATTAAAAATTCGCATTGATTTTTGATAATTCGTTTTATTTTTACTGATTTTCCTCCATATAACGAAAGCTTAAATTTTTTTGTAAGTACTTAAAAAAATTATTAAAAAGTAAATTAATAAGTGGGCCATCTGCATTATATTAAATGTTCGTTATATTATTAAATGTTTGTTCCTTATGATATGTACAACACAAAGCAACATAAACAAAAGTTGTGGTTTTTCCATCACAATTATAATATTTCAATATTTTAAGTCTTCCTCCAAAATACATCGGGAAAATATTAAGGTTCACGTGAGCTGAATAGATTTGAAAATACCCCCAAAAATAGATTTGTTTTTTTTTTAATTTAAATTTTTTTTTTAACATTTATGGTTGATAAAACCAAGCCTAAAAGGCCGGCATAAAAAATTAAAAAAAGTTTTCAACGTTTCAAAACATTCTTTTAAAAAAAGTATAACAGCATACTCGTACGTCCGTTGACATTTTTTTTTAAACTATTTTTATGTAAATCTTTTAAGCTTAAACAGCTTTACGATTTAAAAAGAAAAATTATTTAACCCTCATCGGTTCTTTGATATACAAATTTATATATACAATTTTTGAATTTGAATTTGAATAAAAAACTAATCGTTGAAATGATGTGGGTTTTAGTAAAGTACATTTATTTTGACTGAAAGACGTGAAATCAAGATGAAAAGATTTTGGGCATGCCCGGTACATTCCCAATATGAATAGTTACACAACTCAACTCGATTGTTGGTACTAATTTGACTCTGGTAGATCAGATCAAAGATCTAGGGGTGTGTTTTGACTCTAAACTCTTATTTACTGTCCATATTAATTTCATTGTTCCTAACGCCTAATCCATGCTCGCATTTGTTCGTCGTAATAGTTCCGATTTTTCTGATTCACATACCCTTAAAAGCTTTATATTGTATTGTTGTTAGGTTTCTGTTGGAATACGCCTCAATTATTTGGCGACCTTTTCAGAATTGGGCATTTGCAGAAATTTTTTATCGAGCTTGCACTAAGATATTTTACCTTTACGGCACCTATAAATTCCTATAAGTCACGTTGTTTACTTTTAAATCTGGAATTGCTTGTGGATAGAAGGAAATTTCCATCCTACTCTTTTATCTTCAGCGTTCTTTCTAATGTTGTTGATAACTCGAAATTTTTGCAAAGAATACCGCTTAATATTCTTCAAAGAAATTTGAGGCTTTCTGACTCCTATTGGACGCGCTTCGGGGAAATTAATCAAATCAAGCAATTGGTTGGTATTGATCTTACACTTTCTGGAGTAGTTCTAAAAAAACATACTCTCTAACTGCCTTAATCTAAGTTATTAAAAAGCTAAATCGTATTTTTAGGGGTAGCCAGTAAGAAACTACGTATTCATTGACTGAAATAAATACATAAATCGGTTCCTATCTGAAGCTCGTCAATATATAAACAAATCCGTTATTTTTCGTACTTGCTTATTATTGCACTGTTATTGTACAGTTTGTTATTCACTGCGTGCAAATATTCTGAGTAGTACTGGGTAGTATAAAAGTATGTAAAGGGTGTTTTTTTAGACTGATAGAACTTTAAATTGAAATAAAACCCATAAAAAATGAAGTATGATGCCAAATTTTTTTTTATTTGAAAGATATTTTCATGACATTTAATATTTAAAAACGATTTTTGGCATATGTCCGCCACGACTAGCATTGGTGAATCGGATGCAATCAGTCCAATTTTGAATTTCCATGTTATGGATGGACAAAGTCCAACTTGTTGAGCACGGCGGCGAATAGACAAATTCGGATCTTCTCCAACACTATCACTTACAGCATCAATATTTTCTTCTGTACGTACAGTTCTTTGTCTTGTTGTTAGTTTTTCATCGAGTAGAGTAAATTTTGTTCGAAATTTATCAACAGTTCGACGAATAAGCTGCTCTGATGCTTATGATGATGATTATGTGGACCATAAAATTCACGAAGTGCTCTATAAGTTTGGCGAGCAGAACACTGATTTTTAAAGTAAATTTCCACAATTTGTAAACGTCGTTGCGGCGTCATTCTTTCCATGATGATTTGTCAATGCTTACTGAACAGAAATGTCAAAACGAAATGTCATTTACCAGCTGTCAAGTGACAGCTATCCCTATCGAAATCTCTATCAGTCTAAAAAAACACTCGTTGCATACATATGTATGGATATATTTACGAGGTTATTTCAATTGCATTCGATTGATTTTTTGATTATTCTGTAACAATAGAACGAATTTCGCGTGAAAATCGAAAAAGAGACGAGTATGAAATTGAGATTCCCAGATCAAAGACTTTCTGAATGAAAAGTTACGTGTGTCAACTTTTTTAACTTCGTATGTACAGTGGCTCATATAAGTATTTTGCATATGAAGAAAATAAACCAAACGATAAATATTTTTGCATTTGTTCCTGTTTTATTTATAAATTATGAATTCAATTCATAACATATCTACTCCGCGATGCAGAGAAAAGAAGGTGACGACAAAAGCACTTCCGTTACTTCGTACTTGCCTCGTTTGAAGGATTGACGTCACAACTTACTCTTAAAAAATTGATTTTTCAGAGTTTTGAGTGATTTTTACAAAAAGTTAAACACAGAATAATAAATGTAAAGTGCTGTGCTTTGTATTTTAGCAGTTGTAGTGATAGTGCAAATAAAACGTCCAAGTGCAGTTATCACCTTCCTTTTCTCTTCTCGCTATTCCTGTGGCAGGAATCGCTATGGCGTGTAGCGTACACGCCAGCGTTGTCGTAACCTGGTTTCCTATCATTCTTGTATCTTGTCTTTACTTCGCTGAGACTTCATTAACACATAAACAATCATTGTGCTTAGGAACAAACTGTAAACAATTCCGAATTTGTAACTCGCAAAAGTATTTTGCATCATTAGGCAACTCACAAAAATATTTTGCTTATTTTTAAAATCAGTTTTTTGGAGCAGATTTGATTACTTGTTGCAAATTCGCAGTCGAATTTATGGTTACTAGAGCTTATTTCTATTGAAATTGTCATAATTTGAATCATTTTGTTTATAATTATGATAGTGCGTGCATCAAAAATGCCAAGAGGTAAATAAATGACATTATCGGAAAAAAATAATTTTGCACCTTCACAATGAAGGAAAATCTCTAAATTACATTTACGATATGTTTAGCCGATGCCGTCAAACGATAGAAAATGTAGTAAAACGGTGTAAGGTGCGCGGCGGAACGCAAAATACTTAAATCCAACCCCGAAAATCCACATATCTCCGCACCAAAGCTTAACGACAAGCATAAAGCGGATCTACACACACAGGTTTCTGATGAGATAGTGCGTAGAGTGTTAAGGACGCATAATATTCATGGTGGCGTGGCTCGAAGAAAACCGCTTATTTCAAATATTGATAAAGAATGAATAAAGGCGACTTTTATTCGCCGACCCTACAAAAGTAAAATTTTGAGTTTCGGAAAACTGTAATATTTAGCGACGAAAGCAAATATAATATTTTTGAAACGGATGGCCGTCGTATGGTTTGGCGGAAAAAATGGGTTTGGCATGAAACGGTTTTTTTTCGCACGACAACGACCCGAAACATACGGCTGACAACGTTAAAATGTGGTTACTTTTCAACGCAAAACATTTTCCAACACCTCCTCAAAGCCCTGACATAAACCCTATAGAAAACCTTTGGGCATACTTTGAATATAGAGTGCGTGAACACAAAATTTCATCAAAAAATAGTCTCAAAGAGCTTTTACAGAGGGAATGGGGAAAAATACCACCTGAATTTTGTCGAAAGTTGTAAGATTCGATGCCAAAACGCTCGATACTAGATAGTTTCTACATTTATTTATATATCACTTTTAGTCAAATGCAAAATACTTTTGTGAGTTACACAACGATGTGTACCTGTATTTTTTTTTTTTGAGTTAACGAAGCCACAGCGAAGTTATGAGTTCATATGTTATTGAATTTAATACATAATTTAAACAAAAAAATAAAATCGTTTGTTTTATTTTCTCCATATGCAAAATACTTTTGTGAGCCATTGTATGTATTAGCTGAAGAATTTAATAAAATTCGCATGACTATTGCGGGCACAATCCGAAACAAATAGGAATGAAGGTCCACCGGTATTGATTGATATGCGTAAAAATTCAGTATTTTCAACTGAAATCGTATACAAACGCACATTACAAGCTATTATGTTGTCAAGTGCAAGTGTTACTCGTCGCTACCGTTTCATTATCCTATTATGTGCTCAATAATAATATAATAAAGTTAATGTAAACCAGGAAGTTTAGAAAAATAAATCTAATATTATTTTATATTACAACAAAATCAAGAATGGTGTCTAATATGATTAATTTGAGTGTATTTAATGTAGTGTATTAAGTATTTTGTTTGTTCGAATATTTATTGACTGGAATGCTAATCGGCATCGACTTTTCATTGAACAACCTGGAATGGCTCTTGTTGAACCATATGTACTCGTATATTGCAAGCAGATCACCAAGAACAAGTGATGGAACTGCTATATGCGATGAACTAATTCGACAACTTTTTGAGGGGACGGATGAGGGTTAAGGAACTATTTTTACTTATAAAAAAATGTATTTTTGGTTGTAATTTCAAATCAGTCTAGCTCACGTAAATCTTAATATTACTGCGATATAGTTTGTTTGATGTGTTGAAATATAATTAATTTTATAATTCCGTTGGAGAAACACTCCCGTTTTTTTTTTGTATGGGGAGTGATGCACCCTAATGTATATATTTAAAAAAAAATAAGAATGCCTTTTCACAAATGCTTGATTTAAACAAATTAAGTATTAAAATTTGTTGAGAGCTTTGATAGCTAAAGCGTTGCAAACATTTTCCATATAATCAATTTTATATAATAGTATATACAATAGATAAGAAATGCTCAATTGTGATTTATATTTACTTAAGATATTTATGATTAAATACATACATATCCATATGGGTCTCCATAAATATAAATAATTTTCAAAAACAGTCGCCTAACAAACAGACCACAAGTCTGTAAAATAGCTTATATTAAATCACATCAGCTGCGGGAGGAAAATGTGCCAAAACTCGTTAAAACCACCAATATAATTACTTAATTACTATGTTTCTGACTAAATATGTACTTACATACATATGTATGTATGTACATTCGTCTTCTCATTGCTCATTATTGTAAATCGTTGTCTTTCAAAACAACGTTCTCTTCGGTCTCACAAATCTACGTGTAGTGTGTCAATGCAAATTTTCAACTAAATAAAATAGTGTAAATTCACATTGATAAAACTGTTAATACTGGAATTTCAATTCCATTCCTTCTCTTTTCATTGACCCTTGCTAACACGCTTTACATATTATATGCAAAACGAAAATGTGAACAATCTACAAATCGTGGATCCATTATACAATATTAATCCACTATTCAAATGCAATTAGTGGTGGTAATAAGAAGCCAAACTATAATAAAAGACAGAGGAATTCCAAGTCTGGCAACCGCAAATAGAGCAGAAAATCTACATACCATAGCAGTCGAAATAGTTGTTCGCTTATACTTATTTAAAAATAATCGCCTGAAAACAAAAAGCTCTTTATGTTTAAAAGCAAATAGTATGAAAAACATAACAGCAACACAAACTCTAATTTACGAATTATTTGTTTTAGAATGATAGTTGTTAGTGAAACAACTTTTGATTTTATTTGTAATGTCTCGAGAGTTGCCCAAAATACAGTGAATTAGTAGCCAACTTAACTTCGATTTATGTACTGGTGATAGTATGGTACATGTTGCTGCTGTAAATGCAGACAGCATGTGATTGTCAAGTATATAAATAGTGGAGGAGTGGCTGCGGTTAATGTTCTTACGTATGGTGGGAACAACATCTGGCGAGATCAAAGTTAATTGATTGAATATGAAATTATAAACACTTACCCTTCTTATATACATAATTTATACCCTATTAAAAGGTATAGAATAAAAGTTTAAATTTTATCAACCTAAATGCTTTAATTTATTTATAAATAATAAAAAAGGGCTAAAGAGGGGGGGTGAATCTGTTGTTCAGATATTTTAGAAGTGCAATCTACGCTCAACGCTCTCATGATTTAACAAAACTAAGTCAATATATTTTTGGAAATTGTGTGAAATTAAGATTTTGGTGGAATTTGATTTTAATTCAAGTTACCGGAAATCATGTCATCAAATTTATCTTAAATGCTCAAAAATAGAAAGAATACCTTGTTCCCAAGAATGATAGAATACATGATTGCACCTTTCGCGTCCTTTCATTGTCGATTTGACAACACCCACCCATTCGCTGACGAAATAAAAGTATTTTTATTCTATTTTACACAAACAATGCCAAAAAAAACTTTCAATCCTTCTGCCGTTTTCCCGCTTCTTTTTTATAATCTTTTCTTTGCTATTTCATTCTCTAGCTTTTATTACGTGACTTTTAGTTGCCCTCCAGGCGGGGGGTGCAATCTCCTTTTCTATCCTTCTATACTAGCAGCCAAATATTTGGGTTTATTAAATCACGGGGGAGCTGCTGATATACAGATACATATACATATGTATATATCTGTGGAAATTTTACAAAATAACTTATATCGAGCTATCACTTCCTTCGTGTTTAGCTTAGCTACACAATTTTGGATTATTAATTTTTCTTGTTAAATATTAGAATTTATTGGTCTGAAAATATAAATTCTTAAGCCAAAGAACTTGATTTGTCAAAATTCCACAGATATATATTTTTATATGTATGTACATATAAGGCGAATTCATATAAGGTCGTGTTGAGCAAGCAGCTGAGTGAATTCGCTTGCTGGACGGAATGTAAAAACTATGTGTTTGTTGTAATTCTCACCGATTCTCAATGTCGTTGTCGTACAATTTGTTAGTGTACATTTTTTGTTGTTGTACGCTCAACACCACCTTCTATGTATGGATGTATATGTATACGCACGTATGGTTAAAATTGAAACACGACGTTTAAAATTTTTTTTCTTGGAAAATGGACGTAACCCGCTCTTTTTTAGGAAAAATTTATATCTCCGAAACTACTTGACCAAACTCTACCAAATTCGGCACACATACTGCATTTCAAATCAGTAAGCAAAATTTTGATAATTATTAAAATCGGGCAAACACCATGCCCCCCTCTCATATAACGGTAATTTAAAAAAATAAAAAAGTCAGCATTAAAGGCAATTCGCTCAAATTTAATATGAAGGATGGGGCTATACTAACAAATACACCGAATAAAAAAAAAATTGGAAATGGGCGTGTAAGTATATCTCAGAATGTAGCTACCAAAGTCTACCAAAATTCCAAAAATTGTACAAACCGGGCCATAACTACGCTCGTTTCTCATATAACGGTAATTTTCAAAAATCAATTTATTTAAGCAACTATTCAAGAGAATTTGCTTAAATTTAATATGTGGAATGAGGTTGCACAAGCAAATAAACAGAATAAAAAAATGGTAATAGCCGTGCACCACCCATATTCAAACAACTAGACATATCTCTAAAACTATGCCATCAAACTCAAACAAATTTGGTGCATTAGGTAAATTTTCGAAAAATGTAAAAATTGTACAGAAACCATGCCCACCTCTCATATAACGGTAAAAAAACAAAAATCTAAAAAATCCGATATACATATACATATAACTATAAAAGGCAATTTGCTTTACTCTCATGGACAAGATTGAGTTTGAGAATGAAATACATGAATCATAAATGTTGGAAATGGCCATGGTATCGCCCACCTGGCAGCAAAAATAGGTATATACATATCTCCGAAATTTCTTTATCAAATTCTACTACAATACATTACGTACATTTTGTATTTCTATTCAGAAAGAGCCATTTTGAAAATTATAGGAATCAGACTATTTAATTTAATTGGGGAGAGAAAAAATTATAGAATCAATCAACATTTTGGGTGGTACGTTAAAATCATACTAACTTCCTTTTTTTATTTAAATCAATAAACGTCGTTTAAGGTTTCAAAAAGATGTTGATGCTTTGATGCGTCAGGCAAGACATATTTTTTTAGATATCGATCAGTGCTTTTGTGATTATATACATATTTTACTTTGATCTAAAGAAATTTTGTATGTATTGAATATCATGTGAGTTTGTATCTACATAAAATAGCTGGGATTAAATGGTGAACAGAAGTTTAGCCCTAAATTGCGGCGTGAGTCCGCCTGCTTCCCAAACAAATATTGTATAGCCTGATATATATATATTGTGCATCTGCATCAAATAGTTGTAGATTTCCAAGGAATTTGGGTTTATTTCTCATATGTAAAATTTTTTATTTTATTTGAAATTTTGTAATTTTGTTGCTAACCACCTATTTTTTATTTTTTTTACGACGGTTGGCTACATCTATGTTTTTAATTTTGCACGAATATTGATTATTGCTTCCTTTTAAGTGAAGAGGGCGCTAATAGCTAGAAATACACCCACCACGTGTTGAGAAAATTTAAAGTAAAAATCCGTTGCCGCGCGTTTTTGTGCAAGCTAGAATTAAAAATTCATAATAAATTCAATAACGCAATTTATGGTTTGATTTTTGTGCAAATTTAATTCTTGTGGTGTGTTTGATACACAGTGTTTGCTTTCTCGCGTAAATTTTGATTATTTTACGAATATTTTTTATAATGAGTGGTGGTTAGCAACAATAACCACCGTGACGTAAGTATTCCTAGAATTTGCTTTTTTATACGGTCACTATGAGTGGGACTTTCTTTGGTATTTACAATATTTTAGGCAATTATTTCAATAATGCAACGATCATTGACGCAAAGGGAAATTGAAGAATGTTTGTATGAAGATTTACCTTCAGGACCTGAAAGTGAAGCGAGTTCCGATGAGGATGAAAATCTAGACACGCCTGAGGTGCCAGTGTCAGTATCGATATTGGATGTGTGTGGGGCAGATGTACAGAATATCCATGAAGAGCTATTCGACGACCAGGATGGCATACCATTATCAAACTTTGTAAGTCAGAAAAATATTGTTAGCTCTCGGACCTTGCAACCTCCTAAATGGAAAAGGACCTTCTCTATGGATATACCTGGCGAGTTTGTTGAGAGTGTGGGCTTAGCTGATCATATAATCAGCTTGGACGATGTAACACCACTCCGATTGTTTCGCATGTTTTGGACAGATGACTTGGTTGAGGTCATAAGCTTTCAAACTAACCTACATATATGCAACACAAGAAGGTAAACCTTTTTCTCCTACCAGTCCTTCTGAAATACAAACTTTCTTGGCCATAAATATGGTGATGGGTATAAAAAAGCTGCCGAGTTACAAAGATTACTGGTCTTCTGCTCCTGATTTACGTGACTTCTACATTTCCTCTTGTATGCCCCTAAATCGCTTCAGCTGGCTTCTTGCATGCTTGCATCTGAATGACAATAATCTCATGCCTGCTAGAACGCCTCAAGATATGATAAGTTATATAAAGTCCGTCCTATGCTTGAAATTCTTCGCCGCAACTTCAGAAATAATTATAAACCTTCCGAATGTGTCGCGATCGATGAAAGCATGATAAAATTCAAAGGTCGCAGTTCTCTGAAGCAGTACATGCCGAAAAAACCTATCAAGCGGGGTTACAAGGTTTGGATGAAATGTGCTCAGTCTGGATACTGTTTGGATTTTGATATATATGTAGGTAAAAAAGGTACTTCTGTGGAGACAGATCTAGGTGCCAAGGTTGTAAAAAACTTTTGCGAAAGCCTTGAAGGGAAAAACCATAAGGTATTTTTTGACAATTATTTCAATGGCTACCCTTTGCAAGTACATCTAAAGGAAAAAAAAGTTTTGGCTTGCGGAACTGTGAACTCAAACAGAAAGTTTTTGCCAGTACTAAAAGATGATAAAGAATTGCGAAGAGGTCAACATGACTATAAAATAAGTGACTCAAATATAAACCTTTTAAAATGGAAAGACAAACGATCCGTTTTTATTCTCTCGAACTATCTAAACCCTCAAGATGTGGAACAATTTACTCGCAGGGAACATGATGGAAGTGCAGTTAGGATCGATTGCCCTCTGGCTGTAAAGAAATACAACAGCAATATGAACTTCGTTGATAAATTCGATCAATTAAAAGCGTGTTACTCCATCGACCGAAAATCCCAAAAGTGGTGGCACCGATTTTTTTTTTTTCATTTCTTGGATTGCTGCGTTATCAATAGCTATATAGCTTACAAAGAGCTTCTGACTAACAGAGCTGATTTGGATAAGTTGACATTGAAGGACTTTCGCCGTTCAATTTATCAGGGGCTGTTAGCACCTTGCTACGTAAACAAACCAGCTCCAGGAAGTTCCGCGATCAGCAATGGATCAAGCCCAAGATCTCCAGTACCAGTTGCTATAAAACGGTATAAGCCTAGCGTGCCTGCTGAAATCCGCCATGAGAGTAATCGACACCAACCGCTTAGAGGCACACCTAGAAGATGCGCCTTTTGCAGTACCAAAAGCGTCCCTGTCCGCACAGTATGGCAATGCAGAACATGCCACGTCCCACTTTGCCTCCGAAAAGGAAAGACATGTTTTTCAGATTTTCACAAGAAATAATTATTTGTAAATTTAGTACCAAATTTTGTATTGTCTTTTTTTCTAAAAATAAATAAAATAGTGAAGTAATTGAGTGCATTAGTTTTAATAAATTTTTGTACCCTTCAGTCATGGTGGTTACTGGTGGTGACCACCTTGTTTCTCAAAAACCTATCGGTAAATCATTTTTTTTTTGCATTCGTGTGTTACTTGTATTCCATATTCACCAATTAACAACAAAAAATAAATTTTTTATGTCGCAGTAAAGAGCGTGACGGAAAGATTTAAAGCCCATTCAATTTCAGTTAAATAAAATGCAAGTAAATTCGCGTTGATTTAGTTAATTTAAATGTAGGCGTGTTATGCTTTTTTCCCATTTAATGAATGCTCCAAATTTCTTGAACAATATAAATATATGAAGAATAGAAATATACAGCCCAGGTCAACTAAATAGCAACGAATCAATCAATTCTTCTTGTTTGCTTTACAACTTGCAATGAATAAATTCACTTTTCTTAAAGGATACAATTATTGAAAATGTACATTGATTTATTAGTCAAACTTCTTTATATACTTCCGTTAGTTCGGGAGATTTTCACATGTCTTTAAAAACAGTCGGTCACATAATTGGCAACAGAAGATTTTATTTCATTCATTGCCCTATATTGCATAATCTTTTTTAAGATTATGCATTTTATAGAAAAATACAACAAATTTATTATGTTCTAGCGTATTATAGAGTTTGAACATAATGGGTAAAAATAAATCCTGCGACGAAACTATGGGGGGACATAATAGTCAAATACCGCAACGACGGAAAATCTTATGACGAAATCGCGACATTTCAAAAGGTATGGTTTTCAACGCTGTACACTATTTCAGAAGAAATAGAACCGTCAACAAAGTTCCGCGTAAGCAAAGATCCCGAATAACGTCGACTGCAGAAGACGAATACACAGTGCGGGAATCTTAAAAATTCCCCCAAAAAACCGCAAATGAAGTTCTTGTTAGTGTTTTTGGTAAAATCAACGCTTCTCCATCGGTAGAAACAGTTGCGAGGCGTTTATTTGGAAGGATTTCTCGGAAGAAACCCTGGTTATCGGTACGAAATCGCTAGAAAAGATTGGAGTTCGCTATCAAACATCGCGATTGGTCTATTAAACAATGGAAAATAGTGTTTATTTCCGATGAAACAAAAAAAAATCGACTTTGACCCGATGGAAAATCTTACCTTCGGCGTCCCCCATTGAAAGCGTATGACCCGAAATATACTCGCCTTACGCTTAAGCACGGAGGCGGTAATATTATGACCTGGGATGGCCGTATGGATCAGCATCAATATATTTCAATATTGAATGATGTAAAGCTTACTTTTTGCGATTAAAGCATGCCCTTTACATGGATGTTTCAACAGGACAACGATCCGAAACATACCGCACGAGCGACAAACCAGTGGATGGAACAAAATATGATAAAATTGTTAGACTCGCCTTCATGTAGCCCTGATCTGAACCCCATTCAGAATCTCTGAGAGTACTTAAAGAAAAAAGTTCGATTGCACAAAATAAGAAATTTCGCCGATCTAATGGCAAAGGCCCAGATGGAATGCCCCGTAGGAGTGAAACAGTGGTTTGAAATTAAGGGTTTGCAACATAATATTAATTACACTACAATAAAAAAAAACATTTTTTTAAATAAAAAACGAAGCGTTGTTAATTATATTACCGATAGGTTTGGACTTGTTTTATGTAATTATTATAAAAAACGCAACATATTTTAAGTATCTTTAAAAAACAAAGTTGTATCAAAGAAACATCAGCGAAAGATGTTTGGAGTTTTTAATGAAACAAATTTTGATATCGGTGCGTTTTTATTTAGTTGACCGGAGCTGTATGTATAAAAACTGCATACACGGAGAATATCTAAAACTGCTGAACAAAGAGTTTACAACTTAGATGACAATGTAACCCTTTTTTAAAAGATGCTTTCAAAGTTGAATAAATGTTTAATCCTACGCCGTGCCGGCTTTTTTGACCGCAGTGTACATAAATCACATGTTTGTTAGTAGAGAAAATCTATTGCCAAGGAAAAATTCGGACTTGCTTGTACGGCACCCAAGAAAATAATTCAGAAATGGAAGTAAATAGCCCGTGGGGAATGCACTTATGAAATTTTTCTTCCATATCTGAATCCTCTTATCATTTGTATACCCTTCGTCTTTTAATTTCGTAATATTTCTGAATTTACGAGTTTCGAAAACGTGAAATTTACAATCTATTTGCAAAAGAGATTTAAATTATTCGCTTACACTTATTATTACTTATAAAAACTTAACATTGAGATAATATCGAGTCTTTACCGCAAAAAAAATGTAAACGTCAAAAAAAAGTAAGCAACATTTTTTTCCAAAATTTTCTTTTTGCCGGAGAAATGTTCCTAGAGCATCCCGTACATTTCTGCTTCAAAAAAAAAAAATTTGAATAAAATTCTCGCTTAAGTTTTTTTTCGCGGTTATGGCTAGATATGTATATGTACATATGTATGTATATGTATATGTAGATGCGTAAAACTTTTACGTGTAACAAAACTCTTTGTTTCTCTCTTGGGGATGGCTGCAAGAAAATTTACTTGAAAAATTATAATACGAACTATGCATATTTCAATTACTTAAACATTCTATAAAATTCTGAAAAGAATCTATGCTAAGGGTATCTTGAAAGTGTTGGACATTTAAATCAAAGGAAGCATCGCTACAGAGTTCTTGTAAACATTTTATGATGTAAAGAGTGCAACAAATTCATTTCCTTAAACTTTGGTTTCCCCGAAAAGCGGTGCGGAAGTACTATAATCGTAACATAAGGAAGAATTTATTGCTTTCGACGAAATCAATCAGCAATTAGTTTGCAGTATAAACTGTTGTTATGTTGTGAAAAAAAAAATGAAAATATTCGTTTAAATCAGAGAACGCAAACAAACAATAGCAAACGTTTTCCTATTTTTTAGTTTAGCTCATGCAAGGTAACGAAACACAACCGATTCATATAAATCGGAAACATTTTGTGAGCAGTAACTTTGCTCCGATAGCGCTCGTGATAGCTACCGCAAACAAAACAATTAAATGCATAAAATAGGGGAACAAATGAAACGTAAAGTTAGCTCTCACAACACAAAACGGAAAATAAATTAAGGGAATTAAACAAGGTGGCGTCCTGTCCCTACTAAGTCATCGGCGACCCTCCTTACCACCTGGACGAAGGAGGTCAAGCTGGATCTCAACTTCCATATTGATGGCATCCCCATACCGACCGTTAATCACCCGAGGATTCTGGGGGTTACATTTGACAGCCAGCTCTCCTTCTCCGCGCACACTACCGCAATCGCCAATAGAGTACAGAGCCGCAACAATGTCCTCACGTCGCTCGCCGGCAGCTCTTGGGGCAAAGACAAAGAAACGTTGTTGGAAATATACAAGGCGATTGGTCGGCCGGTAATTACCTATGCTGCGTCAGTGTGGTCGCCGGGAACCAGTAGGACACAGTGAATGAAGCTGCAGACCATCCAGAACGCCGCACTCCGCACGGTGCCGGGATGCCTGCTGATGTCACCTGAGGAACATCTCCATCAAGAGGTCAATGTGCTCGTACATTGTCCGGCATGTGGAGATTCTTCGCATGATATCAATCACCTATTCACATGCTCTCTGAAACTCACTCATCTAACCCCCCTCTCCCTCTGGTCCAACCCTGTCGAAACTGCAGGTTTCCTGGGCCTCCCCTAAAAGATGAGTTTGACGACAACGACCATGGGTGAATCCGCTCTTCACAGGGCGTGACCAGTCGCTACAACAACAACAACAACCAATCATTTAAAAAAAATTCTGATTAAAAAGTATGGAAATTTTATGAGAATTTGTTGAATTTGTTATAGAACAAATTTTGTAAAAAAATAACGATAAACATTTATCATAAAAAGCTTTGTGGATAATATAAAAAAATCACCGGTCGAGGTCACTTGTTTAAGCAACTGTATTTGTGTCTAGCAATGGTGAGATATTACATTAAATTTAATAGTTTCACTGCGTTTTCAATTTTATTTCTTTTCATTGCTATCATTTTAATAGCAAATGTGTGATCTTTTAACTAATATTATTTGCCGTGGTTTTTTTATTTCACATATTTTTCCATAGCTTTAAACCGAATGCCCTGTTTTCATTAGGTAGGTTATTATAACACCTAGACTTAGTCAGATCTATGTAAAACTATAAGTTATAGTACCGCCACAAAATCTAACGCTTACATCTAACGAATCTAGAAAGATTTCCATAAAGGTAAATTTCTTACTTTTTCGGATTCTTACACTAATTAACCTTTGGCTTAATATATTCCTGTGGTGAATTCACTCTTAATTTTTTGTTATGAATAAACTGATATCTTATGAGACGCAAAACAGACAAAGAAACATTTTTTGTTTTCTAAAAGTGGTCGCAAGGTAAACCTCCAAGTACACTTAAACTATGAAAAAGCTGCGTTCGGAGTTGGCATTCAACTATAGGCCCTCCCTTATGTGGCATATAAATATCAAGATATAATAATATTCTTATATACATATTATAACGTCGCGCTCGCTCCATTGTTCCATTCCTTCGTACTCCTGCCGCACGGTTGGCACTTTACCAAGGTGGCGATTTCTCACACATTCTACTTTTAAACTTGTGTAACCTTGAAAGCGAACTATAAGAAAGTGAAGTCAAGAGTGTTATATGGGTCAAAATTTTTTCGGAGGTTCAGTTTTTTTTTGTGAAATTGATTTTTTTCTGGTTCACAAGGATAAAAACACAACATAAGTTTAACGATTTTTCAGAATTCGAAATATTTGAAAAGTGATCTTAATGGTATGGAGATATAAAATTTGAAAAAAAAGAAATAAAATTAAAAAAATAGTTAATAAAACATAATTGTTAAGTTTTAAAAATCGTTATTACCAATCGCAGCAGAATAAATAATATTCAAACTATTCCGCAATATTTAGAATTTCGAAAAAGTGTCAAACTTATATGGTTTCGCATCCAAAAAAATGAATTGCAAGAAATTAAAAAAATATTAATTAAAAGAAATTAAAACAAAAACTAATCGAAATTTTTAACTTTTCGGGTATGCAGTTTTGTAGCCCGTTCAATTTCAGTACAAAAAGTGCAAGCTCTAAGTGGGATCAAACCAACCCTGCATTCCCAAAAAATTTATAAAAATTCGGATGAAAACGTTGAAACTTTGTTAAACATTTTTATATACTTCTAGATTTTTCGAGGATTTTCTAGAAAGTTATAAACTTTGAAACATATGGTTTATGTTATAAAACTAACTATATTTTTATAAAAAAACATCAACAAAAAAACTTTATTAACCAAAAATTGTATGTATTGTAAAAAGATGCACTTTATTATAACGTTGAGGCACAATAAACACTCACTTAATTTGAAATATTATAACCAATTCGAATATCGACGAAATATACTTAACAATTGACCACATGATGATTATTTTTATAGCATTCGCAATATTTTTCATGACAATATTTTCGTTATTTTTTATATAAAAATATAGTCCGCTCTATAACAAAAACCATGTAAATCAAAATTTTAAATTTTGTACAAAATTTATTGAAATTCAACAAATTTTCATACAATTTTCAAACTTTTTAATCAGAATTGCTAGAAAATGTTTGGGTATGCACTTTTGTAGCCAATTCAATTTTAGTATTATAATATACAAGTTCATTTTTGAATTTTTGTTTGAAATTTTGGTTTGGAATCTTTTTTAATTTTTTCACAAATTTTTTTTTTTTTTTAGAAATTTAATCCATTCGTTGTATGGGAAAAAGTGCGTAAGACCCAAATTAAAAAATCCACCATTTTTAGCCACTTCAGACTTGCAGAATAATAAATTAAAATCGCTGCAAAAGTGCATACTAAAAAGTTTTCTAAACACTCAAATTAAAAAATTGAAACTTTGATAAAAATTTCTTCAATTTTTATCATTGTGTACAAAGTTTGAAAATTTAATTTATATGCTTTTTGATATATTTTATAAACCAAAGTTGAATAAAAAATCAACAAAATCGAAATACAGCCGGTTTCACCAGCCATTTAAATGGAAATAAATGTTTTATTTTCTGTCAATTTTCATATGAAATTCAAAGAAATTTAAATGGGTTTTCATTTAAGTTGCTTTCGTGAAACTAGCTGTTAGGGTTAAAAACATAAAAATTTAAAAAAAAGAATCAAAATACCTTCAGTTGCTTGAGTAACATTGAGTAAACATTTATTTTATGTAGAGGCAATTCAATGAAAAATAACTTGCTTAATAAATAGAAAAAAATATTCAGTCTATAATATTGTTTTAATACCTATACATATCGCTCCCTTGCATGAATAACGTGACAATCCCAACCAATTAAAATCGAGTTAAGTAGTATGTAGAAATTGCCGTTACTTCTTCTTCTGTTTGGTAGAAATTACATAGCTGGAGCGATTACCAGTAGCTCTCTAGAACAAAATATGTATTAATTTTTACCATACATTTATACATATACATGCATACATACTTTTGTACATACATATGTAGTAATTTCAAAACTTTTAAGCCGTTTTTTCTCCACTTTTATGTTATTTGAGATGAGATGTTATTTATACAAAGTAGCGATAAGTAGTGGCAATACATTTAACTACCAAAATCACACCAGTAGTAATGGTGGATTTTAGGATACCCTTTCCGAATGACACACTACGAGTATTTTAGTCAATAAATTAAGAAGAAATGAGGTAATTTATCGTAAATCAAGAACCAAATCAGTGACTCCTCTAGATTTTTTTTTCGTGGCCGTAAATTAAAAATGATATACTATTACAATAAACTTGAAATATAATCAAAATTTACATAATCTCTTAAATTTTTCCCATCCCTAAAATAACTAAGCCGAGCTTTCGAATTTCCGAGCTGTCAAAATAATTTAGACTTGACACGTGTGAAGGCACTTGAATATGTGTAGTAATTTACGCTGTAATGCATTTGCGGTAAGAGTGTAACACTTAAAAAGAATGTCGACTTGCCTGCGACAGAAATGACTCCGTCTAAAAGAATTTCGAGCTGTGTAAAAATTTCACAGAAGTATCTATTAGCAGTATCTCACTTCCACTAAATGAGCAAGAGTAAATAAAAATTTGTAAGGCAATAATAATAATGATACCTAATAATAATTAGTCGCGTACATAATCTCCTCGATGTGTGGAGGGATCTATGTACACTTGCGGTCAATAAAAACGCATCACCAAATATAATTGAAATAAGATCACATGTGCAATTTGTTTATAAAGTTAGAATATTAGGGTAATTTTTACTTGTTTGGCAACATAGTATAAATTAGTTATCCACAAAAATTGTTCTCGAAAGTGGGGTTTATAAGGAATAGCCAATTAATTAAAAAAAATTAACAAAAATGTACATTCGATGATATTCATGATTAATTAAAAGAAAACAATGTGAAGTTAACTTAAAGTGACTAAATCATTTTCATCACTAACGGTAGAAATATAGACTTCCCAATAGGCTTTCCTAATTACGAGTCGTTCCTCCTTTAGCCTCAATAACTGCCTTAATTCTTGAAGGCATGGAATTCACTAGGACCTCAATTGATATCCTTATAACGGGACCATACCAAACCAGTTCTAAAATCTTTATCAATTGACTTTTATTTGTTGGCTCTGTTTAGCAACCTGACACTTCATTATGTGCCATAAGTGCTCAATAGGGTTTAAATCTGGAGAGTTTCTAGGCCAATCCAAGCGTTGAATCCCTAGATCGTTAAATGTATTGGCCAACTAAAAATAAAATTTCGAGCTGAATAGCATCATATACACCAATATTGTATAGATTAGGCGATCCGTATAAGAATAATGCTCTTCAATTGCGGGTAATAAAAAATTGTTAACCACTATCGCATATTTTTGTGCATTCATTATTTCATCAACAAGGTGTAGAGGCCCCAAAACATGATATGAAAAACAGCCCCAAATCATTTGACTTTGAAAACTTAACCTTCTTTACTACACAATTATCCTGGAACCTCTCACCACCTGAACGGCGCACGTAAGCAAATTTTGTGAGCTTAGCAAATTAAATTTGCTTTCGTCAGACCACATAATGTGTTGCCAATCATTTTGATCCCAATTTTGGTACTTTTTAGCCCAGAAATTCGTGCAGCCTTAATTTTTTGTGTTAATAGGGGCTTTTTGGCAGGGCGTCTTCCATATAAACCCACATCTCTAAGCCGTCGGCGTATGGCGTCGATTAAATCCACTTGGTGAAAATTTTGCATCTCCGCCCTTGTAGAAAGTGCACTTTTAAAGCGGTCGATTTTTTTTTTGTAAAAGACGAACAATAGTTGAATGGCTACAACCAATTCTAGCTGCTATTTGCCGAGAAGATAACTTTTCTTCACATAATGCCAATGGCGAATTTTTTGATCAAGCGTTAATTTTCCCCGATTATTTGACATTTGGCACAACTTTTCAAATACACAACCAAAACACGACTATAACTGAACAGTGTGCAACCCAATTTCATAAAAAATAATTTATTTCTCAGTGCTTACTAGATCTAGTAGACATTTTTTCAAATTTACAGTTATATAGCTGAAGATAGTCTCCAAAGTGGTGGAGCGTTTTATTGACCGCAAGTGTATGTAGTACTACACGCCTATGACGATTCTGATCTGCTAATGATTTTCATGTCCCAGCTGAATACCACCAGTAATAAAAGCTGTTTTCAAAAAAATAGTAGCGGTGTTCAGGTTAATGAATGACTTCATTGATGTGGATACTACTGTACGAGGGTTGCCTTTTATATTTTGCGCCTAATAATGAAAATATAAAGGAAAATAGTTTTATTGTTTTTCAAAATATTCTCCATCCAAGTCAATACACTTCTGCATTCGCGTGAACCAATTTTTAAAGCACTTTTGCCACTCAGAAGAGGATACCTCTAAAATGAGCTGTTTGAAGGCTTCTACAGCTCATTCAGGCATTGAAAAACGTTGACCTCGAATTTTTTTTTGATGTTCGGGAATAAAAGGAAATCATTAGGTGCCAAATCATATTATCAATTGACGCACAGCATCGACTGTTTCTGGTACAAGCACCGTTTTTGGACGACCTTCACGAAATTCGTCCTGCAAAGATTGGCGGCCACGTGGGAACTCGTTGTACCATCGTTTCACAGTGGCTAAGTGTGGTGATTCAACACCAAAAGTAGAAGTAAGTTGATTGATGCACTCCTGTCTCGATAATCCACGTCGAAAATCGTAGCAAATCATCGCACGAAAATGTTCACGGGTTAATTCCATTTTTAGGCAATATGAATTTTTAAAGTCACTATAAATAAACACAAATAAAACTCGTAAGTAGTGAAAACGTTATATGCAAGTTTATGCCCGAAAATACCAAACTTTACGATAAAAATATCTAATTACAGCTAATCACATGTAGTGTTGCGAAGGCGCAAAATATAAAAGGCAACCCTCGTATTTTTCACAAAAAATACAGGAGATAAAACAACCATATAAGGCATTTTCCCAGTGGAGAGATATTTCCCGAACTTTGGAAAGGTCTTAAATGATTATTTGAATATACGTAATAATCGAAGTTTAAAAATTGTTGGAGAATTTAAGTAATACAGATTTTCTTCAACGGTGATTTAACAAAAAACAGGTGTACACATTGCACAGCGTGTAAAATAATAACTGTCGCACCTATTTTTTTTTTCAATAACACAATAATCAACTTTATTTTGATTAAACTCATTTGTAAATGCATATATTATTCATGTCTAATTTTATCCATCAATTTCAATCCATTCACCTTTGACTTTTTGGACTTGGCTCAGACGTTTTTAAAACTTTTACAGACGGGCCATATTCCTGTTTATATCCAACTGGGCAAATTATCTCGACACCAATTTCTAACAGTTCTTGCTTTGTTTGCAGGGGCAGAATTCTGTTGAATCCTTTCTCGTACCGATTGTTCTGTTGGATCGCTTCCTTCCTGTTTATTTCTTTATTTGCACAGTCCCGGTTTCAATATGTCTCGCAACTGTCCGCTGAACAAACCTGGTATTCACCTTATGCTTTTAATAATAATAATAAAATTATTTGACCGAACTTCTCCTACAAATTGTGGTGTGCGTCTTGATATTGTAACACAAATCGAGGGACCTACGCTGACTCCGAACGGCAAATGATTTTTGTGAGATGTTTTTTCATGGCAGAAATACACTCGGAGGTTTGCTATTAACTCCCGAGTGACGACCGCTATTGGGACACAACTTTTCTATAATTTTTGATGTTACTTACCCCGACCAGGATTTGAACCCGGGACCCATCGAATGAAGTATGTCTTTTAGGGACTTAATAATTTCACATGTTCTTTGCCATGTAAAGAAATTCTAAAACAAGCTCACATTTTACATCCATGTTGAATAAAAATTTAATAATTAATAGCTATGTATGTCAATTAGTAGGCAATGTAATGCGATAAAATAAATTATGTGGCGATGTGATTTGGACGAAATTCATTACCCGAAGTTGATTTAGTGCGACAGTTATTCTACACGCTGTATATACACAAATATTCTAGATATACCCGTTAAAAAACGCATACAGAACTAAAAATTTAATTATGAAAAATTCTCGCGCAGCTGTAACCCCAAAGAATGGGATTTGTTGCAATATCGTCAAGTTTTTTGATCGATTTGCAAACAATTTTCGATCAGGTATTGCATTTGACAGTTCGTACTTTGGTTCGTGTGTTGTTAATGTTTCAAGTTGTACTACTGTAAAAACAAAGAAAAGGTTATAAAAAAATAAAACAATATTGCAAGTTAAGTTGGAAATGACTGTAGTGTTTGCAAGTCTACATTAATGATTTTTAAAATTTTCAAAACATGAAATTAATTAAACAGCCCAGGAAATAGCCGAGATTATGGAGATGACTTCTATCGTCCTGTCCAAGTGATAGATTACCAAAATAGCACTATTTCACTTCCAAAAGTAATAGATTATGGACATAAGGGAGCTAATAGTGCAAACGCTAGTGCCGTTTCTGGTTTTGGTTCGCACTTGAATACCCTTAATACGAATATGTCTAGTTTTTCGAATGAATTCAAGCCAGTGCAAACTTTCGACTATGGACATTCGTCCAATTCAGCAGCTAATCAAATTGGCAACATGCCTCCGAATATTTATGCTAAGAAAAAGAATAAGAGAAAAAAGAAGAATAATGGTACGGCTCGACAAAACCGCATAGCACCGCACGCTAATAGAATGCCATCCCCAACTATTCTGGAGCAGGAGCAAGAAAATATTGAAGCTGACAATCAGGTAAAAAAAAGAGTATGCATTTCCTATTTACATATTTGGATGAGCCTTCCAAAAATTAACAACAACAATAAAGTAAACAATTAATTCCATAACAGAATGAGGATGACAACTCACAGCAATCTGCAAATCCAACTGAATATTTTAACTCCAATGTAAGTTCTCCGAAAGAACCCAATGAAGAGCTCGAAGAAATATCAGACAATGAAGAGTAAGTCTGCCATAAATAAGAAAGGATCATATAAGAGCTCATAGTTCGTTATTTGATGAATCGTTCGGTAAATGTCAATTGTTTGTAGTTGACATTTCTTGTTCTATTACGACTGGCACAGCTTTCATTATTATAAAAACAAAGTTATTGACATTAACTAATCCGAACGGTTCACCTGAACGAATATCTCTCGGGCTCAAAATTAGTTGAAAAAAGCTTCCGTTTTACCGATACATACATATTTTGATTCCATTTAATGTTGCAGTGATTTGGAAAACAATCGAGACAACGATTCGCCAGCACCTCCCCCACCGCCAATGCTAACTACAAATACACCATATATGTGTTCAGTACAAAGCGATGCCACTGCACCCACTCAATCTCTATTTCCTTCAACGGCGGCTGCTAATGAGAATATCTTGAAAGGTCCAATCGGACACGTACAAATGTCATTCCCCAGTATTGAAAACAAAAATACCATAACCGTTGACGAAATTCTGCTCCATCCAGGCCGACTTACGCGACCCAAAAAGATTTGTGTTATATTGCGCGGCCCTCCCGGCAGTGGAAAGTCACATGTTGTGAAATTAATCAAAGAAAAAGAAACGGAAATGGGTGGTAGTAATCCACGTGTATTAAGTATCGATGACTATTTTCTAATTGAAAACGATTATGAAGAACGTTGTTCTAAAACAGGCAAAAAGGTAAGTTCCTTCAAGGCTGCTGAATTAATCCAGCATATTTCAATTTTAGAAACTTCTTTATTATAGAAAGGTTAGGTTTAATAAATGATTGATTGTTATATTTGTTGGAAAATATTGTTGTATTTAATTTGTTTAGATACCGAAAAAAGAAGTTCTTTATGAATATGAAGCCGAAATGGAGGAGACGTACATGCAGTATATGATAAAATCATTTAAGAAAACAATTTCAGATAATTTGTACGATTTTATCATAGTCGACTGCAATAATAATTCATTGCGTACTTTAAATGAGTTTTATTGTCACTCAAAAGACTCCGGTTTTATGGTAAGCAAGGTTTAAATCAGGCAGGGCATAAAAATACTAAACTCCTTTGATGTCTTGTTTTGTTTTGCTCTTTTTTTACTCATCAATCAATTCTATAGCCATATATTGTGGACTTGTTTTGTGACTTGGAAACCTGCCTGAGTCGTAACATCCATGAACGAACTGAGAAAGAAATTAAGTTAATAATTGACACTTGGAAATCAACACCACTTCATTACATCAAATTGGACGTGTCATCCTTACTGGAGAACCTTGTTGAAATGGAGGATGCAGAGGATATGGTTATGGTAAATAGTTTTATCTCCTAATTCAACAGAGCCTTTTATAATTTCTGTTTTTAAATATCTTTATATGATTCATATGATAAGAGTGGTTATTCATATAATTGAGCGAATATCGTAAAACAAAAAAAATTACCTCTAAACTTACTACATATGCAATCGTACGTATGTGTGCAGCAATTATTGTAGCAAGTTGATGTAAGCCTACCCGTAAGGAGTAAAAAGTTTCCGAAACTTCAAGTACTAGATGCTCATATGCTCTCACTCTCTCTCTATCACTCCTTTTTATTAAAACAGTTAATGTTTCTAGATTCTGAGAAAGAAAGAAAAATTATAATATATTCATTAATATTTAAGAAAAAATTGCGAATTTGTTCAGTGTACTAAGCGGCAAACAGAAAAGGTTTAGGAAAAAAGACCTTTAAAAATTAGTGATTAAAGAAATAGTACATATGTAGTAGCAACGACGTAATATGATCGTTAACTCTAGGGCGACTCGCATTGTGGTCGGAAAGTCCATTTTCAGAACATTCACTTCAATTTTTATATTCTATGTACATTTATATTGTTTATATTTTGCACGACAATCGTAAAATTCTTACCATATCATAAAATAATACTATTTACTTAGTGGTCTGTTAAACCAGAACGTATGATTAAGTTGCTCAGCCTGAGTCTTCAGGACTCGCGAAGGGTTAATTTGCAAACAAGCTAACGAAAAAACATATTTACATACTTCTATGCCAACACAAATACATAGTTGTTTCAAAAAAAAAATTATAAACCATCTATCACAGTAATGTTTGTAAATTTCACAGAACTAGATATAAATATGACATAAATTTAAATTGTATACAGACTAATTAAAAAACTTAGCTGAGCTGAGTAAATATATCTTATAGTTTTCGCCTTTTAAGTTGGTCATAAAAGTGATGTGAACTGTTCTTTCCATAGTACACCTCACTATTTACCACCCTTCAAGTGAAAGTTGATAATTACCTTAATTACACATCTGCGATTTATGTCTACAATATGCCCCTTTTAGAAAACTAAAATAATTGATACAAATATTCCTAACATATTTGATTATAATACCTATGTATGTATATACGTATTGATTTATTGGTATAAACTTGTGTTTTAAACATCAATACTTGAAAACTTGCTGCACTCTTTTATCAAAAACATCAATTCTGTACAAGAACCCTAAATATTTGACTATTAGATGAAAATATCGTATATTTAAGAAAATCGAGCACAATATCAAATTTGTTGCATAAACACCACACAACAATAGCAATTATCTTTTGTAGTTCTACGACTTGATGAACCAAGTTGATTTAAGGTATCCGAATTAAACGTATTTAAAAAAATCTAGAATAGCATTATTTCATGGCGTGTGAATGTTTTCATTCCAGGATAATACCAGCAATAGTGGCGCGCCGGATGATAGTAACTTAACGCAGCCGCCGCAAGCTGCTGATAACGAAACTGAAGATAGCAACGAGACTGCTGATGATACAACTAGTGTAAGTTGAACACAAGCGATTCTATTTCGAAATACATACGTATGTACATACATCAACAATATTGCGAATATGCTACAGGCAAATTTAAACAGATATCTGTAGCAGCTCTAGGTGCAATTTGTATAATGACTCCTTACTGTTATTGCAACCTCTTGTCCATTTTAAAATTCTTACCACCCACCACCTCTAGCTCCTTGGTATCGGATGCAATAGACGTAACGGCGCACATTTTGTGCTAATGTTATTATTATTTCATTTGTTTTTATATTTGCATAAAAGTTGTTGGAAACCAAAGTAATCTTAATCATTTTTAAAAAAGTTTTCATCTTAATAATACGCTTATTTTTAATTTTAACATTTTATATATACAAACCTTTCAAAACAGTTTGGATTCTTAAAGAGCAAATGGGAAAATGATACTACATCTGAAAACCTGGGTAAGTGATTTATAAATATAATAAAATCTATATATGTACATACATACATACATATGTACATATATAGATAAGTATTTTGCTTTGAATTTTTTTTACGTCATTAAAAATGTTTTTCATTTATAACAAAATCTATACAAATTAATGCTTCAAATTTCCACCTAAACTACAACATTTTTAGAATTTGTTCGTGTGTGCAGTTTTGAGGCCGATGAAATTTTAGTGAAAATGAGCAAAATCGCTAGAAAAAAATATAAATAAATCAACGAGACTTCTTTTTTTTTATACTCGAAAAACGTCTACAAATTCTGATTAAAAATGATTTCTTTTGGAATTTTGCCCAAAATGTGAATTATTGATTTGGATAGGGTTCGTTATAAAAGGGACTTGTTTCTATAAAAAGTCAACGAAAAAAGTAGCATGAAAAACATTTTGAATGTTGTAAAAAAAAAAAACTTAAAGCAAGATCCTTTTTTATTTTTTAGGTTTAAATTTTTGAATTCGAGCAATGTTTTCTATTTGTTAATTCGAGATAACAGTTACAGTTACTCAATTGAACACATGATGAGTTTTTTAAAATATTCGCAATGTTTTTTAAATATAGTTCCTTCTATAAGAAAAAGCATATATGTACATATTTAAACATTGTAAAAAATTTATAAAACTTCATCAAATATTCCTAAAATTTTCGAACTTTTGCTATGCAGTTTTGTAGCTCATTTAATGTTAGTGTAATAATTTGTAAGTCTCAAGAGGCTCGAAATTTCCACTGATTTTTTGATATTTGATATAAAATTTCATTCTGAAAACTTTTCCAATCCGCGGTATCCATTTTCTCTAAAAACCGCAGTTCGTTCTTGTTTCGATTTCTGTGTGATAGGGACCAAAATGTAAAAAAAAAATTGTCAAAAATAAACGCGAATTAAAGCGAACCTTATATTAACCCAAGTGTAACAAGTGAAACTTGAAATACATAATTAGTTAGAAATCTAAGATTCAACTCTCAGTGAAACAAGAAAATAGCCATAGCTAAAGTTATTCTATGTGCAGCAATACTTTTCAAAATGTGAAATTGTATAGTGGTGGAAATATATACGATGTGTGAAATATGTGCGGTTGTTTTTAAAATTAAGTCTTTCGAAAGTGGCTGTTAATGTAGCTTTAGTCTATCTCATATGCACATATGTATTAAATGTTAAAATAAATTGATAAACAATGTACAATAACTAACTACCCTTTTTTAACTTTTACTAAAAAAAATGTTAATATTCTAATGCAGCTCGATTGGATGGCACGAATAGATTAATGCAAAAGCGCAAGACGGCGACAATGGAAGATTATTTGCAAATTGACGATTGGCAACCTCCAAAGACCAGCACCAATGGAAAGAAACGCGTAAGAACTATTTTGGTGTTAAATTCATGTAAAATTACCCTAAATTTACTGATTCTTTTTGTATGTCTCAGGTACGCTGGGCAGATATAGAAGAGAAACGAGCCCAGGAAAAAATGCGTGCCATCGGTTTCGTTGTTGGTCAGACCGATTGGAAGCGTATGATGGATCCAAATGCCGGAAATCGTGCGCTAAACAAAACGAAATACATCGAAAGAGTTAATAAAAGACGATAGCTTAAAATGTATGCTGAAGAAAATGACAGTTTACACATTACAATATGTAAGCAGTTTAAAGTTGTTTCATTTAGCAAATTATTATGTTTACATTATTTTCGATCGGATGTTGGTCATGGAAATGATTCAGACCGATTGCATTGTATCGATTTATATACATATATTATATGTATGAGTATATTTTAGATTCTGGTAAAGATAAAGGTGACATTATGAAATAAATATTGACGGCAAGAATTTTAAATATTTCCCAAGTTTTATTCATTGTTTTCAAAATCAAAGTTGTATGATGAGTTTCAATTTTCTGTGAATCAAAATAATAAAAAAAGAAAGGATCACTCTATGTTGACTAAGCCTTATTCAGGAATAAAAACAATGTCTTATTCTACTTATCATTCATGAAAACATATTTAATATCGAGTTTTACTTATCACTCATTTAATAGACCTAAGCTCTCCGTTCACATATAAAGGCCCCTACAGAGTAGACGCTGAAAGCTGACTCCGTGGAGTAGCGGTTGGCGGAAGTCGAGATTAAAGCTGATAATTGTGAGAAAAGCAATTTTGTTGCATTGGATTTCAGCGCTTCACGTTCGCATCCACTCTGCTATACAGAATCTTGATATCAGCGGCGATTAAAATCAGCTTTAGGCTCGGTTCGGCCGATAAACAAATATTCGTTATCTCAATTACTTATTAAACCGCACCGATATATCGTATTTAAAAATTTGTTTGCTTATAGCTGTGGCACACATATAGTGTAGATATTACAGTAATTGTGGCTTTACCTATGCTATCAATACTGTCTCAATAACTGGAATTATTCATAGTATCATAGAATCGTGCGCGAAAACATTGAACCTTAGGAAAATATTATTTTTTGATTTAAAAAAAAGTTTATTAGTTTTGCAATATTTTTATTTTTATTTAGTATTATAAAAGTACTATTGAACTTAAAAATCAAATTTTTAATTATTGATTTTTTTTATATTTTCGAGTTTCGTTGACGTCACACATCATTGATTGCACGGTTATTTCTGTTATTGAAAAATCGCTAAAATAGAATATTATAATTTTTGTTTTCGCACCATTTCATTGCCTTTTTGGATAAATTTGAAGCGGCTAGATCAGGCAGTGATCTCTTAAAAATGGCAATAGGTACTTTTCCAAGCATTCGTTGATGTAAATAATTTGGGTTTATTGTGCCTGTCGTAATGGAAGTTTGATAGTTTTTGTACCTTGAACTTCGTTGCCATTTTCTTCTTTACATATGTTTACCATATACGTTTGCAAAAAAAATATTGTCAATATGTATAATACTTTATATGGGTCTGTAGTCGATATTTCCAGAAAATCCATATTTATGGTTCGACTTAGTTCTAATAAGCTTTGTGCAATTCAAAACAATGCAATCATAGTCAATATGAAGTTGACACTTAAGTTAATTACAGCTATTTTGGATATCTCATTGAAAATTACGTAAAAAAAGCTGCTACTAACTTTAGAGTGGACTTTATCTTTACTGTGACTACGGCACATGGTTTTCAAATTCATCGAAATATCATTTTTAACTTTAAGAGCATGGAAAAGTAGTAAGCAACGCAGACGGAGTTGTTGTTTTTGTTGTAGCGGATCACGCCCCGTAAAGAGCCAGGGACTCGCGGTGCAGCAGGGACTCCTCATCTGCTACAGGTGGTGGTTGAGCTCCAATGATTTGCCCGGCGAGAGTGAATGGTGGTAGTGACTGTCTCCCTGTGGACGTTGCTTAGGACCCGCCGGTACGCCTCCGGATCCAGCGGTTGTGTTATATATGGCTGGATCTCGTCCTTCAGTTCTAAGAGATGCCTTCTGATGTGCCTGGGGGTAGCTCCACTGCAAGCAGATGCCTGTTTGGGTGTCCCGAGCGAACTGCTTGCTAAGCATGAGGTTGCGCTTAACGCGGAACACATTAACCTCTTGGTGGAGATGCTCCTCAGGCGACATCAGCAGGCATCCCGTCACCGTGCGGAGTGCGGCGTTCTGGCTGGTCTGCAGCTTCATTCACTGTGTCCTACTGGTGCCCGGCGAGCACACTGGCGCAGCATAGGTAATTACCGGCCGACCAATCGCCTTGTCCAACAATCCAACAACGTTTCTTTGTCTTTGCCCCAAAAGCTGCCGGCGAGCGACTTGCGGACATTGTTGCGGCTCTGTACTCTATTGGCGAATGCGGTAGTGTGCGCGGAGATGGAGAGCAGGCTGTCAAATGTCACCCCTCGTTATGACTTGTCGGATGGTGCACAAAATATTGTCACATTATTTCCGTGAGTGGCATTGCATAAACAACAAAAACAACAAACGTTCGGCATTATTTTTATTTTAAGTTTTTCCAATAATTGCGTTTTTTTGTTTTAAGATTTATGTGTTTTTTAATTTAAAAATGAACTTTCTGATTGAGAAAAAAACCTATGAGAGCAAGGGTTAACTGAATGGTAATGTACTTACATAACATACATGTCAAATAAGCATATAGAAAAATTAAACGTCATATACTTATTTCACTTTGTTAAATACACTTTGCCTACAGCTTTATAACGGACAGTCTTCACCCAAGCATGATACAAAACCAGATTACGACAACGCCGGGAGCGTACACGTCGCAGATGTTCATACCACATGAATAGCGAGAAGAAAAGGAAAGTGATAACTGCACTGCTTCATCACAATAATCGACACTTCATATTTATTATTCTGACTTTAACTTTTTGTAAAAATCACTCAAAACTCAAAAAAATTAAACTTTTTAAGAGCCATTTGTGACGTCAATCCTTCAAACGAGGCAAATCGTGGTCTTATCGTTGCTTTGAATTCCTCGATTACGTGGTGAAGCAATCGAGATTTCACCCGTCAAGATCGCTAAAAGTAGGAAGTATTTTTTTCTCCCATACCGATCGGCAAGCAGCAATTTCTTATGTATGTATGTACATATATCTTAGCATCTTTGCACAAAGTAGAACGCAGGGTACGAACCTTACTTGATTAATACATTACCAAGTATTGTATAGTTTCATTTATTTATGAATGCATTACCATATAATCTATAAATTAATCATCCGTTTATGTATGAACTACTTTGTTATGAGATTCAATAACATAAAAACTTAACATGTTGCTTCATTAGCATATATGGTAATGTTCGGTGTAATGTTTCCAATCTATATAAAAAAATAGTATATTTTTGATGTCTAGCATAACTTTGTCGATTCTTTTGCTGTGCATGAATTCATTTGCTTTATGTAAATATGTACATATATTGCATTAAGCAAATTCCTGTTGGCACTATTACGTGTGCCACTAGCATTAAATGAGAGAAAGAATTCATAAATACTACTTAGCACATAAGCTTTATTTTTTGAACGAAATTAACTGTGCCGTCAAGGAATAACAACTACATATAACCGAATTAAGATAAAAAACTTTATAAAGGAAAACTTAGAATTGTAAACATAAAATAGAAATACTAAAATAATTTTTAATTTACAATGTTAGCCAACGAATTATGCATTTGATAGGTGCTTTTGAAAATAATCAAAAAGGAGTTTAGCTTGTCGCCACAGAAATATATTTACATATGTGGAAGGAAAATTAAAACTAATTTTCTCAGGTAAGTATTGAATATTTTACTATTTATTAGAGCTAACGGGGTAGTCAGGACTTTGAAGGAGAATTACAGTTTTTACCGATGTGCAGGCCTGGTTTGCTCTCTTTGCTGGCATGGCTTTAAATGCTATCAATGCAACATGTGAGTCTGCAAACTCAGAGACTTTGTTCATAAGAAATATAAGTATGTACATACATATGTTTGTATGTGCATATGTACATACATACATTCATTCTAAAAATAAATTTGGAAAGCTTATCAATTTCTCGGAATAAAAATTAAAAAACGTAATTGTGAGCTCACATGAATTTCGCATTGACAAAAATAGTTTTACAACATTTATTATTTTTTGTACGATTCGTTTGAAGAAGCGCTTGAAGGTACGCTGGCATTTGGCAAAGGCGTATGGGGCCAACACCTTCGTAACGCTTCGGCGCAGTTCTGAAGGTGGGCTTGCCAGTGGGACTACTGGTTGATGAAGAAAACTTTGCGTCTCACAAACAGGGAATCCATGTCCTTTTCCCATGTTAAAGCAACAAATTCCCCTAGAATTTCCTGTAAAGCGAGTCGTTTCTCATCAGAAAACACAATTAAATAACATGCGTATCATTGAAGAAGCATTTCCTTTTATCGCTCCGTAAGACTATCAATCCGTTGTTTTAGCGTCAGCTTGAAATTTTCATATGGTCGAAAAACCTGATCGAAAAAATTTGCATCTAGTATTATGGCATTACATTCGATGAAGCATGGCGCTATTGTGAATTTCACTAATTTAGATCGTCCACAATGGTATATTTCCATCAGCCGTCATTAAAATTAGAACAAGTTCCAAACAAGTTGGATAAATAAAAGTAATATGACTACGACAGAGTTCGACGATTTTACAGAGGAGGATGATGAGAGTTTACTGGAATTGGCAAGAAATAGAAAATAATTAAGGGTATTTTTCTTTATGGCTACGCCCCGAAAAGCGCCACCAATAAATTGCGATCTATCCTCAATGCTGCAGTACGCCTAGCATTCGGAGCCTTCCGAACGACAAAGGTCAACAACTTAATGTTCGAGGCAAACATGAAGTCAATAGAAAACCGCAGAGACTATTACGCTTAAGTTGTGCAACTCGTTCATCAACAGCAACGACTCCCCTTTAGGAAGCCTTATAAGAAAGATTGGTCAAAATACAAAAAAAATTCAATCCGTTATAAGTAAAACCATAATTGCAAGTACTGAACTTCGCCTGCCTCATCTCCCCATAACCTACCCCGTATTGACCCCACCATCCTGGGAATTCCCTGAAAACACTATTATTTCAACATTGCGACGCTATCCAAAGTCTTCCACTTCCCCACTAGTCTACCAACAAAAATTCCGTCAGTTGACCAATGAATTGCATGACTACAAGTTAATTTTCACAGATGGTTCGAAAACTAATTGTACCACTAGCCTAAGCGTTACTTCACGAGAAGAAGTATTTATAAACCAAATTCTTCCGGAATATTCCTCAGTTTACTCTGCAGAGATCATTGCCATTACCTTAGCCTTAAACTACTTCGGAAGTAGAACAGGTAAATATGCTATCTGCACAGATTCCTTATCCGCAGTTGATTATATTACCAATCTACTCAACAATGAATACTACCCAGCAACCATTACAAATATAGTCAAGGATACATATCCTAAATTCAAAATTATTTGGATTCCAGGACACGTCCATATCCAAGGAAACAATTTTGCTGACAGTACTGCTAAACTAGCCACAAATGCACCCCTCATCCTCACTCACAATTGGAACACTACAGACATTAAAAAATATATTTCATACCGCTCCAGATCGAAACACATAGATTCCTTTCAACACACTTCAACCTGGTACCAGTCCATCAACACCAATAAAAGCAATATCCACACATTTTTAAATCTCACTGCCGACTGTTCTACAAGATTAGACACTATAAAATTTGAACGTCTGCGACTAGGCTATACCAATATAACGCTCAAACATATTATTGAATCTACACCCCAACCACCGTGTGAGTTCTGTAACTCACCGAATTTAACTATTCCTCATTTGCTAATTGAATGCCGCAACTTTCAAACGATTCGAGCTCGAACTTTCAGAAACGAAAATCCCCTTACACTTCTATCAAACCCTAACACTAACAACATTAATAAAATCCTAACATTTCTCAAATGCACTAATCTATACTATAAGATTTAAACAATCAAATTCAAATATCCCAGGCTAGTTTAATGAATATCTCGGAGAGCTGAAGGTCTGAGTTACCATTGCCCCCTTACTAATTAGCTTATAATTTCAATTCAATTTCAATTATAAGCTAATCCTTCTAATAAATAAAAAAAAATAAAAAATTAAGGGATGCTTCAAAGACTTTAGAAAATAATTCCACTACGAGAGTGTAAGATTTCAAAAAGGGTTTTATATGTATTGATAACATTTATGAATACTGTTTACAAATTTGTAAGAAACTTTCGACTATTTAAAGAGGTGTTTGTAGATTTGCTGTCCACTATAGAAGAGTCACTGCAGCAATGTACAGTGGTTCATATAAGTATTTTGGCGTGAACACAAAATTTTATAAAAAGTAGTTTCAAGGAGGTTTTGCAAAGGGAATGGGGAAAAATACCACCTGAAGTTTGTCGAAAGTAGGTAGAGTCGATGCCAAAACGCTTGGAAGCTGTTTCTAAAAGTAGCGGTTAACATACGAAATACTAGATAGTTTTTACATTTATTTATATATCACTTTTAGTCAAATGCAAAATACTTTTGTTAGTTACCCAACGATGCAAAATACTTTTGCGAGTGGCAAATTCTGAATTACCTTCATTATTTTCCTGTGTACCTTTATTTTTTTTTTTTTGTTAATAAAGTCCTAGCAAAGTTTTGAGTTAGTATGTTATTGAATTTAATACGTAATTTATCAATTAACCTGAAAAAAGCAAACATAAATCGTTTGTTTTATTTTCTTCATGTGCAAAATACTTTTGTGAGCCACTGTACACGAGCCAAATCAATCACAAACATTTTAAAATTAACATTGGGCCTGTTTTAATGTAACCTAGTTGCAAAAAAACGCTAGGTAGAATAAGATGTAAAATAGCATGTAAAATAACAACACTAACTTGGAAAAATATGCGAGTTGAACCAACTCGGTTATATGATATCCGACCTGAGATGTAGTGTTGTGAAGCAAAAAAAAACCGCTCTATTGTGAATGGGCTCTGGAAAAATACTTGGGAAATTTCAATTAACTGCCAAATCTTGTTTGTTTTATAGATACATAAACAAAACAAATAAAAATGGAACAAGGGTAAGTAAAATTTGCGTTTCGTATATTTCACATAAAATTATGAATTAAAATTTGTATGTTATTTCAGAATGCAAGAAAAAAGACGTAAGAGATGGTCATGTGAGAAGACAATTGAGTATTTGAGATGCTACCTCGCCTACGTACATATACACGGATTTTTTGTGGTAATATACGCGTTCTACCACCACCAGATGTGGCAGGTACGCAGTTAAGACTCCAAATACTTCACTAAAAATAAAATAGCATTAAGTTTATGCATTTCTTTTGCACACATTTTGTTATTACTTAATAGTGCATTTTGAAATCTGCCTCACTCATTGCATCGGGTGTACCTTCTACGAGTCTTTAGAAGAGTTGCATACGTCGTTTCCAATACTTCTAGTACTTCTTGCATCTCTTTATTGCGACGTGATTCGCAATGCTCACCCGTGTACAAAGACACCATCTACAAAAGTAAATGGTTATTTAATGCATTTATTTAATGTTTTTAAATAAATTTAATAACTTACCACAGAATCCTCAGAATTGTTCATTTTGTTTTGCTTCTTTAAAATTTCACTAAACAAATCATGTGGGCCCGTTTCTTTGTAACCTAGTTGCAAAAGAACATTAGGTAGGATAATAAACTGCATGTAAAGCAGTAAAATAATATCCGACCTGAGATGTAGTGTTGGGGAAATGTAAAAACTGCGCTATTGTGAATGAGCCAGAAGAAAATACATGGGAAATTTCAGTTTAAGACCTAATTCGTTTTTATTTGCATAGTATTTTTAAATATATAACTACATCAAATTAAAATTTGCTAGTACAACTATTTTCCGTTCCTATATACATATCTCTAACCAAATCACAGCTTTCATGAAATAATAGGAACAGGGTTGCTTTTGCAACTAAGGGAAGTTTTATCCGAGTTAGAGCTTTCTTTTGCAAGTCGGGTACAATAAAACGGGACCAATAGTGTTTGTTCACCAAAAAGCAAAAGACTATTGCGAAATATTTACATTTTCTGCAATTTTCCCACACTAAGATACAGCGTCGAAAGCAAAATTTTGTTCGATAGAATATTCGATGGGCAATGAAAATTTCGACAGGGTTACACAGCTCATAATATGAATTTGACATTCCACGTTCGATAACCAGCAAGGATTGAAGATCGAATGTATGTAGTTCATAATGAGGCTCATGATGTTTCTGACGGTTTTCCGGCTCATACTGAGGTCCTTAGCCAGTCGGATGTACGCAATTTCTCCTTATTAGGTAACGAAGTAATTGAAAATTACCATTTAATTAGATATTTTCCGAGATGGAGTCTCAAAAACTGAAGTAGATAGATATTCTTGATCGTAGAAAAACGTTATAAATAAAACTTAGCTATTGTACAATTCATAAAATAATAATCTGAGAGAGTTACATTTTTTTATAGTTTAAGTACAAAGTTGGTTTATTAAGTCATTCTCATGACACCATTGATTTCGAATTTGGTGATTACTTTTTTGATTCTTTCGGAAATATATTCAATTTTTGTTTCCGTGTGGAGCTTGGCTGTAGAGTAGTACCAGGGTACGTATAGCATCATTCCAAGTATCTTGTTCTGACAAATCTGGAGGGGTTTAACATAAGTATGTCTTGGCTCAGCTGCCCCAAACTGGACAACCATACAATACAATTGCGTGGAAAATTGCCTTCATAATTAATAATTTGTTTTCTAAACACAAAGCTAATCAACTATTAATTAAGGGATATATCATTCGAATTGCGATATTAACCTTATTTTTAGCTTGGTAGTTTTCCTAGTTTTTTTTTATCTTTAACGATATATTCCCAGTTTATCGCATGATTGTCAATCATAAGCTTTGTTGCTGACAGAAAACATTGGGTTAAAAATATGGGTGTGCCTTATCTACATTTAACTTTATTTTCCACTTTTCACAATACTGCATCCCGTTTCTTTGAATGTCTTGCAGATTTGGCACTATAGTCAGACTTGTCTCTAATGCGATGAAAAAATTGCTGTATCATCGGCGCAGAAAGCATATCATATCAATACCCCTGCTGGAACATATTGCCGGTCAGAGCCATCTAGGATAACCATTTTTGCATATGTTTTATTTTCTTTTTCCTTCCAGACAAAGCAAATTCGTTTTACTTGATGCCACCGTCTGAACCCGATTTGCTGACTCGGAGGTACATATATATATTTTCACTCTCCATGTACTCGAAATTAATTTCATTTTTTATCTTCAAATTAATTTCCTTTTTTAATTAAATTAGCGTAAACAACATTCTGTTGAATACAATTATTTCAGATTTATCCACATTAAGAATTGTGTGCCCGCTCTCTTTTCTATATGATCATTATTTTAAATATGTCTGTATGTGTACAGTACTTGCTTAACTACTCTATTGTTTAAAAGTCGTCATGTTATAGCTGTTCATAGTTTTGTTTTTGAATGGAGTCATAAGGTAGGAGGTTGTAAAATATGACTGAACTGTGAATTGTGTAGTACATTAAATGCAAACAATATATGACAGTAATCTAAAGAAGTTAAGTTTATATGGGTTTAACTAACTTTTGTTTTCCCACGTCCGAAAACTCGATTTCAATTCACAGTTAAATTGTTTAGAAAATTCAAATTTTTTCAAAAACAATTAGGCGTTATTTTTTTTCGTCAATAACAAACACCGAAAAGATTGCGCAAAAACTGACAACTTAAGTCTATTTTGCTTGAATGAATGCCAAAAGAGGTGAAATGTCATAGAATGTAACTAAACAGAAACTTCATCATGAGCATGCGCCTAAAAAGTCATCAACCATTATGATGCAAGCGTATGTGTAAGAGCGGGTTAAATGAGTAACTCTGCAGTGAAGTTTACTATTTCTAAACCAGCAACTCAAATACTTCAACCTCCATCTTTTTCCATGTTACATACCGTATATATGTATATAAAAGAAACCAAATCATTATTTTCATAGGGCCGCTGCCGCTTTCGCAATAGTCGATATGGTAGGGCATACCAATGCTAATCCTTGCATAGCTTTTCCAAATTCATATATACATACGTATGCATATAAGGGGGGTTGATAGAACTTTCGATAGGGATAGCTGTCACTTGACAGCTGGTAAATGACATTTCGTTTTGACATTTCGGTTCAGTAAGCATTGACAAATATGGTCCACATAATCGAGCATCAGAGCAGTTTATTCGTCGAATTGCTGATAAATTTCGAACAACATTTACTCTACTCGATGAAAACCCAACAACAAGACAAAGAACTGTACGTACAAAAGAAAATATTGGTGGGTCAGAATTTCTCAAACGGATCACCTGAATGTGGTGAAACATTATTTTTGCTCGTTTTTTCATTTTTTCTGTAGGTATTAATGATGCAAACAAAAACCCAGTTGGATTTTCAAAAAAAAATTTTTTTGTTTAAGATATTGTTAATAAATGTTTTTCGTAATTTTTTCAAAGATCAATTACGAACGATCTATCAGACCGATTTTGATGATTCGACCGCCGTTTTAATCGTCATTTAATATAGATTTTTTCGGAATACAAATTACAAATTGAAGAAAAAATGTCTTCTGGGCCATATTTCGACATAAAAAAAAACCATGTATACTACATTTCAGGCTAAGCAATATTCCGTTTTGAAAAAAATGCCCGCAATCTGGAGAAAAGTTATTTAGCCTTGAACGTCATGATGCAGCGTTTGGAGCGCACCATAGCGTGTTATTATTCTCTAGTAGCAACGAGCAACGTGCAACGTTCGGCCGTACGCGCGGTGATATGCGCCCGCCACCCTTTAGCGCTAGCAGCTCTCGAAAAAACGAGCAAAAATAATTTTTCACCGCATTCAGGTGATCCGTTTGAGAAATTCTGACCCTGGTGCTGTAAGTGATAAGGGTGGAGAAGATCCGAACATCCACAACATGGAAAATTTTGCACAACATGGAAATTGAACTGATCGCATCCGATTCACCAAAGCTAGTCGTGGCGGACATATGCCAGAAATCGTTTTTAAATATTGAATGTCATGAAAATATTTTTCAAATAAAAAAAATTACTTCGTAATTCCAGGTTTTTTTTTCTATTCAGCGAGTTAAGAATAGATAGCAACGAATAGCATTGAACTTTGTAGAACGAAAAAAATATATTCTGGACGAAAATCTTTAGAAGCTATTCGATTTAAACATATGTAACAATATTTATGTACTGGTGCTCTGTAGGAATACAGCTTTACCTATCGCAGATCTGGAAGCAGAGCTCCTCGAAATTCTTAGTAATGGTATTTGTAATCAGAAGGTCATGAATTTTTGGGATTTTAATCTATACCTAAAGACTACTGAGAATAGAATAGCTAAATTTCTTAAGGAAAGTTTTAGGCCGCTGTTAAGTCTAGAAGGTTCTACTACACCTGCAGGGATGAAAATTGAGTGCGCGTTTTCAAATTTGGATAAAAATATGGTTAACGCAATTATTTATGAAACGGTTCACAGTTACCACGATGATATTTGCATTTCTTTTTTGATTAAATTCCACTATTTTAATCTTAAGAACAGTGTTAGTAAATTGTATATACTTCATATACTTTACATGAGAGGTTTACATATACATATGTACATATGTAAGTATTTATATTTTACAAGTATAGTATGGAAATAGTTTAATTTAATAAAGAAAAAATATGCACACTTAAAAAAATATTTTAAATATGATATTTTAATATCAGTTTATTTAAGTTTTTAGTTTTTTTTATTGCATACAACAAGCACGGTTTATTTGAAATAAAAACTTGGGCCGGGTATTTAAAGTTCGGTTCAAATTATTGTTAATTAAATGACTTTTTAAATTGACTCTCTATATGTTACAGTAAGTTATATTTAGTTAGCTTAAAAGATCACGCCTCGATACTATATAAGCTGAAAGATGTCGTGTAAAAAAGCCATCATAATTTTTTGTATGTATGTAGACGATACAGTTGTATACACACAATCAATAGGAAATATGTTCTATTTATGTGTGTTCTGCTATACGTAATGTAATGTTTTTGTTATCAAAGAGAAAAACAAATGGAAATTTATTGCGATTGCAATAGAGGTAAATACATCCGCAAGAATAATGGAATACAAGATTGTACCTTCCGCGTATCGCTAGTCCTCTCTTTGTCGATTAGACAGCATCCAACCAATCGCTGACGAAATAAAAGCATTTTAGACAAACAACACTAAGAAAACTTTACGTTGCTATCAGTTGGTCTCAACGTGGAAGCCGCGATCTTTTTTAGCACGCTTATATTAGTTTCACGTGTATGTGGCTGACTGGCAAAATGAGCTTTTCTCAACTACAATAGCAACGGAGTTGGAATATACATACATACATGTAACAAAACCTAAATTAGTTATTTTGCGAACTATTTTTATAGGCTCATTGTCAATGTAGAGCTGAGGTAAGAAATTGAAGTCTTTGGTTTTTTATCATATATTGGTAATACACAGGATTTATTTCTATAATTCTTGAGTCAGCCGTATTAACGCGCCCACAAACTTTTACAACTCGTTTAAAGACAGAAGAAAAAAAACATGAAATATCAAGTTTGAGAGTATTAAAATAAATATCGTGTAATAACCCTATGCGTAAGTCTTTTCATTACTGCGACGACGCCATGCGCGAGATGTCTGCTTATTTAGATTTTCACTTTAGCATCGCAACTTCCAAATTTCGAAAGAAGATGGTGCTGTGCCTCAGTCACTATTGAACTGGTATGACTATCGCCAGTGATGGCAACAATACAAATACAAGAACTCCATTTATTTTGTTTTTGGTTTTTCGAAGTGAATCTCAGAGAAATTAAAAAAGCCAACCTTAAACGAAGGGGTAGAATGCAAAACAAAAGAAGGAAAGCCTGAATTTTCCAATGTGAACGTAAATGGAAAGTGAAAATGTAAATAAAAACAAACAATATCAACATTTTCACCTTCCAGGACGAGGTAGAACAAACATTGAGCTTATGTGATGGTTTCCCCTTATATGAATTCGCTTTGTACCAGTTCATAAACTAGAAGGTTTGTTGATCAGAGCGACTTTTCATTGCAGGGTAGTTACCTCAGTGAGTGCCGACAGCAAAGCGAACCATTGACTATAGTGAAGAGCGGCAGAATATTGAGAGGAAATTGGCGTATGTTTACCTTTCTGAGAGAATCACATTTCAGTCGAGTGTAAATTGTCAAATGCAACGGATAAAATCTACTCGGAAACTTCAGTCGCAGACAAACGTATTTGAAACGAAACGCCTCGTTGGGGTTGTGCTAATAAATAACAACAATAATTATAATACTCCACAAACGTAGCTGAAGAAACCGCATGCCTAAAATTATACAACTAATTTCCTGTACTTGAAAATTATTTTGCAACTCTTAAATTACGCGCGTTAATATAAAGCATAATATAAGATAAGATTTACTAAAAGCAACCCCAAAAAAAAGGAGAAAAAATCGTAAATATATCGGAAATCCAAAAAAAAAAAAACAATGTATCTAGAGCGGGTGTATCAAATAGGATTAATATAAATTGATAAGGCGGTGCCGCTTGTATATGTTCGAAATCTTCCAGGGATTGGCAAATGCACGTTTCGGATGTGAAAGGATAATGTGGAAGCATGTCTTCTAACTCCGTTGTGTCACTCTCATCTTTTAATATATTATTTTTTACACAGGGTATGTTTAGATTAAATTATGCCTTTTATATAACTGCCTATAGTCTGTGCATGTGCTTTAAAATATACGTACACATGTACATATTTACATATCTATGTATATACACTGTAAGTATGTATGTATGTATGTAATTGTCGAAGTTTGCAACCGCATGTGCTGAAAAATTTGCAAAATCACATAGTACAAAAATCTGTACTATATGCGTTTGAATTATATGTAATTTAATTGCGTGTGTATGTATGTATGTATGTATGTATGTATGTAATGTTGTGATACTACGCGCTTCGAATCGAGGACCCACAGTGCTTATGCAAGTTTTTCGTCCAAGGAAATGCGATTTGTACAAAGAAGGGCATTGATTTTTAACGTTGCTTTGGATTAAAACAAAAATAATAAAGTCGCAAAACGTTGGGCTCATCGACTGTGGCCTGCCTACGTATGCAGTGAATACATACATACATTCATATGAAAATATATACATATATAAGCACATGTCATATAATATTCGTACGCTTTTGTTGTCATTCAATCTAAGTTATTTTTGGAACAACTGACTAACTGACATTGCGTATACGCAACATTCAATTATATGTACATACATACATACATACATACATATATCCCGGCATCACAAAGGAAGAGAAAGGTTAGACCGAATGCAAACCAAAACTATGCTGTTACGAATTTCAATACATTTAGCAGCCGTTGAACGAGCGCAGTGGGTGTGCATTGGCTATCCAGCGATGAAATTCTGCAAGAGAAAAATAACTCTGTGGGTATCCAGTATCTACAAAATTTTCCAATTTTTTTTTATGAAAATGTTTTTTGGCACCAGTATTTTCTATTGCTTTCAAACAATTACCCCATATGCATAACAGTAAAGAAGATCGATAATTTGATTGATAAAAATATCGGCATTCAACTTTAGGCAACAGATTTGGAAAAAATGGACTGGAATGAATGTATTGGCATATCCAGGTTGTGAGTGTTTGGTAGTGGATTCGAGGGGTTCGTCTAAATCGTTTTTTAATGATAGTGGAATCATTAAATACATTTAAATATTATTAATAATTAGACGCTTACATCATAGTTTGATGTTTGGCCGAACTTCTCCTACAATTTGTGGTGTGCGTTTTGATGTTGTAACACAAATTGAGGAACCTACAGCTTTACGCCGTCTCCGAACAGCGAATGTTTTTTGTGAGAACTTTTTTCATTCGCCGTGGGGCGACCGCTATTAGAAAAAACTTTTTCTATTAATTCTGATGTTACTTGCCCCGGCCAGGATTTGAACCCAGAACCCACCGAATGAAGCGCGCACGCGCTACACACTCGGGTACGGGGACTTATGAATTTATATACAACAGTCTCGTCTTGATCACCGGAATTGTCAGCCAAATTTTAGTGAACCGCCGCTTTATGTTGCTATGAAGACAACAAAATAAGGTTCAATGTTTCATTATTCTTACACTGTTGGCATTCTCAGTTAGATTATGAAATAAATACATATGTATGTATGTATGTAAAAAATCGTCTTTTAAGTTTAACCTTTTGATTCAGTTTTTAGTTAAACAATTCTGACAGTCCAACTTTGCTATTACATTTATTAATAATTTACAGCTTTGTTTCCGTTTTTCTCTCAGCTGATTTGGAAACATCTTATTTCGTTTGCCCGAGCAATCCAGATTTTCACAAACTTATTTGCACAAAAATTTGACATGCGATGCGCGAGTGATGTACATATATATAATATTTATGCCGCCCGATTGGGGTTGCAGGTTAAACAACATTGGTATTTATTGTATTTAATTGCAAAACATCGACAGGGTTGCTGGTTTGATCGACAGAACAAATACGGTTTTTAGTCAAGATTTAAAAAAATCTACATTAAAATACTGAACCGGATGGGTGAGTCCATTGCATAAAAAGTATAAAAAATTTGTTTAGCTTAAAAATGATAATTTCTACTATACACAAAAGAATAAAATAAAACTGAATAAATGAATTTTATTTTATTTCTTTTTTTCTCGTTATATAATAATTTTTTACTTTTATATTTTTTGCCTAGAAGTGAAACCTGCTATAGAATTTTATTTTATTTTTTTTATTCTCGTTTCTAAAATTATTAAATTTTTTCAAGTGGATTTCAGGAATAAGGTTTGAATATTTTTAACAAAAAAAAAAAACCTCAAAGTCGGGTGTCAAAACGAATTATTACATAGGACTGAGGTTTGTCTTATATGAAGCATAGTGTAATGATATAAAGTGTATCAGGTAGTTGACGTAGACACGTTTGAAGTTTCCGCATTATCATTATGGTTTTTAACCCATTACACTTTTCACAGCAATACGCCCACACTAAAAAATATTGTTATGCAAGCTTTTGAACTCAAAATATTTGCTTCATGGCAGAAATATGCAAAAAAATATTAATATTGTATATGTACATATATGTATATTAAAAGGGGGAAAGGTCTGCGTACAGAAAATTAATGTCATTACTTTCTGGCACACTTTATACCACAACACTATGATATGAAGTTTTCAAACAAAAATTCTTCAGTGAAAATAAAAATATTAAGCAAAGGCTACGACTTTCAGAGCCTGCCTGGCTGCCTGGGTGTCTTTAGTTCCATTTGTGTTTTATTTTAAGTGCATAAAGTCTTGAGTATTTTGTACTTTTTCTCTGTTTTCTTTGTGCAAAGAACGAAATACAAAATGAGTGGCTCATCAAGGTGAAACACTTTCAGAAACCCTACAGACAAAAGCCACATTTTTACTGTTGGTTTTTCTTAAAGTCCTTGTTTCTTTTTATGCCGAAAAATATACATTCGTATGCATGGCTGTGTGTGTGTGTATGTACATATGTATGAATGTTCCTCCAAACGAGAGCACGAGTTATTTGGTCTCCAACTACCATTGCTGATTTATGTTAGCTTCTATATGATTGTATGAATCTTAGGCGGAATCGAAAAAAAAATTAACTCAGTAACCGCAACTTACTTTATAAAACAGTTATTTCTCAAAAACTTACTGCCCTTATCTACATAACTACATACAAACATACATATATAACCACTTAACAAACATAATTCGAGACACACGAAGCAATGATACATTGTCCGCTTGTATTGCTCTACTTTTGCATATACATACATACATACATACATACTCGTATGTGTATAGTGTTTTTAATAAGAACACTACCCGTATTACTAAGGCCAGTGAATGCTAAATAAAACTTGCAAAATAGCAATTATTTTTGGCCGATAAATAAAACTTACAAGGCGAGTTTTATTTTGCAACAGAAAAGTAAAACTTGCCGCGTAAGTTTTATTTCTTGAGCGTTATTTGTTATTTGTTGAACGAAAAACAAAATTCAACAAACAAGTATTATTTTACGATCGAATAAACGAAATAACTCTTAAATTTGATGAAAAATATAATAATTATAAGATTTGGATTTTTTGCATAAATGAATAGATCTTTTAAAGGGTGAATCATTTTCATATACTATTTCATATGTTTCCGACCACTCATGTTCACTTCATGTTGGTTTTTTTAACCAAATCGTCACTCATGACAGTTATTTGCGGTCCCTGATTTTAAGTTATTTTGTATATTTACTACGCCTCAAGAAGTAGAAAATATTAAATTTTACGTATTTGTGTACGAATATAATTTCTCGGAAATTACTTGGGTTCACCTTGGAAAATTATACATGCACAAACACAGTACATGTACATTACGGTGCCTCGCGAAAAAAGTTGCGGTTGTTCCACCGGAATTATAAAATTTATTATGTCTTTAGACCACCGCCAAAATATTTCGTTAAACATTAAAATTTACTTTAGCTGAATGCATTTAAAAATGTCTCCAAAAATAAAGCACTAAGAATTTGCTCGACGGGATCATAATAGTGAGATTTGCCCAAAAAATATTTGGGATGTGAATGGAGTTATTTCCAAAAAACAGAAAATATCTTTCCAATTAAATCTTGTAAGTACAAATTGGTCCAGTTTTGGTTTCAAGTTTTTTTTTTTTTTTTGAAACCATTTTTCCAAATAGTTACTATTTCTCTAGCGCCAATTCATTCCCATGTTTCTATCTTTTAATAGCTGTTTTCTGCGTGGGGTATTCAAACCAAAATGGTGAATACAACTTTCTAAAACTTTTAACTGCTATTTCAAATGCCACTCATTACTTTTCAATTAACTATGTGCTTTCGAGAAATTTACTAAACCAAAATATATATTTAAAATTGACAACTAACTCTAATATGAAAATGAAAGCTTGACAAGTCGGTACCAATGAACTTAGTAATCAAAGAAGTTGTATGCCGTTTCACCTCCTGTTCAAAAAAAATGTAAGCTTATTTTACTAAATTAAAATACAGTTGAATCGGATCAGATTCTAATAAAATTTATTTTATTTTGTTTAGCCAAAAAGCCAGCATTTTCTGCTCAAGTCCCGGCGAGAGTGATGCAACTTCATTCTAATTTATGTATTTTCCGGTTTTGGCCAACTTCCGCAAACGTCATTCACTTTCCATAGTTTCCTTCACGACCTTCACGCTGGTTTTCTATTTCAGCATGTATATTTTGTTAACATTTGCATGCAAGTGTTAATCTTTTGGGATATTATGTTATTTTTAAAATATTTCTCCAAAGTATTAACCATACTCCCAGTCTAGCCCACACAATGATCGGACACTCCGAGTGAGGAAAATGGATCACACGTCCTAATTTCTTCTACACTGTTCATCTAACGATGGAGTGTAGTTCCTTAATTAGAATAATGCTGATGAATGAGCTGAATTCATATACATACATACGTACACCGATATGTATGTATTTAGAGACTAACATGGCAAAAATATAGAAGACGAAGTAGTTGAGCTGCAAACGAAAATGGTAGGTAGTTCCAAGTAGTTTAGAACCAATAGCATTGACTGCAGGGTAGGTACAAAAAGCATTTTCGCATATGAATATATTTTAGATTTGTTAGCCTGTGTGTCTTAAGTAGTTGGTTGTAAATAGAAAAAGTGCATGCATATGAAACGTTGCAATATCAAGGATAAGCCATACTACATATACTATGTACCTACGAGTACATATTTATAAAGTTGTCTTCTATTTGCTGTTATTACTTGCTCCTCTCGCACACTTGAAGTTGAACTTGCACTGAACCATAAAATCTTGAGTATTTGAGCAACAATCGCAGTTCGGTGACGGCGTGCCCCAGAGCTGCACAATTTATTCTTGAAGGGCAAAATTTAACTCTCAGTTTTGAATAGAAAGTTCGTCATCTACTTTGCTAGAAGACAGCATCAAGACCAAATTATACAAGTTTATAGTTTACTTAACTCAGCAAGCTTTCAAATAAAAAATGTTTAAATTTCACAATAACTTTTCTTGCCCGAAAATCATTATGTTGGAAGCACCGGCAAAGACGACAGAGCAAGGCTATGATATGACAATTTCGAGGTGTTACAGGCATGCAAGAAAATGGTTCCATAAAAAAATTGTCTTACTCTCGGAACATATTGAGTTTTTCTAATATGATTTTGTTAAAAATTAAAGTACTAACGTATTTTATTTGTGTATGTACATAAAGTTCTTAACCTTACCAGTGTTCCTAAATAACAATAAAACTAATTCTTGTAAAACAGGAAACAACTTTCTATTTTACCATATGAAATTCTTTGCAGTGCTTTTACAGAATGTTAATATTGTAATATTGTTAAATTTTTTTAAGTATATTAAAAATGTATCCCAACAGAATTCGACAGAATTATGTTAGTTTTGCTATTGAAAAAATAAAACTTTCTGAGATCACTTCATTTTTTGCGTCTGCACATGCTAAGTAATCAAAATAAAACCGTTTTAAGAAGTTGTACATACAACAATAGCATCAAATAAGATACCTTGTGAATTGCCCTATAATAATTCTGCTTCTAAATTTTTCTAAAATAGCAAGGTAAATTAAACTAAAAGGATTTATGTAAAAATATATTACGCGACCGCTTAGTTGACCAACAAGTGCAAACTATGAATTGAGTTTCAGCACTTGTCGCCGTGAGGCAAGTTGCATAACGGTTATAAAAGTGGAATATTTTTCTATTATAAAAATTATTGCGATTCACGAACATTGTTTCATTGCGTATAGTTCATTAACAAAAAGCATATAAACCTGAATTTTAAAATAAAAATATAAAAAATTGTTATTGGATTTACAAATTAAAAATCAAAAATACCTGTTATTGTTTGAGTAATTAAATAAAAGTTACAAAATAATCGTTAAAGAGCGATTTTTATAATACAAATTATAACTGTTACGGTCCCTGTCATGTGGTCATTAGGATGCCTCACCAAATTTATTTATTTACTTGAAAATCTCATTACCATAACTTCGTTGAACAAATTTTAAATATTTTTATGCAGACTTTTTAAGCTTAAAATGTTTTATTACACCATGTAAAAAATATTTTAAAAAAAACTATTTTTATTCATCAAACAATCTGCCCAGCTTACGTTGGCTGATGTATTGAAATATAATGAATTTTATGATTCCGATGGAAAAAACAGTACCCATTATTTCTGTCAAATAATCAATAACATTTGCAATAGCCATGACAAAACGATGAGCAACTGACTGGAAAACATATCAGACGAACACATTTCCACCTTTATAAAAATTCTTAAAATATGCAATATCTACTTTGATACCTAATACTTCATAAACCTTATACGAAACCAGTAATCGTAATAATTCACCATTTATACATACATAAATAGGCTGAAGATCTAAGTTATTAGTGCCTAAGTACTTTTAAACTTTTTGTGTAATTTATTATACAATAAAGCTTAATATTAATAATAATAACATTATTACTGTATGTTTTTATGAGGAGTGATACACCCTAATGTGCCCACATGACGTGGGACCAGGTCTGAAAAATCACTTTTACATAAAGTGTATTAATTTAAAAATATATCATCCATTCAGATATGGAAGAGACAGATGTAACGATGTGACGCAACAATAAAATAGTACATATGTTTAAGCTCAGCGTTCAAAACACACACTACATCAATTGATTGAAACTTAGTTTTAAGTTACACTTTCAAAGTTATTGAAAGCTTTCTTTTAAAATTGCATTCCCTCTTAAAATGCCCGGACTCGGGGGACTCACACGTAGGTTTCGATCGATCGAAGTTCTAAGCCATTTGCAGGGTTTGTAACTTAAGAAAATAGATAATCCTTAAAAGCGTGGTGCAACGTTAAGAAAATTTTTTCGTTATGTCATATCGCAAGATCACACAGAAAGAGGATTAAATATCTGCAAAACCTAATAAGAGATAAAAACTGGATTGTCAAACATGTATTTACATATTTTTCTTGGTTAATTTGATCATGGTCTACACACCACTCTGACGAATAATCATTAGGATCATTATAAAGTTTATTTGAAATCTACTTTTATATAGCACTGTGTATTATTTATAATTTATTTAAGGTTTTGTACGAACGTCGGTACATAACGATTAAAAAATAAGTTTTTAATAAAAGTTATAACCGCTACGGTGCCTGAATATTACACATATTTATTTTATATGATTTCATGCTTTGCACTTACCGGTGACTCAAACCCTTTTTTTACCGCCCAGCCGGACTTTCTTTTCAAAGAATAACGATTATTACCGGAAATTCCTAAACAAAATAAATTGCGGAAGACGATTTCCATCTTTGTTGCCTGTGGGAAAGCGAAAAACGCAAGAGAGCAAAAGAGATGCCACAATAAACGCTTTGACAACACTCATTTATTTATTTTGAAAGGTTAAAAAACTATAACGCTGAGCATTTATTTTGGTTAGTCTTTAAATTTACATATTTATGTAGTTATTTCGTAGAAAATTGATGTGCATTTCTAAGCGAACTTGAGTAATAAAAGAAATCTGATCGGACGCTTTGGCGTCGGCGTTGGTTATGTGTTAACTGTGACGTAAAGCGAAGCAAGCTTTCTATCTAGCACAGCCTTTATGCAATAATATTAGCATTTGCTGAGCTACAGTCCTGTTTGGACGACAAGTGGGTTTTTGTTGGTTCACACCCTTTTTTATATTTTTTTTTTTTTTATTTTCCGCTCTTAATAATGCACATTAATCTTACAATGAGAGCTCTACAACATTAGATCAAGTGTCATCCAAGAGATGAGTGTTCATACTTACGTGAACGAATGTATGAATGTATGTATGTATGTATGTAAATAAACGTGCCGCTTGAGAAAAATATTGCAACAATATTAGCAACAGTAAGAGCAATTAAGTAGAGGATAATGAACATTTAAACCACAAAGAAAGTGGTTGCAACCAAATAACCCAAACACATACATATGTCATACATAAATAATTTTTATTGTGTATGTATGTATGTATGTATGTTTGCAAATGTCTGCAGTTGTGCTCATTGCACCGAGATTTATAATTTTATAATGCGCATATACATTAATCTGGGTCGTCAAAAACTATTTTTATGGAGGGTCAAAATTTGTATGCTGACATGATTTTATAAAAATTTCAAGCAGTATTGGTCATAATAGGAATATCGCAACCTGTACTTAAATTATATTTCTTCACCATTCCTCTGGTGTGCTGTGCAATAAAAATTAATTATCTGTTTCTGAAACGGTAATTAAAATCCGCAATTCTGGACCAATTGTTAATGCTCTCAACACTAATTTGCATCAAAATGAGACGTAGAGCATTCATCCAATTGATGTGATATGGTTAAACGAATTACAGTTTGATACTTGCGTTTGGCAGCCAATTTTCCGAAAGCATTTTTTGTCAATTTTCTTTTAGAACTTCCATACTCTTAAAATAACCTCATCAAATAAATCGTTTAAAGTTTAGTCCAAATCTAATATATTTACTAAAGCTGTTTTCAATGCAAATTTGATTTAAATTTTTAACTAAACTAAGTAATATTGACAGGATATGATTTAAAGGAAACAACAAATTTTGTTTGAAATTAAAAGCAAAAGGGTAAATTTTTTACTTGGGCATAGTTGGCCAGAATTACAGAAAATCTCTTTTTGATGGCAGAGCTTTAAGGTGGTCAGGTATAAGCAGTTATTTAATTATAAGTTACTGTATTAAAAACATGTTCTAGTGTTCTACGACAATGATGGATTTATCCAAAAATTTTAATTCCACTGAAAGCAAACAAAAAAATACATGATTGACCTTACCGTCAGGCTCCCCATGTTTCCCCCTTTTAATGAACTTCATATTTGCCCGTGGGCTGCTTTTTGATGGCAGGCTTATTTACTCGTTTTTAAATTTGAAGGGTGAACACCACTGAAGCCACTCAGTAAGAAAAAGAAAAAAATTTGGGTATGTATTGAGGTAAATAAAATAAAAATTTTCAATGAAAAAGATTTCAAAATGAGACCATATGGACAATTTTCATGAGACATATTTAATTTCATTTCATTCAAACTTTGTTAAAAATTTAACAAAATGTGTTTATTTATGCAGTTCTTAAAAACTAAAAACACACACTGATTTCTAAGATTTTTTTTGTTATTGGAAGCTTTATTTAATTTAATGCATATGTATATGTACGTAGTTTATATGCAAGAAGATCTACCGTCCGTTATATGGAAGAAAGTCGATTCCAGAAATGCTAAAATTAAAAGGGCTCCAAAATTGAAAGTTTAAAATTTTGATAAACATCTCTTTAATTTTAATAAATCGCGTATAATGTTTGAAATTTCATCACGTTACGGGCAGTTGTTTGAGTCACCATATGTACATAGTACATACATACATATGTATGTACAAATCTCAATCCTAGCGGAAAACCCAAATAACATCAAGGAGCCGTTTAGTTAGTAAATTCTATGATCATTCTTGAACCGAATGATACATACATACATATGTACGTACAAATCCGATGTTATAGTGCATACTAAAATTAGGAGGATATATATGAGAACCTTGAACATACTTAGTATATAATATTAAAATTGTCAAAAATAGAATAAATGATACATGTTTCAAAACTTAATGCTAACGAAGTTACTACAAACTTGTTATAACATTTATGTATGTACATATGTATGTGTATACAATATTTTTATTAAGTAAGATTTTTTCGTTTTAATTTCAAATGTTCCAACTATCAAACAAGATTAAAAACAGATATGTATACAGTGAAATTCCCCAAGACGGACAGTCCTTATAACCGGACAGCTCCAATAACCCTACAAATTTTGTGTACACAGGTTTTTCAATCATTTTTTCATACAAATATCATTATAATAAACGGACGCTCTAATAACCGGACGCGGACACTATATTTCAAGCCATTTCCATGAAAAAATTTCTCATAAATGGACAAAATTCAAAAACATCGCAAGCAAGCTTTGTTGTTCATTATAAAAATGAAATAGGGGATTCCCCTTTTAACATGTATGCACACATTCAAGCCGTGCATGTCAAGTAAAAGGTGGTTTTCTATTCAGTTTGTCAAGTAAGCTGCATGCGAGTGGTTGCGTTCAAAGTTCGTAATAATATGGCACCGAAAAAGAAGCTACTTTCTATTAAAGAGAAAATGGAAATTATTAATGTTTTCGAAAAAGAAAAGTTATCAGTACGTGGAATTGCAAAAAGGTAAAGTATGGTGAGTCCAAAATTTAACTTGTAGGTACACATTTCCTTTGCTTTAAAAGGTTCAATATTGGCAAAACGCAAGCTGCTGAAATTAATAAAAATAAAGAAAAAATTCGTTATAAATGGGAGTCTGGATGTAATATTCACCAAAAGCGAAGTTTCCTTAAAGAAGGCGGCTCGGAAATAGACAGGATGTGTTTTGATTGGTTCGCTAAGGCTAGAAGTCAAAAAATTCCGATTTCTGGTCCCATTTTGAAAGCAAAGGCAATGGAAATTGCAGGAAAACTGGGTGTACCTAATTTTAATGCTTCGGATGGATGGCTAAATAAATGGCGATTAAGGAATAATGTTTCCTTCAAATGCATATCTGGTGAAGCTGCAGATGTGAATCAGGATGATGTCGAACAGTTTCAGACAAAGCTGCAAACTCTGTTGAATGTGTATAAGCCTGAAGACATTTACAACGCCGATGAGAGTGGGCTTTTCTTTCGTGCTTTACCGGACAAAACCCTCGCTTTTAAATCCGAAAAATGTATGGGAGGTAAGCTATCAAAGGAAAGACTCACAATTTTGTTCTGTGCTAATATGGCTGGAGATAAGGAGCCGCTTTTGGTTATAGGGAAAGCAGCCCGTCCTCGATCCTTTAAACATGTTCCAATTGCAAAACTTGCAGTGGATTGGAAGTCTAATAAAAAAGCATCGATGACTCGAGAAGTGAAAAATTATCTTGTTTCTAGATAGCGCGGCTTCTCATCCAAAGGAATTAGACTTGACCAACATAAAAATTTGTTTCTTGCCACCAAATACAACGGCAGTTAGCCAACCCCTTGATCAAGGTATAATCCAAAATTTTAAAACTTTGTATAGAAGCTTAGTTTTAAAACACTTGATAACTAAAATTGGCGATACAAGTTCAGCCTCAGAGCTCTCAAAATCGATTAATATACTGGAAGCTGTGTATTTCATCAAAGCATCTTGGGATAAAGTGGAAGCCACAACAATCCGAAACTGCTTCCGTAAAGCAGGATTTTTGGAAACTTTAGGGGATCCTTCAGATTTTGATCCCGAAGATGACATTCCACTGGCAGTCTATGCTAGGCTTCAGGAAGGACTAGATTTGGCAAATGATTTCGAAGGTTTTCTCCAAATAGATCAAAATGTTTTCACTGAGGACAACAATATAGAAATTCAATTTGACCAACCAGATGATACTATGGACTTAAGTGATTCAGAAGATGAACCTTCAGAAGAAATAAGTGACCCCATAACATCATATGATGAGGCTTTAAAACTTGTTGCGCGCTTGAAACAATTTGCAAAATATGACTGTAGTTTTTCAGCAGGTTAAAAATATCGAGAGCCACTTTGAAAATGAAAATTTTAAATCAAAGGAATCAATGTTAAAACAAACAAGCATCACACAATTTTTTCAATCATTCATATCGATCATCATAGTCAATATTGAAATGTAAAGACTTGTACAATGTATTTAATTGATATATTTTTGTATGTATATGTATGTAATACTAAAGTATTTAAAAATTCTTTACTTCGAAAAATTTCTTAAATAAACTACAATGAATTTTATATGTATGTACATATGTGTAGTATATATTTTTTGACCTCATCCCCTATAAGCGGACATCTCCCATAACCAGACAAAAACACTGCGACCGTGAGGGTCCGGTTATGAGGAATTTCACTGTATACATATATATGCAAGTATCAGCATACTGGGTAGTGTAGCCGCAACGGGCGACAAGCTTTGCCGTCAGCTTGTTTATTTCTATGTGCAAATTGTTGCAGATCTATGTTCATGCATGCACACTCACTAGGGATGCCAATATTAATGGAAAATTTCAAACCCGGGATTGCGGGATATTTTTATTGTAATACCGAGAAAACATATACATAAACAAAACTAAACATATTTATTATATTCCGTAAAACAAGCATAAGTAATCGTTTTATATTTAAAAAAAAAAACGTATTATTATTATTGCAAAGTATTTTAAATGGAGTCTTCTAAAGTTGACCAGGACCTGAAATGTACAAAACCTGCAGGTGAAAAAAATATTTCAGCATCAACACTTTTCGACTAACCTGTCAGAAGATTGTCTTGATTTATAAAAAAAATTGTTAACATACTCAATTCGACTGTAAAGTTACTTCATTTCTTTGTACATACATATATACATATTAATGAGGCACTTTTCATTTCAATTAAGTTTGTACCATATTTTTGAAGTAAATTAAAACAAGTTTATTGGAAATTGAAAATCTCTTATTGTAACAAAACCTTCAATTCGATATATAAAACTATTCGGGATCCCGGAATTAGCTCTTCGTAATATTTTCGGGACCTGGGATTTGCATCCCTAGCACGCACGTGTGTTTTCTGCTGGAACCAAATTCGCAAGTACAATTAAGTACAGTAGAAGGTCACAAATATGAACCACTTTGTAGGCAGGTGATTTAAATTAAACCAATAGTAAAGTGAAACGGACTAGCTATAATTATAAGCGTTAAAAGACTTGGTATATGGTTAGACGGCCCACTTCTTTTCACTTAAACTGCAATAATAATACTGAAAGAATGTAATCATTGTATAACGAATTGGACACTTTTCTCAAATATATAAAACTATTATCAGCCGTGCTCCCATTTCCACATTTCAATTCCACTTTGTGATTTTAAAAATTTCAGTGAAAGTGAATAACTGTGCTTCCAATTTCACAAATTTTCTATATGGGTTATCGTTATGACAATTCACTAACATCTGTTTTTGAAATTCACCTTTCGGTGGTGACAATGTATACTTTTTTGAGGTATCATCAGCAAATAATTTAAGAAAGTACTTATATTGCAATAAAATGGATGGGAAATACATAGTTTAATTTGATGAAGTTACTTATACTTATAAAAGCAAAATTAAGTAAATATTGCAGCTACGGTCCATAAGTTATAAAGGAATTGATTCTGCTATAATTATGTAGTAAATCAATTGTAGCCCTCAGATTCGACTTTTATCCGAATGTTAGACTACATTCAAACGTTTGACCTTCATATTGCATTATACACATTCAACCAGTTTACTACAAACCTGAAATTTTTACTCCCTAGTGATAATATTTTATACGTTTACATATATTTTATTTTAACCGTTTGCTGCAAACCAAGTCCAACTGAACTTTGAAAAGAACGGATTTCAATTGAGGAATCTGTTTTTTATATCTCCTCTTATAGCCAGGAATTCTTCACAAAATATATAAAAAATTAAAAATTACACTTTCGGAAAGTTCTAACATATGGGCTACCACTGTATATTTGAATACGTATGTATGTATTTAAAATATAATTCAGGTACATACATATGTATGTACTATGTATTTATAATGTTTTGACGCGCTAAAGTATCATTGTAGTTATACAATTCCGTTTCCTTCCGCTTCCGTTTTGTTGCAATTCTACATAATTTGTCTATTCAAGCTTATTTCTCCGAGCTCATTGCTCACTTTTCCGGTATTTTAAATAGCACAAAGCCGCAAATTACTATTGTTTAACGGTGTTGTTTTCCGACTACAGAAATGCCATACGAAGCTTCTGCGAATTATATTCATCTTTTTTTCCAAACACCCAAACTGCACAAACACTGCCAAAAATGCGGACCATTTTATTGTGTCAGTTTTCGATGTATGGAAATTTCAAAGCCAAAAGCCTCGCACTTGGTGACTTTGGCGTCGAGTGAATACTGCGTTTTACAAATCCGTTGACACTGGTTGAGTTGTTGTTGTTGTAGTTGTTGTTGTTGTTGTTGTTGTTGTTGTTGTTGTTGTTGTTGTTGTTGTTGTTGTAACATGACTTCGGATCGTTCGGGTATTGTGGACCCGACTGCCATAATGACGCACTGAATCGAGTCATGTCACATGAATCTATAATTAAAAAATGGGTTTCTTACGAACTAAAAATTACTCAGGAATTCAGAAAAAAATTAAATGATGGTCTTTGTATACATACATATGTCGATTCTCTGCAAATTTCTGCAAAAATTATATACATATTTGGCAAAATAATAATAAAAAACAAATAATAAGTAGCCATTAGATTCATCAAGAAATTTTAAATCATAAGTAAATTTAATTTAATTCTAGCTGATGGCCTTGGCAGCCAAGGCTCAAAAACTTTTAGTACTGATATTAATACCAGTATCTAAATAATAATAATAATAATAATAATTTAATTCTAAAATTCTAAAATTTAATTTAGTTCGGAAACTTCATTATGGTGGAAAAAGAGTTTTGTCAAAAAGCGTACAATCACGTATAAAAGCAAATATTTATTGAAAAAAAAATTACTACTCGTAGAAGAAAAATCGAAAATGAACTTTTAGTTTTGACTGGTTGTTTATTGGCGGTTGATGAAAAAGTCGAAAGGAATCAGTTAGTCTATTATGTGAAGTCGACTATTTTTTTAAACAATTTTCGATAATCGATTAACCGGTTAGTCGATTAACAAGAGCTCTAATAATCAGATCTGCGTGAAGAAACAAAGTATTCACAGTTGATACTCTTAGCCATGTTGCAAATTCGAAATTAATTAAAAAATTGAGCAGACAACAAATGGCCAATAGAACAGCTCAGTCGACGCTGCCAATACATCAGATACACATATGTATATGTAAGTTGTTCCCATTTACTCGTATACGATAAAAATAGAATTACGGATGGCTTTATTATGATGATGTAAATAAGGTCTAGTTTGTTATTAAGCTCTACTTTGCGTGACAAATATAATGTTCCATAATTTTTATTGGAAACGATTGGATTGAGATTTATTGTTGATAAGGTATAATTGTTTTTATAATAGTTAGTATGAGTTATGTAGGACGTAAATATTGTTTGAAACTCTTTAATTAAATGCATTTGGACCTTTTGTACCTCCAATCTGGATCAACATCCGTTGCCAATAAATTGCATAGTAATAATATACCTTTAATATTAGACCAATCATAGGAAGGCATATAACTATGTATATGCATGTACATATGTACATATATAAGTGCTTATTTGCATGTGTGTGTTACAGAATTTGCGTGATCAAAATTGTCACAACGTTCAAAAGTGGAAAAATGTGAGTACTTACAACGGTATTTACATACATATGTAAATATACAACATTTACATCAGAGAGCTAATTTTGTTGCTGTCTTGAATTTGGATTTTTTTTTTAATCAGCAAAGTGAAAATAAAATCTTCCAAAAACAAAAAAAAAATTTACTTTGTTTTTTTTCCACTGAAAATAGCTTTTTGATGATTTGAATGCAAAAAAACTTTTTTTATACATAAATATAACACATTTTATTATTTATAAAACAAAAAATAACCAGTTCATTAATTTGTCACAACAAAATGTATACTTGTAACAAAAAGTTGCAAAAAAAAACATAACTGCAAAACTATTCAGGTATGTACATATACAAATGTATACATATCAATAATTTTCAAATCTTGTAGATTAAACTTTTAAAGTATGTTAATAGATCTGGGTTGTCATTTAAATCTACATAGTATATCACGAACTCTTGTCTGCTCTTATTTAAATAATCCTTTGAAGACTTTTTGAGTGGAGTTTTGATTTGTTTCCATTACAAACATTTTTTTCATAACACAGGCCTGGACTTGTTGAGACCCAATGTGCGGGGAAGCACATTGACAGCCATTCCTATTAAAATTGGTAAACAAAGACTATGAAGGTTATAAATGGGTTTTAACTAAAATATTTTTAATGTGGAAATATATTATTTTTATTGTAAGAAACAAAAAAATTTAAAAAAGATAGCATTTAATTTTCAGAATTTTAAAAGCACGAAAAGTCTGTAAGATCCCAGGTCCACAGTTAAAGGTTAAGATTTTTGTATTTTTTATGAAAAAATATCGTAATTGCGAAGATACACCTTCACTTCTGGCAGCGCCGACTTAAAGCAGCATGGAAACAAATGTATATGTTTTACATATAATGGATTTTTAAGCTACCGTAAACTAGTTGTACGGTGCGACAAAATAAAAAAAATAATATAATGGGAGTATTCACAAAATATAGCAAGGCGTCGTTAAACAAAAAGATTACCATTTGGAAAATTATTATTATTTTCCTACATTTATACTTACTAGACGCGAAAGGTTTTTTTTTATATTTTTATAAACTTTATATGTAGAAATATATGTATACAGGGTTCGGAGATTTAAGTGTAACCAACCTTACAGCGGTCATATTTGTTAAAGAACTCATGACAATTGCAGCAAATCTATTCTGTTTACAGCTCAAGAATAAGTTGAGCCCAAAAAAATATGTCAATATATACTTCCTGGACAATTCGATTCCAAGCGAATTCAACTCATTTCCATATCCTAATTGTTTGATTATTTTCACAAATTTTTATTCGTCAAAAAAATATATGGACTTTTGAATGGGTAGCACTTAAACTGCCGACCCCTGTAGATATACTAGAGCTCCTGTTGATCAACTTTTCGGTTAAATGATTACCAAAAGTTGTTTAAAAAAAATACTGCACTTGACATAATCGACCAACTGTATTCTTTCGACTAACCGTCCATAGACAACTACACCTTTCTCAATTTTGGTTCAGAAAGTTGCAATTGAAATTCAGAAAGTTGCAATTCAAGTTCAGAATTTCCATTTTAAATTCAGAAAGTTACAATTTAAATTCAGAAACTCAATTTTAAATTCAGAAAGCCCCAATTCAAATTCAGAAAGTTACAATTCCAGTTCACAATCTCCATTTCAAATTCAGATAATTCCAATTCAAATTCAGGATTTCCATTTCAAATTCAGAAAGTTCCAATTCTAATTCAGAATTTCTAATTTAAATTCAAAATATTACAATTCAAATTCAGAAAGTTACTATTAAAATTCAGAATTTCCATTTCAAATTCATAAAGCTACAATTCAAATTCAGAAACTTACAATTCGAATTCAGAAATTTAAAATTCAAGTTTCAGGTTTGTATTTTTATTTTGATAGTGTTTGAATTAGAGGGTAATTTTTCAGCTAACCGGATATGCGAATATTCGGATACTTAAAAGAAAAATTCTAAGTTCCCTTATTTCATTCCTTCACTGACGGTATGTGCGCTTATTAGCAGTCCTGGAATAGCACACATCGAAAAATTAATTACAAAAATTGTTTGTTCATCAATTCGTTGATTGTTTTTAATATTTTAATTAACGGCACTACACTACTAAAGATGCACAAGTCGGATGTTAAAATGAGGCCCATAATAAAGTAAAAAACGCCACCTGCTTACCAATGGAAAATACAAAAATAAATTTAAGGCTGCATAGATCACAAATATCCCAAAGACAACGCTACGCCAAAACTACTTTAAATTTATTAATAAGATATACAGGCAAGCGAACGGACTGGGATGGGGAACCCAACCTCGGCCATCCTCATGGAGGAGTTCATGTAAACCCTAGAAGGGCAATATATTGAGGAACTAAAGACAAATCAGGTATGAGATGTATTGATGATATTATCTGATAGACAATCAATACGACAATCATGATAGACAAGATCCTAGGAAAGGTTAAGTATGAAATTTATAGAAAACCAACGGCCACAGACACGATAATACACAACACAACGTCCCATCCCCAACAACACAAAAAAGCAGCACAGAGAAAACTAATAGATTGACTAGAACGAACCTCACAGGAAGAGTATAAGACAAAATTTTACAGAATTTATAATATAGCTGAAAACAATAGATGCAAAAAGGCTCAGGTGGATAAAATTACAAGGAATCATGGTAAATAACTTAAGGCAAATCCTACGGAGCAGCACGAATACAGAGGACCCACTAAACAGTCAAGGCGTATACAAACTGACTTGCGAATGCAAATACAGCTGCATAGGATGGACAGGGCGTAAAAAAAGAACAGGGTTTCGCGAACACATACGGGAATATAACAAAAAGATACAGAACCCACTGCAATACCTGAGTCTAACCTTGCAAACCATATGTGCAACAACAATAAATATTCACCAGCAAACATTAAGAAAACAGCTAAAATTCCGCAGGTGTACCTGAAATGATGTCGCTTGAACGCACTTGAGAATATGGAAATATACAAAAAGAAAAAATTTGAAGGTAGAATAAGAACTTAGGCGGAACAACGGTTATCAACATACAGAACCAACACAAAACATCCCACAAGGGCTAAACTTCTGACTTCTACCCGCCTAAACATACCACAGAAACAACAGCGAAATAATCCAAAATTTGTATTATATACATATACGCGCAAATACAGTCCTCAGGTACCTACAATCTGAACCGGCTGTATCACAACCCCTTACTTCTTGCTAATAACAACATCATATACTAAATACGCAACAGAAGACGTTACCTGAACTGAACAAAAAATGGCACTGACAAAAAATCATCCTGTCGAAAAACATTATACGAATGTTAACCTATAAGTAATCTTCGTAAATCCATATTATTACACCAACTAATATTAACCTGATATTGGACATCCGATTTTATATTATTTATTGACAAAACTCGTTTTCCGCTATTATGAGGTTTTTAATCAATTTATTGTAAGTTACTGTGACTATTCGAATAATTTCGGTTAATCGATTTTCAGACTACTCGATGGCGAGCGGTTGGTCCAAAGTGAACAATTAATCGAATACCATCTATTCGACTATCAACCATCAAAAATGTACCTAACCAAATAGTCGAATAGCTGGGCAGTTGATTTTTAGTAAGAGCTCTAAGGTATACCCGATAGACAACAACAAAAGCCAAAGCCATGGAAACTTCTCACAAAATCGTCTGACATTCGGAATCACCGTAAAACTGTAGCTCCTTCAATTTGTGGTACAATATTAAGACGCACCCCACAAATTGTAGAAGAAGTTAGGCCAAACATCGAACTGAACCAAATTATTATTAATATTATTATATGTCCATGAAATATATTGTGTCTATTATGTAATTTTCGATTTCAGACCATATTGTCATTTTGAAATGTGTTAAGCCAGCAAATCCAAATCAATACGAGTACATGACTTTTATTTAAGAAACTTATTAAACAACAACAGCGAAAAGGAAAATCAATTGATCAATTTACGTAATTGAAGGTCAGTTGTTGTATTGTTTTTGTATGTACCTCTACTCCAGTTTCGCTGAATGCATTGTATTCCCACATTTTATTGTTTGTACACGTGAACGCCCGTTTGTCAGTTGTATGGCCGATGACTACTGCTGTCGAGCTGACTGAAGGCATTTTTGCCTACTCAAGTGGGTGGGCGGAAGTGACGAAAGTCGTCATTGATTTCACTGTAGCGTGCAAAAATAAGTTTGGACAAAGTATAAAAATAAAACCGGCGTTGCAACGAATAAGCAACCAAACAGCTGTGTAGCTTGAAGTGAAAGTTTTCTACCCGATAGGAAAATTCAAATAGAAACAAACTAAAGTTGTGAACGTGATGGAATAAGTGGAAGAAAGGGTAATAACAAATAGCCAAAACTACAAAATTAAATAGCTGTTTTTGTTTTTTGTTTTGCTTACTAAAATACATTCATTCATTAATATTAATTCAGTAATACGTCCTCCATCCTCCCATATATGTACATTTTACAATCCGAAATTAATGTCTGACATCTCCCTCCGACTGTATGATATATTTTGGAAGGTTTGCTCCCGGCCACTTATGCAGATTAATTTCATTTTCATTGGAATGTCCAAGTATCTCCCTAGTAACTTCCTGTTTTACACCCTAGCATGCGAATTAAAACTACTTTTGTTAGAAGTCAAACCAAGTTGACTTCAATACCTATTATTTCACCTTTATTTGAAATACAATTTTTAAGTTTCACTCCAGTATATAGAGAATCCTGAATTACGAGTATGACATATCCATAAATAAGATTTATCTTGGATTTTTGCTGTTGCTTCTTCCGACTGGTAACGAATAGGATCGAATTTTCGTTCGGTTCATAAATATAACATTTGTCAATAACTCGACTACTGTGGCAATTACAGGGCCTAAGTTTTTTGATTGCCTCTCTATCTGTGTTGTAAATGTGGGTAATTTTGGTTTATATAGAATTTGTCGACTATGCCGCCACCTATGGGTATTTTTCTATGCCTATAACTTTCACCCAAGTGTAAATATCAGTTTGACAAAATTGTACATTGTATATGCGATATCCAGATGTACCGATTTCATTATTCCATGCATGTACATTCGCGGTGGACTTAATACAAACGTGACGCCGTCAGCGGTCAATTAAAAGTAGGTCAGGCATTTTTGTAAATTTATTTATTAAATCTCGGCCTATAAACCATATTTTTACATTTCACCAGAATTAAAACACATTTCTCACTGAAATATTGCAAATTATTCATTCTTTTGTCTCGCATATTCTTTCTTTACTGAATTTAATTCATTTCGCCGCAGGACGGCACAACCTTGCATTCAATCATTCTTGTATATATGTACATTGTACAACCCAAGGCGAATCCATACAAGGTGATAGCATCCTATGAGCTGAATGTTTGTTCTTCTCTCCGAATTCGCTAGGTTGTTTTGTATACACAAGCAAACTCGGCGAATTCAGTTTTTGACATTTCACTCGCAAAATTACACTAACAAAATACACAGCGGATTCGCCTTGTTTATCTTGCTATCACCTTCTATGGATACACCTTGGTACAACCTCATTCTTCTATAAAACTTACGATTTTTTTAAATGTTCAACGCAGTACGTATTTTTTTGTGTGTTTTTGCTTACTAATTTTTCAAAAAGAACCTTTCCCTTGTTATTGATATAAAAGCTCTCATACCAAAATTTTTGATGAATTTAGTGCGAGAGGATATCGTGTGAAATCATTATGAAAACATAAGTTATAGTAAAAAATGGGCGTGGAAGGATGAGAGCTCAAACACCTTTTGAACTTCTAGTGAATAGAAAAACACGTATAAAAATATGTCGGTGAAAACACTTCGTGCACTTATCGACGTATAGGAATTGCAATATAAAAGTATTATTTTTAATATATATTTTAAATAAAATTTTTGGTGCTTAAAATAAATAAAAAAGTATATCATTTGAAAGGGATTTTCTCACCGTTTTTTAACAACCCCACTCACGTTTCTATTTTTATTTCACAAATTTCATTATTATGATTCCGTGGAACAAATTTTTAAATATTTTTAATAATACCTTTTAAGCTCACATTGTTTTATTATCTCAAGTGTTTTTTTTTTAATGTTTAAAAATATTTATTTTTATTTAGATAAAACAACTTATACAGCAAATGTAAATCTTAATACCCCGGTGGAAAAACCGCAACTCTTACGTACGTGGGTATATTTTTTAAGTATAATACAAGTTTTTTAAAATAAATTGTTTCATTAGATAAATATGTATATAAAATTTAATGCGTTACACTTTTTGAGGTGTGCCCAATTGCGCCGGGTATTCGCTAGGATAATATAAAATTAACATAAAAGACAGTAAGTTCTCAAATGAAAAGAAAAAACGCACATTTACATAATTTTGCGCCTTGCAGCAATTGTACAGTAGATTCAGACACTGTTTTATGTATTAAGTTCACAACCTTTTCTAAATTAAAGCGTATTTTATTTGGCACAATTTCGTCGATAATTTCCTTTCGCCACATAACGTCAGGGTCCTGTAAAGCTTTTTCGTGTTGGCTTAACCTTTCTCTACTCGAGTTGTCAAATCGAATACAAATCTTTAGCGACTATCTTGAGAAAGGAAAAACGATAATAGTAGAATATTATGGAGCGTTACGAAAGTGTTTTTCCATCAGAACAATGTACCTGTGCACAAGTCCATTGTCGCACAAATGGCAAGGACGTCGTATAAGGAAAGGCCTCAGTATTGTGGGCTATTCAACAAAGAATATTTTTTTGGCAGACATTACAAATTAGTTTAGGGGTAAGGCGCAAAATATTTTTTTTCACCTTGGTTCAGAAACTTGTATGTACATATATGGATGTATGTGTGCGTGTGTATCCACACTGATTGGCTTGAGCCATACTTGTTTGCGAGTCGATGATCACAATAGAATTATGGCAGTCAATTAATCTTGCGCGCTATAAAATGAAGCATATTCGGGTCAGGTACACGTGTATGTATGTATGTATGTTTGTATGTTTGTGTGTGACAATCTGCGCGACCCTGCAGTAAAATTTAAATGCAACTTTATTTAAGCGGATATGAAAGGAAGTGATGAACTGAGAGCAAAGACTATACATGTACGGATAATTGTTTTAATGGGGAAAATAGATAGGAAATGAGCTAATTAAAGACATACACTCACACATAGATACATACTTAGTTAGTAGTTTGTTTTTAACTAACAATACTAAGGATTTACAAGTAACTTGCTTAGTTGGAATAATAAATTGAAATGATGTTTTAATTTTTGGCTTCTGTTTTAGTTTGTAAAGCTTGTAAAATTAGCAAAGCAAATTCATAAAGGCCCGTGCGAAGATAGCTTTAGAGGGAAGCGATGCTTTCATCTTTGGGGTACATTCCACAGTATAACTAGTGGACAACGTGACATTGTTGCTCTTTGAAACAAGAAAAATTAACAAAACAAATTGATCAAAAATTTATAATACACAGTACGACAAATCAACTCAAATTCAAAGGACCGTGGAGGTTCACTTCTAATGAAAAAAAAAAATGGAAAAAATGAAATATTAATAATATAAAAGTATTGCATTAGAAGTGAACCGCCACGGTCCTTTGAAGCTTAAATCGATTTTCTCAAAATTCTGACGTGCTACAGCAAAACGCCGAGACACGTATTTCTCATGTGTACCAACCACTGTCGTACTGTGATATAATTTTGTTGTTCGCCGATATTGTCTTTCAAGCATTCAGGCAGGTTCTCGAATCCGAGAGAAAGAGTAAATCTACCGAGTGAATTTAGTTATGGTGTTCTGAAATCCGATTTTTTTCTTAATTCTAGAGCTCGTTTTTGATTCACCCTAGAAATGAACTATACAGCTGACAGTTTTCAATTTATCCAAAATAAGTTATAAATTGTTTGGAAAAAATTAAAAAAACTAGTGCGTTAACAACTTTTGCGGTTATTTTCTTAGAAAATGTTAGACCTTCAGAAGAAGGAGGATTATTCAGGACCATTCCGACCTTTTAGATGTGCCTGAATTAGTGTAAGTAAATATTTAGATGTGTTTGGTGCAAATATTTTCATAAACAAGTTTTATAAATTTGTGTCTAGCTATCGGGTCAACAAAGCTGCATTTATTATGTTATTGGACGTTGTGGTTCATGCAATGTAGTTATGACAGAAGACTAGAAGTTTAAAAAGAAAGTGACTAAAAAATCGCGTTGCTTTTCGATATTTTTTTTCTTACTGGCGGTGTTGAGCATTGTTCTCCATAAATTGAAGGAGGATTGCTTCCTGCGTTGTGTTCTTGTGTTTTCTTCTTGAAAAGATGTTAAAACTGCAATATTTGTAACTTTAAAATACTTAAATTTTATTTTTACTGCAAACCTGCGAATACGAAGTCAACTAAAGTAAATGCTAACCGAATTTTTTCTTGTGAATTCGTTTTCCAGAATATGTAAATTTACTCAAAATTCATTTAAGAACAAAATGTGGAAAGGAAAAATGGAGAGTGAAACACAGCACAACCAAATGTCGAATTGAAAGTGAATTTGCTCTATATTCACTCGGAAGTGAATTACAGAAACTGCCTGATTGGATAACAAATACCTCCAGGCTATTGCTGAACCCATTGTAGTCCGACAATTCATCCTATTTGATATAATTTTTTTCTTAACAAAGATAATTTTTAGCGACGAAAGCAGTAACAGAAATCATCTAATTTGTGTGACGTAGGCCGTGTGAGTATTATACAGAGAACTGCATTTAAAAACCGGTAGAAATCCTGTCAGCGTAATGGTTTGAAGCTCCGAATCGGCGGAAGGTTCTGGTACAATTTATTTATTGAGAGAACAATGTCCAGTGAATAGTATAACAATGTACATACATACATTAATTACCCCATGGCATAGCTTCCGATGAACGAATGATTTCTTTAATATAGCAAGTACGCTTAAAAGAGTGATAAAAGCTTATCCACAAAATTTAAAAAAAAAAATAATTGAAATTTTTCTCAGTTCTATAAAAAAAGGATATTTTATTCCGCAAAAAATTGCATTCGTTGCACTCATTTTCGTTGGTTTATTTGGTACTGAACGAAAAACGGACTACTGTAAGATGAGCCCGAAATTTCAACTTAGGTATGAACATGTCTTTCCTTTTGCTGCTTTGAGACTTTGAGACTTGAAATGGCTGTAATGTAATGGAAAGTAAAAACAAAATATATATACTATATAAAGTTTGACAGCTGTGGCCGCCGCAGAAGCAAACAAAAACTACATGTGAATTTTGTTTTTGGGCAATCGACACCCACTGGTTCAAACTGCAATAAATGGTTATGTGAACGCTTTGGGAAGACAATGTCTTTTGTATCTTATTTCATAAATGTCGCAAATAATTTAAGGTATGCATTGTAATTTAACCGTATTTTCATACAAATTTAGACAATTCATTTATCAAAATGAAACATTTATCGTCAGTCAGCAGCTTGTCATCACCCTCTAAAAAGATTCAAATACAACCCAAAACTAAATTTAGTTTATTTTCATTTCTGGTTTTTTTTTCATTCCAGTGCTTACGGTTTTGACGTCATCCATAAAATATCAAGAATACGTGACGGATAAAGGAAAGAATATCTCTATACCCTGCACAGCGGAGGGCAACGTTATGTGGGTAAAGGAAGTCGGAAACAACAGCACTATAATACAGGTGAGAGATTGGACAATTTTATGTATGTTGTTTTGTTATGTAAGTACATCTTCCTGTGTGCAATTATTCTTGGTTATTGGACATTTATGTATGTATATATTTTTGCATTCATTAGTATTCAGAAATACCCTGGTCTAACATCTACAAACGTATCTGATATTAAATTTACTATTGAAATTCGAACAAGCTTGAAAATGTGGTAAATACATCTATAGATTCGAGTTTAAAAAAAATTGTTTAGATAAGTTTTATCATAATGTGTGTCTAATTCTGGCAAAAAATAATGATTTATTCGCATTAAAAACTAATATGTTACAAAAAAAATAAAAGTATAAAAAGTACCCATAATACAACTGACCACAGTGACATTAACTGGAGACGGACTGATTGGAAGCACTAAGGCTTTAAAATGTTGAGCTGAATTATACTTTTATTGTTTCAAATATATTTGGTGATTGTAAAAATGTATTATGTACATATACTATGTAATGATTAATGGTTTTCAATGAAAAAAAAAATCTTCGAAATATGGAAGAACAGTTTAAAGTATACATATATTTTTCATGCCCTGTATGAGTCTGTCTGTTAAATAAATACTTTTAGATATGTATTAATCGCTAAGAAAAAGTAATCAAGTCATATTTATTTGATCAAAAACAAAACTGGGGTTTCGGGTGTTAAGTGTTTGCTCTGAAATAATGTTTTTTTTTTCGCAAATTGTTATTTTTATTCGATACCGAAAACGCTCAAAAATTTTTTCTTCTTTCTGAGAGATAAAAATGACCCGAGGTAAGATTCGATCAAAAAAATAACACTAAAAAAAGAATGATTACTTTTAATGAAAAAAAGAAAATTCAAAACATTAGGATAAATTTTGCAAAACAAAAAAATGTATTAAGTAAAAAATGATTATTTTTAATCAAAAAAATAACAATTCACAAAATAACCATTATTTCAGAGCGAAAAAATAACAACCGAATTATTTATTTATTTCTGAACAAAAAATAAAACTCCAAACAAGGCGAATTTATAGCAGGTGGTGTCAAAAGAACAACTGCTTTGTTTTCTTTTTTTAAATTTAAATATCCCTTACATTTGTGTAGGGATTGTCAAAATGAATATTTGTTTCCAATGAAACTTTCGCTTTTGTAAATACCAAATTGTTTACACTGGCGAGCAAAACCAGGCGAGGTGACCTTTTTATAATACAAGGTTTTTCGTTATTTTTATTTCGTTTCGTTAACTTTATATAAAACTATAATTCATACCATAAAAAAAATCGTGTAAATTAATGTTTCAAACTTTATACACAATTTATAAAACCACAAAAAATTATCATCAAAATTTTTACATTTTTAGAAGGAAGTTAGGCATTTTTTGGGTAGCACCTATTTAGTTTGAAGTGGCTGATAACTGCCTCTGACTTTTTATAATAAAATTATAAATAACCTATAAAACTGCATACTCGAAAAAATTCTAAAAACTCTTCTAAACAATTTTAAAACTTTGATAAAAGTTTGTTGAGTTTTCATTATTTTTTTTTTAAGTTTAAAACATTACTAACAGTGTTTTTGTTATAGTATGAACCACATTACTAAATATCCCTTGTCTCGGAATAAATTATTATTGATTACAAAGTTTAAAATCTTAAAATATGGTTTAAATATCGATTTGTTTGATAGAACTCTAAATGATTACAGCCCCTGCTTTAAAATGTGGAGATATATGGAAAAGCTAATGATAATAATCACATATTTCCTGACGTCGTAAGTTTACCAGAATGTACACGGCCCGAAATGAGCACGTAAATTTAAGCAGATTTTTTTCCTCCTATTGCTTTCCTTGGTAGACCACAATGAGAGGCGATAGTTTGACTTAAAACTTTAATACATACCTAGAATTTATGTACATATGTCCCTTATACTTCCTTTAGTTGGATACTTCCTTTAGTTGGATACGTTACTTCAAATTTCTACAAATAAACTTAAAATTCCATTCGACAAAAAAAAACGTTTGACTTCCATGAGCTAAACAATACACTCTTCCAAACCATGGGTTATGCAAAGACGTTTCCTCAAATAAAAAAATCATATCCTGCACTGCGTCTGATACTATAAGAATCTGAAAGTGATCCCCGTTGCCAATTAAAAATTAAACAAAATTAATTTTTCATTGCAGACTGGAAAATTTTTGGTACTTACCAATATTTCGACCGACGAACGTGGTGTGTATGTGTGCTTTGCTTCGGTCCCACCTCGCCATTCTTCCACTCTTAGCAGCGACTCCAGTTCAGGAGCAACAACAAGAACAACAAATGATGAGAGCAAATCAATATCAGCATCCTTGCCAATATTTGGCTCATCATCATCGGCGCCACCACTACCAACGCCGTCATTGTTAGAAGATATTAAAATAGCAACAAACGTGAATGCAAGTGCTAGACATGCGTCAACTACCTCATCGCTTCCAATATCAGTGCCCACAATAACCGTCGCAGTCCCCACAGAAATCCCAACTAATCACAACATATCTGCAGTGAAGCTAGTTGCAATTGTCAACAAAGCAACCGCCTTAAACAAAGGCGTCCAAACAATAGAAGCAGTGCCTGTTCAGCTAAATGAAAGCCTTACACTGGACACAAGCAAATTTACAACCGATATAATTTTGCCTATTGAGCAGCAGCCGAAGCAGCTGGAAGGAGATGAAGAAGCAGAAGCTGAGGAATATCAAGCAATTGAAAAAATAAATTTGAATGTGCGCACCCCACCAGGTCCGGTTACACAACTTTATTTCAAAGCGTCGACAATTTTGGGTTTTCTTATTTGGCGCTTCAATAAAACTAATTCCGGTGGTTATCCGGTGCGTAGCTTTACTGCCGAATTTCGCAATGTATCGTATAATGAAACGCCCTACAACCATACGTTTGAACACGAATGGAGTCGAATGGACCCTATTAATATTGCACCGAATGTTGTAAGTTTGCAAAAACAACTTATAACAAATTTGGTTATAGAACTAAACTTTAGTAAAATAAGCCTACAAAGATGTTGACAAATTTTGCCGACTCCTACTCCTTTCTTTTAAAATCATATTTTGATCTTTTTTGAGTACCTTTTCCTTTGTTTGAGAATTATTAACATCATTTTTTATAACCACAATGTCACATTTTTACGATTCTTATGATATAATCACAATATAGTTATTCTAAATAGAGGAAATGAAGTCGCCATTGCTTTCTGTTCTGTGTTTTTAATATATAATTACAACAAGCAATTGCATTCTTGGAAAAATCATGGTTCACTTGATACGTAGAATCTAAAAACACTAGTTTCTAAGGAAATATTTAAATAATGTTCGATTGCGAAGTACATAGCTCCTCTCATCAAATGAACAGTCAACGCATTCGTGTCTTGGCTCCTGCATAACTTTAACAATTACAATTGTGAACAAGCGGAACCAGTGTACTATGCCCTCTCTCGAATTACGAAAACCAAACTCTAAGTTTCTTATCATGTCCATGCTATTGTATGGCGCAGAGGCATGGGCACAGTCTGCATTTAATGAGATGGGTCTTGGAGCTTTTGAGAGAAAGTCTTTTGGGAGAAAGACTTTTGGACCTTTACGTTTCTACGACGGCGAATACCCCACACAATGGAGGGATAGATTGTATGAGCTTTATGGTGACATAAAGAGTCCTAAAATTATTCAACGTGGTACTCGATGAAGGAGGCAAAGGAAAAGGACCCCGGCTTACACTTGGTTTTCCTTGCTTCAAATTTATGATGACAAAATATGACACAAATTGCCATTTTATAATTTTCCACTGGCGTCAAATTGAAATATGTCAAAATGTTGACATTTTACAATCAACTGACAATAATTTTTCGTCAAATTTGACCTAATGATATCAAAAATTAGAAAGATCAATATCAATATCAAAACAACGCTGAAAAATGCATTGATGCCACAAGTCCAGCCGAATGTTTAAAACTTGAACGAAGCCATGCACCAAAGAGAACTCCTGCTGTTATCAAAGCAAACGATGATATTAAAGGTTTTTCACTCATCACTCATAATATAAATAAATGTATCAATAAAAAACAGTTATTTACATTTTGAAAATTAAATAAACATTCATTCGGTAGGTCCCGGGTTCAAATCCTGGGCGGGGCAAGTAACATCAGAAATTATAGAAAAGCTTTTTCTAATAGCGGTCGCCCCTCGGCAGGCAATGGCAAACCTCCGAGTGTATTTCTGTCATGAAAAAACTTCTCACAAAAAAACATTCGCCGTTCGGAGTCGGCGTAAAACTTTAGCTCCCTCAATTTTTGTTACCACATCAAAACACGCACCACAAATTGTAGGAGAAGTTCGGCCAAGCATTAAACCTATTATTATTATCATTAAATTATAGGGGGCCTTATACTTTTGTCCAAGGCTGTGGCCATCCGTGGTATGGAAGCTAGACGAATATCCTTAGAACACCATTGGAGTTAATAAAAAACCAAAGCTCTATATAAAGAAATAAGGCCGACTGGTGCCTCTGCAGGCAGCCGCAACCTTTTAATTGAAAGATAAGCTCGGCCAAGTATCGGGAAAAATATTGTAAGCGTCAAATTCATATTGTTATTTTTGATGGTAACAAAATGGGAATTTATTGAAATTTATAATTATATTTATTTAAAATAAGTCAGTCCCACGCCTTAGCTCAATGCAGTTTGCCCCTCCGATGTTCGAATTAGAACAGTGCAGGAAGGCATGTAGTGCAAACGCTTTGTGGGAATTGCAGCACAGAATCATCTCATGCCCCCTTTCTACCACCCGGGTATGGATATTGAACGATCATTATTTATAACACTTATTCATATATATATGCATATATTGTTAGCAAATAAAAACCTAATTAAAATGTTTCTATGAAAATTTAATAGTTTATTACCAGTCTCATGAGCTTTTGGTTTGCATGCAATACGAGTATAACAACCTTGGTAGCCGTGTGTTTAACTTTTTAGTTGCATTCGTGTCAATATTTGCTGCGACCCACTCGATAAGAGTCGAACTAATTTATTTACTTCAAAAAATAAGTATGCGAAATATATCTAATATTTTTTAATATTTTTGCATTGACGTATTTTCAAACATCATTGGGCGATTGCAGCGGCAAATGGAAGTGTATCGACTGGAGCCTAACACCACGTACGAGTTTCGAATATGGGCCAACAATCAATTGGGCAGCGGCGAGGTGGTTACAACCAATGTGACAACACTTCCCGAAACCAAAGAGGAGGGTGAGTGCGCGACAGTTACAGTTGATATATAAATATATAGTAATATAAGCTAATAGCGTGTGTGTGTGTGTGTGTGTAGCTGCGTAAATGTTACACTACTCTACCCTACATCCCAGCAAAAAATCTGGAATCGCTTCTTGTGGTAACGTGTTGACCTCGAAAACGAATGTTGAATGTAGGCATTACATTAATATGGGCAGGAGTTCGATTTTTTAATTTGTCTTTCGCTGCTTTAACCCATTACGGGCCAATGGCATGCCCATTTTAAAGTAATTGCTTCTAGAAGCGAAGGACGAAGAGCTTACCAATTTTCTTACGATTCTACTCTCGTTTAATAGGTAATCGTTGCTGGGATATAGAGTGATTCTAGGATGTGTGCGTGACTGCATAGGTGCGTGAGTCCTTAATACTCGTACAAGCGCAAAAATAAGAAAAAATCCGCAAGGAGTACTTTTTAGCTTTATTTTTATTTTTTGCATTACATAATTGTGTATTTGACTTTAAGCAGAGAATGGGGTTAGCACACTAAATTTTGGTTTGCTCTCTTACTTAAAGTAGTGGTAATGTAAATTTATTCCATTATTTTCAGTAGAGAAGAAATTTGTGTAACAAAATTTTGACTCTTAACGTATTGTGGTAGTGGCAATATTTTCATCCTACGCTTTTTTTTTAAATAGTCAGGGAACTTCAATATAGGAATGGGAACTGGTTCTAGAATAATATCTTTTTCGTGTGATTAAATGGCGAATTTAACTTTGTGTTGTACGAGTATTTGGTAGTGGCAAATTATCGTCGCCGAAACGCCCAAGTTATGTGAACACGTTATCAGTGGGTCATCAAATGAATGTTCGGTATGAGTTTGAAAGGATTGGCCGTCGACAATTGCATTTCCTTACACCGCTTTTACATTACCAAACTTAGGAAAATTCACTACTACTACGAAAGGAATTTTTATGAAATATTTTAGATTGAATTACATCTAAACTATGATACAAAACTATTGTTGTTGTGGTTGTTGTGGTACACTTACGTTGTGGTGATAAACTTACGGGGAATGATGCTGAAGTGACATTACTTGGCCGGATATAAATCCGCGTCATTCCGGTATCGAAGAAACGACTATTTTATAGAAATAAAAAAGTTATAAAAATTAGTAAAGTTTAGGGAAATTGTTAAGCGTAAACTAAATTTTTAAAAATTGTGTTGAATAATTTTTTGCACATATAGTGGCTCAAAAAATTAATCACATCATGTTTTTTTAAATAATATTTGCAATGTTTTTGGTGATAATTTTTTTTCGTTAATTGTTTACAAATGTTTATTTCGCATAATGAAAAGCATATACATATTTGCAAACTTTGCGTGAAATTTATAAAAACTCAACAAAACTAAAGTTTTGGGAAAACTTTTGGGTATTTAAATATTTATATCAAACAATAATTTTTATGAGCTCACGGCAATTTTCAATTGGAAAAATCATAGAAAAAAACAATGATAAAAGTTATAGCTATTTCGGTGATCCCCTTATCTCATTTTCAGACTTCTTCCGGGGATCGAATCCACGACCGCCACTGCTAACTCGTACTCGTACTCATTAAGGCAACGCCGTAACCACTTGCACTAAGTAAGCCCTGTACACTACTGTTGCTATTTTTGCAAACACAATTTCAGTACGGCAGTCTGCCCTATTACGTGAATGTGTAGTTGCTGTTGGTTATAATAATTATATTTTATACTTATTATTATTATGGTTAGAGTTAGCCGTGGAGGTCGTGGGTTGGATCCCCGGAAGAAGTCTGATGACGGGATGTCCGAAATAGCTATAACTTGTACCATCGTAGCTTTTTCTATAATTTTTCCTATTAAAAATGGCATTGAGCTTATAAAAAATATTGTTTAATAATTCTAAAACACTTAAAAAATCTAGTGGAATTTTTAGCCACTTTAGACTAGTTTATTATTATTATGCTTAAATTAAATGAGTTACATACCCAAAAGTTTTCCAATTATTTAAATAAAAATTTTAAATTTTGTACAAAGTTTAAAATTCTGATGTATATCCTTTTTGTAATGTTACGAATTAAAATTTCGTAAAAAATTAACGATAACAATTAATCATGAAAAAATTGCGAATATTATAAAAAATCAACACTTGTTAGAAGAAGAATTCGTGATAAAATCCTTGCCGTTTATTTTTAAATGATCCCTAAATATCTTAAAAGTAGCATGCAGCGGAAGATGTGGAATATTACAGACTGAGAAATTTTGCAAGCTACATAATTTTAAAAGTGCGGTTAATTAAACTAGGCATCAGAGCTTGCAAGCCGATATAAAATTTTATGCGAAATCTGATGAGAAAGTTAAAAGTCAATTTGGACCAAAATATTATAAAGAATTTTATTTAATTATAACATTAAAAGATCAATTACGATGAAGTCTTCTTCCACAGTTAACATTTGATATATTTTTAATAAATAAAGGTGTGAATTACGTAATGAAAAAAAATACCAAGCACTTATGTATATACTTATAATGATTTTAATATTATCAAGGGTCGTTTTTAATACTCACAATTTATGAAACTCCAAGCAATGTTATTATCCATTAATATTTTTGATTGAGACTACAGTTCGTTTTTGTATCATGGTTTGAGCTGAGAAAATGTCAAATTTGGATCCAGTTGGTTCTTGCAAGATAACTACAGCCTCATGTGTGCATATATAGACTGTTTTAGAGAATATATGTATATTTATGAATAGAACAACAATTTTAAAAAGGTATTCAGAATATTTAATGGAAATGATTTTTGAAGTATCAAAATGCATTTAGTTTTATTTAATTTATTTCACTTCCATTAGGCTCGTGATTGAGTTATGGTTGTGATGCCTATATAAATTTGTTCACCAAATAAAGAGTTAACATCATCAACTAGCTCCACAAAGCAGTTCATTCTAAATTTATTGTCGACCCCACCTCTGACTTTATGGTGCACATATATCTACATATACATAAGTATATAAGTACCAGTTATTTGCATCGTCGGCCTGTAGTTAATACCACGCAAATGTTTCTTATTAACTCCCAGTTTATTCAATTATTTACTATTTTAGAAAGATAAAACATATACATAGCTATAGGTGCGAGTACGTGTGTGATATACTAAACGAATAGAGCCTTAAATATTATGATCGACCTTGCTCTCTGTACTATTCATATATTATTCCTTAATTAAAATAGTTTCATAAAATAACTAATATTATGATTTTTTTCGCGAAACAACTTGTGTATTCATTAAAACTTACGCACGAAAATCTGCTCAGGTCCTCCGTGATTTAATGCACGATAAGGAAACGAAAGAAAGGACGGTTAAAAAAATAACAACAAAGTATTTAAATACAAGTTATAAATTAGAAAAGGTAGTGCGATCGCTTTGAAGAAACAGGAACAGCTAACGAAAATGAGGAAGAGGGTGAGAGTTCACAATTTCCATATCAACTTGATAGAAACATTTTACAAAGCTGAGCTATAATAACCACTAGAGGAGTTTGGATCCTATATTAAATAAACATCATATATGGCAAAGAGAGGGGGGTGGCCGCCTTAGGCGGGAGTGTAGCGGAGCATGTTATCATCCGGTGTTCCACAGTTAAAATCTCAGCCATTGCACCATGAGTGAAATATCCCACTTTTATGGCCAACACCTTATATTTGACGTGTTTTAAAATGCAACACGTGGTATAGTTTTGTAATCTATACACTCTCATGAAATGATTGATCATTATAGACTCGACTCTTGAATCAAATCAAATTGTTTCCAATTTTAGTTTAGTTTATAGAAACGGAACCAAGTGATATTTGAAGTAAATAAATTGCATTAAGTTAACTATGGTTAATTGTGTTAGCTACGGTTAATTGTGCCAATAGTAAAAGAAACTATGTATTGAAAATTATTGTTCAAGGATTGTCATGTTCACAAAAAAAAGATTTGCATTAGTTGATCAAATTTTACAGCAAAAATGTTTTAATGCGACCTTGCTTGCATAAGCCAAAACAAAAATTATGTAGAAATTTATATAAAAAGACTTTGCCTTTTTGTTAGAGGCCACTAACAAGCACTAAGTAAAAAAGGAGGCACTTTTGGACATATGGTGAAATATTATCGGTATTGTAAAAAAGAAATTTAAAAAGACTAAGGGTCACTTGCATGAAAGTAGGTTATCTATTTAACTCAGAGTTTACCGGTTAAATTCATAAATTTTCTTGCACAGCAGTAGGTTAGGCATTGACTCTGAAGTAAAACAAAAATATTTAAACCAGCAATTAATGATTGATTAAACTGTTAAGTTTGTAAAGTTTGCGACAAACAAAAGAAAATTAAAGATTAAAGCGTACCGTTTTCCCGAAGATGATTAGGAAATTATAGTATATTTTGGCTCCAATTCCCTCAACAGAGCGATATTAGAGCGCAGCGCTTACTTACACAATGTCTGGCTTATAAAATTGCAAATGTAATTTATCTCTTTATTCATAAATTTAGTTATGGATTTTCTGAAAGTGGGCCTAAAAGTCTAGCCCTGAACATTGAACAAAAATTACAGAAATTAAAACAAAGTACCAGCAAAATTAAAATAAAAATTTAGTAAGTAATTGAAAGCGAAAACACTTATTGAGAGAAAAAGGGTTGTGGCATAACCCAAAATGAAACTGATTTGAGCATTACGTCGGCAAGTTTTATGAAGATCTTGCGAAGTTGATAAATAAAAATAATATGAAAATATAGCTTTACCAATCGGAGTTTTTCGGAGAAGATGCAGGAGAATCGAGACAAAAACAAAAACTTTGCCCGAAAAAATATAAATGGCACATATAATTTCAAGGATGTTTTTACTAGGGCTTTGGATCCACTAATTTCAAGCATTATGTATGTATGTATGTACATACTCGTATCTCAACAAACGCATTTCACAAAGACCACGGTACAGTACTGTATCTGTTGAGCTGCGAAACTTCCGCTATTGCTAATTGAATATTCATTTAAAATCGGCAGGATTATAAAATATGAACTCTTTTTTAATAGCATTAGTTTTTATGGACCAAATTTTTAATTTAAAACTGTTAATATATTAATATGATTTGAAATTAAAATTTTACAACATTGCTTACGATTTTTAAGTTTTGGCCAAAAGAAAAAAGTAGAACTTTACTAATAGAGCTTGCTATGGAATAGAAAAATTATCACAGAACATTTTTTTCATAAAAGTGATCGCCTTTTGGCATGCAACGCCTCCGAATACATATCAGACATTTAAGAAATGTGTACAATATACAGCTGAAGAATATAAGAACAGTTAGAAATACTCTCTGTGCAGAAAGCAAGGATGCCTCAAGAATTGAAAGACGTTTACCAAATATCATATCGATTAAATATTATGTAAATATAGGAAGGGGTTCTTAAAAAAATGAGCTGATTTCCTGAATATTTTTGACTATTACTACTGAAAAGACCGAATATTTTATATGAATATATGAAAAGAAATATCTGTATTTTAGAATAAATTAATTTAATACCCAATTTTCAGCTTTTCCGATTAAAAAATGTTCGAAGATATTTTCGAAATCGTATCAGTTTTGCGCTTTGTAAATTTCAGCAACCTATCTGATAAAATCGTACTACGTAGCATTCATGGCTTGCAACAATTACTTAGTTCCCTTCGATCATTGCCGTGCCCTATTCTGGAAATTTATAGGTACAATGCAATTCATTATTAAAATATTAATTCGAGATTTCAATGTGTGTAGTAGACCTTTTAAGTATTTTGCGTATATTTGTAAATGTGTCTATCATCCTTTATCTATGTATGTATGTATGTTCAGTTGTGGCCGCGAAAATAGTAGAAAAATGTTTAGAAAATTTTGTCTTACCTCATATAATTTCAATTATTTTTTATACAGATATATTTAATTCTTTAACAAAAATCATGTAAATTGTAGTTCCAAACTTTTTAGAAAACTTATAAAAATTCTACGAATTAAAAAAATTGTTAAAAATGAATTTTCAGAAAATTTTGGAGTATACAGTTTTTGTGTTTAGTATAATAAAGTGTAAATTTCAGGTGGCTAAAAATTCTTATTTTTTTGATCAATTTTTTTTTTTGCTGACGTTGCGCCTTTTCTTCCGAAGTTTTATAAATTTTTGAGAGAATTTGCCAAATTGTAAAAAAAAAATGAAAATACATTTTGATGCTATTTTCCTGACAACAGGTGTATGCAGATCTACATGCATCATAAACTACATACTAAATAATTTATCTTTATGTATAAATACATACCTGCTAATTATGTAACTATACGAATACGTATTTTTTTTTACTTCTCGTAACTCGTACTAAGTTTGTTGTTTTATTGTTTGTAATTCGCCTTTCCACGTATCTTTCTTTTTTATATCTTTTTCTTTCTTATATAGATTTAATACGCCTTATACAACCCGACTTAGATAATTTCGATCCGCGCATTTGGATAATCGCCGTCAGTGTTGTGCTTGGAACTCTTGTGATATTAGCAATTGGACTTTGTATAGTTTTATCGAAAGAATGTTATCAATCATCGCAAGCGGGTACTGAACATAATACAGATACTACAAATACTATCACTAGCAACACTAACACCAACACCGCCAGTGCTAAAGCTACTCGTACTAATACGAATGTTGTTGTAATGGCTTAAATTTAATTAAAGCGTGTCTGTTTATTTTATTTTGGTTTTCCTCAATAAGTTTGCTTGATCTATATGCAAATATATACTTTACACACATACACATCATATATACACCGAGAGAAATGAACGCAGTATAATCAGGAGGTAGCTCTACGAACATTTCTGCATCAAAACAAAAAATTGGAAACAAAATTTCGCATAAGTTTTTTGAACTGATAAATTTATTTGAAAGGCTAAATTTATTTGAAAGAAGCTCCAAGAAAAATGTCTTTATTGTTTAAGTAAATTCTATAGAGAACTAATTAATTTTTCACTAACGAAATTTTTACCGAAAAGACAAATTGTAAAAACAAAGATTTTCTTGTTTAATGAAACAAAGCTATCCTTTGTCCGAGCGCAGGCAAAAGTATTTAGTTTCAACAAATTCGTCTTCAATAGTATATTTATGTATACTCATATTTAATAATTTGCCTGTCTTTTGGTGCAGCAAAAAACAAGCAAACGCCGATTTTTTCTCGGTGTATGTATTCACATAGAATTATAAAATTTTCACTTCAATATAATATTTATGTACATATGGGAACGTATTTTGCAGTGATTGGAATGCTTGTTCTACGCCTACACGTATATACACTACATATTTTCTTACATTTACATACATACGTGACATATTATATTTTTTGCACAGTTGTTAAATTTTTTTATTTTTCTTGCCAAATCTGGCACGCCAAATTCGAAAATACATATGTATGTACGCATAAATGTGATAATTATTTACTTTGGCTTTATGCCGTAAGAAATAGTTATTTTATAAATCTTTAGTGCAAATAAATACTATACATTTAGCTACATATTTATTTATTATATAAACCTTCGGCACGCCAAATTGCACAAAATACGAAGTCAGAATGAATGGGCAATTACAGTAACAAAGTCCAAAATATCTGTGATCCCCCTTATTATGCAAGGGCTTAGACCTTACTTTACTTGACTTAACTTAGACGGAAACTTAGAAATTATTACTCTGACAGTTTGTTTTCGATTGCCTTATGAATTGCAGTTATACAAACAAAAAATCAAATCAGTATGACATATTTGGAGGAATTTCACGCCTCTATTTGCACTTCGAAATCAAAAATCTACGCTCAAATGAAAATTTGAGAAGAACAGCAAACAAAAGAAAGGAAAATGGGAATGAATTGGCGCTTAAGAAGAATTTAATACTACTACTGGAGAAAGTAGATTCATTTTATATAGGTTTTTATTCATTTTGAGAAATCGGGAGAAAATATTTAAAAAATTATAATAAATAAGTGAAATTTGTCACTTTGGCTTGAAGCTCCTGAATCTAACATGTTCTTGCGGCTACGAGAATATCTTGCCTTAAATTTCAATTTCACTTAGATTATTACTCGTGTTACTACCGTCTGAAGCGTCAGGAAAAGGGCTTTCAGCAGGCTGAGGACAGGTTGAATAATTTGCTTATAGTTTGCGTAGAATACGAGAAAATACGTATAGAAAATACATCACAGTGTGTAAATTACAAATATATGTACATATGTATAGAAACAAATTTTGGAATAGTCGAGATTAAAAGTTACAATATCTCCAATGATCGCCAGTTTACACACTGTGTTATGCTTGATGTGATATTTCTTATAATGTACATAAATATAGAAGCATCAAACAAAAGGAACTCATTATTTTTTACCTCGGACAGCGAACATCCACTCTGCGATCCTGCATAAGCCTCTACCTCAATTTGGTAGAGATTTCGAAATTATCAAATAACACTGTGGAACAAACTCAGGTTAGCAAAATTTAGGTCGATTCTGAGAGTGAGGGATGAAAATAGAGGCTAAATTAGAAGACCCGTATCGCGACGTTTGTTTATGTTAGTTCGAATTTGTTTTTAATCGGCCTTCGAACTTTCCAGTCAAATGCCGATTTTCAGCATATTGTTTATATGGTTTTTTGGCTATAACTCGTCGACTAATTGATATTTTTTCAATCTGTTGAAGTCAAATTATTGCTAGAGACCTTTGCAACAATTAAAAAAATAAAAACACCTTTGAAGAAGAGGAAGACGACGAAAAAGGGGAAGAAGGGGAAGACAAAGATGAAATTCCAGAATATCTGTTGGACGAAATTATCGTCCTTTCTGATGATCATGACGATGACCAAGATATTAGAGAGAACAGTGATGTTGATCCACAGCCGCCTGCTAAACGGCAACTGGGCAAATCATTAATTTAATTTATTTAATTTTTTTACTTAAAACTTTTCATAACTAACATTTCAAAATTATATTTTTTTCCATATTTTTATAATTTCTTTTTCAATATTTCTTCAAAACCAACACTGAAAAAATTGGTACATAAGAAATGAGAAGTAAATTAATATTAAGCTGGAAAACGCAAGTTTTGTATTATGATTGTTTTCTTTTCAAATGAAATTTATTGAAGAAACTGAGGAGCATATTATAGATCAAACAGAAAGCAAAAAAGACTTAGTTTTGTGGAAAATATGTTTAAAAAGCATGAAAAAAAAATTTCCAACATTTTGCTTCATAAGCACTACAAAAATTTTCTAAATCAAATTAATTTTAATTGTTGCACAGGTCTCTAGAAATAATTTGGCTTTAACAGATTGAAAAAATATCAATTAGTCGACGAGTTATAGCCAAAAAACCATATAAACAATATGCTGTAAATCGACATTTGACTGCAAAGTTCGAAGGTCGATTAAAAACAAATTCGAACTAATATAAACAAACGCCGCGATACGGGTCTTCTAATTTAGCCTCTATTTTCATACCTTACTCTCAGAATCGACCTAACTTTTGCTAACCTGAATTTGTTCCAAAGTGTAATATTATGGATATATTGAAAAGATTCGTTAAGCACAAATTGAATGCAATATTATCGAAAGGCTTAGCTGGTATTGTACACTCCAGTTTTTTTGTGTTTTATGAAGAAAATTAATATTCTAAACCTTTCAAATGTTCTGTGTTCTTATGGAAAACCTCATATTCGCTATGAAAAGGTTAATAATTTTCTCAGATATTTCAAATACATCTGTATGCATGTATCTGTGTACTGAGCCCTTTTAACACTAAAAAGTGTTTCTCTCTGATGGAGCTTTATTGCACTTTCGCCTTCTTGCACTTTGCACTTCTTCAAAGTCTCCTTGACCACTAGCGTTGCAATCACCAATAGTTTTGAATAGTAAGTGGTGTATAGAGACGGCGTTTCGAATTCCTCTAAATCAGTGCTTTGCATTTTTAATCAGTAAAACTTAATCATAGCATTGTATAAATTAGAAAATAATAAGTGACTAAAATCTGCATCTTTAGCATAATGAAAATAATTCAAAATATATTAAATATTTAACGTACGAATGTGCCAATACACATCAAAAACCAGAAGCAGGTACAAGATTATAATACAGTATTACGAGTAATTGAAAATCACTTTATTTCTTCGTCGACATGGAGGCAAGAAGGCGGACTTAGTATTATATAAAATATAATAAATTTAAAGATGATAGCATTTTTGAAATACGAATAAGCGACTTAGAAGAAACTAAACATTTCAACAGACAATCATAAATTAAAAAAAAAATTTAAAAGCCAAAATATACTTAGTGATATATTTTCAATTAAGTAGCACTATATTGTATTCAAAAACAAAAATAAATCATTTTACACAATATACACTTAGACACTTTTTCCGCAATTAGCTTTAAGTTTTATGGACTCAGTACGTACAAAATTGAAAAAAGAATTCATAAAATTTATAAGATATGTAAATAGTATTTTCATTGAATCGATTGTCGTGAGTTATTGTTGTTGTTGTTGTTGTTCTATTGATGTTGTCTTTGTTGTTGTTAATGTAAGTTACATAAATGCAAAATAAAACTAAATCCTTGATTTATACAAAATACCAATAGCTGATAAAAATCAGTATCGCTTAATTTGTGTGTGTTTTTATTATTTTTTGTTATTTCCTTTCCAAAATGCGAAACAATTCTGTAGTTCCAACATTACCAATCCAACCCAATCCACTCAAATCTTTACGCAAACATCCATCAACCATGTCAAGAAAAACATAAACAAATTTACAGTTATCAAATGAATATAATGAAATATTCAAAAAAAAACGGTATTTTTTGTTTTCTATTTCTCTCTTTCTGTTTCTCTCTCTCTTCTTATGCTCTTTCCTATTTCAATAAAACTCTTTTTATTCGTCCATTACAAAAAAAAAACAAACTAAAATGAATATCTGCCAAACATTTAATGCATTTGAAAACCAACACTAATTCAACTCATCCCCACTCTCAATTTCTCTATCAATGAATTGTATAACGCTGACATATTGAAAAACACTTCGTAAATTCCTACCGAATGTACAGAATTTGAAGATGGTTGGGAGAGCATAGAGCTTATACCGAATATAATACTGAATCCGGGCTTCTGTGAATCGGACGGACCAGATCCAGTGCAGCCATACACACGTACCATTATCTTCGGTGAGGACGACGAGAGCGATGGCTATGACAGTGAAGAGTCTGACCACGAACCGAAAATGGAAAAATTCAAGCGCAAGGTGTCTGTATTCTTTACAGGTCCTACAATAAGACGCATTTGAGTTGAATCGGATAGAAGCTGTAGCGACTACCAGAAAAGAGTAAGACGAATTTTTTGTAAGGTATTCCGCGCATTGTTCTGTTTACATTTATTGGTTATACCTATTTAAAACAGCATAATAAGTATATAGGAACAAATTTAATTTTAGGCAATTATGTACATATATTTTTAAGTAAAAAAGAAATTGCATTATTTCAAAAATTTATTCGCCGCAAAAACTTAAGGATCTAAATACTTAGTATATGTACGTGCACTTGCTAACTCATCGAAAAATAAGTAAAAATAATAATTAAGACCAAGGGCATAACAAAAAAGGGATATACATATACATATATATAGTGCTTATATTAAAATAAGATAAAATCGAGCTTTTGTTACAGAACAATTTTGTAAATTAACGCCTAAGCAAATTGTTACTAAGCATACCTACTATATAAAAAAGAAACTAAATATCAAATTCACCGCAAACCTCTGTACATATCTGTGCACTTTTGACAAAACTACTTATGTCGTCTTAGCACTTTTTTAGTCAAACTTAGAATTACCTAATATTCTAATACATTTTTAAACGATTCGTTCAGTTATTCATAGCTGTCATCTAAGACAGCGTACATACAGTTGTGTTGATAAAAATAATAGCAAAATATATTGACAAGTTTGGCAATTTGCCATTTCTTATTCAATTTGAATTATTTTATTTTTATAACAAAAATCATATAAGTGCAAGTTCCAACCTTTTTGGAAAATTTAGAAAAATTACTAAACATTTATCCCGAATTTCGAGTATGTGTTTTGTAGCCCATTCAATTTTAATATACAAAAGAACATATTTTCAAAAATCAGCAAAAAAATTTACTCACTTAAAATTTACACTTTATTGTACAATAGCAAAATTCAAAATATGGAAATTTCGATGCATTTTGTTTTTAATTTGTAGACTTCTTATAAATTTTGTAGAAAGTTTGCAAATGCGCTTATATGTTTTTTATAGAATTATCTTTATTTAAAGAAAGAACAAAAATGAAATAAGGAATGGCAAAATTGCCAAAACTTATTAATATATTTTGCTATTATTTTTATGAACACAGGTATACATATTTCTGTGCTGATAAGGAATAAAAACTAAAATCAAGTTAGGACAAACAAAATTTTTAATGTGAAAATTAAGATTATGAACTAATAATAATAATTTGGCGCTTACATCAAATAGCTCGATGTTTGACCGAACTTCTCATATAATTTGCAGCAAGCGCCTTGATGTTGTAACACAAATTGAGGGAACTATAGTTTTTTTTTCATGGCAGAAATACACTCGGAGGTTTTCCATTGCCATTGCCGAAGGGCGACCCCTATTAAAAAATGATTTAGGATTTGAACCCAAATTTATTGAATAACAAATTTAGCTGTAATTTCTTATTGTCACAATTTTGTGAATACTTGATTAGAATTTTATATACATATGTATATAGAATCCTAATGGAATTTATAGGCTGGAAAGAAAAATATTTAAGTCAAACAAGTGGTTTTGTCGAAAGTTCCAGGATACTATGTTTAAGATAATGGGAGCACAACGTATTTTTAATTTTATTTTTAATTTTGCTTTATTCAAAATACACATACATAGCTAGTTTTATAACAAAACCCATATAAATCACCTTTGAACAAAATTAAAAAAAAAATAATAATATTAAAAAAACTATCATAATTTCAATATTGTTAATCGAAAGTTTTGAACTCTTTCAAATTCAGTATAATGATATGCATAATGATATGACAGAAATATGTAAAGAAAGTTTGACAGTTCAGCGGCTTCTTAAATTTAAAAACAAAAAATCAAATTAGATACTCTGCTGCTTCTACTAGTTCATGTACCTTGGAGAGTACGTCATTTCTCAAATAAAACTAAACAAAGCTGAATACAAAACTTTCAATCCAAGCCGTCAAAATTATACTGAAGTGAATTTATTATTTTTTAATTAAACTTCATCTGCTACTATGTGTGGCAACCAAATATTTAAATATGTCAAACTTTTTATAAAAATACGTCATTTCATATCGATTTTCCTGGTGATTTCTGAAAAATTATAAACTTGCATACCTAAATGGAAATATCGTTTGCAATTAAAATTATTTTCCAGCAAATTACAAATGGCTGATTTTTATTTATTTATTATTAAGAATGTTTTTTGTTGGAACTTCTCCAATATTGATGTTTATTGAAATCCTTGAAGCAATTTAACTTAAGCAATATACATATATTTGTTAATTCTTTTAGTTTTTCAATTTAACAAAATATAGTTTATTATTTTCTATTTTTTTTTTAATAAAACACTGTTATTTCAGTGCTTCAGTAGAGATGAAAAGTTGGCAACATCTCTTTAAAGTGAAGGTATATTCGATTTTTCTATTGCCAGATGCTTCGTTTATCTGCCAATAAAAAAGCAACAGCTTAAGTATCGAAAATCTATCGAATCCGACCTTTAAATATTCATTTGGCGCGTGTTTTTATTTTAAATAAGCAGTTTTGTTGTGTGCAATAAAAACGGTTAATATAATGTTCTTCATTTATTTATTTAGAAGAAAAACAAAAAGATAATGAGCATGATTTTAACGTATCAAATTTTGATTTAGGGTATTTCTCCTCCTAATTAAATTTTTCGTGCCGTATTCGAGCGAAGTTGCTACATTATTGATTAAAATATCAATTTTGCTTTTGTATATTACCGATGTATGATAGATGCGCAGGGTTTGTCCCGATTTCTACAATTTTTAAAATTGTGTTTGCTGAGTTAAATTGTAAAGTATGTACCAAATTTTGTTGAGTTTAATAAAGTAGTTGCCAAGATTTTTAACGCGCGCCCAGAAACCTGTCCTCTATAAAGACGGCAGATTTAAAACCCCCGAAGCCATCGACATACATTATGCGGCCATTCGATTCGATGTTTAACTAGCATCTGAACGCGAGTGAAACATTTGTTCTCGCGAACACATTTCATGTAATGTAGGTTTTTAATCATTTTGTAGAAAGCTTCACTGTATCGGAAGAAAATATCGCAATTTGAAGAAAAAATTACGGCATCAAAATAAAGAACATTTTCCTTAAGTTCTTGTTTTTTTTTGTATATTTTAAAACTAATTCAAACCATTCATCAACGCAAACTAATTTTTATTTATGTAGCACATCATTTTCCCACTGGTTTATCTTATATGTGCATACTAGGGTGGTTCCTAAATGTTGGAAGGCAGTTTTAACATCAGATTTCCTATATCTCAACCCCTACGTCGATATTACTATATTACATAAAATTGAGTTCCGATTGGAGACGGTTAAGGCGTGTCTTATTGGGGTCAAAGCTCGGATTATCCTTTGACGCCTTTAAAAAATGTAATTATTTTTTTCATCTTGATTTGGTTTTTTGAATTTTTGATCCCATAGATGAATCTGAACCCCATGTTCGATACGCCAATTCCAATCTACACCAAAATCCGTGTCGATAACCGATTGTGGGGTAATACTGAAAAAAATCGTTCATTTGATTTCTTAAAGGTCACCCTAGTGTATGCACACGTACATGCATATCTATAGGTTAATATATTTCCACACAAAAATAGATTTTGTCAATGTATGTCATGTTTGATTAAAATAACTTATTTATATGGGAAATATTTAAATAATTGTACCTTAGATCAAAAAGATTACTCAAAATAAATTAAGTGTGAAACCATTTTTCTAATGCAACATTTATATAACTTGTATATTTTTTTTTCCTATTGATTCCTTCATTTACTTCGTTCCTACGCATTTATCTATACATACATATTATATAAAATTGATTATAAGTAGATTAGACTGATTTGAAACTACCTATATTTTTGAGGCTTTTATAAGTAAAATTAGTTTTTTTAAATAGTTTCTCAACGAAATCACCTCAGAACTTAAAACTGTTTAAACCTAAAAGTTCTGCAAGAAACTAGTTAAAAATTTGTCCAACGGAATCATAATAATGAAATTTTTCTTGCCATCTTTGACCTTTTTTGGAAAATTGATTTAAGAAAATAATTTAATAACTCAGACAAAACTTTACCGATTTAAACTTAAAATATATCATTAGGACGGTACTTCTATTTTCTTCGTTCCAAATAAATCCAACCAATTTGTTTCGCAAGTCTCCTTATTATGCATATGAATATTGAATTTTTAAATATTATTTTAAAAATAGTTTTTTCTAATCTAAGTTTTGGAGGACTTTGTTTGTTGAGACACCCTAAGATAAGTATATTTTTTCAAGTTGAACTCCACGTTGTTTAAATAAATTGTTTCAGTACACAAGTACATAAAATTTGATTTAATATTTAATTAATGTAAGGCGTAACATAGTACGTTTTTATTTTATAACATATGTAGATAAGAATGAAGCAGAGAAAATGCCGTGACAGTTATAACAATATACATAAGTAATGTATTAATTGATACACATAGGAAAATAAATATTGCTGTGATAATATTTCAATTGTTATAAAAAATTACTATGAAAATTGTTATGATCGACAGATGATGTGTGTGCACTAACTTTGTATCGAAATTAAAACAAGCGCTCACTTTTTTAAGCTTGGATAAGTATTGTTATCAACGGTAAAATTATCGCTTTTTTTGTTTTTGTAGTATTAATAGTATATATATATATATATACATATATACATGTATACATAGATTCCCTGCAAATATTTAACAAAAACTGTGTCGTATTAAATAATAATTTGGATTACATTATAGTATAAGTTATTAACTATACTTATGTATATACACAGGTAGAATTTAGTTGGGTCTTCAAAAAATGAATGCACAAATAATAAAAAATACCAGTTAATTTTTGTATTAGCTTCTACTTATGTAGTTTAAGGAGCAATGGTTTTCGAATTAATAAGTATAGTGCGTTTAAAAATAATAGCAAAATTTTTCTAAGATGAATTGCTAAGTAATAGCTGCAAAAAATATGAAAATTTAACAGGAACAGAAGAGAATCTCCGCAGGTATTGCTCACTAATCCAGTGAGAGATATTATGCTTTCGAAGCTACTCGATAAAGCTATAAGTATCCCTCGGAGTTCATTAATTTGTCTATAAAGGGCAGAGTGTTTTCAATGAGAAAGGTTTGTCGTGAACTACAAAGTAATTTACAGGGAATTACCTTTACTTATTTTCGTATTTTGTGTGATCAGATGGAAAGAAACTTTTGTTGGTATGAATAAACTCAGTACTAAAATCGGAATGAATATGAATTACTGAATAAAATTGAAATCAGGTTAAATTGTTTGTAAGGAACTCCTTTTCTAACCGAGAAGTATTTAACTTCGATTAACTTCGCATATTTAACCCTTGCACGGAAAACAACTTGTAACTAGCCTAATGCAAAACTATACAGAATAAACTTTCTTTTGCTTAACGTAAATGCAATTAACAGGAACCGAAAACAAATGTTATCTCGAATTTACAAACTGAAAACGTTACCGGCGTTCCGAAATTTAAAAAAAAAGGTTGTTTTAGAACCGTTATTAAATGGAAATATTTTTTATTTCGCCGTTAAGGGTTATTATTTTTATGTTGCATGATAACTGTTTTTTCCATTGGCACTACGTGTTATTTCCCAACGTTTATTGCTCATCATTTATTTTGATGTTGTATGATAAGAGTTGTTTTATAACATTTTTTATTTTGTACTATCTCTATCTTTTACTTTATCTATCCTTTGTTTTCATCTTTTTCATCTTTATCTTCTCTTCATTTTCATCATCTCTATATTCTTCTCCATCTCCATCTTCATCAATATCCTTCTCAATAAACGTGGAGACAAAAAATATTCCTCCTGCACTACAGTTATCGGCTGCTCCTCGCACCGTATTTGTCTTTTATTAAAAATAAAACTATATTCCCGAATATAGAATAAAAAATATACGTAAAATACTTATGCGTTTATAGTTTCGTCACGTGATGTACGAATATAAAGACATTAGCCCATTTTGTTTATGGAAAGTTGTCATATTTAGTTTTTTCTTTACGCCCGACTCCTTAAATCTTGCCTTTAAATTAAAATTGACCTAATACAAAATATTTAAATAGGCTAAGTGGAAAAGGCTTCGTTATTCGATTGAGAAATAAATGGTTTTTTTGCACTTCGGAAAGTTGCTAAACCACCTTCGACAGTTCGTCGTTGAATGGATCTGAGACTAATTTCTAAAGATAATTCATTTCGTATTGATTCGTACAATTACTTTATCATCACGAGCAGTGGTTTTTCGAGGCCGACCACCTGCATACATGGTGCCCAAATAGCCGGAAGACCGGAAACGATGTATTGCTCGGGAAATTACACTGTGATGAATATTGAATTTTTTCGCACGCCAAAACTAGCAAGAAACTAGCAAAGTAAGGGAAATTGAGAGAGCGAAAATGACAGCTGAACTTGCAAGTTTTACTGGATTTTTACTGGATAAATTTCTACTAGCAAGAATTTGCCAGTAAGCTAAACAGCTTATTGAAAGTATTCATTTGATCACAATTAGTAAACAATTATTAAAATTGCAAACTATTTTTTTATTAAAAAGGGTGAAAAATAGAAAAGTGAGTAAATAAATAAATGTTTACAGTTTACAGACTTTCCTGATTTAGTTTTGTCGGACACTGTATATGTCAATATGAATATATGGAAGTTTATATATGTATATACATATGAGTAAAATCAGATGACAATTATAACAGTTGGAATAAATGAGCCACTAATTCGTACTAATTAAAATAAAAATATTATTACAGTATTTAGTAACAACTTTTACTTTATACACTAAAATATTTGGTGAACAAAAATTTTGATTTTAAGGAATCAATGAAAAGTTCACATTTGAATCTAAATAATATTGTATGCATATATTTCTTTTCCTGGCTAACCTTCAAAACGACTGAACCGATTTCTACGTTTTTCGAAATTTTATAAACGGTTGCCGTCCATTTGTACGTATTTTCCATGAGCATGAGGCGGGTGATGAGAGTTAGCGCAATGAATGCCACGCCGAAACTTCTGTGCATTTTCCACACAAATTCGAGAGAGAAAACCGTGAATAATTTTCGTTTTATTGCACTGTAGCAATTTTTTTTTTTTTGCTTTTGCAAATGATTTTTAATAAAATGTACTACAATATTAAGCAAAACAGCGATCATAAAGCGAACTTACATATTTTTTAACATTGTCAACCAGAAAAAAACAATTTCAAAACTAAGTAAATTAATATAAAAAAATATGTATAAGTTTAAAAATACACACACTTAGCTGCAAATACAACTGTTTAAGAAATACATGTGTACATACGTGAATAGATATGTATGTATGTTAGACCATACCACCTTAAAGTTAGTACTAACTTTACAATAGTGAAATTTCGCCAGCAGTGAAGCATTGCTAGCTAGTAGCTACCACAATTATCGAAGCCTAAAAGATGCCACTTAAAAGCAAATGTAACAAATAATTCCGTAATTGAAGCGTCAAACCAGAGAAATTGTAAGAACAAGAGTTCGCCATAAACCTTCGAATGTTCGAAAGTATTTTTCGATTTTTTTTTTAATTTGTCGTCATAACTTCGGCACTTACATACATGCATGTTTTATTCCGACTTTGCAATTTTTTTGTTCCCAAAGTCCGTTACATGATAAGAAGATAAAATACAAAGGTGATAAGACCTGATATCTGGTATCAATGTACTACAAAAGTGTACTTGAAGCGAACTTTTTTCTGGTGCTGTCTAATGTACATATAGATGGATGTACATATATATATATGTATATATATATAAGTAGGTATGCATTAAAAAAAATACACATAATCGTAGCACGAAAATCCCAGATGTGAAAATTCACGCATTCAAATGAGATCCGCATTAAATTTAGTGATCGAAACGCCTTTAAAACGCAATTATATATAGGAGAATTAAATCAAATCCAATAATTAGGAAAATGCTAATTGTTAAATAGCGAAATTATGCTTTTATAACTCATGTGAGAGGAGCTATGTATGTATTTTATATTACAATCAAAACGCCACGAATGCATACCTTTACACGAGTACATAGTACGTGTATATTGTATAAAATATACTTATAATATCGTAATATATTATTTACATGAATGTGCCTCGCCAACCGAAGCATCAAATTTAATCTAGTACTAGGTATATTAAGTATTTTCAATATACTCAAGCTGGCGAGCCAAAATATTTTGATGAAAGTTTACTCGTAAACTGCATTTTATGATTCGATTCGAAAAACAGTAACAGTTTTGTTTTCTTTTGATATGAAACATGAGGCACCTTAAAATACGTAAATACGTAAAATGGATAGTGAAGTGTTAAATAATTTATTCTTAGTTTTTAAAGTAATAGCTGAAACAAAAAAAAAAACATGGATTGTATATTAAATATAAGAATTTTAATTAATATGCTTCTTATATATGTACATATGTAAATTGATTCAAATTCCAAAATGCCTAAATACAGCCGAGCATGCTTCGAAGCTTTCAAGCTTTTAGGTATTTCTGTAAATGTCGCAAACTAATTGTAATTGAATAAGTTTATACAATTAAAAATAAAGCAAGGATTTTCAGTGCACATTTTTTATTTTTAGAACTTCGTTTGTCCTCTACTCGTAGAACAAAAATTTACAAAGTCAACACAAGAACAAGGTAAGTTCATATCTACATATCGTTCGTGTTTATAAGGTGACCGACCTTTCTTCCTTTGAAATGGCAGCCCTGTAAGCTATGATACTTGTTCTTTTGATATTTTTATTTGAAATTATCGTGTGTGAATACAGAAAACTTATATTATATTCAAAAGTAAGATGACGTGCTCAAATAAAATACCGGCGTAACGGAAACGTTTACCAAGGAAGTGCAGACATTTTACCAAACAAGTTTTATGCAATTTACGTTGTGCTGACCTAATCCAACAGTTGAAACACTTTTTTCAGTTGCAAATTATTAAGAAATCTCGATTGAATGTTGATACTCTTAACTGCATCATTGCCGTAAAATTCAATATAAAGGATATACCTTCCTTGGATTTTACCAATATATTGTAAAAGATGATGCATTGGTAAAAGGGATTGATTGATTGTATTAAACTTTAATTAGTTAGTTTACAGATTTTGTCTTTTAATTTTAAATAAATTTGTCATCTTAGTATTCATATGTACATACTTAAGTATATAAATATTACCTGCTGCTCTCTCAACTTCAAAGTGGGGTAAAACCAATGTTGTTAAATTATGATAACGATTAGTAATCGGTTAGATTATTTTCTAAAAAGAATTGTCATTATTATTTAATTGTGCCTTTCAAATGTCGGGATAACGTAATGATTACAATTACAAATAATCAAAAAATAATCAGGATTACTCTAGATTACTGAAAAGAATAATATTTGGAATTCTATTCCAGCTTCTGTTCGCAGTAGTTTAAACAAAAGCAACTTTAAGAATGTTCTTTATTAGTATTTTCGTTAATCTATCTTTAAATTTAATATAATTATCTATAGCATAATGATGAGTTTCGCTACCTAAGTACAAATGTACGTGGAATCTAGTCATACATATATGAATACTTATTGTTTTATATGTTAGTTTTAATATCTTTTGTTATTTTACTTTTACTTTAAAACTGTTGTACTATAAAAGAGCATCTTAAATCTTATTGTACTAATAATTTTTTTTATCAATAAATGAAATGAAATGAAATGAAATAAAATAACAACAAATCTCAGGCTTTGACCAGAATAAGCTTCAATGTTATAAATGAATTTTGTTAATTTTTTGTTGTTATAGTTTTTTATTTTGTCTTTAATATATTTATTTGTTAAAAATAAAATGATTAAAAAAATGTCTTAAAAATGAAAAAAAAAAACAAAAAGAAAAAAGTTGTTTGGTATTTTGGAATGAAAATAATCAAAAAGAATCCGTGAAAAGAATCAATTATTTATTTTGATTCTTTCTGATTCTTTTCAGTAATCTAGAGGAATTCTGATCATTTTTTGATTATTTGTGATCGTAATCATTACGTAATCTAGTGGGGACCAAGATAATCGTAATGTAATCAATTATTTCACTCTCAAATACAAAGTAATCAGATTACTAATGATTACGATTAGTATTCAAAACTTAAGAGGTTTGGGTAAAACGAATGCGTGCTACATCTTTAAATTTTATTTTTAATGTTTTGAACAAGGCGAATTTATATGAGGTGTAGTTACTATAGCAGCCGATTTGATATTTTTTATTCACCTACATGCAAGGCGAACCCATACAAGGTGGTGTTATAAATACAACTACAAAATTCCTATGTATTTTGTTTTTGTTTCTGCGTAAGCAAAAACAAAATACATGTAGGTGAATAAAAAAAATCAAATCAGCTTCTTTTATAAATTCGCCTTGCCTACATGTATTTTGCTTTTGCATTTGCGTATGAGCTTTCAAAAGCCGTAAAAGCAAAAACAAAATGTATTTAAATTTTGACAACTCTTACGCAGAAGCAAAAACAAAATGCATAGGAATTTTTTAGTTGTATTTATAACAACACCTTATATGAATTCGCCTTGGTTTTGAATTTCGATTATGTCGTACGGGGAATTTTGGATCAGTCGTGAGTAATACTTGAATTTCGATGATATTAGCAAATAAACCTCATGAAACGATTCTATAGACACGAATCTCATACGATACGATACCATATCTACACCTTTGTCGTTCGGTAGCGACATTTATAGTTCGATACTTTTAAAGCGGTATTTTTTAAATCGAGTATCCTAGTATCATATCGAATTTGCCAAGTCAATCTAGCAGTGTATTTTGACTCTAAACCTACATTTACTCTCCATATTAATTGCATTGTTGCAAAATCCTACTCCATGTTCAGATTTGTTCAACGTAATAGTTCTGATTTTTTTGAAACTTTAAACAACTTTATATTGCTTTTATTTGGTCTCGTCTAGCATACATATGCCTCAATTATTGCATAAGATATATTAACTCTACGTAACCTATGCTTTCCTTAAGTCACGTTATTACTTCTAAATCTGAATTTGCTTGTGTACAGTAGGAAATTCCTATCCTACTCTCTTTTCTCCAATATTTTTTCTTTAAAACATCGAATTATGTTATGAATGCACCTATTGGGCGCGCCTTCAAAGAAATTAATGAAATAATCACATGGTTGATACAGATTTTTCACTTCCTGGAATAGTTCTAAAACACATAATCTCAAACTACAGGATTATGTTATTAAAAATGTAAATTTATATTGTAGATATTTTAGGCGTAGTCATTAAGAAACTTTCTATTCATTTATTGAATAACAGAAATAAATAAATAAATATTTCAAAGTTCCACGGTCATTCAAAAATTAACTACAAAATCAAGAATGTTTTTACTGAGCGATCCGAGCTTTTATTTAAACAAAATACAGAGTAAATTCACAGGGCGCATTCGGCAATGCATTAATGCATAATTCTTTACTACTACTTAGTTTAATGGATGCGCAACCTCAGTTTGTTGCCGATGGGTCTCTTATATACTATAGCAAAGGACTAAGAGAGACTGACGCATTTTCGATTATGATGATATCCGTGTGTATAGGACATTATTCATGCATATATTTATATAATCTAGCAGGTCCATTTTTTTTGCAAATATGTTTATTAATATCTAAATCGAATACGGTATTCGGATGAAATCAAAATATCACTACGGATGCCTCGACCACGGCGCCACAAAGCCGAACCAGCAAAACGTGCATAACAAATTGAGGCTGAAACTCGGCCAAGCGTCAAGAAAAATTATTAAAGCGACAAGTTATTAAAAAGCGCAACCAAAGTTAATATACGTGTCAACGCTCAGTTGTATTACATTTCTGTTTTTTTTCATATTTTTCCAAGCATTTTTGTAAGGACTTCAGAGTTTACGTTAGAATCGAAGATGTATATACATACATATATCAAATAAATCACAAAAATGAGAGCAATTTCAAAATGCTTCTTATTTCCAACTATTCCATTTATGTAAAATGTGAAAAAATGCCCTAAAAAATTTGGTTAAAACCAATTATACATATAAGTAAAACTGGTTAACATTTTAAGCTTCTATTTTTATTACCTGATTAAATTTAAATTTTTTAAAAACACCGCTTTTATATTATGAAAATTTTCAGAAAAAATACGCTATGCAATACCCCTCGGCAGAGTATATTTCTGCCATGACGAAATTTCTCACAAAAACCACCTGCTGTTCTGCGTCGGCGTAAAACTGTAGGTCAAAGCGTACACAAAAAAATGTAGGAGAAGTTCGGTCAAAACTATTATTATATTATTATTATTGTGTATTAAATTATTTTATATTTTTTGTATTTTTACCAGCTGGGGCTTTTATAATTTTTTTAATAACTTATTCAATATGACAAAAAAAAAACTTAAGGTAATTTCTTGTTAAGGTCGTCGGATTGCTGATCCATTTCATCCGATAAAAAGCAGTGGTTCTTTTTCTATACACGAAACCAAGCCACACTTTGATCACTTCATTGACCCACTGTAAAGGTTTTGAGATTAATATCTTTGATAGGTGGCGCAGGGGTGTTAGGATGACAAGAAGAACGACACATATATATACGGACGGTTCTAAAATGGAAAAAGGAGTTGACGCTGCGGTCTACTGTCCAGAACCAGAGATCTGTAGATCTTACAATCAAACGTTCAAAAAACTGTATACATATCAGCAAGCATACTGGGCGTGGAAGCAACAAAGAGCTGTAGAATTCTATTGGCGACGCATGTCTCTCAATTAGCTCTGGTAAGGTATAAAAGATGCAGGAAATGCATTCTGCAGGAATAAACGGTGAAACATATTTTATGCGAATGTCCAGGTCTCTCGTTGGGCCAGCCAGCTTAACCTAACCTAACCTAACCTAACCTAAGATATTTTATGTGGTACTCTTAAATCTCGCAATTTATCGCCTTCCCATATTAAAGTTGCAATATTCATATGATGCATACAACCAAAAAGTTTTCATATTTGCGTTAGTCGTGGCCCGGATTATGTTGAAAATGAAAAAAAAACATATTATAAATGTTTACAGTAAAATACATTACAAGGAAAACAAATATAAATTTAAAGGATATACATCAATGTTTTTATGTTTTATGCAATTATTTGTAAAATTTCAAATCTAGTTTTCATTAAAAATCGACTAACATACGCACAAATGCACACGTATGTACATATTGCATGTAGGTATATTGTTAAACAGTTTGTTGAAGTCCATTCCTCTTCGAACGAAATTGAGTGAAACATAACTAAAAGCTGTATAAAATATGTACAGTAGTATAATTCTTGTTTATTGAAATTTAGTCTCCCGCTTAAATTTCACTTACAAACTAGACATTTAGAAATGTTATCGCTACTATAACAAAATTTCTATAATCTGTGTTCTAAAAAATGCTTACGCACGTACATACATACATACATATATCACTATAATTAATCGTACCAAAATTAATGTGCGATAACCAAACAATTATATTTCTCGGTTAAACTAAACCAGCTAAATAATGCAGGAAGCATTCATTATATGTAGTTTTTACATTTTTCACACAGTGCTAGTTTACATAGCAATTGGTTCGAAAAGTCAATTTACTACTAAAAGCTCTCCGTAAGCATGAAAGCATATAAATTATTACCAAATTGCCTTAAAAAATCATAAATGTATTTATCAACTGCTAATATTGTTTTATTTTCGATTTTAACTGTATTTTACGCCGAACGATGTTAAAAAAGGCTGAGGTGGAATGCAAGAGGGCAGTCTAATATCGGAGTTTTAGTACTCGTATTGCTAATAATTAATTTTCCTGCAATTCAAAATTAACAATGCTACGATCATAAAGTTCATAGTTGGATAAAATAAGCTTGTAAAAGCTTTTGAGTTGTTCGCAACAATAGTGAAAGTAAATATATATTTTTCACTTCAAAACAATAACCAGCTCAAATTTTATATGAAATTTATTAATTAGGAACAGGAAACGTGGCACCGTATTATGTTCCAAATATCGATCGTTTGTTCTTTATATTGTTTTTCAAAATATTTTGATTTCTAATATAACCACAACTATGTATTATTTATTGTTATAATACATATACATACATACATACATACATACATGCTTTAAATATATATATATATATATATATAGACAGATATTGGTATTAAGGTTTACACTTCTACCATTGTGCCCTTAATATATATATATATATATATATATATATATATATGTACTTATGTATATATGTATAATCTAAGGCTTAAAAGTCTCACGTCGAAATTATTTACCATAAATATAAAATCTGAAAAAAATTAATTAGCTTTATATACATATATTATGTATAAATAAAATAACTTAATTAACATTTGCCATTTCGACCCCTCTCCCTACAATTGCTTTAATTACATTCAGTTATTACATGGCTACATCACTTTTTCTGGCATCTTACTGTGCTTTAAATTTATTTGCACACTTTGCGAAAACATCTTAATAATTCCATAGTAATCATTTGAGAATACTTTCAAGAAACTAGGTATGTTCTTGTTCGCCAATTCAGAACAAAATTGCGGAAACTTTCGATTTGACGGTTGCAGATCATCCCACATCGACAGTGCATCGCACTCATCTCTAAAATAAAAGAAACCCAAATGTACATATAAGATTCAGATGGCTATAGAAAATCTACTTAATATTTCAATAGAAAGTCTTTTAATACTCACCGAATTTCATTGCTACAATCTTGTATGGATATAACCAAGTATTGTACTTTTAGTTGTGAGTATTGATTATAAATATCTGATGGCTGTTGACGACTGAATACCGAGTACACATATTCTGTACGTTCGCTGTAATGTGCAAAATAAAAAAATTACATTAAAAAGTTTAAAATGCATATGTTCATATCTTTTATCTGAAACCCGATAACGCAAATCTTTGAAAATAGTCCAAATCAAATTTGTTAGCAACTGATCGTGAAAGTGTGTACAAAAGTGGCATATTTATTTTTATGGAAAGATAGCTCTACATTACTTAAACAACTAGCATTAACAACATCCGTTCGAGCATATCATTTCAGAAACATTTCTTAGAAATGTATAGGGAATAGTTATTGCGACACAAATGGTTAATTTTTGAAAACCCAGAGAAAACCACTGTATTCGAAATTAAAATTTCATTATTTTCTATAACCAAACTCCATGAATCTAAATTCTTTACCTATTATATAAAATTGATTATATGAAGAATGTTTATAACGATTTGGTTCTCAAACCGATTTATTGTTATTACTTTTGTAAATGAAGCATTTGCGAAAAATATTACATATTTTTTTTTTTTTTGAAGAATATGTACATTGGGGTGTATCAATTTCCATTAAACAAAATCGTTACGTAATTGTTTTCCCATCGGAATTATAAAATGTGTTATGCTTGATGACATTAACTAAAATATTCGGCAAAAATACTATGAATTAGGTGAGCTGTACCGATTTGAAATTACCTCAATTTTTGGGGTTTTTTATAAATAAAAGTAGTTTTTAAAAACGTTTTTCAAAAAATTTATTAGATCATCAAGGTTTAAGCTCAAAGGTTCTGCATAAAAAAAATTTAAATTTGTTCAACGGAATTATAATTATAAACTTTTTAATGACGTTTGGCCTTTTTGGAAGATTGGCTTAAGAAAAACGTAAATAACTCAACCAAAACTTATTAAATATTTTCAAGCAGACCTCCTAAGCTTAGAATGTTTTGTCCTCTAAAAAGTTTTTATTTTATTTTTAATATTTAAAAGTTATTTTTATTTTATTTTATTTTTACTTAATTGGCGCTATGACAGCTTAAGCCCTTTTGGTCGAACTTCTCCTACAATTTGTGGTATCCTTCTTGACTTTGTAACACAAATTGAGGGACCTAGAGTTTTACGCCGACTCCGAACGGCCAATGAAGTGTTTTTTTTCATGGCAGAAACAGTCTCGGAGGTTTGGCATTGCCTGCCAAGGGGGAGCGTTATTAGAAAAAAGCTTGTCTATAATTTTTGATGTTACTGGCCCCGTTCAAAATTTGAGCCCGGGACACACCGAATGAAGCGCACACACGCCGTACACTTGGCTACGACGGCCGCCATTTTTATACCTCGTTTTGTTTTAATATAATTTTGAAAGAAAGTTGCTAAAATAGTCTCGTTAAGATGGCCGTTTATTGACTGAAAACTTGCATTTCTTGATTCTAGTTACCGAGTTTTGAATATGTATTTCTAAATTACTTGATATGCCTCATTTCCAGATGAGCGTGGTTTACAATCGGTCGTCCAGTAACTAAGTGCACAGTGCCAATTATGTCAACTGGGCCTAGATTTTCAGAATACAATAAAAAATTTACCTTGCACTTGTGAAAATCATTATTAGATTATACCTGCAAAAACCGCGTCTCGTTCCGTATTCATTTTAATCCACTCCAACATACTATCCAAATCATCGTTAGCGAATCCCTGTCGTGTAGGAAAGTATTCCTCGCGGATATTCTGTCGGGCAAACGTTGATAAATCAATCAATAATATAAATATGTAATATTTACATATATAAATAAATTTAATATGCAATGGTCAACTGATACTCACCACTAAACCAGGATTTACCATACTAGTTAAAAAAACTGCCAGCGACACTGTCCAAAATATATTGCGTTGTTTACGATACCAGAACTTGGAACATATTGTCGGTGCAATAACACAACCTTGAGTAAAGCATAGGAAGAATAATTTTCTAATACTGAGACCGAGAGCTGTAAATACGACCATTTGTATAAAACTATAGAGATATTGGAAGCTAAAAATATCGCTTTGATAATCAGCCCTGGCAGCCGCACAGTCTGCAGGTTTAGAGCGCTGTCGACGACCTTTGTTATTGCCTTCACGAAAAGTTTCACTACCACCTGCATCGTTTTCCTTTCTAGTGGTTGGTAATGCTGTACCCTCGCAATCTTTTGATACTCCCTGTGATTCATCGTTTTCTGTTGCAGTCTCCTCATTTATGGACGGTGGTTTACCTTCGTTACAATTTTCTTGTTGCTTTTCCAAGTTTTCTACATATTTAACATTTGCAGTTTTTAGATTTTCATCTTGCTTTCGATGGTTTCGTTCTTTAATTTGCTCCTTTAGTAATTTTATATTGTTCATAAACTCTGTGTGTTCATCCATTTTATTACCTTTTGATTTTGTCTTTTCTCTTTTATACCGTTCATAATCGTAATCGCAATCTTCAAACAACTTAAAACATTCATTTAAATCATTCTCAGTTTCTTTATTGGACATATCCCGCATGGAAATGTGATTTTCTTCCAAAAAGTCTTCAAGTATATATTTTTTTGCTCGTTCTACATTGTCTTTGCAGGGTATCTTCTTTTCACTGCTTTTACGCCATTTGCGAAAAAATTTTGCCAACATTACTACACCGTACATACAATAGGGCTTTACTATGAGAGTTTTTATAAGCTCCCATAAATCAGGCACATTCAAACGTTGGTACGCTGGATTACATGCTGCAAGACTGGTAGTAAAATTAACTTTCGCCTGCAGGCACCAATGTACCACTAAATCGCGGTACAATGCAAATCCATTATCCACAGATCGAGCCAGTCCTGTTTTTTCCAACAAATCAATTAAGGTGCCTTGGCAACTGAATGCCATCAGCAAACCAGGCCAAATGCTTTTAAGTGTAAAATTGCTATTTTCCGCCTGAGGTGTGTATCGCCGTCCGAGACTAAGAACCAAAAGTCCAATCGCTGGACCAATTTGCCATGCAAAAATGTATTCTTTGTTGCAGAATGAACAGTAGTAGGCTAATATAGTTGCGAAAAGTTGTGACGTTGCATAGTCGATGGTAAATATGCTGGAAACCATCTCAGATACCGAACTTAATGTCCAGGGAGTCATCATGATGAGGACTTGCGTAGCAAAGATAATGGAAGAAAATTGCCAGCAAAGAAGTGCAAGGGCAGTAAGCAGCGTTAATTTAATGGTCTGGAAAGTATATTAATTCAAATAAAAGAAGAGTGATTACATTTATTCGCAGTGAAAACGGCAAAACTATCTTCATCGTTGCTTTAAAAAACTATATTACATATACATACATATGTATGTATATACATATGTATGTATATAAAATATATATATATTAGATGTATATATGTATGTGTGCACACAAGCTTTTGTGTTAAGTTATAACGACATTAATCTTACAGTGAAAGCTCGCAAATGATACTCTCTGCGTTCCGTAACTCGATCTATACATAAACAAAGATAAAACATTTGCATGAAAATAATTGGGAATGCAAAGTTTTCACGTGCCATGGGCGAATCGTAGATTTTCGATGCAAAACTGTGAAACATTATGTATGAAACCACTGCATAAATGCCTCCAAATATATTTTCACTGCAAACGTAAATATTGAAATTTAAAGAATTTTATAGAACTTTCACTACTATTATACCTAAGTAACGTTCCGTATATATAAATGATTACAACCGTAACGCCACCAAGAAGCCACACACATTCTAAATAGAATTGCATTGGCTGTCCAAACCCATCACAATGTCGATGTTCTAATGGCAATCGAATATCATTACTACGCCAACAACTAAACATCGGAAATTCTTCGTTGAATACGTAACGTCTTAGCAGATGATATAGATAACTAAAACGAGAATTACAATTTTTGATTTACATATATGAGATTATGATTCTATTCGTAGCTAACATACCCGATTGCTAGTTCAGGCAGCACATGAAATCTCTCTAGTACGTTAACGCTTTGTGGATATTCAATACCTGTTACATTTTTTAGTTTATCATAGCCACTCCAAAAGTCAACATCCTCTGCAAGTATCTTATAAAATGAATAGTACAAGGAATCTTCACGACGTAGCAAAGACTCTCGTTCTAATTGTGTTAAATGCGCTATATTGGTTCGGGACTCAAATATTGAACGCACATGCTGAACGTACAAAAAGAAAAAGCCGGTACCTGTTAAAATAAATGCAAAAAAAATTAATAACTATCATTTCCCCACAGGACACAAGTAGCCTATGGGGCTAAACAGTGTACGTTGGACACCAATAAATGGTATACAGAATTAGCTGATCAAAAATAAATTTACTTACCAATTAGCGACTGTGAAAGTATAAGCAATAATTTGTTGTCTTTCATATTGATGACAAAACTTTGGTAACCGGATTCTACTTTAAATACTTTATTTGCAGATCATTATAGGTTTGTCACGTATTTCGACACACAGCCAACTGAAAGCTTAGAGTATGATGAATTATAAGAAATTTTACTCAAATATCACCCGGCGCAACCCAATGGATTCCTTTCGCTAATGTATTTTTCTCTGGCTTCATTCAGAAATTGTCAAAATCAGCTGATTTAATTAATTGCCAGATAATATAAAGGGTGTTACAAGAGATCTGTAGAAAATAGCTTTGTTTCCGAACTGCAAAGTATCAAAACTTATACTTCTGATAATTATAATAATTTATAACTTAAATATTTAAATATTTTTAGTTTATTATGGCTTTTTAATAAAAACAAGGGATTGATAATACATTACTCGTAATACGCACTTTCACATGAAACCCGGTGTTCGCTAACAAAGACATGAGTACTAGCTAGTAAAAAAATAGCCTGTACCAAAGAACATAAAATTACAAGAAGAGACAACACGTTACTTTTGCTTTACTCATAGATCAACAGGGTAGCGTCTACACTTTCGACCACATGCGTAAATGATTGAATGAAAAGAGATGGGGCTACCCTGTTGATTAACGAGTAAAGCAAAAGTAACGTGTTGTCTCTTCTTATAGTTTTATGTTCTTTGGTATCTTTCTTTTACATTTGTGATCAACTGAATACTGGCAGTCAGGTGTTTTTCGTGCTGGCAAATTATTACGAGTAAAAATTTATCCAGTAAAAACTTGCAACTTCCCCTAAGAATTATTCAGTGCGAATTATTTCTTGCATGTACACCAACGTGTTTGTTCTCACTTCTCTCCACCGGTAAACCTGGTTACTCTTACGAATTTCAGATCAATCAGCGCAATCCTGTATTCTATCATTCTTGGCCCGTCCCAAGACAACTGTCATTTTCGCTCGCTCAATTTCCCCAACTTTGTAAGTTTTTGCAAACGAAAATGCCAAAACACTATAATTCCGGGTCTATTCTGCACCGCTAACAAAACTGTCGTTACCAGTTGCAAAAGACTCTGGAAACTTTTACACCGGTGAAATTTGTTACCATAATATTGGGTGGTAACGACGTGGTAATAGCGACCAAAATGATTGTATTCTTGGCCTGCAGGCCACCAGGTCCCGCGCACAACAATTTCTCTGTAAAAACTGTAATTTTACTCCATTTTCAAAAGGATCCAGGGGTCTGTGGAGCTGTTAGAGGAGGGTTGGGACTTTTTTAAAACCTGTGACTGTGCCTTTCTAATGCCACACCTCTGCCCCCTCCGACCAATACCACAAAACCTTTTTACAAATAACTAAACATTTTCTTTGAGGCCTGAAATGTGATTGTTTTCATCGAGAGAAAACTTTTAGTTTATTCTCTAATTACCTATCCCAATGCGGGCTGTACGGGCAATTAGCCATTATACAATCCAAATAAAAATATTTATAAATATGGCATTTCTGTTCGTGGAACGTAATGTGATTGAGGTTATATAAATTTTTTATTTAGCAAATGACAAACGATTTGGGATTGAGCTAGTTCTTTTGATAATAACTTATAAATTAAAATACCCAATATGTCCGATTTTGATTCAGTTTCTTCGATGGTCGACGACAAAGAATTGCAAGAATTCTTAATAATCCAAAAGCAGAAAGCACAAGTGAACGCCCAGGTTCGTTGCATTTAAAAAGTAGTTTTTGTTGCAGATATCCTTTTGCGAACGAAAATAATATATTACTTTACATATGTAAACATTGATATTGTAGATACACGAGTTCAATGACATCTGCTGGGAAAAGTGCGTTGGAAAGCCAGGTTCCAAATTGGACAGTTCAACAGAAACGTGTCTGAGCAATTGTGTTGATCGTTTCATTGACACTTCCTTACTAATCACGCAACGTTTTGCGCAGCGCTTGCAAAAACATACGGAGGGATTGTAATAAACGCCGGCAGCCACGTTTAACTTCTTAGGGCCGAATTCAATAAAATTGAATATGTTTGCTGGATGGATTTATCGTACTGAAAAACCTGCTGTTGTACAATTAATATTACACATGGCTAATACTAAATCACCTATGGCAATATTGTGGTCTTGCAAACAAACTAATTTTAATTATCGAAAGATAGTAATAGGGCAACCAAGGTCATTTAAATACAGCCATTTAGCTAAATTAATAGGGGATTTTTAATTGAAAAATTGTTTTTGTTAACTTTAGTTATAAAGTAAAAATTACAATAAATGTTTAAAGAATGACTATTATGGCATGTTCACTTTCGATTTCTTCATAGCTCTGTACATTTCAATGAATTTATTTTGCTCATCTTCGATCATTTTTCTTGTAGCTATAGGAAGATATTTGCGTTTGCCATTAAGTGAAGCCTTCTCTACTTTACCTACAACGGCTTTAGATTTTAGTTCCGCATTTTTCCCTCTTTCGTTTTTGGTTTCTGGTAATATAGATTTCAACAACAAGTTGGATTTTTTACCCGGCTGAAAGAAAAAAAAACTAATGTTAATGTATGTACTTAATAACCCAAGTTGCCTTACCCTTGGTACTGTTTCGGACTTTTGAGCTCTCCGCGGCAATGTTAAAAGGGTTGGGGGTGCATGCACGACTTCCCCGAATCGAACAATATCATGCTTGTATTCTATATCGGAACTCGCTTTTATTTTCTACAATTGAAATAGGCAATTAATTGTTAGGACTTTTTTGCCCCAAAAAATTACCTCTTCATTATCTTCTTTAATGGCCTGTTTTATCAATTTTTTCGCGTCGTCAGGGTTCAAAGCCTTTCCTGCTATAGCTTTGACCTTATTTTTTCTTCTTCCACGATTCTTTTGTTTTTCTTTAAGGAGTTCATCAATTTCATTCTTCGGCTTTTTTTTAATTGAGATTTCTCCTGTTTTAGGATTATGTTCGACATTAACGCCATACTTAGCTTCATACTGTGCCTCTCTCAGAGACTGTGCAGTAATTCGATTTACCCTTTTTAAGTAATCTTCATCGGTCTCCTCCCTTAGCTGCTGTATGTTACCCTTCTTTTTCGAACTCGTTCTATCCTTCGGCTTATCCTCCTGGCCCTTGTGTATTCGTTTGATTTTCTTTCCTGCCTTGGTGTCATCAACTAGTTTCTTGAATAGTGTAAATTTAAAGGACGCTTGCTGGTTATCCCTTTCAGGGGGATTATTTGTAACTTTATTCAGCCTAGAAATAAATTTATAGAAACCGACTTTATTCAACAAACAAAGAATATTAAATTAACTTTTTTCAATACTTTTTCTCCTTCTCTTCGAGTTGCTTTAGTGGATCTCGAACTCCATGATGTTTGCGAGCGGGTATTTTTCTTTTGCGTGCCATTTTCCCTGTACAAAATTGACATACCTTGCTCAAAAATTTCAAATCACATGTGATTGTTTAGATTCTTCTTCTTTGAAAATAACTTAAAAACATGCTCACTGACAAATTAAATTGATGAAGCAAAATACATGTTATGGGCAACTTATGTATAAATCACCATTCACCCCACTGCTCGACACGCAATTATTGATGTCATAACAACTGTCAAATTTCATTGAAAAGGTTGGCAATAATTTAGTGGTGGGCATTGCCATGTTATGTCATCGTCATTTTGAAAATGTCGCCAAGCAAGATAGTACGTTGTGCCCGCTCTCTTGATTCTTTAAAAGAATTGTTTGATTTATACGATGAAGTGGAAAGAAGAAGGACGCCGAGATTCTGGGTGACGTTGACCACTCCATTTAATTTTCTTTTATTAATTTATGAGACGCGGTAAAATTATGTATACTAATCAAAGATGCTGCCGCTGCGAGCGTCACAAAAAAATGCAAAATTACTGTCAAACAAACGAAATGACATCTCATTGCAACGCTGAAGGTTGGTAATATATGACTTGAAATATTTCAAAACATAAATTGCCAATTGCTTTCAATTTCCTGTCTCGATTGGCAAATTGCTTAAAAATGACAATTGCGCGCAATCAGAAAATTGCATGTCGAGATGTGGGGTCAAGTAGGAATATTTTTGCCCAATATTTATTCACAATAGTTATGTTTTCGCATTCACTCGGGAACGATAGATTACAAGATTGCGCTGATTTATCTAAAATTCGGAGGGTAACTTTATTCGTCTCACCAGATTTACCGGTGGGAAAAATGAGAGGAAACACGTTGGTATACATGTTAGAAAGAATACATATGAGTGCGAGTATATATACATACACGGTTTTTGTAAACCAAATGTTGTGACGTAGCTCGGCCAAAATTTTCAAGAGAGGATTAGCGGTAGAGATGCAGCACGCCGCCGAAAAATGGCATCCAGCAGGCAAAAAACCACGGGCAACGGGCGTGACAAACCTGTCGAGGCAATATCAGAGGGATCTGTCTCCAGGCGTCGCACCAGATCGCCGGCCTCGTCTACCACGACTGTTGAGACACGATTAGACGGATCTGTCTCCAGGCATCCAGGTAGATCGCCGGCACTTTCTAGTCACCGTTCACCGGAATCCGGTCAAGGCAGAGCGCAAAGCTCTAAAGGTAGGCGCAAACGAAGGAGAGGTAGACCTCCATCTCTACCTACCCGAGGAAGACCAGGAGCCCTAGATGACTGCAGGAGAGTAGGGCTGCCTGGCTCGGCAGTAAAGTGGTACTTGCGCTACTTGGAATAGGGCAAATCACCGGAGACCGCCAGAGAGATGGCGGTACTGAGTACGACGTACGAGGCGGGGGGCCTAGTACCCCTTAGGAAAACGGTGCGGAAGCTATTCAACAAAGCAAAACGCACCGGATGCTGGGAAGAATACGCAGCAAATCTAACGAAGTACAGTAAGGAGAGAAGAAAATCAAACAGAGACAGCTTTAGACGCTTCTGTGAGGACATTGCTTCCACTCCAGTTGCAGCAAGACTTCACAGAGCTCTAGCAAAAGTGAAAATAGAGACAAAACTAGCCATTAAACTACCGGAAGGTACGTATACCGCTAGTGAAGAGGAAATAGCGCTGGCTCTGCTGTCGACTCACTTCCCGGATGCCTCCGCAACTGACATGGAGCCTTGGTCACGGAAATCGAGACCATCACAAGCTGACTGGATGGTGGCTACAAGTATATATACCCACCATTCAGTGAGGTGGGCCATGAGTTCGTTTGAACGGTATAAGTCTTCGGGAGTTGATGGCATACTGCCAGTGATGTTACAGCAGGGTGGCAAAGGGGGAGTAATCTCCTCTCTTCTGTGGAGTCTGGTAGTGGATGAACTTCTACAGTTGCTAACCGACAACGGAATTCGCTGCCAGGGATGACATTGTCATTATAGCAAGAGGAAAATACGAGAGCACATTATGTGACATCGTACAAAGAGCGCTAAATCTTACAAAGGCATGGTGCGCCGGGGTGGGGCTCAATATCAACCCACACAAGACGGCCATTCAGCAGAAAAAGGAAACTACTAGGGATGAGAACTATCTCCCTGAAAGGGATTGGAATCGGCATGGTGAGTAACCAATGGGGCGGTGACATGGATATCCAGAACCTCTCTTTCAACGGTGAGGAAATCACTGACAAGGCTCCAACGGCTAGCGTGTCTGTGCATAACAGGAGCTATGCGCACGTGTCCGACTAGAGCACTAGAGGTGATCCTAGACCTAACGCCACTCCACATAGTTATAGAACAGACAGCAAAAAGAACCCTACTGAACATTGCTAAGGAAGGATATGGGAAAGTGAAAGTCATATCGTCTAAGGAAATGGAGACGCTGAGCACGCGGCTACCACTAGCTCCACTCCCCAGGGACGATATCATCAAAGTTACAAATTTTGAAAGGAATTTTATAATTGAATTAGGAAATAAAGCAACATGGAGCGTATCCGCACTAGAATGACACCTCCAAGCTAGCAACCTGCACTGGTACACTGACGGTTCTAAAACACTGGAAGGGAAGGAGCTGGGGTCTTTGGCCCCAGAACACACATGTCGGTACCTATGCATCTTCCAAGCGGAGGTGTATGCCATCCTGTTATGTGCAGAGGTCAACCAAAGGAGAAACTACCGCAATGAACGTATAATCATTCTGCGCGACAACCAAGCAGCACTCAAGGCGCTAGCCTCGTATGAGGTGAAATCCTCACTAGTGCTTGAATGCATAGAGAAACTTAACACGCTAGCAATACTAAACCACATTCAGCTCCTCTAGATCCCAGGCCATCGAGGCATAGAAGTTAATGAGGAAGCTGATAGATTAGCAAGGGAGGCGGCTCTAAAAACGCCTATAGGACCTGAGCCTTTCCTAGCGATAGGACAGCACACTAACAAGGAAGAGCTTAGGATAGAATAAAACAACCTGAAGGAGGAACACTGGCAGCTTGAGCCGGGGTTACGTCACGCGAAGTTTCTACTGGGAGGATACAACCATAAACGCTCGAACGAGTCCTGTCGCTTTTGCGACTTGGCCTGTTGCTAGAGTGTGACGCTATCTCGAGAAGACGACAAAGCTATCTGGGTATACATAGCCCGGCTAAAGAACATGTACGCTCGTTGCCACCAACTATTATATTAAACTTTCTAAAAGAGTTGGGATTAGACGAGGAACTGTAAAGAACAGAGGGCACAATGGATCTTTAAGGTCGAAGTGCAAGCCTCTTATATATGTACATATATCTATCTATCTGCGCCACCTTCTGTATTCTTTTCACCATCGTATTCACTATCCAGTAATAACCAATAAGAACCAGTAATAATTTCACAGAGATTTTACTGGATATCGTTTTCGTACGCCAAAATTTGCACGAAACCAGCAAAAGAGAGAGCGAAAATGACAGCTGAACTATCAAGTTTTACCGGATAAATTTTTACTAGCAAGAATTTGCCAGTAAGAAAACTGATTGAAATTATTCAGTTGATCACAAGTAGAAAACAATTATTAAAATTGCTAAAATAGTAAAAAATCAAACAAGTGAGTAAATAAATAAACGTAAACGAAGGGCTTATTTGGTTTGTCAACAAAATATTTCGCCATTCGCTTTTCTTGACAAGTACCATGCGAATGAAAAAGAAAATATTAGGTCAATTTAAATCAGGCGATGTTAGTACAACAGCTGACTGCTTCTACATGATTAACCTGGTGCATGAGAATGTCAACTACAGTTATTGTATGCTATTTTTCTCTATCATGACCTCTGCAGACCAAGAATGATAAAAAACAAGATTACCACAACGCCGGCAGTGTACACGTCACAGAAATCCTCTGCCAAGAACAATGAAAAAAGGGGGGTGATAATTTGACAATAACAAAGCAATTACAAAGAATTTGCGAACACACACATACACACAGCCACAGCATCATCAGCAGGAAATTTGAAAAAAAATGCACTTTCTATCTTTGTTTTTGCTGTTGCTTGCACAATTCAAAACCCGTCACTTCATTTTCTTTATTTTTAAGATTATTTTACACAAAAAAGTATTTCAAAATTATCGTTTATCATAAACAACACGCAGCACAATCAGTGTTTCTCAGTCTGTATTCGTAAACAAACACTCAGAACATCTTGCTACGTCATTCTGTCAAACGAAGCAAGTACGAAGTAACCTTGTTTTCGCTTCATCGTGTCTGCTGACTTCACCAAAGCGAATTCGCATTGAACTTCACCTTATATAAATTCATGGCACCAGTGCATGATTCAACTATATCAGGTTATAGCGATCGTTTGAAAACAACATTTACTGCTGGCAAATTAACATGATTCTGTCAAAAACAACGAAAATGTAAAGAAGGATATGAAAAACAAAAATAACGATACGAAAACACACGAAGATAAATTTGCAACACACAAACCGAAAGCTATGATAATTTTTCATAAACATGTTCACAAGAAGAAGCCTCTATTGCTATAACCTGTAGCAGATTATCCAGAAAAATAACTTTTTAAGAGTAAGTTGTGACGTCAATCCTTCAAACGAGGCAGGGATGAAGTAACGGAAGTGATTTTGCCGTCACCTTCTTTTCTCTGCATCATGCCTTGGTACGAGTGTAGCTTTTGTAAGATAGGCTTTACCAATGCCACCCTGTATTACTGAATGTCATGACAACGAACACGAAGATAGAAAGAAAGAATACAATGATAAACACTGAGGGAGATGTCAAAAATTAACACGGCGGGAAAAGGAAGACGATCTGGCGCAAAAAGACGACACACCACGCATTCCCACACAGAAGACAATTTGCACTTTAATATTTTCAACTTTAAGAATATATATAGAGCTAAATAAAATATTGTCTCACATTTGGGGGCTCGTCCGGGATTTGCGTTGAGTGTGTATAGCTGAAAGAGGAAGAAGACGTTAAATTTTGCAGTACCTTAAGAAGACGGCAACTAGTTGGAAAAATGTCGAGTGTTGGTGATTTCACCGCCACCCAGTTGCGGGAGAAGGCAAAGCGAATTGGTTTGTCTGCAGGTGGCACGAAGGCGGAACTTATTGCACGGTTGATGGAACACGACCCTGCTGGTAGATGGGCGAACGACGATGGCGAGCAGAATGATACTGTTCATGAAGAAGAGGTGGTAGCACTTGAAGGTGCTCCTGGCGACAATAACGCTGTAGGAAGGCGTAATGATACCGACATTCAGCGAAATAATGAGTTTGAGCTCAGAAAGCGACAACACGAAGTTGAATTTGAAAGACGAGAAAGAGAGCTATTGCAGCGTGAACTTGAGTTTTCTCGACGTGAAATTGAATTCGCGCGTGAAAGCAGACGGCGAGATTTCGAGAATGAGTCTACGCATCGACGGCGAGAAGATGCATTTCTGGAGGATCTGCGCACAACAACATTGTCGCAACGCACAAAGGCAAGAGCTAGTATTCACGCACTGGCAGATTTAATAAGCGAATTTGACGGTAATCCGGATCTGTTAAATGTTTGGAAAAGGCAACTAATTTTCTTAAAAACGTCACATGACCTCTGTGACGACGAAGCGAAAATACTGATTGGTATGAAACTGAAGAAGAAGGCATTCGAGTGGCTGCATTCTAAAGCCGAACATCTTGAGATGACATTCGACGCACTGATGACCGAAATCGAGCGTATGTATAAACCCAATACAAGCGTTATAGAGCAGCGAAAGAAATTTGAAAGTAGGCTGTGGAGGAAGGGCGAATCGTTTAGGGATTACGCACATGACAAAATTGTTATCGGTAATCGCATTCCCATCACAAGCAGAGATATGCTAGAATACTTGATTGAGGGAATACCTGATCGCGTTTTATGTAATCAGGCACGAATGCAACAATTCTCGTCAACTGAATCGCTAATAGAGGCTTTTGATAAAATAATGTTAAAGGATGCGACAGAAGCTAGGGCTGCTCATCCAGCGCGAAGTGAAAGAGGTGCAGCGACGATGAAAAGTAAATACGACGATAGCAAGTTAAGCGTTCAGAAGCTTTGCTATAACTGCGGTAAACCAGATCATATAAGCGCTTCATGCCCTTTAAAAAGTCAAGGACCAAAGTGCTTCAGCTGCAACGAGCATGGTCATATCGCGTCCAGGTGCCCACGAAAGGGTGACGGCTCAAAACAGGCAAATACCGTGACCTGTATTGATTGGTGATCGATCGATCGACGCCTTGATCGATACCGGAAGCGACCTGACTCTGATGTGCTATGACGAGTACACCAAAATTGGATCGCCAACGCTACGATCCTGCAAATTACGTTTCGCAGGACTTGGGTCTTCACCACATACAGCGACTGGAGAGTTCGACACGAAAATATCCATAGACGGGCGTATCTTTCCAATTAGAATCCGCGTAATTTCTGACAATATTTCGAGTCACCGACTTCTTATTGGAACAGATTTTTTGGGGCGAAGAAACTTCCATGCTAAGAAGGGGATAATTCACATCGACGCAGACGACGACGACGACGGGGTAGCCGAAATTCTGCAGATCAATTTGTCTGAAGAGCAGAGCAAAGACGAAGTGGGTTTGCCCCACATCGAAAGCGACGAGACGAAAGCCGAAGTTCGAAAACTCGTAAGCGAGTATAAACCAGAAAAGATGACCGAGACAACCGTGACTATGCGACTCGTACTTAAAGACAACGAAGCGGTATACCAAAAGGCGAGACGACTGTCGCCAGCCGAGAGAGACATCGTCAATAAACAAATTGAGGAGTGGGAAAATGATGGCATCGTTAGATCATCCTCCTCTGACTATGCTAGTCCAGTGGTATTGACGAAGAAGAAGGACGGATCTCATCGACTTTGCATCGACTATCGTCTGTTAAACCGAAAAATAGTTAGGGACAGATTTACATTGCCTTTAATTGAAGACCATTTGGATCAACTTCAGTGCGCAAAGATGTTCAGCACGTTGGACCTGAAGAATGGATTCTTCCACGTGAAAATCGCAGAGGGTAGTATAAAATACACTTCATTCATCGTGCCGGACGGGCAATTTGAATTCTTGCGGGTTCCCTTTGGGCTCTGTAACTCACCATCAGTCTTTCAGAGGTACATAAATGCAATTTTTCGCGACGCTATCCGCGAAGGTATCGTGTTGACCTACATGGACGATTTAATTGTTACCTCAGAAGGCGAAATAGACGGATTGGCGAGATTGAAAAGGATCTTCGACATCGCGGCTAAAGCGGGACTACACATTAACTTCAATAAGTGTCAGTTCCTTACAAAGCGTGTTGATTTCCTTGGCCACATCATAGAAGGTGGAACGGTAAGACCATCTACAGCAAAGATCGAAGCAGTAAAGCGTTTTCCAGAACCGACGACCATTCGACAAGTACAATCATTTCTCGGATTAAGTGGCTATTTCAGGAAATTCATTCCCGACTATTCAAGGATTGCGCGGCCTTTGTCCAATCTGTTGAGAGCAGGCGTGGCATTCAGATTCGGTGAGTCTGAGCAGCGTGCCTTCATCGCGTTAAAGACGCACTTGATTAGTAGACCTGTGCTGAGCCTGTACAAAGTCGGCGCTAAGACGGAACTCCACACGGATGCCTCGAAAGACGGTTACGGAGCGATTCTGCTACAAAAAGACGCAGAGGACGGGTTAATGCATCCAATCTACTTTGCCAGTGGTAAAACAACTCCAGCTGAAGAAAAGTATTCGAGTTATGAGCTTGAGGTTTTGGCCATCGTCCGCTCATTACGCAGATTCCGTGTCTATCTATTGGGCATTCCGTTTCGAATAATAACGGACTGCAAAGCATTCTCGATGACCATGTCAAAGAAGGACTTATGCGTTAGAGTAGCGCGTTGGGCGTTACTTCTTGAAGAATTCCAATACGAGGTGGAACATAGACCAGGACGCAGCCTAAAGCATGTTGATGCTCTGAGCCGGTATCCACTTTCAACTTGCTTGATTGTTACAGAAGATGAAGACAGCCTAACTGAGAGACTAAAGATGCTTCAGCGCGAAGACGACGATTTGAGCGAGAAGGTGGCGCTAGCAGAGAAAGGCGTGCGCAATGGTTATAGCCTTTGGCGAGGGCTTTTGTATAAAGATGTAGGAGATGAATCACGCATCGTTGTTCCCAAGTCGATGCAAGCACAGATTATACGAAAGGCACACGAACGAGGACACTTCTCTGTTGAAAAGACGATGGCGTTGATCGAAGACGTTTATTGGATCCCAGGCGTGCGAAAGAAGACTGAGAAGATCATCCAGAGTTGTTTACCGTGTATTTTAGCTGAGCGGAAGACTGGTAAGCCTGAAGGATTCCTACATCCAATTGACAAAGGAAGCTACCCATTTCACTCGTTCCACGTAGACCATTTGGGGCCGCTTCCTTCAACGAGGAAGTCGTATAACCATATTTTTGCAGTCATCGACGCATTCACCAAATTTGTTTGGCTGTATGCGACCAAATCGACAACAACGTTGGAAGTGATCGAAAGACTACGAAATCAAGCAAACACCTTTACCAATCCAAGGCGCATCGTTAGCGACAGAGGAACGGCTTTCACCTCGAAAGAGTTTGCAACGTATTACCGTGATACAGGTATTTGTCACGTGCTCACAACGACGGGTATCCCCAGAGCTAATGGTCAGATCGAGCGGGTGAATCGTACGTTGATTCCACTTCTTACAAAGTTATCCGCTCCGAAGCCTGACGAGTGGTATCGTCACTTGAGTACTGCCCAGAGACTGCTTAATACAACAACACACCGAAGTACAGCAGCTACACCATTTAGGCTTTTATTTGGAGTTGAAGCATTTTTTAAAGACGATGAGGGATTGACAGAAATGTTGCAACAAGAATGCGTTAATACCTTTGACGAGGAACGAAATGACCTTCGACGCTACGCTCATCACAAGATCCTGCAGAGTCAAGAAGAAAACAAGCGAAGCTTTAACAAGAAGAGGAAAAAGGCTCCCGTTTACCAAGAAGGTGATATAGTCGCTATTCGGCGGACGCAGCAGGGACCAGGCTTGAAGTTTTCTCACAAGTTCTTGGGCCCCTATAAGGTCACCAAGAGTTTGCAGGCCGACCGTTACGTAGTGCGGCGCATTGGTGAGACAGAAGGTCCGAAGCAAACATCCACGGCGGCAGATTCCATGAAGCTATGGGTTTGCGATGATGATGAGGATCTATTTGGCAGCAGCGACGAGGAGATTACTGACGTAGTCGAAGAGCCTGTAAGAGAGAGACCCTCGGGTCGAGGATCCCATCAGGATCGCCGAATGTAAGATAGGCTTTACCAATGCCACCCTGTATTACTGAATGTCATATATATAGAGCTAAATAAAATATTGTCTCACACTTTTAATTTGAAATTTACCTTTCTGGCTACAATTGTAGCCAAGGCAAATTCATATCAGGTGTTACAAGTGTAAAAACAAAAATTTACACTAATAAAATATTCGCACGATGACAGTACCATTAACAACGAACACATCATTGGACTTAACGTTCACCAAGCGAATTCAATCAGCTGCTTGATCAACTTCACCTTATATGAATCCGCCTTGATTGTAGCTGCTTGCATCGCCCATTCAACTGTCAAACTTTTGTATTTTATTTTCCTCTATCATTCACAATGATCCCTACTAGAGAACGTAAATAATTTACGAGCTCTGATACAATTGTTCCCATCGTCAGAAGATTTGACATTTTATATTATCTTTGATTTTATCACCCTCGTACTATTATCTGCGTAAATTTTATTGGTGAACAAGATGAAATGAATAACAAAACAAAGTTTATTTTCTCAACATTTTATAAACAAATTGCATGCTCTACCAAATAAAGTAGAAGTGCCTGTCAATTTATATTTATGGCGCAGTATTGATCTGAATAAACGGAATAGTGAATAGTCAATGCAAAAGTGAAGTGGTGTGAAATTAATGAATTTAACTACAATTTCATGAAACAGTATTAGAAACCCTAAACTCACAATTGATAAAGGATTTTTCGAAATCGCCTTGAATGTAAAACTTCATTGCAGTAAATATATGTAATAGCCAGGAAGTGACTAAGAAAAGTATACACCCTTAACCCGACCAAAGGGTGAGAAAATTATAACAGCCTAGATTGCTTGTCACATCTGTTTTATTCCCTTTATCAGAAAAGGGTTTCAAGATGGTGGAACCTATTTTCGATTACCAATTTCGGCTAATTCTTATTGGCGACAGTACAGTAGGCAAAAGTTCGTTACTAAAATTTTTTACAGATGGAAAATTTGCAGAGGTGAGGATCACTCAATTCCAACTTAAACATTCATCCAAAACAAACAAACAAAAATGCAATAACAAAAACATTGATATATAAATTACATAATTTAATCACATAGACGCAGATTCCACTACTGCGTCAAAGTAGTACATGATTAATATACAGTTTAGCCATCACTCTGATAGCGCTAAATGTATGAACATAATATGCGATAAGCCATTCTTCTAATTGTGCATATGTATGTATGTATGTATGTAGTACATATGCACATGCATACATACATACATATGTCTGTATACATTTATATTTCGTACGTCCCAATTACATTTTATTATTCCGTTTATATTTTTTAATAGCATGTTTATATTTTTATAACTAATTTAATTACTTGACTTGCAGCTATCGGACCCAACTGTAGGTGTGGACTTTTTTGCCCGTTTGATTGAAATGAAGGATGGTACGCAGATAAAGCTTCAATTATGGGATACAGCTGGTCAAGAACGCTTTCGATCAATTACAAAGTCATATTATCGGAATTCTGTTGGGGTATTGTTAGTATATGACATCACCAACTACGCTAGCTTTGAACATATTCCACTTTGGATGATGGAAGCCCAACGTCATATTGAACCACATCGACCTGTGTTTGCGTTGGTTGGTTGCAAGCTAGATTTGGTTAATGCTGGCGGCCGCCGGGAAGTAAGCACTGAGGAAGCGCAGACATTTGCTAAGCAAAATGGACTTCATTTTGTAGAGACTTCAGCCAGAAACGGCGTAAATGTGGAAGAAGCTTTTCGTATGGTTACGCAGGAGGTATATGCGCGAATACGTTCGGGTGAATACAAAGTCGAAGATGGTTGGGATGGCATAAAAACGGGATTTGCCCGACCAAGCAGTTTAGATTTCAATTTGGTTATGGCGGAACCAGAAAAGTCATCTTGTTGTTGATGTGTCTATACTTCGCGAATCTTTCTGGGTGAGGATTGGCGTAAATATTGCGTTTTACAGATTACATAAGACTCAGTTTTTATTTGAAAGAATACTGCAATTTTTATTGCAACGTTTTATATACATGCATACATACATTGAATGCTTTGTTCTATTATGAAATGATTCGGTAAGAACATAAAGGTAGAGGTAATAAAATAATAGGCTACAGTTTGAAGCAAAATTCAGTTATAAAAGTAATTTTATTGATTATAAAATATAAAAACAAAACTATTCTTACCAAATGAAAAAAAATTAAAATAATAAATCAATGGTAAGTTAAGAAAATACTTACATACATATGTATGTACAATGTATTTACATACTTATAGCATGTACATACATATGTATGTATATAAATAATGAAAAACGCAAACTTCCGCAATCTCGTGCATTTGGTGCACATTTTGAGGAGAAGGGTTTTTGTAACTTATATTTAAGGCAATTAATTTAACATTTAATACGTTTAGGTTTAAATATTTTCAAACTTTAATAAAGTCCTACTATAATTTTATAATCCTACACTCAAATTAACGTTTAAATAAATAAAGTATATTATTAGCACGAACATATGTACATACATACATACATATGTATGTATCAAAGAACGTAGATTACAAAGAAGTTGCATCACTCCCACCGTTCCTCTAAAAGAATCTCTCGTCCAATTTCACCATACCAGAACTAATTTTACTTTTGCTGATTGATATTAGAATCTGATTAGATCCAATTGGTTTCTCGTGTGGTAAAATTGGACGAAAAATCTTGCCATAGGGAACGAATTCGATGCAACTTCTTTGTAATCTACGTTCTTTGGTAAATGCTTGTGAGATGAAATGACACCCATGTATTTTGTTTTTGCATTTTTGTGGGATGATTGTCAAAGTTGTCTGTATTTTGTTTTTGCTTATTCCTCCGAAAGCAAAAACAAAATACACCCACGGCGAAAGGGAACATAACCGGCCCTATCGCCGACTTCACGGGAACAAATCATTCCCATAAATTAACAAGCAAAACAAAAACAAAATGGGGAAAATTGTTTTTGTTTCACTTGTAATTTTGTGGGAGTATTTGTTCCCGCGAAGTCGGCGATAGGGCCGAACAACGCAGCTGACTAGTGTCATTACCTTTTATGAATTCCCCTTGCTATGGAGTTGCTCGGTTTTACGCAAGGCGAATCCATACAAGGTGATAGCATCCTAGAGCTGAATGCTTGTTCTTCTCTCTGAATTCGCTAGGTTGTTTGTTTTACTCAAACAAAATTCATAAGCAAACTGGGCGAATTCAGTTTTTGACATTTCACTCGCAAAATACACTAACAAAATACATGAGGAATAGTAGGCGAATTGAGATTTTGACATTTCACACGCAAAATTACACAAACAAAATACACAGCGGATTCGCCTTGTTTATCTTGCTATCACCTTCTATGGATACACCTTGGTTTTACGTATATAATTTAAGGAGTGTTCCAAGGCGAATTCATACAAGGTGATAGCATCCCATGAGCTGAATGCTTGTTCTTCTTTCCAAATCCGCTGAGTTTTGCTTACACAAAAAAAATACATGAGCAAACTGGGCGAATTCGGTTTTTGACATTTCACTCGCAAAGTTACACTAACAAAATACATAACAATACTGGGCGAATTCAGATTTCGACATTTCACACGCAAAATTACACAAACAAAATACACAGCGGATTCGCCTTATTTATCTTGCTATCTTCTATAGATCCATCTTGGAGTGTTCGTTATAAAAGACCAGTACGAGTAAAATAATTCAGAAAATAGGGCGGTTTACTCTCAAATACAGAAACTCACGGGTTTTCCGCGAACACGATTTAGTAAATATTTGCAGGAAAGCCCGCACAGTTGCATTTGTATTTATGCTTTTGAACCATTTTTCTTATACAGTTATTTTTCCACTTGTTCGTTAATAAATCGCTCTTATTTCTCTAATAAATCACTCATATTTGTGCTTTTGCAAATTTATAATTTTAAATATCGAATAGTTTTGTTGACTGAAATGCAACTATGTATATCCCACAATCAGCTGTTTTTCTTGCTAGCTAATTTGTGCTGGGACAAGTTTTCTCTTTGAGAGCGAATGATCTCAAAATCAAGAAAATTATGTTACTGGATTACTTTTGCCACGGGGCAGAGAAAAGAAGGTGACGACAAAAGCAGCTCCGTTACTTCGTACTTGTCTAGTTTGAAGAATTGACGTCATTAATAGCTATTAAAGAGTTGTTTTTCTAAAGGATGATAATTTAACATATCCTGTTCCTAAAAACGACGCGTGTCTTTTATTGTTGTTCTTCTTCTTAATTGGGACCGGTTTAAACCTGGCGCCCAAGGCCCTCCTCCGTTTTGCTAATAGGCGCCAGCTAGAGACTGCAATTGAATCCAAGTCCTCCACTTGGTCTTTCCAGCGTAGAGGAGGCCTTACTCTTGGCTGGAGCATTTTTTTTTTAAATACGTATAACATGACCTAGTCAACGTATCAAACTATGGCACTGTTATCAAGGTCATACAACTCATAATTCCATCGTCTGCGGTATTCGCCGTCGCAAAGACACAAAAGTCCAAAAATCTTTCGGAGAATCTTTGACATCGACCATGCTTCTGCGCCATACAATAGTATGGACATGATGAGGGACTGATAGAGCATAGCTTTCGTTCGTCGAGATAAGTCTTTAGTGCTCATTTGCCTACTCAGCCCAAAGTAGCACTTGTTGGCAAGAGAGATTCTTCATTAGATTTCGAGGCTGACATTACTGTTGGTTCCAAAATAAACAAAGTCCTCTACTTTGTCAAAATTGTAACTGTCAACAGTGACGCAAACAAAGCCCAATTTCGAAAATTATAGAAATCAGTACGGTAATTTACAACAAATCGAAATATAAAATTTTTTACTAAATCATTCATTATTTCATTATTAATTAGGGTAAGTTAGTACAATAAGAAATAAAAATCTTTTATAGTACAACAAATTTTAGAGTCACAATAACAAGACATAACACATCACATGGACTCACATTAATTTTTATATATAAAATTAACTTTGAAATAAAAACGTGGCTCTGAACGCTTTGGTTTTATTCTAATAAACGAGCTAATGATAGATAGCACCTAAACGCAGAATAGGAATAAACGTGGTACATATATCTATATACTACATGTGTATGCAAAGCCTGAAAATGCTTCTTCAACTGAACTTTGTAGAACGGAAAAAATATATAAACTTTAGAAGATATTCGATTTAAACATAATATTTAAGTGCTGGTGCTCTACAGGAATTCAGCTTTCTTCTTAGTAATGACATTTGTAATCAGAAAGTCATAATTTTTGGGGATTTTAATCTATGCCTGAAATCTGAATAGAAAAGTTTCTTAAGTAAAGCAGTTGTAGATCGCTGTTAGATCTAGAATATTATCCTACACCTGCATAGACACAAATTGACTGAACGTTTTCAAATTTGGATGGTAATATGGTTAACCCAATTTGCATTTTTTTCTGTGACTAAATTCCCATATTTTAATTTTGGTAAATTTTATATATACTTATACTTTAGAAGAAAATTGAAATTATAAATACTTAAATTTTACAAGTATAGTATGGAAATTGTTTAATATAAGTTCTGTTTTCGTATTCACTATCCAGTAAAAACCAGCAAGAACAAGTAATAATTTTACTAGATTTTTACTGGATAGCGAAAATGGTACCTAAACTTGGAAGTTTTGCAGGATTTTTACTGGATAAATTTCTACCAGCAAGAATTAGCCAGTAACATAAACAACTGATTGAAATTATTCAGTTGATCACAAGTAGAAAACAATTATTGAAATTGCTAACTATTTTATTTAAAAAGGGTGAAACATGGAAATACTGAGTAAATAAATAAGCGTACACTAAGTTTATGAATTTTTTATTGTGTGCATACGAGTATAAGGCTCTCAGAATGTGTTTGTTTGCAAGGATGTATGTATCTGTAGCAGTAGGAGTAAGTTGTGGAGCTATTTATTTATTTTAAGTATGCATTTTTTAAATTTCGCGCCAAACAAAAATCAGCTGTAACAAAAACTTGCATGTTTCTCTCATTGAAAGCGAATTTTACTCACGCTCGTTACTGTCAAGTTACTGGATAGTTTTTTCTACTGGAGAATAATAAAGAATATATATGTACAATTAAACAAATATTTCAAATATAATATTTTAATATAGCGAATAGAACAAAAAAAGTAATCTAGTTTTTCAAAATAAAAACTATTACATTCACTGGTTTTATTGCATATATTTGCATGGTTTATTTAAAATAAAAACTTGCGCCAGTTATTTAAAGTTCGGTTGAAATTATTCATAATGACATGGACTTTGCTTATAACACGTGTATTCTGCACGTTACCGGAAATTTTGTAACCGGCAAATTTTATTACCGAAAAATGTTACCACTTCTTGTAACCGGCATTCTTGCACAATGGTAACGCTGTCAACAGTGTAAAACTCACCATACGGTGTTTGCTTTGGTGTGGTGTGAATTTGAACACAAATTTTACAAGCGAATCACAATGGAGATGAATAAGTGAGTGATTTACTAAAGTAAATTTAATAAATTATTATAATATCATTAATTTTTAATTGCAGAAAATACGAAAGGACAACCCAGCAGCAATTACACTGGTATGTAGCCTTCGTAAAGGACCGTCCGGAGCTGCTCCAAGGCAAGAACACCCCGAAGGCACCGAAATTGCATGCTTCTTTCGGCATTCGAAAATTCTGTTTACAAATTTCGTTTGGTAAACTAAATGGATCGCTGTTGTTCCGAAGACTTTTCAGTTGCTGTCTACGTAGGGATATTTCATCATCCTCCTCATCAATCAGCAGTAACATTACCAAAGAAGTCGCCATTATGTTTTTAATATTGAAAACTCGTATTGCAATTAGGTTAATAAATAAATCAACGTTTAATACTTCACTACTCTTTAATTTATTACAAAAATGTAAATAAACGTCAGATGTTTTCTAGTAGTTACCACCTAGTGCGGTGGTAATAAAATTTTCCGGTAATAAGAACGTGCAGAATACCAAAAGGGTTTAAAAGTTGCCGGACGTTTTTATTACCGGTAATAAAAATGTTGTTAGACTTGCACTTTCTTATTTTTAAATTGAATGAGCGATAAAACTGCATCCAATAGTTTTGTAACAATTCTGATTATTTAGTGTGAAATTGCCATGCAAATTTGCAAATTTTTTTCGTGCAATGTTTAAATCTCGTATGTTTAGGGTTTTTTTACAGAATGAACTGTTTATTTTTATAATAAATTAACGCAAGCTCGGTGTCTGAATATTCTGCCTTATGTTAATAAGAGAACCTTCATTTAAATGTACTTTTCCAATTCAGGATTGAAAATTGGACATAATGCCACACTCAGGTATGCAATAAATATATTGCACAATATTTTGCAATGTTTATTGATCGATTATCTTCTGGAATTAAATCTACCGAACGAGTCGAATCCTGTAACCATTTGAGACAACATTAATTAAAAAGCCGATTGAAGTGTCAAATGTCACTTGACGACCTAACTCATATGAAATAAAGAGATTGCCTTGCCATGCCGACGCGACTCAAATATTAAGAATTTAGCATACAAAATAGTATCGTCCGTGGAGTTCCAATCTATCACGGAACTTGAGACCAAGCGATCTTTGCGATAACCGCTGTTTCCGCTTCTAGGACTAGTTCCAATTGTATGAATTGCATGTGCCCAATATTATTCAATAATTATACGGAATGTTGCCGTTTCTTCCGCACCAGTTCCCTAGTTTTTTTTTTATTTTATAGTTATAGGTGTTGTGGTGTATCGCCTAAATTCCTTTAAATCCTTTTATTTATATTTATGTAAACAGAAATACTTGTCTGTTAACATATTTTCTTTCCAAATTATATGGGAGCTTCGAATATGGTAATATTTGTTTTATCGTTCTTGAACAAGAATGATAGAATACAAGATTGCGCCTTCCCGCGGTGAAATGACAGATCTCGCCTTTAGTAAACAAGAATACGGGAGAGAGAAAATTGAACAACTTCCAATATTTCATTGAAAAACGTGTTCTAATTGTTCTAAAGTGTAAAATATGAATTTATAGGCAGACATTTAATAAATAAATTCGCAAAATACTAAAAAAAGTGTCTCTTTTTCTTAATTTGTGAAAAAAGCTTTGTCTAGTTGAAGTTGAGAATTGTCAAACCCGGCAAAACCAAAGTAGCGGTACTTCTAAAGGCGGCACCTTCAGTATTCAGTACACCGTGGTTCTTGAATATCGTATTGATGGAGTGACGTACATGATAGCCATGGTGCAATGACAATTAGGTGATGTCAGTAATGACGGGTTTATGGAAATTTTGACTAGATCGACATGCTTATTTCAAAGTTTTGTAATCTACGTTCTTTGCTAATTATGAGATATGTCACTTTGCCATCAGTCTTGTCAAATTAAGAGTAGAATACACCACGCAAGCGGCTGGCAAACAAAGCGAAATTTCCGGTTAGTTCAAACGTGTTTCACATTTCCTTTCAGTTCTCTTCTATGATAAAATAAATATTACATCGGAGCCGTCTCCCGAATTTCACTTCAACCAGCACAATCTTATATTTTATCGTTCTTAAATTAAATTAATATAAATTTTAATTATACAATTTTAAATCGTGGTACTTTTCAAAATGATATGGTAACCATGACACTATGTCCAGGTTTGCAGTTTGCTGTAATTCATTGGCGTGCGAAAGGTGAAAGCAGATTTTCTATGAACGTTGAATTGGATTTGTTTTTATTTAATTTAAAACATCAAAGTCAATTGAAAGTGCGACAAAAATACTATTTACTTATAACTAAAGTAATAAGACAATAATATGATAAAAGTTTTACTACTAAGAAAATGACTAAAAGGGTTTTATAAAGTGAAAAATCAATCGGAAAAAAGAAATAAATTTGTCGACATCATCAAATGTGAATGAATGCCATTGGAAAAATTGAAGGAAAAAGTTTTTAGATCATTGGCATTATAACGGGCCTGAAAAGGGTACTAAGCAAGTGATAAAGCCTAAATTTCAATAGAAAAGTTGTGTTTGTAATAAGAAATGGCTCTAAAAAAGGTAAAAGGAAACTTCGAGCGTATGTTTGACAAGAATCTTACGGATTTGGTGCGGGGCATACGAAATAACAAGGATAACGAAGTAAGTCGCATATGGTAGAATGCAAAAATTACTTAGGCTCACAGCAGAATTTATTAAAAAAATTACAACTATGCTGAACTATTAAACATATGTAAAATTCTGAATATATGTATGTACGTATGGATGTATGTAGTACATATACATATGTACATATGTATATGCATTACGTATACATACATATGTAGATCAGATTCGGACAAAACATACATATGTATGTACATATGTACATACATGTTAGGAGAAAAATGGAAAATAATTAATTGACCAATTTTTAAGAAATACATGTCATAATGATTACAATATTTATCCAAATAAAAAAGGGGGAATCTTTACAATATGTCCGATTTGTCAATTCCGGACTGGATACTGTAGTAGCCTTAAGTCCTACGGCATCTCAAGGGCATATGGAGTATCTCTGTGCGATACCAATGGCTTCTTCACATGGGCCTGCAAACTTAAGTCACCTAACACCTCTTGCACTACGGCCCAACCCTTTCGAAATAGTTTGCTTCCTGGGTCTCCCCTTGGAAGAGTTTGATGGGCAAGCTGATATAGTCGCTACAACAACTGGGCCCTGGGAAACTTCTAGAGAAATTGCAGCAGCTTTTATTGGTGAATCGAATTTTATTTGATAGCAAAATTTTTTTTTTATTCAAATACATTTCTTATTTATATTGTTATATTTTTTAATAAAAACGTTACATTTTTTATTTTGTACTCAGAACTCGCTATTCCTTAAGTATTACTTAAGAATATTATATTAAGAATATAATCGTTATTTCTTGAGTTACAATAAAGCTCAAAAAATTAAAATGTCGAATGGGTAGTCTTTGTTAAAAGGAGTAATATGCATTAATTCTTATACATATATGAGGCATCATAACATAATAATTATTTAAAATAACAAGTTAAGGTGGTAAAGGCTTAGATATGGTTGCTATTGAAGAGTCCGGAAAAATATGCCTATTCATTCAGATACACTTTTTATAGAAACAAACGATGTTCTTGAAGTCCTGGATTTTTTGTATTTATTTATTTATAAAAGCTTATACAATGTTGATAAAATATGTACAAACAAAAAAAAAACAAACATGCAGCGCTAGCTTCAGAGGCTATCAGCGGTCCGTTGAATAAATGTTTTGGCTTAAATTCTCCTCAAAGGATCACATGCTTTAAGAAAACGATAAATGGTTTTTATTTTCTTCCTTTGTGTTGGAAAGGAGGGAAATCGAATTTACGTTAAAGTGGCATTCTCTCTTATATTTCAATGTTGGTCAAAATTCTAATATATGAAGCACAGTCATTGTTGCGTTACAAAATGGACAGCTGTTTCTTCCGAGGAGGTGAGCGTGCGTCCCTCAACCACCCGAAGGAGTCACGATTGGCTCCTATGCTGATGACTGCTCGATAATGGCAACCGGCAATGTAATTGATGATCTGTGTTTGAAGGTGAACGGATATCTCTCCGATCTTGCCCATTTCTTTCGCTACAACAAAAACAACAACAAATTGGCTTTCCTTTCCCGATAACAAAGCAAAAGAGGTTTGGATTTTTTTGAACCGTCCGTGAATACAAATCTCAAACTGCCATGTTTTAGAGCATTCATAATTTCACAAAATTCTGATATATAAATCGCATTCGGTGTGGTGGATTTAGGCAACCGAACTAGTTTATCAATAAATGTGTCTTTTGGAATCAACCATGGTTGATGCCAACGCTTACATAGTTTAACAGGTTTTAATGCAAGCAGTTTGTTTTGGCGAAAATGGCGCATTTATATATTACTTACTTACTTAATTGGCGCTATAACCTCTTAAGAGATTTTGGCCGAGATTAACAAATTGCGTCATTCACTCCTTCCTGCTAACTGGCGTCAATTGGAAATACCAAGTGACGTCAAGTTCTTTTCCACTAGGTCTTTCCAACCCAGAGGAGGCCGTCCTCTTCCTCTACTACCACCAGCTGGTACCGCGTTGAATACTTTGTTGTTGTTGTTGTAGCGGCTAGTCGCGCCCCGTAAAGAGCGGATTCACCCATGGTCGTTGTCGTCAAACTCATCTAGGGGGAGGCCCAGGAAACGTGCAGTTTCGACAGGGTTGGACCAGAGGGAGAGGGGGGTTAGATGAGTGGGTTTGAGAGGGCATGTGAATAGGTGGTTGGTGTCGTGCGGAGAATCTCCACATGCCGGACATGTGTTGGGCATGTCGGGGTTGATTCTGGATAAGTAGGAGTTGAGCCTGCTACAGTATCCAGATCGTAGTTGTGCCAGAGTGACGCGGGACTCGCGGGGCAGCAGGGACTCCTCATCTGCTACAGGTGGTGGTTGGGCTCCGATGACTGCATTTGCCTGGCGGGAGTCAATGATGTTCGTGACTGTGTCTCTGTGGATGTTGCTTAGGACCCGCCGGTACGCCTCCGGATCCAGCGGTTGTGTGATGAGTGGCTGGATCTCGTCCTTTAGTTCTAGTAGATGTCTTCTAATGTGCCTGGGGGGCAGTTCCACGGCAAGCAGGTGCCCGTTTGGATGCCCCGAGCGGTGACATCCAGCAAGGAACTGCTTGCTGAGCATGAGGTTGTGCTCCTTAACTCGGAGCACATTGACCTCTTGGTGGAGATGCTCCTCAGGCGACATCAGAAGACATCCCGTCACCGTGCGGAGTGCGGCGTTCTGGCAGGTCTGCAGCTTCGTCCATTGTGTCCTGCTGGTTCCCGGCGACCAAACTGGCGCAGCATAGTTTATTACCGGCCGGCCAATCGCCTTGTATGTTGCCAACAACGTTTCTTTGTCTTTGCCCCAAGAGCTGCCGGCGAGCGACTTGAGGACATTGTTGCGGCTCTGTACTCTATTGGCGATTGCGGTAGTGTGCGCGGAGAAGGAGAGCAGGCTGTCGAAAGTCACCCCCAGAATCTTCGGGTGGTTAACCGTCGGAATGGGGGTGCCATCGATGTGGATGTTAAGATCCAGCCTGACCTCCTTCGTCCAGGTGGTAAAAAGGGTCGCCGAGGACTTGGCAGGGGACAGCGCCAGGTTTCTGCTAGTGAAAAATTGGGCAAGATCCGAGAGATATCCGTTCACTTTCAAACACAGATCATCAATTGCATTGCCGGTTGCCATTATCGAGCAATCATCAGCATAGGAGACAATCGTGACTCCCTCTGGCGGTTGAGGGAGCTTGGAGATGTAGTGATTAAACAGTAATGGGGACAGGACGCCACCCTGCGGTACCTCTTGTTTAATCCTCCTTGGTTTCGATGTTGTATCTCTAAACCATACCGATGATTGACGACCACACAGGTAATTCGCGGTCCACCGTTTCAGTCCCTGCGGGAGAGTTGATGATTCCACGTCAGCTAGTAGCGTGGAGTGGCTAACTGTGTCGAAAGCTTTCGACAGATCCAACGCTACTAGGACGGTTCTCTCGCAGGGGCGGTTTTGGTTAAGACCACGGTTCACCTGTGTGTTTATGGCATTAAGTGCTGTTGTTGTGCTGTGCACTTTCCGGAAGCCATGTTGATGCTTAGCTGACCCAAGGTGGTATGTATAGTACGGGAGGAGTAGGGCCTCAAGTGTCTTTACCACAGGTGAAAGCAGGGAAATCGGCCGATAGGAATCACCCTTGTCGGCCGGTTTCCCTGGTTTCAGTAGTGGGACCACCTTCCCAACCTTCCAGATGTCTGGAATGATGAGGGTGGCCATAGACAAATTGAGGATCCCGGTGAGGAACTCAACTCCCGCGGGGCCTAAATTCTTCAGCATCAACACGCTTAGCCCGTCAGGGCCAATGGCCTTGGAGGCTTTCGCCTTCCCGATGACCTCCTTTACCTCGCCACAAGTGAAGGTAAGAGGCGCGCTGTTGTTCGGTAATTTGCGCACCCTCCTGGTCACCTTCCGCTTGGTCCTATCCCCCGAAGGATGCAGTATAAACTGTCGGCTAAAATAGCTCGCGCATCTCTTCGGGTCCGACGAGGCACGATCCCCGAATGAAATTTCCACTCGGTCGTCGTGCTTCGTCGGGTTGGATAAGGACTTCACGGTAGACCAAAGCTTACCAACACCCGTGACCAGATTACAGGACTTCAGATGCTCCTCCCACTTGTTCCGCTTGTGTTGGTCAACCAGCCTCCGAATCGCCACGTTTAAATCCTGAATGTTAGGATTACGGGGATCGGAGCGGCGAAGGTGGTCGCGTTCGTTCGCTAGAGCGGCCGCTTCAGCCGGGAAGTTGGGACGGATCTCAGGGATCCTCCCTGCCGGAATGAAGCGGGCCGCAGCTGACGCAACCACCTTGCGGAACTTATGTTCGCCTTTTCGAACGTCGGTGGGAGCGGGAAGAGACCTGAAGGCGTTTTCGGTGAACTCCGCGAACCTGACCCAGTCAGCCTTTTTAAAGTTGATATAGGTCCGATGGTCCGCGGAGACAAAGTCAGCAGGTCTGTCAATCGAGATGATTATAGGTAGGTGGTCTGATGCAAGCGATAGCATAGGTCGCCACGTTATGCTATTTATCAGACCTGCGCTAGCTATCGTTAGGTCAGGCGAGCTGCTGCAACTACCCATAATCCTGGGGGGGGCATCATCATTCATCGTGCAGAATGTCGAATCGTCTATCTGCTCTGCCAAATCGTTTCCCCTCCGATCAGCTGGTAGGCTTGAATGCCAGAGATCGTGGTGCGCATTAAAGTCACCTACTACCAATCGGTTTTCACCTCTGAGGAGCGCACCTATGTCAGGGTGATATCCTGCCGGGCAGCAGGTGACAGGGGGTATATAAATATTAAATATTTCGAGCTCGACATCGCCTGACCGGACAGCTATTCCTTGACATTCTAAGGTAGTGTCCCTGCGGTCGATGTCTTCTTCAATAAGACGATACTGCACTGTGTGATGGGTGATGAATGCTAAGCCACCACCATTACCTCGCTCGCGATCCTTACGATGCACATTGTAGCCGTTGCAACTCAACAGAGTTGAGTTGCTGTGCAGTTTCGTTTCTTGGATCGCAGCTATTGACAGATTATGCCGACTCATAAAGTCGGTTATCTCCTCAATCTTGCCCTGCAGCCCATTGCAGTTCAGCGTTGAATACTTTCAACGTAGCCGCTGTATTTAAATTCGCTGGACTATGTTTATGTCGCGGTAAAGTTCATACAGCTCATCGGTCCATCATCTGCGGTATTTGCCGTCGCAAAGACGTAAAGGTCCATAAATCTTTCCGATGCTGACAGTGCCCATGCTTCAGCGCCATGCAATAGCACAGGCATGATGAGAGTGTGGTTTTGGTTCGTCGAGAGAGGGCCTTACTGCCCAATTGCCTACTCAGCCCAAAGTAGCACTTGTTGGCAAAAGAGATTCTACGTTGGATGTCCAGGCTGACATTATTGTAAGTGTTAATGCTGGGTCCCAGATAAACAAAGTCCTCCTCTTGAACCATGTAGTTCGAACCAAGGATGATCTTCGAGTATATTTTGTATGTAATGTCTTCCATATTGTCTTTTAGGAAGGGAAGACCAGATTCTGCTAATATATTTTTGATTCTGCTATATATTTTGATTTTGAATGCTCGAAGCGATCTTCTAACAGCGGAGTGATACGGTGCAAAGTAGAGGAAATTGAGAGAACGAAATTGACAGCTGAACTTGCAAGTTTTACTGGATTTTTACTGGATAAATTTCTACTAGCAAGAATTTTCAAGTAAGATAAACAGCTGATTGCAATTATTCAGTAGATCACAAATAGAAAACAATTGTTGATATTGCTAACTACTTTCATTAAAAAAGGTGAAAAATAGAAAAATTGAGTAAATAAATAAACAATGACTAAGTTTATGAAGTTTATTGTGTACATATGTATGTTTTACAAATGTGGAGTAGACTGGAATTTAAATATGATATTGATGCGCCTGCGGAAAGGGACCATAGGTATAGTTGAGAAAGGATTTCTTAAAAGGTAGAGGATATAGAACTAAAATCAGAAGATTTTGGAAATAGAAGGAGATCGTCAGCATATGTATAATTGATACTGAATATTATGGAAGGTCAGTTTACGCCTGACTCTCACGCGGAACAGTTCATTTGCTAATTTTGTGTAACTGGTCAATTAATTTAAGATAGACTCGTTGATTGAAAACCGATCATATCTAGTGAATCAACAAACTTTAGCCAACTTTAAGATGGCAGATCCGCCGGATCGAGGCAAAGCTGTAGAACAGCTCTTGTATCAGACCAACAAAAACAAATTATTAACCAGCAATTCAAAAACACCTAAATACATGCTAATGAATAGAATAGAAAGTGCGGAAGACCTCTCAAAAGTGTCCCCCTTCCTTATAAAAAAGTAATTGACTCAGTCTGCGGTGGTGAAGTAGAATTGTGCAAGAAGTTGAGGAATGGAAACATTCTAATTAAAACAACAACATTCGCGCAAGCAAATAAACTAATAACCTTGTCTGCCCTATCTCCAACTATTAAAGTGGAAGTGTCTGAGCACAATAATTTAAACCACTCAAAAGGTGTTATCTTCTCACACGAATTAATAGGTATACCAGAGGAGGTAATAAGAAGCGAACTTAAAACACAAGGTGTAAGTGAAATAAGAAAAATTAAGAAAAAGGTTGATAGCAGCCTAATCGAAACAGGTTTACTCATAATAACATTCGACAATCTCATGCTACCAAGCGACATTCTGATCGGTTATGAAAAAATTAAAACAAGACCCTACATACCACTCCCGTTCAGATGCATGAACTGCTTAAAATACGGGCACTCAGCAAAAATCTGCAATAATACCAAAATATGCGCCAATTGCGGCAAAACTTCTCACACTGACCTCGAAACTAGCGAAAAGTGCACTGACCCTCCAACTTGTATTTTATGTACTAACAATGGATCAGAAAACTCTGACCACAATGCACTTGACAAAAGATGCCCAGTGTTTATAAAAGAAAAAGAAATACAAGCGATCATCACTCTAGAAAAAGTGGATAGAAGGAAAGCGATAACCACATACCAAGAACGCCACCCTCTCAACACAGCAACATACTCATCAAAAGTAGCAAAAACAATTCAAGAAGTTACCAACAATCACGCAAACAATTCTAATAACAAGTGCGCACACTCACCATACTCACCAACACTCTCAGCAATGACAACGAAATTCACCACAGCAGACGGTCTAACTCGTACTACCAGCAACAGCAGAAACTCTATTCTCCCACTCAACACAATTGACCTACCATACACATCTCAACAGCCACACTCATCAGGTATTAAACCCAGAGAGCAAATGGACTACTCCGACATCATGCTCAGGAGTAACTCTTTAACCAAAAACACTATGCAACAAATCACAAAAGATAACAAAACGAAAGTTTTACCAAAAAATATTTCCAAAAGAACAAAATCCATGTTAAAAAAAATTAATAAGTCAAAGGGAAACTATAAGACATGTAGACATGTAGACATTAACGATTCTGATTCATCAGAACCAATGTCTACGGACCAATAACTCACAACATACTCGAAAAAACTAAACTAATATCTATTCTCTCTATATTACACATATTTATACATATACACTTATCATGACACTAGACATAATACAGTGGAATATGAACGGATATCTTAACAATTATAATGAATTGCTAATCCTCATAAAGAATTACAAACCTTAGATCATCTCTATCCAAGAAAGCCACATACCAACACACCCCCAAAACGTCCCAATCCCAAACAACTTCCTCCTACACTCATTCAACTCAAACTCATCACACGGTGGTGTAGCTATTCTAATACATAAATCTATACAACATGAAGTTATACGAACTGAAAAGGACTTTGATAACATAACCTTAGAAATACACTCAACAAAAAAAATCAGAATCACGTCAGCCTACTGTCCCCCATCTTCCAATTTCCATAACCATAATCTTGAAAATGTATTCAACCAACCTAACCACTCGTACATTGTCACTGGAGACTTTAACTGTTGGCACCAAAGCTGGGGTTCACGCGCTAACAACCGGAAGGGCAACATATTGGCGAATTTCATCAATCAATCCGACTTCATACTTCTAAACGACAAATCACCAACACACTTTTCTACTCGTAATACGCTCACTAACCTAGACTTGACTTTTTGTACCCCCGACCTCGCAGTTCTCGCTGAATGGAGAACTCATAACGACTTAAACGGGAGTGATCATTTTCCAATTTTCATTTCACTGTTTCCGTCTGTTAACCACTCGAATGTAACAACTAAGGCCTCCTTCAAAACTGACCTTGCAAACTGGGAAATCTTCGAAAAAAAATGCAGACACTTTGAGTCAGCCCGACCTACCAGCCGTAATGTTAACGCAGAAGCAGCCAACCTTAGGAAAATTATTTTACAATCTGCTAACGAATCCATACCTAAAACCTCAAAAAATAACAAACAGAGAACTGTGCCGTGGTGGAATAAAAGCCTAAGTAAATTAAAAGCTGATAAAAACAGACGATTTCGTATATTCAGGACGAACATGACTGAATTTAATCTAATTGAATATAAAAAGGCTAACTCGGCACTAAAGCGCGAAATCAAGTTCGCCAAACAATGTTCGATACAAAAGTTCACAGCAGAAATTAATCCTAGCACACCCACTAAGAAAATTTGGATGAATATCAGACGTTTCTGTGGATACAAATTATCTCACGGTATACACTGCTTGCAGTCCTTGCGCAATCCCAACCAAACCCTCACAGACCCAAAAGACATCGCAAACATGCTCGCCAAGTACTGGAGCAATATAGCTTCAGACAACAACTTTTCAAATCTTTTTCAAAACAGGAAACGAGCGACCTTGCAATCGCAAATAATTGTACAGCCTTGTAGAGATGCAGAGCTATTAGAACAAGATATAAATTACTTAGAATTATCATCCTCACTAAGTAAGCTTAGAGGGAAAACCCCAGGCCTAGATAGGATAACATACCCAATGATCCGGAATTCTCCTGAAACATTCAAAAAACGTCTCTTCAAACTATTCAACTCAATTTTCCAAAACCAAATTATCCCACAAACTCAAACACAGCATTATTATACCAATACCAAAACCAAAGTTAGATAAAACACAAGCAAAATCATACAGACCAATATCTTTAAACACATGTTTCTCTAAGGTCCTAGAAAGGATAATAGCAAATTGACTTTGGTGGTTTGTTACAAAAAACAAACTACTGAATAGCCGACAAATGGGTTTTAAGAGAGGGAAATCTACAGCAGATACTCTACTCCTGTTAGACTATTTAGCTGCAGCCAAGCTCTCGGCAAAAAGTCACCTAACAATTATTTCCCTTGACTTTGAAAAGGCGTATGACAAATAGGCATACAGCCCAAAATTACTAGTTACATTATTAACTTTATGTCAAACCGTAAGTTTACGGTACGAATAGGTAACCACCTATCAGATTTCTGGGGAACAGACAACGGTATTCCCCAAGGATCGCCCTTATCTGTTATTATTTTCTTGATCGCGTATGACAAACTATGCTCTGTAATATCGTTCCACAAGGAAATTGACTTTTGCGCCTATGCAGATGATTTCAGCATCATAATTAAATCGAAAAAAGAAAAGTGTCCAATCATCGACCTTAATAGCCTTTCTCAAGACATTTTAACTTGGTGCGATTACTCAGGAGCAAACCTATCCCCAACCAAAAATCGATACATTCATCTCTGTCGAAAGCATAACTGCCATTGCACTGTACTATCACGAAACATAAGCATCGTACCCTGTGACGAGTTAAAATTTTTAGGAATCTTCATCAACAAGAGATACAGATGGAATTCCCACATCGATTATCTAAGCTCTTCTCTGATCGCACAACTAAACATTGTGAAATGTCTAGCTACCCCAAAATTTAATTGTGACACCCAATCCATCCTAAACATAGTTAGAACACTTATTATACCGAAAATAAGTTATGGAATTTTTCTTTACGGGTACTCCCCTAAATCTCTAATAAACAAAGTTAAAGTATTACTTAATGCTGCGATAATAATCGCGTTGGGCGCGTTGCGCTCTACGCCAACTGCAAATTTATCATTTGAATCAGAAATACTAAACTTTGAAAATCAAAGAGATTTAACCACCGCTAAACTTTTTAAATCTCTCATAACAAAACAAGACAACCCGCTATATAGCATCGTCAACAACATCAAAAAAAGGAAAAGTATTCTCAAAATACAGCCGGCTATAAGTAGTATCATAGAACTCTGCTCAACAATAAATATACCTACAAAATTATATAAAAACGTTATCCCCAACTCTCCTCCATGGTCTTTTAATCCGAAAGCAATAAATACTACATTGCATACCCTTCACAAGGACAACACAAACCCGATTCAATACCGGGCAATGTTCAACGAAATCAGAAACAAATACCATAACTATACTTTTATTTACACAGATGGATCAAAGGTCATCCATAACACCTCATATAGCATAACCTTAGAAAATAAAATTATTAAAATTTCAAGCATTCCAAACTACAGCTCGGTATATTCAGCCGAAATTATTGCCATATCTGAAGCAATAAACCTGGTAAAATACAAGAGGAAAAAAATTGCTATATGTTCAGATTCACTCTCTGCTCTTAATTCCATAGCCGATATAAACAACAGGAACTACTATACAACCACAATCAGAAATACGATCACACAGTATTACCCAAACATCATTTTAATATGGGTGCCAGGTCATAGCAATATAGTTGGCAACAATCTCGCCGACCAAGCCGCTAAACAAGCGCACCAAAGTCCACTAACTAGCACAGACAACTTTAACTTACTCGATATCAAAAATAATATTAAACAATACTTCTACAACAAACAACACCTCGAATGGAATCTAACCAACGACTGGTACAAAAATATAAACTACACAAAGGTCCATATAACAGACTTCCTACGAAAGTCCAAAAAAACACCTACACGACTAGACATTATAAAATTTGAACGTCTTCGGTTAGGACACACAAAAATAACACACGGTCATCTTATGAATAACACAACCCCAACACACTGCATCTGCAACCCAGATACCATAGCCACAATTCCCCATCTTCTGATGAGCTGCCCACTGCATGCCACATGCAGACAGCTAATATTTACCAACACAAACCCAATCTCACACCTCTCAGTTCCTTCTGCTGAATCAATATCCCTAATAACTAAATTCCTTAAAAGAACCAACCTCTACCATAGAATCTAAAATAAAATGAATCTATGTATTTATACATAAGAGTAGAAATTGTTACGTACATATTGAGCTTAAGGCTTAAGGGGTTATATACAAAGTTGGGGCTCAAAAAATTGAAAATATTTTTATTGCATATTCTAAAAGTACATACTTTATAGAATATCATCCAGATCGGATCACTAGATTCGAAATTACAGCCGTTCGCAGCGAACTGGACCCATCCATAATTAACTTAAAACGCAATTATCTCGGAATGGCATTTTTTGAAAAGTACCGTTGCCGTTCACACGATAACTCAAAAACTTATAAACCGATTATCATAATTTTTTTTTATAATTATTCGTATTTACAATCTTGTGTACTTGAACGATCGTTTTTGAATCCGAAAATTTTCGATTTTTTGAAATAAATTTTTTTTTAAATTTTTGAGCAACAAAAAAATTGACTTTTTGAAAACCATGAATTTTTTTCAGAAAAAAAATTTTTTTTTGGAAGTCGGTTCGTTCAAGTACACAAGAATACATTTCTCTTCAATAATTATAGTACCTTTTTGATTTCAGTTGAGCGGTTCGGCTTGGAGAGTGTGAACGGCAAGGCTCTACAGAAAAAACACGCTTCGGGAGATGGGCTCTAACTCGGAAAATTTTAAATATTTTTTTGAAATTTAACTTGTTTTTTTTTCTTCAATAATACTACCAACAAACTGTCTTTCGCTTTATTGAATAAAATTTGCAAAAAACCTTTAAAAAAAATCACGAACTTAGCTCACTTTTTCACCTCAACTTTGTATATAACCCCTTAACTGCTATAGCTCCTAACACAATTAGCTTATAAGATTTATGTTATAAGCCAATTTTATATATAAAAAAAATAAATATTATGGAAGGAAGGCAGGATAGAGGTGATTTCATCAAATGCTATGGTGAAAAGAGTAACTGATAGCGGTAATCCTTGAGGAGTGCCGTTATCCAAGGGAAGAGTGGGTGAAGATGTGCCAGAAATAAGAACTTGAATTTTACGTTTAGAGAGAAAGGATTTAACAAAACTGAATATACGGGGGGCAACTTTCTATTTGATTAATTGTCTTAAAACTAAATGTATGCCAACGTGATCAAACGCCTTTTCAAAATCAAGCGAAATAAGCGAAACGTTCATTTCATTAGAGAAAACGTCACATATGAAATGGTCTAGGTGTAAAAGCTAGTCGATAGTGCTTTGTTTGTGCCTTTTTTGAATGAAACCTGATTTGAATGAATCAGTTTATTGGATTGGAGAATCTAAGGGAGTCTAGTAGCAACAATTTTTTCTAAAGGTTTTCCTAAACAGGGTAAAAGGGAACGATAGCTGATAACTTCACAGGGAGGTTTGCCAGGGTTTAGAATAGGAATGATTGCACTGGTTTTCCAGATTTGGGGTATGCTGGCAGTTCGATAAATATTGTTGTAATGGTTGATAAGTCGGGAGAGGAAAGGGGAAGGGAGATGTTTGATGATGGGATAGGAAATTTTATCTAACCCAGACGTTTTACCTCTAACAGCAGAAAGAGCTATATTGAGTTCAATTAAAGATATATCTGAGTCGAGATATTCGGCTTAAGGTGATAAAGAAGATGATTCGTAATTATAGGTAAGTAAAGAGTGTTTATTAGACGAGTATTCAGATGAGAAATCAGAATCAGAAGAGTTGTTAGAAAAAAATGTAGCGAATTCTAAAGCTATATCCTGAGGATGTAGTAGATTGCCTTGTGAGGAGTTGAGCGAGAGAATAGGAGAGAGAGAAATATCGCCAGATAATCTTTTTATGTTTGACCAAATCATTTTAGGGTCGAGAAAGGTGAGGTAAAATTAGGGCCTGATAACAGCATCCTTAATTGTGCGGCCTTTGGAGTTAGTTGAAGAAGAACCCCAAAGAGGACACCAGACATTGAAAAAGGTTAAAGAAGTCTGCTGAAGTAAAAGTTTGGTGTGGAGGGGAATGTGCATAGATAATTATGATATTAGGGGGGGAGGAAATTTCGATGAAAACGGAAGAGATATTCGAAGGAGATACTGGATGAATATTACGCGGTAAATTTCTCTTAATCAGGATTGCAATACCTTGATTGCTTGATGTGATGGACGGAAAGTGACCACCATAGGATTTTGGAGTATGAGCTGATACATTGTTTGCAATGTGTGTTTCATTTAGTAATATTACTGAGGGGTTATATTATTTAATTAAGATTTCAAGTTCAAAGTAGTTACTATGTATCCGTTAATATTCCATTGAAGAAAAGTTATCATACTGGAATATTGAAAAAAGGAAAAATAGGTGAATTAAAGTATGAATAAATGTATATATATATATGTAAGTTTTAATTGGAATTTAATATCTATAATTATGTATCCATGGATACTTGGGTATGTGACTGGGGAGGGGAAGAGGGTACAGGTGTAGTTGTGGAAAGGGTTGAGAAGGATGGAGAAGGAGAATTGTACAGGAACAGTTAGCACATTTGACTCTGGAGCATTCAGGAGGAGGGGTATGATTTGGGGGTAGGTTGCAGATAACACAAGATGGGGCCTTGTTACATCGTTTAGCAGTGTGACCTAGCAACTGAAAATTCGTACAGCGCATAGGATTAGGATAGTATGAACGGATATCGAGGGTACACCAGGCATCTTCAATACGACTAGGTAAAGTATACTTATGAAACGTTAATAATAAACCACAAGTAGGTACACGAGCACCATTGTTTAGCTTGGTGAATTTATGAACAGCGGAGACTACTTGATCTTTAGACCATCAATTATTTCGTCATCAGCAAGCTGGCAGATAAATGGAGCGTAAATTGTACCCTTTACTGTGTTCAGAGAGCTGTGAAAAAATATCTCAACAGCTCCAGCCCCGGGAATATGTTTAGTTTGTAAAAATTTGTCAGCGAGTTTTTGGGTTTTTATTAAAAGTAGTAGCTTGCCGTCTCGAAACGATGTGATTTTGTTAACGTCTTTACTTATGGCCTGAACACCTTTGTGTACTGCAAAGCAAGAAGTGTATGCGATCGGCTTTTTGGCGTTCTGTGCGAGTATTAAGTTCTTACCCAATTAAATTGTAGATTTAACTTTATAATGAAAAGTGTAAAAAACGTAGAAAGTGTAACGAAGTGAGTCAAATTTTGAAAGCTACATAGGTTAAATTGCGCGTACAAAAAGTAGCGAGAAGTTATGTATCGAGTACAATGCACAGACAAAAGAAATGCGACCGCTCGGTTTGACAGCTCGGTAGCGAATGCCTAAAAAGTCCTGGATTAATCTTACTCCTCTCTAAGCTGTATCCTTAACTACTCTTATACCCTTCACAATTTTTGTAGCTTTTAAATAATGTTGGTTTTTAACATACAATCTAAAAATTTTGCATCAATGTCAAATCCCTTAAAAAAATCAAGAGTCAATATACATAATCAACTTTTTCCAATATACAGGGTTTTTTAATAGGAACGATACAAAAGTTTTTTTAAATAAAACAAAAACGGTTTGGGATATAAATTAAATTCTTTATTCCTGTGAAAGTACATTCGATGCCATTATGTATGGAACTCGATTTCTTTTGCATGGGCACCACGGGCACGCTTGCAGAAGACCAGACGCTGAACCCAATTTTCGACGGTTTTCAAGCATAAATCGGCCGATACTGCTGCAATTTCACGTTCGATATTCATACGAAGTTCATCAATCATCGCGGGCTTGTTGGCATAGACCATAGAATTGACGTAGCCCCACAGGAAATAGTCTAACGGCGTCAAATCGCACGACCGAGACGGCCAATTGACTGGGCCATTTCGTGAGATAACACGTTCACCAAACTTGGTTTTCAATAAATCGATTGTGACATTCGCTGTGTGGCTGGCGCGCCGCCCTGTTGGAACCACATATTATCCAAGTCCATATCATTCAATTCGGGCCAAAAATATTCGGTTATCATTGAGCGGTAGCGGTTCCCATTCACAGTAAAGTGCCGGTCTTGATCATCACGGAAGAAGTACGGCACAATGATGCCGCCCGCCCATAAACCGAACCAACCCGTAATTTTTTCGGGATGCAATGTTGACTCATGTAGTACGTGTGGATTGCTGCCTGTCTAATAACGCATATTTTGTTTATTGACGAAGCCATTCAGCCAGAAATGACGACGACCATAAATTGGACGTAGCGCTCTTAAAGTTGAAGCCATTGACTCCGAATTTCGGTAGTAAATTTTAATAATTTCGACTCGTTGTTGGATCGTATATCTTTCCATGATGAAATAGCAAACCTTACTGAAGAGAAATGTCAAAAGAGCGGGAAAAAATATGGCGTCGTTTGCTGTCACTATCGGTCTACTTTTGTAGCGTCCCTATTGAAAAACCCGTTATTATCAATTTCTTGTAAACTATGTTTTGCTTTTACATCCCTGTCATCAGAATTAATTTCATCGTTTTCTACATCGGACTTTAATTTTTTAAATTAATTCTTGTTTGACTTTTTATTCCAAAGTATCATGGAAAAATGAAAAAGCAATTTGCTCCGAATTGAGATACCACGGATGGTTAATTCTTTTATACAACACCATATCTCCAATTTCTTTATCAATTATTCTGTATTGAACCAACGATTTTACTAATTGTAGGTCTTGGTTGGGGACCAGTGTAGGCTTGTGTGCAGTAACCACACTTTTATGTAAATATTGATTATAGACAAACTAAACACATATTCTTTCTTTTTAAATCAGTTAAAGAAACTTGATCCCTGAAAAGATGAATAACTATATATAACTATCGCACGTCTGATAAATAGCATAACGTTGCGAAAATAATCTCGATTGATAGACTGTTTCTGCGGCCCGTCGAACCTTTACACACACATACATAATTGGCGCTATAACCGCTTAAGCGATATTGGCCGAACTTCTCCTACAATTTGTGGTGTGCGTCTTGTTGTTGTAACACAACTTGAGGGACCTACAATTTTACGCCGACTCCGAACGGCGAATGTTTTTTGTGAGAAGTTTTTCCATGGCAGAAATACACCCGTAGGTTTGCCATTGCCTGCCGAAGGGCGACCGCCATTAGAAAAAACTTTCTATAATTTTTGATGTTACTTGCCCCGCGTAGGATTCGAACCCGGGACCCACCGAATGAAGCGCGCACATTCTACACACTCGGCTACGGCGGCCGCAAACCTTTATCAACTTAAAAAAACGTTAATTGGGTTAGGTGCACAGAGTTCACTGAGGGCGCACTGGCGAACGTAAGTTACGCAAGGTTGTTGCTTAATTGGAGTCAAACTACTACCCATAGCAGACTCCCTCGAGAGTCCCGCGTCACTCTGGCTCAATTAAGATTGGATATTGTAGTAGGCTCAACTCCTTCTTATCCCGACACCGCAAATGAATGTCCGGCATGGGGAGAATCCCCGCACGATACCAACCGCCCTAAAGTCCACTCATCTAACCCCTCTCTCACTATGGTCCAACCCATTGGAACAGCACGATTCCTGGGTTTCCCCTTAGAGGTGTCCGAAGATAACGACCATGGATAAGCTGATATAGCAAAGTATAGCTAGTCCTACAACAACAACAACAACAACCTGACGTGATAAATGTTAAATGTCACTTAACCTATTAATTTAAGTAAAAAAATTATTCAGATCAAAAAATAAGAATACAATACAATACAATGATTTTTTCGCTGTTTTCCTCCAATGAGGTACGTGTTAGCATTATCCATAAGGGCTGAAGCTTTTTCAATCATATTTTCTGGCATATTGCTATATTTTAGGCGAGTGCCTAGAAATATGATTCCAAAACGACAATTTACCATATGCCTTGTAACCACCCTAATTTACATACATACATATGTATATACATATGTATGTGTCCTCTATTGAAACATGATTATAAAAAAACATTTTCAAATATCTAGTAGTGTATATAAAAATTACGACTCAGAGCAAAATCGGCGAAATTCTAACAAGAATAATTGAATAATTGTGATCATTTTTAAATTTCAGTCCAAGTACATCGCACAATGCATAGAGGAAATCAAACAAGAATTGCGTCAGGATAATATCAACGTGAAGTGCAATGCTGTAGCCAAATTAACTTATGTGAGTATATACATACAAATACTAGCACACATTTCTTTACACAGATTTTAGGAAAACAAAGAAAGGCTGTTACTGGGTGCTCATCAAAGGGCCAAGAATGGTCAAGTGGCTTTTGATGCGCATATTTGAAACTTTCGGTGTCATGTCTTGAATCCAAAACTATTCCGTCACACATCAACGCCTTACTGATTTGGGATCCTATACCAACACCCATATAGTGCACAAGAACATACATACGTGTGAATGTACATATGTATGTACATGTACATGTGTGTGTACAGGTGCAAAGGATGTACGCTAAGTGACTATTGATTTTCTCTTATATGCATCAATTAAGCTTTTTTTTTTAATGAAAGACAAAGCATTAATTAAATATACGTTACGCTTTGCAGATACAAATGCTCGGCTACGACATCTCCTGGGCCGGCTTTAATATCATCGAGGTGATGAGTTCGTCTCGATTTACATGCAAACGCATTGGGTACTTGGCAGCAAGCCAATGCTTTCATCCCGAAAGTGAGGTATGTGGAAATTGTACATAACATCAGAGTACATATAAAAAAATTTGCATGCTTTCTTTTAGTTACTAATGTTAACGACAAATATGATCCGTAAAGATTTGAATTCTCAAAATCAATATGATGCCGGTGTGGCCTTAAGCGGACTTAGCTGTTTTATCTCCCCGGATTTATCACGTGATCTTGCAAATGATATTATGACGCTGGTAAGGCTTTTTGAACTTTCAGAATTAAAAAAAAAAAATATCGATTATTTAATTTCAGATGAGCTCAACAAAACCATATTTGCGCATGAAAGCCGTCCTTATGATGTATAAAGTATTTTTACGCTACCCGGAAGCACTCAGGCCAGCATTTCCTAAGCTCAAGGAAAAATTAGAAGATCCCGATCCAGGTTAGTGTGAGAATATCACACATTCCACAAATTACCGACAACTCATACTTAAAATGTTCTATTAGGAAGTTTCTTTTTTATCGTTTTGTTGTATTATTTCAATTTTGTTAAAAAAAGAAAATGATTTTGAGTTGGGACATTTTCATAAAGAGTGTGAATGAATGCTTCAAAAGGTTACTGTTTTCCGAAACGAATCATAAAAAATGTAGTTGTAATGTGGGTGATTGATGTTGAAAAAAGCAATTTAGCCGCCTCTCGACAGGCAGTGGAAGCTCTGCGAGTGCATTTTAGCCATAAAAGGAAACTCATACAAATCATCTTCCGTTTAGAGTCGGCTAAAATTAAATGAATTCATTCCAAGAAAATGTATTTGAATCTGTAGGGTTTTAAATTGTTTAGTTAATAATATACTTTGTTTATTTAAGCAATGTTAATATTAAGTTTATAGATTTAAGTAATGAAAAATTATAACATGAATTAATTTTATATTAACATAGTTTAAATAAACAAAGTCTATTATTAACTAAACAAATTAAACCCCTTCAGAATTCACCATGAATTATTGCATTCACCATGATGTTTGTCGATTTTGAATCACAATCTCATAGTTAAACAATCGATTAATACATATCTGAGTTATTCCAATTGATGAAAACTAGTTTCTGAAAGAGGCTACATTTGGAAAGTAAAATTGTTTCTATACAAAATGTTACAGCTCCTAATATATAACTACACATTCATATTAACGCTATAAAGAAAATTTGAACCATTGGGGACTTTTTTTTTAATATTGGCAACATTTAGCATGTTAAATATTTTTCGTAAATTTATTATAAAAAATATAGTTTGTTTTGTTTCTTTACAAAAGGTGTACAATCCGCTGCAGTCAATGTGATTTGTGAGTTAGCCCGTAAAAACCCTAAGAACTATCTACCTTTAGCACCTGTGTTTTTCAAACTCATGACAACGTCAACCAACAACTGGATGTTAATAAAAATAATTAAACTAGTAAGTATGACTGCAGTACATAATATTCATTTTATTATCTATGTATGTTCCGTTTTATACAGGAGTTAGCACTTCGTATGCATTTGCTATACCAAATTAATTTTTCTACTTTTTACAGAAATAAATACTTTATTTAACCCTTAACCACTGACGTTTAGTTTCGTTGAGCTAACACAGAAATAACAAATAAAATAATATATAAATTCATCAAATTATGGTTGATTTATATGTCAGTAGTTAAGGGTTAAGTCTATTAAATTCCAAAAAATTGCGACACATATTAATGAGTTTTAAACTGAAAGTATTTTCGGATTTGTTTCTATTGAAAAAAAATAATAATTTTATGGCGGATAATTCAAATTCATTCCAAGATCGAAAGTGGCAAGCTTTAATAATGTTGGAGTACCGAATGATAACTTCAAATAGTTTTAGTTTCTATAGTAGAATCCTCGTAATATAATTATCCTGGGCGACTTAAATATGCGTTTGCTTAAAAATGCTTGTTTTGCATATTTTGGGCAAATTATGTCTTAATCCAGATATAAAATTGCATACATATGTGGTTCAATTTTGAAATTAGAGATTCGCGGCCCTAATGTGAAAATACAAGAGCAAAGCCAACAGTAAAAATCTAAAAAAACAAAAAACGTTTATAATACTTAAAAAATGTAATACTATTGTGAAATAGGATTTATTCTTATTTAGGACCGAGTTGCATACAAAGTTGTAACTATTATGCACTAGCATCAACAGTAGAGCTGTCGAAATTATCGTTAATACTCTTATTAAGTCAGAGCAGGCATGTGTCCTTTATTTAATTAATTCCAATGAGTGACACAATTGAGGCATATGAAAAATAAATATCGTAAATATTGACTTGCGTTGTTTTTAAACCTTTTATTATTTTTTATACATACGTAGTTCCAGTGCCGAAAATTCCTTTGGCCAGTAATCGATCTAGAATATACCTGGTAATCAATACTTTAGATTTTTCGGGAAGTACTTGTAAAAGTGACTGAATAATTTATAGTCTGAAGCTTGAGATTGTTATTTATAGTACTGGTACTTACAACATTTTTCAACATTACTGTTTCTGGAATATTTCTTCAAGTACCACTTTCTAATAAACTCTTATTAATTCACAATTAGCCATTAAAACCTTTTCCATTCACTACTGACTTCGGAGCGTCGGTCAATGCTCGAAAACTGATGGAATTCGACAAATTCTTTCAATGTCATATTTTTTTTGAACGGTAATGGAAAAAAAATAGTTTTGAGAAAATTGCCGCTTACAACGTTATTCGCGGCGACCATTCATACATACATACATCTATCTATTTTAATAAAGTATGCCTTTTTATCTTTTATAAATATTTAAGTATAAATAAAAGCGGGTAGGCCTTCATAAAAGAAAAACAGTTTGTGTCATCAAATTTTCCGCCAGCTACACGCTGAACACTGCCAAAATTAACATAAATAAATTCCTTAATTTACTAAACTATGGAAGATAAAATAAAATTAAATGGGATTTGATTTTAGAAAATTGCGTTGAGTTTTAATACGACCATAGAGAGTTCTGAAAATCTTAAAAGTACTTTTGTAATCGAAATTTCTGTCAGCCAACGATTGGAAAAAACAAACAAACACTACAAATTTTTAATGAAAGCAACTTGATCGAATAATCGAATATGTCCAGTTGGTTGAAAAATAGATAATAATCTACGTTGGGCTATTTTCAACAGTACTGTCATCTTGTGGTCCTTGTGATGTTTTTTTTTTTATATTTTCCGCTAGTAATTTCGTCAAAGAGTCAGTATTATATCTCCGTGGAACGGAATGTATCATTTAACGCTTGAATAACGTTGGGGAAAATGCATTCTTATTCCCAAAGCCAATGTTGTGTAGCCCAAACAGAGAGTTTATTGAAAAGAAGAATTTTCTGTGCTAAATTTAAAATAAAATAATTCAAAAAAGTAAATAATTTTCTAAGCAAAAATAAAACTAAGGAACACCTTTATTTTCTATATATATTTTTATTTTTTTAATTAAAGTGACATCTGTGCTACGTAAAAGTTAGCCTTTCTATAATGGCAAATAGTTGGCATAGTATGGTTTTTAGCTCATTCGGTAACATAAACCACAGTATACATAAACCGTTTCGAATTTTTTTTTATTAAAAAACAGATTATAATACAGATATAAACATTTGGTAAAGCTTTGTGCCATCGGATATATGTTAGGGAAGGTAATTTTCAATCATATATTTGAAATTATTTACAAAATGGAGGGTTTCATATACATACTTAATTTGAAAACTTATCAATGAAAAGACTTCACTAAAATATTTTTCATAAACTTTTAATAGGTGGAGATGTTCAAAGAGAGAACTTAATTAATATTAAGATTAATTTCAAAACTTTGCCAGTTTCAATTTTTTCAGTTAAATTAACCCATTTTTTAATGAAATACTTTTTTATATACAATATTTAAATAACATCATAAAAAAATAAAAATGAATTTATCAAAGTGGAATAAATATTTGACGTATGCTTATTTGACAACATGGAAATAAACAATTTGTGTATTTGTACACTTACCCGTTTTTTTTTTATACTTGAAGTATTATTTTGAACCAGCAGTCTACGAAGCTACTTACTTATATGCGTATTACTTAGAACTGGAAAAAACTGTAAAAAAATCCGTTCACTCGTGTTGAACTTCTGTGCTGGCACAAGCAGTTTCAAAGAACTCATGATCCTCGCTTCTATGCAATAGAAACTTGCACCAGTTCCACAATAAAAACTCCGATCCGAAGTATGGGGACTTAGTCGTCTTCTTTTATAAGGAGATTATTAAATTTCTACCGCCTTAAAATGCAGGGCACATATTTTTGACGACGCAGTTATTTGCACGCCACCCACTTTTACTCATTACACTCATTGTGACTTGTCGGATGGAGCATAAAATATTGGCACATTATTTCCGTGAAGGGTAAACAGGAAATGATCGACAAAATTTACGTATTTATCAATTTTAAAGTTGAACTCTGAAAAAAAAAAACGATGTGAGAAAGGGTTAACTGAATGGCAATATACATCTCAAATAAACATATAGAATTTAAACGTCATATACTTTTTTTACTTTGTTTAATAAACTTAAAAAATACGAGTAACAGATTCTTTGAGATAATAATAATAAAAACTGAAGTTCTTTTCATTCGATCTGTCATGCTGTAATTAAAAAAATATTTCCTGACATTTCCAATTTTGTTATGTTTATCTTATTACTAGCACGTGATCCAATCAAATTTCAAGTTTCAAGTGATTAAAAATTCGCATTGATTTTAGAATTTTTTTTTTTTTTGTAGACAGCGTTGGGTATTTTTCCCCATATATGCTCAATAATTTTGACATATCGCGCGTTTTCTACAAAAGTTTTGAATTTATATTTCGATGGGCAAACATTGACAACTCCTAACTCCGAAATTGAATTACAAATGTGCGTATATATGTATGTACAAAACAGAATTTCGAAAACATTATCAGTTATGAGTTGTCAAGGTTGTACCGTCGATATGCCCCCAAAGTAAAAACTAAAAACCAATTTTTGCTAATGAGATATTGTTAATAGAAACAGCAATATTAAAGTAAGGATCGTATCTACATATCGTTATTACCTGAAATGCTAAAAGCTATAACTAAGAAAGAATTTTTTTTACATAAAACGATGGGGGACTAGTAATTCTATAAAATAAATACATAATAATCAAAAGATTTTTTTTTGCGGCTCCTTCAGTAAACTTGTGATATGCACATGTGGAGGACAAAGTAAAGTTTATTTAGTTGACTACGGGAAAATACCAAAAACAATTTAAATTTCTAAGCTTTAGCCGTAACCATTTAAAAGAATTTTATGATGTCTCTTTATATAAGATTTTTTTAAAATTGTTTTTGTAACGCGTTTGTACAAATAATTTTGAAATAGGCAATGTTCTTATTTTAATTAATTTTCCTAATATTCTTTCCATTTCCAATGTATAACTCGATTATAATGTATGCGGCTTATCTGTAATAATTATGATTGACTTCTGCTGAACCATCGTATTCTAAATAGTTTGCCAGCCTTACGACAATCGAGCCAGCATTAGGACGTAAATTAACTCAACCCCTGATTGAAATCATTTCCAGGTTTATATTAAATTACTATGGAATATTTTTTTATGACTAATTTTTATATATTTTTCTATTTACACTATTTGAAAATAATGCTTTTCAATTGAAAGTGTAATTTTAATAACCACATACATAGATATATTCCATTGTGTTCTTTATTTGTTTGGCTGAATCGATTTTGTGCACAAAAAAGCTTTGCTACTTATTTAGTTTATTTTATTTTTTTCTTTTGGCTTACTTATTACCACGCTCAATTAATTTGACAAATTTTTATGTTATTTTGAATGTATTAAAAATATTTATGCTAAAAATGTGCACTTCATCATACTAAGTAGATTTACGAGATATGAATCGGGACATAGACCGTTTGAATTTTTTCTACATGCAGAAAGGAAGTACCGATACTATATGAAAAATAATGTAATCTATGTACTTATACTGGGAACTTTTTTGCAAAGAAAAAATATTACATTTTCCATCTATGCTTGTACGAAATTCAATACTTGCAGCTGATTGCTACTGTAACGGCAGTTATTTACGTAATTGGTCGTCAATGTAAAGTTTTCTACAAAATTCTTTATACAGCAAATTGTATTATGAAATAAAGATTGATTGGGAAGTATTTGAGTAGTAAACCATTTCTAGCATTCCATATTTAAAGCAGCGACAAGGATTCATCAGTTTCTTTATTGTAAGACTATCAGTTGTATGCCATAATGCTTAGATTATGTTAGATGATGCCTTGAACTTATTTCGTCAGATCTGATAGTTTATCAAATATGTAACGCACAGGTTTATTGCGATTAAAATCTACAGTTAGAGTGTGTTTCACAAAACAGATACGGCGGTAAACTTAAAAAAAAAAGTGTGTGAAAGTTATTACGCTTCATTTTTGCTACATATGTATGTATTCCAATACGTAGTGCGTGCTGTAGTTAATACTCCGTCCTTTACCAACCCAAGCTTTCTTCCCCTAGTTCCAAACAACGAAATATGGTTCATCTGTAAATATCACTTTGCGCCAATCACGGTCCAAATTTTCCCTGAATCATGCTAATAAATAGAAACATCTATGTTTTTTAACGAAAGTCTTTGTTCCGCTTGCCTTTTTAATTTGTAATGGCCAATTCCTTACAATGTGACTTGACATTTTTAGGTACTAAGCGGCCTCTAATGTGGACATTTTCTGGGCTTTGGGGCGCACCGCTTCAAAACATTTCGAAACAAAACACAAAAATTAACTACGCACTGCATTACAATTAAAATTTAAATGTACTTTAAAATGCTTTGTTGGCTGATTTATATTCTGCTTACTATGTTTGGCAATTCTGTTTTGTGAAATACACTGTTCTTATGAAATTTCTTTTAAAACTAACTTGTGTATGATGTGTTTTTGATAAAAAAACTCTTGGCAATAACAAGTCAGAAATATTACGAGTACAAAACGTCTAGCGCTCGTTTTAAGACTTCGCTGAAGGATTTAAAAGAAGGCATTGATTCCCAAATTACGATCTTTCATTTCAAACTTAGCCCCTGCTTCGCCATGATCTTTGAAAGTCTTGTTGTGCGACTTAAGGATATTCACCTTGATTCCTCAATATGCGTAGTAGTTTATCTGATCGAAAAATGTGGTATTTGGCCAGTGAGGACGACCTCGAACCCCTTTCGTGAGCTCAAAAGGGTTTCGTAATCAACTAAACTTTTTTTTAACAACCAATGGTACTCATAAATTAAGTTCCCAGAAGATAATTTATGGAGGCCTTAAGAAGTGCTAAAAAACAGGGGGTTTCTATTAGAACTCTTTAAAAATCGACTATCTGACTATTCGACTTGTCGATATGCAGTAAGCCAAATAGGCAAAACAAGAAATGTAAATATGCTTATTTGACAATTTGTTTGATTGCATTGGTTGATAATTGTTTACAATTTGTCATTTGCGTTAACCCAAATGAATATTGTTTTGAATATTTCTTTTAGTTAAAAATATTTTAAAATTACATATTTGTAAAACAAAATATTGAGGAAATCAAAATGTCGAGCAATTCGTTTTTGTTTGCAAGACTGCTAGATGTTTCTGCTTCAGGCGTGAAGCGCAAACGACTATGCCCGGATGCAGTTACTACAAAAGTCATACCGGATGCTAAGACAAACTTTGAGAATCCGTCAGTGGAATGATAGGGAATTGACCTATCGATTAGGAGATAAAACTAGTATAGTGTAAAGGGGAAACTGTTTAATTTATTTATTTTTATTTATTTATTTATTAAGTTATTAATCTACAGTACAAAGTACCTTACAGACTAAGAAAAGTAATATAGACAGGCCAAATTTGGTTAATATAAAACTAGCAATTAATATCAATAGCATGCTAAGCAATTAAACTTAGAATTTTTACAAATTTTTGTCTAGATAAAGCGAAATCCAGCAGGCTCGAATTAGATAATGCATTAAATTCCCGAAGTGCACGAGCTATTGGTGCGTTACTTGCAAAGTTAGTCTTAAAGTTTTCTCCATAAAAAGGGAAAAAATTGCGAAGACTTCTCTGTGGAACATTAAAGCTAATCCTCTCAAGTAAAACAGGGCAGTCAGTGATGCCATTAATAATATTGAAAGTGAACGAAAGTGAAAGGACCGTCCTTCTCTTTTCTAGAGACTCCAGGTTAATTAGCATAAGCCGCGAAGCGTAGGAAGGAACAGGAGCCTCAAACCGTAGGGAACGTAAAGCTTGCTTAAGAAAGATTTTTTGAACACGCTCAATTCTGCTTATCGAGAATTGGTCATGAGGTCTCCAAATTATGACTGCATACTCTAAGTGTGACCGGACCAGAGCAGTATATAATAGTTTGAAGGTATATGGATCGGAAAATTCGGATGTATTGCGACGAATGAAACCCAGAACTGAGTATGCTTTTGTAAGAATAAAATTAATATGATAATGGAAAGAAAATTTTAAGTCAAATATAACTCCGAGATCCTTAAACTCCGTAACATTTTGCAATACATAATTAGCAATGGTGTATGATGTGCTAGAAACGTTATGTCGCCTCGAGAATGATAAATGAAAACATTTTTTAATATTCATGGAGAGACGCGACTTAACGCACCAACGATGAAGATTGTTCAAATCTCCTTGCAGCCTCTGAGCATCCGATGAATCTTGCACAGTTGAAAATATTTTCAAATCATCAGCATAGAGCAAAAACTTTGAAGAAGAAAAGCAACTGCTGATGTCATTGATAAAAAGAACAAAAAGTAGTGGACCCAAGATGCTTCCTTGGGGAACACCTGAAGCAGCAACAAAGTGGTCCGACATAACACCATCGATTGACACCACACAACATCTGTCCGACAGATATGATTTAAGCCATTGCAGAAAGGTGGAGTGAAAGCCCAAGCAAGCTAACTTATTTATAAGAACGCTATGCGATACACTATCAAACGCCTTAGAGAAGTCCGTATATATACAATCGACTTGTAGTCCTTTCGAAAACGATGACATACAGTATTCACTAAAAACAGCAAGATTAGTGGCTGTGGAGCGACCAGTGACAAAACCATGTTGTTCTGGTAGGATTAAAGATTTCACCGCAAAATATATCTTGTCCTTGACAATGCATTCGAAAAGCTTTGAGATGCTAGACAACTTGGCAATTGGCCTATAGTTCCGAACATCATTTTTCTTTCCACTTTTAAAAAATGGTGTAATGGCTGTAAATTTCCATTCATTCAGAAAAATACCTGAAGACAGAGATTTATTAAAAATAATCTGAAGAGGAATTGCTAATGCCGGACAATTTTTGAGCAAACTAGCCGATAGCCCGTCAGAGTCTGTTTGAGTCGAAGGCTTCAGAGAAACCAACCCCTTAGTAATGTCTTCAGATGAAAAACGTATCGTGCCAATGTTTAAAATTGAAGAAATCTCCGAAGAAAAGTCCGGGGACTCATCTTCGTCAGAAACGTAGTTTGACATAAAGAAATCGGCAAATAAATTAGCTGCTTCGGCAGGTGTACTAGCAAATTCCTTATCCAGACACACCGCGGTAGGTACACTAGAGCACGACTTCTTTGACTTTACGAACTTCCAAAACGACTTCGGATTAGCTTTGATGTTCCGCTCAGCGCGACTTATATAATTTCTGTAAAGCAGATTATCCAATGACTTAAATTCCTTCTGAAAATGTTGGAATTTTACAAAGAGTGCGTGGTTATTAGTCGCTTTGAATTTCTTGAGGTATTTGTTTTTGAGATTCTTTAGTTTTTTTAATTGCTTATTATGCCAAGGAGAATGATAACATCGCTTCTTTTTTAAAGGAATATAGTTAGTGCAAAATTCATGCATCAGTGTCTTAAACGTAGAAAAACAGCTGTGAGTATCCAAGTCAGACAATAATTCATCCCAATTAAATTCTAAAAGAGAAGAATTTAAACTTGGAAAATCACAGGTTGCGTAATTAAAAGCAGTTACGACACTATTTGAAAGAGGCAAAAACTCAAAAAACGTTAACTTAATATCTAAGGGCACATGATGTATACCAGCATCTGATAATGGAGAAATACATTTTGAAACGCTGTAGTTAATGTTATCAGTTACGAAGATAAGATCTAATAGTCTGTTTAACTGATTAAAAATTCCATTAACTTGCTTAAGGTTTAAGCTTAGAAAACTATCAATAAAGAGAGATTCAAGCGGAGTAACAATATTATTAGCTGTGAGGGCTGCATTATCAGAGTCTGAGATACTACACCATCTAATGTTACCTAAATTAAAATCCCCTAATACACAAAGATGACTATCGCTTATTTCATCTAACACTAGAGCAGTAATATTATCTACATGCGCCTTATAAAGTTCCAGGTTACTATTAGGCGGGATATATGAGGCAATTAAAAAGGCCTTATTCTGACGTTAGCTGGCCAAAGCGACGCATTTAATATTTTATCGAAGCAGGTTGATGGAGCACCTAGCTTGAAATTCAGCCGTTTATATTTGTCTACTGGGTTGTCTTTCTTGATCAGTGGATAGCAAGAGAGAGAGTTTTTCTCAATACTAGCATGATTAGCTACGAAGTTTATTATGTCATCTGCAGTAACAGATGGCTCAAACGAGGATAGATGCACCCACTTCTTGCGGACAGAGACGCTCAGTTCGGTGCTATCGCTTACACCAACAAGAACCTTTGCCTTTGCCTTCTTCCGTCCTTTATTCCTCACCTCCGTCCATACAGCGTTGTCCATCAAACCTCCGTTTACATTAAGCGATGATGATTGAGAAGCAGTCGTAACAGTAGAGGGAACGTTACCAACAACATTACCAACAACAGAAACAGAATTATTTGAGCGCACAGCATTAGAAGCATTTTTAGCATTAATAACATTTGTAGCATTAGGTAAGGCAGTGAGATCGACAGTGTCGTATACCCGAAGCGTACCAGCAGCAACATCAGCAAACGAAACAGCATTAGCAGACGTAACTGAATTCCGACGAGACGTTGACTTAACATTATTGGCATTAAATGCTTTCGATTGTTGTGCGGAGCCAACAGTGAACGTGGGAGAACAGCCGTTATCACTAGTCACACTGGGGGATAGCGCAGACATGCAAAAAGGTCTCAACATGTTGAGCGAAGGTGTGACCTGAGCAGCAGCAGTAAATTCTTGCGCGAAAGACTCACGATTGCCCTTGCTGTTATTATTCATAACATTAGACGAGCTGACAATACTTTTAATAGCATCAACATTAGCAGCTAACGCTTCCATGCACTTGTCTTTGTTGTTGGCGCAATCGATTTTAGATATATTACCAACAGTGATTTCACATTTAATTTCAGCTATTTGCGAGACCAAGTCTTTAAATTTTAATTCAAAAGTACTAATAATGGATTCGAGTCCAAGTTTTTGAGTAAGAATCACTTTATCATAAGCTTTACGCAAACTTTCAGGCAAATTTACACAGTCTGAACACATGTAGCTAATATGGCGATTCGATTTAATTAGCTTCACATCGTATTCTGATATTGTTCCCTCACAACAGGCGCGATGATATACTTTCTTACAGAAGCCACTGCAAGGAACAATAAGAGAATCATTTCTAGAAAACAGTTTATCGCACTTTGCACAAAAATCGTCCATAATGACCGAGAAAAGATTAAAAATAGCAGGAGCGAAACACAACACGTCTGCACTCTCCAACGGCTTTTCTTTACAAGTATACCTTTGTTCTGAAACTAATTTTACGTTCAAAACGACGGCAGTTGTAATGGGACCATCAATTTTTAATTGAATTAAATTACATCTTTATGGAAACTAATTGGAGTAAAATTATCAATGTAAAAAATGTATGTGATGTGCTAATAGAAAAAAGTAAGGATATTTCCATTGGTATGGAAATAAAACGAATGTTTTTAAATGTCGAATTCATTGCCTTGTAAAATATATGAACAAAATTTTAAAACAAGAGAAATACAAGAAAAAACTAGCTATAAATAAAAAACTATATAAAATAGCAACGTAAATTAGTGAGTTTTATTAAAAAAAACTAAATTTGGATTCAATCTTACCTCGAAAATCATAAAAAATTATATATATATATAATATATCTATATAAAAACTTCCTACATAATAAAATTTTAAGAATATGCTGCATTTTGAAGCATTTTATTATTATTTAATTTGATGTTCAAATTTACATTTCAAATATATTACCAAAAATGTATGGTTACTTTTGCATCAGTCGTTATCAATGGGTTAATGACAGAAAATCCCTATACATGTACATTGTCTCATGTATTAATTTTCAAATAGGCATATTATCAGTATCTGGTTTACTGTATACTTTGCTCACAATAAATTCGTAAAAACATTATAGTTGAAAACGAGTTTTGTAAATAAACCCATACATTAAAACACATATAAACACAAATATTTATTGAAAGGAAACAACTAGTCGAAAAATCGAAAACTAACGGGTAGTCGACTAATTGTTAGTGAGTTGTTTCTGGGCGGTTAGTCGAAAGGAAACAGTTAGTTGATTAGGTGAAGTCGACTTCAACTTTTGTTAACATTCATGAAATAAAATTCCAAAATTCCTCATAGTGAAAGCCACCGATGAAGATAAACCTCTAATCTCATACTCGATTTTCGGGGTCCGTTTAGTTATTTGTACAAAAGCTATTATTTAAAACAAATCCTTGCAATTTCTGATAATTATTTAGTAAGGAAATTTAGTTTGAAATATGTACTTTTTTGAATATTTCAAAAATAAAGGTCGATTAATTACTCTCATTATGCCTTAACCAAGTCAGCAAATCTATAAATTTTTTGGTTCACATACACTTAACACTTACCACAATTAGTATTTAGGACTTTTATTGCTTTACTTTAAACTTATAATTAGCAATTTATTAAATAAAATCCCTCTGTAAATTAATTTTACACCATTTAATAAGACGTGCATATTAAATTACGGAATTCAGTTGGCAAACTCTGAAATATGAACGAAGGACAAAAGACAAATATTAAAACAGTAACGAATAGAAAACAGTAACAGCGGGCGAGCCACCTGTTCTGCCGTAAACCAGAAAGGAGAACCCTGCCAATTAAGGGTTAAGATCCTATATTGTGTTTGTGGGCTCTCGGGCGAACAACGCAACCGTGAATATTTATTTAGACCTTACAATTTCTTTGAAAAACCTATAATATTACCTCATTTTCAAATGGGTGACTGTGCTCATTCTAATGGGCGGGTTTCGGGGGCCACGCTCCACCGCCGTTACGCTATATTTTTGCAGTACATAAGGCTTTGCAGGCAATTAATAGGGATATTAACAACATTACACCCTTGAGTGGCGGTAGTCTACTACTACTGATGAAAACTACAGAAATATCAAACAAGTTCCTGACTGTCCATTCGCTATCGTAGAATTTCATGTAAACTGCATGAAAACCTGAACTGTGTTAAAGTAACAATATATGCTCCATATAGAAACCACGTCCCTGCCAATGAAATAATCGAGTATCTCAAAGAGTACCAAGTAGTCGGTATACCCGAGCTCACCCGCCTAGTTGAAGGGAATCCTGTACCTTTCGGATTTCATATCCTTACATTTAACAGCTAATTTTTGCCAGATAAAATAAACATTGCTTGGCAAGTCACCACTGTACGACCATACATACATACATATATGCCAAATCCTATGCGTTGTTGTAGACGCTCGTGATTCCTGCAATTTACCACCTCATCTACCAGCAGCGCAGTGCACGGGATTATCTTGTGCAAATTGAATTGCTTCGATTCGCATGCAGCTTCTGAATCTGCCACAAGCAGCAAGCCAAAGATACATATATTGAAAATCAAGACGGAATAGAAATAATCAATGCGCGATGCGCGATGCTACAAAGATTTAAAAAATACAAAATCCACTTCAAGTACAAAATTTGTCAACATTCGATAACGGAATAAAATAATACGGAAATAACGCAAATAATAAAATAAAAGCAACAATTACTTCAGTAGTTTTAGCAACAATTGAATGAAAATAGAAATTCGCTACACCAACTTTATCCTACTCCGAGAGTATAACACGATCAACAGAATACAAAAACCAACGAAACAAATGTCGATGAACAAATATCAACAAATGTTTCAACAATCTTCTTAGCCATCAAGCAAAGAATAACAAAAAGCAATAATACAGAAAACACAAAAACAACAAATGTAGGATAAGAAACACAAGAAAATAGCAATAATCGCACGTACATATAATTTAACTAGATCTCGTTTATCGATTTAAATTAATCTACGGCTTGAATGCCGTTACGAATTATACAGTGGAATTTGAGAGCTAACTACAATGAGCTAGAGGAATTAATAAAAACTTTTCAGCCACACATTATTTGTCTCCAGGAGACACACATTCCTTTCAACACAAAGAATACGGTAGTTCCCAAAATATACATTGGTTATTTTTTCAACAACAGTAACAATTTTTCAAAACAAACCGTTGCATTATTAGTTAAAAGTAGCACTCCACACAACCATATGACATATAATTCTCCAATCCAATCCATAGGAATAGACATTCTTCTAAGCCCCTACATTGCCATAATTAATTCATATATTCCTCCGAAGCAAAGCTTTACGGCAAATGATCTAAATTGTTTATTCAGGCACAACCGATACGAACCACTGGGGTAGGCCGATTTAAACGGGGTTAGATCGCCGAAACCACAGTCCATGGCCGGGTGAAACCCGGGTAATTCCGGTACGTAGATGCGACTGTAACCATTCTTCATCGGCGGCTTTAATACTTGGAGTCCACTTCGGGGTTCGGCCAAAGCTAATACCAGAGGAACGCTGATAGAAGACGTGATTCTAAGCGAAAACTTAGTTGTTCTCAATAATGGCTGGCCAAACCATCTATCTACGCATAATACTTTCATCCACGTCGATATTACTTTGCTAGCCTCTTGGTTGAGTCCTAAATTATGGTGGACTTTCCTATTTCAATTGAGTTTAAAAAAAATTCCATTTCATCAAGTACAAAGAAACTCCCCAAATTTTTAACAGATCTCGCTTATTGACCTCTCTTTCAAAGCGTATGCACAGACCAATTTCATACTTGGAGCTCAACAGCTGTTCATCAGTTAGCTAAAAACATAACTAAAGCCATACGGCTAGCAGCAAATAAGTTTATACCTCACAGTAACCCAAATGCATCTATAGCTCCCACTCCATGGTGGAATAGGGATCTAATACTTCCCAACTGAATACGTAAAGCAAACGAAGTCTATATTGAGCGAAACTTATCATCCCCTGAAACTTTCAGAAGATGCCAATAGTCTAGAGATTAACTTTTCTATTTTGGAATTAGAAATTGCTCTTCAGCATGCTAAACACTGGGGTTCGACCACATATCATACCCGATGATTCGTAACTTACCACCAAGCTCAAAACAAACAGTGCTGTCCTTATACAATTAAATAATGCATAAGGGAACCTTTCCTCACAAGTGGCTTCGCGCTTTAATTATTCCTATTCAGAAACCCAATAATCCTAAAGACTGTCACCGGGTATCGTCCAATATCTCTCTTGTCCTGTCTAAGCAAGATCCTTGAAAAAATGTTAGCAAGAAGGCTAATGTGGTTTATCTTAAAAACTAAACTAGTTAGTCACAACCAATTTGCTTTTAAGCAAAATCACAACGGTTGATGCATTGCTACATATGCTGTCACTTTATCGCAGATGCACTTTCAACAAAAAACCACGCCACGATATTGACCACAGACTTGGAGAAAGCTTACGATCGCGTCGGTGTTCACATTTTCCTGGGGCAGTTACAAAACTGGAAAGTTGGTATTAAAATATATAAAATCGTAAAGTCATTTATGTCCGGGCGACACTTCAAAGTTATGGTTAATGGTGCTCTATCTAAAACTTACCCACTAATGAACGGGGTTCCGCAAGATTCACCTCTATCAATAGTTTTATTCATGATTGCATTCGAGCAGTTAAACAAAGTAGTTAATGCGCGGATGGTGCAGTACTACGTTGTCGCATGCCCACCTACTTAACGGTGGAAGTCCGGCTTCATGCCCATTTTGCCAAGGATATATTTCAGCAAAACATATACTCGAGGAGTGCCAATCATTAAATACAATACGTTCACAAACAATTGGATCAACACCAGCATACCTTCTACTAAAAGAAATAAATTACAACAATGTTAAAGCCATAGTCAACTATATAAATAACAATATCAATATTTGAAACATAGCTACTATGTATATGTTAATAGTATAAAACTAAGTATATAACTACACATAATATGATATTTTCATTTTAAGTAAGTATATAAAACGCACCGTAGGCCCTGGTAGCTAGGGTGCTGTATTATGGTAGCTTAACATTTTATGTAACGCTAACAATAAATAATAATTTGTATATATCCGAACGCAGAATCGTAACAACAAAAAGAAAGGAAATACCTGTTATCTCGATTCCGGGTGCTAAATTAGGTTTTTAAAATGCAAATCCTCGTACTTCTAGGTATTTTCTTCTCTTTAAGAAAAACCTTTTCGCTTACACTCCACCGAACCTAGTTCGGGCTGTACTGGAAAGAATCCTGTATTTTAGTTACGTTCTGTTTAAATTTTTTTTTTAAACCCAATAGGAATTCAAGGTGGTGTTACTAGAAGAACATATAAAATTTGCATGTATTTTGTTTTTGCTTTTTACGTATCGACTGTCAAAAGTTATTTGACTTCTTCTACAACGAGAACGTAAACAATTATTTCAATTTGACATTCCATACGCTGAGATTAATGAAAAAATTAAGTCAGCGGTTCTAGTAACACCACCTTGTATGAATCCGCCTTGGTAAGTAATTAAAATTTTTTTGTTGTCAAAAATATTTTGTTGGAAATAAAGTGCCAAGATGTATGAAGCGAATCCGTTGAGTGTGTAAACAAAACAACGGAGCGAATTGGGAAAGAAGAACAAGAATTCAGTTCATTGGATGCTATCACCTTATATGAATTCGCCATATAAAGTACCAAACAAATTTAACGGGCACTGTGATACAAATTTAAAAATTTCCATCAAAATTTCAAGCCAAGTTTTAAGAGCCTTACAATTCCGCTAAATTTGGAAAACTTGTTTTGAGAAAAAAAAAGTTAAAAATCAGCAGAAATTTTTAGACAATTTAAATTTATATTTCATTACACTAACATTAAATGCTCTATAAAACTGCATATTCTTATAAAAAAAAATTGGAAATTTTGATGCGAATTCACAGAATTTTTATAAATTTTGCACGAGGTTTCGTATAAAAAAATTAACACAATAAAGTTTGGCATAAAGAAGACTGTATATTAAATACAAACTATGCATTTTAACATTTTCTACTTTCCAATACATTTCATTAAAAATGGCTTACAATTTCGGTTTCCTTGAAATATACTTATGCACATACATACATATGTATGTACTGCAAAGAACAGATTGAAAGGTTACTTGTGTAATTTGTTTGTGGCTGAGAGTAAGACATGACAATTTGATAAATACTGCGGTGATTCGATTGAAGAAGTCGTACGGACATGATTATGACGGGTTTGCTCACAAAACATTGTTTCACTACAACATAATAGAGTATTGTTGTGTAATACTTGATGCAAGACAGCTCTGCTAATGTGGCGTCCTCGAAAGCCAATTTATATGAGGTGATAACATCACATGAGTTGAATGCTTGTTCTTCATTCCCAATTCGCTGGGTTGTTTTGTTTACACAAACGAAATACATTGGCTATACTGGGCAAATTCAGATGTTGACCTTTATTACACCAGCAAAGTGCACAACCTTGGGGTTCTTCTTGAGGAGCCTTTTTGGACATCCTTAAATCCATAAGATATTTATAATAGTCAATTCTATAAGTTATTTATTACACCAATAATCATAAGGTATTTTAGAACCATGATTCAATAATAGAAAGTTTGATAACTAAGCAGATTCCTACCTCACTTATTACAAATGGTCTCCCTTATTGAAAACCCGTTTTGTTTCTTTGCAAATTTGTTTCCAATTTTAAACTGCAAAATTTAGATTTTATTAGCACTATTTCACCACTAATTCTATAACACCTATTTCTTTGCGTAAAATAAAATTAAAATCATTCACGTTTGCATAACGAAGAAACCCCTAATCAGATGATTATATCAAATAACTCACGAAAATAATATTTCATATAAAATGTACCAATGTCTCCAAAAAATATTTCATTATTCTGCGATTTAAATTCTACCAATAATTACCTACTTTGTGTACTTTACCTACCAGCTTTTCCCAAAAGAGGATTACATTTTGGGTAATTTCTAGCTGCCATTATTCATCAAACCTTTAATAATTGAATCATGTGTGAAAACTCCATATCAAGCACTCGTATGTATAGCTCAACAAAGTATTGTTCCTAATTCATTCAAGCAAGTATTAAACAATTTGGGTCTCTAAAATTTTCTAGTCATCTAGTTGCTATTTTATTGTAGCTGTATTGGCTATTCGCATTTTCTCATCCAACATATCGCAAAATGGTTAAACTTATTGCGTCTTTGTTCGGGTATTAGGATTTTGGGCAGACGTTTTTAAATGCTTCCGGTATAAAAAAAAATTCTTAATTATGATTAAATTGTATGTAAATTGTAATGGTAGAGTAATATTAAAAGGTTAATGGGCTAAAACCATATTCGTATAAAATGAAATGGATTTGAAAATAAAATTTGTATTCAATTAAGTTTTTTGATTTATTTATAAAGGGTTTAAAATTACTTTTACGTTTAATGAATTTGGGGGTGATAGTTAATATATTAAATGGAAATTTTATTGTATGAAAAAGAAAAATTAATAATATTAATGGGCCAAAGAGCTTGACTACTTTATGTAAGTTTTGAAGTATATGATTATGTATTTTTAATTTCTTTGCTTGTTTCTTTTTCTCTTGCATTTGCAGTTTGGCGCTTTAACTCCTTTAGAACCCCGGCTAGGAAAGAAATTAATAGAACCTCTCACAAATCTTATTCATAGGCAAGTTTCATTGTCATGTTATTGTTATTGTTATTCATTTTAATTTGAAACTAATGCATAAACGAATATGTGTATGTGCAACAGGTGTATATATGTATAAGAATTCATATGTATATACATATTTACATATAGTCATGCGAACAAATAGGGTTCTGAAATTTTGACCAGTTTTGGCTATTCTTCTTTTGTTTGTTTTATGATTATTTTTTTTTTTATAAAAGTCTGGCTCATTATATAACAAATAAATGTATCAAACCTTGGAAAAAATACAAAAATTCAACAAAATTTTCGTACTTTTTAATTCAAATTAGAAAATTTCTTAGCTATTTGGAACTTGCACTTTATTATAATAGAGTTTAATGGGCTATAAAACAGCATACTTAAAAAATTGTATTAGAAAATTTAAAGATTTTAAGAAATTTTGTTGAATTTTCCAATTTTTTTTTTGTAAAGTTTGAAATATGGTGTTTGTTATGTATTCAGCTTACTTACTTGTTTAACTGACACCATAACCACTTAAGCGATTTTTACCGAACTTCTCCTACAATTTGTGGTGTGCGTCTTGATGTTGTAACACAAGTTGAGGAATCTACAGGTTTACGCCGACTCCGAACGGCGAATGTTTTTTTTGTGAGAAATTCGTTCATGGCAGAAATAGACTCGTTGGTGTGCTATTAAAAAAAACTTCTATAATTTTTGATGTTACTTGCCCCGGCCAGGACTTGAACCCGGGACCCACCGAATGAAGCGCGCAAACGCTACACACTCGGCTACGGCGGACGCTAGAAAAAATAACTAACACAAAACAAACGAAAGAATAATAACTAAACTGGTAAAAATGTCGTGCCCTTATTTCCTTTTCACATGACTCTGTATATACAATTGAGTACTTAGTACATACGTTATCTACTTATCGTCGAAGATATCTCAAAACAGTGACTGAGCACTTTGTAAGAATTGGGAACTTAGACTAACAGAGCCAGGACCTAACCACTTTTATTAGAGTTCTCGCGCCTTACTTTCGCCGTTCTTCAACCGAATACCTGGACGTTTGCAAAGTCTCACGAAGTCGTGCCTGTAAAAAATATTGCTCTTTCGATAGGCAAGTACATTCGGGCTGGTCTAGAATGGCGCCATGTTCCTGGAAATTTTTTAGTTCTTTTATTTTGTAATTTTTTCTTTTTTAATTTACAATTGCAAACTTAATTTTCAATCAACTTTAAGTGCAATTAATAATGAAAATTTTCAAGGTCTGAAGTAATTAAAACATAATAATTTTTCTTTGTAGCTTTAAACAAAGGTCAGGCTACTAAATCCTTAATATCTTTGACTTTAGTGAACCTTTTTTCAATTTTTTATTTTTATTATAGCAATCATTAAACAAAATTATAAAACGAAAGGAAAACGTATAAAAACAGCTAAAATTTGTATGAAAATCAAACATTGATCCTCCAAATTCTATGGATTTTAATAAAACTTAAAAAATTGGTTTACTTCAGGCAAAGATATTAAAAATTTAGTAGCCTTACCTATTTTAATTAATGAATATTTTTTCCAGTATTATTACTGCAGATCATCATTTATATTCTAAAGGTTCCGAAATAGTCGCAACATTTTCTACCATTTCTGATCCTTATAATTAATTAATGTAATTTAAAATAAAAATTAACAACGCTCTACCGAAAATATATAGCCGAAGGCGGTGCTCGGGTGACCTCTATTAATAGTTGTGTTTTCGTATCCTCCAGTAAAAAAAACTATCGCGTAACTTGTCAGTAATGGCATTTCTGATCATAAGCAAAATTTTCTCTCAGTGAGGGAAATATGGAAGAAAGTACAAAAACGCAAAACCAATAAGAAGAATGTTGACTTAAAATAAAGAAATAGCTCGACAATTCGTAATTTAGGCTGAAGATGCAGGACTATCCTTGCAAACGCACAGATTCTTGGCGTCTTACTGATATACATACATATGTACACAATAAACTTCATAAACTTAGTCATTGTTTATTTATTTACTCACTTTCTATTTTTCACCTTTTTTAATGAAAGTAGTTAGCAATTTTAATAATTGTTTTCTATTTGTGATCTACTGAATAATTGCAATCAGCTGTTTATCTTACTTGAAAATTCTTGCTAGTAGAAATTTATTCAGTAAAAATCCAGTGAAACTTGCAAGTTCAGCCGTCATTTTCGCTTGCTCAAATGTCTCTCTTTTGCTGGTTTCTTGTAAGTTTTGGCATACTAAAACGCTATCCAGTAAAATGATATTAATGTTATCACTGGTTCTGATTGGTTTTTACTGGATAGTGAATACGTAAACACAATTAATGTTATACCTAAGTTTTCATGAGACCTACAGTAATTTGCTTTATAATTAAGTATGGATGCATACTCTCGTACACTACTGTATACAAACTATTACACCATTATGGTATATATTTAGATATTGAACAACTGCACAAGAGCTGTTTTGAGTTATAAACGACGATACCTGCATAATATATAAAATAGCTTTTATTTAAACATAATATAAACGTTATACATACTAGTTTCAATATGTTTACTTTTTTTTCAAAAGCAAATAGTTAAGCACTTTATTGCAAAATTATTTAATATTTTCGGCAGAGAATGCACTCATTTACATGTTCAGCATTTGTATGTATTTCAAACCCATATACATATATACACATATATATATATATATATATAAATTATTGTATAACTTATTTTAACTCATAATTTATGAAATGTGCCTCTCATATGTTATATGATAATAATTCACTTACTATATGTTTCTCTCCATGCCTCCAATAGCACCTCAGCTATGAGCTTGCTCTATGAATGCATAAATACAGTGATCGCGGTGCTCATTAGTATCAGCAGCGGGATGCCCAATCACAGTGCCTCAATACAGCTTTGTGTGCAAAAACTGCGCATTCTTATCGAGGATTCAGATCAGAATTGTGAGTATTGTAGGTTTTAATATGCGTGTGTAGGTACTGTACAATTCCTCAAACAATTGACGACATGGTGAAATTTTTGCGTTGCAATTGTCACTAACTATCTGCTAAATGAACAACTAATTATTACGATAAGTCGGATCTACGATACCGGAACGACCCGGATTTACATATGTCCGGAAAAGGACTGTCACTTCAGCAGCATTCCCCAAAATTTTATGGGAAATATTTTATGCTGTTACAACAACAACAATAAAATTAAATGAGCTGCGAACTTATGTGCCCAAAAGTTTTCTAGAAATTCAAATCAAAAAGTTTGAAATTTAATTTTTAAAGGAAATGATTAAACACCAGTTTTACAAAAAAAAATAATTTCTCTCATTTAATATTTTGATAAAGTATACCCTATGCTTTGCCCGAGGATACTGTCTAGGCAGTTAAAGTCTCATGAAAATCAATACAGTAATTTCGGAGATTAGCGAGTTCTAAAAGGCAAACAGACAGGCAAAAATTTAAAAAATGTTCCAAATGTATCATTTTACTTTCCCTGCATCACCTTCGATAATTCTTAAAAAAATTCAGTGTACGTACACGACCAGAGTTTTATTATAGTATATATGTAGACAGATTAACAAAAAAGGGTTTTCGGAAAAACATTGTAAATATTGTAAAAAAAAAGCACTATCATTCATTTTCTTCATTTCGATTCCGACAAAATTTTATCGTTTTGAACGTTTGCCGCTATAATAGACATGAGTCTTAAAATAGTCTTGAGGCGTTAGATCGCACGATCTAGGCTAAACGTGAAATTAACTGTTCTCGAAACCTGCCTATCAATAGGTCCATGGTTTCGCGTGATGTGTGGCATGTGACACCGTCTTGTTGAAACCACATGTCATGCAAGTCAAGCTCTCCCATTTGGGAAAAAACAAAGCTTGTTATCATCGCACGGTAGCTGTCACCATCCACAGTAATGTAGCGATTCGAATCATCTTTGAAGAAATACGGACCATGTATGCCGCCAGCTCATAATCCATATCAAACAGTGACTTTTGCTGGATGCATTGGTAGCTTTTGCAATGCTTCTGACTGCTCTTCACTCCAAAAACGGCCGTTTTGCTTCCTCACGTATCCATTCGTCGCTGAACACAATGGAATGGAAGAAGCGCGAGATGAACATTCTTAACCGAGCACGCATTTTGATAATAAGGTTCAATAATTTGGAAGCGTTGTTCGTTTGTAAGATGACTCATGGTTAAATAAATGACCAAACTGAGGATGTTTGAAAGTAACACAACACATGAAATGTGCGTGAGCTGTCAAAAGGGAGTGTTGCCAAAAAGAAAATAGCTAAAAAATTACCCATTATAAGTCTTTATTGCTCTAATCTGTATTCAATTATTTAGATCGATAAATCTGTATCACATCAGATCAGTAGTTACTACTGGGCAAAAAAAAAAAAAAAAAACTAGTTAGATAAACACAGGGAAAACGAGCAGCACCGACTTGTTCTTGATTTCACTTCAGCGCTACTCATCGAAAAGTTCCATATTGCCATGCTTAACAAATAATATTCGAACTTAAACTTTCATGTTCGTGGCATTTATTATTCGTTCGAGCCTTAGTAAATATTTGAAAAAGATAGATAAAAATACAGTAGTACTACCACATTAATATTTTGTTTAAATCACAATAGTACCATTGATACCATCTGATTCTATTCATAAACAAACTTCATTAATTCATACGAAGCAAAACCAAGAATATTAAGAAGGATTTATAATGTAAATTAATGTATATGGTAAACCTGATTGGAGTAGGCTTTAGTTATATATTCACGCGTATTCTCAGCTAAAGAGTTTTGTTGTTTTGAATGCGCAATAACATGATTTGTTGTCTCACCACACTCAAACATCATCGTTCCCACGACAGTCGGGGTTCTACGATACCGGAACGACCCGGATTTATATCCGGCCAAGGACAGTCACATTCCCCAACATTTTTTGGGGAATGTTTTATGCTGTTACAACAACAACAGCATTGTTTAATTTTTCAAGAAACATAAATAATTGGCAATTGAGCTTCATAGTGATTATCGACTCGAAATGAAAATGATTCGAAATCAATTCTAACTCAGTCGGAGTCAAGAACACCATCATCAAAACGAGTCGGAATTGCATCAAATTTACTTTTCAAACCGAATCGAAATGCAGAACAGGCTTGTTTATTTTGACCAAGACTATTCACCAGTAGTAGTGTAGTTCAGGTTTTGACTAAAAGAGAAATTTTATTGGATTTATTTATTTCTTTATCCAAATAAAAATAGACTCCGATAATTGTACATATATCCAAATTTTAATTTTTACAGTGAAATATCTTGGACTTTTGGCCATGTCTAAGATCTTGAAAACTCATCCAAAAAGTGTACAAGAGCACAAGGATTTGATTTTAGCCTGTTTAGACGATAAGGACGAATCCATACGGCTGCGCGCGCTTGACCTATTATACGGCATGGTTTCAAAAAAGAATCTCATGGAAATTGTTAAGCGTTTGCTCGGTCACATGGAACGCGCTGAGGGATCATTGTATCGCGATGAATTGTTGTACAAAGTTATTGAGATCTGCGCGCAGAGTTCGTATTTGTATGTTACGAATTTCGAATGGTATTTAACAGTGCTGGTGGAATTAATTCAACTGGAAGCCGGATCTAAGCACGGTATATTTCATTTAGTTATCCCAAGGTGAAGCTTTTTAGTGAATTAAAAATTTGTTCATATCTCCAAAGGACGCTTAATCGCTGAACAACTGCTAGATGTCGCCATTCGTGTACCAGTGGTACGTCAATTTGCGGTTAATGAAATGACCACTTTGCTGGACACATTTTCCATATCATCACAAAGCAATTCAATGTACGAAGTGCTGTATGCTGCAGCTTGGATTGTGGGTGAATTCTCAAAGTATGCGAGTTTTCGCGAATAATATCTGTGATATGTGATATGTGGGTAATTTTTCTTATTTCTAAATTTCTTGGGCAATAGTGACTTAGAAGATTCAGAGAAGACATTAAATATTCTGTTGCGTCCACGTCAAGTACCAGGCCATGTACAGGGTGTGTTTGTGCAAAACGTTACTAAACTATTTACAAGACTAGCAACGACCTGCTTGGAAAACGAAGATGTAAATGGCCTAATTAGAGTGAGTTTCATGACATATCGAGAGCCCTAACCGCGATAAATCGTAAGCGACATTTTTTCTCCCCAAAATTTATGTTGGATGCAAAAATGCTCCTACAGCATCTAGACAGATTTCTGCATCATTTTTCGGGGTTAGGTTTCGATATGTATGGTTTGTACTGCATAGAATATATATATTATATTACCATATTTGTATTTATAGCTTTGTGATCACGTTCTGGAGAAATTACAAACTTGGAATAGTTCCAATGACATTGAGGTACAAGAGCGTGCGAATTCCGCTTGTATTCTAATTGAAATGCTGCGTTCACAAATCGATAAGGCCGCCACCGGCTCTGAATTGAATAGCAATCAAGATACACACATTACATTGGACATACTTTCTACGGACGACAATGAAAATTTGGCCTTACATGCCACACCGATCACACCTGCCCCTATACCAGCACTTGCTATTGAAATAGTTCAAGAGATGGCATTACTGTTCGATGGTGAACTTATACCAGTAGCACCAAAGGCACAACGCAAAGTTCCTCTACCAGACGGCCTGGATTTAGATGAGTGGATAAACGCGCCGCCTGAAGATGGAAACAGTACCTCATCCCAGGAGGAGAAGGATGAACTGTTTGTATCAGCTGTCCATAATGAGGTTGGAACGTTAGGAAAACGGCGTGAAAGTGAGGAGTTAACACCAGAGCAGATCGAACGGAATCGCATGGCCCGCCTTATAGAACAATCTCATAATCCGCACTATATTAAATCATCACCGTCAACAACGGAAGTGAATAAACATAAAGTGACAAGTGCAAGTAATTCAACTTACAATGCAGATCAATATGATAATATAGATGACATACCGATCTCGGAGCTAACGCTGGATGTGCCGCTTCAAATAGGCGGTAAGTCATTTGCAGTTTTACCGTATAGAGTTTAGTTAATATTGAAATTAATTAAACTGATTTTCTAAATAGTTGTAAAACGTTCTGATCGCTATCTCATGCAAGACAAGACAGTAAGCAAGGAGAAGAAAAAACACAAGAAGTCGAAGAAAAATAAAAAGTCAAAAAATAAAGTTGCTTATAGCAGTTCTGAATCGGAGGAGGGTATGTTTTGAAACTCAAAAGGAGTGGAATTGACTTTTTTTTAATATAAATAAAATTTAATTTCAGACTCCAACACATTCCATATAGTAAATACCACAATGGAGATGCCTGAAGGTGTAGTTCTATCGGATAGTGAAGATAAAGATTCTAAATTCGACCCAAATGACCCGCATCGCGCCTTGAATATCGAGTTGAACATGTAAGTGACAATAAGACTTAATGTAGGCATTGCAATAACGAAAATATTACTTCTTCGATTTATAGTTCTGATCTGGAAGAACCAAAAAGTCGGTTCCAAGAAGTAAACCCAGCACCTATCAACCTAAGTAATAATCCGCGGACTTTACAATCTGATAAGAAAGTGACCAGCAAGAAACGTGAAAAGAAAAAGAATAAAAACAAAGAAAAAGCTGCGAAAGAACTAAGCAAAGAGAAAGAAACTACATCAAAATCACACTCCAAAACAAAGTCGAGGGGAAAATCGCAAATTACTGAAAATACAAATAATAGCAATTTATTGGATATTCTTCCAGAGGATGTAGAAACTTCAGCGCCTGTAACGGTGGTGGAAAGTAGCAACAGCATCATTGAAGGACGCAAAAAAGTAAAAACCCGAAATACAAAGGCTATTAATGAGGATAGTATCATGGAAAAGAAAGAGAAAAAAGCTAAGCGTCACCATCGTGAACACAACAAAAGTAAGGATAAGAAAAAGGAGTGTCATGAATCTTTAAAAGGAGGCTACGAAGAAGCCATTGGCATTTCGACACCAAGCAAAGAGATCATTTAATTCCCACTAGCACTGCATACATATGGGAATGAATAGAATGTTCTGTGTAACCGTCCTCCACTATATGATTTTTTTTAATCTAGTTACAATAACTAGCAACACGAATCTTGTATAACAATTCGCAAGGTCAATTCTATCTTGCAATGTAAAATATTGGAAAGAAGCCGTTGTTTAAACTTAAGTTTATTATAGTATATACCAGACCTGTTAAATGTGTAATGATTATTAATTCTTATGATTACTAAATCAATAATTACAGGGCGTTGCATTAAATTTGAACTTTTTATGTGATATGGTACAGGATGTAGAGCTGGCCGAGTAATTCGCGAAACTGTTTTTTAAATTTCGTAACACCATACTATTTTTACAAGAGTTCATGCAATGATTAATTATTTTCCCATAACCAAGTGATTAGTAATCAAATTATTGCATTCATTTAAAAGAAAGTCTTAAAACATCATAAACAAATTTTTAAATTATTTGATTATTAATTCACGTATTTCGATTTTTCTTGATTACTTTTTATTTTCCTTCGTTTCATTAAAAGAAACTTACTTTCTTGGTTGGTGTATTCGGTTTTTTTTTTCTTTAAATACATGCTGATTCTGATGGTATATTACCTCATATCTAAAGTACATCTTCCACATATTCAACTGAAGTAGTTGTATTAAACCAGAAATGGAAGATAAAGTTTAGGAATTTCAGCTATTAAGGATCTTTAGACAAAAGGAAAATCTTAGCATTTTTTGATGAGGGTCAAATGAAATACTAAAACAGAGAGTAGCCACATAAAGAAAGGAACAAATTTAAAAAAGAAAATATTCGGATATTAAGAACAGCTAATAGAAGGTGTGGATGTGGGGTTAAATAATAAAAGATTGAGATGTACTACAGAGAAAAATATTGTATTGTAATAAAAGATAATCAAAAAGTCGAAAGGATTTACAAAAATCAAAAATAGTTAAGAAAAACTATGTAGAAACCAAGGCGAATCCATACAAGGTGGTGTTATAAATACAACTACAAAATTCCTATGTATTTTGTTTGCGTTTCTGCGTAAGAGTTGTCAAAATTTAAATACATTTTGTTTTTGCTTTTACGGCTTTTGAAAGCTCATACGCAAAAGCAAAAACAAAATACATGTAGGTGAATAAAAAAAAATCAAATCAGCTGCTCTTATGCCATCACCTTCTATAAATTCGCCTTGGTAGAAACTTTAAAAATTATTTACCATAAAAGTGATCAATCAATAATCATATTATGTTTCCAATTATTTATATTTTTTCTGATTATTTTCTTTCAATCAATTAATTCCTTCTAATCAGTTGGATATAAAAAAAATTGTAATTTTCAATAATAACCATTAAGATTACCAATCGCAATTTAACAGCTCTGGTTTGGGAAATCTTGAGTGCTAGAGGAAAATGTGTTCAATGAGTGCATCAGAAATTATAAGCATGTACATATGTACATTAGGGTGCCAAAAAAGAGAAGAGAAATATCATCATTATGAAAAAATATTTTTCAAAACTCCACTTTTGGATGTATTTTCAAACCGGTCCAGTTCTCGTTAATCTGAATATTTTCCCTAAATATTTTGGAGGAAGTCTCTAAACATAATTAATTTTATAATTCGATGGAAAAACAATGCAAATAATATTTGTTTTTTGATTTTTTTTAAATTGGGGTATATGAAGACATTAGTATCACAGTTCCAAAAGACTAATTTTGGGTTAGATGAAAAAAAGGAAAAGAAGCTCATAAATAATAAACAGATTTCTTAGTTTTTGTTATTGTAGAATCTTTCTGTGAGAAATTCATTGCAGCAATGTACTGCTACCTATGTTAACATAGGAAAACTAAAATGGTGTATCTCAATACCATTCAATTTAATAAATAATGTTTCGAGGCTTCCCCAATTTATTTTAAATGCCAGTTAAGTTGCTCTGGTTCTCAATGCACCATATTGACTTTGCAAATGCGCCAATATATGTGAACATTGCAAATTTCCTCAAACATAAAACTCGTATACTAAGATGAACACACAGCTTTTCCAGCTTTAAAGACTTTGAAGAGAAAAAATGTTTAATACTTTTTTATAGAAATTATAAACTGATTAATGTGGATACAAATAGTGGGATGTGAATTACATATATGAAACATATATATTATAAATGCATCTACAATCGTTAATATATCTTACTAACAGACTAAAGGGAAATCATGAATTTGCATAACCTACCCGACCCGATAGTTAAGGTATAAATTGTAATAAAACATTGTACCATACGTAGTAAGTTTGTAAAGTGAGAGTATACCGATCGAACAAATAAAATTATATAATCACTTTAGTTCTGAAGTAAATTTTTTTTTGAGAACTAAGTTTTAAATATTCATTACAAGTCGAATCCATACAAGGTGGTGTTATAAATACAACTACAAAATTCCTATGTATTTTGCTTTTGTTTCTGCGTAAGAGTGGTCAAAATTTAAATATATTTTGTTTTTGCCTTTACGGCTTTTGAAAGCTCATACGCAAAAGCAAAAACAAAATACATGTAGGTGAATCAAAAAAAATCAAATCAGCTGCTCTTATGCCATCACCAAGGCGAATTTATTGATAAATTTTTCATCGCCTTGCTCGTTAAATTGAAATAAATCATATAATATTTTTAACAAAGTTTTTAGAGTGAGTATGCCAGTCAAGTGCAATGTTTTGAAAACTTTGTTTTTACTTGCTGCGAAAAAAGGACATTACAAGTTATTAATTTACTTTACTTGACATCTGTCCCGCCTTTGCTTACATATTTTTGTAATAATTGGCGCCAAACCAAATAAAATTAATATAACGAATTAGGGTAAATTATTTCCAGTAAGTAATAGCAAGAGCCGCTCAATAATTACAGCAATATTGCAACCCTCTTACTTGATACTCTGTTGCTGATACGCAGCTGATAATGTGCAGCAATATTGCAGCATTTATTTTGCACAGAACGCGTAATTGGGAAATATGGAGATTTTAACTTATTTGATAGCTGATGAGATGATGGAAAGGGGCGGTGATAATTTTTTGATAAACATGGACAAAAGAAGGCGGAGATGACATAAGATAAAAAGTTTCTTGTTTGAAGAGTGTTCCAAAAGAAGAAAAGTGAGGAAAGTGAAAAACTTTTAATAAAACTATTGTATTATACCCAGATGACATCTTTTTCACCCATTTTCGGATGACTCGGCGCACATTTGCTGTAAGCTATTAATTTTCCAATCGACACCTGACCAATAATTTGGTTTCAGTCACGCTTAATTTTAAGCTAAAAACAAATAATAAACAATATTACATATTAAAATAACACTTATTAAAAACTTTACTTACTTTTCTTCCTCCATCTCAATTGCGCAGTAAAAATTTTTATATTGCGTTTGATTTGCTAGTGATGAGCATCAGATTGTCAACATTTTATTCGACGAAGGCGTGACGTTGCCACTGTTGCCGAAATTTTGCCGAAGAACGTGATGCTCTATCATCAAAAGTAACACTGCCGCAATAATCGCAGCTCGAACACACCCTATATCTAACTTTCAAGACTGAATGCCAAAGTTGGGTGATTTTATTTATTATTAAAAAATTTCTCCCCATTTTTCTCATTTCTGCATCCGCTTTTTTATTTTGTTAACATTTTTATTACAATTTTTATGCAAAAGGGTTCATTCTTACTATTCCTTAATATATAATTGAAAATTTCTCGCGTAAAAATGTTCTTACTTTCTGATACATCAAGCTCAAGCGATCAAGATGTCAAAAATGAACTTGCAGTAAAGAGAAAAAATATAAGTCAGAACTTCAATATATTTACTTTGTCAGATAACAAGTGTTGCAATTTAAATTCATTAGGCAGACCATTTTGAATTTTCCCCCGTTACAGTGGTTAACATTTTATTTTATGTCAGAATATTTTCGACCTAACAACACTGCCCTTAAGCCCCACATGAAATGTAGAGTCCGGACAACGTCTATATCCAAAATTATAAAATTGGCAGATGTTTATCAAACTGCAGTAAGTTGGCCACAGCTTCTTCTACCACCACCACCTGTTGCATTGCACTCCGCCTTTATTTTTACAAGTTTCTTTTTAACTTTAAATTTGTAATGCAATACCTGAGTTTTGATACCTTCAAAATAATTTAAGAAATGTTCAAGACTTATTTTTGATAGTTTACTTGTTTAACTTTTATTAACAAAAAAATAAACTGAAAACATTTAATTTTTAACAATAATATTTAACAATAAACAAAAAAAGTAGTAAATTCTGTGCAAAAGCCAAACTCGTACAGTCCTTAGTAATGCCACCCTTTGACAGTAATCGCAGCCAAGTTCGCTAATGTTCATGACTTATTTCGGGGAATCACATGCATAGTCTTATCGTAAAATTTTTCTGTGAAAGTAAATAGATTTTTGAACAAAAGTTGGACAAAACAAAGGATGGGAAGGAAACGAGGTCAAACTAGCTCAGATATAAGAGAATTGATTATAAAACACTCGAAAGATGGGAAATCCTTGCGAGAAATTTCTAAAACAATAAACAGGAACCATTCCACTATTCAATATGTGCTAAAATTTTCCCCAGAACGAATTAACAACTTTTCCTCAAAATGAAATGCCATTCAGGGTCACTCCCTGCTAGACTTAAAATGAATTAAAATCAATTACCGAACAGCGAACCTCTTTTAAGAGTACGTTTAGTTGAACTAATAAATCAAGCGAAAATCATTGGCATATTTTTATATGACAATCTATTGAATCAAACAGATAAAATCAAGCATAACAAAGAGGCACAACGTGATTCCTAATCGCTCCCATGCAGTGCTCGGGGGGACTTCCGTCTCATTCCACATTCGGAGTGCTCCTTCGAGGTGTTGCTATGGGGAGTTCTCTTTCACTGCTGTTTCGGAGCACATTTGGCAGGGTGAATAGCGTGTGTAGCATTGCATCGTAGCGTATGCGGCGTATCTTTCAGGAATCTATGTATGTATGTATGTAAGTACAATTGCAGAATTTTATTGATTCATTCATTTTATTACTTGGCAAGTTTGGACCGTTTAACAAAACTATATATGCACGTATGTATGTATATATGTATGTACATTTGATACACTTTTCTTCCATTAGTATTATTTAAAGCAAGATGTTTGCTGCAAGCATTGTTTGAGATAAGCAAATTTTATAGCTTTAAAACAGTGTGCTCGCATGTCTCTGTTTCTCTATATCGTAAATAAGGTGGCAAACATGCATCTTAATAATATTATTTAAAATCTCAAAACCGTAAAGTCTCAAATAATGTATTTGAAAAACGATTACAGAATATTCGAAAACTGGTATCTTTTTTCACACTACAAAAAGATCATCGTGCTCGCGAGTATAATGTGCGAGCTCACCACTGTTTTCAAATATCTATTGTTCGTCGTCTCGTAACAATTTTTTAGTATAAGTCTAATTACAAAACGGACACGAAAAGATAGAGAATTATAATAGAATATAATTTTAAAAGAAAACTTTAAAACTTCAAAGTTGCATATTTATCATTAACCATTATTATGGGAATCATCGATTTAAAAATAACAGAACAAACTTTAAAATGCTTGCCCATATATGCACATACATATGTATGTATGTATATAAATACCGGAATTAACAAAATTGATACCAAGAATTTATTACATTCGACTTTTTTTTTAATATTCATTCCATGTAAACAAAATATTGCATTTTCCTTAAATTCTCGCTTCATTTCGTATTAATATTCCAATAATTCTCTTTGTTAGAAATGTAGTTTACAAGATCTCACAACAATCCATATGAATCCAATCCACTTTCTCAGCAAAAAATGTAGGACGTATTGAAGGAGTTGCAACTGAAGTACGTGTGGTTAAATATGGCATCAATTTATTGGCACTAATCTGATTGTTGTTACTATCATCCCCTCCTTGGCCACCATCTTTTCTTTCCTCCAACATTAATTTATTCAACAATTCATTTTCGGCTTCTGATCTATCATCGTGAATAGATGTGGGGATATTGAAAGTGAGTTCGGAGTTAACATTTCCAATTTTTACATTGCATAGCTTTGTGTGAATTGTCTGGCACAGTGGTGAGGTGATTGGTGAATGTCAATTCACTGTCGAGTATCGGCTACCCGCTAAACTCTTATTCCCATTGAACATAATACTCATTCGCATGTGCTCGAATGTCAGTGGAACACATAGCCGTTGATCTCGCTTTTTATAATATTCATTAAAGTCTAATCTTATTCCGAAAAGCTGTAGATTGTGATCATTATGGGAGTTTAGCGTCAGCAAAAAACAACGTACTGCCTTTTCATAATCGGCGCAAATGTTATCGAGCGATTTGTGATAACTCCCAACAAATTGTTCGAATATCTTAAGATCCTGATCTCGCTCCATTTGTCGTTCTGCAGTCACTCCGAACTCGCCCGACTCTTCGGATATTAGAATACGATTCTTATACTCTTTGCGCGCTGATAGCTCTTGAAAGCAAATTTCGTAGAATTTGTCCTGCCACAACTCTAATCGAATTATCCCATCGTATACATTTTCCATATTCTGGCATAGCTGCCCAGAATTGGCGTCAAGGAATGCGCCACACTTTATAGCATTGAGAAAATCATCGTGAGCGTCGAGTATGTCATCCAATGCTTTGGCTTGCTGTACGCGATCCTGCAATTCGGCCCAAGAGCATTCAATCACTTCGAAAAGTATGTAATACTGCATTTGATGTATGAAATGTATCATTTCGGATGTGAGGAGATGCAAACGGTAGAGCACCTGATTCAACTCAATCGCCATGCAACGGAGCGGCTGCAATGAAGAAAATGTTTTTTAACACAATAGATGAAAAGTCAATTCTAAAGAAAAAATTTTGAGAGAGAGCTAATAGTATCTTAACTAACCACTTTCGGATAAATTTGTTTTCAACCGATTGTCAGAATTTGCGCCATATTCATACTCCCTCTTTTAAATAAATGGATGAACGGAAAGGATTCAACAGTCCATTTATTACAATTTATTATATTATAAGTATGTATACACAGTTGTATTCTCATTTTCGCGTCTTCGAAAAACTAAATGCGTTATATACTGTCTCCTTGAATCTTTATATCAAAAATATTAACCATGTGGTCCAACTAAATGATTTTTTTGTCGCTTTAAAATAAACCTCGCAATCATACAAAATCGTAAACTTTTATTCGCTGGCGAGACTTAGTCGGATATTTTTTTGCCGTGAAAAATAATGTTCATTATAAATGAAACATTCTTACATTAGAATCCAGATACAATAGTATATAAGCCGCTTCTTGGTTGCTAAACTTTAAATATCGTGTACATACGTACATACGTATGTATGTACATACATATGTATATATCTTTCGGCTGGCACCAGCTAGATCCGTATTTCTGATCAACATTCCTTCAACATTCGATAAACTCTAATTTCACTATAACATGTTTCGACATTTTCTTTATACAATAGTAAGTTTTGAAATTTTACGAATGGTAAAGTGAACGGACGTATCCACTACTGCCAAAATCATATTATAAAAATTAAAGCCAGTTTAAACCCCGAAATACGGAAAATTGGTGTGTGGTGTAAATAAGAGCAGTGAGCCCCCAGTGCAGTGTCACCGTCAGCAAAATAATTCCGACAGGTTTTGGAATCCGAGTGAAAGTAATTATGAAAATTAATCTAAACCCGAGTGAATTAATTTCGGTGTTGTGAAATCCGAATTTTTTCTTCATTTTAGAACTCGTTTTGAAATGAACTAAACAGTTGGGAGATGTCAATTTATCCGAAATAAGTTACAAATTTCTTGGGAAAAATAGAAAAATGAGTGTAAACAACTTTTGCGTCTATTTTTATAGAAAATTTAGACTTTCAGAAGAAGGAGAATCTTTCAAGACCCTTTCGACCTTTTAGATGTGCCTGAATTAGTGTAAGTATTTAGCTATGTTTACTGTTGATCGCAATTGGTGCAAATATTTTTATAAACAAGTTTTATAGATTTGTGTCTAGCTATGGGGTCAACAAAATTTCATTTATTATGTTACTACTCGGGTACTACTACAACTGGCGTGTACTCTGAGATTTTTGTTGCCAAAGTTGCCAAAGTTATTAAAAGTATGCTATACATTTTAGATAAATATATTTGTCTACAGTGGATCAATGTAGTTATGACAGAAGACGAGAAGATCAAATCCGAAAGGTGCTTTCAAGAAAAATGTCGTCCAATAAAGTACAAGTTTCAAGTGACTAAAAATTCGCGATGATTTGTGAATTATTTTTTTTTTTGCTGACTGTGTTTTCTGCATAAATTGAAGGAATATAGCTTCCTGCGTTGTATTCTTGTGTTTTCCCCTTCAAAAATTGTTAAAACTGCAATATTTTTAATTTTAAATTACTTACATTTTTTCTTGTGAATTAGTTTTCCAGAACATTCAAATTCACTCGGAATTCATTTAAGGAAAAAAAGTGGAAATGAAATGGGAAAGTGAAACACAGAACACCAAATGTCAGATTAAAAGTGAATTTACTTGATATTCATTCGGAAGTGAATAAACAGAACCTGCTTGATTATCAAAAATCAATAATAAATTTTTGTCACTTGAAACTTGCACTTTATTATACTAAAATTGAATGGAATTGTAGCTCAACAATTTGAAAAAAAATAGAAAGTTTGAAACATTTTGCTACCTGCTTCGTAAACACAACTGTACATATTTTAATATGTATTTATATTACTACTTCTGTTGTAAATGAGATCAAATTTTTTCACTCTTCAAACAAATATTGTAAACATGTTAGTACTTTAAATTAGGGAAGGGAAATTTATTACAAAATATTATATTGAAAAATGGTTTGGGAATATTTGAATGAATCAAATATTATTTATGATAGTCGGACAATTCTGCAGCCATCATTTCCTTGTAGTGGGTTACACCGAAAAGTGTTATTTAAAGAAATAAAAATTAAGAAGTAGGAAATTTTCTCTACGTGTAACCATATTGTTCCGTATTGGTGTAAGAAAAAGTGTAGTGCTGGTTTGAAGTAAACTTTGCATAATCGCTTCCTTACTGACGTCAAAATTTTAAGTTTTCAGGCAATTTTACTCAATCGTTTAAAAATGTATCTCAGCACTTACATACATATGTATGTATGTTCATAGGTATCTACCTCAGTCGTCTGCACATTTTGAACAAAACTAAATACTGAAATCGTTTAAGCACTGACCCCCTGAATTTTATTTTATTTTCACAAGATGTTTTATAAAATTCTAGTTTATGGCATACAAAAAAATCACATAAATCAACGTTTCAAATATACCACATAAATTAGAAAAATCCAAGAAAGTCTCATAACAAAAGAAACCTCTTGTTAAGAATGTTTAGAAAATTTCCAGGTAGATACACAGTTTTATAGCCCATTAAATTTTAATAAGATTTATTTTCGATAATTTGTTTGCTTACGGTGCTAGGGAACCGGTATACTAAGATTTTTCCAAAATTCTTAATAAAAAATTCGTTGTGAAATTTGCTTGATCCTTTCTGATTTTTGCATCGCCAAAGTGAATTTTGTTGATCTATTTGCTGTTTACGTAATGATATATACTTTTATAAGAAATTATTAAAAATAATATAAACAAAAAAATTTCTATTATTTTTTCCAACACTGTATGTAAAAATGTTTATAAAAATATACTTATTTTAAGTATTTTATTTGAAGGTTTTAAACCCCTTTAATTTTGTTTACCAAATGCATTCCAATTTTTATTTTTTTATTTACATTCGATTATCGGATTTTTTATATTTCTGCACTCTAATATTGGGGAATGTACTCTGTGCTTTCCAGCAATATAGAAGTTTTAGATATATGATTTAAATAGATATATAATAGCTGCTAAATTATTTTAAAGAAAACGTACATATACATATAAATTTGTAATTAATATGTACTTACATATGTGTTTAATTAAAGAAGAACATATCAAGGCGAATTCATATAAGGTGGTGTTACTATAGAGGCCGATTTGATTTTTTTTTTATTCACATTGCATGATTTTGTGTGAGCCGTAAAAACAAAAACAAAATGTATGTATGTGCATACATTTCGACAACTCTTACTGGGAATTTCGTACATGTAAATGGTAATATTTATTACGAATGAGGAAAGCAAGGCGAACTCATATCAGAGGGTGGTATACGTACAATATGATTTAAAACAAGCACATCATTTTGACATTGGGTTCACCAAGTTTATTTGAAAATCAAAACGTAAACAATTCATATATTTGTTGCATTAACCCTCTTTTGTTCATGTACGATACGTGGAACTAAATGAGCTGTGTATGTATGTATATATATGTATGTACATATAAAGGCATTATGGTTTTGCAATATAAAACATAACTGCTTTACTTGCTAGGCCGCCTAATCTCGGGCATAAATGCGGGAAATCAATTTTCGGAGAAGTGGCTTAGAATCATTTTCTTTTAAATACAATGTAATTTTTTCAATGGGATAATTTTTATTTTTTTTTAAGCGGAGTATCGCACGGTGGCTTTTGCTAGTTCAATATTAAGAAGTCATTTTGGATGAGAATGAGATATTAATCGCATTCATCCATTCCCTTTTTTGCCACATCTGTCGGCACACAAAATATACCTACTTACATACCTAATTATTATGGGCAGTATGCATAGGCAGCAAGTGTTTATTTCACTATGCTTTGTTTTGTTTTACTAATTATTATTTGGTTTGTTGCTACTGGCATATGGGTTAATTTAATGAAAAAAACTTTTGTCAAATAAACGTATCGAAAGAAATTATGTCATATATTCATTTCACTTTGCTAATGAGAAATTGCCCCAATAGGCATGCGATATATTGCATAGCACACTCATCAGTGTTGCCATTTTAGCCTTTTTCCGGCTATATCTAGCTTTTTTTCTTCTAGACTTTTTTAGTATTTTTATTTTTAATTATTTACCTTTTTTAGCCTTCAATCTTATGTTGTAAAGCGAAATGTTTTTGATCATTTAACTCATGAAAACCGTAATTTCGACACTAAGAAAAATATTACACATTTATGTCTAAAAAAATTTTAAACCTAAACCCCTTTGTAGTTTTGTTTTTAATTTTTTATCTTACCCCTCAGCAATGTAGAAGTCGAATGCATTTTTTGTGTTAAAATGTTAAATGCAATATTAGATATGACTTGAAAAAGATCTCGTTCAAATGATGAACACTTCTAATATACATACATACATATAATCAAAGTTGTATGATATCGGTGACATACAGCTGTCCACAAAAAAATAGGAGTGCCCACATGAAAGAAATGAATATGTAATTATTTGCAAAGAAACCCATTTTAATTTCAAACTTTTTGTACTAAATAATTCACAGATGTTTTATTTATATATCTACAGTCAGAATTTTTTAATCAACCTTAAAAAAAAAATTATATTCTTAGTCTAAGTAAAATAAACTAAAATCTAGTTCCACATAAAAATAGGAGTGTTCTATAAAGGACGAATTAATTTTAAACCAGTAACATAAATTGCTTTAAAAACTTAACGTAATAGTAAAAACGATCAATATTTCGTTGAAAAGCCTCGGTTTTTTAACACTGCGTCACATCTTCGCGGCATAGAGTCTACGAGGTCCTGGCAACGCTTCAACGGGATTCCTTCCCATGCCTCTTTCACTACCGTCCATAGTTGCCTACAATTAGTTGGTTTCTGTTGAGTTACATGTTTTTTAATATCAGTCCACAGGTTTTCTATGGGGTTGAGGTCAGGAGACTGAGCAGGCCAATGCATAACCTCAACCCCGTTGACCCTAAACCACTCCTTTGCGCACCTGCTGGTATGTTTAGGATCATTGTCCTGTTGGTATATCCATTTCAAGGGCATATTCCATGCGGCATATGGTAACATTACTTCGTCTAATATTTTGACATATGCTCTTTGATCCATCATGCCTTCAATCAAATGAATGGGACCAACTCCACTATATGAAAAGCAGCCCCATACCATGATTTTGGCGCCGCCATGTTTGACGGTTTTTGTTGTAAATCTAGGGTTATATTCTGTGTTAGGTGGCCGCCGAACAAAATTTCTACAGCCTGTACTTCCGAATAACTCAACTTTGGATTCGTCAGACCACAGTATATTTCGCCATTTTTGCAAGGACCAGGACGCATGATTTTTTGCAAATTTTATACGCGCTTCCACGTGTTTCTTCTTGAGGAGCGGTACTTTTCGTGGACTTCTTGCAAATAAATTGTGGTTCACCAAACGTCTACGAACAGTTTCGGCACTAACCTTCAAATTAAGTTCATCGCGGATGCTCTTGGCTGACGCAAACGGTTTAGCTTTGTAGTAACGGACTATACTGCGGTCATCTGCGATTGACGTTTTACGATTTCGGCCACGAGTTTCATTTTTATTTTTATATTTTAAGGCGTTCGCTATCATTTGAGCTGAACATTCAACGATTTCCTGAATTTCCTTATAAGTTTTTCCTTGTTTTCTTAGCCTTTTTATAATTTTGCGCTTTTCCTCAGTGCAGTGCTTACCTCTACCCACTGGGAAAAAAATCGAAGTCATAAATTAGCAAATATAAATGAAAACTGTTTATATATTATGTGCTCTACTTACTTTAGAAATGTTGTGAATATATTTTTATATTAACGTTATTTTAATAAGGAAATGTCAAACACTCCTATTTTTTTGTGCAACGAAAAAACGATTGTCGCGAATAAATTGCAAAGTGACACTAGAATAACTATCGCTACTATAACATTTTGTTCCATCCCGTTTTGCTTACATCCCGTTATGTGTACCGCTATTATTTTAGTTCAATTACATGTGATAAAAAAAACATATGTAGCCAACTACATTTTTCATATGCGCACTCCTATTATTTTGTGGACAACTGTATATGATATATAAAAATGTGAATTAAATTGTTTTTGAAGCTTATATATAAAAAGAATAAGATGTTTGAGTTGTTGACTTATATGTACGTTTAGCCTTAAAAAAATTGTAATTTAGTTTAATTGAGGTTTTTTTTTTTGCTTAGTTAACCCTTTCAGCCTTTTTATTTTGTTTATTTAGCCCTTTTTCAAAAAGTGCTTGCAACACTGATACTCATCAGTAAACTATAAAAAAAAATCCAAATATTTATTTGCTTATTGCCAATTTACAGCAGCAAAATGTTTATTGAACTACATATGTATGTCGATAAAGCAGTGTATGTGCGTTAGTTTCGTAGCAACATGTATATAAACATAGCGATGTTTTGTATAGAGTATTCTCATAAAATCCACATCCGCACCAATTTCAGTATTTATTTGACATTTGCCTTTCCATTCGTCGGTGTTGTGTGGACTTTGAATCCAGTGCAATAAGATCTCGTAAATTTCAAAGAAAATTTTGTCAAATTATTAAACATGTCGCTTGCTTCTGACGCCGTATTTCAAAAAATTATTGATGGCCTTAAAGGAAATGAAGCGAAAGCAAAAGCTATAAATGGCGTCTTCCTCTACAAGATCACCAAAGATGGCAAAGTGGCAAAGGAATGGAGTAAGTCGGTATTCACAGGGAGTGTACATATGTAGTTCATAGTTCAAATGTTTGTACATAGTTAAGGTGCGACTTTGTGCTTTACCTTTGAAATATATGTCTTGTTTATAAAGTTACGTTACTTGCAAGTTGTAGTTTAAAATATTCAAGCATAATGTATGTACATACATGTGTAAACGAAGGGAGCAATGTCCACTTGAGGCTTCGTTTGTAAAAGTCAATTTATGACTTAGGATTATACAAATACATTTTAGCAGATATTTTGAACAATGTTTCTCTTTAGCCTTGGACTGCAAGAATGCTAAGGCGTATGAGGGCCCTGCCAAAGGTATTAAAGTCGATACTACGCTGACTGTGGCGGATGAGGACATGGTCGATATTGCTCTGGGGAAATTGAATCCGCAGGCTGCTTTCATGAAGGGCAAACTCAAGATTTCTGGCAATATTATGCTAACCCAAAAATTGGCACCTCTGCTTAAAACAGATGCTAAATTGTAAGGATTTGCTGTGGCACTACGTGCAGAATATTAATAAAAAACATTCTATGTAGCATGTGATTATAGAAATATGTATAATATCGGTGTTAAAATATAAGTTCATATGTAGCTTGGGTAATTAGTCGAATTTTGTTTTATTCAATGCAAAAGAGCCGAAAAACATTGTTTTATGATCATGATAACTTTATTTTGTAGAAATAAATAAATAAAAATATCTATACTTTGGTATTTTATTAAGTTGCTTGTATGTAGGTTTAATAAATTGTTTAGTATTACACAATATTATCGGCTAATCTTTGCCGATTAGGGGAAGAACATGAAAAGAGAACCGTTCCTCTGTTTTCTGAAGTAGAAGTTAAATACTCGTATACTTATTTCTTGAAGAAAATTTACAGCAATGGAAAATCATTTTTTCAAGCAACAGAATTAATGAAACATATTTCTTGGGAGTTTTCTTAAGAGCTGGATAATTAGCTTAAAACGGAAAATACACTGCTAAATCTTCTACAAAGTCAATGCAACCACATTTACTTCACCACAGCGCCATACATTCTTTCGTTACTAATATGCGAACAATTTTCAGAAATTTCTGTATACATAACATTCACGCAAGAACAACGACGATAAACAATTGCGATTTAAACTTTTTTATATTTGACTTTTAAAGGTTTTGCCATTAAAAATTCTTCTGATAATTACTCTCTCCCCTTCTATAGGACTTTCAAGGTAGGAAAAGCTTTTCGGACGAAGTCTGACTATTCCCTGTAGATAAGGAACACAATTAAAGACGCCCTGTGACTCAGTCAAGAAAATACATACAAACTGGCTCTTAAGCTGCGAGCCGAAAGGATCGGTTCACTCTTCGACAAAAATAATATATAATAAATACAGTGCTTTTTGCCCAATTTTAACTATTTTTCTTTTGTTTATTTGATTTCAATTTGCTTTGTTTTAAAGCTCAAATCATTTTAATAAAAACTTCAAACTTAATAAAAAAATGTTACAAATTTTAATTTCCGTTCAATCTTAGTAAATATAATAGTAAAGTGTCTACAGATTACAGCTGATTTTTGACAATTTTTTCTGACTGTTAAATTCAGTTTAAAAAGTTTGAAATTTGGACTTATAGAGTTTTAGTTATAGAATGTACTATATTTTTATAAAAAATTAATGCAAGTTAAATAAAAAAACAAATAGACAAAATGGCCCCAAGGGCCCACCCGACCCGTAGGAGCTCACCACAGCAACACGTACACTCCCTACCGAATGACTACCGTGCCTTATGCTGCAGAGCTCTGCGACCGCCTACGACCTTAATGGCGCCGCCGATTACCACCATCGGCCAGCAACCAATACAGCGGCAAGCTTAGCTGAGACACGCTCACCCTTCCCTCACACCCTCCCCCACGACGACTCGACCCTGGCAGACGAAGCTTCTCCAATTTAACAGGAAACGAAACGGCACGGCAACGGCTACAATGTGCATCGTAAGGATCTCGAGCGAGATAATGGTGGAGAACTAGCATTCATCACACACAACACAGTGCAGTATCATCTTATTGAAGAGGATATTGACCGCAGGGATACTACCCTTAAATGTCAGGTTATAGCCATCCGTTCGAAATATTTAATGTTTACATAACCCTGTCACCCTATACGATCTCGGGAATCCATCCAAAGCGGCCAAAGCGGCTGCCTTGCTAACAAGCGCGACCACATCCGCCACTCCGATCATTGTAATCCCCGTATCAGGGATTCAAACGAGGAGGTTCGGAAATTGGTAAACAAGAATAAGCATGTGTACAAAAACATGTACATGTACAAAACACATGTTTCTGTTTATAATTCTTTGGGAAAGTAAATTACATTCGTTTTCAGCGAGTTTAAAATAGTTCTAAAAACATGCTTTGACGGGGTATGCACAATTTATGAGTAAACTAGTGTAATTAATGGCATTTCGATGGCTTTAAATATTGCGTTTTCGTGCATTGATATGTAAATTTTAAAGTTTGTATTAAATCTATTCTACTATTAACCGGATTAAAAATAAAGTTCCAACAAATTTATACTTCTGCGACTGAAAAATATAAAAAAATCGATTTCGTTGTCGAATGGCGTCACTGAAACACACAGACTAAGACTACAATATGATTTGCCAAGTATTTTATACTTTTTGCCTGTACAAGCTCACTCCCTTAAACTCCTACGGTAACTTACGATACCTTTTCATACAGTCGACTAAACTATATGATCACTCTATCAATAGTAATGGAAGGAGTATCAATAATGATAGAATACAAAATTGCGCCTTAGCGCGACGAAGTGGCATTTCCCAAATTCAGTAAACAAAGGATACCGGAGAATGAAGAGTGAATAACTTTCAATATTTCTTTGAGAAGTGTTTTAAGTTGGCTTAAATGTAAAAAAGAGGATTTCTAGGAAAAATAATAAATAAATCTACAAAATACTAAACAAAAGTGACTCTGTGCCATCCATTTCTGAAAAAGCTTGGTATACGTATACTTGCAGTTAAGAATTGCATTTTTCTTTCAGAAATATACTACAATTATGTTACTATGTTAGCAAAAAGTGTAAGAGGTGTACATATGTCCATATATATTATTTTAATCTTACCTTGGCATTGCACTTTTGATCCTTCCAAATTTTTGACGATAGCACGAATTCCATGTGTTTCATTCGCCATAGTGGTTTAAATAGCATTTGATAAATACCCATACATGGTTCAAGCATGGTTGCTAACGGACCCCGAACTGTATACTGTAATGAAAGTATATCCCACCCGATATCACCGTCGCAGGGTGTCAACAATCGTACATCTAAATGATTGAGAATTTCAGGATCGTCATATTGAGCATTCGTAGAACGGATTGCAGCATCCATTATCGATGAAAGGTCATAGGAGTAAAGTTCCTTAGCGGGTTTGTCCAGTTCGCATCTATAACAAAAAAAAAAAAAAAGGTTACTGAATTCCAAATATGTAGAAGTAATAATTGGCCTACTTCAAGTTCTCCATAAGAATTCCAATAAAGTCACCTTGCCCCAATAACAAATAGCGACGCAATGCTTGTAGGTGCTCAAGAAGTTTATGAGGCCCCATGACAATGTCTAGAACTCGTTTTGAAGTATTTAAATAAATAGCATCGATCGTTGAATGCAATTTCGTATCGGCCACATGTGAAAATATACGATCAGCTAAAAAGAAAAAAAAACGAATTGGATTACAACTTCATTCGTACAACGATTTCTATAAGAATCTTGTTGTGTAATCTCCTTACCATTTTCTTCAATACATTGGCGTAGTTCATCGCGTCCCTTTACCGGTCTATTGTCCTCACATACTTCACATAAAAAATTTATACTCTTACCCGTAACCAGAATTTTATAAGCCATTTCCGTCGAGACAAAGTTTGGTAGCATAGTTGTGCGCACGCGATACTTATCATGCCACAACCGATCCGGTCCAACTTCTATCAAACATTCAATAAAGAACTCGCCATGTGGGTCGTTAATTTCTCCTTCCAGCAACCAACGAGACAACATTTGATAGAGTGGACCACAAATGGCAAGCAAAAGTTCTCGCACAAGCAACTTCACTGTTGGACTGCCATTATTCAGAAAGTTGTGTACCGTTGAAGCAAGCGCACCTCCTTTTTTCTCTTGGCACGCCTCGGCAATTGTGGCCAGCCACTTAAGCCTTTTCAGTGCATCAACCGACCATACCATAATTTTCATTAATGTTAGTTGTTCATGACGCATTGGTATAACACTATTGCCTGTGGGCATAGTATTGTGCACAAAATCCCTTTGTCTATTCAACTGAAGTTACAATGTAAATTTATAAGTGAATTAAAAAGAATATTATAATAACTACCTGCTCCTGAAGAGAGGCAACCATGCCATAATATCGAGTCAACTCGTTTTTCAACGCAGATACAAAGCCTTGCCCCATAAGGCCCAATGGACACAAACCTCTCTTAGTATCCGTAAATGACTGAACCAAATCGTGGTAGTAGCTGGAAAAATATATCATTTCGCATTGTTATTACTTCACACTTTATTACTTTTAGCAACATACCCCAATTCAGAGAGCCTTAGCAACATGCCCGCCTGCATAATGTTCAAAGTTTTTGCTTTTGAATCTAATTTAAAACGACCTGAAATTACATCCTTTTTAAGGTATTTTCCTTGTATTCCAGTGAATGCGTAAATAATATTTTGTACTATGTCGTCGTTGAGATTTTGTTTTATTTCGAGTGGTTTACTAGTCTCGGCACGCAAAGAAAAAAGGTTAGATCCATGCACACCACTGCCACTCGTCGAATCGCTTTCAGGTGTCATCCGGTTGAATGCACTACGTCCCGCTAACATTGGTTTCAAACCAGCATCTTGTAAAGTGTGTTGATACAAGCTATGTCCCTAAAATTACAGAGAATGGTTGTAAAGTTACAAACTGAACTAAACTTTAACTTACGTGGTTTGTTTTCAGCGACGAGGGAAGTGTGGAATGCTGCGATTGAGTTTGTACAGCAGTTTTATGCAACAAATGTGATCGTATAGATTGAAGCGCAGAATTAGCTGTGGCCATTAAATTACTGCGGTGGTTGTTAGCGATACCACTATTATTGTATCCATTTTCTGGAGAATACTTGGAGTCAGCCATGAAATATAAGAAAGTCAACAAAGCGGTCCGTTTTTGTTCATCTGGAAGCTTAAAAAAAGAAAACCAAAAGTCAAAAATTGTTTTGTTTTAAAGATAACGTCATTATAGAAATTTAAATTTCAACATTATTATATTACAATTGGTTGGTGTACAAAATAAAAACTAAAAACCTTAAAGAAAGCTTAAGTCAACCAATTAGATAAAATTAAAATATAAAGGAAGACATTTGACGAACAAATCTTGTATTATTTAAATACGTATGTATGTATGGTTAACATAATGCACCCGAGTGCAAGAAGTATAGCAAAGCTCTTAAATAATTGAAACATTTATCACAATAATTCGTACTTACAGATGTTTTCAGCTGCTCGTGAAATTTTAAAAACTGCGCACTATTCTTTGCAATACCAGACGAGTTCCCAGCAGACTGATCACTATCGGTTCTGGTTGTTCCAGTAGGCAAAACGTTCTGTGTAGAGCTTCTTGCTGTTGTAGCATCCAAATGATTTGTGATCTTCATCAGTAGTGAAGTCTCATCGTAAGGTAATGTAGAACTCAAAGCTGTCGGACAGTTTGATATATATTGAGTTACGTGTCGCAAAATTTCTCCTGCAAACAATAAGAAACGTAAACAACTCATGAACAATTTCAATTTAACTATTTCAGATATTTATTTCGTTTATTATGCTTGGAGCAACATGAATTTGATTGAGTATTATTATTCATACACACAACCATGATAAAAATATTTATAAACATTTTTATTATGCACATAACTTGGCAAGAAAGGAAATCACTTTGCTTGATTCAAATTTGACTCGATTAAAAAAAAGTTCGAAGATTGTTTCGTGATCAATGCCCCTAATTCTTTCTGTACATATATCGTCGTTTAATGTTTAACGTTTTTAGATTGGTACGTAGGTCCGAAAATCTAAGTATTTGTAATCCACTAGACACTTGCATCATAGGCATATCCACATATGTAGATATAGCCAACACATCCCGTTGTTTAAATTTCTAAAACAATGCTTTTTTTTTTGTGCCCATAACTGTGTGTATGTATGTATTTACATATGTATGTACATATATGTATAGTAGGTATTTTAAAGCTTACCTTTATTTTTTTTTCAGACGTGAGTATGTATATTTGTATATAGTATTAAAATACATATAAGATACTAGCATTACAAAGGAAACTTACTGTGAGTACCAGGGGGGTTTGCTAAAGTTTTGCACAGTTCCTCAAGCAATTCATAGATGTCCTTATAGTTTCCACGCTCTCTATCACACCTATCATCACAACCACCGCTGTCTAAAATATTTGTGGACATTTCATATAAATGTATGTATATAGAATCCCAACTGATGCTTGCTATTTTGCTTTGTTTTCAAACACGAAAATCTCCACAGATTGAGCTTTCCAACTATACAATACTACTTATATGGAAGACTCTGACGTTCGATGTTTTTTTCATCTAAATTGTGTGTTGTATACAATCTGCTGTTTTACTTGCTATACAATTACTTTTCGGAAACAACTGCCAGCGCTTTTCTTGCTCCGCCAAAATCCTTTCGTTTTATCTTGTTATCATTTGCCGCCGAACGTTATCTCAGAACCAAAATATATCACAATTCCCTTTAAAGTCGTTTTTGGCAACTTTTTTGTTAATTCTTTGAAATGCATTAAAATGTAAAATTTGCGCTAAATTGTCACAAGAGCAGGAAAGAAATAAAACTAATTGGGATTTGCTAAACTATTTTGAATGACTGCTTAGAATCCACTTTGGAATGCAAGTAGTTAATTGTGAATATGTGGATATCAGAGCAATTGTTTTAATTCATAGTTTAATAACAAAAGTTATATTAAAAACAAATAAACTAAAACGACGGACACATTCAATTTATTTAATGTGATGGTATATACCATTTCGCGAACAATATTTTTTGCACATCCTTCACTGATTCCGAATAGAAAAGTTTTTTACAATCAGCTGATCGGTGATTACTTTGACATTGGAGTGACATTTTTATATAGCGGAAGCATTGCAGCAATCATCTGGCAATATTTCTATATCTTCTGGGTTTTGTAAGTTTTTGTAAATCATTGTAAATTAATTTTGTGGAAATAAGTTTTATGAACTTAATTATAGAAGGAATAAAAAGAAATTATATTTTAAGGAAAAATACGCGGAGTAAAGAAAAGGATTACATAAGGATTTTGCAGAGAGGGCTGCATGAGAATCCCGCATAACCCCCAGATATTGCTCTTAAAATAGTTTGATCTCACTTGCACTTATAAAGTACATAATTGATATTTTGAAACAATGCGTTCGCGAAGTAATTCAGGCGTCCGCTTGGACTATTACCAGCGTATTGTTCATCGTTTAATCATGGCGCATCAAGAACCTGTAACTGGCCTGTTTCCTGCATCCAACATTAACTCTCATGCTTGGATTCGTGACAACGTCTACTGTATTCTAGCAGTATGGGGCCTTTCAATGGCTTATAAGAAAATTGCCGATCAAGATGAGGATCGTGCTAAGGCCTACGAATTGGAGCAAAGCTGCGTGAAGTTAATGAGGGGTTTATTGATGGCAATGATGAACCAAAAGGATAAAGTAGAACGTTTTAAGATGACCCAAAATCCGTTAGACTCCTTACACGCTAAATATTCGAGCAAAAACGGGCAGCCCGTTGTCGGTGATGGAGAGTGGGGTCACTTACAAATTGATGCAGTTTCTTTGTACCTCTTGATTTTAGCACAAATGACTGCATCTGGATTGCAAATTGTATTTTCATTGGATGAAGTGTCTTTTATACAAAATCTTGTATTTTATATAGAGTCAGCATACTGCATTCCAGATTATGGCATATGGGAGCGGGGTGACAAAACAAATCACGGTAAGATTTATACTATGCACATGTATATACATATATGTGCATGCATATATACACTTGCGGTCAATAAAAACTTACCACCAAATATAATTGAAATAAGATCACTTGAGCAATTTGTTTAAAGTTAGAATATTAGGTTAATTTTTATTTGTTTGGCAACATAGTGTAAATTAATTATCCACAAAATTTTTTCTCGAAAATGGTTTTTATAAGGAATAGCCTATTAATTTTAAAAAAATTAATAAAAATGTGCATTCGATGATATTCATGATTAATTAAAAGAAACCAATGTGAAGTTAACTTAAAGCGACTAAATCATTTTCACCACTAACGCTAGAAATATAGACTTCGCAATAGGCTTTCCTAATAACGAGTCATTCCTCCTTAAGCCTCAATAACAGTTCTAAAATCTTTATACTTTTATTTGTTGGGGTCTGTTTAGCAACTTCACACTTCATTATGTGCTCAATAAGGTTTAAATCTGGCAAGGCAAATCCAAGCGTTGAATCCCTAGATCGTTAAATGTAAATTTCGAGCTGAATAGGATCATATACACCAATATTGTATAGATGTTTAATAAAAGATTTGTTTCCAATCAAAACTTACCCAATTTGATCTTCAATTGCGGGTACTAAAAAATTGTTAACCACTGTCGCATATTTTTGTGCATTCATTATTCCAACAACAACAGGTGTAGAGGCCCCAAATCATTTGAAAAGCAAAGCAAATTTTGTGAGCTTAGCAATTTAAATTTGCTTTCGTCAGACCACATAATCTGTTGCGAATCATTTTTATCCTAATTTTGGTACTTTTTAGCCCAAGAAATTCGTGCAGCCTTCACTTTTGTGTTAACAGTGGTTTTTTGGCAGGGCGTCTTCCACATAAGCCCACATCTCTAAGCCACCGGGGTATGGCGCATATCCGCCCTTATAAAAAGTGCACTTTTAAAGCGGTCGCTGAAACTTATCCGCCGCAGTATGTTGTATGTTCTCTCAGTTGACTTTCGAGGACGACCTGATCCTTATTTACGCTCCAACACACTATTCTCACGAACCATAGTTGAATGGCTACAACCACTTCTAGCTGCCATTTGCGGAGAATATAACTTTTCTTCATCTAATGCCAATATGCGAATTTTTTGATCACGCGTTAATTTCTTCCGATTATTTGGCATTTTACACAACTTCTCAAATACACAACCAAAACACGACTTTAACTGAACCAAGGCGAATTTATAGAAGGTGATGGCATAAGAGTAGCTGATTTGATTTTTTTTTATTCAGCTACATAGTATATTTTGTATTTGCTTTTGCGTATGAACTTTCAAAAGCCGTAAAAGCAAAAACAAAATGTATTTAAATTTTGACAACTCTTACGCAGAAACAAAAACAAAATACATAGGAATTTTGTAGTTGTATTTATAACACCACCTTGTATGGATTCGCCTTGAACTGAACAGTGTGCAACCCAATTTCATAAAAAATAATATTTCTCAGTGCTTACTAGATCTAGTAGAAATTTTTTCAAATTTACAGTTATATAGCTGAAGATAGTCTACCAAAGTGGTGGTGGGTTTTTATTGACCGCAAGTGTATTTAATAAACGATTTGTCAATAAATAAATAAATAAATGTCGTCACAGGTGAGCCCGAGCTAAATGCTAGTTCAATTGGCATGGCCAAAGCTGCGCTTGAAGCAATGAACGAATTGGATTTATTTGGTGCCCGTGGTGGCCCAGCAAGTGTTATACATGTTTTAGCAGATGAAGCCCACAAATGCCAAGCTGTTTTACAATCTATGTTGCCACGGGAGTCAAATAGCAAAGAACTTGACTCAGGATTACTTTGCGTAATTGGTTTTCCGGCTTTTGCCGCCGATGACCCTCAATTGATTCGTAATACAAGAGATGCAATTTTGTCCCGACTTCAAGGAAAGTATGGCTGCAAACGCTTTTTGCGTGACGGTTATCGCACACCCAAGGAGGACCCATCCCGATTGTACTACGAACGTTGGGAACTGCGCATGTTTGAAAACATTGAATGCGAATGGCCCTTGTTTTATTGTTATCTAATACTTTTTCACGCTTTTCAAAATGACAAATTGGCAGTCAAGGATTACGCTGATCGCCTTGAGGTTAAAATAATAATAATATATTTCTCTAAGACCGATCATGTTTCACAGTATTTTAAAATTATAGAAAATCATGGTCCGAGCAGACGATGGAACTTTACTTATACCTGAGAGCTATGCTGTCCCACATGATTTGGTTTCGAACGAGTATCAACTTCCCGGTTCTCAACCACGCGAGGTTGTCGGGAGATGTCCATTTCTTTGGGGTCAATCTTTATTTATATTAGGTCGCCTATTACAGGAGGTAACTAACAAATATTTTTAATAGCACAAAAGACAAAACATTTAGTTGCGAAATTTTGTAAAGAGGAGGTACCTCTAGTTCCTCGTTCATTTGCTGGAAGACTGACATACATATTTCAAAATATTTTTTTAGTAAGGTTTCGGTTTTTTGCCATAGGAGCAGAAAAGAAAAAAAGTTTGTAATTACCCCCTCCTCTAGTTTGAAGCTTATTTTGAGAAGATTTTGGGGATATATAGAGATTTTCGTCCTTAGTGTGACCTAGAAACAGCCAAAATCGAATTTTTTCATACATAAGTTATTCTATTACTCGATTCAAAAGTTTGTTATAGTATGTATAATTAAAAATATAATTTTTACTTTATTGTAACGTTTCGAAAGAAAGAAATGCATTGCTTACTAAAACGTTTAATTTTATTATTTGAACTTAGCAGGCAAAGGAAGCACTCCAGAGAAAAAAGGGGCATATAGCACCTAAAATTATCATCAGTTATAAAGAAAATTCGATTTTGGCTGCTTTTAAGACCCTATAATCCTCTCAAAAGGAGTTAGGTGGCAATCACAAACTTTTTTCTTACATATAAAGACTGACCCGGTCTAGTGCTCAATATATGTACATACATATGTTCCTATGGATAAAAAGTCATACCAAGGCGAATTCATATAAGGTGTAGTTACTATAGCAGCTGATTTGATTTTTTTTTATTCACCTACATGTATTTTGTTTTTGCGTATGAATTTTCGAAAACCGTAAAAGCAAACATAAGTTTTATGTATGCACATTTTGACAACTCATAGGCAGAAACAAAAACAAAATACATAGGAATTTTGTAGTTGTATTTATAACACCACCTTACAAGGCGAATTCATATAATGTGGTATTATAATCACGAAAACAAACATTTACACTATCAAAATATATGCACAATGACGGAATGATTTACAACACACACACCATTTTGACTTAACGTTCACCAAGCGAATTCAATCATCTGCTTGATCTACTTCACCTTATATGAATTCGCTTTGGCTGCTATTGTAACTACACCCGAGAATGATAGAAAACAATATTACGACAACGCCGGCAGCGTACACGTCACAGCGTTTGCTGCTACAGGAATAGCGAGACGAAAAGGAAGGTGCTAACTGCACTTGGGCGTTTTAATTGTACAGCAACTGGTAAAATACAAAGCTCGGCACTTCACAATTATTATTCTGTGTTTAACTTTTTCTAAAAATCACTCAAAACTCTGAAAAATCAACTTTTTAGGAGCCATTTGTGACGTCAATCCGTCAAACGAGGCAAGCACGAAGTAACGGAAGTGGTTTTGTCGTCATCTTCTTTTCCCTGCATCTTGAACTACACCTTATATGGATTCGCCTTGAGTCATACATTGCAAAAAAATATTTTGAAATATGTCAGTCTTCCATCAAATTGGCAACTTTTATGCATTTATTATTTTGTTCTCAGGGATTTTTGGCGGTTGGTGAATTAGATCCACTTAATCGACGTTTAGGTGCTCAGAAGAAACCAGATGTTGTTGTGCAAGTGGTAATCATAGCTGAAGATAATGAAATACGTGACAAGTTGACAGAACATGATTTGCATGTGCAAACTATAGCGGAGGTAGCACCAATCGAAGTACAACCGGCACGAGTACTTAGCCATTTGTACACATATTTAGGTCGCAATCGAAAATTGGGATTAACTGGACGCAAGTCTCGAGATGTGGGTATTTTGAGCACGAGTAAATTGTACTCACTTAAAGATCGTATTTTTGCGTTCACGCCACAAGTAAGTTGAATGCTCTTGATTTGTTATAAGCAATATAAAAAATTTAAACAACATAATGAAACGTCATTTGATATATGTATGTATCTGTCAATTTCTGATTTAAAAATCATTTAGTGTAAAATACTAATTAAAGTTATTGCATTTGATCAATGAAAGAGTGTATGTGGAAGCAATGCACATACATACATTCATATGCAGTGTTGAAAAAAGAATGGGGACATATCGATGAAAATTTTTACTTTTATGAATAATATTTTTTCTGTAGATAATGCGTCTATAATTGAATGATTTAACAGCACGGTATAAAACTCCCCAAAATAAGATAAAAGATAAAGCGAAAAAATGGGAATGGCAACAGAATAGTGCAACATAAGAAATATAATCCGTTTCTCTCGTCCAATAACCTAAGATAACTCAATACATCAGCCAAAATTAGCATTGTATGAATCAGGCTTAGAAGAACGGGTTATGCACGGAGAGGACCCTAATTGAATAAAAAGCTTTATTATGTAAAGGTTCAACTACGCCAGAATTGCGCGTCAAGAGAAAAACGTGAATAACTTTCGTCTCATTTTATTGTGCTAAATTTTTTGCTAATGAGAAATATTAATATTTCAAGGAACTTTTAAATGAAGAAATAACAACAGAAGGTATGGTTTGCAATAAATTACGTAAATTTTTATCAAATACACAGTAAGGCGAAATTAAAGAATTTTGTTTTTAAGTTTGGACAAAAGTGGTTTGTCTAGTCAAGTAGACCAAAACTGCATAATAAGAATTTTTAACTGACACTAATATCTTGGCTTAGGTTTTGCATATACATACATACATATGTGCAAGCCTAAACTTCATATTGTGTATTTAAGAACTTGACAAATTCTTCAATGCGGTTTTAGACATTTCAAAATAAAATTGGTTCGGTTCGTGGTTCGGTGCAAACTCGGTTTGCAGTCCCGGTTCAAATTCCAAAAATTCCATAGAAACTATACTATATTTAATCTTCATTTACATTTACAAAAGTTACTGATTAATAAAAAGTTTTGAACTCGGGTTTATTTTGTTTATGTTAAAGAATAAAAAAAGGAAAAATAATTTAAATAAAATATCGAAACTTGTAAAAACGTCGTGCTTATATTATTTTGGTCATCTGAGGTGTAAATTGCTGTCTAATTGAAAGTTCAGCCAAAATTAATTGGTTTGTCCCTATGAATTTTTAAAACACTTTATATTGATATAAATAATCAAATGATGATTCATAATTTATTCATTATATTCTAACGATTAATTACGATATTATTTACGTTAGTTTGTTGACTTGAGTCGTTTTTATATCGCATCTGATAATGAATTAATGATTGACATCCTGAAAGGAGAGATAAATTTCCTAAAGTCCGCTTGGGATCTGCTGGGTCGTCCGTTAGTGACTCTTGTTTTGAGAAAAATACATTTAGGTCGGTTGAATATTTAAATAATTGTGATTTTCTTTGAAACGGCTAATGCTGTTGTAAAATTCCTTTATGTATCATTTACATATGTATTTGTTTATTTACATACATTGTATTACAACACAATTACTACAAAATACTATAGGGAGTTATTAACAATTGCGTACTATCGCGTAGATTTTCATACTTAAATACTTAAATGCATACATACATACGTACATACATGTAAAAGCAAGATGCATCTTCAAGATTTTGTAAATGACATCTGAACGTTTGGATTTGGGTTTTCATATTTTTAAATCATTATATGTTTGAATTGTGTTCATGTTATCTATAGAACTACTATAACCTTAAACAACCTTTTCTAACAAATTTACAAAGCTTGCTTTTACATTCGTTTTGTTTCTATGTTTATGAAATATTTAATGAAATGTAGTTTTTGATTTGCATAGAAATACAGAAACCGTAGGTTATACATATACATACATACATACATATGTATAGTACACGTATGTACTTCGATAGCAAATTGCACTTGATTCATGCCTTCGCATATCCTACTAAAAACCAAAAGGGAACATCTTGCCGAAGAGTTAAAAAATAACAATAACTATAAAATATTTGATTTCAATATTACGTGCAAAAATTCCACTACTTTACTCTTATAGCTTACGGTAATGATAATATTAAAAAAAATTACATAAAACAGTTATTTGAAATTAATTTCCCCGTTTTTCATCAACTAATGCTATGAAATGAAATTTAAATGAACTTGTTCGCAGAATATCGACTTTGAAGAGTACTACACCACTCGTGATCCCGACTTGCTTGCTAGCAATTTCACTACAAATTTAGCTTTCCTAACAAACAATTGGCGGCACATGTTAGGACGGCCGACCATAACTCTAATGGCCACACATTACATGCTAGGTAACTAAATAACTTCTATTGTAAGAACATAACGGCAATCATTTTATTATATTGTAGAAACATATGCATATACCGTGCCAGAAAAAAGTATTGGCACAGTTACTTTTTTCTATATTATTCGCCATGTTTTTCATGCTAAAATTTCTCATTCGCTTTTATCAAATATATCTCATTCTATATCAAAAACCATATAAGTTCAAATTTCAAATGTTGTACAAAGTTCACCAAAATTCAGCAAATTTGGTTCATGCGTTATATGGGGAAAAATTAGCAAATTGTTAAAAATTATAAGGAATTTGTAGTAACTTAAACTTGCACTTTATTATACTAAATTGAATGGGCTATAAAACTACATACCCCACATTTTTCAATCTAATGAACAAATTTTAGCATAAAAACATAGCGAATAATATAAAAAATTTACTGTGCCAATACTTTTTCCCATCACTTTGCTTATGAGGCATGAGAACCAGATACGAATATTTATCTAAAATTTTTTTATTCGAGTACATTTATTTGTATGCATTTGAGAACTGAAATAATATGTATGTTTATACATACATATATACATATGTATGTATGTATGTATGCACATATACGACTTTTTTCTAATATATTACTACTTGATTTCATTTTTTGGAAGCTTTGTAAATTTTTTTTTAAATGGTTCCCAATGCCTCATAATATCGCTAAACATTCAAAAGATCCTGAGTGAAATTAAAATTTTCGATACAGCAGAAAACAGTGTAAGAAAAAAAACCCAAAATAATGAGTTCGGTACATTGAAATAAAGTAATAAGTAACGCGGTATTTTCAACAAAAAAAATATTCACTTAGGATCCTTTGCTTTTCAATAGTCTATTTAGTTGTATTTGCTTGTACGTAGCCACGGTGTACTGAATACTGATTCTATCATTCTTGGCACGTAGCTGCATATTTACAAAACTTAAAAGCTAAGTTTGATTATCATTATATAATTAATGTATTTTAAAAAGTCTGTTCTCTTGTTTGAGTTATATTATTCGATTACTTTTTTCCCAAGTAACATATCCTTATTTCAATTTAATTATGCTATTCATCTTAGCTAATTACTGATTTATGAATGCCTTATTTGCACACTACAACTTGCCAAGTTAACTCCTCCGATGAACCATTTTCTGTACATATGAAATGCTAATAGGATCACAAATGCTTCAATATGTAGGTAGATCTTTTTGGTAGAATAATTTTGTATATGCTTGGCAATTTACACTACATATAATGTTCATTGTTCCACAAAAATCTGTAAAATACTGATTTACTTTTGCTTTTATTTTACTTCTACAACAGTCAAATACATATGTGTATTAAATGTTTGTGTTAACTTATAAACAACAAATGGTGGAAAGCTTTAAAAATGTTAACGTTTTAAATAAACAATTTTTTACCCTATTTAGAGAATTAAAAACCATATACATACTACATTAACGCAACCATTATCATATAAGGATGACATAAACAACAGACCACATGGTGATTTATTCACAATATTTATAATATTTTCCATGCCAAGAGTCTTTTACTAATTTGCTTATAAAACTTAGTTTGTAATATAACAAAAATCATTTAAATTATAATTTCAAATGTAAAAAAAAAATCAATCAATAATTGGCGTTATAACCGCCTATGCGATTTTGACCGATTCTAGCAAAGCACGTCAGTCGTTCCTTCATTTTACTAATTGACCCCTGTACTATACTTCGCTGTACTACGTCACTATCGCTATAAAGCTCATTCAGCTCATCATTCCATCGTCTTCGGTATTCGCCGTCGCAAAAATGTAAAGGTCCAAAAATCTACGCTCTATACGTAGTTTTCGTTCGTCGAGAGAGGGTTTTACTGTTAATTTGCCTACGCAGCCCAAGCACTTGTTGGCAAGTGAGATTCTTCGTTAGATTTCGAGAGATCTATCCTTTTAGGAAAGTGGAGAAGTGTTCCCTCCCTTGGGCATCAGTCACCAGGTGGTCGTTCTTGTTCTTGCTGGAATTTGCCCCGGTCTTAAAACCTTCCGTAAGTCGCCGCACCTTCTGATACGATTTTCGGGCACTTATCCTAAATACGTCTCTCTTCCTTTCTCAACTCCCGATAGCACTCCCAAAGGCCTCACATTGCGCCCGATTGGAGCGTGCCTCGGTAAGCAGCGTCTTTTTTTCATGCGGATATTCTTTTCTGCAGACATTCCTCATCCTAATACCAGTTGCTCTTTCGGGCTCGCGTTTTTCGATCTGGAGACAGCTACGTGGCTTGGTGGATCTTCTTGCGCTGGAATCTGGTGCTACAAATCACCATGTTTCGAACACCGGCAAAGTCGATCAGTCTCAGTCCGCTAGCAGAGGATTCGTCGTGGATAATGAATTTTCCAACAGTGTGCCCAAAGATACCTTCCTTCGCCACCCTGGTATTGAAGTCGACAAGCACGATTTCGATATCGTGACGGAGCAGAGGTCGTAAGGGCATTCTAGGAGCTCATAGAAGTGATCTTTGATCACATCTTTTTTCTCTTCCGTTGGGGCGTGGGCCCAAATCAGCTAGATGTTAAAGCATCTCGCTTTGATGTGAATTGTCCACCGTAGTGAATAACAGGACTTGGCGACGAAGTCTCTCTCCCACCACAAATTCAACACGGAACTAGCGCTCCTTTACATGGCACCTGTAGTAGACGTCGCAAGGTTCAATGGCTTTCCTTTCTTGCCAGCCCATTTCATTTCCTGCATGACAGTGATGTCAATCTTTGCATTCGCGAGGACATCAACCAGCCGGGAAGCGGCATCTACGGTTCAGACATTCCAAATCATAGTCCTTAAAACCTTCACTGTTTGCTTCAGCAAAAAAGGGGGATCTCATCCGAGGCCTACTAGATTTTTCATTGCTTATAATTTTTTACGTGGCGGGTCCTAAGCCCAGCGCACAACCAGATACTACTGGGGCGTTTGTTTTAAATAGGACATATTTATATAGCGAGCCGCTTGCTACCGCACCTACTGGTGAACAGACTTTGAAGATCCTGGTAGGCTCTTAAACCGAAAACGTCGGAGTGCCCCCACCAGGTTCGTCTTCTCACTTTAGCACACTCCCAAACGAATGTTCGGGAGCTACACAGAGGGCATTTGGGTGAAATCACCCGGAAGTCGTGAGCTGCTTGTAGCTCATGCAAAAAAATCTTTCTGGCCACTCTCAGGTGAAGCCCCTTACGTGGGCTTCTACACACGGAACCATCCTCAAATGATGTACACAATTTATAAAAATTCGACAAATTTTCATCGAAATTTAAAAGTTTTAATTTGAATTTCTAGAGAGTTTTTGAATTTGCCGTTTTTTAGCTCATTTAATTTTAATGTGGCTAAGAATTCCGGTTGATTTTTAACATTTTTTTTTAAATTTTGGTCTCACGCATTTTTTATTACAGATGGAATTGTAATATTTGGTAATGCTGGAGGTCTTGCACATCTTATGCAACATAACTGAATGTGTTATGTTTCCAAACCCAAAACCTAAATTAAAAAAAAAATTGTGAAAAATCAACGAGAATTTCTAGTATCTTGTAACTTGTATATTTTCTAAACAATCTTAACTAAAAAGTCTGATAATTTGTTGATTTTTTATAAGTTTATCATGAAAAACATTGCGAATGCAATAAAAAAATTCCACATGGTCAATTGGACATAAAAACAGATGTGTCCTTAAGCTAAACAAACTGGTTTTATTCAGTAAATAATGCATCTAGGTGCAGAAATGTTAATAATATATTTTTTCCAGTATATTTATGCCAAAATCCCATATATCGAATATAAAAAATTGTGTGCTTGAACTTAGTTAAAATTTTTTTACAAGTGTCCCCGCATTTAGCATATATTTATAAAAATTATTTCTCAAAAAATTCATCAGTTTTTCACAAATTTTGATTTAATACTTTGATACGAAAAATACTACAAAATTTAGTATTGTTTTCCTAAACAGCCTCCTTTTTATCATTTCTCTCGTACTTCGCAAGCTACATATGTATGTACATATATCCCCTTTTTTCATTGTATGTATTATAATATGATTTAAAAATATTTCAAACGTTGCTCTTTAATAATAATTCTTAGCATAATATTCACAAAGTTTTCATGCTAAACTTTGGTCATTAATTTTTTGTCAAAATATGTCATATTCTATAACAAAATCTATATAATATGTAAGTACTAAATTAAATTTTTGTCAATCTAATGTCGGAGAAAATAATCCGTGTTGCACAACTGAATCAGCATGGATTGTGTGTGGACACGGACCCATCCTCCTAAATAAAAAAAAATACAAATTCTGCCATAGTTTAGTTTTTACCGGAGTGTCACAGTTTCAATTTCGCAGGTAATGGAAAATCTAAGGGTGCATATTTCAACATTTAAAAATTTTCTCATACAGAGACATAAGAGTTTTCAGTTTTTTCAAAAAGGTTTCTTCATAACAGTTATTTTATACGCCAACAATAAGAGTTATTTTCTAACTTCAATTATTGCTCCCCATTTGAATTCAAGGTGGTGTTGTCAGAGCAGCTGAGATTTTCGCGTCGGTAGTTCTGAGTATCAAAATTATTAGTTTGTAATATATTTGCTGTACTTTTTAAAATCATTGTTTGTATTGCCACCTTCGCGTTAATTGCTCCATATGTATTTTGAGTGAAAACTATTTTTACATAGTCGGCAAGAGTCGTTCTCCAACTTTTGTTTTTACATTGCCTCAAAAGTGGTATACGTTAAGAATTTTTTCTTGTAGGTGGGAGGTTTTTGTTTTTTAACTTTTATTTCATCTCTTAGGCACACTTGCGAAAAAGCAAGTTATCGATTTAACTCCGAGTCGGCCGGTTAAATTAATAAATTTACACAGCATAATGTTAGGCATCAAGTCAAAGTTAATAACATAAATATTTAACCTAGCAATAGTTCAGAGTTAAATTTTTCAGTTTGTGACATTCCGTCATAAATAAATAAAAAATAAGTTTGCCAAAAAAAATTTTGAAATAATCGCTTCTTTCGACAATAATGAGGATGCCATCAGATATGTTGGTTCCAACTCCTTTAACAGAGCTTCGGCAAAGCGAAGCGATCACTTCCACGAGATTAAAGATCAAGCACACCAAGCATTTCGTTGTTGTACTAGAACCTCCAAAAATTATTTTGTTTTTAAATTTCAATGAATTCAAAAAATTTAATGAAAATACCAAAAAAGAAATGGGCGTAGCCCGGATGCAAAACAATGTCTGGGTTACAAAATAAAAAATATACATAACTCTGAGTTACTTATCTCTTTATTTATAAATTTGGTAAGTGGGCCTTACAGTAATTTGTGGCGTTGAATATTTTCTTGTGGATGGGAGTTATTTGTTTATTTAACTTTTATTTCTTTTTTTACATTAATTTGTGGCGTTAATTCAATAAATTCTTGTGGTTTACTTTTGAATTCATATTACGTGGCATACATATAAATAAGAGAACTGTAGGCCACCCCGGCTCACTGCTTATTATGGCTAGCAGATTGTAAACTTGTATTAAGTATCTCCAGAGATATTTTTCTGCTAATAATAATTGCAGATGAACACAGAAAATTAAGTAAAATATTTATAATAGTTTCGACGTAACGCAAAAAATAAAACTTGGGAGGTGATTCGTACAGACCACCTAAAAAAATTTGTATTTTAAAGCAATGCCAAAAATTTTTATTTATTTTTATTTAATAGGCGTTATAACCGCTTAAGCGATTTCGGCCGAACTTCTCCTACAATTTGTGGTGCGCGTCTTGATGTTGTAACACAAATTGAGGGACCTACTGTTTTACGCCGCCCCCCGAACGGCGAAATGTTTTTTGTGAGAAGTTTTTTCATGGCAGAAATACACTCGGAGGTTTGCCATTGCCTGCCGAGGGGCAGCCGCTGTTAGAAAAAACTGTTTCTATAATTTTGGATGTTACTTGCCCCGGCCAGTATTTGAACCAGGAAAAAATATAACAGTTTCCTTGTATATATAAATCGTGAAAATTTGATTGACTAAATAATGATGAATACAAATTTATTATTTATTCAAAATTATTTTGATGGCGAATGAAAGTTGATTGAGTGTTTAAAACTAAGTAAAGGACGACTGAAAATTTATTCGTCGTTCAAAATTACTTGAATAACGAATGAAACTGTATTATTATTTTTCAATTCAAGTCATTCAATTATTTAAATAACAGTTAATATTCCAAACAATTAGGTGCGTTTAGTTTTTATTTTGTGAATGACTAATTTGCATTTTTTTGATTTAATTATTTTTGTGTTATATTACAATTAGTTGGTTGTGTCGGAAAAATATTTTAAAAACAATAAAAAATGTATATATTTTATATAATAATCGAACAGTTAAAAAAAACATTGCATACATGTATTACTTACAAAAAATGTCGCTGTCTCATCATTACAAATTACCGCTTACTTCAAATTATTTTTGCTCTTTACAGCACCTTACGATGAAAAACTCGAGACATACATACATATGTGTATTTATTTTTTCTACAAACAATTCCTTTGTTAATTTTATTAAACGGACTGTTCGTAAAACTTTTAATTTTTGTTAAAGGCATCAAGATGTAAGCTTGTAAATTATTTATTTATTTCTATTGAAAATTCTTAATGAGAAAGGATATGAAATCGAAATTTCCGAATCGTTGTTTCCCAAGTAGATTTTAGACGCTTTTACATTAATCCACGCTTACACATACATTTACGTAGACCCTTGTCTAATAATTACATACATATTCATTAATAGTAGTAATATAAGTTGTTTGCTAATATTATTAAAATAGATTCACTAATATTAAAAACAACTGTTCATCAACTTTTCATCAATTCTCTTTTACTATCCAAAGACTTCAGTGTTCATGTACAATTGAGTTATAGGTAAATTCTAATTAATCTAATTAATCTTAACTATTTTATATAGACCAAGATAAAATACCTCTGGCTATGATTCAAACAATGCGGAAGCTCAAATCAGGATACATTAATGGCACGCGAGTGATGTTAGGAAATCTCAAAGATTTCTTGAATACGTCTGCCATCACAGATTTAAGTTTCTTGGGAAGCACCGAAGATGGCTACCCCGATCGTCTGCATCCCGATGTACAGGCCTATTTAGACGAACACTTATTGCGCTCATTCAGTCATCGTGGAATGATGAAGCTACACGGAGGGCACTTGCGTCCGCGCCAATTGCGTAGGCGTATGTCTTGCAAGGGTGCCATCAAAAAGACGCGTTCGATCAATGTCGACTGTAAGTGTGAAGTTTTCAGTTGTTTACATTATTGTAACAATTTGTGTATTTCTCTAGCTGACAACCTGGGCATGGAAAGCGCAACACCATTAACAGAAAGACGGCTCTCATCTGTGGTACCACCACAATGGCTTCAATCAAATAAAGAGAACAATGTCAGCGTATTTGCCACAACACCAGAGGAAGGATCTAATTTGCCAGTAGACCCATTAATTCGTGAAAATATCTATCCCATTGACCCACATCATAATCGCTCGGCAATTGAACGTCGCAGTGAGTTTACAAGACAACAAGAACGTTAGTAGTGATTTTAGTTTGATTTGGTAACTTTTTCGAAAAATCCACAACTTCACAAATATTATGTATAAGTAGAGATGAGGGTATAGTCGGAGTAGAACTCAAAAAGTTTCAATTTTTATATATAACTTGAATAATATGTACATATTCAAAATTTCAACGGAATTATAATAATGCTGTCAATGCATGACAATTTGCGTCTGATTGGGTTTATTTGCAAAAAAAAAATTAAAAGGATGAGAAAATACCTTTCAAATGATATACGAGTATTATTTCATTATTATGATTCCGTGGAACAAATTTTTTAATATTTTTATGCAGAACTTTTAAGCTTAAACTGTTTTTTGATTTGTGGTGATTTATGCTTTTTTAATATTAAACAAAATTATGTTTATTTATAAAAACTCCAGAAATGGTCCAGCTCACCTAAATCTTAAAATTATTGGGAAATATTTTGGTTGATGGTTTAAAATATAAAGAATTTTACAATTCAAAAGGGAAGCACTTAATGTACATATGTACATATTCTTTAAAAAATAAAATTATTAAAATTGGTTCAACACTTTGACAGCCAAATCATTCGCTATATGATCAATTTTATATAATAAGTGCAAACGTAAACAGTATTAGAACCAATGAGGAAACTACTTTAGAACTAGTACGAAGCTGAAGTGAGACAACAAAAAAGAGTGGCCTCTACCGTCTTTTACGTAAAGTAGCAATTAAAATCGACATTTCGAAAATTGGACTTTATAACATACTACATACTAGGCAATGAAATTAGGGATTTTTCGAAAATTAGATGATTAAAGTTTACCTAACATTGTTTTATGTAGTTTATTTTATTATTATAATTATAATTTGGGTTAAATTTTTGAATTTTTTTGTTTATCATTGGTTCGTTATTGTGTGGTTTTGCGTTATGATTTGTATCTATGACCGTTGTGCATACATCAGTACAAGCTATACCGAAAATTCTCGTTCAACGCCATCGCACCGATACAAATTTCGCTGATACAGAAGTGGAGGAACTGATTGCAATGCTGCGTGAAACGGAGAATCTTGAAGATCAGGGTGATATTCTGCAATATCTGGTCGACACCCAGGGCTTGGATTTCAATACAGGTAATTCATAGTTATACAATTAATCATATTATACTCGTATTATATCATTCACTGCAAAAAATTAAAATTACTTCCATCCATGTGCACAGCACAAATATTAGTATTTGCTATTATTAATGGATGTGCATACATACACACATACATACACAAATGCTCAGGAATAAGTGCGAGTTGAACTAAATTGTATGTAGTACCTAAACTAAGATTCCACCGGCAATTTCCAATACTACTTCAAAAAAGCTGTTGATATTATTTGCATTACTGTCACTTTTCAGTGATTTAGGATTTTCTCCTATTTAGGTGGCAATTTAGACATGCTCGCACACAACCTTAATACTTAATTCATAAAACTAAAATTGAAAATAAAAACAAACAAAAATTTTACAATTGCGCTTTAAATACATGTACTACATACATACATACCTATTGTAAATAGATACTCATTTCATGCGTGCTCACTGAAATATCACCATATAGTACATAATTTAACAACTGCAATTTCCCCACAAATTATTTTTAATTGGGTTTCGGCTTATTTTTGTAATCCATAACTGTATATTCTGTATCAACATATGTATGTACAAGACGTGTAAAAAACAGGGCAAATACAAGTACCAGTACCTTAGAATTTATAATTTAGTAAGTACAGAGGATAAGGGCATGGTGTGTCACATGATTTATTGTAATTGTAGTAATTCCAAGTACTTCGATAAGTATTTGTATAGTAAACTAGATGATATCCAGCAGACACCAATATTTATTTATTAATTGCCATTTGCATACATATGCAATTTTTTGTGTATAATTTAATGGAATTTGACTTTTCGAGCAGGTGACAGCCTGTCTATTCAAAACAGCTAGCTACCATCTCCTCAGTAAAACGAACCGTTTGCTATTCATATTTTATTATTACATAAAACTTGTTTATAATTTAATTAAATTCGGCTTTTGAAACAGGTGGCAACCTCCATAAAAGTTAGTTATGAATCTTCCCGACACGAATGTTTTCACACTAGTATTTTAATATTTCACGGTGTATAATTTAATTAAATTTGACTTTTCAAAAAGGTGGCGACCCTCTCCCAAACAAACAATAAAACTTTCCCGGGGTATAAACTAATAACTATGCAAAATTTCAGGTAATTGCGTGCTGCGGATAAAAAGTTATAAGGGCGCAAACAAAGATTTGCATACTTATATATCGAAGTACTTGATAAATACAAATTTGCTGAGTTTTCAATTTTTTGTTTTGATGTCGGCAAATAATTTTAGATTTATTAATCTTTATGTAAACTATGACTGATGAATATTTCTTACTGTCTTATAATAATGTTACCGAAATCCATGAAACTATATTGGTATTTCAGTAGGTGTCTGACCTTTTTACTAATATCGTTCTGTATATACACATACACTGTACTTCAACGGTCTGCTATGTACATACATACCTACAAATATATACATAAATTTAATTATATTAATTTGATCTTTTTCAATTTTTTCTCTGTAAAACTTTATTAGCTGGCTTAGGTTTGAGGAATAAGGATTCTGGTAAGTTTTCATGATTTTTTTCCTTTATGATAAATATTATTTGACAAAAACCATTATTTTACTCTGGCAAATTCTTAATTAAACGCATATGTTTTGAGCCAGTGGTGATTTTTTTATTGTCCGGCAATGGCTGCTGTGATTCTGAGCACTGGCTATTTTCCCTACACACTCGGTACAAACACTACAATTTTCTTTTATACTGTTACAACAACACGACTACAATTTCCTTAATTTTATTTTAAAACTCTCTCATACTTTATTTTAAAACTTCCTCATACTTATGTAGATATATACATACATATGTATTGTGTAATCAATAGAGATGGTGATGTAAAGGTTATCGATAATTTTATTACCACAAAATTTTATTGGCGAAAATGTCTGATATTGGGCCCATGCCAAACGGTAGCAAAGTTCCATGGTGAGATAAATATATTTTTACTAAGGTGAAGAAATTTTCCTTTTCTGTTGTGCCAATCGGTAACTTTTTACTGCAGCTATACAGTCGTAGAGCAGAAGAAAACGCATTCATAAAAGTAAATTGCAGAAAATATACATAAAATACCTATCTTTTTAATATTAATTTTACAGCAAACAGCTTGCCAAAACTTCCAAGTTCGTTGATAAGATGTTGAAACCGTAGCCAATGACTTAATGTTGTATTTAATTTGAATGTCAAATTACTAACTAATTATTAACAAAATAATTATATACTTACGAGCACAGTTTGTACATTCTTGGTTTTCGTATGTATAGTACATACTTATTTCGGTATTCTTCTTCATTAAGCTTGTTGTCAAAAACTTCCAATTGGTTGTCTTGTCACATTTTTCAATAGTCCTATGAGGCGGGAAAATTATATTCATCTCATAACTGTAAAAATTTTGTTTTCCAATGTACTTTGCTACCATTTGGAACAGGCCCATTGTTGCCAAAACAAAAATTTATACTCTTGCATTTAAAACTTCTTATTGTCGGTTGAATAATCTTTTTGATTCGCGTGAAGACCAATTATTCATTCCCACTTTTATTTTGGGATGATGAGATAGCGGTAGTGCGCTTTTTTCTCCCTCAATTAATGTGGGCTATTATTATTAACTACTAATTTAGTAGAAAAAACATAAGTGGCACGCTAATTAGCACACCTTGTTGCGCAAGTCTAAGGGGTATCAAATGGAATATATATACATAGAGTGCAATTAACAAAACAATTTCGATTTTGATTCACAAATTCGTTTATTTATATCTAAACTTCATTTAGGAAATTGAAAATCTTATCAGTTTAAGAAACATTCAAAAGTTGACATTAAATATGTCGTTTAAGTAAAAAAGGAAAAGAATAGCTTCATCAACCTGTCATTGTACCTAAAAGAAGAAGGGATACATAAATATTTGATTAATTTCAAAATTTTGGAATATAAACTGTATACATACTTACTCAATATTTAGTCGCATATCCTTTTTGGGAAATAAACTGCAGAACATCGCATTTTCACAGAGGATACGAGATCCTCGTACGTATCCTTCGGGATGTTCTGCCACTCCTGCTCGATAACGGTCCATAATTGTTGTAGTCTTCGATTTTAGTGGCATAACTCTTCTTTTTAATAATTGCCCATAAGTTTTCGATTGGATTTAAATCTAGACTTTGGGCAGGCCAGTCCATGACTTGTATAGCCTGATCTTCGAACCACAGTTTTATTATTATCGACTTATGGCATGGCGCGTTGTCTTGTTGGAAATCTGCTTTTGAATAAACAGATAATGACAAGTTATCCAGATATGATACGACGAGTCCCGACAATAAATTCTGATAAGCTTTTATAATAAATTACAAAATAAATATTTCTATACGCTAAAATACAAATAATTGCAGTACAGTAATCTTTAGTGAGAGATTGTTAATTAGCGTGCCAGAGTATAACACTAGAAGTGTGGTTAAAAAAATTTAGCGAATAAATATATATGTATGTATATTTTAATGCTTTAAAAATTGTTCCCTCTAAATTTCCTGAGTAGTGGAAAAAATTCCAGTAAATAATTTGAGGAGTTAAAGGCATTCCAAAAGCCCTTCTTCAGAGTCGAGAGTCATCCCTTTCACCATTCCCTTTTCCTTTCTTTATTTTGTATGGAGCAGTTCTTCTAAAACTGTTTCTTTGTTCATAAAAAAAAATTAATTTGAAAATCATAAATAGAAACACTTCTTCAGTTAGACCTTCTAGAATAGCTTCTTTTCATCATCTTCTGGGATATTTCTCTTTTAAATTATTATTAGTATTGTTCGCATAGTTTTATCTACAAATAAACCTTTATATGTATGTCCTTTGTATTTGCTGAAACAAGTCCATTTACATACATTGTGTGAAATACATATAAAAGCCAACATAGTGATACTATGTGCATGAGTTTCATATCAAAGCACACACACATGAGTTGTTTATAAACGCACACTCATGTGTGCGAGCAATGAATTTAATGACATTTCCAAGCGCATATGTATGCGATGCATGTGTGTGCAAATACGAACCCTGATTGTTAATGATTCTTCACTACCAGTACTTGAAAGAAAGTGAAAATATTCTCACTTCCAATATACAATTCATTACACCCAATTTATTGGATGTATAAGTGATAATGTAGAAGAGTCCAAATCCACTATGGGGGAATAGTTGCAAATTTCACTAATTTATCTTGATTGCTTCGTTTAATCTGTCAAATTGTGAACAGCAGAGTTCAGAATTTATCGTTTCATTAGGTTGCAGCCACTCATAAAGGCCATTCCAACATTATTTTGTTGATGGTTATTCGCTCAATAATTTTTAACTTATTTGCATTATCGAGGTTCTTTGAACTGCCAGTGATATTTAAATTCAAAAAAAAAGAAAATGCGAGAATGAAATCGTACAAAACGTTTGTTCTCGAGCGCCAATGGCGAGTCTCCGAAAACATTTCACCCATGTAAAACGTTGTGTTAACATTTTTTTTAATTAAAGCAGAAGCTCAGCCAAAAATGGAGTAAAGTAATGTGCGTGCCAAATTATAATTACACATATTTATTTCATAATAAACATTGAAAAATCAGCATAAAAATAAAATCATTAGCGGCCTTAACGGTTTGCGACTTTTGATCAATAACTTATGTCGTATATGAAACACTTATGTAGGTCATATATAACACACTTTCAATAATTTAATTTCCAAAGCTAATCAAATTTTGTTTTATCTTTTATCTTTTACTTTCATTACTTTATTTATTAAATTGTGTTTTATTTTTAATTTTTTTTTTATATATACACGTGTCCATTAACTGCATGCAACAATCTGTAACCGCAAAACAATTTCAAAAACTTGGCTGTTTTGTTTCACCCTTAATATAAACACACTTGATGAGCATTTAATACCACCACATCCAAATGTATTTGAATGTGTCTTTCTAAATCCCAAATTGCATTGTTGTTTCCGCTTGAGCGATGGTCACGCCCCGCGTTTGTTCGATCCTTGTGAATAAACCAAAAAATACATACATATATAAATTAAATTCACCTATGTACATACATATGTATGTCCTTTTGAACCTGCGTACATGTTATACGTATGTATGTATGTATGTATGTCTGTATCGTGTAATCAATTGAAAAAAGACGTTGAGCACGAGGATTTGGACGATGGCATTGCTATTGCTTCAATTGCTAAAAACAAGTTAGATGGAATTGCTGAACTCCTGCCAACTGTTATCATTGAAGCAACTCCCACTAATTCTACACTTCTTCCACCCGAAGGGATGCTGGAGGAAGGTCGTGTCGTTACGGTACGTGACCTTCTCAAAGGCCTCTACGAAAAGGCATGTCAACAAAAGCTGTGGGGTCTGGTGCGTCACACCGCCGGTATGTTGGGCAAACGTGTTGAGGATCTAGCTAAAGCTGTAACCGACTTGCTGGTGCGACAGAAACAGGTATAGCCTAACCACTGCGAAAAGCATGCAACTAATTTTGATGAATTGTCAAGCATTTTATATGTTATATAAGTACGATGTACATATGTACTTACATATACTGTGCGGTGCCAGATAATAGTATTGGCACAGTAATTTTTTCTTATTACTCACAACTTTTCATACTAAAACTTTTTTGGTCATTTTTTAACAAAGACGATATACATAATTCAGATTTAAATAAAAATTTTATTTAAAAAATTTTCAAAATTTAACTTTTTTTAATTTGCTGCATTTTTTTGTATTTTATACATATGTATGTATGTACATGTTATAGAATGAGATTTATTCATGATGTAATAATGAAAGGTGACGTACTTCGTGATAGGTATATGTTTATTACAAGGTGAAAAGTAGAGAGGGAGAAAAATAAGGACTTTTTCCCTAGTAAGAACAAAATAAAAAAGCAATGTTCATTATTGTGCTGCATTTCCCGTGGGATTGAATATTCATGCTAAGACTCTCTAAAACTACCAGATGAAATGAACAATTCCTAGTGAAAGTGAAATAAGTAATAAAGTTTATAATTAGCTTTTGGAAAAAAGCTTCAATAATTAAAAGCAAATATGAAATACATTTTTATAAAACTATTTTATTACCTATAAAATTATGTATCAATATTACTTATATTTATTCTTACATAAATATGTACATATATGCGATGTTAAAAACTTAACGGCTTCGGCCTCTGTAGCAAATATAACTTTATTAAGCGAACTTACAAACGCAACGCCCGGCCACTTACCGACAGCTAAAAAACCTTGAATATTCTGTGGAATAAATGCATTTAGTAGAGTTCTTTCCAATAAATAAGTATTAATACTATTTACGTATGGATCAGTAAACACGGTTGAAATTGCAGATGTACACCCACACAGCAGAGTAAATATAACGCAATCGTACATATGTACATATACTCGTATTCATTAATACTTTCAGTTGGATTTGTAAACGAGGCTAGTTTATTTGTGAAAAGTTCTCGAATTTGCCCGATTTTACTATTAAAATAACCGAGTTTACAATAAAACTTCCCGAATTTGTTTGCAGTATTTGTTGGATTCGTAGTTTATAATTCGCAGTCAAATCAAAAGTAATTTTTCAAGGAAGCAATGTGATGGGAGTCCAATATTGTCAACATACATCACCTTTCATTATTGCATCATGTATTTTGATAAACAATTAACGAACAAATTTTAGTATGAAAAACTTTGAATATCATAAACGAAATCTATACTTTTTTCCAGCACTGTATTAAAATTTATATATGTATGTACATATGTATCTATGTATATGATTAAGTTTGAATTGTTTCAATCTAGGTGACGGTAGGAATGCCACCAAACAATGAATACACAATTACTGCGCCCCTGCCAGAAGTTGAGCTGCGTCAACTAATCCACGATGTAAGTTAACCACGCTCCAAGTATCTACATATGTACACCTGGTCTCATTTTTTCACGTAACTGTAAATAAATTTTCATGCCATTTAAGCGGTCCAAATTCTACCAAACACCGCCTAAAACTAAAATCCGTGTAAAAAAACTTATTGTACTTTATACATAGGGGTTTATTAAATGAACGACCAAAAAATATATTTTATTTTTAGGTACATATGTACATATTTGCATGCATATATTCATAAATGCTTAAAAATGATATCAAAATGATCCATAAGAGAAAATTATATAAAAAGTCGGCGCCTAAAAGGAAAACCTCGTACAACAAGTGCCGCGAGATGTTCCAAAACACCGCATACGAAAAGATCGCGTAAAGAGACGGTCAGGTGTATATGTGTATACATATGTATATGTATTGCGTTTTTGCTGGGAGTGAGGATATTAAAAAAATATATATTTTGAAAAAGGTTCAGACCCGAATCGATCCACAGTAGTTCCTTAAAAGAATAAAAGCAAATTGGGGATTAAACACGATATACATAAGGGGTATCCATCTAGCGCTTTTCTTATATTAAATAAAATAAAACAGAGCTGGATGTCGGTATCTTTATTATTACCAGAAAGAACAATCTCTGACATTTATCTTTTAAAAATAATTTCATTCTAATTTTTGACGCGACTGCGCTGTAGGTAGTCCATTTGGAAAGTCCAGCGAATTACGCGAGTACTGTTGGCTTTCATGTTTTGAATCGTAGCTGGCTTATCGCGGAATACGCTGTTTCTCGTAATACAGCTGAATAATTTGGAAACGCGATTGGGGTGTGAGCTTTTCCATTATGAATTGTCATACAATACTGAATAAATATAAGACGGCAGCATGGCGCTAGTCACGCGAGATCTTTAAAAAGAAAAATCTAGATGGATCACCCTATATTTATGCATTTACCTATACGTATGTATATGTTTTTCTTTAAAAATTGTGTTAATTTCTCGTCATAGACTTACGGCGATGATGAAAGTACCGCTATGCTAACGCAGGAGCTTATGGTATACTTGGCCATGTTTATACGCACCGAGCCGCAACTCTTTCACGAAATGTTGCGCCTGCGTGTCGGTCTTATCATTCAAGTAATGGCTAAAGAATTGTCGCGCACACTTAACTGTGACGGCGAAGCAGCCTCGGAACATTTACTTAATCTATCACCATTTGAAATGAAGAACTTACTCTATCACATACTTAGTGGAAAGGAATTTGCTGTGAGCAGCGGTGAGTTATTCCTTTGCGACATAATGTATAATGTTCAACTTATACTCGTAATACGTATAATCGTAGATCGAAAATAATAGTTGGGGTATTTTTGTCGTTCAGGTTATCGGGTTATCTGGTTACGTGGTTTTAATTTTTTCGGTTTACAAAAATAAATATTAATTATTACAGTTTCTAAAAACAAAGTTAACTTCGAAAAAGTAGAAACACTTTTTTAAGTCTTTTTTCTGTCCGATTTTTATGCCGAACCGAACTTCGGCCGATTTCGGCCGTAGCCGAACCGGCAGACAGATATTTAAAAGAAGTTTTGCGCAACAGAAAATATAGGCTTAAAAAAATATTAAACAGTTTCACAATTTCTTGACAGCAGATGTCCATTGAGAAAAGTGTTCCATTCGTTATGAATTTATTGTGAGTAGCTGTTACTATTCGAATAATTTCGGTTAGTCGATTTTCAGACTAGTCGATGGTGAGCGGTTAGTCGAAAGTGAACGGCTAATCGAATAGTTGCTCTTCGACTATCAACCATCCAAAATGTTGCTAGTCGGCAAGTCGAGTGTTGATTAGTCGATTTTTAACAACAACTCTAATGTAAAACCAATAGGCTTATTTGACTTTTCCAGGGAGAAACATATTAAAAGTAAACTCTATACAATTTTTAAGTTAATAAAAATTGGCAAACGTTCGGCTTTTTTCTGGCCGAAGCCGAATCGAACCGAACCGAACATGGATGGCCGAATATGATTGAAAGTTCTGTCGTTCTCTACATATTGTAAACCGAAAAATTAAAATCCGAATAATCAGATTAATCGATAAACTAGTTGGCGTGAATGCTCCAAGCTATTTTTTAAAAAAGCAATGTAATGCTTGTTAGCCTTGGTAATTTTATATATGTTTTTTTTAAACTTTTTTCAAAAAAGCAAGCAAATAACCGTTATTTTTTCGACTCATATTTTTTAATCAAAAACAGTTAAAATTTTAGCTTATACTTTTCCGGTTAAAAATAATGGTTAAAATTTGGTTATTATTTTTTCGGCTTCCGCCGCAGCCGAGTGTGTAACATCAAAAATTATAGACAAGTTTTTTCTACTAGCGGTCGCTCCTCGGCAGGCAATGGCAACCCTCCGAGTGTATTCCTGCCACGAAAAAAACTTCTCACAAAAAATATTCGCCGTTCGGGGGCGGCGTAAAACAGTAGGTCCCTCAATTTATGTTACAACACCACAAATTATAGGAGAAGCTTGGCCAAAATCGCTTAAGCGGTTATAGCGCCAATTAAGTAAGTATTTTACTATTATTTTTCGGTAAAAAATTGCAGTTGACATATTCAACATGTTTTGATTCAAAAAATAACAAAGTAAGGATACTTCCTTTTGATTGCAGTTTTACAGCCTCTCTAATATAAGTATTTCGTAGATAGATAAGCATTTGATTTCGTTAATTTAAGTTCTAAGTTATTCCATTGCAGCAATGATTCGAAACTCAATTTTTAAGTAGCAACAAAATGTTTTTATCTCAAACGGTTACAAACAAATATATAAGCAAAATAAATTTTAACCAAGTTGAATTCATATAAGGTGGTGCTATAAGTTCCAATTTTTTTTTTGCTTTTGCTTTTTTTTTGGGTTGGCAAAATTTCCATAAATTTTGTTTTTGCTTTTACGGCTTTTGAAAGCCTATACGCAAAAGCCAAGGCGAATTCATATCAATTGGTATTATACATACATACAAGGTACAAAAACAAAAATTTACACTTACAATATATCGCACAATGACAGAATGATTTACAACAAATACAGCATTTTGACTAACGTTCACCAAACTTGCTTGATCAACTTCACCTTATAAGAATTCGCCTTGATTTTAACTTTTTATTTCTGATCGAAAAAAGTCAAATTTTAACATTTATTTTCGGCATAAGCAAAGAATAGGGTCCACTGAGTTAGAAAAAAATAAAAAAAGTGGGCGTGGTCCGCCTTTTTCTACTGATTATTATGGTGTACTTTTTTTCCGAAAACGAATAGGAGGGGTGTTATGGAGGGATAAAGGGTGTTTTTCCAATATTTTTATTAGCTTATATTTCAAAAAATATATAACCGGACCACGCCCACTTTTTTTATTTTTTTCTAGCTCAGTGGACCCTATTCTTTACTTGTTCCCAAATACGGTCCCTTCATTAAGCGCCTTTTACTTGCAGTGGCACGTGGCAACCTTTCAATCGTTAGCTGCAAATCAAGCCGAGTCAGCAAGAAAAGTCAAATTGGCTTGGGGGAACAAGAAGGCGATGATGCAATCATAGCAACTATCGATGATCGTCAAGGTCAATGGTTGCGACGTCGCCGCTTGGACGGTGCACTCAATCGTGTGCCACGTGATTTCTATTCTCGTGTTTGGAGCGTACTAGAAAAGTGTCAAGGGCTAGCTATTGAAGGGCGCATACTACAACAGAGTTTGACGCAGGAGATGACACCGGGGGAATTAAAATTCGCTCTAGAAGTCGAAACTGCACTTAATCAAATACCACAACCTGAATACAGACAGTTGGTGGTGGAGGCTCTAATGGTACTCACACTCATGACAGAGCATAATATGGTTCCTTCTCTGGGCGGACTAATCTATGTGGAGCACTTGGTACACAAAGCAAATCAACTCTTCCTTGAGGATCAACGCAAAGTTCAAGGGGATGCCATGTTATGCTGCGCCAAATCCAAGGAGGGCAAGGACCAGCAGGCAGCTTCAGGTATGCTGCTATGTGGCGGAGCTGCTTACATTTGTCAACATCTATATGACAGGTAAATTCAAGAGCCCAACATAATTTTCGTAAGTCTCAGAATCAAATGGTTTTTCTTAAAATTATCCTACAACTTTTCCATTCGCATTTAGGAAACATACAAGTACATATGTACATACATATCCTACATATATGTATATTTGAAAAAAAAAAACACTAAAAAGAACTTCTAAAAATGAATTTCAGAAAACCTCAAATATAGTTAGGAAGGCGTCAAAAACCTGTTTTTGCCAAAATGTTAATGTTATTACGGATTCCGATAGAATTCCTATCCAGCACAAATGTTTATTCGGACAAATTTTTTCTTAAAGGGATAAATCCATGGAAATGGGTGCCCTTCTTAAAAGCATGCTAGCAAACAATTTTTCCACCAACTTTGTTAAACCTTCTTGAATGGCTTCACTTAAGAAGGCCTTCGTAATTTTTTTCTGGGTTTCAAAGAGATTGTTATTGCCTATTAAGATTGGATCAAATCGGTCCATTTCCCAAAAATGTTAGGTTTTCTGAATTGAAATTGAGCTTTTCTCAAATATATTTAGGCTTTTATTGAACTTATTTGTATTTTACCGAAACTCGTTTGAGCCTTTCTGAAATTCGTTAATTCTTTTTTATTTTTCTTTGGCACGATGAAGAGAAAAGAAGGTGATGACAAAAGCATTTTCTTTGCTTCGTACTTGCCTCGTTTGACGGATGTACGTCATTAAAGGCTGTTAAATAGTTGATTTTTCTAAGTTTTGAATGATTTTTACAAAAAAATTTAACACATAATAATAAATGTGAAGTGCCGAGCTTTGTATTAGGGCAGCTGCAGCGAAAATAAAACCCCCCAAGTGCAGTTATCACCTTCCTTTTCTTCTCATTATTCTTGCGGCAGGGACCGTTATGACGTGTACGCTGTCTGCGTGTCGTATTCTGGTATTCTATCATTCTAACTTAAAAATTATGATCGTATGCTACTGTTATCTATAAACATAATACATAACCATCGATTAACTTAAAAATGTATTTTTTCTTCATGTTAATTTCCATCTGTCTCTTGGACTTCTGATTTATGAGTTCAAGAGTTAAAAGTGAAAAAATATATTTTTTTTTTACAATCGATTTTATTGTTTTAGATCGTAAGTAGGTAGTTTGAAAAATAAAACAATGGAAGTTAAATATATTACCATCAAATTAATTCTAAATTCTACTTAAAGCTTAATTGTAGCTCTCAAGAAAAATCACAATTAATATTTTTCATTGTGTCTGTTGCTTCTATTACTACCTTTTTTTATTGTTTTTCTTGCGAACTGGTTACTAAGTGAAATAAGAAAAATTTTAACACATTTTCGAGTTCAGTCCCGAATTAGCCTATAAATATATATTTAACATAATCCATTATGTTTATTAGTGTTATCCACATTCCCAATTATACCATTTCGAGAAGCATCCAACTCTGCTGCACTAAATTATTTGACTACTCTTCTTTCCATTTTCATATAGTGCACCCAGTGGCAGCTATGGTACTATGACCTATATGGCGCGTGCCGTTGCGCTTGTTCTTGATTGTGTTCCAAAGCATGGAGAAATGGAGTGTGTAATAGCCTAAAACGTTTACCCCTCGAAGCATTTGGATTGCTTAAACACCGACTACTTTGCTCCATTGAAGCCAATTTTATAGTCAGACGCTACAGTCAGTTAATTTAACTCATTTACTTATTGTAGTGCTCGAACAAACTCAAAACTGTAAGATATTTAAAAATGAGTCAAATAATGTTTTGAACATTTTTTGGCAGAAAGATCATTCTTATGATATAATAAATGTATTGATCACTTTTTTTTTGCTGTTGAAGAGTAATTATTAAAATAAAGTTTATTTGCAATGTATTGAAACGAATTTTATTTTTTACATAAGTAGTGAGTGTGAGAGACTGCTTAGAGCCAATATTGTAGACACAAATTATGTGTGCACTTCGTGCTTGACACTTGTATGCTGTCGGCAATTTCGTAATGAATTGGAACTGAAAGATATAAGCACAAAGTAGCGCTAATTATGCATTAAAATTATTATAATTTTTTGGGTTAAATAAAATAAGGTAAGGAAAAAGAAAATACACGGGGGTTAACACAGTCAAAATTTTTTTCTTCTTTCTTTTTGACAGATAAATAAATAGTAAATTTAATACGGACTAAAAATCTAGCAATAACCACGATCAGGTACACGGCGTCGTGGTGCACATTTTATGATGTCGTCGACACGCAATATCATCTCAGCAGCCTCTGAAGCCGAAAGTAATACCTGGCGTTTTACTGCAAACGATTCAGTGATACCTAGTTCCTTCATATCGCCCACTTTACCCTTTTCCATGTCCAAGCCAATGGTTGAATCGCCTTGTGCATGCGCTGCACGTAACTCTGATACTAATTGTGCTGAATCATAGCCAGCATTATCGGCAATAGCTATAGGTAGTGCCAGTAAAGCTCCTACAAACAAAAACAAAAACAAAAACAAAAAAACAGACGTAAATAAACGGACATATAAATATATATATTATACCGTGGTGGCCATATCAAGCACCTAAATTCAATACAATACTTGTTGCCGCCGTTATCAATTTATGTTTACTAATTTTTTATAAAAGTACTGCTGACCCGACACACTTCACTACACCCTACAAATACATGTTCTGAAATTGAATCAAATTGAACTGTGAATATGGGTTTCAGAGATATTTCGGATTTTTAAAAATATATCGAAACCAGCGCCACCTATCGAAATTTTTGTTTTTATGTAAAAGGCAAGCAATTGCGCACCTTTTTTCGTATGCACCCCACCATATACGGAGGCTCAAACAACTAATCACATAGTAATTTATTTAAAGTATTTCCGGGTGAATCAAAATCTCAAACTACGTACAAAATTTCTAAAAATTCAATGAATTTTAAAACTTTCTAATTAGAATTTTTAGAAATGTTTTGGGTATGCAGTTTTAGAGCTCTCTTAATTTTATTACTAGCTTTAGGAGGGTAGAAATTTCCGTTGATTTTTAACAATTTTTTCTTTCTAAATTTTGGGTTTTTAAACTTTTTTTCATTTATCGCCTGCAGTTTCTATGGCAGACGATGTGCAAGGCGGCCATCACAGCAAAATATTAAAAATCAACGGGATTTTATAAAAAATGAACTCCTTAAGGAAATGCCTAACACAGACTGTCTATTATTCTAAAATTTAGCTTTGTAGAATTTTAATGTTTTTGTAAAAGGTTTAAAGTTTGAAAAAAAAGTTTAAATTTTTGATCTACACAAAAAAAAAATAACCACTAAACAATCAGTAGAAAAATAATCAAAGCTGTAGTATATACCTATGTATGTTTGCCACTTATGTTTACTAAATCGATTAAAGTCTTAAATAATTAAAAAAAAATGCATAAAAAGTTCGACAAATTAAAAAATTTTAAAATTTTCATCTTTTTTTTTTTTAATTTTAATGTTTTATGGCCAATTCAATTTCAGTGGCATTGGGCATTTTCCTTCAATATTTCAAACTTTTTTTATATGGAAGAATCAAGGCGAATTTATAGGTGATGGCATAAGAGCAGCTGATTTGATTTTTTTTATTCACCTATGTACATGCATTTTGTTTTTACTTTTGCGTATGAGCTTTCAAAAGCCGTAAAAGCAAAAACAAAATGTATTTAAATTTTGACAACTCTTACGCAGAAACAAAAACAAAATACATAGGAAGTTTGTAGTTGTATTTATAACACCGCCTTGTATGGATTCGCCTTGTGAAAGAATATGCAAACACCAAAAATCAACGCGAATTTTCAGTGAGTTGAAAGTTGAACTTTATTATAATTAAATTGATTTGCCCACGAAACTGCATGCCCGAAAAGTTTCTAGAAGTTCTGAAAAGTTTAAAAATTTTATTTACATTTTTTGAAATTGCTTGAGTTTATGTGAGTTTATATACATAAAAGATGGAATCTTTTATGTATATGGTTTAGTTTATAGAAATATCTATATTTTTGTTTTATATTGAATTTGACTGCATATGACATGTACGATAATGTATGTATTTATATGAAAAATTGATTTAAACGAATACATTTAGTACTTACTGGCAAATGCCTCCATAGCGATGGCCTCTTTTCCTGCAGTTTCGCCTGCCTTTTTCAACACAGCATTGGCCATAAGTGCTTCAGAACAACCGCCACCATAAACAATGCGCGATTCCTTTACCGTGGCTGCAAGCACACATAGCGCATCGTGCAACGAACGATCGGCTTCATCAATGATTTGCTGTGTCGCACCACGTATCACAACTGTACAGGCCTCACCTAACTTTACCCCACTAAAACGCAAAAGCGTATCTTCGCCAATCATAATCTGCTCAATAAGATCACATTCGCCTAATTTAATCAATGAAGGGTTTTCGAAAGTCGAAACGATTTCACCGCCTGTAACCAGTGCTAAACGTTCGATTCCATCAAAATCGGCATGCTCAATAGCCATAACGCCTGCGTCGGCGAATAATTGCTCAGGATAATTGTAAATAAGTTGGCGATTGATGAACACATTACAATTATGATTAATAATCTTTTGAACCTTGTCTTTCATCTTTTCTTTCTCTGCTAATTCCAAGTCTGCAATCTTTGCCAATGAGTCCACCTTGATTGTGCTTCCAAATACTTTGATCTTATCGGTATCCATAGGTGTATTCGCAATGAGAATTTTCGCTTTTTCAATCTATGGTTGAATCAAAACAAAAAATTGTATTAACTGAATAAATCCAAATAAATATCGACAGTACTTTTCACATTCATATGTAAGTAACGATATTTTAATTACGCTCTTTTGCAAACACTTAAAAAAAATACAATAAACGAAATGTTTACTCCTCCTTCATACTAGAATATCAAATGTGTCCCACTATGACGCGAAAATTTCACCGTGTTTCTCTCCGTAAGGATTCTGCATATTTTAATATTCAATCAAAAAAAATAAAAAATGGGATAAAAGGAATAGGGAATTCTCCGAGTTGTCTACGGTGCACGAATTGCACGAATATATGCAATACCGGCTAAAGAGAACTGCAACATTTTTTTCCAGCTATTGCAATCCGTTTCGCAAGAGCCAGATAATCCTCTCTAGTATATTTCAACAAGAGCTTTCATTTTATCTTTAGTTTTTACGTCTATGGATAAAATGACATTTGGATCCCACGCATTAGCATGACATCACGCTCGACACACATACATACATATGTAGTTTTAGTTTTTGATGATTTGTTGCATGGATGATTTGGTTTCAGCATCAAACTCGTCAAAATGGCTGTGATATGGCTTACATATGCTACATAATTCACAACCACCTCAACGATTTGATACAGAACGTAATTCCCTAAAATTTTAGTTTTTTATACACATACATATGTAAAATCAAACTTACACGTTGAGGCTGGTGTACGCCCGGCTTTTTGTCTAAAAGAAAACCCTCATCTAAAAATGAGTCATCCAATGTACCACCAGTCTTTTTTATTATTTGAATAGCGTGTAGTTCCCCAGAGCCTTTAAGCCGCAAAACAGCATCCACAGCTAATTTTGCAAAGAATTCTTTGTGTTGGTGTAAAATTTTGGACGATAATGTTGTTCTGGCAATGTTCAGTAAATCTTCCTTAAACTTTTTATCATTCGCCGAGTTGTCCTGGGAAGCTCTTATTAGCGCTTCACGTGCCACTTGAGTAGCCAAACGCCAACCGGCTATGATAATTTGTGGGTGCAGTTTTTGTTCGACTAATTTCTCAGCTTCCCGTAAAAGTTCAGCTGCAAGCACTGTCACTGAAGTAGTACCATCACCAACTTCCTCATCTTGCACACGTGACATGTCTACTAAGATCTTGGCAGCTGGATTATCTACACCGACAGCACGTAATATGGTGGCACCGTCATTTGTAACTTCAACCCGACCAGCACTGCGGCCATGAGATACTAAAATTTTATCCATCCCCTTTGGTCCCAATGTACTTTTTACGAGATCACCAATGGCAATGGCACCTATAAAAGACGACAGACGTGCCATCTCCGCTTTCTCCTCTTGAGCCTCGCTCTTCAGCACACGCACTGGATTTAAGGACATTTCCTGTAAAAAAAAAAAAGAAAAGAAAAAACATCAGAAAATAAATGAAATTATTCTGAACATTTTGCGAATGGAGATGAGTTACAAGATAACCTTACTTTTCGGCACAAGGTGTCTATGGCTGGTACCGGCAAGCTTCATACAGAAAGTTTTAATTTTTACTTTTCTAACAATACATTTTTTTCTTGTTTGTTTCTTATTAGTAGTGTACTTTTCCAGTCCATGACTTCATGATAAAACATTAAAAAAGAAACATTTATAGAAATTTCCTTTTTATGTACAAACATACCTTTTTTAATCGTTAAAACAATATTATAATATTTTTTTGTGTTTTAAGGCAAGTGCTATTAATATATGGACAACATAATCCGCACGTGCATTCAATATAATTAGTGTGCTCCAATGCTATGGTCACCCTCCTGAGGGTGCCTCTGCTACACACCCGGCATTATTTACATGGTTTTACTCAACAGTGCGTTTAAATACTAACATAACTTTAGTATAAATTTCTTCCATATACCATGAAAGAAATTCTTTACTTGCTTTTTCTTAATATTTAAGTTTATTCTCACCATTTTTCGTATTTTTAAAGACTCTGTCTACAGCAACACCCAAAAAAGACAAATGGAAAAAATAAAAATGGCGGATGAGTCAATGCTCTTCACGCCAGTGATGGAAAGTAGGTACCATTGTACCTTTTCGGCCCCATTTCCAACCAAAGGGAATTTTGGTACACTTGGCTTCGTTTAAGCAGAGTCTACATGGGCATACTTTAGAGCAAAGTATTATAAGACAAAGTTATATCAATAGGATTGTTCGTTACGAAACCCTTGCTAATTTGTCCTGGGACAAATTTTCCCCAAAAGAAATCTGAAAATTGTGCTCTCTACTTGCAAGTTTTGTAAGTTTTGCAAGTTTTTTGGCTAAACGAACGCGATTAGGCACAAGTTGGTACAAGCTTGTACAAATTTTATGCCATACGAACCCTCATAATATCTGGCGTACGCTTATTTGAAAATCAAAATGTAAACAATTTATATGTTTGTTTGCATTAACCCTCCTTTGGGTTTTCTTCATATATGGTACAAGGAAATATTTCAGCTATGTATGTACGTGTTCATGGCGTTATGGTTTAGCAATTTAAAGTTAAATACTATATAACGCAATACTCGCAGGGCTCATAATTTTAGTTAATTTTTGTAATGGTTTGATAAAATTATTTCTTGAAGATGCTTATTCAATAATAAAAAAGCCGGTCAACAAGAATTTATTTTCGAAGCCTATATAATTAATGTGGTTTCATTACCTTTCCCACGTACGTCGGCATACCGTACCAACCTCATGATCACGATGCAGCGAATACAAGTTGACGACAAAGCACTTCCGTTACTTCGTACTTGCTTCCTTTGACAGAATGACGTAGCAGGAGGTTCTGAGTGTTTGTATACGAATACAGACTGAGAAACACAGATTGTGCTACGTCAAAGAACTTAAAACTATAAGAAGAGACAACACGTTACTTTTGCTTTACTCGTTAATCAACAGGGTAGCCCCATCTCTTTTCATTCAATCATTTACGCATGTGGTCGAAAGTGTAGGCGCTACCCTGTTGATCTACGAGTAAAGCAAAAGTAACGTGTTGTCTCTTCTTGTAATTTTATGTTCTTTGGCTACGTGTTGTTTATGATAAACGTTAATTTTCAAATATTTGTGTAAAACTATCTTAAAAATAAATAAAATTAAGTGCCGTGTTTTGAATTGTGCAAGCAACAGCAGAAACAAAGATAGAAAGTGCAGTTTTTTCAAATTTCCCGCTGATGATGCTATGGCCGTGTGTGCGTGCAATTCTTTGTAATTGCTTTGTTATTGTCAAATTATTCCCCTCCTTTTTTTCATTATTTTTGGCAGGGGATTTCTGTGACGTTTACGCTGCAGGCGTTGTCGTAATCCGGTCTTCTATCATTCTTTCCTCATGATTGTGAATAGTCCTGCAAAGGCAGCAAATGTCGGGCATTTTCCTAATATACTTGTTTTTTCCTTACTAACTGAACTTTTTCAGTTTTTAAAGGAAATTCTCCTTTTTCTTATTTGTTTGTCTTAAAATGAAATTTTATAAATTTGAAAGAAATATACATATGTATGTGCATACGTATAAATTTAATGTTGCTACCGGCAAAAGTGTTAATGCTGATGACAAATGTTTTGTCGAATTAGCGTACCGAAAGAAAATATGTCAAACACTGATTTCACTTTGTAAACTCACAAGCAAAGTGTATAAATGCTTGTGAGTTTACCGAGTACCATATTACATTTCGGCACTGTACTGACGGTTTTCACCTGCTTGAAATTATCGCTTACTTTATGAAGCGAGCGATATGTTGCTCGTGAAGTTAGCTAAATGTTGGAAGTTGCTATATACTTTTAGCGGTATTCACGAGCGACATCTCGCTCGCTTCGACAATCCAGAAATAATTTCAAACAGATGAAGACAGCCCCTTACGGATTCGTGCCCTGCGCGCTGTATTGTGAGAGATGACGCTACGATATACGATGTTCCCACAATGAAAGATGCTACGAAATGATGAATTCCAGTCACACTACAAAAATGAGAGGTGAAAGCAAGCTCGCTTACCGGACGGTATGCCAGAAGGCCATACTTTCCACTTTTACTGGTCTTCCGCCGTGTCTTGACATGCGAACAGCGATCCCATGCGAATCATCTCATAAAATATGTATATTGAAAATGGAGACCAATTATCGAAGATCTCATGCAATAAATCTCAAAGCTTTCCTCTTTTCTGCTCTGACAACTATATTTTTATTTAATCGAAAGTTTTGCGATAGCAACATAATTGAGAAGAGAAATCGACATATTCCTCAAACTTTTCCTTGTTCCAAATTAAAATATTTGCTAGTGAAAGCAAAATGTGCTACGTCCGATAACTTCTTTGAAATGAAATCTTACGCGATGAAATTCCCACGAAAAAAAATGTATCTGCGATAATTCTTCCCTGATATCAAACTGACAATTCTCATGAGATGACAACTGGTTGATTCAACACGTTGCAGAACGAGTTAGATAGCTGTATACACGTTTAAACATGATGTACAATGCGTACAATGCCACAACACGGGCAAACTGCTGTTGGCTTCCATGAATTTGTCCAATTTTAAATATTTGCTATGCTGCCATTTACTTTTACATGGAAATAAAAAAAAAAGTATTGTTGTACAACTACACTATAAACTGTCCAATTGATTGTACGACCATACTATACATGGTACAATCGTTCATCCAACAGTTAGAGCGTGTATAGCTACATTAAAGCAAGAGTCTTAAGACATCAATGCCTGTTTCCCCGAGTCCGAAAATGTCCAATTTCGGTACCCAATTTCAGTTTGAAGTTGTAACATTTTACACGTCCATCTCAACTCTAATAGGAACCTCACACGATCGAATTACGTGTCTGTGTAATTTGACGTTTTGTCGTCACAAAACATCAATTAATTTATCAAATTTCAGTTTGTTTTATTTATTTTTTGTTAAAAACATATTTCATAAAGCCCACTTATGTATTTAATTGTTCATTTCTGTAAACAAAATGCACCGAAGAAGTCAATTTGATCAAAATCTCTGCTGAGCTACCAACTGTCATTTTTACAGTTAGGTGTGAGCAAAGAACATAGAACTATAAGAATGGACAACACGTTACTTTAGCCAAAGAACATATGTAGAAGTATAAGAAGGGGCAACACTTTAGTTTTGCTGCTCTAGAACATTTTTATAATTTTGCGAATGAAACAAGCTCTCGTAGAAAACATATATTTTTTACAATGAAATTTGTTGCAGTCATGCAAATAATGGGATATTTATTTACTTTTTGAAGTTTTCCTTTCAATTTCGTAAGGAAACCTGAACACGATCTCAATAACAATGAGACCGATTAAATAAATTTGCTTATACATATGTATGTACATCGATTGATTTATTGTATAATTTAACGGTTCCCATGGGTTCAAGTTAACTTCTATTTTATTATAAAACAATTTTCAAATAATTCAATTAAACTACGATTTATAATTTTTTAACACACTTCAAGTTGAAACGAATATTTTTCTTAAAAAATATAACAAAATATAATGTATGTATGTATGTAAATAGGCGTTAATAGGAGTACTTATAATTTTAGACGTAGATTTGTAACCATATCCATCCAATGTAATATCTCTAAATATCCGGAAACGAACTTTAAAATTATCATTTTGCAAATCAAGATGAAAATAACGATTTCAAATGTAAAAGCTTTCAATGTATTTAGCAAGAATATGGAATTAAAAGCGCATTATCAAATCGGATGTAAAAACCTTGCCAAACGGACTAAAGTATTATTGCGCCCCACTTCTCTGAGACGAATTTGATTTCAACATCTTTCGTGGAGTAAAACCCTTATCCGCCCCCTTTCATTCATCCTTACTGCAATAGTAGTATAATAGCGTTTTTTACATTTTTGTGTAAGTGCGCTTCCTTCCAAATTTCTTAATTTATTTGCTGCAAAAATTCATTTTATTGTAATTTTGATGGTCTTTATTTTCTAATTTCTTCTTTTACCTATATTATAACCTCGGTTTGATCTGTTAAATCTTGTTTCTTTGTTTGTTAATTTTTTTTATACAATAGTAGAGCTCTTAAAAATAGTAAATTGGTTATATTAACCCTTAGAAATCAATAATAGTGGAACCTGTCACGTTTAATTCTGTCATATACCCGCACTTTGAAAATTATAATGTAATCGTCGCAGTAATATCGTTTCGCACCTTGGACCGCCCGCATCATTCATTTTGCAGCATAGATCCGGTGGTCATAGTAAAACTGTGAGGATCATCAATTGCATCTGTCGTAATAGTGGCTCTGTTGGATGTGGTGATAACAAACGAATTACACGCTTTTCGATTATCTTTTGCTCGCCAACTATTGTTTGGGAAGGATTCTTCTACCAACTGACTATAGAACGGATTCAGTTTCGAGTTGGCTTCTTTGCAACACTCTAAACGATATTTATTAACCACTTTTGAAGGCGACGGTGAGGCTAATTGCAACATGCTATCGCCTGACTTTTCAGTCGTAGTGGTTAAAGCCATTGATCTTTCTTCTACTGGTTCAACATTTTTTAAATTCACTTTCCGATATTGATTTGGCGCGACCATAGATTGCTTTTTATCACTTGAGATTTGCAGCACTCCATATTCTATTTTGTCACTATTAAATTTTTGCTGAACGCGAACGCTACGCCTCACTAATCGTATTCCAGACAACTGCTGATCGGCAATTTCATTCCATCTGCTGGTTTTACACAATCGTATAGGTGTAATCATTTTGCCTTTCCCTGTTAATAATGCAGTAGTGCAGGAATTTTGGGCGCTGCTGCTGCTGCTGGCGGGCGTACGTATGTATTTGTATTTGTTGTTTAGTGCCATTTGGGGGTTTATGACTAAGGTAGTAATGCCACATTTGTCACTGTCACCACCACTAACCACTCTTACACTATTTGTAAGTGGGTTTCTTGATTCTCTTTTGGTTCTGCTTCTGCTACTATTTCCATTGTAATCATTAGAGATTAGTTTCGCTGCGTTACACTCGTCGTTCTGCCCTTTGTCAAGAATTTTACTGTTGCTGTTGTTGTTGTCTTGAATGTTCCTCTGTCTTGGCCATCGTAGTTGTCCTGTCAGTTGTTGCTGTTGTTGTTGGTCCACACCCTTAGAGGCGTCCGTGATTATGAATTGCTCTACCGTGGTGTTAAACGTCTTGTCGGTTGGCGAATCTTTCGTCGAGCTTGCATGGCCCCTGGCGCGTTTGGCGCTGAGGGTGTTGGTCTGTAGATTTAATAATTGAAAACAAAAAAGATATTAATTTAAAATCAATTGTCTCGATCTTTATGAACAAATGTTTAACTTCTGCTCAAGGAATTTGGCTTTGTGTTTGAAATAATACTAGAATGGAATCGAGGTAGGCCGCAAATCCAAAATCGGGTTTCCAAGCACTCAGGCATAGTTGCCTATCGTGCTATTTTTCGGAAAAATTATCGTTTTTGAGTAGTTGGTGTTGTCAAAAACCAAAACTATATGATAATGATGAAACAGACAAACGAATCAAAACAAAAATAATTGCACATTATTTACACACCAAAAAAACTGATAAAATGGACACAAATAAACGCAAAAATACACTGATTATGTATTAAATTTAAATGAACGCCAAAACAAAACAAAATTAGTAAAAAGTTAGTGGATGCAATTAATGATTGTTATTAACGAATATAATATATACATATGTAGCTAAGGCGCATTCTCTTCGCAAACGCGCAAACGCTCCTCTCCTGTAGCAGTAGTTAACATTTTCCTGCTAATTTTGAATTGAATAAAATCTGTTGAAACTTTTTTCACTGCTATACTTACGCAAATATATTGCTTGATGCAGGCGCAGTACCTGCATTAAATTGGAAAGGTGCATTCGGAGTGGCCTGTAAAAGAAGTTAAATATATTTTTACACTTGTTTTTTATTTGTCATTTTTCCTTTCACACTCTCTAATATAAAAAACAAATTATTATATTATTTTCGGCATTTTATTCTTAGATAATTTTTTTGTAATTTTATTGAGATCGAAACCAGTTTTTATTAGGGAAAAATATAAGAAAGCAACGATAACCGTGTGAAAAACGCTTGCTTTCTCTATGGTTGGAGATAGAGATAATGAGAAAGCAAGGGATTTGCACACGGTTAGTGTGGCTCAGTGGTTGAATGCTGGTCTAGCAACTCCGTGTACCATGGTTTGATCCCCGGTAAAATCTAAAAAGAAAATAAGTCTGATGAGGAGACGTGGTGATCTCCGAAATAGCAGCTATCACTTCTACCATTTTAAAATATCGTTACTTTCTCATATTATTCCCTAATAAAAACTGGGACAATAAAATAAATTAACAAATTTTAGAAGAAACTACTTAATTAATATTTGGTTGTGATTAAATACAATGTACATATGTAGGTAAGTATGTAGTAATTGTAAAGAAAACCCGTCATAGGCATTAGCTGATAGCGATGAATAGTTTCAAAATGTTTTGAATTAATGCATGATTTTTTTTTTTGTTAGGAAATTACAGACTTGTGTATGTACGTACATATGTACATATGTATGTACTTATGCCTCAACCCTTTAATAAACTTAAATTTAACGATAGCAAAACAAAAAATAAATTAAAACGAAACTCTTATAGTATAAGGTTAACACCCTGAGCTACTGCTTTAGATTAGATCAGTTTGTTTGTAACATCATAAAGCAACTGAGATAGAGATATGTAGGCATATGTATGTATGTATATACATATGCATACATCCATACATATTTCACACTACTACCCATCGAAATGTTTTGAAACAATTATTAAAACCATTTTTTTATATTATATTAAATAAAGCAAAATACAATAAAACTTTATATTTGAAACTAATTTCATGTTTGAATGAATATTTCAGTTTAATATAAAGTTTTATGGTATTTGCTTTTTTTAACACAACAAATGTACACTCTTGTAAATAATATAGAAAAATTTGGTCTCAACAATTGTTTGAAAATATCATTTCGATAGGTAGTAGTTTGGAGAGTTTCGTGCTTTAGTTTTGTCGGACACTGTATATGCATACCACAATTCTTAGAATAAAACTGAATAAGCCATGTCGGTATTTCTGTCCGTTCGTCAGTCGGATAACTCGAGTAAATACTTAGCTATCTTCACGAAACTTTGTCTACATATTGCCCTGGACCCAAGGAACTTTGGTATTGCAAATGGGCGAAATCGGAGGTATCAAAACACCACGAAATTTCAGTATCTTTGCAGATAATTTGCACATAGGATTGGCTTTAGGAAAGGAATACGTGTACAATTTTTTTTTTTAAATTGAGTGTTGTCCCGCCCAGTTTATAAGAAAAACTGATATCTCCGAAACTACTTAATCAAACTCTACCAAATTTGATACATATATTTCAAGTCAATAAGCAAAATTTCGAACATTGTTAAAATCGGACAAAAACCGCACACCCTCTCATATAACAGTAATTTTCAAAAATTACAAAAAGCCTGATATTTTAGTCAGCACTAAAGACAATTCGTTCAGATTTATGGGGGGGCCCTAACAAATATACCAAATCTGCGTGGCACCGCCCATTTTTCCAAAATGATACAGAGTTTGATCTATAAGACATATGTATGTACATACATATGCATGTATACCCAAATATCATTCATCTGCCCCGCATAGTTGCGAATATAAGACGAATCCACATTTTCTCTCCCATGGGGGCACTGTTTTAAACTTACGTATGCCTCACGTTCGGCCCGAGGATCACTTGAACCTACTGTGGAAATTATATATGTACATGTACGTATAAGATGAAAATTGAAACAAAAACATGCCTTTGAACAAGTTGCAATTCCTTAGAATGATAATATTTGGATTTCTGTCTTTGACTTAATTCCCGTATTGTAAATTTAAGAACGTCACAAGTAAATTTTATGTACATATATACACTTATACGTTAGAAGCGAAATTTAATTATAAGTACTTATGTATATTTGACAAGTATAGTATGGAAGTTGTTTAATATAATAATAAATAAATATATTCAATTAAAAAAATATTTTAAATATAATATTTTAATATAGCGAAAGGAACAATACTTTATTAAACATATACATACATACACAACTGTTCTCAAACACATTCATTAAAAGCATACCAATTTATTTTAGTTTTTATTTAAATAAAAAAAAAGTCGTTTAGTTTTTAAAAATAAAGATTATTACATTCACTTTTTTTATTGCATACAACAAGCACGGTTTATTTGAAACAAACACTTTGTCGGGAACTTAGACTCTTCCTTACTTGTTTTATAATAAATATTAGAGGGCTGCACGAGAACCAAATTTGGCCGTTCGAAAAAGTTCGCTGCTTTTCGGTCCAACTGCTTCACTTGCTGCCTGCCAATCGGCAACGAAAACAGTCGGTCGCAAAGTAGCAGGCATACTCGGAGATGTTCGTTTTGCTCAAAGCGAACTTTGCGGGAAAAAAATGTTCGAAAACTACTGTACAGTTTCCGAAATTTTTTAGAAGGCTTCGAACACCTAACGTGTGTATGTGCGCATGGATTTATTTTGCGCCAGTTGAGCGATGCGAAAGAATGCGTGCATGTGCACATACATATGTACATATGTAAGTAGGCACGTGGTCACAAAAATACAAATGTACATACTTACATATGTATGTACATATGTGCATATGTATATTACTAGTTAAATTGTGTATAGAAATGATCGAACACACTTTGTATAGAAGAAAATGCCCAACACCGCCAGCAAAAAAAATTATTAAAAATCAGCGGGATTACATTAGTGTACCTACATACATGTAAACATTTTGCATTTAGAACTTTTTAAACTGTTTAGTGAAAATGGTTAACACAGGCAGCGATTTTTTTTTATATCAATACATACTTCGTAACCAAAAAAAATTAGACACATTAAAGGATTTACAAGAATTTCTATATTTTTTAATATCTAAATACATACATGTATATACTATAAATGGAAATACACATCTACATGTATATCCTATGTGCATAGTTATATATTTGCATTTCAACTTTTTATTGAGAGTTTTCAAAATTTTTCTCGGTACATAGTTTGATAGCCCATTTAATTTTAGTATCATAAAGTGCAAGTTTGAAGTAGGTCAAAATTACCGCTGATTTTTGAAAATTTTTTTTGCGGACGGTGTTGCGCGTTTTCTTCCACACAACGAAATTTTAACATACATGCGTCGGCATCGTAAACAAGTTTTCGAAACATTCACAAGTTCTCGACAACTTCTTGGGCTAGCGCGTCATATTTGCTATACAAGCAGAAGCACAGCGAGCAGTTGCAGCAGAAGTTGTCGGCCGCCTCGCTTGTCTACGCTTCGCTGCTCGAAGTCTTCGAACAACACAGCAGCGGTCCAGCGTGTACAGCAAAGTGTAATCGAAAACGAGTATTCTCGTGCAGGGCTCTAATAAATATATTAATTATTTTTCGTTTTATTAAATTAGCATTTGTAAATTTTTACCAATTTGTGATTTAAAATAAAATTATTTTATTGCTTACTAGCAAATACCTGGCGTGCTTTGTTACGCCTCAAAAAGTACAAAGTATGTGACATTTTTATCAGTTTTAGCTATTTTTCTTTTGTCAAACTTTGTAGAAATAAGGGAAAATTCAACAAAATTCCATCAAAAATTCTTTTTTATTAGAATTGTTATAAAAATTCTAAATATGCAGATTTATAGACCATGGAATTTTACTATAATAAAGTGCAATTTCGAAGTAGCAATAAATTTCCGTTGATTTTTGATAATTTTTTTTTTTTTGCTGACGTTCCACATTCTCTTCCATACAAAAAAAAAAATGTTCGAACGTACTTTCTAATTGAAAAGTTTGAAAATTAAATGGAATATCGTTGAATTTTCATATTTTTACAAAGCAAACTGGCAAAAATGTCGTATGCCTATTTTTTCAAATAACTGTATGTACAATTGAGGTTCTCTTGCGCGGGGTTTCCTCCGGAATTATAAAATTTATTGTTTTCGAGACTTTTGCATGACACTCTAATTCGCGTAATAGCAGCGACAGCAACGATCACTTATGTAACACATACATATTTTTAGATGAAATTATAAAATGAAAAATGCATTTTTTCATTATTTCCCACTTGGAAAATTCATTTTATTTGAAAATAAGAAAAAAATCAATTCTCAATTCGACACATCTGGAGCATGAATGAACAAAGAACTTGGAATGCCAACTCTTGAACAGCCACGAATAGCTAACTGCCCATTCGAAAAAGACGGATCCACCAAGTGCACTCCGAAAACTTGAAGCGTTTGTCCTTGCGCTTTATTGATGGGCATGGAAAATGATTGCAAACGTCTAGTTGTGATTATCTTGTTAATGGCATTATTTTATCTTTAAATCGCCGCAATTGGAAAAATAGAACAAACAAAATTCAAAACAAATGCGCACCCGGCCCAACGCAAAACAAATAATCAAAAAAATTTAATCCATACCGTGTAATAAGGGGTGTTTGCTTATAACGCGAAAAATTTGTTACACACGATTGAAAATTAAATTTCAGTCCAAATTCGCACTTTTCCATCAATTTAACGAAAACCCAATACTAAAAAGAAAAACAATATCACATACCTATGCTTTCAGTACTCCACTACGTGTATGAGAAAAATTCAATGCTCAATGTGGATACGATAAATCGAACGGTTAGTAAACAAATGAAATTGACCTTCCCACGACATGTTAAAACAGGCAATAAGCTACATACGTACCAAATTTCTAGCAAATCGAATCATAAATACGATTTACTCAAATAGGACGGTTCCTGGCCCACTTTCTAAAAAAAAAAAAACAAAATTCTGTGAGTTAGTCTAGGCAAAGAGCTACCTACGTACCCAGTTTCAAACACATGGAACTATAAATAACACTTCCCGTACAAAAATTTCTCCGCATGTTAATCTAGGCAAAAAGCTACCCACACACCAAATTTCAAGCAAATCGAATTATAAATACGATTTTTTCGAATAGATCGGTCCCTGGTCAACTTCCCGGAACGAAATTTATTCTTAAACCATCTACATGTACATACATATGCCCTAATATACTGTAAACATTTTTATCGAAATCGGTTTGGTGGTTCTTGAGTTATCAAGTGGTTCTTTTATATATGTACATATATGTATAAGATAAGTTTAAATAATTATACTTTACATATATTAAGTTCATGTTTTTGTTGTTGTTGTTGTTGTAGCGGCTAGTCACGCCCTGTAAAGAGCGGATTCACCCATGGTCGTTGTGGTCAAACTCATCTAGGGGGAGGCCCAAGAGACGTGCTGTTTCGACAGGGTTGGACCAGAGGGAGAGGGGGTTAGATGAGTGGGTTTGAGAAGGCATGTGAATAGGTGATTGGTATCGTGCGGAGAATCTCCACATGCCGGATACATTCCCACTACAGTCGATTCTACGTACCGGAATTACCCGGCCAAGGTCTGTAGTTTCGGCGATCTAACCCTGTTTAGATCGGCCTACCCAATAAGTCGTCTATATTAAGTTCTTCGGTCTATTGACTTATGTATTTCAACAAATATTGTTTGAGTTCAAGGCCATTTATTTATTTATTAAAAAGCCGCTATAACTTCTACTGCTTGAAATTGTTACTTTTTCAAATAACTTCATAGTTATTTTTGGTACTATTATGAAGCCTCATTCGATGGGTCCCGGGCTCAAATCCTGGCCGGTACAAGTAACATCAAAAATTAAAGAAAAGTTCTTTCTAATAGCGGTCGCCCCTCGGCAGGCAATGGCAAACCTCCAACTTACAAAGATCATTGCTGTTCCGAGTCGGTGTAAAACTGTAGGTCAGTCTATTTGTGCTACAACATCAAGACGCATATTGTAGGAAAAGTTCAAACAAACATCAAGCTATGATGCAAACGCCAAATTATTGCTATTATTATTATTATACCATGATATAAATATTTATATGTAAATTACCAATATTTACCAATATTCATAATAGAAAATAATTTTCGCAAGTAGGCAAATTACCAATATTTACCAATATTCATAATAGAAAATAATTTTCGCAAGTAGGCACAATTTCTTTGCTTCATAAAAGAAGAAAAAATCTCTAGGTATAGTAAAACGAAATCCATATTTTCCAATAGATGGTTTTAGTAATCTGTATCTCGCGTTGTATAGGTGCATATAGCGCGTTAGAAAGATAAGATTTTGTACAAAAAAAAAACTTCTCAGACAGTTTTGTAATTTCTTAACTCAGTATTATTTAAGTACGCGTTAAAGGTACTTTTAAATTTTTCTTCAAAAAAACGCACGCCAGGTGGCTGAAAATGTGTGTGTTTATGGTCCTGATACTGTAACAGCCTGGCACCACGTGATTACTTCCTGTTCCTGTCTATAGCAAATGATTTTGCTGGTGAAAAATTCGCCTCAAGCTCAAAAGAAGCTCGTAAAAATCGACTGTCCCAGTTTTTCGCCAAAAGGGACGAGAGAGAGTGGCATTATGAAATTACCGACAAAATGGCAACAAGTTATCGAACAAAACGGTGCATATTTGACTTTAATCGGACCATTCTAGCCATGCTAAATAAAACATTCAGTTTAATGCAAAAATAATCGATTAGTTCTATCAGTCTAAAAAAAAAACACTTCAATTACAACGTTGCTTGGTTAGTTTTTCTTAGTTCGCCTCCGGCGAGGTCGTTTACTTAATTATTTCCATATTGTAAAATGTGAACAAAAACTATTAATATTTGCTTTTTGCTCTTCTGTTTTTGCGACAAGGAGAAAAATGTATATACAATATATTGGAACGATTTTTCGTCATCCTTGTGAAGGGACAGCAGAGCAAACCGGACATTGGACGCTAATAATCACAAAAAATGTCGTGCAACAAGCCGTTATAAATAAAATCAAGCTGTGCATATTATTTGATATGTAAGAAAGTCATTTTCTTTTTAGCCAACTACTTATTTGCATCGTGACTGAAAACCCCCATTCACAAGATGATTTTTTACCTTTCACAATGTTTCGACAATTTTCTTTATAAAATCATGATCAACATATTATTCAAACAATTACTTGAAAGTTCCCGGACCCAAATTAATTTTGGTTTTTAGTTCCTCAATAGGTATGACATCCTACGCGGGATATGATGATGACATTATCAGCGTAGTAACCAACAACAACGAAGAAGAAATCCACCACCACCTGTAGCAGATGAGGAGTCCCTGCTGCCCCGCGAGTCCCGCGTCACTCTGGCACAACTACGATCTGGATACTGTAGCAGGCACAACTCCTACTTATCCAGAATCAACCCCGACATACCCAACACATGTCCGGCATGTGGAGATTCTCCGCACGACACCAACCACCTATTCACATGCCCTCTCAAACCCACTCATCTAACCCCCCTCTCCCTCTGGTCCAACCCTGTCGAAACTGCACGTTTCCTGGGCCTCCCCCTAGATGAGTTTGACGACAACGACCATGGGTGAATCCGCTCTTTACGGGGCGCGACTAGCCGCTACAACAACAACAAGAAATCCTCGTTCTCACGACAGTCGGTTCTACGATACCGGAACGACCCGGATTTATATCCGACCAATGACTGTCACTTCAGCAGCATTCCCCAACATTTTATGGGGAATGTTTTATGCTGTTACTACAACAACAGCAAACATTCCCATTACAGCCTGTTCTACGTACCGGAATGACCCGAGATTCTCACATCCAAGGGCTGTGGCTTCGCCGGTCTAACCCTGTTTAGATCGGTCTACCCCATGCATTTTAAATTATTAGCATTTCACTCAACTGTTCCGTGATTTCGATTGCCTCTAGAAGCTTTCTTTCATGATCGTAAATTAAAAAAAGATATCACAACAAAGCTTAAATATATTAAAAATGTATACAATCTCTCACAATTTTCCATTTGATCAACGAACCAAGCAACCTTGTAGCTACAGAGCGGTCAATATAAATTAGGAATGACAAGTGTGGAGTACTTGGTTTATGCGAATTCATTTTAATGAAAAAAAGTATTTTACATTGTAATGTGTTAGGGCTTTAAGCGAAGTTCAAATGTAACAAAAAGCAACAGAATCATGCTGGTTTAGCAAAATAATATAAACAAACATGCACCATACAAACAATTTTCGCATAAATGTCCAGTCAGTTTGGTCAAAGTGTGGATGAAAAAGGTGGGTATAACTTCACAGCAAGGTATTTTTAGTTTAGGCAGGAATAATATATGTATTAATCTAGGTATGATATACCAAACCTCTTTACTTTACTTTACCTCCACAGCACCGCTACTAAAATTGAAAACCGGCACTGTTGGTGTTAATCCGAATTGGAAGGGTTTCGCCGCCCGCTATTCAAGTCATGGTTTTTTCGGTCCCGAAATATCAAGTTAATATCAAACAACGCACACAAAAATCATTCACACAGTTCAATTTGAAGAAATCCGTTATAGCAGACGATTATGAATTCACAGATCACAGTTCAATACGAGAATGCAAGTATTACATTAAAAAATTGGAGTAAAGTAGAATAAAGAATAATTAAAGTATCTACAAGGGAAAAATTATTGAAAAGGTATACATATAATACATAAATCTACAAAAAATAATATCTATAGTATACGTATTTATAGTAAACATTTATATACATACATACATACACACACATACATTTGTATATGCATGTATCTATTTATCGAAATACTGGCTTATTACACCGAAAACCAACGAAACAAATTTTATAAATATTATGGATACCAAATTTTACGACATGGATTTAATTATGCGTAAAAATATTAAAAGCAAACAACTAATTCATATAGCATACTCACATCACTATTCGAACCAGAGAAGTTAAATGTCGGAGCACTTGAAGCGGAGAAATTGAATGCCGGTTTAGCGGTTGTCGTATTCGCTTGCGTTCCAAAATTGAATCCTCCCTATAAAAACAGTAAATAATATTTGCAAAAGGAAAAATAAGCATTTATAAACAAATATAACTTACACTCGACGTAATTTGTGCAGAGATTCCGCCGAAATTGAAAGCCGGTTCGGACTTTTTCGGTGCTGATGCACCATCGCCACTCGTATTTGTTGCCGCCGCGCCGAAATTTCCGAAAGCCCCAGAGTTGGTAGCGGCCGTATTGGCACTGCTATTGCCAAAAGACGGGGGTGCGCCGAAAGAAGTCGGTACTGTCGACACATTGCCGAAAAGATTTTGTGTTGACTGCGCAGTCGATGTGGATGCCGAAGAGCCAGCACCGAACATTGTGGCAGGGCTTACTGTTGAGGCATTAGCAGCTACACTGCCAAATGTAGCACTCCCACCTGAAGCTGTAACGTTGGCGCCTACACTTATAGCGGGTGCCAAAGGCACAACGAAACTGCCGAAAACAGGTTTTGGTGCTTCATTTGTAATCGATATTCCAGCATTACCAGTGGGCGCACCGAAAGTGAATCCACTCTTTGGCCAACTCGTTGCGGATGTAACCATGTTGCCGCTGGTTGTTGTGTTGCTACCTGCGCCTGGTGTAGTAACATTGGACGTCGATGAACCGAAAACAAATGACGCAGTAGTAACTTGAGTAGTGATGGCGGACTTATTGGCACTTCCGAAAATCATTGTTGCTGACGCTGTTGGTTTGGACTCGCCACTTACAGACAGTGTGCCACCTTGACTTATAGTGCCGAAGGGATTTGCATTCGTCGCTGGCATATTAGCAGTGGATGATAAAGTCGGTGTGGCTGAGGTAGTAGTTGTCTTGGCCGACGAGGTGCTTGCACCAAATGTGCCAAATATATTGGCAGGCGCAGTAGGTAATGTTGATATCGTTGTGCCAGGCACAGATGCAACTGACGACGGAGCAACTGAAACAGTAATGGGTGTGGTATAATTGCCAAACATTGGTTTTGAGGATGGAGAATCGGCGACACTGCCTGTGATGCTGCTACCAAAGCTGAATCCACCTGCAGAACTTGTAAATGTTGAAACAGTGGTGCTACTTGTAGTGGAAGACGCCGACGCTGACGTTGATATTGGTGCTGTAGTCGCGGTATTGTTACTGCCAAAACTAAACATGGGCTTAACTGTAGCAGTCGACGTAGTGGTAGATATCGTTGTTGCTTGACTTAGTTGAGTGGTCGGAGATGCGCCAAAAGAAAACGTGGGTTTTGTCGTGGACTTTGTTACCGAATTTGTGGATTCAGTTGGTATGCCAAATGAGAAACCACTAGTAGTTTGTGCTTTTTGTGGTGCTACGGCATTACCAAATGAAAAGCTTCCAGCAGCTGAAATTTTGTCGCTTAACGTAACCGGCGTAAGTTCTGATTTTGATGAACTGTCGTTAACATTAGTAACAGGAGACACTAAACTGAATTTCACAGTTGGATCTGTTGCCGTGTTAGCCTTTGGAGGTACTCCAAATTTAAAATTTATTTTGTTAGTTGTATCCAATTCATTGCTAGCAGGAGTAGTGGTTGAACCAAATTTAAATGCACTAGGATTTACTTCAGATATTTCTTTAGAGGGAAGATTACCATTATCTGCGACATCTCTGCTCTCTTCATCTTTGCCTTTCCCTTTGGTAGTAATTTCCTTTTCATTTGGGGCTGATATAGATTTTATGCCAAAACTGAAGCCACTACCTCCGGATATTGGCGGAACTATAGTAGTAGAGGTTCCGAAAACAAAATCCTTAGAATTTTCTTTTTCAGTCTTTTGATTGAATGCGCCTATTACAGTCGGCGCCACCACCACCACCCCCGAATCCTTTGTTGGCGTTCCATTCGTAGTGGTAGCGAATCCAAATGTGAACTGCGATGACGCGGTTGAGCCAAACATAAACTTAGGCCCATTGGAAGGTGCGTCGGGCGTTGTGGTACCAGGCTTTGCTTGTTCACAACAAACACATTTGTTCCGTGCTGCATCGTTTCGTGTCATACATGCTTCGCATTCCCATTTGGCGGACATTTGGGCAGTAGCCAGTGATTTGAAAGCAGCATCGGGCGGCGCATTCGAAACTGCCAAAGTTGTGCTATCAGCAGTACTGAAACCAAAGTTATATTTTGTGCTTTTTTTGGTGGTTGTAGAGCAAACGCTGCCATCGCCGCTAACTCTGTATGGATTTTTCGTCTGGCATGCAACACAATCGTCGCAGTCACTTTTATTATTGATAAGGCAAGTGGGGCACTCCCAGGTGTTTCCTTTTGCTTTAAAAGCATTACCGAACGAGTTAGACTGCCAGTTACTTCCTGCCAATTTGGTAGACGTTGTTGCGCCTTTACGAGGTGTCTCGCAGGATGCACACTTATCCGCCTGTTGTTTATTTCTCACCATACAAACATCACAGTCCCACTCAGTTGAGGATTTTTTAAACTGATTTCCAAAGCCTGAAGAACCGCTGGCTAGAGGTGTTGTTATAACAGAGCGCATAATAGTTGGCGGAATAGATGTTGATTTCGATTGAGGAGTTTCGCAGGCGACACATTTATCTAAATTGCTCTCATTACGAATTAAACATGTTTCGCATTCCCATTTGTTGGTCGTAGCTTTCTTAAATTGATTACCGAAACCAACATTCACCTCGATGCCTCCTGCTTTCTTTACATTTTCCTTTGAATTTGGCGGCAATGCAACGGGGTCCTTAAGAGCGTCTAGCACACTACCGCTTTTAAGTTGGGGCAATACAATATCTTCGCTTTGTACATTACGTTGCGTAGACGATAACGGAACAATCTTACAAATTTCAGAACACACCACACTTGGTGGACTAAATTTATAGTTTTTACTAACAGCAATGCTATTTTGTTGTGACGAAGCTGTGTCATTAACGCAGGCAAAAGTTATTGGTACAGAAAATTTGAAATTCAGTTTAATTTCTGTAGCGACTGCTTTGTTTTCCTTTCCATTAGGGTTGGTATCCGTTGTGTTTGCTTTTTTATTAGTGTCTTCATTAAAATTGAATGAAGTTTTATTGGACAAAGTGATGGTACTACCACCACTCCCAATAAGTGAGTTTGGCTCAACTGTCGACTTTGATTTGGCCATGTTATCGAGGGTGGAAATGTCACGCTTACTAGTTCCGTCCAATGCCACATTTTTAGGCATCGGCAGAGTTATATCGAATTTTGGCACAGATTGCATAAGTGGGAATGCAATATTGGGCAAGTTAACTGCTATAGACGATTCATCATCCTCAGCAATAGTTGCGTTTTTCGATGCAGTTATGCGGGCAGATGTACGAACTTTGCTCTTTATTTTATTTGTGTGTGGCTGTTGATGTTGTTGTTGTTGACGAACTTCCGAATCGTTCTTGCCTGCTACATGGTTTTCATTAACCATGGGCAACGTATATTCGCCACAATCGACAATTGAACGCGTGATACTACCACTGTTTTGCATTGTAATTTGTCGGGAACGTTCGGTGGTGCTTTGCATCTTTTTCATCTGTAATAACTGCGACATCGATGGTACTTGTAGTTCCCTTACAGGGGGTAGTAATGTTGAGTTGTTCCTGAATGTTGGTTGTAGGGTCACGGCTGGACGCGAATACGGCGTTCGCACTTGTGAAAGACGTATTGCGCGTGATGCTTGTAGATCAGTTTCATTTAAACGAGATTTGGCCTGCATCAGAAACTGGGGATTTGGCTTAACATTTGTATTGGCCATTTTCTTAGCTTCGCTTAAAGGTGTAGCAAAATCATTTATCAAATCCAAAATACGCTTCGCTGTACTAGAAATAGCTGAGTTATTTTCTATAATATTACTTCCTAGGCCGACAATGGCGTTAGAACCTCCCGTATTTGCAATAATAGAGTTATTCGATGATGAAAGTGTCGACAAGCTTGATGTAGGGCGTATTATTGTTGGTGTAAGGCTGCTAATCCTGCTTGCTCCGGAACCAACACTATATTTTTTATAGGCTGCAGCACCACCATATGTTGTTTTCCCCTTGTAGAAAGGCGAGAATGTATTCAAAAGTCGACTATCACTCAGAGCTGAAGTACTGCCATAGATGGAAGCGTTAAATTGACGTCTATTAAGAGAAGTCAAAGAGAGTGTTGAGTTATTTAGAGCATTTGCCGAATCACCAGCATTCGCTGCGCCAGAAAATAGTGATTTACGACCTTCTAAATGCGAATAAAAATTTATGCCATTTCCAAAAGACGGTGTACGGCTCTTTTTACCATTTTGACCATTTAAATTGGACATATTAAATAGCCCTGTTTTACGTTGGCCCATTGTCAGGATATTAGGTATTTCAGAGATTGTACCCAAGCAGCCTTCACTGCTTTCCGAAGCGGAATCAACATCCACATTGGTAATGTCTGCTTCATCAGCGCCGTTTAATTTCTGTTTCTTATTTCCGGACAATATCAATGAATCTCCATTTAAATTTCCGCGGGTTTTCACATCTGCTTTAATTTGATCATCTCGGTCTACGCGACCTTCCAATTTATCCCTTAAATGTTTTTCTTCTTCAATTATATTGGCTGAAGTATTTGTATCTGTAGATTCTGCATATCGTTTGTTTATATCTCGAATACCACTCAACGATTGCCGTTTAATTTTTGAGAAATCCATTGATATAATTCGATCGCTAGCTGTCTGGGACGTTGATGGAAGATGCAACGTACGTCTTGAGCTAAAAAAAAAATTCTCAATAATCATTTTTTAAGAATAATATTTATATTCCTTTAAAAACACGGAATAATTTAAAATATACACAAAAACGTAAAAAAAAAATTTGTCTGTCCCACTAAAATATTTCACTCAACACTTATTTATTTGATTGGCGATATAATCGCTTAAGCTATTTTGGCCGAACTTCTCCTACAATTTCTAGTGTGCGTCTTGCTGTTGTAACACAAATTGAGAGAAAATATTTTTGTGAGAAGTTATTTCAATCAGAGATTTGCCATTGCTTGCCGAGGAGCGTTCGCTATTAGAAAAAACTTTTCTATAATTTTTGGATGTTACTTCCCCCGAGCTGGCTTCGAACCCGGGACCCACCGAATGAAGCGCGCACATGTTACACACTCGGCTACGGCGGCCGCCTACTCAAAATGTAAATGTTTTAACGTTTCGTTTTAACAAAATTAAATAACATTTTTATATTTGCATATCCCGTCGCTTAGGACTAGATTCGGACTAGCAAAGGGAGAAAAATGTGAGTCGTTGATGTAGCGGCAACTCACACCATTCAAGATCGGCTTAATCATGATCGTTATTACAAAACTCATCTAGAGGCGGTCTAAGTAGCACGCAGTTTCAACCGGTGCGGACCGACTGTAGTAGGAGCAACACGCAGCAGCGAAAACATTTGACATGGCAATGCTTTATTTTGTGATAAATAAAAACATTTTTATTACGAAATCTTAGGATTCCCTGAGATAAAGATTGCTCGGGAAATGAGCTACCCAAGCTTATGAGTACCGAAGTACATTTTTCTATAACGCTAAGTTGTCGAAAAAAATTTAAAAAGAGCACCGACGATTCGGTACATTGAAGATTATACTGTCAATGTTTTCTGCCATACATTGGTTCTGGATAAGTAGTAGTTGAGTGTACTAAAATGTCCTGATCGTTCTGTGAAGCTGGCATATTTAAGTTATATTTAAACCCTATCTGAAAGCTGTCGGGTGTAATGGCTGAAGGCACCCTGTTACAGTCCAAAGTGTGGCGTTTTGAGACTTACTAGGAGGTTTCACTAACGATTGGTGAAAAAAAAATTTGCATCAAGAAATATCCTAAACAATCCTATTAGTTTCTTCATTTAATATTTCATTTAATATCCTGGAAATGCCGTAATATGTACTAAATTACCTTATTGCAGATTTTTTTTCCAATGTTTTATCGTTTGTATTTGATCTATTCGTATAATTCTCTTGTGTTTTAGCATCCATGGCAGATGATGGAACGAAGTCATACGATTGCTCTATATTCTTTTGATTATATGCATTCGCTTCAGTGAAATAGTTCAAGGTGTGTGAGGTTGAGGGTTTTGATATAGTATCTTCTGACAAAGGAGACGTATAAATATTTCTACGGCTGACATCAATTGAAGGAGTTGAAGCTATTAAAGGCTGATGATTAACACTTGTAACCTACGAAATTTTTGAAAATGTAAATATTAAGACTTCTTTTATTATTATTTTACGTACATCAAAACTGATCCGCGATCGTTTGCTGGGTGGTTGGTTAATATACCCCGATGACTTAATTGTGCGTTGTGACATTTGCTTTGACGCTGCGGGTTCGTTGGGCAATTCATCTTCACTGTTTTTGTCACTATCGTCCTGATCTGAGTCTTTATTGACGTTATCACTGTGACTTCCCAAGTGGTCTTTATAGTCACTACGTACAACAGCTCGATCTGCGTAAGGGTCACAGTCATCACTAGCATATTCATCGTCTTCAATTTCTAAGCGACGACGACGACGTGCCGTTCCTACACTGAAACTTCCGTTTAAGGAATCATTGTTTCGCATTGACGGTGAAAACCATTTAGAGAAGCTGCTAGGGATTATGCTAGACACTCGCGATTTTACTTTTCCAATAATAGACTGAAAATGCAATGAAAACATTAGTGTTTTGATTGTACCTAAATTGTCAGATTTTTATATTTGGAAGAAATTTCTACAGTAATAAATCAACTAGTATAAAAAAAATTGTGTTCAAATTAAACGTAAAAAATACATAACAGCTTCATTAGCATACTGTACTCACATTATTTGCTGAGCCCGCCAGTTCTTCTAAGGTGTCATCGTCATCATTGCTGCTGTCAATTTTCATAGTCGTCTGTATTAAATCGTTCCTTCGAACAACGTTGCGATCAGTTTCATACTCCCCTGACATTGCTAGGATATGCGCGACAGCGGGAGACCACTATTTTTGACTAATAAATTCGCTTGCTTTAGCCACGATTCCAATGCATTAAATTATACAGGTATTCAATTCGATTCACACATCCACACATACACACACGTCTCGATGCTGAAAAATGTTATCCCCCCTATTGCATAAATCACCAGAGTTCAATTTAAGGAATTTGTTTTTTCCGTTAAATTTTTATTATAGTCCGTAAATTTCAGACTGAAAATTTTAATATTAAACCCTGTGGAAATCTAACAAAAAAATTATGGCTTTCTTGGCCTCGAGTCGCCATCGACGACTGCGCTGCTATTGCGGCACGTTACTTCCACTTCTTTCTGTTGCCAGTAATTTGCTATCTCACTCGACACAATTGCAAACTGTTAGCTCACTACGATTGTTCTCTTTCCCTTAAACACATTCCAAACGAATCTTTCCTCTGCCGTTTTCAACGTTTTCGCTGTCAATCACCATCGACTTTTGCCACTTATTCATGACAATCACAGCGAAATCACCATTTACTTTTATAAATATTTATCCACTTGCACATTCAAAAATTCACTATCTTCTAAACGTCTTTATTGATATTGTTGTAGCTGAAAATTTTTAAATAATTTTTACCCAGAGTTCGCTGAAAAATATATTTTTTACACCTCGCAGAACCACGATGAAGAAAACAACGATGTGAAGAAACGCGTGAGTACGAACGAGAATAAACGAACAAGCAACGAGCTATCAAGCTTCAGTCGTTCAAATTAAACGAATCGACAAGTTATTTAACGAGGCGAAATGGCGGGTTAGTTCCAGAGTTGCTACAAAAAACGTAGATTCCAAAGAAGTTGGATCGCGTTTCATATCCTCTGGCAAGAACTCTCGTCCGATTCCACTGCACCGGAAACCCATTTCATCTAATTAGATTCTTGTATCAATCATCTTATTTTTGGTATGGTCTTGCTTTCTGCTTATTGTTGTCGTAAGCGAGAGTTTTGTTTGGGCATTTGAAAGCATACTTTTTTATTCCCAACATGTCGTGAAGTAAGAAAGTTCGGGCCCAGTGCGCTATTTTGTGCGAGAGGACGCTACGCTATACGATATTGCCACAATGAAAAATGGCTGTCAAACTACAAAAATGACAGTTGAACGCGAACTCTCGCATACTTCCTACTTTTTGCGAAGACCATTTTGCTTATGTATAAGGAAAAACCATTTATTCTTTATCTATACTACTGTTTATAATATAAATGAAACATTTGCGAAAAACTACAGAATGGCATACTGGATTTTAATTTTTTTTTTAAGAATATGTACGTTAGGGTGTATTTTTTGGGGAATGTTTTATGTTGTTACAACAACAACAAGTTGTTTTTAAACAAATATTTCCAGTACACAAACACATCAAATTTAATACGTTGTATTTTTTTAGGCTTAGCAACGTAAGCTGGGTATGCATATGTACGTAAGTTATAGAAATATGTATGTATGTTTGCTTACTAAACAATGCGAATCCATACCAGGTGATGTTGTGCGTACATTAACAAATATGTACACTAAAATAATTATAACAAACACATAGCAAGACGAATTGATACATGGATCCACTTTGAGCGCATAGTTTTGACATTCAGTCCAGCAAGCCAATTCGCTCAGCTGCTTGTTCAACAACTTATATGAACTCGCCTTGGTACCAAAACTACTGTTTTGCTAGGCAAAAAATGCGTTCATTTACACCTGGACGACCTGATGTTTACACAACAGTTTTTATGCTGTTACAAGAACAACAACAAATGTTATATTAATGCATACATATATCATATTAAAGCAATTCAATCAAATAAGTTAATATTTCATTTTCCTTTTCCCGGTTTGAACTTTTTGATACCAACTCGATTCAAGTGGTTATTAATTGTTTGCACAGATATGATAGTACAGACATGTTCCCTGAAGTGAAGCCAGGTGGGTTGGTCACAAGTGTGTTTTCAGCAATTCAATTTTTATTTGTTTGCCTTTTTACATTTCTGGGTTTAGAAGAGATTTGGGTGTGTGTTAGATCATCTCAATCTTTCCGAACTTTTTCAGCGCGTGGATCATCTGAACGCATAACAACATATCCCAATTTGTATCTTCGATTATCGCCGTCTTTAGCGTAATAGCCGGCCACGCCAACAGTTGCCATTGCTAATCCTATTAAAGCTAATACAGACCCACCAACAATATCAGGTATCTCATTCCACGCTCGTTTAAGAAGGCCATGGGAATTGCGCACGGCAGACATGTTGTAAATCTATAACGTAATTAGAGATTCGTCACTAAATAATAATGGAATTGGCATATAAAACTTACAATATTTAGGATATGACCAATAAAGTTACACAACAGGAGCAAATGTAATGCAATCAAACAGCTGTCAAAAATACGTTGCCATATTGATTGAATAATGGGTCGGATGAGCCAACTTCACTTAAGCCGATGTCAGATAAAACATTTTCGATTCACTTCAAATTTTGAACTTTGTTTGACAGCGAAGCGGAACGTGCGACTTGGTTTTCAAATGGGGTAGGCCGATCTAAACAGGGTTTAAATCGCCGAAACAACAGTCCTTGGCCGGGTAAAACCCGGGTCATTCCGCTACGAAGAACCGACTGTCGTGGGAATGACACTGACACTCTGGGACAATTACGAATTGGGTACAGTAGCAGGCTTAACTCCTACCTATCCAGAATCAACCCCGACATACCCAATACATGTCCGGCATGTGGAGATTCTCCGCACGACACCAACCACCTATTCACGACAAATATTGTCGACAAAAATTGCGATTGCAAGATCGTTTAAAGTTAGTCAATCGCACTACTGTTCTTGATTTCAGTTAAGGGACATAAATAATTGACAACAGCTGCTCAAACTGATTATTGTCTCGGAATGAAAATGATTCGAAAACTATACAAACTCAGTCGAAGTCAAGAGCACAACCACCAAAACGAGTCGAAAATGCATAAATTTTACTTTTCAAACCAAATCGAAATGCCGAATAGGCCTGAAAACTTGATGTCGTCAGCGAGTGGTTGACAATCCCCCCCCCCCCCCCCTCCCTCCCCCCATATGCCACTTTCAGAAAAATTGTTTTTATTAATCGTAGAATAAAATACAATGTTAATTGATATATGTTATATATTAGGCAAAGGTAAATCACGTGTCACACTTCGTCACAAATCTATTCTGTTTAACTTTTTGTAAAAATCACTCAAAACTCTGAAAAAAAAACAACTTTTTTAAATTAATTATTAAAATGACAAACTATTTTCATTAAAGTTATGAAGTTTATTGTGAACATATGCACATATCTATATCAGTAAGACGCGCAGAATCTGTGTGTTTGTAAGGATAGTCTTGAACCTTTAGCCGCAGTGACTGCTGAAACAAAAACTTGCAACTTCTTGCCGGTTTTGCGATTTCGTACTTTCTTGCAAGTTTCTTTCATTGAGAGCAAATTTTTGTTACGCTCGGAAATTTAGTTACTGGATAGTTTTTTATTGGAGAATACGAAAACATATCTATTGTTATCATCATTAATAAATTACAAAAATAAAAATTATTTTGGAAATGCTCTAGTATTAGAGATTAATAAAAAACATTGCAAGTGTGTTAGAATATTTGCCTAAACTGCTCAGCAATATCTTATTGGATTTATATTCTTAATTTATTCTTCGTAATTTTCTGTTTTGATGTCGTTAAGGCCTAGCTCTTCATTTTGGTCGAAGGTGCGTTCGTATTTTTCTATTCTCAGTTTGCTGTCTAATTCGAAACCTTCTTCCAAAGACTGAATGTAACTATTGCCAGCTGGATCTTCCAAAATTAGAGTGACTTTTAATTGCAATGCTAATATTTCATCAAACTTATTAATGACATTCTCCAACCGCTTTTTACTCTCATCGTCAACTGAATCGCGAAAAAGAGAACTCTCGTCCTGAAGTTGGTCTTTCATTGCAACTAAAATACCTTCTACGGTAGTGAAGCGTCCCCCAAGAGCCGATGGGCCAACTTCACACTCCAGTTCTGGAATTTTAAGGCAGCAAGTTTCGGATTTCAAAACATCACGTGTGAAATCTTCCTTATCTTCCACTTTGACTTCAAAACGTATACCCATTTCTTCAATTCCACCGCCAGATTTAACTTCATTCGTTTTACAACCACATGATTCGCATACTGTTGCCATTATAACAACATCTTTAAAGTGCGGAATTTTAGTTAACTTCATATTTGTCTCACAAGGCGATCCACAATTTGAGCACAATGTTTGAAACTGTAAAACTTCACCATGTAGGTCATCAATACCCCAGGCATCTTCAGCAATAGGTTTAAGGAGATGGGTTCCTTGCTTTTCAGTTTTCTCTTCATTATCGATGGTGTCATCTACACTAGCTAAATCTTTTGGAGAATAAATACCTATGTATAAATAAAAGATTAATCGATGTACATTTTCATTTTGTGTAGATTAAGCAAACTTTTGTTCTTATGAATAACTTTGACTCACCGAGAGTTTGATCCTGGTTTTTGTTTCGCTCGAAGTGTTTAATTTTACAATTAGGGTCCGAAGAAGGAGCTAGAGGATTCTCAACAAAACTGTTTCCGCTAATGTCTTCCAAAATTAAGGTAAAACTACTACGCAGTTCTCTCAAAGTAGTTAACTTTTGAATGTAGGTATCAATGGCTACCGCATCATCGGGATGGTCAATTCTTCTAATTTCCTGGTCCTGAGTTAGGCCTCGTATTGTTCTTGCAATTATACCTTCCACTGTTGTTATTTCGCCATTTTGACTTTTAGACGGTATTTCCAGCTCTACTTCTGGGATGTGAACAGATGTGTAATCAGAGCGCACCACCCTTCTATTCAAATCTTCAGCACATTTTACACTCAATTCGATGCGAACACCTTTTTTTTGTATTTCCGATGCAGACTGAATTTCACTATTTTCATAGCCGCAATGTTCACACTTAAAAGACATCAGTACAACCTCTTTGTAAAAAGGTATTTTAGTAAGAAGTAGGCGTGTATTGCCAGAACGAAAACAGTTCATACATGCCGACTCTATTTCCGTAGATTCTGGATCAGGATCATCGGCATCAATGTTTCTGAATAGAGGTTTACTTTTCTCAGCCGCATTCGACGACATTTTCGCACATTTTCTTTTTTTCTTCTATTTAGAAAAAATAAAGTTCTCATAAGTATGTATGTAGCGCTGGCAAAATTAAACGAAGAACTTGATACAATCGATTATTTTATTTCGGTTAACGATTGAAACTAACCGATGATTTCCTTTCGATTAATAAAACGATTAACCGAAAAATTAAAAACCACGATCTTAAAAATAGGTGTAAAGGATTGACGTCATTTAAAGAAACTAAACACCACACCTTTTCTATTGAAACATTTTGTTTAAAAACCTTAATTTTTCTGAATTTTGTGTGACTTTTTACAATAAGTTAAAGGCAGAAACGCACTTCATAAGAAATTATGACTGAACTTAATTTTGTATCGGGTCTGTTCAGAGCCTATCTATACGCCATGGGATCCAGTGGTTCACTTGTGAACGACTGGATCTCGTCCTTGAGTTCACGGAGATGCCCCCTGACGTGCCTGGGAGGCGAATCGGCCATTTGTAGGTTCCTGTTCGAGTGTCCCTTTCGGTGGCATCCAATCAGAATTCCTTGTATGTTGTCAACAACGTTTCTTGGAATAATTTTACTGGATAGCGTTTTCGTATTCGAAAACTTGCGAGAAACTAGCAAAGTTTGGAAAATTGAGAGAGTGAAAATGACAGCTGAACTTGCAAGTTTTACTGGATTTTTATTGGATAAATTTCTACTACTTTTTGTAAATGTCTCTATTATAGTAGGGTGTACAGGTGAGTAACAATCTTGCATACTGATTCTGGCCAAGGCGAATCGACACAAGAGCAGCTCACAAGACTCATCACACAGCAATGTTGGATTTTTGCAAGAATGATAGAATACCAGATAACGCTGGCAGCGCAGGAGAGGCAAGTACGAAGTAACGGAAGTGCTTTTATCATCACCTTCTCAAAAAACGTAGACAAAAAAACATAGATTACAAAGAAGTTGCATAATTTCACCTGATATGCCACCAGAATATTTTAGCTTATTTCGCCGTACCAGAATATTTGACATTCACTGATTGATATTAGAATCCGATTGGATCCAATTGGTTTGTGGTGTGGTGAAATAAGCTAACATTTGTTACCACAGGATAATTTCACTGATGCAACTTCTTTGTAATATACGTTCTTTTACCTTCTTTTCTCTGCATCACAAAGAACGTAGATTACAACGAATTTGCCTGTCGTTTCGTTTCCTGTGGCAGATTTTTCGTAAAATTTCACCGCACCAAAAATCAATCGGATCAAATCAGATTCTTATTTCAATCAGCAAAAGTTTAATTGGTTTGGTATGGTGAAATTGGACAAGATTTTCTGTTATAGAAACGGTGGGAGCGATGCAGCTTTTTTGTAATCTAAGTTCTTTATGCCTCATAAGTCAAATGAATTTGAAGGACGATAAGCAAAAACCAAATACATATAAATTTTGCCTTAGTTCTTGCAAAGAACATTAAATTATTGGCATAAGTAAAGAATAGGGTCCACTGAGCTAGAAAAAAATAAGAAAGTGGACGTGGTCTGCCTTTTTCTACTGATTCTTATGGTGTAAAACTTTTCTTCCGCAAATGAATGGGGAGGGTGGTATGGAGGGGTAAAGGGGGTATTTTCAATATTTTTAATAGCTTATATTTCAAAAAATATATATAGGCCCCCCTATTCGTTTTCCGAAAAAAAATTGGACACCGTAATAATCAGTGGAATAAGGCGGACCATGCCTTCTTTTGATTTTTTTCTAGCTCAGTGGACCCTATTCTTTACTTGTTCCATAATCATTAACGACAAATGTAAACGCTTCCCAAGAAAAACTTTTTTTAATGCAATGAATGCATAAATTCCATTGCTTATTGTGGAACAACCTTATATTTTGGGGTTGTTTACCATATTGAATTGACAGAGTAAAAGCTTTGAAACGTTAACACTGTTCCATTTGTTAACAGCTGATTTCACGACATTCACCGGCAACCAGAGATATATATTTTTGAAGAAAATGTAAGAATATTATGAATATAAAGGCATAGAAGGGAAAGTAGAATACATTTTTACACATTAAAGAAAACACAAAGCTGTGGAAATGACGACATTGAGGTTGATGGCGCGACTTGCCCAAAGTTCTTTTCGGCAACAGCGAGGTCGCATGCAGCTATCTGTTCTGGCTGCAACCAACAGAAGACCTGGGACTTTTCTGAATTCGCATTACACAATACAATGCGCACCGCTCGCTCCATTTGCAAGCAATCGCTTTTCTTTTAGCACCAAAAAATCACCTGATTTAGCGGGCAAAACCGATTCAAAATCATCGCCAGTTCTAGCGGATGAAGAGATATTTGGTGAAGCATCTAAGCTTGGGCTCTTTGCTAAATTCAAAATGATGTACAAAAAATATTGGTATGTACTTATACCGGTTCATGTCGTTACATCGATAGGTTGGTTTGGAGGTTTCTATTATTTATCTAAAAGGTGAGAATGCAATTTAATAATTTTTAATTTGAACTCATTAACGTTCGTAATGTTTGATTTAGTGGTGTAGATATCCCGTTATTATTGCAACATATGCATCTAAGCGAAAGCATCGTGGAACGTTTTCAAAACTCGAGCATGGGACACTATGCGATTGCCTATCTTTGCTACAAAGTGGCGACACCGTTACGTTATGCAGTTACTTTAGGTAGGTAAATTTATGTAATGCTAAAAACTCACTAGGCGGCATTTGTTCTCTACGAATTTCTGTTCTAATGCTTGAGCGACAGTTCCATAAAATTGATAACTAACCGACTAGTTCTAAATCAAATTTTTCATAAGTTGCATACTACTTATTTTCTTTATAATCTTTTCGTAGGTGGTACAACGGTGTCCATAAAGTATCTTGTACAAGCGGGACATATTAAACCAATGCCCACTAAACGAGAGTTAATGCAATTGTATGAAAAAAATAAAGCTGACCGCGCTGCAGCCAAACTGGATGAATTGGATGCAACACAAAAAACTAAGGAAAAATAATGATTCAAATTCATGAACGCTTATATGTCAATGGACTCGACTATTTTATACGGATTTGGGATTCGATTTTGTTTTGACGGGAAGAATAAAAAATTTTAGATGTGATGAGCATTATTTATTTTATCCTACATTAAAGAAATGCTAACTTCATATAATTTAAAATTTTCTGGTAGAAACTTCGAAAACCGACCATTAAGTTGGGTTAAAAACTTGGCTCCTCCCTCATTTTAAAACTGCATTACTTTCTTGGAATTGATTTACATTTTTCTTTGGTAACATATTTTATTTATTTTTTTTTTTTGTTCTCTAATGACTGAGTTTAAAAAATAATTAGTATTAACTTACTTTACAATTTCGTTCATGCAAAATTTCTTATTAATTATGCTGGTAAAATACTTGATGCAGCTATACTTATTAGTTCATGGGCAAAGTAAGGGTACGGTTTAGTTTTTTTTAAAAAGGTGTCCAAATGTGCGAAATTTTTCATACACGTGTAGCCAATGGAACCAGCAATTATTTAAAACAAATCCTTGCAATTACATATGTATGTACATATATAATTATGAATTTCTACAGGAACAGGGAGCGGGTCCCCTGTTCTGCCGTAAACCAGTAATTAGAATCCCGCCTACTAAGAGTTATGATCCTGAATGGGTTTGAGGGCCAAAGGCGGGAGGCCCTCGGGCGAACAACGCGATCTTGAATATTCGTTTGGACTTGACAACTGTAATTTTACTTTAATTTTGACTATACAAACACACAAACAAATACACATACATACATATGTACCTAATAAAATTCTAGTTCACTCTCCGAAAAGAGCCAATGCTATAGCAACGAGAAACTAAACAGTGTACACAAGTTGATTGTTGTCAGAATAAATCGAACGAAAGCCGTATAGTTTGTAGTTTGTAAAAAAAATATAAAACAAAGCTGTAGAAAAAAGCGAAAATATATTTTGCTAAATTAGAAATAAATTTTTTATTGCAATGGACACATTACCAGATGAATCCGTTGATATTATTGGCACATCAAATGGGAGTCAATTCTTCGACGATGTCATTGGCCACGTTGAAGACATTGTACTTGGCGAAGCATTTCAGGTTAAAAAAAATTGTTGCATTACGTTTGTAGATTGTATGTATGTATGTGTACATAAATCATACCATAGACACTGCACAATAACTTCCTCGAGAAATATTGGCATTGCATAGAGAACACCGAAGAGAATAAACTAGAGTACATGGATATATTTCAAGAGTATACGAATACCTTTGAGGCATTCTTAATTGACGAACTATGCACACGGATGACTGACTTCAATATGAGTCGTTTTGCCGAAGAACTTGAGTATTTAATTGCATTGACAAAAAAAAACATTAAATGATTTGTTTTTATGTAGGAGCAATCAAGTTTTCGATGATATATTAAGTAACGGCGAGATCTTTGAACTTTTACATTCATTTAGCAGTTTTGAGACGTTCAAAGAACTTATGTTGGACTATCGCAACACGAAGGAGGGCAATATGAAGCACCTTGATTCCAATATCCTTGTCACAACTCCCTATGCAATGGCAACATCAAAAATTCCAATAGGCATCGATGAGGACGAAGGTAGTGATATCTAAAAAGAAATATATGGGCATCTTCGCAAACTTCCAATACGTAAAACATCTTTGAATTATTCTTACAATACTTGTGTATGTATTGTATATCCTTAAAAAAAAATCCTTTAAATCAAAGAAGTGAATTGTTAAAAAATTAAACACAAATAGCTTTTTATTTAGAACAGGTACCTTATTTTTTCAATTTAAATATTTGAATACCACTTCCGTAAACAAAGCAACGTTTGGATTTATCCACAACCAGACCTTTGACGTCCGAAATACACGTATAACAAATCAATTCATAATGTTGATCATGTATCTTAACTATGTTAATAATCTGGTCTAAGCCCGAGGTGTACGCGCAAATTGTTTTACCATCGCTAAATAATTGAACCGCAGTAACTTGTGCTGAGTGCGCATTAAGGAAAAGGTATTTATTTTCAATTCGAAATGTTTTCGCTCCATGCAGCTGTAACGAGGTATACGAAACTGACTGATCATCACCACCGGTGAGTACATGCAGTACACGGATATCATGCTCAAACAATATGTCCATTGCATTAACTCCGCTCGCATGGTGCGACAAATGAATGGGTAACTCAATTAATTCTAAATCAAAGAAACGTAAATTTCCATCTGTACCCGCAGTTATCAAAAATGAATTCGCGAACGCACGTACTTGAAGCAAACAACATCCGTAATAGAAACCAGACTCAGACGCCACTTGAAAGGACGCGTCAACTAACAGTTTTCGCAGATAGCCGTCAGAGCAACATAGGAATATCAGGTAACCCGTATCCATACCTGAATTGGAGGTGTTCGCTTCGACTATATCGCATGCCATTATTCGTGTTTCTGGATCTGTGCGATAGCAGTTTCCCAGTTCTTCGTTATTTTTTCCACTCCTGTTTAGGGTATAATTTACCAGGTCTTCCATACGAAAGCTTTTCAAATTCAATTGTGTCACACACAATTGCGCTCGTCCACCGCCAGAGAAAATTAAAACATGATCCTGATTTACCTGAAGGACTTGCAATGCCCTCACATTGGAAATATGCGAATGCACTTCCGCACATTGCTCTAAATGACCTTTTGACATTAGCTTCGATACTTTTACCATGTTATCATCGCCGGCACTTATAAGAATTGTATAGGGTACATCAGGATTGGATGATGCAATCAATTTTAAAGCGTTACATGAACGCGTGTGCCATTGATTTCGTAAAAATTCGTTTTCGGCTGGAACATTAAATAGCTTATGTCTATGTAATTTTAGCTCTTTATTTTTTATAAAGAGCAGTTGCAAAAACGTAGCGCTATCAATATCCGAACAAATATTATAATGCCAACAGCGATGCCCACCACCACAGGGTACTTTCACAGAGAAGTCATATCGTTCAGACCACACTACAAAATGATTATCGTTAAATCCTAAAAGAAATTCAAAATTTTCGTTTGCAATTAAGCTCTCCACCCAACGTACGGGTACTAGAGTGCGTTGGTGCGATCTTATTGTATCAGTTTTGATATCAATGGATAACGAACGCACCGAACCATCGTGACCAGCGCTCTGAATAAAAATTGCGTCATCACAAACTTCTTGAATACGCAGCATTGTAGCACCCAACGCACCGTGCGGCTGTCGAAGGGTGCTAAGGTGTGAACAAGTAACAGCTGCAATGTCTAGATTAAATAGTAATAAATTGCCCATACGATTGCTAATTACAAGGAATTCTTTCTTTTTATGTGTCTGAATTCTTAGTGCTGTTGTGGACCATGGTTCTTTGCAATGCGGCAGAGGCACGACAATGCGATCCTTTAGGCTCTCACCTTCTAGAAATAAACTTTTGCCGCTTTCATCAGTGACTAAAAATGAGCAATTTTGCAGGTAATGAAATGCACGTATTATTCCGTCTAGAATGTCCTCATCAAATAATTTTTTGAATGCGCCTTCTTCATATTTATATAACGTTAGTCTCTTGTAGCCACAAATCGCGAGATAGTTGCCGTGCACTTCAAGCACAGTACATTTAAATGGCATCTGCATTTCTACCACTACCCACGGCTCGAATTCATATTCTTGATTTTCTTTGTTACATTTCACGCTAGCGTACATTAGTCGACTCTTGTTCGTTACACCCACGACCATGTTAGATTTGACAAATTTCGCTTTAGTCACATATTCCTTTGGCTCCCATTTAGCCAATTCTGTTGCGGTTGAAGAAATATTTGACTTTCTGTTTAGTACATCTTCCAGACTGTACACCATCAAATTTCCAGTTGAACCAACTGTGTACAATGCATGTGCGCAATCTTCATATTCAAAGTTCCAAATCACAGCCCCGAATTGAACTCGTTTTTTGAACATCAATTCAGCATTACTTTTCCAAACACAAACATACGAATCTTCTGCTACAGTCGCGGCATACGGTTGACCCCCTGCAAAAATCAAGATGCGGATATTTATATCTTCTATAGCAATATTATAAATATATGTATATATGTATATAACATAAAGTTGTCAAAGAGGTTTAATACATTTACTCAAAAACCACTCGACCGTATATGAGGCACACCGGAAGGCAATAGAATATATTTGCAAAGTTGATGGGTTATTTGTTTTGCTGTTACAAAAACAGCAACTATCACTTGACATTCAAATGCCAAATAATACACTGGCTAACTCACCGTAATGAAAAAGTTTTCCTCTGAACACTCGAGCAACATGACCATAACCGCTGGCTATTGCGCTAAGGTCGAACTTCGCATAATCTGATGAATTCTTCTCCAACTTCCAGAAACGTATCGAACGATCATCTGATGTGGTGGTAAGTAAACCAAATACATAGTCAAAGTCGATGGAAAATATTACACCATTATGAGCTGGCTGCCTCCGGCTCAATTCCACGTGATATTCATCGCAGTCCATATCATTTGAAATACTATCTCCAAGAAATGGCTTCCATATTAGAAGCTCTCCAAACGCATTCCCTTATTATATACAACAATATAAAGTTAAAAATTGATAAATTTGATCCGCTTAGTTATTTTTTCACATACCACCAAAAATTACTATCTCCTCCATTGTTCTTCCATGAATGTGAGAACAATATAGTGTTGACTTATCTTTAGAAGACGATTTCGCTGTAACTCGACACAAATTTCTTTTTTCCTTCTCATCGTATAAAATCTTTAGAACGGAACTGTGCGACGTAACAATAATAAATTCATTTGGGTCTTGAAGGAAACTAGCTGAGCTTATCCAATCAGTAAGATGGAAATGATAAAGTTCTCGAAATGTATACTAAAAAAGTGTAATTAAAAGTAAGATTGCAATTCAATACATCAATTTAAAACCTTATTTTTTGCGTGCTCATATTGTAGTATCATACATTCTTTTTCGCCGTGTACAATTAGCCTTCCTTGATCAGAGCATGCGATTCTTATCGGCGCATCTACAATACCATGTACTTTGGCGCGTAACCTTTGCGAAAGCACGGCCCGTTTTGTTGTCTTCGATTCTTGAAGATGCAATTCATTGCCCACGCCTGCAAGTACATCACTTTATAACCAACTCTATTGTTATTATACTTTATTTTAATTACCAGTAAGTATTGAACCTCCTTGTAATATTTTAATTGCTATTGAGTCAGCAATCGTTAGTTCCGTTTCCATTCCGTTTTCTGATTGGAATAAGGGCAGAAGAAACATCGATGATAACATTGATTTATCGATTTTTTACACAGCCGCCTAACATTTTCAACTTCGATATTTATTTGACATATTTCGAACAGCAATTCTCTAGACAAGTTAATATCTGATCAAGAATGATAGAATACAAGATTGCGCCTTCCCGCGGTGAAATGACATATCTCGCCTTTAGTAAACAAGAATACGGGAGAGAGAAAATTGAACAACTTCCAATATTTCATTGAAAAACGTGTTCTAATTGTTCTAAAGTGTAAAAGTATGAATTTATAGGCAGACATTTAATAAATAAATTCGCAAAATACTAAAAAAAAGTATCTTTTTCTTAATTTGTGAAAAAAGCTTTGTCTAGTTGAAGTTGAGAATTGTCAAACCCGGCAAAACCAAAGTAGCGGTACTTCTAAAGGCGTCACCTTCAGTATTCAGTACACCGTGTATCTGCATTTTCAATCAAAACATGCCTGTTTTTCTTTAAAGCATCGAACACATCGATGTCATTATATATCGATGTTTCGCCAACTCGAAATACTGGTTTTCAAAATTTTTGAGTATCCATACTTGCGATGAGCCATCGCATACCATTCATTGCTCTTTCGATCACGCATTTAGTGGCAAAAGCATATTAGGTATATTACATCGTGAATAAATTCAAGTGAACAATCTCAGCCCATAGACTACAAAATTCGGCACAGCTGAAGTAGCAACTCTCATCATTCTTGTGTCATTCACTGAGCGAATTTCTCTAATGGCCATTTGTGACATTTTATATCAGCCGCCGTCATCTTAAATTTAGAAGACTTCTGACTTGTATTCGGCCACAATGGTTGAAGAAATATTTGACTTTCTGTTTAGTACATCTTCCAGACTGTACACCATCAAATTTCCAGTTGAACCAACTGTGTACAATGCATGTGCGCAATCTTCATATTCAAAGTTCCAAATCACAGCCCCGAATTGAACTCGTTTTTTGAACATCAATTCAGCATTACTTTTCCAAACACAAACATACGAATCTTCTGCTACAGTCGCGGCATACGGTTGACCCCCTGCAAAAATCAAGATGCGGATATTTATATCTTCTATAGCAATATTATAAATATATGTATATATGTATATAACATAAAGTTGTCAAAGAGGTTTAATACATTTACTCAAAAACCACTCGACCGTATATGAGGCACACCGGAAGGCAATAGAATATATTTGCAAAGTTGATGGGTTATTTGTTTTGCTGTTACAAAAACAGCAACTATCACTTGACATTCAAATGCCAAATAATACACTGGCTAACTCACCGTAATGAAAAAGTTTTCCTCTGAACACTCGAGCAACATGACCATAACCGCTGGCTATTGCGCTAAGGTCGAACTTCGCATAATCTGATGAATTCTTCTCCAACTTCCAGAAACGTATCGAACGATCATCTGATGTGGTGGTAAGTAAACCAAATACATAGTCAAAGTCGATGGAAAATATTACACCATTATGAGCTGGCTGCCTCCGGCTCAATTCCACGTGATATTCATCGCAGTCCATATCATTTGAAATACTATCTCCAAGAAATGGCTTCCATATTAGAAGCTCTCCAAACGCATTCCCTTATTATATACAACAATATAAAGTTAAAAATTGATAAATTTGATCCGCTTAGTTATTTTTTCACATACCACCAAAAATTACTATCTCCTCCATTGTTCTTCCATGAATGTGAGAACAATATAGTGTTGACTTATCTTTAGAAGACGATTTCGCTGTAACTCGACACAAATTTCTTTTTTCCTTCTCATCGTATAAAATCTTTAGAACGGAACTGTGCGACGTAACAATAATAAATTCATTTGGGTCTTGAAGGAAACTAGCTGAGCTTATCCAATCAGTAAGATGGAAATGATAAAGTTCTCGAAATGTATACTAAAAAAGTGTAATTAAAAGTAAGATTGCAATTCAATACATCAATTTAAAACCTTATTTTTTGCGTGCTCATATTGTAGTATCATACATTCTTTTTCGCCGTGTACAATTAGCCTTCCTTGATCAGAGCATGCGATTCTTATCGGCGCATCTACAATACCATGTACTTTGGCGCGTAACCTTTGCGAAAGCACGGCCCGTTTTGTTGTCTTCGATTCTTGAAGATGCAATTCATTGCCCACGCCTGCAAGTACATCACTTTATAACCAACTCTATTGTTATTATACTTTATTTTAATTACCAGTAAGTATTGAACCTCCTTGTAATATTTTAATTGCTATTGAGTCAGCAATCGTTAGTTCCGTTTCCATTCCGTTTTCTGATTGGAATAAGGGCAGAAGAAACATCGATGATAACATTGATTTATCGATTTTTTACACAGCCGCCTAACATTTTCAACTTCGATATTTATTTGACATATTTCGAACAGCAATTCTCTAGACAAGTTAATATCTGATCAAGAATGATAGAATACAAGATTGCGCCTTCCCGCGGTGAAATGACATATCTCGCCTTTAGTAAACAAGAATACGGGAGAGAGAAAATTGAACAACTTCCAATATTTCATTGAAAAACGTGTTCTAATTGTTCTAAAGTGTAAAAGTATGAATTTATAGGCAGACATTTAATAAATAAATTCGCAAAATACTAAAAAAAAGTATCTTTTTCTTAATTTGTGAAAAAAGCTTTGTCTAGTTGAAGTTGAGAATTGTCAAACCCGGCAAAACCAAAGTAGCGGTACTTCTAAAGGCGTCACCTTCAGTATTCAGTACACCGTGTATCTGCATTTTCAATCAAAACATGCCTGTTTTTCTTTAAAGCATCGAACACATCGATGTCATTATATATCGATGTTTCGCCAACTCGAAATACTGGTTTTCAAAATTTTTGAGTATCCATACTTGCGATGAGCCATCGCATACCATTCATTGCTCTTTCGATCACGCATTTAGTGGCAAAAGCATATTAGGTATATTACATCGTGAATAAATTCAAGTGAACAATCTCAGCCCATAGACTACAAAATTCGGCACAGCTGAAGTAGCAACTCTCATCATTCTTGTGTCATTCACTGAGCGAATTTCTCTAATGGCCATTTGTGACATTTTATATCAGCCGCCGTCATCTTAAATTTAGAAGACTTCTGACTTGTATTCGGCCACAATGGCATATTACAAAGACGTTGCATCACTCCCACCGTTCCTCTAACAGAAGAAACTTCTCAGCAACAATTTTTTACGTTTGTTTATGCCTGTCGATTGGTACACAATAGAAAAATAAGAATAACAAAATGAGAACAAAGAAACACATTTTTTAAGTGAGCTATACGATCAATTTTTGATTCATAAATGAATAAAAACAAAATTATTTGGTGTTTTGCCGGCTCGCGGTCATGGCAAATGATTTACACATCAAACTGTCCGGCGTGCAGCTTTGTACTACTTAATTTTTGTTAGCAAATGTCTATACACCTGCACACGCTAAAAAATCATTATTAAAAATAAATTTTCAATAAATCTGGCTGTCACTTTTCTTGATAAAATAACGGTTTGTCATTTAAGGGCCGTTTACATAGAACTTTCCTCGCTTTGCTTGGCAGTTCGAACTTTAACAACAAAGCGTGAGGCGTAGAAGGTCAGCTACATAGAACGCTTTGACAGTTTCTGCGTTAGTAGTTTGTTATGAGTTGCGATTTGTGTTTGTTCAGAGTGTCTTGTTTAAAGATAGAATAAAAAATGAATTTTACTGATATGATGGAAGTAGTAGTAGTTATGCTACTAACGTTTGGAATTCGCGAGTGTCTGTATTGTGTATACGCACGCCAAAATAAAAATAAAATGGAAATGATAACAGCTGATTGCCAAAGCGTACAAAAGTTGAGAGTTGTCCATGATTTTGCTTCGCTTTGCTTTGCTCTACTTTTCTCGCCTTGTATTTAGCAGGACTCATATAACATCATGTATTGAACTTATCTGTCAAAGCGAAACTCTGAAGCAAAGCAAAGCAAAAGTCCTATGTGAACGGCCCTTTATTGCTTCCCAAAATCGGGGTTTTACAGTTCAGCAATTAGAAATTTCTTTAGAAAAAAGAAGTAGAAAGTGTAGCGAGAGCATACTACCTACTTTTACGGGCGGGATTCACCTGCGTAAAATTTTCGCTTACTCAGTGAAGTCAGCGAGATGTCGTACGTGAAGTCCTCAAAACATAGCATTTGCTTTCAACTGTCATTTTTGTAGTTTGACAGCCATTTTTCATTTCGTAGCACTTGCGCTTGCGACGGCAATAAGCAGAAACCAAGCGAAAATTTTACGCAGGTGAAGAATGCCTCATATCATATCATACGCAGCCGGCGTTGTCGTGATACTGGAATCTGATTATATCCAATTGGTTTCTGGTGTGGTGAAATTGGACGAGAGCTCTTGCCACGCCATGAGACTTCGAAAGAAGTTGCATGACGATTCGTTTTAGTTCCAATTGGAACTAACCTGATGCTAATATCAATAAGCAAAAGTCATGGGTAAAGGAAAAATATACATACATATAAGGTAAGAGGAAGGAATCAACTACTTCTGTGTAATATACGTTCTTTGGCCGTTTATCGAGGTCTCATGCAATAAGTCTTAGTGCTTATCGCATGAGACAGATGCCTGATCACAAGTGAAGACGTGAGGTTAATGGAAGCGCCAGGGCAAAATACATTGTAAAAAGAATACAGAAGGTGGCGTATATTGCGGTACCGGTAGCCCTCTCATGAAAATTTTAACAGAATTTCTACGTCACAACAGATTTTATTTTCAAAAAACCATGTATATATGTATACTTTCTATCGTGTGTATTCTTTCCAACGTGTTTAACAATATGAGTCCGCCGGTAAATCTGGTGTGACGTCACAGCCAGGTTACCTCGAATTTCAAATCAATCAGCGCAATCTTTTTTCTATAATTCTAGTGCTAGTATGTGCAACCCTGACACTAGTTCCAGCCAGTGCTGCCGTTTCTGTAGAGTTCTGCCAAATTTCGTAGAATTAATTTTCGTATTTGAGAGCACTTTTATTTTGGTAAATATATCTGGAACAGTTATTCCTCTAAGTTCGCTTCAGAAAACTCACTGATATAATTATTGCAAGTCTCAACATTTTCATATGTAAGAATTGTTGGATGTAAGATGGTAGCGTTAGGAAATGCAGTAATTGCAATGATACAAACAAGGTTGGGGAACAGGTTAGTAACGCAGACTAATTGATAATCATGGTGAAAAGAATACAGAAGGTAGCGCAGATTGTGTGTGTCGTCCCATTCAATTTACTCTCCGAATTTCAGATCAATTAGCATAATGTTGTATTCTATCATTCTTAATTGATAATGTTACAATCCACTATACCCTCTGCTTCTTACAATACCTTGTCTACTCGGGATGGGCCCATACCAAAGAACATAAAACTATAAGAAGAGACAACACGTTACTTTTGCTTTACTCGTTAATCAACAGGGTAGCCCCATCTCTTTTCATTCAATCATTTACGCATGTGGTCGAAAGTGTAGACGCTACCCTGTTGATCTATGAGTAAAGCAAAAGTAACGTGTTGTCTCTTCTTGTAATTTTATGTTCTTTGCCTGAGAACAAGTGGGTTTGGTAGAATTTAGGTATTTTATTTTTAAAATGTTGATGGAATTTTTATTTACAAGTGGCAACACTTACTCCAGTCTAAATGGAAGCTTCTTGCATTAGTCGGTTGCAAATGTTGAGTTGTCTTCCGACGGTGTTGTTACGCTACACGGAGTATAATCTGTTTTTTTTGCGTTTTCATATGTGTTGTTTTGTTTATTTGATTACTCAATTGCATTAAAAATGCAGCAGTGTTTCATAAAATGGTAATAGTTATTTTATTATATTTTGGTTGTGTTTAGGCTTATATTTTTATTGTTTTCGAAAAATAAAAAGTACTATGTGCGTTGAACGATGAAAAGATATCTAAAAAAATGCAGCCATTGAAAGCAAATTGCAAAGCCAGTTTCGAGAAGGCTCCGGTTACGCGCCAACAGCAGAAGTGGAGTGTGTAGAATGCATAACCAGTTTTTAATTTTGTGTTGATTTATAAAGCGAGAAACGAATTTTGTAAGGAATTAATTGTATATGCTTTATAAAACAATACAGGAGAAAGCAGAGCAGTGTTAGTGTGTTGATGTGACTAAAATTCGAATGTTGGCAAAATTTATGAATTTATACACAGATGCGGAGTACAAACTACGGCTGACAGTGTGAGAAAGGTTAGTATCAGGCATGAATCAATTCTTTCATTGAATCATGAGTATCTGTAATGATAATGATTTCACATACACACATAGTATACATTAATTCAACAATTATAGTGACTCAAACAAATCGGCACTGCTGTGAAAATGATATGACCGAAAATTGCAACATTAGCGTTTCGTTTTCGGGAAAGCTTTCCAATAGTGCACCAGGCTTTGGAAACATGATTTTTTGAAGGGGTAGGTGGGGGAAAGCCGTTTGGCGAGGAGACTCGTAGTTTTTGAGTAATTTGTTGTTAATGTTGCAAAATTGACCGAAAACAATTTTTGAAATTATCCCGAATTAATCTAAAGAAAGGACGCAAAATATATGTTTTTTTATATTGTATGTACCTATGTAGATATTTTTTTATATGTACATATATGTACATATGTATAAGTAGATATTGACTATCAACAAACATATCGGTGATGTCAGAGAGAAAATTAAAGCACGATCATAACCCTTATGGGCCGTTTACATAGAACTTTCCTCGCTTTGCTTGACAGTTCGAATTTTAACAACAAAGCGTGAGGCGTAGAAGGTCAGCTACATAGAACGCTTTGACAGTTTCTGCTGTTTTGTTTAAAGATAGAATAAAAAAATTAATTTTACTGATATGATGGAAGTAGTAGTAGTTATGCTACTAATGTGTGAAATTCGCGAGTGTCTGTAGTGTGTATACGCTCGCCAAAATAAAAATAAAATGGAAACGATAACATCTGATTGCCAAAGCGTACAAAAGTTGAGAGTTGCCCATAATTTTGCTTCGCTTCGCTTTGCTCTACTTTTCTCGCTTTGTATTTAGCAGGACTCATATAACATCATGTATTGAACTTATCTGTCAAAGCGAAACTCTGAAGCAAAGCAAAGCAAAAGTCCTATGTGAACGGGCCATTAGTCGGCCGGATTCTCTATTCCGGCCCCTCTTACTGTTCTCTATAGCATATAACATTTGTTGTATCGTTAAACAATGAAATTTTCAGGTAAATTAAAAATATACATATGTTAAAAATTCAATTGATTATTGATAGTTTTGTGCACAATTGGCATATAAGTTAACAACAAACAACTTATGTAATTAGTGCATTTAACTGATCGGTTTAAGATATAATATTTGTAAATGGAACATTAATAGAATATTCCTACAACGTTTCATTTGAAAATTTCTATTGGTTTGCATATTAAGGCAAGAGGCGAAGAACTCGCTAGACCCGGCACTTAACTTCCTGCTGAGGATATAAATGAAACTGGCAAATACTTGTATCCGACAGGCTTCTTAAAGTGGCTAATGACAATTGCGGAACGAAGTCACTTACTTGAAGCTAAACAAGCATAACGTCAATATGATTGTACCTGCTCTTTCCAAGCGAAGATTCTTTATTTAGTTCTATAATTGTTTGTCGGCCTGGGCATATGCCAGAAAACTTCGCCAATAGCCTCTCTCCTGAGGGCAGTTGCGTCATTCACACCAAGTGTAGAGAGTTTCTTTTGTCCTTGGCACTTCCATTGTGTTCGTTTTTGTTGCGGCAACAGTATAAAAGATTCCCCACATATAAATCCAGTTCATTCCGATTCGTAGACCCGTCCGTCGTGGGAACGGCCATTTCCATTGTGCTCGTTGTTGTTGTTGTTGTTGTCGTAACAGCATAAGACATTCTCCATAAACTTCTGGGAAATGATGCTGAAGCCACAGTCCTTGGCCGGATATAAATCCGGGTCGTTCCGGTATCGCAGCGTCGGACCAAAGCGAAAGGGGTATTAGATGAAGAGGTTTTAGAGGGCTAGTGTAAAGGTGGGTGGTATCGCGGGGAGTTATCACATCCGGGTATAGATACATAGAGTACGTCTCGGTTCATCTGAAAAGGTAGGAGTTTAACCTGCTACAATATCCAGATGGTAGTTGAGCCAGAGTGACGCGGGATTCACGAGGGAGTTGGAGTTCCAGTTTCGACAGGGTTGTACCAGAGCGAGAGGGGGTTATATCAGTTGGTTGGAGGAGTTCCTCCTCTGCTATGGATGGTGGTTTGACCTCGAGGACGGTATTCACAGGGTGAGAGTTGACGAAATTGGTAATTGTCTCTCGGTGAATGTCGTTTAAGACTACCCGGTAGGCAGCAGGGTCCAGTCTGTTGTAGTGAGTGACTGGATCTCGTCAGACATAATAAGAAGATGCCCTCTGACGTGTCTCGGAGCCGGATCTTGGTCAAGCAGGTACCCGTTTGGGTGGCCACTACGATGGCAACCGACAAGGAACTGCTTGGTGATCATAAAATTATTCTCCCTAACTGGGAGCATTGAAGCCCTATGGTGTAGATGTTCAACTGGTGACATCAGAAGGCATTCTGTTGCTGTCCGGAGTGCTGCGTTCTGGGTAGCCTGCAGTCTCATCCACTGGGTCCTACTTTCTCCAGGCGACTAAATTGGAGCGGCCTAGTTTAGAACCGATCGGTCAATCGCCTTGTATGTTGCCAGCAATGTTTCTTTGTCTTTGCCTTAAGTGCTGCCGGCTAGTGACTTGAGGACTTTGTTGGGACTCTGTACTGTATTGACGTTTTCGATTGTGTGCGCAGAGAAAGAGCCCAGACTGCCTAACGTAACACCCAAGGTCCAACGCCACTAAGACGGTACTCTCACAGGGGCGGTTACGGCTAAGGCCACGAATTACATGGGTGGTTATAACGTGTAGTGCTGTTGTTATGCTGTGCTGTTGGACCCTGTAAAGGTCATCTATTCTCAGTATCGTCTAGAGGGAGGCATAGGAAACGTGCGTTTTCAACAGGTTTTTACCAGATGTATAGGGTTGTTAGATGAGTAGTTGGTTTGAGAGGGAATGTGAAAAGTGTTTGGTATCGCGCGGAGAATCTCCCCACGCAACATATCTGTTTGATATGTTGGGCTTGGTTCTGGATAAGTAGAAGTTGATCTCGTCCTCAAGTTCAAGGAGATGCCGTCTGATGTGAATGGGGGTAGCATTTTTGCGTCTTGGAGTAAATGTGCCCTCGGCGACATCAGAAGACATCCCGTCACTGTTCAGATTGCAGCGTTCTGGCATGACTGCAATTTCACCCACTAGATCCTACTTGTTTCTGGAGCCACACTGGTGCGGCATTGTTTATTTATCAGCCGGCTAATCTCTTTCTCTTGTCAGGACTTTGTTGCGGAGAAGGAGAGCATTCTGTCAAATTTGACCCCCAAAGTCCTAGGGTGATCAACCATTGGGATGGGAGTTCCAGCCTGACCTCCTTCGTCCAGGTAGTAAAGAGCGTCGCCAAAGACCTAGTGGGGAACAATGCCAAGTTCCTATCCTATGTCGGCCGGGTTTTCCTGGTTTCACCAGAGGGATCATTCCGCAACCTCCCAAACGGCAGAATTGATGAGGCCATAGACAAATTGAGGATCCCAGTAACGAGCTCAACTCCCGCGGTCCTAATTTTTTTAGAATCAACACGCTCAGCACATTCAGGCCAATGGCCTTGGAAGATTTCGCCTTCTTGGACTGTTTAGGCAACCTCCTGGTCACCTTCCGTTTGCTCCTATCCACCGAATGATGCAGTTTTAATTATCGGCTGAAGAAATTTGCACTCGTTGAAGGTGATTCGCCGGCCGGCCATAAGCCATGCCGCACCAGTATAGTTGCCGCTATGGCTAACCGCTACAACAGCAATCACAGTATGGTCGCCGGGAACCAGTAGGTTCAGACCTGCCTGAATACCGGACTGCGGACAGTTTCGGGATGTTGATGCCCAATGGGGTCTGGTCCGACCTCACATTTCCTGGGCCTCCTCTAAATGAGTTTGACAATAACCTTGGGCGAATCTGACCTTTACAAGGTGTGGCTAGACGCTACAACAACAATATTACATTCCCTTAATCTGTCTGTTTGATCTCACTAATCTCTGAAACTACTGAATGGATTTTCATGGGGCTTGGACTGATGACTAGACAGTAACCTCAGGCATAACATAAAAAAGGTTATTAGAATCATTTTCTTTTGAATAAACCTCTATTTTTTCAAAGGCATCGACGTACATATGCCGGTTGTAATTTGTTTGCTGATTTTTTAAAGCATAGCAGCGCACGTTTGGTACAGCTAGACATCAATAAAAAATAAAAAAATGCCCGTTTTAATTTCGTTATTTGAGGTTTCACGGCACAATATTTAAATTTAGGGGAAAGGTGGTGTAAGGGAAGCAGTACCAGCGCTATGTCTCACTTGAGGGAACAAATTTATTGTACCATAGGATGAAGGTAATCAGCAGAAAGTAACGATTCATGTATTCTTAAGAATCTCTCAACTTGAACGCATAGCTAAAAGGTGTACGCTACATTCGTTTACATACATTCATATACATACATACATACATATGCCCACTACGTTACCACCACCGTTATCTGAATGTTCCAGGGTCGATTCACACATACAATATACATATAAATGAATAAGTGAATGTGGCATAAGATACTTCTCGCACGGAAAATGCGATGGCGCTGGCCACATTTTTAGCAGTTGGCGTAGTAAGTTTCATCGAACTTGACATAATCTCCACTGTGTGTGGTATTCTACTGATCTGCTGTCAGGTGGAAGATTGAGGTGTTAAATTGCATTTTCGTACCGATGCCCTGCATTGTTTAAGATTCCTTTCTAAAATAAAAATATTTAAAACGTTCTACGGAAAACGAGCTCAGTTTAAGCCTATTGTAGCTATCTATACGAGGGTTGCCATTTATATTTCTGGCCACGGCCACTTGTGGTGTGTCAGGTGCTAATTGACATGGATAGTTTGAGTTGTTTTACGTTTTGATGTGTGAGCTGTATTAGTGGGATTAAAAATTCATCTCAGAAAAAAAAATTAAATTAACTCGTGAACATTTTCGCATATTTTTTACGATTTTCGTCGTATTAACAAGAGAAACTAAAATCATTGTACTGCGATAAAACATCGCCTTTTAGCACCGTAAAAAACTGATACAATGAATTTCCTTGTGGTCGCTGTTCACTCACAGGCGAATTCCGTGAAGGTCGTCGTGTCACATACCGTGATATCGAAGCATCCTTAGCCAATAAGATTTTGATAACCGTTTGGTAAGAGCGGTGTGCTCTCACACAATTTAAAAAAAGTCCCAAGCAGTTGCCTCATTCAGACTGGACAAAACGGCTTAGAAAATTGGTTCAAACGATTGCGAAAAAGGTATTGATCATCGTGAAGAATATTTTGAAAACATTGGAATCGTTTTCAAGGTCTCCGTGTTAAATTTTACATTGCTAAGCCAGAAATATCAAGTATATAAGTATGTTTATTAAAAGAATGCCATAATTTAAAAAATTAAGATATCGACGAAAACATGCCTTTAAAGTTTTGAATTCACGGTTGTGCATCTACTCCTCATAGTAAAAATGATAAATAAATTTTGCATAGGAAATCTGAAAAGTTTCATCCAATAAACCCCCTTAAAACATTTAAAAAAATATTAAATCTTAAAAATGTATTTAGAATCGAGTAATATATTGTCTAAAAATCACTCATGTGGAAGTACAGTAAATTATATCGTTAATGAGTGGAAGAGAGTATTTCTCTGTCTATTGTTTCAAATGTCTTTTTAAGTCGAAAAATAAAGCCATTATTATTGTCTTTCGCGGACATCTCTTCCACTCATTAACGATATAATTAAAATAACGATAAAATTCCCTATAATATTAGACAACAAACTAAATTAAAACGTACGAAGTCTAATTATGAAGTGGGAGTGCCTCAAGGATCGATCCAGGGAGCAATCCAGTTTGTAATATATATAAACGATGCTGAAAAAGTAATTACAAGCTTAAAAGTTGCAATGTAGGCTGCCAAACCGTAATCTAAGAATGTAAAAAAAATAGAATATGATATGAGCAAATAACAATGTGATTGAAAATGAATAGACTCAAACTAAACGAACAAAAAGCAAAAATGATGTTAATAAATTCAAATAGCGTAATAAACTCAAAGAGCATAACAGTCGAACAAGTAAAGTCTATTAAATATGGTATTTAGAAGTAATTATAGACAGCGATCTGAAGTTTAATGAACATGTCAACTATTTAAGCCTAAGTCTTTTCCAACTCACTTTCAAACGATGTGAAAAATTAAAATTATATATTACATTTCAAAGAAATGTGCATAGATTTTGTGACACACTAGTTTATGTATAGGGTGTTTTTTTAGACTGATAGAACTTTAAATCGAAATAAAACACATACAAAATGAAGTATGATTCCAAATTTTTTTTATTTGAAAGATATTTTCATGACATTTAATATTTAAAAACGATTTCTGGCATATGTCCGCCACGACTAGCTTTGGTGAATCGGATGCGATCAATCCAATTTTCTTTGCGCAAAATTTTCCATGTTGTGGATGGAAAAAGTCCAAGTTGTTGAGCACTGCGGCGAATAGACAAATTCGGATCTTCTCCAACACTATCACTTACAGCACCAATATTTTCTTCTGTACGTACAGTTCTTTGTCTTGTTATTGGTTTTTCATCGAGTAGAGTAAATGTTGTTCGAAATTTATCAACAGTTCGGCGATTAAGCTGCTCTGATGCTTATGATGATGATTATGTGTACCATAAAATTCGCGAAGTGCTCTACGAGTATAAGTTTGGCGAACAGAACACTGATGTTTAAAATAAATTTCCACAATTTGTAAACGTTGTTGCTGCGTCATTCTTTCCATGATGATTTGTCAATGCTTACTGAACAGAAATGTCAAAACGAAATGTCGTTTACCAGCTGTCAAGTGACAGGTATCCCTATCGAAAGTTCTATCAGTCTAAAAAAACACCCGTTATAATGAAATTTAAAAAAAAAACATAGATTTTTGCAGTTCCGACTCGTTTTGGTGGTGGTGTTCCTGATTCCGAGTGAGTTTGAAAAGTTTTCGAATCATTTTCATTCCGAGTCGATAATCAGTTTTACTATCTGTTGTCAATTTTTTATGCTTCTTGAAATATTTAACAATGTCGTTTGTGTGTACTAAGACAAGAAAACATGGCATTGCGCGTTTAAAACAACAAAAATCATTAGCTGAGATTACGCGTGCGCAAACTGGGTTCTAAGCAAGTTTGCCCCATAAAGAAATTTAAATTATTAAACCTTGTTAACTTCCTTTGTTTTGCTTCAAATTAATTAAACAATAGTAATAATAACCTAGTACAGCGGATAAAGATTTACCAAACTATTGTCGGAATCGAAATCAAGAACACCAATCCATTTCTACTCCAAAACATTTGATCCACCAGGGAACCCAGGGAAGTTTTTTCATGGCAGAAATACACTCGGATGTTTGTTATTTCCTGCCGAGGGGCGAATGCTATTTACTATAATTTCTGATGTCATTTGCCCCGGCCGAGATTCGAACCCGTACGGAATAACACACTAATAATCGGGCTATGCTGAGCTTGCACAGGAACACAACAGAAACGAATAAAAACCTGCAATTGAGCTTTTTATAAAGTTTTTTTTTTTTTGTAAAATAAATAGAGACTTACTTGAACGGGTCAGTAGAGAGGAGTAGGAAAATGTATAAAAATACAGGAAGTAAATATTCCAGTCACTGTACTAAATACATTCTTTCATCCTTGCATACGTCTAATACCATAAATAAGAAATTGTAATTAACGATTTCAATCAGTGAGTAAAAGAAATGTCAGCGAATAAAAGCAAATCAAACTTTGAGTAATGAAGCTGTATTGCCTACTCTGTATTTCGTTAACTTTTTAATACTGTTCAAAAAAATTCCCGCAAAATTAGAAAATAGATCACAGGGTTTTTCTAAGGCAGTCAACATGGCGAAAAGAGAAGAGCGAGAAGTTGTCTACGTACGTCAACTTTCATAACTGCATCATGACTCATCACCCAGCAACAACAAGATGTAGTGCATTCAATTCAGATTCTCGATTCAAAATTGGGAATACATAAAATTGAGTATCAAGCTGTGATTGAATTTTTGACAAAAGAGGAGAAACGTGCGTATGAAAACATCAAATTTGCGGAGGAGACAATACCACCAGAGTCAGACGATTTTAAGAGTTTGGCAGAAGAAAACACCCCGGGTGCGCCATTGCTCTTAATTGAAATCGGACTTGCATTTGACGCTGATGATGCAGTGAAGTGAATAGTTAATTCAGACTATTTTGTATGGCTAAAGGGTATAGAAATATTAGCACTTTAGAAAGTGTATTTTAATAAATGGAGATTAGGTATATTGCAAAATAATAATAGAGTAGTTGTGGTTTGAGATTTATCCTACATTGAAATATACTTAAAAGCGCAACATTTTCAAAATATCTACTATGTATATCGAAAATTTGATTTATGCTACGAATAGTATGAGTGGCCGCTGACTCGTAGCTCAAAACCATTAAAGAGTTCAAGCAAAATATACAGTCATGTGAAAAAAAATAAGAACACTACATTTAGGCCAATTTTGGCTATTATTCTTTTATATTTTTAAGTTAAAGTTTAGCTTATTATATAAAAAACACCATAAATTTAAATAAATGTAAATCTACATTTCAAACTTTGAAGAAAAAACTGGAAGCAAATGCGTGACACGGTCAACATTTCATTTATTGTGCTATAAAATTTCATACTTAGAATTTTTCCACAAAGTCTGAGCAAGATTTTTGTTGTTGTATTTTTTTTCTATTTTTTTATACAGGGTTTGAAATCTAGACTTATATGGTGTTTGTTATAAAGGGTGTGTTTTTAGAAGTGCAGTTTTCATCGATTCAATACTTTTTTCGCAATTAGTTTTTTGACAGCTGTTACCTGATTTATATTCAGTTGGTTTGCCATTTCATAATGAAGAGACTTACTCTAGAAAAACGTTTGCAAATCGTGCTACTTTATTATTAAAATATTGGTTTGGTTCGCGCCACGTCTCACAATAAGCTCACTTTTGGTTGAATGAGTACATTAATAAATAAAATTGTTGTATTTGGAGTGTTGATAATCCACAAGGCGTTATTGAGACGCCGTTACATTCTTATAAATTGACTGTTTGCCGTGCTCTATGGGTAGAGAGAATCATTGGTCCACATTTCTTCAAAAATCAAGCGTGCCATAATGCTACAGTCAATGGGGAACGATATGAATGACTTTTTCGTGCCTGAATTGGAGGATGTTGCACATCCCATATAGGCAAGGAAACAATAAATTTATTGAAGGAAACTTTTGATGAGCGCATTATCTCGCGTCGTGGGCCTGTGGCGTGGCCTCCCAAGATCGTGCGATTTAACAACGCTGGACTATTTTTTGTGGGGATATGTGAAGTCGCTTGTTTACGCAGATAAGCCCGAGACAATTGACGCCTTGGAAGAGAATATTCGGCGCGTTATTGCTGACATAGGGCCCCAATTCTTTCAATAAGTGGCCGAAAATTAGGCCTCTGGCTGGAATTTATTCGAGCCAGTCCCGGCAGTCTCTTGCCCGAAACCATTTTGAAAACATAATGGCGAACCCTTCTACTTCTACTTAATTGGCGCTATAACCGCTAAAGCGATTTTGGCCACACTTCTCCTACAATTTGTGGTGTGCGTCTTGATGTTGTAATACAAATTTAGGGACCTACAGTTTTCCGCCAACTCCGAACGGCGAATGTTTTTTGTGAGAAGTTTTTTTTTCATGGCGTGTTCCTGCCAGAGGTTTGCCATTGCCTGCCGAGGGAGGGGCAACCGCTATTAGCAAAAGCCTTTTTATAATTTTTTATGTTACTTGCCCCGGTCAGGATTTGAATCCGCCGAACCCTTATCTTTATAATAAAGCTAATTTCTTGTCAATAGCATTAAATTATATGCGTTTTATTTCTTGAAAACCCCATGTCTAAAAAACACTCTTTTTTAAGAGCTAGACATTTATAAAAAATAATAATAATTAACATGAAACAGCACACCACTTTATATATTTATCTACCAACGTTTAGATGAGTTTGCCCAATGGATCAAATCAATTTTATTTTTAACATTTGAAGACCACCACATGAAACAGCTACATCTCACTAATTGTTTTGTGGCCGGCGTGCGTGCTTGGTTAAGCTTCGCCAGGGTTGGTATTATTTTAAAGCCACCGTGTAATTTTACTTTTTATACGAAAATTTTTAAGCCGCAGTCGGGGTTCGCTAATCACGCGCTTATTACTCATCGGACCAACCATATTTTGTATTTATGTACACAAATACAGTGGCGGTACAATTTTTGTCCAACATGCATATGTAGTGTGTAAATATTTATTTATGTACATATGTTTGCAAATAATTGTAAAATGAGAAATGTTGAAAAATTAGTGAGTACAAAAAATTAGCATAGTAATGGGTGGTATATTTATTATTTTCGTTTTATTTTTTATAATTTTTATTGAAAATCACCTTTTTCCATATTTCGATTCGATTCATAATTCTGTCAGTGTAGATCTTGGCCAAATGATATTCGGCAACATGTGCGATTTGTTTTCACCAAGTGAGTTTTGAAGAGATAGAAGCAGATGGGATTAAGACAAAGTCTGAGCTACATACAACATACATACTTATATGGTGGGTGTATTAAAACTTCCCAGCCAAGTGCAGTCAATTTGATGTGAGACGTCGACGATCTATGTAACCTGGCACTGTCTTGATGGTTGTAATCTGTAGAGACACGAAATGATTGTTTCATCAGGTTGTATCAGTTCATAATATAAAATTTCTGTACAATCCCACTATAAACTTGGGAACATCATATTGCTGACGGTATTCGCTTTATCAAATTTTTTTTTTGTTAACTATTGTGAAGCCCAAACATAGAGGTTTTTTGAGTAACCGGCAGCCTTTTTTTTTTGAATAATTCAATGGTCATATGGCTGCAAATTTACGTCGACTATTTAAGCGACTGGCCGGCCAGATAGTTATGCACTTTTGAGCGAACCAAAGTTGGAAGTCACGCAACCTTAAATCGCCCAAATATTTTCACATATTTTTGCACCAATTTCGCCTTTATTTATACCTTTTTTTCAGAAATACCATTCACTTCAAAACAAGTACAACTTTTTATACAGTTTAGGAATTATTGGGTGTTCTGGTAGATGTCACTTTTATCGTCAAAGATCTGCCATAGGTTGACGTGTATGCAATTCTTTGTGCTCAGCTGCTTATTTGAATAATATAATAATAATAATTTGTCGCTTACATCATACCTTGATGTTTTGCACTGGGAAGAATGCCATTGTCTGCCAACGGACACACTTGAATGGAGCGCGCACCCGCTACACACTCTGCAACGGTGGAACATTGAGGAAGTTTATTGAAAAACTGTTCGTTTTACAAATTTGTACCTCATCCTATAATGTCCAATTGATTGTGAACCTTTTAAATTTAAATTTGAATTTTCCTCAATCTAACAACTACCGCTAATACGCCAGTATCCTTCGCCAGATACCATGTATGACAAAGTAAGCGCTGCTACAGTGTCTAGAGGCGCAAAAAGTATCGGAAACCATCATTTTTTGTCAATTCCAAACACCTGTAGGTGAAAGAATAGCGGAATAAAACCTATAATAATGGAAAGAACGAAGCGCAAAGTGGAATGAATTTCTATGGAAATTAGAAGGAAATCGGGAATCGGGAATTCGTAAAAGAAGTGCGGGATTGTGGTAGCGGAGTGTGGAACGAATTTTTTCGGCTAATAACCTTAAATACCGTCGTCCTGTCAAAAAGCCAAAATTAACCGAACTACATGGTAGCATCCCGAATACTTATTGGGATAAGGTAAATTATTGCCTAAAGCCATTTCTTTGTTCTAAGATTAGACATTTTTGGATTATATAAAAATAATAGGTTGTATTTAGCGATGAATGTCGGATAGAAGCGGTCACTGAAAGCGTTCGGTTTATTCAACGCCGCCCAAATGAACGCTTTAGCGAAGACTGTATCGTTATGACTGTGAAGCACCCGCCGGCAGTAATGGAGGAGGATCCAGAACCTTTTTATTTCGTAAGCGGAACGATGAATGCAGACTAATGTGCTTGTAGACGTTTTAATCCCATATTTACAAAATATGGATCCGGATTTATCCTCTTATACCTTTATGCTTGATTGTGCACCTTGTCATACTCCAACAAAATATTTAAAATCTTCCTTGGGCAGGTTACTCTCCCGCTCTAAACTCCATATTAGAAGTATATGAAACCCCAAATCCTAATATCGATATCATTAAGAAAAATATAGGAAATATATGGTATACAGATCAGCATTTTAAAGAAATCGTCAAAAACGTGTATGCCTAATAGAATAAAGGAAGTTATAAAAAAATATAGGAAATGTTACAAAATATTAATATAAAATTAAAAATGGTATGAACATTTGTGCTATATTAAAATAAAAAAAAATTATTTTATTCAAAAAAGAACAAAAAGTCATTATAAAAAGATGGAACTCTCACGTCTTATGTGGATGCTCTCATGTTTCGAATTTATTGGCAGTATATAAAAATCTTTATAGGTTCACTCTCTAGAACCGTCTGAACCGCTTTTGTCCATGTATTCCGTGGGCAGTGAGCATTCTAGTTTCCGTATTATGACATCCTGTATTAAAATCGAAATTAACTGTCCAACGAAAGGAAATGTTTCAAAGCTTCTTAGGAAACTGCACTGCATGCGTGGAGGAATGTTTTCTTTTCCTAGAGGGTATACAAATATTATACACACGTACGTATGTACATGCATGCATACATATTTAGGTATAATTCCATCGTGTTACGCTATTTCGGGCATTATAGTAAAAAATGTGTTTTTTCTTCATGCTGGAGATGTTTATATGTACATACATATCTATTGCCAGTCCTTTGAGCTTAAACAAATAAGAGCAAATTAACAAAAAGCAAAAACGATTTGAGTGAACTCGCTTCTCGCAATCTCACTGCTGCTTATTTTTAACAATTAACACTTGCAAGAGATTTGTTGATATATGTAAGTATGTATGTACAACTGTGATCACAAAAATAGCAGCAAAATTTATTGATAAGTTTTGGCAATTTTGTTTTTCGTTATTTAATTTTAATTATTTTTTATAAAAATATAGTTAAAAAGTCACCAAAAAAATTATCAAAAATCAACAAAACATCGACAAGAATTTTTGACTACTTGAAACTTGCATTTTATTATATTTAGTAAAATTCATTCATTCATTTATTATAGTACAATAAGTAAAATTAGAAAAATAAAATAAAGGAGTTGTAATTATTAATTCTAATTTTTATAATAAAGTACAGTCTATTAATAATTTTAATGATAACTTTTGAAATTCTATTCTAAAAAGTGTGAAATTCTGACGTACATATATTGTTTTTTTTCTATGGAATTATCTGCATTAAAATATAAAAAAATACTTGTTCTACTATTGTAGTACTATTGTACTATTTTGCTACTATTTTTGTGATCACAACTGTATCTATTTGGAAGTTTCTGTGTTTTTGTACCAACGTGAGTTAAGTTCACGTACGTCATTCCGATGAAAATCATTCACTCAGCTCAAGTAAATCTTAACATTTTTCCCAAATATTTTGGCGAAAGTCAGTTGCTTACAAAATAGTGTTCTTCTTAAATTATCTAGATTATTTAAATTATTATTTTATTATGTAGCTGCCAATCCACTTTTCATTTACATAAATATTTACAATACGCCAGCATTACCAAATTCAAATTAAATCGGGATTACTTAATGAAAATCGGAAAAACAGTTAAAAGAAAGTAAAATCCTTTAGTTTATTTAATTAGCTGTATCTATATAAATACAAAGGTAAGGGAGAGGCTTACAAGTTTGTTTCTTTTCTTTAACCACAATATGTTCTTGAACAGAGTCACCATCTATTACAAAAGGTAAAATAAGTATAATATATTTTTTAAATAAGCACAGCATTGTGGGTATCAAGCGAAATCATTGAGAATTTTTTAGTCATGATATGCTCTTGAGGAGCTCAAAGTTTTTAAGAAATATGTATTTTTTTTATGAAATACTTCTGAACAGACATGCCACCAATTAAACAAGTTAAAAAAATAAACTATAGCCCCGTTTTTTTGCAATCTAGTAGCAAAAGAAGCATGTGAAACAAAAACGCTAACTCGGAAAAATATACGAGTTGAGCCAACTCGGTAAAATGTTATCCGACCTGATATGTAGTGTTGGGAAGTGAAAAAACTGAGCTAATTTGAATGAGTCTTAAGGGAATATATGGGCAATTTTAGTTTAATACCTAATCCGTTGTTATTTCCATAGTATATTTAAATATGTAACCATATCAACCATATCACACCTATTTTTCTATTTTAGTATGGATAAAGTTATTTCTGATGATGCGTGGGAGAATTTCTATTTGTAATGTTTGAATTACTCAGATGTCACTATATTGCCCCCAAATGAATTAGTACTAAAAAAAGGACTATATTCTATTGCTTATAAATGAAACTTGTACACGCGAATCTTAATAAAAAATGTGGTATTTTAATACGAACTCGTTTATTTAATCATGTAAAATTGTATGTTCGGTTGACGACGAAAATGTTAAAAAAAAAAACAAATACATTTTTAAAAATAAAAATTAATATATAAATATATAATTGTAGCTCCTTTTTATTTTTTTGTAACTTTTACATAAGTATTCGACATGGTAATTTAAAAAAAAAGTTTCAGTGGCGTTAAAAGCTGGGACTGATAGAATTACAACAGTATATACATAGCACTTCTAGCCAATATTATTTGACAGGATGTTTGGTGTTCCATGTCCTAACATTTTACAAGCGTTTCCAATGATGTTTTAATTTGAAGCTATAGGCTGTGCAAGTTTTTGCCCCGACAAATATTGTAGTCCTTATTAAAATACAAGGTGGCGCAAAAGTAAGCTTCCGATGTTTTTTGGCTGTAATTTAAAAAAAAAAAGAAAAACTTTGATTCTTCTTGTGGATTATTTTTATTTGGTCTTTTAATTTTTTTTACATCAAGTCGAGAATATGATGTCATGTAAATGGCCACCGCCACAGTTGATTGTCATTTGAGCCCTTTTCCTCACATTCTTGACAGATATTCTCTTTAAGAGCTGCAAGAGTCTGAGGCTTGTTGACATAAACCCGCGACTACAAAAAGCCCCACAAAAGGAAGTCTGGAGCGGTCAAATCAGGCGATCTTGCTGGCCAGTGCAAATCGCCAAAACGGGAGATTAGTCGCCCGGGAAATGCATCCTTCAGCATATCGGTTGTGGCACGTGCAGTGTGTGCCGTTGCACCGTCCTGTTGGAACCACATGTTTTCCAATCCCAATTCATCAAGTTGCGGCAAAAAGATGACTCCTCCAGCGAAAACAGCACACCATACAGTGACTTTGAGCGGGTGTAATGGCTCTTCGTGGGTTACACGCGGATTTTCAGTGCCCCAGAAGCGTAAATTTTGCTTATTTACGTACCCGCTAAGATGGAAATGGGCCTCATCACTCATGATTATTTTTGATGAAAAATCATCTTCCTCTTGGTGGTGATTAAGGATGGCTTGAGCGTATGTTAGACGCGAATGGCGGTCAGCAGCTAACAGCTGATGCACCGTCTAGACTTTGTACGGAAACATCTTCAAATCTTGTACCAAAATTCGCTGTAAGGACCGTCGACTGATACCCATTTGCGTGGCACGTCGTCTGGTCGATGTCGACGTCGCTTCCATGACATCTTCGGCTACAGCAGCAATATTCTCTGCAGAACGGCTACTCCGGGGTCTGCCACGCCTGGCAGCATCTCGTGTTGTGCCAGTCTCTTCGAGGCGAGCGGCAGTGTTTCACCAGTAGGCGTTGGACGGCCAGGAAATCTGCGACGAAATTCACGTTGTGCCAAAGTCACCGACCGATTATTGGTCAAATAAATAGTCCGCGTTCTGGAGCAGTGTAGCGTAACATTGTTTATTAACGTGTATTTCGCATGTGTTTACTACACAAATGTCAAAACAGAACTGACATTAGGGGCCAATCGCAAAATTTATAGCATTTTCTGATAGGAGGATTACTTTAGCGCCACCTTGTATAATTTACAGCTAATGTCTTTAAGGGTTCACCAGGACGGTGTTAATATTTTTCACCGGACTGTAGATACAACAAACCTATAGGTGAGAGCAGTGCCATTTAATGAAATTACAACAATGTTCACTTCCAACCGTAAATATAAATATGTAATATGTATGTGTGTATGAACTCCATTGCGCAGGTGATTTTTTATCGCCCTATTTCCATGTCTTACAGGCAATAATCGAATTTCACTTGCACTTATGTACCAACCATGAAACGAATCATTATTGCATTGCTATTTTGGGAACCCCATTCGGTATCTCACCATCTATATTTTGGTTACATATTTTCATTTCACAATTGTGAGTTTTACAACCAATTATTTGGAGAGAAATTAGTGCCGGTGTGAAAGAGTTCAGCTCACTTGATGTGCGGTTTTGGTGTTACCTCATCACTTTCATACATACATACATATGTACGTATGTTTGTGCTTTTTGACAATCGCAGTTGTGGAATGATTCAATCAATTGGAATTTATGTAATTCATTCCATAATTTATTTAAAAAAGGTGTTAGTTTGATTGCAAATATAGAAGTATAAATAATTATTTCGCTGCAAAGGGATGTCTAATGCTTTCGAATTATCAGAAAACTATAACTTACCAAAGGTATTTGAAATAATAAAAGTACAATACATTTTTTGAATTGAACTAACAACTTACACCAATTTAAAATCCACATTAGATTATTACTATATATTAGATATCTAACGTTTTTCTCGATATCGAGTACTAAGTCCCCTTTTTGTAGAGAATGCTATAGTTCTCGAAACCATCTCTAATTGAATTCTATCCTTCTACATATCTTAGAGGAACACTCTAGAGTTCGGCTCCTTCGGCTCGTTCTCTAACTTAAATGTTTGGTTAAGTAATTTTTTTCGTAATGAATCATGAAGATCTTTATTTTTTTTAGATCCGTTGAATGTTATAAACAGAAATCGCAAAAAAAAATTTTTCTGAACAATGCGAGCGTGATGGCTGGCACGAAAAGCTCCACTTTTAGAAATATTTTCAAATCGGTCCAACCTTTTTTGTTATACAAATGCTTTCTATTCACTTGTTTTAAATATCAAAGTTAGCAAATTCGTACGAATAACACACCAACAAGTATACAGTTTTGTCAAATAACATTGCAAGTGATGTACGTCAACTGAACTCATAATACCAATTTGCGATACAAGGGATACGTTCACGTATCGTGTAATACCAGATAAGACATTTATATGAACTGATATGCAAATTTACACACAATTTAATATTTGTATATACCAAGATACAATGGTATTGTGTTTCTAGATAGCAAGTCTCCACGCCATGGAATTCTCATAAGCGGGATGCTTTTAATCGATGACAACTGTACTCTTTTACTGTGGTCGGTTTGTTAATGACGCACAGAATATTTACTTATTTCCTTTTTCAGAGTTTCGAGGTGTTTCAGAAATAGATCAAATATAACACAATATAACACCCTCAGTGACAGAGTAATTTTTTTTCATTCAAGTATCCGGAAAAAGCCAGCCAAACTGTAAGAATACCATTGTGACGTTGCAGTTCATTATAAATACTAATTTATTTTTATTATTGTAACTTAATTTTTCTGTATTCATGCCGCCGAGTCGTGTGATGTGTTCATCATTTGTTTTGATTGTTATTCGGAGCAGCAAAGCCGCTGTACTCTATCTGCTCAATGTGAAACATAGCCAAACACGTATATACATATATATTTATATGTGTGTAAAAATGTTTTTTTTTTATTTCATTGGCATCAACATCTATCTGCGTGACATCACATCGTCTTACATCAGCATCATATTTCAATAGCGTCGTCAAATAGCTGTGACGTCCGCGGTGGTGAATAGCATTTGTTCTGACATGTATAAAGCACATAACTCATTGACTTTTTGCAAAATTGTTTGCTTACTTAGATTTTTCAAAAAATATTCTAAAATTTGGTTATACTCAGAGTAGCTAATTCAATTTTGTTTCATTTTGAGAAGACGCTGAACTGCCACACTTTCTTTCGTTCGATATTTTACTAACATTTCGTTAGTCAATAACACAATGCATGCGTTTATTTTATTTTCTCTCATTTTACGATTATATTAAACGGAAACATAACTATTCTAATAGAAAAGAGTAAAAGTTAAACAATAATAAAAATACGAACTTTTTAAGTCTTCAAGGACTTTTATTTTGAGATTTACTTATATAATAAAAGTCTTCTCATAATAATTATCAGTAAGAGCAAACTTTGAGGATTTTTTCGGGACTACTTCGAAATAATTTCGGGGCCATTTCGAGATCACTTCTGGACTAGTTCGGTACTATTTTGGGTTCCGAAATTGTTCAGACTTTCAAAACTCAAAAAAGTTTTCTTAGTCATAATTATTATGCCAACGCTTATAACATGATTCTCAAAATAAAAGTCTTTGAAAGACGTAAAAAAATTTATCTAGCTGATAATTATTATGGAAAGACTTTTATAATATAAGTCTCAAAATTATAGTTATTGTTCATTTACAAATTTTGAACTCTCGTCCAACTCACCACACACAGAAACAAATTGGATCTAATCAGCTTCTAATATCAATCAGCAAAAGCAATTAGTAATTAGTTCTGGTATGGTCAATTGACGAGATTTTTTGTTAGAGAAACGGTGGGATCCAAATTTCTTTGTAATCTATATTCTTTGGTGCCAGGGACAAGTAAACAATCCAAAAAGTCAGCATTGTGACATGCACGCTGCCAGCGTTGTTGTAACCTGGTATTCTATCATTCTTGGGAGCGGAGGAGACCACGTTAGCTTCGTCATTTGTGCTGGTAATTTAGTCGCGATGGCGCAGTGGACGGATGGAAAACGTGCGTTCGCAATCGAAGCATATTTTATGTTCAATGATTCGTGTGAAGCTATTCGTTGTAGATTTTGTTCACATGATGCCCATTTTTATATCAATAGAAGTGTAAATAACCAAAATTGCCGTTATTGGTCACGTAATAGTGGATTATTAAAACATCTATGTATGCCACTTCAAAGTGCCAAAGTGACGGTTTAGTGTGAATTGCCAAGTAGTGGAATAACAAACGGAGGCCAGATTTCAAGAATGTGTCCGCACTTAGGTCCGAAACTAACCGAACTGAACTTCGGGCAATATTGGTCTCCTCGACTGAATGGATTTTGGCGAAAGTGTTGCCCATTATTATAACTGTATGTGCACACGTCATATTCGTACACTACATATGTAGCTGTAGAGTTAAAAGACTTCACGAGATATTTTCTTTGTAACTTGTTAATAGCTTTGCGCCTAATGAATTGCTGAGTTACTTGGCTGTGCCCTGTCTCGTTTTTGTCCTCTAGCGGCGTAAGTCTTCAAGTGCACAGTTGTCGCTCGAATCACACATAACACCCCAATTGCAGGCACTACAATTGTGTGTTGGTACCGACCCGCATTGACTCAAAACGTGTGCAACACTTGAGCTGATACTTCTAGCAGTCAACTTAATCGCTTCTTGTAGTAATTTCCCACTTACTTTGATGACTTCTTGTTCGGATGGGTGATGTTTTCCTTTCTTTTAATTCTGTCTAAGATGCAAGGCTTGCCCGCTTGTCTAGTCGCACACTCTCTAGTGACGAAGTCAAGCACATGGGGGCACACTCACACCATAAGCAGCTGGTCGGTCGGTCGTTCGCTCATTCACAACTTAGCTGCAGTTGTTAATATGTATGTACATATACATATATGCGCAATTGTCCCACAGTAAAAAGAGGGGTCTTTTCCCGCTGGAAAGTGGAAAGAAATTAAGCGTACAAGAATATTAAAAATTAACCGTTCCCACGACAGTCGGTTCTACGATACCGGAACGACCTGGATTTATAACCGGCCAAGGACTGTCACTTCAGCAGCATTCCCCAAAATTTGATGGGGAATGTTTTATGCTGTTGCAACAACAACAACAGTAAAAATTAACGCCGATAATACCATTGAAGTTAGAAATATTGTAGGTAAAAATGTACTGAACTCTGTCTTTGCAGAGAATATTCAGTATTCTAATTTTATTATAAGCCATGTTTCCATGGGGCGTAATTCGCTTACCCATTCGTTATTCAGCCTTCGATGAGAGCGAATCATTTAAACATTTAAACTGAATTATCCCCGATAATTGAATTTGGCAGACAACCGAAACAAAAAAATTAAGAAGGAATAATAACTAAAGTGTAAACGATTGTTTTAATTCAGACAAATTTGCCGTCAGTTGAACGGAAACCGACACAATTTTTGTATCTTTCGACTTGACGTCAATCCAAATTATAAAATGTCAAAATGTTGCCATTTCGTGCCATATTTGCAAGAATAAACATAAGACGAGATTAATCAAATTTTTTCTATCTATACTACTTATATATTAACACGCTAACACAAATTTTGTCACTGTTCCTTTGGCGTTTCTACCGAACCGCTTTTGAAATCAAGAACACCATTGAAAGTATATTTTTCTGTAAGGTTAGTAAAATATAGTGAAATGGACTTCAAACCAAAGCTTATAGAGAATTTTTTAATCGGGCAGGGTTGCAACTATTAATAAAGATAAAAATATATATTTTTTTATTAAAGAAACTCCCAATACGATTTATCAAAGTAAAGGTTATTGAAAATTCTTTAGCCACTTTATATTCTTGAGCAGAGTTGTCATCTTTTAAAAAAAGTTAAAAAAAAAAATACAAATTTTTTTTAAAAATAAAACAGAGCAATATGGATATCAAGCGAAAGTTGTTATCGCCAAATCATTAATCACAATATACTCTTGAATAGGGTTGCCACCTATGCATTTGGAAGAATTTAGCATTAAAATAAAATCTTATAGAAAGTAATTATAATTTTGAAGATATAGCATTCGTCTAAAGATAGTCCGATTTTTAGCTGGTGTGAATGCAAAAATTTATGCATATGGTTGGATCGTAATGACGTATTTCTGCATCGTCATCATTATTTGCCATGACATCTCGCTACACTGCTGCGGATGTGCTTCGTCGGCATTGTATATACACACGAACACAGATACACATATCCTTTATCGCTTCATGAAGTGTCTTCCAGCTGCAATATGTTCGTAGTTCTTCAGATATCGTCCAATTCTACTACACTTACCGCTACAAAAATATTCAATGAACTCGCAATGCCTGTTGTTGTTGTTGTGGCTTTTATGCATCCGGCTTCACCATTCCAAGTATGCATAGCAGGAAAATCATTTTATATTTAGTTGAAGGTGACGCATGTTATGGATGCAGAAATCTGTTATTCACCATCGCTGGTACACGGTGGTTCTTGCAGTGCATTGTAGGCGGCCGTCAGCGTTTTTACTAGCAATCTAAAAGCAAATGAGCAACTGGAAGAAGTTCGGAGAGAGTGTGTGCATTTGACTAGTTCAGAAACTAGCATCCGAGAACTGCACTATTACCTAACTCGCATAAAATTTCCTTTTTGTTGGAAGAGCCACCCTGCTAGCATTTTTCATATAACATGCCAGTTTGTGCTTTGTTTTTTGTATGTTTAAAAATACTATTGAGTGATTCACAAGGTGTCGTAAGTCATAAAATTTATAAAATACAAAATTGCTTAGTTTTAATTAATTGTTTCAATGCAATCCAAAAACATAACTTTTGAAATGGGCCTACTTAGAATTTTTGAAGGCGGTGGTAATTTCGTTAATTTCCAATTTTATGATTAAATAAAGCGGGCACTTGTTTTTTATTAATCCCGCTTTCCTGGGTGCATTTGTAACGATGTTATATCCGATAAATACTGTCCAACACTTGAGTAGAGAAATCGTTGAATTTCACTGCGGTCATGCCCTAAATTGGGCCTAATTCTTTGTTTACGATGGATAATGTGTAGTGTATTTTCAATAGGGTTTTTGCAAGCGAGTCGCAAACAATCCTGGCTCCTAAAAAATATGTTATGCCAACATGCTGTGGAGTTGGGGGCTACAGTGACTTATAAAACTGTGCATAATTTGTTTTTTTTTTTACAATATTCACAACAAGGCGTATTCATATGAGGTAGTGCAAAATGTACAAAAACATAGTACGTGCACTTGCAAATTACACGCACAATGGCAATAAGAACTAAACAAACACATAATTTTTGACAATCAATACAACAAGCAAATCAGGCGGTTTGTTAACAACACCTTGTATGAATTTGCCTTGAATCACAATGCTTTTCAAGCAATAATAGAGTTCAGACAACAGTAAAAAAGCTGTACTACTACTATTACATAAAATGGGACGCAAACAAGAGATTTCCATCAAAATTCCAAACTACTTATTTATCACTTTTGCAAGACTTTTTGATATGCAGTTATATTTTCATTTCAATTGATTTCAGTAAAATAAAGTGGCTATGTTTGGAGTAAAACTTGTTAAGCCGAATGACAGTGATTTTAACATCGCGTCACGAAGTCGCTAAGTTATGTAATTTTAGTATTTTAATTCAATTTAAAGGTCTTCTTATATATATATATATATATATCTAAAACAACATCCATTACATATCTGTTGTGGCGGTTATACAATTTATAAATTTTTTCCACTTTTCACAAAAGGTAGACAAAATAATTTTTTATTAAATTATATTAATACATGTGTAATATCTATTTGTTTACGTGATTGCCTGCCATTCCTTTGGATTTGAGTTCAATGACATTATTGATTTGATTTTTAGTAAAATAAAGTGCAAGTTTGAAGTAGCTAGAAATTCTAATTGATTTTCGATAATTTTTTATTTTTTTTTGCCAACGATGTTGCACCTTTTCTTCCTATAACGCATGAACAAAATTTAGTTTTGTATGAAAGAAAATGATGAACAGCGTCAGCAAAAGATTTTATCAAAAACCAACTATAATGTTTAGCTCCATGAATGGCCTACAATCTGCCTACCCGAAATGTGTCTAACTATTCGGATTAAAAATCTAAATTTGTCAAAGTTTTATAAATTTTCTAGGCAGCTTAAAACTTTGACTTATGTACATACATACATGGTTTTTGTTAGAGAATTATAATTTTTTTGTTGAAAATTATTAAAAATAAATAAGGAAATAAGGAAAAAATTCACTAAAATTCAACCAGTCTTTTAAAATTGACATACAATTTTCAGAGTTTTTAATCAAAATTTTTCAATTTTATGTTCATATGATTTAAGTTTAAGTGACTAAAAATTCTCATTGGTTTTTTTATAATTTTTTTACTGACTGTGTTGCGCATTTTTTTTCTATACGTTATATGAAGGAAAATGACCAACAACGTCGGAAAAAATTAATGCGAATTGTTCACGAAACTGCATGCTTCATAATTTTTTTTATACAAATTTTGAAAATTTGATGTAAATTTTTCGAAATTTGTAAATTTTGTGCATGGTTTGAAACTTTTATTTATATGGTTTCTGTTATATGTAGAATAAGTTATATTTTAAAAAATAAATATAAAGAAACAATTAATGAAATAATATGAGTGGATATTGAATTTTGTACTTACATTTATAAACTTTAAAAATTTACGTATGCTGATTTCTCTTTTATTTCATTCCAGATAATGCGACCTTTTTGATAAAAAGTGTCAATCAATGTAAGTCAAATAACAGAATTCTATACGAAATTATGAATTATTCTATTTCCTATTCCATAAATGTCTCTTAATAGAATTGTCGAGCTCATGCGTTGCCCTTTTTGAATTGTCACTTTGAAATCTAACAATAAATTTAATTTAAGCAAATATGGGGAATGCTTCCTCTGCTGGCATAAATGTTGCAACTTTGGTAGATGGTGAACATATGTTTGTGTTTTAAAAATGTCTGTGCTAGAAAACACATACTCGTAAAGAGCAGTTGACGGTTTAATACACACGTACGTACATGCATACATATGTATGTATGTTGTAGATACAAACATGCATATACATATGTGTATATACATATACATTAATTTTTATTTTTATATACATACATGCATACAGTATGTGAATGTTCATATGTAAATATTTTTTTTTTGTTTTTCGCTTGAGTAAACATGGCACCATTATTTTGACTTAGCAAAGCTTTCGCATTGCGGTTACATTCATTAATGACAATAAGAAGAACAACAACAACAACAATAAAAATAGCACGATACAAAAACCTAAACAGGAGAATGTTGAACCAAAAGAGACACTTCCGCTTTACGTTTGGTTTGCTATCGGCAATAAGCCTGCGGGCTTGCAAAGTTAATAAACGCGTTGAAAAATCAACGATCAGAGTTGACTGCCCCAAAGAGAGGAGAAGTGTCTCTGCTTGTTGGAATGATGATAACGATAAGCGTTTTCCATAAATGTTTTTGTAAATATTTGTTTTTGAATTTTTGTTGCATACATACAGTGACTCAAACAACTGACTACATGTTGAAAATATTATAAATCAACGCATATTTATGTAAAATCAATCCGTTATATGGAAAAAAGTGTCCAAGCCTGAGCCTGAGCTACAAAACTGCATACCCAAAAGTTTTCCAAAAATTCAAATTGATAAGTTTGAAATTGTGATGAAAATTTGTTGAATAGCTATTTACAAATTTTTTAATAAAAAAAAACCCACCAAGTGCTCAATTGTTTGAGTCACTGTATGTATTTCTCAATGGATAACTTCGGAGATACAGTAAAGGCTACACTTGTGCTTAATATATTTATGATTTTATTTATTTACATACGTGTGTATATGTTTGCTTCGCTACGCAATAATTGAGTCATATGACGCACAAGGTAATAAAGCGTTTACGCGGCTGCTTTTGAGGTTAAATAAACTATTGTATGCACTTACTATACATACGATGTATCTATGTATGTATGTAAAAACGGACGTATTTAATTAATGTCATACTGGGCTTTCCTAGAGGTCACTGCTTTATCTCATTGCCTTGTTATATGGCATGCCATCTTCCCTTTAACAATTTCATGCTAAAAGATGTTGTTCACAGACGTCTGAGCGTACATACAATATGTACGTAATTTGCAATTTTGAAGAGGCTTTTTTAGGTATTTTTTATTGGCCAGTTTCTTCCAAACATAATGCATACGATTTCTACAAGTTCTCATTAATAAATTTATATATCGATGCAAATTTGCCGAAGTTCTCTTATTTTTACACAATGTTCATAATTTTATTTAAAAAAAGTGTAAGAAAAAGGCTTAATATGGTAAACATTGTGAATATTGTAAAGAATCATTAAGGGGGTACTCATCTAAACGCGCAAGTTTCATGTTTGGGCGGTTGGGCAACTTTGCACAGTGTGTTTCATTTTTATATTTTGTAAAATTTCTGTCAGATAATTATTTTGCAAGTCGAGATTTGAAAAGTTGAAAAGTTTCGCTTCCTGTGGCAAGAACTCTCGTCCAACTCACCAGACAGATCTAACAAGGTGGATCTAATCAGATTCTAATATCAATCGGCAAAAGTCAAATTAGTTCTTGCATGGCAGCAAAGAACGTAGATTAGAAAGAATTTGCAGGAAGTAGAGAACGATGGGATGGGATGCAACTTCTTTGTAATTAACTTTCTTTCGGCTTACCATACAAATTTTGATTGGTTCAAAATTCTAGTTTACCGTTTACCTAGTATGTGCTTTTAAATGAGTATCCTTATTCTGAATACTGCAAAGAATCATTGTGTCAACTGTGTGTAGTAGGCAAGTAAAGAATGTAAAAAGATTTAACTTTAATTTATTTACTGCGCTTACAATGTAAAAGTTGACATTTTAAAATACAATTGGGCGATTCACAAAGTGTCATAAATCATAAAGTCATAAAATTTTCGATCTCAAAAGTTATGTTTTTGAATGGGATTGAAACAAAAAAATTAAAACTAAGCAATTTTGTATTTTTTAAGTTTTAGGACTTTTTGATTTATGACACATTACGGTACCTTGTGAATCACCCGTATGCACTTTTTGCCATAAAAAAGAAAAGTCGATAAATTTAAGGAGTTTATAGTAAATCGTCATATCTGAACACTCAGTAGTACCTAATAGAGGAACGATCTGGGTTATTTTATGAGAAGGATTTGCACTTCTAATAAGTCAAATTCACCTTTACTTTTAGCTGTCGAAATAAACCAGTTTTAAAACAAAAATTCATATCTGAAAGACCTGATGCTCGGTCTTGACGATTTTCATTGGTATACTAAGTGAAATTAAAGCCAAATTTCATCTTTATGGCTGTTTTAATGTAGGAGTTATAATAAAAAACTTCATATCTAAACAAATAGTTGTATTGCAGCTATATGAGGTCTTATATTGTCGGTTCCAAAAAAAGATTAATACATTATAAAAATACATATGTTTCGGATAGACAGATGGAAATAGCCAAGTCGAGTCAGCCGGTCGCTCAGATCATTTTGGAATACTTGGGTATGAGTTTGTATTTTCATTATTACAGATTAGCTTACAACATATATTTTGTATATAACAGATTTTTCTTAATATGGATACAACAATTTTGTTCACTGATTACAGTTTTGAGTAGCTGTGACTGACAGTGACAAAGGATGATTTTTATCTGCAATGCTAATGGTTTACGACTGTCGCAGTGAAAAAGTAGCAGTCACATTAATGAATCGGAACACAGCGATTGTGACAATCGATACTACGTTAACTCAAGATATAACGAATTTATTTATGGCCCAATACAAATCGGGACTATTTTGTTATTGCATTTTTTTTTAATTACTTGAACAAAAAACCTCAAAAAATTAATTAGTTTTGATCAGGCGTGACTTAGGGTTTATATTGCGGAGCTATAAACTCCATAAAAATAGATAGTACGCGTTTTTGTGTTCTTCTCACCAAATTTAAGAAAACTCTTTTTTAGTTAGCGATGGTCGTGGCTTACGACATATTAGCTTCTTTTTTACCTGAAAGTTGAGTTTTAAATGGGATATTAATGAGCAAAATTGTGTTTCGATAGCCTCACCCGTTTCAGAGAAATTGAATTTTGTCCACATCTCCTTACAAAGGCGACCACTGTGCAATGGTGCACTCCTATACTTATATATACTCCTATATCAGTCACTAACTACGTCTGAGATTTAGAAAAAAATATTGATTGTTTTTATATTGGAACCGTTAAATGGAACATGCTACGGTTGGTTTTCCCGCCGAGTTAAATTTCTTGAGACCTTAATTAAATTCCCGTGGAGTGCTCACAAATGTATATGTATGTATGTATGTGTGTACATAATGGCCTCTACATAACTTATGTATGCACATACAAATATATATATGTATATATATACATACATATATGTATCATGTACGTGTGTACTTTAGCATGGTCCTTAAAGCATTAATACGACGGTCACAGATACGTATAGAGTTTGGTCCCGATTTGACCCCACAGGGGTATAATAAGTTTTTTGCCTCTAATATCCAAAATCGACATTAAGCTGGTCGAGTACATCACATATAACTTTTGGCCAGGATTAAGTCTTCTTAGTTTAATCTGATCTTTGACCCCTATGCGACAAGCTAACCGTCTCCATTCGAGCCCAAAATTTATATGTGATATATGCTCGACTATGGTAGGTGATGAGGTTTAGGAAGTCTGATGATTTTCGCCTTACATTTCGGTACCAACCTAATGTCCATAGCTAGTACGTTATTCGTTAAATTAAGTTTGATAAAATAACCGTAGGCAACCTTCTTTCAGCATTCAGCTGCCTGAACAGAGTTTGTTGCCTTTTCATGGCAAAGTGCTACAAAATGATTCGCTCTTTTTGGCATGGAGCTCGGAGGTCTACTATGTACATTTGTATACATTTGGTTAGGCCATAGTTTTGTTGCGGTAGTCCAACATTCGCAGAGCGCCTCCCGCTTAACTGACCAGCATTTACATGCATACATAAGTACATATGTATATAAAAACCTAAATACGTACATGCAAACATATTTACTTGCATTCATACCCACACAAAGTTTCACTCAAAAACGTCTGCTATCAGGCTGAGGGGCCTACGCACTTCCCCAAATGTATGTACATATGTACATATATGTATATATGCACATAAAAACATGTGTACATACCTACGTACGTACATATGTATAATTTTATATATCGAAGTAATAATTTTTTAGTTTTGTTTGCCATTGTTTACTGTTAATTTATTTTCATTATAACTTTATTTGTTTCTTAGTTATGTCTCGTAGCTTTTTTGCATTTTTAATTAATGCTTGATGTATGAAGTCAGTATTTGCATTCATACTCGTAGAATGCATAAATTGCAATAATATACTCGTACAAACAAATATAAACATTTAACTTTCAGCCCATTTGTTTGAAAAAAAAAGCCACACAGATGCAAATGACATCATTGCCTATCGTATTCTGATTGAGCGAATTGAATTTTCAACTTCAAGATAGAGAAATGTACACACATACATACTTATCCCAGCAGTTAATTGAAATTAGTTTAGAATAACCGATTTATGTTCTAGGAAAGGGTTAATATCTCCTTTATAAAATTCGTTTAGCATTCACCTCTGTTTGTATTCGTAATTTTGGAGTAAAAACGAAATGTAAGTAATTAAAATTTGAAAATATTGTAATTTTAACAATAGCTGTAACCACTTTTGAAAGGGAATATGAGAATTCAACGCAGGAAGCAATCCTCATTCAATTTATGGAGAAACACAATCACATTGCCTGGGTATTTAGGAAAGGTAACAAGGTGAGAGTAGGCGTATTTCGAAAGAATTTAGTAGCAGAGCTTAATAAAAATGGTAAAAGAATGTATGTATCTGGCTGGAGGAAAGTTCACAACACCGTCACCAAAAAAAAAAGTATAAAAAATTAACACGAATTTTTTGTCAATTGTTATTTGCAGTTTATTATATTTGGCCCGTTTCTTTGTAACCTAGTTGCAAAAGAACACTATTAGAATAACGAATTGCATGTAAAGCACCAACACTAATTCGGAAAAATATGCGAGTTGACCCAACTCGGTTAAATGATATCCGACTTGAGATGTAGTGTTGGGAAGTGTAATAACTTCGCTATTGTGAATTAGCCCTAAGAAAATACATGGGAAATTTAGATTTAAGACCTAATTCGTTTTTATTTGCATAGTATTTGTAAATATACATATAACTACATAAACCTAAAAATTGAAAATAAATTGGCTACAAAACTGCATACCCGAAAAAAATCTGAAAGCTTGAAAAATTGATGACAATTTTTTAACATTTGGTGAATTTTTGTGCATTTCGTATAAAGTTTGCAACTTTTATTTATATGGGTTATGCTATATGCATGAGCTATACTTTGGAAATTTCGGTTAATTGACAACTCTCAGCTGTGTAGTTCATTTCTAGTGTGAATCAAAAACGAGCTCTAAAATTAACAAAAAATTCGGTTTTCAGAACACCAAAAGTATATTCACTTGGTTTTAGATTCATTTTCATATTAAATTTCACTCGGATTCCAGAACCTGGCTGAATAATGTTACCAAATGTAATAAGTTGTAATTCATTTTTATTTTTTGAATTAAAGTTTAATTTAAAATATTTTATTATAGTGTATAAAAAAATCTACGCTTACTTCATAATTGCCGATTACGGTTGATAGCGAAAGTAAAATCCTTATTACATATAACAACACTAAATGGAACTCTTGGAATCAGTAAATATTTTGACTTCTAGTAATTTGTGTTGGATCCTCTTTTGAAAATAATTTGTTGAAGTTAACGTGGCATCGACTTGATTAGATTTTTTAGCGCTACTAAATTGAACTATTCCACTTTTAAAATAAGGTTGAAAAAGTACTACTCTCTTCGATTGAAATGGATCTAGACGCTTTAGGAGTACTTCTGCATCAAAAAGAAAATTAAATCAAAAATGTCGCTTGAGGTTATTCGTGATATCGGCGTATCTACTTCTATGCAAGTTTTCAATTGGTAGATGTTGGCGACCTGTGGCGGCATCCTAAAGTCGCTGGTTCTTGCCAATAAGCAGTAAGCGATTCGTGCCTTAAAGTCAATATAACCCAGGCCGTAGGCCAAACAGAGCTGGAACTATGTGGAAAATTCGTTAGCAATGGAACTACTCGGCACCTTTCAAATTTCACAACTTGGTTATTCCATTTCAACATCTACCCTTTGTTATTGACCAAAGGTTTTTTATAATAAAAATCATAATTTAGTCGTTAGTTTGCGATTTTAAGTTCTACGATCATTTTTAATCGTTATTATGTGATTTTTATTTTTTCGAAAAATAACTTATATTTTATCAATATAATAAAAATCATAAAATGACGACTAAATTATGATTTTCAAATAAAAATCCTTCATAATAACGATTATTTTCGGCGCTTGGCTTTTTAGCATTTGTGATTAGGGATTATTGACTGACGCTGCTAAATCCCGATTTTCGGGAAACATGAAAACCCAAAGCTATGCATTGTAGTTTCTAAAGACGTGACCTTTAAAAAAATCAATCAATCAATAATTCTAGTTTGGTGATTGCTGTACCTGTTAAACATTTTATTGGAAAATTCTTGATACAATGCTTTTTTCTCCTTTTCTCTCATTGGCAAAGAAGGCACTTTAATTAACTCAGTATTTTGGTATACTCAGTTGTCTTTATCAATTCAGATTATACAAATTATATAAGTAGTCTGTTAATACCATCGTGTTTTGACTTGTCAAGTGGCTGTTAAAAAATTGAAATCTAAAATATACACTCTCATTCAATTTTTCTTTTTTGTACGCGATATTTCAGAGATTTATCGAGCGTGGATTTTATTGCTACTCAAACACATAACTTCCAGATAATTTTACAACTGTAATGACTGAAGCATTTCACTTCACACTGCAGTTGAGTTCGTGGCTTTGAATGTATCCGTTGGGTTATACAGTATATAGACATTTTGAAGTATACTTACATATATTTATCAGATATTCAACGCAACGCATGGACGTTTTGCATTCGAATTTGGTCTAAGAGTAAGAAAGTGCTTTGTGAGCACTAAATCTTGAAAGTATGTCTAAGTACAGGGTAGGGTATTATCCCCCCTCCAAACTAAATAATAGGAGTGTGGTTACAATGCATTTGACTAAGGCTATTGAACCTGGCAATTGTCGTTTATATTATATTATTATATTATTATAAGCAGAAAGCCGCCTTTATACTGTTTACGATGAATGGCCGCAGTCTGGCAAAGCTCTTAGGCTACTCCTGTTACCGATTATATCTGAAGGACAACGAGACGTCTCAACAAATTCATTGTGTAAAATAAAAGAATGGGTGGATGCTGTAGAATCGACGAAGGAAGAAAGCGGTCCGCGGAAGGCGCAATCTTGCATTCATCACTCTTGCTTTCTTCATACACTTTAATCATCGAACTTTGCTTTCAGGTGCATGTCATTTCCTGAAAACACATGCTGTATAAACATTCCCATTTTTTGATTTGATTATCGTAAATTGTTTGTCTTCCAATTATCGATTTCGCTTTATTACACAAATTAGTGTGTGTTATTTAATTACTGCAATAGTTTAAGATCTCATTTCTCAAATTTTCGCCAAATGTCGGTCACTTGCGTTACAATTATACTTACAGCGTGCTTTAGTTTTTACAAGCAATTTGCAGATGTCGTAGATTTGCGTTTCACTTTCGTTCAGTTATGACACATGCCTGATATTCTATTAGCATGTTTTAGTTTTAGAATATCTGTTATAAAGCAATATATTTTAACTTTGGGATATCAAAATGTCGATCGAGGGATTCCTAATGCAGAGAATGATAGTCATTGAATTTTTTAAATTGAAATAAATACATTTTAATTTAAACTACAAGCAAAGTAATTGAAAATTTATGCAGAATAGGGTAATTGACTGCTTCCTATGCCCTCGCCCTGTTAAATAAATCAGTTCGTTGCAGGGAATTGCAATTCGGCCATTGATATAATAATACTTTGTAAATTACTTTAGATTAATTTCATTTCCTGCAGGGTATGTATGAGCTTAGATATAAAAGTAGACAACTATATTTTTATATTTGAATTTTATTTGCACAATTTTGTGGTTTGTTTATTTTCGCTTAATGTGTGGCCCTTGTTTTTAGTGCAAGGTAATTCGGCTACTATTTGCTGCCAAAAAGTGCTTTGCCAATAATTCATAAATAGATATATAGCTTAAATTTCTCTGGGTTTACATGCCAAAATATGTAGACTTTAGATGGGGCAATGTTATAAACGAGTGTATTATACTTTTTTGAATATAATTTTCTCCTTTATTTTGATACTAATTGTAATTAAGTGCACACATATTTTGTTTTATTTCTCTAATTTCGACTTTACTTTTGTTCCGTTTGTATCGGGTTATGGTGGTGTCATTACAAATGCAAGAACTTACTTTATTTGATTTTGCTTTTGATTGGAGTGAATGCCAGAGAAGCTAAGATAGGCAACCATAAACGAACGGATGGAATTACAAAAAGAAGAAAGAAAGCGTGAATTTTACAATTTGGATGTAAATATATTTATCATCCAGCTAATTGGACGGTACCACCTTTTATGAATTCGCCTTCGTTTGTTTGGGTTCGCTGCAATTTGACAGTTGTTTTCATAAAGAGATAGCGCAAATCAGCGTTGCACAGGGGATTGAATTTGGATAAAATCTTGATCTTCTCGGTGACGCGATTTTCAAGTCATAAATAGAAAGGGAAAAAGAAAACAACCCCCTTGCATTGCCGTAGATCCAGCCCTTGAAATTTAAGAACTAAAGCAAATCATTTGAATTTACGTTGTCCAGCTCTTTCAGGTATCCAACATAAAATTTGCACAGCTATCTCATTCTAGTCCTGCACAAAACTGAACAGTTGCAAACGAGATGATCCACCGTCTCTTCCACACCTGGTAAGTGCAGATACGGCAATAGGCGTTGTATTTCAAACCAATTCATGAAGATTAGAAGATCTTTTGGCATTGAAAGAGGGCTACCAGGCTCTTGCATACCCTGGCAAAAGTCTCTGACTGAAAAACAGTCGTAGTAACCGAAAGACGCAGAGAAGTCTTTATTTGAGCGTCAGGTGAAGAGATTCCCGTTCCTACTCCACTGACCTCTACGTTTATAACTATCACACTGTGAATAAGATATCCTTAAACTCCCTTCTTGAGGAGTACAAGGTGCTAATGATGGTGATACTCCTGAGAAAAGATTCTTCGATCCGATACCTATGGCCGAATATCGATCACAGGGGCACAAGCGATTACAATATGAGGGTCTTCTTGAGCGATGCAACTCCGCATTCAAATCCACCGTGTTCGGATAACCGGCTAGTCTTTTTTCACCACCCTGAAATCACCAAAAGCATTAACGGGTTTATAGAAAAAAGAAACGGCAAGTTATGTCGATCCAACTTAGAATCCTCTGTTCTTGAGATTTTATGATAATAAATTAGCCCAAAGATTTTTCAAAATGAACTTCCTTAACTGTTGAAATGAAATTATTATGAGGTCATGTTGGAATTATTGCCGGCTATATTAAATGTTCATAAAACTTAAAAATACTTTGTTTTACCTACTTTCTTTGTTCTTTTAGTTTCTATTTTCTGCCATAGTTCACATTTCAGCACTTGCTTTGTTTGAACTCATAATTTTTTCCCATTTTGTTTTGTTTCGCTGTCCCATGTTTGTGGAGAGGCTTTTTTTAAACTAAGTCATTAAGTGAAAAATGCTTTTAAGGCACTACAACTGCGGCTTCTAATTCAATTCAGATGTTCTCGTTTGCGGCTTTCATTTAAATTTGTGTATAATTCTCGCTTTTGGCTTGAGATAGATGTTTTTTGCGCCCACATTAAAAATATGGCTTTACCGAGAATGTTTCGAATGGAGACTAAAAAATGTCAATAAATTCTACGCGTAAGAGAACGTAACTTTGTGATATTTGTATGAACTTATTGCTCATCTACCAGTGAAACAGGTAATACTCGTATGTACAGCGCTGTCACGCTACCTAGTACTCCCTCAACAATACTGGGTGTATCTGTTTTTTGTACAAAAATAAGCGAAACAAGGTCGATCATAAAAAAATACTTTTGACGGACTGCTAACTAACGAAAAAAGCATGAATACCCATATTATATTTATCAAAAGTGTACATTAAATTTATTTAAGTTTTAAATGTTGCAAGTTTGACTGTCCGATAGGGAGTCAGTTTTAGAGAACATGCTCCAGGGAATTCAGAGTCTAAAAAAACGGAGAGACGACAAAGTTTGATATTTGCATTTATTAGATTCGATACTCCTGACACCTTAGGTCGATTTTCATTGCAAATAATTTTTCGTGACAAATCGTGCCATTATAATGAAAACTGCCAAATTTTGGTCTTATCTCGTTTTACGCCAATACATATTAGTGGGATTTGTTTCATAAACCCCTTAATAGCATATGAATAAAATGACAGGCCCAATAACCGGTTTTGTACATTGGTTTCAAACTAAGCAGCGTAATATTGAGGCCCTTATCGTCAGCTCCCTGCTTAATTTGTTTTTGCTTACCCGTTACAATTTTGCAGCGTGCAGAGAAGGGGCGGAAAAAACCTATTATAAAATGCCAACATGTTAACATTTCGTTGTCCAAAAATTTGACCTTATGAAAACCGTGCCTTTCGTATCAGGGTGTGCTATTTAGCCTCCCACCCTATCTAGTGTAAACGCACATGGAAATAATTTATTTGTTCGCACCTTCGAAACCAGGAAATAATAGAGTAATGCTGCCGAAGGTATGATTGACTTATCACGTTGGAATTTTAAGTTTTGGAATTAAATAATTGATATATCCACATTCCTTTTCGCTGTGCGCTTGTTATCTCATGTATAGAATCACTGTCGCCCCACAAAATCGTCTTTTTACTTTTAGTATTTTTTTCTGACTTGGCTAATAAATATAAAAATACAGAATTGCTGTTATTGAAACCTCGGCTATCGTATTTTTATCTTATCGCTTATACGTGTAGTGCATATAGTATGTATGTATATTTGTAATGTACATATTGCGCAAGTTCTCCAAAAGGGCGTTAAGTCAAAATATTTCATTTCCCAGGAAACGAAAATATAATTTGGAAAATCAGTTAATTATATTCACAAGATAGGTAAAAAGTTAAATACATTTTTAGTACATAATTGCAAATTTTGTAAATTTTGAGTTGTTGCACTCTTGTTGAACGTGTGCTACATACATACATATGTGCAGGGCCGCGGAGAGGAAATCCGGGCCCAGAGGTAAAAAGGTGGGCCCCCTTTTTACATAAAAGCTTCGAATACTGCATCAATTTCATCAACTATCTTTCTACTTACTACTTCAATGTTTTTAAAGAATAAGTCAAATACGACGTTTTTTGCTCTCATCAGTTCAACACATCTGTATGAAACACATTTTCCTACATTATTTATTTATCAGCTCGTTGTTGTTGTTGTAACAGCATAAAACATTCCCCATAAAATTTTGGGGAATGCTGCTGAAGTGACAGTCTTTGGCCGGATATACATAGATCCGGGTCGTTCCGGTATCGTAGAACCGACTGTCGTGGGAACGAGTAAAGGGCTCGTATTTCCAGCTGCTTATACGGGCCCTTGTGAGTCACGAATATTTTCCGAAAGCGATGCATACTTGTTTGTGAATTAAATATTTCAACTCACCTTAAGGACAGCCTTCCAACTCTTAAGTTCACAAAATTGCTTTGGCCTCTGTTGGACCAATTTCAATCTCGATGCACCGAGCATAACATAACAACATTCTTGAAACACGAAAAATTTTAAACAAAGTCGTAAATTCTCAAGTTGGAAACGTCAATGTCACTGGCAGAGTTAAATGTATTTTTTCGACTGACGCGCATGCATTTCGCTCAGAGTTTTCTAAACGACTAGGGAAGCATCTGGTGACATTCGATGGTGGGGAGGAACTTTCCTATACTGTGCATGTGAAAGTGCCTTAACGCTAAGAAAACGCGCTGAAAAGTGTGGTGTGGTCGGTTGGCGGCTGTTATGCCGACTCTTATTACATTACTTTGCCAGTTTTTGCTCATGTACGTAACTGTTTTTTTTTGTACATGCACGCAAGAACGCGCTTTATTGGTAATCACAACTTTCAAATAACTGTTTGAATTAATTGACTATCAAAAGCATTCTAATTTAACTATTCACTCAATTTCATAAAAAATACGGGCCCCTTCGAGAACTCCGGGCCCGGGGTTATATACTAATTTTTAGCCTATTGATCTGTTTTTTTTGGGTATACATACGGATTTAAACCTGGGTATATTTATACAGAAACAATTGAATAAAATTGGATAAAAAAATGTTTATTTTTGTGAAATTCGTCTAGAAAGTTTGGCTATTTACAGTTTTTGGGGGCAATGCCAGGTGGAACTGGCGTACAAGGTTTGCCTTTGATATGGGTTTTCATTGAACAAAGTTCTTTTTAGTGTTTTTTAAGGTTGAAAATTCATTTCACATCTACTTCATTGTTTATTTATCTTTAAAAAAAAATATGGTATGGAAGCACAAAAAATAACAAACAAAATTATGAAAATAGAAATGAAGTTAAAAGTTAAATTTTTGCGCGCTTTTGAACCTGCAAATTTTTATCGTCCCTTCTTTCATCGTCACGCTGAGTGTGGATTTTCATATATATATAGCGTAATATAGAATAATATTAACAGTGAAATATACATAAAAAAAGGGTTTTATTCAAGAACAGCAAATACACTATTTGTTCAATGAAAAATGATAAAAATTGGCAAAAACTGCGCAACAGCGCCACCTACCATGTAATTCCACATGGGAAATGAATCCTCAACTTCAACTAAGATATTATAATTCTCCAGAAGAGTTTAAGAAAAAAAAAACATTATTTGATCGAATTTTAAAAATCACAAACCTTAGATGGGTATAACAACAAAACCATATCTATAGGCTTAGAGTCATTAAAGGATTTTTTTTATGTGAAGTGTAAGTTCTCATTTACTTTTGGTTTCATCTACTACGGAGGCATAAACCTTCATTTTGTATCACAGTGCAATTAAGGAATGATGCCATCCGTATTTTTCTAATAGTACTAGCTCTTAGTTTTAATTATTTTTGGTGAGATTTAATTTACTCGCATTAGAATGGTATGTTAGACTGATAAGAACTAATATTTAAAGGGATTAATCTGAAAGATTTTGTGATCTGAACACAGCCCATTCATTAATTTAACTGTCAAATTATCCACTACTTTAATTAAATTCTCCTTTGGCAATAAATTTTTTCATAACATGAAATAACAGCGACAACTTGAGGTTTGAAATTTGTTTTCATTACTCCTATTAATTATAATTAGCGATGATTGAATCTTTTGAAACCTTCAGGTGTAGGCGTTTCCCACCAGAAACCAGTTAAATATTTTATGTTCTACGCTGCCAACAAGTTTAGAAAAAATAACATTTATTGAATTCACAATTCAATCATTTCTGTAAAAGTCACAACTCAAACAGCTTAACCCAAATAATTTCCCCCTGCTTCAGATCAGATCGCAAACGAAAAGTTACAAGAGTAGCATTAGAAAATCGAATTGATAGATATTGTAAAACAAAAAAATGCAAAATTAATAGGAGAGTATTAGTAACTGGAACTCTCGCCATACGGAAGTTTTCCACAATTAATGTACTAATAATTAGAAAAATTTTTTAAAAAATATTTTAGCTTGAATCTATTGAATTATTGAAGTGCAATAAGTTTCAGTTTTTAACCTAATGTCCCAAAACTATTATTTTGTGTTCAGCAACCTTAACCCTTTCATTCGATATTTTTGTTTCTTTTTGGGTTTAAAGCTCTTTTTTCGGTAAATAATAACTTTTGTTGCGTTCAAACTGACAGACGGGCACGGCTAGATTGAATCAGTTAGTGGTCCTGATCATTTTGGTATAGTTGGGTATGGGTGCTATCTCTTCCTCTTCTATTACTTACAAACATCGGACCAAAGTTATAATACCATTTCATCTTAATGAAAGGTATAAAGAGGGAACAAACATATGAGTTCATTTACTTTTTTACATTCCTAGGGTTTCAATGTCCAATATAATCGCTGCATAACGGTAAAACTAACAATTTTAAAAACAAATTTATTGATAGACATTTATCATCAACAGCTGATTTTTTATACTGATATAGTCAAGCTATAATTTAAACAGAAAACATTTGTTTAAGGAAGTACACATTGTTAATACTTACTCGAAAGATATGTTCGTAAAATCGGTACGAAAAAATAGGATACTCTATTACCTGTTGTTCTTGTACTGCTGTATTTTCTCTCTAAAGTTGTATTTTGGTGTTAGAATTAAATGAGTCGAATTAAAAATGAAAATTATTTATGGAAGGAATGAAAAGTAAACACAATTTTTCTTGAATTACAGTAGGTTAATTTTTATAACTACGTCCAAATCCATCTCAAGCTAAAATTGTTTGGCTTAAAGTCATTGTCTACTCATGGAAAACAAGATTTATTAAATTATACTACAAAAATTGCAAAAATCCGTATTTTTTACTTTTTATTCTGAAAGCAAAAACCATATATTTCTTCGAAAGTTATAAAACTCCCCATAATCTAGTTTATGAATCGATTTTTAATCTCCTGTTCATCAGAATATATGGCCGGCCATCAGAACATCAGAAAATAAGATACGAAAATGTTTCCGGATTGGTATTTGCGCTGTAACTTTGTGAGCATGTAGAAAATCGAAAAAATCAAGAAATATTTTTTTAAAGCAGACATAGCTAGTTCTAAACAAATGAGTGCAAGTTTTATCTCGAATCACTCATTTCAAATCAGTAGCGAATGGAATCGACTCTTGGAATCCTCTTGAAATCCCTGTGCTAAAGCTAATATGAGTAATTTATTTAATAATTCAATAATTTTAGAATTTTTGGTAGCAACACGCAACGCTTGTTCAATCGATTGTCGTTACCCTTTGCCACTTTTCAGGTTCTTGCGAATTTGCGTTTGAAACACAACTAAATAATGAACTTCTCCGCGCTAATGTGCACAAATTACAGTCGCAGTGGAGCTATTGTAATCCGACAGCTGGATGTTTTTTTTTGTAGGGTCGTCTTTATGCTTATAAAAGTTACGCTTGCAATCGCAGCACTATAAGATTGGTAGAGGAGCGTCATTTTGATCGTACTTTAATTGTTCATTTAAAAGAGAACACAATGCACCTTTTATAGGATGCATAGTCTTACTTTTGCCAATGCATAAGTAGTAAAAAAACAAATTTTCGATTTTCTTCATAATTTTTTACGAGCTATTTTTGTTATGGCCAAAAAAAATCCAGAATTCCTTCCTTCGAATTACAAATTTCGAACTGGTTCAAAGCTCGATATTTTCTCCCGATTCAAAATGCAAAACCAACATAAAAAGACGTATGTTCTCTCCAAAATTAGTAAATTTTCTTTAGAGAATTTATTCCCGTTTTCCGTACATTTTTTCGAAAGTTCTCTTTCTTCAATTTAAGCAACTCTTTGTGAGTGCATTTGTGCTGGAGTCGCGGTTACTAGAAGTGGTTATAATTATCTGCCCGTAAGAGCGAGTAGCAGTGGCGATGTCTGAATACCGGCATTATGCCCATATATGTATATTATGTATTTATGTAGTTCAGGTTTTGCCCACATACATGCAAAAAATATCTGTTTACACCAGAGCTACGAACAGCGCAAACGCCAGTGCTAGCACGTTCGACTTCTCGTTTTACAGAAAGTGAAATTACTTCCCGTTTTTGTATGCATTTACGTGAGCTTGTTTACCTACATAGTACTTGTTATCCATAGGTTGGCCGAGCGCGTTATCATTGCGCAGTGGGGCGCGTTCCTAACTAAAGTGGAGCCCGCTTATAATGGATTTCAGGAGCCTGAGTTAAAGTAAAGTTCTCATTATAAATTATATAGTAGGTACAAGAACTAACTTCCTTATATTTAATTTACTGAATCGGTGAGACACTGGGCTCTTACACTTAAAATGCAATTTATTTAATATACATACATACATATGTACTTACCTTGATCATGTCAACTTCGCCTATAATGTACAACATAATGAATTTGTGTTCATTGGAAGCGGTTATGTCAAAATATCGATATTTTTCAGAAAATAAAGGACATATGTACGTCGATGTTTTTAGAGTATTAAATTCGATATTTTTTAGGCTCTCCGTTAGGATCCGTTTTGAATGTAACTATGCAATATCCTTTATGATTTGTAAACGCAACCAAAAATAATACACTATGAATAGTCTTTGCGATGTCTGTTTACACATTGTGTAAACGATGTATAGCGATATTTTGTTTCATTCGCCCATCCCTATTCAATTGCATCCATTTATATTAGCGTGCACATTATAACAGAGTTTCCATTGTATCTACGATACATAGCCTACATAGCCGGCTAGATGCACTATATTTGGCTGGTATCAGTAAATTTTCCTGTCCATAATGGACTGGTTATGACCAGATGGAAAAAGTGTGCCAGTCTGTGCATATTTTTATTAATGTTCGTATGTTGGTATGCGTGAATTCGTTGAAGAAAGTCATTCACATTGCAATGTACCATAGACGAAGAAATCGCCATCAGCCAATGCTAATTTATTTCCTTAGATGCAACTGCCTGTAATACAGCAGACACTTAGTCGAGGATTTGGTTTGTCACGTGAGATATATTTATGTATATATATTTTCAATTCATTCCGACTTTTATGATACTATTTGAATGTGTTAAATGTTATAGATATGCACATGTATTAAATTCATATACAACTCTAAATTAGCAGCATGAGATTGTGTGTCATAGCTCTCCCCTGAATATCCAAATTAAATGTTTGCAGTTTAATCTTGTGAGCTTTCGTGCTTTCGTACTGTCTGTCCTCCAGGATAGTTGGTTGGATGAAATTAACGTTGCCTAAGGAGCTAGTACCCAATTAGCGCTGGGAGGGCCATTTTGATACACCGATTCTTCTAAAACCTGGTTGTCCTGCTGTCTTTATTCTTAATTCTCAAACCATTTGGATTTGTGGATCAATCTACTGATGTTATTCATGGTGCAGTTAGAGATCTTCTTCAGGTCGCTCACCAGAGCTACATTATGAACCGGGGAGCTAATTGAAAAGCGGAACGCTCTCTCGACAAACATAAATCTCGCTCTACAAATCTCTCAGTATCCCGTTTTTTTCTATGGCGGTGAAATGTGGATGATGTCGAACAAAGATGAGGAGGTTTTTGGAGTCTTCCAGATAACTATTATGTTGGTATTCGTAGAGTTGCTTGCAGTTTTTTTTTTTAACAAAGGCACTGTTTTAGCAAATCGTTCTGTGTTATCTTCTAATTAAAGAAGTGCCGAGTTTTGAACTGTGGCAACTGCTGTAAAAAATAGAACCTCCAAGTGCAGTTTTTTCGCGATTGCGTAACTTTGTGAATCTCCTACCGCCTTTGGAAGAACATCCGTTCCCGCAGCTTTGCAACACAATTTGAAAATATATTGATTCATTTTTATATAAGTACGTGCAATGAAATAAAAACAATATTGCCATTTTTCTTTCGCGTTCAATGATATTGCAAACTTCTTGCTTTGTAATTGAAAACCTATCGACATCCTTTTCTTCTTTAATCGTTGTTTTATTTTAGCTCAAGACGTGTTAACTGCCCGGTATAGATTGCGCTATGTATTCTATCATTCTTGAGTGAAACCACTGTACTAGTCCTTGATTGTGACATCTCTCTATATGTTTTGTATACTATGCCAGAGAGTTGCCACGATGAACAAAACATTTTCCAATTGTTATTGATTTTCAAATAATAATACATAAATCGAAAGAATATAAAATGCATCTGCGCCCTTTTTCTGTTGCGCATTCACCTTTCCACATAAGAACACACTGGGGTGAGTATTGGGCTTAAGAGGCACATGGCGTGTGCTCTTCCAAATCAGTTACCTGCATATGAGTGAATAAATGTACACATGTATGTAGATATATACATATGTGTATACTTAAAGCATGTGCACTACATTTGCCAATTTACTATTCGCATCGTCATCCGCCCCCCCTAGGTAAACAAACGGATACAGCTTAAGGGCTGAATTGCGTCGCAGGAAACATCAGCAGCTGCATAGGTAGCACGTGTCATGCGGGAACGTGCTCCTCGCAAATCTTTTCTATTATTCAGTTTGTAGAATAATTTTCTGCAAGAATGATTACTTCCACAAATGAAATATTGATAGCTAGATGATGAGCTACTTTGTTCCACATAGAAATCGAGTTTTTTTAATAACCACATCTATAAAATTTTTGCTAATGGCTTAACATGAAAAATTAAACAAATTAATAGAAATCTGCCGCAGAATCTATGGAAGTGCCATTTTTCGTCCTGTTTAGTTCACATCTATAAAATTGCGAATTAGAAAATCGTTTTCATACTGATTGAAATAAACGTCTACGAAAAATCCAAATCTACACACCCAAAGCTAAAGGCAAAGGAGTCGTTTTGTAAAATGCCCTCAAATATGCAAAATAACGAGAATATTGAATATTGGAGCAAATGAGACGATATTTTAAGAAGTGGCCGAGGTAAAGCGGAAAAAATTTAGATAACCTTTTGGGATTGGACAAATCTGCAGTAATGGTTCTCACCGGGAATATCATAGAACACAATGCTCCCTCTATATGCACCATATACCAACGAGTTGTTTGTGTAGAAGTTGCCAAGATGACAAAAAGGAATCGATTCACTCTTCTATGCCGATATCCCCGCTCTAGTTAAAACGACTCAAGCCTTTGGGTTAACTCTTTTTCACCAGACTGGTAGAGGTAATGAAAATTTAATTGTCGAACCTTTTCATTTTCAGCTGTTAAACCAAATTAACGGAATATACCTATGCGAGCACCAGCAGTGGGAATTCATATTATGCAATTATGCCTTCGAGTGGAACCTAACTTAAGAAAATTTCATATTATTTTCGGCCTTATATTTATTCGTTTCAAAGGTACCATAGAAAATATATATCTTTACTGTTAATCCTATAAGGGTACAGCCCCCTTCAATGCTACCTTTGAACGAAAATTGGTAGGCAGCGATATGTGTGTAATTTTTTTTTAAAGTCAGTATATCAAAAATTTGCTTAAAAACAGTTTCAATCCAGTTTCGTCATACAAATCTAATGAAATAATGAAATATTTTAGATATTTTCAAATGTCCCGTGCATAAGAACTCCACATTGTGATTTTTGTTTCAATAACTGCTTACAAAATATTGACAGATAATTGAGATGAAGCGGTTTTTTTTTAATTTAAATATTATTAATAAATTACCTGAAAACCATATTTCGAAAAAGGCGAATATGCGAACACCCTAATGCATTTGCTTACCTTTAAATTAATATTTATTAGAACTCACAGTCAGATGCTTGTCTATTTTTTGTTTGCTTGAATTTTGGGTTAGTCTGGTGCAATGTCCCCTTGTCTGCGCACAAATAAATTACATATGTATGTACATACATATATACATATTTGATGCTGAAATCTAGCTGTTGACCTTACCGACATCTCCGTGTGTAAGTTTGTATACCTGTCTGTACTTACCTTACTTGCTCTTCGGATTGAAGCCTGCTTATCATGGAATTGTATCCCACCTGCATATTTTGTCTGTATTCATAACATTTATTTGGCATGAGTCATCATTGAGAGATTGCTGATGCCATAACCGCTTACGCAAGTCCCGTTTCCCAAATGAACATGTAGTACATACATATGTATGTACATATCTACATACATACATATAAATATAATTTCTACCTGTTACCGCGATAACGTATTAAAGCTGTGGACTGTTGACAAAACAACTAAATCGATACTGCAAATTTTAAGCAATAAACAATGACAAAGCAATTTGTTGTGTAAGGAGCTATTTTTCTAAAATCAAAGTATGTGTAAGTGACCAAAACTAAGTATGAAATACAGTTCCCACCAATGTATTTCATACTCCTTCTTCCACGCGTACATTATCTTTGTTACTGTGATGTCATTATAATTTTAGAATGGACACACCATCGTTTTCCATTCTAATCATTTTCATTTAAAGTCTTATTATTTGAAAATTTATTTATGGCGTGTCTACAGACGTCGCGTTGCTTTCTTAGATACTTGGCATATTTCTTGTTAGTAACGTATTCAACTGCGTCGCGTATGCGCATTCTGCCATTGAACTGAATTGGCGGGAATATCACTGAGTCAGCTGTGCCCAAAGTACAAAAAATATTTACAACCCCATTTTCTTTGCCTGCCTTACTTTTATCCCATTAGTGGCTCGCTTTTCCTTTTTTGACGCAGTCGCATTTATTTCAATTTGGAGTTTAGATTGAAGCGGTTCTAAAGTGCAGCAGAGCGCTGAAACATCGTAACTTTTACGTACAAATTAATAGCTGTATTTCGTTGCTTGAATGAAAATTAATAAACAAAAAAATTAAATTTTTATTGGAACGAAAAATTTGTGAATTCCATGAATCTATTTTATACATTAATACCATGTCTGACCTATGGACGCTGTATAACTACTGGTGTATAGCTTTATCGCTGTTGTAAGTTTAAACTGTGCAAAATGTTGTAAAAATAATTATTGATTTCAATGTCTTGTTCCTGCTGCATGCAGTGTTGTGTTGTTGTTGTTATTTTTACAGCGGATCATTATTCAACAAATTGGTGCATAATATCTAGTGGCAACCCAAATGAGTACACATCTGTTTTTTTTAATACGTTTAATTCTCTAATAAAAATCAACAACTTTTTATCTACATTTCTTAAAGTTTTTAAGAAACTTTCTTGTAAGTTGCCCTTATAATTTTAGTATACTAATACGGAAGTCTCATGTTTTTGAAATTTGTGTCTTGAAATCTTTTCTTTATTTTATGCATACAATTTATGTATATGGGTGAAAATGCTCAACACAGTCAGCACAAAGTCATATAAAATCCATTGAGAAATTTCGTTTTTCTTAAAATTATTGCCTCCTTTATTTGTGAAAAATATTTTGCGTCTGCTTTAAGCCAAAGTAGAGGTGCTAAAAAATAAGTGTCTAACGCGTTGTGGTTTTATGCCTCATATTATTCGATATCGAATTTTTTTCTCTGAATAAATTCGAGAAGGAAATGAAAAACCAATCGACTTTTAAGTCTTCTATTAGTTAGATTCTGGTTTTTTCTATACCTTTCACAATTGTGAGAAAAGAAGATTCGATTAAAGAATTCCTCGGTTTACTGAAATACGAACTTTAATTTTTTTCAGTCTTCCTTCAAGCGGGGACTACTACTGTATTTCAATATTATTCACAATGTACTTTTATTTTGCTTTCAATTTCCAGACTTACCGGAAAATACTCCACGCAATAAAACTAGTAACTTCTGAAAAAATAATACGTCCTTTCCTTTGTCAACTGTATTCTCTTTTGGAGTTATTCGAGTGCAGAATCGCTTATATTGTTATTTATTTATAACTATTTTGTTTTTTTAATTTCTGAACTTAATCAGATCGTACATTCAGAATTTAATAAATATTTCTGGAATGGTTTTTGTATGTAATTACTTTTACAAGTAGAAACAATTTTATATGACATTTTTGTTCAAAACTGCGACAAAATCTTGATGTAGTTTCCTCAAGCAATAAAAAAGCACCGTTAATTTTTGTGATATGCAACAAAAACGTGATAATGAAATACCGTAGATAACCACAAAATTATGAACTATGAGTTCAACCTCTGATAGATTGCAATATCAAACTAATACAAATGAAACTTTATGACTTATCGGTAAATAAAAAACAGCTCCGAAAAAAAATAACTTTTTAATTACAGCAAAATTTATTAAAAACATGCGTATTAGGTAAAATCGAAAAAAAGCCAAACTTAGCTCAGACAGGTCGAAACTTACATATACTTATACCTAGTTTTAGTTTAAGTATTTCGATTTGTAATCGTCTTAATACTTAGTAATCTATTTTTCATATGTTTCAGATGTCGTTAACGAAAAAGGATCCAACGCTGCGTGTTGCTGCCAATGATCCACACTTGGTCAGTTTAGGAGGTGGACGTTTGAGCACAGCTGTTACCATTCATTACATACCCATAGGTAAAGAAAAACCTAAGAAATTTATATGTTCCATAAAGACACTCCAAACACTTTAGATGAATAGTTAATCAATGATATTTTATTTATACATTTCGGGAGAATAAGTCGGCTCGCATGAAGTCGTACTTTTAAACTCTATACTAAAACAAGGACCAAATATAGTGATTTGGAATTATACATCACTTGAGAAAGCTTGCGAATTTTTCATCAAACTACATCACGGTATGCGTAAGACATTTTTAATTCGCTACGAAACTGCCGGGAAATGTTTCGTCTATATTTAGTTAACAGCGCAAATTAAGCTGAGTAATGAACTTACTTAGTATATTTCAATGAATATTTGGGTATCTGTGCAACTTCGTTCAGTGAAATTCATATACATTACATAGTAAGTCTATATCAGCAATAAATAAAGAAACAAATTTGACTTTCTCGAAGTGCACCAAATTAAAACAAAATAGAAGAAAGAATTGAAAGGAAATTTTTGGAGGTAATTTATATTCTGATAAGAAGATGAATATGGCGATGGAAAAATCATACTAATTATACTCTGCCTCTACCTACCTACATATGTACGTGCTATAAAACGCGAACACTTTTTGCGTGTACTACATATGTACATTTGTATTTTGAACATCAACAAATACATATCATACACGAACAGTGGCTCAAATATAAAGATCGCGTTAATTTTTGAGTATTATGCGTATATGTTCATACCCAAATGCATACATACATATGTACATACGTACATATGTAAAAATGGATCTGATTGCAAACGAAGTCATGTCGAGGGTAATTTTTTTTATATTTGCGCAGTGTCTTTTACATCGATTATCTTGAAAATGTAAACCGTGTCCCTCATACAGCATATGAAGAGATTTGTGTCTAATGAAGAGATCGGTGGTGAGTGTCTCGAGAAATCGTGTTATATATGTGGATGTCAACAAAAATTTGGACAATTGCATGCAGTTTATTGAGCTACAAGGATACTATGTTAAAAAATAAAGTTTTTTTGCTAAACAGTTCGTTCCTAATTTTAGTTTTCAGTGACTTATTGAACCATCTTCGTAGGTGTCGCTACCAAGAAACAATATACTTTTCTTTTGCGAAATGCTGCATTCTTTTTAATGCGCATATAACCAGATGTACAGCGTACCTTAGCAATATGAGCGCATGTGTATATATGTATATATTGCACATAGTTAAATAAATATATACACAAATCCCTAATTAAGACTAACCCAATCGGCAAATGTAGGATTCAAGTGGCCGGCTTTTTGATTGACTTTATGTGCGAGTATGTATTATATTTTTATTTGTATGGAATATTTCGATTATCTAGTTTTTATGTTTGAAATGCATTGTATATAATTTATATCAAATTACGATTTAAATTGACACCCAGATCTGCACGCCTTTATTTTTTTATTCGATTGTTCTGGAAACAGAACGCCTTCCCAAAAGGCTACTCTACCCAGAAGGATAATTTATGAAGGCCTTCTTAAGTGAAGCCATTCGAAAAGGCTTAACTAAAAAGTGCTGAAAAAATGTTTGCTAGCATACCTCCTATAAGGGCTTTTCTATGACTTCACTTTTCGCTCTGTTGTTGCGAAGGTCTCTTCACCTTCACCAATTTGGCTAATCAGTTTATCCTCCGCCGGGAGAGCATCACAAACGGATTATTAGATACCGGTGTTTACAAATTTTTCATGCTTAAAACTATTTATATTTCAAAATGTGATTTTCGATCGCATTCATTTAAAATATTTTATGTGGCTCTGTGTTTTTTTTTTCTAGGTGATATGACTATTGGCTCGGCATCCACATGCAACATATCTTTGAATGGCAGCGGCGTTCGATCAATTCATTGCACGATCTATCGCAGTGAGGAGAACGAAGTGACAATCGTACCAGAGCATGATGCCCGCATACTAATTGATGGTACAAAGATCACGCATGAAACAAATCTAACACAGGGTGCCATGATCACTATTGGAAATTCGAATTATTTACGTTTTAATAATCCAGCAGAGGCTCAGATGATGCGTTCTGCTATGGGTTCAAATGAACGCATCTCAATGCCACAGATAGACTTCACCCAAGTGCCACAACGAGACTCCACCAAAAGCCTTAGCTCGAGCAATGCTAGTGCAGATCCACGCCAATCGCTAGCCATCAATTCGTTCTACGAAGAACATATCAGTCCTATATCCAATGAACAAACGCCATTGTCTATGGAAAAAGAGTCTATGAAAAGCTTATTAGGTAGCAATAAATCGCTGTACAACAACGTAGCTGCGGCACCAATTGATATAAATGGATTGCAGTGCCCGAAGGTCTTTACCGCCGATCTAGTTACTGTGAATATGCCGGCCAAGGATGTGCTAGGTCAGAAGTATGCCAACTTCGCAAAAAATTTAGCAGAAAATCATCGTAACGATAAGAATGCTTCCCCTGTACGTAACATTCAATTAAACAATACTATAAGAGGACATTCTCAGAGCGGAATAGGAAATTACGTTAATATTCCGAGTACATCAAATTTCATACAGAATACGAACACAAATGGGAGCGGAGAGTTCTTGGCAAAGGTGAATAATACAACGCAGGTAAGGGGCGCGAGTGGTGTGAGTCACCACAATGTGCCCGCTTATGATCGTTACCCGAAGCCAGGCACCTACGGCGGCGGTCTGCAAATCTATCCGATGAATGGTGTTAATACCGAAATTAATAGTAGCTCGACAAACTCCTCGCCACTGCATCGTTCACAATACGACAGCTCACCGAGTATGCAACGAAGAAATTTGTCAAATCTTAGTAACTCGGAAAACGAACGACTTGAGGATATGTTGAAAATATGTACGGAATATTCTGATCGGCAAAATCAAAGCTATGCCGCGACGCTCACTTCTTCACCCATAGTTCAAAACCGGATCAAAACAAACGGTTCACTGCCACGTGATAAGAAATCACCTTTTTATCACGACTTATCCGGCTCTCAGCTCCAACAGTCCTTCTCAGGCAGTAGCAGCAATCTTAGTACCAAGGCACATAATGGTTCGGTCTCTACTTCAACCGGCTATGAGAACGTTCGTTTGGGTAATCAAAACCGAGTAGAAATCGGTGGTCAATCTCAAGGTCCAAGTTCACCAAAGACAGGGTATGAAAATGTGGTAATGAGCAAATATGTGCCGCAAAGTCCACGTACCAAAATCCGCACCACTTGTATGTCACCGAAAAAAGAGCAATCCTTTAGTAGTGCATTCGGTCAAGCGCCAATCGCTGCAGTACCACCGCCAATTGCACCCAAACCATCCAAGCAAAGCGAATATGAGCAGTTAATTAAGACTTTTGAGGAGAAACTTAAATTAGAAATGCAGGCCATTGAAGAGAGCAGTCGCTATCAGCCGGATAGTACTGTGAAAACCGCATCAGCCTCCGTTGAACACTCACCTGCAAAGCGTACAAATAAAAATGTTAACAACCTCACATTGAACTTGCACGAATCAATTTCGTTGCAGAATTCACCAAAGTTACAGAAGAAACCTGCACCAGCACCGCGAATGTTCTCTAAAACAGCTTTGAATAGCATTAAAATCAGTTGTGCCACCAAAACTTCCAACGCTAGCGATGTTCCTTTGCAGAAAACACCTGTTATGGCTGAATCAAAACAAATTGTTGGCGATTGCATTGATATTGAGCTACTTAAACAAAGCCGAAAACAGCTCTTAGTGCGTGTGCAGGAATTAAAAAATGAAATATCGGAATTGCAAAAGATGGAGGCAGAGGAATTAAGAGAGGTATGTAAGAGTTCGAATTCGTATAGCTGCAAAGCATTCGATGGTAATGTTTCTTATTTCTTATTTGTATTGCAGTTGGATATGGAAAAGGCGCTGGTGACTGCCGAGGTAAATTCGGTGGGTGATTCTGTTGGCGAATTGGAAACGCAGCTTGAGTTTTTGCAAAACAAAATTCATCGTTTTGAGGCACAACGTAATGCCACTCGTGTCATGGAGGAAAATCAGCAGGCGAAACTTAAGCAGTCAATTGAAATGAAACAGGATCAAGTGAAGAAGTAAGTGCTGTTAAATGCGTACTTTGAATCATATACAGCTTATATTCAATACGATTTGTCGGCAAGTTTCACAAAAATTAGAGATATTGAAATTCACTTAGGCATCAAAAACTACATCGTATTATATTTTATGTATTTGTGTACCATGTTATTTAAAATAACCCGGATTAAAAGCCCAGTCACACTACAACGTAAATTGCTTATTTTCACCCAAATTACTTCGCATAACCAAGTGCGTCTACAATTGTCATTCTTAACTTATCTTGGCAGCTCTGTAGCCACAAGGTTGCTCACTTCTTTGATCAAAGGAAAAATTGTGAGAGATTGTATACATTATTAATATATTTAAACTTTATTTAGATAATATCTTTTTCTAAGTTTACGATCATTAAAGACACAAAAGCTTTTAGAGGCAGTAAAAATCAAGGAACAATTGGGTGAAATGCCAATATTTCAAAATGCATTTTGTTATTGTTGTAACAGCATAACAAATTCCTTATATCCTTTTGGGAAACGTTGCTGAAGCGACAGTCCTTGGCCGGATATAAATCCGGGTCGTTCCGGTGCGTTGACCCGAATGTCATGGGAACGTTTCAAAAAATGCTGTTTCAAAATGCATCGTCCAGTTTGGTGGTGAGAGAACACATTTCTCGATTATTATTATCGATAAAATTTAGAGCCGACACTGATTTGTTCGTGATTTGGTTGTTGATTTATTGTAAAATACCTCATTTCATTTTCAGTTTCTTCGTAATTTGCTCATAAATCAAAAACGAGGCATAAATGACGATAGTGTGTTCGGGCTTTACTCCCGAACATTAGGGTGCCCCACACGAAAAAATTCCTGGTTTCTCACCGGATTTATAAAATGTATTATTTTAAGATTTGCACAAAAATATTTCGAAAAATGTGGTTTTTTGTATAAATACAGTAGAAACTCGAACAATTTTATTTATTTATTTATTACAAACAAATTATTGAAAAATTCATACGCTTAAAGCTAGTCGAGTGATTAACTTTTGCGCGATATAATTTTTTCGCGCTTTAAATTTGGTTAAGACAGATAATTAGACAGTATAAGCTTAAAAATAGTCAAAAAAATTTTCATCGAAATATTGTGACGTGAATTAGTTTATTTGCAAAGAAATAAAAAGGGTGAGCAAATACAAATGATACACTATTAATCTAAATCTGTCAAGTTCTGACTGGGTTATTCAAGTTTTTCTTAAACCAATCTTCCAAAAAAGGTATCAAAAATTTCATTATTATGAAGCCAATTTTATTAATACAAATATAGTCAATTCTACAACAAACACCGGTTAAATCTAAGTTTCGAACTTTGTTCAAATGGGGGAGAATATTCAACAAACTTTAGACAAGATTTTAAAATTAATTAATTACAGGTTCTGGAAAAAATGGACTTGCAGTTTTGTAGCCCATTATTTTTTTTGTACAATAAAGTGCAAGTTTTAAGCGGCTACAAATTGCCGTTGATTTTTGGGAATTTTTTTCATACATACATATTTTAACATTTTTAATTATTCTCTGTGAAAAGATTGAAGTCGATGTTGCAGCAGAAACCAAGTAATGACTGCCTTAAAGAGGAGCTCCACAGTGTTAGTGAATCACTGGAAAATGATCGTAAAACCTTTGAGGACTTGGAATTTCAGTATTTGGAAGAAGAATCCGAGTGGCATGCCTACCACGAGGAATTGCACAATGAAAAAACCAATTTGTCAACTAAAATCACAGAAAAACGCATTGAACTGCAAAATCTGGAGGAGCAGGATTTGGGCAATCCCTCAACGCACGCCAAAACATTAAAATCTAAATTAGTGTGTGCATGCAATGCGTTAAAAATAGAACAGGAGCACCTCAAATCGATTGAGAGCAGTATTTGTGACATAACTGGCGAACTGAAAGTGGACTCATCCGAGGAGGATGTTAGCACCACATCTTCGGCATCATCAATACGAATTAACAACAGCCTTGCTGCGGGTGTTATGTCCCAATCACTTTTCGGCTCAGCTGAACTGCTTTGTCCTAAACACAGCGGTGATGATATAATGTCTAAGAGTGTAAATGAGAATATGTTCTACAATAATAAAATCGAACTGCCAGCTCAAGCGCCAGCTACAAGCACTCCTAAGCGAAAACAACTTTATGTTGTTGATATCAATGATACAGATTTATCAACATTACCAAGAGTTGAAGCACCGTACAATATTGCAGTTAATAGAGATGTCTTACCGAGTGTCAAATGTGATGCACAGAGTAATGATCCACTTGTTGAACGGGTTAAATTCAACCTTTCTTTGGGTAATGATGATTTCGAAGTGAATCCACTGGAACGACGTGTGCCATCACAGGATGATATTGATCGCATATGTAAGGTGACCAGCAGTGCACCCATTTCAACAAAAGGTGCCAGTACGCGAATATTCGATAGTATTAAAGAAATTGAAAGAAATCGCCAATTACTGCTTGCACAACAAGGTAATTCAAATTTGCTATTCGCTGTATTTCTTAGCATATAAATTTCATTTGTTTTTAGGCCATCACGTGATTGAGCATGAACGTCAAAAAATTATTGATTTGAAGAAGAAGTGTCACGATGAAGCGCGAGCTCAATATCTTCGAAAATTCACTAATGACGAAAGCGAGTAAGTAGCGTTCATTTGAAACATTCAATTCCAGCTACAGATTAGCTAGTATGGGGATTTTTTAAAGATATTTTTCGAGAAATCGAACTGAATCATGTGCCTATTTTGTGTTACTGATCCCTTTCATTCTTGTGCATACATAACTACATAGGAGCATTTTACCGGATTTAAGTATCATTCAAATTTCAGCTCAGCTTTAGGCCTAAAATAGGCAAAATTTATCTAAAGACAATTTTTCAGTTACTTAAATTTTAATTTCCATGTAAAGTAAAATTGAATTCATTGGGATGAAAATTGAAAGAATTACGTCTTATTTGTCAAGACACCAACAATCGAGAAATCCATAACTTATATACTCTAAAATCAAGCATCAAATATAAAATATGAAAATATTACATTTTCACATTCGTTAGTGCGACATGCTGGCGAGTTGCTGTTATTCACCATCTGCTTTTCGGACATACGGTTATAAATTTTGTGATGACGGTGCATTCTGCATTATCTTCAATTAAAGCAACATTTTGTGAATCTGTGTGTGTGCTAAAGTAGAAGTGGTATGATGGCTCCATTCCGGAGTAAAGCTGCGTTGATTAAATTCAATTAGCTTGATATTTGTATTACCATTTTGACAGAGGCTGCACTTGTCAACTCAGAATGTCATTTATAGTTGGAAGAAATTACAAAATTGTGTATACTCTTGAATTGTAGTTGCATCTGGCGAGTGCTCGTGGTCACATGTCTGAGAATCCCACGACAATAACTAAAAATATTAAGTGTTTGAAGTAAATATTCCCCATCAGGGGGTAACATCTCTTAGACAGATATAAATGCGTGTTTCTTTTCATCCCAATCGTCGTGCTTGTGTCATGGATTGTCATTTTATCTTATTCATACAATATTATAAATACGAACAAGTAGATAGCGGTGAACTGAACATAACGAAAAAATACACTGAAAATGCGGCAGTAATGAAGCCGGTTTGCCTCCAAATTTGGTATACATCAAATTTTAACAATTCGGAAAAACAAAAACGAACATTATTTGTAGCTTTTACAACGTCGAAATATGTATGTTTTAGTTTAGTTCGCATACCTCAAATAAATAAATAAACAAAAAAACCTTCAGAGTGAGGGAAATAAGAGAGCGAAAAAGTTTCATTTCGTTTTGAGGGGAAGCTGATAATTTCTGCAGGAATAAGTTTTACTTGTACTCGTAGTAGTTTGCCAGAACAAAAAAATCTATAGCTACAGACAGTTTATAGTATATAGAAAATTGTCTTAGAGAGTTTCAGAGCCAAAAATAAGGACTAATCAAACACATATGCAAAAAATATTCATCACTTTTTAATTAGAATTTTTAGGGTATACAAATTTGTAGCTAGTTCTGCTAGGAATGCGTGGAAATTCAGGTTACTATTTAACCATTTGTTTAAATCTTGGTCTTAAGCCCTTTATTCATGGAGCGGATGGATTTTATATAAATTCGCTAAATGAAAAAGATCCAAGACCAAAATTTCGCAACATTTTTAAAAATCAACCTGAATTTCTATGTAGACTTTCTTATTATTGTGATAAAATTGAAATAGCTACAAAACTGCATCCAAAAAGTTTTCTAAAAATTCAAATTAAAAATTTTGCAATTTTTATGAAAATTGGTTGAGGTTTGATAACAAAATTTGAAATTTTGATCTATGTTTTTTTTTTATAACGAAAAAAATGTATCATGAAAAATAATGCGAATATTATAAAAAAATAACGGGTGGTTGATTGTTTGATTTACTGTAAGTATTAATTTTGTTAAATTTCCCAAGTAAACTGCCTTCGAATGACATTGTGTTCCAATTTTTAATGCCTTTCAATCCCAAGATTTTTATCAATAGATACAATTATTTTTCAATATTTCAATCATGTTTCTAGCATCGATGACTAACACAGTAAATTAAATCATCGAAAGTGACGTCACAGTAGCCAATTCAAAGTTTCGACTGCTAAAAATTTTTTATAACATTTTTATTTTTGCTGACGTTGGTTTTAGATACTTAAATTAGCTCTTTTCTATAGTAAAATTGAATGGGCTGCATAAAATTGCTTTGTAATTTTTAATTTGATGCACTTTTATGAATTTTCTAAAAAGTTTTACTTCAATATTTTAATATTTTTAATATTTTATTATAGAATTATTTATATTTTTATAAAAGCAATTAAAATTAAATATGTTGTCTTTGATTCAAACTTTCATAAAAATATCTTATTTGTTGAAAACATGAAAAAAAACCTCCCACACCTAACGACTTTTAAGATAGTAAAAAAGTGCATACCGAGGTCGAACTCAAATTTGGCCGAGGGATGTAACATCGAAAATAGTTTTATTAATAGCGGTCTCACTCGGCATGTGATCGTAAACCTCTGAGTGCATTTCTTTCATGAAAAACTTCTTATAGAAATTATCTGCCATTTAAAGTCCGCTTAAAACTGTAGGTCGCTTCATTTGTGGCACAACATCTAGGCACACATACAAAATTGAAGAGCTTGGTAAAATATCGAACAACAACAATATGTGAATAAATCTGAAAGAGTACGTATTTATAAAATTCGTTAAAATGTTAACACTTTCTTTGGTTCGTGTAAACTTTGATTTTTTTTTATTTTGATAGCAAAACTATATTTTAGTTTTATGTATAGTTTTTTAAATTCCTTGCATATTTGATCACCCCAAAATGAAAGAATGAAATGAAACTATATACCGGACTACTTGTTGTTGTTGTTGTTGTAGCGTATATCACGCCCCGTAAAGAGCGGATTCACCCAAGGTCGTTGTCGTCGAGTGGGTTTGAGAGGGCATGTGAATAGGTGATTGGTATCGTGCGGAGAATCTCCACATGCCGGACATGTATTGGGTATGTCAGGGTTGATTCTGGATAGGTAGGAGTTGAGCCTACTACAGTATCCAGATCGTAATTGTGCCAGAGTGACGCGGGACTCACGGGGCAGCAGGGACTCCTCATCTGCTACAGGTGGTGGTTGAGCTCCGATAACTGCATTTGCCTGGCGAGAGTCAATGGTGGTAGTGACTGTCTCTCTGTGGATGTTGCTTAGGACCCGCCGTTACGCCTCCGGATCCGAACGGTGACACCCAACAAGGAACTGCTTGCTGAGCATGAGGTTGCGCTCCTTAACGCGGAGCACATTGACCTCTTGGTGGAGATGTTCCTCAGGCGTCATCAGCAGGCATCCTGTCACCGTGCGGAGTGCGGCGTTCTGGTAGGTCACTTTAAGCATATACTTCATTAGTTTAACAGAAAGTGTGACCGTAGACTTATGAAACTGAAAAAAGTCGTAACCCTAATCTACATACATATATACCTACGTATGTATGTGATTGTTATCAATTATTTTCGTAAGCGTCATTTTGGAGTGAAATCAAAAGTAAATGCTACACATTCACTCAGTAATAAGTTCGGTATTCGCGCCCGTGTTGGTATTATGCCAACAATTATTGAAACTCTTAGTGAGCTGCTGGCTCGCCAGTAAATGAAATTTTTCAATTAACATTGTATCACCCCATCTACCTCTAGTTCATTTAACATGCATATTAGGTATTGGTGTAACTGTAGAATCATACAGAAATATGTGAGTGCGTAATACATAAACTAACAATAAATATCAAGAAAAAAACGAGCTATTTGATATTTATTTTAAAAATCAGTACCCGGAAGAGAACCGGTTCAGAAACAAACAAAAAAATAGTAATTGCTGGCTACATGTTGCCTACCTCCTGCTTCCCATTGCGCGTGCTTTTAGCTATGTGACAACTGGGTGCGGCTAGATTCGAGTTCTCCAGAGCTTGAGTGAGTTATATCCATAAATAAGGTTGTAAAGGCATTGAGTACAAGCTGAAACAGCTGTGCAACGAAAGCCGATCGCATATTGATGCAGCAACAATGTCTAATGACAATGGAAATGAATGTGGTGGGCGCTTTTGCGTAGAGTCAAACGTTCGGTTGATTATATGATACATTATCATTCGACCATAGGGCCCAGTTATATGCCAGTGCAGAAAGCTTACATCACTGCGTTTGTGATGGTGGGATTGAGAGCCCAGTTTTGAATGCTGAAATTACTCATTTTTTAGTCGAGTCGGATTATAACTATTTCTGTATGTTCATAAGTGCTTGTATGTATGTATGTATGTACATATATCCATGCATTTATACATAGATTTGTATGTGAACATTAATAAGGATGCAAAAAAGGGGGTCACGTTCGCGGGTGTAAACAAAATTGGTTTAGAGTATCTAAAAGTGTAATTAAACTATATCATAAGTTTTCAACCAATTGCCAATAGACATGTGGCTGTAGTTTCACGTATAAAATGATAAGCCAATTTTCTGTATAGATGGGGTTTGTTGTTCTCTAATTTAATCTGCTAAAATTATATTTGGATTTGGCTGTAAATAAATACCGATTTCTCTGTAGCCAAAGTTTGGTTTGCCATAATTTTAAATAGATATACAGTGGGGAGCACAAATGCGTACACAGTTATATTTTTACCATATTCGCAATGTTTTTCATGATAATTTTTAAAAATTTTTTATTTTTTAAATATCGTTCATTCTGCAATAAAACTCATATGGTGGCATATATCAATTTTTGTAAAAATATATAAAAATTCACGACTTTTTCTCAACTTTCAATTTTTTAATCAGAATTTTTAAGAAACTTTCGGGTATGTAGATACGTTACTCATAAAATTTTAGTAAACTAATACGAAAGTCTCAAGTGGCTGAAAATTCCCATACATTTTAACATGTTTTTGTTTTTTTTTTTTAATATGCGTCTTTGAAACCTTTTGCTTCACCCATGTAGTTTATATGGCAAAAAGTGCGCAATGCCATCAGTATAAAAAATTAAAAAAAGTTGAAGTTTTGATAAAAATGTGTTGAATTTTAATATATTTTGTACAAATTTTAAAATTTGTCTGTTTATGTCTTTTGTTAAAGAATGATCGATATTTAAAAAAAAAATTAACAAAAAAAAAAGTGCCCAAAAAATTATTGGGAATATTGTAAGAAAATCAAAAATTCCATTTGAAATTTTGTTAAAAACTGAAATATAGTAAAAATATGGAGAATTTTTGTAAGGATTTGGCGCTCTCTAAAGTACTGAACCGATAATAATAAATGTTTTTTTTTTTCAATGAAACATTTGCGGAAAACATGTTTTTTTTTACATAGAAGAACATTAGGGTTTATCTTTCCAAATTACAAAAAACCTTGGTACGAGTACTGTTTTGCCATCGGTATTATAAAATTCATTGTTTTAAGACATCAACTAAAATATTTCGCAATAATATTAAGATTTAGGTGAGCTGGACCGATTTGATATTACCTCCATTTTTAGGGGTTTTTATAAGTAAAAATTGATTTCTAAGATATTTTTTCAACGAAGTCACCTTAGATCACAGCTTAAGCTTCAAAGTTCTGCATAACCTTATTTAAAAATTTTGATTAATGGAATCATAATAATGAAATTTTTTAATGCGTTTATCGAGGAAAATGTTCAACGCCGTCAGCAAAAAAAAAAAAAAAAAAGTATCAAAAATCAACGCAATTCCAAATTTGCACATTATTACATTGAAATGAACTGCATACTTTAAAAAATTTAAGAAACAAGGATTAAAAAGTGGAAAATAAGGACCACTTTTTGTTTTAATTTGTCGAAGTTTTATATATTTTCTAAAAAATTTGAAACTTTTATTTATATGGTTTATGTTATGGAATCAACTATACTTTTTTTTATAGAAAATTATTGATAATTATTGATAAATTAGTTAACATAATTGGACAAATGTGTTATATTATTATTTTTTGCTTATGATATGCACAACACTGTACATACATACATATGTATGCATGTCTACTTTTTTAAGTTGAATCCAAGTTTTTTAAATAAATTAATTTAGTATATAAATATGTACATAAAATTTAATATGTACGTATGTACGTCGTAGTTTTTGAGACGTGACAAAGTACGCCGGGTATTTGCTAGTACGCACATATAGTACGTGCACACATACATACTTACAAGTGCATACAAATACTTACATATTGTATATGCATGTAGGTTTTTGCACAGAGCGCACCACAAAGCGACTTCCATCAAATGAATAGTTGACTGTCTACTCCACGGCATTTCAGTGACTCAAGTATTAAATTCTAATTTTGTCTTTGTGTGCTCCAATGGAGCTTTTCTGCTTTCTTTTGTTTGTTTATCGTTTTTTCCTTTCGCCTAATCTTTGGTATTTTGATAAAACTTCTTATCACTAAGCATTTCAGTGACTGCATTGAACTCATGCGAATGTGTTTTATGTGTGCGTTCATGCTTTTATCTCTCCCTATAATTTCACACAAGCACAGAGTCAAATAAAACAAACAAAAAGAAAATATGTACTAGTATACATATACGTCAAAGAATATGCTTGTATTGGAGCGATAACTTTTTATTTTGGCAGTCCCAGCGAAAAAGTTCGAGCCGCAAAGTACTCTCAGTAAACCCTAAGACCCGTCGGTAACTTTCAACGTAGCATCTGTAGGTGCTTCTGCTTTCAGTTACAGAAGGTCATAATTTAACTGGCAATATCAATTTGTAAAATTTGTGTTAATTAGAAAATATTTGTTTACCAGTTATGGACAAACTTTGTGACTTGATTTGTTGGTAAGATATTTAACAACATTTTTATACAAACTATATTTTTCTTAAGTATACACTAAATATTTATTTCAAATCATTAAGTAACTTAAATACTTTTTCTACTACTTCTTTTAACAGCAATAATGGCAGCAAATATCCGACTCAATCTGAAATGAGAGAGTTGCAACGTTTGGAAAGCGATGGTACACAGTCTCCCACTAAAGAGAGTAAAAGGGATGCAAAATCATCGCAAAAGAGAAATGCGGCAGTTAGAAATGGAAGAACGCAATATGCAAAGAACGTCACTTCTGACAATGAAACTAGCATGCCAATAGACAAAACTAGTCAGGTAAGGTTCATTTTGGGTTATTACTCATAACGTACATATGTATATGTGTTCATATGTGCAAACAAAAAAATAACCGCGTAAAGTTGCGAAAAATAAAGGTTTGATAAAACTGTTAGTAATATTGGCAGCATAATAAAATCACAAAAATCAACTGTCTGCATTCGTAAACATGCGAATTGTATTTCCATACAACGTCTGTTTCGTTGCGTATATTTGATTAAAAAAAGTAAAGGGGTGTTTAGAGATTGACCAAAAGGAAACAGATGCTGAAGTCAAAAGATATTTTGTGATAGAAGCTAAGAAAACACACCTTACGCCGTTCGCACATAGCTCGTATCGTCATAGTACGATAGGCATATGCTTTGTTGCCGACCTTATGAGTCGTTCGTCCCTCGTTCATAACGTTTCAAACTACGATGCGGAGAAAAGGAGGTGACGACAAACGCACTTCCGTTACTTCGTACTTGCGTTGTTTGAAGGATTAACGTGACAAGTGGCTCTAAATAAGTTGATTTTTTTGAGTTTTGAGTGATTTTTACAAAAAGTTAAACACATAATAATAATAATAAATATAAAGAATTTTTCAAAACAACAACAGTGTAACAGTTTTATTGCCCATTTAATTTTATACTATAATGAAGTACAAGTTTGATGTGGCTAAAAAGTCTGGTTGATTTTTGATAATTTTTTTACAGACAGTGTTTAGCATTTGCTTCCATACAAAATTTTATTTATCAAAAATATGATCGAAAATCAACGCGAATTTTCAGTCACTTGAAACTTGCACTTTATTTATATTTTCATAGTAAAATTTAAATGAGCTACAAAAACTGCATACTCAAAAAGTTCTGATTATAAAGCTTGAAAAATTTAAAAAGTTTGAAACTTTTATTTATATAGTTATGTTACACAATGGATTATACTTTTACAAGAAAATACTAAAAATAAATTAATTACCATATGTGACCAACTGTATTATATTGAATTTCGTTACTTATGATACGCACAATACTGTACATGTCCGGCATGTGGAGAATCTCCGCCGATACCAATCGCGTCTTCACATGCCCCTGCAAACCTACTCATCTAATACCCCTTTGAGCCTGTCGAAACAGCTCGTTTCCTGGGTTTCTCTTTAGATGAGTTTGAAGATAACGACAATGGGTAAGCTCATCTAGCAGAGAGTAGCTAGCCGCTACAAAAACAACAACAAAAAATTCAAAAATTATACGAACGTATTCTATTACATGCCACGCATTACCTTCGGTAATTTTTTAAATAAATTTTCCATGTGTAGAAACGACTTTTCCACAGTTTAGATTTAAGGAAAAAATCCAATACGTTTTCTCAAAAATATAGAAAAAGGCAATAGCACAAGATAAAAGTACATTAGTTCAGATCAGTGCTCGTGTATAATCAAAATGGCAGAATAAGATGAGAATAGCACCGAAATCTCATCGTCATCGAAAATTTATTAAAAATCGGTGGAAATACATTAATTCGCGCAAACATTGTGCATACCATTTGCGTATGAATGTATCTCCTATTTACATTTTTTTTCGATGAGTTTTTACGATTTCCTCTACTTTTTATGTTTTTTTTATTTGTTTATACTGGACGCTTACTTACTTACTATATTGGCCGAAGTGCTCCTACAATTTGTAGTGTACATCTTGATGTTGTAACACAAATTGAGGGGCCTGCAGTTTTACGCATGTGTTTTTTTTTTGTAAGAAGTTTGTTTTCAATGTAGGAATATACCCGGAGGTTTGCCATTGCTTGCCAAGGGGCGATCGCTATTAGAAAAAACTTTCCTATAATTTTTTATGTTACTTGCCCCGGTCAGGATTTGAACCTGGGACCAACCGAATGAAGCGCGCACACTCTACACACTCGGTTACGGCGGCCACCAACTGGGCACGCTTAACCATAACAACGCCAGACTTACTTAAATATATTTTGTACATTTGTACATTATACCGTGTCAAAATCAATTTTTTATTAGAATTTATTTTAGTTAAATTAATCGAGTAATTTTTACATAGAATGAAAACTAATTTCATGTATACTTAAGAAAAAAATGGGAGAAATTGCATAATTAGTTTCTTCGTAATTTTTAGTTTTTGGCCAAAATTAGTTCAATTTTTTTTATATTCCAAATTTGATTGAAAAAAATGCGGTCCTAGCCTAATATACGCGTAACCTAGACATACCATTTTCCAATTATAACGTCGACCACGGGCTATCCCACATAGAATTAATCACCGTTTCTAAATAAAAACCTACAATTTTCAAAACATACACACACAGATGGATGTGTATGTATGTATGTACATACATACATACATATATGCTGATCTAAAAATAAAACCATGGAAAACACTTTTCGTCAAAATACTATAAAAATACGCTTCGCTTAAATCATAACAGGGGCAAAGAACGGAACCAGTGTAAATATTTATTTCCGCCAAGCAGTCTTTGAACGGATTCTGCGAAATTGGATTTGTATTTTGTTTTGTGTACATTGCTTGCGTCATTCATTTCAATGGGGATAACATCTAAGTTTAAAAGTGCAATTACAAGCAATCAATATTGATTTATAAAATCACTAATAAGTAGTTGGTGGCAATAACAATTTTACATAATATTTAATAAACGTCCTAAATTTTGTAAAACATGTTAAGTCTAGAAAAGTATTTGTAGATCAATTACTTTTCTACTTGGGCTAGTTTCGAGTTTAACACACACATTTTTACGCATAAGCGAGTAGAAGGCATGGGTTTTTATTTGCGATTTTCCTCTGCCTCTCTTTCATTCCTTCCATTGCTAATTCCACAATAATTTCTCTTTTAGTTCGTACAAAAATTGATATTCGAGAACAACGTGTACTATAATGAATCTATTTGACCTCGACTGTGTTGATAATTAGCTTGGAATTCTTTACTTACAAATTGATGCAAATTAACATTTCTTCCAAGTATACTTACATATAAATAAACATAGATATATACATATGTATGTATGTATGTATATATGTAAATGAGTTGCTTTAGTTTACAAAGCTATAGTTTTTATTCATGATCAATCCCTTCATATAAAGTTATTTTACTTTGTACTTAGAAATATTTACCTAAAGATTTATATACTATACTATATATGTATGGACATATTTACCTATGTATGTATGTATGTGTGTATTAGAGGTATTAGAGTTTTGGACTGCTGCCTGCCCAATAACGCATATTCTGTTTATTGACGAAGCCATTCAGTCAGAAATGACGACGACCATAAATTGGACGTAGCGCTCTTAAAGTTGAGGCCATTGACTCCGAATTTCGGAAGTAAATTTTAATAATTTCGACTCGTGGTTGGATCGTATATCTTTCCATGATGAAATGGCAAACCTTACTGAAGAGAAATGTCAAAAGAGCGGGGAAAAATATGGCGTCGTTTGCTGTCACTATCGGTCTACTTTTGTAGCGTCCCTATTGAAAACCCCTTTATATGATATTGAAAATTTCCCAACGAGTGAACAAAGTTTCAATAAAAACTCAAAATTGTGAAAACCCAAAAAAAGAAAAGACAGTGACGCCCATTCATTTGATTCTTATTCACCATTTTGAATCTATCATAGCGGTTTTTTGAATCGCAATATCGAATTCGTGTTCTCCGACCCCGAAAACCTCCTAGTGCGAATTTTTCCGAATGTAACGTCATTTTTTCAATTTTGGGTCCGCCATTTTGTTTTTGACAATTTTTATATCAAATTAGTATTCCCTGGCGCTAAAACCAGTATGTTACTAATTTTTAACTTGTTCAATATCAAATTCAATTTATCAGCAGCTTTTTAGTTGGTTGAAGACAATGCTGTATTATTAATTAATTAATTTATATATTTAAAGTTGCAGCTGCTCTTTATAATGACGATTAATAACACTTTGACGAATACTCGTAATTTTATATATTTTTCAATGCGGTGATAGGTGGTAAAAATTTTGTACACGTACACACTTGAGAATGCTAACCTTGTCCGAGAACCATATGTTTGTATATGCGAAAGGTGTTGAAATATTATGGTTCTTGTGCGTAAATATCTTAGTGTGCATGGGTCAAAGCAATCGTTAAAAAAAAAAATAAACAAAAAACCATAATTGTAAATTTTTTAAAAAATTTTATTTCATTCGCTTTGATGTACGCACATACATACATACGTATGTATTTATGTATGCATGTATGTATGTACGTTTACGTTTATATCATCTTGCTTACCGTTTGAAGAAATTAAGCACCAATTTGAATACCACTTCGAACTTTCAAAAATATTTGAAATTCGGGGAAACATTCCTTATCGCTTCTTATAGAAACTTAACTTAAGAGAACTTTTGAAATTACGAGTAACGCGTGATATAAATTTCGACTAGGAAAGAACTTGGAAATATACCTTATTCATATCCGTTCGGTTCCGAATTCATTTTGTAAGTAGCTTTGTGGAATGCTCCCTAAAATGGATCCAACATTGCTCGGATCATCGCTTGTTCTTGTAATAGCATTGTGGAAACGGCATCCTTCAAACATGTTTTTACATAAGGCTTCATTCTCTACAACACATCCAAAATAATGCTTCTATTTGACACACAGTTTTCACGGTCGCTATTTTGCCACAATTTTTTAATATGCCGTGTTTTCTGTTACACCGTGTATGATAATAATTCTGGTGTCGAATTACGTGTTCAGTGAACGAGCTACTCGTCACGTAAAAAGGCATATTTGGTATTACACGATAAGTGGACGTATCGCTTATATCGTAATTTGGTATTATAAATTTTCATACGACATTAGTAAAAGTGACAATATAAATCAAAATATATTTTTTTCTAAACAAATAATTTTTAACCAGCAGCAGAAAATCATTATGGATGATTTCATGAAGGAACATTATCATTTAGTAAAAAGTATGCTGCCAAATTGTGTGCAGGGCAAAGCAACTCCTTTAAGACTTTAAAAATAAAATAATAGCTCGGCATCCATGTTATTTAAAATGTTTTATAATTTTTTGTGCAAACATTGAAATAACATTTTCCTGTCAGAATTTCTATCACAATTATTTTTAGAATCTAGTGCACCTGTGATAAAATACGATACGGCAGTAAACGTATCTCGTAATTCCAATATTATCGTACATACGGTACATTTGAGTTTCACAACTTTTTGTGCAAAACTAATTCACACGATTTACATATTTACATACATATATAGTACATATCATTAAAATAGATAAATCATTCCTTAACGTAAATACTATTTACGTAAATACGTTGTACTCATTAGCCGTGAATCGTAAGTTTTGTGTGCGAAGAATCTGAGAACAACACGTCAAAGTGGAAAATTGATCAGATACGCACGAAATGTGCACACCTACTATGCACAGTGGCAATCATAAATAAGTTAATATCGGTATCAATAGACGCCGACTGGTAAATACTTTTTACTTTAGTATAACAAGCCTGGCATAGCCTTACAGGTTTTACAGGGGGTTTTCTCTGCCTAACTCACACACGGCAATGAGTAAAGAAAGAGAAAGCACTGCTGCAACAAAACTATTAAGATTTGTACGTGGAATGTAAGGAATCAAATAATTGTTTCAGTTACTATTATGCAAAAAATAATAGTAAATAATTTATAAAAACGCGAATACCACGTAAAATATCATACATAAAACAAAAACAAAAAAAAAATATTGTCAAAAATAAGTTATACAAGGATCATGTACTGAATGCAGAATACTTTAGGTCCAATATACTGATTAGCTGACAATTAATATAATAAAACAGAAGTAAAACTTTCTGAATCTTTCCAGAGTGTTAAAATCACACTATTGAAAGACTACAAAGGTCTAATAATGTGTAGTCAAACTTTTACTAATAAGGAATGCCCAAATGTAATTACAATTACTAAAGGTTGATTTCCGTAAAGTCCTGAATGGTTAGAATCAATGTAAAGACGTCAGGAAATTAGGAAAAATAAAAATAAAATATTTGAGCATTTTGCGGGAATTAATATCTAGCAATAATCATTTTATTTTGATATGATTACGTTTTTTTTAATATATAAAATATTTAAAAACAAAAAACCACGTTAAACGTTTAAAACACAAAACATTACGTTTCTTATAGATGTTGTTTTCATAATTATGATTGCAACTGTATTTATATATAGTACATACTACAGATGTATGAGTCCATACGAGTCAAAGCGTATGAATGAGAATGCCCGCCAATTCCATCTCTTGTACAATTCACTGGATGTTACTCATCAGAGAATAATTTGAAATATTTAATATGTCTATTTAGTTATCTCAAAAGTATGCGAATGCCCAATAGTAATGACACATTCTGTACTAATGTACAACGCTTACACATTTAAAATAATTCATTAATTTATTTACTTTCCAGAACTACTTACATAAAGGTGTATGTATGTATGTATGCACATACTCTATTTAGTATGGAAAATCCGTGCATATTGTTAGTTTATAACAAAACACTATGGATGAATAAATTTTGCCTTGTACTTACAAACTATCACTTAATTTACAAAAGGAGTGTTAAAATAATTAGGTGTTATTAATTTAAATTTAAACTACATACATTAGTGCATTGCAGAAAATTTTATTTATTCCACACCCATGGATGGACGTGGTGGGGGAAAGGGATTTTAGGTGATTTTGCGTTTGGCCAACGCATATCTGGACAGTGTCCGCCGGCATTTTACTACATATGTGTACATGCATATATACATATTTTTGTTTGTCTCATTCTATGTATGTACTTATGTAAATATTCTCAAACGTGCGCTGGGGAAAATGGTGCTCATTTCAAATGGATAAACTGATTGTACAAAAATCAGAATTTCAGTCGTTCCAAAGTTCTCAAAGTGAATTGTATGTGCAGAGAGCAAAAAAGTGATTGAATGCAAATTAGTATTTATATATACAATAAATAGCAAATAATAATTAAATAAGGTCAAGTGTAAAAATTAAATAATATTTACATACATACATTTGCACATGCGATATTTCATGTAAATCGATCATGTCAGTGTGGATGAATTATGTGAAGCATCGGCATGCAGACTCAAATAAACGTTATAAAACCGAATGCTATTTTCAAGTGAGTGTGATAAATGTAATAAAATATAAAAACAATAGAATTTTTTTAAATTTGTAATTTTCTTGGGTGACGAAATTCAAACGCCCTTAATTGCCACAGAAAAAAAGTGAATTACACATAGCATAGTAGGAATTTCTGAGATAGTCATACAATCGAATATATATCCTCCTACATTTGAATAACCTAGGAGTACAAACTTGGGAATATCCAGCATACTCCCTGTAACATCTCTAAGAGCGAAGAGTTCATTTCCCCTCTCTACCGAGCAAGTAGTAAAGTTAAAAGCGTCATACCGCAAATCCGCTGAACGCGTGACGGCATAAACAAAGAATAGGACCCGTTGGGCTAGTAAAAAAGAAAAAGTGGGCGTGGTCGTGGTCCGCTTTTTTCCACAGAATTTACATTTCAAACTGATTTTTAAAATGTGAGTATAAATCGAAAGGAAATTAAAAGACCTTTCATTTACAATGTATGTACATATATTTATATAAATAACTAGCAAATTCCCCGCTTCTTTGTTAAGCCTCAAAACGTACAACATATTGAATTTTACGGAAACAATTCATTAAAAAAAAACTGGGATTCTACTTAAAAATAAAAGTAAATTTGTATGCACATTAAGATGCTCCTCCAGAAAAAGTTCCGGATTTTCCAGCGGAATTTAATGGAGTTAGTTTTTATAAATAAAAATATATTTTCTAAAAAAAAATTTAAACAAAAACCGCTTGAAATGATAAAACAGCCTAAGCTTAAGATGTCTACTTAAAAATATTTAAAAATTTGTTCAACGGAATTATAAAAAAAAGATTTAAAAAAAATACCTTTCAAATGATTTTTTTGGGACAAATATTTTAGAAAACTATTTTTTACTTATAAAAGAACCACAAAAGTGGAAGTAATTTCAAATATGTTGGTTGATGTCTTAAAATATAAATACCTCGCAAATGCGTAAACCTCGTAAATAAACCGGCTTCTCATACAAAATTGAGTAAGTTTAGAATATAAGTATATGTACATATATACCTAGAAAGATTCGAGAAAAACCGAAATTCTTTTACAAAAATACGAATTAAATATATGCAAAAATATGTATGTTTCTCAAAAATATCAAATACCTTTAATTGAATATATAATATATGATTAAAGTTAGGTTGTGAGAAAATTTGATTTATTTATATTGCTGACTTAGCGAGAATTCGCGATGGTGAGGGCTATGATCCTGAGCGGCCGAAGGTCTCTTGAGTTAGATCGGCCGAAGGTCGCCTATGCAGAAAGGCGTTGCACACAAAAATACTGTGGACAGCAACGCGACTATATAATATTCCTCAGCGCGTCCGGAGGCCAACCTACTCATGAACATCATGCGCAGAAGAATTTTGTATAACAAATCATACTTATTTAGGCGGCTGGGCTAGTAGGCCATTTTGTCCCGCTTGTAGTTTAGATTTCGTAGATCTAACAAATTACATATTATAGAAAAATATTTATATGTATGTATTCTACGTATTTTTGAAAGAAAAATATGAATTTGTTTTAAAAAATAGCCCCAACTTCGGATTTTTTGTTTTTCTCAAAATATTTATCAATTACATATAAAAATATAGATATCAGGTCTTTCTCTTTTACTCTCCTTTCCAACAATACTTATATTTGAAAAAAATAAATTATCACCCACTTTATGAATTCCCAACAAAAATAATGCATGCCACTTAATTCAGTAGAATTGGCCAGGACACGATGGCTTAATCGATTTCTCTTCTCTCGGGTACTATTGCGGTCGGGTATAAAAATGTTGTTCTGCACTTCTCTTACAACATCTGTATTTATCCTCCGATTTTAGCGGTGTGTTATATGTTAAATTCTAATATGGCAACAAATATTTCAAAGCCACAAGAAAATAGACGCATTATTTGGACCAACACACATAAAATTTGAGTTTCGTCGAAATCCAATTCATAAGCAACAGGACCTTTTGACGCAAAAATATTAGTAAAATTATCGCAATTTAGCAATATTATCGAATACTTCGTGCAACATATTGATTTAAAAAATACGTTTTTTTTATGTATTTTTGGAAAAAAAAATTTGCTGTCAAATTTTGGGTGGAATGCCCCATATGCAATTTTTGCAGACACATAGAAATCATCCGAATTTTTTGGTTCAGTCATTGGTGTCCTGACATTTATTTCATATTTTGCGCTGGCTGTACGCCAAAATAAAAAGTTGAAAATGTAGTGCCAATTTCAATTATGTAGCGGCTGTGTGCGTTTGATATACATACATATATAGCTGGCCGAAAAGTGTGTGAAGTGCAAAAATATACATCACTAACTACCTGTAGGTCAGCACAATTCAGAAATATTACATTCTCGCTACTTAGATAAATCGTGAGCTAATCTATTTTTAAGTCGCGACCCTATTCGAAACTTATTTCTGGATATATGTAAGTGCATACATAAGTATTTTTAACCATATTGTGTATTGTCTAATCAACTTAGATTTCTTATATTTAATTACATTATTTAGGGTATGGGGCATCGAATCGCACCATTAGTTTTTTATGTTTCTCGTAGGACGAAATACCGCGGTTTTTTGCTATTTCCACCAGACTTTTTCTGGTGTGTGGTACGTTTACAAAAGTTAAAACCTGAGACATTCTGAACAACATTGCTGAAAATCTTAGCCAGAAAGTTAGAAAGCTTAAAATAGGTAATAACACCTGAACGATTTCACATGAAAGATATATTTACAAAAATAAAAATATAAAATCTGTATTAAATATGCAGTGGTTTTCGTTTTCAAAATTCACTCCATTATGAAGCGAGTTGCGCTCCAGGATTTTATACTTCAGAATTTTAAATTGGGGTCATTTATCTATGTATGTATTAAAAATAAACTATATTTCTGTTTTGAACTTGATATGAAAACCAGGCATAAGAATATTGTTACACACATATACATACATATGCACACAGATTTGAATGTACAAGAACGATATGGAAATATGAATGCATAGCGAACTCGCAAATTTAAACATTTATTGTCTTTTTTAATTGCAGCAACGTCATTCACAACCTGAATTTGTGGAAACTCAAATACGCCATTCGCGAACCAGTCCACGTCCACTATCGGAAGCTAATTCGGAATTGGGTTGTGACCTACTAGACAGGGACCAGAAAGGCTCCTGTAAGTCGAATTATGAGCTATCCACCACTTCGCCAAATGCCGCGTCATCCGGCAATAATAGCTTTTCGACAGAACGTGTGGTCAGCGGCGATGAGGTGGCCAACAAGCGTTCGAGTGTCAATTCTAATGAGACAACGTCGGTTGGCAGTGCCAGTGGTGGTAGTACACAGGGCGAGCGGAAACGTGCGTTGCCCAAACATCAGCGTCCGCTGACGCGTTACCTGCCAATATTTTCACCCGATCTAAATCTCCGCCATCATATCGAGTCTGCTGGACATCAGATTGCATTATGCCCGCACGTATTTGTTGATGCCTTCAGTTGCCGAGGGTGAGTGATCCGGAGTGCATTTACACTCGTATTTTATTTGTTTTTACGAATTATCTAAATTTATGCGAAATGTAAATATTTACAGTTATTTGCATAAATTGGGTGCGACTTTCCACGGTTGGGCGCGGCGATGGTTTGTGCTCGATCGACAGCGCAGCGCATTCATCTACTACGCGGACAAATCGGAACGGAAACCTAGGGGTGGCGCTTATTTCTCGGTGAGTTTTGAATAAACCAACTACATATAATTATTACTTTTTTCCAATTTGGTATTATCACAAAAAATATGTGCTTACAAAATAAAAATTCGGCGGGTAGCATTACAAATTTTCGACTAAAACAAAAAAGTTTCATTAGATCAGATCGGCTGTGTAGAAGTGAAAGGCTTCTCTGGCTGGCAGCTAACGACCATATTTCTGATAATCCCACTCTTTGTTATCCAACGGACATACCTGTCGGGTTTTGAGCCAACGGGAAATACAATGGAAATGAAAGGCGTGATTGCAGGTGCCCCATGCCACTGTGCATTCCTCCTTTGTACTGGAGCAAAGTGGGTTCGCTTGACACTCAATACAGAGGTCCATAATTTGGTTGCGGCAAATGGCGCAATTGTCAACTGCCACGTCCCAGGACCAAAGCGCCTGCGCCTGCCACTTTTTGACAACGAAGCGCTTCGATTCAGAATGCGTGTTGCTGCAGGACGGTACCTCATCGGAGAACTCTTCGATGTCTTGAAATTCTTCGACGTCGGTGTCATCCACTTCCATTTGATTGGCGGTTGACATAGTGGAGGGGGTTCGAAGACAACCCAAATATGTTCACAATTCGGCACGCAATGAAACAAACGTGTTAAAAAATTCGAATTTGATGGTTGTAGAAAAATTATTTTGTGATTTTTTCATTTTGGGACAGTTCATTTTTTGTTTAAATTTTTACCGAAGTTGCCAAGAGTCGATATCCAGACGAAACATTTTCATAGTGAAGGTGAATATTAATTGATAGAAAGAATGACAGAAAACAAGATTACGCTGAGAGCCATTGAAAGTAACGCTGGTACTGTTTAGTTATTTGTACAAAGGTTTCGGGTAAAAGTGCCGAAATGCGTGACCCGATCTTAAATTTTTTTTCACCCACGTGCAGTTAATGGATGCATCGATTATTTAAAACAAATCCTTAAACAAAAACTAAACATTCCCCAGCGACACAATAAAACCTAGACAACGAGAGAGCAAAGAAAAAATTCTCAAAAGAAGAGAAAGAAGCGCAGAAGAATCGGACTAAAAACGGAAAGATCGAAAGTTTCGTAAGAACAGTTTGTGCAAAATGAAAAAGGTCCACAAAAATTCAGCAAATTTAAAATAATTTTAAAACTTTTTTCTTCTAAGAATTTTTGCAATATTTTCGAGTATGCAGTACCAGTAGTGTTTGTTACTCGTTATCTTTTATGTAAAATAAATACAATTTAAGACCTACTTAATGCATACTTAAAAATTTATAATTAAAAAGTATATGTATATTTTTTTTTAATTCTCTGAATTTCGTACAAAGCAAGGCGAATCCATACAAGGTGGTGTTATAAATACAACTACAAAATTTCTATGTATTTTGTTTTTGTTTCTGCGTAAGAGTTGTCAAAATTTAAATACATTTTGTTTTTGCTTTTACGGCTTTTGAAAGCTCATACGCAAAAGCAAAAACAAAATACATGTAGCTGAATAAAAAAAATCAAATCAGCTGCTCTTATGCCATCACCTTCTATAAATTCGCCTTGGTACAAAGTTTGAAATTTGAATTTCTATGGCTTTTGTTATAGAAAGAGAAATGCCAATACTTTTTTCGGCACTCTAGATTTTTAAATTCCATATGAAAATGATACATGTGTAATACAATAATCTAATCTATTTAAATTTGTTCTATTTCCAGACAATCGATGAGGTGTATTTAGATCATTTGAATGCCTCGAAAAGTGGACGCCCCCACTGCACATTCATTGTTAAGACGAAGAAGCGCAGCTACCATTTACAGGCAGCATCGGATGCAGCGGCCAGAATATGGATCGATGCCATTATTACCGGAGCTCAAGGAAATTTAGACTACTAGTTAGGTTATTTGTACAATGAGTTACTTTAGTTTTAGAATATGCATTATTGAATATTATTGCAAATCAAGTACGCTTAGAATATCAAGTGTTATTAACAGGGAACGGATTTTTAAGAGAGAAAAAACCTATAAAAAAGAAAAAATTAAAATCTCAATACTAATGCGAAAAATTACGAAAAGTCAAGTAAAAAACCTAGTGAGAGCTTTGCTTATTAGAAAATTAAAAAGATTAATAAATTGATTCAAGTACCTAATTCTAACACAATGTGCTACTCTTATAGATGCATCTTGAAATTTTCGCGGAATGTTTTCATTCGATTAATGTGCTACACGTGTGCTCGACGACGTGAGCGCTGATACCAGTGAGGTCCAATTAAGACAATGGAAATGTTTAAATTATCTGGAATAGAGACATTTTCCTAACTCTAAATTTTCAGATGAATATAAAATGATTGTTCCGTTAATTTTTGGATTTCACATCCATAAGTTTGGGAAAATCTTCATAATTGCATATATAAATATGTACATAATAACTTTTTTATTAATTTTTTTCCAACTTCTAAATAAAAAATTCTAAATAGGGAATTTTAAGCAACATAAAATATCTCTGAAAATAAGGAATGACAACTCTTAAAGTATAGTAAGGATAACAATATTTTAAACAAGAAAAGGGATGATTGTGGACTATATTGTTACGTTGGAAACTATATTTTTAATTTAGGTACTTCTAAATTGCCCAGTTTTTATATATAAATCTTAAAATTGTCTTTAATACAACTTTCAAGTCAACAAATTTGCACTCAAATTTAGCTTTTATTCCTTATTGCCACAGATATGTATGTACATACATATGTACATTTGAAATTAGTGGAAGCTAAATCGTTTATAGTTTTTAGAGTAAATACTTTACCGCATAGCATGGAAAAAGGTGATTCTCCTAAAATTCGTTCCCTGGTTATTGCATTGAACAAATGCAACGCTCATGTAGGACCAAAGCCAATTATATTCGAGTGAAGAAAAAAGGGAAATGTTGCTCACACACACACATATAGATACATTTATTGTATACGTATGTATGCGGGTATATTTTATGATACATATTAAAACCAATTTACATTTTTGATGTATACGTGACCGTAGTTTAAAGTAGATTAAGTTATTATTAAATGTTGAAGAACTATGGAACTTTTGCTTTTTAAAGAAATTCGAAGACGAATTATAAACAGGAACAAGAAATATCACAGTTTTGCTGTGTTGAATGAATATACATACAAACTAATGATTAATATCCGATTTAATTAACTGAATATGAATGTTTCTAGAAAAGTGTGCCTTTTTAATGATTTGCAATGAATACGAGTATTTCCTTGTTTTTTTTTTTTTTTTTTTAATATATTGCGTTTTTAGCACTAACATTTGTATAACTTAACTGAAGCATAAGTCCCTATTATGACTATCGACTGACAGTAGATAAACGACTACAGTCGATTATCGCTGATATTCTGAATGTCGATTTCTCATTCAATGAGCGACTGTCGATGAGCATTCTACAACTGATTAAACGCAAACTTTGGTCGATCAAGCTTCACAATACAAAAATATAATCGACTGATGTCTATTTTACTGTCAGTCGGCACTCGCAATATAGGTAGTATGCAAATATTTTTCGTACACTTAGGATTGAGTCGAAAGTTTTTAAATTAGTGTATTAAAGCATATTTATTTATACATTGTATGTAACTACATCCATATATCTGTAGTCGCTCCAAGCGAAACTTGGACAGGTTTTTTTTTAATATACACAATGTTTTTAATGTTTTTTTTTCGTTATCTAAATCAATGATCACAAACAATCAACAAATTAAAAAAGATATCGAATTTTCGAAATCTTCAGTCAGTTTGTAGTTTTGTAGCCAATTCAATTTTAGTATAAGAAAGTATTCGTCTCAAGTGGTTTAAAATTACCGTAGATTTTTGGTATTTTTTTTTTTGCTCTCGGTCACATTTTAATTTTTTAATCCGTTGAATTGTATTTCATATAATGTTGGAACTTTGAATTAGATGATTCATGTTACATAATGAACTATATTTCTATAAAAAATTATAGTTGTCATTAAATAAATTGTGAATATTAAAAACAAAACTGTTTAAGTATCGCCTGGAGCGACTGTAAGTATGTATGTATGTATGTATATGCATATATCTAACTACATATGTACTATTTGTAAAGTTTACAACTTAAAATATAATTCTAAATAAAACTTATTTTTTTAAGAACATATTAATGACATTTGTGGTTTCTTCACCCATTTACAAATATTAGCCACAAATTATTTGTCTTCATACTTATTGATGTAGGACTTTAGCCATTCTTGAAATTTCAGCATGTATTCATCCACGGAACCAACAAAATTATGCGATTCAAAAGTAGGGGGTGAATTTTCGGTCACACCAAAAATGCTTCGTATGAAATGTTCGCACATGAAAACAGCTGCAACGGCATCACAAACCAACACTTCGTGACGGAAAGAAAGTTTTGCAAAGGATTCAGCAAATTGTTTCAATGCTACAAAGGCTTGTTTTGTTAGGCATTCTAGGGATGAATAGTTAAATGAATCAGTGAAGAAAAAAGCTAGGTATTCTGATTTTAATTTTTCATGTACAATAAGATATGTACATACATATGTATGTAGTAAGTATGTAGTTTGTATATTACCAGGGCGAGCGAAGCGCGAAGTCACAAAATATTTTTGTAGCAGCTGTGAGGCTTCCGGTGTTAAATCAACAGAACGTTTTGAAATTGTCCCCAAAAAGCCACGCATGTCATCTCGGCTAATTGATAAGTGATCAATAGTCGATTCGAAAACGCTGACGGACGACTGCTCCAAAATGTAATCTACCAGCACTTCATGCTTATCATCGTCGTCCATGCAAATAGGAATGCCAAAAATTCTGTAAGAATCATGAAATATATTACAAGGTGCGAAAGTGTAACGTTCAGTCTTTCGATATTTTTCTAAATTAACTAAGCAATTAATGCTAAAAGAGGGGTTCCCTTACAATTTATTTATTTCAGTCAATGAATACAAATAAACTTAATAATTATATAGGTATGTATATACATACATATCTACAATTACGGTTCCGTTCGTAAACTCATTATTTTTGTGTAACCCTACTTCGACAGCTTTGTCATTGCGATAGCGATGCGATAAATAATTTAGCATTTCCGAATGCCTAAGAAAGTGGTAAATACTATTAGCAGGGACGTGAGCCGGTTTCGAACCGGCTAATCCACTTTTTCCTACTAATTAACTGAACCATTAACCGAACCGAAATTTTTGGATTTTGCTAAATAAACATAAAACAAATATACATACTTCATTTTTTTAATAGCAAACCGAGCCAACATTTTAAAGACAAAAACAACGGTTTTGACGACTAATACGAAGGTGCAAAACCGGTTCGACGGTATCATTTAAGATTCATTTATAAAATCAAATTAGAAATAAATATATAAAATAAACGATATACAGGCATGGTCATGCAAATAGCACAAAAGCCAAAAACAAAGTAATAATTATTTTTCTGCTCATATACTGCAGTTATCCAAATACTTCTTTCTCACTATTTTCTGGTGGCTTTATGTGCTCATAGTAACGGTTTTATAATTACAGTTATCCTAGCCTCCTAAGTTTTATTTCAGTTTTATTTCACTGGGTGCAATTGTAGGGGCGACATGCAAATAGCACAATTGAGTAAAACGTTTCTGCTTTTAAAATTTTATTTGAGATTTGTGATTAGTTATTATTACTTCTTATTTTGTCTAACTATTCAAACGTGCTGTAACTTTTTTGAATATGGGTCGCGGAAAAGACTGCGGAAAAAGGAGTATTATTTACAATATGGCTAAAAGCGGCAAAAAAATAGTGAAATTTCTGAATTAATTCAATGCACACGGGAAATGGTATACAATGCCCTTAAGCTAGTCGAGGAGTACAAGTTTACTTAACTCAAAACCAAATTAAGAAGTTAACACCTCGAAAAACTGATTCTGCTGTTGATAGAGCCATACTGCGCAGGAGTAAAAGAGATCCTTTTAAGTCAAGCAAACAAATAATGCGCGAAATTAACGAAGAATTTAATATAAATGTGTCCAGGAAACTTGTCGGAAGGTATTTAAATGAAGCAAACATTTTTGGCCGCCTTAGTCGCAAGAAACCACTCCTATCAAGAAGGCACATAAAGAATCGCATTATTTTTGCAAAGGCTCATAAGAACAAAGACGTATCCTTTTGGAAAAATGTACTTTGGAGCGATGAAACTTAGATTAACAGGATTGCTCCCGATGGAAAAACCATGTTCACCGCCCGAAGTGTCAATCGCTGAATCCCAGGTACACACTGAAATCAATAAAGCACAACGGTGGAAGCATCATGGTTTGGGGAGCATGGTGTTGGGCCAATTGTGCGAATAAATGGAAAAATGGATCTGTATCAATATTTAGATATCTACGCTGGAGATTTATGCAGGATAATGATCCTAAGGATACGGCTAAGGTCTCAAAAGACTGGCTTAGAAAGGAACAAATTGAGGTTTTGGAGTGGCCAGCACAAAGTCCTGACCTCGATCCTCTTGAAAATTTGTGAAATGATATAAAAACAAAAATATCAAGAACAAATTTTAAAAATTTTGATGATTTGTGGACAGGCGTAAAGGATGCTTGACACAGTATTCCGAAACAAAGCTGTTATCAGCTTGTGGAAAGCGTGGAGCGCAGATGTGAACCAGTAATCAAAAACGGAAGATACAGCACAAAATGCAAAAAATGTAAGTAGTTTTTGGCATAATTATTTTTCTTTCTTTCTGATAAAATGCTTTGATTTTTTTCAGATCCATAGATTTGTGCTAATTGCGTGTCCAAGGCGTAAAAGAAAAGTTAATTATTTAATGCTTTTTTTATTTCAGTTTTGTTTCTAATGAAATGAATATACGTCTGTGAATTTGGGTTTTTATGATGCTACCACATTTTTAAAGAAAAATACATGTTTTATTTTTTACACATAAATGTGCTATTTGCATGACCATGCCTGTTTATAAAAGTTTCTAACTTTTAGAAAATATATAAAAAGTCGAAAAACTTAAAAATCACAATTTTTATTTCAAAGTTTGCAGTTTTGTGCCCTTTTAATTTTAGCATAATAAAGGGAAAGTTTCAAGTGACTAATTCTTTTTTATTTTGCTTACGGTGTTGGGCATTTTCGTACATATACGCACCAATAAAATTTTCTTTTGTATGGAAGAAAATGTCCGACACCGTCAGCAAAAAAAAAAATAATCAAAATTCAATTCGAATTTTTAGTCATTCCAAACCTGCACCTTATTAAATGGAACGGGCTACAAAACTGCAGTTTTTTTAATGCAGATTCAAATGTTTAAAATTTTGATGACCATGTTTTTGATTTGTCTGAATTTGTATACATTTTCTATAAAGTTTGAAACTTTTATTAAAAAATTCTGATGTTTTTCTGTGAATAAGTGGCCAAGTGAATATTGAATTTTTTGCTTATGATATGCACAACACCGTACAATCTATACTACGCCCGTTTCTTTGCACCCGAGTTGACATGACCCCTCAAATGATAACAGAAAGGTTGATCTTTATTCGGACATATCAAACGACGTTGCCTGCAGAGAGTTATATCCACCTTGGTTTTTTTCCTGTTCGAATTAAATTTTATACAAGGTCCGTTTTTTTTTGTGACCGAGTTGCAAAAGAACACTAAGTTGGACAACGATTTGTATTTTAAGCAAAAACACTAACTCGGAGTTGAGCCAATTCGTTTAAATGACATCCGACCTGAGATATAGTGTTGGGCAGTGAAAAAACTGCGCTTTGCATAGTATTTTAGAATATTTTACTACGTCAACCTAAAATTTGGTTGCACAACTATTTTACGTTCTTAAATAGCACTGAAAAATCGAATGTTTCATGAAAAATTAACATAAATAAACAACGGCAGTTTCGGAGATTAGCGAGTTGAAACAGGCAAACATACAGACAAAAATTCTAAATATGGTCCAAATATATTCCATTACATCACCTTGGGTCAATTTTTTAAAGAAATTCCATAAACTTTTCGGGTATGCTGTTTAGTGATTTTCTTAAACTGAGCTTAACGCTACATAATTGGGCGTTTAAACTTAGTTTAGCTGTTGAACTCGCACTGGGCTTATCTCTTAGTGTTTTATTTTTCTTCACGAAACAGTAACACCAACAAAACAAAACAAAAGGCCTTCCTGAGAATTGAAAGGCCTTCCTATCCCCATTCCCCCTTTCTTTCTTTTTTGTATAGAGTGGCACAAACTGAAGGTCTTCTACTTTCGATACCCATAGGAGGCCTTTTGAATCAGTTCTTTCGAAAATGCTTCTTTACTCATAAAAAAATCATACATATAAGAATCATAAATAGATGACGAAGGAATGATGGCTAACACGTTTTCAGCACTTCTTGGTTAGGCCTTCTAGAATGGCTCCCTTACGAAGGGTATTACTTTGTTCAAATACAGAGCAACAAAATTCGGACCATGATGGATTCGGTGATATTTACAAAAATAAATTCACAAAACCTATTTATAAAAACGGGTATTCTAATCGATTTACACATGAATGCATATACTTTTTTCGAGATAAAGTTCATTTCAGCTGTGGTAGACCACAATTTGTCAAATAATCGCCTTTGAAATTTTGAGGCGATGTGAGCATGAATTGTACAGCTGGTAATCGTGAGCAAAAAATATGGACAAAATTCGTGATAGATTTAATATTTTTTCATGCCTCCCGTAACCTACTTACTTACACTTAATTGGCGGTATAACCGCTTAAGCGATTTTGGCCGAACTTCTATACTTTGTGGTGTGCGTCTTGATGTTGTAACACAAATTGAAGGACGTACATAGTTTTATTCCGACTCCGAACGGCGAATGTTTTTGGTGAGAAGTTTTTTCATTGCAGATATACACTCGGAAGTTTGCCATTGCCTGCCGAGGAGCGACCGCTATTACAAAAAAACCTTTTCTCCTCCCGTAACCGTTGGAACAAAAAACGACACTGAAGATGATACAACGCCGAAACCGGTTTGTTTCCAAACCAAACTTGACAAGGGATGACGGAAAATCGTTCCAATATGCATCATCTTTATCACAGCACTTTACATGTTTTTTGTGTAATTAATTGACGAAGTTTTTTTTTTTAAATTAATTTATTAACATTAGGGGTATTCATATAAAGTGATAAACTGATAACTGATAAGCGTATAAACCTCTTCAATAAAAAAGTTTTGATAACTCCACCTATTATTGCAGTTAAAAGTGGTGCTTAAAATACTTCTGACCTTCCAACAAAATATACAAAATGATTAATACATACATATAATACAAGCGCATGTCTGAATGTACTTACTTGACTGCTTTGTTAAACGTTTGCTGTTCTCTCGCATCGCCTTTGTATGACCGCCAATGTGCCCAAATCGCGGATTCTAATGGATATGTTTGCGATGAGCGATCAAGCGGCACTCGTGAACACTCGATAACACGGAAAAGCTGATCGGCTCGCGTGAATTTTAGACGCGACCAATCACCGACGAAGTACACACCTCCCTTGGCCAGTACGATAGGATCGGCTGCAACCCAATTGCAATTTCGGAGGTTATTATTTGAAGGCGGTTTGACGTCGTCGGCTGGCCCAACAAAGCGAGCTGCCAATTGTGCAATATTGGTGAGTAAGAAATTAGCCATATAGGTGTCTCTCCCAAATGCCATTATGGGTACGGGCGGACGATCGGGATTTAACTGTAAACGTAAAATTAATTGCGGTAAATTAGAGCCACTGAATTACCTACACTAATGGATGCCAAACTGAGCAAAAGGCCCATTTTTAAATTAACGAAACAATCCATTGGTACACGATCTTGGCAAAGCTGCGCGCTTAGCGCGTAAACAAAAGCAAAGTCGGAGTACTGAGCGCGTACAAGATCGTACAGTTGTTTCACAGAAGCAGGCACCATGGTGGCATCAGCTGTTGCATCGTAGCCTGGTAAGTTCGTAATCACGCTAGCATTGGAAGTCATTGAATGTGACGAATTCTGATATACGCTTTTGAGAGTATAGTCTGGGGCATCTAATTGTGTGTTTGCAGACGAGTTAGCCAAATCCACTTGATAGGCAGGAGAAATAGTGCTAGGCAAATCTGGTGTTTCTTCGAGGCGAATTGGTGCTGTGCAGGACGTAGGGATTTGTTTTGGATGGCATTCCTGCTTTGGTGCATCCATCTGAGTTTGACACTTAAATAAAATATCAATGGTCTTGATATAATAGCTTTATAATAGGCTAAAAACAGATATCGAAATATTGCTAAAAAAAAACGTGTGTTTTGGGTCTTTGTTGCGATGGATCTTATTTTGTTTTTAATAATTTTCAAAAAACTTAAAATGTGATACCTCTGGCTGTGGTATTACCGATTGAGGGGGTGAAACTGAGAAAAATAGTTCATTTGATTTTTAAGTACCGCCCAAGCAATTAAAGTACAATACCAGAATTTAAGAAACTTGTTTTAGTTTAATTATAATATGGATCACTTAATGCTTGTTTTATGGGTAAGAAAAAATGTGTTTAAAGGTTTTGTTTTTGTATGTTTTTGTTAATTTTTGTTTAATGTGTTGTTATAGTAATTATTCAAAAGCACTTGTACTTGACTAGACATTCTTACACTCTATTAAAATAATTGTTTGTTTACTTACCACTCGCTTAATTTCTGATTCTGGTTCTGGTTCAAGTGATATATCTACATCAACGTTTTGCAAACCTGCAAATACATCATCGTCGAATAAATCTTCAAATATAGTTGAATCAAGAAGTTCTTTTTTCATAAACTCATCGATTTGATTACAGGTAGGAACGCTTTGGGTAGATATGATTCCAGTATCTGTTAAATCTTGTGTACTTATAGTAGTAGAAATTTCAGTGTCATTTACTTCAATACTATATATATCCTGCGGGTTTACTATAACAGACCTCTGTGAAGTTTCTTGAGAAAAATTAAGCGTGAAATTCGAATCATCTGGAAAATAATTCATGTCGTCAAATTGTGAGCTCATTTGCGAAGGAAGCTGTTCTCGATTAAATTTCAAAGTACTAAGAGTTGAATCAACATCTTCATTATCGCCAATCCTTCGCTGCTGTTCAAAACTACTTGAGAATCGAATTGTCGGCGGCGGACTATCGAAGTGCAATAAGGCATCTAACTCATAGTCGGTTATGTTGCGCAGACTCATCGCAAATGTACTTTCTAATGTGTCATTACGCTCCATGCTTGAAAAAGCTGACCAGGGCGCGTATAATCGTAGTAGCCTATTAGCTTATAGCTGTTACCAAGCCGCAGATCGCAATCGTGAGCGTGTTCTAGAAGAAGACTTTGAATTTATATATGGCCAGTTTAATTAAGTAACTGTATATTTTACCTTTTACATGCACGGTCAGTGCCCGAAAAATTTTATCTACTACCCGGGGAGTTTCTATGCAACAAGAAGGGAGTATGCGTAAGAGTCGGTAGTTTTCAGTCACGCGTAATTTAGGGTATTCGTTCATCAGGCGTCCACAACTATTGCATGTAGGTGCTGTTTAAAATTAGAACAATATGTATGAATATATAAGTGGTGAATAATTTTAGTTCATACTACCATCTGTTGAATCCGATTTGATTTTATTTCGATTGCATCCAATTGAACAGTACCATACGGATTGTAAACTACAATTAAGATGCTTTTAATTATTCACATTTACTATAGCAGAATCTCTAGTGTTTATATAGTAAATTTTCGAAGTCTGATATTGCCGTTATTACTGCAGTCGTTTACTATACCGAACAGTTTTCTTGTAATTTATTATAAAAATATTTTAACGGTCATATCACGGCGAATTGATATAAGGTGGAGTTAAATGAACAGCTGACCGATTTTTTCTCATGGCTAGAAATGTCATATTATACATATGTACATATTTTGTTTTTGTCAAAGTGTATAAAGCAAAGTGAAATCAATATATGACATATGTATTTTCTTTCGATACGCTTATTTGACAAGAATTTTTTTATTACATTAAGACGTTTGCGAGTAGCATCTTTACATTTCTATGATTTAAAATTTACACAATTTTATTTAAAAACCAAATAAAAATTTGTTTGGCAAGGAAACAGGAAAATTTAATTTCAAAACTGAAAATTGTACATAGTAAAACCAACCGAAGCATAGTGAAGTAAACACTTGCTATACATATATGAAACACTGCCCACAATAATTAAGATTTGACAAAAAAAAGAAGATAATTAATGAATGCGTTTGATATCCCACTTACCAAGGCGAATTTATAGAAGGTGATGTCATAAGAGCAGCTGATTTGATTTTTTTTATTCACCTACATGTATTTTGTTTTTGCTTTTGTGTATGAGCTTTCAAAAGCCGTAAAAGCAAAAACAAAATGTATTTAAATTTTGACAACTCTTACGCAGAAACAAAAACAAAATACATAGGAATTTCGTAGTTGTATTTATAACACCACCTTGTATGGATTCGCCTTGGTAGTTATATTTATAATTCCACCTTGTATGGATTCGCCTTGCCACTTATTGTATAAAAAAAAAATGACTTCTTGTTGGCCTACTTTTTTAATATTAAGCTAGCAAAATCAGCAAAATTACCGTTCTTTGTAGTTATTAAACCAATCAAACAGAAAGGAAAGCACCACCCAAAGAAGTTGCATGCCATTTCGTTCCCTATAACAAGAACTCTCGTCCAATTCACTACACACAGAAACCAATTGTATCTAATCAGATTCTAATATCAATAAAAGTCAAATTAGATCTGGTATGGTGAATTGGATGAGATTTTCTGTTAGAGAAACAGTGGGATGGGATGCAACTTCTTTATAATCTACGTTCTTTGCTGTTACCATTGTACATGTTTCGTAGAACCGACTGCCGTGGGAATGAACAAGGTTTGTGCTTGTTGTAGGATCATGAAACATTGCCCATGAAAGTTTGGGGAATGATTCTGAAGTGCCAGTCCTTGGACGGATATAAATCCGGGTTATTCCGGTACTGCAGAACCCACTGTCGTGGGAACGAGTCATTTGAACAGGTATTGGTATAGTGCGGGGAATCTTCACATGCCGGGCATACATTGTGATCGTCTGGTATGACTCTGTTTGGATGGGAGTTGAGCCAGCTATAATATCCAGATTGTAGTTACGCCAGACATTGCATCGTATCTACTCCGTGGGTGGAGCAAACTAACATATTTAGCAACTACAGTAAGGTCTCTGATACCGGAACGAGCCCGATTTTTATCCAACCAACGACTGCCACTTGGCACCATTACTAAAAATAATTACGCGTAGTCAAAATAAAGCCGGCGTTAAAGTTAGTTCCAGCTTCATTTGGATGATACCCCATTCGAAATTTTGGCGTGTTGTCATAGTCGTCTTTAAGTTTGGAAGCAGCGTCAAATCTGACTTTATATTGACTACGGTGCTACTCCCCTATAATTGAAGATTAATTGACTCACATTCCCAATTGAGGTTCAGAAATCGCTGACAAAATACCCACTGCCCACGAAAGTCCTGGGAGCCAACAATTCTTAAAGTGAGCGAAATGCAAGTGCTCCTGCTGAGGCAATCCGATAAAACGCAGTTGTAGATGCACTTGATCGATGTCGATGGATTTAAGAGTACCGCCTTCTCCTGTATTTTTCGATAGTTTAATATGATCACGAACAAGCGAGTAAATGCAATATTTAGCGGCGTTTAGAAATTGTATGGGTTCTTCCACGGCAAGATGAAGCAGATCAATGTCCCCACTGCCAATAAAGTCCGCATAATTAAACTGAAAAGGTATCAGTAAAGCACCGAGCGCGTCTTCAGGCTTCCTGCTTTCGCTATATTTTTTAACAAACTGTTCGGTTACGCCCTCAATTATTTTGAGCAAATAATTTCTCCGTATAAATGATTCGATTTGTTTTTGATCGCGAAATCTGTGTTTAATAAACATAGAAATGGTCATTTGTATATAAATGGACCAATTTGTAATAAAATGCTTACGATTGGGAAATATGAGAATAGCCACTGTCGTTTTGAATTGTTATTATTTCTTCATTAGACATTTCTAAACAAATCCTCCCCAAGTAATTAAGTGGCTTAAAATTCCTGGCGCGAATCAAAACATTCAAAGTTTGTACAGCTACACGAGCAAAAACAGGGTTGTTAAATAGACAAGCGAATAAACACGCAATCAAGGAGGATCCATAGAAGCTGATAGCAAGATAAGCAAGGCCAATCCGCTGTGTATTTTGTTAGTGCAATTTCGCGAGTGAAATATCAAAATCTGAATTTGCTCAGTATTGCTCGTGTATTTTGTTATTGTAATTTTGCGAGTGAAATGTCAAAAACTGTATTCGCTTAGTTTGCTTATGTAATTTGTTTGTGTAAACAAAACAACTCAGCGAATTTGGAAACAAGAACAAGCATTCAGCTAATCGGATGCCAAGGCGAATTCACCTTGGCGTTTCCCGAGTTTGACAATTCTCACTTAACAACTAGACAAATCTTTTTTCACAAATTAGGGAGATCCCCTTTTTTTACTATCTTGCAGATTTATTTATCAAATCTCTGCATATAAATCCATATTTTTACATTTTAGAACAATTAAAACACATTTTTCACTGAAATATTGGAAGTTATTCATCTTAAAAAAAGAAAATCATCCCAACTGTAACACAAACCAGACACTAGACCACATCCTCAACAAATGCCATAAATACACCCACACAAAAAAAGAAATATTAAACTCCGAACCAATAAACGACATAGTTGCCACACCGAGTCACTCAAACATCGAAAAAATATTCAAATTCATTAAAACCATACACGACAATCTAACAAATAATCCAAACCCGACACACTACTCCGAGCTGATGGCCTTGGCAGCCAATGCTCAAAAACTTTTAGTACTGATATTAATACCAGAATCTAAATAATAATCATAATAATATTCAATTTCCTCTCTTCAGTATTCTGGTTTACTAAAGGGTTAGTCTAAATTTTTACATTAGCCTATTTATGTTTATACAGGTGTACATACATATGTATCTATGTATGTATGTACATGTTTATTTAACACAGATTTCGCGACAAAAAACAAATCGAATCATTTATACGGAGAAATAATTTGCTCAAAATAATTGAGGGCATAACCGAACAATTTGTTAAAAAACATAGCGAAAGCAAGAAGCCTGAAGACGCACTGGGTGCTTTACAGACACCTTTTCAGTTTGATTTTGCGGACTTTATTGGCAGTGGGGAACCCTTACAATTTCTAAACGCCGATAAATATTGCTTTTACTCTCTTACAGGAAACGAAACGCCATGCTACTTTTTTGAAATCTACGTTCCTTGGACATAGTCTACATGTTCGAGGTAAAGAAAATGTTTTTTTTGCGAAAGATCTTTTTCTGCATCGTGCATTTGTTCTACGTCAAAAAAAATGGAAGCAATTTCAATTTATATTTTCTTTTTATTCAATAAATCTTGGTATTTAGTACGTGTAAAAATAAACACAAAATTGAATGTGCATTTTAACGCTTATCGGTTGGACTTGGCAACACGTTCCAATTCATCCTTTTTCTTGATAGCGTAGGAGTTAGATGATCCCTGTAAAAGAAAACAAAAATATTAGAATTTTTTGCGCGCAAATAGTCTAGTCATTATGCATAATTATAAATAAATGTGGTTTTACGTTTCTCAAGCTCAATAATAAGCTCTTGGCTGCTTAAAGTGCTAGGATAATAAAACCAATGAATTTTAATTTCGTCCACAAGCGAAGCAAGGCAAATTGGTTAAGAACATTGCCTTGCATTGAAGTGGACATATTATTAACAAAGTTATAATATTGTATTTCTACGTTTCTCGAGCTTCAAAATAAAAGTAAAAACTAATTTAGATGCTAGGATAATAGAAGTGTTAATCTTGTCCACAAGCGAGGCAAAACAAATTTGGTGTGATACATTGATTTGCATTAGAGTGGACATATTATTAACAAAGTTATAATATTGTATTTCTACGTTTCTCGAGCTTCAAAATAAAAGTAAAAACTAATTTAGATGCTAGGATAATAGAAGTGTTAATCTTGTCCACAAGCGAGGCAAAACAAATTTGGTGTGATACATTGATTTGCATTAGAGTGGACTGCTGTAATATCTGATAGTATTTTTGAGTTTATACTTCAGTCACTTAAATTTTGTCTACATGCGATGTAGGGAAATAAAATTTAATAAAATTCGCTGCATTAGAGTGTGATTTTTCTTATCTGTAAATTTACCTTAGCAGCGTTAATTAGTTCATCAGCCAAACATTCAGCGATGGTCTTGATGTTTCTGAAGGCAGCTTCACGGGCACCAGTGCACAACAACCAGATTGCCTGGAAAATAAATACAAGTATACAAAAGTTTTTAATTTATGTTCTATATATGTATACATATACATACATATATAAACATTTTAAGGAACTTATAACATAGAGATTATATACACTGTTTTAAAAATATGTTAAAGCAATTTAAGATGATAAAATGCCTTTTCAAAATATCTTAATTTTTATTATAGACCAGAAGCATAACTCAATTTTAATATATACAAAAATGAGCAATAATCTGGACAATAAAATATTTTGCTTGTACCTTTAATTCATACCGCAAAAGCTGGCAAATTGCTTTCTGCTGCTATGGATATTTAAAGAGTTATTTTATATAGCCTAGTGTTATAGTCTTACAAAACTAATACATTATTTTGCAAGGTATTGTCCTAGACATGTGGTAGATTTTTATGGTAGATACTTACTTGATTAACACGACGTAAAGGCGACACATCGACGGCTTGACGGCGAACAGTACCAGCACGTCCAATACGTGTCGAATCTTCTCGAGGTCCCGAGTTGATGATTGCGCTAACAAGGATCTAGAAATACAAAATTTGGGGGATCACATATGCAAATATTTATGGACGAGAATTGTAAAATACTCCTGGATATAAATATTTTACAATATAGATATTTACAATAAACGGAGCTATTTTATTACTTTTCGTCCTCATTCTACCTGATTGAAGAGATATGTCTTCTCTACAACAGTTTAGCATGGGACATGAATTATGAACAGTTTTGTTTTTATAAATTTACCTGTAATGGATTCTCACCTGTCAACAGGTGGATGATCTCAAATGAGTGTTTAACAATACGACAAGCCATTAGTTTCTTGCCGTTGTTGCGACCCTTCATCATAAGTGAATTTGTAAGTCGCTCCACAATTGGGCATTGAGCCTTGCGAAAACGTTTGGCAGCATAGCGGCCAGCAGAGTGCGGTAAGTAACGCGCAAACTTCTCCTTAACGGAAATGTAGTCCTGCAATGATATATCATTTACAGTGACGTCATCGCATGACCAACGACCGAAGAGTTTAATTTCAGGCAATTCAGTGGTGGCAACAACATTTGTTTCTAATAGAGTCTCTGCGCCCTCAGTTTCGATTGGTGGTTGCTCGTCGAAGTTCTCAACGGCAATTTCTTCAACTTCAGCCATCCTAAAATGAAAAACAATTCTATTAAAATATATTATAGGCGCTGTCGCTATGCAAGTCGCACCTCAAAATAAATTTTGTTTTAAGTTTTAATAATCTAGGGTTTTAACAACACGAGGTACTTTTGTTGGTATTACTTTATTAAGGGTTTTTATCTTTTAGCCGATACCCTTAAGAGGAATAGTTTACCAAGTTTAATATTGTCCAATTGAATACCATGTACACCATAAATCGCGGCGTATACGGTTTTAGTTTTGGACTTTTTTACTTACATGAGCTACGCTAATACATTTCATTCACTAAAAGTTTCAAGAATATACATATGCATATAAATTTCCACTATATTTTATGCCCTAAACAGTCAACTCTCTACTCTAAAAAGCCTATTTTTGCTGGCCTCAGAATAGGTAAGCTCAGTTTAAGAATTTTGAACACCTTTAAAGTTACTAACTCATGCAATCGATTCCTGAGAATAGAATTTAGATTTTCGAGCCTTATTTGCTCAAATGCGTCTCTTGTTGGCATTACTTTATTAAGGGTTTACCTTTTAGCCGATACCCTTAAGAGGAATAGTTTACCAAGTTTAATATCGTCCAATTGAATACCACATACACCATAAATCGTGGCGCGTATGGTTTTAGTTTTGGACTTAAATACATATGAGCTATGCTAATACATTTCACTAGAATTTTTAACTTTCAGAACTACAAGTCAAGTATATATGATGATTTACGAATATTTACACGCACACGTGTGGCAAATTATTTTACATGTAACATGTCGGTGGCTTTCCACTGCTCTAACCTCAAAACTTTTATTGATATATTTTTCAGAAAGTTGTCAAAAATTTCACTTTTCGTTTGCACAGCATATACACCAAAGCCTTGCCAAAAGTATTTCCTCTTTTGCGATATTTTGTGGTAGCAGTTTAATGATATTTTCTTACTTTTAAGCTCAAAAAAATTGCTTTCGCTCCAGACAGTAGTGGCGTTCGCCAGAAAAAGAACATGTTTTAGCAGTGTGCCCAACTTCGCGCACTTCCAAGCTTCCGGTTGTCAAACGAGTTTTCTGACGTTTGAGCTGAACAAAATATTTCCTAGCTGGAAATGCTTTTTGTAGGAGCTTAAGGTGTTTCTACACTTCGCTTTTGTTTTTCCTTCAATAGAACTATAAAAAGGGGATTTACGACACTTTTGCTTTTATCGTTTATCAGCAGAATAGCATTTATAATTTCTGCAAAGAGTGTAAATGATTGAATGAAAGAGAAGGGGCTACTCTGTTGATCAACGAGTAAAACAAACTAAAGCGTTGCCCCTTCTTATAGATTTGTGCTCTTTGTACTTGACATTTACATCAGACAGTTTTACGAAAACAATAACAATACATTTTTTACTAATACCACATAACGCACGGTGTACTGAATACTGAAGGTGACGCCTTTAGAAGTACCGCTACTTTGGTTTTGCCGGGTTTGACAATTCTCAACTTCAACTAGACAAAGCTTTTTTCACAAATTAAGAAAAAGAGACACTTTTTTTTAGTATTTTGCGAATTTATTTATTAAATGTCTGCCTATAAATTCATACTTTTACACTTTAGAACAATTAGAACACGGTTTTCAATGAAATATTGGAAGTTGTTCAATTTTCTCTCTCCCGTATTCTTGTTTACTAAAGGCGAGATCTGTCATTTCACCGCGGGAAGGCGCAATCTTGTATTCTATCATTCTTGCACATAACGTAGAAGTATCAGAAGGGAGAACACGTTACTTTTGCTTAACGCGTTTATCAACAGGGTGGACTTACTCTTTCGACCAAATGCGTAAATGATTAAATAAAAAGAGAAGGGGCTAACCTGTTGATCAACGAGAAAAGCAAAAGTAACGTATTGTCCATTCTCATAGTTCTATGTTATTTGGCATTTCATAGTATAAGATTTCATTTAAATAAAGTTATCGAACGAAGGACTCAAAAAAAAAAATTCGAACAAACAAATCTTTGAATAATTTTTCTTCGAAATGATTATGCTACCGCAAAGTTTTCGCTTAAACGAAAATATAGCTGCCAATGAAGAAAAATGACAGTCCATTGTATGAAATAGTTCTCATGCGATGAGCTTTGAGATATATTGCATGAGATCGACGATAAGCGGTTTCCATTTGCAATATACCTATCTTATGAGATGATTCGCATGAGGTCAGCGTTTGCATGCCGAGAAACAGAGTTAAAAAGAACAAATTTGCTCTATATAGCTGGCTTTACACGACCACTTTTAAATGCAAACATGAGTGGTATGACCATTTGATAGCATGTGTCATTCATGTTTACCAGTTTTAAAAAATATTACAAATTTCGTCTATTAAAAGAGCTGACACTAATGAATGCGTCATGTATAGTCCCTGAAAGATGAAGATAAATGAAGTTTGCATACATGCTTGACGGTGGGAACAGTTATTTGTTATGCATGATATATTCAAGAGTGATCGTGTAAAGGTTGCTTACTAATTTTGAGGTTTGGAAGCACAGTTACAATAACAAATTTGAAGTTTTGACAAAAGGACAGCTGGCCAAAACAAACTGATTAACCGGTTAGATTATACAAAATTTGGTTTGTGATCTTGAGTTGCTTGTATTGTTTTATACAAAACGAATACTATTTTAGTTCGTGATATCTTCAAGTCATACAAACAAGATCTTAATGTTACAGCTGGACAATAAATTAACTCGGTATGAGAAAATTGCTTTTCTCGGAGAGGGCCAGGTAAGTCCTAAAAATGTACAAGGTGGTTCTAAATGTGCTTCTGACATATAACTAAATGGACAACATGTAGTCCGTGTATGACTTGAGCTGATAAATGCAGGATTTATTGATAGATGCTCTAAATATGTTATTCACATAAAGCCGTGACCTAAAAAACAAGCAATATAAAGAAGTCTGGAATGGTTAATAGCATTAATGCAATGATGATGTTGAAGTTCATTTTCATTGGCCGGATATAAATCCAGGTCGTCCAGGTATCATACATCCGACTGCCGTTAAATCCGTAGAACTTGTTGGCCAATTAATGCCGCCAAAACGAGAGTATTGCATTCCATGGTCTCTTCTATCCGTATACTTCTCAAAAGTCATTAATTCATTGCTATCCGACTTCGATTTGCAGATGCTCGTTCATCTATCATTGGCAATTGTTTTTTTGGACCATCCGTTACAATAAATATAAAATGTAAGTAATTAATTCCATTTACTTATATACTTTCAGTTTGCAACAGTATATAAGGCGCGCGATGTGCTCACAGAGCAAATTGTCGCAGTAAAAAAGATTAAAATTGGCAGTCGTGAAGAAGCGCAGGACGGAATAAATCGAACGGCTCTCCGAGAAATCAAATTACTACACGAGTTGCAACACGAAAATGTAATAGGTTTAGTCGACGTCTTTGGGCATAAATCCAATGTCTCACTAGTGTTTGACTTTATGGACACTGATTTGGAAATTATCATAAAGGATACCAAAATTATTCTAACGCAGGCCAATATCAAAGCTTATATGATTATGACATTAAGCGGATTAGAGTACCTGCATATGAATTGGATACTTCATAGAGATTTAAAGCCAAATAATTTACTGGTTAATACAGAAGGTGTGCTTAAAATTGGCGATTTTGGCTTGGCCAAGTCCTTCGGTTCACCTAATCGTATCTACACGCATCAAGTTGTCACTAGATGGTATCGTGCACCAGAATTACTGTTTGGCGCACGCCAATATAGTACTGGGATAGACATCTGGGCCGTCGGTTGTATACTTGCAGAGCTTTTATTGCGGGTTCCTTTCTTACCAGGCGATTCCGATCTAGATCAGCTCACAAAAATTTTCCAAGCGCTTGGCACACCCACCGAAGACACGTGGCCCAACTTAAATAAATTGCCTGATTTTATGCAATTCAAACTATTTCCACCCATTCCATTGCAACATATCTTCACAGCCGCCCCAGATGATCTCATTGCTTTAGCAGAAAAGTTACTGGCGCTAAATCCCGCACAGCGTTGCACATGTACGGAAGCATTAAGTATGAAGTACTTTTCGAATAAACCAGCTCCATCAGTTGGTCACAAGCTGCCTATGCCAAGCGGTAATAAACAGCCAGCTGAAGAACGGCCCAGCTTAAAACGAAAACTCATCGATTCTCTGGAAGGCGGTACAGTGCCCAAGAAATTATTTTGATTGAAATTAAAAAGCATCAGAGATTCCTATTAACTGTATATTTAACCGAAAATGTGGAGATTTGTTAAATTTATGTGAATTGTTTGTTAAGCTCCATCCTATCCATTTTCACCCATTAAAATAAGTCAATAAATAAAAGATAACAATTTTTTTTTGTAAAAAATACAATAATCTTTATTTTAACATTGTTCAGCGTCATAAAGTGTTTGCGTCTAGTGCTTAAACTAATATACTAAACTATAAATAAGCGCCTTACTACCGTTAAAATCGTAAATTAGAATAAAAGTGCGCATGCGTCTCTGCGATAATCAATACAAAGGGTTCGCTGTGTACTATACCTAAAAAAAATATTAATATTTAAAATCATTCGTTTATCGTTTAATGCATGAAACAACGATACTTAGTACACACCTACATATACATACATACATACCTACTAAGCGCTGATTTGCACACACATTGCATGTACGTACATTCATACATAAGTACACTTGCTACCTCCCAGCAAACACTTAAACGTTTGATAAAAATTAATTTCCCAATTTGCGAAAAACAAAGCTTCTATTCCATACTTGCATTCTTAAAAAAAAAAGATTCTTACAAGTCTTTCTTTGAAATTAAATTTAAGCTTCGTAAAAATTGAATTACTCCGTGAAAATAACAAATATTAAAATAGGGGTTGATTGAATTAACTACTATAAGGAAACAATTGATAAAAAAAATTCGTGAAACGACCCAGTAGAGTTAGAATCCATTCCAAAAGGCCTTTCTGAGAGTACAGCGGTCATAGTTTCTACATTCCCTTTTCCTTTCTTCGAAGAGGGCGTTTTTAAAACATGCTTTAGAACACATTTCGAAGTAGTTCTCCTAAAACTGGTTCTTTATTCATAAAAAATTAAAAAATTAATTAAAAAATTAAAGATATGATATATATATAAGCCAGTCTATAGAAGGAATGCTGGCAAATTCTTTTCGAGACAATTTAATCGCTATTATGTGACCCCTTATCTTTATTTTTTCGATCATCTTTAATTATTTTCTTGGGAAACAGTGCGGAATTGTGCACGTGAGATAAAATAATAAAAAATTGAGGTTGATTTTAGAATTGAAGAAGAATTGAATTCTCTAATCGTTTTCAAACGTTTGACATTTGAGAAAGCGCACTGATTTCAAATCGTAACTCCTAAATGTTTGCTGGGTTGCTCGACGAAATGAAGTCCGATGTCTCGTAGTTATTTCTACAGATAAAAAGTGCTCGGTTAAGAGCCTAAGATTGTTCTTAAGTTGTTTTGGCTTTGTATAAAATTGTTGTAATTAATCACAATACATTCCTTAGGAAACAACAAACCGCGGCTAAGTTAAATACTTTTATGTATACAATAAAATGTGTATTTAGACCAATTATGAAGCTAAATATTTTTATAATATTTATGAGTTCATATCGTAGATGACTATCTTAGAGTAAAAATAGAATTTAATTTTTTTGATGAGGAGGCACGGTGAAATTTAACAACTATTGCTATACATCGTACGTATGTATGTGCAGCAGTAAGTACTAAAGGTCCTTCAAAGAAACAGCAGTACCATGCTTGCTTGTTTGACCATTAAATTATAAAAGAATTGATATCTAAATTATATAATAAAATTTGTTTAATCAGTTTATGTTGGTTTTTGAGAGCACGTGCCTGATGATATTAATTTTTTTAGCATTTTATATCTTTTTTAGTAAATTACAATAATATTTTTATTAAAAAAAAACAAATGTTCAACTAAATATGTATAGCATTTTCTTCACTAACTTTTAAACTTTTCCGTTCATTGTCGTTTTTTATTAAAAACCATCGAAGGAAAATGCGCCACATAAAATAGAAATTTCTTTGGTACTGCTTTGTAATTAAGCTGCTATTCATACAGAAATATTTCATGTTTTAGTCTTTGTCGTATGCAGTATGTACGAATGAGTAATCTTTTGCAAAACTCTAAGCTGATAGTGTTCTAATTTTTAATATAACTTGCTTAGAATACATTATTAAACTAAATACGCGAAATATAACACAAGACGAGTTAATAATGATTTATGGAAAATAAAAAAAAAAAGGATTTTTGTATGCGTCTATTACCTTATACATGTTATATACATACAAACATATGCATATACATACATATGTATGTGTATGTGTATTAAATGTCTATCGTGAATATAACTAAGGAATTATATTTAAGTATTTTGTGGATGATTCGTTATTTATTATATTGACTAATATTTTTTATATAAAAATAGGCTATCTTTTGGACTAAATGAGTTTTTAAAGAATCTTTGAAATATAGTCCCTTCTTGGTAAAAGCAATCCGAAACCATTTCTTCAGTAGTTTTGATTAAAGCTGTTGCAATGAGATATTAATATCCAAACCAGACTATGAAAAATGGAAACAACGTCGTTAATCGTAAATCAATATTTCCTGAGATGACTTTAAACTGAAGTTGAAATATCGATAAAAATAAAATGAAGACAGGAAAAACTTAATTTTGTTTTATTTAAACAAGTTTACTAACTACTTTCTTTGAACTCAATACATAAAATATATTACACCTTTGGAAACCGAAAAACAACTTCAAATCACGTAAAACAATTTAAAAAAATATATTTATGATCGAAATTCGAATATTTTCTATTTAATTTGATTCAAATAATTGGGAAATGTTCGTTTGGGTTTCCTTGGAGGACATGGTATACATATGAGTATATATGTAAATACATTCTCTTGTTGAGAGCCGACTTTTGCAGTTTTCTGCGACAACCGAGTTTTCTTCAACGAATTGATAATAAATACGTAATGCATGTAAAACTAAACAAAAAATATTTAAACAATGATTACAAATAATAGGTTATTGTTGAAAAGTTTGATTTACTTAGGCGCTATTTTTTTAAAAGATTGCGTTTATCGAGTTTGCTTCGCTACTACTACCGTTTTTTGTGAAAGAGTGCCCCTATTTTAAAACAAGGAATAAGACAATTTTTTTCTTGGCCATACCTCGCTTAAACTACGATAACTCCAAAGAATAAATATCTATCAAATAAAAGCGTGTTTTAGTTTCTTATATTATTATTAAGGGCATTTGTTTAAACTCTTAAGTTCCTAGAAAATACGTAAACTTCCAAAATAAATAGGGTTCCCATTAAAAAATTAAACTAAGAAAATTTTATTACGTAAATATAAAATGTAAAATGTTAAGAAAATGCAATTAATTCTTGCTTTCGGAATTTTCACACTTTCTCTCTTTTATGTCACGAACTAAGGATTTCTAAATCGAAATCGAGTTCTTGATAAAATCTTGGGAATTAATATCCTCGGAAAAAATGCCGATGTTTTTTTTTTGCTCGCAAACTAGTGATATTTGTTGTTACAAAATGGGGTCGACAACTGAAATAACAAATAAAGTGTCGCCCGCTATTTCTGCGCATTTAGTTACAAAAAATCGTTTGCTAGTTTAGTTATGGCATTCTTCCAGAAACGAGTGAATATGCATTGCCTTAAACTCAAAAAAAGAACATCAAATCAGTTTAAGAAAACGTGTATTTAAAACTAAATTTTGAATTTTGTAGAAAATTCTGTAAATTTAGCTTTAGAGTGTGACGGGTTTGTTTTTGTTTTTGCAAAATGAATTAAATAAAATGTTCACTGTTCTTTTGTTGTGAGAGTGTTCAGCTTTATTCCTGAATGATTATATAAAGTATTAAAATATATCTTTGAAATGAACTGAAGTAGTTTTCAGGAAAAAAACATAGATTTCTAAAGATTATTGAAATATATAACTACTCCGAACGCTGTGAAAATCAGACCAGCGGATACTCGAGCAAAGTAGTCTCCTGAATGCGTTCTATTATTTTCACTTTCCTATCACTCTCAATTTTTTAAGTTTTTTTTTTTGTTTAATTTCAAAACCGGTGAGTGATTAGTGGAAAAGGTGGTGGTACTCAGAATGAGGAGGTAATTTTACATTCATATTAATTGGAATGGTTAGGAAAATTAATAACAATTTCTTTAAATTTTACTTAGGCGTTCAAAAGATGGAGGGTGGTTGGGAAAATAGTGATCACATTCGTATCACCCATTTATCAGTAAACCATCATATTTTTAGCACCTTTTACCGTTACTGGAGAACTTGAGCAAGAAATGGTGCCTGCTGCCTCCTCCATTAATCCATTACTACAGCACATATACTATACATACATGCATACACACACATACGAACATATACATACATACATATGTATGTATAACCCTATTAATCATACTAGAAACTAGATTCTTTTTGTGAGAGGATATACATTTGTGTTTTCATAATGCCCCTGCGAAATGAGATTTGTAATTATGCAGCGTACTTATGATTGAGGGAACAGTGATCGTGCAGTACACCGAATTCCTATATAACGAACGTTCTAAATAATGAAAGCTTTTTTGTATGTATGTATTCTATATAACGAACTTTCTTCTTATTTGTGTAAAGAAATGATTTCACATTTGTTGAAGATGAAGATAATAACATTAGGTTTATTCTATTGTATCTGAGTTGAAAGATAACTCGGTAGGATAGTAGATTGTGTGAACACAAACAAATACGGCAAAAAAAAAAAAACGGAAAAAGTTAAAACGATAATTGACCTGATTTACAGTATGACTCGTATGATCCGTATATTATTGCAGGCTTTCTTTATTTCAAGAAATTAATATACAATCCGTTTTTGTTACTTTCAAGTACTACTACCAACTATGGGACCATAACGGGTTGGTTTGCTTACCTTTTCATTGAATTCTGATAATTTCCATTAATTTTTTTACTAAATGAATTAACATATTTCCATGTGAATGCACAAAACCGCACACATTATATATCTCGTTATATTGGATGACCACTGTATTCGTGTTCGCTATTTTGGCATTTCTCATTCGCAGCTGCACCAATATTATTTCACACAAAAATTACTCTACCAAATCTTCCCTGATGGACGCAATTTTGTATTCTAAGGTACACAATTCGAATAAACGTACGTATCGTGTTAGCATTGCAAAATACTTTTTTTTGTAAATACATTTCGTCAAGTTTTTGGTCAAATATAAAGCTTTGTTTTCAAAGTTTCCAAATTTTATTAGCTCGTTAGGAAAACTTTTCAAAGCCCTTTATTTACTGAATGATGGAACTACTTTGAAAATTTCATGTAGAGATGTTTGCAATGTTAACGACGATATACAATAAAAAAAAAAAAAATTTGAACATTTGTGAGCTATACCGAAGTTTGTGTTTTCTTTTCATCGGAAAAACTCTGAGAGAAAATACAGAAAATGATATTGATATACGCAACTATTTCATAATTATAGTACTTAGTTCACATTAAAGCTATTTACTAAAGTTTAAAGCTATTCTCTTGGGTTTGTTTTATCAAACCGCTTGTGTATTAACAGTAATTCTATAATCACTTAGTCGTACAATGTAAATGTAATTCTATGACTATAAACACCTTCGTTATATCTTTGATTGTAGATCTTTTAAAGACATATTTAATTACTATATTTTAAAAATATTTGTTTTTTTGTTTGATCGCAATTATCTTACATACAACTTTCTTTCATTATTAATTTGTTTCCATGTTTGTTATACTTTGTAATTTTGTTACTGCGTTCTGTTTTCTTTTTTGTTTTTGGTTTATGCATTTGTTTTTGGTGGCTCATCGATTAAAATGTAATTTGCAAGCGGTTGGTTTCTGTTTGTTTCTCACTTTCTATACGCTATTTATACAAAAGCACAGGCGTATATACATATATATAAAATTAAAGATTAATCGTATCTAAGTCTTGGCAAGGTGCGCGTGGGCTTACATTATCTTCGCTGCGGGAGCCATTGCTGCCGCCGCCTCCGGCTGCGCTTTCAGTGTCGACATCGTTTAGATAACCCGTCGATGAGTTTTTGTTACTCCGCGTAGTGTTATTGTTATTTTGGTTATTCTTTCCATCAGTGCCACCTGTGGTTTGTGGCTGCAGCTTTTTGCTACCCAATCCCAATGGGAACGCGAACTCTTGTGGTAATTTTCGCATAATCTTACCCGAAGTGATAAGGCGACCAAATCCCTCCTGCAAAGTAACAAAAGAAAACGTTAGGAAATTATCATGTCGCACAAATTCGTGGAAGTTTTTGCACATCCTTCCAAATCCTGTGATCTGGGAATTGGTAGCATCCCTACGTACTCATATGTATGTACATATATATGTACATATGTATTTGTATGCACATATCGTTGTTGAAATATACAACTGACAATTCAATTTTTTTGAATGTTAACGTATTTTGTGCAGTCCTTTAAGATTATTAGTTTACCACTCTAAAAGTTTATTATATATGTACCCGTACATATGTATGAACTTCGATAAAATCTGTCAGAAAAGAAGAACCATATATGCATGTATGCAAATCTACATTCCAAACTTTGTAAAAAAAAGTAGAAAGTTTAAAAAAAACAACAAACTTTTTATTCCGAATTAAAAAAAAAATAAGGATGCCGTTTACTAGCTCATTAAATTATAGTATGACAAGACACAAGTTTGAAGTTGCCTAAAAATCTCGTTGATTTTTGGCAAGTTTTTTTGGGCAGCCGTTTTCGAGATATCGATATTTGAAAAAAAAACGTTCGATGAACACTTAAGGCCATTTCATATTAGGTTATCGACATATATATTATAATATTGATGTTATCCCGTTATTAATATCGTTACTCACCTGATGTGCAAACGCATAACCGGAGCGTAATGATCGGCGCGCCTTTCTTGCCGATGGTGTCCTCAGTACCATATTACTTTGACGGGAACGTGTGCTAACACGACATTTTAAACGAATCTTGTGAAAGAAATTATTGAACAGAATGTATTATTATTGAAACCAACCGCAATAAATGAGTATGAATATGATTAATATTGCCCACCTTATCAGCTAGACTAGGATGCACATCGAATAGGTAGAATTTGTACGCCAACACTGGTGCCATTATCACAATTACTGTTATTATCATTGTCGTCCAGAATGTCAAATCCTTCATAGCCATCGCAAGTGAACCGACATACGGACCACCGAAGACATAGTTATAAAAATAATCCAATACAAAAAAGCACACCAAACTACCCCAGATGGTGATGTGATTGAATATCGTCCAATATGATGTATACAAAGCTATCTGAGATATTAGAAAGAACATTTTTCTAATTTTTTTTATTCAAAAGAATTATATTCCATACGTAGGACATTCCATTGAGACTGGATGGCATTTGACTTCAAAATTTTAGGTACTATGAATAATAACTATATCTGCCATGAAAACACTTCTCACAAAAATCATTTGCCATTCGGAGTCGGCATAAAACTGTAGGTCCTTCAATTTGTGTTACAACATCAATACGGACACCACAAATTGTAGAAGTTCGGCCAAAATCGCTAAAGCGGTTATAGCGCCAATTAAGTAAGTAAGTAAGTAAAATATAAATTCTACGTTTTCGTTTTCATTAAAAATTGGACTGATATAACCTTTATAGAAACATTTAATGATATTTAAAATTATGACTGATGGGCAACTACAAATCTGTGAAAATTGTTGTTTTCGAAAATAAGTTTCGCTATTGGTTTGAATCTTACTAATGTAGTTATTTATAAACTTCACCATGCAGCATTAAAACAAAACCAACAACAACCAAAACAAAAAAGGCAAATAAAAGAAATGAGCAAATGAATGAAAAATTCACAAAAACTCCATAATTTTTTGTATTTCTTAAATGGAATTTTAAAATTTAAATCATTTGCCTCTTTTATATGGAATGTCCCACAAACAATAATATATGTATATACACAAGGTGTCCCGTGACTGGCACGTCAAACCTATACAGGTGGTAGAGTGGATAATTTTCGACAATATTAACCAACAACTTTTTGAGCGTGCTTAGTTCATTTTAAAAAGCTTATTTTTCGTGCCTTAGGTACAGACTTTGATGTTTTATCGGTTTTAGCATCATAAATCCTCGTTTTAGTCTTTGATATGGCTACTAATGTGCATAAACCCGCGAACATGCTGACATTAAGAGCGTTCGTTCAGTAGACAATTTGTACAAGCTGGTGGTAACTAGTAGCAAATCACGTTTGTTTAGCCAAAACACTTGCAAAACTTTTTCAAGCAATTACTTTGTAAGCAAAACAGCTGATTGTGACATATGCTTGCATTTGAGTCAACAAAACAATTCGAAACGTAAAGGCGGAAAACCAAAAAAAAACAACTCTATCTGTAAAATGATTCAAAAGCATAAATTCAAATGCAACTGTGCGGGCTGCCTTGTAAATGTTTACTAAATCCTGTTCGCATATGTTTCTGTCTTTCAGAGAGTAGGACGCCTTTTTCACTGAATTATTTTACTGGCTAATTTTTACTGGGATTTCGTAATGAACGCTCCTATTAATTTAATTAATTAAAATGTCTAATTTTTGAAGATAGAGCTAAACGGTAGGAGTTTTACTAAAGGAAATAGTAGTTAATATTGTCAAAAGTGATCCACTCTACCGCCTGTAGTCGTGCTAGTCACGGAACACCCTGCATGTATGTACATATGTAAATTCATGGATATGAATGTTATGTTAATACCTGTGCTGTATTGTCGATTATAAGAATGGTGGCGACAACCGCTCCCAACGTCATGTGATCGCTAAGTATGAGTCCGTTTGGCGAAACACCATCCTTGTATGTGCCTATAAAAACAAATACTCGTAATTACGATGTTCATATGTACATATGTACATATGTATTCATAAAAAAATGGCGAACGAAAATTTCGAGTAGAAACTTGACAAAATTGCAATTGAATACATTTCCTACCGTATGGTATTAAGAAGAGTATGAGCGAACTGAAGGCCCCATGCAGTACACTGTAAACAAATTCACGTGTATTGAACAATTGACTTTTCAGTCCAGGCGTGTATAATTTTGGGTACTCCACGCTGTGCTTGTCAGATACATCTTGCTCGAATACGCCCAACGCTAACACCGGCAGTGAGGTATAGAATAGATTGTAGACTGATATGAACATTGGGTCGAACACCGTCTTCATTGAAAATGAATATAAAATAATCAAAATTTAAATGCGAAATTCTTATGTATGAACTGTAAGTGTATTTGTTTTCATACCTGCGCACTGAAGCCACAAAAAAACGAATACCAACAGTGGCACAAAGTAAATGCAAAATTTTTATAGAAAAAATAGCGCAAAAATTTACACATGCGGTAGTATGACCATCGTCCGTGTACGAGCAGAAGGCGCTCCAAGTAGCGGAACTGCGCTATCGAATAATCGCTTGCTAGTACCGCTTGTAGGCCCTCTTGGCCGGAGATACCAACACCTATGTGGGCGGCTGTAAGACAAATTATTAAAATAAATAGTATATCAAAAGTAAAATTTATTTATTAGATATACATATGTATGTAACTGAATGTATTGTATCTATGACGAAAGGAGAAGAGGAGAAAAAGATATGCGTCTATGGATATTTTATATATTTTTTCCATATATTTTGCAAATGTATTGTATAATAAAAATATAATTCCGATGTCTAGTTATCAGGTTAAAGCTTTTAAGCGTTCTGTATTGGTAAAATAAAAATTTGTTGGATCTACACAATGTGAATCGCATTTAAATATTTCACTTCGATTCAATCAACATCGAGCTTTTGGACGAGAAGCAGTTGGTTTGCTTTTCACGATCATGACAAAATGGTAAGCAGGGCAATTTCCAAACGAACTGCATTGCTAACTGGCGCCAACTAGAGACACCAAGTGAAGCCAAGTCCTCCCCCTGGTTTTTCCAACGAAGAGGAGGCCTTCCTCTTCCTCTGCCACCACCAGCGGGTACCGCCCTAAATACTTTCAGGGCTGAAGCATTTTCTTCCATACGTAGAACATAACCTAGCCAACGTATCCCCTGAATCTTAATACGCTGTACTATGTCACTGCCGTTATAAAGTTCGTACAACTCATCGTTCCATCGTCTGCGGAATTCGCCGTCGCAAACACGTAATCGGAGAATCTTTCTCTCGAACACTCCAAGTTCCATCTCATCTGACGTTGATAGCGTCCATGCTTCTGCGCCATACAATAGCACGGGCATGATGAGGGACTTATTGAGCGTGGTTTTCGTTCGTCGAGAGAGGGCTTTATTTGCCTACTCAGCTCTAAGTAGCATTTGTTGGTAAGACATGTGACCATACTTGAATAGCTCAGCTGGTAACCTATCAACTCCAGCGGCTTTGTTGTTCCACAGCCGAGTTATTGCTACTAGAACTTCATCGAAGTCGGGTGACGGAATATTAATGTCCTCATTAGCGATTTGGGGTTCGGGATCTTCATATTCTCCGCCGACGCTTTCGGTGTCACCATTTAGCAAAGTGGAGAAGTGTTTCCTCCACAATTTTAGTGTGCTTTGGATATTAGCCACCAAGTCGCCGTTCTTGTTCTTACAGGAATTTGCTCTGGCCTTAAAACCTTCCGTAAGTCACCGCACCTTGTGATACAATTTTCGGGCGCTTTTCCCGTCGGCTAGCACCTCAAGCTCCTCGTAATCACGTATTTTGTCCTCTCTCTTCTTTTTGTGAACAATGCGTTTTTCTTCCTTTCTAAATTCCCGGTAGCGTTCCCATACAGCACGCGTTGGGCCCGATCGCATCGTAGCCCTGTAGGCAGCATCTGTACTTTCCGTAGCGGCGCGGCATTGCTCATCGTTCCAGTTGTTTCTTCGGGTTCGCTGTAAGCCAATGACTTACTCAGCGGCGGTACGTACTGATAGAGACATCACAAGGTCCAATGGCTTTCTTACCTTGACCCGTCCATTCGTTTCTTGGATATCGGTGATGTCAGCCCATGCTCTTACGAGGACATCAACCAGTCGGGCAGCGGCACCTTCTCCCATTAAGGGGTCGGACATTCCAGGTGCATGCCCTCAACTCATAGTCCTTGATACATTGCGTGTGGTCGTCATCAAAAAAGGGAGATCTCGCCCGAGCCTTGGTGCCTTGTTTTTTACGTGGCGGATTCCAAACCTAGCGCACAACCAGATATTTTTGTTTTTGTGGCTTTCGAGACACATTTAAATAGCGAGCCTCTTGCACCAAATCAGACGCCCGCTTGCACCCACACATTCTGGTGAACAGACGCTGCTGGCTTTTTTTGGGCCTTTAAACCGAGTATGTCGGAGCGCCCCACTGTGCATTAGTTCGCCGTAAATATACGAAATGTATATACATAGCTTCGCGAAGTTGACAATAATAGTATTTTTCACACAGAAACTTTCGGCAATTCAAACGTACATTTGGTTGGCATTTAACACATTAAACTTCTACGTGTGCGTGCGTTTGGGGTTTGCTGTTATTGGTCTTAATATATAATTATGGTGGTATATTATGGTGAAATCTAAATGTGCATTTCTATTTACTAATGCAAATTTATCGTCTGTAAGTAAGTTAGTTATGGAGAATAGGTAATATAACGGATGGGTGATGTTTTTTTAGTTGGCAAAGTCAAGAAAAATTGTCTTTAGGGATAGTCTGGTTAATTTGCTCGATCTCAAATCTCTCGAAAATCGGAACGGAAATTTTAAAAGAAAATGAATGATTGGAAAAATTTAGAAGAAATAGAATTGAAGTAATACATATTTTAATAGCCATTGCTTCAAAGGTTCAAATTATTAAAAGAAATAACGGGTTAATAAATGAATTGAATGAGTTATGACCAGAAACTTAAATTAACTACTTAGCTCATTCCATAGTGACGTTATATCCGTCAAAAGGATAGGAAACTAAATAAATATTTAAAAGCAACTCAAACCTATTCACTTTAAAAACAAATTTTCTTTTGGTTTTTCTTTTTTCTCTATATGTGGAGTGGAAGATGATGTTTTTGGAACAATTTTAAGTAACCTCTTGTCTAATTTTCCAAACATTTCGTTCCAAAAAACAACATGTGTGATGTATATTTTTGGAGCAGACTTTAGTTTTCGTTTTTATCTGGGTTCTGAATTGGCAAACTTAATTTACATTTGACAATCTAGATAACATAAGCATAAAAAAACACACACAGTTTTTTATTTGTACTCTGCCATGATTATTTTCATAGACTGAGATTACCTTTTATCATTGAGACATCATTAGCTCCATCGCCGATTGCTAGGGTTACAGCATTTTTTGCGCGCTTAATTAATTCTACGACTAATGCTTTTTGAAGCGGTGTCACGCGACAGCAAATAACGGCCTTGCACTGTGAAGCGACGTCCAGGAATCTTAAAATGATTACGAAATAAATTCATATTTAAAGATCAATGGGTAAACATTTTCAGAATATGTGAGTTAACTTCGAAGCTACTTATAGATAATTATAATACGAACTAAATTAAATTAACTTACTTCGACTCCAATTCTGGTGAGAGGCAATAAACCAGCGAATGACCATTGACAACAATAGCAAAGCCGGTGCCCTCTTCGATTATTTCATCTGGATGTAATGTAGTCACACCATCACCACCCTTCTCAATATTGTCATACATTTCATTACATTCGGCGCTGCAGGTGAAGGCAAAAAATAATAATTTATTACTAAATAAAAAACAAATGTTACTCAGATTTACAGATTTACACAGAAAAAGTGAAAAATTTAAAAATACAAAAAAAAACATACTTAGTGGATGGAAATTTGTGCAGAAACGGTACAAACTATGGGATGCTACATCCTTATATGTTTGTATTTACATATGTATGTATGTTGGTGAATAGCAAAACATTTTTTTATAAGTAGCTACTTAGAATTTATTTACTTTCGCAAATAAGTATACTAAAAAGTATTTGTACATGGAGCCATAAAAGCTAGAGATATTAAATGACAGCTGAACTTGCAAGATTTACTGGATTTTTATTGGATAAATTTCTACCAGCAAGAATTTGCCAGTACTCGTAAGATAAACAGCTGAGTGAAAGTATTCAGTTGATCACAAGTAGAAAACAGTTATTAAAATTGCAAACTATTTTCATTAAAAAGGGCGAAAAATAGAAAAAGTGGGTAAATAAAAAAACGTACACTAAGTTTATAAAGTTTATTGTGAACATATATCAGTAAGACTCCCAGAATCTGTATATTTGCAAGGATAGTCCTGAATATTTAGCCGCAGTGACTGCAAGTAGCAATTATGAGGCGTAAATTATCAGTTGTGGAGCTACATATGTATTTCATTATTTAAAGTATGTATTTTTTAAATTTCGCGCCAAACAAAAACCAGCAAACCAGCAGTAACAAAAACTTGCAACTTCTTACTGGTTTTGCGTTTTCGTACTTTCTTGCATGTTTCTCTCATGGAGAGCAAATTTTGGTTACGCTCAGAAATTTCGTTACTGGCAAGTTACTGGATAGTTTCTTACTGGAGAATACGAAAATATAACTATTGTCATCTATCGAACGCTAACAATTACAGGTATTTAAAACTATTCGCTCATTCGGCCATTAAAGTTTATAAAAAAGTGACAGATTGAAAAGATTTTTAATTTTTAGCATGAATATTTCTATCTATGTACATATACTTATATTTATATTGAGTAAATTTATAAGTCGCTTTGATTAGTGTTAATGCATATGTATGAGTTGAATATAACTGATTACTTTTGGAATTGAAGCATAGACGTAAAATGTACATGAGTAGTAATTATTTCTGAAATCGTCAGTTCCGCAATCGCTCTCTAAACGATAACCGACCTCAATATTACTATGCGAGAGGGACATATGCAATTAGTGCCCTAGACATTATATTTGGAAGGGAGAAGGGAATGCATGCCGAGAGACGATGCCTAAAAAGTGCGCATGCAGTAAGACTACGCTGGCGAGAATACTGCAGGAGCTGCCGTGACGTGGAGGAGACCATACAAATCCTACTCTGTCGCTGTCCGGCACTAGCTAGAAGCAGAGCTGAAGCAGAAGCTGAAGGAGAGCTGAAGTGGTGGGTAGCTATTTCCTTAATGAACTTGATGATCTTAGGTCGGTCGAAATTAAAGCCCTGACAATACCCCCAATGCGGTATCACAATGGGCCATGAGCCTAAGTGTGTCTCTCTATGGACTGGCGCCAAACCTAACCTAACCTACGTACAGCTTTTTGAAAAAAAATCTTTTTTGTTTATTAGCAAATAAATAAATTATAATAATAGAAATTTATTATAACATCATTCTACAAATAACATATTTGAGTTTCGTCGAAATGAAAAATCATATCTGGACTGGTTGTCTGCAAATGGAAAACAACTTCAGAATTGATCAAATATACCTTTTTTATTAATCAATATATCTATATTTATTCCGATAAGAAATACCAAAAAAAAAAGAAAATTGAAGATATTAATATTAGCTAGGAACCATTGAATTTTTCACAAAGTTTTGTATTTGAAAGTGTACTTTTGAAAAAATTCGAAAACGAATTTATTAATTCCTTTCAAAATTGTTTTTAAGAGATTTCAAAAATTAAAAAACTATAATATTTCAGAGTCCAGATTCTGGTTCTATGTATAAAATCTTATAAGAATCCACGGTCGTTAGTTCGGCCACATCAAGTTGTTACAATTTTTTCTGGCTGTTTAAAATCTCATCATTCCCTTCCCCCTTCCCACCTTCCCCTTCTGATTATGCCAATGCATCCAGTCGATAAATAAATACGTATCACTAAAAGTAGCAACGGGCACAAAACAAGCTAAACATTTAACAAAACCAAGCAACACTGACACAAAATCGAAATATGAATGTTAAATAACAATAATGAGCTTAACACAATCAAAAACTATTCAATGTCGTCAACGGGCAACAAAAGCAGGAGGCGCAACAATTCAAAGCTACGATCGATGTATAAGACAATCGGAATTTAAGCTAAAAGAAGCCGTGTAAGTCGACAATGTATTGTACTTATGGATATTTTGTCCTATTTCAATTAACATAAACATACATACGTACATATATACCTAACTATAATGCAACGATATTTGAACGAACAAAAAAAAAAAGAAACAATGCGTGAGTAATTAAAAATACTAAATGTGTTAAATTAGTTTTAATGTACAAATAAGTATTTACTTTCCGGGCGGAACAAGTACCAATAGAGGGGATCATCCTTGTAAAAAATAATTAAATGATGTTGGAATTGCACTGTCTTCATTACTATTTATTAAATACTAATTACTTAGTTTTTGTTTTTATTTTCAATGTATGAGTTTGTTTGTGAAAGTTGGCGTTTCAAGAAGAAATTTATTTGGTGGAAATATTAATTCTTACATGTGCGTTACAAAAAAAAAAAAGCAAAAACCAATATGCATAATGTTTACTGGAACTGAAAATCGCGTGTTTCTATTTAATTACTAGCTAACTGGATACATACATGCGTACATATGTATGTACGTATATACACCTGCGATTACGAAAATAGTAGCAAAATGTATTGATAACATTTAACAATTTGGTTTTTCATTTGTTAAGTATCTGGCCAAATTTTGTATATAAGTAAACAGTAATTTTTGTTTTCCCTTATTTGATTTAATTTTTTTAAATAAAAAAATATAGTTAATTCTGGAAGTTCCAAACTTTAAAGAGGATTTATAAAAATTCGACAAAATAAAAAAAAAATTATGAAAATTGCTAACTTTTCAATCAGAATTTTTGGTAAAAGCATTTTTGTGGCCCATTTAATTTTAGTACAATAAAGTGCAAATTTTGGAGTAAAAGAAATTTTCTTCTATAAAAATTTCTAAAAACAGTTTGTTGCTCTTAAGAAAAAAATCCTCGTGTAATTATTTCTTAAGGCTAGTAATAAAACACTGTTATAAAATTGCGCTAGCAACATTCATTTCAATTGCCGTGAAATGTTGCTTGCAACCAAAATTATCAAAGCGCTATGCCATTATCTAAAAACAATACCTAAAATGAAGTGGCGAACTGTCACTTTTCATGCAATTATAAAGGCTATTAAAAATTGGTGTTTTCAGCCTTTTCACAGCGTGAACGGTGTAGAACTTTGTTGTAGAAATATTGTGGAATTTCACGCATATTTCACGGCAAAACGTTGTGTTTGGATTTTGACAGTTCACGTCACGTGAAATGGAACAGAGTACTATGCTCTAAAGACAATTTTCAGCATAGAAGTAATGCTAAGCTATACTTAAATTTTGTTCATGCGTTATATGGAAGAAAAGTCGCAACACTTGCACTTTATTATACTAATATTGAATGGGCTAGAAAACTACACACTCCAAAATTTTAAGTTTCTAAATATTCGGTTTAAAAATTTGATAATTATAATGTTCTTTTTTTAAATATGTCCAATTTTTATAAATTTTCAAGAGTGTTTGAGACTTTGAGTTCTTATAGAATTGACTATATTTTTTATAAAACTATAATACAAATTAAATAAGAAAAGACAGAATTGTCGATGTATAATTTTTCTACTATTTTCGCAACCAAAACTAAATGCATCTATGTAAGTGGATTCCAAGATAAATATTTAGAATAAAATTTACTTTCATTGGGGGGAAAAAAATAAGAAATAAAAAACAAAGTACTACATATTTAAGAAATTTGCTCTTAGTATTTGTTTAGAGCTTAGAGCGCCCATGCGATCGGTAAACAACTTTCAACAGAAGTCGCAATTAAAATAATTTGAATCCTAAATGAGCTAGCCTCTGTACAGTCACTTTGGTAATGCCACTCAGATTCAGCGTCATTGAAGCGACTACATATTTACATTTAAATACTTTTTCACAAATTAAATGTCACTCATACGCACTCGCATTATCGGCTGTTGGCCTTGGCGTATGAGTGAAGTATGTATGTAGATTACACACAAAATTATTTTTACGACCATTTCAGCGCTGTGCTTTTAAAGGATTGGTATTTAAAGAAAAAAGTTGAACCGAGCATGTTAGGGAGACTATCTCCATTCCGCATATACATTAAAATAATAGTATTTTAACTAAACCATTGTGTAGGTTTAATGTTAGACAAAGTGGTAAACTAATGCAGGCCTTATCATTTTCACCTTGCTATCTGGCCCATACTCGGATACTGGTCCATTACCTTTTAAATGGATTTTATTTTATATTTAGAAACAGAACATTTAGTATTAAATAAGTCAATCGCAATGGGATAGCGTACTAAAATATACAAATATGCAGAACCTACTTTTAAAAACTCTACTGTGACGAGACAATGGAAGTAAATTTTTGTAGAGCTAAAGTGGCAAAATTATATGACCAATTTTTTTATTGAAATCGAAAAATATATGCGGTAACGAAGTTTTGTGATGCATTTTAGAAAAATATAAAGTCAACTAAGAAATGCGCTAAAGTATTTTGGAAGTTTTTATGCTCTGGCTACAAATATACTACACAGGGACCGTATTCATTACGACTTCTATCAAATAAAAAATTATATTTAATCATTATTTTAAGATTTTAAACTTTGCAATGAATAATTACGTATTAGAGCTACACTTTTTTGAATAAAAATAAAACTCGATTTTCACTCTGAAATAATGATTATTTTGTGAATTATTTTGGGATCGAAAGTAGTAATTTTTTATTTTTTTGGTCGAAAATGATAAGAATTTTTAGAGTTTAATTTGTTTGGCATAAATTTATAAAAATTTATTTTTCGAGTAATATTTTTAAATCGTAAGAACAACTCAGTTCATTAGCATAATTTTATCTCTCAGAAATAAAAATTAATTTTGAAGTCTTATGTTTATGATCGCAAAACCAGGGACCGCAAATAAATCAAAAAATCCTCCAAAAAAGCTAAATTCTACGTGTATGAGGATTAAGGTAATATACTCATTGCAACAAGGACTAACTTTAGCGAAATTGATTTTTTTTTTGAGTTTCATTAAAAAAAAAATCAAGTTTTACCGCTATTTTCGGAATTTTATTTATTGCTTAAGAAGTAATCGTTATTTCTTGAGTGTTATTTATCGCTCAGAAAATACAACTTAATTTGTGGTGGTTTTCACACAAATCAAGCTTTAAATTAAAAAGACATTTTTTTAATAAAAGATATAACCGTTACGGTCTCTGCGAAAAACTCTTTGGTGGGAAATTTTTTTTTATATGCCTCACAAAATAATTATTACTTTTGATGAAAACAATAAAACTAAAAAAACTATTATTTCTTACCAAAATTATAAAACAATTGTTATTTTTAATGAAAACCATAAGAATTCACAAAAAATCAGTACTTCAGAGTGAAAAAATAACACTCGAAAAACGAGTTTTATTTGTGATCTATATATGATATACGATTAATAAACATTTTAAAGTTTCCGGTATCTTTCAAAAATTTTTAAATCGTAACAGATTCATACACGTAAAAATATACAGTTAATATTCAAATGTGTTCTTTTTTTATTGATCATTTTAAAATAATCAGTATTTTTGGTCCCTGATACTACATCGCAGAGTAACCAGATCACAAACAAAAAGATATATAAATATATAAAAAATCTCAGCCTAGCTACATAGATATATATAACCGCTTCTACTTGTACCAAAAATACGGAATATTTACTTTTATTTACTTTCGGTGAAATTCAGTGAAAATTTAAAATTGAATTCAATTCAATATTACAAGTTACTTCAGTATGAAAAAACTGATCCGAATCACTAACAAAATAATACTTATAACAAAATTATAATTTTAAGTTGTTTCTCGAAAATAAAAATAAAAAGAGAGTAGCAAGAGATAGAGAGAGAGAGAGAGCGCGAGCGAGTTGGTGTGTTTTTTGTGTAATAGTGCGGCGTTTGGTTTGGAGTTCCCTCTACCTGTCCGGTTCGCCCTTATTATGCTTAATTTTGTCATCATCCCACCTAAAGGTAACAACAGATATCGCTGGCGCTGGCGGTGGTGAAGCCTGCGGACGAAATCCAGTTCCATACATTACAGACGTACTGTTACGATCGGCACTATTTGCACCATTTAAATTGAGATTCAGATTTACGCTCGGCTCTAGCTCTGAAAGTATATATGTAAATGCGTATATAAATTTAATTTTCACTTATTCGCTTAGTTGCGATTGGCGCATTGATTCACTCTAGGTAGATCGATCTTACGTGATGGTCTAAAACGATTGACGATTCGCACCGATTCGCGGAATTGTCTTAACTGTTTGGCCACTTCCTCCAACGAACTGCCATCTACGATAAACACATCGGCTAATTCATCGGTTAATAATTGACACGAATATCCAATATTTATAGCCGTTTCTAAAAACCACATTTACAAAAGTGAAAATTCTCATTATTTGTATGTTAAACTAAATGATTATAGCTTACCTTGTTTATCTCCAGTCAATACCCAAATTTTCAAGCCAGCCATTTGTAGGTTGGCTATCGTCTGTGGAACACCATCTTGTAACTTATCTTCGATCGCCGTCACTCCCACGAGTATCAACTCACTCTCGATTTCCTCATACATGGCACTCAGTTTCTCTTCGCGTGCGTCTAATGAAATTGCTGCCACTTGTTGTCGTTGCAACCACTCCATATAATATTCTTCGTCAAGACGTCTTTCGGCAAGTACTAGTGTCCTTAAACCTTCGCCAGCGAATTTCTGCATACATTTTATATATTTTTTAATTTTTATTTTTTTCGGTATCAACTTCGGGTCTTTTAAGTTTTATCACTTACATTCAAATGATCCTGAGTACGCGCCTTAATATCGTTTTGACTAGCATTTAACCTATCGTAAATCACATTGTCAGCACCCTTGCAGTACAGTATAATGTCATCGCCTCGACGCAATATCACCGACATCCGTTTGCGCACATTATTGAAGTCGAGAATATTGAGAAGTTCATACTCCTATGGATCAAATAGCAATGTATAAAAATAGTACAAACGGTGACTGGTTAACCAACTGACAAGAAGCATATACATAAATTAAAATTTCAAACTTTTTAAACAGTTTATAAAAATTGCAAAAATTTTCACACTTTCTAATTATAATTTTTAGAATAATGTGCAAATCTAAAGTTGCTAAAAATTCCGGTTGATTTTTTAATATTTTTTGAAATTTGGGTTACGCATTTTTTTTCATATAACGGATGGATTTTATATAAATTTGCGTTGAATTTTAATATTTTTTAGTGGTGACTGTCTTTCACATCATCTACTATATACACAGCATGCGTTAAATGAAATAAAAAGTTTCCAAGACCAAAATTTAAAAAAAAAAAATTGTTAATATTATTTTACTAAAACTTAATCAGCTGTAATGTTATCTATAAGCTTTTTATTATAGAACGAACTAATAATAGGTATTGTTTTTCCATCGGAGTTATGCAATTTATTGCACACTCAAAAAAAAACGGAGCGAAAAAAAATTTTATTTTTTCTGATTCCCTAACTCAAATGGCGATATTTTCTCCGGATTAGGTAAATGTTTTTTCGAAAAAAATTAACACCTACATAGAATGAAAACCGTTTTCTTCAAAGCTAATAGATATTTCTTTAACTCCTATTCATTTCCTTTTTTTTCTTTTTATAGCTGTTTTCTTCAATCCACACAATATTTTTGTTGAGTGTATTTTAAGACATCTACCCAAATATTTCAGAAAAATATTAAGACATAACAGATTTAAAAATACTTCAACAATTTTAGTTTTTTTATAGATCATGTTTTAATCGAATGAAATATAACAAATTTTATAATTTCGGTGGTAACAGCGCTACTTTGTTTGGCGAGACACCCTAATGTACGGGATAACATTAGAGGACAAACATGGAATACACATTTTGGTAAAATAACGTATCATAGTCTACTATATCTTCGACACTATTTCATCCAACCTGTGCATCTATTAAACATAATTTTGAAAATCATACATTGGGCATGCTCACCGGCCATATAACGGAAATTCGTTTGAGGTTGAAAAATGCGCCTACTTTAGAAAAATATTCATACATATATTTATATTTCCCAGACTCTACCAAACATGTCACACAAATTGCTTATGTTGCTATCAAGCATAAAATGGGAATTTTTCAAAATACCAAAAATGGGATATTTCAGTACCAAATACCGAAATAGAAAAAATTAAAGGGATAATATAAAAAAACGAATACTTATAATTAACAAATTTTGGAGACTGACTTTTCATTAAATGTTTATATACCTAACTCTCTTCATCCATAGAAAATTTTGTACACCCATTGCCTGCTTTCCCTTTGCATTTAATACTCCGCTATCCGTTCTGCAGAATAACTTGCATATATTGGTATGTGTTTGAGATAAAATTTGCGCTCAAAATATAAAGCTGTTCAATTATATTTTTTATTTACCTCTCGTTTTCCCATCACTTCAATGGTTATACTATTCGGCGTTCGCGAACGGAAAACGAAGCCAAAGTTTCGTGCCGCCGAAACTAGCGCCGCTTCATCGGGACTTTGCGCCTGATACTCGAGGCGGCCCTCAACATACTCGGGCATCACGGTATGGCACAGCGCCAGTAATCGAAAGAAATTTTGCGCATGTTCCTCATCTGAGCGCACTGCGTCCAGCAGCGTCTTGTCATACCAACGAAACTCGGGTTCGAATTCAGGATTCGTCGAAAAGTCCACGGGTTCGAGAGCCTTCAAAATACATTTAAATATATAAGTGAATTGAAACACGCATGCACTTAGTGAAAAATGAGCGAATCTACAAAAAGTTCTGAGTACATATCACGAGTTTGTTGGAAGGGTGACATATTGCAAATAAAAAAAAAAATTTTTAAGTTAAGTTTACACCTATCACTCTACCGCTCTTTACATTTGTAGTGTAGAATTTTAATAGTTGTACCGTTTTAATAGAATTAATAGTTAGAAGAGAATTAGTTGGTTTTTAATATGGAGTAATTTTCGCAAAAATTATATTATGATATAAAAATCCACCTAATTTTTATTGTCATCGATTATATTAATGCCGACCTTCTATGTCGATGTTCAGAAGAATTTATTATTGGATTAGAATAACCTTCTAACTAACATCGGCGATGACAGTTAAGTCCTAGATGGGTTATAATTCAAAATAATTGTATAATAATTAATAATTGTTATTTTCTCAAAAATAAAAGTAAAATACAACTTTTATTTTTTCGTTCTTTATGTTTTTAATCAAAGAAGAAAGTTAAAATATGGCCTTTATTTTTTTGATTTTTTCGATTTGATTGTATTTGATTTATTTTTCCAGTCAAAGAAAAAAGTTAAAATATGACCTTTATTTTTTTGATCAAAAATAAAAGTTAAATTTATATTGCTATTATGTATATTTGATTGTAACCGTTTATACAATTTCACTTTTATTTTTTCAGTCAAATATAAAAGGTAAAATTTGACGACCTAATTTTTTTGATCAAAAATAAAAGTTAGAATTGTAATGGTACTATATTAGATTGTAACCGATTTTACTTTGACATTTCTTCAAAAAAACACAAATTTATTTTAACTGATATCATTAAAAAATAAGCCACTCTTCCAGCAAATGCACGATGTGTACAACTATTTGTACGAGTACTTAGTAATTACAAAAGTATAGTATGTGGGCAAAGCGTGACGGATACCATATTTTCAATGAAATGAGATTGAAAAATTGGTTTTCGATATATGTATGTACACATGTAGGTATTTAGTAAGCCGTGGCGTTTATTATCAGAGTACTAAAGCAGGAATGTTTTTTTTCAGTTATAAAAAACAATGAAAGCAGAAGCATGCAAAATCAGGTTAGATTTCAAATAAGTCGCGGCGACCAAAACGAATTTGGTAACTTAGAACTTTGCAGTTAGTTCGTCATTAGGAGATCACGCCAATGCAAAGGGGGGTCCAATGTATGTACTTAAAGCTTAATTCGCTACCAAAGTTACAAACATACATATAAAATAGTTTATGTAAGACATGCAAAAAAAAAAATGAAAAATGAAAATAAATAGCTAAAGTTAGCAGAAGTAAGAATTTCAACAATTCTTGGAAATAAAAACCAAAATCAAAAACATCGACAAATTGTATGCGGGTAAGGATTTTGACTGCTCGAGCGAACAATTTGAAACGTTTTTATGTTGAGTGCACAAATTACAGTTAGCCAAGTACATATCAAGTACAAAATGACATGCATACGTGCACTTTATGGTGGGACGAACTCCAGCTGGTGTCATAAAGGTTAAATAGATTGTCGGTGCAGGTAGTGGGATTGTTTTGTTTGCTTTTGTTGGTTTTATTGCTGGTGTTGATGCTGACATTTCTTGTGTGATTTTGATGGGTGCATTTTGTACAATTTCCACATGTTTGCTTGAACATCTTTTTCGATTGCGATTTCAAGTTAGATTTCAATTTTGATTTCCCGCCCGTTTTCTGCTGCGCCGCCGTCTGCAACTGTCGATCGCGACAGGTACAGCATGGCATACAATGCTTTTTGCTACGAGTATTGGAATTTTTGCCAATTGCAGCTGTTCGGGTTTTTGTTTTGCTTTTGGTTCCCATATTTGCGTTTGCATTTGCAGTTGCGTTAGTGTTGGTGTTTGTGTTTGGTTGTGGTGTGTTCTGTGTGTTTCTTGCCGCGATGGGGTTAGGCTGTTGTTGTGGTTGCTCGCCCAATAGCACCGGCATTTGCGATGGTGAGTCTGAGTGCATCGTTGCTGTTATTTGTGACTGTGACGATAATGTTGTTAATGATGGGGATGGTGATGATGATTGTGTTGGTGATGGTGGTGTTGTCGGTGTTGTTGCCAAGGGAGCTGTGGTAGTCGGTGTATTCACCAACGTCAATGGCAGTAATGTTGCGTTATCCGGCGATGATTTGGTGTTGCTGGTGCAGACATTTGTTATGGATTTAGATGTGCTATTGGTGTTATCAAATGACACTATCGATGCCCTATGCGATGGTGTTGAATCATCGTATATCATTACTTTGTCGCTCGCATTGGACAGTGTAGACATTTGTCGTCGCATTCGGCAGCGCGTCGGTGACTGGGATGTTGAACGTTGACGCCAAGTAACTTGCTGCATTTTCGCTTCTCTAGACGCTGCGCTGTCATTGGGATTAAGGTCGTACTGAACCCGATGTTTGCTGGCCGAAGGTGAAGGCGAAGATTCGTGCGTTGAGCTGGTCATTGCATTCTGGACGGTCATAGCGCTAGATATGGGCAACACGGCATCTTTTATTGTTGTTGTTAAATTAGTTGGCGCAATGGAAACATCAGTAACACCACCTTCTTCGGGACTAGAAACCATAAGTGTGCTCTTCGGATGAACCTCAGCAGTGTGCAATAGAATTGTTGGTGCCGGTGTGCTTTTGTTGGCGCTATTGTTGCCGCTCAAGTTAAAGTTGCTATTCTGTACATATTTTTGCTTCTACAACAAGGAACATTTTTTAAGGAACTTCTTTTTCTAAGAACTAAATGCAAAAAAAAAAAATTATTAAGAAAAGAAATAGTTGCCACAAAGCGACAAACAAGTGCGAAGTGAAGGAAATTTAAATCGTGGAAATCACTCAAAGGGTGCACGAAACTTAACTGGCTTGGAAGCAACTGGTGCATGAGTGTCAGAGTGCGGAAAAGTGCAGAGAAAAAAATGGAGCAATGGGAGTAAATTTCAATTCACATTCAATACTTAAGCGATGTGATTGAAAACTTGTGCAAAAATACTCGAAAATGAGAGTTCTATAATAATATATTCAAATAAATATCTAACTATCGGAACATATCTACATATGTAACTGCTTTGTCAAATTCTTCACATGTGATTTTAAGAATCATTATTTTAACAAATATGTAGATATGGTACCATTATATATATGCGAGTAAAAGAAGTCACAGAAAATCGATTTTAAGTTGGAGGGTGGAAGGTAATGAACTTTGAAAGTGGAGAGTTAGTCTTCCTCTTTGCTGAATGACGAGGAGCTGCCAAGTAAATATTGTTACTGGATAACTTTTACTGGATTTTTACGTGAACACTCCAATTGCTCCTCTCAGCTGAATCATTTGGAGTGTTCGGTTCGTTACAAAAGCACAGTAAAAATTAGCCAGTATACTAATAGAGAGAATAAGGTGTCTTACTTTCTCAAAGACAGAAACATACTTAGTTTTTCTCGACCAAGAATTAGTAAACATTTGCAAGGAAAGCCACAGTTGGTTTTGTTTTGTTTTCCGCTTGTTCGTTAATAAGTCGTTTCTCCATTTGTTAATAAATAACTCATATTTATTCATTTGCAAATTTATAATTTGAAATGTTGAATTGTTTTGTTGACTGAAATTTTGGTACAAGCTTGTAAAAGTTATCTGCCACACGAACACTCTTATTTTCAAGTAATGGCCCCGTTGTGCAAAACTTCCATTTGACATGACTTACATAGAAACTTAGAAATGATTACTTAGACATAGAAACGATTTATATTTTCATATGAATTGCATTTATACAAAAAAATGTTTGGGGGTATTTTATTTAAAATAGGTGAACCAGTGATATGGCAGCACGATTCTATCACGGCTTTCTTTGCACTTAGAAACGTCACATAGGAATTAAAAATCTATAAGTTGATTTCTGGGGTAACTACATACACGCGTTGTTCATTTGCTAGATATACAATTTTTAAGTCAAGTCTTGGAAAGTTGTGATGGGGCACATAAATAACACACAAAAACTAATCAGAACAGATAGAGTTCATAAATGATTTTGTTTAGTAACTCACATAACCGTTATATAAAAAGTAAATAATAGTTCATGGATAACTGTAATTAATTGAAAATTTGAATCAAGTCAGAAAACACATGGCACGTACATATCTTTGGCTATATCTTTTAAATGAATGTAATTAAAATAGTGTGGTTTGTTTTTAATTTTTATTTTGAACTTTAGACTTTATTACTGACTTTAGTTAAGTGAACTGCCGCTATTGTTAACTATCATTTGAGTTAAAAAAAGATATCAAGCGACCCTCGAGGTGTATATACATTGAGACTGAGTTTTGAGTGGAATCGAGTAATAAGTAAATAACGTTATGAAGAATTTGTATGATCCTAAAACCCTCTCGAAATAAGCTTTCAAAACAGAGGAGGTAATCGCAAACTTTTTTCTTTCATATGGGGGCCGACCTAGTCGAAGTTAGGATTTTCTTCGACCGAGCTTTGGTAGCCGAACATGACCGGCCATTCTCTAGCCACAAACGAACTAACATTCGTTTACATTTGCAAAAGTTATTCCATCTTCGAATAGGGCAATTTATTTTAGGCCACCCGCTTAGTTTCGTATGATATACTTATCACTCTTAATTATACCGTTACATCTGTGTTACAGGCTTTTATAAACTTTGCGTATTGTAACATCTTTTCGTGAATATTTTATATACTCTAGATCAATGCTTTGATTTAGCCAATTAAAAACAACATTTTTTCCATCTTCGATGACCAAGGTAAATGCATAAATTTAGATCCCAGTGATTCCATTTCTATCTTGATATTAATTTTGGCCCATATTTATTTTTCAGAGAAATTTATCTAACGCCTTGTTAAGAAAATATAGTACTGACCGGATACCATTTTTTTTGTATCTTGTACCAAATCTGAGTTTTCGAAAAATGTACAGTAATTTTCATATCTGATAAAATGCCATTTACTATTAATTTTCGATTCAAAGTAAGTTTTCCAGAAACTAAGAGTTATTTCTTGTGTATGGAATTATTTGTAGTGAATTTGCATGCAAGCATGTAAATTTTTGTAGCAATTACAAAACTGATCAGCCGCCACAACGTGTTTTCCTTTAGTTCTCACTTTTCTCACGGTATTGCCAATATAAATCTTCACACAAAACTCCTACATCTTACCGCAAACACTTCCAGAGATATGCTGTATGAAATTTATACTTATACTCGTATGGGAAGGATTACGCCTCCTTAGGCAATATCTCCGCAATGCATATGGGATTGATTTTATTTACATCCACATAAAATTCCAATACAACCACAAATAGTTCATGAGATGCAGTAAAGTAGTAGTATGCATGGATTATACCACGCCCCCTTTTTCAATAACCCTTATTTTCCTCCATGATTATGAAATTGATGCCATTATTCTCCATATCAAGTTCCTGTACTCAACCACAAATACTTCCAGGGCAATATTGTATGAAAAATTCAGTGTGTATGGGAAGATTTTATATATGGAAATTGTATTAAGTCTATGAGCATTATTTTGAAACCTGTAGAAGCTGTGCCAAATTTAGTTGTTATCGGTCAAGGGTTTTAGGATGTAACAGCGAACATACATACAATACATATGTACAAACGCACATACATTGCCCGAACTGGATTGAAAAAAAAACGCTCGAACGCGAATCTAACTGAATGATTGTTATTTTTTACATTAATTACGATATAAAACCTTTTTCATTTTTAGTTACAGGTTTCCTAATGCGTGCCATTTTTCTGTCTACTATTTTCTCAAAGTAGGCTCAATTTTTCAACTAATTGCAGTTATCAATGAAATATTATTTATTTCTTACTTGAGTTACTAAAGAAGTTACCAGATTAATACCATCATCAAAGAGTTAAATCACCTAGCTAAGTTGAATATGAATTTTTGATAACAAACTTCTTCCTTTTTCCATCCTTAAAAATAAAATATACAGTTCTGGAACAACATATTTATGTTACGTATAATATTTATACTTAGTTAATTAAATCATTTAAAAATGAGCTATTGCGAAAATAATTATTTGTTATTCTGTCGCTTTGTATCTCATGCAATGCCTTTGCTACCACCAATAAAATGTATGAGAGTGTGTTAAATTTGTTAGTCGTTTTCAACCGGCGGGAATGTCTTAATTTGTTATATTCGCCTTTAAAGAATTTACAGCAGTTAAACGTTAAAGTAGTGGATATTTAATTTTGTATCAATTGATAGATGTGAGTGTTAGCAGAGCTGTGCTTTTGATACCTCAAAAAGAATCTCAAACTGTACAATTTGTTAATACTTTTTTATAAGTGATTCACTTCATTCAGTAAATACGTAGATAGATAATTGATTACTCTTAGGCTACTTACATCTGTCACTTCGATAACTTCACCCGTCCGCAAATCGAATACATCACCATAGGTACGCCCATTAATACTGCATTTATTGAAGGTCATTATATTTTGTGTAAGTGTACCGGTTTTATCCGAAAATATATATTGTATTTGTCCCAACTCCTCGTTGAGAGTGGTGGTACGTGCTTTGGCGTGAGTTTTCGAACGTTCATAGTACATTTCCTCATCCCAATTGATTAGAAATGATTGGGCGAAACGTATAACCTGGATATCGAAATGACAATAGACGAAAAGTCGTTTTATCAATTTAGTTAGTTAGAATAGCGTCAGATAGTATAATATTTTACTTACCTCTACTGAAACGTAGAGAGATATTGGCACAACAGTATTTAAGACGATTGCATAGGAAAAGAACACCAAAAGGCCGATAACGGTGGAGCCTTGCGTAACATTTTTCGGTATGATATTTTCCCAAGGTAAGAACACCTGTTAAAAGAATAAAAAAAAAATTGTACTCCTAAGTAAGAATGTAGTCATACACAGGTGTGCGTATTATAAGGTAATAAGAAAAATATTGTTCAGATTGGCTAAACAGATATAACAGATAAAACCTTATTGCCATAGATTCATAAATTAAATTATTATAATAAAATAATTATTTTGGGAATTAACTGCTTTCTAGCATTTCTTGAAATAATATTCCGAACTCTCTCTTATCATCTCTTGTGGAAAAAAATAGCTTGCTATTTATGTTTTCCCACCACACTTTTCAAATGTTATGATGTCTTTTGAGTGGAGAGTTATTTATGAAACAGAAATGGTTTTGTTGACATGTTCTGTATATTCTCAAATGTCGGATTAAAATGCGTTGATCATTCGTTTATATTGTTATGAAATTTATTGTCCTGGCATCCTTACTGGTGACCAGTATCAAAATCATTGTACCTTTGCTGGAACTCGGATTAAGAAGCTATGTGAATAAAAAATTGATCTAGTTAGAAGGTAAAAAGTAATTTGGTTGTTTATGTCATCATAAAACGATACTCTGCTCAATTTTGGGGTTCTCTCAAAATCAGATATGGACAAAAACGGATATTAAATTACAGATATATTTGACTGTAAACTTTGAGAATTACATTCAAAGCGCGAAAGTTTTTAAAACTTCGGCAAAAAAGAAAGAATATCAGGGAATACATTAGAAAAGTGTTATATCCATAATAATAAAAAACTTATTAGAAAGAAAATAAATTTCTAAGCATAAAATCCTTTTAGAATAAATATTTGGAATGAAATCCATAAAAGGAAGTTTCAAAAGTTTATCGTTATAAAATATTTATTCTTCATATAAAAGGTACTCCCCAAATCACAAGATTCGATTATTACCCATTGCGATTTTGGGAGTGGGAGAGATTGCTGTGCGTTTTGATCGCTGCATATTCTATTTTGTTGTTGTATACCAGCAAAAATCTTGAACCACTTTTGTAAAAAAGTACATCTCTTCCATCTCTAAATTGATCTTATAAGAATTCTCGCTTATAATGGGTAGTTTAACTCAGTACCTCTTAAACTGGTTTTACACGGTATGTAATTGCTTGTGCAAATGTCGTTTTTTTTTTAATAAATAGGTAATTATATCTGCGACCAAGTTCCACGAATTTTTTCAAATTTCAAAATTACTATCCCTTGGATTTTTTGTAGCATAAAACAAAATAAATAAAATCGCTTTCTATCTGTGCGTTAGATGAAAATAGAAAGATTTATATTTCATATGTAGGTTCATATGCTTTGTACAGAAGAACATTTCATTTGGGTGTACATGGTATGCTTGACTTTCCATATGTAAAAAGTGTACGTGCAAATACATATCGTAAAAAAACTTATTTATGAGCATAGTGTTTAAATTAAAATTTGAACTAAATCGTTCCACCATAAAAAATGGTTAGAATAATAGAATAATAATAAAACCGAATATCAAAATATATATTTTATGATTATTTACCTGAAAATGTTGTCCGATTAAACTCTCCCAAATGGCACAGGCCAACGTGAAGAACGCACATATGGAAAGTAGAAAAAGTACAATCTAAAAGAAAATTAAAATACATTTCATTTAGAGAGCACCTTAGACAAACATATTGCAAATTAAAAATTTTAACTAACCCCAATTATAATAAAATTTAACAGTCTATCAACGCCAGTGCTTTTGAACTGCGTTTTCCCCGAATTTTGCATGAGTTTTGTGTCTTTGCCTGCAAATACAACAACTCCGTAGCACCATTGTGTGTTGCGCAGTACACAGCCTCTTAATAGGATTTTCTCATTGTCGAGCGCATATCTTTGATTCCGCCATATCAGTGTACCCTCGAATTTGTTCAGTAAATTATTTGGCCGCTCACAGATAATTTCACCATTGAAATTCCATAAAAGATCATGTCGCTGGCCAAGCTCCGTGATCTCCGGCAGGCATTGTTTGCATTTCAAATTCGTTTCGCCATCTAATTCGGCAGTTTCGATGAAACACAGCCCATTTGGTTCGGATGTGGTGAGCAGCAGGATGTCGGCCGCCACAAACTGATTGTTCTCCAAACGTATCACATCGCCAACCTGACATTCAGTCATATATAATGTATGTATGTATTTAGGTACAATATGTATATATATATATTAAGAAAAATGTTAAAACAAAGTATGGATGTATGAAATCATGGGAAATATGAAGATATGGGAGTGTTATTGTTACTACTCCCTTTTGAGTCCTAATTAGACTTTGCCTATAAAAATCTAAAATTTTAGGGTTAGAAATAGTGTCCATCGAAAGATTGTGGCTCCTTTATGAACATAAATGGTATGTAGCCTCACAAATTGAAATGGCGAATAGTAGCGAGATGAATGCAATGATTTAATACTCATTGTAGCGTATCCAAACAAATTATATTCGTACAACATCGCTGGCATACTCGGATTCGTATTCAGAATATTCGATGTACAATATATGTGAATTGGATAGTTAAAGGACGTTTTTCCGAATAGCTGGATATTTTCTTTTTCGTCGATTCTTATAGAAAATTATGTACTCTCTTCAGTGGAATGAGTTCTGTCAATTTTTTGCGAGCTTAACAAAAGTATTTAACTGGTTTAAAAAAACGCGAACAATTTCAGTAGAAAAAAGTGTATAAAACTTGAACAGATTTTTTTGAAACTCGTAATTTCTTTGTTTTTTGGTTCGCTGATTATGGATCTACCTTTTTAATGGGCCAAACCGTGTAAAAGGTTTTAACCCATATTACAAGAGCATTAATATTGACTTGCCAACTTTGAGATCGTTTTTCTTGAAAGCAGGAGCAAGTTCTTAAGCAACTCTTTTAAATGGTATTTATCTTAAACGGCAACTGCATTCGCTATTATTTTATATTGCCTTACGTTTGGCTTTTAAACTAAATCTTAATTTAGCAGACAAGCTCGTTATTAGAAAGTTTAAAAGCAGACACAATGTTAATTAAATATTATGAAGAATTGGAGTAGGTACTTATTTTATCAGAATGATCATCCCTTAATATTACAGAGTAGGAAAATTGTGTGGAGGTTATTATGATTGTCATGCAATAGATTTAAAAAAAAAACACGAATTTCATACCTGTACTCCTGACCATTTTGCATCGATTAATTGACCATTCCGCAACGTTTTTGATCTCCTATTATTAACCTGAGAATCCGATAGATGACGTTGCTATATAGTGCAAATATGTAGAAAATATTTAGCAAAGAAATGTTAGAGCCAGATACATAAAAATAATTAAAAATAATTATTATAATGACAAGAAATTGCGCTAAGTCATATACTATCATCCTTAAAGATTTTTTTACAAATCTATATATATATTAATAAGTTAACATAAATTTTGTCACCATTCGAACCGAATAAATAGAGCACCTTGGTTGGGTAAAATAAAGCAGTATGAACACGAGATGAAAGATTTTAGGAGATATTTTTGCTCTGATGTATTCCTGAATAGGCATGCCCTTTATTAAACAAGCTAAATAAATAAAATATATTAGTTGTAAAAAATGTAGCAAAATGAACATCAAATTAATGGGTGGCAACCCGTTTAAAAAAATAATAACGAAAAAAGCAAGATAAAAAGCTTTTGAGAATACTTTAGTCACGATATCTAAGTATACAAATCTTATATTTTATATAATGTGTTTTGAGGTTTCAAAGTTGGTTGAAAATACCATTTGTGTATAGATGTTTTTGCTTTTGTTTTGATTTTATTTTTTGTTTGTTTCATATCTTCTTATTTTCTTTCGTGGTTGATATTAGAATCTGATTAGATCCAATTGGTTTGTGGATAATTTCATTGATTCAACTTCTGTGTAATCTACATTCTTTCAATCAAACAAATTGGTGTGTAGAAAGAAGCGTACATTTTTTGGCAAAAGAAAAGAAATGCCATGCAACTTCATTAGGGTAACCGTCAAGAACTATAGCATTATATAGAGAAAAGGGACTTAGGGCCTGTGTCATACGGTAGCAAAGTACATTGGAATGGAAATTTTCGACAGTTATGAGGTGAATATAATTTGCCGGCCTCAGAGGTTTATATTTAATGCATTGCTTTTAATTCTAAAAGGATTTAAATTGGTAAAGATAGTATTTTTTTTTTGTATATTTCCTGCATCTTTCTTTTATGAACTTAGTTTCTCATTCCCTGCAAGTTACCGATAGGCACAGCAGAAAACGAAAATTTCCTCACCATAGTAAAAAGATAATTCACCATAGAAGTACTTAATAAGGGGTGTTTTTTGGGAGGTCTAGAATTTTATATTAAAATGGAGGCTACATCATTTCAAATTGAAAATTGATCGCAGCTAGCGCGTACATGGCATTATCTGGATGTTTGCTTTCGACGACTTTGTCAAGCAATAGGAGCCAAAGGTATGGCTTTAAATTTTTTTAATTCTAACAATTCGCAATCATTGTTCTGGTGTTAGAACCGACCAATTTGTGAACGTTTAATCCTCAGCTGCCTTTCCAGCAGATGCTGAACTACACTTTGAGTTCTGCCATTGGATTTGATGCTTATGCGCCAGTCGGTATTTGAGAATTATCTATGTAAATTTGTATGCTAACTACTTAAAACTACAAGTTGTATTATTTTATCCGAAAAGTAAATTCAGGTTTGCAGAATTGAGATTTTAATATAGGATTGAACTAACTCCCTACATATGTACATATACATATGTAGTTCTATATGTAATAAAGAAGCATAATTATATATGTATTTAATTAGTTACTTACAATGTCATCGTAGGCATCTTTAACGGCCGTTAACGTTAAAACGCCAATTAACGGAATGGCTGTGGTGACTGGCGTCAATGACGATATCGCGGGGATGAGTTGCAGCACCAGTAAGCACAGGAAATAGAAATTGGCAAGACGTTGAAATTGTTCGAGTAGATTAAATGGAAAAAATGTCAGCAGCGTGTATTTGGATGTTTTGATGAAATTATCCTGAAAGAGACAAAAAATTAAGCAAAGAGGTCAAATAGATTTATTTACATTTTTTGTTCGTAAGTTTGGTGTAAGCAAAAATATCATCTAAAAGATTGTATTATTTTTGCGGGAAACATAGATACATCTATGTATATGCATTTATTTAGCTATATAGCTATGTACGTCATTCAGTGTATTCGCATTTAATTAACCAAGTACGTACCTACCAAATACTTTCCCTACTTAGGATTTTTATTTGGAGTTGCAATCGCCCAACAATAAAAAAATGAAAATAAGTTGGCAATCTATCAGGAAATTTATCAGCTTATTCTTATGGCATGTAAACAAAATAAAACTAAAGCCATTGACCTAGAAAAGTGCCGACGCTAGAGGTTAATGTACGTGTGTGTATACTATATATAGTACATATGAATATATGTAAGTATGTATGAATGTATAGTATATACATACTTACTATTCAAGCGTTCTGTTATTTTATGAGCCCAATAGTGCCAAACGCCAAAACGGGCATTCCTAAAACGGTGTCAATGCTCGTTAAATTTATTATTTACGTGACACAAAGGTACATACATACTCGGTACGTATGTATGCATGTATGTGTGTACGATATACATATACTCTCGTCACTTTTTATATTTAGTACATACATATGTAGGTGCGAAGAATAGAAATGCAGTATTTATGATAGAAAAATGCCAATCTAATAGATTTTCGCAATATGTGGAGTGCAATATTAGTGCGCTATAGTTTATTTCAATATGTATGTAGCTATGCTAAGTGGGTACTGGCGTTCAAGTCAACCGCCTAGAAGAGCGGCAATAAGTCTAACGGCGCACTACGGAGCATTTTGCATTAAAAACCGGTCAAAATTATAATCGTACATTTAACGGTTAGAACTAATTTAAAATATATGGTAAATAAAGAAAAAAAATTTTTTATTAACACATTCAGCTTTGCTAAAAAAAAATAAAAATAAGTTATCAATACACATTATGGCAACAATGTCTATTAGACGATTATTTTTAGAGAAAAAAAAAAGTCCAAACTGCTCCAGGTAAAATTCAATGTTTTTTCTTTTTATTATTACCGTTTTGTGATATAACATTGAGATATTTATATTAGAGATTTAAGGTTAATAATTGTGAGAAATAAATAGAAAACCTATGAAAATAGATATCACCCGAAGTTATTTCTGGAAATATTTTTGTTGAAAAGGTCAGTTACTAATTTGTATTATGGTATAGAAATACTTCATTATCCACATACCTAGCTAGATACTATTGCTTTTAAAATAAAACCCACTATTGTAGAGCTTGTTTGCTGTTTTCTGAAAGGGATGGAAAATATGAAATTTTTTTTGATATTTTGATAACTCTATAACTCTATATTTTAATATAAAAATAACTATTATAAAAATACTAACTTTTATTGAAAATATAAACAAAATCCTGTTGTACTTCTAAAAAAATACATAACATTAAATGAAAGGTATATAATTATTAGACTGAAAGTAAATATATATTTAGTTTTTTAGAAACCATTGTTAAAAAATTCTACAATCTACTGCGCCAAGACGATTGATATTACTGTTACCCATGTATAGTAAAATGCTTATTGGCATACCATTTTAAATATTTCCTAAATGTCACTTTTGATCGACTTTTAATGCTATTTGCTCTTTGGTGCGGCGTTGAAATAGACCTCTACTTATGTACATATGTAGGTTGACATTTTTTCCATTCGTTTTCATTTGTGATGAGTCTAAATTCATCAAAAGACTCACAACCCAAAAACGTCTCCAAATTATTCAGCTTTGTTACGGCCGCGAAACAATGGCTTTATTGAGAAATAATGTTGGTGAGCAGCTAATTTCGTATGTCGGACTTCTCAACTGACTGTCTAGAGCGTCTTTGGGGGTATATGAATTCAAACGTCTTCGTCTATAAGCCAGCTACGATTCAAAACTTTGCGTAATTCGCGAGATACCGGTAGGAATGCTGGAAAAAGTAATTGAAAATTGGACCTTCCAAATGGACCACCAACAGCGAAGTCGCGACCAATGTAGACCTATCTACGGGGAACTGTTTGCAGATAGACATACAACAGCGATCTACATCATTTAACCAGTCACTATTCGATTCTAAAAGACGCTAGGGCCAGATTAGCGACTGAACTATTTGGAAAAATAGCGATATAAATTGTCCGATACCTTGCTGAGGCTAATATCAGCAATTCGCTAAAAATATGCGTCTTTTTTAATCACGCCTATTTTTTGTTCCGCTTACGCAAATTCCTCTTTTTACCTTCCAATTCACATTTTTCTACTCTTAATTTTATTTTATCTTGATTTACATACATAGATATGCACATACGTCTGTATGTATGTATGTATGTATATCTAATGGCGCGTTCGCCTGCGTGCGAGTGTTTACGTGGGCGTTTTTTTTGTTCAATGCCAATGCGCCAATCAGTCCAACCAACTATGCGTACCTTCGGCGCCATGCATTGGTCGCAAAGATCAATGGCAAGCCAGCAATATAATTGGCATATGACTACTTATACTTTTCATATTGCGTATGGCTATAATATATTTGTACGAGTATATTTTTATGATGCATTGAAAGGTCAACAATGAGTGATGACTGGTTGAATGGGAATGCAATACCAAAGTAATTACAAAAAAATTAGAAATGCTTGATATTTGCGTGGAGAATATTACAAAGCACTAACCTAACGCTACTACCGGCATGGCAGAACTAAAGCCCAGCTAAGCTGACACCATTCAACTAAATAAAAAAATAAATAGTCGTATGAACTGTTTTCTTTGGGAGCAATTTTGGTAATGTAAATAATGGGGGCTTTTCCGTTTGCTTTACCCTGACACCTAGTATCTTTTTCCGCCTTTCCACACCCATGCATATGTATGTATGTATGTATGTATGTGTGCGTGTATAGTCACTTAAATAAATATTTCTCACGCTAAGTCCAAAGTTCGTAATAAAACAAAAAGCATCACATAAATCAGAGTTTCAAACTTTGCACATTATTTATAAAAATTCTAGATATTTAATCAGAATTTCAAACTGAACAAAAATCATAAAAATTTTACAATTTCATCGAAATTTCAAAAATCTTGAACTTATGTATATTTTCGGAAAACTTTTGAGTATGTAATTTTGTAATGTGCAAGTCTGAACTGGTTCAACATTTTGGTTTCTTTTTTAAAACTTTCGTCTTACGTAGTCTAATCGTCTTTATTGAAAAATAAAGAAAACTGGGAATGGATTGGCGCTAAAGACATACTGACAACTTTTGCAGAAAGCAGATTTCATTTTATTTATTTCATTTTGAAAACAACATTAACTTAATCTGGAGAAAATATCGCAATTTGAAGAACAAATTACGACATGAAAATAAAGAAAAATTTTCTTCGATACTTTTCTTGCCGTTGATTTTAAAAAATATTATTGAGCTACATTCTTACACATTTTCTGCAATATAAACTACATGCGTTAAATGAAAAAGTTTCCAGCAAGGCGAATTCATTTTGTTTTTGATTCTACGTAAGGGTTGTCAAAATCTAAATACATTTTGTTTTTGCTTTTACGGCTTTTGAAAGCTCATACGCAAAAGCAAAAACAAAATACATGTAGGTGAATAAAAAAAATCAAATCAGCTGCTCTTATGACATCACCTTCTATAAATTCGCCTTGGTTTCCAAGACAAAACTTGAAAAAATTGGCAAGAACCAACGGGGAATTTCTGATAAAAATTTGGAATTTTAATGAAAATTTGTTGAATTTTATATTAATTTTATACAAAAACTGAAATTTTGATTAATATGATTTTTTTATAGTAGATCGAATTATATTTTGGTAAAAATTCAAAACAATTTTGCATCGCCTACATTCTGAATATTGTAAAATATCACCATGTGGTCATTGCGTGAGTCACTGTACGTAAATATGTACATATGTATGTATGTATGTACATGATTCGATCGATGGCGGAGGAAATAGTTCAGCTACAGTTCAAATTCAAATGCACTATATAATATTTCAAACCAGTATATTTTAATGCAACTTTGCTAATGCAACAAGGATAGTTTTCCATTTCCAATAACAATGAAATGTTAAATTCTCCAGACGATTGCCGGTAAAAAGAGAATTATCACTATCCAATACTTTATTTTAGTTACCTACGTATTTTGGTGGCCTCCGTAGCCGAGTGTGTAGCGTGTGTGCGCTTGATTCGTTAGGTCTCCGGTCCTAATCCTGACCGGGGCAAGTAACATCAAAGAATATAAAAAAAGTTCCTTCTAATAGCGGTCGCCCCTCGGCAGACAATGGAGAACCACCGACTGTATTCTGCCGTGAAAAAATGTCTCGCAAAAATCGTTTAGCGTTCCGAGTCGGCGTAAAACTGTAGATCCCTCAATTTGTGCTACAACATCAAGACCTACCGCACAAAATGTAAGTGAAGTTCAGCTAAACATCAAGCTATGGTGTAGGCGCCAAATTATTATTGTTATTATTATTATTATATATTTCCGAACTAGTGCACCTTCTTGTGGGGGTATTTAAATTCACAGCCTACACACATATGTACATATGCACATAGTATGTACATACTTTCTGTATATGCGTATATCTCTAAAATGTTTATAAGTAGAAATGGTCTGCTTTCAACGCAAATATGTTTACTGGAGGACTTATTAAACAAGCAAATTTTGCCATTTTTTTTTCGTAAATATCTACTTAATATACAGATATACATATATATAAATATATAAATCGATACACACTCGGGGAGTAGCTAACACTTACGGCGTATTTGAATTGTGCATTGAATTCTCGGTCGTTGGCTCGAATTCTGCGCTCGTTCTCTGTAAGAAATTACAAAGAAATACATATGTATATAATAGGCGTTTTGAATAATGATATTGTAATATTTTTAAATTTAAATTTATTTTAAAATTTACCAAATGTACGTAAAATAAAACTAATGATAGCTCTGATTTTTTCTGTCAAAAGCAGTTGAGAGCCCATTTCGAAATAAAAAACAAAACATTTTTTTGTAGAGTTTCCATGAGTTTTCGTATACACAATAATAAATTTGGCCAACATAGTAAATTTGTAATTAATTGTTGTTTATTTTGGTTTTACCTATTGATGCCTCAACAACAACGAACTATAGGAAATACTACTTATACAATACGCGCTTTGATCTGGAGGCGTAACATCTGTCGTAGTAGAACGTGATATGGCTCTACAGTCTGAGAACACATAAGAGCGATAAGATAGGCGATACGATACGAAAGCGAAATCGGTCCGCTGAGAACGTGGAAATTGATTGGAATCGATAAAAACAAAGATTTTGTTATCCTCAATTTGTATTCAGTAGATTCTTCTAAAATTTTGTGCTGCACGTTTCACGTTGCTTCGAACGTCAACTGAAGATTTAGAAGAAACGTTTTTTTCAAGGCAAAAAAACACTCGGAGGTTGTCTGTTGCTTGCCGAAAAAAAGAAAACATTTTTTCTATAATTTCATTATGCACGCACATGCTACACACTCGGCTACGGCGTCAGCCTTGGATGAAATTAACATTGGATTCATATTATCTGCTTAACTGAACATTTTATTTTGTTTCGACAAATAATTCTATGTAAGTTTTCCTACCTTATTTCTTGAGTTTGTTTTAGTTGTTCTCTAACTTCAAATATTCATAACTTCTTTAACCTCTGAGTTTTTTTTTAAATATTTACTCTTTTATCTTTGTACCAAAAGTATAGTTTTCATAATATGTATGTATATATAATTAAGCAAATATACAAACTACTTTTAAAGAATATTTTATATTAAAAACAATGTTATCTAAATAGATGGACTCATTCATTTCCCTGTGGTAAAATGGTTTTTGTAAAGTTAATAAGATCTCCGAAATAACAACTGTCACTTCTACCTATCCCTTTGAAATATTGTTGTTATCTCATATTATTCCCTAACAAAAACTGGCCTCGAACTCAATACAATTACCAATAATAAGAAATAGTTAACGTATGAAGAATTTTGCTGACCTTGACGGATGATATCTTCAATTTTTATCACGCACATATCTCCTAAGAAATTTTTTTTAAATGACTGAGTCCAATTCAGGTAGGTTTTGATATAAAATAATAAACGTGAAATTTTTGTACCAAATTGAAATACACCGCAGAACTAATAAAACGTGAGAGGTTTCTTCGTGTGCAAATCACTTGCGTAATACTAACGGTAAAAGGCAATTCAACAGGTTCCTATCTTCCACTAGAAAGATCTCTGAGAGAGAGTATAAGAAATCTCTCTGATTACAGGTTATTTTTGATTTACATTTTAATTTAAAAATTATAAATAATAGTTATTTTCTATTTTTAATATAAATCAGTCACTAGCTTTTATTTTTTAAGTTACACTTAAAAAAACATTTTAATTTTTCGCAGAAAATAAGATCAATAATTTATAATTTTTTTGTTCTCCAGCAACTCATTTTCTGCAAAAAATTAAAATTATTTATAAGTAACTGATTTATGTTGATTACTTTTATATTTATTTATTACGACTTATTAGAGCCTAGGTCATACAAACCACTTAAAAAATACTATCACATTAATAATCAATATGTACAGTACTTGAAAGTGAAATATAAATAAATCACTGTTAGTAATTAAAAATAAAAATTAATAAAAATTAAAATCGATTGGTATATTGCATTTGGTTGTAGAACATTTTTTTCACAGTGAATTTTTCTATGACATTTTTCAGAAATAACAATATATTCCGCCTCTGATTATGAGTGATCTTATCTTTAAGGGTCAGCACAAAAGATCTCTTAAGGTCGCAGGGCGAGTATACCCATATTTTAATAATAATACTGTTTTTATTTAATTTTTATCCATAGGTAAAATCATAATGAATAAAACGAGCGCTTTGGTGCACTAAATGTGTGAGCGATAATTATTTATTATATGTAGTATGATAATTACCAGAGAAGTAATATGAGCTGCGCCGGCGTCGTCTTTGTGACAACCTCCGTACTCCTTTGTCCATAGCAGAGGCGAATATACCGCTCCCACTACCGGCGCCGTTTATCGTTGTCGTCGTCGACGAAAAGGGTTCAAAATCGGCATTTATGCTAAGGTTTTTATGACCGTCTACATTTTCCGCTTCGCTCGCCGCTGTCGCACTTATGGCACTGTGCGTGGAACGAGATCTTCGACGCGCACACTCATTGCGTTTCCAGCCAGAAAATTTGCCCATAACAGACACCACCCTTGCCTGGAAACCATGCACAGGTGGTGGAATGACCTTGTCATCCACATCGTCAGCTGCCGCCAGCTCGGATGTTAACAAAATATTTTCGCAGGTGCCACGCTCCCGAAATGTACGAGTTGCCTGTTGGGCGATACTTTGCTTGTTTGGATAAATTTTTGAATCTGATTCCTTTGAACATGACCAGGGCAATTGATCGCTCTCATTAATGGCTGCCGTTCTGGCCACATACGGTTCGGAGTGTTGTTGCGTTGGTAGTTCCCCTGTTTGCGCAAGCGTCGCCAGACTGTAGAGACTATCGGTTTGTGTGCGACTTCGTCGCTTTTTGGAGTCATGTTGCGGGAGCACAGCTGCAACATCTGGTATTGTCAGACTTGTAGGCAACGTTGTGATGTTTGTGGCTGTCGGGTTGGCAATGACCGATGTTTCGGGCTTGGCTAGAGTTGCCGTGGCAGTGTTTGCAGTGGCGATATTTTTGACACTGACTTCACAAGTGGATGGTTGAGTGAGCCCACCAGCTTCTGCCGGCGCAGGTCGAGGTTTCCGACATAGATGAAACCACCTGTGACGCGTTCTCTGATTTGAGGCCGACTGTGGAGGCAGTGGTTTCTGAAGCGCGGGAGGCGACTGCTCGATGCCATCGGATATGCATTTTGCTTTTGGTGGCTGAAAGGATTTTGACTTTGAAACTTGCTTCTCGTATTCTGTTTGGAGTGGTTGATGTTTTTGATCTTCTTCTGGCAGAACACGCGCGTTAACCACACATTGTTCATCTTCAGAAGACTCCGCTTGACGTGCACCTAGCACTTCTAATTCCAACGTATCCGGTCGCTTTCTATTTCCGCTTGGCATTTCACACTACGCTTCAATTCCAATTGTATATGTACGTACATACGTATGCGTGGGGGTACTTGCAAAAATGTAAATGCTTTTAATTGGTTGTCACGTTAAATGCCGCGAGTCGAAATTGTGGGAATTTTCAAATGTACTATGGACAAATACATTTCAGTCCCATTTCATCTACTACGATTTCGCACACGAATCACTGACGTTGCCCATTCCAGTTGGTTTATTTCACCGTATAAAATAAATTGATTATTTTATTAACGATTGCCTGTTGCATTGCTATGTTTAATTTTTATTTGAAACAGAATTATGTTTTTAATTGATCAACCACTTAATGCGAACTGTTTATGTGTAGCTACAAAGCAAATTAAAGTCAGACAGCTGGCTCTGGCTATTCCCATATTTGAAAATTAAAATGGAAAATATTATTTTGCCAATTTGATTGATAGTTGCGAAAAAGCTTTAAAAATTAATGTTTCACTCAAGGAATAGACACGTTCCAGCTGTTGTACGCCGTAAGGAGGGGGAATCTTAAAAATTCAAATCAAATCCAACAATTTTTTTCACACCTCGATCGGTAATATTACGGTGAAAGATATCCAGCGATTGGATACTTTTAAGGCATGTTGCACAAGCATCAAAGTTCAGATAACCTTATGAAGACTAAATAAATTTCAATTTTTTTTCATCTAGTACCCAAAATCGATACTACTATTGTCGATTATATCCCATATAAATGTCGTTCCCGATTGGAGATGGTTATTGCATGTCGCATTGGTCAAAGTTCAGGTTCAATCAGGCCCAAGATTTTTTTGTATCTGATACTTCGACTAAAATAGTATCCATTTTGTGCGCTAGTCAGAAGAAAATTTTTTTTACCGATTTGAGTAATTGAATATAAAATTTTTCGTTTTTTTCATTTAAGAACCACCCCAATGTGCATACGTATGTATGTAGCACAGTGCTGCAACTGACTTGAGAGTTGGTTCAATGGTTGGATGAAAATTATAGTGTTTTGATTTTTAGTCGACGTAGTTAGTGGTCAAAATGCAAATACAAAAAGCTAATATTGTCGCGATTAGAAATTTTATTTGTATCGTATATACCCAGATAACGTTTAAAATCAAGATTAATATATACCTAGTATTATAAATATAGCATCAGGAATACGTAAACTAAAAACCAGTTCTACTTATTTCCCCAAAGCAGCGTTTTTTAGCCAAACACGTGTTTTTGATTTGTTTTTGTAATTATGGGTAAAAATTTTAGAATTAATTACCTAAACTAATATTAATTATCTGTATAATTTATAGAGTTTGAGGCCAGGTTTGTATTAGAGAATAATATGAGAAACAACAATTTTTCAAAGTGGTAGAAGTGATAGCTGCTATTTCGGAGATCACCACATCTCCTCATCAGACTTCTTTCTTTCTAGACTTTACCTGGCTTTGTTGTTTCTCATATTATTCCCGAATATGTACAAACCTGGCCTCAAGCTATATAAATTATACAGACGATTCATAAATATAAAGCCAAAAATAATAATAATTACAATAAAATAATAATAATAAATAATAATAATAACAAAAAGCTTATAGATTCGCAAAACAACAATGCCAACCACGCTATTAAGCACATAGCGGCGATGCCACAATTAATAGCGAGATAATGAGAAAACAAGCAATTTTTACACGGTTAGCGTGGCTGAGTGGTTGCGTGCTCGCCTAGCAACTCCGTGTACCATGGTTCAAAGCCAGGTAAAGTCTAGAAAGAAAGAAGTCTGATGAGGAGATGTGATGATCTCCGAAATAGCAGCTATCTCTTCTACCACTTTGAAAACTTGTTGTTTCTCATATTATTCCCTAATATGTACAAACCTGGCCTCAAGCTCTGTAAATTATACAGACGATTCATAAATATAAGGTCAAAAATAATAATAATATTAATTATGTTATTTTTTAAGTTTCAGCCATTTACAGTTGAGGAACATAGAGTTTTGAAAGTTTTTTGCCAATCGTACACTTTTTCGACAACAGAACATTAACAAAAAAATTTGAAATAAAGATAAGAATGTAAATTTTATTGCAAAAAAATGTGTTCTAAATTGAACATAATGGACCGAAAAATGTCAAAGTTATAACAAATCGTGAAAATGCGGACACCTTCATAGAGTTTTTGCTGCTATGTGATTTAAGAGGGAACGCCTAATTATACTCGTACATATCGTCACATCGTGGAACAAACACAACTTTTAAATACTTGGAAGACTAAATGGGATAAAACTGCATTTTTAGAATTTTTATGAAATTTCTAATCTATCGAAGTTTGAAAATTTGATGACATTTTTTTAATTTTTTCTACAATGTTTAAAATGTGAATTTATGCGATGTTTGCCATATAATGGAGGTAGGCGTTTACATAAAATTAATAAGAAAACATAAAACAAAAGAAAGCAGAATAGCAACTGTGAGGAGCCAGTCTGGCTATGTCCAATACCATTTTAGTAATTCATTTAAGATAGCATCTTTGCTTAATATTATTTATGTAAATGTCTATTGGGCTAAAAAAAAAACAAATTGATTATAACTTTGTTAATTAAAGCATTCAAGTCTGCCAATTGAGTTGAAATCTACCTAAACTGATTTAAAAAAAACTGCCCACTTAGTTTGAAAGTATACCGAAATGATCCTTTGTGTTGCGGATATATTCTCAGTAGAGCTTCAACCAGATATTTAATCAATTGATTGACTGCACACAATAGACTAAGCCCCTGGAAAAAGTTGAACGTTCGATAATAGTTTCTGCATCAAGTTTTTCTCTTCTGTTCCTTTGATTTAAAATTAAAAATAGTTACGAAACAATGAATATAAATAAACAAAATCTTGTTTTGTTCAATTTATTGCAGATTATTGGAATTAATAATTTTCAGCGTACGGCACTGGTAGATCAAAATATAAATATCGTAACGTTCAGCAGACCAAACTATTTCTTCCTGAATGGTGTGTTATAATTCGTAGCACTCAAATAATTTCTATTTAGACACAATTCATGATACATGTTAGACGTATACGAATCTCTACCGGTTGTGGAGATAGGAACACGACGTATATCAATATTTGTATCAAATGTGCTTGAGAAACCTGCACATATTTTTTGCGTAGGTAAAGTTGTTTCCAATTCAACTCTATATATCACGTTTAGAACTTATGAAGCGGTTGTCGGATTTCATTATTGCACATAATATATGGACGCAGTATAAACTAAGCATATCGACTGCGGGAATATACCCCAAAATTGTAATCCGAGAGGATCTTAGAGATTCTTTTTTAAGAAAAAATAAAATAATTCGAGAAAGCTTTATAAAAAGTAATTTCTTTTAGAAATACAGTCTACCTGCTTAAAGTTATGCATTTCTTTCATTTTGTATTGAATACTTTCGCATTTGGAAGTTTAGAAAAAAACACTATAGCGTAAAAATTTGTGAAGTGGACCACAATTTCTTTGAAGGTCAAGCCTTTTCTCTGAAATTGAGTTCTTCTGGTTCACGTTTTTCTCTTGATGCGGAATGAACTTTGTATGGAAAGCGTTTGTTGGGCATATGGCGAAAAGTGTGAATATCTTTCGTCTCATTGCATTGCACCATCTTTTTCTTTTTGCAAATGATTTCTAATAGAATGTACTACAATATTAGGAAAAAAGCGAAAATAAAATAATTATTTTTTATTTGTGTATTTAAAAAGTGAGCAGAAATAATCGCTAGAAAATAAATAAAATTCAAACATTTTCGAAAGAATTTTAAAAATTCGTCAAACTTAAATTTTTGTTTACCGTTGTGAAAAAAAAGATTGTAGTTATGCGAGATATGGCGAAATTTAACACATTTATTAGAAAAGTGTGTTTTTTTCTATACTCATATTAAAAAGTACACACAACAAAAAAAAAAAAAACAAAATAAAATAATATATGTAGATCTGTTGCAATATTTGGGGCCAACATAAAAGCGATCCAATCATCATGCTTTTGTTTATTTCAAAAGCAACACCGTTTGAAAAATTAAATCCTTTTCATTTATTGCAGAATGCCACAAAATTAAAAATTTAACCTCCAATAATTTCTGGTCCACTGCTGTACAAGCAACTTTATCGATTTAACTCAGAATTAAATATATAACCTGTTTTCTCGCAAGTGGGCCTTGGTGTAGCAATGTTGTCTTCAATAAAAAAAAAAAACAAGATTGTGATAATGTTAACTTAACTTTGAAAAATTAAAAAATAACATTAACCACATCTTATCAACCGACTTCTTTTTAGACTTGACAGGGAATCGAAGCCGGGAAGCATTGAAGCGGTATACGCTTTGACTACGAATATTGTCACAATTTCAAATTTCAAAAAAAAAAAAAAAAAACGGGCCGAAACTCTTATATAAAATGCTGATATAAATATAAATACCAAAGATAAATAACAAATGTCCAAATCACCAATCGGGACTGAGAGTGCCACCCAAATGCTGTAACAAAATACCTATCTGCTCATTATAAACTAGGTAAACATATAAGCATACCCCAATTATGAGATACATATGTATGTAAGTGTGCTAGTTATATTAGTTAAGCAAATAAGTAAATAATTCGCTGCTTATGAGATATTATTTATTAAAATATTATATGCCCCTAAAACCTAAAAATCTAATATAAGGAATTTGCGGTCGAATCGTAGGGTCTTAAAAAATGTGTATTCTTAAAGTAGGATCTTGACGGCGGAGAACCATTTGTTGCGCAACATCCAAATGAACGGAACGGCTTGAAAAATTTGTACGGTACGGTATTGCTTTGTGTAAACATATTAAAAATATTTCCTGTGCACCAAGCATAGCTAACTAGTTGAATTGCTTATTTGGCCAATAGCCAACAAATCACAGGTCAACACACGGAAATTTGTTGCACAGGGCGTATGAGTAATCAAAATTTCTTGCCGATATTGTGCGATTGCATCCGAAAAGAAAAATTTAGCGAAATGAACTGCTTGTGGATTCATCCTAAAAGTTTCGATTGTAAAGATAAACTTCAGTCTACTCAGCATTTCAATAAGCGTAAATCCTATATGTAGCTATCAAATTTGTTACATGGTTAAATAAACTACACATATGTATACATACATACTGACAATAAAAAGTTATTTTCTTTCTTTCTACTAGGAGGCCAATCTATAGTTATCGATATTAAAATGACAACCCCATTTCATATTTTACAAACACATCCGTCAGAGTTGTTAGAAAATATTTCAAACTATGCAAAACCAAATTTTACTGCTAAGAGAACCTATATTACCAGGGTATTATATTTTTTTCACCTTACGTTTGTTTTTAATAGATTAAAGCAACCGATATAAATGTAGACAATCATATCATTTTCAAAATGAAAATAATCATTTCTGTCTCTCCCTCCATCTGAGCGTCGGTTAACCCGAGTAATTATTGAGACAACTCAACAAAACTTTGCACGCGCACTGCCCACGGTCCAAGGTAAATGGGTTTTAAAAATGAGCGTTAACGGTATTTTATGAAAATTAATACAATGCAATATTTCAGTAACTATTAAAGAAAATTTGCTAAAATTTGATAGACAGGATTGTTTTGGGGAAAGGAGTAGAGGAAAGGAGCAATTAGAGTAAATAGAGGTATATCTCCGAAACTACTTTATCAAACTCTACCAAATTTGGGGCATACTTGAGATTTAAACTCGATAAGCATAGTTTCCAAAATTGCCCACCTCGTATAACGGAAATTTACAAAAAAAATTTAAAAATTTAAATAAAATGTGCGTAAGGCTCTTTTAAAGTTCGGTTACGCACAAAGTTAAACTTCGCACAAAGTTAAACTTCGCACAAATTAATCGAAAAATAATTGTGGTCGAAAAATAATTGTTTCTACTTTTAAACCAACTGGCTTTACTATTGTGACTACAAATGTTAAAGGTACTATAAAACTGTGGATTTCATTAGCAGGTTGGCCTGGATCATTTAGGTACTAGTTACATGTATATTATATCTGTTTGACATCTTTACGGAAGATATTAAGGCCCACAGCATGGCGGTTGATATGTGTAGAAAGGGTTTTCACGCATACATACATATTTCATGCTTAATACACATCCACATACCCGTATACATATTTATGTATGAACATTAATGATGTAAGGTGTGCGTATGAATTGGGATACGAGTACAAATTAATAACGATTTAATCCAAACACCTACTTTCAAAGTTTATGTAGTTTCTGTTTTGATTTATTGATTTATTTGTCATTGTTAGTTCATTTGAAGCAAGCGACTACTTAGAGTTAATCATCTCGATAAATTGCTGGATGAATAAAAAACAGAATAGCATAAATACGGGTATGTAGATTTTTAGCATTTTCGCGTGTTGGATCCAATTCATCAGTTAAATCTATTCCCGCAATTTAACTCATTCAGTTGTTTTTTTATTTTAATTCTTAATTTTCAAATAACCCGACCTTTTATCTGTTGAATGAATAGCAAATGCTTTCTTTGGACTTCATTTTCGCGCTGCTCACGTGTCGGCTTAAGCGATTCAAAAGTTTTCACTAAGCACTCACGTGCAACCCTGTTTGAATGCAGTTTTGCGCAAAAGACCTCGACATTGAGCTTATATAACCGAAATGGTGTGAAAATTAACATTCGCCAAAAGCGCCTTACAACCACATGGCAAACTGAGTATACAAATTATTTCAAGTGCTATAAGATTGCTTGTCGTTTATCTGAGCTACCCACTGCGTGCGCCCACTTATATCTATTTAAATTACACAAGTACTTTTATAATTAAGTACCATTTAAAATTCGCAATCAGAATTGTGTAAAACCTCGGGTTACAAACGTTTTTTTCATACATATAATTTTTACTAAATTATATTAGTGAACAAAACAAAAAAATATCTAAATTAGATTTTTATACCTAGTACTATACATGCATAGTATTTGTATATATACATCTATACCTACATATGTCCATATGTGCACTAAACATGTCATCTCATATTTTCATACATGCTCATTCGGGCATGTGCCACTTAACCCTCATCTTACCAACAGAGAAAGTTCCAAAAGGTTCCAGCATGAATCTCGAAGTCACACACAAACATATACATACACAATATTGCTGATACACCTATGTACATGCAGTCTCTAATCATGTAACCTTTATTACTGATTCGAGATTTTTTCAACTGGGCCCAGGTCGCTTGCATTTACAACTGACTTCTCAAAAGCTTATAGACAAAGTTAGCAAAAGTAGCTATTCTAGAATTCCATTATGTTTTCCTAGATTGGATTAACTAATATTTAATAATATGCATATGTAAAATGTATTATGTCTGACGAGGTGACTTCCAACACGTTTGTTGCAATCTCTGAGGTCTCCAAGGTAGTATCTTGTATTATTTCGTTTTTGTTTTTTGCTTTATGTTGGCGATAAAGACTTTTTCTTTCCAGAAGACATGCTTGAATATTTTTAACATTTTGCCTAACAATTTATATTGTATGTCGAACAATGACCGTAAGAGTGTAACTGTTCCTGTATCTGACCCCTTGTTATGCGACAGAAGGGCGGAGTTCTAACATTCCCCTTTCTTATTTTCGCCTAAAATTAAATTAAAAATTAAAGCCTTGCGTGGTAATAAAACACAGGAAACAGAAGACATTCTAAGTCTGCTGAGCATTAAAAGAGGTATTTTCCAAAATACACTACACTTTCAAATTCTACCGCATATCTGCAGCTTCGATGAAAATCATTGGAGGATATATTGCGTAACCGCATCAAACAGTGCCCAGTCATGCCGATCAATGATCTGATGGAGTTTTTAGTGTCTTAAGCCTTCTAACGTCGATTTTTAACGAGGTTTTCTTTGCAGTCTAACTGGAGGGTGCCGCGGCCCACATGAGGTTTTCATTTTTAATTAAAGCAAATCTGGGCCGCTGCTTACTATTCTTCAATTGCGGGTAGGTGATCTTCGTTGCCCAATTGGATGAGCTCCCAGATTTCTTCAGGCTTAGAAAGTTCGGCTGAGAAAACGAATGCCCATTTTCTGGGATTTGGAACATCAATTACTACCTACTGGCTTCTGCACAGGAAGGCTTTCTCACATAATGTTTAGCCTTTCTGCCTGATGGAGCGTATGACTAAAAATGCGATGAAGATGTTGGAGGTCAACTCAACGCCTTCGATAAGGTTATTAAGATAAGGTATATTTTTCATTGGTCACCTACTGGGATGACACCTTTGGGTGGTTGTAATTAAGAGACAGGGGACAAGTAACGGTCGTCCACTGTTACTTTTGGAGGTGGAATGGAATGCGGTACGCTCCGTTGGAATACAGTCGGATGCTCCTGACTGCAAATCATCCAATGAACATGGAATTGCATAACACCCTGGATTAATGGGGCTGATATATTCGGCGTTTTGTTTGGTATGCTTCATTCACATTCTGCATGCTAAATTTTCTTACCCATATACATTCAAGTTACTTTCTTTTTTTGGAGACCTTACAATAACTTTGCTGTAGATTTTTCTCGTCTCATGTCTGTAAATCTTAAGTCACCTGCCCTTCACTGACAAAGTTATTAATGAAGACCTTAATTGCCCATATTTGTACGAAAAGAAAAATGTCATTAATGTTAATGTTAGCAATAGAGCAAATACTATAATCGCATGTATTTTGTTGTTGCCTTCAGGTGCTAAAATATCAATAAAAAGGTGAACACAGCCAATCAAACCGGTTTAGAATCTATTACAATAAAATGTCAAATGTAAATAAAGTTTTACCGTTTGTACGACCTATGAAAGGATCAAATTAGCTTCTTTGACATTCCTACCTGTTCAATATGCGTTGAATTTTATACATACATACATAAATACATGCATATACATATATTATTAAAATCAGTAAAAAATTTGCATACATATGCTGGTATTCATGAGCGCACCAAGCTAAATAAATTCTAACAAAATAAAAGATAATAAGTGGTCTTCAAACCACTTCACTTGCCAGTTTCACATACATATATTTGTTTTTTTATTTAACGAAAGCGCCAAAACGCCAAGTAACGAAGTTTCAAGGTTGCTAGCTTGGCTGTTTGGCTGTTTGACCGACAATAAGCAAAATGGTAATCAGCTGTTTATCACTTTAGTTTTGTTGGTAGAAAATCCGTTTGGCAGATTATGGCAAAAGTATGAATACCTCTATATAGGCGGAGGGCCGGGGATCGATACCTAGGCAAGTCTAGAAAAAAATCGTATGAGGAGATGTGTTGATCTCTGCAATATGAGCGATAACTAATTTCACTTTAACTGTTGTTATTTTGTTCAGTACTTTCCGAGATTTTTTGAATTAGTTGTAATAGATCTGCATTTGATTTGTCTTATAGACTAAAAAAAAATTATAAATAACTCAACGTGTAAATTATCAATGTTATTTTATTTAAGTAATGCTCGAAATGTACTGTTCACATTCTTTTAATGACTGAATTTTCTTAACATACCATTCTATTACAATTTTGATACGTAGAACGACAAAATAGAAAATTTTACGCTAATTACTTGCAAAAATATTGCAAAATACAAATATGTAGAATTTTCTTTGCATATGCCGAACATCCAAACCGGGGAGTTCCAATATTCAAAAGTCTTAGTTTATTGTATTTTTCGATAATATCATATGTACATATATATTTTTTCAGTTTATGTTACTTTGTTTTGTTTTTGCTTAAAAGTTTTGTTTATTTATTTTATACGTACTAGCAAATACCAGTCGCACTTTGTTATGCCTCAAAAGCACAACGTATTAAATTTTATGTATTCCTGTAATGGAACAATACTTGAGAAAAATTGGGTTCGACTTAAAAAAATATACAGAAATACATGCATTAGGGTGTCTCACAAAAAAAAAGAAGTTGCAGGTTTTCCACCGGGTTTATAAAATCTATTATGTTTTAAGACTATCGCCTAAATATTTTGGAAACAAATATTTCAACGGATTTATAATATTGAGATTGATTTGCGAAAAAAGTTGAATGGGTTTATTTGCGACGAAATAAAAAGTGTTAGAAAATGCTTTTCCAGTGATATATTATTGTTCTAAATCTAGTTTTGGCTGAGTTATCAAAAATAGTTTAAACCAATCTAAGAAAACATTTCATTATGATGATTCCGTTGCGCAAATTTTGAAATACATATTTGTACCCAAAAACTTCAAGCTTAAGCCTTTTTATGTACCTGAATGTGATTTATTTGAACAAATATTTTTATAATTAATTCCATTAATTGATCCAGCTCACTAAAATCTTAATATTATTACGAAAATTTTAGTTAGTTAGTTTAGTTCTTAAAATATAATGCATTTTATAGTTCTAATGGAAAAACAGTACCAATTTCTTTTATGGGAAGTGATGCACCCTAATGTACATATTCTTTAAAAAATTCAAAAAACTACGCACGCCACTTTATTGTTTTTCGGAAATCTTTCATTAAAACAAAAAACAATTACTAAAATCGGTTATAAACACTCTCCATATAATTAATTTTATATAATAGTATAGATAGGAATAAATATATGAAGTTTTGTAGCAATAAGTTGCAGCTCAAATTACAATATCAAAATGTGTCTCACAGACACATGTTGGTAATATTGGGGTTAAAGGAAATTAAATAAGCGTGATTCGCGCAAGCGTAAGCTTAATTGAACACGCAAAACAAATGTTGTTGTCATTGTTTTTGTTGTTGTTGTGTCGTCCACAAAATGAGACTAGTCAGTGGGTTAGCATAGACAAGAAAAATACGAAAAAGTGGAAGTGTTTAGTGAAGTTAGACAAAAATATGAATACCGTAAATATTGGCGCCAGTTTCAGTTGAACCTATGGCAATTAAGGCAGACATGCGTATGTGTGTGTAGATATGTATGTATATACATATGTACATATGTAACGGGTTTTTCAATAGGGACGCTACAAAAGCAGACCGATAGTGACAGCAAACGACGCCATATTTTTCCCCGCTCTTTTGACATTTCTCTTCAGTAAGGTTTGCCATTTCATCATGGAAAGATATACGGTCCAACAACGAGTCGAAATTATTAAAATTTACTACCGAAATTCGGAGTCAATGGCCTCAACTTTAAGAGCGGTACGTCCAATTTATGGTCGTCGTCATTTCTGGCTGAATGGCTTCGTCAATAAGCAAAATATGCGTTATAGGACAGGCAGCAATCCACACGTACTCCATGAGTCAATATTGCATCTCGAAAAAATTACGGTTTGGTGCGGTTTATTCTTCCATGATGATCAAGACCGGCACGTTACTGTGAATGGGAATCGCTACCGCTCAATGATAACCGCATATTTTTGGCCCGAATTGAATGATATGGACTTGGACAATATGTGGTTCCAACAGAACGGCGCCACAAGCAACACAGCGAATGTCACAATCGATTTATTGAAAACCAAGTTTGGTGAACGTGTTATCTCACGAAATGGCCCAGTAAATTGGCCGCCTCGGTCGTGCGAATTGAAGTCGTTAGACTATTTTCTGTGGGGCTACGTCAAGTCTATGGTCTATGCCAAAAAGCCAGCGACGATTGATGAACTTCGTACGAATATCGAACGTGAAATTGCAGCAGTATCGGCCGATTTATGCTTGAAATCCGTCGAAAATTGGGTTCAGCGTCTAGACTTCTGCAAGCGTGCCCGTGGTGCCCATGCACAAAAAATCGAGTTCCATACATAACGGCATCGAATGTACTTTGACAGGAATAAAGAATTAAATTCATATCCCAAACCATTTTTGTTTTATTTAAAAAAACTTTTGTAGCGTTCCTATTGAAAAACCCTTTATATGCAGATATGCTACCATAATAAATATTGTGCTAATGTTTCAGTGAGTATGCAGGTGTAGCTATAAATGAAAAAATACAATTAAGAAAGTGTTGACTTTTTGAAAATCGCGCTGTTGTTCATTCAGATAGCTGCTAGTTGGTCATTGTTTCAAATATTTGCGTGACTCTTGAGGGTTTGAGGAAAAAAAAACGATGAGTCACCTTTTTCGTCTAATTCACTTTAAAATCCACATTGCTTCGTTGGTATTCAATGCGTATACGACGGAGTACATATGTATGTATGTATATACATATGTGTGTATGTAATTAATAACCTCTCTGCCGCACAACATTCACGCAAAGCACTTAGTTGTCTTTTAATAAAAATCGATGAAAACTCAATAAAAGCGTAAACTAATAGAAGGAAACTAGCGAAACGGAAATAATTGCAAAAACAAACGCTTAGCATTTATTTTCACATAAGTATGTATCTACAGACATAGCATGTCATCTGTGCACTTTTTCATCGCTGGCATTGCAAAGCGGTGTTGAGCGCACTTACAGCTATACGAGCACGTATGTATGTACATAGATGACAACGCAATTGGCGCTGACGTCTATTTGAAGGGCTACCCGCATGGGGGTTGGTAGGTAGAGGGCCATGGTAATGACAGCGTACACTTAAGCACGTACATATAATATACAAATGTATGTATATATGTATATGTATGTACATAAATGCATTTGTAGGTGTATGTACATATGTGTGAATGTAAGCGCCGGTGCCGGCCAACATCAACCAACCATCTTGCAAACGACCTAACCAAATAACCAAGAAATAGCAAAGAAATAGCCAAGAAGCAGCCCCCAAGGCGCAGCCTGCTGACGTAGTCGTTGTTGTATTTTTAGCAACACATTGTAATACATCAAAAAAAAATTGTCGCCAATTTGTAATGGTGGTGATTAAGTTTTCTAGGAAATTAATTATTTTCCTATTACATCGGCATATTGCTGCCACAGTTCAGTTAATAAAAAAACAAAACAAACATTTTTCTTTCTAATAATTTTTTTTCTTTTATTTCATGCACAGTTCGCTGTTTTCATTAATTTCTGTAAATATTTTGTGATTTTCGTTTCAAATTAGAAAAGCACTAGTCACCAGTTAAAAGATTTTCTAGCACAGTTGACAGATTGTTGGGATTTTCTCACACTTATACATATGTATGTACATGTGTTTGTTTGGATGTATAATATGTATGCACTATAATTTGGCTTATTTTGGATCACCAGTTCAACGGACTTTTCGCGAAACACGTAAAAAATTGCAATTCTTCGTGGAGCATTTAATTTTACTATAAACACAATCTAAAGTATAATTTGTCACTTTTGAAATATGCTTGCGTTTTTTTCTTGGAAATTGCCACGACAACCGCTGGGTCAACACTTCATTTTTCGCCCAACAAACGCCACGAACGAGTATGAAATGAAAACTAAAATGAAAAGTGGGAAAAACGTATCGACTCAACTTGATTTCACTCACAAGTGACACTCACAACTCGGCACGCATTTTGGCGCAGAAGCTTCAAAAAAGCTAGAAATGTGAAAGTAAACAATAAGGAAAGCACTCATTTCAGTTGCGCCAGTTCCTGTTCTTCGGCCGTGTGGCAAGTAGTCTAGTCTAGTCGTAGGCGTGTAGTTGATGTCGGCGGCATCGGTGGAGAGCAGTAGATTTCATCCCGCTCGCTATTCGGGTAGTTCGCTACTTGAAAACCGAAACTGTGCCAGTGGTGCCAGTGTCAATAGTTCCACGCTCCCGTTGTCCCCATTAAATTCATTTGTACATACATATAAATATCTGCCTATGTACATACATATGTATGTATGTATGTATTAATCAGAATTTCAAACTTTGTACAGAATTTTTCAAAACTCAAAAATGTTCAACAGAACTTCAAATTTTTTATTCAAGTTTTTTAAAAACTTCTTGGTTTGAACGATCAAAACTCGGATTCGGCAAAAAGAAAAGCCGATTTCTGGCCGAACACTTCTAAATTTTTATTAATAAAAAAATTAAATAAAATTTTACTTTAATATGTTTCTTTTTGGAACAAAGACAAATAAGCCCTTCGGATTTAAATTATAGCGATCTGATTTGTGGTAATAATACTGGAAGAAGTTATATATTATATAACGAATTGGACACTACCATAGACTTAAGCTACATGTGTGTAGGGGGGTGTATTTTTAAATGCAATTTCATAAGTGACTAAGTACACAAAGAACCAACAAAGACCACCTGAAATGTTCTATAAATCAGAAATCAAAATTTAGTAGTGAAATTAAGATGAAAAATGTTCAATGTAATTAAGAAGGTGACCCGTAGAATTAAGATGAACACCTTTTCAATAAATCCTCTAAGTCTAAGATGAAAACCTCTTCAATACAATTATGAAGATAATCTTGGGTTTCATTAAAAGATCCTTTTAATTTTAATAAGCCGATGATCTTATCAATTTAAAACTATTGGCACCTACATCTTTTAAGAACGTATTGTAAAAGGACACTGAAGGTGGCTCAATGTCGAAACCGGTTTGTGTCCAAACCAGAACAGTAAAACAGAAGATAAAAAAGAAACAAATTTTTTAAATACATTATTTCCTGAAAATAAACATCATACCCTTTTTTAAGCAGTTTTTTTATTCAATTATACAAGTTTCACTTAATAAGTTTTAGTGTTTACATACTATATGTTATTATAACAGATTTTACAAATGTACTTATAATTTGAGAACAATTAAAACAACTATATCAATTGGTGTTGCCAAATTCTAGGTAATATGACACGTGCCGTTCTTTAAATTTTAATAGAAGTTCAGACACGACCCGACCTTTATTGCACAACTGGCATCTTTAATATACATAAATCTACAAAAAAGACAGCGAACGAAAAAGAGAGCGTCACTATCGAGTAAAGATATTTGTTTTTGAAAACAATTATAACTTTATTCATCGAAAACTTATGGAACAATAAATAAGTAAATCAAAAATTTTCATTTTTAAAATATAAAAATCCAAAGACCAACATTCATAATATTAAACTAAAAACAATAAAATGTTTTCCTTATTAAAAAACTCAATAAGATTCTGAAATGTAAAAATGAAAGAATCTCCTTATTAATTTACATACTATATGTTTAAAAACAAGAAGATTTCTTCTTCTGGAGAATATTCCATAAAAATAAATAAACAAGAAATTATCTCCTAGTTTTCAGCCGTTCTGTTTTTCAATAAATTTTAGAAGAAGTCCAAGATAAAATTAAGAAGATTGTCCAGCTAAAATTTCTTCAGCCTTATCCCCTCGCGCTCTTCTTAGGCACCAAGCTTTTTTAGACGGCGATCTCTTTAATTAACGGTGAACTTTCTAGCTCTGAGCAGATAAAACTTACCAAATTACTTTTTAAAAAATCTAGGTACTACAACTCCGATATGCAACTTTTCGTGCATTTTGATTTTAACATGCAAAAAATAGAACAATTCAGGACAATATAAGTTTTATAAGTGTTGTTATATGTATATTTCATATAGTTGGAACTTAAGGCCGATATTCGTAAGTATACGAAGAAGAGATAGATCCATAACCAAGTATACTAAAATGATTAGGACAACGAATAGACTTGATTTAGCCTGATTTAGTCTGTCTGTATGCCACTCGCTCTGTTTGAACCCAAACTAGTCCCTCAGTTTTAGAAATATCTGACGGAAATTCGGTAGTTGATTTAGTTTTATAATGTATTTATCATATATGGGAACCGATAAGGTTCGACCAGATACAGTTGCTATAAAGCTGATTGTTCAGATATGAGGTTTTGTGATATAACTCCTACACTGAAATTTGGCACTTCTTTTACTTATCATGAATAGAAAAGCCAAATGAAAATCATCTTATATCTCTCATATAAATTATTGTTCAGATATGAGGTTTTGTTTTAAATAAATTAATACTAAATTAAAATAAAAGGGCTTAGCATTGTCGAAGACAGCATTTTCTTTGCTTGTTAGCTATTGATAGTTTACCACTATAAAAGCTTTGCCTCTGAAATTAAAATGTAATTTTTTACATAAGTATGCTATAAATAGTCGCTAAAGTGGAAATAGAAGAATATTATTCATAATACTTTTTATTTCAGATCGTTTAGCTGCAGAATATTGCCATTAGAGATGTGATTTACATCGTTTTGGATAAGTAATTAGAAAAACTTAAATAAGTGGATTGCTTAAATATTTTATTTTTTTATAAAACCGATAGATTTTGGGCATACTCTTGAAGTCCATAGTATACCCGTCAATTTGAATTGTTGAAATTTTATTTTAGATTCGTAATCAGCGACCACAAAAAACCCTTTTCCTACCAAGTTTTATGGGCCACTGTGCTGCGGTGGCAGTTAAAAAATATGTTAACCCCATTTTAGATACTTGCTTGTTTTATTGACACATTTTAATTTCAGTATAAGGAACATTTCCTGCGATAGTATCGCGCAATAACAAATTACCCATTTTTATTAATATACAATTTAGACGAAATGCGGTTATTGAAAAGCAAATGAAAGCATCTGTATATATGTAAATAACAAATAAAAAATGCATAGACATATAATGATACATATCTATCGGGTGTTTTTTTTAGGGGTATAGAACTTCGAATTGAAATAAAACACAAGAAAATCGTTTTAAGGTCCATCAATTTGGCTTTATTGGAAGGATAATTTTATGCCATTAATGTTTAAATATGATTTCGGGCATGTGGCCGCCGCGGCTGGCTCGAATAAAGCCAATTCTACAGGTCCAATTTTCAACCACTTTTTCGAGCATATGGGGCCGTATGTCGGCAATAACGCCACGAATGTTGGCTTCCAATTCCCCTAACGTTTCTGGTTTGTTGGCGTAGACGAGCGACTTCACATATCCCCAAAGAAAATAATCCAATGGTGTCAAATCACACGATCTTGGTGGCCAATTTACAGGTCCATTCCGCGAAATTATGCGCTCATCGAATGTTTCCTTTAATAAATCGATTGTGACGTGCGCTGTGTGGCATGTAGCGCCGTCTTGTTGGAACCACAACTCATCCACATTCATGCCATCCAATTCGGGAACAAAATAGTCGGTTATCATGGCTCTATACCGGTCTCCATTAACGGTAACTGCCTCTCCAGCATTATTGCGGAAGAAGTATGGCCCAATGACTCCACCAGCCCATAGAGCACACCAAACAGTCAGTTTTTGTGGATGTAATGGCGTTTCAAGGGTCTCATGTGGATTCTCTTCACTCCAAATGCGGCAATTTTGCTTGTTGACGTAGCCATTCAACCAAAAATGAGCCTCATTACTGAACAAAATTTTGCGCGGCTTTAATTCTTGCTCAAGCTGGATCTTGTAAGGTCGCAAGCCAAGATCTTTGCGCAAAATCTTCCATAAAGTTAATGGACAAAGCTCCAATTGCTGTGCACGGTGGCGAATCGATTCATTCGGGTCCTCTTCAACACTTTGCTCTACAGCGGCAATTGTTTCTTCGGTGCGCACTGTTCGACGTCTCTGCGGATGCGTATTATCACATAGAGTAAACGTAGTGCGAAAACGATCCATGGTTAACCGAATTAATTGCTCTGATGGACGATTATGTCGACCATAAAATTGACGGAGCTCGCGGTAAACTTCGCGAACTGAACCATTATTTTCGAAATAAATTTGCACGATTTGCAAGCGTTGTTCTTTTGTCAACCTGTTCATGATGAAATGGCAAACCAAACTGAACATAAATGACATTAGAGTTGCCAGATTTGACCACAAAATGCCAGTTTTATCTCTATTCGAAAAACAAACCTGTAAAAAAACACCCGATACTTATGTTTGTATGAACATTTGTTTGCTCTCCTGTATATAATCGTATACCTATGAATAATTAAAATATTTAAAAATTGTCCCTTCACACTGATCTTTATTGTTTGCTACTTTTTGTGACGACATTCGCTTGGATTTTGTGATTTTGCGCACTGAAGTGAGCACAACAGGGCACAGCTGATTAAATGTCAAAGCAGAGCAGATTTGTTAAAAAAAATAAACAAAAGTCAAATCAAATGGATTCCAATGTAACCGGATTTTAAAAAAGAAAGAGCGAATTGTGTTGAGCAAAACGTTTGGTGAGTGTTAGTCGAGCGAAACAATTGAGTTTAATTTGCATGCTGCTACTCGCATTAAAATATTTATATACATACATATGTATGTATATATTTTTTTTTTGCCGGCAACCAAAGCAGTTGGAATTCTCATTTTACGACTCTCATAGCGCAACTAGGCGAAAATTCATTATTAATGCTTACATGTGCATATGTATGTACATATGTATATATGTATGTTCGTACGTATGTACGCACCTATGTATATACCTATAAAGATATGCAAAGTATTTTATTTTAGTTGCGAAAAATTCACGAATTGACTTTGGAACCTTGCTCAAAACTACTATGTAAATATGTGTAAGTGTATGACTTTTATGTATGTACATATGTACATATGTATGCATTTAGTATGCACGTATATGTATAGTAGTATTCCAACAACATTAGTCAACGCGATTTCTGTTACTACTTGTTGTAAGTATTTGATTTATGTTTACGAACAAACTGTAAAAATATTTATTCGATCAATTTCGAAAAGAATTACTATTGGACATATTTTATTCGATACAAATTTCTTCAATGCAAACCGCAGAGTATAATTAATATACTTATGCCATGAAAAAGTTTCTCTCAAAAATCATTTACCCTTCGGAGGGGCGTAAAACTGTGGGCGCCTCAATTTCAGGTACAACATCAAGACGCTCGCCACAAGTTATAGAAGGAGCTCCACCAAACATCCCTAAACTATATAAGGAAAGCGCCAAAAAAAAAAAAAGAAACTAGTAATAACATTAACTCTTAGTATCAGTAGTATGGGACACTTACCCTAGTAACTGTTAACTTATTTTCAGTTAAGTTTCCAATTTCACGTAGAATATTTCATGTTCGGAACAAGCGTACATTCCTTAAAAATCTTCTGTTTATTATCAGATGACATACACTTGCCCTAACATGCAAGTAAATTCTACTTCCGTTAGAAGTCCAAACCTGTCGAGTTCAATAACTCATTATTCCCCCCTTTATTTGTGGTAATATTATTAAGTCACGCTCGTTTTGGCTTACGCGCTTTACCTCATCCTTACAAAACATATTCGAATACATACATATAGTAAATATAGTAAATATATAATTTATCTTGGTTTTTTTTTTGTTTTTTCTTGCGACGGGTATAAGATGATATAGTTGTGAACGATTTCGCGTCATGGCTTGCCAAGTTTAGTTTGGAGATAAACCAATTTCATCATTATGCTATCTTTAAAAAAAGTAAAACTAATACGTATCACATTACAATGCGTTTTGCATACTACCCGTACTTTAGTCAAATGCGGCGGCAGCTACCGGCCATTTTTTTGTGAATATGAGTAATCAATAACTCGATAATGTTCAATTAGTACCTACTTATATTCTGAACGTAGATTTTTTAGTTTTGCCGTAATACAAACGAACTGCGAATAGCGATTTGGTGCAGTTTATTAAACATTGCGCATAATTTGCCAAAAAACGTCATATTTGACCCAAAACATGTACCAACTTCAACAAATCAAGAGAAATCCGTAAAATTACGTTAACTTCGCTCTGCCAACACTGGGTACGTCAATATTCTGCTCTATCGGCTATTGATATTTCGTGGTTTTCCCATATAAAAAAATTTGGGCTAAAACACTGCATAACGAATATTTTTTTTAAATTCTTATTGAAAAGCTTGTTCGAATAAAATTTATCAATTTATGTTTTAATTTCGCACGAAAGTTTTTATACTTGAATTTAAACGGTTTTTGTTTTAGATTGAATTATACGAGATTTTTATATCAAAATTTGGTGGTGTTACGATTATGAAATGGATCATACTGTGTGCACATAGAGAAGCGTAAATTACACATAATATAATCGAATCAGTGCAATTTCAATCGTGCCACAAACCATAGATTGAACTAGAAGCACATGGCATGTCGACACGATAAGGAGATCATTGATACAGTGATGATGAGCAACTTGTCTCCTATAAAAACAAATTCGTTAAAACACTCACTTTATTATACTAAAATTGAATTGTCTACAAAACTACATATCACAAATTTTTCAAGAACTCTAACAAAAAATTTTGCACATTTTTTAATTCTTTAATTTAATTGAAATTCGTACTTATATGGCTTTTGTTATAACATTAGCTATATTTTGATAGAAAATTAATAGCAAAGTTTAAGCATGAAAATTGTGAATATTATAAAAAATACTGTTTCTGCACTTTTGTCCTTCACTGTATGTATTATTTATTTGTTTTACTTCTTGAAGTGAATTGACTGACTACATAAGTACATAGATGCAATAAGTTTTGTGAATCATTTTCAATTTATATCAATGAGCTTAAGCTCGGAATGTCGAAACAGCAGATTCTAATTTAATAATACATACATACATACGAGTATCACACGATAAATACACAAAAGCCAAAACCCAAAATACCGAGTCGGAGTAATTATTACAACAAAAAAAAAACCGGTATAACTATATTTTTTCTAGCTAAATAAGATACTAAAGAATATATTTTGTAAATTGATTTACTTGACAACTATAGTACTTGATGACTCGATAGTACTGGGCGTGTGATATGTTTCTGAATTTTTTATACGCAAGTATGCATTCTATCATATTAATGATTAGTAACCGGAAATTCTCAAACACATTCATTATTAACGCTAAAACATACCGCGCTGGAAAATTTTTGCTTACGAATATGTACTTTTCAAATGAATTTTCTACTATTGTAATTCTAATATAAAACATACACAACAATCTCTTAGAAAGTGTCCAAATAATCATCGGTTTTAAAAGATCCAATCGGCAGAGTGGCAACAATAACTGTATTTCATATACATACATACATACATATACACATATACATATGTAAGTACCGAAAACTTGCCTTCTGGGCATTAAATTTCTACCTTTCACCGTCAAAATGGGACGAAAATCGTTTAGCAAATTATATAGTTTAGACTAGACGACACCTTCCAAATAAATACATATTTTAATTGTAATTGTAAAACAGTGGCACCTATTCGCTATTTGTAACCAAACTTTTCTCTGCTGCTGTGCTCCCAAATTTCTTTGGAAAAAAAGATAACTTGCGAATATTATGAATATCATAAATTTTCGATCTATTCCAAACATTTCCTGAGGACCCTACGATTTGATACCCAATTTACTAATTAAAACTACTTTTACATTTTGCATGTTGGTAAAATTATTCACAAATATTATTTAATAAACTTTTATTTTCAGACTACATTTGGATTAAAATATTCTGAGTCACTTCCATTATTCGAATATTTAAGGCATGGGATGTATTTACATAATTTTAATAATATATCGGCTTAAACTTTCTCAATCGCTGTTCTTTCTTTGATACAAATATTTACTTAATTTTAAATATTTACATAAAGAAGTCTTACTTCAAACACAATTCTTAAACACCTTTCGTTTGATAACAAAATATACATTTTTTGAATTAACTATTATTGTGCGACATCACTTACCGATTGAGGGGGTGAGACTGACTATATGTACGTACGATTTATAATGATGAATACTTGCCCTAGCAACTGCGGGAAACCCCTTCAAGCTCTGAGAATCTGATGTAAAGAATTTGGTCTAAATGCGATTCCAATTTCCAATTTTCGACTTTCATCACTAAATTATACAACTCTTACGCTCCCGAAGGAAGTGTAATACTTGGGGATAATCTTAGATAGTAGACTTCCTTAGCATCGCAATGTGAATGTGTCGGCTTAATTTGTATACCAAATAGGCAAATAATAGGGTTTTATGTCGCATATGGTTTATTGGGTGTACACAACAGTGGTGTATGCTCTTTTATTTTATGGCGTTAAAGTGGGCGCCAATAAAGGAACCCACAATAAGGTATGTGTTTGGTATGGCAGAAAGGGCATCATTCGCGTTGGTTACAGAGGCATTACTCGCATCCTTCACAAGGGCTCTTAAAGTCTTACTCAATCTCATGTCTGTGGACTTGTAAACGAAACTTCAGGCTTGCCATTCAATTTAATTCGGTCCACTTTCACCCTTAAACCCGAATCCCTTAGAGCCAGTTTAAACTCCGCTTATATAAACTCAGTGTAAATTTAAACTTAGTTTAAACCACAGAGTTGTTATTCAGTGAGAGCTTAAAGCCGGCTGAAATTTGTTTACTTTGTAGGGAAGGATTATTGTTTTTTATATACATAGATCAGTGTCAGGCAAAACCGAACGCACACACTCAAAAATATTATTTTATATGTATGTACATATGTGTAGGTTGTGAAAAAGCGTTGCCGCTGCCGAATTGTACGCTTCAGTGAAATTAAGCAGAGAATGAGTGCTGCTGCTAAAAGTCGCTTTCATGTACGTGTGAATTGCCGATCGTGGCTGTATCAAAAATACGTTTATATTCCGCCTCACGAGCTGGTTAGTTAAACTCAGTTTAACCAAATTGGGAATAGAATTCCCCTCAACTATCGGATCACTGCAGCGTTTCCAAGCCGAGTCCACGATAATAAAAAAGCGAGTTTAGCTTGTCTTTAAACCTATAGTTCATGGATATTTACCAGGATAGTCCGGCAGCTAATAAATCACATGATGGCTGCAAAACCTTTTCAAGAAGGTCTATAGAGTGGAAATAGGTGCAACTGGATCTGGTCGTCAACGGCCCTACGTATATACATATATGTACATCTATAGTGTTGGCGTTAGGCTACAATGATATACCGGTAATTATGTAGGCGATGAGTTGGCAAGAGAGGGTACCGCCTTCTTTTTAGGAAAGTAGCTGGTGGGCGGAGAAAGCAATAGCCCCTGCTAGTAGGATGGCACTACAAGCGAATGACTTCTGTCGCAGATGCCGCTATGAAGAAGAATTCGAACACGTCGAACACTAAATATCTTTGCCATTATCCCTCTTTCGTAAGGACAAAACAACGGTGCTTTTGCCAAAATTTCTTTTTTTTTCTTGCTGGCTTCAGTATGGCAGACATCTGCAAATTTGTTAGTTATTTCAAATAAAAAAACTGGTTTCACTTTTAAAGGAATTGAAAGGCGGAATAGCAACCTCGACAACGATATCAAAACGGGTTTGCCCCACTCCGGGACAATGAAGAAGGCAGCAACATGAATCTAATTTAACCTTTACAAACACGCGAGTACTCACATACATACGTACATACAATACATATGCACATGGACACCAGTTTGTCCTGTTTTAACTCGTGCAGACAAAACTTTCCTAAGAAAAAAAGTGCCGATTATTTACACGTGTAATCTTTATTGATCCAAACAGAAAATTCTCCTCCCCCCCTCTGGTAATATACCCTTGACCCATGTGCCAAGACATGGCTTCACAAATTTACATGTACTTTTTTCTACTAGCCAACTCGTAAATATTCGTTTGTTCGAGTTAATGAGCTGCTTTAATTCTTTAACCAACCACGAAGTGATTTGCTGCAAATACGAGTACTATGTACATACATAGACTCGATTTCGTTTATGGGTTGTTGCACATAGAACTTATGTACATGTGTGCGCATGTGTGTAGATATAAGGATTTACACATACACATGGACAATGCACAATGTATGTGCATGTGGCATAACTTGCCTTCACGTTTCTTTTTGTTTACATACTGGTTTGATAACGGTATGATCTCGGTACCGCTTGTAAAGTTTCAGATATGTATACTCCATATACTCGTATACGTATGTATGTAGTATGTATATATAAATGAATTACACTTCAATACGTGGCGTTTAATCACATATTGCTAAATGACGACTGGCAGATTAGGATAAGATTTGCTACATATGTATGTACATACATACATACATACATACATACTATATACATATTTCGTTGCATGGGTTCCTAGTATATAAGCAGTTTGTGAAGGGAGTTATCAACTTTTAAAAATCTTAAATTTATTTAAAGTAATTAGTGAAATCAGATATTGTAATATGTATGGGTATCAAACAAAAGCTTAATTTTCAAAATATCTTAAGTGTAGGTTGCCACCTAAATATAAATTAAGTAAAACCAATAAGTTAAATGAAATTTTGGAAGAAGAAAGAAAGCTGAATTAAAAAAAAAAATCATTTTTATAAGATTGCCACCTGTTATAAAAATTAAACTTTGCATATTTATTAGTTTCTACTTCGGGAAGATTTTGGGTATGGTTTTGTTTGCTTTGGAGAGAGTAGCCAGCTGTTTGAAAAGTCAAATTCAATAAAAATATACACAAGTTATATGAAATATTAATATATGTATGTTTGCCAAACGGTTCGTCTTGTCAATAGGGTTCGTAGCTAGCTTTTATAATGGCTGTCACCAAATTAAATTAAATTATACATAACTTATATCAAATACCAAACAGTTTGTTTCGCTAGGGATTCATTTTTATTTGCACGGTATTTGTAAATATATAACTACATAAACCTAAAAATTGCCGGCACAACTATTTTCCGTTCTTAAATAGCACTAAACAAATAGCAATGTTCATGAAAGAGGCTAACAGGGTTGATATTGCAAATAAAGGGAATCTTATGCGAGTTGGAGCGTTCTTTTGCAACTCGGGTGCAAAGAAACGAGCCTAATGTAAAATTAACGCCCGATCGGTTATAGCTTAATGTGCCCGAAATAACCTTAGAAATAAAAAATACTGAACATAACACATTGGAACATGGCACAACGCTGAAATCAGTTTATCTTTAAAAGAAATTTGCCAAGCGATAATGAAATTTTGTCCTAAAATACATCATCAAACACCGTACTCATCTTCCCATGAATTTCATCTTTTTAATTTAAAAAAAAATCAATAAACAGGAATTTAATTTTCACAATTGCGTCAGAGAAAGTGTGTTGTTAGCAAACTTTGATTTGATGCAAGGCACATCATTGAACTTTGAGCTTCACCCGACTCAATTTCTTTACTGCATTGAAACCTTTGGCAAATGTTTTTGAACAATTTCGAAATACCTAATATGTTGGGTATAATTTATATATTTATGTTTTTAGACACAACGTAAGCAAAAAATGCTAGCGAATTAAAAATTTAAACAACTTGCCTCTAAAAATGCATAGGATTAACTCTTCGAAGCAAATAATTAAACATACATATGTACAGCCATGTTTACTTATGCACACATTTTTAAACACCTACATATTCTGATTAATCAGGAAAAGCTTTATAAGTAATTCATAAGCGAAATAGCAATAGGTAGATTTGCAGCGAACGTCGTAATTGCTTAACTTTTCTACAATTGCAGTAAAATGCAAAGTAAGTAAATAGTTGCTTGTTTAAAGAATCGTTGCATTTGGATATTTTTATGAACAATCTGAATGCATTTGTCTATACTCATACACAATGCATTACTGCACTTAGTATATATGTATGTACAGAAGTATGTACATTAGACCAGGACAAAAAATATAAAATTCGAGTTTGCTTTACCCACCTTCCTAAAAGTTGTCATTTGGTTAAAAATTAAACTTTCAAATTTTTCCTCGATCAGATACCTAAACCGCTACATTTATTACTTCATTTCGCTAAACAAGATTTTTAGGGTTACCTAATAATAATAATATATTGCCGTATTTTAGCTATCCAAATTTTTTATTGGGATTAAAAAGGAATAAATATTTATTATGGTATACACACAACAACAAATCAAAACAAAAACGATATTAGTAAATTCAAGCACTTAGCCGATACTTTTCTGAGTACTTATCGAAAGAAAGTACTTGTATCGAATCTCGGTTCAATGCCATATTTATTCCTTATTCCTGTTATTTTTCGTACTAAGTTTTCCATTGTGAATAGTTCAAATTTAGGGTGAGTTTGGTTACCAATGAAAACGCCAAAAGGGCGCAAGATGTTTGGGATTGCATTAGTTGATAACTGATGTTGTGTGTTGATAGTTTTTGAAAAAATTCGCAGGATAGTGGATAGTGCTCAACTTTTATTTCAAAACTCTATGGACGTACAAATTTATACTACTAAAACTAGTTGTATATATATTTGCGTACTTTTTACAAACCAATTTGTGAAACTTACAAGTTTAGTAAAAACAGAGTCTTAAAATATTTAGCTATTTCTAAGACAACATCATAAAAAACGACAAGTTCACAGGTATATTAGCTATAGCTTATTATGTATATTTTATTTCTTGTATAGCTAAAAGTATCAAAAGTATCGATATAATTCTCCCGATACTTTTTTCATTACAAGCTCCACGTCAAAGTATTAAAATCTGAATTATATCATTTTATCCCTTAGCCTTAAGCCTTTGCGATGCTAAGACCCAGTTTTTTTAGTACTAGTTTAAGCTCTGATTTCTTAAACTCATTTTAAATTTAACCCATAGCTGTTATTCAGCGAAAGTTTAAGGCCGGCTTAAATTTGGCTATTTTTTAGTGCAACGCACATTTGACGCTAGTGAGTAGTACTAAAATTTCTACAAAGAGTCTTTTTGAATTCGGTTAATTGAATTATTTGCTACCAGAGCCGACGAGGCAGTTTAACTAGCACTGCAAAATTGGACCTGAAGGTCAAGTACGATGTTAAGGATTAATTTAACAATTGTGCTAAAACTTTATTAGTATTGGAGGTATCGGAACAAAAAAGATTGATTCCGGGAGATAACTCCATGTATACTTAATAGCGGGCTCGATTCTTTCGGCACATTTTTGAGCTATACAAACAAACATCTAAACAAGGATCAATATCTGGCATATATGTTATACTATACATATAGTATTTTTTAATTGTTGTTCTATTTTCTAATCAATCTAAGTACCCAACTCTCAAGAAAAATCACAAGAAATACCTTTTATTATTTCTGTTATATGAAAAATTACTTTGTCCTTGCTGTAAATTGTCTTGAAGAAATAAATATACGAGTATTTATTTAATTCTTGAGAGCTGAAAACTGATTTAAGTGCACAAAAACAAAAACGCGCACTAACAACAAACACTTAATTTTGGCATTCGGTACAGCAAGCGAATCAAATCAGCTACTAGGGGGATACATAGCTTAAGGTCAAAGCTTGAAAATGACTCAAACAAATTTGTCCTGGTCTAATGTCCATCAGCAAGGGCATTTCATTTGTTCGTCAGTCGATCTGTTCATACATCTGTATCATTTATGTATATATGTATGTATGTATGGTAATCGTTACTGTATTTATTTATTTTTATTAGATGTGACAATCTCACTTTGCACTTTATGTTTTCCTAAGAATTATGTGTAATTGCATCAAAATGTAATCAAATCACACTGAGCCAAAAAGAAAAACATATTCACCTCAATTGTCAAACAGAATTATCCGCTATTCAATTATTGTTGTATGACATTGCGATTGTGCTTCGATTTAGCCAAGTAGATCTACATATGTATATGTATACACAAATATGTGTGTACATTAGGGTGGTCCAAATTTTTTTTGTGATTTTGACCCAGGCTAACCCGTAATTTTGTTACCCCAATCAATCACATTATCTATGCGAAATTTCAAAGTTTTGCGACTTGTGAAAGAAGGTGCTCAACGCAAATGAAATAAAGTATTTCACCAAAAAGTAATTGTGCACATGTAAATCCGCGTTTTAATAAAAATAAAGTGGGAGATTACATAATATAAAAAGGTATTGGTCCTAAATAACTATTTTTATCGGTAAGTGTTTGAAATTATTTAAAAAAAAAAATAATTAAGTATGCAAGCATTTATTAAATATTTCTAAAAATATTAGTGAAAATAATGGCGTGCTCAACACGTCAAAAAGACGGAATTTTCATTCTCGGTGTACGAGATTTGCAACCGTTAACTCGCTTTAATCAACTTCCAACTGTCAGACAAACACTTTTGCGTTTTCACGAGCTCTTGACAATAAAAAAAAGTGTTCGAAATGCGGCACATTATGTGATTGAGGAACTAATAGAAGTTTGGGACAAGGCATTTATACCAACAAATGAGGCGAGGAACTGTATTAATAAGCTTGAAAGAATACACAATAAATGGTTGCTTTTGAAAAAGAACAAATCCAGAGCTTCTCAAAGCCAGAAAGAGCGGGAAAAATCATTTGTTGAGGAACTAGACCAACTATTTGATATCGCACGAGCGGATGCCCTCGATATGATAAAAATTGACGAAGATCGAACATTTTTAATCGATCAAAGGCAGGACCGAAAAATGGTGATGACTTCTTTTGATAGGAAGGCTGAGAAAGTAAATGAACGCTCGCAAAAACGTAAGTTAAGGGCGGCAGAGCTGCGTCAGAAGGCAAATCAAAATGCAGTTTCTACATCGGTAACATCAAACCAACTTGAATTAAGCTTCAGTAGTTCTTCTAGTGAGCAATTGGAAAATGACGATTACATACCAATAATGGAAAAAAAAACGAAAGAAGCCTCGGCTTTGACTTCAGACGATTTGCCATCCACAAGTAGGTAAAGTGCTCACATCGCAGGTATTAAGTGCTATGGATCGCAACAATATATCAGATCGTAATTGCTACTTCACTTGGTTATAACCCGTCAGCACTTCCAGTTTCCAGAAGCTCGATTCGACGAGAAAGAAAGAAAGCAAGAATCGAGTTCCATGCTGAAATTAAAGCTTCATTCACGACAGAATATCCGCTAGTTGTGCATTGGTACGGAAAGTGTTTGCCTGATAATATAAATAACAAAAAAGTGGAACGGCTACCTATACTCGTGTCTGGAGATGGAGGTGAAAAACTGCTGGGTGTTCCCAAATTGAAGGCTGGAACGGGAGAACAAATTGCAAGTGCCGTGTATAAACTTTTGGAGGAGTGGGAATTAAAAGGTCAAGTTAGTTCTATGAGTTTCGACACTACATCTTCAAATACAGGTTATAAAAGTGGAGCATGTGCTCTACTCGAAATAAAGCTTGATCGCCACTTACTATGGCTAGCATGTCGCCATCATGTGCTCGAGATAATTCTTTCCAAAGTGTTTAATTTGTGCTTTGGGCCGTCTGTATCCCCAGAAATCCAATTATTTAAAAGATTTAAGGAGGTCTGGAAAAATATTTCGCGAGATTGTTACACAACCCTTGATTTAAGTTCAGCTTCTAACTTACTGGTTCAAAATACTTTAGCAGTGATTGAAAGAAGTGATACGTTAGAAAACACTCGAGATGACTACCATGAGCTCGTCGAACTTACGTTGGTCGTTTTAAATAAACCTCCGACCAAAATTCATTGGCGAGCCCCTGGGCCCATACATCATGGCCAAGTTACTTTATGCCTTTAAAATATTTTTGTTTAAAAATCAAAAGAACAAGTTCAACCTGACCAACGAAGAAGAAAAGCAAATTTCCCGATTTGTGAAATTTGGTGCAATGATTTACACCCAAGCGTGGGTACAATCCCCATTGGCAGCAGAAGCACCGTATTGTGACTTGCAGTTATAGAAAAACCTCAAGGCATGTGAAGAAATGGACTCTGAAATTGGAAATGCAGCAAGAAGTGTTTTGGAACTTCACTAGTGGTATTTATCTGATGAGCTTATCGGGCTCGCTCTATTTTCCGACAATCTGACTTGTTTACAAAAAGCAGAAATCATTCGAGGAATGAATGTTGAACCAGGGCCACGAAAAGTAAGAGGCAGTCCCCAAATGTTAACTCCTCAATCTACTTTGGGTGATTTCGCCACAAAAAGGACGGCAGAAACACTTTCCAAATTAAATCTTAGAGATTCTTTCCTGCGACTTTCTCCTGAAACATGGAATGACAATTTGGATTACCTTGAGGGAAAAACACTAATAAAACACTTACGCGTGGTCAATGACACTGCAGAAAGAAGTGTAAAACTGTTCGAAGAATTCAGCAAGTCTCTAACGAAAGACGAAGATGAGAAGCAATTTCTGCTGCAAGTTGTTGAATTAAATCGTAAACTCATATCAACTGATATATGTAACTAAAAAATCCCTTATAGAAATTGTTTCAAACAAAACCCACTAATATTTCAATATGTTTTGAATAATATTTACTACATGAATTATATTTTACAAATATGTTTTGAATAATACTATATGAATTATATTTATATTTTCTTTCCAAAATAAAATTATAAAAAATATATTGTGTTCAAATAAAGCCTTTTTATTTACAATAACGCAGTTTTCGAAATTTTTTAAAAATATAACATCGATGAGCACCCTGTTCCTTTCAAACAATTTTCCTTCAATTTGAAATTTAAAGTTTACTAAGTATGGGTAACAAAATTGAGTTAGCGTGAAATTTCTGAGAAATTTTTTTTTTCAAATATATGTACGTGGACCACCCTAATGTACATGCATACATATATTGCACTCATTGTATATATGTATGTATGCATGAAAGTACAGAATTTCGCGAACAAATCTGATGCTAAGATTCTGCATCTGAAAATATGTATGGATGTATGTATGTATGTAAGTGCATATGTCTTTACGTGCTCTAAGGACCCCATTTTATGCAGTTAAAGTTTTTATTTTTATTGGTTACCAGCCTAACTAAAAAAAAAAAACCTTAAAGACATTTCTGTTTTTACTTTAAATTTTATACGATTAGCAATTACTGCCGAATATTCTAATACTTTTAATTATTAAATTCATAAAAACAGCAACTTTTAGTTGGATGCAACAGAAAGCAACTTTTCCTTCGTGCAATCCTGTCTTTATTATATATACGGCACTCTCATAATTCCATTTTGAAAGTAAGATTTTAATTTGTAAAATGTCACGTTTTATGAAAAATTTTCATATAATAATATACAGTTCACGTTCAACTTATAATCGCCTCGTGTAAACAGGGCTAGCAACTTTATCGCATTCAACTCAGGGATATACAACGAAAAAAACTAACAGGAGTTCCTTCAATAATTTTATGAAATAATTATTTGAAATTATTTTGTTTCGCTGCTTATCAAGTCATTTCATTTCAATAACTACACAATGTAGCAGCATATTTGCAACAAAGTAATCATGATATTTTTCTGAAAAGACGCATCTTACAGATAATTTTTGCTGAACAAACTAATGATTGGTTTTCATTAGGTCGAAAACATTTGACGACAAAGCATGACAAAACCTGACACAAAATGTCAACATATTGCCATTTTATAATTTAGCATAGGAGTCAATTCGAAATATGTCAAAATCTTGGCTATTTTCATTCAATCGACAACAGCAAATTTGACCTAATGAGTTGTTTTCTTATTTGCACTAAAAGGTTAAGGGGATCACAATGGATTTTTACACCACAATTACAAAAACTTTAAGAGTTACAGAATTGTACAGATAATGAATGAACAGAATATATTTAGAATTTGTTTATTTTTTTTGCATGTTTGAACTCACTAATCTCTGAAACGACTGAATTTATTTAGGGTATATTTGATCAAAATAGTATTAAATAACAAAAATAAATAAAATTTCACAGAAATGGTTTAAAATAATTTCTTTTTTCTAATTCTCAATTCACTTGAGTTAAATATATAGGATTTCAAAAAGTTCTATGATGAAAAACTTTGTACTATGTTGAGAAAATTTTCCTTCTGCTGTGCCAATTCTAACATTTTACTGCTGCAAATTTAAGCCAGTAATAAAATGCCGCAATTATATAGAAAACATCTGCCTTTGCTAATTTTAATTCTTCTGGAACTGAAATTTATGCAGTAATTAGACGTTTTAGCAATATTTGAACAAAACCCGGTCAATACCGTCTTCTTCTTGGTTATGCTCGCTGTCAAACTTTTCACCAGCCCTGCTAATTTTTATTCACCTCACAAACGTAAAAAACTTACTATCCAGTGTATTTTCCTATAAATTGGCACAGCCCCATAACTTCTAATTACGTAATAAAATCATAAAAGTATGTAATAGGCTTGAAGTTCTGTTTTTTTTTTTCAAAAGCATTACGAAAATGCTTCAATATTGCACAATTTCTAAAATTCATTATAATACTTCGCATTACTTCATCCACTTAACTATCTCAACTCTTTGATTATTTTTGAAATGAAACTCACCTTTTTGTGGCTGTGGTTGTGTTTTTGTTCCCATTATGAATAAGCTCACCAATAGAGGGGGCTAGTCCAAATCGCAGTTTAATCTTCACAGTTGACTCAGTAGATATAACGCGAATTAAAAGTTCATTAAAAAAATCGTTGTTCTTAAAAATAAGTGCACTTCTTTGTCAGAATAATTGTTAACATTTGTCAATAAATATATATATATCTTTTTCCTTAAACATTAATTTAGCACTTTTAATATTCTAGTCACATTTTTTACTTTAATTAAAGGTATAATATTTCCGTTGTTTTTCGTGTAATTAAAATACGTCATTTGTGGTTGCTGTAGATGTACATATATAAATAACAATTCAACTAGTCAATCTTTCCAGGGGGTCTTGACTTGAACCGTGGCGCTCTTCTGCGTTTTCGTATGGTCGGTGGAAACCAAAGTTGCGGCCACTCGAAGTGGATATCCATGTGTTTGGCTAATGGATGAATATGGTCTGAAAATTAAACGAGAATTGAAAAGACGATGAGATTTGAATCGATATTGAAATCAAACTGAACTTAACAAACTATATAAAATGTATGAAATACATGCTTATGTGTTACGAAACTATACCCAGCAAACATTTGGAAGATAAATGGAAAAGCGTTTCTCAAAGCGGTAAATACACTTTTATATACGTTTAATGATCGTCGAAACATGTATGTATTTGGAACGATTTGCCACCCGCTGGTCAAATTTGCTTTCGACTCTGCACCATTTTTGGTGTGGTTAATCGTTCCAATATACATCGACTTTTCCCCCTGTCGAAAATCCAGAAGAACAAAAAGAACTTTTTGGAAGAGTTCAAGGGAGTTTATCATTATTTGTATATTTTGGAACAGTTTTGGAAGATTCATACTAACATTCATCTGCTCAACTTCAGGACAGATATTTAGAAGAAGGTGGAAAGTTCTTACAATTGGCAATATTTTTGTGATCAAAAGACGACATTGCTTCCGCGTTCGAAAATGTTTGCTGGGCATGCATATACAATGGGTTTAAATATTAATACTGTATGTATGACTCTCTTTGGCGGTGATGAGATTAAATGGTATTGGTTATGGAAAAATATATGGAAGAAAACAGCTGTAACATGTGTTATCCATGAAGTCATTTCCACGCAAATGGGAAGATTTGGAATTAAAAATTGAAAATGAAAATTCCTACATACAATACAATAACTATTTTAATGTAGGCATTGTTGTTTCGTTGTTTCTAAAAGAACCTAAAAAATAATACGACATATGCAAATGTGTATTGTGCATTTGTACACATCTATGTATGTATGTATGTATGTACAACAGTGGTGGCTTTAAAAAAATTGTTTAACCTCTGCTACAAGTACCTACTGCTGCCACGGGGTAGTGATGTTCCGATACCACTACTTCGAAGTAAATACTCGAGTTCTTTGACTAAAACCAAGTATGTTTTCAGCTTCGGTGGGGAACGAGTGCATTGTAAAAGTATTTACTCGTAGGAAAATTAATGAAACTCGAATAAAAAATATGGATGAATTAATTTGTTAGCAACTCCCTTTTATTTAGAGTGGGAAGACTTGAAAGCCCACTGCCTAGCACTTTATAAGCTTGCTCGCAGCAGGGAAAATAATTTCTGAAAAAAGAAATTCGCTTTGCCTTTATACATAAATTCACAAATTCAGTTTTTAAACGGTATGTCCGAAGTCGAATTTTCTCACTAGCTATTTCATAACGAAAAGTCGCTTCAACAGGAGCCTGTTCATGATAGTGAAAAGTAAATATATAAACTATAAAAATAAGCATACATATTTATATTTCGATAGTTATTAGTTTTTATATTAAATTATAACTTTGTTACATAGTACCTACAAGTACAAAGTAGAATTGAGTATCATCATACAATGCTCTCCATATCATCAAGTATTTTCACCACCAAAGGGTAACAAGAGTTTGAAAAGCTATGCTACTATCGCACAATGTATTCATCGAGAATTTAACTGGTTTAATGCAGTTCTTACGGATTATTTAAAATATTTGTTTTCACATATTTAACTATGACATTTGCGAAAGCCAATTAGAAATGTAATTATGTATATTAAATAAATATGCTCAAAATTATGCCTTAAACATGTAATTTCGTTTTGGATATGAAAAATCATGCGCTTATCGCAGAATATTGCCAAAATATGCTCTAACAATTGGGCTTATTCTCTTCGTCATGACTTAAAAAGTCGTTGCATTGTTGTTTAGTTGTTATATTTAGCATGCTCTTTGCAGAAGGCAAATTTTACATTCTGATTAAATCGACCCGGATTCGACCAACCCTAGAAGTATGAAACACGACCAGAGAAAAATAGATACTAATATATATATATTAATTAAAATTTTAAGAAACTTGCAAAAGTCATTTGTTGTTTACATTAGAGCTGTCAAACAACTCAACATTATCGATATTATCGAAAAAGGGCCACTTCTAGTTTAGCACCATTTTACAAGAGGCAAAAAAAATGATTACATAGGTGAATATTTTGAGAATAAATTAATATATTTTCAAAATTTTCGCATAATAATATGTCAATTTATGCTTTAGATAACTTATTTTGAAAAATCCTCCCTAAATCTCCTGCCCTAAAAAAATGTATCGTTTGTATTGTTCTTAACTTAAATTTGTCTAATATTTTTCGTTTTCAAAACATCAAGTATTCAAAACCAAATGGGTTTCTTGTGATATACTTAAGTAAACATATTCGTTTATGAAATAATAAAAATGTACTTTCTGTTTTTGAAAATAATATTGTGTTTTTTTACAAATTCGTAAATTTTTTGAGTTTTTTACTATACTCTTATATAACAAAATTAAAATTTTATAGTACATATAACAAAAATAAAGTTTCGATAGCGGCGATAGTATCGATAGTGCAGCTATCGATAGTTTGCTAGCTGTAGTTTAAATGAAAGACATTAGAAATTATTCTTTTTTATAATATTAACATTCAAAATTCTAAGCTATTCCATATCTCCTCGGCCCGTTCCAATATTGCACGCGAATACCCTTCGACTTTTAAACATTTTTTTGAACTTGCCAGCAAATATTATCATCATTGCGATCAATTTCGGCATTTCGATTATACTCGTAGATCTAGTATTTATTTCCCTCTGCAAGATTTTGGCGTTTAGCTTTTTTCTTACTATTCATTTTAGACAAATTAAACAATTAATTCAATATTTCATATTCAAAAAGAAATTATTATCTGTGCATATTGTACGCCTGTGTAGATTTGTTTTCTGTGTTGGAAAACTTCGCTTTGTTGCAATCAAAGAACGTAGATTACAAAGAAGTTCCATTAGTGAAATTATACTGTGGTAAGAAATATTAGCTTACTTCACCACATCACAAATCAATTGGATTCAATCAGATTCCAATATCAATCAGCACAAATCAAATTTGTTCTGGTATGGTGAAATAAGCCAAAACATTCTGTTGGCATATCCGGTGAAAGTATGATGCTTCTTTGTAATCTACGTTCTTTGTTGCAATGCCTTCGTTTAAGTATCCAATTGTAACAGTTTCCTACAGTTATAATTTTATATATAGTATAGTATATATTTAGCATATTATCAGACATACATATTATTAGGTGGAACCCAAAAATGTTAGCAGCTTTTACATCATTTGTGTATTCTGCGCACAATTAGTGCCGGCAAATTTTGTTACCACTGTTGCCATAGTGGACGGAGTGATCACTCCGTCGCTGAAATACACAACATCCGACCAACTGTTGACAGCGTTACAATTTGTGCCAGAATTTCGTTTATTAGAAGTACTTATGTAGTTGAAATGTTAGGTAATAAATTAATAATTATCGCTAACAGACAGAATGGCAAAATTCTACCCTTATATATGCACATATACTCGTATACATATGTATATAGTTTATATGTACATATAAACATCTGTTTAAATTCTTGTAACTTAATTAAGGTGGCGTGGTGTTTTTCTGTAGGCTTTGACTGACACTAATCCATGACAATTTTGTAAATGTATCGAACCGTATGGAAATGTTTTTGTTTGTTTTATATTAAACTGCCATGAAAGGTCTGTGTACATATTTACATATGTATGTGTCTTTGTAAGCGAGTTGTTATTTACCAGGGGTGTTACAAAGGTAAAGATAGGGTCGAGATTTGATTTAATAAGTCTTACTTATGGTATTTAATAAAAATTAGGTTATTATCTGTTAGTTTTATTTTTTTAAAAGCCTACTTGTACATATATTTTTAAAGTAAAAAACAATGATCTTCATATATAATTTTTTGATTATTTGAACTTTATTTTCATTTTATTTATTTATTTTATATTTATATATATTGGAAATATTGATTAAAAACTAAACTTCAAAATTAAACTCGTTTAGCATTTTTTTAGCCATACATTTTCTTTTTTAACTGTTTTTAACTATCATATGGTTATAGGTTTAAAATTTTTCTGGCAACACTGTTCACAATGATGCTTAGCAAAAACCTACAAGAAAAATGAATTATCATTGCTTTGAGTTTGTTTGTTGCAGTAAAAGAAGAAGAGAAAGTGAAAAAGCTGACGAGGTTTTGAACAAGCAAACAAATTAAAAAATCATTGCTTTTCAAATACTATTACTTTATGCAATCTGAAGTCATCCTCAAGAACTTTGGACTATACCTTGTCGACAAGTGAAGTCGAAAATATCGACATATTTAATAATAAACAGGATAAAATAAAATTATGTTTTATTTAAATATGGTCATGAGCTCAATAAAATAATATATATGTATATATATATATATGCTAACTATGTTTTTAGTGCACTGTTGAATAGTAAATGCTATAAAAATTAAAAAATTTGAATCACCGAAAATTCTCCCTTAATTTTGGGATTTTTAGAAAAACTTTTGGTTATGGGTATATTGTCCATTCGACATTATGATTTTTCAATATAACTTAAAAATCCAACCTGCTAAAGGAAATTGTTTCATATGTGAAATTTGGCCGGTTTAAATGAACTGCAACCAAGAGTTTTTTCTAAAAACTCTTCAAACCACACTCTTTTTTAGCCATTGTTTGGCCTTACTCCCATTTATTATACAATTAAAAACTTGGAATGTATCTTCAATGTACAGTTCACATCTCGGCTTAGCACCACGGTTGCGTGCTTGCCTTGCAGGCGTAGGACCGGGGTACCATACCCAGTTAAGTCTAGAAAGAATTCTGATTAGGAAAGGTAATTATTTCTTAAATAGCAGTTAGCGCTAGAAGTTAATCGTTTTGCCTGTCCAAAGAAGAAGAAACTTATTGAATAAAGAAATCATCAAAGGATTCAGTTTTTAACATGAATTTCATATTAGATTTATGAAATTTGTATTAGTTAATATAAATCGCTGAATTTAATGTTGTTTTAAATAAAAATGTGTATGTGCAGATTGGATTTTTCACTGTTAGGATTGCTTTTAATTTTGAAAAGATTGGGTAAATCCAAGAGCCCTCTAAGCCACTCTCGGTCTACGGCCCTGATATCCATGACATACATATGTATGAATAAATATTTATGTATGTACATATATACGTACATATAATGCAATATAATCCACGATAATGGAACACAATCAGTGCAGTAAGCGTTCATTTCAAATAACCCAGGTGAAGTGTCCGTCCACACGCACACACACGCACATCAGGTTGGTCAAAGAAATGTTATGTATACGTAGCGCTGGCTACGGCGGAGGCTAATGCTTAAATTCATCCATCCATACACACATACACATGTACGCCTAAATATATGTATGACTGCACAGCGCTCTGCTTCTGCTTAGTAATAACACGAAAATAATACGCAGTAAGCTATGCCAACGATTATAAATCTAAAGTAATATTAAGTCAAACTTACGCACTAATGCCTGTTGGGCACGGAATCCCGACCTTTATCGTAATAGTATTCGTTCATATGAAAATTCGTATTTATACTATGGACTCAAGTTAAGTACCCACATTTGTATGTATGTACATATGTATATATGTATGCGTATGCTTATGTAATAAAAATGAGTTATTATTATTGTTAGATGTCAGCTAAAATTAAATTATTTTGCTATTTACCAAATTATGTCCGACATTGATTTCCACACTACTGCGAAATATTACATAAAATACAATATCCAATACTAGATGGCGGAAAAATAAGGATAATGTTTCATTCATTAATCAAGTAATTTTGAATAGGAATAAATTTGCATTCATCCTAAAAATAATTTTGATTAACAAATACATTTTTATTCATCACTATTCAGTGATTCAAATGACCATGTTTGGTTAAGTTATCATGCGCCAAAAGTTGTTTTTTTGTTTGTTTATATGGAAAGAAAAAAAATTAAATTATTTACATTTTACGCAAAATAAATTCATTTAAAAAAAACAAATGTACATAAGTAGAGTTTGGTGGTTATATAAATCAATACAGTATTTCAGTGATAAGGAAATCTCCAAAAGTATATTCCTGGACATGGACAATGATTGTGCTATAATGAAGAACAACTGGTCTTTCGTAGGTAGTATTTTTATATGTGCATATTCAAAAATGTGTCATTGCGAAAGTATATTCCACAACTTTTTTCATACCCATTTAATTTTATTATATTCTCTTTAGCTTACACAGAACAATTTTCTTTAATTTTGGCACACTGCTTTAAAAAAGGTTTTTTGTAAATCTGTATATGTATATAACCTCCTGATTTCACCTACATACATAATTATTAATTAATTTGTATTTAATTTCCCAAAGAGTTGGCAAAATCTCAAAATTTTTCTAGGCTAAGCCTTCCTAAACCTATTTCAGCTCACACCTGTGTTAATGCTTCATGTATCTTGTAGTTTTAATTGAATTTTAATGTTGTAAGCATGTAGCACCCTCTCGAAAATTATTTCTCAAACAAAGCTTCTTAAACATTTTTCATTTTACACCAGTATTGAAGAATTTCAGTTACCTTATTAATTTAATTAAATCAACGTTAGAAAAGGTCTCAACTCTCTCAAAAAACGTTTTGTATAAGTGGTTTCCTTTCACACCAACACTTTTATATTTTATTCAGCTTATAAATTTAGTTTAATATTTCAAGCATACTTCCTTTGAATCCCCTGTCGTACTTCGTTTGAGACCCATATCGCAATATTTAATTTAACTTGTTATAATATTAATTAAGTTTTTAAATAGGTGGGAGGCCTTTACATACGTACTTTTGAAATTAATTTGATTTAAACCTTTTAATTCAAAACCAATATTGAAAAATTTTGTTTGATTTTATTCCTACTTTTTTTGTCTCTTCAAAAATCATCCTTATCAAAAATCAAACCTCTAATATGTACCTTGGGAAAATTAAATGTGTAACATGTGTACGCTTCATTCGGTAGGTACCGGGTTCAAATCTTTACCGGGGCAAGCCATATCAAATATTATAGAAAAGTTGTTTCTAATAGCAGGCAATGGCAAACCTATATAAGTATATATATTTCTGCCATGAAAAAATTTCTCTTAGAAATCATTTGCCGTTCGGAGTGGGCATAAAACTGCGGGTCCCTCAATTTGTGTTACAACATCACGACGCACTCCACAAATTGTAGGTGAAGTTCGGCCAAATATCAAACTATGGTGTAAGCGCTAAATTACTTATTTATTTCTTTAATCTTGACTAGTTATATAATAAAAACAAGTAAGACAGAATTCGAGATCTGGTTAAATTCATTTAAATCACGTTCCAAATGGGCACTGCGCGCATACTCAGATCTACAGTTTTCACAATAGAACGGCAAAAGGTTATGCAAATTACGATAAGGAATGTTGAAATTTATACGTGCTAAGAGAAAAGGGCAATCATTACTATCAATAATAATACTAAAAGCAAAAGTCAGGGAGAATACAGAAGGTCTCGTTTCCAGGGACTTTAGGTTAATTAAAAGCAAACGGCTCCTCTACGATGGTATAGGCTCCAAAAAATTTAAAGACACAGAAGGGAAAGAGAAAGATTAAGAAATCACATTACTAATTATTACTTGACTTATTAAAAGAAAAAGTTGAGGTAAAAATTATACCATGGCCTCAACGACTGATTCTAGCGGTGACTCCGCGATACTATAAAACCCCGATAATGCACTGTGAATTTTTGCATAAGTAACTTTAGGGCACTTTTTAGTATTTAAAGACATACGAGGCTTAATGCACAAAAGATTAACATCCACTCCAAAAAGCAGAATAGAAACCAAGAGAGGCTAACTTATAAATTAGAATTGAGTGTGAAACTCAGTCAAAAGGTTTACTAAAATCCGTGTATGTATATGCAGTTGTAAATTGAACACAGCAGATCGAGAATCAAACTTTTACACATTTTAATATTATTATTTAAAAATTAATTTTTTTCAATGACAACTAATTGCCATTCCCTACAACGAACGTGCATGCATTCAATTCAAATTAGCATGACAAATGAAAATATAAAAATGAAACTGGTTCGCGCTGCACTTGTACTAAAATAGTTTAAAAGCGATTAACAAAAATTGGTTTTTATATATGTTTTTTCATGCAACTGACTTGTTTTTTCCGACAGGGTGCATGCATATGTATATATGCATGTATGTACATATGTATAAATGCATCAAATAAATATGTGAATATGTGAAGAAACTATTTTTTATTCAGCATTTTAATGAATAAAACATATTTGTAATTGTATGTTTATAAAACGATATTAAAAAAAAATGTTTAAAACAAAGATGAGAATGCAATTTTTAAAGTGAAAGGTGTTTGGATATATATAAATATTTATGTATTTATATAATGAAATGTTGGCGTGTTGAATTTTATAAGAAAAGTGTGGGATACTTTCCAAGAAAATCATACTACGCCGTGTCATACACACAAAGCATCATAACAAGTTCAGTCAAATTTATAACATAAGTAATTTTACAGTTATTCCAAATTCAGAATCCAAATTGTTTATCACTTTACGGCGTGAAACCGTGGGATCCTCAATCTGAGGTTGTTATACGCACACCACCAATTCTAGGAAAACATCGAGATTTATGATGTGAACGCCAATTTATTAATATTATATTACAAAACTGTTTTCCTTAAAATTAAAAATAAAATAAATACCGTTTCATATTATCTTGGTTAATTTTTTTGAGTTATCTAAATTATTTTGTAAGTTTGTTTCCGAAAGTAGTTTTAGAACCGTTTTATTTCTGAAGAAACTGGGATTACCTTGGTAGCTTCCACAACAGTCGGGGTTCTACGATACCGATATCCAGCCAAAGACTTCCACTTCGGCAGCATTCCCCAACATTTTATGATAACTTTTTCCACAATTTTCTTAAAATTTACGTGCGCATTGCTCCAGAATACTATGTATTACCCTACTTTGAGATGACTTTGGATTTTCAAGCACTACTGTATTTAACAGCTTAAGGGACTATTTTTTGATTAAAAGCGTTACTTCAAATGTCTTTAATCAGTTTTAAAAACACACCCAATTGCTAGATTTTTAATAATTAAAACTTTTTTTAACGTAATCAACTAAATTAGATCTGCTTATTTTTTACGTTGTGAATAATTCATACTCGTAGGAGTATCGATAACAGAGAGCGTAGGGCCGTTTGTTTAGCAATCACGATGTTCTTTTTCTTTTTTTTGCGTCTTTAGTTTTCCTCTAATTTTCCTTTAGAGTTTTGTACGTTTTCGTTTTGCATTGTTTGAAAACAAATTTCATAAAAGTTATAAATAAATAAAACAATCCCAAAACACTCCATTTAGATTATCTTAGAATAATTTAAGGAGTCCTTTTAAAAGAAAAAAATCAAAGACAAATAGAGATGTCCGCACGAATTATCGAGTTATCTGAATGATCTTTCTGGGACGCCGAAATTACTCATTTAAGGCACACTTTTTTCTTTATTTTAATGAGAGGTACTTTTCGCAGCCTCCTTCAGATGGTCAACGCACCGCACAGGGAATCCTATTGGCTGGGTATCCTAAGAATGCTATAATTTCTTCATATGGCGTATAGTAAATTGAAATGTTTTCCTCACAATTTCGGCTTTCCTGAGTATAAGAGCGTTTTTTGCTCAAAGTATTTAAAAAAGTTCAATATACATACATACATACATATGTGAAATGAGTGCAACATATATTAAAAAGAGCCGATTATGCCAAACTCATTGGATATCATGCGGAATATTTTTACATATGTACAAATAAATTATGTGTTGGTATACGCGTCTGTTTTTTCATATAAATCCTATGTCTAATTCATAGTTGTATTTCTTTGTAGTTTATACAAATATAACGAAAATTTGGGATGACCTTTTTGCCTAAGCCCCCTAAAACAATATACATACATATGTACATACATAACTGCCAAGTTTAAAAAGGCAAAAAAATATAAAATGCGTCTATACAGTGGCACAGACTTTGACTATGCGTGCGCGGCTAGTCATTTTCAACCCAAAAACAAATATTGTGTGTATTTGTTTGTACGCATGTGTGCGTATGCGTGCATTAAACTCCAAATTACCTTGAACTCATCGACGAAACATAAAAAATATATGTAAGTAACTTAGCACATTTGTACGTGTGTATGAGCGACATTAAAGGTGCTCAAATTTTCGAAGTAATTTTTCAATTTTTTTTATTCCTGGGCATTTTTTGGTTTCATTGTTTCTAAAAATGTATAATATAAAATTTCAGCCTGTTCGGTTAAGGTTGAAAGATCTGTAATCACTTACATAAAAATCATACACTCAAAACAAAAACATGGTATATATGTATGTATTTCCCCGCGAAGTTGAAACAATCGCCAGAGGACAACAAGTACATACATACATACATACGTGTTTCGAGCATTATTATTAACAACTTAGGCCATTTGGAAAGCGCACTATAACGGTTAAAAAGCCCGTTCGAAATCTAATTTTGTTTGAAAAAAACATTCATGTGACTGATTAATTAAATTAAAATAAATTTAGTTATCATACTTAATGAAAATCTAATCAAAATAAAATAAACGCTATTTTGTCATTTTAAACAGATCACGGTCCATTTGAAATGCCATTTAGTTCGTTTAAATAAAATTGTCTATTTAATTTAAGTGTACACAATATTTATGTAATTTTATTTAGTATTTTGTGCACCTTTCTTTACACTTTCAGTTCGCGCGGGGTATACTCGTACTGTGTCCGCAAGAGGTTATTCATTGTTCCATAATCGAACTCAACTGCCATACCTCACGAACTTTATTAACTGAAAGACTTGGATTTTTAAAACGCACTATACATTCGGTATAGCGTCAATAAATTGTATTTACTAAACAACAGTATTTTAAATTGCCGAAATATTTCACTGCAAAGGAAAGTGTTACGATAGTGGTTTAATTTATAGAATACACTTATACAGACATTACATAATATTTAGAAAATACTATACATTTAGCAAATATATACAAATATTTGCATTAGAAATAATAATAATAATATTGTAATAATAACATATTTGCATTAGAGATATACAATGTCAACTTCTAAATGTCAACTTCAAAACAAGCAATATTCAAGTTTTATTGGCACTGCATTGTACATACATATGTACATACGTACAGCTATATAACTCAGAACAAAAACAACGAACATTAATGGTAAAACCCATAAACTTTCATTAATTCGTCTTACATACATACGCACATATAACAATACATATGTACATATACATCTGTAATTAGGTATATTGTGCCACAGGAACATAACGTATGTATGTAAATATTTATTTTCACTCAGATTGCGCCAACCTCCAGCCAAAATCAATGTCAGATTTCCTCGATGTTGATTTGAGAAACAAATACAGTGGTCGTCCAGTATAACGAATGATATAATGCCCAGATCTTTTGCTATATCGAAAAGTGCGCTATATTGAAGTAGGATTTTTTTTTAAATTTTATAATATTCATTGAAATTTGTCGATTCATTTTGTGCAAGAAAAATGCAATGAATGGGAAAGAAATTGTTAATGTTTTGGCCTTATAGTTGGAATTATTTAAATCATATTGTGATATATGAATGAAGCTTATTACCTTAGATAAATGCAATTCGAATGGATCTTAAGTTTAAAATTTGTAAATGAAATTATGATGTATTTAAAGAATTTAATTTGAACAACAATGGAATTTGATTTAGCAATACAAATAAACTCAAACAAGTCGTCTACTTTTCAATTGCCTCTCGTCTCTTAGCGCACATAGCAAATGTTGTCGCTTTGCAGGTAGCCTTAACCCTTCAACTCCCACATGAATGTAAATCAATTCAGTAAACAAATTTCTTTTATATTTATAATATAGAGCTATAACATTCTCAACGAATGTGAAATGTTACACTGCGGAACAAAATTTTGCGGTCGGAGATTTTTAAGTCGATTTAGGGTAATTTGGGGGCGCTTATTACGAAAATAATATCAGTTTTGTCGAATTGGCTCTAGTTTTTCAGATAAAGATCTTTAAATATTTCACGAAAAAACCTAATTAAAAATACCAATATGGACTTAAATTATATTTTTATTGCGCGCCTGTATAAAAATAATACAAAAATAAAAAAAAATATATTCTTTTCATTAATTAATTAAAAAAAAATTACAAAAAACTTTTTCTGTAGGACCTCCTATGATGTCGTTGCTCAGGACAATCCCGTATTAAGTTCCAGCAGTAGTCTGCCATCATGTGGTCGTCCCATCGACCTTGGTATCTTTCTTCCATTACTTTTATGTCCTGGTGGAACTGTTCACCTTGTTCCTCGCTGTAATCGCCTAGGTTGTCCGGGAATTTGTTGAAATGACTATGTAAATAATGTAATTTAATGCTCATTTTAGCTCCTAGTTTGCGAAAATTGAGAAGCATATCAGCAACTAGTTTTGTATAGTCTGGTGATTTATGATTTCCCAAACAATTTTTGACTACATTAACAAAGCTTAGCCAGGCTTCAGATTCAATTTGTGACATATGGTTTAAGAATTCAGTGTCTTTTAGAAGGGTACGAATTTGAGGACCATCGAAGACTCCTGCTTTTAATTTTTCCATACTAAGGACTGGAAATTTTTTGCACACATATTCGAAACAGTCACCTGTCTTATCAAGGGCTTTGATGAACTGTTTCATTAGCCCAAGCTTGATGTGTAGTGGTGGGAGAATGATTCTTTCTCGGCTTATCAGTTGGTCATGAACCACATTTGCTGTTCCGAACCTCCATATTTTCTCTCACCGCCCAGTCCTTTCTAATCCAATGTTCATTTCTTGCACGACTGTCCCATAAACATATAAAACAGGGGTATTTAGTATAGTATAAATTGTCGAATTGCATTTACAAGTCACCCGGTCGATAACGTGCAGCGGCTGGCAGTCCCTTAGAGTTAGAGTTTTCAGGTACTTAAGCGAAGTCGTCGAATTAATGTTTAGTTGTATTAACTCACCCGACTTAACCGGCTGCCCTTGCTCTCTTGTAAGGGAAATAAAATATTTAAACCAACGAACTACTTGTTTTAATAATTTATATAACAAAACTTATTGAGGAATAATTAAATTAATACAACTGGAACTGGGTCATATATTTTTTTTTCATTAATTTCTTAAGTTTCGTTTATCTCAAGAACTAGAGCCAATCCAAAAAAAAGTAAAAACCCAGTTCGTAAGCCTGCTACTAATGTTAATAAAAACTATTAATAAAACCATGACCGCAAGTTTTTTTTTAAATTTTTGTTACGCAGTGTTATTTTTATGTAAATAAAGAAACGAACGTTCGTTAAATACAATAATTTTTTCTTTAAACTTTCGATATTTAGACATACCAATGTATTTAAAAAATACTTTCGTTATTTACAGCGTTTGTTATAAAGGCATTCGGTAAACTGAACGACCCCATTTGCGATAATTCGTTCAATTGAAAACACAAGCATTGAGGGTTCGAAATACCGAGCTTAACGGGCTAACAAGTACAAAAAAATAGAGCCACCTGATGCGCGATGGCGAAAGTACATATCTTTACACACTTAATATCGATTACCCTAGTATACGAATATTTCATTAATGAGTGGCACCTTGGTAAAGTGATTTTTAGACTACTTAATTTGACAGAAAATTAAAGAGTTACTACAAATTCAATAATATCGGTCAAATTAAAAATGTAATACACTCACTTATTCAGTTGGAAATCTGCCAACAATTATTAATTCCATGGTGCAACAGCCAGAATGTCATTTGGGTCCGCTGATTCTGAAATTGGCCTCCAATTGGCCTCCATCTCGTCAAGATTTGGAGATACAACGTGCTGAATGTTTGTCCCAATATAGTTTGACTTTTTCTCAATTTGTTCCAACACTAAGATCAATTTCACAAAAACTTATACAAAGATTTACATTTGTATAGATTTTTTCATGTTAGAGCCAGTCTAAAGTATCTACTAAAAAATCGAAAAATTGCATTTTTTTCGAGTTATTTTTTTTCTGAGAAAAATAAAAAACACAATGAATTTCTCATAAAAAGGCCTATTTAATATTGTTGGACCTTTTTTCTCGTATTTTCTGTATGAAAACTCTTGAAGTCTAAAAAATTTTTGAATATGCATGCAGTATGGCTTCAAAATGTAGAACTCTTGGAGATTGGGTTCACTTATTATCTTTACTTAAGGATTTCCATTTCCATTAATTGTGAACAGCCATCCAGGTTTGCGGAAAAACAAAGTGCTGCTGAATTTCTGTTGGGGATCGGTGAATTTGACGGCGACTTTTCGCATGCAATTAATGTAATAAAACATTTATAGGACACAATGAATCATTTACCTCAATCAGCACGTACAGTATACACACTCGGCTAAGGCCAATGCTTTTAGCCAATGCAATAATAATAATAAAAATAATAAAAATAATAATAAAAATAATAATAATAATAAAAATAATAAAAATAATAATAAAAATAATAATAATAATAATAATAATAATAATAATAATAAAAATAATAATAATAATAATAATAATACAATAATCATAATAGTAAGTAATAAAAATATAATCACTATTAAATCACGACTATTCGTTATGCACAGGGTTATCATAGATTAACGAAAATGTATAAATAAATAAATATTCCTTAAAAATTAAAACAAACGCAAATGGATACGAGTATTTCGCGGTTTATAGAAACGTAAAATCAATCAGCCAACATCCCGGTTAACAGATGTAGATAACTAGTTAATGTTAACCGGAAAATCGATGTTCAGCTATATTTCAAATATTTAAACTTTTTCAATATTTATTCAAACAATTTAGATGGTCTGCAATGAAAACTATGTTCACATAGATATGTATGTGCATATATTTTAAATGGGTAAGAACCAATCCCAATTTCTGGCAGCACTGGCAAACTAAGTCGAATATGTCTGTGGCGCAGATTGACAAATATTGCATTGTCCAGAAAAATAAACACTTTGGTTGGTAAATTATTTCTTTCTGAGTCAGATTTTGCTTTTACTTTTGAATTTTCAAACCAATTTTCAGTTATCAACCAAAGCACATTTGACAGGTGGTATGAGCTGAACAGCTACTTAAAGTTTTTCATATCACGGTTTTGTGCGCCTTTTTATTGACATTTCTCCGTCGACACTTAACAAAAAATACAAGCAAGATTTGTATTTGTCCGCCGCTACTACGGGTATCAGGCCTATTATATACTCATACTGTGCCATTGAACTTTATCCAAACTTATCTATTGCGCAACTTATCAAAGAAAATAAATATTCGGTTTACACAGTTAACAAGTGTCCGAATTACCGAGCTTCACTGTAAATACTTAAGTACCTAAAGAGATATGTATCTATGTACACGAAAATGAAAATAAAAGTATCTCAAAATTACATGTATCGATTGCACTTTCTACTTAAATACATTTCCCATAGCAAAAAAAAAAAACACCTATTTAGTTATTTATTTATCAAGTGTTTTTCAATAAAATTTTTTTTTTACAAATATGTGAGTATAAGGCAATACACACATACACACATATTTAACTATCGACTTATGAGTGGCAGGCGTTGGTACTTGGGGGATTGAACAAGTTTTTCTAACTGCAATTGGTCTCGTGGAAGTCGAAATGTGTCAAAATATTGGCTGCTTGCATTCAACGCATTGTCGCGCGAAGTGACAGTTCCCAAAACCAGTAAACAAAGAATATGGGAGAAAAAGGAATGAATAACTTCTAATTAAATAATATGTAAATATGGTAAAATACTAATAAAGTAAATTTATGCGCTCATTAGTAAAAAAAAAAGACAGATTGGTCTACTTGTACTTGGCAATTGTCAAAATCGGCAAAACCAAAGTAGCGGGATCTTTGGCGGCGCCACCTTCTGTATTCAATCCACCGTGATGCAAACCAAGCAATGCGTGCATTGTCACATACATACATACATACATACATACATATGTAAGTATGTATAAAATAATGGCTTCTCAAAAAAATCTAGTATATCAAAATTGAGAAAGTCTTCGACTCAAAAAAGAGAAAATTAGTTCACAGAATAGCCGTGGCCTAATCGATTTTTTCTTAATTTTAAAGTTAGAACCGGGCTTTTTTCATATTGCTATTTACGCATTAAGGTTTTGGGAAAATGCAAACAATCGACCACCCTAGTATGTACACATTTGTGTTTTTGTCTTACCAATGAGACACTTAATGGGTGAGTTAAGTTCATAAATCACATCAACGCAATGAAAGTTGAATAATGCTTTTTACCTTTGCTTATTGGTGTGTGTGTGTATTTATGTACGTACATATGGATGTACGTATACGATGAAAAACTTAGTTAATTAATTCCACATTAATTACATATGTATATATTAAATAAAAAATTTTACACGAACAATTTTAGTAACTGCATTGCGGGGCAAACCTGAAGAATTGAAAAAATTTCTGATTCAACACTGATACTCGTACTGCTTTGCAGATTGTGAAATACACAGTAGAATGTAACTGTACTTTAATTATAATGGAACAAAAAATCAAAACCGCTCTTATAATGAATCAACTAAATTGTTTGTGTACAATTAATTAATAAATAATAAATCTACATAAAGCAATAACACTGATAAAAGTTTGACTTCTCAGAAGCATCGATATTGAGAACCAAGCTCTACGGTGATTCACATATGTAAATAAATAAGTTTCGTTTTGTTGTTAATGTGGGGGTGGGAACACGACAACTGATCGTTCTAATATATTACAATCACAACCGTTACGTGCGAGGAATAGTTCCTTCAAAAATATACAGTGGCTCAAAGCGATTTTCGTACACATTTTTTTTTAAATTAAATGTAGGCTCGATTGATATGATCTATACAAATTCTTATAACGCAAAGTGTTTCAGCTATGGCTGTATAGTTAGTTCTGGTTGCTTATAAAAATTGCCATCGCCGTAAGCCCGAATTCTCTACCAAAAAGAATATCTAAAAAAAAAATTACGGCTGATAAGCAACGAAAGGCAATTTCAAAGTCTGAAATAAATCTACAGTCAAAAGCTTTACAAAGTCTAAATTAAACAAAAAAGAAAATTTGGGTTTTTACAACATGTACATACATTCTATGTTGCCAAATCTAATATTTTGTAGATATAAAATTTTTTTTAACTAAATTATTTCCAGCGCAAAATAATCTTTATTGCGCATCGAACTGTCATACTGATCTAAAAATTTTTGGTTACTGGCAAATTTTTCGGTATTAGCGTGCGCCTCTTTGTGGTAATTTGTAATAAATATTATTAAAAATGATTGTTCATTTTCTTCTTATGAGCTGCTGCAAAGCAATACGGCTATGATTTTTTTACACAGAATAAAAACCGTAATTTCTATGTAAATAACGCAAGCAAAACTTTTGAAATATGCCTCCCTTCCAGAAAACATGCACTATGTATTGCTATAATATGAAATTAAGAAATTCTTGGGTTAGTCCATGCCAAATCGATCAATGGTTGGAATCAATTTTTTTTCATTTGATTGAATTTTGTTTAGAATTCTTTTTTAATCAATTAGAAAAATTGTTTTGGAAAATTATGCAAATTTGAAAATTTCCCGATATAACGGATGTTTAAAGTTAATTTTTGGAATATTGCGAAAAGTTCTATAATTACAAAAATGGTTTTAGATTTGTTCTAAAGGTGATATTTGTGGCTATAAAAACAATAATTTATTAAATGCAATTGTTTAAAATTTCAAAATTTTTATTTTATTCAAATTTTCGAATTTTTTTCATATATTTAATATAATTTATATACATATGTATGTATGTATGTATTTATGAATCTGAGTTTTATTTGGAATTTGGAAGAAAACGACAAGAAAACTTGAAAGCCAAAATGTGTCTACCCTACAAAATAATCAAAATAAAAGGAAATTATTTGTGGGAAGTCACTGTTAGTATTGATTAGCATGTAAAAAGTAATTATAAAAACCTAAAGGACATTTTTTTAATTTACATATCGCCGAATGAAGTATTTCAAGTGATTAAAACTCTGAGGAAAACGGCATAAACTGATTTTTATATTTCCACTATCAATCGTTACAGCTCAACCAATATTCCAGCAAATGTGCGGTATATATTTTTTAAATATACTGGAAACTTCAGAGAATCTAAGAGATTGTATGTGGAATAAAATAATATTTACAATTACCTACTACATCATATCTATTGTAAATTGACGAGTTCATATTTCACTTAGATATTTTTTCAATAACAACTGATTATTCTCTTTTTGTCAACTGACAGCTTTTCATTCAGTACAAAAAATCCTCTATAATGCCCATTCAAATGACACATTAGCCATTGAATGATATACAATATAGTATGTACATACATATATATTTTTTTTAATGTCATACTCTCACACTAATTTTAACACATTTGAAAATGCATTTGACGGCAGTGAGACGTTAATATTTACATGCATACATACATACATATGTATGTACATATACATATGTATATGTGTGTGTGTGTTTGTGCTACATATTGCCCCATTATGGACAAAGTGCAATTTAATTAGCAGCAAAAACATTGTAAATGGATAGCAGCTGTGGAATCCTGCTGTGAGAAGCATAAAACGTAGGAAACTTAGAAGCTGCTCTGTGTTTTTATTTCATGTGGCACCTTTGTATTAGAATAAAAATAACTTCGGTGACAAAACAAAGGATCCGTTCATTTTGTCTGCACTGTACATACATACTATGTATGTATATATGTATGTAGATTCCCAACCTCACGTTTCCGCTACATCCATATACTTATCTACAAATAATACTACATATTATGTACTTTACATGCATAAATAAGTTCTATTCGCGATTTTATTTAACGACATGTGTTATTTTATTAATATGAATTGGCGACTATTTTCATTATCAAATCACAATTTGTCCCCTAATAGAATACTGTGATCTATCAACCATTTAATTTTTTGCTAAATTCCAAAACTGTAAATTTGAACTCACTGCATCAAATAAATAAATAAGAAACAAGAAAACTTTAAACGCTCTATGCTGATGCACTGACAAAACTCGCCCACCTGACGTTTGTCAGGTCCACTGCGCTTAAAATTACGTATTCTTTATATGTACATATGTACTTATATTCTTATACTACATATTTTTTGATCCAGGAAACGAAATGTAATGCAGCTTCTTTGTTTTCTACGTTTCACTTACTTACTTAATTGGCGCTATAACTGCTTAAGCGATTTTGGCCGAAATTCTCCCACAATTTGTGGTATTTTTTCGTTGCAGAAATACACTCGGAGGTTTGCCATTGCCTGCCGAGGGGCGACCGTTATTAGAAGAAACTTTTTCTATAATTTTTGGATGTTACTTGCCGCGAGCTGGATTCGCACCTGGGACCCACCGAATGAAGCGCGCACACACTACACACTCGGCTACGGCGGCCGCAAAAATGAAAAGTAAAGTATAGTACTAAGTTCGCGTTTCACGTGACCAATTTGAGTTTCGTCTGAGAATGGAAAGCATCGTGTATACTTTAACCCACCCGTGACAATATATTTATTTATTTTTATTCCAAGCATAAAATACGGTGGGTTTTATTTTTAATGAATACATCTATTGGATATTAAATGTGACAATCTCTCTACGAAACCCAGAAATCGTGTGTTGATTTTTTTAAAACGGATAAACTTTTGTATACAATGCTTAGTTTCCTTTTTCAACTTAATTATGTATTTTTCCAACGCGTAGAATAGCACAAATAATTTTAATGATCCATATCCAAAGCAACCTAGTGTTTTAAGTGTAGCTAACGGTACACGAGCTAAAAAAATACATAATACGTTTATAGCAATATAATTGCAGCAACAGTAGACTCGTATAACGGCGCAACAATTTTGTACTCCTATTAGGCGGTTCGCTCATTCCATTCACCATGTTCATGCTCATTGTGTCCACCTACGAATGAGCACTACAGAAATGAAACAAAAACAAAAAATAAAACAAATCGCGCAAAGGATAAAATACGAACACAATAATAAATCCAGTGTCAAAAAAACCTATTTACCACACGAACACAACATTCCATCAAAGTGTGCCACTAGTAGGCCCAGTTTAGGGCAGATAGGGAGAAAGTATTTACCTTTAATGAAGTATTAAGGAGCATTTATAGGTTGGGTTCAGAGGGTCCTAGCTTCTATAGTTATTACATTTTTTCGCTTTATGGCATTGTTTGGCCATGGTTTGGATTTTCATTATCAACGAAACGAGAGGGAAAATCGCGAGGAGCATTGAATTTCAACGGCCTCTAAAGAATCGTCATGTGACACTGCAACAGACGAGCATGGCGTGACAATGGAGTGGGTATTGGCAGGCAATTGTAAATGACATACATATGTACATACATACATACATACATATATGTATGTATATGTATGTATGTAGGTATCCCATGGCATCGACTGACCGCTTACTTTATTCTATAAATCGTATTATATGTATGTATGCGTGCATGTGTGGGAAAATGTTCATATCATTTGGCGGCGGAGGTCAAATTAAAATGAAACATGTGAATGCATAGCTGGAAATACACACATTTGCTTTAATACTTTCATACAAAAATATACATATGTACATATACATATATGTACATATACATATATCTACATATACATACATATGTAGTATCTATGTATAAGTAATTGCAAGTAGTACGTAAGGTTTAAATACCGTGGCATATCAAAATTTATTTTTTTATTACAGGGTGATGAAAGGTACCATTTACAATATGACTTTTATGACAGATTAAAGCTGTCAAGATTTTATGGTATTTTTATTCATTCGCTGTAGCGGGCATAATGAGGCTGTCGCAGTAAACAAATAGCTGCATGCATTCGTACTTGTATGCATGCCCTGTCGGGAAAATAAGTCAGTTTCAGGAAAAAAACATTTATAAACTAATTTTGTGAGAACTACTTTTAAACTCATTTAATACAAGTGCAGCGTGAACCAGTTTCATTTTTATATTCCCATTTGTCATACTAATTTCAAATGAATTCATTTTTTAGTTGCTGAATATAAATTACAATAAAGTAATTGAAAACGTACTATTCCAGATTGAATTGAATTGAACTTCCTACGGCATCGCCATGTTAAATAAATCTATTTGTTGTATGGAATGTTAAGTAGTAGTCATTGGAAAAAGTAGTTTTAAATAACTTTAACTGAATAATAACTTAACCGCAGGGTGCTTATACTATGTACATACATATATTTACAAAAACTAGTGCTAGGGAAGTTGCAAAAGAAGTCCAAGAAGAACATCCTGGAGCGGTTTGGAGCGGTTTTAGTATCTATTTCATGCACTACAACGAAACATTGCTTTACGCAATTTTATGCTTTTCCCATAATTTATCTAAGCACACAATGCATTTCTGGTTTAAATTGATTAAAAGTATTATGCGGGTAGTTTTGAGCAAAAATATTACGTCACGAATTCAAGAACATGTTTTTGTTACCCTAATTTTAGATTTTGCGATTTAATTTGGGGTTTTGTGTACATAATTTTTATTACTCAATTACGCCCACAATATGTGCTATGTAACATTCTAATTTAATTTTCACTATTACGGAGGTGTTATTTATTTTCAGTTACAATATTTTAAATAATGTAACTTTTGCATTTTACAATAACTTATGACACAGTTTATTTTTTAACCATGTGACCGCTGCTAAAAATAATGATATCAAAGTGGTCTCTGGTCAACCAAAAGGGTTGGGCAACTCTGCTCTAAAAGCATCGGATACTCATACATATCGAATTTAAAACATTCGATTTGCAAACTATCGACACTAAATTAAAAACGAAGTTCAGTCACAATTTATTATAAAACGTTTTCGGCTTGCCCTTAAGAAGTGCTTACACAAGTACTCACCATGTCTAATTTGAAAGCTCAAGTTTCGTTTTATTTTTTCTAATTTTGGCGCTTGTATGCACCCAATGTGGCACTTCAAACCTTTGCAAAGTATAATGATTTAAAATTAGTATTATTTTGTGTTTATTCTGTTCTCTATTGAAAATTTGAACATAATCAGCTATTTTTCCTACGTCACAAATGAAATAAAGGTTTAAGACCCAGGGATGAAAGTGATTTGCATACTATGCTAGGCATTTTATGCATTTTTTTCTGTATACAAATATTAGTTTTTTCATAATTATAACGCCACTTCATGTCGACAACATATTACTTATTATTTTGTTTACTTAATTTTATAAAAATATGTAACTCATTCTACAACAAAAGCCATCTTAATCCAACTTCAAAAATTTAGCTAATACTTAAAAAAAATTTAATCAGAATCTTAAACAAAAATTTCTTTATGCAGTTTTATAACTCATTCAATTTTAATGTTATAAAGCGCAGACAGTCCTCCGCATTTTCTTCCATAAAACGCATAACCCAGTTTGTTCATTGCCTTTCGCTTAATTTGCTTGAAATTTCGAACAAAGTTTGAAATTTGGATTTAAAGGGGTTTTGTTATAAAAAGTACCATGTTTTTATAAAAAAAAATTATGAAAATTAAATAAAAATAGCCAGAAGCTTGTGAATACATATGTACATAGAACATAAGGTCTTAAACGCGGTACAAGAAGCTTCGTCTGCGTTGGAAATATGTACCAAATGGAGCAGGACTTGGTTTCACTCAGTGTTTCCAATCGTTGCTACTTACCGTCACCGAAGTTGAGAAAGTCAAATTTTTTAAATTAAAGTAAATTCATTTTAAAAAGGTCACACTCTCGCCTATAATCAAATTTTCAAGTATGTATGTCGTTAAGTTTTGAATCAATTTTTCTGCATTATACATATCTAAATATTTAATATAATTATTACATAAATAAGTTCATAATGAATATCGTGAACATGTGCACCTTCCGCCAGGAAATTTTATTTCAATTTCATTGAATTATTTCTAGAAATTTGATGTGTTATTAATTTTTTATTGCCGTAATTATGGGATGTGTAGCAGTTCCCAGACAATGAGAGCTAACAGAGATATACAAAAGGACGTGCATAAATACGCTTGTACCTCCCTTCAAAATATTACATACATACACACATACGTGCAATGTAGATATGCATGTACAATATGTGCTGCATAGAACCAAAGACAGAGCAGAATTCGATTTGTTAATTTGTATTGCAGTAGTACATATTACTCGTGCATATAATACTCTTTCTTTTTTTCTGCATTCAACTCGAACGGGACTTATGACTTGGCGTTTGTTAAATATGCGTACGAATGGGAATTGACCTTGAAGGAACACCTGTTAAGAGTCGTTGTTTTGAATTGTTAATCATTACTTGAGAGCCCGACCATGTGCTGCTCTTGAACTTAAATTCATTTTGAGAATTTAAAGTATTCTAATGAACTTCTTTCCAACAATAAGTGCATACATTCATACATATGTACATACATTCATACATATACTATACTGCATACACGTAAATAGATAGTGCAGATAAGTAGTGGAACGACATAAATGACAAAACTATAGAGCTCTAAGCCCCTTTGTTTTTAATTTTACAATATGAGAGATTGACTTTATGCATAAAAATGAAAATACAAAAAAAAAATTTTGCTGTACCCTGACCCTACGATCGGTCCACAATTGTAGCATATGTTTCAGTTCGTTTGCAAATTGCAAAAGGTGTTTTGCGTTTATTTTAAAATGGGTAATTTACAAAAAAGGAAAATTGCTTTGACAGTGAGTACAATGGCGTCATAAATTAAGGAGAACGAAAACTAAAAGAATATCCAAGAAACCAAGTATTTGGATGAGAGGTTGGTTAAAAAACTTAAAAGTGTACGTGAAGTGAAATGTTGTTGTTGTTGTTGTAGTGGCTAGTCACGCCCTGTAAAGAGCGGATTCACCCGGTGTCATTGCTGTCAAACTCATCCAGGCGGAGGCCCATAAAACGTGCTGTTTCGACAGGATTGGACCAGCGGGAGAATCAGGTAAGATGAGTAGGTTTGAGAGGGCATGTCCGTCACCGTGCGGAGTGTGACGTTCTGGCAGGTCTGCAGTTTCATCCACTGTATTCTACTGGTTCCCGGCGACCACACTGGCGCAGCATAGTTTATTACCGGCCGGTCAATCGCCTTGTATGTTGCCAACAACGTTTCTTTGTCTTTGCTCCAAGTGCTGCCGGCTGAGCGACTTGAGGATATTGTTGCGGCTCTGTACTTTATTGGCGATTGCGATAGTGTGAGCAGAGAAGGCGCAGAGAAGGAGAGCAGGCTGTCAAATGTAACCCCCAGAACCCTCTGATAATTGAACGTCGGAATGGGGGTGCCTTCAATATGGATATTAAGATCCAGCCTGAACTCCTTCGTCCAGGTGGTAAGGAGGGTCGCCGAGGACTTAGTAGAGGGCAATGCCAGGTTTCTGCCTGTGAAGAAACTGGCAAGGTCGTAGAGATATCCCTTCACTTTCGAACACAGGTCATCAATTACATTGCCAGTGGCCATTATCGAGCAATCATCGGCATATGAGACTATTTTGACTCCTTCTGACGGTTGAGGAAGCTTGGAGATATAGTTAAACCAGAGTGGAGACAGGATACCATTCTGCGGTACCCCTTGTTTGAAATAAAATCATTTTATTTTAAAAAATATCCGTCTAAATGAGCGCACTTTCAACGCTCCCACCGTTCCTCTAACCGAAAATGTCGTGTTACAATTTCAGAACAATTTTGCTGATTGATATTAGAATGTGAATTGATGCAATTGGTGATTCTGGTGTGGTGAAATAAGGCAACATTTCTTACCATAGGAAACTAAGCGCCATGCAACTTCTTTGCAATCGAGGTTCTTTGCCATCATACTTAGAATTTACCTCACATCAATCTGCTGACGAAACATAAATTTTGTCACCGTTCGCTTGGCGATTCTACCGAACCGATTTCGAAATCAAGAAGACCATTGGAAAGATATTTTTCTATAGATGAAGAGAGTTTTTAAGAGCTCAGTATTCATTGAAAATTACTGGGCTCCCACCTATTAACATTTTTAGTACATAAGGGGTGTAAGGTTAGTAAAATATAAAAAAACTTATAGAGAATACTTTAGTCGATTAGGGTTGCTACATATTAAAACAGTTAAAACAAATATAATATATTTTTCTTTAATAAAACACGGTAATATGGATATCCAACGAAATACTTTTGAGAATTATTTAGCCACTTTGTATTCTTGAGTAGGGTTTCCACCTATTACAGAATTTAAAGTATATAACTGAGAAAGCTTTACACACTATAAACTCGTGATTAATAATTTAATAATTTAAAAAGTAAATTATGTGCGTTCATTTGCATTAAATTTTCATAAAACTTAAAGCTTATAGAAAACACTTTACCCAAGATATAGAAACTTTGAATAAAATTCTTATTTTGTATACTGTTTTTTTATTTTTAATTTGTTGGTTTTTGGTATATGCACTAATAGAGATTACGTTAAATTTGATTTATCTTCGTATTTTTGTTGTTTCTCTTTTCTCTTATTATTTAGAAAGGTTACGTTTAATGAGCGAATAAATAATTAAAGCTCTTTTTAATTTCCAAATCAGAAGATTTTCGAAGAGCTTTTGTATATTGTAATTTATTCAAATTGCCAAATAAAAAAAAATGTTGCAGAACCGTTAAAAAGATTAAACGACACTGAAAACAAAATCGTGACACAATGGAAACAATAAGCCAGCGTATTTACATATTTTCACGAGGAAAATATCGACATCACTTGCAAGTGAAACACTAATTTCGCAAAAAGTTGAGGTATTTGTGCTAAAATTAGTTTCTATTAAGTATTTGAAACAATTTATTTCCGTTGGTTCATTGTCGCATATTAAAAATTGTCTTAAGCGCAAAAAACTGTTGCTGTGAATAGTAAAAAATTCTTGCTAAAATCTATTGGATGCTTCAATGAAAATTGTGCGCGTTTTTTTTTTACAAAAAATCTTGTTTTGCCTGACTTTAAAGCTTATTCAAAGCCAAAACTTGTAAGCACTGCTTATGAGACTCATTTAAGCTCAGGATCCTTTGGGGTACAGCTGAGAGACTTTCTTTTTCTATTTTAACATATATCCCTTAGATCGAATTAGTATCCTGAATGAATACAAATTGGTGATACTCGTATACAATACAAATATTAATGATCAATTTTTAACATCATTATCCATAATTGAATCATTGCGACGGTATGTGCGTAAACTAACTAACTAACTAACTAACTAACTATGTGCCCACTAACTTGGATTTTGGTGAAAAGACAAGAAAAATAAAAATGCTTTTACAATTTGTATATGTAGTTGTTTATGTGCAAATAGGCACGTATGTACATATGTATTACTATTTACATTTGTGTTGAACTGATAGTTTCGTTTATTAACCACCTGCTACTCCTAGATAAAAATCAATTAAACTATTAATTAAAATATCCACTTGTTCAATATACTTGAGTAAATACATCTATGTACATATTATATATGTATGTATGTATGTTTGTTCATACTTACGTATTTTAATTCTAGTTCACCTACTGTTTACTTGTCCGGAATAATAAGAATAGAAAAGGGCGTTTTAAAGGCAATAGTGCCGATTTATTTGAAAAAAAAAAAAAAAATGTATCGCCGTATTCTCCTAAAATGGATCATTTTGCTTATTTTCATGTATCGAATTATTTTTAAAACCCAATTTAAGAATGAAATATTTATGGTTATATAAATTATTACCAATCATATTTTATATTATTTCATTTAGAAAAAATCTGTTTTGCTCGTTTTGCGAATATAATATATTTGGGTTTGGGGTTTTAATTAGATTTGGGTCAGTCAGAAAAGATGCGCTCAATAAAATGCAAATAGTAATTTTAAACAAGAATAAGCGGCCAATTTAAAATAAAACAATTCAATTCTCTAAAGGACATCTCAATATTTTGTATAACTTTTCTCATTATTTGTTAACATCTATAATCTATACTATTATATTAAATTAATTTATGGAAAATGCTCTGCAAAAAATATTGTCATAATAATGACATTTTTCATTCTATTTTTTGACTTTTTTTAATTAACTGATTTAGACTTATGTATATTGCATCATTGGAAAGGTATTTTTCATTACTTTGCAAATAAACTCATTCACGTCCCAAATTATCAAATATCATTTTCATGATTCCGTTGAAAACTACATTTTTTTAATTTATTTTCAAATCAATCCATCTTACGTAAATCGTAATATGTACATTTTGACGGAAGTCTTAAAACATAATTAACTTTGAAATTCTGGTGGAATTTGGTGAGGGCCTCTAATGTATGTATGTATGAATATTCTTTAAGTTGAACTCCATTTTTTAATAAATTATTTAGGTACACATAAAACCTATTAACGTTTATATATGTACTATGTATACCTGTTTTACCTGTTTAGCCCTGAGTGAAATTTTATCTATTTGAGGTTTGATTAACTTTAAAAATAAAATGCACACAATTTAATAAAATGTGAATGAATGTAATAAGAAGTACGAGTATATCTTCAGAGTGTTTCGAAAATAGTACATAGTACATAGTAATCCATTGTATTTATATTAGGGTCAAGTCGAAATTTTTATAATCTCACTCTCTCCGATTGTTCTTTACATGTCGTTTATATGTTCATATATGTACATAAAATATTTAGATGTCATTCAATGCGCACTACAGTTTCCCGTGTATTTTAAATGGGGGAAAGCATATGAGAGCATGAGTGTATAAAATCTTTGAAAATCAAATTTTTCAATCGATAAATTCTGCTTCTCTTCAGGAGGCTTCTAAGAAAGACTCCCAATTGTTTATTCAACCAAATTGTTTATTTAACCGATTGGTTTAATAAATAGAGTTAAATAGGGGCTGAGAGCATTCAAATTTGGATTTTACGTTTTTCCCATATCTTTTTGAAACACCCTAATATGCATGCATAATAATAAAACGGGAACGCTAATCATGAGCTTAGATTCAAAGAGGAAAGTGAGAACAAATTTTATTTTCCAACACAACAAAAATTCTAGAATTTTTTACTCTTCATTAAAATATTATCGTTTGGACGACATGCTAGCACAAAGAAGTTATAAATAAAACATACATATATGTTGGCATACATTTGTAAGGACTTTTAAATAAAACTTGATGCACATATGTACATACATACACACATGATTCAATAATGAAAGGTTTGATACATAAACAGCTTTGCTCCTCACTCTTCACATGACGTCTCCCTTAGCTAAACAGTCTTACTTCTTTGAAAATTTATGTATGAATCTTATCTAATATTTTTAAATAATAGTAAAATTCCAAAAAAAAAAAACAAAAATTTTTAATCCGCTGATATTTTTCCGGAAAACTGTGACAATTTGAGTAAGTATTTTATAAAAATGTAAATTTTTTATATAATGCAAATATGTGGTTTTATTTGATATTCATTAGGTAATTTGTGCATCTAAATAAATCGTGATTGGTATACTGAGTGATCGTTTCCCTGCATCTTAGCCCGTTAAGCTCCGTGTCCTAGTTCATTTTTATCTCCACCCATGTGCGAGCGTGAGTTAGCAAGACCTTTGCTGTTCCCTATATTTTTTATAGGATTTCTTTCCAAATCCCATTGCTCGTTGTGATCGTATCCCTACTCTTTTTCACCTCCACCCCTGTGCCATGGCTTCCTTGCCAAAGTGAGTGGGCAATCCGAATTTCGACAATTTAAATTAGTATTTAAAAGAAAATCAAATATTCTTAATAAAAGCAAATATACATCTTTAATTAGGACCTTAGGGTGTGTATGCCATTAGAATAGATGATAAGCATTTCTGCCCAAGTGAAATATTAGTGTAGATATTAGTTGTTTCTTAATAGGTTGCTAATAACTTGTGTTCCCGAACTTCACTGTCGCCGTTTTGTAATGGTTTTCTGCCCAATTCTATATATTCTATGTAAATTGTTGAAACGTAATCCAGTGATTACAAGTTATTTATGGTTATGTACTTTTTGTATCATACATTTCTCTGTACGAAATATAATTTAAAAAAAGTACTCACTTCGTTTGAAACCATCAATTACCTTGTTTTTATAATCATGTGGAGTTTTTATAATCATGTGGATCGCTAAAAGCTCGATTTACGCCGTTTTGTCTTACGTCGCGATTTTTCGGAGCCGACCAAAACATAAATCATACGTACATATGTATAAGAGAAGTCTCAACAATTGGAACGTGGGGAGTTTGTGTGAGTTTTAGTGAATGAATTAATATGGCTCACCTCACAATATGTAATATTGGAGTTCAAAGGAATTTATGTTGCTTGGTTTTTATAAGAACAAAGAACTATATCACATGTTTTTTAATTGTGATCTACAAAAATTTGATTGTACCAGCAATTTCATATATTTACCACTAAATGTATAGAACTCTATTTATTTACTTATAATAATGATATTTGTTAATTAAAATCAATGTTTGCATAACGAAAGAGTTTCAAATCGGAAGAACGCATCAAATATTTCGTAGACTACGAAACATATTTGGATTTTATGTATGTAGCTTAAATTCTACAACTAGTTACATATTTTGCGTACTTGTTAAACATTTTTTTCCAAAAAAGGATTACATTCTTCCCCTTTTCTACTTCCTTCGAAAATGCAAGCTTTTGTACGGGACAGCTAGAAATTGGCTGTCATTATGTATCAAACCTTTAATAATTGAATCATAACATATACATACATACATATATTAATTAATATAATTTGAACAAAGTGAATTTGCAAAACTGAAAACTTTTCAAATAAATATGATGCATACATAAATAAGTACATATGCACATACATACATACTTATTCAGTCGTTTGCAATTCGAATAGTCGCTAATCAAAAAGACGAAATGCTTTTCACGGGAATATTGTTACTACGAGTTTACCGTTTACGGAAAAAAATTTATTGCTTCGCTATCCCAGTTGAGTTTTCATTCAATATTGGCGTAATCGCGAGAATTGCGAGTGAAAATTTACACTTACCCTTTTGCTCTCTTAATCTATGTATGTACTTATGTAGGTCTGGTGAAATTGCAAAAATTGTTTAAGCAATAATTAAAAATTAATCAATACATCGTTTCATTTCCGAAAGAACTCAAATTAGAGCTGGAAAGTTATCTGGTTTTCAACATAACTTGCAATGCATCCGATATTCATTTAACAATGTAATCGTTCGTATCTATAGTAGAGTGAAAATATGTGTTGTCTATTTCGAGATAAAATCACCAGATAAGATTTTATGCCATTCGAAAACATCTTTCACATACGTATGTAACTTCATGTTTATATCTACATATAGACTTGTTACATATGTGCATTTTTAAATACGTGTGTATGTACATCTGAATGTATATGTATGTAAATTATAATATTATGAAGCAACTGGGAGATTTTTGTTTAATGACTCAGCTATTTGTTCATGTCAAGATAATTACATATTTACATATATTTTACACGTTACACTCATTCCGAAAAAAACATTTAAAAAAGAAAATAGCAGAGTACCGCCACAAGTATCATATTTCTAGACATCAAAAACTCGAGAAAGGTAGTTCTAAATCTTACAATTCATTATTGCACTCTGAGTAAAAATTAAGATTTATTTTCATAATAGATAATCTATGGCGGCAATTTCTTACCCATTACCTGAACATTTTTTTTAATATGGCATCCTTCTATGATCGCGCAAAAATCTACATAAATTGGCATTTTATATATTTTATACATAAAATATGTGTGCATATGTATGTATGTAAATGAAACAAATTTCCAATACCGAAATTTCAAAATTTATCAAAAATTAATGGAAATTTCTAGCGTCTTAAGGATTGCATATTACAATAATACTGAATAGGTTAGAGAACTGCTTGCCCAGTAATTTTATATAAATTCTTATTAGAAAGTTGGATGATTTTTTTTTTGTTTTTTACAATATTTGATTAGAAAGTTTGATGAAATTTTTTTTTAATTTTTGTTTATATTCGCGGTTTCAATTTCAGTAAATATTTTTAAAGTTTGAAATTTTGACTTACATATATCGATTTTTTATGTAACTATTTTAATAAAAAAAAATAAAGTTCATTATTGGAAGATTACAAACATTCTAAAAAAATCACCATATGGTCAATTGTTGGAGATACTGTATACTAGGGGTGTCCTTATTTGTAAGGGGAAATTTCAAAATGTTTATATTACAGTTTCCCGGCCAGAATTTGGTTCCTTTATGTATTTAAAGTAAACAGTTAAAATTTGGGGTCAATACGATAACATTTAGTGGGCCCGGAAGCCACCTGAAAAATTTAATAGGTCAGTATGGGCAAATATTGTACATTTTTATTTTTTTTCATACATATTACATATTTAAATTTATATTTTACATTAAATCAATTTTTTTATATGATTTGTATTTTTTGCGATACGATTCAACAATTTGGAGTACCAACTGCTTTTCCTCTTTATCATTCGTTAAAATTTTGTTGTAGTCTTGCAAAAATTTTATTCCTCTTTCAGCGGGATCATTAACAACTTGTAAGTTGCGGCAAAAAGTCCAATTATTTTCGAAATCTGAATTATTTTCCCATTGGGATGGATCCACGCCCAAAAAGGCTGAAGATAACCCAAAATTATTGAAAAAAAAATTTGTCTTTTCTGAAACAAAATCGCTAAGTTCGTAAGTTCGAAAATCTGTCAATTTTGAGTGGCTTCGGCTATTTTTTAAATGAACAACTGGTTCCTTGCTTTTTAATTGTTTTATCATTTTACGTTTTTCTGCGTGGGTAACTGATAAGTCAAAAAATGATAACGCTACTGTTTCTTTGGCGATGTACCATAAGTGGTTAGACATTTTTTTAATAATAGCTTCTGAAATTGTTGAATCTGTATCTGTATAATTTAGAGCGTCTTTAATAAAGAAAAGATCTTGATTAGGTGCTTAATTCGCATTTGTACTTCCGAACCAACTTTTGATGTACATTTTAACAATGAAAATACAAATATCGCGGATGCCACTCAATTCCCTGGTTGTAAGTTTAAACTGATCACGTAATAAATATGCTTTGAGACAATAGATTGCTTTTGCCATCCACCGTGCGTTGCTGGTTGCACCTGGAGCACATAAATTAAAGCAATCTGCACCAAGGAAAGTTAAAGCAAGTTGTAGCATTTCTTTGTAGTCATCGCGGCTATGCGATTTTTTCAATTGGTCCTGCAAGAAGCTTACAAGAGCGTCCCGTTCCACTTGGCTTATTTTTGATGCCACAAATTTATCATCAACACTAGTTTTAAACAAGGTTTTCTTAAGGTTTGGCCAGGCCTTCACAAATCGTTCAAACAAGAGTATTTCTGGAGCTGAGTTTGACATCATCTTTGATTCAAAAACGTTGCGCAAAATAATTTCGTACATATGATGACGGCATGGTAGGTGCATGAGATTGCGTTGCAGTTTTTTTTCCAAAAGGACTGCGGCTCCATTTTTAACACCAGTATTGACAGCAGTTGTATCATAAGATATGCCTTTAACAAGTTCAACAATGTTCCAATCGACTAATCTCTGATAAACAGTTTCAGCAATAATTGCACCAGTCGACGACTGTATCTTTGGTGCTCCAAGAAATTTCGATGTTCCATCGTAGCTAATTAAAACAGCAATTCTTTCCACTTTACTACGACCTTTTATATCTGTCATGAACTTCCCATCAAAATGAACAACTAGTGCTCCATTTGCATTGGCCTTGTTAAGTGTTTCAATAAATTAACATTAATAAAAGTGCATTGTCAACTATAGGGAACTCACCTTTTCTTTAAATTCAGTAGAAATATCTTTGAATTCTGCAGACCGATTTTGTTGACGCATACGATGAATTGTTGATCGATTAATAACAAGTTCTTCCACACAATGACCCAATGCTTCAGCAGCGGCTACTAAAATATGTACGGCCATACCATCTGACACTTTGGCATTGTCTAATGCTGCTAACAATCGTGGTGTTATGATACTTTTAGTGCCTCGTCGCTTTTTACACTCAGTTTGCAAACAATTTTTTTCCAACGGAATTACTACATTTTCATTTCCAGCTTCCACAAGTACTATATCATTTTCATTGCTTTCCTCGATTATATTAGAACATTCAGAATTTTGTTCTTCATACCGCCTTTTTCGTAATGCTGCTTTCTCCTGTCTTTCTTGTGCACGCACTTCACGATCGTACAAAACCTTATCAACACCCATCATGCAACCTGGCCGTCCTTTTTGACGGTGCATTTCAAGAAATTTCTTATCTTCTACTAACATCATTTTTTCAAGCGCATTAGCGGTGGCCATGTCAAATAAATCATCCAAACTTCCAACAAACATATCAACGACTTCTTCCTGTGAATTGGATCTCTTTTCTGGAACTGTTTTCAGGATTTTTTTCCAACTTTCGTACAGTTTCAATAACTTCTCAATACATTTATCTTCTTTTCTTATCGGTATTCGTGCTTGTTGCCAAAATATTTGTGCTGCTTTGATAGCAAGTTTTGCGCTTTCCTTTGCTGAAAGATCTACGAATCTCATATTGTAAAACAAAACTTCTAAAACCTGCCGATTAGATGGAAGTTTTGCACCTGTAATTTGATGCATTATGTATCCAATCAAACTAACTTTTCTTAAATTGGCAACTGACATTCGTGTTGCTAAACTAGACATATTAGTTTATTTTATATACTTCACTTTTTACACTTTAAACACAACCGCCCACCGAAATTCAAACAATTTTAAAGTATTTATTAAACCAAATAATTATTCTTCAAAATAATTGTTATTTCTTGCTTGTGAACGCTTACAATTATATTTACTTATTAAAATCACAATATGCACAAGAACCTCTTGCATGCTTTTGGAAATATTTCACAGCAGAAATGTCCCGTTATGAGCAGTTACTATTTTATTTTCTGAACGACTTATTGTCGCCACACAGTTCACTTTTTCTCAGGAAATTTGTTTGCCTACAAACAGCGCGCTCAAAATGTAGAAACAAATTTCGGTAAATTTGCAAAATATCAAGCTTGTGTTGTATGCCTTTTTTTTTAAATACGCAAAATTATCACAATTATTTTAAATGTTATTACCAAATAAGAATACAAAAATGGAATAATTATTTTTGTATACATATATGTTTTGTTAAATATACTATAAAAACTGCGTCTAATATAAGGCGAATGTATGAACATTGATATTTGCCCATACTGACCTATTGAATTTTTCAGCTGGCTTCCGGGTCCACTAAATGTTATCGCATTGACCCCAAACTTTTACCGTTTTATCTAAATACATAAAGGAACCGATTTATGGCCGGGAATATATAGAAAACCGATGTTTGAAAATAAGGACACCCCTACTGTATACATATATCGAGACGTACCGCGAAAACAAATTTAAACATTTTTCAAAACTCTCATTTTGATGCAGAAATATTTTTTTAGGTAATTTAGATGAATTTCAGCGTCAAAATGCAAGTTTAAAAAAGTTAACCTTTTTCTTGCGGTTAGAGCTCGATACATTATATTTACATATATTCAAACTTAAAATTCAAAGAATTTCTGCGGAAATATAAAAGACTGATATTCAGACTGAGACTTTTAGATATAGAATGTAAGTTCACTAAACAAGAAGCTATATAAAACTCTCTTTAAGTCCCGTTAGATATTATAAAGAAAATAGTTTAAAACGTCCCCATAATTACGTATTGACGCTAACCTGTTCTGAGAACGTTCATTTACGTATCCAAGAATCTTCAAAAGAAGGTCCTTTTTTGGCTCCGATATAACATTTCAAAAAAGCTCAAAGTGGATATTCCTTTTTGGATCTTTATATCGGAACGCTATCATTTTGGTTAGCAGGGATATGATTTGTTTCGTATCGATAACCATTCGCATCCACAAGGAAGACAAGGCATATCAATAATAGGTGGTAGCAAACGAAGCCATTCTTTCTTCAACATGACCACAGTCTTTACTTTATTTTTTACATAATATTCTTTAAATTTTCGCCGTTTTTTACACAACCATTTTAATTTACCAACAATAAATGTTTTTTTTTTATGCGACTCGTGTAACTATGCCTTTCACTTTCTCCTAACTATCCAAGTAATATTCGAGAAGCACCACTTTTTTTTGTTAATAAAGTAAAATAACAAAAAAGTACAAAGAGTACCACGAAACCTGATAAACGCAATCACTTCAGAACTTAGTTGTCAAAGCAAATATGTATGTCACGCAAAGCGAAGCAAACTTTTTATGTGTCATCCGGTTATGTGCGAGCAAAAATGTTGTGGCATGTTGTTAGTTAAATAATAATACGTCCAATTTCCTTGGGTCACAACTGTCAACAGTTAAAACATGTGCAGGATTTACTCTAAAATCATTTTTATTCCAGAAAGAGCGTATGCTATAATAAAATACATTTTAAAAAAGTATCTATGTATGTATAAAAATAAAAATCTATACAAATGTGGTGTAAAATTACTTAGAAATCCCAAGAAAAGAAAAGCAAAAGATCGGCTTGATGGAGGGAAAAATGACATCACTTTTTCGGCTGCCTCAGTATGAAAAAGAAGTAATTGTTGAGAAATTTTGGTGAACACAAACATACACATGTATGTAACTATTTCCATGTCTATGCGTGAGCATATACTATACCCACATATGTTTGTATGTATGTATGTACAGAGATAAATATATGTAAATGTACGCTTACGACGATTAAACTGAGTTTCAGTTATGAAAATAGTTTGCGACACTGAAAAATCGCAAGTTCGAATAAGTTTCGAAACCCAAGAATGAGTCAGTCAAAGCTTTTACTCGTACTTCTCGATTGGCACTTTTAACCTCCTAAGCGATTTTATCGCCCCATTAATAATTCAAAGTTCCAAAATAAGAATTTTGTTTGGAACAAAAATCTATGATGTGCGAGTTCGCTTCAATTTTTCAAATGTAATTCCATTAGAATTTTTCAACACCATTGCTTCAAATTAGATAAATTTGAAGTATATTTTAAACTAGTGATGCCCACTATTTCAGCATAGAAAACTCTGAATATAGGCGTGCAGAAAAGTTTAGAAACGAATGATGCAATTCGATGCCCCATACCAGAAGAAATATGATGAAACTTTGAAACATGTCATGTTGTATAACTTATCATGAATACTAAATTTGTAATGAAAATTATCAAAAACAGTTAACTGCAATTTACATATAACTCCTCTACATCTGATTTTTCAGGCAGAAAAAACTTGAGATCTACTAAGATAATCTTTCTGGTCGGTACTCTATAAGGCAGATATTGCTATGCTCCTGTTGTGAAAAATATGAAGTTTTCGGCAGAACTTTTTTTTAATTTAAAATAAAAAACACAATCATGATCCAACACCAAAAGCAGGAATAACTTTAGGTTGTCGAATGCGGGGATTTTTTTCATTAAGATATTTTTCTTTACAAAACGTGCGATTAGAGTGAACATCCAATATTCTGGCACATTTGAATTTGACGCCAATGCAAGAATATAAAATGTCAGTATTTCGTGTCATATTTCGTTGTCGAAAGTTTGACCTAAGAAAAACCAGGCATATGTCGTACAATATTCCATGAAATCGCATATGTACCCCATTACAAAATTGTACCAAAGCTGCATTTCGTGGATAATAATCAAACAACTGGCACCAGATCGCTTTTTAACTTATTTTTTTTAAATAAAAATCGGGTTAATATTAACATGAAAATAATAAAAGCCAATTAAATATAAATTTAAATGAGAACCAAAATTTTATTAAAATACTTTAAGCGTATAATTTACAAGGCTTCAAACATTTTTGATACGCAAATTTTTTATGTTTGTCTAAAAGTTAAAAGTAATATAAAAACACAAGTATAAATAGTTGTTGAATGCAATATGTGTGATGAATTTATTACCATATATTAAGTTTTTTCTTTATATGGGGTTCTTTTTTTTTAACTTTTTTAACTTTTTTTAAATGCTTCAAAGAAGATACATCCAGTGTAAAAGATTCTTCCCAGATGCCGTGACCTTTTTTTGGTGGTTCCAAGATTGTATCTTCACTTTGTAGATTTTTAACAAACAATTTTTGACAGCACTGCATATTTATTTTGCAGTTGCATATTTTTTGTATATATTTTGTTTTAATGTCAAAAGTTTACAGAACTCCCTTAGTATTATTTGTCCAACATATGGCACAGGTGATAGTTAATTAGTCTAAACCAAATTGTGTATCTAAACATTCAACCATAGGCATTTGCAGCATATTGTAATATTTTGCATTGACGAACAAGAAACTAGATCTGAATGCTAACCAATTAAAATTGAATTAATATTGATATAAAAATTGCAATCGTCGAAAGCCCAATTACACACCCGAGACATAAAACCTGTTTTCTGTTGCCAATATGTGTATTGGATTTTTTGCATTGCTAACCTTTTAAATAGATTATAAAAGCGGGTACGATTAATTGGCTAAAATCATAAATGACATCGGCTATCTTACGGATGTTGCATTTTATGTAGCTTTCTGCTTTGATGTTTCGAGCTTATTTTGAAGACGTTTGGACGGGCTGTATGTACACATACAAACATACATACATACATAAATAGTATTCGATGACTCAAACAATTGACCACGATCACCATTTTTTTACAATATTTACAATATGTATCAGGCTAAGTTTGTTAATTTTTTATAAAACCTTAGTTCGTTATAAAACTTTAATTTGTAAAAAATTTATAAAAATTCAAAAAATTGTCATTAAATTTCTTTTAATCAGAATTTTTAGAAAACTAAAATAAATTATAAATGTTTAATTTGTATAAATCTTACACAAAAATTGAATGTTTGCTTTTTCATACATTTTGTTATAGAACGAACTATATTTTTCTTAAAAATTAACGAAACAAACGTGTTATGAAAAAATCCACACCTACTCATTATTTGGGTAACTGTATGTATGAATATTATTTAAGAAAACTTTAAAACTAAGTTTGCTTTGAGGACAGCGCTTCCTTCGCATTTTCTCCTCGTTTCACTTCGATCAGCAATTTACAGTTATAATTTATTAGCACACATATGTATGTATGTACATACTAACGTACGAATGCGTTAACCAAATATATATGTAGATATGTACATACATAAATGAACATGAATACTTAAATATATGAATATATTTTGTATATAATACATACATACATACATATGTATGTATTTTAATAGCTAAAATGCATCAATCGGATTTTTTTTCCAATAGTTACCATTACTACAATGCAATAGATACATATGTACGTACATGAAGGCACAAATATTCAGTTCCAGTAAAATGCTTTTACTCATCATTTATTTGCTTTAATACTTTTGTGGCTAATTTGTTACTTAATATTTTATTTTATTTTTGTTTTTTTTACATTTTTTTTAACTAGTAATTTTTGCACTTGCTCTTTTCACAACCAATTATATGCATATGTAGGTATAGAGTTGTACATATGTAGTATGTATGCATTTGTTTCGTTTTGAGGTTGATATCGCGTTTTGTTTTAGTTGTTGACAAATATTCACAAAAATAAACCATGAAATTAAGAAATTTAGCGATGAACCACACAAGTCGCGAACCGCACACCGCGAATAAATCTGCGTCCGACTTGGCGACACATCCAAACGCTTTGAAACTTCGGCGGCGACTGAAACTTCTTCCAATTCGTTAAAATACAATAAGTAAAAAAACAGAAAATAAATGCAAAATATTGTATACATATCAAGTGTGCGTGTGTCTATATATGTATATTGGTATGTATTCCAGCGGAGTACACAAAAGCAACAAATTAATACAAACATACGTAAATACCTACATAAAAACAAAACCAACACTAGACGGTTATAGAAAACAATATAGGTAACTCATGCAATTCGAAGAGTGCCAAATACAGGGTGTAAAAGGAAAAAGCCTTGCTATTAACAAGTTTATGCTGGAATAAAAATGAATGGTGATAAATTAATGGAAATGAAGATAATTGCAAATGCTTTAAAAGCAACAACATTAATTAGCTTTCGAATGGTGTACGTATGTATATATGTATGTATATGTATGTACATATAAAATATTAACCTACATTCACGTTTGCCGTTAACCTCTTCTTTGATGAACCGAAAAGTGTACCAAAATTCATTAAAAAAATATGACAAAATAAAGTTTAACAAGTAAAGAAAGAAAGAAGTCTATAAGATTGATTAAAACCGCACTTTAAACACCCGGCGCATGTTTTTTTCTTCAAATAAACAGTACTTGGCGTATGCAATTAAACCAGTTAATATAACAATCTTCAATTTAAAAACTATAACAACCTTTATTTATTTAAATTAAAACAAAAATAAGTTAGTTCAAATCATAGCACGCCCGTTTTATAAAACTTTGATGTCCACATATTTCCCTCCCTAATTAAATTCTTCGCTCAAATTCCCTATATTATTTATTAAAATATCTAGTTTTTTAATTTTTTATAAATTATGTGTAATCAGTAAGAAAGTTGCGAGTGATTTTCCCCGACTCCTATAATTTTCCAAATTGTGCTAACTGAGTTGAAATGTAAAGTGTGTACTGAATTTGGTAAAGTTTGGTCAAGTTGATTTTGAGATTTTATGGATGGTCCAATACAGTCCCATATATAAAATTTGAGCGATTGTGCTATATTATTTATTAAAACAGCGCATTTTTTATTTTTGTTAATTACCATTACATGAGAGATTGGTCTGGAAATTATGCGTACTGAGTTCAAATGTGTACCCAATTTGGTACAGTTTGGTCAGATAGTTTCGTAGATATACCTATTTGCTTTAAATTGGGTAGTGTCCATTTACCAAAAAATTTAACCCACGTATTTTTTTCTAAATTTGAGCAAATTATCTTTTATAGTTACTACATTTTTTAAGTATAGTGCTTGCCTGCTACAAACAGGGGCCAATTAACTACTGTTAACTACAACATATTATCCACAATTTTTTGTGACAGCTCCAGCGTTAAGCTAAAGTTGTCCCCTTCAGTTGTGATAAGCGGACAAAGAGCAACCTCGGATGTAAGTACATACATATATCTAAGTATGTTTTTGGAACAACCATGTGGGTTAGGTAGAAATCCACTTCCTAATGTCGTATGGCCAAGACACTTGCTTATAGTTGAAATGAATCTACATGTACAGCGTCCACCAGGTTCACGGTTTCAATTCTTGCCACTGCTGCAAGTAGGATAAGTTAGGTTAGGTTAATGTGGTAGTCCCCGCAGTAGGAACTTAGACATAGTAGAGAAGTCCAATATGATACCACATGTTATATGAACGGTATCGTAAATCGGAACCAGGATTTCTTTTATCATGCAATTCATGAAAACTGTTTTTCAGGTCACTTCGCTGGTCCTCATCGCCTCATGTATATAAACATACATGGGTCAGTGTTAAGTTACTTCTAATCACTACATTTATAAATCAAATGAAATTACAAGTATTTAACAGTTTTAAATAGAGTTGTTGCTTAAAATTGATTACCCGACTAGTAGACTAGTCGTTCACTTTCGACTAATCGGTTACCTTCGAGTAATCTGAAAAATTATTCAAAAAGGAACAGCTACTCACAATAAATTTATAAAAACTTCATTACAGCTGAAAACGAGTTTTATCAATAAGCATAGGAATTCAAATAAATATATAAAAAAATCTTATGAAAAGAAACCGTCAAAATTTCCAACTTTTTATTCAATTTTGTAGCTTATTTAATTTTAGTATATTATATACATATGTAGTTCAAGTTTGGGCATTTCAGCATTTACTACTTCCATTCAAAAGTAGATCCAAAAAATCGTATTATCAAGTTGTTTATTTTTACAAATTTTCTAGGAAGTTTGGTACTTTGACTTAAATAGTTTTTGTTATAGAATTAGAGATATTTTTATAAAAAAATAATTAAAATTTAATAGGGATAGACAACGTTGCCAATACATTTTGCCTCTATATTCACGACCACAACGGCATACATATGTATATGTACATATATGTACATATGTATATACATATGTTACACATGTATTAATGATTCTTAAAAATTGTCCATTGTCATATTGTAATATACATATGTACATATTTACATACGTTATATTGTTTATGAAAAATACAATCACTCTTTAATAATTATGATAAAAAAATCAACTTAAGAAAAGGGCATGGGATCGCCAACCTTACAGCAAGTAGGTATATCTCCGAAGCTACTTTATTAAAATCTACCAAATTGATTTACCTACTGCCAGAAAATCGCCAATCTCTGCATATAAAAAAACTTCGTCGTAACGAATGTAACTATGTATTCTATAGGTACATGCAGGCAGCGCCTGAACTGACTCAAACTGAACCAGTTTGATAAAAAATGCATACATATATGTAGTACATAAATATGTATGTATACAAATTTTGCTTTTTAATTAAAAACCTCTATTTTTATTGGGCTTTTTCGAGGATGATTTTTTTCTTAATTTGGCATGTGTGCACCATTTTGGCTCAATATTTGATTTTTTTCGGGCCCTTGCTTAAAGTTTGGCCTAACTAAACATTTTCGAGCTTTAAATGTTTCTCATACTATGACAAATATTATAAGATTTGATAAAATAACTTGAGTAGAGATGTTTAATTGCTTTATAATTGATTTCCATTAATATAATTGGAAACTTTTTTATATTCAATGTTATCAGTGCTATAAATGTATATCCTTTAAAGCTTACTAATTGAAAATCAGCACGCTATTACAACTAGTACATGCTCGTGTTTTTTAAGGATGTGCATCTGTATGCGTTTTATGTAATAAACTACTACCCACATAATGACTGTAAAAGGATGTGAACAAAAGATAACAATTAAAGGTGGGGCACTAAGAGAAAACAACTCACAACTGTAGTGACCTTACAATGTCAAAAACTTCGCAACAAGCAAAGCCGCAAAAGATTGCAAACAAAAAATGCATGCAATAACGAAAAAAAGTCGTTTGAAATTATACGAAATATTTTTGATAAATTATTTTTCTATTATTTTAAATATCTTATCTTACTATTGTTATTATTTTCTTACTACTATGAAAAGATATAAGTTTTATTAAGCTTCGATTCCCACGGAAATCAGGCATATTTATACCGTGAAAATCATCCGTCATAATTTAAAAATTTACATTCAATAACCACATAGAGTTTGGAACTTACATTTTATGATATACTACATACTACATAGGTACATACCACATATGCACATGCATACATACATATGTATTTCTTAAGCTAGTTGTAAATGAATATACGAGTATATACTTCAAATTGTTTCTAATTTATTACATTTATCTTTGGCCAGTTATTGTGTTAAAAACGAAAATCTCATAAATTATTTCACAATATTTGAATTTTTGTCACTATGACGGATATGATGAGTATGCAAACTACATACATATGTACATAGATTAGCTAAAACCTTCTCGTTCGAAGGCGCCAAATGTAAGCTAAAATTATGAAATCTCTGTATTTTATATGGGAAATTCAAGTCACATTGAACAAATAGTATCAGTATCAGTTAAGCAAAACAAACAATCACATGTATGTTGTTGTTGCCTTAAGAAGCTGAAATATCAATAAAAAGTATCGCACCAATCAAGGCGAATCCATACAAGGTGGTGTTATAAATACAACTACAAAATTCCTATGTATTTTGTTTTTGTTTCTGCGTAAGAGTTGTCAAAATTTAAATACATTTAGTTTTTGCTTTTACGGCTTTTGAAAGCTCATACGCAAAAGCAAAAACAAAATACATGTAGGTGAAAAAAAAAATCAAATCAGCTGCTCTTATGCCATCACCTTCTATAAATTCGCATTGGCACCAATAAATAAAAACCGAAAAATATAACTAAAGTTTGACAGTTCAGCAGCTTCTAAATATTTATTGTATATAGTCGAAAACGGTCATCACCGTCAGCAAAGCAAAATATAAATAACAATTAATATTTTTAGCTATGTATTTGAAAAATAAAACGTTTCAATTAACACTTGTACGATGAAATTACTTGCAATATGAAAAAATGGTCAAATAAGTATATCTGTGCATCTCTGGCGCAGAAACGTGCTATATAATTTTAAAAAGATCTAAAACAAAGAGTTAGACTTAAGCTAAATGGAAAAATAAAGAGCTTAATCTTGCTTCATACCACCAAAATGGCAACACTGTTTTGAACGGTTTGACAAATAAAAACCACAAGTTAAATAATGTGAAAATGTAACGGAAATCATCGAAAATGGTTTAAATCGAAACAATCTTTTATAAAATAAAATTTCTTAATTTGGCTTCTTGACATAGATTACAGTAAGATAACTCACCACTACTTAATTTTCAGGAGAATACGATAATTGAAAGAAAATTATGTGTATTAAGGGGATCACTCGTGACGAATGTTTTTATAAATCAGTTTTAATACGGTTGACCAATCACGTCAAACCGATTTGCCAAACTTCATTACGTTTTGGAGAAATAAAGATATCTAAATACATACATATGTACATACATATAATGCGGATGGTGCAATTGCGAGGCTGGTAGTTCCAGTTGATATAGCGGAAGAGTGTGAAAAAAAACAATTATGCATGGAAGAGTGGCAGGAATAAGCAATCACATGTAAAATTATTGAATAAAATGTTTGCTCAATTTCAAATTTTTAGTATCAATTATTGAGGTTATATTTGCAAACGAAGCCAATCTCACCGTAAACTTGCTTGCAGCCGGATTACAAATTTTTGAAATTTTTCGCTAATTTGATATCGATTTGTTTACAGTGGCACTCAAGATAAAAAGGCTTTCTAACTCAAGCTGATTTGTCAAACAACACAACCTGTGACGAAGTCGAGGCCAATCTGTATCAGGCGGGTCGAATGCACAGCAACAAAATTCACATGTATTTTGTAAAAACAAAATCGATGTAATCTGGTATAGATACTACAACAGGTGTTGTTTGCTTACACATTCAACGCTATTGGTTGAGAAGAAATAATTTTTCTACAAGTAAAATAAACTTTTTATTACAAATAATAGAAATAAATAAACTTATATTTCATATTACTCTAATAAATAATAATAATAATAATAATAATAAACTTACATAGTATATTGGAGTGCAAACGAACATACCGAAAGCCGACGAGACAGCCGAACAGTTGATTAGTCAGTCGGATTGGCCGTTTAAACTCAGTTTAAAGAAAACTGCACAATGAGTTTAAACGGCAAACGGAGTTAAACTCGCACTGAAAACCTGGCCCCTAAGTCTCTTAATACTCTTACAACATATAATATGCGAACTTATATATGTGCATACATATGCACATACATATGTACATATGTACTTTGGTAATCCAACTCACATACATATGTACATATTTCTTTTGTTTTGACGATAATGAGGCAGAAACTTTCGTTTTTCTCTTAAAATCATACTTGTAAGAACAGGTAACAGGTAGTTTAAGTAGTTCGAATGTGTAAAAACTCAATTTCGACCATAATATTACTTAGCGAAATTTTTCTTATTAAGGTAACGTAAATTTGGTCTTGCATTAGTTCTCTTTCAGTTGACATTTCAAAAAATTCTACTTCAACACAGTTCGACAAATCAAACGGGGGAGAGATGTTCTACGATTATTGAGAGTTGTCTAATTAATTGTTGGATCGTCTGTGTTTTAGCTCCGCTTGAAAACTAAATCGCTTATGTTCTTTTTGAGATCCACTTGCTCACGATAGGGAAGCTTCTTAATAGTTTTGGCCATGCTTAAGAAAAATAAATCTATGTCGTCATTATTATCTAACTTTGCACAAGGTCGCAATAATTTTCTTTTTTTGGAAAAATTACTTTCGCACAGTTGATTTTTGGAATATTTTGTGTTGCACAGAAACAAAAGAAAGGTCCGTATCCGTAGCCACCTCTTCTTCGCCTCCATCAGCATTATGTTCATCCGTTTCATCTTCTTCTCTTTCAGTTTCAATGTCGCATTCACTGCAATCGGATTCGAAAGCTTTTTGCGACGTTGCATAATTCGTTCGGTGGACTATTTTTGTTCCGATGTCATATTTTCGTTGTATTCCTTTTCTGAAAAATGTATACACTATTAAAATTTAACTTTTAAAAGGAAATATTAATGAATATTTCGCAACTTGCTTTCAAAATAAATTTATTTACAAACAAGTAAGGTAGAGTCTAAGTTCGGGTGCAAACGAACGTTATGTAAATACCCGGCGCAGGCTTTCATTTCAAAGTTAATCTTACATATATGTATATAAAAATGAATGTGTGCGTCCAAATTACTCAACCGATCTTTATAAAATTTTTACAGTGGGTGTATGTGGTCTACGGGGCAAACGTAAGGTATATATCGGTACCGCGACCTATACAATAAAAAGCCAAATTCATTATAACTCCACAACTATTTGATGCAGATGTACAATATTTGGTATACACATACATAGATCCTATATATGAGGCTATATAGTTTTTGTTGGGGAAAAAGGCGGACCCATGCCCCATTTAAGGCGTTATTTCCTTAAAAATAAGGTATAAAGTATATTTTAAGCTCAAAAGCAATGTTCAATATTTCAAAAAAAAATATGTCTTTAATGGCGCATCAAAGCAAGCCGGGTTTGCTAGTATAACAACATTTTGAAATCTTAAACGACGTTTATTGATTTGAATAAAAAAGGGAAATTAGTATGAATTTAATTATTCCTCTCCCAATTAAAATACTAAATTTGAAAGAATTCGCTATATGATTTAGTTAAATAGTGAATATTTTGATTTGTTGTAAATTACCGGTATATGAGAGGTGAGTGTGGCTGATTAGTCGGATTTCTAAAATTTTCTAAATTGTGATGAAAAGTGTACGTAATGTGGTAGAATTTGATAAATAATTTTCGGAGATATGCCAATTTGCTCCAAGGTGAGCGATACCATGGTCATTCCCAACATTTATGGTTCCATGTATTTCATAATCAATCTTGTCTATCAAATTTGAGCAAACTACCTTGTATAGTTAATAAATATAGTTAATAATATTGTACGATTTTTACAATTTTCGAAATTTTGCTTATTGAAATGCAATGTGTGCACCAAATTTGGTGGAGTTTGGTGGCATAGGTTTTAAGATATACCTGGCTGTTCGAAAGTGGGTGCTGCCAAATTTTTTTTATTTTTACAACCCCATTCTAAATATTAAATTTGAGCTAATTCTCTTTAATGGTTACTTAAATACCGCGTTTTTTGATTTTTGGAAATTACCGTTATATGAGAGATGGGCGTATTTTTAGACGGATTTGTACAGTTTTTGAAATTTTACTTACCTATATTAAAAGTGATATGTCTACCGAATTTGGTAGACTTGTGTAGCATTGCTTTGCTCTAAAGCGGGCGGTGCCATACCCGTTTTTAAACTTTTTTGGTTTGGTGTATTTGTTAATGTAGGCCTATTCTTCCTATTAAATTTGAGAGAATTGCCTTTAATGCTGACTTAAGTAGCGCTTTCTTTGATTTTTGAAAATTACCGTTACAGGAGGGATGGGCGTGGTTTTTGTCCGATTTTGAAACTTTTCGACGCTTTGTTTTTTGACTCGAAATGCAATATGTATACCAAATTTGGTTCAGTTTGGTAGACTGGTTTAGGCCCATCCTTCATATTAAATTTGAGCGAATTTCCTTTAATGCTGATTTAAATATCCCGATTTATTATTTATTGAAAATTACCGTTATATGAGAGGTGGGCATGGTATTTTTTAATTTTAAAATTTTTCGTATTTTTGTTTACTGACTTGAAACGCGATATGAACAGTACAGTGTATGGAGGGGATGCACCCTAATGTACATATTCCTAAAAGGAATGTTCAATTTAAAGAATTTAAAGAAAATAATTATTAAAATCGGTTCAATACTTTTAGAGTCAGAGTTTTACATAATAAAAAGGGTTTCTTGCTTCGTTTGAAGGATTGACGTCACAACTAGCTCATAAAAAGTTGATTTTTCAGTTTTAAGTGATTTTTACAAAAAATTAAACACAGAATAATAAATGTGAAGTGCCGAGCTTTATATTGTATCAGTTGCAGTGCAACTAACCATCAAACTTGAAAATAGCTGAAGTTAATTTTCCCGCTATTATAACCGCCAATTATGGTTCCAAACTAGTGTGGGTTATCCTTCTAACAGGGATGCGTTTTTGGTATCGAGTTCTTGTGTTTGTACGGTTGCCACCGCCTTATATGAATTCAAACTGTGCGAATTCAGAATTTGACATTTCACAGGCAAAATTACATACCAAATGCAGAAAATGCACAGCGCATTGGCCTTGTTTATCTTGCTATCACCTTCTACGCATCCACTTTCTCTTGTATTCTATCATTCTTGCCTGTCTATCATATGTCTTAACTAGCGGTCTCCACCTGCCAGTAGTCATGTTAAGACATGAGTGTTAAGACATCAATATTACGTGTCTTAAAAACGGCGTCTTAGCATGGCTGTCTTAACGTGAACACTCATTTAAACGGTTCATTTTGAGAGGCACTTATTTAAAGAAATCGCATCAATAAACTAAAATAATGAAAGTAATGGCTGTAGCGGCTGTTCGCGTAATTTTCAAAACCCGAAATACATGTAAACAAATGAAATTAAATCAAAAAAAGTTCTGACATGAAAATGACAGCAGGTCATTGCGAATGGTAGGTGGAATTGGTGTTTATAAATTGTATTGGCAGCACTTTTCATAATAATTCGTAGTGTTCCCTGATCTTTTTACAAACTTTCATGTACATTTATCGTGCATAAAATATATAATTGTAAATAACACATGTATAGCTGTATGAAAGACATTATGCATATATTTAGAGTTTAACCAAAAAAGACAACCAAAAAAACTTTGGTTGTTATTGAGAAAATAGTTAGAACAGATTTGAGCAAACTGTCTTTGACGTTGCCATTCTTTTTAATTATATGGCAAGGCTGTTTGACATGTGTTGAAATGTGGAGGAATTGCTCATACCGCGTATTCTGATTGAAATAACGCAGAAAAGTTTGCTGCGAATATAAAATATATAATTTGCGCATCAATTAGATCGAAAATACGGTAATAAAAAATTGACGAAAGCACCAGACTGATTATTATAAATCTCGGGTACGGTAATTGTTTTAAGAAACTTCACATCTGAAAAAATTGTCAGCAGATATTGAAGTGTAAAATTGGAAACAAATGGTGCTTTTTTGGTAAAAGAACAACTGAGAATAAGTGAACGGAGTAAAGCAATAGCGTGACAACGAAAAAATAGCAGCCGTTTATTACGACGAACTCGCTACAATACCTTCGCTGCTCGCCACCACGACAACTTGGCAAAAGGTGAGAGACGTAAACGACTACATTGATAGGACAGGGTATAGGTCGGGAAAAAAGTAGCGACGTGGTTTCTGTTTTGCGCAAGAGAAATAACCAAATCACAAACAAATCGTATACTGGCCACGGGAACGAAGCAAATTCCAAACAAGTAGGCAATTTTAATCATCCTTGTGCTACCATGAGTGTGGACGCCTATGGTCCTGGTTCACAAACGTTGACCTTTTTGGACACGGAGGAAAATGATTTGATTGGCGCAGATACACAAGCATCAGATTTCGATTTTCGTGATTTTACGCTACCCTCACAATCCCAAACGCAGGCTTCACAACTGGATGGTATCGGTGGAACTACTTCAACGCATGTAAATACATCATCAATAAATTGTATATACCTATATAGACATATGTACCAATTATCCTTTTAATCTTTAAACTGCTTAGAGTAAATTAAATGCCCTAGCAAACAATTTGGCAGAGTTACAATTTGAGGAGGAGGACGATGATACGTCAATACTAGCGGTGAAGGAGCTGCCAACGCATGCCTGCAAATATTGTGGCATTCACGATCCTGGCACTGTGGTTATGTGCAATAACTGCAAGAAATGGTTTTGCAATGGGCGTGGTAGTACTTCTGGTTCGCATATTGTTAACCACTTGGTGCGCGCTAAACATCGAGAAGTGACACTACATTCTGAAGGACCACTTGGAGAAACTGTTTTGGAATGCTACTCATGTGGTGTACGTAATGTTTTTGTATTAGGATTTATTCCTGCTAAAGCGGACTCTGTGGTAGTTCTATTGTGTCGGTAAGTACAGAAGACAAATTATTAAGCAACCACAAAAATGTTAAATTTTTTTTTTATGTAGCCAACCGTGTGCTGCTCAAAACTCTTTGAAGGATATGAATTGGGACCAAGAACAATGGAAGCCGCTAATAACCGATCGTTCATTTTTGGCGTGGTTGGTTAAGGTACCCACCGAACAAGAACAATTACGTGCTCGCCAAATATCGGCAGCTCAAATAAATAAATTAGAGGAGTTGTGGAAAGAGAATATTGATGCTACTTTTCAAGACCTGGAAAAACCAGGAATAGACACAGAACCATCGCAAGTACTTTTACGATATGAAGATGGTTACCAATATGAAAAGGTCTTCGGGCCTTTGGTGCGACTAGAAGCTGAATATGATAAAAAACTAAAAGAATCACAAACACAAGAGGGTATTGAAGTGCGCTGGGATGTTGGACTAAACAAAAAAACAATTGCTTATTTTACGCTTGCAAAAACCGATTCGGACATGAAACTCATGCATGGTGATGAATTAAGATTGCGCTACGTTGGGGAGCTTCATAAGCCCTGGAGTGAAATTGGCCACGTTATAAAAGTGCCTGATAATTTCGGCGAAGATGTAGGATTAGAAATGAAATGTTCAGCTGGAGCGCCAGTTAAATGTACCTCCAATTTTGCTGTTGATTTTATTTGGAAGTGCACCTCTTTTGATCGTATGACTCGTGCACTCAAAGTATTTGCCATGGACCGCAGCTCCGTATCCAACTATATATACGCACGACTTTTGGGACATGGCCGACATGATGGCAGTGATGAACTTTTATTTCGAGGCCCAATACCAAAACTTTTCAGCGCGCCCAATTTGCCTGATTTGAATCGCTCGCAAGTTTATGCTGTAAAACACGCATTGCAACGTCCACTAAGTTTGATACAAGGTAAGAAATTGTGTTTGCAATTTTTAATTGTGTAAATAAAATGTATGTATGTAATTTTGTTTTTTTTTTTTGTTTGTTTATAATGTTCAGGCCCGCCAGGCACTGGCAAAACCGTTACCTCTGCAACAATAGTTTATCAATTGGTGAAACAGCACGGCGGTACTGTATTGGTATGCGCCCCCAGCAATACAGCCGTAGATCAACTTACAGAAAAAATCCATCGCACAAACTTGAAGGTGGTACGACTCTGTGCAAAGTCTCGCGAGGCTATAGATAGTCCTGTGAGCTTCTTAGCTTTACATAATCAAATTCGTAATATGGAAACGAATATTGAGTTAAAGAAATTGCAACAGCTTAAAGACGAAACAGGCGAACTAAGCTCAGCTGATGAAAAGCGATACCGCACTTTAAAACGCGCCGCAGAGCACCAACTACTCGAGGCGGCTGATGTTATTTGCTGTACATGCGTTAGTGCCGGTGATGTGCGTTTGGCACGCATAAAATTTACTTCTATTCTTATAGATGAATCTATGCAGTCTACAGAGCCTGAGTGTATGGTGCCAGTGGTATTGGGCGCTAAGCAATTGATACTTGTTGGCGATCATTGTCAGTTGGGGCCGGTAGTTATGTGTAAGAAAGCAGCTAGAGCTGGCCTGTCACAAAGTTTGTTCGAACGTCTGGTAGTGTTGGGCATACGACCCTTCCGCCTCGAGGTTCAGTATCGTATGCACCCAGAGTTGTCGCAATTTCCATCCAACTTCTTCTATGAAGGCTCACTGCAGAATGGCGTTTGTGCTGAGGATCGTAAATTAAAGATTGACTTTCCGTGGCCTCAACCTGAAAGGCCAATGTTTTTCCTTGTCACTCAAGGACAAGAGGAAATTGCAGGATCTGGAACATCTTATTTGAATCGCACTGAAGCAGCAAATGTTGAAAAAATAACAACACGTTTTCTGAAGGCCGGCGTGAAGCCAGAGCAAATCGGTATAATTACACCATACGAAGGCCAGCGAGCATATCTAGTACAATATATGCAATACCAAGGCAGTTTGCACTCACGACTATATCAGGAAATCGAGATCGCCAGTGTCGATGCATTCCAGGGCAGAGAAAAAGACATAATCATAATGTCTTGTGTGCGTTCAAATGAGCGTCAAGGTATATTACTTTTAGTGTAATAAAATAAACCATTTAGATAAAATTCACTTTTATTTTTAAAAAGGTATCGGTTTTCTCAATGACCCACGACGCTTGAACGTTGCATTAACACGTTCAAAATATGGCACAATCATTGTGGGTAACCCGAAGGTTTTATCAAAGCAACCACTTTGGAATCATTTACTTAATTTCTACAAGGATCGCAAAGTTTTGGTGGAAGGTTCATTAAACAATCTGAAGGAATCATTAATACAATTCCAAAAACCCAAAAAAATTGTAAATACCTTAAATATGGGTGCCCATTTTATGACCACAATGATGGCCGACGCCAAAGAGGCCATGATCCCAGGTTCCATTTACGATCGTTCTGGCCAATATGGCTATTCATCGGGTACCATGAATAACTCCAACTACAATAACAGCGGTCTGGGATTAGGATTGGGTTTCGGAGGAAGCAACAATTTGGGTTATGGCAACGCATCCGCAGCGGCAGCAGCGGCAGCACACAATTTAAAAAATTTCATGAGCGGAAATTTCGGACCGATTGGTGCACGAAATAGCGGTCCAAATGCAACGGGCCCACAATCGGCTATCAATTCACATCAGTGGAATCACCATCATGACTCGATTAGTTATATTTCGCCCGAGCGCGCTCAAGCAACAATGAATAACATGCCAGTGCCTGTTGGTATGTTTATGAATATGAGCAATATTCCACCGCGCTTCTACAATCAACATCAACAGGCGATTCAGGCGGCAGCAAAGCAGGGGCGACGTTCCGGTACTGGTCTTGGGGGTATCGGCAATTTCGGCAATACCAGCGGCAGTAGTGTCAGTAAACTCTTTAACAATTACACGCCATCCACCATTAATGCCGCAAATAAAATGCAAAATGTAAAATCACGCAACAGCATACAAACTCCAGTCGGCACTGGAGGTTCTATTGCTGCCGGTGTTAGCGATATATCAAATATGCTTATTGGATCTGGCTCAGCCTCCTCCCAGAACTCTGCCTTGCCGCTTACCCAGCAAAATATGTCGCAACAAATGAGTCAACCTGGCGGATTTACACTATCTCAGCAGCCCGAGTTGTCGCAAGATTTTGGCCATATCTCACAAATTGATAATATTCTTTCACAGGACGTAAATTTCACTGCGGTATGTAGTAATTTATTTACGGTTATTAAAAAAAAAAATTAAGTTTCAATTTATTATGGTTGTTAAATTAATTTGCAACTAAATTTTTTACTGCAGGATAATCTCAACACCAATCGACTAAATTTGGGCTTGAATAGCCAGAGTCAATTCTCGCAGCCCTATTGATACAACGGTTGATTCCAACTACATACGCAAAAGCCGAAGCAGCAGCCAGTTAAACCAGCAATTCATATCAAACAAATACAAACTTTTTGATGTAACGAAAGAGAACAAAGAAGACAAGAAGCGTGCACACAAAAAACTGCAGAAACAGCAACCACAGATATCTGGTCGCATGGTCGATGGAAGCTAGCAGAATCGGAATTAGGATTATTAAAAAAAAAGAAGATAATTCCGCTTAATATTAGACGGATTATACAGAAATTTGGGCAATGCTAATAAGTGGCAATTCCGATGTGCGAATCAGCAATCGCATTCGAATGCGACTACGCAGCGATGGAGTGTGGTCTGTGTGTTATCTGCGCAAACGTGTGCTTTTAAATGGGTTTATTAGAAGGAATTGGAAGGGACGAAAAGTGAAGAGGAAATACAAAAGAAAAAAAAAATTAAAAGCAAATTAACAAAATCAACAAAAGATGTATCGAACGCTAACTGAATGCCATATAAAGAAAAGCTAGCGTAAATGGGATTGAAATATAAGTCGACTAAAAAATATGTTAAAACAAAGGAAGCGAATCGAAACTACAATCAGCTCATCGTATTTTGTTCACATCATGAGCAATGCGTTGGAACCAGTGAGGCAGCAAATGAAAGAGCTCGGTCAGTCGGCTGATGTTCGATGATGTTACCATCGAGAACCGAATACATTTTCAATTCAAAGTAGTTTTGGACATGGTTCACACGCTTTAGCGCCTAGAGGGCAATTAACAGCCAATTGGCGAAAGTGATCGATACTTTATATGGTGCACTTTTTTTTTCTTTTTTGTACAATAACATTAAAACTCGCAAGTTGATGCCATTTTCGTAGAAAAACGTTCCATAATTAAAACTCGTTGGAATTTAACAATGATGGCATGTGTATTGTGCATAGTAAGCACAGTGAATCTGTATTCTTCAGTTCTAATGCTCTTGGATTTTCCCACATATTTACATTTAATATTTTAACCATAAAAATTTTGTGATTCAGTTCATTTTTCTGACAAGTGATTTCTAAATTTGCAATTAAATTTAAAACCACATTGCTAATCATTTTATCTACATTCAAGCATGCAACAAATGTACGCTGTCAAATATATTTGAATAAAAAGCTTCAACATCATCTTCAGCAGTAGAATGGGTATCGAATATCGAATTTATGAAGTAAAATGCGGCCATCGTTGCGTGATGGATGAGAGGCTTGCTTTCGTCGAATTTCCTTTCTAAGAAAAACTTTGTTTTGCAATCGTTTGCACATGGAATCGTCTTGAAATCGTCTCGGGGAAAATAAAACTGTTTTTATTATTTGTGTTTTTTTTTTAATAAAATAAAAACAAACAACATTATTTTAAGTATGTCTCGTGTATTTCTATTAAAAGAAAGATTATTTTCTATTTTTTTTAAGTTTTTAAGTTAAGTTTTTATTCAAGTTTTTAGGTACATGTTGTTGTTGTTGTAGCGGCTAGTCGCGTCCCGTAAAGAGCGGATTCCATGGTCGTTGTCGTCGAACTCATCTAGGGGGAGGCCCAGGAAACGTGCAGTTTCGATAGGGTTGGACCAGAGGGAGAGGGGGGTTAGATGAGTGGGTTTGAGAGGGCATGTGAATAGGTGGTTGGTGTCGTGCGGAGAATCTCCACATGCCGGACATGTGTTGGGTATGTCAGGGTTGATTCTGGATAAGTAGGAGTTGAGCCTGCTACAGTATCCAGATCGTAGTTGTGCCAGAGTGACGCGGGACTCGCGGGGCAGCAGGGACTCCTCATCTGCTACAGGTGGAGGTTGGGCTCCGATGACCGCATTTGCCTGGCGGGAGTCAATGATGTTAGTGACTGTGTTCTTAGTTCAAGAAGACTGTGACTTTAGTTCAAGAAGATGTCTTCTAATGTGCCTGGGGGGCAGCTCCACTGCAAGCAGGGGCCTATTTGGATGCCCCGAGCGGTGACATCCAGCAAGGAACTGCTTGGTGAGCATGAGGTTGTGCTCCTTAACTCGGAGCACATTGACCTCTTGGTGGAGATGCTCCTCAGGCGACTTCAGAAGACATCCCGTCACCGTGCGGAGTGCGGCGTTCTGGCAGGTCTGCAGCTTCATCCATTGTGTCCTGCTGGTACCCGGCGACCAAACTGGCGCAGCATAATTTATTACCGGCCGGCCAATCGTCTTATATGTTGCCAACAACGTTTCTTTGTCTGTGCCCCAAGAGCTACCGGCGAGCGACTTGAGGACATTGTTGCGGCTCTGTACTCTATTGGCGATTGCGGTAGTGTGCGCGGAGAAGGAGAGCAGGCTGTCGAAAGTCACCCCCAGAATCTTCGGGTGGTTAACCGTCGGAATGGGGGTGCCATCGATATGGATGTTAAGATCCAGCCTGACCTCCTTCGTCCAGGTGGTAAAAAGGGTCGCCGAGGACTTAGCAGTGGACAGCGCCAGGTTTAGGTACATGTCTTCAGTGGTGGTCATTTCTTTGGCACCATATACAGATTTTCTGAATATCTTGACTCATGCTCCAATTAACCAGGCCTATGTCCGTGTAACGGGACTGCACAAATTTTGTAGAAATCCGTTCATCGGTTTTTAAGTTAAGTTTTTATTTGGAAATTAGAATTCTCACTCTTTCGGCGCAAGGTTTAGTTGATGGAAGAGAAGTACTTCTTCAGCCTATAAAAAAGTAAAACGCTTGCGCCGCACCATTTTTTATTCACACTATACTCCAAAAAAAAAAACCGAAATGCATAAGTATTACCTTGCGGTACAGTTTTATTTCAAGGAAGTAAGTTTTTCTTGAGAGATAAATATTACGTCCTATAAAATAAAAAAAAGCCAAATTCCTTATACGTCCGCAACCATTTGGTACAGTTGTACAATAGTTGGTATATATGTAGGTCCTATATATCAGGTAAAATATTACTTGTTGGGGGAAAAAGTCAGACTCCTGTTCCCTTTTAAGACGAAACTACTATTCACCATATCTTCTCCGCTATTTGACCTTGTATATGTAGTTAATAAAATCCATTTTTTTTTTTATATAAGTTTATAAATTTCAAAATGGTGCTTACTGATTGGAAATCCAACACGAATGTATACTAGATTTTGTAATTACGGAGATATACATATGTACATATGTATGTATCTATTTGCTCTATAGTGGGCGGGGCCAGACAAATAGTGGGTATGGTTTTTGTCCGATTTTTTAAATTTTCGAAATTTTGCTTATTGAATTGAAATGCAGTGTGTGTACCAAATGTAGTAGCGTTTGGGTAGCATAGTTTTCGAGATACTCCTATTTGCTTAAAAGTGAGTGTGCCACGCTTATTACAAACAATTTTACTTTCAGTGTATTTGCCTACGCAACCCCATTTTGCACATTAAATTGAAGGAAATTGTCTTCAAATAGTCACGGGCTTTTTATCTTTGAAAATTAAAGTTATATGAGAGGTGGTTATGGTTTTTGTCCGATGTTTTATATTTTGAAATTTTGGTTACTGACTTAAAATGTAGTAGTCTCGGAGATACTATATTTAGATTTTTTTCTTAATTGGGTGGTGTCACAGCCATTTTCCAAAAAAAAAAAACTTGTACCCGTCTCCTTTCCTCAACTCAATCCTATGTATCAAATTTTAGCAAATTAAATCTACTGATTTCTGAAATAGTTGGCTTTCACAAAACACCGTTATGTGGGCGTAGTTTTTATAAGATTTCGCGCATTTGCAATACCAAACTACCTTGGGTCTAAGGCAATCCGTATATTAAGTTTCGTTGAAATAATTTGTCAATTTTCAGTGATTATAGCTTTTTATAAAATTAGTGGTAAATATAAGAAAAATACTAGTAAAAATCCAAATTTTATAATTTAAAATATTAAACAGACATATGATCTCACTAAGCAAAGAGTGCAGATAGACCTTGATTAGAATAGGTTATAAAGGCTATATTTTATGTCGATGGGAGTCGCATGGGTCGAGATATTCTTAAAACCCGTTTATTTATTTATTTATTCATCAATTAAACTACATTATTTAATACTAAGGCATACATTTAATATCTGGTATACAATACGATGAGTTATCCATTACTCACAATTCAAAGAGTGTATCATCATATTCAGTTTTGACTTAAAAGTTTTCTCGTGTAAGCGGTTCATTAAGACTAAAATTCGTCCAGCGATAAGGTAAATTGTCTAAGAATACGAGAAGGGGAATTAAAAAATATGAGCTCCAGTAAGAAGTGACATTTAATATGATACGTCACTATGTCCCTTATAAACATTACTGAGAAAATCTTTCTTCCCATTTATAATGTTGGCAATGCTAACAAAAGGCATCTACTTTTATGTTTAGGTAAACTACAACGCCAATGAAGGGAACGAGGGAATTAATGGCAAGTATACAGAAAAGTTTCTAAACTTTCTCAATTCTGGGTTCCTCCCATATATAAGCTTCGATGAAGTCCAATTGGGTTCAACTTTTTAAGTAGGATTCCATGGCTGACCCTTATCGAACGCTTTCAAAAAGTCAGTGAATATGGCGTCACACTGTTTGCCAGCTTCAAATTGTGCTAAAATAAAATTCGAGAATGAAACTATGCTCGTAGCATAGTTTACCCTCAACAAAGCTGCTGATACGGCGATATGAGATCTAAAAATTGGAAGAGAATCAAATCATAAACCAGTTTTTCAAAAAGTTTAGTTATACAGGATATTTTGCAGATCGAATGATAATTTTGGGCATCCGACTTGCTTCCAGACTTACATACATACATATGTATGTATCCGTATGACAAAAGATTTTTTCCAATTATGTAAAAATTCACCAGAAGCGAGCGATTTATTGAAGATTATTGTTAACGGTTTGGCTAACGATGTAGCAAAAATTTTTAATAAAAGAGGAGGGAAACCATCTTCCCTAGGAGTTGGGTCATTTGTCAAGGCCGAAAGGCTTCTTTAAATGAGAGCTGGAAATCCTTAAATGTCGGTGGGCTCTGGTTACAGATTGAGAAACATACAACAGAACGAAAAAACTCGGCAAATATCTTACTAATTTTCTGTATGTCCAATGATGCTTCTCCCGAATGATACATTATTGTCGGAATTCCGGGCGTTTTTATTTTCGATTATTAACTGCAAAAACAAATTTACTGCTTTCCCTTATTCCACTCTCTACTTTAGAAATATAGTTGCAATATAGAAATTTGTTTAGGACATCAAACTCTTTTGGCAACCGACTGTTAGTTGCATAAAGTCCTACATTATTTTTAGACTTGCGTTACAGTTTGCATGCTTTGTTTTTTTTTATTGTGGATATTAATGAGCCTACCATTATATCACGCCGGCTTGGACGGATTTTTAACAGGCACTATAGGAACGAGCATACATACATATGTAGCTGGCAATCTCCAGCTTGTCTCGAATTCACATTCACTTTAGCTTGTTACTCCATATGGTACTAATTGGTTCCAAATTCGTCACATGCATATGATAGCAACGTAGATGCGAGCGAGGTTAACAAAAAAGAGATCCGATAGAAGACGCATGTTGCGAGATATACTTAAAAATCGTATTCATTGATCGATTTGGACCATATTCACAACAAGTATCGGTCACGTAGAGAGAAACCCCTTCGATATGCCCGGTATGTTTACCTTGAGTCGAAATATTCATACATACGATGTATGTATGTATGTAATGTAGTATGTATGTATATTGGGTCACGTAGAGATGATGACGGCAGTAAAACGCAGCCGTGCAAGCGCGTAGTATTATCACTATTTAAAAATATTTTCTCAAAAAGGTAGGCGATTTGTAAACAATAAGTGAGAAACCTGCTTAATTATCAAACCTTTTATTATTGATCATGATTTTTATGAATGTATCTATGTATGTAGTATGTACATATATGTAATATGTAAATTCTCTTACCTTTTTCTTTCCGCTGCACAAAATGAAATACACACTGTCGGTTTTTTGCTCCTTTTCTATTGGAATAATGCATTTATTGTTTTTTCGTTCTCTGTTGGTTCAATCAATAGTTACATCGATAAATTGAAAACATTACAAACATCATAAGAGCAGCAGATTTAAGCATTTTCCCTTTGGTTTTTTTTTTTTTTTTGAAGGGACAATATGAAGTGTAAGTGGGAGTGGAACAGGAGTGTGGGAGTGGGAGAGTAGCGTGAGTATGTAGTGTTGGGAAAATAAAAGTATTGGATGAGCGGTGTTGAAGGGAGAAATTTTACCAATTATTGCGTTTTGGGATAATTCAGTGCGCTGAATAGCTCAGCAATTTTGATCGTACCTTATGACATACATATGTAAATATTTTATTTTTTTTTTTCATTATACCCGGAACTATTCCAGGTGTGACAATAATAGATGATGATATAATGGCAGATTGACATGATTGCAAATTCAAACTAATTGTATAATTTTTTTTAATGTTTGTAGCAAAATATATACTATGTAAGTTTTAGAAACATTTTTCTCAGATATGTAAACAAAAAAAAAAAAAAAAAACATGAAATACATACAGTTACAATTAATCAGGCATTACTGAATTTAAATTCAATTATTACGGTAGCATAAATTTTTCGACCATTTAGATATACCTACATAGCTCTTTACTTTGAAGTTTTGCATGATAGTTAAAGAATTTCGTAATATTTTTGACTTCGCTTAATTTTGCCTCTTAGAAGTCTTTCGTGAGCTTAAGAAGTTTATTCATGTTAATTATTGTGTAAGTGTATAGTGTATGTGTTTTTTTTTTACTGATTTGAAACGCTGCACATCTATCTTTTTAATAAATTTCTTGTAGATATGCATTTCTGACTTTTCGTGGGCTACGAGTTTCCTCTTTCCGTTTTTTTTTTTAGTCCAGACTCGTTTCATTTTCAAGAGAATTTTTTAAGGCTACTTGGTGTAATGTGTTATGAATTTATCTAAAACCTTCATGGAAGGTGTACAAAATATCTGAAACGAGTGAATTGTACTCGCTTCTTGCCGGTGCAATGTTGCCGCTTCACCTATACATATGTATACTCATTAAATGAATTTCAAATACTTCAAATTTCTGTAAAACGCGAGTTGTCTTATATTTATAAATTTTTTTGTTACCTATACTTTGAGCATTACTTTTGCGAGCGGATTGGATAATATGTACATATGTAGTCTTGAGTGAAGGTTTAGTTCACCACATTGCACTGGCATTACATTTACAAGTTATACTTTTTAAACTATATTTTATTTTATTTTTTATGCAGTTAAGTTCTACAATACATTGTGTAAATATTTTTTTTTTAATTTCACAGTTTTGATACAAAAATTCTTCAAATTACTCATTTTTTGCTTTACTTTTTTCTACTTTTTTATCTTTTTTTTACATTTTTGTTTTTCGCTTTTATAAATTAGATATTTAATATTAGACAGATACAAATACAAAAATACAGCATTTCTTCTTCCAGGTAATTTTTAACCAACTCGTTTCTTCGACATTATTTAATTTATTTGGCTGTTGTTCGATTATACTTATTGGAAATTATCTTGCATTTGATATATTGTTCAGGCGGTGTATTTTTTTTTTTATTATACAAAGATGCCAAACATGCAATATTAAATCTCTGCTCGTGTTTGTTTTAGTTTTTTGTTTTTATTTTGTGTTTAGTTTGTTGTTGCTGCGGTATTTCCTTACGCATAGAATATTTAAAAATTACGTTTATTTAATTCTGTAAAAAATATACATATATACATTTTTATAATGACTTTATCAACCATTTATCATCGTAAGTCCCTGAGTTCATTACTTTATTTTTATTTTTATATATTTTCGCTTCTAACACCTAAAATCATTAATTAAAAAAAAAAAAAAAAAAAAAAAAAAATTGATACGAAAGCAATGCAGTGATTAGATAAATATACATATGTGTACAGCTCTAATCATTTACAAGGTAAGAAGACGAATTCAGATAATACATGTAAATTTTATTTTTCGTCTAGTAACACGACCTTGATTGAACTTTGATGCAAAAAATTTATAAATTATTTTTATTTTTCAACCAAATATCTAGTAAGTTTCACTTTACAAAAATCGGGCGTTTTCTCACTGCACAGAAGTGGAATAATAATGAAATGAAACACACTAGCTACTTTCAAAATTATTGCAACTGACTATCTATAGAAAACGACGACGTTCGTTAGTAAGGCGAGGTGAGGGACGTTAAGTATGATTATAAAAAATCCGATAGAATTTGTTAAGGAATCAGAAATACATCTTCTAGTGATGTTTTCTAAGCAACTATTACAATTTTCAATGCAAACAATTAAAAACATTCGTGGCAATTTGTAATTGCTTTAAAATAAACTTATAAAATGGAGAAAATAACGATCAAATCTTAGATATTCTTGAATAAAAAAAGGCGGTGAACAAGCTGATAGATGCATGCAAATTCAGACACTCAAACATGCTTAATCTCAGTTTTCACGTTTATTAAGAATTTAAGTTAAAGAATTAGAATATAAAAAATGAGAAGCCAGTTTTAGTTTTGAAGTATTTTCTGTTTTAGTTTAGAAATATTTTCTGGTCGGTTTCCCAGTAAAAACTTAAATCTAAAAACTTTAACTCACCCGACGCGTGAGCAATAATTTAGCTAATAGTGTTTAAAAAATAATTAAAATGTTTTAGTTTAATGAGGAAAGGAGGTTATGCAACTTGGTTAACTTACAGAAAACCGTAAACTCGAGTTTAACGGGTCTATTCTGCACCGGTAACAACATTTTTATTACCGGTAATAAAAACCTCCGGCAACTTTTAAACCCTTTTGGTATTCTGCACGTTCTTATTAACGGAAAATTTTATTACCACCACACTAGGTGGTAACTACTGGAAAACAGCTGACGTTTATTTACATTTTTGTAATAAATTAAAGAGTAGTGAAGTATTAAACGTTGATTTTTTTATTAAACCGGTTGGAATACGAGTTTTCAATATTAAAAACATAATGGCGACTTCTTTGGTAATGTTACTGCTGATTGATGAGGGGGATGATGAAATATCCCTATGTAGACAGCAACTTCGAATGCCGAAAGAAGCATGCAGGATGCTCATAGAAGAACTTTCATCAAATGATCGTCAAAGAACTTCTCTACCTTTTGTGGTAAGATTCTTTTGCTACCTCACTTTCTTGGCACATGGTTCGTACCAAAAAGTTAGTCAGACGTCTTTAGTAAATCACTCACTTATTCATCTCCATTGTGATTCGCTTGTAAAATTTGTGTTCAAATTCACACCACACCAAAGCAAACACCGTATGGTGAGTTTTACACTGATGACAGCGTTACCAGTGTGCAAGAATGCCGGTTACAAGAAGTGGTAACATTTTTCGGTAATAAAATTTGCCGGTTACAAAATTTCCGGCAACGTGCAGAATAGACGTGTAAGGGGCTATGCGAAGATATTATGTTATTACACAAGGAAAAATGTTTAATTACAAAATTGTGGTTCTAATCATCATTTCGACGGTTTTGGCGTGATGAAAAGCTACTTTCAAGACGCCGAAACCACAAGAAGTAAAAAGGAAAAATGCGTTTTCGCAAAAATCAGAAGTGGGATGACATATTCAATTTTTGTTCGTTGAATAGAGGGATACAATTTTTTTATAATGTACGAAACCCACACTCTCACTCTATAAGGCCCTTATCATGACTGTGCCCTTATCATATGGTGTAGATTCTACACTGTAGAAGCATTGGCGCTAACAGTATCGGAATGGGCTTTGAAGAGTGAAAGAAGACAAACTCTACGAAGAATTTATGGGTCTTCAAGCCTCTGCGACGACTAATACCGCAGACGATGGCATGAAGTTTTATCGCAAATTAAAACACAGCGGCTACGTTGATTAGGTCATTTAGTGTGAAATGTGTTCCTTTTTTGGCTTTGCCATATACATATGTACCTCAACCATGTATAATTATTTATATTTTAATTTAATAATTAATTACAATGAATTATTTCTTTACGTCTTACATACATATATACATACATAAGTATGAAGTTAATATGAATGTGTTATTTTTTCCATTGTCATTGCCAATAATTCAAGATGAAAATAAATACACGCATACATATATTCGTTGTAAAATTACGTATTTTGATGTTTCTTTGTTTCACGATCTTTACAGTCATCAGACGTTGGCCATTAGCATTTTTTTGCAACATGATACACGTCATGGGATTAGCCGCTTACATCATATGCAATGAAAATATAGAAGGAACCAGAAAAGAGAAGCGACGATTGTTCTTGAACACGCTGAGTAAACGTTGAATATTCCTAGCAACAACATGCTGCCTAACCAACAAAGCGGCCTTAGTACACTGAGTTCCACAAAAAATTGCAGAATTTGTGTCACGCAAGACGATAAGCTGCGTAGGAAGACACGTTTTTACTGCACCAAATGCACTAATCCTGTGGGCCAACAGCATTCTAAAGTTGATTATACTTGTTTTTCATGCATTCCACAAAATGAATAAAAAATAAAATTTATTTTACATTTAGGCCCTTATTATGATTCACAACTCAACTGAGTTGAGTTGTCTCAGACACAACTCAACTCAACTTTTGATTTGTATTATGATTGACAACTCGATTTAGTTGTCAATTGTTGAGTTATCGATAAGTTTCAAGACAACTTAAAAACAGCTGATCAACACAACTGATTTGTGCGCCGAATTAAAAGAAAATACAAATATTTAATATGGAAGCGAGCTTCGAATTTTTTTTTGCAGAATCAGAAGATAATGCAAGCCGTACACAAATTGGACGAATCAGGAGACAATAAGAGATTCGTCCCACCCGTTTGAATTGCCGGAAGCAAGGTAAAATATTTATTATGTCTACATATGTAAGTACATGTGCAAAGCGTTTTTATTACAGATTTTTGAGTTACTTCCGCATCAACAAAGAGGGAATGAAGTACCTAGTGGATGCCATTACCCCTTTTTTAAAAAAATTGACACGGTCGTCCGCTGTTCCGCCGATTTTAAAAATAAGTATGTGCAACGTTGCGATTCCTGGCCACTGGAAGTTACCAGACATGCGGTGGGAATGACTTCAACGTTGGTATTGCGCAACCAACGTTCTCAGTCATTTTGGATGAAGTGCTCCACGTGTTCGAGAACAACATGGGAAAACTGTGGATAAAAGCAGCCATGAGTGACGACGAGATGACCGAGTCGAAGGTGGCAGTATATGAGCGCACCGGATTACCTGGTGTGATTGGCTTCGTGGATGGCACTCATGTGCGAATCGTGTCACCACGACTGGAGGAGCAACACCTTTACTTAAATAGGAAAGGATACTACAGCCTCAACGTGCTGATCGTGAGTAACTGAAATATTTAACTGAGTTTCATTAATTAATTAACTGGTATTTTGTTTTTTCAGTATTGTGATTTCAAACAGAGAATTAGGTACGTAGATGCACGTTATCCTGGCTCTAACCACGATTCCCATGTGTGGAATTTGAGCCTTCTAAAGCAGCATCTGGACCGAACATTACCGCGCAATACATGGATTTTAGGTTATTTTGTTATCAATGTTGTTTGATGATAGGAAAGAAAAGCGCGACTGTGCCATCAAGAAAATTCTACGCTATCGAACCGATGTTGACGAGCCAATGGAACTTACGAGTTTATAAAAAACCAGATATAAACTTTAATTGCACAAGTTATACGGAAATGATCAATTTGAATGATATAAATATCGTATTTGAACTACCATTCACGCGAAGCATTCCGTACGATACATTGAAAGAATATTTAAATCAAGATGATCCACCGTTTAATGATCCAAAAATTCCATCACACATACAAGGAACGGAACGACATGTTCAATTGCTAGCTAGCGTTTCCAAACGGGTTATACCGGAAAATGTAGAGGCTGTTATGGCGACGACATTAGAGAGCCGAGCGAAATTGCCCAGACTTGAAAATAAAAAAGACTTCAAACAATAATTTTTTTTAGTTTCTTTTCTATAACTCACTTAAATTAATTTTGTCATTTACATATGTTCTGACTAAATAAATTTCTTAAGAGAAAAAATAGATATTATTATAAATAAATAAATAAAAATAAAGAAAAAACATAGCCATTTAGCTGATTTTTTCATGTAAATGCCAAAAATGGTGATTTTTTAAAATGATTGTATGGGGAACCCCCCAGGGGAGTTCCAGGGGGTGGATCGGCCGTCCAAAGTTAGTGGGGGTCGGTCATACATTTGGACTCGATTGGAGCACTCTAAATGGGTCAAAGTGGGATTTTTCAAAATTTGCCCCTACCCAAAAGTTCGACCCAAATTGGGGGACATCAGAATTCGTTTTAGAGGTATGGTTCCTTCGGCAAAGTTTCTTATTTTGATCCCTAGAATACGATTTTCACAGAGCAATGAGCGATTTTTAAATCGACCCGCCCTAATATAGATATATTAAAGCGAAATCTACACCAAAGTGCCGAAAAATTGTGTTTAGGGGGTCGTTTCATCTTCCAGCAAGATAATGACCCCAAACATACGGCTTTAGATACGAGGCTTTGGATATTGTATAACGCCACCTCAGAGCCCTGACATAAACCCAATTGGAATCTTGTGGTCTATTTTGAAAACATCTTTAAAAAAATTATACCATCAGAAACATTCAGGACCTGAAAAGAGCATTACGTACAGAGTGGGAGAAGATGAGTCCAAAACTCACAAAAAAATTGGTGAAATCGCTGTCACGCCGCACACAGGTAGGTTTTTAAATAATACGCGGCCATAAGTCTTTTTTTAATCTATCCTAAATTAAAAATGTATTATGCTTTATGTTCACCCATAGACTAGATAACAATAAGCCGGTTCTATTGGCCCCGAAACTTGCAATCAGCGCATGCGCAGGCAGTCGGAACTTTACTGTCTCCTACTACACTCGCGATTATTTTCTGCAACACTTGTACTACTCGGTTTCAGAAGTATATATGTATATTTTTTATTGACGATAGCTACCAACTCAATTACTATGGATTCTGGACTTCTATATCAATCTACATATTAACTTCCTACAACATTAACATGTGTTTTATAGATATTTTAGGAAATGAGTTTTTAGATAAAATTTTGCTTTTTTTTTCAAATAAAAAGCTTTTAGTTATACTATCGCCTACGGTCGAGTTATGAATCTTAATTAATATTATACTACGCACTATTATGTAGGTGTTCAAATAAGAATCAGCCGCCAATAGGTGCCAGGTGGCTAGAAAATAATGGGTTTAGCTACGGACTAAAAAAAACATTTGTTTCTTTTTCGCCGTAGGTGGCCCTGGGTCTTCGGGAACGACAGCAGTCACCCGTCAATATCTCGACAATAAAATGCAAAGCCAGAATTTGAAAAATATTGATGAAAAGTTGGCTTACATATATAGAAAACAACCTTTTATCTACATATGGTGATTCAGATGGCAAATTTAAGCAAAATATTCCTTATTTCAAGACTGATTTCAAGAAAAAATTGCTAAAAGCGAAAAGAACCAAACCTGTTTTCTTAAAATTCAACAGGTCTTGGTTAGATGGGACCTTTCATATACCAATAGAAGTTCAAGCACTACGCACAGGACGACCTACGAAATCATTTGAACAATCAAGTGAACGAAGTAAACGTAGAAAGACTGAAGACTAGGGGTATAACTTTTTGCATTTTTTTGAAAAAAAAAAATTTACATGGCATAACACGATGAGGAATAGTAAAAAAATGATAACTGCGTTTTTAGTTTTTCGATTTATTTCAAAAACTTCACGCAGAATTTAAATTGAAAATTCGTATGAAAATTTCATACATATGCCAAGAAAAAACACCATATGAGATTATGTTCTTTTCTTTGTGTCTGTTTTGTTTTGCTCTTCTTCCGTTATTCGTCGTATTTTTGCATATGACAAAAATAGATAACGGTAAATTTGAGTAAATGCTTTATGAATGATTGAAACTTCGTATAAGCGTCGCGCCAGTTGCCTTTATTTAGCTGTCGGTCTCTCATTCAGTGCGTGGCGGCTGGAGTGAAAGTGTCTTTTTTAATTAACAATTATGCTGTTCACAGTTAAATGGTATCTAGCATGCTAAATTTCCCAGGTGGCAATTTTCCCATATTTACCGCTCAGTTATCTGTTTCGTTTCCATTTTACGTGAAACGCAAAGATACCACTACTATCACAATTTCCCGATGTTTTGCGCATGTTTATTTATTGTGGCAAACTGGCATCTTTGATCAGCTGGTTTTGTTTACATCTGCAAACATGGAACCTGGCGGAAGCAAAATTGTAAGTAAAATGAAAATTAAGTATTTAAATCGTGATATAATTATTAATAATGAAAACATATTTGTTTCAGACTAAACCGAGGCGTGTACGCAAAGCACCGTACAGAAAATGGAGCAACGGGGAGCAGCAGCAGCTCATAATGTTCATGCGGGACAATCGACCGCTTGAAAAGCCGACTGCGCAGGTGTATTTTAAGCGCTTTTTGGAAGCACACCAGCTGCAAATGGATTGGTCTCTGGTGAGGCTGAAGGCAAGACGCTTGCGCCAATGTTATACCAAAGCGCGAAATTGGCAAAATTCGACGGGAGCTGGTGCTATGCAAGACGGCGAAACAACAGAAAGTAACTTAAAAATGTATTTTTTGCTATACAAATCTAAGCACTTCTTTTTTAGGCATAATTTCGAAAATCTGCCCTTTCTTCAGTGATCTGGAAGACATATTTGGATACAAGGAGTTTGAATCCAACGCATCCGTTTTAGATACTGAAGAAAATGCAGTGCCGCCTATAGATGATAATGCCGAAAACATCCAAACGCTGAACGTACAAGTTGTGTGTACGGAAAGTAGCTCACCGTCCACTGCAGACATTTTCGACGCTGGAAGCAGTTCAACGACTGCTGCAAATGTAGCTGCCACACCTGAAGTTGCAAATGGGTTTCACGAAATCGGTATGTCACCAGCATCTACACACAGCACAATAAATCGTCGTAAAGGCATTTATTCTCGGACCGGTCTTGCCGATGTGCTTAGCATGCATTCTGGTTTGGTTAAAGTGAAGCAACAAAAACTAGAAATGGAGTCAAAAATGAAGGATAAGGAGCTGGCTTTGAAGGAAAAGGAGTTAGATTTACAAGTTCAAAAATTTTTGTTTGAAAAAGAAAAAACCAAAAGTGATGAAAAAATAAAAATATTAGAAATTGAAATGAAAGAAAAGGTGGCTTTAAAAGAACTTGAAATGAAAGAAAGAATTGCAATGGAGGAATTAAAAATGAAAAAATAAATATGTACGTACATATGTATTCACTTTATTAAAACAAATTACTTGTTTAATTTTTATTGTCAACAAAATGTGATAATGCTATTCTGAGGTCGTTGTTTTCATAAATTTCTTGTGGGAAGCCAGTTTCATCTTCATTATCGGAACAATCTTCTTCGTCAGAGCTAAATTGTAGCAACATGTTGTGAAGAATGCAACATGTCAAAATCCATCTACAACAACTTTTGTAATTGTTTTCGTTCGATAAACGAAATCGTAGTTCTTTTAAACTACCAAATCTTTCCTTTAATTTTCCAAAACAATTTTCTATACGCACTCTATATTTGGAGAAGTATTGGTTAAACTTATCTCTCATTTCTTTCGTCTGCTCATTACTGTTTTGTCGAAAGGGTGTAATAAGATTTTGGCTCAAAGGATATGCCGAATCGCCAGCAATCCATTGCCTCTGACAGAAGTACTGTTCTGGGTTTTTACCTATTGGTGATTCTGCAAAAATTTTAGCATCATGGACGCTTCCTCGGTATCCTATTGTTGCTTGCCTAATTTTTAGCGAACAGTCACATACGACTTGCATTTTTATGGAATACTGTTTTTTGCGAGAAAAGTATAGTTCGTGATCTTTGGAAGGAGACTCTGCTAATCTGATTTCGGTGCCATCAACATAGCCAATGCAACCTGGAAGCTCATCCATTGTTTTTGCCACAATCTTCCGCCTTTCTTCTCTAGATGGCCAAAACAAAAAAGTAGATTTTAAATTTATAAGCGAGGCGATGACCCGCTCGGTTACTTTGATAACTGTTCCGCCGTCGCCAACACCGAACAATGTTGCAATCTTCCTAATAGATGCACTCTCTCCACTAGATCCCAGACGAAAAAGAGTTATCTTTAGTTGAATGTCTATAGGCAATTGAGGGACACAATTTTTGTTTTGGAAGACAGGGTCTTGTTTGATTAAGGATAAGATATAGTTGAATTCCGGGATTTCTATACGCAGCATCTGGCGCATACGACCACCATCAAACTTGGGGAGAACATTTTCGACCCAATGCGAAGTTTTTGGTATTCCAAAATGGCTGCTTCTACGATTAGCCAATATTAGCGCTGCATCAACGGCAAAATTCATTAGGATATCTTCATCCTCTTCGTCACTGCCTGCAGTAAAATTGGTAGGAAAGTTTTAGGAGGTAAATATACGTATGTATATAGGTACATATATGCACATACTAGAATCATTGGCAGCTATGTCCAGCATACATTTGTGGCTAAGTGCACTCAGTATATTTTGTTTGCCACTTAAACGAGACATTTGTTTTTTGGAATTTAAATAAATTTGAAACAAAGTCAAAATGATGTGCTCACAGTTTAGCTGTCAAATGTTGGGCAAAGTTACCAGATTTTAAGTTTCCCACAAACTGTGAATACGCTAAATGTCTTTTAAAAAAAGTGGTGCTGAAGTTTTAAAAAATTCAAAACAATGGGAAAACAATTTAATAACATTTGAAAAATCTAAGAATAAGAGAAGAGAAATCAATAACATTGAAAACCCCTTGAGTGAATTGTGTAAGATTCCAAAACAGACCGTGATTATAGGAAGGTATAATGAATTAGCAAAAACGGAGAAATTGAAAAAGAAAAGATGCCAGATTATTTCAAACGAAATGATTGCCTTGTGGTCGAAACTAAACTTTCCGAGCATGACACGTATAGCTGCACAACGGAAGATAACAAAAGTTTTAAATGATTATTCAACATTTTTAAAATTCCCGGATGGCAGAAATGTTACAATGGCGTTCAACAAGTTATGTGATATAACTGATTTAAAAGGTGTCTGGCTAGGAACTGCCCAATAAACATTTGTGTAAGCATTTTGCAAATATGTGCAAAATAACGTTTACATACAAACATAATCGTAAGCTTATGTACAAATGTGCAAAATAACATTTACATACAAACACAAAATGTAAACCAAACGTTAAAGTTTTCATTTGTCAATTTTGTCAGTTTCCCAATTTTGCCATTCGTGCGTGCTAAATATTAAATAGTGAAGTTGCGTGCAAATTTTAGAAAATCAAAATATAATTTAAATAAATAAATTTGAATAATTAAATATATTTAAAAAGTGTTAAAACAATTAAAAAATAAAGAGGTAAGTTAATAAATTGTAAATTAATGATTTCGTTAAAGTTTTCTACTGTTGTAAAATAGTATGTGCAGTGGAGTCTCAATTTCCAAGAATGCGGCATGTTGCGTTATTAGAAATTATAAGTTACTGCAAGTTATTTTGTAGTTTATCATGTTTCTTGTAACATTCGTTTATTTAAATCTTTTATTTAAATTTATTTAAATCTTCTCTTTGATTTATAATTAATATTTTCTGTGCATGACTAATAGCAAAAATTTAGTAATTACTTTGTTAAATATCGTGAATAATATTGTGAACTTCTACAACTAGAAGTTTTTACATTAATTTTTCGAAACCAAGTGTTTAAATTATAATAAATGTTACTTTTTTTTAGAAAAGAAAAGAAGCATGAGTAAACTAAAGCGTTATAAGGCATCTAAAACTTATAGTTCTCAGCTGGTGAACATGTTGTGTTCGAATGGAAATGTCCAACTGCCTTCTATTTATTCATCACCCGTACTTTCTTCTTGTGAAGAGCTCAATCCATCCTTTGAAAATTCCTTTATTTCCAATATTGCAAATGAATGCGAACCAACTTTTTTGAATTTTGAAGCTGACTATTTGAATGGTTCCGACTCAGAGTCAGAATCAGATGAATGTCGGCCAATAAATGAATCTTTCTTAGAGGAACTTGGAGCTTGGGTCGTTGAATCCAATATTTGCAACGCTTTTGGAAGTAAGCTTTTAGAAATATTGAGTAAAAAAATTTATGGCCTTCCAAAAGATGTCCGTACATTAAAAAAAAACCCAAAAGATGCTCCCAAAGTTTCGTTGAGTGAAGGAGAATATATCCATTACGGATTAAAAGATTGTTTAACTGATTTCCTCACTCAAAATAGCATAGCTTCAAATGAACTAGAGTTGAACATAAATGTAGATGAGCGTTTTCACGAAAACCGTGACATGAATGGGCATTTACAAAATATCATATTTTGGTAAATATTACCCACTTTATTATAGTAAATGCATCATAGCATTAGTTCAAAAAAATAAAATTGATATAAAAAAAGGCATTTCGATGCTGTAAGCAATGAAATATTGATTACGTATAAGTTGTTGAAATGCCGCATGTGTAAGAGAATATTTAGTGATGTGTAAAACACTTAGATGTAACAAATGTGAATAGTCGTATTTTTTTACATAATATAGGAACCCTACAGTATATTAAAAAATGTTTTTCTCCCTCATTAATTGTTGTTGCAAATTCGTAATAATTAATGTTGTCTTTTGTATTTTTTTTGTCCGTCCGTCACGAAAAAACATGCTTGAAATTAATTTGTGCTAATAATATTCATCGTAGACGTTTAGAATTTTGAAAACATCGTTAAAGTATGACTATTATCTCGTAAAAAAATTTGTGTAATTGAAAACACACTGAAACTGTAGATATTTTCATTCAAAAATTGTCCCGTCCGTCACGTTTTAACCTTCACCGCGGCGGCAATTTTACACTTCATAACCCGACTGTATTTACATATGTATGTAAATATACTAAGTATTTGCAGCTTGCGTACGTTAGATATCTAGTTAGCTTCAAATTTATTTCAAAACTTCAAATTTACTGATCAAGTAGGCATTGCAATTATATTTCCCCGAAACAAGCATGCTCAATTTTTCCAGGAAATATGTATGTATTGCGATTTACATTCAGTAGTGAAGTTTTAGTTCTTGTTGAATTTCAAGAGACGCGAGTCGTAAATAATAGAAGTTGCAATACGGTTAGTTTTTTTTATGTGAAAATGGAAAACCAAGTGAAAGATTTCAAAGTTTTGAGCTCCGCAGAGGCCATAACATCTTCTTTTCTAGTTTTTTAGCTACGTTAAATCATAATTATAATTACTATTGTACAAGGTGTACTCGTTGCCATATTCAAAGAAGGTAAATTACATACATAATAATATGTTAAGAAGTCTATAAACTCAGAGAAATTGTGACCGTTTTATGAATTCATTAGACGAAATGTAAATTTTTCATTTTCGATTTTGTAATAGATAAGAAACTTGATTTTTATGCACATTTATGATTCAATCTCGAGCGCATTTTACTGGAAAACAATCTTGCATAAAATAAAAAATATAAATATAAACAAAGAAAATTTGACCCTATATCGGTATGGAAGATTTCGTTTCTTTTCAAAGTTTACTGCCATGCTGACGTGAATGGCTGAATTTTTTTAGACATAAAATAATAGGAGGACAATATATACTTGATATATATCTTTATATACACTATCATTTATAAAATGTTTATTTATAACTTGTTCACTTCATTGAACATTAAAACAATTTTCTTATATTGTGTATTCGGCGTAAATATGCCACAGTAAAATATATCCGTTATTGGGCCATTATTTTCCATTTCAATTGCGTCATTGATCATCAAATTAAAAATATAATTTGCGACAATAACGCGAGTGTAGCTCGAGTGTAAGTTGCGATGGCAACTTTTGCGCAGCAGTTACAAAGGAAATACTAAGGAAATAATAATAATATTTCTTATAATTTAATCATAAAACGATCTTCTCTGTAAGCAAGACGTGTAGAGTGACCAATTTTTATTAAAGGCGCCATTTTTGTAACGTTGCATTTTTTTCAGTCCAGTAGTCATGGCACCAAAGCAGCCTGCTCTTACTGCAGCTGAGAGGAAAAAACGACAGCGAGAAAAATTGATGAAAAACGCAAACTATAAAATTCACAAGCAAAACGAGGCTTTACGAAAAAAACTTTACAGGAGAAATATAGCTCAAGATCCCGAAAAAAGAAGAAATCAACGCGAAAGAGATTCTGATAGGAAAAGAGCTTCAAGAGCAAAATTGAAAAATGAAGAAACTGTTAGACCTCTTCTCTCTATTGGTCAGTATACAACTAAACAGGCTTATGGAAAAGCTTTGTCCAGGGCCCGAAAAGCTCTACCCGAAAGCCCAGGAAAAAAAAGAGCCGTTGTGTGTGGTCTTGCAGAAGAATTAGGCCTTCGATTTGTTCAGCCACTTAAAGCATATCAAGAAAAAATTCGCAAGGGCTCCAACGAAACAACGAAACAAGCTGTACTAAAATTTTATCAATCAGATCAGATTTCTTGGCAATCTCCAAATATGCATGACAGAGTGATCCTAAGAGAAAAAGATGAAAATGGCCGTACAAAGAAAAAATATATTCAAAAACGATATCTATTGATGTCCTTGGCCGAAACACATCAAATGTTTCTGAATGAAAATCCACTTCTTCCCATTGGTCGCACTTTATTTTGGAAGCTTAAACCTATTGAAATGCAAAGCTTTGGGGATATACCACAAAATGTCTGTGTATGCAAATATCACGAAAACGTGCGACTTATTCTTGAAGCTATGCATCCACATACTCACCTTCCCCGAACTTTTAAGGAATTTATCGCACTTGTAACTTGCGACCAAGACAGCAAAGCTTGCATGACTAGGAAGTGTGAGAAATGCTGCCATAAAGTAGATGAACTAGATCCACTACTTGTAATCACCGACGCAACTGTGATTTTAACCAAGTGTGAACAATGGTCTGGACAACCTATTCAGAAAGAGATCATGAAATGGAGTCTTCAAGAATGTTTCTTAAAATTGAAAGAACAGCTGAATGCATTTCTTGTGCACACGTATGTTAAGCGTACACAAGCCAAATATTTTGAAGAAACAACTGCAAATGTTGATGGCAAACATATCGCACTACAAGTAGATTTTGCCGAGAATTACGCCTTCAAACGGCAGAATGAAATTCAAAGTGCACACTGGTGTCACCAGCAGTGTACAATTTTCACAGCCCACACTTGGATTTCCAAAGACATTTCACAGAGTTTCGCACTCGTATCAGATGATTTAAAACATGGGAAAGTCAGCGTTTTCAAATTCATGGATCGTTTATTGGAACTCATCAACGACCAGTACGATGAAGTGATTGAAGTAAAAGTATTTTCTGATGGAGCAGCCAGTCAATTTAAACAAAAATATCTGTTTGCGATCTTAGATGTGTTGGAAAATCGCTCTGGCTTGAAGCTATCGTGGCATTTTTTCGCTTCCGGCCACGGAAAAGGAGTAGTTGATGGTATAGGAGGTACAGTTAAATCGTCAGTTTGGAGGCGCGCGAGAAGTGGCGCTACAGTCAACACGGCAAATGAGTTTGTCGAGCTCGCTCGTAAGACATGTCCGAAAGTGCACATCGAATTTGTATCAAAAGAAGAAACGGATTCTCATGCTGAAGAACTGGAAGAACACTGGCAGCATCTAATACCAGTTCCCCGAACTCATCGAATTCACGCCGTGTACTCCCATGCTCCTTACCTCATCAGTGTTGCTGAAGAATCGAACGAGCCTGAAGATAAACGCTCAATCTTTTGTTTGCAGAAAAATGGTCAATAAACGGATGAATAATAGAATTATATACCCTTATTTCCACAAATTTGATTTCAAAGATTCTATTCATCCTTTGACGTTGAAAAAATTCGAATGTTCTCCAACAAAACAAAAATACTTATAAAATGTAATCAATAAAATTTGCTCAATAATAATGAAATGCTTTATTTAAAAAACAATACCTTCCTTAATTTACTAAATTGACTTAAAAACATTTTTTCGCCGACCACTCTTTTTATCATCTCAAATACTATACATTCTATTACGAAACCAATAAAAAAAATGTTTCGGTAACAATTTTTTGAGCATTGTATTTTTTTAATGTTGTACAAAATAAAAATAAACTTTATTGAAACTAATTTGACCTCAATTTGCAAAGGTACAAATTAAAACAGTGAGTGTATGATATACATATAATGCGTGTCCCGTCCGTCACGTTTTCATGTCCCGTCCGTCACGCGCGAAAAGCAAGACATTTCATTGGACAGACAAAAAACGAAATAGATTAAGGTAAAATGTGAAGCAGTTTCAGATTCCTGACACATTTCTCTAAATAAGTGTCAACTTGATTCTAAAAAATATTTTCTCAATTCGCAGAATTCTGAAGACAAACCGAAAGCATGATAAACGCATGTCACACGTGTCCGTCCGTCACGCTCCGTGTTTGAACGCCCTTATCAACATTAATAATTTATCGAAAATGAACATCTACCAATGCTTTTATTCGGGAATCTAACCTTCTTTCATTGGTATTGAGCATTTCTTCCTTTTTCAATGTGTCACAGCGCAATCCATTAAAATGTTCCGATAAAACCGTGCGAATGTCCCGTCCGTCACGCGTGAAAACGCTGAGATGGTTTACCAGTTTCCAAAAGTTCGCGAGCAAATATATGGCCCATTTTGGTAAATGTTAATGGAACAGACCATGTCCTAGTAGCAGGAATTTATTCTCTTAATTGTCACCCAAAACTTGCCAATGAATTTCTAGAAACTTTTGTTGATGAATTGAATCACCTCTATGCAAATGGTCTACAATACAAATCTAAAGTTTTTAGAGTAAAATGCCGATCTTTTGTTTGTGATGCTCCTGCAAGAGCATTCATTTTAGGCGTCAAACATCACTCAGGTTATAGTTCTTGCACAAAGTGCTTCCAAGAAGGTAATAGAAGGAATAATAGAATAACTTTCCCATTTGAAACAAGTCGCTTAAGAACTGATGCAAATTTTCGCAATAGGACAGATCCGCCACATCATAGAATGTATTCCATTCTAGAAAAATTGCCGATTGATATGGTTAAACAATTTCCTCTTGACTACATGCACGTCGTTTGCCTTGGTGTAACCAAGGCGTTGATGGTGTCCTGGGTGAAAGTAAAAAAAATGCAATATTCTCTTGGAAACGAACAAATTCAAAGCTTAAATTCTAGGCTGAAATTTTCTAAAGGCCAAGTTCCCAGGGAATTTTGCAGGAAAACGCGTGACTTGACGGACCTAGATCGTTTCAAAGCAACTGAATTTCGATTGTTTTTATTATATGTAGGGCCAGTTGTTTTGAAAAATATTCTCGATAATAATAGATATAATCACTTTTTGAAGCTTTCTTTGGCAATTCGCATACTGTTAGACCCATTGGACTGCCAAAGAAACAACGAATGTGCATCTCAATTATTAAATGATTTTGTAACAGATATTCCTGATTTGTACAGTGATACTCTTCAAACGTATACTTTTCATTGTTTAACCCACTTGGCCTCAGATTCCTTGGAATTCGGTTCATTAGAAACCATTAGTGCCTTCAAATTTGAAAATCACCTAGGTATACTTAAAAAACTTATCAAAAAAAAAAATCAAATAGCACCACAACTATATAACCGTCTTGTGGAGAGAAGTTTGGTTTCAAAACAGCAAGATATTCCGACTATGAATGTAGGCAGTTTCAAAAATGGATCTTTTAAATTTGTTGAAACAAATTTTTCATATTTTTCCCTAAATGCTCCTGACAACTTTTATTTTAACAACAATTCGATATATAAAATACAATGTATTATTAAAAATGATAAGAATGAAATAGTTATACAAGGCCGTCGTTTGGACAATTTACGTGACTTATTTGAAACGCCTTTAAAATCCTCGATTTTCAATATTTATAATACAGATGCTTTAAGTTTTTCGTGTAATCTCAGTTCACATTTATTGAAGCATATCAAAAAAGTAATTTATATGCAAAATATTGAAATAAACTCCCATTCATTTATCCCTTTAGTTTCCCACCATGTCCCAATATAAATATAAAATGATAAACAAAACACAAACATCGAACGATATCAACACGGACGGAGAAGTACTCCAATACATCAGGTTAAATTCTAATGATGACATGATATACACAACAAACATAGATGTAAATGATGTCAACAATGTCACATATACCACAAACAATAACATAGGAAAAACAGCAACCACTGTGTTGGACCAGGCAACTGTAGCAGGTAATATTATTCAATATTTTAATCATACTGTTTTTTATAATGCTATTCTTCGTTTAGCTATTCAAATGACAGTAGAAACTTCTATTCAAAATATTTTGAAAACCACTATTGAGAGCGCTGTCAACAGTATTATGCAAACATCACTTCAGAGCGCTATCGAAAATGCGTTAAAAAACTCAGTACAAAATGCAGCTGAAGCTATGCTAAATAGCCCCCAAACATTAGCAAGTAAATCTAATCGAAATTTATGTTGGCATTCTTTTTAATAAAATTGTATTCGTTTAGTTATTGAAGAAAAAATGGAAACTGCAATGCAAATTGCGGTATCTAAATCCATGTCTAGAATCGTAGAAGAGGTGCGAAGTGTACGGCGGGACGTTGCGGAGCATAGCAAGAGCACCAAAAAAGATGATGGTAAAAAACGGGTACTACCTCCAGAACCACTGACTACTGTAGACAATTTTCTTCAGCTGGAATCCATACTCCAGGTGGAGGAGAATTACAAACAATTTGTATTGTTTTTTTTAAATATTCAATAATTGTTTTATAATTTGTTTCTGTTTTAGAAAATTGATATAAAAAAACATAACAAGTTTTCGGGGGGGAAGTATGTGCGTTCTGTGTGGCGTGCACTATTAACGGACGAATGTGCTGAAAAATTTTCGTGGGCCGGAACAGCTGAGAAGAAAAGTGTGCGCCTTTTAAAAATAACTCTTGCCATCCGAGGTACGCACAATAATTAGCATTTAAGTCAAATCCAAATTATAATTAAAAAGCAATGTTTAACAAGCTACACTTCCATATAGTCACATAAATATTTAGATAGAAAATTGTTTTTTTTTAATTGCAGACGTTTTCATTCATGATTTACATGGAACAGAGAACGAGTTTATAAGTGGCACAAAAACAGTTTTTCAATTCGCCAAAAATCGGCAAAAACAGCTAAAAAAAAATAGTGAAGAGCCAGAGAACACAAACAATTAATTTGTGTATATTATTAAGTTTTTTTTTTATGAATTGAATTGAATTTGTATATATTATTAAGTTTTTTTTTATGAATTGAATAAAATTTAAAATGTAAAACCAATATTTCATACTATGTTTTATTACTCTCATGCGAGATTTCAATTACTGAGTATTAATTATTATGCCTGGAAGTAAGCTTGCTCACATACTTATATTTCTGCTTAAAAAACATTTACAAAATGTTTGTAAATAAACTGAAAAACATTTTACAATATGTTTTTATATTCACTTACTTTCCACTTAGGTTCAAGCTTCATGATAAGCAATTCTACAAACTTGCATATAACGCTTCTGTAAGACTCCTTTTCGATTATTTACAAATGCTTTGTAATGGTTTTGCAATAGTTTTGTAAAAAAAACGTAAGTTGTTTTTTAACTAAACATTGTTCGAAGAAAGTTATTTTTTAGTTTATCTACAAATGCAAATGTTTATTGGGTGAGGACAAAAAGTTGTATGAACTCCAAACAACTACAAATGGAGAAGTTGGGTACACGACAGCTAAAGCAGTTTGTGTGCATCCCTCCAAAGCTGCCTTTTTAAGAAAAAATGTTCAAAGCACCTCGTGTTTAAATAAAGTGGCGCTCAACACTTCAACATCATCAGCTGAATCTGTCGAGCAATCACATTCTCCACCTGTTGGTGAATATAAAGCTCCTCTACAAAGAAAAAGAAATGCGAAGTGTTCAACAAAAGCAGCAGTGACAATGGTAACAACAGCCCATGTAAGCACCAAAAATGCCGCTAAAATATGCAATGAATTGTCCAAAGAAGGAATAAATATAGCAACACCAACACAAGCAGGTATTCACAAAGCGATGATTAAAGCAGCGCTGAACTTGGAAAAAAATTATAAGAATTCCTAAAGAGATGACATTTGGTGCATTCATTTCGACGGCAAGAAATTTGGGAAGAAAGAAGTGCAGGCCGTGGTGTTAACAAATGAAGCTAAGGAAGTAAGAGCCCTGCAGTTTTTGGAGTAGCAATTTCTAATTAAGGACTAGTGATTTAACTAATCCCAAGAGCGCTAACTACTTCTCAAGGGCATTGGTAGTGCATAAAAGGGGTAGTTTAGTTATTTTCGGTATGCTACTGCTGCTATTTTTTGTGTATCTGTTGCCAGTTTCTTATGTTTTTGTCTATTAATAGAAACTAAGTGTGCCATGAAAAACGAAATTATCCCGTTATTTCGAATTTTTTTGTGTATGTTAATTTGCTGTGAATTTCTCAGTTGATTTCTCGCAGTTACAAGCGTTAGCTCAGTTGTTTCATCGATAAGTAAGTGAAGATATTAAATAAATAAATATAAATAAAACAAACTGAAGGTGAAATAACTTTACTATAATAAATTAAAATGAGTAGCAAAAGGCATTTAAGAAGATTGATAAAAGCCGAAAAGGAAAAATTCTTACAAAAATTTATGTCTGTAGGAAAAGAAAGTGATAAAAGTTTAGAGATAAGTGAAATGGAAACAGAATTAGAAATAGCAGGCGACGCGTCGATGCAAATTGATTTATTTAGCGAGAATGTGCGTGAATGTGAAAATTTACGAGTTTTAAGTTTAAATGACAAATTAAAAGAGTGGTACTCTGTACATAAACCATCGCGAAAATGTGCAAAAGATTTGATTAGGATCCTCAAGGAGGAAAATTTAAATGTTTCAATGTTCTATAAATTCGATTGCTCAATTAGACCACAAATCGATTCTGTCGGCGGTGGATCATACCTACATGTCGGACTGACCCAGCAGTTGAATAAAATATCTAGCGTTATCCATCTCCCAGACAATTTGGTTGTAGATATTAATATCGACGGCCTTCCTTTATTTAGAAGCTCAAGGGCTCAGTTGTGGCCCATCCTAGTACGACTAAACAACTTAAAAAGTCAACCCGTATTTCCTGTTGGAATATATATTGGTAATAGCAAACCACAAAGCTGTGATGAATATTTACAAAAATTTATATTTGAGTTTATCAATTTAAAAGAAAATGGTTTCAAACAGCCAGGGCGAAAAATTAAAATTGACATTAGGGCAGTGGTTTGCGATGCTCCGGCAAGGGCGGTTGTTACTGGTACACCCTCGCATACATCTCGACACGGGTGTACAAAGTGCACCCAAGTAGGAAAAAAGATTGAAAATACATTGACCTACAGTTCAATATCAGGACTTTTAATAACAGATGACGATTTCTCAAGTAGGAAATATCCAGACCATCACGTAAACAGTTATAAAGCAAGAAAATCACCATTCGAAAGCCTTGGTGTGTTAATGGTCAAACAGGTTCCATTAGACTGCATGCATTTGATAGACTTAGGTGTTATGCGTAAATTTTTATTAAGAATTATTAATAACAAAGTTTCTTTTAATATTCCAAATTCCAACAAAAAAAATATACTTTATATATACTTTGTATCAAACTAAAGAAATTTAAAAAATATTATAAAAATAGATTTTGTTTATAATTTAGGTGACATATACATATGTACACTTATTGAAAAAAATGCGTTACATCCTCGGCAAAAAAAAAAACTTAAAAACCAACGGTAGTTTTTAGCGGCTAAAATTTTTTACTAGATATACATAACCATTATACTCGTACCAAAGAACAATACAAAAAAAATTTAAATTGTTATGAAAATTTTTTAACATATTTTTTTCGTTTTATAAAAAGTGGTTCATATGGTTTCCTTAGATACTCAACTTTATTTTAATGAAAAAAAAATCCATAACCATCCACTTATAACTTTCTTAATATATTTTCTTTTAATCCCATCAAAGGTTAAAACATTGCAGTCGCTGCTTCAGCCTGCAGGAGTACTTAAAAATTTAAAAAATATAATCTCAGAAGAAATTACTGCAGATTATAATATAGAAGGTGTTCATGGCAAGAAAGCTTAAAAAAGCATGGAAAATTTTTATTCTGCGCTACTGGGTAAAAAAAAAAATATTTATAAAATTGAAAACAAAGTTTGAAAATTCCAACTAATAACTGTATTTTCTCTTTTTCAGATTCCATTCCTATTAATGAAAACTGCAAGGGATCTGCAGAAACACAGCTAAGAAAGGCAATCCAACTGCAGAAAAAGAGACACTTTAAAAAGCTTTCAAACTCTCGTATCGAATGACTTACATGTATATACAATAGAAAAATGCTTATGAAAATAAAAGCACAAAGTTATTTTATAATTTGATTTTTATACATATCTATGTATGTATACTCGTATATGTAGAAAAATATTTTAGTTTTACTTCAGTTAACGAAATTAAAAAAACAAGTTGAATTAGTATTTTTAAGTAATATAATATTGTATTGATGCAAAGAAAGCAGAATTCACAATTTTTTTATTATCTTTTCTTTTACAAATAAAAACATGTATGGTACGTATGAGATACTGTTATTTTTATACTAAAACATAATAAAAATGCTTTGAATTGAATTTTAAAAAAAATTTTATTTTTTATTTTAAAACAAAAAATGGTGAAAATGATTAGCTTCACTAGTGAATCTCTTAACTTCTGGAGACTAGCGATTTGTATAGCTTTTTGTGGCTATCATATAAGATAATTTTTAGTAGTTAACGAAATTGCTAGATTTTTATGTCTAACAAAATAGCTTATCCTCTAATTCATGCGAAATAGATGGTATTTTGTGGTTGGTGAATTAGCTAGTACAGAGTAATGCAAAGGGGAGACAATTGGGCACTTCGTAGGACATATCCACGTTAAATTCGCCACTTGAATACATAGCAAGGAGATTGGCGCGGAACTAGTGATGGTTGTTGAGGGCTAGTAATATCGCTAGCTTGGAACTAGCTCTGGTGAACTGCAGGGAGTAGCGGCAATGGTTCTTGAAAACGGGAAAAGTTTGTCAATTTTTGAAGGTTTCTATTTAATAATATATTTTTAGAGCATTAATTAACTTTCTATAACTTTTTTAAGGAATAAGGAATGTATTGGATAAATTTAACCTTTGGAATTCCATTAAAATGATTGTTAGTGACACAACAAACGTTAATACAGGGGTTAAAAGTGGAGTTGTTCGTTTACTGCAGAATTGTTTTCAGGAAAAACATTTGTCGCCACCGCAGTATATTGGATGCCAACATCATGTATTAGATTTAATTTTGAAGCATGTGATGAATGAAGTACTAGGTGGAAAGTCGGCATCGCCAAACATCAGTTATGACATATTTACCGAATTGATTATGAACTACGAAAACCTAAAACAAAACTACAAACAAAACGAAGAAAAGTTGATCTTAAGATCTATTAAATGGCGTGATGACATGCAATTTTTATATGAACTAGGGCAATATTTTAAATATTATGAAGTAAACAACAAGTTCCCATACATAAAATTTAGAGCTTTACCAGCGCTCAGCAACGCTCGATGGAATTCTAGAGCTATTCTAGCGATTTTAACGTTCATACTAATACCGGAATACAGAATACAACTTTTGCCAATTTGCCAATTCATATGCAGCGCATGGTATGATGCTTGGTTCTCGGATCACCGTTTTCATAAAAATGATTTTGAAATATTGGAAAAATCCGTCAAGCAATTCGAAACTGCGCATAAGTGTTTTCTTAAACACTGGGCAAAGGAAGATTCTGCCATTCTGAATTTAAAAAGATCTAATATTTGCGCTGAAAGAGCCATCAAAGTTATTCAGGAAATTTACCCTTTTTGTAAATCTGAATATAGTTTAAATCTTAAGTTTATCTCAAATAATATCAAAATGAATTAAATAATGAGCCAAAACGTATATTTACTATAAAAATGTATTTGTCTTGTACTTAAATTAGTCTTATTGCTTCTAAATCAAAATTTGTCTTCTTCTTCTTCGCATATAACATATGAATTTTTTCAATTTAAATTCTGCGTGAAGTTTTTGAAATAAATCGAAAAACTAAAAACGCAGTTATCATTTTTTTACTATTCCTCATCGTGTTATGGGATGTAAAGTAGGTGTTACAAAAATAGACTACCCCTAGTGCTCATCTAATAAATTTACGCCGTCAATTCAACCTTGCGACCGCTTCGCAATTATATTGTGTGATAAGTGTGGTAAAATGTGTGATAGGCGCAACAAATTTTGTTACGCCTGCGGTCTATTTGTTGATAAGAAATATCGGTTCGATTTAAGAACAAATAAAGCTGTGGTTGAAGCGTCCAACCTCTTTTTCAGTTGCTCATACGTGGAAAGTGCTTGGTATGAACCCGAATATATTTGTTCGATGTGCCGTACAACATTAAAACAATGGAAAACCGGTAAATGTGATGACCAGCGTCTGCCGTTTGTGACTCCTATGGCTTGGCGTTATCAAATATATCACAAGCCGGAGGATTGCTACTTTTGCCAAACAAAAATCACTGGTCACCACTATAAAACTCGCCACCTCATAGAATATGCCAATGTGTTGACTGTATCGAAACCGATTCCAAGAGGAAAACAAGATCAGCGAACTGAAGACAAAAATCCAGCTACATTTCCTGATTCAAGCCACAAATCTTCTAATGAGGTAAATGACGAACCGTACCTTCCAACCAAAGCAATAGAAACGGAACGTCATTTCGTGTCAAATCACGATTATTGTGATCTTGTGCGGGATATGGATCTGTCTATAAGACAGACAGAGATTCTGGCCTCCAGATTAAAGCAGTGGAATATAGTAGACAGTAACTTTAAAGTAACGTCTGCGCGGGACAGAGACCTATCTTCGTTCGAACACATTTTCAAAGCTGATGACACCAATAACAAACTAGTTAATTGCGTTGATGTGGATGAATTGTTTGCTGCACTCGATCACGTGCACTGTCCACAAGATTGGCGATTATTTCTAGACGGTTCTTGCAAAAGTAAGTATTTAATGTGTTATGAGTGTGAGAGAACTAAATTTGAATACAATTTATCAATTAATTTTCAATTGACTAACATCGTAGGTCTGGATGATATAATTTTGCCGCCATTGCATTTAAAATTGGGGTACACGAAACAGTTTGTTAAACGACTCGAAAAAAACAGCGAGGCTTTTCTACACCTGCAACTTGTATTCCCCAAGTTGAGTGACGCCAAGATTAAAGAAGGTACTTATAAAAATTCCCCAACAAGAATTCTTCAAAAAGAATTCATCCTAATTTATTTTTACATTTTGATCAGGCGTTTTCGTTGGCCTGCAGATTCGTAAGAATATGACTGATGATGACTTCATAAAAAAATTGAACCCAGTAGAGAAAAGAGCATGGCTGAGTTTCATTTCTTTGTGCCGAAACTTTCTTGGAAACACGAGAAGTTCAAATTACGTTGAGGTGGTCCATGAATTTTTGGAAGCTTGTGGAGAAATGGGATGCAACATGTCTATAAAAATTCACTTTTTGCATTCTCATTTGAAAATTTTCCCGGATAATCTTGGTCAATTCAGCGACGAACAAGGTGAAAGATTTCACCAAGAAATCTCCAACATTGAAAAACGGTTTACAGGAAAGAACCAAGTTAGGATGATAGCTAATTACTGCTGGTCACTCAAACGTGAAACAGATGACTCGTCTTATAAACGCAGAAGATCAAGCAAACATTTTTAGCTATAAAGTTATTTAGCATTTTAATGATTAATTTTTTTTTATTTTCAGTCACAATAAAAATTTGAAGTTGAAAGATAATCAAAATGTATGAATTTTTAAATATGGTCATCATCTAAAATAATTTAAATAGTAATAACTCTGTCAATTTCCAACCGATTTTCGATTGAAATAGCTTAATCAACGCAGTACTAAATTCACTTTAATAATATTGTCTTTGATAGGTACCTTTCACAAGAACCAAAGTGGAGCCATCGAAAAAACTACGATTTTTGCCGAGAACCTTTTGATAATACTGCAACTACACATAAGGAGCTATATGAAAAGATTGGTAAGTATCCTCACGTTTTCTGGTCTAAGCGACCCACTTAAATAAATGCCTTCAGGATCACTATCACCGATTCAGTTATGGGAATGTTTCATAGATGACGAAGTACTTGAGTTTGTTGTAGATAGCACAAATAAGTATGCTGGACAAAATAATGATCCTGAATTTTGCACGACAATAGACGAAATTAAATGTTTCCTTGGCATTTTGTACATTACTGGCTACCATACATTACCTAATATACAAGCATACTGGTCTAATCGTGAATCTTTAGGCTGTGAATACATTAAGAAGTCTATGAGTCGAGACAGATTCAAACAAATCAAAAAAATATATACATGTTTGTGATAACCAAAACCTTCTTCCAAATGACAAATTTGCTAAGGTTTCGCCACTGAACGATATTTTAAATAAAAAGTTTATGCAGTTCGCCGTATTCTCTCAAAATTTAAGCATAGATGAGCAGATGATCGCTTATTATGGACGTCATTCTTGTAAAATGTTTATAAAAGGCAAACCCATTCGATTTGGGTACAAATACTGGTGTTTGACGTCTGATGATGGCTACTGCTACCAGTTCATGCCCTATGCTGGAGCAGCTACCAAATTCAGTAATGATTACGGTCTTGGAGAAAACGTTGTTCTCGAATTATTGACACATCTTAAGCATCGGGAAAACCACAATGTGACGTTTGATAACTTTTTTACCAGCTATAAGCTGATGAGTCGGTTGAGCTTGAATGGATACTTCGCAACAGGCACTGTGCGTGACAATCGAACAAATCATGCTCCTTTGGTGAGCATTAATGATATGAAGAAAAGACCGAGAGGAAGCTCTGATTATGCATTTGACAGAAATAACAAAGTACTGGTCGCACGCTGGAACGACAACTCGGTATATACTCTGTACAAACATTTTTTTATTTTTTATATAATATTTTGTTTGCCGGTACAGCATGTTAAGAGATACGATCGCAAAAACAAGAAATTGATTACTGTTGAGCAGCCCTTACTCATTCATGAATACAACCATCGCATGGGTGGTGTAGATTTGTTTGACAATGCTATGAACAACTATCGCATTAAAATGCGTGGAAAGAAATGGTACTGGCCATTGCTTACGAATGCTTTTGATGCAGCTATGGTTAATGCCTGAAAACTGAAAATGTTTTGTTCAAAATATGAAAAGTCCAAGCCGATAAGCCAATTCGATTTCCGTGTGGAAGTATCAGAAGCTTTGGTAACCGATGTGCGTGGTTGTAAACGGCGAGTTACCTACCGAGATGGTAACCACCGAACAGATGGTTTGAATCACGTTGTTGAAACCCTGGATCGGCGAGGCCGCTGTCGACAGTGTGGCATCAAAACGCAATTTGGATGTAAAAAATGTAATGCCTTGCTTCATCCTAAGAACTGCTTTTCTGACTATCACAATGCAGTCGAACCCGATGCAAAAAAGATAAAAAAGATGCCATTAATAAATGTTTTATAATAAATTATTTAATTTGTGTTACTTGTTTGCTTTACTTAAATAAAAAAGTACATTAAAACCTTAAAAAAAAGGAATGTGAAAATCAACATGGATGGCGGATGGGTATTTAAATACCCCCACTAAGATATATGTATGCTCATAATTCCAAATGCATTCAGATGATCAAGTTTTTGGTTCGGGCTATGTTTAGAGAAAATCATAGGCAAACTTATCATATTTTAATTATATGGTTTTATTTGATCTTGCAGAGGAAGACTTAAAAAAAAAAAATGGAAGTATTTACGCGATCAATTTCGATGTGAAGTACGCAAAATTCCAACTCCAAAATCGGGGGATGCCGCATCACAAATTACTTCCGAGTTGGCCTTATTTCAACTCTCTACTGTTTTTAAAGCACCAACCAAATGAAATACAGAAATTTAAGTGGTAATTTAAAAGCGTCAAGTGTAAAAGATACCCAAGAAGAGGTTGAATATCAAGAAGAAATTGAAGATATTCTCAACACTTCACAAGTCGAAGAAACAAGAGATCTGTGCGACAATGACGAGTTCAGCTGTGAAGTTCCATCGAAAAAAAAAATACCTCTAACAGCACTGCCCAATTGTTGGAAATTGAAAAAAGAAAATTGGCACTGCTGGAAAATAAAAAAATGGAAAAAAGACTGTATTGGATGAAGATGAAGCATTTTTTGTAACTCTTTTGCCGCATATTCGGAAGTTGGACCCAGAGAATAAATTTCTGTGTCGAATGGAAATGCAAAATGTACTTTATAAATACGCGTATGCAAAAGTTCAAAATATGCCCACACTGTCCAATGAAACTTCAAGATACGCGCCTTTGTCTTCACCAATCAGCGTTTCTTCTGAAAGCTACCAGATAAATTCTTTAGACCTTAGTACAACTCCTTGTTTTCAACCGATCTCCTTTACCACAGTTGAAGGTACAAATATACCATCAACTTCATCATCATTGGTTCCAGACCAAAATACAATGGAAACTGTAATTTATTCATCTTTAAATTCCTCTTAATCAATTTATATTATTTATTTTTAATTTTTTTTGTTTAATTTTTCTTTTTATTTATAAAAAAAATGTATTCATGAATTTAATACGATATAAAATGAATTTTAATTTAATTTTAATTTTTCTTTTTATTTATAAAAAATGTATTCATGAATTTAATACGATATAAAATGAATTTAATACAATAAATACAAATATATAAAACATAAAAAATTTCTTACCTGAGAGTTACTATCAAGCGTTCACATGGACATATTGGTACTTTAATAAAATTACTCCACTTCTTTTTTAATTTGTCACCAATCTTTTCGAGAATATAGTCGAAAGTTTCAATACTCATTCGAGTATATTCTTTAAACTTGGCAGGATATTTTCTTAAATCACTATATAAGTGATGAAATTCTCCAAATTCACTTCGTTTATCATTTATTGGATGTTTTCCAAATGATTTTTTATTGATAAAATACTTTAAAACAGTAGCCGAAGCTAAATACTCATCATCTGACGAATCCATATCTTTTCACTTCAATTTCACAAACACGAATGAACATCAAACCAAAATGCATACAAACATACATAAAACACAAATAATAGATAAAATATCAGCGCTGATTCTCGCATCCACTATGCACACTCAAACTTGTTTCTCGCATGAACAAGTTCTCGCAATAAGCGTCAGTCGGCTCGGCTCGGCAACAAGCGGCCACTCTGTTCGCTCCCTAACAGAGGTGATGCGCCAAGCAAACTCAGAATTTGCGAGTCTGCTAACAAAAGTAGGCAACGGTGAAACTCTAAGTGAAAGTCAACAACACATGATTGAGTCCCGATTTTTTACAAAGCAAGCAGCAGACGAATTAGGAATCAGGCTGTTCTTTAAAAATGTAGACGTTCTACAATATAACCAGTCTGTGTTAAGTCTAGACCCAAGTAAAGTAATATCTCTTGCAAATGATTGCTTTTCCGGACACCACACCGCAGAACAATTGGCTTTTTGTCGGCAAAAACTACATAAATTGCCTATTTTAGAAACTGGCGGTTTGCCTTATGAAATTACACTTGTCGTCAACAAACCTTATCTCATAACTACTAACATCGATGCATGTATCCGATGGTCTTGCTAATGGTGCAATTGGCATATTAAGCTTCATTGAATATGCAAGTACTTCACCCAATGATGAATTGGAACACGAAACTGATACGATTAAACGACTTTGGTTTAAGTTCGGAAACACAAATAAAATTGGTGCACAAATTTTACGGAAAAGTGCCCACCATGCAACAACACTTGATATTGAACGTGGGTTAATTCCCATTAGCCGCAGAAGCTCCACTACGTTTTTAAATAACAACAGAACCATCGCTGTGAAGCGAAACCATTTTCCCATTATTCCAGCATGTGGAATGACGATTCATAAATCGCAAGGAGCAACATTTGACGAAGTGGTATACCACTATGATAAAAAACATGACCAACAGCTGGTTTACGTTGCCCTTTCACGAGTTACTGCAGTAGAGGGCCTTTTTATAGTTGCTCCACAAGATCAACATGTTTTCCATCATGGAAGAAGGCCAACGAAAAATTTGGATTCTTTGAGACAGGAATTTGCTAGGCTTTCAACAAACAATTTTACAACTGTACAAGATCATGCATTACAATTTTTGCAATCACCGAATGTAACCTCTTTAATGACATTTAATTGTCAAAGTCTTTCAGCACACAATATCGACCTCCAAGACGTAGTTACAAGAAATTGCGACATTCTATTACTAACAGAAACTTGGCTGGAGAATGACACAACGATTTCTATAAATTCTTTTGAGTGCTGTAATCTGTACAAACGATCAGGACAACGATCTGGCGGAGTTGCGATATATCGAAATATAGAAAATAGTCGAACTTTTCATTCACACCCGAATGTTGCACTCACACTATCATCATCTCTGTCATGTGGTGCTGAAACAATTGGAGACGTTTGCTGTACGGAATTCAAATTATTATCCGGCCTTAAAATACATTGCATTGCTGTATACATTTCACCAAATCAAACAGTAAATAACATAATTAAATTCTTGCACTATACTCTGCTGCCGTACACGGAAGCTGGTGCACGAGAATTAGGAAACAATTTCCAGTCAATGCCACTTATCTTGGGTGGAGATTTTAATATTAATTTCGCGAAAACAGAAGCGCTACCACACATTAAATTTTTATTTGATGTATTCCATTTAACTATGAATAATAGAGCAGATATTCCAACCACTAACAAGTCCACAACTATTGATGCCGTTTTTTCCAGACTACTTACCAGTATTGAATCAAAGGTGTACGTTTCTTATTTTAGCTATCATAAGCCTATTTTAACTATTGCAACATATGTAAATAATAAAATAAATTAAATTTTAAAAATATGTATGATTGACTTAACCCTTGAATGCCCATGATACCTTTAAAGATACAACCATTATTAACGAGATTGTAAAGTATTATATAGGGGTTAATATTTTTAAATACTGCAAATTTAACAGTTTACACATCTACCTTGAGTTGAAACACTCACATGCTTTTTTTTATTGAAACTGATGAAGGGGAAGCGCAATGCTTATTGTGTTACAAAACATTAAGTCGTTGCAATAAATGTAGTGTGGAACGTCATTACACTACTGTTAATAATGTATACCTTGCAATTCAAGGCAATGATAGAAGAAATCTTCTTCTTGAATTGAAAGCAAAATATTTTTTAATATACAGTGGAACTTCTTTATAGTGAACTTCCCTACAATGAAGCTCTCCCTATAATGAAGTCATTTTGAAGACACAGCTTTTTGGTTCTACTTTCTCCTTATAATGAATTTCTATATATAGTGAGTTTTCTATATAATGAACAAATTTTACTGCTTGAAAATCAAGCTTCATACGTTTTTGTCTCCGTATAGTGAATTTTTTCAAATATGATTTCGGTTACACTCAATTATTTGTAACTGCGTATTCTCAGAAATAAAAGAAATGTAGAAATGTAATACGGGGAATCCCAAAATGAAAATACATACATTAGGGTGTCCCTTAAATTTCGAAGTGTTTAATTTTTTATGCATACCTTCTTAAAAGTTTTGTTTTAGCATAATACTATTTAAAAAAAAATATCAGCTCGTTTTATCAACGATAACCCGTGCCGACTTGCGATTGAAACTTGTTCATACAAGAACCGCGCAACTGAGCGCTGCAACCTGTAGCGACGGGTTGCAATTGCCATTTCGTATTTATGTTTCAGGTCATTAGAGTGCAATTGTTTAAAGCATAAAGATGTCGGTTGAATTACGAAATGATAAACAAAATATTTTCCTTATCGGTTTGCCTAGCCATCAAATTAGTGGTGCAAAATTACCATCAAATCGACAAGTTCTCACTGTATTGTTTTATAATATTCGAGAAGTAAAATTGACTGTCAGTGAAAGTGCAAATTTAGTGATTAGGGAGTGTATCATATATTGGGAAAAGGCAAGAATTCCCACAAAAGCATTTCCCAACTGCGTAAAGAAACTAATAGACCTATATCATTCATGGAGAGAACTGCAAAAAAATATCAAAAAAACTCAAGTTATCTACGTTTAAAAATCGTGAAAATGATTTTAAGAATAATCTTGATAACTTATTTGATATCGCCCATGCTAATGCTTTTGATATGATAAGAATAGAGGAAGACAAACTATTTCTGATGAAACAACGGGAGCCAGGTCGACCAGGATGTCTTGGTGGTGTGGACAGAAAGTTAGCGGATAAAGAAGAAAGAGCTAAACAAAGACAGATAGGAGAAGAGGAAAGAAATGTCAGACATAGGGAGTTATTGGCAGTCCCATCAACTTCAACAGCCATTAATGTAATAAACTCAGATGATTCAGGGGAAGAAGAGATTTTGGATACACAAAACGCAGTACCAGAAGAAGCTCCATGCACTAAAAAAAAAAGAGGTCGAAAAAATATTGTAAGACCTAAACTTGTTGCGACATTGGATCGATGTCAACTCAGCATAAGAGACTCTGTTTACATTCTTCATGCAGTCGTAGAGGCACTTGATCTAAGTAGCGATGATTTCACCACCAACAAGTCCTCAATTCAGCGAATTCGTACTCAGACTAGAAAATCCAGAGCAGAAGCAATAAAAGCTGACTTTCAGAACAATATACCTGATGTAGTAACAGTTCATTGGGATGGGAAACTTTTACCTGGGTTGGACGTGCGAAGTTCAAAAGAAGAACGTTTACCAATTATTGCTTCATTTGACAATAGAGAACAGCTTCTCGCAGTACCAAAACTAGACAGTTCTTCTGGTAAGGATCAAGCCAATGCCGTTTCAATCGCCCTCTCCGATTGGAATCTTAAAGAAAAAGTACAGATAATGTGCTGCGATACAACTGCTTCTAATACCGGCCGTTTCAGTGGAGCTTGTGTTCTTCTAAAGCAGATTTTAGAGAGAGAGTTGCTGCTATTTGCTTGTCGCCTAAAATCTGTCTTTGAAATCAAACTGAAACAAGTAACTAATAGTCCTGACATTCCCTTCTTCAAAAAGTTTAGAGACAATTGGAAAAACATCGATTCTAATAATATTGAACTCTGCCTTGATTTCATACAGAATTATACTGCTGAGACTGATATTACATCCTTGTTGATGTATTATAAGGCAGAACTAGACAAATCTTTTGTAAGAGATGACTATCGGGAATTGGTAGAGCTATGTGTAGTATTTTTGGGAGGAGATAAAGAACGTAAAATAAAAATCAGACCTCCTGGAGCTATGCACCAGGCAAGATGGATGTCAAGAGCACTATATTCATTGAAAATATGTTTACTGCAGTCTCAATTTCGTATGAACGCTAATGATAAAAAGGCTCTGCAAGATGTTTGTTTGTTTATTGTAACATTGTATGTTAACCCTCGGAGGTATAACCAGGTCTGTGCAGACTTTTTGCATATAAAAGTGTGTTTAACTTTTTTGTTTTTCATGTTAGAGACAAATCCTTCCATGACTTCCTGGAGCAAGAATCTCCGAACACAATGAGAAAAAAATCAGAGCGATTGTGGATCCGGGGTTCGGTTAATCCGGGTTTACAAATATTTTGGTTCAAACGGTATAACCAGGTCTGTGCAGACCTACATGTAATTTGTATGGAATGAGTGGGGCAGGTTATAGAAACTGTTTTTGAGTGGGATTTTTTGAAGAAAATATATATAAAATGGACATATTGAATAGCGCGCACGTAATACAGAATTCAGTTTTGAGTCTATGGAATAGAGTGCAGGCTCGATAAATACAGGCAACGCGTTAGTATATAAACATCTTTTGAAGTGTAAGCATACAAAAAATGGCATCAGCATTTACAATTGATGATATGATGGACGTGGTGAACCGCACCGCAAGATTTTTAAGTTTACCAGAAGAAGAGAGAAGAGAAATGGAAGAAAAGTTGGCGTTGTGGTTGGCCGGTGATAATGAGCAGCACGAGGAAAGTACTCCTTTCGAAGGCGACGACGAAATGGACGCAGATTATGTGCCGTTGTTAGATGATGCGGCTTCCGATGCTGAAGTAGACATGTCTATTGAAACGGAGAGTCTATATGACGATGATGAGGAACTGGAAGATTTGTATGAAGGCGCTGCAGCTATCCCCGAAGGGCTTGAAGCCGTCAGTATAAACGAGGAGCCACGTTCGTCGAGCTGGAGTACATCGTACATGTCAAAGGATGGTAAGATTTGGTCAAGTGCTCCGCCGGCCACTAGTAGACCTCGTGCACATAACTGCGTCACTGTGGGTCGGGAAGGCCCGGTTACAGGCACTATGAAAAACCCGATATCCATATTTAAATCTCTTCTAACACCAGAGATCGTCAGCATAATTGTTCGTGAAACAAACCGTAAGGCCCAGGAGATGTGCCGTAAATGGTCTGAGCTGAATCCTGACCAGACACCGCGAGCGTGGACGAAACCTGTAACCGAAATAGAAATGTACGCTTTTTTTGGCCTTACCTTGTTTGCCGGCATATTTGGGTCAAACGATCAGCCTAGTCCTGAGTTGTGGGGGCACAATGGAAACCCTATCTATAGGGCGACGATGTCTGCTATCCGATACAAACTTATTCTAAGGTATATTCGATTTGATAACGGTAGCACGAGATCCGCTCGACTTGTAGAAAGCAAATCGGCCGCCATCGACGACGTTTGGAACATGCTCATGAACAACTTACACCGTCGATATGTTCCGGGGGCCCAAATAACTGTGGACGAGCAATTGTTTCCTTACCGAGGCCGCACGCGCTTCACCCAATATATACCATCGAAGCCAGCCAGATACGGCATAAAAATCTGGTGGGTGTGCGATTCTAACTCAAATTATCCACTAAAAGGAATTATTTATGTTGGAAAACAACCAAACGAAGCACGTGCGGCAAACCTTGGCGAAAACGTTGTTCTCAAATTGGTGGAAAAGTATAGTGGTTCGGGTCGAACAATATATGCAGACAACTTTTTTTCATCATATAATTTGGCAACGGTTTTGATGACAAAACGGTTGGCTTATGTAGGAACCATAAGAAAAAACAAGGCCTGCATACCGAAGGAGATGTTGGACCCTAAAAGAGAGGTGTTGAGCACATTATTCGGTTACCACAACAATAATGTTGCACTATGCTCATATGTGCCAAAAAAGAAGAAAGCAGTGGTTCTCATCTCCACGCAACACTATAATTCCACCGTCGACTCATCAAAACCAGCGCAGAAGCCGTTCCAAATATTGGACTACAATATATATAAAGCAGGAGTGGATACCATGGACCAGATGGTTGGTGGTTACACCTGCAAACGGGCCACAAACCGGTGGCCGTTAGCCATATTTTTCAATATGCTGGACGTTGCGGGATTGGCTGCATTTGTCATACATGACAAATTGGGGCATGTAAAGAGAACTGATAGAAGACGTATGTTCCTTATGGAATTGGCCGAACAGCTGGTGATCCCTTACATGGAACAAAGAGCAACAAACCCAATTGTAAGAGGCATGCAACATGTGAAACAGAGCATGGCGTTATTCGGTGTAGAGGTAAGCATTTCATTTAATCATTCATTCATTGAATACAAATTCTAAATCAATTTTTCAACTTTTTTTTTTGCAGGTAGTTGCAGGACCGCCCATAGATGACCAACCAGCCCATGCCGCGTCCTCTGCCAGCAGACCATCGTGCTCGCTGTGTTTTAAGTTGGACAAAAAACAGCGAAAAACGCGCTTTCATTGCATGCATTGCAAAAAGCCGGTATGCCAACAACATTCACATGCCAGGTACTCCTGCCTTGAATGCCGTATATAAAATTTATTTGTTTACATATTATAAATAAAATAGCGTTAATAGATAACTAAGATATACAAAAATGCGTTTTTATTGTTCATTTTGTGGTTTGATAGCATAAAATGCATTTCTACACACTTTTAAGGCACCTGACTATGCATTTCCATACAAATCCCATGTAGGTCTGCACAGACCTGGTTATACCGTTTAGCGACAAAAAACCCTTATACCTCCGAGGGTTAAACCATGGCTTCAATGCTCGGTGGCGACTAAAGCACCAAACCAAGATTTGTGCTTTTTGAAAGCATTGAAAGCGTATGAAAAAGTTGATGCAGCTATATCTAAAGCTTCCATAAGCAAGTTTAGTCAGCATTTATGGTACCTTTGTGAAGAAACTGTTAGTTTATCACTTTTTGATAATAAAGTTGATAATGAGACTAAAATGAAAATTATTGCCAACTTAAACAGAGAGGAAAGTCCGAATATTGGAAACCGCTACATTCCATCGACGCTAGAAATGTCTAATACGTTGTTTGGTAAGTCTAATTTTTATAGATCTTATGTATATTATTTTTGTTATTTAAAATTTAATATATTTTTGTTTTGTTTCAGATAAAACTCTGGATGATTTTGTTTCTATGCGGAGCATCAATTTTTTTTCAAGATTTCAAATAGATGCAAGCTTTCTCCACGTCGATGTATCTGCTTGGGAAGGTAATGCTGCCTTTCAGGATGCTTTACGAAAAGTAAGCCAGTTAAAAGTCGTAAATGACACTGCTGAAAGGGCAGTTAAATAAATGCAAGACTTTAACGGACTAATCACAGCCGAAGAAGAGCAAAAACAATTTTTATTACGATGTGTCCAGGAACATAGGCACTTATATCCAGATTGTAAAAAAAAATACTCTAAAAAGAAGTTATCCTGCTTAATTTTAAGGTTCTTTTAATAAATATTTGTCTAACCTAACCACTTTTTTTATTTAATAGCGTTTTAATCAATTTTACAGTAACACAAATAATAGATAGGCTATATCTCAGAATAATGGCTATATACTAAGACAAAGAAAACTTTGGGGGGTTGGTCGGCACGAGTTGCACTCGTCGCAGAAAGATGAAAATTTATATTTGAGTATATATTTACATTTATAAAAAATATATAGGGTATGCGTTTTGAATTTCTAAAAAAAAAATTTTTCGTCATATAAGGGACACCCTAACATACATATGTACATTGTAGTAGGAGTTCAGTTGTGTTAAGAAATTGAAGTAAAAATGACGCATCGAAGCAGCATTTCACTTGAAAAAAAGTTATTAATTAATAACAAAGTTAAAGAAGGGAAGGTACGAAAAAAAGATATTGCTAATCAGTTTGAAATACTTCCCAGCACTTTATCAAATATTCTAAAAAATAAGGAAATGATTTTGAAAAATGTAGAAGATGCGGCAATTAGCGTAAAACGCAAAAGGCTTCGAACTTGCCAGTTTGAGGATATTGATGAAGCAGTGCTGAAATGGATAGTCGTTGCACGTGGTAAGAATCTTCCTTTATCTGGAACAATATTGAAGCAAAAGGCCAAAGATTTTGCTGAAGCACTAGGACACCATGAATTTGAGGCAAGTACAGGTTGGTTAGATAAGTTCAAAAGACGCCATGGTATTGTTCAAAAAACGTTATGTGGAGAAAGTGCTGACGCCAACCTACAAAATCGCGAAGAATGGGTAATGAACGTTTTAAAAAGATTGATTGAAAATTACAACGCAAACGACATCTTTAATGCCGATGAGACTGGATTGTTTTTCAAATGCCTGCCAAATAAAACACTGACATTCAAAAATGAGCAATGCTTTGGGGGAAAACAAAGCAAGGAGAGAATAACTGTCATGGTGGGAAGCAATATGACTGGATCGGAAAAACTTAAATTGCTTGTAATCGGAAAGGCGAAGAATCCGAGGTGCTTTAACCGTTTCGGGACGATGGGGATGTTTTTATCCCGAAGAAATTCAAAAAATCGTATCTGTCACAATATGGAAGCGATTTGGTTCAAAACAGTCCCAAATCATTCATTATACTCTTCTCTACAAAAACAAAAATACCAGCTGTTGGTTGGAGTCATCAGTTTTTTATTAATGTGTCAATTCTGCCTTCTGCCATGGAACTAAGTTTTCACCCCTTAAAGTTATTACCGACACGAGTCGTAAGTTGCTATGTATGCATCTGCCCCTATGGGGAAATTGTGAGTGTTATAAATTTGCCTATGGTAAAAAAAAGTGTTATAAAAAGCTTTTTATAACAGTTTTAAAGCTGTTTTAATGCAATCAGCTGATCAATTGTCAATTGCGAAATGGAAGTAAACAAGTAAGATGCAAAATATTGATTTAATTATTTAAATAAATGCATATATTACTTAAATTAAATGTGTTTATTTGTTTGATATGTTTTTGTTTATTATTCCAGAAAATACGCACGCACGTCGCACTAAGGGGTATTTGATGCAAAAAACCGGTCATAAGTGGTTTTACTAAACTTCGCCAAATGGTATTTACGCCGCATGTTTTACTATTTACAATAACCGCTCCAACCTGCGCGCCCCACATTGGGCTAGGTTTAAAAAAAATGGGCAAAAATCAAAAAACGAATTCTTGTTTTTTTCGTTTTTTTGTTTTGCATTCGATAGACAACATGTTTCTGCACACTATGGTGAAAGAACGAGCTCTCTAGCTTATAGATTTAGCGACTGACAACATTCAGAAGTTGACCCTTTTCTAGCCTGGCGTGCGCTTTTTCCCGGCCCGAAATATTCGACTCGCGCGAAGTGATATATTTTCTGTTCTAAGCTGCCGATTTGAAAACGGGTTGAACAACGTTATTGTTAAAGGTTTACAGATTATTTTCGTATGGTCAAATTATTTAAAATGTTGTATATGACACATTGAATTGGGCGTTGAATGCCGACGTTTCAAACATGAAATAAAAAAAAATAACGTAACTAAAAGGTGGATAAGTAAAATCGCCTGTGAGTGCCTGTGTTGAAATATATTGCAACGGCTTGTAAATGTTGTTGAGATTCAGCATACCAAATTTCAGCTTTCGCAAGTCTTCGCATTAAATTTACGAAGCATTATAATGACTCCTGTTTATACGGCATTCACAAATTCACGAAATCAGCATAGCAGCCTGCTAGAAACTTTCAGCTGTCAATCAGCTGTTCAACGAATTCATGAATTGCTCGAAATTCATTGTCAACTTTCGTGAGTAAGTCCAACTCATGAATTGGTGTGTATACGCTGATTTTTTAGAGCAATTCATGAAACGATTTCGTGAATTGGGTGTCGTATAAACGTAGTATATGAAAGTTACAGTGAGAGAATACAAACGATTATAATGGATACAAGTCAAAGTAAGTAAAATTTATTCTCATAATCAGTGCGATATTTCTATTTCACTAACGAAATAATCCTTCATATTTATAATTCATGTTTCATATCAGACCCGCAGGCTACGGATTGCACGAGCAGTCTCCACGAAGTTTTTCGCATCCTTCGGGATAACTTGGGCTTGAGTCCCACTGAGAAATTCGCTATTTTGGAGGAGCAAATTTCGTTGAAATTATCAATTTCATTTTCGATTCGTAGTGATACCAAGGAACAACTACGAAAAGCTATTGAAAGAATTCATATGAGATGGAAAGAGGCACATCAACGGGAGGATAGGTTTCTGAAGAAAAATGAAACTTGGTTGAATACTCCAGTAATTATTTTCGTAAGTAATTGAATTAATTTCTATAAAACTCGACTTGTGGGCAACGGCAGAATTTTTTTTTTTTTTTTCGGAATTCTATTACACAATCATCAACGGCACCTACACCTTCGGTAAATACAGGTAAACGGGGTCGACCACGAAACTCGAGTTTCGAGGAATCGAGTCGACGAACACAAAAAAGAATGGCTTCAGACATTAGCAAAACGCATAGCACGGATGAATTAGCTTTAGCTACAAGAATGAGCCTTACTTCTGCAGGACGACTCGATGCTGCTAACATTGTTAAAGATATAACAACGAAATCTCCCATAAGAGCTGCGAAATATCGAGCTGCTTTGAGAACGTCGATGGAACCACAGCCAATTGAGATGTCCGGAGATGACGCACTTGTGGATTTCATCGATGCTAAATTAACAAAGCAGCAGTATAAAGATATTCGAAAATCTTTGAGGCAGAAAAAATATACTGTCTATCCATCGTACGAAAAAGTTGCTGCCGCTAAAAAAACTGTGTTACCCTTCACATATCACGGTAAATGAAACCTCAGCGGAAGTGAATTTACAGTCTCTATTGGATCACACCTGCAGTAGAATTCTGCAGTTGCAAACAGACGTGATTACATTCTTGAGGCCTGAAGTGATGAAAAATCTACGATTACTTTGTAAATGGGGTTGCGATGGAAGTTCCGGACACAGCGAATACAAGCAGAAGTTTACAAACGAGAACAGTTCTGATGCGAGTGTATTTTTAACATCTTTAGTTCCCTTGCAAATTATAGGTTCACATGATGAATTTATTTGGAAAAATCCCAGGCCTTCATCGCTGCGTTATTGTCGCCCTATAAGAGTTCAATTTTTAAAAGAAACAGTAGCATCGACTAACCTCGAAAGAGAGCACGTTCAAGATCAGATCAATTCTTTGGTCCCTTTTACGACTATTATTGACGCGAAGGACGTTATAGTCAAGTATGAACTTTTTTTTACGATGATTGACGGCAAAGTTTGCAACTCTGTGACAGACACAAAGTCATCAATGCGTTGCTACATATGCCAACATACATCATCAAAATTTAATGACATCGAGCTGATGAAGACGGCAGCTGTAAACACAACTCGACTCGAACTCGGATTATCAACGTTACATGCCTGGATACGATTTTTTGAGTGCTTCCTACACATCGGCTACAAAATTGGCATTTATAAGTGGCAAACACGCAAAGAAGAGAAAAAAAAGGTTATTGTTGAGCGAAAACGAAATATTCAAGCCGCATTAAAAAAACACTTGCATCTAATTGTCGATCAACCGAAACAGGGATTTGGCAGCAGCAACGATGGCAACACTGCGAGACGTTTCTTCGAAAACATGACATTATCAGCACACATTTTGGGTGTAGACGAAAATATTATGAAACGATGCTACATAATATTACAAGTCCTATCAAGCGGGTATGTCGTGAATGTCACAGCGTTCCAACAGTATTGTATTGAAACCGCTGAAATGTACGTTAATCTATACCCTTGGTACAGTATGCCAACGACAGTCCACAAAGTTTTTATTCATGGTCCATTGATAATCCAGTGGTCCCCACTTCCGATTGGACAAATGTCGGAAGATGCGCAAGAAGCCCGTAATAAAGACATAAACTATTTATAAAGGACATAGCGAAGTGGCAGCCCCACAGATCACATTTTAAGTGTTCCCTAAGACCTTGGAAAGGCAATCGAAGCGTACATATATATTTAAAATAAAAAAATTAATTCTCAAGCGTAATATCTGAGCGAAAATGTCTCGATATAATTTTAACCAGTCAAGTAGAGGAAACGGAAATTCCCAATGGAGGAATCAAATTCCGCCTCAGCATCAGCAGCACTTTCAACCTCAGCAGCCAGCACATCAAGAGCAGTATGGCTACGAGCAACCACGTCCCTCTCGGGGTAGGGGTGGCTATCGTCGAGGTGGCTTTTCAAATAAGCCGAAAGAAAATATCAGAATGCCTTTAGATGCAAAGGAGCGTGGCACGATGCCGACCGGTCAGCATTTGTCTAAGACAAATTCAGAGTTTAAGAACGATCCATTATATTTAGAAGCGTTCTTTCCTTCGCCTACCGAAGAATTAGTTCCGATAGCCGAAGAGTTAAATCATTTTCCTGGTTTTGATGGTTTGACAACATTAGTTAATGAAACTTATGAGAGTTTTTCTTCTCATAGTCTTAATTTTAAGCGTTCCGTTCCAGTTTCAGCTTATGCTTATTACCAGGGCACGGATTCTATGGCATTTGCCTATTCTATTTGCTTGATCCTATAGTAAAACTAATTGAATATAAACACGAATTATGAAAGTCTGATCTTAAGTATGTAATTTTATTTTGCCTTTTTTTTGCCTATTTTACGTATATTGCCTTTTTTGCCTATTTTACGTATATTGCCTTTTTTGCCTATTTTACTTATATTGCATTTTTTTCTGTCTCTTTTTTTATAAATTTTTTCTAACACCACTGCTTAACGTCTGATCGAAATGACTAAGGGCCGGATTCACAGTCGTTAGTTAGCCATTGACAATGGTTTAACCAATGATTTTTTGTTCGCACTGCTTGGTTTACTATTAGTTAAACCCCCAACCAACGTTGGTTAACTATTCAAACTAACTAGTCAAATAAAAGCTGAAATGAGAATTAACATCCATGTTACACGAAAGCATATGGTTTAGCAATGCTACGAACATTACGGTGCAACATGTGTGATGCAACATGTGTTAGTGCTGTTAGTTAAATATTTAGGTTAACCGCTCACTGTGATTGTCTCTTTTGCTCTTAGAGTTTTCAGAATTGGTAAACGATCAGTGCTTAAAAATAAATTTACTGTTATTCCTACACGTGTTAATAAATACTTTAAAAATGCCAAAAACGTGCTCCTCAAATTCTAATAAACTTCACAAACTTGTGCATCAGTATGGACAAAATGTTTTTTCAACTGATAGTAAAATTTTGTTGTGTTTGCAATGCAATACAAAAGTCAATCATTCTAAAAAATATTTCATTGAGCAGCATTTGGCCACTGCAAAGCATAAGTCCTCAGTAGCTGTGCAAGAATCATCAAAAGTGCAGTTTGTAACACCATTCACCGAAAATACCAATGTCGAAAATGAATTCGTAAAGGATTTAACGAAAATGATGGTAGCATGTGATATTCCTTTACATAAGCTTAAACAACCTGAATTCAAAAAATTTATGGAAAAATATACCGGTAAGAAGCTTCCTGAAGAGTCAACAGTGCGGAAAAATTACATAAACAATCTGCACGAAAATGTGATTAACCTTCCTATACTCGCGCGTTGGTCTGTGAGACCGACGAAACACATTTTCGTAATTATTTTTATGCAGGTAAATCCTAAGAAGTTGAGTTCCTTGCTAGCTGCCGGATTTGTGGCTAACTTCGTTTTAGTGCACGCCGCGCGTTCGGGCGAAACACACGTGTTGTAGCACTCGTCACCAATCGGTCCACGAGACCGACGCGAGTATAGGTGTAACTTTTTGTGTAAGTATTAATATAATTTATTTCGTGCATTTGTATATTTTTTACGGACTTTGATTACTTTATAAAGTATATATAGTAAAATATATGTATGTATGTTGCTCTATATTATATTTTGACCAATTTTATCATTCTTTTTTAGGTTTTAATTCATATCAAAATGGACGATGATCACATCAGATTGTTGCTGGAAGAATTAAGTTCTAGCTCAAGCTATGAAGACGAAAATGACAGTGAGGTGGAAGATAACGTGGAGGTACAAGAAGAGACATACGATACCGAGCAAGACGATGACAATGACGAGATATCTGAGGAAGAACATAATGAACGATCCCATGATTTTTACTTAGGAAAAGATGGACAGACAAGGTGGAATAAATCTCCTGCCTCAAACCCAACTAGGCGACGTGCTAGAAATATAGTTACTCAACTTCCAGGCGCTAGAGGAGAAGCTAGAAATTTGAAGGAACCAGGTGAGCTGTGGCGGCTTTTTTTTTCGGAGGGCACTATCAGCCTAATAGTAAAGTACACTAATGAACAAATTAATCGCATGAAGCATAATTTCACAAGAGAGAGAGACTGCGCCGATACAGACAATATTGAAATTGAAGCTTTTTTAGGCCTTTTACTATTTGCTGGAGTCAGAAGGAACGCTCGTCTAAATGCCAAAGATTTTTTCAGAACTGACGGGTCATCCCCGGAGATATTTCGTTTGACTATGGGATTATCCAGGTTCTTTCTATTGATGCGTTGTCTCAGATTTGACAGTAAAGATACACGAGAAGAGAGAATACAACTGGACAAACTGGCACCTATTAGAGAGTTGTTTGATATAGTTGTGGGAACGTTCAAAAAATATTACAGCGTGTCTCAGTATGTTACAATTGACGAGAAGTTAGAGGCTTTTAGAGGACGTTGTAACTTTCGCCAGTACATTCCATCAAAACCCAACAAATATGGAATCAAAATTTATGCGTTGACAGATGCCAAAATGTTTTATACCCTTACCATGGAAGTTTATGTTGGGAAGCAACCAGACGGTCCAAACCAAGTTGATAACTCCGCTTTGGCTTTGGTTTTGCGATTGAGTGAAAATATTCACAATACTGGGCGTAATATCACATGTGATAACTTCTTCACTAGTATTCCATTGATAGATAAGCTTGAGTCTCAACACAAATTGACAGTTATTGGGACAATTCGTAAAAACAAACGAGAATTGCCTAAAAATTTCACGGAAATACGAGGAAGAGCCGAAAAATCTAGTTTATTCGGGCACCGAGGCAATTGCAGTCTTGTATCCTATGTACCAAAAAAAGGCAAAAATGTCCTTCTCGTATCCAGCATGCACGATGATGCCCAGATCAATGAAGATACAGGTAAACCGGAAATTATAATGGACTACAATAGAACCAAAGGTGGAGTAGATAGCGTAGACAAAATGTGTGAGACTTACAACGTCGCACGTGGGACAAATAGATGGCCAATGGTGATATTTTACAGCCTAATGAATGTAGCGGGTATAAATACGTTTATAATATACCTGCATAATAACCCTAACAAGAAAATTAGCCGTCGAGTCTTCCTTGAAGCCTTAGCATACGATTTGATCAATCCGCAACTTAGACGACGGGCTCTCATTTCATCCTTGCCGAGAAGCATAAGACTCAGGCTCACCGAAATATGCAAATTAGATGGACCCGAGTCTGCAGCAACATCTAACAATAATAAAGTAGGTCGTTGTGGATACTGCTCTTCAAAAAAAAACCGCAAGACACGTTACAACTGTGCCACCTGCAAAAAATACTTTTGTTTGGAGCATGCTGTAACCGTATGCCCTGATTGCTATGGCGAGGCTCAAAATTAAGTCAAACATAGATAAATATGTTTATTGATATGTTTGTTGTTATTAATAAGAAGTTTAATTTGTTTTTAAAAAGAAGTTCAGATTTTATTTTTATTTTTTAGTACTTAAGAAAATAATCTCAAATTTTAAGACTGATTTGTGATAAAACTATAAGTCGGTAAAATAATTAATAAAATAACTTTTAGTTATACTGTTTTGTTTCATTACATCCTAAACTTTAAAAAAATAGTAATAGTTTATGTGTTTCTTGTTAAAAAAAATATGTTGTAGGGGTACAAACTATCGGTCTGTGACACCGTGCGCGAGTATAGGTGTTACAAAAATTGGCGCGAGTATAGGAAGGTTAAAGAAATTCGAAAAGATATTGGTGACAGCAACATCTACATATCAATTGATGAAACGACTGATAAAGAAAATCGAGCTTTATGTAATGTTGTTGTTGGAGCACTGCGGAAAAATGCACGTGGATTCTTGCTTACTTCAGAAATTATTGATAAAGTCAACGCATCGCAAATTGCAACTGTTTTTGATAATTCGCTCAAAGTTTTGTGGCCTGAGAAGGTGGAAAGGGAAAAAGTTTTGGCATTTGTGACTGACGCTGCACCATACATGATAAAAAGTGGGAAAGCTTTGAAACTCCTCTACCCCAATATGGTGCATATTACATGCATTGCCCATGGCGTGCATAGATTGTGTGAAAAAATTCGCTCAAAATTTCCTGAGGTAGATAGCTTAATATCAAATGCCAAAAAGATATTTTTGAAATGCAACGAGCGGATTCATCTTTTCAAAGAAAAACATCCGGAACTACCTTTACCACCAAAACCGGTAATAAACAAAAATAATGTATTTAATAATTTAATATAAAATAATATCCATTATTATTTCACTAGGTATTGACTCGTTGGGGTACGTGGTTAGAAGCAGCAATTTACTATGCAAAACATTTTGAGAAAATAAAGCAGTTTGTAATGGACTTGGATGACGATGCAGCTTCGATTATTTTTACAAAAAAATTATTAAGCAAAGGAGAAGTTCGATCACATTTGGCATATATTCTAACTAATTTTGGCTTTATAGTTGACCAAGACGGCGGTATTCTTCAAAAGCTACAAAAACGCGGTGAATCAATTAAAATTCATTCCAGTTTCAACTATTCAAAAACTTATACATTATAAAATTTATAGGATCTTCAATAGACTATGGCTTGAAAATTTTGGATATGCTTGAGATCGGTCTCAAAGAAGCAGTTGGACCTGTTGGGGAATCTGTACGTGAAAAATTTACTAGTGTGCTTGCCAAGAATACTGATTTGCAAGTTATTAGAAAAATAAATATGGTTGTGAGTGGAACGAATTGCAGTCTGCCCAATAATATCACACCAACAGATGTGGAATCTTTGAACTGGACTCCACTAGTTTCAGTTGAAGTGGAAAGAACTTTCAGCTCCTTTAAATCAATGATGAGAGACAACCGTAGGTCTATGTTGCCAGAAAATTATACAAAACACCTGATCGTGTTATGTTTTTACAACACTTCCCTTTAAGTATTTTTATTAATATGAATGTATCGATTATACTATATAATCACACCAAACTTGATATATATTTCAATCATTTCATTTTAAAAAGTCTTGTTTGCCTATTTTCGTTTTGCTTTTGGATAAGATATTGCCCTATTGTGAACTTTTAAAAAAAAATGCCTATTTCTGCCTTTTTTTAATTTTGTGTTTGCCTTTTTCAAATTTTTTATTGCCATAAAATCCGCGCCCTGCTTATTACATTGCGGTTTTAGCCTGGGCCCGCGCTTTACATTTAAAACGATTAAATAAGTATAAATTAACCACCGAAGAAATTGAATTCGTTGACATGGTTTATACACAAGGTAACTTTCTTCTTCCAAAAACCTTTACAATTTATCTTTCTGGTTTTGGAAATTTTACAATCCCTTCTGGTACCGAATCAAAATTTAATACTAAGGCATATACTTATGATGAAAATGGATATTTCTCTAATTTTGATCGCTTATTTTATTTATGTACTTCTTATCCCAACATTTCAATATACGCTGAAAGAGTAATGCGTGATATTGGTTTTACCGAATGTCGTATTGATACGCCATCAAGGTTATTGCCCATCGTTGGAGTCGATGTGTTGTCATCGTAGGCAAATGCTTGTCTGGACTAAACACGCTTACCAGTGGTTTATGGTCTGTAATCAACGTAAATTTACGGCCATACAGGTACTGATGAAATCGTTTTACGCCAAATACGATGGATAACGCCTCTTTTTCAATCTGGCTGTATTTTATCAGATGTTGGTCAAGCGTTTTAGATGCAAATGCGATTGGCGTCTCTGTGCCATCTGGAGATGTATGTGAGATTACAGCGCCTATACCGTGCGACGACGCATCGGTAGCAAGAAGAAGAGGTAGGTGCTCTTGGTAGTGAGCTAACTGCGTTGCTTTCACTATCGCGTTTTTTAAAGATGTAAAGGCGTGCTTTTGCGCATTTCCCCAACTGAAATGAATGTTCTTCCGTCGCAGTTGATTGAGAGGAGCTGCCAGTTGTGAAAAATTCGGAATAAAATTATGGTAATAATTAACTTTACCTAAGAAGACCTCAAGATCCTTAACCGTTTCGGGACGATGGGGATGTTTTTATCCCGAAGAAATTCAAAAAATCGTATCTGTCACAATATGGAAGCGATTTGGTTCAAAACAGTCCCAAATCATTCATTATACTCTTCTCTACAAAAACAAAAATACCAGCTGTTGGTTGGAGTCATCAGTTTTTTATTAAATGTCATTTTCTTAGACACGTTGTTGCGTAGATGGTATTTGTTTGGAATAAGCATAGAAAATAAGTGATTTTTAATTGAATTATAGTTACATTTCGTGCAAATAGTGCTAATCTATTGAAATAAATAGTTTAGAATAAAGAATAACTTATTTTCCTTATAAGAAGTCAAGGTAAGTTCCGTGGGAAGAAATCATCCCAAATCTGTTTATTTGTGGGATATTATTATCCCATACGTACTCATGTACATTATTTTACTTAGAGAATGGAGAGACCACGCAGACTGGGTTTTTCACAAATTCAGAACTTTTTGGATGAATCGAGTGATGAGGATGATCTGTTTGCTGATAGTGGTTCCGCATACAGTCCCAGTGAAAAAAGCAACATTGATTCAGAAGATGGAGAAAACACACAGCCCGGCAGAGCATATGATGAAGAAATAGAAATTGATCGTGGAAATGAAAGTGCTATAGATGAAATTGAGGGTGGAAATGAAAGTACTGATGATGAAATATACGAAGTTGAACGTTTGGAAGAAGATAATATGAATGAATGGCCTGATGATATTATAATATGGACAGACCCACAACCGACATTCAAGCCACGATTCACTATTAGCCAAGAACGAATCATTAGTAATGAGGGCATAACTCGTGGACTGAAACCTTTGGAGGTATTTTTCAAGATATTGCCTAGAAGCTTTATTCATCACATAGTATATTGTACCAATGAGAGAATTGATATTCACAATATAAGCCATGTAAAAAACAAACGAGCTAGAACCGATTTTGGTGAGATCCTCATAATTCTCGGATGCACATTTGTAATGTCATATAATCGAGTGCCTTCTTTGAAGGACTATTTTTCAAATAGCCCTTCATTGGGGAATCCATACATAAAAAAAGCCATGTCCAGAGATCGGTTCTTACACGTTATGTCCAAACTATATTTTTCCTCGTTATCATACCAGCCTGATCCAAAACCTAAAACATATTTCATTGATGATTTGGTCAATTGCCTCAAAAGCACCTTTCAAAAATGTAGATCCGACTCTCCATTCCAAAGCATTGATGAGTCTATGACCAAATTTTTGGGTCGCTCTACCTTGAAGCAGTATATGCCATTGAAGCCTGTGAAGAGAGGAATAAAATTATGGATGAGATGCGACAGTATGACTGGCTATACTTACGATTTTAATATATATTCCGGAAAAGAAGACAATTCGCATACATCATCCACATTAGGCGAACGCGTTGTTATGAAATTGGCATCGACCATCAGATATCCTGACACTACATTGTGTTTTGACCGTTTTTTCACGTCAACAAAATTGATAAATAATATTCCTTTTCCAGCTTTAGGTACCTGTATATCTAACAGAAAAAATTTACCTAAAGTTACTGAAAAACTAAACAGAGGAGAATATGTTTTCAAGTGTAATTCATCTGGTACTTTGGCAGTGGTTTGGCAAGATACTAAACAGGTAATGCTTCTAAGCAATTGCCATGAGGCTACAGTGGGCACCGTTCAAAGAAAACAAAAAGATGGCACCAGAGTTGATGTGACTTGTCCAGATTTAGTGAAAACATACCGAAACATTATGGGTGGCGTAGATTTGGCCGACAAAATGATTACCCTGTATGAACTAGACCGAAAGTCTGCTAAATGGTGGCGAAAAGTTTTCTTTCGACTTATGATGATATGCGCCGTAAATGCTTGGATTATCCATGCGGAAACAAACCATCCACGTCAGAAAAGAGAACCGTTCTTGGGATTCTTGGTCGAGCTATCCGAATGCCTCATCGACGAAGGGAAAAAGAATGCGAAAATTCAGCGCAAAGTTCGAACAGGACCGGTCTCAGCAATGAAGAAAAAAATTAAACAAAATCTGGGAGATCATTTGCCACAAAGAACAAACAAGAGACAACGATGCGTAAATTGTGCTAAAAAGGGCAAAGAGAGCCGTACGAATCAGATTTGCATTGCTTGCAACTTGGCATTTTGTAAAAAATGTTTTACTCCTTGCCATCAGATATAAATATAATGTCTTATAAGATAAAAGTGAATATATAAACGACAAAATAAAATGAAATCGGGTGAATTTAAGTCTAGAATTTTTATTAATATTTTTGAATACAGATGGATTTGGGATGTTTTTATCCCAGGACAATATCTCCTTTTAGGGATGCGCTAAAAATATATTATCAAATTACTTTTCTTAAAATAGCCATAGGAGACGAAATAAACACTTTTCTTTGAGATTGTACGTCACAAAAGTTCCCGTCCCGAAACGGTTAAGATTTTGCGGACTGCGTAGTTTTTTAATAGCCTCCACGCCTGCTTCGTCTGGAGAAATACCTTTGGCACTGATTCGTCTGCCCAAATATTCGATTTCGTCTTTTTTACACAATCATCAACGGCACCTACACCTTCGGTAAATACAGGTAAACGGGGTCGACCACGAAACTCGAGTTTCGAGGAATCGAGTCGACGAACACAAAAAAGAATGGCTTCAGACATTAGCAAAACGCATAGCACGGATGAATTAGCTTTAGCTACAAGAATGAGCCTTACTTCTGCAGGACGACTCGATGCTGCTAACATTGTTAAAGATATAACAACGAAATCTCCCATAAGAGCTGCGAAATATCGAGCTGCTTTGAGAACGTCGATGGAACCACAGCCAATTGAGATGTCCGGAGATGACGCACTTGTGGATTTCATCGATGCTAAATTAACAAAGCAGCAGTATAAAGATATTCGAAAATCTTTGAGGCAGAAAAAATATACTGTCTATCCATCGTACGAAAAAGTTGCTGCCGCTAAAAAAACTGTGTTACCCTTCACATATCACGGTAAATGAAACCTCAGCGGAAGTGAATTTACAGTCTCTATTGGATCACACCTGCAGTAGAATTCTGCAGTTGCAAACAGACGTGATTACATTCTTGAGGCCTGAAGTGATGAAAAATCTACGATTACTTTGTAAATGGGGTTGCGATGGAAGTTCCGGACACAGCGAATACAAGCAGAAGTTTACAAACGAGAACAGTTCTGATGCGAGTGTATTTTTAACATCTTTAGTTCCCTTGCAAATTATAGGTTCACATGATGAATTTATTTGGAAAAATCCCAGGCCTTCATCGCTGCGTTATTGTCGCCCTATAAGAGTTCAATTTTTAAAAGAAACAGTAGCATCGACTAACCTCGAAAGAGAGCACGTTCAAGATCAGATCAATTCTTTGGTCCCTTTTACGACTATTATTGACGCGAAGGACGTTATAGTCAAGTATGAACTTTTTTTTACGATGATTGACGGCAAAGTTTGCAACTCTGTGACAGACACAAAGTCATCAATGCGTTGCTACATATGCCAACATACATCATCAAAATTTAATGACATCGAGCTGATGAAGACGGCAGCTGTAAACACAACTCGACTCGAACTCGGATTATCAACGTTACATGCCTGGATACGATTTTTTGAGTGCTTCCTACACATCGGCTACAAAATTGGCATTTATAAGTGGCAAACACGCAAAGAAGAGGAAAAAAATGTTATTGTTGAGCGAAAACGAAATATTCAAGCCGCATTAAAAAAACACTTGCATCTAATTGTCGATCAACCGAAACAGGGATTTGGCAGCAGCAACGATGGCAACACTGCGAGACGTTTCTTCGAAAACATGACATTATCAGCACACATTTTGGGTGTAGACGAAAATATTATGAAACGATGCTACATAATATTACAAGTCCTATCAAGCGGGTATGCCGTGAATGTCACAGCGTTCCAACAGTATTGTATTGAAACCGCTGAAATGTACGTTAATCTATACCCTTGGTACAGTATGCCAACGACAGTCCACAAAGTTTTTATTCATGGTCCATTGATAATCCAGTGGTCCCCACTTCCGATTGGACAAATGTCGGAAGATGCGCAAGAAGCCCGTAATAAAGACATAAACTATTTATAAAGGACATAGCGAAGTGGCAGCCCCACAGATCACATTTTAAGTGTTCCCTAAGACCTTGGAAAGGCAATCGAAGCGTACATATATATTTAAAATAAAAAAATTAATTCTCAAGCGTAATATCTGAGCGAAAATGTCTCGATATAATTTTAACCAGTCAAGTAGAGGAAACGGAAATTCCCAATGGAGGAATCAAATTCCGCCTCAGCATCAGCAGCACTTTCAACCTCAGCAGCCAGCACATCAAGAGCAGTATGGCTACGAGCAACCACGTCCCTCTCGGGGTAGGGGTGGCTATCGTCGAGGTGGCTTTTCAAATAAGCCGAAAGAAAATATCAGAATGCCTTTAGATGCAAAGGAGCGTGGCACGATGCCGACCGGTCAGCATTTGTCTAAGACAAATTCAGAGTTTAAGAACGATCCATTATATTTAGAAGCGTTCTTTCCTTCGCCTACCGAAGAATTAGTTCCGATAGCCGAAGAGTTAAATCATTTTCCTGGTTTTGATGGTTTGACAACATTAGTTAATGAAACTTATGAGAGTTTTTCTTCTCATAGTCTTAATTTTAAGCGTTCCGTTCCTGTTTCAGCTTATGCTTATTACATTGCGGTTTTAGCCTGGGCCCGCGCTTTACATTTAAAACGATTAAATAAGTATAAATTAACCACCGAAGAAATTGAATTCGTTGACATGGTTTATACACAAGGTAACTTTCTTCTTCCAAAAACCTTTACAATTTATCTTTCTGGTTTTGGAAATTTTACAATCCCTTCTGGTACCGAATCAAAATTTAATACTAAGGCATATACTTATGATGAAAATGGATATTTCTCTAATTTTGATCGCTTATTTTATTTATGTACTTCTTATCCCAACATTTCAATATACGCTGAAAGAGTAATGCGTGATATTGGTTTTACCGAATGTCGTATTGATACGCCATCAAGGTTATTGCCCATCGTTGGAGTCGATGTGTTGTCATCGTAGGCAAATGCTTGTCTGGACTAAACACGCTTACCAGTGGTTTATGGTCTGTAATCAACGTAAATTTACGGCCATACAGGTACTGATGAAATCGTTTTACGCCAAATACGATGGATAACGCCTCTTTTTCAAGCTAATAGCGAAATTGAAAAATATACACCAAAACCCGTTGATTTAGAAGTTCCTATAATGGAGTATTGGAAGAAAAAACAATACACACATCCGTATCTGTGGTCACTAGCACAAGTGGTTCATAGTACTCCAGCGACACAAGTCAGTGTGGAGCGCTCATTTTCAGCGCTAAAACTGGTTTTAAGTGACTTAAGATGTAATTTGTCACCAGAAAATTTAGAAAAAATCTTATTTTTGAAAACAAATACTACAAAATAAAAAATAAATGAAATTTTACTTACATCTTTCAGGTAACAATAAAAGCAATTTCACTTCTTTCTTAACTCATCTTAAGCTACTAAGCCATACTCGTACAACCGCAGATATTTTCATACAAATGAACACACATTCTTGCATGTGCATACAAAATGTGTACATACTTATGTAATTATTTTTGTTTTACGATTTTAGATGAATTAGTACGTACATTTTTCGTTTTAATGATACTTTTGCAATAATGCATACATATGCACACATATATGTATATAAATGTGGTGTCATTTTTTAGTGCATGTGATGACAAAGGCATAGCAAAAAAAAATAGTACTCTAAAACTTAATACAAAAGCAATAGAGCGTTTTGAGTTTTTCGATCTGCCAAAAAAAAATAAAACTCAAAAAATAATTTTTATTTCCGAGAAATAAAATAACGCTCAAGAAATGAGTTTTATTTCTGAACAAAACAATAAAACTCAAAAAATAATGATTATTTTTGATAAACAAAAAATAAATTACAAAATAATAATTATTTTTTATCAAAAAAAAAAAACAACTCACAAAATAATCATTATTTCAGATCGAAAACATAACAATCAAAAATGAATTTTTATTTTTGATCAAAAAAGTAAAACACGATATTTAATTATATTTTTCTGATCGATTAATAAAAAAATGTATTTAATTATTGATTACAAATTTTATGGATATCGCTCAGCAAATTTGAAATCGTAACAGATTCGAATAGGGCTTGAAAAAATATACACAGGGGTATTCTCAAAACTATTATCTGAAGTTCGGAAGCATTTGATTTTTTTCATTGAAAATATCAAAATAATCATTATTTTCGGTCCCTGTTCTTAATAATCACTTAGACCATCATTGGCTGAGTAATCGTGCAATTTTGGCTGCAAAAAATGTTGATGTCGATGAAATTAACTATCAAATACAAAATTTATTGCCAGGCGATCTAATGACTTTTAAGTCAATTGACACCATTGTTGATGAACACCAGATCGTCAATTTTCCCATTGAATTTTTAAATTCTTTGGATTTACCAGGAATGCCGCCACACAATCTTCGTCTGAAAATTGGTTCACCGGTCATTCTGTTGCGTAATTTAAATCCACCAAAATTATGCAACGGTACACGATTAGTCATCATAAGAATTACCGGAAACGTACTTGAAGCTACGATATTGACTGGAAAGTTTAAAGGCGAAGTCGTCCTGTTACCTCGAATACCTATGATGCCATCAGAATCTACAATTCCTTTCAAAAGGCTATAATTTCCGATACGTTTGGCTTTTGCGATGACAGTAAATAAGTCGCAAGGGCAGACAATGGCTATTTGTGGATTGGACTTGGAGAATCCGTGTTTCTCCCATGGACAGCTATATGTTGCATGCTCACGTGTTGGAAAACCATCACATTTATTTATTTTGACGAAATACAGATTAACTAAAAATATTGTTCATCGTTTAGTTCTTTGTTAATTGAAAGTAATGATTATTAGAAATTAAATTAGGTAAAATAATTCTAAGATAATAATAATTTTCAGCTTTGAAAATCTGTACTATCTAACTCATTAATTAAATCAATAAAAATTAAACATTTACAATCCGTTGAAACTTAATTTGCACTTATCATAATTCTTTAACAATCATTTCCTTAATAATTAAAATAGTACCAAATAATTCAACGCAATACAAGTAAACCACAGCAATGCATGGCCGGGTCTGCTGTCTATCTACATATGTATATAAATAAAAATTAATCACCGAAATGTATGTTCGCGCATAACTTCAGAATGACGCACCAAATTGGATGATTCTTTTTTTTGTGTTCCTCATTGTCAGGACAAGGTTTTTATACAAGAAAATTTTTAAAGAAGAGAAACAGCACTCTTTCAACATTTAAAAGGTTAGAAAATAATTATAGTAATTTTCAATCTAGCTAATTCGATTTTACTGGAAGGGTTTTATTTCCATAGTTGCGATTAGAGAAATAAAATATGGCGGTACGAAGTTCGCCGGGTCAGCTAGTTATTTAATAAGTTTAGATGAAACTACAGATATGAACAATTTAAGCCAGCTCATTATATGTGTCAAAACAGTCAATGAAAAATTAGAATATTTTGAGGAAGTACTCACATTAATAACCATGCATGGCAATGTAAAAGGAGAAACTCTATATGAGGCCGTTAATGATAATGTATTAGCTTTGTTCGGAAAAGAGAAATTAAGTGCAATTTGTACAGACGGTGCACATGTCATGATTGGAAAGAATAAAGGTCTTGTTGGTTGGCTAAACAAAAATGGTATAAATGTGCCATCTTACCACTGCATTATTCACCAACAAGCTCTTTTTTCTAAAGAATTGGGTATGGTTAAAATTATGAATACGGCAGTTAAAATTATTAACAAAATTAAAGGGGGACATAACGCCCTTAGCCATCGGAAGTTTAAGACACTGCTTGAAAACGTAGAGGCAGATTACGGGGACTTGCTTATATGTAAGTATATACTGAAGTACGATGGCTTAGTCGCGGAAAAAGCCTCGAAAGACTCTTAAATTTGAGGAAAGAGGTCATTATGTTTTTTGAACTCAATTTCAAGCCAGAAATTGAAGAGTTTATTTTATGTCTCAAAAATTATGATTTTATTCTTGATTTCGCTTTTTTGTTCGACATAACGAAAATTTTGAATGAACTTAACCTTGCTCTTCAGGGTAAAAATAAAAAAATATTTCAGCTTGTTTCGACTGTTAAGTTTTTTGGCAGAAAATTGCAAATATTAATAAATCAGTTGAACAAAAATGATTTGTCAAGTTTGGAAAAAACATCAGAAGTGTTTAGTGAAAGTAATGATTATGCAAAAATAGAGGTATTCAAAAAAATAGTTGAAAATTTATTAAAAAATTATAATGCTCGTTTCGAAGATTTCAACATTTTAACTAAAATAATAGAAATTCATGATAATCCTCTTATATGTGAAATAGAGGATCAAAAACCCGAACTTCAGAAAGAACTAGAAATTATGCGAGAAGATTTTTTAATTCCTCTTGAAGTTGGAGAAGCATTTTGGAAGCAGATAAGCGAAGAAAAATATCCGAAATTGAAAGAACAAATTTTCAAATTGTATTCGATGATGGGATCGACTTATAATTGTGAAAGTGCATTTTCCACTTTCAAACTAATTCAAAATAAGCAAAGAAACACGCTTTCTGACCAACATCTTACCGATCTTCTACGCATTAAGGAGTATAAAGGGGAAATCAATATTGATGATGTATTATTAACGCTCGTATCTGTACTGTTTTTCGCGGTATTATACTGTTTTTTCACCCGAAATACCGCATACCGCATTTTGATTGAAAAATACTGTTTTTTCAACCAAAGTACTGTTTTTTCTAAAAAATTACTGTTTTTTTTGGTATAAGAATTATATTTGCCTTTTTGTAAGTGACACCACTGATTCGAAAACTTCACTTGCGTACAAAGTATACATTTGGCTACAAATTAACAAGAAAGAGTGGGACAAACAGATGTACATCACTGAGATCACTTGTCATGGTGTTTTAATAGTTAATTGTGTTTGTCATAGGGATGTCAGTGGCAAAAATACATCGATGTTTTTCCTCGTATCGATGCATCGAAACTTACATCGATATTTGTCGATGCATCGGAGGGCAAACATCGATGCATCGATGCATCGACTATTTGTGCATCGAGTGGAAAATTGTCGATGCATCGGAGGGCAAACATCGATGTTTTCGATGCATCGATGTTTTTTCGACATCCCTAGTTTGTCATTGACAGTTCTGATTTTAAGTGAAAAAGATGATAAAGCAAAGAGGAAAAAATATTTTCAGTGATAAATTAAAAGAAAAGTATCCTTTTCTTGCAAAATCGAATAGCGATAGTGTTGTGTTTTGCACAAAATGCAGAACAACCTTTTCAATAAGTTCTGGCGGTAATTCAGATATTACACGGCACATCAAAACGAAAAAACACGAGGACGCACTTCTTGCCGCAGCCGGTTCCAAAGACATCAGTTGTCATTTTCATTCAGCGCTTGACAAACATGTGGCGGCCATGGAAGGTGTTTGGGCTTACCATGTCATAAATTCAAATCACAGTTTTCAATCCTCAGACTGTGCGAGCAATATATTTAAGACATGCTTTCAATTAAAAAAGTTTTCATGTTCGCAAAAGAAATGTCAGGCCATTGTAAAAAATGTGTTCGCACCACATGCGGAAGAGTTGCTGAAAATTAATTTAAAATTATGTTCTTATGTGTCGATTTATACTGACACTTCGAACCATGGAAATATCAAGATTTTTCCTGTACTTGTGCGCTATTTTCTTCCTACTGACGGAGTACATGTTAAACTTTTAAATTTAACCAGAGCAGATGGTGAAACATCGGAACTAATATTTAATAAAATAATGAAAGCAGTTGAAAAATTTGATTTGTCGACGAAAGTAATTTGTTTTTGTGGAGATAATGCGAAAGTAAATTTCGGCGGAGAAACTCGTGGTGGACAAAACAATGTTTTTTACCGACTAAAACAGGTCTACCCAAATTTGTTAGGTGTCGGCTGTGTCGCCCACGTAACACACAATGCATTAAAGTTTGCATGTGAAGAAATACCTTTCGACGTCGAATGGGTGGTTGTAAAAATATATTCTCACTTCTACCTCAATACAGTGCGTGACACGAAACTAAAAGCATTTTGTGAAGAATCTGATGTAGAGTATGAGAAACTGCTAGGATATGCCAAAACAAGATTCTTAGCTCTTGCACCAGCCGTTCAACGAATTTTAAAAATATTTGATGCTTTACAAACATATTTTCGTTCCATCAAAAAGGGAGAAAAAAAGCTGAAAGACTTTTTTGACTGCCCATCTTCCAAGTTTTGGCTGTTATTCGTTCTTGATCAAGTAAAAAAATCTATCACAATAACATTTTAGATTAATGAAATTCAATTATTATTTTCAGGCTGAATTATTTGCTCAATATGTGTTGAAAATTGAAGGGGATGATGTTTCTGCAGTTGAGGTTGCATATGCTTTGAACGACCTAGAGGAAACCATTAAGCTGAGAAAGGAAGATCGGTTTTTATCTCCATCTGCAGCTAGAGAGAGAGAAAAAATTGTTAATCAGCATTGTAGTTTGGATGAAATTAATTCTATTTGCGACGATTTTTTTGGTATTTCGCTTTGTTGTTATTAAAAACAAAACTTATTTAAAATTTTCTTCTGTAGATGGTGCTTTGCATTATTTAAAAACTTGGACCTCACAATTTCGATCATTTAAAATGTTTGGTTGGATAAGATTAAATGACACTCTAAAATGGCAAGATGTTGAGGCCGTAATGAGGAGTCTCGAAGAAAATAATTTGTACAACGCTGACGAAAAAGCAGTACATCTTCATGCTCAATTTCGATATGTTAAAGAATATTGCACTTCAGATAAAATTAAACAGTGGAGAGAAGAAAAAATTACAGTCGTGAGTCGTTGGGTTGAAGTTTTTACGCATCTCGACAAAGTTGAATGCCAATTTCAGGAAATGAGTACCATTGTCGAGTACATTTTAGCTTTGCCAGGGACCACGGCTTCGGTGGAAAGAATTTTTTCTGCCGTCAATAAAACATGGACATCGGACAAAACAAAATTAAGCGTTGACACTTTGGCTGCAATAATGGCTGTGAAATGCAATCTTAAATATACCTGTATAAATTTTTACTCTTACTTGCTGACACAAACTAACTTGCTTCGCCAAATAGGCGCAAAAGAAAAATATTCCCCAACCACAGAAAGTGAGGAAGAATATGAAGTTCTTTAATAAAAAGCATTAAAAAACAGCGTTTCCTTTTTTTTTTTTTAAATACTGATATCGCTTTTTATACTGTTTTTTTAGAAAAAAAATACCGCTTTTTTATTAATTCTTCCAGAAAAATACCGCTTTTTATTAATTCTTCCAGAAAAATACCGCTTTTTTTCAAAAATAATATACGAGCGTTATGTATTATCGAAACGAGCTATTTAGTCAACGACTTTATAAATTTTCAAGTATTACACAAAAAGAATTCAATAAACATTTCTGATATTTTTTCCAAATTTGCCAATAATTTTTTTCCCTGAATGTAAATAAAAAAAAAATAAAAAAAAAATACAGTAGAAATTTGTTCAGCGACATGGCAGCGAAAATCTATAGCAATGTTTGTGCAGCGCAAACGTAAAATGTAGTAGTATTGAGGCGTGCGCACCACTGCTCTAGGGTCATCTGCCGAGTATCGCACAATCGCAAATATGTTTGGCGTGGGAAAGGCAACCGTATGCCAAATATTATTGAGTTTTTGCAATGAGGTCTGGAGAGTTTTGGCTCCAATATATTTAAAAAACTTACCGTTGACAGAAGACAAAATTGGAAGCTTGGTGCAAGAGTTTGAAGCACTCGGATTTCCCCAATGCATGGGAGCCCTTGGTAAGCATATTTTAATACAGTAAATATTGTTTTATTTTTACTAAATTAAATTGTTCATAGATGGCTGTAATATTGAGATTCACCCACCCAAAGAAGACGCAACAGACTACTTTAACTATAAGGGATGGTATTCAATCGTATGTATTGCTAGCGTTAGTGGACGCAAGGTAGAAGCACTCGGAGTTTTCAATAGTTCCTTTATGAAATGTATGGTTACTTCCTGGACGTTGCAATGATTCTCAAATTTTTCAAACATCTTCACTTAAACAACGATTAGATGAATGTGTTCTTTTGAGCGATTTGAAGAAAACGATTTCGGGTGTGGATGTTCCGGTATTCATAATCGGGGACTCAGCATTTCGGTTAAGTGACAATTTAATGAAGCTGTATTCCTTTCATATTTCGCAAAGCCGCCAACAAAAGCTCTTTAGCCACAGATTATCTAAATCTCGTAGAGTAGTGGAAAATGCATTTGGACATCTAAAAGCTCGTTTCAGGCGCATTGGCAAAGGTCTAGATAGCTCTATGAAAAATGCAAACGCCACAATATTAGCGTGCTGCGTGCTCCACAATTTTTAAACGAACACAATGACAAAATAAATGAAAAGTGGGTTCAAGCTTTACAAGTTGTGGAATCACATCGAGCGTATCCTGAAAATATAGTGGTACTAGCGGAACAAAGAAACAATCCGGAAGGAATAAGAAACGCAATTTACAAGTTTACACTTATTTGTGGTAATTTTCATTTCATTTGTTACACATAGTGTAAGTTAAAAAATAAAAGAGTTCCTTCAAGGAAGCGTACAAAAACAAACTTAAATTGTAAATGAAAAATTAATCCACTGAGATCAAACAATACATGTCGAAACCACACAGCACATGTGCATAAAACAGCGCTCAAACTACAGTCGTGGACTAAAGTGTACAAACGTTGATTTTTCAACAATATTTAAAAGGTTTTTCATGTTATATCTTTTAAAAAAATGTTGATGCATTTCATAATTCGCCAAAGTTTCAAACTTATTACAGCGTTTATAAAAAATCGCCGAATTTTTATCAAAATTTCAAACTTTTCAATCGAAGTTTTTAGAAAAGTTTTGAGTATACAGTTTTGTATCTTATTCAATTTTAGTATATAAATATGGAGGTTTCAAGTGACTACAAAGTACCGTTGATTTTTTAAGAATTAACGTAATGTGAACATGGCCCTAAGTGCCAAATATGAATATGTCACTAGCGATAAGCACATCACTATTTGTAATTATTTCTAAGCAGGGTTCTTTAACTATCGATAAACACATCACTACTTGTATAAACAGACATTGGCAGGGTTCGGCATTTTCGGTTGAATTTTAGAATTTTATATAACAAGCGCACTGGCGCGTTACAATCTGTACTGTTGTATTGTTTAGCAAATAAATATTTATATAACCAGAGCACTAGCTTGTTACAACGATGTAATTGAAATAGTATTGTCAAAAACTCCAAGGAAAATGGATATAGTGTTATAAGTCAAACCACTGTAAATAATTGAGTGATAAGCTCATAGCTGCTGATAACTAATTTAATCAATATACTACATATCAATATAATTAACATTAAAATTTGAAAAACCCCCTCCGAAATATTTTTCTGGATCCGCCCATGCACATGATAATGTTTTTATCTGCAAAATTTTTATAAAACACGTGGTGTACGAATATGGATTTTGCGTACTGTATGTGTTTGTTCGAAGGTTTCAGAATATGTGTTTGACGGGGGGTTAAGACAAGATTCGTTTTATTTCCTGCCGTCACACTGTGGGTCAGATCTCGAAAAAGCTGGTCATAACGGAAAAAAAACCTTCTACATTATAATTTTGGATTATCAGGCTGGCTACAGTGATGTTGGAACTACTCAATGTTAACTGTACAGACGAGCAGCTGTTCATTTCATTCGTTATATTTCAGGTGTAACGCGCCAGTATTTTGTTCGTTGTGCATGCAGCCGATAAGGCTACAAATTAGTCTTGTCATCGAAGATATGTAAGTATTGGTGTTGTGTGAACATGAAACAAATATTTTCAAAATGGAACATGTTCCAGGGGGAATGTACTAATTAAAAAACATTAATATTATTATTAAATAATTAATTATAAAGGTTATTTATTGAATATACTTAACAACTTCGCTGTCCTCATACAATGCATTTTGCGAAAGCCCCACGCCCACTGGTTTTTTTTTGTGATAAGCTAAATAACGTCCATTTATACAATGAAATCTAATTTTCATAAATTAATATATACATATATATTTGCCTTACTTTCGTTATTTTATTTTGTGAATCATACATATGTGACTCATGGACGTGAGACGAAAAATTTTCTTTACCACGTTCAATGAGTCACATATGAACACATCGACCATAGTTATTACTTTGCATGACAAATAAGGGGTTGAGTACCGCCACTGCAGCCTTTTTAGTCGGCCAACTATTTACGCACTGACCCAGCCAAATTGTCGGGTTGGTGGTGGGTGCGCATCAGAGAGAAACATGAAGTACTCGCCAAAGAAGTATACTCAAGTAAATACTATCAGTTTGTATGTATACATACACTCCTACTTCTGAGAGTACAATTATCTACTACCATATACATTCAAGTCCATTATCTACTTCCATATACATTCACATTTCTCAGAGTATGATTATCTACTCCAAATTCTTTGTATGGGCGTTTGAGTACTTCATGAGTATTCTCTGAGTACTGTCGGAACAAAGAAAATAACACGTGCGTATTCGTATGTATGTTTGTATATGAAAATGCAAAATAAGCGTCATGATCAGTTGTTTGTTATTGTTTCGCTTTTAGTTTATGCTTGGCTTCTGGTAAATGCAGAAAGGTTTTTATTATATTTCTTGACAGATAACAGTTAAAAGATAAATATAGGTAGAAATCGAGATAAGAAATATACAGAATAGTGTTACTCAATTACAGAATGGAAAACGAAAACGAAATTGTAAGGAAAATAAAAGACGGCGAGTATTCACTCTTTAAACCAGAAGGGGCTAAGAGTGTAATGTGGGCTGCGTTTTCTGAAATTAAAAAGGATAACGGTTCGATTTTAGACGGAAAAGTATATTGCCAATTTTGTGAAAAGCTTTTTAAGTTTACAAGGCGACAGACATCTAATTTACTTAAACATAAGTGCGTACATGCAAAACCAAGTGAAAAAGATCCAATACAAATAAATACAGAAGACCGAAATTCTTGCTTTCAAGCGTTTATGGACTTTATAATAGAAGACTGTCGTGCATTTAGTACTGTCGGCGGTTCGGGCTTCAAGAAATTGATCTCAAAATGTATTAATATTGGAGCAAAATATGGTGAAAATGTCGATGTAGATTATCTCATTCCCTGCGCACAGACGTTGTCTAGGAAATGCAAAGTCATAGCTGAAGAAAAAAAGCAAGAAATAGGGCCTCGTATTCAACATCTGATTTCTAAGAATTGTGCTGCTGTAACTATTGACCTATGGACAGATAATTTTATTAAAAGAAATTTCCTTTGCGCTACATTGCATTTCCACCTAAATTCCGAATTAGTCGAAATAATTCTTGGGATGAAGTCAATGGATTTATTGTCAAGCTCAGGAATCAACATTCGAGACAAATTAAATAACCTGTTTGGAGAATTCGGTGTGACAGATATCTCAAATGTTGTGTTCGTTACCGATAGAGGAAGCAACGTCAAAAGCGCGCTAAAGGATTTAAATAGAATTAACTGTTCCGCACATTTATTTTCAAATGTGTTAAGCGATGCGTTTGAAGCGACGATTGAGCTAACAGAAATAACAGACGCATGTAAAAAAATTGTAAAATATATTAAAAAGTCTGGTAAACAACAGATGCTGAAAACAACATTAAAAAATAGTTGTCCGACCAGATGGAACTCCAACTTTGTGCTATTTAAGTCGATTTCTGACAATTATACCAAGCTCAATGAAATTCTAGCGGATGATGCTGAGAGACGTCGTTTACTTAGCTTTAATGTGACTGTGCTGAACAGATTGGTCGAGTTGTGCAGCGAATTCGAAATTGTATTTAAACAGCTGCAATATAGTTCAGTTCCAACAATTTGTTTTGTAATACCATGTATTGGGAGAATAGAAACTAATTGCACAAACCAGAGTAATGACGAAGCTCCGATAAAAGCTCTAAAGAAGAATATAATGACACACTTAGATAAATGGAAATCCAACCTAAGTATTTGGCATAAGGCAGCCTTATTTTTATATCCTCCTGCTATATCTTTGCAACAAGGTGAATTAACTGAAGTAAAAGATTTTTGCACTGAAAAACTGTTAAAGGAAAATTGCGATGAAACCTTGTTAGACTGTTCTGGAATTAATCATCCACTTGTTGTACAAGATAATCAAAACTTGCAAACACCACCATCTGGATATTCGATAAGCCCTCCTATTTCACAAACGCCACAAGATTCCCCATCTGTTCAGATAAGCTTGTTCTTTCCAACTCTTGTAAGAGATGCCACTAACAGAGAAACGGCAAGAGATGAAGTTGAGCGGTACGCGAATGAAATTGTAAGGCTTACCGAAAATTTCGATCCAATAATGTGGTGGAAAAATAATGATGGAAAATATCCAAGATTATCGAAAATGGCCATAAATTTGTTATCAATTCCTGCTAGTAGCGCAGCATCAGAGCGAGTTTTTTCGCTGGCCGGAAATATAATAACAGAAAAAAGAAATAGGTTAGTGCCAAAAACAGTCGACAGTATATTGTTTTTAAACTCGTTGTGTAAAAAAAATCTTTGGTGAAACTGTTTTATATTATATTACTTGGAGTTTTCTCTTTTTATATTTATATTTTTTAGTTTTTATAAAACACTGAATAGTTAATTTCGACTTTTTTTATATTTTTCGTATATAATATGATTTACATTACTACCTGAATTTATTTTAATTTTGTACCTGAATTGACTTTAATTTAAAACAAATTTATTTTATAAATAAATTTCATTTACAATTACATTTTATGATTTACATTACTACCTAAATTTATTTTAATTTTGTACCTGAATTGACTTTAATTTTATATAAATATATTTTAAAAATAAATTTCATTTTCACATAAATTGATAGTTTTATTTGGAAAAAAATATTGTATTCAAATCTATCCGCCATTACATTTTTTTATTCAGTCTATAAACATTTCTAAAATGCATCAAAATCATTAATATTTTGGCTTCATATAAATTTGTAAACAATAATTCTCTGCTGCTGAACACATGCGGGAACATTGCTCTCAATCATATCTGTATACTGAGTATACTGAGTATACTCATATACTCTCCAGTATTTTCGTTTACTTCGAAGTGAAATACGTCATCAAACCAACGTGTGTGAAGAATTTACAGTGACCAACGACAACGGACACTCGCAACCATTTCACTTCATACATGATGCGTATGTGGAAGTATTACTCATCGGTTGTTGCTACTTCAGCTACTTCTACTTTTTTTATGAAAATTACTTTAAGTATACTCAAGAGAGTAATTCTGCTATTCTCTGGTGCGCATACTGCAGACTAAATAGTTGGCCGGTAAAGTGTAGTGTGAGTGGGGGCCTTTAGGTGATATTGACAGTTCACTGCCAAATGCGTCCTAACGATAGTTCGATTAGTAAGTTATCTAATTCTTTATTGGTTTATTTGAGGTTATATTTGGTAAAGTTTATTTTATCAAATTGGTGAAAATGGCGAAAAAAAGATATACGACGGCAGTATTGATGAGCTATTTAGAAAATTCAGATTCAGATGAAGAACCATTTGGTAGTGGAAGTGATGAAGAATTCCAGCCTACTGATTACGATGACGAAAGCGAGGATACCGAGGAATATCAAGTATTGCAGAGAGAAGTAGCGAGACTCTGTCACAAATGCCGGAAAGTTCATCGTCATCTAATGCGCCTACTTCCGAATGGAAAATAGATGTTTTGCCTTTAGGGAGGGAAACATTTATTGGTAATTATGGTGTACAAAACATTGCCGCAATTACTGAAGATGGGCGCGTTAGTTTGAATAAAATATATGCTTATTTTGTCCCTGATGAGCTGATTGATGAAATGGTCATTCATACTAATAACTACGCACAGTGGTTCAGAATCCCAAAAAGCTGGCCAAAAGTCGAAAAATCAAATTTTTTCGCCCGAGGAAAAGCTTTATATTTTCCCGTGTAGGGGGCTTAGGTACATTATAATTCGATCGGACGAGTCATTATATCAAAAACTGTCTCCGTTTCGAGCTGTCAAAGTTGACGAAATGTCGACCACGTTTTTGGCGCTGCTCTGCTTCGCCTTTTAGCGCTCGGCGAAAATTTGTATTGTTCAGTGAGTTTGTGCCAGAAACAAATAATACAATATGGAAAATACTCGTAAAGGTATGTAGATTCTGAATTTTTCATTCAATCTAAGTTACTTGAGGTTATTTTTACAACGTAGGCGAGGTAATCCAAGGGAAAAAATTTTCTCGCTTTTAACCTCATTCGTAAATTCATAAAGAGAAATAGTTATGAGAACCATCGAGATCCAATACGGGATTTGTTCCATTTATCGCAAAAATGTGTCTAGTTTTCGGGCCCGTTAACGTTTGCTGCTCATATTTGCTCCTTTTTGAGAAAAATCGATTTTTATTAGCGCGCGAGTTATGTTCCCACATCTTAACTACATATATGTAAGACATCATGTTCAACTGACTCGCCACATTCCACACAAAAACCCAAAACACATTTCCATATAAAAAGATACATACAAACATACACATATTTCAGGCATCAAATTTAACTAAACGCTTACAGTCCAACACTCCAATAAACATATGCACTTACATACAAACACAAACATACATTCGTTCGAACATACAAAACATGCATAATTGCATATTTTGCATTCAAAGCTGAGTTGAACGCAAAAATAGCTCGTAAGAAAAAACAGTCTTAAGACATAAGTGATAGAATAAACATCAAAACTGAAGTTTGGAGTTTTAATTCTGTTTCTGGCGCAGTCGCAGAGGATTTTTTTTTGGTTTTATCTTAAGATAAAGTGAACCTACTTGCAGTTTAAAATAAATATAACTTTTAAAAGAACACCAAAAAGCGAACAATAGTAGGCAATTGTGAACAGTGAACTTATGAAAAATAGACAAAAGCATTTTGACAAAAATCGAAACATGTCGAATGTACAGGAACTTAGTGATGTGATAAGAAGGCAAGAAGAGGTAATTAACGCATTGCAAGCACAGATGCAGCAGCAAATGCAACTACAGCAACAGCAGCTAATCAACCAACAACCAGCGCAACAACTCGCTCTTAGTGATGACAAAATAATAAGCCACTTTCGCCACTTAAAATCGTATGGTGGGGCAAAAAGCGACAATTTACTCGCATTCGTCAACGCCGTCGACAGGGGATTTACTTTGTGCAACAATAGGCCCCATGTAGAAGAATTCGTAACCCAAATAGTCGTGAACGAAAAATTGCATGGCGACGCAGGAAGATGCGTTCAACAGCTGATAAACCGCAGCAACTGGTCTGACGTGAAGCAGCGACTGAAGCAGAGATTCCAACCGCAGGAAACGTATGGGCAAATATTCAATCAGTGCAGAGAAATAAAGGTTAATAATTTAAGAGAACTTTTTGATTTCTTCTTAAGCGCTAGTTATAAAATTAATGAATTATACGAATTTGATGAAGCAAAGCCTTCAATATATACACCTGTAAATGTAGGCCGAGACCTTAGAGAAATATTGTTAGAAAAGATTGATGGAAGTTACCGAACTCATCTAGATGAAAGTGCTACCTTATTAGAAATGTATAACAGTTACTCAAAATTTAGGTTATTAGATGAAAAACGAGCTATTTCATATAATCACAGAAAACAAAGTTTTTTTTCAAAGGATGCGACAAATAAACAAAATCGGTTTGAAAATAGTAAGTCTAACATTAGACGAGAAACAAATAATCAAAATTCGCAAATTAGTAATAGTAATTATAATTATCAGAATTTAGCGCAAAGTAGACGCTTTCCGAATCGAAATAATTCAGAGCAACGTTTTCAAGCTCCTATACGTAATAATATGTACAATTCCTTTCAAACGAGGTCGAACTCACATATGAGTGTTGACAGTCAAAACAATAGACAGAGCCAGTCTGGTTCATCCAGAAGCTATCAGCCGATGGAGGTGGGTAATGTACAGGAAGACGTAAATTTTACCAAAACGCCTCCACCTGCAGATTGCCCTTAATGACTTTAACAATTGGCGGTAAGGAAATTATATGCCTCATAGATACAGGTTCCGATACAAGTTTAATTAAACCAGATATTTTCAAAAACCATTTTCCCAAACAAGAACTGCAAACACCCCTTTGGTACAGAACTATAAATGGCATAAATCAAGTAACGCACAAAATAGTTACTCCTATACCTGAAGAATTTAAAGTCTCAGGCACTTTCTCATGGAAAGTGATTGATTTTTACAGTAAAAATTACCAAGCTATAATAGGCCAAAATTTTCTCGTCCCTCTTAAAGCTAAGATTGATGTAGAGAATAGATTTATTACCATATTAGGAAAAACAATACATTTTGATACAGTTAGCCCGTATAAAAAACAGGAAATTTGTGCACTTGAATTCAGTGATATGCAAAATTTAGACTTAAAGCATTTAAATTCCGAAGAAAGCCAATTGATTAAAAACTTATTACAAGACTATAAAGATTTATTTTTCAAGGAAGGAGATAAGCTTTCCTTTACACATGAAATAAAACATAAGATATTTACAACGGAGGATAGGCCTATATATTCAAAGATCTACAGGTACCCACAGGCTCACGAATTAGAAATTCAGAGGCAAATAAAAGAAATGTTAGATCATAATATCATTAAAGAAAGCAATTCTGCTTATAACAGTCCCTTGTGGGTAGTCCCAAAAAAGGTAGATAGAAATGGAAATCAACGATGGCGCATTGTCATCGATTATAGAAAATTAAATGAAAGTACAGAAAGCGATAAATTTCCCATACCTAACATTGATGGTATCATGGACAAATTAGGAAAAGCGCAATATTTTTCCTCTATTGATCTTGCTAAAGGATTCCACCAAATACTGATGGACGAAAATGACAGAAAAAAAACTGCATTTTCTACCCCTTTAGGTCATTACGAGTTTTTGAGAATGCCATTTGGCCTAAAAAATGCTCCTTCGACGTTCCAGCGTCTTATGAATTCAGTGCTTCGAGACTATATAAATAGAATATGTGTCGTCTATTTAGATGACGTCCTGATTTTCAGTACTTCTTTGGTGGAGCATATAGAAAATATTAGAAAAGTCTTCCAAAAACTAAAAGATGCAAAGCTGAAGATCCAGTTAGAAAAATGCAGTTTTCTGAAAAAGGAAACTGAATTTTTGGGTCACATATTAACACCTAATGGAATAAAACCTAATCCAAAAAAGGTGGAAGTCATACAAAAATTAAAGTTGCCCATTTCCCAAAAACAAATAAAATCGTTCTTGGGTATTACAGGTTTTTATAGAAAGTTCATCAAGGACTATTCTAAAATCGCTTACCCGATGGTAGCATGTTTGAAAAAGGATGCAAAAGTTAATATAAATGACCCAAATTATATAGCTGCATTCGAAAAACTTAAGGATATTATTACAAATCCTCCCATTCTAAGATATCCAATTTTCACCAAAAGGTTTAAATTGGTTACCGATGCTAGTAACTTCGCTATTGGCGCAGTCCTGACACAAGATGATCACCCAGTTTCATACGCTTCGCGAACACTGAATGATCATGAAAAAAATTACTCCACTATCGAAAAGGAATTATTGGCGATAGTGTGGGGAGTAAAGTATTATAGACCTTATTTGTTCGGGAGAGAGTTCGATCTAAAAACAGATCACCAACCGCTTAAGTGGTTGCAAACCAAGAACTCTGGCAAGGATATAAATCCCAGACTACAGCGTTGGCTAGTACAATTAGGAGAGTACGACGCAAAAATTGAGTATATTGCCGGCAAAGAAAATAAAATAGCCGATTTCCTAAGTCGAATTGTAGACGAGGAAATAAATATGGTTAATTCCGACAATTTGGGAATGACTATAGAAGAAATGTTAGAAATTAAAAATTTAAACACTGGGGAGCAACAAGATCAAACAATGGTTTCCATGGAAGTTCAAACTAACCACTCTCAAGAGGAAAATTCTCAAAACCACTTCACGACCCTCGACACAGTTGTAAACCGTTTCAAACAACAATTAATTTTAGTTGAAACGAAGAAAAACGAATTAGAAAAAATCTTTAATAATAAACGTGTTTTCGTAGATAAGCAGGATATTAATTGTGAAAATGTAATTAACATAGTGAGAACACATTTTGACAGAGGAAAGGTCGCTATATATTCTGAACTTAGTGACGCTGAATATAAGGAGTTAGAACGAGTTATTCTAAACTCTTACCCAAATAATGAACACATTTCTTTTGTAAGATGTACTTACTTTCCCAAAGATATTGAAGAGGAATATGCACTAAAGAGGCAGATATCGTTTTTCCATAAAATTGAAGTAGGACATTCAGGAATTATCCCAACTTACGAGGGAATGAAACACAAGGTGTATCACCCTCAGCTAAAAATTAAAATTCACGAAATAATAAATAACTGTGACATATGTAGTGGAGGCAAATACGATCGAAATCCCATCAAAGCGAAATTTCAAATTACGGAAACACCCAACACAGTAAATGAAATTGTTCACATAGATACTTACGTTAACAGCAAACACTCTTTTATAATTTTTATAGATAAGTTTTCAAAACATGTCATATGTTTTCATTTACCTGATAGAAACAGTCAGACAATTATCGGTAAAATTAATGAATTTTTATCAATTAAGGGACATGTAAAAAAGTTTGTCTTCGATAATGAATTCAACTCGAAAAACGTTTGCGATACCCTGACTAAAGAAGGCATAGAATTTCATGTTACCAAGCCAAATAGTCATACCGGGAATTCAGATATAGAAAGATTAAACAATACGCTTACTGAACGTATAAGAACATTAAATTTGGAGGAAAAAGTTCCAATAATCACTCAAATGTGTAAAGCCGTGAAATTCTATAATAACTCGTATCACACCACAATAAAAGCTTCACCTTTAGACGTCCAGAATAACAAAATTGATCATGAAATAATTAAGAAACGGTTAGAACAAGCAAAATTGAGGACTATTTCCAAGCACAACTTAACGAAAGAAGATTACTTAGAAACTAGAAAACAGGGGTTTATTAGAAACTATAAAAATGTTAGGCATAAGGAAGAGCCAAAATTTATAAAAAAAAATTTAGAAAACATTCATACTTCAAACATTAAACGCCCTTTTAAATTTACAGGACGTAATATTGACACTTATACTGGCGATGATGGTAACGACAGCGGCAGGCTTAATGTCGGTGAATCCAATATCGGATCAACTAGGTTTTACAGTAATACGGTTGAGGGAAGTAGAAATTGCGAATGAAACAAATACCATACTGCACATGGTAAAAACAGAAGAGATTCAAAATATTTTGGAAAATTTTAGAGAAAACATAAATATGTCAAACATGGAAATAAGCAAGAAGGAAATTCTTTTCACAGAACTAGAGTTATTAGCAGCAAAAGTTAAATCAATTACCCCGAGGAAAATTCATAGAAATAAGAGGGGACTATTTAATGGATTCGGATCATTGTACAACTGGTTATTCGGTTTGATGGATGATTCAGACAGACAGGAAATTGAGGAATTTTTAAAAGTAAATAGCGAGAATAACCACAATTTGATAGTAAACTCTAATAAACAAATTATTATTAACAGTAACTTTAACAAATCAATAAATACTCTGAAAACAATAGTAGAAAATGACAGGAAAAAAATTTTAAAATCACTGAACGAAGTCAATAAAGAGCTTAAGGAAGAAGCATTTTTCTACGAAAGCTTATATAAACTCTCATTTATAGAAAAAAAGATAGACCAAATTCAAAATAATGTCGCATCCGCTAAATATAATACACTTTTTCCAAACATCCTAAGCAAAGAAGAAATTGAATACTTTGAAATTGATTTTTACAAATTGAAGTTGGCTAGAATGGGTCTAGTGATTTATAATAACGATACTATTGTCATTTGTATAAAAATCCCAAAAAGCTATGTCATTGCAGAACTGAATCTAATAACTGCACTACCAAACAAATTTCATATAGAAGTCGATCAGCCAAACGAACTCATAGTAAACATAGACAATAAAAACTATATTTTCAAAGAAAATGCTTTACTTAAGGAATTAGAAATAAGTAAAAATTGTGTTTTTTCTAACTCATGCCGTTATAAAATAAATAATAAAACTGAAACTGTAGCAATAGAGGATGATACTCTACTAATCAAAAATGCTGTAAATGAACATGTAAATCAAAATTGCACTAAACGAAATGTTACTTTAAGTGGTAATAACCTGATTAACTTTGCAAATTGTAGAATACAAATCTTCAACATTAATTATGTTAATAAAAAGAAAGAGTTTTATGAAAAATTCCAAATTCAGTTGGACAGCAACTTTGAACAAAAAGAAATAAAATTAAATCAGATAAATTTGGAAAAATTCGAAAATATAAAAGAAATAGAAGAACTTCACTTCCACAAAAAAGTTTCATACGGAATAAGCATAACAATCATTGTAGCTATTGTAATATTTATAATTGTAATTTATCTGTACAAAAAAAAAAACCAAATTAAAATTGTTAACAAAATTGCAAAAACAAATTCCGATATTGAAATACATCAAATAAAAGAAAAATACGGAATTAAGTAACGAGATCCAGGAGAATCTCGAAGCAAAGGGTGGAGGAGTTATGTTCCCACATCTTAACTACATATATGTAAGACATCATGTTCAACTGACTCGCCACATTCCACACAAAAACCCAAAACACATTTCCATATAAAAAGATACATACAAACATACACATATTTCAGGCATCAAATTTAACTAAACGCTTACAGTCCAACACTCCAATAAACATATGCACTTACATACAAACACAAACATACATTCGTTCGAACATACAAAACATGCATAATTGCATATTTTGCATTCAAAGCTGAGTTGAACGCAAAAATAGCTCGTAAGAAAAAACAGTCTTAAGACATAAGTGATAGAATAAACATCAAAACTGAAGTTTGGAGTTTTAATTCTGTTTCTCGCGCGGTGTTGGCGGCATAAGTTCTGAGCGAACCATGATTCCTCAAACGCTAGATCCTTCGAGATTAATTTTTTTCACCGAAGGCTTCTAAATATATCCTTATATAGAAATGTTAGGAATGTATTAAACATAATATATAGGGTGTTCAAATTGAATTTCACTGTCATTTGAAATTTTTCGGCGAACTATAACATATATCATTAAATAATTATATCTATTGTTGAAAATGAAAAATATAACGGGTGAATTAATCATCACTTCACAGTAATGATTAAAAGTAAAAAAATAATAACAAACTCAGTTAGGGATTGGACATAAAAATTTAATTGAAATATTCACTGTTAGCTAATCAGTTTTGAGTGTGGAAATTTCTATGTAAAACAAGTTTCTATGATTTTTATTATTTTCATTGTAGAAGTCAGGACGCAATGTGTAAAATGGACGCGTCATCAAATTTTTGAAATTTTACAAAACATGGACGAAACCACTGGTAAACAACAAATAGTGACTTTAGCAACAAAGTTGCTCGATAAACCAGCAGACTCGTTTTCAATCGATGAACCTTCTGTAAGATCTCTGAAGAAAGTTATTCAGACGATAAAATCGAAATGGCAGAAAGCTTGTCGCATTAAAGAACGATTTTTGGAACAGAACAAGGCTTGGCTTGATGACGTTTCGACTGTAACGGTATGAATTAAATATCATTTAATTCATTACGATTTTCATATTAACTTAATTAACAAATTTTGCACTTAATTAGATCATTTTTCCCGAAAAAAATCCAACCGGTCTGAAAGCGAAGATGATTCCGATGATTCGAGAAGCAGTTTAGGACGACCTGAAACTTCATTTGCTGAATCAAGTGACCGTTCTAAGCGAAGGAAAACCGAGGATCTACGCAAAAATTACAGCACGGACGAACTCACGTTTGCTGCAAAGATGAACCTCCGCTCCGAAGGAGCCAAAGAAGTGGCAAAGGTAGTCAATGATGTTGTCAAGTCGCCAGACGTGGCAAAACAGTACATTGATGCACTTGAATCATTCAAAAAACCACGACCCAAGGCCTTATCTCCTGATGCTGCTTTGTCACTCGTTATTGACTCCAAATTGTCGAAGACTCAATATCAAAATATTCGAGTTGCCTCGTTGTCTTGCGATAGTAATGTTTTCCCTAGCTATCACACTGTTTTGTCCGCTAAGAAACTGTGCTATCCTAACGGTGTCTCTGTTTCTGAAACTTCGGCTAAAGTGCCCTTACAATCTCTTCTCAATCATACTGCTTCGAGAATTTTGAAAATGCAGAAGGAAGTGATTGATTGTTTGGATAGAACTGTTTCAAAAAACTTGACATTGTACGTTAAATGGGGTTTTGATGGAAGCTCTAGTCAAAAAGAGTACAAGCAAGGATTTGAAGATGAAAGTAGCTCCGATTCGAACGTTATACTTACTTCTCTTGTTCCCCTTGAACTTTCGGGTGTTGATGAAAAAACAAAATCGAAAATAATTGTTTGGAAGAATCCAAGACCTTCATCCCCAAGATTTTGTCGTCCAATTCATCTTCTATTCCTTGCAGAGAATAAAAAATCAACAATAGAGGAGAAGCGCGTTATTGACGATCAAATAACGTCTTTAGAAAAACTCGAGACCTGTCTTAACGCGATCGACATTCAAGTTAATTTCCATTTATCTTTTACAATGATCGACGGTAAGGTGTGCAATGTTGTCACCGATACAGCGTCTGCAATGCGTTGTTATTTGTGTAGCGCGACATCGAAAGATTTTAACGAGATACATGCGATGAAAGAGCGACCAGTTAACACATCGAATTTGCAATATGGATTATCCACGTTGCATTGTTGGATCCGTATGTTTGAATGTCTGTTGCATTTGGGGTATAAAATGAACAATCAAAAATGGCAGTTTCGGGGGGAAAATGAGAAAAAAATTCGCAACGAACGTAAAGCCATCATCCAGCAAGCGTTCAAGAAGGATCTTCACCTGATCGTTGATCGTCCCAAACAGATAATGGGTAATTCCAACGATGGCAATACAGCTCGACGTTTTTTTGAAAATTCTGAAGATTCAGCGCGTATTTTAGGTATCGACCATGAGATTGTGCATAGGTTCCATATAATTTTGCAAGTTTTGGCGAGTGGTTTCAATGTGAAAATTGAAAAGTTCGAAAAATATTGCTTCGAAACCGTGGTATAAAATGTCGACAACAGTACATAAGGTATTAATTCATGGCTCAACTATTGTTGCATCGACCATTTTGCCAATAGGGCAAATGTCCGAAGAAGCGCAGGAGTCTCGTAACAAGGATGTTAGGAACTTCCGAGAAAATTTTTCACGAAAGTGTTCTAGAACGAAAACAATGGAAGATGTCTTTTACAGGCTCCTCGCTTCTTCAGATCCTTTGATTTCGAGCCTTCGCAAATTACCTCCAAAGAAAGGTAAAAACTTGCTTCCCGAAGCGATCGATATGTTAATGTACGAAAAATCAGACGACGGTACAGATTCTGGAGTTTTTGATGTAAATTGTGATAGAAGCGACAGTCATGATATATCCGGAAGCGACACGATGTCTGAAAGCGATTAATTTTATTTAGCTTACATTTTGTGTGCATTGTAAAACAATAAAATTGACATTTGACTACTCCTCAATAACGAGCAATCTCATTTAATATCTTATCTCAAATTTAGCGACTTAAAAAAAACCTTATACTTTACTTTCGTGCAAATTGACCAAAAAGTTAAAAAAGGTCCGCCATTTTGTACCAGCTACTTACTTCGAATTTTCATTTTTTGACTCTATTTTCGGAATCAGCGACCCGAAAAACCCCTTACACCTGATTTTCGTGCAAATCAACCGAAAAATTTTGAAAAATGTCCGCCATTTTGTGTCGGCCATTTTGAATTTCGAATTTTGGACTTCATTTTCGAAATCAGCGACTCGAAAAACCACTCAAGTCTAATTTTTGTGCAAATCGAGCAAAAATTTTCGAAAAATGTCCACCATTTTGTGTCGGCCATTTTGAATTTTGAATTTTCGATTTCCTTTTCGAAGTCAGCGACCCCAAAAACCCTATATCAGCACTAAAAAACAATAGAATATTCATTTCTTGACTTTTGGCCAGCTTTTTGGGATCCTGAACCACTGTGCATAGGAGAAAAGAGCGATTGGCGCATTTTGTTGAAATCGACCCCAAATAGCTTAGGTGGTTATGCGTTTTCGCAAAAATTCAGAAGTGAGATAACAGATTACATTTATGTAAAATAAATAAATGAAATGCTGGACTGGAATTGAACAAGTACAGTATTTAAGGTACTGCGTCCTTGACCAGTCATACAAGATGTGCCAATTCGAAAGAGTAACCTTCCTAAATCGTTTGTCTACAGGCATCAGATTAATAGACACATGTAATGTCAAATTTTCAAATGGAAAATCTGGGTGTTAGATGTAGATACAACGGCTTGGGTATTTGATGTGCAGTGCCAGAAAGAAGTACAAAGGCACACAATTTAACACAAAATTCCCCAAAAATTCAACAAATGAAAAAAAAAATAGTGATAGAAATTTAAAATTATTTAATTAAAATTTTTAGAAAAATTTCGGCTATGCCGTTTTGTAGACCATTCAATTTTAGTATAGTAGTATGTACATATGTAGATATATACATACGAGCAAAATTTATTTTTATATGTAAGATTATGGGTAGCATTACCCGTGAAAAAATATCAAAAACCATCGGCACTTGAACCTTGTACCTTACTACAGTGAATTTAATGGACTACAAAGACTGCGTACTCGAAAGTTTTGTATAAATTCTGATTGAACAAATTTTAAATTTGAATTTTTTTTTAATTTGCTGAATTTTTAATACTTTTACTTATGTAATCAATACTTTTTCCAGCACTGTATTATGTATACTGTCAAAACTATATAGTTATAGATGTAAACATATAAAATTAAAACGTGAATAAAAATTATTTCGAAAATCAATAGATCAAAATACAAAAACTGTAGCCCAACCAACAGCAACATATCTCTCCCAAATAAACGCGATTAAGCGCAACATGTATTTCAAAGGGGAGTTGGCTTTCACCCAGGGCATGGGATTCATCGAGAAAGCGGCATATGACAAGAAGGTGAAGCGCGTGACGAACAACCTCGACCCTACAATAATGCTTCCCCTGACGACGAGGATAACGGGCGTTACTGCCACTTCTCCAGCCAAGCCGCGGAATCCTCAAACACCAGCCTCGACCCAGATACCTTAGCTTGATGTTTGCCTGTAAATAAATAAATACAGGGTGGCCGAAATAAGACCAGCTGATGTGAAACACAAATAACTTTTTTATTTTTTAACATAATTTATTTTGTCTTTTTGCAGCTTGTAACTGAACTCTTGGAAATTTAAAATGAATACGTACAGTCCACAACAACGCACTAAAATTATCAGCGATCAATTGTTCTGACGCAGCGAAATTATCGCCGTTTTTTTAACGTAAGATCAGCGCCCACATCTTCCATGATTACAAGTTTAGTTCGCCGCTTTGAGGAACTGGGTTCAATTGCCGACCGTCCAGGAAGAGGTGCTCATCGAAATATTCGTACTGAAGACAACGTGGAAGCTGTGCAGCAGTGTTGCAAATGATCCATCTGTCTCAACTCGTCGCCGTTCCGGCCAATTGGGTATACCCAGAACAACATTACAGAGAATTTTAAAGTTGAATCTTAAGATCTATCCATACAAAGTTCAAATTGTGCAACAGCTTCTACCGCAAGGCCCCCAACAAAGACTACAATACGCTATTCGCTTTACACAATTAGCCACACAAAATTATTTTTTAAATAATCCTTTGATGACGGATGAAGCGCATTTGTCTGATGTCATATTTCACACATAGTCACGTTAAATTTCCATAAAATGTATTTAACATATAAAAATAAACCATTTAAAAAAAACCGTTATTACAAGAGTTACACGTATTTAACATCACTATAGTGAATATTATAGCTGTGCGCCATCTATGTACATATATCATTCATTAATAGTATCAAATATATTCACTACTTTACTATCTGAGGCATTTGACAGTCACAATTGTCTTTCGCCAATACGCTCATTCTTTCTAAGTGTCGTCAGAGGTTCCAACAGATTATTTTATCAATATGTGAATCCGAAGAGTTACTAAAAGGTATTAATGTTTTTAAGTTTCATCGGTACTGTGCTTTATCTCGGAGTATAACCTATTTTTATCTCAATGCATCAAATGTTATTCCATCATTTTCGTTTTCAGAATCAATATTCGATATGGCGTCTGCACGCAGGAAGTGTAAAAACGATCCCAATAAATTGTGTTATGTGTGCGGTGAATACACATATTATGAGAACAGGAGAAGTATTTCAAATACTGTGAAAGAAGCATAGTCAAGTTATTTTGGTATAAGTCTCGACAAAACGCATGAAAAGTGGGCTCCGAATATTATTTGTAAGAACTGTCAAGGCCACTTACAGCCATGGATGAATGGGACACGCAAAAGCTTGAAGTTTGGAATGCCAATGATTTGGAGGGAACAAAAAAACCATGTCGATGATTGTTATTTTTGCCTCGTCAACATCAAAGGTCTGCGCAGACGGAGACGAAGCTCGTGGACGTACCCTGGTTGTACATCAGAAAGCAGGTACCAAGGAAAATGGAATAGCCATATGATGGCGGACTACTGCTGGGGCCTGCGGAGCGACCGACCGAACTCAAACAATGGCAGAAAGTCATTGAAGAGACGATTTGATGAAGTTGATTAAATGAAGAGAAATTTGCATCCAATTGTTCCAAAAATGTATCACATTCAATAACAGACAAAAGCTATGTTTATGCAATATTTTATCATAATTGACTGCAATTGTTTTGAATATATACTTATTAAAGTTCGCGTAATGACCAATCAAACGCGAAAAATCCATGTTTTTTTTTGTTTCAATGCGTATTTTTTCCATTTCTTCGTAAAAAATATACATTTAGACTCCCTGAAATAGTTTTCCAGTGCCCACAGCAGGTTTAATTTATATGATGGATAGAATTTTGAAATTAAAAGTGACGATTCTGATTTTCTGATATTTCACTTTTTGAAAAAAAACAGTTTTTCACGAATATCTCGAGAATCAGACTTAAGGGAAGAGAATTATGGGCATTTTTGTAAACAGCGGGCCAAAAATAAGGTGAAAATTATGTACTTGATGTTGCGCCAAAAAAAAAATTTTTTTTTGCATTATAATGCAACCGAATTCGTAGAGGACGCTAGAAAACTAAGCAAAAATAGTGAATTTCGATGGTTTCGGCGATTTGAAATTTACTTCATCAATCAACGCCGAAACCACGCGAGTAAAATAAAAGAAATAAAAAGAAAAAATGCGTTTTCGCAAAAATCAGAAGTGGGATGATAGGCTAAACTTGATATATGCATAAATTATGAATTCTTAGATTGTATGTACAAGCTCAGACTTAAACTACCATGGGAATTGTGTGAACTAGATTAAATTGGAGAAAAAAAAACAAACAAAAAAAAAACGCGCCAATATGAAATTTTTGCTCTATTTTAACCCAGCAGCAATAGACGCTTTGTAACTTACAGAAAAAGAATATATTGTGAAAAAAAGAAACGATGTATGTATATCACCAGGGCCAACTATTTTAAGCTTGTGCTTATAATTGCTTATTTTGCATATTTAGAGTTTCCAAGCTTATTTTTGATGATCATGCTTATTTTGAATATTTGTTAAACTTTAAACACATTCGACGCGATTCAACACATTCATGTTTCTCTCGCAGAGGCTTCGAATGTGTTTAAGCCTTTACTTTATTTGACGAAATGTGGCAACTCAACCGCTATTTTTTCCGCGCTGACAGCTGTGAACTACATTTTTATCTTTTCTTGTTATGAGCGTGTGAACCAGTTTTGAGTGGTGTACTATTATTTCAAATGCCTAAAGAAAAGGAAACGAAAACAGAATTCTGCTCGCGTATGGCGAGTCAGTACAAAGGCATACTGCGAACAGATAAGTCTGTTTTGCTTTGCATTTATTGTAATTGCTCTATAACTGGTGGTAAAACTTTCAATGTGAAACAACATTTTGAAACACACAAACACTAACTGTGTGTAGAGAGGCGCTCAGAAAAAACCGATAGTCAATTGCTGCTGAAAGAAAGTGTTGAGAATAAATACAATACGTTCAGCATGGACTTTTGCAAAATGTTTTTGAGCGCAAATATACCATTGGAAAAAGCACGTCATCCAGCTGTTATAGAGTTCCTTGAAAAATATACTAACAAGACAGTGCCGAGTGTTACAAATTTGCGCCAAAAGTATGTTCCTGCGTTATACGAAAAAAGTATAGAAAAAATGCGGGCCGCAGTTGGTGACAAAAACATTTGGATATCCATTGACGAAACGACTGACGTTGAGCAAAGATTGATTGCGAATTTTGTTTTTGGAATTTTGGATGGCACCAAAGAAAGTGCGGAAAAGTCTTACCTTTTGAACGCTGGCGTTGTAGAAGCCGCTAATGCCAATTCGATGGCAGCATTCCTGAATGATTCGCTGCATATTTTGTGGCCGGACGGTAGATATTTTTTTATATATTCCTGTAATATGCTAATTTTACTTTTTTAAAGGTATTCAGTACAACATAGTATTATTTGCGGTTACGGGTGCGGCGGCGTACATGTTAGCAACTATGAAGGCTATGAAGATGTTGTACCCAAAGATGTTGCATTGCACATGCTTCGCCCATGGCGTGCATAGAATAGCGGAGTTCGTACGACTCGAATTTACAGATGTCAATGCACTTATTTCGAATGTGAAATCAATCTATTGCAAGGTATCACCTCAATTTGAACAAATTAAGTAAATATTTACCAATAATATTTTTTGTTTTAAGGCACCGTCTCGACGCCGTCAATTCAGGGCAGACTTTCCAGAGTTGAAACTACCCCCACAACCTTGTATAACTAGGTGGGGTACATGGATTGATGCGGCTGAATATTATTGCGATCATTTATACGACGTATGTAGATTCAGCAATTAATAAACTCAGCAATGACGACTCAGACGTTATTCGTCGAACTAAAGAAATATTAAAAAATAAGAACCTGAAAAATGAACTTATTTTTATCAAATCAAACTTTGCTTGCCTTTGTGCAGGGATTGAAAAGCTGCAAACAAAAGGCCTATCATTGCAAGAAGGTATTGACGTCATGGAAGTTGTAAATCAATCATTAACACAAATCGAGGATAAACGCTTTTTGCAAAAATTAAATGCAGTTCTAAAAAGAAACGAAGGCTACACGTCTTTATGCAAAATTAAAAGAATTATTTTCAATAACTCGAAGGAAAATGATAGCTTCATCGATTCTTTAACACCGTTGGAAGTTGCTAATTTTAAATACTGTCCAGTGACTTCAGTGGACGTTGAAAGATCTTTTTCCGTTTACACCACATTGTTAAATGAAAAACGACGATCGCTTTTATTTGAAAATTTGAAGTAACATTTAATTGTGCATTGCAATTTTTCTCTTTTTAACAATAATGAAAATTAAAACAAATAAAACAAAATTTTTTGATTAATTGAATATTTTTTTTATTGTGCATATTTGCGAGCATATTTCAGCCTTTTTTAGTGCATATCTAAGCGCTTAAAACTGCATTTTTCGTGCATATTTTGGCTGGCCCTGTATATCACCCAAGGTTTCTATATTATTTATGACACTTTGTACCATGAATGCATTCATTGTAATTAGTGTTTAGAAAAATAAAAAGAAGTGTATTTGAAGGAACATTTTCGTATTTTTAATTTGAATTTTGTTGTGCTACCAATTGATAGCATACACAAACTGTTATTGATTAAATCCAAAATGTTTTGATAATTATCATTGTTGTAATCGAACGATTTATCAACGTTCTATTAAATTCTGTCGGTTAGGGACAAGCCCAGTGCCGGATTTATACCTAAGCAAAATAAGCAGTTCCTTAGGGCCCCGCCCTGATGGGGGCCCCCAACGTTCCCCAATGTCCCTGACAATTAGAGTTTGATGTACAAAAATTATATTACAAAAAATTTGAAAATATTCAAATGAAAACATATTTTTTTCGAACTATTCACTGAAATGAAATTTCAATCTAATAAATATATTGAGTGCTGTAGGGCCACTGCCCCCCTTTACAATTTGAGAGAAAACAATTACATACATATTTTTTAATAATTTTTTGTTTAATATTATTATAATTACAATGTATACAGTGCGAATAAAGAAAATTTCCTTGCGTAAAATAACTAAAAAGCATCGGCTTTGGACGGCCAATCAATCACTCTAATAATAACACTATACAACACGTAAAATTACACTGGGGTGCGACATACATTTTCTAGTTAATTTGGGGTCGCTGATTACGAATATCAACATTAAAAAGCTGTGGTTTTAACTTTAAGGGCGTGGCACGAAAAATAAAAAAACAGCCGTTCCTGTGACCTTTTTTGGTCAATGCATCATAAAAGATATTATTTTCAAGGTTTTGGCATATATTAAGCACTCGATTCGTAGAATAGTCTCCAGCGCTTAAAACTGTATATTCAATTATAAAAGTTTTAACTAAATATTCGAGATACAGGCCACGAAAGTCGAAAGATTATCGAAAATGAGATTCGACACATTTTAACAACCAATGGGTATATAGTTCCTAGTATTTGGACTTAATCTATAGCTTAGGCTTAGATCTAAACATTTGGTAAAAAAACTCATACACAATTAAAAAAAACTCAACTAGTTTTCGAGAAATTTCACTTTAAAATCCAAAAAATTGGGGATAATTACAGAGTAATGTGTAGGTAAAAAACAGAAGCTATGAATAAAAACGAGACGGTTGACGATCGTCGTAGCACAATAAAACAACAACAAAGTGGGCAAATATTTCTGTATTTAAGTAATATCTGCACTTGTAAACAAAAACTTTGCTTCAATATTAATCATATTCATGTATGTATTGTTATAAAATTTCTAAGGCTTTATATTTTAAATGGTACCGTATGTAAGGATATTTTCCTCATTTGTATGATATTTTACTCATTTGAATGATTTTATTATAGGGAATTTAAAATAAAACATTTATTCGCTTATTATCAAGCAGCGATTTAAAACTTGTGCAAGAATTCAATTTGCCCAGTACATTCATACAAATCCGACGAAAATTGGGAAAACTATTAAATAATAAATGCATTTGCAAATGAAATTTTATGTAATGTGAAATGAAAAGAGTAACTATTTTTAACATATTTAAAAAAAAAATAAAGCTGTATACATACACACATATATCATTCATGAATAAATCCTCCTGGTTCTTACTCCATTTAATATAATAAAGAAGTAGAATATATTTAAATTAATCAATTGGTTGAAAATGGATATAAGATCGTTTTTTGGTAAAAAAAAATAGTTATAGCTATTATAATTTGTTGGTAATTAATGGTTCTTTATTTGTTAGAAAAAAACAAAGCGCGCAAGAATCAGCGAACCAGTCATTGAGAAAAATACTGTAGAAAGTGAAACTTCTGAATTAACTCATGCAACTTCCACGGTCGAAGATTATCCTACCAATGACATTGGCAATTGCGTGGGACGCGCATTTCTTCTCAATGGTGAAAATAAAAGAAATATGGTGCTTCATTGTTGGAAACCACATGAGTAAGGTGACCACCTGTACCTAAATAACCGGTACGATACCTAAATTTTTGGTTCAGTACCGTGTACCGAAATGAAACTTTGGGTACAAGCAAATGTACCGAAATATTCAGATGTATGAAAATTTTTAGGAAACAAAAAACAAATTTGTTTTAATTTTACATTTAATTGTTATTAAGAATTTTTACAACACTGGCTTTTCAAGAACTTGGTAGCACTATTTGTAACGTTAAATTTTGAAAGCTTTGTTTCTTTATTTTATCGAAAATATCGATGACTTCCCCATCACTAGCTCAAATGAAAAAGTGCAACATGTCAAGAAAGCGTGGAGTGAATGTTTTCAACGAAAACTTAAAAGAAAAATATTTATTTATTAAAAAAACAATAGGTGATAGTGATGTGCGATGCGATGTGTGTACAAAAGACTTCAATATTGCTCACGGTGGCAAATCAGATATTGAATCGCATATAAAGTCAATGCATCACCAAAATGCATTAAAATTAGCATCGTCCTCTCATTCAATGACGGAATACTTTAAAAGTGCTACATTGGCTAAGTCTGATTAAGAAATTGCAGCTTGTGAAGGCGTCTGGGCATACCACGTAATACAATCTAATCTCAGTTTTCGTTCCACCGATTGTTCGTCCAAAATTATTCGAAGCTGTTTTTCTATGGTAAAGTTTCATTGCGCTCGCACCAAATGTGAGAGCATCGTTACTAATGTGATTGCACCGTATGTTTGCCAAGAATTACAAAACGACTTGCCGGACATCAATTTCGTCACTTTAATTACAGACGCGTCTAATCATGGTAACATTAAAATGTTTCCCGTTCTTATCCGATATTTTTCGGTAAATAAAGGAGTGGAAATTAAAATTATCGAATTGTCATCTGAAGGCGGTGAAAGTTCAGATATTATAGTAAATATGTTGAATAATGCAATCGAAAAGTTCAATCTAAAAAGCAAAATTGCTGCTTTCTGTGCAGATAACGCACGAAATAACTTTGGAAATCGTCAGCGCAGTGGATCTGATAACGCATTTTACAAATTGAATGTGCTCTACCCTGGAATAATTGGCGTTGGGTGTTGTGCACATATAGTACACAATGCTTTAAAAAAAGCTTGCGATAAAATGCCGATTGACGTAGAATGCATTATTGTAAAAATATACTCACATTTTTATTTGTTCACTGTGAGAGTTTCGAAACTTAAAGCATTTTGCGATTCCGTCGATGTTGAGTACCAAAAAATTTTGGGCTACTCTAAAACTCGATTTTTGGGCCTACTGTCAGCTATAGATGGAATTTTGAGAATTTTTGACGGTTTAAACGAAAAATTTGGCTTCTTTTTTTGCGGGATCAAAATCAAAATGAACAAAATTATTTTTAATGTACCGGATTTTACAAAAATAAAGGTGGTCACCTTACACATGAGTCATATGACTTTGGAAAAGATAGTCAAGATTCCAAGCGTAAATTTATTTATAATTGGCTTAAAATTTATGAGCCATGGCTTGCATATTCTTGTCGGCTGAAGGGAGCATTTTGTGTGTACTGTGTACTATTTCCGCCAAAAAATACACGTGGCGTTATAGGGTCGTTGACCATAAGACCATTTACGAAATACAAAGACGCTCATGAGCATTTTAGAGCTCATGCAATATCTATTTGTCACAAAAAAGCAAGTATGGATGCTAATGGATTTTTAAACCTAGTGCCTGTTGATGTAGTGGCACAAAACGCGCATGAAAAAGTAACTAGTGACAATAAGAAAATGATCAGATTGATTATATCTGCTATTATTTATTGTGGGACGCATGATATTGCTCTTCGTGGCAAAAAAAATGATGAAGGTGAGCATTTTAGTGGAATTAATTTTTTTTATTTAAGATAATAATTTAACTGTTATGTACTACTAGGCAATTTTAGGGATTTGCTTAAATTGCAATTAAATTCAGCGGACGCAGATTTGAAATTAATTTTTGAAAACGCTAAGGGCAATGCGAAGTACATTTCTGTTCGTATTCAGAACGAAATTATTAATATTTGTGGTGACTTGCTCAAAGAAACAATTTGTCGTTCCATTGATAAAGCTGAAGGGTTTAGCATTTTAGCAGATGAAAGCTGTGATATTGCTGGGAAAGAACAATTGACTGTTGGAGTGCGATATTTCTGCAGTGAATTTTCAGAGTTACGTGAAGATTTCCTAGGCTTTGTTGAGCTAGACAATATGGACGCAAAATCAATTGCAAGTGCAATACATCATTTCATTACAAACTGTGGTTTGGATCCTAATAAATGCATCGGACAGGGTTATGATGGTTGTGCAACAATGGCTGGCAAAGATGGTGGCGTGCAAAAAATTATGAAAGATTTTTATAAAAAAGCTTTGTTTTTCCATTGTGCTTCTCATAAGCTAAATTTAGTGATCAATGATTTGAACAGCGTTGCAGAAATTCGGAACACGACAACTACTATTAAGGAGGTAATTACATTTTTTCGGGAATCGCCACTTAGGAGAAAACATGTCCCAAATTTGCCACTTTTATGTGAAACTCGTTGGTCACAAAAGTATAAAAACATAGGTGTTTTCAAAAATAACTTTGTGGCCATAACAGAAGGTTTAGAAAAACTTTCACTTGAAGGAAACCCAGCAACAAGGAAATGATAAGTTGTGCAGCTAAAAGTACATTCGTTGTCTGTCTGTGCATCATTTCGCACTATTCAGCAATCTTGGAGCCAACAGCAAATTTGTTCCAGAGTAAGCAGTTTGATATACTTGCCATTGCTAACCATATAAAACGGATCGTGCAATTAATCAAGTCTGATAGAGAAACAGCAGACAGCACTTTTAAATCCATTTTTGACGAAGCTACAAATATTGCCCTGCAACTTGGTTTTGGAATTAGCTTGCCAAGGATTGTTGCCCGTCAAGTTTATCGTGCCAATCAACCAGCAACGACTGTAGTTGAATTTTTTAAGATTTCAATTTACATTCCGAATTTGGACTCGTTAATAATGGCTTTTGAAAATCGCTTTTCCGATCAAAATAATCCTGCTTTTGCTTTGTCAACACCCTTCACCCAGCTGTATTTAAAACAAAAACTAAAGCAGAGATCGACCATCAAATATTGTCTGCAGCTTCTTTTTATAACTTAAATGACTTGAAATATGAAATAGATCTATGGATTGCCTTGTGGAAAGATAAAACTGAATTTGATGACATGGCTAAGCTATTGGAGGAGTCTAAATTCTTTTATCCATGCAGATATTTTTAGCTCTTCCATATACAACTGCCACCATAGAAAGATCATTCAGCACTTTACGGCGAGTGAAAACATGGTTAAGGTCAACAATGGCTGAAAATCGTTTAAATGGTTTGTTCTGTATGATTATTATTTTTTTTATTTTTTAATTGCTCTTTTTCTATTTGAAGGTCTTTGCATGTTGAGCATACACAGAAGAGCGGTAAATGACGACAAGCAATTTATTGATAAGGTTCTCACGAAATTCGCGGAAGAAAATAGAAGGCTTTTATTAAATTAAAAAAATAAAAATAAAATAGATTTGCCCCCCTTTTAGTCATTTTCTGCGGACGCCCATGAATTTCACGTATGTTACTATTTACGGTGAGGCCCACGGCTGACAAATGGCGCCGTAAGTCAAGAATGTACATACCTTATATGTTTTCCTGAAAATGCTGATACAATGGTCTAACCTCAATATCTAACTTGTTCGCATTGGATTGAATAAAAGTAAACATTGAACACGAATAAAGGAATAAAGCTTTATCCAGTCTCCGAGCTACAAATACGTGAAAATGAAACGTCAGTATGATAGTGGACATAAAAAAAGAAAGCTTAAAGAAGAACGTGATGCATCTGTGAAAAAATTGTCGAAATAACCAATTTTTTGAACACCAAGGAAAAAAAATCAGATTCTGAAGACGATGTTATCAAGGTAATTATATTGATTAAGGCTTACCTTAAAAACTTAATTTTTTAACATAATTATTGATTTTGAAAGGATTCATCGAATGTAAACATTGATTTATGTGCATCAAACGCTGTTGATGGGAATGACGACAAGCGTGAGACAAATTTTGACGAATTTTCCGAACCACTTTTCAAGAAAATTCAAGATAATTTGCGAAACGCCCGATCCGACGCTCCAGAAGATTGGCAGTCCGGAATTTCTTGTCTTCAAAAACCCAAAAACCGTTAATGCATAAAATATATTTTCCAAGGACACAAAGCCAACTGGGAAAAATATGATCGAGACTGGTTGGTGTATTCTCCTGCCAATGGGAATATTTATTGCTTCGTCTGCAAACTATTTTCTACATCGACGACAAGTTTGGCGACCAACGGTTTTTCAGACTGGCGTAATTCACAAATCTGCATTCAAAACCATGAAAATTCTGAGGAGCATAGAGAAAGTGTTGTAACAGGAGTGGAAAGAAGACGAAAACTCAACTTGGTTGTGTTATTCGATGATCTAGTAACGAAAGAACGATAATACTGGAGAGATGTTCTACGTCGTGTGATTCCAATTGTACGCTTCTTAGCAGAACGCGGCTCGGCTTTGAGAGACGACGAAAAATTTGGCTCACCAAACAATGGCAATTATATGGGCCCCCTTGAATTGATTGCTGAATTTGATCCTTTATCCAATGCTGCTAATATATCTGGGAAATATAACGGCATGCAGAAGAAAATTCGTGATGTATACGAATTCGCAATATTAGTTCCTTGCGCTGGTCACTCCTCGAATCTGGTTGGCCGAGCAGCTGTTGATTCCTGCTTGGAAGCTGTTCAGTTTTTTTTTTTAATCATAGAAGAAATGTATGTGTTCTTCTCAGCATCTCCGAAACGTTGGGCTTTACTCAGTGACAAAATGAAGAAAAATGGCAAAACTCTACATCTTCAACAACTTTCTGACACTCGATGGAACGCTCATGCCAAATCTACTTCTGCTGATACTCTCCATGGAATAAATGAAGACATTGATATAAGTTGTCTAAAAATTTTCCTTTTTCGCGATCAGTTTAATATGACTTCAAGAGAATTTAATTGTATTCGAGATATGTCAATATTTATTCTTAAACTTTACATCAAAGTGTGGTATAGGTGCACTAATTCTACTGAATGCCCCAATCAAGATTTGAACTTTTTGCGCGATGCTTTCAAGTATTCAGACATCGATAAGACTGTTTCTGAAGCGGTAATTGATATGATGAAGAATCATTTGTGGTATCTAACTCCAGAAACGGTTGGGTTGTCTTTTTTGATCCCAGCGTCTCACTCGAAATTAAACGAAAAATGACGAATCATTTAAAAGAAAAGGATCCTGTTGTAGCTTTGGTTAAATACCGCACGTTTCCAAATGCGCAACATTTGTTGAAATTTGATTTATCTGATTTCGTTTCTTATAAGACAAAATCTTTGTTTACCAATTTCGAGCTTCAATGTGATTTTCTTGAGCTGGATCCCGCCGCGGCGCGCCGTATGGAAAGACAATGAGGAATATCAGACTGCTTTGGAATTTTTGAAAAATTATTCGTAGTAAATGACACTGCCGAGCGTGGCGTCAAGTTTATGAAGGATTACAATCGAATTTTAACACACGACGAAGAAGAAGCCCAGTTTATATTGCAAGTGGTTGACTCATACGAAAAAAGTTTCCGTCCCATACAAAATCTGCATTGACTGATCAACCTCAGACGTTGTAACGTCTTCTTCAATTGAATTAAAATATCATATACAGACAATAATATCTATGTACAGTCTGTCAATAATGAGTTTACACATGCCAAATAAATTCAAATTCCCAACTTCATGGGAAGAAATTATTGGTTTTTATTTATTTTAAACTTTTTTTCGTAACCATTCATCAATATGCACAGTATTTAAAGTCAATTTACAAAAACAAAGTGCAATTTCAATTTCAACGCAAAACAAAACTAAAATACAATAAAAACAAATGGCAGCCAATTTTGTTAGTGTCAAGAAACTGTTTTCACAACACGTCTTTTCTATTTCTTCAGCACATGTTTTACGATGAGATGTACTTGCCGTTACCCATTTTCTACTATGATCATTTGAATGTTTTGGGTTATTAGTTGGTGATGAATTTTTGCTTTGTACGCATGTAAAATTTGAATATTGAATTTTTTATAATCAGGCATTAGTAAGCGATTATCATTTGAAGTGGTTCAACTATTATATTACAATCACCAATTGGGTAAAAGTGTGCAGGAGTTAGCAGAAACGTTTTCTGTAACACGTAAAACTGTGTATAATGTGTTGAATCGCGCGGAAAACGAAGGAAGGTTAGAGCCAAGGCGAGGAGGTGGCCCTAAACCAAAAATTACAGAACGTGCAGAGCGCTTAATGATTAGAAAACTTGACAAAAACCCAAAAATTTCCATCAGAACTCTTGCCAAGGAACTGAACGAAGAATGTGGTATTATTGTTTCTCATGAAACTGTACGCCAAGCCATTCTGCGACACAAATATCCTTCGAGATCTGCACGGCAGAAACCACTGCTATCTGCACAAAACGTTGAAAAACGTCTTTCTTTCGCAACGAAGCTAGTTTCTGAACCTGCAGCCTATTGGGACGACGTAATATTTTGCGACGAGACAAAGATGATGTTGCATTACAACGACGGACCGTCTAGAGTATGGCGCAAGGCATCGACAGCGTTAGAAAGGAGAAATATCATACCGACTGTCAAATTTGGAAAAATGTCGGTTATGATTTGGGAATGTATCTCAAGCAGAGGAGTAGGAAACTTGGCTTTTATAGAGAATATTATGGACGCAAAACAATAACTATCCATTTTGAAAGCCAATTTGACGAGCAGCGCTCTAAAATTTGGATTCACTGAAAACAACAAACTGAATTTCAAATTTTATCAAGATAATGACCCTAAGCATAAGGAGCACAATGTGCGGATGTGGCTTCTTTACAACTGCGGCAAAGTAATAGATACACCGGCCCAGAGTCCTGACTTAAACCCTATAGAAAATTTGTGGGCATATTTAAAGACAAAAGTCGCGAAAAGGCATCCAAAGAACGTAACAGCACTCAAAACAGCAATATTGGAGGAGTGGCGCAACATACCGGGCAGTTACGACCTGGAAAAGTTGGTTCATTCAATGAAATATCGGTTACAATGTGTAATAAATGCTAAGGGCTATAACACTAAATATTAATTTAATCAACAAATAATTTGCGTTAGCTTAATAAATTAAATATAAAACCAGTGCCATCATGTGTGGAAACAGTTTCTTGACACTAACAAAATTGGCTGTTATTTGTTTTTATTGTATTTTAGTTTTGTTTTGCGTTGAAATTGAAATTGCACTTTGTTTTTGTAAATTGACTTTAAATACTGTGCATATTGATGAATGGTTACGAAAAAAAGTTTAAAATAAATAAAAACCAATAATTTCTTCCCATGAAGTTGGGAATTTGAATTTATTTGGCATGTGTAAACTCATTATTGACAGACTGTACGTGCAATGCATGTTGTGCTCTTTCTTGAAAAAATAAAAAAATTGTTTTAAATATCCATATATGTACATACATACATACATAAATGCCTTAGTTCAACTTTAATTAAGTTTTGGGTCCATTAAAAACTGTCAGATGGGCGTAAAATTTTCCAGGGGTATTTTTAAGGTTAAATAGAAACTTTTTAAACCCCGCGCTCATTGATATAAAGTGACTTTTCAAAAATGGCCAGGCTAATATATGTACATACACAGGCTCACAGAAGTATACATACGCAGCAAATTTTTAGCATTTCTTGAAAAACATAACTTTAAACCGATTTTTTTGAATGAGTACGTGTTTGGTTTAGATGCTACTATTAAAGACAAATCATATTTTTCATGGCTGATCATGCTTATAACGGTTTTTAAGAAATGCTTCGTTTTTCCCCCTAAAGCTATGTCACAAAAGTATACATACGGCCACACTATAATTACATTATACCGTTATGCTTCCAATGAAATGTTTTGCGCTTTCTTGATTTGAGTTCAGTGGACAATGCTTTGTGCGTTAGAAAAGTTATAACTACTGAGCGATACAAATTGAAAGAAAAATGCCAAAAACGTCAGAAATATCGGTAGAAATGCGAAAAATTGTGATTAATTTACATTCGAAGGGAACATCTTATGGCAAAATAGCGGAAACTTGCACTTTGTCGAAAGCTACGGTGCAAACAATAGTAAAAAATTTTAAAATCACCGGGAACTACGAAAATAAGCCACGATCAGGACGTCCCAGGAAAATGGATGAAAGGATGCGCAGGCACATTGTTCGGCAAATCACAGAAGATCCAAAGCAGACGGCCGTGAAACTTGCAAAAGACGTGGATAATGAATTTGGAATATCCGTAAATGCTGAAACTGTTCGTCGGTGCCTCAAAGAAAACAACATGTTTTGCAGAGTGGCAAGGAAGAAACCATTCTTAAGGGACATAAACAAAGAAAAACGCTTGGCATACGCTCAAAAGTATCAACACGTCCATACAACTGATCCGACTTTTTGGGAACGTGTTATTTTTACGGATGAATGTAAATTCAATGTTTTTGGAGGCGATGGACACACAAAAGTTTGGCGAAAATCCAATACAGCGCTAAGTCCAAAAAATATAGTCTCCACTGTTAAGCATGGTGGAGGTTCCGTTATGGTGTGGGGCTGCATGGCAGCAAATGGCGTCGGCACATTGCGCTTCATCGATGGAATTATGGATAAGCTTATGTATATTAACATTTTAAAAGACAGTTATCTTCCAAGCGTTGATAAACTGGGTTTGCAGGGCAAATCCATATTTTTACAGGATAACGATCCCAAACATGCCTCAGCTCTGGTTCGCGAATGGTTGCTCTATAACGTTAAACATAAATTGGAACATCCTCCACAATCACCCGACTTAAATGTTATAGAGCATTTATGGGATCATTTGAAAAAACAGGTGAGACTCCGCAAGGTCACATCTATTTCCAGCCTTAAGACCGTCTTGCAAGACGAATGGGCGAAAATATCCGAAGAAACTACAAAAAAACTGGCTTTTTCTATGCCATCTCGGTTAACAGCTGTAGTTCAGTCTAAAGGAGGTCATACTTCCTATTAAATCCTTAATTTTTGGTCTTATTTGAAAGTCGTATGTATACTTTTGTGAGTACGAATTAGTCTTAATATATAGATATATATCATTTTCTTAATATGTATCAACTGAAATATGAATTTTATTTAATTTTCTGTCTTTTCCTAATAAACTAAAATGTATTTTTAAAAGAAAAATTAATATTTATTACATTTGAAAAGAAAAAGAAAAAATTCAAAAGAGTATGTATACTTATGTGAGCCTGTGTACATACATACTAAAGGCCTGCACAATGCCATTTGATTTTCAAAGCCAGCTTGAAATCTACTGTCGGATACAAACCAATGCCTGTAAAACACAACGCCAAGTGTATTCGATCAAAGAAAACAATCAAAGCGAGTTAATTGCAAAGCCATGGCTTGTATGACTTGTCATCGCCACATGTACGACTTGTATGTATGTATATGTATTTATGTATGGATGTACATACATATGTAGTTTTTATATTATGAGCAGTAATGCCGCGTGTCTCGTTTTTTTCGCCCAAAATTTCCTCGAAATTGGCCTTGGTTACTTTTGTTTGTGTGTTTATGGGATATACTAGGGGCGCCGTTAAATAAGTACCGTTTCATTTATTTTCGTTCTCTGAACAAAGCAATAAATAAATGGCACGTGGGCTTTGTTGTGCTGATGTGCAAAGGTATGAATTAGCTAGTTTCGTTGAACTTAACGCACGCAAAATGGGAGAAAGTATTCAGGCCTGTTCTGCATTTCGATTCCGATCAAATTTTTCGGAATCGAAATGGCTAGGTGTTCTTGATTTCGATTCTGACAAAGTGTTTTCGGTTTGAAAAGTTTTGCCTTTGAGTAGTCGGAATGAAAAGTAATTTGTAAATTAAACCCACTTAAAAATGTTGTTGCGCAGTAATGTGGCCGCTATTTACATTTTCATATTATTGAAAATAATTGCCAGTCCTTTTGGCTCTTATCTGTAGTCATTTAATTGTATATATGTATGTATGTACATATTTGTGTTATAAAATTACTATTCAAAAGTTTGCTCATATCGGGTGTTTTTTTAGGGGTATAGAACTTCGAATTGAAATAAAACACAAGAAAATCGTTTTAAAGTCCATCAATTTGGCTTTATTGAAAGGATAATTTTATGCCATTAATGTTTAAATATGATTTCGGGCATGTGGCCGCCGCGGCTGGCTCGAATAAAGCCAATTCTACAGGTCCAATTTTCAACCACTTTTTCGAGCATATGGGGCCGTATGTCGGCAATAACGCCACGAATGTTGGCTTCCAATTCCCCTAACGTTTCTGGTTTGTTGGCGTAGACGAGCGACTTCACATATCCCCAAAGAAAATAATCCAATGGTGCCAAATCACACGATCTTGGTGGCCAATTTACAGGTCCATTCCGCGAAATTATGCGCTCATCGAATGTTTCCTTCAATAAATCGATTGTGACGTGCGCTGTGTGGCATGTAGCGCCGTCTTGTTGGAACCACAACTCATCCACATTCATGCCATCCAATTCGGGAACAAAATAGTCGGTTATCATGGCTCTATACCGTTCTCCATTAACGGTAACTGCCTCTCCAGCATTATTGCGGAAGAAGTATGGCCCAATGACTCCACCAGCCCATAGAGCACACCAAACAGTCAGTTTTTGTGGATGTAATGGCGTTTCAAGGGTCTCATGTGGATTCTCTTCACTCCAAATGCGGCAATTTTGCTTGTTGACGTAGCCATTCAACCAAAAATGAGCCTCATCACTGAACAAAATTTTGCGATGAAAATCAGCATCGAGATCAATCTCATTTTCGGCCCATACACCAAAATCACGACGCATTGCATGGTCTCGCGGCTTTAATTCTTGCACAAGCTGGATCTTGTAAGGTCGCAAGCCAAGATCTTTGCGCAAAATCTTCCATAAAGTTAATGGGCAAAGCTCCAATTGCTGTGCACGGTGGCGAATCGATTCATTCGGGTCCTCTTCAACACTTTGCTCTACAGCGGCAATTCTTTCTTCGGTGCGCACTGTTCGACGTCTCTGCGGATGCGTATTATCACATAGAGTAAACGTAGTGCGAAAACGATCCATGGTTAACCGAATTAATTGCTCTGATGGACGATTATGTCGACCATAAAATTGACGGAGCTCGCGGTAAACTTCGCGAACTGAACCATTATTTTCGAAATAAATTTGCACGATTTGCAAGCGTTGTTCTTTTGTCAACCTGTTCATGATGAAATGGCAAACCAAACTGAACATAAATGACATTAGAGTTGCCAGATTTGACCACAAAATGCCAGTTTTATCTCTATTCGAAAAACAACCCTGTAAAAAAAACAAGCAAACGAAAACGATCGACATGAAACCGACCTGTTCTTGATTCCGCTCCAGCGCATGCGCAGTAGTCATCGAAAAGTTCCGTATTGCCATGCATCGCAAATAATATTCGAACATAAATTGTAAAGTTCGTAACTTGAATGATTGGTTTTATTTCAGCTTGAGCATTAATAAAAACTTAAATAAACTTTATAAAAATATGTTGGTGTTGACAAAGCAATGATATTTTTGAAAATATATGAGCTGAGTTTGCCTTTATAAGTTTTTTTATGAATGATCTGCGACTAATGGCAACCCATATTCGAAAGCATTACTGCAACCAGCTGATTCTGTTTGTAAACAAACATCATTTGAAGCCGACGAAAACACAAATTGCAATGTAAGTAAGGAATTTACAAATTGTATTTTATTTAATAAATTATTTATATTTTAGGGGAAAGAAACGGAGTGAGAAGCAGGAGCGGATAATGCTTTCATTCATGCAGAACAACCAGGAAATAGCAAAAGGATTTACAAAAGGCGACAGGGTGCAGATCGAAGCAAAGTGGGTAGAGCTGACCAATTCGCTGAATGCTGCTGGTCCGCCTTGTAAGGATTCAGCTGCTTGGAAAAAGGTATGTATAAGAGAAATGCATTTAATGGTGTCGAGCCGGCTCAATCACCATTGTTCAAAGAAAATATACAACACTTGGCAGCTACTGATTTATTTGTTCACAACCTAACGCTGCCCTGTAACTTCGATTATGCGTCGATTTCGATTGGAACACAGAAACTTGAGCACTACGCTAGTCGCCTTTTGTGAAATGTGGGTACATATTTGTGTATGTATGTATATACATATGAATGTATGTACATTTTGCCTGTTACCATTTTTCGCAAGTGGCGTGAGTGGTTCGTTTGCTTGCTTGATACTCGTATATGCACATTGTTTATGCTGATGCTGAGTAAAAGAAAACACAAATAAGTGATCGAGTGAGCAGGAAAATTCAACAGGTAGAAGTATTATGCTTCACATATTTTTGGGGCACATGCCAGCCTATTTTTTTGATTGTTTGCCAATCAATGCGTAGTTATTGAGTGTTGTGTATACATGTGGAAACTTCGTAGCTTAATAAAATAATTTTACTTGCAGTCCTGGGTTGATTGGAAAGCCAGCATAAGAAACTGGCTAACAACCGAAAAGAAAGCGTGGCCACTGGTGGCGGTCCATACACGCAGCAGCCTATTTCCCCTACAGAGGAAGCAGTCGCGGTATTGTGCGGGCTATATAGAGCTGTAGAAGGCATAAGAGGTGCAGCAACTTTTGGGCACTCTGTAGGGGAAGGTATAGAGGATGCCGAAGATACTGTCGACCGTGCTTCGTACAGTGATACTGATGCCAGCATTCCCGAAAGGCTAAATAATTCACCGGATGATACTGAGCCGCAGTCCAGAACAAGACAACGTCGGCGTTCAAATGACGCATTCGCAGCCGTTTGTACAGATCAAAACGCGTTATTGAAGAGAATAGCTGATACGTTGGATGAGTCACTCCTGCTTAAGCAAAAGAAGTGCCGAATTATGGAAGAGAGAGAGCAGGAGAGAAAAAGGCACAACAAGAGGATGGAAGAAATAGAAGAACAGAAACATGAAACTCTTAAAAAATTCTTGTAGTTGATAAGTAAAAATACTGGATATGTACGTGCGTAGTATGTACCTATTTTCGTATGTATATGGGTATATGTGTATGAAATTCAGCATGAAACTGAAAAAGTATTCTAGTGGTAATTAAATGAAAGGGTTATAAGAACTACAATTCCACTTCCTAATGCATTTCTATTAATTCAAAATTATATGCGAGCCATTTTTACATATGGCATGCAAATGTTATGAATTTACGCTTACGGCAAATGTTGTGCAGCGCACAGCAAACGTTAATAATTTGACTAGTAAACTTTGGTTCATAGTGCAGAGTTCCTTGTAAACATCGGAATCGGCTTTTTAGCAAACCGATTGTGCGCTCAACTATATTACGAGCAGAAGCATGTTTCTTGTTGAATATATGTTCTATTGATCCTCGCTGCGGGCTTCTGTATGGTGTCAATATGAAATTTTCTAAAGCATAGCCAGAATCTGCTAAAACCCAGGTATTTTGCATGCGATTGTTGCTGTAAAATTGCCTTGCATGACTTTGATTCCAAATGAAGGAATCATGACACGAGCCTGGGTGGCTTGCATCTACTGCCAGTATTTCCATATTGTAATTGCAGATCTGTTTATATAATAAATTGGTAATTTATATTCTAAAGAAACATTTTAATTATTTAACTGCTTACCACCATTGCATTTATGCTAAAATATCCCTTTCTATTAAAAAACACAGATTCGTCATCTTTTGGTTTTAATATTTTTATGTGTGTTCCATCTACACACGCAATAACACCGGGAAAATTGCATTGCCGGTAAAAATATTCATTCGACGCGTCCATCTCCGCGGTAGACATTTTCAGCTGAATGTAGTCTTGGCAAATACAGGTCTCTAGCTCTTGTATGACAGAGTGCAGTACTTTGGAAAAAGTGCTTCTGCCTATGTTAATGTCGTGGTCTTTGGCTATCCCCAACTGGTAAGAGCCAGTTGCTAAAAATCGAAGTGTGGCTGCCAGTTGCGTTGTCGGTGTAATAAAACGATGCCTCTCCGCTAATCTATTGCCAATTTTATCCAACAGCATTTTGAAAGTTTCTTTGTTGATGCGATAAGACTCTATAAACCTTTAAAATTATTTACATACAGAGTTAAAAATCCAAATAAATTGAAGGAAGTACTTACTTGGAGTCCAGCTTTCGTAATATATCGACATGCACTCTTAGCTGACGATTTCTATGTTTTAAACGTGCAATAGCAAGTCTTCTTTCCTCGGCACACCAAAAAATCAATGGTATAGGCATTTTTAAAATTTATTCAAATTTAAATTTACTTCTGTGACACATATATAACAGCCAACAGCTGTTACGGCTTATTATCGAATCTAAATGAAATCGATTCGAAAACGACTTCGAACTTGTTCGATCTCACTCGGAATCAAGAACACCACCACGAAAACGAGTCGGAATGCTTATCGTTTTACTTTTCATATCGAGTCGAAATGCAGAACAGGCCTGATTGATTCTATTAAAAACAATTTAATGAGCGGAACATACAAAATAACTCTAAAGAGGGGCACAAGCAAAGTTTGGGAGGTATTTGGAAGAATTGAAAAAGAGGAAGGCGTGGAAATAGAAAATAAAGTGGCTTGCAGAACTTGGTTTTTTGTTATGAAATTTGACCCCAGAACAACATCAAATTTAGTGAAACATAAATGTTATCGAATCACAAAAGAAATTGATGGGAAGGTTGAAGTTAATAATGAAACAAAAAAGGAGGGCTTGAAACTTATCTGTCAATGGTTTACTGCAAATTGTCGGCCATTTCAATTAATAGAAGACAGCGGATTGAAAGACTTTGCCATGTTCATGGTTCGTATTGGAGTCAAATACGGTGAAAATGTTGATATTGATAAATTACTTCCTCACTCAACAACAGTATCACGGAATATCGATACCTTATTCGAAACAACATTTTCCAAAGTCAAACATGAAATAAGTGTAAACTGCAAAAATGGATATGGATTGACTTCGGATATATGGACGGATGACTATTTACGCCAAAGTTATCTTTCCCTCACTATCCACTATATGTAATAAAAACGGCCAATTGACTTCGAAACTGTTAGGATTAATATCAATGGATGGTGTAAGAAATACAGGTATGAAGTTGATTCGAATGAACTTAAAGCTTTTCGAGTGTTCATTTCATTAATTGTTTAACATTTACAGGTGAAATCATTAGAAACAAAATTGAAGTATTGCTTGAAGAATACAATTGCAAACTTGATGATGCAATTATGGTAACTGACAGAGGTTCCAATATGAAAAAAGCTTTCGGTGACTTTCAGAAAATATATTGCGTCAATCATCTGTTGAATAACGTAGTGGAAAAAGCAGTGCAAGAGGTACAGGAAGTAGCAGAACTCTGTCGTTTGTGCTCAGAACTGGTAAAATTTTTCAAAAAATCAGGCCAAAATTGCAACCTAAACTCTACTTTAAAAAGTTTTTGTCCAACACGTTGGAATACAATATATTATCTTCTGGTATCCATAGAAAAAAACTGGGTTCAAATTGGCAACATTTTGCAAGAAAAGAAACATCTTCAAAAAATTGATAAAATTAATATCCATTACATAAGATGTGTTGTAAATACATATATTGAAGCCAAATTAGAAGGAGAGAAATATCCCACAATTCACCTAGTATATGCACACATACGTGGATTTGAAAATACATGCACACCTCACAATGATGACATCGATGTAATTAAAAGATTTAAGGAAGCATTAGGCGGACAAATACAATCTGTTGTGACACCGAACTTCTTCTTAACGCATAAAATTGCATTGTTTCTCTTTCCACCTGGGAACAAGTTGCTTCATTTCAGTGAACATGAAAAAGACATTGTAAAAACGGAATGTGCTAATCAAGTTAAATTATATTGCGATAATGCCGGAGAAGAAGAAAACGTAGCACCTAATTTAGATGAAAGTAACTGTGTAGAATCTTCCTTTTTTGCCGATAGTATTGCGCAGTGTTCAAATAACAGCGTGGGAGACAACATCGCAAATGAAATTCGTACCTACGGGAACTTACGTATACCTTTTGAAAAAAAATTTGATCCATTAAGGTGGTGGCATTTGCATGAACCAACATTCCCTTTATTATATAAACTAGCTTGCAAAATATTGTCAACACCTGCAAGCAGTGCTGCATCTGAAAAAGTTTTCTCGGTAGCTAGGCATATTTTATCTGAAAAAAGGACCAACATTTCATATAACTCGGATACATTCAACCAAATTATATATCTTCACTTCAACGCTGAATGCACATCGATTTTGGATACAAGTATGTAATTATAATACATAATTTATTATCTTAACCCTCTAGCCGGCAATACTGCCTTTAGGCGGGGTTAAGCTAAACCGATAAAACTTCTATGCATACTTTTTTTTTTTGCAAATATTAATACCACCGGTTTGCCAAACATTTATTCCATGTGGCAGCATTGATGTTACAGCTAAAAGTGCCAGCGGAGTACCGTTATAACCATTCTTGTTGAAAACGGAGCGTGCATTGTACGAAAAAATAGTTTTTGCATCAAGTGGTTTTGGTAACTATAAAAAAAGTAGTTGCAAGTGTTTCTATTGTGAAAAAAAAATTATCGGTAAGTAGACTTATGATTAAATTATAATATAAGTTGAAGAAATTATAAATTAGAAGCATATACATGCTTTTATCTACCAAAGATCGTACCCTGCCTAAAGGCGGAGTTGCCTGTTCCGCTGTTCTTTTTTATAGCGAAGGTGAAGCTAACAATACTTCTGTTCGTCAGAATTTTGGCACTGATTATTTAAATGGATTGCTCCAAACGATTCAAATTGTCACAATTGACCGATGTGGAAATCGCGGAATTCATGGAAGGATTGGATGACGACGATTTTCGCTCAGAAGACGAGGTAAGCGAAGATCAGAGTGAAGCTGAAGAGCTAGTAATATCCGATGGAGATTTTTACCAAATGGACAATTACATTGAGCAATTTTTAAAATGCTTCTACTAGTGACTTTCTGTCAACAGCTACGTGTTTGAATGTAGATCAGGCAGCCATCAATACTAGTAAGCTTGTAAATATCCCACCATGATAATTTGTTTAAGAGTTTTATTTCGCAGGGCCATCAACTAGCTTATCCTGTCATCAGATTATAGCAACATCAGCCAGTACACAACTTACAACGACTAGCACACCAAAATTGAAGCCCAAGCGACCAAAAAGAAATCGTTCTCCTTCGCCAGAATTTGATGAAAGCTCAGCATTTCCTTTGCCTAACGCCGGTGGGTTCATTGGAACCATAAAGGACATCAATTCGCAATCCGTTGAGTTTAAAAGCATTACGTGGCGGAAGAAACATTTGGAACTAAACCGCAATGAAATAGTTTTCCACGGCGAAAAAATGTTACCAGAGTACTTCGATGAATTGAAAACACCGTTTCAGTGTTTCATGTACTTTTTTACAGAAAGTTTGTTCGACAAAATTGCCAACGAGAGTATAAGGTATGCCATTCAAGAAAATATTTCGAGTACATTTACTGTAACGCCCACGGAGCTTAAACATTATGTTGGTATATTGCTGTATATGTCTGTCTTTCGATATCCGAATACGGAAAGCTATTGGTCGAAACATGCTTTCGAAGCAATCAGATCCACGATGACATCGAAGAGGTTCTTTGAGATTCGTAAAAATCTTCACTTCAATGACTCTTCATTGATGAAAAATAAAGGTGAAGAAGGGTATGATAAGCTATACAAGCAAGATAATACCACTTATTCACCATTTTAATGAACGTTTTGACTCTGTGCCGAAATCTGCTAGATTATGTGTTGATGAGCAAATGTGCTCCACGAAAATGATGTCGGCTTTGCGCCAATATATGCCAGCTAAACCACACAAGTATGGAATTAAGTTGTTTGTTCTCTGTGACTCTTACGGGTTCTCGTACAGATTTGAAGTTTATAAAGGCGCAGGCGACAATGATGTATTCGAAAACACCCCTGATTTGGGGGCGACGTCAAATGTCGTTGTTCGTTTATCACAAACCATCCCTGATTTTAAGAATCACATGCTGTACTTCGATAATTTTTATACATCGCTCCCACTTTTAGTTTATTTGCGAAGTAGGGGAATTCAATCGCTTGGTACAATTCGTGCTAATCGAATTCCGAACTGCAAATTATCTAAAGATAAAGATATATGCAAAAAAGATCGAGGTTATTCGGAAGAGTTTGTGGGGACTGCTTTTGGTGTTGAAATATCTACTGTAATATGGAAAGATACAAAGGCTGTTCGCTTAGCTTCAACATACGCAGGCATAAAGCCGTTTAGTGCTGCATCTGGTATCGCTCCACCAAGCAAAACAACGAGGTACGATAGGAAGAACAAACACTATGTTGAAATCGACTGCCCAAACATTATAAAAGAGTACAACTATCACATGGGGGGAGTTGATCTCATGGACGGTTTATTAGGACGTTATCATATTCGAATGAAAACGAAGAAGTGGACACTGCGTATATTTTATCATCTTGTGGACATGGCTGTGGTGAATTCATACCTGCTCTATCGCCGAATTCATGCAAATCACCAGCTTACTGATTTGAAGCTGCCAGATTTTCGAGTTGAAGTAGCTGATGTACTTTGCAATTCTCAAAAAATTATAAAGAGACTAGTGGGGCGACCAACTAGTTCCCCAAAGGCACCATCGAAATCAAATAAGAAAACCTACCCAACAAACACTGGAAAAAAATTCTCAAACGTTTGAGAAAATATTATTTCTCAATTTGATATTCAGCATTGTTTATCATTTGAAACTAAGCATTTTCTCAAAATTTTCTCAAACATTGTTTATCAACTTGAGAACGGGTTGAGAAACACTTGAAAAAAAAAATTGTGAGCATTTCGTTCCGTTCCGACAATGTCAATATGGCACAGAGGTCGAAGTGTATCGATAGTATGCTACATCGATAGTGACCGACAGTTTGCTTTCAAACCATCGATACTATGGCATGTTTTCCTTAATAATAACTAATGCCAAACTGCCCATTAAAATACCACATTTTAAATACAGTGAGCGTCCAGTATAACGAATAATATAAGCATAATTTACATAATAAGTTTTCTAAAAAATCGAAGAGATGATGAAGTTGTAGTTAAAAGGAATAGTTCGATCTAACGCGTATTCTTATTTAATGAATTAGGGTACAACATACCCTTATATCGAATGTCGAGTGTATATAAAAGTTGCTTGAATTATAGGTGACAAGTTGTAAAAAGTAGCAAAAAAAGTTATATTTAAAAATATATATTTCGAAATAATAACATTGACTTTGGTTAATGTTAATATATTGGTAAGTAATATTAAACTATAAGAATATCTGAATCGATGTTCGAAAATGATCGAATGATGTTCATTTGTTCTATACATAATCAGGGCTGTTCTGAAATCCGATCGGATTTAATTCCGCATCGGATTGAATTTCCGACTCGGAATCAAAAGGGTGTTCGACAATCCTATCGGAATCGATAAATTCGAACAAGGCACAAATCCGATTCGAACTGTCAAAATTCAATTGTTTTGTGCGCGGCCATTGTTTATATTTGTATTTAATTGCGATTTTTTAGTTTGTGAGTGATAAAACGGCTTGTTATTACCAAATTAAATAAAAAGTGCAATAAAATGTCCTACTGGTTTGTGGCTGCGATTGCAATTGAAACTAGAGAACAAAATATAGAGGAAAAAATAAAAAGGAGAATTTTACGTGACCACAGCAATCCACTAAGTCTCTCAGATTCATTGTAAGTTTAATGAATTAAAGCTATAAACTATTCATAATTTTGGTTTATTATAACATGGTTTAATCTTTATTTTAGATTTATTGCTCAATATCGACTCAATAAACATGCATTTTTGAGAATATTAAATGAAGTGGAACAGTACCTACACAAAAATTCTATTCCGCCTCTTCTTCAATTGGCTACAACATTGAGGTTCTTAGCAGAAGGTGGCTACCAGAGATCAGTAGGGAAAGATGCGAACATAAATTTAGGTCGAAGCACTGTCTCGAAAGTTATTGGTAGTGTGCTGAACGTCCTCGAATGCAAACTGTGCCCCAAGTGGATCACGCTAAATGTTGAAGAAAATGAACGGCGCCAGTGCAAAGCTAACTTTTTCAACAAACATGGGATTCCTGGCGTAATCGGTTGTATTGATGGGACCCATATCGAAATGATAAAGCCATTGACAGACGCTTCTTCATATTACAACAGGAAGGGTTATTTCAGCATAAATGCTATGATTGTAAGTATGTTTGTATTAAGTCGTTTAGCAATTTATATAAAATATAATTTACAGATTTGTGACCACAACATGAGGATTCAAGCTGTTGACGCAACGCACCCCGGGTCAAGCCACGATTCTTTCATCTGGAAGCTCAGCAATGCATATCAATATTTTCTGGGAAAGCATCGTGGTGGCGAACGATGTTTTTATTTATTAGGTGACAGTGGTTATGGTATAGAACCATTTTTGATAACTCCGTTTAGGAATCCAATTCCATCTTCAACAGAGCATAACTTTAATATGGTACACGCTTCTGCTCGTAATCTAGTTGAGCGAACAATTGGTGTATTAAAATCTAGATTTCGTTGCTTAATTGGTTGCTTGCACTATAGTTCACAAAAAGTTGTTAAAATTATAAATGTTTGTTGTGCACTTCACAACATTTGCAGATTCTACAACATTGACATCGATGAAGAAAACTTTGCAGAAAATATAGATTTTGAAAATATTGGCGGCGAAAATCATGTAGATGATGAAATAGCATCATCAATAATTAATGAAGGGGTTCGTGCTAGAAATGAAATAGCAAACAATTTGAGAGGTTAAAATTAAATTTGACGTGCTAATTTTTTTTAAGCTTTTTTTGACGAGCTTATGTATTTTCTTCCATAGAGTTTGTTCGACATGAGCATTTTTGTAAAATAATAATTTTTGTAAAGGTCTATTGCATACGAATACAGATACTTTGCTTTGAATGTTCACGTGCCCAACTGCACTCATGGAGTACGTGCAAAATTCAATGTGATATTAGTTGGAGCTTATGTTTGTTTATTTATTTTCGTTTCAAATATAGTTCGATATGTAACAGAAATGATATGTAAATAAAAGTTTAAACAAACTTTGCAAAAATAAAACGCGATATATGAAAGAAAGCGCAACAACCTCGAAAAACAAAATTATCAAAAATCAACGGTAGTTTTAATATAATTGAAAGACACTTTTTATTTTACAGAAATTCAATGGGCTACTAAACTGCATACTTGAAAACTTTCTGAATAAAAAAAAACCATGATAAATATATAAATGATAATGATAAAAATATTTGAAAACATACGCTTTTCACTTATGGTGTATTTCTGATTTAGCTATTACATAACAACTTATCCTAAAACCAAAAATAAATCATTCTTTAAATAAATATTTACAAAACTTAAAAGAAAAGGAAACAGTTCAATATACATACTTAAACACTAAAATATATAAAACTAAATTTACATATTATTTTGTTGGTGCAGTTCTTCTTTTATGGCATCCAACGTTTCGCTTATTTTTTCTACAGCGTTGCAGAAACGTTCCAATACCATGGTGTTTTGGTGCCGAGATTCCACCAATGTCTCGAGAATCTCTTCAACTTTTGCGTTAAATGTTTTTTGCGTGTCCAGTGACTCCTTAAGGCAGTCCTTCAAATGAAATAAAATATTATGCTGAATAAATGAGTAATCTAAACTAGATATTACCTGCAACGACATTTCTTTTTTTCTTTTCGGTGTCGACGAAATCAGTGTGCCTATCTGTGGACGTTTTCTTCCCGTTGATGTTGAAGGCATCATTTCTTCTTCCGTCAAATCTAGCGTTTCCACCTCGAGAGCAATCGTCTCATCCAATCCGAAAGACGTTGTTCCGGGTATACCCTGCACCACTGTGTACATGCCCGTTATGCGAGCAAGGGTTTCCTCAGCTTCTGTGAGAGCATGTTTACTGAATGCTCCGCCACCAGTTGCAGAAGATTCTCTGCGGTTATGCGCCAATTTCTTCCGTACCTCGCACTTCCAATCAGTAAATGTCTGTTATAGATACACAATTTCAAATTCCCATGTAAGAACTTCTATTAAAATAGTAGAAAAGTTTACCTTTTTCCAGCCGTTGACGTCCTTACTTGGGCCTTGGCTATTTAAAAGGGAAGCCAACTCTTTCCACTGCTGCTCAATTTCAACCCTGTCGCCCTTGGTGTATCCTTTGGCTATGTCTGGATTGCGTTCCATAAAATCAAGCAACGTTGCGCTTTGAGCAGTATTCCTTTGCTTTCCCCTTAATAAATGAATTAATATTAAACAATTTATTTAATTGAAAACGATGGCTTATACTTGCATTTTATAGTTTTCCACTCTTTAAACAACGGGAATTTGAAAAAACGTATTGATTCCGTTACCACAAACCTTGTCGGATTAATTCAAACGAAAATTTCCGATATATCGGAATACGGAACACCAATTACACCCGACAATCGGATTCGAACATTGAATCCGATAATTCAAATTCGATAGGATTACAGAGCACCATTTTGCAATTACGATCGGATTCAATTCCGACTCCGATAGGAATCGGATTGCAGAACAGCCCTGAATAAAATAGGTTTACTTTCCTGATAAGTGGAATAATTTACTACATCGATGCTATCGATAGTGCCGTCAATAATTTGCGATCTCTAACCTGGAAACCAACTAAAGAAATAAAAACAAGCAAAATATAAACAACTGAAGGTGGAAATAAAATTGAAAAAGTGAAAAAAGAAGGAAGTATACAAGCATTTTAGTGATATTAAGTGATATAACAGTAGTAGATATGCATAAATCGAAAAGAGTAAAAAGTGAAGAGGCAGATAATAAATCTGCTTAAAGAAAGTGGCGCAACATTAGGGCAGGGAAAAATAGAGAACCCAGGAGTAGATGCGACCTTTGGGGAAGGTCCTTCTACTTCCAGTAGCGTAGGGTATAAATTGAGTGATGCGCGAGTTGAAGATTCCGACTATTTGGAATCTGGTCCTGATGAGAAAAGTGCACCGGAATGTGATGCAAGGATGTCAGGACATTGAAATGTACTCCTAAGGTTCCACCAGTGGAGAAAATGGGAACAGGAGAATACATTCATTACGGTGTTGAGGACTCCCTTACAGATTTTTTAATAAGAAAATCCTTCAAATCCGCTGAAATCCACCTCGACATAAATATAGACGGCCTTCCACTTGCAAAAAGCTCTAAGTTGCAAACATGGCCAATTTTAATGAGCGTAAATGGGGAATCTGCTGTTATGGTTGTAGGTGCTTATTGCGGAAATAGTAAGCCACTCTGTCCAAATATTTACTTGCAACGCTTTGTGGATGAGATGTTGCATTTATTGGAAAAAGGTTTGGATTTCAATGGAAAGCATTATTCAATTCATTGTCGGTCTTTCGTTTGTGATGCTCCAGCAAGATCATATATCTTGGGTGTTAAAGGACACACCGGCTTTTCTTGCTGTATAAAATGTACGCAGAAAGGGGAGACTGTGGGGCATAGGATGATTTTTCGCAGTGAAACCAATAGTTTCAGAACAGATTCGGATTTCCGCCTACGATCTGATGTAAATCATCATAGAATGCTGGAGCGAACAGCCCTAGAGAAATTGCCAATCGATATTGTAAAATCCTTTCCTCATTACTATATGCATGTGGTATGTCTTGGCGTTATGAAAAGTTTACTTCTAAGTAGGTTGGGTTAGGCATAGAAATAGGTCATATTCATTAAAATCAGCACAAATTAATACATTGAATTCTAAAATACTTTTTTTGAGTAATCAGGTTCCTAAAGAGTTCGCTCGACATCCTCGTACCTTACAAGAAATTGAAAGGTTTAAGGCTACAGAGCTTAGGCAATTCCTGCTATATACTGAAAGGTACAATCATTTCTTGCTACTTAGTTTGGGTATTAGAATCTTACTAAATAAAAAATCATGCATTGAAAACAATGAGTGTGCGAAAATTCTTTTAAATGAATTCGTTAAAAATGTCTCAAGGCTTTATGATGATTCTTTCTTAACTTTTAACTTTCACAGTCTTACTCATTTACATAGTGATGCATTGAACTATGGAGATTTGGAATCTGTAAGCGCATTTAAATTTGAAAACTTTTTGGGTAAACTAAAACGAAAATGCAGTAAGAAAACTCATATTGCCGCTCAAATTTATAATCGTTTAGTTGAAGATAGTTTGTGTTGTAATGAAAATCTAGCGGTGAAAATTGAAAAAGAAAAATTGGAAAATGGGCCAGTAAATTCAATCAATACAAATTTATTTCATTTATCCTTAAGGGGTTGTATACAAAGTTGGGGCTCAAAAAATCGAAAATATTTTTATTGCATATTCTAAAAGTACATACTTTATAGAATATCAGCGCGAAATTTCATCCAGATCGGATCACTAGATTCGAAATTACAGCCGTTCGCAGCGAACTGGACCCATCCATAATTAACTTAAAACAAAACTTAAAACGCAATTATCTCGGAATGGCATTTTTTGAAAAGTACCGTTGCCGTTCACACGATAACTCAAAAACTTATAAACCGATTATCATAATTTTTTTATAATTATTCGTATTTACAATCTTGTGTACTTGAACGATCGTTTTTGAATCCGAAAATTTTCGATTTTTTGCAATAAATTTTTTTTTTAATTTTTGAGCAACAAAAAAATTGACTTTTTGAAAACCATGAATTTTTTTCAGAAAAAAAATTTTTTTTTGGAAGTCGGTTCGTTCAAGTACACAAGAATACATTTCTCTTCAATAATTATAGTACCTTTTTGATTTCAGTTGAGCGGTTCGGCTTGGAGAGTGTGAACGGCAAGGCTCTACAGAAAAAACACGCTTCGGGAGATGGACTCTAACTCGGAAAATTTTAAATATTTTTTTGAAATTTAACTTGTTTTTTTTTCTTCAATAATACTACCAACAAACTGTCTTTCGCTTTATTGAATAAAATTTGCAAAAAACCTTTAAAAAAAATCACGAACTTAGCTCACTTTTTCACCTCAACTTTGTATATAACCCCTTAAAAAAGCCGGACAATTTCTACAGCGTAAAAAATAAAATATTTAAAATAATAAGTATTTCTTATAAAATTTTTGTTCCAAAAGTCATATCCTTTGAAGTCGAAAATTTAAACGATTTTTTTATTACACCGATAAAATCATCAAATTTCAATATTAAATGTTGCGACACTTTAAATTTTTCTAGTTTTCGATTTGAGCATTCAGTGGAAGAAATATCACAAAAAGTGATTTTGTTTCATAATTTTCAAAATAACCAATATGTATTTTTACCTCTTATTCACTCTTAGATGGATTTTAATAGCACATTTTTGTCCACTGGAGATACCACAGTTACTAAACGAGGTGAGAATATTGAATCTTATATGTTTATTTGAAACGGTTTAAAATTTTCAATTATCGTTATTCCTTTAGAATTGGATGACTTAAATAACAACATTGAGGCATTAGACAAGAAAATAGATGAATGGGGAAACAATTTGTTAAGAGGTTACATCTATATTGCTAACACCTTATTTATATACTTATAGTCAGCTGAAATGCAAAAAGCCATAAACAACATTCAATTCTTTCTTACAAGCGTACCTTAAAACGTTCACGTACAATATAAATATTTTATGAAAAATAACAAAACATGGATACCCATTCTAAAAAAAAAGTATTTAGTTACGCTTGCAAGCAAGAATCGAATGTTGGTTATGATATTCAACCGACGTACGGTTCACTCATGGACAATATAATAGGTACCCGATGTTTTTGGCCAGTTTTGACTATTTTTCTTTTGTTTATTTATTTTCGATTATTTTTTGCTTTTTACAAAATTTACTCAACTTTGGCTACCTAATATTTTGTCCATGACTGCATTCATATTATAAAATTATACAATATAAAATATAAACATTTATATACTCGTATATGTATGTATATTTCAAAAATTTCAGAGCATCAATCAACACAAAAGTTGTTAAAGAGGGTATTGGAAGAAGTGAAATCTGGAACAAACTTTGCAACGGCGAAAAGGAAAAAAAATTTGCCGCAAAAACCTTTTGCAGAAGCAGCAGATTTCTCCGTGTTTGAAGCCAGGATTCAAAGCTCGGAGAATAAATATAACGATTTGGTGAATATCCTGACAATGTATTTATTGGATAAAAATTTAATTCTTCCTTCTTTTTTTCAGGTGACCGAATTGCAAACCATTATCTGCGCAAGTACTACAAAGTTCGTAAAAATGGCTTGGCGCAAAATGTTAACTGACAATGCTGCCCAATCTTACTCCTGGCAAGGAACTAAGGCGAAGGCACCGGCTAGGGCGTTAAGTGTGACAGCAGCATTGAAACGTAATTAAGATTTTACGTTGTGGATTTACTTATTTCTTTACTTACTTTCCTTTTATCATTCCTTTATTATAGAAGCCTATAACCTTAAATTTGCTACTGCGGCCACCGACAGCGATTTTGAACGAGCGACGATCAACTTCTTTCAGCACGCAAGTACTAGACTAAATAAAAAGGTTGAGTACGAGAAAAAGAAAAATATTAGCTTGGAGTAGACCATAGAATGTCATTTTTTATTTAGCATCTATCATTTCCCTTTTTCCGTCTGTTGGATTTTTTAACTACAACAATGTAATTTGAAATTTTTTTATTTAATTTTTCTCTTCTTGAATTAAACTGAAATAATATTTTTATGTTTCCACCTATGTATGTATGCAACTAATGCTTTTGTACATAAATCGCTTCTTTTTTTTTGTTAACTTAAATATTTTTAACTAATTTTTTGATTTATCCAGTTAAAATGAAATCATATTTTTTCGTTTCTACCTGTATAACTAATTGCATAACATATGGGTGATTTTGTTCATAAATCACATTTTTCTCTGTAACTTCAAATTTTTGTATTTAACTTTTTGATATATTTAATTAAAATGCAATAATATTTTTATGTTTAATAATAATTTTGTGCATTAATGGCATTTTTCTTTTTTAAGCTTACTGAATAAATTAGCTATTAAATAAACTCTTAAACTGCATAAATAAATATTCCTTTTCTATAAAATCTGGGTGTTTCTTTTATATCATTGGCAACTCTATACAAATATTTCAATGAGAGTAACTGAAATCCATTTCGTTCCGCTCCGCTCACGTTTGAGAAAAAGTTGAGAATTCAATATTTCTCAATTTGAAAATAAAGGAAAATCCCATATTAAAAAAGTGCCTTTTAGTTTGAGAATGCTATCAACGGTTATTTGTTATGCATTTGAGAACTAACGTTTGAGATTTGAGAAAAGGGCTGATTCTCAAATGCATTTCAAATTGAGATTTAACAAAAATGTTTGTTGGGATGTGGCGATGACAATGAGTTTTTCTCTGATGTGTGTTTTCTCAAATTCTCTCTCATTCTCTCTCACATTCTCACACTGTCGGCACTAAAGCATGGACAGTAACTGCATTTGCTGCTAAACTGGAATGGATCAACAGGCTTTGTTTGCTCATTTGGCGTTGACAGCACGGTTGCCGTTTTGGTCCATTTAGGACCAAAATTGGTCCTTTTTTTCTTGCTTGGTCCACTGGGCCACTTTTTTCAGATTTGGTCCTTTTTGACGGCTCTACACATAACCTGCTCATATGTAAAAATTTCAATGTGTGAAAGGGTTAACTTTTGCAAAATATATTCAACTCGACAGCACTGAACATTTCAGTGGAACGGCCAACACTGACCGCTTTAATCGATTATTCTTGCTTCCTTTTTGTCAACTGTAATCAAAAGCGATCAAAAAATTGCGCAGGAAAATTTTTGTTTACGTTATACAAATAAGCATGTAAACGAAAGTATGGATAGGTAAGCTTGAATATTATTGTTTAAAAATATTTTTGACTTAAAAACCCTGCTGTTTAACAGGTTTATTCTTAAAAAAGCGAAGGCGTCAGAAATAACACACCACCAACAACCTGTTGAAAGCGAAGACAGTGAAAGGTAAAATAATAGTTCTTGGAAATGCAATCCGCATTACACTTACAAAATAATAATTTCAGCGATGAATTTGAAGAACAAAACGTAAAGGAGAAACGAAAATTTCGAAAAGAATGGTTAGAAAAGTTTACGTGGCTTCGAGAGCGAAATGGAAACGCGTATTGTCAAGCATGTGAAAGAAATGTATTAAATCATGCATCAAAGCTCCGGCGCCATTCACAACAAATCACGCACGTTCAAAATCTTAACAAAAAGATGAATCAAACCAAGCTTGACTCCTTCGTTAGTACTGTAAGTTCGTCGCTCCAAACCCAAGTTCGACAAGCAGAATTGGCGCTGGTTATGTTTATTATATCACATAATCTGCCATTTTTGTTAATGGACTATTTCCCTCAATTACTGGCTGTGTGCTGCCCAGATTCGAAAATTACCCAATCTATACATTGCGCCAGAACGAATGCGACACTCTTGGCTGAAGTGGTCGGGACCAAAGCAAGGGAAAAAATTGTGACTGATTTAAGAGTATCAAAATTTTCTCTTATAGTCGACGAAACAACGGATTTAACTTCTAAAAAATGTTTAGTAGAGCGTTTTCACGAAAACCGTGACATGAATGGGCATTTACAAAATATCATATTTTGGTAAATATTACCCACTTTATCTATATATAAATACGGTAAGGAAAAACACGTTGTTATCCCTTTTTGAAGGGGAACCCCAACACGTATTACGGTCAAACCTATATCAAAATGTTCGTATTGAACGTGTGGTTTGCAGAATCGTATACGTTTTTTGTTTACATCGCACAGGTGGGAAATATTAGATAAAAACCGAGGTATTCTGTACATTGTTCGCATAGCGCTTAAGTATGACATGCTGTGTGTGCGCACCAGAGAACGACTTGCGTTGAGCGCAAAAACGCTCATACACAAACATAAGCCGAATTATCAACGCATTCCGCTCAAGCCAACGTGCGCATATGGTGAGTTAAAATCATTCAACTGTGGTAAATTTGTTTTGCCAGCTGAGTTTTTTATGCTCATGCTCAAACCGCTCACCTTGGGCTTCCGCTCATCCGGCTCAACAATGAACGTGTTGAATAAAAATAAAAATCAAATGAGCACACTCAACACCAGTGCTTATCAGAATTGCTATTTCCAAACACGCGTGTTTGCTTTGCCTCGGCACTGCTTGCACACGCATAGTGTAAGCAATGTACTCAAGTATGAATAAACTCATTGAGTTTGATTATGTGCGCAGCCAGCAGCCAGCAGCGCTGTCTCGCCAGCAGGGGCTGAGTTTATTCAATGCTTAGCTTAGTAGAGTGAGCAAACGTGAGCAAACATTTCGTAGCAGAGACTGTACGTTGACACGATTGACGCGTTCGTCAGCATGAGCTGAATTTCAGTCAACGCTATGTTTTGCTCAGTGACTGGAAGTGAGTAATAATTTTAGCGACTGAGCCAACTCAAGGAAATAGTGAGTTTTGCAGTTCTCTGGTGCGCACACATGTATGCTCGCTACAAATCGGGTAAGCTGATTTCGGTCACGTGGTATGTGATGCTACTCACACATGTTTTGTTAGGCATATTCAGTGTGTGTGGCAAGCGGAGCAGTTGTGTTCTTATCATTTATTTAACTATTTCAAGGGCAAACTAATCTGAGCTGTGTGCTTTCATTTCTGTTATTTCGATTGTAAGTTGAGAAAATTAATCATTTTTTTTGTTGAAATTTACCAAATAAAATACACGAATGTGAATAAAATTAATTCATTGCGAATTCAGGTGTATTTGAAAGGTTATTTCGCTGCATTAATTTGTGTTCGAGTTCTTCATTCGACAACTGTATTTTCCACGCAACAGTTTTGCGACGCAATTTACCGAGTGTTGTCTCATTGACCGTAAGTTTTTCGAGCATTTCTGTACATTTTTGTGTTGTTTTATTTGACTATTTTGAATATAATTCAACAATAATGTGCCTTTTTAAAAAATAATCAGCTTTTTATATTGAAGAAATAATTATTTATATCATTCATTTTTGTGTTTTTGTGCTAAAAACACTGTTGAATTATTAATTAAATCGTCAAATTGTGTTAAAAAAATAGTTTTTATTTCCAAAAATTAAAATCCCCTTTTCTTTATCTTCCTAATAAAGTAAAAATGCCCAGACGGAGAACATTGACTGGTCGTACTGATGGACAAGTCCAAAGAAATGCTATGCGTAGCCGTCGTAGTAGGGAAAACAATGTAGTTTCCAAACGTAACTCTCGCCGAAACTCAACAAATTCAAGTACAAATAATGAACAGGCAAACATTCTGATACATACTTATAATACTCGGCGAAGGGGTAGGAATGCGAATATAAATGAGGGTTCAAATGGAACTGTGCAGCAGGAACTGCCCAATCCCCTTATTCCTTCCTTTAAATGTGCTCTCAATGAACTTCCAAAAATTTTTTTAACTTTTGATTTGGGAGCATTCGATTTGAAGTGCCAATTTTGTAATTCGTTGAATTTCGAAGCCGAAATTACGAGTGGCCATCGGAATAAGTTTTCACTTTGTTGCCATAAGGGCAAAGTTTCTCTACTCAGTTTGAGTAATAATCAATTTTTTAAGAATTTATACGATAACTACAACACCGTTGATTCCAAAAATTATTTCGAGAATATACGATCGTACAATTCTTCTTTTGCAATGGTTAGTTGCGAATGTAATATTGATATTCCATTCACTGCTGGGGTTTATCATTTTAAAATTCATGATGCATTTTATCACCGCATTGGACCATTGACTTTACAGTATGGTCGTGCGCCGACTTATGCCCAATTATACTTTTATGATACGGATACTGCAATCAATCATAGGATGGGTATTCGGAGTAACAGTAAATGTTTGCGATCAGTAATGAATGCAATTGCTGATGAATTGAATAGGTCGAATCCTTTCATTCGTTCGTTCGTAACAATGAGAGATCATTGTGCAGCGAATCCGTCGAAAGAAATATCAATGGTAATGAAGGTCAATCATGAATTGGATCTACGTACATTCAATGAACCGACCACGACTGATGTTGCTGTCATATTTACTTCAACGGATGGGGAGCCACCTTTTGATAGGAAAATGATTGCATTTTCGAAAACCAATTCGGTTACTCGGAAAGTGTCAATATTGGATTCTTCACTCGATCCATTAGCATATCCTCTTCTATTTCCTAACGGTGATCCAGGTTGGCATACAAACATGGTTCATCATCCAAACAGGACGAATGCAGCAACCAACAGTCGCAATAAATTGACAATGTTGCAATATGTTTCTTATCGCTTGGCAATTCGAGATCATTTTAGTATGCTCCACCACTCTCAAAAATTATTTTTACAGTGGTTAGTTGATAATTATGTTAGGATTGAGAGTTCAAGATTGCATTTTTTGCGCAATCATCAAGCCAATTTAAGGTCTGATTTGTATAACAATCTCACAGATTATTTGAATAATCCACAGGATGTTACTTCTGTTGGTCGTGCCATTATTTTGCCTTCATCATTTCAAGGTTCACCAAGAAATATGTACCAGAATTATTTAGATGCAATGATAATTGTAATGGAACATGGGAAGCCAAGTTTATTTATAACCATGACATGCAACCCCAATTGGCCAGAGATTAAAAATAACTTGGGGCATGAAAGTGCAAATTTTAGGCCTGATTTGATTGTTAGAGTTTTTAAAGCTAAACTTAATGAGCTCATCGATTTAATTTTGAAAAAGGAAATATTTGGCAAAGTCGCGGCGCTTATTTACACAATTGAATTTCAAAAGCGTGGTTTGCCACATGCCCACATATTGATAACTTTGGTCGAACGTGATACAATTTCTTTGAATGCAGTCGATATGGTAGTTCATGCAGAATTACCCGACGTTAATTTGCATCCGGATCTTTTTCAGTATGTAAAAAGTCACATGATACACGGTCCATGTGGGACTTTGAATCCGCAATCAGTGTGTATGAAGGATGGTAAATGCACCAAAGAGTTTCCAAAACCTTTCATTGCGGAGACATGTGAATCGGCTACCGGTTATCCACTTTACAGAAGGCGAAATAATGGTGTCACTGCCGAAGTACGTGGCCGTACCGTTGATAATTCATTTGTTGTGCCTTACAATCCATATTTATTGGCCAAATTCAATTGTCATATCAATGTGGAAGTTTGTACCACAATTAAAAGCGTCAAATATATATACAAATATGTATATAAGGGCTATGATAGCGCCCGGGTTCAGCTTGGTGATGTAAATACCGACAATCCAATTCATGATGAATTAACAAAATTTGTTAGTGGTCGATATGTTGGATCCACCGAAGCTGCTTGGAGGATTTTTGAGTACAGAATGCATTTTCAAACTCATACAATCATTCGGTTGGATATCCATTTGCCAAATCGTCAAAATGTCATTTTTAGAGAAGGTCAGGAGCAGAATGCACTCGAAAATGTTAGGAATTCAAAGTTATTAGCTTTTTTCCAGCTCAACATAGATGATGCTGATGCCAATCAGTACCTATATACGCAAATACCAAATTATTATGTTTGGGACAACGGAAATAAGAAGTGGACAAAGAGGCAACGAGGTGGCGATAAAACTATTGCAAGAATGTATGTTATATCGCCAAGAGAAATTGAACTTTTCCATTTGAGAATTCTATTGCTCCATGTAAAAAGTCCAAAATCGTTTATGGATTTAAAAACTCATTTGGGTATTGTTCACGATTCATTTCTTGAAGCATGTCGAGCAAGAGGTTTGACATCAAACGATAAGGAATGGGAGGATTGCATCACTGAAGCCATTGGTTTTGCAACACCAAAAAGAATAAGAGAACTCTTTTCTTTTATTTGTGCGTTCAATTCTGTCAATAATGCACTAGCGTTGTGGAATAAATTCAAGGATGATATGTCAGAAGATTTTATATCCGATAAAAACAATGCCCTGATTGTTGAAAATGGACATAATCGCGCATTAATAGAGATTGAGGAAATCTTATCCTCTCATAGTTTGAATTGCTGTAATTTTAGATTGCCTACTCCGCGCGCAATGCCTCAGATAGATGCTGATGGCTATGATGAATTTGAAGAACAATTCCTATTCGATGAAATGTATAATAATGCCAATTATGAGCAAAAAGAAGTTATTGATAGAGTTATAAGACAGGTAAGATTTAAAGATACTGGTTCGAATGTAATATGTCTTCAAGCCCATGCTGGTTGTGGGAAAACATTTGTTCAAAGTGCGATAATTCATAGAATGAATGCTCTAAATCTTCGTTTTATTGCTACTGCTTTTAGTGGTATAGCGTCCACATTGTTGATAAACGGCAGAACACTTCATAATGTGTTTAAACTGCCTATTCCAATTTTAGAAAATTCAACCGCTAATGTAACTGCCAATAGTAGTCAAGGGAGATACATTTCCGGTGCATCATTGATTATAATCGATGAAATATCTATGTGCCCCAAAGATGCATTAAGAACAATTGATAAATTATTGCGCGATTTAGCCCCTGCTGAGGATAAGAATACATTATTTGGTGGAAAAACACTTTTGCTCTGCGGAGATTTTAGGCAAATTTTGCCTGTTGTTGTTCATGGCACCAGAAGTGCATTAATCGAAAATTCAATTGTTAATTGGATTGAGTATCGTAATTTTCATCATTGCACTTTGCATCAAAATATGAGAGCGTTGCCTGACGAAGTAGAATTCATTCAATTTTTGAAAAATTTAGGAGATGGTACTCTCCCTACATTTCCACAATTTGGTGAAGATATAATTCAAATTCCTGCCAATTTGATTGGTAATGTGAATGATATCATTCAAGATGTTTATGGAAACGTCGCAGAAACTGTTTTAACGGATGCAGTGCTGAAGTCCGCAATTTTAGCTCCAAAAAATGATGATTGCTATCTATTGAATGATGATATTCTAAAAAGAATGCATGGCGAAACAAAAAATTATTTAAGTTTCGACAAACTCATTGAAGACGATGGCATAAGTGTCAATGATTTTCCCATTGAATTTTTGAATTCATTACAAGTTAGTGGAATGCCGCCTCACAAATTGGAATTGAAAGTCAATGCAATTATAATGCTCATTCGTAATTTAAGTACAAGAGATTCTTTAGTCAATGGTACTCGCATGAGAGTAAAGGTCATGCATCGTAACTCACTTGATTGTGAAGTTTTAACTGGTTCTTCAGTAAATAAAAGAGTTTTAATTCCGCGAATAAATTTGACATTTTCTGGATCCATCCTTCCATTTAAATTTCAGAGAACACAATTCCCTGTTATACCAGCTTTTGCTATGACCATCAATAAGTCACAGGGTCAAACATTTGAAAAAATAGGTGTTTTGCTTCGAACACCTGTATTTGTTCATGGTCAATTATATGTTGCCTCAAGTCGTGCACGATCTTTCAATGGTTTGAAGTATTATATAAACGATGAACATGGCCAAGGAAAACTATATAACGATGACCGAGTTTTTACAAAAAATATTGTTTACACTGAAGTGTTGAATCGTAATTGATCCCAAATCAAAAGATTTTTTTTCAAAATTATATCGTTATTTTTCCTTAAAATAAGGTTTTAATTAGTCGTTTAATTGAATGAAATTTGTTTTCCAATTAAAAACTGCAGCGTTTAGAATGGCTCATGCCAAGAAAATTGCCGAGGAATTAGCTAAGTTGCGAGGTGAGCAATCTCCTTATGGCCGTCGTATTCAGCAGATCGTTAATGGTCTTAAAGCCGATAACGACGCAATGAAGAACAAAATCTTTGTTTTGGAACAAGGTATTTAATCCAAAATTTCTATCGTTTATACTCAAATAGTATGTGTTTTATTTAATCACTTCAGAACTGTTGTCATTGCCGGGTTCTTCGCTGAATATAACGAAAAGGAGCTTCACGAGGACATATGCGGTCTGCGGAGCACATGCGATGAATTGGAGGAGAATTGCATCATGAAAGTCCTTGGCACATTTAAAGCCGAGGGAGCCAAATTGGATGCATCTACTGGTATTATTTTGATTGATATGTTTAACAAAATATTATTCCTAATCTAATCTATTTTGTTTTCTCTTTTCAGGTGTCTTCGAAACTGTCATTGGCCGCAAATTCGTCGATTATAAAATATTGCTGGGCTTGATTGAAAAGACGATTGTTTTGGTCAACCGTGAAGGTTTCTTTTATTTGGCCAATCCACACTTATACGCCAAAGAAGGCGACAGAACACTACTCTCTATTAAGAATAAAATTTGTTTTATATTTAAATACGAGAACAATTAAATTCCATTTCTTGAATAGTAAAACAAGTGTTTTTTTTGCCGTATTTATATACATATTAATTAATAATTTAGATTTTCGTCCAATTTGGGCGAACGGGGCGACCTCTAGTTATAGTAAATGCATCATAGCATTAGTTCAAAAAAATAAAATTGATATAAAAAAAGGCATTTCGATGCTGTAAGCAATGAAATATTGATTACGTATAAGTTGTTGAAATGCCGCATGTGTAAGAGAATATTTAGTGATGTGTAAAACACTTAGATGTAACAAATGTGAATAGTCGTATTTTTTTACATAATATAGGAACCCTACAGTATATTAAAAAATGTATTTTTTTGTATTTTTTTTGTCCGTCCGTCACGAAAAAACATGCTTGAAATTAATTTGTGCTAATAATATTCATCGTAGACGTTTAGAATTTTGAAAACATCGTTAAAGTATGACTATTATCTCGTAAAAAAATTTGTGTAATTGAAAACACACTGAAACTGTAGATATTTTCATTCAAAAATTGTCCCGTCCGTCACGTTTTAACCTTCACCGCGGCGGCAATTTTACACTTCATAACCCGACTGTATTTACATATGTATGTAAATATACTAAGTATTTGCAGCTTGCGTACGTTAGATATCTAGTTAGCTTCAAATTTATTTCAAAACTTCAAATTTACTGATCAAGTAGGCATTGCAATTATATTTCCCCGAAACAAGCATGCTCAATTTTTCCAGGAAATATGTATGTATTGCGATTTACATTCAGTAGTGAAGTTTTAGTTCTTGTTGAATTTCAAGAGACGCGAGTCGTAAATAATAGAAGTTGCAATACGGTTAGTTTTTTTTATGTGAAAATGGAAAACCAAGTGAAAGATTTCAAAGTTTTGAGCTCCGCAGAGGCCATAACATCTTCTTTTCTAGTTTTTTAGCTACGTTAAATCATAATTATAATTACTATTGTACAAGGTGTACTCGTTGCCATATTCAAAGAAGGTAAATTACATACATAATAATATGTTAAGAAGTCTATAAACTCAGAGAAATTGTGACCGTTTTATGAATTCATTAGACGAAATGTAAATTTTTCATTTTCGATTTTGTAATAGATAAGAAACTTGATTTTTATGCACATTTATGATTCAATCTCGAGCGCATTTTACTGGAAAACAATCTTGCATAAAATAAAAAATATAAATATAAACAAAGAAAATTTGACCCTATATCGGTATGGAAGATTTCGTTTCTTTTCAAAGTTTACTGCCATGCTGACGTGAATGGCTGAATTTTTTTAGACATAAAATAATAGGAGGACAATATATACTTGATATATATCTTTATATACACTATCATTTATAAAATGTTTATTTATAACTTGTTCACTTCATTGAACATTAAAACAATTTTCTTATATTGTGTATTCGGCGTAAATATGCCACAGTAAAATATATCCGTTATTGGGCCATTATTTTCCATTTCAATTGCGTCATTGATCATCAAATTAAAAATATAATTTGCGACAATAACGCGAGTGTAGCTCGAGTGTAAGTTGCGATGGCAACTTTTGCGCAGCAGTTACAAAGGAAATACTAAGGAAATAATAATAATATTTCTTATAATTTAATCATAAAACGATCTTCTCTGTAAGCAAGACGTGTAGAGTGACCAATTTTTATTAAAGGCGCCATTTTTGTAACGTTGCATTTTTTTCAGTCCAGTAGTCATGGCACCAAAGCAGCCTGCTCTTACTGCAGCTGAGAGGAAAAAACGACAGCGAGAAAAATTGATGAAAATCGCAAACTATAAAATTCACAAGCAAAACGAGGCTTTACGAAAAAAACTTTACAGGAGAAATATAGCTCAAGATCCCGAAAAAAGAAGAAATCAACGCGAAAGAGATTCTGATAGGAAAAGAGCTTCAAGAGCAAAATTGAAAAATGAAGAAACTGTTAGACCTCTTCTCTCTATTGGTCAGTATACAACTAAACAGGCTTATGGAAAAGCTTTGTCCAGGGCCCGAAAAGCTCTACCCGAAAGCCCAGGAAAAAAAAGAGCCGTTGTGTGTGGTCTTGCAGAAGAATTAGGCCTTCGATTTGTTCAGCCACTTAAAGCATATCAAGAAAAAATTCGCAAGGGCTCCAACGAAACAACGAAACAAGCTGTACTAAAATTTTATCAATCAGATCAGATTTCTTGGCAATCTCCAAATATGCATGACAGAGTGATCCTAAGAGAAAAAGATGAAAATGGCCGTACAAAGAAAAAATATATTCAAAAACGATATCTATTGATGTCCTTGGCCGAAACACATCAAATGTTTCTGAATGAAAATCCACTTCTTCCCATTGGTCGCACTTTATTTTGGAAGCTTAAACCTATTGAAATGCAAAGCTTTGGGGATATACCACAAAATGTCTGTGTATGCAAATATCACGAAAACGTGCGACTTATTCTTGAAGCTATGCATCCACATACTCACCTTCCCCGAACTTTTAAGGAATTTATCGCACTTGTAACTTGCGACCAAGACAGCAAAGCTTGCATGACTAGGAAGTGTGAGAAATGCTGCCATAAAGTAGATGAACTAGATCCACTACTTGTAATCACCGACGCAACTGTGATTTTAACCAAGTGTGAACAATGGTCTGGACAACCTATTCAGAAAGAGATCATGAAATGGAGTCTTCAAGAATGTTTCTTAAAATTGAAAGAACAGCTGAATGCATTTCTTGTGCACACGTATGTTAAGCGTACACAAGCCAAATATTTTGAAGAAACAACTGCAAATGTTGATGGCAAACATATCGCACTACAAGTAGATTTTGCCGAGAATTACGCCTTCAAACGGCAGAATGAAATTCAAAGTGCACACTGGTGTCACCAGCAGTGTACAATTTTCACAGCCCACACTTGGATTTCCAAAGACATTTCACAGAGTTTCGCACTCGTATCAGATGATTTAAAACATGGGAAAGTCAGCGTTTTCAAATTCATGGATCGTTTATTGGAACTCATCAACGACCAGTACGATGAAGTGATTGAAGTAAAAGTATTTTCTGATGGAGCAGCCAGTCAATTTAAACAAAAATATCTGTTTGCGATCTTAGATGTGTTGGAAAATCGCTCTGGCTTGAAGCTATCGTGGCATTTTTTCGCTTCCGGCCACGGAAAAGGAGTAGTTGATGGTATAGGAGGTACAGTTAAATCGTCAGTTTGGAGGCGCGCGAGAAGTGGCGCTACAGTCAACACGGCAAATGAGTTTGTCGAGCTCGCTCGTAAGACATGTCCGAAAGTGCACATCGAATTTGTATCAAAAGAAGAAACGGATTCTCATGCTGAAGAACTGGAAGAACACTGGCAGCATCTAATACCAGTTCCCCGAACTCATCGAATTCACGCCGTGTACTCCCATGCTCCTTACCTCATCAGTGTTGCTGAAGAATCGAACGAGCCTGAAGATAAACGCTCAATCTTTTGTTTGCAGAAAAATGGTCAATAAACGGATGAATAATAGAATTATATACCCTTATTTCCACAAATTTGATTTCAAAGATTCTATTCATCCTTTGACGTTGAAAAAATTCGAATGTTCTCCAACAAAACAAAAATACTTATAAAATGTAATCAATAAAATTTGCTCAATAATAATGAAATGCTTTATTTAAAAAACAATACCTTCCTTAATTTACTAAATTGACTTAAAAACATTTTTTCGCCGACCACTCTTTTTATCATCTCAAATACTATACATTCTATTACGAAACCAATAAAAAAAATGTTTCGGTAACAATTTTTTGAGCATTGTATTTTTTTAATGTTGTACAAAATAAAAATAAACTTTATTGAAACTAATTTGACCTCAATTTGCAAAGGTACAAATTAAAACAGTGAGTGTATGATATACATATAATGCGTGTCCCGTCCGTCACGTTTTCATGTCCCGTCCGTCACGCGCGAAAAGCAAGACATTTCATTGGACAGACAAAAAACGAAATAGATTAAGGTAAAATGTGAAGCAGTTTCAGATTCCTGACACATTTCTCTAAATAAGTGTCAACTTGATTCTAAAAAATATTTTCTCAATTCGCAGAATTCTGAAGACAAACCGAAAGCATGATAAACGCATGTCACACGTGTCCGTCCGTCACGCTCCGTGTTTGAACGCCCTTATCAACATTAATAATTTATCGAAAATGAACATCTACCAATGCTTTTATTCGGGAATCTAACCTTCTTTCATTGGTATTGAGCATTTCTTCCTTTTTCAATGTGTCACAGCGCAATCCATTAAAATGTTCCGATAAAACCGTGCGAATGTCCCGTCCGTCACGCGTGAAAACGCTCAGTATTAGTGGTGAGATACTTCGATCAACTTGCTTGCGCCGTTCGTGACCGGTTCCTTTCATTAATTCAATTAAACAAAACTGATGCAGAATCCATTCACCACGCTATAGTGTCATTTTTTCAAAGCCATAATGTCCCCTTAAGCAACTTAATTGGATTAGCTACCGACGGAGCCAGTACTATGGCCGGTCAATTCACTGGGTTGCAAGCAAGATTCAGGGCTAACGCCAATCTGTTCTTTATAAAGTGTACGTGTCACTCCCTTCATTTGTGCTCTAGCTACGCCTGCAAAAAACTCCCTAGTCAAGTCGAAAAGTTATGTAGAGACATATATAAATTTTTTTTCTCATAGCCCAAAGCGAATTGAGGAATTTAAAGAGTTTCAAGACTACTTCAATGTCAAACCCCACAAAATACTCGGAATATCTTTTACTCGCTGGTTAGCTTTAGAAAGCGTCATTTCTAGAATTATTGAGCAATGGGAACCGCTACAGCTGTATTTCTTATCGTCATGTCTGGAAGTTAATGGCGTACGTGCTAAAGAATTAGCTGAAACTATGGCAGATAATGAAATAAAAGTTTACTTTTTTTTTTTATCTTACATATTAAAAATAATAAACAATTTAAATAAAGAGTTCCAATCAGAAAAGGTTCGGTTGCCATTTTTATATTCACAGCTTGAAATAAATTTTAAGTTAATGTTGGGTAATTACATGCACAATAACGTTATCAAAAATACTACAGCTCTGGAAAACTTCAACGTTTATAATAAAACAAATTTTCTGCCAATAAAAGACATTTTTATAGGAAATAAAGCTGAGCAATTCCTAGCAAGCGATAGATTTACTGAATCCGAAAGGGTATCGATTAAAACAAATATTTTAAATTTTTATACTGAGTTCTTAAGCCAAATACAAAAAAGGTTCGATTTCAGAAGAAGTGAAATTAAAAATTTAAGTATTATAACCCCTAGCGTGGTATTATCCGAAGCAGAAATATCCATCGAGCCTCTTATAAAAAGCTTTGAACATTTAATTCAATGTGATATTGATACAATAACTGCGCAATGGAAGCTTTTAAGGCTGACAAAGAATGATCTCAAAAGTGATATGGACGTTTCTGCTTTTTGGGAAAAAGTGAGTTTGTATAAAAATGGAATGGAAGAACCACGTTTTAAAGAATTGACCGATTTTGTATTCACATTGCTGTGTTTGCCACATAGCTCTGCTGCTGCAGAACGAAAATTTTTGGAATTGTCATTACTGAAGACCAAACTTAGAAACAAACTGGAGTTCAGCACAGTAAACCACATTATGTTATCAAAAGAACAGGAAATCGAGTTAGAGGCTGTTCTGGATGAAAACCATGATGATATTGAGGATTTGTATAGAGAAGCTATCGCCCTTGAGGCTTCAACTACAATGGAATCATGCAGCAAATCTATTACCCAGGGCCTTATATACAGGTCGAAAGATGGTAGAATGTGGAATTCAAATCCTCCACCACCTGGAAGGCCTCGTTGTCACAATGTTACAACTTTTACTCGTAAAGGGCCACTACGAGGAGCGTCACCGAGTCATAAAGCTCTTTTCAAGCTATTGCTGTCTCCTGAAATCGTAAGTATCATTGTGCGGGGAACCAACAGAAAAGCCGTTGAAGCGTTTCGTCTATGGAATGAAAAACATCCCAGTAATAAACAGCGTTCTTGGGTAATGACTGACGAAGACGAAATGTATGCTTTTTTTGGGATGCTACTTATTGCTGGTGTATTCCACTCGAATTCTCAGCCAGCGAAAGAATTGTGGGCCAGCTACAATATGCCAATTTATAAGGCCACTATGTCATTGAATCGGTTCAAGAGCTTAACTACTTTCATCCGTTTCGATAACAGTGGTACTCGTGCTGAGAGGTTGAAGCAAAGCAAATCTGCTGCCCTGGACGATGTATGGCTCATGCTGATGGCCAATTTAGAGAAAGCATACACTCCGGATTGTCATGTAACCGTCGATGAACAGTTATTTCCATATCGTGGGCGCACTCGATTCACCCAATATATTCCGAGTAAGCCGGCAAAATATGGCATGAAAGTGTGGTGGATTTGTGACTCTGTTTCAAACTACCCTTTGAAAGGTATAATTTATACTGGAAAACCACCAGGTGGCCAGCGAGAAACGAATCAAGGTGAACGGGTCGTCATGAAATTGATGCAAAATTATATGGACAGCGGTAGGACTGTTTATGCTGACAATTTTTTTTCAACATACAACTTGGCAGAAATGTTGATGGATCGTAGAGTGGCTTTTGTCGGTACCGTAAGAAAAAATAAGACCTTCATTCCGCATGAATTGCTTAACCCGAAGCGTGATGTTAAAAGCACTTTATTTTGTTATCACAATAATAATATCGGTCTGTGCTCGTATATGGCAAAGCCGAAAAAGCCAGTAATTATGTTATCCACTGCCCATTACCGTCAAAGCACCGATCCATTGAAAGGATTCAAGCCAGATCAAATTTTGGACTACAATAAATTTAAAGCGGGGGTAGATACAATGGATCAAATGTTGACTGGCTATTCGTGCAAACGCTCGACAAACCGTTGGCCACTGGCAATGTTTTATAATATGCTGGATATTGCCGGTTTGGCCTCATTCATCATCTATGACGAGCTGAATCCGGCAAAGCAGAGTGATAAGAGGCGCTCATTTATCATTGAATTGGCACGGCAGCTAGTTATTCCACATATGACGAAACGGGCGACTAACCCATTAGTATGGAGGTTTGCTCATATAAGACAAGCAATGAATCTTTTCAATATCAAGGTGAGTATGAATTATATATGTTAGCACGTCACACATACAACACTCTTTAAGTTGACAACAAATTCCTATGTGCACGTGCCGGTAAACAAAATTCCATAACGGAATATAACACCAGACAAATAACCAAGAATGCAGGTGGGAACCGCACCATCAGCAATAGTAAGCAGACAAATAACAAGGAATGCAGCAAACGGTGGGAACCACCCCGTCAGCAGAAAACAACGAATGCGGCGGCAGAGCGAAGCGGCAGAATTAAGTAAAAAATATATTTTTTTAATTAATCCAACCGAATAAAAATTAACTGGCGCCCGAGCAGGGACCAGCGCGCGAACGAAGTAAAACGGTAACAAAAGTACTAAATGTGTTAGAATCCGAAACCTTTCGCACGGCAAAGTGGAATACCCCAGTGACGAAGAAGGACCCAAGTACCACAAAGAAAGAGGGACAGCCAAGCTACAGACCGGAACGTTTAGAATAATACACGAAATCGACATTGACAAGTACAACGATATCCTGGAAAACATCGAATCCAAAGCACAGACAGAAAAACTCTCCAGAAATCCTAACTATCCATTCATATCCCTCCTTATATCTCAAATACGGACCCACTTAAATAACTTGAAAATAGAAGGGCGATCAAAACGATCACTTAATTTCATAGGCAGTGCGTGGAAATGGATAGCAGGAAATCCAGACCACGAGGACCACGAAATAGTTGTAAATAAATTAAACAATGTCCTTGAAGATAATAACAATCAAGTCCTTATCAATAGGCTTACAATAGAAAAAATCAACGAAATTACGAATATTACAAACAACATTACTAAGGAATTACAAAATGACAAAAACAAAGAAGTAGAAGCATTTCTTAGGTTAAAGTATAAATTGGAGGTTTTAAAAGAAGAAATTGTTAATATCGCTTATGCGATACATTGGGCAAAAGCTAATATAATCAACTCCTACATTATGTCGAGTGAAGAAATAGATATTGCAAAAAAAATTTTTGATAAAGACGAAATTCCGTTTGTTAATTTAGACGAGGCCCTAGAATTTTCTGAAGTTAAGATAGCAACAAATGGCAAAATAATAATTTACATCATAAATTTACCCACAGTAGGAACCCAAATATGTAAAACAATAGACATAAGAGCAGTTAAGAAAAATAATACTATCAATAAAATAAATTTTAATACAATACTTGATTGTGAAGAAACCCTTTATGGCATACTAAAAACCTGTAAACAGTATAACTCACTCCAAATATGTTCTAGAAGTAGTGTATTAGATATAAGTAAGGATAATTGTATAAGTAATCTGCTAAGAAGCCGCCCGCCAAACTGCACAGTAACCAACAGTCAACATATTCCCGAAATTGAAGAGATAGCATCAGACATCATATTTCTGAATAATTTTAAAGGAAAAATACTAATTAATGAAGATCTCACACCCCTGAATGGTACGTTTATAATCCATTACAATAACGATACAATTAAAATTAATGGAAACAAATTCAACAATGCGGAAAGACTTACGAGCAAACCCCTGCCAACTATACTTCAGCCCTTTTCGAAATCAAACAATATAGAAGAAATACTCTCTCTACAAATGCTAAAACAACTCAACGTGAACAATACAAAAGAAATCGGCTATGCGGAGTCGGCAAGTCATTTAAAGCATGCCGTTAACATCAGCCTTATCACAATTTTAATAATCATAAGCATAATAATAATGCGAAAAATATGGTTGAAGAAAAATCTCGATCAAAAACCATCCATCGAATTAACCGAAGCTGCAATAGAAGGAATTAACCAAATATTTTCAAAGCCCAGCACTTCAAACGCGGACGTTTGAATTTCAGGGGGGAGCTGTTAGCACGTCACACATACAACACTCTTTAAGTTGACAACAAATTCCTATGTGCACGTGCCGGTAAACAAAATTCCATAACGGAATATAACACCAGACAAATAACCAAGAATGCAGGTGGGAACCGCACCATCAGCAATAGTAAGCAGACAAATAACAAGGAATGCAGCAAACGGTGGGAACCACCCCGTCAGCAGAAAACAACGAATGCGGCGGCAGAGCGAAGCGGCAAAATTAAGTTAGGTTTAAGAAAAATCAGTTTTGTAAATTCAGTTCTAAGTTTGAGTTCAACTAATAAAGGAGCATAGCTCTGTAAAAAATATATTTTTTTAATTAATCCAACCGAATAAAAATTAACTTATACACACCTACATATATCTCCACGTATAAAGATATGTGTATGCATGTATTCATATTTACTAATTTAAAATAAATTATTTCGCTACTTTTAGGTACGGGGTAATCGTCCCATATGTCTTAACCCTTAAACGGGCAAATAGGTCTGGCCAGACCTATTGGCTACTTTGAACTGTGTTTTCTCAAAAGAACGTGAAAGTACAAATCTGGAATTTCAGGTTATCTATAGCCAATTAATTTTTAACAGGACTGTGATAAAAAAACATATAATTTTCTAGTGCTTTTGGAGTTATTTCGAAATTAGTGGTTTGTAAGCACTAACGGGCGGATAGGTCTGGCCAGACCTATATACAATTTCTTTACAAAACTGCTTAGTGACTATTAGAAATACGAAAAAATATAATATTTTACATTTGAAAAGATCTTAGTGGCATTTTATAGTTGTAAATTTATGTCCTAAGTGAAGTCGCACAAGTAGGTTTTTCTAGAACAAAAATAAATTTTGCTGGTTTTTTGCTGTTGCGTGAGGTTTCAAAAGTTTGAATTTACTAGTTTTTTTACGGCTTTGCCGGTATTTTATCAAAAGGTAAAACAAAATTCTTGTGAGCAGGGTTTAGAAATATTCATTAATGAATATTCATTTTCATACTTTTATGAGTTTCCCTGCGAACGTGAAAATGTAAAACAAATTATTGCATTCATATTCGCGTACGATTACATGCAACGATCTCCAGATCATTCGCGTTCGCAAATGAAATATAGAAAAAACTATGCTGTTGGTTACGTTTGCGTATGTTTTAGTGAATACAACTTCGTGCGTTCATTTATGTAGCTCGGTACCTTCGTGAATATTCGCCGCAACATATGCACTCATTTATGAAGATGAACGGAAGCAATGAACGTTCGCGAATGTACCGAAGAAACTGTAGGTACATTTATGAACGCACGAAGTGGTATTAGCTTATGCATTCGCACACGTAAGCCACAGCGCCGTTTTTTCTACCTATCATTTGCAAAGACGACGAGCTAAATTTTTTTCCATGCTTGCGCTCGTGATCGTGAATGCATCAGAATATATTGAAGCTTATACTTTAGCGTTCGCGTATGAACGTGAGTGAATGTTTCCGAGCACTGCTTGTGAGGTGAATAAAAAAACATTAAATTCAGCGTACGCCACCGTGTTCTGAATTTGAGTAGCTTTTGTCGCTATTTAAAATCAGCATTGTAATTTTGTTTGTGAATTGGAGCGGTTGTACTTATAAGCGAAATGGATAATCTTGAAAGCTACAGACTACGCCGGTAAGTAGTGTTAATTTAAAATTAATCGGATCTGTACATTAAAGGTTTGTTTTCTTCTTAGCATGACAGCTGAGGAAAAGGAAGAGTATTATCAAAAACTTGCAGACGAGCTGCTCAATGACAACGAGGATTTGGAGGTTGAGAGCGGAAATAATGAATTTGTAGAAGACGCTTCGGATATTGAGTCTGAAATTGAAGTGGAACCAAATATTGAGGAAGAAGATGATGATGAGAATGAAGAACAGCCAAACTCAGTACCATTTGCAGGCTTCCTTGTGGGTAAGGACGGTACCAATTGGGCAAAATGTCCACCTCAATCGCGAATACAAACTCATAATATACTGCGAACTGTAGGAGGAAATGTAAAAAGAGGATTGTCCAATGTACCAAATGAAATTTTCAAGGAATTGATAACTACGGACATCGTTACCATAATAGCAAGGCACACTAATAAAAAAGCCCGAGATTTTTTTGAAAAATATAACGCAGAGCATCCGGAGACACCAAAGATATGGAAAGATGTAGATCTAAATGAATTGTATGCATACTTCGGTCTTTTGCTCGCTGCCGGGGTCAACCACTCTAATAAGCAGATTTTGGATGAGCTTTGGCAGACCAACGCCCTTCCGATATACAGAGCAACAATGTCATTGCATCGATTCAACTTCATTAGCCGTTTTATTCGCTTTGATGACCAACGGACTCGCTCTGAACGACAGAAAACAGACAAAGCAGCTCCTATAAGCGATATTTGGATCATGTTCAACGACAGGCTCAAACATTTATATACACCCCGAAGCACAATCACAGTAGATGAGCAGCTGTTCCCCTACCGTGGGAATACAAGGTTTACTCAATACATTCCTTCTAAGCCTGCAAAGTACGGTTTAAAAGTTTGGTGGGCCTGCGATGCTTCAAATAGCTATCCTCTAAAAGGCATTCTATACACAGGTAGGGCACAAAATATGCCCAGGGACTCAAATCAAGGTGAGCGAATATTGAGAGAACTCACTTATACATTTGCCTCAAGTGGAAGAACAATAATAGCGGATAACTTCTTCACAACCCTTGAGGGCGTACGAAATTTAAAACATTCTGGACTGGCATATGTAGGAACACTCAGGAAAAATAAACGATGTGTACCAACAGAAATGCTGCCTAACCGTAACCGTGATATTAATTCGTCTCTTTTTGGGTTCCATGATGGGATATCCTTGATTTCTTATGTACCAAAAAGAAACAAATCGGTTCTATTACTTTCTTCCGTTCATTATGATGATGAAACGAGTGGACCAGCCAACAAGCCCCAAGCCATATTATTCTACAACAAGAACAAATGTGGTGTGGATGTTATGGACCAAATGCTTGGTACATATTCGTGTAAGAGACGAACCAGGCGGTGGCCACTTGCATTTTTTTATAACATTCTTGACATAGCAGCTTTAGCAGCATACATATTACACTATGAAATGAATGGCAAATCTAAGGCAAATGGTAGGCGTTTATTTATACATTCAGTAGCAAATGAACTAGTTGGACCACAGATCATGGACAGGATGCAAAATCCTAATGTCATCAAACACTTTAGTCCACGATCCGGCATTGAGAGTTTCCTGGGATACGCAGTTTTCTTTAAAAGCAGTTCAACGGAAGCAATTCCTTCTACCAGCGATAAGAAAAGAAGCTGCAAAATGTGTTGGGAAAATGACAAGCTCCAGAGAAAAACACGATTTTTATGTAAAGAATGTCAGAACTCTGTATGCCTTCAACATTCTAAACAATATCAAAAGTGTTTTCAGTGCTTGAATGTTGCTAATGATATGCAGTAATTTCTTTTTGTTCTCCCGTAGCTAAGTTTTTAAAAAAGTGTCTTTATATTTCCTTTACTCTTTAATTTTAGCTTTTAAAAATGAAATTAATTATTTATTTTTGTGTTTATTTAATATACATTGTTTTCTAAGACTGAATAAAAGAATATTTGTTTGTTTTAAACGTAGAAAGTTTGCGTCCCAATAAATTTTCCAGATTTGTAGTGTGTTTCCAATAAAAAATTACATATAGGTCTGGCCAGACCTATTCGCCCTCTAGTGTTTCAAAATTCGTCCGCCAGGACAAGGGTTAATGAACATTCCATGCAACTATATAGTTGTAAACCCAATTGCTCTTCATAATTAATACTAATCCGTTCAAATAAATAAATAAAATTATTTTTAAAACCGTATTTCTTACATTATTTTTATGGGTCTGGGCAGACCCTTATGATGCACTTACCGCATCATAAGGCACCGAACATCGGAGGGTTAAATGCAAGATACAAATTAAAATAATATTTGAATTCCCAAGTGCCATATTAAACAAATTTACCACGCGATTCGTGGTATATTTACAGAAGATAACTTTCATTCCTTTTTTATACGGCTTTTTTCATTGACTGATATTTATACTTTTGTTGTTTTTATTAATGCTATGTATGCATACATTTATGTATTTTTTGTTTATGATTGTTTTTAATAAATGAATTGTTACTGTTACATCGAAAAAATTAAGTCTTTTTAATAAAATTTTTAGTTATAAACATTTTGAGTTCATCGTGTGTATTTAAAAAAAAATTTGGTCCACTTTTTGTCATTTTGGTCCTTTTTCTGAAAATTTTTGGTCCACAAAATTTTTTGGGTGCGGCAACCGTGGTTGACAGCGTTGGCGTTGAAAAAACAACTGTGGCTTGAAATCCAATTTTTATGGCTTTGTGCAGGCTACTAATACATACATACATTCAGTTATTCTAGGATAATTAATTACCCAATGAAATTTTGAGCCATTACTAGTTTTTTTCTGAACTGTTGCAAAATATATTTTGAATACAAATAATGTGAATAAGAAACTGTAAACAAACAAATGTCAAAGCGTTAAACTCCAGTTTAAGGAGCAATGAGAATATATGTACGAGTATATGATTAGAGAAGGAATAAGTGTAATTGTAGAATAGTAATTCTAATCACAATTTCGAAGGTTTCGGCGTTGGTATAGCAGTTTCAAAACGCCGAAACCATGCGAGTAAAAATAAAAGAAATAAAAAGAAAAAATGCGTTTTCGCAAAAATCAGAAGTGGGATAATAGGTATAATTTATGTTGCTGGTTAGAATAGACGTCCGCAAAAATAAATCATTTTTGTTTTACTATAATATTAACCCTAAAAAGGGTTATCTAGCGCCGATTCACCCTTTCAGTAACCAACGGCCTCCAGCTATATCAAGGGACAAGCCAACATCCACAGGCGCCGAGCTCGATATCGTGGCTCCGATACCCGCCCAAGGGGTGCTACTCCCGGTGAGAAAGCAGAACTCACACCCAGTCGGTGACCTATTCTATGCAAGGACTCATGGGTTCGTGAGCCGAGCGGCATCGGCTCGAAAAATTAAGTAAATGCTGACTTTAGTCAAGGCCCCAAGGCGTAGGCCAGACGATATCTCAGAGCATATCTGCGCAAAGTACTGCAGTACGGTTAGCCCCTATCCTCCTAATAGGAGTGCCGAAAGTGACAGTAGTTAGAAACATTTGGTTACCCAATATGTTGTTATTTTGTTGTCCTTGTGTCATTCTGCTACACCTTTGCCAAATAGATCAGTTTTGTACACAAATTCGCAAGACTTTCATGAAGCCAACATATTTTTGGAGCATAAAACGTTGCAAAGCCTCTTTATAAAAGACGTAGGGTCCCAGATGGCGTTCGTCTTGATGGTCAAGGCCACATAATTATATCTAATGCAAATCAAATAAGATGTGCAGAATGCCATAAAAATACCACCAAAAAGTGTCGAAAATGTGATGTGCGCTGTCACACCAACTGTTTTGAGTCTTTTCATTCTTAATTCGGTTTATATTTATCTTAATTCAATTAATTACTAAGTGAAATCTGAACTGAATTTACAATTTTTCTTAATAAAACTGAAGTCATAATTTTTATCAACTTAGCCACTTAATATTTTTTACTGCTCCCTGGCATGGCCAGCGCCCCAACAACAAGCCTAAAGCACTTACACATTGGGGTGTCATAGTAAACCAAGGTTGCTTTCCTCCCTTCAAAATTTTTCTTTAAAAGTTGGGATTATATGGGTTAAAGTAAATCGCAGTAAAATATTAGAAAAAGCAATGTCTCTGAATTTTGGCATATTTTGAAAGTTGTAGTATTTACAGCGTAAATTTTTGACATACGCGTTCTTCTTACCTCTTATCTCTTTCCAAATCACATTTGGCACAATTATTCGATAACTCGAATCTCCACATCAAGTGCCTAATATTTCGATACTTATCGCACATCTCCAACAAATATATCGCTTGTTAGTGATCATTAGCCTCAAAAATAAATTGTCAATATCACTCAGTCAAGAAAGTCGTAAGAATTGCATATACTTGAAAAAATTAAATATGTGTGATAAACGAAATCGGTTTTGTTCGACAACAAGTAAAACCAGTCAGTAAGTATGCATTTCTTGTAGAACTTCTCTACCTAAATATATATGAATACTTTCGTAAAATATTAGAAAATATACCTGGAATGATATAGATGAGGAAGAACTGTGTGCCTTTTTTGGTATTTTGGGAAGTCATAATTCAAGCTCGGAGGACTTAACCATGCTCTGGAAAACTAATGCCAATCCGCTGTATAGAGCCACAATGTCTTTAAAAAGATTTTCAGAAATATTACGTTTTATACGTTTTGACCAAGAAAATACCAGAGAAAACAGAATGCAAGCAGATAAAGCAGCTCCAATTTCTGAGATTTTTAATATGCTTAATACCAATTTGCGAGCCAGTTACAGACCACGGGAGAATCTTACAATTGATGAGCAGCTTTTCCCCTTTCGAGGTCGCACTAAGTTTACACAGTACATGCCCTCCAAACCAGCTAAATATGGTATAAAACTATGGTGGATATGTGACTCTCAAACATATTAGAGTAACTTCGGGTATTATGGTATAGGCGGCTAATATGGTACACCTGCTTTTCTCTTAAACTACTTGCGCTATGGCAACGCCGACTTCGAAATCAGCTGTTAAATAAAGAAAGAGTAATAGAAAAAAAATTACAAAACTGACAGCTGTTCAGTTCTCTCTCAGTTGTTAAAAACCCGTGGTTTCGCATGACTGACTTGTTAAGATAGTGTAGCAAAAACGGTTTTTTCACGTGGTAGCAACAAACTTATCAAAACAAATATATTGTTAATCGATAAAATAAAGTCCATATTTCATTATAAAAAGGTGAGTTTTAAGCTAAATAAAGGTTTGGTCATAAAAAAAATTAAAAGAACAGAAAACTAAAAAAAGCGTCTAATATGGTACACTTGTGACCGGCCAATATGGTATAGTGTACCATATTACCCTTCTGTATTATCAATAGGTTATTGCTTAAATTTAATGGTGGAATCTTACAGCAATCATGCCGAATTAAAGGTTTACGAAGGCAGTGGAGTAGCGAAAACATGCGCAAGGCCATTGCCGCTGTAAGGAACGATGAAATGGGTATTTTACTGGCCGCAAAAGTCTTCGATGTTCCGCACACCACACTGCAGCACATGGCTAGAAGTGAAAAGCCTACAGAGGAGCTTCTTTCAGCAAAACTCGGACGAAAACCAGTCTTTACCCCAGAGATGGAAAGCGATATAGTTAAATACGCTTTGGAGATGGAGTCTCGCTTTTGGGGGCTAACGAGATGGGATTTGAGGTCGCTTGCATTCCAAATTGCAACAAGAAACGACATACCGAATAAATTTAATACTTTGCAAAAATGTGGAGGAAAAGACTGGCTTTACGCATTTTGCAAAAGACATAGAGAAAAATTAAGCTTTCGATCACCAACTGGTACATCGTTTGATAGAGCAAAGGGATTTAATCGTGAAAATGTGGCTTCGTTTTTCAACTTATTGGAAAGTGAATATATCAAACACAATTTTTCAGCGACAAGTATTTGGAATGTAGACGAAACAGGATTGCCAGTGGTGCAGTCTCGACAACCAAAAGTAGTCGCACAAAAAGGAAAAAGGCAAATAGGCGTTATGACTTCCGCAGAGCGCGGATCCCTCATTACTGTTATAACGTGCATGAGCGCTGGTGGATCCTCCGTGCCGCCATATTTTATTTTCCCAAGGAAAAACAATCATCCACTCCTTATGAAGGATGCACCACCTGGAGCAAAATCGTCGTGTCATCTTTCTGGATGGGTGCAAATACCATTTTTTACAGAATGGTTTAAACATTTTTTAGAGTTCACAAAGCCAAGCAAACAACAACCCATTTTACTCATTTTAGATGGGCATTATAGTCACACGAGAAATATTGAATTATTGGACTTAGCCCGTAAAAATGGAGTTGTTATTCTCTCCTTGCCTCCACACTCTACACACAAATTGCAGCCATTGGACAAAACTTTCATGGGTCCACTTAAGGTATACTATAGTGACGAAGTAAGGCGTTTTACACGCGATCAAGGACGGAAGGTAACTCTATGTGATTTGGTTGGACTGTTCACAAAAGCTTATTTGCGCGTTCAAACTGGCCAAATAGCTATCAGTGGATTCAGAAGTACTGGAATTTTTCCGTTGGACAAACAGATTTTTTCGGAAGCTGATTTCATAGCATGCGAAATGGAAAATGAGCAAACTGATTGCATTTCAGTCCAGGATGTAGATAAGGATAGAGCTATACCTGAATCTAGAGGTTCACTGCCTGCAGTCGAAGATTCCGTGGCCAGTACAAGCACTGGATTATCACCACGTATCTTTCCATCATCAGGTTCTGCCAATGTTGCAAATGCTGGTGAGAATTCTATATCTATATTTTTTTCTATAAGCATTCATTCAGCATTTAATTTTTCCACAGGTGATGTTACTTCGAATGCAGCTAAAAAAACATATAACACCTTGGGAGATTTCTCCTCCGAAGAACCGTAAGCAACAGAGGTAGCAAATCTAAGCCGACAGTTTTGACCACATCTCCGTATAAAGCAGAGCTACAACAAAGCTTGATTAAAGTAGACAAACGTAAGTCTAAGACATTGAAGCCAGTCGAAAAGAAGAAAACATGTGCTCGCAAAAAACAACGGCGAGAGTCTACTACTGACTCGGATCAAAGCGTATGTTTAGATGAATCGGATGGAAAGGAAGAGTTCCCTGACGCTCCTCCCTCAAAAAAAAGTTTGTGCAATTTCTGTAATGGGCGCTGGGAAGACGACACAGAAGATCAAACATGGACCTCGTGTTTACAATGCGAAATAATCTGGGCTCACAATAAATGCATTCCGAAAAGAATGCCACTCTTGCATCTAAGCTAAGAAATGCTTTTTCGCTCATTAACAAGTGTAATTTAACACAAAATTTTTTATACATTTTTTTTTTAGAATGAATTTGGTTTTTTCGTTAGCCTAAAAGGCTTTTTTGACATAAATTCGGTGCCAAGGTGCTATATTGTTAATTTTATTTACATTTTTTAATAAAAAATTCACTATAACTAATCATTTGTTTTACTAGATAACTATCTTTTTGGTTTATATATAGCCGTAATATTGGTAGGGTAATATGGTATAGTATACCATATTAAACGAATCATGTATACCAAATTACGCGCACGTTTTTCGAAGTGCCAATTTTGGACTTTTTTTATATTTTTGCTCATAAATAACACTACTCGACAAATTTTGATCAACTTTAGTCTCCAAGAATAAAATAGTCCTTTCCTAAAGTGAAATTTTCTCCTGATTCCGAATATGACTTCCATTTCCTTGTGGCAGATCTAGTTTCCGAGATATCGGCGAAAATATGAAAATTCCCATTTTTGCAGAACACTACTTCATATAGGTACGGCAAAAATTTGCATTTTTCATTTTTTCGTTTTTAACTGTTGAATTATGCATTATACTAATTCCCATAAAAATTTCTTGCCTTCTTCGCCCTCAAGTATCTTCAGTAGTTTGGCCACTATGCCAAAAAACGTTCAAAAAATGTTGAAAAAAAAACGAAATTTTTTACACAATTTCAGATTTAACCACTTTAAAATCGGAAAAATTCTATTGACGAAAAAAAGTTAGCCCTCCTATGTTGTAGGTAATTTAACTACGAAAATTTTAAGCATACCAGTACAACAATCGGACGTGCCATTGAAACTATAGCCCTGTTAACTTGCAAGCGTCTATCCTACAATTTTAGTATTACTCTGATAAAATTGGCGAGACATTTTATTTGGTCACTCTACCTTAGGGTCTAATAAATTTAAAAAGACATCAAGTATTTAATTGTCACTACTGTTTGTTGTAAATTTTGTTTTGCAAATTGTAGTGCAAATTTATACATACTATATCGGTAGATGTGTTTACGAAATGGCTTGTTGCAAAAGAGATTTTAAATGTAAAAATAATCCGGATGATTTTTGCTTTATTTGCGGACATTATATTTTCGGAAACTCAGCTCGGAAAATAAATAATTCTGTCAGAGATGCATACTTTCATTATTTCGGTTTCTGTGTAAAAAATCTCGATAAATCTTGGACACCTAATTTTATTTGCGCCTCCTGTAGATTAACTTTAATGAGATGGGTATCGGGTAAAGGTCATAACATGAAGTTTGGTGTTCCAATGATGTGGACTGAACCCTTTAACCACGACCAGTGCTATTTTTGCGTGATAGACCTTAAAGGTAAAACGAGAAAAAAGAGGAAATTAATAAGTTATCCAAATGTGGCATCAGCTAAAAAACCAAAACTACATGACCATACCTTACCCATACCTAGACCGCCTATAAGTTTTGAAGCCTCAAGCGAAAGTGACTCCGAAGCAGATAATTCAGAAAGTGGACAAGAAGGAGAGATCCCACATCGAGTCTCACAAGCCGAACTTAATGACTTGGTCAGAGATTTGAAATTATCGAAATTTGATAGCGAAGTTCTAGGATCTCGTTTGCAGCAATGGGGCAGCCTGGGCCCTTCGACAAGTACTTCCAAATTTCGAAATAGACACAAGACTTTCTCTTCTTTTTTTACTAAAAGTGAAAATATTTGCTACTGCAATGATGTTCAAGGTTTATTTGAAGCACTAAAATTAGAAAATAAAGTGGATGATTGGCGCTTGTTTATAGACAGTTCAAAGCATAGTTTAAAAGCAGCATTACTCCATAAAGGTAATTCGTTACCGTCAATACCAGTGGCACATTCTGAGAATACTAAAGAAACTTATTTAAGCATATCAAATTTACTTGAGCTCATTCAATATAAACAATTTAATTGGAAAATTTGTGCGGACTTAAAGGTAAGCAGTTTCGGTGGTACAGTTTAAAATAAATAGTATATGAAATACATCCTAGGTTGTAGCTATAGTTCTCGGACTTCAAGGAGGTTTCACTAAATATTGCTGTTTTCTCTGTCTTTGGGACAGCCGTGCTAGAGAAACCCATTATATTCAGGAAAACTGGCCACCAAGAGCTGAGTACGAACCAGGTGCCTTCAATATCGCAAACCCGCCTTTAGTAAATCCCGAACGAGTTATTTTGCCAGCACTTCACATCAAATTAGGATTAATGAAAAATTTTGTAAAGGCTTTAAATAAGGACGCGCCATCCTTCCAGTACCTAACGAAATTTGTCCCTAAAATAACTCAAGCCAAATTAAAAGAAGGTATATTTGTTGGTCCGCAAATTAGAAAGTTGCTGAAAGACGAAAATTTTGCGAATCATTTATCATCAGTAGAAGCAGCGGCTTGGGACAGCTTTAAGCAAGTCGTTAGTGGGTTTCTTGGCAACAACAAAGATCCCAACTATAGAGAGATGGTCAAAGCCTTGTTGAAAAACTACAGTGCTATGAAATGCAACATGTCCCTCAAAATGCATTTTTTGCATTCACATTTGGATAATTTTCCCGCAAACCTAGGTGCTGAAAGTGATGAACAGGGTGAAAGGTTTCACCAAGACCTCATGATTTTTGAAAAGCGTTACCAAGGTTTTTGGAATGAAGAAATGATGGGAGATTATTGCTGGACAATAATACGGGAGACAAACCCAGAAAATTATAAACGGGTAGTTAGAAGTACCCACGTCCCTCACTATTGACCACCACGGTAAAATCGCTCAATTTGACTTTTTTAGATGTAGATATGTATGTATTTAATGTTGTTGTCGTTCGGATTAAGACCTTTAAAATTCGGCAGTAGATTGACGTCCTACTGTCTCTTGAGGTTCAGATTGAGCACTGACTGGGAGTGACAACTGGGCTACAGCAGCACTGTATATGGTGCGGTGTACCTGGGATCTAACATGGGTGGGGGCGGATTGTGGGGTCCCCACCTATTTTGGGTCTTCTGTGAAAGCGGCAAAGGTTGGAGGTGAGTTTTTGATAGAATAGACTTCGTGCGGCGTGGGGTGAGCAGTTACCGATTTAGGGCTTGAGCTGTGTGGAACTCTGATAGCGGGCGAAGTCAGTGACTCTATGAAGTAACAAACCTTCCACTACCATAGTAACAGAAACAGGGAAGCCGATGGGAACACCAGAAGCCAGGCTGTGCGTAGTCAGAATGTCGCCCACCGGTGTAACGTCCGTTCTTTAAGACTTATGATAGTCAAGATAGACCCGTTAGCAACAAAATGGTAAATAAAGTTAATTATGGCTATAATTTCGGAAACAATTAAATACCCCACACAAACCCAAAACGCAAATAATACATATGGACTAATGATTATGACTTACGATGAACTTGTAGTTATGAGAGCGGGGCCTCCTTCTCCGCTCGACTTGTTGGCACAAGGGATCGAACCAAACCCGGGTCCAAATGGTCGGGAGCAGCAGGCTGCACTCTCACCCTCGCCATCCTCTACATCCATAGGCGCTCGGCAACGAACCCCCCCCCCCCCCCCCCCCCCCCCCCCCAAGTTAGACAGCGGCAATTGAGACCGTCTCTATCACTAGCCAGTTTGGACTCTCAATATAGTAGGAGTAGTGAGTCAACCGAGGATATACAATACGCTGCGGTACCTAATTTCAAATCAACATATAGGGAAGTTGACTACTACTGGAGTGACGACGTAGTCGTATGTAGTAAGTGGGAGAAAAACGGTCGACCAGATGTCGTAGAAGTTGAGTTACCAAGGGGATACTATAGGTTGCAAGCGCAAGTGTCCTGTGGTGGTAATAGCACTGTGGATGTCACACTTTTACAGGCATCGACTCCCCCTATGGAAGACCTAATAGCGTCATTCCCTTATGCTACTCATGGCACCCAAAAATGTAGGTTCGTGGTGTCCCATCCTAAGGGCACAGTGAGGATAGTAGTACGGCCGGCTGCCAAGAGTAAGGACTTATCCGGTGGCGTAACACTTATACTGAATATGCGTCAACAGGAGACACCACTATCAGCAACCGTACCGCGAATAGGGGAGGTGGGCCTCGTGAGGAAAATAGAAGAACTCGTACTCTTATCGAATATAACGAATAAGCACTTAGGCGATTCTCATCCCTTTTGGGTAACTGAAGTACCGCAGAAGTACAGGCAGTGGGTCAGAGATCTATCTGTTGAGGGAATCGAACCCAACCCCGGCCCACCAACCCTTGCTGATTTTATAATCAGTAGACATAAGGCACAGGGCCACAGTAAATATATCGAGTCACTCCTTGTGTTGGTAGATCCCGTACTACGGAACAACCCCTTCTCTACTCTGTCTTTGTTCCAAGACGACGCGACCCAAAAGGTAATCAGTGGCATCGCCGAATGGAATGACGATATACGAGAGGTCTGCGGGACAAATAAGGTACAGAAGCAGCGCAAGTCGCCTAACCTAGACGCTACAAAAGGAACCTCGGGTGTAGATACCCGGGATGACAATCGAGTGAAGTTTAGGCCACCCCTAACTGCGGAAGACCGCGAGAGAAACTTATTATCTGTGGCGAAGAGGATAGCTAACAAAGTTTCATCCGACGGACACGATAAGTATAAAGCTATTGTGTACTGGATGAGGAAGAGACCACCCAGGAAGCTACTGGGGATGGTTATCAAACTATTGGGCATAGAGACCCCCGAACCCATCCTCGGTCCCTATTCGTACTGTTTGTATGCATACACCAACAACGTTGGCACCCAGGAAATATTCGATACATATATAGACGCCCTTGACCCAAATGGCCATACAAATGCTGATGACAGGTCACAATTATTTACTGTCATGTTTACCGGTATCCCATACATTGCTGGGGCCGCGCGTATACACAATAAAGTCATGCATGCTCTGAATGGCAATATATTTGTGAAAGGATTCAATGAAGTTAAGGACAGCCCTAACTGGAAAACTATAGTCAGAACCCCACTAGGAGTGGAATCTCGTGGGCGTCATATATCTGATTATGAGACATACTTTTCATCGTATGCTCGGATTTCCGGGCCAAATGTCACTGACTTACGTGACATGGATGGGGCAGCGTCATCATACGTGACTGTGAATAACACGGTGGTCGATGGAAAGAAAGTTCGCTTTCCGTCTTCACCACTATACCCTATGGCTTTATACGACCCTAACGATGTTGCACTAACCTGGCTTGGTAGAGTATCGTTCTAACTTATTAACCGATACGGCCAAATGTACTGAATTAAAACAGGCTGTCCAGAACGCAGCATCAACTAGGTTTAGGGCAACCGATATAGACGCATCAGGATTTATGTCGCTAGACGTGGCCAATATTGCGAGGGAATCAATCGCTAAAGGGTTCACAATGGAAGCACCTGTCATGAAGTGGGTCATGCTTACCGATATATTAGGTATAGCCGGTAACAACAATATACCCCGATCTATCTTTATGAATATAGATGGTTCATACCCAATCGACCCCGTTGCCATGACTCTTGAAAGTGGTGACTCTATAATTAGTACCACTGAGGTTAGCAAGACCAACTTTCCCTTCGTAACTGGCAGTGGAACTATAAGGTTTCACTTGTCTTTGGAGACAGTTGATGCCAGGAGACGGTCATCAGCGGTCTTTGCTCCACCATTACTTTTCCAAAATTCCGTCGACCCACAAGTCAACTTGATGCTATTTGTAGTGGGTTTGGTAGAATGGCCTTTTACTCTATTCTCTTTATCGTGCGAGACACAAAGTAACGATAACACCCCCGTGGTGCTTGATTACATGCATAGGGCTTGCCTAACGAGGGTACCTGGCCCGATAGATATTGACATCATTCTCCCTCGACGAACATCGGAACACAAGCCGCGTACAAATATAGAGGCGATAAGGTTATCTCAGATTAGCCCGACTACCACAGTGAGCGGCTCTGTGGTCCCTTGTACATTTACCGTGGATATTAATAGCCAACAGGATAATAACTTAACTGACTATTTAAAAACTCATGTCTTGCAACTGACTCAGGGGTTAGTTTATAACTTCTTATCAATGCTAAATACTAAATACTCTATATCTCATACTGTCGAGATGTGCCACGATATTTACGTAGCGGCCGCCTACACGTACCCCCAGTTGTTAGATAGTACAGAAAGCTTACACTACCCGGGTCGTGGAGAGTGGGTAGCATCACCCGTTGATCCGGGTTTTATCGACTTAACAGACACTGCGACCGTTTGGGGGGGGTATCTTACCAAGGACCGCGACGAGAAAAGGTCCCTGGGTCGACGCGAGAAAGCCGACTTTCCAATTGTATGATTTTTCATACCAAGGATGGAATAAAGTGGTCTTAGGGTTGGCTGTTAGCGAGGACACCGCACCATGTCCAAACAGTTCTTTGTCCCCAACCATAGGCCAGGCGAAACAGGTGTATTGGTCGGTATTGAAGAGTATGATGTTAGGTGTTACCTCACAGGTGGTCTTCTCAACTATAGGATTGACTTCTGACGCCTGGGATAGCGCGGTTAGTACTGTCCAATCTAGGGCTATGCAAGCTATGACTAGGATGATGTTCTGCGACGAGTTGAGGCCTGGAGAGCTATCACCTGCACCGATGGGCAACATATTCTCAGCTGTCCACCAGCATTTATTTAGTGTACAACTGGTATCGACCACAGCTACAATCGGGGCTAGGGCACATCGTATCACTTGCTTTAGTAGGCAGGTTCTACCCAGGAAGTTTATTAAGGTTTTAGGCAAGTACGACCTCGCCACACGATCAGTTGAGAAAAGTGGCTTATATACCCCAACCCTAATGGCTGACGTGTTCGTGAATATACTGACCGAGAAAAACATTAAATTCATAAGAAATATGCTACCAGCTTACGCAAATTCCGGAACTATGGGATTCTGTAGCGGTATGGTCCCAAAAAACATGAATCGGTCAGGTGAGATGGGTCCATATGTCGACCATGATACAGCGGACGGCATAGCTCCAGTTAATAAGACGTTTGCATTGTCGGACGAACACATGTGGAATAACCGACTGTTTATGACTAGTGGACCACTAAAAGTAGTTGACCACACAACAACGGTTGTCGAAGAACGCCACGGAAATATAAATCCGAGGCAAAGAAAGACTTGCGATACTATGGACACCGATATTAGCCCAGAGTGTGTTAGTAGAATGGACACAGCTGGATGTTGTACGCTAACTTTCCCATCGATAACCAAACACGCCTTATTGCCAATACCAGTCGTGGGGGCAGACCGCAGGATGACATTGTCACTAGCCCAGCAGCAATGTTGTCCCCTTTCGAGAGAATGTTGGCGTATAGAGGGTTGTGCGGTATTGACTAATACTGAAGCTGAAACAAGTGGGGATGACTTTTGGGGTGCCTTACTGCCCGCAACATAATATTCTCGCAAATAGTTAGATATTTTAAAATCTTTGACACGACTAAAACACCATCACTTGACTTTCTAACATACACAGCCGAAATCCAAGAACTAGACAAACCATATCTTACGCCATTGGAACGTAAAAGAGTTCGTAGTTTAACAAACGGTTTGTACGATTACTCAGAACAAACTTTGGCTTCCTTGTTGAAAACATTTATAGTAGATAAGACAGACACAACAAAATTCCGTACAATTGACTGGTCTCTACCTGAGACTGAACTCGAAAAAATATTCATCCCATCATGTAAACTACAGCTAAACCTTCGGAGGCTCAGATCCGGCTCGAAGGACCAGTGAATAGCTGAGTGAAGAGCTAGGCCGGTTTTCCGTAGAGCGGGGAAAATAAGAGTATAAACAATTGGATTAAAATATAGTTTATTAAAAATATTTCATGGAACTCAACTTACCGCGTCTGTCTGCTGTGTGGATCGCCAAAAGAAAGGGGCAGAAGCAACGACTTCCTTTAACTTCAGAGAGGCCGAAGTTTTTGAACAGAGCTTTTTGACGAAAGCGGTAAGTTAGGGTTGCCATTTGGCGAACGGAGTGAACATACTGAATTGCTGATTTATACTCATATTACTCAATTGAATACAGTTTAACGTGCAAACATATGTCTATAATAAAACGTTATAAAAAAATAAACACCTAGTTTGAATAAAAATTGTCTCTATAAAAAAATTGTAGGATAGACGCTTGCAAGTTAACGGGGCTATAGTTTCAATGGCACGTCCGATTGTTGTGCTGGTATGCTTAAAATTTTCGTAGTTAAATTACCTACAACATAGGAGGGCTAACTTTTTTTCGTCAATAGAATTTTTCCGATTTTAAAGTGGTTAAATCTGAAATTGTGTAAAAAATTTCGTTTTTTTTTTCAACATTTTTTGAACGTTTTTTGGCATAGTGGCCAAACTACTGAAGATACTTGAGGCAGGTGAAGGCAAGACATTTTTATGGGAATTAGTATAATGCATAATTCAACAGTTTAAAACGAAAAAATGAAAAATACAAATTTTTGCCGTACCTATATGAAGTAGTGTTCTGCAAAAATGGGAATTTTCATATTTTCGCCGATATCTCGGAAACTAGATCTGCCACAAGAAAATGAAAGTCATATTCGGAATCAGGAGAAAATTTCACTTTAGGAAAGGCCTATTTTATTCTTGGAGATTTTTTTTGTCGAGTAGTGTAATTTTTTTTTTATTGTAACGCAATTCTTGTTCCATATTCTTGTAGCCAATACTTTACTGATAATATGCACAAAATTTGGAAAGCTTAGAGTGCGTATCTTGTGAGTTATACCCAAAAAGAAATAGGTATACCATAATACCCGAAGTTACTCTATTACTAATATTTATATTATTATTATTAGATCGTACCTTTGCACCATTTTTATTAATATAATTATTACCACTATGCATAAAAGAACGCCTTCTAACCTTATAAGTAAGGAGAAATCTTATTACAAAGCAACAGTTGAAAAGTACCGCAAAGTTAACGAATCCTCTACTAGGTTAGAAAGCGATGACATACCATCCACCAGTAGAGAAGCATTTCGTCATATGTTAGAAAATGATATACCGTCCAACAGTAAGGAAGTATTTTCTGATTTAGATGCTGAGGCATATCATAGCGATGACGAGAATGACCGATTTTTGTTTGAAGATGTTTATGGTGAAGACAGAGCGGAAGAATCTGGAAACCAAGATTTAAGAGATGAAATATGTAGGGGCTTAAAAACCTGGGCAATAAAAAATAATACTTCGCAAAATAGCCTTACGAACCTCCTACACACCTTAAATAAGGCGGGACTTCACGCTTTACCCTTAAGTGCTAGAACGATTTTAGTCACAAATAGATAAGTAATTGAAATTCGATCTTTTCCTGAGGGTGATTTTTTGTATTTAGGAATACAATATAATTTTAATTTCAAAGACTTTTTAGAAGAAACAGCAAGAATTTCGATAGATGTTGGCAAGGGCGTCGCCAGGTAAGGGCAGGGAAGGGCTGTTGCCCCCCCCCTAGAGTTCTAGCCATAGATATACAATGTACGAGGGCGGGTCAATAAGTCCGTGACTTTTTGAATTTCTGACCTCTTTACTGAAAAAACAACACTACTCCCGTCAACAGGCATCTGTCAGTTGACTCCTGCCAAAATTTGAACTTGCTGCGTCAGTTAGTTTGTGTTTGACAGCTATCTTTATCAGACTACCCACTAATTTGAGGAGAAAATGGAAAAAAGCGAATTTCGTGTGCTTATTAAGCATTATTTTTTGCGAAAAAAACCATTACCGAGACCAAGGCTAAGCTTGATAAATACTATGGGGACTCTGCACCATCGATATCTATGGTAAAAAAGTGGTTTACTGAATTTCGTTGTGGCCGTACAAGCACTGAAGATGTCGAACGTTCTGGACGCCCAGTTGAGGTCTCTACACCCGAAACAATCGAAAAAATTCACGATATGGTGTTGGCCGACCGAAGATTGAAAGTGCGAGAGATTGTGGAAGCCGTAGGGATCTCGCATGGCTCAGTGGTTTCAATTTTGAATGATCACTTGGGCATGAGAAAGCTTTCCGCAAGATGGGTGCCGCGTTTGCTCACAGTCGACCACAAACGCAATCGTGTAACAACTTCACAGGAAGGTTTGGCGTTGTTTAATCGCAATATGGAGGAGTTTTTGCGCCGTTTTGTAACCGTGGGCGAAACATGGATCCATCACAATACACCAGAGACCAAACAACAGTCAAAACAGTGGGTTTCTAAGGGTGAATCGGCGCCAAAGAAGGCCAAGGTGGGTTTGTCAGCCAATAAAGTTATGGCGACTGTTTTTTGGGATGCACACGGGATAATCCACATTGACTACCTTCAAAAGGGAAGAACAATCAATGGAGAATATTATGCCAACTTATTGGACCGATTTAATGACGATTTGAAGAAAAACCGACCTCATTTGGCCAAGAAAAAAGTTCTTTTCCACCAAGACAATGCAAGGGTGCACACATGTGCAGTTGCCATGGCAAAAATCCATGAATTGGGCTATGATAAACAATTTAATTGGAAAATTTGTGCGGACTTAAAGGTAAGCAGTTTCGGTGGTACAGTTTAAAATAAATAGTATATGAAATACATCCTAGGTTGTAGCTATAGTTCTCGGACTTCAAGGAGGTTTCACTAAATATTGCTGTTTTCTCTGTCTTTGGGACAGCCGTGCTAGAGAAACCCATTATATTCAGGAAAACTGGCCACCAAGAGCTGAGTACGAACCAGGTGCCTTCAATATCGCAAACCCGCCTTTAGTAAATCCCGAACGAGTTATTTTGCCAGCACTTCACATCAAATTAGGATTAATGAAAAATTTTGTAAAGGCTTTAAATAAGGACGCGCCATCCTTCCAGTACCTAACGAAATTTGTCCCTAAAATAACTCAAGCCAAATTAAAAGAAGGTATATTTGTTGGTCCGCAAATTAGAAAGTTGCTGAAAGACGAAAATTTTGCGAATCATTTATCATCAGTAGAAGCAGCGGCTTGGGACAGCTTTAAGCAAGTCGTTAGTGGGTTTCTTGGCAACAACAAAGATCCCAACTATAGAGAGATGGTCAAAGCCTTGTTGAAAAACTACAGTGCTATGAAATGCAACATGTCCCTCAAAATGCATTTTTTGCATTCACATTTGGATAATTTTCCCGCAAACCTAGGTGCTGAAAGTGATGAACAGGGTGAAAGGTTTCACCAAGACCTCATGATTTTTGAAAAGCGTTACCAAGGTTTTTGGAATGAAGAAATGATGGGAGATTATTGCTGGACAATAATACGGGAGACAAACCCAGAAAATTATAAACGGGTAGTTAGAAGTACCCACGTCCCTCACTATTGACCACCACGGTAAAATCGCTCAATTTGACTTTTTTAGATGTAGATATGTATGTATTTAATGTTGTTGTCGTTCGGATTAAGACCTTTAAAATTCGGCAGTAGATTGACGTCCTACTGTCTCTTGAGGTTCAGATTGAGCACTGACTGGGAGTGACAACTGGGCTACAGCAGCACTGTATATGGTGCGGTGTACCTGGGATCTAACATGGGTGGGGGCGGATTGTGGGGTCCCCACCTATTTTGGGTCTTCTGTGAAAGCGGCAAAGGTTGGAGGTGAGTTTTTGATAGAATAGACTTCGTGCGGCGTGGGGTGAGCAGTTACCGATTTAGGGCTTGAGCTGTGTGGAACTCTGATAGCGGGCGAAGTCAGTGACTCTATGAAGTAACAAACCTTCCACTACCATAGTAACAGAAACAGGGAAGCCGATGGGAACACCAGAAGCCAGGCTGTGCGTAGTCAGAATGTCGCCCACCGGTGTAACGTCCGTTCTTTAAGACTTATGATAGTCAAGATAGACCCGTTAGCAACAAAATGGTAAATAAAGTTAATTATGGCTATAATTTCGGAAACAATTAAATACCCCACACAAACCCAAAACGCAAATAATACATATGGACTAATGATTATGACTTACGATGAACTTGTAGTTATGAGAGCGGGGCCTCCTTCTCCGCTCGACTTGTTGGCACAAGGGATCGAACCAAACCCAGGTCCAAATGGTCGGGAGCAGCAGGCTGCACTCTCACCCTCGCCATCCTCTACATCCATAGGCGCTCGGCAACGAACCCCCCCCCCCCCCCCCCCCCCCCCCCAAGTTAGACAGCGGCAATTGAGACCGTCTCTATCACTAGCCAGTTTGGACTCTCAATATAGTAGGAGTAGTGAGTCAACCGAGGATATACAATACGCTGCGGTACCTAATTTCAAATCAACATATAGGGAAGTTGACTACTACTGGAGTGACGACGTAGTCGTATGTAGTAAGTGGGAGAAAAACGGTCGACCAGATGTCGTAGAAGTTGAGTTACCAAGGGGATACTATAGGTTGCAAGCGCAAGTGTCCTGTGGTGGTAATAGCACTGTGGATGTCACACTTTTACAGGCATCGACTCCCCCTATGGAAGACCTAATAGCGTCATTCCCTTATGCTACTCATGGCACCCAAAAATGTAGGTTCGTGGTGTCCCATCCTAAGGGCACAGTGAGGATAGTAGTACGGCCGGCTGCCAAGAGTAAGGACTTATCCGGTGGCATAACACTTATACTGAATATGCGTCAACAGGAGACACCACTATCAGCAACCGTACCGCGAATAGGGGAGGTGGGCCTCGTGAGGAAAATAGAAGAACTCGTACTCTTATCGAATATAACGAATAAGCACTTAGGCGATTCTCATCCCTTTTGGGTAACTGAAGTACCGCAGAAGTACAGGCAGTGGGTCAGAGATCTATCTGTTGAGGGAATCGAACCCAACCCCGGCCCACCAACCCTTGCTGATTTTATAATCAGTAGACATAAGGCACAGGGCCACAGTAAATATATCGAGTCACTCCTTGTGTTGGTAGATCCCGTACTACGGAACAACCCCTTCTCTACTCTGTCTTTGTTCCAAGACGACGCGACCCAAAAGGTAATCAGTGGCATCGCCGAATGGAATGACGATATACGAGAGGTCTGCGGGACAAATAAGGTACAGAAGCAGCGCAAGTCGCCTAACCTAGACGCTACAAAAGGAACCTCGGGTGTAGATACCCGGGATGACAATCGAGTGAAGTTTAGGCCACCCCTAACTGCGGAAGACCGCGAGAGAAACTTATTATCTGTGGCGAAGAGGATAGCTAACAAAGTTTCATCCGACGGACACGATAAGTATAAAGCTATTGTGTACTGGATGAGGAAGAGACCACCCAGGAAGCTACTGGGGATGGTTATCAAACTATTGGGCATAGAGACCCCCGAACCCATCCTCGGTCCCTATTCGTACTGTTTGTATGCATACACCAACAACGTTGGCACCCAGGAAATATTCGATACATATATAGACGCCCTTGACCCAAATGGCCATACAAATGCTGATGACAGGTCACAATTATTTACTGTCATGTTTACCGGTATCCCATACATTGCTGGGGCCGCGCGTATACACAATAAAGTCATGCATGCTCTGAATGGCAATATATTTGTGAAAGGATTCAATGAAGTTAAGGACAGCCCTAACTGGAAAACTATAGTCAGAACCCCACTAGGAGTGGAATCTCGTGGGCGTCATATATCTGATTATGAGACATACTTTTCATCGTATGCTCGGATTTCCGGGCCAAATGTCACTGACTTACGTGACATGGATGGGGCAGCGTCATCATACGTGACTGTGAATAACACGGTGGTCGATGGAAAGAAAGTTCGCTTTCCGTCTTCACCACTATACCCTATGGCTTTATACGACCCTAACGATGTTGCACTAACCTGGCTTGGTAGAGTATCGTTCTAACTTATTAACCGATACGGCCAAATGTACTGAATTAAAACAGGCTGTCCAGAACGCAGCATCAACTAGGTTTAGGGCAACCGATATAGACGCATCAGGATTTATGTCGCTAGACGTGGCCAATATTGCGAGGGAATCAATCGCTAAAGGGTTCACAATGGAAGCACCTGTCATGAAGTGGGTCATGCTTACCGATATATTAGGTATAGCCGGTAACAACAATATACCCCGATCTATCTTTATGAATATAGATGGTTCATACCCAATCGACCCCGTTGCCATGACTCTTGAAAGTGGTGACTCTATAATTAGTACCACTGAGGTTAGCAAGACCAACTTTCCCTTCGTAACTGGCAGTGGAACTATAAGGTTTCACTTGTCTTTGGAGACAGTTGATGCCAGGAGACGGTCATCAGCGGTCTTTGCTCCACCATTACTTTTCCAAAATTCCGTCGACCCACAAGTCAACTTGATGCTATTTGTAGTGGGTTTGGTAGAATGGCCTTTTACTCTATTCTCTTTATCGTGCGAGACACAAAGTAACGATAACACCCCCGTGGTGCTTGATTACATGCATAGGGCTTGCCTAACGAGGGTACCTGGCCCGATAGATATTGACATCATTCTCCCTCGACGAACATCGGAACACAAGCCGCGTACAAATATAGAGGCGATAAGGTTATCTCAGATTAGCCCGACTACCACAGTGAGCGGCTCTGTGGTCCCTTGTACATTTACCGTGGATATTAATAGCCAACAGGATAATAACTTAACTGACTATTTAAAAACTCATGTCTTGCAACTGACTCAGGGGTTAGTTTATAACTTCTTATCAATGCTAAATACTAAATACTCTATATCTCATACTGTCGAGATGTGCCACGATATTTACGTAGCGGCCGCCTACACGTACCCCCAGTTGTTAGATAGTACAGAAAGCTTACACTACCCGGGTCGTGGAGAGTGGGTAGCATCACCCGTTGATCCGGGTTTTATCGACTTAACAGACACTGCGACCGTTTGGGGGGGGGTATCTTACCAAGGACCGCGACGAGAAAAGGTCCCTGGGTCGACGCGAGAAAGCCGACTTTCCAATTGTATGATTTTTCATACCAAGGATGGAATAAAGTGGTCTTAGGGTTGGCTGTTAGCGAGGACACCGCACCATGTCCAAACAGTTCTTTGTCCCCAACCATAGGCCAGGCGAAACAGGTGTATTGGTCGGTATTGAAGAGTATGATGTTAGGTGTTACCTCACAGGTGGTCTTCTCAACTATAGGATTGACTTCTGACGCCTGGGATAGCGCGGTTAGTACTGTCCAATCTAGGGCTATGCAAGCTATGACTAGGATGATGTTCTGCGACGAGTTGAGGCCTGGAGAGCTATCACCTGCACCGATGGGCAACATATTCTCAGCTGTCCACCAGCATTTATTTAGTGTACAACTGGTATCGACCACAGCTACAATCGGGGCTAGGGCACATCGTATCACTTGCTTTAGTAGGCAGGTTCTACCCAGGAAGTTTATTAAGGTTTTAGGCAAGTACGACCTCGCCACACGATCAGTTGAGAAAAGTGGCTTATATACCCCAACCCTAATGGCTGACGTGTTCGTGAATATACTGACCGAGAAAAACATTAAATTCATAAGAAATATGCTACCAGCTTACGCAAATTCCGGAACTATGGGATTCTGTAGCGGTATGGTCCCAAAAAACATGAATCGGTCAGGTGAGATGGGTCCATATGTCGACCATGATACAGCGGACGGCATAGCTCCAGTTAATAAGACGTTTGCATTGTCGGACGAACACATGTGGAATAACCGACTGTTTATGACTAGTGGACCACTAAAAGTAGTTGACCACACAACAACGGTTGTCGAAGAACGCCACGGAAATATAAATCCGAGGCAAAGAAAGACTTGCGATACTATGGACACCGATATTAGCCCAGAGTGTGTTAGTAGAATGGACACAGCTGGATGTTGTACGCTAACTTTCCCATCGATAACCAAACACGCCTTATTGCCAATACCAGTCGTGGGGGCAGACCGCAGGATGACATTGTCACTAGCCCAGCAGCAATGTTGTCCCCTTTCGAGAGAATGTTGGCGTATAGAGGGTTGTGCGGTATTGACTAATACTGAAGCTGAAACAAGTGGGGATGACTTTTGGGGTGCCTTACTGCCCGCAACATAATATTCTCGCAAATAGTTAGATATTTTAAAATCTTTGACACGACTAAAACACCATCACTTGACTTTCTAACATACACAGCCGAAATCCAAGAACTAGACAAACCATATCTTACGCCATTGGAACGTAAAAGAGTTCGTAGTTTAACAAACGGTTTGTACGATTACTCAGAACAAACTTTGGCTTCCTTGTTGAAAACATTTATAGTAGATAAGACAGACACAACAAAATTCCGTACAATTGACTGGTCTCTACCTGAGACTGAACTCGAAAAAATATTCATCCCATCATGTAAACTACAGCTAAACCTTCGGAGGCTCAGATCCGGCTCGAAGGACCAGTGAATAGCTGAGTGAAGAGCTAGGCCGGTTTTCCGTAGAGCGGGGAAAATAAGAGTATAAACAATTGGATTAAAATATAGTTTATTAAAAATATTTCATGGAACTCAACTTACCGCGTCTGTCTGCTGTGTGGATCGCCAAAAGAAAGGGGCAGAAGCAACGACTTCCTTTAACTTCAGAGAGGCCGAAGTTTTTGAACAGAGCTTTTTGACGAAAGCGGTAAGTTAGGGTTGCCATTTGGCGAACGGAGTGAACATACTGAATTGCTGATTTATACTCATATTACTCAATTGAATACAGTTTAACGTGCAAACATATGTCTATAATAAAACGTTATAAAAAAATAAACACCTAGTTTGAATAAAAATTGTCTCTATAAAAAAATTGTAGGATAGACGCTTGCAAGTTAACGGGGCTATAGTTTCAATGGCACGTCCGATTGTTGTGCTGGTATGCTTAAAATTTTCGTAGTTAAATTACCTACAACATAGGAGGGCTAACTTTTTTTCGTCAATAGAATTTTTCCGATTTTAAAGTGGTTAAATCTGAAATTGTGTAAAAAATTTCGTTTTTTTTTTCAACATTTTTTGAACGTTTTTTGGCATAGTGGCCAAACTACTGAAGATACTTGAGGCAGGTGAAGGCAAGACATTTTTATGGGAATTAGTATAATGCATAATTCAACAGTTTAAAACGAAAAAATGAAAAATACAAATTTTTGCCGTACCTATATGAAGTAGTGTTCTGCAAAAATGGGAATTTTCATATTTTCGCCGATATCTCGGAAACTAGATCTGCCACAAGAAAATGAAAGTCATATTCGGAATCAGGAGAAAATTTCACTTTAGGAAAGGCCTATTTTATTCTTGGAGATTTTTTTTGTCGAGTAGTGTAATTTTTTTTTTATTGTAACGCAATTCTTGTTCCATATTCTTGTAGCCAATACTTTACTGATAATATGCACAAAATTTGGAAAGCTTAGAGTGCGTATCTTGTGAGTTATACCCAAAAAGAAATAGGTATACCATAATACCCGAAGTTACTCTATTACTAATATTTATATTATTATTATTAGATCGTACCTTTGCACCATTTTTATTAATATAATTATTACCACTATGCATAAAAGAACGCCTTCTAACCTTATAAGTAAGGAGAAATCTTATTACAAAGCAACAGTTGAAAAGTACCGCAAAGTTAACGAATCCTCTACTAGGTTAGAAAGCGATGACATACCATCCACCAGTAGAGAAGCATTTCGTCATATGTTAGAAAATGATATACCGTCCAACAGTAAGGAAGTATTTTCTGATTTAGATGCTGAGGCATATCATAGCGATGACGAGAATGACCGATTTTTGTTTGAAGATGTTTATGGTGAAGACAGAGCGGAAGAATCTGGAAACCAAGATTTAAGAGATGAAATATGTAGGGGCTTAAAAACCTGGGCAATAAAAAATAATACTTCGCAAAATAGCCTTACGAACCTCCTACACACCTTAAATAAGGCGGGACTTCACGCTTTACCCTTAAGTGCTAGAACGATTTTAGTCACAAATAGATAAGTAATTGAAATTCGATCTTTTCCTGAGGGTGATTTTTTGTATTTAGGAATACAATATAATTTTAATTTCAAAGACTTTTTAGAAGAAACAGCAAGAATTTCGATAGATGTTGGCAAGGGCGTCGCCAGGTAAGGGCAGGGAAGGGCTGTTGCCCCCCCCTAGAGTTCTAGCCATAGATATACAATGTACGAGGGCGGGTCAATAAGTCCGTGACTTTTTGAATTTCTGACCTCTTTACTGAAAAAACAACACTACTCCCGTCAACAGGCATCTGTCAGTTGACTCCTGCCAAAATTTGAACTTGCTGCGTCAGTTAGTTTGTGTTTGACAGCTATCTTTATCAGACTACCCACTAATTTGAGGAGAAAATGGAAAAAAGCGAATTTCGTGTGCTTATTAAGCATTATTTTTTGCGAAAAAAACCATTACCGAGACCAAGGCTAAGCTTGATAAATACTATGGGGACTCTGCACCATCGATATCTATGGTAAAAAAGTGGTTTACTGAATTTCGTTGTGGCCGTACAAGCACTGAAGATGTCGAACGTTCTGGACGCCCAGTTGAGGTCTCTACACCCGAAACAATCGAAAAAATTCACGATATGGTGTTGGCCGACCGAAGATTGAAAGTGCGAGAGATTGTGGAAGCCGTAGGGATCTCGCATGGCTCAGTGGTTTCAATTTTGAATGATCACTTGGGCATGAGAAAGCTTTCCGCAAGATGGGTGCCGCGTTTGCTCACAGTCGACCACAAACGCAATCGTGTAACAACTTCACAGGAAGGTTTGGCGTTGTTTAATCGCAATATGGAGGAGTTTTTGCGCCGTTTTGTAACCGTGGACGAAACATGGATCCATCACAATACACCAGAGACCAAACAACAGTCAAAACAGTGGGTTTCTAAGGGTGAATCGGCGCCAAAGAAGGCCAAGGTGGGTTTGTCAGCCAATGAAGTTATGGCGACTGTTTTTTGGGATGCACACGGGATAATCCACATTGACTACCTTCAAAAGGGAAGAACAATCAATGGAGAATATTATGCCAACTTATTGGACCGATTTAATGACGATTTGAAGAAAAGCCGACCTCATTTGGCCAAGAAAAAAGTTCTTTTCCACCAAGACAATGCAAGGGTGCACACATGTGCAGTTGCCATGGCAAAAATCCATGAATTGGGCTATGAATTGCTCCCTCATCCGCCCTATTCTCCAGATTTGGCTCCGAGTGACTACTTCTTGTTCCCAAACCTGAAGAAATGGCTTGGTGGAAAAAGATTTGTCTCCAATGATGAAGTCATCTCGCAAACAAAGGCCTATTTTGAGGACCTCGACAAAACATATTTTTTGGAAGGGATAAAAAAATTGGAGAAGCGTTGGACAAAGTGTATAAGCTCAAGGGAGACTATGTTGAAAAATAAAATAATTTATTTATCAAAAAATCTGCGTTTTATTCCAAAAGTCACGTACTTATTGACCCGCCCTCGTATCTAATAAGTTAACTCACTATTTCTGCAACACTCAAAAAATAGTATATCACGAGGCTCAAAATTTGGGTTTCCCGGCATATGTAATATAAGACCGAGGTGAAGCTGAGGTTTTTGCTGGTCTTTGGTGAGCGACCCTCATCATAAACATGTGTAAAAAATAAATAATCATTCAAGAAAATAAAATTCGAGCTCATAAATTATTAAGTTAGCTACACAAAAATTCTGAAAACATAGTTAACAATAGTTAAAAGATATATTTTTCAATAACATCGATCAAAATCATCGATGTTAGCAAGAACATCGGCCAAACCATCGATGGCAAAACCATCGAACATCGAATGCTAACCATCGATGTTATCAAAACATCGAACATCGATGCTCATCCCTAGTGCCACACAAGATTGATATATTATTGTTTTATCAAACTTGGTGCCACGCAGTTCGTATTTATCAACATTATAAGCCCAAAAATTCAGAGAATAGTGAATATTGATTCAATTTCCGCGTAAAGAGACATTTAATAGATCTTCATTTCACAATATGGATATTAGGAAGTTTTTTGGTGAGTTTAATATTCGTATTTTCTGTGAAGTATTTTATGTTGTGATTTGCAGTCAATTTGAAAAGAAAACAACCTGGAGGAGCAAGCAGTGACAGTGATGAACAGAATGACAATGTACAAAAGGAAAAAGGGAATAAAATACATAAAATATCACATATTTGCAGCTCAGTCACCGCAAGTACCACAACAGAAGACCCTCAGCCGCAGCAACTATTTCACAACCGTCATATTGGCGCATATTCTTCTGATAACATGGGTAGCCTGCCGAGACCGGGCTCATCCCAAGTTCTGAACTCGAATCCTGATCTGATAACTGATGATTCCAACGAAAATGACATTGGTCGATATATCGGTCGAGCATCATTATTATCCACCGAAAAGAAAAAAGAATTGTTGGAAAGCTGTTGGATCCCTTCTCCAACGTATGACTTTGCAGAAGACGCCAAACATTTAAAAAGAAAATTTAACTATGGAATGGAATTCTTGAGGGGTTATACAAGCTACGAATTGACGTGGGAGATTTGGTTTTGAAGAAACATTTTGAGCATGGAAAAAAGAATGCAAGCTATCGATCAGCAGCTATTCAAAATGAAATTATCGGCATTTGTGGTGATGTCATTAAAGGAGATATCATAAAAAAAGTAAAAGAAGCAGAGGCATATAGTGTGCTAGCAGACGAAACAGCTGACATTTCTGGTACTGAACAACTTTCGATTGGACTGCGATATTTTGATGAGGAAACCAACGAAGTCCAAGAAATGTTTGTCGGATTTGTTGAGCTGAAAGCTCTGGATGCGAAATCTATTGCACAAACCATCGACGAGTTTCTAACAAAAGAAGACCTTAATCCAGATAAATGCGTTGGTCTTGGATTTGACGGCTGTTCGACGATGTCCGGAAAAGACGGTGGGGTGCAAGCAATCCTACGCAGAAAATACACCAAAGCCTTGTTCTTTCACTGCTCATCTCATAAACTGAATCTAGTAATCAATGATCTTAACACTCTTCCTGAAATTCGGAATGCCATGGGAACCTCAAAAGATATCATTACATTTTTTCGGGAGTCAGTTTTGAGAAGAAAATTGATTCCTAATATTTCTAAGCTTTGCGAAACACGATGGAGTGAGAAACATAAAACTATAAGACTTTTTAGAGAAAATTTCCCAGTCATATTGGAAGCCTTAGAAACATTATCGCGAGAAGGAAATAGTGCGACTCGAAAAAATGCCTTTCAGCTCCATGCAGCAGCTTCGAGAATTTCGTTTATTGTTGGCATTATTTTGATTTCTAAATACTCGGCTTTGATGGAACCTATTGTGAATGTGCTCCAATCCATAACTTTGGACGTGGTTAAGGCCTCGCAACACATGAAAAGCATTTTGCAATTGCTCAAGAGTCACCGCGAAAATCCTGAAAAAGTCACAGATGAAATTATAAAGGATGCTACGGTTGTTGCGGAGAAAATCGGTTTGGATGAGGTAATCACATCAATGCCACGCATTGTCGGGAGACAACGTCATCGAAGTAACCACCCAGCAGCAAACCCTTCCGAATATTGGACGAGGTCATTAGTAATACCATACTTGGACTCTATTATATCATCTCTTGAAATACGTTTTTCTGAAGAAAACATTCCGGCATTAGCGTTATCAAAATTACATCCGGCGCAAATGCAAACGATGTCAGTAGAAAATCTTATAGAAACTTGCGAAACCATCAGCCAGTTTTATGATCTACCGACCATAAAATATAATATTGAACTATGGCATCAATTGTGGAATAATAAATCCATCCCAACACATCTAACCGTTGTTGATGTCCTAAAACAGGCGAAAATCTTTTTTCCTGGAACAGAAAAAGCGTTGAAAATTTTAATCACACTTCTGTGCACGACATGTACAGTAGAGCGATCATTCAGCAGTCTTAGGAGGCTAAAAACTTGGCTCAGGAGCACGATAGGAGAGAATAGACTCAATGGCCTAGCGATGATGAGCGTCCATAGAAAAAGCATTTATGATAACTTTGAAAGTTTTAACAAAAAAGTCGTTGAGAAATTTGCAAAAAACCCCCGTAGATTATGTTTTAGTTAATAATTTAATTTATATTTCTTAATAAATACTTGTAATTAATAATTTTGTTTACTGGTTTTATTTATTACACAGTCAAGAGGTCTTCAAAGTTTACACTTACTTAAAGAAAGTCGCTTCATAACCTCTCGATTATACCCGTTCTTTTCGCACTTCCCATTATGCTAATATTATAAATTTGAAAATAATAATAATAATAATAATAATAATAATAATAATAATAATAATATATTTTTACTCAATCATGGGAAAATGGCCAGAGAAATTTGAATGTGCACACAGATAGATTATAGTCTGGATAAACACATATGTTACGTTTTATCCCGGACAGAAATTTAAATTCCACGCAGTTAGTCATGGGGTGGAAGGCTACTTCTCTTTATATCAACCTGCGCCCCCCTTGGGCCAGTGGCTGGCGACGCCCTTGGATGTTGGCATAGATGGCTTGAAACTATATAAAAGTTCTAATAGGGCATTGTGGCCAATTTTGGGGCACGTCGTTGGTTTTCCGAATTCGAGCCCATTTACCATCGCTTGCTTCTCAGGAATGAGTAAGCCAGCCGATGTGAATAATTTCCTTGCAGAATTTTGTGAAGAGGTAAAAATTCTGACTCACAATGGTGTAAAGGTAGGATCTAAGCAGGTTTTGAAAGATTTTAGTGTAAGACTATTTACATGCGACACACCAGCTCGCGCCTTTATAACTGGTGTGAAGTCACATACAGGGAAAAATAGCTGCCCTAAATGTGTTCAACAAGGGCAGTATATTCAAAAAAGAGTGGCTTTTTCTCAAACTGTTGGAGAATTAAGAACAGATAGTTCCTTTGAAAATAGAATAGATATAACACACCATTTAGAAGTATTTAGACAGCGTGAAATATTGCTAGAATCCGTAAATATTGCCATGGTTTCTCAATTTCCGTTCGAACCCATGCATTTAGTTGACTTAGGAGTAACTAAAAAACTACTTCAGTTGCTTATTAAGAGAGGGAACGTAATAAAAATGAATGAAAAAATAGTATTTCTAAATAACTTTGTTCCCTCTGAATTTTCCAGACGCAGTCGAGATCTGGATGAACTAAGCAACTGGAAGTCGACAGAATACCGACAATTTTTATTGTATTCTGGGTTGTTTGTTTTGAAAGACTGCGTACCGGACAATCACTATTATCACTTTCTTTTGTTGCATTCCGGTATTCGACTTCTCTCTTGTGAAAAATCTTGTCAAGTAGAATCTAATGTGGCCAATGAAATTTTAAAAGAATTTGTAAAGTTGTTTAGTAATTTGTATGGCGAACATTTAATTAGTTTCAATGTCCATGGTCTCTTGCATTTAAGTGATTGCGTTAAACAGTTCGGACCATTGGATAATTTTTCGGCTTATAAATTTGAAAATTATATGCATTATATAAAAAAACTTATTAATAATCCAAATAAAATATTACAGCAATTATATTTAAGAATAGAAGAACGACGAGATCTTACGGATTCTAGCAACATTTCAAAAGTAGATAAATTCATTATTAATTGTAAAAAGAAAAAGATAGTTTCTTTTTCAGTAAGAAAAAGGGATCCATAAAAATTGTCAGCCAACAAACCCAAACAGATAGTTTTGGTGTTGTAGTTTTGACCAAGGTTGGAGACGTTTTTAGGGAGCCCTTGGTCTCCTCATCTGGTTTAGGTATTTTAGTAGCTCAGATTATAGATGAGGGCATTGCAATTATTAAGAAAGAAGACATAGACTTTAAGTATTTTTCTATTCCAGTAGGTAACAAATTTATTTTAATACCCTTATTACATAATTTATTTTATAATTTTACTTAGATTGCATACATAATGGACTTATCATTTTTGCTGGATCAGGAAGAGGAGCTGGAGACCGGTCAGGGAAACGGTAAGACAAAATTATAATACTTTTATTTATTATATTCTCATAATATTAACATTCACATTCCACTCGTAGCAGGACAATTTCGTCGTTTTAACACTGCCCAGTCATATTCCGAGCGTATGGCCACCCAACCTGATGAAAACAGCGATGCAGGTAGATTCAATCAACAATGCGTATTTCTCTTATTTTTAATCAACACTTAATTTTTAGGAAATACAACGGTGCTGAACCAAATTTTTGCCGCCCTTGGAAGAATGGAGTCTCGGCAGGAACAAATCTTGCAAAGGCTTTCTGTTGTAGAAAGTGCTCTTGCCGAGAAAGTATGTATTACTTTTGCTAAATGCTTTAACTTTATTAAATCGTGATTTTAATTTCAGATGCCCGAACGCGCTGAAGTACAAGCCCAGGGTCAATTGCTGCGGGAGTGTAAGGTGCTCTCTGCCCAAACCCACCGCAGCGTAAGCCGTATAACCGGTGACGTGGTGAGTGAGGAGCAAATTGCTCTGCAAACTATGCTGCCCATTTCATCAGAGGAAACGCTGCAAAAGGTGGAGGAGCACCTTACAAACAAGGCTCACGCTGACGCTATGGTAAGTTGCAGTTCCTTTCTTTCTCTTATATATAATATATTTCTTTATTTAATATATATGAATATAAATTTATTTAAATTGGATTACGTTTCTAGTCGGGCATTATCTTCCAACTGAAGTCTACCAAGGGGACCGTTGAAAATGTACTGCATTCGCTGTTTAGCGATGAGTTAGTATGGATGTACAACTGCGAAGGAAAGGCTGGCAAAAGGGCTTTCATAAAGCTGAAAACAGAAGAGCTAACTCTCGGTAAATATTAACACATTTTAAAACTAGTAAAGTACTAATTGTTTAACACTAATAGCTGCATTCGCAAGTATGCATTGTGACAAAACTTTAGCTATTAAGCATTTTATATCTTTAAGCCATAATAGATGTAAGCACATTAGACGTAACTTGAACAAACCGTAGACTCATATTCTTTTTTGCTTTTTATAATATTAATTTTGGATAAGTTTTTAATTCTTGCTTCTTAATTATGTTAATTTTGTATATATTTAAAATATAAGCTATTTCTCTTTTCTCTATAATAATTTTATTTTGCATGTATAATAAATGTTGTAACTATTTTAGTATGTATTTTAACTTTCTTTTTCACTTTTACATAATAAATAACTTAATTTAATTAACAATTTTCAAAATTGGTGTTGGAATGAAATAACGAATAAATATGCGCTTAACTCAAAACCAACTCATGCTTTATTATACATATAAAATATAACTGGCTTAAACATCATAATAATAATTGATTAAAATACATATTTCATTGGAGAACTAATAATTTATTACTTTCTTTTTCAGACTGAATCCAACTGAATGAATCTACGACATAAATTTTTTCTGATAAAGTATTTAAATATAAGATAATAACATATATTTCCTTTTTTAGTTATCAATCGATGGAAAAAACAGGAAATATGTATGCAGTTACCCCACGCACCCGAGGCAACTGCAGCTGCACCAACTATGCAACTTTTCTAAATGTAAGCAGGAAAATGTAGTTATATTTGCAAAGTTTGTAAGAAAAGTAATTTTTTGTAATCGACTCAAAAAAGTTTTTAATTATTAATATATATCCAAAGAAAGGTAATTCGATTATCTTTCTTTTGATTATAAAATCGGTAAATCCGATAAAACCTTTTCTTATAAATTTTGCAACTTTTCAAATATGATAATATTTACTTTATTTTGTAACTTCTATAAATTTCACCATTTTATTTTGATTTCAGATTCGTTGGGCACAAGAGATAATTGGAGGAATTAACAGAGGTACATCAGCGGTTTGAAATCTTTAAATATATATATATATTTACGTATTTATATATGTAATAGAAGTTTTTATTAATAATATAATTTTTAATGTAAAAAATTATTTATTATTTGTATAAATACTTATTTGTAATTTAAGTTATAGTAAGGATTAGTACACATGTTTGTAATATTTAAATGATTGAAAAATAAAGAATTTATAACGTAAATGTTTTGGCTTAAAATTCTTAAAATATTTTGAAGAAAAAAGCAACCCTGCGTAGGCTGGTGAGGGGAATTAGAGGAGATCAGCTATAGTTTTTTCTTTATGGCGGTGCTTAATGCGTACGACAGGGATGCCTGATCACACGTACAAGGGGAAAGTGGATAAAATCCGCACAGCGCATTCACAAAATTATCTACTTTTTTATCCAGTTTTGAAGATAACGTGAACCACTTTTTATCCAGTTTTTTACCGGCTCATGGTTGGCAGGGTTGCTGTCAAAAGCATTTAACGCACACATCAATGTCGAAATTTGCAATTCGGTCAAGTCAATTAAATACATCTGCAAGTATGTAAACAAAGGCAGTGATATGGCTGTTTTTGGAGTGACTGATCCCAATGCAAACGAGGAAATTGCACAATACCAAATGGGCCGCTACATCAGCACAAATGAAGCTCTTTGGAGAATTTTTTCATTCCCAATTCATGAACGTTTTCCTGCTGTTGTTCATTTGGCTGTTCATTTGGAAAATGGCCAGCGTGTTTATTTTACCAATGCAAATGTACAGCAGAGGGCGGAACAACCACCAGCAACAACATTAACTGCATTTATTAAGTTGTGCGGAAGTGATGAATTTGCAAGAACTTTGCTGTATTCGGATGTACCTACCGCATTACTACACTTGGGTTGCGACATCAAAAAAATGGCAGCGACGTAAACAAGGAACACCTGTTGATGGTCATCCAGGCGTTTTTTTTGCAGATACCATCGGCAGAGTTTATACAGTTCATCCAAATAACGCCGAATGTTATTATTTGAGATTGTTGTTAGTTAATGTTGCTGGACCACTTTCATTTCAACATTTACGTACGGTTAATGGTCAATTGTGTCAGACATATCGTGAGGCATGTCAGCTTTTGCAATTGCTGGAAAATGACTCACATTGGGATTTAACACTTCAAGATGCAGCGATCGCTTCTGCACCGCATAATATACGTATGCTGTTCGCCATAATAATATCAACATGTTTTCCATCAACTCCACTAGAATTGTGGAATAAATACAAAGATTATATGGCTGAAGACATTTTGATCCGAATGCGTCATCGTACAAGAAATCAAGATTTGCTGCTTACATTGGACATGTATAATGAGGCATTAATAGCACTCGAAGATTTGTGCCCTGCGATTGCTAATAAAGCATTAGGGCAATTAGGTTTACCTTCTGCCAATCGCCCAATGAATGATTTATTTGATCGAGAATTACAACGTGAACGAGAATATGATGCAAATGAATTGCAAACATTTGTAAATTTGAATGTTCCAAAATTGAACGTTCATCAAAGACATGTTTACGATACCATCATGCAAGCAGTGAACAATCGGACTGGTGGATTGTATTTTTTGGATGCGCCTGGTGGTACGGGAAAAACATTTGTCATATCATTGATTTTGGCTGCCATTCGATCGCAAAACAAAATTGCACTGGCACTAGCTTCGTCTGAAATTGCGGCGACTTTATTGGATGGTGGACGAACAGCACACTCCGCATTAAAATTGCCATTGAATTTACACGTGCTTGAAAATCCCACATGCAATATTTCAAGGAATTCTGCAATGGCAAAAGTTTTGCGGCAAACAGACATCATTTTATTGGATGAATGTACGATGACTCATAAAAAATCGCTAGAAGCACTTGATCGGACATTGAAAGATATACGTGGCAATGCTGGAATATTTGGTGGTGCATTAATTTTGTTGTCCGGCGATTTTCGCCAAACATTACCAGTGATTCCAAGATCAACACCGGCGAATGAGATCAACGCATGCTTAAAGTCATCGATTTTGTGGCGACATGTTCAAACTATGACACTGAATATTAACATGCGTGTTCAGTTGAACAATGATCCATCTGCATATCACTTTTCAAAACAATTGTTGGACATCGGCAATGGTAAAATTCAAAGCACCAACGGATTAATAACGTTGCCAAACAATTGTTGCACCATTGTTGAATCTCATGATGAACTAATTGATCGCGTCTTTCCAAACATTGTTGGAAATATTATGAATCATAATTGGTTAAGAGAACGCGCAATACTGGCACCAAAAAATGTTAATGTAAATGCCATTAATTTCGAGATTCAAGAAAAATTGCCAGGTGTCGTAACATCATATAAATCATTCGACAGCGCAATGAATCAAGATGATGCAGTAAATTATCCAATTGAATTTTTGAATTCTTTGGAACCGCCTGGTATGCCGCCACATTGCTTGAATTTAAAGATCGGCTCATCCATCATTTTGTTACGTAATTTAAATGCACCAAAGATTTGCAATGGAACACGACTTGCAGTAAAAAAAAATTATGTCAAATTTGATTGAAGCCACAATATTGACTGGCACAGCGAAAGGTGATGTTGTGCTTATACCACGTATTCCGATGATCCCGACTGACATGCCTTTCGAATTTAAGCGCTTGCAATTTCCAGTGCGCCTGGCATTTGCAATGTCGATAAATAAGGCACAAGGGTAAACGCTTAAAGTGTGCGGTTTGAATTTGATAGAGCCGTGTTTTTCGCATGGCCAGTTCTACGGGGCATGCTCAAGAGTGGGAATGCCACATTGCTTATTCATCTTTACTACAGATGGAAAAACCAAAAATATTGCTAATCCTAATGTATTGGCTTAAGAAAGAAAAATATTAAATAAAACAGATTTTTCGAACTTTCACAACAAAAAAAATTATACTTCACCAACACAACAAAAATCGAATGAAATGACTTAAGAAATTCTTTTTTTTTGAAATAAAACAAATATTTTGAACCTTCACATTAAAATAATAGAAGTTTCCATTATATTGTTGCATGGGTGTAGCAACGCACACCGGGCCCCGCTAGTAAGTACTTATAAAAAGCTCAGTTGTCTGGTAGGGATATATCCCGCACATGTCATCCTTATGTTTATGTGTGAGCATGAATGAGCGCATAGCAGCAGACGGCTGTGCTTACTTGTATCAAATTTTAAGGATGATGAATATGCAAACTCGAGCGCACTCAATGCCGTTCTCTGATACATACATACATTCAGTTATTCTAGGATAATTAATTACCCAATGAAATTTTGAGCCATTACTAGTTTTTTTCTGAACTGTTGCAAAATATATTTTGAATAAAAAAAATGTGAATAAGAAACTGTAAACAAACAAATGTCAAAGCGTTAAACTCCAGTTTAAGGAGCAATGAGAATATATGTACGAGTATATGATTAGAGAAGGAATAAGTGTTATTGTAGAATAGTAATTCTAAACACAATTTCGAAGGTTTCGGCATTGGTATAGCAGTTTCAAAACGCCGAAACCATGCGAGTAAAAATAAAAGAAATAAAAAGAAAAAATGCGTTTTCGCAAAAATCAGAAGTGGGATAATAGGTATAATTTATGTTGCTGGTTAGAATAGACGTCCGCAAAAATAAATCATTTTTGTTTTACTATAATATTAACCCTAAAAAGGGTTATCTAGCGCCGATTCACCCTTTCAGTAACCAACGGCCTCCAGCTATATCAAGGGACAAGCCAACATCCACAGGCGCCGAGCTCGATATCGTGGCTCCGATACCCGCCCAAGGGGTGCTACTCCCGGTGAGAAAGCAGAACTCACACCCAGTCGGTAACCTATTCTATGCAAGGACTCATGGGTTCGTGAGCCGAGCGGCATCGGCTCGAAAAATTAAGTAAATGCTGACTTTAGTCAAGGCCCCAAGGCGTAGGCCAGACGATATCTCAGAGCATATCTGCGCAAAGTACTGCAGTACCGTTAGCCCCTATCCTCCTAATAGGAGTGCCGAAAGTGACAGTAGTTAGAAACATTTGGTTACCCAATATGTTGTTATTTTGTTGTCCTTGTGTCATTCTGGTACACCTTTGCCAAATAGATCAGTTTTGTACACAAATTCGCAAGACTTTCATGAAGCCAACATATTTTTGGAGCATAAAACGTTGCAAAGCCTCTTTATAAAAGGCGTAGGGTCCCAGATGGCGTTCGTCTTGATGGTCAAGGCCACATAATTATATCTAATGCAAATCAAATAAGATGTGCAGAATGCCATAAAAATACCACCAAAAAGTGTCGAAAATGTGATGTGCGCTGTCACACCAACTGTTTTGAGTCTTTTCATTCTTAATTCGGTTTATATTTATCTTAATTCAATTAATTACTAAGTGAAATCTGAACTGAAGTCATAATTTTTATCAACTTAGCCACTTAATATTTTTTTACTGCACCCTGGCATGGCCAGCGCCCCAACAACAAGCCTAAAGCACTTACACATTGGGGTGTCATAGTAAACCAAGGTTGCTTTCCTCCCTTCAAAATTTTTCTTTAAAAGTTGGGATTATATGGGTTAAAGTAAATCGCAGTAAAATATAAGAAAAAGCAATGTCTCTGAATTTTGGCATATTTTGAAAGTTGTAGTATTTACAGCGTAAATTTTTGACATACGCGTTCTTCTTACCTCTTATCTCTTTCCAAATCACATTTGGCACAATTATTCGATAACTCGAATACTTTATTTTATAGAATTAAGAACTATAAACTAAACAAAACTCTCCAAGGTCAAGATTATTCAAGCAATTTTTCTACAAGGCAAGTTTTTACCACCGCTGAAGAAGACATGCTAGAGAAATATTTACTTCGAACCTCAAGAATGAATTATGGATTAACCCATTACAGCACACAGGTGCCATACGGCACTCATAATATAGGTTTGATTTTGTGCTCTTCACACGCATGTTATATTATTTTTTTTTATTGTTGTTCTATTTAATGCATTCTTAATCGCGCGGTCTTTACAAACGTGTTTTTATTTGATCAGTTTAGCTGTCAAGTGGAATGTAATAAGTGTACGTAAGTGACAAAATTTATCGTGTGTGCAAAAAACAGCAAAAAAATGAGTCGTAAAAGGTAAGTGCCAAATTATTATTATATATGTTATTATTTTATATGAATGTCATACATCATCTTGAAGGGAAACAATCCAATTTTGCAAAAAGTATATTGCATGCAATATTTGTATACCCTTTGTCTAAAATTTCCGCGTTCAAAAACAGTAAGTGCCATATGGCACCCATGACACATACCGGTAATAAATTTTTTCATATATTTTAGTCTATCCATGGCCCAGACCATTGAGTTTTTGAGACAACTTGAGGAAGAAGAAAGCGAGGACGAAGCAGTGAAAGAAATAATTATTCAACCTCCGTCAGCTGATTGCGAATCTGGGGAAGATGACGCCGAAGAGGATTCTGCTGGTGAATTATTGGATATTCACCACAACCAAATGCAAACTTGTGAGATTGTCACAGTGTCGAAAAATTCAGAAGCAACCATTATTTTTGATGAAGCTCAAAATATTAATTGTTTAGCAGATCTTGAACATTTGGTTGGCTGTGAATTAGATTTGCCTGTTGTGCAAACAACACCAAGTGCAAGAAAGCGAAAGCGAAATGATAATGGCGGCAATATTAACAATTTGCAAGCAACATCAACTTCAGACAGCAACATAACGCTAAGAATGCGGCCTCATCCAGGAAATACCACAACGGAAGAACCTTCATTGGTAGTACCTCCAAATTTGCAAACTTCACGTAATCAGTTCAAGTGGAAAACTTGGGAAGGTTTACCAAGCATTCCAGTTTTTCCAGAGCCTAATTATACAGACTGCAACAAACAACCTCATGAATTATTTTTTAATTTTTTTGATAATAATTTGATCAATTTGATAGCAGAAGAATCAAACAAATATGCACAGTACACGGATAGTGTAGATGCAAAAATAACGGATGATGAAATTCGGTGCTATATTGGGATACTTATAAACTCCGGATATGCTACTCTTCCACAAAGTAGACTAATGTGGAAAGCAGATGATGACGTTCACATCAAAGCAGTTGCTGATGCTATGCCATATAACCGTTTTGTGGCAATCGGTAAATATATGCATTTTGCATCAAATGAATTGTGTGATCATTCGGATAAAATGTGGAAGCTGCGCCCTTTGACAGATAGATTGAATGCTAATTTTGTGAAACATTTTCATCCAGAGCAACATCTATCTTACGATGAATCGATGATCGCATATTATGGCAGGCATGGCTGCAAACAATTCATCCGAGGAAAGCCTCTAAGATTCGGATACAAGGTATGGTGCCTCAACACACCTCTTGGCTATTGTGTTGCATATGATGTTTACCAAGGAAAAAATCATCGATTTAACACAACCACGGAGCAAACATTTGGTAAATGTGTTACACCTTTGCTCTACATGATAAATTCGTTTCCGAATAGTATTAAAAATTTGCCATACAGCTTCTATTTTGATAATTTGTTTACCGGTATTTCAGTACTGCACTACTTAAAGCATAATGGCTATAATGGAACTGACACTATTCGTGAAAATAGAATTCCAAACACATGTCCGATTGACAACAAGAAAATCTTATCGAAAGAAAAACGTGGGTATTCGGTAAGCCGAAAGATTGTTGGTACGGACATAACCATAACGAAATGGGTGGATAATAGTGTAGTGAGTTTGGCTTCAACATTATTTGGCCAATTACCATTGGATCTTGCATCTAGGTACTCAAGAGAAACTCACGAAAGAGTCAGTGTTCAACGACCTGCTGTTGTTTCTGCATATAATAAATACAGCTATGGACACATAAATGGCACAAAGTTTGATTTCATATAAATGGTAAAATTTTTCAATTGAAAGTTGATTAAAATGTAAAACTTTTGCATTCAATTTGGTGCTGCAATAGCTTCGGCATATGTACCGCCAAAAAATTCCGTTATGTTCTGTTTTTTGTTTACCGTTATCAATTTTGCGTAGACAATGCTGATTTTGAGTGGACACATAAATGGCACAAATTACTTTGCAGAAGTAGTACTCGCGTAGATTTTAATAGAAAAACATCATTTACTGTGTTGTTGAAAAGTAAGTAATTAAAAGTATTTTAGTGTAAGAAATAACATAAAATGGGATCGGGAAAGCATACCACAATAGAAGAAAGGCGAATAATTTGGAAAATGTATGAACAAGGGAAAAAAGTGGCCGAAATAGCTAAAGTAATGCAAATTTCTCGTAAAAAAGTATACAACGCAATTAAATCATGTATGGAGAGTCCCCATGTATTGGTCAAAGGCAAAATTCGGAAGCCAAGACCACGCAAAACGGATGCGCGTACGGATGCTGCTATAGTAAGAATGGTCAAAAATGATCCATTTAAATCATCCCGGCAGGTAGCATCCGATATTAATCAATCTATGGGTTTAAACATATCCTGCCGACTTGTCAGGAGACGATTAAATGAGGCAAATTTGTTTGGGCGCATTTCGAGGAAGAAGCCACTCCTTTCAAAAAAAAATATTTCAAAACGGTTGATCTTCGCCAGAGCTCATCAAGAAAAATGCTTAAATTTTTGGAAAAATGTATTGTGGAGTGACGAAACAAAGGTTAACAGGATTGGACCAGATGGCAGAATATTTGTCCATCGTCCTAAGAACCAAGAATATAATCCTAGGTTCACTCAGAAGACGCTAAAGCATGGTGGCGGAAATATTATGGTTTGGGGAGCATTTTCTTGGCATGGTGTAGGTCCGCTCGTAAGGATCAATGGAAAAATGGACAAGTTTCAGTACTTGCACATTTTGAAAAACCATATGGAGCCATTTGCTTACGATTCCATGCCAATCAAATGGAAATTTATGCAAGATAACGATCCCAAACACACCTCGAAGCTAGTAAAAAGTTGGTTTTCTGCGGAGAAGATCGATATTTTGGATTGGCCAGCCCAAAGCCCTGACTTAAATCCCATTGAAAACCTATGGAATGATGTTAAGGCGGAAATTGCAAAAGTTAATTGTAAAAATATGGACGATCTCTGGTCTGCTGCTAAAAAAGCTTGGTACGCTATACCAAAAGCTAAGTGTCAAAAGCTCGTAGAAAGTATGGGTCGCAGGTGTGAGGCAGTCATCAAAAATAAAGGCTTCAGCACAAAATATTAACAACAAAAATGTTTGTACGGGCCAAAATTGATAAAAATGCAATTTGAACTAAATTTTCCCTCTTTTTCTAGGTTGTGCCATTTATGTGTCCAGCTCATTGCGCTACAGTTTTCGTATTTTGATCAATTTTTTTTTTTTAGCAATGAATTGTAACTTCAGTTTATACTATTATTGAATATAAGGAATAAACCTTTAGAAAAGCCCAAACACTTGTTATTTAATACAAATATTTACGATACTGTAACACAAGAAAGAAGATATAAAAAATGTGCCATTTATATGTCCATAGCTGTATATGGGTGGTGTAGACCGGATGGACCAGAATGTTGCAGCCTATCGTATAAATGTTCGTAAGAAAAAATGGTGGTGGTCTATTTTTACTTGGTGTATCGACGTTGCAGTTCAAAATGCTTGGTTTCTGTCTAGAAGAACCGGAAACAACCTCTCACAGTTGGAATTCCGTCGAAAGCTAGTACACCACCTTACCAGAACGTGCCGCGATAAAAGTCGTTCAAATTTATCAGTCCTCAGAAATGCACATATTGCAAATGCGGACTGTAGATATGACGGTATAGCACATTATGTGCAACCATGTAATCGGCGACATTGTGCGTTTGAAGGATGCAAAGCTCAAACTAGAGCGGAATGTCAAAAATGTAACGTTGGCCTGTGTATAAAATGTTTTTACAAATATCATACACAGTTGAATCGCCAATAAAGCAAAATGAAAATTTTAATGAATATTTGTTTATTGTTTTTTTTTTCGTTAATTTTATATAAATAAATCGCTGCAAAATTAAATTTTTTATCTATTTCCTTGACCATAAAAAACAAAGCAGGTTTGTGTCATGAGTGCCATATGGCACTCGCACCTGGCGCTGCTCAGGTAAGTTTTACAGGTAAACCGAAAGTAAATTTGAGTTCAGGGGATGAATATTAGTGTATGTACGAATTTTTATCAAAATCCCTTCACACAGAGGCCGTATGCATTAATGGGTTAACATATGTTCAAGCTCGAACATTAGCATTTCAATATGCCACCCTCCTAAAAAAATGTCCCGACATTTGGACTGATAACAGGCAAGCTGGGAGGGATTGGATGAAAGGCTTCATGAAGAGACACACCACCCTTTCTTTAAGGAAGCCTGAAAATACGAGCTTATCACGATCAACAAGCTTCAACAGGCACAATATCGAAGAATTTCAAACCAATTACCAAAGAGCACTTGGTAAGTTTAATTTTACCCCCGACCGAATATTAAACTTAGATGAAACAGGGGTGACTACAGTGGTCCAAGCCCCAAACGTAATTGCACCAAAAGGGCAAAAACAAGTTGGACAGTGTGTTTCTGCTGAAAGAGGCCAGTTGATAACAATGTGCGCTATTGTCAATGCAGTTGGTAATACAATTCCTCCAGTATTTATTTTCCCGCGAGCTAGATATCATGATAGTATGCTTACTGGAGCCCCAGCTGGTAGTGTGGGTTATGTTAACAGCCCCACAAGTGGTTGGATGACGGGAGTGCTTTTTATAAAAGTTCTAGAACACATTCAAAAACAAACAAGATGTGCAAAGAACGATATGATATTACTTCTAATGGACAATCACGAAAGCCATTGTACAATAGAAGCTATAAACTTTTGCCGAGAACATGGTATCGTTCTAGTTACATTCCCCCCTCATTGCACTCATAGACTTCAGCCCCTCGATGTCGCAGTACTGGGACCATTCAAGCATATGTTATCCGTGGCGCAAAATGACTGGCTACTAAATAATCCTGCAAAAACTATAAGAATACATGATCTCTCGGGTATTGCTAATACCGCTTATATTGCTGCATTTACACCTAAAAATATAGTTGCAGGGTTTTCTAAGCCAGGAATTTATCCCTTTTCAAGAACTGCATTCACTGACGAAGATTTTGAGTGCGCGGAGGTCACAAATAGAGAAGTAGAAGTTCCAGTTGCGCCAATTATAAATGCCGAACCATGTGAAGCACCACGAGATGTTGAACCCTTATTATGTTCTGTAAATAATGAATCAGGTGTTAAGTACAGTTGAACCTCGATTATCCGTGCCTCTATTAACCGGCTACATCTGTTAACCGCCAAGCTGTTCGATTGCTTTTGTGTCTCTATTATCCGTGCTTTAGCTCTATTATCCGTGCTTTCATTTGTTCCCTCTATTAACCGTGTTTACCTCTGTTATCCGTTCAGCACAACACACATGATGCGAAAGTCATTATTCTCTTTGCTCCGAGAGTGATCCGTGCCCATACTCGCACATGATAGAGATACATTTATTAAATTCAGGGATTCCCCGTTATATGAATTTGAAGGGTTGGTGTATCGAATATCATTCAGTCTGTAATTGAAATTTTATCGTTCTACATCATATTTTGTGAAAATGGCTCCACCAAAAACAAATGGGGAAAAAAGAGCAAGGAAAGTCCTTTCAATTAAAGAAAAAATAGACTTGATTAAAGAGCATCGCAATAACATGTCCGTAATTTTCTTAGCAGAAAAATATGGTGTTGGCAAAACAACTGTACGCGATTTGATAAAAAATAAGGCAACAATTTTAAAATATGGCTCGGAAAGTGATTCCTTGGAAGGTTTGAAAAAAAGGTATACTCTAAAAAAAGCGGAAAATCCAAAAGTTGACTTCGCAACTTATGAATGGTTTCGACAGGAAAGATTTAAGGGAACTCCAATTTCAGGTAAGTTATCACACATCTATGTAGTGATTTTTCGGCCTTAACTGAAATTTAATGATGTATTTTAGGCGAAATGATTAGTGAGAAGGCTAAATTTTTTCATGAAAGCTTAAACATACATTTGGAGTGCAAGTACTCATCTGGTTGGCTAGAAAAATTCAAGAAACGACATGGAATTCGTAAGCTAAAAACATCAGGAGAAAAAGAGTGTGCTGATTATGAGTCTGCCACGCTGTTTGTGGAAGAATTAAGAGAGTACATTGAAACCGAACATCTTTCACTTGAACAAGTTTACAATGCAGACGAGACCAGCCTATTTTGGAAGTGTTTACCACAGAGCTCTTTGGTCACTAGTGAGGAATTATCTATCGATGGATACAAAGAGTCCAAGGAGAGAATCACAGCTCTCCTTTGTGGAAATGCAGCTGGGACACATAAATGCAAATTGATGGTAATAGGAAAAAGTGCCAAGCCAAGAGCATTAACAAATGTTTCCAACCTTCCTGTGATTTATAAATCCAATAAGAGAGCATGGGTAACACAACAGCTTTTCCTGGACTGGTTTAATAACCATTTTGTGCCAGAAGTAAGAAGACATTTACAAAGCATTGGCTTCGATAAAAAGTGCAAAGTTCTGTTGCTATTAGATAACTGTCCAGCACACCCGGATGTAAATGTTATGATATCTGAAAATGTCATAGTAAAATACCTTCCACCAAATTGCACATGCTTAATACAGCCTATGGATCAAGGTGCAATCCGAAGTTTTAAATCCCATTACCGCAAACTAATTGTCCAAAAACTTGTGGGAGCAGATAGTAGACTTGAGTTCGTCAAGTCCTTGAATATTAAGACAGCTTTATGGACAGCTGCAATGTCCTGGGACAATGTAACACCACAAGTTTTACGTAACGTTTGGAATAACATACTATCCCAAGATGACGAAAATGTGTTAAATCATGATGCAGTGATACAATCCGATATTCTAATACCACCTGGATTTGTAATTGATGCCTTCTTAAAGTGGACTGAGTGTGATGCTGATGTCGCACCGTTTGCTATTGTTTCTGATGCCGACATAATAGATATGGTCAACCAAAGCCAAGAATGTGAGCCTGAGAAACATTCCGATTCCGATTCAGATGGTGGGAATACTCTTGAAGCCTCCACCTTGGCTCAAGCGATAGAGGCAAGTAGTGTTCTATTGGGGTTTCTCGAAAATAATAATTGCCCAGGCATTTCGGAGCCAGACTTAATGCAATTACATCGTATACAAACCAATCTTCTGAAACAACAGGTACTCACGAAAAGACAAACTACATTACAAGAATACTTTAAATGAAAATGTGTATGTGTTTTACAAAGTTATCTGCACTGGAATTTAAATTAATAGATGGAAACTCATATGATCTTAATAAAAGTAAATGAAATCAACAAAGTTTATGTGTTTTTTATAACCTCTTTTAACCGTGTTTTTCGATTATCCGTGTTGCGCCTGGTCCCGAGCAAGTCGGATAATCGAGGTTCAACTGTATTCAAATATGGATGATCGCGATACTTTCAAAGAAAATGTTGCATCACCTGAAATCGCTAGGCCTTTCCCGAAAGCTGGTCCAAGACAAAATTCAAATCGAGGAAGAAAGAAGGGAAAATCACGGATTTTGACGGAAACACCAGATAAAAATGAAATTGAGACTTCCTACAAGGAACGACAGCAGGGCTTAAAAAAATCAGGAACGCACTCTTTTAACAAGCGTTTAAAGCTAGATCAAGGAACTAAACGGGCAATCAAAGCTAAAAAGCCAAAGGAAAAGGAATTGAGTTCGGACTCTGACGAGAGTTGTTCGTACTCGGTGAATGATGACACAGATCTAGATTTCAACTTTGCTGATGACTCATCCATTGAACAACTTGATGCAGAGCACGAATACGAAGCATGTATCGATTTAAGTTACGACCATTTAAATCCAGGCGATTATATATTGGTGGAATGTTCCAATAAAAATAATAATAAGATATTAGGTTTTGTTGGCCGAATAAATGAGAAAGATGGCAACATGTACAACGTCAGCTTCTTAAAAAGGAAACCGGGTTCCTATAGGTTTTTCTATCCTGACATAGAAGACAAGTGGTCTGTTAGTGTCATAGAAATAAAAGCTAAGCTGCCACCACCTATTCATCCTCCAGGAACATCGAGGACAGCTGCGATGATGACTTTCGCTTTCAACTTCTCCAAATATCAGTTAGGTTAATGAGGCTACTTCATTGTTTCTTATATACAGTCTATTTACCTATATAAATAAAGTTATTTATGAATTCCAGTTTGTGTACCTATTTTAAGTTTTGTTTTTTTGTTTATGTTATATGTTCTTACCTTACTAAATCGTTAAGTTTTTTGTGAATTCTAGTTTATTAATGTTAAGTTTAGTTTTTTATCTCTAATTTAAATAAAATAAATAAATAAATAAATAAATAAATAAAAATAAAACTAATTTATAATTTAATTAAAGTGTACAGTCTTATTTCAGGTAAGAAAAGTGTTGTAAAAACTGCCGTTCAAAGGTGCCCCAGCCTAGTTCAAAGCTGCCCCACATGGGGGGCACCTTTGAACATAAGGACCTGCTTCACTCAAAAGATAATAATAAATCGAAATCTTCATAAAATGGATAGAACTGTACTTTTAAACTGAAGATGAGTTCCATTTCTAAAAATAAATAGAAGTTACAGATCAATAATTCAAAAACTTAGGTTTTTATGAGACTTGGAAGCAAAAAGTGTTCAAAGGTGCCCCCCTCTCCCCTACATTTCCAATTGAGGTTGGGCACGGAGGCGACTCAGATATCGAGCTGAGCTCCGAGGATGAAGGCAATGGCGAAGAAATTGAAGTCAATGAACAGCAAGGCGAAGGCCTTTCGTAAAATATTAGAAAATATACCAGGAATGATATAGATGAGGAAGAACTGTGTGCCTTTTTTGGTATTTTGGGAAGTCATAATTCAAGCTCGGAGGACTTAACCATGCTCTGGAAAACTAATGCCAATCCGCTGTATAGAGCCACAATGTCTTTAAAAAGATTTTCAGAAATATTACGTTTTATACGTTTTGACCAAGAAAATACCAGAGAAAACAGAATGCAAGCAGATAAAGCAGCTCCAATTTCTGAGATTTTTAATATGCTTAATACCAATTTGCGAGCCAGTTACAGACCACGGGAGAATCTTACAATTGATGAGCAGCTTTTTCCCTTTCGAGGTCGCACTAGGTTTACACAGTACATGCCCTCCAAACCAGCTAAATATGGTATAAAACTATGGTGGATATGTGACTCTCAAACATATTAGATACCCTCTAACAGCTCAAATATATACGGGGAAGGCCAACAACGTACGGGAAGTAAATCAAGGGGAAAGAGTTATAAAGGATTTAATTAGATGAACTTCGGGTATTGTGGTATAGGAGTGCAATGTGGTATAGTCGCATATCTCCAACTCTAGCAAGTCTACAACGTTTATTATCGCCTTAGAACAGTGCTGTCCATCCCATAGCTCAATTGAGCTTACTCTCCATCGTTCAGTCGTTAGCGAACCAGCAACGAATAAACACCAAGCTTGTCCGCGACGCTTAGTGTATGCAATCGTGTATGCAATACAATGCCCTGTAAGAACTTCTTTATGCTAGAAATTGCCTTTGGCGACTTGCAATGCCTTTTATGTTACAAGTCGTTCAAAGGAGGCAAAATATCTAATATCAGAAGGCATTTCGATTCCTCCCACAAAAATATACAAGTTTTAGACAAAACAGCTAGCCAGGGATTATATGAAGCAAAAAAGTTAGTCTTTTTGAAAAAATTCGAAGGGTGGTTGGCTAAAGTAGAAAATGAGGAAGTTGTTAAGCAATCAAATCGAAAACTGAAACTGAAAGCTGAGCTATCTTCCGTGATCAGCTTAGACATTGCTAAACAAGGCCGGCCTTTTGTAGATGGAGTTTTTGTTAAAAACATTTGTCTGAAAATTTTAAAAAAACTGAATCTTGATACAGAACTAGTTAAAAATATACCCTTGTCCCGCCAAACAGTAGCCCGACGGATTGATGAACTAGGAATACACATTCAATCTGCAGTAAAGGAAAAAATTAATGATTGCCAATTGTTTTCTCTGTGCTTGGACGAAACCACCGATATTAATGATTTACATATGTCAACTGGCGATATGTGTTCGGACAGTTAACGTAAATTATGAAATAACTGAAACAATGTTTTCTCTTGAAACATTCTGCGGGAATGTGACAGGAAAGATCTTGTTCGACGTAGTAAACGAAAAAGTTTTTTCAGTTTTCGATACAAACAAATTTGCAGGAGTATGCACGGATGGTGCAAACGTTATGACCGGCAAGAATGAAGGCTTCATTGGCCAATTGAATAAAAATGGAATTTCTGGGAGACATTTTCATTGCATTATTCATCAAGTTGCACTCGCTTCAAAATTTTTGAGCGGTCATCCTGTCATGAAACGTGCAGAACAGATTATCAATGAAATACGGGGCGGGCACCATTCCCTCACCCACAGAAAGTTTGTAAATTTTTTAAAAACAACTTCTGCTCGGCATATTGACCTAAAAATGCATACAGACATTCGTTGGCTAAGTCGTGGTGATTGTCTCAACAGGTTATTTGAGTTGAGGGAAGAAGTTTTACAATTTCTTGAAATCAATTGTAATGAAGACACCCTAGTTCGATCTTTAAAAGATGACAATTTTATTTTGGATTTAGCATTTTTGGCTGATGTCTCCTTTTTTTTGAACAAACTCAATTTAAAGCTTCAAGGAAAAGAAACAGGAATAAACGATGCTGTGAAAAATGTGCATCAATTCCAAACAGAGCTATTTTTGCTTTTAAGGGAACTTCAATCTGGCGATTATACTCATTTTCCGAAAACTTCGGTTATTATTACGAAACATGAGGGTGTTAAGCCGAGTGATCATATTGCTTATAAATTTTGAAGACAGATTTCAGGATTTTGTTTCTTTTCAACCATTTCTTGACATCTTTGAAAACCCCTTCAAATGCGATATAAGTAAGTATGAACTTGCAATTCAGTCCGAGCTAATCATCTTGCAAAGCGAAAACGTTCCACCACACGGAGATAATATTGAATTCTGGAAAAATTTAGAAGAATCATCATATCCAATATTGAAAAGAATATCTTATCAGTGCCTTTCACTTTTTCCCACAACATATTTTTGTGAGAAAATTTTTTCGGACTTAAAGTTCATTTGCTCCAAGCAGCGCCACAGTTTAACATCAAGTCATTTATCGAATGTACTTTTATTAAGAAGCTGCCACGAAAGTATTCATATTGACGCAATGTGCCTAAAAAATTGAATTGTTCAGTTGACCTACAAAGCATTTATATTACCAGTCATAATGTTTTCCCATCAGTCCACATACTTATAAAAATTAATTTGCATCAAATAATTAATATCGCTGGTACAAGAAATTTACCAAATACATAATCTGTAAAATACCGCCCTTATTTAACAATGTGTAGGCTTAACATATAACACACTTGAGTTTTTTATTTCTACTCTAATCCAATATGCTTTTATTTTGGTTTAAATTTCCTACTGGGCTGCTCCCATTCTCTCGTTGTCACTCATACATTCACATTTTTCATTCTGGACAGCACTGCCTTAGAATGTGATGACTTAAAAAAAAAACAGGGTTGTTATACAGCTACGAAGTAAAACCAGCTGGTTCTCTTTCAGTTGCACATAACATGTGATCGGGTATGGTCGAGTTTTTTTTAAGTGCAAGAAATCTACTTTATTTGTTTAAACAAAAAAGCGATTTAGAAAGAAAGAAACGTTTAATATTGCAAAAGTAAGTTGTATATTTCATTTGTCAAGTGTCGGATAATAGAAAATTTACGTTTTGTAGAATTTATATGTGTTTGTTTGCAAAGTTTTAAAATCGGCCATTGTGGTACACATGAGGTCGGCTAATGTGGTATAATACCACATTACCCTCCATACTTAATTACTTGAACACTAATTTTATTCTAGATGCCAAAAAGGGAGAAATCCGAAAGTGGACTCAGCACAAAATGAAAGAGGCGATAACGGCTGTTCGGAGTAATGAGTTAGGGATACTGTCTGCTTCTAAAAAATACGAAGTACCGCATACAACACTTCAAAGGTTTGCTAGAAGCAAAAAATCCATTCAAGAAATATTTTCCACAAAGTTGGGTCGTAAGCCAGTTTTTAGTAAAAATTTTGAGGAGGAACTTGTAAAGTATCTGCTAGAAATGGAGTCAAGGTACTGGGGTCTCACACGGGAAGATGTACGCTCACTAGCTTTCCAGCTAGCAAAGCAAAATGGCATTCCAAATAAATTTCCATTGCATAAAGAAAGTGCAGGTAAAGATTGGCTCTATGGTTTCTGTAAGCGTCATAAGTGTGTAATAAGTTTCCGGTCACCAAGTGGTACTTCCTTTGATAGAGCCAACGGATTTACAAGAGAACACGTTAAAGAATTTTTCAACTTGTTGGAAAACGAGTTTTTAAAGTATAACTTTCCGCCTGCGCAAATTTGGAATGTCGACGAAACTGGATTAAGTATTGTGCAGAGTAGAGTTTCAAAAGTTATCGCGAGAAAGGGCAAAAAACAAGTTGGCGCAATGACATCTGCTGAACGAGGAGCTCTTGTCACTGTAATAACTTGTATGAGCGCTGGGGGAGGCTTCGTCCCCCCATATTTTATTTTTCCCACGGCTTTAAATGTACTGGAATATATCCCTTCAACCCCAATATTTTTTCTGAGGCAGATTTTATTGCAGCACAAGTAGATGATGACCATGTAACTGCGGATAGTTCCACATTACCAAATGCGGCGTCGACGGGAAACTCAGAAACTCTGGAGGCATCAACGAGCCAGCGAATTGCTTCACCTCGGCCTTCTAACTGCCATGTAACTACGGATAGTTCAACATTTCCAAATGACGCGTCGATCTCAGAAACTCCAGAGGCATCAACGAGCAAGGGAATTGTTTCCCCTTGGCATATCTCGCCATTGCCAAAACCTAAGAAGCCTGTTTCCAAGCGCAAAGGCAGAAAGTCAAAAGCAACCGTGTTAACTTCCTCACCTTACAAGCTACAATTGGAACAAAGCATCCAGCGTATCGAGGCCAAGAAAAAACCACAGAAAATAAAGAAAGAAAAGAGTTCAAAGAAAACTGCCCGAGTTACAAATCGGGATGATTCTACAAGTGATTCCGAAACAAGCGTTATTTTGGCAGAGTCCGAGGAAGAAGGTTTTGCAGATTTGCCACCACTAGAAGCGACTTGCGCTTTTTGTGGCAAAGCCTGGAAGAGGGATCCTAAATTAGCAGAATGGAGTCAATGCTTGCAATGTGACATGGTTTGGGCGCATAACACTTGTATTCCCGGAAAAAATCCTATTTTCATTTGTCAATCTTGCGATGAGTAAATGCTATACATACAGATGTATGTATGTAATTTTTCTAATTGTTTCTAATTATAAATGTTTATGAATTCATGTTTATGTTTAATTTCAACAATTTCAAAATAAATGAATCCAGTATGACTTTGGTTAATGCTAAAGATTTTTTTATCTAAAAATCAAAAGTAAAACCATAAAAAATTTGGCGTTTGGTAATGTGGTATAGTATACCACAATATTTTATAACTAATGTTTCGCTTTTCTCGAATGATAAAGAATGGTTACAATAAAGCTCGTACATTTGCTACAGATCTCAAAAAACAAACACCTATACCACAATACCCGAACTTCCTCTATAAACAACTAAAAAAATTAAAAAAAAATTTATTTTTTATACGAATTTTAGCTGAAGAACAAAAAGTTAGCCACTGAGTCCAAAAAGCTTTAGAATCGGATCAAAATTGTGAAATCCACAGCAATTCAAAAATTCAAATATTTACATATGTATGTATGTATGTAAATACAGTCGGGGTGAAGGTTAAGCGCACAAACCTTAACCCTTTCGCGAAATTGATGCCATATGGCATCACCCAACTTTAATGTCTTGCGGAACCGCCTTAGTGTTATTAATCAATTTTTTTTTTTTTAATTCCATTAATTGCATGTCTTTGGAGTATTAAATTGTAAACAATTCTTTTTTTTTACGCCTTGCAGCAAGAATAAATTAAGTTTCGGCTGATGCACATTACGTGACTGAAATTTTTAGTGAAAACTTCCTTGTAACAATTTCCTTCCTTTCACTTAACGTAAAAAAATTTTGAATGACCTTATATGCAATAATATAAATTGAAAATTGGACAAAATGTTTGCATAATTAAAATTTTTCCCAAAAATTTCTATGAACTTCTACAATTTTTTAAACTTCATTTGATGCCATATGGCATCAATTTTACTTAAAGGAACACAAAAATATGTAACGTTGGTTTGCTTTCAGTTCAACTTTAGTTCAACAGGAGCGGTAGCATTTCTCATTATTATTTCAGCTGTTGATGGTGAAGGTTGTTTTTGCGATAATGGCAAACAAAATTAAATATTCAGAAATCGAAAAAATTCTACATAACTTTGATGAGTCTGACATCTCTGATTTAGAAGACTCAGAGGAACCTGATGTATTATTAGATTTGTTTGATGCTTTTGAAGGGAATAAAACCTTTGTAGAAGAAGAGTTATCTCGCCAAGGGCCATATGAAATAAGTGTCGGAAATCTTGAAGGAGGTAGTCTTGAAGCTGCTCAGGCAAGTGTTGATGAGCAAGATGCTGATTCGCCATTTAATAAAATTGATGTATGCCGTTGGAAAAAGGGGACATGGCATTCTCCCGAAGTCAGGTTTGCTGAAGTTTCTCCCAAAAAAATGCCTAAAACCCCTGTACAATATTTTTTGGAGTATTTCACTGATGATCTTATTGAAAAAGTGGTTGAAGCAACTAACCAAGTTTCGCTTCTACAAAATGGAAAATCTGTTAATTTAAAAAAGGAAGAGTTTTATAAGTTTTTAGCGCTTGAAATTATGATTGGCACAATTGGTTACCCCCGATTAGAGATGTATTGGTCAAAAACTACTGAGATTCCCTCTTTTCGTGAAAGTATGACAAGAATCAGATTTCATTTTTTGCGTCACAACCTTAAATTTTCTATTGATCCAATTTCTGATGATAAATTGCATAAAATTCGCCCACTTTTAGATATGTTTTATAAAAAACTGTATGCAATTCCAAAAGATGAAAATGTATGTGTCGATGAAATGATGGTTCCATTTAAAGGCAAAACTTTTCTTAGACAATACATGCCAAAAAAGCCCATAAAATGGGGAATAAAAATATTTTGCCTTTGCAGTTCAAAAGGTATCATCTATGATTTGGAGATCTATCAGGGAAAAAATACCGTGGTGGGAGTTTCCAAACTGGGCTTTTGTTCAGATATTGTTGTTCATTTATCAAAAACGATTCCAAAAAATAAAAACTTTAAAATGTATTTTGATAATTATTTCACAACTCTTAATTTGGTCAAAATTTTGAAGGAACACGGAATTTGGGCAACTGGCACTATTCGGGCTAACAGGATGGGCAAAGCTCCTCTTACTTCCGAAAAAGACCTAAAAAAAATGGGGCGTGGTAGTTATGACTATAGGATTGAAACAAACAATAACATTTTCGTTTTAAAATGGCTTGATGGAGGAGTTGTTACACTTGCCTCAGCAATTTATGGAACAGAAAGCATAAATACAGTTTCTAGATTTTGCGCTGAACAAAAAAAGAAAATTGAAATTCAGCAGCCAAGAATCGTCGCAATGTACAATAAAAACATGGGCGGCGTGGATAAGATGGACTTTCTTCTCTCACTTTACCGAATTTCTATTCGTTCAAAGAAATGGACGCTCAAAGTTTTCGATCATTTCATTGACCTTGCCGTTTGTAATGCTTGGTTAGAGTACAAAATAGATTGTGAAAGTAACCATATTGCATCAAAAGAGTGGATGGACCTTTTGGCATTCCGTAATGACATTGCAGATGGACTTTTAGCGCGTTCGGCTCAGCAAATGCATCATCGAAAGCGCGGGCGTCCCAAAACCACTCTTTCAGAAGATAATGGATGTAGTCCATCAATGTCGGCAACAAGCACTCCAACAACTTCCAGACATAGCTATGAAACAGCTCCATCTATTTCTCTCCGTTATGATGGATTTCAGCATTGGCCGGAGCATACAACGGAGAAGCGTAGGTGTAAAATCAAAGAGTGTACAGGATATTCGAGATATTTGTGTTCAAAATGCAACGTTCACTTATGCATGCCCAACGGAATAAGAAATTGCTTTAAAACATTTCACAACTAAGTAACGGAAATATGCGAGTAAGTATAAGTATCATACGTTTTTTCTACAATATGTATTGCTTTATTTTATACCCATATTAGTATGGATTTTATATTATTTTTAACTTTTCCAATATATGCACATACTACTTATATAAATGTTTTATGCATTTTTACTGATTTCGTTATAGTTTAAATTGTTTTTTAATTAAAAACTGATATGTGAACCTAACAAATGATTTTTGAATAAATAAAAATATCTTGAAAGAGAAAAAAAATTTTGAATGTTTTTTACCACTTAAGGAAATTGATGCCAAATGGCATCATGCTCAAAATCCTATTTGAAAGCAAAAAAAAATAAAAATTTGAAATTGGATGTGTTTAATGAGGTCAAAGGGGACAATAATTTTACCAAATCTGATTTTTGGAACTAAAAACAAAAAAGACGAAGCGAAAGGGTTAAGAAAGAAAGAGACGCACAATCACACAAATAGAAACATATGGAAAGAAACGGTCAAAAAATCTCACTATGCCCTTAAGAATATGACGGGAGAAATACTGAAAGTTGTAGTCATCGCTCCAGGTTGCATTACTAGTCATTTTACCAGTTCCTTCTCGCAGGGTATTGTGTTTGCGCGCAGTCGCGTTTGCAAAGCACTGCTGTAAACGAACGCATTCATGCAGCCCTTTAATTTGAACGCAATATCTATAATGGGAAATGTGCGTTTTCGCAAAATTCAGAAGTGGAATAATTGATTAATTTTAATGATTAAGATATTGAGCACGTGAACGCAATATCTGTAATGTAGGCCTTATTAAGCGACATGCTTGTAACATAGCCCTTATTCATACAAAACTAAGTTATTATATTGCACACGTTTATGAACACATTTGTATTTATCGATACCAGTATGAATTGAATAAAAGCTCATCACTATATTGCAATATTCTAATTCGGCGGCACACGCTCATTTTTGTTCTCGGCACATTTATTGTTTTGTGGTATTTGTATGTACAAATACACTACAATATCTATAATAGGAAATATGCGTTTTCGCAAAAATCAGAAGTGGAATAATTGATTAATTTTAATGATTAAGATATTCAACATTTGAACGCAATATCTATATAGGAAATATGCGTTTTCGCAAAATTCAGAAGTGGAATAATTGATTAATTTTAATGATTAAGATATTCAACATTTGAACGCAATATCTATATAGGAAATATGCGTTTTCGCAAAATTCAGAAGTGGAATAATTGATTAATTTTAATGATTAAGATATTGAGCACGTGAACGCAATATCTGTAATGTAGGCCTTATTAAGCGACATGCTTGTAACATAGCCCTTATTCATACAAAACTAAGTTATTATATTGCACACGTTTATGAACACATTTGTATTTATCGATACCAGTATGAATTGAATAAAAGCTCATCACTACATTGCAATATTCTAATTCGGTGGCACACGCTCATTTTTGTTCTCGGCACATTTATTGTTTTGTGGTATTTGTATGTACAAATACACTACAATATCTATAATAGGAAATATGCGTTTTCGCAAAAATCAGAAGTGGAATAATTGATTAATTTTAATGATTAAGATATTCAACATTTGAACGCAATATCGATATAGGAAATATGCGTTTTCGCAAAATTCAGAAGTGGAATAATTGATTAATTTTAATGATTAAGATATTCAACATTTGAACGCAATATCTATATAGGAAATATGCGTTTTCGCAAAATTCAGAAGTGGAATAATTGATTAATTTTAATGATTAAGATATTCAACATTTGAACGCAATATCTATAATAGGAAATATGCGTTTTCGCAAAATTCAGAAGTGGAATAATTGATTAATTTTAATGATTAAGATATTCAACATTTGAACGCAATATCTATATAGGAAATATGCGTTTTCGCAAAAATCAGAAGTGGAATAATTGATTAATTTTAATGATTAAGATATTGAACACGTGAACGCAATATCTATAATAGGAAATATGCGTTTTCGCAAAAATCAGAAGTGGAATAATTGATTAATTTTAATGATTAAGATATTCAACATTTGAACGCAATATCTATAATAGGAAATATGCGTTTTCGCAAAAATCAGAAGTGGAATAATTGATTAATTTTAATGATTAAGATATTCAACATTTGAACGCAATATCCATAATAGGAAATATGCGTTTTCGCAAAATTCAGAAGTGGAATAATTGATTAATTTTAATGATTAAGATATTGAACACGTGAACGCAATATCTATAATAGGAAATATGCGTTTTCGCAAAATTCAGAAGTGGAATAATTGATTAATTTTAATGATTAAGATATTGAACACGTGAACGCAATATCTATAATAGGAAATATGCGTTTTCGCAAAATTCAGAAGTGGAATAATTGATTAATTTTAATGATTAAGATATTGAACACGTGAACGCAATATCTATAATAGGAAATATGCGTTTTCGCAAAATTCAGAAGTGGAATAATTGATTAATTTTAATGATTAAGATATTGAACACGCGAACGCAATATCTATAATAGGAAATATGCGTTTTCGCAAAATTCAGAAGTGGAATAATTGATTAATTTTAATGATTAAGATATTGAACACGTGAACGCAATATCTATAATAGGAAATATGCGTTTTCGCAAAAATCAGAAGTGGAATAATTGATTAATTTTAATGATTAAGATATTGAACACGTGAACGCAATATCTATAATAGGAAATATGCGTTTTCGCAAAATTCAGAAGTGGAATAATTGATTAATTTTAATGATTAAGATATTGAACACGTGAACGCAATATCTATAATAGGAAATATGCGTTTTCGCAAAATTCAGAAGTGGAATAATTGATTAATTTTAATGATTAAGATATTGAACACGTGAACGCAATATCTATAATAGGAAATATGCGTTTTCGCAAAATTCAGAAGTGGAATAATTGATTAATTTTAATGATTAAGATATTCAACATTTGAACGCAATATCTATATAGGAAATATGCGTTTTCGCAAAATTCAGAAGTGGAATAATTGATTAATTTTAATGAGTAAGATATTGATATACATATGTATATGAGCCCTGAATAGCTGAGTGAATAGCTAGGCCGGTTTTCCGTAGAGCGGGGAAAATAAAAGTATAAAACAATTGGATTAAAATATGGTTTATTAAAAATATTTCATGGAACTCAACTTACCGCGTCTGTCTGCTGTGGGGATCGCCAAAAGAAGAAAAAAAAGGGAGGAAGCAACGGCTTCCTTTAACCCCTTGTCGACCGACGGTACTTGGAAGTACCACTTAATTTATTGGCTTCCACCATCTTTAGGAAAAAAATATGTGAGCTTTTTGACCATCGGTACTTTAAAGTACACTTTATTACATCGAAATAAATCAAATATTATTGGTTGGCAAGTCCGAGTGCTTAAAATAACGGTTATTTGGAAACAGTGTTAAGCATTCGCTGCTCATGATCGCTGCGTAATTTTGGATCGTTCCAAATTTAGTATATTTGATTAATTTCGACCATTTAAGTGCTATATACTTCCGAAATAACTATTTTATTTGTCTCGAAAACAGTACTGAAACAAGTATTTGCATTATTTTAAGTTTAATTCACTAATATATTCAACGGACTGGTAAGTACCTTTGGGCTGCGAGTACCCCTAACTCAAACAATTTCTCAACAATTATATTTGCATTCACATGATAGCGTCATGGAAGGATTGCGAACCAAACGTCTAAACAGAGATGAAATTTTGGAAATTTTGGAAGAAATTCCAATAGATAATGGAGAAAATACAGATACAGAGAGTGAAAGCGATGGCGAAGACTTTATATATCCTGATGACGACAGTGTAATGGAACGTTACTTACAAGAAATATTAGAAGACGAAAATGTTGAGCCCAAGGAACTTGAAGACAGTCGTTTTGAAGAAAGTGGAAATCATGTTCAAGCTGATCATTTAGAACAAGTTCACTCAAATATCGGAGGCAAACGTTCACGCAGTAGTATTGAACCAAATCGCCACTGGAAGCTTAAACAGCATGAAACAAGTATTCCTGATTTCTTTTTACCAGAAGGACCTGTAACAGGATTTTTCGAATCGTATACAACACCTACAGAATATTTTCTGACGCTTATTGCGAACACCACCGAAAATATAATATTCCAATCGAACTTGTATGCATCCCAAAAGCATAAAGTTTTAAACTTGCAGAAAGGTGAGTTGCATGCTTTTATTGGAATCAACTTTTTCATGGGGTATCACAAACTTCCAAGTTGGAAAGATTACTGGAGCACGAGTGAAGATTTTTGTTTGCCAATTGTCAGCAAAACTATGACTCGTAATAGATTTGATGAGATTTTGAGTAACTTACATGTTAACGATAATTCAAAGATTCCAAAAGAAAATAAGGATCGACTTTACAAACTTCGACCAATGATCGATGGTTTGAATAAGACATTTCAACAAGTTTATAACGGCACTCGACAGCTTACCGTTGATGAATCGATGATATTATTTAAAGGACGAAATGTAATGAAGCAATATTGCCCAATGAAACCAATTAAGAGAGGATATAAAGTTTGGTGCTTGGCTGACCAATATGGATACATAAAAAAGTTTTCTATCTACCAAGGCAAGGATGAAGAGTTGGAAGAAAAGTATGCAGGTTTCGGTCTTGGAGAAAGAGTGGTGTTATCAATGACTGAAGAGGAGTGGGGAAAAAATAAAATAATTTTTTTCGATAACTACTTCACATCTGTTCATCTTCTGGAAAAACTAAAAACAGAACAAACGTTTGCTTGCGGAACTATTCGCGCCAACCGCAAAGGAAACCCTAAAAACTTAGTCTCTGATAAGAAAATGAAAAGAGGAGATAATGATTTCAGGTTATCTTCTAGTTGCATAAGTTTCTACAAGTGGATGGATAAGAAGGCAGTTTTTCTGGCATCTAATTTCCATGGAACTGAATCTATGACCGTTCCTAGGAGGGATCAAAAAGGTAATGTTAATGATATTAAGTGTCCAACAGTTGTCAAGGACTATAATACCTTCATGGGCGGAGTTGATCATGCTGATCAATTGCGGAGTGCTTATGGCCTTGATAGGAAATCGAAAAAGTGGTGGTGCCGAATTTTTTGGGGCCTGTTGGAAATAGCATTCACCAACGCTTATGTGATTTACTGTCAGTCGTCGGAAAAATGTTCACTTCTGCAATTCAGGAGGTCTGTTAGTTTAGGATTGATGACCCAAAAATGCCCAAACCTAAAGAGAAAAAGTTTGCCATCTAAATCTAATTCAAAAAGGCGCAGAGGAGAAAACGCGTCTGTTTGTAAAGATGTACGATTAGGAAATCTTGGTGTTCATTGGCCAATTTTTGTAAATGTTCGAGGAAGGTGTGAGTTTTGTAGCTTGCAAAAAATTCAATCGAAGCCCTACTGTAAATGTGTTCATTGTGGAGTGTACCTTTGCTGTAATGACAAAAAAAACTGTTTTTCAAAATACCACGGAATAAATTAATAAAAAAAAATTGAAATCAGTAAAGCATCTAACAATATTTGGGAAAAATTCCATTAAAAATTAGTTTTATTTCGCAATACAATGAAATTTAACAATAGTACTTTGTAGAAATGAAAAAAACTGTTTTTAGAAATACTATGTAATGAATTAAATAATGTGTTTTTTTATTTTGAAATAAAAAAGCTGTTTTAGAAAGCCATGAATAGTATGTGTTTATTTTTCAACAAAGAGTTTAAAAAAACTGATAAAAGTTCCTCTTATTTAATGCTCGAGTGAGACCAACGGTACTTTTGAGTACCACCTGTTTTAAATATCCTTACATATCCTTGACAGTATTTTAGATTTGGATATACTATCCTAAACCGATAATAAACAAGATTTTATAGTGAAAACAAACTATTTTTATCTCCTTCATGTCTTCGTCCACAAGGGGTTAACTTCAGAGAGGCCGAAGTTTTTGAGCAGAGCTTTTTGACGAAAGTGGTAAGTTAGGGTTGCCATTTGGCGAACGGAGTGAACATTCCGCCCGCCTTGCAGTATTACTGCGAAAAGCGCAAGTTTACAAATTATTTTAAAGATACATGGTTCAGTCTTTTAAATCAGTCTTGTAAATTAAAGTTAAATACATTTCAAGGTACAATTGAAAGATAAAAACTCATACAAACTCACATATAATTGTCCTTTATTTACAAAATAAGAATTTATCGAGGCAATATGTTTATAACTCTTTTAATTTTCAACTGAATTTGGACTTTGATAGCTTTTTAGGAAGAAATTTCAATGAAAAGCAGGCAGTATAGAAAACTAATTGGAAATGCTTGGTAATATGGGATTCGGGATAAAACAACCTATTTTCGTCCTTTATTTCACGTATTTTCTTACTTGCCCGGCTGTGCGCGGCCCCTAAATCTTATCTGATCGCCGCGAAATTTTATATTGGAAGTATTTAGGCAAAAAGGAAACTTTTTCCGCCCGGCGGTTTAAAATTAATTTTTAACGGCCAGTCTAGTGCACATTCTGTATAGTAAATTTTCGCTTGCTCCTGTCGACATTTATAATCTTGATGAAACAGGAATAACAACTGTTATGCCTCCTCCAAAGGTATTTTAGATCGTTTTCTTTACCTGTAAAAAAAACACCCGATACATACATCTTTAACCTAACCTAATGGTTTTTTGCTAGGTGATTTCGACGAAAGGAATGCGTACTGTGTCTCAGGTGGCGTCCGCGGAAAGAGGTTCTTTAGTTCCCATGGTGGGCATAATAAATGCTACTGGAAATGCACTTCCACCAGTATACGTTTTTCCGCGAGTTAAGTACAAAGATCACTTTGTTAATGGTGGTCCCAACGGCTGCGTAGGTATTGCTGCTAAAAGTGGGTGGATGTCAACGGACGGCTTCTGTGAAGTTCTGAAACATGTTCAAAAAAACACCCGATGTTCCTTAGAAAGACCGATTTTGCTTTTTTTGGACAATCATGTTTCGCACTGCAGCTTGGCTGCAATAATGTTTTGCAGGGAGAATGGCATCCACATGATAAGCTTCCCACCGCATTCGTCGCACAAGTTACAGCCCTTGGACATATCGGTATTTGGACCATTTAAAAAATATCTGGCCACGTCATATAGTGATTTCCTTTTATCCAATCCTGGACGAGCTATTACGATTTACGATATACCTCAACTTTCGAAAATTCCTTTTCAAAAGTCATTCGTCTCTGAAAACATATGCAAAGGTTTTTCCACAGCTGGAATAAGTCCATTTAACAGACAAGCAATTCCTGAGGCAGACTTCATTAGCGTAGATGTCGAACATCAAACTGCTGATATTGACTTTGCATTAGAATTAGTTACAAACCAAAACAATGTTTCAATTGAGCCTGCTACTCCTTGCGAATCTTCACCCATACCATCTGTTGGCAAAACTCCAGAGCAAGTTCGCCCTATTCCTAGAATAATCAAACCTTTTAACTCTTCGAAGTCAAGGAAAGGTTCATCTAAAATTCTTACATCTACCTTCCAAGGAAGAAAAGGAGAAAATTAAATCAGGGAAGGTGCTGCCACGAAAAACTACCAAAAGGTCCTTGACTTTTAAAAAACGAGTATCCTCGTATGAATCATCAGATGATGATTCCTTAGTTACAAGTTTTGCAGATACCGATAAATCTATTGGATCGTTCTTTGACTCCGAGAGCTTGGATTTGAATAATTACGTTCTTGTGCGGTTTGAAGGTCCACAAGATCAGTTTTACTTTGTCCGCATAGTACGCAAGTTCGAAAGTTCTCTTGAAATCGATTTTTTAAGAAAAAAAAACGCAATTGTGGGTGTTTTTCCAACCTATTGTTAAAGACGTAACGTTTGTACCGAGAGCAGATATTGTATTGAAGCTTCGGCAACATATATATTTGAATCAGATTTAACAGAATATAATGTTAAGTAAAGTTGACAAGAGCTATAATTTATAATTTTTCAATAAGAGCTGTTTTTAATCTCTGTGAAAATAAATCAATAACATTCAAAGAAACAATAAAGAAGCAGTTATTAAATGTTTTTTACACCGTGGCGTTTGTACCCCATCCCCTTGGCGCATCTGCCCCATGGGTGGGGCGGTTTCACCAATTTGGGAAGTTTGAAAATGTGTTGAAAAAAATATAGAACAATTAAAAACAACCGGTAAGGGAAGATAAGGAAAAGAAGCCCAAAAATGTAGGTTTACAGCCAAGCAAACATTGCTAGAAAAAATTTTTTGGTTTGACTTCCACAGCAATTCAAAAAAAAAAAAAGGCGAATATGCCCCCTTCTACCCTACATATGTATGTAACTGCGGTTATCCGTTTGCCCACCGAGCCAAATGTTTTGGTTCGTATGCGTTTTCGCATAATTCAGAAGTGGAATAATTGTTTAATTTAAAATGTTAAAATGACAAAAAGAATGAAGAGCGTTTATTATAAATCGGGTTGTCTTCTAGATATGGAAAATCATTCATACTTATTGATAAGTATTAATTCTTTGAATAATCATAATAATTTGCAAATGTTTCGCTTGAGAAAATCATTTATCCCAAGATATTCGTGTTGGTATTTTGAATGATGAAAACAATTTGCATAATTTAGATGTTATATTGTAGTAAAAATAATTTACCTTCAATTTAGGATACTTGAATAGAAAGCAATATCTAATAGGAAACATGCGCTTTCGCAAAATTCAGAAGTGGAATAATTGATTACATTTAGTTTATTATTTATGGAATCGGACGAAAATATGCAAATTTTAAACCAATGCTGGAAATTGGTAGGTTTGCGATTCGGCATCAAAGGTATACATTTACAACTGAAAACTCTCAAATGGCCAACGAGAAATTAACAAAGGTATATCATCGCATTGGAGAAACGATAAATAGCACTAAGATTTAAGGTTTATGTATGTAAGAAAGTAGTCTTAGGAATATTAATGAAAGAGCACGCACTTTGGGGCAACAATAAAAATATATTTATTTTACTCATAACATGTAAACGATATTAACTCGTGCTCGCTAACATCATTCGAGGCGTCACAAATCGGGATGGTACCACAATGGTACTTCAAATGTACGTTCTGCCTTTAATAAGATTGGGCTTATACAGATCGGATCCTACGCCGTACCAATTTCTAAAAAACACAAGCTGGCAATAGATGGATAGCCGTTCACAACCCCTTAACTCCATTTTTGCTACGCAATAGCGATTAGCCTAGGAAGTGTTCTCACACTGGATGTCACGGAAGAAACTCATCTCAAGCCACTAAATTTGAGGCTTTTAATTAGAGACATTTTTTGTGACTTGAGACGATTTCGGTAGTCAGTAAGCAACAGTGTCAAAAAATTTCACCAAAGACTGTGGTGAAAAGCAGCTGAGGCAATCACCAGAACAAGATATGTACATTAGCAAATGTAATCAACGTTTTTTTTTATTATGGGTTATGAAAATTAATTGTTATTTTTTACAGATTACGTACGACCAAGGGGCATATCTAGTTCTACTTCATTTTCGCGTTTGTTCAATACTTTCCTCCCAATTTCTTTTTTTGTGACCTGCTCAGGACCAGTTGACAAATTCGTGACTATTTATTTTGAAACTGATTGCTGAATACCGAATAGTGTCGAAATCAGTCTCACCACCGAATAGTCTAGTGACTAGACACTGCTTATAGAATACCAGCTCAATGTTAATATCGAATGGGTAGCAATCTCTATCCGAAGTGGCATAATAAGAAACAGAGAAGTACTTCCTTTCATTATGTCTTACTTGGACTTATGTACATCTGGAGAGGACGGCTTACAAATTTTTATGTCGACGAACCTACGATTTGCAAATTTTGGGGTGTCAATGTGGAATTGAAGCTTGCTGCGACGCTAACAACCTAGTCCCGGCACTCTACCTGTTCCCATTTTTTACATCTGAACTGTCTCAAACAATCATAGTTGAATCATGCGTTTGGACTGAGAGTGATCGTACAACAATCTTCAGTATATGGAGTTGTAAAGTTAGCTCGTTCCATCATCGCATCTAACTATGCTAGCTGGAGACAGGGTTGTTACTCTAACATTAACCGGAAAAGACATATAAAATGTTTCAACCCCATATCAGACTTTGTTCACCGTTACAGCAATCATAGGTGACATTCATATTTGCCATAAAAATATTTGCGTTTTCGCAGTAATCAGTAGATATATATTAGAGGTTTGCACTTCGACCTTAAATATCCATTGTGCCCTCTGTTCCTTACAGTACCTCGTCTAATTCCAACTCCTTTAAGAAGTCGAATATGATAGTTGGTGGCAACGAGCGTACATGTTCCCTCGTTGGGCTATGTGTACCCAGGTAACTTTGCCGCCTTCTCGAGATAGCGTCACACTCAAAGGAGAATTGGGGTCTCCGGAGCCGAGTCGCAAAAGCGACAGGACTCGTTCGACCATATTCCGAGCCTGTGCAGATGACCTCGCAGCCTGCAGTGTCCTGCGAGAAAACCTGTCAGAATCCTCAGACTGTTCTTCGAGAAGTGCATAAACTGCTTGAAGCGTTTATGGTTGTACCCTCCCAGTAGACACTTCGATTGACGTAACCCCGGCTCAAGTAGCCAGTGTTTTTCTCTCAAGTGGTTTTCTTCTATCCTAAGCTCTTGATACCAACGCCACCGCCCCATAGGTTACTATCGGCCTAACAATCATAGTGTATATCCATCTAAGCAGACGTCAAGGTTTAGTAGTCGAACGGAACGGACGTGTTATCATAGCGCTCTTGCTAATTCCCGCAAAAAAAAAAAAACAAACGATAGTGACTGTAATCTTATCCTAATTCTTATATATTTCGAATTAAAATGCCATGTGTTTGTGGCCAGAAAGTGGATCGTTACGGTCAAAAAATTAAATGTGCTAAATGCAATAACTTTTTTCACCTTGCCTGTGTTAATATCTTGCCAAATGATGCTGAGTTTTTCCTAAACTCTGATGCTGCATTTCTTTGCGAGGTGTGTACTGTGGTTCGGCGCAACTCTATCCGTTCGCCGGCGCCTACCGTCGTCTTGAGTGATAATATTGCTGCTACTCCGCCTGCAATTAGTGCTGAAATCACCCGTGAACATATTACCAACAACCATCAACATGTAAAACTGCCGATATCAGCTCCTGCATCCATCGATTTTGACAAAAAACAGTGTAAGCATGGAGAATTCAATTGATATCAATCAACAACTAACTCTGCAGTCCGTGCTAACTGAGGTGATTGCCCTTAGAACAGAGAATCTTCGCATTGTTGCTATGGTTAATGCACTTCATGTGGAAAACGAACGTCTAATAACCGAAACTGAGTCGCTTAAATCTGAGCTTCACTCGCTGCGGAACAGTTTCCGCACTGATGAGTTAATCCCAGCGATTTCTCTGCTCTCTGCTGATATTAAAGAACTTCGTGTTAAAAGTTGCATGAACAACAATAGTGACATAATCTCCGAATTGTCTCCTCGCACCATCAACTTGGTAAATTGCTCGCCTGCTGCTTCGCCATCAATGCCTTCTGCTACTACGCCTCACAACCGTAAATCTTCATATTCATCTGATGTCTCTCGCACGTATGCTGGTGCTGCTGCTGCTAACGCTAGCATTGCTAAAGGCTTGGTCAATGTGAATGCTGGTTCACGCAGTGTTGATGTACCAAATGGAAGTGATAGCTCTCTTACTCTGCCTATGCCTATTGTTGCTTCCTCCTCTTCTAACACAATTCCACTGCCTGCTGCTGCTGCTCGCTCTCAGCCCAAGCCACAGTGGGTAACTGCGCAAAATAAGAAGGGCAAAATGCGATATATGTCCCGTGACCTGGTGATGGGCACCAATACGAGCACTGTACTGGATGTTGTTCCTATAAAGAAATGGATCCATATTTCGTCATTTAAGCCAAGCGTGGATGAAGAAGATATTTTATCTTTCGTTGAGAATAATGCAAATATTGATAGGAAACATTTGGCATGTTTTAAGCTTGTTAAAAAAGATACGGATTCTTCTTCTTTAAAGAAACAGTTTTGGATCCAGCACTCTGGCCAACTAATGTTAAAGTTCGCCCCTTTCAATTTTTTCAACGGGGACTTCCTCCCAACAATCAACAATAGCCTCAGTCAATGAGTCAACTGCACAAACAAAAAATTTGAAGATCTACTTTCAAAATATGGGTGGCATTAGAACGAAGTCTGAAATCATTCTCATGAGGAGTGGAAATTCAGATTTTGACGTAATAATTTTTGTGGAGACATGGCTGAATTCCAATTTCTATGACAAAGAATATTTTGATATGAATTTGTTCCATGTATTTCGTAAGGATCGTGATGCAAAAGGTACGGGCTGTACGATGGGTGGCGGTCTCACCCGGTCTCACTAAACAATGACGACACTGTGCTAGATCAGCTGTGTGTTTGCATAAAAGGCTCTCAAGGATATGGCTCCTTATATTTAATGGCGTCGTATATCCCGCCTAGTAGTAGCTATGATTTGTACAAAGCGCATATAGATATTGTATTCTTAGCTCATAATCAATCAGATAGTAATCATATATGTGTCTTTGGCGGTTTTAATTTTCCGAATATTAATTGGTCTAATAACTTTTCGAAATTTTATCTTATACCAACTACTGTGGTTTAATCTTACGCAATAGACAACATCTTAAGTCTTAGTTTGCTTCAAATTAACTGGTTTAGAAATCAGCTCAATAGATTCCTAGATCTTGTATTTGTTAGTGATAACATAAATTCAGTTATCTCGCAATGTTATTCCCCATTCTCGCCGTCAGACAAACATCACGTTCCGTTGGTGCTAACGGTGGAGTTTTACGATTTCGCCTCTAGAAAGATTGACAATAAACCTGTCTTTAATTACGCACAATGCGATTTTTCCCAGTTAAACAACTCTTTGGTTGACGTTAACTGGGAGGACTTGCTGTGTGGTGCTATTACTTCTGAGTGTTATTTTGGTTTTAAATCAAAATTGTTGGCTATATGTTCTTCAAACATTCCGGTTAAGAAAAATTTGCGTTATAAAATACCGTGGCACACTAGCGACCTAAAAAAGCTAAAAAAAAAAACTTAAGGAATAAATTTTATAAAAAGTTTAAGTTAACTAAAGATTACAACTTTTTTGTCAAGTATCAATATTATGTAAGGGAATTCAATCAATTGGATAAACTTCTTTATAATAACTACATTCGAAATGCAGAGTCAAGCATTAATCCTAAATATTTTTGGAAGTATATCAAGTCGAAACGGTCCGGCTCGAATATACCAACCTCAGTTTTTTTGGATGATAAAGTGGCTGAGTCTTCGCTAGACGTGGCTAATTTGTTTGCTGCCTTTTTGAGGTCGAATTTTGTTTCAGATGGCAATGAACCCTTACCAAATTTCTCGTCTGACATTGATTAATGCCTTAATTTTGGCTCCCTTACATTATCTTCTGAAGATGTTGCAAAGGGATTAACTGCATTTAAGCCATCCTGGCACACTGACATCGATGGGATTTCTGCTGTGTTGTTAAAAAACTGCCCTGCTCTGGTTCTGCCCCTGAAAATAATTTTTAATAAATCTTTAGTGACCGGAAAGCTTATTGACGATTGGAAAATAACTTTCATAACTCCGATTCTGAAAAGCGGTAAGAAAAATGATGTGCGCAACTATAGGCCTATTTCTAAGCTTTCAACCGTCGCTAAGCTTTTTGAATGCATAGTCTATGATAAATTGTACTTTGATGTAAAGTCTTATGTATATCTGTCTTAAACGACATGGGTTTATAGCCTCGAGGTCCACGGTGTCGAATTTGGCTGTTTTGCATATCTTCTTTCTCAGCTGTTTTGCAGGTGGACTGTGTATACACGGACTTTTGTAAAGCTTTTGACACTGTGTCGCATAAAATTTTAATAAACAAACTATTTTGTCTGGGCTTTCATCCCTGTTTTTTGGACTGGATCACTTCCTACCTCTCCAATAGACGCTGCTTTGTTACAGTAGATAATGTGCTTTCTGACCCATTCTTAGCTTTTTCAGGGGTTCCGCAAGGAAGCATTCTAGGTCCACTGCTTTTTGTTATTTTTATAAATGACATAAGTAAATGTTTCACCTTTGCAAATTTTTTACTTTATGCTGATGACCTTAAATTATTTGCAGCGATCAAAGATTCCACCGATGACGCTAAACTGCAACGAGACATTAATGCCCTCCACTCTTGGTGCCTAAAGTCACGCCTCTATCTGAATACAAAAAAATGCTTTAAAATGACTTTTGCTAAAATCTTTAGCGCGCGCAATACGTCGTATAACATCTCGAACTATATTCTGCAGAATATTAGTGAAATTAAAGACCTGTGAGTTGTATTTGGTTTTGTGCGTCATAATAGTACACAATTTTCAGACCCATACACCTTAAAAATATTATTTACTAGTTTTGTTCGCTCTCGTCTCGAGTATGCTGTGTTTGTTTGGAGGCCCTATAATCAGCTCTCTAGGGTGAGAATTGAACGTATACAAAAAACTTTCCTTAAATTTGTCTAAAGTCCCTGAACTTTACAAGCCCAGTGCCATCGTACACATCCCGTCTGATGTCGATAAACCTAATGCCATTGGAAAGTCGTAGATCCGTTTTGTCATTGACCTTTACATTTAACGTTATTCAAGGATTAATTGATTGTCCCTATCTTTTGGAGAGGATTAGTTTTAATGTTCCTAAACGCACTCTTCGCATTTCTCACCCTTTCTATTGTGCAAATGTTAAAACTCAGTTTGCTATAAATGCACCTTTAGCCAGATCTATGCGTGAACTTAATGAATTGTCGGAAAATGTAGCAATCGACTGACTTCGCGTTATCGAAGCAATCTTTTATAATTATTTTAAACACTATTTTTTAATGTTAATTTTATTGGTGATTTTAATGATTTTTATCAATAGTCTGTAAGAAATTGTTTCACTGACTAAATTATTAAATAAATAAATAAATAAGCATATTTGGGCTACACCCTCATGATTTTCCCGCTAGACGTCTGCACACCATTATCGCTTTGGTTGCCTTGGATGCTGTCGCATCGACATGTTCACTCCAGAGTAACTTGGAGTCCATTGTGAGACCGAGGTATTTCACTTTGCTCACCATGCCGACCTCAATCCTTGCGAGGGAGATAGTTCTCATCCCTAGTCGAATGGTACGTTGGTCGTCTTGTGTGAGTTGATATTGAGCCCCTCCCCAGCGCACCATGCCCCTGTAAGATTTAGCTCACTTTGTACGATATCACATAATGTGCTCTCGTATTTTTCTCCTGATATAATGACAATATCATCCGCGTATCCCTGGCAGCGAATTCCGTTGTCAGTTAGCAACCCTTGTGGGCATCCCTTACTGGGTTTTAGCAGCACAACGCTGCCCGCTACAGTTGTTTCTGCTGTGCTGGTCTTTTTCCTACCTTAGGTATAAAAATTACCTTAGCCCTCCTCTACACCATTGGAATGTAAGTGAGAGCAAAAAAATCCCTCATAACCTTCACAAGATGTGAGATTATTTCTAATAATAAACTCAAAATTGATCAATTAATTAAAGGTTGGTTTGCTAAATTTGGAGTTCTCTTAACAAGGCATTCCTCCCTCATTTACTTGTCGAAGAATCACGCTAGGTGGTGGATTATAGAAAAGTTTCTTAAGAAACATAAGATTTGTAAGAGCAGCAAGACAGACTTGCTGCTACTCACAAGCTACTTGAAGAGTTTCTACAACTCTAGACTAAAGCATATTAGCACATTAATGCTGTAGCAGTAATCAGTAGTGGAATAATTGTACGAATGTTTACAAAAAATTATTACATGCAGTTCCTCATTATTCAGTGTCAAATTGAATTGCTAGTAACAATGGTTAAAAATTGATACAAAGTGCCGTTGATTTCATTCACTTTATCAAACTACTTCATTTGTTGTTGTTACTTTTGTAACAGCATAAAACATTCCCCATAAAATTTTGGGGAATGCCGCTGAAGTGACAGTCCTTGGTCAACCAATGCTTCCCCCCAGCGCCCGCACAGACTGAAAAGTCTAAGAGAAAACGTAAGCCGAATTAAGTAAAATCCACTCAACCGGTGAGTAAAGAGGCCGCCAATCAGTCGAAACCATCTACATCCAGTAAAGAATCAATCCTAAATAAAGGCATCACTCGGACAAACCATACTGCGCGGAAATCATGCCAGTTTCAAATCCACGACATTAACTACTCAGAGTTCAGTAGAAAGAAACGACCCTCTTTTGATGGACGCTGTTTTAGTTGACGGACTCAACCGTGCTGTAGAATGTGCGCGTACCAGGAAATTCTTCAATGATTTTTCTCAATATCTACAGATAAAATAAGCATGTAGCTACCAGGTGATGACCCGCTTAGATCGAGAGTTACAGAAATTCCTCTCCTTTTCCGGATACCAATACTATTACTTCACTTGTTAAATTTGGCGGTTTCGCAAAGTGGGTTAATATATTAAATGTGGTACTACGAGTTACAAACCACTAATAATGTGTGGTACTAACGCCATATAAAATGAAAAAAAAAAAAAAACAAAAAAAACAAACAAAAAAAAAATACTATATTATAGATGAAGAATTAAACTGAGTTTTTGTCTAATGAAATGGGCTAAAATTGAATGATTGATTTTATGACTTGTAGTTTCAAGTAAAAATGCAGTATTCTTTAAAAAAAAATTTTAAATTAATTTGGAGAGCTGCATTGCTATCGTATCACAATAACTAAACAAAGTTATCATATATGTATGAATGTTTTGACTTGTATAACCATAGAACATATTAGAGGTGGAAACTTTGATTTAAGGGAATAAAAAATAAAATTCTAACTTATGTATTACATATAAAGCTAATCAGTCTTTTGAATTCAATTCCCAATCGGGATAATATTAAACCAAGACTTGTATGGACTAGATATATTGCATTTTGTACGATGCTGCTCGGATAATTTAACTTACATACATGAGGACATGAAGCAAATATCGTTCTCATTTGACTAAGCGGATGCTGCAGTGCCAGTACTGAATAGTTTTGTTTATACATCTCTTTCGATCTCAAGAAACTAGTTCTTTCAAGGATCCATCAGCTGTTGTACTATCCCCATTTATGTTGCGGTGTGTTATGCCATCTATATTATGCTTCTTGCTCCTATCTTCAACTAAAGGAACTAATGTAACATTCGGTGATACACTCATACTGCTATCTTCCTCCAAAATTGTAGTAGATCCATTTGTTGTGATATGGGTAGTATTTTCGATTGTGGAAATCTCAGATGACGAGCTACCATTTGGGTCAACATATTGAATATCTGAACGGCTTAGCGTAGAGGCAACACGATTTGTTGTAATGATTATTGGTGCAAAAATTGAATTAAGGTCGAGAGTTTGTTGTAATATTCGCCAGGAAGTAACAAATACTGCTTTGACACGTTCAAAAGTATCAAAATCATACACCGATCTCGCTGTATTTGTTAAATCAAAGGGTTCTATAAGACGTTAAGACTGTTGTTAAGAATACTGAGTTAAGTACTACAAACTAATTGAAATTTACCTTCAATGCAGAGCTCCTTCCATTGGTGGATATCATTTTTTGAAGACTTCGCTAGCCTGCATATATTAATGGGTAGGAGACCGCCTGTGCGTATCGAGATGGCAAATTGTGTATAGCTGTAATTGAAAAATCAAATTAAACGCTAAATACTATATTAAATTGAAGCCAAATTACTCACTCGAAACAACTGTAGTACTCTAGAAAATGCAGAAAAAGTTCGCCGATGGTTTGCGTATTTTTTGACTCATATGGGCCAAGTGTTTCATTCAGGTCTATGTAACCAAAATCATTCGATCGCAACTGAAATTTGAATCAAAATGTGTGTTATATAAATTGATCAAATTTATGGCTTTTAAGAACTAGAGATATTAAAATCTACGAAATTGAGAATCAGGGGAATTCTGCATTCTGTAAAAGGCTTCAAAATCGTGAAGTGCTTTGGATGTGTCCAAAGTATGTATATTATGTTTTCAAACGTCAGAAATACGATTTCGATGTGTATCGATAAGGCAACGAGCGTATCACTTACAAAAATGTTACTTATTAAAACATTTTCAGCTGGATTAGCATAAAATGCAAATTTTGTGTTCATAATCGTCAAAAAAAAAAAAAAAAACAGTTGATTATATTACAATTATTATACTGATACGGCTCCGGTAATTAAGTTAAAATGTGTGTACGTTTTTGTTGTACCTACGCCAAGTTGCATTATATTCCCGTTACAACTTCTTTCTGTTTGATATGACAGCCATCTTAAAGAAAGCTGTATGCATTCATTTGGAACTTAACACGATGGGCATCATAGACAACTGACGTTTGAGAAGTCAGCCTGTCTGACTACAGGCCACATTCTCTTCAATTACCATATTAATATTTCACCTAATAATTTAAAGATGATTTAGGTACATTATTCGGCAAAATTACGATTCCTGGGGCGCCGCGTTTTGACGACTATTTCTTGTAGAACTCGACAAAATAAACACTTTTCCACAAGTAAAAAAAATTGATATCTCGCTTGGTTTTCGAGATACAGCGAGTTGAAATTTGTCGATTTTGGTATATGTACATGGTGCATAATATACATACGTCGCATGAAATTCTTTGAATTCGTTATTTGTTTTATTTCACGTTTCCAATTGACCCTCTTTACGCAGTTCCCATTATTTTTGCGTGCAACACCTTTTTGCGTAGGCGGCCTTCGGCCGCGCTTTAAAAAAATAACCCTGGCCGGTCCAACACCGGCTACGCTAACCACAGTATTTTTGCGTGCAACACCTTTCTGCGCGCGCAATTTAATGCATACCAACCCCACGGTTCGTCACTTCCGTAGTATTTTATGACTCCAAACTCAATTTTAAATTCTGTATTAATTAAAATATGATGTCAAAATAGTTGTAATTTTGAGAAAAGTGAATAGTTAGTACAAACAAATAACGAATTCAAAGAATTTCGTCAAAACGCGGCGCCCCAGGAATCGTAATCTCCCCCATTATTCAATAACATACATAATATGTACATACATATGCACATATATTAATATCAAGCCGACAAAATTAATGTGCTACTTACCAAAGGAAACTTTTCAGGGAACAAATCATGCAAACACGGGAGCACCGCTGGGCTGACAGCATACTGCAAAAAGTGTATTACCATAAGAACCAAAGAATAGCTGGATATAGTCATGTTTTTGGCATTGTTAATGTTGTGATATTGTGCCCATAGTTTTGTAACTAATACCATAGGACGTAATCGCCAATCAACTAAAAAAAATATTACTTTTATTAAATTTCATATCAAAACAAGATAATTTACAACACGCATTTTTCGCTATTGCCCAGAAAATACTTTAAAGGTTAGAAACGAACTGAAAGTATAGTTGCCAACTATACTAATCAGTTTCATAAATGTTGTGCATGTGAATTCTTTTAAGGGTTGCCAATTCTTCAAAAAAATTGCGGTCTCCACAATCGCCGATTTCATGATAATCATGTCAGGAAATATATTGCCAATGGAGACCGCTTATTGCCTGCCATTAGCTTTCATTTTCGTTCATTGACAGCTATCTTTTAATTTGCGTGAAAACTCCGTGGCGGCATCATTGGAATTTTCATATGAAACCAAAAAATGAGATTGTTTCTGTCGGGCTATCAATTATTATCTATTTGTCAATGAAATAACACATTGCCCATAATATTTAAGACATATTTCCCTTTCAATGAGGTGAACATAATTGCATAACGCCATCTTGCATCTGGTTTTAGCAACCCATCAAATACCCACACACAAAACAAGCAATCGTATTGCTCAAATCTAACAGTTAAAATGACAGATGATAGCACATCAGTGATTGCCTGTGGGTAAAAGCGCCCGTACACTACCGCTTTAACTTTAATTCTAATACACCGCATGTTACCAGTAAATTTTATTACCGAAAGTTGTAACCAGAATTCTGCCGCAAATATTAACGCTATCAACAGTTTGTTGTATAAAACCCTGCGCAAACAGACGGGGTATAATGGGCCGTTTACATAGAACTTTCCTCGCTTTGCTTGGCAGTTCGAACTTTAACAACAAAGCGTGAGGCGTAGAAGGTCAGCTACATAGAACGCTTTGACAGTTGCTGCGTTAGTAGTTTGTTATGAATTGCGATTTGTGTTTGTTCAGAGTGTCTTGTTTAAAGATAGAATAAAAATATGAATTTTACTGATATGATGGAAGTAGTAGTAGTTATGCTACTAATTTTTGAAATTCGCGAGTGTCTGTAGTGTGTATACGCACGCCAAAATAAAAATGAAATGGAAATGATAACAGCTGATTGCCAAAGCGTACAAAAGTTGAGAGTTGCCCATAATTATGTATTGAACTTATCTGTCAAAGCGAAACTCTGAAGCAAAGCAAAGCAAAAGTCCTATGTGAACGGGCCTTAACCCGTACGATATGCGACATCAAATAATTTGGCGGTATATAGAAGCACTCAAACAGACGCGGTATTGGAAGGGCGGTACTTACTTATTTTTTTAATTGCGCTAAAACCGCTTAAGCGAATTTGACCTTGGATTTTCTACTACAATTTGTGGTGTGTGTCTTGATGTTGTAACAGAAATTGAGGCACCTGCAGCCTCCGAACGGCGAATATTTTTTAATAGCAGAACGACAATCTCGAAGGTTTCCATTGCCTGCCGAGGGGCGAACGCTACTAGAAAACACTATTTTTAATGCTACTTGCCCCCGGCCAGGATTTGAACCCAGGATCTACCGAATAAAGCGTGCACACGCGACACACTCGACTAGGGCGGCCGTCCACCGCGGTAAAAGAAAAATACCGCAGCGTGCACAATTGACCGTGCGGTACATATGTATGTATGTATGTATGCATGTACCCTGCAGTAAAATTAAGAACCAGTCCAAAAAAAATCTAGTGTAGACAGAAATTTCTCATCTGGTTTAGTTCTGGTTGCGAAACAGACAGTCAAATCAAAGATAATCAATCGCTCATCTTTATAATCAGCTGTTTCAATTCATCTCTATTTTGCATAAGTGAATAAATTGTGAACAAATTGAAATAGTGAAAAAATCGTGAATATATTGTTCTTTAAGTAATTAAAAACAGAATGAGTAAGCGAAATTTAATAAAGAAACAAAAGGACATTTACATAAATAGTTTGAATAGTGAAAAGTTTGACAAGATGAAAATAGGAGAACGAGAAGTGCACGATGAAATAGAAGAGATAGTTTAGGCAGGTGCAGGACTAAATAGAATTGACTAGAGAAAATAGAGACAATATTCCAAAGTGCTTAAAAAACTTGAAGCCATATATTCCTAAAGAATTCGTTAGAAAACCTAGAGGCTTTTAAGAAATATTACATTGGAAAGCGACTGAATTCCGTCAATTTGCGTGTTTTTGAACTAGTAGTATTGTAAGTAAAAAAGGCGAAAAAAGACAAAAAATCGGTATTTTTTCGCCTTTTTTGACTAGCTTGAAACTATCCACTTTTGAACTATCTTAAAAGTACATAATAAATAACTAACCAAGATCGAACTACCTTATAACTGTCTAAAACTGAACCGGTTAAAAACGAGTTGGAAAGTAATGCACTGCGTGACAATTGCCACCGCCAATGACATCGCCGTGTAAAACTGGACAGTTGAAAGCATTGCATAGGTATTAAGCTAGAACTGGTACTGTCGTCAAAAGGTCTAGTTCTACGCTAGTTCTAAGCTAGTCGAATTTTCTGCAGGGTGTGTATGTATGTATGTATGTATGTATGTATGTATATACATACATACATAGTAGGAGTATATCATAAGCAGGATTGAAATTTTGAGCCAGAGTTCTACGTGAGTATATTTTATAAATATTATCCTTTTCTTTATAGAAACGTGAATAGGAAAATGCTTATACGTTAGTTTACGAAGGTAAACATTTTTTTATTACAAAATAAACAACATATAATTTAATGAATGGATGCGCCCATCGTAAAAAACTACTGATAAAATATAAACAAAACGAGATAATTGCGCTTGGAACTGGCAATGATGCCGATTTATTCAAACACATACTGCTTGTCATTTCTGAAAATGAGTTCTATGGCAACAATGTCTTGTGTCGTACCGCACAGTGCCTGTTTTAGTGTCTTTCCGTATACCGTCACCGCGTATCGTACGGGATTATACCCGCTCTGTACCGTTCCGCGTCTGTTTGCGTAGACTTTAAAAATTCCTATCTCACGAGACACTGTTGAAACTTTTACTGACTTTTACTGGAAATTTTCACAAAATCAACTGCAAATAAGATTGAATTTGTATTATTCAAACCTTTTACTATTTATTTGTTCCACGCCGTTACGTTTTACGTGTTTTAATTTTGCTAAAGAACAAAAATATAAGTTATAGAAAGAGATTTAACTATTTGGTGTTGATTTGTAACAAATCATTGCCTTTTACTTGAGCATTGTCATAATTGGCAATACCAAAGTAGCGGTACCACTGACAGCACCACTTTCTGTATTCAGCACACCGCGCTAATGTTAACCAGATATTGTGAAAAAAGGGTAACAAAACTCTCGTTACCAGTTACAAATGCCTCACTCTTTTAGTATTATGTGCACACTTATTACTGGTGAATTTCGTTACCATCATATTGGGTGGTAAATAGATGTTTATTTACTATTTAGAGCTAAACACATGTTTCACACATATTTAACATCGGCGTGGAACAAATAAATAGTAAAAGGTTTGAATAATACAAATTCAATCTTTGTAAACGTTGCGGCGACATTCTTTTGGTGATGATTTGTCAATGCTTACTGAACAGAAATGCCAAAACGAAATGTCATTTACCAGCTGTGAAGTGACAGCTATCCCTATCGAAAGTTCTATCAGTCTAAAAAAAAACACCCGATACAACTTCCTTATTCTTGTATGCGTTGTGCTGAACACTTGGGACTACACATTGCACAACACGTGCAATAGATGTTTCTATGAATTTATCCAACTCACTATTTGCAATGCTGGAATTCACTTTTATTCAATAAAATATCACTTAAATCAAAAAACAGAAATCAAAGAAATGGTGTACAACTTCACTATACATGCTCCGACTCATTGTACTTCCGTTAACTCCGTCCACCAAAACTTAAAACATTTTAATTTTTTTCCAACCGCTGATTCAACCGTCACATCGGTTGCACAACAATACTATAGACGGTACAACCGTTTGTCCAACATTGACATGTTGATACAACGGTTGGAAGGTGGTATACTCAGTATAAGAGTTGCCAAAATTTACATGCATTTTGATTTTACTTTTACAGCTTTCATACGCAAAAGCAAAACAAAACACATGTAAGGCACATAAAAAATCAAATCGGCTATAGTAACATCACCTTATACGAATTCGTCTTGAAATATCTGTTTTATTTTAAAATTTATGCATGTTTTTATATCATGCATTCAACGAGTGCAGTTGTACAACATTTACAACAACAACAACAACAACAACAACAACAACAACAACAACAACAACAACAACAACAACAACAACAACAACAACAACAACAACGACCAACCTACAACAACCACCAACCTGCAACAAAACAGAACCAAAAACAACGTATATCAACAACAACAACAACTTTAGGAGATTATACCTTCCTTTCTAGGCCCACGATACCTAGTCTCGATATGGTACGCATTCAAAGAATAAGACTCGATACCCAAAACATCGCTAGCAAATTTAAATTAAATGTTATAAATATTCGCCACATAAATCTCCTTATTATATTATGCCGAAAAGTATAACTGTCTGGATTTCTCAACTAATTTAAATTATTAGTGGTGGACTTTAAGTATAGCACCATTGTGCTGTTAAAGGCTAGGTCAAGACAAATTTTATTTGGCGCAATCTCTCTTACATCATGGCTTTTGTGTGAACAGGCTTTTTTTATCTCAAGAAAAAGTGAAGTCATTTTAAGTCAAGAATGTCATGAATTCTGACGAATCGAGAGTTTTGGGAATACATCCAGCATTAAATCCTTTAAAACGTAAGCTCTTTTGGAAACAAAAATGTGAACAATTCTATAATGTGTAGCAGTCCAACTAGGTCTCTCAAATTTTACGGTTTGGTGTCCGAAGGACAAACTCAACGATCGTGTAGAAGCCTCATGGAAGACGCCATCATCTGTGATCTCTCAAACATGATACCCAATTCTAAAAGCTGTAAAATTTATAATTTTCGTGCTGTTTAAAATTAGAGAAATACACAAATCTTAATTTGCGTAAAATCTTATGCCACTTAAATTATTCACACACTTTGCCACTATATCCGTTACTCCTACCCCCATCTACACGTTCACCTATATCAACCTTAACTTTGTGCCGTTATCTTATTTGAACACTTCATTTATCGAAAAGAAAATTTCTTTATATATTGAGGGAACAAGATTTTATAGCAACCTCACATGATCAAATTGGTCATGAAATTAGGTGTATGCACATATTTGAAATTTGACGATTTGCCTTCACACCATACCTGCTAAATCATGCGTACTACCCGTACTAAGTAGCAATTTAAGGATTTGGCTTTCCAGAGAAGTACTCAATACTTTTCAAGTACATTACATTTGTATCAATTACTACTCGAGTACAATTACTTGCAACTGAGAAATATTTGGAAATACCATCAAGTACTGAAAGTACTCGATTATTTTCAAGTACTTGGAAAGGGATTGCAACTCTTTTAGCGAGTACTTTCGAGTACTTTGCAAAGTTGGAGAAATTGGGAGAGTGAAAATGACAGTTGGTTTGAGGAGAAGCTGCAAGTTTTTCCTGGACAAATTTTTACTCGTAACAATAGTTGCTTTCGTATTCTCCATTAAAAAAAAAGCTATCCAGTAACTAAATTTCAGAGCGTAAGCAAAATTTGCTCTCAATGAAAGAAACTTGCAAAAAAGTAAGAAAACGCAAAATCAGTATGAATTTGCAAGTTTTTTCTTTTTTGTTTATATTTACATATACATACATATATTTAATCACTTTTTCAAATTTTCGCCCTTCTTAAGGAAATAATAAACATTCTTAATAAATGTTTTCTACTTGTGATAAACTGAATAATTTTGATCAGCTGTTTATCTTACTGGCTAATTATTGCTAGTAAAAATTTATCCAGTAAAAATCCAGTAAAAATTGCAAGTTAAACTGTCATTTTCGCTCTCTCAATTTCCCCTACTTTACTAGTTTCGTGCTAGTTTTGGCGTACGAAAACGCTATCCAGTAAAATTATTACTGGTTTTTGCTGGTTTTTACTGGAGAGTGAATACGAAAACAAAACTAATTTGCCAGTACGATCACCAATATAAAAGAATTATTAAATGTGCTCATTAAAGTATCTGTCGCAATGTATAAGGAATTTGTTATATTTACTAATTTTTAACTTTTTTTAAGTGTTGAAGAGAAACATGCTTGAATTTACTATTTCCTATTTTTAATTTCACAACTCTACATCATGTACTGTTTTTAACAAATTCAGATGAATAAATTTTTGGCCTTCCGCATCCCTGCGCAAGTCCCAAGCATCCATTTCGCTTCACGCAAAATATCATAATACTACTTTTTAATTATCATGACCACTTTATTACTACACACAAATACACATATGTACATACATATACATATATCGCACATTAAATAGGATGAACGAAAAATTTTGGGTTTTAAAATACGTATCATAAAATTAATATATACTTTCAGTCTGAAAGAAACCCAAATTTTAGAAAGGGTCTTGGTGTATCCTATATAATTAACAACCACAGTGCACTGTTTTAACCACATACATATGTACATATGTATATACATATGTACATACATACATACATACATATTGTGTTCTTGTCGAATGAGGTATTTTGATTTAATACACTTTTGAAGCACGTTCGCGATAGTTTTTTCTTTTGGTAACGATGATATTGTAGTAAACGAATGATATATAAAAATTAAAGAAAAATCTATTAAAAATACTTACGTTGAGAATAGCAATAAAGTAAATGCGTATTTTTTATGCCGACACAGTTGTTGAAATTTAAATCCACTTCCAGTTGATTACGGTCGTTAAATCGTAATATTGGCACTTTTGCTTCTATAAGGTTGAAATTCTCGAACTCTCCTATTTTAATGCGTTGAAATTAGCACATCATATAAAGAAAGAAATATGTATGTCTGTTGTTAACGATTTGTCATAAGCGTTACTTCATGCATTTATGTAGAATTTTCTTGATATAGCAAAAACTATAAATTTAATGACCACAGCCGAAAACCAACAACCGACGACACCAAAAGAATTTCAGTTACTGACCAACTGTTAACAAATATCGATTCGGGGAGCACATGGCTCTTTTTGTAGCAATGCTGACTGAATTGTTTCACTACCTGAAAATACACTCCCTTAAAATAATGCCCCTTGCAACGTAAACCTTCCTCATTCCAACTATCGTTTAATTTTTGCCATTGTTTGGAATTTGGCGGGAAGAAAGCGCCATCTGCCTGCCAGGATTGCCATAACTATTATCCGCGATAAAGATAATATGCTGTTCTGACGACCTGCAATTTTTTGCCGCAACTATTTCCATCGATGTGACTAAGGGCCAGTTTTTCAGTGCTACTTTGAACTGAGTTTAAACTAAGTTTACTTAAACGCCGTTTAAGGTTAAACTAAGTTTAAACTGCAGTGCTGTTTTTCAGTGAGCGTTTAAGGCCGCCCTAGAATTTGACAGTGTGGTAGGGCAACACTGTTTTTTTCTTTATCTACACAACAAAGCAGCTGACGTTTGTTTACATTTTTTGTACACAAAAACCTTCGTGAATTATTTGTGAAAATTGAAGTTACTAATACGGTGAAAAAATGTATAAGCGGAGCGGTAATTTTTCGACGAGAGAAGTGAACTTCGTTTACTTCAGCATCGCTATAGTCACTTTCACTTGAAAAATCCATATTTTAATATATTTTACGGACAAAAAACGTAATTTTGTTGATTTCAATTTCTGTGAACTCATGAAATGACAGCTGAACAGTTGAACAGCTGATTGCTTAAACTCAGTTTAAACTTAGCATATCGGGCGTTTAAACTTAGTTTAAACTAAGTTTAAATTCGACTGAAAAACAGCACATCGAGTTTAAACTTAGTTTAAACTGCAAATCAAGTTGAACTAGCTCTGAAAAACTGGCCCTAAGAGTGTGTATAACTAGTCAGTACTAATTTGTACTGGAACTTTTTACTAAAAAAAAGTTTATAACAACCCAAGAAAGAAATTTGCAAGAAATAACGAAAACCGGAGTGTAAAAACACTAGAAATGCAAATTCTTGCCAGGAAATTAGCAGAAACCTGCAGCTATAAAAAACGATGAATATTCAAACACAAACGTAAACAAAACATTTTGATTGGCAGCGAGTACGAGAATTTCGGCAACATAAAGTTTAGAAAGTAGTGAACAACTTATAACTGATAATGATGAAATGTGATGAACAAAAGTTATCAAGCGTTCAACAACTTTTTCCGCCAGTTTTCTCTTCGTGTCAATTTTACGCTCTTGCTATAATTTTTTACTAGAAAAGTTATTATACACACGTTGTCAAGGTGGTGTTATAAGTACGTACAAAACCAAAGATTTACACTAACAAATTATATGCACAATGGCAGTACTATTTTTACAACAAACACATCTTTCTGATCAACTTCACCTTATATGAATTCGCCTTGATAGAAGGTGATAGCAAGATAAACGAGGCGAATTTGCTGTGTATTTTGTTTGTGTAATTTGGCGTGTGAAACAAGGCGAATTCATACCAGGCGGTGTTATAAGAACAAAAACCAAAATTTACACTAACAAAATATACGCACAATGACAGGATGATTAACAAAAAAAACACCATTTTGACTTAACGTTCACCAAGGGAATTCAATCATCTGCTTGATCAACTTTACCTTATATGAATTCGCCTTGCGTGTGAAATGTGTCAAAATCTGAATTTGCCCAGTATTGCTCATGTATTTTGTTAGTGTAATTTTGCATTTATAACACTTCGACCTATAAGATCCATTATACCCTCTGCTCCTTACAGTACCTCATCTAGCACCACTCTCTTGGTTGGTTGCAGTGAGCGTACGAGTACCTTCCCTGGGCTATGTGAGACAGCCACCTCTGCCACCTTCCCGAGATTGCGCCACACTCAAAAAGACAGGGTAGGGGTCTCCTACAACAGGCCGAGTCGCAGAAGCGACAGGACTCATTCGACCACATTTCTTTCCCACTGAAGCCGGTTCTACGGAATGACCCGAGTTTCACCCGGCTAAGGGCTGATATTTCGGCGATCTAGCCCTGTTTAGATTGGCGCATACCATAAGTCGTGTATCATCTGTGGAGCAATGCCTTCTGCTCAGTTGAATCCAACCCTGGCCCAGAAACATACTTTTGCTGCGCATGAAAGAGACGGCTCCATCCAAACTCCACCTCGTGCGATGGATGGAGCCATCTTAAGGTCTGCTCAGGCTGGTGCCACCCAGGGGGTCTCCACGGCTCCAAGGAGCAATCAGCAATTCGTCCGAATTTCCCAGTGGAAGCGGCAACATTAGTAAACGAATGTGACCATCTTCGCCAGTCCGATCCCCAAAATCTCCGCATCCGGGAATTTAAACGTGGAGATTCGGACAAAAGCGGAACAAGTGGAAAGAGCACCTGAAGTCCTGCAACTTCACGGCGGGTGTGTGCAAGCTTTGGACCCCCGTGAGGTCCTTGTCCAATCCGGCGAAGAGTGATGATCAAGTGGGGATTTCATTAGGTGACCGCGCCTCGTCGGACCCGAAGAGATGCGCGAGCTACTTTAGCCGAAAGTTTATACTGCATCCTTCGGTGGATGGACTAAACGGCAGGTGTACAGAAGGCTAGGCAAAATACCAAAACCTACCGTGCCACTTGCTTCACCTGTAGCGAGGTTGCGGAAGCCATCGGGAAGGCGAAAGTCTTCAAGGCCATTGGTCCTGATGGATTCAGCATGTTGATACTGAAAAATTTGGGCCCCATGAGAGTAGCATACCTTACGAGACTCTTCAACCTGTCTATGACCACCCTCATCATTTCGGAGATCTGGAAGGTTGGGAGAGTGATACCGCTCTTGAAACCGGGGAAATCGGCGGAAAAAGGTGAATCCTATCGACCGATTTCCTTTCTTCACCAGTGGTAAAGACACTCGAAGCTATGCTGCTTCCCTACTTCACACACCAACTGGACCCGGCTAAACATCAACACGGGTTCCGGAAGGTGGACAGCACAACAACAGCTCTAAACGTCATAACCACCCAGGTGATTCGTGGCCTCAACAGTAACCGCCTCTGTGATAGAGCCGTATTAGTGCGTTGGGCCTATCAATGGCCTCTGATACGGCCAATCACTCAACGCTACTCGAAGGTGTTGAGACATCTACTCTCCCGCGGATTCTGAAGCGGTGGACTGCGAACAACCTGAGTGGTCGACAGGCGTCGATATATTTTAGAGACTCAAGATCAAAACCGAGAAGAATTAAACAAGGGGTACCACAGGGCGGCGTTCTCTCCCCAGTTCTGTTTAATTACCATATCTCGAAGCTCCCTCAACCACCCGAGGGAGTTTCAATAGTCTCATATGCCGACGACTGTTCGATTATAGCGTCCGGAAATGCAATTGATGACATGTGCTCGAAAGTGAACGGTTACCTCTCAGACCTTTCTCGTTTCTTCACTGGTCGGAACTTGTTTCTCTCCCCTGCTACGTCCTCGGCGACCCTATTTACCACTTGGACGAAGGAGGTCAGGATGCAACTAAACATATGTACATGTGGACGGTACACCTGTACCGACAGTAAACCACCCAACCATCTTGGGTGTCACGTTTGACAGCCTGGCCTCTTTCTCCGCGCACACAACTGCAGTCGTCAACAAAGTACAGAGCAGCAACAAAGTCCTCAAGCCGCTAGCCGGCAAAAATCAAGTGGACTTCCTAATTTCTAGAGACTTTCACATTATGTTTACATTTCTAAAAATTCTTTAAAAAACGTTTAGAGTTTTGTTGACTTTTAATAAAGTTGGACATTTTTAATTTATATACTTATGCTATACAACGAATTACATACATATGTACTTTTCTAAAAAAATATTATAAAAAAATAGCCATGTGATCAATTGTTTGAGTAACTGTACATATCAATATCCCGAAATAGTTTTAATTGTTGTTTACTATAATTGGGGTACGCACAGCTGCTTGTCCCAATTTCTATGTAAATTTGTATACAAATATGGGAATAATAGATTGACGGGGAAAATAATAAATTTAATTTAATCATACAATTCTATTTGAATAACAAATAGATTTTTAAGTGCTAGCAACAAGAGTTCTATGAATTTTGCTTTGCATTTTTGTGGAATAATTGTCAAGGTTGACTGTATACTATTTTTGCTTTTACGGCTTTGACAGCTATACCACTGAAATTTAAGGGCCGTTTACATAGAGCTTTCCTCGCTTTGCTTGACAGTTCGAACTTTAACAACAAAGCGTGAGGAGTAGAAGGTCAGCTACATAGACCGCTTTGACAGTTTCTGCGTTAGTAGTTTGTTATGAGTTGCGATTTGTGTTTGTTCAGAGTGTTTTGTTTAAAGATAGAATAAAAAATGAGTTTTACTGATATGATGGAAGTAGTAGCAGTTATGCTACTAATGTTTGAAATTCGCGAGTGTCTGTAGTGTGTATAACTACGCCAGAGATGTGCATGAATACCATTCAAACTACATATTTACTATTTTGAAAAATTGAAGACTGAGTTATCACTATACATAAACTAAACGAATGCTGCTATTGCATGATTCACCACAGCAAGTGGTTTGTTACACAATGCATGTAATTGCTTGCATAATCTAAAAACTCTTAGCATTCACAAAAGCACCGAATCAACATGAGTGTTTTGAATACACGCATAGCTTTTTGAGTAAATATACACATACCTATATGAGTATGTTTGAAATAATTTAAGACTTTTTTTTTTTTGCATATCCTTTTTTATTTTATTTGTTTTACTATATAAATAATGATAGTATTATTTTACAGAAAAAAATAACACTTCTCACATATGTATCACCACTCCATCAATAAGTCTACCTTCGTCATTTTCAATTTGACCAAAAATATCCCAAATTTTTCTTCTGCTTTGGCTATTTTTTTTAATTTGAAAAACTCCATTTTCGATCTTTTTTATTATTTCGGAATTCATTATAGGTATACCAATAAACCACGCACAAAAACTTATTTAAAACAAATTATTGCACCGATTTCATTCTATGCACTCAACTTGACACTGAGCTTCTTTGAATCATTTGATTGTTTTGCATACAAATCAAAATACAGTAATAATTTTTGAATTGTTATTGCTAACGGCGCTCAAAAACAGAGTGAGAGAATGGCAATCAATTGTAAGAGCGCAAACACTGCAAGCAATATCATTAGCTCATGTTGATGAATGTAAACAAAACAAAAGCAGTGAGTTGATACATATAGAAAAAAAGCGAGTCTACTCGTGAACATCTCTGGTATACGCACGCCAAAATAAACATAAAATGGAAATGATAACAGCTGATTGCCAAAACGTACAAAAGTTGAGAGTTGCGCATGATTTTTCTTCGCTTTGCTTTGCTCTACTTTTCTCGCCTGTATTTAGCAGGACACATATAACATCATGTATTGAACTTATCTGTCAAAGCGAAACTCTGAAGCAAAGCAAACCAAAAGTCTTATGTGAACGGCCCTTTAAAACGAAATACACGTCATGCAAAAGAAAAATAAACAAATCAGCTGACAACACCTTATCTAAATCAAGGCGAATTTATACAAGGTGGTGTTATCCAATCAGCTGATTGCTTGTTCTTCTTTCCCAATTCGCTTCTGTTGTTTGTTTATATTTTTAATTTCTATTTATACGATCAAAGTAAAAGTGAAATTTGTGTGAAATTTGTGAGCTGAAAAATTATATTTATTGAAGTAAAGCTAATAAAAATTTAAAAATAAAATGGGAAAGTGTGCCTTGTGCAAAAAAAAAAGTGAAACGCGAAACTGGACCGTTTTTCCAGGTTCCAAAAGAGGAATCGATTCGTTTGGTGTGGTCCAGGTCGTGCCAACTGCAGTTAGAGAGTATGGACCTTATATGCGGAGACCATTTCTTGGATGCGGATAAGGTGTGCGGTGGAAAGATGGCTAGATTACTACCAAAAGCTGTTCCATATGCAGAATCCGTGTGTGGTTCCAGCTCTAACTGCATGTTGGCATCTGATTCTGGATTCAACTCACAACCCAGGTAACGTGTAATGTTTTTATCCAAAAGAAAGGATGTTAGGCTACTTTTATTTTAAATTCAGAATGGCCGTCGATGTAACAAACTTCCAAATACCAAATATTATTGGGAAGCACATAAAATACCAGACCCACAACCTGAGTGCATGAGTTTCACAATGGAGCACTCAGAGTATGCGCAGTTTGAGTAATACCTCCACCTCCTACAGTGGAAAGTGGCCCAATTGGTCCGCTGGTATTGTCAACCATGGAAGGCCCTCGCTGCATAGAGCCACCGACTCCCATTGGTACACATGCCGGTCCGACCATTCAACACAAAAACACGATTTTTCATGAATTTTTTTGATTTGTTTTCAAATTTTGTCAATGTTTTCTTTTCAATTTCTACATTTGCTATGCCAGATTTTGACATGACACTCCAGGGCGAATACAGATTTTTGACATTTTGCTCGCAAAATTACACAAACAAAATACATAAGTATACTGGGCGAATTCAGATTTTGACATTGTGCTCACAAAATTACACAAACAAAATACACAGCGGATTCGCTTAGGTTATCTTGCTATCACCTTCTATGGATACACCTTGATCTAAATTTGCCTTAATTCAGTCAATAAAATCACTTTTCGATTTGTTTATACATACAGTGGCTCACAGGCAAAACGATGCAGCAGCGGAATGAAAAGGCGCTTAGAAATAAATCATGTTTATATTGGGAAATAAATTTTTTTTACTAATTTATTAATTTGGTACATACATATATGTTTAATTTTATAAAATAAAATAAAACGCCAAAATTATTTCTTTTTTTACAAACGTAAAGTAAAATCATGTTCGTATACCGAAAAAAGAGTTCACAGCCAAAATGATGCACAAATGTTTACCGTTAGTTCTCGTTCAGACAGGGAAACTTTTGTCGCGACAACTCGTTACTTGTAGGAGAGAGAGGGACGGGGAAAGGGGGCACCGAGTTGATCGTGCTCGGGCGACACGCTTTGTGTTCTTATTCGTCTCAGTCGGCAGCTAAGAAATTTGGCATTCCTTTTCATTTATAAATTCTTTCAATGGTTGCAGTTTTGTTGAGTTTTAAGTGAATACATACGGTAAGTTGGGAAATGAAATTTTGTTCTTATTTTTTTGCGATTAAATATACACATGTGTATGCATATACTATACATATTAACGTAAATTATGTTAAAACTTCATTTTTCAACACCTTTTACTTATAATCACAAAATTTATCAGAATGGTAAATGCCGCTTAAGCGAAGCGTACAGAAATTTGCGAAAATGATATAAAATTAAATGCCAGAAAATCGCTTGTACAGAGTTGCTCTGTGTGAACGCGACGAGCAACACCAAAAGGGAAATCGCCGATAATAAGCAACAAAAGTTTCCCCGTTTGAACACTGTCTTAGCGGCGACAGCTTGGCGTCGATTTTCGAATACAAAGTAAATACTCTTATAAATGTGTGCAATCCTGAAATAGTATTTGATAGTTTGACATTTTAGTATTGTCATTCATAAGGTGTAGTTCAAAATGGGTCCAAACAAGTCTTTAAGTGCGCGAATTAATACTAAAGCATTATGGGCCGTTTACATAGAACTTTCCTCGCTTTGCTTGACAGTTCGAACTTTAACAACAAAGCGTGAGGCGTAGAAGGTCAGCTACATAGAACGCTTTGACAGTTTCTGCTGTTTTGTTTAAAGATAGAATAAAAAAATGAATTTTACTGATATGATGGAAGTAGTAGTAGTTATGCTACTAATGTGTGAAATTCGCGAGTGTCTGTAGTGTGTATACGCACGCCAAACTAAAAATCAAATGGAAATGATAACAGCTGATTGCCAAAGCGTACAAAAGTTGAGAGTTGCCCATAATTTTGCTTCGCTTTGCTTTGCTTTACTTTTCTCGCTTTGTATTTAGCAGGACTCATATAACATCATGTATTGAACTTATCTGTCAAAGCGAAACTCTGAAGCAAAGCAAAGCAAAAGTCCTATGTGAACGGGCCATTATAAAGACGGTAAAAGTCAACGCAAAATCGCGGAAATAGTGAAACTGAGTCAAGGAACTATTCAGCATATCGCGTCGCAAATAAAAAGAAATAATCGGCTCATAATAAAATATTTAACAAAAGTTATTCCCGTTGGATTGTGCGGAAAATACGCGAAAATCCCCATTTAAGTGCTCCAGCTTTAGGCAACGAAGTGGAAAAAATTCTTGGGAAGAAAAGTCATCCGGAAACCATACGGAAGAGTACTCAGAGAAGCTGATTTCAATGCCCGCACATCCCGAAATAAACCATACGTCTATGCTTAAAATCGAAATGCAAGGTTGAAGCATGCAAACAAACATTTATATAAGAGTGAAAGCTTCTGAAATACCGTAATTTTTGCAGATGAGAGTAAATTGAACCTGTTCAGATCGGATGGAAATAGCTATGTATGGAGGAAAGAAAATGCTGAGCTACAACCGCAAAATATGCGTTGTACTATGGACAAGAGTGTGTATGTATATGGATATTTTGAAAGGAAATTTGCTACAAAGTGCTGCGAAACTAAATATTTCCAACAACTTTCGGTACTATCAAGATAATGATCCGAAACACAAATCGAGAGTTGTGCAAAGTTGGCTTATTTGGAACTGTCCGCACATAGTACAAACACCAGCACAGTATCCAGATTTAAATGTAATCGAGAATCTGTGGTCAGTTTTGGAACGAGAGATTCGAAATAAAACCGACTTGTAAAACGCCCTGCAAGCAGAATGGAATGCTACTAAAGAAAACAGTTATAGATAGTAAGGGGTATCCCACAAAGTATTAATCGACTTAAAATTTAAGTTGTGTCCTTAAAAAAATTGCAATGTATTCTTTTTTTTTTTTTTGTTACTGGATGATTTTCGCTGTGAGGTGCAATTTAATACTGAAGTTTGTTTTTGTTGTTAATTAAATAAAATAACTATACAATCTGAATTTTTGAAAGCATAAATTAAATGTGTATATCTGCCGCTGTTAAGTGGCATTTATATTTTTTGGAAGATTTATTTAATTTTCAGGTAATACTTGCTTTGGTATTTCTTATACGGTTGCATCACTTTGGTTGTGAGCCACTGTATGTATGTACACACATGGCGAATTCATTCCATGTGGTGTTGAGCGTACAACAGCAAAAACAAGGCGATATGAATACGCATACTAAGTACAATGAGAGCAAAAAGTACGCGCAGTAGAAAAAATTAACGCTAAAATTGAAAAGCGTGAGAGTTTGGCATCCATTTGAGGAATCTACAATGACTTGGTTGAAGCAATTGCTTTAAACATATTAGATTTGATTTCTTCAAATTATCAAAAGGGGCACACAATTAGTTCTCAGAAAACAAACCGCCTGGATCAACTCGCCCCGCGGCAAATAAACTAGATGTGGATTTTATCACGAAAACACTTTTACCAGATGCTCGAAGTGTGACATTAGAGGACATGGGCAATGCTTTATTTCATTTAAATTTTATTAATGAAAATTAATTTTTATTTACTACAGTGGATATCTCCCTAATGTACTATTATAGTAAGGTTTAAAACTCATAGGTTATGATCAAAATCTTTTCAACTATTGCGTTATAAGAAACCTTCTACCTACCTAATTCTAGTCAAAAACTGAAAAAAACTAGTTTTCGTTTAAATAGACCAGCCGGCGGACCTAAATCAAATATGATGTTTTCCAAAATCTATGTGTTTCCGAGAATTTCCATTCCACTGCTTGCATTTTAGTCAAAAGCTAATCGCGCAATGTCAAGTTGTTCTTGTTGCCCTCTATTGGTTTTGTTTAAAGAACTTACATTTGCACTACTATTTATATGTACATATGTATGTACATATGTACATATTTTACTAGATCGATTTTCGAGGCGGAGGCGAGAAACCTTTTATCATTGAACCATGAACAAATCATTGCCATACATTTACAAGCTCAATAAAATATATTGATTTTTATTTTTGTTTTGCTTGAATAATTTTTCATTTATTAACATAAAATTAGTATTATGGCCGAATATGTATGTAAAATTCGTTTTTATTGCAGTTGTTGGATCTTAAAAAAAGAAATTAACAAAGGACAACTTTGGCTGTAATGACATTACAGCACGCCACATTTTGAATGAATGTCCTGAATCTACAAACAAAGCACAATAAATCGTTATTTCAAAATATTATCGAGGTGGCTAAAATATCGAATATATTTCGAGTGCTGCAAACATGCGAATGCATATAAGATGGTGTTACGGCTATGATAGCTATATTACAAATTTTCATCACTTTCCAAACCGCAGTAATTTTTGCACTTCATATGAATTCGCCTTTTATTGAGCACTAATAATATGAAGTATTGGTCCTAAATTCATGAGCAATTGGTAGTGATAAATCGGCTCATCACTAGCCATCTTAATCGGGGCATCGTCAGCAATGTTCGTAGTAACGTTTCTCACCTACCCAAATCAGATATTTTTTTGAGAAACAAAACCATTATGACAACAAATAACTGCACTTTTCGTTACTTTCGCCCGAAAACTGCTCGGAAACATGCGAATTTGCTCACAGGTTCGGTTTCCATGTTCGTCGATTTGCAGGAGGTTAATGGTAAGCCCCAAAGTACCCCTAATACGAAAATCGATTTATAAATGTAAATTAAAATTTTAAAACGCTAAATGCGCACCATTCTTTGCTATCCTGCATTATTATAGATTTTGGCTGTGTATTAAGATGAGGGTTTAATTATTTGGTGGTGCAAATTTGGAATGAAGAGATTAATTATAATTATTAACGAGGTTTTACAAATACCTGTCTTGCCCAAATGATCTCGTAGAACTGTTAAGTTGAATAATGCCTCCATGCGGGGTTCCACGTTGGACGTACTTCTCGATACTAAACACATATCAACGTCCGAAGTATCCGCACCAAATCCAGAAATAGTTGAGCCGACCATATAAAGACCAAAACGTGGGTAATTAATCTATAAAAGAAATATTTAATTGAGTTTCTATTTCTCTATAACAGAATCAGTATTACATCAATAATAAAAAGTCAAGCAGCTACGCTAGAGCGCTTCATACGCACACATTTTGCAGGTAATTACCTTGATAGTGATATAGAGACGGCGCCACAAATGCATCTTCTGCTTGAAAGTCTCCTCGGTTTGCTGGTAATTGATAAACTTATTCCAGACATCTTGAGATAGATTATCCCATTTGGAATGATTTAATAATGTGTTTGGCGCTTCTTTGGCTTCTATGAGATGTGATTTTGCCAAAAAACGATCGGGAGGCGTGTGCGTAAAGAAATCGTGAGATAAGTTTATCGAGGAACGTATATGAGTCTGTGGGCCATTGAATAGTAGATTGTGCTGTGGATATACATGCGAAATTGAAGATAGTGGTGGTGGTGGTGGCGGTGGTGGTGTTGCAAGAACATGATGATGCTGTGGTACCTGCTGTTGGTTACGCCCACCACTACGTTGACGTGAGGATGCTACACTATTGGCAGTGGTGATCACAGCGCCTTGCAATGCAGTGGATTGTGGAAGGCAGTGGTGTTGATGTGATTGTTGTGGTATAATTGTGCCACCCGCCATTTGTGAAGTGGAACTGTGAAACAATAGGAAAAGTAATGAACAAGAGATTATATTAATACGTACATATATTTGTATATATATATATATATATATATATATATAATCTTAGAGTACACCTACGGCTGTGCTTTAAAAATTATGGAAACTATCAGTTTGTGTTATATTAGAAATGCACCCATGCAAGACTTATTTGGAGTTGAGCATTGCAAATGTGGCGGCCGGAATAATTAGATGTGTACATAAGTAAGAGGAACATAAAGAGAAAGTTTTGGACTACCTATGAAGTTTTACCTGTTAAGATGTTAGTTTTTTAATATTTTATTAGGAAAAAACTTATACATGCGTTATATATACATATATATGTATAACGGGATCTTATTTGACTGTTTTGGCTTATTTTTTGTGATTAGGTCTTGATTTATTTTACATTACTTCGAACAGTATTTTGTCTATACATCAGAAAATGTATATTAAAGTATCAGACGTGTATTAAAACATGACACAAAAGGCAAATTCACTCGGAAGTAAATTGCAGAACATGACCTAATTTACTGAGATGTGGTGGCTAAGTACCACAATGGAGTACTTGAGCCAATGAACTTCCGGAACAAAAATTGTCTCCTCGATATGAAAATATTTATGTATGTAAGTAGTCGTATCATACTTTAAGGTCCGACTATAAATGTCTAAGATATGAAGGGTGGCCAGAAATAAAAATGTTAAATCAGATTCATCAGATTTGGTTTTGGAAACTTTTTGTCATTTAACGCATGCAGTTTATATGGCAAAAGATGTGCAAGACCGCCAGAACAAAAATATATATATACATAAATATAAACGGGAATTTTACATTTTCAAACACCAAACAGAATTTTCAGCAACTTCAAACTTGCACACTAATACATACATATGTATACTAAAACTAAGCGATACAACTGCATATCCAAAACATTTCAAAGAACTCTTTTTAATCATTGACAATTTTATGAATGTTGAATTTTTAAAAACTTTATATTGTATAAAATACTATATACAAAACTAATGCGACCTCCCGGCAGTTATTGATTAATAAAATTTGTTTTGTTTACAAACCTGCCCTTTAAGTGACTGCTTGTTGGCAACACCTCAGTCTGATTAGCAATATTAAGTTGTTGTTGTTGTTGTTGATTATGCAGGTGGAGATAATGATGGTTATGTTGATTATGATCGTCATTATCGCTTACGCGCGTCGTTGGAATGGGACCTGATGCTATTAAATTTGCTGGCTGAGAGTATAAAAAATTAGAGTGTTGCAACGGACTCCAGTAGCCACCATTTCCCGTGTGGGAAGATAGTGGAGTAGCATTCAAGTGCTCTCCAGATGCAAAGTAAAAATGACGGTGTAAATTATGTACTTTTTGATGTTGCGGCACCTGTTGTTTGATCGAACATAAATCATCATCCGTACAGCTATTATCCAATTGCACATTAAACACAGACATAACTTCATTCCGATGGAATGGCGATTGCTGTTGTTGAGCTTGCGGCATATAATGGTGTGCAGATGGAACGAATGTTGGATGATGCACAAAATCGGTTGGATCTGGGCTATACAAATGCGACATATCAAGCATAGTAATTCCTTGTTGCGGTCCAGTGAAATTGCGTGCTGCTGTTGAGGAGTTTGAAGATGTTGAAGATGACGACGAATGTGACACAGGTTTAACTTGTTGTAATTCATTGCGTCTCTGCGACAATGCCACTGAGTTAGTTGATGAAGAGTCGGAATCTTCATAATCATGATTTTGATTTTGTGGCACATGCACGCTAATCGTTGGCTGTACAGAATCGCACGACTTGCCTGAATCAGCTGTAATCGGAGATGATGATTGTGATGAAGTCGTTTGTGCCGATGGTAAATTCACGGCAATGGGTGCCGAAATGCACTTTCCGTGCACTAAGTTTTGTTGTTGTTGTTGTTGTTGGTGCTGATGCTGAAATTGAGTAGGAGTATGGGAGGACAGCATCATTGAAGATGGCATCTCTTGAGGCTGTGGACCAGGAGTAACCGGTGGAATTAGTGGCAATGAAGGACTACAACTACGCGAAGAGGCAGTTGTGCTCATGCCAACATTTGGAAATTGTATTAGACCTTCGGTATTTACGTAGGTGAGATTGTGAATATTTTGATGAGGTTGCTGAGCAGTTGACGATTGCGCTCCTCCCACTACCGTCGTATATTGTTGAGAGTGATAATTAAATTGTTGCATTCTGTGATTGATACGATGTGAAGACGTATTCATTTTCCTAGGCAGAGTCTCAATGGCTAAATTCATTTGAGTAAAGGTTTTCACTTTCTGATGCCGGTAGGATGTGGTCGAGGCCTGCGATGAGTTAGAAGACGCTGAAGATGATGTCGATGAACATGCAGATGTTGCGTTTGATACGCAATTACCTTTTTTATTACCCAATATCTTATGTTGCACTTGTTTGGAAGCACGTAGATTGCTAAAGTTAGTATTCATAGTTGCATTACTTTCGCAACTGCCGCTAATATTATCTGTTACACCACTCCTGCCAACACTCTCTTCCTCCTCATGGGTACTATGATTATTAATGGGATGCGATTGGTAGGAATTTGAATTCGCCTTTTCGCTATTTTGTTGATTTTGATACATACGGTGGTTGAAATCTTGCGAGTGTGAACTATTTCCGTTCCGAGTAACGCGTGAAATACCATCGTTTTCCAAATCGTTGCCATATGAAGATTGTCCCATCGTATATCCATGTTGTACTCCAGATACATGTTGCTGTTGTGACTGTTGGCCATGTGTTGTGTAGTAATTATGACGTTGATTATTGCGATAGTTTCCATTTTTGTTATTACCATCGTTACTTCCATTTTCCCCATTACCATTAATAATATTATTTCCATTATTTCTGCCTCTGCTATTGCCACGACCAAGGAAATTTTCATTTAGAAGTTCTTTTTGCATAAACGAGGCTATCGTTAGCTGCTGCGGATAATGATGATGCTGTTGAAAACGATGTCCACGTTGGTCCCTGGTGTGAACGCTTGTTGTACTGGTGGTAGTATTAATCCCAACTACACCACTGCTGTTCGTATAACGCCCATGCATTGTATGCGCTCTTTGTGGCAGGACATTTTGATAAGAGTATGTGCTATGCATCGGTGAAACCACAACGGGATTTTGACCATTAAATGTTGTGTTGGTTCGCATATTGCTTGTACTACTTTTGCACAGCGGCGACAAATTTACGCCACCTGTCATTTGCACGCCCACTGAGTGCAGAAAATCCAATGAATAGGAATTAGAGGACGAAGGCCTCGGCGTTGATGTCGTCGATGAACTGGACGATGTCGTCAAATTAGCTGTGAATGCTGCTTTAGAGGTGCCAGTAGAGCTGGTTGTTATTCCTTCTTCTCCTATAGAATTAATTTTGTTCGTTGATGTTGACGAAGCGGTTGTAACAGTTAATGTTACGGCATTACCTGTGCATTTCACTGAGGTATTCTCATTATCTGTGGTATTGGTTTCTACTGTAGAATTAACTGTAGTGGGTGTTGTTGCTGTGGCAGATATTGTGTTTGTTGCCAAAGCAGAGGTCATTGCCGTCTTTTTCGCTGTGGGATCTTCAGCGGAGTTTATAGTATTTTGATTTTCAATAATTATTGACACCTCCTCAGCAGTAACAGCAGTTGAGAACTAACAAATATACAATGAAAAAAATATATATTTATTGTTGGTGCATGTATTTGATTTGAATGATTCCATACACTAAATAAAAAAATATAAAACCACGACTTATTCTCTGGACGATGATTTTGATTCTTTTATCTGCGATAACAACTACATATTTTATAAACAGTACTTCAGAAAAACTCGAATCTATTTTAGAAAAGAGCAAATGTATTTCACAACAGCCCAAGTGAGTTTCAGAAAAACTTCTAATATGTTTCAGAAAAGACCAAATGAAATTCAGAAAAAAAAAACAATTGTATGTATTTCACAAAAGGCCAAATGGGAATTCCCGAAATTATCTACTTACCTTAATAAATTGTGAATCATCTATAGCTGTCGATCTATTAGAAGTTCTCCGTTGATGTTGTCCCTTTATGTCTGGAGATGAACAGCGTTTGTCTACGTTGTTTCTGGTATTGCCTCTTCGAAATGTTTTTTTCTTTGTTGAATGAGTGTTGTGAGTGATATTTACGTTTTTAGCGTTGGTATTTTGCAACAATTCCGAACTATTTCCTGACGGTGCGGATATTGACGATGACACTCCCGAGGAGTACGACGATGTGGAACTAACCGAAGTGCTTTTACGTCGATTTGCATGCACCCAAGGCCAGGATAATCGATTTTCAGATTCAGTACACTGTGGAGTCACCAAATTCGCCCAACAGCTGTTACAGTCAAGATTGATGCTTGTGTTTTCAGCAACACAATTATGTTGACCGACAGAAGTTGTATCCGAAGTTAGTAAAATAGGCGCAATTGTCTCAGGCGATGTTGATGAAGCCGGTTGTTTATTCTCAGATTCAGCTCTGAACGAAGAAATAGCAATGGAATTATCAACGATGATATCAGCACAATTCTCATCATTATTTGTTGGTGTACAAATGTTATTGTTGTCTAATGTAGCGGTATTATTATTTACGAAGTCTTCAACTTTCATTAAACTGCTACCAAGTTTAGGTAGCATTTGATTTTGCTTATAGGGGGGAACTGGTGTATCTTTTGGATTCGATGTGTCTAACACATTGTGATTTTTTAGTGTAATATTTTTCCTCGCATCCTTACTACTGGCTAAAAAATTGTGTTGTTGTTGATTATGGCGGTAATGTTGCTGATAGTATTTTTGGCGACTTGAATCCGATGTAGTAGGAATGTTGTTTAATATATGTGAATGTGATTTTTTATAGTTTTTATTTGATCCGCATTGTTTTGGTGTTTGTAGCGACTTAACGCTGCTGTTGTTGTTGTTGTTAAAGTTGTTTCCGTTATAATACTTCATTTTCGGGGGCCCACATGCATCATTATATGCAACTTGTTGAGCAATATTGGCGTTCGTTTTCGAAGTTGGAGAATTTATTTTTAAAATATTGTTGTTATCATTTTGAAGCTTCGAATTAGAAGTTGCTACATTTGTAAGTGTTATGATTTTCATATTGCCTGCAACCATTTGAATCTTAACAACACACAAGTTAATTTGTTAATTTAAAACTAAACAATAAATGAGATTCTCACGGATTTTAAAGCACCTAGCGTACGTGTATACTTAGAATAGTATTTGCTGTGATAATATGAACACCGTCCATGGATAATAAGTGTGCTTGAAGAAGTTTGAAAGCCAAATATCGCTGAAGTCAGTGCAACGTTTTTTTAAATACCTTAGCTTCAATATTTGTCGGTAATCATTGTGTCCATTTTTTCCTTTTCCTTTTGCTCCTTGAAAACAACTTTATCTGAAAAATGAAATGTGGGCACATACTATGTAAGTTGATATATATATATATATACATATATATCAATAGAATTTATCGTTGGCTTGAGTATTGTTTTTTGGTTAGAAAATAAGATTTCATTTCTGTGAATAATCTTACAAATTTAGTTTTATCTTCTGACCAAAAAATAAAACTCCAGAAATAAAGATTATTTCTTAAACAATAAATAAAATTCAAGAAATAACAATTTAACTTGAACTTTTTAAAATAAAACTCAAAATATAAAGGGTGGATGTTGCTTTACTCCTTGATGTACAGTATGTTGTCAATCCTGTCCTCACAATACAAAGTAGTTAAAAACATACATATGTATGTATAACCATGGTCACTCCAACACGGGCCACGCTACGCACAGTATTTTTGCGAATAACTTTTTACTGTGTTAGCTTCAAAAAATCAAATAAAATATAGTTCCTTCTTTAATAAAAACCGTATACATATGTACATATGTATGTAAGTCCAAATTTCAAACTTTGTACAAAATTCACAAAATTTGTAGCAAATTTTCTCGGATGCAGTTTTGTAGCTTGTTTAATTTTAATATAATAAAAACAGTTTAAAGTAACTAAAAGTTCCCCTCCCTTTGTTTTTGATAATTTTTTTTTTTATTTTAGGCGTAAACAAAATTTATTTGTATATGGAAAAATCAGGTATTTTTAATATTCCGTTTTAGCTGCTGAATTTTGTACAAATTTGGACATATACATATATATTGTTTTTATTATGGAATGAACTATGTATATTTGGAACAAGTAAGGAATAGGGACCACTGAGCTAGAAAAAAATTAAATAGATATAATAAAAATAAGTGGTCGTGGTTCGCCGAAGGCCACCTACGCGTAGCAGGTGTTTAATCGGACTGAGTTATTTTTTTGATTCGCCAGCAACACAAATAAAGCAAAATATTTAAACATAACTACATATAAAAAATATATGTATAAGAAAAAAATCGGCATTATTTTAATTTTTTTAGTCGGTTCTACGATACCGGAACGACCCGGATTTATATCCGGCCAAGGACAGTCACTTCAGCAGCATTCCCAAAAATTTTATGGGGAATGTTTTGTGCTGTTGCAAAAACAACAACCACAGTATTTTTGCGTACAGCGCTTGTGTATAGGCGGGGTTCGGCTTCGCTTCAAAAAATATCCTGGCCGATTCAACTCAAAACTAACCATCAATAAGACCAATCCTCTCTTCGCGAGTAACACAAATAAAGCAAATAATTTTTTAATATTTAATTTCATATGCTTTATTTCACAAATAAATTTTTAATACAATTATAACCCTTTTACTTTCATACTTATTTGGCGCTATAACCGCTTAAGCGATTTTGGCCGAATTTCTCCTACAATTTGTGATGTTCGTCTCGATGATTTAACACAAATTGAGGGACCTACAGTTCTCTGCCGACTCCGAAGGGTGGATGATTTTTGTGAGAAGTTTTTTCAAGGCAGAAATACATTCGGAGGTTTGCCATTGCCTGCCGAGTGGCGAAAGCTATTAGAAAATTCCGAATTAAGCGCGCACACGCTACACATTTGGCTACGGCGGTCCCTTTACCCCTCCATAAAATTCGCAATGAGCTATTGTATATGTATGTATGTTCGTGTAGCCGAAATAGCCACTTCCTTCCCTTATCAGAATATAAATTTAAAATTCAACCGATCGCCACACATAGCACATTAATACAATCTCACAGGAAAACAAACAATATTTAACATTATTATTTTTGTCGGTATAAAAATATACATAACTGCACTTTGGTATTCTGCACCATTCTAACGGTTCTTAAAAACTTCGACTCACCGATTGCAATAACCCAACTGAAGTCCCGCTTTCTATCTGGCAATCGCCGTTGTTCTACATGTATTCTTCCATGAGAACAAATCTGCTGAAGTTATCCTTGTAACGTGTTATGTACATGTCCAGGTTCACAGAATCGGCACCGGTTCCACAAAGCCGGCTTAGAAGGAAAGCGGTTACTTAAAGCCTGGCGGTATTTATAAATTAATGCACTTAACTTTGCTTTTGAATTTTATTATTTTATTGGCAAATGTCTCTCCCGCGCCTTTTATAATAGTGCAAATTTACTCTTGTGATTTTCCACTTAACCCCGTTTTCCTTCTTTACGCGTGTGACTTTTCTAATTGTTATTGACAGAAAATGTGTTTTGAACACAGGGTTGCCAGAACATTTGAGTTCAAAATCTTAAAAAACAAGAAAAAAAGTTCACTGAAACTGGAAAACATTTTTTTTCACTGAAAATATATTTTTCTTATGATTTTAACAGTCTAATAAGTAATTCTAAAATATATCAGATTTAAATTTAGAAATTAAATTACCAACAGTTCATCGAAAGATTTTGACACAATGATCACAATGGTTGTTGTAGGGCTAGCTACACTATGCTAGATCTGTTTACTTAGGGGAGACCCAGGAGACGTGCTGTTTCGATAGTATTGGACCATAGAGAGGGGGGTTATAGTATGATTGGCTTTGTTGGGGCATGTGAATAAGTGCTTGGTATTGTGCTGGGACTCTCCACATGACGGAAATACAGTTACGATGTCGGAGTCGAGTCTGAATAAGCAGGAGTTGAGCCTACTACAATATCCAGATCTTAGTTGGGCCAGAGTGTCACGGAATTCTCGAGGCAGCTGAAGCTCTTCGTCTGCTATGGGAGATGGTTTGACACCAATAACAGCATTTACAGGTTCATAAAGGTGGTTATTGGCTCTTGGTGAATGCTGTTCAGAGCTTGTCTATACGCCTTAGTCCCATAATCCTTGTGGGGCGTCGTCGTTCATTGTGCAATATGTCGAATCGTCTATACGCTCAGCCAATTAATTTCCCCTACGATCAGCTGTTAGGCTCGAACGCTAGAGATCGTGGTGCACGCTAAAGTCACCGACTACCATACGATTTTCACCTCTGAGGTGGTGATATCCTGCCGTGCAGCAGGTAGCGTAATCTACGTTCTTTGGTGCTTTCCTTTATTTGCCTTTTTATATATGTACATATCTCATTTTTGTTCTGTTCTATCTCACTTCTCACCTAACCCGCTGTCAAAATTGAAAATTTCGCTTGCTCGGCTATAGCTACGCGTTATTGTGGGATCAAGGCGAATCCATACAAGGTGGTGTTATAAACACAACTACAAAATTTCTATGTATTTTGTTTTTGTTTCTGCGTAAGAAATGTCAAAATTTAAATACATCTTGTTTTTGCTTTTACGGCTTTTGAAAGCTCATACGCAAAAGCAAAAACGAAATACATGTAGGTGAATAAAAAAAATCAAATCAGCTGCTCTTATGCCATCACCTTCTATAAATTCGCCTTGTGTGAGATGTTCCCTACAAATTATATGGGCATGAAAAATTTTGACACTTCGTTGACGAATGAAGCGGCAATTTGGGGATAGGCCTAAGGTGGCTATTACACTGAAGTAAAAATAAAATATGTTTTTCACTGAAAAATTTAAACGATTATTATTTACGAAGTAGTGATTATTTATTGAAAATTTAAAATACTCTTATTTCGAGTAGCACCGCGAAATATACACGAAATTGTTGGTCATCATGTAGCGAAGATATTGCCAATCGTCATCTTGTAGTGCAGAAAAGTAGTAAGCAGTTCATTGAGTCTTTTCCGATACCACGATATGTTTTACGTGACATTGTATTAAATTAAAAGACATTTGATATGTACGAGTTTATTTCCCTACCAATTCTAGTTATTCTGAAATTCACAAATATGTTTGCTCCTGTCAGCTGTTAGCAAAGATAAGAAGAGTTTAAGTCACCAATATTCGCGACTTAAGTTGGATCGTTCCCACGACAGTCGGTTCTACGATACCGGAACGACCCGGATCTATATCCGGCCAAGGACTGTCACTTCAGCAGCATTCCCCAAAATTTTATGGGGAATGTTTTATGCTGTTACAACAACAACTTAAGTTGGATATTACAGTAGACTTAACTCCTACTATACAGAATCAACTCCCACATACCAAATCAGTTAACATCAAACAATGTTCTTTGGCCAAACACCTATTGACTTTTACGTCAACGACATGGAGTGAATTTGTTTTTCACTAGGCGTGACTAGCCGCTACAGCAACAACATATGTTGAACTAAGGATTTGCTCAAAAGTTGCTGGTGAAACGAAAAATTTTAAACTAGTCTTAAGATCAACTTAAAAATGCGTTGTTAAACTGGTCCTAAGGGTTGAACAAAATATGTTTCGTTACCGCTTTTATAAGTGCGTATCTTACGATCAATTATTGTTGAATTTCAAAGCTTGCTTTCAGCTATAGTTTTGGGAGTTTGGCAATTCTTAATTTTTTAGCGTCCTACCGCACAAAAAAGGGTGCAGGGCATGAACCTCTTACTTGACGACATGTTGCAAATGAGACAGTGTGCTTTCAAAATGCCAAGTGACCAAAACTTGCGAGACCAAAAATCAGAAAGCAAACGTGAATTTGATATATGTGAAGACCACCTGTTAACGATCGGTTTGTGAGTAAAAGCTTACTATTTACTTTTAATGGTCTTCACGAGCGACATATTGCTTGCTTCCTCAAGTAAGCGAGAATTTAGAGCAGGTGAAGACGGCCAGTGATTTATCGAGTACCCAAACGAAATATGGAATACCGAAGTTTTTCTAACTTTTGGGTACGGCATATTGACACATCACTGCTCGGTACTGACAATCAGCTGTTCTTTCATAACCTTCCAATCAAGTAATTTTGCCTGTGCGAAAGAGATTTTATTTAAAAAAATATATATTAAAAGCACTGTATCCGATTAATTTTTGAGTTGACATGCTAAAATTAAGCATAAGTGAACGGATGTGTAAAAGACTGCAGGCGGGTTCTATATGGAATCGCCTCGCATCCAGATCACCGGCAACAGCCACATCTTCGGCTACAGAGGAATCTTTACGATCTGATGAATATGCGGACGAAGCCAATTATCCAGAAATACAAGATTTATCCTTTAGAGAATGCAAGAAACGGGAAACATCAAAATGGCATGAAGAAATTCGCAGAGTACCCACAGCGGAAGAAAAGCTTATAAAAATTAACATGCCGCGGTATTACGGCTACAAAGTAGTAAAGTTGAGTGACACTATAGTACCGTATAATAGCCTACCGGCCATGCAACATTATACTCGCACAATTTATGAAGATTTTAAAGAGTCTGGTAGCTCAGCAGTAGGTAATCTGCAAGCCGATAGTGAGATACACAAAGGGTATTTGAAGTCAGTTAAGTCCGAAATAGTAAGCGCGATTGAGTTCGTTTACGATTACTTTAGGTAAGCTACATATAATTTTTTTTATTCTATAGTCTATACATATACATATGTATGTACATACATGTTTAATGAAGCTATCAATATGAGGATACATCCAATATGGAACCACAAGAGGTTGAGAACATCTTCGCCAGACTCATTGTCGAGCAAGTTAACAGAACTCTTATCAACGTGTTATCTGAAGATTTTGTTCATCTTCAAGAATCTGAAATCGATTACAGTCCGAGGCATGAAGCGTTTTGGTCTGTTGGTGGAATAAACCCTCCTAAAAATGTTGTGAGAAGCAAGAAAGGACACGAATGGCAAAAGGAAATGGCGAATGATCCGTACGACCGATTACTGCAATATACCGGCAGACCTTTTCTCGCGATTCGTCACCGAAATCAACTTTCTCCATGGAAAACCGAAGAGGAATCGCTGAATTCCCAATTAGCAAAGACGATACCTCGATATAATTACGATCCACGCACGCTGGGGTATGTGTGTGGCAATCAGCATGTGACAAATATTCCAGGTTGTGATACATATATATATAAATTGAAGAATCAAAGAAAAATATGTATTTATTTTTTAAGGTTTCTGGCCTGGATCTACAAATCTTTTTGGAAGTATTTCATACCAGTCACGAGCTTTTCTGCAGACGAGGCCCGCCACTTACGGAATTGAGGACTTCAAAGAAGCTTTGCATGCTCACGCAATTCAGAGCAGCTATTCATGGTTATTGTCATTAGCTAGCCATAATGGTTTCAATACTTTTAATGAACTTACGTATCCAATGAATACACAAACGGTATTGACGAATGGCCGTGATTGGTCCTTTTACGAATACCAGTTAAATACACTACTTGTGCATTCAAATCATGTAGATGACAATCCGCGACTTAATTTCTGCCGAGGTACGGGTGAATTACAACTCTATAGTGAAATAAGTGATACTGGTAAAGTTATCGGCTTAAACGAAGATGTGTTACATCATCTTATACGTTTTTATCTAAATGTACCAGCCGTGCAACGTTCTAGCAACGAGCTACAACCATATTTAGGCGTAGATGTAAAGTATGTAGCAGATTATAAAAATGCTGAGCAGCGTGAATTTTTGGAGCGGATATATAAGCATATGATGGCAAATCGACCCAGACATTTAGCCCTCCCTGAAATCTACCTTTGGGAAAAGATTTATAAGATTGATAACAAAACTAGACCAATGGATCCCAAACGACGCTTCTTTGAGTTGGGTATTAATCCCTGGGAGCGTAAATTGGATCAACATCAAAAGGAATACATACCACGAGCAGTTCGTCCAGAGGGTCCCAAAAGCAGAAATAAGTGGAAAAAAACTTTTTATCCATAGTTTAATAATTATCTATACATAAAACCGATGGCAACTTTAGTTTGGAACTATTGAAATTGTTAAAAAAAGTTATATTTTTTTATTTCAACTACCAACAGCTTGGTGTGGCTCAGTTTAATTGAATTGAAAAAGAACCAATAGATTATACAAATCTTTCTATACACATGTGTATATATCGTTAATTTCACAATTTTTATAAGTATGTTGGTATTGTTTGAATATTTAAATAATTAATTAAATACGACTAATATCAAAGGTATGTTAGAGGAACGGTGGTAATGGTGGAGCTTTCTACGTTCTTTTCTAGTAAACTCAAGGTAATCGGATATGTTTTACTCAACGCTGTTACGATTTTTTTTAAAGAAAAACTAAAAGGAAATTTTATCCGAGTTGGAGTGTTTTCTTTTTATATAACCCTTCAACTCGGATAAAAGGAAATTTTATCCGAGTTGGAGTGTTTTCTTTTTATATAACCCTTCAACTCGGATAAAATTTCCTTTAGTTGCAAAAACAACCCTGTTAACCTCTTTCATTTAATTTGCGATTTGTTTAGCGCTATTTATGAACGGCAAATAGTTCTGCCGGGAATTTTTAGGTTTATGTATGTAGTTATATATTTACAAATTCTATCCATATAAAAACGCATCAGGTCTTAAATCTAAATTTCCCATGTATATCCTTAGTGACTGGACATCATCTTGCACCGAATTGCTGGATATACCCATGAGCACCCATTTCCCAGGGTGGTGGGGTGATGCCCCTAATACTCCGGCAGACCATAACACCTACTCTTCCCTCGGATATCGTCAGCTACACAGGCTATAATGTCTTTTCAACCCAACTAATCTCCGGGGCTGAACGAAACTTTCTTAGGGGATGGGTGGGACGCAGCAGGGGGTGGTGGGCTTTGTTGGGCTCCTTCTAAAAAAGAGAACTATTCTTTTCTAGTTAGAGGATGGGTTAACCGTTGACGCCCTGCTGCGGAACGTAAAAGGGCACTGGTTGCTAAGTCGTAGCGTACGCCGATGACATAGCAATCGCAAGAACGGGTAAACATTGCAGGCTCTGAATGAGCTACTACAATATGCCCTCAGCCAAGTAAACATTTGGTCGGAAGAAAGCGGGCTTAGCGTTAACCCCGCACAGACTGAGATGGTACTGTTCACGAGGAAATATAAAATTCCTTCTTTCAAGCCACCCTCATTAAGCGGGGTTGAACTCTCTCTCTTAACCGAGGTCAAGTACCTTGGAGTTATTCTAGACAGGAAGCTCGAATGGAAGCGGAACATCGAAGACCGCTCCAGAAGGGCTACCACCGCCTTGTACGCTTGCAAGACATCTATAGGAAAAAAAATGGGGGATGAAAACACAGTAGTCATAAGACTTATTCCCTTCTACGGGGTTAGCGTTTGGTGGCCAGCGCTAAGCAAAACCTTGTCAAAAGCCAAGATGGAGCGAGTACAGCGTACTGCTTCTATGCTGGTCACGGGAGCGCTACCATCTATACCTACTAAATATTGGGAAGTAATTTTAAATCTTCCACCGGTGGATCTATATGGTAAATTTCTGGCTGGTTGTAATTAATTCTCATAAAACAACGTCCAAAGTTGCCATAAAATGCAGAAATTCTCTCAATCTGCTCGCGTCTAAGCGTTCCGTGACTGTGACATGGGTCCCTGGACACAGTGACATTCCCGACAATTGCGCGGCAGACGAGTTGGCGAGGAAAGGGACGGAATTACCTATGATAAATGCTGCTATAGAAGCGAGCATGCCTCTAACCTAAAACATAGTTTAAAAACAAAACTCATCGAGGAAGTGAACATCAGGTGTGCCATGGAACGCACCTGTCGGATTACCAGACAAGTTTGGCCAAAGGTTGACATAAAGCGATCCAAAGCGCTGATTCGCCTGGACCGACCAGCTCTCAGACTAATGGTTGGCGTAATAACCGGAAACTGCCTTATGGGCACACACGGGAAGAGGTTGGGATGCATAACTTCTGCTGCAGAGACGAAGAGGAAGTGGAGAGCATCGAACACTATTTTTGCCACTGCCCCGCCCTGTCTAAGACTCGAAACCAATTCCGAAATGGGTGTTTTTTAAAACTGTTTGGCCGACCTGAGCTCAGCTAGCATTCCCAAAGACGCACACGATGGTTCACCTTCTAAGCGAAGGAAGAAGAAAACGTATGGCCCCCGCCTGCGGCATCACAACGGACTTTGTCAGCCTACGTGCGCATCCGTGGACTTGCATGGTTGCAGCCGCTCTAACCTAACCTAACCTAAACCACATATGTATGTATATTTTAATCCTTCTTCTACTTATGAAAACTTGAGTAGGCCATAAAATAACCGGAGATAAATTTTACAGACACTACTAGGGTTTTATTTTTTTGGAAAGATGTACTTTCAGTGTTTCTTCAAAATCGTCGCACAGTTTTGTATTTCAATATAGTACGCATGTGCGTGCATCTTGTGGCTCTATTTTAAAATTTTTTAAAAGTTGACTCATTTGGTTCGTTCCTAGATATAATATGGTCGAGCAATATTCAAAATGCGATTTAATTATTGCATTGTAAATATTAATGGAATAATATGAATACGATTTCCTGTAAGTTGCAAAAACAAAACTGTTGGCATCTTTAATGAAAAATGCCATTTGTTTGGTTCTATTTTCGAATGGAAAATAGTTGTGCTGGATATCTCTTGATCTATTTGGCTATACCTGTACATATTTAAAAAAAAAGTACATACATATGTATATCAATAAAAAGGAGTTAGTATCTTTGGATTCGTTTTCTTAGGGCTCATCCAAAATCGATCCATTTTTTTTTTTGACTTTACAACACTACACCTCAGATCGGATATCTTTTTACCGAGTTGCCTAAACTCGTATTATTTTCCGAGTTTGTGTTGTTGCTTTACTTTCATGCAATTCGTTTCTCGTGCTCCTTTGCTAGTGCCATTTGTTATCATGTTGCCTATTAGTGCCAAGAATGATAGAAAACCAGATTACGACAACGCCGGCAGCGTACACGTCACAGATGTTCATATCACAGGAATAGCGAGAAGAAATGCAAGGTGATAACTGCACTTAAGCGTTTATTTTCGTTGCAACTGCTACAATACAAAGCTCGGCATTTCACATTTATTATTATGTGTTTAACTTTTTGTAAAAATCACTCAAAACTCAGAAGAATCAACTTTTTAAGAGCCACTTGTGACGTCAATCCTTCAAACGAGGCAAGTACGAAGTAACGGAAGTGCTTTCTTCGTCATCTTCTTTTCTCTACATCATGTATTAGTGCTATATTTGAACATCATCTTTTTATCAACTGCGTATTGATTGTTTCCCGACCTCAAAAATATCTGTATGAAAAGCTAACACTAGGTAACACCTACTTGACATCTCATAGCATGTCTTTTATTAACACTGTGAGACGCAGGAATGCCATGTAGGAATCTACTTATTCTAGGCTGAATAGAGGAAACTACAAGATGGCGATGCAATCGTTCTTATATTTTATAGCCCTTTCTTTTTTCATATTTTATTTTCCAGCCATTCTTTTCTACTACTCTTTTCAGCTATTTTTCTTAACTTTATATCTCACCTAGCATGAATTTTAAAATGTTTATTGTTGTGTTTTTTAGTACATGCTCCCGCAACGCCCACACCCTGTTTTATTAGTACTAACACAAGAAGTTGCCAAAGCCCGTAGATGATCATCTGGGATTACACACAAACATATGTACATATAAATATTATCAGCCTTACGATAGCTACATATGTAAATAAAACGAGTATAGATTTTGTTTATCATTTTTATTGTGCTCTTTCTTCGCAATTGGATTTTGACATCTTATTAATTATCCTAAATTATATACTATGTATATTTGGTACTGCTATTGCAATAACTTAGTATTTGCCTTCGGTTCCGGCTTATATTTACTTTAAGCTTATTGTTTCTTCTGATTTTTTAACTTGCCTTTAAATTTTTTCATCAAATTTAAATTTGTAATTTTTACAACCATAATTGTTTATGTATTTGTTATTTTAAGTTGATTGTGAAATTTGTTTTGCAATGTTTCGATTTGAAGATTTTTTATATTACTTGTTTTTGTTTTTTTCTCTTATCATCTTGTGTATCTGTATTCTTTAATTTTCTTTCAAATATTTTTTATTAATTCTTGGTGTTGGTTTATTTCTTTATATTGTATTTAGCACTTAATATTAAATATTTCATAAAAACAGTTTTTTATAGTTACATTTCTTACGGCTGAGTTTTTCGGGTAAAATATATATGTATGTACATATTTTTATCTGAATACCAACTCGTACACGCACATAGTTATTTTCGTATTTGATATAACCAACTTTCCATATCTATGTACATATGTATATAATTTAGCGTGTTCCTTTAATTATCTAACAAAAATAGCAGGAAAACAGAGATGTGAGATTTTTAAAATGGCATGTACACTGACTGACCTAGCGAAAAAATGGGTAGAAGAGGAATGCTTTTTCTGGCAAAAAATACACTATATTATTTTCAGATAGAAATAAATTTAAAGAAAAAATCTAAAATCTTTTTAACTATGCAAAATACTGAGTTTTCTAAACAACTTTTCTAACTAAATCCATCCCAAGAGTATCACTTATTTAACTTAACAGCCTAATGTTGTTATTCTTGATTATCGTTATCAGATTCGCCGAGTGTTTAGTCATCTACAAAGTAGGTAATCTAACTGTCGAATTAATTATTCTTTTGGTTGCTTCTGCAAAGTTTGTTGCACACCCCTAGTATGCCTCTTTTTTAAGATAAGTGCAATTGGTTTACTTCTGATTCCCGATTTTCGATTTTTTATAGCTGTCGATTCTTCGTTCTACTTATCTCAATTTCCTTACTTCCACCTGATAATTAAAAATGATTTAATTATGTACATATATACAGTAGCTCGAAGCGAAACTCGTACAGTAAGTTTTTAATACTCACATTTTTATTCTGGAACATTTTCGGCGATGATAATAATAGCAACAACAATAATAATACGATTAATTTTTTATGATCGAAAAAATAAAATCACAAAATACCGATCAAATATGATTTAAAAAATTTAAATCCAAGAATACCGATAATTTTTGATCGAAAAAATAAAAACTAAAAAATAACGATCAAACTTAATCGAAAAAATAAATAAAAAGCCAAGAATAAAGCATTATTTTTGATTGAATCAATAAAAATCACAAAATAAAGATTATGCAATGATTGAAAACAAAAAATCTTCTATATAAAAATATGGTCAGATTTGCAAGATATGTGTGAGTTTTGTTGTGAACGAATTTTTACCACCTTAATTTTTAAAGTCAACGGGAGTTATCACCCACTTGAAACTTGCTTTTTTATATTAAAATTGAATAAAATTGTTTTTAATTTTAATAAAATTTATTTTTAATTTTAATGAACATTTTTTAAATTTTAATGATTTTTTTTAAATTTTCTGAATTTTTGGGAATTTTCTACAAAGTTTGAAATTTGGACTTATAAGGTTTTTATCATAGAGTGAACTATATTTTTATAAAAAATTAATAAAACATATTTAAAACAAACATTGTGAGTATCAAAAAAAAAATTAATGTACGAACTTCGCTTTGAGCTACTAATAGATTTTAAATACAAAACAAAAAAAAAAAAGGTTTCAATTTCTCTATAAGGTTATTTTTTTTTTATCGTCTCAGAATTTTTTTTTTAACTTTATGCAGTTGTTGCAAGTAGTGTGTTGAAAAGACCGATTATTCATGCAAATAAGTCATTTTTTAAAAGCATTTGACGAGCGTAAAGCAAAGTCTTCAGTTTGTTTAAATAAACAATACGTAATTTCTCATTTAAATTAGAAACTTTGGGAACAAATAATCAAAAGCCATTAAAAGTAATTACTGGCACTCTTTTGAAGTATTGTATGTATGAATAGTACATACAAACGTTTAGTATATATGTACTGAAATTTTGTAGTGCTCTTCGTACTCATATTAGAAAAAGACGTACATGTATAAGTATACACCATAAATGTTTATATATACTATATTCATAGTATTTATGTACATATGACTCACAGTGAAAATAGCCCAGGATAATAATTTTGCAAATTATTGATTTCGACTTTTAGCTCGAAAACTAAAACACAGTATCAATTTATTATGTACATATGTGAGTATAGTTTTTTCAATAACATGAACTATAAAATCTAAAATTAAACTTTGCAAAAATTTAAAGAAAATTTAACACCCTTGAAATAATCGACGTTAAAATTTGCAATATTTTTCTCAACATTTTTAGATAGTTTTCAGTTATACCGTTTTATAGGCCATTCAATTCTATTACAGCAAAGTGCAAGTTTTAATTTCTTAAAAATATTCATACATTTTTCTGAAAGTCTGTTACTTTAATATTTTATTTTATTTAACGTCGATTTTTAAATACTGATAGATTTTAACCTTTTTTTTTATTGTTTATGTTATTGAATAAAACTTATTTTCTTCTTACTCCAATTCCCCTGCGGTTGTCATCTGTTAGTAGTGGATCGCGTAAGTGCGTCACGCCACGCTGACACACTCGAAATAGACTACAGCATTGTACTTAGCCATTAAATCGGAGTATTTTTTTTTACGATTTAACAAATTTGGTTCGTTTTTTGATTGTGTTTATCTGATACAGCAATATTTTGGCCATTATGACAAGAAAATGATTTCGTTTAAGTGACCGTCACATTTGGACGATTAAATCGACCGATTTAGCCAGAAAATATCGTCCAAACGCGATATCAAACGGCCTGGAAGATAATATTGTGCTTCACACAATTTCTACAATATGTAAAGACGAAATATTTTCGTGGACATCATCAAATATACCCAGAGTTCTATGCGAGTATATTTTATAAATATCACCCTTTTCTTTATACATAGAAACATGAATTGGAAAATGCTTAAACATTAGTCGACAAAAATAAAATATTTTTATTACAAAATAAATTAAACAAAATTTAAACTCTTTCGCTTGTTAAAAATATTTTTAAACACAAAAATTGTTGCCCAAAATGGAATAGATGATGCGCCCATCGTAAAAATCGACTGAAAAAATATAAAGGAAACAATATTATTACGCTTGGAACTGGCAATGATGCCGATTTATTCAAACACGTACTGCTTGTCATTTCTAAAAACGAGTTCTATGGCAACAATGTTTTGTGTCGTACCGCACTGTACCGCATTGTACCGCATCGCGCCTGTTTTAGTGTCTTTGCGTATATCGTTACCGCAGATCGTACGGGATTATACCGCTCTTTACCGTGCCACGTCTATTTGCGCAGGCCTTTAGGATGCGCATACAACTCGTTTTGTTTTAAGAGCTACCCCAATGCACGCTTTAATTAACTCGTACTCTCAGCGATATATGTACATACAATTTTCTGCAGATTCGTTTGTATTTAAAATATTTATTTCATTTAAGCGTACAATGCCATGGCCTATGTTACAATTCGCAAGTAACTGAACTTAGTGTGTTTTTTTTCTATTTTGCATATCGCTATACATACGTCTTATTAATTTTGATTGGGCTGTAAATATTTCTTCGTTTTTGTTTTTATTTATGTAGTATGTGGATTGCTTTATTTGTTTTATGCTGCGCTTATATATTTAATTTAGATATCTGCTTTACACAATTTGTCTGTTGTTGTTTAGGTGTTTGCATTTGTTTAGATAATTAACTTACATACATACAAATATGTACATATGTATGTATATGTTGTTGGTATTGTTTTATTGCCGTTATGATACTTATAGTATTATCCATTGTGCATTTACTGTATTCATGTATTTGTTAGCAAATAATTTATTGTTTTATCAAGTTCTTCCTTTTATTGTTTCAAAAATATTTATAAGTACATATATCTACACACATACGTATGTATGTACATATGTACGTAGATTTCTCATATACCAAATTTTGGCAAAAGCACATTATTCAAAGAAAACGACTTAGTTCATTTACACTACTATAGATAATATACTATTTTATTTTCGTTTTTTTTTTTTTCATTTTAAGAATATTTAATAAAAAGCATGCTCGAAAGTAGTTTAATAAAAAATCGGAATTGACAAATAAAGAGTTTAAATTGTTGGAATGTAGACAAGTTCAAAAATTTAGTTTAGAGTAAGCCCGGATTTTTATCTGGCTTTCATGAATATTACAAGTAGTATATTTTGGTGTTTTTTTTTTTTAGTTATTTGAGAGTTTTTTCTAAAAATTATTTACGTATAAGTTATATGTATTATGCAAGTGTAAGTAGTATGAATATACCGGCCTGCCTATTTTGCTATACATACATATAAGTATGTAGGGATGCTTTACTCGTAGGCGCCAAATGTGTTCAAAGAAGAAACCGAATTTAGTTGAGGTTTTTGATATTTCAATGTTTAAATATTTTATTTATTGTTTACATTTTTTTTTTTATTAAAATAATATGAAATTCGTCGTTAGCCTGGCAAGTATTTTATTCTTAGTAATACTATGAAAAAAAAAACTTTGTTTATCAAAGGAGCAGTAGTAAGTATTCGTATAAATATCAGAACTCAAAACAAGTCGGAAACCTTTGTTTAAATTTCAACGAAACGATTGTCGTATATGTATGCATAGAATGCGAAATATTCACTAAATCTAAATTCAATTGGTGAAAATGTTAAATTTGCACATACATACATACATAAATACATACATACATACATACATACATACTTACTATGTATGTACATATGTATGTGTGCTCAGGTGTGCGCGCTAACGAATTATTCAGATATTTTGGCCGACGTGGAACCGAAGCCGAACCAAACATTTCCAAGGTCTTAAAAAATAAGCACTACTTGACTTCAATCTAACGTATGATAGTCGCCTTTTATGAGATTATAACGACTTTCCCGATATTTTAAAATTTCAGTTTTCATATTTCCGCCTTTAGTAAACCAACTTTTAAGTTTTTTATTAAATGCCTTTCCATTAAAAAAAAAGAAGATAAACGAAAGGAGAATGTTTAAAAATAACAATTTTTTTGATCAAAGTCAAGCTTTAATCTGCCATAACTCTGTCACTTGTAAAAGGGTTTTAATAATTAAAGTAAAGTAAAAAATCGGTTCATTAAAGTAGCTTTTTTTTAACTCAAAAAACTGATATTTTAATATATGTATGTTCATATTTCGAAAACTAACATTTAACATTAGATTGACGTTGCAAATGTCATAGTTATAAAAAACCTTTGAAAATTTTTTACTATGTGTTATTACTGAGTTTTTTAAAATCCTAGAACTTTTAATGCAACTCTTTCTATCACTTCTGAAATATTTTTAAAATAATGATTTAAAATAAAACTCGGCCCAATGTTCCACGTATGCTCGGTTAGGTCTATAAAAACTCCAAATGCGAAAATATTAAATCGAGTTCCAAAACCTCAGAACAAGGACAAATAATAAGCTTTTGTTGTTTTGTTAGTTTTTCATCCAGCAGGGTAGAATATCCTTTGGCGATCAAACGGGTGTCGACGTTGCATAATTTTAATTGAATGTGCCGATTTTTTAGCTTCAAGATTTAATTTAATTTGTGCAATTGGTTTGAAGGCTGCAGCAGGAGATGCGACTGAAAGAGGGCCCCTACTGCGGCGCAGAAAGTGATTCAATGTGATATGGTTAAAGTTCCCAAAAAAAATTTTATGCGCTGGGTATCAGCAGTGCAAAATAAATGATACCACATCAGATAACGATTCCTAGGTAATGGGCAATCGTATCAAAACGCAAGATTGAAAGAGCAGTGATAAATTTAAAAATCGTTGGGGGAAAACTAAGCCATATGTGACTCATTAGGATAAATCAAGTCTTCATTTCTATTCCTTCATTAAATTAATTGTTACGTTACATCAAAACTACTCTCCCAAATGTCAGCCCAATCAGAATAATCCATCCTACTTATATACATAAGTACATTGTACATAGTTCTTTGGCAAAAATGAGCTTAATCGCTTAGAATTATTTAGCTCGAAAAACCGTAACAAAGTTTCACGAAAAACACTTTGTTCTCTCGGCGAATGCTATGCTTCAACCAAACCTGTTAAGTTTTGATTACTAATCGTAATCATTAGTAATCTGATTACTTTGTATTTGAGAGTGAAATAATTGATTACATTACGATTATCTTGGTCCCAACTAGATTACGTAATGATTACGATTACAAATAATCAAAAAATAATCAGGATTACTCTAGATTACTGAAAAGAATCAAATATAATTAAATAAATAATTGATTCTTTTCAGCGATTCTTTTTGATTATTTTTGATTCTTTTTGATTCTTTTCAATCCAAAACCCCAAACAACTTTTCTCTTTAAATTTTAAGACATTTTTGTATTAAAATTTTTAAAATTGTTTTTTCTATAATCTGAGTCTCAGATTCTGATTATTTATTTTGATTATTTTTGATTCTTTTTGATTCTTTTCAGTAATTTAGAATAATCCTGATTATTTTTTGATTCTTTATAATCGTAATCATTACCTAATCCCAATGTTTCAAACGCACAATTAAATAATCATTACGATTCTTTTTAGAAAATAATCTAACCGATCACTAATCGTAATCATAATTTAACAGCTATGGCTTCAACTAAGCATAAACTTTCAATACTATTAGCCAATTGAACAAAGTTCAATTATTTGACATAATCTAAACACCTGTTTTTCTACTATAGTTCCATGAAATTTTGCATATAGAGCGAAATCGTCACTTTATTTCCCTTTACAGTCACAGTTGGGCGATTGAACGGTAACTCACGTTATAATAAAAATATTTTTTTAAGCGTTTAACCAAATTTTTATTACGAATTCAATGCCTAAAGTTACAATTTATCAGTTAAAAAGTAATCCTAACTCTCGTTACATATTTTGCACAACTAATTGTCGATACTTTCTTTGATTATAATCATCATCTAGTATGTTTTAAGAAAAGAAAAGAAAAAAGGTATTAAAATTAAAAGTACCTTATATTTAGTGTGGCATTACCTAAAATTCAGTTAGCGTTTTTTTTGTTTTGCCACACACAGTACATTTATTCCATGTCCATTATGTCGTAAAGATGACAAGTGCATCACTTCATAGGTAATTGAACTTTTTTTTTATATAAAAATATTAAAAGATTAAAAAAAAATTCTCGAATCGAGTAACAACTTTCCATTATGTGAAGAATTTTCTTTAAAATTCTACTTATTTCGTTTCTATCAATATGCAAGTTTCACAAAATAACTGCTAAGAAAATGCAAACAATTCAAATATGAGTTTTCATATTTAGTTTCATATAAAGAGATTGTAGTTTATTTTGTAAGTACATTTATATTTTTTTATAAATATTTGACATTAATAAAAAAACAGGGCGTACTGACCTGGCAATCTCAACTCACAATTCAAGGAGGATTACTTTAAAATTTGATTCAAAAATACCCTCGAACAACGTAAAACTACGAGGGTAGTAATAAAATATTCGGTACACTGAAAATATCTCAAGATAGCTCAACGAAAGTAGATCAGTGCAGTGGGGGCTAGACCAAAAGTCGGGTACTATACTACTTGAATCTCTATATTTTTCGCCACCCCTACAAAAAAAAAGGACGTTTTGGAGATTCTTTGGGAAAATTGAAAATGCCAGATTATTAGTAATGCCATATAATCTTATACACATCGTATGTATGTATGTATGTATGTATGTACATAGACGAACTCAAAAATAAAACTTAAAAACTTTAATTTTTGGCGAAAAAGGTCGTGTTATTTCCAATTTTTGTTGAATGTGTCTTGCTTTTCGAACGCGTCCTTAGACATTTAAGCAAATGGGTACTGTACTAATACATAATTTATTTTTTATGTCTAGTTTACATTTTTTTCAACCCAAGTCGAAATAGGTTAATTTTTAGTTGATATTATTTATTTATTTGTTACTTACATTCATTCATAAATGTACTTATACATACAATCCAGTTTGCATATACACTATATTCATGTTTTTTTTTTTTATTTGAGATTTTTTGTGTGCACTGTGCACATTGATTGCATAATATGCTCTTATTATTTTCACTATTCGTATGTTATACTTTAATTGTAAGGAAGACCATTGTTTTCTTGCTTTCTGATTTCAATATTTATTAACGCACCAATTTACTTACTTAGTTTCTTGATTTTTTTTTTTAATTACATTTGTATGTACATATGTATAGCGTGTTTGCGTATTTTGAAAAAAAAAGAAGATGTTTTTGAGTTAAGTATGCAGAAATGATCGCCACTTCTACTGTTTTAGTATGTAAATATTTAATGGCTGTTGCGTCGTTTAACAGCCACTCTTGTTGACCTCAAAATCTTTTTTTCTCGAAATTGCGATTTTTTTTTAAAGTATGCAACTCTGCTAACAAAAGCGGGTTGTGTATCTGTGTACCCTGCAGCGGAAGGCCAAACTTTCTAGTTTATCAACTGGTACTCGTATTTCTAGGTATTCAAGGTAGGTCATACCAGTTCGACAGTGACTACGTTTCAGCGCTATCAGATAGTTGCCTTTGAAATGCGAAAATTTCGAAGACAAAATAAAAACGGAAAGTCTTGCTGAAACATTCGAGATTAAAGAAAAATACTACAATATACAACCGAAAAATGCTAAAATATATCAAATTCATATTCTCTTTTTGTTATGCTTAAGTATCGTAGTAGCTTCTCAAAGAAATTCAACGAAATTACATGCCGAATATATTTCTAATGCGTTTAGAAAACCTTACGTGTATCACTTATGTATATAATATATAAAGGAGTCAGAATACTCGTAATTACACTATACAACGCACAAAAAATAAGAAGCTTCTGATAGCGGATAATGGCAGATGGAAAGAACGCTATAATAGCAACAGTATCCCCAAAATTGTGCCGAATAAATCCCCAACTAGCCGTACTAGATCCAAAGAAAAACTAGATAAGTCCTCAACTGTGTACGAAGTCATCCCAAACTAGTCGCAGTGCCGGACTAGTCCTGAAATGGTGTGTATAGTTTTGAATTATCTCTGGCGTTCAAGTTGAATTTTGAGTTTTGATGTAACCAATCAGAGACCGGTAATAAAATTTTATGATAAATATTTTTGTGATACATTCTAACCCATTGTTTTATATATGGACATTTTTTAACCTCTTTAGAAAAGAGACGAACACGACCCATCTGATGGGCAATTAGATGGTTAAAATGTTTCATACCGTATTTTAAATCGAACTGCTGCAAAATCTAAAAATCAAATGGTTTCCTAATACACTGTACATACTACTAATTAATATCATATTACTGTGGTATGAGTTTTTTTAAAATTTTTTTAACCATTTTTTTCGAGAATATTGCGAGCATTTAGTCGATCTCAATCGTATATACATATGAAATTAAACCTGGTAATATCTTGGCCTCAATGCCATAGGGGCTAATTGTTTGTGCAGTAGTTTCCTTAAATGTACTCGACATCTAGTGGATGAATTTGTTCGGCATACTGCATTACCATTGCATTGAGATTCGCGCTAAGCTGCACACAAAATTTGACCCGAACGGACATGGCCGAAAGGATGCTGAGGAAACCATTTTAATAATAACAGTAAAAGAAGCTTGTTTAATAACTTTTTCTGTCATCCTAATTCTTACCAAAATATATGCAGATGTTTGCATAAATATTTTGGCATTCGAAAAATGAGGCGGCTTTTATAGTCAGAGTAATTTGGAAATTCTGAAAATTCGTCCATTGTTTTAGGCAAAACCGTTCGAATTTTGATTTTTTTTACAATAATTTTATACTATAAAAAAAACAATGTACAAATTGTAATGTTTCAAACTTTATATACAATTTTTAAAAATTCAACAAGTTTTCATCAAAACATTTCATTTTTGTAGAAGTTTGTTTCGCCATTTTTTGGGTATGCAGTTTTAAAGCCTACTTAATGTTAGGAGTGCAATAAATTGCAAGTTTGAAGCGGCTAGAAATTAACATTGATTTTTAAAAACTTTACAACCGGACTTTTTAAAAAAGCAATGCAATTATGAAAAAAAGTTCGCAAGACCGAAAATTCAATAAATCGTAAATCGAAAAACGGCAAAATTGATGATTCATTTTTAATTTCGTTTAGTTCAAATGTCGAATTGATTCATCGAATGATATGATGCTGATGCGGAGAGTGGCAACTGATATTTTGTAGGACATCGCTATGCTAGAAAACTTGTAGTAAGCTAAAAAGTCGGATTCACTGCAGGGTATATATGTACTATATGTATGTCTATACATATGTAAGTACCTACACATAGATGGGGTTTTATATATGTATGTATGTGTGTTTCCTTTTGTTTTTTGGGCAATTATCTGTATGATGCATCTACATACAATCTACATACATAAATTTTCGTATACAAACAAACAGCTGCCAGATAAATAAAGAGCGGTGTTAAGTCCTTAGTGGAGTTTCAGCAATTAACCTTTGCACATACATTTTTGGTGTATATGTATGTATTTTATGTTGTCTAAAGCTCGCTTATTAACTAATTATGTATGTATGTAACGCATTTGACCGCTTCTTTATAACAAATTACATAATATAAATAAAATTATTGTAGTATTCAGCTAATCTAATGAGCATAGCATGTACGAATATGTGTTGCATGCATTTAGCTATGCACATACATACATACATACATATATAACTACATACATATGTATGTATGTATGTATGTGTGACCAATTAAATTAAATTGATTTATTGAACTCCATCTTGCACGTACATACATATGTACTCGTATAATAATATTAACTATTTACATATGTACGTATGTCTGATTTATAATTAGGCATGTACATATGTATGTATGCATGTATGTATGTACTTATGTGTGTACACACTAAATACGCAACTAAATATTATTATATCTAAGTGTATTCACATATGTATATGTATATGTGTGTATGTGTGTATGTATCTAATACACATGCATGTGTGTGTTTGGCTATTTGTTTTTCGATTGATACAAAAGCATGTCAATGTGACACAAAATCATTTTCCAAATTCATACTATAAATATGTATGTATGCCCATATATATATATATGTATTATCATATGTATACATATATGTATGTGTGCTATGTTATATGTGTATTCATGGCTAAGTAAATATACATACTTACGTATGCATGCACATACATATATGCGCTCTTAGCTAAGCGTGAGTAATATATTTTTTATAGCGCCTACGGCTATGTTAAGGTTTTGTGACTGGAAAATTTATAGTTTTTATCGTTTTTTCAATTCAAATTGTTCTCGATTCGGATAATTAAAAGTCCGAAAGATGCCATTGTTATAAATTCCTTGAGCCAATCTATTTCAAAAGTTTACACAAAAAAACACTAAACTCCGTTTTCTAATTTTTTTTTTTAGTGTTTTTGATAATAAAATCGATATAGGATACTCATAACTCTTGCTGGTAACTTATAGTATGGGAGTTATTACACTTTACGGCAAAGAAAACTTTTTTTTAGAGTCGTATGTAGAAAATAATTTTTTCAAGCTTAAGGCCAAAGATGCCAAAGCTAAATGCACATGTTAACCCTAAGTTTTAACTTTTAGTTAACATTTAGTAAATAAATAAATAAATAAAATTTTTTCCGGTTTTGGAAATTAGATGCAAATTCAAAATAGGATATTGGCAAACAAATTTTTTTTAATCATTATATGTAAATAACTGAAAACTAAAAACAAGTGTGTGGTCCTAATTAAAATTGTATATAACCTTTTTGTCCAAAGCGGAGCGTTTCCACTATAGTCGCGTCTAAAATATCGGTATATAAATTTCAAACTAAAAGTTGAATTTTGAATAACCATTTCACCATTCTCAGTCCATAAAGTTTGGTCTTACAAATTGTTGACGTTAGTATTTCTCCTCGAGTTGTTATATCTATCCGCAAATGTCTCCTTATTTGCATTTGATTGTTTATTGTTACATTGGAGACTCTGTAATACGGATATTTTTTATCTAATATCTCTCTTAGTAATCCGGTTACCAAGTTTTCCATTATTTATATTAATTGTTATTTTGTTGCGTATGGCCGATTGGTGCGGCAGAGATTTAACCCCGAATAGATGCTAGCAGTGTGCGATTGGAACTGCGAAAGTCTGTATGAATTTTGGCTGCTCAAATATCAATTTTGTATAGAAACTATTACGGTTCTACGATTCTAAAGAATTACAAAATATCGAGTCAACATTTTATAACCAACTGTAAATACCGTAACTACTTAAGCCAAATTTTCAACCTAAACCTGAAATTCACCACAGAAAATTGTTAAATGCGGTACATATGTATTAGAAATAATAATGTTTGACACTTTTGTTCAAATTTGGCTTGTTAATGTAAGTGAAACTTTGTCTCTTGGAAATAATAAACAACCCTATTCGCCATGGGCACAGGCCTCCAACTTCTATCAAACTAATTACCTGAAAATATTTAATGCAGTCGAATTTCAAAGCTTGCTTGAGGGCTAGAATGACAAACATGAGTGACAAACCTGAAGAATGTTTGATATGTGTAACATTTTCGCAAATGTGTGCCACTACAGAATGTAAATTTTTAATTGCGGTCTCAGCTATAAGTACATAAATTTAAAGTGTATATCAAATGCCAATATTCAGTAAGCAGTCTCTAGTCATCACGAGAGACGTTTCATGGTGAAACCCGATTATGAGACTCGTAGGTATTCAGTAAGCTGTACTTTCTAGTCTAAAAAAAAAACAAGTCACTAAATTGTCAGCTGGATCTATTCTAAACAGCCGCGAAATTGAAATTGATAAATACGATTAAATAGAAATTTATTATCAAATTATTATGCAAATTCTGGCAAACCTTATCAGACATTTTTTGAAATACGGCATTCATCGATTGTTCAATTTTCTAACTCTTATACATTTGTTTGAAAAATCGATTTAGATAAAACATTTATAAAACAAAATTATTAAACGTATTTTTTATGAGTTTTTAGTGGTCTTCCTATTCATTATATTACGATTATATAATATTTTGATTTTTAAAAATCACTTTTCATATGTAATCTATCAATGAATATTCGTTAACTTCTTTTATCATCCGCAACTGGAATATGCTATCAGCTGACTGGTCCAATGTATTTTCAGCACACATTTTTTGTGAACCTTTTGAAACTTTCTCCTACTGAATATCCAAATCGTCTCAAGCCACAAAACTAGTTGCTAATTTACAGTCGCAAATTTAGTGCCTTAAGATGAGACTGAATTGCTGAATACCCGACATAAAAGATGTTGGATGAAAAGCGTATACATAGCTGGGCCAACTGATATTCAAAAATAAAATGTGTATTAAGAAGGGAGATGCATACCGCCTATTCAAAGGCCTGCGCCTCACTAAATATTTCAAATGCAATTCATAACTCTAATGTCATTCAAAATATAAGTTCATATGTTAGCGCATTATGTTAGGTATGTAAATATGTACATAGTAAATTGTTGTTTGCCCGATTCTCGTAATTTGTTATTATTTTGTTATTTGTTCTCTATATTTTTAGCATTACTTTCGATTAGTGCTCTACATATGTGTGTAGTTTTGTATGATTTTATTTTCAGTTCAACTTTTATATTTTATATATGAATTTATATGTATATTTTGTTGTTTCTTTTTTCTATCGCCTACTAGCTAAACTTTAAATTCTTACTTAATCGTTTTATATTCTAATGTCTACGCACGAATTCTGTTAACTTTTTGCTGTTTAAATTGCATCAAAACGTTTGTAATTTACAATTGGCTACGCATGTAATTCAACGACTTATAACTAAATATTCAATTCATTATATTGTAATCAAGTGTTCTGTATGTTTCTTATTTCATCTCAATTCAATTTTTTTTTGAAGTTATGATTTTTTACTTTCATTTTTTTTTTTTTTTTATATTGTGTATGTGTGTATTGTTTATGTTTTCTGTTTTAATTAGAGTATTACTTTCAACAAGTAAGTATCTAATACTTGTATTTTACAGTTTGCCTACTTTATAAAATAGTTAACTTTATACTTTTTCGATACTAAATACATAATTTTTCTTATCGAATATTAATTTTGCTTCCACGATGGCAACTTGAGTTTTCAGCTTGAGTATGAGTTGAGAAAAGTTCGTGAAAGATAATAGCACATTTTAGATATTGGTATCGCTTCGGTTAATTTGTTGTTTTGTTGTTGTTGTTTTTGTTTGTTTTTATTTGTTTCTGTTTTGGGTGTTGTGTCAATTAGTTTTGTTTTGTTATTGAAATTCCTAGCTTTTCTAAATAGTTTTGAAGCATATGATATACTGTTGTTGCAGATAGATTCGCTGTTTATATATTTATGTGTGTATGTAGTATTAGCTATGATACTCGTATTATGTAAGCGTTCTTTTATTTAAATTATTGTATTTTCTATCTGTGTTAAAATTGTTTTTCGTATCGAAGCTTTACACCTTAACATTAATGTTTTACTTTTGCTTTGATTTTCTTTTATCACATTCTCTCTGTCAATAAAACTAAAATGTATACCGCTTAACCTTGAAACAGATTCATTATGAGGTTCTTTTTTGCCGTTTTTTGAGTTTTGAAAATTTTAAAATCGTTTTGTTGAATCTTGCGTATGAAGTTTTGTTTGTTTTTTTGGAGAAAAATGAGTTTCTAAATTTCTTTAAACTTCCTTTCATTCTTTTTAAAATTTAATCATTTAGGTCAGGAATTACATAATTGTTTCTTTTTGTTATTCTGTATTCGGAAAGAGCGAAAAGTAGAGCTTTTGTTAAATGACTAAGCGATTAACAAAACCTTAACGACTAACCGTTTCTTTTCGACTTTTTCGGCTAATCGCCTATAAAACAACTAGTCGAATAACCGTTCGTTTTCGGGTGAAGCGTAGGACTCTTGTTAATCGAAAGTAGCAGATTTTTACTAAACGACTAACCGTTTCCTTTCGATTGTTTAGATAAATCACCCATAAATAACTTGTCATTGTCGATTTTTCGACTACTAGTTTTATTTATGTAAATAAATTTTTGTGTTTTTAATGTGTTTGAATGCTTATGCTTATTGATAAAACTCACTATCCACTGTAATGTAGCTTTTAATGAACTAAGTAGCTGTTACTATGCGAATAATTTCAGTTAGTCAATTTTTAAACTATTCGATGATGAGCGGTTAGTTGGAAGTGAACGATTAATCGAATACTTGCTATTCGACTATCAATCACCACCGACAAAAAAGTTGCTATTCGATTAGACGACTAATCGAATAGTTGGATGGCAGGGACCGTAGCAGTTACAATTTTTGTTATAAAAATCATTCTTTAAAAACCATTATTTACAAACATTATTTTTGATATTCATTTTAAAAATCCATAATAACAATTATTTTAGATTCGTACGTAAACAATTTTCAAATAACAGTTATATTTGATTTTTATCGTACATGTCTTATCATAACAGTTATTGAATACTTTTATTGAAAGAAGTCAAAAATAAAAATGTGCCAGTGAATTTTTTAAATCAAAGTTTTGAGCTTCACTTACAAAAATAATTGAAATTTTTCGCAGAAAAGAGTTTTTTGGAGAACTAAAATAGGTGTTATATTGTTTATTATTGTTTTCTGTGAAAAATGATAATAATTTTTATAAGTATGACTTAAAAGATAAAAGTCACTGTCTGATTTCTATTGAAGACTTTATAAATGATATCATAACTGCTGTCATATGATATATAATATAAAAATCAAAAATAATTCTTATTTGTAGATTAAGGACCGGTACAGAAAGTTCAGCAAATTAATAACGCACATTAAGTGCATGCAATTGGTTTGATTTTATTTTTATTTTTATGAATATAAAAAAAACTTTTTTCAAGTGATGATAGGAAACATTTCAATTTATTTTTTGCTCAAACTTTTCTTGAGAGGCCCGCCATCAAGTTTTGTACAAGGGTTTTGGCCACTTTTAGCGATACTGTCCGCCACATTCTTTTTGTTACTGTATTTGTTTTAGTTGGTTTCCCAACAATTAAAATTTTTATTTGCCAATTGTGTCTCATATAACTTATGCGAAAGGAAAATGATTTCTTTTAGTTTGTTTTTCGCTTGGTTTTAAAACTATTTCATTTTATGAGTTCTTTACCATTCCTCTTCTTAATTCGAGTGACTTGGATATGTGGGTTTAAGCTTTTTGGCGATATCTCTTGTCGACATAGAGCGGTTGCTTCTAATTAGGGCCATTACTTTCTTCTTCAACTGAACATCAGCCGATCTATTTGGGCGTCCACTTCTTGTCTTATCCCTTACCCATCTTCCTCAATGCGCCAAATCGTCCTGCGTTTTGCCAAAATTTTTGAAACTTACGTTGGGGTATTCGCCCAAATGTATACACATTTTTTTGCTTGTCTTTTCGTTCATATTCATTTTTTTTATTGTTTGCCTTTACCGCAAAAACTAATTTAGTTTTAGAAATGTAATGAAACATCAATTTTAAAACAATCTTTTCAAAGCCCTTATTGCTAAAAATTTTGCAGCGAGTTTAAAATTTGCTGAAATTTCTCCACCGGTCTTTATTTAAATAAAAATCTTCAATAATTGTTATTTTGTATTTTTAAAATACTTGGTGGTAGAACATTTTCTTCGTAGAAAAACTTTAAAATGACAGTTTACATAAATAACTGTTATTTTCGGTGCCTGCCAGAGCTCTAGTGAAAAGTTGATGTGTAAATATATTGAAACAATTTTCGGTTATCTCTTGTCAAATTTAGTTTGGAAACAAACCGGATTCGACGCTCTGCTATCTTCAGTGTAATTTCCAATTTACATACATCAATTATATAACTATCAATTATGAAAATGGTTTTAGTTAAAATCTTACCAGCTCTTAATAACACCCTATAAAATGAGGTAATAAAATAATTTTCATCAACCCGATCTTAAATTTTTCCGACTCATAACGGAAGCATACAATTTATGCTATGCCATTATTTCTCTCTTCTGCACACTTTTTTACATTTGCGATAAATTTCTTATGGTCAATTTTACTCATCGAAAAATTGTCTTATCACAGCGAAATATATTTCACTTTAATTTATTGCGTTTTTCTTTTATTTTCACCTTGAATTTTTATGTACAACAAAGCGTTTAGCAAAATCGAAACATAAATATCTATTATGTACTTACATACATATGTGGTACATTTTGGTAATGTTGTAAATTAAATGGCTTGCATGGGATTTATCTACATATAATGCATTTGACTGATTTTGTTGTTGTGTAAAAACTCAATTCGTTTTCGGCAATTTCTGTTTTATGCTACTTGTTTACGCTTGTTCGTTCGTTGAGTGAGGCACATTTTGTTTTGTTTTTGTATATTAGCATACTTTTTACTATTTTACATGAATGCGTTTCTATTTTTCTTAAAAATAATTAGGCCGAAATAAAATATATATGTATATATTTATCATATATATTTTTGATAACATTCACCTTAACATATTATACATAAAATAATAATAATACATAGCTTTTGTTAAAGTAAATAGAAAATTTCTTTGTTGACGATTGAAAAGATTGATGTAGTCGCAGAACCCGGGTTTTCGAAAGCTGTTGCAATACTGACACCAATTATGGAAACTGTTAGAGAAAATAGATCGAATGAATCGTATGATTTTCAAAATGTATAGTACGTAATTTTTCAAATTCATTTATTTGACTAACAAAAAAACGTATGCGGCGATTTCCTTTTTAAATAATCAAAATGTTTTTCTTGTTAATTTTTTTTTTTTTAAATATTGTTCGTTCTATTATATATAGAAAATTACCACTTTAATAAATTGAAGCTGAATAGAAATACACGAAACATTTTTTTTTAAAGGTTTTGATCAGAAAGTTTATATGACATGCGTTTATAAAATAAACTTTATTATTATAAAAAAAATGAAAAATGCAAACACATTTTTTAAAAACATTTTGAATATTGAATCAAACAAATCGCTGCCTACTTATTTGTGTGAGTAACTGCATACATACATACATATATTGTACATACATACATATGTATGTAGGTGTAGATGCAATTTCTCAATTTACACATACTTACAATGAAATGTGGCGCAGAAAAGAGTACCGCCAGTGTGGCAATTATTGTGAAAAGCGTGAAAATTATAAGGCACAAGCGATCGACTACCATCGCCGCAAATTTCCAATCTCGTGTGACATCGCCCGTTTCATCTTCTTTTTTCAACTAGAAGTATAAACAAAGTTTGAGTGGAGTAAACGAATTCTCGGTGATTTTTATAATTGTACAAAATTAAGTAATCATATTATATTGCAAATATACATATTGCACTTAAATGTTTTTGTTGAAATTTATTATAAGCTCTGTATATCGAATGTAGAAAGTTTTAAAGATGGGCACTCAACTAATCAATACCTGAACGCCAAATTAAACAACTAATGTAAAATATACAAAAATATTACTTTAATTTTTTTTTTATTAATAAACAAAATGTATATCAACAATAATTTTTGAGTAAACGTGGTAGAAATTGCACCACATCTCCTCAACAGATTTATTTCTAGACGCTGTTTGGATTTGAATCAAGGACTTCATACTTGCCAGACAAGCACGTAACCGCTGAACCTACTGGACATGTTCAACTATTGTTGCTTTTAAACCTTCCTACCTCCAAACAGAACTCCAGTACGGCAGTTTGCTGCTATTACAATGAATATCTCTATTAAATTTTGTTTTTACTGAAATATTTGATATTACATTAAACGTTAATTGACTAATAAAAAAAAAAAAATTATTTGAAAAATTAGAAAAAAATGACCAAAAAATAATACAATATCTAAAAGATTTTTTTCGGCTGCAAATCAAAAATTTCATTTTAAAATAATACCGATTTTGTGGTTAAAAAATATTTAAAAAAAAAATACAAAGCACGTTAAGAGGTTGTGTACACATTACGTAACGTGATTTTTGATCACATGCCACACTTCGTCACAAGTCGCAATTTTTAAGGAATTATTTCATATGTATATGCACATAATTTTTGAGAAAATTCACTTTTGTTTATACTACATATATTCTATTGTGCACCTCTGAAAAATATTCAATTTAAAACAAATTACAATTTCTTTTCTCATATTTGCTTTCAGATGCTGCCGTGCCAATAAAAACTCGCACGCAGTCAATCAAATAGCAAATTCACAGTTTAAGCAATTAAAACAAGTAAAAACTGATAAATGTAAATGAAGTTTGACAATTTAGCGGGTTTTTAACAAGAATGATAGCAAGGCAAATTCATATAAGGAGAAGTTGATCAAGGAGCTGATTGAAGTCGCTTTGTTAAAGTTGAGTCAAAATGATGTGTTTGTTGTAAATCATATTGACATTGTGCATATAATTTGTTAGTGTAAATTTTTGTTTTTGTACGTATAACACCGCCTTAAATGATAGAATAAAAAATTGCGACTTCCCGGGGCGAAGTGACAGATCTCGAGTTTAATAAATAAGAATAAGGGAGAGACAAAAATGAATAACTTCCAATATTTCAGTGAAAAACGTCTTTTAATTTTACTAAATTGAATTTAAAAATATGAATAGGCAGAGCTTTAATAAATATATCTGCAAAATACTAAAAAAAGTTCCTCATTTGTGTAAAGAGCTTTGTCTAGATGAAGTTGAGAATTGTCAAACTCGGCAAACCCAAAGTAGTGGGACCCCTGAAGGTGTCACCTTCTACATTCAATACACCGTGGGTACTTAAAATGAAAAAAATGCTACTATGCTGCTTCATTGAATAAATTGAAAAGTATGCTCGCAAAAAAAGTTGACTAGCTAGCCATTCATGTTCATCAATCGCAAAAGTTCCATCAATTGTTCAGTAATTGGCTGGCCAGAGTGAAGTGCGTCTTTTACATCGAAATTTCCAAAACGAAATAGAGCGAACAAAAAATTTGGACTATCAATTAATGATGTTCCATGCTCAGGACGACAATTCGAAAGCATCACGAACAAGAAATTTGTAGAATAAAGAATTAGACGTTATAACTGGGCTTTAAGAAAAAAGCATATTGCTCAGAAACGAGAACAAGTGAGGTGATTTACTCAGTTTTTATCTCTTTCTGAAGTGTGGCAGATGTTTTTGTTTCAATTTATGATCGTCTGTCAAAAATCGAAACGATGGAGTGCCGTCATTCGCGACTAAAAAGCAAAACTTATTATATCTCAGAAAAATATAATGGCTACAATAATTAGGAGAATTTTTCTGGTAGATTTTAAATATCACAACACAACAATAACGTGAATTACTGGGCTATGCCGCACACTCGCTGATGCAAAATATTTGTATGTAATATAAAAATGTATAAATTAGGAGATAATGCACTTTTGAAGAAAGTGCCCGACATGTGGTCCTTTGAAGTGGTTGTGTTGGCCTTGGTCTTCGCATATCAATGCCATGGCGTTATCTCAGTGCCGCTGCTGTCAAACGTAATTCCAATGAATGATATCATTAAAATCAAAAGCGATATGTGCGCTGTCAATGGATATATTGGATGTGCATACAACTGTACATATGTTTGTTTGACCTTTTGATGGTATCGGAATTTTTGATAAGCCACACCACCCGAGTACTGAGCTACACACGCACGTCCACACTAATCCAAACACATTCATCAACATTTATGCACAAATGGAGGCGTATAACAACAACAAGAACCAGAAGAATAGCAATAACAAAACAAGTGACTTTAAGAATGGTGTTTTGTTTGCGTATAATTTTGCATCGCCTCACCTGATCTGTGATCCATCGCAGCTCTTTGAGGATGAGCGCCAATTCATATTCCGCCGATGAACTGAGGCAGGTATGTGACATGGCCTCGTGCATGCGCGTATCGCCGACCGGGCCAACGGGGCCAACAGGACCCACCGGACCGACACTGCCATCATCGCCTTGCCTGTAATGGGGAATATAAACCAAATATGTAAATATACAATGTGTTAGTGAATATGTATACAGTGTATGCGTGTAGTTGTAAAAAAGAGTTGTCGCTTTGGTATTGCGCTTATGAGACACATCAAACGCTGACAGAGCCTTCACATCGATGCGGGCGTGTCAATTCAGAAATTCGCTTTCACTCGTTTAACAAATTTAATTGATGTTTGATTATGCGAATAAATTTTTACTGATTACACTATTTACACTGCAAAATATGAGAATTGTGCGGGTCTTGATATTTTGTTTTGTTGTCCTTCCGTAACATGATGCGGAGTATCTGTTTGCCACCATCAAGTAGCATTTTGTAGAGATGCTCCGTTATAACTATAATTATCTATGAACTTTTACTTACACAAATTAAAAAGCCCAAAATCCGCAATATTATTCTACTAAATAGGCGTATAAAACCTGAACAATGTTTGCTTTGATTGCGAATAAGATCCTCGTTTTTTCAATAGCCCACCCCTACTGAGTGAGAGTTGCTCACTAAAATTTGGAAAATATATTTTCAATTTTTTTTTAATTTAATGATATCTATTCCATCAATGGCGCAAATGTTGTCACTATTCTGGCTAATACTTGTAAAAATGACTTCAGTTATTTTCCCACCGACCATTTTTAGGAGACGCTTCACAACTCTTTCTATCACTATCGGAGTGTCTATGGGTATGCACTTATTTTGAAGAAAATAAGATGATTTTTATATTCAAAATATGCAAAAAATAAAAAAATAATTCTGTACTAGGATGGATCGTACATGGCAAATATAATTCGAGTACGCTGGTTTTAGGGATCACAGACGCTTTTCTGATTAAGCTCTAGTTTTCGAGTTATTCGCGTTTAAACATTTCACGAAAAACACCTACATATTTCAAATGTTTACACGAGAATAGTGCTTCATTAAAAGTACTTGGAAGTGTTTTTTTTTACTAAATATGGGTCGCTGAACATGAAAATTAGTTTCATTTATTTGTCTAAAGAACAGTTTCTGAATTATGGGCAACACCCCTGTATTCGAGGTCTTTTTTCTGGTACTGACGAAAAACTTCAAGATAGCAAATGAAATTTGCAAATTTATTTATTTAAAAACAAATCACCAAATTTTCAGGATTTATGGAAATTTTTTGGTATAAAATTTTTGTATCGGGTGAAATTTTAGCAAAATAAACTTCAAAGTGAAAAAAAATAACAAAGGTTATTTTTTACTGGAGCATTCCGCACTTTCTTCAAAAAATTATTGCAAAACTTTTTTATACTAAAAAAAACAAGTCAAAATTATTGATGTACAAAATTATTGAAAGTAAAAATTAGTAAAAATCAAATTTAAAATGCTACTAATTTAATATTAAAGTTATTTAGCTCACAAGCATTATACTGTTATATTCAAATATCAAATAGAAAAATATTGTACTTGCCTCCGAATTCTTGTATTAAGATTTTGAAAATCATTGTTATTTTCGATATGTTGACTTTCGTCACCTTGAAATCGGGTGATCCTTATACCAAGTTTTCTTTCTATAATGAAAAAAAAAATGTTCTCTATTTTGACGTCGTCATCTTTTCTTTAAGTTGCGACATTTTCTCCCAATTTAATAATCTTTCCTCAAAATGAACAAAAACCTAAATAAAATTTAATATTTATGCTTCAAGAATAGTAAATATAAATTAAGAACGCCATTTCATTCCCATTTTTCCTTCTTTTGATAACTGTTCTTTTCAATTCGGGCACTTTTTTAATATGATACAAAAATAAGAATTCAAGAAATAACGGAAATTATATAGAAGTTGTTATTGTTTCTTTTTGTTCCTCTGTTGTTTCATTAGTACAGGGTGAAAAGTTGATGTATGTATGTCAGAACGAAAAATGACACTGAACATAACCCGACCACTAAACTAAATTTGACAAGGGATGACAGAAAATTATTCCAATATACATACATCGAATTATATATTGCTGCGTTCCAAAATCTATCCATTCGGGTGTAATTTCTTGTATTCACATTAGAAATGTTTGCCGAAAATTTAAAAAAAAAACAGAGCGATTTTTCATGGAAAGCCAATAATTTTACCTGATCATTGTTCATGACTATCAAAACTATTGACGAAATTAATAACAATAATAATAATTTGCCGCTTACATCATAGCTTGATGTTTGGCCGAACTTCTGCTATAAATTGAGGGACCTACAGTTTTGCGCCGATTCCGAATGGCAAATCATTTTTGTGAGAAGTCTTTTCACGACAGAAATACACTTGGATTTCGAATGACAGTCTGATGCTCGCGTTACTTGACGTTGAATTTATTTTGAATTGTACCAAGAAATCGTTCATAAGTCTATAGATGCCCCTTAAGTTCTGTGAGCTTCTGCTTTCACTATATTAGACTATATTAATCTTTTTGAATGTATTTATTTACTAGCGTATACTTATTTGAATAATATGGAATAGCTTAGCCGCTTGTTGCTTCTAGCAGTCTCACTCACCTGTACATGGCGCGATAGTAGGTCGGCTGATGCGGTAATGTAGCGCTGGCACAGCGATGATTGCAACGAAAATCATCATCAATATCTAGCACATTAGCGAGTAATGATTTGGATGATCTGCTTGAGATAAAAATTTAGGAATGTTCTTATTATGAAACAGTTGTTAAAATATGAATGTTAATCTATATAATTATTTAGATATATACATATATATATATACAAGCGAAACAGCAAACTTATTATGACCATAATATATCTGTGGAGTTTGGAGAAACCAACTCATTTGAAATTACCCTTCACAGAAAACAACGCGATTTTAAGCTTGAGAGTAGCTTTGGAAAATTTGTATAGATTTGATGAGGCAATTTTTTTGTGTTTGGTTGCTGATACAAATTCAATAAATTTTGCTAATTGCACTCAAATTAAAGGTAAACATAAAGATAAATATAAACAAAAAGATAAAGATAAACATAAAGTTGAAAATGAATATTTATTTATTTATTTATTTGTCATAAGTGAAGAAACATAGATTTTTATTAACTACTTATAACTAAAGTGAGTTTTAAATTATATTTTTCTATAATACAGAATTTATCCGTAGAAAAAGACTCAATTTCGACACTGATAAAATTAAGATCTAAGAAATTAGAGATCTCATTTAAATCGCGAAGGGCACGAGGATTTGGAGCATTTTGAGCATACATAAATCGTAAAGTTAAATTATTTCACCAAAGTTCAGTTTAATAATCTTATGTTACTCATATGCTCCTCCGAAAATTTAAAGTTTCTGTTAATTGTAGAATGGGAGTGAAATAATCCTTATATCACAAAATAAAAATAACTATTAGGATATTACTGTAAAAAACATTAAGATATTACTCTTATCAACGAACTGCAAAATAATTGGCATCTAATAACTGTTATGAAATAACTTTTTTGTTAAATGTCAGATTTCGAAAAAGGTTTTCAATTTATAGATTCGAGGTAACAGTTTTTGTTTTTTTTGAGCTCGAAATTTTACCGTATATGTAGCTCGTAAATTCACGCATCGGACAAGTTGAAATAATTTATTGAAAAATTTATGCTGTCAAAAATAGTTTTGTGACAAAAGTCAATGTTTTTGGCATCAGCTAAAAATCCTTGGATAACAAATTTTCTGCTCTACTAGACGCCTAACATGTCCAGAGCCTCGAAGCAAATACATTGTGCATTATTGCATAAATTTTATTTTGTCACCCTTACCTTTCTTTCAATTCCACATTTTGTAATTGATGCTTCTTATCGCCGGCGTTGGATGAGCTCGATGACGACGGCGGCGGTGGGCATTCATAGCCGACTTGTCCGGGCCTTTGCATCCGCAGTATGCAAGGTAACCAATAAAGGAATATTACTCTTATCTGGTGGTGTGCAAATGGTCGGTAGACAGCGAGTGTGACAGCAGAAGAAAGAGGGAGAGAGTAGTGTGTGGGTATTGATATTGACGGTTTAGTTCATTTTGGGTTTGGGTTTTGGTTTCGTTTTCGTTTTCATTTCCGAGTTCGATTGGATTTGGTTTTGTTTTGGTTTTAGAGTTGATTTAAATGTTATTTTGTTGTTGTTGTTGGTATATTTACGCGTGAGTGTTGTTATTGTTTTGATTGTCAGCAGCATAGTTAGTGAGAGTAGTAAAATTGGGTTGTTGTTTTTGTTTTTGTTTTTGTTGTTGTTATTATTATTAGTTGTTCTCAGCATGGTTTCAAATGCATCCACACATGTATTGTTTGTTGTTGTTGTCAGCAGAAGAAATGTTTGCAGTTGTGTCGTTGGGTTTTTTTCGAAAGTTTTTTTTTTGTTTTTTTTTTTTAAGAAATAGACAAACGCCGACCAAGCGCACAACCGAACAGACATGGAGTTAGAGTATAGATATAGTCAGGGATAGAAATATATATATATATATATATATGTATATATAGAAATATCGCATTGAAGAACGAAAGAGCGAGATAGCGATAGTGAGCAGTCGACACCAAGCGAAGCAGTCGATGGAGCAGCAACAGTTTCATAGGCATCGCCCCAGAAGCAGCGTTTTTCCGAAAAAAGCGCCGAAAATGCATTGAAATAGTTAGAGTTAAATGTTAAGTTTATTTTTGCTTTTTGCCTTCATAACTAAGCATATTTACAATTACATAAATAAATGTGTAAAAGCGTAAGAAGTGAAAGAATAAAATTAAGAAGTAAAAACATGGTCAAAGCTGATTTGAGTAACGTTGTGAATGCATTGAAAACTTCATTGTAAGAAAATTTTATTTAAAGCTAAGTAGTTGAAATGAAAGCATTACATATTTTCAATATAGTAGCAGCTCGCAGTATGAGTGTGTGTAGTATGTGTGTGTTGTGTGTGTGTGTGTAGCATCTAAGGCAAATTTTTATTTATGTGATTTTTGTATGATTTTCTTTGTTTGTATGCGCATGCAATTATCGGCAGTAAATTAAAAGAAGATACAAAATGTTGCAATTCTTAATTGGTTACGTAAAACCAGATCTAATAGTCCGTCAATTAGTTAAGTATTTGCAGTACACAAATTTATATAAATAAATTCTCCTAAGTATTTCGTTCAATATAAAAAGCGACAGCGACAGCGACGCTGCGTATACGTAACGTGTAACTCCAGCGAGCGATGCACTGCACCAATAATGGACACATTAAAAAATTCAAAAAGCATTCTAGCAAGAGTTCAAGGCGTGTACACACGGATTGTTGTAGTGCGTGGGTGTGTGAGTATTAAATAAATTATTTGAGCTTGCGAATTTCTTGTTAAATCAAGTATGGATAGTGAACAAATTTCATTTGCTCAAATTCTCAATTGTGTAGGCAAATGTTATTATTAGTGCGCCATTTGAGCCAGGTTCTTAGCGTGTAGTGTAATGACGATGTACGTACGTACGTTTGCATGTGTGTTGGTTTGTGTGCATGTGAGTTTATAGTAAATATTTTCTCAAGTATGTATATATGTTTGTATGTATTTAGTATTTAGCACTATCGTTGTAAATATATAAATATATAAAATGTTCAAAAATATATGTATGTATATAAGAAATGTAAATAAAAATTTTGTTTTTCTGTTTTGAATTGATTGCATATATGTATATATAATATTACCCATTCACTCATTTCATGCGTATCTGGATTTCTATGATGATAATTGAGGATAAGTATGGTTGACACAACTGATGAGGCCACCATAAACATAATGCAATTGAAATAAGTTCCTAGAAGGACACAAAAATTACACAAATATTGTACGTTCGTTTGTATGCATTTACTCGTATTCGTACATACTATATATGTATGTATGTATGTACTCAGAAAAAGTGAGTGAGAGAGAGAGAGAGAGCGAGAGCGAGTGATGGAGAACATCACCCATCATTACACATTTGTATATGCACAACTCAATTTCTGCGGGTGTGTGCGTATGTGAATATGCAAATGTGTAGGTAAATTGGTGATTATTTAGTTAACTCGTTGGCTTGCAATTTTCATTTATGTACTTAAATATCTCTGACTCGATCGTTTACTTTAGAATTGTTCAGACTCAATGCGCTCCACTTTATTTGGCCGGCCGAGCGAAATGCACAGTACGTTGGTTTGTTTTTTTTTTTTTGTTTTGTTTTGTTTTTATTAAAAAATGTGTATATACAAAGTTTATTTTAGTTGTGCATCAAAATTTGGTTTAATTAATATCTTTATACATTTTAAGTATATATGTATATTTTGTTTAATTTGTTGCATACGCAAAGGCTTTATTGATTGTGTGAAAAGTAAAATGAGGTAATTTGTGGCTAGAACTGGCAGTGTTTAGAACAATTACCATAGCTGACAAATGTTGATACAATAAATTAATATATTAAAATATTGCTGAGCTGAACAAGAGAAAAAAAATTACGTAAATAGCTCTTTCGAAGAATATTCTGTTAACCTGTTTTTCTCAAACACTACACCGAGTCTCAAAACTCTGGTATGGAAAGTTTTTTTTGAAATATTTTGCATTTAAATCATAAAAAATTCACTGCATTGAATTATTGACAAGAGGAGTTAACAAATTCATAGCTGTGCCCATTGAATAATACACCACTTTTAAGAAATCAAGAAATTCAGAAGTTGCCATGGGAAACGGCATAAAACGGCCACAGCTGATAATTCAACGGTGGGGATCACCTAATTCAAATCACCTTTCAAACCTTATGTGAAAAAAATAAAATCCCTCTCTAATTTTTTTGCAAGTTTTTTTTAGTAAAATATCACCAAAACATTTTTAGATTGTATAAGAACTGAAATATTGGCTGAGTGAAAAGTTTTGAGTGTGTCGTTAATACGCTTTATTTTCTTTATATATTTAGTCTAAAAATTAGACATGATTCTAAAAATTTTTTATAAGCTTTCTATTAGTGTGGTTAATTTTGCAAAATTAATAGTTTTTTTATTAAACATTTTTCCATTTTTATTCTTCTAAAAAGCTCAGATTTTTTTCCTACAAGATGTGCGATTTTCAGAAACTATTTTCTATATTTACGAGAAATTTTATTTTGAAGCACTGCCTTTGTTCATCCCATGACTAAAAGCAACTAAAAATATGTCATTTAGCACACACTTCCGTAATCATGAATAAAATATTGAATAGTGTAAATCCTCAAAATCGGGTCACAGCAACTGATAGCTCTCATACAACTGATTGTTCAGATATGAGAATGGCGTTAAAAAGTAGTAGTAGCAAAAAATAGTGGTAATAAAAAGTAGTAGTAGATATAAAAAGCAGCAATACTTTTTTCCGATTTCAATCAAATTTTATTAAATTCAATGAAAAATACCGCTTTGGATTGAGTAAATACATAAAACACAAATGCCAGTTTTCGGTTGAATATATGTTAATATTTGAACTCCAGTGCTGTCATTTCTTTTTCAGTGAGTGAAGAGAAAAGAGTTCATTGTTGAGAGAAAATCTATTTTTTCATTTCAAGAAGATAATAATTTTGTTAATAAATGAAATTTTTATGACACTATTACTATTTTGGCAAATATCCGTTTGCGCCGTGGTGCCTCATAAGAAATTGTGAATCAAATGCGAAACAGTAATTTTTTCGTTGGCAGTCTTTATAATTTTTTATTTTGGAATAGAGAAAACTTCAATGAAAAATGGAATAAAAATATTTAATCGAGTATCATATCGTTGTTTGTGTACAGAAGTTAATATTTGACATTCACCTCTGATGAATAATATATTTTGTAGGATTTGAAATAACGGCTGCCTTATTTGTGGTCGATCCTCGTAAAAAACTCATTTCCTCTTTTTTTTGTGATCCCATGTACATATAGTATATCCCTATTAACCCCCTTTTTTACTTTTGTCAGTAGTTAATATCGCATTAAGGCCTCATTTATTATATACTTTTGTTAAAAAAAGATTTCGACACCAGCGCCACCTGGCGGTTGAAATGATAGTCTAATTCGAGAGCATATGCCTAAGAAAAGTTTTCTTGGCATCCATCCAGCTATTTGTTTTTGAACAAACTCATTGAAAGATTATATGATTATATATTTTAGTTGATTTTTGCAATTATTTTCTCTGACGTTCTTCACCAAATTCGTCCATATAACGCGTGTGTTTTTATGGAAAAACACCGTCAGTAAAATAAATGTAAAAAAGCAACGGTAGTTTGTAGCCACTTTAATCTTCTAAAATTGAATGGGCTATAAAACTGCAAATACAAATTGTTTCTAAAAGAATTTAAAATATTGTTTACAGTTGGTTGTATTTTTCACCCCATTGAACAAAGTTTGAAACTTAGATATAACCGGGGTTTCTTGAAGAATTTACTATGCTTTTTAAAAAAAAATATATACAATTTATTAAAGGAAAATAAAAATTGGAAACTCGTGAATATATACCGATGCTATAGTTATAACGTGCACTGTATTTTATCCATGCCGTTGGGGTCGGAAGAAATTAATAGCCACTTAAGAAAAAGAAAGTCACTCACAGGAATGTGGGCTGAAAATTTTGAAAAATCATTAATGGCAAATGCCGGTCTACCCTTCTAGGTAGAAAATTGAAAGATTAAGCTTTCGAGACCGCTAACTGCACTCCAGACCATCTACGATCCACCTGAAAAGTGTTTTGTTGAGAAATATCGTTGTCCTTGTTTTGCATTACTTCAATATCGGTTAAAATCATCGGGCTTCGGCCGAGAAACTTGTCATTTTGACCTTGGCTGTACATCAAGAAGTTTATTATTTTTATTTGCAAGTAGAATCGCAATTTTTTCGCGAAGTAATGGAAAATATTTTCCCTTCACTACTTCATGGAGCGAAGCTTGATCCACAATATTTTGGTATCTATAGCGTAATGAAAGTTGTATTGGAACCATTACTTTAAAACTCTTCTGAATATTTTGGTGATTTACCTAATGAGACAATTTCATTTTATTTTATTAAAATTTTCCCTCTTCACACAATCAATATGCCATTTATACGTTGAACTGTTTTGCCATTGTTAATTTGTTATTTGTTTCATTTTATTTAGAGCTGAGCTATTTTTTCGTTCAACATTATTAGAAATTATTCATAAATTATAGAAACAAAAGTTCAAATTGTGATAAAAATATATATGTAAGAGAAAAAACACTTTGTGAACAAACTTTAGAAAAAATTGTTTTATATTATACATACAAACTGTGATGTACGAGTATTCATAGCATAAATCGAAAAGAACTTTTAAATATTAAAGCATTTAAAAAGTATACAATACATACCATATACATATACATATTTATGTAGTATAATCTAACTTACAAAAAAATCTCATTTGTTGAAACCAAGAAAAAATATTTTTAAACTTAACAATCCTCCTCCTTTAGTTAATATCCTTTCTTTGTGTTTATTTTTTTTTTTTGCTAGCGTTTACCCTAAACGACAGTTTTTCCAGTCCTAATCTAAACGAGACAAGTTAGTTTGTATGTGTGGCTATATGTATATCCCAACACCAACAACAAGTTGGGGCTCGATTCACGCGACATATGTGAAATTGTTGAGTGGCAACGATTTTTATTGCATTAAATCGTTCGGTCCGTTGCTACGAGTAGTTTGGCAAAAGTTTCTAACTGCTGCCGAACAATCTGACGTTGTCGTTGATTTGAACCTCGCCTTGTTGCTTGCATATTTCAACCTTTTTCTTATCACCGTTCGTCCGTGATATGTTGAATAAATCTGTGCACAACCAATTATCCGCAATCATCATGCTTTATAAGAAAATGTATAAGATTTTGCTTACAGTCGCAAATTTCAACATTTTTCCTTTGCTGTTTGTTTTGTTTTTGTATTTTATTTATTTATTTATTTTTTTTTTTCTAGTAATTGAGTAAAAAGTTTGTCAGTGGGTGGGGCGATGAGCAGTGAGTTGTGGTAAGTGGGAAGAATACTAAAGTACTAAAATTAATTGTAAGTCATGGCATATTTGTTTCATTAGTTAGATAGATGTTAGCTTGAAGAAGGAAATTGGATTTGTGAAAATGACTTGAAGTTTTTTCTTGTCTCAGTGATTTTGGATGCTTCTATTTTTTGCTTTTTTTTTTTGGTTTTTGATTTAAGTAGTTGAATTTTATGTGGCATGTGGTTTGTAAGAACTACAAGGAGTCATATTATTGTATGCGTAAAAATTTTTTGGTTTTGGGCTGAGCATGTTTTTACTTAGTAGTAGTAGTAGTAGTAGTAGTAGTTGTTGTAGTAGTAGTAAAAGGAGTAGTAGGAGTAGTCGTGTGGTAACGCCTTCTCAGCTATGGCGATTTTAGTTTAAATATCTACTATTAAATATGCATTGACGTTGATTTAGAGTTGTTTTATTTTTGTTTTTTTTTTTTAGTTTAGATTGTGGTTGACTAAACTATGAACTATCGCTACATTTGGGTTAACTTAAGTTTGGTTATGTAATGACTTGCTCACTAACTAACAATTAACAGCTAAAAATGAATGTTTAATTGCTTTTTTTTTTTTTTTTTTGAAAACAAATAAAATAAAGAATAATTTCTTGCAGTTAAGAGGTGTTCCAGAATTGCACAGATCAGTTTTTGGGTCAAGAAAGTAGAATAAATGCAACAATTATAATTATTATTAAATTAATTTTTCTCAAACATTTAGCTGGTACATTATCCTCACTACTGTATTTGGTCACAGACAAAAAATACTAAGAAATTCATGTATGGGCTTCTTGAGCTCAAGCACACATTTTTTTATTTTAAATTTTTGGTGTTTTGTTGGGCTATCCCCTAATTTCATGTCAGTCTAGTCCTAATATTTTAAACAAAAATTACTAAAAAAAAAAAAACAAATGTTCTAAAAAAAATTTTAAAAGCTAACTGCGTGCGTTGATCGGGCTTAAGAGTTAAGCAAAAATCAAAGGAAAACTTTGAATGAAGTAATACCCTGAGCAATACGAAACTACCGTTATCTGAAAAACCAGCCTATCCTAAAAATTTATAAAATGTATGTTTGAACCCATTAAGCCCGAACTAACTCTTCTTTTGGGTAAATTTTTTTGTATTTTTTCAAAATAATTAATTGTAAAGCAGTGTTACTTGCCTATCCAAATGAATTATGCCATAAAAGTCAAATTTGTTGGAATAGAAAAAACAATGATAATTAGAAATTCAAAATTAAGAAATGAAAATATCAAAATAAATCTAAACACTTAGTGGTAACTTTTAAATTCCACATTTGCCACTCTGTTCCCGTTGCACGTGAAATGGTTTGGCGTGAAATTCCATAACATTTCCACGATAAAGTTGTACTCTGTTCACGCTGTGAGAAGGCTCACAACATCTTGGCAACATTTGATTGAAAAGCAATAGTTTTCCATTTCATTTGAGGAATTGTTTTTGCATTATTTGTGTCTCTTTTATGCGACATCTCGTAGGCGCTTCGATAATTTTTATTGCTAGCAACATTTCACGGCAAGCCAATTCGATTCACATCATACTTTTAAAAACACTACTGGAGTTTTTTTTTTTTTTTACTTTTCCTATAACTTTTAATATTATTCTGCACACATATTAGTTTGAGATGAGAAATATGCTATTTATTTAAGTACAGTCGAAGGAATGCCCGCCCAATCGGAACTTACTAGTGGGCCGCTTTTCAATCCACAAAGAGTGTGACTTAAGTTCTTTTTCAACTATCACAGGCCAGACAAGTGAAAACATGGGATCGATTTCGAATGTTGGAACGAAATATTCGTTATCCTAGATAAGGTTTATGATTCATAGGATTAAACTGTTTCAGCAGTCAAAGCAACTGTTCCAATTGAAAAGCATATTTAGAAAGTCGGTGATATGCCAGTTTTTAGAAAACTACATACAGACAATAACTAGAATTTAAAAAAAAAAAATCAAAAAAAAATACAATATTTTATTATACATTTTCATTTTAACTACTGCAAAACATATCTGGCAATTTGGAACACCATAAATATAGTATTGATTTTTATTTATTGGAGTTTTTAAAGGAAATACGAGATACGACTGGAAAATTACAATATCAAAGAGAAATATATTTAAATAATCCATTTAGGGTTTACGGTTCAATAAACGTTTAACAAATAACACGATACTTTTGGTTTTTGTTTTGCACACATTGGAAGTTACTACTGGGCGTTTTCTGAAAGTGGAGTGACATTCAAAGTGATATTTTTTCATTGCTTTTTTAAGAGAATGTTTTGGATTTCAGATTTTTCTATGGGTGTGAGTTTATTTACTCTTCTATCCTAGCCAGCATTTTGATGATAATTTTATACGCCTTTCCCAAAGCGATGAATCCACGACTCTTCTGGAATAACTTAACTAATTCTAATTCTAAAAACAAAAACAAAATATCAGTCGCATTGACAAACTGTAAAACATTTCGAAGACTACTCGTAAGGAGGACAAGTTGGCACAATTGAAGACTCTTTCATGGTATGAAAAAAAACTACACCGCGATTGAAATCACCATAATTTGAAGGAGTAGAAGAATTTTTTTTCCTATCGAAAATCGTTGACCAATCGATTTCTTTCCCCTCGCCATCCTAGCCTCCTTCTCCCCTTCTATTCAAAGTATTTTAACCAGTGGTGTACTCGTGCCGGTTTATGAATGACCAGTAGAACAGGTGAAAATTCGGACAGTCCAATTGCAGAATTCGAGTCTAGTGTGTCCCTGACGGGTTGTCGGGCTTTCAAATGTAGGGAGGAGTTCCCTAGAAATTTCCTGTGCCTGGAATGAATTGAAGATCGAATTAACCCCAGCCTAGAGGCTACTTAGGAAGTCCAGGACCCGAATTTCGCTGCTGAAGATAAAGTGAAAGAATCCAGTTAGAGAATAACAGAAAACTTCTTTACGAGTAAATTACGTTGCTACTAGACTTGAGGCCAATATCCTCAAACACCTTTTCCAAAAGAGTCGTGGTTTATCGTTTTACTAAAACGCAACTCCAGTTATCTGCCATATGCTGGCTGGGTGTTTTGATAGTGGTTTTTCTTTCATACTGTTAATCTAATGGAGTACACAGCACGTGCTCTGATTAAGTTAAAAAAGTAACCAACTTTAACCAACAAATCGTTAGGGAAAAACCAACCATAGTTAACATTTTTACTTTTACGTGAGAAACCAAAGAAATTCAAATTTAGTAACTAGTTCTCGAGATGTAAGCAAATATGTTTTTTTGTTTCTTAACGAAACCAATCCTTTTCTTAAATATACATTTTTTTTTCATTTCTCGTGCAAAATATCCGGAGATAGTGAATTCAATTGTTATACTTTCTCTTTGTAATAATTTTGTCGTATTTTGTCTACGGACCTTTGAGAAAATAAATTGCTTTATTGAAAATTAAAAAAAAAAACACCACATTTCAAAAATTGTAGCTTATGAAGCCATTTTCATAGAATTTGATTTAAAATATTTAATTTTTCTATATAATGTGAAATAAGTTTCTTTTGTCAAAAGCCCGAAGATACATATGTATTCAATGATTTAGTTTACTTCTTATTTAGTTAATCGGCTATGCATCTATATACAATTAATTGGGTATTACGTTTAGTTAACTTATTTATTTGCTGCCATTTGTAAACAATTTATTTAAAAACGAAATTAAAACGAAAATGAAATTATGAGGGTTTCGATCAAGTATGCAACGAATGGATTAGTACGAATATTACAGAAAATTTGGCGCATTCAGTGATAGATATGTTTGGTGTATGATACAACGCGAAAATGCTTGTGAAAAGTGATGGCGCAAAGGAGGAATAAATAAATGAATCAAAGAAATAAACAAACGTTTAGTATAAGTGTTTAAATAAATAATAAAAAAGAAATCCGCATAGTTTATACAAAACAGCATTTGAAAGGAAAGTTTTAACGCGGGCGGAAGAGTTTAATTTCTAGAATGTACAATTAAAGCTTCTTTTTGCATTCCAAGCCACTCAAAGTGGTAAATTTTTAAAAGGATAATTAAGAAGAAGCTGAAGCAGAAGAAAAATAGCAACAAAACAATACTTTTTAGAAACATATCTGCACTGTTTATAAGTACTATGAATGCTTTTTGTAGATCAGTAGAGATTTTATTTATTTTAAATACGCAAAATGCATGCGTTATGTACGCTTGGCTTTTTGTCAATACAGCGTAGTTTCAATAAAAGACGCACACACAAAGAAAGTTTTCATTTTAGTGAATAAGTAGATAGTAACGGAAAATATTGAATCTCTAAATAGTACCCAGTCCAGGTAAATATTAAAAAAATTTTACTATTTCGTTAAGTGTCCACAAGAATGTAGAGAGAATAATCTAGGAGTAGGTGGAAAACATTTTAACAATTAATTGCCAAATCTAAAAACGAAAAATAACCTCAGAGTTTGGGAACACATTATAATTTACAGTAAAACTTTATTTGCGGAAGTTTAAAATTTTTCTCTCATTCTTTATAATAAATAATGCCTAAAAAATAAAGAACCAATAGTAGGTATAATATAAGCAGAGGTAGATATGGTTTTAAGGCAGCATAAAATAAATGTTTGAAATAACTAAATTAAGAAGGATTAGCAGAATTTTTACTAAGCTCCCAAATCATTCAAAAGGTACCAGAATTTGGATCTGAAGTTTCCCAGCGTTCAGAAATTTCATAAACCTACTAAATAACTCCAAAGGTGTTTTCCAAGACAGATAAAAACTACTAATATTGGGTTTTTAGTTTAGGAAGTAAAAATACCTACTTATTTAATTTTTTTCTTTGAAATTTGTGTAAAAATTATGCAAAAATGTCGATAAAAATACGTAGCAGTTCCTAAACCAATACTACGATTAAAAACTATCGTTCTCGTAGCTTTAAGTAAATAAAAAGGAATTTTAAAACGGTAAAACTGTTTTTGTTCAGAGGTACTTGTAATGAAGTGAGCTCGAAATATTTAAATTTAATTATATCTCAAAATGTGTTCTACTTTTTTCTGACTTCGTATTTAGACCAAGCTAATTTTTAATTTGTGGAAAAGTGGAAAGGTTAGCATGTCTCTCGGTCACTAGACCTATGTGAACTTGTATACCAGAAACGTTCGAATCTTTAATAAGCTGTACTCTGCTATATATTTTTATATAGCTAGCAACAGATTCAAGAGATCAGCAACTCTGTATATATGAAGGGGCTTTTCTCTATAACAGGTCTAGAATATCTCTGACTTCATGACAAGGGAACTCTGCTTCGGCAAGAAATACTAAGATAATGAAGATTGCAAACGGGATAAATGTGTAGACTCAGTGTAGAGTAAGTATTGGGGAACTTTTGCGGGTCTCCGCGTCGCTTGGAAGGTATGACATCGGACAACTTGTCAGTTACCTAATCAGTTAAAATCTCCTGCATTTTCACAGGCATCGGCTGGAAATGTCTGCTGAGGCATAACGCCGGCTATGTGTTGCGGATGACGGTACTAAAAGGTCATATGAGATAAAAAATGGATTTAGTTGGTTAACAATCTAATAACTTTAATAAATATTGCTAATCTGTGTGTGATAATATGACAGACGGATGTCGGAGGAGGTGAATAGAAATTCGGTTGTGCCGACGATATTATTCATTGTGCATTGTTAGGGAATTTAGACCCAAAAAAAAAACAGGCAGAAAAATTGAAAAATTACAAAGAATGAAAAACAGAAATAGTATGAAATTAGTATAGAATTTGTATTGAAAAAAAAAACAAAAAACGGTAAAAGGAACTTTTCAATAATCATTACTTCGATTAATTTATAATTTCAACAAAAAGTTGCCCCTTTTTCTCACTTATTTCTAGTGTTCTCACTTCTTACTGGTGTAAAATGGCAGAGGTTTATATGAACATTTTTTTCGAAAATATTTTTGAAGATGGTTGTCACCGGTTTGAAAAATTAAATTAATTCAAACTAATAGTATAAAGGAAATATTACAACATGGGCATCAAACAAATGAGTTTTAAGAAAGTTCTGTTCGAAAAATATTTTTGGATAGGGTTGCAGTTTAAAAGGTTAATTTAATTATTCAGTTATGTGTGATATTATAATATTTGTAGCAAACGATAGAAGTCTATATGAAAATACGTTTGAAGAGGGTTGCCATCTGTTTAGATGGACACATTAAATTTAACTAATCAGTTAGCTGAAATACGACTATATTAATATAGTATATAATAAAATATGTTTGAAAATAATTGCTATCCGTTTGTAAAGTTAAATTCAATTAGCAGTAATTTTAATGAACAAAAAATAGGCATCCAAAAGAAAGGTTCAAGAATGCTTTATTTAAACATTTTTTTACAGGGTTACCGGTTGTTTACAAAATTAAATATTAATAAATTAATAAAGTAAATTAAATATTACATTACTGGTGTAATGATGAAAGATATTTAGAAAAGCTTAGTTTGAAAATATTTTTGAAGAGAGTTGCCAGATTTTTTGAAAAATTAGATAAAATATATACTACTTTTATACAATAAAGAAATTTACGAAATGTCATCCAAATCGGCTGTTATTTAGAATTTGAACCAAATTTTTGTATGAGTGGTGGGCGTGTCATATGAAGAAAATCTTCACAATATTTTGGATTTAAGCTCTTCAAAGTAAAGGAGGAATATCATCAAACTCCAAGGCACGCACACTATGCTTGGCCGAGGCGGATATGGGATTGAAATTGAAAACTCAGCGTTTTATATAGCAAACAAACTACTTAACACTGTCGATGAAGTCTTCCTTTGCATGCATGCAAGTTTTTTCTCTTGTTTTTTTTTTTGTAAATAAAATATCTTAGAAATGCAACGCGCTCAGTTATTGTATTTTACTGTTGGAATGTATAAGCCAAGAGAAGCAAAATGAAAAAAAAAACCAAAAACATATTACTTTCGAAAATCAGCATAAGAAGAAAGCGAGGAAGAATAAGAAGAATAGTGAAAAAAGTAAATTGACAAAAAGCACGCAAGAAATGCAGACGTAAAGAATTATAAGTAAGAAAAAAAAGCCGGCAAAATGCTGGCAGCTCAGCTTTCCGGTTTGTGGGCACTCTTTCTTTGTATTCATTTGCAATTCACTACTACATAGGTACATATGTATGTATGTATGTATGCATGTAGGTGTATTTCCTACACCTTTTCATTTGACACAATGTTTTCAAAAATCTCTGTGAGTCGTTTCACTTCCTTTTTGTTTTGTTTTTTTTTTTCTCCGTTTTTTTTTTCTCGTTTTTTATTCAAATTGTAAATTGTTGTTTATTGTAAGGGCATTTGTGTTGCTGTGCAGACCAACAAGAACGTTTTTTCTTTCACATTATGTGGTGGTTGGAGCGACAAACATAAGTAGCAAGTTGCGCACTGTGCGGTTTGCCCGAGAGGTGGGCCGCTGAGCATTGGCGGGTGCCTGTTAAGGGTTTGCCAGTTGGCCAAATGGCAAGCGACTCACAATCGGCATGTCGCAAGCGGCACCGAGTTAAATACAACAATAGTATTTGCGGCGTTTTTGGCAACACACATTTTTGTGTTATTATTATTTTTTTTTTTGCTGTGGCTTTTCTTTTTTGTTTTTGGTGTAGTTTTGTGTATATACATATTTATTTTTCGTTTGCATTTCTAGTAGCATATTTTGCTTTTAAATGTTGCTATTCATTTTATTTTGCGGTTTCGTTTTTTGTTTGTTTTTGTGTTTTATTTGTATTTGGGTTAAGGATTTAAGTACATGTTTGTTTTTGCTTTGTTTGCCATACCAGTCCTCTTTTGTTTTACTAGATATTTTAGTTGTAGTAAATTTTGGCTGTGTGCGGGGGTGTGCTTGGTGTGTGTGCTTTGTGGAAACAATACTTCTTCTATTTAAATTTATTGTATTTATGTTATTGTTTTTATTTTCGTGTTGTTTATAGCATTCCATAAATAAAACTACTTATTGATGTTGGCGTGTCATTGGTGGGCTGCCGCGTCGCATGAGCAACATTTGCATGGGCAGCGTGCAATGCACCATTTAATGTTGGTGTATGTGTGTGGGTGTGAGTTTGTTGGTTTGTGTGGATGTGTGTAATACGTGCGTGCTTGAATTGGAGGGGCAGTGAGTGCGTTGTGAGTATTTTTGTGTGGATTCTGGCTGGAGCCATTGGCGAATGTCTGTTGGTGTACATATGTGTGGGCGCGTGTGTGTTGGTATTAGTGGATGCTCTGGGTAGTGTTGCAATAATATTTATTAACATACATACACAATTTTGTAGTAAGTATTTACATTTATATAATTTTTTTTACAGTTTTTTTTTAATTTTCAATTGAGTTGTCATTTTGTGGCGCAGAGTGGTAAAGAGGAAGATACTTTTATGTTTTGGTTTTAGTTTTCGTCAGAAAAGTAAACAATTGCGCAAAATATGTTGTTGAGTTGTTACTGCTGTTTTAGTGTTGCATTCATTGCATTGCATTTGCGCAAATTACTAAATGTTTGAAAAACAAAACAAACAAAAAAAAAAAACAATCGAAATAAAAGTCCAAACTGACAAGAAACAATAACAACAAATAAAGCACGACATCATGCATTTAAACGGGATTAGTATGTATGTATGTATGTAGTAGATGCAAGTCATATGTATGTACATGTGTTTGGCTGTGTGTGTGTGTGTGTGTGAGAGAGTGTGAGAGTGTGTGTTAAAGAGGATGTCAGTTTATGTGTTCGAAATATTTAATGCAGCCATAGAAGAAACGTCACCACATGAAATGATAACTAAAACCGAAAACAATGCACCAAAACACATTTGTGCCATTTGCTACGAATGGGTTGGCGGCGTTGGTTCGAAATTTCACGAATTATGCGGTGATGCAGGTAGATATATCTGTTTGTTTGTACAAATGTATAAATGTGCGATTTAAAAAAAAAAAAAATTTTTTTTGATGCGCTCGAAGTTGAAAATGGTATAAATACCATAACGGAAAAATTAATGATCGAAAAGAAAAACTGATTATCAAATAGTTTTGTTTTAAAATCTACATGATTCGTAACTAGATTTTTTATTGAATTTATGGTATATAAAAAGGCGTATGTACATTGGCGAATAAATGAAATAAATGAAGATGTATGGCGAAAATGCTGGCAAAGGAAATTGAACTAAAATTTAACTACATACAATACAATTAGGCGCTATATTTACAGTTATCTCTTTTAGTCTGGCTATTTATATACAAAACTGCTATTATATATTCGTTATATCGTTATATAAGTAAGTATATAGTATATGTATTTGTATGTACAGTGGATAATTTAATGCTCAGCCTGAATGCTGTGTCGCTATACGAGCGTAGAAGTGGAGGGTAGTATGCACTTTAAATGAGTATTATCTGAATTATTTTTCTAATTTTTTTCTACAATATATCTACACATACGATATATACAACTTATAAATCAAAATCTATCTTTTTATGTACATATAATTTTAATTTTTCTTTCTTTTCGTTTTTTTTTTCTTGACTTTGCGAAAATTTTCAATCAAAATCTGTTTCAAGCGTCATAAACTTTTTAGAGCACAAAATAATTACTTTGACAAATAAAAACCTAATTTTTTTTAAAATAAAACACCCCGAATATCCTAAATAGTCCACCATAGTAAATAATCTCGTTTGTTTTCTATCTGCTCTGCCCCATTTTACAAATGAGATGCGATTTCTTCCTGCAACACGTGCGTGCAGAACAACAACTTACCACCAAACTCGCCAACAATAAGTTTTTGCCCATAAATAAATACTCGCCTATCTTTCAGTTAAAGAAGAAAACTTTTGCATCACGAATCGTAGGTCAAAGGCTTTATGTGCCGACAAATACTATATGTATGTACATATATAAATTTTACAAAACAAAAGTTGCTCAAGTTCAGCACGCATGCAATTTCCGGTATGGCAAACTTATGTACTTCACCTGACAAATGTTTTTGTAAGTTTTTGAAATCTGGCATAACAACGAACAGGTAATTTGGTACGTGTTTAATGCTTTGTAATACCTCGAAGATTTAAGCTAAAGTTTGATATTAATAGGAAAAGTCTCAGGAGCGCTATCAAGTTATTGTTGTCTTCAATTCAAGGTGTACATACTACATACCCTGAATTTCGTAATTATATCACCACCTTCAATTTTAGTACGATGTTCAGGAAAATACATAACCAATGAGACTATTAGGATGTTGATGTTTTGAGTTGTTGTTGCCATTATTTCAAATGTTTGAATAAATAGTATCACAATAATGTCATCGCTTCAGATAAATGGCGACGACCTAAACAATTTTTCTCACTCATAATTATTATCAGAGGATTTTTATGATTTCAGTTTCAAGATAACATCTATCGATGATATTTGTATTATGTAATAAGAATCATAAAAGATATTTTTATAATTTTTACGTAAATTTTGAAGAATTTTTTGATATACAATCATCAAATAATTGTTAGTTTTGTGGTCTGATTTTTTTATTACCATATATTTGTCTTCTGTGTGAAATCGAAAAATTCCGTGTTTTCTTTTAATTCCACTTCAATTTGCTATAGGCGCAATTGCCTAAGCGAAAATTTAATACTGAAGAGAACGAGTTTTAAATCCTTAAAATATGAGGTATAGTTTTGTTTGTTTTTTGGAATCACTGTGGGCGGTTGATGAAACGGTAAAAATTAAAAGTGAAGAAAATGCGCCTGAGCCGAGTGAAAGTGTCGATCACTTGATTGATGCTCCACTGCTCTCCGCTTTGTTTCCTTGGAAATATTCAAATCAAGAAATTTGGAACTGATTTTTATACCTCCTGAAGCAGGACTCCCCTTAAGTTTGCTATATTTTCTATGACAGTGTAATTCTCTTACCCATACTATGTTTTTTTTTTCAATGCTTCTATGAGAATAACATTTTGTGCTCTAAAATTTAATGCGATTTTGACTTCGGAAACAGTAGCGCTATCTGGCTGGAAATACGATAAAGTGGCTGTTGTTGCTGTCATAACGTCATAAAATATTATTGACTAAATGTTGAAAAATATAGCCTGCTGTAAATTCGCGTCGAAGGGACGATGACACTGCACTATCCCTTCATAATTTTTTATGCCAAAAATGCTAAAATCTATTTTTCAAGGATAAGAGCCGTGCAGAAAGTAAAAGGCAAGATTTCATGTACCAAAAAGTCGTTCCGATAACGTTGACAACTATCTGCGTCCCAAAGGTCAATGTTTTTGTTTTTTTTTTGTAATATACAGGTTTTCGTTTTTTGAATATGTAACTTTAATTCTGTTACGTGAAGAAAAAAATGTGTAACAGCTTTGAATACAACAATACTATACAGGCATCAATACTTTTACTTGGAAATTGTATTGAAAGATAGTATTGATATCTAGTAAGTATCAGAAGAAAAGTTTCGATACTTTCGTACTTGGTATTTTATTTGCTATAAATATTTATCTTACAATCTTACAATACTATCTAATAGCGCGTTTGCAATGCAACCCTGGTATATTTTTGCTAGACGGCATCTTGCTGACAATTTTTGCTTGGCAATGCGGTACTCTAAGTTTACATCAATTTGCATTCAAAGGTTAAAATGGGCAGAATGGTTCTTTGTATCAAAAGTACAAGTTTCCGGAGAGCTACATAAAGCTTTGGTTAAAGGAAATGTTGTTGTTTCTTACAAAAAGTCGACCTCGCTTTCTTTTATGTTACATATCGTCTTGAAAAATAGCTATAAACTTTTGCTTCATCAGAGTGTAATATTTCAAAAAAATTAACCCACACTCCTGTGAAAAGGCTGAGAAAAACGAAAAGGGCAAACTTTGTCGAGAAAAGAAAACGCCAATATTCTTAAAATTTTCCAGACAGAATTGTTCTTCAAAAAAATTGAATAATGAAAAAGAGTAAATTTTAGAATGTCACTTTTGTCTGAGTGTAGAGTTACTAAAATCGTATTTTTAAAACTTAGTATTGCTTCTCGATTTTATTCTAAGCTCATAGCGGATAATCAAAAAGGGAGCCAGGAATTCTTCACTTAATATATATAATATCTGGAAGCACTAATTAGTTTTGCTTGTGAGAAAAGTTACAGTAAAGTAACTGATTTTAATGCGACGAAATTCTTCTGAGCCCTGTCCAATTCATTCTGTTCTAGTCATCAGAGATCTCTAGGAAATTGTTAAAGAAGCTTATTGGTTGTTTAATAAAACCGGTTTATTTTTTCAGGCTATTCCGATGCGCACTGAACTTGAGAAATCGACGCAAATGACGCGGTTTAAATTCTTAGTTATTTCTATAGTAAAACTTCAAACTAAAAACAATATATCCGATTTTTTTTTGAACAACCCCCAACTTACCTAGGAGCGGCACTGCATCTGAGGTCGCTGGCATCGTTTCGGCCACCATATTGAGGAAGACTGTTAGCGATAGTAGAATTGTAACTCCTGCAACAAAATATATTTTGGTAGAAGGAAGAAAAAAACAGATCAGCTAGAGGCCGTTTTTGCAAAGACACTGAAAAAATCACACATAAATGTTGAAATATTTTACAAATAACATTAATTTGTTTCGCTTTTTTTTTTTTAATAAACTTCTTTAAAACTTTGGATTTTACTATTACGCTTGTAGTAATGTGGTTTGATTCATGTGGTGCGGAGGTTAGCATCGTTTTATTGATTAAGTGTACGGGTGTTGTTGTTGTTTATTGCAGTATACATTAGCTATGATTGCTCTATAGCTTTTCGCACGCACGATAGCGTTTTGTGCCCGAATACCAATTTACATACATACGACTGTTTGTAGATGTGCCAAATGTGTAGCCAGCACTTTGTGGTCCCAACTGTCAAACGGCCGCTGGTCTTCATTGGGTTTGGTGTTGTAGTAATGTTGTTGTTGTTATTGTTGTTGCTATGTATGTATTCATCTTCTCATCAAATGTTGTACAAATAAAAAACTACTACCATATTCTCTGCGCTGAACCTCAATAAACCCTGTCAGCTCGTCAGCTAGTCCGCCCGCCATCCCGTCACTGTCATTATCAGTTCATCAGTCATCAAAAGAGTCAGTCAGTGGTTTTTTTTTGTTTGGTGCGTGTACTACTTAATACTTTTCGGTATTTTCTATACATAGTTTTTGTTATGTTTTACTGTTGTTTTTGTAATGTTTATGTTGGCATTTAGTCTCACAACGATATCAATCATAATTTGGGACATTTGTTGGTTGTTTGTCATAATTTTTTTAATTTTTTTTTTTTACAATTTAGGGCTGTGCTGAAAATAGTCAGCAAGTTTTTCAAAAAATTTACATGCGTCGCAAAGAAGGTGAGTGGGGGGTAGGCGGGGATGTTTGGGTTAAGGTTGAATAAGAAAAAAATTTGGTAAATGGCAAAGCATATTGCGGCATGTAAGTAGTTAGTCATTTTTGCATAACGATTTGCATAAATTTGCGTTTCACTTCCAAAAAAAAAGAAGAAAAATTGATGCCATTTTGTATTTCTTTTTATTTTTTATGGATTTTACAAAGTGCGAAGTGCGAAGTGCGTAGTGTATTAACGAATTCACACTTTCTTCAACGACGCACACAACCAACATCTTGCCACAAATGCCATAACGATATTCTGCGCGTGTGGCACCTGCTGTTGCCTTACTTTATCTTTCTTTTCACTTAGCGTCGATATTGCGTGGCTGGGTAGGTGTGGCGAGGACTTGTACGACATTCCAACTGGCAAGTAAATTTTTCATGTTCCATAAGATGTTAGTACTCGTTGTACTTTGAACTTAGAAAGAAAACAAAATTCTCTAAAGGCTTTTATTTTGTCTTCAGCTGGTATATTTTCGCACTTAGTTTGCGATATTATTTTTTCGATTACATATTCATACGTACAGTGGTTGCCATGAATTTAGGACACATGGAGCGCCTAAGTAAAAATTAGTTTCCCTTATTAGGAAAATAAAGGAGCACAATCTTAGTTTACGTATTTACACGGCTCAAAGATATAAAACAATTAGTAATGATTTGATTCCTACATTGCTTTCCTATCAAAGGAAAATTAAAAGCAACGTTTTTATAGCCTGAACATGAGTTTACGAGTAGCAAGTTTTTTCAAAATTGGTTTAAAAGTGAGCCCAAAATTTTTGAGCCTTTTAACTAAACTGGTGTAACGCATCACATGCGATGTCTTAGGCGTTAGTTATGTTATATCTATACTCTTTTAATAACTTTAAGTCACTAGGTTTAGATAGCGTTTATCCGATAAGCTCATTACGGGATTGATAAAAATATTTAGAGCTTGTCTGCTAGTTAGGGTAGTTTTCATTCCCTGATATCTTTCATGCTGAAGAGCCTGGAGTGCACGAAGAATACATCAGATCAAAGATTTTGGGAGACAGTTCATTTTGTATTCGTCTATCAATCAGATCTATACGACCTTGTTACAAAGATCGAAGTGGAGCCGGAAGTATTCCTCACACAACGGGATTTTTTTGCTGATAATGAAGGCGCTTTTGACAACGTTACCTTTGGTTCCATGTGTTGAGTGGCCAGAAGGTATGCGGTTGACGAAATAATTCAAAGTTGGATCCACTCCATGTTGTCAAGAAGATTACTGCCTTTGAGGGAGAAAGATGGCGTTTGCACCATGACAGAGGTTGGGAGTGGATGCTCATAGGGTGGTGTAACCGTACCTCTCTTGTGGGGTGAGGTAGCGGATACTCTTTTCATGTTTTAAGGGAAAAGCAAGACACAGAAAATTTTTGATAAGATTATTGCATAGTTCACAAAGCAGGGTCTTACTCTCAACCCGGGCAAGACAACACTGGTATTATTTAGGAGGTGTCAACGTTCCGGAGCTTAGAGACGTTAACTTTCAATTCCATTCCATCGTGAAAATAAACTACTAGATATTCCTTTTGATTTAGTTGTTCAATCGAAGGTTTGTATGTAAAATGGTGCTGACAGTTCCACAAAATTTTACATAAAGAATTACGCCTTTCATTACCACATTGGCAAGTTGCAAATTTCCCCGCTCTTTGCAAAGTTTAATGAAATTTCTCTTTTTCTTCGGTAACCGGCCAATATTATTAATCAAAATATTTCCATACAAGTTTATTTTGTTAAACTAATTTACAAAGTCTATTACCAACAGCGTACACAATTTGTAATGTAATTTTTTCGTTAATTTAAAGTAAGTAGCAGCTTTTCGCTAACTCTACTTGGATTCTAATCTCACATTTGGGTAGTTTCCTGCCCACCACTGTACATATTTTGTATATCTATATATTTTGAGTGCAAATATTGCATTCGTGTATGTCTACAGCGCTCTTTATCTCGTTACAGGGCTTCCAAGTTAAAAAAAAAAAGTTCTACATCTGCACATAAACGCAGGAGCAGTCTGCTGTTGAAGACAAGTTGTATTCGTTCTGGCTCTGCAAGTTTTCCAATTTGACTTTTCTCGTTTTTTTGCGTTTTTTACTTGGCACACTTTACAATGCAAATTTGATGACAAACGAGTTTTTTTTGCAACAAAAATTTAAAAAAGTATACAAAAAGTTAAGTTTAAAAATCTTTTCAGAGAACAGAACTTTACGATCACCATTAATATTTAGAGCTGTGGCAAAGTTGCAAATGCACATCCACATAAATCATACTTGAAACTTAACTAAAAAATTCCCCCTTTATTGGATAATTTTTATCATAGTTAATTAAAAGTAACTATGTTTTAATAATATGGCCACTTTTGTGAATCAAATTATCGATGACGTGGACTTGATTGGCCTCAAATGTAAAAATTCTAATGCACATAAAGGATGATACAAAACATACATCTCCCGGATTGATTAGATTTGGTACTTTGACCAATTGTTAAATTTTCGCGATGATTCCCTAGCACTTATTCCCGTAAAGAGCTGGCAAAAACAAAATTGTTATTGACTGCTCGTTTTGATTTGGACAGGATTATGATGGAGCTTCTGATATGAGTGGTACATTCCATGGAGCCAATGCATAAGCGAAATCTAGTTTTCCATTAGCAATGCACTCACTTATATAGCTTTCATCTGGCTATTAATTCAGATTGTGAATTTGTTGGCATTAGAAATAACTTCTTTCGCTGCCCTAAAAGGTTAAAGGTCCTGAAGAGTGAACTGAAGCCTCCATCTACGACAGCGATGTTTGATGAAGATTTTGCAGAAGCAATGAGATTAGCAGACGACGCTTTAAATAAATTTGAATAAGTGCAACAAAATGCAGAAAAAAAACTTTGGTTTCAGACATGTACTGAATACAATGTGTTTTGGGAATGCATCTATACCTAAATGATGTTTTTCATCCAAACACAATTCCAGTACGGCAGTTTGCCGCAATGATTGTTGTTGCCTTTTTCCAATACTTACAACTTTCCAAACAGAAAACTGATTTTGAGCTCAACAATTATTGTTGATAAAAATAAAAACAGGCTAAAAAAATATGTAAAAAAAGTTATACCCAAAATTTCCATAGCTAGAGCTCCTAAATAAATTTAATAAACACTTCAAACCGAAATTTGTGCTAAGGCCGTGTGCTACCTGTGTCTGCTATCCTAGTAGACTAGATCGAAAAATCCAATATTTCTTTGTGCTTCATCATTCACATTTTTTGAACGAGTGCGTCCGGTAGCGGCAATGACAGGCAGTCGTTTAGTCGCCAGAGTTTCACATACAACATCCATGGATGAATTCACAGGCAAAAAGAGTCAGGATCTGAAAATGCCAGCGGTGACATTTGATTTAAATGATGCACGCGGACAAAGTGAAAATGTCTTTGTGTTTCATTTAGTTTGTGCGAGTAGTTAGCTGTTGCTGTGAAGTTCCACTCATTGAAATCGCTTCCATTTCAAGATGGTCTTTTCTGGAGCTGCCATCACAATTAATATATAAGAGTTGCCACATCACTTCTGATGGCGACCCGCAAAGGAAACAGTAAATTCAAAGCGCCTCCAACTGCTTATTCCAGCGTAAGGTTTTTAAATATTCACGCCAATTTTATGTGTTTTCCTTTTTTCTTTTTTTTTGCTTAGACGGTGGTATTTTATGGGTCAAGGTTACTATTTTCATTACACGCGCGTGCAAGCCCGAAAGTATGCGTTTTTGGTGTGTGTGCGTGTGGCTTTAGGTTTTTTTTTTTCTATGTGGTTTATGGATATGCTGTTGGATTCCTTTTAAAGCGCACCCACTTTTGCTATTATTTTGCATTACTTGGCCAGTTTGACGGTTGGTAGCGCTGTCAACGTTTGTCGTGCACATTTTGTTCTTTCTTTTGTTGCTGTTCGAGTTCCGCAGCTGCTGTTGACATTGATTACTAGTGATGGCATTTTATGGCGTTCCCATTTTTTTTTTTGACATCGTGTCGTCGAGCTGAAGCTGGAGGAGCTAGTGCTTTTTTCATATTTCGCACTCTTTTTTTTAGTCACGTTGCTTCTTATTTGTTAGTTTTTTTTTTGTTTGCTTCTGCCTTCTATAAAATTTAGTTCCCGTTACGTTTTCGTTTTTCTTTCACTTTTCTATTTGCTGGAGGCTCTAAAATTGAATTTAATGTTACATTTATCATAATTTTGTGACAACTCTGATGCCAGCAGTTTATTTTGCCCCAAAAACTCTTCTACGTCGGCGTGTCGACTTGTGTGGGTTTGACCCTGAATGCGTTTCTTAACACGAGGGATTTTCATGTCCTGTAACGACAGCCGAATTTGCGTTTTCTTTTTTACCCAGAAAGTACTAGTTATTTTCACTATTTTATGACGGAACGCGGCCGTGACATGTTCAATAGTTTGTTTGTTTGTTGCTTACTTCTAAAAGCAAACTCGAAATTGATTATGCACCAACATTTTCGCTTAGATGATTTATTTTTGATGCTTTTGCTGCGCAGGGCTGTAAACAGCTGGATTTTGGCATCATTAATTTGAAATACATAAAAATAAAATTGTTCAAAATTTCGCCCAACCAACTGGACCAACTGCACTGCACCATCAATGACGGCATTGATAGAAATAAAAGCAATGACTGTTTGCGGATTTAGTTTCAGTTTCGAGAATATATATATGTAGGTAAATATGTGTTTGTTACAGTATGCTTCGCCATTACCAAAGCGGCTTAGATTAAAACAAATATAAAAAAAAAAATATTACTAAATTTGCTGTATTAGCAAACAGTTGTTTTGTGACAGAGAAAATAATTTTGCGCTGCTGATGCCCGACAATACATTAGATTAATTAGAAATATGGGGTACTAATTTTTAGTTTTTAACTTTGGGCATAGTGCTATAGGAAACTAATGGTCTGCTAGCTGGTGACTGAGTTTGAATTGTCTCAACAATCGCACCGTTAGTTCTGTTTTTACCATACTCGTTAAATAAACAAAGCGAATGAATTTGGAGATGAACGAGGGAAACACAAACTACGTTCAGTGATCGAATAAACAGTCAGCGCGTTCGCGTATTGAAAAGGCCCTTCGGGCACAACTCCATCATCAATGTACGAGCGTTTGGCATTCAAGCGCTACCCAGACTACATTCTAACGAAGATTTGGATTAACCACATATGTACCTCGAATTAAATTCCGAAGCCGCATAGACTCAATTCAGGGAAGGGGCCAGTCATTAGAGGGCGCCTCCTATTGGGTGACCAAAAATCAGACTTGCTGAACGTTTTGGGTATCCTATGACCCATCTAAAATCAACGCGCTTTTAAGAATGAGCAAAAGAGGGCACTGACCACTAGGAAAGCATAACAAAAGAATCGGCTTAGGTTCTATCGCAGCTGCAGAGAACCAGGCTCGTGGGGGCCATTTGAACCTTTCTTTGTATGCCACACTGAACTTCATTGAAGGCGCTAGGATGCTATAGGTTACACGAGTTGTGGAATCAAAATGGCAAATTTTATAATTGAATGTCAACAGAGTGATAATACAATTTAACCGACCAACCAACCAACTCGCTGGTGGCGCATTAGGAATAGCAGGTGGAGAAGAAGTTGGCTTCACTTACGGCACTGGTTACAAAACTTTCACCTGGACGGGGGTGATGACTAGGGTGTTTCGGTCGTCTGAACATGATTTCTCACAATACACCTTAAAACCAATTCTCAAACGTTTTCCACCCAACGCTTAAAATATCTTCTCTGGTTAATAACTTAGGAAGTGTATTGATTATTCTGGAACAAAGTTAAATAGCATCCGATCAAAGTCTTGCTAGCTTTTTATTTTCCCTGCACTTATTTATACCCTCTTAAAAATTTGTTGATTATTGGTTTGGTAATATAAATTGAGATTGAGTTCTTACTTTTCACTATTTTGTAAGAATATTTTGGATTAAGATTAGCGAATATAAGTAAATTGTAAAAAAAAAGTGATTTTCTTGGTTCAGAAGAGCTAGACAAAAAAGCTCTGAATATACAAAAATAATCTAAAATCAGGAAAAATATTTTAATTTGTTCATACTTTTCAAATATATTATTTATTAACTTGATTAACGGCCATTGGCACCAGCAGTGCAAAATGAATGTAAGCTGGGTTTTTTGAGGAGGCTTTTTTTAGTTAACAAAGTTCAGTTATAAAAAAAAAAAAATAAAAATGGTGCAACTACTCTTGCTCGGAAGGTGCATGCATTTTTTGTAGAATATCTAAGGCAACTTTGTTCAAAAGCATTTGGTTAAATGCTGCAGATAGGATGACATACCGAATAAAAAATGTTCATCATTTTAAATACAAATTTTTATGGTTTAAATAAACCAGAATGTTGAATAATTTATTTTAATTAAATTTCAATTAAATTGTCTGTTTGGTAGCTTTACTCGTGCGGGGGGGGCATACGACACTTACCTAGCGAGAGCTTCTCACCAGAATCGGGGGGCAGTGTGAAGCCTAGCAGTGCCATTGAGGCTATCAGTACGCACGGCACAATTAGATTAAAAAAATAGTACAAAGTTTTCCGTCGTATTAAAATGGCGAACGTTATGTCAATATAAGGTTCTGGGCAGCAATTATAGTAGATTTCATTTCGTTTACCGGGCACGCCTGCAATGAGAGTGTACGGAGTATTCGTTCGATGGTGACAATGCAAAGAGAAAGAGAGGATTGTTTTTTGTTGTTGTTGTTGTTGTTTTTATTTTATTTTATTTTATTTTTTGAGAGAGGGAAAGAGAGAAAGAGAAAGTAGCGCATTAGAAAGCAACAGCAAGTTAATAATTAAAAAAATATGTATGTATTAAATAAAATGTAAATATAGTATATCCACATTGTATATTGATAGTTGTTAGTGAGATTTTTGGTTTTTTTTTGTTTTGCATTAAAAAAGAGTCGCTTAGTGATGCTTTGTTGGTTGTTTGGGGAGTTGTAGTTTCTTTTTTTTTGTTTTTTTTTTTTTGAGTAAATAATTCACTATTTTTGATGAGCAGTTATGTAGTAAATGTTAAAGCAAAGGAAGATATTAAAAGGCTTTGTTTTTTTTATATATTATGAGTTAATTAGGTAATTAGTTAATTATTTTTAAGTTTTACGAGATTTAATTTTTAAACAAAACTCATATAAAATGCAATGTTTACTTGCAAGCCATTGTCATACCTAGCAGATCCCATTCGCCGTTCGTTATGAAACTTGAGATGTCGCCGCCGGCTTCGTCTTGCAGCTGCAAATCCAGCTGAAAAGAAAACGATATGTTTCTTTTTTTAATATTATCTACATATTTATATTTGTCATGTCAAGTTATCGAATCTATATAATTATTATACTGCATACCCCAATAACTTCTTGAAATTCTGACAAAAAAAAAAAAGAAGAAAAATTCTACGTAATTTGTTTTAGTTTGCTGGGTTGGAGCTGCTTCGGCCGAAAAGAGTAAAAAATTTTGTTTTTCCTTTTCTCTCCTACGCATTTCAACGCACTTCGCGTCTTCCTCAGGGTGTCTGTTTTTTATTAAACAATAAACAATGAACAATAAACAATAACATTAGTTTTAATTTCAATAACTAAGTACATCCGGACTATTTTCTATGGACTTACAATTATTTTAATATTATCACAGTACATACATAAATGTATGGGCACACTTAGCACTAGTTTTTTAAATATACTTATGAAGACCTATTTTTGACATTGCTCTTATTTATATTAATTCTTATCACAGCTGTGCATGCGTTATTTGTTTTGTCCACATCTTCTTTGAAATTCATTGCGTTCTCCAATTTTTGCTGTTGTTAGTTTTTTAAATTTTCTTTAAATTTTTAGTTGATTTTATAGTTGAAAATTTAGATTTTTGGGGTTCATGCTATTGAATGAACTTAATTTAAAAAAAAATCAATGAAACCAATTTAACATGGGAAATGTAATCAATATTGCACAAAAAAAAACACTGGACCATGAACTGGACGATAAGTGAGGTTTATTTAATAAACTCAACTTCAATGACAATAACAGCTTCAATCCTCTGCCAGTCAAGTTGTAGCGACCGCTTTGTCCGCGTGACTCGCGTGACTCGCGTGTACGATTATAGCGAAATAACAGCGTCACTTTTCATTGGTTGTATTAAGTTTTTAAAAATGTAACGGTACAGAATAGCACACATATGTATATCCGAGTGTTCTCAAATATATTAGGTACGTACATTTTATAAATTTTGTTATTATTAAAGTATAGATTGAAATTCAACTCAAAAATATTTCAAAGTCAATGAACTGAAATTCTAAACATACTACCAAGGCGAATAATGTATGTATCTATTGCAGGTTCTATAACACAGATCAACAAAAAAACATTTTTATACATGGGTTTTGCCCTATATATTCGGATTCTATGTTCAATTCTATAAAAAAAATGCAATTACGAATCAAAAATATTTGGTTTTGTAGAAGTTATAGCGATTTGAAAATTTTGCATTTTTGCACCAGGCTAATGTAGGTCCTTTCGCGTTATTTCGGTCGATAGAGGGCGGCGGGTAGCTACCTGATGCAGCGATGCATCGAAAAAAGATCTACTTAAAGCACAACATACTCATCTTAAAAAAAAAACCAAAAAAATGTGGCTGAGAAACAGTAAAAAGGAGATAAAAGCTCCCAGATACACATGATTTTAGGTAGATTTGGCAATTCGTTAAGTACATATTAAGAAACTCATCGAATCTTTTACTGACGGATTGGCAGGCCTAGCAATAAAGCATGCCAGCTACCTGATAGCGTTTTTGTAAGTAAAATTTTTTTAAAGAAGCTGTAGTTTCTTCGGTCACTCGTTGTGGGCGACACTACATATGTTTTTGCATATCACAGAGGAATGATGTCTTCGAGAAGTTGTGAACGAGCGGCTAATTCGTTTTGCTATATATGTGGCGAATGTATTAAAAGAAGACAAAAAAAGTTTGATTTAACTAAAAACACAAGGATTTGCGAGACCTACCTAACCTACTTCGGTCTACCTGTTAAAAACCAGGACAAAAAATGGGCTCCACATGTTTCATGTAACTCTTGCAGAAGCATTTTGGAGTGTAAGTTTATTTTCTCTTTTTTATTGTACTAACTGTTTCATATATATATACATATATCTATATATAATTGCATAATAACTGAAATTGTTTTGAAATGCTATACGTTTTATTATAGTTTGGTACCAGGGTGAGAAAAGAGCCATGAAGTTCGCAGTGCCGAGGATTTGGAGGGAACCGAGTAATCATGCCACTGATTGCTATTTTTGTGTAGTGAAACCACTGAAAGGGAAACGTTTAAGGAAAACAATATATCCGGAACTACCATCGACATCCGCTCCAGTACCACATTCGGAACAAAATCCTGTACCTGATGCACCTGTGTTGGAAAAGCAACTATTCCCTCAAGGCAGGTTTGAAACACCGAGTTCATCTGCATCCGTACATTCCGAATTTGTTCCTCAAATTGAACCAGGAATACCACATCTCATCAACTCTGAAGATCTCAATGACTTAATAAGAGACTTAAATCTATCAAAAGACAAAGCAGAGTTATTAGCATCGCGGCTTAAACAACGTAATTTACCTACATCTGATGTTCGAATATCTCGGCAAAGAAAGCGTCATGAAGAATTTTCTTGTTTCTACAGTAAGGAAGATGGACTCTGTTTTTGCTATGACGTGAAAGGTTTATTTGAAGCAATTGGTATTCCTTGTAATACAAATGAATGGCGCCTCTTTATCGACAGCCCAACAAAAAGTCTAAAAGCAGTTCTACTACACAATGGGAACAAATTTCCATTTATTCCACTGGCACATTCCATACATCTCAAAGAAAATTATGGCAGTATTAAAATGCTATTAATTCCAATCAAATATACGGAATACAAGTGGGAAGTTATTGGAGACTTCAAGATGGTTTTAAGGCAGTAGTTCATGGCTTTCTTGGAAATCATAGGGATGAAAATTATGATGAGCTGATAACTGGCATGATTACGAATTTTTCCGCCATCGGATGTAGAATGTCGCTAAAGATGCACATGTTACATTCACATCAGGATAAATTCAAAGATAATATGGGAGCTTATTCAGAAGAACACGGGTAGCGATTCCATCAAGATATAATGGAGTTTGAGAAACGCTACCAAGGCCAGTATACGGAAAGCATGATGGGGGACTATATTTGGACGTTGATAAGAGAAAATGTTACCGAATATGGCAGGAAAAGCAGGAAAAAGCATTTTTAAACATTTAAACTGTATTCTAAAACTAAATTTATAAGAATAAATCTTAAATTGATTTTTTCTATACTAGAATAAATCAACTCTATGTCAAATTTTGATGAATTTTCATGTTTTTCGTTTTTCTCATTTTTTCGAACAAAACCAAATCAAAAACTTTTTTATGTTCATGTTCTTATTTCTGGGTGCAAAAGCAATACAAAAAATATACGCACGACCCATGTACAAAAATGTTGTTGACCAGTGTAATTCTTGAACTACTTTGTTCATTTTTATTTTATAACAAGTAAGAAAGAGAGAGTCTACGCCCTGGCGCAACCGATCTTTCAATACCGACCGCAAGTTTTTATTTGAAACAAATATTGATTGTTGTATGAAAGCAAAAATGTTTATCTTATATATAAAAAGAATGTGTTCAAAGTACTCGTTCGATCTTAATCGAATTTTTACAATAGGTGCGTGTTTGGTCTAAGATGGGCGATACCATGGCCGTTCCCAACATTTATGATTCCATGTATTTCATTCTCAAACCCAATCCTGTCTACAAAATTTGAGCGAATTACCTTATTTAGTTAGTAAATATCGCATTTTTTAGATCTTTGTATTTTACCGTTGAAAGAGGTGAGCATGGTTTTTGTACGACTCACAAAAATTTTAAAATTGTGCTGTGTGTTTGATACCGTAATTTCAAAGACATATGTACATATGTACCTACATATTTGCTCTGTAGTGGGCGGTGCCAAGCGAATTGTCTTTAATAGTTTGTAAAATACCGAATAGTTTGATTTTTGTAAATTAGCGTTATGTAAGAGGTGGGTGTCCTTTTTGTACGTGTGTGCACCAAATTTCGTGTAGTTTGGTGGCATAGTTTTTGAGATATACCAATTTGATCGAATGTGGGCGGTGCCTATTACGAACATTTTTTTTTTTACCTTGTATTTGTTTAAGCAGCCTAATTCTGCAGAGGCAATTTGAGCAACTACTCTTTAATAGTAACTTAAATTTCCCATTTTTGTGATTTTTGAAAATTACCGTTACATAAGAGAGGGGGGCGTAGTTTTGGTTCGATTACAATTTTTGGAATTTTGATTGATTGACTTCTTTCAAATGTGATGTGCTTAGCTAATTTGGTAGACTTTGGTAGCATGGGCGGTGCCTAATTTGTTTGATTCGGTGCATTTTTTAGTGCAGTGTCATCCTTTATATCAAATTAGAGCGAATTGTCTTTAATACTGATTCAAATATCACGCTTTTTAATTTTTTGTAAATTACTGTTTATGAGAGATGGGCGTGGTGTTTTCCGATTAAAAAAAATTCCGAAGTTTGCTTACTGACTTGAAATGCAATATGCGTACCAAGGTTGATAGTGATTGGTCAAGTAGTTTCGGAGATACAACTCTTTCTTATAAAGTGGGCGGAACCAATCTCATTTTTCAAAAACAAATTTACACGCATATTCCTTTCCCAAGCCCTATCCTAGGTATTACTTTACTGGTTACCGAGATATCACATTATTTTGATTGTCACAAAACACCGATATGTGGGTGTGTTTGTTAACGGGCTTCGTCCATTTGCAATACCAAATAGCGTGAATTCACGGTAATGTGTATACTAAGTTTCATTGAGATAGCACAATAGAATAGTCCCCGACCAAATCAATAATAATAATAAATTTCTGACTTTTATATTTGTTCTTCAGATATAAAAATTATGTGTCGAGTTATACTTTCAAAAAAATAAAACAAAGTTCGTTTTTAAAATGTTCTATTTCGCTATGAAATAATGATTTATTGTGAATTGTTATTTTTTGATTAAAAATAATAATTTTTTAAAAGTTCTATTTTTTTTTTATTAAAAATGTTCGCCAATTTTTTAGCTTTTTTTTTTTAGGATCAAAAGTAAAACTTTGTTGAGGGTTATTTCATCACTCAAGATTTAGAATTCATTTGAAAAATGAGCAAATATTATTTGCTTATATTGACGAGGACATATGAAAAAGTTAGCGATTAGAAAGGCGATGTGGCGTTTTGTGATTTTCGATCTGTAAGAAAAATTAAACGCAAAAATTAATTATTTTTGTGAGTGTTAAAATAACGCAGAAGAACCCAGTTTTATTTCCGGTCAAAAATATAACTCAAAAATAATGTTACTTTTGATGAAATAAAAAGGAATATGAAAAAAAATAATTATTATTTTTGACAAAAAATATATTAACAAAAAATCGTTACTTCCCAGCTAAAAAATAACAATCGAAAAAATACTTTTATTTTTGATCAAAAGAATGTAACTCGAAATACGATTTTTTCTCTAAAAGTGGTTATTAAATATAATTATTAGACATATCGCTCAAAAGGTTTTAAATCGTAACTGATTCATACAGGTTATGAAAAATATACATAAAGTACATGTACTGAAAACTGTTCTCCGATATTTGGAAGCTCTTGACTTTTTTTATTGAAAATTTCAAAACAATCATTATTTTCGGGTTATGTCTGGAAGTCGATACACTGAAATTCAAATGTTTTAAACACCCAGAAAGCCAAGTAAACACATTTTTGACATTTCTCTTCAGTAGGGTTTGCCTTTTCATCATGGAAAGATATGCGATCCAACAACGAGTCGAAATTTTTAAAATCTACTATCGAAATTCGGAGTCAATGACCTCAACTCTAAGAGCGCTACGTCCAATTTATGGTCGTCGTCATTTCGGGCTGAATGGCTTCGTCAATTAACAAAATATGCGTTATTGGACAGGCAGCAATCCACACGTACTCCAAGAGTAAACATTGCATCCCGAAAAAAATACGGTTTGGTGCTGTTTATGGGGCGGCGGCGTGATTGGGCCGTACTTCTTCCGTGATGATCAAGACCGGCACGTTACTGTGAATGGGAATCGCTACCGCTCAATGATAACCGAATATTTTTGGCCCGAATTGGATGATATGGACTTGTACAATATGTGGTTCCAACAGGACGGCGCCACAAGCCACACAGCGAATGTCACAATCGATTTATTGAAAACCAAGTTCGGTGAACGTGTTATCTCACGAAATGGCCCAGTCAATTGGCCGCCTCGGTCGTGCGATTTGACACCGTTAGACTATTTTCTGTGGGGCTACGTCAATTTTATGGTCTATGCCAACAAGACAGCGACGATTGATGAACTTCGTACGAATATCGAACGTAAAATTGCAGCAGTATCGGCCGATTTATGCTTGGAAACCGTCGAAAATTGGGTTCAGCGTCTGGACTTCTGCAAGCGTGCCCGTGGTGTGGTGCCCATACAAAAGAAATAATGGCATCGAATGTACTTTCACAGGAGTAAAGAATTTAATTCATATCCCAAACCGTTTTTGTTTTATTTAAAAAAAACTTTTGTAGCGTTCCTATTGAAAAACCCTGTATAAGTAAATATGTAGGTAGTATATGTGAAAACTGTGAAATTTTTAAGAGTAAAAAAAGTATCTAAAATAGTTTGAAGGTTCTTTATACATAAAAGCACGCATACGTTCTAATCTTCATATACATGCATATACACATATATACATACTTGTTTGTACGTGTAAAACAGCATGGTGTTCCCTCACAGATTCAAGGATTTACATTTTTCATTTTCCACTCGCTGCATTCGTTACAATTAAACAAGTATTCAAGTGATTTAATTAGCTTGGCAGCATTTCACTATTTCAGTATTTCACAATAACATTAGCCTTTCGTTATGCAGTTGCTACGAATTTTATGCAAACAAAACGAAAGAAATGTTCTATTTTATTTATGTAATTAGAATGAACGGACGGATGGTGCAGGCCGAAAGATGGCGAAGTAAAAGCAAATAGAAATTCTAAAGAACTGCGCTGCGGCTTTCGTACATGTACAATTTACTTACTTACTTATAGTTATATTTGTTTCATCACGGCCAATGCCATTCGTAGTTTGCTATTTTGCAGCAAGTTTCTGGTAATTGTTAAAGATTTTACATTAACTTGAAATGCAGTAGGGTGGACGGTTGTCAAAGTTGGGTATAATCTTTTACACTCGGTACATTGGCATTTTGTGCATTTTCAAACGACTAAACTGATTGTAATCTGTAATCTGTTTAAAGTCGCAAAGGTTTGTGCGGTTTACGGAGAGAATGCTTTCATTAAACGTACCGTCCAATTCTGAAAATTAATAGATCATCTCAACTTTCGGTCAGCGATTGGTAAATTTCAAATATCCTTATCTGAAGCAGAAATAGAAAAAGAAAATACAAATACCCGCACTTTCACTCACTCTCTATGGCGAAATACAAACGTTTGACAATCAAACAAACAGATGATTAATTAGCACCTCCTTTGATGAATTTGCCTTAGATCAAGTTTTTTTCAAATTAAATCCGCCGCTCCTTTTTAAAACAGGGGCTTTCAACAAAAGGTTTTATTTTGTAATTAAAAAATATAGTAAACAAAAATGGCAAACTGGATGTACGCAGCTATTTTTTTCCGCCGAACATTTGAGAGTGCGACATTCTGAAATTTATATAAGCCGCCGGATAGCTTTAGGCCTTACGAGTAGTGGGATCAAAATGGCAAACTTTCTTTTCGCTTGTCACCAGGGTAATAACTCACTTAAACCACCCAACCAACTTCTCTTGGGGTTTTGGATCCACAAATACAGCATTTTTTTTTTGTCTACATACACAGAAGTATGAAAATAAACTTCATGGTAGACCAAATTTGATTTTTAGAAAAATCATGATTTTGCTCAAACATTTCCGGCACCATATCAGCGAATGAGCAGGCGTGTAGTGATCCATTTCTGAAAATTTCCTAGTTCTTACTTATTAAATTACACGGAACAACCGTTTAACAGTCTTAATCAGACCAACTTCAAACTTCAAAATACCAATTGGGATTCATAATATTTACAGTAAAATATTTGAGTTAATGACCAACAAACTACTCTAAGGAGAAACCAAATCCTCTTGGAGTTTGGGAAGTTTTAAAAAGAATTTTGGTAGAGAAAAAATATTTCATATGGCGATCGCGGAAGGGAGATTTTTGAAAACTTCGCGCTCATATTTTGGCGATTTAAACGGAGGCGACTTTGTTATGTTTGGAATTAATGGAAAGCAGTTTTTTATGAGCACTTAACCTTAGAACTCAAACTACATTTACTACGAGAAAAGTGATTATTAAAGACTCATAACTGAAATAAAATGAGAAAATAAGTTCCTCATTTCTGATTTATTTCATGTCTCGTTGTTTTGTTTTTTTTAATTTTGTTGTATATGGCACATTGTACGTACGTACATCTTCAAATGTAAATAATATGTGTACAGTTCTCCCAAAGGAATGAATGCCGCCTCGCCGCGGTAAATAAAAGTTAAGGCCTTTCAAGAGCTGTTGCTGCATATTTCGCATTTATATTTCTACCTACTCTCGAAAGCTGATGACTAATGACTGATGACTGACGACTGACGACTCTTGCCTGTTGGCTGACAGTTGGCTGTCTTCGTTGCTGCGTTGTGTGCGATCTGCTTTGTTGGTAGTTTAGTTGGTTTGCACAGCAAGGCCGTTGATGGCTGCAGGACAAACGGACAAGGTGCAGCCGGATGAATTGCGAGAGTGCAGAATAGAGGGGAAGACGCTGCCGATGCCGCTGCTGTGCCGAGTAGAAGGTTAGTGTAAAAGCGAAAGTGTGCAGGACGACAACAGCAATAACTAAAAAATCATTTGAGACTTGGTATTATTTACTTCAAAAAAAAAAAAAAAACAAAACATTTGCTGAGTTTGTTCTACTTGTTGTTTCTGCTGTTACTGCTGTTGCATTTTTTTTTATTGTTAGGATTTTATGTTGCTTGTAATTTTGGTTTTCAACTAGGCTTTTTCAAGGCTATATGTTTGGTAAAAAGCTATAGTACCACATTGAGTAGCAGAGCCCATTGCGCTTGTTTGTTTTGCTCGAAATTGTAAATAAAAATGTTTATATTTTCATTTTATTATTTCTTTTAATGAAATACAAATAATAAAACGTACACACAGAGGTAAGGACGTGCTGACTTCAATGAAACCAAATGTCAACTGAGTTTCAAAACTATTTAAATACAAAATATTTTATTAAAGTTACCAAAACGAGCAATTGATTTATTAAACTTAAAACTAAGGTAGCAGCAATATGTTTTGCAAAAAATGGTTGCATTAAATATTGTCCGAGTTATAATATAAAATTATTATTGCATTATACGGAGAATGTCTGTAACAACTTGAGTCTCGAAGTAGTAAACTGACTTTAATAACTTTTTGTTTTTTAAACGGAAATCGGAATTATGAAATTCGTTATATTTTAAAATATCAACCGAAGTATTTCGTAAATAATATTAAGCTTTTGTTGTGCTGGACCGATTTGAGATTACCTCCACTTTTGGAGCTTTTCTGTAGAAATAAAACAGTTTTTGAAAATAGTTTTTTTTTAATCAACTCATTTCATAAACAGTTTAAACTTAAAAGGTCTGCATGAAAATATTTAAAAATTTGTTTTGAAAGATTGGTTGATGAAAAGTTTGCCTATCTTAGAGATTCAGATTCTGCTCAGAATGCTCTATCTCCAATCAGTTTTGGTTCGTTCTCGCAATCAATCGATGTGTGGATGGTATCAGAAATATGAAATAATCAAATCAAACTTATGTTGATGGGATATCGTCCTACCCTTCGAAGAGTTACCCACTCGTATTGATTTTCAATAAATCTCTTGAACGTGGCGATTTAACAAATCGTATCTTTCGTATTTGTGGTGTTCCTCATGGGAACATTTTCATAATTATTATCAATGACTATTTAAAATTTAAGATCAGTTGGTAACTATAATTCTCAAAAAATGCACTGTAGTGTTTCAGTAGTATTATTAAAACCTTCCTTCTAGTACACAATTTAGTGAGCTAAATAATTACGATTTTATTAATCACAGCAACTTTTATTTATAACGCTACAGAAACAAGCACAATTTTTTTTTTTGTGGTTTACATAGTGTACTTCTAAAACATTAACAACAATCAGACTATCTATAGCAAAGTCCTATTCTTTACTAGCTTTTTTACGTCGTTTCAGCTCCAAATTTACTGATCCGTACACTCTGAAACTACTATTTACATCTCTCGTCCGCTCTAAACTAGAATTTGCTGTCTTTATTTGGAGACCATACCACAATTCCCATATCAAAAGGATTGAGCGTATACAAAAAGCTTTATACGTTTTGCCCTCCGCTCAATTCAGTTTGTTGATCCGATTCCTTCGTATACTGCCAGATGTCAATTAATTGATCTTAAATCTCTAAATAGCCGAAAGACTATTCTTTCGCTTACTTTTGTATATGATATTTTACAAGGGGCGATCGATTCTCCATTTCTGCTTGAATGCATCTACTTCAATATCCCCACAAGAGACCTGCGCAATCATGAAATTTTTTTTCTAAATCGCGTTAGAACAGTATACGCTTCTAACTCACCTATATTTAGAGCATTAAAGCAATTTAATTTTCTGTCATACTCGTCTGATATTGATTTCTCTATGTCAAAACCGAGATTTAAATCCCTTTTAAATGAAATTGTTAAATAATTATATGTTGAATTTGTCTCTGTATAGTCTGTAAGAAAATGTACATTTTCTAGATTATTATTGAATAAATAAATAAATAAATAAATAAATAAATAAATAAATAAATAATTAGAGTCCCAAACCAAAGAAGCCAGAGAAATCGCAGTAGAACTAAATGACCAGACATATCATAGTAGCTAATATTTGCGATAAAAAAATACCACCACCAAAATTCACAGAAGCAAAATTCACCAAACACTGTGCCTGTTGATTAGCAGTGGCTATTGCCATCAGCGTTTTTTGATTCAAAGTGAACAAATCACCTATCATGAAATATCGTTCAACACCATCGGCTAGTAAAATTTCAGGCTTATAATATTTGGAGAATACGAAACTCTATAATAATCCCTTTAAAAAAAATGTTTAGTAAGCTTCTTTAAAGTAAGCCCTGTAATGAGGCTATTGAAGGTTTAAATTTTAACAAAAAAAATTCTTCTTAAATTCGAAGTATTTCAGTTGTAGATTTTCTAATTGAAATATATCAATATTTAGTAAGTTTGAAGATAAATTCTTTGAGCCTTAAATTAGCTCGTCCGACTTATTCGGGAACTAGGCTTTTGTTTATTTTTTTAAAAGCCATTTTAGGGGTTTACCTGGGAGTGGACGTAGTACACGGATTTTAAAATTCCTAAATATTTATGCAAATGTGTATGTATGTAAATATATTTGCAGTATGCAAGACTATAAGAATGAAGAATTTTGCTTACAGGAAACCAAAACGACCACTTGAGTGTGCGGCGGGTAATAGTGGCGGGCGGTCATATTTTTACGAGTATACGAGCATGTATTATGAGCTGACATGTCTGTTTCAAATAGTTGGAAGCGATTAGTGATAGTTGTTGTTGCTCAAGTATTTATTAAGCTGCCCTCAAGCGAGTTATAAGTTTTAAATATTACACTTTTTTTCAGGCATGTGAATGTGTCAGTGAGGATATGTTTGGTTGACAGCACGCTTGGACTAATGTGGGCAATTCCATGGTTCGCAAGATTTTAAGGTGATGAAAAACATAGACTAATTTAAAGTTCTTAATAATTATTTTGAGCGGCGACTGTAAGGGTTATAGTTTTTATAACAAAATCATGATTTAATCTTTATATTGAGATTTTTATATTTTCGAAAAAATTTGATTGATATTATTTGATTTTTATTTTTTAAAGCACAAGCTCAATAAATTATACAGACGACACAAAAAAAAAAAAAAAATAAAGCCAAAAATAAAAATTATAATAAAAGGATGAGCAAACCTAAAAAGCAAAACTACAGTACGAAAAAAAAGCTGATAGATTTGTAAAAAACAAACAATACCGTCCACCCTGTTAAAAGTCACACTTAATGGCGGTATGGTTGGAGATAGGAATAGTGAGAAAAACAAACAATTTTCACACGGTTACCGTGGCGTGCTCGCCTAGCAATCCCGTGTACCATGGTTCGAAGCCAGGTAAAGTCTAGAAAGAAAGAAGTCTGATGAGGAGATGTGGTGATCTCCGAAATAGCAGCTATCACTTCTACTCCTTTGACAAATTGTTGTTTCTCATATTATTCCCTAATACCAACCTGGCCTCAAGCTCTAAAAATTATACAGACGATTCAAAAATAATCGTTGTTTTTTTGTATTTACAACTTTTCGATCATGACAAACGCAAACAATTTATCGGCGATGACAATAATAGGGGCAACAACAATAATACGATTTATGTTTTACGATCGAACAAATTACAAAATATCGATCAAATATGATCGGGAAAATTTAAATCCAAGAACAACGGCTATTTTGGAACGAAAAAATATAAATAAAAAAGTAACGATTAAACTTGAATGAAAATTAAAAAAATATTATTGATTACAAAAATAAAAAACCCCTAATAACGATCGTATATTATATGGCACAAGTATTAGATCGTTATATTCGAGTTTTGGTTTTAACGAAATCTTCCCAATTCGAAAAAATCAAAATAAGGAATACTTTCGGTGCGTGGTTTTTATTGATGAATAGTTACTGGGAGATTTTTTTAAATTTGGAAACTTTATAGAAATCAAAGTTTAAATTGGAACTTATAGGAAATCTACCCAAGTTACCTCGATACATTGCCCGCTATTGCAATTCAATGTCTCGCTGCCACATCTTGCATACAAAATGCACAAAAGTAAAATTTTTCGAATCCAAGAGAAATTCCGACTCAAAATTAATTTACGGTAAAGTTAATATGACGAAACTACAAATTATTAGAGAAATAATGAAATGAACGGAATCACCAAATAGTAAAAAGTCAAGACAACAACGGCCGCGCATATAACCTTGACCAGCTTAGGCTGTGCTTCATTTCAAATTTATGTTGTGTCATTTGATTTGCATTCAAAGATGATGGACCTTAGCATTGTCTGTCACAATTGCAAGAATGAGCTTTTGCCTTAAATAGGGAGTAGATGCATTGCCAGCTGGAAAGGTAAAAAAAAGTTAGAGATAGAGAAAATAAATTGCAAAGTGAAGAGAATAGCATCGCAAGGAAGGGAGAACTATTTCTATTATTTCGGCTGAACTGCATCGAAATTGGTTTCATTTCGTATTGTTTGTGAAAGCGATGCACTTTGATGTTTACAATACTATTGCACTTGGAATTTAATAAAAATAATGCAGTTGACCAGTTGACCTGGAAAAGTATTCCTCAAACGAATGCAGATATTACGATAATTTTGCTCTGCTGCTTTTCTTTAGTAATTTGCGATGAAATGCAAATTTAAATTGGGGACGACAGTTAAGGGATAAAATATAATAGCATTGGAAAAATATTGCAACCTTGGACACGTGTATTATTTTACTCATTATTTATATAAACTCACTAGGGTATTTCAAAACTATAAAAGTTAACACATATTTCGGCACATGGCATTCAATGATTCCAAAAAGCCAACAAATATGTATGTTAAAATAATTTTAGGGTAGGTAGTATTTGGATATATCAAACTGAGGATATCAACGTAAGTTACATAAATAGGATGCAATTATCTCACTTTCTGTTTTGGCAATATTGTAAGCTGTGGTGGGGAAACTGTGTCGGGAGTAGAACTGAATTGTTTCCCTATTTCACGGCAAAGAAAAAATTTGGATTGCGTTTTTATGACGTCTACGTAAAATTGAGTTCAATAAATAATAAATTTTTTCGTTAATATGGTTTTCGAGATATCGCTAAAGAACCACTTTCGATAAAATCAAAAATGGTTGTATTTTTTATACCGTAAGATTCAAAAATAAAAACATAGTATACTAGTTTATACCCGCGACTTCATCTGAGGCTTCAAAGAATTTCAAAACAATGGCTCGTAAAGATGAATTCGAGTCTAAAGTTAGTGGCAATATTTTGGCAACATTTTCAATAGGATATTGGTAAAAATAATATAAAATAAAAGTAACTAACTTAAGAGTCAATTTTAGCTACGCCATGACTCAGAGGCATCGTTGTTAACTGCACAAAGCTTATCAGATTTGAACTAAGCCGAACGATAAATATGGATTTTCTGAAAATTTCGACTACAGAGCCACCTAATGGATTTTTACACAACGCTGTTTTTTTTGTAAATATACATACCAATTCTAGCGCCATCGGGCGCATTTATTTTTTGTAAATATGTTCGCTTTTAGAAAAAATCTGTTTTATAATTTCTAGTCTTACTTGCCTCGGACGAGATTTGAATCCGATACACACACGAATCAAACGCGCACATGTCACACACTCGGCTAGGGTAGCCGCCGCAATTTAGGTTAAAAGAAAATCAAAACGGCAACATCAAAATGAAATTTACCAAGTAGCTGTATTTTAATAATATTTGCAACATAAATTTACTAAAGTAGACAGACAACTCGATTTGCATTAGTCAGCTAACTTTCGTAGTCTTCTGCGTCAACTTAAAAATACTGCACTTCTCAACCCATTGATGCTCAATAAATTTATGATTACTTACTTCGCACAAATCATATAAAATATTGAATTACATAATATTTTCTCTCATATTGTTTGCTACCTTAGTGTGCTCTTAGTCTTCTGTGCACAAACATTTGTGTGTTCGTTCGTAGCTTAATTTCATTAAATACCAACACCCTTCAACAACAGCCGCTCGCATTCTTTCTCAATTCCATTGCTGGTCTGCAAATGGCTGATGCGGCGAAATGAAATTGGCTTCGATTGTAATCATTGGCGCAAAAACTGCATCCATTGCAGCCCACCTACTTAACTGAGAATATATTTACCTACTATACACATGTATGTACCTCGGTACTTAGGTATGTATGATTTTTCGCAGTTTCTTTGTAAAGTTAATGCTCTTCTCTCAACCGATAACGCCTGATTTCATTTTGAAGTTTCTTTTAAAGCTGAAGAAAAGATGCATAGCTGCGATCTACTGTTTAGTTTCTAGTACGAGTACCAACGTAGAACTACAAAGCCACCTCCTCTCGTTAAATAAATGCAGAAGTTTTAAATCGAATTCTGTGCTGTAGTTGTGTTGAAAGTTATTCGAGAAGATTGAGTTTGGCAGTTGCTTGTTCAAATGAAATACGTGAGATAAATTTATTCGGAAATTAAAGTTAACTAGCTAAAATAAATATTGAGTCACTGTAATGAATTCGCTAACATCTATTTTACTTTTATTATTTTAATTAAATAAATAAAAATTGTATTTGGGCAGAAATTATTACAGCTGGTTTGTGTGGAAGAAGGCTGGTTGAGTTAAAGCTCTTAATCCTGAAATCAGGTGAAAAGTTCAACACGCCGCTGGGCATTCAAAACAGATTTTACATGTGTTCGAAATACACAAACAGCACACATACACACATGTGGACGTATATTTGTATGAGTATAAATACATTGGCGGCCATAGAATTGGCGGTTGTTCAGACGATTATGAAGTTGTGGTGAAAGTAAAAAATTTGTAACGAAAATTTCCACAGTAGCAAAAGTGAAAATCATGAGTGGACCATGATCGGTGAGAAACGAAATCTGTATTGAGAGTGGGATAGCATCAAATCAGCGAAGTAGGATAGTTAGTAGCGGAATGCCATGAATGGCTAGTTCGACTCAGACGGAAACATTTTATGAATTCCATAAAATGCAAATTAGGAAAATTATAAATTCAAGAATAATTGTTTGCGAAAAAATGGATAGAAGGAAATTGAAGGTAGAGTAAACGAAGGCACATTGTCACATACTAGGAATGGTGATGCTGGGAGCCGGACTTTTTTAATTACCGAAAATTCTGTGACTACCTACCAACCATTCCGGAATTTTCGGTATTTTAAATCCGATTTTTAGAAACTCTTCTGGTTGGTTGTGTAGGCCATTAAGTTGTAGTTAAATTAGGCGTAAGATCTAAGTTGCTATAAATTACCGTTGAATTTTAACATTTTTTTAACTGTCTTGCTCATTTTTTGCAAACAAAACCATCAGTAATACAAAGTTTGTAATTGTTATATAAATGATTGGAAATTTTGTAAAATTTCGCAAGGTTCAGAGTTTACAAGTTTGAAGTTTTCTACTTTATGGTTTTGTTGAACAACTTACTTACTTACTTAATTGGCGCTATAACCGCTTAAGCGATTTTGGCCGAACTTCTCCTACAATTTGTGGTGTGCGTCCTGATGTTGTAGCAAAAAGTACAATTGTTAATTTTTAAGTTTGCCTCGAGGTTTTCCTTAACACCTTAAGTTTTTTTTACCAGATATGTCAAGGTATTGTATTTCGAAATCCCGTGACTAAACTGAAAATCATAAAAACCGAACATTTTACTAACCCTACTTCAGACTAAAAATTTACGATAAATGAATTGAAAAACGTCAATATAGAAAGCTATTTATCTCTTGGGATATTATTGTAGTCTTGTGTTTCCACAGTAGTAACCTCCAAACTTTTGTCATTTACTTAAATTTCTCAATTGACTTCGAGCACCTCCACAGTTTCAACGCTGTGGAATTGCCTGCTCCACAAATCCCACCATGTATAGTTTTTGTGCAGGCTGCAGAGGGTTTGACTCTACATACAGGCAGATTTGCAGATTTATAGAATACAGTTTTAATGCTAACAGCTGAATGATTTGCCGGGAATGTGTAGTGCCGTAAAGTTGAACATGAACTTTCGACTACAAATTTCAATTTCATTCTACAATTAAGTGACGCGCAGTCTTGAAACACCCTGTTTGTGTAGAAATAACATATAGCAAATATTTAATTAATTATATTATAATAATTTAATAAAAAAAAATTTATGAATTAGCTTCCATTACGTTATAATGTAATATTGCAATTTCCATTACCTTTACATTTAGAATATTATTCACAGAAATGCATTGTAATGGAATTCCTGTCAGTTAAATGTTATTTGAAAAGTGGTATGAAGATGAATTAAATGAATTGAAGAAATTAAACGAGGAATGTAATTATTGTAAGTTTAAAAAAGAGAAATCTTTTGCTAGGTGCATTTAGATTCATATGTACATACCCGCGGCCATCGCACGGCATTCGGTTTAGCTTTTGAGTGCATATAAATATACCCGAAATATACTGATTTTGCTTACGCTATTATTAAATTTGTATTTAATTTTCAAACAGTTGGCAACCACTCCAAATATTTTCTAAATTAACTTCTCCTAAAAGTCTACTGATTTAAACCAGTGTTGTAAGTTTCATTTAACTTATAAATTTAATTGAATTTAAGTTTTTTTTAAACAGTTGGTGAACCTCTCCAAATTTATTTCTCGAATAAAATTTTTTCATTTGAATGCATTATAGAAGAATTTCGGCAACCTTACCAAGTAATTTGAATATACGTTCTTTATAAGGTGGTAATCCTGTTCAAAAATGTTTAGCTAAACAAAGCTTCGTTTCTCACCAATACTGTAATAAATATTTAGGTAAGCTTAGAATTTGTATTGAATTTATTGGGTCTATAACTTCGTGTGGTTTGCTAAGAGATGGCATAACTTGTATATATTCCATCATTCCAATATATTCCGAACATACGTTGGAAAGCTACTGTTGTTGTACGTCTTTTCAGTATATGCCATTCATTTGAAGCGTAAACAACAATAATTTTTTTCACTCAAATATGTCGAACTTTGTGCCTGAAAAAGTGTTTTTGCGGGGAATTCTTCTTCATTACTTTAATATGAAGAAAACTGCTGCCGAAAGTCATCGTATTTTGATGGAAGTTTGTGGTGAACATGCTCTAGCTGAGCGAACGTGCCAAAAGTGGTTTGCACGATTTAAAAGTGGTGATTTTGGCTTGGAAGACGACGAGCGTCCTGGGCAGGCAAAAAAGTTTGAAGATGAAGAACTGGAAGCATTACTCGATGAAGATTGTTGCCAAACGCAGGAAGTGCTCGCAGAATCTTTGGGTGTCACTCAAGAAGCCATTTCAAAACGTTTAAAAGCAGCTGGATATATTCAAAAGCAAGGAAATTGGGTGCCACATGAACTCAAGCCGAGAGATGTCGAAAGGCGGGTTTGATTGTTCGAAATGCTGCTGGAACGCCACAAAAGGAAGTCATTTTTGCATCGGATTGTTACTGGTGATGAAAAAAATCATATGTGAAATTCTGTCAATCAGCCAAATCAGCGGCTAAGTCGAATATCCATGACGCGAAGGTAATGCTCTGTATTTGGTGGGATCCGAAGGGTGTGATGTATTATGAGCTGCTAAAACCGGGTGAAACCATCAATGGAGAACGCTACCGAACACAATTAATCCGTTTGAAGAGAGTAGTAGCCGAAAAACGCCCGGAATATGCGACCAGACACGAGGCAATAGTTTTCCACCATGACAACGCTCGGCTCCACTTTGCTAATCCGGTTAAGAACTATTCGGGAAAACAGTGGATGGGAAGCTTTACCCCACCCGCCTTATAGCCCAGACCTTGGCCGTTCTGACTACCATTTGTTCTGCTCGATGCAGAACGCCCTCACTGGAATACAGTTAACATCAGAGCATGATATCAAAAATTGGCTTGATTCATTCTTGGGATGGGATCCACAAATTGCCAGAAAGATGGGGAAAAGCCATAGCTTCAGATGGAAAATACTTTGAATAATACTATTGTATATGTTTTTCTTAAATAAATGTTAAAATTTTGGAAAACCTCCGCACGAATTAATTTTCAAATTTTCATGTTTTAGAGTTCTTAAGCTGCGTCCTTTGATCCCCATGCTGAGTTATTTCCTTTAACGTAATTTAATTGAATTCACTTTTTTATGCAGATGGCAACCCCATCAAAAGGTAACGTCAAAATAAATCTTTCTTAAACCTTCATCGTTTGATAACCATATTTCAATATTTCATTTAATCTATGTATTTTACAAAATTTCAATTAATTTTCAAATATGTGGCAACTCTCACCAAAACATTTTGGAAACTAAGCTTTTTTAAAACTCTTGGTTTGACACTCATTTTGGGAAATTTAATTTAATTTATTAATTTAGCTTAATTCAACGTTACACATGTGGTAACCTTATCTCAAAACATTTTGGGAATAAATCGAAGTCTTAAAGGTTCACAGATTGAAATAATGAAATTTATTGCTTTTAGATAAAAATATTAGGTTATCTAGCATCGTATTAGAAAATAAAACTTTAGAACTACAATGGAGAATGGCTGTTTTTGTAACAGCATAAACTTATGGAGAATATTGCTGAATTGATATGCATTGGCCGATTGTCGTGACTTTAGACAACGCAATCAGAGCCGGATTATTCATATACTGCCTAGTTTCAATACTCCCTAGGGGTCCTCGTATCAGAAAAGAGTGAAAATTTGAGTACTTGTATCCCCAATGGTGATAATATTGCTTTTTGCATATTAAATTTTTCAAATTATCTCTTGACAAAGTGCAACGATGAATTTAAAGAGGCTCGTAAAAAGTTTAAAGAACATTATTACGCGGATATTAAGCCGGAGTTTACGAACGAAATCGTTCAAGTACTTCATCTTACAAGTGGTGGATGAGGGGAAAGATAAAATTGTACCTGCTGATAAATCCTATAAATTAATTTATGATAATACGGGTCACGTTGAAACTTATTGGCGATTGAAGATTTTACTATATTGGAAAAGCTTAACTTTCAATATGTTTTAAGCGATTTTGTATCTAAGAAGCTAGAAGAGTTAATATTTAAACAAATTATATTTTAGAAAACTATTTTCCTTTTGAAATACCAACTCGAAATCTTGTTGCATATTATTGTATTTAATAAGAAAAACTGGGTGATGCACAACTTCGCAATGTAGTGAAAAAGTTGTTATTAGGAATATAGGCACTGTGCTAGAGAAATTTCATTTTAAGAAGTTAAAAAAGTTAAACGGGCCTCAAAAATCGGTTTGCACTGTCAAGTTAACAAGTATTTTTTCGTGTTTTTTTTTTTTTTTTGATACCACACCCCCATACCAAATCCAGGCCTACGCCAGTGATCCAATACAAAGCGCCACACAAATTTCCACACCAAATAAGTGAAACAAATACCTTTGTGCTGCAAATGAAGTGTTTGCAATTTCCCAATTTTCATCTGCTGAAAATAGCGTATGACGAAGACAGCGCGGCGTACGAGTATACGCAACGTAAGAGTACACATTCGCTTCAACTAATATTTTGTACTTGCACAAATTGTTAAAGTCATGACAAAAGTGTGCGCAAACAATTCACTCAATAAACACAAGAACAACACGACAATATTTCAATACAGCATTGGATGCGCTCATACCATGGTTTAAATACTCGTATGAATTTGTATGCGATTTCATATAACAAACAACCGCCGCTGCCAGTTGTGGGGAAGGCGATAGGAAATGATGGAAATGCAAATTTTGAGCAATAAATGCAATTTGTATGCAGCGATTGATGTGCGACAAATCATGTGAGGGGGGGGGGGGGTGTAAGGGGGCACATATAGATGGAATGTATAGTCAAAATATTCATAGTAACAGCTGGCAGCAAACATTGCAAGTTGTCGCGAAAGTGCGCGAGCGAATTGCTTTATTATACTCAAGTTTTAACACTGCACGCACGCACACACACACACACACAGATGAATAGAGCTATATATGCAAAGTTGTTGGCATAATGTGGAACAGGTGCGTCTTCCAATGTGCAAAGCCCTCCTCTGTGCCAGTGAAAATGCGTTAATATTCAACGACTGGCTAGGTACGTATAAATGTAAATCAATCCCCTTCACTCCCTCCGACCCAAATACAAGCAAACAAAAATGTATGCACGAATAAATGGTATCCCGTTATAGTGACATCTTTTGCACTACAGTTAGCTACCACGTTCCATTTGTTGCCAGCCAATTTGTCTTCTGCAACACCTTTCATAGATTTAACGGTAATGAGTTTTGCAGAAGTCTTGGTATTTCTTGAAGCGGTTGTGCTTGTTTTGATAACGGTTACAATTTCTTGCATTTCGGATAATTAAAAATAAGTTAGACTTTTCGTGATTTTGCGAAATTCTCTGTCTTGCGTGAGTAGTGAAAAGCGAAAAGGTGCATTTTCATACATATGACGCATTGCTTAAAAAAAAATGACAACTACTTTGTTTGGAAAGCCAACAGTTGGGCGAAAGGAATATCAGACAATTACCAGAAGAACTTGCGAATGAAATTTTGAGCCAAAAACAGAGCAATAGTTATAAATTATATGCAGATAGATGTCTGAGAAAGTAGCAATACGTTAAGAAAACGGCTAAAAAACCTCGAGAATTCGAGGTTAGGAGTAGAAGAGTGTTTAGATTAGATGTTTCCAAGTTAATACGGAGAAATTTCAAGGTTTTTCGATTTTCGATTTCCCGCTAATTCTTTAGCTTCTTCTTTTATGTATTTAAAAACCAGACATGCCAATTCTAATTCTTATAAATTCGATAAATATTTTTTACGAACTCAAATAATGATTAATAACTATTCTTTTTGAATATGGAAACAACAATCATAATGAAATCAAATAAGGGGGAAATTTATAAAGAAATAGTAAGAATAGTTTAATTACTTTCGGATTTTTCTTAAATATTTTTGCACAGATGATTGCTTTTAGTTTTTAAAATTTTATATTATTATAATAATTTTTTCTTGACTATTAGTTTTTTTATTTTCCACGATTTTTTTGATAATTTTTTTATGTTTAAATTGTTCCAAACTTATTTTTTTATGAAATTTCATCATTTTTAAGCTTGCTTGAATCAATTATCTTATTACAACCTAATGCATTTGGTTCTAATAAGAAGCTTCGTCAATATATTATATATTTTCAATATATTACTTATCTATAGTATTTTTTCAACAATACTGGATTTTCAACAACAGATTCGACAGCACCAATTGGTTGTTAAAGAGTATTACCTCACATCTAATCTTAACACCATCAAATTTTCCCAGAAACATGGATTTGGGTTATTATTAAATGATGCTAGCAACCAAAATCATCGAATGCGCCTAAAATGTTCCACAGTCAAGCAAACGTAAATAAATAATTCAAAACAATTCCTTAAGCGTAGTATTTACTTTGGGTTGCGTAAGGAATCAGTTTCCAAAATCCATACAAATTACACTGCCGTAAAATATGCGTGAAGCTACACAATATTTCCACGACATAGCAGTACTCTCTTAAAGCAGTGAAAAGGCTCACAACATTTACTACCAGCTTTCAAAATTCATTTGCATTAAAAAATAATCATCAAAAATCTAAAATGATCACGTTACAAAAATATTCAATAATCAATTAGATTTTAATCAAATAACGCCAAATACCAGCGTGCCACTTGTTTTCGATCTCAACGGAGTTCAGGTACGAAGTCTAAACTTCCAAGTCCATTGGCCCGGTGCTAAATCAGCCCGCCAATGCCATCATTTTAATCTATAATGCGACAGTGAGGTCGCCGCAGACCAGTAGGTGTCAGTGGACGAAGCTTCAGATCTGTCAAAACGCCGTACTTTGGAACGCAGAGGAATGCTTCCTGATTTCGCTCAATCCCCATCTACTTAGGCGTAACAAATCCTTCCCACCAAGGAGTATAATAATATGGTCTGCTAGCAGTTGTTGCTATATTGCTACTAGAGGACCCTCCCTTCTAGTCACCTACTACCATACTACCATTAATTGGCAATCTATTAACATCTTCATCAGCTCTCGCCCTACGAATGCCGTAATCGGAGTTCAATTACCATTCATTGCAGAGTGGCCTCGTGGAAGCCGCGTTTCGTTCCTACTACGTTTTGGATGCTCTAGCAGGATAAACTTCCACTTATTGAGAATATACCCCAGCATACTAAACATATTTCTTATAAGTGGTGAGTCCCCGCATGAAACTAACCCACTCTTCAGATACTACCATAAATCCACTCATCTAACAACATTATCCCTCTGGTTCGACTCCGTTAAAACAGCACGTTTTCTGGATCTTCCTTTAAATGCCACCGTTGCCAACAACAACAACAACAGTGGTACTAACAACCGTTACAACCTCAAAGTTTAAGAATGTCGCAAATGTAGAAGTCGCTTATACAAAAATAGGTCCGATAAATCTTTGAGCATTTGGATAGCTTAAAAGGGCGTACCATGAAGTTTTTATAACGCGAGAGGAATCAGGAAATTATCCAGGGTGTGGACCCCTCGACTGTTTCCTGGGATGTCTTCGATGACTTTCATATCGAGAGCAGGATCATTTTAACTTCTAATCAAAACAAATGCTAGTGCTGGAACAAAGCATGGCACAGTCGCAGAGTGAAAGTCGCTACAAATAAGTAGTTTGTTCATTGCCCGGATTTAGCTCGCTATTTAAAGATTTACGTAAAATGAAGAGATTCTCGATGGCAAAAATGAAAATTGTTATTTTCTCGAATGAATTATCTGAAAAGCAAAGCAATTTGGTGAAGCGTTCGATGGAGTGCGTCGAGCTAAAAGGGGACTATACTGAAATCCAATATTTCCCTTGTGTTAGTTATTTCAATTTTGAAGGAGTTATTGTCCCACCTTGTACTAGCTGTTGATTTAGCACATTGTTGTTGTTTATCAAGGGCACGTTGAGACTGCACGTACGTGGTGGGAGGCGAAGAAGCTCAAAAAGTAACTTGAAAGTTGAATCTCAGAGCAGAGCATTTCTTTCGCTAGCACGATGCCACATGGGACGCGTGCTGTTTTACTGCAATTTGCTTGCAACACCTGCCAAGCCACGACAACTCGGCACATGAGGTATGTGGGTATCGGGTATGCAGATTATTATTTATGAGCGGTAAGTTAGTCCTCAAAACGTGGCAACTTTTATACCCATACAAATGCAAATAGGATGATAACAAAAGAATCGCAACTGTGCTCGTATGTGGATGTGCGGAAAATTAACAACCATATTTTAACTGTAAACTGTAGTAGGTGTAAAAGCTCTTGAATATGCAATGCATTGCTAACGGCTAATGCGAGGCGAGAGGTTGGTTTTTTTTTAACTTATCGCAACCACAGTGGCTAGATGTTAGGTGTATAAAACATTAATCACGTGGTGTGTGTGAAAATGCCGATTAGGTTAGTGTGTGTGTGTGTGTGTGTATGCCTCTTGGTTGATCACAAAGTTTTGTGTGATGAAAAGCTCTACTTTAAATTATATAATTTCATATACATATTTTCCATATCGGACTCGGCACACAGATTGAGAATATATTCTCTTTTTAATTGGACTGAACTAAATATTTCATTTCCGCTATTATATAATTTTTTTTTTTTTTGGTTTTTGTAATACAGTTTCAATGCAAATTAAATGTAAGACTAGTTTAGAAGTATGAAATTGCCCCATCTTTAAAGCTTCGCAAAACATCTGTTAAAAATATTCAAAATGAATGAGTGTTACTTGCGGGAGAAGTGAAATTTCGCAGAGCAGATTCGATAAAGAAAATGTGTTACAATCAGGGACCGAAAATTATCATTATTTTGTTATTCGTTCAAAATAAAACTCGAATTCTCCAACCTAATCCTTATGGCACATTCTATGCAAATCTGACCTTATTTTTATTTAGAAGATTTTTAGCTTAAAATCATTATTTTTGATTTCAATTTTTCGATTATTTATGATCACTACTTACTATAAGTAATCTACCCGCTTCAAACCTGTTTTGTACTATTTCGTTTAAGTGATTATTTAATTTATATTTAAATTTTTAAACAGGTGACAATTCTCTCTACACATATTTTTCAAACCAAGCTTTCTTTGTCGTGTGACTTTAACTATAACTTGTCAATCCAGGTTAAAAGCCATTTACATATCTGCAAAATTTTATATAACTCTGTTCAGACGTTTCGGCATTTAATGCAACAACTTCTCAAGTCCCATAAGACGTTTCACTCCACGGAGTATGATCATATAGAATTATTAAATTGGCGCTATCACATAATAGCCAATTTAAGTTGGTCACACAACGTACAAAACGCTGCGCTGCAACAAAGCAAAATTTCAATTGTGTTTAATTTAATTGCGCCAATTCGCAAACTCACTCAAATGTTATAGTCCAAAAAACAAAAAGCAATCGAAAATCCAATAGACCCCTAATGGAGGCCAATGCTATTCTAGTGTCCCAATTGGGCATCAATTGTAAATAACGGTGAATGCAACCCTGCGTTTCATCTGCCTCAAGAGAACGCATAAATTGCTATGCCGGATTTCCGGTATTAATGTGCACATGAAAATATACCTACTCACATATTCCGTGTAGTTTTTGTTGCAACCGAAATGGCATAGTGCCGCTTTGGCGTTTATATACAGTGACTCAAACAATTGACCACTTCTTGGTTTTCCTATAATATCCTAAATGTTTTGCATAGCAGTTTTTTTTAAGTTTTTGCAAAAATTTAGTTGGTAATAGAACAAAAAGCATATTTTCTGATTTTCAAACATTGTATAAAATTTATAAAAAATTTTTTTTTTGTTTTTTAATTTGAAACATTTTAATTACATATTTTGGATAACATTGGGTATGAAGTTTTGAGGCTCATTAAATTTGATTTTAGAAATATTTTTTTTTTTTTTTTTATATTACATATCTTTATTTACAATCTGTCGTAAAACAATAAGTAAATGAAATTGACTAATGTAATTTACATTGATGCATTAAGTGCAATTTGGCCTTTAAGTAAGGGTGATCAGTAAATGTATCGTATGATTATTATTTGCATTAAATACTTAATTAATTATTACGATCTAAACGGCAGGTCGAGAGGATGCAGTCTTTGCAGTCGTCCTGTATCTTCACTGTTGTCTAATAATATATTTTTGCTAAAAAAAAAAATTCAAAATCATAGTGACTGAAATTTCAAATTAAAAAAAAAAAAATCAACCAAAATTTTTAGCCGCAGGAAACTTGGAAACTTGCACAATATTTTGTTAAATTTTATTGAGATTTAAAACTGCATACCCAAAAGTTTTCTAAAGACTGTAAATCAAAAATTGGAAATTTTGGTGAAAATTTGTTGAATTTTTATAAATTTTTAGAAAATTTTAAATCCTGATACGAATCATTTTTTTTTGTTACGAACTCAAACTTTATACGAAATACAACATATGGTCAATTGTTTGAGTCACTTCATATATGTATGTATGTATGTATGTATGTATGTATGTATGTATATATGTATGTGAGTGTGTGTATGTGAGACGCCAAAAATACGCAATGGAGTTGCTAAAGTGGAAAATGCGACAAATAAAAGGTGTAAAACTGCAAATATGCAATACTCATACGAACCATGTAAATTTGTGTGCATATTTTTTACTTAGCTATTTCATGTACTCTTTGAAATTCTGTTCAAATGTTTATTGCTGCTTTATTTTGCTATTTTCACTATTCGCTATTTTTTTCCTCCTTTAAAACACTCGCCAATACACAGTCGAGGTTATCTTCTGCCCAATGGACTAATACTCGCATGCATGACCTCCGGCGTTCAAAAACCGTTATTAAAAAGTAAAAGGTTACCAATGAAATATTCATCGGTTACGCATATAATGTATGGTGAAAATGTGAAGTAGTTCAATCCAACTGATATCATGAGTGGAGAAAAATTACTGGGGAGAGCGGTAGTTGTGAAAATTAAAAAAAAAATTTGAAATGTGCCATTTTTCCAATAAAGCAAATACTTGGCTTTATTTTTATTTTTTTGCAGTCACGACAATATCGACGTCTGAGTGAAGAGTTGAAAAAATTGTTGCGAAATATTTGAGGTGAGATCTGGTACTACGAGTAGTGCAAAATAATTCAATTCTGAACTAGTTAGTTGATAAATCAGGCTAACTAATGGGCTGCATTTACACTGTCGAGCAAAACCGGTCGAATGCTGGTGTTTTCTACAATACTAACAAAGTTTATCATGATAATTTTTATTCGTTAAATTAATTAAATAAGAAAATTGAGTACATACTATAAAAAAAAAACTATATAAATTAACGTTTCAAACTTTATAAAAACTCGATAAATTTGCATCCCAATATTAAAACTTTTTAGAAGAAAGTTTAGAAATTTTTCGGGTATACAGTTTTACAGAGTAATTAATTTTAGGAAAGTGCAAGTTTTAGGTGGTCTTATAAATTTTGTAACGGGTTGTAAATGTAAAAGGAATGAAACATTAATTAACAATTCATTAATTAATTAATTAACTGTTGTAGTCTACATTTTTATATGAAATTAGCGCAAACAAGTTTTGATGACATTTTGCTCATTTTATTTTTATATAAACAGAACGAAAATCTGTCCTAATAATCTTGCGAATATTGCAACAAAAATCACAATGCGACCGGTTTTGCGCGCCAGTGAAGGTATGCAAATATTTCGAATGCATGTTATTATAGCTGCTGTTTTTATTGACTGTTAGTTTTTTTAGTGAATATTTCGACTTAATTTGACGTATTTTGTATTTAAATATATAAATAGTTTTTCTAAATGGCTTACCACTCTTGAATAGTGAGATTTAATAATTTATTTGCCAAAAAAAATGGGAAACATTTTAATTACTGGAAAATACTGCGACTTTCCAAATATGTGCGATTTTTATTACTTCATTTGCTTATCTCTGACAACTTTTACTAATTTAATTTAATTTATGCCTACACAGTTATTGTTATATTCCCATTGGCGCTGTTTAATATTTGTATTGAATTTGGTTAAAATATTTATAAATTAGATGGTTTTTATTTAATGTGCAGCGAATTATCGGCACCTATTTAAAAAATAGTAAACACATATATAAATAGGGTATATACCATCTTCCCGTTAACGGAGAGAATTGGTTAGCCTAAAAATGAATCCAACGAGAAAAACAGAAATATCCTTAAAAATGTAAATTTTGAAATAAACAGGCCACACTTTTGTAACGTGTGGAATGAGACTCCGGAAAAAAAGATGCCTTATGGCTCATATTAAGGGTATTTTATGCTCTTTATTTAAACACCATATTTTCAATTTTTTAAAGACAGTCCTATCTTAAAATATGGTGTCTAGCTTTTCCAAACTCTTTTTATTTAATATCTTTACTGTTTATTGAACATGTAAATATTTTTTTAAAATAAAAACAAAAATTTAAAAAAAATCCTTTCGTGAGTTATGGGATTAGTGCAGAACAGCAAGTCATTTTTATGTAAATACTATCGAGATTTTACCCGGAGCTTCGCTCGCACGGCATTCGGTTTAACGTTACGAATTTGAATGTAACAGGAATAGAAAGAAATAATTTCACCACAAGTAATTAGTTTTGATTCGTTTTTTGTTTTTAATTTTTTATTATCCAAAAAATAAAAATCGACCCCTTCAGTAAGCTCAGAAATTGAGTTCAATTAATATTTTTAACATTTGCCAATACTCTTTTAACAAATTTTCATGATTAAGTTTTTATAAGCCTACATTATGTGAGTTTCATATTTTAGTATATTTTTTAAAGTTAATAATTTAATGTAATTTAACTTTTTAGGCAGATGTGGAGGTATCGTTAAAATAAAGTGATGTGGCCTAACTTCGATTTGACATGATTAACTTTCGCTTTGGATTTGGTATAAGGTAGGCAAAACAAATCGCGTTTTTGTTTAATTTGTCACGCACGAATTAAAAAAATATATATTTTCCAAACGTATTGCTGTGCTGAAAGGAAACTAAGTTTAATCCATTTTTGCGATAATATCTAATCAATTACCCACTGTGTGACAACTCATAATTTCCTTTGGCCCATTACCAGAAACCCACCAAGCAAATGGCCTTCCCCAGTTTGACTCTGCCAAACCACATTTCTAATTTCCTTAGTAAAACGCGCAAGGTCACATCAGACCATTTTACTTTTACGTGAGTATCGACGCAAATATTTAGGAATGTATTCTATATGCATGCAAATCCCTTGGCATTTATAATTCATATTAAAAAAAAAAAAACGTTCATTTGCTTGTTACGCTTTCAAAAGCAAATGTTTAAGAAAATCTACACGAAGCGCTCCGATGAGCGCCGGAAGCCAAACCGCTTGGATCTGTTCGCAGCAGGAGTACTTGGCGAGCCAAAAAATATCGCATTTGCGTGGCCAAAAAGTGCAATTTCTGTAAAGACCTATTTGCATTGTCAAAGTTCAGATATTTCTGGTGCCGATGGCAATTCGTGCAACAACAACAAACACGAATAGGAGCAAAAGCCAAGGCTTGATTGGGACGCCCACAGTTTTGTATCCGCCTTTGCCGCAGAAAGTTTACACGTAAAATATTACAATAGAATTATTTTGGCTAGAAAAAATGTCAGTGGCAAAATGTAAATTGAGAAAAGTGGCAAAAAGCAGCAACATAGCAACTACAGTCGCTTAAACTTAGCTACATAGAAACCGCAACATATCGCACTTTCGGCTTCAGTAACTTTGGCTAAAACCGAATTTGTATTGCGGCTGCAGCAAAACAGTCAGAAACAAATATTTATGCCAAGTTTACGCATTTTGGCTTTGTCGAAGTGCTAGAAGAAGACAGCGGAAATTGCAAATACTCTACAGCCTTGTTTGTGGTATGTATGTATGTGCACTTCCGGCTTGGTTCAAAGGCAAAACTAACTCCGGCTGCGCATTCAAATTATCGAACTAACAGCTAACAATTTAAATTCACATATATTGTACAGTTTGTGTCCTCGCTACACGCCCCCTAACGAAATGATGAACGTTTTGCAAATTCGTTTGCCATAATTTGAGTTTTCGAATTGCCACCAACTGCCAACATATCTCAATCTTTGGGCAACCCAACCAAAAGAGCGAGTAGCGTTGCATCTAATGCGAAAACATTTAGCGAAGAAGTATGTGAATTGTGAAAGGCAGTACGATGAAGCAGTCAACATGCAGTCACACATGACAATAACTTCCCGCACTTCACTTACATACCACTTACTGCTTATGCAAATCTGTGTGTGTGTGCATATGTGTGTGTTATGTTGGAGTAGTACGTAAATAAATGTTCGCTGCGAAATTTCTGACAGTGAGCTCCACTTCCTTAAGCCAACACTTAGTTGCCACAATGCAGTTAACAACTTTCAGCGCGCCTTCCCATCGTCAATTTGAGTGCATTAAATGTCCTTGGCAGAGATTCAATATTTGCGCAGATATTTGTAAGATTAAAATGGAAATGGTGCGGGTTTTATGTTGCAAAATTATTTGTTGCCTTATTGTGGTGTTGACGATTACCACACTACTGTGTACATTAGACCGGATCGATTTGTTTTTTCGAATTCACAGATGGAATATTTAAAATTTTACAACAGATTGCGATAATTTCATTCAAAAAAAGAAAATTAATATTTTTCAATAATTAGTCAGTTTTGAAACGAAATAATTGCAATATATTTTATTACACTAAAAAGTGACACAAAAAAAACTTTCATTATTTTGAATTCGCTATTTTTTTCTGTAAATTTCAATATTTTTTCCGAATTCTTCTACATTAATTAATGTTTAAATAAAAATAGCACTTTTTCTCCAAAAGTAATAAATATTTATTGAGCACCAAGTCATTCTCATTTTTCTTTCTTTTCATCGCTGTTTTTCTTCAATTCCGATCATTCTTTTTTCAGCAAATCAACAAAAATTTTGTTCAGCTGAAAGCCGACATTTAATTTGGAAGTTATTGGAAAAAATAACAACAGTCAAAGCGGCAGAAGTTATAGCTGCTATTTCGGATACCCCCACATCCTCTCATCAGACTTCTTTTTATTACATTTCCGTAGGACTTGAACCTACGACTTTCGACAAGCAAGGTTAGCACACTATCAACTGGTTTTGGCGTTGTGTGCCATTTTCGTATGAAGGGATTACGAAAAATCGTTCCATCGTTCTGTTGGAAAAACAAAAGATCAAAAGGAAAGAAATACTATAACTACAGTGTGTCTAAAAAAATAAATCGAAAACAAAAATGAAATAGGAATAAATAAACAAAACCCAACATGAAAACAAAAACATGTGATCGGCCATTTTGAATTTTTGAAAATTGTTTTTAGATTCGTAACACGCGACCCCAAAAACAGTAGGTAGCGTAATTAAAAGATGAAAGTTTCTTGTATCTTATGAAGTCTTAGTCTTGACCCAAATCTCGGGCTTTTGACACAATCTGCATCTGCACCAAGTAAGCAGTGCAAACTGTTGTTGTTTTCCCCAGCTTCCTATTTCCATCCACAATTTAAGTGCGACTGTCTGCTAGCGGCCTTTGAGCCAAAAAAAAAAAATTAGTGTATTGTTAATATATAATTACTTTACAAAATACATTTTCGAAGTGAAGAAAAAACTCTACAAATCAAAGTAGAAGTTCAGCCAAATATTAAGCGATTAATGTTATTAATTAAATATATTTAAAAATCACCTTAAAGCCAGTAAATTGCACCCCAAGTTTTTACACTAATTGGACAAAATTTTACTTAGCATGACAGATGCCACGCCCCCCCTTTTGCAATCAACTATCTCCATATCAAATTACAATACTCTACTACAAATTTATATTTATAGAAATATGAAGTATGAAAAATTATTTTATATGCTATGACCATCCTAAGTCCAGAAGGCTTGTTAGATTTAAACTAAGCCGAACCATGAAAATGGATTTGCTGAAAATATCGACTACAGAGCCATCGAATAGATTTTTATAAATATTATATGTTTCCAATATAACCAAAATCGGACTTTAAAAAAATTTCTATTCGCATCTGAATAAAACTTTTATAATATCATCAATATTGAACCACTTAATATGGATTATCTGAATAGCTCGATTTTAGCGCCATCTAGCGGATGCATTTGTCGTAAAAATATTACTTATTGCATCTCCGTTACAAGCTTTTAATTTCTTCCTGCGAACAACGCGTTTGCAGTGCAGTTGCCGGGAATGCCACTATGCCCAGAAAGTCATGCAATTATCACGGAACATCAGACGCGACCAGATTGAGAGAACTTTTGGATTCTATAGAAACACTGGGTGTTGTTTCGTGAGAATTTAGAGATTTAGTAGCACCTTGACTGTCAAAGTATACGGGGAGGAGCGGACATTGTCAGACAGAGAGCAGCATCCATTATAGCATTATCTCGTAAAATCTGGCAACACTGCATCCGGACTGAAATTTGCATATATACATATATATATATACATATATACATATAAATATATGTCTATGACACAGATATTTTTATTCATTCTTAAATTCATGGAACCCCTTTAGTTTTGAAATAATTTATAATTTTTATCGTACAAACAATCAAACATTTTTTTTGCTATTATTTCATTAAAAATGACTACGATAGTAGTTTTGACATTGTAGGAAGGATACATTTTGGTTTGCCCGTTCCAGAAAAGAAACAATGCGTAAAAAACATGCATTTGCCAATTAGAACAAAATCAGACATTTGGGAAAAAATTTTCAATTCGAAAAACTAATCAAATAATATTAGGCATGAGTGTGGCGAAGGCATGGAAGGCTATGGAGGCGAAAAAAATCTTCGAATTCCATCATAAAATCCTGCCTATGACACGCTGCGGAACGTGTAGAATGGGTATACAAAATTTCACGACTTTTCATTAGGTAGTTTAAGTTTGATGATCGCACCACAGGACAGATTTTCATTTATATATGTATATATAGAAGATGTATAGAATACAAATATGTATATAAGTATATTAGTTTGGACAGCCAATAAAGAGAATTCCAGGGACATAGAATTTTTGGTCAAAATCGATTTTTCTTCATAACTTTCGTACTTCTTACTCGTTTCAAAAACCGTGATATATTGTTCAAAATATAATTTTGAGTACTTTATTGTTACATTTTCAAAACAACAAAAATCCATCGAGTGCTAAAACATTTGATTCCTAAGATTAGTAAAATAACCTAGCCTCAAGCTCTATAAATTATACAGACGATTCATAAATATAAGGCCAAAAATAAAACTTATTTCAAGTTGGGTAGAAATTGAGTTTTTGAACTTGGTAAGCTATGGAGACACTCCAATGCAAAATAAGCCGGGAAGGATATACAGTACTCACGAACATCTTTTCAGCGATATATGTATCTCGCTTTGGAACCAACCCTTAAATCCTCACGAAGTAAGCTTTCTATTTAGAGGGGTGGACGGTAATGGCAAACTTTTTTCTTTCATATGGGAGATCCACCACCCCGACTGATGGAAATTAAAAGGAAACTTCTTGAAATTTTTTGAACAGGTAATATTTCTTGTCGTTTCGATACCAATCTATGCGTTTATATTTGCACTCCTAATCCATACAAAACATTCTCCGCCAATACTTCTGTAAGCCTAAAGGAATTACTAAAATATACCCAGAATAAAAAAGTAGTATAATTTATAGTTTTCCCTTTCGCAGTTTTGGTTTTTTGCTTGTTTTTTTTTTTTTTAGAAAAGGATGTACTGTACAGGCGCCATTGTTTGGCTTAGTGTAAAAAAGCCACACGATAATTAATTAGATGCATTTAATTATTTGTTTCAAATAGTAGATTTATAGATATCCCGCTGCCATTTTAATTTTTAGCAATTAACACATAATTATCTTCAAGCCTAATTGAACAAAAGAGCAAAACATATTTGATACCAATCAGATGAGCGCGAACACAATAGTATTTGAATTAATGTGAAAATGAAAAAAACAAAATCTAAAATACCAAAACATACATTAGCTGCTGTAATTGACGGAACTATAAAGCCAGTAATTACTCGAGAAGCGATTATAGCAAACAAGCTGACTAGCAGCGAAAGCGGATAGGGGGGGGGGGCAAGTTTTGTTTTTTTTTTAATGTATTGGCCATATTAAAAAGCCATTAAATATAATTACGCAAATTACATTGATGAAAGTGTTTTAATGCCGGTCGCGTTTGTTATTCGTCGTTATCGGCAATTCTTGATTTTTTGTGTTTTTATTATCGCTCTGTTTTGTTTTTCATTTCTGCTACTGGCCTATGCCATTGGCTATTGTTTTTTTTTTTCATTTGTAATGAGCGTTGTTTTTGGCTTAGAGTAAATGTAAAAATTAAAAGCGATGGAATTGATTCGGTGTTAATTAAATTGGGGAGGTAAATGCAACAACGAGTGTCAACGATGTGGTCAACAGGATATCGTATAGAGTCGGAGTGAAGCGAACGATGCTGAGAAGAAAAAGCGATAGTGAAATGTGACAAGCCACTGCAGCTTCTCTTGAAAAAAATAAGTGTTAACGTTGGTTATTTAAAAAAAAAAACATAAGTTCTGAGTGGCCAGTCTTGCGATAAGCGGTGAGTGGCAGCTGACTTGCGGCGGAGGGATGTACTCGTACGAAGCTTTCAATTGACTAGTCGACTTGACTTTTTTATTTATTGCTCACATTTTGCACAGGCACAAAGTCTTGCTGACACAGCTTCTGCTATACTTACACTAATATAGCATACATACTAGGGTGGTGCAAAAATGTAAAAAATATAATATATATTTTGTTCGGGGCATAGCTTTAAACATGATGCAAAGAATGAGGTAGTTTTGTTTTATTAAACAATAGGTTACTAAGATTTTCCCGGATGTAAACTTTTGGCATGGCGTTGCTCCATCGGATATTTGTAGAATAGAGTATGGGGATTATTTACATTACGGGGTTCCCTTATGCTGATTAAATAAAAAGGTTTTAAAAATGTATTTAAATATCTTTCCTAAACGAAAAAGTTTAAAGTGCAAAGAAAACGTACAGTTTAAGAATTAAAATACTTTCGCTAGCTATGCGGAAGTGTTAAGATTTTAGACCTAATTTCAAAATTTTGTTAGCTAAAATTGCATCGATTTTTTTTAATGGTATATTTTTTTTAATGAACTTTTTTTACGTATGAATATGATATGTAAATTTTAACATTATTACCTGAAAGCCATCGTATGTCCATGAACCGAATTTCATCTCACAACGCTGATCATCGAACGGAAACCATGTGATGTCGATTTTGCAGGTGGATTTGAATATACCAGGCGGCACATAGAGACACGAACCATTATTGCGGACCACAACGTTGGTGGCGTAGGTGCCATCGAAACCCTCATCGGCACTGCAGGAAAAAAGAATACGAAAATGATTCGTAAGTCAGTAAAGTGTTGTAAGGATTTCAATTAATGTAAAAATCGTGGAACGGAACTATAAATATATATAAGAACAAGAGGTGTTCACAACTAAATAAATGATCTAAAAAATGTTGAGTTGCTTCAAAATTTAGAAATAATTATACGTTTTATTTAAGTTGCATCGCTTCTTTATTGTTAACACTCTAAAGCCCACTTGCTAGAAATCCAGAGTTAAATTTATAAATAAAGAAATAAGAGTTACTTAGTTAAATTTGTAATTTGATAAACCAGACATTGTCTTGCATCAAATAAATCCAGTAACTCGGGCTACGTACATTTTTTTTTTGACATTTGAATTTTACGAACTAATTGAAATTTGAAATTGAAATAATTTTTGGAGGTTCCAGTACAAAAACGAAATGGTTGGTCTTTAATCTCGTGGAAGTGATCGGTTCGCTTTGCCAAAGCTTTGTTAAAAGTATTGGAGCCAACGAATTAGATGCCCTCCTCATCATTGTTGTAAAAAGCGATTCGTTTCAAATTTTTTTCGTTTATTTAAAAAAAAAAATTGTTTGGCTAATTTATTTTTTATTTATTTATGACAAAATGTCACAAATTTAAACATTTAATCCTGAATTATTGCTAGGTTCAATATTTATGGTTTTAACTTTGAATTGATGCCTAATATTCTGCTGTGCAAGCAAATTTATCAGATTAACCGATAAACTCTGAGTTAAATAGATAACCTAGACCTTTAAACGAAAAAGTGCAGATTCAACATTTTATAAACGATGAACTGAATTTGTGTTTCTATTTTAATAAAAAAAATTTGTATTTTAAGAATTTTTAAGTATTTATTTCAGTATAAGTAATATATTTGTATTTAATTTTAAAAATGTGTTAATTACATAGTATTTATTTATAACAAACCGAATCCGATACTATTGACACACTAGCGGGTCCCAGAACTGCGAAATTCGATTACGCAGTGAATGTGTAGAAAAGTTTGAGTCAGAACGAAACTTGTGTAGTAAATTACATTCTGCATTTTCTTAAAATATAAAAAAGCTACGTATTTTTATTTCAATACGAAGGAGACCTAAGAATGAGTAGCTCAAAGCTTGTATGAATGTAGCTGTTAGGAAAAGAAGAAAATGTCATGCATTATTGGAATTATTAGTCATACACCAAAACAGCTAAAGCCATGAAATTTGGCACTCCTTGTCAATTATTATGTGATGAAAATGTAAAATGAAGACTATCAGAAACTGATAACTGCCATACAACTGATAGTTCAGATGTGAGGCTTTATTCTAATAAACCCGTATGTAGTTAGCTAAAACAGTGAAATTGTGTGGGCTATTTGCTTATCAATCATACAAGATCTTCTGAGAAAATCTTCCAGATTAGGTTTTGGTTGGAGACTTTAACATTTAAAGCTTTTTTGCATTCCTGGAAATGGGTTGAGCCATCTTGGATTGCATTCATTGCTAGAAAATTGTACTTTAATGCGCCTGAATAACAACGAAGTGAAATTTATTAGATATGCGAAAACTCGTACAATGACCATGATGGTATATCATTTTAATTCCATATGCATCTTTTTATTTTAATTTTTGTAGAAAAATAAAGTTCATTCCACCAAGTTAGTTTACTTTATTTTATTCTTATTCGCGATTGTTCGGGAAACTTACATTACTTTTAATTTCATTTGAAAACTAAAAAAAAAATCACCAACAGTAAAAGATCCGCTATACGTTAATGCCGTTGAAAAAATAAAATTTTATTCAAAAGAAAATTATTCTAAAACATTTCTACATAAAAATGCTTTTTGTTTTCATTTCATGTACTTTTAAAATATATCCTATATCATGCCAGATATTACTGTCTAGTCATCAGTTCCGATGAAATTCCACTCAGTAGTTTAAGAGATTACTGAGTTCAAACAGACAAGCAGAAAAACAAAAAATAAAAAAAGAAATGGTCCAAATTCTAATTTATACCCTGTACCACCTTCGGTAAATAGTTTAAAGAAATTTCCACACACAGACACGAATTCTCTACAGTTTTATTATAGCTTAGAAGAAGATATAGAGAGGGAGAAAAAATAGATTGTACTTTAAAATAAATATTTTTGCTCTAAGAATGCAGTAATTTAAAAGAAATTTTTTATATTCATTACAAGTACGAAGGCTAAGGCTGTCATTTCTTTACTTATTCAAAAATTAGTTGATTCGCAAATAAAAGCGGTGCACAGCAATTTTTTTTACATTTTTGGTAGCCCGAAAATTGTATTTCGGAAAATTCTTGAATTGCTTTGGCTGAGATCAAATAAAGAGGGTTCGGGTTCGCTTCTATATTTATTATCAACTGATTGCCTCTCGCTTCTCCTTCTTACCTTAATACAATTTATAACGTATTTAGGAGTAAACCGTTTGTATTTGGATTTGTATCTTATCCTTTAAGGGGCTGAAATTAAGGCAATTTTTTTCTTACAATTTATGACTTTTTATATGGCATAATAGTAGTTTAATTTTATTTGTGGTCAGTTGCTGATTTTCAGTAAGACTTTTGTATTTTATTATTGCCTGCCTTTGTTTTTTTTTAGATTAAACTACAAACAATTTTTGTATACATTACTCAAACAACAAAATCTTGAGCTGCACTCAAAGGTTGTTGATTTCGAGTCTGCCGATTGCCCGGTCCTTTTGAATATTCTAGAAGTTAGAAATAAGAAAGTTAAGTCAAAGAATAACAAGTTTTGTGCCAAATAAAATAAAAAGAAAAAAATGCAATATAAATGCGGAATTGTCTCTGTCGTAGTTGCTGAATCCACACTGCTCAAAATTGGCAAATAAAAATACTTATACACAAAGAAAGCAATAAAGGACTAAAGTATATTTGACAATTACTTAAGAAGTTTCAAATACTTTTTTAGGTAAATGTACCCTGTGGGAAACCAAATTAATTTTAAAGTATTTTAAAACTATTTTTTTTTTCAATGAGAACTAATTACCATTGCATACAACAAACTGATTTATTTAACATGGCGATGCCAGAGGAAACTGAAAATCATCCCATCTTGAATTTCAAACTAGCACGCAAATGAGAGTATAAAAACGAAACTGTTTCACGCTGCATTTGTATTAAATTAGTTTAAAAGTAGTTGACAAAAGATTAGTTTTAAAATATGTTTTTTTCATGCAAGTGACTTATTTCTTCCGACAGGGCGGTGATTGTAAAACGTTCGCTGTTAATGTTTCGCAAATATGTTTTCAGTTTCCGAATTGTAGAAAACGATTTTTCAGCAAATTTTTCCATAAAGCTTTTGATCACGTAGATTATAATACATGAATGAAATTGAACACCCAAAAGCTACCTGACTGAAAGTGGAACAACGGCAAAGCTGTATAAATACAACTCTTTTTATTTTTATCAATTCGGTTTTATTGTCTATTTTTTCGGCTCTTCCGACCTTAAGTTGAAAAGCGTGCGGAGAAAAAAATCAAATAAGACTACTCAACTTTCATCGACTTACTGAATGCTCTTCGAATTTATCCCTAACATTTCGCCGATTCCAGACTCAGGATATGTTTTTTTTTTCAGCCGACGTCAACAAGACGAATTTAATGCTCGGCCTTGCAAAATTGCACGGACTCCTTCTTCCGAACGCGCTTAACTTACTTGGCATTTGATTTTTGACATTGCCATGATGACCACATAACGAATAGGGAAAAATAATTTTTTCCTTTTTTGTTTGTTTTATCGGCGATACTTGTTTAGGGTGAAAGTAATTTTGGGGCTCTCATTTAGCTAAGGGGAATGAGTAACTTATGATACTTTGACAGCATCAGTGGTACCCTCGTAACCACGTGCCCATGGTGAGTGGAAATCATCATTATGCAAAGAGAAGTTAGCGAAAGGATAAAAATTTCCTATGGTTTTTTATGGTGTGTACATTTTGACGCTGGTGGCAGCTATTCGCCACATATCTACACATATTTCCTTCCATAATATAGTCTCGGTGTTAATAGGACTTCTTTTCCGAGAATCCAACGCGATATAAAGGATACAACCTTTCTTTTGGGGCGTGCCAACGAATGAACACTAAGTATTGGATCTTCATATCATCAAATCCCGAGTGCCGAGTGCTTACTTACAGTCTGCGGAAGATAGAAAGCATACACATTTTTCCTTAGATATACTTTTTTCATACATCTTTACGATTTTTTGTATGGTGCAGAGGCAAGCGTACCCTGGGGTCACCCTAGCAGGAAATGGTGAAAATGCTGACGCAAATTAGAAATAGCATCCGCACGTAACATAACATATGAATACAGAACATGTAGTAAATTCTAAAGGATCAAAGAGCGGAAGACTTCAGTGGAAATCAAACAACATTTGAATGCTGTGTTCGGGCATTATTCTTTTTTGTGTTACACCGTAAAGGAAGTGGTGAAAAATGTCATTCGGTATTCTTGGATGAAAACAAAAAAAATTGTAGAGAAGATAGTACCGGATACCACAGATAGGGTAATGCAAGGTAAGTTTCAAAATTTGAGACTCTAGTTAATTTCTTCGAAGGATAATTTTCTAGATCTTTGTAATGTTCTAACGGTTTTCCAAATATGTATTTTGAGGTGATTATTGAAGTATTTAAGAGCAAAAAGGGCAAAAAGGGCAAAAAGGGCACTCTGAGGTGACGAGACAAATCCAATTAAAGTTGATCGGCGCGCATTTCGAAGCAACTCTTCGCATTTTGCTGACCCATATACTCTTAAAATATTATACTCTGCGTTTGTCCGGTCCAAATTAGATTATGCTGCTTTTATTTGGAGGCCTTATCATGCAGTTCATATAAATCGTGTTGAGAGGGTACAAAAAATCTTTATACGGTTTGCTCCGTATTCTCTCAATTTCTCAGATCCGACTCCTTCGTATGAATCTCACTGTCGATTGATTAGTCTTTTTCCATTAAGTGATAGAGGAACTCTTCTTGCACTATCTTTTATCTTTGACCTTGTCAATGGTAAAATTGACTGCCCTACTCTACTAGAAAGATTAGATTTTAATATTCCTTGCAGAAATTTTCGTCGTCTCAACATTTTTCGTATTGGCTTTTGCAAGACAGTATATAGTGCCAATGCTCCAATAATTAGATCGTTATCTGAGTTAAACTATTTCCCAATTTTTTTGGATTTCAACCTTTCTGGTATTATTATTTATTTCATTCATTCGAACGCAATTAAAAAATTATTTTCTTTGTAAAAGATAAGTTGAATACTATACAATTGTTTTATATATGTATGTACATTAAGTTTCATTAATTGAGTTTCAATATAAATTTTATAAAACTCCATATATACTAAGATTTTGGATTGTTACTATATTTTAATCTTAAATGTCTGTTCTGCACTAGTGTTAGACATTACTGAATAAATAAATAAATAAATAAATAAATAAATCTCAGGATATCATCAGAATAATGTTTTGAATAACAATAAATCCATTTACGAGCATAATTATTTGTTTTTATTTGCCTATCAAAACAACTCACGTATATATGAGACAAGGAAAAACTATTTTCTACCACATTTTTTTCATATGAACAAAATAAAACTTTTATTCAGTAGTGCGATTGACTAACTTTAAACTATCCGACAATCGCAATTATTGACGACAATATTTGTCGTCTGCACTAACGATTGTGCGATTCACTGACTTATTCTTAACGACACTTGAGAGAGACACTGTATTTAATCAAAGTGATAAAGAGTGGCACCTCTGTCAAACTAAATGTCAAAATAAGCGAAAAGCACAAAGAGGAATAGAAAAAAAAAACAAACGAATGCGTGCTGCCAAATATAAATTTGAGTTTTTATTACATTTCATTAAAGTGAATTAAAACATTAGTTGATTTACACAACTACAAACATTTATGATTCTTTTTATATCCTGCAATGTTCCATTGTAGCAGAATTTCGGACTCTCCTCTGAGTGATTTGGTAGAATAGTCATCAACTCGACTCCAAGGAATAACCGGAAATATGCTACGGTTCTCGTTTTCCAAATTCGTGTTTTGCTCCAGCGTATTTAGGATTTACATACATATATTAATTTTTTTTTAAATTAGAATCATTTATCTATATATTAAGACTAAACTATATTTTTTCGTTTTTTATACTTGGATCCTTGATAAAAGTTTGCATTTACCTTTTGCACATTAATTGAATGGATCTGATGGTGGTTGGCATAAACCTCCTCATGATTCTTTGGTGGCAAAATTGATATATGCGTGCAATCGACGGCCCCAATAGTGCCTCTCACAAAAGGTGGCGACGCTAAAGCAAACATTTCATTAGCAGCTTGGCGTTCAAGTTGGGTCATAGGAAGTCTCACTTTCTGGCGAAACAATGAATCATTGATTGCATTCTTACGCAATGAATGCCGGCTTACGAATGACTGGCTCATGGATATTCCCCATTGCTCAGTTACGGGTCGTTGATAGCAATCAGGTGCAAAGAATCTCAAAGCCGCAAGAACCTACCAATATAAAAGTAAACAAAAAAGCATATAGGCTTAAAGATTACACGAGCTACCAGTTTCTCAGTCGATTTTGCTGCTATTCGGGAGCCTCTTCTTTGGTTGTCAAGCTGAAAAATTACGTATTCGCCAAGTCTTTAGATAACCGATACAGCTTCTGAAATTTTATTGCTTTCAAATGAAAGGGATTGTCCACTTCTCAGAGTAAACGCCGATCCACTGCTGGAGCGCATATTGCTTCGTCACCTCGTTGTAAATCATGTGCCAAATATTAAAGCGACATTATTTAATGTTCCAGTTTTAATTTTAACAAAAGTTGAAATCACGAATTTTCTCTTTCTCGATGGAGTTAACAATATCAAATTTGTTGCCGTTTAGTTTTCGATAATCGATTAGCTAACGACAACAGCTGATCCGGCGATAGCGAATATCGTTAAAAAATGGTTACTGAATACCAAATTCGTTAAGATCAGTTAACCATGCGAATATCGTTAAAACCAATTAGTGAATCGCATTACAGGTTAAATTTGTAGGACCGCACCTAGGATGAAGCTCAGTGACGGTAATTCAAAATTTGAAGAAAAACAAAGAATGAAGAACTCAAAAACATTTTGTTCTTAGAACTTCAATAATCGGCGAAAAGTTGGTAGGTGGTAACTAGTGACTTACATTATCCACAAACTATATGTATTATATGTTATATTTTAAATACACATACATATGCACATATGTATAGAGGAAATTCGTGGATGTGTAGGTGAATTTTGCACTCTGCGAAAAAGTTTTCGTATTGTGACGATTTTTCGCATTCCTCTACTTATTTGTTAGTCTGAAAGAGCGAATGAAAGAAGGAATGAATGAATAGAAACGAAGGAAAATGAAATGAAATGACATCGCTCCAAGCAACTTCAGCTGCTTCAACTGACAACAATAACAACAATAACAAATAACAATGAAACCAAGTAAATAGACGCACAATAGTTACTAGAACAACACCAACAACAATAAAAGAAATTGCAAAAACCAAATAAAAATTTTTACAAAAGCTAGTTCAAAACTACAAGTTACGAGCTTGTTGACAACAAAAACAACACTTTGAGATAATATTCACGACGTATGTATGTATGTAGGTGGGTAAATAGGAAAAGTGCACTCGAAGTACGGAGGCAAGGAAAAAAGTAATAACAACAGGAAGTTCATTTAATGCGACTGACGACAGATCCAAACGTGAGTGACATACAGAAGAGAGTGTAAGTGAAAAGCGCGCGTCAGTGTGTGTGTGTGTGTGTGTGTGTGTGTGTATGACATACATGTCACGGATATTTGTGTAAGAAAGTCAAGGTTTGCAAAACGCAAAAAAAAAGTGAAGAAGAAACAATAAAATGACAAAGTTTGCAGAAAAAGTGTAAATTCTTTTCGGCATGAAAATGCCGCCAAAGGGCTGTACTCAGGAAAAGGGTAGCACACGTATCGCATCGCGGTTTGACTTGGAGGTTGTAGACAACATTTAGCAAGGCGGAATAAGCGCTAATTTCGGAGAGGGTTTCATTAAGTATGCCACGTGCATAAATGGTGAAAGATAAATATTTGTACAATTTCGGATTAAAAAAAATCTGGTTCAGGGTTCTGCAATAGTAGCAAATTAATTCGAAATGCAATGTGCTTTACATTATTTAGCTTGGCTTAAAAAAACGCTAGCTGCAGTGCGTTCGCGGCGAATTCAGCATGTCACCCGAACGTATGGATGTGAGTTGGGACATTAGACCAGTCCTATTGCAGTTTATATGGAGCATGATGCCCCAATTTCACATTATAGTCTGCCATTAGGCTAAGAACAACCTAGCATTTGTTTTTTTTGTGAAAATACACCCTGACCACAAATAATTCGTACACAGAAAATTTTCATTGTAGTTAAATTGTAAAAAGACGCTAGTTCTATAAAAATAACTATTTATATTTTATTGACTGGTCATTAAAATATCCGTCGTATATAGTAAGAAAAATAAAACTTTTGGAGCAGCAACAAAAAAAAAAATGTGTACTTTATTCACGAGTACTCAAAAAGATGACGAAAAAGTATGACTATTAATAATTCTTACATACCCAGCAACGAACAAGATGATCTCATAAACGAAAGTGTAGAATCGTATGAAAATTGATGAGCTCTTTGTATTTTGCTTCTTGAAAAAATTATTCCAACATTGGCATGCTATTGGCGGTAATGGCGAGCCGGCGTCTTTTCATTCCCCGTAATTGGTTAAATCAGCGAAATAGGTACATATTAGGCATGCGACCTAACAATCCCCATATTGGGTTAAGGAAGCGAAAAACAAATTACAAATACATTGCTTTAGAATGCGAAGTCGCATGTGTAATTTGTATTTCGCTGCTTTAACCCACCACGGGAAATGCACAGTCGCCGTTAGAAGCAAAAGAGGAAGCGCTTCCAGATTTTTTGCTGAGTAATGCAAAACTTCCAGTTAATAACTGGTTATGTCTCCATTTGCTTCTATTACTGCTTCAATTCGGCTTTACATACTCTTTGTTAAATGTTGGCAGTCATCTGGAGTAATTGGTTTCCATATTTCCAGAATCTTTTGCTTCAAGTGATTCACTATTCGTTGGGTGTCATTTCTCAACACTGACTCAATCACGTTTAAATCAGGACTCGATAACGGCCAATCTAGAACATTTATTGAACGTGAGTGCAACTAATTTCGAAGAAAACTTTCTTCGAATATGTGGACATAAGCCGCAACTTTTACGGTGTCAGTAATAAAGTTTAATATGAAACTCAACGGTACATTTTAGGCAGTCTCTATGCTTCACATTTTCTCCGAATGACTCTTTTCCTATCATCACCGACATAAATATCAAATTTGGATTCATCACTGAATATTATGGAATCCCATTGCCGTTGTACCTACAAACATTTGTCCTTAGCCCATGCGAGTCGTTTCTTCTTTTGATTTTCGGTTAAAAGTGTTTTATCTTTAACCTTGGTAGCAAATATAGAACCTGTTAAAAATGCATGTCCATGGCTTTAAGTGCCCTCTTACCTTGGGAATTCCATAACCTAGTTTTTTTAAATTTATTCTGGTTCATTCGCGCCCAATAAGTTTTTGAATAGCTTTGGACCATTCTACAGCAAGATTTCTAACTGTGCCACGTCTGGTTCTTTTTGTTATGGTTGATAATGTCCAAATATCACGTGCCGCCAACTTGGAATGTCTCCTACATTTCGAGATATCATTGTTTTTTTTTTTGCACAGATTTCAACACATAATGAGTCTTAACTTACACTCTTTGCAATAGCACCTTATAAATCTCCTAATTTTGTTCTGAAATAGGGCTTCCTCGCACCATGATTGTGAAGAATGAATGTCTGAACCACAACGGACTAAAGTAAACTATAAAATGACAGTTTTCTAATTGAAAGAAACGTTAGCTGTTATTCCATACATTTCTGTCATTGCTGTCTTGATGAAATATTTCAATATTGTGAATTACTTTTACCAAGGCGAATCCATACAAGGTGGTGCTATAAATACAACTACACAATTCCTATGTATTTTGTTTTTGTTTCTGCGTAAGATTTGTCAAAATTTAAATACATTTTGTTTGTGCTTTTATGGCTTTTGAAAGCTCATACGCCAAAGCAAAAACAAAATACCTGTAGGTGAATAAAAAAAATCAAATCAGCCATGGCACATTAACCAGGTAACAGCATTAGAAAAAATACAACCCTGCCATGTATTTTGTTGTTGCAAGTGGCCCATCAATCGTCAACATAGAAGTGCCAAATTTGGCGTGTTTGACAATTCAATAAGTAAACAAAACGCACACCACAAACATACACTTGTAAAAGTAAATTGATCCTTCTATTTTAAAACAGAACATCAAAGACGATGGTATATAAAGCGAAGGAACAGAACTGGGCATTAGGTTTGTTCTTTGCGCTCCTTTAATGAGGTCGGATTCCAAAAAGTGATCGGAACAAGCCCAACCACTTACAGGAAGTTCCACGCCACATGCTCTGTTCTAATTGGATCTTCTCCACTGATCTTGCGGAACCTTAAAAAAGTTACAGCCTTTCCCTCTCCTCTTATTGCAAAGAAAACATTTTGCCATTTCTGAATATGTAAATATAATTTGGATATGTAATATGTAAACAATTTGTTTTCATCTATAATCAAAACAAATAATAGTTTGTTATGATAATATGTAAACAAACTTTGACAGCTGATGAACCACTTCGAATGAAAAAAATCAAAAAATCAACCCTGTTGCTTTTACCCTCTTATGCCATCACCTTCTATAAATTCGCCTTGACTTTTACTGTACGAATTAATAGTAGTGATCTATGTAAGGCGAATTCATACAAGGTGATAGCATCCCATAAGCTCAATGATTGTTCTTCTCTCCGAATTCGCTAGGTTGTTTTGTTTACACAAACAAAATCCATAAGCAAACTGGGCAAATTCAGATTTTGATATTCCACACGCAAAATTACACTAAAAAAATACACAGTGGATTCGCCTTGTTTATCTTGCTATCACCTTCTATGGATACACCTTGGATCTATGTTTATTAATACTTACATATTTGAATTGTTTGCTATTATTGGCTTACCTAATTTATTTATATTATTGCATTCGAAAGACAACTTAGTTAGCAATAAAATGCAAATAACACCTTTAAAAAGAAATCGAATTATTTGTGCTTAGGGTAGTACTCTATAATTAATTATAATTAATTTGTTATATGAAGAACGATTGTAACCATTTGGCTCTCCAAGTACTGCACTCATTTTAAAAATTATTATTTTTTAAATGAATCATTTTCGAAAGAAAAATACAGTGTCATACTCAGTTTTTTAATTATCTGAAGAAAATGTACATTACTCCCCATACAAAAAAAAAAATTGGTACTGTTTTTCCATCAGAGTTTTGAAACCTATTCTATTTTAAGATATCAACCAAAATATTTCACATTGATATTAAGATTTAGGTGAGCTATATATTTTTTATAAATAGAAATTTGTTCCAAATATTTGCTCGAAAAAATTATGTCAGATCATAAAACCGTTTAAGTTTAAAAGTTCTGCATACAAATATTTAAATATTTGTAAAAATTAATAAACCCCAGCCAATTTTTTAAACTAAAATATTTGCTCTTTTATAAATAAATTTCGTCAAAATTTTGTGGAGATAAAATAATGTGCAGAGCGTTTTTGGTTATTTATGCTAGCCAATCTCAAAACGATTGTTTTTCCGACAGAGTGAAAAGTTGGAAAGGGATAATGAAAAATCGTTCCAATATAGAACCGATTTTATCGGGATGTAGATTGATGGAGAAAAGGTTACATTTTTGGTTGCTTTCGATTAAAAAATGTTATTACTTAATATGAATAAAAAATATAATCACCAAGTTCACTACAACCCATAAATAGCTCTCCTATTACTCAATCCATTTAAGAAGACTGATAAACTCTTGATGTTTTGTTAGCTATTTATTTATGTCGATCACACAAAGTCTACTATGAAAATCATCAACAAAGGTTGCTCAAAGCTGAGGTTTTACTTTATTTGTAGTTGTTGTATTGTATTTGCAATTTACAATTTAATAATTTTTTGTAGTTGATTTTTTTTTATATTCATGAGAGGTAGAGCCGAAAATATAATGGATTTTATTTTCTAGGTATTTACTAATTTCTTTTGCTATATTTCTTGCTAATTTATTTTAAAGACATTTTATGGAAACTTCTAAAGATCTTTATGCATTCAGGGGCAATATTTGCAAAATAAAAATCTCTATGTGTTTCTCATGAGGCGAGGATGATTTTATAAATAACTACGTTTACAATTTTTTATGTAGTCTAGTAAGTAGTGCTACCGTCGGAGTGATCATTAAAATGAAGAAATTCATACGAACGTGTTTTTTTAAAGAGTTAATATTTTTTAATTGAAAAGAAAGTAATTTAGTTTGGGTAGAAAAAGAATTCCTACTTTACATTTTACGATTTTTTTTTGCATTAAACTATGAGCAGCCTTTTCCATTTTATAGTATGTTTCGAATGCTTTTTGCAAATTACTAATACTTCGAGTTCAAGGGAAATGGACCGCTCTTACCAGTTCTATTCCTTTTACCTTTTTCTCTACACAAATGATAATTTACATTATATGAAGGTGTTTTTTTTTTGGTAAAAAATTTAATTTCAAGTTATTCCAATTTAATTACACGGTGGAATCGGTGGAGTCTAATTCCTTAAAAGTGAGAACAGGAATGCTGTTATTCCCGACTATTTTGTGGCCCTTTTCAATGAAATCTTGATTGAAAATTGAAGGAAATATTTGGTGAAATTGGCCAGACAATTGGCTACCGAGATCGACCGATCTAACGACTCTGGAGTATTTTATCTGGGTTTACGTGAATTCATTGGTATAGGCGAACGATCTTTTGGACGCCTTATAAAACAACATTCTGCTTTTGGTTGAATTCGTATGGCTAATTTACCATAAGCCTGGAATATATATATATAATTATTATATATATAGTTATTAATTTTCATACCAAAATTATACAATTTATAACAGCTACAATGTATCCTTCTTTTGACATCGATGTTGTAATAACCGATTGCCCAACTTCTACCCTCGGTTTGGGAACTATTTAGATGATATGTTCGGAGAATATGGAAGTATATATCACTAGTTACATAATTAGAGCCAGTCCATGCGGTAGGGTAAAAAATATGTTACTGATCTACAGGGCATCTACTTTAGAGCCTGGTATAGCCCTCATAGCGATAAAGATAAATACTTACTTGGGTGGTTTTTTGTATAGTAAGCTAATCTGTAAGAGCAAAAGAGATATGAATGTCCTTTATGTCGGTAATAGTGCATTGTATATTAGGTATATTGACATGGCAGTACTAGCCTCCTCTTATTTCTTATGTGTCTTCGGATAAATCTACAATAAAAGAAATTTCACCAAAATACAAAGTGTGATATGTATGATAACTACAGGCTCTGAATTAGATCGTAGAGTACTGAAGTAGTAGGGCATACTGAACAGTAAATCAGTTCTCAAATAAGATTTTCGACAACCAAATTTTGCTATCGTTGGGAAAAACAAATTAATAGCATTAAAATATTACCTTTAGCATTGAGTATAACTTTACCAGGGCGTAGGTCGCATAGCGATGCCTGAAAATGGAGATCGAATCCTTTGCGATTCGTTAGGCAACTCAATCGGATGTGTAGGAGAGCAAATTGCGTAAATTTAGTATAAGAAGGCACTAAGTCTGGACTTTTCGTGGGAAGAGCAGGAGGACAGTGATTAAGACCTAAATTAATTCAGCTTGTAGCCGAGTGATAAAATATACGACTGGAGCAATGTGGTTGTTCGCAATCTAATTTAAGTCCTCGAATAGTATTGATTTTTGGGGGTTTAAAGATCAGATTTTCGATGAATAGAGAAATCTGTAAGGAACCATAATTTAATAGACTACTGTTCTAAATAAATAAAGGTAGAATTTTTGAGTTCTGGGTTTCATATTCTTAGCTTTAATGAAATAGTTAAATTTCTTAAATGCCTTCGTATAAAAATCAAAAAAAGCAAAAAGAAAACGAGCTGTCACAATGTTCTGCATTTAAAATCTGCCACCCTCCTCTGGAATATTTACCCAAAATATATTTTGCAAAGCGCTGCAGTGCTGATATTGACTTGCCTATGGAAGACTGATGATTTATGTGTAATATCAACTATGCCAATGTTCTATGGCCAAGCCCACATGAAAAGCAAACGAAAAAGAGGTGCGAAAAAAAACAAGAAACTAAAAAAAAGAACAGAATTGCTATAACATAACCAAGGCAAGCGGAAAGGCAATCGAAAATTGTCCCAAGCACATTCACACAGACAACAACAAACATGTGCGGACCCAAGTAAATATACGTATATTTGTGTAAATGTAGATGTGAGAAGAATTATTGAAAATAGAAAAATGGAAGCATTGAAGTGATACTTAAATGCGCATAGCTATATCGGAGTATGAATTTAAGTCATTGAGTGTGTGTGTGTGTGTGTGTAACGGATTAAAGCAATTTATGTCGCTGTAAGCGCTCCAGTGATTTAACAACGCCCTCCTATTTTTTACTTCGCCTTAAATGCGCGAATTAACACGACACTGCAAATCTATGTGCGGATAGCGCCACAAATCCGCAGTATTGCTTACAACATCCATTCGTTCATTCATTCACACTTGCATAAATAAATAAATATATATATATATATATATATAGTATATATGTGGTGTACATTTATTTATGTAGGGCTGTGTTCGCGTGCATTTATTAAGGACCAAAGCTCGAGAGCTGTGCTCGCTGTTTTCGCTGTTTGTGTAAATACGTGGGCGGAAAGAACGAAACAATATGCGTAATTAATGTCGATGTTGGCTTAAAGTTTTCAATGAAATATTAATTACGATGCGTTCGCCATTTTACCAATACATGCAAATACAAATGTATGCCGCCATATGATAAATGACATAATATTAATGTTGCAATTGGCATTGCTACTCTGCGGAGAAGTGCACTATTTATTTCTGAACTCATGCCAAGGGAGCGATGATTAGTCCGGTTTTTATTTCTTTTTTACGAAGACTATTGTGGCGCATCATTCAGTTGCATCGGTGGCTATATTGCTTACACAATGTCGTTGAACATTTTGCTTTCTTTTCGGTTTCTTTTTAATATTATACTCGGTAACTATGAAATGAGAGTTTATGTTTTATGTTTCAAATGGTTTTTGAATTTATTTGAAGAATTTATTTGAGAACAAAAATGGATTAAATATTGTGCCAATGGACAAGTTTTATACATAAATATTTACAACACATCTTTATTCAGCTACAATAAAAAGGAGGTTCAATTCGATGACTTATGCCTTGCGCACCAACTGGACAATTTACACATAGGACTTGAAAGGTAATTCAATACGCCCCACAATATACGCATCACTTTTCCATAGACTTCAGCATCTTAGTTATTTTTTTGTGTGAAAGAAATTTGACAGGAGGAAAAAACAACAAACGAACTTTGTGTCAATTTTTCCGTCTGTGTTAAAGCTTATTTTTCTGAAAATAATCAAGCTACGTGGATAAATAAAAAATTTAAGGTAAAAAGTATAGGAGCCTTATGTGCAAAGCTATAAAATTTGGCATGCATTATTATCAAATAATCTTAGCAGCTATCACTGAGTCTACGGTATTAAATTTTTCATTGATCGCCGAAAAAGCTAACATCGTATCCACCATAGTGCGAATGCACATACTAATATACTTTTATACTTTTATTCTTTTTATACTTTATATACTTTTTCGAGACTATTCGGACTCTTCTATGTAATTTTCGTAAAACCTCCCAAAATTGTGCTACGATGGATTCAGGGATTGGTCTGAATAATAATTGGGCTCTTCTTCTACAAATCATATTTTTGTGAGAACGTTTTTTATGGCAGAAATTCACTCGGAGGATTGATATTGCCTGCAGAGGGGTGACCGCTGTTAGAAAAAGCTATCCTATAATTTTAAATGTTAAAATCTTATTCGTTATTTTTGAATTCATACATCCTATGAATTGAAATTGTAAACTTTGTTCAAAATTAAAAAAAAAAAACAACTTAACACAACTTTAAGAAACTTTTTGGGTATGCGGTTTTTCAACTAATTTAATTCTACTTTCGTTGATTTCTGAAAATTTTTTTTCTAAAAATACATTTTTTACAAATGCTATAGGAAGAAATTGCCATTTTCTCAAAAACATGTGTTTTTTTTTAATCAGCGGTAATTTTGAGATATTTCAAAATTTTGTCCCTGTTTTGGGCGAACGAATCAAATTATTTATGAAATTTTTGTTACCTTCAAATTCCTCTATCAGGGATTAGGATTGTTCATCTTGTTCGTAAGATGTATTTGATTAAGTGGAACCCATTCAATACAATTGGAGTAACAGAAATTTTATAATATCTCGAAAACTTATCCAAATAAAAAAGTAATTCGGGCTTCGAAATCACCAAGAAATTCTACATAAAAATTTAGTTTGTGATATACAGTGTAAATTGTAAAAACAATTAACGGTTTATTATATTATAAGAATTTACTTATATAGATGCATATGTAAACAGTTTTTCACAGATCTGTTTTAAATACTTAAGGAACAAAAAATGTGCCTACCTCTATGGTTCTGGTAACAAGCAAGATTGTTAAAAATCGTCAGGTTACCAATTAACCACCATAGTGAAACTATTTATGGGTCGAATAAATAAGTAAACTATACTTTTTTAAATGAATTAAAAATCGGCCTGCCATTGTTATCGCCAGCTATATAGAGCCAATACCAATAGCTGATTTTGTTCCTATAGATTTGTTAGTTTTATTGGAAAGCCCATTGTCCTCAGCAAAATTCTGAGTATTCCATACTGGTCGTAAAGCCATTGACGTCTGGACTATCTTCAGAAATGAGTATTAAAACCTAATGGAATTATAAAATGTTTTGTCAGAGTCCTCTTTGGCCAAGTGCATAGATATTTCACTTCCAGATATTCCCTAGATTTTAACGGTGTGCATAACGAAGCGAATAAAAGCCCGGACACACTAACGGAATTTATGGGTAATTTTTAATTTATGAGAAAATTATTAGGAAACTAAGTAATTTCGCCTTGTAAAATCTATCAATAAACTCAGATGAAATGAGATACTTTATCATAAATCTAGTACGAAATCACGAACAAATAATGTCGGCTTTAAATTTTATCGACAAAAATCGAAAAATATAAATATATTCTCCCATAACCACAGTGGAAGAGGGCATTTCACTCAACTGTGATCTTAAATTTAAAAAAAAGATATATAATGACAATAAAATTTAAATATATTGAAAATGTGCACCAGCTCTTACATTTGTATCATCGATCAAAGAACTACAGAGCTGTCAAGATAAATAAGGAATAGCAAGCGTGGACGCACTTGGTTTATGCGAAGTAATTTGGATAAAAATTCGAAATAAAAATAATATATAAACTAGTACTTGACTAGTACAAGTTCTGGTCAAAATCGTACTAAGTTTGCTGTTGTCGAAACAGCGCAAGCGTTGAACTAAAATAATACTAGATTTGTATCGAAATAGAACGCCAAAAGTTGTTATTTTTATTTACAAAAACTTATTTTCAAAAGTATATGCACATATTTACGTATGTATGTATGTATGTGTGTGTGACAATTAATTGGCATGCCGATTTAGTTTTAAATGCAAATTCCGTTATATGTATGTATGTAAACACTGCGACATTTAATGCCATGAATTGAAAATATTCGAACAACTAGATACGAGCATGTTTTGCGTTCATTGCCAGCTTCACAATTAGCATTGTGTGCGAGTTTCATTCTAAATATGTAACACCCAAAATAATTAGCGATGGTGATTAAAAAATATTCTAATTATGTGCAACATATTCACTGAAACTTCATGTGAATGAAGAATAGATAGGCATATAGTATGTAGTTCAAGAATCATGTGAGATCCACAAAGTAGATAGACAGGTTAGACAAAATCCTTTAAATTTTACTTTTCATTTAACCTACACAAACATTATTGGGCGTATTCGAATTTATTATATTATGATTATAGTTTTGCTATTCGTATCGATAAGGTTATCAATTTCTTTAACGGCGTTATTCAAATATTTCGTTCAATTTACATCTGACATGGCGTATGAGCAACACAGGAAAATTGTCACATTCAAAATGAAGCTTTCTCAATAAAAATTTGAATAACAAAAGGATATGAATAGTAAAATGTTGTCAAAGTACAATTTTTCTATACCACAAAATGTTGATTATTGCGTGCTTTATTATTGCATTCACAAAGATATGCCGATCCCAAGGGTTTAATTCTAGCACACAACTGCCCATTTTATTTTAGAGTTTTTGTATACAAAACGCATAAAAGCAAATAGAGGATAACAAAGAAAAATTTTAGCTGTAGTTAAAATTTCCTATGAATTCCTTTTCTACTCTTACTACTCGCTTCTACTGTTGGCGAGAATCTAAAATGAAGGTATAAGTAAATATTTTACAGTGAATATAAATATATAGAGTTTGATGCTCCGAATTAGAGTTTCATGGAATTTAATATACGTTTTTATTATATAAATGCTTAAATTTCTAAAATGTCTTAAACACTGAAATAATGGATGTTGATAAAAAAATTATAATACGTTTAAAACTCTACTTTTAAGATACAGCTGTTTTTTTGGGGGGTTTTTATTTTTGCATAAGCTATGTAGCATCAAGTACTTGCACTCCAGTTACACTATCGAATTGAAATAATCAAAGTAATGTGCTAATGGTAGACATAAAAGAGTATTTATCGGTTTGAAATCTTTTGAGAAAAAATCCATTGCTTTTTTTATATTTTCTTTTTTTTTCTTTTTCCTTCCAAAATATAAAATAATAATAATAAATTCAAGAGAAATAACACATCCCGCAGATTTTCGCTGCAACTATAGTGCTTATCATATTTATACGACATGGACTTATTGAGAAGTTTCGACACTCAATTTTTTTTTTTTTAAATATTTAATTAATTTTTAAACTTCACTTCCGTGACACGGCACTTTTGTAAGGTAAAACAAGCATACCTATCACTGTTCATAAGTACATATAGATGTATGTGTGTGTATGTATATGCATACATGTATATGTACCTATAATGCTTGGAAGCGTTTCAACACTATTTCTGGACCATTCGGGAAATAGTTCTGGACCACTTCGGATAAATTTTGGGACTAGTTATTTCATTTCGAGATCATTTTGGGTTTAGTTTATCATGTATTTGGGCGCATTTGAGGACTAGTTCAAGACTTGTGTTGATCAATTTCAGGAGTGGTTAGTTAGCCGTTTGAGAGTAGTTTGGATCTACTTCGGGACTAGTACCGTTTCTGATAGAGCAGACACGTAAAAATATAAATACAAAAATAAAGGACTTCAGCAAGCAATCCATAAAATTGAAGGTATTATAATAACAAGCAGGAAGAAAAAAGAATACACAACATTAAATGCAGATACATACTTGGAACTATTCCAGCAGTGAGGTAATAAGGTGTGATGACAGATGCTTGGCTATCGTTCAAACCTAGGAGGTCCTATCAAAAACAGAGGAAACTTTTGACAAAGGCAACGCAATCGGTTTTTGTGTATGCAGCCCCTCACTCAAGCATAAGTTTTGTTGCGATTGTTGGTATAATATCTGCAGGTATACCAGCTAATGAATTCCAGAAATTCTGTCTGTCATCCCAAAGCAAATAAAGAGCTACCCGAGATTGTGGTCGAACGCAAAAAATTGCAAGCCTGGGTCACAACTTTTTCGGGACGCCGGAATTTCAGACTCATTCTGAGAATCGAAGCCTAGATAAGAAGATCGCATGGCGAAGTAGATTTCTGTATAACTCAACTGCTGAGTGGCCGGCCATGGCTGTCTCAGACAATACCTGTGCAATTATGGTCCTGATAATACTAATACAAACATTTGAGCTTCGTGTGGAAATGTGCCGGAGATTGTGAAACATATCTTTTTTGAGTATCCGTAATTTTTTTTTTTTGAAAGAGAGAAAATAAGCGATGTAATACAGGTTTATCCGAACCCAAAAAACGTAGTCTCACGCAAAATCTCTTAGTAAAGAAATAATAATGGCTTTTGATGTGGTGCCACAAATTGAGGCAGCTACAATTTGATGCCGACTCCGAACGGTAAATGATTTTTGTGAGAAGTTTTTTTCATGGCAGAAATATACATGGAGGTTTGCCAGTGCTTGCCGGTGACCGCTATTAGAAAAAACTTTTCTATAATTCTTGATGTTATATGCCTCGGCCAGGATTCGGACACACGACTCGGCTACGGTGACGCGACAGAATTCTACTGCTATAAATTCAAATCTAAAAGTGGTCAACAATACATACAAAGAGCTATTGAATTACACTTTTTAAAAAGTCGACCTTTCCTCGGCCTCTATGTATTATGGCAATTTATGCTCATTTTTATTGCCAACGCCCGGTAATTCTGCTAATTGCTCGTCCTATTACCGTTTTGCCCAACATTCAGCCTTAAAATATCGCTTGAATCACAAAAAGATTTTTTAATTTCAGCAAACTTAGCAACGACCTTTGCCATAGTGTACATATTCCGATACATACCAACTAAGTTAATGCAGACGAAGAGGAAGAAGGAGCAGACATAGCAAATACAAAAAAAAAAAAGTTAAATATTGTACGTTAGGATTAAAAATGAAAGAAAACTTATACTCGCATGTACTAGGTATGCCTGTAGAGCAACTTGCTGCTGCACTGACCAGCTTTGATTGCCGTGGACCTTGAACCGGCCTGGGGCAGTAAATAAAGTATGCTTTTTGTGTGTATATGTATGTGTGTGTGTGTGTGTGTAAATGTATGTACATAAATGCAGTACTCAGCGGATTAGTTGGAAATGCGCCCGAGGGAGAGACTATACTAGTGCTGATACTGGTGGCTGGTGCTGGTGCTGGTGCTGGTGGCTGGTGCTGGTGCTGGTGCTGGGGCTGGGGCTGCTAAGCTCAAACGCTTTTTTATTGGCTGCGGTCAGGACGAGAAGCTAAACGTAAATTTGTGCAATTAAGCTAAATACTAGCAGTATATGGGAGAATAAATAAGGTGGACAAAATTGGGATGAAAGAGAGGGTTCAGGCACAGGGCTTTTAAGATTGTGAGTCGGAAAAACGGCAGTTTCGGGTGGGTATAATAAGACTTTAACATATTATTAAAATTTTAACATATGCTTTTGCAGAGAAATTTTATTGTTTGCTGCTGGCTTAAAAAGCAATATTTCATTTACTTACAAACTACAACAAAAATATACCCAAAATTTTTTCCATTGACAAAATTTGCAAACAATAAAATTACAAATACAACGATAACAACAAATTTTATTTTTAACAATTATGATTTTCTTAAAGTTTGTCTCACAGAAGTAAACTTTGTAAAAAATGGAAGTTTGGAAGGACTTCTTTCGGATTCTGGCAATGAATCACAATCATACGCCATCCCATAAAACTGGTTTGCTGAATTTAAATGGATACCCGTTAGTCTCAGTGATAAATTCTACAAAGATCGGCGTACAATGGCAACAAGCAGCGATGGTGTAGAAGAAATGATTCATGTGGTTCGGCATGTGGCAAACCCGGAAATAGAGGCATTAGAAAAAGTAAAATAGAAATGATTTTCCATCAGCATTTATTTGTTCAGAAAGTCAGAAATTGTTACAACAACAAGGTCGAAAAACAGCAAGGTTTTTCAAAATGACCAAACTCAATAAAAGAGGATAGTTGACGGCGCTGTCCGAGGAAAATGATCTTCAGTAAAATTGGGTCAGTTGCTACTGTTGCTCTTGAGGATCGCAGAATAATAAATGCAAAATGGTGCAACACAATTTGGTTATTTTATGGCATTGACAAAATCAGAAAAAATAACCGGATTCACCCCATTATTCTTCTCGGCAACAATGTCAGCTCTCACTCGGTGTATGGAATATTTGATTACGTGATGGAGAAAAGTGCCGAAATAATGACTCATTGTCCATATTCGCGCGAGTGTAGAATGGGTTTCTCCGAATGCAAAAGTCAATAGAGCTGAAAAGCCAATTTACAAAAAAGAAAACAATAAATTATGAAAATTATGTGCTATGAAATAAATCTGAAAGCAATTCCTGCTTTGAAGGAAGTAATGGCAGTAGCAGTCTAATAGATTATATTTAAATTTAGTGAGACAAACAAAAATAAATAACTTCAAGTGCACGAGATTTAGACAAGAAAATTATGCAATTTTTAACGTTTCTGTAAAAATAATATGACGTCACACTACATGCCATTTTTTCCACAAAACCAGATCCGAAGAAACTAGTTTGCTATGTCGAGCATAATGAAGTTTCTGCGAAAAGCTAGTCGCATTCGAAGCTTTATATTTCAATATGTATCTTGGCACGAGATGATGTTAGAAACCGGCTAATAAATCATTAAATAGAGCTCTACCAAGATTTCGTGCTTAAACGAAGCCATCGAATAGAGTTGGCAGACTCTACAGCTTCATTCTTTCTGGAAAAAACGAATTTTTTGAAAAAAACTAATACAAAATGAGAAGATAAGTGGGCACCTAAAATTATTTCTGTTCTTCAAAAGCACTTGAGTCATTTTAGGACCGTAATCCAGAAAAAGGTATACATACATTATGACTAAATAGGTTCTCAAGCACCTAATCAAAAAATTTTTCAACAGTTTTTGACTGACAAAAGAATTGCACCAGAAGCACTTAGTGGTATCAGAAATCTACAAAATCAACTTATTTAATCTGTGATGGTTTTCGAAAAAGTTTTTTGGGCTTACACACCGCATTATTGATTGGTATTAATAGATTCAGCTCCATCCGGTAAGATTGTTTTGCATTGCGATCTGGAGAAATTAATCGCGAGTTTAAAGACCTTGGACCACATCCATTAACTGCTTAACACACAGCGCTATTGAGAATCGAGGAACCACCCGAACTTCACCTAACTTAGAAAAATTAAATAGCAGTTATGATATTATACTTACATCAAATATAAAAAAATCATTTATGTATATTGAATCCGCAGTAGTTGAAAATATTTACTCACCTGTTGTACATGAGCACATCTGGTTTCCACAGTCTATGTGGTGGAATTCGGAGATCTCGGACGCCTCCATATTCGCTTGAGTTCCAACGTAAATTCATATCATTCCATTCCTGTATTAAAATTAAAAGTTCTGATTTAGTAAATAAAATAATAAAATCTTTCATCATAACTTTGGTAATATTAATTATTTAGAATATAAAAACTGTTAGCGTTGTTATTATTGGTTGCCACAGCCATTATTAATTTTAGTTTTATTTATTTAACTTTATCTACCAATTTAGAAGTCAGATAGGATTGCACTTTAATGGGAATTTATGAATTGCCTGTTTGCCACCATAATTTGAAAAACCCAAAAGTGCTCGAAGTTAAGGAGAAAAAATTCGCAGTAAAAGTGCGACGTGGGCAGAGTGATGAGAGTTTGCACGGCCGATGGCGAAGTTGTTTCGTGGAATATTTCAATTGAAAATATTTAATTGCAATACCTTGGCTAATTTAAAATTCCTAATTAGATATTTAGATTGCTAGTAATATATGAAATAATATATCAAGTTTGTATTCTTATGCCGGTATTCAGTAAGCAGCCTGTATTTACTAATTGAGACATTTTGGTGGTGATATTGATTTTGAGACCATTCGGTATTCAGTAAGCTCTCTCAAGTCTCTAGTCTCAAAATAAAGTTACTAATTTGTTTGCTGGTTCTGATCAGGTCACAAAACAAAGAAATTGAGGACTGTATTGAACAAACGCGAAAATGAAGAAGTACTCGAATCTGCCCCTTTGTCGTCCACTATATTTTACTTAAATTTAAAAAAAATAACACTCAATTTTCATAACACATAAGAAAAAAAACTCTGTGTTTACATTTGCTAATGTACCTTGTTCTGCCACTTTGATCGAATGTTCATTTGGATGAGAAGCTGCATTTACCGATTGTTGATAGTTCTAATTTTTAAACAAATTTTAGATAATCGGTTCGCATAAAATGCAGTAATAAGAATTTGGATGATTAATTTCAATGTCAATTGTACGATGACCATATTGTTTTAATTTTTAAAGAGCAACAATGCCCTTGACTAAGAACTGAAACAAAATCTATCGATGAGGTTAATTGTGCATCTCTACCTGAAGATAAAGGGTGATTAAATTTTAAGGGCCGATGTTGAATGTGAACCACAGCTATACGTCAAGTTTTTTTCTGCATTTCATTTGACATTTCTCAATTTCAGACTAACTCAGGCTTATTATGAAAATGTGCGTTCAAATCAAAATGCATATCGTGCATTTTCGAAGAAAATCATCTTCAGTGATGGGGCACATTTTCACCTCAGTGGATTCGTCAATAAGCAGAATTGCCGCATTTGGGCGAATGATAATCCAAGAGTGATTGTCGAAAAACCAATGCACCCACAAACAGTGACTGTTTGGTGCGGTTTATGGGCTGGCGTCATTATCGGGCCGTATTTTTTCCAAAATGAGGCCGGTCAGGCAGTTACTGTGAATGGTGTTCGCTATCGTGAGATGATAACGAACTTTGTATAGCCCGAATTGGAACTATGGATGTGGACGATATGTGGTTCGATAAGCCAGCAACAATTCAAGAGCTAAAGGATGAGATAATTCGGCACACTAACGGCATAGAACCTCAATTATGCCTCAGAGTCGTCGAAAATTTGGACCATCGGATGAAGGTGTGCCGCAGGGGTCGTGGCGGACATTTGGCCAATATTTTGTTCCATACATAATTGGACCACACCATATTATCATAATAAAAAGAATTTACAATAATTTCCAAAAAAATTTGTGTTTTATTCAAAATCAACATCGGCCCTTGAAATTTAGCCACCCTTTACTATCAGCTGATTGTCTCTACTGATTTTCACCACAGTCTTTGGTGAAATTTTTTCAGACTGTTGCTTACTGTGTACCGAAATCGTCTCAAGTCACGAAAAATATCTTTAATTGAAAGTCTCAAATTTAGTGTTTGAGGGGAGACTGAGTTACAGAATACCGGAGCTAAAAATATCTAAGGCACTTCTTGCATAAGTCATTAGGCTCAATCTTCTCAATTTTTCATATCTTTTTAACAAAATTAAATCTTTTAATTTGATAATTACTTTCTTAAATATTTATGTCAAGATTTTGAAGATATGTATTTTCTTTCCTCCCAGTACTTTTACCTTCCCATCCGATTTACCAACCCATTACAAAATTTGTTGTAACACTTTGTTTTTATTTGCTATTATGACGGCCTAATTCCCAACAAATATTTAGTAATAGTTTGCTTGTTGTATTCGCTAAAACACGATTTCATAAGTATGTTGCCAGAAGTAATCAAAAGGCATTTGGCGCAACCGCCAAATTATAAACAAATGCAAAATGGGCAAATTGCTTGAGCTAAGATATAAAGAAAAACTTTCAGTTAAAATAAACGGCGCAAGCGGTGGGGCGATGCTTGGAAGCGCGATATTACCCCCTGCGCTTGTTTCCACTAATTTCGATCTCAAATATGAATATTACTTACCCACTCGAGCAAACACACATACATACGTAACACACACACTAACACAATTGCAACGCTTAATGGATGGGTGCAGCCCTGCCACTAATGGACTACGAAATCCAACGTATAGCGAAAGGGGTTTGGGTACGTAGTGAAAGTAACTTGGTCGAGGACTAAGCTGATGTCGACTAGCGCAGACTGCATTGCAATTTTCTTTCTCTTCTTATCCCTGAGGATTGCTTTTCGCCTTGTTTTCTTTTTACGTTTAGTGATTAAATGGTGAACCGCGTGCAATCAAGTGGTGTGGCGGAAATAACGGTGTTTTTAACGTTGTGGAGTAAAAATTCAAAATATCTAATCCCTTGTTTGCGTATCAAAATCGTTGCATAAAGTTGTATGCACCCAGTTTGTATTAAGTGGTGTTTGGGCCGATTGGAAGTTAAAAAAATCAAATTAATGTTTTATCTACAAAACAACACAAAAGAATATTACTTCTGCTTTTCTGCACCAGTGGACAATCTTTGGAAAATATCGGCAACGAAAAGAGGTTTCCAATTTCCGCAAAAAGCAATTTTGGCAAAGCAAATGAAAGTGGAAACGAGCAAACATCGACGAACAAATAAGCAGCGCCGTAGAACAAAAGGAAATCCAAAAAGATAAATTGCAAGGAGGCTCAGTTGGGGGCTGGCTGATGGAGGCCATTCCGCCAGATATTGGCACAAAGTAGGGGGGCAATAGGCACACAGCGAGACATTGTATAAGTTGTAAATGAAACCGGCAAATCTGAGATGGGCTGCAAGGCAAAGGAAATTTAGAAATTTTCACAAAGCACAAGAAGCTAGATGAGTAATAATACTGCGTCCATGTCGCAGTTTGTAACGGGAAATAAGCATTTTGTGTACGATAGTATGTACGCCCATTGGCGCCTACACCACATATGCCAGATTCGCATTTCATATGCTGGTTTGTAATTTGCACGCCATAACTCCACGAATGAATAATCGAATAATTGCAAAGCATGTGAAATGTAACGCTTTGCTGTTGTAAAACTAATAAAGCAAATGGCATGAGAATAGCAGGCGGCGGTAAGCAGCAGCAGCGCACACAAGGATTAACGAGCAGTGGAGCATCTAAGTGACAAAGAATTAATGTCACTCATACGCAGTGTCACACCCACTGCACCATCGAATGTAAATTTAAGCAAAAATGTCCCAGCCAACCAGCAGAGTACGCTAGGTGTACAGTTGGTGCTCCCTATGCGGTTGGGGCGCTCCCTCGTAAAGAGGCTTCGAAGAATGTCCAAAAGAACCATATCCACCAGAGAAGATAGCCTTCCTAATCTTAGGTCTAGTAAAACGAAATCCATTATATTTCCAATTTTTCAAATCTTTATCTAGCGTTGTATAATTGCGATAGGGTTAAGCTATTAAGCACTAGAAAGATAAGTTTTGGCACTAAAAGCAGTTTTATGATTGTTTGACTCAGTATTGTTTGAGGGCGCAAGATAAGATAATGGAAATTGTCGAGTCCGGCCGTTTTGTAAGTACAGTTTCGATTATCCATAGTCTAAGCATTGCACAAAAACTCATTTGTAACTATTTAAATAAAGCTAGACAAATAAGAAGATCGACGTATGGGTGCCACACGAGTTGACGTAAAAAACCTTTGGACCGAAATTGCATCTGCGAATCGCTGCTGAATCGCAACATAATCGATCCATTTCTTACTTATAGTATAACTATTTCATTCATAACTAAAACTAACAAGAAAAAATATAGAATTTTTTAAACTTTTTTGGTCTTTAACAATGAGAAAATCTGTTCGATTGTAAGGGTTTCGGATATCAAATTTTGCCTAATTATATGTATAATTCTGATAAAATTTTTGAATTTCGATTCATAAATAATTATTGGAAAAAAATTAACCATTGCTTGGACAAAGTCCTGAAAAACCCCTGCGTTTCAAAATCTAGATGTGATGGAAAAATTTGAAAAATTTGGATGCCATTTCCAAATTTGGACCCAAATCCATTACAAAAAAGCGTGATATTAGATTAAATTAAAATTCGGACTTTTGTATATATATTTGACGGATTTGCAACTGAAAAGGTGAATGCATCAAAAATTTAAATTTACCACTTTTGTTTAATTTGTCGGAAAAATTCGGAATTCTGAATTTTCTAGCAATAAAATAGTGTTTTATTTAGACATTTTAAATATTTTTTGTAAAGTTTATCAATTAAAAAAAAATTAATAAAAATTAAAGCTTTTTTTTTTTTTCAAAAAGTACATACATTAGGTTTTTATACTATTCTGACATTTTTTGAAATAACTACCAAAAGACCTATAGAATAATTTTTTCCCTTTCTTAAAAATTTATCTTTGCAAAAATAAATCGTGTTTCACGACCCAAAATAAGTAAATCTGAATTACATTTTGGATTGCATTTCTTTTTTCGTCGAAACCAGTATAGATAAATAATGGAACTTTTCTATATATTTTCTTTTATTATTAAAAAAAACAAGATTCAACTAAAATAAATAGAACATTCTATTCAGAATAAGAGATAAGAAATAAGAAAGTAAAAAACAAATTATTTGTATGGTTTTTGAAAAAAGCTCCTTTGAAGTTTGGGACCACCTTGTACTCACTGAATTCCTGAACTGAATTCCTTGACAGACCCAATACATTTTCGGTTCCTTGAAATCATACAAAAAGTAAACATCTAACTTAACAAAGAGACGCAACATGATTCCCAAAAGTTTTTAAGTGGTACTCTTGAGGTTATCCGTTTCATTCCGTATTCGGAGCGCTTCTTCGAGGTATTGCTGCTTCGCGCTTCGCTTTTGGCTGACTGGGATATTGTAAATACATATTGTATATTAGAGAGTAGGAGCATTTGGATAAACGCGTTTTGAGCAATTGAGCTTCTAAATGTAATTGCGATTCCATTTGAAAATTTCTTAAGTGGAAATTTGCGCTACGTAAAAGTACAGCCTTCGAGTATAATATGTATGGCTGTGTAGAGTGGCAGCGGGCTCAGCAGGAAATGAAAACCATTTCGCGTAATTGTCTAGCAATTTGTAATTTTTCATTCTAACATAGAAGTGTGAGTTTACTAAAAATCCTACATCATTTTCAAATTTAGCTAAAAGCTGCTTAGGCGATAAAATGATTTGCAGATTTGCGTGTTGGCAAATTTTTCTTTTTTTTTTTTTACTTTTTTCATTTCATGGCGTTCTTTGCTTGAGATTCGACTTGTCAGTCATTGTGACAACATACAGCGCTAACATAGATAAAAGTGGATTTTTTGGGTTGGACAAAGACATCAAAGCCTTTGCGTTTGCCTTCTTTCGCTTTTCTAGCACTCATCACTGCTTTGTTTCAAATATTTGTCTTTCAGTTGGCAGTTTAACTACAACCCAAGCGACATATTTGACACTTTGATCCACCTTTTTTTCTTTGAAAATTCATTCGCTTATATATCTTATATATATCTTATATTTATATTTTATAGAAATTGCAGTTAGAAAATCTGTTTCAGATAAATTTTTTTTTTAACAATCTTTCTTAGTCCGCTGAGAAAGGTGGTGCGTTGAGTTATGAAGTTCGTAAACAATTAAAACAAATTTGGAAATTGTTTGCAATTATCCTTCCACAAAACGGAAGGATCATTTGTCGGAATGCTTCTTCATTTCGAGTTCATAAATCGCTGGCTTTTGTCTCTTAGTGTCGGTGTCTTGTCTATCTTAACTTAATTTTTTTCAATGATATATTTAGATGAGTTTTGGAAAAGAAGAATTTCAAAAAGAAAACAATTTCCCAAATCGGTATATTTTTCACAAAGTGCTGAACATTCAAAACAAGGAACGTTTGTTTTTTCATAGCAAGGCACAATTCAAAAGCTATTGCTTCTTTTGATGTCTTAATTAAGACGAAGTTAAATTTCTAATGATCAATGAGAATTTCATTTGATTTCAAAATAAGTGAGTTTAGGAGAGGGAGTACAAAAGGATGTAAAAGTTTCTAGAAACTTTTGTTATCGGTAATGACAGTTTTGTTACCAGAGCAGAATAGGCCTATTTGTAGAAAATTTCACTGCGGGCGAGGTGGAGCTAAGGTACAAGTGATTAACTTTATAAATTAAACAAATTATCTAGTTCTTCCAATTTTCAATACTAAACGCTTGGTGAGATACAAATTCGTTTTACTCACTACTAGTTTTGAAATGTGTCTGAAAATGCAGATATTATTTAGTTCAGATTAGAACGTAGAAGTATGTACGTAATATGCAAAAAAATATGCATCGCATATAACAAATCCCTTTGGTATAAAATTAATAAAGTTTAGTGGCAAAAACAACGTTTTTTGTTATGAATGAATAATGGAGGGTTATTGTTTTTTCCACACAAACTGAAACTTCCAAAATTTTATGTAAATTCGATTGAATAAGTTATTTCCAAAAGATTGACGATTTCAAGGGTAGATTTTCTTTGCATTTTTGGAGGTTCGTTCGTTAAATCGTACCAACTCGCTTAATAAATAAAATTTTTTCAACTCTCGCCACTTTTTGTCAGAATATTTGGGATAGGCGAAATAAAAGTGTTGACAAGAGAACAATTATTCAAATTAATTATCTATTCAATGCATAGTAGGACCGAAATATAAGCGAAATTCAATACAAACTGATTTTCAGAAATATATACATACATATATAGAGTATATTTTCATTAGGGCAGCTACTCAAATCTGCATTATTAATACATAAAACACATTAATCCCACAAAAAATTAGCCACTAACAATCAAGAGCCATGTTCTGAGAGGTTATCGGCTCATAGTCAAAATCCAGACGGACACATTCATGAGCTTTACTGCGCCATAAAAATGCAATTAGTTCTGCTTTCAGCAATGAATGCCGATACTGAGCGGGAGAGAAATAAGCGCCAAATGAAAAATGAAGGAAATCACGCAATTTTGTGTGCAAAGCAGCAACAGTGGGACCAATCTCTGCACAGCCAAACAAATATCCATGAAAATTTTGATACAACTCTATTTTGCTCGATATCTGATTTCAGCATTTACTGTTTCTACGTGCAAACATTTGACACTCTGCTATCCTTTGCAACTCGGACGTTACTTCTGTTAATTTGCTGTGTCTATCCGCAAGTTTGTGCCCAAAATTTCTATTGACATTATTCCCTTGGCAGACCATCTGTCGACGCTGAGGATTAATGCGTCTCTAATCGAAGTGTGCGATACTTTTGCTGCAATATTTTTGATTTGAATACAATTTCCATGCCGTTAAGCAAACGCTGACACGATTCGAGCAACTAATCGTTCCTCTCATTTCTGTCCCTGTTGAACTTTGTTTATGCTATTTATGTAGGTACATATTGTTTTGATATTTATTTGATATTTTGCGATTTCATTTGTTTCATTTTAGTTAAGCGTCCCAAGCTGTTTGTTTATTCTTTTTTGTTTCTCAATCGTTGTTATATTGCTTTATTTCTTATAGCTATGTAGTATTATTTTATTGCATTTGTGATTTCTATTTGCTTTGATGTTTCTCGCCAACTTACCAATTTCAGCCAAATATTTGTTATAAGCAGTTGGTTCTTCTCGTCCTGCAAAGAAAAATAACCAAAATGAAGAAGGAAAATTAGAATGAGCATCACTCAGTTATAGATTTTTGTTTTTACAGAACAAGTAATAATATATTGTCTCTTTCTGGAATCAGAAAAGAAAAGTCTTGGATGCCAAAATGTGCATTTGAGAAAAAAAATACAATGCATATGCTGTCCACAGATTTTTAGGTTCAAACTGAGTCATATACTACTATAAAAGGTTCCGAATAAAACCTAGAAGCAAGGCTTTATTTCTCATTATTTTTACTTATGGCTTTCCTGAAATAATCGTTTAATAAAATGGATAATCTATTTTTATAATTTACTTGTTTTTATGAGTTCGGAAAGAGTTGGCAACACCTCAAAAATTTTTCGAGACTAAGCCTTCCTGAACCCCTTAAGGTTACCAACTGCATTATGCTTGTAGTTTTAATTAAATTAAATTTTTTTAAACATGTGGCAAGTCTCGACATGTTTTATTTAACTCAGCGTAATATAAATTAAGTCTTTATGCAGGTGGTAATCCTCTATTTTCTCATATTTCTTTTAATTAAGCTTTCTTAATGCTTTTAGTTTGTCGCCTATATTATAAAATTTCATTTAACTGATTGATTTTACTTTATTTAAGTTTAAATAGATGGCAACGCTCTTTCAAAATATATTGGGAACGAAGCTTTCGTTTGATACTCCTATCCATATTGCAATATTTGATTTCACTGATTACTTCAATTGGACTTAAGCTTTTAAAACGGCGGCAACTCCCTTTAAAAAATATTTATATGATAACCGTTACAACGTTATATTTATCTACCAAATTTTATCCTAATCTGTCCAGTTGTCATTTAGCAATATGTGGTTTAACTCGTAACGTCTTGAAAGGTAATTGAATTAAACGCGTAAAGTCGTGTTGCGAATTTTTCGACTTTTCCTTTTTCATAATCATTCGCGTATTAATTACGAAGAAGCCCGCAGAAGGAAGTATCCAATATCCGAATAAGCCACGATCCATTTTAATATGCACACATATATATATAGACTAGTAATAAAAATAAAAAAATCGGGGTGATCTATAGTCTAAAAACAGAAAATGTAAAATTTTGCGGTTTTTTTGAAAACACAAATTAATTTGTGGAAGTATTTTATAAAAATTAAATTTTCAGTATATTCCATTTGGCATTTGAATTTTAATATTTTTGAGAGAGAGGACCCCAGTTGTGGACTATGCAATAAAAGTCTGTATTAAATTAAATTATTGATAACCGTTTAGATTCATTAAAAATCGATCTGTATGATTAAGATCACCGGAAATAAACGCCTGTACTTAGAATATTAAATAGCTTAGGTCCACTGGGCGGAAGCAATTAATGTTACATTTTTTAAATTGCCTTGAGTGAGTAAAAGGTCTTGAACCGATCAAGTTTTTCGGTTGCTGTATACTTGAAATATTGTAGTTAAATGTGAACTAGCTAATTTTTTATTTAAAATCTAGCCATTGGTTTTCCATAGGATATGGCTATGTGAAAATTTGTGAGTTTTTGTTTGTTTTTAAGCAATAAATTATGATATTGGTCAGGACTTAAGGAATCACGTTTGAATAAATAATTTAAGAAAACTGTTTCAAGAACACTGGAATTTAATGAGCTATAAAACTGCGAAAAACTTGTTTTTTCTAAAAATTGCTATTACAAATTTTAACATTTCGTGTAAAGTTTATTGCATTTTTACACCGATTTGCACCTTGGAGTTAGCCGGTGTTTATTTTTAAATGAACTATATTTGTATCAAAAAAGAAATTAAGATTAAATAAAGAAAATAATATGGAGTTGTGCTCTCGTTGTGTCGTGTACTGTAGATAAAAACTAGAGTTCTTATATGGTAAGCAAAAATACATTTTTTAGAATGTACATCTGATAAAATATCAAATTGTATATGGTATAGGGCCTGTAGATTCGTTACAAGCGTTATGATTGCGTAAACTGTAACTATATTTTAAACTACTTGTTTATTAAAATGACCTTAACTACCTCTCGCTTGATATCCAGCGTCCTGTATCGCATAATAAGTTCCCATTCAATGCTAAACACAAGTGGTTCTATTAAACTAACACAAAGTCTTAATGGCAAACGCCATTAATTTTCCACGAAGTCTAATGCGTGAGAGCGGTGGTGTGAAAGAGGCATATTCGGCTATTTAGAAAGCTCGCCATTTAATCAATTAACCTAAGTACTTGCTAGTAATCCAATAAATGCATTAACGTTAATTCCCTTTTTATCGATGCTTTCACGAGTAATGAGTTGCTGTCGATTGTTGCAAATTAATTAAGCCTAATGTCGATTGTAGCTGCAGGCCATTATTAAATATGCACAGACATAAATTGTTTTTACACCTGTTTGATTGCGAAAACTGATACGAACTGATATGGATAAGGCAAATTAATATAATGCGCCGCAATAAATTAATTATTACAGTATACATAATGCAGGTGTTCTAATTTTGGATTCCATTGGTATAATTTTTTTTTCATCACCATATCAGCGTTTTTAATAGGCTATGTTTTCCCAAAACTGCCAACCTGCCTGCTTATATACATAAGTTATAAGTGTGAGAAGAGTGATAAATTGTTATCGCTAAATTCTGATAGCCGATTATTAAAGCCTTCAGTGCCTGCACACATACTCGTATTCTGAAAATGACTGTCGCTTATTTCCCATCGCCAAAAAGCCCAAATTACTTCCTAAAATGTCTTAAACGGAATTACTTATTTTGATTAATTTTCATAACTAAGCAATTGACAAACTGTAAAGTTGAAATTCTTTAACTTTTTAACACTTCGTCCGGCGAAACTTATCTGTGAGACACAGACATCTCGCCTTGCCGTTTTATACCGTTAACTGTGCTGACGCTTAGTAGCTACCTCTTTTGACGTGCTCTATACGCCACACAGTTTTTGTTTTATTATTTATTTAAAATTACAGTCCCCAGAGTTGAGTTTTTATGAAATGTTTGTACTTTTTCTAACCATTTAATTTGTATGTTTAGCATTTTGATTTAAAAATTTTTTTTTGAATTTTGTAGTAGCTACTAAATTTGCAGTAAATGATTTTTTACGAGAACGCATACATTTATATTCTTTCCATTTCCATAAAAATCGCGCTACTATTTGTCAGATGTATAAAGAATATAATTTTGTGTGTTTTATAAGCGGTCCAGTTAGAAACATTGCGCCCGACGAAGGGTTAAAGCGCTCAGCGTAAATGGATAGCAGAACTATTTGAAGAGTAAGAGAGTAAGAGAGTTTAAACCCATTTGAAATATATTTAGTATTAATGCAAGTCACAAGTAGTCGACGAGTGATAAAATACCAAAAAGGAACGTTATTTTTATAAAGGAATTCTCAATATTTCCCAACTTGTTTAATGACAGCCGACGTTAAATTAAAACCCTTATTATCGACTTTACGCCTTCGAGTACTACATTCCACTAGTAGGCCCTTTAAAAATTGTATAAATTATCATTCACAGTAATCTTGTCATACAGATTTCAGATTTTATTGATAGTGGGCTAATAGATTTGAATCATAATCCTCTGCCAACAGATGAAAGTTAAAAGTTTAGCAACATCAATTTTTCTGCAACGCATCAACAGGCAGAGTGCGACAATATATGACGCTGTATTTTCAGAATACTGCATACCACTGTAAGAGTAGACACAAAATTTCTCCCATTGGGCCTGAAAATAAGAAAATAACGAAACATGTGCCGGGAAAAATTATATGCCTTAACCTTCGAAAGAGGCTGTGCATTCAGTGTCAAAGAAATAAACAACACCAGACAACCATTGGACACGACTAGGATCTTACGCACTGCCAGGCAAAAGACAGGCCAATATGAACGGATATATAAATGTAGTTGGGTTTTTATAAGGCTGCAGAAGATTCGAGTATTGTTTAAAAATTGCTGACTGATATTTGATATAAGCGATGGCTAGAAATATATCCTATGGAAGATATCACTGCACAAATAATTGCATTTACATAGTTCTGAACTTTCCATTATCATGGAGGGAGAATTTTCAGTAAATACGTTACGAGTTCCGGATCAGTCCTTTATAGAAAAAAAACAGGCAGAGAATAGGTACTAGAAATTCATTAATAATCTGTTGTACTATATTTACATATACAAATATTTATCGCAAAATAATTTTTTAAAACTCCGTTCTTTATGAACTAGTAATAAAGATAAACAATACATACTATTGTAAATAATATTAATAATAATAAATAAATATTAATATTTTTAATATTAATTAAATAGTAATAAATAATTAAAAAGTACTCGTTTCTACATATTCGAATTTTAACAAGTGAATTTGTCCAAAAATTTATTCGACTAAAAAAGGAAGTTTTTTTTATGTCTCTGTCTGAGATGGCTCGTTCCGCTCGATTTCAGTAAGCTCTTGTAAGGTAGCTTGAAATCGTTATTGGCAAATTATTACAAAGCTTTAGTGCTCTAGCTGCGCTCGAATTTTCCTTCAATAAGTTAAACAGGAATCAAGTGCTTGGGATAATATTTGCAACCCTGCCACGTCTACAGAAAAGGCGAAGCCTTTTAACAGTCAGATTTGCATTTAAGATGGATCGCCTAATGCTCGATTTATTTATAGAATTTAGAGATTTTTATAGATAGCTTTAATGCCAGTTTATATCGCAATGCGACAGCTGAACAGCAGGGATTAGAACTTGGTGCATTTTGCACTGCCAATCACTCGCAAAAAAAAATAATCCATTTCATTTATTTACTTAACATCTACAAATATTTTACAACTTCAGTTTTAGTTAGTGCAAAGCGAAGCATAGAAAAACGTAATTATAAAATCGCTTACGTAAAAAAACTTGTCATATTTTAAAATACTCATTAAGTCTCGAATGTCATTGAAAAGTTTAAGTGGATTTTTATTTGTATGTATTGGTTTTTAAACGTTTTATTTGATTTAAGTAGCCGAAGATTTTTTATGCGAATCCAAATAGTACGCCACTTGAAAAGTTTGATTGCGTTTGCTGATTTATCTACAATATAAAACGTTCATTTGATAAGTTATATATTGTTTTTAATTACATTACCACAATTTAATTGCCCTAAATTCACTATAAAAATTCGCAGAAATTTTAATTGGCTTTTTGCCAGAATGCTACTCATGTTTTCTACTTGAGCATAAATTAATTGCTTTTGTACTTTTGTTTTCCAAATACGAATTCCTGCCTGCTGTTTTTTTGTTGTGGTGGTATTTATTTGAAACTGAATTAATTTTCTATAACATAAAAAAATGATTGGTAAAAATAAATAAATAGTTGAGAAGAAAAATTTCAATTGGAGTAGCGTAAGCGTAATTGCAAATATTTGTGGCATCAATTTGATGAGCGCATTTTCATTTGACGGCTATGAAATTGAAAATCGGAACATTTAGAGAAGTAAAAGCAAAACAAATAAAAAATAATTGAAAAACAGTGGAAAATACCTTTAACAAAGCTAGGCCGCAAAACGGTTGCGCAATTAGTTAGTAAATTAAAAACGTGTGAGCCCCAATGGGCAATTTGTGTTGGCCTACAAAAGGCAAAACACATCTAATATATGCACATATGTACATATGTATGTATATATATCCATACACACAAACTCACACACACATACAAGCACATATGCAAAAGTTCAGCTGTTGCAAATACAAGCCGTATTGCGAAGGACACAAGGGCCCCACATGCACACACACACACAAAACACATGGTATAAATTTTGAATAGCGAGTTGCGCCTTGTTGTTGATTTTCGCTTTTACAAATACAATATGGCAATACGGACATGTTAGCTAATTAGGATTGCCACAATCATTTTCGCAAATAACCGGAAAATTTCACCGAAAATTGCTTGTCGATTTTTGATTTGCTGTCATTTGCTGTTATTGTTGTTGCCCATGAGTTTTAACAGCACATTAGTATACTAGCGTATATATTTAGTATATGAGCAAAAGTCCACAGCATGACCGCTGGCGCAAAAATTGTTAGCGCCAACAAAAAAAGCAACAAAAAAAAAACAAAAACGTTGCTGCAACATTTTCGCAAATTGGCGCATGTTGACGGGATTTTAAATAAATAAACTCCGCCTGTGCAATGTTTGCTCGCATTCCATTGTTTTCACAAAATATTTTACTACATCTCTGCACGCTTTAGGGAGAGTGTTGGCCTTGCAGTCATTTGACATAACCAAATTTACAATTTTTACGAAATTTTGCATTTAACGAGCTTGACGCCTGTTTAATTCAATTATTTACTAAGAGTGTGTTGAATACTTGTTTTTGTACATCATATATTATGTATGTAGGGATGTGACAAAATATTTTATGCTTCACATAAACTGGGTTGTTCAAAAAGTCAGAGCGGTTTCTTATTTGAAAGTTTAGGTTCATTTATATTATATAGCAAATAGTACGCCAGATACTTTGTAACACAACTTTGTGTATTTGTGGACTAAGATGGTTTTATAAAAAAAAAAAAACTTGAGTTCAACTTAATAAAATTTGCGTACATACTTACAAACATATGTGAATAGGGGCATTCTGCGCCAAGTAAGAAATCGACTGAGAAAAAATATTATTTGAAAGAAGGTCTGCACTTGACTGAAACATATATTCCTACTCAAATCTAACTCTTGTCTGGTATTTTGAAATATTGTTCAACCTATATAACTCAAACATGAAATTTAAAAAATTCGAAAAAATTGATGCCATTATCGGACTAGTTTTAAAAACACGAATTTGAAAAAATGGTTCAAATTGGAAAATATTTCGCCAAATTTTGAAGATTTGAAACAAACGAGCAAAAGCCAAATGGTGGCCGCCTCGGGCAGAATGCCCCACTTTATCTACTGTCATTATGTTTTAAGACTTTTGCTTAAATATTTTTCGCAAATATGTCTCCAAAAACGGAGTCTTTTATAAATAAAAATATATTTTTTTAATATTAAAAAAACAACTTGGGTTGATAAAATATTGTACATTTAACACTGTTGATTAGAAATTTTTGAAAATTTGTTCAACGAAATCATAATAATGAGATTTGTGTAACAAATTGTGAGCGTGAACGGAGTTATGTGGAAAAAATGATATCTTACAAATCCAAATGTATTAAGTTTTGGCAAAGTTATTCTAGTGTTTTTTTTAAATCTGCCAAAAAGAGCCAAAGAAAGCATACAAAATGTTATTATTAAGGTTCCGTTTAACAAATTTTTATATATTTTTTTAGCAAAACTTTTGAGCTTAAATTGCTTTATGATCCGAGGTGATTTCTTTTGATATTTGGAAAAAAGCTTTGTATGTATTTATAAAAAAACCTAAAGCTTAAAATACCTGCGAAATATTTAGCTTGATGTCTTTAAATGTAATGTATATTTACTCCAAAAAAATAAGAAAAGGTGACCACAAGTCTGTTGTTTATGGCAAATGTTCTATGTAAAAAAAAAAAAATTAATCGGTTCAGAACTTTGAGAGTCAAATCTTTATCATATGATCAATTCTATATAATAAGTGTAGATAGCAAATCAATATAGATAAATTATATAATTGCCATTTTGTTCGATTTTCTCTCATCTCTGTGGTGGTTTTATTACTTCACGCAAATAGATGTCTACACTTTTTCCGAAAGGCACCATTCACGATGTTATGGTAAGGCCCACATTTCTAATTCAGTGAGTGAGTTTTGTAGGGAGCAACGCATGATAATCTGAGAGCGCAAGGGGAGTGGAACAAAATATCCCAACCTACGAGTACTGGAACAATTTTCGGCGAGTTGCCAAACTTGTATTTTGCCTGGCTTTATAGTCGTGGAATTACGCGGCCCTTGCAATTGACCAGTTCAGAACGTTTCTGACACATTTTTTTTCTGGTTTTAGTGGATTTTTGTTTTATTTTAAAGGAAACGAGCAAAATATGACATATGTGCTCATCAAAGTTCTCAATTTTTAAAATCTTTGGAAATGCGACTTACAAAAAATACATAGGAGACTTAAATTTTACATTTCGCAATAACTAATAGTAATTTACAAATAAAAGTTGTTAAAAGTTTTATTTCGTAAGCAGCGTCTGATATTTATCCAAGAGTAGCTACTGGAGTTATTTTTTTTTTAAATCTTGTTTTATAGTTCTCGAACATTATTAACTTGAAAAATATCTCTAAAAAATGAAAGCAGGTGTACACAAGGTAAGTATACCTTTGAAGTTTTTTCCCATTTCCGTTAAGCACATCAGTTTGTATTAGACGTGATCCAAGGAACTCAATATAAAGTTTTTGTGAGACTGTTAAATATAGTTGGGCTTCATTGAAAATACGAGTTGAGTGAGGAAAGAGATAGCCACAGCGAACGGACATAGCCATTCACTTAAACAAGGAACATTTATTAAAAACTTAAAAAATAATGAAAATAATTTTTTGTTCTCCAGATAGATACTGTGTTTTAGTTTTCTAGATCAAGGCCGGAATGAATAATATAACTGTTTAGTGGCTGACCAGAAAAAGTTAAGAGTTCCTAAAATTGAGGTCGCGCTATCGTCGAATAAAAATAGGAATAACAAAAGAGTTGCTTTATTTATTTTGACCTTGAAAAAAATTCCGCTAACACAATATGAAAAATACCCACCTGTGCTGTTTCAACAAAACAGCTTATTCAAAGTTTGCAAAATCAAAGAAATTCGTTTAATAAGTTCTTGTAAAGATTTAACATCAAGCAGACTACTATGAACTTATGCAACACATTTAATTTTTGTTTTCGTATAATACATTTCTTTAAATAGTTTTTTTAGAAGTTGCGTTGTCGTCAAAATGAAATTTCATAAAAACTGAACTTTTCAATACTTTTTGAACACTTGAATATGTCCTTCGGATAGATTTACTTTGCACACAATTAAAGAAGACCAATGGCTTTGTTACGAACAAAATGCTTGTCAAACCCTTTATTTAACAAAACATTTATGAATCAGTGAGCAAACCGGTCGAATGAGTTTGTTGACAATATTAGCAAGATTTTCATATAAAATTTTGTTTATTAATTTTATATAATCTTTCGAGTCTTGTTCTTGCCTTGGCAAATAGTTTGACACTCATATTCCAATATTTTAATATCCTTCAGTATAATTTGATTAAGTTTAATTTATAAAAAGGTAGATGCTCTTTAAAATAAACTTTTTTTCCTTACATTTAAATTGAATTCGACTTTACAAATAGGAGGCAACCTTCTCCCATGCATAAAATATACTTTACGCTCCATTATCATCCCTATCATATACATACATACAAAATTGTAGAAAAGCCGGTCGAGTCGGTCGTGGAGTTCAACAACTAACACCGCGACACCAGATTTTTATTATATACATATACATATGTATAATATGTTTAGGCGATAAATGAAGAAAAATTTCAAAAAATTATAAAAATTCAGTCGTAATTTGGAGCCACTTCAAACTTGGACTTATAATGCATAGCCAAACAAACTTAATATTCACATAAAAAAATTAAAATTTTGATGAAAATTTGTTGAATTTTTATAAATTTTGTATAACGTTTGAAACATCTATTTAAAAGGTTTTTATTAAAGTATGAACTGTCGTATGAATCATATCATGAAATTAATTTATCATGAAAAAGCTTGCTAATTTTGTTAAAAAAAAATTACTATTTCATCGCCCTTGCTCGGGAACACTCCCGGTCTACACAGATCAGCTAAATAACCGCAACCCGTTTCAGAGAGTGTTCTTTTATCAAGATTGTCGATTACGGCGATACTACGCAATACCTATTGTAAAAATTAAAGCTTTATTTATGATATCTTATAATTGTTCTCTAATTTCACGGGAGCATCTCTTAACAATCTGAATATTTTCTGGCAGCCTTGAAGGCGTCCTTGCGAAAAGTTAATAATTTAGATTTATTTTGTATTACTGTCTAACGACTTCAAAAACATACCAGAGCAGGTAATCAGATCACAAGACTATTAGCGAGAATAAGTATTTTGTGCCAACTACCACAACCAACATCACTTTAGCCAATTTTTTTAAATTGGCGAGTTTCATTTCTGTGAGATCACACCATTTACATGCAGCTCAAATTTAAATCATAAAATCTAATAACAAAAGCAAATGATAATATGATGAGGTATGTTTTTTTTATTTTCAATTACCAAATTACTGCTGCTACAACGAACCAATTCAAGGTGCTTTGAGCAATTCGCTGAAATTCCAATTCAAAGCCTAATTCGCTTTTATAACGGCGCATTCGTTTTTTTAACTATTCCAACTGCTGCATCAAACTTTCTGTGGTTTCCGTTGTTTACTCAAATAATTGCATAAAGGCCAAAAGTGAGTTCTTTGCCAAAATGTTGATTTGATTTGCATGCAAAGTTCTGTTTTGTACCTCGTTTTTTTTTTTTTAATTTGCATTTAGATTTTCATGGTAATTTGCGGTATTCGCTTTTGTTAGTGAGTCAGAGTTATTTGAACGAATTCTTGAAAATATTTTAGAAGAATATGAAATACATATGAACAGTAAATATATGTTTATACTTTCAAATTAAAAAAAAAAACTTGTATTATATTTAATAGTCGCATGTGCAATGTGGTATTCGTTTCAGAGAATTTTTATTTCTAAGTTTAACTGCTTTGCATTTCTGACCCATACAAGTTTGCAGTTTGCAGTGTTTCTCTTAGAATGCAGCAGTTATGCAAAAAATTCTTAAATTCCTTAATATTGGGAAAGAATTTTGAGGGATACAAAAAACAATTGTCAACGCTGGAGCTGAAACTGTGCGGCTGGAATGAACAACAGATTGCTTGGCCAGCTACTTTTGCGGACAAATTGAGAGAATTTTGCTTTGGGACATGAAACCCATTCTGAAATTTGTTATGCGGAATTGGCTGCACATACAAAGCACATGAAAACACACATGTGATCTTCTACCAATACCTACGTATGTGTATATTGTACGAGTATTGTATGTGTGCGGTGAAAATATGTCTGCGATCTTCCAAAAACAAAGTGAACAAAATGATAGCCAAATTCTTGGGACAATATGAAAATTTAAATGCAAAAATATGCCACTACGTACAGCATTGGTGCTGCACAAGGCCACTGGAGAATTTATGTAGATTATTTTGTATGTGAAAAATATGCGTTTGTGTGTTGAAGTTCGAGCAAAAGTTAAAATTGCTTTACCCACAAAACACTTGAACCGCTTTGATGCAATGACGAATAGTTGCCGCATTTGCAATTCAATTTGGCCCAAAAGATGTGCTGAGGGCTAACCATTTGCGGCAATTGGCTTGCGCAGGAGGAGAATAAAAACAAAAGCATAAAATGGGAAATGAATGTGGAAGAAGAAAGATAAGTTAAAGCCTTTACAACAATATTGAAAAACCATTCGTTAATCTTAAAATCGATATGTAATTTTCGATCTTATGTGTAGATTTCTACATTTTATTTGACTTATTACGAAACCAAATTTTACATTTCGTTTATGCAATTAACGCTCAGTGTAGTGCATGTTTGTTTTCTTACAAAAGCAACTTATTAGCTCTGGTTTTTGTTGATATTAATCTTGTAGCAATCTTCGCATCATATACTTCCTTTTTGACTAATTGACACTGCCACTTTAGAACGTTTGGCTGATTGTGGATCAATCGGACAAAGATTTGGGTCTCTCAGTTTTAAAGTAATGAAAAAGACGAGGATAACTTTGGATTTCCTTTGCGCGTCACCAATTATGGCTTCGAAAGTGCCAATCCAACTTTCGATTCCTTCCCTTCCTCGCTCCGCAAATTGAGTGCAAGGAGTCTTTTTGATTTTTTCCATTATACTATTTATGTATGTATGTATTCTACATGGGAGGTATGGTGTAGTAACTAAAATTAAATAAATTTAATGCATCAGATTAAGAATATCATCCCTAGAAATGAATTTCCGATCGTCTTTCACGCTTTGCCGTTTTTCCATTTTCTCGCAGAGTTATCAAATAGCAATTAGCAATTTTTTTTCATTTCACAAAAATTTTGTTTTAAAAGTTTTCTGTCTCTTGTTTGCTTGCTCGTCTTATTTGCCTTCTATTTGCTTTTCTTTTTCTTTTTATTTGTTTTGTATTGTTTTTTGCATATGACAATTATGGTGCACTCTTTTCCACTTGTCCTCACCTAGTGTTCGTAGTGGAACTTTAAGCATCCAATTTCTGACTTGACTTCAGTTGTTGTTGTGGCGTAAAACTGTCCGAAAGTTTCGTCAAAAGTTTTTCAACACTTTTATATATTTTTTTCTCCGGCTTATTTGAATTTTTACTTTCAATGAAGCCGCGTGATTGCAGATACATAGCATGATATTTATAGTATGCTTACTAATTATATGTTGTGGAACTCTCAGCTCATTAAGGACTTCTTGCTGCAGAAAACAAACATGCAGATGAAGACAAAGCGAAAAAAAGTAAGCGAGGGAAATGGAAATGTGAATAGCGGCATTTAATTAGATTTCGAGCGCCCGCTACCACAATTCAAATGAGATTTTCTTTTAGCAAAGAAATTACTGCAGGCAAAACTCAGCGCATCGAATGCCAAGTACACAATCTTCACGCCAACTTTATTTTAATTTATTAGCAAGCGTGGAGAGGAAATGAAAATCGAAACACAAAAAAAAAAAAAACAAAAATAAACTAAAACGAACTCAATAAAATACGAAAACACCAAATGTACGAATGCCTCCTCTCACTTCTTTGCTTGCATTTGGCGTTTACCATTTTCGCACGCTTCCGTATTTTTTCGTTTTCCAATTTTGTGTGTGTTTGTTTTTGTTTTGCCTCTGGAACAGTTTCGACGGCCTTTTGCCAAGGCGGCACACCTCCTGACACCCACGCCACTTTGAGAGCTATTTTTTCTTTGTCTGACATTTTAGAATGGCTTACTTTGCTTGTCCACAAGCAACAACATAGCGCTAAACCGCAACAGCACACACACACACACACACACACACACACAATGGTGGCTTATCAAATTGTGCTATTGGTCTGGTGCGCCAGGGCGTATGCGTAACCACTGAGCCAACTGTTAGCGCTGCGTTGGCAGTCAACTCATTCGCTTTACCAACTAACTATTTGTTTTCGTACTATTTCTTTCACATGCTCACATTTGTGCCACCACCAACAGCAGGAGCAGCAGCAGCAGCCCGCCAGCACGGCAGTTCGCGTGAATGGCGCTGAAAAGGTGCAAACGCTGGAAAAGTATAAAGTATATTGTAGATGAAAGTTGGATTGTAGCTTTTTGTGTGCGTGCGAATATGCGTGCCATTGTGTGTGTGTGTGTGTGTGTGCGTGTACTCATGTATAATAGATTGGCTTTGCCACTGCGCGTGCCGGACCATTTCCGTTACACTTACAGTAGTGGTGGTTGGGAGTGGTGTTGGTTTTGCTACAAAGGCGAATAGAGCAACGAATGTTAGTTGGCCATGGTCGTGGTTTGAAGCAGTTTTGTTTTGATTTTTCCACATTTGTTGTTGTTGTTGTTGCTGTTCCAGCGAGTGTTATTTCTCGACTTGTTAATGTTAACACGGAATTGCCATCAGCAGTAGCAGCAGCAGCAGCAGCAGTAGCAGCAGCAGTAGCAGCAGCAGCAACGGCAGCAGGAGTTGAGTGGTCCATTGGTCACAGCCAGCGCCTCTATCAACTGCACAGTGCAATTGTGCACAGTTGTTGTATTTATAGCAGCGATTGTTGTGGTCGGAATGTAAAGGCAAGCATGCGTGTAGGTATGCGAATGCGGATAGCGGTTAAAATGGAAATTTATTACACCTATGTTGTTTTTGTTTTAAATGGCTTAAAGCTTTAAAGGAAGTTGGAGTTAGTCGAGTGTGATTGAGATACGATAAAATGAGCCGATTGGGGTTTAGTCTTCATGCTGTCGACTGCCTACATTCCAAGTAGTTTTAGCGCGAAAGTTAATTAACGAAAACAGTTCTACGAGTCTGTGTGTGTGTTCCGAGACTACTTTCCCAATCCGATTAGACGATTCATCCTCCTGTTTTCCGCATGCTCTTTCTTTTATAGATTTTTTGACATTTTTAACCTACAGCTAAATGAAAAAAGTTTCCAAGATCAAAATTAAAAAAAAATGTTAGAAATTGAATGAGCTACAAAACTGAATACTAAAAAGTTTTCTACACCATTTAAAGTTGGATTTCAGAAAGCATCAATCGCTTTTAAGAAAACGTTAATTGGATTCTAGATAGACTCAGTTTTAGAATAGCCAATTGGATTTCAAAAAACGTGAATTTGATTTTAGTAAATGTAAACTCAATTTAAGAACAGTCAATTGAATTTCAACGAACATTCACCTCTCTACATAAATTTTGTAGTAACCTGTCTGTTTTATGTGCGGTATTTGTAAAATTTGTGTGAAAAACTAGTTGCCAAAGCAAGTGTTGTAAAGGCATATTAAATAATTATTTTTAATGAAACGTAAAATATGCAAGTATTTGCTTAACAACAAGGCGTAAATGCAAAAAAAATAAAAAGCATTTTCCCTTTCGAATACTTGTTTACTTGGACAATCTGGGTTCAAAGAATTATCGAGGAGCATGCCCTATTTGCCGAACACCTATGTATTTCAAGTAAATATATTAACCATTTTTCTAGTTATTTTTTAATTTATTTCATGTAAACAGGAAGTAACGTACACGAAAGAAGAGTTAATGTAAAAAAACTCTCTGCAAGACGCAGCTATAGGAGAAGTGTCGTTCGTTCGTTAGAGAGCAGCATGATCGAGGGTGAATTCCATACGCAACACTTCTAAACTCAAATGTAGAAACATATCGGAAATATTAGCGAAAGATCAAGTAAATGTTCTGTTGGGTTGAATAGAAGGTAGCTGATGATCTGCCTGTTCGTTATAGAAATTTGGATGAAAACTTGCAGAATTTTTATAATTCTTATGCATAGTTTAATATTTTGATTATGTGCTCTTTGTTACATAACGAACTATATTTTTATAAAAAAAACTAACACAGCGCAGTAAAATTAAGTTTGGAGTACTTGCTTTTTAAGCTAAATGTGTACGGCAAAATCATCACCGGAGAAGATGTCAAATCCTAAATCGCTGATGATGACGAGAGCATACCAAATAAAATTTACCATCGAAAATTTTTTAGAAAATCGTTGTGGCGATTTTGAGTTTTACGATCTGTCAGAAAACATAAAATTGAAAAATAAATTTTTATTTCCGAGAAACACAATACCACTCAAGAACTGAGTTTTAGTTTCAATCCAAAAATCATTAATTACCTTTGATGTTTCGAACTTTCGCAATGAATCAAAAAATTGATTTTTATACACGAAAAGGGGATAATACGGAAACAATGATTGATCTCTTATTTAAAAACAGTGTAGCCATTTGTTGTGAAAGATTGAATGACCATCGCATTTCGGATCATGAAACTATTTTGTTTAAAATTAAGTTGAAAAAAATATTTCAAATGAGAGCAAGAAAAATTATAACCTCTTGGGAACACTACACAAGTGATAATCTCGTTAACTTATTAAGACAATTTAACTTTTGCGATTTTCAAAACCTTTCTATCGAAAACAAAGTTGCATTCTTGTATAATACCAAATCTAATGCTATGAGTACTCTGACATATCCGAAAGAAATTAGCGCGCAGTTGACGAATAAATGGTACGATTTCGAGCTATCAAATCTTAACAAACGTAAACTCAATCTCTACAATATTGCTTTACAAACAGAGAATTGGAATGAATATAACATTACCAGGCGTAGATAAAAACGATTAATTAAGGTTAAAAAAGCCAAATACATGGAGCATAAAATTACCTGTACAATTGGGGACAACAAGGCTATGTGGAAACTCCTTAAAAATTGTATATCTATGTCTAACGAAAATAATATCATTGATAAAATAATGATAAATGACCAATTATTCATAAAAGATACTGAAATAGCGCAGTCGTTAGATAACTATTTTATTGAGAGTGTCATGGAAATCAGCACAAATATTAACGCTCCTTATAGGGACATTGCGGTAATTGGAAATAGTACATTTTCCTTAAAATTTCAAAAAATCTCTACTGAGGACATACTTAATATAGTTAGAGTATTTAAAAATAAAATTGGTGGTAAAAAACTCCTATCTGAAGCTGTCATCAAAGATTCCATAACCTATACCGGATACTTTTATGCTCAAATTGTAAATGAAAGCTTAGAGAAAGGTGTTGTCCCCAAATCTATGGAAAACTTTCGTTGTAGTTCTATTAGAGAAAATAAAAAATACCATCAGGGCTGATGAGATAAGGCCTATTAAAACGTTACCGTGTGATGAAAAGATACTCAAAACTGTGGTAAAAAACCAGCTTGTACATATCTAGAAGATAACAAAATTATTATACCACAGCAATCTGGGTTTCGTAAAAGACAAAGACATTCTTGTGAAAGTGCTTTAAACTTAGTCATTGCAAACTAGAAAGAAGACTTAAGTAGAAATAAACATATAGTAGCTGTTTTCTTAGATTTGAAACGCGCTTTTGAGACAATTGACCAAAAGCTGCTCCTAAAAAACTTATTCAATACAGGCATCACTGGTATTGAACTAAAATGGTTTGAAAACTTTATTATAAAACTTTATCCGATAAAAGAGATTTTTCAGTTGGGCTTCCACAAGGGGCGGTATTAGCTCCGATTTTGTTCAATATTTACATATATCAATGATATAAACAATTGCATTAAATATTGCGATATCAAATTATTCGCTGATGATAGGTTGCTCATGCTAAGTGGAGATAATATCAGTGATATATCAACTAAACTGCAAGACGACCTAAATAAAGTCTACGATTGGCTATGCTTGAACAGACTTAAACTGAGCGTCAATGAAACTAAATACATGGTCATATCAAGGCGAAATTTTGAGGAAAGCGCACTGCAAAATCTAAATATAAACAACGAAATTATTGAAAAAGTTAGTACCTTGAAATATCTAGGAATGAAAATTGATGATAAACTGATCTTTAATGATCACATTGATTATACGGTGGGGAAGATAGCTAAAAAAAAATTTTACTTCACACAACGAACGTGTAAATACTTAAGTAGAAGATACAAGACTATGGTGCACAGATCTATAATTGAACCTCATTTTATTTACTGTTCCACAATATTCTTCATAATGAGAGATTTTCAAATCTATAAGTTACAAAAGCAACAGAACCGAGCAATGAGATTCATTCTTAGTAAACGCTAATTTGGTTGAGCGTTAAACAACAGCTTTTTTTACTATACAATGAAGTTTATTAAGAATATTATAGAAGAAAACTTGCCCGATTACTTGAAGAGTAACATAAAATATGTCAATAACTCAAACACTCAAAAAATACTCGGAACAAAAATGATTTTAATCTCCCGTTTTATAAAACAGAAGCAGACAAATGTAACTTATATTACAAAGGATTAAAATGTTTTAATTAATTGCCAAATGATATTACATGTAACAATATGAATGAAATCAAAAGAAAATTGTTCAATTATTGTAGGACCCTTCCAATTTAGTGTAACATGGGCGGTCTTTCGAACATAGCATACTTCAGGGTCTTGCCAGAATGCTGTATCGGTCCACATGCAACCATTAAGTAGCCGAAGCTCATCCCGAAACACAGCACTAGATCAAATCAGTGCATCGCCGTATGGATGTTTGCTTCGCACTTTATTTGCACAAATGGCCGATATACGGCAACCGAGTGATGCCTACAATCATTGTGTTAATATGCTTGGAAGTCTGCTGGTTTGTTATTCACTGATACTTGGTGGTCCTTATAAGTAGCTTTTACTTTATTTTTTTTTAGTATAGGCTATAAATTGTAGATTTTAAGAACTATGTACATATAAGCTAGGCTTAATGAAGCTGTAAGAAATAAATAAATAAATAAATAAAATAATACTCAAAAATAATAATTATTTTTAATAGACATATTAAAATAAACTTAAAAGTCATTTTTTTGATCAAATAATATAATTCGATTATTTTTTCTGGACCATTCATAAAAATCTAAAAGTAAATATTAATTCTAATTTTTACAGATATCTTTTAACAATTTTTAAATCGGAACAGAATCGTACAGCGCATGTGAAAATATAAGTATCTCTCGTATATTTAAAACCGTATTCCAATATTTGGCAGCTTTAGATTTTGTCATTGAAAATTTCAATATAACCATTATTTTCAGCTCCTATTTTGAACATTGGCATCACACACAGACATATGTAATTACAACTACACACAAACCAATCACAATCCTACCTCATCTACACGCCAATCTCCACACTTTACCCAGAATAAAATGGTTGTTATATAAATGCAGCAAAAATTTTCCAATAACCTAAGTTCAATTACTGAATTATCGTTCTTTTACATATGTATATATGTATATGAAACTAGTTATTTTCACACACACACATGTAGAAAAATTGTTAAATGTAAATTTAACTGAGCATTCTTATTTTTATTTTAAACTCAACTACAGGGATGGATGTAAACATAACCACTGCCTCTATTGCTGTTTTTCGAATATCATACAATCTGAACTACATATAAATAAATTTAGTATAACACATACATATATATTGAGTTATAAACGCACTTATGGTACGAGTATAGCGTTACACTTCTTTGCAGCCCAAAGCGACAGCTCGAAAAATCCCAAGTGTGAATTTGGCACAGCCTTTGTGCGCTCGAATACAATAACAAAAAAAAAAAAGGGGAACTGTTAACACACAACACCAAATGGATAACGGCACAACTTTGTCGTATACGAGTATATACTATATGTAGTTAAAATGGAAAGTGTAGACACCAATTTTATATTTCACTGCGCTGCTATGGTGTTTTTGTCGTCTGTGAGGCATAAACAGCGGCAACTGAAATCCTATTCCCACTTGCCTGGTCAGTTGGCAATGAGCGATAGTGGTGCATATTTATACTACACATACTATATATACATAAATATTTATGTGTGTGTGTGTGTGTATGTAGGCTGGTGAAAGAGGCTTTATTTTATTTTATTTAAGTATGCGAGTATAAAAGGTATTTTTGATATTCATCGTACACATACTCGTTGGGCTATCAAAGCATTTAAAATTGGCAGTGCTGGGAATGAAAATAAAAGTAAAATGCAAAATAAAAGTCGAACAGGCAAGGGACAAGAGACAAAGACACTGGCAGCAACCCAAAATGTTAGTCGACATTTATTTCCTAAAAATTTACATAAATTCCTTAATGAAAATATGCAGCTCGAGTGGCAGGATGTCGGGGCTGAATGAGCGTTGAACAAGGCGAGAAAGAGTTGGAGCTTTTTATGGTGGCGCCTTCTCATTTGCAAATTTTGTGCTGTCATTGCACAATGAGCCCGAGTGGCGTTCTTTTTGCTGTTGTTCACAACCACGATACTCTACACCAATCGAGCTATTAGCCGGATGGAGAAATGGAGAGTGTTGCTGGGCACTGAAATAAGGTCAGTAGTCTTTTTTTTAATAGGAAGCGCTGAATTTGGGGAAAAATATTATCCTTAATGGGCGAAAGAAGATATTTGTAAAAAATATAGTCATTTATAGAAGACGACTCAAGCTCATATGAATACGAATACATCTACATATGTATGTACAGTGAACAAAAGAAAAAACTGGAATACGCGCGTAGGTTTTGCTTTGTAAGCAAATATCCCTATCTTATAAAATTGTACTAAGTTGGCGACTGGATACGTCTCAGAGGAAACATTTATGAATAAGCTTGCGTGGTTCTGGCAAAATATAAGTGTTTTAATAAAATAACGTAGTAATTTCTCAACTCACTCAAACTTTCCACACGCAGAATACAATTCTATTTAGGCGACTCCATAGTTCCAGCAGCAGGCGCTCGGGATTTAGTCCGTTTCGATTTGGCAAGCTTAACTTTTATCGCCAACTGCGAATAGTGGCAGTGACTGGGCAATGCATTGACCATACCTTGGAGCTTCAAACACGATTCTCTTAGCAGCACCAGATCGTCAGCATACCCTGGATTAGAACGTTAACCATCATTTCCACAATTTGTATACCTTCTGGTAAACATTTCTTCAAATCATCAAAGTAGAATAAGGAAAAAAGTGCAGGACATGACAAGCAGCCGTTGCAGAGGCCGTGGTAGCAAGGTAAGAATCACTTAAAATAAAGCAATTACCGCTTAATGCAAAGAGTGAAGGATCTGTTTCCTTTCAATTTTTCTATTTCGTGGTGGAAAATTTTTTTGTAAAAGAAACTTGCCTCTAATGGTTAAGAAATAAAGTTAAAAAATAAAAATAAATTTAAATTTCAACTTAATTACAAACAATTTAAAAACTTCATACATTTTTTGTTAGCTAAAGGGCATACAACTTGTGTCCCGGTTGATTTATTCTTTTACATAAATGTACAACAGTTGCTGTTGAAAATACAAAAGGCAATACATTTACCTGATCAATCATAGTTTTTTTCTTGGTAAAGCTTGAAGTCGTATGGAATTCTAGATATCATAACATACCCGTTGGGCTGTCCTCAGTGGTAAAGTTTGCATTAAAGTTTACCTTTAAATGATATAATTTATTCATTGATTCATACGTTCTGTTCTATTGGTTTTTGAAAGCTCCAATTTTTCATCGCAATAATTAATGGACGTACTTTCATAACATTATCGCTACAATTATTTGATACACTTAAATGTAAGGCAGATCGCAGTTGTTAAAATCTTCGCAATGTTATTGTATTTGTAAAAAGTGGAAGCCCAGTGTTGGGTCCAAAAATAATGACATGCATGCTTCCGATAATAACTTGAAGTCCAATCAGTATTTTAATCTCTTCTTTAGTGGCCTGACCAAAGCTTGTGATTTTGTTTGTGTAGCATACAAGTTAGCTCAAAACATGGCTTTTTCATGATTAAAATAATAGCACGAATTTGTATTAGCAATTTCATCGTTGACCTCACGATTTCCAAGGGAAATCAATATATGATTTTTACACAAAAGTGGACTCTGTACGGCTAGATATTTCAATTGAAACTTTATTTATAGCGCTCTTTCCTTTTCGTTGTCCAAAAATAACTTTGCCACATCAACGAAACAGTACGTTACATATGTATGTATGTATGATTTCCCTAATAGAATTAATTATTTCTACATGAAAATGCGACAATTTTTCATGCGACAATTACCCAAATTCAAACTAACAGATAGCTATAATTGACTCAGTGGTACTGCGGATTTAAAGAGATAAAATTATATTACATATTTACAATTGCGCCAGTTTTTGGGTTTCATTTTCAAGATCCAAGCTCTTTATTAATTCCCGAATTTTGCAGAAATAATGAAAGCACTAAAATTACTTTAAGCTAGAAAAACGCTTAATATTTTTTCCTTTACTTCAGTTTGCGTCTCCATTCCATATATCTATGTACATACATCTTTTTCTTGCAAAAAACAAAAACAGTTTAGTTTCTTTCCTTTCTTTTTTTGTATATTCTGCAGTGGAAAGGCAAGGAATTGTGAAAAGTGCAAAGTCAAAATTTAAATACAAATAAGTATGTCATATTGAAACTACTAGTTGTCTACATGGAAAAAATAGATAAAAGTAGAAGTAGTGACGTTTTCAGCAAACATGGGATCAGCTAGTTTGGAACTACTATGCGCCACTGCAGGGTATGCAGTCGCCGCTCATATGTTATATTTATAGTATATATGTACATATGAACCTACCCAATAATATATGTTGATGAAAATATGAAAATAACACTAAAATAAATGCAGACACGTTCGTTTTTATCTGTGTGCGTGTGCGGGTGCTGGGCGTGTACGTGCGTTTACGCAAGCATGCCAACATTCATACCAATTTGTTGTAGTTGACAGTTGTTGACACATTATGTGTCAAAATCAAAACAATTATGCCACGTCGCTGCGTCTCAATTGCAGTGTGGTTGTTGGATGGGATGTTTTTGGGATGTTTTTTTTTGTTTGCTTTAAATTCATTGTTATTCAAATATGAAGGTTATTTGCGAACTGATGCAATATTTATATAATGACAATTTAAAGTTGCTTATAATTCGAAATTCTTGCAATGAGAATTTCAAGGCTCATTGCAAGCGAACAATTTGTTACATTTTGTTGTTGCTATATCGATGTCTTTCAATTAGGCGAATCGTTTATTGCATTAAATAAATTGCGTGTTTATTTATTGCAATATTCCCCATGTGCAATGACGCATTCATTCCGGTGTAATACTCGTGCAATAAGTTTTTAAAATTTGTTGAAGATTTCACTTTGTTCGTGTGAAGTTATTGCCGTATTTAGTATCACATCAATTTAAGGATTCGCCGTAGTGGGAAAGGTTCATTATGGAGGCCAGTGGAGAGCACAACTATTGTGAACGTGGATATAAGAAATTTCAGTAGAAAGGGCAGAACTGACAACTGATATTTATGTACTTAACCTGTCGCAAAGGATTACTAAGGAAAAATGCCCGCTATGACTTGCGGATGAAGAAGTATCTGAACATATATCAGGCCTATTTTTTTGTTAAACGACTAGCAAAATACCGTTCAATCTCATATAAAAATGCCAAGAACCTATTTAAGCTACTCTTATAATTTTTGTTTTTTTATAAAAAATTCCATCTGACACGGAAGCTATCCGATACCGTTTTCGAAACAAGCAAACAAAAAAATTATATTTATTGCTTGAAAAAAAAAATTGCCTTTTGAAAATGTAACATTATTTCAATCTTATTTGGAATTGCTCACAAAACTCTAAATACTCTTCATTTTGAAAATATAAAAGACTTCTATTTATTTAACTATAAACAAAAATAAACTAATATGAATTTAATCATATAAGGTGGTTTCACTAGAGTAGCTGATTTGATTGTTTTTTCCATCTTACGGCTTAAAATGTCAGATTTAAATTTTTATTTATGACCTGATTGTTCTCATTGGCTTGCGATACAAATGCTTGAAAGTATTTGACAGTCCAAGCCGCTAAGGCAAAAACAAAATACATGTACATTTTTGTTTTTGTGCTGTTGCTACTACCTTATACAAATTTGCTCTGAATTTAACCTACCATTTTCCAAAATTTAGATTCTTTCCTTAATAAAAGTCTTCATACCAAATTTAAACGAAATTGTTACACGATTTAGTAAAATATTGAATATTTAGATTTTTTTTTTGTAAATTACAGTTATATGACAGTTTGGGCGTAGAAGTTTTTGGCTTACTGAGTTGAAATGCCAGGTGTACACAATTTACGCAGAGTTTGAAACAGTACTGTAGGGAATATTTTTTTTTTTTATATAAAGTGGGGGGTGTCTTTTCGATTCCACAAATTTTCTTCTCCAACCCTATCTTAGATATTAAATTTGGGCAGCTAATAAAAATTTTAGAGCTACTCAAATATCACGCTTTTTGATTTTTATGTAATACCGACATATGAGAAGTGGGCGTGGTTTTTGTCCGATTTTCGAAGTTATCCATATTGAGTTGAAATATAAATGTTGTACCAAATATAGTACAGTTTGAATAATTAGATGGTTCCGGTAGTTTTCCAAAAAAATTTGCCTTCGTAATCTGTTTTTTTCCAACACAATCCTGTATATCCAATTTGAGGAAATTAGCTTTTATAGTTACGGAAATATTGATTTTTTTTTTGTAATGCAAAACACCGTTATATGGACCTAGTTTTATTGGGTGTATGAATTAGCCCCCACTGAATTAACCCCCACCGGGCAAAATGACTTAAGCCCCACCAATTTCTCAGTGAATCTTTCCCCACCAAAAATGACGGAATCCCCACGAAAAAAAAATGCATTTAACCCCACGAAAATGATTTTATCCCCACCAATCGAAATGAATTAAGCCCCACCAAACGTAGGTGTTCTTACATGACAGAATCCCCACGAAAAAAAAGGAATTAATCCCCACGAAAATGACTTTAGCCCCACTTTACTTCATTTTTAATTTATTTTGCTTGCTTTAAACTTCAAATTTTTAAATCAAAATTTTAACAATAATTCAATTATACATATAGTTGTAAGAGATGGATTTTTATTATATGATTATTTACAAAATTATGGTTTCTCCTTTTACGAAATGTGCACTATTAGTGATTTTAACCTTTCGTAAAAGGAAAAATCTTTGACAATTCAATCTTAATAGAGTGATTATTAAAACCAGTTCTGCATAAAAATGAATATGGAAAAATTGAAACAAATAGAGAGTAATCGTATAAACGCAAGGAAGATCTTACTAAATAAAAGCGATACTATAAACTTTTCTCATGTTCCTGGATTTATAATTGATTCTTTTTTTGGAAAAAAAGTTATAAGGCGCAATTAATAGTTTGTGTTTTTGCTTTCGTTAATGGAATCAACTAATACGATGGATACCGTTCACAAAAACTCACTACAAAAAAATATCAGATTTACTCTTATGGCTTGAAAATTCTCCAAACGCTCACAAGTACTATAGCTATAATGTTATACTTAATCAAATAGTTTTTTGTAACGGAGACTTACGAAAATATGGAGAAAGAAAGCAAAGAAATTAAATAAAATTTGAAAAGCATTATATTTTTACGTTGCTAACTGTTTGTTTTATTTTTATAAAAGATCACGGAATTAAAATGAATTAAACCCCACGAAAATGATTTTATCCCCACCAATCAAAATGAATTAAGCCCCACCAAACGTGGGGGTTCTTACATGACAGAATCCCCACTAAAAAAAATGAATTAATCCCCACGAAAATGACTTTAGCCCCACTTTCCGCCATTTTTAATTTTGTTGTAAAATTGGTGGGGCTTAAGTCATTTTGCCCGGTGGGGGTTAATTCAGTGGGGGCTAATTCATACACCCAGTTTTATTATTCTATTTCGCCGTAACTTTGGTCAAGAGCAATATTAGTACCCAGTTTCGTTAGTTTCTCAATATTTATTCGAATATTTTCAACTTTTGCTTAGCGTTCTAGCGTACTCTGGAGCCAGATCTCTCCAAAATTGTTTTAGCGTTTTAGAAAGTAGCTCTGCTCTAGACATTTTTCCCGCGAATTTTCGCTTTCATTAGAACCCACACATTTTCAATTGGCCAATTAGCGGCTGTATGTTTATTTCTGCTTTTCAAGAAGTGAAGAAGTGAAGTAGGTGACTGCGGTGTTTGGGGCAGTTGTCTTCTAAATATAAAGATCCAATCATTTGTATTCGGTGCACAAAGTTTGGCCTCAGACTTTAGCAAACATTTTTTTTACTGTTTGAACACGCACTTTGCATCGAGACTTTGTGTAAAGACAACTCTTTGAATCCCTTTCCAGGAAATTCCCCATAAGCGTCGACCTTGGCAGGATGTTTACCAGACAGCTTTTTGCCTTTACCAACTCAATGAAAGATGGCTCATATGCAATTATCACTCCAATTATGGCGCAAATCCTCCCTTGCCCGTGCTAGTCAAACGACGAGATACACTCTTCAGTCAAAAGGGGTGTTTTAAGTGTACTGTGGTTTTTGATCTCAGGTTATTTTAATCGCCGTTTGATTGTTCAAATGGAAACGTCTATATTTTTCCTAAGAGTAGGATGTTTTTTTTTGAATAAATTTGAAATGGCTCTATCTTTAGATTTTGATATTGTTTTATGCCAGGCTTTTCATCAGGATTGCCCTTAACGTTAAATTGATGGTTCCAAAACGCTTCTTATAAATAATAATCATTATCTTTAAAAATAATCACTTCGAAACATACAAATCACATAAATAAAGCGAAATTAGAATTTAAATTATTTTAAAATTTACTGCTTTCTTGGTTAAGTTTTCATATTCTGCCTATTATGTTTGTCAAATCTGTTTTGTGAAACACACTGTAAAATTTTTTATTATTTTCGCATTGGAACTATGTGATTCATAAACGTATGAAACAGATATACATATATACATATCGCCTAAACTTATTAAAATATTGCAAAAACGTAGATACGCAGACATGTGTAATAAACTAAAATAAAAAATGTAAGCCAAATGAAAAGTTAAAGCATCAAGAAATGAAGCATAAAAAAGCAGCACAGCGCAGATAATCGCAAAGAATGATAGCCTGAGCACAATGGAAATGAAATGAATGGAAATATTACAAAGTCACAGATTTAGGTTTAGCTTTTTCCTTGCATTCTTCCATCCTCCATTTTGGGTTGAAAAACGGCACGTGATGTGCCTACAAATGGCATTTTCCCATGCAAGCCAGTATATTTAAGGCAATAATGGTAATTTACTTGTAAACGTGTGAGTGTGTGAGTTAATGAGGTACAGCTGGGCTGATGATTTGCCACAAGACAAATAAGACAAATTTATTGCGACAACATGGGGTGGCAATTGGATATTTGCTGGCAGCTGCCAACGGCTCCTATATCGAACGACGATTGCTTCGTTAAAATAAAAAAATGGGCGGAGTGCAATGGTCGCGCGGCCAACGATGATGGACGGACGCCAGTTAATACGATGATGATTATTTTCATATATTTACTAAGATTACTTTTCGACACACACCCATAAATATGAATGTACATTAAGGTGCATCACTCCCAATACAAAAAAAAGTGGTACTCATTATTTTGAAAATTTTAAATTATTGTTACGCACACCTTTTAGGCTTTAAATGTTTCATCAGATCAGGCGTTTTCTTTCAATTAAAAAAAAGTTGAAAAGGTTTGCTTGTGTTTTTTTTTATTACATATTTGGTGGTATTTTCAAATCAGAACAGTTTAATAATATTTTTCGGAAATATTTTGCCGGCGGTCTTTAGACATAATAAGTTTTATAATTCCGGTGGGAAAACTGCAATTTTTTTTGGAGGGGCCCCCTAATGCACAAACAGTACAGTGCGCGCATACGTGTTTGAATAAAGGTGGACGGACGTGTTTTGAATACAAGAATTGATGGTTCAAGACGTTGTGGGGGGAAGGCAATGCGTTTGTGACAAAAATAATATTTACACTGCGAGCCAGATATGTAAAGTGTCTTGTTCTTTATATAGACAAAGCTGTTAGAGATATTCGGAAAACAAAATAGTAATACATATTTGGTGTTGGTATTTGAAATACTTGCTCTAGAAACAATTAACAGTTTTGTTTATTGACCCCTTAACAGAAGTATCACTACGAAATACACGAAACCATTTGTAGCTGTTTCAGAATTTCTCGTTTCTCAGGCCCGAAAGAAAAAATTTCACACACAATGAAAACGAACAATGGAATTATTCACAATGTTTTTGTTTTTTGGTTTTTTCTATCTCTTCCTCACTTGCCATATTTATTTCCTTTCATTTAGCTTTTTGTTCGTTCGATTCAAGCTTATACTTTTTCAAGCAAATGTTTATTCAAATATGTTATGAACCAGTTAATCTCTTTATTCTTTATACCATAATCATTGAATTTTATTTATCAGTATATAACGGTCAATAGTTTCAAATTCGCACTAGAAATCCTGAAATATAGCCAAAATTTTCTTCGTTTTTCTACTCATTCACAACATAGTAGTAGTTTCACATAAATATTTTTTTCTGTATTCTGATTATCATTCCATTAATATGTAGATTATTATTTTCGAAATCTCTTTTAATTGTATTTGAACCAGTTTTTCTAGTATTTTTTCAATGTTTTTAATGTGCTTATTGCCCGAATTGCATTTGAAATTTCCCAACTTGCAGTACCATTGCATTTTTCCAAATATTTGGAAATACTTCTTCTTCATTTACTATTTCCGTTAAAGCGATCGCTGCAGTTTTTCAGTTATCCAATATAATTTTGGGCTTACTTTTTAGTAGTCTGATTTATTTTCCATTATAGAAAATATTTTCTTCAGTTCGTCTTGATTTGTCTTGTGAAATTTGAAACTATAAGCGACATATTTTATTTGATTTTCCATTGCACATTTTCTATTGATTTTCTTTTATTCTCTATACTATTTTAAAAAATTATTATTAAAATCACTTACTATATCATATTCATTGTCATGCACTTTGTTGTCAAATATCACATATGCATTCTATAACATATTTGTTTTCTTTTAATACTAGTTATTTTATCTCACTCTACTTTTGTGTTCGGTCAGAAGCCTGGTTTATTTAACTGTTTCTATACTAATTTTCTCGTTCCTGATTTATACTTTGTTAAATTTTTTGTAGTTTCTTAAATTTTTTCTAAATTTTTATTAGGGCTTTTCTTTTTTGCTGTTTTATATAGCACATCCTTATTTTCTTAAATTTTTCTTAAACATTTATTGCACAATCCATTGAACGTCCCGTCATCCGGTATAGTTTTTTTCCACTATAAATTTTTCTACTGCGTATTTAATTCCTAACTCCATTTCCTTTGCACTTTCATGAATGTTTAGTTTAGCTTTATATGCTCTTTCTCTGCTAAGTTTTTTCATAGAATATTTCTTATTGTATTTCACTTCATTTCATTTTTATTTCTTTTACCATTTTTGACATATTTTTCAAATTGTCGTAAATAGATTTATCGATTTAATTTCTTATCCCTTCTAAAAATATAAACGGTCAGCGACTTTGTTTTTTTATATCGGCGGTTGTCACAGTTGACAGCTGGCATAGGATATCTCATTCATTATTGAGAGCTCAGACGGCAGAGCGTTCCAGGTTTGAGTTTGGCTCAAAACACATCACACTATCAAGTTCTTTCTCTTAGGAAATATTTGGGGCATTGATTATTTTTTGCTTTACATTATGGTCACATAATTTACTTGAAATTTCCTGCTGAATTAGACATGATTCTAAATCTCTCTCAAAGTGACAACTTTATATTTTTTTTTTACAATTAGCTAAGTTTTCGGCGGCAATTATTCCATATTCCATAAATGTCTTTGTGCTCGCATAGCTGCTGCAATGGTGATAGAACTCAGCTCTGGTTACGGCCATTTTGCTTTTTCCCACGTTAATTTTCTACACTCCCTTCTCATTCCCTGCGTTTGAAATTCCTCTACCCAATATTTGGTTAACAGTAGAGGCCCACTTTTTCTGTTAACTACCCTCGCGCTGTCTATTTGTTTTGGCACACTAAAGCAATGTTGGTTAGGTCACAAACATCCGTATTTTATTGTGTACAGAGCCTTTGGGCTACCACTGTCGCTGCTCGTTGATTTTAACAGCTGTTCGATGTAGCTTTTGTGGCAGGCAGTTATTTGTCAGCCGGCCGTTTCACTCGGCCAATGTTTGCACTGCAGTAAAGTGGATTTTTATGTAATCAGTTGACATATTTGCACAATTTGAATTGCCAAGTGATTTTTTTATGAGCTGAAAAAGAATTTATGTGGTTAAGTGCACACACATACATACACACACACACAAACATGCATTTCCCCATACAGTAGGCGGAAGAAATCAGTTGCCTATTCAAACCCTCTGGTGGTTGCCCCCTTTGAATACAGTTTTTGTTTTTTTTACAGATTTCGTAAGTGCTGCTCAGTAAACTAAATCGGACCAAAAGTTGGTTTTTTTCTGAAAAATTATTACATAAAGCGCTTGACTTATAATTTTCCAATCCATTATATTTCAAGTGGATTATGCAAAGACTTTAAGGCATGTAATCAGTATATTCGTTAGATAATACAATAAATTATATTATATAATGCGCTCATTTAACAAAAAAACAAAATATTCTACGGATGCGCATGGAATCAAAATTGAGTTGGTAATAATGAATGAAACGAAATTGTTAGGCATAGAAATATTTACTTGCCATGTGTACATGATGCTGATGGTTAAAGCCGTTATGTGCCAAACATACCAAACGGCAAAGCGTGCGTCATTTATAAATTAATTTTAACCTACATTCTTTGAGTACGGTGGCAATATAAACAACTTTCCAAGGCCATACAATTCACACTGTGACAGATCAAAGTTTATGGCCATTAAAATTTAAATTATTTTTTACAAAATGTTTCTACCGATAAAACTTGACCTCAGCTGCTAGGATTATCGGCATTTTATAAATTTTATATAAAGGTAGTGACCGCCAGGACCAATTGGAAATGCAAATAAAATAGCGCACTATTCACGAAGAAATGTTGTAGCTGGGAAAAGTTTTTTGATTTCGTAAATTTCGAATCTTTAGAATGTTAAACACTTTATTAAGCCTATTAAAATTTATATCCTATTCTTTAAGAGTGTCTAGTCGTAATAATAAATTATTTATAACTCTTTTAATTGTCTCTAAACCAAACTTGACAAAGGATGACTGAAAATCATTTCAAAATACATTAACTTTTTACCGTGTCATTACTACTTTTTTCTGAATTTAGTTTATTTATTATATTTGAATTTGCCTGAATATTTTTGATTTTTCTACATTATTTCTGATCAATAAAATTAAATTATGGTCGTAACCATTAAAATAATTGATAAATATTAATTTTATAATTCACGTCAAAACAAGATACGATCGGACCAATCACGCTTCCGGGAAATGTTTTAAAATTATTTTGAAATTATTTTTTTTAATAAAAATATAGTTTGTTTTGTAACAAAAATGGATTAAGTCCAAGTTCCTAATTTTGTGCGAAATTGAAAGAAAATCAATTGATATTATTTAAAACTTCAAATTCTTTTTATCACGCTGTTATGTATTTCTTATCAAGAACCAAGGATCTAAAATAAAATGATGAAGAACCTGGAAGAGAGTTAGACAACTTGGCACCAACTGGAAATAAGGGTAGCGTTGTAGTTATGATTTGGGGAGGTAGGTACACACGAACATCAATTCAGCAAAATTCGGTAATTGCTGTTGTTGGAGCAAATATCAATGCTTTGTGCGAAATTATTCAGATGAAAGATGAGAGATAGAGACATCCGTGCACATTGGCAAAATACAAATAGTTTTGTACATCCTTTAGCGGTGAATAAAAGCAGCTGTTGTCGTGTGCCCTATCATTTGCCTCCGTACATAAACACTGCAAAAATTAGATGAAAATAAAATAAATGGAAACACCTCATTAGGCGCTGCCAGGTGCATAACATTTCGATCGAAATATTGTCACATCATAGTAAAAATAATTGAACAGTAATACAACCACAACTGAACACTTTAAGTAGCATACGTCCAATATGTATTTCTTTAAATGAATATTTCTATTTCGAAATATTTAAAAAAAATCGTATTAGGATGTTGCTTTCCGCTCGCACTACACTTTATCTACATATCTACATATATCATGACTGAATACCGACATACCTTTTATTGCTTTTTTGAGATAAAAAGTTGCACACGAATGAACGAAAAAGTAATTTTATTACTTGCATCAATTAATTAAAAATACCAAGGAAATCCCTGTAACTCCACAAATCTATTAGCTTTGCGAAAAAGATACCTACCAGCTATTTGAAAGAATTCGCTCAAAGTATATGGTGAAATTCTACTGTTTGAACTGAGTTCATATTGAGCAAGGTTTGTGATGATTTAATTTATTACCAGATTTTATACTTATGTATATGTAAAGATACTATTTTTTATCTCTTTATTTAAGCTACGATTATGACGCAATCAGGGACAGAATAAAGCTTAAAATAAATCCTGAATTTATATTAGGTAAAAATGCGTGATAAAGATAATCGAAGCCATTTAAGATGATACAAAAAATAAAGGATTTTAAATTGGGAAAGTGAAATTGACGTACAAATATGATATAAAAGAAAAAAATATGATAATAAATAATTTGGCCCATATAAAAACTAATGATTGACTTTGTTTTTAACATTTTCATAGATAGGAATGTTGCTTTTATTTAAATTACTCAGAATAGAAACCGGAATGGAATTCCGAGCGGCTTTTCAAAGTTTTAAATTATTAATTATTCATAAAGGCAGCTTGGAGAGGAATACATGATTTATAGTATTCAGATATTTCCTAGCCCACATTAAATTATTCCTAAAAAAACGAAAAAACAAAGAATAATGAAAACTCAACATCAGTATTTACACGGGACACGTTTTCGACACTTATTTTAGATTGAAAGCATATTTACTGTTGCTTCACATAATTTATGGCACATAAAAATAGCAAACCTTACTACTCCATCGCACAACTGACACTAAATGCAAGATTGGGATCATAGTATATATATCGTAGCATTATTAAGAAATCACGTATGCACGCACATTTGGCTAGTCCAATTACGAACGACAGCAATAAGCTCGTTTCAACATTTACACTATTGGCAAATCACGCAGGCAAACCACATTACAAAATGTTACCCATACGCCATGGCGTCCAATCATACAGCGGGCACGTAGAGAATTGATACATTATTACATTGCTCTGTGGAAATCAGAAAAAAACCCAAAGAAATGAGATATGCTTTCGCTGTCTGCAGAAGGCATAAAATATCGGAAAATTACGTGATGAGTCCTTAAAGCAACAAAAGCAATGGAAATTGTGCATTCATTTTGCCGCTTCTACATACGTCAAGCATCTGCTCCAATTGAGCTTCATATTTTTAATCCTGGCTTTGAGAAGAATACTACTTTTCCCCGATCCGTTTTGGTTTGTTTGCCACTTTTGAATTTATTGCTTTAATTTGGCACAGAGTCTAACTGCAGCATTGAAAATTCAGCAATTTATGTGCTATTGTCGCGTGAAAAACGAGCGTTGCCGCTATATTTATTTACCAACTAAATTTTTATCCCATTCTATTGGTTTACAATGGAGAAACAAGGTTTATGTGTGCGCATTAGCTCTTGACCCAAGTTGGCCTTTGTCAATTAAAATCGGCTGGAATTAGCTGAAAATGTCAAATTTTAAATTGAAATTGGATTTAAATTTAAAACGATAAAATTTTAATGTATGATTGAATTTATACTTGTTTACTTGTTGCATCCTTCTAATCACTTTATTTTTCATAAAGATAATTTATTGTCAAACTGAAGGAGCCCAGCGCTTAAGAGCTTACAGTAATAAATTAAAATATGGAGTGGATAAATTGTAGAACAAAAGAGTTGTTTGATCCAATCTAAATCACCTCGTATGAGACAAAGTTGTAAGGGTTATTTATTTGTAGATAAAAGTTACTTGAAAGAAATTGCCATTCAGTAAATGGCAGCAATTGTGAGTAACTTTTATTCATGCGTGGCTGTGTCTGGTTAAAATATTCAACGTAACTGAATTAAGGATTTTTTTTGTTTACCAATTTGTGGTTACGTCTCATATATTTGCACCTTTTCTGGCTAAGGGTACTTTTTTGTAAAAATATCTTGCTCTTCTCTTAATAGAGAGGATTAATTTAAAATTAATGTATTTTGAGAATTTATTGTTTAGGTAAATAGCTTGAGGAGGACAGTGGAATTACTTGTACGGTGATAATATTTATTTTTCCTTGATTACTATACCACGATTAAATTAGCTACTTGTTTATTTGCATTGATATCTTCAAATAATTACTGCAATCGATTGTTGTTCAATCCTTATTTTATCAAAACTATAGCTACAGATTTTCAAGAGATCTCGACTAGTCTATGTTCGGGTCTTGTCCAACTTTGGTTAAAATCCGTTCAATAGTTTTTAAGTTGGGGTGTAATTTGGGAAATTTTTTTTTATATGTACGTAGATGTGTTTCATTAAAAGTTCTATTGCATTTAATTTACTTTAATTCTTCAGACTTTGCTTTGAAATCTTCGGATATTATGATCACTTTCCTCATCATTCTCCAATTAAAAGTATGTAACGCGAAATTTAAAAAAACCGATTTCATTAATCCATTAATCACTTTTCACATCACAGACAAATCCAATATTAAATTTTCATAGTGCATACAAAAATTATAAGTAACTTAATAACCGCTTTAAATACTAAAACTTTTTTTTTCAAGAAACGTCCGCCAAGTCTAGGACTTTTCCTTTCCATGTATCAAAATTAGGCGCATATTTCCAACCATTTTTAAAAATGAGAATCAAACATCCAAATTGACATCTCTCAAAGTGCAACTCCACATTGCAATCTAAGCTAAGTATTTCTGTTCAGATAGCTATGAAAAGTTCGTTGAGTATCGTACTTGATGCCTCGCTGTTTTACGAGTCAAATCTTCGCATCTTTTCTACTTTTTGTATTTTGCACATCTTCTGTTATTTCTGAATATTTAGCCTTAGTTACCTAATTCCATTCTCGAAAACTTCTTATGTTATTTCAGGATATCCGCAACTTCCTGCACCTTTTCATAGTCATGAAAACCTTTTCCTTTTCTAGGAGGTTTATTTCATTCACCTCACAGAATTTTGCTAAATCATTTAATAACGCGGCAATTGAGGTTTAGGTTAGCAACTAATTTTTTTGGTTACGTATTTAAGACCACTGAGGTTGCTTTTGGGAATTTTGATAAGGCTATTTTCGCATTTGCATTTGCTTGGTATTTTCGTCTTAACATAATTTCTTATTCGATATTATCGATACAAAAGCTTTAAGATTATTTCAAAGGTAATACAATAAAAAAAAAATATTAGTATTTAAATATAGAAACTGTTCGCATGTCTATCCACAGTATAAATACAGTGATCCTAATTGGCAAAACCACAAATGTTGCTGGGGTTCATTTTAAAAAATCGTCCTCTGGAAGGCGGAAATTTAAATTTTTTTTGTGCAAGCATTTGTAGTTTCACTTATTTGATATTTAGTACTAGAAAATGGTTTGATATCACTTTGCCGTTCAAAACGATGGGACTTCTAACAAAACAATTCAAAAGAGGCCGGAATAACTTTAGAGCTTGTAGGCAGCTCCATGGAAACATTTATTTTATACCTTTATACTAAGGGCTTAAGATGCAATCGGCTGTTTAAATTTCCATTTCAAATATATCACCAAAAATGTGTGGGAACTTTGTCTTTTGGCCGATGGGCTAATGATAAAATAACTCCATACGTACACATTGGCATTCGAACTACTAGACGCAGCTCAGAGATGAGAAAATTTTTAAAGTTATGCAACGATACTAACGGAGTCTATTCTATGGGAAAAGCTTTGGATGCGCTGCGTTCAGTGGGCCACTGCAGATGCTAGCACCTTGGTAATTTTGCCATTCGTCCATAAGCCACCTGAGCATTGAAGAGATCAAGAAAGATGAAAATTATTATAAGAGAATACAATAACCAAACATATTAAACAATTTGCTGGTGTCAAATCCAAGTTGTGGGCATATATTTAAGGGACTGAGCTGAAACTTTTGGTCATGGCTGCTGAGTAAAATTGTTCTAATTTACTCGAAACTGTGGAAACTTTCAAGCAAGTCATATCTGAAAAAGCACTGACCTACAATGTAAATAAGTTCCGATCCCATTCTACCAGCAGCGTTTTCTGTGAGTAAAATTACATCTGATTTTTATTATTTTTGAGGGAAGACTTCAAATACGATTTAATTGTTTTTTTTTTTTAATTTTCTCTGTACATGTTAATGATTACTTCCATTATCAATGATAATTTGTGCCCTGAAAGTTTTTAACTATAGGAATGAAGACTTCAGATGTAGCTGATTATCACACCATGTCCTTTAAGAAATGCAATGAGTGAAATGGAAATTAAAGCAAGTCGTGAAAGAGAAATCTTGCTATGGATATCTTCAAAAATCATGCCACAAATGTTTCCCCCAACTGATGCTGCAAATTGCTTTCCCCCACTCTCACACCTCTCTCACTAATCAACGCACATTGTAAGCTCATAAATATTTACAATTGAAATTAGTAACTGAACGCAATTGATAGAGTCGCCGCCACTGGATTACGATAATAACAAGTTCATTAAATTTTCGTCAGGTCAAAAGTTAGAGAATTATTGCAAAGCAAATATTTTCTTGGCTCAAATAATGGTCGCAGTTGTCGAGGTGATATTTCTAAAGGCGGAAAGAACGAACGACGCCGCAAAACGAAATGGCAAATTAATCGTTTTAGACATTTTTACGCCGAACTATACAATAATTACTAAGGACAATAGTTGTTAGTTTGACAATAACATTTCGGAGTGAAGGAAATGGCGGTGGCGCAGCCGGGGTATGCTGCTATAAAAGTTCTGCGCTTTGGTGATTAGCGAGAGCAGACAATTGTTGTGAAAACAATGACACTGTGACGAGCAGACTCTGGGTGCGGCGAGTGACGAAACGGCGCAAGGACTAAAGAATAATTAAACGAGATAAAAAAACAAATGATAGAAATGAAAATGAAAAAGCATCAATGTGAAAAAGGAGAAGGAGATAGAGAAAGACAATATAATTAGCTCAGGTGATCATCAGTGACCTTTTCAGTCCGCAGGTAGAATACCGTTATCTGCACTATCCCAACGGCGACGATTGGCTACAAACGAAATGGCAAATGCGTTGGAAATGGCTTTAATTCTGAAATTAGCACGGCGAAAAGTCATTCATTACATTTGTAATTGAATGGGTCTGAGAATGTATGTATGTACATATGTATGTGTGTGTGTGTGTTAGTGTGACAAGGACATGCGGCTCGCGTAGATTTAGCGTGAAACAGCTAATGGCAAAGAAAAAACAAACCACGCATAAAACGTAAAGACGAAATAAAAAACACAAACAAAGCGCTCGAGTGTGTGAATGTGTGAGTGAAAGCGTGTTTCTTGAATGAACTCATAAATGTTGCAAAATTCTTAGTGCAAACAAATATGTATATATGTGTGTGTGTGTGTGTGTGTTGTAAGTGACCACATCCCAGTGGGAATTCGAGCCATGCATTACTTTTTGCAAAGATATTTGAAAATGCCAGTTATTACAGTTTTTATAAAACTATGGTAGGAAAATACGCACAGCAGTGCAAGCGAATGATTAATGTATGGCATCTTTCAGTGCACATCTGCACATCTGAGTAAGTGGAAAATTGTGCGTATAATTTGGAAAGTTTGTTATTTTATTAATTTTATAAAAGGTTTTCGAAGCGGGTTTTCCGCTGTTTTATTACAAAAAAAAAAAATAAGAAATTGCAACTTTTATCGGATACTGTACAGAAGATCTTATTTCGGATAATGCTGAAGAAGCAAAAACCCTTATCCTTGGTGCTCAGACATCTTTGGAATCAGCCGCTTTGTATGCAAAGCTTGGTCAATGGAGCTATAGATATGGTATGCCACGAAGGTGACCTGGGCATATTAAAAAAAATCTGCTCTCTATGCAAAACAGAAAAACGAAATACCGGCATTGCTCCAAGCCAAACTTGACAAGGGGTAATTGAAAATCCGTCCAACATATACGAGTATGTATAAACTTTTATCCTCTCGAAAAACTGAAACACAAAAAGAAAATATTTGAAGTTTAACTTTAATGATAAAGAGTAATTTCCGAAAGACGAAAAAGTCTCTGTGTCATTTAATAGACAGGCAAAAGTTATTGAAATCAAAAAATATACCTCGATATCCAGAGATAAGTACTGCTGCTTAAAAGCTTCGCAGTTGGTATCGAAAGTTTCGAACAAAAAAACAGTACAATTTTGTTATCTACGAAAAACCTTTCGATTCACTTCCTGACTTAAAAACAAATTTTTTGCTTTTCAAAACTCTTTTGGAATAATAAATTGCAAAAATTTTGTAAGCCGTCTATAAAATGTAAAAATTTTTTGTACAAAATGTCTCCTTGAATTTTCTTTTAAATAACACCATTTATTCCGCATCTTTTCATCGCAGTCCGATAATAAAATAGCAATGAATTTCATTTTTTCGATTTTTAAGAAATAAGATTCAAAAAAAAAATGTCCGAATCGGTAATTTTTCGGAAATTTATGGGTAATTTTGGTTTTTTTTTTGCCAAAATCGAAAACAGAAAGGTCTCTCTCATTATTGTTATTCTAAAAAAAATTACCATGTGGTCATTTGTTTGATTAACTGTATGAATGTGCATCCATATTGTCTATAACATATTTGAATTCCTTTACTTTAAAAATATGTGAACGCGTTTTATTAAAAAATCTTATGTGAAATTTATTTACTTAATCTTTACGTTCTTGTAATACAAATTCTTTTGCAATTAATAAAATGGACTACATATAATTCTCATATGATTTGTAAATCATCTGGTGATATATTTCTATTAAGTAGATATATTTATGTTCTGCTTAGGGATGCCTATTTTTATTTTCAAAAATAATCACAAAAATTTATGCTTCTTGCAATGCATCGGCTATTAGAATGGTATTCTACTTTATGCACTTACGAATTATTCCGTTTTCCCCCTGGGATAGAAGGCTCTCTGCCTGCGACTAACTAATTTCTTATGTATCCGGCACAGTAGCTAGGCGGCTGGTTTGTGGGCTGGTGTGTCATTGGCTTGCGGCTGATTAAGTAAAGGCAGTTGGCGTCGTCAACTGAGGAGAAACTGTTGCCTTGCCGCAACAGTGGCATAGTGGCTGTGCCTTCTAATTATACTCGTAAATGTCGCGCCAGCTACTCAACTTAAGTAGCACTTCAATGGCCCACATAAGAGTACGCGTTCATTCATTAACAAAGCCACAAAGTAACAAAATAATACAAATGAGTGAAATTAGAAGAAGCATCATAAGATAAACGAGGAATAGTAGCATAACAAAAAGCATAGCGACATGATTTGGCTAATGAAAACATTTTCGTACTTTGAGCCGCTATGCTATTAGCTACCACAACTGATAGTTCATATACATATATATATATATGTATATATATATATGTATATATATATATGTGGTATTTGATTACTCAAACTTTGGAGTGTAGCGTCTGAGGTGTCGCGCTACCATTTTTGCTAGGCGTTTCCGTTACTCCGGCCATGTTTGCGTTGAAAAAATTTCATTGTTAATTATGTTTTCTGTTTTATACAGCTTTTTGTTTCCTCGAATTCATTTTGGCTTCTCATCTTATTATAAATTCGATTTTTCTAATTTTATCTGCCTCCGCGTTCATTTAATTAGAAAAACTTTCTTTTTTTTTATTTAGCGATGGAGAGGATTGAACCGTTAACTGTATGCCCTCATGATTACTAATTGAACTGCCAAAGGTGAAGAGAAAAGTAGGAGTGTGAAATTCTAAATGACTGTGCGGAGAATGTAGTGTCTGCTGTTAGCGGATTTCAGCTGATGTTTAATAATAATAATAATAATAATAATAATAATAATAATAATAATAATAATAATAATTTGGCGCTTTCATTATGCAGCTTCATGTCTCACCAAAATCCTCCTAATTATTACCTGGACGACAGCTGTCATAAAAAAGGGACCGTAACAGTTGCAACTTTTATAATAAATATTGCTCTTTAACGATTATTTTGTAACATCTATTTAATTGCTCATTATATAACAGTTACTTTTGATATTTATTTTATAAATAAAATAAGCAGCCACTCTTATTTTTTAAGTCACACATATAAAAGTCATTGTAATTTTTTGCAGAAAATAATAACAATAATAAATATTTTTTTGGTTAAAAAAATGTGTTTTTGTATTTTTTTTGGTTAAAAAATGCCTTTTTGATTTTTTTTGAATTTCGCATGAAAGTTTTTAAAAAATATTTTTTAAGGTTAAATAAATAAGAAATCGATTTTTGTATTAACCTGCAGAATACCTCTTTTTTTGTGCATTTTTCAATGACAATCTTCTGAAATAGTTATTATTTTCCGTCCGTGCTTTTGTGATTTGTTGAAAAAGACCAACATCACTTATTTAAAAAACTATGTAGTGTTTCGAAATCATCATACCAAATCGCTTTGCCCATCATTCTGTGCTATCAGCTAATGGGAGGCCCAAGAAGCGCGTTCTTTTGACGGACAAACGAGAGAAATGTTTGGTAGATGGGTTGGGTTTACATGGAATGAGAATTAGTTCTTGGTATCGCGCCTATTTTGCGTGTTAGAACTTGGGCAGCTATAAGAAAAGCGTTAAATTATTGTAGTTTGAAGTACTTGGTTTGTGGTTGTACTCAGCCATGAAACTTCTACTATTAGCTAGACCTTTTCACGTTGATTCCTAGTCTGGCACTGCTTTCTCATGGAATTCGGTTGGTTTTTATATTGAAGTCGCGAAAAACTACCAGTATTTTTTAACTTGAGTTTTTCAAATATTTTCCTTAAATATTTCCTCGAACGATATACTCAACATTTAAATGATTTAAATATCACAATTGTGATTTTTTTGTCATCTTAAAATTTCGCATAATTGATAGTGATTATTAACTTTTAGTGGCATTATTCCCAACGTCAAAGTGTGATAGATGGCAATGATGGGTTTTCCAAGTATATTAAAGGCTTCAAGAGAAATTACAATTTTACAATCTTCAGAATTCAGCATAATTAGAGCTAATTACCCTTAGTCAATCCAAAGAAGTATTATTTCGTATTTAATTTAAAAATAGAACTTCGGCTTCAAAATCATCTTATTGCATTTTTCAAGCTGGATAAAGAAGTGAAGTGAAGCGAATGGGTCAGGAAGTGACGAGGACAAAACAAAGTAACTCGTGTCACAAAATAAATAGCCAGCGCATTCGCATAACCTGTTGGCAATTACAATTTTGGAAAAGTGGAGGACTTTGTTTATCTTGCAACCAGCATTAACCCCATACAATAATGTCAGCCTCGAAATTGAACGAAAAATCTCTTTTGCCAACAAGTGCTACTTTGGGCTGAGTAGGCAAATGGGCAGTAAAGTCTTCTCTACCACGCTCTATAAGTCCTTGATCATGCCTGCGCTACTGTGTGACGGAGATGCATGGATACTGTCAACATCAGATGAGATGACAATTGGAGTGTTCGGGAGAAAAATTAGGTATTTGCGATGGTGAATATCGCAAACGATGGTACGAAGAGTTGTATGGACTCTATAACGACATTGAAATAGCACGGCGAATCAAACTTCAGCGGCTACGTTGGCTAGGTCATGTTGTACGTGTGGAAGGAAATGATCCAGTACTGAAAGTATTCAACGCGATACCCACTGGTGATGGAAGAGGAAGGGAGAGAATTCTCTACGTCATTAGCTGACGCCAGTTAGCAAGAAAACAGAACGACTGGCGTGGTATGTTGGACTCGACTAAATCGTTGAGGAGGTTGTAGCACCAATTAATAAACAAGGATGTCATATTCTAATAAACCCTGTTAAAGTTTTCAAGTTCATGCTTATCGCTAATTGAAGCCATGCTTTTTTTGTAGCTATATCTTAATGTTTAGCAAATACAATAATTGAACTTTTGAAATATTGCATTAACCCAGCAATCATTAAAAATGACAAACAGTTTTGTATGTCATATTTATTTCAAAAAATGATTTACAAAAAAAATATATTTTGCCAAATCTTCTTGTGATAGCTGAGTCAGCAAATTTAATTGCCACTCGACAATTTTCACACTTACGTTTTATAAATCAGCCAATGCTTGATAGTTATTTGAAAAAGTGTATAACTGGCTATTATTTGCGTCCTATTCTATTTGCTATTCCCTTCACCTGCTCGTCAGATTCAGATTATCCCTTGACCCTTCCGCCTATGTCGAGCTGTGAATCAGTGCCATTAGTGGCAGTGACAGTGGCATAAAATTTCCGTTGCACTTGAACTTGCTGAACTATGGTTCACACAAACACACACACACACACACATAAAAACCCGTCACAAACATAAACTCGCAGCCGCAAACTTTCAATGAGCAAATTGAACTGGCTCAGCCAGTGTGAGAAAACCCGGATGTATTCGCACTCAGTGCTGGCGGCGGCAGAGCTAGTTTTCTTCGTAGTGTCAGTTAGTGCATTTGTGTGTGTGTGTGTGTGTGTGTGGCTGCGTGTAAATGCATTTGGCTTCAAGTACTTAGGCTAGCAGTAAATTACAGGCATAAATCACGTGATAAGTGACACTTTTGCTTTTCACGCTTTTCACTTCGCATTGCGGTGGCAATGCGGCTTATTGCAGCGACGCGTCGCACCATCAGAGTCGTCGTCTGTCTGTTTGTTAGTCTGTGGCAGCGTCAATTTGCTGCTGCGTTATCTGCCGTACTCTACAAGACTTGTGTAGTGCCGTTAAGTACACGTGCTGCTGTTGCTGACTCACCTTCTCTATTTGCGAGTGAGTTTCTTTTCCTCTTTCACTTCCGCTTTTCAAAGTTCACGCAGTTAGCAGTCTATCGGCGAAGAGTTAAAAGGCATCAGCAGTAGTAGAATGGAATGAAATGGAAGGCAAGCTATTCTATAAAAAAAAAAAATAAATTCTGTGAAAGTCTGCACGCGAATATTCTTCTTTCTATTATTGGCAGTTTCCACATCCATGTTGTAGATACTTCAGAAATGCATTCCTTAGTGGCAGCAGTTGCAGCAGATGCAGTTTCTATAATAATGGCGGAAGCGTGAGAAAATTTTTGTTCGCATGAGTAGCTATATGAGTGCGCTGGTGCACTTCAAGTTGTTGAGAATACTCGGATCCGCATACTCCTAGTTGTTTATATTGTAAATATATGTACGTGCAATCTTTCGGATGCTGAAGTTGTAACAGGGAGTTGCTACGCGAGCAACGGATTCCAAAATGATTTAAAATTATGCAGGGTTGCGAAAAAAGAAATTTTCTTCATATTCCCGTATACGTTACGAATTTAAATATTCTTAATTTTTTTAGTTTTGGAAATTTACAACACTTACATGACAATTTTATGGCAAGTCAAACAAGTCCGCACTTTCTTAATATTATATGAAATTATACGCGTAGGCTGTAATGAAACAGTCGATGGATTTACAAAATCGGCTCGGATCTCATCTTAAGGTCTACAAAAGTGTTTAAAATAAAGTATGGCAAATGGTTAAAAAATCTGAGCTAAAACATTTACGGTTAAATTTTACGAGAATCCGTCAGCTTAGTTCAAGAAATCTCTCAAAAAACGTATTCGAAATGTCGTTAGAGGATTAAAACATTCAGAAGGTTTCACTAGGGATCTTCTTTTTACTGAAAAACATCTTGATTTAATCGATATTAATTGTGTCTTTTATATTTTCGATCAAAAGTAATCGTTATTTCTAGAAATTTTTCGCTCATAATAAACCCAAACAAATTTGTTAACAATGACAATGAAAGCAAAAACACCAATAATAAGATTTATGCTTTATACTTGGTAATCGATAAAACAAAAATCACAAATTTTTGATAAAAAAAATAAATAACGATCGATATTTGATCGAAAAATTAGGATTGTAAAATAACGATCGTGCAACGATTTAAAACAAACAAAACTTCTGAATAAACATAAGGCTAGATTTGCATAGTATATAGCTATAGGGACTAGATTGACACATTTGAGTTATGTTTTGAGCGAATTCTTCCCAATGATTTTTTTTGTTCGAAAAAAGCAAAACAACGATTAGTTGGTTTTATTCGTTGATTTCGCTTGAGTAGGTCATACAAAACTTTTTTTTGAAAGCCGTATAGTCTTATTGGCTAGGTATATTTCCAGAACATATTAACAAAGTCCGGACTGCTTTCAATTGTTGCACGGTGTTACAAAATGAGAAAGCAAGCAAAACTTGGTTGGCAGAGACAATAGTCAAGCGATATGTAGGCTTAAATATAACGGTTATTTTCTACATTTGTATAATTTCGTTAAAATTTTAAACTAAGAATGCAACAAATCGTGAGTTGTCCTTTAGTTTTAGTGTAAATTATCTGTGTTGGTCTTAGTACCGCAATTGTCTCACACTCTGTATTATTTTTTTATTTAATGTAAATGCTTTCCTTTCAAATTACTAATTTCCACGTAAAAATATCAAACGTCTAGAACTTTGACATTTGATTTGTTTATAATGAAATCTATTTAAATAAACATTTTCTGTTTTTTGAATTGGTTACTCAAAGTATGAGCAGTGTATCTTTGTCATAGATGCTGATGGTAAGCAAGACTGCAAATTTATATGATGCTGTTGAATTTTCGTTAAGAATCCCTCCTACATCCGCCATTCTGTGCCTGTAAGATATTGAGCGGTCAAAGTTGAAAAGATTTAACATTTTTCTTCACCGCCAGTGGGGTAGCACATTTGGCATCACTAAAGTATTTGACATTGCCGATAACCTCAAAATCTTTCACAAAAGTTTTGCAAAAGTTTTCAGAATATTAATACTGAGAAATGGCGAAACTTGGTGACGACATAAATAATTGAAGACAGCGGAAACAATGAAGCGACTTAACTTGAGGCAAGATGTGATTTGTTAAGTTTTCATTTTTTCTCGACAATTTAGTTTATCTACGTTCTTGCAAATTTTTAATGTGCTAGGTATAACATCTACCATCTTGTTGGCAAATCAGTGGGAGTATTTGATAAATGTGTAGCTATGCTCGGTGGGTCCCGGGTTCGAATCTTGGCCGGGGCAATTAACATCAAAAATTGTAGAAAAAGTTTTTTCTAATAGCGGTCACCCCTCGGCAGGAAATGGCAAATCTTCGAGTGAATTTCTGCCATGAAAAAATACTTTTCACAAAAAACATTCGCCGTTCGGAGTCGGCGTTAAACCGTAGGTCTCTCAATTTGTGTTACAATATCAAGAGGCATACCACAAATTGTAGGAGAAGTTTGACCAAAATCGCGTTGGGTTCAAAAAATGCTTTCAGTTTCCTAACTGAAATTTAGTGAGGTACGAAAATTTTCAAAAATTTTGTTTTTAAATTAGAATTTTTTTTGCAAAATTTGTTAAATTTTGTATAAAATTTGAAACTTGTGTTTATATGGCAAACAAATATGAACGAAATAGAACTACAAATATAAACAAAGAATTACGAACGAAACATGGCACAATTTGACAACAACAATGAAGGAAAGAGAACTTGAAGCTAAATTGGAGAATTTTATTGATGGAGACATTTAAGATACAGGTGTTTAAGGAAAAATTTAAATTGAAAGTTATACTTTAATATGATATTTTACTCCAGCAAATACACGGCGTACTTTTTTGTGTCTAAAAATTACAAAATTTTTTGGTTTACTGAAACTATTTATTAAAAAAAAATCTTTGGTTTACTTAAAAAAAATTCTTATAAACCTCCGAGTGCAGTTCCAAAATAATTTGCCTTTCGGAGTAGGCCCGTCTATTTAAATTACAACATCAATACCACAACTTGTGGGACAAGTTCGGCCACTTATCAAGCTATGATGTTAGCGGAAATTATTATTATTATTATTAAAAGCCCACTACCAAAATATTTCGAAAATTATTAAGATTTACGTGAGCTGAATCGAAATCACAATACTTAATGAGATTTGTAAAAACCAATTGTGGACATGATTGCGGTTATTTATAAATAAAAATAGTGGCAAAATTCGTTTCCTATGATAATAGTAAAACGGCGAAGGTTTGGCTAAGTTATTCAAGTTTTTTTTTTAAACTAATCTTCCAAAAAGGATCACAACAACAAAAAATCATTATTACGATTCAATTAAACAAATTACAATATCACCATATAGAACTTCTAAGCATAAATTGTTAAGTGCTCTGGGTTATTTTTTTTTAATATTTCAAAAAACTAGTTTTATTCATAAAACCCCCAAAATGGCGAGAATTTCAAACCAGTTTAGCTCACTTAAATCTTAATATTATTGCGAAATATTTAGTTTGATGTCCTAAAATATAATGATTTTTATAATTCCAATGGAAAAACAAATAAGATTTTTTTTATGGGTGATGCACCCTAATGTACATGTTCTTAAAAACGGCAAAATAAGTATGTCATACTGTTGTTTTTCGCAAAATTCTATATTAAAAAAAGAGAGCCAAATCGTTACAATCATTGTTCTGAGTTATTGGGGTGTTCGTAGGAACATAAAGCCCTATGGCTTTTAAATTACCAACAAAATATTCTCTAGGAATTCCAGTTTTGAGTTTAAAACGTTACTGTGGAATAGGCTAATATACTGCAGAAATAAAATATTATTTTATTTTTCTGTCTGTGATGTTTGCTGAGCCGCATTCTTTATTGCTGTTACTATAAACTTTGACTTTCATTCTGCTTTTGCTATTACTGTAAATCAGCCAATTCGATGTCACTTCCACAAGTATTTAGTTTCTAATAGAACCTGATAAAAACAAGTCATAGCTTTGTGTTTTATGAATTTTGTTTTGAAATGGTTGAAAATAACCACAACTTAAAAAGGTTCGATTCTTCTGAAAGATTTGTGGGTCAGTTTAACTTTTATCATAATATTTCAAATATCTCCTATTTGACTGACTTTGGTGGATAAAGGAAAAGTTTTCCGTTGAAATCATCTTACTGTGTTTTAGTATTGGGTTTCTCGGTGTGTTTCTATGTACCAAGACAGCAAGTGTAATTTATTATTATATTAACACATAGTTGTTGCTTTAATAAGAATATGTACTTATATAATGCCATAAAAATCTCTTAAACATGCAAAAAATTTGTTGTTAAATTGCCACAGACAGACCTTAACGATGTATCAGCTAATATCAGATGAACCTTTTTCGCCCATTTCACCTTTCCGCTTTCCGCTTACCTCGTTATCCTATTATCCTTTTTCTTGGGTTGTTTTTATTAAAGGAAGCATTTCAGCTTTATTATTTCCGTTATTTGCTGCTTTTGTCGGCTTACATTTTTATGGGAATTCGTGGAAGGAATTTTTGCAGGAAACAAAATTCGGCGAGTCAAAATGACAGGTGCGATTACAGCCGCTTTTTCTTTTATTATTTGGCAGTAGTTCAAGCGAGAATTGACACTGTGTATGAGTATATGTATATTTATGTGTACATAGGTGTAAGTGAGTATGTACATATGTATGTGTTTAATATGCTTAGGGCAGCGACTTTTTCTGTGATCTCACTTCGCTAACATTTACAAGTATTTTTAGATTCAATACAACCAAGTTTCTGTTGTTGTTGTTGTTATGTGCATTAACTATTTCTGTGTAACTGTGAATATGCATTTATATGTATGAGTGCAAACTTACGGTTCATTGTGCTGTAAAAATGTGCGCTTAACATCAAAGAGTGCTGGGGGGTTTTTTTTTCAATCATATCTCTACCTATTTTGTTATCATTCGTATCTGATTATAGGACGAAAGGCAAGCAGCAAAGAAAGCAAGTAGCGGATGATAAATTATACTGTCTCCATACTAACTGAGTTTTTACAATGCAACCTACATCTGTACATCGGTTTGCTGCATTAAATACTTAAATGATAAAACCGTAACACATGTACATACATACTAAGCATGTGGAAAGTGTCTGCTTTGGCTCGTGGAATTCTTTCATATTGGTATTGTTAATGCAATGCAATTAAAATTATGAAATGGTATTTATAGAAATCCCTTTCAGGGGATTTTTTCTTTCAATTTGGTCTACTATTGTTGCATTTAGATTGATACTTATGTGCATATGCGCAAATATCTACTTTTATATCAATATTGATGTACTGGAATACAAAACTGATTTCGTTTTTTCTTCGCATTTCGTTAACGCCCTACCAATACGCAAATTATCACACACACATATCGCACACGTACTTCGACAGTGAATTGCCACAAAATTTATTATTTTGCATACAATGTATAAAAATGTCCCCCGTGGTTATAATTATCTTCCATGGAAATGCTAAACAATATTTATTGCTAAATTTCTCCTAAGAGAACAATGATATCTACTTTTACGGTGCAATTAACATTAGTCTGGCAATCGTATTTTTCTTTTCCTGCAATTACAGCTAGCCAAATATTTAAGAATTTTAACCGCACCTATTTGCTTTGGTTTTTGTGCACTTCTCTAACTAATTAAACTTTTCGTACAAAATTTGAGCGATTTTGCTACATTATTTATTAAAATTTCGAGTTTGGAGATGTTTTGTAAATTACCGTTATATTTCGATAATTTTCGAAATCCTACTTACAGAGTAGAAATGCAAAGTGTGCCCCAAATTTGGTAGAGTTTGATAAAGAAGTTTGCTCTACATTGGACGGTGCCATGTCTATTAGCAAATTGTTTTAAGCTACATATTATTTTTTTCAGCCCCTCTATACCAAGGTAGAGTAAATTACCCTTAACAGTTACTAAAATATTAAGAAGTTTGTGTAAATTACCATTATAATGTTCGTAATTAGGCCTATTGAGTTAAAATTTAACGTGTGTACAAAATGTGATCGGGCTTTTTTTTTGTCAGGTAGTTTCGGATATACATATAATTGTTTTTCTTTTGCAAATCCCCGTTAGGGGCTGTGGTTACTAGGCGATTTCGAACTATATATAACAATTGTAGCTTCCATAATGATCTCCTAATAGGATTTTTCCATTTACAGGAAAAGTGCAAATGGACTATTGCGAATCAGAGTAAAGGGATAAGCCAGAACATAGGGTAAATTTCAGGGAAGCAATTTCTACGCCGTTTAAGTTAAGTATGAGTTCCTTTTTAAGTGCTTTTTAATTTTCGTTGGTTTTCAGTTTTACATAATGATGTTAATAAATTCTAATAAACAACAATCGGAAAGTTTCCCATACATTTTTGACAAATTATTAATTCCCACAAATATCGGCAATACAAGCTCTTGGTCAAACAAAAATCTAACAGAGTTGCATTTGACAACCAACTTTCGTTTCGCCTTAGCCGAAGCCTTCATACTTTTCATGAATACGAAAAAACAATAGAAATTACTTCATTGTCAGCGTAAAATATTCAATTTTATCGTAAAAGTATTAATTTTCAAAATTTTAAATTTTTTCCCATTTAATAAAATAAAATAAAGTAACTATGATAAAAGAAATTTTATTTTTCTGGAAAAATTATAATCTTAAGACACATTTGGAAATGTAATGATATCGAGCACAGTGTATATGGACCCAAGCGCAAAATGTGACTCTTTCCACCCGAATATTCGTGGATGACAATTTCCAAGTTTGTATGACATGCAGCGTTGTTACATATCGGGTGTTTTTTTTACAGGTTTGTTTTTCGAATAGAGATAAAACTGGCATTTTGTGGTCAAATCTGGCAACTCTAATGTCATTTATGTTCAGTTTGGTTTGCCATTTCATCATGAACAGGTTGACAAAAGAACAACGCTTGCAAATCGTGCAAATTTATTTCGAAAAGAATGGTTCAGTTCGCGAAGTTTACCGCGAGCTCCGTCAATTTTATGGTCGACATAATCGTCCATCAGAGCAATTAATTCGGTTAACCATGGATCGTTTTCGCACTACGTTTACTCTATGTGATAATACGCATCCGCAGAGACGTCGAACAGTGCGCACCGAAGAAACAATTGCCGCTGTAGAGCAAAGTGTTGAAGAGGACCCGAATGAATCGATTCGCCACCGTGCACAGCAATTGGAGCTTAGTCCATCAACTTTATGGAAGATTTTGCGCAAAGATCTTGGCTTGCGACCTTACAAGATCCAGCTTGTGCAAGAATTAAAGCCGCGAGACCATGCAATGCGTCGTGATTTTGGTGTATAGGCCGAAAATGAGATTGATCTCGATGCTGATTTTCATCGCAAAATTTTGTTCAGTGATGAGGCTCATTTTTGGTTGAATGGCTACGTCAACAAGCAAAATTGCCGCATTTGGAGTGAAGAGAATCCACATGAGACCCTTGAAACGCCATTACATCCACAAAAACTGACTGTTTGGTGTGCTCTATGGGCTGGTGGAGTCATTGGGCCATACTTCTTCCGCAATAATGCTGGAGAGGCAGTTACCGTTAATGGAGACTGGTATAGAGCCATGAGAACCGACTATTTTGTTCCCGAATTGGATGGCATGAATGTGGATGAGTTGTGGTTCCAACAAGACGGCGCTACATGCCACACAGCGCACGTCACAATCGATTTATTGAAGGAAACATTCGATGAGCGCATAATTTCGCGGAATGGACCTGTAAATTGGCCACCAAGATCGTGTGATTTGACACCATTGGATTATTTTCTTTGGGGATATGTGAAGTCGCTCGTCTACGCCAACAAACCAGAAACGTTAGGGGAATTGGAAGCCAACATTCGTGGCGTTATTGCCGACATACGGCCCCATATGCTCGAAAAAGTGGTTGAAAATTGGACCTGTAGAATTGGCTTTATTCGAGCCAGCCGCGGCGGCCACATGCCCGAAATCATATTTAAACATTAATGGCATAAAATTATCCTTCCAATAAAGCCAAATTGATGGACCTTAAAACGATTTTCTTGTGTTTTATTTCAATTCGAAGTTCTATACCCCTAAAAAAAACACCCACTACAATAGTTAAGTCGCTAAGGCTATTGCTGTTGCCTTTTGGAACCGAATGTACATTTTTTAAAATCCAATTAACATTTTCTAAAATCCTATTGACTATTCTAATATAAAATTTACAATTTCTAACATCCATTTGACTATTTAAAAATCCTATTTATAACTCCAAAACGAATTGACTATTCTGAAATCCAACTTACGCTTTCTAACATCCAGTTGATTATTTTAAATTCAAAAATCCAACTGAAAATGGTGAAGAACTGAAAATATGGCGTCGTCGGCATTGCAGCAGGTTTTCGCCTTTGTACCGCTTGAAGAAAAAAGCGTCAATAACTAATTAATCACGGTTTGTGTTTTGTACTAGGAAAAATTCCAGCAACCGCATTCCACAGAATGCTACAAATGTTAAATTCTCCAACCACAACCCCCACTTGATGATTTTCTCTGAAGGCGTAGTGTGACTGATAAGTAAATTGCCCTCACAGTTTCACGTTTTTAGCTAATTAAGTTATTGAGCTGTAAAGTAAAACCTTATATCTGAACAATCAGCTGATAAAAGCTATAAGTTATAATGCATCGCTCTTCATTATATTCATTGGCACTCCAAATTTCACGTTCTTAGCTGCTTTGGTTTAGGAGTTATGATTGAAAAGTTCATATCTAAATAATCAGTTGCATAGTAGCTATATAACGTCCGATCTGGTCGATTCCGATAAATGATTGATTAATACATTATACAAAGACATTTGCTTACCAAGTTTCAGTCAGATAATATATCTAAAACTGAGAGACTAGTTGGTATTCAAACAGACAGACGTAAGGACCGATGCGCTTGCCATATTCGAATCAGCTTGGGTATGGGCCCATCTCTTCTTCTTCGTGCACTTAAAACAAATCAGACTACAGTTATAATGCCACTTCATCTTCATCAAAGCTGTACAAATTATACTCAGCTACCGATCACTAAAGCGTAAAAAAGTTTTCTTTTTGAAAGATTTTAATACCGATTAAAAACTGACATTGTTTGTCTGAAATAAACGTTCAGCAATTACAGTGGAAACGAAAATATAAGTTTTATTTTGAAGCAATAAATATTTAAATAATGTTTAAATCATGCTATTTACCTTTTTGGATAAATTACCTACAATTCAAATTGTATACAGACTATTAGCAAAAAGAAAAGTTAAGTCTACAGGTAAAAAATAGAGCGAAACCGAAATGTTTCTGAGCATAACTAAATATGATGTGATGTAAGAAAAACATTTTTTTGCGATTCCGGTTTTACGTATTTCAATGAGCATAGCTTCGTCAAAGATATTTGTAGTATTTGGCAATTTACAAGTATTTCTTCTCCTGAAAACTAGGTGTATGAGAAACATGAGTTAGGGCTTTTTTCGTGTTAAAGCAACAACTTCTGGAATTTGTACTAAAACTAAACAAATAAAACAACTACTACATATACTTTGAAAATTTTCTTATATAACTTTTGTCAATGCTAATTAGATTCGTTTAAGTTAGCATTGTGGTTTAAAGCTGCGGGTTGATGCTCTTTTATTTTTGAATTTCACTCTAAAACTATTGGCACGCCTTTGAGTCATCTTAAATTGCTAAGTAAATATATAGTTCTAACCCGCCGCACATCCCTTTACGCCACCATATCTGAAATTCAAATAACTTTTTTTTTATTTTTCCCACCCATGTGATTGTCTTTTTATTTGCTAATTCAGTGGTTTTGTTATGTTGGCGCAAACCTCAGGGCGTATTAAAAAGTAATTTGCGCGTTTATTTTATGGTAAACTTTAAGTTTGAGTTTGGCTGAATACACAAAGGGGGGTAGGTAGTACATACTAGTAAATACATTTTGTGTGCAAAAAGAAAGACAAATAATACTCACCACATCGATGATTTGCATTAGCGTCAGACCGAAGCTCAGCTGCAGTGGATCGGATTCATTCACAACGGGTCGCTCCAGACTGTTGTAGTTGTCGAGCAGGGCGTGCAGCAGGCGTTTCTCATGCGGGCCGGCTGTGCAAACTGCAAAATAAAAAAATATAAACATAATAAATGCAAAAGGTTGAATAAGAGAGCAAAAGAAGTTTTGTCGGTTGTACTGGCGGTGATGATGGAAAGAATAAAAAAATACCCAAAAAAAAGGTACCTTAAATTTTGAAAGGTTTCAAAGGCAGCACACGTTCTGTACGATTGATTGTTTGGATAGCGGTACGAGTATGTTGAATGTTTGGCTCATTTGCCATTTGTGGTTTGTCGCACAAGGAAAGCGAATACAAATAGTAACAACAACAAATAATGCGTTCAGTAAACACAATAAATCTGAAGCGCCACTTTCCCGTAAAACACCATGGCGTATACGTGATTGTGAAAATTGAAAACGGAAAATCATCAACAAAAATGGTTAACGTCGGCGGAAGTAAGCAAAGCAACAGTGAAGGGCAAAGCGTAAAGGAAATCAGGAAGGAAAGAAGGTACAGCGAGAGGTAACACCGTCAAAAAGTGACGAGCAGTTATCAGCGTGGTGGGCGGATAACCATCTGCTCCTTAGGGCTCTTCTGTCAATGCTACCGCGAGTGGTGAGCGGTGAACGGTGAGCGGTGTAGAGCAAAAGCGACGGCATGATGCTACTCGTATTTGCAGAAATTTAATTTTGGCGCTATTTTTGCGCTTGTGAAACTTATTTCCCGCAAACGTTGTGCTTTTGTTTTGGATTTCTTTCGCCAGCAATTTGTTGCACATTTTAAGCATCGCTTGCGCCACTTTTCCGCAGTGTGCAGCAAATTACCACAGATATGATGGAAAATGATTTTAAATTGTCTTTTTATAATACTTTCTATGACATCAGTGTTGGTGGATTATTTTTAAAGTTGGTCTTTGTTTTGTTGTTACTTAAATTTTGTTTTATTACATTTTACGTCTGTTATCAACTTTGTCCAACTACTACTGTTCGTATTTTCTCTCTTTACCAATACACTCGCTTATCTTCAACTTGTGTATGTGTGTGTGTGTGTGTGTGTGGGTGAATGTGTGGGTGCAAGCTACGTCGTTCTAGTCACGTGAACCGTTACTCTGCTATTATTATGTTTCAAAATTGAATTTGTTCGCCTCAAATACGCTGCGATTGGCTTTACTTTGACAATAAGGTTAGCCCGATAGCGGCTGCAGTGAAACGGAAAATCACTAACAGCGCATTATTTGTGGCAATATTCCCTTTCATTTACCTGTGTTCGCTACTTTGGTGGATAACAAAGGAACTTATTGTGTTGAAAGGATGGCACAAATAACGTATCGATTTGGAAATTTGATAAGATCATGCAATAAATACAATGGAGTGTGAGATTGTGTGAGTGGAAGTGGGAGGGGGTGTGTGTGTACATCGATTGGAGAAAGAAAAGTGTGTGTGTGTGTGTGTGTGCGAGTAATGCACGCTAATGTAGCGATTATGGAATTTAATGCTGCTTATTGCGAATCGACAACAAAACAAAAATATATGTAAATAGTCCTTAGAGAGAGCTGTATGGAGTCGCAGAGGAATACATATTTATTGTTAAAAATATTATAATTTTGAAATTGCAATTTATGTACTACCACTCTATGTCGGATTGAGAAATAGTTTAATGTTGAATACGACAATCTGCTCTAAAGAAGCCAAGAGGTTTACCAGCTCACTCGAAACCACACGAGGCTTTAGACAAAACCTTCAATTAGAAAATGACCAGAAGGTGATATGTTTCTAAATCTCGTTCCATTCCAGCAACGTACAGTATTTATAAGTAAAATTCATAAGACATACATTTAAAAGGTAGGTTTCAGAGGATTTAAATATCTACACACAGATTGAAATAATACAAACGTTAAAATACGAAGTTTTTTTTAATGAAATTTTCATTAAGCAATTCTATTTTATTTTTGTCCTTATTATTTATAACAACAATCTATAAGTAAATGCTAATATAAAAACGTATTAATCTCATTAAGGAGAAGGTTCATAGCTGAGTTTAAAAAGTTCAACTAAATTAAATTAATAGGGTAGATCAAATGTCGCAATGTGGGTTCCTAATATTCTTTGAAAACGACTGCCACTTGTTTGAAAAATAAAATAGATTTAAGAAAACTCCATTTGGAGTAATTCAGTTCGAGTAAATTGATTATATAAACTAAATATTTCAATATGGATGTTAAACGCAAGCAGTTTTAGAAGTCGTTACAATGCAAATTTTTGAAAGGGGTTGTCCCCTTTTTATGAGTATACATAAAATTTTACTTAAAGGTTCACTGAAATCTGCATACATCTAGAACCCGCTAAGCGGCATGTTTACAGTACATATAAAACAAAGTTGCTAAAAGCTTGACTTTCACAGATTATATGTTACCGTGGTCCGATACTCGAAAGAAGGTTTATATGTAGAACATGAATTAACAAATTATATTCAAATTAGCTAAATGCAGCACTCCAAAGTGGATATCAATCGAAATGCTTCATGTGAGAAATATGTTTGGACAGTCTTGCCACCTCTACAAAGAGTTATACTCAAATGAACTAATAAGTTAAATTAAATATTGCAAAAGAGGTTTGACAAAGCTTGGTTGGCACCAAACGGTTGTTACCTTTTGAAAAATGTAAATTAAATCAGTTTTATAAGTTAAATGAATATTACAATATAAAAAAAAATTAAATTGAAATAAAATGTGTTATATCTATTAATATTATTTTCTTTAATTTTTAATAGCATAAATCCAAATACCGTGGGAGCGATTCGCAGGAAAATCTAGTATTGTATATACTTGAATCGAAATTATTCTTATTTTGGATGTGTTGATTGATTTTCTCAAATTTCTTAACCTGATTTAGCGATTTCTAAAGATTTTGCTGAGTAGAACAGATGAATGATCATATGAGGGGCCAACACACATGTAGAGCAAACACATAACTATTATAACTTTATTTATACCGATTTCTCCAAAAACAAATTCGTCACTATCGTTAAAAAAATGGCGATCCAGACCGCTGATTTTAAATAGCTGAACAAATTGCTTAACTAATAAAAAAACTCACACCAGTTAAAATTTGCGAGGACAAAAACCTACAATTACCGCAATAATGTGCTGGGATCTGTTTGCCGTAAGCCAAAGAACAAGCAACTGGAAAAATTTGTATGGCTGCCAATAGATAAATAGGTTATCGCGCTTCTAATTCTGATTGTTGAACGGGCTTAGAAAAGTTAAAATTCTTATTTGAGCGAAATATCAAGTTTGGATACATATGGTAAAATTTCACGAGGAATAATTTTGTGGAACGTTTTTTTGTTTTCGAAAAACAAAAAAAAAATCTTTCTAAAAAGAATGTAAAAATTCACAAAAAGTACAAAAAGAAAAGAATATCTCTTTCAACCATTTATTTATAGATATCCTCCTTCATTAACATTGATATCAAACTTTTTTTTTATTTTAAAAATGTTCTTAAAATCAATTGGACGGGCTACCCTAGTTTAACATTCACCGATATCTTAACCTTAACGACCAAAATGTTGTGAAGAAGTTTTTTTTAGGATACCCGAAGAATTAATCTGTTTATTGATCTTTAAATATATCTGATTTTCTCACACTAAAAATATATCTTGAATTTTTAAAAGCTTCTTAATTTATTTTTTATTTATTTATAGCTTAAATTTCCTTCCAAAAATAACTAATAGCATGCCTTGAAAATTTTTAAAACTATTTTGAAACAAAAGTTAAATAAATAAAGTGAAACTATTCTAAGTATAAAACGTAATTTTACCATTTAATATTGTGATAAAATGAAGCTTATGTCATGCGCAAGGTTACTGCCTAGTTGCCAATTAAATTCCCAGTAGTTTCGAAGGTTAGTGAGTTCAAACAGGCAAACAGGCGTATACAAATTCTAATAAGCGCCCTTTTCAATAAATTTTGAGTGCATATACTTAACTTTCCTCTTGTTTTATTATATTATAGTTGATTTATTCTACGGTAATTTTTAATAGTTCGTAAAATTGAAAAACAAACACACCCAGAAGTTCAAACTAACTAATTTTTCCCACTGTTCCTTTGAGATTAACTCACTTAACTTTTTATTATCAACTCTCACATCATCTTATAAAATTGTAAAATGTTTTACGCAATTCACAAGTACTTGTACAAGTGAGAATTATGTTCAAAAAAAGGGTGCGAGCCTAAGAAAAGCCCGCAATATGAGTAGCGATGTGAAAATTGTTTAATAAAAAAAAAATATTAAGCTCTTTGCACTTAACGAAAGTCATAAGACAGAAATGCCAGTGTAATTAAATGCAAAACTCCAAATGCCTTTCCAGCGGCCATCGCCAACCGTCATTAACAGGAGGAATTACATTAAGAGTAATGGAAAGCAGTTAGTGGTAACTGCTTACGGTAAACGATGGGCAGGATGATTATGGCTGGTTGGCCGAAGCGAGCACAGATAACGGTTTAATGCATGGACTGCTATGGGTAGAAGTATGGCAAGGCAGAAGCGGAACAGCTGGGACGTCACTTAATTATCAAGACTCGAGCACGTCCGGAAAATGATGAATGAATGAAAGGGCGCCGATGCGATGGATAATCCGCTGACGTTAAATGAACCAACCTCAAGCTGAACTGACACTGGATACGAGCGGTAAGGAAAGCGAAGGAAATGCGCTCACTTAGATATCCTCCCACTGGAAATGTTACACGGCACTCATTTCCTGAAATGCACAAATGGGTACATAAATAGTGGCAGAGATGGCTATTAATCGCTTAATTAAATTCAACATTGCTATTCTTGAAGCGGCTGACCAATGGACTAACAGACATATGACTAAAAACGCCTGCTGGCATATTTGCTGAACAAATTAATTGATCGCAATAAAAAACACTAAATGCTGTAAATTATCATTATATAAACAGACATCATATGGATAAAAAAAAAAATAATCGGCATGAATGGCGGTTTCTTTTTTACTTGTTACCGGCTACACGGAGCAGACAATTGGGCAACGATAATATTTGAGGCTTTGGCAGCCAAATAACATTTTGTGCAAATTAGTTCCTTTCTCATTTGCTTCATGTGAGTATTGAAGGCAATATTAAAATTCAAAAATAGAGTTAAGTATCTTAGGAATAAGTCATAGCTCAATGGCGGTTCAGGCGTCTAGGAAGCTACATAAATGCTTGCTAAATTTTGTCGGTCAGATATGTAGTAAATTACGTGTCATAACTATTTCTCCGCAACTGTGCTGTCGCTTAGCCTAATCCTACAATTTTTAAATTTGTTTATTTGAATTTCAAAATAAATTCCGTGAATCCTAACCGAAAACCTATCTTTACCTGATAGCCCGCTAGGAAGCTGCCCGTTATATTTTAGGCGTCCTTCCGACATGGAGAAACTCAGAGGCGTAGCAGCATGCAAAAGGAAAAAAACATTTTGTGATGAGCTTTACTTACAGCTGCCTTGCCAACCAGTTTAAAAACCAATCCATAACAATCCATTTAAGGAACTCATAAGATGAAATAACGTGCGGCAATGACATAAAATCATAAAATTTAAAATATTCAAACTTGTGTGATTTTAATTCTGCTTTCTCTGAAAGTCTACAATTACAGCAACATTTTGAGCTACTGAAATGCTTTAGGATTTAATGATACATTACGATATCTTGTGAGCTCCTAATCGATTTATTGATAAAAAATTATGTGATTATTCGATTTTTTCGCGGGCTTAAAACTCTTTCAAATTATCAGCAACGCAATGATCCTGATTTCATACTTATAGTTTATAATAGTGATGTGCGGTTCCGAGTATAAAAAGCCCCGGTTCTGTTCAGTCTGATTCCATTGAGAATCGAGTATTTGGACCGGTTCCGTTTCTCAAAAACGTGCCAACAAGAAATGATTATAAAAACTTTCACAATAATACAATTACTTTTTATATTTTTGTTATAAGGTAAAGAAAGTAAATAAATATATTACGTGCATTCTTTAATTGATATCTGTGTGACAAAAATTTTATAAAAATAAAATACATTAATTTAAATTCAACTCTATCTATGCGTTTTCCAGACTCAGGTTGCGTTGAAAACAAAGTAATGCTTATATTTCAAAACCAGATTACTTTAGATGTAGTCTGTTCGAGGTCAGCTTTTATTTATTAGAGAATGTTATGAAGAAGCAAGGATTTTTCAAAGTAGTAGAAGTGATAGCTGCTTATGTGGAAGACCACCATTTTTCCCCATCAGAATTCTCTTTTTCCAGACTTTACCAGGGCTGATCACGGGATTGGCAGGCAAACATCAAAAATTCCACTTTTAATAGGTTATTCAATCGAGCGGTTAAATTAAAGAAATTTCATTCACATAACAAAATTCATGAGTAGCGTAAGGATTATCTGCTATGACAGCGTTTGGTTTCTTTATAGCTCCAAACATTGAATATTTAATACTAATATCAGATTTGTTGCTGTTACTTTAGTACTCCCATTACACAAAATCCCAAGTGTAAATTGCTGTTGATTTAACTATAACTACCAAGCAGCCAAACACGATGAGGCGAAGCAGCCGGCGAAAGCCCAACTGAAATGGAAGTAGAAGCTGTAAAATATGCTGACGTAAAAGCTGTGGCTACTTTATTTCACCGAAATTATAGTCTCTTATATAGCTCAGAGATCGAATAGACCAAAATTACGAAACGTAGCTAAAAAAAAACAAAAAAAAAACAAAAGAGGCGGACGATGAACATTCATTGAATAAACTGGAAAATGGCAACGTCTGGAGGTTTGCTTGCTACTCGTACTGCGGATTGCAATGCCATTTTGTGGCGGTGCCAAAACTAAATCTCAAGCGTACCATAAATTACACTCGAAAACATTCAAACAAACAAAGGAAACGCTGCGACAAAGTAAAAAAAGCGAACTGCACGAAGAAAAAGAGTATTTTTAAATTGTAGTATATGTGTGTTGGGATGAGGGGTGTGGGGGGGGGGGCAAGGCAGAAAGCATTAGGGCCTGCCTCTGCATGCGATTAGACCGCACAGTTATTGCACGTCGACTGTGTAAGTTCCTTCGGATGGAAATAAATGCGCGACAAATAAATTTGTTTCGCTCACAACCAAACGAACAAACAAATTAATGCATGAGTTTATCCTAAAATACAAACACTTACATACATACACACATACACATGTAAAGAAATGGAAGAAAGGTGAAAAAGGTCCCTGGAGCAGCCATTCTCTCATTTATTTGCGCTTCTGTTGATTTTTGCACCCTGCGCTTTACTTAGTTGATGCCATTAATTTCTTAGCCTTGGCTCCTCGTGACTTTAATTTCAGATATTCATCTTAATTGCTTGGCATTTAAAATCCGCTGGGGCGAATTACAAGCAACTTAGTACTACACCGTACGTCAAACGACAGACAGTTAAGGTCAAGAGGTGAGGCATTTGAGAAGACAAATGTACGGATCAGAAACAAAGTGGCCAACACAGACGGACGGATGCTTCAATTCGCGAAGACTTGTAATATAATATTTTTAATGAATGCAAATCGACAAATTAAATGCAGTGTACCAATTCGACGCCGAGGTGTTTCGAAGTAATTTGTTTGGCAGTTTGTTGAATGCGCGGTGCAATGCTGTGTGTGGCGCGTAACAAAAAAAATTAAGTTGGCTAAGAATTTGCATTGCGTCGACAGGATGATTAATTGCCAAGAGAATGAAGTAAAAAATGGTTAAGAAATTAATTTATGATGGCAATGAGGTAAACTGACTGGTTGCTTCTATCTGGTTAGTTACTACCAGAGATGACGAACGAAAACAGCGGGAAACGGTGGGAATATAATTTATTTGTAATCGTAAATAAATACATATTCTTAATGCTAAGAAATTGTGTGGTTATTCCGTAGTATATTTCTGCAGCACTTCATTGAAACTATTGCTCCTCTAAAAAACGAATGGGAGATGATTTACATAGATGGAAGTAAAACAGACACTAGTACTTCGTTTGCAGTTACAAACCAACTCGGTGTCACCATCGGTGTCGGTACATTACCACCGTACTGCTCGGTATTTACAGCCGAAGCAGCTGCATTGCTTGAAGCAGTGCTATACGCTTCCAACAAAGGAGGCAAATTCGTAATATGCACCGATAGAAAATCTACTCTGGATGCTCTCCTGAACTACTCAAATGAAGAACCATTAATCACGGAAATCCGAAATAATATGCTATTAAATAAAAGCACCATTAAAATCATGTGGGTTCCGGGTCATGCTGGAATCCAGGGTAACGAACAAGCTGACAGTAGAGCCAAAGAAGCATCCCAATAACCCTTACACCTCAGCCATCATTTTACCACCAAAGACATCCACAGGCTGGTACAAGAATTTCTACAGGAAAGGAGCAATAGCGCTTGGGATAGCTACCAGCACCACTACAAGACATATAATCCTACTGGGAGCAAACCTTTGTTCCGTGCAGACATATCTTCCCAAAGCCTAAAAATATTTACACGGCTCAGAATCGGGCACACTACAGACACTCATGCTTATATATTAAGTGGAACATCCAAAACACAATGCCCCTTCTGCAACTCAGACGACTACACGACTACACACCTTCTCGACTTTTGCACGGCATTGGAGGACTATAGACCTGATTTTCCTTAAAATTCAAAACTATCTAATTTACTTAAAAACACAGATATTTCTAGTGTACACATAGTATGTAAGTTCATAACACAAGCTAAACTTAAAATTTAAAAATGACTAGTTTAATTATCCACAAATTAAGTTCATTAACCTCACCCAATTATTTAACTTTCTCTTACTCACCCAGCTTCTCTTTCTCATATCCCACCGACACTATCTTATTGATTTTCATATTACATATCTTAGTTAAGCTAGCATAAGCCGAAGGCCCTGGCAGCCAGTGCTTATTCCACAAGTGTAATAACTATTTATAATTGTTCCTCTTTCAAATAAATAAATAAAAATTTCTGCCATGAAAATCATCTGGCGTTCGGAGTTAGCGTAAAACTGTATGCCCCTCAAATTGTGTTAGGACAACATGACGGACGGAACAAATTGTATGAGAAATTCAGCCAAAGATCGTGATACATATATGATGTAAACGCCAAATTATTATTTTTTATCATTAAGTGCAATTTATCAACCTCAGCTTGAAGTGCAATTGAGCAATTAATGTATCAAATCACTGAGTAAACTTTTAATTAATTAACATACATTAAATCTTAGCGATCGAAAAGCAAGACCCAATGTCATTAAAAATAAAATATATATAAAAAAAAAAACGGACCCACAATGTTTCCATGAGAAACATCAGATATCGGCCAAAATCAGTTCGAATAAATTCCATCAATTTCAGTAGAACATTTCGTGGCATTCAACTATGGTTTAATTGACTTAAAAAAAAAACATAGAATAAACCCCAAATTTGAAAAATAAGCTATTAAAATTCAGAGTGGTAAGAATACAGTAATTTTTTAATAATTTAATGCTTAATTGTAACGGAAATAAAATGCATTATATTACGGCAAAACAAAATTTCAAAGCATTAATCCTGAAAAAAACGATTGCAATGAAATAATTTTTGCATTAATATTAAAAAGTTTTAAAAATTCTAAATAAAATAAGACTTCTACGAGTATGCATATTTTCCACTTCACTATATGAAATAATCATCAATTAAACTGCTTTGTTTTGAGAATGAAATGATTAATTGCATGATTTCTTATCAATAAATAATAGTTGATTGAATTTATCGTATTAGCCATAAAAATATCGCATGCGCTATGTATTTCATTTTTGGTGTTTTTTTAAGGATTTCCCTTGTCTGCAAAATTAATATTTTTTTAAATTTCTTTGTAAGAATGATAATGACAGACTAAATGCAATTTGGCATAAATTGGTAAAGTTAGCATTATAGTAATTATCGCCACATTTCAGGCGATTCGTGGAAAAAATTCACGCTTCAACTATATAATATGAACCTGGAAAATGGAAAATTTTGTTAAAAAATCTATTAAAAAACGAAGCTATTTTTATTCTCCAAAAAATAGAACTTAATAAAGATTTCAATGCGTTAAAATTTTCCATTCATATTGATTTCGGATAATTTAATGAAAAAAATTCTACTAAGCCTATCAGCCTAACTGTTTATTGCGCAATTTTTATCTACATGAAAATTTAAAAATTTCTGCCTACATTTTTTTGGAGTAGTCGATCCACATTCTGGCGAAGTTAAAAGTTGTTCTCCTCCATGCATCTACATAGTCAAAAACGACTTAAAAAGAGTGTAACGCTTTGTAGTTGATGGACTTTCTGGTCTGAGTTTTAAGAATAAACTCCAATTATGAACGATAGAGATGACGACAGTGGTAAAGAGGAGCTCCAGCTATCTCGTGAGCCCCTCGTCACTCCAATCAAAATACGATCTTGATATTGTATCAGACTCAACTCCTATTTATACAGAATCAATGCGATACCAATTACCTATTCCATCTCTCTTTGGTTCGTCCACGTCGAAGTTACGTGTTTCTTGGTCCCTCCCTTAGATGAGTTGGATGACCATGGCTATGCCGATCTTGGAGGATCTGAGTAGACGCTACAACAACAATATCAACAATTGCAGAGTATTACCACTCTCAAATAAAGTATCGATAGATAAAATGGGTCAGAGCTGATAGAACAACAACAACGCTGGTGATAACGCTCTCAAAACGAAAACGAACGAAAGTGCGAAAATGAAAGTAAGCAAATTATGCATTTCCTACGCTTTAAAAGTTGAAAAATGTTCACAACATCTTTTTTCCAACCGACTGCGATTTGAAAGATTTTACTCGTTGGTAGCCCCTCAAAAATGCAAGCTCCAAATTACTACTATGAGTAATATATATGTATATATGCTGACTTACTCGTTACAATTTTAATGCAAAAAAATATTCGGTACTATAATTAAAAAAATTGTAGTGATAACAAGGTGGCGCAATCAAAATCTATATTAAGTTTTCAAGCAACAAGATAAGCAATGTTCAAATATTCTTCCACACTTTTTTTTTCAATTTCACAATAAGCACAACTTATGCAAGAGTACCTATTTACCGAAACAACGAATTTAATAAAAAATGGCAGTTAAAACGAAGTAGTTTATTAAATGTCCACTCAGAATGTAAAATCAACACAAACAGAGAATTGTAAAGTATAACAACGAAAAGTTTAGAATTAATTTTCGCTCAAATTTGCTGTCGAGCAATCAAAAGGCAAAAGAAGCTGGTAAATATTTTAACAGAGAGAAGGGTCAGGACTCAGGTGGAAATGGCATGGCAGTGTACCAAGTAAAATGGCAAATTGTTGACGCAAAGTTACGTCAAGAACGCAGACGGACACTTTGATGAGTTCCTTCAGTTGCCAGCAATGCTGTTGCGAGCTTGTGGTCTACGCATTCGCTACGTTTTCTGTTGCTATTTTTTTCATTTTTTTGTACCCTGTCTGCCACTCCAATTTGCTGCGTCGCAGCTACACACTCTCTATGCTGACTCTGACATCGGATCTGTGCTGTCATATCTAGCATCTTCACGGCAACGACGTTTGATTTAACTTAATTTATTTAAAACTGCGTACAACAAGCAAAATGCTAAACGTCGCGATGTTCCACGCAGCCCAATGAATGGCTGGCACAAAGAAAGTAAAAACTACAAGGAAGAAAAAGCGAATATCTGGAGATTACAAAAAAAAAAAAAGAAGAAGGAAGGCAAAGTGGAAAAGCGTAAAAAAAATTCAGTATGCATGGATGTTAAGAAGCAACTCAAGCGATGTCTGACAGCCTTATCTGTTGTTATGTCGGGAACTTAATAAAGTATGCTAGTTTTCTTGAATGGATGTAGAGCTCACACGCTTCCTTTGAGTGAAGGCAAAGAGCCACCTAAATGTTTTTCACGAATTGGTGTAAAAAATAAAAAATTGCCTCCACAACCAATTCTTGAATTGTAATTAAAATTTAATTTTTGGTATCTTAAGTCCAATAGTGAAGTCAAGGTTAGAATAAACGAACCCATATACTTATTTACTGACCAATCCTTTTCGGTTTTAAATTTATATACTGGCATGCGTTGTGCTTTTATATAAATTTCCAGAAAAACAATTGACTTAAATGAATTGAATATGTACAATACCTCCTCTTATAGATTATACTACAACACTTATGCACATATATAAATTACATTAATTGTTTAGTTTTAAATAACATTTGGAGAGAAAGATTTTACTACGCTTAAGCGAAATTTGAATTTTCAAGACTTAAAAAATCCGAACAAATCACAAATCTAATATACACGTTTAACATATACATTTATATCTCCTATTAAGGATAGCGAATGTAGTTTTTAAAAAATAGAGTACCTAGAGGAATTGCAAATACCCCAGGAATTCCCTAAGATATTGCTGTGCTCCGGTAGCCAGCTGAACGAGGAAATACTCCATAGCTCTCGAAAGATGGTCAGGCAGTTCGTAAACAACAAATCGACCGCTTCTCCTAAACAGTACACTCCACCTTCAACCTCTCCATTAAGCTTCAATCCATACAAGAACAGGTTCAACAGTTTGGTTCCACATATCGCACCCCCACAATACTCTCTAGAAGTTATGACGTAGCCGAAGTAAGCAATAGGTGCTATGGAAGGTACGCAATGACGTCGGGAAGAATGTAATCTTTGCGAAATCATTGAATAACTGCAATCCGAGTTAAATTGATATCCAATATTCCACAGCTTGCATCAGTTCTACTACATAATATTCAATAGTTGTAGGCGAGAGACCCAAGCATTTGCTTCTGCGGACTGCCATTTTTTATATGAATGCCAATTAGCCTTTCAAGCGATTTCAATATAAGCGAGGAAAGACTGTGAAACCCTTAGGGTAGTATGCGACCTATTACTCGCCTTCGGCTTAAATACTATCCCAACATCTTTCCAGCCTTCAGGATGTAGCCTCTCTGTAGGTAGCCTGCAAAAATCGGGGATAGCCAGCGATGCGCCACCACCATAGCGGTGATGATGTGCCTAAAGAATAAAAAATATCAGAATGCTCGTACAATTCACGTGAAAGGAAGAACCAAAGCCAAAATATGCACCCACTTCCAGAAATTGCCCTCTTTTTTCGCTTGTAAAGTTTTTGATTGAAGATGTAAATAAAATGGAAAAAACATTCGTAGGCCTGTCGGCAGACGGCCAAATTAAATGAAAATGTTTAGCTGTAGAATAGGAAGTCGGCTTTTTATTTGAAATTTAATTAAAATGTCTGTGAGCTGCTTAGAACGAAAGCGTTGCCTTTGCTCCTCCACGAAATTTCTTTGTTATACAAATTTATGCTAACAAGTTTGAATTGCTTAATTTCAAACCTACAAGTTTGTTTGAAGAATACCTGAGCATTGGAAAAGTAAGACGATTAAAATAATACGAAAATAAGAAAATTAAATCAAGATATTATTAACAAAGCTGGGGAAAGCTTACAAAAGTTGCAATAAAATGAAATAAATAGAAACAGTTTTAAAGACAAACTAAAATGAGACTCCAATTGTTGGGTGTGTGAAAATTAGGAATAATAGCAAAATAAAGAGCGGCAATTTCGGAAAGCCGCGCTGTAGCAATTAAAGAGCAATGAAAAACGCTTATATTTTTTGTTTTTTGTTTTGTTTTGTTAATAGGATGCGTTTGCTGACAACCTGGAGAGCACCAGCGCAGACCAGCAAAGCAAGAAAGCGTGCGGAATTCAAAAAGACTTAAATTTTCTGTTATCAATTTGTGAAGTTTGTAAAGATAAAAACTTTAAATAGAACAATTTAGTTTGTGCGTGGGCGAAAAGAACAAGTCAGCACGTAAGTTAAATATTGCCTGATAAGAGCGGTTTGGTTTAATATTTAATTTGTTTTTCTTTTTTGTATTGCAATTAAATAAAACAAATTTCATTCGGTACTCATTTCTTAAGAAAAATTTGCAACAAATTCAAATTTACAGAGAAAAACCAATTCTTCTGAATAAGAGTTATCAGAGTCCGTCAAATAAGTTCCCAGATTATCCATTAAATGAAAGCTTATAACATCCTTGTGAAATTACAACTATTGGATAGTGAAGTTTTTAAAAGATCGGAAGAGATTAAAAGTGCGTTTATGGTATCCTCCATTAATAGACTTAATTCCTCAATGTTGTTTTCGCGTATGTTTCGGTAATTTTTGTTTCCGGCGAAATATTTTTTACGTCACCAATAAACGTTCTTTTCCAGTGTTTATTTTTTAAGTCCTTGATAACAGTTGTTTTCAAAATTTTGTTTTTACATTGTTTGATAAGTGTTATTTCATCTTTACCCTTATCTGCTTTTTTATCTTTTACTGTATCTTCATCGCTTCTCTTTCATTTTTATCATCTTTATGCTCTTCTCCATCTCTATCTCCATCCCTATCAATAACATTATTTTATAATGCGTAAAATAAACATTGGGAAATTACTCTTATGGTCAATGAAAATAAATGTTCTTCTGGATTTTTGTTATCGGACAACGTTGAAAATAAACATTAGGATATATATAACACGTTTAGGCAAAATATCTGACAACTATTATGGATCACCGCTAGCAACCTTATTTAAACAAATCTTCAAAAGGAAGCCTTCCCTGCCAGAACTTGCTGATAAAAACACCAGTACACTCTCATTCATAATATCCGCACAGACTGGCAAATTATCGTTCAAATTACCGCCATAGTGTTTGCCAAAAAGATGCACTAGCGCCCCGCTACGCTAGCTATGGTTGTACATAGCACGCGAGAATGAAACAACCGAGTTATTTTTATTTAGCATTCCTGATCGCAGATGATCGATAAAATCGTTGTCATTTATAGTTACGCAAAAAAGACAATCACTATTTAGGCTAATTTCCCATAAGCCACATATTTTTAGCGAAAACTCGGAAGTGCGAAGTTCAGTGTTAATATTTAAAATCGAGGTAGTTTTCCAGGAGAAACTAAAAAATAAAGTTTAAAATATGGGTCTGGACAAAGAAGTTTTAAGACAGGTATAGAATCAGCAATTTTCACTCAATTTTTACCATATTACTTTTAATTTTGTTTTTGGAATGAATTATTTTAGTTAATTAAAATAAATTGAAAAAATCCGAAAAAAAATTGTTTATAAAACCAAACAAAAAAGAAAATATCATTTGTTATAGGTCTATATTTTGCGGTAAAAAGCCTAATTTCGAATAATCAGCATGGGTTCGTCCCAAAACGTTCCACTGTTAGCAATTTAACTATTTTCAGTGAATACTGTATTTCCGCATTTCATGACAGACTGCAAGTTGACACGATTTATACAGACTTTTCGAAGGCTTTTGACAAGGTGTCCCACAGGATGCTCTTGTTAAAGTTGGGTGTGATGGGATTTCACTCTATGTTTTTGATGTGGATTGAGTCTTACCTAACTAACAGACACTGTGTCGTTGAAGTGGATAATGCCACATCTCGATCTTTCATTGCATCGTCAGGTGTCCCGCAGGGAAGTATTTTGGGGCCTCTTTTTTTCATTTTATTCATAAATGATATTGGTTCGTGCTTTTCCTTTGCGTAATATTTGTTATATGCCGATGATCTGAAAATATTCGCAGTTATCAAGAGCCCCCGTGACTCTGAGCTGCTGCAAGCTGATGTTCTTAATGTTGAAAACTGATGCCGCCTTAATCGTCTCACGCTTAACATTAAAAAGTGTTTCCATGTTACCTTTTCAAAATCAGGTAATACTCTATGTTCATCGTATGCTATTTCTGGCTGTGTCCTGCAATCTGTTAAGGAGATTAAAGACCTGAGTGTATTTTTTGACTCCAAATTCAGTTTCTCTAACCAATTCAATTACATACGTTATTTCTCGGTCTTACGCAATGTTCGCGTTCATACGTAGAAACTGCTCCGCATTTACTAATCCTTGCGCACTCAAGTCGCTATACTGTGCTCTTGTCAGGTCGAGATTGGAATATGCGGCTGTTATTTGGAGGCCCTATCAAATTGGTCCTTCTAAACGCATTGAGAGAGTTCAGAAGGTTTTCCTACGGTTTGCTCTCCGCTCATTAAATTTTTCGGATCCTTTGCCTTCATATGGATCTAAATGTCTTCTGATTGGACTAAGTACGCTTGAAGGTAGAAGATCCATTTTATCTTGCTCGTTTGTTATGGGTATAATTTCTGGAGCTGTCGATTGCCCATCACTTCTGAGCAAAATTCAGTTCAATGTTCCGTGTAGGAATTTTCGACAGTTTGAGACCTTAAAAATTGGGTTTGCTAAGACCAACTATGCTGCAAATGCTCCTATCTCTAGAGCATGTGCTGATCTGAATATGTTTTTCAATTCCACAGGTGTTGACTTCACCATCTCCTATGCGACTATAATTAGTATTCTAAGATCTTTTTTTTTTTTCTTAATATTAACTTAGTCTGTAAGAATTTGTAAATTCAAAGACTTAATTATTAAATAAATAAATAAATAAATAAACGTCAGACCTGAAAATTTTCAGTACTGATGGTTTATTAAGCAGCACTGAACCAGCTCTACTCTCTATAGCTCTACTTGCCAATCGGTTATTATTCGTCAGCTAGAGTGAAATCCAATATCGCACGTCCACATTTGTTGACATCAGTTTTTGCATAGTGGCCCTAAGAAACTGATTTGAACTTTGATCTACGGATTACTAAGTCTCTCTAGTCTAGTCTAGGCTACCATATTTCTTTTAACTTATTATTTATGAACAAAATTTTATCCGTCGTGAAAAGGTCATAACATACACAATCTCCCAAGTCCATAAAAAGTTTCTATTCAAAAAAAAATTTGACTGGAAAATTTTAAAATCCGTCTGACTCATACTTTATCAAGATTTTTATCAAGATTTTCACTAGAAATGCAATATCTAATTTAATAACAATATATATCGCAATTTGGTTCAATGGCCTCTTTGGCTTACAACGAGCCCATTTTAAATACTTCTGGTCTTACCCCAGGCATATCCTTTACAATTTGTTTCGCTCTTTGTTTTATATTATTTTTAGTCTTCATTTTTCTTATCATTTTCAAATACTTTCTATTGTCTTCTCATTAAATTTTTGACGTCATCTTCATTGTTTTCGCAGTCTTTGTTAAATTAGTTTCTCGAGAGATGTTTTGTTTTTCTTTTGTGTGTAACACTTAAACCTGGCTTAGACCCATTTTTTTTTTAAAGAGTATCGCATTGAGTCGACTTGCACTGAACTTACACAAGCATCTTAAATATATGTACATTGTGCGAGTATGTATGTATGTATGTGTGTGTGTTTATATAAGTACAATAACTTCATTACTCATATTCTCCTCGCTCTGCCATTTTAAATATCTGTCAGCGGCTTTTCAGTACAATATTTCATTGTACGAGTAACAGGAAAGTGAACAGCAGAAGTTTTGCACACAGCAGTAAAGGAATCTTGTGGGAAAACGATGCTATGTATCGGGTGTTTTTTTTACAGGTTTGTTTTTCGAATAGAGATAAAACTGGCATTTTGTGGTCAAATCTGGCAACTCTAATGTCATTTATGTTCAGTTTGGTTTGCCATTTCATCATGAACAGGTTGACAAAAGAACAACGCTTGCAAATCGTGCAAATTTATTTCGAAAATAATGGTTCAGTTCGCGAAGTTTACCGCGAGCTCCGTCAATTTTATGGTCGACATAATCGTCCATCAGAGCAATTAATTCGGTTAACCATGGATCGTTTTCGCACTACGTTTACTCTATGTGATAATACGACCCGAATGAATCGATTCGCCACCGTGCACAGCAATTGGAGCTTTGTCCATCAACTTTATGGAAGATTTTGCGCAAAGATCTTGGCTTGCGACCTTACAAGATCCAGCTTGTGCAAGAATTAAAGCCGCGAGACCATGCAATGCGTCGTGATTTTGGTGTATGGTCCGAAAATGAGATTGATCTCGATGCTGATTTTCATCGCAAAATTTTGTTCAGTGATGAGGCTCATTTTTGGTTGAATGGCTACGTCAACAAGCAAAATTGCCGCATTTGGAGTGAAGAGAATCCACATGAGACCCTTGAAACGCCATTACATCCACAAAAACTGACTGTTTGGTGTGCTCTATGGGCTGGTGGAGTCATTGGGCCATACTTCTTCCGCAATAATGCTGGAGAGGCAGTTACCGTTAATGGAGACTGGTATAGAGCCATGAGAACCGACTATTTTGTTCCCGAATTGGATGGCATGAATGTGGATGAGTTGTGGTTCCAACAAGACGGCGCTACATGCCACACAGCGCACGTCACAATCGATTTATTGAAGGAAACATTCGATGAGCGCATAATTTCGCGGAATGGACCTGTAAATTGGCCACCAAGATCGTGTGATTTGACACCATTGGATTATTTTCTTTGGGGATATGTGAAGTCGCTCGTCTACGCCAACAAACCAGAAACGTTAGGGGAATTGGAAGCCAACATTCGTGGCGTTATTGCCGACATACGGCCCCATATGCTCGAAAAAGTGGTTGAAATTTGGACCTGTAGAATTGGCTTTATTCGAGCCAGCCGCGGCGGCCACATGCCCGAAATCATATTTAAACATTAATGGCATAAAATTATCCTTCCAATAAAGCCAAATTGATGGACCTTAAAACGATTTTCTTGTGTTTTATTTCAATTCGAAGTTCTATACCTCTAAAAAAACACCCGATATATGCTTTATCTTTTCAAGTGTATCTTTTACTCTTCACCGGCTATTCACAGGACCTGTGTTGAAGTTAAAAGAAATTACTACAGTTTTGGTTTCAAGAGCAGGCTGCTGCAAAAATCGTTTAAATACATGGCACAGCTTTTGTATTATCTTCTTTGTTTTTGGTTTTTCTTTTTGTGTTTTTAGTAATCTTGGCAATTAGTCATTCAACATTTTCAATGCAGTGATGCTGTGTTATCCTTCATGAAAAAGTATTAAAGAACTTAAATGCAATGATTAATTGATGTAAATTGGTAAAAGTGCTTGCTTGTAAAAGTTCTTCTTTGAGTATGAGAATAAATTTTTGTATATTTCTGTGCTGAGGTGTGCTCTTTACTATTTCTTCGATTATATGCGAGCTTTAATTTTTTTTTGTCGCATGATCTTACTAAATACTCGTTTGTTTTCTGCACCAAGATCTATGACAATACCAGATCTAGTAAAATAATATACAAAATTGAATAAAAGTTTAGCGTGGTTGCAGTCGAATTTCAACAACTCGAATCCCCATTATGCAATGAAAATGTGTGGAGACTTATAGAATATAATTTTTTCGCAGAAAACCATAATTATGTAAGATACAACTAAAATGGTCAGAAATTAGTGATGTTCAGTTGTAGTATCGTTCGTTTGAAAATATAAATTCAAACATCTAAAGCAATCAATAACATCATTATTTGAAGACTGGTGAGTAAGTTCATCTAATGAGCGCTGAAATCTGCTGAGTCAATGCCATCGTTCAATAATGTCGTCGCTTATGAGATAATCTGATATACAAACTTCATTATCCTGAAAAAAGGCGCGCTGAATGTAATTTTATTAACTCCTAGTCATTCCTCGTAATCAGCATTCAATATGTTCGTATCTTCATCAAATTCATTGAGGGAAATTAAAGGAATCGCCTCCTATTCGTCCGATGCAGAACACTGAATAAACCCAGTTTTTTTTTTAAAGCAGTTTTCTATTGCTTGTCTCCTAACATCAATGTGTCAAGCTTTTGGGATATGATTAATGCAATCAATAAGAGCAACATCCTGTTTTTTGTTTTCCTCTATACGCCTCAGAGCTCCTTTACGACCCTGCTATGATAGCAACACCCTAAATTTTGAATTACGCCTTGATCGAGTGGTTTACATTTGGATGTCATATTCTGTGAAAAGAAAACCAGTTCAATCGGGTGCAGTTTATTTTGTGTTACTTTTGAGTGTGCCGAACGATTACCAAATAATCCGTAACACCTTTCGCTTTTCACGTTGGTAGGGCTTATCCAGTTTTAAAATCCATTTTTGAAAAGTTGCCCGCTCGACCATGTTTTGGAATTTGCTTTATCCTCAGCGGATGACCATTTAATATCACGAAAGCGTCGAGATTTATTACTTTTGCTGCTACCATTAACGGAACCCGCCGCTTGCTATTTTTGCCACCATGACACTTTTCATTCTTGAAAGCTCATGTTTTAAAAAATAAAGCAAAGTTGTCTCATCTGTGTTGAAAATTTCGCATTCATCGCACTTTTCTTGTAATGCCGGCATAGTTGTAATTTCCTATATCTAGCAGTCCACGCCGGAAACGTCATTATTCTGACCGCACATCTTTGCCTAAAATGAAACTAAGCGTTCACTTTGCTTGAGACCTTTGCTTCCATTTATCAAGCTTTGCCTTGGAATTTTCTTCGCCAAATCGCTTTGGAAACTCCATAGCTTTGCTCTTTAATATTGCCTCGGATATTGGCATGTTTTGATTTCTAGCTGCTGTTAATTTTTCAATAACAGCTTTGTCCACGCTTGTAATAAGTACTTTCCCAAATAAGACCTTCGCTGAAAAAAGCAGAAGCAAAAAACAACAAGTTTATAATTTTGGAACTTTCCTATATTATTCGACTTACTTATTTGTTAAAATGGCTATTCGCAGTCTCCACAGTCTTTCGAAAGAATATCAGAAAATATAAGAAACAAATTATTTAAATTGAATCACATATGTGGATGCCGGTATTCTGTAAGCAGTCTCTAGTCAGCAATTGAGACTGATTTTGAGACTATTTGGTATTCAGTAAGCCGTCTCAGAATAAAATCACGAATTTGTCAGCTGGTCCTGAGCAGGTCACAAAACAAAGAAATTGGGGAAAGTATTGACAAATGCGAACATGAAGTAGCACTCGATCTGCCTTTTGATCGTTCGTTATAATTTTTTTTCTAACTGTAAAAAAAATAACACTTTATTTTCAATACGCATTTAAAAAAAAACTATTTGTTTACATTTACTATGTTGATAGTTTTAACTTTTACACATATTTTAAATGATCGGTTCACATAAAATGCTGTAATGAAAATTTTGAACGATTAATTTCAATGAAAATTATCATCGACAATCATATTGTTTTAATTTTTAAAAATCAATAATGATGTTGACAAAGAATTGAAAGTTTATATTGTGTGCTATTGATGAATCCATTTTCCATTTCCATTGAGGTTGATTGTGCATATCTAGCTGAATAAACAGCCTTTGGCGAAATTTTTTGAGACTTTGTTTACGAAGTACCGAAATCGTCTCAAGTCAAAACAAAAAAAAAATGTCTTTAATTGAAAGTCTTAAATTTAGTGACTTGAGATGAGACTGAGTTACAGTAGTGAGTCTTTGCGTTGATGTTATGAGAAACAAAATTTTTGTTTGATTTTTTCTAAGTTCAGATTCTGTAAAGACCGCATACACAAATCGCCACAAGTTAAACTACATATATGACGTTATGCTCCAAAACTTTAGAGCCGGCTTGTCGCCTATCGCAAACAGCCCATAGCCAACAGGCAACATACATTGGAAAATTCATTTGTGAAAAGTTGATGTACAAAAGTTTCCCCTCGTTTGTTGAGCATCGCATTAGCGACATTTTCTTTGCCAACAAACGTAAGAGCTGTGACCCCCCCAGTAGTTTTGCAGCATTGCATAAACCCTTCACAACCAGTTAGTACTTTTAAACTCCTTTTTCTCTCGGCCTTCCTGCCAAGCTGTTCCAGTTCTCATTTGGGGTGGTTTCCTGTTGCTTTGATAGCTACTATTTTTACGCTCAGCTACATTCTCGGTTTAAAAGCAGTTCTCGTCTTTTTGATGCTTTTATGGTAGCTTATTTATTGCAATACTGCAAAATTTTGCTGCTTTGTGTTCACGTACCTGTGTTGTTTCTTTTAATTGTTGTGCTCTAATATTTTCTCGTTATTTAGAAGTTTATTATTTGTTTGATGAGTTTAGCCTCATTTCGCAACTGTCACGAATTCATTTTCTATTCTGCTTTCTTATTTGCAATCTTTCGTTTCAGTTCACAATAATTTAGTAATAAATTAGTTCGACGGGATGACCAACCAGCGGATATGGCTGCTCATTATTACCCACTTAATTGCTCTATGTGTCTAGCAGTGATTTTCCATTTAAGTACCGTTGTCATTGTGAAAGTGGTCGTAAGCGGTGCTTTAGTTTCACTCTACACAAGATAAACGTATGAGGTAAAAACGGATGAGGACGCAGTAAGAAGAGACAAATGTTTATGCGCGCATATCTAGTATGTTGTTTACGACTTTTTAATTGCATTCACTAACAAAAAAAAAAAACAATATCTGGATTGAAGAAAAACTGCTATCGAAATAAAAAAATGGAAACGAAATTTTTGCTACTTTTGAAGAAAACAGATTTCATTTTATATAGGGTTTAATTCATTTAAAAATAACCCTTACTCAATGGGAGAAAATATAGCTATTTGAAGAGAAAATTACGACATCAAAATAAGGAACAGTTTTCTTAGGTTCTATTTTTCAGTACACATCACATCATCAGAAAGTTACGCAATACATTTTATATGGAATCCAAGTGCCGGCGTGGTCAGTTACGACCTTATAACTTCCGGATTAGTTTTAGCTAATATTTGATGGTATTCAACATTTATTATAAATATAAGGTAAGCAAAAGGGTAATTTTTGCTTTTCCATGATTTGTGGAATCTGGTTAATTTTTTTGGGCCCGTATCTTTCTGTAATAAAGATAATGTCGGGTTTTGGGTGAAAGCTTTCAAACATTAAGTGAATGTTTTGCAGTTCTTTGAGCTAGCGTGTCAGGGTTTACTTTTATTTTTTATGAGAAGTTGTTTGAGTCATCATGGGGGTTGGTTCTTCCCTTCGATATTCTTTGACCCGGCTACCCACTTACATACAGAAGGTTGTGGACCTTGGCTCTTATGTTTGAATCGATTATACTCTTTTCGATAGTATCTATCGAATCCTCGAATCCTTCTCGCGCCTCTTGCAGTAAGTTAGTACAAATTTCTTCATCTCACATTTCGCTTGACCAGAATATGAAGGGTCTTTCAACTGGAGATTTATTTTTAAATTTCGAGTCATTTTCGAGCTGTCACCAAAGCAACATAGTACAATGTCATTTGATATGTAGAAACTATATGTTTCCAAAAATGGACCGTTATACAGAAATAAATTGCTTGGCGAATAAGCTCTTTTCCATCCCTCTGAGTATCTGAAGCTTGGAGGGGAAATGGTTGAAGAACTACGTCAACAACCAGTACCAGTTTTGGGGCTGTGGTGTCATTGGGCCTTATTGTTTTTTGTTTTTGAAAATGATAGTGATGCGACCGTAATTAATTAATAGACTATGTAATTAATCAAAACCTCAAAGACAATATCAGATTTGTTACTCTCGAAATAGAGGCGTAATTATACAAAAACGTGAATAAAAATTTCATTAAAATAAAAACAGCCTATAAGATGGATGTGAACACTTGGAAGGTATTGTTTTTTCAATACTAAGCTCAGAATTCTTATCTTTGTATTCAAGTAAAAAATTACCCACTTTTTAAAAAATTACTATGTCTTTTATTTTTATTTCAAAATTTGTAATCACATATATTTACTTACAGAAAAATGTGTCGAATATCTTTGCAACCCTGTATTTCACTCTTATATTTATATATTTATGAATACTGTATGCCCAAATGCGGCGAAACCTATTTCGACGCACAATTGTTAAACTAAGCAGACTAAAGGATGCCACACTAAACCTACTAATACACTCGCAAATATACTCAGAAACCTTTACGTAATACAATGCTTATTAGCTAGAGTGAATCCCCGATACAACGGACAACTCGAAGGAGTACGCGGCAAAGAAATTTTGCAGTGCTAACTAAAAAAAAATTAAAAAGCTGCATAAAAGAAATCAAAAATGAAATACAAAATTTATGGTAATGGTACATAGCATTTTACATATTTCTTTTGTAGCCCCTTGAGTCTTAATTAAAAAAATTAAAATATAATATGATATGTTAGGGTTGCGTTGCTTTCTTGGATAAAAATTAACAGAAGCAAACCTAATGCCAGCAGATCTTTGTGGAAGCTATCGAGCAACAATTCAGCAATATAGGATCATTGAAGGGACTTTGCCGTCAAACGGTCTAACCAAAGGCAAGGCGTAAACCGCCATTGAACAATATTTTCATACCTTATTAATTTTTAAGCAAGTAATTGTAATACAGTGACCTAATCCGTCGATTTTTTTTTTTTGATTTTCATGGTAAATTTTTTTTCGTCAATTTTTTATAAAAACATAATTTGTTGTATAACAAAAATCATATAAATTAAACTTTGTACAAAATTTATAAGAATTTAACAAATTTTATCAATATTTCCAACTTTTTAATTTGAATATTTAGATAGTATTAGATACGTAGTTTTGTAGCTCATTGAATTTCAATACTGCGTGAGTCTGAAGTGGCTGAAAATTCTGGTTGACGCTTGATTTGTTTTTGGAAATATGAATTAAGTTACATAAACTTGAACCAATCAATCAGAATTTTTGTTGAAGCTGTAAAAAATATTTCAAATTTAAGTAAAAGCAAGGGAATAAAAGGGGGTTACAAATTTAGAATAGATTTTCGATATGAGTTTTTAAACAAAAAATTGAAATACCGGGAAATACGATAAAAATTATAACCAAGCAAAAAAAAAATTAAAATTATAATCTAAAACTAATTTAGATAATCGGATGCCATTGTTAAAGCGATCATTTGTGGGTTAAGGCAATGCAAATACGGTGTAGTATAAATTTATTTATTGACGGTCTTGAAACAAAAAGGTTTAACGATAATAATTATAATAATTGGCGCTTGCAGCATAGTTTGGTGCTTGGCTCCAACTCAGAAACGGCGAATGTTTTTTGTGAGAAGTTTTTTCATGGCAGAAATGCACTCGGAGGTTTGCCACTGCCTTCCGAGGGGCGACCGCTATTAGAAAAAACTTTTTCTATAATTTTTGATGTCACTTGCCACGGCCGGGATTTGAACAAGGGACCAATCGGATGAAGCGCGGACGTTTGCTATATCAAAATTTAAAAAAATTGTCAAAAATCGACCACAAAGCCACAAAACTGCGTCCTCAGATAATATAAGTAATTAACCGTTTCACAAAAAATAAACGAAAATAATTTACCATGAAAAACATTTCAAATAAGTACTGTAAAAAAAATCAACATGCGGTCAGGTGTAAATGAAATTTGTAAGACAACAAAATCATATTTAAAAAAAATTTCGATCTTAATTCCTTTCACAATTTGGTTATTATGAATATTGCAAAATTTAGTCTCCCCTTAATCCAGTCTACACTGTTTCCACATAAATGCAGGCGGATTTGCAAGCGGAGAATTTGCAGGAACACAAAGCATTCACCAACAATTCTACTTACCTATCCCCACACGTACACTTTTTCGTAAATATTAACCCTGCATTACTAACCTCAAATCATGTCGCATGGTTACTAACCATGGGTCTTATCGACCCTCATTTGTATTATCTATTAAAATCGTTTAAACTTATAAATTGCTAAAACGTATACGTCTTTTAGTATATTGTAGTATTTTATTGTTAAATTTATAAAAGGATGTGTTAAAAAATTAATTTATATATTTAAATAGAAATTAAGTTTGTATTCATTACAACATAGCCTAAAAATTGAAAAAAAAGTTATCCAGCCAGATTCCGCATAAAATGATAAGTTTTAAAGATATTGACTTCAAATAAAGTGCATTTGAAACCTGAAATATAAAAGTAAAATGTTAAAAAGAAAAATTGGAATGAATAATTTATTTTACTTAATTTATTACACTAATTTAATTTATTACACTATTGCTAACTATGGGTCTAATCGACCCAGGCTATTTTTTAAAACAATTTTTTATGCATAATATTTTACATGTTTCTTATTCTTATTGTTTATAAACGTTTAAATATGTACAAATTTAGATTACACATATATCTTGCGTTAAAAAATATTCTTTATTTTTTGTTAATTTAAAAAGTTTGCGTGTCTGGGTCGATTCGACCCAAAGGTTAGTAATGGAGGGTTAAGGAAAACGACACACCAAACCCACACACACACACACAAACATCCATTACAAGCAAGCTGAGGAGTGAGTGAAGAATGCGCGCATTTGCAACGCCACTAACTAAAGTTGAATGCCGAGCCTTGTGGCCGCTATCTGCAGCCGCCGAGTATTTAAAGCCCTACTACATATCTGATGAGCTACCGAGAAATAGTATATGGGGCGAAGTAGATATTATCGTCTGGCTTCTGTGCGCTTCGAACGAACACCACAAAAGCTTGCGGCAGATGCTATTAAACGCTCCGATGAACATAAACGCCCGCATCTGCTACTGGATTTGCAAGCTATGTGCAACTACGTATAAGGGATCAGAGGGATTATTAATATTACAATACTGCAATAACAATTACCGCTTACATTGATTTACTGATAACCATGATTAAAGCTGAGAGTTAGTTACTATGCAACTACAAACTCATATTAGGCATTACTGATGAGAATGTAGCGCTGTTAGTGACTGCTATTTGAGAAAATGTAATTTGAGTTGCGTAGATTTAGCGCGACTAATAAGCATTTGCCACACTTTACGATGCTGCTACTATTGCAAATGAGACTTGGATTGGACATGGCGGCTAACTTAATTACAGACTTAAGCGTCAGCGTGATTTTCTGCACTTATGGTTGAGTAAATAGTAAAGCGCGGTAAGCCAGAAGTGCTCATTGGCTTGCCCTTTCGATGCATAGCTATTTAATGGAGATCTGAGAACAAACACGCGTATTTGAATGAATAGATTATCAAATTCATCATCTTCGCATTTAAATTTATTTGTATTCCCACTATTTTGGTAGTAAATTTTGCAGCTTGCTAAAATGTTTTAAATTCTTATAGTTCAAAATGAGACTGGTAAAGATTTCATAAATTATTTTGCTTAACTTTTTTTTTTTACTACTTTCACTCTGTCGGTATTAATTTTTATATATGCACTAGATGACCCGTCGCACCTCACGACACCCTACAAATACAGGTTATGAAATTAAATTAAATTAATAAAAACTAAATAATTAAATTAAATAAAACTAAATTAATTTCCAGCGTCACCTATCGGTCCAATCTTCAACGCAAATATTCATATTTATGTGGCCTATGCGCGTATTGAATTTGAATGAAATCGGAAAGTAAATACAGTATTTAGAAATATCTCGACACCAGCGCCACCTACCGGATTATGTTTGCGTTCTCTCGACAGTCGGTTCTACGATGCTGGAATAACCCGAATTTCTATCCGACCAAGGATTGTCACATCAGCATATCACTTATGCTGTTACAACAACAACAACATCGGAATTTATGTATGCCCAATAGAGACCTTTGCAAATATATCCTTAAAACTAATGGGTCTATAACTTAATTCGTGCGGAGACTTTCCAAAATTTGAACGTTTATTTAAGAAAAATATGTACAATAGTATTATTCAAAGTATTGTCCATCTGAAGCTATGGCTTTTCCCCATCTTTCTGGCAATTTTTGGATCCCATCCCAAAAGAACTCCGCCGGCTTGGCAGCCAAGAATGAATCAAGCCAATTTTTGATATCATGCTCTGATGTGAACCGTATTCCAGTGAGGGCGCTCTGCATCGATCGGAACAAATGGTAGTCAGAAGGGGCAAGGTTTGGGCTACATAAAGCACTTCCCATCCACTTTTTTTCAAATAGTTCTTAACCGGAATAGCAACGTAGAGCCGAGCGTTGTCATGGTGGAAAATTATTGTCTCGTGTCTGGTCGCATATTCCCGGCGTTTTTCGGCTACTACTCTCTTCAAGCGGATTAATTGTGTTCGGTAGCATTCTCCATTGATGGTTTCACCCGGTTTTAGCAGCTCATAATACAGCACACCCTTCTGATCCCACCAAATACAGAGCATTACCTTCGCGCCATGGATATTCGGCTTAGCTGTTGATTTGGCTTGTTGGCCGAGTTTCACATATGATTTTTTGCGCTTGGGGTTGGCGTAATGGATCCATTTTTCATCACCAGTAACAATCCGATGCAAAAATGACTTCCTTTTGTGGCGTTCCAGTAGCATTTCGGACAAGCAAAACCGCCTTTCGACATCTCTCAGCTTGAGTTCATGTGTAACCCAATTTCCTTCCTTTTGAATATATCCAGCTGCTTTTAAACGTTTTGAAATGGCTCCTTGAGTGACACGCAAAGATTCTGCGAGCTCTTCCTGCGTTTGGCAACAAACTTCATCGAGTAATGCTTCCAGTTCTTCATCTTCAAACTTTTTTGGCTGCCCAGGACGTTCATCGTCTTCCAAGCCAAAATCACCACTTTTAAATCGTGCAAACCACTTTTGGCACGTTCGCTCAGCTAGAGCATGTTCACCATAAACTTCCATCAAAACACGATGACTTTCGGCAGCAGTTTTCTTCATATTAAAGAAATGAAGAAGAATTCCCCGCAAAAACACTTTTTCAGGCACAAAGTTCGACAAATTTGAGTGAAAAAAATTATTGTTGTTTACGCTTCAAATAAATGGCATATACTGAAAAGACGTACAATGATAGTAGCTTTCCATCGTATGTTCGGAATATATTGGAACGATGGAATACATACAAGTTACACCATCTCTTAGCAAACCGCATGAATTACAATAAATTCATACAAACCAATAAACACGTACGGCCTTTTTATATATTAGATATGAAAAAGCCTGGCAGACGTTGCCCTGCATGTATTTATTAATTACATTTAGGATATGTAACCTGAAATCGCATTTCTGTGTCTCTCACATATAACTTGTATAAGATTTAATCAAATTTGACCTAGCAAACAGATAACGACCCTTTTCAAAATAATGATATAAAACTTCACCCCCCGTTTGGCATCCATGTCTTACTACAAGTATTTCATGAAAATTATTTATAATTCAATTAAATTTGACTTTTCAAACACTGACAACTTTACTCAATATGAAGCAAGCTATAAACCTTCTCCTACTTTAACCAAACAAATTGGTCTGGGCATTAAAAAAAAAACGGAAAGCGAGTCTAAGCACCGCACCTCGATTCCAAAATAGCCGCAAAATGGTTCCCGAAGAACCGAAGGACGATTCTAAGAGACACCAAATATGTTTTAGAAGAACCAAAAAATTGGCTCCGAAAAAAAGTTCAAAGAACTCGTAAAAGTATTTACCATTGCACTCCCATTGGAAGTCATAATGGAGATTTTTTGAATAAATCGCGTATTAAAATACAGTCCAAAATTTAGCTAGAATCCGTTCAATAGTTTTTAATACGTAATTTGAATAGAATGAATAAATTTGATGTATATAAAATTAGATAGAGGTACATTTAGCTTGTCTTTCAAATATACTTTCGAAATAAATCTTTCTTAAACCTTTTTCGCTTCACACAGTGTACGACAAAATCATAACTTCAAGATGGTCTCTCCTTTTACTAGCAAAGGAAGATTTATGTCAACAATTTTACAAATTCACCCACTTTTATTCCCACATCCCATATACAACTAAATAGGACAAGAAATAGAAGTTTATACAGCGTATATCAACGTGGGTTTCGGTGGAGTGAAAAAATGTCGGCTGTTTAAAAACTAACTTTTATTCGAACTTTATTCTCCTTCTTTGAAGTACGAAAAGATACAGCATTAAAAAAAAAAACATTGCGAAAATACACCAATAAATTAAATATTTATATAATATTAAAGACCGCTTCACTTGTCTGCACACTAAAGGTCTATTCACACTAATTAGTGCCGTATCAGTGTCGGTGGAAAGAAAACATCGTTGCCTCAGTTTCAAGTAGAGTTGCTCAGTCACATTCGGCACAGTGTCTTTTCTTATCGTTTGTGCTGCTTTAATGATCGTTGCTTGTTTTTTTTAAATAAGTCGGCAACTATATTTTTACTATTGCAAGATTTGTTTGATATGGAAGAAAAATTAATCTAGTAGGTACAGAATTATCCGCGTCTAGCCAATTCATTATTAGTAAAATGAGTCAACTGCGTTCACTGAATTCCACTTAACTGAAATCACGGATGTATGTGAACAGCACTGATCGATGCAGATTGGCGTTAATATTGAACTGATATGGAGCTGATGTGTGGGGATAGACCTTAATGGCTTCGTTTGTTTTTTTAAGAGCATAGTTCCGTTACATACCTGCACAAAAATTTTTTTTGGAAAATATTTCAATTCTTGCCCAATTTGACATTTTTGTTTATTAGGAGGTTGCCAGAGTTAAAAAAATTCCATTTTTGTCGTCTTGTATTTAAAAATTGTACACTCTGATGTGAACTTTTCACTCAAAAATTTTTTCCAAAAGATATTTATTTTAACTTATTGATTTAAGTGAATTAAATAGGTTTCAATTCTTTTTAAAAATGTTATACAGATGTACATATATATCTTAAAAAATATGCATGTTCATATTTTATCCCAATTCGCCAATTCGTTTGCTGCGGTGATAAAAATACCTCGCCGTAACGTTAAACGTTGAACGTAATCGTTTTTAATAATGAGCAATTTTACTTCAAAAAGTGAGAATGAATTTGATCATACAATTATTTCGCGGAGTGTATGTATATTCACACACAAACATATCCACATACATAAGCCACGCGCCAGCCAATCTCATCAATGTCGGGCAAAATTTTTATGTGCAAAAAACTTTGATACGGAAAAATGCTTGTCAACGTTGTTGTTGTATTTTGAATACAAGTAAGTTGTGAATATAACTTTCTGTACTGATTTATAGCTATCGAATATGGTTAAAAACTTTTCCAATTTTTGTGATACGCTAAAATATCTTTGTATGTTTTTCACTAAATCCACGTCGCGTCGTGTGAGCAATTTGGGGAGAGGCGTTCGAGGCGCAGATATTTGTGACACTGACATGATAAAAATTAAATAAAGAAATTCATGGATGAGCCTACTCACAGTACATATGTACATAAAATTGCAACTGCGAAAGCGTCAATTCAATTTAGCACTTCTGTATGTAGTACGTCAATTTTTTATTGCAACAAAACTGAATTTTTATTCGTTCAATGTCTTTTGGATCTGTGACACACACACCTATCTACCTTTATGCTTGTACCTGTCGATTTGTTCGTGTGGCAGTATCTGTGCACATTGTGCAACAATAAAACAGTTTTAAACCAGTTAACAAAAATGTTTCTCCCTTCTTCACTACCCTCACCGTCCCAGCCTTAAACCAGTCGACTTCATTTACCACCCTGGAGTAGCGAGACGAATTGTGCAAACAAATAATTTGCAGTTCCCACATCGCTCCCCCACTTTTTTCCTGCTTTTCGTTTTCCTTTACCAGCCTTGCATCGGCAACATCAATCTGCTGTATTCCATTGACCCCTTAATTGACGGCCATTCACATGAATGGAATTTTCGTTGCAATTCTCGTTGTAACAGCGACTACAACAGATATTACGAAATGAAATTTCCAACAAATAAACCAGCCAACTGTGGAGGCAGACAACTCAGTTATTTGAAGTGGACCAGGACGAGGGGATGTAGGAATGAAAAATGCAAAGGAGACGAAAGAAGACCGAAAAGCCGAATAAATTGACTATAATTGGCAAAAAAGTGCAATATTGATAAAAGTCCAAGTTAAAATGACAACCAATGGTCGTCCAATGACCACAGGGAAAAGTCAGATAGTTATATATATTTTGTTCGAGTATGAATACAAACATATTTTGGACGATGGGAAGATACGAAAGCGGAAGTTTTGTAGTACAATGGATTGGGTGGTTGGCGGGACAATGGCAGTAGTTTATTGAACCTTTGAGATAGTGGGATTTCAAACCTTTACACTACATATAAATATTTATATATGTATGTATTATGTGTGTATGTATTTGAAATTAAGGGAATTTCCTCTTGTTGCCTCGACCTGTCTGCCAGTTGTGAGTTACTAATCCACTAATTTAGTATTCCGGCAGAGTGTATTTTGCAAATATTTTGAAAATGAAATATTGTAGAAAGAACGAGGGATTTTCTATACAATGCCCTGTGTTGTTTGTTCAATGAGTTAATTGTAGAAAATCAGGACACTTATATAAGGCAAATAGTGGGATTAATGTTTAAAAATGTTTATGAATTGTTTTCACTTTGCCGAGTATCAGCCCATTTTTAAACTTTGCAGTGCTAATGCGGCTTCGGTAACAAGTCGAACTAGTCGTACACAAATGAGCTAAATTGTTGATTATCCAGAATGCTACTTGTCCACTCATGATGTCGCAAATTTTAATCCCATAGCGAGACCCAAATACTTCGCAAACACCCATAGAAGACTGCTGGGTACTGTAGCCATTCAAATTATCCAGAAAAATGTATTTCTGACATATGAATAAGGGTTCAACCTTTCGCTTCTTCCTTTTCCACGCACGCTTTAGCTCAACCATTTAACAGTGAAAATTGGAAACTGGGAAGCGACGTAATCGCAGATGCGGCGGAACGGCCTTGGGACTATTCATAGGCTAAGGCATACCAGCGGCGAAGAAGAGCAAGCGCGGCTTGAAATCCAGTCTATTCCAAGCTCCTAGGCAGCGCAGCTTTGAAACCAGTTATTTCGAACCGCCTGCCTTACACGAAATTTAGCCCTCGTGTTGCTTGGAATCGCGTCCATTCCGACTGTTTTAAAAGTGCTTCACAATATGCTCAGATAAACAAACTGGCATTTGTAAGGGGTATATTGTAAAATTTTTGTAGATCAAAATACTTTACGGTAGTACCGAGGGAATTGGCCGACGCCACTTTGACGGTATGAGGCTTAGTTTGGGTTGAAGTCTCACCCTGGCAGTTTTGGCGGGTCTGGATTTCGATGCTTCCTTCCTACGGAAATCTGTAACAAAAATTATTTTACTCCGTTTATAGTAAACAAATTTTAGTTCATTTTCGTTCTCGCCTGTTCGGGTAGACTTTTGTAAAACCATGGAATCGCTCACAAATTACCCAAAATTTAACATTAAAATAAAATATACGTTATAAAAAAAGTCTCAATGGAGCTGTAAGTCAATAACTTTGTCACGAAACTATTTTGAAACAAAATCGATTACTTTTGAGTACTTATGGGATTTCCCACCTTATGGGTAGAATTCTCCAAATTCTAAAATCATCCTCGGCCTCCTCATTACTTACAAATATCTTTCTCTGATTGATCTACAACCATCTACACATTCTTTAGTCAAAGTGCCAGATATTTTGTCTATGCATTTTGTTTCATGCGGAGGTTGTTACAAGGCTGGAATAAAAAATAGGGCTTATATATTGCTTAGGTAAAAAACAGGTCAACAAAAGTACATAACTGAAATATTTAGTTGCCCGGTAATTGGTATTTAAACAAAAATTTTGTTATTGATAAAAAAAAAAAACTTTTTCCGTCATCGTAAGAATTATATTTCAATTTTATTTGTTTAAGTTGTTCCTAGCAATTATGAGTAATTTATAATTTTTTTGTATTGTTGATAACAGTTAAGAAAACGTATTTGGGAACTCTTGTTAAATTTGGTGTGAATGCAAACCGGGTTCGTCGTTGTGCCATTTTCAGTGTTATGTTTCGTTCCCAGAGCAGCATCTTATGCTTTGTCGGAAGAAACAACCAAAAACTAAGAAATAGTTAAGATAACATTTATTTATCAGGTTGCTTCATAACTGTTATTAAAGTTAAATTTTTTTCGCTAAGAACTATTTTCAAAAAATTGGGGTTTGCTCTAAGCTGTTGTAGTGGATTAATATTTTTACGTTTATTTATAAATTTTTTTGCGCTGATTTCAAATTTTTGTTTATCAACAAGTACTAGTAAAGACTTTACTTAAAAAAGTAGGTGCCAAATATTTTTTATCGCCCAGTAAACTTTCGTAAAGATTTTTTCAAAATATGGTTTACCATTTAAGTGGTAAAAAAATGTTAGAAAATATTTTAAGAAGTAAATATTTGCAATTAATTACTGAATCTATTATTTGTATTTATATCTTAATCTATCTATTCTATTTATTAGGCATTTGTTCTGGTGCTTTTATACTAAAAAACTGGCATACGTGGATGGTCTAACCTATATTCATATCTACGAGAGGACCACCCAAAATTTGAAATTCTTAAGTCTTCAAAAAAAAAAAAAAAAATCCAAATCCTTTGTATTCTGTTTAAGAGACTTCTTTCTAAGTATTGGATGAATCGGCTAAAATGGAGACGAGGAAACGCAAAACAACTAAGAAGGAATTAGACTAAAACAGAAATTAGCTTTGTGATTCTCTTCGATTTTCAGCGTAAACTAAGCCACTCAAAATGTTCAATGAATGTCAGATTGCATATAAAATGATTGCTTGGTCTCCACGGATAGTCCGTCCGAGTTGTTCAGAAGATTCCACACGGAACATTTCACTGTGCTGGACGAGCCCCGAGAAGGCCGACTGAAATATCCAACTTTAAATGTTAAATGAGGCTCCCGAATATTAAATGAGACTGCTTGTCAAAAGCGTTAAAAAATTTGCGGCGATGCTTAAGAATGACGGAATTAAAGCTGAACTGGATAGCTTAAAAGACAAGATTTTGAAGACTGTTTTGCGGAGTTGATTTATAGGTACAGGAAATGCATTTAATTCAATAGCAATTACGTGGAGAAGTTGAAGAAATGAAGATGAAGAATAAATATGAAAATAATTCTTTTTTTTTTCTGGTCCACTAAGCGAACTTGAGTTATTCCGCTCGTACATATTGTACGAATTTCTATCAGCAAGTGAACGAGCCAAAACTGTAAGAATAGGCGTACGTGTGCAGGCCATAAAACGCCATGGTTTGGGGCAGTTGCCAGAAGAAATGGAGTAACACTTGGCCCTTCACGAGAATTGCAGACGGCCACAGAGCTAACTGTTCAAAAGTACCTTTTTAGAAGTAAAATTCTTGCTTGCCTCAAGCGACTCCACCTGCGTTCATTGCGGTTGCCGTTGCCATTACTTGATGTTACAATTCGCTCTATAGCTATTGTTATTGTTGTCGTTTTGTATTACTCTACTTACCCAGTCACTATTCAACCAACCTGATGACTTTGTGGCAGTAAATTTGAGTATGTGAAATAGTGAAGAGGTGCCAAAAAGTCAGGGGTGTCGAGAGGTGGACTCAGAAGGTAATGAGTTATGCAGAGAAAACATAAATTAAAGAAGGTATGCAAATTTTGTATCTGCCACAATGAAAGCGGACGATAGTAGAGCAATATGCGTGTGTGTATGTGTACTACATATATCGGCAAAAACGACTTAAGTGATTTTAAGCTGCACTTACAACATGCCAGGTGCTGTTGACTGCTGCAAAGGTGAAAACTGTGCAGCGAGGGTCGGTGGGAGAGTAGGAGTATAAGGGGAATATGGGAGCGTATCTTAATGCACATGGTAATTGTTGGTCGTAAATTATTGTAGCTTCCTTAATGCAGTATTCGATCCTATGCGCACACAGCTTGACTTTGGAGGTGCCCAAAGGGAGGGAAGTGACTAGGGTTTTGCATAATTTCAATCTTCTATGTAAAGATGAGATGCTTAAAGGGAGTCGTTCGCAAGGTGGAAGCTTAAATGTGGCAAATTCAGCGCTTTCAACAAATTGTGATTTATTTAGCTATCTTCGATTTGCATTCAGCAAAGACTCATGTTTCATTGCTACGGTAGAAAAGGATGGTAAGCGATGATGTTTTGGCATTAAACATAAAATATCTTCCAAATAATTAAAAAGTGTTTAATGCCATTATATTTTTGATACAATTTTAGGGAACTTTGAATTCAATTTTTATAACATTTTAAATAACTTAGTTTCGGTCTCAAAGTATAGCTAAAGAGCGTACCCAAAGGGGGGTTTTGGGTTCCAAACCTCTCCCAAAATCTTAAAACTGCAATAACATCTTGGAATTAATTTCCTTTTTTTAATTAAATTGGCGTAAGATTTTCGATGCTATATTTTATGTTTTTTTTACAGTTGAATAAGTTGGTGGCAGTGTTTTTTGATTCAGACTTATTGAAGAACTAATAGAAGTTTTTAACTTAATTTTATTATATTCGTGAATGATATAAATTTAATAAATTATTGCAATTGTGCTTACAGATGAATTGCTTTTTGAACTAAACCCTAACCTTCATAGTGGTTTATTGAAATTGCCTCAGATGGAAATGGGGTGAATACAAATAACGTCAACGCCGATTCAATTATGCAGTAAGAGACGACAAGCGCTCTTCTTGGAGGAACTTCTATTTAAAGATTGAAAGTACTTTGAGGGCCACCAGACTACATAAGATATCATCAATGAGTCTCAGCAATCGCAGCTATTTCATCAAGGAAGATGATGATTAGACATCTAGCACCGAAAAATGCTCGATCTCTTAATACAAACGCAGTTTCCGAGTTCTCTCCACAACAACATACCCCAAACTCGACTCTTGGGCAACAACGGCGATCTCCCAGCAGATATTATTACCGAGGGAAAAGTGTACATGGGCTGCTGTATGAACAGATGGCGCAAAGCTCCATCCTCCGAACACCTGCGAATTTCTATTAGCTTCCACCTTGCGGTAGAGTGTTTTTCATGCGGAACTAATGGCAATTGCCAGAGTCATAAAACTGGTAAAGCTGAAACGGTATTCACATTTTTATTGATAACTACATTTTCATTAAAAGCCAGTCGGCAATAAAATCTTTCAAAAGTTAGTCGAAAATCTCCATGGTAGCCATGAAATGTCTCACTTCTCACAACGAGATAGCTGAGGCCTCTTATTTAAAAGTCATTGCGACAAAAAAGGGAAACTGTAAGGTCGATGGACAACTAAACTTCCTTTTGAGGATATAAGTGATGTAATAATTAAAATATTACAAACTTGCAAGCCACTTTTCTCCGACAGGCTTTATAAAGTGGCGAATGAAAGTAGACGGTGCGCGATCAGCAGTTCTACAAGGCAATTGCGGCCGGCTCTTAAGTCTACATGCTTACTATGCAACGACACTAACCATAACTTCAGCATGATTGTTTCTGTCTATAAGGGCACTGATTGATAGGTTAATACGGCTTTCGTTGCATGACTTCTTTGGAAGTTGTCACGTTGAGGAGAGGAGCAAATGAGAAAACATCTTAAATGCCAGTGTTCCGCTCTATCCAGATGAAGGTTCTGCGCTTTAGGCAGACAATTCGCCGAAATCTTGGAGAACCTTAGATGTGGGGATATCAGGAACCTTCTGAAGTTCTGCCACGAGTCATCTCCATGGACTTTGAGCCTAAGCGAGCCTCTACAGACAACTGCAATAATCTAACTAAACTAACATAACGTAACTAACCTAACCAGGAACATAGATGTAAGTTCAACGCCTGAACTCCGTTATTTCTCGAGCTTTAGGTTTTATTAATTATGACTCCCTTCTAATAACGAAGCGATATATAATTTACTGTCTTTCAATTATTAATGCCAAAAAATATCACACTAAAAGTTTAAATTTGACTTTGAGAGAAAAGCGGATAGCGTCATGTATAGGCCAAAAACAAAGATGTATAAAACAGAAAAATATTTCCAATTTGATTCTACTTTATTTCGTGGGTTGACCTAATACTGTGTAGACCCTGGTGGTGTGAAACTTTGCAGATGTTAATGCCTGAGCTAAAGTTCACCGAAAATGCAAGAGGAGCAAATATTATTTTGTTAATTCTATGAATTTGAAACTACCATTTCAAACTCAATACAAAACTCTTTCAACTGCATAAATTGTCGCTAAAAACTTCCACACAATTGCAAGTGCTCCCTGTGCTCGTATATGCAGATAAATTTGTTGCAATTTCTACTACATCAAACATATTGTTTTACGCGATTGATGCAGGCAAAAACACACACGTGCACATTTCCAACTACATGCACACGTAGCAAAATACGGCAATAACTTGTATTTTATTTATTGCAACATGACGCAGCCATAATGGAGTTTAATGTTTACGATGTCAATGCTGACTCCAAGTGCTTTTACTCTTCTCTATGGCCCACTAGGTTCACTCATGTTGCTTGCGCTGCTACTCGTACTTCTTTTATTATCTACTTAACCCACTTTTTATTTGTGGTTGACTGTTGACGAATATACCGTGGCGTTTTCGAAAGGCATTAACATGCGCTGCGAAAATGTTACAACATTTAAATGAAATAGCTGCGGATAATAAAACGTCTTTGGGCTGTAGTTCTGTTCTCTGTTGAGAGATGTGAATAAAGTTAAATATGTGAATGGAATTTTGTAAATGCTTAAAAGATATTTGCAAGAGAGAGATTGAAATATGTTGATTAAGTTGTCCTTTCTGTAATAAAAAAGTAGTTTACAAAATAATCTAAGTCGTTTGCTGAAGTCTCTTCTATAAAATTTATTGCAATGCAGAAGTCAACCTAAAATTTTTAAGCAGCTAAACACAAATACACGTATGGTTTTTTTTTGCAGATAATCTTTCTAACTACCGACTTATCGATAATGCCGTTTTTGTCTAAAAATTGTTACGAAAATAGTTACTTTAACGATTAATCCATACGGCGACAATGAAGCGCGCTGTAGAGGCGCTAAAAGCAATGGCTCTGACTTCTTGTCCAGACTGTGTGCGGCTGCATTCCCGTTAAGCACCCATATTGCACATAAGCTCGGTCATTTAAGTCCCAAATAACAGCCAGCATATCTGCATATTCTCCGTTTAGACACACGGGCGCCTAAGCGCCTTTGCGTATGCAACACACAATGCGCATCTGCAATTCAAATTTTCAACAAATTTTTAACATGCTCAATTTCACACACCCGCAGCATTTTGCCACCGCATATGATGTCAACTGTTGCAACAGTTGCTGCCATGCTACGACAATGCCCCACATCATCACACATGTGTGCGGTGAGGGGTACTCCAACATCTAAGCACACCAGATGTCCATATGGCCCCGCACAAGCAAAGCAGCGCAATGCATGCAACGCAATCAAGTGAATCGCATCGAATCAAATCAAAAACGATTGCTTTTGTGCGGGAGCGTTGAACACGCTTGAGGATTAGTCTTGCAATTGCGTGCTCAAACCTCTATATATACATATATTATGCACATGTATGTATGTGTGTACCTAATGTACGCGTGTGTGAAAACTGATGGGAATAGCGATGGGGGCGTGCATGCGCATGCGTGGGCGGGTGGGGTGCATGATTGATGACTGTACTGCAAGCAAGCATCATTTGTGGGATGTTGGTGGCCGAAGGAAATTGTATTTTTAGGATTTAGTGCATGCACTCACGTGGTGTTGTTTTAACAATATCTGGTTGGAGCTGCTTATAGTATTTAACTGTTTAACGGCCAACTTTCAAATATCGATTCAAAATGGTTGGGCATTTTTTTCTAGCGTAATTTGGGCCTGTAAAACTCAATGCCATCATCTATTTGTCAGCTATTTGTTTCGTTTGTCTTTCCGCATAGAGAAAAAAATTGGGCTTTCAGGGACTCTTACTGCTTACGAGTAGTACTAATTTCATAGCCGTGAAATGTTGCTAGCAACCAAAATTATCGAAGCGCCTGAAGTATGCCACATTAAAGCAAATGTAACAAATAATACAAATACAATTCTTTAAATGAGATTTTAAATGACAAATACATTTTAAAAGCTGTGAAAAATTATTGCTGGAAACATGTTGCCAGCGTGAACAGAGTACAATGTTGTGGAATTTCACTCGTATTTTATGGCACACAATTTTTGTGGATTTTCGCAGCTCGGTTCTCGTAAAACGCGAACAGAGTAATTGGAAAAAATTGGCAAAGGTAGACATTTTATAATAAATGTTTTTTTTTTGTAAAAACTTGAACAGAATTAGGATATTAACTCATTGCCGTACTGCTTTTAGGTGGGATTTACAAAAGCGGCTGTTCAGCGGGAGCTTGCCAATCGGGATGCGATTCACTCAAACTCTGCCAAACCCAAAATACCACTAGCTCGCCAAAAGACCGGCCACGGTGACGACGCATATAAATTATCGAAGTAAATTGTATGATACATGAAATAATTGACATTTTGGAATAAAGAAAGGACAACGCTTGCAACGCGAGCTACTCAGATCTGGACAATTTTAGTCGAACAACTTCGACGCCCATATTGTGGTTGATTTGAAAGTGACATTGACGGGATGCGATCAGCAGCGACAGTCCCTTTGACTGCAGAACTACTAAATGAATAATTGACTGCTTCGGAGATAAATGTTGTCAATCGATTCCATACCACCAAGGAATTGCGATATGAAATATTCATTTACTGGACTTATTTTCTCTGTTAAGGAGGATTTCATCGACCGATAACTTCAACAACTTCGCAAGTGACGTCATGCGTCGATTTTCGGAGGTGAAGAAATAGTCGAAAATATTATTAAAATCGGGGCAAAGGCATCGTAAATTAAACGCAATAGAAAAATTTGAAGTATAAACAAATGTCGCGCTAAATGAAAAAAGTGCTCTGAGGCACGTACTTAATTTTTTAGTAATAACGCAAAAAATGCAACTTTCTTGAATATCCTGAAAATCCGGAATTTTTCGAAACAAAAATAAGCTTCTTGGAAAAAATATCACCACCACACCGCAATATGACCGAGAGCATTGAACTCACTTGCGTAATGACAAATCACAACTATGATGCTTGGCCTAAGAAAACAGAAAAACATAAAATGAAACAAAGCAATTGTCTTATCGTAATGTTACTTAAATAAAAAGAAAAAGCAATAGCAAAGGTAGAGCGAATAAATTTACGTAGTGAAACAGTTGACATGCTAAAATAGTTAATAATCAAGCTATAGAATTATCACTGTTGGAGCTAACATTGGTTTTCAACATAATAAGTGGAGCAATAGATGCCTGGAATTCCTCGAACACTATTTAACAACCCTCAGATATCTCTAAGGACCACTTCCGGAAAATCCAAACTTAAATTTTCAAATGCAGGGATAAGTAACTTAGAGTTAGATTTCTAATTTCATAACCCAGACATTTTCTTGTATCAAATAAAATCTCGAAACACAGGCTATGCACACATCATTCTGGACATTTTCTTTGAATTTGATGATTTTTTTTTAAATTTCACATCAAAATAATATTTGGAGATTCGTGGTTGGCCTCTTAAGTGAACGCTCTGTTAAAGGTATTCGATATTTTCCTCATCATTGTCGGAAAACAGAGATTCGACTCTAATTTTTGTGTTTATTTAAACAGATTTTTAATTTGATTTTTCTTTATTTTGCTACAATGTCACAAACTAAACAATTTCCCTCTCAATAGTTTATTAATTTATCCGCTAAGCTCTGAGTTAAATAGATAACCAAAATTTGTGAACAGTGTGCAGATTGTACAAAATTTATTAATGGTTTATATCTGTATATTTAGTTAATTAAAAACAATAACATTTTCTTTTAAATTACCGTTTTTCACTTGGGTCTGAAAGTGGACTTCAAGCTATAGTCTTTCTTTAATGATTTGTAATATTTTTCATTTGAAACGAAAACGAAACACTTTGTTTACTCATCACACTGAATGGCATAAACTTTTACTTTTTTACATTCTTCCGCTGTCCAATATTACATACCTGTATATTGTGGAAAATATCTTGGTTGCATTTAAAAAAAAAAATATTTTTAGATCAACATCTTAATTCAATACAATTGGATTTAAGAATGGTAAAATGACTTGTAAGTGAACCGGTTTCATATAAAAAATAATTAAGGAAATTATGCATATAGCATGTAAGGTCTTCCGCAATCTACTAACGGGCTTCTTTAATTGCTTATTCTCTTTCTTATTTCCACTGGGATATCTTCTAATTATCTAATGTATGTATGCGTGTGTGTAGGTAAGTATATAGTATGTACATACAAAGTTCAGATGCAAAAATTAAGCTCACCCAGATTCACGCACGAAAAAAAAAATCAATCACACACGACCAAAGAGTTTACGTGATTTTATTTCTAATACACTCACGTTCACGTTTTAATTGTCATGACATGTCGCATCTTACAGAAATTGGCGTCTTTTGCACAACTCTACTTCAAATAATTTAAACTCGTATACCCGTACTAACCAACATAAATTTAAAGCTACTTTCTTATCAAACTACCACGCTTAGTTTGAATAATTCATCAAACAGAATGAATAAAGAAAAATCGACTTTTAAGAATATGAAATTCTTAGAGAGCTTCTCGAAGTTGTCAGCTGCGCATCACTCAAAAGTCCCACACTCACTTCACACAAATCGCAGTTTGCACAACTTGCCCATCGCGTGAAGCCTTCAACTCCCCCCTCCCCCCCACCGTTTTGTGGCAGCAACCAGCGGCGCGTGCCACAACGTTCGGTTAGACTACTTTTCCGATGCAGCCACGAAATCTAGCAGATTCGCTTCTTTTGGTTTTTTATTGTCACTGGTTGATTGGCGATGGGTAGTGTTATTATTGACGTTGTTGTTGATGTTGTTGTAGGCATGGGCAGTGTGGTCGTTTCGCTTCGTTCGGTGCTCGGTGAGTAAGTGGCGCGAGTGGTTGAGTGACAAAATTGCCAATTAGTCAGCTGTCAGTGGTGGCGTCTACTTTAACTGCCAACAACAAAGCCCAGCCAGCGATTCAGCTGAAAAGTAACAACAATAAAAATAAGTTGAGAATATGGCACGTCAACAAAAACGAAAAATAACACTTGTCTCAACGCCGCCGCTTAAGTGCAGCGAAATACTCGCCGCAATGACGGCGACCACGGCAGTCAGTGGCGGGGGTTGTGTGGCATTAGTGTCAGCCAACTGTGACACAGTCTTCACACGCGACGGCGGCAACAGCCTGTAGCATGAGAGGTCGAGTGGCGCAAAAAACCAGACGTGCCGACTGTCGGGGCTATGAAGCGGGCAAACGTAATGGAAGGGATTGAAAAGTAGCTGTTGGCTAACATTTGCGGCTGGAACTTTGTTATCTGCTAGAATGCGGTGGGCAAAGTTCTCGCGAATACTTAAGTTACTTCGCTTGTGTCTGTGTCCGCTTTGTCTTTGTGTTGGTCTGTTGATTGGCTAGTGTGCCAAAAGAGGTCAACGACATGTGCTCACAGCCGCGCAGCCTCCGCCACCGTCCCCACCGTCCCCCCCACAGTCCCTGCCGTCTGTGCACTAAGTGTAATGGTCCATTGGCCCAGTGGCGGTAATGCAGAGGCAAGTGCGCCGAGTGTGGTTGATCAGATTAAAAGAGTATGCGAGGGAGGGCTTCGAGTTGGCAAGCATCGGACTCTGATATTCTGGCGATAGTGCAATGTTTTTATTTCACATATTTTGAGTGTTTTTATTACATGCCCTGCTTTGGAGCTACATACTATGCTAACTTTGAGACAGATATGCAAGAACTTTAAATAAATATTTTGGTTTTTTGCCACGAAATTTCAATTTATTAAATGGCTGTCGTTTTTTATGCCAAACTGCAACGATGCAACAATTTTTATTACATCAAAAGGGCCATACATTCGTGACTGTTGCGGCATTAATCCGTTATAGGCACTTGAAATAGCTGGCTCTGTCGGTCTGCCAGCCTGTCTGCTCCTGATATTCCTGTTCCTCCCGTAGGCCGCTTGTCGTTTGTGTCTTACTTAATGCCAAAACTATGGACGATCTCACAAGCCGCAAGTGTAACTTGGTACAGTCACATATGAAGTTTCCATTCATGTAAATTTAGTTTTTACTACTCGAACGTACGTAGAAAATATTTTAGCAGAAGTTTCTTTGAAGTTACTCATACGCCATGGGACATTATTCGTGCAATATGTCTTTATAGTTAATAAATAAATTTGCTTGGGCTAGTAACTTTTGGATAAGCTTAGCGTGGCTTATGTGTAGCAACCAACTTTATGCGGTTCATTTTGTAATCTCTGAATGTTGCCAAGCGATTACTGTTGTCTTTGTGGTGTGCAGAAATGGAAGGATGTTCAGATTTTCTGTTCAACTCGCTATGAGTTCTGCAGTATTTTTTTGATGTTATTAGTGTTTGGAAAAAAACAGAAGTAGCGCATTCATTATAAGTAGATTTAAATGCACAAGAGGTGGTTCGTTTTACACGTACTGCCAAGTAAAAGAGGCATCTTTAAAAACAAAAAGTTTAGTGAACTGTCAATCAAGTTTGAATTCATAGCTGAAGAAGATATGAACATAAATAGTATGCATAATTGTAACAACAAATAAATATAGGTATAATTGAGCTAAAATTTAAAGAAATTATTTTGTGCTGACTCTTAAAAATAAGATCGCTCATAATTTTAAGCTTCCAGAAATGCAAATAAGCTCTCTTTATCGTATTGTATATATTATTACTCCAACCCTAGTCTGATTAAGAAATTTAGTACCTTGAGTAAAGTGTGTAGGTTTATGACTTAAAACACGTGAACGATCACACAATATATGCCCTGGCATTTCGTCAGCCAACCCAGAAAACCTACAGTCCGCTTCTTCAGCTTATCTCATTTTAAAAATATGGAACCTAGTTTGCAGTGACCGGTGAGGTAACCAGTAGGAGTTCTTAGACTGTCCCTGTTGAGATTTAATAGTCGTTCCGAAATCTTCCAAGAGGGAGATATGAAGAGTCAAATGCAAACTGAGACTCCTCCCATCTTCTTATTAGTTATGCTATACGTCTAGGCCAGACGTAAAGGTCCAAATATCTTTCGGATAACCTTACTCTTGAACACTCCCATACCCATCTTATCTGATGTTGATAGCATCTATGCTTCTGCGCTACACAATAGAACGGGCGTGATGAGTGACTTTTAGAGCGTGGCTTTCGTTCATCGAGAGAGGGCTGTACTGCTCTTTTGCCTACTCAGCACAAAGTAGCACTTATTGGCAAGAGAGTTTTTTCGTTGGACTTCGAGGCTAACATTGTGGTTGGGGTAAATGGTGGTTTCAAGATACACAAAGTCAGTCAAAGGCAGTAATGTTGGAGCTGAGTTGCGACCTCCAGACCTATGCGCTTCGTTTTTGTATCCAGCTTGAAAATGGCAGAACTAAATTTGCTGTTTTTCTGGCTGGTAAATTATATTTTCCAACATTAGCTTAAAGAAGTCGCACGGCAGGGTGTCACCCCGTCTGAAACCTCGTTGGAAGTCTCAGCTCGGAGTTGTTCTGTTCAATTCTGTCGAAACTGCCAGTGCTACTCAGCATCATTTGCCGTTTATGTTTGCAGGCATACAAAATTTTAACATAACGACATATATTTTCCAAGATTTTATAGCCTCTCGAATATCTGGTCAATCCTAGATCATAGGTGAGGTCTAAAGCTATACTGATAAGGTTCTATCACATAAATTCCATTCTTCCGGCTTAAATTCCGCCGTAAATGAGATAGATTACCAGCTCTTCGTCAACATACTTGAATAGCTCAGCTGGTTAGTTAAACCTTCGGCTTGTTATTCGGTAGGTTCGTTGTCGATATTCCAAGTGCAAGTTTCTTAAATAGTAATTGAAAAGTTAGGTTTCATAAATTTTTTGTAAAACTAGAATAATGGAATCCTAACCATAGCGCTTTAGAGGATTTTTAGATTTGCAAATATAATAAAAGGAATCTCAATTAATACCAGTAAAAATATTTGAAAAGATTTTAAGTAAAGTTTTAAGGGTATGTGATTTCGGGAGGGTTTTAGAGAACTAAGGATTTCACACATTTGGGAATCACTACTAGAGTCCAATGAGACCAAGAGTGGTGCACAAGCTTCGACGGTGACATCATTGAATGTTGTTGGTGTACTCAAAGGAAATATTCTGCAAAAAAATTTCAAGAGATTACTTTGAGAAGCAATCCTCTTTTTTTTAGCTTTAGATAGGATAGGTTGAGGTGAGATTCAACTAATTATTTTGGGCCATAGAGCAGCTACTGACGAACCTGTTGCATGGAGTCGATGTGAAATTAAAAACTTGAGGTTACAAGGGAAGAAACTAAGAAGAAAATGGAAAGAAATAAGGGAAAAGATTGAATCCGAAAAAAAGCTTAGCAAACACACCGAAAGCATAACTGAGATTACGTAAAAGGGTTGGTTGCTCAAAGAGGTCGATTAGAGCTTCAAATGCAGCAGTACAGCACAGCACATATTCATTTAGTTCTACTTAAGCAGCTTACATATAATATATGAATATAAATATGCACATACATAGTATATTTCAACAAATGCAACTCACACAAAGCGAACTCTCTTTGGCTGTGGTAGATTTGAGCCATCGTTTACAAACAACAATAAAACCACAAAGTATTTCATAAACAACATAACAGCAAAAGAAATGCAAGCATTGAGCGTTGAGACAAAGCACGACAAGACAAGACAAGACAAGACAAGAGCCAACCCCTTGAATGCATAAGTGGTTAAGTGGCTTAAGAAGTTCACTACTCCCAGACAATCTGCGTACATACAAACGTACATAGTATGTATCTTTCAATTGCGTTGCATAAGTTCATATTATAAATATATATGAAATACAAATGTACTATAAGGCTTAAAGGAAGGCAGAAGATTCATAGCTGATTTTGTAGCAACAGCAACAACATTTTCAACTATCCAAACACAACAATAACAAACCGCACACACAAGAAGTCACCATTGCTGATTGTTATTGCATTTGGTGTTGCAACGAATGCGGAAGTGCAGCAACGCTTGTGATGGCAAAATGGCCCTTTGCACATCCATTTAAGTTCACAGAAATTACGCACTTGCACCCAGCTGGGGAATTTTTAGACAATTTTCCTATTAAATTCTTATTTTTACTATTGAAAAAAATCACTTTAAAGTCAGTTTAGAGTAAGCTTTTTTTTTGTAATGTTGACTCACTAATTTACAATATTTTCTGAAATCTAAATATGGATGACTGAGCAAAGAATGAACGTAGATCAATTTTTGAACGGCGGGCAGTTTACTTTGTACCTTTACTATTGAAAAGTAGAAAACTTTCGAGTTATTGATAAATATACTCATAGGGTTCAAATGTAATGTAACATTTATGAAGGTCAAGGACTCGAAAACCTCTCTGGAACTGGAATGAAACTAAAATTGAAGTAGACCGGAAATCCAAAACCGGCTTTCCAAGCACTCAAGGATATTTGGCCATTGCACTTAAGGCCTGCAAAGAGTGAAGTGATTGAGGGAAAGAGGAAAAGTTGGGGATGGCATCTTCCAGACTCTTAGAGGAATCTGAGAAGCTCGTCGAGGGATAGAGAATGTTTTCCACTCTCAATGTATCTGACCCCAAATATGGTTCATCTCCGCCTAGCAAAAGCAGGTCAAATACAAAGGAAATCCTCTGTGTTATCCACATCCTCCAGGCAAGAGCTACACATCGGGTTAGCAATGGTGACCATGTGTTGTTTTCATGGATTGTGTTCTGCAATCAACCCTATCGGTAACTCAATCCGTCTCTACCTAAGAAGGATTTTCACCACCGCCCTGCCACGTATTTTCAGGAAGTAATTGGTTGTTTTGCAAGTATTCGTAAAGCACAAATGGTTCTTATGCGTCTTATTCCCATCATCACTGATTCGATCCTTCAAGAAGACAATGACCCAAAAGTCCTTAGTCGATTATGCCCGCATTGGAAATCAGCAAGGCCATACAACAGTGAGTTAGGCCTTCACAAATTCCGAATGCAAATCCAATCGAAATCGAAAGCGAAGATTCGGCGGAAAAAGAAGTCTATAACTAAAAAGCTTTGCTAAGACGCAAACAACAAGTTTGGTATAAACCTGGAGAGATCTGTCTCCAGATTGTGATAGAAAATTAAGCGAAAGTTGTTCAGGACCATGTCAACTTATTACATTAGATACCAATGGAGTGTGGTCGGTATATGGCGCGCAGTTGGTATTTGAATCTGTAACAATCTAATAACTTTCACACACTATTTCTTTAAAATTTCACATTGTGAAGGATGTCGGGTTTGGGTGTAAATATATCGACTTTCTCTAAGCAACTTCAAATTGAAATGGCACCACAATCAGCCTGTTTGCTGTTTGTTGGGTTCAGACTCCTGCAAGTATATGCATACGTATGTATGTATGTATGTGTGTATATATGTATGTATAAGCGTACAGTGGTTTCAGCGTAATTAAACTCGGTGAGCTTGTAGAGCTTGGCGTGTCGTTGTTTGGAGATGCAAATGCGATAAAGTGAAGTGTTATGGCCTAACATGAGACAGGCATTACCCGTATACTGAAGGATATATGTATGTATGTATGTGTGTACATATGTAATTGCATATGTATCTATGTACGTATATTTACGTGGAAGAGCGCAAGAGTGAATTTAACAATGAAAGTTACTCAAATGACATTAGGAACCTTTTAAGTGAAACATTTTGGCACAAAAAAAGAGGAAAATGCCAAGGATGATAGGAGAAGTCTATTCGATAGATGGATTTCAACTTCTAGTATTTTTTTGAATTTATCGTAAGTGAAGGTACCGTTTAAGGTACACATATAATAAATATATGCTTATTTTGTATTCCTCTAAAACACTTTTAAATTTAAATAACACTAAATAATACTCCTCCAAAAATCTTAAACCTGCTATACCATCTTGGAATTTTAAAATTAAATTAAAACCCCTAGAGAATTCTGAGCATTCAGTGAAACAGCATGGGATGTAAATAGAGCGAATCACAGGTACGGGGTCTACAGTCCGCTATCGAAAAATGGCTGCAAAGCCTACTTCAAGTTCACCATCGCCGCCGGTTCGTCAGACGTGGACTAATTGGACGTACATTTTTATTTCAAACTAACTAATCTTTTCTCAGCAAGAACAATTTTTTTAATTATTTATTTTCTCTTTGTTTCTTTTGAAATATTTGATTGATCTCATTAATTGAAGGGTAAAAGGGTAAAAATCATGGAGGTGAAAAACTTCAGTTGGAATGAATTTTCTGACTAAAATTACAAAAAATGTACAGTTGCATCGTCATTTTTATTTAAAAAGTCAGTATCTCCTTATTGCAACAGAAAATATTTTTTTCGAAGGAAGAAAATTAACATTGAAACCTAAAAATACTAATTGATGAAAGCGATTTAGATGAAACAAAAAATTATTTTATTTGTAAAGTTGTATTAACTGACTATAAAAGTACACCAGGGACAGTGCCATAATTTCGGGAACGTCATTGTATTTTTGGTAGCATGCAGATAATTTGGAGGAACGCAGATAATTGTATAGTGAAAAACTAGTTCTATTTAATGTATGAATAATTATAGTCAAATAAATGATATTCAAATGTAAACTGAAACTTCTAATTATAACAATAAAATTATATTTTAAATATGAAATTATAATATATTTAAGCAAACTCCTTTAAATTTTAACTATATCAAATGAAGTACGCAACATTTACAATATGCCTTATATTATTACGTTTTAAAAACATTCCAGGAATTGCTCTTTCTTTCCTTCATTAGTTTTGTCGATAAATTTAGCAGTATGCCATTTTGTACTCCGTCGGTCTTAAATTAAATTGAAGATGACCTTATCTAGTTCTAAACAGGGAACAATCAGTTTAATAATGAAGTCCAATTTTTTATTTCTACCGCAACTAAATTCTCCACCTCTTTGATATGCTCTTTTTTTCTCAGCTTTGTACAGCTTTCGCATTCTAAACTGCCCACAAAAAGAATAAAGAGTTCTTCGGCTCTTTTCGGAATGCTGATTATGTATAACTTTTATGGCACCCGTAAACTTATCTATTTGAAATTTATGCTCATGTTTGTGGTTTGGTTTTTTTTTTTGTTTTGCCATAACGTCGCCCATCTTACAACTTTCATTTTAATTGTGTGTAATTTTCGTGTTTTACGTAACGCACACACACACAATCAGCCACTTGTTGACAGAGAGCGAGACTAGAGCAGAAGGAGATAAGTAGCACCCGAACACCTTTCATTCGAAGCAAGCTGCTGCTGCGCTGCATGATTTTAACAATTTGTCTGTTAACCACATAAGTATCTATAATTTTACAAATTTTACTATCCGCAATAAAACTTTATATGTTGTACTCGTATAAGACAAGCAACAACGACCGCAATGCTCTTGGCAATTTCGATCCTCCACACATTCACATTCGCAATCTCACAGCAAGAGAGTTGGCATAAAATGTTTAACAACTGTTGGTATGCATATAATTATTGCTTGTACCGAGCAAGAAAGTTGGTAATAAAGATGAGAATGAGTTGACAGCAAAGGAGCATAGCAAACATACAATATTCCCAGCTCATTTGGCCAAAAAAAGATTCAAATTGCCTTACACACACACGTACATATTTCTATCTGTATGCGTCCATAATCTTGAAGGAGATCTAAGGCACTAAGTAAAACTCCAAAAACAAAATTTAAAAATTAGCCGAATGTAGAAATAAGTGAAACTTTCTTAACTACGTTTAGTTGAACTTTTAGGTTAGTGCCAAAACCAAGGCCATTTAAGAGTATAAGGAAATTGTCTGTTATTGTTTAAAAAAAAAAAAAAGGTTTAGGTCAAATATAAAAAGGAAGCATGAACTAAAAGCCCAAAAATTTTTTTAATTTGGTCAGAAAATTGTTCAATACTTTTGCTAATAAATTACAAATGTAAAGGAGCAAGAGGCTAGTAACAGTAGATACAAAAGTTATATTTACTTATATAGAAATATAGTAAACACTTGCTGGCCCAAATTCAATCGGCCTATCAGAAAAATTTTAATAATTACAAAAGTTAACACTTATAAAATTTAGTTTTCGTTTAGAATTAATCATACTTTAAGTGTCAAACTTGTATTAAACTTTTAGTTTGAACAGAATTAATTGTATTTTATTTCTTAGCATAATTTAAAAGACTAAATTATTGAAAGCTATAAAAACAACATTTTTGTATGAGATTTACACAACAAAGTAAATATTTTCGTTACAACTTTCAACAGTTCAATATAATTCGTTCAATATGCTCAATTTTTCTCGCCCAGATTTTCAAAACTTTTTGGTTAAAAGAAATCGGATAGGGAACGCCTTATCAAAAAAGTAAGCAGATCCATTTCACCAAAAATTTAAAGCTAAGAAAAAGGTGATAAGTTGTATTAGTATTTTAAATGAAAAAAAATAAACATTAATGCTCGTTCGCAAAAATCATCAGCAATCAAGAACCACCTCCATGTCCAACAATTGTCCGCTACCATTTGTAGCATTTGTTTTGCCTTTATATTCTTTTCTATAGTTACAACAAAGGAACGACCGAAATTAACCGAACCGAAAGTTTTGAAGGCAAAAATATATGAATTCTTAAAAATTGTAGATTCTGATTACTGTTATAAAAAAATATTACATTAGTTTAATCCATTTCAGTTCATCACATAATCATAGATGCATATCTTTGTAACGATAACAATAAAAACTTATATTTTTAATGCTCGAAATTTAATAATTTTATATTGTAATGTAAAAATAATAGGTGGTCGATATTTTCACCTTATAACCGACTCCGCATTTCCGCATATTGGTATAACCTGGTGACCTTCACCACTGAACATTTGCTCACCAGACACTCCCGGTGCAGGAGAAGACAGATATTGTTTAAAGTTTTTTTTTAGTCACAATTCCTTGACAGCGGATGTTCATTGAGAAAAGTGTTCAGTTCGATATTTAATTAATGATTTTTTTCAGTATTATTTCTGCAAATCATATGGCTATCATGCAGAACCCTAAGAGAAATTTTATATATCTACTCCTAAAAACGCTTAGTAGGTACAAGGCGAAGCCATAAAAGGTGGTGTTATAAATACAACTACAAAATTCCTATGTATTTTGTTTTTGTTTCTGCGTAAGAGTTGTCAAAATTTTACATACATTTTGTTTTTGCTTTTACGGCTTTTGAAAGCTCATACGCAAAAGCAAAAACAAAATACATGTAGATGAATAAAAAAAATCAAATCAGCTGCTCTTATGCCATCACCTTCTATAAATTCACTTTGAGTAGGTAGTTATAGAAACATATTTTCAAAACTATAGTTTCTTCTTGCTATCAAATTTCTGACTCAATGATTCAATTTTTATAACTTATAACAATCTAAAAATAATTTAGTAAATAAGAGTCTAAAAAGGAAAATCACCTGCCTTGGATAAAATCTCGTATCCAATGATCCAAAACTTACCTCACGTAGTAAAGAGCCGACTACTAGATTTATATAATTCCATCTTCGATAGTAGTATATATCCACAATCCTGGAAAACTTCTTGCATCGTTCCAATTCTAAAACCAAACAAGCCTCCTTCAGATGTCAATAGTTACAGGCCTATTTCGCTCTTACCATGCCTAGGAAAATTATTAGAGAAAATTGTCGCTAATCGCTTAGCGTGGTATGCAAACCAGAAAAACCTCATAAGCCCCAATCAAGTTGCATACAAAAAAGGATCCGGTACCATTGACGCACTCCTACACTTAGACTACTTTATATCTAATGCCCTATCCTCTAAAAACCACGTATCTCTACCAGCTATAGACTTTCAGAAAGCTTTCGATCGAATCGGGGTTCACACTGTATTGAAACAGCTTGACTCCTGGAAGGTGGGCCCAAAGATTAAAAATTTCGTTAAAAATTTTCTCCAACACAGAAAATGTAGAGTCAGAATAAATGGATTCCTCTCTAGCACATTCCCCCTAGACAATGGCACCCCTCAAGGGTCGCCCTTATCTGCAATTCTCTTCATCATAGCTTTTGATGAAATTGTTGTTCGTTCAACTCACATTCGCGGAATCGAATGCCATCTTTATGCCGACGATGTAGTCTTCTACACGAAACGCAACAATCTGCCCGAAGTAACTCAAACTTTCGGAAATATTTTAGAAGAGTTAAAATCTTGGTCCTTTTCTGCTGGCTTGGACATATCGGTAGAAAAAACAAAAATACTACACATCTGTAAAAAACAGAATTGTAATAACCTCACTAACTTCTGTACTAACCGTAGTCTTAATCTTGTTAATGAACTCAAAGTCCTTGGACTAATAATTGATTCTAAGTATACCTTTAAGCCTCATGTTAAATATATTAGAAACTGTCTCTTAACTAGATTAAATATAATAAAATATCTTACATGTAAGAAAAGCCATATTCATCCGTCTACGCTTATTAACGTTACCAGAGCCTTAATGCTGTCTAAGATAGATTACGCGCTACCTCTCTACGGAAACTGTCCTACATCCACAATGAAAATGCTAAATATGCCCTATCATGTCGCAATAAGGAGAAGCGTAAGGGCCTTTCCAACAACACCACTAAAAAATCTTTTTGCAGAAACTGGTTTACCCACTGTCGCCCACAGAACAATCGACTGCACCCGACGTTTACTTGCCAAAATACTTTTCACTCGAAATGATATCCTAGCAAAAGACGTATACAACGCGAAAAGAAGAAAGCGGCAACCAAGAATTGTGCCTGCGATCTGCCGAACCCTGAAGTTCAAAGAAAAACTCCAGATACCGTTTATCCCAAGACGCAAACAATCAGCATCTGGCCCACAGTGGTTAATCAACAACACCCCACACACGATCAGAACACTACAACTGCCAAAGATAGACACACCTACAGAAAAATACAGAGCTTTGTTTGAATGAGACTGACTTGTTAAAACTAATATAACTTTAAGAGGAAAAAAAAGAAGCTAAATCACAACACTAACACACACTAACAATTTTATTTTCTTTGTACATATGTATCTTATAATCTCTTATCTATCTAAGTTTTAGTGCATGTCAACAATTTGTAGCCCATTTGTTTTAGTAGGTACATATGTATAAATAGTAGGTATGTGTATGTGTATGTAGTATATCTCCTAAGGTTTATATGTTTTCAGTTATGTTTAGTCGTATCCCAAAAATTTGCTATCTAGATTTCTTCATAAAATGTATGAACAATATATTATATTTATATATGTAAAGAGATGTGTATGTAGTATATCTGCGTTATTCCTTTGATTGGAAATGGTTGAGTAATGTAAAATATGCTTGGGTTGATTCTTTAGTGATGATAGATAAAAAATGATATCTCCGTTTTTCATATTTTTGTGTATATATGCATTTATTGAATTTATACAAAATATAGTAATTTCCTTCCTTTATAATATACCTTCCTTTTATAAAATATTTTTTTTTTGTTCATTACGAACTAGAATTATTATTTCGGGACTAATTCAGGAGAATTTCTAGTTCGAGACTAGATCGGAAATCGTTCAGGTTGAGATTTGGTTGAGACAACTTCGGGATCCTTTCGAAACTAGTTCGGGATTGGTGTCGTCACAGTATAAGACACGTTTGATACTAGTTTGTGATTGGCTTAGAACTAGTTCAGGACTGGTATGGTACTATTTTGATAATAGTGTGGAACTGGTTTGGGGTTTGTGCAATCCTGTACTAGTTCTGAATGCGCACACATTTATACATTTATACTTAAAATGTCAATGCCTATGCTCCTCAGCAGTGCAGTGTTGTCAGTTTAAAACCTCAAAATGGGTATAGCCTCTAACAAATTCCCCTCTCTATCCTTTTACAGAATGAGTAAAGAAGTTTTACTTTTGGATCGCGCACTTAAGTGCACGCTTCTGTTAAACGAGTTTTATACAGGTTCAGATGCATGGCTCATGAATATAGCTATTGTTAAAAAAAAATACACAGATTCGAAATTTAGTATCGATGGCAAAACCATCAATCTTTACGGGTATAAGAAAGCAAGGTATGTATGCTGCCATAAAACCAATATACAATTTGAAATACAAGTACTAAGTATACCCACAATACGTTCATAATTTTGTTCTATATTTCACACTTGAAATGAGTAAAATTCAGTTTATTACTTTCCAATTTTTTTGGTTGTTTCTTTTTTGTTTTCTACTACTACTTCTAAGAACTGCTTCCGTGGTGAGCTAGTTTTTTGTTGTTGTATTATTTTAAGACAACGTACAAAGTTTGTATGTTCATATGTTCCAAAATTGTTTTATTTATTTATTGTATGGCTTTCATTCTCAACTCGCAAGGCGTCAGTGTCCTTTTCAAGTGTGTTATTTATGGACACGCAATGGCGATAAAGTGTAGGCGAGATCCCAAAAGTATCCACGCTTTTGACTTTTTATGCGTTTGCCATGGCGCGTGGTGGGCGGGGAAGTGTCTCAATGTTGTGGTTGGCATTGGAGCTTAGGAATTATTACTAAACTGTCGACGCCAGCAAACAAGATTTATTACAGGTTATGAAGTCTACAAGCAATGGGATGCGCAGATCTAAAAGCGAATTCGAACGAACAAATAATCGGACAAGCGTAGATACATACATACATAAAAGCAAGTGGATATACTTAAATATCCGTAGGCTGTGCCAAAAAAAGAGTGATGGGGGTGATCGAACATTTATTGAAATTGTTTGGGAAGTTATGAGTCACAAAAAGACAACGAATAATTCATGTATGTACATACGCGCATAAATATTTATAGTGTGAGGAATAAATGCCTTTTGTAAGGTCTCAATATATACGCACATACATACGCACTTAGTTGCATGTAGAGCTAACATCAAGCGAATATATTTTTTATCTCGAAAGTTTTTTCTTTGTTATTGCCTTGAAAGTGCAGATAATCAATGGCAGCTGATTGCGAATTGTCAATCATTGATGAACGTTTGGGCATTTTCTCCAAAAAATTCTTGGGTAATATATATATATATATATATATATAACTTTGATATGTGAGGAAAATAGTTTCAGTGTTATACGAGTTTTTTTGTTTTCAAATTAACAAATCCGCCCGAAAACTTTGTCGATAGTATTGAAGAGATTGAAGGTAGACTTGGTAGGCCGTACAAAGTCAGGTTCTGAAAGATAAACGGGTATCGGTGACCAAAAGAACGTCCACATTTTCCGGTAGGACACCAATATTTTGAGCAGAAAACTGCAAGTAAAAAATGCAGAAAAAGTCTCTACGTAAATTCCAGGTTCGGCAAGCAATCTGCAGTTATGATGAGCGGAGGAAGTGTTTTGGAACCCAACGAATAATAAACACGGAAATTTAATATAAAAAACGCTTGGAAATAATAAACAAAAAGTATTTCCTAGGACAGATTACGGCTTCCAGTTTCCTTTGGCGCTTTGGGGTGGTACTCTAAAAAATTTTTTTTAAATATAAAACAATATTAATAATATATATCTTAATAAGAACTCTTTATACAACTTTAGGGTATGCAGTTTTGTAGCCAATTCAATTTTAAAGTAACAATGTGCAAGTTTTAAGTGACTCTTCTTGTTCTTTTACTCACGCTGGCGAGCTTTTTTTTCCATACAAAAACAATTTTGAACATTAGTTATATGAAGGAAAGTGGCCAACACCGTCAGCACCGACTATTTCAAAAGAAACATAATATCCAATTTACCTAAACGTGAAGTATAGCAGAGGTTTATTAAAATTTTAAGAATATATTGTTACCAATATTCTACTTTATTTTTTTGCGGTGGTTGCGGTGAACTTTTAACGCCTCGGTTTATAAACATATTCGAATTTTGACATATATGTAGGTTTAAAAGGTTCAATTAAATTAAATTAATAAATAAGTTAAATCAAACGAGAGATATTTTAGAAAACCAAATAAGTATCATAAATATTTTTTGAAGAATGCTGCCAGCTGTTTACAAATTTAAATATAAATTAATGAATGAAATGAATAATTAGAATACTGGTGTAAATCGACAGCGGTTTGTGTAAAAATATTTTTGAAAAGGGTTGCCATCTCGTTTGAAAACTTTATTATTGAACTTTGACAAATTTTGTGTCACGCGGGAAACGCTTAGAGAAGCTTGATTTGAAAAATATTTATGGATGGAATTACCAGCTTTTGAAAAATTAAATATAAATGAATCATTAAAATAAATTAAATCCTACCACTTTTTATCCACGTACATAATTAACGCATTACACATTATCAAAGCTGTATTAATTTTTTTATGCATACTTTCAGACTGAAGGCAAGGGAATACACAGTTTGAGTGATATGAAAAGTAGTAAATATTAATTTTACCTACACTCAAAAGAAAAATTGTCTGGATTGAAGAAAAAAAAACTGCTCTAAAGAAATATTTACCAGTTTGGAAAAAACAGATTTTACTTTATGTAGGATTTGTTAGTCATTTTGAAATTACTTTTACTCAATCGGATGAAAAAATCGTGGTTTAAGAGACAGTTAAATCAAAATAGAAATTTTTTCTTTGCATCTTTTTTTGGAGTGTAATATTAATTTTGCCCATATTTTATGATTTTCTATTAGTTTTACTTTAATAATTATAGTGACATTGCAATGATAACAATAATAGCTGAGCCACATTGCTTTGCTGAGCTTCTCATTTGAGGTTCTCCATTTTGACGCCATCTCTGAAGGTAAATGATTTTTATTTTCTTGAGGTTTTGATATGGTAGAAAATTTTTTTTCCGAGCGCATACCAAATTTGCCGTTATTCATTAAGACAGTAACGAATATGAAATTGCAATGACTTAATGGTTATAATGATCAATAGACTTAAATTGAGATTTCGCCACTATTCTAACCTTGATGACCTCAACAAATCAAAAGGGGGAAACCAGCGCAGGGCTCTAGTGAATAGCGTCCTCCATAAATTCACGGCATACTTTATTTGAGCTTCTCGTTATCTTATCTTAAAAAAAGCTAGAGATTTCACTCCAACTATAAAAAAGATATGTACTCGAATATTGCACTTATGAGAAAATACTACCAGACCTTTTGCTTCTTCGCGGTGACTGTCCGACCAGAGCTCCTAGCGAAATTTATTCACTCAGCTTGTTGAACTGCACGGAGCTGTGCGAGATTTTTGATATCAAAATATTTCATATTCAAAGTAGTTACATATTAAATACTGATTTCCAAAAATTATCATACCTGCTTAACAAAAGCCCACGATTTGCACTCGCTTAGCACTTAACTGCCTCACCGAAGGCATGAAATTTACTAATTTTCATTGAAGTTGCCTACTCATTTGTTAAATTCAATTTGGTTTCATCATAGCCTGTGTCTCGTTATATTACAATATTACAACACACACACACGCACAGACTGGCACAAGCATTGCGGTAGTCGCTGCAGTTACGTTTCAGAGAGGTGGCAGGCAGTTCGTATCATTTTCAATCCTCCTTCGCCATTTTTTTTCTGCTAGTAACTGTATTTTTTTCACTCTTTGTATATGCCGTGAATGCATGTGTGTGTGTGTGTGTGTGAATGTGGGTGTGTGTCTGCCGTAATTTCATCTGCGTGCGTTTATCTCTGCTTTTGCATAAGCGAATTTAAGGCGTCCGCGTGGATTTGCCGACTGCGCGCGTGTACCATTCACAAATTGTTGGCATTGCATAATCGCATAAATCACAACTGCCGGCAATGCTGTCTTACTTTTGCTTTTTGTGCTTTTTCAGTTTTGTTTCGCCGTCGCTTTGTGCCTTAGGCGTCACGCTCTCTGTGTTTTTTTGCTGTTGTTATTTTGTTTTTTTTTGGTCGCGTTGAATTTGCATAATGAATTGTGGCCGTGCCAAGCATTGCGTATATTATATGCTACATACGTCGTAGAGAAATGCAGATGAATATAGGCATAGATTTAATGAAGAAAAGTCGCCTAACCGCAGTTCCGGTACGCAGTAATTTGCGCGCCTGCGTTTCTTCCGTGTCCGGCGCATGCAGCAGGCTGCTTCCAAAGTTTCTGCAACCTAGAGCTCATGCTTTTGCAGTTAACAATTTCAAAGCAATTATGAAATTTAAGGGATTAAATAAGTTTTTGGATTTTAGTAGAGTGGTTTAAAATAATGGTGCGACTGGGTGACGCAGAGCTTAATTCGAGAGAGCGCAATAAGAAGCTCTAATTTGGCTTAAAAAATACCAAACATTTAACGACTTATAACATTCTAATTCTTGGCAATAAAAATGAAAAGGGGGGAAAAACTAAATAAAAAATTAATAACCCTCAGTCCTTCAATCGCAAATGACCAACCCACGGTTTCGGAATTTGGCTGCAGGCGCATTCAAAATACAAATTCTGACACAAACTTTGACAGCAATGACGTACTGAAAGTATCAAAGCCAGTCAATACTAAATACTTGCTGCCGAAAATTTTCAAGCTAGCTTATTTTTCCTCCGCTTTGCATTTGGTGGAAACATAAAACCGGCAAATGATTCGTTAGCTTTGTGCTGTGTTCATTGCGTTGGTGGTGGTAAGCGATCGATAGTTGTTGATTTCAAATTGCAACTTTTCTCGTACAAGCAACAAACACTGCGCCATTGCTATCTTCATTAACACCAGGCTCTCGAGCAGCCTCAGCGGATGCCACACTAATACTTGTAAATCCCCAAACAAATACACACACACACACACGTGCGCCTAAAAAAAAGAACGTTTACCAAAGTTTATCCAGTCATCTTCCTGCACTCATAAAACACCCGAATTCATTTTGACTCTGCTATTCCGGAGTATTTAGCTCTGATGCTTTTGTATAAACACACACACACACACACACACACACACAGGTATATGGATACAGCCACATGCTTCGTACTGTGCTTACATTTGCTGTCTGTTTTGTCTGTTTTAGATGTCGTTTCCGGTTTCGCATTCCCACAGCCAATCATGGTGCATCCGAAATAGGCGAAGGTGAGAAGGCAGCTGCTAATAACAGAGCTGTATTTTTTGGAACAGAGGAAGCTTACTTAGAATTGGCCAGACAATTCTACTGCTTAGCTAGACTTACAACGCCTCGTATTGTACGCCTCAACCTGTACTCTTCTCCCTGCATCCTTCACTTCACATTCTCACACTCCTTCTCTTTAACTCACAAAATTTCCTCCTCTTTCGTATTGTTATAACTTTTATACCAACATATCACTGAATTTTGCCACAAATTGAATTCAAGTCTTGGCCATCAAATCACAGACATTGCCCTTATTACATGCCCGCATTTTTTGTGTGTAATTTGTTCGCACATGAAGACATAAAACTTACATAAAATTTAGTTCTTTATGAGCCAGGTGGTTACAAATGGCACAGCGGGTGGTGGCGGGGTATCATTTTAAGGATTTACGAAGAGTCAGTCGTCAATATTAAAGTCAGTTACAAATGCGAAGTTTCAATTCAATTCTACGCAGCATAGAATCAAACCCAAATACGCCGAGCTTCTGTCTGCTATTTAAACTTACGTCGCTTTCCCGCCCCTATTGATGGCTGTGTTGTGATGAAGTCAATGCCTGCTTGCCATGACTCACAAAGAGGAGTTGCCGCATTTACCGCAGTTAAATGATCCTTTAGGTTATTGTCAATGTGGATGTTGGCGTCGGCATCCTTGGCGGTGTCGAGGCTGTCGTCTGGTTGTCTGCATTTGCATTTTATGCATCAAATGTGCAAACTTATGTCACATCCCAATGTCTTGCATGCGAGTTTTATTCAGATGTGCCAACAGCAACTACGAGTACAACAAAAGTGCATAGTCTTGTAGCTATTTCAATATTTTTATTATAGACGAGCCAAGACTGTGCGGAAGTCGAGGTAATATAAACTAAATTTTTGAATTTGATAGGCATTTATTATATGATATATTTTAGAACCTAGTCGGCAGCAGACGTAGTAAATTGGACTGTTAGAAACAATTTTTGAACACTTAAACGCGATAGGCCTTAGATGGCTGATTTTAAATAATTTTTATACTCGAGTATCAAATGTTTCTGCTTCAACTTAACCTAGAAGCGCACTTAGACAGAGCGAACGAGCTTCAAGTATTTGAATTGACAACGGGACCCTACAAAGATATATTTCGAGTCAGTAGGAAATTCGATCAATTTCATCCGACTGCGCTATGGGCAAAAAAGAGTTGTTTTTTTTTTACATAAAGTCTAAAGAGAAGATACCGATTATAATAGTTATTTTGATTTTTTCGTGTAAAAAAAATTATTGGAAAGAATTTGTTTGCATTAAGCTATGAAAATCTGACCTTATTTTTATTTAGAAGATTTTTTGTTTTAAAGCATTGCGTAAATAATATTTTTTTATTTTTATTTTTTCGATAAAATTTTATCGTTCGTTTTTAATATCGATTTGTTGATAAAATTTTATCGTTCGTTTTTATTTTAATATTTTCGCTAAAAAATAATCGTTATTCTGCGATTTAAAATTTTCCGATCATAGTTGATCGAAATGTTGTGATATTTTTTTCGAGCATAAAATATATTATTTTAATCGCCGACAATATATACATATATATTTTATTGGAAGCCGAAACATGTTAGATAATTTAACTTTCATAGTCCAGTTTATGGGTGTCAATAGAATAAATTTTTTAAAGGGGGTTGCCACTTGTTTAAAATATTAAATTCAATTAAAAGAAGGAATGAATTCAAATATGATATGATAAGGGTATCAAAGGCATTAATGAAGCTTCGTTCTCAAAATCTTTTGAGAGAAGGTTGCACCTACATATTTAATATTAGAGTCCAACTAAGAATTTTATGAAAGCTACGTTCCAAAAATACTTTGGAATATCGTTGCCGCCTATTTAAACAATAAATAAAAATTATAGCAGGTTAAATAAAATATTATATATGGGTATCAAATGATCGAGGTTTTGAAAAATCAATTCCAAACACTGTATGGAGATAATTAATATCGCCACCTGTTTAAAAAGGTAAATTAAATGAATTAAAGGAAATATTATGCCGTGGAAGAAAGGAAGAAAGTTTGAGAAAACTTAATCGTGGGAATGTGTTTAAAGGGTTTGCCACCTCTTTAGAAATATTAATTTAATTCAAGCTTAGAGCTTACGAAACTTCAGTTTGCAAGGGTTAAAATCCGACAGGAAGTTAACTATGTCAAAAGGTAGTTGATTAAGGATACTACCCTTGCCCTTGCTGTGTATCCTTCGAGCCCCCAGATTCCCTGCGCCTAAGTGCTGTCTGTGAAGTTGTGCATAGTACGTGCCAGCCGTTTGGGAGCAGTTTTAAAATGGGATCCAATGTGTGATGGCTCCAAATACCTGGTACTGGAAGGTTAAACTAATCGTCGTCCGTTCAGAATTGGCGGTCTGAAAGTAGGCAATTTATATTTCCAAGCGTCTTATCGGGGTTTAAACTAAAACCACAACTTTGTACCTACCAACTTAGTTTTGCCAATGTTCTTTTTTTGATTTCGGCATGCGCCACAATCTTAATGCCATTTGTGTTAAGTTCGACCAGGATGCCATTTATGGTGATGAGCCACAAAAGAGGTGAAAGCACTCCCCTCTGTGGTGTGCCCCTACATACTTCTTTGCTTACTCTACCTCCCCCTACCTCAGCTGATATTTCACGATTTAGAAGTGGGGGTGAGACCCAAATCCTGATTAGTTCTTTCACCCTTGTCTTAACCAGGACGGATTCTATTGCATAGGCCTGGGATTAATATCAGCAAATGCGAGCAGAGTGAATCGCTTCTGCAATAATAATTTTCTTATATGTAATTCTAAAATTTTCTTGAGAACTTTTAGAGCAAAGCATGTAAGATTTATTGGCCTGAAGTCCTTGGCCAGTTCCTATCTCCTTCTAACTCAAACCCCTTTTTTAGGCAGTTAAATTAGTTGATTCATTAAAATTTAAATAATTTATTAGTTTTGGCCTTCATAAAACAAATAGATTTTATGTTATGCAAATAAGCCTTATTTTAACTTGAAGTACTACAATGTTTTTTTTTTTTTTGGAAACTTTTCGCTTAATATAATTTTCCATTAATTAGTTTATTGAATAAATATTTGGTTGAATTGGTTAGTTTGGTGAGCTGTATTGTATTGTGTGCGTGTGTACATATTTTAATTGAAAAATTATTGGTATTAAATGAACATTGTTCTATCAGCTTATGCGGTTATATAATACCACACTCACCTGGCAATGAGATTAATAATCCAAATGCTAGCGTCAGCCACGTGACAGCAGTGAGGGTGATGGCGGCGGTGTGGTGGCTACTTGATTTCAGGAAATTCATTATTGCCACAACCAAATACATTTGCTGCATACCGAATTCAATTTGCACAATGTAATTAAATTTAATTGGAAAACGTTTTTGATTTTACTTAGTTTGCTTTGAGCGACCGTTCACGTTCACATTGGCATTGGCATTGGCATTGGCATTGGCATTGACGTAGACTCAGTAGTAGTGGAAAATATTAAATTAAATGCTCTACTTTATAGTGAGATTACCCGCAATCCGTTATTTTAATGCCACCTATGCAGTTGTGATTCGAATGCGCAGATCGCTTACTTCGATTCGCGACGATTTTACGTATACGACCTGTCGCACGATATCAAAAAACGCGCATACAATGCCTTATAGCGTTTTTGTGCATTTTGTAAATTTAAGTTGCATTCAAAGCGTCGGTTTTCAGTAAGTATTTATCGCTTAAGAGTAGTTGTGGCTAGTTAAGAGTAATGAGTAGTAGAAGCTAGGCCGAAGCGCTGATTACGCTAAGAATTACGCGAGCGAGCTATGTGCTGATGAAGTTATGAGTTAGTTTTTTTGACAAAATTTTCTGGCATGCTGCTACTAAATCGCATCATTCATAATTCATTCATTCGTGAGAAGTTTTTTTGTTTGGTGCTGTTTTAGCTACCTACAAACAACTCGTATCTTTTAGTGCAATTTTTATCGCTGCAGTCGTTGAACCTTCCCATACACCACAAATACGACCGAAACGTCGGCAGTTGGCAGTTTCTATTTGTTTTTGTTCTTAATCATTCGATTATTCCTTGCTGCATGTAAACACAGAGTTGATGTTGTGGTCCTTCTTGTGGTAGCTCTTTTAGCACTCAATCACTAGCGAGGAATTTTTTGTGCGCAATTCTGTTGTAGTTTTCACCCAAAAGCCTCACTTAAAGTTGTACTTGTTCCGTTTTTTTCCTCCGACTAGAAGTGCAATGATATTTGTAAGCAAAATTTCTCAAGCTGCCATCAAACTTTTTTTATGTGTTCTGCTACTTCGCTCCTCACAAACACTTTTCACCTTTTTTCCTGTTGTTCGGTCGGTTGCACTTTTTTCGATTGCTTGTCGGCGCCTCCTTTTTTGCTGGCCGCTGTTATTATCGGTGTGTTTTTGTTTTTGTGGGTGTTGCTGCTACTGGGTGTGTTGATTGTGTTGGGTTTGTTTGCTGTTTTTGATGTTCCAGTTATTCTGCTACAGTTTCGTTAACGTTCAAGTGTTTGCTGATGTTGTTGTTGCTGTTTTTGCTGTTGTTGGTGTTGGCGTTGCCGTTGTTATTGCACTTAAACATCTATTTAAGTGTTTTCGTCTGTTTTTCTCAATTGCTTGCCTTTTGCACGCATTCTCCCACCCAGCACTTCTCGCTTTTATTCTCGCTAACACAACTCTAAGGTCCTTTGGTTCCGCACTTTGGCAGCTCTCTTTTCCTTTCCGTTTACTCTCGCTTAACGGTGTTTGTGGTTTTTCTGCTGTTTTGAGTTTTTATGCCAATAAACTTTGTAGTGTTGCCGGCTTTTAGGCGCGGATAACTTTAACTGTTGCTTCGCCCGTACTCTGTAGCACCTCTCTTTTCCGCATTTGCCTTTCTGCTTCTCAATGGGTTCAACTCACTTAACGGTCGAGAAAAAAGAACACACTGGTTGTTGTTGTTGTTGTTGCTGTTGTTGTACTAAACGTGTGAGTTGTGCGGCGGTTGGGTGAATATGCGGGTGGAATATTCCACCGTACGTTATTCCCGAGCGCAGCTAAGCGACCGGCGACGACACGCTTCGTTAAACTGCAGTTTACTAGACAAAGGCTGCTGGCCACTTTGACGCTGAACTCGTCGTCGTTCGTTCCAAGTGCACATTTTGACTATCTTACTGAATTACGAACTTCGAAATGCATTAGTGAATTTAATGAATGCTTTAACTAAATTTTAATACAAATTTCACTTTGCAAAATATTTTAATATATCAAAATTTTCGCACAATGTGTTTTAATTTTTTCTGTTATTTAAATTTTTAAAAATCACTACCGAATTTATGTTTTCAATACGCGTTTGTCGCAGCGTATTTGCTTTCGAATTTCTTAACTTAAGGGCTAAGTGCTCCACTTCTGGTTATAAGGCAAGTCGTTCGCCCATTCGTGTCTTCTCTGTTTCTAGAGTACGAAATCTGTAAAGAAAAAAAATATAAGAATATAAGTCTTAGGTGTGTAGAATAAATAGAAACAGCATTGACAATTAAATTTCAAGGTTCTATATTTATATTATTCAATATCTCATGCTTGATGAATTTAAAAAAAAAACTAATGCAAGTAAATTGGAGGGAATAGATATTAGAACGATAAGTGAGTTAGGAACTTTTTCTGTCTATTTACCAATTGAAGTCGGAGTGTTTGATTTCTGTTTCGGGCCCATGGTACTACTCCTCGTCTTAGCGAGGTGCATTGAGAAAGAAAATCCATGGTAAGGGAATGTGTAGAGGCTACTTCGATTTCTGCTATTTATTGTATGAAATAAGGACCAAAATGTAAAGGATTAAAAAAAATATCCGAAAAATGGGAAGGGGATAATAAATAATAACTCAAGCTGCTTACGAAGCCCATAAATCACGTAATAGTTTTTGTGGGGAGAAAAGGCACAACAAATCATTACTATCGATAACAGATGTATTGTAATGAATGAATGAACTTATATTAAAATATTAACTTGCTTGGATCAATATAGCATATTTATCTGCAATTTTGCACGTAAACACCAAATTTATCGGATACATTTTGTAACATTCCAAATTTCATTTACAGAAAACCAATAAATAAAAGAAAGAAAAATTATCGACCCAGGCTAATGCTAATGCACGAAATAAACACACACTTCTTAATCTATTTGTCTTGATTAACTTTGTGTTGTCATTGTCCGTTTTCAACTTTAAAAAAGGAAAAACAAAAAAATCACGTCGAACACTTTAGTAATAATTGGGTGATTCACAAGGTGTTATAATGTGTCGTAAATCATAAAGTCATAAAATTTAAATTTCAAAAATTATGTTTTTGAATGGGATTGAAACAAAAAAATTAAAACTTAGCAATTTTGTATTTTTTTTTAAATTGTATGACTTTATTACTTACGGCATATTATGACCCCTTGTGAATAACCCAAATATTAATGATATAATAATAATTTGGTGTTTAGCCGAACTTCTCCTACAATTTGTGGTGTATTTTGTTGATGTTGTAACACAAATTGGTGGGCCTATAGTTTACGCCTACTCCGAACAGCAAATGGTTTTTGTGAGAAGTTTTTTTCATAGCAGAAATACACATGGAAGTGTGCCATTGGTACCTGTCGAGAGCCGACTGCCACTAGAAGAAATTTTTTATTTATTTACATTTTCTGACGTTACTTGCCCCGGCCAAAATATGAACCCAAGACCAATGACCCAGTATCCTATACTCTTTTCAACATATACCTCTAAACTTTCTCCTAGCGAAAACCCATATTTTACTATTTCATATAACTTGTGGATAATACAATTAAATTCGACTTTTCAAGCCAGTGACAACCCTCTATATGTTATAAGTCTTCTTCTCAGCGAGTCTAACATTTTGAAACCCATATTTTAGTAGTTCTTATAACTTGTGGATAATGTAATTAAATTTGAGTTTTCAAGCAGGCAGCAACCTTTTTAAGAACATAGATAGCTACGAGTACAAACCTTCTCCTAAGCGGAATGAACCATACATGTAGGCAATTTAATTAAATATTTAGGGGTCATGCAGGTGGCATTCCCATCCAAAATATATTTTTGAAGAACCTTCTCTTACCCGAGATGAACAGTTTTATATCCATATTTTAATATTTCGTATAATTTGATTAAATTCGATTTTTCGAACAGGTGGCATCCTTGGGTAATTTTATTAAATTCGAATTTTCAAGCTTCTCCTCATCAAAACAAAAGGTTTGACACCCATTAATTAGGAGTTCATATAACTTGCGTATATTTTAACCAAATTTGAGTTTACAAAAAGGTGGCAACCCTCTTCCTAGCATAAATTATGGACTTATATCTACCAAATATATACGCATATATACGCAAAATTTCATAAAAAATTAGTGGAACTGTTTCGGAGGAGTTCGACCGAAAACACCGTGACACGAGATTTTTATATATCAGATATCTACAAATGTGTATACATTTTTATCTTTTATTAAGGGGACATTCTAATATCATTCCAGGACAATATAGATTCATCTAGCTTAACATAAGTATGTATGTGTGTACATATATATTTTACATAATATCTACGCTTAACAGGGGCAGTAGACTCGTTAGAGACTGTTGCGATTTCTTAAGTGCCCGACCGAGCCATTTAGAAGTCAATAACACATAAAAAAATGTACAATACACATATTAGTACTTTACTACAGTTCACAGAAATCAATACCAATATGAACAAGGAGTAATAAAAAATCCATGCAACCACGTAATGGGTTTGCGAATAATAGAAGGCAAATTTGTATACGCACATTTTGACTTTGTAACAAGAGTAGCTTCAAACCGATAAAATGTAAATAATATATATTGCATTTCATTTATTTTCCAACCACTACTACACTGTTGGACAATTCGCTTCTATGCGACCAAAAATGGAAACATACAATTTGCCATTGAATGTTTATACTCGTACGTATTTGTTCGTATATACTACGTACAAATTAAGGAGCGTCTCACAAGGATAAAACCATATATAGACGTTTTACTGAGACACAAAATTAAATATTAGTATTATTTTATATCCACTGAGGGACACTAACATTTGTGCACCGACGCTCAAATCCACTAATGCCATATAAAATTTGCTTGCTAGATTTGATGCACAAGCGCACACATAAAATGACACGCACATGGCTCGTTTGTTGGAAGAGTGGCATATTTGATTTTCTTGTGTGTTGATTGTGCAGCAATTAGTGTCATCTCTTTTTGTGTGTTGTGTAAATAATTCGTAGTTGTATGGATTGGCAGGTGGTCCATTAGAAAAAAAATTGTCTTTATTTTACTATTATATGGAAATTGAAAACTTTGAAGTCATTTTCTTGAATTATATATTACTTTTTAAATATGTCACTCTTCCTGAAATCGCGTGATCTGCACATACATACATACATTCATAGTAGTATTATTGCGTTTGCCTAATATTCGTAAATCGTAATAATGTAAAACTAAGAAAGGACGTGGTTACACAATCAAAGATGTATTTTTGAAACTCAGTTTTTCACTGGATTGTACAATGCGAAAAAGAACATCTGTTATTATTTTGAACGTTTTGTATTTACGTGCCTATTAGAATACCACATTTTGAGTAAGCTGAAAAAATCTCATAACAAGATTTTCGTGTACTTTACGTTTGCAACGCCATATTTTGTCTCCTTCCATTAATTCTGAGAAAGTTGAAGCTAATAGCGTTCTTCTTGCTCTTGAAACAATGGTAATTTTTTCTGCCCTGCCCTGCACAAGGGCTGTCAAATTGTCATGTCCTTGTTGGCGAACATATTTTTAGTGTTGCGGTTTCTTTTCTAAAACTGCTGCCACCAACTACACTTTGCAGATGTTATAATAAAGGCGCCACATTTTTTAAATTTTTTAATAGCAATGAGCTGAGGTTTTGACATCGTTGTTCTTGGGTGTTTTGGAATTAAATACATAAAGTGACTCAGAATTTAAATGGTCAAGTGTTATTTTCGGCAATATTGAAAAAAATTCCAAATGCATTACTCCATCAGCAAAAAAAAAAAAAGATCAAGAATCCACAGATAGTTCAACCCATACGAAACTTTCTTTTTATTATCCTGAAATTTAATGGGCTATAAAATTGCATACCCAAAATAAACTAAATTTTTGTAGAAAATAATGAAAACAATTAACGTGGCAAAAAATAACACTGGACCATTTTCACTGCGAGTCACGGTATCTTAAATCCAACGTAACTCGAAGTGTTAATCTGTTGGCCGATTATTAAATAGATTTGTTTATCTCACCGCACTAAATATGTTGAGTTTTTAAATAAATTCTTTTTTTTATTTATATTATATAAATTAGAAATAACTAATAACAAAGAATAACGACTTAGTTAGAGGAGGAAATAAATAAACACTAACTTTACCCCTTTCAAAAGAAAAATGATCGCAATTAATTGAAATTATTCCCTGCATATTACGTAGTTTGTTATAAAAAAGTCGAAGGAAATTTTGTATATTTAGTTCAATGATGTCTTAAATCTGAATATGACCTGCGTTTATAACGACACCACTTTTAATTTTAGTCAGATAAAAGAATTGTAATTTTAGCAGTTTACTTTCGGAATATTTCATTTCAATACCTTTTTAATCGGCACACATTTTACATTGATCAGCCAACTCTGTGTTTAATTATAGGGCTAATAATTAACAATATCATAAATATCGAGTTTTGTATTTTGCACAAAATAATAACATCATTGTGTCCAGTTGAATAAATGATGGTTCATACCAAATAACGTAGATTACAAAAAAGTTGTTTGACATTTAGTTTCCTGTCACAGGAAATGCAATCTTAATTCACCACACCACCTACCAAATGGATCAAATCAGTTTCTAATATCAATCAGAAAAAAATAAATTTGGTCTGCTATGGTGAAATAAGACAACATGTCCTGATAGGTGAACAGTGGGGGTGATGCAATTTATTTGAGCTATGGTTTACCTCTGGCGAAGTCTATATTAGCTGCATCACTTGCATGCCTCCCGTATTAAACTTTTCAGTTGAATTCTACTTTCGAGAGATGTCTCCAAAAATAGCACAGATTTTGGAATCGTCCAGAAGTATTTGCACATCGGTCCTTTTTCGAAGATTGGAGGATATGACTGACCTGTATTAGATTCTACTAATTTTATTGCGCAATTGTTTGATTTAGAACGGTTGAATAACAAAATAGCTTTTTCAAATTTTCGCTTATAGATGAGATCTAGACGAATTCATACAAGGTGGGCTGACGCACAAGCACAAACACACTATTCAATTTAAATATGTCACTATAGAATGAAATAGAGGATTGTAAGCCATTAGTTTACGTGTTTAGAATGTCATAGGAAAGGGGGAAAAAATAAATATAATGGGAAAAGAAGCATTACCTGATACGAATTCGCCTTTGATGAGATCAATTCTAAATTCATTCGGTAAAAAAGAATAAAATCGAGTTGATCCGCAATTTCTGAGTTTTCGTCGTATCTTTTAGGAACACTACGAGTTCTGTGGAGTCTGATAAGGCTCTATTTTTGCATAAAAAAGTGAGAATTTTTTTGAAATTTAGTACCTACCCTACCCTAGCACTACGATCATCCTCAAAAGGTCTTCGCCGCTTGTTAATGATAATGCTATTGTAATGTGACTTATCGGGAGACTTTTTAACAACTTTCTTGACTGATGATAAGGGATAAGGCATATAAGTCACATCTCTAATTTTGAAAAATTGGGTACTTCTTGTTGATGGCTTTTAGCAGCTAAATTTATATCTTAAAAGGTGGCAACTTAACCTAATTGCTTATGTCAAAAAGTAGTTATAATAATTTGTCAGATTTTATGTTACAACTTCCGCCTTTTTTTGTTGTCTCTCTCCCGCTACACGCTTAAGGTGAGCACGTTTCTTTTATCAGTACTTTTGCATATTATCAAATTGTAATAAATTTTTATCTTATCATTTGTTTTTTTTTTTAATTGCGTATTTTTTTCAAAACAATGTTGTTCAAAACAATGTTGTTATTATTAGATTGTTTTGCTTTGCGTTATACTAACACAATTCTGGAAACATCTACAACACTCGTACTTAGGAAACGGTAACAAAATCAATAGTATTGAAAGGATAACTGATTATCATTGCTATTATATGGCGCAGAATATCAGATGAGAGAACCTTTAGAGAACTATTACAATTTTGAAAACATTCAATACATAACGCGTTGGTCGTAGCAGAGAAAGATGAAAACATTTTGCAGATTGAAAGAGCTAAATGGAGGGAAGTCAGAATCGAAATAAGAAGACAAAAGAGATGGGATTTAATTATATTACCTTTTCATTGAAAAGAAATCCACTAAGCATTAGTGCAATCGAATGTTAAAAATTTGATTGGTTTAGGTCAGTGAGGCTACACCGAATCCTCAATAACACACACATTTTTGTTTGGGGCTTGATTTAATTTAGCTATTTGAGTGACATTTACTAATTAAATGGAAAACATCACATTCAGCCCAGCTTTTACCGATACAAAGATACCGATAGTTTTCTTTCGAACATTTATGTATCTTGTATACTTCCATTTTTGCCTATTATTCATATATATCTTTATTTTATTCATCTTTACATTAATACTTATTAATTAAAATCTCCTTTTTTTGTAATTCCAGTATTTAAGTTTTCATTTCACCAAACCTTTGTATATATTCATTCCACAAAAAAAAACAACAATTCATTTACATATATTTCCACAAGGCACAAAATTATAAAAATTATTCGCTTTGTTTCAAAAGTTCTGCTGTGTGGCCTAGAAAGATTTTCTGAGAATTTTGGTTCACGCACCAAGCACGCAACATAAACCCAGCCTCAGACCTTGAAAAGTAAATCGGTATTTTATCATTAGTTAAACAAGCGATTTCCTGCAGTCGGAAGCAATTTATCATATTTAGTTTGACACTTCGATAGGCCGACCAGCGAATGGAGTAACACGCAGGATAATCGTGTATGAATTGTTTTGGTATTTGTGTGAATATGGAAACTACAAAATTGCCGGCTGTTGCCATTCTACGTTTCAGTGGTAAAGATAAACAGCCTAGCCAATACAAAATACAAGAGTGTCCGAAAATCGTTGTTGCTGTTGACAAAAGAAATGATTTATCAAAACTAAGTTAATTCGAGCTATCTGGCACGTGGTGCCTCTGCTTAGCCACCATCAACAAATTATTTCAATTGAGTGGGTCACGAAAGGCAATGTTTCAGAGTGGGAAGTGGCATTTTATCGAGACGATGCATTGCAGAGAAACTCAAATTGTTATTAATAAAATGAAGAGGATTAAATATAAGTGGAATATTGTACGACATTTATGAATCAGCCAATAAATAATTATTATCTAGCAAACTGTCTAACATGGTTTGCCAGATTTTTCCGACACTTAAAAAGGTTAATTTCCTGCAATAAGAATAGCGATATTTGTTTTAGTTTTTGCTCTACAGATTTACTTAAAAAACTTTAGTTATAAAATTCATTAATTACCGATTATGCAGCGCTTGTTATGGTTATTTGATGAAAACCATTTTTCATATTTTGTTTCTATTTAATTGCACATTGTACATAGCTACTTTTGTATGTAGTTAAACAATTTGAATGACTAAATGCCCACGCAGTATGTACTGAAACTTAATCAAAAAAAGTGATAAATTGATAATTATGTAAAAAAAAAATACTGGTACTGCTATTTGTTTCTAGCAATAATTAATTATCCATTTAAATGAAATGAACTGAAATGGAATTGTGGTATTATGGAAAACCGTAAATGATATTCCAAACTTGGTTGGGAATGATAACTGAAGCTAACATGAGGGATAAAATGGATATAGAAAATAAATGTTACTCTTCCGCAAACTTTCCGGATTTTGTAAAGAATCTAAATAGCTTGACATGCGATAGGTATTGTAACTTGCCTCTTCTTGGGCAGGTGCAGAGAAGAAACTCCATGCTACCGTCATTCTCCAATCAAGTTTTGCACGTCTAGTCATTAATGATGTCTGCCCTTATTTATGGTGCCCAATTATCAGACCTATCCGGCCTTTTAATTTATTTTTATTTATAGTTTGTTAACGAGCAAATTTGGCTACTATTTTGTGTGGATTTTTCAGAAAATAGTTAGTTACTTAGCGGTTCTCATGGCGTCAGACCCAGTCTATATCTCCTCTCTGTTCGCTTGTAGCGAAGCTTGTGTGGAATAACCTTGCCAAGGAGTAACCGGAAATCAGTATCTCAAATATTTTCCTACATCACAGTCAGCAAACTTCTAAATACAATGGAGTGTATCTATCTTGATTTTGTATCATCTACCTTCCAACTCCAAAATGCTTACTCCTAAGCTCTCAGTGCCATTTGAAGGACAGTCTTCTTGACTCTGGTATGTGTATTGTGATAAATACTACATGGTATTTTCATATTCGTTTATGTTGTGAGTATAACTGTACTAAAAGTTTTCTTGACCTTTCACGAAGCTTGGTAAGTTAAGCGTTCCGTCGTGAAATTTTCTTCCTTTGTCATCTTGTTCTCAGAATTAATAAAAAAAGTAACTTAAATAATTATCTCGCTGATCACCCCTTCAAATGGGTTTAAATCTTTCCTATAAGGGAAATCTAATATTCTTTTTATAGGGACTACCCGAAGCTTTTTTAGTCGTACTTTTGACCATTTCGTTTATTACCATAAGTGTCTAGCCGAAATTCAATGAACCGTTGATCAATGCCTTAAAGCAGTTGATGTGACCTGACATATCTTTGTTGGCTTAGGCCAGATTAATAACTTCTTGTCTTCCACTGTTGAGAAATGTAGGCAAGTTTCCCATATTCTGGACTTTTAGTCCACGGTGCAGAAATCCAAACAATTTGTTGAGCTCCCGCATACTAAACTCAACGACGGCCAATGCATTAACAAAATTTTACAGCAACGACATTTCGAGAGTTAAGAATTCGAGTTGTAGCGGAACAATACTATAGTCCCGCGGTCGTATTTCCCATCTGCCATGAGAAATCTCTCCAAGGCCTCTAATGCGATCACATATACGCCTAGTTACTTTACTTGGATTATTTGGAGATTTCCATGCAGTTTTGCATATTCGCTGCTTTGTTAGAGCTGAACTCGGGAATGGATTCGTCTCAGGTGTATGACAGTCATCAGAAAAGTATTCTCTATGTTTATGGCAGTTGGTATTAGTTTGCCTTTAGATTCTCATTCTAGACACCTCAGCCGGTTTTTAGCATGGATCCCGAATCCAGGTAGTGCCCAACTTGAAGAACCATCTCCCAGTTAGGCTGTACTAGATTGCCTTGGAATATCGAATACTAATACAATATCGCGTACTATTAAAGTATCATTAGTGCTTAGACTGAGTACTCACACCAGTGCAATGTAGCTGCCTAAGCAAGATTGTAATAAATTTAATAGTTTGTATTTTGAGGGTGCTGTGCGTTTGGGAAAATAAAATAAATTTCAATTTAATTATTCCACAACTTTTTGTATATTAATTATTGCATAGTTTTCTATTATTTATGTACATAAATAAAAATATGTAGCTCGGTGTGATGGCCTCAAATGCTTTAAGTGCCAACAGCGCCACCTATGTGTCAGTGCTTCGTTAACTCCATAATGTATGTTACACCTTTATTCGAGAGATCCCTCCCCCCAAGTTGGTAATGCATTTCTAAAATAATGTCTGTGTACATATGCAGCTGAAGATTTGAAGGATGTGACAGCGAGCGCATTGCATTTTATTTATAATATTAAGCGTTTGTCATTTGTTGGCATTTGTTGCATATAAATGAGCCAAGACCCCGGCGGTAAAAACCAAAGGGAGCAGCCAACATGTAAAATGCAAATGCAAATCAAAGCAAAAGCCAATGTACATACATACATAAAACAAACAAAACAAAACAAAAAAAACAAATGCAAACAAAATGATAAAAGCACTGCAGCAAATGTTGCAGGCATGCAAATTATATGCAAAATGCGATTTGTGGTGATTTATGCGCGCTCCGAGTTACATCACAAATTCCCACCATCTAACACACTGCCGCTCCCCTTTCCACCGCTCTCGGGCCGTTTTCGATTTTCTTCCCCCAGTCATCGGGGACTGTGAGACAGCGGGTGTGCAGCGGAACAAACTTAGCGTCGTAGGAAAATCAAAAGTTAACCTGAAAGTAGGAATCATGATTGAAGGACATAAACGCATTATGTGACATTTATACGACCATTTGTCGTAGCTGCTGCTGTTTTTGCTTTTGCTGTCAATTTCTTGTTGCTGCTGTCACAGCAGCCATGGCAAAGGTGAAATGATAACAGTAAACCCATAAGCTTTGTGATTTGTTACTGCTGCGGATTAAGTGATTGCTGCCATTGTTCTTTTTCGGTATTCTATTTCACTTTTTATTTAAACTACTAGAAACATGCAATCATTTATTCATTTACGAATATTTGTGTGTGCTTGCTACGACTTGTGTCATGTTTCAAGGGTTTTCTCAGTTTACGGTTTGTTTGTTTACTTATTAGGGTAATTTAGTTGGTTTTTGCATTTCGCATTTTGCGATTTCGCAGTGTTTTTGTAGTTTTTAAAGCTTCTTTTTCATTGGTTTTCCGAAAACAGCTTAAGGTTTGAAACAAATGCTGTATATTTCCACAATCATTTTTATATAAACTCAAATGAAGAATTATTAATTCACTTACCTATCTGATTGAAAATAACAGTTATTTAGTAAAACTGCCGTAGTAAAATCCACTATGAAGGTAATGTTCTACATCAACAGTCAGAGTGGTAGAAATTATAGCTTCTATTTCGAACAAAAATCGAAAAATCAACAGCAGTTCACTTTGTTACGCTTTGGTTAGCTGACTGCGTATTTACCCGGCAAGCCGGAGGTTGGGAGTTCAAACGCGAGCAGAGGGTAGTACTCTGGAGTTTTATTTTAAAATCGTTTAGGTTTTTGAGTTCATACTTTTGAAACTACTTTCTATATTCAACTTTATCTGTTAGATATGACGGGGCATCATTGTTCCGGACTTTAAATACCATCAAAAACGTATTGAGTTGAAACCTTTCGGAAATATTTAGCCACTTCAACATCTCATGCATAATTTTAACCGGAGTATAGATACTACATTTTAATATACATCTCATTCCTTTGTTCTGCAGTGTTTGTAGTCTATTCATTTGCCTCTGATTACAACATGTACATATGTATATAGGACGGTGGAACAGTATTCAAAATGTGGTTTTATGATTACATTATAAATATTTATTGCAGTCATTGTATCGACCTTACTACGTATTCTTTTGAAGAAACCAATCTTTTTTCAAATTTTTTTTTACATATGTATTGAATATGTTCATCGAATTTCATACTTTTGTCTATTACACTGGTTTACAATATTAAACTTTTTGTCTGTTGCCGCGAATCCTGTGGTTGATATTGTTCACTCATCACTTGTTTTTGTCAAATCTACCCTCAAAATTTTTTGAGCAGCTCGAGTTACTTTGTTTTTGATTTCATCATTTATATTAATTTATATCATATATATTAATCGATAACAGGCATATTTTACTGTGTTAAAATTAGTTTCTCTAGTTTTTGCGTCATGAGTAGTTCAAGGAGACGATGTTTAAACAATCCAGATAATTTTTGCTATATATGCGGAGAATATGTGTTTAACAATAGTAGAAAAGTTATATCAGAGTTGGTGAAAAATACCTATTTTGAGTATTTTGGGATGCTCTTGGATAAAAATGAGAAGTCTTGGGCTCCCAATTGTGTTTGTAAATCGTGTGTGGAATATTTAAGATTATGGAAAAGTGGTAAAAGAAGTGCCTTTAAATTTGGAACACCGACTATTTGGCGAGAACCACAAAATCATCTCATAGACTGTTATTTTTGTAGTGTGAACATAAATGGTTTAAACACTAAAAATCGAGCTAAATGGCAATACCCAAGTACTAGTTGTGTTCAACGTCCAGTGCCGCGTTCACCTCACTCTTCAAAGCTTAAAAATATATCTGAACCATTAGAGCAAGACATTGAAGGACCAAGCTCATCACAAAATGATCCTGATTTTGAAGCTATGTCTAATGAGCCAAAATGCTTTTCCCAAAATGAGTTAGATGATCTTGTAAGAGATTTAAATCTTTCTAAACAAGCTTCAGAATTGTTAGCATCAACACTAAAAGAAAAAAATTTGCTATCCTCGGATACTAAAATAAGTTTTTATCGTGAAAGAGATACAGTATTACGGTGTTATTTTTCCGAAGAAGATGGCATTACCTTTTGTCAGATATCAAAAAATTTATGATAAAAATGGGCTTGAAGCAATACGAACCAAATGACTGGCGTTTATTCATTGACAGCTCAAAACGTAGCCTAAAATGTATTCTATTACATAATGGAAATAAATATGCTGGGGTACCTATTGCCCACAGTACAAAGTTAAAGGAGGAATATTGTAACATTTCGCTAGTCTTGAACAAAATAAAATACAATGACCATAAGTGGCTAATTTGTGTCGATTTAAAAATGGTCAACATTCTTCTCGGTCAACAAAGTGGTTACACCAAGTTTCCCTGTTTTGTATGTCTTTGGGACAGTAGAGCTAAACAAGAACATTGGGTAAGAAAAAACTGGCCCTTGAGAGCAAATATGGAGCCTGGAAAGCGCAATATAGTCCACAATTCATTAGTATCTCGTGACAAAATTATCCTTCGACCATTACACATAAAACTGGGCATCATGAAACAGTTTGTAAAATCACTAGATAAAAATGGGAACTGCTTTTCTTACATTTGCCAAAAATTTCCTCAGCTCACTATGGAAAAGATTAAAGCCGGTATCTTTGATGGCCCTCAAATTAGACAACTTACGAATGATACTCAATTTAGAAATTCTATGACTGAGTCAGAACTAAAGGCTTGGACAGCTTTCGTATCTGTGATGCAGAATTTTCTCGGAAATCGGAAATCTGAAAATTATGTTGAGCTTGTAGAAGACCTTCTGCTACAATTAAGAAATATGGGATGCAATATGAGTATAAAAGTCCACTTTCTCCATAGTCACCTGGACAGGTTTCCGAAAAATTTAGGAGATATGAGCGAAGAGCAGGGAGAGCGTATGCATCAAGACTTACGCGTCATGGAAGAGCGCTATCAGGGTTTCTGGGATACAAATATGATGTCTGACTATTGTTGGTCTCTAATACGTCATTTTCCAAAGTCGACACATCGGAGAAAAGCTTTAAAATGAAGTTTTTTAGAACTCAATGACTAATTGTTTCTTTAAATAAAGTTTTTCTTATTAAATACATGTTTTTTTCTGTCTAATACCTACATAGCTGAAACTCAGAAACTAGAGCTGATAAAAATATTCTAATTATATTTTTGAAAATAGCATATTATATGTAGTCAGCAACAGCTAAAATTTCTTCGGCAACAAATGTACTGTAAACTAGTGTTATAATAGCTATGTAAATATTTCATTTTGTCCACCTTCTCAATAACAATGTCATATATTTTTAATTCAATTTCACTACTCATATTTATTTCCATTATCTTCGTTTTCTGTTCATTTAGCTTTAGTTTATTACCCTTAAGCCATAGAGTTAAATGCTGAATGTCATACCTTAACTTTCTTTCCCATTCAGTTTCAGTTTTTCCTTCTGCATATATCAGAGTATCATCAGCATATAATACAATCTTACAGTATTTTAATACACTTTCGATATCATTTATGAAAATAATAAAGAGCAAAGCACCTAGGATTGATCCTACATTTTGAAAGCCTGATATGCATCCATTCTTTTTGGTTCTTTGAGTCCTTTCAGAAAGATAGTAATTAAACCACTTCAGTCCAATATTGTTTACTCCATACCTTTTTAGGTTGTTTTCAAATAATTCTCTATCTATTGTCTCGAAAGCTCTTTTAAAATCAAGGAACAGTGCCATAACTTTTGTTTCTTTACCAACGCTTTTCCATTCATTTATTAAATAGTTTACTGCCGTCTCACAAGAGTATTTTTTTTTCTAAAACCCGATTGCAATTTCGAAAACAGTCTGTTTTTTCCCATATATTCCTCCAGTTGGTCCTTGGCAACTTTTTCGAGCAACTTTTCTAAGGTTTTCAGTGTATTTATTGGTCTGAACTCTTTAACTTTTTCTGCAGGTGATACCAATGATTCTTTCCATGTACTGGGGAACTCATCTTCGGATAATGATGCATTAATGATTTTCATTATTGGTGAACTTAACATCTCCCAATTATCTAGAATTATTTTTGGGCTAACCCTTTCAAAATCAAATTTATTTTTTAAGGATTTGCATACTGAATATAATTCGTTGAAGGATATTTTGCGAAATTTAAAGTTTGAGCTTGTATTTATTGTATTGCTATTGTGTTGAACAGTTTCTATAGAGTTTTGTATACGCGCTTTACGCTTAGCAAGAAATATTCATTAAACTTATTGGCAATTTGATTACAATTGTCGTATTCAATTTCTTCAAATATAACCGTTTCTATTTTATTTGTATATTCTTTCGTTACTAATTTCTTAATTTCACCACACATTTCTTTTTGGTTCTTTGCTTGTAGAATTCTACCTTTAATGTACTTAACCTTTGCATGTTTTATTGCTACTTTATATCTGCTCCTTATTTTCATGTATTCGTTCCACATTTCTCTTTGTCCTGAAAGTTTTGCTATATGGTAAGATTCCATTTTTTTATCTTTAATATATGCAACTCTTTATTGCCCCAATTATGCGAATGATTGTTTACCTGTAATGTTTTTTTTTTACTTACATTTTCAGAGATTACACATTTAATCCTATTTTTTACTTGCGCTGCATATTTGTTGATTTCATTTGTATGAAAAGGTCGTGCCATTTCTTTCCTAAGCCGAAGTGTAAATGAATCTTTATTATATTTAAAATATTCAGCTTCAGTTTTCATGCGCTTCTTTTTTTCATGCTGTATTTTTATTTCCAAATCTATAATTTCATGATCCGATATTTTATTATTTATATTAATTTTTACACTCAAATTTTGCATATTGGCTATTACGTAGTCAGTCAAGGTTCTGGAGTTCGGTGACGTTCTCGTATATTCTGATAGATACCATTTGGTTTAGGCCATTGTCATTTATTATATTTTCTATTTCCCGCTTATAGAAGCGGTTTTTTCCAATCTACATTAAAATCCCCCGCGATTAGATGTCGCCAGCTTTTTCCATTAATATTTCAATATTTTCCTGAAAGCATTCACAGAATTCTCTTTCAGAGCTGCTTGGTGATCGGTAAATTGCTAATATGCTAACTTAAATCTTAATGCTGAATAGGTAAGCAATAAAACCCTTGATGGATTTGTGAAAGCTGGCGCGAATATTTTTTTATGACCTTCTAAAGTGTCCTTAGATTGTTTTTAGAAAATTTATAAAATATTTGTCAGAGCGATAGAATGAAAGGCTAAGACATACAGAGTAAAATTTCACGGAAAATATCTTTGCAGAACAATTTTACCGATTTACTCTCACCCAAAATTGTCTTTATGTCTCTTATTTTAAGAAAGCCCTCAAAAAAAAAATTTATATTATTTTTAGAGGGTTAAAAGGGTATAAAAACTAAGCTTCGGAAATTTTTTTCTATTGGATTGAAATAACGTTAAGTAGTTTCATATAAATAAAAATTTTATAACAGGTCTGTTAACTTGTAATGTTAATGTTAACAAGGATACTATAAATAAATGGTAATCATTATTATTTCTAAAGTAAATAAATAAAAGTTAAAAAATAATCGTTAAAGACCTATTTTTGAAATAAAAGCTGAAAGTTTAAAAATTTAACAGCCTCTGAGTTATCTTGCTTAGGCAAAGTGAAGTTAGTGTTGATAGAAAATGTTTTAAAAGTTATGGAAACAGTTTACATTGCACACAAGCGTCTGTAAAATTCTGCAAAAAAATTTGAGAAGATTTTTTTCTAATACTAACGAACATTTCTCTAACTTTGACGAGGTGCATTTAAATTGATTGTATATCTGGTTTTAATTCATTGATGATGATGAACGATTTTAATTCAAACAGTATATAAAAATTTGTAATATACACGGTATAGTTGAGAATTTCTTGAATAAAAAAATTAGAAGCATAGAAAAAATAACCTTATAAAAATTTTCCTTATATTGATGTCGTAATTGTTTCTTACAGCCGCGATATTTCCCTCCGATTGGGTAAAGGTGTCTTCAAAATGAATAAAAACCTACTTAAAATAAAATCTCTTTTCTTCAAAGTAGTAAATATTTCTTAAGTGCCATTTAGTTCTCATTTTTCACTCCTTTGATAGCTGTTTTCTTAAATTCCGGTATTTTGTTTTTGAGTGTACACATACGTAAATACATACATACATATATAGATACAAACCAGTGCTGTAGCAAAAAATTCCCAAATTTTTATTTTTGTTTTTGTACTGTCATGTGGCATTTACCATCTGATCGAAGCAAATGTAAAATGAAATTGAATTTGCCAACCTCTTGACTTTATTTTCGAGCCATTCATAATTTAACAAAAACATTTATAGTTTTGTAAGAATGTCTGTGCATTTATATTACTTATGTATAGTACATATTGGAATGTAGTACGTCGACAAATTCATGTGCATTCATTTGAATATTCAGATGTTTTAGCAGTGTGTAGTTTTACAACAATAATGATGAGCAGAGTGTAGAGCAAACACTTTCGGTATTGAAAATATATTATGGCTATTTATTACAAATTACATTCTAGAAAAGATTCATAGCAGATATATATTTGAATTTCACTTTTTTCAATTACAAATAAAAACAACATTTCATATTTGTCGATATGTATCGCTATCTTAATATGAAAAATACCTAATATATACTTCTTAAAAATATTAAATAAATCAAACGACATACATGTATACTTAGAAGTTATAAGAGAAAAAGAAATAACCAATAACTCATTATTTTCAAATAAAATATGCCAGAATGAAAATTAAAATATAATTTCAATAAGTTCCAGCGAAACGGAGGTTTGAATACCCGAAGCAAGTTTTTATTTCAAATAAACAGTATTTGTTGTGTGCAACAAGTCCAGTAAACATATTTAGTATTAAACCCGATTTTGGGTTGAAAACATTTCAATTGCCGGACCTTGTATATACTGAAATGTTCAGAATGAAAAGATAACCGGATAACTCGCATAAATATTGAGCTATCTCATTGAAGCTCAGTACAAACGATATTTCAGTAACTATAAAATAAAAAACTAAAAATGAAATTATAATTTGTTTAAATTTGATATACAATATTGGGCTAATACGCGGATAAATTTTTCATAGTTATCTCCGATACTATTTGACCAAATTCTGCCAATTTTGATACACGTATTGCATTACAATTCAATAAACTAAATTACAAAAAAATATTAGTAGGCTTATCTTCGAAAATTATAGAAATCAGGCAATCGCGGCCATATGAGAGGTGGGTAAGTTAGAAAAATCAAACTATCGCGATAATTTTGAAACTATCAAAGATAATTTGCTCAAATTTACTGTACACGATGAGATCGGATAAAGAAATGTATGGAATCAACAAATTTTGGAAATAGGGGTGGTGCCACACAATTTACAGAAAATTGATATATCACCGGAACTACTTCATCAACGCTATACAATTTACATTACAACTCAGCAAGCACAATTTCGAAATGTGAAGAATTCGGTGGAAAAACGCGCACTTTTGATGTTACAAAAATTAAAATATTTGGTATTTTATTCAATCATGTACAAAGTTGGTACGAGAATATAACTAGAAATGGATATGGCGTATCATTTGCTTTGCTTATATTTTACCAAATTTCAGTAATTTTAAGCTTCAAAATGAATAATATTGTATTAATTGGTTTTATTGCGTACAACAAGTACTGATAATCTGAAATAAAAACCTAATACTCTGCTTTACTTGTTACAGAATATTTAATCAGATTTTACAATCTTCAAGCACCAGGAGTTTTGGTGCCCTATGAAAACTTCATTCCATTTAGAATCAGCGTAGTGCGCATTTATCGGGTCAAATATACAAAAAATTGGGACGATGTTGTGACAAAAAGCGCGATAGAGAAGATTGATTTTGGCATATAGAACGCAAAGAAAAAAAAGGGCTAAAAAAGGCTATTAAAAAAAATATACGCTATTAAAAAAAAATGTACGCTATTAAAAAAATATACGGAGATGCAAACAACTGATCAATATTTACAGTGCCTTTAACGCTAAGTCATTTTTGTAAATTTTTTAGAAAACTTTTTCGCATGCACTTTTGAAACATACTTAATTTCGGCATAATACTGTGCAGGCCTAAGGTGGCTGAAAGTTCTTGTTGATTTTTTACAATTTTCTTAACTTTTGGTCTTCCGAATATTCGGAAAACATTCTTCCATATCCCTAATGGATTTTATATAAATAACCTTTAGGTTTTGCTAATTTTTTGTACTGGCGATCTTGCATTATATCTGCACTATAAACTAGATGCATTAATTGGAAAAAAGTTTCCAAAATAAAAATTTGAAAAATTAATGAAGGTTTAAGCCACTTAGGACTTTCAAGAGAGCCACAAATTTGCATAACCAAAAGTTTTCTATAAATTCTGATTACAAAGTTTGAAAGTGATAAAAATTTGTTCAGTGTTCATAAAATTGCACAAAGCTTGGGTTTTTTTTTAATTTATATGCATTTTGTTATAGAATAATCAAAAATTTAATCAAAAAATTAACGAAAACAACTTAGCGTTAAAAACATTGGAAATATTATAAAACAAACACCATGTGATTAATTGTTTGAGCCACCGTATATATCATCGTAATATTTGCATAATTCATTTAGCAAATTTGACAGCCACGTGCAACCAAAGTAAACTTAAAGTAAGTTTACACCAAGTTCCGATAAATAAATATAAATTTTTCTATACGCAGATGTTATAAACGTATTGAAAAAAGGATACCATAAATATTTGAAATAAATCCTTCCACAAACTTCTTTTTAGGTTTTTTATAAACATTTGAATACAATTTTTCTGAACGTTTTTGATAATGAATACAATTTTGTAGGTGATCTTTAATGCCGCATACGGCTGGAAAATTGAAGCGAGGGTGTTATGGAATTATGGATGTTTGTGAAAATAATTCCACACTAGAAATGGTAAATGGAATTTAAATGAGATTTCGTACAAATTTGCATTGCACTTTTAAAGTTAAGTGAATTCGCTCAAAATGTACACATAAAAGGTTTGTCTTCGCAAGCTTAAAATAATCTCAATTCTATAAACTCGTACGAGCAAGCTTATTTTAAACACTTATCGGAACTATTCAGCCCCCTTTCAATTCATAGTACATATGTATGTCAGTAAATGTAGACGCAGAATGTATTTGCAGGTTATCGCGAAATCACAAATTCTGGCTGAAAATATAAAACTGACAGCAGCTTCATTAACAAAAAACAAAAAATAAAAAGCTATAGATCAGAGTATTCTGCTTATGACAATGGAAATTGAACACAACATATTAACTACAACAAAATCCAACGACTCAGTTGTAATATCAGCAGCTCGCCTTTCATGTATTTTGTATGCTCCGTTGACGCCTCTACAATACTGGGAAACAGCTATTACAAATGTAAAAATAAGCACGACTATTCCTCACCTACAATCTTTGTTTAATATCCTTCGCATCCTACTCCACACTCCATCCTTTCTACCCTACACATCTGCCCAACATTTGTTGGCCAGATTCTATTTATAGTTTAGCGCAGCAACAGACTATCGCCGACTGCTGACGATAGATAGATAGATAGGAAAAAATTCAATATCAACAACAAGCGCATATGAAAAGTGCAAGTAGAAAAAAATAACGCTAACGAAAGGAAGAATAAAACAGAGGTAGCACAAAAAGTCAATCCCTTGGCCATCAAAGTGCTGGCTTAGCATAACAGTAACATTTACACACATACACACATACATACACCTTCATATGATAGTAAGCGTAGGTGTAGTACTATTGCCGTTGTAGTGGCAATATGTGTGAGCGTGTGTGTGTGTGACAGTTCAGCTACCACACCTGTGCATACCTCCATCCATCTATACATTCCTACAGTCTTGTGAATAAAATTGGCATACGACTTTTGGACCAGTTTTTGCAAATCTTCGTTTAGTTTATTTGTTATATGTTTACTATTGTTTTTTTATAAAAGTCTAGCCATTATACATATAAATATTTATAGTCGAAAATGCTTTTGTGTGGAAGAAAATGCATGACATCGTCCCACAAAAAAAAAATATCAAAAGTCATCTAGCTTACACTTTACTAAACTTGAATTGAATGGATCTAAATACTTAAAAATTTCCTAAAAATTCTGATTGACGAGAAAAACTGCTAGAATTATGATTATAATCATTAGGCGAATTCATATAAGATGGTGTTATATAGAATTTTGTGATTTTTTTGAAATTTCAAACCAGAATAATTTCAGAAGATTCCGGTGCAACAACAAAATGCTTGTTATGCTTGTAGCAGTAAAAAACAATCCCCATAAAATTTTGGGGAATACTGCTGAAGTGACAGTCCTTGGCCGGGTATATTTGCGGGTCGTTCCGGTATCGTTGAACCGACTGTCGTGGTCTCTAATATCGTTGAATTTATCGCCAAAAGATTTTGAGCCAGCATATTCGATGTGTTTCTCCTCATTGCGAATCGTTTTTGTTTGACAATTTTTATCAATTTAATCGGCCAACTCTTTCCAGCAAGTGGACCTTAGAGACTTTTTGGGTATGCTGTAAAACAGCCAAAATAGCTCTTATTTCGTTTTAATCATACCTGTTAAGTCATGAGTACTACTCGTACTATGTAGTAATTTAAGAACTTTGGCTTTCCAGAGAAGTACTCAATACTTTTCAAGTACATTACATTTGTGTCAATTACTACTCGAGCACAATTACTTGTAACTGAGAAATATTTGGAAATACCATCAAGAACTGAAAGTACTCGAAAGTACTCGAAAGTACTCGAAAATACTCGTTAAAAGAATTGCAATCCTTTTCCAAGTACTTTCAATTACTTTCAATTACTTTAAATTACTTTCAAGTACTTTCGAGTACTTTCAGTACTTGATGGAATTTCCAAATATTTTCCAATTACAAGTACTTGTACTCGAGTCCTAATTACAATTCAGCTAGAAAACATTTACGTATTCATTATAAGTACTTTAAAAAGTATTTGTATTGTGTACTAATTGTCCTTGAAATTTAACAGGTATGATTTTAATATAACAAGGTGAAAGTTTGAATTTGCTACTTTACCATCGCAATTTTAGCTGATTTATTAGAGTTTTTTAATTAATTTGCTGCAAGGAACTTTTTTCATATACCGCATTATGCGGTAGAAAATGCAAACAAATGTCGGCATGTAAAATTATTACAAAAATAGTTTGCAAGCCCAAAAATTTAAAAAAGTATAAAAAGTTAGCGTTAGTTTTTAGACCCTTAAACTTGCACTTTATTAGACTAAAATTAAATAATCTGTACAACTGCATACCCGAAAAATTATTTAACATTCTTCTAAAAAATTTAAAAACTTTTATGAAAATTTTTAGAGTTTTTATAAATTTTTTACGAAAGTTTGAAGCATTATTTTATATGGTTTTTGTTATAGGTTGAACTGCATTGGTATATAAAGTTAACAAAATAAATGGATCATGTAAAACCTTGCAAATATTGTAAAAATTCCACCAATCGATCGGTTTTGCTCACCACTGTACATACATACATGAATTGTATATTATCAGTTTAGTATGAAAATACCCTTGCGATATAAGTTATGAGTAAAAAACTGCAAGTAGTAAATAGATGGCAGACTAGTTTTCCTTAATGAAATTCACGAAACATACAAAAAATAATCAACAAATTTAAGTCCACTTTGTATTTTAAATTTGATGATCTTCTTGGCTGCTTTTTTCCAATAAAAATGGTTAAGGGCTTTTTGGGTTTCTCTCATAATTTTTGTGTTTGTTATGAAATCTGTGTCCAAGCATGTAAAAAACTGGCTTCCGAAAAAATTTAGTTAATGCCTTTTATACTCGCAGTAAAGTGACGAAGTGAACCACTAAGCTGACTAGACAAAATGTTGGTCGTCTTCTAAGGATTTCACCACTTGCCGTTGACTAGGTTCCAACCAGTTCGAAAGCGTCTGTAGTTCCGATTGCATAAAATTTGTCGCACTCGAATTAGATGCCAAGTTTCCCCATCGAGTCGCCATCGGTTGATAAACTATATGAAAATTCAAAGCATATTCAAAGCAAAATAGTCATAGTTTGAAATTCATCAACAACATGCTGGTTTGGAGCTAGCTGCTTTTCCTACTTGGTAAAATTCTTGTTGCATATGTGGCATGCGGCATGTAAGCGTTCAGTTGTAAGCTGGCAATTTCTGCTGCCTGAGGAATTGTCAGCAAAGTTGCTTCACTCGCTGTAACTATTTTTGCGTTATTGTTGTATGTCCTGCACACACTGGCACCAACATCACACCTTCAGCGTCTATATATAAGTGAACACCCATCCATATCCATATACATATACATATACATACATATATTTGCATGTGTGTGTGTGTGTGTGTGTGTGGGAGCAGTTTTGTGGATGCTGCCAATTGATGTGTGGCACGTGTGCTTATCGCTGGCGTCTGCACTTTTTCTATTCAATACACATCGGTGTGATTGTGTTCGTGTGTGTGTGTGTGTGTGTGTGTTGGTAGGTGTATACATGGATGTAGGTACATACGAATGTATGCAACTGTCTGTGGCAAAAATCAATGCAAATTTATCTTTTTTTTCATTTTCATCTCCCACTAGAAAAGTCGTTTGCTTTGAACAAAAAAAATTTAATTGAATTAAAATGTTGTTGCTGGACTAACTATACATACGAGTACTACATGTACTGGGGTTAAAAAAAGGATGGAAGGTGAGTAGTACATTTGAGTTTTATGTTTGACAAAAAGTTGCATACTAGAGGCTTCGAAGCAATTCCCAGGATTAGCAGATTAAATAACGTTCATTCGAACTAAAGATGCTCTTGTATGGCTTTTGAACAAGGAAAGGTGTAATTTGTTTTCGTTATAAGAGATCTAAGCTCTTGAAACCCAGAACGATGAGGTTGTGTGTTACAATTGAAAATATGTTACAAGTTATTTTTGAAGTTCAGCAAAGTGGATTTGCATACAAATGTGCATACTCTTATAGGAGTAAAAATTGACTCGTGTGATTTTGGCATTTGTGTATAAATTACTTTAGGAGATTTTACGATAATAAAATAATATATGTATATGAACATATAGTAATCTTTAGGCCTATTTATGTTTATCAACCATAATTTGTATGAGCTCAAGGTCATTTATTTATTAGAAAATAATTGTATATAAATTAAAATTAGTGTCTATATAATAATAAACTTTATGCTCTAACTGACAGAAAGTTTTTTTTTTGAGTAATTACCCTCACCTCTTGGTAGGAGCTGTTAAGCAAAAAAAAGAAAAGAATAAATGGAGATGGGTAATTTTCTAAACCTTGTATTTTCTTCGCTAGTACCTAAGCGATTTTGACATAGGCCGGCGTAGGGCTTTCCAATGCAAAGCTGTACCGAATATTTTCTATGGTGTATTTTAATTCACTACATAAAAACTTTATCGAAGTAAAACTCCAACAGTTCATTGCTTAACTTTTATTGAATTTGAAGAAAATACTTCTTGGTATCTCGACGTTATCCAACTTCAGACTCAAAGAAATGGCATTACGAAAACCTGGTTAGCATCAAATGTATTGGAGGGGTCATTTCCAACTCTGACAGGCTAGCAGTATTTTGCTTGTGGGAAATTTGTTGCCGGGAACGAAATTCATTCTCATATTTCAAAATTATGAACTTTTCACTAAACCGCCAAATATTCGTGCTTGGCCCCCTTAAATCTCTTTTTAAAAAATTGAAGAAAAATATCTGCTTGCTTGTTTGCCCCTTGGGAATGTATAAATGATTCCATACAAAGTTTTATCTAAACATTCTTCAATTGAGGCCCCTATCTCAACCTTTGATATATAAGTCATTTTAATTAGTTTTTTTAAAACGGTGGCAACCCACTCTAAAAGTATTTTTGAAATTAAGCTTTCTTATATATTATAAATATAGGCTTTCGCCGATATTTTAAAGTTTCGTTTATTTTTTATTTAACTTAACTTGCATTTGAAAAGGTGAAGCCATTTTAGATACCCATATTGCCGTAATTGATTTAATTCAATGTAACCTGTTAAGCAGGCGGGAACTCCCGGTAAAAAGTTTAACCCATATAACTGATTATACTTGTGCCAAATCTTATCCATAACTGTCCGTACTCTATTTAGCAATATGTGATTTAACTTATTTATTTAATTGACTGTAAATTTTTTTTAGCAGATAGAAATCCCACAAAACTATAGCCTATATGTTAGTGCAGGATAAAAGGTTTTTGTTTACTGAATTTGATATAAATCCGTTCAAGCGTTTTAGCCTGAAAGGGTAACAACTTACTCACCCAGACGAACACTCTCAAATTTATAAGATTAGTAAGGTTGCTTAAATTTTGGGGAAATAAAGTTCAGCTCATTGCCACTCATTTGGAAATGTACATCCCTTTTTTATGTAAAAATTTGCATATATTTTAGTTTGAATGTAATTAAATGTAATAGCGAGCATATTTCCCTTCGAGTCGCATTGAGGTTGGTCGCAGTTTGAGGAATTTACCACCAATTCACAAAGCTGCTGGTAATCGCTTTACTTTCATTTCTACATTTTACGACATTCTCTTTTTTACAGAATGCACTGTATGTTTTTAGCTTACTGAAGATGTAAAACTAAAAAAATTAATAAACATTTATTAAAATGCAAGTGTGTGTCTGCTTAAATAAATTGGAATTCATTAGTGTGATACAAAAAAAAAGAGAAGAAATTATATACTGGGAAACGTAATTTATTAATGAGTTCGCCGCATGCAGCTTTCTAGTAATACTAGTTGTTATCCTTAAAATGTTGAAAATATTAAATGCGATTAAATTCTCGCACCCGCTAAGTTGCCTTGCATTCATTCAGCTACTCGAAAGGAGAACTCTTTGCGGCAACACTCATTATCAAGTTCGGAGTGCACAATTTGCGAAACACCTAATAAGTGAAAAGCAATTAAAGTTGCATGAGCGCAAACCAAGTGCTAGGCAGAGTAAAGCACAAATCTATTTTCGCTGCTCGTATGCTGCAAATGTGCTGGAAATGTAAAAACAAAAAGGTTTGCAGTAATTTTATGCACTTAGCAGTGAACTGTAGCAGTGTAGCTGGCGATTTTGCAGTGCGACACATTTGCTGCTGAGTTTTTGTTTCAATATATCTCTGAGTTATGTGAAAAATTTGCACTTAGATTGCCTAAAGTCTGTGCTGTAAGTTTAAAAAATGCACGAGGCTTACTTAAATGCATACGTATGTTGATACACACACACACACACACACACACACACACACACATACATAACAATACTAATACACATGCAGTACCAGTGTCTCGATGTCGGTTAGTTCCTGGAAACTTCAGCTGGAGGAGTTAGCGCCGAGAGTGCTGATTTGCGAAGCCAAAAAGTGGGGCATGAACTTTTATTATTGTCTGTGGGTAAAAGTTGCCATTGTTTCAACACTTACATTATGTTAGTGTGTTATGTGCCGATTGGTGACACCAATGTGGCTCCAGTGGGCCACTAAAGATAACGCGGAAACATTTTGTCGCTCTAGTACCGAAATTACAAAATTATTGTGTGCTTTTTCGCGGCAGCGCCAACCGAATAGCAGCAGTTGTGGTCGCAAACAGAAAGCAACCAAAATAGCAGCAAAGTGCACAAATTGCAACAAAGACAATGCAAATTGTGGCACTCATAGAGTAAGTGTGACAATACCAAGAGAAAAAGAACAAAAAGCAAACGCAAAAAACAAAGCAACAACAACAATAGTTGTGGCAAACGTGTCAAGAACAAGGCGAACAATGCAAAGTGCATCTGAAAGTGAAGTACGTACAACAAAGAGTGGCAAATTGCGAATTGTCAACAGTTACGCGTGCCGCAGCAACATTAGCCAGGGAAATTGGAAAAGCGACAAAAAACAATGTCCATATTGTTTCCACTGGCAACAATAACGCTAACACAACAACACAATCGCAAATGGGCACCATCTTTTTTGTTCGGATCACACAATTCACTCGTTGCACTTACCTCGAAGCGAAGGGTTCATAAATAAAATTGCCATAAGTTGCACTCATTTTTGTGGCAATAACATGGAATGTTGCATCATTGCGAAAAAAATGCTTCCATATATCGACCAAAAATTTGAGTTTATTATTTTAATCTCCACCTATGCGTAGTTGTCGACATTTTTTTTTTTTTTTTTTTTATTGGCACAGTTTGTATCTATATTTTCGTACATGTGCGTGACACATTTATTTGACTATCTTGCGGCTCATTTGGCTCATCGCCTTCAATGGCGGCCTTAGTGCTGTGGAGTACTCAGCTACTGTCCTTGCCGGAGTCACTAACGGCGGCCTTTTGCAAAATGTTGGATATTTTGTGCATTGACCTTTTTCCAGGCGAGTGCGTATGACAAACAAAATTGCCAGGTTGGACCTCTGACAATATGACTGACAGCCTGACTTGGTAAGCTAACACTGATGAGCCGGGCGAATGTGTAGAGTGTATGTGTGTGTGTACTTGTAGCCGAGACTCCACCGACACAGCAAGCAATCATGGCGACAACAAAGATATGAAGGTTGACTCATTTTTAATTATAATAAATTGCATTAGAAGATTTGTATGGCAGAAAGTCATTTCTACATTATTTATTATTTATAAAACATAACTTCCCATTAATTTTTTTGAATGGCGATGGCACAAAATTTGAGCAGCGTATTAAAAACAAAATAATAAACGCTATTACCAACATATTATTTTGCTTTTGCCGACAACAAAGATTCGATTTTGCTATATGAAATTGCAATTTCGAAAATGCAGCTTTAAGTTTAATTTTGCTGTTATTTGGTCGTAAATAGCCAAATACTTTCAGAGTTTTCCCAAAATTAAAGCAAAGCCGTCTTCCCAAATGTCTGTTTGCAATGTATGTAATAAAAAGCATGAATATTAGAGTTCTACTTTGCATCATTTGAAAATTTGTTCTTTGTAAAGTTATGCTTTGAAACCATGCCGGCGTTTTGCACGTTTTGATGTTTTGTATTCGCTACAAATAATATTAGATTGACTTTTTCACTCAATGCTCTCCATTTTATACTTACTTCCCTAAAATTTCTAAAACCCGGGATACTTAAATTTTTGAGAGTTTTCGAAACAAATAATTGAAATAAATGACAGCTTCACTCTGAAGAAGCTCATCTTAGAATCAAAGCAAAAAGTTTGTAATTTTCAATTGCTTTTGATTAATAAACTTTTTTTTTGAAATCCTGTGATATTTCGACGATTGCTTACTATTATTATTATTTCCTTCACTACACTTCTTGTATATTAGAAATATTTATTTGAGATACAACTATTTTTAATGCCAATTTAAATATTTGTCATATATATTAAGGTTTTTTACAAGCTTTTTAAATTTTGATTCATATTCATTCTCAATATAAAATAACTGGGTGAATAAGTACAATATGTAAAATTATTGACAAAGCAGCTTTTCTTTTGTAAAAGCAAATTGTTCAAATAAACTACGCATTTCTTAAACAAAAAATGCTCTTATATTTCTTATTTCAAACAAATTTACAGCCAAGATAAAGCATTTTTTCAAGCATTCGAAATTTTTAAAAATATTGAGATTTTGATATTTACATAACCAAAGAATAAACTATAGTTTTATAAAAAAATTTAAAATGAAAATATGTGAATTGAATGACCAGATGATCGATTTAATTTCAGGTTAGAGATATCAAATTGCATTCATTTTGGTTTTACTTTTACAGCCATGAGACTTGAAGCCATGACAGCATAAACAAAATACGTAACACCTTTGACACCTCCAGCCGTAGAAAGAAAAATTGAAGCAGAATATTTAAACAAAAGCAAACAAGAAAAAAAATTTACGGAAGTAAAATACACTTTAAAATGTATTGCAAATTACTTTCTCTATCGCTTAATGTATATATAATCAAATATAAATAGTTGTCCATCTCAAAATGTAAAACGTAAGGTTGTTTCGAAATAAGCCCTCAGCGGCACCAATGGAAACTTCCTACCGCAATGTAATTAGAGAAAAGTAAGTTATATAATGAACATGTTGATTTCTTTTTTTAGTTATCTTTTATGCAGATAAGGAGCCAAATTTTTAGCTTTTCCCAGGCTCTCCAGACTCTGGCGACAAACAGCTGATTCGAGCTTAGTTCGAAATTATTTCTGGTGCATCTGAAGACGGCGACTAAGTAATCGATGGCTCTTCGAACGTTTATTGCTAATTTTTGATACAATTTAGATAATGAAATAACAGCAATCTTAGTAGGTGTACAATGCAATAAACTAGTTAAAAACGTTTGAAATAAGAAGATTTATTCTCATCAGGTTTACACTTCTTAATCGATAAATTTCTTGGCTGAAACTTCTTTTCTGTATTTTCGTATACATTTTTAAGGCGGTTCGATAAACAGACTTTTTGTAAAATGTTAACATTGCAAATATGTAAATAAATGTGGCTTCAAATGATCATATGGAGTTGCCGAACTCTAACGCCTGAAACTCATAGCGTAACTCTGAACTCTGCCATTGACGATGTGCTCCTGTCAAAAAGATTGCTTAGGTGAGATTGATGTTGTCAGTAGTAATCCCTCCAGAGAATTTTAACTATATTTGAAATTATTTCTTTTCCTTGCCAGCATTCAAAAAATGTACTAAAGTCAGCAGCAGCAGCAGCTGCATTAAGAAAACGAACAGAAAACGCGTTCCCCTCTTCAGCCATTCATTTGGTTGTAAATTAGGTTGCCTTGTTCGGCATCGATTGCTACTTTCTTATTATTCCTTCAACTTGAGTCCTTGGTTGCTTACCACATAGCACACTGTGGCTTGATGGAAGTAAGTCAATCCGTGCTGCTTGAGTTGATTTGCACAGCTGTGTGCATCTCAAAGAACCGTAGCAAAAAACTTAAGTGAAAGCACAAGAAGTGAATGTATTTAATGTCTGACAACATAAATTCTTAATGCGAATTTTTCATAAACTATATTGCTCTGAGTTACCCTCGCAAGCAAGTGTGTAGAGTTCTTGTGCAACACATTCATACAAATATTCACATAAATGTGGTATGCGGCTACTGAAACTGTTCGATTGCAGATATTTAATCACACACACACATATATATATATATATATATACGCGTACAAATGCACGACATATGCCTACTCAGCCCAGTCAACAAATTATTCGCAAAAGATAGCCGGTTCATACGAGTGCTGACTCTATTTCCAACCCGTTTGCAAATAGTTTCTGCCACTAAAGTGGGTAGTTTATACAGAAAGTGATGGTAAAATGGACACGATTTCTATCCGCAGAAAGAATGCGCATACCGCATAATGAATACTGCAGAAGCTTCAGAGACGTAAATGCGAAGGAAACGCTCGAACATTTTCTGTGCGAATGCCCGGCTCTAGTCCACATTGGTCTAACATCCCTCGGAAGTCCGGGTAATCTAGGGTAGGTATCGAGGCCCGAGACCTCTTACTCTGGCTGGTTGTAATGCAAATATTTCCATTAAATAAGAAAATAAGAAATAAATGACGTGAAAATATGAAGTGTTTGTCTTATTTATAGAAAACTCTTGCTACGGTGCCACGACTCGACAAATTTTTATGCAACTTTGTATGTATATTTATTGGGTATGAGAGTACGTCGTAAAGTATAAAAATGTGTGCTTCTAAAAGGGTTGCCTCCTGTTTTAAAAGTCAAATAATTTTATATAATTAATACAAACTTTACACAAGTTCTATGAAACATTAAATCAGTTTGTCTCCCACAAGAGAAAAGTTCATACATATATTTTGGAGTGGGATGCCACCTGTTTGAAACATTAAATTTTATTAAACTATACACAATAATATAAAATATTAATGTACGAATATCAAACGGTTCGCTTCGTTAAGGAGAAGGTTCATTAGAACCTATATTTTGAAGAGGGTTGTCACCTGCTTGAAAAGTAAAAATTACTTTACACACAAGTTATATGAAATATTAAAATGGTTCTGGCCTACAGCATCTAGAGAGTCGGCAACTCTGCTTTAAAAATTGAACTTAATTAACAGGGCGCATACCTGTATTTTTGGGAGGGATGCCAACTGTAAATGAAATAGAAATGCGTTTTCTGGTTACTTATGCAATGGGCAAGTAATTAATATAGGCAGTGCAGTGTCTGTCGGGCTTTTGTAGCATTTTAATAAAAAAAGAACAATTTCTTAGATATAAAAGCCGTAACTATTCAAATTTTTGTACTTGTGATGCAAAGCCCCTTTGTGACCCTCTTAAACTTTAAGTGAAAACCAATTCAGACATGCTGGACTATAAGTTTGTTTGGCAAAAATTATCCAAACGATGCCCTGTGTCAGACATATATCGTGGTTACTTTGTTGCAAATATAATTTACACAAAAATTTATTTGGGCTGTTCAATTTACAAATTAACAAAATATTTATAATTTATCATAAAAAAGCTATCATACAAAAAGCTTTTGGTTATTCTGTACAAACCTTGACAAAACTTTGAGTTTCAGTGCGCAGAGCTTTTCACAATTTTGAACAAACAGTAAAACAGATATTTGATTTGTCAAGAGCATTTGGCATCTTGATAATTTAAAAAGAAATTGCAAGGCGAATTAATAGAAGGTGATGGCATAAGAGCAGCTGATTTGATTTTTTTTTATTCACCTACATGTATTTTGTTTTTGCTTTTGCGTATGAGCTTTCAAAAGTCGTAAAAGCAAAAACAAAATGTATTTAAATTTTGACAACCCTTACGCAGAAACAAAAACAAAATACATAGGAATTTTGTAGTTTTATTTATAGCACCACCTTGTATGGATCCGCCTTGAGAAATTGCTTTTTATTTTTGACACAGAACACCGAAACCTTGATGTATAGCAAATTTTTATAAATATCAAGAGAGTGGATTTGTCAAATGCGCAGAAAGGAGGGAGATAGTCTGTGTGAGTGTAACAATTCACTTATAGAAAACGTAACTTTTTCCCGTGCTTATTTTCAATTATCATGAATTTTATTTAGTGCATAATTATTTTAAATTTAAACCCTACAGAATGATTTTAATCTTTTATTTCCAGAAACCCCACATAGTGATAGTTAGGGAATTTCATTTTAGCCTAGAAATTTCTTTACTTCGCAAATCGACCTAACAGTGTAATTTTTGGATTTTTATCTGAAACTAAAAATATGATCGGAAACTGCACTGTTCGTAAAGCATATGGTTACTTGCTGGCTGGGAACAACGCATGTAGTACATCCCCCCTCCTCCCACAACAGCATTGGAAAATGTCAAGGGCGTACAAAAATATTTGTTTTTGTTGTAGGCAATAATATCTGGGCGAAGGAGGAGGAGGTGCATAGTGTGCGGGGGGTGTAAGACTTCGATTAGGGAGAGAAGTGGCTCCAGGGTGGTGGCAAATAAAATGAACTGGTGAACTGGTGCGTTGCGTCCCAATTGGTGTAGCCATTGAGGGCGCACTACAGGAGATGCTGGGGCTGACATAAAAATCGAGGCTGAATGGCAGCTGCGATGAGGCAATGAGGCTGCGTGCCATTGGGCAATCCGGTTCATATCCGTGCGCGCTCGAATGACGCATCGTATGTTGGTGTGTGTGTGTGCGTGTGTGTGACTGTTCGTACGCGTTTCCGTTGACTTGGTTTGTTTTCTCTTTTGATTTTTTTTATACTTTCATTTTTATGTTAGATTCCTTTCATGCTGCAATACGCTGCCACACATACATACACACATAGAAACCAATATATGTGCTCGTATGTATGTATGTATGGATGTATGCATGTATGTGTGTATGTAAGTCCACTGGCACTGAGGGCACTCATTTTGGGTATGCCAAAAAAAAAACAAAAAAGGTCAGTGTGTGAATGTTACTCCTTGTACTCGTGTCACCAAGTTGTACAATGAAAGTGGATGTGTATGTGTGTGTGTTTGTGTGTACGTGTGCGAGTGAAAGTGGATTTTTATTTTTAAGTTACTGCCAATGGGGTTTTTATGTTCATGGCGTTGCCGCGGCTGCCGCGACTGTCGTTCATGCATTTCCTATGTTGCTGCTGCTGCTGTTCTAATTGAGTTTGTTGTTGTTGTGCCATTGCTCACAAGTCGGCTGTGGCCTCAATGCAGTGGCCGCGCTCTTTGCAATTTGTTACTTTCACTCCTCTTTCATTTGCAATGACATATTTGTGTTGTGCTGCTGTTGCTGCGGCGGCAAACGATGGTGTTCTTGTGCTCGTTGTTGTTGTCGAACATTTTTTTCTATTATATTGTGCGAGAATATACTTACATATGTCGTTATGTATGTATGTATGCATGTATTTTTGCTTTCTTCAAATTTATTGTTGTGATTTGTGAATGATTTATTCGCGTACTGCGGTCTCTCTTTCGGCACAAATAAAATTTGAACTGAACTTTGGAGCTGGCAAAGTCCTTTTTTGTTGTTGCCGATGCGGCGTTGTGTTTAGTTGTTGTTATAGTTGTTGCTGTTGTTGTTAGATTATTTGTAGCTGTCCTTGTTTGCTGAGCTGAAACTGACTTTAAAGTGTTTTCAATTTGCATTCGCGAGCAATTTGATGTTTTCTGACAGATAAAATTAAATCCACTAAGAAAAAAACGAAATCATTTTCAGAATTTGTAAGCGTCTACTTTATGAAATTTTGTCAAGCAGCCAACTCTTCAAACCAAAAAGCAAAAAACTTGGAAACTTTGTTTTCTGCAAAAATAATCGCACAACGTCACAAGCATCATTGATCGCTCAAGCGAGGTTTTATTGCTGAAAATGCAGCTTTGCATAAATCAGTGTGCGAGCATTTTGAACTTTTGGTAAGTAAGAAGGATTGTGATTAAAAAAAAATATGATATTGCGTGAGTGATGTTTTTATTGAGACTTTTCAGAATTTTTTCACCATATTTTTAATAATTCAATACGTTTTTTTTTGCAACTATTGCCATAAATCTGCACAGTCAACAATAATTTAATTTATGTAAATGACAATCACTTATTGTATTGTGTAATAATATTGAAGAAAAAATCGATCTCTTTTTGTTGAGTGACGGATTAAATCTTTTACCCTCTTCTTTCACATTTCATTTCCGACGAGATGAAAGCCATCAATCTAGCCACTCATCAATGCAGTAATCAGTTATTTTGCACGAGTGCATTGGCAATTAAATCAAGAGTACAAAAAATTAAAAAATTATGAGGAAATTGTGATGAACAAACAATGTGTTGCTATAGATACAGAGACTTACATATGTACGTATATTGCTATTATATTGCGCTCGTTTTTTGTGTATATGATTAATTGAATGCATCATGAAAGAAATCGAAGTATGCCCTTTTACTGCTTTTACTATAAAATGCTGATTAGTTAGCATAACTCGATTCAGGCGTATTCCATTGCAAATTTTTCGAAATGTTAAAATAAAAAGAAAAATACTTAGTTTTACAAGTATATTCTGAAATTTTCAAAGATTTCCTTAAAATGCCATCCGACTATGCAGTTTGTATATCCCCAATTTGCGTCTGAAATCAATTACACTAAGAGTTTAAATTTTAATTGACTCACCTTAGTGAGGGCAGAGCAAAAAATAAATCGTCGCGGATAATGTAACGTTTATGGTGTAACAGATGTTCTCTGCTCTCTCTTTCAAAGTTGCCATTCCCCCGTCCCACAGTGGGGGATTTGCAGTCGCTGGCGGCGATTAATTAATAACTTTCAAAGTAAACTAGATATCTTCAATCGGTTTTTTACTATAAAGAAATCAAAAGAAAAAAACAAAAGTTTGGTAATTGTGAATTGTCGGCCAGCGCTGCGCATAATAGGGCATTGTATTTTATTGTGGAACATAGCTATAAATCGAACGTACCTTACGATAAAAATTTCTATAATATGAAACAACCAAGAGATATAGAGAGGGAGCAGATTCATTCCCATAACGTGGCCGGGGAGCATTAATTAAATTTAGACATACTCGTACTTGTCACTTAGATCGAAACAATTTGAAAATAAATAAATTGGAAACTAGTATGTATATTTAAAAAGAATGTAAACGTAAAGTGGCGGTCACCGTAGCCGAGTGTGTAGCATGTGTGCACTTCATTCGGCGGGTGCCGGGTTCAAATCCTGGACGGGGCAAGTAACATCAAAAATTATAGAAACATTTTTTTCTAATAGCGGTCACCACTCGGCAGGCAATAGCGAACCTCCAACTGTATTTTTGCGATGTAAAAAAAAACTTTTCACAAAAAAACATTTGCTGCTCGGAATCGGCGTAAAATTGTAGGCCCCTCAACTTGTGTTACAACATCAAGATGCACACCACAAATTGTAGGAGAAGTTCGGCTAAACAGCAATCTATGATGTAAGCGCCAAATTATTGTTATTATGAAACGTAAAATGAATTCATTTGTGTACATTGTAGACAATAGATAATCCGATTCAGTTTTACGCTGACTCCAAACGGCGAATGTTTTTTTTTTTGTGAGAAGTGTATTTTATATCGCAAAAAGATATAATTTATATGAGGGTCTCCACCTGTTTGAAATGTCGAGTTAAATTAAATTATACACGAGGATATTAAATATCAAAAAATGAGTGCCAAACTGTTCGAATTAGAGCAATTAATAAATAAATATAGGCATGGCAACGTCTATGTATATCTGCCTACAAAGCTTCAGACAGATATATGTGACGATGCATCCAAACGGACAGATGAGCGTGACGAAATCTGGCCAACTCATTATCCTAATCATTTGTGTATAATTAGTCATGAATCTGTCTCTTCTTCTTATTATACGTACAAACATCGGACCAACGTTATTACACCATTTATCCACCTACCTCCATTATGATCGGAATTAACGTTATACTCCAAGATTTCTGGATGTTAATTTAAAATTTTTACCTCGGCCACTAGTGTATTTAAAAATATTTTGAATGCAACTTCCGCACCTGCCACGCAAAAGTGTTGACTTCCAACATTCTACTAAAAACTGATTGATGTTTTTCTCTTGTTAACTGAGCTTTTCAAATTATTCCGAATTACCGCATTTTTGTTAGAACGAATTGGGCATTATGTCCATCCTTCTTACCTACACACACACACTTTCTTAGTATCCAAACTTGCAAATACCAGCAGCCTATTCACATTTTGTATGTATTGTTTGTATGTGTAGAGCCTTAATTACCCGCTCGATGTGCTTGCAAAATAACCAATGTCAAAGTATTTTCGGGTCGGCTAATTAACAGTGACATTTTTTTTTAAGAATTAATTTTTAAACAAATAATGCGGGAATATTAAAATGTGCTGCTGCTGTTGGAACTCTAATTAATATGCATTATGCAATAATAGTATAATTATATTTTGCTATTTGCAATGTGTACTTTTTTATGTATATGTAGCAACACACACACACGTACACATATATAGTATGTCATTCCTATGCAGATGTGCGGCACGCCTACGCTGGATATTTCAACTGTACATAATATCATTTCGACTGTTACACCTGCCATGCCGGAATCTAATTAATGTTTGAATAATCACACCAATACAGCGTCCTACCCGAATGCATCTAGCAATGTTAACAAACCAAAAAATTTTGCCAATTACACTGTGCGCGAAATTGACCACATTTTGCTTGAACCATCGGAGCCTCTATCGGGTATTGTCAATTAAGCGAATTTTATTTCAATTTTAAATCTCTTCTTTAGTACAGTTTTTATTGCAATTTTTTTGAGTATTCAATTTATTGGAAATTCATTATTTTAGTTAGATGCTAAGTTGAAGTGACTTCGTCAGCATGGCTTAATAATTTTGAATAATTAGCGACAGATTTCTAAAGCTAAAAATTCTGCTTGGATGAAGTTATACAGATCTTCTGAAGTAGCTATGTATCTATGTATTTAGATAATAAACATTTTAAATTCACAAACCTTAATTCTTTAGTATAATATAGACTTTCTAGGAATCTTATATATATTCAAATTCTTTTTCACAAATAACGGGCTTTTCAATAGGGACGCTACAAAAGTAGACCGATAGTGACAGCAAACGACACCATACTTTTTCCTGTTCTTTTGGCATTTCTCTTCAGTGAGGTTTGCCATTTCATCATGGAAAGATATACGATCCAACGAGTCGAAATTGTTAAAATTTACTACCGAAATTCGGAGTCAATGGCCTCAACTTTATGACCGCTACGTCCAATTTATGGTCGTTGCGATTTCTGGCTGAATGGCTTCGTCAACTCCATGAGTCAGCATTGCATCCCCAAAAAAAAAATTACGGTTTTGTTCGGTTTATAGGCCGGCAGCGTCATTGGGCCATACCTATTTAAAAACTCTGTAGTACACGTATAAATTAGACATAAACATGTTTTTAATTGAATCTAAATTGAACCATAAAAGCATTTCATATCGCACCTGAAGCATACTTTTCTAATATCATCAATATCGGCCTATAAATACGGATTTTATGAATAAATCGACTTTAGCACCACCTAACCGATTGTAGTATTTGTCCGTGCGACGGGTCTAAGGAATAGACTGTCCAAATTTGGTAAAAAAAAGCCCGCTAACTTGATTTTAAGTGCCTTAATTTCGTATAAGTATAAATACATATATATATATATATACACATAGATATACCAAGAGGAAACCATATCAATAAAATAAAATGGTAATTTTAGTGCAAAATATGCTTTTCTATTATCATGACAAGATGTTACTCATACGCCCTGGCTCGCGGCTGACTATTGATTTCATAAGACACTAGCTGACCAGGCGCGCTCCTCTACACTCCACAAATTGAGAGATTAAGATTATTATTTTACATGTTCCTGTATCAGTGACGCCTAAAAATTATATATTCAAATAAAATATTTATATTTATGTAAATAATGTTATGAATTTGAATCTAGTCGGGTAAAAAATACCATTTTTAGAGACATCTCGACTCCAGCGACAAATAATAAACTTATCTTAAAAATATACATACTTAAAAATTTTCTCGTAGCGAAACAAAGGGTTCAATACCCATATTGGAAAAAAATAAAATATTTAACCAGGGACAATAACGGTCATATTTTTTATAAAAAATCCTGATTTGATCGTTAGTTGGTGATTTTTATTTTTCCGACCATATTTGTTCTATGGTGTCTGCGGTATTAAAACTTTTTTCCACTAACGGTTGTTTGTAACAGGCTAAGGTAACTGAGATTGATATAGAGACATATATATACCGAAATTCCTAGTTTGTCTGTCCGTCAGTCCATCCTTTGGACGAAAAATGTATATCTCCGAAACTAGTCAGCATTAAAGCCAATTCGCTAAAATTTAATATGAAGGACATCGCTGCAAATCAAAAACATTTTGAAATGGGAGTGGCACCGCCCACTTCAGAGAAAATAAGTATAACTGTGAAACCATGTTACTAAAGTCTATCAAATTTGGTAAACATATTGCATTTGAAGTCAGTAAGCAAAATTTCGAAAATTGTGAAAATCGTCCATAAAGCATGCCCACCTCTCATATAACGGCAAAAAACGATATTTATTAACTATACAAGGTAATTTGCTCAGATTTGATAGATAGATAGGAATCATAAATGTTGGGTATGGCTATGTATATCTTCGAAACTTCCGTATCAAATTGTACTACATTACGTACACTTTTATGTAACAGTTATTTACAACAAATCAAAATATATAATATTTTCCTAAATCATATCGCGAATTCTTTCAAATTTGATATACAAAATTTAATTAGGGAGAATAATAATTAAAAATTCCAAATTTTGTGGTACATTAAAATCACACTAAATTCCGTTTGTTTATATAAAAAAAAAATTCGTTTAAAGTATCAAAATGATGTTATGCTAGCGAACCCGACTTATGAGGCATAGTTTTTTCGATATTGAATAGTGCCTTTGGGCTTAAAATATTCTTTATACCATGATCTAAAGAAAATATGTATATATCGTATATCAAATAACTAAGTCAAATAGCTGAGAAGATACGGTGATAAGTATTTTCATCTTAAACGAAGGCTTGAATCCATCTTTTTCCCCTGGGAAATAATGTATAGCCGTATGTCTAGGATCTTCACACCAAATATTGTACATCTGCATCAAATAATTGCAGAACTTTGTATATACCCAAATATCATCCACTTGCACCGAATAGTTGCGAAATTTTCTCTTCCATGGGGGCGTGGCGCCGTCCACTTTTCCAAATTTATACACATCCTATGTGTTACCTTTTTTGAGTGCAATACAACAACTCAAGATTATTTCTAATAAAAACTAGACACTCCCTTAGTAGTTTGATTTTTATTTTCTCGAACACAAACGACTGCTATTTTTGCATTTAAAATTTTTCGATCTTAACAGACACACAAGAATTTGTCAACGGTAACAATAACATCAATAACAGCAGTAGCAACATTTATGTTTTATGATCGATACAATTTAAATACCAAATATCAATCAACTTTGAAAAATAAAAAAAATAATATTTGCCGCTATATGTTCATAATTATTGTCAAAGAATTTGTCTGTTGAGAACTAAAACATTAAATAATATAATTTAGATCCAAAGCCTTTATACTAAAAAATTTGACAAAATTTTGGTATTTATTTTGAATAAGTTTTGATATTCCATATAAAGGGTGGTTAAATTTTAAAGGCCGATGTTGAATGTGAACCACACCGAAACGTCAAGTTTTTTCTGCATTTCATTTGACATTTCTCAATTTCAATAATTTGTGTTTTATTCAAAATCAACATGGGCCCATAAAATTTAACCACCCTTTAGATATAAACCACAATATTTAATACTATTATTTTGAGAACTATGTGCCTATGTATTCTCAATTTATTGCTGAGTGCTTTGAATCAATGCTGTGCACAAATATCAATTTAACCATTGGTAATAAATTATAAAACTGTCAAATACGATTTGGGTTTGCGAAAATTTTAATCAATCGTAACTTAATGAATAACTAATAAATCTTAGTTTTTTTTTGCACACAATAATTGAAGTGATTTCGTAGTAGTAGTTTTGGGTACAATCAAACATTACATAAATAATTGATGAGATGAAATCTCAACTACGTATTTACATACATATGTACATAGCTCAAAATGGCGCATAGCTATCATATGTATGTTAATGAAGATTTATTATGATGTTATTCTACTTGGCCAGACACAAATTGCCAAATGCTTAGCAAGCGAAAGGCCGTGAAACGTTTTATGAATTTGTAATTTGATAACAATGTACTCATTGGTGGATGAATGGTAGAATGGCGGTACATACGCACATAATACATATATCAATATATGTAAATGTATATAGCTATTATATATATGAAGCTACTATATACGGGCATATACTTGTCAGAATTAATATGTAAAGTACATGAGAGTATAATTTTTTTTTTTTTGTGAATAACAAAAAGTGGAAGAATGCTCTATTATGGCATATTTTGCTCGGCATTTAAGAATAAACAAAAGCTGAATTGCTAATGGAATGGAATGATACACACACAGAAATAAATGGAATGTGGTATTAACAGTTATTGGCAGAGCCATTACGCCCGCAGGCAAGAGAAGCTGTGGTTGCCGCAATGTGGTGCATTCATAATTTAAACAATGCCAATGGCGGTTAACGGTACGATCATGGAGGCATTCATTAAAGTATTTACGTGCCTTCCTGTGTATGTATGTATGTGTCTGTATTAATATGTATACATAAAGGATTTATTTCATTTCATTTGCATTCAATGTGGCATGTCTAATTGAGCCTGTAATATGTTGATAATTGCCTGCGAACGCCATTCAAACCAGCCAACCCGTCAGCAGAGATGTTGAGAACCGTAAATAAATACTTAAGAGTAGTTTGAATGCAAAAATATTATATGCTTATTCACTACAAAGGCCTGGGTAATAAAAAAAAAGAAGAAATTAATAAAGAATTAATGTAAATTCTAGCATATGTAAAACATCTGCAAAATCAGTAATATGATTTACAGAAGATCGAAAAGAAACGACTTATAAATATTTCATCAATAACCACAATATTTTTTATTCATTAGCAATTTTAAATAAACTACTCATATATTTCGAAATTTAAAATGTTGAATTCTTTTAAAGTTATCATTTCAATGTAAACTTTTTGCTGAGTACCAAAATTTTCCACTCTAACTATTCTGTCGGTTCTGCAACGCACAGGCGAGAGAAACAATAATAAAATAATAAAAATAAAAACAAATAACAAACAACAAATAGCACTTCATGCGACTACAATGCAAATGGCACTCAACTCAAGCAGAAATTGCGACAATTTACCCAGCTCTATAAACACACACACACACACACACACAAGCATAGGGACTCTGCACCTCACAAATACCCCATACACAAGCACAAACAGTGTTGCTATGAAGTTGCAAAATTATTTCCGTACGTTGTGACTCCTTCCACACTCCGGTAAATACAGCTAAAAAGTGAAAAAGTGCAAAAGTGCGAGTACTAGCAATAATTAAAGGTAGGCATAGTGAGTGGAAGAAGGGATGTTTTTTGCATCAGGTGCGTTTAGCGAAATGAATTGTTGGAAAATGTTGAAAGGTCGTACAGGAAAATACGAAAAATTATTTTAAGTTTCCATAAGCGGATTGTGAAATGTCCATTAAGTAGAATGGGAAATAATTTGTTGCTCAAATGGGGATTTACATAGGCGCGACTGATTTTTCTTTCAACATTTAAGTTATAATCTATTATTTGCATTAGCTTAGAAAGGTGTCCAAACAAGCTATTTAAAAAAAAAAATTAAATGAAATAAGGCCATATATCCAGTTTATTACTGTTTTATTAGAAACAGCTATGTATACCATTATGCGTCGCTATGCTTTGAAAAAACTAACAACAAAAAATAAACATCGGCATACGGTGATGCGGTTGAAAAAATAAAATGATGCTAAATCATTAAAAAAAAAATATTTATTTTTTTATTTAATATTACGAAGTACTAGTTAAAGTGCCATAGAAATTCGTTTCGTAGCTTCGGACAAACATGCAAACAAAAATTCTAAAAATGTATTATATTTGACCCCAGCATCACTTTCGATTACACCATTCAACAGCAATTATACAACAGCGTAACCAAGGCATTTTTCTAAATGGAGACAATGTAAAGATAACATTGCGTAACAAAAATTAAAAAAAAAACCTGCGGTCATGATTTTGTTAATAGTTTTTATTAACATTAGTAGCAGGCTTACGAACTGTGTTTTTACTTTCTTTGGATTGGCTCTAGTTCTTGAGATAAACGAAACGAAACCAGTTGTATTAATTTAATTATTGCTCAATAAGTTTTGTTATATAAATTATTAAAACAAGTAGTTCGTTGGCTTAAATATTTTATTTCCCTTGCAAGAGAGCAAGGCAGCAGGATTTCGACTAAATACCTGAAAAAATAAAAAATTTTCAAAATATTTCAATATTCTTTTACAATACATAATAAACTATTATAAAAATTATTTTTACAATAAAAATTACTAAAACATTAAATTATATAATTATTTTTAATAAATTATAATAAATAAAATAAAAATTAATAAATAAATTTTAAATATAATCAATTTATATTGATTTGCACAAAAATCCTTTCAATGTAAATGAAATACTTTACTAAATAAGCTTTAAATTGTCATTCTAGATACACCTTCCGGTACATCTACTATGTTACGACTTATCTTACCTTAATAATAAGAGCGACGGGCGATGTGTACATATTTTAGAGCTAAAATCTAATTTTTTATCTTTAAAATTTTACTATCAAATCCAATTTTATTAAATATTTCAAATTTAAATTCAATAAAATAATTTTATTGTAACCCATCTCTAACTTAAATATAAGCTACACCTTGATCTGATATAAATTTTAATAAAAATTTAAGAAAATTATTATTCTAATAAAATATTCTTATAACGACGGTATATAAACTGAAAACAAATTCAAGTGAGGTACATCGTGGATTATCAATTACAGGACAGGTTCCTCTGAATAGACTAAAATACCGCCAAAATTTTTAAGTTTCAAGAACATAACTAATACTACCTTAGTGGATTTAATTTACATTTTAAATAATAGGGTATCTAATCCTAGTTTATTAATAAAATTTAAAAGCTTCAATATTATTTGAATAAAAATTTATAAATTTAAAATTTCACTTAATAAATTTAAATATATTTTACAATTACAAAATTTAACTCACACTGAACAAATTTTATTTGTATTATTTGTGTAACCGCGGCTGCTGGCACAAATTTAGCCAATACTTAATGAAATTACTACTTCCAAGCTTCCTTGATTTATAAAATTAATTACTGAGATTATAATAAAATTTATTTATTATTTAAATAAATAAAATTTCATACAAAAATTTACATATACAATAAATTAATAAAAATATTTTAAGCTAAAATAAAATTTTACTATATTTAAGTTAAAATTTAAAAAAATATAAATTAATTATTATATACTATATTATTAAATTTTTACAGTATTAATAAAAAATATATAATTATAAATAAAATAATTTTATAAAAGTAAATTCCTCCCCATAAAATTTTTTTTCAATTTTCTTAATGAAAATTTTAAAAATATTAATTAATAATTATTTTAATATTTAAATATTTAAATTTTATAAATAATTTTATTTTTATATATTAAATAAAAAAAATGGAATATTATTTCTGTATTAATTAAATATTAAATATGGACTCCAGTATGCGTGGACTTGAAGATGGTGAATTTTTTATTGGGCCAACAAAGTGGGTATACTAAATACCCCTGTTTTATATGTTTATGGGGAAGTCGTGCAAGAAATGAACATTGGATTTGAAAGGACTGGCCGGTGAGAGAAAATATTAATGAAAAGAATATTTTTTTTTTATTTTTGTATTATTTTTATACAAGCGCGCAATAAAAATATAATTTAAAACCATATTGGTATTTTTAATTAGGTTTTTTCGTGAAATATTTAAAAGTCTTTATCTGAAAAACTAGAGCCAATTCGACAAAACTGATATTATTTTCGTAATCAGCGCCCCCAAATTACCCTGAATCGACTTAAAAATCTCCGACCGCAAAATTTTGTGCCGCAGTGTAATTTTTGATGAACAAATCTATAGTCGAGCAATTTCTTATTTGGTCTCATCGGGGATTTGTACCCCAAGTACAGTTACAGCTTTGATATCTTTGGAAATGTTTTCACATATAAAAAGTTGAACAATTCGTAACTATTATTTGACAGGATACTATCCCGCTTTCTGCCATTTTTTCATAACATCTGTTGGAGTTCCACAACAAGTAGCAGAGCTAAGTAAAATATTATTACCAACTTAGAGTGCTTTCAAAAAAACATGAACAAAAGAATGGTAGAGGGAGGGGCGTTGGTGAATCAAAGGGGCGTTTTTATAATCAAACATATTTCCTGAGACATCAAAGCTATAACTCTTCATGTATTTGTACTTTGGGGTAAAAGGACATATTGGGAATTCCACAACTTTCAAGGGTAAATAAAACAAAAACTCAGGAATGCTGGACTACAAATTTTTTAAGCAAAACTGCACTGAATGATGTTTTCTTTCAGAGAAATACCGTGGTTACTCAGTTGCAAAAAACGTATCTTAAATTGTTCTACTCTGTTATTATTTGAAAGAAATTTTCATTGTATGAATAATAACACTGTCCGACAGTGATTTAATACTTTTGAAGCGACCTAGTAAAAATTGTTTATCTGGTCGAATAGTACACGAAATCACGTTCAAAAAATTCCTAACACCCCCAAAATCTTTTTTTTTTTCAAAAAACCGTATTCTTTAGTTTTTTTGTCTTACAAATTTTATAAAAAAAATTGTTTTCAATCGAATTGAAAATACTCAACGCTTTTGGATAGGTGAATGTCTTCACTTTCGAAATATACATATATAGTGTTTTGTTAATTTGAAAGAGTATGAGTATTCAGTAATGACTCAATCAAGTCGTAATTACTTAGGTGAGTCACTAATGGAGAATAAATAGTCAATTACGTAAAGTCATTTCAGAATATGGAGTTATAATGACTGCATTAATGGCCAACGATGTAATGATTAATGTTTTACCTTGTAATTCTTGTTACATTCAGCAAATTTCTGCATTTACACCCGGTACCCCTGGAAGTTAGATTTTGGATTATGCTGCATAACTTGAAAACTTGAAGTCCTTTTTGAAAGAAATCAGTTGGTATCTTTAAGTAGTGATAGCCTGTCGATGATATATAACCAAAAATGATCAATTATTTTCAATTAGTGCCGAAAAAATTACGTCAAAATCGGAAAAACAGGTAAATTGGGCGGAAAATTCAACTTCTATCGTAAAAAACACGTCATACTCTTTTCAAATTAACAAAACACTATATATATTTCGAAAGTGGAAACATTCACCTATCCAAAACCGTTGAGTATTAGAAACCTTCTGAATGTGATTTCGTGTACTATTCGACCAGATAAAAAACTTCTACTAGGTCGCTTCAAAAGTATATTCACTTTTTTTTTTTTGTCGGACAGTGTAGTTTGTCTACTGAGCCTCAGTAGACTTAATTATCCGAATGGTCATTGTTTTTAGAGCTACATTGTTTTGAATTAGTCCCATGTCATAATTTCCACTTCAGGTAATGCTTTTATTTCCATTCCGATAATGGCACTGTAATTCTAACACGCAGTCGCATGGAAGATATGCCCAAAATTGTACCCATCCGTTTAATGCTATGAAATGTTTGAATTAACAAAACCATTAGAAGTTTCATTATTTTTTCTGTTTTTCTTTTAAATAAAAATCATACACCTCTTAGAAAATATCGTTAAGTTATATTATAAGGAAAGAGGGTGGCTATTTCCAATAATCATTTATATTTTAAATAAAAATGCTCAATCTTCAAAATTTCAGGCAACCGCACGTCTTTGATATTCTGAAACTACAATAATTAGCACAATGCAGATAATAATTTTTAGTGAGGTATCACATAAAGTCAGAGACGATACTTTCTCGACCGAAGCCAAGTATCTTTGAGTTACGCTAGACACAAAACTAGACCACTGTAAGGCAGCTATAGATAAAAAATGGGGAATAAAACCATATATAGTACACCGGATGTGCAAAGCTCTAGAAATATCCATTCTCAAAAATTCTGCATATGTAGTTCATCTCGTGGTTGGCATTATGCAAAACATTTTATAGAAACAAAAGAGAATAGGTATAGCGGACAGTTTTCATGCTTATCACGGGAACACTCCCTTCTACAACCACTAGTCCTCTGAAATTATTATTATTATTACGATCCAGCCATGGAGGAACTCAGAATCAGACACCCTAAAATAGGATTATACTACTTCTTTAATTTGTCTGGACAAAAAGTTCTACATTAGAGTCCCAAAGTATAATGAATGGCAGGTTCTAAAGACCTAGAGCTAGAGTCGAGAGAACCCTCAACCAGCTACTGCCCAAATGCTCCCTGACACTTATTTTAGTCTCAGGGCACAGATACATTCCCGGAAACCGCACGTTGGTAAGGAAAGAGATGGAAACATCTGTGATCGCAACTCTCCCGATCTGGAGCAGGACGCGAAGTTAATTTTTGGATTGTCCAGCCAAGCTAAATTCAACGATGGTTAACTTTTTAAGGGAAATAAGGAAATAGATCGCTTTTGCCAACGGTATTACAACGGGATTTAGTTTTTTTTTTGTCTATGTCTGCCTCAAACCAAACCTAATCACATATTTGCCCACACTTGGCACACATATTTTGGATGTTTATAATTTATGAAGCCTAATTTTTATTAATAAAACCATGTATATACGTTCATACATATATTCATTGCATTAAAAAATTTTCTTTCGCAGAAATGTGCGGATCAAATTTGCGTTTACTTCGAATTGCGCCATTTTTAGAAACAATAATTTTTTCCCTTTAATATTGAGTTAATATATTATATTGCGGACTTAAAATCAGACAACAACAAGGACGTGAAAATATTTAACAAAATGCTTACATAATCATCCACGGCTTGTCATGCCAGTCCTGCGTAGTCTTTGAGTGTCATGTTTAGAAAGGCATTATAAATTATATTTTGCGCCTAATAAAATATTTATTTAGTATGGAAAATCCCTGCCAGTTAGTAGCTTTAACCTTTTTGCAACCATACTCAATGCACAGCTCATGCAACACCAAATTTAAACTCATCCGCTCTTTTGTCGCATTAAGCTCTTGACGTAGCTGTTAAACTTTTGTACTCGTTTGAAGTATAACAAGTACAATATGTGCATTTATTAGAGTAGCTGAGTTTATTATTGTTTAGAAATACGGGGCTTACGAAGCTTAAATGCAATAAACTGCTACTTATTATTCAGATTGGTTATAAACCTTATAAAAGGGCAAGCTTAATTCACAAAACAATCATTTTGTTCACACAAAATAGAAAACCAGATGTACTTCAACATCTCAAGCTTAATATCCAGCTCTCATGAAAAACAAAAAAAAAACATACGAAAATACGAACAGGAAATTAAAAAGAAATTTTCTTCAAGAAAATTTACACCAACGGCAAAGTATTTTTTCAAGCAACAGCAATAATGAAAATTATTTTTTGTGATTTTTCTTCAGACCTGGATACTTGGCTTATAGTGACTAACATACCTGAAAAGTTTCTAGAAATTCTTAGTAAAAATTTGAAAATTGGAACGGTAATACTCGTAACTTGAGAGCTTGATGTTTGGCCGAATTCTCCTACAATTTGTGGTATGCGTTTTGATGTTGTAACAGAAATTGAGAGACCTGCTTTTTAACGGCCACTCCGAACCGCAAATGATTTGTGTGAGAAGAAGAAGAAGAAGAAACGAATACCATAATGAGCCATGTTTTTATAAAATGTCAAAACATTGGGGGAAAAACAATATATTTTTCTTTGCAATTATTGATCTCTGACTGTTAATTCTGATATTTCACAGCAAAAGGTATAACTTTAATTAAATCTTACCAATAGCTTAGCTTAATTAAACGTTTAAATATTTCATCCCTCAGAGCAGGGACCAAAAATCATCGTTATTGTGACCGATAAAAAATCTTTTGAAAGAGTTCGTGCAAAACAAAATTACATTTTAATTAAATTATTTTTACTATTGATTGCATAATTTGTACCATTGTGACACTAAATTCTAAACTTAATATCTTGCATTTACTTTAGATCAATTCTGGAGCGATAACGGACTGAAATTTTATAGATATATTTTTATAATGCCAATACTTTATTTTCTCATCAGCGTAATTTCAATTTATTTTATTTGAATTTAAGGAACAAATTATTTTCATTTAATGAACGTAGTTTAGCACTCAACTTTATTAGTTTTAATTTCTACGTACGTTTTTATGAAAAAGATATGCCAAAGCGTTTATTCTACGCAACTTTTGTCGAATCTTATTTCCTGCAATACTGAAATAACCTCAAACTTCTGCAAACCAAAAAACTTCAAAAATATAAATCTCCAATGTTCAATACGCTTTATTATGGTTGTTTTAAAACGCTTTAAAAATGTAGAAACATTTATGTCGTCAATGGCCTAATATTTGGGAGAAATGTCAACTCCAAAAATGAACACTAGAGATTTTCAAAAATCTGCCGACATTGGCAAAGTTTGGACGTAATATTTGGCAACAGTTTTTCTCTTCTAGAAAAATTTGTCTACAGACTTGTGGAAGGCATAGAGGTTAACCAAAGTAATAGAATTTTAGAAGAAAATATCCATTCTAACTTCATCTAGCTGCAAATTGTTTTAAAGCTTTTCGGGCATTTCTACTCAATTCACATATTTCAATCATATTGATCGTTCATACCAAACAAATTACAATATATTTTTTTCATAAAAATCTAACATGTTCGATCGGAACATCTCCATATATTAAAATATATCGACTTTTGGGAATAACATGACAAATTAGTACTCTTGCGTTTTGAATGGAGTGTGAGGGGAGCTTCAAAAATCTGAACAACCAAATAATTTCTCGAAAAGTGCAAGGCTGTATTGTGCCGATGATTTAACTCGCGTTTAAATACAAATTCAGCAAATCGTATGTTATGGATATTATTCAAAACTTTATTCCAAGATACAAAGCCCGTCAAACAAATTGAAGCACACGCTAAGCGAAAATCTAGGTAATGAGAGCATTTCGTCAAAAGGCGATTGCATTGCTGCTTAAAAGTGAAATGATAATGAAAAGCAAAATACAAAATACAAAATACAACACAATTGTGCTGAGCAGGGAATCAGCAGCGGAAGGGAAGACAGTCTAAGAGCGCATTCATTGTTCCCATTTTCACGGCCACAAGCCTGATTGTTGTGAGCTGCCGCGGGCATAACAAAGAACGATAAAAAAAAAATCCCCCACGTACGCTAGAAACAAAAAGTGAAAAATATATACCAAAACAAAACAAAAACACCAACAATATATTCCTAGTTTTGCGTGTGTTGTAAGTGGCGCAGATGCAGGGCAGTCGCAGCCAAAGTACTTGTTTAAATCTTCAAAAGCACTTAAATGAAAAGGTAAGTACCATTATCGCACAGAACAAATGGAATGGGGGATAAAACTAGAACATACATAAATATTAAAACGTTTTTGCATTTGCATTTTTTTTAAAAGAAATTTTTAATATTTTTGTGCTAATGGCTTTTGGTACGCACATTTTTGAATATAATTTTAGCAACGGTATTTTCACTGACTTTTCAAATCCACTGCTCCGCTATCGCAGCGGATATTGCTGATGAGGACGCCGATTTGCTGGCGGAAACCGTTGCTTGAAATGCGGAAAGCACGCGATGCTCTTGGGGATGCGCTTGGAGTTTTAATTAAAATTTATGCGCCTCCACACCCGCACATAGTTTGTTTGTATTTTTTTTTTTTTTTGTGAACGGACTTAATGGCAATGCGTCGAATTGAAAGTGACACTTTGCTGCGCACACCTTAGCTGTTATCACAATTTTACTGTTATGTTTCCATTGATGCTTTTCGCTTAGAATTTTCGGCTCTTGGCATTAGGAATGTTTTTTTTTTCTATTTTTTATTTACAAAAATTTGCTTGCAAATAAGGTTTCAAATTATCGCATTGTTTTCACGTCTTCATCAGCACTTCCGACACGTGCCGCTCCTGCTAATTTTTAATACCAGATTTAACTTGTGCGACCATCTAACTGATGGCTAATGTTTTGTTGCCTGATTTTCTTTCGATTTCTACAGATTTTCTAATTCACTACAAAGTTCACTAATTTTATTTTATTGATACATTATGGACCTAAGAACTGTCCATTACAGCGCAGTCGAGCTAGTAGTAGAAGTCAAAGCCAAAGGATAGCCGAAAGCGTAAAGCAATTGGCTCGCTAAAATCCCACCAGCATCCTCAGCCACAGCTCGGCAATGGTTTCAGTTCAGTACAGGTGCCTTGAACATTCATTTTAACTCACAAACATTTGCAACACTTATTTGGAATGCTATATTTATTTGAACACAATATGCTGCTCCACGGCAAGGGCCACTTGAACGCAACACCTTAATTACCTGCCAGATTGGCAAAGGTCGGCAAAATTTATTATAATTATTTTTTGTATCTTCACTGTCTGCCTCCACTTGGCTTCTTTTTCAGCTTCTGCTTGAATTTCAAATTCTTCCACTTTGCTCGATGTTGCCGACAAATAGCGAACCGTTTCGTTCAAGCCCACGTTCTAAACTGAATCGAATTGCCGCTGCGACTGAAATAAAAACCCCAATGTGGCTGCCGAAGCAGCGGCAACAGTCAAGAGTCGAGACGGAAGGCGCAGCTGCGAATGTGACGGATGCGAGGCTGTGGTTGTTTGCTGTTGATGCTGCTGAAGCTGGTGGTGAAGCTGATGGTGATGCTGGTATTGCTGCATCCTTGGGCACAGCATTGTTTGTCCACGTGGTCACTCTCGCAGTCAACGCCGCCTTGTCGTGTTAACATTTGCCGGGGATGTCGACTTTGTTATTTACTGTTTGCTGTTGACAATTCTGTTAAATACCTCCATTGCTGTAGAAGAGTAACAGCAGTCGAAAGGAGCTCTGCAAGTTAATACCGCTCGACGTGGCGCATTGTTGCCGCCTCTTGGGCGGTTGAGCGTTTATCTTAAGCGCTGCCGGAAGTAGATACTGCAATCATTACGGCAGGCATGTGTAGGTGAATTGTCGTTGTTTTGTAAACGTTAAACAGATTGAGAGTGAAAGCCCGAGAGAGAGAGAGAGAGAGAGAGATGTGTATTAGTACTTTGATTTGGCAAAGTTTGGTAACCCTACAAGAGAAATGTACTAAAAAATTGTACTGTTATTATAACTTTCATCATGCAATTCTCTTTTACTCTCTCGCACAGTTATTTTTAGTTCAGCCACGTGGTCTACTGCACCGGTTAGAGGCCTTTTCCGCAAACCCACCAAGTGTAAACAAACAAACAGAGAGCCGCAAATCGACTACAAAACCACGTGTTCACATCGTAGTGGAATGAAGTGTTATTTATGTAAACAAACGTCTGCAGTGCGAGAGAGGGTGGTGTTTTAGTTTAATGTTGTGGTTATAGGAAGCTAAGTAATCATTGTACTATAAGAAGAACAAAAGTAGAAAAAGTAATTAAATAATTTATTAGTGGCTTAGCTATATTTGCAATAATTTGGTAAAGCTTTTTCTGGTAGTTCCATTTGAGGTTTAATATTTAATGGTAGTCGGTTTCAACAAGGTGACCAATAATATCCCACAATTTGACTCTCCGTGAAACCTGGTGATTTTGTGATTTTTCAAATCCAGTTTAGATTACGGCTTTTGGCAAACAGAAAACCAGGTTTTGTACCGAAGAAAATTCGTTTTTACACAAAAAGTCAAAACGCGCCATACAAAACCACAGCAAACACAAGTTGCACGACCGATTGAAGAAGAATCATTCGATAGTACCAATGTACTAAATATAGTACACCTAGATCATGTCGCGTCATGCTCGCATTTGAAATTTCTCGTTAGCGCGCAATGCAACAAAATGTTCATTTTGCTTGCAGCAGTCGTTAGACATACATCGCACGTTGGTGGCAGAGTTAAGATGTCGTGTTTTTCCTTGTCGAAGTTTGACAAAATTGCAAAATGCAAAATTTCCATATACGGTTCGAAAGGTAAGGCAATATAAAATATTATATAAGATAAAAATTGAAAATTTTATAGGTCGGTTGAAGAAATATATCCAATATTTCAGTATATTATGAAAAACTTAGGTTTTTTTAAAAAATGTTATCTATTTCGGCTAAACAAACTAGGGTGTACTATATTTAGTACATTGGGACTATATGCGCTGTGTTTGTCATTATTTCATAGGGGTGTTACACTTAACGAAGTACTTGCTATTTTGGAGGATGACGATGATAATGGGAATAGAGTTGAAGACATTTGTATTTTTCCACCAATTAATGCAGCGGATGAATTGACAGATGAAGACTCCGGGGACGAGGACTATCTGCAGATAGATAACCTTCCAGCTTCTCAACTGCGGGCTCCAGCAGAAGTTGAATTTGAAGGAAGAAACGCCGAGCATACTTCATCAGATGATTCCGATGACGACTTGCCATTGAGCGAGCTAGCAAAAAAGCAGAATCTTCGAAAACGTAAGGCAAAAAAACAAAAGAGATATAACTGGGTAAAGGAGGACTTAGAATTTTCTGTTACGGATTTCGAGGGACCTCCATTCTCAATGGAATCGGAAAATCCTCTAGAGCTCTTTTTTAAGTTTTTTGATGATGAAGTAAGAGAGCTAATTCGGACTGAAACTAACAACTATGCCCAACAAAAAAACATCAATGCAAACTTTGAAAAGCGCGAAATTTTAGCATTCATAGGAGTTTTGATATTGAGCGGATACGTACAGGTTCCAAGAAAAAAAATGTACTGGGAACGCGAAAAAGATTGTCACAATGACCTGATCTCAGATGCAATAACCAGAAACCGATTTTATATGATTTTTTCCAATTTTCATGTGTGCAACAATCAACATTTGAATACTGATGACAAGTTTGCAAAGGTAAGGCCTCTTTTCGATCTAATAAATAAAAAATTCATGGAGCATGCACCATTAGAGGAAATTCATTCTATTGATGAGGCCATGGTACCATATTATGGCCGTCATGGTTGTAAACAGTACATCCATGGAAAACCGATTCGATACGGCTATAAGTTGTGGGTAGGTGCTACCCGGTTAGGTTACTTGAATTGGTTTGAACCATATCAGGGGGCATCAACAAACATAAGCAAAAGGTATGAAGATTTTGGTGTTGGAGGTGGAGTTGTGCTGGAGTACGCACAAGCCTTACGTGACAACTGGCCAGATCGGAAGTTTCATCTATTTTTCGATAACTTTTTTAGTTCAGTTCCTTTGATCGAAAAACTCACTGAGTGGAACTTATACTCAACCGGAACAATAAGGGAAAATAGACTAAAAGATGCATCTCTGTTGAACTCAAAAATCATGAAAAAGGATGATCGAGGATCCTACGACTACGCAAAAATCTCGGACGAAAATATAATAGCAGTGAAGTGGCATGATAACAATGTAGTTTGCCTTATATCAAACTTTGCTGGAGTACAACCGGTTCATACAGTAAACCGTTACTCACGACGGGGGAAAAAAAATATTAGGGTGGAGCAACCGTATCTCATAAATATGTACAATGCCAATATGGGTGGAGTAGATCGTTCCGATCAAAATATCAGCCTATATAGAGTTTCAATCAGAGGAAAAAAGTGGTATCATTGTTTATTGACCCACTGTATTGACATGGCTGTGCAAAATGCATGGCAATTGCATCGAAAACAAAATGGAGACATGGCCCAGCTGAAATTTAGGAGAGTCATTGCAACTACATTACTGCAGCAAAATCGGAAAGAGCAAACTTACCAAAAAGGACCCAGAGGAAGCTTGGAAGAATCAGTTTTACGCTACGATGGCATGAATCATTTCGTGGTTCACCAGGATAAGCAAACTCGTTGTGGATTTTGTCATGAACGGACCACGACCAGATGCTCAAAATGCGATGTTGGAGTGCATGTAAAGTGTTTTATTTCATTTCATACTAAAAATTAATTTTTTCGTTCACAACGCATATGTTCCCAATGTACTAAATATAGTACGGCCTTAAAATCCACTTTCATGAATTAAATGTTTTTAAAAAAGTTTAGACATGTCTTTTTAATCACAATTGAAGTCCAAAAACATAAAAATTATTTTGGCCACCTTCCCGGTTTTGTCTTGGGACCATCTAAAACACAACATTTGCTATTATAAAATACTAAATACATATGTATCTACATATTTATTTCTATATATGAAAACTCAAAATCAATTTTATACATTGTATTTTTTAAAACGATCTTACAGTTCTTTCCTTTATTTCCACTCTGTTCCTATTAAGAGATCTAATTGTGTGTGGGCAGTTCATTCGGTGTGTTCCGAGTTCAAATCTTATAGCAAAGCTTTTTTCTAAAAGTGGTCGTCCTTGGCAGGCAATAGAAAACCTCTTAGTATATTTCTACCGTCAACAAACTTCTCACAAAAATTATTTGCCAGGAGAGAATGGAATTTGTGAACGAAGCAAGCTAAGAAAAAAATTGCTGAAAATTTTTATCACGGGCAAAGTTTAAATGTAGATATGTATAGAAAGAGGCATATTGGGAACCCATATGTACAAAGATGGGCAAAATGTGGAAAAGTTGCGACTTCAGAGTTTAGAAAAGATCGTGGATGAAATATGGACCTCTATTAGAGGAGGAGAATAGGCAAGAGCATTTCAACAGGCATCATCGTCCTATCCAGGTATACAATTTAATTGTAATAATTATTAGAAAAATATGTAATAAAAATAAGTTCCTATTCCCATTTGATGCTTTCTGATTTGCAGTTGACTATTCTCATTTTCAATAGATGCTTTCGCATTTGCAATTGGAAGAGGTTTAGTTCAATGAACAAACAAATTCATCAACTACAAACCCCTATTATTTTGGTATGTGACAAGCTTTCCAGAAAAACGATCTGAAAGTTATGTTGGGATTTTAGGGATCGCTGTTTTAGAAATTTGGCATCATATATTCAACGTTCCAAATGGCGGACCCAATATAGCGCCAAAAATTTGTTTCGATTAAATGGATTTGCATATGAGTAAACTCATATTGTAAGTGCATCAGATTGGTATGAAGTTCGTTACTCGGAGGTTCTTGGGTTCGCAAATTACGAATCTGAATAAAATCTCACACTTGATCAGATTTATTTAAATATCGTTACTTGAAGGTCATCGGTCATTTTGAATTTTAAAAATCCGATCAAGTTTATACACTTATTTTCTACTATGTAAATAGAGGACTTTAGAGAAAGACGTCCGACACTGGCCACACAGATTAAGTATGTCAAATTTCCGAAATTAACAAATCCAAAATTCATTCTCACTAATCAATTTTCAAAAAAAGATGAAAAATTGTACCAGGTTAGCGTTAGTTGTTTTATTGTTGCTTGAAAAATTTTATGATCTCCATTCCATACTTTTGCAGTCTATGATATTAGACATGCGAAATTAAAAACAATGCTGGAGGTCAAATGATCGACAAGAAAGTATCACCTTAATTGCAACGAATAAAACTATCAGATGCGGCAAAAGCTTATATTGATTTGAATAAAAAAGGAATAATGGTATGCTTTAAGCGTAAAAAAATTAACAAATAAATCGTCTTTTGTAAGCAAACTTATGTAAAGAAATTAATTAATATTTATAAAATATCAAAACTTTTTGCTGCAAACTTTATGTTCCTTAGTTTTTCCATGCAACTGCAAAAAGCTTGCACAAAAAGTAAGATCTTAATATGTCATATACTACACTTTCTCTGACATGAATTTTCTTTGCCATATAGTTGCATAAAAAATTACATACAAATTGACATTTGTTTGTTACAAAGAATGTCTGAAATTTAATTAACTTGCCAAGCGTTGTTTTATTGTCGTCGGCAAAAAGGTCACAGAAGCCAAACAAATAAAAACAAAATCATAGAAATGTCAACTGACAATGTTAGAAATTTCGCTTTCATTTCATTTCTTTATGTTTGCAGGCAAAGCAGAGATAAAGTGTCAGTGATAAGAAGAAATGCGAGTGGGATACAAATGAGGATATTCATGTATTGCGTGCAACTATATTTACATTTCCAGAAACATATCGCAAACTTTCTCAAAATCACAATAACTGAAAATTTATCAATTTTTATATTGTTTATTAATCTTCAGCATATTAAGCAAAGGTCAAATTAATATTTTGTTTTGTAAATTTTTGACAAAAGAACATTTGTGCTCCATATAATCAATCACTAACTAGACTGAAAAAAATTATGATTTGCATATCCAGAGAAGTAAAAAAAAAACATCGACTTAACGCTCTTTTGAAGAATTCGTGCGATATATCTCATACACATACAAACACACACATATGTAGATGTACATACATATGTAGTTGCATATCTCGTGTGCACTAAAATGATATTTGTAAACAAATTTAAAATCCCCACTCGCTCATGAGACTTTCTTTTGGGCTTGTGAATTTGAGTTGGGACTGTTTTTTAAATTAAAATAAAACTAATTTAAATGAGGAGATTAGACTGCACACAACTACATACATATGTATATACATCCACACAAGCTCACCCACACAAGCATATCAGCTTTTAGCAAAATAATATACTGCCACAGAATAAATCTTTGAGAGTCAAGGGTTTTTGTTTCACTTCGCTGCGCTGCTTTCATTATAATTAAGCTTATTTTCAAAAGATTTAATTAGCTACTTAACAACTTTGTTTTCTAGTTGACTTTATGTGTTTCTTCTTCATTGTTTTAAATGACTATCTACATAGATATGTTCATATTCGTTACATATAGTTGTTTACCAGAAGAAAAGCATGGGAAAAGTGATTTAATCAAACCATTTTTATGGAGTATTTATTCTGTCAATAAACATTCTAACTTTTCGTTGAAGGAATAATGAAATACAAATTAAATATAACGAAATTATTAAGTTTAAAAAAAAAGGAAAGTTCATCATTCTCAGATTGGTGGAGAAAATTTTGAATGAAGGCTGACAATAAAGGCAAACTATTCACGCGACCCTTCTGCAATTAAGAAAGGTGATATACGTTCCCGCTCTTCTCGCTCGAATCGCCAACTTGAATTCCCTTATATCATTCTAAGCCAAAACTTAATCTTGTAGTTATCCTAATTACCTTGCCAATCCACTTGATTTGGAAAGATTTCGCCATACAAAAGTGTGACTTGAAAATCTCGTCATCGCGAAGATCAGAATTCGGTCCACATTAGCGTAATTTATTTGTGAAAATAATTGACAAGTTTTAGTGGAACCCAAACAAACCAAGGCGATATAAGGCAAGGCGCTATCAAGAGTCCCATGAGCTGGATGCTTGTTCTTTCTTGACCACTCATGATGAAAATGTTAAAATTGTTTGTTTCGATTACATTTCCATTTTCTATTAAAGTTCGAACTCGATAATTTATTCTTTCATTCTTTTTTGGACTTTCCATCCGTTATTTTAGCGTTGTCTATCTTCGTTTTTGTCAAACAAAAAAAAAACAAAAATAAAAAAAATATATGGAGTTCTTATAGTTGTAATGACGCTACCACCATATATCAATTGTGAACTTAAAAAAACTCAGTTTTCAATAAAAAGTGCTAAACATGGTACAAAAGATATAAAAAGATCACTAATAATCTTTCTCGTCTCTGTTATCGTTATACGGACTGTGTGATTTCTGCTCAGTGTCCTGCGACTCCGACCTTTTTGGTCACATGGATTTGTGCGAATCCTGCATTGAAGGTTTCTGCTGTTTCATACGAGAGTACTGTGGAAATAAAAGTAGGAATTATTTCACAAGTTTCCTACTATGTACTAAGATGTCCAAAGCGCTTGTTAATTTTTTGTCGCTGCACTTCCAGCCCCCGTAAATTAGTTTATATCGCTTCCTTTCCACCACCTTCTCGATTTTTGTCGAAATTTATATTTTATGATTACCCGCATTTTAAAGAAATCTCAAGAGTTAAAGTAATCAGCTTCACACTCAAATCCACCAGCTGTAGTCTTTATTTTTAAGTATTCGAAACTTTTTTTAAATAACTTATTTCGTTATATTTTCAAAAGAACATACAAACGAACATTGTAAAAAATTTATAAAATTTCAGCAAATTTTCATAAAATTTTTGGAAAACTTGTTTTATACACTAGTTTTGTGGTTCATTTGACATCAGCGTTATAATGGGCAGGTCTGAAGTAACCTAAATTTTAGATTCAATATATTTAGAAAGAGGTGTAAATTTGAAGGATTTTTTTTAATAAAGAGTCTTCTGGCAGTTATTGAGGGTATACCCGTAAATGAGAGTGATGGGTTTAAGGAAAAGCCATTTTCCGAATCAGTGAAAATCTAATTTATTTTACAAGACAACTTTGTAGGTAGGCGTGAGGTAGTATTTGCCACTCCCACTTTTCAAAAATACAGTCAATTACAGTATTTCGTGGCGTTTAAGTTTAAGTTTTAATAGATTTTGCGACTGAGCTAAAATCAGTGAAAGTGTTAAAAAATGTTTTTTTTTATAGGTTTACTAATCCATCAACAAGTATAATGATATCAATTTCGAACCGGAGGCAAACGAAGTTCAAAAAATGTGTCCCTATAAATATGGAACTATCGGCTGACAAAAAAAAAAAGAAGATACACTTAGTTATTCTCAAAACTTAAGATGCTTAGGTCTTTTGCAAATTTGTCGTTTCGATTTCGTCACATCATTTGAAAAATTTAAGAGCTTGCGACGATCATCAATATATAAATGGTAGTCCACACATTATGTGTCATCGTTTCGTTTGCGTCTCTTCATTGGCTCGTCAAGACGTACATACATAGCTCGTCAAAAAGTGTCCCTTTTAACTTGTCATTTATTTGCATTTTTATGTTACATTTCCGATTTGCCGAAAAATCCGCTAACAAAACTTGCTCTCTTTGCTGATGACACCTGTTTGTTCAGCAGTGGTCACGGCATTACTTTACTAGTCACAAACATCAATTTACATCTTGCTGAAGTTAACGATTTTTTTCATAGATGGAAAATTAAAGTTAACTCAGCTAAATCTCAAGCCATGATTTTCACTCGTAAAAGAACTAGCCAAAGTTTTCCAACTAATTATATAGATTGTGGCGGCACACCTATAGTCTGGTCATCCGCCTTAAAGTATTTTGGTTTGACTTTGGACATGGGCCTAACGCTTAAATCTAACACTATTGAGCGAATTTCGAAAGCAAATAACTTAATTAAATGTCTATACCCTATGATCTGCAGGAAATCGTCGCTTAATGTTGAAAATAAGCTGCTCATCTACAAAATGACTTTCTTGCCTATCCTGCTGTATGCATGCCCTGTCTGAGCGGGTTTTGCCAAGTGTCACCTCAAGAGATTACAAATTACTCAAAATAAAATTTTGAAAATGATCCTCAATTTGCCTTTTCATCACAATACCATTTCTGTTCATGAAAAAGCCGATATTGTGCTTTTGTATGAATTGATATTTAAATACAGAACGAAGTTCTACCAAAATTCTAAATTTTCAGATAATCTTCTGATTAAATCTTTAGTTATTCTTGTTGTAACTAGTATTTAAGTTTTATATAAAATCTTTAGTGTAGTTTTGCATATTTTTTCCACCACTAAACTAAAATTAAAATAATTTTCTTACATTGTTTGTTACACTGTGCTAGTTTTTAGAGTTGTATAGTCTTAGTACTGAACATCCAGCTATTGTATATTAGCCTAAGTCTTTGTAAATTTGTAAATATTGGCAAATATATGAATTGAATTGAATTGAATGTTGACAAATTGAGTTGCGAAAATTTTAATAATCAATTGATTTAAGGGGCAAAATCGTACACTGGAACTTGCAGTTATCTTCGAAGCCCACCGGCAATGTGTCTCCGTGTCATTCGCCGCCGCCGCACATAAGTCGCTAAAATGACATCGTAATTGAAAATTGCCTTTATTTTGTGTAAAAACAGATCATAAAAGTCAATATGAAAACCGATCAAGATGACAAGGTGAAGAGATGAGGGCATGACGAGGAGGAGGCGACAAATGTGCGCCCAATGTGCAGCGCACTGATATATTGATTAATATTTATTACTTGTGCTTTTTTAAGACATACTCCAATTTGCTATAATTTACAAATATTTTCACATTCTGCTATCTAGTATTAATTTTATTTCTACACAAAATTTAAGACACAAATATCTGCTATATATATGTGGATATAAAATACCACTCCTAATACTTCTGTGGTCTTTTCGTAAATATTTATCTATACACGATTATAAAAATAGTTTCCACGACTACTTTCATTCTCATTTCTGTTCGAGTTGACAAGATCCTCGTGTCCGTACGTACTCGTAGTATGTGGGCCACATAAATGGCAAAGCTAGCTGGGGAAAGAGGTCACAACACATTTTCGCATTACTGCCTGACTGCTCTTGTTTATTTCTTTTTTGTTGTTTTTTCCGCATCTACTAATTTATAATTCTGTGTCTCTGTGGTTAAACGGAATTATATGAGGGTTGCTTTGGCTCAGAGGACTTGTTGGTCGAAATGCCCAAACGAGTACATGAACTATTTATATAAATACATACATACCGCCACATAAGTGTTTGTGAGTAAGTATGTGTGGTATATATACTACATACGTATGTATGTATGTATTTTGCTCCACTTGCAGGAGCTTCTTCTTTGTGGCTGCAAAAAAAAAACACACACACACATTAAACTCGCTTGCTTGCCTGCTTTTGCTTTCCCAAAGGAATTTCTCACAGTTACTTAAGGTTACAGCTTTTTAAAATCTGACTGACAACTGGCAGCCGGCGACGGACGCTTGCTAGCTGACAGCTTAGCTCGCGCTAGTTTGACATACAAGGCTATGGGCAAACCCTGCATTGCTCTCGAGAAGTCTCCATGGAGATGGAAAGTGACAACGCAGTGGAAAGGAAGTGAAAGTAAAGAAAATGCTGGCTGCTCGAAGTATAGTGGCGGAGCGGGGAATACACGCTTGTGTGCATTTATGGCGATTTAAGTTTTTCCCCGCAGTTGTTGTTATTGCTTTGCAGTGAAATGCTAGCTAAAGTTATTTAGTATACCTACTTGCGTTTGAAAGTTTTTACTTGCTATTTAATTTTTCTTCATACACTCTTTTCACCGGCAAGTTGGGTAAAGAAGAATATATCTGAAATTGTGTGGAGGCTGAGTTAAGAGTTTGAAATCTTACGAAGAATAAGTTCTTTGGCTTAACTTTTTCGAGCATAGTCAAAAAAGCCAGGTGTTATAAAATGTTAATATAGATTAGATAAGTTTGACAGAACTTCTATTTAGCGAATGGTCTTTCCGATTTTTGCTTTACACAAAAAATCGCCATGAGGGGAATATCTTTTATATAAATTGGAACTTTGTCCTGACTTCGAAAAGCGCAGATAACTTTGTTGGGCCTCAAAGAGGAAAACGTATTTAGTTTTATGTCTTTGCCCACAAAAACAATTTATTTCAATAAACCTGGATTCAATTTAAAATAATTTATTTACATACATACATTATACAATTTTTTATGTTTTAATAACTTCCGCCAAACTACCTCGAAAAATGTTAGAATTTAAGTGATGTGGATCTATTTAAAAATTTCTCCAAAAATTAAGTTTTTTATTACAAAAATAATTTTCACACCCACCCACTTGATATGATAAAATAATGTAAGCTTAATAACATTTAAAAATTTGCTCAATAGAATCACAATAATGAGATTTGTGGAAACCAAATCAAAAATTTTCTTTTTTTTTAAATTTATAACAAATCTATTATTCCGATGGAAAAAAATACTGGTTTGTTTTAATGGGGAGTTTGCACCCTAATGCACGTAATCCTCAAAAAGTTAGCAAAATAAGTATGTATATATACATATATCGTTTTTTGGCGAATGTGTAATTAAAAAAGAATAATTATATAAATCGCCTCAGTACTTATATATATTTTATGCACTTATAATATGTTAACATGTATGAATGTATATTAAGGTGCATAACTCCCCATAAAAATAAAATTGGTAGTGTTTTTCCACTGGCATTATAAAATTTATTATATTTTTTGACTTGTTCCAAATAAATTAGTTTTTTTTTAGCATTTTTATGCGGACATTTTAAGCTTAAACTATTTTATTAACTGAAGTGACTTTTTTTAAACATTTTAAAAACTATTTTTATTTTTAAAAACGTCTGTTTGGGAGGTAGTTTCAAATTGGTCTAACTCGCCTGTTTGGCCGAAGTCCTCCTACAATTTGCGGTGTGCGTTCTGATGTTTTAACACAAATGGAGGGACCTACAGTTTTTGTTTTTCATGGCAGAAATGTCTGCTGAATGGCGATCCTTATTAGAAATAAAGCTTTTATATAATTTTTGATGTTACTGCCCAGGTGGCCAGGATTTCAAACCGGGACATATAAAAAGAAGCGCGCTCGTCCGAAATATTTTGATACCGGTGGAAACCTTTCTACTTTATTTTTGTTGAGTCACCTTAATGCGCTTACAAAGGAATGCTTCCGATTAAAATTATAAGGGAACCTCTTAACTTAACATATTTATAATCAGATAAACGCTTTGGCCTCTATAGCTTAGCCTTCACTTCTAAAGCTTAGCCTCCATAAAATCATAGGAAGTATTTTTCATTACTACTGTTGCTTGAAAAAGTATGTAATGCGCCGTTGCTGAAAATTTTCTTTTATAAATAAATACAAGAGTATTTGATTCTTTATCTTTTTTTCTAATTTTCTAACCTCCACTGTAGTTTGAAAAAAGTTTAGTTTCAAAAATGCTTTTAATTCCATAGCGAAACTAAGTTTCGATTTAAATCCACTTTTTAAAACAATTACAAAACTGAAACCTGTTACAGAAACAAATTAATGCAATCAAGATATCCAATATTTAAAAACTTAAAACCTAAATCCTTATAGGGACGTGAGGAGTAGATTTGCCTGATTACCAAATAAAAACTTTTGGAAAGCATCGAAGCTATGTAAGACCATAATTTAAACCTGTAATTATTTTTTTTTTACCTCAGACTTAAATGGACGCACTTGATAAGTTTTTGTTTGCCTGATAAAGTCGAAGATGTTTCGAATACGGAAAAACATAAATTTCCATTTCGTATGGCTGTGTTATTAGTTCAACAGTTTACAGTTACTCACAAAATTATTTTGCTTTCGGATTTTTTATTACGTTCAAAATGTTTTTTCACGCTTAATTTTTTCGTTGATGATTTATAAAAATTAAACTTACTATAAAACGAAAACCATACAAAACAATTTTTCACAGTTTGCGCCAAATTTGTATCTAAATTTTAAAATATTTAATTAGGATTTTAAGAAATGAGTATGCAGTTTTGTAGCCTGTTCAATTATAATTAAATATAGAATATTAACGTTTGAGTTTCAAGTGACTAGAAATTCTTATTGATTTTCGATGATTTGTGAAGAAGCGTCAGGAAAAAATTGCGGAAAATCAACGGTAATTTGTCGTCACTTGAAACTTAGTAAAATTTTGAAATTTCGAAATTTCGATTAAAATTTGTTGATATTTTAAGCCTGTGAACAAAATTTGCAACAATCATTTGTATGGATTTCGTTATAAAATTTAACTTTATTTTAAAAAAAATCAAGGTAACAATTAACTTTTGTGAGTAACAAACAGTTCACCTTTTTCACCTAATTATTTTATCGATTATCGATTGACATGGTGAAATAACCAAAACCGAAAAAAGTTTGTCATCAGAATGCCTCAATAAAAAAAAATTAAATTCATTTCAACGCTCGAATGATTCTGACGAATTGCCACTCGCTGCCAAAGTAAACACTTTAATTGAAAATTGAAAAGGTGTTTATTTGCTTGCATTTAGTTGGAACGCGCATCTTCAGGCATTTTGCGATTGCTCTAACAAAATTATTTCCAAATAAAGTGCTTATAATCCGCTGGCTTTTTTCCCCCTATCACTCGGTCTGCTAGATCACAGAAAATAGTTTGGTGAAATGTAATAATTTAGAATTGCATTTCTGCGAATTGAAATTCTCTTGCTTTGTGAATCAGAAAGCTGCATTGATTTATTTTGCCATTTCGATAAGAATGTAATGAAAATAGTTTTGACCATGCTACAAATAAAATTAAAAAAGTTTTCACTTTCCCCCATTCTAAATGCTATTAGCATAAAATGGGATTATTTGAATTTATCTGTGAGTTGTGAAAATTGTATACAACAACAACTTGTCCTTGCATCCTACCGCATCCTATCGTGCCTGCCTTTCTGAGCGCCTAAAACTGGTATGTTTCTAGCAAAACTTTTGCAGTTTTCGATTTTGGCGTTGCCAACTACTTGTACTTTAAATTGCATTAGGCAAACGAAACAAATCAGACGATTTGAAGATGAACATAGTAGTTCCGATCTCTTTCGGGGTGTATGTAGTGAGGATTTTTAGCGCATTGCTACACAGCTAATAGCGGAAGGAACAAACTACAGCTACCTACATTCGTCCATACTTCTCAAGTGGATTTGCGAAGTGCGCTTAGCAGGCGAGTTGTGGTGGTGGGCGGATCGCAAATAACTCATTGTCAGGAGCAATGAAAGCCATGGCAATGGCTACAGCAACAACAGAAAAGGAACAATTTCCGTTTGCAGTACGCAACTGAAGCAATTGAAGGCCATTTCCTGTGGAGCCAAAGTGGCGGGTTGTCGGATTGCCGTTGAGTTGTTAGCATTACTGTTTTGGATAGTTGGAAACGATTAATGGCGATTTGTTGGCATCGCTTTGCCTTTGCATTTAGTGCGTGGCTGATGCAACTGTTGTTGGTATTTGTGTTGGTGGTTTGGTTGATTGTTTGATATTTCTCAGAATGTCGGTTGTATCGGTTTCGCGTTTTACTTTCACCACCACCGCATTTCGGTGACGATTAATCAAGGTCGAAGTGGGAGTGGACAGCCGAATGGAAGAGGAATATATAACAATTATAATAAGTTAAATGGCATGAGAAGAGCAACTGGAAGTGGAATGTATTTTCGAAAACATTGATTTTGCGTTAAATGGTTTGGTTAAAGAAATTTGAAATGCATTTGTCTACATTGTTTTAGCGCACTAATAGAGAGGTAAAACAAACTATTTCTTATTTTAATGACTTGAATGATTTATCGATTATGTATCACAAATAATTTATTACTTTTATTTGGTTGTATTTCCTCGAGACATCTGCTAGCGTAAAAAATTTAGGTAAGTAAATAAATACAACTATAAGATGTTTGAGTAATAACTTAGTGTTGTTATAAAAGCTCTGAATTGGCAGAAAATTTAAGTCCTACCCGTAAAATAAAATAAAATAATACAAAAAATTTTGTTCAAAGTTAGTTTGTCAAATATTTTATATACAAGTCTCCGCATAAGTTTTCCTTGCATTCTTTTAGTTTCCGACTTTAATACCCAAAAATGTATTTGGTGAATAACTAAACCGCTAACTGCTTTTATTTCCAATTTATTTATTGTTTTATATTGTAATTTCTCTCAATACTTATTAGCGCACTGTGAGTCAAATGAAAGAATGAAAATTAATTTAAATCCTCTTAGGTAAATCCATTAAGTGCAAGCACCTCGCTCGTTGGTTGAGCAGACGAAATTGAAAATTTTATTTCGAATTTAGTTCGTTTTTGGCAAAGTGAATTGAATTTGCTGACTACTCGCAGTATCTTTGTTGTTGTTATGCTAGGGCAGTCCAATTAAAGTTGACCTTGATTACTAAACTGATGCTGCTAACTGCCACCATTCGTCTGACTTTCTTCTCCTACCTTTCAAAAGTTTTTGCTGTGGCGATTTGATTATTTCAAGCTTCACTTCAGCACTAAATTACCTCTTTGCGAAACTTGCAAATATTTTTCAATTTGGTGCTTAGCAGATCTTTTTTGTTTGAATTTTTTGCCATCCTTGGTTAACAGCATTTGCGAATATCGGCATGACTGAAGTTTTCAGAAAAGAACAAAACTTACAACGAACTTGCTTAGTTTTTTTAGAACTTTAAGAATATATGAATTGTTCTTACTTGATCATTAAAACTTGTTTTTAGAGTGCGCATAACCTGAAAGTTCTTCTCGACGAATCTCCGTATCACATTAGTCAATTCCACATGGCAACAACCATACAGTTATGTAAAATATTGTTATAATATTTGCAAAGTAAATTTTTTTTAGCGATATGAGAGTGATTTTTCAAGGTCGCATAACACTTTTGCCTCGCAATATGGTCCTTTTGTGTGGGGAAAACATACATATATAAATATGTACATATTCAGATACTCGAATAAGTCCCTGCAGGAAGTGAAGTTAGCTTACACTTAACTTTAATCTGTTTACGAAAATACTAGTGCTGACTATTAGTTGTATATTTTCATTGAGAAAAGCTAACTATTTTTGTTGAGGATGGCCGCAAAAAAGTCAGTCGTGGTTACCTCTGCATTAATCAACAGCTAACGGGTTGGGTACAATATGATTTTGGTTCAAAATTCTGTATTTAAAATTCTGTATTCAATATTCTGTATTCAAAAATCTGTAATTCAAAATTCTGTACTGTTAAAATTCTGTATTGCGGAACACTGTAATTTTAAATTCTGTAAATCAAAATTATGTATTGGAAGTATTTTGTTTTGCAAAACTCTGTATTGAAAAACCGCACTTGTGCGCACTTTTTTTATTTATCCATATGCTCTTCCGGTTTTTCAATACAGAGTTTTGCAAAACAAAATACTGCCAATACATGACTTGTCTTGACCCATATGGTTTCCTATATTATCAAAACAGATTTACATAAAGCAAATGTACATATGTTTGTATGTATTTATAGCTTCAGAAATTTCAAAATGGTCACAAAATTAGTCAAACGAAGAAGGCTGTAAAAGCAAACAACAGAATTAAAAGAATAACAAAAAAAAAGGCTTATATTAAGGCATGTTTCTTTTCTAAAGCGAATTGCTAAAAATTTAATAATATAATAATTGTTTCGCCATTATAATGTAATAACTTTTGTTTTGAATGAATTTTTGAATTTTTCTTTAATTGACGTATGTATATATACCATTGATTCTATAAAATCGGAATTCCATTATTCATAAAATAAATGTGCTATTCAGGTAAGCGTGCTTATCAGGTTATCTGCTTATTTGGTTATATTTTTACAGCATTTTGATCGAAAATAATTTTGATTCCAGAATTTTAATATACAGAATTTCAGTTCTCCATCATTTTGATCATACAGAATTTTAAATACAGAATTTTGAACCAAAAGAATTAGGCTGGACAGAATTTTTTTTTTGATTTTTACAGAATTTTCATCCAAAAGAATTTTGAAAAGCAGAATTTAGTACCTCTCCCGTTATTTTTTAACTATCTGTATGCCTATTAGTAGTTAATTAAATTAATGGTCGAAATGAAGATAGTCACCAATTACCACATCTATCTAGTATCTACAGGCGATACACCCGTTTTAAAGTAAATTAAAGATCGAAACAACACAAGTTAAGTGACAGCATTTATTTATTCTAATATTTCATAACAATTTTTTTTTCTTAAATTATTGTAACTATTATTATTAATTAATGAAAAATTTGCATAGAAACAAACCCACGACTCAGGCATGGATAAATGTATTTTTTTGATTTGATGAACGAACGTCAAACTTTTGATAGCTGACGTGTTTGGATTCTTCTGCACGACTTGCCAACTAACTAAAGATGTGTTTCTGGGAGTTTGATAAAAATGAGGTTTTATTTTAAATCATTACCAAATTACGTTACTAAGGGTGTACATGTGTTTTTTTTAGAATATTTATTGCTAATAGCAAAAATTTGGTGCATTATGCTTAGCAAAATCTGGGAGAAAGTTCAAATTTTGTATTCAATAATTGGACATTAGTTTTAACAAACGCACATAATTTTCAATCTCACTTTATATACAGCCTATATTTTTATCCATTCTATCCATCCGTCCTACATCCATCGCCTTTATTTCATTTATCTGTAGTCTTACCAAATTTCGTTAGTAATTTTTCACAGAGATTTTCTTCTGGTATGTGCCGCTTTGGAAGAGTTTTTGCTTAATTTAATTCGAATAAATTTTAAAAGGTTTTCACTTTTCTATTGCAGAGAGGCTCATCATCTCACTTACTTTTATTTTGAGCAGTACTTTTATAAGTTTTCCAAATGTTTCCAATTTTCTGCCTTTGTACTGTACCTACTCTTTTATGTGCATATTAAAAGTCATCTTTTTGGATCATCATTGAAGTTCACGAAGGCCAACACTTCAACTGACAGCACTATTAAAATATAACGCGAGCAGGAGGTACGTACATACATACATACATGTTCATTTGTGTATGTATGCTGCTAGGAAAGAAATTTGTTAACATCAATTTTAACTTTTTGCGCAACGAACCGTTCATTGCCATTGAAAGATAAGAAACTCTTCAGTAAATTCTCGACTTTTTAATGACAACGCTCTCATAAGAGGAGCCAGTACTTTCATTCAATTTGTTAGGCAAAATTTGCTAATCAAGCGTCACATGCGATTGACAGTCAATGGCGCTGGATTAATTTTGAACTACTCGGGTCAGTGAAAGGGAACTAGACGACTAAGCGAAATTTACAAAGTGAGCTGCATGAGTTTTGAATTCAATGAGGTTTTAGTGCAAGTATGTATGTATGTACATCGAAAAGTTATGTATGAGTTAATAAATATATATGTACGGAAATAGTTAATAGTTAGTTGCCATAATTAATGATGAAAATAGAATATTTTCACTGCGCAGTGATCCTGATAGTTGGGTGCTCAGAAGTAATTAAAATTAAGCCTAGCACGGTCATTATTCATAAATCTTAAATTTTAGATAGACATAGAATACTAAAGTTACTCATACGCCCTGTACGATGTACCAATTGATTGCCTGTTCTACATATTAAGCTTTTGATTTATTTGACTTTCATCGTATTTATTTTAAAATATCTTTAAAAAACTCCCAGCACGTAGCAAAAGAATCACATCAAATCCACTTGTTTGCATAGAGAAAAGTTGATAAAAAAAAGCAAAGCAAATTCAGGTGAGTTTCTTGTTTCACAATAAGTCTAAAGTACACTAAAGTGGGAAAGTAACTTGAGTGCCCGCAACCGCGATTTTTTTTTAGTTATTTTTTTTTTTGTTTTGCTACTTTTGCAATTTGCTGGTTCTTTTCACTCAGCTTGATACGCTACTCTCGAAGGCTAAGAAGGGTTGAACTTAGTAAAATCAACATTGGTTGTATACAGAATTGTCGAAGAAGATGGGAAAATTGCAGCAAAGTGATGGTAGAAAACTACAACTGCTAACCAAAATGTGCACTTTCGCCTTCTTATAATGCTACCGCAATCCCTTTCAACGTAGAATAAACCCAAAATCTAATAAAAGCAACATTAAATTTAACTCGTTTCAAGACGACTAGTTGTTTAAAAATACAACCTAAATCGCTACCTAATTTATTTGTAGCGTAATAAGTAAGTGGGCTTAATTTTAAGGTGAATGGTTACATAAATATTTGTTGTTTTGTATATTCAAAAAGTAAATTTCGAGACATTTTAACCTGTACGAAAAAGTGGGAAAGTGATCTAAAGACATCACACGCCGCACTGTGGAAAAGACCAGGTACTTGCTGGTCGAAAATGTGTAACCTTTTTGTTTTCAAAGATGTGAACCCATGCGGGGTACTTTGGGGTTTAAACACACATCAAAATCGTAAAACTGTAATACCATCTTGATACAAATTAACCTTTTTTGAAATCACTAATTACCAATTCCATGTCTACCTAATATGAAAGTTTTTCCAGTAAAATGCTCTTATTGGAATATTTATTGAACCAATTGTTTCAAAGCTATTAAAAAGAAATATGTTTAGTATGAATAGGATCTTACACATCTGCAGAAAGACTCGGAATCTCTCAATTCATTTTGGAGGCAGGTCCTCTTATTCAACTACTGCAGATATTGAAGCAGATAAATATTGTAATTAATTCGAAAATATAGATCGATTTCAGCTTGGCGGCAGAAACTTCAAGCCGTCTATTATCTTGTCTATTCAACAGATGTATTTAAATATCCGTAGCGTATTTATTATTTTCCTAGAATATTAATGCCATTAATAAGCCATATTTACATATGTAGATTATAAAAAATTTATTGAAAAACCTGCTCCGAAAACTACAAATTTTACGGGCAATATCAAAGGAGAATTTTGTTCAGGTACTCCAACTAAACCCAAATCGTAATTATTATCTTTTTTGCTAACATATCTTATATTGAAAAGTAGCATACTGTGCTTCTCTCGGCTCGTGGGATGGGGTTGGGCTGGATTTGGAGAGAATATTTGCAGTGAATTCTTGAAAATGCCATTTTGTCATTTTTTTGTTTTTTGATCGAATTACATCAACATTTCACGATTTTTATTTTTTCGATCAAAAATAATTGCAGATTTTAGATTTAAACATTTTCGATCATAATAGATGCAAAAAAATGTGTCGGATATGGCAAAAATAGCAACAAAGACAATAGTTATGATTTAAAATCACAATATATTGACCAAATGTGATCATTCAAATTCAAAACCAAGATTAACGATTATTTTTGACCGAAAAATAGAAATTAAAAATTACGATTAAAAACAAAAAACCATTTAAATAAAATATAATCAGATTTGCATATATTCGAGTTTTGTTTAAAACGGATGTTTCTCAAGGAATTTTTTTTGCCACCAAATCAAAAAATTTATTATTTTCCGCCCCTGGAATAAATTGTTTTCTTACATAAATTATTGTAGAAGCCTTTTTATCTTAAAATAAAATATTTTGAGTTAAATTTAAATATATTGTAATATGCGGTTAGCAGTATTACTGTCAGGACTAAAACTTGCTTATGCGCGAACGAAAAACTCAAACTCGACCGGCCGCTTCGTGTAGCTTTCAAAGAATGACTTTATTTCTTTTTCTTCTTTTTACAAGATGGTGTTCTTAGACATAACTCTACAAGTCAGTGCTTACAAAGTATCACTTATCGGCTACTCTATTTAATTGGCAACACTCCACTTAAGCCTTACATACTACTACAACTCGGCCATCCTGATAACATAGAATCCCCTGATTCTACGCCGAGTGAATAACAAATAAAGTACATATACTTGTTAATATATTAGTACGAGTACATTAAATTCTTATAAACATAAATTAAATACATGCACTTATGATATATTACAATTTCTTCGTGTTTTTATAATCGAGCCATGGTTTCAGGTTTGTTATAGCCCAAACTCCTTGGACAAGTGACCGAAACAGTTGCAGTTGAAACATTTTGTCGAGCTCTCGCCCGTCACCTTTGGTGGGCGTAGTTCGACCGCGTGGAACGCTGCCACTAGATCGTTGGCCGTTTTGCAGCTTTGTATTTTGGCCTGCACCTGCAGCTGCCAGTCTGGAATACCGTCGACTATGTACTCTACCAACTCCAGGTCGCTGATGGTAAGGGCGTTGCTCAGTAACCGTTTCTCGTTCACGTAATTTCCGAACGTTTCTCCGGCTCTCCACAATCTCTTCTCGAACTTGCGTCTGATATCCAATGTGCTTTCCCTGACGGCAAACGCTGCTGACATTTCGTCCAGTATCTCGGCCAACTTCTTTGCAAACATTTTGTTTGAGTTGTACCACGTCACTGCCGCCCCCTTTAATTTCAGCCGGAGGACGACGCTTAAAACTTCATCGCTCACCTTTAGAGCCGACTGGGTGTGAAGAAGTTGCGAACGCTACATATGGAAACCCTCGTCGCCGTCGTAATCACCTATCAGCTCCTTTAGTGTTTCGATAGGTACCTCAGATACCGCGTTGTGTGTTGTAGCTGCCACTGCCACTGACGCGTTCTGCTTTTCCAGGCTCAGCTGTAGCTTGAGAAGCTCGATTTCCTTCTCTAGTATCTTCAACTTCAGCGTTTCTGTTTCGCTCGCCTGTATTGAAGAACCGCAATCAATACTTTGTACGTGCTGTACCTCGGCCTCGACCGGGACTACACGCCTGTTATGTGCACGTACGGTGTTACCGTTTTCGTTGCCGTTGTTTGCGAAGGCGGCGTCGCCGTCACTGTTGGCGCGCACGTCGCAGTTGCCGTGCATGCCGCTGCCGCGCATTTCGTTGCTGCGCATGCCGTTGTCGTTACCGTGCATGTCGTTGCTGCGCATGCCGTTGTCGTTGCCGCGCATGTCGTTGCCGTGCATGCCGTTGTCGTTGCCGCGCATGTCGTTGCCGTGCATGCCGTTGTCGTTGCCATTGTCGTTGCGATTTAACTCGTTGTCTGTAAATACGCCGTTTGCACCGTTGCTACTATGTGCCCCGTTGTCATTATGTGCGCTGTTTGCGCAGTTACCGTCGTTGTCGTTTGCGCCGCTGCCGTCGTTTGCGCCGATGCCATCGTTTGCGCTGCTGCCGTCGCTGTCTAAGTTCGCAACGCTGTCGTTGCCCTCGTCGTCGTCTTCGTTTGACCGGGTGCTTTTTGCTCGTGCACCTGGGCACAAACCGCGTGCTTCAGCGGACAAATCGCTGAGCCTTGCCGCCAACGATGCTTTCGCCCTGCTGGCGTTAAGCCCTACGGCCGTACACCAGGCTTTGAGCTGTAACAGCAAATATTTTTCAGCGTTTATCGCGTCTTTATTCATTTTTTTACTTTCGGTTGCGTTTTCTTTGAAATGTAGGATGGTGACTTCGAAGACCACTTCTGATGTAATATGCGGTTAGCAGTATTACTGTCAGGACTAAAACTTGCTTATGCGCGAACAAAAAACTCAAACTCGACCGGCCGCTTCGTGTAGCTTTCAAAGAATGACTTTAGTTCTTTTTCTTCTTTTTACAAGATGGTGTTCTTAGACATAACTCTACAAGTCAGTGCTTACAAAGTATCACTTATCGGCTACTCTATTTAATTGGCAACACTCCACTTAAGCCTTACATACTACTACAATATATATGTATAATATATAAACCAGATTTATATTGCCTTGTATTTCAATAAAAAAAAAACCAAAAAGAATAGTATGACATTTTAATTTCTTAACGAATTATATTAAAAACGTATGAAATTTATAATACATAGAAAATGCATAAAAGACCTGCCATATTCTTTAATACGCCACCCTGCTATATTTAGAAAAGTGACTTTAATTGTAAATTATTTGTTGGGCTTTAGATAACCACAGAAATTTTTGTTAAACTAAAACCAAATATATTTTTTTCTATTATGCACAAACTTTATCTGCTGACCTTCTGGTGTAAAGCAAAGGTTATTACATAGATGAACTTCAGACGTTGGCCTTAAATAAACAGGGCTTCATTTCTGCTTCATGTGCCACTTAATGTTTTTCGCAAAATATTCGCCATTTATGCAAAGCAACGCCTCACTGCTTAGATGAACGCGTAGGCAAGAAGAGAGGCAGCAGGACGTGAGAATGGTTACCGTGCTCAGTAGGTCAAAGTTTCTGCATGCGATGCCACTGCAAGTATTTTTGTATTTCACTTCTTCATAGCTTCATAATTCAAGTTTACAAAGAAAAGTTTGTGAAGCGCACCACAGCTTCTAAAGTGAGTGCGTCCAATGAACAAATGAACTTGCGATCATTTACAGTTGCACGGTATATTAAACACACAGATTGGATGCGAGACGGTTGCTCAACCAAATTTATGTAGGTTAGATTTGTTTTGAAGCAAAGTCAAATTTAATGCAAACAAATTTAAGGAGCATTTAATAGTGATACGTGAAAATTTGTTGTTGTGAAGCGTAACGGTTGGTATAAAAAAATGCGGGACACTAAGGATGTAATTGATATGAGAATGTGTAAAATATCGAGGCCTAACTAAACACACCTTGTTACAAAGAAAGATGCCCAGCTCTAACCGCAAAGAAAAAACGTTAGCGACATTTTGTTCAAAATTATCTTTTTGGATGTTCCTAGAGCTTCCAGATCTATTTCTACATGAAAAAAAATTTTTTTTTTAAATGTTGCTTACATTTTTTGGGCGTTTATAGCCCACAAAAAATTTTGCGTATATTTAGAATATCTCCAATGCGCGTTAAATCTAATACCACGTATGATAAGTGAAATAAAACGCTGTACACTTAATTATCCAGTGACATCTTACTTTATGCTTTTAAGGTAAGTGCAATAATAACACAGTGTGACACTCAAAAATACCTGGGAAGTGATGTTATTTTTATTGTAGGTCTTATCGAGTAGAACGGGAATCCAATTTTGGAATTTGTCAAACAACCCCAAAATCTCGACTTAACCTTAAAAAACCTTCTTAGCCCATATCTTAACCGATTTTCATTATAAGAACGGTTTAAAAAAGAAGAAACAGACCTTTTGAAAGATATATAGACGTCTTAATAAAGCTGAAGAAATTTACTTGTTTTTGCCCAACAAACTTAAATTTTGCTACCCTTTTTCTTCTTTTTTTGAATTTGGAGATATTTTCACACACTATTTTATAAAAACACAAAATGAGTTTTGATTAGATTCAAAGAGTATGTTTAATATCGAGTTCAACGAATGTTTCTTTTAAAAAATCGGCCAAAAATTAACTGAGTTATTTTGCTTTTTATAAGAACGAAATTTTTGCAAAAATTTGCTTCTGTTGTTCCCAAGGAAATTATCACTTAATTTTTGAGTTTTTACTCAATTTTGAAGTCTTTATAAATTTCCGTTATACTGAAGTGCACGTGTTGTTTATCTTTTGTTGTGTTTGCTGTTAAATTGGATAAAAATCGGGGTGAAGTAAAACTAAAATGTGCGATAAGCGTAATAAGTTTTGCTACATTTGTGGCTTATTTACGAATACAAGTCATCGGCGTGATTTTAAAAATAATATTGGTGTCGTGCTCTCATCTCTGAATTATTTTTCACCTACTACATTAAAGTCTAGTTTAATATTAGGTTAAAGTCAAGCTAATTTAATATTTTTATTCTTCCTGGCGCGGCTTGTATTTTGGCTGAAAGTGAAAATTCTAAGCTAAATGCTTAAAACGTTCCAATGATATAAATTAATATATAGAAATGCGTATGTTATAAGAGAAACAAACAGTGGGAGGAAATATCTTTTCACATTCCGAGCATGAGCAGATGGAATAAATGAAATCACTTAATTTATGACAAGTTTTTTCATCTTGAAATTCAGAAAAAAATTGCATAAGAAAGATTTTTAAGTATAATGGTATTTTATTACAAGAGTACGAGTGAAGTGCTTTATTTATCTGTTCAATTTTGATTGAAATGTGTTTTTTTTTCATTAACCTTCAAACAGAGCATTCAAAGTAAGTTTTATGTGTATGGATTTTCGTCGAGTAACTAATTAAGAACTAATAAAAGTTCAATCATTTTTATAGCTAAATTAAAAGGTGGGTGAAATGTTCTCTGTGTTAACATATCACGTGTTGGTAATTATTATCGAAAGAAGCCAAATATGGAATTACGGAAATTATTGAAATATATAGCTTCTTTTTTGTCAATATTTTTCTTATTTGAAATTTCCGAGAGTTCAATCTAGAAAGATATATATATATATATGTATATATATATATAAATTGAAGACTTGCACTTTAGAAATCAAATTGTAAATTTTATTTTTTGCATTAATAACAAAAATTATACTTATTGTAATTGAAAATTAACTTACTTCTCGTATGAATGATAAATGAAAACTACTACGATAATAATCTGATAATCTGCCCTGCATAGCACTACCAACTAAATGTGCGCTCTTAATTGGATATACTCGTATGAATATCGATGAGTAAATTGCCCTCTGATTCATTTTTTATGTGCGAATAATTGTCACTAAAATTGTGATAAATGCTGGAAATTCAACGAAGAACTTTGAGTTATTAAAATCGAACATTTCATTGGCAGATACGCAACTGTTTTTTGTTCATGTACTTTTATTCATACACATACATACATACATTCTTATATATGTACATACATATAATGACACTCTCCCCATTACCATGCAGAAAAACTTACACATTCTGAGCTGGGTTAGAATCAATTTGCTTAGCCGCACAACTAGTCAGTTTTCTGTTAGCTTTTAACGTAAGCGAAAACAGCGCAAGACGAGAAAGTGTAATTTTTCTTTCGGAGTTTTAAATGATTGGTAAATATGGTAGGAATAGAAAATCTTAGCATGTGGCATGTCTGAAGACTTATGAAAAAGATATATACATATATAGCTGTGTGACTGGAATTCTGTGCTGGAGCAAAATAAATTTGATAAATAAAATAATTAATTATTATATTATGTTTGGTCTGTATATGCTGGAAACAAGTGTAATTTTATTGAGCTCGAGTTCAGTTTTGTTTAGAGAAAACCACAACAACTATTTTTCAAAGTGGTAGTCATAGAAGTGACAACTGCTATTTCGGATATCATCACCTCCTTATTAGACTTCTTTCTAACCGTGTGAAATTCGTTTACTTTCTCATTATCCCCATCTGCACGGTTAGCGTGGCTCAGTGGTTGAATGCTCGCCTAGCAACTCTGAGTACCATCGTCAAACCTTGGTAAAGTCTAGAAAGAAACACTAAAAATGAGATAGATTGTCTCTTAACGAAACTTGATAAGCGATAACAGAAAATCATGCCGATATAAATCAGCTTATTTAAGACGATCTGCGTTTTTCGCCGCTGGGTATTTGTGTAATAAAATAAGGTCGAATCTAACAAAAAAGAAGAAACTTTACCTTAAAAATAAATACGGAGATTTTATAAATCGAATGGTAGTTTTTACATATCAATTTTGAATATAACTATGTATAGCAAATAACCTGAAGTCCCTAATTGCACTGTAGATAAAAGCAGAGTGATCAGTGTGCACATCAGTAGCATAGATTTTTATTGATCCGACCTATTTTATTTGACTTGTCTACTTCGTTTTTAGATATTTTTTTTGCTTTAGATAACTCTGCTGACTTTGGTCGCATGGATGAATATTGGATAAATAAAGGCAGCCGTGTGCCGGGGCGTATGGGTAACATTTTGGCATGAAAGAGAAATAAGTTAATTCATTTAATACTCAAAAAATTGATATAAAATTTACAATTGAAAAACTCGCCTAAATGACCTAATCTAGAAAAATTATAAGCACCAAGGAATTCAGTGTGCTCGAATTAATTATGCCTTGTATCTAAAGTTGTTGTTTAATTCTCTGATGAGCTAAGTGTAATTAGCCTCTTCTTTGGATATGGCATTGTTTTAGGGAAATCTAACTTTTAGCTGTTGGGTATAAATGTTAAATTTTGCCACACACACACACACACACACGGATGCAAAAGTTCAATATGTCCTCTGGCATCGAAAATGAAATTGGTGGTACATTCTGCTTGTAGCTGTGTAGTGGCTTGGCAAGCACTTTTATTAGCACGTTAAAATGAGAGCGAACATGTTTAAAATAAATATCAATAAAACTGCGCGGAAAATGCAAATAGTTTATACAATAAAATAAACATGAACTCCCGCAAAGTCAATATAACCCGTTACCATTTTTAACCTGAATCTTTGACCTCGTCGCAGCTGAGCCAGTTAACGGCGAATGAAAAAAAGTCGAATATGGTGAAGGAAAGTGTACATTTAATGGAAAATGTGCATACACATATGAGCACAGTTACATACCAACACTCACACATACATTTGCGCTTACATAGAAATTACGAATAAAAAGCTATGTACAAAAGTTTTATACAAAATATTGGCACACAACGTGGTAAGCTGCTGGAACAAAATATTTTTTGGAAAATGTGTGAACTGCAAGATGAAAATCAACATCGCTACAGGACCTCAACTACACACACATACATACAAGCATAGAATTATATACACTAAGGTGATTCTGTTTATTTTATTTCCGGTTTTCTAAAATCGGGGTCCAGTCTAATGTGAGGTTAGTGCAAACAAAAATTTGACAAAACGTTCAACTCGATACATTGAAAATTGCCATGTCACACGCATTTTGAAGTTTGTTGGAAGACTATTAGGACAAAATGAAAAGAAAAACGCTCGCAACTACTTAGAGTGATCCGTAGAGAGGTAAATATATGAACAACCCTATTGAGTTTGTGTTTTCTATCCATTTTCAAAATAAATTAAAGTTGTATCGACAACCCTTCATGGGATGTCCATACGAAAATAACTGAATTTTCTCAAAAAATTCAGCAAAATAGAGAACATTGAGGTTGCGGATCGAGAACTCAAAATATTTTGTACCAGAAGCAAGCCGTACTGTTTCGGTTATAATCAACAGTGGGCTGACAATTTTCGAAAACTTAGTCATCGCTTGATATCTGCTTTAATGACCAATTAATATTAATTGAAAAAAAGAACGCTGCATTGCGATCAACAAATGTTAGACACTCCAAAATTAGATTTTGGAAAAGTCAAAAAACTTTGCAAGGGCAATTTCTCCAACTACTGGTAGAATGAAATCGAATTCCAGCCATATCTTTTGAAACAAAATATTCAAATACCTTTGAATTTGAGGTAGCTGCAGCTTTACTTAAACAACTTTCAGAAAGAGACTTACTGTATCTGCCGTGATGAGATCACATCTATGGATCGGTACTAAAAGCAGTGTTCGAAGATAAAATTGGGGAAACTTTTGCACCAGATGTCTCTCTGTTTCACCGTTTCCCGTGAAAATGGGAAAACATCTTTCGAAACGACTTCGAAACTGAATTGCTGAATAACTGCGTCTAATGCAACATTCCTTTACAAAAAAGACAACGACGCCACAACGATAAAGAATATTTTTATCTAGTTACTTTATTCTTTGTCGGTGGGTTATGCGATTAAAATTTTAAAGAACTAATACATATTCCCTATGCTCGTTAGATTTCTAAGGCGATTACTATATGCATTAAATTCTGGAGTATTTTCCCGAAGCTGTTAAAGCGCCGAATGGGGATTCCAACTTTTTGAAAGAACTTCGCTCATATGCAGACTGGGGTCACAAATTGTCGAAAACAACAATAACAAAGTTTTATCAGACATGTGGTATCTGGCGGTGGAGGCTGTAGCTCTCACCTTCTTTGAATCTTTAAGGAAATAGAAAAGCAACTTCGCCAAGAAAGTGAAGAAGAATTTGAAGAAGGCACTGGAAGAAAGGATAGAACGACGATATATACGATGGGCCTGAAGATGTTGAAGATGCTATCCGTAGCAGGATTAATATTGCAATTTTTGTTGAATGTCTTGAGCATTTTGGTGACTTGGAAAACAAAAAAACTTTTTCTCAGGCTTCAACTTTCCCCGCGAATTTATACAGTAGCGAACCGGAGACGTGGTAATAGCGCGAGTATTATCAGAAAGTATTGAAAATTGCCGGGCAAATTCTCATCGTAAATGACACCACCAAAAGAGGCGTGAAAATGATGGAGGATTATAATAAAGTATTGAGCAGGGGTGAAGAGGAGAAGCAATATTTTATCCAAGTTATCGCAAAAAATATTCTTTTTTTTTTTGGTATGGATGTTAAGTTTTTTATTGAAAGGTATTGGATTTATAAAAATAATGATGGTTTTTTTTTTACCTCTCAAAGGATGGCTCCTGGGTAGTTGCGTGCTTTCTTCTTTCCATTTTGCCCAAATTCCGCTCCCACTAACTTCAAAGCGCGTGTGGGACGGCAATCAAACTATCGAGCTCCAATTTTACTAAATTTTTTTAATCTCCAACCTAATATAAACGTATATGAAATTGTACGTATGTAGTAATCCATACTTGGCAAGTAGTGTGTTAAATTTGTTTATATTGTTTCTTTAAATATTTACCTGCTTTTTTGTTCAGTGCGGTAGATTCTCAACTTATGTTAGCAAGTGCGAGGCCATCACGTTCGTTATGTACTGATGGCTTAAAGTAGCATTTCAATTAATGCGAACTTCGTCCATTTCCACATTTGCACATTCTAATCTGCATAGCGGCTAAGCAACGTTTGCAATAAAGTTCGAAACGAACACATTAAAATTTTTGTGTGTTTTAACTCAGTGGATTTCGGAAATGCTTCGATTCGTATTGCTAAGCAAAATATCTATCTCTATAGCTTCTATCACTTGTAAATTTAGACGAATTGTTCATTTGAGAAATTTGGAACTAGGGAAAGTTTTTAGCGGGATTTTTTTATTAAGCCTTAAGTTGCTTTCTCGCGAGCTAATGGCTCTTCACAAATATTCACTAAGTTTTATTTAAGGACATCCGCGCACTACATTGAACTTTTTTGAACTTTGTGTGTGTTTCTTCTGTTAAAGACGTTAAAACCCGGCCTGCTAATGAATTTGTAATTGTTACTTGATTTGCTCTTGTATTTGAAACCAATTTTTTCCACATCCACATTGCGTAAATGGAGATGTCTCTGCCATCAGAGCATAAACGTGTTGAACAAATTGAATAAAAATCATTATTGTTACTGAATCGTAGAAGAAAGTAAAAGTGTTTGCAAATGTGTGAGCGGCAGCGGCGTTTAATTAAGTTGTGAGCAAAAAAAAAAACTGAACATGGAAAAGGCTACTGAAGTGGGATAATTGGCAGCTGGCCACTTCTGGCATATTTCGTGTCTGGCTGAAAGTAAGGGTCACTTTTACATTTCCCAGCTACATATTTACTTGTACGACCGAGTATGTGATGAACGATTGTACACAACGCATTAGCATTGTATGCGCATGTAGTGGTGTTGGTTGTATTAACGCTGGGCATCTGTTTTGCGTGTCATAGCGAATGTACTGAATGGTAGAATAATGAAGAGAAGAGTGTTGTTGTTGTTGTTGAATTCTATGCAATTTCCGGTTGATACCATCAACCTATAGTGCAGGTAGTTTATACGTTTCATGTTGATGAGCCTTTTGTTGAAAGCTGGCCACTGGGCACTGGTTGTCGGTTTCAAAAATACCAGAAATGGTGGTGGCCCTGGCAGAAGTTTTGAATATAGCACACCATAAGGTAGGCTATGTAAAGAGATGGCAATGCAATTGTTTGCCTGTTAAAAACAATTCAATTATAATTTTTGGGGATCATAGCTACGTAGTTATTGTAGATGCTTTTGGAGGTAGTTAAAGTGCGATCCTGAAGAGAGGAATATACTAACTTATTACTTTTTTTAAGTAAAGAATAATGAAATCGCTGGAGCTACCAGAGAGCAAGAGATTTGCCAAATATTGGAGATACCCCTTAAAAATAACGCAGACTTCTACTCCGCTTCATAGAAAATATTCTAGAAAAAGTGTCACAATATATTTTCTAGTATAGCCAGTATTGCTTTGCATTTAACTTTTTCTAAACAGCTGGCTATGCATTTTAAAAATACTTTTTCCACCGGTATTGTAATATTTGATTCAACTTATTAAGTAATTCGCATTTGATTTTGCAAATAAGTAGTTGGAAACCATCCAAAAAACATTTTCGAAATAAATATTTTTTGAACCATTTTCGTTTGACAATCATATTACCGTACCTAATTTATATTACTAGTTTAATTGCATTTAGTAATTCGTTCAGTTGGAAACCCTCTTCATTTCGTATAACCTCTTCACTTGTATTGCAATATTTTATTGAACATTTCGTGCTCTATTTTTTTATCAGATGGAAACTTCCCTGAAAATAGTTTCAAACCCCTTTTTCATTTGACAGAAATTTTACAGTGTTTCATTGATGTTACTAATTTAATCGAATTAAATTGATCTTGGTGGCAACCCTTTTCAAAAATATTTTCCTATAAGCATCTAGTTTTCCACCGAAAATTTAATATAATACTAAACTTATTAATTAAATCGTGTTTGAGTTTTAAGGAGATGGCAACTTTCTGCGGTCTTGCAGTATAGTCGTTTGAGACACAGTTTTCAGAATGTGTGCAGTTAATATTGTGAATTTAATAGAATTTAATTTTTCATATATGTAGGTGCCAACTATCTTCAAAAATATTTTCAAAATTAAGATTGCTTAAAACTCTAAAGATTGACATCAATATATTATTCCTGTTGATTTATTCATTGAATTTACTTTACCGCATTAAATAGATGGCAACTCACTTTAAAAAAAATATCCTATAGCTTAGACCAACTTATGGAAATCGGTCCCCAACAACTCATTATCGAATTTAAAGTCATTTTCGATAGTTTAAGAAGAACCAAACCAAATGAGATTTCAGACATGTTGGCCCTATTTCGTGCGATTTCTTTCATTTGGTGGTAGAGATTATAAATCGGCCAGAAACCATTTATACGATGGCAAGCTGATGATATCGAACTAAACAATCGTGTTGTTAGTTTGGCCTTTTCTAAGCTGAATAAAAAATCAAAGCGAATTTATCTGGAAGGTTTACATCATAACTAGTTTAGGTAGTCTCGGCTGAACACCCATATCACTGCTTACAGTTATAATTTAGAAAAGATAGAAGACGTCGTACCCTTAAGAACCACCATTAGCCCCAATGAAGGGGATTCCAACCTTGAATGAGGGATTTGTGGTACACGGAAAATATCCGGTTTTAGATCTTGCTGTTTAAACGGTTTATTTATTAACCTGAATAAAACCTCGCGATTAATCGCAAACCGGCTTCGCATTATTGTAAAAGCAATAAAAAAATTTCTTGCAATAAGTGCTACTTTAGGCTGAGTAGTAACGCCGGCCTTAACGAATGAAAATCCCACTTTACAAGCCACATAATTTCTTCGGAATATTTTATGGTGAAGAAGAAAATATAAGGGGTGGTTAAATTTTAAGGGCCCATTGTTGATTTTGAATAAAACACAAATTATTTTGGAAATTATTGTAATTTCTTTTTATTATGATAACATGGTGTGGCTCAATTATGTATGGAACAAAACATCGGCCAAATGCCCCCCGCGAACTCGGCGGCACACCTCCATCCGATGGTCCAAATTTTCGATGACGCTGAGGCATAATTGAGGTTCTATGCCGTTAATCTCATCCTTTAGCTCTTGAGTTGTTGCTGGCTTATCGGCGTACACCTTTTCTTTCAAATAACCCCAAAGAAAGTAGACCAACGGTGTCAAATCACATGATCTTGGTGGCCAATTGACATCGCCACCACGTGAGATAGCACGGCCATTGAATTTGTCGCGGAAAAGAGCCATTGTTTCGTTGGCTGTGTGGCAAGTGGCACCATCCTGTTGGAACCACATATCGTCCACATCCATATGTTCCAATTCGGGCCATAAAAAGTTCGTTATCATCTCACGATAGCGAACACCATTCACAGTAACTGCCTGACCGGCCTCATTTTGGAAAAAATACGTCCCGATGATGCCGCCAGCCCATAAACCGCACCAAACAGTCACTCTTTGTTGGTGCATTGGTTTTTCGACAATCACTCTTGGATTATCATTCGCCCAAATGTGGCAATTCTGCTTATTGACGAATCCACTCAGGTGAAACTGTGCCTCATTACTGAAGATGATTTTCTTCGAAAATGCACGATATGCATTTTGATTTGAACGTCCATTTCCATAATAAGCCTGAGTAACTTTAACACGTTGCTCGATTGTGTATCTTTCCATGTTCAAAATGAGTTAGTCTGAAATTGAGAAATGTCAAATGAAATGCAGAAAAAAACTTGACGCTTTTATGTGGTTCACATTCAACATTGGCCCTTAAAATTTAACCACCCTTTATAACTATTTTTGAGAGTGTGGTATGTCATTTGCTTTATACACCCCTCTACTTGATACGTAATGCCTTTTAAGTGGATGGATGCATTTCAATTTTTATTTTATTTTTTTTTTTGTGTATCAAGTGCGTCAGCTCAAGAAAGACATACAAACCTCGAACTACATGCTTACTTTAGTCCTTTTTATCCACTTTCTAAAAGCTATTAACAACGTAGATTCGTTTGTTTAAATTCAATGCCATCTTTTGTTTCTTGCACTAAAACTTCTACTAGCCTTTAAGTCCCCCTAAACCTCTCTAAGTATTTCCCAAATGTTTTCACTGCAATTGATACGATTTCTCCCAGTTCCTCGCTACATTAGTTTCTTAGCCATTTTATTTCGTTGCCGCTCGCGTCTGTTCGTTGTCGCTGGTCACATTAGTTAAACTTTTTACTGCTCGACAGCTCCTTCGTCCCTCCGCTGCATTTCGAATACCTTCAAAGATCCTTTCACCACTTCAGTTGTCAACAAATAATATGTGCTCATGTAACTGTCCTAACAAATACGATTTTAAGTAGTAAGGTTTTTGTTTCGTTACTGCCATATAAAAGTTCGAGTATGTGCACTGGTGAAGCATAAAATATGTGGAGTTTTAATACATCTGTGTAGTTGCACTTTTCATTGTTGTCAGTTGGATCCGTTGAAGCTACTTGACTCGCTGTTACTTCCATTCATTTTCGTTCGAATGTATGTACGAACTTTCCGCCATTCTTCTTTTTCATTTTTCACTTTTTCAAGTATTCTGAAGAAGAAGAGAATTTTGCAAGGGAAAAGTTAAACTATTGCACACTGCAACTGTACCATCTGCGCATTGTGAGTTCCATACATCTATAAAAAGTTCAAAACAGCATTGTAAAAGCTAATGCTAGACATCTATGCTTTAGTATTGTGTATCACTTTTTATTTTTTTTTTATTTTCGCCCAATTTTGTATCATTCTTAGACAAGCAGGTTTTTATTTTCTCGCTTTTTCCCCTGGTATTTTCACGCTTTCTGTAGTACTCAATGGTCTAGCGTTAACTGGCAGCTTTTTAGTTTGCCACATAATCACAATACACACATTCATACACACAAGAATATTTGCTTTATCAGAAAGAAAAATGTACGCAATCATTTGTATCCGTCAATGAATGTGTGTCTATGCTCCCTTTTTCATTTGTTCGTTCTGTGGATTCTGGACTTCAGCGGCATCCTGAAAGCTCGCAAAAGAAAGTACGGAATACAAATCCCTCATACAAGCCAAGAGCCTTATTTAGTTCGATTTTAGTGATAAGACTTATTTTAAACTTTTTTTCTGCCTAAAAAGTTTGCAAACTGCATTTAATTTTATGGGCTTTCATTACATTCCACCATGCACCGCAATGGTTTTGGAATAATATATCTTGAAATGTTCTTGGGGTTTCTTGCTCATAGCCAAAACGATAGTAGAATTAGACCACAAAATACGAAAAATGTGCGGAAGCAGCTGTAATTGAGATGAGATTTTCCGTTACATTGTCAATTAATTTTCTCATCCAAAGTTCATAGTAAAGGCTGGTTAAATTTTAAGGGCCAATGTTGAATGAGAACCACACCTAACGTCAAGTTTTTTTTCTGCATTTCATTTGACATTTCTCAATTTCAGACTAACTCAATTTGAACATGGAAAGATACACAAGCAGGTTTTTAAGGTGTTAAAGTTATTCAGGCTTATTATTAACAGTGGATGGTCAATTTTCGAAGAAAATCATCTTCAGTGATGGGGCACATTTTCACCTCAGTGGATTCTTCAATAAGCAGAATTGCCGCATTTGGGCGAATGATAATCCAAGAGTGATTGTCGAAAAACCAATGCACCTACAAAGAGTGACTGTTTGGTGCGGTTTATGGGCTGGCGGCATTATCGGGCCGTATTTTTTCCAAAATGAGGCCGGTCAGGCAGTTACTGTGAATGGTGTTCGCTATCGTGAGATGATAACGAACTTTTTATGGCCCGAATTGAAACATATGGTTGTGGACGATATGTGGTTCCAACAGGATGGTCCCACTTGCCACAGAGCCAACGAAACAATGGCTCTTTTGCGCGACAAATCCAATGGCCGTGCTATCTCATGTGGTGGCGATGTCAATTGGCCACCAAGATCATGTGATTTGACACCGTTGGACTACTTTCTGTGAGGTTATTTGAAAAAAAAGATGTACTTCGATAAGCCAGCAACAATTCAAGAGCTAAAGGATGAAATTAACGGCATAGAACCTCAATTATGCCTCAGCGTCATCGAGAATTTGGACCATCGGATGGAGGCGTGCCGCCGAGGGCGCGGCGGACATTTGGCCGATATTTTATTCCATACATAATTGAATCACACCATATTATCATAACAAAAATAATATACAATAATTTCCAAAATAATTTGTGTTTTATTCAAAATCAACATCGGCCCTTAAAATTTAACCAGCCTTTACTAAGTACCATTAAAGCTTTTGAGCTCGAGTAATATTATTGCACGAAATATATGAAGGTGTGGGTTGCTAGGTTATCAACTACTACATACAATATGTAAGTGTTCAAGACTCATCGGCAGAAATATAATCGATCCGATTTTGAAAAGTGCTATCAAATTATATTATCATAGCTAAAAAATGATGATGTCAATCTAAAAAGGATTAGATCTCTGAAGCAATAGCTATTGGCCGGGTAAATTCTGGGTCATTCCGGCAAGTCGAGGTTATCAAAACAGGACCTGCTTGCCGAGAGAAGCGAAAGTTCCGCGTCACTCTGGCCCAACTACGACCTAAGTACTGTAGGAGGCTCAACTCTCTCCCGATGACAAACTACAATCTTTCAGTCTCTCATCATGCCCGTACTATTTGAAGACGCAGAAGTAGGGACGCTGTTAACATCGGATGAAGTGACTCTTGGAATGTTCGAGAGAAAAATTCTCTGAAAGTTTTTTGGACCTTTAATTCTTTGCGATGCCGAATACCGCAGACGATGTAACGATGAGCTGTATGAGGGCCATAGACATAGTTCATCGGAATAAGATTCAACGGCTCCGTTGGCTTGTTCACGTCGTACGTATGGAAGAAAATGCTCTTACCCTGAAAGTGTTCTACGCGGTACGCCCTAATTGAGGCAGAGGACGAAGGAAGTCTACTTTGAAAATACCTGTTGGAAAAAACCTTGGCCTAACTTGGTGTATCCAGTTGACATCAGCTAGAAAAGCAATGCAACGACTTGCGTGCAATATTGGAATCACTCAAAATCTTCTAGGCGATTATATCGCCCAAACAAGAAGACGAAGGTCCTTGCAGTTATCGGATAATTGCTTTGCAGTTCCGCTAACTATCATTTGCTACTTTAAAAGGCCTATCGGGAACAAGCAGCATGCAAATTTCTAAAGTTTTACTTATAACATCTCTTATATCGTCAACGGAACGTTTACTGTCGAGTCGCACGAGTTCATCGACATTCAATTCCCGTCTATATCGCAATGGCCTGGAAACCATATCACTTTTGTATTCAATGACTCAACAAACGCGTTAAGAGATGTGTAGCACTAGTTGGCTACCAAAGAAGTTGCCAACTGCTCTTTGAGGGATTTTAATGCTGTCTGGCTGGCCATAATTATTTGCGACTCTTTCAATTGCCTTCAATTCCTCCAGAAAAATATCTACAGTGGTTCGGAAGATGGAATCTAATAGAGATTTTCAGACCCATCCTCGGGCTGTGAGGCATCTGTTTATTCCACGATGCACTCGCCATTTCCACTTTCTACTGCATCCTTCCGCTTAAACTGTTCCTCTGAGGGTTGAAAGGTCGGAAACGCTTTAGTGAGTGTAGTGGTCGGCACCAGTTTTAAACGCTTCGGGAGCTCCACCAGTTGTTTAGTACCAAAAGGGAAGTTCAGAAGGTCGTAACGTGGACTGACTTTTTGCGATTCGCATGATTTTGGCAACCGAAAGTACTAAATTTTTTCGTTTTTTTTATCTTTTTCATCGTTAACAAAAATTATATGCACCGAATTTGACAAATTATGTGCGAGGGCTGCGTCTTTGTTAGAATTAAAATGTTAAAAAAGGAAATGTTAGCAATAAATAATAAATTGAATTTGAAGCCCCTCAGTTTAGCATAGAATTTAGGAAAAGAATAATGTAGGATTCTTGAACTCCCTTCTCCAAAACCGCATGCCAAAAATTGTGCAGAATGTTATTTGAATTGTTCGATACGTGCATTTGTGCAAACCATAGGTATGTATATATTTTGTTTATATGTATTTGTTTGTATGTGTGGATGTGTATTGTACATTTACAGCTTTTGAATAAATACATGTTAGACTTGCTGTTTTTTTTTTTGCATGTTGGTATATATGTATGTTGCAGGTTTTATTTATGGTATTTACAAAATATTTTGAAATTTGTTTTCAACTTCCGTTTCGTATTGTTTGTGTGCGAAGCAATTTGCTTATTGCTTTTCCTAGATTTTATATATTTTGAGCATTGAATATTTATTTATTTTTCTCAACCAATTGCCACAAGCAGCTTGGTTCTAAAAGGTATGAAAAAAGGCAAAGTCTTTTCGTAAGTAGAAGTTAGGTATAAAGTAATCAATCTAATATTTTTCAATTCTGATACTTATGTATAGAATAGCGTTCAGGAGTAATAGTCGCTTCAATTGGTTTAGTAAATGTTTAATATTCTATTGTGTTTTCCGGGAAAACTGTTTTATATATTTGTTTAGCCACTAAAAGAGCGGATTCCATTAGAGACGTTGGCGCTCGTTTATGGTCCTTGAAAAAATGTTGAACAATATATCAAATTGAATTGTATTTACAGTTACTATATTGCTGTTCTGCCGACCATCGCATGGGTCAACTTTAGAATCGCATGTTAGGATATATCTCCAAAAAGTCTGATATAATTGACTTTCGTTTTATAATAATAAAAAGAAATACCCGAGTTTGATTTCTCTAATTTATGTGAAGGGGAAAATCTTTTGCTAAAGTATTTTTTTCCATTTACCAATCATAAGAGTTACATATTTAAATATGAATATTATTTATACGAATTTCTGAGTATATGCCCTATTTTTAATTTTTTGAAAGTATTGGAAAAAACAACGTAATAAATAACTTTAGAGCTCTGAGCAATTATTTAAAAATGAACAATACCGTTTTTATTTTGCGAAACCCTGTGCATACAATGGAATGGTTAATACAAAGAATTTTGGCATAATTTTATACCACTTTATTTAGAAATATTTTGCTCCATTGTGTTTTTAGTTTTAAGTGGCCTTTTCCGTCACTTAAAATACATAGGCATACTATGTGTTTTTCATGTCCCACGGTAGCGATATTTGAACACTCTCCCTTGAAAAAAAATTGCTGAAACTTTTTTCTCGTTCATAATTTCCTAAATTTAAAATTTTCAAAAAAATTAATTTGAATTGGCTTGATTTCAGTTTTGAGCTGCCAGTTTCTTTCAATTTAACTTAGTTTCGCTTAAAATTTAAGACACATTCTACTAAAAGTTGCTGTGGCGCAATGAATGGTTTTAAATATAATAAATGCAAGTTTAATCCGCCACATGGTTTTCAATTTTAACTCAAATGTTTAAATGTGTATGTAAAGTATATATGTACATATGTACATATGTGCATAACAGAAAATTTTAAATGCTCGAAGTGCAAGTATTAACTGCTTGAATTTTTAGTAAACAGAATAGTTTATATATTTGATTTTTTTTTTTTAATTTTTATATTTCAGCCTGTGGCTCAAAGTAATAAAATTTTAACATATCACATTATTGCAGTTTACTTTCCTGTTTCTAAAAATACTGAATATGAATACAAATATATATACGAGTATTATCACATTTTATAAATTGGTGGAATAAATTTAAATATTTTACTTTTTGTTAATTGCTTCGCTGCGAAATTCATAAAACTCACACAATCCGAACAAAACAAAACAAAAAATATACATATTTTAGTTACTAATTGGTTACGTGTTTACGTTGCGTGCAAAATATTTGATTTTTAATTGCTAAGCGTTTTATTTAACTTTTGAATGTAATATTTCAGTATGATTAGGTTGACTTTAAAATCGTATTGTGCTATGTGTTTGTTTGGGAAAAAACGTTCAAATAAACAGCAGCTCAATACTATAACATTTAAAACCGATGGTTTGGAAGTAGTTGCTATATTTCATAATATATATAAATTTAGCTTGGTGCAATAAAATTGGTAATATGCATATGCATCTTTTTTATTTTCAACTTCACGTTGCACATCTAAGTCCCCAAAATATAATTTTATTTTATATAGGAAAAATTATATATGTTAAGCATCTGGTTTCCAAACTTACTATCGGAATTTAAGGAAAATCTTGAATACGATACAATTTTGAAATTTTTAACTTATGTAGTAGTATGTAATTCAATTTTCTTTTTTTTATTTGAAAGATGTTTCTTTTACCCTTCAAACAAGCAAACTAGTTTGCAAATATGTAAATCGCAGTGAAGCATTCACTTTTGATGAGCCAGTTGCCTGGCTTCCACAACGTATCCACCGACCAAATAATTGTTATTTCTGTTTGACGATTACAAAAGGATACCACTTCAAAGTAAAGTAGTGCGTATAAAAGGCGACGTAAATCAAACAGCGGAATCGGAAGTATCGCCAGGTTTAAGTGGCTTTGAATCGTCTTTTGTAGACTTTTGTGAACCTGCAGCTTCAGTATACGTTCCACCTTTAAATGGAATGAACGAACCACATTTAGTTTCTCGAGCAGAGTTTCAAGACCTTGTACGGGATTTAGAACAATCCAAAAGACATACAGAACATTTAGGTTCAAGAATGGATCAATGGAAACATTTGCAAAATGATGTGCATACAACATTTCGTAGAACAGAAGAAACTGTTGCATTTGGTTCACTATTTAGTCAAAGCACTAGATATGATAACTTGGTTTTTTGCAATGATGTAAATGCATTGGTTGAAAAATTTAGCTATAACCATATTCCACGAGATTGGCGTTTATTCATCGACGGTTCAACGAAAAGTACACTTGAGATGTTTATTATGTAATTGCATATTCTAGTTTCATTTAATTTTTAAGGTTTGAAGGCTGTACTATTACACAACACTGGCTTATATCCATCGGTCCCACTGGCTTACGCTACCGATATAAAAGAATCATATGACAGTATGGCTGAAATATTGAATGTCATTGACTACAAAACTCCCAAGTGGCTAATTGTAACTGACTTCAAGGTACTGACTATTTTAAATGGTAGGTACGCATTGTGGAAATACGAAGTATCCGTGCTATTTCTGCCAATGGGACAGTCGAGCAACTAGCCTACACTACATACAAAAGTATTGGGCTCCGCGTACATCGTTTGTAGTTGGTGAAAAAAATAGTATAAATATTCTCATTTGGACATGTTTCCATCAAATTTGGGCCAGATGAGAGATGAGCAAGGAGAACGATTCCACCAGGAAATCCTAAAGATTGAACAGCGTTATGTTGGCAAAAATACAATAAATATGCTATCTGATTACTGTTGGTCTCTTTTAAGAGATTCAAGCAGCGCCGAACATAAAAAACAAACCAAACGAAAACATTAAAAAAAAAAGACACGCTCATTTTATAAAGCGCTACTACGCTAATCTTGAATCAATTTTTATTTACTATTGCTTTTTGGAAAGCTGATTTATGTGTTTTGTTATAAAGGTTTAAAAGCCATTGTTTGTAACTTCAATATCCAATAAAAACTTTAATTTTTTTTGGAATAAAAGACAAAAACTTGGTAATTTTTCGGTCGATTTGCAAACTATTTTGCTTGTTTGAAGGGTAAAATCTTTCAAATAAAAAAAAAGAAAATTGAATTCGATCAAGAAACAAGAAAGTTATAGCATCTCGAAGTTGTAATTTTAAGAATTTCAGAGTTGTATTATATTTCTACGCAGAAAATTTAAAAACGAAGTGATGGAGAAAAACCGCAAATGAGGAAGTGTTTTATGGGACATGACGAAACTAAAAATCCATGCGACAGCCCCTGCATATTTTTTTTTTCATTTTGTAGCACTGTGTCATTTTTTAAAACAGTGTATACTACGTTGTAAATTATAAAAGCACATATTGATACATTTTCTCTAATTTATTTTTCTTTTATTAAATGTGAGCTATTTTTAACTAAACTACAGTTCATTCTCTTACAAAAACCATATACAGGGAAGTTTTAATTTATACTATTTTAAAAGATTTTCTTCAAAATTACCAACATTTTAAACAAAAGTTTTAGTTTAAATTGGCTACAAAACTGCGTACCGGAAAGTTTTTAAGAAATTCTGAATAAAAAGTTTTGAAATTATGTTGTAATTTTTTAAAATTTGATGAATTTTTTAAATTTTTGTATAAGTTTATATTATAGAATGAGATATATGTATTTTTATACAGAATTATTAAAAAAAATTAATAACCATAAGTAGCCAACTATTGTACGTAATTTAGTTTAGTTATATCCCTTACGATCTCTTGCTGATCCGTGAGCTGAATGTTTTAGAAAAAGAAAAAGTTTTGTTCAAATAAATACACAATTCTTTATTTCTTCCGAAATTTTCAGATCTTCAAATGCGTCTTTAAAAATAGTTTGGAAAAAATTCGTCTAGTGAACTATCACATTCCGATTAGTTTATCATTAGTAATTTGCACATTCGCATTAGATCCTAACATACAATCTTTTAGTGATAGAAAGTTCTTCTCAAAATATATTTTTCAATTTTTTGCAACCTATTTCTTTAGCTTTGCTTTGGTTTGTTTATTTTCCAATGTCAAAACGGTGGGCAGTTTTTTAAGGAATTGGTAACACAAAAAATGCGAAGCATGATAGCTAACATGGAGGCTAAGAAGAAGAACGGGAACAGTCATTATGTCATGGTAAATGTCACTCTCAAATTTTCAGATCTACATACATCTGTGTTCACAAAAATAGTAGCAAAATTTATAAAGTAGTTTTGGCATTTTTTTTTCTTTTCTTATTAAATATTTTGTAATTTGTATACAAATATTCTTAATCAAAGATTAAAAAAAAATATAAAAATGTAAACAAAAAAAAAATTATAAAATAATTTTCAAAGCATTTTCGAGTAAACAGATTTGTAGTCCATTCAATTTTACTTTGATACAGTGTACGCTTCAAGTGGCCAATAACTTCGGAATTTCTAAATATCATTGTGTGGAAGTCAAGTTTCATGTGCAGAATAAAAAAATCAAAAGCCTGTAAAAGTTTCAAAACTCTTAAAGCTCACACAAGTGCAGATGTACCGAATAAAAACTTTGCACGACTCACGCTATTAAGAAAATAGTAATAATTAATAATGTCCTAATATATGTTTGGAAGCACTGGAAATATTATATATATTATTATTGTATTAAAATAGGAGAAAAGGTAGTGCTAGGAGTGTACACACCCAGGAAAAAGGTAATTGAACTGACATGACATGTGTGAGATTTGAGTGTGACAAATGAATGAAAGTTTTGTCGTAGCTATATTTACATCTGCCCTTGCCGCTGCAGCTGTTGCTGATTTGCGTGCAAAGCTTTTTGCCGCCCAGCCGTGCTTTGCATCTCGGGCATAGTGCGTGACTTGCGTACAAACGAGCCAAATCAACTCATTCACAAGATGCCAATTCATTCCACGCACAAATGCAGTACCAAGTACACACATCTAAGTGTGCATGTGTGAGTGTAATCGGGTAAATACATACATATATTGTATTTTATGTGCGTGAGCTAACTGACAGGCGCAAGTTCCTTCCTCCATACAAGCTACATACAATATTATTTTTTGAACCATCGTAGCAAATATAATTTATAGGTATAATAACATAAGGCTGCACGTGTGTAGTCGTATTTAGTATGCATGTATGTGTGCAGGTATTTCATGTTGTGTGACATTAAGTATGTAAGTAGTTTTGTGACCAAAACAGGTGTATATGTAAATAATGCATTCATGTAGATAGAAACCACCGATGCTACGCATTAACTATACCTGATAAGGGTCATTCCGCAATCTTTTTTTTTATCCCCACAAATGTGAGCGTACGTAATGTATTTACCCAGCAAACATAGTCGGAGCACTCAGAATTTATGAGTCCGAAAAGAGTCATAGCATGTAAGAAATATGATTATCACATTATGATCCGGCACTTTGTGGAAATAGCAAAACATTATTATTATTATTCTTTATTACTGTTCGGGACTCAGAACTGTGAATCTGCAGAATTCATATCAGTAGCTCCCAGTTTAGTCAGACGATAGTTTAGCCTGAATTGTCCTGTAAAAGTTGCCGTAATAATACTTATGTTATTCTTTGATATGCCCGGGATTATCTGAAGCCTTTTAGTTTATAGAAATCTAAGAGAGGTCTTTAAACCTGGTATATATTTCCAGTTCAGTTTTCTGCGTACGTAGGAATCCTCTTCTTTGGCAAAGTGGTTGGTATTACCCATTTCCTGTACCGCGGAAGGAGTCTGAGCCTATAAAGGTAGTTGATGCACCCATTTTTGCGAGTTTGTTCGCAATTTCAATTTCTTCAATATCACCATGAGCCGGAACCAAGAGAACCCACACATTATTGGTCAGACCAGGTGTTTTCAACTTGCTACGGCACTCCATCGTCAGGTTTAAAGGTACCTGGAGCCATTTAAAGACCGATTGGCTGTCGGGAATTGGGGCAATGTTTCCGTTCAGGTAGTTGCGAATGGTATAGGAGAAAGCCCATCTTTCTCTAGAATATATTTCTGCCTGAAATATAGACATGCGCTTTCCCAAGCCTTCCAAGTATCTTAACTCCAGACTATATACTTCTACCCTGGTCAATGATCCATCCGTGTACCCAGGTTATAGTACGTTATATTATATGGTTCAGATATACCTAGGCAGTGTCCTTTTTGTTACGGAGTTTTCTTGCAAGTCTTTTTGTAAAGCTAAACTCTGATTGCATTGGACCTCTCGGTATTGCAATTTCGGGGTGTTATTTCGAAATGATGCCAATCATCCCCGATTTCAATTCAGTCAAATGCCTCTAGATAACCCACTTGGCTTGAGTTAGGATGCATATGGGAAGAAATGTTAGATCCATGAGAACTTCCGTACCTACTGTCGGACAGCTTCACATAGCAAAACATTACAGATTTACACTTTGTATCGAATAATATTTAATTAATTAATTATGTACATACGTACGTAGCAATATAAAATGGGAGTTTACTCGACCGGCTGCAATAGAAATTAAAATTAATTCCTAAGACACCGAAAATCTGGGTGCTATATCAGGATTTATTTTATAATTAGGTCATATAGTTGGTAAGCAAATTAAAAAAATTTAAAGGCCATTGAGAGTCATAAGTTTAAAATGAACAAGAGCGTAAGAGTCTAAGTTCGGGTGAAACCGAACATCAAATACACGGCGCGTGTTTTTATTTCAAATAACAGTACTGTTTCATTGCGATAAAATCAGTTATTTTTATATAAAAATATTAATTTCTGTTCGTTATAGACGTCAAAAGTACTCAATCGATATTTATGAAATTTTTACAATTTCGATTTTGGCTTAACTTCTACTTGCGGTGTACATCTGGTTGCTGTAACACAAATTAAGGACCTACAGTTTTACGCCGAGTCCGAACGGCGAATATTTTTTTGTGAGAAGTTTTTTTTTTCATGACAGAAATACACACAGAGGTTTGCCATTGTCAGCCGAGCGGCGACCGCTATTAGAAAAAACTTTTCTATAATTTTTTTATTTTTTTTATCTTACTTGTCTCGGGCTGGATTTGAAGAACCTGGGACCCACCGAATGAAGCGCGCACACGCTACACACTCGACTACGGCGGCCGCTATATCTCCACATCTATTCGGTGCGGATGAATCATATCATACACACATTTGTCTTAAAGATCAAACTTTGGGTAATTTTTGAAAATATGGGCGGTGCCTTGTACGATAAAATTCAATATTTTTATTTGCTGTAAATGGCCGTTATATAAGCGACAGGCGTGGGTTTCGTCTGATTTCTATAATAGATTTTGCGTTTTCAGACTAGAAACACAAAGGGTGTGTGAAATTTGGTGCAATTTAACAAGACGTTTTGAAGATACATTCTTACCGTTTTTATTTCCATGTATATATATCATTCTCAAACCCAATCTCAGATCTTTTTGGTTTGTAATATTGAGTTGTGTAATTTACCGTTAAAGGAAATTTTGCTTATTGACTTGAAATGCAATATGTGAACCACATATATGTATATGCACCTATTTGCGCTATGGGGGCGGTGCCACGCCTATTTCCAACAATTTATAATGCCGCGTATCTCGTCTTTTAAGTCATTCCTGCATTTGAAATTTAAACAAATTGTCTTTAATATTCATTAAAATATTCTATAAGGTGGGTGTAATTTTGTTTGAGTTCCACAATTTTTGAAATTTTGCTTATTGACTAGAAGTGCATGTTTGGTAGCATTCTTTCGGAGGTATACCAATTTTTTCTATAGTAGGGGGGCCCGCCCATTTTCCAAAACAAAAAAATTTAACCCTCGTGGCCAATCGTGTATATCAAATTAGGGCAAATTTTATTGAATATTTACTGAAATATCGCATTCTGATTTTCACAGAACACTTTTTTGTGGGCGTGGTTATTGTCTAAATTCTTTAATTTGGGACACCAAATTACCTTGACTCGAGAACAATGTGCACACCAAGTTTCATTGAGATATCTCAATATTTAATCGATTTTTCTGATGCATTGGCGGAGAACGGACAGGCGGATATAGCTTAATCCATATCGCTATTCATTCTGGATATTTTGGTATCTATCTATCTATCTCAGCATCAGTGTGCTTGGTTATGGAAATGAGTAGTGTATGAGGTCCATAAGATTCATCAAATACTCATATTGGGCTAATTTTATGCACACATTTTTAAGCTCATATACTCGTATGTAGGTCGACCTTGGCAACCTTTGGAAAACACCTTCAATTTTGGACTCTTAAATCAGCTTCTTATAAGAGCATAAAAGCTCAGAAATAATACACAAAATGTTTGCTGGGTATGAACATATCTACATACACTCATTAATATTTACGTGAAAATATTGTTTCACTCTTACACAAATGTACAAATTGGCGTTTTCTAATTCCGATAAGACTTGGAATGTCGACGGCTCTTTCGTGTCTTGCATAATATGAACCGGAAATTTCTCATAGAATCGACAAGAAACAATTTACATTACAAGTAGGATAGACCAGATCTGTACGGATGTGATAAGACACTCCAGAGTGCGCATGAGGAGAGCATGAGACGTGGCGAAACACAACGATGGTGGTGACTGATGTAGCATTTAATAATCACTGTGCATATTCACTTATTTTATAAAATACCGTCATATTTAGATCGCTCATGAAGAGTTTACCTTAAATTTTCCAAATTAAACGCTAAAAAAGCTAAATGTTTAAAACAGGCGGATGTGCGGTGACATCGGCGAAGTGTATCCCCATCAATGCCCCGTTTGGCTGATACCTTTTGTTATTTGTAGGTTAAGCTATCAAAAGGATATTGGTAAAGTTGATAAAGGTGGTAGTGGTTATGCTTTTAGTAACCTACTTTTGGAATGTTAACAAATGTTTTGTTGGCGTTTTTATTTTGTTTAGTTTTTCTTTATTGGTGTTTTTCTTTATACTGTGGTAATCGGATCAATTTATGGAACACTTTGTATCAGAGGATATGTGCGGCCAACCCACAAGCACCGCAATATTATTAAATCTGTTGTTAGCATTTTTTCACAGTCGAAGGGCGCAGAGCATACACAACGCAAGCTTTTGGAGTTTATCATAGATATTATACGTTTTTGCTTTGAGCTCGCCAATTGTATTTTTTCATAAAATTCAAGTAAGTGGAACAACCAGCTTTATTTTGGTGAGTTAATAGCTAAGTACATATGTAGATATTTCATCGAAACTGAATGCCACTAACAGCGATTTTTAGGAAAATAATAGCAAAATGGCTTAGCAAACAGCTATTTACTTACTTACAATTGTTTGTTCCTATAATAAATATAAAGCCAATTTGGTCAATTTAAGCCATAGCTCAATTGAATTTCGAGACAATTTTGCTTTCAAGTTAAAGTATGACAAGATTTACTTAGAAATAAAATTTAAAACTGTAGAAAAATAAACTTTAACTAGTTAATCTCTGGCATTTATTACATCACTTGCTCTCAGTACGAAAGACCCAATCTTGTTTTCTATAATTTTTGCTAGGGTATAGTATAGAAAGAAAGAAGTCTGATGAGGAGATGTGGTGGTCTCCGAAATAGCAGCTATCACTTCTACCACTTTGAAAAATCGTTGTTTTCTCATATTATTCCCTAATAAAAACCTGGCCTTGAGCTCACTAAATCGCAGTCGTTTCTGACATATAAGGCGAAAATTATTAATAATAATTGTAATTCTTGCATTCAAACGTATGACATCATAAACTTCCGATTATTTTTCCAGTTTTTAATACTTTCAAAAGTTTTAATTCGTTATACAACCTAGCGATTTTTGGCGTCAATAGCTTAGGACTCCTCTTAATCTTTGGTCTTGCGTACTGACAGCAAATAAAAACTGCAGCAAACAAAAGCAAGTCAAGGTCACCATTTTCTGGCCCACAACGATACGGAAAATATATAAGTTTGACGACTTTTCGAAGTTCGAAATATATCGGAAGTTGTGGCTAACAACTTTTTTTTTTTAATTTTATAAATACTTTTTTCCGCGGCTCCAGGGGCCATCTCCTCCGAGCATACATGCTTTTGCCTCATATAACACTGTGCGATAAATTTGAACAACTTTCTTCCTCCCAGGAAATTATAGCTAGTAAGTATTTGCATATAAATTATTGTATAACTAAATTAAACCAAATAAATTCATTGTATCGCTCAATACCATACACCGTTTTTGTTTAATTGGTTTAGCCTTGAAAAATGCCTGGGGTTCACGAGTCTTGTGAACATAATTATTTTTTAGTTAAAATAGCCCAGGAGGAAATATTTTGCTACATAGTGTAATAGCACGTAGCTTATGTAATGTGGTTTTCGTTCGTCCAGAGAACGCTATATTTTTCAATTGCATACTGAGTTTTGTGGGCTTCAATTAAAAATTTTGGATTAACATATTCATTTTTTCGTCTCATTTTATTTATATCAACAATAATTGTTGAGCTCTTGGCCAGTTCTAAATTTAGAAAGTGTTGGAAAAGGCATCAAGAGTCAAAGGGTAGAAATTGTAGCTGCTATATTGCAAATCGCCCCATTTTTTCATCAGATTTCTTTCTCGACTCTATCCGGTCCTGAACTAGCGACCTTAGATTTACTTGAACGGCAAAAGTGCACAGCACAGCTGATGATCTGTGCGGTCATGTGAATTGTTGTATGTAGGTTTTTCCACCCACTTCTATCAATTAAACATAATTATTTAAAAAATTGCAAATTTTTAAGGAGTAGTCAAAAATAACGTGATCGCTGTATACAGGTAATATATTCAATAATTTGAAAATTGTCCGCTATCTTAGGAAAATTCTTATATTTAACTAACTCTGCAGGTCTTTGCCGATTCTGAGGGGTTTCACCCTTCTTCAGTTACTTATCTCGATTGAGAAGTTTCTCCAGTCATAGAAACTAAGCGCAGATGTACCCTACTGAACTTGATCCTTTCATTATATTCCTCATATGCCCAATATTTGATTATTTACTAATTGTATTACAAACATCTCACTATTTGTGCCGTTTAGTTTTTTGATTCAAATCGAAATCTAGTACGCTTTCTTAGCTTAATAAATTACTCGGTGTTGGTGTGAAGCATAAGAGAGCAGAGGAAATCCCAAAGGTGTGGCCAAAGAAGCAAATCACTTGCACTCTTCCATGCAAGTTTGTTCAAATAGCTTTAAATTAGTATTGCCTTTATTTCGTATTTACTATCTAGTTTACTTTTTCTATTCCGTTAATTAAATCTTTTTGGCTGGTTGGTAATGTGTTGCCGAAAGCAGCTTATAAACTTGAACCCATTTTACGAAGTTGGATTTAAAAAAACGAAAGTCCTCAGCAGCGCCCACAATAAATAATTTATACTGTATAAGACAGATATTATATATATTATATATTCGCTTAAAAAGCTTATTTTCTTCGCTTCAGCTAGAATAAACAATATATTTAATTAAATTTTAATTGCAAATTGTTAGATTAATATATTAAGCACAAATGCCAACTAAAGGTTGGTAAAGGTTCGCCGGACGATAGGCTAGAATAGACCAACTTCCACTGCTACATATATCTCTTTGTGTCTATGTATGTATGTATATGTGTGTGTACAAGTGTTTGAATTTCTAATCAATACAGAGTGTAATAAATATATGTATACACCCGAATGTAGAGATGGTATAAGCCTGCCGCATAAGCTTCCCTTACTGCAAAATTGTTCCATTGTTCCATTGCCCAGTGTCCATATCAAATTTGCGTTTGCATCGTAAACAGCCTCAACAGCTCGGACAAAGGATATGGCAACCACCTACTTGTTTATTCAAATGACAAATTAGTGTGACCACAGCCATCAAATACCAACAAAATTAGCATTGGAGCGTAGACTTCACTAAGACACAGGTTATGTTTACAAATACAGGCGTAATTTGAAGTGTTCGGTCAGCCAGGATAAGCCACACAAATCAATTACGTTAATTTCACAAACAACGAACAGACAAACTGACATTGGGAGCCAAAGTATGAATACCGAAATATGGAGTGCCAGTCAACGAGTATAGTACCCGTATATGTAGATAGGTATAAAATGTGGGAGACTTGAAGATTACTCAATGAAGATGAGGGAAATTCTTACTGGAATTAAATTTCACAAGTCTTGCACAAATTAGGAGTACACACTAAAGTGTTTGATATGCGGTCGGATGGAATATGCTTGTCGTGGCTCAGACCTCCTAAATGAACTTTGTAGGATACCATGTAGAAATAAATAAATAAAAAAAGAGTCTAAGTTATTTTAACACTGAAATCAGCATGATTTTAACGCAGCGCACAAATTTTACAAAACATACATATATATTTACATATGTAGATATTTCTCTCTGTAATTAAATTTTCTTCACCGGAAACTATTTAACTTTAATTGATATATAGCTCATTTCTGCAGATGCTTCATTTCTCCCAAGATACACCGTATGACTAAAGAGTTATAAATAGTATATGTGGAGTTAAAGCCTGGCAACCCTCTTGCCATCGAATCATTTCGTCAGAACATCGTCGCAGCCATCTAATGAGTCGAGTAAGAAGCGGTAGCCGTGACAATTGTATTTTGTTAAATCCATATTTAATTTGCATTCATTTTTGCCTAAATTTTCAATTTTATCAAACTCATTACTTGCTTAAATGTTAAATTTGACGATAATTCTTTGAATTGATTTTGTAATCCTTAAACTATTTAAAAAATAAACAATACTTAACATACACTTCCCTGTTAACTAAACAACTGATTAAGTAAATAAAAAGCCTATATATATAAATATTCAATGATTATAATTGGCTCAGATGTATTCTTTAAATAAGGTTATAAACCATACCTCCACCTCCGTTCGTAAGCTATGCCTTCCTCTGAGAAGTGCCCTCCTAATTGTCCTCCTGTTTAACATTTGTTTTTTGATATTTACGTTTGAAGTTGTATGTTACTATTACCGGTCTAATTGTTGCTTTCTCAAATAATTTCCAATATAAAAATGGCCTTCAGCTCAATAAATTGTTGTTAATATAAATTTTTATGGTTCCAATGAATTCTTAATATGCTGGTCAATTTACTTTAAATGCCAATTCTCAGTTTTCAAAACCACCGTATTTACAAGTATGAAAACTTAATTTAACCACAAAAAAAATGTTGACCTCCATTGGAGGAGACCTTTGGCTGTTTTGATATACTCATCTAGTGCCATCGTTCAGCAAAGGGACTTTCACCTCCCACATCCTGACTCTTAACTTTCCGCACAATTATACAAGAAAGCAAAAAATGGGGAAAGTAAAGAGCTCTATCTCTTTTTTATTTACTTTAAGTAACCTGTAACCTTTACTAGCCTTTATTACTCGACTAAAAAAATAAAAGTGTGGATTGAATAAAATAATAATACAAAAATAACATTTTTCTAACGACTTTTATTATAAAATTAATAGAAGTCTGGGCCCCAGGTTCTAGACCTTTTTAAGTGTGTTTGAAGTATTTGAACTTCCAATTAACGCCTAAAATTTATTTATAATGAAAATATCGTAAGGAATATTTGATAAGATTATATTTACGATTTCGTTGTGAAATACCAAATGAGCTGTTTGAAATTTTCTTAAAATTAATTTGATACTTTGGAAGATTTTAAACTTTGTTCAGAAAATCTATGGTTCGATGCATTCGAACAAGATTAGATTAAGAACGAGAACAAGTTGAATTTTATGCGCCCATCCCCTCAAAGCGCTATAGGCAATCGGGAAACTCTGTTTCTCTGCGCGATATTTCAGATAAAAATACGTGATTATTTATCTAATAACATGTAGAGCTCTCGATTTTTTATGGGCCTCAAAAACATAAAAAAAGAAGAATTTTGATACGTAAGGACTACATAGAATTTCTACGAAAAACTGTGCTGACCCATATGAAAGACAAGGAAAACTTTGAACGGTTTTTGTTTTAACCAGCAAAAGAAGGATTTATAAAGGTTCTACTAGGATGAGTATTTAAACTCTCTTTTAAATACATTTGCATTGGGAAAATTAAAAACAAAAATGAACTTAAAAGACAAGACAATGACAGTGATAATGATAATAGCGTTTATGACGCTGTCATAATTATGCATTAAAATAATTTAAAATCCTAAAATATTTTGTGTTAAAATAATTTAATATTAACACAGTATACCCTCCTATATTTTTTATATGCTAAAATAATTTTGGACTTTTTGCTATATGGAAGCTAAAGTTATTATTGTATTGCGTATAATATCAAACTTGTATTCATTTTTTAAATACTTTTTCCAGAATGATTTGGCTTTGTGATTTTTATCAAGCAAATGAAAAAAGGCCACAGCATTGATCATTGTTGCCGCCCGTTTTTAATATTCTCATGAAATGGTCGAACATTTACATAAAAATAAGCCAACAAAACTCAAATATTGCGTCAAGAATATAAAGCGAAGCGTTATGAAAGGATGAAGTAAAGATGTGGCGGAGCAGCGGAATGTTCTGAGCATTGCCGGAAGGAAGTGAGTGTGGACGGAAAAGCATATCCCTGTTGCGTTGAGGTTGTGTGATGCATATTTTTCTACTTCAAGGAAGAAATAATAAAAAGGTGTCTTAAGAAAATGTAATTACATATATGAAATATTTTTCAAAGCAATCAAATGGTAAGCGGAAACAAACTAATTTTACTCGAATCACTTTAACTGCTTTCATCATTTTCCCGCGTAATTTTAACGCCCTCTAATTTTTCGTTTTAAATTCGTTCTCGTAAACGAAACACCAATCAACTTGAGTTTGGGATTTGCTTTTGTTTTATCGCTTATACTGAGTTTAATTTTAGATATTCATCTAATTTATCCGCTCTTGCCTGCCGCCTGATCTAACAAATTTAATTTGCGCAGGCATAATTTGGTGGCCTAAGGGGACAGGGAATTGCAGTTGCGCTGTAACTCTTAAAGTGGTCGTTCAGGCTCACGGAAGTCACATAAGTGCTGCAATTTAAATTTTTTAATGAAGACAAATTGTGGCAAATTAAATACGTAGTCTGTGTTGTTTTAATGGTAAGCGGAACTGTAAGTGACTTGCTGATGAACCGATGATTAGTCACATCGAAATGATAGAATTTCGTAGCTAAATAGCAAGGAAAGAATAAACGCGGGCTACAAAGAATGATTTACCAATTTTTAGCTAAACAGATTGTTAATCTGCAGATAAATTCAATATTATTTAAATGTTGTAATTTAATGTAGAAGTAAAGTACCCGAAAACCACTTATATAAAATCGATTTATTTTTTCTTCTCATTAAATATTTTTACTTTTTTGAAATAGGCTCGTTTTTTAGTAATTCGAAAGCACTATTTTCTTTACGGTAATAGACCACGGAGACGTAAAATATCTCCAAATATTTTAGGTGGCAGCGAATTGTAGAGGTTTGCCATTGCCTGCCGAGGGGTGACCACTATTAGAAAAAACTTTTTCTATAATTTTTGATGCTACTTGCCTCGACCAGGATTTGAACCAGAGACCCATCGAACGAAGCGTGCACATAGTATACACACTCGGCCGATTAGACAACTGACAGAGTACCTAACCATTTTCTGCCATTTTCTGCCATAACAACTCCGAAAAAATTAAAAAAAAAGAAAATAGTAATTTTTTAGTCTATTGAAACCTTTTAAAAAAAACTTTTTAAATAAAGTCAATTTGTGTAATGAAATTCCAAAAATTGAGTAGCATCAAATAGAGTATTTCCTCTTTGATTTGAGAAACCACTAAAATCATAAATTTTTGACAAGATGCAGAGCATAGAAGGTGACGACAAAAGCACTTTCGTTACTTTGTACTTGCTTCGTTTGAAGGATTGCCTGCTAAAAGTTAATTTTATTATGTTAAATACAGAATAATAAATGCGAAGGGCTGGGCTTTGTATCTTAAGAAGTTGAGTTTTCTTTGCTTCGAGTGATTTTTATATTAAGTTAAATACAGAATAATAAACGTGAATGGTTGGGCTTTGTATTGTGGCAGCTTTAGCGAAAATAAAACCCACCCACAAGTGCAGTTGACATTTTTGTTTTCCTTGCAATATTTTTGTAGCAGTAACAACAGTGACGTGTACGCTGCTTGCGTGGCCATAATCGGGCATTCTTATATTTTTGCGTTTTCGAATATAAAAAAAAAATGTACATACGAGAAAAGCAAATTGCTACTTATCGCTCAATGAAACTATTGTTGATAAATCGCTATGAGTGAAAGATGTAAAATGAAATTTGTAGGGGATTTGCAGTAGCTGCGAAACGGAAAAGAAAACAGTATGAAAAAGAGGCTGTAAAGCCCCTAAAAAGTACTTCATTCAGAATCTTATAAAATCCTTATATGAGGCCAGTTAATAAGTAGAGCCTGAAAAAAACTTTATAAAACCAATTGAAAAACAACGATAAAGTCATACAAACGGCGAGAAAAAATCGATTAGATTATGGCAGATTGAAAAAGTAGGGTTAATTAATTTGTGGAGTATTTAATGGCACTAAGTAATTTTGTTAGAAGGATGAAAGAACGCCGATCTACTTACAGTCTACAGATCTACTTATAACTACATATTTATTTTTTGCAGTATTTTTGAAATTCTTGTCCTTTAGTTCTTATTAAATTTATTTTTGTTAACAGCTGATTACGAAAGATGAGTGAAGAGAAAAATTCAAAAAAATGTTCGTTGGTTCAAATAATTGCAGCCGTTATGGAATAATTTATTTTTTATATAAAGCAAAGTATTTAAAATTCGGTTTCTTAATATTTCGTTATAAATGCGGTTATATTTCAATAACAAATTTCGACACTTTTTTGTGACGCTGTTCATACACTAAGTTTTTCGTTACAGAATGCTATCGGTTACTCAATAATGTATCTAATTGATAGTAATATTATCTGAAATTCGAAATACGACAAATATAAAAATCAACTCGGTTTCTTGATTAAATAGTGATTTCCTTTATTTCGATTATAAAATACAGAACACAAATTTTAAAGCAAATATAATTTGTTTATTTTGTTTGCTTTAAAAAACTGGAAAGTAAAAATATGAACTGAGTTACTTTAGTCGAATAAGGTTAAGATTTGAATTCCTATAAGAATCACACAATCGACTGCTTTAAGTCATATTGCCCCAAGGAATTTAGTTTTGTCTGGTGTCTTGATAAAATTTGCACACCAATGAAAACTGGGTCACTAAACTCGAATGCAGGGTCAACAATTTTAATCGATTTTTAATTTCCAAATATACGCTGAGCCTAACTGCATTTATATTTAACTCTTTTGGTGTGTGCCCCATTGCTACTGAATAAAAGAATAATGTTATATTTTAAGAACAAATTTTGTTTTAAAATATATGAAGGATACTACTAATATGTGTATAAAATAAAAAACAATTTATTTACTTTTTTGCTGTTTTAGATGGTAGGAGTCTAAACAATGGGCATGTGGCGCAATTTGTATCTTCATTTCTTATTATTTTCGACTTTAGTAATGATAAGCTGCCCTCTTTGATAACCCCAGTGAATCCACAACATCGGATTCCACAGCGTGCTCAGAATCTTTTTCATCCACTGTCAGTATACAGAGAACAAGCAATCTTCACCCGAAACTTTTTTCAACTGAGAATATTTTTATGAATATAGTGACGAAAGAAGCAGTCAAGTTTCCTTGCACTAACGATAGCACAATTTAATCTCTCGAATCGGATTGCGATGTAGATCCAGTCTGCCTACCCCTAAGTTATAATTTTTTATTAGCTGAGGTTGTTTGTAGTTCAGATAGCGATAGCGGCCAGATTTCGCAATTTATACTTTTTCGTTAATTTTCTGATTCTTCTGTCTTTTTACAGGTATCATTGGTAGGACCTGGTCAAAATTTGTGGCGATTGTAACTTCCCTACTAAACTATTTTTTACAAAATAATGATTACATGCCCTTTCGTCTGATACCAATTATATATGTATATACTATATATTTTTTTTCGATTTTCTGGTCATATTTTCAGATCCAGTTGAGATAAAAAAATTAAATATAACTATTAGGATTCCCCTCCCGTGATCGTATATTTTCTCCATATTCCAAATCAACTGACTGACCGCTTTTTGAGTTTTTCAAAATCTAACCTAGTTCAAATTATACCGAACCTTTCTTAAGTAAAATTGTATAAATCGATTCCTCTTTTTTTTTATTATAATACTAGCAGACCCGGCCACGCGTTGCTGTGGCTAAGATTTTTATTATATTACATAGTCGTAAACTATTCAAGGGAAACGGTGGGCGAACACCTGTCATGGGGACCACCATGCTTTTTTACACAGATTTGTCAAAATACATGGCGACCTCCATGATTGATTTTCTACTACCGTTGATATTGAGCAAAAATCAATACAAAAGAAATAAAAGTAAATTTTATTTTTACTTTTTGTATTCAAGTCTGTAATAAATGATAATGTACTCAAAGTTGTTAGTAAATAACACGTAACACTTAAACTGATTAATGGGGTAGGTAAGGCAGATAGTTTTAAATTTTTAACAATAATGTTTATTATTTTGAAATATAAATACTTTTAATTTTAATTTAAGACTCGTGCTGTAGCTATCTTCCGTACTTTAGCCTCAGCAACACGTGGTGGTTATGCCGTTAAATTGTAGCTTATGTGAAACGTAGGTACTTTCAACACAGCGCCATCTGTTAGAATACTTACTCAATCAAGTCAATCTGTTAGAATCGTTTGGAGCTGACAGATAATTGTGACTGTCAATAATAAAGAAATAATTTTCAATAAAATAATATTGCGGCTATAAATTGAGATGAATGCTATCCTATCTTTTAAGTTAGATCAAATTGCACACGGTGCGCAAATTTGATTGAAATCGGTTAAGTAGATATATAAAGACTAAGCGCGTGGCGAAGCTTCGCGCAACCGTTGCCAGCTAGTATAATATTATTTTTAACTAATTGTGCAATGTTGCGCCTTAGTAAGCGCGGAATATCTTGTGTTATCGAATGATGTAAATATTTTGTAAATAAACCGAAAACTCGGATTTTTGAATGCAACATTTCAAAAGTCTTAAAATTTTGATATTTGATCACTATTAACATAGGTTTTTTCTAAATATCTTCGGAACTACATAACCGATTTAAGAGTATGATATCTCGTTTTGAAAAACATGACAACGGCTTTCAAAAAACTAAAATAAAATGTGTATATGTCATTGGTGGTGCAATATGAAAATTGGTTTTTGCCTCGCCCCTCCGCCCGCAGATCAAAAATCAAAAATCAGAATCCACAGTGTCACCCGCCTGAATATTCAAAAGGCCCAGCCGTTTTGGAGTCCATACGTTACATACATACACAAATCCTATTTTATATCATTATATAATAATAATATTTACTTTCTTCTGCAAAGATAATTAAATGCATATGGTAAATCGTAGCGATTTCAATTCTTTTAAATTTCAACACCAGGCTGAGAATTTGCGAAAACAATAAAACTCCGATCTTATTGCTGTTTACTCTGGAGCGTAGCACATTCTACTTTTTTGTTTAAATTAAAAGTAGGAGACAAAAAAATTGCGTTAACCAACTGTAAATGTTTTGCAAATTTGCTAAAGTTCTTACCTCCTTGTGTTACCCTGTGAGTTGCATTTAAAATTTTAATTAAACTTTGCCATCGTGTAGGGCCAATAGACAACACCACGATGGCAAATAGATGGAAGTCGGGACGATAGGAATGCATGGTGAAAATTTAAATAAACTTTAATGACTCCAACAATAATAAAGTAGACAAGCAATCGACAGCAGACTGGCTGCGTGGCTGCGTGGCAGCGTGGCGGATAGATAACAGAGGCGTGGAAGCGTGAGAAGTCATTTGTTGGATGAGAAGATTGGATGATGGAGATTTGGATTGTGCGGCGTTGAAGAGAATATCAGAATGACAAAGAAACTAAATAAAATTTAACGTGGAAGTTGTTGGAGTGTGGAAACAGCGTTTGGTAGTGCGCTTGCTTTTCTTTTGTTTTTTGTTTTGTTTTGGATGTGTTTCCTTGGAAGTGCCAACATCAAGCATATCACTCGATATACTACAAGGAGGCTACAGTGAAATAAACCAATTTGACTTTGAGAAATATAACAAATTATTTGACATATAGAAAATATGCTGAAAACAGTTATTGAAGTCACTTTTAGTATTTAAAAATAAATAATCGAATAAAATTTGAAAAAAAAATTTAAAAATTGCAAGGCATGATTCGCATATGTGTTTTTTTTACTTAGTTAGAAATTAAAATTTGATATTATTGTGCAATTATGTTTCCCAGTTTAGGGAGAAAGACTATTTGAAATTTTGAGAAATTAAAACGAGAATTCTATTATGATATTACCCAAATGTTAGATTTATTTAGTTTTGGAGACATCTAATACAGCATTTATTTCATTATTTTAAGAGGCATCAGAGTCAGAGTGAAATCGAAAAAAAAGCTTCATGAATAAAATGAAAAAAGAATAAGTTATTTAAGAAGTTTACCACAATAAAAAAAATTATGTATATGGTAGTATCGCTCAATGATTTTTGTCACTATTTTACTTTTGCAGGCATCTTCATCGAAATCAAGCTAACAACTACAGTGAATACAATAAATAAATTATTTGTAAGCTGCTTTTTATAAAAATGTAAGCAAAAAGTATAAAAAGAAAAAAATCAATCATTTTATTAAAATAATCAAAAAAAAATTAAAGGCTGTAAAAATTCCGGAAATTTTTTTTTGAAAAGAAATCCTCTTAAAAATATTATTTATTTGTTCATCGCCTTTGTCCTTTACAAATATAATTATTAACAAAAATTAAACAATTTTATTTAAAAATGCAGTGCACTAACAAACAAGTTAATAATAAAAAGCTGTTCCGGACTACCACTGAATTCACCATAGTTCGAACTTTCGTGAAATCAGCTAAAATGTGTTACCGAATTTGACTGGTTACAAAGGAATATATTCAAAGTATACGCTACGTTCGAACTGCGATATAATCGGTGGTAGTCAGTTTTCCGTAAATTTCACGAAAATTCAAACTATGACGGATTCAGTGATAGCCCTGGTTATGTTAAATATACATAGCGAAATGCACACATATTTATATACAATATATTGTGCTTCGAATTAGAGCCCTATTGGGTGAAAGCTTCGGAAATAAATAGTCCCTTAGTTTATTTTACTGAGGGCAGGTGGTTTAAAACCTGGCAGTCTGACCAAATTGTTAAACAATAATAGTATAGCGCTTAGCGCTACCCCTGCAAATCATTTTATGTAACCCACGGTGTTTTTATCAAAATAATGGTAATGTTGCTTGAATCGTTACATTGGGTCAGTTGTACTGAAATTGTGGATTTTTCAAATAAGCAATAGATGTATGTACGTATCGAGGCAGTGGGTGTAAAATACTATGGGTTAGCATACCTTAGTGTCTCCAGTTTTCAAATTGAAACAATTCTTTTGGCGACTACACTTTCGCGGTACTTCGATTTCTGTGACTGTTTTCGTGCATATTTATTCGACAATTTCTTTCTGTATCTTGTCGCATTTGTTTAACTCCTTTAAATTGTCTTTGCAAGATCTTCCGAGCGGAGAGGTAGAACCACTGCATTTATCAATTGAATCATAAGACAGACAATTCTGATTACTGTAACATGTTAAAGAGCCGTAATGAAATCTCCGGACCAGCCTTCTAAGCTATGCACCATTTACCACTCATAGCTGGAAGTCCACCATAACCCGGCCCATACCAAAAGATAATTAACTGACGATTTTTACCAACTCGTCACTAGTGGCGTCGGTAGCTAGAATACATCTTATGAAATCCTCTCGAAGATTTGTCGTTGGGTCAAAGCGCGTCGGAACGACGGGTCCACGAGTATCAGAAAATTTCTGTTACTCTGAATGTCGAGCACGCATCCACGGGTGTAATTGTAGATTGCTACAATATTTTTTAATATTAATACGAATTTTATGCTGGCTTTTTTGTAAGCGTTCGGCAGACTTGACAAACCCGTGACAGTATCTCAGACTATTCCACTTACTGTAGGGTGTCCTGGAGTTGCGGAAGATTCTGCAGAACCGATTTCGTGGTAGCCAGTCCGAATTGTATTTTTTTTATAACACCACAATGAACAAACTTTAAAACAAATTTCATTTCATGTATACAATAATAAAATTCAAAACTTCAAAAATTAATTTTGAGTTAATGAAAAAAAGTAACTGGATTGCTCGTATTATTTGTATTTTATTTGAAAAAAAATCCCGCAAAGCCTAAAAAGAAAAACAGGTGTTTTGGATTCACCGCTGAATTTGCAACCAAAAATATTCAACTATTTTAATATGTTAAGTTAATTGGCAACCAAACCAAACAATAGGTGTACACTAAAAATAATCTCAGATATCAATACTTTGATAATCACCCACATTTGAAAATAATACTCCCATAGTTATTAAACAAATTTACAAACTTTCAATTCTAACTACATACCATATTGTAGACACGTAGATGCAAGTAAAATTTCAGCAACATTCGTCTTGCGCGCAACATGTTTTCACTTTTTCATCAGCAGCTACAAAGTGTTGGAAATGATGGGTGTTGAAATTTGGCTTTCAAGCGAAAATTTATTGGCCTTGTTGTTGTTGGTCCTGTCATGTTGCTGTTTGCACGTTTAAAGGTTATCTGCTATTTTGGGGCACTTAGGAATTGTTGATACTAGTAATTTTTCCTTGAATTTTTTTTGAATAGCAATCTCAAAGTACAATAAAAGTTTAAATGGGTTAACCGAAAGCGTTTCAAAATTTGCAAAATTTCGAATTTATGAATTTTAATATTTCTTTATTTTTAAACCATTATCATCATTTCAGTATCACTTCAGTTGGTTCTTCACGTTTTGATAATGGTTGTGAAATTGTACATAGCAGCATTCCAGGAAAGAGCAATTAAGTAAAATTATTTCATGTTCGCTTTTCGTTTTTTTTCTTCTTTTTTGTGTGCAAACATTTTGTAATTATTTACAAATTAGTGAACATTTTTGGGTCAGCAGTTTGGACAATAATATCTACGCCACTCTCCCACTCTGTACGACTACTCCGCTCAAGCGATGTCAGTCAGGAAGCAGATAACGGAACAGAGCACCATAATGCACTATTTTCAAATGCAGCAAAGTTCTCTTTAGGAATTCCACAAAACTGTGTTGCATCCACTATATTTAGTATGCATGTTTGTAGTTGCGCTCCTGCCGCCGATGCGGATGCGGATGCCAATGCCCAGCCTTTATGTTACTCATACGCCCCGCACTTCACTTCGAATAGCTACATATATCTTTTGCTTCAAAGTAGGTTCACTTGTTATTTTGCTAAAGAAAAATTGTTTACATTGTTTTACTGACAATATTTACGAACTTTACTTTAAATGACAATGGTGTACAACAAAAGTATGGGAGCAACAGTAAAATTACCACTCCTTCTTCAGTACACGTTCTGTTTCCCACATCTTTCGTGGCAGCGATTATTGCGGCCTAGTTACACTGGCTCTTTGTATTGAGTTCTAGCTTTTCTATTGCAACTTTTCGTTAGTTTGTGGTTGATTTTTTATTGTTGTTTAATTACTGTGGAAAAAGGTTTATGACTTTGTCATCTCGAGTTTATTTCACTCTCCGTCTTGAATGCCTTGGCAAGCAGGTGGGTGTGCACTTAAAATTTTAAGAAATATTCTATGTAATTTAAGTAATTTTCATTAAACATTTTTGTCGTACATGTAACTGATTATTACGAGCCACTGAGAAAACTATATTGTACAAAATGCCCTATTTCTCGAGTTTATTATTGTTATTCAACTGAATTTATGTACCCATGGATCAACCTACCTACAGTTTTCATTAAAAAAGTTCATATCATAAGAGAAACGAACTAAATCAAGTTTATATTGACACAAAAATTTAAGGTTTTCTGCAATGATTCTATTCCAAGCGATTATTTCAAGTGATTTGCAATATTTTAAAATATAAATTTATTTCCCTAAGTGTCAAACGAAATATGTCTCTCTTTTTTTTTTTTTTGCTTTTGCTTTTGTGAACTAATAAACATATCAAAAAAGTTGATAAATTATTATATCCCGAAAGTCCCGAGAATAGTTTCGGTAAACAAAAAATAGCGGGGGCTAGCATTTGTAGCTCACATTCCTGCGATGATAGAATCTTCGAAAACAATTGGCATCTTACTTTTAGTAATATTCTTCGTGTTATTTTCGTTTCGGGAAACATGGTCTGCTGCGCAAGACCTTTGGTGGCAAAAAAATATTGGACTGTTAACTAACAAATTTTTATGACTCACTTATTTACTTATTTGGAAGCTTCTTGAAAAATCAACATTTACAGCGGTGGAAATTTTTACTGAAATTTCGAAGATCGCCGCCTCTTCTTATCAGTCTTCTTCTTACTAGTCTTCTATGGGATTCGGAAAACAATACCTGTAGGTACTATTTTAAAGAAAATCCTTCTCGTTCATATTTCAAAGGAAAAGTAACAATTGTGATGCAATCTACCACCGATAGCTATTACTGTTTCGGGTCTAAGTAACTTTAATCAAATATAATCTTAACACAAATCGAGCGTTTATATCCACAATTTGTGCTGATGGTGCTGACAGCAGCAACTCAGTCTGGTCTTCATATTCGGGCATACATACATCATTCATATCTCCACCTGCTGAATACTTATAGAACTCTTCGTTTAACTACTACATACATACCTCTTTGTATATTCGTATGTGTTGTGATATCCCTGGGTGAATATTCAGTGCTCTCAGCCAGTGCCGAATCAGCAAAATTGCAAACAGGTAGAAAAGGCTACGGTATCAACATATTGGAGGCCCGCTCATTCACGTTTGCCTGAGAAATTAGTTTGTATTTACGTTTTTAATGTAATAAAGAAATTTTAGAGTGGATGTGTAATTTCAAATATTAGTTAGAAATTAGATTAACAAAAATCAACTGAAAAGTACGGTGGGATAACAACATTCAGCATTTCAATATAATCAGTTGCTGTGATCTTAGAAATCGATGCGAATAACAGGTGAATAATTTGGACCTTTTCTTTTTCATTGCGAATAAAATAGCGGAATATGATTTTTATATTAAACTCAGTAAGTAAAAGAGAGATGAGATCGAATCCATCCGGAATCATTTTTGAACCAATTTCATTTCGATTCCATAACACTGATAGTTTTAGGATAACTCAAACCAGCCCGGTCTTTGTTGATATTTTTTGAAAGTATACCTATCCAGTAATAAAACACACGATGGATTGAATTTTGTATGGTTCATTATTTCATGTTCCGGTATAAGTTGTTTAAAAAATATATTTAAAATATATGTCTGAGCGAAAAGAAAGGTTTTATATCAGTAAACTTTCACGGGGAGTATTTTCGTAGAACCATTTGCCCCATTAGCTCTCACCTAAAGGTGTTATCTTGATTATTATTTCAAGAAATCCCTCAAAAAGGTTGAGGTATACAAAGACGTATCCAACCGAAAATTCAACTAGTGTTCTTCTCAATGGTTTGTTTAAGAATTATTTATGGCAGAATCAAGAACAGATTGATATCCATTCGGTTCTTTTCGCATCGCTCATCAAATACATATATATTACCAATAAACTTATATTAATCTACTCCATATAATGAAAATTTAAATAGCAAATATTTGGTTGGTAAATAATAAAGCGAATTACTTTTCATTTCGACTTCTCAAGGAAAAAAACTTTCCAAACCACAAAATTTCGTTTCCTTGTAAAAATTGCACCTAAATTTGATCTTAGGTAGCACTGACTTCCGCTAAGAGCAGCTGATTTGATTTTTGTTATTCACCTACATGTATTTTGTTTTTGCTTTTGCGTATGAGCTTTCAAAAGCCGTAAAAGCAAAAACAAAATGTATTTAAATTTTGACAACTCTTACGCAGAAATAAAAATAAAGTACATAGGAATTTTGTAGTTGTATTTATAACACCACCTTGTATGGATTCGTCTTGAAACTGTTCTTTTGAATCAAAGTTAAACTTTCACTACCAATTTCAACTTGAATGGCAAACGCTTTTAGTTTTTTCCATAAAGTTTATTTATAAAAGTTTCCTTTTATTTAACGCCCTTTACTTAAGAGCCGATACAAACTAATGACGTTCTGATCCGGCGCTGTACTCGGCGCACACTCAAATGCTCACACCCACTAAGCCTCATACACCTAGATACCCAGCAAATTTTGTTGTTAGAGAATTTACAATACTCCAACATTTCCACAACAATCGGCGTTTACTCCTCGGTTTGCCAACAAAATGCAGTCAACAATGGTAGCAGAGAGGATAACGATAGTGCTGCATAGGATGGGGGAGGACACCAAACGTGTGCTAATGTTGGTTGCAATGCTGTGCATCTAAGTTTCACTGCCTAATCAGCATTTGCAGCTACAAGCACAGCAGCAGTCGCCTTCCCATGCTTGGCGGTAGAGTTGTTGCTGATTGAGAGAAAATTGACGCTGACACAGAAAGCCGGCTGTGCTGGCGCGAGTGGCTTAAGCTGCAGCGCCAACTTTCAATCGCCCAGACTCAATTAAACGACGATGTTAAAGGAAATACGAAGGGGAGGGTGGTTGAGGCTCGAAGTGCGCGCTAGAATGGAAGTGTGTGAAGTGGAAATATTTGCATTTGTTTTAATTGAATGCAGCGAGGTGTGGATAAGTCAATATGAAAACTGCTGAGATTGCAGTTCTATTCATTTACTAAGTATATACATACATACAAACAAATATTTATAAACATACATATCTCTACATATACATATATAGCCGTGTGATTACTTTGAACAAAAACAGGTCGGCGCAAAGTTGCGGATAGCAAAAATTTCATGAATTAAAATCACAAATTATTCACTACTTTATGTTTTAATGATGGCAATTACATATATAAAATTTAAGGATATTATATACAAAGTGATTCAAACAACAGATCGCATTGGTTTTTTCTTTACAATATTTACAATGTATTTTACACTCAGTCTTATTTATGATTATTTGAAAACCTTAGTTCGCTCTACAACAAAAAGCATATGAATCAAAATGTCAAACTATGTACAAAATGTATAAAAACTGGGAAAAATTTCTTACAAATTAGAAACCTTTTAATGAAAATTTTTTACATTTTTTGTTATATGCAGTTTTGTAGCTTATTTAATTTAAACATAAGGCCCCATAACGAAATTTAAAAAAATTATCAAAAATCAACCGACATTTTCAGACACATGAGATTTGCACATCATTATTCTAAAACTAAATGGACCACAAAATTGCGGATCAAAAAAATTTAAAGATATGATGGAAGTGCGCTGTTTTTGTATAAATTTTGTATAATGTTTTACATTTTTATTTATACACTATTTGTTAAAGAATCAACTATTTTTTTCTAAAAAAATTAAAAAAAAAATTTATTATAAAAAACATTGCGAATATAATAAAAAAATCTGTGTCTGGTTAATTGTTAGAGTAACTGTATATGAGCGCTTCAGAAAGAAGGTATGCAAGTTAATACTATAAACTTTTCATCATGCTTTTGTTTCGTTAACCTTTAAATGTTTGTGTATATTAATTTTTCAGCTGCTATTAAATGCGAAGTCATTCCAATATTTATACGAATAATATTATGGCGCTCATAGCAAATAAAGAATTTGAGAATTCATACTAATAAAATTTCATTTCCTAGATATTATCCTGCTCATATTCGCAAAACAACAACAGCATAACTGACATTATCGACGTCAACATCAACATCAGCATCAACATCAGTATCGCCATCACCATCAGCACCATCAGCACCATCATCAACTTCAGAGCAGTAGTAGCGTCTGTTGAGAAGCACTCTTGTGCGCCGTAAAATCAAAATCTCGATTATTTTTCCATTCGATTGCCCCCAAATGCCTAACCAATTCACTATTGAATTGAATCTTTAATGCCCGACTCAATGTGTCGACTATGAGGCCAATGCCTTTCCAGGCGCCTTTTCTTCACGACTTTGTTTTCTCAGCAATTTGCCTTTTGTGACCTCGATGTCTGCTTTTTTTTTTTGCTTTTTTTTTGGTTTGCTTTTTTAATTGAAACTGAAAGTAGAACAAACAGAGATTGAGAAAGAAGTCGTGGTAAGGTTTGAGTGCATCGAATAAATTTGGAAAATTTTGTGAGCGCTTTCATATACAGCCGATACACAGCCATACAAACAAATTTCAGCTTGTGTATTTCCGCGCCGACTTCGATTTGGTGCTAGTTTGTGGTTGTTGTTGTTGTTATTGGAAGAAGTTAACTGCCTATCCAAGATGCTTAGCATTTTCATTTTAATCTTCATCAAGTTTGCTGATGTCGAAGAACTTGGTATAGGCAAACGAAATACTCGTAGTTCATACCACTGGCAAGAAAACATTTGCTATTACTCCTTACTGCCTTGCTGCATTTTCCTTGGCTAAGAGAAATGCTGCTTTCATTTTTTAAACTGTTGTTGCGCTTCGCCATTTATTTTGGCGTTCTTTGCATTGCAGTTTGTCCGCACAGCGCTACATAAGCCCTTCGTTTTGTTCACGTGATCCAATCATATCTCGATATGCACTTATTTTTCCGCCTAGCCGCATAGCTAGTCTGATATGGAAGAATAGTAGGGTTGTCCTAGCTAAATACATGAGGTGAATATCTTCTCTTTTATCAATTTATTTCTGTATTTATCGTTTGATTGTTTGGTTTTAACTTTTCATATTTCTTACAATAACCTTTGCTTCCCAACAAACCAAAGCTTCTGAACTTGTCGTAAATCTTCAGAAACTCGAAAATATATTGATCTGAATTGGCGAATTCCTATCCAATAATATTCGAAATTATTGCAACTTATATTTCAGTATGCAGTAATTAAGCGCCGAAATTATCTAACCAAGTCAGCACTTTTATGAAAAGTCGTAAGAATGACTTTAGAAAAATTCAGATGGTGTCGTTAAACTCTCCTTAAGTCTCAGTTCGATTGAAGCCCAGTTAATATAAACTCAACTCAACATTTTGAAAATTTAAACGACTTTTATTTTTTCAATATAAACCGAAAGAAATTTTCATTCATATAACGTACCGCGCCCATTTTTCAAAACTTTAATTTTTACGCTTTCCTCTCTCTAATTAAATTATTCGTATAAAATTTGAGGGACTTTGTTACGTTCTTTATTAAGATTGGTGTTCATAAAAACATTTTTCTTGACAAATCGTGCCCTTACAATAAAAACAAGCAACATTTTGGAATATTTCAATTTAACGCCAGTGCAAAACAATTAACCGTAAACATATTGGCATTTCGTGTCATATACTTAAGTCGTCAAGAAGTTGACATAATGGAAACCGGGCATTAGAGTATCGAATATTTTGATGTTTTGTTAATTATTGTTATATAAGTGATTTTTCAACCGAATTCTATGATTTTCGAAATTGTGCTTAGTTAGTTGACAATACCGTTATATAAGAGGTGGTCGTGGATTATCCCAAATTGTGTACTTGGTAGAGTTTAATAAGGAAGTTTCGGAGATATACCAAATTGCCCTAAAGTTTGTGGTGCTAAGACTGTTGACGACTGTTCATAAAAAAAATGAATGCTTTTATCTTTTAATTAATATTTTATTCTTTTCTCTATTAATATGGTTCAGTTTATTGGCATGTGCTAAAATTTAATGTCTTTACTGCGTCTCCTGTTTCGTCAACGATCGAATTATTTTCTCTTCATGCAATTTAAATTTACTGTTCGAAATAGTTCAAGTTTTCGAAATAGTGAGTATAATGAGAAGATTCGAACTTATGAGAGTATTCGAAACAACAAGGTTGTATTTAGAAATTCAAAAACAACAAATAAGGATAGTTATAACAAAGGCTATTCCGAAATTTTTTAAATTTTTTAATTCCGTAAAGTTACTTACATAGCCTAATCGCACGCGCATTTCGGCTGATACCTATTTTTTCAAAAATAATTTTTTAACGCAATCCCTTTACAAACCCAATCTTGTGCATTAAATTTGAGCAAATTTTTTTTTGATTACTTACAAAACTATCGGATTCTTTTGGTTTTTGGCGTGTTTATTATCCAGTTTCGTAAATTTTCAGTACTAGTCTACCAAGTCTCAATATGTGTTGCAACTGTTGTTGAAAATTCTTTTAAAAGCGATGGAAAATGGTTGGCATTGTGTAATGGTTTAATAGTTTTGAACAGAAACTTGTCTTTGCCGAAAATATTACAACTATCTGGTAATAAGGGTTTAGAGTTTAATAAGTGTTTGCGTATTTGTAAAAGTCCAAATTTAACTGAATGTTTAGTTACTAAATTGCTTGGTTAAAGAAAAATTTAATATTTATCTGAAAAACTAAATATCTAGGTATTCCCATTCCCATTCTTCCTGTATATTTTTAGCAGAACTCGATTTTAGCTGTTATTTTTTATCGGCGAAGGTAATTTTTTTGTAGAAAAACGAAAGCCAAATATCTAAAACGATTGAGAAGTATTATTGAAATTAATTTACGTAGAATTGTGGTGAGAACTCTGATTTTCAAATCTATATTGTGAAAGTGAGCTGAAGCAATGACGTAATAATAATAATTGTTATTCAGGGGAAGTTTATGCAATTTCCGCAAAATTCTGAACTTCCATTTCCATATATAAATATACCTTAATACGACTACATACATTTATATTCTAATTTAAGGTTTGATACTACTAACATTGAAATAAGCAAGTACACCCTAAAATTTTTAAAATTGCTGTTGTGAGATACTGTTTGCTATATCTAGCCCAATCGATTTCAATATTCATTTTAATTTCCTGAAAGCATAAATGCTTATGAGGGCAAGGCGATTGAGATGTGTATTAGTGGCTATTGAAAATTTTTTTTGATCAATTCCAGCAGAATAAATTTGCCAAGTATGTATGTATGTATTCGTTTGAAGCTTATCTGCATTCAGTTTACTCAATTTATATAATTTAATGTTCTGCGCACAATTGAAGCGCAATAATGTTATGATAAAGCCAGAGTAGGCCTACAAGATATTTTAACATACATTCATACTAACTATTAACATACGTATGTGTATAAAAGTGGATGTACATATTTGCATTGTGCTACATTAAGAAATATTTCTATGCGATACTTTAAGTAGCTGGGTCGGATCAATGTTTGAAAATTGAAGGTTGGATTTCGCGAAATAGGCAAACAAATATTAGCAAACAATTTTGAGATACAAATTCATTTATATATTGAAGTTGAGTTAAAGATTGTTAGGTTCTTTTCTGCGAGTATTCATCTACTTCTATCAACCGTTTGTACTTCTAAACCAGTCTAACGTGTTCAAGAATTTTAACTACTTTATTTTAAATTAAAATGATTTTTCTCACTATTTAAGATTCGGAAGTGTGTCTGCTTTGGGACGAGAAAATCCTTTCTGATATGCATATGGTATATTTTCTAATGGGTACTGCTTGTGCTTAGAGCCGACTGTATGCGCTCGTTCTTGTTATGATGGCCGTATATTTAATTTCTATAAAAAAATAAGAAAGACGATTGACGGCATTCTTTTTTCAGGCCTTAAATCGCTCAATTTTTATTCTGTCAAAAGCATTTTTAAATATATGAAATGATGCTATATAATTACACTGGTTTACAATATTAAACTTTTTGTCTGTTGCCGCGAATCCTGTGGTTGATATTGTTCACTCATCACTTGTTTTTGTAAAATCTACCCTCACAATTTTTTGAGCAGCTCGAGTTACTTTGTTTTTGATTTCATCATTTATATTAATTTGTATCATATATATTAATCGATAACAGGCATATTTTACTGTGTTAAAATTAGTTTCTCTAGTTTTTGCGTCATGAGTAGTTCAAGGAGACGTTGTTTAAACAATCCAGATCATTTTTGCTATATATGCGGAGAATATGTGTTTCACAATAGTAGAAAAGTTATATTAGAGTTGGTGAAAAATACCTATTTTGAGTATTTTGGGATGCTCTTGGATAAAAATGAGAAGTCTTGGGCTCCCAATTGTGTTTGTAATATGAGTATAAAAGTCCACTTTCTCCATAGTCACCTGGACAGGTTTCCGAAAAATTTAGGAGATATGAGCGAAGAGCAGGGAGAGCGTATGCATCAAGACTTACGCGTCATGGAAGAGCGCTATCAGGGTTTCTGGGATACAAATATGATGTCTGACTATTGTTGGTCTCTAATACGTCATTTTCCAAAGTCGACACATCGGAGAAAAGCTTTAAAATGAAGTTTTTTAGAACTCAATGACTAATTGTTTCTTTCAATAAAGTTTTTCTTATTAAATACATGTTTTTTTCTGTCTAATACCTACATAGCTGAAACTCAGAAACTAGAGCTGATAAAAATATTCTAATTATACTTTTGAAAATAGCATATTATATGTAGTCAGCAACAGCTAAAATTTCTTCGGCAACAAATGTACTGTAAACTAGTGTTATTGTCGTCTGCTTCAGTTCAATTGAGACGAACACGAAACCCCATTCGCTGTTAACTTTTTCCAATTTAAATTTATTCATATTTCATTAATAAGTTAAAACATGACAATTATTGGCAATTTGGCATGGACATCAATAAGTGTAAAATTTTATTGAAATAAAAACAGAACATCAGAAAAGCTGATGAGCAAATAAAATGAGAAAATAACTTTGCTTACATTTGAGGGAAACAATTACGGAAAGAAATCAGAAGAGAAATGAAGGCGGAAAGATATTTTCGAGATAAGGTATATGAAGTAATTCAAAATGATGTTGCAGATGTCTCCGAAAGACACAAATAAGACTTGTGTAATAAGTAAAGTACAAATAATGGGAGAATGAAGAGAAAATTCTTGATTGTATAACGAGATGGTCGTTACTTTTAAATAATGAGCGAGAAGGAAAATATTGCAATCGGGATAATGTATTCATATCCGTAAATCTTATGATGCGTCAATTTATTTTTTTTTTGCCAAATTTCTCTTGCAGTAAACACAAGCAAACATACATATAAATATATTTATGTGCATCTCTCCAGTGGAAAAAAAATTCTGTGGCTGATAATTGTAACTGCAAAACAAGTACGAAGCTGGAAGCAAGATAAAATATGAATAAAATTGTCAATGCTTTACAGTACATCTAAGTTATGGGCTGATTCCAAAGGAAGCGGAAAACTAAATCCAAAGAACGTATATTAGAAAGAAGCTGAATCACACCCGCCCTTTCAGCAGAATTAGTTTGACTTTTGCTGATTGATATAAGAACCTGACAAGACACAATTGGCTTCTGGTGTGGTGAAATTGGGCGAAAATTAAGTAATTTTAAGAAATGCCGATATGGCTATATTTGCCTTTCTAGATTAGCTCATGCCATAGATACTTCTGGTTGTGATTTTATATTAAAACAGAAGCGGATAATCAATTTCATCAAATATTTTTTGCTTTTAACATTTTGGTTGTAACAGTTTTTGCTATAGAATTTCCTCTGTTTGCTCCAACTTTGTTAAACCTTTGTTAAACTTTGTGGATACCTAGCAATAGTTCTAAATTGTTTAATAGAAAATAATATATCTCTTATGAGAGACCGCCGAAGGAAAATTAATGAAAAAAATTATGTATTTGAAAAAAAAACCTCTTAAAAGTTAAAAAAAAAAATTATTTTAAGTACTGAAGTCGATCATTTATTGGCCACTCTGTACTTGCCATCCGTATCGACACAAATTTGTAAAAAGTTGTGCCGGTAGTGATAACGGAGTAATCATTTAAGCAATATTGCCATTTATTAGCACGGATGCATGCTTTTAACACTTCATAGTATAGATGATATTCGAATCCAAATTTTATTAAATATACATATGCTATCTATCTTTACGTAAACAACTAAGTATGATGTTAATTTTGACTTACTTAAACAAAAATTGTAAATCTCCTTAGTTTATTTCTTATTTGTTGAAAAAAGTCTAAACTGGCAGTCTGTAAGCAAATTGATCTTTATTCTCTCCCCTATGGGCAACGGGTACAGTACCATTGGTCGGTGGTGAGTTTCCATTTGCATGGCAAAGAACGTAGCTTAATGAAGTTGCATGGCGTTTCAATTCTTGTGGCAAGCAATTTTTTATTATTTTACCACACCAGAAACCAATCGGATCAAATCAGAATCTAATATTAATCAGCAAAAGTCAAATTAGCTCTGGTATGGTGAAATAAGAGAACATATTTTTTTAGTTCGTTGCTAACGGTTTTGCGTTGGTGGGGTAACTGCACTATAAGGGGTCCAATTATTCTTTGAAAAATTCACTTTCAATCATTCCCGCTAGAAGTAGTACGTAGTTAGGAAAATATTAGAGAATTGTCTCAAGATATTAATTTAAAAAAGAAAAGGATTTAAAAAAGCGATGGGGCATTTCTTCTCTGATTGTGGAGCTTGTTTCATCTAAGTTGCCGATAATATTACTTAATTGGCGCTATAACCTCTTACGAGATTTTGGCCGAAATTTTCATTAAAATTAAAAGCTACTTAAATGTTAATTTATTTAAGTATTAAAAAAATGTATACAATTTAATAATAGTTTCAAATGAGTTACACAAAGCCTTGTATGCTGAATGGACTATTCTTTTCATATTCTGGTGTGCAATAATCCTTGGTCAGATTAGATAAGTGCACTTGATTTAAGGCACTCTGAGAAAATCTTTTACTTTCGACTAGAATCCTTTTGTAAAAGTTTTGTTCCACCTGCTATCCTCCTATATATCACACAATACTTCCAAGTGCACCTGATTACATTCAATTACTAAAAATATTTTATTTTAATTCAGCTCTTAATCACATTTTCAATACAGAATAGAATAGCATACATAAAAATAAATACATATATATGCATGTTTTCTAAATGCCCCACATAAGCAGCTTAAAAGCCTCCTCAATCAATGTGGAAGATAAGAAGCAGGAAAGCGAAATAGAAATAGAAATAGAAACACACCCGCATTAGTGTCAAACTCATATCCATAAGTATGTTTGTGTGTGTATGGAAAAGTCCACATGGTTTTGGAATAAAATTCATCTCAAGCAGCGCTAGTAGCACCGTTACTAGCCGCAAGAGTAGTTCCCTCCGTTGTTTGGCGCTTTGCCTTGCCCCAAACTCGTCCCCCTCACCAACAGTCACGCTTAAATTATTCAGAGTTATTGCACAAAAGACTCTTGTGAGATACTAATGGTGTTTACATTGCTCATTATAATGCCATGAATGACGTCGATAATATGTTTAAGGACACCAGAGTGCACCAGCTGAGAGTGAATGCGAGAAGAAGCGCCAACAAATAACAACTGGCACATGTGACACTTCACTGCACTTCACACCCGCTCAGCGTCACAGCTGCAGCTGCAGCTGTTGCTGGTCAAGTGCGAAGGAGTGATGAGAAGATGGAATGCCGGGATGAAGGAGTAGAAGGAGTAGAAGAGTGGATCTGACAATCGTGGTGGTGCTGGTGGATGGCTGAGGGGTGGTTGTTGTCGAAAGGAATAACTGCAGCGCAAATAGAAAAATGCAGCAACATGAATAATGCAAAGACACTCACACACACACACACAATTCACAGTTCACAGTAAGTAGATGGAAAACTAGCAACACACAGATTGTTGAATCCGATACTCGTAGAGCGAGCGCTTCATGAATGCTGAGAAGAAGAACGTGAGAAGTTCTTAAGAACTGAAAGCAAATTCAAAAAGATTTTTGTCTGCATTTGTGTACAAAATACTTGGGTGCTTATGATTGTTGTTTTAAGATGTGTGAAGCTAAATGCAAGTAAGGGCGAATGAAACTATTGTAAGAGGAAAAAAGGAAGAGAAAAAAAATTATAAATAAATTAATATTTATCTTTTTTTCTTTCTTTTCCTCCGTCCTCCATCTTGGATCGTTTGCAGAGATAGGGAAACAGCAACAGTTTCACCTATTAATATATTTCATTTTCTATAATAGAAGGGAAAGCATGGAGCAAGGATAAGATAATGGAAGGTAAAGTGTCTAGAACTTCACATAAACAGAAACATTTCCACGAAAAAATACTAAACCAAGGGCAGCTGATGTTGATCCATCTAATTGAGAAGCCTACTCAGCAGTCATACCGCTCTGAGTTCAACCGAAAAATGGATAAAATTTGAACTACAATTAGACAAAAATGGTTTGGGTCTAATAAATAAAATGATTAATTACCATCTTGTTTACAGTCATAAATCACCCCGTTGCTTACGATGACGTTTTGTTATTGTTTTCTCTTCAAGATAAGCAACAATAAATTCGTCTTTTGGCTTTCGGGGGACACGCAGAAAAAAAAATTCTCTTCTTCTTATTAGGTTCTAGGCAATAGTGGCCGATTCTAACATAGCATGAAACCCGCTCCATTGCTGGCGAGTATTTTGGGAGAAATTCAAAGACATTTTATATTAAATACACTGCTCTTTTACACATAATGATCTTGTGCAACCGCCAAAGCAGCAACACATTTTTCTTTTTCGCGCTTTTGAATAAATTTTTCAAATTAATAATTTTCATTCGTTTATTTTGCAATTTGTTTTTTTTTTCTTTGGCATTTGCATCATTTCGAGAGAGTCTACATAATGGCGGACGAAACTATGCCCTAATTCAATTAAAATTCACCCTTATGGGTACGCGTGCCACCAGTGCCGAAGTGAACCGAATTATTGAAAAGTCTGACATTCAGATTTATAGATTTCGGCTTTCATTGATCTTAAGAACCCAACATTTTGCGCACCAGCTTGATACGAATTTTGCGAAATGACTTTGCATTATTCGCATTATTCGTTTACAACACGCAATCGACACAGAAATTGTAGACACACAACCATCGACTACCCAGTTCATTATCGTTCCTCAGTTTGGGCCTTAGAACAGCCCGAAATGGACAACGAAGCGCATTCACATCCCGGCAGCTTGATAACAAGCAAAACTGCCAGACTTGGGTATTGTCGAGATGCCAATGCATCCTCAAAGAGTCAGCGCATTGGTACGGATTTTGAAGGTACAGTAACTCAGTTAAACGACTTACTGTGATCGGAAATTGAAGATATGAACCATTGGAAATCGATATTTTATGTAACAAGTTCGGTAGTTGTTTTATCAGCCGTTTTGGCAACGTTAATTGGTCACCTCGCAGCTGCGATTTCACGCCATTACACTTTTCTGTCGGAAGCCTTGAAGGAGCGATGTTATGGGAACATTTACGACTCAGACTCTCAAGTAAAATATCAAGCAAGCTATTCGTGAAATTGAACCAGAAACTGTAGCCAAGGTCTTGGATAACTGAATAAACAGCTTGTGCTACTGCGAAGCCAGGCGAGGTAGACACAAGAAAAAAATCGTGCTTCATAAATAATGGAATGTTTGGTCATTCGAATAAACTAATTTTAACTTTTAAAAAGAAAGCACTGTATGGATCACCCTATCTGTAGTTATTACACTTTCGGTGGGTTTTCTATGAGCCGTACAGCTTTTTAACGCTTCCTTTTAAGATAAGATCGACTAGTATCAAATACCTTACCGAATTATCTAGAGATAAGCACTGCAAGGAAAATTTTGAAATTAGCCAAAAAATTAGTAAGTTTGCTCACAATTCTTTTATAGTCTCTTTCGACAATTATCGTTGTCGCCATTATTGGCAGGAAAGCTTCGACTGTTGAAAGTAGTTGGAGCAAAAATGTGAAGTATCGTCTACTCGAACTTTCCTTATTTTTATTTCTGTGTATTGGATATCACTGGTAACTCGATGATAAATTGCTAAAGTAGTAATTTGAAATATATACTACGGAAATTTCCACATCTAATGTTTATTTAATATTCGAATTAGTAACTTGTAACAGTAAAAAAGTCGACTAATGTTTGTAGATTTGAAAGCGAACTAAATTTTTCTACTAGATAAACAGCGTGAATAATAGTCAAAAAAATCTTGGATCTGTGTAGCAATCGCAACCTTACAAAAGACTAAAAGAAAATAGATATAAATACCACATCAGCACTAAAGTTGAGTAGCGGTTATAACATGATATTTCCCTGCAACATATTAAAATTAGACTGTGGCTGCATTTCATACAATTTTCATTTATTTTGTATGTGTGTGTGTGTGTGTTTTTGTGCGCTTACTTGGCTACCAACCGAGTTCAACGACTTTTATGACGCTACGCCAGTGATGCTGTGATAAACAACGGAATTCCGTGCCAACCGAGGAATGACAAGCCGATAGGCCAGGTCAAATGGACTACTGCTGGCAGTCCTCACCAATACACCTCCATGTTGTGTTATGCGGTACATTGCTTTTATGTTTACGGTATATTTTGTTACTAGATTTCTATTTACAACTCTAAACTGCCGCTGATGACAATGTTATGAGGAAACAAATTTTAGTTTTTTTTCTTTTTTTTCTGTTGTTGTTACTGTTACTAGCTGAGTTTTTAGTTTATAAAATAAATGTGTTGGTGCTTAGGAGCATTTGGGTGATCCCAAACAAATGTGTAGGGGGAAAAAAGTAAAGTCGAAATGTAAAAAAATAACACCTCGATTTTTCTTTCAAAATTAAAAAAATATTTAGAAGTCGCGCAAAGTTGTTCATCTACTTTATATGCGAAAAAAAATGTTGATGCAAATTGTTCAGAATCTTAAAAATCGATATTTTTCAATATGCAAACTCTGTTTCTGTAAAAAAAAATAAAGCTTTTTATTTAATGATTTTTATTACCAACTTTCTTTGTAGGCCTCCCAAAAACTTCAAGCAATGCAAAAATTTGTCCATAAAAACGAAGTGAAAAATCTAGTTTAATTTTAATACGATGTTGGTATTTATAAACTGAGATGGTTTTGGATATATCAGACAATTGAAATAGATTAAAAAATTTTATGGGATGAAATGCTCAACAAATGTACTAACCCGCTGTTAAAAATTAATAAGAAATTCAACCAAAATTCATATAGTATTAGACATTTTTTAAACTAACATATTTTATTTAAAATAACATTAAATAATATTTGGGGAGCAATAGTTTTATTTTCTAATATATTTCATTATATTATTTCACAAAGCATCAACAAAAATATTTTCGAATTAACAAAGTGAATTTCAAATGACGTACAATTTTTTAAGCAACAACAACCAGGGACCTTAACGTTTATAACTTTTATAACAAAATCAAGATTTAATCGAGGTTTTGTGATGTTTATTTTTTCGATAAGAAATAATTATTATACTTACATTTTTTCTCTTTTGATCAGCTGTGCTTATTTATTTACTCATTTTAACTTTTCCGATCTAGTTGTTTTAATTTTTTTAATTTTATTTTTCGATCGAAAATAGTGGTTATTCTTGGATTTAAAATTTTTCGATTACAACAAAAGCAAAAAAAATTTGTCGATTTATGTTTTTTGATCGAAAATATAAAGATCGCAAATTAGCGATTAAATCAGGGAATAATGATTAGTTGTAATCGAAAAAAAGGGAAAGCTCAAAAAAAAACAATTAACTCTTGCAAATCAAAATAAGATCAGATTTTTTTAGCAATATATTCGAGTTTGCTTCTCATTGGATTCTTACCAATTATTTTTTGATCGGATAAAGTTCAAATAGCGATTATTTTCGATCTTTGATAAAACCAATTACTATTTAAAAATCTGTTGAAGTAATCTGAAACGCTGTTCCCTCTCGATCGATTGTTATTTAAAACTGTTAAGTCCAGTATTCAGCTTTATTCTGCATTTCTATTACGTTCCCGCATTCCGCTCCGCATCGATTGGAATTAGGTATTCCGAGTTACGACGGAATCGAAAGAAAAAGAGAAAGAGCGGCAACCTTTTCGAAATCAGCTGTTTGTCTTGGAATGTGTGAAATTGAAACAAAACAAAGCAAACAGATACAAATTCGTGGCCAATCTATTGCTTTTTAAATAAAATAAATAAAAATATAATCGCGTAATGGATTCAATAACCGCGGCAATACTATTTGAGTGCGCTGGCTGCTAATTCTGCTGGATGAAGGAATATCATTTCGATCCTCCGAACATGCGGAATTGTCCATTTCGGAGGTTTGGGCAACGTCTTGTGCCTGCTCACTATCGCCATAATCCCGCGCACCTCTTACGCCACTTGTACAGGTTTCCAACCCCGTCAAAGCTATAACCTCAAGTGGGCTTAAACGTTGCAAACGACATTGACCTCCAACTGTGCTCATCAGTTCCTTTTTATTTGCCGATAGCTTGCGTTTTATATAGCACTTCTACACTTCCACAATCCACACCTGTAACAAAACGTTAGAAGTATATAAAAAATTAATTTTCAGTTGCACATTACCTTTCTCCATGTACTGGCGTCTTTTGATGGTGGACCAAGTGCATTTAGGGCATTTGCAATTCCCTCCCAAAACTCCATCACTTCCTCCTTCGGCCGCTTTTGAAAGCCCTGCGCAATATCCCTTTTGGTTGCCATTATATCAGCCAATTTTGCATATGCTCCGGCGTTGTTGTTTTTGACTTGCAAAGATATCAAAAAACATCAATAAAGCCCAAAAAACTTAAAAAAATTATGTTGATGACTTTTACAACTATCAACAAGTTTTACTCACATTTTTGGAAAAATTATATTTTAAAAGTACACGAAAATGAAAATCTAACCGTCCTCCGCCAAAAAAAATTTCAACTTACAAAAACGTAACTACGATCGCAATGTAGAATACATAAAATTGTAGGTTTCGAAGATTGATCGAAACGCAGAATACAAAAGTTGCCAAACTGAGAAAATTTCGATTCGAGTCGAAATACAGAATATGGCTGATTAACTCAGAAATGTTACTAATTTACCTAGTGCAGCTTTCTCCTTACTCTTCGGATGGTTTCCACAATACTGACGTAAAGGTAGTTAATAGAGAACCAGCGCGAATTATCACCTAAATTAGTGTTTTTTTTTTTTAAGATTGCCAGTTAAATTTCTGCTTTTTATGTAGTTTTCCGACTTTCCGTTTTTTTGCCCCACCATAATGTGGATCCATTTGCTTGTAATGTTTAGCACTGATTGCTGGATTGCGGCATAAATTTCATACTTTTGATTCAACGGTATAGTTATGAAAATTTTAATTTAATTAGTTACATCTCAACCAATTTTTTAATATTTTCTGTGAATATGGTTGTTATAAGCTACGAGATAACGAGGCGCATCAATCCAATTAGAGGTTCATCAAACTAATAGACAGGCGGTGATTTTATTGTATAGATTTGTTGGTATTTTTAAAAATAGTGACAGCGTTACTACATCAATCATTTCAATATAATTTTGTACATTACAAGTAAATTGGATATGTTGAAATTAATAAAAAGTTAGAAACTTAATATTTAATACAAATATTTTATGCATTCCACCTTCAATTAGTATGTATGTATATGTAATTATTTTAATATTTATATGGTGGCCCAAGTAGTGAAAATATTATGTATCTACAATAAGACAGGCGTGACAAGACGAGCCACAACTTAGCGACGACTCAAGTGGTTAAGTGGCCTAAGAAGTTCACTAGCCCCAAACAATGTTGCCTAGATTGCTTGAAGAGCGCGAACACTTGTCTTGTGCGGTGAGACACAATGCATGCCTACTATGGAACCAACACATCCATTGTTACATAGGCACACACACACACACATACATACATACATATACATACATATACACACATGGAAAACCAACGAAATCCCAGCACAAGTAGCTATTTCTGATGCTGAACATATTCAAACGTACGTACATACATACAAACATACAAACATTCATATGTACATCTGTACCTCTACGTTTCCTAATGAGCCATGCCACTGTGACAGATGCGGAAGTGCAAAAGAGCATGTGAGGGGTTAATGTTATGCTGTCAGCTCCCACTTGTTTACACCTTGACGTACATATTAAAGTTGGCAAGTGCATATAGCAAAACCAATGCTTACTTGCATTCACATATACAAACATATATACATACATACGTACACACATACGCATGCACGTTCACATGCCCTACTGGAAAAACCTAGACTATGTAGTGAAAAAGTTTATGATTCATATCCAGACCTACGAATTCGATAATTTCTAGTGTCTTTACCACTCAGCACAAGGTACGAAACACACAGCCGCGTGATGTTCCACGTATGGTTGATAGGGTTTGTTGTTCGCCATATTTCAAATAAACCAAAGAGAATTACTGTGCAAAGCTTGAGTTGAAATAAAACGTTACGTTTACTACTCACTAATATCATGATCTAATATTTTACGTAGTTGACATTGTGTGATTGGAAAATTAAGTTACATACATGTTTGAAGTCTCAAATTTAATTTTATTTCGTTGGGAAAAAATGTTTAGAATCATTAATTCATCATCAATCATCAATTAATATTTTGATAAAATATACCCTATGTTATATTTGAGCTTACTGTCTAGCCGCCAGTTAAAGTCGCATGAAAATCCGTTCAGAAGGTCCAAATATATTCTATTACATTCCTTGAATCGCCTTCCGTCATTTTTTTTTTACAGAAATTTTCAATGTACATACACGATATGCATCTAGTTTTATTATAGTATAGAAGATACAACTATTTCAAGCATTTCTGGTAACTCTCAGCTATCTCGATATAAATTTTATCACCATAGCAAGTGTTTCTACAATCTATTTGATGCTGATTTCAGATCAAATTGTATTTCCTTAAGAATTGGCAAAATTTGTAAAACCGCCAACTGCCTTGTCTCGCTTAGTAGTGGAACCTCTGCTCATAAACAAAAATATATTTCCCTCAAAGTTGAGCAATGCCGATATATTTATAATCCAGAAATGAGAGTTTTTTGATTCTTCAATAGTTAATTTGTTTAATAATAGTAGCTTAACTGCAGTCAAAACAAAAACATTAACTTCTGAGTACAAAGTTCTTGCATAAAAATGGGGGTTGAATCTGAGTAAGATTTTTTTCTGTAGAAATACCGAAAACAGTTTTTAGTAAAACCTTCAAACGTTATTAATAATTCTCACTATATTTAAAAGTTAAATATAACTCACATTGCACTCATCATCAGGACGCAATAGGAGGGGTTTACTTTTGAATATTAAAATTCAATATAATACATTATTCCACTTACATATGTTTATAATTTTTTCTAAATATTTTTTTTTACGAAAGTATAGCAGATTCTTTAATATATACCCTATAAACGAAACACCTTACGAAAAACAACATAAAGAGTAACAAATTTTAAAAAGTTGACATCTAATTTTCAAACTTTTTAAACAAAAACTTTTGTAGCCAATTCAATTTTAATATAACTAGGTCCGAGTTTCCACTGACTGAAAATTTGCTGTTCCGCAAAAAAAATGCCAATAATCAACGCGAATTTTTCGTCACTAATTGTTTATAAAAAAGTGTACCCAAAAAGTTTCTGACTAAAAATGTTGAAAATTTAATGTAACCTTTTTGAAATTTGTTGAACTATAGAATATAATAAGCATAAGTGGCAAACTGTATTATATTGCATTTTGTTGCATATGATATGTCCGATATTGTATTTTTTATAAAATTTTATATAGCTTTTGAAACGAAAAGTGATTTGAATGAATTTTAATTTTGGCACCATTTTAAAATTAGATATCTGAAACCACATTTAAATTTTGTATAATTATTTTGCATCAAAAGGGGCTCAGTTCTTAAAGACCCATGGCTGCGATTCATTTTAAAATATTGAAAATTAACAAAGTTCTTAGCGAAAATATATCGGACTTTTATTGCTACGGACTCTTAAAATTAACAAGAAAGCTTAAAAATAAGTTCCTTTTGTGGTCTCCTATTCTAATAATGTACTACAGAATTAGTGAAAATAAATTTTGTAAACACATTAAGATTATCGCTTAATAATGAAGTACCAATATTGCAGTTAATAGTTTTTTTTTTAATATAAAATGGAATCCATTTTTAAAACTCTTTTTATATGTATGTATATCTGGAAAGCTGATATTTTTGCTAAATAATATCAATTAATCAATCACTGTCTCACTGGCTTTCTCTAATAAACAGAAAAAATAATAACATTTTAAGTTTTGTGATCAATTATATTTTGATAATTACCAGAATTTCAGTTACGTAATTTTCGAATATTTACACAGATGCTAATCATTTCGCTATTAGTGGATTTCCTTACAAGGTGTGAGCATTGCAAGATAATTAGAGCAGCCTTACTGTAAGTTGCAAATGCGGTAAACGCCTACATTTCATGCAACAAAAATTACTCATACGCCCTGTACCTATTATTTATTGATTATTCCATTTTACATTTACATTTACATTTACATTTACAATTTACCATTAAACAGTTCTCAAATATGGGCTTCCATTTTAATATGATTTCTTAGTATTCCAAAGAGGTTAGATCTATCCAAATTATCAATAAAAGATGTATTATTTTATTACTTGTTTTCCGAAATACTGAACATCGCTTGCTACGCAAATGTTAGAGTTGAAGAAGCAGTTCGACCAAGCACACACAGCTTTATAAGGTATGTGCCAAGCTATGTATCACACTTATTATTATAGTATAAAAAGGTTACTGGGTTTTTTCGAAATTTATGCTCACATTTTCCAACTTACTACGAGTATAAATTTAAATAATCGTTTTGTTTCCAAAAGTGCAATGAAGGTGCTGAAGAACTATACAAACTTAATATCTTTGAAGAGATATAAGAGAATGGCAAAGGCATGAGAAGAAGATAAACGGTTGAAGTTATAAAAACAAAATGCAAAATTAGCATAAAGACATGGCGAATTTGGGCGGAGGCATTTCGTAAATGAAAGTTTTATCTACTTGCTTTCGATAAAAAAATGCAAATCACTTTATATTTAAAAGAGTATACATAGGATATATATATATACATGTTTATTATAATCTATTACTTGTTCGTAAAACCCCATACTATTTTGTCAATCTGCGCAAGTTTTGGATTAAGTAAACTTCGTTGTATTTTATATTTAGTAAAATAAATATGTACATCATTTTGTTGTTTAGAAGTTAGCACCACAAATGCTTAATCAGCTTTTTGGCTCAATATTTATTTTTTTAATGTGACTTTTTGTATTGCATAATGGGGTAGATTCAAATGTAAGTAAACAGAAAATGGTGTAGCAGATTTGCATTTTAAGGGCACAACCAGTGTGACTGCCCAAAAAAAGGGGATCTTCAGGAACTTCTTGTAAAGTAAAGTTACACATTGTATGCCTTTACATTAAAGGATATATTTGTAGGAGTATATTCTGTATTTATAGTACTTTGTTAAATGAAGATATTAAATCTACAAAAAATTTGGAATAATTGTTGACCTATAGCTTCAAGGAAGCTTCTTAGAATATATTTTTTTATTTTTTTTATTTTTATAAATATATTTTATTTGCAATCTATCAGTTGACAATCAGCAAATTTTATAAACACAAAATCATGGCAGGATTGATGGTACTCCATTGAGACCAACCAATATATAGTACAAACATTTTATTATTTTGCTATAAATCTAGTTAATTATACTTCTTCAAATCTAGTTGGAAGGTCCAAAACATGAACTCTTTTCAGGCGTCTAATACTATTATTGTCTAGTAAATTAATTCCCAGTAAGTTTTCATGGTTAGACAGTCTATCTAGAAGATATTTAATGTAAAATTACCCATAAATATGGAATAGAATAAAACAAAATTCCATTCTCTCAGATAACATTGGGTTTCAGTGTTTTTATACCTTTCAAGCGATATAGTGTAGGTCATTGGTCTGGTCGAGTACATAAAAAATGGGTATTTGAAAAACTTCTTACAACCCAAAACTTTTGATTTATTGTTACAAAACTGAGTTGGCGTGTTTTCGAGCATTTCATAATATTTAAATTGCTATATATAAGTATCAAAAATTAAAGAACATTTTTCGCCTCGTTTTATTCTTATTTTTTCAAATTCAATGCAATTTCTTGGCCACTACCCACAATTAATAAATTTTAAAGTGTAAATATTTTTGAAGTATAGTCAATTGCAAAGAACAGTAGTATTCACTCATCTTAATCTGTTGGAAATTGATGAAGTTAGAAATTTTTTTCTAAAAAAGAAATGTCACGATATCGAGACTACTTCGTTATGACAAAGCCTGAAATTAACAAAAACAGAGAAAACATTATTTGTGACCTGTGTTGCGGACCGTATTTATTATACGTTTTCGAGGGTGCTCAAACTAAATCCGATGTCTATTTTACCATAACATCTCAGTTACCTGTCAGTTAGTCTTCTTCTACAGCTTTGTTATCTTGAATTGCAAATCGGTTCAATAGACGTCAATTTAGAAATTTCGGAATGCTCGAAAACTCAGTTTTTTAACAACAAATCAAACATTTTGGGGTGTATGAAGTTTTTCGAACACCTTTTTGTGATGTGCTCGACATGGCCAACGACCTGCACTATTTCACTTGAAAAGTGTATTTACTTTTTTTTTTTGTGGCACAGTGTAATAAGCATTCGATCTGGACCCGCTGCCCGCAAATTAAAAAAAATTATCATCCAATGCGGAGATATTAACCTGTATGTAAACCTATGATCAGATCCAGCAATTGCAAACACTTTTATTGATACTCGAATTAGTATTCGGCGTTTTCGGAAATATTTCACATATTTGTAACGACACCTGACCATACATTTGCCAAAAATCTTAAAACGGCCCGTTATATTTATGTATCCATATACTTATATAGCTGATTTCAAAATTAAAATGTTTTGACCAAATCCTTCACTTTATTTAATTTTAGGAATCTCGTTTTTTAATAAAAGTAAAGTTCGTATAAAACAAAAAAATCAAACTTACAAACTTTGTGCATATGCGAAAACAAATCCAATATACATACATCTTTTTAACAAAACTTTAATCAGGTTAAACAGAACTTTTAGAAATCTTCTGGGTACGCAGTTTTATGGCTCATTCAATTTTATTGCGAGCAAGTTTCAGATGTCTAAAGTTGATTTTTGACAATTTTTTTCCGACTTCGTGATATATTTCCTTCCTTGATTGTTTTTAGGCAAAAATCAAAAAAAAAAAAATTATTATATAATTATATATATAAAAATAGGGGTTGCTTTCTATTTTAATTGTGAAGTTTAAGTTTTTATAAATTACATTTTCTTCCATGTAAATAAAATTTCGAGGATGAGTTATATGGAGGGAAATGAACGACACCATCCAAACGAACAACCCAATTAATTATCTTTAAAATTTAAAATGATAGAGACTGATTTTATTTAAATTTTAATAATAATAATAATAATAATAATAAGCAGCCCAACCGACACGAGGGACACAGTCCGCATGTCGTACGGATCTTTTTTTTTTATTTTTTTATTTTTATAATTTTTTTTTTGTGCCGAGTTGTTAAAAGGAAAAAGTTTGTTAAGCGTCGAGATTCAAAACTGCTCAGCTACAGAAAAAAACTTCATCAGCTGAATCAAATATACCTCCGTTAATCATTTATTGAGAAAGGACAGTACAGCTCTTTTTATGGTGAAAAGTGAGTCCGAAATATCAAAAGTGCTGGAAAGACAGTTGAAATCTTGACATAAACATCGGAAAGGTTCATTTAATTCATAATTGGTTTTACACTGTTTTAAATAAAGAGGTTTACAGTGTCTTGAAATCCGAGAAGGAACATTAAGTTTAACTTCGACAATAAGAAATGTGCTTGCGATAGACCCTGTGAGTAGTTTAGTAATGAATATCATGCCCAGCATTTCTCTACGGCTGGAAAGAGTAGGAAGATTTATTAGCTTCAAACGATCAGTATAATGAGGAAGATTAAGCCGAGAATCCCATCTAAAGTCTCTTAGGGCAAAAAGTAAGAACTGTTTTTGAATTTATTCCAGCCGATCAATGTGAACTTGATAACGTGGGTTCCAAACTATCGAACCGTATTCTAGCATAGGTCTTACTAAAGTTGTAAAAAGAGCCTTTGTTGCATATGGGTCCTTGAATTCTTTTGACCATCGTTTTATAAAGGCAAATATCCCTCTAGCCTTATTAGCTATAGCATTAACATGACTATTGAAATTAAGTTTGGAATCCATTGTAAGTCCCAAGTCAACAAAGTCAAACACTTGATCCAGAGTATAGTTATTTATTATGTAAGAAGCTGGCTGAATAGTTCTTCGTGAAAAACTCATAAATTTACATTTTTTAAGGTTAAGTGGCATATAATTTATGTTGCACCAATCAACTAAGCTGTTAATATCTATTTGTAATAAGTTTCTTTCTTCAATCGAAGCGTATGATTTAAAAAGTTTTACATCATCAGCATACATTAGTATATTCGAATATCTTATTGCAGTAGTAATATCATTTATGAATAACAAAAACAGAATCGAGCCTAGATGGCTGCCTTGGGAAACTCCCGAAGTAACATTAATGACATTGGAAAAAGCATTTTTGAATATAACAATTTGAGGTCTATCATGTAGGTAAGAAGAAATCCAGCGGAGGAGAGAGGGTGGAAAGCCCAGCAGATCAAGTTTGTGGATGAGTAAGGGTTGACAAACTTTGTCAAAAGCTTTACTGAAGTCGGTGTATATAACATCTGTTGGAATATTTTCTCTAAAACCGTTTAAAAAATGAGTTGTGAATTCTAGTAAATTGGTAATAGTTGATTTGCCCTTACAAAATCCGTGCTGAGAGTTTGCGATTGATGAAGAGATCGAATATTTTAACTGATTAGTAATAATTGCTTCAAATAGTTTTGGAATTGCCGATAGCTTTGCTATTCCACGGTAATTTTCAATCGAAGACCTATTGCCGCTTTTATGAAGAAGGATTATAAAAGACTTTTTCCAAACAGACGGGAAATTACCTTGTTTTAGCGAAAAGTTAAACAAGTTTGATAAAAGCAGATATAGATAATCAGCAAATTGTTTAAGAATACATGTCGGAATCATATGAGGACCGTACCGGAATGATTCTTTCAAAGATTTCAGGTAAAATAATACATCTTCAGAAGATATTACTGGAATATTAATCGAATTATTAGTATATAGATAATATGGATATTTATAAGGGGGAAGATTGACTTTAGTGGAATAGTTAGACTCAAAGAATTGTGCAAATAGGTTAGCAATGTCTTCATTGTCGCTGGACACAGTGTTCTGATACCTCATATTTGAAGGCAAACCATTTAACTTACGCTTTGAGTTTACGTAACCATAAAATGATTTAGGGTTACAAATAATATTCTTTTTCATTTTATTTAGGTATTCTAGGTAAGATTTCTTATTTAGTTTGAAATATTTATGTCGCAGGACTGAGTACTTTAAGTAATTTGTAAGTAAACCTGTCTTTCTATATTGTTTGAAGATACGCGATTTTTTATTTTTCAACATTCTCAGTTCCTTATTAAACCATAACTATATTGGTTCGTCTTGAACGCATACACGTTTAGGTACGTATTTTAGAAATAAACTATACAAAGTGGTATTAAAATGCAATAATATTTTACTTTTAAAATAATAGTATGAAAATATGATTTCATTTAAAAAGTAATTATAATAATAAATTGTTTTAACCTAGGAGAGGTATCTGCTTTTATAAAATTATTATTAATGCAAATTAATTAATTTAATTTAACACTAAAAATAATTTACTAATGATTTATCTATACATTTTATACACATATATTTTATTTTAGCTTTGAATTTTGTTATTGGTTTATTTTGTATGTAAATTTTTGTATGGGCCTCAACTAGTAGACTGTGGGATTTTATAAGGTCTGAATAAATAACATACACATATTCTTCTCCATGTTCATATAGTTTTATAAGCCTCTTATTTCATTCTGCCTTCACTTCCATTTCCCGATTAATGCAAATCGTATACAAATTTAAACTTTTAAATCTCTATAAATTGTCTTCGATCAGTGCTATTCATAAAAAATGTTTTTTTAGGGCCATTAGTAGTATTTATCTCTTCAAGCAGACTTTTTCAGATTGGGAAATTTGCGATTTAAACAAATTTTCCACTGAAAATTCAATGCTCTTAGTTTATACTTTTTAGTCTTTATTGAAGAAAAAGTGTTTTTTCATGACATCTGTCTGTATCGCCTTATTTTTTTTAATACTAAAATTGGTTGAAAGGCGATAAAATGAAAATATTTGTTTCCTTAGTTTTTTCGAACTTTTGATAAAAAAAAGTAATTCACTCCTTTATTAATTATATTAAAATACGTTCACTAATTTTGATCATACTCAGTGTATCAATGGATTCTTTCAAAGATACGATTATCCATATTTTTTAAATAAATACTTATTAAGAATTTCGCAGGCGCGTAAATTTTAGCGGATGTAGCGGTCCCGATTTAAGCGGAAAACGCGCTACAATTATAAAATTAAATTCAGGAGAAATGCCAAAAACAATTAGGCAGAGTTGTTAAATTATTAGTTAGTTGACCTGCCATTTCATAAAATATTTTGGAGAAGCAAAATATTTCAGTTCAAAATTATTTCTCTTTTCAACCACATTTTAGTATATCTAAAATTTTTCCCTTCAATTTATATTTTTGTATAATGATACTTTTAAAATTTAAAAGTGAGCAATTCTTTAGAATAAAACTTCTGCGGTCTGCGGTTTTATAAGCTGGTAATCTAGACTAATAAAATATATTTATTTACTTATAAACTACGAGCATACAATTTAAGAACTAATAATATAGCAACATTTCGCACTACGAGGCCTCGCTTTGTGGAAACTTTTTAGTCTTAAAATTTGTATAGATTATTTTATAGAACGAAATGGTAAAGTGTTTTTCTCCAATTTTACGCAAATAAGCCTTAATAAAAGTCTTTTATCCGGGTGCATACTCAAAACGTTTGTGAATATCCTTCTTAAAAAGTTCAGAATTTCGATGAAAACTTTTGGGGGATTTTCACATTTGTATAAAGATTGAACTTTGGTTTTTAATGGTTCCTATTTTGGAGTGAACTAGGTTTTTATAAAAAACATAGTAAAAGTTGAATAAATAAAAATAAATATTCAAAACTTTGAATATGGCGTTTTAGTTATGAAATCGGCTACATTCCTATATGCCTTAAAAGCAAAGCATAAATATTGCATATTTTATTGCTCAGAAAGTATTAGTTTAACCCATAACAACAAACAAATATGTACACGAGTATTTATGTTGGGGTACTTGGAATATCCCTTAGAGGGACGTACATATTTACTACACTCCTATGATACGCACATATTGCATTTGTAACGTTTTATTTTCGCAAATATCCGCAGGGTTCAAACTTTTTACAAATGGTATCTAGATGCGTTGGTGCAATTCCGGCATATAAAAATTTATGCTGCAAACGCTTTTTGTTTTACAGGAAAATTTGCTACATCCTGTTGTGGCGAAGAGTAGCACTCCGCTTGGTTTTTAAACCAAGGTTGTCTTCACTGAGCAGATTTATAGAAATATTTATTTAAAATGTGTGCCTTTGCGTGCGCTTCGTTGTTACTTGAGAATAAATTTTTTTGTACGAGTATTTGTTTGAAATATACTATTTTCAGATTCTATTGTAAAAAAAAAAAATTTAGCTATGTATATCTTAAAAACTATTTTCTTTTATTCTAATTTCATGTTCAAACTCGGGAGAAAATTTTCCCCCCGTTACGTACATAAGCAAAAACTGGCAAAATAATGTAATAAGAGTCGGCATAACAGCCGCCAACCAAACCCACTACACTTTTCGGCGCGTTTTCTTAGCGTTAAGGCACTTTCACGTGTATAGGAAAGTTTCTCCCTAATGAGAGCAAGAAACGTCGTATTTGACTTATTCTTTAAAAATATTGAAGTAGTAAGTTGAAAGATAGTTGAAGAAATTGATGAAGTATTCGAAACTTTTATGTCGAAAGGGGCCCTCACATTTTTACCCTTGGGACCGTATTTTTTCTCTAAGGCCCTGGTACCCATGGTCGTTATCGTCGAAGTCATATAGGGAAGACACAGGAAACAAGCTGTTTCGATGGGGCTGGACCAAAGAGAAAGGGATATTGATGAGAATGCTTCAGAGAAATTACCAGATATATATCGGGAATGTTAGTTTTGCTTCTGGATAGGTAGTAATTGAATCTACTACAGTACCTTCATTATAAATGAGCCAGAGTAACGCGGGACTCACGAGACAGTTGGAGGTCCTCATCTGCAATTGGTGGTGGTTTGATTCATTTGCCATGTTACCATTCTGCTATTATTGTATCATGACTTAGAATTTCAAACAAACATTTGCAAAAGCTATATAAAAATTGCGTTTATGATAATATTTGTGCAATCTTCTAGCTGAACAGTATTGCCGTAATTATGGAGTGTCTCGAACAAGCTCTATGAGGGTTTTCTGAATAAATTGCTATTCAAAATTTCAACAATTTCGCAAATATCGGTGACCAAGTGTTGTTGTTGTTTAGTAAAATTCGGGTGCAGATTTCCGGATGTGCGTTCACACAATCGGTACATGAAATGCGCCGAAAATCGCTACATAGCGTCAAATGAATAATTTTTCATAGAATTACAATAACAAACTAATCTTTAACTTCGATAAACTGCGGCATCAATTTAAGCAAACACAACGCTGTCAATTGACTTTTGTATTTTTTTTTTGTTATCTCATTCGAAGTTGTGTCTTTGATTTCTACTAGTGCCACTAACAGTTTTTCCAATTGCTTGCCAATTTTTTAAGATCTCAGACTTTAAAACTGAATTTTTTATATATATATATGTAGAACATATATTATTTATCTTCGTCGCAAATGTTTTTCATTGCAGATTTATAGTCGTTGTGTTTTGCCACAATTTAAGTGTCTGCATTTTTTGTTATTATTGCTATAGTTCTTGTTGCTTTTGAATACTTCCGTTCGTTAGTTGGTCTTTACTTTTGGTAAATCTTTATTACTTTGTGTCTTGCTGCTGTATTTGCTGTTGGCTTTTTGCTATCTCTTTTGCATTGCCGTCTAGAATGTCACTATGTCTTAATTCTTTTTCACGCTTCACTACCCCCAACCACTTGCGGTTTTTCTGGTGTTTTCATTTGAATGGCAATAGACTGTGTGACATCGACTTTAGGGCATGCCATAGTTCAATTGTTGCTCGTTGCTCTATCAACCATTGTTTTAATTTAAGCTGCCTATTTTTCCTAATTTAATCTGCATATGTTTGCCGAATTAATTCCATACACCGACGTGAGATATTCTTAGCGAAATTCGTTCAATGAGATTTGGGAAATTTCATAGTTTCATATATTCTTCTTTTTTTTTTTTTGCGTTTACGGCTTTGAAGTCCCAAGCCAAGTAAGCAAAAACAAAATACATACATTCTTTGACAGCTGCAGCCGTAGAAGTAAAAACAAAATATATTTAGATTTCGACATCACCTTTTATGAATTCGTCCTGGCTGCTAATATTTCACTGGAGAATGTTTAGTGCGCCTGCGAATATTTATTCCGGTGGTGAGAGGAGAGTCCAAAGACAGTTATGGTAATATACCTACATACATATTAACTCACATATAAATATAGAAAGAACCCAACATTTTCGAATAAATTGATAATAGGTATTTATTTTCAGACTTACATACCTACTGATTTGGGTAATATTTAGATTGTAGAAACGTCCTAACAGCTGGTGACCTTCCCTTACACGTTAAAAATCCATTAAGTCTAAGGGAATCAGCTCATGTATTAAATTGAATTCCCATTTATTAGGCATTGACACTTTTGAAAAATGGCGTATGTAGATAGTTGAGTGAGTCGCAGCCAGAATAGATAGAGAGCAGTGGAAAATGAAGAAAGGTTGTGATAAATTATAAGACAATTTATCTGACAAAAATGATTGAGTATGTATTTGAATAGGAATGACGAATTTGTAAAATGATTATCGTTGTCTGGGCTAAATGTGGGATTATGTGAAGCTGCAATTCGAATAAAATATTCGATTGGAGGCGTGCAAATATGAGTGAAACATTTGGCAATGCATAAAAAACAAAATTGCTTGCTCTGGGACGGACATTCGTTATATTTTTTTTATTTTAATGCTTAGTAGAATTTATCGAATCAAATTTGATATGCAGTCAGTCGTAATAAACAAATCGTGTAGCGCATAATCCAAAATGAACGCAAATAAAAAAATTCAAGATTTGTGTGAGCCACCGAAATTCAAAACCAAGTATTCGATGAGCGTGCAAAATATCATACTATGACTATAGTATATATGTTAACATTATATAATTCGTTGGATTTTTCGTACCTGATAAGTATTGGGCCTATATTGTAATATTTAGTTCTTAAATTGTGATAGAAAATTATTTCAATCAGAAAGCTATTGTATTGCGGAAAACGCTTTATTTAATATCGTGAGAAAATAAACTATAAACGAACTGATTCGTTTGAAAAACTGTTTGTGCGTTTCTCTTTTCAATAGAAAACTTCAATAAGTATATGGAGCCGTAGCAGTTACAATTTTTATTTTAAAAATTGTTCTTTAACAAATGTTTTTTTTTTTTTAAATTAACTAAATAAATCTTTAAAAAACGATTTTTCCCCCCTTCATTTTATAAATCCACAAAACCAATGATTTTTTATTCATATTCATATTTCTAATCATAACAGTTGTTGAAAAGTTTTATTTATAAATTCTTCAATCAAAATTAGTCATAAATATAAATGAAACACTGACTTTTATTTTTTAGTCGTACTTATAAAATAATATTATAATTTTTCGAAAAAAATCCAAACGTGATGGGAAGGTTATATTATTCGTATTATACAATCTCAAGCGCAAATAATAAAAAAATTATTGTGATTATTTAGAAAATTTGAATAAAAAGCAAAAAGTAGAAAAATGTGAATTGAAAGAGAAAAAAAATGAAAACAAAATGTCATTGAAATAAATGAAATTTTAGTTAAAATACTGATTGCACTGTTTAAATTGGTGCTTATAATACAACTGATGGGGGTTTGAGTAGTTATTTAAAAAAAGTTAATGACATTAAAATAAAAGTTCTAACAGCGCCATCCAGCGTAAATCGAATAAAAACGAACCACAGAAATGAATTTCTTATATTCGAATTTTTTTTATATTTCTCAAGAACTTAACCTAATTAAATAAGAAATTGTGTACAGGGATTAAACAAAAGATATTTTCCATATTATTGACACCCAAAACTAACAATTACATTTGGTTTCGCTCAATACCGAGCCAATAAGTTTAACTTTGTCGCATAGTGTAATAGAACAAATCACACATACACAATTTGTGTTGTATTTTTTTTTTTTTGGCCTATTTCTTTGTGTCAATGTCAAATGTCAAATTATTGAAAAAACAAGAATGGTAGAAGTTATAGCTATTTGGGAGATCTTCGCAACTCCTTATCAGACTTTTCTAATACATAACTATTGTTAATATTTTCTTTAATTTTATAACGAAAAGTTTTTGTCATTGGTAGCTTTGTGTATGTGAGGGAATGTATACCTGTTTCCCAGGCGAATCCATACAAGGTGGTGTTATAAATACAACTACAAAATTCTTATGTATTTTGTTTTTGTTTCTGCGTAAGAGTTGTCAAAATTAAAATGCATTTTGTTTTTGCTTTTACGGCTTTTGAAAGCTCATACGCAAAAGCGAAAACAAAATACATGTAGTTGAATAAAAAAAATTCAATTCAATTCTATAAATTCGCCTTACCCGTTTCATTTCAAAAATGTTTGGAGTCGTTTTCGATAGAAATTGACAAGGTGTATCCATAGAAGGTGATAGCAAGATAAACAAAGCGAATCCCCTGTGTATTTTGTTTGTGTAATTTTGCGTGTGAAATGTCAAAATCTGAATTCGCCTACTATTGCTCATGTATTTTGTTTGTGTATACAAAACAACCTAGCGAATTCGGAGAGAAGAACAAGCATTCAGCTCATGGGATGCTATCACCGTGTATGAATTCGCCTTGAGCAATTGACTTAGTACTGTAAATTGATATTTCTGTGCACGCTGGTTTTAGAAATTTCAAAAAACAAATTTTAGAAAATAATTTTAAAATATATATCATATTTGCTATCATAAGTTATCCTGTATAAATCGTTGTTATTCTTTGTTGATTGATTTACTGTGACTTATGCAAATAACTTTAAAACTATGACTTTTATAATATGTAGTTTTGGAGAATTAGTTCAGAATTATTTTAAAAATGCATCTCTTTTTAAATGCCGTTTTTGGCTTTAATCAAATTTATATTAATATTCGCCGATGACCTTAGCTGCTGGTGCTCAGTTTTTCATTGTTTAGGTTTAATTTAATTTCCTAATGCAATACAATTATTATTATTATTAATATACGATAATAATATTATACAATAGACATTTGAAAAATTGGATAAAAATTAATTTTCACGTCTGATTTTCATTTGGTAATACAACATTTGCTTCACTCTGAATTTTTGAATTCCAGTTTTAATGAATAACTTTTATTTTTTGTCGCTAATATAAATGCATAAAATTTATTCGTAGAAATTCAACTCAAAGCCAATCTTATCTATCTTAAAAAAAAAAAATGAAAGTCAGCCGAAGGCCCTTGTTGCTAGCGCTGCTAAACAAATTATTTGTTAAATAATTAATTATTGTACAAATATTTCTAAAATAAAAAATAAAAAAAAAATAATTTAAGGGCTACTTAATAATTGAAGAATGTTCGTATTCAATTGATTTAAGTCCTCATTCAAACCTTAAAAATAATAACACCAAATACCGTCCAGAATAAAATAACATTCTCAACTTATGTATTTGTACACAATATATAGACAAACTGTTGGGAGGTTTTATAAAAACCTTTTTGGTTGCTCCAAAAACAAAAAAACGTTTATATTTTGTAAGTTCTGCTAACATTTGGCCAAATTGTTAACTATTTTAGTGGTCAGCTGTGATATATTCTCTGTAGTGAAAAAATAATCTTTAGATGCATAGCTTTATAAGAATGTAAAATTTTCGTTCGAACATTACACGCACGTAATTTCAAGTTTTATGCATTTTAAAAATGAAAAATTTAATACCCGCTTTTCGTATGCCATAAATTTTCGCTAATGAAATAATTTTGAACGAATGCGCGGCGAGTATGCCACATTCGAACACATCCACATACATACATACATTGTTTAATATACACAGTAGTAGCAACAATTCTTTCAACCGTGGCCAGAACTGTTAAAAGTGTCAAGGGCGTTCAAGAATACATATTTGAACAAGAGCAGCCAATAAGAGAAAAGTAGAAGCACTACATGCACGAATCCCTAGGAGAACGAAGCACTGATGTACATATTATAAATACACACTTGTATGTTTATACTCATGTGCACACACGCACACACACAGCCACACACATATGGCAGAAGTAACTAAATATTCTCTGCATGGTAAGAAGGAGCTTGTATGGTGAATCCCTTGTGGCATAAAATAAAGCACCACTGCTTGAAATTTAATTGCTTCTTCACCCACCAACAGACCCGGATACAGATCGAATGGTTGGAATCTGAAGTTGGTATTTTTTTTATGGGCAACGTACATACTGTAAAATTATTATTTTAAAGGCTTGCACTAGCAGAAGGGTTACAATCTTGCACTGTATTCGGTGGCTATATCCGCAAAATAAAACTCTCTCTTTTTATATTTTTTGTTTTTTTTTGCATTCCATTTTCGTGAATTGCATATCGAAATCTTAGAACGGATGACGGATAGCCATAACCTTTCAGGTACTTCTTTTGACCTCCTGAATTAGATTTTAATTTTAATATTAGCCCCGCTTTTTGCATATTAACCATCGTTTTCAGGTGTGACTATTTCTGTGAGTTGTAACAACTAAAAATTTAGAGATTGACCACAATTGAGAGCTGACCTTGCTTTGGACTAGCATATATAGAGCCATGTGTAAACGTTTTAGTATACAAAAAAACTTGTAATTTAATATACGAACATATTGATTTAATTTTTAAACATATTGATTAAAATTTAAAGCTAGTTAATTTACATCTTAACTTAAAGTCATCGATATTTTATCTTGAAGCTACCAATATATTCTATAAATTCAGAAGTACTTAATAAATTTGATTACTTTACATGAAGAAAATCTGAAAAACTCATAAAAGTTTTACTAATACTCCGTAAAATATTTTCGGTATGTAGTTTCTTCACAAAAACGGGCACTAAAAGTTTAGATTTCTAAGGGGGTTTTAAGATTTTTAAGTGCTCTAGGAACTTGCATGTACATATAGCTTTAATTTTCAGAATTTAAGTTCTATAAAGTAAGTAAAACATTCGTGCAAACAAGCTAAATAGAGATCCCGCTTTTAAGGCACATTTGTTTTTAAATGGGATTTTTACCAAAATGCTGGAAAGCCATTGCAATGATTTGGTTTTTTTAATAAAAAATTAAAGTTATTTCCCTTCGTAGGTCAACATCTGCAGAATATGTTTATTTGTGAAAAATATTTGAGCATAATTGATTTTGCATACAATAATTTAATTATTTCCAAAACACATGCCAAATTCATCATTCAATTTTGTATTGCTTAACTTTTTTACTAACCAATCAATAATGCCGAGTGGTGGAAATCTTTATTTGGCCCTTTACAATTTTTTCTGTTAAGTAAAAAAGTTGTTATTCATTAAGTGGCTGCATGCAGAGTTTATACAAAGTTGTGCCCGTTTTATCTCATTTGTCATGGCATTGCACAAGATTTCCTGCTCGCTTTCCTATCGATTATTTTTCTTAAATTCGGCGATTATCTGAGGGTTGTTGGCATAAACCCATAACTTCAAGTAGCCTCATGGAAAGAAGTCGGGATGGTTAGGTCAGGCAATTTTGCTGGCCATGCCTAATCGCCAAAACAGGAAATTACGCGACCAGAAAATACTCTCCTCACAATATCCAGTGTGGTTCGTGTTGTGTGTGTGCGATTGCATCGTCTTGTTCAAACAACACATTCACCAAGCCCCGCTCATTCAATACCAGCGGTAAGAAGTCGTTTATCATGGCTCTATTGCGTTCGCCAGTTATAGTGACCGTATTGCCGATGACTCCTCAAAAAACGCCATACCACACAGTGGCTTTGTGTGAATGTAATGGCTCTTAGCGCATCTCAAGCAGACTTTTCGCCATAATGGAATTTTTGCTTGAATGGAAATTCGCCTCGTCGCTCGTGATTATTTTCGACATAAAATCGTTCTCTTCGCAGTTGATATGGAAGATGAAAGCGCCGGAATGTTTGACCAGGTGGTGCTACACGATTAGGAAATCAACCGATCGAGCACTTCATTCCCTATTTATACGCCTGCTGCAGCTCTCTAGTTAATATGATTGACCTACGACGCCATTTGCAAAAATACTAACATCTTCCGAAAAGGTGATTAATTTTGCGCCACTTTGTATTATAATAATCTACTTAAAGGCAGTACGGCTATTAATATAATATTAGGCCTGTTTTAATGTAACCTAGCTGCAAAATAACGCTCCAACTCGGATAAAATTTCCTTTATTTGCAAAAGCAACCCTGTTAGCTGCTTTCATGAAAGTTGTGATTTGTTTAGGAATGGAAAATATTTGTGCCGGCAATTTTTACAAATGCTATGCAAAGAAAAAAAAAATTAGGTCTTAAATCTAAATTTTCCATGTATTTTATTAGGGCTTATTCACAATAGCGCAGTGTTTTTTACTTCCCAACACTACATCTCAGGCCGGACATCATTTAACCGAGTTGGCTCATCTCGCATATTTTTCCGAGTTAGTGTTGTTGCTTTACATGCAATTCGTTATCCTATCTAGTGTTCTTTTGCAACTAGGTTACAAAGAAACGGGCCCAATAATAATAATTTGTAGCTTAAGTCATAGAAACCCGAGCTTTGCCAAACTTCTTCCTAAAGTTAACGCGGTGCATCTTAATGTTATACAAAAAACTGAGAGACCTACAGTTTTGTGCTGCTTTTGAATGTCAGATGACTAAGAACGTAAGTTTTTTCAAGGAAAGAATATACCTACCCGTTTGCTGTATCTTCCGGAGTGTTAATCACTATCTGAAAAAGAACCTCCCCAATTACGTGTCCGTGTATTGAAAACGGATCACTCCGAGTGATATATAACACGAACACCTGGCCCCTTGAATATCTTGTTCTAAATATTAATTTGTTTTTTTTTTGATTTTTAAAGCGTTTATATGAAAACAGCTTAAGTTATTAACTTCTACATAAATGACAGAATGTCAATGCTACTTTTACTGCAACAGTGAACTATACCGTTATTTTATATTTAATTTCAAAAATAGTGATTTCAACAGTTTGGTGTGGCATAATCCTTGTTTTATTTTATGGATATGGCTCAAAAACGTACAAAGTGGTGAGTGATAGGCTATCAGAAGTCAATCCGCTTACTTTAAAATATTTTTTGTGTTGTAAATGAAGAAGGTTATAGATATGTGGTAATTTATACCGTAAGTAAAATTGCAACAAAATAGCAACAAAAAAAAATATTAATAAATGATTACGGTTATCGCTGCTATTTCAAAGTCCTTGCTCGCAAAATGCACCCGCTCTTTGATTAGCATCCTTTCTGTTTCAGCTTTCTGTATCTATTCTATACTCATATTCATTCAAACAAAAAATTGCGAACACTTTTTTGACTCGATTTTAATAACATGATCTAAACGATGCAGTAAAACAGCAAAATAAAGAATGCGGCACTTGTAGCAATCGAAATGGTTACTGAATTTAGCGACAATGATTCTGGTGTTTTTATTATAAAAGTAGTTTCACATTCAATTTGAGCTGCATTGCTGCTATAAAACAACATAAGTAGTTGCCTCTATTTCTGCTAAAGATAAACGCTCTCTATTCACTGCTCCCATACAATGGTTGAGAGCATGAGTGAAGCGAATTTCTATTCAAAACTTTCACAAGCTTTTGGTGTAAGCTTATTTGATTAGTAGTGTTCCTACTCTCTCCCTGTTAAAAAAAAAAGCTAAGTTATACAGAGAGAAAAGCGCTAACGTCTTTTATAAGTCTATAGTCTGTACATTTTGCATGAATTTTATAGACCTTGCCTTTTTAATTCACATTTCACCAACGGCGTCAATCATGTGAGTTTCCGCGCCGATGTGCAATTTGCACTCACAATGACTGAAATGTAAATAAACAGAGAGCAAAAGGAATAAGTACTTGGGAGCTCTCTATTGTCAATTGAGTTTTCAATCAAATTTTGTTCGCTTTCTTTCTCACTGACTGAAAGAAAAAATGAAGTTTTATTTCATTCCACGCTTTTCGACTTCAACTCCAGTTTCAATAATTTCTTAGTAGTTATCATATCTAAAACAAATCAAGAAAGAAAGTACTGTTTTCTGGTTCTGAGTATAAAAATATTTAACTTTAATCTATTACCTCATTTTTAAATCAACATTAACTTTAACTTAAAATATTCAAAAAATAACTCGTATACGGCGCAGATTTAGATTTTTTTTTTATCTTGTAAAATTAATAAGTAAAATAAAGATAATAAGTCTTGATGTTCTGCTACAATTTGTGATGTGCGTGTTGATATTGTACAACAAAGAGTGATCTACAGTTTTGCCCAATTCCGAAAGTCAGATGATTTTTGTGTAGCAAACGCTATTAGAAAGCCAATCCACGACTTTTTGTGCATATCTCTACGGCTGTAGCTGTCTAAATGAAGGAGTTTTAAAATCGAACCGCATGTCTGAATAATTAGTGGTATGACATGTGTTATATGTGGTTCGATCTTGACTGTTCCAAAAAAATTCCAATATGCTTATATATAAGTATATGTACATTTATAGATAAAGATGAATGTTTGTTAGATTGTATGCTACTTAAATATTTGGACCAGAAATAGATTACTTTTACGATTGGGATGTTTATGGCTAGACATTATCTTGTCTTCTCGACCATTTCTCAGGTACTGCCAAATACGGCCCCAGAGCACGTGAAATTACGCTTTCTTAATAAGGAAAATAAAGGTGATGTATATTGGAAGGGTTTTATGCCATCCCTTGTCAAGTTTGGTTTGGAAATAAATCGATTTCGGCGGTGTGCTTTCTTCAATGTTAGAAAGAAAAAGGCACTGACACCGCCAAAACGAGTTTGTTTCCAAACCAAACTTTATAAGGGATGACGGAAAATCGTTCCAATATTCATAAGAAATTTATTACAATATGGTTATCCAACGGAAAGTATCTGGGAACTTACCTAAAATGTCAAAATTAAATAAAATTAATAAAATAAAAGTGATAGCCGCTATTTCGGAAATCCACAAAACACCTCCTTATCAGACTTCTTTCTTTCCAGACTTTAACTGGCTTTGAACCATGGTACACGGAGTGGCTAGGCGAGCACGAAACCACTCAGCCACGATAACCGTGTGAAAATTGTTTGTTTTTCTCACTATTCTTATCTCCAACCATACCGCTATTAAGTGTGACTTTTCGGCACTATGTGCTTAATAGCGTGGTTGGCATTGTTGTTTTACAAATTGTTACAAATTGTACAATTGTAAGTCTAGAAAGAAAGAAGCCAGATGAGGAGATGTGACGATCACCGAAATAGAACCACTTTGAAAAATTGTTGTTATCTCATATTATTTCCTAATACATACATACCTGGTTTCAAACTGTACTGTCGGCACATAAATACCAGATCGAGAGCTGGTAAAATACTTGACTAGGAGGAGCTCACAAATTAAAAGTGTTAAAAGTTATAAGCAATTAATTGTAACAAATACATTGGTTTTATTTTTCCCCAGAATAGGTAATGGCAAAAACAATTAAGTAACAAATTAAACCATTAATAACTAATCGAAAGCAGTCGGTTATGAATTGCGATTGATCGGAAGGAATTAACTCGTCGTTTCGGTTAAAAAGAAGTTATAAAAAACTGAATGCTATTTCTTTTATGTTTGCTGTTTTTTATTAAAAAAAAAAAAATGATTTTCAGAGCTGAGTTTTATAGCTCATTAAATTCCGTTATTTGGTAACTTTTGATATTACTTCTGATTTATATAGTTTAGTATAGTTTAGTACATATATAGTATAGTTTTGGTGGTACGTTTTCGATTATTTTGAAAATTTTTATAACCAGTTTTCGATTAATCGTGCCATAACTGGCTTAAATGCTGTGGGTTGTTAAATTAATAAAACAAAAAAATTGTTCATATACTTACGCTGTGAAATTTCAGAAGGAAAGCACCGGAATGTGAGGCTCTAATGGCTAGGAAAAATTATAACCACTGGATAAGCCACTTGAACCACAATCACCATATGTGCCTGGGACTTCTCCTTAATCCTAACAATTCATACTTCACATGACGTCGTAAAAATACTGGTTGTATAAATAATGATAATTATTATGGAATTACTTTCCTTAAATACAATTTTTGTTTGCTATTTATTATTTGAATGACTTTATCCAAAGAACCAAACTTTAACCGTTGTGTGACGCCAAATTACTATTTAAAAATACTTCGTATTGACTTTTTCACATGAGTGAAAATAACGTTAAACAATTGTTTACTTATTTTTATCGGCTTATGTAAGAAATTGATTTTGTTTTCTAATTTAGCATCAGCCATAAAAAATAAAAGTAAAATTATACCCAGGTGAACACTAAATAAAAAATTGTTAAAATATCATCCGTTTCTTATTTAAAATTGTTTTTTATTTTTGTTTTTTTATTCTTGAACAGCGTTTTGAAGCATAAGCAAAATTTTACTCAAGGGACATTCTGCGGTTAAGTAAAAGTGATAACTATGTTTTCTTAAGTTACGCTCCAATCACCAAACCCACATATGTACACACCTATGTATTTAGATATGTACATGCATATGTTCACTGTCTTGCATTCCATACAATCTGCGGTTGACATTGATGCCCAGCAATAGCATTTTATGGCATTCCCATTTACTCACTTCAGTCAGCATCTTTGTCACTTTCACTGCTACAATTCGCCCATTTTTTTATCTTCCGCTCCGTCTGTTCTCTTTCTGCCACTTAAACTGAGATTTTTCGTCATCACGCTACGGTTGAGATCCCAAAATTGAATTTAATGTTACATTTATCATATTTTTATGACAATTGCGCTTCTGGCAGCAGTAGTACATTTTCCCAAAAACTCTCTGCTGGCGTTAGCCTTGCGCTTGTGTGCGTGACAGCTGTGCGTCTGTAGGACTTTTATGTCATCAAAGTAAGTTGCAAAAATATTTCTTAAGCACATTCTTGCTATTCTTGAGAGCGTTTGCTACATCACGTCCTCGAATTTTCTTTCGCAGCATACTTTACTTTTATTCTGTTAGTTGCGAATGAGAAATTAATAGAGTAGCCATGAAAACACTTAAGAATCGCTTGAAGACCAATTGTGTTACAAAAAAAAAAAAGTAAAAAAGTGAAAGGAATTGAATTTTATATTTCGCTTTACCTACCCAGTGTGTCCGCCTCTTTCAGCTACTCGTAGTTGTAGAATGGCACACAGTTTTGCACTCGAATGGTTTAGGAACTCATTTCTTACTTAATTCTTAATTTTTTTTGAAGTGTTCGAATCTCAACAAAAATTAATATGTTTCATTCTCATATGGAATACTTCGAACATCAAAAGGCAACATCACCTGACCAATATGATGAACAATTTTATTAGCCATATGGGATATAACCGAAAAATGCTAGCATAAAGCTTTAAATTAATATGTTTCATTCTCATATGGAATACATCAAAAGGCAACATCACCTGACCAATATGATGAACAATTTTATTAGCCATATGGGATATAACCGAAAAATGCTAGCATAAAGCTTTAATAAAATTTTAATAAATAAATGCCTTCGTTAAACCCAAATTTATTCTCATATTTTTTATTTTTTTACATTCAAGCTAGGGGTTTATTTTGTTCAGTCATAGGTTGTGAAATATTTCTAGAAATATTTTTTTTCGTATGAATTAACATATCTGCTTTTCCGAAACATTGTAGCACCAAATGTGCATGTTTCCAGTTTTGATTTATTTCTCAGATTCAAGTTGAAGTTTGAGCTTTAGTGCATTTAGAGGCTTATAGTAGAATTCTACGACCATTATTTTGATGGCACATTTCAATCCATTATTTCCTTTATGTTTGAATGTTTAAATGCTCCACTCAACTGGTTCTTGTCATATTTTACCTAAATTACCTTTTGGCATCTCTTCACTACCAAAGAAATTTGTTATGCGTGAGCATCAAAGTTACGTTTATGAATATATTATTGAAAACAAAATTCTTTATTAAATTTGATTGCGTTGGTCAATTATGCGTATTATGGAATTTGATTCAGCGTCGCACGTGGTTTTTATATAAAGTAAAAAGGGCAAAGTATTCAATATTATTCAATTTTGTAGTAAACAAAATGTTCATAGATTTAAGTTAGTTAAGTATAGTGCGTCGTAATACAGAAGAAATGTACCAAAATAAAATTTTAAAAGATAGTGGAGAAGGTATTTATTATGTTCAAAAAACGCGCAATTCAAAATTCATATTTTCGTCACAATATTTATATATTTATAATGGGTATAATTTTTGTCTGCCATATATGCCTTAAGAAAGTTCTGTAGGTTCTTAAAATTGTTTCCTGGCAAAAACCATTCCCAGTAGACGTACAATAACCAGAATGCATTCGGATAAAGAGCGTTTTTTTTTTTTGGATACATCTGTCACTGGCTAGATGCTGATGCATCAGAAAGAATATCTGAAGAGTGGACTTGCCGCAGCTTTAATGATAAACATTCCTATGATCAAGTAACTGATTTTGTTCGCAAAATGGCCAGTACAATGTTCCATATATTATACAATATAAAAGTATTAGATGGTACAACAAATCAGTCTGTTTGAAGCATTCATAAAAGTTTCGAAGTGATGTGTACGTGCATTAATTAATTGCTTATTATTACACCTTTTATCGAAACAAGTGTAAACAATGAAGGAATAAATCAAATAAGCCGAAATCTACAGTAAAAATTCGAAAGGTGTTATGTTGTTGTTGTTGTTGTTGTTGTAGGACCACCCCCTGCTAGATCCTGTTTACCCATCTTTAAACTCATCTAAGGGGAGGCCCAAGAAACGTGCTGTTTCGATAGGGTTGGTCCATAGAGAGAGGGGGATGAATGGGTTTATTGGGGCATGCGAATAGGTAGTTGGTAACGTGCGGGGATCCTTCACATGCCGGGCATTCATTTATGATGTCGGAGTCGAGTCTGGATAAGTGGGAGTTGAGCCTACTACAATATCCAGATCTTAATTGAGCTAGAGTGACGCGGGATTCTCAAGGCAACTGAAACTCTTCGGAGATGTCCCCTGACATGCCTGAGAGGCGGCTGGACCATTTCCAAGTTCCTGTTTGGGTATTCCGTATGGTGGCATTCAATCAGGAACTGCTATGCCCCTTAACTGCGATCATACATATCTCCTGGTACAGGTGTTCCTCAGTCGACATCAGAAGACATCCCGTTACAGTCCGGAGTGTTGCATTTTGATAGATCTGTAACTTCGTCCACTGTGTCCTGCTGGTCCCCGGCATTCAGATTTCTTTGTATTTGCTCCAAGTGCTGGCGGCGAAGAACTTGAGGACCTTGTTCCGGCTCTGTACTTTATTGACGATTGCAGTTGTGTGCGCTGAAAAGGAGACCAGACTGTCGAAGGTCACTCCTGTAGTTAACCGTTAGGGAGGATAACACCTTATGCTACAAGATGGAACTCTTTGCGTGAGTCAGTTCATAAGCTTATATAACATAAAAATAAAATAGGTGAATTATGCTACAAATTAAAAACTCCTGCTTTTAATGAGGAATAAATTTAATATTTGGAAGAATACTTATGTGAGACTAAGTAATACAACCCATCGCGGATGTTATCTTTTTCCTTCAAAAATAACCAAATATGTTCTTGGGTTATTTGATTCCGACGATTATCTTCTGAAAATTCAAAATTTCTTACGGAAGTGAATACGCAAATGCAGTCAAATTTACAGCACAGATTTGAAAAATATTTTCGTTTGCACTCTGACTGCTGAAATAGAACAAAAATTGTGCAAGGTCCTGCTGAAAAGTGCTGAGTGAAAGATGATATCCGGGAAAAATTTAAGAAATATGCACTGGAATTTGACAATGATCCCACAGGTATATTCGATTAAAAGAAAGGAACATTAGATTTCTTGTAAATTTCCTATTTTTTAAATAAAAGTCAACATAATGACACCCATGGTGAACCTATAGCAACACACGGTGTACTGAATACTGAAGGTGACGTCTTTAGAAGTACCGCTACTTTGGTTTTGCCGGGTTTGACAATTCTCAACTTCAACTAGACAAAGCTTTTTTCACAAATTAAGAAAAAGGGACACCTTTTTTAGTATTTTGCGAATTTATTTATTAAATGTCTGCCTATAAATTCATATTTTACACTTTAGAACAATTAGAACACGTTTTTCAATGAAATATTGGAAGTTGTTCAATTTTCTCTCTCCCGTATTCTTGTTTACTAAAGGCGAGATCTGTCATTTCACCGCGGGAAGGCGCAATCTTGTATTCTATCATTCTTGATAGCAACAGAAGTAATTTTATAGTTTCCAAGAAGTTGATACCAGCTGTAATGCGTTGTATCGCTTTTCTATTGTAAAAAACATGTTTTTAAAATACAACACTCGTTTTCCTTCGTCTGCACCAAAAGCAAGATTTTTTTCATTTGCTGGAATTGTCAATCCATTGACAAGGCAAAATCTCATTGATCGAAATTTTGAGAAGTTTGTCATAAAGTTGGTCATAAAGCAAGCAAATAAAAAATTAATCAAGTAAGTTCTGATAAATATATGACGTAAATTGTAGTATTTACTGCTAGTGCTTTTATAGTTTCATTATTTGTACTAGGACGTACAAATTAAACTGATAAATAGAAAAAAAGCAGTGTAACATATAAGTTCTGCAAGGGCTTTCTTGTTTTCACTTGTTGATTTCCGTTGCAGATGTAACTTCTTGACAAGTTCTCTCTTTGAATTAATTGCTCGCAAATTTTTAATAGCAACTCATAAAGTTGTAATATGAAGCAATAAAAATTTGTGTTGGAAAAATGTCATCGCTTACCTGGTTCTGCGCAAAGAAGCTTGGAGCAAGCGCGATAGTTATTAGGATCCACGCTGTAGTGTGAACTGTCGGTGATACTCTCTGAAGGTCGCTTCCATTGTTGTTTTATCTGTTCAATCATTAATGCCACATCAGTGGTATTTTAAATAAAAAACAAAACAAAAATTTTTGGACAACTATTAAATATTTGCTTTACCATCATACATGCACTTATTTATTTATTTATTTGCTTATCCGGTGGCTTAACAAAATTCAAATTACAATTCCAACCACAAAAAGGAATTCAGTGTATGTGAAGAATTTTGTGGAATTCAAATACGACGCTATGGCGATTGCTGTGGTAGCAAAATGTGAAAACCCGCCTCTGAAGTGGAATTTCGATGTTAAGAAACAGTAAAGGGATTCTGTACGAAGAAACCTTCGCATATTGCAATTCATTTACACACATTTTCAAATTAGCGTCGTTATACATTATAGATTTGTAGGTGGTGGGCTGAGAGGCTACTAATGTGAATTTTTAGTATGCACTTCAGATGCATATTAAGTGAATAATGGTAATAATATATAACAAATGTGTGAGTGTGTGTTTGTGCGAGAAATTCACCTACTGCTGCTGCTTAGTGAGGAAGAAATTTGGATGGCATGGCGTATGAGCAACAACAAATTGCTTAAACTAACTAACTACTACATGCAAGCAAACACGCTATATGTGGAGCTCAAATTCATAGCGATAATGTTTTAGTATGTGTTAGGTGTGTATCCCCAAGAGGTGAAGGCTACAATTGGAGAGAAGATGCAAAATGTATGCCATTTGTATGCAACAATTGACGTGAGACACTTCTTACGAGTATTAAGTGCAATATGTGCACTACTCCTACATATACATATGTATGTAACAAGCCTTACCTAAAATGTACCTACATACATATATAAGTAAATTAGCGGCTAAGGACATTGTTGTATGTTCTCCATTGTCTGCAGCTTTCCTACCGTTAGTAGCAATTTGAAAGTAAATCTTCTTGCAACAGAATACGTGTTGGGTCAACAAGGACATATATACATACATATATATAACGGTGTATGGTTTTGGAGTCGTTGTTTGTCATACTACAGTTTATATTAAATATCGCTTCTTTATTCAGCCCTTTTTACAAAAACTCGCTTACGTGGGGCTGCAAAGAGGCCCAGATTTTAACTCTCTTTTCGTTTAAAGTCAGAATATGTAGCTAAAAAATGTTTATTATTTCAAGTTCAATAATACAACTACATACATATCGAAATCTCAATCAATGAATAAGTCATTAATTTTGAAAAATGCTTAATACTTAAGTCTGAAGAAATCAACCGATTCTTCGGATGTATTGGGCCTATAACTTAATTCGTGCGGTTTGCTAAGAGATTGCGTAACTTGTATGTATTCTATCGTTTCAATATATTCCGAACTTACGTTGGAAAGCAAAGCTGGGGAAATTTGATTAGAATTAGAAATCAATTAGATTAGCAAAAAAAATCAATCTAATCGATTAGTTATGATTAGTTGATCATTTTTAACTAATTCTAATTGATTAGAATTAGTGCTAATCAAAAATCTAATCACGATTAGTGACGATTAGTTAAAAATGATCAACTAATCATAACTAATCGATTAGTTTGCAAAATAAGAACATCTAATCGATTAGCTAATCATTAGGTCTTCTAATCATTAGTACCCAGCTATGTTGGAAAGCTACTTTCATTGTACGTCTTTTCAGTATATGCCATTCATTTGAAGCGCAAACAACAATAATTTTTTTTCACCCAAATTTGCCGAACTTTGTGCCTGAAAAAGTGCTTTTGCGGGGAGTTCTTCTTCGTTACTTTAATATGAAGAAAACTGCTGCCGAAAGTCATCGTATTTTGGTGGAAGTTTGTGGTAAACATGCTCTAGCTGAACGAACGTGCCAAAAGTGGTTTGCACGATTTAAAAGTGGTGATTGTGGCTTGGAAGACGATGAACGTCCTGGGCAGCCAAAAAAGTTTGAAAATGAAGAACTGGAAGCATTACTCGATGAAGATTGTTGCCAAATGCAGGAAGAGCTCGCAGAATCTTTGCGTGTCATTTAAGCAGCCATTTAAAAGCGGCGGTTTTGCTTGTCCGAAATGCTGCTGGAACGCTACAAAAGGAAGTAATTTTTGCATCGAATTGTTACTGGTGATGAAAAATGGAAACATTACGACAACCCCAAGCGCTAAAAATCATATGTGAAATTCGGCCAACCAACCAAATCAATGGCTAAACCGAATATCCATGGCGCGAAGGTAATTTGGTGAGATCAGAAGGGTGTGCTGTATTATGAGCTGCTAAAACCGGGTGGAACCATCAATTTAGAACGCTACCGAACACAACTAATCCGTTTGAAGAGAGTAGTAGCCGAAAAACGCCCGGAATATGCGACCAGACACAAGGCAATAATTTTCTACCCTTACAACGCTCGGCCCCACGTTGCTTACCGGTTAAGAACTATTTGGAAAACAGTGGATGGGAAGCTTTACCCCACCCGCCTTATAGCCCAGACCTTGCTCATTCTGACTACCATTCGTTCCGGTCGATGCAGAACGCCCTCAATGGAATTCGATTCACATCAGAGCAGGATATCAAAAATTGACGTGATTCATTCTTGGCTGCCAAACCGGCGCAGTTCTCTTGGGATGGGATCCACAAATTGCCAGAAAGATAGGGAAAAGCCATAGCTTTAGACGGGCAATACTTTGAATAATACTATTGTACATGCTTTTCTTAAATAAAATTTCAAATTTTGGAAAACTCCCGCACGAATTAAATTATAGACCCAATACTTAATTTTGTTTGTATATAAATGTATGGACAATATTTGTATTGATTTAACTATGAGCTAGTGCGACCTGAAATTACCTCAATTTTAGATAGTTCTTTTATAAATAAACATGGTTTTATAAAATATAAAAAAAAAAACAAAAGTCACTTCAGATAATACATCAGTTTAAGCTTTGAAGTTCTGCATTCATAATTTACCTTTTTTTGATGGATTGGTTTAAGAAAAGATTGAATAATTAAAACAAAATTGAACTGGCGTAGACTTATAAAATATCACTAAAAAGTTACTTTTTATTTCTTTGAAAACAGACTCTTGCAGGTAGATCTATTGTACCGATTTCGTTGAACAATTTTTTAAACATTTTTAAGCATACCCGTTCAGCTTATAATATTTTATCATCTCAAGCGATTTTTTTAATTATAAAAATACTATTTTTATTTGTGAAAAAGTAAATTTTTCTCGTAAATCCTAATGTTTTCCTCCACATTTCAACGAGTGTCGGAAAACATAATACATTTTGCAATTCCGGCAATTTTGTGAGGCACCCTAATGTACATATTTTTCGACGACCAACACGACGGCAGTAACGGTGGTTGTTTCTTTAAGGTGAGAGCTTAAAGTTCCATAATGACAATTTTGTGGATGTGGCCTTTGATACTTCCTCCTCATAAGAAAAAATATATATTAGTAACTAAATAAAAAAAATTCGAGCTACATCATATAGCTGCTTATACAAGTCGTGGTGTTTGTCTTCACGTTTTACCAAAACCAAATCTAGGAAAAATTATAGAAAAATCAACAAGGGTAGAAGTTATAGCTATTCCGGAGATCATCACATCTCCTAAACCGAAGATCGCACTCACGTCCTCGAGTTGGTTAGTTCCAGTACACTTTAATACTCGAATTACTTCATAACATATGTTTTAAGATATATTTTTGTTGGATACTAAAGAGCAAAATAGTAAATAAAATATTAATGCCGTTGAAAAAAGAAAGTTTTATTCAAATGAAAATGATTCTAAGACACTTCTAATGAAACCTTTTTTTGTCACTTAATATTCTATGAATGGTTCAAGGATATTATTTTACATTTTCTGCATTACTTTCGGCTATTTTATGACCATAAGACAATATTCTGCGTTTATTGCCGCAGGTATATTGATGGAAGAAATTAATTGAATTACCATCTTAAAAAGAAGCCGTTCAGATACCAAGTTATATTCAGTCTTTCTCCTCATTACGCTGACGCTATGCTTTTCCATATTAATAAGTCATACTTGCATTTTCTTTATTTTGAAGAAGAATAATTTTGACAGCACATTGTTTCGAAGCGGGAAAGTAAAACGTTTATAATAAGTAAAAGTGGGATGGAAACAAAACTCTGATTATTATATAAACTTTTTCCTTAGTTTTGTATAAAAAGAAACCCGCAAACTTCGGGGAGGCATTGTTGCTGCTGTTGTTGTTAAAACTACTATAAAAACATTAAATATGGTAGCAGAAAAGTCAAAAATGAAATGCAATAAACTTATGTAAAACGAGTTTCGAGCTACTCTATGGAGGTTACTTAACCAAAACGAAGCAAATGAAGTCGAGCAGGCAGGCAGACAGACAGATAATGCAAGTCGGGAGAATTCAAGTTGCAGCAAAATGCAACTGTTGCCAATTTTGTTAGCTGTTATTGCTTTAGTTGATGATTCAGTACGCGAACGCATGTGGCCTTGTTGTTGGCGCGGCGCATAGACAACCTGCAGCGTGAAAACGAAGTGAAAATATAAAGCAAGTTTTTGCAAAATGCATTGGAGTGCCTGTTATGCCAAGGTCTTCTTCTTCGCTCTGCGTGTGGTATCGGGTAACAGTTAACGCAAGCCTTCGCGGCACGAATGTGTTTATTGCTTATATAATATTAAATTTTAAAATGTGTGAAACGTTGCTGCCATATTTGAAGAAGCCAAGCAGTTGAGCTACAATTTATATGTGAAAAATATCTACACATGAGAAATTTGCAAACAAGTTTAATATGCGTGTTCTATCTACATAAATAATGAGGTAAACGAAAAGACAAAGGGACAAAAGAGGGGAGTTTTAAATCCCCTGGAAAATTGGAAAAGTTGTGTGCCATAGATTTGCACGAAGGGCTATCTCTATCTGGTTTATGCGAGGCACATAGCTCGCAAAAAACCTAAGCTAATTTTAAGTAAAATTAAAGATAAAATTAAACTCTTTATTTCTGAGTTTTTGATGCCACATGCTGCCGCTGAATACTATCAATTTTTTTGGGGGTTTTGTACTTTAAAACATTTAATTAATATATGAAAACTTATTTTCGCGGTACACACTGGTCGCCTTTCAAGGAAGAGAAATGGATGAAACCAAATTTCGCAGTTAGTAGCTCACAATAAGAGTTAATTTTTTAGGTTATTTCGAAGCTAATATGCAAGAACAAAAGAATCATAGTTTGTAATACAACAGTAATAATTCAGTGATATCTTAGCTTGACATCGAAGTTTTAATCCACGGTAGCTGTCACAAATTCGATATATATGTGTTCAATTGAAGGAGAAATCTGTTTATTGAACCTTAGTTAGTCATTTTTTGCGTAGTTTTTCTTATACGAAATCGCCGAAAGACTTTTATATTCTAATTATTCGCTACAGCTACTATTGATAAGTATTTTCAAACTGATTCCTATATATTGGATAACCAAAGGAGAGACAATTCAGTATGGCACAGCAGCGATGCAAAATATTTCCGACAGCTTTAGGAGGATATTAGCTGAAATTTTATAATTATTTAAAAAATTTGTTTGGCGGACTTGCGTCTTTTGAATAGCTTCTTCAATCTTGTTTACAGTATGCCCTTCTTTTCTCTCAGATCCTTTTCAACGTTCTTCATTTTTTCAATTATTATTTTGCGGTTCATTTGCGTTCGCGTTCGCCATTTTATCATATCTTATTTACAGGATACATTTATTTGGAATTTTTTAACACTTAAGCTTCAAATATTGCAAAATTCGAATTTGCTTAATTTGCACGCACTTTTCACATCAGAAAGATTTCTTCACATATGTTGTCTTTGAAAGGGTCATGTATGATTACAGAAATCCGTTCATGAAAAATCAAAATTTTTCACTTTTGTTTATAGAGTGGCACCACTGTGCATTTGTATTTTCGAAAAAAGTAATCTTTCGAATTTCATGAATATACAATTTTATTATAACTTAGGTGCAATTTTTATAAGTATAAGAAGGAAAAGAAAAAAATTTACCAAAATTATCAGGATTTAACCATGTCCGTTTGAATGTCCGTCTGTCATTTGTCGGAACCTGACATAGCTCGGACTTTATATAGCTGCAATTCAACTGCTTATTCAGATATGAGGTTTGCATTATAACTCAAGTAAATAATAATATGAAATTATTTGATCATACTTTATTAAAATTGTGTACTGACTATATATAAAAATTTCGGGTACAACTGAAAAAATATAAATCTGCATGGTTATTTATTTACAATATATAAAATGTTCTCCATTGATAACTTTTCTTCTAATTTTTATATAAAGTTAGTTAGTTGTATAACAAAAGCCATATACATACGAGTATATTCAAATTTCAAACTTTTTGCACAATTAAAAAAAACCCAAAAATTTTCATCGAAATTTAAAACTTTTAGAATTTCGGATTTTTTTTTCATTTTACGCAAGCAGAAAAGGTGCAAGACCGTCCGTGCAAAAACATACTACAATTTATATAAAATCCATCCGTTAAGCATAGTACTCTATTGCCGTTTCACGTGAAACGAGCTGTCAAAATCCATACAAAATGGTTTGGCGTGCAATGTGCCTGAAATTCCATAACATAGCACGACAAAGTTGTGCTAAGATCACGCTGTGCAAAGGTTCACAACATCGAGGCAGACAATTTTTCTCAGATTTTCTTTTAAGCGGTAGCTTTTAGGCGTTTCGATAGTTGGTGTTGTTGTTGTTAGCAAAATGTGCACAAGACAACCGAGATTTTTGCCACAATTGCATGCCTACAAAACTACATAAATATACGAAAGTTTTCTAAAAATTCCGAATAAAATGTATACATTTTTGAGGATATTTGTGAAGTTTTTATAAATTTTGATATAAAGTTTAAAATTTTGATCTATACGCTTTTTTATATAATGAAAAAAATTGTCATGTGAAAAAAGAAATTAAAAAATAAGTAGCAAAGGGGCTCACTATATTGTTTTTCACAAATGCTAATTTTACACAAAGTGGTTATTGAAATTTTGCTTAATGAAATTATTTGCTTTTATCATACGTTGTTATTTGTAACTTTATTACCACACCAAAAAAGTAACATAAATATGCAGTAGATTTAAATTTTTACTCAACAATATTGTAGATCTCCTGCCAGCGCTGTGAAGTTCAAACACCACATATAAATTGGAGCTTGACGGTATTTTCCAGCTATGTATGTATAGGTAACTTAGGCTAAGTTTATGACTTAGCGTATTCGCGCCAAATGATGTACTGAAAATTTCTCAATCAATAAAGGCCTTTGCGCCAACCCAATTACTTGGTAGTGAGTACCAAAATTGAATATTTATTATATCATAGTGATCATAGCTGAATTCACGTACATCCATTAAAATAGTGTTAGGTGATTTCGGTATACTAGTGTAAAAGTCAAATGTGTCATGGGGGCATGGCTTTTATTGAAATGAGTTGTGAGTTTTGCAATCACCAAACGAGCTCCATTGAATATTGGTAAGAGTTCAAATTTAAAGTCGCTATCGATAGTGCAATGAACTAAACTAAAGTAAATATGCCAAGGTGTCCCTCACTCTACATACATTTTTTGCTATTTCAAAGTTTTGATGACACTTGAGTAGGTTATATGAATATAAATCAAGGTAAAAACGTTCACTGCTCAAGATAGGTCATATTCAATTATACGGGCATGAGTACCTGCAATGAAGAATGCCATCTGCCATATATATCTGTGGTGCAATAAGAATGAGTAATATTATTTTACAGCAAATTCGGATACTCTGGTAGCATAGGCATTAAATGAATTTAGTACGCAAAGTTATTTATGCTCTCAGTTCCGCTAGTTATTTCCCACAGAAACTACTCAAACAATGAAATTGCATTACATTTAGTTCAGTGTTGATTAGCACTGATTAGTGGTAGCGATTTTGAAAACGTTGCCATCGGGACGTGAGCAATTTTGGTGAGTGAATTCTTACAGTTAATAGACCGACTCTTCATTTTGTTATTCCGTAAGCGATTTCATACGCAAACTATAATACTTATGTATGTGCATATGTGTGTAATAGGGCCCAGGTACCATAGCACTATATTGACTAGCTCCCATTTTCATTTATGAATTGAGTTTTATGAAAATGCCAGTCAGTACGTGAGTCAGTTTCCATGAGGAATATCCATGATACAAAAAAATTAAGATGGTTTCACTTTAATATTTATTTTTAGCATACACTGCGCTTACTGACGTTTATTATTTTCGTAAATTGATAAAGTCGCACTACAATATTATTGCTTTAGAAATTTCAATATTTTTTGAAGGAATTTTTACCCACAAGATATATATATATATATATATACATATATATATACTTAACCTTATATACTTAACCTTATTAACAGAGTTTTTAATGATTAAAATTACCATAAAAGTAAACACTTCCTGCTGGTTTGACGTTTCGCTCCAATTAAATGCATTCATTCATAGGGTTAAAATATTTCTCAAGGAAAGTTTTGGTAGTGCATGTACAGTAACCCTTCACGCGGTAACCCACTTTCCTCGAATTGCCAGTTTTTTTAGTAATTGCGTCCAGGGGTTTGGAAGTTCCTAAATATGCAGCTTATGGTACAAAATGTCGTTTACTTCATCGTTTAGCAAATTTACTCAAACTTGTGGTAGGTTAAAAGCAACATAATTTCAACTTGCTGGGTATCAAAAATTCGGTTTCATTCCAACGTACGACTCTCTTTACGTGTTTTAAAATATTTTTTTAGATAAATTTTGTTTTTTTTCACTTTTGTAAAGGAAATATCAAAAGCACAGTTTACGTCAAATTGGAGCAATTTATTTATTGCATGATTAGAATACCTCTGAAATATTCGATGTTAGAAAAGCAGCTGCCCCTTGACTTGCTATGGCAAATATCTGAGTGCGTTTCGACTCTGCAAAAGCGTCTCGTGAATGTCATCTGGCGTTCTGGGACGACGGATAGAAAAAATATAATTAATTTTTAGGAAGCAAATATTTTGCAGTCAATAATTAATAAGCGGCTATATAGTAAATAGTAATTGGTATTGAGTAAAGCATTTCCATAAAAACTATGATCAAAATTCTATGAAAATGTTTATGAGATGGAAACACTTTTTGATAGTTTAATGCCGTTATGCATCTGTGCTGTTTATAACTAAAAAGTCTTAGCTTTCATTATTTCATATTTGTGACAATACAAATACTATACTAAATTTTAATATGTTACCATTTTAGCAATTCCGAACGACACAAAATCAAACAGCATTCTGTCGGTGTTTATAAAAGCGAAAGGCTTTATCATAAACAATTGAGTTATCAAAGCCAGGTCTAATAGTACTGGGTGCAAATTACCCAAGTGGGAGGCCTTAAAGCAGACTGTTTCACTTGTTGACATACATATCATATATATCACGCGGAATTGCGAGCCAGTGGCTGGTTTTTGCGTGCAAACTCAATAAAGAATGCAAAACCTTCTACAAAAATAACTTAATAAAAACTAATTCAATTTATATAACTTGAGCAATAATGTTTTCCTGAATAAAAATTTGTAGTCCAAAATTGATGAAATTGGCAACTAATGAAACCTTTCGATTTTCGGGGTCACACTTGGAAAATTTTCAATCACAAGCAATGAGATTGCGGAAATTTTTGCTTCAATTGTAGGTTTGAAATGTGAAAACTTATTGCCCTATTCATAAAAAATAAAATTTATTACAACATATAAAAGTAGTTATTGAAACATTTTCGTACTTATTTTCGAATTATAAAGCAAGGTTACAGTTTTCTTAATTTTTATGAATTTTTGATAAAATCGTGAGTATGGTTTTATTTCGCTATCATGAACATAAAAACTTTCACCTAAACAGCATTTGCTTTTGAAGTGGAATTCACATGCAACCGTGTGTTCTGGCAATGCTCCATATTTATATTTATTTGGCTTATTGTTCTTCTTTTATTTATTTTTCTGAGGTATAGAAAATCCCACAGCAAATTGCTTTTAACAAGCATCTTTTGGCAATTGTTGTATTAAATAGCCAAAAGAGATTAATGGCTTTCTAAGAGCATTTATTTGAACTCCTAAATTTTTATTTATGAGAAAATATATTTTATACTTTTTGAAAGGTGTAAGGCATATTCTATAAGCAAATGATTCATTTTTTTGCATATTTCATACGGAGATGGATTTCACTGTAATTATTGGATTTAAGCTATTTATTATGTAAGCTAAAATTTCAAAGAAGAAGGATAACGACACAATATATATATTGTATGTAGACTTAGTGTAAAAAACTTAGGCATTTTGAATATATTGTTTCCAAAATTAATGGGTAAAATTTCATTTAGGGTTTGGATGGGCAAACCAGCACCATCACTTTTTGTCATGGAATTAATGTTATACACTCAGTTATGATTGTCACTTTCTCGCAACTGTTTTAAATGTGGGTAAAAAAAGAATTGGGGATTGAAAATATTTTTAAAATTTTTTTAGTTCATAATGGTTAAATTTTATGAAAACTAAAATAGTCGCATATTCAAAAACAATTGCTTGTAATCTTATGAGCGCATAATAGATATTGGTCATTATTAGAATTTCTTTAAACAAATTCGCAGTGGTTTATTTATAGCACCTAAAAGAAAATTTAATGAGATCACGCAACTTTTTTTTTTGTTTTTTGTTTTTGCCATTTCTTACACTAAAAACGGCAAACGTGCCCTAAAAGTAGAATAAAGGCAAATCAAAAGTCGAGTGAGCAGGATGCTGGATTTGTCAGTTCTGAATGCAAACTGAATGAAGCCGAACTTGCTCGCGAGCAGATTTTGCCCATCTACGGCTTAGGCCCTAAAATTTAAAAGTACATGGAATAGAATTTAAATGAGTTTTGAATGGACTAAACGACATTGATTGGATGAAGCGAAATTCCAAAAGCTGCATCTCAGCTAAAATAATATACATGCTTTCAATGAGACTGATTCGGCGCTAGCTCAAAATCACTCAAGAACAATTCGGGATCACTTCTGGCCTAATTAGTATTTTTAAGAACTGCTCTGGGGGCTCTACGCTCCACTCCAATCTCTAACATACTTTTCAAAGCCAATACACTTTCAATAGAAAACCAAAGAGATTTAACCACGGCAAGACTATTTAAAACACTTCGAACAACAAAGGGCAATCCCCTCCATAACATAACTGAAAGCTATAACAAAAGAAAATACATACCCAAAATAGAGCCAACAATAAGTAAAGTATTAAACCTCTGCTCAGAAATAAATATACCAACAAAACGTCCAAAACACATCACTCACAACGCTCCTACCTGGACACTAAACCCCAAAGCAATAAACACTGCACTAAACACCCCAATCAAAAACAACACCAATGCAATACAATACCAAACAAAGTTTTACGAAATTAAAGAGGAATACCGCAACTACACTTTTATCTACACAGATGGATCTAAGGTCATTAATAGCACAACAGATAGTATTACCTTACAAAATGAAGTTATAAAAAGTTCAAACCTTCCGAGCTATAGCCCAATATGCTCCGCAGAAATTATAGCCATATTCGAAGCTATTAACATAATAAAGAACAAAAATAAAAAATTCGCAATATGCTCTGACTCTCTTTCGGCTATCAACTCTATAGCTAATATAAAATATAAACAACGACGACCATTACTCAACCACCATTAGATATATAATGATAGCAAAATACCCTAAAATAATACTAATTTGGGTGCCGGGACACGCCAACATAACCGGAAATGAATTCGCCGACTGTACCGCTAAACAAGCACATCTAGCCCCAGTAACAACGACAGAAAACTTCTATTTAACTGACATAAAAAAACATATAAGAAAACACTTCTACAACAAACACTACCATGAATGGACCTTAACTAATGACTGGTACCAACAAGTAAACCACACACAAACCCATATAACAGACTTTATAACAAGAAATAAAAATAAAGTGACTCGACTCGGTCACACAAAGACTACACACGGACATCTCATGACCAACTCCAACCCAGCTGCATGTACGTGCAACGCGGGCATAAGAATCGCCATACCCCATATCCTTCTCCACTGCCCAATATACTCCGCCCATAGAAGACAAGTCTTCAGCAACTCAAACCCAATGACCCACCTATCTTCCCCAACCTCTGATTCAATATCTTTAATCACTAAATTCCTTAAAGTACCCAATCTATACCATAGAATCTAAAATAGAAAAGTAACATAAATCCGTACATAGATGTTAAGCGTAAGGCCTCGATGATATTGCTTTATTCCAAAATTAGCTTGTAAGATTTACTCTTTAAGCAAATTTTTTTAAATAAATAAATAAATAAATGTTTTTTTTTTCGAGCTAAATTCAAAACTTAAAATATTAGAAAGTACATGAAATTCAAAAGGAACAAGTTATTCCCTAGCTGAAATGATCTCAAGGTGGTCCCATACTAGCCCCGAATCAGTCGCCAACTGATCCGTAATGATCCTAAAAATATTCCGTCCTTCAAGACTTTAACCGTTCTCTCTCATTCATAATTATTATGAGAGCACTTTTATAATATAAACCTTTGAAAAGAAGCTATAGATTCTCAAAAAATTTGTATTTTACTATTATAAATGTAGTGCTGGATGTAGGGTAAAAGATTGCGAACGAAGACAGAGTACTCACCTTAAACTTACCGAACTAGACGAAACCGAACGATAGACGCGCAAACTTTGAAAGAAAATATCAGTTGAAGTACGAAGTTGAAATAGGACGGTCGGGTACAGGAAACGCCACTGCGCGTAATAAGTTCGTTTAGTTCATAATTTCAATTTCCCTTTTATATTTTTGTACCCATATTAAACACATGTTTTTGCAATAAAATGTATGTAATTTGCAAGTAACATACACGGAGCTGTATTCATTTATTGGGTGTGGAGCCTTAAGAGAAGGCAGCGACCAACCAGAGGTTCTACATAAATATTAATTAACTTTGACTATTTTCTCTCATACATATGTAATAGCTGTGTATGCCTGTGGGTACAATATACATATTAATTTTCCTCATGTGCTATCTTGATGTAAATTTTCAACCTATGAATGCCTTTTTTCATAGAAATGCACACGTAACCATATCAATTAAAATCATAGTTTCCCACGTTGATTAGCGGGTCCTTTATGAATGAAGGGAAAAATTTATAATTCACTGCAATAAGCGTTTACTCTAAAGCATAAAGAATTTAGCTAAAATCTTCTGAACCATATTAATATAGCAGTAGATATTTGGCCAGATGTCATAGAGAAGTATCTTAATAAACTATCTCTAACGTATTTTTGGATTTTTTAATAAACTTTGCATTAAAAAAAAACAAACATCTTCTTCAACTTTAGCTTTACATTAGTTTTTCAAATGTGGGATCTGCCAACTAGTGTGACTACAGATCTTTACTTCTAAGTCGACGACAAGCAACAGTTATGCATTTATCGTGTAGTACTGTAGTTTTCCAATTCAATGTGTGGAGAATCTGTTTGACCTTTGCTGAACGATGTAGGTATTTTCTTAATACATAGGCCAAAATCAATTTTATTTAAAAACACAAACAATGTTGAGACAAACTACACTCATATATTTTTTTAAACATGTTATAGAAAATTGTTACATACTTTCTAGCATGTTTTACTTTAATTCAAATGTTTAGCTGGATCAATGGCAAAATCAACGATTTAATACTAAACGATATTGCTGTGGGAAACACTGGGAAACACTATAATTGGAAATTGCAGGTATTCATAGGCTAATTTCAACTTTAAGGATAATAATCAAAATGTACGTTTTCGAGAGTTCATTAGCATCTAATAATCGCCTCTGACTTATTTCTTAATCAAGCGCATTTAAAGCAGATGAATACTAATAGAAAAACCTACTCATTACACTAAATGTCTGTGCACTTGGAAAAATATTTATATCATTTCCTTAATATGCAAAGGTTCATCTCATTTTAACAATAGAAAAAAAATACAATAGTTACCACTTTATTAAAGGGCGAAAACAAAAACCAAATTTTAAATCTACTTTTTAGTTTAAATTATATTTTGTTTCAGTCCAAAACTACTTATATAACTTTATTTATTTTTTATTTTTTTTGACAGTGAGGATTGGTTTGAAAACTTTTCTGACATAATTACCATTTTTATCATCAACTCTATTAGAATCCATATATATTGAATATTGAAAATTCATTTAAAAAAAAATTGGAGCTATATGCATTTTTGTAAACTACAAGGCTTGAATAAGTGCAAATCTTTGCATTAAAGTGAACAAGAAATTTCATTTCATCATATATTAAAATTATTTTCGACTGAAGAGTTTTTTTTTCATAATTTTAGTGTTTTGAGATGACGTAAAAATTGTAATCAAATATTTATAATGGTATATTATAATGTAGAACTGTCTCATTATAATATTACCGTAATAAATATTTGTACTTACGGGCATTCGTAAAACTAAATAATTTCAATACTTAAGAAGTTCATTTGGTCGAAATATATACAAACTTTGCTCAAAATTTCGCTTCACATTTGCCACTGAGTGTTGAACACAGAAATCATAAAAATGGATTGAATGGTTGCAAACGTTTTTCATTCATTCATTCTTCTGCATCTGGTTTGAAAAAAATTGTATCTAAACTTTTAAATTATTTCAAATTACATATTTTTTAAACAGAAATTTGCGCTTTGAGTTGTTATTACATTCACATTTTTTCATATATTGTACAAAATATACTTTGAATGCCAAATCCTTCAATTAAATTCTGCTTTGACTTTGCCGCTATTCAAGCTCATTTTTCAAATCTCAACACAATAGCAGCGACCATTGCATAATGTTTGCTCTCACATAGGTACAGCAAAAATAGCCATAAACCAAAAGCCGATGCCTCAATTCGGATGGTTTGTGCTACGCTGCGTATACGTAACGCCTGAGAGCGCTCCTTTGGTAGTAAGCTGTTGCGTTGTTTAATAGAAATGTGGTTGGTAAAAGTATGAATGGACATAAACCAAGTTGAAAGCTCCATAAATCGTGCGTGTTTGCCATACACAAATTCAAAAAGCCTGCGCACACGCAAAATATAAACGACGACGCTTTTGTAACGTTTTAACTTCAGTAGCGAAAAACATGCGGCTTTTCAGTGGAATTTCTATAGGCAAAAAGTTGATTTTAGTTTTTATTTTTTTGAGTTATTTTTATTTCTTTATTTTTTAAAAATATTCAAGTGAGCTGAACACTTTGTATTGCGGTGTGAGAATTTCGTTTTGGTTGTAGGTGTTCTGAGTACCCAAACGAGGATAATGCTTGCGTCCTCGATATCTTATAAATATTTTTAAGCAATGAAACAATAGAAAACACTCTTTGTTTGTAAATTAAAATTTTACACAAACTATATAACATTTATTGGACAAACTATCAATTTTACATTTTTTCAGACCTAAGTGCGTGATACATTTCACTATTTTTTGAATGAAGAGTGAAGAGTTTACTTTTTTATTAAAATTTTCCAAAAAAAAACGGTCGATAGCTCCTGGAAAAAATATGTGAATAAATTTATTTTTTTTCTAGCCATACGAAAATTCGGTTAGAAATATATTATTTTAAATTTTAAGTTATTTTAAAATAGTTTGTTTCATTTAAATTGCGATTTATTTAATTATTTCATTGACATTTTTTTTTTGCGAAACCACAATTTCGCAGTGTTTTTAAATTCTCAAGTAAAAAAGAACCCGCGATGAAACAAAATTTAATAAGCACTAAGATCGCCAAATTTTAATTTGAATCTGCTTGTTCTGAATTGTTGCGTTTCTTTTAAAGCAAAAAATATTCATTCTTGAAATCATAATATCCTAATATTTTCGCTTTTATGAAAATGTAGTGAAATCGCACAGAAAAAATTTGTTGGCTACTTTTTTCTTGAGTCCATTTTAAATTGGTGAAACGCTCCCTCCCCCCTCCCAATTTTTCCTGTACTCATTATTTTGAACTTGTTTTTAACAAAATAAAGTTTTGTAAAGATTCGAAAAGCCTTATGACGTATGACTTCTAAGCTATTGCGACTTCTTATATTGGTTTGGACTCTTAATAATTTGTATAATAAAAAAATAAATATTTTTTGAGGTAGTAAGAAATTGTCTCCTCCGTATCAGAAAAATTAAATAAAAAAATCATCCACAGATCTGATTATGAAAAATCTAATGCTGTTTCCACATTTTTGGGATCAGCACTGGTCAACAAGATACAGCAAAAAAGTGACAGTATGCACAGCATTAATCGTTGTCACGCTTGGTTTTTCTAGTTAACTTAACTCCTTTGTTTATATTAGATTACAAGTATGTATTTTGTTTTCGAGTTCATTTAATTGATATTTTATTTAAAGCATTTTAACTTTTATAGAGAATAAAATACTCATCCTTCACAAAGCAACATAAAAGGAGTCTGGAACGATAGAATCTGGTATTTCTCGGTTTTTGCGAAAATGGTTGCACCTTTGGATTGACTTTAACGCCACCCCACTTAATTATGACTTCGTATTTTCTACAAACATTTTACAAAAGTTTACTTTAAATCAAATGGAAAAGCAGATATTAAATATCAGGGAATCCATTTACAACTTGTGGTTTAATTTTAAATAAGACACTTTAAACAGAACTAGCTGTCAGGTATTTCATATGGAAGGTATAACTTTCGAAATGTTCTGTTGGCTGCCAAGCTTTTAATTATAGCTGATTTACCGAAGATGACTACTACCTTCAATATTCTCAAAGACTAGATTACAATTCCCACACGCGATAACAGCTGCTCAGCAACTTTATTTCTCAATAAAGCCTGTGGGTATTTCTATTTGGAATTTTTGTTGAAAAAAAGTACTAAATAAAAACAATATGACAGTATGACACTAGTCAAACGTGATCTTTGTTAAAATGAAACGAATGATAAGCAATCACGTGTGCGCCTAAGAAATACTCCTTTGCCGATTCAACTATACCCATTTTTGCCTTCGAAACTGGCAATACTGCTGATGAACATCCTGAACTACTGTTAAACTAGTTCCTTACAATTACCAACTATTTTCGACGTGGTCCCGAAATTGTTAACTCATCTTAACCAAAACTTTAACGATGTTGATTTTCAGTAGCCATTTTTTAACGATTTTCGCATTCGCCGAACCAGCCTTTGTTGTTAGCTAGTCGCCTACCGAAAACTTAACGACAACAAACTTGATGCTGTTAACTCAATCGAGAAAAGAAAAATTCGTGATTTCAACTTAAATAAAAGAAAAAATTTAAAATTTGGTGATAAAAAAGAAACATTAAATAATATTCTTTGAATATTTGGCTATAATTTATCATGAGGAGACGAAGAAGTAAGCGCTCCAACAGTGGATCGAAGTTTGCTTCGGGATGTGGACAATCCAATTCATTTGAATACAACGGAAAGTGAGGTTTCCTACCCAAGCTGCTAAAGAAATGGTTGCTTCAGCGTCGTCACCCCTTGTATAGTAATTTTGCCACCAAAGAAACATGAGGAGGCTTATGCCAACCACCACATCTACCATTCAATTAATGTGCAAAGGGTAAATGCAAATTTTTATCAAGGATCCAAGTATAAATACAGAAGCATAGTTTAGTTTTAATAATGAGGAGGCATGGTGAAACAATGAATCTTAAATTGCATCCGTTACCCGATGAATGCCGGCTTACGGATCACTGACTGACTGCCTCATGGATATTTCCTATTGCTGATTTACAAGTCGTTGATAGCAACCAGTTACGAAGAATCTTAAAGTCGCTAGAACCGATCAATATAAAAGATATATGACTCTAATTAAAAAAATGTAAATATACAATGTAAATCCTAAATACGTTGGAGCACAACGCGAATTTTGAAAATGAAAACCATGGCATATTTGCAGGTGAGCCGGATATTCCTTGGAGTCGAGTTGATGACAATTCTAACAAAACACTCAGAGGACAGTCTGGAATTCTACTACAATCGATCATTGCAATATATATAAAGAATTTTAAGTGATTGTAGTTTGAAACAAATTAGTATCCTATTTCGCTTTAATGAAATATAATAAAAACGCTAAAATTTGTATTTGGCAGCAGGCATTCGTTTGTTTTTTCTCTATGCCTCTTTCAGCTTTTCGCTTATTTTGACATTTAGTTTGACAGAGGTGCCACTCCTTACCACTTTGAATAAATACAACGAAACAGCTGTTAAGAGTCGTTAAGAATAAGTTAGCGAATCGCACAATTGTTGACAACCTAACAATTGTGCTACAGAACTGATCTTACAATAGACTCTAAATAATTAGTTTTTAAATTGTCCTGGAATGGTCATGAAAATATTTCAAAATGTTCTAAAATAGTCCGGTAAGAGTATCGAAATTATCCTGAAATGGAATAATTGTTATTCCACACTGTCCCAATATGGTCTTGAAGTAGTCCCGAGCTAGTCCCGAAATGGTCTCGAAATAACTAGTCTCAAAATGAATAGTTCCAAAATTGTCCCAAAGTGAAATGGTTCCGGAATAGCCCTAAAATGGTCACGAAACAACTTATCCCCAAATTGTCCCTCATTCAAAACAACCAAGAACTAATCACCATATTTTCATAAAGTATTAAATAAATAACTTAATAATAAAATAAGCGGAAATGATCCTTATTGCTGCCTGTTAAACCAAATGATTTCACTAACTCTCTAACTTACTTGAAATTTAATTGACCAAGCTGTGCCCCATGAAAAATTTAAATTTTAAAAGCCTTCATATGTTGAAGCCACAAATTTCATCTGTGATGACTTAGTTAAAGCTCTTGGCCACGGCATACCCTTCTTCAAAGTTCAACTTGACATTAAGGGTTGCCACAGACAATGCATGAGCGTGCACTTTCATTTTATTCAGCCCAAACTGTCAATCACTGGTGGTGTGCCAGTGCTGTCATTTAACGAACTTAATTTAAATAGTTTTAGATCAAATCGGATGCACGCTACCATCCATCAGATGTGAAAAGTACCTACGCATTGCACTTAACTTGTTGAACGGTAATGGTTCGTTCGCAGCATGACAAGCTGAATTTTTGAAATGCTGCGTCAGCACAAATGCGCTAATAGGAAAAACAAAACAACAACAACAACAACCACAGCAACAACTACATACATATTACAATAGTTGAAGTGAACTATCGTATGTACATACATAGCTAGGAAAATATAAGAGCTTTATGCATAAAACATAGAATGAAGCCACAAGTTCAGGGTTGCTTCGATTGCCGTTGAATAGCAAACATAAATTTCATTAAAACTGACACTTTTGCATTTCACACTTTTTTAGTTTGCTTGTCGCAATGCACCTGCCACTATACATATCTAAAGTATAATATACAAAAATAAACATATATATATACATATATATGAATTTGTAGATGCTCGAAAGTGCCTGCACTAAGGTATTTCGAGGTCTTCTGATATGAAAGTTTCAAAGAATTAAAATTCCGTTTGCGATCATAACTAGCTCCTTCTGTGTATGCGTCTTTTTTTGTCGTTGTTGTTGTTGCTTGTGTGTGTGTGTGTGTGTGTGTGTGTGTGTGTCTATGTTAAACGGCTATATAGAACTTAGAAAAATGTTGTAGTTATAACGGAGAGTGTGCGAAAGGTCTTGGCGTAAAATATCCGCAGTGAGACAGCAAAGTTCGTCGCTGAAGTGTTTGGCTTGGCTTGGCATGGCAAGGCAAAGTTTATTGATGAGATAACCTTTGAAATCTTTTGCAGAACTTCTGCGAAAATGTTTGCATTATGATAAAGTGACAAAAGTGGCGAAAATTTCAGGACAGGCGTATTTAATGCAGTGGCCACGAACCTTTATGAGATTTGTGAAACTAAAGCTATATTTAAAAAATTTGTATGCGTATTCCACGACACTGCAGTGAAGGAAAGTTTGGAAGAACTTTAACAGTGAAAATTATAACAAAAATTCAAACAGTTTACCCATCCAGTTTGTCTTGTTTCTGACAATCCTAGATTACTGCTGATGAACTGTCCCCCAACGACTTTTATGTGTTTCTAATTTGTTACATTTTATTTTTATTTCAATTTTATTTATTGCCACTTAATGAACTTTGTGGCCTAAAGCACTTAACATTTATTGTTATTGTATCTCGAAAATGGGTTTCTGCTACTTCAATTTTCTGATATTGGCCAATTACTGTCATTACTGGATTAGAAGATGGCAGCAAGTGAAAATAAATTGCTTGTACAATTTATTTCTTATTAATTCTCTGCCAATCTTCGGTTTGTACAAATCTTTGTATTTTTATCTTACAGTAGTATAATTGCGTAACTCGTGCGGGCAAGCAACAAAATGCCTCCTTCTTATGGGGATGAAAACCGATTTAGATTTATTGAAATAAAAAGGCTATACGGTGATATTGAGGTATTGATATGATGACAAAAATGATACAATTAATGGCAAATCATTAAGTGCCTTGGAATTGCATGATGCTGAGAAGTTCATAGCAATTTAAAAGGATATAAAATACCTAAAACACCTGCAAGACGTAGCTATTAAAACGGATACACCTAGAATCAATAGCCATATTAATTAAGTGAAAAGGAGGAGGAGAATATAGTTTGCATATCCATCCGGTTTATGGAGACTTTTATACAAAAGTTCAAAAATCCTCATCGACTGCATATGTATTTATATTAGGTTAGTTCAAAACTACAGTTGCGAGCAAAACCGGTCCTTTTTACAACTTTGACAAAGTTTTTCATGACACTTTGTTTTGTTAATTTTATATAAAACGCAACTAACTTTTATCAAAATTTTTCAATTAGGTCTACTTATGTGAAGTTTTAAAGTATATTTTATATGCCAACAGCATACTACATTTTCAACCACATAAAAAATTAGCTTGTATAGACGAAATTACATTAATATCAAATAGACATACAAAAAAAATATATGCCTAAACCTTTTCAAAAAATTGTTTAAAATTTTGATGAAAATTTGTTGAGTTTTCATAAATGTGGTATAAAATTTCATATCAAAATTTACATGGTTTTGGTTAAAGTTTAAACTATATTTTTGTATAAAATTACCCAAAGAATTTATTATGAAAAACTTTGCTAATATTGCAAAAAAAAATTCCATTCGACAGGTTATGCTCGTCAGTATATAAGGCAAAATTGGCCAAATGGAATTATTAAGCTCTCACTAACCATAAATATAGAAGCTAAGATAATCGCATTTTTTATTTTTTGAAATCGGTTAGTCAATTGAAGCTTAACTGCGAAAAAAAAGTAAGCGACATTTTTTTTTTTAATTTTTTTTTTGGTGCAGAAACCTTTGTTGAGCAGCTGTAAGCATTTCTGCATAAATATATAAAAAGGGATTTAAAAAAAATTCACTTAAGATTTTTTTGCGATAATGGCTTCCATTTGTGAGGTGAGGTTATTTAATCAGAATTTGACTTTTTGAAGATTTCTTATTCAGTCGATTTTAAGAATGCATGTTTCTGGGAAAATGTCCAATTTTCGCTGCCGTGGCAACAGTTTTTCTCGACCTTTTTCCATCATATCATCTCGCAATATTTTTCTGAGACTCGTTCCTTTTTTCGGTCATAGAGCGGCCGTTGCGGCCAAAGCCACTCTATCGATTCTCTTTTTGAGAGAGGATCACGGTAAAAAAAGCATAGTTACATCGCCACAGTTTAAGCCAAAACTTATTTCTGTCAGCCTTTACAAATAGATGAAAACTGAGTGTAGCACTTTGCCGGTTTACTGTTTTTTTTAGGAAGAGGAAAAAGGAATGGAACCCGCCAAAATGGCTTTAACCTAATGACTTTAAAGTTGAACATCTTCAATAAATCCAAATTTTTACTACGCTTACTTCCTATAAAAATCACTGTGCAACTACGCTGAAAATATAATATATTAACTGAAAGAAAAGAGAATGCATAAACAAATTTTAAAGCAACTCGAAACACAGTTTCACGATATGAACAGAAAATGGCAGACCAAAAGTGCACCATAGCGCAAAATCAGCGAATGCGTTGAGTGAAAGCGGCCAGTCATCGTCGTGCACTCCAACACCTTCACTGATTAAATTTTCGCTAGCGGGAACAATGCAACTACGATGACGGAAAACATTTTTGGCTCTACGGGCCTTTTGAAAGCCAATAGTATGCGGAATGAGGGTAAATGGCGCAACAAGAGTGCGACAAGCAGAAACGAGTGGTTCGATGCCCTCCCACAGTTGACGACTCTTAGCAGTTCGTAATGGCTATTCATGCCGATGAGCGGAAATATGTCAAAAGACTCGAACCAAAATGAAATCCACTACCTGCTTATCGCCATTCGAGTGCTGCCATTTATAGAAAACAATTAAATCTGAAATTAAAAGCGGCCATTGACTCTCGGTCAGTAGGTAGGTAGGAAAATACAAAAGAAAAAAATGGCCAAGGAAAATACCGTCTGGTTTCCGGATTGTGTGCTGAGAATTCAAATATGATGATAGTTTTTTTTTTAGTAGATGTATGGAAATGAAAATGAATTATATGAGTAAATAGCATTTTCTTCACACTTTGGGCAAAGATTAATTAATAAAACTTAACATATTTTCAAAAACTTGAATTTGATTTTTCTCTATATAAGCAATGCATGAAACAAAAAATCAAAAGTCAACGCTAGTTTTGAAGCACTTCGATCCTTCGATTACAGCAAAAAGAGAATTCAGCATAAAGAATGTTGTACCTAATTTTTAGGACTCTCTCAATACGCTTAATTTTGGCTTTAAATCATTTCAAACAGATTTCTCTCTACATTTCTCTTCAAGTTTACCTAAATACATATCTTATAATAAATATCCATAAATAAATAAAACAACTCCACAAACTATTACGAATAGTTTCGTAGCGAGAATAAAATACTAAGTTTTCCTAAACCTACTTAATTTATCTTTAAAATATCCTGGATATTAAATGCTTCAAAAAGATGACGACCCTCTTCAAGTAAATTGCGCGAAAAAAGCTACCTTAAACCTTTTACGTTTGTCCCTAGTATGGTAGAATTTCAGTTACCTCCCCAATTAAATTGCAAAAATCGTTCGCATAAAATCCTTTGTTTAATACCAATACTACTATATTTCGGTGACTTAATAATCAAATTCAATTTAATTTTTTAAGCAGGTGACAATCGTTTCCTAAAGTATTTTCAAGTGAAGCTAAACCTGCTTCGTTGGATACCAATATTTCTTTATTCCTAATAAAAACCTGGCCACAAGCTCTATAAATTATACAGACGATTCATAAAAAATAAGGGCAAAAATAAAAATTTATTCGATTTAGTTTATTATACTTTAATTCCGTATTTAAACAAGTCTCAACCCTTTTCAAAAATATATCGAAAATTAAGCTTTCTAAAAACTGTTAGTTTCACATTCATTATGTTAAGTTAAATTTGTTTTACTTTATTAATTTAATTTGATTTACTTTTAAAACCTGCTTTCAAAACGCTTAGGAAAACAAGTTCCATTAAACCTCTTTCGTTTGATACCCATATATATTCTAATATTCGATTATGATATCTGTGAGACTTTATATAAATCCACTTACACCCACAAACACAAATTTTTGCATCAATATTATTAGTAGAATTTAACATCCTATTTATGTCCCAGAAGATGATGGCTTATCTCTAGTATCACTGAATGTAAGTCTTAGCAGCGCAGTATTACAAAGTGTAGATGGCGTAAAGAAGAATATTGTTCCTTTTTTCTCGGCAAGTGCTGATTAAAGTGCATTTACTTAAATGTTTTTATTTGCTTTGAGTTTGAAGGGAATAATGGGGTGCAGAAAACTTAGCGGAAAAGCGGTTCATTTTGAAAAGATGCCAGCAACTTCGTATGACAAGGAATAAAAAAAACTACAAAGAGAGAAATATCATAAATTATTTTTAACGCTTTTTTGGACTTCAGCGGCTCATAAATGTGTAAACAAAAAAAATAAAAATTAAAGACGAATTTAACGAATATCGCTTCTCACCCCTTGTAGTGTGTGAGGAACTCTCGCAGAGTAGGTTGCATATTTTTTACGTGGAATCTTCTTTGCATTTCCGTTTTGCATTACCTCGCATCCGTCTCGTTGCGAGGAATTGCCATCTTGTTGGCGCCAATGCCTTGCTTGGCTAGTCCAGCTGCTTCGATATTAATTTGAGTTTTTCGCAATGCATTCACCTTTTCACGGCTGTCACATTCTTTCTTTTTTTAATATTTTTTACATTTCAAATAAATTTCTTATGGTTTCTAATTCCATATTTTGCCTATTTTTTATTGCTTTGCAGTTTGGTTAAAAATCAGCAAACCTTTTTTTTAATCCAACCCAACATTTGGGACTGCTATTAAATTCCTTTATTTTTTTTTGCAAGTAGATGTATGGATCTAAGTAATTGCTGAAAAAAACTTAATACTTACGATTAGTTTGTGAAGCAATGCTGTATTGTTCATCTTCTACTGGTAGTTGGTGTTGACACAGATTTACTGCCGCTAAAGTCAATGTCCGTTTAAAAATTTACTCATATGCTATGTACAACGCCGAATGCTATCAAATCATCAGCTGCCCATATTTTATATATAAGTATGTGGGTGGTTTATTAAAGCTATATTTGTTATTGTTTCTTTTTGCAAAAAAGGTTTTTCATTAGTTATTTGACTGCTTTTTGCAACGCCAACTGAAAAAAAATTAAAAACAAAAAAAATGTACAGAAAATACATAAGGCAATACCAGATCTACTATCATTCGCTGATGCCGTTCGGCAGTGCTGCTTCGAGTGACTGGTTTGGTTGTCCCACATATTTTATCGACCCTTTTTAGCTTGTGGTCGTCCGCTTCCGTTTGCTTGCGTTTATCCCCTTAGTGAATAATAACAGTAGTTATTACTATTGTAACGGTTTCATTGCTCCCATTTTGCTGATTTCAGTTTTTTCCACACTCTTTCTTTTAGCTTCATGATTGCTTTCATTCTGCAGCGGTTATTTAAGTCATGTTTGTGGCATTTCTTACTTTTTAAATTAATTGGGTTTTTTTAATGCAAAATTTATTTCTACAGAGTTTTCTTAATTACTTTTTTATAAACAGCATTTCTACTCATCGAGTAAGAAATGAGCCGTTGCAGCTTCCAGAAAGTTTTAAGTATATTCCGCTGAGAGTAGTTTTAAAAACCTTTGTTTAAAACAAGTTATTAGAAACAAGCTTTTTAGGAAATCTTTATAGAAAAATGTAAAAACCTAATACTAAATTTATGTTCTCGCTTCTTTGTTAATAATCACTGTGCTAGTCGAAAATTTTAACATTGGTAGACCAGACGTGGTAAACATGTTACGGGTACGCTGGTTTCAGTAGTTATAGAGTTTTTGAGTTGTTCGAATATCTGCGTTTTGGTTTTGACAATGTACAGTGAATATAAACCTGAAGCCTTGAGATTGCTTACAGATTTCTCCAAAAGTAGTTCTTCTTTATGTTGCCAACTCGAAAAATTTCCCGTCTACTGCACTTAGCACTAATACTAAAGAAAATTGAGGAAAATCTTGGACGCTGTCAAATACAATGACCATAATTAGAAAATTTTTGCGGACCAATGATAGTTTTTTTTTGAAAGCGATGCAAATTGTATAAACAAAGAATGTATGCTTTGTGGTACACTCGGTTCACAGGTGATCAATACATTCAGCGCTATGGGCTACTACGATAAGAATTTTGATTGCAACAAACTAACATAATGGAAAAAGGCTTGGTACCGCTGCTGTAAAACTATTGTACTATCCGAATATAAAGAGCACATTGGTTTGTCTTCAAGGAGTTGTGCAAAAAATCCTCCTTTAATTCATGAACTTGGGTCCAACGGTGCAAATGACATCATAGTACACGAAAGGTGTTGTATTTTTTTTTTAAATATCTATCTTACAAATTTTAATATTTAATTAGAAAAAACTTTGAAAATTTCCGATTTAATTTTGGTGCTGAATTTAATGGCAAAGTTTGAGAATTAGGTACAGTTTTCACTGACAATAATCAACGTACACAAAATACAAAGGTAGAATATGGTGTTGTCAAAAATGTGTTATTTATTGTTTTTGTTGCGAAGTTATATGCAAACGAGCATTTTTGATATAAAATACCATTAAATCTTATTATAGCAACATGTAAGTACATAAATTTTATAGGTTTTAGAACCATCCACTAATCGGGAAAAATCGTTTGTCCGGACAGCGATCTCCAATGATAAGTCCAAAATATTTGTTGGTGGCAGCCCTGTACAAAACTATCGCAGAATGAAAAAGTACCCTGAATTAAAGGAATGTGAAACTGGTTTGGCCTATTTCATTTTTTTTTTGTGATATTTATTTTTGCTATACTTTAAATTTTAGTGTAGTGGGCAACTCTATTCTATATATACATATGCGCTTTAAAAAATGTCTTCAATCTCTTCCATTGTATATCAATATCCTAGTGTTGGTCTCGTGAATGTAATGATATATCTAAACAAGTTAGATCCCTATATCAATCAGTGGTATCCAGGTATTACAGAAACAAATAAAAAACTTTCAGTTTAGTTTATGACATAAAGACGAAAAATTCGTGCTTTTATTTGGAAATGATTATACTAGTGGTATAAACCATAAGAAGTCTTATAATTTTATTCTTTGTCTCACACATATATTTTTTCCATCTCCACTCAGCTCACTGAAAATCTTAGGTGTAATATCTGTGTGCAGAGTACAGAGTCATATCTTTTTAAATTAAAATTCCTTTTAGATCCCCTCAATGTTTTTGAGTGATTTATCTTCTTCTATTTTAAACTTCAATGCATGAAAGTAAAAATGATCTATATGACTGTGACATCATCCTGCTTAGGATGCCTCGATGCAAGGTCACGCGAGCGAGCCTAAAACTTTGTTGAAAAATGTAGAGTTTCCCTAAAATGGAGGTTCCAACATTTGTCTTCACATCCCAAAGCTTAAGGATTTTGATGAAAAAGGAACACTTTGAGTGGCTATCATGCAAACATCTCATTGCCTAAGGCAGCTATTGAACGCTCTCTAATAGGTCATGGTACAACTTAACAAATCGCATTTCAAACCTCAGTGAGCTGTTTCTTTTATACGTAGCAGCTCTAATGCTTTCCTAGAGTTTTTTTTTTAAATTTATTTATTACAGAAGTTCTCAAATCTCTATCCACCCTATTTGTTACACTTTTAACTAATTGAAGTTTCGTGTATCGAGTACACTTTTTAATTGTTACATTCACAACACCAAATCCATTGAGTGCCCGTTAAAACTTTCGATATGCTTTTCTCACTTCGATTTTACAAAAACAACAAACAACTGGAGGCAAGCTGCTCATATACAACTTTTAGGTAATGGACCACGCAGTCTGTTGCAGTGTGTCTGTGTGTGCGTGTGTGTGTATTGGAAATTTCGTGTCAATCAAAAAGCCAAGGGCAGCATGATGATGACTTGGTGCGAAACTGGCTCGATATCAAAGTATCAAAGTTGTAAAGAGTGTCTCATTTCATTTTCGCCTGTCACTGCCCACCCTACTTTCATCGAAATTGTGGCGATTGCCTTATCAGCAATGAAAATAGCTCAAAACTTTGGCAATTTCTTTAGTGTTGGCAAAACTTTTTCGTACAACAGGGCGTATGAGCAACTTCATTTATTACAAAAGAAAAGGGCAACAAAATTGAGCGTGATATCCTTAAAGCTGTAGACCAATTTGTGTAGCAGGTGTGGCGGTCTGTCTTGTGAAATGCAAATTTCATGCAGCCAAACTGAACTGCCATTCAAGTTTTATTGCCTTGTGAAGCGACAGTTTCAGCCGCAATTTTCAAATACTCTCACCACAAGCATCAATTCGGGCAATGGGAAAAGTGTAATCAATGGTGCTGTTACCATTCGCCGCCAATGCCTGCAAAATTATTTCAGCGCTAGTACAATCAAACCATTTCAGTATTTTGCTTTGATCCCTCGGGTATTGCCGAGAATATTTCATATATTTGCTATCTACCTCAGTGCTCACCACACTGACCTTTTAATCGGCGGCCATTCAATCGAATCGAATTCAAATTCCTTGCAATCTGCCATTGCATTGCACATCACATCGAGCATCGAACAGAGCTGGCAATGGCAAATAAAATGAAATGAAATTTTCAACAATGTGCAATTTAACAGTGAAAAGGCAAACATTTCCACTCGGCTAGCGAGAAATATCTCTATATATTTGTACATATATGTGAAATGAAATGGAAACTCTAAAGAAATAAATGGTATGAATTGGCAAAAGCCAACATTGCACCAACGAAGTCAGTAAAATGTACAATACTGCTGAGGGACTTTGCGGAGAAGAGAGAAGCAATACTAGTTCGACGAACTTTTAACAGCGGAAAGTTGCAAAGAAATTTCCAGTAATTCTTAATTTTATGCTGCTCAATCGGCCGGCTCGTCTGCATCTGAATTGCACTCATGGACAGCTCTGTAGCTATGAATCGATCAGCGGCAAGTCGACGAGCTTTGCAGTTTCACTGTCAACACGGCGCGCAATTGTAAGTAAAATATTTTAAATAAAGTTTCCCTGAAAGCCACAATCCAAAAAAGAAAGTAGTACAAGGAATACGCGTAATTGAATTTGTAACTAACTTTCCGTTACATTAAAAGAAAAGGACAGCAATACAATCACAAAATCAGTGTTAATTGGTGTAAATATTTAAAAAAAATGCCATCAATTATGGGTTTGTGAATTCAATTATTAATTTGAAAACCATTTATTTCTTCGTACTCCATGCTGCGCTCCAGTTCGTTGTAGCGACAACCAAATTGCACTGACGATGGTGAAAAACTACATATATAGTTAGAGCAAATTAATGAAATAAATTAAATCACAAATTAGCTTGTGACGACTGGAAAGATCTGGATAAAATTTCCCAATATATATAGAGCATTATATGGGTTACTACAGAAGCAATTTTTTAAATGGAGTTGCCACCTGTTAAAAAGGTAAACTTCAGGAGAACAATTTGTGAAATCAAATATCGGAAGAAGAGTATCAAACGAAACTAGTCTGATAAAGTCTCATTTCCAAAAAAATTTCAAAGTGGATTGTCTCTGTTTAATTAAAACTGTAACAAGTTGAATTTAATATTGAAGTAAGGATGTCAAACAAAACAAGTTTCAGAAAGCTTTGTTTCGAAAATAATTTTGGAGTGGGTCGCCACTAGCTTAAAAAATAAATTAAATAAATTATGAAGCTGAAGAAAATATTACGGCATGGGATTCAAAGAAAATAGAGTTAAGAAAACATAATCATGAATATGTGTTTAAAAATAGTTGCCACCGATTTAAATATATCAATTTAGTTCAATTTTTAAGCTTACTGAAATATAACAGCGGTAGTATGAAAAAACAAAATTTTATACGAAAATATTTTTGAAGAGGATTGCCACGTTTTAAAAGACGTCGATTCAATTTAATTGATAAATTAACGGAAGCTCTTCCATACTAATGACAAACGAAAAAGCCGCACAAAACTATATTTGAACCATATATTTATAGAGGGTTGCCAGCTGCTTAAAAAGTTTTAATTCAACTTAATTTACAATATACATAATGAGATACGAGTTTCAGCGAAAGGTAGTGTCGAACGAATTTTGAGAGGTTGCCATTGTTTCAAACTTATATAGAATTTCTTTTAATAACGTAAGTGAAATTTGGATATCGAACACTATCGGGCATACCAGTTTCAACAAAATTCAGTATAATACAGTTTGCCACTTATGTTTATTTTCTATAACAGAAACCATATAAATAAAAGTTCAAAAATTTTGTACGACATTCGCGAAAATTCAACATATTACAAAAAATGTATATCAAATTTTCCAACCTTTTAATTTGAGTTGGTGGAAACTTCCAGGTACGAGTATGCAGTTTTGTTTTTGCCAATTCAATTTTATTACAATTATGTACCAGTTTTAAATAGCAACGAATTGAAATTGATTGTTTGCTGACGATGTTGCGCATTTTCTTCGTTATATGTTGGAAATTGCTCAGCACAGTTGCAAAAAAAAAAAACAAAAAAAAAACAAAAATCAACGCAAAATTTTAGCCGTTTGAAACTTGATCCTTTTTGTACTAAAATTTCATGGGCTACACAATTTACAATTTAAAGGTATATAATAAATTAAATTAAAAAACGGATTAGAAACATTTTAAACATTTTGATTACCACTTTCACCGTTTTCTCCAGATTCCTACTTTAATTTTTAAAGAGAAATTGTAAACATAGCCTGTTGTTCTCTCGACTTTATTCCTAATATATATTTTTTTAAACTTCTTTAAAATAATTTTTCGACTGCTCCTTTAAACGTGCCATGTGGAGGTGAACATTTTTTCAAGTTTGAGTGAACATAAACAAATTCTGCTAATTACAGAAAAGCCTCCATCTTGTCGGTGCTCATCGATTGTCAATAGACAACGAAAGTCGTGAGAGGCAAAGTATTCTATTTACAAACTGGTTTTTTTTCGTATCTATATGATAAAATGGATCTTTGCAAATAATATAAACTTATATAATATGTTACAAGAATGTTATAAAAAAAATTAAAAATGGGAATGAAATGACGCTAAAGATGTTATGACTCATCTGGTACGGGTTAAATAATAAGAAGTAATGTACTCTTCCTCTGATCGTCTGCAGCTCCAAAACTGTACTTTGCTTCTGTTAAATGGCAGAAACTCGCAACAAATTCAATTACTGGCAGATTACGATGCGTTTGCTAATAGCAAACTTCTATCGGCACTGCAACCATACAACTTAGAATCCAACTTTTTGCCATTGCCAGTATACGTGCTTGATGTCTTCTTTGTATGAACATCGAAATACTTGCAGATGTGCCGATCCTGTTCTTTGTAAGTCAACTGCTTTTTACTTGTTTACACAACTCTGCAATTACAGTGCGATAAATTGAGGTATGCCTGGTGTTGCTATCATTTGTTGCACCCCCAAAAAATGGTGCAGCTTATGCTGTGAGTAATGAAAAGTTGAAGAGGTAAAAGAGCTCCTTCTTAGTTACCATCAGCTAAAGTGCAAATGCAGCTACCCTTTGTGCATGTACCTGCTGCTGTTAGGTTTTAAAATCTACACTTGACACATAAATGAACACAAATGCTACATAGATTACCAAAATCAAAATCGGTTAGTTGACCAGATAAGAAACAAAGCAAAAAATTTGCATATTTATTCTTAATATTCGTATTTTTATCTTCGCTCCATAATCGCCATGGACTACTATGCATTTTTTAAGCCTATACATCCACTTCTCAAAAAAGTCTTCAAAATCTTAGTTTTTAATCTTATCAAGTTCAGTATTAACCGCGCCAATTATGCCCGCGTTGCTGTTAAGACTTTTTCCCTCAAATTTCTTTTAATTTTTAGAAACAGCCAACAATAATCACAAGGTACTAGACCTGGAGAATAAAGTGCTGGTCGTACTTCTTCGACGTCAGAGACAGCAATAAAGTTACTCGCTATTTTAGAAGTATGAGCAAATTTTTGGTAACTTCGGTGACTTCGATATACCGTTTTGCAGTTACTGCAAATTTTAGCAGAATTTACTAATTACTCTTTTTGGGACGCCTTTGAAATTTGTGAAACCCAATTAGCAGATTTCTTCGTGTATCCCACTTCGTGAATTTTTTTACTTCACCAGAGCCAAAGCGACGTCTCTAGTGGTCGACTTTTTCAGAGACCATTTTTTCCTCTAGAATCTTTGTAGTGGCTTTAATTTACACCGCAATAGAAGATAATCAAAAAGCGAATATCTGTTCGCATTTGTTGGTAGAATTTCGTCACTTATATTCTAAGCTATTTTGCGTTTTCTCGCTTCGATTTTAACCGATCATGCGGGAATTTAGGGCGGTCTCATAAAACAACTTTAAGAGATTTTGTATTTTTTTTGTTTTTGTTTTAAAGAATTAAAGGACGCCAACTAAGCGAACTATTGTTAGTTTACACTTTGGGCGAACACTCCAATAGGTGTTCCTGCGATTCTCAAAACTAAGTCAACAGTCTGCTATGCTTGCAGTTGTACTTCTCTGCAAATATGAATATCAGCACAGTATTATGTGAGAGGTTTGCTTTTACATAATGTTTATATTTTACTCACACCTACTCTTTTTGCCTTGAGCACTAACTTATTCCAAATTGTGTAGTTGTATTTTTGCACCATTGCAAAATTGAGTAGAAGCCAGTTTTAAATGACCAGCAAACAAAAAATCTATAATCCATTGGGTAACTATGCATTTTCTCTGTTCGGTAGTAAGAGAATAAATACCCACATCTACACTGCCGTTTTGACACAAGTGTGTGTTATGTTTTGCATGAATGCAAATTTGAGTATGAACTTTTTACATAGCCTTACTTGAGTGTTGAAAAATCTGAGAGCTGCAGAAAGTCAATTATTGTAATGAATTCATCAATCTGGCATACAAAGTTCGACAACAACAATTCAACGATAGAAAATAGCGATTCATAAACAAATAGGGCCATAAAATTTTCTAACGCACCATAAAGAAGTAATAAAATAAGCTAAAGCTACAAAGCGACGCACTTTCGAAACTGCCAAAGAAAGTGCTAGCAATATACAAACAAAATAATAACAATCAACAAGTCGAATAGGGAACATTAAATTTACAATGGCAGCCAGTCGTAAATTTCACAAACCCAAGCAATTTAATGCGAATTCCACTTTGCCACACTTTCTTTGAAAAAAAAAAAACAGCCCATGTCAGTAAACAGAATGCTACGACCCACGAAATTAATATAAATGAAATGCCCGCTTTGCATTCAACGTCACGACTTCAATTCTGAAAGCGATGTATGTTGAAAACTTTGTCGTCATCCAGATGCCAATAAGTAAGAAATCACAGCAGCGGGCGTAAGAATTTTGCCATAAATAAAATACAAACACTTGGCTAATGGCGGTTGGCCAGACTGTTCGGCTGCAAGCCGATGGATGGAGAAATGGAGCAAGTAATAAAAGAGAAAGTACTGCAGAAGTATCGCGCACTGCAGAGGCAATCGGAAGATTAGGCAATTTGGCTTAGACCTCGCCAACCATCAATGCCTAAATTGCGACATTAACTGTTAAAAAAATTTTGAATTGTAAAATAGTAGATAAAAATAAATGCCAGTAGGAAGATTTATTTTGAACCATCAAAGTTCTAACTATACAGTACACTTTCACTTCTTAAGATTACAATGATAATGATGCTTGGCCTAGTTCAATTGTTATCGTTCATCTTTTCGTGAATAAAATTTTTATTTTGGCAGTTAAAAAGGAAAATCTTTTAGCAATATCAACAGCTGTTTTGTAACATTAATTTCCAACAATCGACAAAGCCATGAGTGTTGAAAAAGTGAGTATTTAAACAGGTTTAACAAAAGTTGTTGGGCATTGCTAAAAATATGAAGAAAAGTCATTAGTTTATTTTGAAGAAATGTGCATATTATAAAAACTTTTTACCAAATAGACATATTTTTACCATGTTTTTAAAGTCAACAAGTTTACTTATAACTGCAACTGAAGAGATTTTCATAACGCGCGTTGTCACTTCTTTCGAATTGTTGTTGAGGAAATTGAAATATTTTTAATGTAATGTGAAGTACAATTGATTCAATTAATTTTCGAAAAATTCAAAAGACCTTCACGGCTCCATGAACAAATCCGACAGAAGCCAACCAGTCTCTTTTTGAAAGATGATTCCACTTGATCAAAAATCAGCCAAGAATTCAATTTGTGTTTACAGACAGCCCAATGGAATCATGGAATCTAATAAATGCAATTAATAAACATTAAATACGCTTTCAGATTTTAAGATACATTTTAAGGATATCAGGGATAATAAAAATAAAGAAAGAAATATTATAGCAAATATCTTTTGAAAAGAGTTTTATAAGTTAGCTTAGCTGATGATAAATTAAATTCTAAGGAAGAAGAATAAGCATTAAATGTTGATAGCTCCATACTAAACGCATCGATAGTTTTAGCGGCACCCTCTTAAACAACAACTCATGGGGAACACTAAAACGAATTTTCATAAGAAGGTACGGACAACGGACAATCAATAGAGACAGAGATGATATCAAAAGCAAAACACATCGGCAAAGGAGTACGACTAGTACAAAAGTTTGAAAGTATTAGAATCGGAAAACAGGGAACAATCACAAACACAAAAGGTCAATATCGCAAGAAATCTAAACTTAATATTAAAATAAACACATAAACACACTGCTGATGCAGCAGCGATATACAACGCAATAGTATTGGCAGTGAAAACTAAGAAAAAAACGATAATATGTACGGATAACAAATCTACAATACCTGGTATATTGAACGTTTCCAACAAATCTTTTCTAGTTTCCTGTATTCGCAGCTTAATTATAGAAAATAAAAACCTGATCAAAATTATGTGGATTCCGAGTCACGCAGGTATGAAAGGTAATGAACTTGCGGACCAAAAAGCAAAAGAAGCCTCAATCGAACCACTTTACACGTTTGACTACATGGTCAACAAGGATATTATTCGCTTGATTAACGAACACATGAGTACACAGAGAGCGGCAAAATAGAATACCTCCAGCACTACATATTATGTACATATTAATACAACAGGTACCAAACCGAGCTACCCAGTAACATGTCGGACCAACGATATCACTGCCTTTATACGCCTTCGAATTGGTCACACCACCATAACTCACTCCTACACTTTAAGACGGTTGCCTTCAGCTTCTTGCTCATACTGTTATTCGGCATAATTATCAGCTAAACATCTCCTAGATGACTGCGCGCATTTTACTTCCACCAGGAAACAGCTATTCGCCAACGTAACTCCGTCGGACTTATTGAGAATATCCCCTCAAGAAAACATCAGAAAAATTATAGATTTCCTATGAAAAACTGGACTGCGTAAATTACTTTAAACTTCTCATTCTGCTTATTTTATTTTTTATCTTGCTTGTAGCATTAATTAATGTACATATCGGTAGTAGCTAACTTTATCGAATTTTACTGCACGTCTTTAGCAAAATAAGTCTATTAAACAACGAGCCGTAAGCCCTGGCAGCTAGTGCTCTTTTCGTTTTTACTGTAAAATAATAATTGCATTGCTATTTTTCATTTAATAAATAAAATAAATAAATAAACACATAACTCTTTGAACTCACTACTTTACGTCTGCGGCACGGTAGAGATACAGTAAGGTAAGTCTCAAGAATTTAAAGTAGGAGTTATAATTACATTTACCAAAGTTGAGGAATTAACGGTAGTCACACACCGACAACATAAACTGTAAACTTTGAGAACTTTCATAATAAATTTTTAGGTCACCCAAATTCAGGAGAATATTACACTGAATAAAACAAAAGGAAATATCATTAATAAATAGCACACATAATAAATGACCTAAAATAGTACCCTGGGAAACTCTTGGAAAAGCCGCAAGTTAACAACAACCCTTCGCGGAGTAAAGGATTTGTGAACACAAAGCTATAATTTCACTTTTCTATGATATAATGGTGTTGGTTTTGTATTTTCCTGCGCAAATCTGTTAACTATAAAAACCCCTGTTTTTACTTTTGGAGAAAAAAATTTTAAGCAAAATTGTTCACAATAACTAGGTTTTATTTAGACTTATTTGTCTGATATTTTAAATGCTGCAAAATTTTTCTCCACATTATCTTTTTTTCTTTTGATGATTCAGGGAAAATTGTAGATACATATACGTTTTTATTTCTTTTGCGTATGAGCTTTCAAAAGCCGTAAAATCAAAAACAAAATGTATGTAAGTTTTGACAACTCTTACGCAAAATCACAAACATGGGAATTTTGTAGTTGTACTTATAATACCTCCTTATATGAATTCGCCGCTGTATGAGGTTACTTCCTCCTAACTTTGATATAAACTATATATTGAGCGCTCACATTTTTAATTTCAAGCAAATAAAACACATAAATTTAACTTCTATTTTTAGTTAGTATCACGAGTTTTTTTTCTCGATTAAGTTAACAGTTTGATATTTATTTTTATTTTTTATTTTTGCTGCTTTGAGACCTTCCGCAAATTTCATCCAATGCCACGAAATTTTATAAGTAGCTTCACACATATTGTCGCTCAGTTTTCGATAATCGACTAGTTAAGGAAAAAAAGCTTATCAGGCCACAGCGAATATCGTTACAAAAAAACGTCTGTTGAATAGTAAAATTGATAAAATGTTCGTTAAAGTGCGTAAATCATGCGAATATCTTTCGTGAATTGCACAACAATTTCTGATTCTTTGAACAAAGCCCTACCATTAGCAGTTATTGCTGTTGCTACAAGAAGTTGTTCAATTTTTGTTCAGTAGCGTAATTTGCAAAATGGGATTTAAAGGAAATTGCTATGATACTTTTACTTCCATGTAGAATTTGCATTTCACCAACACACGAGAGCTTGCAATTGACTTCTTCTGCCCCTCACACATTTATATTCACAACACAGTAGAACAGCTTTTGCTGCTACCTAAAATCGAGCAGATTTATAGCGTTGAAATGATGTATTTTACAAGCAGTTACTAGCGTGTGACACACACGCACACAACCAACCTGAAAACACACCGAAATTTCCCATAATTTCTTGTGTATTTATGACCACAAAGTGCAATAAAGTGGAATGCAGCTACACAACATTATTCTTGTTTCACTTTACTTTGCACTTTTGTCGCCTCAACCCCGTGTTGGCTTTTAACCTGCCAAGCAATTTCATATGTTGCATATCTTTTGCTTACAATCCGCATGACACTCCCCTTCTACGAAATGCTCATACCTTTTGAATAGTGGTGCTTTTTCGCCAGTGAAATGAAATGCGTAAATTTATTATACATAAGCGTTGTGGAAAATGTTTCATCATTTTAATAAAATTACTCTGGATAATAAAATAATTTACTGTTTTCAGACGTGTGTTGCTATTAGCGTTGCTGTTGTTGTATTAACTTTATCCTTCTAGCAAAACTACTTTTGACCATTTGCTTATGGCATTGCCGCTTTTGCGATGACCACAAAACATACGTATGATGTACATAGATTTGTACGACATTTGTTCGTTTGTACTTTGCGCACGCGCTGCCAGTGCGAAGCATTTTAATTAAAAGTAATCTTTGATTTATGCAGTCATAAAGCTGCTGCATTATCCCAATGCAAATAAGCGACAAATTGAAAATAAACGAGTTTGCACATTAAACTCAGATGGAAATGGAAAGTTCCCGGTAAATGTGATTCTTACGCTCGTACCGGCCGACATATACGAGATCACTGGGGTTACTTATACGCAGTGGCGTCCACAATGCAAAGTCATTTGGAAATATTGTCATCGTGTGTGTGTATGTGTATGTGTGTGTGTGTGTGTTTGTGTAAACTGATGTTCCAAATATACAACGTGTTAACTAATTAATCACCAGAGAGGCTGGGTAGGTGCCAACAAAACTCAACTCAACGCACAATTTCAACCATGAGTAATTGCCTGTGAACGAGTAATAAAGTTCTGTTCGACTGATTGGCATTGTTTTGGCCTCGACATGGTTTGCAACATGCAATTACAATAGGATTTGCTGCAATTGAGTAGATGAAGCCAGTTGTCAGCAACATTCAACAAGCAGTGATATCGAAATCAACGCTTACAAAGCTCCGGGGGTTAATTAAGGCACCGCAATCGCATCATGAGAAGCTTTTCAAAATTATCTACAATTTATTGTAAATAACTGTGTACACAACAAACATACACACACACACACAGTTCATGCGAGTGTTGCATTAAATGTGTGAGTGCAAAGCATTGTACATTATTGTATATATTTTGGCAAATAAATATATTGGCTTTTAATTTCAATCTATTGATTATATTTGGGAAAGAGAAAAACCACAATTGGAAAAATGATTACTGACCATGTGCAACTATTTTGTAATTTGTATTGTTTGCGTTTGTATTGCTACAACGGAAATTGATAGAAAGGAAAATCTAGTAGTAAGTTGAAAAATCACAACGGTAAAATTTGAGATTTGAGATGACAGGGAAGGGTCAATATATTTCTTCCTCTTCGGGTCTTTCCCTTTGGGATGTATTGTTCGAAGCAAACAATATTTGTTTTTGGAAAAATTATACAAAGCTTCTGCTTAGCAATTTAACTATTGCACTTAAACTATTATAAAAGTAAAGAAATTAATTACTACCACTAAATCGTTCGATTGGAGATATTTTATTCATCGTAAGAAAAAAGGTATTAGTGCTGGTCCGGGAATTTTTTTTTTCAATTTTATTACCAAGTGTTATGGGCAAATACATAAAAAACCCTGCTGCTACTCGCTACTGCACTTAAATAATTTAAAAAATATGAATAATGTAAGGGATTAGTAATTTCTGACTATCAATCGTGAAATTGATTCATCAAATAAAAATCTATTAACCTATTAACCATAAAGTTCAAACTCGTTTAGTTTCAAATCAATGAATTATTATCAATTACTAATAATAATAATAATTTGATGCTCGCATCATACAAATTCACATATTTATAGTTTTATATCGACTCCGAATACCAAATGATTTTTGTGTAATATAATTCAATAATAATTTGATGCTACGAACACTGGCCGTGATTTGAACTTGGGGCACATTCACGCTATACACCACGCCTCTCAACCGATTGAACCTGAACGCTTGTGAAATATTAAAAATGTCGAATGTGCAAATCGCTATTAATTAAATTTTCCTACAGACAGCCTAAAAATATGCATTGATAGTTATACACCTCGTGCCGTTTAAGTCCATAATATATCTCATATTTATCGACGATGCTAGCGAATTGACGCGAGAAAAGATATTTTTCGAATCAAAGAATCACTAAAGAGAGATTTTGAACGAGATGGCACAAAACTGCTTGGCGCCCTTTCTCTTCAAATTATCGAGATTTTTATTTGGATGATCAACTTCACCGCCATCATCATCATGACTTATTTTTCTTAATAAACCCCTCTAATTTAAGTATTTTCTAAAAAAAAAAATTGAATGGAGCTCAATAAAAATAGCCTACAGTGACATCTAGCACAGATCTAATAAAACAGAAGCCTTATAAATGAATGCTTCGTACAAGTATTTTCTAAAAATATTTGTAAACAACTTACCCTTATTATAAATCAATTTTGTTGAAAAAATTCAATTAAGGTTATCTTCCTTATTTGCGCTAAATCCGAAAAAAGCCACTAAGCCACCAAGAATTATTGGCATTCAAAATAATCGCAAGCATTTTGTCACATGGAATATGCTATATGAATTTTGTTTTCAATAATTTGCCAATTTAAAAAACTACTAACTCAAAATTTTATTTAACTGTTTTGAATAAGATGCATAGTACGAGGGTTGCCTTTTATATGTTGCGCCTTATAATGAAAACACAGTCAAATATTAAGGAAACTAGTTTTATTGTTTTTCAAAATATTCTCCATCTAAGTCAATACACTTCTGCATTAGCTTGAACCAATTTTCAAAGCACTTTTGTCACGCAGAAGAGGATACCTCCTTCACGAAATTCGTCCTGCAAAGATTGGTGGCCACGTAGGAACTCGTTGTACCATCGATTCACATTGGCTAAGTGTGGTGATTCAACACTAAAAGTAGAAGCAAGATGATTGATGCACTGTTGTCTCGATAATCCAGGTCGAAAATCGTGTAAATTATCGCACGAAAATGTTCACGGGTTAATTCCATTTTTAGGCAATATGAATTTTTAAACCCACTATAAATAAACACAAATAAAACTCGTAAGCGAAAACGATATATGCCAGTTTAAGCCAAAAAAAAACACCAAACTTTACGATAAAAATATCTAATTACAGCTAATCACATGTAGTGTTGCGAAGGCGCAAAATATAAAAGGCAACCCTCGTATTGAGTAACAAATCATTACGCAAATACCAACGATAAAAGTTGTCAAGCTTAACCTTGGAGAATAAATGGATCATTGAGACATTTAATTCTATCAAAACTCTTGAGGTCACTGGCATAAAGATGGAAATTACATTAAGTAAAATAGAAGAAAATTTCATTTACAAAAAGCAGAACTAACAGAGTGTCTAGGACACTGCTTTCCAGATACTTAGTATGACCTATTATGTAGGTGGAATGTAAGCGACTTCCAAAGTTCAGAATGAAAACCTAAACCGGCAAGTTAAGCTATCAATATTCGTTGAGATACCCTGTCAAAAGCCTTAGAAAAATCGATGTAAATTGCAAATGTAAAAAATAAATTTCGAGTTATCTAGTAAAACATTTAATTAAAAACCATTTTAGAACGCGCATTCAGAACAACTTCAACTCCAGTAAATAATCTGCAGAAAATTAACTGTTGCTTTATAAGGCTTAAGATTTACCGAAATTTGCTGGCGCATCATTTTAAATGATTCCATGTGCAGCCCAATATTTATTGTGTTGAAGGATTTCGGCAGACAAGCGTTTCAAAATAATTTATTCCCTTTAAAAGTGATGGCAATTAAGTTTTGAATTTCGCATAAATTCGACGACCTGGATTACAGCAAATGCAAAAAAGCAGAAAAAGATGCCAAAAATAAACAACAACCACTCACCCTTTGCACTACTTACTTTAATTTAAACTTAAATACATTGGACAACTTACTTGCAAAACAAGCATCAATGCTGATTATGTCTCATAAGCGTCGTAAAAGCTTTTGAATTCTTATAAAGATTAAATCAAAAGCCTTCAACCCGTAAACTACACTAACATTCACTTTGTACCAACAATTACACCACCTGCCTGAGCTGCAAAGAGTTCATATGAGCTGAAGGAAAAAATCACAGCAGCATTAGTGCAAACAAACTGCCACACTTCTCAGCCCTCAGCCCGGCTCGCTGATGATCCTAACAAAGTAGGAGGCCTAAATTATTCAGAGGCACTGCAACACAAAACAGCCGTTAGCTTCAAATGGTGTTTACATTGCTGATTATAATGCCATGAATGGCGTCGATAATACGTTTAGACACACACTTGGGGCAAGGCAACTGTATTCGTATTCGTATTCGTATTCGTCGAGCAGCCAGCCAGCAGGATATCTGCTTTTCCAACAGCATGCGGGTGGGTGAACAACTGCAGCCGAGATCGGTGAGAAGAGAGAAGAGAAGAACCACATTTGTGCAATGATAGTCGAGTTGCAGATAAAAAACGATGCAGCGTAAATTATGCAAAATACTCTGCTGCACCTCCCACCTCCCATCCCAATCAAAAGCGACCCTCTATCCACACTCTGAGCGCGTGTGGTCAGATGCTGCTTGTGAGGCACCCGCGCTTGGTCCTGCACTGCATTAGCAAAGGAAATGGAGGTAATATGGCAGGTCTGGAAACGAACTCAAAGAAACACTTGGCATACAGTGCATATACTATGCTATTGAAGTTGCATACAAACATACATACGTTATATGTATGCCCTTTGCATTTTCTTTGCACTTAAGTAACGAATTGGCAGCAGTAGTACTGGAATATCGTTGAAACTGTGAAAGAACTTTGATTTCGCTATGAAGTGTTAATGGCTGTCTACATGAATATTTCTACTACGAAGGTGTGTACGAGTGGAAATCTACGTTTTTTCTCTTCAGTATCAGAGAATGCATTTTTTAGTTTTCCCACTCATATTCACAAACTATTCAAACAGATTAGTACGAGTATGTGAAATACATCTGTAGAGAAACTATGTACAGATCTACTTACTTATATCAGCATCAAACTCATTGTTAATGGTCCTTTGTTTTGTAACAGCAAAAACACAGATTAATACGGAAGGAAAAGGTTAAACGTCGCTAAGTTCAGCAATGGAAGTTATTCTTATTGTCTTTCTCCACCAAATGCTTTGAAACCAGACTACATACAAAAGTCTGCTATGCGTTCATTATGAGCAACATTTACCCAAAAGGTTAACAATTTTTCGAAATTTTCCACTGCATAGACCTTTTCCAGCGTTTCATGCAACCGAAGCACAAATTTCTGTTTAATACGAATAACTGTAGGTTGCTATGTTTTAAATATTGGATTTGGGATTAATTGATTTTGAAATTAGTTTGATTTATTTTGAGTTTCGCTTATCGATAAGGTGAAGACAGATGTTCCCGGTTTTAAAGAAAAGTTGGCTAAGTGAAAGCTTCCAAAGCGGTTTAAGCAGCGATTTAAATTGCTGGTAAGCTAACTAAAGTAACAAACATTTGTTAATATGATAAGCTGAATATTACAGTAAGTTTGCTACTTACACCACAGCTTTTACCAAATTGGTTTTTTCTAACCTGGCCTTTTCTATTTTTTTCAAAAAAGGAAGTTTTGTGAGAAATGCTTGCATTTTTTCAGCAAACAGCTTCTCCGCATTAATTGTTCTGTCTCCACCGCTAACCGCATTATCTTGAATCATATATTGTTTGAATATGCAAAACAAAAACAAACTTCGTGCACTTAAAAGCGCGAGATAGAAGTAAAAGTTCTTTGTCGATTCCATCAAGAGATAGAGAGCTAAATATGGGAGTACTAGCTGTTAGTAGTAAGTAGTACTAGTAATAGTTGTGGTACTAGTAGTATTAATAATAGTAACAGTACTTAGTAATAGCAATAGTAAAAATAGTAGTACTTACTTACTTAATTGGCGCTATAACCGCTTAAGCGATTTTGGCCGAACTTCTCCTACAATTTGTGGTGTGCGTCATGATGTTGTAACACAAATTGAGGGACCTACAGTTTTATGCCGAATCCGAACGGTGAATGTTTTTGTGAGAAGTTTTTTTATGGCAGAAGTTCACTCGGAGGTATGCCGAGGGGCGACCGCTATTAGAGACAACTTTTTCTATAATTTTTGGATGTAACTTGCCCCGCGCTGGACTCGAGCCTGAGACCCACCGAATGCAGCGCGCACACGCTACACACTCGGCACCGGCGGCCGCCCAGTAGTAGTTATTAATAGTAGTAGAAGTAAAAGTAGTAGTAGTAGTAGAAGTAGTAGGCATATTAGTTACAGTATTGAACCAGTTCCCAACTCTAAGACACATTGATATGTCGCTTCCTCGGTATGTATATTTGTGATATCTCATATATGTTGTGACTTCTGAGGCGGCTTTCGTTATGTGATGTAAAAAATTAGTCTCATTGCGCTAAAGAAAATTTTACTTCAAAAAATCACCCGTGCACCGAGGTAAGTGCGCGAGCCAGAACTAAAACTTTTTTGCCGAGAAGTAAGTAAAAGTAGTAGTTGTGGTAGCACTTATATTTTCAATACATTTTCTTCCATAGCATTTTGAGCATGCGTTGTATAGAAGAAATTGTGAAACACCGACCGCAAGAAAAATTATCAAAAATCAATGGAGTTTTTTTATAAAGTTGAAACTTGCACTTTACATACTAAAATTGAATGGTCTGTAAAACTACATACCCCAAATGTTTCCAAAATTTCTGGGGGGAAAATTGAATTTTAGAGAAACTTTTGCTTTCATGCTTTGCGATATTGAAATAAACTATATTTTATAAAAAGTTAACGAAACAAATTTAGCACGAAAAATATTGTCAATATTTAAAAAAAAAAATAGCACTGCATGATTTAAGCGGTGAGTCACTTTATATATGTATTTATGTGTGTATCTATGTTTGTTTTATCTCATATAAGCATAGCATTGGGATGTTGAAAAATCACTCTCATGTTATTAGACTATCACTCATAATTTTATTCACATAATCAATTTCATAGTCATAGTCAGCTTTTTAGGCACCTGAACTAAGAGCGTCTCAACTGTTTGATATGTACTTATCCTTAAGGTACAATTTGTTCTCCACATATGTACCTATTTTAAAGTTTAATGCCATGAGTTTGAATTTGAAATTGTGTCAGTAAGTCAAAGGGTTGAGTTATTATGCTGTTAGAAGAAACCGAAAACGATAAACAACATGAATTTAGCAACTCAATAGCAGTGACGAGCTGGCATTGCTCCTAATATGTCAGACGTCAATGCCTTGCGACTTTTCTATGCCTTGCGCTTTTTAGATGGTTGCTTGCAGCAATGCGTTTACATAACAACAATTTCTAAATATATTATGTCTTGCAAAACAAATATATTAACAAAAGCCAGGCACGCGTGGGTCCGCTTGTTTATTGCAGCTTTTACGCTTCACTATCACATGGAGTAAGTGTCTGAGTGACTGTGATAAAATTGCCAATTAGTCAGCTGTCGTCCGTGGTGGTGTCAATATTTACGGTCAGAAACTGGCAATAGCGAAGATTGAGGCGAGAGGGGAAAAGGCTCGGTTAGAAAGCGGCGATGTTTCATGTTATTTTGTTGTTATTGCCACAGCTGGTTTTGCTGTTTACTTTCGTAATAAGTAACAGTAAGCAGCAACAAAAGCAAGGAGCATACCAGTATGGCTGGTGTCATCCCTCTGGCACTTCCCTAACTAATACGAGTAGAAATGCAGAGCTTAGTGCAGCAGATGCGCAACATGAAATAGAAAATGGACTTTACTTTAAAGCTAAAATTCTTATAATTACTAAGTGCATGTAGCTGCGCACATATTTTATACATTTGTATTCATAAATATGGAAATTTGAAGGTAAATGTCACAAAACATAAAACTAGCTGCTCATGTGCAAACCCCCGGGTATATAAAGGAGCGATGTACATACAATTCGCCCATCCAAGCAACGGTATTAGCAATAAGACACAATGAGAGTACTTTATGTTAAAAATTACAGTAAGTGCTTCTCATAATTGTTGGCATATTTTCAACAAAAGCTTCATGTAATTGTTCAAAAGTTAGGCATACGCCTCGGGTAATAAACTTTGAGTAAGGAATGCAAATTCGACGCATATCTCGAGTAACCTGCTGTACCAGCACAAATTTACCTTTAAGTTTATTTGGTACGTGAAAAAGTTGGTTATTGTATTGATCTATGGGGATAGTATTGCATTTCTTACTAACAAATTTTCCATAAACACACACATTAAACACACTTTTACAGTGGTGGCCAAATCATATACAACTAACACACCTGTTCAGACAGACTACATATATTTTTTCCTCAAACTTTACAGAATGCTGATTAAAAGTAAAATTATTTCAGTTTGATATCAACACTGTTATTTCATAGTTTGAAATTAAACAAATTCAGTGACGATGTAAAAAAAAACATAAAAATACTTAGATATTTAAAAAGTCCGTGGACAAAACAAATGCAACTTTTTGAAAGAAAGTATGAAAAAAATTAAAACTAATACTTTGTTGCAAACCCCTTGCTTTGTATTACTTCGCCACATCTTCTCGGCATTGATGCAATTAAATTATCGATGGTTTTCATCGGAATCGATTGCCAGGCCTCTTGCAGTCTATTGAAAAGCTCATCGCCCTTTCTAACGTTAGTCCGTTCTATACGCCTGTTAACCAGTTCCCACAAGTTCTCAATCGGGTTGAGATCCGGGGACTGGGGTAGCCATTCCATGACATTTATCATATTAGCCATAAACCAAGACTTTACGTACTTCGCCGTGTGCTTTGGGTCGTTATGTTGTTGGAAGACCCAATGCAGCGGCATTTCCCACTCAGCATATGGCAGCATTACATTTTCCATTATATCTTTGTAGCCGTACCGGTCCATAATTCCATTAATTTTATGTAATGGTCCAACCCCGTTTGAGGAAAAGCACCCCCCACACCATTATATTGCCGCCACCATGCTTGACTGTTTTCTTGCAATATCGAGGATCATATCTTTTATTGACCGGTCTTCTCACATATCTCATTCCATCACTGTCTATTAAATTGAATTTTGACTCATCACTAAAAAGAACTGTTTTCCATTTACTAATAGGCCAATTTAGATGCTCTGTGGCAAATTTCAAACGCTTTGCTTTGTTTTTCATAGAAATCATTGGTTTGTATGCAGGACGGCAACCTCGCAATGAAGCTTTAAAAAGGCGTCTACGCACAGTTATTTCTGATATTTGTAAATCCAAATCACTTATTATTTGTCGTGCCATAGTAGACAATGTGCATAAAGTTTACTGAAACAATGTTATTTACATTTGTTTTGTTAACTCATTTTTTAAATTTGAGAAACGAAATCCAGACTCTGTGAACTTCGCAGCTCTTAATTTATCCTGCCATTACCAACGGTGATGGCCGAAACTCTATTATTTTTTTATACAACTTTCTCACATGCTTGATCCAGTAAATTAGTAGCATTGTAAACTCTTTACGGAAATAATCCTTAAAAAATCTATACTTTAATAAAATTGTAAAAAATCGTGTCTGTAAATTCCAAATTTTTTTTTAAAATTACCAAAGGTGATACTGAAATTTTTAAATATGTAGCCCATTTTTAAAACTTTTCTCTAAAACTACTGAACACATTTTCATGGGGCTTTAACTAATAGCTAGCCAGTAACCTCAGGTATAACAGAGGATATATTTTATTAAACTATTATAGGAAATATTTTATTTAAATATTAAATGCAAAAACACATAATTTCATAGAAATGGTTTTGAATATTTTTCTTTTGAATATTTTTCTTCTGTCTATGGCATAAGAGCAGCTGATTTCATTTTTTTTTTATTCAACTACATGTATTTTGTTTCTGCTTTTGCGTATGAGCTTTCAAAAACCGTAAAATCAAAAACCAAATTTTTTTTTAATTTTGACAACTCTTACGCAGAAAAAAAAACAAAATACATAGGAATTTTGTAGTTGTATTTATAACACCACCTTGTATGGATTCACCTCGAACGTAGCCTTTGATTATCTTTTGTTGTTGAAAATTTTCTCCTGAAATAAAAATGAATGCCAGTTGTGTGCTTAAGAAAAATCCCCAATTCAAAAGAATAGCAATAAACTGTTATACATATTTATTTTTTGTTCATATTTTGTGTATGACTATGGGATTTGTTACATAAAGAGAATTTTGACATTATGAAAACTGTCACATTAAACGTATTTTATATTTATTTATTTCTTCTTATTTATTCTCTCTAAGCCAATATGGTTTGTACGAGCTTCAAGTCAACCTCTATAATACCGCATAATTTTGGCAGCCAATTTTCGATAGGAAGTGACGTCTGTTTATTGACTATGCTCTTAGAAAAATACATAAATTAGACATAAAATACTTCAATTAAATACATGAAATAATGACTTTGGACCTTCGAACCTTAGCAAACTATTTGAAACAGAATAATGTTTGTACACAAAATTCAAAACATGATCAATTTCAAATACTTTGATAAAAAATCATAACACATCTAGGCGCGATGGAAAAATCGCAAAATTTTTAAAAATTAATTTTATTTTTTGAACGGAGGCTTGGTGTTTTTTTTTGTTATTGTTTTCTTTATTATTAACCTCCAACCGAAATGAAAAAAGATGTTAGTTGTTTAGATAAGAATGGTGAATCCTTTTATATCATTTACAAAGATGGAGAGATGACGTCAAACATGCTTACGACAAAAAAAATTAGAGCGTAGCGGAGCACGCGGGGTATAGCTAGTCTATAATAAAAAAGTGCCGGCATATTAAAAATTTCTTTAAAATAACGAATGAAGGTGAGGCAATGAATGTTATAAACCTGAATAGAATTTCATGGGGTTTTAACTGAGAGATCGCACATAATATGGGGTATCGAAGTGAGAAACAAATTTTTTTTTTTTGTAGTAATAGTTTGAAATAGTATTCTTTTAAATAAAATTTTACTTTTCCAACGGCATCAACGTATTAATTATTATTTTAACTATATTCACATAGCACTTAGACTGTGCTACAATCGAGATAGAAATAGATATATAGATAGATTGAGTAAGACTTTGACTATTTAAAGAAAGTTAGGGATTTGCTGTGTGTTGGTAAATAGAAGCAGATCAGGGGTTAATGTTGGGGCCGCTTTGGTTTTCCCGATCATGAATTCAACATCTTTAGTGCTCTTTGCATAATATCGCAAATCACATTAGTTCGCAATCCATATACCATACAACAACTTTATCTCCATTCGTGTTGAGTCTGAGATGAATGTTATTAATGTCGCATAATAGGTGACAAAACACCCGCTTACAGTGGCCCTCCCCTAGGGCGTCTAATAACCTTCCACACACAACTAGGTGATTTTAAAATTCCTTTTAAAATAAACTTAAAAAAATGGCATTAGTGAATTATAGAGTTTTATTTAAAGCAAATTGCTTTAACATTATTTCATAAATATTAAAAGAAAATCCCAAAATGTGTCTATAGATTAATGACAGCGTTAAATACATGGGGCTTGTGCGATAACCCTATTATCAATCGCCGCTTTACTGCACATTATGATATTATCGACATATGTACTTTGGAAACCATCTGCCTATTTAGATGCAATTTTGTTTTCCTCAACAAAAAAAAGTAATTAAGTAAAGTTTTAAAGTTATTATATTGTTGCGGTTTTTAATTCAGACCACCCAAAATTTGCGTGACAAGCCATAAACCACAATAAAACTATGTAAAACGCATAGAGCAATTTGAACTTGGAAAACACTTTTGCCACTTTTAACTCATAATAATACTTGAAGCCATTTGCACGCCGGCACACGCTTGTGACATGTGCGCTTAACCGCATAAGTAGCCATAATTTTGCTAATTTTAGTACTCGTATGGAGAATAGTCCGAACAACAACACAACAACTACAACTACAAAGCGCAAATGCCAGAGGCAATGGTGATAGAATACAAAGACAATACACAGCAGCAGCAGTAGCAGTAGTGGAAACCGCAACAGAGGTGGCCTAAAAAGAAGGTGGGAAGAGAGAGAGAGAGATAAGGATGATAAAGAGGCCTTAGGGAGCGTTTTAAGGAGAGAGCAAGGGCGCAAGATAGTAAATAGTGTTTCAAAGGGTCACTTGACGTTGCCATGTTTTTTTTTTAGGTAGCACAGAGTCATGTTATGTATACAACAACAACAACACCCGTTATAAACATTGCACAAACCCAGCAGGAAAGAAAAAGCGCAAATTTTTTGTGCAACATCGAGAATAAAATAATTTAATTTGGCATCAATGTGGTCACTATGAAGGTTGTTCGATTAAATGCAGAGCTATCTCTATACGCCTAGTCTATGTATTGCATGAGTATCTACTTTTTTCTCAATTCAATTATTCGGCAAAATCAAAACTTTCCAGGGTATTCAACCAAACCACGTTACGTAAAAAAATATTTCTCCGTTTTTCGAAGTTAGCCTCCGAAATCAATACATGGGGTCTTCGAAGTTGCAAATTGGAACTTTGACAAAAAAATTGTTTCTAATAATTATAGGCAAACAACTAAAGAAAAAAGTAAACACTTAGGGGTGTTCCGCATTTTTCTCAAATGTCAGAGGATTTAATTTATCAGTGAACGGTTGCCAAATCCAATCGATAATCAGCATTGTCAATAAACCCTCTCTTTATGAACCAAATCCTCTCTCTATAAGTCTCTCATTATGCCCGTGCTATTGAATGACGCAAAAGCATGTACGCTATCAAAATAAGATGAGATGACCCTCATTGTGTTCGAGAGGAAGATTCTCCAAAACATTTATATTTTTTTGTTATTTATTTTATATATTGTAAATGAATTTATAAAATATATAGACGGGGGCGATAGTGCTACCAAGGTAAATTTTTAAATTAAAATTATACTTCGTGTAATAAGTTGTATTTTTTTTTTGGGTTTTGTTAATGATTTTAATACAGTTTTCGCTCTGCTGTTGAGTCTTAATTCAAGGCTTTTGTGACTTTCTAAAATTATGTAAATTATTAATTGTCTCAATATTTTTATAACAAAGAACACTTTGCTCTTAGAAAATATTTGCAAATTGCTAGGAAGTTTTTATTTTTCGCATATATCGAATATGATTAAAAGATAAGCGACTTTCAATCCGGTAAACTGAGAAACTAAATTTTAATGTTTATTTCAAGTTAGTTAGGTTAGATTTAACGTGGCTGCTTCCAGTAGGTCAGATAGATCCTCTGGCACCAATTGTGATGCGACAGTATATTCAGAAATAGAACGACAACTTCTTAGGTATACTCCGCAAAGCGCCGAAAGAGAAGCTCCGAAAAGCTCTTTACTTAAAAAGTCATTTTCAAGTTTACCTTTCGTCACGAGCTCATCTGTTTCACAATTCCCTGGGATATCACGGTGCCCTGGAATACAGATTATTTTGACGAAAAAATACTCCGAAGCTATCGACAGAGAAGTCAGACAATTCTTAACTACCTTCGATCGCACCTTGATTGAACTAAGAGCTCTAATTTCCGCTGGGCTATTTGAGTAAATATTAATTTCTCTTAGGTCGTTCAAGTAAGCATTCACAAAATTTTTATCTTGCGCAGAGTTCGTACTAGTATACTCCTACCTCAACCCTCCATCAAGCTACGATCCGTACGTGAAGAAGTTCAACATCCCTCGGTGCCACATATCGCAATTTATGTCTAATATCCCGCAGCCTGAAAGCGGCTTGGATAAAAATGCTTACATTTATTTCAATAAATTTTTTTTTTCTCGGCAACGATAGAAATTTTGCTTGTATTTCTTTCAAATTATACAAAACTGACCACTTTATTATGCGTAGGGTATACAACTTATCATTTAACACGAGCTTTGCTTTGCTTCAAACCTTGAAAACGACAGCAAAAATGTGTAAAAAGCAAAGCACACCAAGAACAAACCAAACCAAAGCAGAAATGAAAAAAATTAACAAGAAAACTTTGATTGTAACTTAAATAGCTCATACATGTTTGAAAATTTCTTCTACTAAAAAACAAAAACCAGCTGAAAGGGCTAGTACAGTGAACACAAAAAATTACTCCAAGTATTAAATCAGGAACAAGACTGAAATTTTTGTGAAAAAAAGAAACAAGTAGAACAGCAAAATATTGTTCGAAAAATTATGTTGCAAACACTTCAACAAAAAGCAACTGAGTGGGTCATTGACTGCAGACACAAGAATAGGAAATGCGAAGAAAAGTGTAGTGAAAAAATGAAGATGTATGAAATAAGCTGGTTGATGCCAAAAAATGGCAGCACGTGGCTCGAACGAAATCAAAGCGGGCATGTGAAATGTTGGTGCAGGTGCAGAAGAGTAGGCAAACTGCACAAGTTCTGCAAAAGTGCAATAACACAAAATTTATCAATTTTGAAATTATACTCTGAAAATGTTATAACTTCATTTTTTTGCTTTTCAGCGAAAGTTGAAATAGTATTTTGTTGGAGATTGTTTTTAAAAACAACTATCTCTTTCATGCATTTAATCTAAACTGCAATTCGCTCATTGCGCTTTTTTCACACATATGTATATAAATCTTCGAGTATGTGAATTGATAGAATACTTTTGGAAAGTTTTTTACATATAAAAATCAGCAAGAAAACGGTCAATATAGCAAGTGCTGCTGGTGGCATAGCAAAACTCATTCCATTGATGTAAAATCATTTTGTGTTTGCTAAAGTGAATTTATGCAACAACAAAATATGAAAAGTACTAATGTGGTGCGTAAATGTTTAGCCTTTTTATTGTTCTTCATATTTACCCTTTTAAGCTACGATTTGTCGCTCATCTGGTACTAAAAGTAAAATCAAAATAGTATTGAAGTTCAGCGCATCCGTCTTGGCCTGCTTCGGAGCCAACGCCACTAAACATAGAATAGACTAGCGCATTCAAATTAAAAACTGAAACATTTACATACATAAAATGTTGGTATTGCTTTTATTAAATTTATATCAACAATCATTTTTGATCTCACGCTCAGCATTTTATTTGAAGAGTATTGGAAAAAGGCAAGAACAGTCGAAGCGGTTGAAATTACAGCTGCTATTTTGGAGATCACCACATCTTCTCCTCAGATTTCTTTTTTTTTGGAAATTTATACCGCTTTGGCCATTGTCGCTTTTTTCTAATACTTTCCAATTAAAGAACTGGCCTTGAGCAAACAATAACTGTTGATATAAATGCAATTTGGGCAGAAAAGTAATATATGCTTAAAAATTGAATTGAAATTAAACATCAGTTGAATAATATTCCCCACGCAGAGCGACATCTGTGTGCCAACTTTTAGCCAGCAGATGTTTTCATTTTCTGTATTAGTTCGCTGAGTTTATATTTGCCCGCCGTCATCCGTGTTTTGATAATCGAAAATTAATAAATCAATACAATGGCACATGTCGGGGAATTAATGTATTACTGTGTTGCTCCTCTTCTCACTTTTTGCGGCATATACTACTACTGCTGCTCTTGCGCTGGTTACTATAAAATTACCGTATTGGCAAAACGGTCTTATATGAGAAGCTCGTTTACTTCAGATAATTTAGTTAACTTCAGAAATTTATTTCAAACTTGAAAGTAGTAGCATGGTGCGTACGTACCACTAAAGTGCTGGGCTGGATCCATAAGCCAAACTAAGGATAAAAAAATAGAAACATACAGATGAATAGCAGTAATATTCGGATGATCAAAATAAATAATTTTTTAAGTAGATGCATGTATAGCAGATTAGAAGATAGCTTCTTCAGTAAATAGCTCGGGGCCTTCTGTCAATGAGAAATAAAAATTTCAAAAAGACAATAAACTATTTCTTGTCAAGTTTGGTTTGGAAATAAATCGGTTTCGGCGTTGTATTTCTGGTTTTCCTATTCTTCCTTCCGACAGTGTAGAGATGATGTTTTTTAGTACGACTTTTTATCATCCCTTGTCAAATTTGGTTTGGGGAGTAATTGGTCTTAGAATGCTGTCATCTTCAGCGTCATTTTATTTCAGTATAAGAACTTTGGACTTTACATGCAGTATGGCGCACAGGGATTAAAGTGTTTTTAGTCCATCGCTTTCGTAAACTTTCCGACAACTTAAGGGATGAACTACAATATGCGAATTTAATAACAAAAATTAGTTAGTGCAAAAAATGAAATAAAAATATAGTACGAGTTCGAATTTTGCACTACTCAAAATAGATTGTACATCATATTCACAATACAAAATAAATTACTTATTTTCACACGTGTCAATCCTAATTTATGTTGCCAGGTCTGTAGCCACAGAGCTGTTTATTTTGAACTTTGGTCAAATTTGTAATATATATAAATTTTATTGTGATAACATCACTCTTTTAAATTTAGATCTTCTAGAGGCAGTAAAAGTTAAGGAACAGTTAAGTGAAATGCTAACACAATAATAATTGAATCTATTTACTTTTTTCCATCAACCAAATTTTCGTTCATTAAAAAAAAAAAAACCAACGTGTTTACAAAACCCTGTAGTTGATTATAATTTTGTTTTGCAAAAACGAATTTGTACTTTTAATCAAAATCGGCATTTTTCACAAAAAAAAAACCAATCAAGTATTAGAAATTGTTTCTATTCATATATCGTAAACTTATTAAAGTAAATACTAACTTTTTCAAAATCAAGATAAGAAAGATGCGGGTGAAAAGACAGAGCCTTAATCGTTATTTATTCTTTAAAAAATACAAATGTGCGGTCTTTTCATTTATTAAAACACAAAGAAGGGTATAACATTTTCTTACAGTTTTGTTTTATTTTTCATTCAGCATACCAATAAGTGCTATGCGATCTGAAATGTGTCCAGTACTTGCAATTTCGTTTGTTTTTCCATCTCCTAAAAACTATGTTGACGTCGAGTTAAACCCTTTTTATAAAAAGGTAACGGGCTTTCCAGTTTTTTCTTTGCACTAATTTACATAGCTACAAATATAGGATATTAATGTTGCTCAAACTAAAATATCCATCCACTCGTTGATTGGCAGAGCACCCCAGTTTCATTATTACTATAATTTGTAAATTTAGAACCTTTTTAGAATATAAAACCTTTTAACAAAAATATACACATATCTATATTATGTTTAGAAAAAATTATACTAAATAGAAATAACTAGCTACTAACTTTAAAATATTTGTAAATATCATATTGAATTAAAATGATAGCATAAATTGTGTGATGTTAGTTTTCCGAAGACAAATGAATTAAAGAGAGTGCGGGTTAAGATATCCCCATTTCGCCACATAACTGCATTCAGGCAGCCATATTCTGCGTTGCATAGAACACTGGCATACAAAGGAATACAAGATATGTACAATACAAATGTCCCCCAGCCCAGCCCACACAGCCACAATTTTTGCTCACACTACTATCTCATGTAAATATTTGCCTTTGTGGTGATAGAGTGAAATGCATACAAATATCATTTTGCTCCTCTAAAATGTGCTGCAAAGGATAGCTGGATAGCAAGGAATTTGAGCAAATAAAAAGCCAACTGCGACTCTGTTTCAAAATTTTGACGTTCTCGCTTCATTTGCCACATCTGACTTTGATTTGTGTTTTGCTTTGTTTTGTTTTGTTTTGAATGTGGACAGCGGTAACAGAAGATGAATGAATGAAAGCATGGTCGGTGTTGTAAGAGTACGATAACTTTGCCTTTTGCATTCGTTGTAAATTCAGGAGCAACATGCAAGGAGGTGGACGCTGGAGTACAGCTGCAGCTCGTTTTATCAAATCGATGGCAGTATAACAAAATTTCCATTCAGGAAAATCCAAGTAAGGCAATAGAGTTTGTTTTGTGGTGAAACTTTTGAGATTTAAAGAATTTTATAAGTGAAACTTGTTTTGCTTTTTTTTTTTGTAAGTTACAGCCAAATGATTTATGAATGTAGCAATTTGTTGTTATACAACTTGGGTAATATTGTATTTATTCAGGCTCGTAATATAATAAGTATGTATGTAATTGTTAGTAGGTAAAAAGGAGATTAATTTTGCGCACAAGCGTTTGTAATTCGCAAATAGAAATATATATTTTTCTCAATGTAGTAGTTAGTATTTGTCTTTACATTCAATTTCCTTTTATTTAATGTAGGTTTTTATTTTTGTCCATATTGAATCAATTTTACCCCAATATTGGACTTACTGCCTGCAAATCTGTGGACGTTTGGCACACCGCGTTAGCACCCAGTTTTTAACTAAGAAGAAAAAATACCATGAATTTATCCCGGATGCAGTGATGTAAAATCCTATTGTAGCTTAGAGATAAGAACTCGCTTTTTAATCGGCAGAGAAATCGTACCCCAAACACTAACGATAAGCATCTACAGACAACCATAGTTCGGGCAGGGCCTTATAATGGCCTGTAAGAAGGCAATATTATATTCAAGAGAGTAATCAATGGTTTTCATTAGGTAAATTTTTTGACGACAAAATACGACACAAAATACAAACATGTTGGCATTTGATACTTTTAATTTTCATTGTCAATATCTCAAGCTTTTGGCTATTTTCATTCAACTGAAAACATTTGGCATAATGTGAACCATACATTAGACTGAAAGGTGGAGCCTACAATGAATATTTACAATATTTTAAGAAATAGCTACGTCACATTAAATTCTTCAGTGTGAAACTATTGTACACAAAAAACCCTACCTCCTTTTCGAGGCACATCTGTGCACCTATTGAATGACTTTTGCAAGTTTTGGAGTCACAAACATCTTCTGAAGCAATTCTTTAAGATTTTATAATACTATAAAAAAATTCTTTCTCATCTAAAAAGATACAAATAATATCCATGGTATACCTTGTAAATGGTGAGCGTTGGCAGAAAAAAAGTAGTATTCAAAATTAAGAAGTCATTTTACATATGAATCGTCAGTTAGGGTGTCAAGGAAAGGTTTTACCAAGATGATCACAAAGGATACCAAAACTTAGTGGCTAGAAGTTCTGATTTGTGCCTTTAGCAAAGTGCGACAGGAATCAAGTTTGCACCTATTTGGGTTAGTAGTGACTATAAATAGGATCTAGCACGATTACTGTTCTTATTTATACTTCCATATTAAAATCAAGTATTGCATTGACAGCTGTTTTGATTAAATTGGTCATCTTTACACAGTATTTTAGATAAGTTGATTTGTCTTTTTCTAAGCAATTTCACTGGATAGATCTTTAATCTGAATATCAAACAAAAATCTCTATCCTATACATTTGCACCCAAAGTTATATTTGAATACATATCCAACTGTTCCCATTCCAATTTATAGGGATACTTATATATTGGTTAATAGCTAATATTATTGAAAACAATTTTTATTAAGATTGGTTGGCAAGTGAAGGAAATGAAATGAAACGAAATGAAAAGTGTGTGTTTCCCCATATGAGACACATAAGAAACCTTAAAGCCTATTGTACCATTAAAGCATTTTGAGAGTAAAAAAAATTCGTGTCTATTTTCTTTCACATATGCAACGCTTCAGGGTGGTGCACAGTGGGCGATTTTCCTGCTATAGAGGCGTTAAATTAGTGACTTCCAAATTAGATTAGATATCGGGTTTTTCGAAAAATCCAGAAAAAATCAAAAAATTTTGAACATAGAAAGACACTTTGTTTTTAAATAAAAAGTTTTATGCGCACAATGTCACTTATTTATTTCTACATGAGATACATGGCCTGGAGGTCTTAAAAATTATTGTTGATATAAATAAATAGGACGAAAAACTTAATATATGTGCATACATATATTAGTATTTATTTTTTTTTGTTTTTTGTAATAAAAAAATTAATTTTTTATTTATTTTAATTTTTGCTATTTAATCTTTTTATTTCAATAAAAAAAGACTAGCATAGTTTTACAAATCGAAATAATTATTTGGACGCACAATAATGCACACTTTCTGAAAAAGTTAAATTTAACCTGAATACTGTTGAATTAGATGAAGTTCTCCTCGACAAAAGACTAATGTAAGGCCACTAAGGCCACGTTGTTAATCCACCTAACTTGACATCGAATTTTTATGTAACACATACCTTGACCTAAATAAAAACCTACAATTTTAATTGAACAAATAAAAGTTGTGAAATCAAAGGAATGTGCAAAAAGATGGGAAAATTTAAAAAATGTTATGCTGGATTGCTTACTGCTGTTCATATGTTTTTGCATTTGCTTATAAAAAATTGTTAATTGTATTCGTAATTAGTAGGATGATTTAAAAAATACCCACTTTTTTAAACTTACAAATTTGAAACAAACGCCGCTAATGCATCCAAATTGCCCACTGTGCGGTGGCTGAACATTTTTTTTATTACACCCTAATTGATACAGGTATGCTTTAATTTTTATATTGTTTCGAAAGCAGTTGAGTTGTTTTTTATTAAAATGGCGTCAAACAGAAGTTTCATTACTTGATTTATGCTATGAGCAATTCAACATTTTTCGTATAAATTCAGAATTGAAGTACTTTTTCCAGGGCACTGCCATTCAATCATTTACTAATTTTTCTTTTCATTTTGCAACGGAGTAGTTTATTAAATTTGCTAAAGCATTAAATTAGGACAAACCCGTTATTTTGCTAAAGCACAGCTTTTCTTTCATACAAATTCAGGTGAAATTTCAGACGACAAAGCGAAAAATAAATCGTACTCGTATTTAGTGTTGCATGGAGAACGATAAGCCAGACTATACAAAGCGAGTGATTTATGCAACGCATTTTGAACAATTCGCGAAATGTTGACAAAGCCTCAAATCGAGAATCTTTAGCAAATATTCATTTATGCAAAAGCAGTGATAAGCGTACTCAGACCGGATTATGAATGACTGACTGAAGAAGGCGTCACGGAAGTAAAAAAAAAAAAACACCCCGAGCATATTGACTTTTTGCCAAAGTAGAACGGGGTGCAGAAAAGGGCAACGAAAAATGAATGAGTATGAAAAAGAAACGAGACAAGAAGTAATCTCGTCTAAGAGCCTAGCAGTCGTATCAACGTAATGTTGGCGAAGCAAGACATTTAATTTTGCAACTGATTGTGTGAAGGAAAGAAAATGGGGAAATGGGAATTATGAATCGTTTGATGTACAATATGTAAAATGCGAGTTGCTAAAATATTAACTGAAAATATATTCATTGAAATTGAATTAAAAACATATCCTTTTTTTTGTAATTTTAGCCTATATTCGCGTCCTTGATCGACTTCTGCTTATCTGTACAAAACTTGAATCTCTGCCGTGACTGCTGTATTTTAGATTTTTAATTAGTATTGGAAAAAATATTGAAAGCTGCAGACGAACTCATTTTACATACCACCACCTATGTGTATATTTTATTTAAATTGTTTCTACAAAGAGTGAGACTTTAGGTTGTTAGTAAACGGCTACATATGAGTCTGAAAGAGTCCTTGGTCTTTACAGAGCAGAGTATTGAGTGTGCGTTTGTTTTTTTCATTTCAGTCGATTTGAATGGTGCGTCGCTATTACCAGCGAAGGCAATGCGATATTCTTTGCAACTACTACAAATGAGCCCCTAGTTGTGTGAGTGAAAAATATCTGTGCGGCAACCTTCATTGTGGAATACTTAAAAGCTGTTACATTTCAAAGCCAGCTCGAGTACATTTGTCACATTTCAATAATATCTTTGATAGCAGCTGCGGCTTTTCAACTTCATTTAAGCGCTTATTGCAATTTAATGGAGTGAAAATAATGTATACGTCGTGGTATCCCAACTCGGCGCGCTTGTATGCAGCGGCAATTGAAAGTATTTTACAATTGCGAAAATATACCTAAAGTTACAATATATAAATGAATTTAAATAAAACTCTACTCCTTAGCAATGGTGGGGAGAAGTAGAGTTTCTGCTGAATGAACGGGGATAGTATTAACCTTAAAATGTAATTTATTTTATCTCTATTTAAATAAATCCTTACTAAATTCTTATTCGAATCATATATTTGTATTTAAAAACTTATATTAAAAATATTGACGAATCACCGCAGCTCAAGTGCATTATCTTTCGGTTTCACCTTTACTAGTTGCAGTCTGTTTTCAGTAGCATTACAATAACTGCCTGTATAATTTTGTGCTGTGTTTTTTTTTGCTTTTCCGGAAAAATATATATTCTACGAATAAATGCCTTTTAAAAACTGATTTGTAAAGAAGCAAATAACACTGTACATTGTATCTGACTTAAAACTCCTGCTAACTTTTGCAATAGCAATTTTTCGAAATTGTTATCAGAAAGTATTTTTACTGGGCCTCAAGACTGTATATTATTAGGGGGGTACTCAAGCCAAACGCCTTCACGAAGCAACAGTTCATTCCACAGCGCATACTTTGAAAATACTAGATTTCGATGAATTCACACTGTTTACCAATTAGTTGTATTTCTTCTTGCAATCCACTTATTGTTTAACTCAGTGCAAATATATTATATGCACATAATACACGCGTTGAGGCAGGGTAGCATTTTTACAATTTTGTTCAGTGATTTAGAAGAAAGTCCACTTTTAATAAAAAAAAGGTAAATTTTACTGAAAAATCCAAAATACGATCCAGTGGTTGTAATCAAATATCTAATAAAAAATTGTCAAACAAAGTGCAATCTAATAAACGAAATTAAGCAACTAGTTGGAAATGATCAAGGAATGATCACGTCATTGATAGTTTTTTAAGTAGGTATTGATTTACTTCAAATTAATGGATTTCATAATAATCTTAATAGAATCTTAGATTTAGTTTTTATTTCCAATAATGTTCACTTCACATTGACGGAATTCCTTACACCAATCTCTCCAACTGATCAACATCATGTCCCTCTTTCTCTCGATTTGCAGTTTTATGAGTTTGCTGATGTGCCTGATGAGCCTAATATCACATTCAACTACAACGCATGTGACTTCTCTACATTTAACGAAATTTTATTAAATATCGATTGGTGTGATGCCTTTTGTGATAGAGATGTTACCTCATGTTTTCATTACCTTAAAACTAGGCTTTTTGAATTGTGTTTGAAGCACGTTCCGATTTGTAAAAATAAATTGTATAAGACACCGTGACATAATAAGCGGTTAAAGCATCTGAACAATTTGAGGAACAAATTTTGCAAACTGTATAAAAAGACTGGTGATCCAGTGCATTATTCTGAATTTCAGTATTACTCAAAGTAATCTGACTGTTTGAATAAGTTCTTATACAGAAACTATATTCTGTATTTTGAAAACAATATCATTTCGAACTCGAAGACCTTTTGGCAGTTCATCAAATCAGAAAAAGTCTTGTTCGACGGTGTCAATTAATGTATTTTTTAATGGTAAATGTGCAAATTCTGCTATTGATTCTGCTAATTTATTTGCTGATTTTTTTTTTGCTCTAATTTTGAGTCCGGCATTGACGTGAATACTAGTCTTCCTACTCGGAGCAATTCTTCGATAAATTTTGGATCTTTGCGCGTATCTGTGACCGATGTCATCAATGGTATTAGTAAACTCAAGCCTACGTCTAAAACTAACTCGAGTGGCCTTTCAGCAATCTTGCTGAAAAACTGTTTGTGCGTTGCCGAACCTCTTTCAATTATTTTCAATAAATCATTAGCCTCTGGTATCTTTGTGGATGAGTGGAAGTTGACATCCGTTTTCCCTATATTCAAGTGTGGAAACAAAAACGATGTTCGCAATTATAGGCCGATTTCGAAGCTCTCGTCTTTTTCAAAACTTTTTCAGACAATTGTGAATGGAAAGTTATATTTTGCGGTCAAAAGCCTTATTTCCAATAATCAGCATTGTTTTGTTGCGAATCGCTCCGCTGTCACTAATTTGTCCATTTTCAGTGAATACTGATTTTCCGCTTTCCAAAAAAGATCACAAGTTGACACAATTTATTCGGATTTCTCTAAGGCGTTTGACAAAGCATCCCACCGAATACTCTTAATGAAACTTGCGTCAATGGGTTTTCACTCCGTGCTTTTGTTGTGGATCAAGTCATATTTGTCCAATAGACGCTGCGTTGTTGCCGTTGATAATGCCACGTCCCGTCCGTTTATTGCAACCTCTGGTATCCCGCAGGGGAGCATTCTAGGACCCCTCTTATTCAATCTCTTTATTAATGATATGGTTCATGCTTTTCGTTTGCTGAATACTTGCTGTATGCTGATGACCTTAAAATGTTTGCGATTATTAACAGCATTGCTGGCTCTCCTTTGAAATCCGTTGACGAAACTAAAGATTTAGGCGTTATTTTCGATTCTAAGTTAAATTTCACTAGTCACATTAACCACGTCATAGCACGGTCATACTCGATGCTATCATTTGTACGTCAAAATTGCTCTGCATTCTCTAACCCACATACTCTCAAAACATTATATTGTGCTTTTGTCAGATCGAGGTTAGAGTATGCCGCTGTTATTTGGAGTCCCTACCAAATAGGTCTCTCTAATCGGCTTGAGAGAGTTCAAAAAGCATTTCTACGATTTGCGCTCCGATCCTTAAACTTTTCAGAACCTTTTCCATCGTACCGATCTCCATGTTTGTTGATTGACTTAAAAACCCAAGAAAGCAGAAGATCCATTTTATCGTGTTCATTTCATATTAGTATCATTACTGGGACTATTGATTGTTCTTTCCTTCTTAGTAAAATTTAGTTCAATGTTCCTTACAAGAATCTCCGACAATTCGAAACCCTAAAAATTGGTTTCTCGAAAACCAATTATGGTAAGAATGCTCCTATTTCTAGAGCAAGTGGTGATATAAATTTGTTCTTAAATTCTACAGGTGCTGATCTTATGTGGCCGCATGCCAACTTAATGAATCACCTAAGGTCTTTTTTTCATAGTAATTACTATTGTACATTAGCTTAATTTAGTCTGTAAGAATTTGTTTATTCAAAGACTTTTCATACAAATAAACAAATAAACAAATGATTTATGAAGTACACATACAAATAAAAGGATTGATACTAATTGTGTTTTAGGCTTAGTCTGGAACAAAATACACGAATAAAGTGTGTTGAATAAAAACAGCGTTGTCGTTCAGTAATCTTATTATATCAAATTGTTAACCCATAAATGAACGATTAATTTCGAATGTTCAAACTTGCCCTCCAATTTTGTGAAAAGAATAACCCAATCGAGTTGAGCTATGGGAGGGATGTATGCAGTTCCCAGTTGAGCATTTCAAATAAAGGTGCGGTTGCATTCTTCAAAAATAACAGACTTACATACTTAAAATACACTTCATTTTGTGCACTTCATTTTGAGAATAAAAATTTTATGAAAAATGAATAAAACTGCAACACCGACCTTGAGCAAAATTCTAGTTTGAATTTTGGGTTATAAAAATCCAGTGCAAATGGTCTTCAATCTACATTTTTCGGCGTATTTACAAAAATAGAGTGTATTTGATGTTTCCATGATGTTAGGTTATTTGTATGGAAATGTGAACTGCCCTTTTAATAAAATGAATCCACTTCTAGAAACTGGATTCATCCTAAGCCAATTAAATTGCTAAAAAGGGGCTATTTAGAGTTAAGTAACTTAGATTTGGAACAATCAGTGGCGCGGGATATCCAAAAAATCAGGATTGTTATTCAAAATTGTATGTTTTAGAAAAACTACTAAACTAAAAAAATATTCGTAAAATTTAGAATAAACTTTCGTTTTTTGTTCCTAAACCAAAAACGAAAATACTAGCAAATGTAAAACAAAAATTTTTTAGAATTTGACTTACTACGTACATTGTTTCATTCGCATTAATCTGGACTAACATATAATTATAACTACCACTGGTGAGTTCAATCAAATGAGTAATTTAATTTAAAACTACGGCATTCTTTAACACCTCTGAAACAAATAAAGCCTCCGCATTTGAGACTCCGACCGAAAATTCAAGACAAATAGTCGAACAACTTCACCACCGACAACCGGTGACTGTTGTTGAAGTATTTAATTTCTTACAAAGAGCAAAATAATCTGAGGCATCAAGGATGCCACTCTTCAAAATTTTATACTTGTCATTCTTCAGAAAACATAATCGAAACGGTGTCGCCTTTCAGAAAAAAATACCATGGTTACTCTGTTGCAATAAAAATAAAACCTAACTCTGTTGTACTTTGTAGTAACTAAAATCTGTTCATAGCCAAATCGTTACAAATATTCTCCATAAAATAAGTTTTATATAATTTATACTTATGAAATATTATGATTGTTCGGGATTCTGCACTGTGAAACTGAGATCTGTTGTGCGCCTTTTATGGATTATAAAACTTTTTTATTTGATTTTCACCCAGGTTTCGTTTGTATGTAGGGATCAATGCAGCACTCTGCTCTAGATGATTTTATTTAGTTTTATTTAAAATTTTAATTTACAAAGTTTATTTAATGAATTATTACAAGAACTCTGCACTCAACTGACGCTTCTTATCGACTCCCATACTACGGCTGTTTAAGATTGAAAATTTTGTTTGCTGCTGCCAAGGATAAAATGCCAGCTACAGATCTAATTAAAAGAGATATAAATACTTCGGAATTAGGGTTGACTATGTAGGCATATATTAATATATTCATTGAGCGTCTGAACAATACTGTTGCTCTTATTCAATTTGCATACAAAAAATAATCATTATCAAAAATGTTTTCAGAAATTCTGTTGCTACTCCAACACACACACACACACACTGATGAATACATAGCTGAAAGTGAATAAATTACAAAGTAGAAGTCATTTTACAGAACGAACAAGGTTACGTACAAAAAAAAAAAGCGAAATAAAACAATAACTAAAACAACACCGACACCGACACCGAATGTTGGAACAAAAGTAGAAAGTTAAGGCCAAAAGCATTTTTGCAGAATCCCTGTAATGTCAGCGGTAAGAGCACTGCAGTTTCTTCAGTCGTGCATGACCCAAAGCTGCATGTGAGTCGAGTTGCCTATCCCCCCTTTTACCCGTCAAACTGCCGAGCCAGCAAAAGTGTGCCAGTATGGTTGGTGGTAGTGTATTTATTTTTATTTATAATTTGAAGTATGTACAATATTTCTGATTTTGTGACATTCAAATGTGCATTCAATTGTAATGGAACTCACCATCAGAGGAATACCAAAATACTTGCAACACAATGCACCAAATGAAATGGGCAACGACCATGTAAAACATAAAACTTATTTGCATTTTGTAGTACACGTACGACTGCGACCAGTTAGATGGGAATGAACGTCAGACAGAGAGAAATGGAGAGAGAGAGAGAGAGAGGGAAAGTGAAAAGTCATGACATAGCTGGAAAGTTGGAAATGATGTGTGACATTGCGGAGGAATGATGGCAAATGTTTTCGGAGCGATGTGCATACGAAACGTGATTTGCGGTGATTTATGTGGGCTCAACTATTTAACCGCCCACTCGCAGCCCACTCGCAGCCCACACGCTCTAAGTATTCGAATGGCAAAACACAAATCCATTGATACTGGTAGTGTTTTGGTGACATAATTTATAAAACCCACAGCGACCAAAATGGGATCAGTGCCGGATTGAGGTATGCAAAAAAAAAAAAAAAAAACATTGTAATAGCATTATTTGAGATTAATACTGGCATTTGTTGCAGTTATGATGGCTTTTAGTTGCAATCAATGAAAGTGATCACTGTGGGGGGAAATGCAAGGCGAAATGGTAGATATTACTCGATACAATTTTTTATTTCTTTTTTATTTTTTTGCTTATTCACACTGGTAAATGATTATTGCCGATTGCAGTCATAAACATGCACATAGAAATATAAGTTCCACATTTGTGCACAATAAACGCGGACGTATAGCGCGAATTGTAAAAAATAGAAAATCATGTTGAGAATGATGGTCTCTCTACATCCCAGTAGGCATTTGCAAAAGGCCTTCACAAACAAACCCCTTCCCATAGAAGATATGATAGCTTGTGTTGCCATTTAATGCGCTTCTGACAGAGCTACTTGAGAAGTGAAATTGGAATATTTCACATATATACATACAATCAAAAAAAGTAATCACATGTCGATTTTAATCTTTTTGATCACAAATAAAACTCATTGTTATTTTTCGCTCTTTTATAATGATTATTTTTTGGGTCCCTATTGGTTCATCAAAAATAATCATAATCATGAGTTAAATTTTTTTTGGTCGCAAAAAATAATAAATAAAAAAATGTCGTAATAATAACGTACGAACAAAATACATCATCCATTAGCAAAAAAAAAAAAATATCAACAATTTTTAACCAATTAAAACTAACACATTATTTTATTAAAATTTAATTAGCTACAATAAGCATATTCAAAAAGTTTCTAAAAATTCTGATTGGAACATTTTAAAATTCGGTGAAAGTTTTTTTAATTTACTGAATTTTCATAGATGTTTTAAAAAGTTTGCAACTTTATTTAATAGGGTTTATGATACATAATGCACGATATTTCTATAAAAAGTTAATAAAAAAAATTTCCTGAAAAACGTTGTGATTATTGAGTTCTGCTGGGCACCAATGAACATTTTTCTTATTTATCGCCTTTTTGAGTGCATATACTAAAGATGGCATTGCAAACAAAAATCTACCACGAAATGCGTTTTGAGTTGTTCTGCAAAAAAACAAAAATGAAATTCAAAAGTTAATTTTTATTTCTGAAAAAAACGTTAAAAGAATGCTCAAGAATTGATTTTTATTTTTGAGCAAAAAAATATAACTCAATAAGGTATGATAAATTTTGATGAAAAAAAAAATATTCAAAAAATCATTACTTTTTGTGAACGAAAAGATTTGTTAAAAAATTAGGAATACAAAAAATTATCATTATAACTGAGCGAAAAAATAACACTAAAAAATAGTTTTATATGCGATCAATAAAACAAAACACGACATACGATTACACTGCGGAACAAAAATTAAAAAAAAAAAACATGCGGTCATGATTTTGTTAATTGCTTTTATTAACATTAGTAGTAGGCTCACGAACTATGTTTTTACTTTTTTTGGATTGGCTCTGGTTCTTGAAATAAACGAAACTTAAGAAATTAATGAAAAAAAAAATATATGACCCAGTTCCAGTTGTATTAATTTAATTATTCCTCAATAAGTTTTGTTATATAAATTATTAAAACAAGTAGTTCGTTGGCTTAAAAGCAGATGTGGTTCATGACCAACTGATAAGCCGAGAAAAAATCATTCTTCCACCACTTCACATCAAGCTTGGACTAATGAAACAGTTCATCAAAGCCCTTGATAAGACAGGTGACCGTTTCGAATATGTGTGCAAAAAATTTCCAAAAATTAAATGCAGGAGTCTTCGATGGTCCTCAAATTCGTACCCTTCTAAAAGACACTGAATTCTTAAACCATATGTCACAAATTGAATCTGAAGCCTGGCTAAGCTTTGTTAATGTAGTCAAAAATTTTTTGGGAAATTATAAATCACCAGACTATACAAAACTAGTTGCTGATATGCTTCTCAATTTTCGCAAACTAGGAGCTAAAATGAGCATTAAATTACATTATTTACGTAGTCATTTAGACAAATTCCCGGACAACCTAGGCGATTACAGTGAGGAACAAGGTGAACGGTTCCACCAGGACATATAAATAATGGAAGAAAGATACCAAGGTCGATGGGACGACCACATGATGGCAGACTACTGCTGGAACTTAATACAGGATTGTCCTGAGCAACGACATCATAAGAGGTCCTACAGAAAAGGTTTTTTGTATTGTTTTTTAAATTAATTAATGAAAAGAATATATATATTTTTTTATTTTTTTATTATTTTTATACAGGCGCGCAATAAAAATATAATTTAAATCCATATTGGTGTTTTTAATTAGGTTTTTTCGTTAAATATTTAAAAGTCTTTATCTGAAAAACTAGAGCAAATTCGACAAAACTGCACCCAAATTACCCTAAATTGACTTAAAAATTTTGTTCCGCAGTGTTATTCTATCTGAGCGATTAAAAAAATCCGAAAATATTATAGAGATATCGCTAAAAAAATTTAAATGCACAGATTTACATATGTATACTCAAAACTATTCTCCGTTCCAAAGTTCAATTAAATTTGATCAAATCACAAGGGCTCTACTTTGGCGCTATTATTTGTATAGTTTTGAAACTGTTTTATCAGTGCAGTCGTTGGTTAACATGCAAAGTTTTATTAGCGCCCTTGTAAATTTTTTTCTTATATTTATAGAGCGTGGTATTTTGCTTGGGAAGCAAGAATAGTGCTAATAAAATAGTTTTAAAAGAATAGCACATAAAGCAATAGCATCAAATAAGAGACCTTCCGAACTGCAGAATTAATTTAAATTAAGAATCCGATTAAGAGTCCGATTTCCGACAAACGAATAGATCTTAACAAATGCCACGTTTAGATTACGATGGATTTAACAAAAGCCCAGACTTTTATAAATATATAAACCCATTTCGCAATTTCTTTAAAAATCGTACTGTATTTTTTGCCAATTGGTGCGAACTCAGCTCGATATCCTTCTCTACATCTTTTTCGTACTCGAGGCTGCCATGAAGTTGGAAAATGTCTAATAAAATAATAAGCCGTTATTGGATGTGGAAGAGTTGAATTTATACCATCTATTTGAAAGTTTATCTCGCAAAATTCTGTCAAATATTTGGAGCTTGTTTAGTTGGTCGGTGAAAAATTGCTGAACAACAATACAGCATCCTGAGAAGATCCTAAGAAGAGTGTTCAAACTCTATGCAATTTTTTATGTTGGATTTTATTTCAGAACATAGAAATTACACGTCTCATTGTCCATTTTTGGTATTCTTCTTTTCTTTACGACCAATGTGGAGATGCATGGAAGAGAAAGAACAAAATAAGAATAAAAGGGTTATATTGTTTACTCCTTTGATATATATGGGTGTCAGAAAAATAGAAAGTGTGTTAGTGGTGTCAACAATTCTGCATAATACAAAGCTATAACTTTGAAAAGGAAATCATTTAAAAAGCACACAAATATTAAAAAAAAACATTTTTCTGAGTACAGGCATTATTATTAATATCCTTTTTTATGTTTAATATTTTTCACATGTTTATTATATTAAGATTATTTTGCTTACAAAAGTCTTCGAAAACTATATCACTACACTCGGTGAGCGTCAATCGGATTTAATCGGATGGTTACAAAGAGCTAAAAACCGCATTTGCAAGGAAAGCATTTTCAAAATAAGAAATCAAACTGATTCTTCCAAATTGCATACTAAAATTTAAATGAATTGCGTAATTCTTTTTGTTCGTCCAAAAAAAAAAATGAATGAATTCTTTTTGTAGGCTCTTATTTTAATTGAATACAAATCAGTTATAATGAAACTGTTCAAGAAAAAATTCTAATTATTTTTTAGGAAGTCACACGCCGAAGATCTTCTTGGCTAAAGGGGAGCAAAATGCATTGCCAAGTGAGCTGACACATACAAAATAGAAGGGAGGCTGGAAGGCCTGTGGTCTGCGATCTGCGGCCAAAGGAAGGACTAGAAGTACATTTAGAACTGGTTCCATGACCTGCCTTTGCCAATTGGGATATTTTTGCTACAATCAATTTTGCTCTACTTTTTTTCTACATTAAGCGAATTCGTCGATTTTTATAGTTATCTTTTAATGCTGTATTGTACAAAATTTATATAGTACTCTCCTTTGGCTTTTCATATTTTGACATTTGCATGCTTGGGCAAAAGCAGTTAATGGAATTTGTGCACCTGCTGATAGTTTTGCTGACCTCAGTGTGATTGTGAGTTTATATATATGTGTGTGTATGTGTGTGTGTGCGTGTTCAAAAAGAGCCGCAATGCATGTGTGCTTGATTATAGGTATAAAGTAGTGTTGTTGTTGTTGTTGTTGTCGCGCACACATCCTCACAAACATTGTGCAGAAACAATCAACAAAATGCAGCCTCAACATTTACAACATTGCATGTTGCTTGTTACAATTTTCAGTTTTATTTCAATCGCTGCCGCGTTTGCAAAATACCACGGGGAGACTCAGCTGCAACGATTGCTGGAAATGTTGTTCATACTTGCCTGCAATCATCGACAATGCAAATGTACGATTTTTTATTACAGTTAATTGCTTTCAGTGTTAACCTTACCCCTGGGTGAATAGATTTAAAATTTGAAATGAAACTGTTAAAAAAACAAAACCAGAAATAAAATGTATAGTAATCGATTGGACTATCTTTTTTGCCTGTGCGCTCTTAGGCGAAAGCAAAGACTGGTAAAACTAATATGGTTATATGTCTGGCTACAACATCGCAGAATGAAAGGCATTGGACTATATAATAAAATCACAAAATCTTATTTGTTTATTAGGTGGCATTCATATCAGAAAAGCGGTCGCCGTCTTCTCCTCACAAAAATCATTTTTCACTCGGTGTCGTCGCAAAATTGTAGGCCCCTCAATTTGTGTTGTAACAGCAAGACGTAAATCACAAATTGTAGGATAAAATCGGCCAAACATTGATTTGAAGAATGTAAGAGAGTGTTATTAAAAATACTCGTACTAAGTTCGAATTCTTTTGCCTGAGTTTGTTTACAATAAGTCAGAAAATAGTTAAAGTTCCTTTCACAGTGCAACATTTTGTTTAAGTACATATTGCAAAATTTCACGAGCAATAATTTTGCGGAATATATTAACCTATTAGCTCTCTAGCGAAAAGGTCGTTTCAACCTGTTTGTTATAAGTCTGAATAAAATGTATTTGAGAGGTCGTTGTAGGGTTAACATCTTCTCACATAGAAAATAGAAAGCAAATATATAGCCTTGAAATATATAACATTAATTAATACTTTCCTTCATTAAAATTAGCATTGTTAGCAGAATTATTTTCTTTCCCAATGAATTTTCATTTTTCCACTTATTATGAAAACACTCAGCAAAAAAATTCAAACTTAATATGTCCACACAAAAATTTGAGACGACAATGCAAAGTGATGAGGTCGATGCAGTTATAACTCTATAATAGTGATATCAAGCAATAAAAATCGGAATGATTATAGTTGAACATTGGCTTGAGGCCATTATCTGAAGCAACATAAAAATTTGTAAGACTATAAACTTAACTTTATGGGAATATAGAGGGCGTTACATCGAGTGGCATTCAGTTAACCGAGAGTGATACTATTAATTTGTGATAAGCCAATTCTAAAGGGACTATCTATAGTACGGATGTGATCCGTTTATTGCATTTGCAGAGGTTAAAACAGAAGAGCTCCTTTCGCTGAAAAAATTACATTTCTGTCCTTGGAAAACAAACCATTGGTGACTGTCAGTTTGAATTTGCCACGTTTTAAATTATCTGTGGGATCATCTTTTGTTGAGAAGTTGATAACAGAACGGGAATTGTGTATTAATACCTGAATATTTTTCAACATAGTGGGGAATATTATTACAACTTAGAAATAGCTTAAAGGAAGATAAATGAAGTCACTTCCTTCGAAGGGCAGCCTTCAATTGCATATTCATTGAAACTAATATCCCGTAAATCATCGATTATCTGGCCATTGCGACTTTAACCCCCACATTCTTAATAGATTGATGAACTGCAGCAGACCCACTATAGGTGACGATTTCTAGTAGCGATGCCGAGGATGTTATTAATAGGTGGAGAAGTAGAGGGCAATGGTATTGTCTATTTATTAACTTATGGTTCAGTCGTCCCGAGATTAATTTCCCTTCACCGTCATGCATAATAACCCTGAAATTGTTGTATTAAGAAATGCTTATAAAGCAAATCAAAGAAACTAAGGTCTTAATATTGCTTTTTCCGTATTTCGTTTCTTTATTTTGCTTATGCGCCCACAGCTCGTTGTATTTGCAACATTTAAAGCTTTCATTTGTTCATAGAAACTTTCAACGTAAGGCAAAGCGAAACGAAGCGAGCAAGTCGGGTAAAGCAAACATTCCGACAACAGCCGATTCTGCGCACCGGAAGGACCAAGGTTCTACCCGGCCGAAGCCTGGTGTTTCGGAGGGTTAAGCCTGTTCTTTATGGCCGTACAGAGTGGAAACACTTGGTGGCGCGAGAAACACGGGGTCCCATGCCGTCTGATCAACTCAGTATGGCTCTAAGATTCTGAGCAAACCTTAAGACGACTCCATCCGTCCAATGAATACATGTCATGGACGAAGCATTCTCTGACACTTACCCATAGACCATGGACCAAGCGGAGCAAGTTGCAGCAACCTTACCGCAGAGATGGGTATGCTGTGGTTCGCCATAAGGTCCTAGGAGAAGCAAACTTTCCAGAGATCCTCAACTTGTCTATGGGCACCCTGAATATTGTACAGATTTTGAATTGTCTTCAACGACGTTTACCAAGAGCCAATTACCATCTTCGATAACACTCGCCTTGTGAACATCTTCATTGGGGTCAAACCGCCCTTATAATTATATTTAAAAAGTTATTTAAAGCCAGCTTCAGCTGTTGGGCGATCTTTGTTGCAATATATTTGAATATACTAAGTAAATATCTCATATATTTTTAGATAAACTGAACGTGTGTTAAATTTAGTCAAAAGGGAAGTGTAAACAATATGTCAAAAAGTTTGAGCTTATCATTTTTATTTCTAATATTCACCATGATTTTCTTGTAAACCCGGTTTATTTGATTTCCTACGTTAGAAAACTCAATAAACCTGTTTTATTTGTATATCCCACTTAATTTTAGTATTAGAAATAGCAAGCGAAAAATTATGCATTGAAAAAAAATCAAAACCGCCAAAAAAAACTACCAGAAACCGAATGAAAAGTCTAGCTAATTCAAACCTACATAAATGCGCTATTCAATTTTTCTGAAAACTTGTTGAATTTTTCCAATTTTCGTACAAAGTTTGAAACTTAGCGCAGAAGACAACTTAGAGAAGCCATTCTAGAAGACCTAACCAAGAACTGCTGCTGTTGGCCAGCATGCCCTCTATTATCACTATTATGAATTAAACAATAGTGTTAGAAGAACTGTTTCAAAAGAACTACAGTGCGTCCAACAAAACCCCTGCTGTAAGCCCTTTTATGGGTAGCAAAATTAGAAGGCCTTCAGTTTATGCCACTTCATTCCAAAAAAATAAAGGAAAAGGGAATGTAGAAAGGAAGACCTACCACCTCTCAGAAATTCCTTTTGGAATAGCTTTTAACTCCTGAAATTATCTACTGGGAACAATTAAGAACGAAAATTGTCTGTCACACTGTAGGTGATATTCTGCTAATCTACAGATAATGGATAAAGGTTTCTGATCATATTTGATGCAGTTAACTTAAATACCAGAATATTAAAATTTGTATTTCTGCTACCACACCGTTTGAGCTACAGAAAACAGCTGATAAAATAAAAAAAAAATATACACGATTAATTTAAGCTAGGCTTTCATCTGCCAAGGTCACATGCCTCTCATAATCCTCTAATAAACAATAACCGATCTTTGGATTAGAAACTTAGACTTCTGTTCCTGTTTATTGATTTTAATTTTTTGATTTTAGAATAATAACAGCAAACGCACTTCGTACAAATAAATGAAGCGCAAACCAAGCGCTTTAAGAAGTTTCCTTGCGATGGCTGATTAAACTGAACTAAACCTGGTCAGGGACTGCAGCCAATGTTTTGTGATGCACACAAGTAATGTTGCAATTTACATTACTGCTTTATTATTACCGGCGTCCCTGATATTCTCACTGCGGCTGGCGATTGTCTCCACGTCTGTTACTCTCACTGTTGTTTACTGTCAAAAAGCTTTGAAGCTCGAGTACTAAAATCGCTAACTATGCTCATGAAGAGCATAAAGAGTGAGATGGGCCAAAAAGAGATGCCATGTTTGAAATTAAAGGTATGCACACTTTGGCAACAGCAAATTTATGACGTAACGACTGTAAACTTTCCTTGCTGGTCAGTTATTCAGGCTTTTTTCCTAAATTTTTTTTTTAAAGTAAGCAGTTAAAAAATAACGTTTCCTTAATTATTTGTTGTTACTATTCCTCTGGTAGCCTCAATTATATTTGTTAAGTTACTCATATTAGCTAGGACGGCAAGCAGCTTGTCTGTAAATTTATTAATATCTGCAACTATGTAGAGGTATTTACAAATTTCTCTTAAAAATCAATGCAAACTTATAACGCTAAACTTTATTACGAAATTATACGTTTATAAGATTGGTTTAGGAATTGTGGCCAACTAGATGGATTAACGATACTGTAAATAAAAAAAATCATAACCATAGAATGAAATAAAATTATGAGATTAATTTTTTGAATGATAACAAATATACGCCATGAACCTATTATATAGAAGGCAAACACTTTCATATTTACTTTCCTTAACTTATTTACCTAACGGCGAGTACCTCAGCCAAAGTTCAAAACAAATTCAAAATTGAAGTTTGATTTACTATTCAAAACTTAATTTGATATTTTATCAATATATTCGTCGGTGTACTGAATTCAGAAGGGACGCTTTCAGAAGTACAATTCTCAACTTCAACAAGACAAAGCTTTTCTTAAAAATTAGCAAAAAGTGCAAGTTATTCAATTTTCACTCTCCCATAGTCTTGTTTACTAAAGACCAGATCTGTCACTTCTATCATTCTTGAATATGTTGAAATGCTTGAAAAAAAAAAAAACAATTTTGAATGACATGAAAAGTTCAGGAAAAATTTTTTTTACTATGAGTGAGAAGTTAGCCATATGGTAAGACTCAAGCTTATTCCTGTGCTTTTAATATACAAACGTACAAAATAAATGGTAATGTTACATATAAGCTATGTATTGTATGTCTGTATAAACTATTGGATATGAAAGTGTGGTATATTTCATAAACTTAAAATTTTTCTGTGAAGCTTTAAGCTTTATGGATAGCAGGTAAATTGTAATCAAAGTTTTAGCGTCACTACTGAACTTTAAGGTATAACAAATGGTTTTAAAAATCTATACAGGTTTTATACTTCGGTTCATTTCGATTTCAATTTCATGACGTTTTGATTTGGATTCTTCGTCTGTTTTTACTCGTATCGGATTACCTGCCCATATTCTTTCATTTAGAAATATGACAATATCGGAAACGATAACCGATATTACTGACCATAGTAATCGTTATGATGACGTTGCTCATGCAAATGCCAATGTAAACTGTGATAACTGATGAACCTAGAAATACATAGCTCTCAAGGGATTATACTTACTCGAAATTAACAAACATTATTTAAATGACAGACATTCTCAATCAAAAAAGGGGTTTCGAATGATAAAACTATTTCTTAAACTTAAAGCTCATTTCCCAAAAACTAAATTTTTCAAGTTTGTGACAAATGTGGTTCAGAAACTTTTAGTATCCTTAAAACTTTGGCACATGCTTTGAACTTTTGGCAATCTTTAAAAAAAAAATAACTTCAATTCAATCAGAATTAAGCAGCCATCCGGTATAAGCTATTACTAGGAATTATTAGTTATTTAAAACAGTAATTAATTTCGGGCAAATCCTACGGATCCACTAAACAGGCAAGGTGTATACCAACTGGTTTCGCGAACACATATGAGACTACAGCAAAAAGATACAGAAACCTACTGCAGTACGTGGTAAACTCTTTTCAAACCATATGTGCAACAACAAATGTTCACCTGCCTAAGCAAAGCACGGAAATTACTGCGAGAAACCAAATTTGTTTTGTACGCAACAGAAAACGTTAACTGAATAGAACAAAAATGGGGCACAGAAGTTGGCACAAATCAAATATCAAAAAGGATGACGGAAACTCGTTCCAATATAAAACAACAAAACCTCACCTTAGCTAGTGCAATATAAAGGGTGGGCCGATGTTGAATGTGAACCACACCTAAACGTCAAATTTTTTTCTGCATTTCATTTGACATTTCCCAATTTCAGACTTAATCAATTTGAACATGGAAAGATACACAATTGAGCAACGTGTTAAAGTTATTCAGGCTTATTATGAAAATGGGCGTTCAATTTTCGAAGAAAATCATCTTCAGTGATGGTGCACATTTTCACCTCAGTGGATTCATCAATAAGCGGAATTGCCGCATTTGGGCGAATGATAATCCAAGAGTGATTGTCGAAAAACCAATGCACCCACAAAGAGTGACTGTTTGGTGCGGTTTATGGGCTGGCGGCATCATCGGGTCGTATTTTTTCCAAAATGAGGCCGGGCAGGCAGTTACTGTGAATGGTGTTCGCTATCGTGAGATGATAACGAACTTTTTATGGCCCGAATTGGAGCATATGGACGTGGACGATATGTGGTTCCAACAGGATAGTGCCACTTGCCACACAGCCAACGAAACAATGGCTCTTTTGTGCGACAAATTCAATGTCCGTGTTATCTCACGTGGTGGCGATGTCAATTGGCCACCAAGATCATGTGATTTGACACCGTTGGACTACTTTCTTTGAGGTTATTTGAAAAAAAAGATGTACTCCGATAAGCCAGCAACAATTCAAGAGCTAAAGGATGAGATTAACGGCATAGAACCTCAATTATGCCTCAGCGTCATCGAAAATTTGGACCATCGGATGGAGGTGTGCCGCCGAGGTCGCGGCGGACATTTGGCCGATATTTTGTTCCATACATAATTGAACCACACCATATTATCGTAATAAAAAGAATCGGCCCCTAAAATTTAACCACCCTTTATTTCCCATTCTCATATCAAATGGCCCAGTCTAGAAACACAGGTCACGACCTCTTTTAGGAAATTCATTGCAAATACTCGTTACAAAATTTGTTAGAATATAACAAGTTTTAATAACAATAATAATAATTTTGGCGCTTACATCATACAGGTTAATGCTTGGCCGAACTTGTCCTATTGCTATCGATATTCGTTTTTTCGAATCATATGGAAAAGCAAAATCATGTTTTTCGAAAAAATATATATTGAATAGTAAGGTGGATAATATCAAACCAGAATGAGAAGACATTGGCGAGGAAAGTATGCCACTGAGGTTATGGTCAACGGCTGTAAAGGCAAAGGAGAGAAATAGGAAACGAAGGATGATGATGAGCGTCGTATAAATAAATAGTAGGTACATGAAAACCAACTTCATATTCCTTTTATAACTACGAGAATATACACATGCACATAATGGATGCCCATAAATACGCAGGAATATCAATTTTTGGAAATTCTTAATGTGTTCGCCCTCCAGAATCTTTGAAAATGTATAGACTTCTATTTTTATTTTGAAATTGGTTAATATTTTATAGTGCCGTCAGAAATTTAATGTTTCGCATCCATTTTACATGGTGAACATCTTTGTTTCTGCAGATCTGCTAAAAAATCATTAAAAATATTTTGCGTATCTAATAAGGCTCACTTGCGGGAAAACAAATTAGCTATTTAACTCAAACTCAGAGTATACCGATTCAATTGATTTAATTAATTTTATTTAATTGGTATCATAATCTACAAGAGTTGAGTATGCTTTACCTTAGAGTTAAAAATTAAATATTTGGCCTAGTAATTATTGAGGGTTAAATTGTTGAGTAAGTGACATTTTTCTGGAAACAAACAAAAAAATTAGAAACGAATTTTTTTTTTTCGACAATGATAAGGATGTCAGCGAATACATTGACTCCAATTTCTTCAACAGAGCTTTCCATTCTTTATACATACTCTGGGTTACTGCATTTTATTTGCTATAAGACAATGTACGCGTTATGAAATTAAAAATGTAACCCTGAGTCACTTATTACTTTATTTTTATATTGTATCCCTCTGGATGTTCTGCAAGTATACCTTAGAGTGAAAAGCTTATTAATTTCTTAAACGTACACATTTCCTTTCATAAGTTTCATAAAAGCTTCCTATTCGGTACTTAGAAAGTAACTTTCTCATAAGATATGCAACTAACAACAACTAATTGAAAACCCCGAATTAAATTAACTTTATAAGCATTTTATAGTAATTCTATTTAATTTGTGTTTATTAAAAAAAAAATTTTTTTAAATTTGGAAAGTAGAGTTAGGGCCATATTATTGACACCCCGAATATGTCAGAATAAGACGGAATAACAATATTTACAGGGGCAGAATAATTTAGGGCAGAATAATTTTGAATAAATCTATTATTGACTCCTAGAATAAAACGGAATAAGGCAGTCAGAATAGTTATTACGGAGAATAGCAAATTTCTCTAATTTCAGCGAGTAAAGCAATTATTCCGTTCCGCGTATTTGCAATTTTCCTGGGCCCGTTGTCCATATCACAAATAAAAATTATTTGTATTATTTTGAAACTCCGAATGTCAATCTCCTCTTGGGAGAAACGATTGGAATAAATATTTAGTCCTCGACCGGAAAGTTATTTGTCGTTATTCTACAGTAAATAATTCTGAAAAAGTTACTCATTGATATTTAAATCCGTCAAGCTGTCAGTGACAACATAACACGAACTGACTGCCCCTGAACTCGTGGTTTGAGCTGGGAACAAAACTAAATTGGAGTACCGCGAAAACTTTGCTCATTACAAAAACTAAGTTAAAAAGTTAAAGCGGTAACACTTGAAACACAGAGCAATCTTTGATATTGTCACGCACGCTATGTTATTATTTAAACTGGAACGGCTAGGCTCTCACTCTGTATTCCTACCCTTTGACCCAAATATACTGCCATCTCATCCAAGCAAAAGCAGGACAGGGCTCGTAACTATTCCCCACTGTTTGAGAAGAATTCAGCCACCACCCTGGTCTTTTTAGGAAACATTGGGTTGTTTTGTAGGTGTCGGTAATGCGCCAGCGGTTCTCTTGTGTCCTATTCATGGTCATACTGTGTATTATAATTGGTTGCCCTTATTGCTTAATTTATAAATTTAACTTGAGACTTTCTGCAAATGGACCAAAGAATATTTTATTACAGATACCTTCACTATATAAATATCAATGCAGGTTTGCTTTGAAAATTATATTAACTTTTTGTTTGCAATATTTTCTCCCGATTGAGTAAAGGTTTTTTCGAAATAAATGAGAATGTTCATAAGTGAAATTTGTTTTCTCAATAAATAGTATCTATACTTTTTAAGCGCCAATTATTTTCCATTAGTATTTTTCTTGCTAGCTGTTTTTTCTTCAATCAAGATAATTTTTTTTTAGTGTACTAAGTTTTTGAAAAGGTTTACTCTTTATGCTTTTAACACTTTTAGTGGAAAGTATCGCTTGCTTTAGATCTACTTGAAGCATATCAGATTTTTTTCAATTGAGGGATTATTTATTGTCTATGGAAAAATTACGTTAATACGATTTTAGAAATAAATGTGCAGCAGATTTTTTTTTTTTTTGTAACGAAGATTTCTGTAGTGAAATATTCTTATCCGATCAATTATTTTTAACAATTTTATAGTAGTTCAACGAAAAAATTATTTTTCGTTCCGTGACAAAAAAAATACATAGAAATCACTGCCGGTGCTATCAAATATTAGCAAATTTCCAATTAAAAAAATACCAGTATATCCTTTTCAATTATCTAACTGTTGGTTTGAGAAAAAGTAGAAATAGCAAAGCTCAAACAAAGACATTCCGTTGATTTTCATTTGAAATTTTTTATTGTATTGTACTTCAATTTATTTCCTTCTCTCAATCATTTTGCTCTTTGACATTATATATACGTTTATATAATTAATATAATATATATATATATATGTATATATATATTTGTTTATCATAATAATTTATTTATTTTAATAATAATTTGTGTATTTTGCTTTTTTTTCTCTTTTTCTTCCTATTTTGCCTTATACCAATCAATCAATTAACATTCATTTTTACTAAATACTAAATATTTTGTAATAAATATTAATTATTTGTATTTGTATTGTTTGTTTTTTTTTGTGTTTGCTTTTGTTTCATTAATGTGTGCATCTGTGACTGTACCCATTATTGTTGTTCTTTGTTTTGTTCTTCCTTGAATTTTCCTTGTGTGCGTGTATTTAGTAGTTTTGTGTTTTGTATGAGTTGGTTCAATTACGAATACGTTAAGCTACAGCTATGTATGCAGTTATGTGTTGGTGTGTGTGTGTGTGTGTGTATGTGTGAAAGAATATATTATGTTTTATGCTGCTCTGTCACTTAAGGAATTTGCTATTTTTTCCTGCTTTTTTACTTGGCTGCCACAAACACAGACCCATGTCCGATATTGCCTAGATATTTCAGTGCATACGCCTGTAAGTATGCTTTACTATTTAGCCTCTTATTTCTGCTAGTGTATGAACCTATTTTACTTTTGATTTTATTTTAGTTAAATATTCACTATTTTTTGTTGTAGGTCACCTCTTTTCTTTTGTTTTTGTTTTTTTTTTGGTACTCATTTCTTTTTGATTTTCTTGAATTATGTATTATCAGTAATTATTTTGTCAGAATGTAGTGTTGGAAATAAATTTGTAATTGTGTAAAAAAAAATCTGAAAATCTGCATCAAAATATTGTACTATGTGTGTGTGTGTGTATTTATTTCCAAATCAAAGTTTTTTCGAGCGCAGTTTTAATCAAGTCGCTGCATTTCATTTTATTTCCATGCGTGTGTTTTTGTATATGTGTGTGTTTGTGTGTGTGTGTGTGTTTTAAACGCTATCTGGGCTAAGCCACGCTTTCTATAATAGTAATAACCATGTTTTGTAAGGCTAATTATGAATCATACGCAATAACAACAATTACTATTAGATTTATTTATTATAACATTATGCATTAGCTTTTATTTTTTATTTATGCTTAACACTTACATGCGTAAATAGTTATGTCAATTTAAGTTTTCGCTTTCAACTTTCTATGCCCCAAGTAAAAGAAATTCAGTTCAATTTTACGTTACTTTACTTTCGTTTAGAGCTATCGTCGTGGTGTCACTTGCCGCGCGTTCATCCTACGTTCTGTGTGACAAACGTGAGAGTTCAAATTTTTTTCTGCGGCTACGACATAGAAAATCCTTTTCCAGCATTATTTCCTTAATTTGTTTGTGCTTGTGTTTTTTGTTTTTTTATTTTGGTTTTAATTCTTATTATATAGTAAAGTATATTGATCCATATTTACCGTAATTTACTCTGCCTCTGTGTACTTTTAGCGCTTATTTTTCACACATTCTTTACTTGCAGCTTTTGCTTTTTACATTTTACATTGCATTTTGAATTTTAATATATAATTTGGCATTTGAATGGTTTGAGTAATTTACGAGCATTTAATTGTAACTAAATTTCCTATTTCAAATTCTATTTCTATTCTGCTACGAGTTGGCTTTAAGCGATTTCGACTTATACTTTTTTTTTGCGCTTCGCCATTTATTTTGTTTTCATTTAACTTTTTCTTAGTGAATGTTGTTTGAACGGTGGTTTCATTTTATTTTAGATACACAATACCTTTGTTTTTGTTTGTTTTTTTTCTTTCTTTTTTTCTGCTTATTTGTTAAAGTTTAAATATCTTAGTTTTTAAATAAATACTTTTTTTGATGTAAATTTGCATTAAATTTTCATTTGACCTTTTGCTTGCGCGGGGGACAAAGTTTTTTGTTTTGTTTGTATTCATAAGTCAACTTCTAGTTTTAAGATTTTAAATGTTTATATTTCTCTTTGGTTTTATTCTTCTTTTGTAAATAAAATACTCGAGCGAGCTTATTGAGAGAGAATTGTCTATCCAACAACCAATGGTTTACTTGTATTTTAGCTCTTTTCTTGATTGGGCATCAGTTTTGTGCTATGTGTGTTTGTATCTATGTATGTGTGTGTGTTAGGTGTTTTAGTTCACGCCAATTATAGCTATGTATGTATTGGTAAATGCAAATAACTAGACACGCTTTGAAATTAGCTTTAAAAAAAGTACCTTGGGTAGGCAGCCCAGGCATGGAATTAATTTTTATAAGCCATAAACTTATTTTGTATCTAACCAAAAATTAATAAACAAACAACAAAAGCTCATACAGAGAGAGAAGGCGAGAGTTTAAATACGAAATACGGACTCTCTAGTAAGTAATTGTAGATCTAGCCTTTTGATTGCCTTTAAAAATTTTCAAAAACTTTACTCCTTTTAATAAGTTTCAAAATCTCTGACCTGCAAATACTTTTCAGACTTCAGAGTTTGAAGCGACCTACACAAAATTCACCACAGCGTATTTTTTTTATCCGCTTTGATTTTGCACGAATCATATACAAATGTTTTTAAAACTTGCGTTCTTTCACTAACGGGGCTTATGTTTAGTGCTACAAATATTTTTTATGAATACATCATTATAATATTTTTAGTGGAATATATATATGTATGTATATATATACGTAATGTACGAATATGTACTATGATTAGATTTTTTTTTTTTTTTAATTTTAAGCGGAACCATCTAAACCAACTTTTTTAATATATGGATATATATACCTTCTAAATATACACCAAATACATACTTTTTTTGCCATTTTTAAACTTTTATTTTTTTTGTGGCATTTTTGCATATAGTAATTTTAAAATTTTTTTTTACGATTTTTTCAAATTTTTTTTTTTTTTAACAAATATGTAGTATAGTGGGCAGGTTGCCAATTTTTGCTAAGTATTTAGTACACGACATTTGTACGTACACATGTGAGTAAATATTGTGATTAAATGCAATGGTAAATTATTAATATTTCTAGTTATATTTTGTTAAACAACAGACATAAAGCATTTTTCTTTTTTGTTTTTTCTTTTTTTTTTTTGTTTTGCTTGCACATTTGCTTAGTTAGTGTAATGAAAGTGACGTATAATATATTCAACAATCAATATTCTATTTTAATAGTATTCTTATTTTTTTTTTTTTTTTTTTGTTAAATTTTCCTTACAACATTTTCTTATTTCTAATCCAACTTTTCTACTCCTACGACATCTCGTAGAATGATGCCTTATTTTCAGCGACTCCAGCCCACTGCTAAAGGGGGGTGCGGTGAAACGCCAGCGTGACGATCAGCACCTCCTCGCTTCATCCATCAATGCGTTGCTTAGATAATGGCTCGTTTTCGCTGCATACATTTTGGGGCTCGAGAGTTTTGTATGCACGAAAGCCGAGACGTTGCTGCTGGAATGCACCAATTACGGGTACTACGTACTAACCTACTTCCATGGTATGCAGTATTTTATTGTTTACATAAAGCATCGTTCTACAAAAGGTTGGGTTCGCATCGAAAGTTTTAAAAATCATTTATATATGTATATATTTCTATTCCAGCTCTCAAAGCGGTCTCGTGGTAATGGCAAATGGCAAAATGTGTGGTCAGCTAAGTTTTAAAATCCGCAATAATTCAAATGCAGTGGAAAAAAAAATTTGCAATCAAAAGAACTTTTCAGCAAACTGAATGAAAGCCCTGCATAAATTAATACAACTTTGTTTTTTTTTGCCTAGCGAAGGAATTAAAAAAAAAAATTTACGTCCGCATGATACTACGTTTTCCCCCGGTAATTTTCATTTGAAAGAAAACTCTGATGAAAGTCAATCTACAAAACAGATAAATTATTTATGAAGAACAGCTGAATTTTGACATTTCGCTACCGAAATTTAAAAAAACGAAATTAAAATTGATTTACGTAAAACAGTTTTTTTTTACGATACAAAATTAAATAACGGTGGCAAGACCAATTCAATTCAGTGCATATAACTTCTAGTCCCATTTAGTTTATGCTTAGCAAATCTATCAGTTGATAAAATACAAATAGCTGTGTAAGGTAAGAAAAATTAACGAAATACAGCCATCTGCCAAAAAACACCTAGAGAAATGCAAGTAGAATATTTTCAACAACCTAGTTTGTTTTTCGTTTGGTATTGATTTCTTTTTTTTTTTTTTTTGGTATATAGCTTAGTCGTTTACATCACTACAGAAATCGTATGTGATCTTTCCTTTCATTCGAAATACAGCATAAAATACAATCGAAAGACCAGAAAAAACGTGATATCATACCGGCATTCCAATTACCAAAATACTGCCAATTTATTTAGAATTGAATGCATGTGCTGAATATTTAATTTCAATACTCTAAAAAAATATATGTACATATTCTCATTCGAACTTCATAGTTCAAAAAACAAAGTTTAAAGTAAATTATTAAATATTAATTTCCTTCCCACTTTCCAATACTTTCTCTCTGTACTCCCTCCTGTGCGTTTCTTTCCCAATTCAAATGGTAGCTTCATTAGAAGTTTATTTTTTTTTTTAGTTTCTTTTTCAGCTTTTTACAAAAAAAAAAAATTAACAGCATCCTTTGGTTAGCTACATACGTAAGTGCCAATTTTCGTACTTCTTTTACGTTAGTTGTATCCTCTTCTCGCTCCAGTTATTCATTTCTTGTCTCAAATCACAAAATGTTGCTAAATTTTCTAAGTACTACGTAATATTATAGTTAAATTGTGTGAGTACTTTTGAATAATTTTGCGCCTCTCTCTAATTGTTTTCTTCGGCATAAATTTTTCCTAATAAAAACTATTTTTCAGCAATAATAACAATTCACTTGCAATAAGTATGAATTTCACGCAATCACTCGCTTTCTTACTTAGATTTATTACAATTTTGTAGTTTGTGATTTGTAAATGTGTGGGTATGGGTGTGTGCACAGATGTCTATAGTTATTTGAGAGTTTCATCTACATGTTAGCCGTATGAGTGGTAAAATGAATTAGGTTGTATACGTGTGCGTGTTTGAATTCCAGTTGCAGGGAAAATTTACGAAAAGTGGCCTAAGTTTTCAAAGGATTTTACAGTAGTTTACCTTCAGAAAAAAATATTAACATACAAATAAATATGCACAAGAAAAAAAGATCCTACTACTATATCAAAAATATTGGTAGGAATAATATGATTTTCGGTAAACTATTTCCCTGCAAGTCAAAGGGCTTTTGTGTTAGTGTTAGTGTGTGATTTTGCGTTGCAAACAAGTGTCATTTCTTTTTGTTTTTCTTCTTCTTCAGTATTTTGTTGACAATAGATTTGAAGAGATTTCGTTTTATTCATAAATACCCGAGCGTAGCGTAGGTCTTTACGAAAGTACCATCGCTGGTGGTTATGTTCCTGAAATGCAGACGAGCAATAATTTGTCGATATTTCCTCACTTTGTACCATTCTATTTACTTACTCGTCTTCCCATGGACATACCGCATTGCGGTCAGCTTCTGTCTTTGCACCACTGCCGGTTTCCGTCGCACCGCCTGTCGACGTGCTAGCTTTCTCTTTTTCATCTATGGAGAGTATCTTTTTACCATCAGCGATGCGCTTCTTTCGCCGTTTCTTCACCTCCTCCGTAACAGCTGGCAAAATGGTTTCAACAATCGCGGGTAATGCTTCGGTTGCATCGACGTCGACGACGGGTGTCGGTACTGCTGTTAGTTCTGTTTCTTCATGGAGCGAACAAATCTCTTCACATGGCTCATCGTCATCCACTGTGTCTACATCCATTTCGGCAAGTGGTGCCATAGATGGTGCCGGAGTTGGCGCTGGCGGTATATAGCCAGTTTGTGTATCTGTGTCTATGATATCATAGTCGTAGTCTTCCTTGTCATCAGCGTCGAATTGCAGACCCTCTTGGTACTCATCGGTAGTGGGTGATAGCTCTTCTTGTGTCTCTTGCGCGGCAGCGATTTCCTCTTCCATACGCAGCTGTTCTTCCTCCTCCATAGGTCCAATTGGTGGTGGTGGTGGCGGTACTGTTGAGACGGCTATTGGCAGTGCATCCGAAGACTTGTTCGCGTGTAGTTGGGGTGAAGATTGTGGTTCGGGACTACAGACCGCTGGTGAAAGTTCTTGTCCCATTTCCGGCATCTCCGGCACAGAATTTACTGGACTTGGTGTGGGAGTTTTTTGAGTTTCGATCTCTGTGATCTCAATCTCAGTCAATACTTCTGTAAGAGCTACAAGTCTAAAATGGTTTGGTAATTCTCTTCGATTCAACTGACCTGCTGGTGCAACCATCTCCTGTTCAACGTGTATTATCGGTGTTGGCAATTGCGCGCTATTTTCTTCCTGAAGGTCAACGCTTTCAATCAGCTCTATTTGCACCTCCTTCACGGGCACCTCCACTTCTGTTTCGGATACAATTAAACTGCCATTATCACTGTTGCCACTGCCAGCGCTTTCTTCTGCGCCACACAATAGATCACTGTGTGAACTGTCGCGCGAGACCGCTTCAGCTGGTTGATAATAGGCGGCAATGCTATCATCTGGAGGTGGTGGTGTCACCTTAGTGATGGGTGGCGGTGTTGGTGTCGGAGGTGGTAAAGCAGACATTTCGGAGGCTGAGGATTCACTGTTGCGTTGCGATATCGACAGCTTATGAAGTTCCTCATCGATTTCCACATCCGATGTGGAAGGTGGATCCTTCGAAATGGTGCCGGAGGAAGTACTGATTGCGGTTGTTGTGGCAATGGTAGCATTGCTTTGTGTAAAGAGAGGTGGAGTTGGTGTTGGGAGTATGGAGTCCGCAACAGTTTGACTCCCCACAGTAGGCGATGGGGTAGATGAGGTCTTCGCAGAAACGGATGTCTGTCCGAACTGATACTCCGATAGACGACTGCTGAAGGAGAAACGATTTAATATTTGAATTTACAGTGTCTTCATTCAAATACTTACGATTGCGTGAACGACATTGAAGCTCTTCGTTGTTCAGTAAAGTTCGGTATCAGGCGTTTACTTGCTTCGCCGCTGTCTACAGTATTCTGATGACGAATTCCCAAATTACGTTGCATACGATCCGAAACATCAGTGATGTCCGAAGAAGTGCTACAAAGTAACAAAAACAAAATCCGGTTATAATTCATTGACAACTGTCGGATTTCTCATTTAAGTACCTGGTTAGACGCTGTGATGTCGATTTGACTCCGGTGCTTACAGAAACGTTAATCTCACCTCCCTGCTCCCAAGGGCATACCGACAATTTGACATTGGAGGGCTGAAGTAGTGTAGGTGCTTGTGTCGCTGGTGGCTCATCGGGAATATCCCAAGGGCACACCGCACTACTGGACGATTCGACGGTGGTCTCCAGTCGGGCCGCTTTCGGCTTAGCTGACTCCCTGTGGATCGATAGATATCATATTAAAAAACAAAACAGATACGAAATAAATCAGCGAGTCCTTAGACTTCCATCTTTTGAAAACACCAAAACATATATTTACAACAGTAAAAATTATTCAAAGGAGTATTTTAAAATTTAGCATAGCAACAGAACACAATATATCCGATGAGAAAAAATTAGTACAAAGTTAATTCAAATGGTGTTATTCTGAAAATTTGAATTAAGTTAAGATGAGCGAAGCTGAATTATAGAAAACACATGTTGCGCTGATCAAAAAGGAGCAACACAACGCACAACATATGTTTGATCGATGAAACTGGGGGCAGGGTACCGAGTGATGACGTGTCATGTAATTAAACCAAAATTAAAGGACATAGAAACGAGCAATACAAGTGAGATTTAGTAGAGGCAATGTGCGATATGTATAAAATGTGTGATGGGGAGAACGGTGAAATAGTTTCGTTTTCAGTTGAATGATGAATAGAAGGATGAAGTAGACTCGTTTTCAGGTGATTGATGAAAAGAAAGATGAAATAGATAGATCCGTTTTCAGGTGAGTGGTTAATACAACACGCCAAGTTTGACAACAACTGTAGTTTGTTAAATTGTAGAGCAACAGCAACATCAGTTTGGGAAGCAGTGGATAGATAGTTAGGATTTTTTCAGAGATGCTTGTTGGTATAAAAAGCAAATAACATCTTACTGATGCGAACGCAGACGCGAACTACTCTCAATACTCCCGCGATTTCCGAGTTGAGTAACTTTTGTTGCGGCTTCTGTGCCTTGGTGTTGCGGCATGTCACCCCTGTAAATGGACTCACAACTGCTTCTTCCCCAATCGTAGATAATATTCGATATGATTTTGTGTATTTTTTTTTTTGCAAGTACATACATACATACATGGCGAATGCATTTGAATTGTGTTTCGAACAAAAAGTTTTGTATGAAAATATGCGAAAAAAATTGAATTATAAATTTTTATTTAAAAATGTTATCAAATTAAATCGCCTCTTTTAAGATATATGTGTATTATTTTTTTTGTTGTTTTTCTCTTGTTCTGAGCTTCATTTGCAGTTTATTTAACTTAATTAAGTTAGTTAAATTTTAAATGTTTTTAATAGTGAAAATAATATAAAATTATGAACTGAATATTGCAAAAAAAGCGACATCTAAGAGAATTTCAAAACTGGCTATTAATTCGAGTTAACAGTAAGCTTCAGAAATTTCCCATTAAGTGCACGGCAAACTCTCACCTGTACGGGATCTCACTCAGATTGCTTTGCGAATGCGAATGTGGCACTTTGGATGTAATGTCCTTATTGACACCAATCACAGCCAGCTCATGTGCAGATCCGGAGAGGCTGCGGTCACTGCCACGCCGTCGAGCCAAGTTGCCGGGGGGAGGAGCTTGCATCATTGAAGCCCCCACACCGCCACCGCCGCCGCCGCTAGCCTTCGCTGTGGCGGCAACACCCAGATTCGGTTGACTGGATAGTGCCGCAGTCATCTTCTTTTTAGCCCCACCGACGCCTCCAAAGTTAAAAAATCGCTTCTTATGCGAAGGCTGTATGCCGGTCTCAAGCAGACGTTTATAGTGGTCGGAACGTACGAAACGAGGGTAGCAGTCCTTTTTCAGCAGCAGCGTATAGATGTGCTCCGAAGCGGAGTCAAATGTAAAGCGAGATGGGTTTTTGAGACCTTTCAGCACGCTCTCCATCGTTTTGCCGTCAATGTTAATCTCGCATGGGGCACCTGGTTTCAAAAACTCTCTGTAAACCGAAAATAATTAAAAGAAATATGTAATGAAACAGTGCAATGCTCTATCTAGTAACTCACTCGTAAATATCATTGACCTTGCGCGGAACTTGCGAGTGCGCTGAACGCCGCAACCGGTTCACAGCAATCCAAAAACGTATGTTTTCGTGAGAGTACTCCTTTTCCAGAAAGCTTGTGAACTCCTGCAAACCAGTTGGATCAGAGACAAGCTCCTCAATTGAAATGGCCCAACGCTTGACACGTTTCTCGGTGGGCACATCAACGAAACTGCTGTTCAGCTGCCAAAAGGTAATGTCTTCCGTCACCCATGGATTGGAAGGCAATACGGGTTGCAAAAAGAAATCATACTCAGCGAATGTCTCTGAATAGGAGACCAGTGATTCACATGCTTGTGACATTTTCATGCGTGTGCGGTTCAGCGACTTGCGCAGATAATCTACCTCGCGTTGTACATCTTCGATCGTCTTTTTCTTGTTCGGCTTGGAACCTTTGCGATCACGCGACGGTATGGGACATGGTTCGAGCGGTGTGAATTGCCCGGGCGGTGGACGGTGTACACGCCAATAGGCGCGTTCCTAATAAAAAGTTGCAAAAGTTACAAAACCATGAATAAAATATGACAAATTTCACAAGCTTACTTGAGAGTCACTGACAATCTTGTCGCCCTTCTTGCGTTCCTTCGCCAGCCGCACTTGCTCTTCGGCTTGCATTGAGATGAAATCCCATTTCCCTTTAAGACTCTTATGGAGCGATGCCAAAGCTTCAGCCTCGTAGTCCTCCAATGCATGACGTTGTTTATTGCGAAGTGAGCGCTTGGCCAAATAGATAGCGTACTCTACATTGTCGGGTGCCTTATGTTGCCATGGCCAGTAGTAAGGTGTCTGAAAGCGGTAAAGCGAAGAGTCGTCTTTGACAGCCAGCGATTTGGTGTCGCTGACGGGAAAGAAATAGCCATGCAAACACAGCTGATTGGCTATACTCAGAGCCTCGGATTCTTCGATCAGCAATCGATCCATCAGCCACTCAATAAGATCATAGCCTGAAAATAGAAATGGAATTAAGAGAGTGTGCTAGAAGTAAGACGTACAATTTGATCTACCCATGAACGCCGATGGAATATTGTTGAGAAATGTTTTCTGCTGGCGTACCGGCACGGCCTTACGAGCATCAGCTGAGTTCTGCATGGCACGTACTATCGCCTCCATCTGCAAAGAAAACAAGATCATTAAGTCAAATGCTAGGAATTTCATTCGGTCTGCGAAGAACAAATAATGTTAATACATTTAAACTATTTGTAGAAATATCTCGACACCGCCGTCAATTTTTATTTGCACAATAGACACTTTCGCAAACAAATCCAATAAATTTGAGCTCAGTTGATTTAGTAGTTTTTGAATCTACAAACTTTAGACACATATCAAAAATATAGGTGTGAACCTTGAACTTGCCGAGATTACCCGTTTGGCACACATAGTAATATTTTAGATACATACTTGTGTGCAATTTAATTACATTTGACTTTTCAAGCAGGTGGCAACCTTCCACAAAATGTACCTAAAATGTTTCTGCTAGCGAAGCGAACGGTGCCCATGTTTTTGTATTTCACATAACTTGTGTATAATTAAACTAAATTCGGGTACATAATTTAATTTAACTTAACTTTTCAAACAGGTGGCAACCCTCATAAAAGTTAGTTATGAACCTTCTTACTGACGTGAACCGCTCGACACCCATACTTTAATATTTCATATAACTTGTGCATATTTTAATTAAATAAGACTTTTCGAACAGGTGGCAACCCCCTCCCAGTCATAAAATACACTTTACGACCTGATCTCATATCTACCAAAACAAACACCGTTCATATAGATAAATATAATAATTTACTAGAATTGATATTTAATTTCAATACTCATCCCCGATAAAGCTGTGTCTAGTATTTTTGAGGGGCTCTGCTAGCGTCATCTAAATCTGGCATCGTTGCCACAATGCCATAGTGCCGAGTTGCAGAACAAGTACATTAGTATAGATTCTATTCCAAATGCAAAGAACCCCATAAAAAATGGCATTAGCTTGCCGGTTATGAGGAGCCCATCCGATTAACACAAAAACCGGCCTAAAAAAAGTTGTTTCGCTTAAGTAAAAGAAGCTAACAGAATGCTTGTGTGATATATGCAAAAAAATTGATAAAGAGAAATTTTGATTTGTGCGCTTTTTATAATTAATTCTACGATATGCTCACTGCTCGAAAAGAATCGACAAGCGGAATGACAAGAGCAACGTACATTGCAGCGCGCATAACTCTTCAAAATCAAATTAATTAAGTTTCAAGGATTTGTTAAGTTACAGGAAACGCCCATTGTGCAGACGTCAGGCTTTGCACAAACCACAACCGGATGGCTGTTAGCTATCGTTGAAGTAGTTTAGTTTTGTTTAGCTGCCATTGGTATTGGTTTTGGTTTTTGCGGCTGTTGTTGTTGCTATGATTTGAAGGCTCAACTAAAAATTTTCAATCAGCTGTCAACGTCAACATCAATGTCTCTAATGAAATGCAATTTCTAAATATTATTTCATTTATTGTGGAGGATGAGGACAAAGTCATCGCTAAGTGAACGAACGAAGCACTTTAGTGGCCTCACACACACACACACACACACACTTAAAATATGGCTCATTCCAAGGTGACGGAAGTGATATTAAAAGTTTTATTCTTAAATTATATTCAATATAACTCTAAATTAATAATTTAATTGTAGCCAATGAAAAATTCTAATATGTCTCGGATGAGATCCTCCTTTTTTGATGACTCGCACAGGCAACGTATAAGGATTATGATTTGAGGGCATACACCTGAAATGATCGCAATATTAATGAGGAAGGTTCCCCTACCCAGCTGGTTGACGTCCTCGGAAGAGAGACGTATTTTTAGAAATCCTGTAAGAACAAGCACAGCCATCTGGTGGCTGATGTCCAAAGCAAACTTAAATTGTGGAGGGAACATTTCTCCACTTTGCTAAATGGTGACAGCGAAAACGTGACCGGAGAACATGAAGATCCCGAACCCCAAATCGGTGATGGTGACTTTAACATCCCGTCAGCCGATCTCGGCGAAGTTCGTATAGCAATAACGCGGCTAAAGAACAACAAAGTTGCGGGCGTGTAAAAAGACTGAAGCCAACCTTCAACGAAGAGATTGCACCTCATACAAATCATGGAAAAGGCCCGTGAGAGGATGATCGACATACACCATCATTTGTCGACTTTAAAAACACTTTCGATGCTTTCAACTAATACAGCTAAACAGAATGACATTTAGCAACACCACCAGCTCAGTCAGTATTGGGAAGTACCTCTTCGAGCCGTTTGACACCAAACGAAGGGTGACTCACTGTGGTGTGAATTCTTTAACATTATGTTGGACATGATAATTCGAACTGAACCCTGGAAAGAACAGGTGGAGAATGATTTGGCATCACTTCGTGTCTCCAGTTAGTAAAACCAACGAACGACTGGCCTGTTTTATTAGAATAGGCCAAAATCGCTTAGGTGGTTATAGGCCCAGTTATTAATTTTTTATTTGAAAATTTTAAATTGATGGAAATCTCACACTTTTAGCTTTTCTGCTCATTTTGTCTTCTACTTATAGAACTAATAAATTATTTGTATATAAAAATATAACTATAGATTTTTTGAATCAACTATTTCTTTTGGCAAATTTTCGAAGTTCATACAAACCTCTGCAAAATTTAATTAATTTGATAGTCCCAGAATATCCTTTCCGTAAACCAAGATTTTGCCAGATTTTTCCCACTCCTCCGAACCACAATTTGCTTTATCTGCATTGTTATTTTCTTGCCAGAAACCAAAAAAAAATACATAAAATTCGATGGAAATTTCAAATATTTTAATAACTTTCGGCTATATAGCAATTGAACGCAGATACACTTTTTTTAAACGATTTTGGGCTTTTTTCTCCAGCTAAAAAAAAAATGTACGCGTTTCAGTTTCTGCAAATCTTGCACAAAGTTTGAAACTTTCATTTCTGAACCGGTTTCGAACAGGTCCCGAAGTTGTACCAAACCAGTCCAGAATTGATTTCGAACTACAATAGAAAACAAAAGGTCCCGAAACAGTCCTGAAATAGTTCCGAAATAGTCCGAAAACGGTACTGAAATGAACCCAAAATGTGTCACTAGACTCAATGTAACTACTCTAATTTCTAAAATTAGTTTTTTCTGATTGGTACCGAATACTCTGGAACAACCCAAATCATATGCATATTATGCAATTATGAGCTCAATGAAAAACGCTTGAAATAATATGAGAGAGTAATTAGAATTTTGGTAATAATTGGCTCAATGAGTAAATTCAGACTATTTTGGATGGAATGGATGGATGGTGGATGCGCCGTTTTTAGGAAATTGGAAGTTCTGCTTTTAAAAAGAGAAACTTTAAATGAATTTCCCTTTCGACCCAATTTCACAGCAGATTTCACTTTAAAGAAGTTTTAGAAACATTTTGGTCCCTACCCGTAAAAAACATATATAATATTAAAATAAAACATATGTATTCAAATCCATTCAATTGTTTTTATCCAATCCATGCAATGCATTCTCTATACAAGCAAATTTGTAAAATAAATATTGTAGGTATAGATTGGCATATGCATTTTCCTAATCCGTCCCGCTCTTCTATCGAATCCGGTCAGCGTCTTAAACGAGTAATCCGTCTCTTCTAGCTTTGCACTCAAACTGGTCATCCGCAAACTTAAAATTACAACTCACTTTCAGTCCTATCGTAGATAGATTTCTCGAAAATGGCAGCGCTGTGCCCGAATAGCTGAAATTCGCAATACGATGTGTTGAATTATAGCCGCCTACTATATAAAATTTCTAGTCCCTTCCGTCAGGTTAGTGAACGATATGAATGGTTGGTTTGTTTTGGCTATAGCCGATAAATCCCAATCAAATGTTATAGTGATTTTAATATTCATATGGACCTTTAGATTTCATTGCATTTTGTTTTGAATGTGATATCAGTTATGTGCCCGTATTCGGTCCCCTTTTGTTGAATTCTCTAACTTTCTTTAAAATAATTCCTGGATTTTTGGCGCATGATATTTCTAAGAACTTCAAACTACAGCATTCCATAGTTTATTTCAGTTATTCCTTTTCCAAATAGGTCACCCAGTGTCTTTCTACGCTGCCCTCAGCCAATCGCTACCAGGTAGACACATAATTAGAACATCGGAGCTGAAAATGAACTTCCGATACACGTCCTATGAATGCCCGTGCCAATTATCAACTTGCCTTGAAGTGAAGAGAAACTCAGCTCAGACTTTTCGTACTGTAGCAATTAAAACACTTGCTTTTGTGTGCGTAGATATTTTTTTCTTGTCTTAAAAGCAAAGACAAAATATTTCATTCTCTCCATCAGTTTCGAATTGTACATATATTTTTCAGCCTACAAGGCATATTTTTGCATACTGTAATTAACCTACCAACAACTTAACAACACCACTTAAACCAACATGGGAAACGCCAGCTTGCTCCTCCTCTTAGTCTTTTGCATTTGTAAGATTTATTGTTCGATAATCATTAAATATCTTCAGATATGCAGTTCTGATCCTGCTTTCAGTTACATTTCAGCAAACATCAGCGCTACATCGCATCAAACGCGGTTCAACCGGGCCAGAAAATGAAACCAAACTTTCCGTTGGCATTCAATCAGATCAGTATAACAGTTCAGACGCCCAAACTATAACTGCTCCAGCGGGCGCTCAAGAAGTTCAGAGTCACACTGGTCACGCGTGGGCCAAAAAGGCCGTTGCCGCTGTGGGGAACGTGATTGATAAAGGTGAGCAGAAGCAGCAGCAGATTTCAGAGTTACAATATTAGAGTTATTACATATCTTCCATTTTGAAACCATTACAGCCTTCGCTTCTCTCACTCACAAAGCAGCTGAAGAGAAACCCAAAAAGAGTACGCAACCGAGTCACGCATCACCGTCGCATACCAATATCCAGACAACAAAGTCGGAGGACAAGATCCTGCACCACCCTTCACATAGTTATTTGCGAAACAATGGAGGATTCGGGGAACGTTTCTTTGACGACATGCAGCACGAAGGGCCATTCGAAGCTGGAGAGGGCGCTGCTGAGTTTCTGATCATTGACAATGGCCTGCAACCGATGTTGGGCATGCAGCATGGTCTTAGCCCTTTCGCATTCCATCAGCCGAATTTACGTAGCATCGCCAATAGTTTCAAACGATTGTCCGAGATTAGCAAAGAGTCTAAGTTGGATAATCTGAATACGCTAAAGGTGAATGCGGACCACTCGAACAATAAGGCAGGCATTTTTAGTATTGGCAAGCTAAGTAATGATAAAGGGATTAGTGAAGGAAATGCTAACAAAGAAGATGCAATGCTGCAGAACAATGAGCGCAACGATAATCACAATAGCGGCAGTAAGAGCGAGGATGATGCGGCCGACAGTCGTAAGCGGAACAATGACCATGTCACCGCAAGCAACGGGAATAATGGTAAGAATAAATACAATGGTATTAATAATAACAATAACAACAATAACGATATGACTATAGGCGACCAAAGTCATCACACCATTAGTTTGCAACAGCTACAACAGCCGGAAGTAAAGGACGCATTGCCTACTTTATTATCGCATTCACAAAAGTCACTGGATGGTATTGAGGAGTCGAAAAAAATGCGTAAGGAGCTCGAAGGGGAGCAACAAAGAATGAAGCACGATAGTGAGAAAACAGAAGAGCTGGGAGAACGAGGCACGAATGAACAAGCAGGTTTACGCCAACAACAGCAAATGCATGTTTTCAAACATTCGAATGGGAACACGTTTCCGATGGAGAGCTTCCTGAAGTTCGCCAATATGATGCTTTACAAAGTAGGACCAGGTGAGTAAATTCGTCCCAAGCAATAATAATAATAATAATAATAACTTCTGTATATCGGTTACTTTGACACTCTGCCCAACAGATGGCACTCCAATCCACGCTCAGGGTGCCCAGCTATCAGTCAATGGCAACCCGAAAACGTCAGTCATAAGCATTAGCCCAGCATTGGAGGGTGCCGAAAACGCCGAAGCTATAGACTTCCTCTACAACTCGCTTGATCCTAAGTTAAACCTTCTGCGTAATCTGGGCTCACCAGGCGCTGCTCCAAACTTTGTAAGTCCCAGCAGTGCAACGTTGCTTTCGCGTCCTTTTGCATTACCCCCGTATAGCTTGGCTGGTCCTGCACAACCAATCAATGTTATCGAGAATGCATTGGATCTGCTGCTAAGCCCAGAGGACGAAGGAAATGACGAAGTGGAATTGATTTGCCCTATACATCACCCGAAAAAGAAGTCTAATGAGAAAACTGAAGATGGTCAAGACAAAAACGAGGTTATTCAAGTGTGCTCATGTCGTTTCTTTAAGAAGAACAAGAACGCTTAGAGGAGCGGAGAGAACTCAATGGCTAGCGCTCTTCAGGAGATATGCTGCTTTTAGATATATTATATTTCATAGGTGTCTTTCGTTATCATTCTTAATTGTTTTTCGCTACAATATACAAATATTTGTACTTTCATATTAAAAATAAAAAACTACTTTATGTATATCACTCGACTTACCTTATCAAATGCCATAGGCCGCGACAACTTCTCGATGGTCTGTTGTTGTCCACCCCCCGTCGTGCTACTACTGCCACTCGATATGGTGCCCAGAAGCGACGAGGTGGACGATGAGTTATGTCCGCCATATGACTGCGGCTGGTGATGTGCCAAAAGAAGCGTGTGATGGGGATGATATTGCTGAGGTTGCTGATGGAGATTATGATAGTGCTGTACACCCACCGAACTGCCGCTGAACACAGTGGCCGCCTGAGTTGTACCCGATATCGCTAAAGCTGCGGATGCCAGTGCAGGGCTGGTACTCGTAGTCACGCTACTATTGCCCACAGCCAATGCACTAACAGTATCGCCACTGGGCGCGCGCACTAGTGGATTGGAGGTGTCAATCAATGCGGCACTCGCGGATGTAGATGCTGTGGCAGATGAGCCAGAAGCGAGTATTGGAACTGGCGGCGGCGAGGTGGCGATGGATGAGAGCGCCTGCTGCGGATGTTGTTGTAGGTTCAATGCTAGAGCCGGCTTCACTTGTGGCACTAAAGGCCCCAATTGCTGCTGTTGGTGTGGGCGCAGTACTAGTTGTCTCTCTCTGTCCGGCGGCAATCCGCCAGGAGGCTCCATGACCACTGCACAAGTGAACAATTGCGCCCTGATTGGCACAATTTGTGAGAAAAAGTCGGCTTCGTTGGGGAATTTATTTTGTTAGCTTGATTTACCGCTGCCAATTCTTAGTAAGCGCAATCCGCTAGTACGCTGTATTTTAGATTCACGCAATGAGGACGATGTTGTGGAGTAGACTAAATAGTTGAAGTATTAGTGATGGCGGTGGTGCTTCTCACTTTACAGTTGGCGACCAAACTACAGCAGCCGTCGTCGGCAGGATTGAGTTAAGTTTCTGGCGCTCAAGTATAGTTCAAATTGATTTAGTTGGCTTAAATTATGGTCGAGACGAGACGTGGCAAGGCAGCGAATCAATTCGTAACAGAAATTAGTTGAGTTCGCACAAGTCGATAGAATAGTTTAGGTTTGTAATTTTTTATTATATTTTATTTGAATTTAATTTTACGTTTTTCTTTTGTTGTTCCTTTAGGTTTTTAATGTACTACTGATTTCGGCTTTCCATACATCAAAATCTTCTTAGCCGAACTCCATCATGTCTTTGTGTATAAAAATATTTGCTGTAAATAACAAAATAAGAGCTAAGGATTAATCCAGGTGTATAAGCAACTAAAATAATAGGAACGTACAATAGCTGCCAAAATTTGCATTTATAATATAGAAAATGATCAATAAACTTTTTAATTCAAATATGTAACTACTTTTCGACATTGAAATCCAATTCAATCAACACTTACAATGTTTCATTTTCCTGGGTTTCCTTTTTTGCTTTTTTCGTGTAAATATTTCGCCTAAAATAGCATTTGTCGTTGTACCCGTTTGCTTTTATTGTTTCCCATAGGTTCCACTTAATTTCTCCCTTTCTCAGTTGCTAGCGATAGCATAGAGATTCTGTGAAATTCGCTTACTTCTTCGCAGCAAGCGTATATTGTGTGGGACGGCGCGTTCGTGGAAAAAATGCCTTCCTAGCACCGAGATGTTCGTAACTCTCCAATTGGTGCTGCTGGTGATGGAGGTCGTAGTGATGGCTTTTACAGTGAAAAGGGTATTTATTTTCTGGATATCCAAAATGTGCCAATGGCGTTGGGACACTTGCGTAGTTCTGCCAATTTTTGCCCTTTCTCGTCTTCTATTTCCAATTGTTGGCGTTTGTGCCGCAAGAGCCGGTGTTGCTGTTGGCGTTGCTGTTGTGTATCTTCTTCTTTTTGGTTTTGCTGCGGTGCTGGTTGCAGCTGCACTTGTGGGTGTGAATATTGTTTTTGTTGTTTTTGTATTGAAGAGCGCCCACGTAAGGCCGCAATCCATTGCGTCATCACAATGGCATAAAATGGAAAGCCTGCAAAGTAGAAGACAGAAGAAACCACGACTGGTTAGAATAAATAGACAGTGGCAGTAAATTAAATTACTATACCAAGATTACTACAGACAGGCGATTTAACGGTAATAAAAGACGCCGAGCAGGCACTCAATAGTTACACTGGCTGTATTTAATGAGCTAAGATAGATTTAAAAAAAAAATTAGCAATTCTGTTTAAGATTGTGCATTATGATGAAATTGATTATATCGAAAATGTTGTAACGAGCTGGTTTTCCATGTACATACTAAATTGATTTTAATAACAATTATTTTTATTATTTTTTGAAGAATTTCTACATTTGCGCTTATCACTCCCCATCCTGAAAAAATAGTATTGTATTGCCATAGAAATTATAAAATTCAATATATGTTAACGCATTAACCAAACCATTTCACAATGGTATTAAGATTTAGGTAAGCTGGAATGATTAGAAATTACCTCCATGTTTGGGTGTTTTTTATAAATAAAAATAACTTTTTTTAATATATTTAAAAAATATAACAGTGTAAGCTTAAAAGTACTGCATAAAAATTTGTTCAACGGTACAATTGTAACGAAATTTAGGATGCTGTCATGGACTTTTTGTAAAAGATTAGTTTAAAAAAAGTTGAATAACTCAGCCAAAGCTTTTCGATTTAGACCAATAATATATAATTGGAAAGGTATTTTCTCAACCTTTTTATTTTTATTTGTTTGCAAATCTTATTATTATGATTTCGTTGAACAAATTTTTAAATATTTTAAGCAGAGCTTTTAACCTTACACTCTTCGATAACCTCACGTGATTTTTGTGTTAGTATTTTATAAACTTTATTTTTATACATAAAACCCCTCATTTTTTGGAGAAGTCCGGTGAAAAATCCGCAATGTTTTAGTGAGGCGATATAAGAGATTAAATGGTAGCTAGTAGTAGGCTAGCAAGAAGCCTATTTTGTTGAACGCATAACCACCGATCTTGCCGAACAAAATAGCAGCATTCCTAATTGTATTCAGTTTCCTGAAAAAAATTTTATTTTTGAGTTAGCTCTCCTTTGATCTAGTTGAGCGACTTCATATTGGATTCAATACGTATAATACAGTCTCCATAGGATAATCTGAGCATTGCCCCTTTTCCGACACGCTTTAACCGCCTCCAACCGAGGCCAAAATTTATATGTGCTATCTTCGACCGTGGTTTTAACGATTCAGGGGCTGAGGGCAAAAGAAATTGTTAATTTGATTTTTTATAAGGACCACCCTAATGCACATAAAAAGGATATTATGACAAACCTTACAATTCATAATTTGTGTCTAAATACTTTATAACAAAAATATTACATTTCGCTTAAACATAATTTATTGACATAAAAAATGTTAAATCAACACTTCAAGAAACAGCAAAGACATTTGCACCAATGACGCGAGAAAAACAATTTTACTTAGTGTTAAAATAAATACGCAAATATATCTAAATTTGGTCCGATGAATAATTCACTAAAGAATAGATGAAATTCGGAAAAAAAATTTAAACATAAACATTTTGAATTGGCCTCTGTGAGGTTATGATCTTACGTGCTGTTAATTTGCTAATTTGGTAAATACAACAACAGTTTGAATTTAGACGCAAAATTTACAATAGAAAACCTCACACAACCAATAAAATCGCGACCATAAATCAAAACTGGAATATGTTAATAAAATTAAATAGCTCAGTGGGTTCATAAAATTAAAAAAAAATCAAACTACCCCGTAGGAAGCATGGCTTGATGAAAGACGAATTCTTGTAGGTATTGTTACAAGTACACCTACAAAATTCCCATGTATTTTGTTTTTGCTTTTACGGCTTTTGAAAGCGCATACGCAAAAGCAAAAACCAAGTCATATTAGATCAAGGCGAATTCATTCAGGCGGTGTTATACGTCCAAAAGCAGACCATTATACTAACAAATTTCTTATACGCACAATGACAGTATGATTTACAACAAACACATCATTTGCGCATTACGCTCACCAAGGGAATTCAATCAGCTGCTTGACAAACTTCACCTTAGTTGAACTCGCCTTCTCTTGTGTAAGATAAATACAAAAAAATCAAAAAATAATACCATCTTTATGAATTTGCTTTGGGTTAAAATGTCTCCAAGTGAGTTTTTAGCGGCATTGCCTTTGATAGGTAGATAAATATTTGACAGCTATATAGCTGATGTTTTTATTGCTTAATTTTGTTTGTAGTGAACTACTGGTTGTAGCTCGATAAGAACAACCTAATCAATAGCTCTAAGAACACTAGTGGATTCCCAATGTCAAGCACATGGTATATGTCTACAGTAGAGTGCATTGCCTGGGGTAGATTTGGTCAGTAGTACTGGTGACAAAGTCAAAAGTGAATCAACACAGTTTTACTATCGGTATTTGCTTCAAGGTAGCTGTTCTCCTGCTCCTACCGGTTCATTGTGTCTTAATATGTAGGTATGAATGTATAAACTCTGTGTATGTAACGATTAACAAAAGGGCACATTATCCCATCCAATCAGCGGGCTACGCTAGGTGTCCCGGTGCGGCCGTTCATCCTCCTAGGGAGGCTCTGAAAACGACCTCAAAGTTATCATATTCGACGAATGAAGGGTCCTTAAATGAATAATTTCGCCGTCTCAGAAAGTTCACTCAGATGGGTCGCAAAAACTCCGTGCGATTTCTTCTATACTCTTATGATTTTTTTCAAAGGGCTCCTTAAATCATCCGATGATAACCTAGACGGAGCATTTTGGGGTTATTTTATTTATTTACAATTAATAAGCATTAGAAAATGTACAAAAATCCAATGGGATATTAAACGAAATCAGCGAATGCAAAAGAAAAAAATTAACAATAACAAAATAATATAGAGGGGCAACGTGATTCCTAAATGCTCCCATGCGATGTTTTTGAGTGTTGTTTTTTTTCACTCCATATTCAGAGCGCTGCTCCGAGGTGTTGGTGTTTGAGTAGTCCGTTTTCGTTCCTGCTTCGAAGTGCTCCGTATTTGGCTAGCTGTGATTGAATAAAAAATCGCCCACTTTTTTAAATTTGTGCAAGTGCATTGTAGATTTCATGAGTTCAAAGCATTCCACTCTGATTATTTTGCACCAACCACACACAAAGCTCGCATCACCATGAAATGAAAATATGTAAATTATTTTTGTGTGTTTTTTTTTTTTTTGTTGGAAAAATACCTTTCGGTAAGCTTCCATTTAATTTCTGATTTTTTCTCATTCACACACACATGCACAAACTCATTGCTCTACTCATCGCAGGCAAATGAAAAATAGTGGCAGCTAAAAGTCACACATTTTATACGCTTGACATGGGCCCCTCCTACACTCTCGAAACGGCCGAGTATTGTTTGTCATTTCTCTTGCTCAGTCCTCTATATTTGGCTGCTTCTTCCGCTCCAGGCTACATTTTACACATTTACAATGCAAACCTCAGATCGGCCCCCGCTACCCCACGTTAATGGACCGGTTCATGCACCTTCTGTATTCGTTTGAGTTGTTCGCAAAGTGTTGAGATGCTGCATTGACAAAACAAAGGCACATTGGAGTGGCTCGTCGGTTGACTGGGTCAATAATCATGTTTTTATATGCACTCAGCGGAAGTCTAATTAATTCTGCAGGAAGCACAGTTAATATGGTAATATCCGGTTATTTGTACCTGCCCACACGGACCACGACCAAGTGTCATACGTGACTGGCCATGAGTGTGTGAGTTGAAGGCTTTGTGAGGGTAGAATGGCAGCGATGGCAAATGAACGTCTAGCACAGAACCATAATTAATGGGGATTCATGTCCACACACATATACACACACATTGTATGTTGGTACGTATGGAGTGGCAGCAGCACGTGGGTACGAAAAACAGCGCAGCATAACATTGCGGATCATTGCGGAGCATAGCGGTAATAGTAAACCCACCGGGCGTGCACCCAAGAGGGGTGGAGAATTTTGAGGTAAAAAAAAAATGTCGGTATATTGAATGTTCTAAGCAAGCAGTTTAATATTTTTTTATGTTACGAATTACCGTTCAGCAAACTTTACATTTGTTTTGAAAACGATTAACTCAAAATATTCGCACGGAACTGAAAATACTCGTTACTTGGATTTTTCGAATACAAATATTATTTGGCAAGAATTCGTTCAAGCAAAACTCTAATATTTCATTATAACCTTTATGCCATTTGCTATGCAAACCTCACCTAATCGCATAATCGTTAGTTTGTGATATTTATTTTATAGATATTTTGTGATTTTTAATTTTTCGATCAAAAATACTCGTTATTTTTGGATTACGATTTTTCGATATATTTTGTGATTTTTAATTTTTCGATCAAAAAACATACATAAATTGTTTTGCGTTTATTATGATCGAAAAATTCTAAATCAAAAAATATCGATCAAATATAAAACTGAGGATATCACATATAAATTTTGATCCCGATTGGAGGTGGTCAAAGCATGTCGCCTAGGGCTTAAAGCTCGAAGTAATCAATGAAGACTGAAGAAATTCAGAAATTTTTTCTTTTCATCTAACACGAGAAATTAACACTACTAAAGCCGTAGGTATAACATAATTATTTTAGTTTTCTGAACCTTCATATTGTAATCTGCACTTTGAACCCACCTTGAATCGGTGGCAAAATTTATATGTCATATCTTCGACTATAATAGTATTAATTTTTTCAGCCCCTAATAAGGTAACCTGCATATTGACACCTTTGTTATGTGTATGTGATATCTTTGACCGAGGTATTACCGATTGAAAAAAATAGATTTTGTTCATGAACACTGGATCCTTGGCTGGTATCTTTTCTTCTCTTCAAATATTTTGAACGAATTTGAGAAACATTATTTTTGGTGAAAACAGGGACATTTTTTAAAACCCCATACATTTTTTATGAATAATTGGCAAAAGCTGTTCAAACTGATTATCGACTCTGAATGAAAACTATTCGCAATTTATTCACTCGGAATCAAGAACTCAATCACCAAAACGAGTCTAAATTTCATAAATTTTACTTTTCAAACCGAATTTGAAATGCAGAACAGGCCTAATTGTTTGCAGTTTGACGATTTTAAAACTAAATTCCGTATTTTCCTCAGAAAAATATACATTTTTTATGACGCAATAATAATAAGGTGTTGCCAGTTGAGGGCTGTTTGTTACAATTTTAACAAGTTCGGTAGCGCCATTCTGAATGATACTCTCTGGAACAAAACAGAATGAAAACTGTAGTAGAATAACCTACACGGTATTTTGGTGTATAGTATGGTGAGCACCATTGCCGTTTATATTTTGTTTTGGCTTTTGCTCTTAAAATATCTTATCGCAGATATATTTTTTTTGGACTGCGGATTGTGACATTGGAAGCTTCTGGAATATTAACTTCCACAGGTTTGTGAATTGTGTCCCTTACATTACTACGATACGAGTGTGATTTTGGCTGCAAATTTTGGGTGAGGTTTTCCAATTGATCAAATAAAAATTGGCAATAAAAGTATTTGATTTTCAACAATAGATTTTGGAAGATTTGCATATTCACGAAATGGCGAGGCAAGTTTAAGTAAGAGCTGAGTTCGTATATGGCAAAACTAGGTTAAGAGTTTATTCCTTTATTAATTTTTGCGCTTCTATTTTTCTCAGAGAATGAACGCAAGTTTGGTTTGAAGACGACCCAGTTTAAGTGCTGCCTGTGTCATCTTCAGTGTTATATTTCCTTTTATTACGTCACGCCTACTAATCTGTATTCAAAAGCTATTGTAAATAAATAAATAACTAAATAAATAGCTTAGCTGGTAGTAAGTTAGCTGTATTTTTATAAGAATGATGCCTGTTGTAGTGACTAAGCCCCTGTCGCTTATTATTCTTTCAAAGGTTTTATGTTTGTAATTCCCATGGCTCATGTGCGTTCATAATAAGAACTCCATATGTTTCTGTATTTCTATAAACATCAAAATTTTTCGAATTTCGAATCTCTAACAACAAAATTCTCATCTATTTTGTTTTTGCTTCTACAGCTTGAACTGTCAAAATTTATATGTATTTTGCTTTTGCTGTCATGGCTTCAGCTCTCAAAACCATAAACGCAAAAACCAAATACATGTAATTTGACTTTTCTAGCCAATTCTTTTTAATGTGGGTTTGATTTGCAAAATTTATAGCTGAGCATGGGATAAAAATCAATTACACGTTCGCTAGGACTATCGAATGTATTAATACTTTTACAAATAAATTTATAAACATCTTGTTTCAATTACAATACTAAAAAATGTTAACTGTTTACAAGACTGGGAAACTTAATTAGGGATGTTTATTATTTTTTCGTCGGTTTAGTAAAAATAGTTTGTTGAATACATACATCTTAAAAATAGTACTAAAAAAGGAGCTAAAGAGGACCGAGAATTTTTCCCATTTTTTACTTCATATATATGCGTTGCCAAAATGGGGCTACCAAAAAAGTGAGGTTAAGTAAGTGATTTCACCTTCTTTATTCCAACATGGGTGTACTGAAATAAGGTGAAGTCCCTTACATAACCTCACTTTTTTTGCATGCCGACTACGGCTATGCACCTGAAGGTAGTAGAAAATTATTACTATTTTTATAACTTTTTGGTACTATTTCCAGTATTTTGAAGATTTATGCTACATTCTCATTGCACTCAAAACTGAGATTTCGAACTCAAAATCATGAAAATTTATTCAAGTGGTTTTTCAACTTCTAGTGCTCGAGTTCTCCTTTTCTAATCCGGCTGTTAATTTTTTCTTGTTTACTCATTTTAAAATCGTTTGTGGGGTTTCGTTCATATAGAAAATTTTTACATTTTAAATGAAGCGTTGCATATTTTATTATCGAAAGGATTGTTAGTTGAAACCTGATTGAAATCTAATTAAAAGATCACGAAAAACCGCTCCCGCTTCTTTGGAGGTGAAATGGAAACCAAAAAATCTCATTGTTAGCATCACCGTCATGTTCATTGACTGCTCCTAGTATGATTTATATTTGTTTCCAACACGTCTTGGTCATATTCTTGTCCTCCTACGACCGAGATTGTTGAAATCTATGCCGGAGTCATCGTTGGAGGTTGAACGCATACGGCGTGCAACATAATTTCGATATTCTTGCACCAATTTTATTCAATAGACATTGGCGGAAATTTTCCCATTTGTGGATAAATTTTGTGAACGAAAATTCGCCGTAAAATATAAAACTATCAGGACTATGATTTTAAATATATTTGCTAGAAAAAGGGGGAAAAACACAGAAGCAAAGAAACAATGATACCTATATGTACATATTTTCTTGCCAAAACTAATATCCAAAGCTCCATTTTTCTTTCTATTTCGCCCAGAAATAAATATAATCAGCGTCAATTTTCGAAATTACAGCAACCACACCTTAAGTGAATTCACCTTATTTTATTACACCATGCATTCTTTTAAATTCGAGTTTAGTGGATGCTTTCCAAAATCCGTTCCGGTTAGATATTTACAAACAAAAATTGATTCGGTAAGAGATTTATGTATATCCTCCAACCATTTTTTAATAAAATTATTCGGAAATTGCGTAGTTTTGACTTTATTTTATATTGAATGAAGACAATAAATAGAACTTGATGAAGTGCTTTATTATGATGATCGGCTTCTCTGCTACTCTACGAAACAAAATTTGTGTCAATACTCACATATGTAAAGGGTGGTTAAATTTTAAGGGCCGATGTTGAATGTGAACCACACCTAAACGTCAAGTTTTTTTTCTGCATTTCTCAATTTCGGACTAACTCAATTTGAACATGGAAAGATACACAATCGAGCAACGTGTTAAAGTTATTCAGGCTTATTATGAAAATGGGCGTTCAAATTTCGAAGAAAATCATCTTCAGTGATGAGGCACATTTTCACTTCGGTGGATTCGTCAAGATTCGCAGAATTGCCGCATTTGGGCGAATGATAATCCAAGAGTGATTGTCGAAAAACCAATGCACCTACAAAGAGTGACTGTTTGGTGCGGTTTATGGGCTGGCGGCATCATCGGGCCGTATTTTTTCCAAAATGAGGCCGGTCAGGCAGTTACTGTGAATGGTGTTCGCTATCGTGAGATGGCAATGAACTTTTTATGACCCGAATTGGAACATATGGATGTGGACGATATGTGGTTCCAACAGGATGGTGCCACTTGCCACACAGCCAACGAAACAATGGCTCTTTTCCGCGACAAATTCAATGGCCGTGTTATCTCACGTGGTGGCGATGTCAATTGGCCACCAAGATCATGTGATTTGACACCGTTGGACTACTTTCTGTGGGGTTATTTGAAAGTAAAGGTGTACGTCGATAAGCCAGCAACAACTCAAAAGCTAAACGATGAGATAATTCGGCACATTAACGGCATAGAACCTCAACTATGCCTCAGCGTCATCGAAAATTTGGACCATCGGATGGAGGTGTGCCGCCGAGGTCGCGGCGGACATTTGCCCGATATTTTGTTCCATACATAATTGAACCACACCATATTATCATAATAAAAAGAAATTACAATAATTTCCAAAATTATTTGTGTTTTATTCAAAATCAACATCGGCTCTTAAAATTTAACCACCCTTTATGTACAATTGGAAAAAAAAAATTTATATCATTGGTTGATTGTAGTTTCGTGAGAAACCAAATGCGGCTGATGAACATTTTACAAACCATGTAACTATTAGTACATTTTGTAAATATCTCATAACCCCAAGTGTACCGTTATCGGTAGGTACAATAGGTAATAGATAACTTTCAGTTTGAAATCCCCCGCTTGACATTCAAATAAATCGAACAAAATTGTAAGTGCGTTTGGGCGGTATTGCTGCCAAGGTGCCACTAGCAGTCGATGCATCTAGCCCCGAAAAGAAATCCACCAGTATCGACTGTGAACCAGTAGAACCACGACTGCTTCACCTCAAGCCCTGGGGTCGAAGTATGAGCTCCGCGAACGGTACGGCAAACATAAGAAAAAACTTTGCGTCACTGATCGTACACACGACTATGTTTGAAGTATGGCAAACGATAGCTAACGTAACGTAATTTGCTACAGGATGTAATAGATGAAATAAAAAAATTGTAAAAGATGCTTGCGAGTTTCCTGCGTTTATAATCAAACCAAAAGTGAATACGTGAGTTATAAATATTTAAAAGTAAAAATGGATGCTGAATTATTATTTTTATTGGAAAGTTCATCCGATGAAAGTGTTGAAAATACAAAAAGACTTGTCAGAAGACGTTTGAGGGTAAAAGTAATCCACTTTCATTACCAACCAAAGCGTAAGTAGTTGAAGCTGCAGCCATTGTAAATAAGACAACATTTGTTTTTAATTTAGTTTTATTAAAAGATTTCGGCTCAACAAAGAGGCTTTTGATTATGTTTTAAAAAGTTTGGAGTTCAAAAGTCGTTCTTCAGCAGCAGTGCCCCCCGTACTTCAATTATGTGCCGCACTTTCGCTTTTGAGAGGGGGTGGATTCCAGCACTCGGTAGGAAGTGATTACTGTGTCCTATAAAAATAAAATTAAATAATCTACCAAATTCATTCATTTTTATTATATATTTAATGATTTACTTACATTCTTTGCTTCTTGTGCACGTACGATTGCCTGTTCACTAACGAATGAAAGATCGAGTATCTGATACGACAGCGTACACGTTCACTGAACACATACTTTCGAATTGCGAAGCGTAGGGTACGTTCACGGAACGCATACATCCAATACTACATTTTTACGTGACGAGTAGTATGTGCACGGACCTCATACTTCGACCCCTGATGTGAGCTCAAAAACTTTTTGGAATGCGCGATATCTGAGTAGTTCTCGACCGGAAATAATTTTCTCAAGTTCAGAGATGGCAACATGCAAATATTCTAACCAAGCAAAGGTACATACAATGTAATATATATTGTATACAGTTAAACGCAAATATTATAAGAGCAGTTTTGCCAATACTAATCCAAACCAATAAAAACAACAGAAATCCCACTTTAAACAACAAATGGCAAGCGAGAGTTTTGTCAGCACTTCGGTGAACTATAAAATCAAAGATTTAGTGCAGCTTTGTCTTTTGAAGGGAAAAAGAATGGCCGCATACCCAGTCGGAGTATAAAATTTGCTCATTACCACCTTTCTGATCTTATTTAGTTTTCGCTTTTGATTTTAACTACATAAATAGACAATCTATGTGTGAGCCCACTTCACTTTTCTTCTATTTCTCAGGCGACCTTTTTTGATGTAAACGATAAAGCAAATAACAAGAATTGAAATTTATAATTTTGTTGCCAAGAGTGTGACTGCGAGATTGCTTGGGTTCGTGTGGGTTAAGATGAGTTGATAACTGTGTCAAGAATTCGCACAAATATCCGTACATACATACATACATCTATAAACGGGTGGGTGTGTGTGTGTGTGTGTGTGAGTGTGTGTTAGTGAACTTAGATATTTGCGCGCGCTTCCAACCTGCATTTGTCTGTGTCTGACACCGCTAGGCGAATATGAAAGGGAAATGATTAAGATGAAAAGGAAAAAGTTACTTTCACTAAAGAAATCCCTAAGGATTATAAACTTTTAGAAAATTACAGTTGGCTGATTAAAGTTTGACTTATTGTAGAGTTTTAGAGCAAACTGAAAATTAGTTCAACCCTTCCCTATATATAAATGAAATCTTATAATTAAAATCCATTCATAGTTATATAAGGTGGTGTTACTAGAATAGTTGATTTAATTTTTTCTATTTACGGTTACGATTACGATTATGCGCCGCCGGAGCTAAATTGGAGTCATAACACAACTTAAGGCGTAGATAGAATATATTTTACTTACTTAGAGATTGTTCACGCGATACAATCTAATGAGGAAAGATTTAAATTACTGGCAGCATTTTAAAAGATATAGATTGAGATATTTCTAGAGGTTTACTCTAGTTTTTAAGCTGAATAAAAGTGTTTGAAATGCTTTCTTTAAACAGTGCAACATTCGATGCATTAAAAATATCGAAGTCTTTCAAATACAACAATTAACAGTGACAAACGCAATACATCGAGTACTACATCGATCCATGTATATCGTCTATCCACAATTTTGGCATCTTTCCCTTCACACTTTTTCACAATTTTCTGATCAAATAAATTATAGCAAGTTGACATTGGGCCAGCACTTTTGGCGTTCACACCCACTACACAATCAATAACCTCAGCCCATTCTATCATCCCGTGTATGCCAAACGCACATCTCGCTCTATTCAAAACTACGCCAAGAAAAATTTCAGAGCTGGCATAAAAATACTATTTGTACTATGCTTAACATTCGCGAAAAATAGTGGATAACAATTGATTAGAGGAACTGTCAAAGTAATAAAACGTCAGTAAATAAAAGCTGCTGGGGAGTAAAAATAAATGTGCGGAAGAGTGAGATGTGAAATGGTGAAGGTGGTGGATAGTTACAGACATACGTGAATACATACATAGCTTATTACTTGTTAGTATTAGACGGAGACATTCAGCAAAAACCGTTAAACATAAAAATTGGCAACTGACGACAAAACACCGAATCACTTTCTGCTGTTGATAAAGCGAAATGACTAAACGCTCGCCATATTCTGCAACGAGTTCGATGATATCTGCTCGGATGTTGTATGTCGATGCGAATATGCGACCACACCAGGCTGCCAAATGCTGGCTCCATTTGTCCAGGGACACACTCATTCACTACATTTACACCAGAATTATTCGATTGGAAAAAAAGCTTTTCACTTCTCAAAGATTTCTTCTGAGCCATTTTCTTCTAGTTGAAGGGGCAGAATAATTCATCTGTACTTACTTAGATATACTCGTATCGTGTTTTCATTTCGACTCTTTGCCATCCGCCAGCGGACGCCATTAGATAAATTGCATGAACTCTGACGAACGTGACAACATGGCAGAAAAACGTAGCCATTCGAGCAGCATAGAAAAGAAAGGCGCGCATTTTGGTTTGTCACTTTCCACTTTCCTCGCTTGGCATTCTCGGCACTAACTGGGCGAATTAAAGTTCGGCGTCAATAATTTGCAGCATTTATAGACTTCATACACATACAAGAGGATATATGGGTTCCTTCGCATGTATGTGTGTATTTGTGTATGTACACTGTACATCCAGTATTAATCCCACATTTGTATTCATGTTCGAATGCTGGTATTCTTCTGATTATATCAACTTGCGAAACCGAAATTCTCCCAATATTGTGTAAGAATTTAATGTCATGGAAGAGCAAGCAGTAAAATGTCTGCAGGCAAATGAAGAAAATTGGAAAAGGAGTCAAAGCTTCGTAAGTAAAAGTTATCTCTACAGACGAAGCCAAAAGTGGAATCAGAAAAATTAATAAATATGATAAGTAGTATTGTGAAAGCGCTCGAAGTTTCCGAGAGAATTTTCACAAAGCAGCGAATGTCCTAAGGCTTTATAGTTTGCGTATCCACAAATATGACAGTGATATATGTGGAATATATTCAAATTATTAAAAATACTTTTGTTGATTTGAAACTAAAATAGGTTTTCAAATATACACTTTTTTCCACTGCAATTGAGCTATTCAAATGAAATTCAGTAATTCCGGATTTTTCAGTATGAGGTCTTGCTTCAAAACTCTTTACTTTTTTTGTTTTCCATTTCTTATATAAAAATACATATCAGTAGTTAAATATCGGAGCCCATTTAGGTAAATACAGTTTTGATAAAATATGGGAAGAAGAAACAATATACATATGTATATTTGAAACAATTTTTAAAACTTGCCGGCAGTCCAAGTGGAAAGTACAAAATGCAATTTCCTATTAACAAATCTATGGTCGAGCTTATCTCCTGGATCAATGCCTTTGTTTATATTTGTTAAATTAGATTCAAAGGGATATAGTAAAAATAGTAAAATAACTTTTAGTTTCTACAATAAATAAAAATTAAAAAAAAAAAATGTTCTATCAAAAAATTTAACTCAACAAATAACTTTTATTTTCTAAGTAAACTTTAATTTTCTCAGCAAAATATAAAATTATAAAAGTAACCTTTATTTTCTAAGCGAAAAGAAAAAGTCCAAAAATGTTCTTTATTTTCTAAGCAAAAAGTAAGAGTCCAATATTTACTTTAATTTTCCAAGCAAAAAATAAGACTCAAAAAATAGATTTCATTTTCCAAGCAAAAAGTAAAAGGCCAAACATTATTTCAATTTTCTAAGCAAAATAAAACTAAAAAAACTTCATTTTCTTACCAGAAAATAAAAGTCTAGAAATTACTTTAATTTTCGAAGCAAAAATTAAACACAAAAAGCCTCTTTTATTTTCTAAGCAAAAAGTAAAAGTCCAATGAATTTCGTTAAACTTCTAAGCAATAAATAAAACTCAAAAAAAACTACTAATTTCTAAGCAAAAATAAAGATATAATATTACCCTTGAAAAATTAAAACTCCAAAAATAACTTTTACTTTCATCAAGTTTAATTTTTTAGAAAAAGAAATAGCTCAAAAATATTTTTTTATCTTCAAAGCAAAAAGTAAGAGTCCAATATTTACTTCAATTTTCTCAGCAAAATATAAAATTATAAAAGTAACCTTTATTTTCTAAGCAAAAAGTAAGAGTCCAATATTTCCAAGCAATAGGACTCAAAAAATAGATTTCATTTTCCAAGCAAAAAGTAAAAGGCCAAACATTATTTCAATTTTCTAAGCAAAATAAAACTAAAAAACTTCATTTTCTTACCAAAAAATAAAAGTCTAGAAATTTCTTTAATTTTCGAAGCAAAAATTAAACACAAAAAGCCTCTTTTATTTTCTAAGCAAAAAGTAAAATTCCAATGAATTTCGTTAAATTTCTAAGCAATAAATAAAACTAAAAAGAAAAACTCCTAATTTCTAAGCAAAAATAAAGATACAAAATTAACCTTTAAAAATTAAAACTCCAAAAATAACTTTACTTTCATGAAGTTTAATTTTTTAGAAAAAGAAATAGCTCAAAAATATTTTTTTATCTTCAAAGCAAAAAGTAAAATCCCTAAAATAACTTTTATTTACCAGTCGAAAAATAAAACCAAACAAAATTTTTTCGGTCAAAAAATATAACTCAAAAAATAACTTATTTATATTATTTATAAGAAATTTAATTTTATAAGAAATTTCATTAAAAAAAATTAACTTTATTTTCACATAAAAAACTAAATCCAAAAAATTACTTATTTTAAGAAAAAGAAATAATAATAGTATCCAATTAAACAATAACTTTCATTTTCTAAGCAACAGGCTCATCAAATAACTTGTCTAAACAAGTTTGTTAATATAACACAGTGCTACCAAAAAGAATGAAGTCGAAATACCTGGGAGGTGATGTTTTTTTTTCTTGTAGGTCTTATCGAGTAGAACGAGAATGCAATTTTGGAATTTGTCAAACACCCCCAAAATCTCGACTTAACCTTAAAAACCCGATTTTTCGTGCTTTTGCGCACTTCTTAGCCCATATCTTAGCTAATTAACAACCGATTTTCATTCCAAGAACGGTTTAAGAAAGAAGAAACTCGGCGAAATCAGAATTGGAAACCAAATGCCTTTCCGTTGATTTTGATTTACAAGGAAAGAATTCTTCCTCTACTAAATATGTTTCACCAGCATCAATGGACTCACTTTTTGTAGACACTTCGGCATTTAAGTATTTTGGTTTTGTAACCGTAACAACATTCGCATACTTTACGTTTTTCCGCGATTTAAAATTGTGACCTGAAACGTTTGTTTTGCAAAAATAGCAATCGTCTTGTTTATGATATGCCTGATGATGCCAAGTCATAGGCACAGAAAAGGGCAAAGTAATTGGTTGTTGAACTTTAAATTTTTTTAATGTTGTGCAGCAATATTCACAAATAAATTCTAGCTCGTACCAGCGACTCGCACTATAAAACCTTTCGAAAATCGTGTTATATATTTTTACAACACCAATATTATTTTTAAAATCACGCTGATGACTCGTATCCGTAAATAAGCCACAAATGTAGCAAAACTTATTACGCTTCTCGCACATTTTAGTTTTACTTTACCACGATTTTTATCCAATTTAACAGCAAACACAACAAAAGATAAACAACACGTGCACTTCAGTATAACGGAAATTTATAAAGACTTCAAAATTGAGTAAAAACTCAAAAATTAAGTGATAATTTCCTTGGGAACAACAGAAGCAAATTTTTGTAAAAATTTCGTTCCTATAACAAGTAAAATAACTCAGTCACTTTTTGGGCGATTTTTTAAAAGAAACATTTGTTGAACTCGATATTAAACTTACTTTTTGAACGTAATCAAAACTCATTTTGTGTTTTTATAAAATAGTGTGTGAAAATATCGCCAAATTCAAAAAAAGAAGAAACAGGGTAGCTAATTTAAGTTTGTTGGGCAAAAATAAGTAAATTTCTTTATTAAGACATCTATATATTTTTCAAAAGGCCTGAGTTTCTTCTTTCTTAAACTGTTCTTAGAATGAAAATCGGTTATTAATTAGCTAAGATATGGGCTAAGAAGTGCGCAAAAGCACGAAAAGTCGGGTTTTTAAGGTTAAGTCGAGATTTTGGGGGTGTTTGACAAATTCCAAAATTGGATTCTCATTCTACTCGATAAGACCTACAAGAAAAATAACATCACTTCCCAGGTATTTTTGATTGTCACACTGTGTAATTTAATCAAATAAAAGTTAATACAACTGAGGCTGGGGCCTGTAGCAAGGATCATGTTGGTGAGCCTCGTATGCCGGCTGCACTTCCCTCACCCTATGATTTTCCTTATTTCAATTTGAAATTTTGAAATCCAGTCGTTATTTGTGGTCACTAATTTATTTTATTTGAAAGAATGCCGTCACGGCTTAGTAATTACTTAGTTAATTTAGTCAAATTTATTAAGAGCGATTTTATTAAAAAAATAACCTAAACAGTAAGAAATGTGCTCATTTACTAATTTTAGAATATCCCAAATGACATCTGATTCAACTACTCCATATAAATATTTTCTTGGTGCTCTCTTACTTTGTTCTAACGTTCTAACTAAAGTAAAACAAGAAAAACAGAAATCCCACCCATCCAACTATCTATTTAATTTCGCTGAATAAATTCATCTGGTATGAAAGAAACCCCAAATATACAAACAAAAGTAATGTGTGGGCGTAAATAGTACAGCGATGCCAAATAATTTAGTGAAAAAACGAAATATAGAAATGCATAGAAAATCAATAAGGATCAACGAGGATTTTAAGCTTTTAACGAGTATTTATGTAAGTGCAGTGCCATTGGTTTACATTCACAAATCCAGCAACAAACTACGAACTATCCGCACTAACGACAGTCGATTTGGCGCTGCAACTGTTGGGGATGTATGTATGTAACTCAAATAATGATTGCAGTCTACCCGAACCAAAACCAGTAGACCAAGAGAACAACAATAATAGCAATCAGAAAGCTCCCATTTTACTTGGAGACACTCGAAATTTCACGAGTACTTCCAAGTTTAGTTTTCATTGCAATGGTTTGCGTGGGCGGTGGGCTGAGATTAAGGGAAGTATTTTTCATAAAATGCGCGCATATTATATATATAATCTTTACATACATACATATATAGTTAGTTAAAAGAATGTAAGCATGTGACGCTATTCAGTGTTTGCTGGAAAGAGACTTTTTATACCTTCCATAAAGCAGAAATTGTAAGAGAAATATGAGGCGAATCAGCAGCACAACGATCTGCGTCCATTGAGCCACGCCCGTTTGTCTGTTCATTTGAACGCAAACTAGTCACTCAATTATATATATTTTGCTATCATGCAACTGATTGTTCAGATATGAGATTTTGTTTAAAACCTCCCCGACCAAAAACGTCTCACAAATATCATGTGACATTCAGAGCCGTCGCAAAACTCAAGGTCCCTCAATTGCTTTCGTGGTTCAAACGCTTCTCTAAAATTTTAGGAGAAGTTTGACAAAACATCGAAAATGTAAGCGACAAATTATTGTTATATTTTTTAATTGACAATCACTCAAAATCTACCAGTGTTATATAAAACTACTACATAGTAAAAGCATTTCGCACAACACATTACAAAGTTATAAAAACTGTTATGTTTCTGTTATACATACATACTTTCGGGTTTTAGTTTAAAACTATTGGCGCATAATCGTAGTTCAGATAAAGATAGTCCTAAATAAATTAGTGTACACTTTAACTAAAAGTGTACTTTATCTTAATTATAGTCGAGTTCGAGTAGGTTTTTTACTTAGAGTCAGCTCTAAAGTTAGGGCGAGGAAAAGCTGCTAAATTAAACAGAATTTCAACTTCTGTGTTTTCGTAGCGCATTAGTTGTGATTTTAATTACAAAAACAGTGAATATGCCGTATTTAAAGAAACTTAAGCTGGTTTAGGGTCGTTTTCTCATTAAGAGTTTAATCAGAACATAACCAAAGGTTTAATTTCAGTTTAATTTCCACCAAGTTCGGTTAGTATCTTCTCTCAAAAATATTGCCGGTTAAGCTGACGATAGGTCGAGGTTTTGATCAGTTTTCAAAAATATCTAAGGAAAGATTTCATTCGTGCGATTAAAAGAAAATTTTTATAGCTGCTATAGGCTTGAATTAGTTTTTTCAAAATCAGTTTTCAATTGAAATTTTAAATTTTCAATAAACGTATTTTAAATTATTATGTATGTAGGCTTATAAGCTCCCGCAAACAGTCTTTTAACTCATACAATTATTTTACATTTTTCTAATTAAACTTGATCCTAATCCTTTTTCTCATAACAATGCTACTTTTTTAACAAAAATAAGGAAATTCACTTTTTCAATGAAAACCATAAGAAATATCCAACATGCTGCGACATGCTGCACCAACTGGGCCAGTTTTATGTAGTAATAGACATCAAAAATAAATTTCCCTACCTCAAAAACTGAAAATTAAAATATTATCTAATCGATTTTTCTCAATTTTTCCTGTATAAAGGGTATTTTAAAAATCACCAACTCTGAATATGTATATATTTATAAAAAAAAAACAGATCTAAGTATGTGCTAAAAATCCCATAGCAATAACTTTGTTTGGGGTATTCCGTTGTCACACGTGGAATAATTGTATACAAAATTTGATCAGTGTTTAGGCATTTTAATAATATAATCTAACGATTTCTGGGTTCGTTAAAGTTATGGACAAACCAAGCCTTCAATTAATTTTTGTATTAAAAAAGAAGAAAAACTTGAAAAGATATTATTTGTTTTTCAAGAAATGTATTGTTAAAACTCAGGGTTAGCCACTTTCAAGAACGTTATTTTTTATTATTTTCGCTGCATTAATTCGGGAACTAGTCTAACTGTCAGATTTAAAAAACTTTTGATGCAGAAGTGTAGGACAGACTGTCTGCTCTTCTTCTAGTCAAATCAACAGGATAAATTCATAATATGTGCAGACTGCCTGCCATGGTGTCAAGCCATTCAATCGACAAAGAATTCATCGAAATAAATTACCGCTATAAAGCAGATCATCATTCAGCTCGAGAGAATAACCAAATTGATTTGGGTTCGAGGCCCTGCTGATATCAATGGAAACGCGTGCGCAAGCAAACCGGCCAGAATAGGTATACAAATTCCACTTTTTACTTTCGTGCCGTTCTCAAGCAAACCTGCGACCAAGTTATTGCCATACATATAAGACCCGCAATCCTGATGCTGTCCTGCAACGAAAACAACAGCTATTAGCAAATGCTGCATCCGCCTTAGGTTAGGTCGAACTAGCCCAACTCACTTTGATTTGTTGGAAAACGAGTCTCAGCTAATATGCCAACTTTGCTACAATGAGTCCTCAACTACAATCCATATCCGCAAAAACTGCCCCCTTCTTGCATATTCTAAATATTCCTGTAACCCGAACGTCAACCCATTAAAAATACTAACTCATCCAAATTTAAAAAAAATATTAAACTGATATTTGACTTTTGCAAAAAAATACACTTCTTTAAATGAAATTAATAATATATATACTATATGCGGATCTTGGGTAGTTAGAGCTTAATTATTTATAATTTAAATTGTAATTAATTGAAATAAATCATTAAAAAAAAAAATAGTAATGATTTCATTAAAATTCTTTAGCACTAATAAAATTTTTTGTACAATTGTTCCACCCTTGATGATAGAATCCCCCATCTGTACATATATTGATAAAATTTTTTGTCTGTGAACAATTATTGAATTTATTCGTGGAATCCATTTTGTTTTTCATTTAATTCATTGGGCTTTGATTAGACTTCGTTATCACTTTTCTTGTACATATGCTGGTATGCGTATTGCTAGAGCTATTTTCGACCAACAGTAAATAGTTGTATTGAACAATTTTTGAATATAACTAATACGAATTTGGAAAATTTTTATAAGTAACAGATAACCGGTTTCGGAAGAAATGCGAATAATCGAACACCCTAATACTCATACAAGTGCGCCCCCCGTATGTACCAATATAAATACATACATATATGATGTGGATATATTGTAACTTGGTGATGAGTTTTGTCAGCAGCGAACGGGAATCAACATCGACAGCATCATCGTGGCTGCAATTGAAGTGCCGCTTACTGTTGCAGTTAGATGCGCCACTGACGTCATTGGCTTCAAAAGTTTTTTATTGTCTATGACTGGGTGATCATTTCCACTGACTAGGCAGCGTTTATCACGTTGTTGCAACATGCTAATTGGCTCTTGAAAGTCAACCAACAAATATCATCTGTCCCTCCCAGAACTGTACATTGCTATGGCGTTGCTCGAACAAAAAAAAAACATGAATGAAAAACCGACAAAAATAGCAAAGTTGGTAAAACGAAATTTTTTTAATAAAATAATACCGTTTCCGCACTACAGAGCAACAAGCTTTCTAGTCGAGTTTTCATTCAAATTTTTTTTTTTTAGCTATAGTGGATTTTTAAATTTTTTTCATTCTATCTGTGGTTCTTTTGCATGACCGAAAGTTTTGTAGAGAAACTTTACTTTTGCAACAGCCACCACCTCTGCCTGTGATGGAATTACATTCCTCAGTTAACTAACCAAAGAGCAGCAGAGTAACCAAATCAAACCACTGCCAGATCCACAACAAAGCTAGCGAACATTTTAATTACTTTGACATTCCGAGGTAAGCATATTTGGTATGTCCATGTGTGGTTGCAGCTAAATATAGCGCCATGTCCTGTTATTAAGCTTTAGCTTTTTGAACATGCAATACTTCCACGCCCACAACCCGCAACACCACAACCCGAAAGGCACTTTCTGCTACTAACCAGAGAGCAGAGTCTAGTTGTGATATCGCTAGGCATGACGAGACTTATCGTTGACAATCGGTGCGGATTTACGCAAAGTTTCAACACAACAGTTATGAAACAATTTTGTAATGGTCATAGGCGGCTTGTCTGGGTGTGTTAAAGTTTATTCACTTGCAGTCAGCGTGATTGCAAATAATTATTTTCAACACACACTCCGATTATTTCAGAGCGACACTTTAAATGAGTATCACATCGGTACTTTCGATCCGATATCGTGTCTCTACACAGAACAAGTCCTCAATATTTATTTGTCGAATTTCTTTAACTCTTAACTGTTAACTGTCACTGTTACGGCGAACTGATAAAAATTAATTTTAGTTTTGTTTATTTATTTATTTGTAAAGTCATTGAAAAAACAAATTTTTGCAGACTAAGTATATTAAGCTAATGTACAATAGTAATTTCTAAGATAAAAAACAGATCTAAGATGGTGGATTAAAATGGCAAAAGGCCACGTAAAATCAGCACCTGAAGAAATGAAAAACGAATGTAATTCAGCACATGCATTAGAAATAGGAGCATTCATATCATAATTAGTGCTCGAGAAACCAATTTTGAAGAATTCAAACTGTCGAAGGTGATTGTATGGAATATTTAACTGAATTTTATCTAGAAGTAAAGGGCAATCAATAGTCCCAGTAATGATTCTAATAACAAATGATCACGATAAATGGATATTCTGCTTTCAAGTGTATGCAACAAGCATCGAAATCTGTGCGATGGTAAGGATTCAAAAGTTGAAAAGTTTAAAGATCGGTGCGCAAATCATAAAATAGATTTCAGTACTCTCTCAAGGCGATTGGAGACACCTATTTGGTATGGTCTCTAGATAACAGCGGCATACTCTAATCTCGATATAGAATGGGACTTTTTTTAGGACAATATCGGTATTAGCTCAGGGGTGAATTGGGCGACCAGTTCACGTCTGGACTAGTTCGGTACTACGAGTTCCGAAAAAGTGCCGCCTTTTAAAACTCAAAAAAACTTTGTTTCTTTTAATTTTTATACAATAATTCTTATCAAAGTAATGATGACTTCTTCAATACTCAACCGTCAAACAAAGTATCTTTAATTTAAACATATAACAAAAATTAAATGTTATAACTTTTGCTCCCTTTTTCTTTACAATTTTACAGGCGAATTCGGTCTATGAAACACACTGTAAGGACTGTTTTTTTTTATATTCTGTGCTTGTTGTGGTTTTGTGAAGAGACTGCGGTTAAAATACTGAAAAAGTCTAGAAACGAGGTGAAGAGATCTGATGTTATTCGAAATATCAGCTATAACTTCTACTAATTTGACTCTTGTTGTTTCTTTTTCGAATTGTTTTGAAATAAAAAAACTCTCCTTCAGCTCAAAAATTAACGTTGACATAAATACATTAGTAAATCTGAGCAAAACATTACATACATCAAGTCGAATGGTTATGTTCCTGTATATCTATATCAGTGTACTTGATTGAAAGATCCGCTGAGATTCCAACAGAACTTGCTAACTTATTCGCTGACTTCTTACACTTAAACTTTGTACATAAAGATAAAGAATATATAAGGAACTTTTCTCAAGATATTGACCAACATTATCTTTCCAAGCTATAACTAAGGGCATATAATTATTAGTCCCATTCCTTCCGTAGAAAGAATAAGTTCTTTTCTGAGCTATTGAAAAACTGTCCAGCTAGAGCTGAAAAACTATCGATGGGACTAAGGATAGAATCGATGTCGATAGTTTTCACGGACAGCTATTATTCAGTAATAGCAAAGATTGCGCGGAGAAATGTAAGTTTAAAATTTTTGGGGTTTTATTGTTTTTTATATAGTTTTATTCCTTTTTTATTAGATATGAATTAGATAGCCCCAAGAGCCAGAGCAGAGCTGCGCAGTAACTGTCGCATAATTTAAAAAGATGCAAAAGAAATAACCAGAATGTTGTAGGAAAGTAATATAGAACTGCGGGAAATGCATAAGATCTATTTTATCATCTGAAGCTCGCGCCTTCGTAAAGAGCTGTGACAAATATTAGCAACATTTTTGGAAAAGGAGCGGAGATACTGCTTGAATAGCAAAACCGTAGCAATTTTGATGTCCTTTTCAATAAAAGTTCAGTATCAATATGCCTCCAAAAAAAATTTAAAAAAAGTTGCTTACATTTTTTCGCGTTCATGGCTCGACATCAAAAAAGTCATTGCTTTATTTTTGTTCACATTCTGACCTTTAGGCAAACCCCCTAGGTATCGTTTCATGTGAATTTTGAGGTTTGTACTTGATTTACGTCAATATACTATACCTGACTCCTAATGAAAGCATTTTTATATTTGGTGTTGCAATTATGTTGTGCTTCTTTTTTGCACATTATAACGAAATGTCATTGAATTGGCTGATATGACGGTGATGAAGACAATGGGAAAAACGTGAGTGTTTATTAGTGAAAAAGTGCAAATATATTGCAATTGTCTTTCCAAAACTGGTAATGGGTAATTGGAGTTGCCAAACCTTTGCGTGAAAAAATTGAAGTATCTATATATATAAAAGAAAGTCGTGTTAGTTACACCACTTATAACTCAAGAACGGCTGAACCGATTTGGCTGAAAATTGGTGGGGAGGTAGCTTAGAACCAGGGGCAGGTTATAAGATACTTTTTATCCCGTTACCGTGGGACGACAAAAAAACGGTAAATTTGATTTTTTTTCTTCGCCCTTCATATATTTTGCTTTTGCTTTTTTGTATGAAAATCAAAATTTACATGTACTCTGGCGGCGAAAGGTAATATCGATGTAAATTGTAGTGACATCTAGCGGAGAAGGGCAATATCCATGTAATTGGTGTGAATTGCCAATATTAACATGTATTTTGTTTACTTTTACGAATTTTGTTGGGTGAAAAATTGACAGTTAGAAATTTAGAAGTTTACCGGTTTTTGTGTTTGTTTCGAGTGTCTATAAATATTGTGCCGATATTATTATCATTAAAATGCCGCGTCCAAGACGATCAAATCTTCCCCGAAAAAGCCGTAATGCAACTAGGATGCAAAACGTTGCGAATGAAAGGACTGAAGAAGTACAAGAAATTGCACGCGAAGAGCGCCGCTTTAGTATGGCTCGACTTCGTGCTTCTCAATCACAAGAGCAAAGCGAGGCAGTCCGTGCAAAGGCTCGGTTGGCTATGAGAAATCATCGAGCAAACCTAAGAGATCAACATCTTGATAATTTTCGACGCACAAGGAGAAATTTATCAAGTACTGATTTGAATCGAGCAGCGTTTCGATATGATTGCAGCACTGATTACTGCTTGCATACTAGCGTTCGCATTGGGCCAATGGATGTGGTTTGCGAGTATTGAAGTTTTCCGGAGAAACGCCAAGATTGTGCTGCCTTAATGGGAAAGTGAAATTGCCATTATTGACTCCCCCACCTGAGCCATTGCACTCATTGCTACTACATAATTCAGAATGAGGTCATTAGTACACTACATTCGTTCAAATCTATTGACTGTGCAACAAATGCAGATGATGCCACCAACTATCCAATTGAATTTTTAAGCTCCTTGGATGTGCCTGGCTTACCACCGCATAATTTAGGACTAAAGGTTGGCTCCGTAATAATCATGCTTCGAAACATAAACCCACCAAAACTGTGCAACGGAACGCGTTTGGTGGTAAGTAAATTGATGAACAATGTGATTTACGCGACGATACTCAAAGGAAAATTTGAAGGTGAGGAAGCTCTCATTCCGAGGATCCCGATGATCCCAACCGACATGCCGTTTGAGTTTAAACGACTTCAATTTCCGATCCGTCTTGCATTCGCCATGACCATTAACAAATCACAAGGCCAATCCTTGAAAGTTTGTGGTCGAAATCTAGAAAATCCATGTTTTTCCCATGGTCAATTATATGCGGCATGTTCAAGGGTCGGAAGACCAGCTGCGTTATTTGTTCTTGCACATAATAATAAAACTAAAAATATCGTCTATCACAAGGTGCTTCACTGAAGACTGCAGCCTATGCACTAAAATACATGGCCAATAAAGAATCATTACAATAATTGATTTTTGGTACTTACTTATATTTATTATCCTAATAAAAAATTTAAACTCATAAAATCAAGAATCTGCTCATTTATTGCTTCTAAGGCGGAGCAATGTTCGCCGGGTCAGCTAGTTTTACAATAATTTACAAACACGATACATTTAAAAAAAAGGCGGGTTATTTTTAAAAAAGCTTCTTATGAATCTTCACTATTTTTGTGCGTCTTCCAAAAACCACAAACAAAATTAGAATAACAAATAAAAATGGTTCATATTAAAAAAATCGTTAAATATACTATTGGGAATTATAATTTGAGTTCTTCTGAAAACAAAGAGAGTTTGCCGATTAAAAAATATTGATTTTCAAGGATTTTATACCATTTCTACGGAAAATGGTTGTTCACCTTTTATGTAAACCGCATGGAGAGCTTTGAGCGTTCTATAAATATTTATATAAAGATATCATTAAAAATGCGATTTCCCTTACTTTTGGACCACCCGAATGTGCATACAACTCAATTGTGATAGAATATATAGTATATTACCTGCTTCTAACTATCGGTGCATTTGTGTCGCTGAATTGAGTTGCTTTCTCTACACCGTTGCGGATGTTACTTATCTTCTTTTTTTCTTCCATACTAATGAATTCATTGTCCATAGCCCAGAGGCGCACACTCTGGAGGTACTTCATTAAAATTTGTGAAATGTTGACAAGAAATAAACTGCCACTCAAAACGAGACACCCCCACGTCAAAAGCTCATACCTCAAATACTACATTGAAAAAGTTACTGTAGCAAAAGTAGAGTGCAGAAAGAAACATATGTACGTGCTCGAGAAAGCAACAACTGACAAAAATGTTGCGAAAAAATTCTATGCAAATCTTAAAATGTTGACTACGAGTACAACAACTAGCAAACTATAACAAGCGAGCGAATGCGTTCAGCCAAGCACGAATTCGTGGGGGCGGACACCCTCAAGTGCACTCGAGTCACAGCCTCTACAACAACTGAGAACCAAACACACACACACAAACACACACACCCATACATATACAGCTGAATGCATGCATTTGGCGTTTGATCTTAGAAAAACACATTTTATGTCAACACAATAAACTAAAGGCATCTCTGGGCTCTTGCCCAACTACCGGAATCAACTGTCAGTTGCAGTACGTGCCGAAGCTCCCTGACTGCCAAACATGACACATGTAATTCCAATGGACCCAGCAGCAGCAGCAGCTGTTTGTTTATCTGTAGTCTATACGTAGAGCCAGTGTTCGTTTGCGAGTGGGGGATTTAGTAAAGGGACCGAAGAGTGTCACCGAGCGCACCGGTTAATGAAAAGGCCACTTATAAAGCACTTTGCCTCACATGCGCTATGCCTGTCTATTGTGACTGGTCGCGTGAGAGGGTACGTGTGCGTGCATGTGTGTGTATTATTTTTTTTTTGCCATTTACATTACGCCACGCTCATTTATCCACACGGATGCAAATGTTATATCTATGTTTATTCATGCCATTTACAACATGTAATTACATTAAGTGTAGGCGCATAATTATTTATTCAAACCCAACGAGCCGCACTCGGCACTGAACTTAAAAAAAAAATTAAAACTAAACTAAACTAACTAAAAGCAAAACGGAATTGGTAGAGATGAGGAATATTTTGTTATCCAACATACAGCAAGCCTATTTGCATAACTACATATGGGGCGCTAACCGCAAAAAAAAACGTACATATTTGAAATATTTTCCAAATCTAAGTTTTATTGCACAAATGTTCCTAAAGCATCTAGATATATTTATGTATAAAAAATAAATTTTTGAAAAAAAAATTTCGTTTACGGGTTTTTCGCGGTGATGGCTCGTTATGTGCATATGTACAATAAAATCCTTTTATCCTACCACCGCAGCACTTTTGATTCCATCCAAATGCGGCATTATGTGGCATAGCTTAGAAAATATTTTTGTAATGGTTGCTCTGGTAGAGAAACACAATAGGAGGGGGGATCGTAAAAAACTTAGCGAACATTCGGTTTGATTTTGAACATCATAGTGAGGAGTTATTTATTATTAATTAACTAGGTAAAAAATAAAATACAAGCTTAGAGGAAACAGATTACTTTTCAGAGGAAAGAAAATCAATATATTATATATATTAGCACGTCCTTCGGAGTTATATTACAAATTGTTTTCCATAATGGCATATAATAAACTTAGGCCCACTTGCAAGAAATCCAGAGTTAAATTTATATATAAAGAGATAAGTAACTCAGAGTTAAATTTGTACTTTCATAACCCAGACATTGTCTTGCATCAAATAAATACACTAAGCCGAGTTTTGTACTTTTCTTTTCTGAATTTTTTTTTTAAATTTGATAAATTTATTGAATTTTAAAATCGATATAATTTTTGCAGTTCTAGTACCACGACGAAATTCGTTTCAAATTGTTTCGTTTATTTCAAAAAAATTTATTTATTTTTTTTATTTTTTTATGACAGAGTGTCATAAACTTATAAATTTAAACCTGATTAATAACTAGGTTAAATATTTATGTTTTTAGCTTTGAGTTGGTGAAAATTTATCAATTTAAGCGGTAAACTCTGAGTTCAATAGATAACCTGATTTCTCGCAAGTGGGCCTTAGCTACTTTCCAAAAAGTAATGTAAAATCGGAAGACAACTGATTGTTTTCTAAAATTTACCTAAATTTTTGCAATCCATTTCCAAATCATATTGTTACTTTGAAGCGTAGCATAAATGATTTTTCTATATAAATAAATATGAGGTACAACAGTATTGTATTTAATAACAATAAGCATATTGCGAAACAATTATTACACTAAACACAATAAAACCTCTTCAATTCATATTCCAGCAATTTCTTCTGAACATGTGTTATTTTACCTAAAAGCTTTAAAGTAAGTAAAGTGATTTAATTCCGTCAAGTTTTCTTTAAAAAATTTCTCAGCTTGAAGAAATGGTTTGAAAAAATTGTTACTAAGCAATTGAAATATTCGATCATTTCAATAAACTCTCAGCACGGGTTTTGTAAAGGCAAATCTACTGTTACCAATTTGTTAAAATTCACAACTCATGTTTCCAATGGGTTTAGAGAAAATACTATAAGAAATGTTATATTCACAAACTTCAGTAAAGCATTTGACAAAGTCATCCCTTACTCATCCGTAAGTAAACACGATCTACTTAGGTTGCCACCCTCTATCCTTCGTTGGATTTCTCCTACCTATACGATCGAACTCAAATTGTGATATTTCAAAATACTTCCTTTAATGCCATTGATGTTACTTCGCGAGTTAGTTAAAAAAAAATTTAATCTTAAAAAATTTAAATATATGAACATCTCATGAAGTACTAAATATTCAATCAGATTATTACAAAATCAACAACTAGTATACTCTGGATCAGGTAAATGATTTTGTTACTTGCGGGTTATAATGGATTATAAGGGTAGAGGTGCATTTGCATTTGCGATGGCTAAAAGAATTCTAGAACCCATTTGTAAATAAACTTTTTAACACCAGTAGTAAGGCTAATACAAGAATATGGTTCGATAGTTTGGAACTCAATTTTTATTTTTTTCGCTAAGAGATTTTCGATGGAATTCTCCATTTAATCTTTCGCATTGTACTAATCGTTTGACACAAATAAATCTTCCTACTTTTTTCAGCCACAGAAAAATCCAGGGCATAATTTTTCATGGCTAAATTATTCACCGGTTCGATTGCAAGTATATTTCTTATTGCGGAAGTTAAACTTAATGTTACTTCTCCAATCTCAATATTATATTATAGGTAATTAAAACAGTGTGAGACCAATTTCTAATCTCATTAATTTTTCTGATGTTTGTGTCAAGATTTTAGCTGGCTTTCCAACATCTTCGCACTCGCTTTTCTCCATAAAGAAAAGCTGTACTGTTGTTTACTCAATAATTGATTAACGACGGTATAATATTCTCGAATTTTATGAATTTTTGTATCAGGTGATGAAGCCTTTTACTTTTTAGATCTCGGCGCTTAGCTAGCTCTTGCCTTTCGACAACTCGGCACCAAAAAAAAAAATCAAAAATAGGATTCTTGTGTCATGCGCACCCCGCCCCTCGTGTTGGTAACGTGGTAGGGGGGTAACAGTTGTATTTATTATTATTATTATTATTCCAAATGTCTGTCACATCTATAAATGTCTGTATACATAGAATATGGACGTTTGTTCCGCTTTACTGTTTGGTGGGGCCAGAAATAGAGGGACTGACAGGGTAATTCTAGGAACAGTAATTCGTCTCCATATAATCTTTCAAAAGGCAAAGAACTTTTGGAAGCCAATTGTTTATCCCGGTCAGAAACCAGTACTTAGTGCAATGAATGCTACGTTGCAACTTTTGTACGTTTTCCATGCAAACGATTTTCAATTGAAGTACCACAATATTAGGCGAATTTCACAAAAAAATTTATGAAAAAATTAAAAATGAAAATGGTAAGAAACCATAGTAGTTTTTAGGTGTTAAAAAAAGAGCAATCGGTGTTAATAATCGCGAAAAATATATAGGAACCAAACAATTTCGAAAACAGTAAATAGCTATAACTTCTAAAGTATTTCAAATTTCGAAAGATCGTTATTCTTATATTTTTTTTGTATCGTGGTGAGTCAGAAAAATTAATGCCACAAAAAACGCTCAATCTTCGAAAAAATGTTGGTCCACCTGAAACGCACCGTGAATTTTCAGAAATTGGAAGTGGATATATGTATCTGCGAAACCTCGTTACTAAACTGTAACACATTCCGGTGTACGTTTTGAACTTAATAAGTATAATTTTGAAAGTTTTTGAAATCCCATAAAAACAACGCCCACCTCGAAAATAACGGTAATTTACAAGAATCCAAAAAATACGATATTTCAGGAATTTGTAAATCTATTAATTTTTTACAAATTTTAAAAACTTCTTCATTTGAGATTACTCAAAAAATGCAATTAGGAAAATGACAACTTTTAAATTATTGTTACAATCTCTCGAATGGCGTAATTTCCTCTTTTTTTTTTTGAAATTAAGATTACTGGAATTGCAATCTTAGATTCCTTAGATGACCGATTAAAGCAATACTAATTTAAAAATATTTCGAAGTGCGATTAAACTAATCGACACCATAAATGTAATCAATTAATTACACATGTACTGTTTCAATATTTTAAGTCCACTGATCGAATTACAGATACAAGATACGTACATATGTATGTATGTACTCGTAGTTCCTGGTTGTGCCTGTTTATGATATGAATTCTGAATTTCTTTAAATAGCAAATTAACTTAATTAAAAATGTAAATATTCAGATTCTAAAAATCTTGTTTAGCAAAACAGCCAAAATTCACATCAATTACTGGCTCTTCATTATTAATTAACAAAAGAAATTATAAAAAATGTATTCTTTTTCTCATTAAAATCTAATTTGTTAAGTAAATAGCAGTGATTTTTTAATAATATTTGCTCAAACTAGTCTATAGCAATAAATCCTATGCCAAAAAAGATAGTTTTGCAATTAAATCATCGAAGAACTTAGATTACGATGCTATTAATTTAATTTAATTATTCTTAATCCGAATAGATTAATGAGGAATGCAAGTGTCTATTTTGAAAGTGGGATAAGTTCATTTTTGAAAAAAAAACATAAACAAAACTTATTACGAAAAAAGCAAAAAAAAATATTGGGGCAAGTAAATTTTTAATTAAATTTTTTTTTTTTAATAAATGACTCATAAGTATATGCATTAAGAGTTTGAGTGAAATAATTGGAGAAAATTAACTCGTTTCTTCATATACTCAATTACGTATGAATGGACATACTCGTACAAAATTACATAAAAATACACAAACATGTACTATGTATGTATGTATGTAAGTAAAAGCATTACATATTTACTAAGTGAATCATCTGAGTCATATTTATTCTAATGTCTGTTTGTGAAATTGACAGGACAGGGCGGCACAAAAATATTAGCGTAGACACCAAATTGTCTGAGTCTACCAATAAACAAATGGCCTGTGCTAATGGCGTAGGTTTATGGATGTGTGTGTGTGTGTGCATAAATAGACACATATACATATATACTTATGTATGTATGTACATGGATCGCATCTGTAAACAAATAAACATTGGCTCAACTTTGATGTACGGTTTCAAAATTACATTAGAAAATTGGTAGACCATTCTGTGCTCGGTGAATTTTCAATTTTAAACGCTTCATCTGAGAACAGTGATCACACTTCGCCATATGGAAAAATGATGAACTTTCCAGATTTAAACCAGATTTATTGCCAAAGGGAAAGCAACATGGACTGGAAACTGCAAGACTTTGAAATCAAATAGTTTGAGCAAATAATGGAGATTACAAAAAAGGTGCATTACTCACACCGTTCCTGTTCCTCTAACAGAAGATCTTGTCAGATCAATATCACCATACCAGAACTATTTTGCAGATTGCTATTAGAATTTTATTTGATCCAATTGATTTTTGATGTGGTGAAATTAAACGAAAATTTTTGCCATAGGGAAGGAAATGTCTTGCAACTTGTTTGCCTTTTGATTTACCATTGATCGTGGTCGCTTGGATGATATTGGACAGCAATTTTTTTTGCCTCAAATCAGTTTTCATGTTGTCAACACTTTACATATGTATGTATGTACCTAAGTCTTTAGCATTGCTAAGTGTAGGCCTATCGATTAATTACTTACATATTAAATGGCAACTTTAAGACTGATCGGGCTATTCATACGCTAAAGTAACAACAATACCGGATGGAACAATAGTCGCTTTCACAATTTATCACTTCAGTTGTAATTTTTCATAGGCCTGTTGTTATTCTTCAACCAGGAGTAGCTGATTTACTGATAAAAAGGTACGCAAGTCTTCAACAATGAACTGTCGCTCTGCCAATAATTCTCGGTCAGTTATATTAAAGGGGAATTTGTATTTTTTCTTCCATAGGTCGTTGTACCGCTCATTTTTCCAAAGTGATCTATAGGGCACATGCATATACCGAATTCAAATTTCGGCTTTCTTGAGGGCAACGTCATTTTTCCCAAAATGATATTTCAACAAGCATTTAGTTTACACAACGATTAGAAAACAAGTCCAACTCTAATGTATTTCCCTAAGGTAGAAGGAAAGAACGTAGATTACATAGAAGGAGCAATTTCGCCATACCAGAAACCAACTGGATCTTAACAGATTCTAATATCAATCAGCCAAAGCGAAATTAGTTCTGATAAGGTGAAATAAGACAACATTTTCTGTTATTCGACCTGTGGTAGGATGCCTCTACTTTGTAATCTACGTTCTTTGGCTGAAGTTTAAAATGCGATTAGAGAACCTTTCGAAAACTTCAGCATTCACTACAAAAAGAGACTTAGTTCTCGCTATTATAGCTTTTTTAACGTTGAATTATAATTGGTTTCTAATATGAATTTATGAAAAGTCGAAGATTAAAATATGGGTATCAAACGGTTCATCTTGGCGGGTAGGAGTTTCATGCATATATTTTAGAGAGGGTTGCCATATAGGGAAAATATGGGTGCCAAACTGTTTGATTCGCTTAGAAATGGCTTACAGCATATACAGAGTTGCCACCTGCTTGAGAAGTCGAATCTAACTAAATTTATAGGTATATTTTGAAGACGATTGCACTCCTTTTTTGAAATTTAATTAAACGCAAGGATATAAAATATTAAAGTATAAGTATCAAAAAATTCAGAGGGTTGCCACCTGTTAGATGTGCAAAGGGCTATTAATAAATTTCTAGTATAAAAAAATAAAACAAGATAAATACAAAAAATATCATTCACCTTTACCAATACCTATACCAAATATGCTCGGAAAAATATTAAGATTTACGTGAGCTGGACCGAGTTGAAAATACCTGCAACTATATTTTTTTTTTTTATGATTAAAAAATCCACTTAAGTTTAAATGGTATAAATATCAAAAAAATTTGTTTAATTAAAAAATAATTAGTTTGTTGAAAATAATGAAAATCTTAACAACAAAGTACATTTCTTGATACTTTATAAATTTAAATCGATCAAGTTTTAGCTGAGTCATTCAAGTTTTTCTTCAACCAATATTCCAAACAAGTTCAAGAACTAATGATTGCGTTAAAAAAATGTAAATATTTTATTTATGCAGAACTTTAAAGCAGGTTATGCTCTGCGGTGATTTTTCTGGGAACAGACTTTAAAAAGCTTGTTTAGTTAAAAAAAACTGCGTTGCTCTAAACTTCCAAATCGTGCCAGCATAAATAGATGTTAATATTTTTCCAAAGTATTTTGGTTGCGGCCAAGGCGAATTCATATAAGGTGAAGTTGATCAAGCAGCTGATTGAATTCGCTTGGTGAGCGTTAAGTCAAAATGATGTGTTTGTCGTAAATCATTCTGTCATTGTGCGTATATTTTGTTAGTGTAATTTTTTTGTACATATAACACCAGCTGATATGAATTCGCCTTGGTTGCGGCCGTAAAATGTAGTGAGTTTTATAAATCTGCCGGGAAACCAGTACCGATTTTTTTTGCATGTAGAGTGATACACCCTAATACCCATGCATACAGTATATTAATGTGCATACATAGCCATTCACTCAAGATTGTTTAAGAAAATAGCCTACCAAGAATGAAATGAATAAAATTAAAGAAAATAAACAAACTCGTAAAACGGAATCTGCGCAAATATTCGCATAAAACCAGCGACACTCGTATACCACATGTGGCAAGGCATATACAAATTCATATACACACATAAAAACATACATACATACACACTTACACATCTACAGCGCACATTGACTTGCAAATACATTCCATGTGTTTGTTATATCTATGAAATAATATGTATAGAATTTTGAAAAAAGAAATTTTTTGACTTTAGACTTTTTACTTTCAGACCAATCAATTCTGAGCATTAACAGATAAAAATAATATTTTAATGCAACTATTAGCAAAATGTTCTGCTAAATTGCAGCTTTGCATAAATAATCGCTTAAATATTTCACCAGAACATTGTAATTTTAAACTTATCAAGAAAAAAGTGCTAACTCGAGATAAGTTATTTTATCAAATTTCCACAATATTCCTTTTCCATTGTTGCCGCGTATGTACCTAAGCCATAAGCCAATATTTTTTTCGTTTAGATGAGTTTTAGAATATTTCTAGATTGAATGACCAAAGTGTATTAATTAGAATATCTATCAGTTTACAAGAGATTGCTTGCATCGTAGAAGTAAAAGTGCTTGAAATATCACTTGATGCGTAGAATGCGTTGATAGCTGAACCATTCTCGTAAAATAGGCAGTCATAAAGCTACTTTTACTTAGCCAAAACTTCGCGGGCCACATACAGTCTCCCTTGTACATTGTATGTATGTGGTTTGTATTTAAAAAACGCGATAGAATCGTGTCCCTAATGCGAGCATAAGCTAAATCAGCTAATATTGACACAAAACTTTATAAATTATTTGATTTAACATTGCATTTGTTAAATAGAAAAATAAAAATTGCACACTAAATCAATCTACATACTCTTTTCATTTGCCAAATGATGTAGCACAAATAGGCGCCAATTTATTTAGCTTTCAATTTTCTCTAGATACGAAAACTAATTAATCGTCTGTTGGTCATTTGAATGACGCAGCACCGCATATTTGTAAACATTCATCACACCACTCTAACGCAATTTAACTAAAAGGCAGAATTTCAGTAATTCGGAATTTAGAATAACAAGAAAAGAACAAATAGTCTACAACTGGCAAAGGAATTAAACAGACTCTTAACATTTTTTTTATTATTTATTTATTTGGCGCTCACCTCATATACATACATACCTAGCGCTTCTTCTAGAATTTGTGGCGAGCGCCAAGAATTGAATGCCAACTTTTGCTGTTGTTTGCCGAGGGGCGATCGCTACTAGAGAAAACGCCATTTTCTTGATGTAATTTCTTGCTGTTACATACTAAGTACTGCGGCCGGGATTTGAACCCTCTGCCCACCGAATGAAGCGCGCACACCCTACACACTCGGATTCAGCGGCTGACTCTTAACATAACCCAAATGAAAAGAGATGCAAATATGCCCGAAATACATAAAATACGATCTTATATCGCGCAAAATATATTCCTGCCGCCGTAAGGACTTTTTTTATGAACGAAATGGCAAAATTAGCCTCAATTCGGTTGGTTTTTCTGGAACGAAAAATACAAAAAAATAAAAAAATATAGCAAGTGTATTTTCTGGAGACTTTTCTATTGAGTACTTTTTTAATGCCAGCCACCGCCTCCGCTGGGAACTCTTTTACCCAACTCAGTAATTTGTTCGTAGCTTGCAAACTTGATTTTAAATGATCAGAATCTATGTATGAGAAATCTTTTAAAATGTGCAGTTCCCGAACCTTTTGGGTTGCTACTTTTGTTCAATATTTAACTGGATATTCCTTTTAAATTTTATCGGAGTTGCCATCTAGTAGGTGCCATATGAGAAATTTAACCAGGGCTTAAAGTAAAACACTCCAATATAAAATTCGAACGAAATGTATTTGAACAATAACTCTACGTCGTTTTGAGGTTAGAGTAGCCTATCTATTATGTCTTGCAAACATATTTTTGTAAAAATAACAATAAATGATTGATATTTTTTATGCTCGAAATTAAATAGCACACAAAAACATTTCCACCTTGCAACCAATTCCGTGTATTGGTATAAAGCTCACCTGGCATGCAGCCCTGAATAATTGCCCACAACACCTTTTTCAGTTTTAGTTCAGATACTTGCAATTCAAATTCAGAATTTCCGTTTCAATTTCAGAAAATTGCAACGGAAGTTTAGAAAATTACAACTTAAATTCAGAATTTCCATTTTAAATTCAGAAATTACCATTCAGTTTCAGAATTTCTATTTCAAATTCAGAAATTTTCATTCCTAATTCAGAAAGTTACAATTCAAATTCAGAAATTTTAAAATTTTATAGTCACTGCAACTTTCTGAATTTGAAATGAAAATTCTGAAATGGAAGTGTAATTTTCCGAACTTTAATTAGAAATTCTGAATTTGAATTGTAATTTTCTGAATTTGAAGTGAAAATTCTGAGCAGGAAATGGAAATTCTGAACATGAATTATAACTTTTTGAATTTGAATTCCAACTTTCTGAACTAAAACTGAAAGAGGGGTAGAAACTTGCAGCTTAATATTTATTTCCTAAAACTTTGTTTTTTAATTTGTAGTTTTGAACAAAGTTTGTTATAAATTTTGCATAAAATTTAAAGAATAATTTAGAGAATAAACTGTGTTTTAATTGAAAATGAGCTACAACTAAACAAACTCAAAATGAATTAGAGAAAATTTGTCCATATGTGGCGCTTTTATAATTTGTAAGGGAGCATATAAATAAATTTAAAAAATAATTGGTCAAAACTTGTCAGTATGTGGTGGCACTAAATTTATTTATTTATTTAGTATTAATAATCCATAAAGTGATTTCGTTTCATACAGATTACAAAGACCTATATATAAAGACTAAGCAATTAATTGATGGAGTAAGGATATGAAAGAATTATAAATAAATAGAAAGCAATAACTACGTAATTAATTCATTGAGTTAAGAAGAACTTAAGAATAAGTTGAATTCCTTTAAATCGCTGTATATAGGAATAAAAAGGACTTTTTTTTCCTAACCATGAATTGTGTTTAGTATTGTCGGTAATTAACCATTTTCAAATCAAATGCATAGCTACAGAATTTTAAATAGGAATAAACTGAACCACTTTTCATCTCATAAAAATTCTTGTTAAACTTCATTGAACTCCCTGTGTGATAGTTACCCCCCACTAAAGCATCCCAACGCACAGTTGTCACTTTGGCCAACTGCCAACACAACAAACAACCGTTCTTCGCTAGAAATCTACTACGTACTCGGTAGTTGCATATTTGTGTGATTATATTGAAGATATTTATGCGCTTGAAATTTGTGTGTCATATGACTTTTGTTGCCTCAAATTGATTTTCTTCTTTTGTGCTAATAATAAACGCAAATCCTTGTGTGTTCTTTCATTTCCATGTGCCACATATGCATGCACTTAAGTGCTTGAGTAATTCAATAAGTGTAGCAACAATTGCAATGTGGAAAAAACAAACAACAACTGTTGCAAATACTCGTACGTACGTACGTACTACGATAACCGCAATGAAAAGTGTGGAGCGTTCACACAATCGTCCTGCTGAAGTGTCCTCTATGTACTTACATACTTATATTATGCGAGCAGTCGTGCACGTCAACAACAAACCCAGCAACAACCCCAACAACACTAAACTACCAGTAAGAGGCAACAGCAACAGGCAGTACCGAAGAAAAGTCAATCGATCGCCCAGCCATGCCTGACAGTCTGACAGTCTGGCAGTCTGTCACCAAAAGACGTTTGTACTGACTGTGCACATTGGATGGAATATGGCGGATGGCAGATGGCGGATGGCGGATGCGGATTGGGGTTGGCGGATGGGGAGCATTGTGCATGCGAGCATGCAGTGCCATGAAATAATGTAAGTAGTACCTGGGAGCAAGCGAGCGGCTGACAGGATTCGTAAATAACAAATGGCGCAGCAAATGCATTTGTCAATGAAAACGAAGGCAGCAATCACATCAGCATGCAACAATTGAATTGCTTGCATGGGATTTGGTCGTATTCCTTCTCATCTTTCTCGGCATGTGCAGAGTGGTGCTTGTATTATTGCGTTTCTGTTATTTCGCATTCTTTATGTAATTGCAGAAGGAAATTCTTTGTCAACCTGTGCAACGATTATTCGTTTGAGTGCTTGAGTGGGTAGCTACATATAGTATTTTTCAACATCATTTTCAGTTATGAACAATAGTCATGGTGGTTCATTGTTGGTGTAAGACCAGAGAAATGCAAAAAATCGTGCATTGAAAATGCTTTAATTTCAATAATCACTTTTCGGGTATTGTTTGGTGCATCATTAAGTGTGCTAGTGTGGGGGTGTGTGTATGTGAGAATTCTTAGTGAAGTCATTTCTTATAAAAACAAGAAATGCCCAGAGATATACATAGCTGCTGATCATATTGGTTATTTTAGACTAGGTTTGTTTTATTATTAGAGGTACGTAGTCCGAAAGAAGTTGGTTTGACATACGTCTGTCTAGTAGAAGCGTGATCGGCAAAATTTGCACATAGAGTGCCGTTATCAAAATAATTTGAATGCACCTTGGTAGCGACATCATTTTTGTAGTACGCATTGCAAAAACTGTCAGTTTCGTGAAACTATTACAAAGTGCACGTTGTTTTAAAAAATGAGTTCCGCGTACGAGAATCGATTTGAAGCTGTATTTCTTTATCTACACTCTAGAGGGCCGAAAATGTCACGTTTAGCTGCAGCAAAATATATGAAGAAGTCGAAGTCATTCGTAACGAAGTGGACGAATCGGTATTTAGAAGTAAAAAATGTCGACGATTTGCCTGGGCGGGGCCCTGAAAAAAAGATTTCATCAAAGAAGGACAAGAAGATCCTTGATTTGTTTGCGACGAAGCCGGGCTTATCGTTGCGTAAAGCTAAAGAAGTTGTAGAGAAAAGTGTTGTTCAAATATCGGTAGAGACGATTCAAAAACGTTTAGGCGCTAACGACGTCAAATACCGCAGCTCTCTTAAAAAACCGTTGCTCTCATCATCACACGTTGAAAAAAGACTCGCCTGGGCCTGCGCCAATTCAGAACGGAATTGGAATAATGTAATATTCACGGATGAATCTTCATTTTGGGCAAATAGTAACATAAATCGATCTTGGTGTACCGCTAACAATCGATTGCTCCAACGAACTGTTAAACACCCAGTGAAGGTCCATGTTTGGGGATGTTTCTCAGAAAAAGGATTTGGACGCCTTTTCGTGTTTACCAGCAACTTGAATGCGGTTTTGATGAACAAAATTTATCAAACAGCTTTATTACCATCAGCTGCGAAGATGTTCGGGAGAAGAGGACACTCTTGGATTTTGCAAGGAGACAATGACCCCAAACATCACAGTCGAATGTGTGCAGACTGGAAACGGCAAAATGGTGTTGAGGTGTTAGATTGGCCTTCACAGTCGCCTGATGCCAATCCGATAGAAAATGTGTGGGCAATAGTAAAGCAGAAACTCAGAGGAAAAACGATATGGACACCAAAACAGTTGTCAAGACAAATTCGGCTGATTTGGAAACGATTGCCTCGGCAACTTGCTCAGAACTTAGTGCAAAGTATGAGTCGGAGGTGTGAGGCCATAATAGCGAATGGCGGTGACTATACATGTTATTAAAAGTATTGCGTACAATAAATATTATAAACGTGTAAAATGTTGTTTATTTGAAACGAATCGGACAAATAGTTTCCAAGTTATGGCGATCACGCTTCTACTAGACAGACGTAGAAGAAAGCTTTGTTTCTCATAGCTTTATGATTTCGAGATAAATGAAAAATATCTTTAAAGACAGCGCAATTTTGCACAGTAAATGTACCTAGCTGTTGGTTGCTGAGCAATTCAAATATTTAATCAGCGTTTCTCAAATATTTGCACAAAGCCTAGTTTTTGGGTCATCCTGTAGTTGTTATATTAGATTTTAAAAAGTTTTACCCAAATGTTCTGTAATCAAAAGTGATATTCTTGTTGTTGTTGTAGCGGTTATCACGCCCCGTTAAGAGCGGATTCACCCACCGTCTAGGGGTGGCCCTGGAAACGTGCAGTTTCGACGGCGTTGGACCAGAGGGAGAGAGGGGTTAGATGAGTGGGTTTGACAGGGCATGTGAATAGGTGATTGGTATCGTGCGGAGAGCCTCCACATGCCGGACATGTATTGGATATGTCGGGGTTGATTTTGGATAGGTAGGAGTTAAGCCTGCTACAGTATCCAAATCGTAATTGTGCCAGAGTGACGCGGGACTCACGGGGCAGCGGGGACTCCTCATCTGCTACAGGTCGGGGTTCCGATAACAGCATTTGCCTGGCGAGAGTCAATTGTGGTAGTGACTGTCTCTATGTGGATGTTGGTTAGGACCCGCCGGTACGCCTCCGGATCCAGCGGTTGCGTTATGAGTGGTTGGATCTCGTCCTTTAGTTCTAAAAGATACCTTCTGATGTGCCTTGGGGGTAGCTCCACTTCAAGCAGATGCCTGTTTGGGTGCCCCGGATGGCCTCCTTAACCCCGCCACATGTGAAGGCAAGAGGCGCGCTGTTTTTAGGTAGTTTGTGCAGCCTTCTGGTCACCTTTAGCTTGGCCCTATCCCCCGAAGGATGCAGTATAAATTGTCGGCTAAAATAGCTCGCGCATCTCTTCGGGTCCGACGAGGCACGATCCCCGAATGAAATTTGCCCTCGGTTGTCGCGCTTCGTCGGGTTTGATAAGGACTTCACGGTGGACCAGAGCTTACCAATACCCGTGATTAGGTTGCAGGACTTCAGATGTCCCTCCCACTTGTTCCGCATATTCTTATTCTGCTGGTTAGCCTCCGAATCTCCACGTTCAAATCTTTCATACTAGGGTTTCAGGGAATCGGAGCGGCGAATGTGGTCGCGTTCATTCGCTAGAGCGGCCGCTTCGGCCGGGGAGTTGGAATCCTCCCTGCCGTTTAGATCGGCCTACCCCATAAGTCGTCTGATATTCTTGTGTTTTACTGCGGTGTCTAATTTGAGTTAATCGGATCGTAATATGCACCGCGCCAATTTAATTAAGATTTACAGTGGTTTACCTTAACTACTTATAGCAAGTGTCTCTTAAGTATTTTTATATTAAAAATCAACAATCACAATTTTTTAGCTCATTTTTCATGGAGCAAAGAACCCAAGGCCGCCGTAGCCGATGGGTCCCGGGTTGGTTGGCAATGGCTCACTCTCTTTTGGGCAGCATGAATTACCATATAGAAAACTAAAATTATCATATCTTATGACATAATTAATGACATTATTGCTATCTAGTACGTTTTTTAAAAAATGAAAATGTTTGACTGTAGGAACCTAGGTAACAAAAATATATTTTTAAATAAATTCTCTTACATATAACGATTAAAAATCATTAATTGATCAGATTGAAGGAACAAAAAAATTCCTATGGACATAGCGAACAAGTTGGACACTTTCGTATAGTAGGAACCCCTTGTTACTTCTCTATGTTTATATTATATCGACTATCTTAACTTTGAGTGGAATTTGCAAAGTTGAGAACTCAGAACGCTTTTTAAGGCAATGTTTCATTAACTGCTCCCGAAGATTTATCCCAAAATTTCGTCAATTCTACTAAAAAAAATTAAAATAAACAACTCAACTTCTAGTCAATGACAATTTTATGCTGAGCATCTTTCAACTAGAAATCTAAAGAAACCTTACGCAAACAGCAAGCATTCGTAAAATTAACGACTATGACTCGAAAGTATCGTATTTTTCCGCAAGACAACTTGTCACCACGTCGTAAATGATTTGATACAAAACTCTTTACATTTTTTAAAATATGTCAGCTTTTTATCGTCCCCCTGATTCGGTTTCGTTGCCTGCTCAAAACATAAATTTAGTGGAGGCTCACAGCAGGCAAATGTGAGAGTTTCATATCATATTAGTTCTGTTTTCGTATTCACTATCTAGTAAAACTATTACTAGTTCTTGCTGGTTTTTACTGGATAAATTTCTACTAGCAAGAATTTGTCAGTAAGAAAAACATTAACTTCATTAAAAAGGGTTAAAAATAGAAATAGTGAGTAAATAAATAAACGTACACTAAGTTTATTATGAACATATTGTATACTCGTATCAGCAAGACGCTCAGAATCTGTGTGTTTGCAAGGATAGTCCTGAATCTTTAGCCGAAGTGACTGCAATTAGCAATTGTGAGTCGTTAATTATGAATTATAGCGCCATTTTTTTTATTTAAAGTTTGTATTTTTTAAAATTCGCGCCAAACAAAAATCAGCTGTAACAAAAACTTGCAACTTCTTGCTGGTTTTGCGTTTTCGTACTTTCTTGCATGTTTCTCTCATTGAGAGCAAATTTTGGTTACGCTCAGCAATTTCGTTATTGGCAAGTTACTTGATAGTTTTTTGTTTTTTTTTTTACTCGTTCCCACTACAGTCGGTTCTACGATACCGGAATGACCCGGATCTATATCCGGCCAAGGACTGTCACTTCAGCAGCGTTCCCCAAAATTTTATGGGGAATGTTTTATGCTGTTACAACAACAAAAACATAGTTTTTTACTGGAGAATACGAAAGCATAACCATGTATAATCATTGGTGAAGCTATACTGGCTTTCGATTAGATCAATAGCGTAGAGCATAGCCAGTTGCAAATTTTGAATTTTGTAGTCGTAAAATTTACTTACTTACTGTTCTAGGATATATGAATTCTATATTACCCAAAACAACTGGATTAAATAGATTAAATAGGGCTATCATATACATTTTTTGCATAAAAGTGAAGGAGTTTCGTATATTTTTTTTTTGTTCTGAGAATTAATTTTTCAGGAAAATAAATCATCGACCAAAAATAAAGTTTACTTTTTAAATTTTCAATGAAAAACAAGAAAAAAAAAGCTTCAAGAACCGCGTTTTACTTTCGATAAATAAATATAACTGAAAAAATTAATACTTTTGATGAAAAAAATAAAACTGAAAAAATTATTTCTTAAGTCAAAAATCACAAATTGATCATTATTTCAGAGCGAATAAAAAATATTCCAAAAACGAGTTTTATGTTTGTTCAAAATAGTATAACTATGTATATACATACATAGCATTTAATTCTGAAAAAAAAAAAAGTTTAAAATCTTAAAATATTGATTGAATATCAATTTTTTTTTATTATAATGATTACGATCACTGAAATAAACATAATAATTTTTTAGATGAAAGGTTAGATGTCAAGCATTTGATTTTTGTTAGTTCATGAACTCATTTTATTTTAACTTACTAAAACAATGAAATGTTGATTTCGACTCACTAGAACGGCGATACCCGAGATTGTATCGGACAGAAATCGAAAGTTATAATTTTTATATGAATTGTTCGTTTATACTTTTGCTTAAGGCCAGTTTTTATTTGAAAAGTATTTTTAAAGGTAACAATTTAACAATTGCGTGCTTGCTTTGAAGGCGGAGGATCAGGACCTGGTCTAGAAAGAAGAGATATAAGCAAATGCGATGATCTCTGAAATATCAGCCTTAATATAAACCCATTTGATTGTTGCTGTTTTTCCAATACTTTTCAAATAAAAACAGGTCTTAAAGTCAAAATTTATAGAAATTTTAGATGTGTAAAAGCATCGCCTAAAATACCACCAATTTTTTCATGAATTTTTACACTCCTCCAGTACAAAAAAAAACGCCATGTCTATTAAAAAGGTATAGAGTATTAAACATACATAAATTATTTAGTACACTATCTGAAATTGTAAACCAGCTGAAAAAACATTACTTAGAATAAAGGCACTCACCCTCGACTCGAGGCACACAGCGATCAAATGAACAATCGCGCCGACTTCCAATGCAGCTGCCTTCAACCGCTATGCCACAATCAGCAGGGATTTGCTTAACGCTTATGGTTATTATTGCTGCAATGAGAATATGCAGTAGAATATTGTGTTTGCCCTCCGGCTCGTGGGCCAAAGCACCGTCGTTTTTTGTTTGAATTGTGGGAAAGAGTTGTGCTCAGCGCCGCGCACGTGTCAACGAACACCAACGCCACCAGCTATGCCTGTAAATCGATGAGTTGTGGGCGTTTTTTTTAGGAAGGAGTATACTCGTAAAGTTGTTGCTTTCTTGATTTATTGGGTTTGTTTTAGTTACTCTGCTTGCAGCTATTTGTGATGCACCAAAAAGCAGGCAACTCCCTACTCGACTTTTCGATAAGTTTTCGGTACACACGTCGTGCCGTGCGGGACAAGTGTTTGTGCGTGAGTGTTTTTGTTGTTGTTGTTTTTGTTTTTGTTTACTTGAATACTTAGATTAGTACCTAGACAATAGCCACCTGTACGCGAACACAGTGGATTCAGTTGGGATGTACTCACTTGCTCTGCTAATTTGGTCCGGAAACAGACCAAACTGCCACAAAGTCTGTGTATAGCTCTGCGCTCTACTACTAGCCTAATGGCTCCTTCGGTGATATTTTGCTACTACGACAATTCGTACTTTCGTACGATTTCATTTACGAAGAAAACGAAATAAATTTCCGAGGCCTTTTATTTTCACACCATTAACTGCTGCCCTGACCGTCGTATTTAGTTAATTTGTTTGCTTTCAATTTTTCGACAATTTTAATTATGCTCCTACGGCGTTGCTACGGCTCCGCCTTACATAGACAACACTGTGATTTATTTATTTTTTTGCTGTGCTTATTATTACTGTTTTCTTTTGTCTTTGTAATTTACGTACTTTGTTCAACTAAACTTAAGTTTTTAGGTTTAGTAAAATTTGCGCGTTTAACACCGGAAATTACTGTCAAGTGAGCTTTCACTGCCTTTTTTTGGATACACTTCTTCTGCGCCAGCTATTTTCTTAAGTCATGTCTTGTCCCTGAAACACATTTGATGCATTTAATTTGAAATTTGTTGTACGCACTTTTTTCTTTTATTAATCAAGTAAATATTTATTGTAAAAACGAATCATCTTAAAAAATGTTCGCTTCATGGAGGTCTTTGTATAGACGTTTTTTGATTATATTCTGAAAAGCAAATGGAAGTTGTTTAATAAAATAACTGTTAAGATCTTTGTATATTTTGTTTGTGTGAAAAAAGAAATATTCGTTGCTCATACGTCATATAAAACATCGAGCCATTGAGTGAAATTTTTTGTCATTCGCGCGAACTACTACGTAGTTTTTTTTATTTCACTCACTTTATTTTTTAAACAAGAGCCAATTAATTTTACGTTATTGTAATTTTGTATTGTATATTGACTTCCCAAATACCTTTGGGAGATGAGAAGCTCGAATTTTCTAGTACTCAAAATAATGTTGAAACAGATAAAGTGAAATACACGTTAAGACGCCATGCTAAGGCCGATCAAGCGTCAACGTACTGTCAAAAATTCACATGCCCACCCTACAATAACGCAGCGCTAGCACCGAGCAAATGGAAATTTCAATTTTGACAGCGCGTTACGTCCTGAAGTTCGTTGCTTGAGACAGAAATTGAAAAACGCCACGCGTGACGCCCCAATTCAGGTACCATAATAAGAAATTATTTCCTAAGGAAGAGCGTGTTGAAAAAAATTTAATGCTTAATACACAATAGGAGTAAAACTATAAATATTTCTTAATCAGAGAGGTGAGATTCGCCTTTTTCACCCCCTAGCTGAACGTAGACCGTAACTAATAAGAGAGGAGTAGGGGTGCAAATATATGCGAATTTCGCTTCAATGAAAATGGAAAGCTACACGTTCAATATTTTTATTTCATTATGTACTGCCGTATTGCGGATTTATATCGCGAAACATTCTACATGTACAATATTAATTGATAGATTTATGATCCGCGATCCTAATTGCAAAAAAATTTTAAATATACTTTATGGTGTATGCTAAATGTTCAATGAATATCGCAACACTGAATCGCCGTCAATGAATATTGAACGTGTAGCAGGTGCCAATACAATTTCTTCGTTTCCTGCAATCAACTCCCCGTCCTAACGCGCTGTCAAAATCGGATTTTCTAACCACTAGCCTTGCTGCCGCTTTACAGCTTACGCACAATACCGGCGAACGGCGAATTTTTCGTCGCGAATGTTCGCTTTGAAAAGTAAAGCACATTAACTTATATGAGAATGCGCACAATCAAAGCGAATAATGACTTTCGCCCGTCGCCCGTTCGCGGCGATAGATTTATTGCTATTGCCGACGACAGCGGTTACGGCGAAATCAAATCATTGTCACCGCATTGCATTATTATTTCAATGTTCCTAAATGATATGAAATGTTATTAATTTAATAATAATAATATTATTATGTGCAAAGTGTGGTTTAAAGTCAAATAATTTATATGGCTTCGTTCTTTTTTTTAGCATATCTGTTTTATATTATTTCGCCGTTCTTTACATACGATCACTATAATTTTCGTTGTGAATAGAGCAACACAATCAGCTGTTTTTAGTTTTTAGTTTGAGTCTTTCGTCACTTCATTTGTAAAATAAGCGAAATTATCCGACGAACGCTGGTAGATGATGTCGCCACGTTCGACGAAATTCACCATTCGTCGGTATTGTGCACAAGCTATTTACTTCATACAAATTGTATGACCATGAAAATTCGGTTACAATAAACAAATCGCAATCGAAAATCGGCCCCAGCCAGGTAGATACTTATGCCCTACTCGAATTTAAATATAGTTGAATAATTATTGAGTAGACGCATACGATGGGAGCACGGTGGAGCTGTCCTGAAATCGTAATACAAATGAGTAAGCTATGCCCGAACATATATGTAAACAAAAATATACAAGACTAATTGAGAACATGCGCTTCTTTTTGAAGTCGTCAATCATCGTTGACTCGATTAAGTGTTAGCGCATTTCAATCTTTCAACAGCGATACATACCCTAATCTTTAACGCTTAGCCAGTTACCTCTCATCTTTCAGATATTTTCAAATTTAAAATTGTAAATTTGTATTGCATTTATTTGCGCGCTCAAGTAATATTTTTCTTTCCAAAAACGCCCAACTAAGTATTAAAAACAAAAAATTCGAACATGTACGCGTCGGTAATTATTAAAAAAAAAAAGTATAATTGGCTATATTTGAGACTAGCGGTTGGTGATGACGTGACGTTAAAGTAAGATAATGAAAATGATGAAACAATCAGAGCCCGGCTAAAAAAAAAAAGAAATCGCAAACGAAAATATATCGTAGTTAATGGGGTGGGTAAAATCAGTGATCTAGAAATATTTCGTTATTGCAATAAAAAAAAACTTCTCACAAAAACCATTTGCCATTCGGAGTCGGCGTAAGACTGTAGGTCCCTCAATCTGTTGTGTTACAACATTAAAAACGCACATCACATATTGTAGCAGAAGCTATGATGTAAGCGCAAAATTATTATTATTGTTATGTTACTACAAATACCGGGTGTACCTTGTAACGCCTCAAAAAGTACAAAATATTTAATTTTATCTACATATTTGCGCACTGAAATAATTTATTTAAATAAAACTTGGGTTTACTTAAAAAAAGTTGCGTGTTCTACACCAGAGTTATAAAGTTTATTATGCTTTATGACTTTCGCTAACATATTCCAAAAAATATAAGGATTTGCGAGAGATGAAGTGATTTACAAATTTCTCCAAAAATTTAGTTTTTATAAATAAAAACTGTTTTTTTTTTTTAAATATTACAAAAACCCCTTATTGAGAGAGCATCGAAGTTTACGCTTAAAAGGTCTGCATAAAAATATTTTAAAATTTATTCAACGGAATTATGCTAATGAGATTTTTCTAATTTTTTTCTTCAAAATAACACCCTGTATTCAAAAAAGATCATTACAAAAACCAGTTCCAGGAAAGACTCAGCTTGAAATGATAGGTAATTGTTTTCTATAATCTAAAATGTGCCTTTGTTTAATACCTTAACAACTATAAATCATTCATAAAAGTCGAAGATCTAATAGAGAAATTATAGGAGAAAAATGAATTTTGCTGTTTTCCATATTTTTGATAGACTAACAAGTTAACTGTTCAAACCCGATTGGCATATTTAAATTTTTTAACTACGTACATCTTGATACGGTCTAATGTATGTATGTATGTATGTATGTATATTGATGAGCGCCAAAAAATCTCTGTTTAAAAAAATGTATAAAAAATAAATGAATTTTCTTATAATAGATCTTTTTCTACAAATAGGAATAATTTGAAAATATATACATATGTACATGAAATAAAAACCAAATCCAATATTACAAGATGTGTAATATTGGATTTGGTTTTTATTTCTACATCATCTTCTTTTTAATATAACCCAAGAATAAAAGGAAAAACTTAGAAAGAAAATTTCTCCAACGTCAACGTGTATCTAATTATCGGCTATGTAATATTTTAATAGCATTAGAATTATTAAAAATTTTCGATCGTTGTGAAGCATCAATCCGATCAATTTATGATCAACGAAAACAAAAACATGTAAAGAATTCTAATAAGTAAATTAAAAATAATATGAAAAAATTTAGAATACATAAATTTTCTTGATTTTTCGTGAACGCTTTTTCACTTTGACCATCTGCTCATTTTAGCATTTTTAAATACTTTTGGGTCACTTAAAACCTGTCCTTAAATCTGAAATTCGCATGTGGTTGGCATGATTTACACTGAGGCTGACCAGATATATATAAATTTCGCGATTGTTGAAAGATTAACAAAAAAAAAAAAATGCCAAAAAAGTGCGAGGAACTTTTCATAGCCACATATGTATATCATTTAAAACCAGGCCATGAGAAGAAAATGTAAATTGAAAATTTTAAGCACGTATTTTTCGCTTTTGGTTTTTGAAATATGTCACTTTTCTAGCAAACACGCGCTATGTATATGGTAAACTGATAAATTTGTGGATAACGATGCTGAGAAAATAAGGTGACGACAAAAGCACTTCCGTTACTTCGTACACGCCTCGTTTGAAGGATTGACGTCATTATAGTCTCTTAAAAAGTTGACTTTTCTGAGTTTTGAGTGATTTTTACATTAAGTTAAGCACAGATAAATAAATGTGAAATGAGGAAGCAACTGCAGTGGAAGTTAAACCTCCAAGTGCAGTTATCACCTTCCGTTTCTTCTCGTTATTCCTGTGGTATGAACATCTGTGACGTGTACGCTGGCGGTGTTATCGTAATCTGGCATTCCATCATTCTTGCTTGTTACCTATGGTAATTAGCGACAACTCCGCATTCATCGTTATAAATAAAATTTCCAGAAATTTTTGGAAAAAATAGCAAAAAGGCAAAATAAAAAGGATGAAAAAGTCCAACTCGAAATTTGTTGAAGACTAAACGTATAAATCTACAATTTAAATACAATATTTTATTTGTATTACGACTTCATAACAAATTTTACACGGCTTTCGCATATTTAAATATATTGGCTTTATAAGCTGCCAAAATAATTTGTTTTTTAAGGTACCAGGTAGTTTTTTAAGATCTAAAATTAATTCATTTATTTATATATCACATATTACATATTTATCATCGTATAAATTTGAGTGTACTTACTATATTATTAGAAGTGTTCATCATTTGAACAAGAACTTTTTCAATTGCGAAAACATAACGGCACTTTTATTCCTTCTTCAAACCAAATGTAATACTTAATATTGCATCTAACATTTTAAAACTAATTCTATTTTTTTGCTTTGTTTTGACAATAGCAAATCACTTAGGGTAGCAAAAAATTTTCGCTAATCGGGTTTTTATATTTACAAACATCTGCTCAAAATTCCACAGTAGATTTCAGATTTTTCCAATGATAAAAGTGAAATTTTTTCCATCGCATTTCGATGCCCCTTTTATTTACTTTATGCCTAAATTAAAATTTTTCAGAACAAAAAAATTAAAAAAAAAATTTTAGATCTAGCCAGAAAAAGGCTAAAATGATGGCAATAGTTAAAACACCCCTTTTTATTTGGTTTATTTGCAATTAACCCTGGGATGCACAATTTGGAGCACCGGGCTTGTATTAAATTACTTAACAAAAAAACAACAAATTATTTAATGAAATATTATCGGTTCCTCTGGTTTTTGCATATTCATTTATTTAAAGTTCAATGGATCGACTTCTTCCATACGAAAGAATGAAAGAGCGAACTGTGAAGGCGACCCCATCCCGATCGCCCTGTGGAAAAGTGGAAAACTCGAAGAAAAACGAATTAAATGGTATTTTTCGTGAACATTTGTACTTGAATTGTAGATTTGTGTCAGAGTGAGTTCAACGAAATTTGCCGTATTAAAGAGAAATCAAAAAAAAAAAAAAATACGTTCAGTGGCGTTAAGGAATTACATTTACGAGAATACCTAGAAATATAAAAAAATACCTAGAAATATAAAAAAAAATAACCTAGCCGCCCGTCATATAATTCCACATACATACCAAGAGCAGTGGATAAATTTATTTATACCAAAGGTAGTTCAATTAAATCCACTAAACACAAATGTTGTCAGCTATGTTCCTGCTTTTCTACATTTCCGTTTTTTATTTGTTGCTTTTTGCTATTTGTAGATAACAAATTTATCGTCTATTTGCTTGTCATTGTTTATATTATTTAGCTCATGAGATTTTTTTTACATTTGATTTTATTTCCACTTATAGAAAATATATATCATCGAGTAAGTTAATGATGATAAGAATGCAATTAATTAAATGCCGATTTGGGGAGCTCGGTGAGCATATGTTTACGGCAATATATGTATGTATTTACTATGTAGATGTGGATGTAGTAGGTACAATACATTAAATATGTTCAAAGTTCAATGATAAATTTTAGAGTGTACTTTCTTTTGTGCGATGTCGATTTGGCAATTTGTTATTTAATCAAGAAAATTGAATGCAAACTTTTTAGCATTTTCTCAATTTTTTTAATTAGCTACGCGCTAAATCTATTTGCTTCACTTTCTCACAAATGGTCCGATTTGAGCACATTATTAAAATTATTATAAATAAATAATCAAAATCTCCAAGCATTATTGTAGAACTCTGTAAATCCAATTTAGGTCTACTAAAAAAAATCCGTCTCAAATGTTATATATACAAAAATATAAAAGCTTTAAAAAATTGGGCACATTTTTTGTGCACACATACATATGTACATACTTAACTACGATATATGATGTATGGTTAGATAACTGGCACAATCAACTTGATATTTGAATGCATACACTCATATTTGTATTTTAATTTCCGCGAATCGAATATATCGATTATTAGAGGGAAGGGGATTGTCGAAAGTATACAGTTAATTGTGGTATGTCGAACTAAAGCTTAGTTTCGAGAATTACAGTTAAGTTCGAAAAAAGAGGAATTTATGTATATGGTATTTGAATAAGATGTTTCAAATTAAAATAAAAAAGGGCACGCGTGCATCTGAGAGTGGGGGCCAGAAGTAAAACTTTTTAGTCGATTTCATAAAGAGCTAACAGAGGAGGGAATGTGAGAAAGACTATAACCATTTTTTTTTTTTTTAAATTGGCAACACTGCTGATGAACCTACATATACATTTTATGTAAGTATGTACATATGTATCAATCTTCGATTATGCTCATTCAAAACTTGTTCAGAGCCGCGCTTGTCTCAAACCAATACCTAACTTCTTTTCAACGAGTACAAACCACTTCAGAACTAGTCCTGTCGCTACATTGAAAATTCGGTCAAATGCCGTTAAAGAAATTTCACTTCAAAAAAATTTAACAACCCTTTATACTAACCCAAATATTATTACCTAGTTTAGGCGTTTGGATATTAATTTTTTTATCAGTACAGGATGCCGTTTTTTTATAAAAATATACATAACACTCGAATACTCGTATGATGTGATGGAAAACGATAAATCCTTAATCGAATTAATAGGATACAAGAAATAAGTCAATTTAGTTGTTTTCTTACTAGATACCCAGAAAAACAAAGTTAATGTTCAAAAACGATTGTAACAGTTCTCACTTTTTTTTTGATACAAATATATATATGTATAATATATACAGGCATACATATGTAAGTACATTGTATGTAAATAAATAATTAGCCTAGCTGCGGGTAATTGCCGGTCGCTGGTCTGCAGCAACTTGTATTGTACTCAGAAATACAGATATATGTAGTATCATAAATACTTATTGCAAATAAACAGACTTTTATTTGGCAACAGCTTGTTTTAATGTAAATAATTTTATTTGAAAACTTTGTTATCTTAAATAATTAAAATCCAAAGACCAACCAACGCTAGAATAGGCTAAGAAAAAAATGCACCAAACAAAGTCAGAAGGGTATCTACATAAGTAGAAAATTGGCAGGCTAACGGCCGAAAAATTTCGAAAACGGACACGGAGTACTAGAAGGATATTCCATTAGTATAATCTGAAGAAATTTTGTGCAAAGTTTGTTTTCCTCACAATAAATAAATTAAATAGGTGCGATAAAGTAAGTAAGTAAGTAAGTTATTTAATTCCCAAGCCCGATACACGAGAAACAAAAGAGTTCTCTTAGCAGTTGTCATCAAGAATAAAACTGTGGTAGTCCCTTTTTTGAAATATCGAATTAAAATTTCAATTTTTATTTAGCAATGGAATCGAAATTAAAATAACTGATTCTCAAGCCTTAAATTTGAAGATGATGCTAAACAATTTTGTAATATTTTGAAATTTTTGTTTATTTAAATATATCCGCAAATATCAAAAATTATGTAACTCCGCGAATATAAATTTCTGTAATAATTATGTGCATATTTTTTTGCACTTTCTTATTTTTTCTCTGCACTATCTTTGGCGCATCACAATCTGCACCGTGCTCATGATGAACAACTTGAAAACGAACTATGGAATTTTCACACACACATAGCCGCGCAATCTTCGAAATTGGACAGAGCGGCGCAACATGAAATATGTATGAACATCACTTGAGAATTGATAAAGAAATAGCGAACGAGTTGGTGAGAACAAAATACTCCAGTCACAACACTACGAAATTCGAGTTCTGCGCGGTCTGTGAACGGACGGACGTACATTGGCAAACTGTCCATATCGTTAGCATAGCCAGCAGCCAGCAACACAGCGCTAGCATTCAACCACTGTACCATTCAGAAGGAAATATTGTACGAGTACGTACGTATGTGCAGGGTGATCCAAATAAGTGATTTCTTTTTAAATATTCAAGAAAATGAGCAAGCGGTATATTGTGCGAAAGGGCAAACATTTCTATTATTTGGCTCATTCATACAGTGGCTCATTCTAACCCAGTTGTCCAAGGAATTGGAATGGCTTCGAATGGCTCATTACATATTCCCATCAGTTATTCATGGTATCCCTCAAAAAAAAAAAAAAAAGGCGGCTCTGAGTTTGACATCACCCAGATGGCTGCTAACATAATTACCGTAATTGGCGCGCAAGATAACGAACCTGAAATGGATGTGTGGTAGGTCTTCAAATTCCGGCCACAAGAAAATGCATTTCCGGTAACATTTTCGAAGAGTAATGAATCAATGATGCCACCCTTCTAAAATTCGCACTAAAATGTCACTCTCTGAATATGCATTGGTTTCTTGACGATCACGTGCAATTTTCCGATCGCAAGATACGGTAGTTTTGCATGTTAACAAATCCGACGAGATGAAAATGCTCTAAGTCAGTAAATATGATTTTCAGTTGCTCTTTGGCACAAGCTGAGAAGATGATCGTGCTCCTACGTACGATGATGGGGACCGTAGGTGTTGTCCACCAACACGGCAATCTTAAGGGCGCGGTAGCTGCCCTATTTCAGCTAAAACGTCCTTTCCAAAACGTACTGTTTTTTGCTACACAATAAGTTTGCATAATCTTCCAAGAGCTGTAACTGTCAAAATAATACATGATTAAAAAATAATCACTATGTGGGTCACCCTGTGCGTATGTATGTACATACATATGTAAACAATGATTTTTTTGTTTGAAGCACAACAACAATCCCCTTGTTTTATGGCTCAATGAATGAAATAAATCGAAATGAAGACGAAATCGAAACCATAACGAATACCGAACGTCACAAGACCATCAACAAACGGCAAAGTGGGAGAGCAGGCGCGTGTGGCTTCTTAGAAATATTCGAGCATACATGTGCACATACATATGTACATATCTTCATATCCCCATATATGTACAGATATCAATTTGTTTGCATAACATTCTTAGAAAACGAAAACAACAATTGTACTTATTATGAGGAAAACCAGCAGAGACAACAGCAGCAATGGTTTGAAAACGTATGTGTATGGAAAAGCAATCTTTTATGTACGTACATATTTACAGATTTCATGGAAAGCAGTTTTGCTGTAGTGCGCGTGGCAGGCATAACAAACTTCTACGATGGTGCCTGGAATGTTGCGAAATACGAGAGGAAAATGATAGCGCTCTGAACGCTCTGAGAGAACCGCGCAGTATTTAATACTGGTGGTGAAATATGCGAAGTTGCGGCTACCTTCAGTTCTGTTCTCGTACTTAACACAAATTATAATTTTTACATGATTTTTCCCCTGCTCATACGAGCATTACTAGTAACTTAATATATAGTATGTATTAAATTTTAGTCCGCATCGTTTTTGGTTGTAAGAAAATCTAGTAACAAGAGCTCTTGTTAATCGACTAATCGGTTAATCGATTAGCAAAAGTTGTATCGCAAATTAATCAACAAACCGTTTTCTTTCGACCTTTTCGACTAACCGCCCATAGACAACGGGTCGACTAACCGTTTATTTTCGATTTTTCGACCAATAGTTTTATGTCAATAAATGTTTGATTTTTTTTATTTTTATTTGAATTTTTGTTTTTTTTTTGAATAATTGTGCTTATTGACAAAACTCAGTTTCAACTTATAATAAAGCAGGGCGAGTTCAAATAAGGTGAAGTTGATGCAGCAGCTGATAGAATTCGCTTGGCAAACTTTAAGTCAAAATGCTGTGTTTGTTGTAAATTATACCGTCATTGTGCGTATATTTTGTTAGTGTAAATCTTTGTTTTTATACGTATAACACCACCATTCATATCAGAATTCGCCTTGTAATAAAGTTTGTAAGAATTTAATGTAAATAACGGCCACTATTCGAGTTAGTCCAATTTCAGGCTACTCGAAAGTGAACGGTTGGTCGAATACTTGCTACTCGTATTCGATTATCTACTATCAAAAAATTTGCTAGTCGAATAGCCGTATAGTTGATTTCTAGCAAGGGTAGTAGCTCTATTAGCTCTTTAACCGTCGGCTCTTCCTCATATGACAATTTTTGTAAACAATTTTGATATTGTGATTAAAATTTGGGTTCATTTGATAATTTCGCGAAATAAAGTAGTTAGTGATGGCTTATCGACTCGCTACTAGTAACTCTGGTAGTGACTTTCAGTGGAATACGAATACCAATTTTTTTTTTTTTTCGTTCATAATTAAAATTTTAAACTATTAGTACCACCACAAAATAGGATGCATACAATAGATGTTCGAATTTGTAGTCCGTACTGAAGGAAATGAAAGCATCAGAAATAACTCGGTTACCGTATACTCAATAAGTGACTCCCAGTAAAAGTAATAAAATATTTTGTTCAACAATATACAGTAGAATCGCGGAAAAGTTAACACTAGCAAAAGTTAATCGTACGGCTAAGTTAACCGAATTTCAGCGTCCACGTACCGCTCAAAAAAGTTAATTTTTTTTTCAGCTTATGAATTTTTAAAATTCGGTATTATGATAATAAAATTCGAGGAGTTCAGTTAATGATGTCAATAATCAAATTACGGAAGACAGCGAGCTTTTATACATAAGAGAAAACCCCAAATCTGAAGTTTTCTTTTAAATCATCATTAATATTAAGTTGCAGTGCATGGAAATTGTTAACAGCGACTGTGAACTTTATGCCTGGCGGTACAAATTAGGTCAAAGTCAAATAAATGATGATGAAAAGTAGTTAATTGAAAGCTTGTTAAATCTGTGTTTGTTATTGTACTTTTATTTCAATATAACGTTAATAGTTCGAAAAGTGAATTACCCTTGAGACCTTTCGGTTAAATTTTCCGATATTCTACTGTGCAAGTAAAGAAAATACTAAGTTCACGTGAAACCCGGCGTATTATTTCATTACAAATAACCAGTACTTATTATTGCAATTTGTTGCAATACTCCATCAGCGAAATTCCAGAGGATAATCAATTCATTGAGCTTTTCTAAATCGATATCATACAAAGGACTGATATTATGAAAAATTAAGAAAAAAAAATTCTAAAACAGTTGAAGAAACTTAACAATGGAAATACATATTCACTAACATTTTTTGTTTATTCGAATACTTATATTTTTAAATGTCAATCATCTGAAACATTTAGCAACTGAAATTTAAAAATTTTTGTCGTCATTGGACCAAACGCCACTTGCGATTATTCTGAAGTTCTTATCAATGATTTGTTATTCACAAAAGTATAGAAAGATGAACTGAAAGTCACTGAAATATCTGGATTATATAATACTATCATTCCTCTTACAAAAAATGTGCAAGAGTACGTTCTTATCTGCAGTACTCCCCCCCGTGAGACACACTTAATATAAGTACACAATGAAGTCACCGAAGAGTCTAATTCTCGTGACTCAACTAACGGATTAAACAACACGGATAAAACAATTTTGTTACGTATACGCCGAGGTGATCAGCAAAAAGTTTAAGGTTTTCCATCTTACATTCTCACAAAACAAATTCAGGAAACTGAAATCCGCAAAAATTCAAAAACCTTCATTTAGTAAATTTTCTGATTTTCTGGGCAATCAACCATTCGATAGGAGTCATTTTTGGTCTGTGATTGATGATTTTCCTTGTAACAGGCTGGCGAAAGAATTCATATAACATGCACGATTATGGATTTTTTTTTTTGCAAGAAGATTTCGGAGCACATCTATCGGAGTTAGTTTATAATGTGAAACCATTGATCTTCTGTTTTTGTGACTATGGTTAAAAATAGTTTTTTTTTTTAATTTGTAGGATCTAAGCTCCAATATGATACGACTATAAAACAAGCATCATATTAAACGGCATCACTTAAAACAAATAAATAAATCACTATAAAGTAATTGATTCTGCAATTCACGCAAAATTTGTTTTTGAAATTAGACTCGTATCTGGTGAAATCCGGTTACTATTCTTCTTTGCGTGCCTTATTTTCCGCGTGACACAAAACCGTGTTATCTTTTCCTCAGAATGTGTTAGGACACTGTTTGTTTCTATTCCACCTATACTTTACCATAATCTCAAATTCTTTAGCCTGTAATTTTTCACAAATCCCGAATTGGAAAAAAATAGGAAAATGTGGACAGCCGGTAAGCTATGGCTGGGATAATATAAAAAAATAATGTTGCCAAAGGAATAAAAAAAGAGGACATATTTTTATTTTATTACTGACTACATCAGGCGTGCATTGCTATGATTTAAAAAAAAACAGCAACAAAAAAAATAATTCCAAGGCATTTCTAAGAAAAATTGTTTTTTCCTCATTTAATATTTTAATTAAATTCTTATATCCTATGTTATGCCCTATGAAAATCCAGTCAGTAGTTTCGAAGATTAGTGAGTTCAAACAGGCAAACTGATAGACAGCTAGACGTTCTATTATATTCCCTGGATTCTTTTAAAGAAATTTTAAATTTTTATACGTGGCTTTTCTACAGTTTTGTTATATATTTACCTCAAAGTTTTTTAGTGTAAATATATCTAGTGGAAGCCGCACAGTCATTAGCACCGACCTCATTCATTTTCAACTTTCACCTCTCGACCGACTTTGCAAGAACTGCAGTTCATTCAGCGGACCGGTGTTTGAAAACAACAACTATAAGGGGTGATTTGCCACTAAAAATGGTAACGAAAGGCTTGGAAAATGTTCGCTTATCTTATGAAATAAGTGGCTATAGGTACAAATTATTTAGTTTCATCAAATAATATAATTTTAGAGTGTATTTATTCAGTGTATCAATTTAAGTTCTCTCAATTCGATGTTTATTTTTCAGATGCCTATCAAAATACGCTTAAAAGATTTTGTAGGTATTAAAGAAACTTTGAAGTTAATCTCTTTCAGAAAAAAGAGGTATAGTAACCATGCCATTCAACAACTGAGCAATGAATAAGTAAATCTTCAAGCATCTTGTTTTTAAGCAAGAGGATTCCTAAACACCATAGCAGGTTTCTTAATGCAAACCAATACAACAATTTCTTACGGCTTCTAGTCTTTGATATCTTGACCTTTCATATTCTAAGAATGACCTAACTAAAGTTTTGAATAGTTTTAGTGATTTGATATTATTGCTTTCTTTCGATAATATTTAAACGAATGTGAAAGCACCCTTGATGTTATTCGCGCAAGAATTTATATGCGTCTTAAATTCAAACAACATTTTAATCAAGAAAAAGTCGAAGACCATCGGCGCTGCTAAAAATCGCATTGAGAAGTGTAAATTCATTGATTGAATTCTTGGCAATTGCGGATGTTCCTTACAAATCATTTCATGTTCCACTTGCCACCCACCAACTCAGCTGTTCTCCGCTTCACTTAAGTCAATCGAGTATTTGCGAAGTTGTTTGTATTTGAGCCGAACGAAATGCGCAAAAATTCGAGCAAACTAAAAAAAAAAACTTTCGCATTCGACCTTGCCGTGTGTCTCAACCGCAACTAGAGGCCTAAGAATAGGAAACTGGGAAGTAGTGTCGAAAAATAACACAAGAAGGGTGTAAGTGTAAAAAAGAATTTCAAGAACACAGATGCTGAGAAAATCTTTCAGAAAACTGAAAGCATAAAAAAATCGAGTTCGAACGCATTAATTATTATTTACATGAAACTGTATGCGAGTATTTGGAGGAGTTGAGCACCGAAAATTCGCTCACCAGCGCTGTATGTATGTACATGGAATGATTCGGCCCGAATTCTGCGCAGCATACAGACACACACCGAAAAATTGTCTGCATGCCTCATTCGTTTTTGTTTGTTAACTATTTGTATTATTTTTGATTTATTAATGACAAATATAATTCGAAAATTGTATTATAATATATTTTATATATTTTTCAACTATGGTAGAGGTGCCAAAAGCCACATCTGTCCTCAACTTTTACCCCCTTCCCATTCGCCGTACATGCAGCGTTTCAAAATGTTTTTTCACTTTTATCACATTTCTATTGTTCATACGATTATAGAATAATTCGTTTCTGCAGCTTAATTCAACTACATTTTGTGTTTTCTCACAATTTCTTCATAATACGCGCATTTTCACGCATCACATAACACAAATAAACCCGCAACGGGACTGGGAAAAGAAAATGCGTCGATTTTCTGCAGTTAATGCGCTGCTACTGCGGCCTCTGTTACAGTTGCCCTCCCCCACAAGCTGAACGTTAAGCTAAAAATGTTGCGTTTTTTATTACCCCGTTCTTTTAATGCTTTCCACATTTCACTTCACATTTCATAATTTTCACCATTTGTACATTTTTTTTTGTCGATTGTATTTAGATCACTTTTTGCTACATTTGGAATTTTTTTAAATTTCTTTTTCTTTAATTGTGGCACCAAGTAGAATTTTGGTAGGGCTAGAACTTTTCTTTAGCTAATTTGCTACTGTTTCCTTGTACAACGTCTACGCGTCCATTTAGCGCACACACGACGCAGGACAAGGACGTCCGCCGCACGAACGAAAGTCAAAGCCTTGTCTGGTGTGTTAGGAAAATTTGATTTTCCACTATGGCGGTGGCTATGTCGCAAAATTCGCCATGGCGCACGACAGCCACTCGCGGGTTCGGGCTTGCCACTCTCTAATGCGTACGATTCCAGTGTGCTCGCTCCCGAGAACTTTCCAATAATTTGGTGGAAAAGCGGCGTCTAATAACCAGCTGCAAACGATGAACTTGTAATGATGTATCTGGTGGCTATCGGGAAAACGCTAAGCGCTGTCAAAATTAAATCAAGAGAGACAGCGAGGTAGAGATCTGGAGTGTGGTGTGCGGCATGCGGCGTGCGGCGTGTGACGACGGCGGCGTTTTAGTTTAGGGCGGTTGCTCAGTCGATTCTCTTCACTTATTTCCAGCGACTGCCAACGGCCTTCGGTTCGTATCTCTATGTACAATATACTCGTATGTGTGTGCGTGTGTGCGTGCGTGTTGATGTGTGTTGACGACAATTCGCTGCATCTCTTCAATAAACACGTATGTCACAAATCATCATTTTTCAAAGGACATAAAAAACTGAATATCTTTTGATTTTGCAATAGACTTTGCACTTTTTCTTTATTAATTTTGTAGCTTATACGTTTGTTAAATAAATTGAAATAATTTTCTTATAAATTTTGTTCTTTATATCATATTACGATGGGTTTTTGTACTTACGTGTTTTTGGTTATAAAAAAATGTTGCATTTTTTGGTACTTACGAGTTTTTAGCATGATAATTTTTTTTTATTTCAACGCAATTTTGATTGTTTTTCATACATATTATTATCAAATTTACAACTAAACATCATTCTCCATTAAAAAATTTAAAAACAAAATCTTAATTATGAAGGAAAACTTTAACAAAACAAAATGATTTTTTTGTGTTTTTTGTGTTCATTTAAAAAAATCTGGCTTTATGAAAAAAACTTCAAAATATGCTTAGCTATCTTCAATAAACTTTAAGTTATCAAAAAAGTCCCAGTACTCTTGAGGGATGACTTTTTTTAAGGTTTGCAAATCATTGTATTTTTTTTTCTTTATTTCCAGTGGGTTTTCATATAATGGGAGTATTGTTTTTTTAATGTCATATTTTAGTTTTCTCTGTGGCGATAAAATCCATTCCTCTTTATAATTTAGTTTGAAATACATACCAAAGTTGTCGTATTTGAGGCACTTGATATCGATTACTTGAGGATCCCCAGTTTTGAGTCCAGGTCTTATAGATTTATAAAACTTTATTTGACTATAATTCTTAAAAAAATTGTGATCAATGTAATGAACATTATAAGGTTCTGGTACAGATCTTGCTTTTTTAATAACATTAACAAAGTCCATTGGAACAAAAAGTTCTTTACATTTCTTTTTTTTTTCAACGAGAGCATGGACTGCGTCGCATTCCATTTGGGTATGGCCAACCGTCAAGTATTTTTGAAATAAAGTTGCATTGTACTTTATTGCAATGAGTTGCAAAGTATTTGCCAATGTAGTGTTTCGATTTTGGGCCCCACAACCGTCACTGAATAGAACAGTTGGTAAAGACAGATCAACATAGTTTTCCAAAAAGTTGGCAACACACGAGGCAAAAACATTTGCGTCCATACCACCTTCACCTTTATGCCAAACATAGCAGTGCGTTTCCGAAGTCTTAAGATTATATATAGTGAACTGATGAACAGCAAGCTTTTGTTTGAAATAGATAGCTCCTGCTTCGATTTGGGGCACAAGTTGCACGGCTTGTACATCAAGCGTATAAACATTCCGTTCACCTTTCATTGCTTCTGTTTTGTCCTTAGCTTTTTCAGCCCTAGCTTCATCCTTTTCATTTAAATGAGCTTTGTAGGATAGTTCGTCAATATTATTTTTTTTATAAGAAAAACAAAGATCGCACTGATCTTTTTTTGGCTTGTACAAACCAACATTAAGAGAATGGATTACCTTTAGAAAAGTATGATACGAGGCTTTATTTTTGACGTCCTTACTCTTCATGTAATCTTCATACTTAGAGTAAATTTCTCTAATTGACTGGTATGTTATGTCAAAATATTCTTTGTTTGAATCTTTGCGACAATAGTGGCTCTCAATTTTAGGTAAAGACAAAATGAATTTTTTTGCGCTATCGCGCTTACTTAAGACATGTTTAGCCTTGCCTTTGGATTTTTTTGTTGGAATATTGTAATTGTCATTATTTAAAACCCAGTTTCTGACCGACCATTCTTTTAAGCAGAAAGTGTTTAGGGACGTTTTTTTGCAAACAGGAAAAACTTCATCGTCAATTTTAAGACTATATTGAAAAGTAAAACGTCGGCGAGAGACATCTTCTTTTTGTTTACGCCGCTTTACCGGCACCTTTTTAACCAAACTGCTTATCAGCACTTTTCTTTGGGACCATGTCGTTCTCGTCCAAAAGTTATTAAATATTTCCTGCCGTTGAAAACTCTTAAGTTCGTTGCATTTTAAATGCTTCGCTTTCTTGCACTTTTTAAGGTCACATAATGGCTGTAACTGTTTTTTTTCTCTTATTTTTTTGCCTGCTTCTTTACCCTTTACAACTTGTTTGCTGCAATATTCCTTTCCTGTCATTCTAGCTTTTTTAATTCTGTTTCTTTCCCATTTATTTGGTTCACTCTGACCTTTTTTTCTATTGGTTTTGGTTACAATCCCTGTGGATGTATCCAGCTGAGCACCGAAGCAATCTACTTCACTGTCACTAAAATACAGGTCGTTGGAAGTAGAAAAATCATCAAAATCAACATCATAGTCTTGTTGTGGACATTCGTTGTTTATCGCCACAAACCGTCCAGTTTTTTCATCTAAAATATAATTTTTATCGTCCGCAAAATCTGACTTTTCGTCATATTCAAGCACTGTTGAATTGTTTATAAAAAGTCCACTTATTTCATCAAGAACTTTGCCATCCATTATGAACTGTATGAAAACAAAGGAACAAAAATACTGGTTTCAGGTCCGCAATGTAATCAGATAACAAAAGTCTTAACAACTTACTTTATTCGATCAATGAAGAAATTTATGAACAAAATTGTATTTTTATATATATAACTGGTTTTTAATTTTTAAACGATGTCACTAGATCAATGTCCACTTACAACTGATCAAATTAGCAAAAACGTTTATGTAGAAAGAATTTAATCAGAGGCAAAAAACTAAGAATAACTGATAATAATTCTCTTTCTTTGCTCAAGTTGCTTGAAAAAAGAAGGTACAGTAAAATGCTGTACTGGCAGTGAAAAGAGAGAAAGAGAGATGTGATCGTAATCACAGTGTCTAAAATAATTAAATTAAATAAAAAATAAGATAAGTAAATTCAATAATATTTCAATTTTTGATTATAAATATCAATTAAAAATGTGAGACTTTAAATTAAATATTGTAAACTTTGTTCATATACTCAGAAAATATTTATTTAAAACATTTATTCACTCTAGCTAAAAATTTTTTATTGTACTTACGAGTTGTGCGCATTAACATATAAAATTAGTTGGAGATACGAGGTTCTTGAATTGTCCTTAAAAAAAAATTTTTCTCACAAAGTCATAAAGATCTCTTCATAACTAAGTTGCAAACGTGTTTTTTTGTTAAAAAATATAAGAACATCAATTTCGTCAAAATGTCACTTACGTGGTTATTGAAGAGATTAGAGATGGGCATCGGGCAAGTTTTTTCTCGGGTCCCGTCGGGTCCCGCGGGACCGGGCGGGATCGGGAAGTAAATTTAATTTTATTTCGGGAGTGGGCGGGATAATTTTGCGTTCGGTATTTTTCGGGCGGGATCGGGCGGGATAATTTTTGAATTGACACCACTGCATTGTATTAAGCACTTCATATTTTGTACAAACGGCAACTACAAATGCAAATGTTTATTGGGCTTGCTTTTGCATATTTGTTTGTATGTATTTCAAATTGTCGTTCGCATTTGTATATATGTACGTTCACCGTTTTGAATTGCCTACTTGTTTCTTCTTCATATGAAATTTTGTTATTGTAAATACCCCGAACATCTGCATTTGAATTTGTCATAGCGTACTGCAGAATTTACTGGCTGCCACAAATGTACATACATGTATGTACCTACATATGCAATATGTTCACTTGTGTTTTAAAGTTTTGGTCAGAGGCCACAGATTTGCCGAATTTAAGACATTTATCACGTAAAATACTTAATATTCCAGCGAGTTCAGCGTCCAGTGAAAGGGTTTTTTCTACATCTGGTAGAATATTAGAAGAACGCAGAACAAGACTGTTAGGAGAAAACCTCGATAAAATCTTATTTCTAAACAAAAACATAGAATGACTTCAAATTTGTGTTAATAATATACTTACATATGCCAATATGCAATGATGCATATTTTAAATAATTAAAAATAAAAAAAATAAAAAAAATCTTATTTACATTTTCGGGCGGGAAGATTTTTTTGTTAAAATTTTCGGGCGGGATCGGGCGGGAAGTTTTTTTTTTGTTAATTTTCGGGCGGGAACGGGCGGGAAGATTTTTTTTTTTTAATTTTCGGGCGGGAATGGGCGGGAAGATTTATTTTTTAACCGGGAACGGGAGGGATCGGGATTTTTTTTTTTCAATTTGCCCATCTCTAGAAGAGATGCAGCGAATTGCACCCACAATCGCAGCTGCCATTGTACAACCCTATAAAAAGCTGCAATGCAACGCAGCTGGCTGCGAACGGTATTTTTGGCGAGTGATTGAGAGAATCTGAGCATTACGACTCCTCACCTGAGTACGAAGTATGTGTGTGCGCGCGTGTGTGTGTGTGTGTGTGTGTGTTGTAGTGTTCATATCGGCATGGGAATTTCCACTTACGCAGTTTGTTTATCATCGTCATTCCGCGATTTTGATTCTGCTTCTGTTTTCCTTTTTATTACTTTGGTGTGTGTGCATTGTTGTTGTTGTTGTTGTTGTTGAGTACCGCGCCGCCGCGATGTTTGTCAAAATTTCACATGATTGCCCCGGTTCACATTTTCATCCTTTTTTTTTTATATGTATGTCTGTTAATGTTTTTTTGTTTTTTTTTTTTTTTGGTAGTGTTTATATCTAGAGTTTTTCCATTTTAGTTTCGATCACTTTTCATAAAGAAAAATATGTAAACAAATCAATCTCTGGATGTTCATAGAATGCGTCGGCTTCACATCCATTCACATGTATATAGTTGCATGTGTGTAGATATGTATGTGCGCATGTATGTATGTATGTAAATCCCAGTGAAAATATGAGCAATCTTCTTCTCAATATGTATAGTAAAACGAACGGAGAAACAAATTCGTGTATTTCAGTAAAAGCAAAAAATACTCTTGTAATAATCTTATATATATAAAAATCTCGTGTCACGGTGTTTACAGTCGAACTCCTACGAAACGGGTCGACCGATATTTATGAAATGTTGAATGCATATTTGGTAGACATGAGAATAGGTCATAAATTATATTTTCTACTTGGCAGAGGGTTGGCACCTGTTTGAGAAATCAAATTTAATTAAATGAAAATATATAAAATTATGAAAATAGGAAAATATGACGGGAAAACGGTGTGTCTCGGCGAGCAGAAGGATCATACAAATATTTTGGAGAGGGACGTCACCTGTTTGAAACTTCAAATATTATTAAATTATTCATAAGTGCATAAAATAGTACAATAAAGTATTAAACGGTTATTTTCGCTGACAAGAAAGTTTATAGCCAACTTTATATTGAAGAGGGTTGCCACCACCTGCTTGAAAAGTTGAAACTAATTAAAAAATTATATAAAAGTTATATAAAATAGTAAAATTTGGGTGTCAAATTATTTGTTTAGCTAGGAGAAAGTTGGAAGGCATATTTTAAACATGGTTACCATTTTTGAGAAATAAAATGTTATTAAATTATTCACAGGGATATAAAATATTAAAATTTGAATGTCAAACTATTCGCCTTGGCGAGGATAAAGCGCATACCTTTATATATATTTTTCAGCGGGTTGCCACCTGTTATATGTGAGAAAAACCGAAATGCGTTTTCTGATTACATATGCAAAGGACAATTAATAAATACTTAATATAGGCGACCGTCGTAGCCGAGTGTGTAGCGTGTGCGCGCTTCATTCGTTGGATCCCAGGTTCGAATCCAGCTCGGGTCAAGTAATATCAAAAATTATAGAACAAGTTTTTTTTCAAATAGCGGTCGCCCCTCGGCAGCCGATGGCAAACCTCCGAGTGAATTTCTGCCATGAAAAAAAACTTCTCACAAAAACATTCGCCGTTCGAATTCGGCGTAAAACTGTAGGTGCCTCAATTTGTGTTACAACATCAAGACGCACACCACAAATTGTAGGAGAAGTTCGGCCAAAATCGCTTAAGCGGTTATAGCGCCAATTAAGTAAGTAAGTAATAGGTAGGGCAATGTCTGCCGACCGATTTGACCGATTTACATTTCTCAGATGTACTAGTTGAAAACGTGTTGCCTTCTCCTATTAGTTTTATGCCGATGCCGAAGATAATAAATCCAATGTTTTTTTCTTATCTATCATCTATCTGACTATCCTTATACATACAATCGATGAACGGATTGCAACGAAATTTGGCCAGTATATTCCTTGTCGCGTGGCACGGACATAAGCTATATTTTAATAAGCTAGGTGGCGCATGCGTTGAGATATTCAGAAAATCTGTGCTTATGACCCGATTTTGATGAAATTTGAAAGATTTGCTGCTAGTGCGATAAGAAATACCTTTATAAAAAATTAATGCGCTAAGTGGTGCTTAAGGCGAGTTTTTCAGCAAATCTCTATTTTTGATCCGATTAAGATGAAATTTTATACTGAGAATGTGGGTGAGATGAGAAATAATTTGACGTATGCTGCGGGTGCGATTAGAAATACTTTTATAGTGCGACTGAGATTACATTTAAAACATACATAAATATGTGCATTATAGACGTATATTGTATTTGTAAATATATATATAATATGTAAAAATTCATTGGATGGCTCGGTAGTCGACCCCACATTTATGGTTCGACTTAGTTCAAATCGTATATACTTTGTGTAGTTGGGATCAATGTCACTTTGTCATAAGTCGAAATAAAGTTTGCCCTTAAGTTAGTTGCACTTATATTTGGCAGATTTCTCATTGAAAATTATGTACAAAAAAATTGTCAGCTGTTTCAACCATTACTACAGAATACTGTTTTTTAATTCATCGAGCTCGCATTTGTAGCTTTAAAAAATCTTCTGTTAGTATATGGGAAATTATTAAACAAAACAGACGAAGTCGCGGGTATCTAGCAGTTTACCATCTATTATTTCCCTTTTGTGATATATCGCAACTGTGAGAAATAGAAAACTTATTAAAGTAAATATAAACCGAAGTTATTTATGAAAATATTTTGGCATCAGAAGGCATCTCCTACAACTGATGGATGAGATCCAGCCATATAAAACGCAACCGCTGGATACGGAGTCGTACCGGTGGGTCCTAAGCAACATCCATAGAGAGACAGTCACCACCACCATTGGCTCTTGCCAGGCGAATGCCGTAATAGGAGTCCTACCACCACCAATTGCAGATGAGGAGTCCCTGCTTCCTCGCGAGTCCCGCGTCACTCTGGTCCAATTAAGATCTAGATATTGTAGTAGGCTCAACTTCTACCTATCCAGAATCAACCCTGACATACCCCAACACATGTCCGGCATGTGGAGATTCTCAGCACGATACCAATCGCCTTCGCAAGCCTATTCCTCTAATACCCCTTCCAACCTGTCGAAACTGCACTTTTCCTGGGCCTCCCCATTGATGAATTTGATGACAAGGACCATGATGGGCGAATCCGCTCATCACAAGGCTTGACTAGCCGCTACAACAACAACAACAACAACGTGATAATATTTTTGTTAAAATGGTCACTTACTAATTCGTATAATGAAATAGAAGCACTTGACTTGGTATTATTCAAATACCTACCTAGATACCGTTGCAGTTAGAAACGTAAAATCACCTAAAAGTATACGCGAAGCAGATATAGAAACAACTTTGTTGGCCAGTTATGCGCAGTGATTTATTTTTTATAACACAAAATAAATCGCGATTCGCGACACTTTGATAAATGCGCTGGTTATTTTCGGTTTCTCGTTTTATATAACGTTAATAGATTTACTTCTCTCATGCCCGTCGTCCACATATTTATCTCAGTCAAGCCCACACAAGAAACTTTGTTGTAGTTTTTACCAAATTACTATAACCGGATAAGCGATTTTGTCCGAACTTCTCCTACAATTTGTGGTGTGCGCCTTGATGTTGTAACACAAATTGAGGGACCTACAGTTTTACGCCGACTCCAAACGGCGAATGCTTTTTTCATGGCAGTAATACCCTCAGAGGTTTGCCATTGCCTGCCGAGGGGCGACCGCTATTAGAAAAAAACTTTTTCTAAAATTTGCGATGTTACTTGCCCCGGTCAGGATTTGAACACATGGCCTACCGAACAAAGCGCGCACACGCTACGAACTCGGCAACGGCAGCTGCCCAAATGAGTTGGACAAAAACTTTTACAGCAAACATGTAAAGGCGTACGTTTAAAGATATACATACATATAATACTGGAAAAGAAACATAGATGAAAATATAAGATAAATTGACATAATCCATTGATTTTATGTAATTTATTTTTATATATTTTATTCTGTTTTGTTCGCATTAGGGATTTTGCAATATCTGAAGTAATAGCTCATACTCGTAATAAAATGTAATTTTCCCAAAAATGTGCAAAAAGGACAGACATTTCTTTCACAATTCTAAGAACAGGCTACAATGTTTAAATAAGTGCAGTTTAATTTTTATTAGAAACTAACAACATAACCTCAGTTTTTTTTTTATCTGTACAAAGTAACCTTTCTTTGAAATTGCCCATAATTTATATAAAAAAGAATTTTAAATAATATATATGGGCGCGATCTGATTGGTAGTGTACGGCATGCGATTGTTGTCTTTGCTCAACTGATATTACCTGTTCAATCTGCATTGGAATTTAGTATCCATGTATTTATGTACTATGTGCATTGCTTTATCAAACTGAACTTTATTGACAAATATCTGCAACTTATTTCAAAATAAGTGGTTTTTTCAAACTTATTTTAAGCTCACTTAAAATGAGATTAACTTATCTATGTATCTTCATGTGCCTAACCTCTTTTGTGGAGTGAAATTTAAAAGTTTATGAATGCATATCGTTAATTAAATAAAGAAATGTTCCAATCGACATTTTCTGGAAATCGTTGTTTTTTTCGTTTCAGGCAGATTTTTTCAAAACGCATATTTTGGTACTGTTCATAAAAAATAAAATAGACTTAAAGAGTTTTATAAAGTGAAATTTCCATTAGAAAAAATCTATTTATTATTTATGAATGTGAATGTTGAACTTTTATAGCCAAAAGTATAAATCTAACCATTTTAATTTGTCTCTAAGGGATAAAATTTAAGTTTTTTTGCTTAGCCTGTAAAAAAACTTACTGGTCAATAAGAAAGAAAAACGGAAAAAACTATGATTCTTATAATAAGTTTTAGCCCTCATTAAAACACAAAATTTTTTGTTATGTGAAATTATATTTTGATTTTGCACAAATAAAGGCTTTCTAATTTTTTTGTTAGAGAATAATAATTCAATGTCTTTTCTTTTTATATTATTACTTACATATTGTAATGTAAATATGTGCGCACCTAATTTGTATAAGATTTTAATGATCGCTGTATTACATTCTTTCTATTCGAATTTACAAAAATGGATCTGGAAAAAAAATGATTAGCTTGGTTGGCTCTTTTTTTATATAAATGCATACATTACAGAAACCACTCAAACTACGTGCAAGCAACTAAGAGTAACTTAAAATACAAAACAAACACAAAATAAATCAAATTAAAAAAAAAATTACAAGACAAATGTAAAATAAAAAAGGGACGTCAGACACGTATTACCCCCAATTCACGATGAAGTGAAAATAATTTAAAATTGCTAAGCAATTTATAGGCAACAACAATCACCAGAAATAGAGAAAATTTGAAAAAAAAAATACCCAGCAGGGATAATCTGACCATCTTAATAAAATAAATTACCTTGTAGTTAATTTCAATACGCAGCTCTGGCTAAATAGATTACACCGATTCTTTTATAAAGGCTATCCTTTATCGAAGTTCAGAGATAGAAAATAATTATTTGCAAAATAATGGGTGTTTTGCATTTACCCCTTTCAGCGAGTGTGATCAATATATTTTAGAAAAAGAAGAAGAAACAAAAATGGATTGAAACAGTCTCCTGTCCGTCTACTATAAGATTGTGTCAAAGAATCAACAAATATTTGTGGTACAAAATCCACTTCACACATCAAACAACAATAAGCATCATTAGGTGGCATAATCAACAACAAAACGTAAGGACGCAACCAACCGGATGAACGAAAGGAATGACAGAACAAAGTGCCAACGCCTGCCAACAACCCAACGCCCTCGGGTCATTTTCACAGTGCACACTGTATAGAATGAATCTGAAACAGATGTATGTATGTATTTATGGATATCTGCATACATACATACAAATGTGCATAATTATTTATAAATGAACTTGGGTTTTTTTTTTAAACCTATACTCTAAATCAAAGCTTTAAACTTTGCCGAAAACTTAGGCAAATTTAACAAATTTGCAACGCAATTTAAGCTTTTTTTTAATTGGTATGCTTAGAAATGCAGGGTGTTGTTTTTAGACGTGTGGTTTTCAATGAGGTAATACTTTTTTCGGAATACTTTTTTCAGTTGGGTTTGCCATTTCATAATGAACAGACTTACTCCGGAACAATCGCGTCGCACGGTGAAGCTCACTTTCGGTTGAATGGGTACTTTAATAAATAAAAATTTATCGCATTTGGAGTTTTGATAATTCTCAAAAAGTCACTGTTTGATGTGCTCTATGGGCAGAGAGAATCATTCGTTCATATTTCTTCAAAAATCAAGCCGGTCGTAATGTTAGAGTCAATGGGGAACGCTATAGAGCAATGATTAATGACTTTTTCATGCCAGCATTGGAGGATGTTGATGTGGGCGACCTTTTGTTCCTTGAAAGACGGCGCTACATGCCATACAGCCAACGAAGAAATAAATTTATTGAATTAAACTTTTGGTGAGCGCATTATCTCGCGTCGTGGACTTGTGGCGTGACCTCCAAGATCGTGCGATTTAACACCGATGGACTATTTTTTGTGGGGTTATATGAAGTCCGTTGTCTACGCAGATAAGCCTGAGACGATTGGCGCCTGGAAAGAGAATATGCGGCGCGTCATTTCTGACATACGGCCCCAATTGCTGCAAAAAGTGGTCGAAAATTGGGATTCTCGGCTGGATTTTTTCTAGACTGGCGCGACGGTTACTTGCCCGAAATCATTTTTAAAACTAAATGCCAAGCCCTTATATTTATAATAAAGCTAAATTATTGGCCATAACACTAAATTATATGCGTATTACTTTTTCTTGAAAAACACATTTCGAAAAAACCCAGCTTTTATTAATTAAAAAAAATAATAATAATAATAAATTTTTACTAACAACATTCTTTGTGTGTACCTATGTACATTGCATGTATTTTGTTTTTGCCTTAAGATGCTGAAATGTCAATAGAAAGCATCATATGACCAATCAAGCTGAATTTATAAAGGGTGGTTAAATTTTAAGGGCCGATGTTGATTTTAAATAAAACACAAATTATTTTGGAAATTATTGTAATTTCTTTTTATTAAGATAATATGGTGTGGTTCAATTATGTATGGAACAAAATATCGGCCAAATGTCCGCCGCGACCTCTTCGGCACACCTCCAACCGATGGCCCAAATTTTCGATGACGCTGAGCAGGCCCGTCGCGAGGACGGCGGGGGCCCCGGGGCGAACCTTCAAAAAAAAAAATTCAACATCGGCCCCTAAAATTTAACCACCCTTTATTAGTTGCTGTCGAATGCCCAACCAAAAAATGTGCTTGTATTTTGTTTCCTCTACGGCTTGAGTTGCCAAAGTTTATACGTATTTTATAAATAGCATGTCGACTGTGGTCTATTGGCTACGCACTTGCCCAGCAAGCCGTAGGTTGTAGGTTCGAGTGCCGGTGGAGTCATGAAAGAAGTCTGATGAGATCTCCGAAATAGCTATAATTTCTACCACTCCTGACTGTTGTTGTCGTTTTTCCAATATACTTTTCCTTATACTGGCCTTGAGTTCACAAATTAATATTATCGTTTTTGCAATTTAGCATATCGAGTCGTGAGACGAAATCGTTCAGCTGTTCGTTCAACTCCACCTTGTATGAATTCGCCTTGCAACCACTCAACTCCCACCAATAAATAAGAACTGATTAAACATCTTAAACTATTTTTGTAAATTGTTTTCAACGTTTACAGTTTAGAGATTTAAAAGCTCTGTTTAGTTAAGTTGTTTACACAAGTTAATAGATCCCATCACAGATCTAACCACTTTTGACCCTTTTAGATCATTATTTTTAATATTCGTTGGCACTAGTGTCCCGTTATAACTTTGTTCACCTAACGGTTATTTGTGAATATGTGGGTATGTACAGATATCTACAAATCTATCCTTCAGTAAACACTACAAGGTAATAGCAATAATTCCTGAAAGGAACTGCTACGGAGCGATAATACAATAAATCTCTGAAGGATCTCAAGTGTGGTACACTGAGTACTGGGGCTGGAATATTCGGACCACAATTTTAAGGAGTCTGCCAATGAGCACTTACCCAACCATCTTCCTAACGGAGGTTGCCACAATTGAACTCCGTGCCCGCGAACGCCTTCGCAGAAAGATAAATCGGGCCAGAATACATGTCGGACAGTAGGCTTCTATAAAGGCCTTAAACGCATACTTAACGACATCGAGGCTTGTGGATGAATGCAAAACTCTTCTGATCCAACTGGCCGGCCGCAACAAAGTAACGTTTTGGTGAGGGGTTTGAAGCAACGAAAAGGGCCGTACGAGGTATGCTTGGTCCAGAGCCTTTCTGTAGACTATCCAAGGGTTAAACTGCAGAGCTAATAAGGAGACGGGAGGAGTCTCTGTTTGCAACTCACTGGCGAAATGCAAAGTGTAATCCAAGAGGTTCATATATCACTCTTGGAAAGATCTCTGAACGACTTCTGAATCTCAGACGGGAGAGTTTAAGAACTCTTTCTTGTTATCTCATTACTCTCATATTACGAAAAAAGCTAATTGGCACCGCCTACTTCAGAAAGAACTCTTCATCATTTGGTACACGCTCGGAAGGGATTTACTTAAGTTTCGTATACAGGCTTGACTTGGGAAGAGGAAATCGTGGGTTAAAAACAAATTGAAAATAGGCGTGGCACCACTCAATTTAAATGGCTATATCTCCGAAATTACTGTGTCAAATTTACATAGTACACATTTCATATTCTAACTTTACATAGCCATTTTATTCAGCAATAAATTAATCATGAACTCCAAATAAAATCGCTCGTGTCCTCCTATGTATCAGAAACCTTACGATATACGAACAGGGATTATCTTGTAATTCAGTAACAATTCCGCGATATGATGCCTGTCTGTACTTGTTCCTTTCCCGGTTGCCAAGGAAGTTTATAGATGACCCTCCAGACCAATGTCCATGCTGCCTTTTTTTTTTAGCTGTTAATCAGTTTTCTTACATCAGGTTCAATGAAAATCCCTTTTTTTATTTTAACGTAAGAAATCTTTGGAAACAGACTAGTTAACAACTGAAAAGCCAAATAGACTAACAGAATAAGTCTACAGAAAAAATATTTAAAATTTTTTTTACACATATCTACCCACTAAAGTCGGGTCTACGATGCTGGAACAACCCGAATCCATATCCGGTCAAGGACTGTCAATTCTACGACATTCTCCAAAAGTTTATAGGGAATGTTTTATGTTGTTATAACAACAACAAAAACATTTTTATGCAACAACACAATTAATTTTTAATTCACATTTTCAAGCTGTATTTGTGAGTGTAATTTTGACAAAAAAAAAGTAACTTTCATAGAAAATTTCAATTCATTACAATGTTAACCAAGATTACCTCCCAAACAAAGAAAGCAAATGTTCTGCAAAAACACACTCACACACTTCAGATTGAAATATATAGAAAGTTTATAAAGAAAAGCTTTTCAATAAAAATCAATAACAACCAACAATACAATTTTATTTTGGACAATTTATTTCACTTGTTTAAAGAATTCAAGGACAACAATAAACATATTTATTTAATATTAATCAAAGGTATAATAACTAGATCACTTTTTCATTGATTATACTTCTTTAAAATCGCAATCGTTTTCAATACAGTTTATTGCGTATGGGTTTTTGTTGGGAATGTTTATGGATCTGAATACAAATGCAAATTTACATAACGCGCGTTTGCTCGAAGATTGGGGTATTTCAAAAAATCACAAACTGCAGAAAAATTGCCTTAGTGGCGCTCATTTCTGATAACCCAACTTAAACAAATTTCTTATATGCCATTCTCCAAGCAATCGCCGTACGATATGTTCGCGTACACAGGTATTTCCCACTAATCCCTGCCATTGCTTTTTTTTTTTGTTTTGTTTTGTTATTCAGCTACTTTCCTGGTTTCTCTGTTGACATTGCTTATAATTTTGCTTCAAAATACAACTAGAAAATACGAGTACATATAAATACGAGTTTCTTTAAGGTTAAAAAGCTTGAAAATTTGCATAATAAAAATATGTTTGTCCCCCACAAAATACATTATAAGTCCCTTTTACATTTACCTACCACAACACGTTATCTAAACCTTTCTATAATCGTAAATTTTTCTAAATTAATTGCTTATAGTACATAATAAATTTCAACACAGATACAAGGTACAAGTTCAATCAGATAAACTAAATTCAATTTATGTACACATATACTAAATATAATATTATAACAAAGATATGTATCATTAGCATAGGTTTACTATAAATGAGTTAACATTTCAAAAAGTTTAGTTGTGATGCAACCATTTCAAGAATCTATTACAGTTTTAAGATTTTAGGGGGTTTGGACCCAAAAAACCACCCTCTTGGGTGCGCCAATGGATGCAATACAATATTTAGTTTATAAACCTTCGGTGAACCAAAAAATCAAAAGTTGTACTTCAAAATTGAGTATCTCTGCCGTTTTTTAAGCTTTTTAGGTAAAATAAAAATATAAAAAATACACAGATACTTCAGTCTCTATCTAACAATGAAGATTTGTTGCAAATAACTCCTTTTAGCTTTAAAACTTAAGCAAGGTAAAGAAACTCTAGCTTTCGAAACCGAAAAAAAAGACAAACTAAAGTAACTAAATTCAGAACCATTAGCGAGTTGGAATGAATGTAATGGGACTGTGGTAAGTCGGAAATCAGAAAGTACTCAAGTAAAATTACCCATTGCACTTAAGTCCTAGAAAGGATGAAGGGAATAAGGTTCTCTTGTTAGGCGATAAAATTCACCGGCGAGTTTAAAATTCACCGACCGACCCATATACATTGAAACTGTTGGCAACTGGTATCCGTATTATATGTGTCATATAGCTAGTATTGAGCGAATCCACGCTATGCATAACGTAATTGACGCCTCCCAGATGCTATACCCGCCTGTGAATCGAGATGCTTGTTGATTGACTTAAAATCCTGCCAAAGTAGGTGAATAATCCTGGCTTTTTGTGTGTGTTGGTATAGTTCGTGGAGTTGTAGGCTGTCCCGTACTCCCTGAGAGTATCCTCTTTAATATTCCTGCTACACCTCTTCGGTTTTCTGAGCTTTTTTATGTTCGCATTTTCAGAACTTTGTATGCACGAAATTCTCCGATAATTCGAGCGCTAATAGAGCTTAATAGAATTTCTAAATATGCTCTAATCATTACGAATATTTAAATTTTGTTCCACGTAGCCTAAAAGACTTTTTATTGTATTCATTTTCTAATTAAATAAATAAATACATAAAATCCCTCTCTGCTTGTGATTTAGATATTTTATTAGGCCTTCCATAGTGAAATGCTAGTACAGATTCTTCTTCTTTTGATTATGGAAGATTGACTCACATTAGGTTGCTATAGAGTTTCGTATTTAACATGGCACTACTACTCATTTAATTATTTTCGGTATTAACTTAAAAGCTAAAGTTTTTGTGGGACTACTTTCTTTTTTGGTTCACTGTAGGTGCATATGGAGGCTGCCAAAATCCATATGAAATACGAAAAAGTTGTACTTTGTGCACTCTGTGAAAAGGCTCACAAAATCTTGGCAATATGTTGCCAGCAACATTTTTTTCACAGTTGTTATAATGAATTTTAAAATTTTAAATTGAAAGGTAACAGTTGCTTTTAAGCCACATCATTTAGGCGTTTCGAAAATTTTGATAGCCAGCAACGTTTCGCGGCAATCCAAATGAATGTTGCTGGCGAAATTTTACGACTGGAAAGTTAGCACTGGCCTTAATAAAGAGCAGTGTTGAAATGTTACGTTAACAAGTTGTTGCCCAAAGGAGGTATGGTTGAACTGAAAATGACTGAAAAGCCCCAATATTTGGTAAAAAAAAAAAAAAAAATGGTAGTCTAGTGTAGGCAACACATTGCATGTTCCACGAACGTGATGAGTCTCTGGATGCTTTATAAATAAATATTTTTAAATTAAACTCGCATTACGCACCGACCACCCACTCGACTAAATCAGCCATTACTATAACAGTCGTAATTACGACGCCGGAAAGACACGGATTTATGTCCAAAGGCTTTCCCGCCAGCAACTTGTCCCAAAAGTTTATATAGCAGGATTTTATGCACAATAATACCAAAGAAAGCGCCATTTTACACGATTAAAACTGAGTAATTGGAATACAGTATGTTATGCGTATTTGACTCAACATTTGTTTTGTAAATTTAAGCTATGTATTACCCAATCGATTACATACATAGGTTTAGCTTGGTGTACACAAACAACTGAAATTTGTTAACCTATAAAGTTTGCATAGACAGATTCATATCTTAGTTATAAATTTTAAGAAAGTAAAGAACTTGTCGCAGATAAAACAGATAGATACAATAAATACCCACATCGATTCGCATCAAGTTCAATTGTTGTATAATATGTTTTTGTTTTTTTTTTTTTGTTTACTTTCGGTTTTTGAATATTAATTTAAAATACCATTATAGGTAAGCGATGCCCGTTTGATCCATTGCTTTTTTTCTTTTAACCCTGAAAACCAGCTTCCATCGCTGGTGTGGCATATCGCTGCAGCAGAGCGAGCATCATTTACACCAACAAACGACGTGGTCATCGTCACATGTAAGAAGGTGATGATTTGCGCGACCTTGAACGTGGTTTTGAAGGACTCTTCAGGCTATGACGTGAACCGCTACGCGATTTAAAACCATCGGTCCAAGGCTCCGAAACACGTCCATACCAATGTACTAAGTCCATTACTTCCAACTGAAAATGACAGAGATCGTAAATAAAACTTTCATTTTTAACAAAAAAAAAACAGAAAAAAAAAACACAACAACAGGGCCTACCTGGAGAGGCTGCGGCAGCTCTTTGAACATATCGTGTTTTGTCAGATTCGCATGTTGTGATAGGAACGATAAGCAATTCGACTTTAACGCGGTGGCCATGTAGCGATCGGCTATACCCAGCAAGCATAGCACAGACTCTTCGTCAATCAGCGAGTTCAAAGTATTTTCGCATAATTCCTAGAATCGACGAAAATATGTACGATATATTACAAACCAGATAAAACATGACTTGCTTTACTGCGCCATATGATTAATTTTGGTTTAATGTGAAGAAATAATTTCGAAAGCCAACTGGGCAAAATTAATTGTTAAAAATACGTACTTAAATCCAAAAAAAACAAAAAAAACTAAAATAATAGAGAATTCGGGATAATCCCTACATTCGAATATCGTCCTTATAGTAATATCCTTATACATTTTGAATTCTAAATCAAGCGAACAATAAATATGTTTTTCGTATATTTCAACTTCTCCACCACATACCCGTAAAAATCAATTTACAATATTCCCACTAAGTTTCTCTCAAATGCCGCTTTTTGAACTGTCAATGCGGCAACTGAGCAAGGCAAATATAAAAAATATAAGGTGAGGTTACTAGAACAGCTGATTTAATTTTCTTTTATTTGCCTTATGGCTTCGTATGTCAAATAAAATATTTTGTTTGCCTTGTACTTGTTATTATTAGCTAGCGATTTAAATATGTGGAATAATTTATCAGCCCAAGCCGCGGAAGCAAAACAAAATATACCGCCTTACATCGTTCCCACGATAGTAGGTTCTACGATACCGGAACGACCCAGATTTATATCCGGCCAAGGACTGTCACTTCAGTAGCATTCCCCAAAATTGTATGGGAAATGTTTTATGCTGATAGAACAACAACAACAACAACAACAACAACAACAATACCGCCTTGCATGAATTCTCCTTGCAACTGGCAATGGGTTATCATGTTAGGGGCTCCAAAAATGCAAGAGAAATAATCGAATAACCAATCACTTCATCAACAACATATGGCAGTTTGGTGCCTGTGTGGAGTTGGTTGTTGTTATTGTAGCTGTTAGCTAAGCCATGAATAAAGGAGGCGCATTGGTATGGGGCAGGGAATCTCCACATGCCGAACATGTGTTGACTATCCGGTATCCTACCAGGCAGCATGGAGAGAGGCGCTACAGTCGTTACCATCTTCGAAACGTAGTATGGTAAGTTCACCCGTGCAAGTCGCTACAACAACAACAACAACAACAACCTGTGCGAACAGCAGATCCGCGCTAATTGTTTATCACCTGATCAGATAGCTGTACCCTGATAGTGAGAGCTCCTATGTAACGTGGGGGTATTTTGGATGCTGGTCGGTGTACACTTTTGTGCCGTAGAGGCCTTAAGATGGCACCATCCGTCCCACGAATTACACCTCAACGAAGTGCAGTTCGGATGGAGCGTTCTCTGGCAAACGCAGCATCAATAGTTTTCTAACCCAGGGTTCAGCTCAATGCCCGCTGAAACCAGAATAACAAGGAGCAACCCGGCTGCAAAGAGCTGCTCCAGCGGTGTCAAAATACCTAAGGTATTGACTGAACTGGACAGGGTTAGAGCGCTGAAACAAAAGCCACCGGTAAGTAGAACTGGCTGTCGTGGGTTGGGGTAATTTAATTTGGCCATATATTTCATGGATTGAAGCGGTGCGGCCGTTTCAGTGAAGGGATTGCGTTACTAGAATGTGGACAACGTTTACTTCCAGCAGGACGGCTCAACATTCCACACAGCAGGCTTGAAAAATTTTCTAGATTGTGCGATTTAGCACGATTCTATTTTTTCTTTGCAGCTATATTAAAGCCAAAGTTTACGCAAATGCCCAACAACAATTCAGTAGCTCAGATGCAACTTCGGAGCAGTTATTATCTAATTGAAGGTGAATTTATGCAAAACCGTGTTGAAAATTTCCATCAACAGAATAATAGGTTGGACTGAAAGTCGAGATGGACATTTGAGCGATATTGTTTTTCAATATTATCCTCGAAATTTGTAATTTGTATTACAAGTAATAAACTATCTTTAATTTTAAAATGAAACATATGGAAATGCCGCTAATTTTACAATTTCTCTAATTATCTCGTTTGGTTTTAATTCTTTCAGAAGTTATAGTATATTAATAGCTGCATATAATATAGAATATTTAACATGGATATAAATTCGCTTACCTTCAAATCATAAACTGAATATCGATCAGATAGTAGCATTAGTTCACAAATTTGTTCAGCTCCTACGGTTTTATCTATAGGTGCACCATAAATGTAGAGCAACAAACGGCGAAATATCACCGGAGAAGTATCAGTTATGATGATTTTTCTAAAAACAAAAAGAAGTTTGAAATTTTTAAAGTAGGTCGTGAGTAGATGAAGGCCATTGAGAGACTTACCTTTTGATGCTTTCCTGCATTCCGGATAGCAGCGCCTTTTTGAACCACTCGCAGCGGGACGACACAATCACCCGGTGTGCACGAAAAGTGTGCAGTTGTATTGGTGGCCGTTGAAGTTCCACCGAATGCGGTTCTTGCAGTTGCATTTGCGTTTGTGCCGCGTTAATGTTAATGGCATCCTTGTGTACAGTTATACCAGGCAGTTGCTGCGGGACACACTGCGAATAAGTATGAACCTCAAATTCCATATCTGCCAGCTGAGCCGAGTGCAGAAGACGTAAGACATTCTTCGATAAATTGCTATTTGCGGCAATAGGCGGCTCACACAAGTGTTTCGTTAAGTTGAACTGTTGGATGTAAATTATAAATCGAATTGCGGAGGTAAATAAATTAAATCGAATTCGGTAAGAGTCTACCTTTACATTTTTGTAGTCATACAAGCAACGACGTTCCATCGCCGAATCATCACTTCCGTCCTCCATATTTTTACCATGCTCCGAAAACTTTAATTCGTGTTCTAATATATTGGAAGGTTCCAAAAGTCCCAACTCTATGAGTGATTGTGTAAATTCGTATTTTTGAACCAGCTTGCAAACCTAAAAAAAATTTCACATTCATATAAAATAAATTGAAACAAAATTAAATTGCAAGTAACCTACGTTACTGATGGAGTCACGCAATGCAGATTTGTGATCAAAAAGTTTTACAATTACGCCGTTCTGAAATGTGAAATAAACTATATTCGTAAGATTTATTTATTTTGTATGATTTATGTGGTAATTTTTACAATTTGACTTGTCGCCAATTTGAAGCAGAACTTAAATTCCTTCCAGCCCAATTTCTCGTCCACTCGGTCAGAAAGATTTTCCATTATCAAAATATACGCGGGTATGTCTACAATCAACTGTTCGAGATTTTGATTTATTGTGCTCTGTTTGCTTAGGTAGTCCATTTCGCAGAACGAATTTCTATGGTGTTAGAAAAATTATGTACTCATAAGAAATCATGTAGTGAGTTTGCTGGAAGATTGGCATATTTTAAAACAAAAATTAAAATTAAAATAGCGAAGTATACAAAAATCGCGACCACCTTTTCATGTTGCTCAGAAATTGCATAGCCCTATCGATACCCACCGACAGCGCAATGGAAGAAAATGCGCCTTCAATTTTACTGTGTGGCATATCGTAGCTGAATAGACATTCAAAAGATTCCAAAATTTTCTTGAAACTAAGAAGTCTATTACATATTCGAAAGTAAAATATCCATCACTAAAAACTTGAGACATAATTTTGATAAGAAAAGTGAGTAAAACTTAATCAATTATTATTATAATAAGATACATTTTTTTTAAGTCTTCAAAGACTTGTTTAGTTTAAGTATTTTCAAAATAACAATGAGTGAGAAAAAAGCTTTAAGTCTGGAGGGACGGCATTAGTTCGGGAAAAATTTTGGATCATAATAAACGCAAAAAAAAATTATCGGCGATGGTAACAATCGCAAAAACTGTAATACGATTTATGTTTCATGAATAGAAAAATAAAAATCATGATATTTAAATTTTGTTCTGAACGAAATCTTATCAATGATTTTTTACCTATAAAACTTAGGATCACTTTTTAAAACTCAACGGTCCATTATTATTACTCTGGGGTCTCTACTAAAAACTTATTTAAATCAGATGATAAATGCAGATGTTAAAAGATAAAAAAAGGGGGCCTAATGGCATACAAAGTCTTAGAAATTCGTTGCGGACAGAATCAATAGCAATTTTTTATACTTTTACGGACGGCAAGTACGAAAGGAGGACGGTCGGTGGTTAGTTGAATCATAAGTCGAAGATTTGTCTAATAGGTGCCATTGTAATTCGTTTTTTGTTTTCTTTTGAGTTGTTGTCGTTGAGATGTGGGTAGTGGGAACGAGAGATTTTCGTTGATGGTGAGTGAGAGCGCCTTTTAATATTAAGCGAACATATGTAAATTCGACTCTGTATAAAGTCATTTTCAACGAGTTTTTAATATTTTAAAATATGCCACTTTGCCAACAAATGCCTTGGATTTATTTGAGTCAATTGCAGTAATAGTGCTAACTTTTTATCTCTTATAATTTCCAATGCTGTAGCGATTCGTCCATATATGTCACGCATCTTTCGCAGTTCGTACATATATAATACGAATTTAAGATCATTCTCGGCGGTCATTAGACGTTTCTTATCAGTTGGATTATCGTAGAGTGTCAGTCCCACTGGTGGTCCGCGTCTGAGTCTGGGCGATACAGGTGGTGGACTGAATAACGGTGCTGAATTATCATCCAGAACCACATTGGCACTTATAAAAGCGCTGTTTTGAGTTTGAGTTGCAATCGAATTATCCGCTTGGTGTCGCTCCGACAAATTCAAGTGTGAGCAATTTATATCCTAGAGAAGTAGAAGTTATACATATCATTTAGAATTTTCTGCAAATTTTTTACTTACTTTACACATTTTTTCCAAAGAATTTTTAATCTCCTCAATTACATCAGTTAGTATCACTAGTGCGGATTCGATCTATGTTTATATGTAAATGTATAAACAAAAAATGTGATTATAATAAATTTCAATTAAAACAAAAAATAAAAAAATAAACTTGCCTCAGGTACTAAATAGTTCACCAACTCTGCTTTTTCCTCGGTTGTTAGGCTAATGAAGACGTTTAAAATGTTACGCAAAAGTTGATGTATTTGTGACATAAAAATTGGAATTCGTGTGCGCACGTATTTGATAATCTCATTCTTCTGATAGCGCGAAATGTCAGCACCATCTCGAATAAAAATATTACAAAATTGTAATACTTTAGTACACCCTACAAAGATAAATTAAAAATTTACAAATTCCATTTTGTTGTCTTACACTCAAATGCCTACCGATCGCTGATTCTCTGAGACAATCTTTGAATGTCGCATAAAGTGAAGCGGGTTCGTGCGATATGGTAACAGGATTGATAGCTTGTATTATGTGGTTGAGCACAGCATGCGAATCCATTAGAGTATTAACCACAACTACAATGAAATAAATTAATTAATAACGGGGAAAAAAAACAAAATACCCCCCGGTTCGAAACTTACATTTCTTCAGCTGTATGAGTTTCAGATACTTTCTAGTTGGATCTACCATTTTCGTGAGCGATGGTTGCGTTTCGGCAAAATTTATTAGTTTCTCGCAAACGTTTTCATCCATGTCGGCCATCAACGATTCGGTATATAACCAATGAAGTACTGGTGTCAACAAAAATGTTGGCAAATTGTATAGAACGCCTACGGGCGTTAGTGGTGAAGATGGTGGTGTATCCATCGAACTGGGAAACGGTGAAGGGCTGCGCGCCCGATATGGTGACAAAGGCGGGCGTCTAGTATTGCACACAGTGGTTGTTTCCGTGGGTTGGAGCAGAAAATCCTGACAGAAATTGAATATATTTTTGCAGTGGGACTGCGTTTCGAGATGCGAGTCAGAACTGGAAGTGGGTGGAAAACGCCGCATGCCGCCGCCTGCTACAATCGGTGCGTTTTCTGCACTATCGCTATTGGTTGCAAGACAATTAAAAGAATTCGACAAATGTGCACCGCGATGAGCTACTAAGCCACTGTTTTTGCCTGTAACTGAGTGTTCAGATGGCGGTTGCAGGTATATCGGCGAAAGGTTGAGGCGTGGTACAAACTTCTGGCTGTCGTCAACATTTTCAGTGCATGATTTGGGTAGCGTCACAGAGATCTTGATGGGATTGGTTGCATCAAGCAAACTACTAGCGCCATCACTATTGTGACATTTATGAGCTTGTTGACAGTGCGGAGGTTGCAATGCGTCGTGATTTTTACAAGCATTTTGAAGATGCGGCAACATTGACTCATTCGACAGAACGCACATGCTGCAGTCGAAACCATTTACACGCAAAACGGATGAGTGCACATGGAACTGGAAAATATTTATTATAATGTGCTTGCCATTGATTTCAAAAGTAGTATATGCTTTTCAAATACATACATAGATTTGCAAGAGGCCTTTTGGGGCCACTGTATGTACATATGTATGCATGTATGTATGTATGTATGTATGTAGGTATGTAAGAACTCAAATAGTCAACCAAGTATACCAGAGAAATGAAAACTATAAAGCAAACAAAAAATTATATGTATTAAAAAAGTGTAGTAATTTAATTATAATTAAAACTCATTTCGTCCCTTCCGATGTTATACAAGTAACTACTTACGTCAATGCCATCAGAACTTTTGATGACCACATCCGTGAAGTATGATTCATGCAGTGCATCTGCAAAGGAGAATTCTTTTTCCTGCCCAGCCGCATGACATTCTTTCAGTCGCTTACACTCCAATGTATACCAGTTTTCGCAGTCCAAGATAAGCGTATCAGTCGGTGTTAAAGTGTTTGTCTGCAATACATAAGCATTACATCGAATTGGAGAATTGCAAAAAAGCAATAACAAAGCAATTACTCTAAATTCTATGCTATGACCAGCAAAGGCGCCGAATACTAAACGTGGATTTATTTCGTTCACATCGTAGATTTCACAACTAAATAAGACACTCGCCGAATCGCAGCAAGTACCGCAGTCTTTTGATTCAGGAAGTGGATTAACCAAATCATTATACCATGTTATGTCGTTCGCATCATCCAAGCGAAATTTAATCCTGAAATTAGATATAGCATGTCTCAGTAGATCATCAATAGTTGTGCATAAAATATACCCTTCCAAGCCAGATATTTCTGGTTTTTGCTCAAAGGTGCAGGATACGATCTGAAAAGATTAATAATTTTCATTTAAGCTCTCTTGGCGCTTCGAGCCGGTGTCCACTCACCTCCCAAGTGCCGAGGAACGAGTGCTCCGCCATGGCGCTGGTTGATCGCTGCTAAATCTACCCTTTCAATTATTTTGATATGTTTTTCTACGTTTTGTACTCAATTTCTACTAAATTTTACAAATTTCCAAACTCAGCGAAAATTTTTGTGTACCCATCAGTCAAGGGATGTTTTGACGTTTTCTTTTGTTATACACGTTCCGTGTGCGAATTGCTGCTCAGGGCACTGCCATTCCCAAAATTTTGGTTAACTAATTACACCACTTTTGCCATCGAAAGCAAAAATCTACCACTAGCTTATAAAATAATGAAGCTGAAATCATATAAGGTAATATCAACAAAATAGTTAACTAACTTTATCCATTTCATTCCCGGTTTTGCGTGTTGCGAATATCAGAGAAACTAAGAAAGGCAACCGTAAACAAATGGATAGAATATCAACCAAAGGTTGTACCTTCGTTAATCCATTCAGAATGACGAGAATTTTCCAATTCGAACGTAAGTAAAAAGTGAAATTGTAAACAAAACAAGGAGTTTTTGATATGTTCACAGCGCAAGGCAAAGATAGAACAAGAATTAACCTCATGGGATTTTATAACCTCATATACATATGTATATGGATTCTGCTTGGAAATAGCTTTGTAGTCAATAGTTCACATTTTATTGAAAAGAGCTAACTATTTTTTATTTGCTTGAGCTTCGCTAGCATACCAATCCTCCTTGTTTTGTTTGTGCTCCTCATTTAGAATCCATATAGCATATTTGATAATTTCAGTCAACTCGAAATCAATTGCATAGAAATATCTTTTACTAATCGGTTAAACTCTGATAAAGTGTAGTTCTTTATCGATCACTTTAATAAAAAATTTCGGGAGTTTATGCTAAAATCTACTACGAACGTTTTTTATCGTTTGCGGCCATGCTCTGATTGGCGACAGCTGTTTCCATTTCGTTTTGTGTGACATTTACAATCCTGTCAAAATCAACAAATGTCACAGGTCTGTTCAAGAAAAACAGATTAGTACAAAACCTTTGACAGTCGAACCAAACATGCTAATCAGCTGTAATAGTTGTGCATTTCTCATAAATGGTATCGTTGCTAGAATCAATCTTTTGCATTATGGCCAGAAGCACATTTCAAAAATTTACTTCTTTTCTATTCTGGAGAAATGAGCGCAGTTATACAATTATCTCAAAAAGAGAGATAACTACCAGATATCACATTTGAATATGTTCCGTTATTTTTGTTTGTATCAAAATCTTCTGACCGTCTAAAAAAAATTTTGAAACTCAGATTCAGCTGATTATTTAACCATTTTCACACAGTCGTCGAAAGAGAAGGACCGGGCAAGTGAAGGGAACTCAACTGCGCTCTATTTGTATTTTTTTATACCTTTTTAAGAATTTTGTTTAGGCAATAAGTGAATAATACTGTAATGCATTTAGCAATAATTATTCAACGAAGCAGGCAGCAACAAAATACAGTTTTTTTCTTAACGCAAGTTCAGATCTGTCACGGGTTATATTCTTCCCTGTTATACAGAGTTACTACTATTTTCATTTGGTTAATTAAAGTGGTCAATTTCATTAACTGATTTATGTTCAGCAATGAACAAACAGGAAAAATAGATTTCGTTCGTAAACGCAGTACGTTAGTACGGCGTTCCAGAAAACAAAGTACGGCAGTACTGGTTTTCGACAACAGTTTTTTAATGCAAATATTTGGCAGTACTACGGCAAATTAACGCAGTTATTAATAATAATAATAATTTCGCGCTTACACCATAATTTGATATTTGACTGAACTTCTTCTACAATTTGTGGTCTTGATGTTGTAACACAAATTGGCGGACCTGCAATTTTATGCCGACTCAGAATGGCGAATGTATTTTAGTGAGAAGTTTTGTTTTTTCATGTCAGAAATACACTTGGAGGTTGGCTATTGCCTGCCGAGGGGCGACCGCTATTAGAAAAAAATTTTTCTATAATTGTTGATGCTACTTGCCTCGACCAGGTTTTGAACCCGGGAGCCACCTAATGAAGCGCCCAGACGCTAACCACTCGGCTATGGCGGCCGCCCGCTAAAAGGAAAATGTAAATAAACTGATAATAAATTCTATATATATGTACATATGTAGATATGTAAATATATCCTTTTTTATTGTAATTAAATAAAAAGTTGGTTATCAATAATATCGTTAATACAAGATTCCATATTGTCTGGCATTCCGAAAAGCTAAATACTTTTCGCATCGCAACGGCTATGGCAAAACAGTTAAATCAGCAACTTGAGGTGTTCTGTCGAGTTCAGTTCCAAGGAGAACCAGATGTTAGGACCGGTTCCGGTTCTCAAAAAATGGTAATAGAAATATCGAAATATCTACACAAAGATTATCAAAGTTTATAAATTAAATCTAACTATCCACGTGTTTTTTGGTGGTGATTCCTCCCGGGCACGGAGTTCTCGAAGGGGCCCGTATTTTTCAAGAAATTTAGTTTTTATTAACTGTCAAATCCTGCTATCCCTATATTCGTATATTCCGATATAATCTGAATAAATACTTCTGACCAAAAGTCTATATATATGAACTGATTAATACATGCTATTGATTTTCGAAATCGTATAAAAAAAAAATTTGTTTCACGTCGTATTTGAATTATTCTTTAAATAAATAGAAAGATAGTTGAAGAAATTGGTGAAGTATTCGTGGGGGCCTCTCCTTTTTACCCCTGGGCCCGGATTTCCTCTCGGCGGCCCTGTTTAAATACATCGTTTCGCCGCTATCGAGTGTAAATATAAATAAAACAAACTTTTTCTTTTAGTTTTTTTTGTTAATAAATTAGTGTTTTTATTTTCATTTTAATTAGTGTACACGAAGTTTAATTTGATATATTCGAAATTCATACATTTTAATGATTTCTCCGGATCTCTTTTGGTCAATGTTTGTTACAAATACAATGTACATTAGCTATGTATATATGTATGTATGTATGTATCTATATACCTGTATCTATTTGTTTGTATGTATATGCCTTGAGCGATCGCTTAAAGTTAGATCAGCTTGAGTTGTATGCACGTGGACTTAGTGTACGCGTATTTGTACATATAGTAAATATGTATGTCTCTGTGTGTGTGTAGATGGATATATTTGTATTTGCATGCATTTATAAATTCGCCTGTTTATTTCTGTGTATGTAGTAAGCAAGCTTGTATACGTACATACGTATGCTGGTATTTTTGTAAATCAAGCTTTCTGCAGGCTGGCGTAAACGCCAATAGAATATTTTGGGAGCAACCCTTTAGGATCTCTAAATGTCAATCTGTTTTAAAATTTGTGTTTGTTTTTAATATTTATTTTATTTTTTCTTTACTCTTGGCTTTGATGTGTCCGTTTGTTTTTTTTTTATTATTAAATTTTAATACATGTTTTGCTATGCTTATTGCCCGAAATTTCCATGAGATTCAGTAAATGCAGTCGTAACATTAACAACACGAATTAAGTTTTTTTGCAATATAATTTTGTTTATCCATAAAAATCGAAAAATATCCATAAGTACAAGATTTGAAAATAGTACAGTATTTTAATTATTTTAATTTGGCTCATTTCATCTTTTCGTTTTACACAATTTAAAATTTAAAATTTTAGGTTTCTTTTTGTTTGTTTTTTTTTCATAATTTATATCAAATCACAGATTTTGTTTTTGTCTTCAAATTGTTCGTCTTGTGTTGTTATCTCTTAGTTTGCTGCTATTTTTGTTTTTATAAATTCCGAATGAAGGATTAGTGCAGAAGACCAAATTTTTGAATAAATATTTTTTTTTTTTAAATTTTAGCTTAAAGTTAGTTTTCTTTTTCATAATTTTGACTAAAACACAATACAATTTCCAATTACCTAAAGAGCAGTTTCTATGTTGAATACATATAACTTTTGTTTTAACTTTAGTTTCTATTACTTAATTTCTAATTTGGATTTCGAATTATTTTGAAAACTTGGATATGCGTTGCATTTTGTTTTGATTGCTCCTTGTATTGATCGAAAATGGAGCCTGAGGTAAGACTGGTTGGCATTTTTTAAATATTTTCAGTGCAATTAAAATTCCATCACAAAATTGTATTATATGTATGTATTAAAGTTGAGTCCCGCTAGCTTCTTCTTCTTTTTTAAACATGAACGACAATGGACGATTGCTTTCCAACAGCACTGTACAGTTTAGCAAGAAAGTGCCCTCATTTGACTTTTTTAATGCCACGATGTTAATAGTCCTAATTGTTCTTTTATTGATTTTGCATTTGAAAAACTTTTATAATTCATTATACGAATGTGCTGTTTATTTATCTGTTTACTGAATATCCTTTCGGAACGAAAATTCTGCGCGTACAAACCGGCAATTTAAATACAAAATTATTCCTTTAATATATATGTATGTATTAATTTTCAGCCTATTTATATTTATATTCACAAAACATTCTTATGATCTCAAGGCTAGCGTTCTCTAAGTAAGCTATATATATGTTTGAATCCCTAGGAATAGATAACTTCTATTGCTGTAATTGTTGATCATTTAAATAACCTCCAATTAAATAAATTACCTTGAGCTCTAAAAATGTTTGTTGCTATTCTTTTCGAAACACTAACTTAAAATGAAAACAACAAAACAAATATTGTTGCCCAACACTTAATACCTTTATGTTTATTAAAATTGCTAAATCAGATAAAATAAATATAAAATTATTATAATAATAAAAATAAGGGGATACATTTGAATTTTTTGTATGAATGTTTACCAGAGTCACAGAATCAATAAATTACAGTGCCATAAACTAAAGTTTTAACGAAAGTTTTATATTAGAAGAATAAAATAAGACTTCCATTCACTTCATATTCTAATAATCACACGTTGTGGCCGGTATTCTGGCAACATTCATCGGTCACTATTAGTGACTATCAACCAAATATATATTATCTTTATTTGAGTTTCACCCAGGGACCGAAAATAATTTTTATGTCTTCGGATAAAATAAATCGTTGGGAAGAATGCGTTCCAAAGAAAACCGGAATAAATCGATCTAATCCTTGTACCATATGATGCACAAATCTGACCCTATTTTTATTAAGATTTGTTTTTAATTTTTTTTTTAAATCATTGCGGAATCGTTTTTATTTTGTGATTTGCATTTTTTCGGTCAAGTTTGATCGATATTTTTAAATTTTTATTTGTTCGATAAAATACTCAAGAATAGTAGTTATTCTTGGGGCTTTTATTTTTCGTGATCATAAAATATAAATCACATTGTTGTTGTTGCTGCCATCGCCGATAAATTTGGTTGCCTTTATTATGATCAACAAATTTAAAATCCAAGAATAACGATTGTTTTTAATCGAAAAAATAAAAATTATAAAATAACGATTAAATCATGAGTATTCTGAATAGAAACTATAAACGTTACGACCCCTCGGTTTTCTACCATTTTTTAAAGCTCGCTACTCTTTTTTGTTCTCTTTTTGTTTTGTTCTCATTCATTGCATGCCATAAAGCTTCATAGTCGCTAAGAGTGACCTGGGGCTAGTGGCAATTGCCAGAATTCCGACATTGAGAGTGAATTAAAATTTATTGCACTGTGGTGTAGGGTCTGTGAATGTTGTGTACAAAAAAAAAAAAAAAAATATAGAAAAATAAAAGCCAATTGTTTACGTTTAATTTTGTTATATTTTCACTTTATTAACAAATCCAAAAACTATTTATGAATTTTGAGTTTTTTCTTAATTCTCGTATTTGTAAAACACATTTTGTTTGAAAGAAATTAAATTTAATAATAATAGTAATAATAAAGTTTTGAAGCAGAAAAATAAATACCATACACTTTTAAATTTTTTAAATTCTATACAAACTAAACATAATCTACATATAATTGCATTTGCATTTGTTGTGTGCGCGCGTGTGTGTGTGTGTTGAAGTTTAAGTGATCTGAGTCGCTCAATAAAAAACAAAAAAAATTAAATATTTTATATATTCATTTGCACATGAGGCCTAAACGTAAATTTTGTATAAAAAAGCAGTCGCTTAATTTTTTTTCTAATTAAATCTTACTTCGAGTAAAAATAGTTAACAGCCAAAAAAGAATTTCGTATGTAAATTTGAGAGAAAATAGATCACAGTTTGTCGTATTTTTTTAATTTTCAAATTTTGATTAAAAAAAAAAAATAATAATAATAAATATCTAGCGTATGATATACGCGACTTTTAGATTTACACTTATGAGAAATGAATATTTTAGGTATTACGGGGGTACAACGAGTACAGGCAAAAAACAAAACAAAATTAAAATTAGTTAAAAACAATTAAATTAAAATATACAATACATTTTTAAAGAAACGCTATTCTCTTAAAACTAAAATTACTACAAGTATATAATTATTTTAAAGATAATCGTTAGCACTGAGTCGATACATAAGTCGATAACTGAGCAACGTGTTTGAAAAGCATTTGAACAAATGGAGTAGAACAATTGCTAACTTTAATTTTGAAGACGGATTTTCTGTGTGATCGTTGGCATAGCTGCAAGTCGGCAAGCTCAAAAAAAAAAAAAGAACAAAAAAGAAAGAAAACTCTAATTACTGATTGAGTTCAATTGTGAGCAGCGCTTTTTCTTTGCTTTTTTTTGAATTGAATTGAATTAACAGTATAGTTAGTTACAAGCTAACTGTACAATGCTGCTGTATTGCGTTAGTGAGCTTACGAGCACTATGGCGCAGCTGTAAGCGGTCCCACAACTGGCTTGCCATATGCGCCGAACGCTTGTTGTGCTTAATTGGGTTAATTCTGGGATATGTAATGGCACACGTTTACTTGTTTTCTTTTTTGTTGGCATATTTCTTATTATTACGGATCAATTTTTTTTTTTTTTACTTTTAATTTACTTAATTTTTCAATAAATATTTTGCTTTTACGCGGCAATATGTATTTGTTTGTATTTGTTTTTTTTTATACTTTGTGAAACAAAAGCTCTCGTTGCTAGCATCTCAAGCCGTTTTGCATCAGCCTAAAAGCTGCTTTCTTGCTTCTTTTTGTTGTTGTCATTAGTTTTAAAATAGTAATTCCTGAGAAAATTTACGGATATGTTTGAAAATGACAATTTGGAAAACGCGCTTTTGAGTCTAACGGCGTTCATTGTTTCCAAATTGCGATTTTATTCAAAAAATGCTAAGATTAATATTATGTTAATATTTAAATTCATGACTTTTGCCTTTTATAGATTTTAACTTATAGTTTTTTCTTTGCATATAGTACATATTAGATTTTAAGTTTTTGTATTTTGTTTTTTGCTTTTTGTTTTTTTTTTGTTTTTCATATTTACATCCTCTTACTTAGTGAATCATAATAATAATTGTGTTCTACTCTGAGCGAAAAACTATTTAATGTACATTTAGAAAAATATTCTGTTCACTTCAGCAATTTGCTTTATTTGCTGTGGGTTTGGTTTTCTGCGAAAATTCTGCATTTTTATCTAACAAAAGCAACTTTGAGGTTTCTGTGGCTTTTCGTACCAATTTCTTGAATTTCTTTACTTGCATGATTTTTGTTGTTGTTGTTGTTGTTTCTTTTGTTTTTTTGTAAATGTGTTTATTTTTTTCTTTTTCTTTACTTGTTTGTTTTTACATATAAACGCAGACAGCTTGAGTTGTAAATTTTCAAATACAGCTGTGCGTGCTTTTTTGTTTTTTTTTGTTTTAAATTCATCTTCTTGTTTTTTGTTTGTTTGCTATTTGCATTTAATTTTCATTTGTTTGTATAAATTTCAAGTCATTTGTACTTCACTGGTGAAAATCACTGAGTTTGTTGTTGTTGTTGTGCATTTTGCATTTTGCATTTAGCATTTTGCGTCTTTCATATGTATGTATTTGTGTGCTTTGTATGTATTAGCTGGCTTACACTTACAAATTGTGTGTGTGTGTGTGTTTGTGTGTGCGTGTACATTTTTATAAATTTGTATTAGATTTCATCGCTTCCACTTTAAGTTTTTTTGTTTTTGTTTTTTTTTTGTTTTTTGCTTTTGCTAAAATATTAAGTTTTTCTTAATCCTTTCATTATTTTTATTTATTTATGTTAATGTAATTGTATAGCAAAAAAAAAATAGAAAAGGACATGCTACAGATACTCATTATAATCCCTGATAATGTTCATTTAGATTTACACTTAATTTTATTAAAAAATTTTTGTAATTTTGTATATGTATATTCGCAATATATAGTATGCATTTTTAGTTCTAATTTTATTGATTTATTATTAATGTTTTATTTTTGTTTTTGTTTTGCAATTTATTATCATAATTAATTAAGAAATGCAAACGGCTGAAACCGCTTTGGCACACTGTGTTGCCCAAGTTATCTTTCAATTAAAATCGCGCCCACAGTTTCTTGTGTTGATATTTTGCTATTAATAACTTGCCTGCACTCAACTGGTTTTTGTTGTTTGTTAGTGTGGCCATTTTTTTCACTTCGTTTGGAATACATTTGATTTTTAGAGAATTTGCAGCGCATTCGAAAAGCAAATCAACCAAAAGGAAGTATACAAAAAAAATATCTTTGGAAAAAACACAAGAAACCGACTACTTTTCGCTTCTACTTTTGCGAAATTAAATTACTAAATATTTATGTATTTGTAAAGACCTGCGTCGGAGCGGCTTGCAGTGGCAAAGGCAAAGGAATGAGAAATGCGGCATGCGTTTTTTTAGTTTTAATTTTCTCTTGTTTGTTTTATTTTAGTTTTTTTTTTTTGGGAATTGCCGTTACTCCAATTTAATTTTGCTAAGTAATACCGAAACGGTGAATGTTGCGTATACGTCATGATATGTACGAATTGATAAAGCCGTATGGTGGTAGGCGGTGCCAGTTGTTTTGTTTTCTCACTCATACGCCTCAACTTTGTCACTGCTTTGCTTGCTTTGCTCTGTTTGCTTACGCAGCTGAGTTTCGACGTAGTGACTATCCTCAAGTATCTGATTCGATTCTCTTCACAATTCCAAATAATTGTGGCGCGCGTGCGCAGAAAACTATTGCAATGTGTTAGGTATGTATGTAAATAATTAAAACTAACGGTAATTGTAAGTAGACTACCATTAAACGTAGCTAAGAACCTAGACTAAGCCTAAAACTGTATAAGTTCCTGTGTGTGTGTGTGTTTGTGTGTTTGTATGTATGTGTATTTACAATGGACCCTCTGTTTTTTTTTTGTTTTTTCAACTTAGCGGCGCCAGGCCAGCCTCAACTGTTGTTTGCTGTTCAAATAAAAACTAACCAACATTACATTTTGTGTTTTTTTTTTGTTTGTTTCTTTTTCTTTTTGAAAGCTTAACGGGTTTCTTTCGTTTTCTTTCAGTATTGCACTTGGGCGCTAACGCTTGCGACACTGGTCGCGCTCTTCGTCGCCTATCTATCCCTTGCTTGCATTTACATTTGTATGCCTGTCTGTCTGGCTGTCTGTTTGCATATAAGTGAGGGCGTGTGTGTGTGTGTGTGTGTGTTATTACATTTTGACAGCTGACAAAATATGAAATGATATAAACTCATTCAGAATTACAACACAGCATCACCGATTTACAAGCACAATATAATTAACATAAGTAAATTAGTATTGACGTCTATTTATACTAAGTAGAATTGCAATTTTTATATAAAATATTAAATGCGCGCCTCTGCTCCGTTCCATTCCGCTAAATTTAGCGGATTCTCTAAAAAATCGCATTCCATCTGAAATCCTATTGTATGCCCGGTGGTGGCTGTCCCAGTTCGCTGGTGAAGTCAAACAAACTGGCGCGTGGATGCGTCAAATGATGATGGTGGTGGTGATGATGCGGCGGCACCAGTACATTTTTGATAGCGGACGTTTTGAGCAGACGTTTCAGCATGCCGCTCGAACCGCGATGTTGCAGACTTTTGTGTGTGGTGAGCGAGTTTTTGGTACGGTAGCGTCGATGGCAAAATTCACATACGTAGAGTGTGTCGGACTGTTCGTGTTTGTCCTGGAAATGTCGCTTCAGCGAATAGTAGCATGAGAAAGTGCGCCGACAATAGGGACACTCTTGTGGCTCATTGATGCCGCCGCTGGTGGGTGGTGGCATGCGTAGTGGCATTTGTGGTGGTGTGGTCGTCAAAGAGGGTGTGCCCGATGTGGTGCCGCTGCTGCCGGTGCCATTGGGTGTGATGCTGCCGCCGCTACCGGGGCGTGGTGGCGATGAATTGTGCATGTTGAATAGACTGCCGCCTCCGCCACCGCCGCCAGTGATACTGAGACCACCATTGCTACCATTACATGCCATTGAACTCAGCGAAGAGGGTGAAGGTGTTGTGGTTAGCGCGTTGGGCGGCGAGGGTGGCGATGAGGTAGAACTTGTTGGTGATGTGGCGGCCGAACGTATGACTGAGTGTGCACCTAAAGTTGGTGTGTGAGAGAGAGAGAGCAAGAAAAGTGAAGAGAAATTTGGCATAAATTAGAAGTCGTATAAGAAACTTTGATTAAAGAAGTTGGAGTTTTTCGAGAAGCAAGAAAACTAAAAGTGTGGGTGTGTGTGTGCGCGAGTAAAAAGTGAAAGAGAACTCGTTGAAATAAGAAAATATAAAATACATTTCTAACTGTATTTAGCATAAATGTTTTTTTTCGATTATCGTAATAGATAAAGAAAATTTTTGTTTTTATTTAGTTCAAAGCGTATATATGTAGAAATAGTTTGAGTGAGACTTAAAACTATAAATTAACTGTTAGATAAATGTACAATAATTCGAAATCAGAAATTCAGTTTTGTGGGTGTTTCTGTTGTTTCTGCAATTCGATTTTCACCGATGCTAATTGAAAATACTTTTAAGTTTAGGCAACTTAATTTAGTTTATAAAAGTACGTATTTATATTTTTGTTTTTTTTTTCTTTCTTTTTTTTGTTTTTGAGGATAGTAAATGCTCGAGCCGTAAAACTTTGTTCTAAAGCGAAAGTTGAAAAAGGCTACGTAGTTAAAATTTGTAGTAGAGAAAGAACTCAACTAATGCCTCAAGCAAGCGTAGAACTGCTAGTAAAATACTTCAGCGATTTGCCGAAAATTTATTTAAGCATCGTGCATGCAATTTAACGAGTTTCAATTTTCCGCTGGTAACGCATTTCTAAACACTTACTTGAGTCATTTGGCTTAATATATATTTTCCAACTTAAAGCATAACTTTTTAACAAAATTAGAAACATTTTTACAAAATAAATAAATACAATTTACAAATCTAATGAGTCAAAAAAATACATGCAAAATGTGTTTAGCTATTTATTAGATGTTTAAATATTTACAAAATATGCATTACAACAAGCGCTAAAAAAAATTACAATACTCGTATGATTATTGTATTGGGACTATGGAAATGCAAGCGCTGGAAGCTAAATAAAACCAAATGGCTAGCAAAGCTTAGTAAAAGCCAGAGGGCAACGCAAAAGTTTTGCAATGACTAGAATAACTAAAAGCAAAAGGCAAAAGGCAAAAGCAAAAAGCAAAAAGCAAAAACGCAAAGCGAAGCGCACACGAAACGCGCGCATGTGTCGGTGTGTGCGTGTGTGTGTGTAAGCGTTATGTCATATATGTATACAATAAGCGAAGGCAAGCGTGTGTGTGCGTGTATGCGATGATTCGATCCCAAGCGGCCAAATGCTGATGATGGCTTATACATATACTACAGATGTTTGTGGGTGATGATGACGATGACGATGATGATGATGATGGCGATGTTGACGATGACATTAAAATACAACAATGACGATGAATGTGCGTGTGTGTGTGTGTGTGCGTTGATGAGTATTGCGATGCATTATTTAGTCGATAAGCAAAGTTGGGCGTTGATGGTTAGTTAAATAAATTGCATATGTATGTATGTATGTTTGTATGTAAGTAAATATGTACGTACATATGTAGAAGAAAGTCTGCATATGTAAATAACTTACCAAACTCAAAAGAAGATTTATTTATACTTATCCTATATGTATGTATATTTATTTCATCTACTATTGAAATATTAGGTAGAACAGTTATTTCAGTTTTTATTTTTCGAGTAGAATTAGAACACTGTGGTATTTTTCAGACAACGATAGAGAAGCGTAGATAATTTATACGAGTCTTGGAAAAGAGGAAATAGTAAAATTTCATAGATTGTAAGTACATCTCCAAACTAAACATTTCACTATCTCATTCCACGACGTCTGCATTGCAAAAGGGTAGAGTAGTGGATGAGCCCATAGAAATACTGGAAATGGTGTTTGACAGAAATTGAGAAAGATCCGACGGGTAGATGCGATGGGCAATAGATTGGAGCAAATAGACGATGTATGGAGAATTTTACAGTAGAAATAGTTACGACTAAAATATACCAACAGCCAGTTTCACGATAGCAAATTAAATAAATGAAAATTATTTAATTTTTTTTTTAAAGCCGCTGTAAACTAGAAACTAATTCAAAAATAATTATTAATTTTTTAAGCACTTTAAATCATTTTTTTTGTTTATAAATAACAAAACCAAAAACAAAAATACATATTTTAATACGAATTTACGCGTATCTATGTATATACATATCGTTACTTATTATACAAAATTGATTCTATGGAAAATTATTGTACATTCTGCACCGATTTTCATAATTTGTTTTTTAAATGAAAATGAAATGAAAACTAAAATAGATTTTTAATTATTAAAACAAAATATCTTAGACCATAAAACAGTTTAAACTTCAAAATTCAGCATAAAAATATCTAAAAATTTGTTCAACGGAATCAAAATAATGAAATTCGGAATGATGTCTTCGACTTTTTTTTTTTTTTTGGAAGATTGGCGTGAATTACTCAGCCAAAGCTTGGCCGATTTGGATTTTAAGGTTTATTTATTTTTCAACCTTTTTTATATCTTTGCAAATTTACGCGCAAATAATATGATTCCTTTGAACAAAGTTTTAAATATTTTTAAGTAGACTTTTTAACTTTACAGTGTTTATATTTATATTTTTTATATTGAAACAACTCTATTTTTGGATAAATTATCAAACTGATCCAGTGCAAATAGCAAATTTTAAAATCTGGTAAAAAAAACTACAACTTTTTTTGGTAAGGCACTTTAATGTACATATGTATGTATATTTTTTTGAGTTAAACCAAAGTTTCTTTTTTTTAATAAACTGTTTCAGTACACAAATAAATAAAATTTAATACGCAGCACGCCGCTTTGAGGCGTAACAAGGCGAACGAGGAAAATGCTAGTAAGAAGTATAATCGATCCGGATTAAAGTAAAATAGATAGTAAAAGGAAAAGATTAAAAGTTACAATGAAGAACTATAAGGGGCATTTACGCTTTTCTCGTTACTCTTTTGGTTTGTTAGTTGGCAATGAAAATTCAAGTGGTATACAGCTGTGTGACATTTTGCCTGTTGCCAGTCACTTCGTTACCTGAAAAATCGGCGCTTTTGTTAGTAAAAATGCCAAGTAACAAAGTAACGAGGTTGATGTGAAGACCCCAATAGAATTTTTTCTCATATCGCTATCACCAAGTTAAAACATTGAATGTGCAAAAATAATGAAGTGACAAAAATGTCGTATTGAATAATTTGCTCTATTTAAGATTCGATAGTTTAATAAGGTAGAAAACGATATGATACCTTCCGATAAATTTTTTGAAAGAGGAGAGTGGTATGAAAAAAGATTGGCTTTATTGCTGAAAAGCTTAAATATCAAAATCATAACTTTATATACACATTTTCTTTTAAATAAATAAACAAGTGAAATAGTATTAGACATGTTGTAAATAAATAGATAGATAATAGAGTAAAAGTTAGAGAAATAATAAAATAAGAAAATAATCATAAAAGCAGCATAGAAGGTTAAGTGCAGTAAAGCCAGATCTATAGCCAAACTCCATTGATGAACTGCGGCAAGTGTACTTTGCAACCAAGATGGAACGCCGGCGATGTGTCTGTATAGTTTGCAATAAATGAAAATGTGTAATATGTTTGTGGCAATACTTATATTAATGTGTGAATGTAGGTACATATTCCGCCAGATGAGTTTTTCTAGAATTTTGGGCAAACTAGATAACTACAAGCAACGCAATCTAAAAATGATATGTAGAAGGCGCGTTATCGGATAGCAGATAAGGCCCAAATATACAAGAGTCCTTATGAAGGATTTCCATTAATACAGTATAGCTGCAAATTGTCTAGATTAGGAGTGAAAGAACGTTAGTGACACTCGACATAGAATTCGAGTGTCAGTTGAAGGATAAAGCGTAAAATTCAAATATGTAGTATACGAATTACAAATAACGGCTCGCTCCATGTGTCGGTGAGTGTGTGTGAGATTATTAGACCAACAGGGGTAGAGAGGGTAGATAGAGTGGTAGACATTGGTAAAGAGATACAGAGAGAGAGAGAGAGGGAGAGAGAGAGAGAGAGGAGAGAGAGAGAGCTAAATTCATATTCATAGAGTGAATAGTCCGTGAACGTGAACTAACTACTTAAATAGTTCCAAGTTTCGCTACGTATTTGCTGTTGGTGACTCTTTTGCTAACCTTGTCCTTGACGTTGGCGAATATATCGTACACCGCTTCGCTATGTAGACTATCCATAATCGCAGTTTAATTGTTTAATGCTTTGTGCTCACCTTTTATTTCAGCTATAGCAGTTGTTTAATGTCCACGATATTCACATTGGCTATTTGGGGTAGGGGCAGGGGATCAAGCGGAAAGCTTTTTTTTTTTTAGTTTGCGCGCGCTAAATGGCATAAGCGATAAATAGATACACAGTAAAGTTGGGATGAGACTGCTCGCAGCGCTGCTCCACTGATGTACACACATTTGTTGTTATTGTTTGGTTTTTTGTTTTTTTTTTGTTTTTTTCAAATTCAATTCTATGCCAATCAGCTGATGTGAATTGTAGGCCACCGAGCACTCGAATGAGGTTCGCTGCTTGAGTCTTCGGTACGATGGTATCGTTGATTTTTCGCACAGCTTGTTTTGTTTGTCTTTGTTGCGCTATGTGCTTGCTGTCCAAGTGGGTTTAAGTTTGTTTAGAGTTACATAATTATTTCGTTTGTTCGGTTTTTTTTCTCTTTTTTCTTTTTAGTTTAAAGTTCGCTACAAAGTACAACAAGTCTAATATTTAGGTAGTTTATAAAAAAAATTGTTGCAGTTTGAATTGACTACATTCGAAAATACATAGGTGCACATATACACAACTATTTAATTGGGATGTAACGGTGTATGTATATGTGCGTTAGACACAATAGAAGGCCACAGTGGGTGTAGTTGCGAGTTGCGAGTCAGATGCGTCATTTAGAATAAAAGTTCTGTACGAAAAAGTCGCACAATAGTACGAGTACGTATTTTATGAGTTTGTTTGTAAATACTATATATATATATATACATATATATGTACGAGTGTTTAATATATATGTATGTATCAATAAGTATGCTTTTAAAAATGTACCTACACCTAATCTAGAAAAAAGTTTCGCACACTACATACAAAAGACATATGTATGTACATATGTGTGTATAGTATATTATTATATATGTATGTATGTAGAATATTTGTACGCACGTATGTATGTATTTGTAAAGTAAAGTAAATAGGCGAGTACGCTGTACTCGTTAGAGAGCTGATGAGTTGAGTTTCCTAATCGTAGATTTACGCTAAAGTAAAGTTTGATTGTTTGTTTATTAAATTGGCTCAATAAATTGCCAATAGTTTGCTAATTGTAATGTACTGTATATGTACATATGTGTGAGTGTGTGTGCGCGCGCGTGTATGTAAGCTTTAATGTTTACAGTTATCACTACTTTATGGCATTGCTTTAGATTTTTTTTTCTTTGCTTTTCTTTAAGTTCCTTAGCACACTATGTCTTTTTGTCGCTACAGTCGTGCCCCCCCCTTCCCATAGTCGGCACCCATGTCATAGTCTGTCCCGAATGCTTTGCTCGGCAATGGCGAAACGCGTTGGTACAAGTAGTAATCGTATAAGGTCATTATTTGTCGTTGTTTTATGAGATTCTGCAAATGGAATGCATCATCTTGGCGAGAATGTTGCGTTGCTGGCGAAGATTGTTGGTTTTGTTGTGGCTGTGATTGTTGCACTGGCTGCCCTTGCGGTCGCCGCTGGTAGTAATCAGTGTGGAGGTAGTGTTGTTGTAATTGTTGTTGTTGTTGCTGCTGCTGCGATTGATATTGATACTGATCTTGGTGTTGCTGCTGTTGGTGTTGCTGTTGCTGTTGCTGTTGCTGTTGCTGCAGCAGCGGCTCGCCATAATCTGGCGGCTTATTCGATGTACTCATTTGCCTAATGGTTACCATGCTCGGTTCTTTTGCCGGCGTGGCATGTAAGGTTTTTGTTTTTGTGATTGCAGTTACAGCATGTTTTGCATCTGTTATTGATGTTGTAGATGCTGATGTTGTTGCTGGTGTGGATGTTGGTGTTGATATTGGCGTTGTTGTTGACATTGCGGCGATTGTTACTGACGGAATATTGCAATTATACAAATTCCGCATCGCGTTTCAGATTGACGAATTAAAGGGATGATATAGTTTAATATCCTTCATTTCCATTTCACCGGGACGCGACTTGTGGTAAGTGTAAATGTGTGTCATCAGGGAGTTGCGCGAACAATAGACCCGCTCGCAGATGATGCAACGATACTCCTCTTGACGTACGGCATGCTTGTCGGCAATATGACGTTTAAGCGAAGCTTTCGAACATAGAAGCTTACCACACAGATGACATGAGAAGAGTTTCTTAGGTGAATTTCCTGTAATTTTTGTAAGTTAAGGTTTTTTGGTTGGTACCGATTAACGTAAAAATGCAAAAATCATTCAAATCACGCAAATGAACATAGAATAAAATAAAAAATAAAACAAAACAAAACGAAACGAAACAAAAACAAAAAAAACAACAGCATTAATATGTGAGTACTTAATTAACGATATATTTATGTTACAGTTAATAATAGAAGTAATGATAATAGCTATGTGTGTGTGTGTGTGTGTGTGTGTATTTGTAGATATATTGAATATATGTAGTTACGATGTACGATGTGTAGTAAACCTTAGATAGATACATACAAAAATGATGAACAATAAAAATAGAGCGAAGAAACAAGTAGACGACGGTAATCAATATGCAAATTGAGCGAACTGTTGCGTTACGTTGCATTTTGATTTACATGACGTTACCTACACACCTGCGCCTGCACGCCATAGTAAATAGATAGGCCTGTGCCAACAGTTATACCGCTGTAGCCGCTGAATTTGCTTTTGCAAATGGCGAATAGTGAACTGAAAAAATTACTAAATATTTTATAAATAAAAAATAAAAATGGCTTTCGCATGACTAGCAGTATGTACCATTGTATGCCGGTTAGATCGTCGTAAGGTTCATAGAATAGAAGGTTACACCATATTTCATATTCGCCACCTTAATGGCGTTGTCATATCTCTAAACTATTCATTCTTTCAATAAAAATATACTTTTATAATAAAAAATGCTTTAGTTTAATAAATATTCACAATGCACATCTACCGTAGACATTTCGCGCTTGCTTCTGGAAATTTTACGGTTTACGATTTTCGTTGGGGTTTCCGCTTATTTCTGTATCGATAAATCTATTTTAATAATTAAAAAATTAAGTGCGCTATTTTGAAATGCAAAAGATTTGGGAATGGTGCTTAAAAAAAATTAAAAGTAGTTCCGAGAGGGAGCAAATTTCTCGCCAACGTGATGAACGCTTTTCGTAGAAAATCATTTTATTTAATAAATGGAAATTGAAATATATTTTAAAATTCGGTTTTAACAAAAACATTCACAAAAATTGGGGTTTTGCAAAAGGGGTAAATTTAAACTAACGGTATTTTCTTTGGCCTTCAGATGCCATGTGCCATGTGCAGGCAGTAATAATATGAAAAACTATTTTCCGTGCATGAATGTCTACATTCGAGAGAACGAAAAATCATAATTTCCACCCAAATTTCGACACCGGATGAAAACAAAATTTTTATAGTACGACACTTTGCATTCTATGAACCTTAAGGTCGCCGAAAATATTTGAACTACACGGCCAATTAACCAGAATAGGAAACACTGTTTTATTTATTAAAAACAAAAAAAAACAATATAACTTTGTCAAAGGGTCGATTATAAATTACGTGTCTTTAGCTCAAAATACCCAAGTTGCGGTAAGTAAGGTGTGAGAACATTGATTGATATGCGAGATGCCGAGATGTAGACCAATACCAAATGCATGCTAAAAAAGTAAGACCGCTACCAAATGACTGGCATTACCAATCACCGTGCGATACAACATTTCCCTTCCAATATTTTTCATTTGAAACATAAACAAAATAAACTCTTAGAGAAACACAAACTCTGTATGGTATCAGTATCAGTTGAGTTTTGAGATTTCGTACGAAATTTAGTATGCCTAAAACAATTTTGTTACGATTAAAGCAGCAGCGTTTAGCAAAAATATTTATTCCAATGTTTACGCTTAGGAAATCTCTCATCTGTCAAAATGCAATCAGCTGGGTAGAAAAAAAAACGAACGAAATTCAGCTAGCTGTCAAAATACCGAACAAGTTGGCCTGACTGTTTTTAACAACCTCGTTTATTTTTCGTTTGTTTTTTTTTGGTATACAGGATACTCGTTTACACTAGTACAGTAATTGATTGTGATCTTCTCGTCAAATACACCCGAATTGCCAGAAAAAATGTAGTCTTATACGGGCATTTGTATATAATTGGCAGTTGCGGCTTCGGTTGCGATGCTGATGAATTGGCGATAATCAATACACATTTTTATTTTAAAAGCAGTGAAATTTGTATCCATTGTAAGCTCTATTTATGACAGGTAATGCGGAAATTAACTGACTTAAAAGCACACAATAAAAATAACTTAGTGCCCAGGTGGTGTAAGAGTTTTCGTATTTACCAGTTTGCATAATTGTTATAAGCAATAGTATTTATAAATATAGAGTAAGTAAAAAGACCTTAGCGCATCGCTCCGCCGGCCTAATCAGTAGATATCAGTAGATACATAAAAATTTGTAATTGGCGGTGCATTTATGAGTAAAGAAAACACTAAAATCACAAAATACATAAAAGCGAAATGAAAAGCTTCCATAACCAGACCATTTATGTACGTCGACAATCCGCGTTCAAAGCTGTGCTCGTATTAGTGCATTCATTTAACTGGCAAAGTAAGCAGTAATACCAAAACCTACGACGAAAAGATGTAATAATTTATTTCGTTAAGCTTCACATTAGTCAATTAATTTATAAATAATGCACGAATTTTCAAGTCCCAGTTCAAATATGTGAACAATTAATTTGGCTTGCATTTTATTAATCTTTCCAGTTAACGCTGTGAAAAGACTCACAACACATTGGCAACATGTTGCCAGCAACATTTATTCACAGCTTTTAAAATGCATTTGCCATTTAAAGTAGCGCGAAAAATGACATTTCGCCATTTCGTTTAAGGATTTGTTTTTGTACTATTTCTTTACATTTACTTTTGAACGGCAGGCATCCTTTAGATGCCTCGCTAATTTTCGTTGCTAGCAACATTTCGCGTCAATCCAAATGCATGTTGCTGTGAAGTTACAATACAATTTCTATGGTTATTTTCTACAGCGTACTGAACTATAAATGCGCTGGTTCGGCTTCTCCCGATTCCGCCAATAAGTAAATTACAAGGAAGTTAATAAATATTTTACCCCAACATGCATATTGAATTAATTTGCAGAGCTTTCTGTAGTGCATTACAAGCGGATTGCGCTGTACATATGTATTTACGATGTGATGCATGGAATCTATGTTTTTGTCTTATTTAATATGAAGTCTTCGTTGCCGCCTGCCTACACACGTATTATACTTCAGGGCGCAAAAAGCAAACTCTTGATATTTTTTTTTTTTTTACATATTTTTCATAATGTTTTTTTATTTCAAATAATAACGCAAACAAATTTCCTCCTATCTTCAATTATGTAAGTATGTAATTATTTACGAAAATATTTTGTAGTTTTTTGTTGTTCTTACTTTTGTGATATTATTATTATTTTATTTTTCAAATATGTATATTGTAGTTTCATTTTTCTTTTTGTTTAACTATTGAATTGTTATCCTGTGAGTATGAAGGTAGTAAATAAGCACACATGATTACATACAGTTATTGAAATTGTTCTTTTAATAATAACATTAACTTAATATTATGCTTTAATAGTAAAAACAAAAAAATTTATTAAAAATTCTGTGGACGTATATTCAGAGCAGATTTCCGAACTTTTGGGAAAGTGAGAGCCATTTGGTGTAGATTTGTGGTATGACTTGATTTAAATTATTATATTCTTATAGTATTTCACATTTTATGATGTAGAGGAATCACATTTATTATTTATTTCCGGGAGGTGAAGATTTCTTCTTTTTTTTTTAACTCCACTAATGATGAAATAAATAGTGGTTATTAGAATTGCCGTTCTATTAATGGTTCTATTAATGGTGGTTATGAAGAAAAGAGATCGATGGCACATCTTAGAAATGAATGGAATGGAATTTAAATTAATTTATATGTAAAAAATATTTTATATAAAATATTTTATATGCTTCCACATACATACATATAACTCAACAACTACACATTAAATTTATGTACCTCATTCGAGGTGAAGCCAATTTGTAAATCAACTCAAATATTTTTCATTACTTAACTCTTTCCACCCAGGCAGGGGAAGCAACCATTACACAGTTTATTGTACATATGAGTGAAGAAGGTAGATCTCTATTCTAAAATATAGCAGCACATAGCAAAAAGTCGTTTTTAAAATTTCCAGGAAAATGGTGTCGTAAATATCTAAATGGTAAACTTTCATATTTTGAAATTCAAGAACAAATTACGAGTAATGTAGGAACTTTCCAAGGCGAATTCAGATAAGATGGTATCCTCTCTTCACCTGATTGCGTGCTCTGTCTTCGCCTTTGGCATCAAAATGGTTTATTTTGTTTAAATACTTTTTTTCAATTTACGTCCGTCAAAGCTTGCTTTTTGTTTTTAACAGGGGCCTAAAATAACCGTTATTAGTAGTCGTTAAAAACAAAACTCGAATATATCAATATAATCTTTATTGTTTTTTTTGTTTTGTTAGTTTTCAATCAATTTTGATTGCCGGTATTCTTGTATTTACAATTTTTCGATCACAATTCAAAATAAAGATCGAAATTGATCGAAAAAATAAAAATTCAAGAATAACAATCATTTTACGTTACGTACTTAGTTAATGTCGGTATTCTGTATTTGAGCCTCTTCTCAACTCTCTAAATATGAGACTTTCAATTGGAGAGATTTTTTGTGACATAGACGATTTCAATATTCCGTAAGCGGTAGTTTCAAAAAAATTCACCAAAGAGAGTGGTGAAAAGCAGCAGAAGCAAACAGCTGAAGGTATTTTCCAGCTAGATGTACATATTCCCACGCTATGGAAATCGAATAAAGTTTTTGCCAACAACATTATAGCTCTAGCTAAAACTCAACAATATGATTATTGTAAAATTAACATTGATTTCCGAGTTTAGTAAAATCGAAAATACTTTAAAGGCAAGACACTGCCACCATATGATTACTGGGTTACGCCAGGCAAATGGTCTATTGGAAACGCTCATCACAAACTCTTCAAATATTTTACCAACCGCTGCAGGTCATCGCAGACTGCGAAACCATCAACATTAGCTCGGAATATAGTCGAATGAGTCTTGTCGCGATATACCTGATTTAGAGTGGTACGCCATCTCGAGAAGAGGGAAAAGATGTCTAGGCTCACACAGCTATCATCTTTAACTTCCTAGGAGCAATGGGCGCTACGCGAGGAATTCTACGGAGCAGCGGGTAAAATCTATATCCAAGATATCCCGTAGTTTTTCCGTTATATTTTATTTCACGAGCGGAGATTTTTCTGCTAGAGTTCGTTAATTTTTTTTGTTTGTTTTTAAAAATTAAAAAGCGTATGCAATTAAATTAAAACAAAAAAAAAACAGTTTTAAAACTTGATAGCTTTTGGGCATTTCATTCTAACTTTAAAAATAGTTTATATTTAATGTGTTAGTTATAAAAATTCACCCTCTACATTTATGAGAAAATGTTTGAAACTGTGGCACAAACAAACTTAGATAGTATATACATAAATTGGGACCTAAAGGCCAAGCAAAAAATTATCATAAATGAAATAATTAGTTATGTTTGTAGCAATCACCATAGATATGTATGCAGAAATATTCGTAGCGATATGAGTGCTTCCTGCCGGACATTACTGAATGAATTAACGTATCCTAAAATAAAGTGTAAACTTCATCAGTTCGCTAATAATACAAGTGAAGAAAAAAAACTATCCGAAGTTCTAAGATCTGCCATCGATGCTTATTTCGATCCAATTTTGCCATGTAGCAAAACTAAAGTGCTTGAGTCGTTGTGTAGGTTTTATTACATACATACATCTGTACTTTGTGATTCACATTGTTTGTATATGTTGTAAATAATAATAGATGCTCTGCAAAATTCTGGAAATCAATCTATTTGTCATTCTTTAAGAATAATGTGTTTTTGTCGATGTTTCTTATTTTTATTGATTTATGTACTGTTGTTGATTTTTTAATTGTATTTAGGATATCTATTATGTTTTTTTTTTTGGCTTTACGGTTATAACTCACGAGTTTTTAAGATATGCTATATATGTATATTAAAAATCACCTCAATCGACTCTTCTGCTCTGTTTCATACCGTTCTCTGTTTTGTGATTTCAGATTTCTGTTTCCAGTTTCCAGTTTCCTATTTACTGTTTTTTTTTTGTTTTCTGTGATTCATGGTATATGGCTTGGTCGCTACACAATGCTCTATATGGTTCATGGTCTATGGTCTATGGTCTATGGTTATGTTTGGTATGTATTCTAAAAACATGTATGTAGCTGAGTGCTGGGCACCGCATTTTTTTCACTCAAGAAAACAAGAAGAGATAGACTTGCTATTTTTTTGTTTTGTTTTTGATTACAGTTGTTGCGTTTTTATTGTAGTAAGTTTTCAATATTTCCATAATGCTATATAGTAGTTTGATGGAAATGGACACAGAGTATATGAGAGGGAGGACTCATGTGTGTGTGTGTGTGTGTGTGTGTGAGTGTTTGTGTTTGTGGGTAAGTGTGGGTGGGTGTGTGTGTGTGTATGTATGATGTTTATGGGGAAATAAGACGGTAGGTTTTGTAGTAAATATTTGGAAATTTGGTTGTTTGGATGTGTGGATGTTTGTATGGCGGGTCTGTGGGTGCTGCTGATGGTTTTGTCTTAGAGCTATTTATTTTTTCTTCATTTAATGGATGCTATGTATATAGTAATTGTTGGTTCGTTCATACCATATGAAATAATCTTGCGGGGTAATATAAAACTAATGTAAAACGCCTAAAAGGACACAAGTTGTAAGACGTTGAACGTACAAGTGTTTAGTATTTAAATGTAAATATGTATGCATGTATAAGTTTGCATGTATGTAAATGTGTTTATAAACAACATTTAAGTAGAAAAAAAAAAAATTCACAAAAAACAAAACGATTATTTTTTTTTAACTTTTACACATTTTTCGCTTCTTATATTACAATATTTAATATATTTATTTATGTACATACATTGCATACAATTACCCTTAGATTACATTACTTAGTATATATTCAATGAAATCTACAATAATTATTTCACTTGTTTGTGTTCCATTTTTTTTTTCAATTCGCTGCTGCGACTTTAGTGTAGAATTACTTTAAGTTTTTCCATTTCATACATATTTATATATTTTATATAAAATTTTATTTGCTATTTAGAGCAATTTATTACTCTGTTATGGTCTCTTTCGTTTCTTTTACTTTTACTTTTCACGTTTGTTTCTTTGTTTCTTCTCACAAAATCAGTTGTTCATTTCTCCGTTCAGTATGTACAGTATGTGTGGCTATGTGTGTGTGTATGTATGTATGTATGTATGTATATCGCAAAAAGCATATTTTATAAATCACTAATTTTCTAAACTATATAGTATGTATGTATGTATGTACATATATTAGTGAATTGAATTCGTAAGTGTGTTAGTAAAGCACTTAAGTTCAAACTAAGTATTTTCCATATAAAATGAATAAAAAAAAATCAAAACTCATAAAAAAGTTGCGGATTGCGGATCTCGGTGCCACTATGAAACAAAAGTGTGGTCTGAATTTTCCGAATGCCAACAAAATACTTAAACGTCTACTTTATATACTATGTACATTATTTAAATTCTAATTTAATATTCACGTCTAAAAATGTAAAAAGAAATACCGCACGTAATGCATAAAAATGTTTTGAACTCCTCATGCGTCGCCGCGCAGGGCGACACAGCGATAAAGGTGGTAAATCAAATAAAAAAAGTCTAAAGTTTAAAATTAAAATTTAAAATTAAAAAAAATAAAACACATTCGCATGTAAATAATAAAATTTGGTATCGCAGTAAAAAAACAGACTTTCTCCTCCAAAAACTAAAAAAAAATATGTAATTTGGTTTTTGTTACTTAAGATAAAAAAAAATAAAATTTGCCCAAAAGTGTATGCCTAATTTTTCCAATTTCTTCCGCAGAAATATAAACACTTTTTGTAGTGAAACAATTTTTGGTTTTTTCTAAAATTTTACTTCTTTCGAAATGCCAATATGCTCAGTCTTCTACTATAAACAAAAAGCAAATTTATTTCGCGTTTCTCATTTTTCTCTCGTTGTTTTATAGCTAATAATACAAAAATTTTGATTTCCACACTTTTACATGCCATTTAAAATGCCAGCTAATCAGGAATCACAAATTTTTAGTCACAATTTCACAGTACCGCTAAAGTTGCTGATATCATAAAAAATTTATAAAAAAAAAAAAATTCATATATTTTCATTAAAATTTTTTATAATTTGTTATTTTCCTAAAACCTATCAGTCCTTGTTTCCGTGCCATGAAATCAAAAAAAAAAAAAAAAAAAATTGGACAAATTAAGTATTTTCGAAAATTTGTTGCTCGAAAAAGTTTTACTTACTTTAAGCTAACAATTTTGAGTAACTAGCTTCAAATTATTTTAGTTTGTTTCTTTAAGTGTCAATAAAATGCACGTGTTTTCAAAATATTTTAATAATTTTTGTAAATTTCGTAAACAAGCATTTGATTTTTTTTTTCATGGAAAGTTTTGGTATAAATTTCCTAACTGCATTTGAGAAAAAAAAACAAAACAAAAATATTTAAAAGCAAATTGTGCAGAATAAACGACGGGTAGCTACTACGCATTGCATGTATATATGTTTGTCTGTTTGTATGTAGTAGTAGTAGATATATTTCATATGCCTATATACAAAATTTTACAAGTATTTATGTACATATGTATATAATAAATATATTTATTTGTATGCGTGTGTGTGTGTGTGTATATGTGTATATGTTTGTATATAACGAACTGCACCTTTGCTTATCTTTGCGCTTAGCCTAATTATGTAGTTTAAAACTTCGAAAATCCTATGCTCTGCCGCCTGTAAATCGTGGACAGTTTTTAGTATATATATATATATGTATATGTATATACATATATATTGTTGTTGCATATATATAGTATATATTTATCTTAATACAAACATATGTATGTAATATGTAGTATATACATACATATATCTATGCTTCCTACATTATTTGTATGTATGTATGTATGTGTAATATGTAACATTGGGGAGATAAACGAAATTTCTACAAGAAGTTATTCATTCGCGGATAAAATTGTTATTGTACATATATACAGATGTATGTGTATGTACTTATAGCATATGTATCAAAATGAAAGTACACAATAAGTCCATTAAATATAGTGGGAGCATTCAAATGCATATGAACATATATAGTATATACGTACATATGTATTAGTATACATAGTATTTATATACGCTAGTATGTGTGTCACATTCGGGTAGGCATATGGTGTACCGCCCTCCTCCAGCGCTTGTAGGTCCTGCGTTCATGCAAGAACTTTCTTTATCTTCTTTTTTTTTTCTTTCTTTCTTATTTTCATTATTTCTTCATTATTTAAATGAGAAAGGAAAATACTAACACTAGTCTTGTATTGTCAACAAATAAAAATTGCACATCTCATTATTATTATCATTATCAATCTACATAGCTATGAATTAGTGTGTGTGTGTGTGTAGTTATGTAGGCATGTATGCGTGTTTAGTGTGAGTTGCTAGTTTTTTTTTCTTTTATTATAACTAAACAAAAAAAAAACAATAGTTTGAGCTACACTAAAGTATTGTACATATGTAGATGTGTGAGTGAGTGTTTTTTTTTTTGAGTGTTTATCGAATGCAAATAAATTAATCAGATTTCTCTAACAGTCTTCAATTTAGCATAACCCCCGCCAACGGACATTATTTGGACATTCGAAACTCAATTTCACATTTAATATACGCTTGTAAGTATGTGTGTCTGTATGTATATAGTGTATGCCCACTTTGATAGATTTACCATCTTTTCTCGTTCGCAGGACATATGTATGTCCTATAACTATACAGTTATGTGAAAAAATAGATGCATAACATTTTGACCGATTTTTGCCATTCTTCTTTCGTTTGTTTTATGTGTATTATCTTTTTTAAAAAAAAAGTCCGGCTAATTATAAAATTAGCTTCGTTAAAACCCACATTTTTAACTTTGTAAAAAATTAGAAAATTCAGCAAAATTTCATAAAATTTTCGAACTTTTAAAATCGATTTTTTTTTACGAGTACCAATTCTAAAAATTTAAAAATTTAGTTCAGTTGATTGCAAGTTCCAAGTAACTAAAAATTTCCATTGAAGTTTGATAAATTTTTCTGTTGACTTCGTCCCACATTCTTTTCCCTACAAAAAATGGTCAAACGTACTTTGTACGGAATAAATTATGTGGCACCGTCAGCTAAACAAAAATATCAAACATCAACGGAAATTTATACCTACTTGGGACTTACTTATATTTAATTGGCTGCAGAGGGGATTTAGAAATTTTATAAAAAGTTTCAAAATATCCAATTTTTTTAATTGCAAACTTAAAATTTTTATAAAAATCCGAATAAAACTTTTTTTTAAATTTGATGCAGTTTTGTTCAATTTTCAAATTTTTAAAATTTTTATTATTTAAACTTAGTGGGTTACAAAACTGCATACATAGATTTTTTATAGAACTTTTAATTAAGAAATTTGATGAAATTTTATTGCTTTTCACCTTTTTAAATTCATTTATTAAAACTTTGTGGGCTACAAAACTGCATACATAGATTTTTTATAAAACTTTTAATTAAGAAATTTGATGAAATTTTATTGCTTTTCACCTTTTTAAATTCATTTATTAAAACTTTGTGGGCTACAAAACTGCATACTTAGAATTTTTATAAGAGTTTTGATAAAAAAATTTGAAATTTTTTTGAATTTTCTAATTTTTTAAATTTATTTATCAATATTTAGTGAGCTATAAAATTGCATACTTATAATTTTTATTAAAAGTTCGGATTAAAAGGTTTGTGAATTGCATGCAATTTTTCTAAACATTCCCATTTTTTTTATATTTAATTTGCTTAAATTCAGTGGTCTATACAACTGCATACTTAAAATTTTTATAAAAGTTCTAATTAAAAAATTTGAAAATTTTATGAAATTTTGTTATCTCTATTTGTTCACATAACTGCATACATATCTATGTGTGGGTTGGAGAGTGAGTGAGTGAATGGGTGTGTGTGTGTGTGTGTGGATGAGCGTCACGCTTACTTTTCCTCGCTACGCGTAAATTAGACTAAGATTTTACAAAATACATACATATGCGTACACAATAAGTGATGCTTTCACTAAAAGCATCTACATTCACATCTTACTACATACGAGTACACAGTATAAAAGTCAATGATGTTGTACATCGAAAAATAATGTTTTGTTCGTTTAACTCAAAAATAGATGTAAAAAATCACAGTTTTGCATTCTTGCGTTTTTCAATTAAATAGTTTTTGTTCTCGCATATCTTCATTTCTTCATTTCTTTGTTTTTTGTTTGTTTTGTTTTTGCCATTAAGAGCAATGCGCTCTCCTTGCATTTGTTTCGTTTTTTTCTTCTTTGTTTTTGTTTAAATTTTTTAACTCGTTTCACTGTGGGAGGTCGGTTGGTCGGTCGGTCTCTCACTGTGAGTCGAAAATTTTCAACTTGTTGGTCATTTAATTTTGTTTTGTGTTTTTTGTTGGTTTTTAATTTAGTCACTCAATCGGTGCGATCGGTGCGATCGGTTTGGTTTTAGTGGCTTGTGTACCACATTCTATACTGTGCTGCTCAGTGCTCTAGTAAATTCATGCGTTCATAGTGCTCGCTTCCACTACCTCCCCCACCGCCGCCGGCAACACCCCCACCACCACCACCACTACTGTAGTGATCCATTTGTGTTAGGTCTACGGTTGGTGGTAGTTGGTGACCGTACGACAAATCAACCATCGCTGAGACGGGTAGTGCACCCTGCCCCAGCGCAGACATCGGGCTCATGCTAGCGGACAGCGAGGGCGGTGGCGGTTGCGGTGCATTGAGAGCAACATGGAAGAGCTGCTGCAGCAGGTGATGTTGATCTTATAAGAAATCCATACAGGGTTTCACCATATTTGGCGAGGATTGTTGCTGGCCACCATGTGAGAGTTGTACAGTGGGTCCAGCACCGCCACCACCTGCTACCGCTGCCGCACCCACGATTGGCGAAAGGAGCAGCTCTGCCGCGGCGGCAGCTGCCGCAGCTGCTGCTGCCACAGCATTGCCATTGCCGCCCGCGCCGACGCTGTTATTGGCAACTGCTGCGGCACTCAGCGAGCTGAGCGATTGATGAAGGCGGCTGCTGGGGCTGCTGCCAGTGACGCCGCCCCCCACTGCGCTACTATGATGAAAATACGAATGGTGGTTCTTCTGACGCCGGTGGTAGATGCTCTTATGGTTGTTGAGACTGTTTAGTGTGCGAAAAACTTTGTGGCACAAATTGCAAACGGCATTATTGAGTGGCTGTAGATGTTGTTGTTCCTTGTGTCGCTTCAGTGTCAGCTTTGTGCTGAGCAATTTGCCGCACACGTCGCATCGGTGGCAGGCGTTCAGTGGCAATGGTAGCAGCAGACGGCTACTGCCCCCCACCATATCGCCACCCCGTGTCGAGGAGAGTATACCTGCAGCGGAACCGGCCGAGCCGCGGCCGGTGGGCGAAGGCGAAAGCGAAGAGCGCCGGTGGTGCAAAAGGTGGTGGTGATCTAGTGGCGAACCATTGCGTGACATGTGATGGTGGTGGTGGGCGGACGCAGCCAGATCGTGGTGGGCATGTAGATGGTGTGACGGCATCATTGCAAGTTGCAATTGCTGATGACCAAAGTGTGGATGCTGGTGGGTATGATGCGGTGAAGGTGGTTTCATATGCTGCGTAGGTGGTGGTGGCGGTGGTGGTGTAGACGCAATCACATCTGATGGCGAGGAAGCGGTCGAGTGGTGGGATTGGATGTGATGTGGCTGCTCGCTGGCTGGTCTTTTTGGTATTCGACGATCTGGCGAATGCGGACTGCAGGCGGAGGTCGAACGGTCTATGTCGCGTTCATTGCGCAAGTGGTGTGAGAGCAATTGTTGTTGTTGCTGCTGCTGGTGTTGTTGTTGTTGGTGGTGGTGGTGGTGATGCGGTGACGCTGATTGCTCACGATGTTGTTGTTGGTGGTGGTGGTGATGGAGGTGTTGGTGTTGTTGTTGTTCATGATGACTGTGGAACTGGTGAGATGTGCTAGTAGTGGTGGCTGTGGTGGTGGTAGTGGAGTGGTGGAGATGTTCGTGTTGCAGTTTTTGGTTGCTACTACTACTTGTATTGGGACTGCCACCGGGTATTATAACGCCGCCAAGCAGGTTGGTACTTCCACCTATACGACATATAGGAAGAGAAGAAAAAAAGAGACAATAGTGACTTTGTTTGCTTGCTATCATTTTTCTAACATTTGTTGTTTTTTTTTTGTTTTAGTTATTTGCTGTTGTGTTTTGTTTGGTTTGGTTTTAGTATTTTTGTTTTGTTGGTTTGATCGTTTTTGTTGTCTGACTTTTTGCTGTTTCCGCATCAGTTGTGTCAGTGTGTCGAGTCTGTTTTTTTCTCTTTTTTTGTTTTGTTTTGTTTTGTTTTGTTTTGTTTTTTTTTTTTGTGTATTTACGTCTTTCTTTGTCTCTGTGTTTCTTTGCTATTTAGTCTTCACCAGTACGATTTGGTGTTGTGTGAATTTCGATATTGTCTCATGAGTGTTTGTGTCAATGTTTTTTGTACACTAACAAATTCAGGCTCAAAAATGTATCATTAGAATTTCATAATAAAATTGTTCAAAAGTTTTTAATTTCTTGTTATTGTTGTAGAAATGTTAACTAACATTACTTTCTTGCGCATTGTTTGCGGCTTTTAGTTTTGATAACTCGAAAACTTTAGAGTGGTCCGTAAGAAGCAACAAACGGAACATTTCGTTTTAGATCGTAAACCGTTAGTTGGCTTCGCCGAATTAGAATTTAGTCATTGACGTAAATAAAAGACGTTATAGGACTGGGATTGTATTTCGTTTCATACTCGTCGTACACATACAAGTGCAATGTTTGCAGAGAAGGCGCAACTGCGGCAATGATGAATTTCGTTCGTCTCTCCAATGCCATCGGCACAGCGCCTACACCTCACGAATTGCCCATGCATGTCATGCGCTAGAGGAGGACTGTGTACTTCCAATACCATTGGATCTCCAATTCTTATAATGGCGCTGCTGCTGATCCATTTTCGACTGAGTTATGATGCATCTAACAAGTTTTGTTTTTTAGTTGTAGGTGTTAGAATTTTGAAACAAAAACGTAAGATAAACAAAACATGCTTTTGCTTTTGCGTCGGCAAATCGAATGCGTTTTATGGAAAATATTGTTTTTTTCTTTTTAATTTGTTGCGTGTTAAGTTTTCTGCGTTGCCGATTTTGGCGAAAAATTTCGAATAATTTTATTGTAATTTTGAAACATTTTTGGCCTGATTAGTTTGTAGTTTTGGTTTTGATATTAGTTTGTACCTTTTTTCATATTTCTTATATATATATATATTTTTTTTTTATAAGTTTTTGTCACTAGTGTCTCTTTTGATGCTTCTCTTTCCTTTATAATTGCAATTAGCTTTTGCTTCGAGGTTAAGGGGTGTGCACCAACCTGCAATCCACCAAGTTTGTGGCAAATACTCTAAGCATCAAATGAGTATTGAGTGGCCAACGGTGGTGGATGCGGGGTGGCAGTTGTGGTGATGGTGGTAGTAGTAGTAGTAGTAGTAGTATATTTTGCAGTAGTGATAGTAAAAACAATGGAAGGCATTTGGGTTTTTGGAGGGGGCTTTTGGGTAGGACAGTGGTTTAAGGGATGTAGTTTTTCGTTTCACTTTATTTTCATTTTTATTTTTATATTTTTGACGTGGCAAAATAAATAAATTTTAATTTGTTAATTGAAAAATGCAATTTCGTAATTTTTCAAAATAAAATAATATGTATATGTAAAATCCAATTGGAGTTTAAATGCGCATAACTTGTTTGCGAGTGTTGATAATGAGAAATGTGTATTGATTTATTTTGCTAGATTTGTTGCATTTAACGATGCAGTGTTATCTAATTTAAAACCTTAAATGTGTATTGATTTAGTCTGCCCGAACTTAGAGGCTTTGGAGCAAATCGGTACCAATACGCCCACACGATTGTGACAGCGCGAAAAACACACATACTACCTATATTGCATGGACTATTTGAATACTCCCAATAACATACCTGTAACATACTATACATACATACATACATATAATATCCATAAATTGTAGTTTGTTTGTTGTTTGCTTTTGTTTTTGTTTTTGCATTTCATTTGTGAAGTTTAATAATCCTTTGTTAACTTTAAAAACATAACATTTCATTTTTTTTTTTGTGTTTAGATACTAAAGTATGAACGAATACAATATGTGATTATAAACAAAACTCTTTATTCGCTAACTATTTATATACTAGATTAACAATACGTTATTGTATATGCGTATGAATATACATATATTTAGTATTTATATATATTTGAATATATTTAATAATAAACGATTTATTAAAAACGAACACAACTGAAGTAAAAAGTATCTCGATCGTTCGTAAAGTGCCTTAGCTTAGTCAAATACAAAGTAATCAATGATTGATATATAGAAATCTAAAAAATCTAAAATATTTATTTACACGCTATGATTATTCCGTTAACTTCCGCCTTCGCTATAACTGCTCGAGGCGGCGTTTGAATGCAACGCTCATTTGTTCGGTCGTTTGGTCGGTCGGTCGGTCGGTCGGCCTTTCGAACATTCACTTGAACGGCGCGTTTTCTATGCATAAATTTTCAATTATTAATGATTTGTTTTCTTTTTTTTTTGTTTTTTCTATATAAAAAATTCATAGCAAATATTTAGGCGGATTAAACATATCTAAGGCGTTATTATTTCTGTTGTTTGAGTTTGAGAACATTAAAGCCATTTTTTTTTTAGGGTCGCACCGTTGTTTACAATAATATGACAAAGCGCGTTTGTGCCGGCCTAGTAGTGGTTTGGTCTAGGCGGGAGCGATATTTGTTGATTTACATCACTTCCCTCTCCATCATCGCTCACTCTCATTGCTTCATTAGCTTCAACCTTTTCTCTTACTAATCTAACCTACGTTCTGTGCGCATGCTCTTCTACTTCCAATAGATACTGCTCGTATGTATCCTCTCTCTTCTCTTATATAAATTTATATACAAACAAGTTTATTACTTTTCTCGCTTGCGTCTAAACTTGGCCTTAAGTCTACTCTTAGTGTACATAATTAGCGTTCATTAAAAGTTACTTTCTATGTATATTAACGAGCACCTGAAAACTTAACAATATCACCACATCCGTTCCTAACGTTCATATCCACGGCGCGGCAGTGTGATTGCTCGCCCGTTGCGTTTACTTAAAAATTTACATTGGTCAGGTAGTCAAAGTACATGAAACCCTATGAGGATGAGCGATGATTCACCGGCGAGTAGTAGGGGTTGTGCATGACAGACACACCGGCCAAACCCGGTGACTGAGTCACATCGGCGCCGCTCACATTCTCCTGCTTAGGTTGTTTAAGGTTACGATGGTAAATACTCTTGTGGTTACGCAGACTGTTCAACGAGCTGTAGACGCGTTTGCAGATATTGCAGACGGGCTCCTTGGTCGGACGCATGTGTACGTTTTGGATGTGGCGCTTGAGGCGCGTCAGCGACGATAGGTTCTTGTTGCATGGATCGCAGCGAAAATCATCGCCGCCACCGACGCCGCCGCCGCTTGAGGTATTCAGGTTTCCGCCAGAGGTGTTGTGCGCGTTACTTGCCGAAACGCCCGCAGCGCTACCCGATGCCGCTGCCATGTTGGCCATGGCGGCAGCGGCTGCAGCAGCAGCGAACATTTGCGATTGTTGGACGGCACTGCTGGCATTGCTGATGCCACCGTTATTGTTGTTGCAACCATTGCCGGCGTTGCTGCCGACATGCTGTCCGTGTTGCTGATGTTGATGCTGTTGATGCTGTTGATGCTGTTGGTGATGATGATGATGATGCTGATGCTGGTGTTGGTGCTGGGAATTGGCCTGCATGAGCGCGGCGGGCAAGAGGCTAGACGTGTTGACGGCGTTCGAATTGCTGCCGCCGGCGCTGTTGCTGCTACAGTTGCCGCCACCGCCGCCGCCGCCGCCATTACCGTTGTTCGAAGTGTTGCAGTTAGCGGAGAATGTGGTGAGGTTGAGGCCGCAAATGCTAGCGCCTGTTGGGCGGTCGAAGAGCAAATTGCCACAGTTTAGTTTGTTGTGGTAGTGCAGAGCATTTGTGTTGGAATTGTTGTAGCGATCGTCATAGTTGAAATTGTTGTTATTATAGTTGTAGTATATAGATTTGTGACAATTTGTTATAGTTGTGTCATTTGCCGTCAGATGACCTGACGACAAGGTGGAAGAAAGGCATAAAACGTTGCATTAGCCCAGAGAGACAAAAGTCAGTTCAGCGAGTGAGGAAAAACTAATGGTAACGGTAACGGTAACGGTAACTACGAACAATCTTTAACAAATTTTGTATGGGGAAACGAAATGGAATTTCGACTGAAAAGCGTACGTTTGCGAAAACTAAATGCTTCTTTTATTTCAATATTTGTACTCTTGCCTGATTTCGCTGGAGGTGGTCGGGTGAATTGCAACCACCGCAATCCAATCACCCAAACCACCGCCGTTGCGCAAATTTTAACTTTGGATTTATTTATTTATGATTTGGTTTTCGTTTAATATTTGCTAATATATTGTAGAGCTATTGCTTTTATGACTTTATGAAATGCTGTGCTGTGCCTGGACACTTGCAAAATGCGGAAAAATTTATTTCTTTTTTGATTGTTTACTTTCCTTAAATCGTGCCTAGCGGGAAGTGGATGGGGTGGAAGGGGTATATCGTGGTTCGTGCGAATTCGTTGCAGTTCACGCAGCATTACATACACATATACTCAGCTTTTCTACAGTAGCTTGAGTTCGATTTGAAATTGCCTTTGTTTGGCTACTCGTTGGGGTATTGAGATGATACCGTTTGAAGTTTTTTTTTCGTTTTTTCATTAAATGGAAACTAAAATTTGTTGCTATTTTTTCAACATGGAATTAAACCGGTTTTGCTTGCAGCTTCTTTTATTTCGTAGAAATTTTACTTTTCTAATTTACTTAGTTGACAATTTTGACACATTTACTATAAGGGACTTTTATGTTTTGCGATTTCTTTTCTTCTCAAAATTTTGTTAATCAATTGTTTTTGTGTAGCGTGTGTGTGTGTTCAACACCATCACCATTGTGTGTATAGTGGAGTAACTTATGTGATTTTTTTTTCTCGTTCCTGCTTGCAGAAGTTTATAATAAATACTGCAGGAATTGTTGTTGGAATTCTTCAGCATAGCTTTAAAAAATTGGCTTTATGTTCTTTGGAGGATTGTGGTGGGGCGAATGATCCAAACTAAATATTTTACAACATATGGTTAACTCTAACGTTCCGATGTGTCTGGTTTTTATATTTTTTTTACTAGCTAGTTTGATTACGGTAAGTGGGAATGCTCGTTTTTGAGGTGGTTTGGGTAGGTGGTGGTGGTGGTGGTGGTGGTGGTGGTGGTGGTGGGGTTAAATTGTTACTCGGGGATCACAAGGTGGGGAATTTGATTGCTTTCGATTTGTTGTCTTCCAATTACTGCTAAGTTTACATAAAATTTTGTTTTGATATTTTAGTGATTTACAATTCGGAAGCCGATGTTATTTTTTTTCTCAATTTTTTTAAACAAATATATTACAACATCTTTTTTTTTTGTTAAATTTTTTTTTCCAAATTCTATATCAAATGTGTTTTGACTAAAGTTTCTTGCCGAATTTGTTAGCGTACATTTAATTTTAGCGTACAGTGTGAATACAATGCTGCCTTTGCTGCAATCTTTGAAGTGTTGCTTCGTGCTTTTTTTTTTTTTTTTGCTTTTTATGAATATATATATTTTTGTTTTTTGTTTGACGAAGTGTTTAATTTGTGTTGTTGTTGTTGGTTTGTGAATGCTTTTTGTTTTTGAATGATCTCCCGTATTTCTTGCTGTACGTTTTAGTTTGTCCTGATACCAAAGTGTTCTTAGATTTTAGTTCAAATTTTGTATTGTTGTGATTGCTAACGTTTTGAATAGTGCGTGTTTGTTTGTTGTTGTAGTTTGAATAATATTTTTTTAAGCCTTACTTGACTAATGAATACGTACATATGTATGATAAATAATATAAAATATAACTTAAATTATGTAATTTAACTTTGAGAATTTCAAGTGATTTGCGAACAAAAAAAAAAAAAAACTATATGCCGTCGTATGCAGCGTCTGAACAAATCCTATTTAATATCAAGTATAGCCTAGCTGTAAATTATTTGAATTAAAAAAAAACAAAAAACTGTATTAGTTGTGTATTTAGTGTTGGGGGGGGTGATAGCTCGAATATTTCGATATTGTGTTTCGCACGCCAGCCTTGTAGTGTAGAATTTAGAATCGAGTGTAAGCTTTACAGATAATTTTCACTTTTTTGTTTGGATGAGTTTCCTTGCAAAATTTTGTTTAAAATATTCGAATTTTTTTTAAACTAACTGATGTGCCTTAAGCGGTCGCTTTGTTTTTCTTATATGTAAATACAATAATTTCCAATCGCAAGTACTTAATTTTAACTTAAAATTTAAATTTTACAATTTTGCTAAAAAGATTTGGTAACTTAAACCTAAAGAAAAAAAAAAATTGTATTTGTTTTGTTTAACGCCACCAATTGTACGTGTGTGTATGTAATTTTTCAATATCTTAAATAGTAGACGTACGTTTGTATTTATTTGTGTTTTTTGTTTGTTTTTTCTTTGCTTGCACTGATCATAAACGTTCACTGAGTTAGCTATGTATGTATGTATGTGTGTTTGTTTCGTTTCGTAGTAAACGATTTGATAAACTAATTTCTTTGCTTATATTTTCGGTTTTTCTTTTAGTTTTCAATCTTCGTAATTAATTAGTTATCGAATTAAGCGCAACATTTGATTAGTTTAATAATAAAAAAGCACATGGTCTTCCAATTTGTTGTTAGTTGCTTGTTATTATTGTTTGTGCAGTTAGTATTTTTCTTCTTTTGTTTTTTGTTAGTGTTAGTTTTGGAGCTTACAAGAAGCGATTTTAGCGAAAATAATAAAATAGGAATTAGTTTAGCCAATTGATTGTGAAGGTGTGCTTAGAATAAATTGGGGTATGAGTGGGTGTTCATATGTGTGGGTGCGTATGTGTGTAAGAGTGTGTGTGAGTGAGTGAGTTAGTCGACTGGGGCATGGAGCGCGCGGTTAGTAAAATTGCATGTGAGGTGAGTATAGGTAAACTGGGGCTGGGGATCATTTGCTTTCGACTACTTTTCTTGTGGCTTTGCAGTTAGTCGCCGCCAAAGTATCTAGTACCAGTTGTAGCCAATGCAAAATTACCTACTCAGATACTTTTGATTTCCATTTTTATGCACGTGTGTCGGTGTGTGTGTGTGTGTGTGTGTGTACAGATCGGTGTGCGGTTAATAACATTTTTGTTTGGGTGTCATTTGTTATTTGAATTTATTGGGGATGTAATTTTTGAACAAAAAATTTCAAATTTATTTTTTTTTCTGCCGGCCGTGCCGGTTTGAGTATTCATTCTGATGCGAATGTACAATGTTTTTACAGCCAATCTGTTAAATTCTAATGCCATAATAAATGCGTTTATGGTTTGCGAAGACGGTGAAAAATATTTTCTTCGTAGTAAAAAATAAAAACGTGAAGACAAAAATTGAAATTATATCTGTATGTTTTGTTTCGCTTTGCTCAATTGTACACACTCTTGTATTCGTAAGAAAATTTGCAATGCTTTTGGATCCGTCTAACGAGCGCTTTAAGGTTGCTCATACGCCCCGCACTACGGTTTGTAAATTTGAGCATATACATAAGTATTTTTATATACATACACTTGTAAGTATTGCTTATGCACGACAAATAAAAACCTGAGTTAGTTTGTAACAGAAACTAGTAAAAATTATTTCCAATGTTGAATGAAAAACACAACAAAATTATTTTGTTTTTATTGTGCTACGATAATGGGAACACAACGAAAATGATAAACCAAAAATGGTGAAAAATTTAACTCAAAATAGGCGAACACTTTACAATAAATGTAAATGCGGCTTTCCTAGCGGCGCCATTTCTTTTGTTATTTGGCAAAAAAGAAAAAACGATTAGAATTGCAAACATTATTGTTTTAGATATAACCTATGTAAGTGTTAATATGCGTACAATATGCCATATTAAAATTTCTTTTTTGAAATGAAAAAGTGTAATAGGTACTTTCTGTATGTTCTGCTGATATTTTATGGTTTTCTATATAAGATATATTTTATGATCAATAACACACATACACGACGATAAATTATTGAATTTGAAAACATTTTCAATTGAATAGCAAAAAAGTGTGTGTGTGTGTGTGTGTGTGAAACTGAAATATTTAGTAACAAAAAACACATTTATTTGCATTTGAAGATACGTCAAACATAAAACTTGAAACACATTTAGTTTGGGATTTGAAAAAGTAATGCAATGAAATAAAAAAAAAAAACCAAAAGAAATATAATTAAATGAACATCTAATTTGCAACTTTTAGTCGATACAAATAATTACACATGTGGGGATGTAAATCGCTAGATGACAACGAAAATAAATTTTAAGCAGTATAATATTGTGAAACTAAACATTCAAACATATATAAATATATATGTATATGTGTGTGTGTGTGTGTGTGTGGGCGGATTTTTTTTTACGGAACACAAAAGTATGCAATTACAATTTGTAAATATGTTTTTATTTTTGCAACATAACGAAAGCATAATTAACGAAAAATATCGTAAATATTACGCACTATATTGGTTCGAATATGATTAATTAAATAGAAATAGAAAAAAAAATTATTTGTTTTTTGTTTTTGCTTTTAGTCGCATACAAATACAAAAAAAAAAAAATACCACACAAAAACAAATATCACGGAAAATATATATTTGGAGCTCTTCAAACAACGCTACATACAACGAGCGCTGCTGCAATTCTGACAGCCATGGAGAAAAAAAAAACACTTCAAACTAGAGCCTTGCGCTCTTAAATCCTTACAGCATTGGCTATTCATAGCTATTTGCTTACGCCTGAAAATTTCTTTTTTTAATGCACTTTTTTTTAAATTTATTCTTATAAAATTGTGTTGCACACATTGCATTGCGTTGGCAACCATGTCGAGTCGACGCACCTAAGTTACGAATAATATGTACGTGAGAAACGCGTTACATATGAAGACGCTGATTTGAAGTTTGTGAACCGAAATGCAACGAAAACGTCTGAAATTTTTAAGTTTCATGTTGAACAAAAAAAAAAGAAGATATATATTTATTAATTATATAATTTTGTAGTAAAGCGACCATAAAATGCTGGCATCGCCGCATACGAAAGAGGAAACGAGGAGTTCGAATGAGAAGCTAACTCAGGGTAAGAAGTATCAAAACAACAACAACAAAGCTGGTATTGTGAAACTGAAATGTAAATTATTTTCCTATAAAAGCAAACCTCTCACACTACTGCAGTTTAGCGCCTGTGAGTGTGTAACATTCTAACTAAATAAACTTCAAATGAACTTTGTAAATTAGTTCAAAGTGTGAAACTTGTTGCGCCGCAACTATAATACATTATTTACAGCTTAATTAGGTGTTGAAAGGTTGCGCCTACACCTAGGCAATAAAAACAGTTTGCTGTTGTGGCTTGTGTGTGTGGGTGCGTGTGTGTGTGTGAGTGTGCCTAATCAAAATTGAACTTAAACACTTTTGCGCCGATTAACACACACACACACACACGTTAAAAGAGAAAAAGTTGTTGTCGCTAGGGGCAGCAATAAAAGTGAAAGCTTACGCAGCCTCACATACGCACGCACGCATACATTGCATTTGTATGTGTGTGTGTAAATGTACTAGTTTGTGCAAACTGTTTTGCTTGGCAAGTGCCAAGCGCGTAGGGTAGAATGGGGAGCAACTGGAGCCGCAAGCCACAGTTTCGCACACGCACATTCCATGCACACGCACGCACACATACGCAAAACATGCGTAATCTCTAATTTACACTGTACACACACACACACACGCATTTAGAATGCTCTCTAGCTGTAAGCAAGCTGTAAGCTTGCCGCTTGTTATGTGGCGCTGTAAAATTTCCACACTCATTTGAATAGATAAAACTTTTCCCATTGTTGCACACACACACGCACACACACACGCACACATGCATACGTAGTAGGCACGTAGACAGCGGCAAGCCACACCACAGCGTTGTTGGGACGGGAGGGGCAAATTTTTGAGGTCGGCCGCAACATAAAGGCATCAATTAAAATTTCCCCACAAGCTAAAGAGCAGCGGAAAGCAGGGAGCCCGTTGTGGCATCAAACTGTCTGACTGACTGACTGACTGACTGACTGACTGACTGTCAGGCCGTCTGTATTGCGCCAGAGTGAGCGTACGTGTGTTGAGTGGCAAATATGTGCTTAATAATTGATGCGGCATGCGGCATGTGGCATGTGCCATGCGGCTACATATGTGCTGTGTCGTGTGTGTGTGTGTGTTTTGCAGCACAGAACACAGCGCCATTGACAGCTACTAAGATTGTAAAGTTCAGTCATTATGTGGCGCTTTTTTTTACTATTTTGTTATTGTAGTATGGCAAACTGGTTAATTAATTTCTAACACCAACACAAATATAAGCCAATAGCGCTTGTTGTAGCTAATCGGTTTTCCAGTGGGAGAATTTAACTGATTTTAAACTATGCGCGTAAATCAACTACTACAACTTCTTCTCATTCTCTCTTTCTCTCTCTCTCTCTCTCTCTGTTCTTCTGCCTCCTCATCGCTAGCTTCGTCATTATTTTCAAATTAATTTTCCATTCAACACTTTATGGTCCTTTACTACTGCGAGTACTGCACTTATGGAGGGGATACAAATGAAATGAGTATTTAGCATCGAAACAATCAAATAAGAAAGAAATTTTCATTTTCTCCTGCTTATTTATATAAAGTAGTTATGTTATTAATATTTATTAATATTTCTTCAACAAACTACTTGTCAAACAAAATGATCTTATCCAAAAAAAAAAAAAAAAAAAAAAAAAAACTGAAAATTCCTCTTTTCTAATAAATAGAAGTGCTGGAAAACAAAGTCGAAATGCCAGTGAGCGCAGTAGTGCTGCCAGAAGCGGTGCAACGTATGAATGATGTGTTTCAAAAATGAAATGAATTCAAAATACATTTAAAACAAATATAGTAAATGCACGTGTTTATAAATAATAGATTCGTAGAATGTAAACAACAAGTCAATAGTTTGCCATAAAAAGAATTAACCAACAAATTAGCATGGCAGGTATTAAAGTTATGACTTGTTAGAATTTAATTTAAAAAAAGTTGCATACGAAATGAGTTGGTGTATTGCTTTGCTCTGCTGCCCTCTTGCAATTTTGGAAAAAATCTTCACTTCTTATCCCACTGCGTTCTTGGCATTTAACTAGTTTTTTTTGTACTTCTAAAAATTATACCTCGCATTTTTCTTTCAGGAGTTTTCGTAGATTATCGCATTTTTTTCCAATTAGTTAGTTGGATTTTGTTTTTCTTTTTTTTTATGAAACTCACACAAAATCGGTTTAAATTATTGTAAATAAATAAACCAAAAGTTAAATAAATTTAAAAATCAGTAGAGAAATTAATTATAATTTTCATGTAAAGGAATGTTTTGGAGCGTACTGATTTTTTGCTTAAAAATTTTCCGTAGTTAAAAATGTAATAAAAAATAAATTAGGGAAATATTTGCATTTGATGTAAATATGTAAAGGAATGAATTTGATTTGATTTGAATTGAAATGTTCGGAAAGAGCGAATAGTAGAATGTATGGAAGCGGCGTACTCACCTTGCGGAGAAACTGATAGTTCGGCGGCAGACTGCAGTTGCGAGTTAAAACCTGAAAGTGAAAGGTTATGGGTGTATTTGTTGTTGTTGTTGTTGTTGTTGTTAAAGCTAAGTAATAGAAGAATATTCAGGAGAAATGCTTCACAGTCAAGAATGATTGAATACAAGATTACGCTTTTCGGCATTCCTCTCTTTGTCGGTTTGACAACATCAACTTTATTTTACTTTTATTTTAAACAAATCATCATTTGAGCACTTCTTCCTCTTCTTCTTTATAGTTTTTTCTTTGCTATCGCATGCTATATCTTTTATTACGTCACTTTTTAGTTGCTCTAAGCGCTGAAGGCGTTATCTTGTTTTCTATCATTCTTGCTTCACAGTATCCATTACTACTATGAGCTTAATGAGCTTCTACTTTATTGGCACTCATGTAAGCTTTAAATGAAAGCTCAAGTGTTCTGTGCATGCCCAAGTGAAATATTAGATGACGTGATTTCACTGCGTACGTACATGAGTGAACAAAATAGTAACATCTCCCAATTGAGCGAGTGAGCTAATGAGCTTTCATTTCATTTCTACACTATGTAATCGACACTCACCAGCTAACGCGGCAGGATCTAGACCACTCATGGGGAAGTTGAACGGGCCCGGCGGAAATAACTTGCTCTCTGCCGGCGACATCAGATATGGCGGTGGTGGATGTGGTGGCATATTGTTGTCGATTTCCTCATCGTTTCCCGAACTATTGAACACAATTTCGATTAGCTCATATTCTAGAATACCCATTGACATTAATGCTTCTTACCTCAATGAACCTTTGCCGCCATCGCCGCTGCTCGATCGATTCGCCTCGTGTTCACCGGTGGAGTCATTGCTATGCTCATCGATCACTGTCGGATTATTATTCGAGCATACCAGTTCCATGGGTTCCGATTTGACGTCGTCAGCAGTGCGTGCCAGTGGCGAGGATGTTAAGCTGCCGCTGACTTTGTCGCTATTGGCGATACCATTACCATTGCCAGTGTCACTATTACCATTGCCGTTATTACCGTTATTGCCAGAGGGTCCATTGCCTAAGGGTGTTTCATTAGTCAGAGTTGTACAAATATTTATGTATGTACGTGTGTATGTAAATCGATCGATTCAATATTTCGTGCGTACACTTACGTTTCTCTTCCTTCAGTGGCGGTGTATTGTTATTGTTGTGTTTGATGGTTGAGAAATCGGCCGGTGTCAATTGTGGTGATGCGCTGCGTTGGTGCACAATTTCAGGACTATTGTTATTGCTCGACGGTAAACCGTTATCGGGTCCACGCAAACGCTTCATAGCATTATTCGAATCCTCAGCCGATGGTGTGGAATTGTGCCGTTCGCGACGGAGCATAGCCATGCTGCGCTTAAACAGCTGACTATTGATGTGTGTGGAGGCCAATGGCAATTGTTGGGATGGAGGTGGTGGTGGAGGTGAGCCGCTGCCGCGTGGATACAGCGCCGGTTCATCATGCAGGGGATTGTGGTGTGAATTGTGGGGAGTGCGTGTGGCATTGGCGGCATTGGCGGCATTCGCCAAATTCTGTATTTGAGCTAATTGCTGTAAGGCATAATGAAAAAATAATTGGGCACAAATATAATTACTTTGTGTGCTGAACTTACACTATGAGTTTCTTCGGCCTGCTGCTGTGTGAGACCGGATACTCGAAGTACCTCTGCCGTTTTAAGGAAGGACTGTAATGATTTTTGGTGCACATTCACCTCACCATGATAGATGAACTCAACCAGCGAATGTAGATCGAGGAAGTTCACGTCCTGTAGAAGGATCACTGGATGTTTGCAAGGTGTGCTCTGGAATAGGCAATAGGCAAACGAAGTGGAAGAAATTAATTAGAATTCAATGAGAAGTACATATTTATGCTAAGTTATTTTAAATATTTCAAAGCACCCATAACGGTTGTAATAATTATAAAAAAAATCATAATTTATTTATACATTATATTCATGGATCGATATTTTGATTTTTTGTTTTAACAAATTTGATTGCTATTTTTTTCAGTTTATTTAAATTTAATTTTGTTTGTCGTTCAAATTTATTCAATATTTTGTGATATTTTTTTCGATCGTAAATAATCGCTATTCTTGAATTTAAAATTTGCCGATGGTATTTGATCAATTTTGTGATTTTTAATTTTTCGATCAGAAAAAAAATTGTCCAGGATTTTAAATTTTTCTATCATAACAAAGACAAAGAACTTTGTCACCGAGGATAATAATACCAACAACACCAATACTACGATTACGTTTTATGACCGAAAAAATTTAAATCACAAATTATCGAACAAATTTGATCGTTAAAATATAAATTCAAAATTAGTGATTGAATGTGATAAAAAATCACAAAATATCGATCCGATTATAACGATTGAAATTAAAAGAAAAAGCCTTCTAAATAAAAATAAGGTCAGGTTCACATATCTATCGCATAGATCGGTATATACGAGTTTTGTCTTGAACGAAGTCTTCACAATAAATTTTTTATCCCTAAAAATTAAAGTAACGATTATTTTCGGACCCTGATATTTGAATATTAATTAGACGTGCCAGAATGTAAGTATGTGTTGAACAAGGTATAATTTAAATTAATTACAAAAGAAATAGAGGAATTCTGTAATAACTATAGTCGATTGAATTTAAAAATCAAAATTTATAAAATTATTATAAAAAAGCAGCTGGGGTAAAAAATATAAATCATTCCTCCATATTCATGGACCTCTGTTTTGCATATTCATTTGTATGTATGTATATATTTTGGTATCATGCCATCTCATTCGCACGCAGTTTCTTTAAAAAATTAGCAACTTTCCTGTTTGCATTTTTTTACTTAAGTTTTTTTTTTGCTCGCTTTATGGCGCAACCTTCACTATTCGTCATTTAAAATATCAGCAGCGTCGATTTGAAGTTGGCAAATGCGTTGCGGAATGCAATGCGCAATAAAATGGACTGCACGCATACATACATACATGTAGTTTTATTGTACGCGTATGCATTTGTATCTATGGGGATGTGTGTGTGGATGTGTGTGTGTGTGCGATATTTTTATATGGATCACTATGTAACTTTGTAAATCTGAGCAAATATTCAATTCAATGCAATTCTGTGTAGGTTTGAAGTGATTTTGAAATCTACGCACGTGTGTGTGTGTGTGTGTGTGTTTGTGTTCGTATGTTCGGTTGTGTGACTTCATGGTCAATGCATAACAACAAAAACGAATTGAAGTGCCTAGTTTGTGCGTGGCTTGTTTATTTAAAACACATATGTGCCCACATCCCTACACACACTTTGTATAAGTTGTTCCCAGTAGAAAGAAAGGCAATGTGGCAATGGACTTGCTTAAGATCGAAACTCTGTTATTACTCGTAATCCACCCATTTTTCATATCCCAGCACAAACATATGGAAAGAAACTGGGTTACAAAAAAGACTGCCCTATAATGGACTCGGCTGATAATGAAAAAAAATCTGCAACCAACTACTCCTATACTCGTAGACAATAAAAGTTAAAAAAAAGTTGAATTTGCAATACACGAAAATAAACCAAATTGAAGAATGAACTTTTCAAGCAGACATTTGTTAAAAATCTTTAAAAAAAAGTAAATGTTTCTAATCTACATATGAGGAAACCGAGAAAAATTTGTTGTACAACCAACGGTGAAAGGAAGAACATGCGATTTACGGCACATCCTCAAGTGGATAAACTATCATTTCAATAATTTTAGCAGAATATCCAATAACTTTACAATTAGTGTCCAGTGCTCAATAAGGAAAACCGTTCAATTTAGAAAAACTGTCAACGGTGATTTTAAATGCAGTTCTGGATGGCGGGACATATTTAAAAAGAGACACAACATTCGCTTTGCTAAAGTTCGTGGAGAATCGATATCATAAGTGATTTTTTTTCTAATATTTATTAATTTATATATATATATATGCAAAAGGATTTGGTTCCAATCCATTAATTTTTTAATTTCGTATTGTTTATATAAGTAAAATATTTCGGCAATAAAAATAATACTGAACTTAAACCACATCCACATTACAGCGCCAATTACTTAATTTCATGCAAATTATTTCCCATAACTTTCACACAAAACAATACGTGTCATTCTTAATTTGCTTTGATAGCTCGGTAGCCACCGAGTTGCTTAGTTGCTTGATAAGACATTGTGAATACTTTAATTACATATATTTCAATTTTGTTGTAATTATGTATTTTTTTTTTTAAATTTACGATCACGAAAAAAGTTAACAGAGGCAATAAAAATTAAGGAATAGTTGTGAGAAATGCGTGAAATGCTAATATTTCAAAAGCGTTGAGCCATCTCGGTAAAATGATATCCGGCTTGAGATGCTGTGTTATGAAGTAAAAACAAACCTGCCCCATTGTGAATGATCCTTAAGAAAGTGTATCGAAAATTTCAATTTAAACCTAGTCCGTTTTTGTTAACCTAATTTTTTTTTAAATATATCACCAAATATTAGCCAGAAGCATTAAGTAAATCGCATGTTTCATGAAAGATTCTAAAAGTGTTGTTTTTGTAGCTTATGGAAATTTTATCCGACAAAGAAACGCGCCTACATATTGTACGTGTAAATGATGATGATAGGTTGAAAATATCCTACAACTAGGCGCACCCTTTGATGGAGAACAAAAGCAAGTGCACCAAGGGTCACAATGCCAGCATCCTGGTGCTACTTCGCAGAGTAGATGAACGATTAGCAAAGTTTTTTGCGCTTAAGTGCAAACTACCAAACGATTCAAAGTATCAAATAAGAAGAAGAAGAAGAAGAAAAAGATGAATGTCATACGAAGTTCAATACCAAGCAAATCGCACAGGAATAGGATCAGATGTGTGGTTTGCCGACGCATACGAATACGATTTTCACATATCCCACAATCTAGCCAACCAACTATCATACTTTTTCATTAGTGAATTATTTTGTTAGTGGGTTGCTTCATTGTTTGTTGTTGTGTGAGTGTGTGATGTCTGTTTTTGTGCTAATATCAATATACATACATATTTACCCCACTGCCAGCCTTTGTAACGAGTAAAGTTAACATTTACAAGGTGGACAAGTTAAGCGGCAGGGGCATGGGCAGGGGCTATATGGCGATGAAGAGGTAGCCGAGCAGGTAGTGAAGCTCGTACGCTGCTTTGTAAAATGAAAAATGAGCGACTGCCTATTGTCATAACCAGCTAAAGGTGTTATTTATTTTGTTGTTTTTGTGCTGTGCCCAGTTGGCTTAGCGATTCCAACACTTCACGCCGACTAACCCAAGCACACGGCGATTCACCTGAATATGTGAAGATTTTGCCTGTGTGTATGTGTATAGCCCTTTGACTTTTCAGCAACAGCAGAGTAGCAGCAGCAGTAAATGGAATTGAGCCACACGAACAACAAAAACAAAAATAATCAAACACTTGAAAACCGATCGCCATTGCGTTGCATCTAGAAATTAGGTCAGCCAACAATGAAAATAAAAAGTGACATCGCGTGTGTGTGGTGGTGTGCGCAGCCAGCAAAAGTATGCGCAGTAAAAGCAACAACAACAACAACAGTAACCAGTAGCACACCAGTATGTACATTGTAGCCGCCAAGTTAGGGCGCTGCATCAGCTGAACTACACACGCAGGGATCGTTCAGCGAGTGTTGTCTCAAAAACATTTTTGTATTGTATTAAGTATCGAACTTGTGGGTTTTCTGCAGTTGTCTGCTCTTTGCTACAGCATCTATCTAAGTATTTTACTTTAATTGTTATTCCTCACGTCTTTTTTATACAATGTACCTCTCTCTCCTCTCCACCCTGACTCAGTCCGCGCAACCTTCGCATTTTTTACGACTGCTGCTCAGATATCATTAAACCGATACTTCCATATAAAAATATACATATTGATTATTCCCTGACATGTGTGTGTGTGTGTGTGTTCGAATTAACGTTTTGCTATTTAATGCATTCTTCTTCACAAAGGATCGTTTCTATTTTTACTGCTTTGCTGCACGATCGCTGAAGGAGATATTGCAATGGATGGGGTGGGAGGGAAAGAAGCAGATGTTGTTCGGTCGGTACACGCTCCGGTGCCAGTTTTGGAAAATGAGGTCAGCGCAGCAACTGTCGATTGCAAAATCTGGCTTAGTATATATTTGTAAATAGGCACACACGTGCACGCATACCAATGTAAATGTGTCCAGCGTGTGTGTGTGAGTGCATTCAAGTGCTTACAATGTAGGTATGTACAAATGTATGTATTGTAGATACTTAAGTGAATTGTTTTGCTGCATCTTGGCCTTTGGAATTTATTTGTGATTACAAATTAAAGTTTATGATCTATAGAAAGTGGGACAGCTGCAGGAGATTGTTTTTTGAATTATACAATGCGTTTTATTTGTTTTCATATTTCTTATGTTTATTTTCGATTATTTTTTTAACGCGAATTTTTACATAGGGAGAAAGAAAGTCCATTTTCTATACATGCATATCAAAATAACGGTATAAAGGTTATCTGCAGCGAGGAAATATTTACATTTTAAGGTCTCATTAGACAACAGCAGGAGAATTAATATTAATTCGATGCTAAGTTATCAGAGTCAGCCGATTCATAAATAAGATTCGGACACTATATTATATGTACATATTAACGATATTTGTATTACGATATGTGCTATATTAAGATTGTCGTTCCTTTCTGACCGAGAAAAAAATAAAATGTACGTCAGCGAAATTAGAGGGCAATATTTAAGGGATATTTTGACGCAAAATCTTGAACTTAGTTTTCAAATGAATTAACTAATAAGCTTCAAACTTCAACAGTAATGCTGTAACTCAACCATCAGCATAGATCCTTTCGGGAATTTCTCGGGAAATTCCCGTAGCCACCATTATTTCAACACCTGACTTACTCAACTTGGACGACTATAAATCAACAAACAACCGTGGCGGGTGACTCAAGAGTCTGGTTCCATTATGTTGCTTCAGCGGAACGGAGTGAACGGAGAAGAACTTGAGTATTTGCGAAATTTTCAAAGAACTACCAGAATGACAAACATTTCTATTTGACTATCTTTTTCAATTTCTTAATTCTCTAGAATGTGGAAATCTCTGCTAGTATTTCAATGAATATGATCTAAGTTACATCCCGTCCAGCAAAATCTTTGAGGTTCCCTTGAAAATCATAAAACACCGAAACTTTCAAATTTTTTGACGAACTATTTTATAATTCAAATCAACAAATATCCTCACCATCCCAACCGATTCTTTGAAGGTATATGGGAAAATTTTGCAGGGGTTACGGATGTCGAAAACAGTGTGTTATGGTGGGGAAAACATAGGTAATATTCTCGTTCAGTAGTTCATTTTTATACTTACTACCACTACTATTTAATACTCTACTACTTTACCAGAACTGATATCAGACGCACTAATTTTTATTTTTTTTGCGAACCAGCATTATTTATACGCCATTTTAGGTTAACTTATAATAAGTGATATAATTTTAACCATCCCGTCATATTTTTAACAACTTTCAATGGACAGATATATGTACATTTTGTTATTTTGAAATATTACCAAAGCCAATGGAAATCTGCTCAGTTGCCGAATCAGCGAAAACAATGGCTTTAAATACAAAGAAGTGTCGCTTTTTTAATTTCAATTTGATTCTCGCTGCCCCACTACTTGCGCATGCACTTAAATTGAGAGAAAGAAAATAGCAACACAAACAACAACAACAATGTCGCACAGAACAAGTCATTTTGTAAAGCGACATAAATTCAGCTAACTTTCTGCCTTCATTGCCCGCTGCCCGGTCGACATTTTGTTGGAAGGCGTGACTGTGAGTGAGTCTTAAGTGCCACTATTGCGTTTGGCTTTGTTTGGAGTTTGGTTTTGTTGTGTTTATGCCTTTAAGCTGTGTTGTTGTTGTTTGTGTTCTTTGCATTTTAGAGCTTTACTTCAAATGCTTTTCGTTTGTTTGTTTTTTTTTTTTTTTTTAGCTAAATTAGTAGTACAGTACAAATGCGCCTCTGTGTGTTGCAAGCTTAGTGGGGCGGTGAGAGAAAGCGGCACTAGAGCTGTTCGAGTGCGACACTCTTAGCCGTATTGCAGTTTAAACCTAATTAAAATAATGCAGCAGTTAATTAAATATTTATGCACCGAGAGGATACTTTATCCACTTTTTAGCCACTCCATTCCAATCTCTTACACACTCTCCACCGGGCTTTGTCGCCCAAGTCCAGTAAAAGCGCATAGTTGAAGCAATGGAGGGATGCCATTTGAATGGAAACCAAAGTGACAATGTTGCAAAATGGCTAAAAATTACTAGCGAATGGATATTAGATAATCATCAACAAAAACATCGCTCGGCCATAGCTTACAATTTCACGCCTAGAGGTCTAAGTGGATATCCGCGGTAGTAGTTCGAATACTTTCAGGGCGCTAAATCGCTCGAATTCGAAAAAATATATTACCGATTCGAATTACACCCGAAGGGTCCTACTAACGTCCGCCGACTACCCTACACTGCGGTCCAATAAAGTTTCATCCAACATGGCTGTCTGTACAGCCGGTAAACTGCGCACAAAAAAAGTCTACTAACAATTCGGGCGCTTGTTTGTTTTCATAACAGTAAATGGTAAATGCAAACAGTTATAGCAATAAAAGCAACACTTTTCACTTGTATTGCCAAAAAAGTTTTCGCTACTATGTAGGCCCAACGCTGTTGTTGCCATTGTCCGAGACGCGGCCTTTTTCCGCCTCTTGCACTCACTGCTAGCCGACATCTTTTGCACCGCACCCGCTGAAGTCGTACGCGACTGTACAATTGTTGTGCATTTATTTTGCTATTTAGCAAATTAAATGTTGTCCCTTCTTATATTGTGCTAGTTTTTAGTAGTACTTGTAACGCCGTCAGATTGTCAGTGTTTGTGTGTTTCTGAATTGTCATGGTTTTATTTGAAAAATGTTTTCTTCACTTTTCACAATTTTTTGCATACTCGTAAGTAGGTAGATAGGCTTGCTGTTGTGCACTGAGTGCTGCTGACACTGCAATTGACGGCACTTTTTTTCGCTGATTTATTTCATTTTTTTCGACAAGTTGTTAATCAGCAACTATGTTGTTTTTATTGTTATTGTTATTGTTGTTGTTATTGTTATTGTTTTGTGTTGCACATGCAAAACTTTTTACAATTTAGTGCACAGTTTTTATTATAGTTTCTTGGTATATTGTGCATTCAATACCAATGCCATAGATCGCCTTCACAATTAGCTTAAGTTTTCCTTTTCAAATGAACTAATTGCAAAAGTGAAATAAAGTTGGCAACTAAATAGAAAACTTGGCATTTTTTTAATACAATTGTGACATATTTTGTGCTGTTTCTGTTGTTATGTTACTTAAATTAAATTGTTATGAATGGTACACATTGTTAAATAAAAAAAAATAATAATTCAGCAGTTCATTTGTGAAAGTTGAAGAATTAAACCTGCAGTTGGGGCGTTAAGAAATGTATCGTGCGTTTGCTGGAAGAGGGTCACCTAAAAATCAGTTCGCTGTAAAAGCAGAAAAGTTTTTGAAATACTTCTAACGCCGTAGATACATTACAGTCATGATTGAACTGAATGCAAGGATGGCTTCGTGAAATTAGGTGCAATTGTAAATATGTATGAATGCGTGAAGCACACAATGTTTTTGCCCAAAATTGCCGGATTTATGCTGAGCTTCAACCAAGACAAAATTATCTACTCAACTGCGATATTTCGCTTTGATTGATGAATATCTGGATAACGTATATCGCAACGAAGGTAAAGAATAACATCTTTTTTACATTTAACCCAGTAGAACTTTAGACCAGAAGAGACATTTCTTTTGCACTCAATTCCTGTGAATGCCACCAGCTCCGATTGCGCGACTTAGAAAAGTTTTTCTTCCAATCATAAACTTTTATTTCCATTACTTACGTCATAGTACTCAGTGGTTATTATCCAAAGTAGCAAGTAAATAAAACCCACGAATACTGTACGTATGTATGTACATACATAAATATTGAATGGAGTTGAAAGCAGAAATTATATTCACAAATAGAGTCACTAAATCAGATTAACTGCAGCGAAGTAGAACTTTTTTAAATTCTTTGCAAAATATTCTAAAAACTGTTTACGAATATTGTTATACAAGTTTTCTCCAGTCAACTATCTATTTTTGCACTAAAAATATTTGTGCAATTCATTAAAATTTGCTTGCATGCGAGTAGAATGCGGCTGCTTTATTTCACTATGCCGGTGTGCCTGTGTGTTGCAAGTTCCCGTAAATGTTTTTACTATCTACGTCACATCATTAGACAAAACGGCGAATGGCCAACGGCAGTTTCTCGTACGTCTTTTAGTCAGGCGATTTGCTTGGCATTACCTTCCGCCGCCGCCGTCGCTTGTAGTCGAAACTTTCTTGCATATCATAACCGCATGTAGTTGATGTTGTTGTTGCTGCTGTTGTGTGGCGTAAAAACAAACTTTAATGGCAACCTAATTAATAAAACGAATATATTTAAAATTTGAAATTTGCGTGCAGTGATCCTCACCCCACGGCATACGAGTACAACCCAACCGTGCGGCCGAAACTTTTGCGATTTACTTAGTAAGCTAGCTACCTTTCTATCCAAATGCCCGCCAGTTCTCCTCCGCCTTTTTTTCCTTGTACACTTGTGCACTTTTTGTATCACTTTTGCAATGACTCTACTTCATTTGCATCGCAATTTTTTTAAACTTGTTCTTGTTGTTGTTTCGTATTTTTTTTTTATTTACAATAAAATTTATTTAGTCGCTTTCTTTGTTTATGACAGCACTACTGCGATTGCATATGTATGTAAGTGGTGGCGCAGAGCTGACGTGAATTGCAAGCCCCTGTAGTCGTAGTGTTTCTTGCCTCAATGGCATTTGCAGGCAAAGTGTGGCATTGCGGCATCGCTAATGGGCCAAAGTGCAGCACAAATATTTCGCGAGCTTACTTATTACTGTTATTATTTGCCGCTGCTAGCTAATGTTTGATGATAGTGATTATTGTTGCTGTTGCAGTTGCTGTTATTGTTGTTGTTGTCATAGTTATGGCGGTTGGCATTCAAAGTAGCTTCTTTCAGCCGCACAGAAAATATTTCTTGTCCCTCCCCTAACCAGCTAACCCGTGAGCTGAGGAAGCCAGGCTCTGAGCAGCTAAATAGTTTCCTCAAAAAACAAAAAAAAAAAAACAAAACAAAAAATTCAATGTACCTTCATTGTTTATGCCCCCTTTTTTGGCCGCTACTTGCTGATTTTAGTAGTCAACTTAGAACTTGCGGCGCTTCGGTTGGCAGGTGGAGAGAGATACATTAGTGCGACTTTTGACAGAAAACATTTTTAGTTGCGTTTAAACGCTCGATATTAGCCCATTCCGTTACAATGGCAGAGAAATAACTTTGGAAAACTCACTGCAGAATAACAAGAAACATCGTCATTGCCCCGCCCACTTCCTCGTCGTTGCGATTTGCAGCGAGAACTGCTTGAAGCGCCTAATGCATTTTAAGTATTCGCCAGCGCAGCATTGAGACATTAAACTTTACGAAAGTTAGCTGCAAGTCGGAGCAGCCAGTATAGAAATCCGGGGAGTGGAGGGGGTTAGTGGTGCTGTTTTTTGGTTGTGGAAAATTTAGATTGCGGAAATATGCACACAATTGTGGCTCTAAGGCAGGCAAGCAAAAGAGCTGGCTGTGTGTGCGTTTAGCGGCAGAAGCGGCAGCAACCAAACCAACAATTCTGCTGGCAAAACAGAAAAAAACACACAACAAACAAAAAAGAGAGCAATACACAAAGCGGAAACTTTTCGCCACTGAACTGCCATCAGCGTCATATAATAATCGTTAGCAAATTTCCGACATTGCGGTTGCATGCCGCACATGTGCGCTTGTAGCTACTTGCCGCACGCGTTACAACCGAACGGGGCATACACAATTAATATATGTACATACTTATGTACATTTTATATACAATACATATGTATGTATGTATGTAGTTAGGCTAACTATGCAATTGTATTAGTTTATATACCTACAAACAATATCAACTCAAATATTGTACGAAATTGCTCACTTTGCCGCCTTAGCTGACTTTGCTGACTTTGCCGACTTTGCCGCATGAAGCGTTTGGGCGTTGCACATTGGGTGTGGCAAGTATGCATTTAACGAGTTTTGAAATGCAGCCAAACGACCGCCCAATGGACTCACTGCCACTGCAATACTTACTACTTGCCACAGTTTGTTATTTTAATTGAAACTGCAAAATAATTTTATTTTATTGTGGTTGCCTGTTGTCTGTTGCTATTCCTGTGTTCTTGGGATTCGCCTGCTGTTGTTGTGTGCTGTTGTTTCTGTTGCTATTTCATGTGTTGCGTGCTGTAGCAACTGTATAATTATAGTTATAGTTACTGTTGTTGTTGGCCTTTTCAAATATTTTATGAGCATAATAAGTCAATATTTTAACAAATTCACTGCCCCCTGTCCGCTGCTTCTCTGTTCTCGGGAAGTGCTCAGTTGAGTGAGCAGCCCCACAAGTGCACACACACACACTTTCACACAAAAGCAAGATCGCTTGCTACATGCATACCTACGTACACTAGCACATTTGTATGTATTATTATTACATGCCCATTGTTTCCCAGCAACCGCGTGGCATGACTTTGGAAGTAGGTCACCTCACTGCGGCTGCAGATATTCGCAAACTCGTATAGATATTTGTATATATGTATGTACATATGTATAACCGTCGTCGTCTGTCCATCTCTACATTTTCCTGTTCTCCCTCCGATTGTCGCCTGTTAATTGCTGCACTTTGTCTCTCCCTGCTGAATTGTGGCATACAGCTTCTCGACGCTTCGCAGCAGTGCATCCATCTTCTCCTCCGCTCCACTGCTCCTACTCGTACAACTGCTTATTATATTCACTTTTATCAAATTCCCTTTATTTGCGCTCATTCTTTGCAATCCAGTTCCTTGTCTTCTCCATATTTTCTCGCTTCATCGCCTTTGTCTGTCGATCACTAATCTTCACCACACCTCTTTCCACCTCTGACGATCAGCTCTTCGCTTTTCAGGGTGAGCCAGTGCCAGTTTACATTCTTGCCTTTACGTTGCATTTACCTTTTTTCGCCATACACTTTTTATCGCAGTTTTCTGCTCGTAAAAAGATAAAAATGTTCACTTTGCGCTTTATAAATATCTTGTCGGTGTATTTGCACAGCTTTTAGTAATTGCATATGAGAGTAAATAATGTGTGGCTTTGCATTTGCCTTCGCCTTTGCGTTTGCCTTTGCAACTTTCGCCTCCATTTTGCACAGCCTTAGCGCGATGCCTCTGATATTTGCGAACATAAAAAAAATGTTGATATTTTTGCTATCGATGCCAGTGCACTGAATTCGATTTCTCTACATGTCTAGCGGCTCATATAACTATGGCAAATATAAATGTGTCCATGTTTGTGTGCTTCCTAACTAATAAAAATTTTACTTTATGGGTCAAGTGTCCTCGAAAACATTTTAATCGGCGCAATTCGTAGCGGTTGTCGAGGACAACTTCTGTCTGAATGACTAAATGAATAGAATAATAAGATAGTGAGTTGTTGAAAATTATTACAAGACACAATAAGGGTATTCATCTAAACGCATAAATGCCTCGTAAACTAGCCAACCTGATAAATTTATCAGCTTGATAAATGAACTGTCAAAATTTGCATGAAAAATCGTTTATCAGACCTTGATATCATTGCGCCACCTTCTGGGTTCGCAAATGAGTTGGCAAATTGAATTTCGTAGTTTGGACACTCAAACAGCTGATCGAGAAAGAGCATTTACACAATACATTTTTTAGTGCGTTCATGTAACATAGTGCGTAAATGGATAAATATATGCGATGATAAATTTATGGGCTTAAATGAATACCCTTAATGTATTTAATAGACAGATTTGCTGCATTCATACAGCTGGAGTTACGAATGCAAGTGGATGTTAATAAAATTCCCAGCTAAGTAAGCTTGCTCATCTTCCCTGTGCCTATTTCCAAAATTATCCACCAGGTTCATAAGAAGCTGGCTGGCTCTGCTTTGGGTAAAGATATAGAAACGTCTAGGCAATTGCCATCAGTGACGTTCCGGAGATTTATAGATCACAGTGAACGAAACTGCAGAACTATCAGAACGCTCGACTGGCACGAAGTGTCTTCTATTGCCGCTAGAATACGAATTCGACACAACGTACATCCATACATTCTTTTAGGAAACCAAACATTATCCTTGGAAAGCAATTGCTATGGGTTTGTTTCAGAGTCACAGTAGACACATTACATAGACTGAGATACCTCTCGGGCGTATCAGAAGTCACATGTTGTTGCTCAAATCTCAGATCTCCAAGTATGATTTTTGAATGGCAACACCCATCATCGGGATCCGACCACCATCCAAAGTATAAGACTAGTTGAAACTGTCCCGAACGACTTACGAAACGCTGTCGCGATTTCCCTCAAAGTGTTGTATGTGTATACCACCTCTTCACGCATCTAATACTGTTGTTATTATTGCAACATCATATAACACTCCCCATAAACTTTAGTGGAATGTTGCTGAACATTCAGCTTATAGGACGCTTCCACCTTATATGAAATCTTTTTGGTTTGCTTAGTTTGACGGTTTATTTTCACAAATAGAGGGCGCTAATCAGGGTTGCACAGATAAATTAAATATGGATTAAGCTCTGATCCTCTCGGTGATGAGCTTTCCAAGTCATACTAAATTAAGTGGTTTGGCGATATAATTACGACAATTGCACTAATTACAAAATTAAGGTTTGTACGCTTGTAATCGTTGCATTAATATCCCCACCTTAATTGGTGGAAATGGAAGCTAAGCTTATGTATTTTTGAGAAAATAAGTGTTTCAAGTGTTGTATAATTCAAATCTTCATGAAATCAAATCATCAATTATGAAGAAATATTGAAATAAAACTCTACATGCAAATGTAAATATAGGTACATAGTATGTCGATTCTTACTCACCTTGAGTAAATCGCGAAAGTATGGACTGCATGCCGACAAGACGACGCGATGCGCTTTGATGCTACGTCCCTCGCACGCCAATGTCACATCGACAAAGTCCTCATCGTCGCGCAAATTTTCGAACGCCGATGTTATGCTGCTTTGGTAGTTATTCCAACGCAAACAGAAATGCTGTGTCTCATCCATTTTGGTGAGTGGCGTTGTTTGTGTTGCGCTGTTTAATTTTGTTGTTGCCGTTGGTGTTGGCGTTAACGGCGTTGACTTTATGGATTCACTATTATGAGTATGCTGTTGTTGTTGCTGGTATGATTTCAAATTGTAGATGTATTATTTAGCTGTGGTGGTTTACTGTTTACTGTTTACTGTTTTTTTTTTTTTTTTGATAAACGTCCTCAAATTGATTTGCTGCTGCTGCTTCTTATGCGATTTTTGCTTGTACTTTCCTTGAGTTTGACTTTTTGGAAAAGTTTACTTTCTTAGTATATGTATATTATTTATATATGTACTTGTATATTGTATTTATATTTGTGTTAATACATAAATTTAAATAAACTGAAAAGAGAAGAAATACAAATTCAATTAGTATACTTCAACTATATAGTGGGTACAATTGGTTGCAGGAATTTATAAAAATGCAGAATAGAATTAAGTTAAGAGCACGAGTATATTTCCGAGATTAACATAGGCATAGAAAAGTAAAATAAAGCTAATTTCATAAAGGTAGCTCAATGGTGTTCATGCTGCTTCCACAATTTGTGGCACGCGCCTCGATGTTGCACTATAAATGGATGGACCGAGAGTTCTGACAGGTTTCTAAAGGTAGAAAAATTTCATACAAAGATGTTTAAACTTTTTCAGGCAGCGAACAAAAATCTACATTTTTTAATGTTGTATATCCCGTTCGAAGTTTGAACTGGCGTATTCTGCTACAAAATCGGCCTTGGTGGCTCCCAAAAGCCTGAAGGATTACCCAGCCAAATATGATGAGAAATAATTGGTAGTCAATTAAGTTCACCTATGAAGAAAGTTCTCCTTCTCTTAATTTTCGAAGAGCATTTTTTTGGTACATATTTTAATTAGTGGTATTTCGAAAGGATTAACAAACACCTGATATGAATTTACTATAAATTAATTGCAAGAAGAAAAAAATTAATTTTTTAAATGCCGTTTACTAAAATAGATTTAATATTCTGTAAATTGCTCAAAAATATGAATTCAGTACTTTAAGAGATTAGTGAGTTCAAACAGGCAAACCAACAGACAACAATTGAATTTTAATGGCCCAATTCTGTATTCTATTACATTGCCTGCATTATCTCCGTTCATTATTTTTAAAGAAATTTTCAATGCACGGACCCGACTTTTCTACAGTTTTATTATAGTACAGATATTGTGTAAACACAATTTACTTTTGTCGTTTGAAATTTGTGTGAATTGAATTCAAACCGCTCTAAGCAGATTAATAGAATATGTAGAACGTGGAAAACAAACAATGCACTTGGAGTGTTGAAAATAAAATTAAAATTCACTTTTTATGGGCATTACAAACGAGTTTGTGATCAAATACCAGCAGAGGTTAATGACACTCAAGGTTAACAATTGCTGTTTTGTTTGAAACCTAGCGCTTTCTTTAACCAATAAAAATAAATACAGATGTTTTATAAATTTAAATTTTTACGAAGATCTAGAAATTAAAATAATACATGCACACAAAATTTATATGTATGTAAGTATTTAACAAAGTGTGCAAGAGAAGGAGAAATTTAAAGCCATCATTCTCTTTGGTTGGATTGTAGTCAAAATGGATTGTCATATTGTTGTTTTTCGTTTTGAATTTAAAGAATTTTATTTATAGATTGTTTGGCTCAAAAGCATTTTATTTTGAGTACAATACCACTGTCTTTAGTTGGAGTACTTTAGTAAATACATTTTGCTTGAACATTTGAGTTCTTGAAATCCAATATACCTGGAGTCCATTTAAGAAAACTTTTATTTCAGTTATATGTGTAATTAACAAAATGGGATATTTTACGATAAATTGAAGCAAGGGATCAAGGCGAATCCATACAAGGTGGTGTTATAAATGCAACTACAAAATTTCTATGTATTTTGTTTTTGTCCTTCTGCGTAAAAGTTGTCAAAATTTAAATACATTTTGTTTTTGCTTTTTTGAAAGCTCATACGCAAAAGCAAAAACAAAATACATGTAGGCGAATAAAAAAAAATCAAATCAGCTGCTCTTATGCCATCACCTTCTATAAATTCGCCTTGCAAGGGACTAATTGCGTTTCTGTATACTTTTGTTTGTTTATATTTTTAAATAGTTTTCAAATGAACAGTTTTTCGCTGCTCAGTAGATAAGGTGGCTCTACTTTATCAGAACACGCTAGAACTTTTATTTTGAAAATTGTGATTTTTTCGATAAAAAAAACAGCCGATGCATCAAATAGTTGAATTTTACTTCATTTTAACAACTGCTAATATTACAATCTGCCAATCTTACATTAAATTTTGGTTTTGTTTTATCAAATCGGCAATAATTTTAACCAGTAAACTATTTATACCTATCCAAGCTTTACTAATAAAATTAATGATTAATTTAAATGTCAACATATTTTTAAACAAATGAAACAAGTTGGCCGGTTATTTTCTACTTTTGAATAAGTACATAAAACATTCAAGCTATCAGTAGATACATACATACATAGATAGTTCTGATTTATTTATATCTATATTTTTTTTAGTGTTTTTGGTGAAAAAAATTCTTGGAACTAGGAGCATACTTTCAGTGTACGAACTTCAACAAAATTTAGTTGTGGTAGATTTTAACTAAAATATGTGATTATATTATAAAAGTACTGGTTGATTTTCATTAAAAAAACGGGAGAAAATCTAGTTGGTTGACTTATAATTTATTTTCGACAGCCTAAGTGATATTACCATTTTCGCCTGTCAAGTTTGGTTTACGGATGAATTTAAATAATCTGTGTTATACAAGACAAATTGCGTTATGTTTTTTTTACGATAGCATAATAAAATTATAAAAAAATGTATTTCACAACAATAAAAATGTAAAAAAATCGGTTTGTATTAGTTATGCAACAAGTAAGAGTTATCGTTATAAAATTTATGGGGTTGCTTTTTCAATAGGCGGTTGAAATAATTTTGCTCCAAACAAAAAGAGCTGATTTATAAAAATTTGGATTTGCCTTTTTATTTTTTCAGCTCAAATCATAGTTTTGTTAAAAGTGAAACAACGTATGACGGATCGTGGATGTATACAATATGGGCAATTACAAAAAAATTAAAAAGCGTTCATTGATGTCGCAATTTGGATAGCCGTGTTGACTCAGCGGATGTATTTATGTATGTACATATGTATTTATTTTCAGACCAAAATGCAGGCGAAAGCAGTTGGAGTTAGAATTACGTAAGTAATTTTATTTTGTGTGTGTATGTATGTAGTACTTATGAACCTACATATATATACAGTGACTCATAAAAGCGTTCCTAAAGTGTTTTCCTATTTTTTTATGAAAATTTATTTCATTACGTTCACAAGAAAACCATTTAAATGAAGGTTTCAAGATTTGTACAAAATTTTTAAAATTTAAAAATTCTCAAAAATTTTCATAAGAAATTTTATTTTTGAAAATCGATTTTTGTAAAAAATTCTGTGTATGCAGTTTTATAGCCCATTTAATTTTAATATATTTTAATAAAGCGCATGTTTTATGTAAGTGGCTTAGAAAAATATGTTGAGTTTTGATAGTTTTTTATTTTTTATGGAAAAAATTGCACAAGACAACAAACAAAAATTAATAAATTCTTATTAAAATATATTTACTTATAAAACTATTTTCTTGTATTGAATTTTGATGTTTTTTGAAAACTCATATAAACTTTGAACAAATTTGAAAACCTTGATTTAAATGATTTTTAGTAAGCATAAACTGCATTTAAATAAAAAAATAAATAAATTTGCATGAAACCCATTGTGAATAAAGTAAAAAAAAAAAAAACTAGCGAACGCTTGTTTGCGTAGCTGTGCGTTGCTAAGTGTCTGTATGAACTTAATAAACTAACAACATACACACATACATACATACATACTATACATGTTTAGTGCGCAGATAATAGCAAACAAAAAATGAATAAAATTTCCAAAAAATCACTTTGAATTCTGTTTGGTTTGGAGTTCTCTCAGCAACACTACAAACTATCTCGATTCGCATCTACATATGTATGTGTGTGCTTTGCACATATTGCATATACATACATACATATGTACATACATACATATTTATCTACAAATGAGAATAGTTTGCGCTGAGCGCACTTTGCTTGCTCGTACGTGTTATTTGTGTTTTGTCGGTGTGTGTGTGTGTGGGCCAATTTGCAGTAAATGCTGTACGTTTGCCGATTTGAAAGCAAATGCGCATGATGGCAATGCATTAGAACGGCTGGCTAGCTGGCTGGCTGGCTGGCTCTGGCTCTGGCTGCTCGCCGCTCAACTGCTCGCAACTGCGTCAAATGCTGAGTGTGAAATATATTTTTAATTCATTTCATTTAATTTCGTTGCTGTACCCAACTAATGTACGTATGTATGTATGTATGTATGTATTTATGTGCAGTACATATTTGATTTGACATCTGTATACATATAGTAGAAGTCGTACATAAATTAAGACTATGGCACACGCTGCTCCTGACAGTCAGAGAGGTTAGGGGAATTTTACGAAAGTATTTAATACAAATGTTTTTTTTTTGTTGTTGTTGCGACGAATGGGAGAATCGTGGCCTTGAAAAAAATGCTGCTCTTCGAAGGTGCAACGAACCGTTTACTGTTAAGCTACACCCGAAGGTGTAATGCATTTGCGATCGATATGAATTTATATAGTCATGATAATTTCCAGAGCATTTTCGAATTTCGTACATTGAGTCCATATAAATAAATTGGATAATGATGGAGTATTTTTCAGATAACACTCGTTCGAACCAGAAGCGGCGACATACATGTAACTTACAAACTAAACTTCTCAAATTTGAAGATGTATTCTTAATTTTTTTTAAATAATTTTTTTCCCGACTTCTTCACAAAAATTGTACATATGACAAAATGACTTAAACCTTTTAGGAATTCGTTTATAACAAAATCCTTAAGGAAATCTGATACAGTTTTTTGATTAAAAAAACCTTCTTCGCGTCCAAAATTTCAGAACGAAACCAAAGAGTCGTCTTACAAAATTATTTTTTACGAATTCTTCACCATACAGACTACTCTGAAAGTACGGTTCGGAGGATATGCCATATCTGTGGTTGCATTTATAGCCATTAAAAAAATATTCAAAATAATAAAATTTAGTAGTTTTTTGCCATATCGCCTACCTGATTGGTTTGCGAACCGTTTTGGTTGGTTGCCTTCAATGACAAACCTACACCCGAAACGAACTCAAATGCCGCCGATTACTTAGAAACGCGACCGACGATTAATCCGCCGACTGATTGCGATTAATAAAATTGATTAATTATTTTTTATTGTAATTTCAGTTTCAAAACATTTACGAACTCGGAAAACATATTGTACTTTCAGTTCACGAACCGCACTAACGTCGCGTGATTTACTGCTAATCAGAAATACTATGGGAGAAAAATTGCGAAAATACACCTGCCCGATTTTCTACACATTTTCTATTAGTTTTCAGAAAATATTTTTTTGTTTTTGTTTTTTGCACTTACGAAATTTATCGTATTGCTAAAAATGTATTTTTTTTTTAATTTCACATGGATTTTTGCACTTTATTAAAAACTTCATTTGGCTTCAGAATTTTTTTGAAAACTAAAGCTTTGCTTAATTTTTACAATTGGTTAAAGTTTTGCTATATGCGTTTGATTTGTTCAAAGGAGCGAGAGACCGACCGACCGACCGACCGTACCGATTGTATGACCAACAATGTAGGTACACGCGACAACAAAATTCAACTGTTGCTTATGCTGCTACTTCTAGCCCGACTAGCGGCGTTAAAAAAGCGCATTAGGCAATTGCCAAAAAACTATCCAAAAAATAAATACAATACATTGAAAGTTAGGCAGCGACGTCAACTGCGGGCGGTAGGTACCTAATGGGACTCCAATGCAAGCGCGTCCCGCACGACGTCTGGTACCCAAAAAAAAAAAATTTGCGACGGCAGCAGACGGGCAGCAGACGCACAACAATGCCATTTCGACGCAGATCGCGTGAGAGTGTGTGTGTGTGCGAATCGGGTTCGATTTGTGTTGTTGGAGCTCATAATTTCAACGCCACCATCCCGTCCTCCCTTTGGCTCTGCTCACACCGGCTGTACGCTTCTGTTCTTAGCTTTTTTGTTTTGTTTTACCCGAACTCTCCCTAATATTAATGCAATCTTTTTCAATGTTCTGTTCAGCTTATGCCGCCACCGTCGCCGCCGCCCTGTTCTACTTAATGTTGTTGCTTTTGGTATGACTATTCTCGGTTAGTCGGTTAGTGTGTTAGAATTCTGCATTTCGCAGCAAAATCGCACACTGTGCGTACGTCTGTGTGTGTGTGTGTGTGTGTGTGTGCATGTGACTCTTCACTTTATACTCTATGCATATGCATGAGCGTGTTTGTATGTGTGCGGCAGTTATATCCACAGCTACTACTCGTACTCCTCTTACCGGGAAGCGCTCGGGTAATATTTCGCATGCATGTGTGAGAAATTGTCCAAAAAATTTCTTCAGACAGTATTATAAACGAGAAATATCTGTATGTAGGTGCTGCGAAAGCACAACAGCCGAAACCAAAGAAAAAAACCCCAGCAAACACACAGATATAACAACAACAACTACGGGCAGTCAGAACACTATTTCACACAACTGAGTAGCTGAGAACTTTTTCTCACAAATACAACAACAACAGCTCGATGTTGTATTTGCTGCGCGGCATTTGCTCTAGCAGTAAAAATAATTTGCATGTTTTTTTGAAATAAAAAAACTACCAAAAAAGGCGCAACAACAACAAACACATCAACAATGCATAACAAACCCTGCCCTGTGAAAAAGTCGGGACTGGGAGAGCGCATCGGCAGCGGACGGATTATTTTTATTTCACTACACAGAATTTAAGTGCACATCGGACTAATAAAGTCAAAAGATAAATATTGCACAGAATATATTGTATATCAATCTAAAATATATTTGAATTGGAGGAGTCCATCAACAACTTCCCTACAGTCAGTTATGGTCGATAAGCATTGAAGATTTGCATTTGGAACGTGCATGGAATACCCAAAACTTTTGACGCACTGAATGAGTGGAGTTGTTTATTTATAGTCCATCGTATCTACACTTTTATTATAATTAGTTTTTAGAAAATTTCCAATGTTTCCACAATCGTGGGATCCTTTACTGTACGATGGTTTAGACGAATTCATTTTCTTCATGCTCAAAAAAAAAGAAGCAATTGACTGCCGAGGTTCGACCGATAACGACATTGCTCTTTCTGTAATTTGTTTTCATGCACCCTAAAACACTGCAGTTGGGTTTAAGTTTTGGGCTAAAAACCGAACTCGAACTTGCAACCAAGGTTGCCTTTTCTATTCGCAGTTATCTCCGAAAAATTACAATTTTTATTAAAATTCCCTGTTTAAGCCCTTATCTCAGAAATAAAACAAGTTATACATTTTTACTACTTTGTGTACTCTTTGTGTATGTAAATTCTTCATTTCGAATTTGGCGGTTTGTTTTAGTCTACTTTTTTATATTTTAATTGCACCTACTATGTACATATATGAGTGCTTTAATTGATCCTCGATTATCTAGGCCTCCATTAACCGCCAACATTTTCTATTAATCATGATGCCGCTCTGTAATCTGATGGTTTTTAGTTTTATTTTTATTTATTTTTTGTTAGCAAGGTCTTATTATCGGAATATGGCGATTTCTAACTTGCATTTTAGGGTAAACATTTTAATGTCCAATGTAATAATTCAATCAATGTATAAGCTATGCTGTAGGCTATGCCGTGTCTTAAATGATTTTAGGCTCCTTTTATATAAAATACATTGTCCTGCAAACCCGATTGATAGAATTCAGGTTTTTTTTATAAGTATTTTATATACCTTTGATATTTTGTGAAATTACAGTGTAATTTTCATGTCGAGCGCATTCGAAAAAAACACTTATCTGACTTAGCTGTTTTCAGACCATTAAATTCTAATCTTTTACAGACAAATTTCATAGTCTAATTAAACTTTTACCAAGTTGACTACTAAACTGCAGCTTTGCTAACTAAGGATTGAAATATTTCATTCAGGAGAAAAGTGATAATTCGAGCTAAGTTTTTCTTTTCAAATGTCGACATATACAGCGTTGGACATATCGTATTGGACAAAACTCAATGGTCACTTATGTTTATTAATTTTTTTAATTTTTTAAAAAAACCCAGCTCATTCTATAACAGAAACCATACAAATGCAAGTATCAAACTTTGTACTAAATTCACAAAAATTCAACACATTTCAAAAAATTTACATATAATTTTCACTTACCCATAAGAATTTTTCGAAACTTTTCGAGTATGCAGTTTTTTGGCTAAATCAGTTTGATTCACTAAAAAATTCGCATTTATATTTGATAATTTTTTATATTATACGTATGGTCAAACCTTTTTTTCTGAGGAAATTCTAAAAAAAAGAACATTGAAAATTTGATGTACATCTGTTGAAACTCATTGCATTTTATGTGGAATTCGTACGAGATTTGAAACTGCCCTTTTTTCAACTCAATTATTTAATTGTTTTCGACGCTAGAGGCAAATTACTTTAAAAAAAGGATTTAATTTCTAAATAATGGCCATATATAGGGAATACAGCTGAAATATCGTAAAATTGTGGGTTTACATGGGAATCATTTTTCAAATAAATATTGATATTATTGATATTATTGAGATTAAAAATATTGCGTATCTAGCCATGCTATTTTTAATGAGTAAGAGTGACATTTTGCTGTAACAAAAACTACCTATTGAAATGCTCAGATTTAGAGAGCGAGTAGGAACTGTAAATATTAAGAAGCCAAAAATAAACATGTATGGCAAAAACGTGATGGAAAAATTGAATTCCAATTGCATTCGAAACTGTCGACGACATGTCGATACTCTCAATAAAATTTATCGAAACTATTGATAGTTAAACTAATTATACTGATGGTCACTCCATTAGTTTGAGTTTATTTTTCCGCTAATATAACCGATAGTTATAGGTCAGGCGCCGTGTAGGACAATCAATCCGTTGAAGAACTGTAAATGATATCAACTAACTGAACCTCAACTCAAACAAGCCTTACAACTTTTTACCGCGGAGACAAATTAACTAGCCACGCCACAGCTTGCTCGTTGAAAGGTAGGGTAAGACCTTGAAAACTAAAAGTTTGAGTGCAAAAATATATACATACATAAATCGAATTAAGTTGTTAAGAGCAATTTTTTCCAACAATTAATCATCGGACTTCTACGAAATCGAAGAACTTGAGCAAAGTGAGCTGAGTAAGGTAGTGGAAAAAATAGAAATCGAATTGTTTGCCGCACAGAAATACATACTACTTATGTACATACATATCTACATACTATGTATATTTGTTTCAAACTTTTTTTTTTTATACCAGCACAAAGAATTGGAGAACAAACAAGCGTGTGGCGTGGGACTCAAACCACACAACCAACCACACATGCGCATGTATGTGTGTGTATATGCGAACCGAATCTTGCCTGATTTGCTATTTATTGCTAGTGCGAGTATGCTTGTGTTGTTGTTGTTGTTGTTGTTGTTGTTGTTGGGGGTTTGTCGAAGCTTCTATGCCGCTAGGTTCTTCAGTAGAAGCTTCTGTGTTTGCTCATTCCCCATTGTCGCCATCTACCTAACTATGAATAGCCACATGCAACTACTATATAGAAACACATACACACACACATACAAACATACAAACATACATACATACATAAGTATCATCTCTATGCAGATACACTCACTCACATTCATACATACATTTGCACTTGCAAAGATTTTGATTGTATGCGAATGGTTTGTTTGCATTGAACTTCACAAATTATTCTGGTGCTATGCTATTTTCAAGGTTAAATTTTAGTTTTGTTCGCAAAAAGTGAGATATAGAATATGAGAATACTTTTGTTTTTTCTCTTTTTTCTCCTATAAAAAACGTTTTTGCTAGTTAAATCGCCGGCATGTGTACGCTATCTCTAAATGGGGCACTAGGTATTGGGGTAATGGGGTCTGGAGAGGGTAGAGTAAGAGTAAGAGGGTGAGCGCGTGTGAATGGTTTTTAGAGATTACGCGTTCGGTCGAAAATAGTTGAGCGTCGAATAATAATAGGCAACTATTTATGTATGTATGTATGTACTACATACCAATGCTTGTGGTAGGCGAAAGCGGGGGAATTGAAATTTGAATGAGTGAAAATATATTTGGATGGATGTATATATGTATGTATAAATGTTTGTATGTATGTATCTATGAAAGGGTATATGCTATAGTTATATATATTGATCATTTATGTAGGGGTTTCCGAGTGCGTGAGTGCGTATTTGGGCAGAGCAGGTGTCTGTCATGTGTGTGAAAGATTCGCTTCGAAAAAGGGGCCTGTCTGAACCGCACACGCACAATTTGGCACAGTTTTGGCGAGCGTAAATCAAACAGCCGTGCCTTTTTTTTTTTTTTTTTTTTGTTTATACGCGATTGTGCGTAGATGTGCGTAGTGGTGATAGAACGCGTGTCAGGCAAACCCCAGTGACGTTGCTGTTAAAGAATTTATTCGAACGTTTGAACCTTACGCTGGTACAGTAGAATCTTGGAAAAGTTAATTGACCCAGAGACCGTAACGGCTATAATTTTTAATAAAAAAATCATGATTTAATCGTTGTATTGTAATTTTTATTTTTTCGATCACATTTGGTTGATATGTTGCGATTTTTATTTTATTGATAAAAATACTACACTAACTTAGATCTAAATTTCTCCGATCATTTTTCATCGAATATATTCGTTATTCTTGGATTTAGAAATTTTCGATCATAATAAATGCAAACAAATTTATGGGCGATTACAATGATATGTCTAATGATTTAAAAAAATATCGATCAAAATATATGAAAAATTACCAAGTAACAAGCTGGGTGTGAATTGCCCTATTATCTTAGATTTAATTGTACCGAATCGTAATACCAAAAAACAGAATTAAGATTCCGCCTGTTTTTGCGGTAAAACAAGCAGTCGGGTTGAAAAATTCATAAGCTTAGGAAAGTAAACTTTTTAGAGCGGTACGTAGACGTTGACATTTTAGCTGTTATCTACAGATAAATATTAAAACCAAAAACCGCTGATTAATTTAATTTTATCGCTTTAAACTTTTACCAGTAAAACTAACTGAGTTGTAACGGAACATTCATTCATAAAATTGTTTGCATTCATTCTTCCACTTATGCAACTAGATACATAACACAAACACTTTACGTCAATATATACAAAATGCAAATGCAGAATTTGCCCTGTCCTGTCCAAGTACCTAGCCTCCTCCTCACTGTGTTTGGCATGCGGCATGTGGGTTGTGGGTTGTGGCAAGCACAGGCACTCGCTTCATTCATAACTAAAACTAAAATACGTAATATCTGCTCGTAGACTGCGCTCAGACACCGACATTCAGACATTGATTTCATTGCCCTCCACGAAAAGTCATTCAGTGTGGCGTCTAATGCGTGACGAGTGCTCCACAGCATGCCCCGTCGACGAAAGTGAAAGCGAACTCTAGTCTGCCTGGCAATGTTAAACAAGAAGCGAAAAACTATTCGCACTACAATAGCGGCAGAGCAAACAAAAACAAAATGAAAAAAAAAGAAATCAAAAAACTGAAAAACGGAAGCAACAGTGGCAGGAAGAAAACGGCAAACGAGCGACGTCACTACAAGGTTAGCCAGTCAGTCAGCCAGCCAGCCACAGCCACAGACGCAGCAGCTGAGCAGCTAGCCGAGCAATGGGGAATAAACAAACCAACCCCTTCAATGCCTGCATCCCGGTTATAGTCTAGCGATTGTATGCTTGCCTGCATTTTCGAATGCACGCAGATATAACCTGCGTTTGCCGAATGAAGCAGTCACCCGTTCACCTCGTCACGTCCTCTTAACCGATGCCAGACCGAGCAACGTAGACGGACAGTCACAATCGCAGACGTAGCTACATAGGCAACGATGCCGGAGCAGGCAAGCTGATGTCCGTCTGCCTGGCACTTGGGTGGTAGTTGGGTGGTACAAGAGACACACCCACACACACACACATCTCATTGCCACGCATTGTGTGGCATTCATCGCTGCCATTAATGTCAGTCGCAGTCACAACGCAAAGCGCCGTCATACGCCCGGCATCCAACCATCCACCCACCACCCACCACCTACTCTCATATGGACAGACTGTGCTTTGTTGACATCACGTGGCAGCACGACTTGAAAGTACACATCCGCACACACACACACACACACACACTAGCAGACATGCATACACGCACACATATTGTAATGGAAAAAAGTGGCAAAGTGAAAGCAACTGGAAAAAATAGTGGAGAAAAGAACTCGAGCACCGAAGATGGGCTTTGTATGGAAGAAGAAAAAAGAAAAGCATCTAGAAAAGTTTTCGTATTGCAGAGTGGTGGCCAGAACTGGATTTTGCTGACAAAGTGCTGCAAAGGTGTTGCAATGCTGTGGCAGAGTGGCACAACCCAGCTCGATGAATGGGCAGCAGCAGCAGCAGCAGCAGCAACAGCAGCACCGCAAGTCTGTTTGCATGAAGGCATCCTCGTACAAATATAAATATATTCTGTACTTGCCACCCCAAATGCCTTGTGCCACGTCTGCAACCATTGCCACACGTGCACGCATACAAACACACACACACACAACCAGACTGCATATACAGAGATATGACAGACGTGTTTATAGTGAAGACGTGTTTATAAGTGCTCTGAAAAAAAGTGATAAAAAGCTAGGAAAATAGACCTTTGCAGTAATAAAAAGTGTGAAAGTGCATGTGCAAGCGGTACAGCAGCAATCGCGATCGCTACTAACAGGTATAGCATACACCTGATGGACTAAAAGTAAGTTTTTATAAACAATAGACTTAAGCCCCTGTGAAAATATCCGCGGATAACAACGAGAAAAGGCGCGAAGTTGTGCTGAGAAGGAGAGCAGTTGTCTATAATCAGCTGATTGTCTGATCAGCTCAGCCAGCAACCAACCTTCATTACACAAACAACAGCAGGCTTAAAATTATCATAGAGAGCAGAGAACGGAGAAAGAGTAGGTGAATGACAACCGCTACACGCAACTACTCAGACTAGCTGACAATATGTCTGATAAATCTCCGAGTAGATGCGCTGAAGCAAAAGATGCGTTGAACCCATTTGGGAAAAGTGCGAGAACCGCACGTTCACCCGTGCGAAATGAATCGCTCTCACTAGGACAAGAGCGCAGCATAGATAAGCAGCGACACGAGCTTACGACTCCAAGCAGCGAAGAGAGCAGCACGTTACGTGCGAGAGAATGTGAAAATGCTCCAGCGGCACAGAGAAAATCAGATGGTGAGCCCCTATACTTGTTGGGAGAAAAGATAAGAGAGCTTATCAGCATGATGGAGATACAGAGGCACATTAATATGCCTATGAGAGATTTGGTGAGCGCCATAAGCAAGCAGCACCAGAGAGCACTGGCTATGCAGAGTATAGCAAAGCCGCCTATCGAGTACACTACCAAGTACACGCAAACTGTGCCAGCTTACAGCGATATCAGCAAGCCAAAGAGAGCCCGTGCAGCCCGTGATAACATGCGGGATGCATCCAATTCGCCGCAGCAGAAATCAAAGCGCACTCGTTTGGCCTCACCAAAAGGGCCAATAAGTGCGAAAGATAAACTGCAACAACGAGGCCACAGCCAATCAAAAGGTGAGAGGGAGGCTACTATAAGCAAACAAGGCGCGGAGGCTGCCGGTTCGAGCGTGCCTATAGGTGCTGTCGCCACCCAATCGCGTGAAAGCTGGACGAAAGTCGTCAATCGGAAGGGCAAAATCAAGCCAACGAAACCAGATGCGCTAGTTCTAAAAAGAGTTGGTGAGCTTTCATATGCGGACATTTTAAAAAAGATGAAAGCGCAACCCGAGCTAAAGGAACTCAGCGAAAATATAAAGAGCATTAGAAAAACTGCTAAGGACGAGCTCTTGTTTGAGCTGAAGCAGACGAGTGATCCTGCCACTGAAAAACTCAAGGCAGCTGTAGAAACTGTTCTCGGCGAAAATGCGTCAGTGCGTTCCTTAACTCAAGAAGCTATAATTGAGATAAAAGACATGGACGAGGTCACTACCAGAGAGGAAATCATAGATGCTATACGGATTAGCATTCCCGATTGTAAAGTGTCGCTAGCAGCAATTCGCTCAATACGCGCTGCATATGGAGGCACACAGACCTGTATAATTAGCCTGCCGCCAGCGTCTGCACAAAGGCTGATAAACATGTCCAAAATCCGCATTGGATGGGTTAGTTGCCGGATAAGGGAGAAAATAGCCATAACACGGTGCTACAAATGCCACGATTTCGGCCACCTGGCTAGGAGGTGTCCGAACGAAGAAGATCGCACAGCGCATTGCTTCAGATGTGGCGGGCAAGACCATAAGGCAAAAGGCTGCACAAATGCGCCGAGGTGCGAGGTATGTGCAAAGAATGGCGAGCGCGATCCCAACCATATACCAGGCGGGCGAATGTGTCCAGCATTCCAGAGGGCAAAAGCGAAATACGCGACCAAACCTGGATATCGAAAATGAAGCTACTGCAACTCAACCTCAACCACTGCGAAGCAGCACAAAGTCTGCTTAGCCAAACGGTTTACGAGCTGGGTGTAGATGTAGCAATACTAAGTGAGCAGTATAAAAATAGGCCAGAAGCGTCATGGGTAAGCGATGCAACAGAAAAATGCGCCATATGGAGCTGCGGAAGAGATCCAATCCATTTGGGGAAAGCCGTATCTGCAAATGGCTTCGTGGGTATTGAAATAAACAGCGTGTACATCTACAGCTGCTATATTCCACCCAGTGCTGACTTGTCTAGGTTTACTGGCATTGTCGACAACCTAATTAGGGATGCTAAACAAAGAGGTGCGGCAATCATAGCGGGCGATTTCAATGCGTGGGCATTAGAGTGGGGATGCAAAAGAACAAACCCCAAGGGAAGGGAACTTCTTAATGCACTCGCAGCGCTGGATCTGGTATTACTAAATAGCGGAAGCCAAAATACCTACAGCAAAAACGGTGCTGGCTCCGTCATTGACCTCTCCTTCATATCCAGGGGACTAAGTAGAGCAACAAGTTGGTACATAAGCGATTGCTATACACATAGCGACCACCGAGCGATAGTTATCAGTATTGACAAAATACGAGGAGGCGGCCCAAACTCTACAAGACCAAATGGCTGGAATATAAAATCTTTCGACGAGAAACTCTTCGAAGTAGCCTTTGAGGACATCGAAGTATCGCTCACGGTGGAAACTGCTGCCCCTAAGCTTATGACAGCAATAGTCAAGGCATGTGACATGGCCATGGCTCGGCAAGGAGGGCGCAAAGCCCGTAAGCCAGCGTACTGGTGGAATAGCATGATCGCGGAGCTGCGAGTGCAATGCAATGGGGCCAGAAGACTGTGCCAGCGATCACGAAACGCAGAAAATGCCACGGAGCTTAGACTGAGGTACAAAGAAAAGCGGAGATTATTTAAAAATGCCATTCGTGACAGTAAACGCAGCATGTTTAAGGAACTATGCGAGGATGCTAACAACAACCCTTGGGGCTCGGCCTATAGAATAGTTCGTAAAAAGCTAAAGAAAACGGTGCAGCCAACATGCCCAATTCTTTTAGCACAAACCGTAAAAGATCTTTTCCCTGCAAATCCCGACTTCGGTAGGAGCCTGCCTAATGAAAACCTTGGCAACATACCAACGGTTACAGTGGACGAAGTACTACAAGCCAGCTGTAAACTATTGCCTCAAAAGGCGCCAGGACCAGATGGCATACCAAATATTGCGCTGAAGAAAGCGGTGTTACAAAACCCGGGTATCTTTGCAAGCGTATTTAACGTTTACCTGCAGGAGGGTGTCTTCCCAAGAAGCTGGAAGCTACAAAAGTTGGTACTCATACCAAAAAGTACAGGTGCTGGTCTTCCCACTGGATATCGACCGCTATGTATGTTGGACTCCACCGGAAAGCTGTTCGAGCAAATTATCAAAAACCGGCTGGAGGCGCATGTAGATGAGCTCCTATCAGAAAATCAGTTCGGGTTCAGGAAAAAACGGTCAACCATCGATGCCCTAGAAGCCGTAAAGGAATTGGCCGAAAAGTCCATCAGTGGCAAGCGATGGCTAGGGGGCACTAAAGAGTACTGCCTAATGGTCACGTTAGATGTAAAAAATGCGTTCAACAGTGCCAGCTGGAAGGAAATACTTCACGCTCTCCGCACTCTGCATGTCCCTGGGTATCTTGAACGCATCATTTCCAGCTATCTGTCAGATAGGGTATTGCGGTATGATAGCGACTTCGGAGCCAGCGACTATGAAGTCACAGCCGGTGTACCACAAGGATCCGTACTAGGACCACTATTGTGGAACGTCATGTACGATGGCATTTTACGGCTTAAAGTACACGAGAAGGCTACCTTCATTGGCTTTGCGGACGACGTTTCAATCGTTGCGACCTCAAAAACGCTCAAGGAGGTGGCAAACATTGCGGAAAAGGCGGTAGCAGCAGCACAAGAATGGCTCAGCGCAAGAAACTTAAGCTTAGCAGCCCATAAGACGGAAGCCGTACTTATCAGCAGTCGCAAGAAAGTAGAAAAGGTGGTGCTTAAAGTTGGCGATATCGCCATAGAATCCAAACCGCATGTGAAGTACCTAGGGGTATTGGTGGATCACCGACTTAACTTCCGGGACCACTTGGAGTACGCTAGCAAAAAAGCTGCGATTGCAACGGTTGCCCTGTCCAGAATAATGGCAAACATCGGCGGACCAAGGCAGCAGGCCAGACAACTTCTTGCTGGGGTAGTGAAGTCTATCCTCCTTTACGGCGCGGCAGTCTGGCATGACGCATTTAAATATATCTCATACACACGAAGTGCAAACTCCACATACCGCTTGTGTGCTCTCAGAGTGTGTTCTGCGTTCAGAACGGTATCGGAAGACGCGGCGCTCATCATAGCTGGACTCTTCCCATTGAACCTGGAAGTCCAGCAGATATGCGAAGCGCGAAACATTACGCGCAACCATCGTCAAAGCAATCCCAATTTGCAACGAAAAACGCTTGAGCATCGCAGCATAGCCCAGTGGCAGGCACGTTGGGACACGACAACAAAAGGACGGTGGACGTACCGGCTTATTCCCAAAGTTGAAATATGGCTCCGGAGAAAGCATGGAGAAGTGGACTTCTACCTGACGCAAATACTTAGTGGGCACGGTTGCTTTAAAGCTTATCTACACCGTTTTGGGCATGAGGATTCCCCATATTGTGAGCATTGCGAATCTAAAGTAATCGAAGATGCGGAACATGTGTTCTTCGTATGCCACCGCTTCAGAAATTTAAAGAAGAGAGTGGAAGCAAGACACAGCTGTGTCATTACGCCAGAAAGCCTAGTGGCACTGATGCTGAAGAGCACCGAGGCGTGGAACGATGTGCAGCGTATGGCTGCCGAAGTGATGCAACAGCTAAGAAATAGCGAACAGGCAAGGCGCAGACTTCAGAGGCAGGCTAGACTTTAAGCATCCTGCTCGGTAAGTAATTCAGAGGGTGGGCTAGAAAATACCAACAGTGGGTGGTGCCAAGCGGGTGCAGCTTTTGACGAACTGTACCAGGACAGAAACAGACGATAGAGCTTAGTGCTCAAAACCGCCTCCCGACGAAATACCTGACGGTAGTACCGGGGGGATATATATACGGTACAGGACACACAAGGAGTTTTAGTTTGGGTTAAAGTCCTACTCTACGGGGATCAGGCTTTCGATGCGTTCTCCTTGTATACAAAAAAAAAAAAAAAAGACTGCATATACATGAGTAGCAGTTCCAAGCACTGGTGAGCAAAAACATAGCCAGCTGCCACTACGCTTCACAACTACACGACACACACACACACACGCACACATTGGCCTCACAGTGGGCGGCTAGACTACATAGCGAATGGCGCAATCTGATTTTCATTTCAACATTTTACTACCAACCGTTTAGTTTTCGTTCGCCAGCTGCATGTCTGCGTGTGTGTTTTGTAGTGTTGGCGGGCGAATCGAGTGTGTAGGTGTACTAGTTGTTGGCGAATTTTCCTCGACCACGTGGCAGGTTTTTATAGTCTTGTTTGTGGCACAAAAACACCGATTTAGATACGTACTTAGTGAGATCCTACAACTTGACAAAACAACAACTAACTATGACTGCGTGGATGTGTGTGTGTGGGGTGTGTGTGTGTGTGTGTACGAAGTGTGTTAAAGTGGTCGCAATGAGCGATTAGCTGCGCGTTGGTAATGCAACTGCTATGTGGCTTGTTGTGGTTACATCATGCGTGTTGGCACTGGGGGCCCATTACAAGATTCAAATGCACTGGAAATATGTAAATTATATAAATGACATTCAGTTGAGTGTTCACACTTCAAATAGGGAAGCGCTGTGTGAGATCGGTTGAAAGTCAACGAGACTGAGCAGGCGGAAAGTACTTGTAGTTAATTTTGGGAAACATTCGATTAAAAATGTTTGCCATCAAAAACCTTTTCACAAAAATCATCTACCAATTCGCAGTCGGCGTAAAATTAGAGGTTCCTGATATTTTCACTTTGGAACGTTTAGCTGGTTGTAGATCAATCGGAGAAACACATTGATCCTTTAGTTTTGAAAGTAATGAGGAGAACGTGGACAAGTTTGGATTTCCTTAGTGTGTCAGCATATATGGCTTCGCAAGTGGCCATGCCAGTAGGCGCCAAAAATTCTCCGTAGGCATTGAAGCCAGAAATGTCGTTAATGTTCCAAAAAAAATAACTGCCACGAATTTTAAATAAGAAAACAATTTTTCCAGCAGAATAATAAAATTTCGCGAAACTATTTTAGAGAAAATTGTACAAAATTTGCGATAGACCCTGAAATAGCACCGAAATCAATAATTTGATAAGAAAATGTTGTTCACACTAGCTATAAGAAATTTGATTTGCTTTACACAAATTTGGATCTTTTTAAATTTTGTAAACTTGAGTGATTAAACAAAATCTGGCCTAAAAATATAAAAATCTTGTGCTACGGTGTTTGTGGAAATAGCTGGACCGATTTTTATGAAATTTGATATGTTAGTTGGTAGGAAAGAGAATAGGTCATAAAGTATATTGTATGTCTGCCGGAGTGTTGCCACCAGGTTGAAAAGTCGAACTTACTTAAATTTTACGCAAGTATATGAAATATTAATATGAGTGCCAAACGGTTGCTCTAGATGCGTACTTACATTTATTTTTCAGAGGGTTGCCACATATTTTAATTCAATTATACGCAATCTCGCATATAACGAAAGAATCGAAAACTACTGCATCGATAAGCTCACATTCATAGAGCGTGTTTGCGACGGTGTCTATTGTGCAAACCGAAATTCCGGTAGGTGGCGCTGGTGTCGAGATATTTCTAAAAACTGTATTTACAGAACGATTTGATACAAATGTAAAACATGTATTGGTCACATAAATTAACAAAAATTTTAGAAGAAAATTGAGCAGTTAGGTAGCACTGGAGCCGGGGTATATCTGAAACTTTTATTTACAGTCCAGTTTAATTCACATTCATAACATAAGAGGTCATCTAGTAAATGTTTATGTAAGAATGAAATGAAATTCAATTATTAAAATATTTAAGCGACTGTTTGTAAATATACAATCTTTTTTTTCTATATGCTATTTTTCTTCAACTTCAAATATTCTATTCTACCTCGCTAATTCTATTTTGCATTACCAGTATTTTTTTACTAAACTAATTCTTTGTTCTGAATATTTTATTACCATTTGTAAAAAACGGTATTATTTTTATTGTAATTGTGCACTGCCATCTACTTCATATGTATATGTATATACTTATAGTATAGCAAAGAAACAGTTATAAAACCAAAAATAAATATTCTGCGCGAAAGAAATTAAAAGAATTAAATTAACTAAAAATAAATTAGCACTCACACACACACACACGCACACAAATGCTTAAGAGTAGAAGTCATTTATAAAATATACTTATAAGAGCATTTACTCGATGAAAGCTGGTCCGCAATCTAACAAAATGCAAAAAAAAAAAGAAAATAAAATAAATTACAAACCAAAAAATCGCAAAGCAGAAGCATTGCTACATCTAAATAACAATAGCAAAGCGCTACACTAATAGCAAACGAATGAAAAAATGAAATTTTGTATAGAACTGAGTCCAAGTTCAAGGTCTTGCGTTCAACGGCTGCTGTTGACGTTTACCTTGCCGCACCGTACCGCACCATACCGCACCATCCGAACGTTTGGTGAATTGGCTTTTGCCTGCCTGCACGTCGCAATGCAAGCAACAGCCGTAGCCAGAGAAGCTAGTGCCATTCCATTATGCGAAAAAATGTTTACATATAAATATATCTATGCGAACGTTATTCAAAAGTGCACTAAGTCAAAATATCGCATTTAAAATGAAGAAGCCAAATTAGAAACTGTTTCAGCTTTTGCAGGGAATTAAAGATGTGGATATTGAAATTGTATTATTTTGATTTGTTGCAATTTTGCAGAACGCATGCTATATGTATGTATATACATTATATGACTCACACATTCACACATACATGCATGGTTTGCTAGTGCGATTGTTTATAGCCCGCTAGTCCAATTTGAATCGAGAAAAAATTCAAATAAAATGTCAAGCAAAAGCTATAGCGACATCAACAACAGCATACAATAACAATAGGGGTCTTCACATCAAGCTCGCTACCTGTTTACTTGAAAGTTTTGCATATACTTTTGTCGGACTGCCAACTAACGAAAAGTCAGAGTACAAAAAAAAAAAAGCGTGTATACCCCTAATATCAAAGTCTAAGGTCTATTGTGAATGTCGAATTGCGGTAGATAAACGACAATTAGTCGATTATCGATTATCGGTGATAATGTGAGTGCCGATTTATCGTTCGCTCAGCGACTGTCGATCGACATTCTTTTTTGTCGATCAAGTTTCACTGAACAAAAATAAAATCCACTCAAACGACTGAGGTCTATTCTACTGCCAGTCGACATTCCTAATAGCTAGATGCTAGTTTTTTTTTTACTAACTTCGTATTGAGGATATCATACAAATGCCTGAGATATATTTACATTTAATTATGTACTTCATATCAACTACATAGGTTCGCACAATACCTAAAGTTTGAGAGAGATTTCGTATCATAGGAATAGTGTGTACAGTAAAAACAAAACCTCAAATCGATTGCACCATAATGAAGGCATCCGTTTCTACCCTTCCTCGCGTTTTATTTATTTTTTTCTCCCTCTCCACTTAGATTCTTGCCTGCTAGCGTCAACATGAAAAAAGTAACTTGAATAAAACTCCATAAATAACTGACTGTCTACGCCATGTCCAAAACTACCGATCCCTCCTCATCATGCCACAAACTAGCTGTCTCCAATATAAAAGCTAAATCCAAATCCAAAAACACAAACATCTAAATACTTTGTTCAAATTTAATTGTTGCGATTCACATTTCTTAGCTCTACACACAAATCGCATTCAAATGACAAGAATCAGCAACGCGTTCGGCAATTCCTGCCCCTGCACACCCTCGCAAATCATCTACGCTAGTTACTGACGATCGTGCGCGCTCGCTCAATTTCGCTTTCATACAATAAATTCTCTCTAATACCAGTTCTATTGCTGGCCTAGCTCCCACTGGCTTCGTTCTCTAACAGCCGTTTCGTTCTCTGCTCCGTAGCTCTCCAATGTCGAAGGTAGTGGCGGAGCGCGTTATGTGCTGCTGAAAAAATTTGCTCTAGCGCGCATACCCCAAACAACATTCGGCGTCGGTCCAACTTGCCTAGAGTGTAGTGCGCCAGAGCAGTGAGTGGCGTAGAGTAGTCAGTCGCTTGCGACCTTCACCTTAACCTAGTCATTCTGAATCGGACATTCGGTCATTTACCTCGTCAGATGTATGAATGTGTGCATTGTGTGTCGCATCCTCCTCCCCTCCTCTACAACAAATGCACGACGCGCACTATGGATCGCTGCAGCTCCAAAAATACAATCACACACTTTCTATTTGGATGCATAGCTCGACGTTCTTCTTATGTGTTGGAGGGAAGTGTGATCATAACGCCACATTTGGCTGCTTCTGTGTACAGCGGAGAGTGCGAGCTAAGCGCACCCACCGTGCCGCACTGCAACGAACGCGGCAACAGGAGCGGCAGCTGGGCATTAGAGTGTGTGCGTTAGAATTCGCTCCCGCCATTTGGCACTCACCAACACTTAGACAGCACTTAATTTCTGATGCGCTCAATCACTCTCCGCTGGTGCTGGTGCTGGTGGTGGTGGTGGTGGTGGTGGTGGGAATAATAGCTGAATGTTGTTGGCTATTTCTAAACCAGAAACTGAAGCAAAACAAAAAGCGGAAGAGGGTGAAGGAAGGCGCGCGGTCATGCGATGTATAATAAATATAGCACGTCACAAAGTCCCAACTGCTTGCGGGAGGGGGTAGTAGTTCCTCACCAAGAAGTTGGGATTGCTGTTGTAAGGTAATAGCAGTAAGTGGTCGTGTATTATACATAGAAGGCGAAAGGGGAAAGGTACAAAGAAAATAATACAAATAAAAATCATTGCACAGAACTTTTGCTGCACGTCTCAAATTTGTTTCACGAAATTGAATTCAAAACTCGTTTCCGCTTCGTCTAGAAGTGCTGGAATAATAAATGAGCAAAAAATATCGCTAGCAAAGCAAAAAAAACCAACATTAGCTAAAAAGCGATAACAACTGCAAAAACGCTAAGTTTGGAACAGGAGAGACCGCCTGTGTTTTTTTTTGGCTGGCTAGGGCGCAGTCTGCAACGATCGCGCAACTATGGTCGATAGTAAATTGTTGTCGCAAAAAAAAAAAACAAAAGGAAAAAGGGCGAAAAATAGCCAATGTAGGCAAAAAGGCAATAGGAACAGCGCAGACTATGCGACCGCGCCAACCTAAGCTTTGTCTGTGGTGCAAAGTGCTAAGTCAGCTCAATTTGCAACAAGCGACAAAGAGTGGAAATAAAAAATTGAACAAAAACACCACAAAACACAATAGAAAGGGTAGCAATATTGTAGTTATACTTTTTTTTTCAAATTTCCTAGGAAGCCTGTAGTTTGTTAAATAAGCAAATCACTTGAAATGGTCTCAGGTCACGCCAGACAGCTTTCGGAAGCTTATGCGCAGCTGTATCTCTACTGACTTTGTTTTTGCTTCTTTTTTTATTTTAGTGGATTTTTTGAGACATAGACGTTTTTTGTGCATAGTAAAAGATGGAAGTTACGCGTAGTTGCCACGAAAAAGGCTAGTGAAAAATTATTTATTTCTACAAGGTTCGAGAAATCTGATAGATTAGTGAGTATAGCTGTAATTTGATCTTAAAATGATGTGTTATAAATTTAGTACATCAGAGACTGAATTAAATGTTTTATTATAGCCTGGTGTTCATCTTATCATAAATCCACAAATTATCCACACATCGTCGGCGAAGAAAATGTGAACTAAAACTATGCGGAATTAAGGGTATATATGTATGTATGCATCCTATACTTTATATTGATTCAAGGAAAAACCACAGCTTTCACGCTATACTCATAAAAGACTTCTTCTACCGCAGTAGCTAGTTTTTACGTCACCAATTGCAAATCCTGCCTTGATTTAATTCGGAACGACATCCATTATAAATGGACTCCACTGTACTTCCAACCCATTCAAATATTACGATTGCAATGGTGATAGCGATCAGATAAACAACGGGGAAAGGGCATTGGTGGCGATTATTTAGGGGGCTTTTTTTTACATACCCACACATACAAAGAACAAAGAACCTCTGTGATGAAATTTTTGTATATAAAATATGGGATATAATATAAAAGCAAATAAACTTTAAGTTATCGGACTTTTTTTTTAGGATCCATGCGTTTTCTTCTTCCTTCTCTTAGAAGATGAACCACCTAGTGCGCCTTACGTAGCACAGAAAACCGCGAATGCTTGCTGAGCTCTGGTCGGCCAAACAGTCTAGTGTGATAATGATCGATCGTTGTTTTTTTGATAATCATCGTTAGTTGATTTCTGATGCGCCACTTAGTTAGATTATTTAATAGATTTTGCAATAAAGAAGCATCGGACAGACACGTAGTTATTACATATAGCTTCAAGCTTTTTAAACCAGGAACCAATATATATGGGGCTGTCATATTTGTAGCGCATTCAAAAATTGCAGTAACTGAAGTATTTTTCCACTGATCAATAAAAATACCATACAACAGAGAAAGATTAATGCTAAATAATTACATTTCTTAGGGAAAAAAGATTTAGGTATACATATCTGAAAGTAAATGCATCTCTTGAACCATTTTCATTTCAAACGCATTCCTATGACCTGTGATTACCTCTCTCTATACCAAATGCCGTTTTTTGAATTTGAGTGGAGTGTGGAAACCTCGGCCACACACAGATACAGGCACAGACATACACAACCGCAAACATGCCGCAAATGCAATAAATTGCAGCTGCAATTGCCTCGCAGAATTAGTGCACTCTTTCGTGCTCTTTGCATTGCATTTAGAAATCATTTGGCTCTTAGTTGCAACGCCAGCAAAACTCTTCGCCAATTTAGCACAGCAGCAGTCCTAACCTGCCGCAATGGACCAAATCTCATGCAGTGCTGCAGAAAAGAGGCATCGCAAGATGAGTACTCTATTGCATGCAACAATCAGTCGATCAGACAATCTACCAAACCTTCCAACGCCTAACACCACGCCTATGCATACACCAAACGCTCGCACTCAGGAACTACAACTGTATTTGCACAGCAATAGGCCTGCGCCTGTTGGTGTCTTCGTCGGGCCGCTGACCGCGCACTATTCGTCGCTATTAGCTATTCACTATTTTGGCGCTCACGCATAGCTAGCTAATCTAGTTTGTCTGGGTCTGTGTGTGTGTGTGTGTGTGTGTGTATGTGTGTAGATTTGTACGCCATTAGTCTAGGCTAGACCAAAGTGAAGCTTTCGGCTGAGCGAGTGTTCCAAACGTGTTGCTCATAGTTGCTCAGCGCGCTCGGCACACTCTTCGTCTGCTGTGGATGGCTGTGGTGAAAAACTAACAACATCTTTTCCGCTGCTGCTGCTGCTGCTGCTGTAGTAAATAGTGTGCTGAGCGACGGTGTGTGTATAGGTGCGCTGTTGATGTTGTAAGTTTTCCTATAGTTTGGAGATGATCGTGTGGCATTTTCCAGTATAGTTTCAGCGGCGGACAGTACAGGATACGTAACAAGGCGTTAGTGTAGCCGTGACGGCAGAGTAAAGGTGGAAAAGTTTCAAACGAATCGAAAAAAAAAAATTTATAAAAAGTGTGCCACAAAAAAAGAGAAATTTGAAGTGAAATAGAAACTACTGTGCTTATTTTTTGTTAGCCGATGGCAGCCAAATTAGAAAAAGAAATCTGCACATTGCACATTGCTTTGTGTTAATTGTTGAAAAAATAGTAAATTATTGTCTAATGTGGGAAGAAGAAGAAGCAAAGAAAGTGCGATGTGGTCAAACAGAATTGGAGTTGAAATTAAAATTTGAATATTTTTTGTTAGCTGATGGCAGCAAATTTAGACAAAAAATTTGCACATTGCCTAGTGGTAGTAGCTGAAAAAATAGTGAGGTTGAAAAAAATGAACTGTGCGTCTATGTGTCATGTGAGAAAATGGTTTCAAAAAGTGCGAAGCGATCACCTCGAATTAGAGTTAAAAGTAAAAATTGAATTAAAAATAAAATGAAGAAAAAAAAATAAAGAAATTCAAGTCGCAAAAAGTGCTATGTCTAGTAAAACAAAATTTGCCCGACTTGTAATGGCAGTGCATGTGTGTGTGTGCTTTCTATGGCTTTCTGTGCGCGTATCTATTAAAAACACACACACACTAGCGCACGCTGTGTTCTATTGTAAGTAATGTCTAAAAAACAAAGTGGCCCCTCTTTCGTCGCGCCTTCCAATCTATTTTTTGTTTTTTGTATTCGTTTTCGCTTTCGCATTCCATTACCTACGTCTTCGAAATACCAGCCGACGGCTGGGTTCATGGCCAAATTTGTGTGCATAGTGATCGTAGCATTCAAAACTCTAACGAAGCAAATTTGCTGCCGCATTGCTTTTTGTGGTTTACCTAGTACTAACTTAATGTGTTATGCAAAGGATATAAACTTAACACACAGGAAATAACGGCCGCTCCAAGTCTTTGAACTCACGTACCGCAATAAATGCGTACTGCTCAATTATTACTCATATCGCTTCCTAAGCTGCTCTGCGCGCCTTTCTACTCGCCCACCGCCTTGTCGGTGATATTTCAGTGCGGCATTTTCTTGGAAAGTGCAATAGCGACGTTGGCGTTGGCGCTGGCCGTGTGCCTACGCCGCGTCATCAAACTGTGCTGAACTCTATCTATCTATTACCAGGGGAGTACACAATTCGTCGAACTGATGGCTAATTGCGCTTCTTCCAGCGCTGCGCTGAGTGATGTGAATTCGCGTTATGGAGTTGTGAAATTAAATTTTAGCTGCTCGCGTAACGCGCTGTCTGCCGCGCAACGACCTACAAATTCTAGCGGCACGCCGCGCCGCCACCTCCGCTTGTGCGCATTAAGTGACGGGCGCGCGTTCATTACCCTCGCGAGATAACGAAAAAAAATGAAATAACAGCAATAAAAATTTAAGCAAACATTTATATATATTAACACTGTACCTACGTAAGTACATATGTATGCGTATATTTCTCCCAGTATAACTAAGTACGCATTTTTGTGTGCTTCACTTACTGAGCAATTTGCTTTTTGCCTTCGCTACGGCTTGCTTATCCATTGTTTGCCTGAGTGTGCAATTGCGAAATTTATTTTGTGTTATTACTGCTGTTGTTGATGGTTTTGTTGTTATCGCTTTGAATGTGCCATAGTTTTTGCTGCAACAGCGTTAAGTAAACTTTTATTGTTGTTGATTACAATTTGGTTTTCTGACCGCGTTATCAATATTTTGTCGCGCGGCGCACACTCTGCTATCCGCAGCAAAACTGCCATTTGGCAAGCAGAAGTGGTAGGGTAGGGTGGAGGTAGAGATAGAGGTAGAGGTGTAGGGTGATCAATCAATCGAGACGTTCAAAGTAGGCTTAGTAAGACAATGCAAAGCGAAAGAAATTATTATTATTTTTTCTGTCTAAAAATGCGCTTGATTGCAATTTGTGTGCGTGGAACGCATTCTGCCTTTTCGCTGACTGCTCTAAATTTGGTGCTGAAATTTTGCAGTTCAATGCACTTTGCTACCCATGCGCACACACCTTATTACATATGTATCTAAATACTGAAAAAAAAAAAAAATTACGTTTACTTCACAATTAGCGCAAATGCTAAGCGTTGTATAACGCAATGCAATGAATTGTGCACAGGCAGGCGATAAGCGAAAGCTGCGGCTGCGGCTGCGGCTGACGACGCTAGCAAGCGCATCAAGAAGAAATTAAGTCATACTGCGCGCGGCTACAACGTAGTCTAAAATTCTGCTATGGCACTCTCTCAATAAAAAAAATACGCGCACTCACACAGGCGCGCGCACGCTCTATTCCAACGCAATTTGTGCTGGCTCGACTGGCGATTGGTGGGCGGTTGGGCATTTGACGACTGTGCGTTTAGCGGCATTTGCAATTCAGCGGCGCTTCATGCGCTCGCACACAACACATACACACACACGCGCGCAGCGCCAATCATAACGCAGCGCGGTGCGGTAATGCAACTCGACAACGCGACGGTGTAAGTGTGCGTACGCTGCGGATGTATTTGTATGCCGCTTGACGGACGACGGGCTGTTTTAGCAGCACTGGTATTTTGCATTTTTATTTGTTCTGCTTTAGCCACTGCCATTTCAGTTTATTTGCATTTTTTGTTCGATTTTGCACAACACAAGTGTACCTAGGTATATTCTTAATATTTATTTTCTGTTTATATGCATACCTACTATATGTAAGTAAGTGTGTACTTATTTAATGTGTGTTCTTTTTTTATGCTGTTTGTTTGTTTGTGCTTTTTGTTAATTTTTTGTTGTTGTTGTTGTTGCTGTTGTTGTTGTTTGCATTAGCATTCTCATTGCGCTGAGGTGAAGAAACTTTTTGGGTTTAATAACATTCCACAAGGTTATTAGATAAAAAAAAACACACACACACAAAATCGTGATGAGCAGGAAGAGGCGAATGACAGCAGCGCTCAGCGACTGCGATTGCGAGTGCAAATGGCGAATATGCAGCTACAGGCATTTTGATAATTCAACTTTTTAGCGAAACGAAATTAGCAAACTGTGCGATGATTGCTGAATATTTGTTTTATTTTTATTTTTATTTTTTTATTTTTGGTTTGTTTATTTTTCTCGTGGCCATTGCCACATAAATATTGTACTTGCTGCTCAAAAAGCTTTCAATATGTAAAGTCATTGATCTCGGCCTTTCCCTCCCACTGTACCCAACATTGTACCTATATGTTTTTGTATTTTCTCACTGCCAGCACCGTCACTTTTCTCCAATGATATCAATGTTGATTCATTTTCGAACTGCTTAGCATTTGAACTGATCTTATTTAGCAAATGTTGTTGTTGTTGTTATTATCACAATAAGAATGAACTCCATTGCAATTGACGAGTTCACTTTTTTTTGTTGGTGTCAATGACATTTCGCGGAATGCGTTGCTTATATTAGAAATGCATTGATCTGCTCGGTGTAGATGTGCAGTGCTACGAATTGCAGAGTTTTTGAATCGAGGCTGATGTATTCAGTGTAGCCATTTTGGTGCTCATTAATTTTCCATTTAGTTCGGAAAATTTAGCTCCAGCTCTTGGCTCTTTTTTAGCCTACTCCTAATGCAAATACTATACTCGTATTGATTTTTTGAAAATACCCCATCATTCTTGTTCAGGAAATTATGGAATTGAAGGAACATTGGAAAATTTCTTCTATAACGATATTTTGTGTCGGACTTTTGTAACATCGAAAACAAAAAGCTACTATTTTCGGTCCCTACTTTTAATTGTCTTATTAGATGCGAATCTCAAAATTTTAGGGTTAATAGAACCAAAAAGCAATATACATTTTTTTTTTAATATTCTCACTTTGGCCATTAGGAATATGTAACGATTTAAATATCCCATTAATTACTATAATATTTGGATAAATTTTTAGGAGCTAGTGGGTAGCAAAAAAATTAAGATGAAAAAATATTTTGATCTGCATCTATAAAAATGCAACAATTTATAGAATTTTTGGGGAAATATCGACCGCGACGTCTCCTAACGGGACCATTTTTTGCTAAAATGTTACCTGTTACCCATTAATGTTTTTGAAGGTATTTAGAAAAAATTGCCCATTACGAGTATCTCATAAATAACTTCTTGGTTCGTGTTTTCCACGGTGGGCCGACCCTGTCTGAAAATTATAAATTACGCGCCTAAGCTGATAAATATTTATTCCAAAAATACTCTAACTTTCTTTCAAGCATTTTTTATTTTATTTATGTGATCTTATTATTTATAATAATATGAATAATTTGAAGCTAGTGTTCTAAGCCTCGATGTTTGGCGAAGAAGTTTTTTCATGGCATAAATGCATTCGGATGTTTACCATTGCTTGTCGAGGGGCAGAGCAGCCTAGGCGTTTATCCGAATATGTTTCCCTTTCAAATACATGCCGATTACTGCAGCACTTAAGGAAAGTACCTACTTACATAAATAAAAATAAAAGAAGAAAAGAAAAACAAAAAAAAAAAAAATACGACTGCACAACAAAAGTGACACATTTCTTTGGATCCCTTTGTGTCATTACCTCATTACGCTGCTTTTTATAGCGTTTTCATTTACTGGGCCATCGATATTCGACACTTTACATATTGCAAATTTAAATGCATACATACTAACATACTACTTTTACTTCTACATAAGTATATAGTGTATGTTAAGTATTATGTTTCTTTGCATGGCCTTTGCAACACACGTGTTTTTTTTTTTGTTTTAGTGGGTTAGCAGCACAACGAAAGCGGAAAGCGGAAAACGATTGGATTGGAGACAAGTGGGCGCTGTCAGGCGGAAATCGACAAGCCTGGTGGCGAATGTCATTGCTAAGTTGCAGCAATTATGTAAAATGAGACGCGATGACCGCATACCTCATTCGCTCCGCCCAACCACCAACTCCCTCTCTGCCAACTGTTTGGTCATCCAACTGCTCTACCAGCTGTTGGGCTAGCACGCCGCCGCGGAGTGCCTTCTGCTGATGCTACTAAACACTTAGCATGTAATCGTCGTAATAGTGTGTGACGACACTCATGACCAACTGACTGACTGACTGACTGACTGACTGACTGACTGACTGACTGATTCAAAATATAGTTGGAAAATGCATAAAAATAAAACTGGCAATAAAACCAGAAAGATGGAAAAACAGTGACGCGAACAGGAAGATAAAATGCAAATAAAAAGCCACAGCTCAGAGCTCACAGCTTACTGCGCAGTATGCAGCGACATCGCATAACGAAACCAATGCCACAAGGCCAATGTGAAAAGCAAACCGGCTGGGAGTGAGGAGCAAAACTGGAAGCAGACAATTCAATCATTACTCTTCTAGTTGCTGCTCGAACGTTTGGGTTCCTATTATTTCTGCATTCTCATAGCTAGCCATTTCCAAAGTCAATCCCGTTGATTTCTCTCAGCAATCTACGAAGCTGCAGCAAAACAAAAGCGCAAAATTGTAGTAGAGGAAGTGCAGCAGAAAATGTAAACTGTATTATGGGAGCAGGAAGAACAGCTGAATAGACGGTGGTATTCTAGGTAAGTTAGCCAGTTCATAACTAGATATGTATGTATGTATGTGTGTTTGTAGGACACAGGGTATCCGGATTACTGATGGGGCTATGCACAGTGCATAAAGACAGGCATAATGATGTAGTTTTGGTTAAAAAAAAAAATATAATTTTTTACTGATTTTTGTTTTAGATCAACAAGCAAGCATTTAAAAGCAGGTTTGTCAAAGCGCTCAGCATCCAAGAAGGAAGTGAAGTATAAATGTATACAGGGTTGGTAAATCCAGACATTTCCATGCGCTTCTATTCCTATAGCTTCCCTCTGCTGCTAGTCAGCTCCATAAATTCAACTTTTGCTTTGTTTGCTTGTGAAAATGTCTCACTGTGCAATTTGCGCCATTCGCATAGCGGAGTTTCTGCTTCGTTGGATGCAACTCCACCAACAACTAGCATTGCACATTTTCTACACAAATTCGCACAAGCACTCGCACTCGCACTCGCACTCGCACTCTCCCTTCCCTCCGCCTTTGTATCCAACACATCAACATCAAAACAAAAGCCTTTACGGCGCCTACGAACACGCAAAACAACATTCAGCAAATAGGGTACTGCGCACAGGGGCCAGCAAGAGGCATTAGTTGCATGTGCATGTGATTTTTATGCGAGTAACTCGTTGCAACTAAGTGAATGCATTCGCTGCGGTGCGGCTACTTTACTGCCAGTGTGAGAGCTCTATGAATGTGCTGTGCTTTTTGCTATGTTTGTTTGTTTGTTTGTGTGACTGGTGTTGTGAATGTGTGGCTGGCTAAATGTGGTTGGCCTTGGAAACCGTTTCCGAGAATACCGACTCGGCAGCGCAGCAAATGCATTTGTGATTGACTGGCAGCGGCAACGTCGACAGCGATGGCAGCCATGCGGCACAGCATGCGCTTGTTGCATGGCATGTTCGGTGCTTACATTGAGGCATGGCTATGTGTGTGCCTATGTGAATTTCTAGGTACACTTGCATCCATACACTGAAATATGGCGCGTCCTTGAGAGCGGCATTAATGGAGCTGCCACTGCCACTGCCACTGCTGCTGTTGTTTTTATTAGCGTCTGTGCTTCCCACTCTGTGCCTCCGGTGCAAGTGATGATATTGTGAATATTTTCAGAATGGTTTCAGTGACTGTTTACCATTTTGTACGATTTAAGGCGCAACAGTTGTTCTAAATAACAAACGAACTTATTGCATTTGCTTTTTGTATACTTGGCTGCTCGCTACTCGCTACTCGCCTTTCTGTGTGTGTGTGTCTATCGAATCTGCAAAATCTATATATTTATTTTTTTTTCATACACATTATTTGCTACTCTATTAAATTCGCAGCCTAGTTCGCCACTGTGTCCATCAACGTCATTTAGCTTGGCGGCGGCGGCGGCGCGCCTCGTCTCAGTGGCAAAACCAAGCTCGACGACATTTTAAACGAGTCAATTAGAGATCAAGGCCAACCCAACGGAAATGCCCTATGGGAATATAATATGGCGCACTGTGGCGCAGTTATTGCCCTGCTGGCTATCGCAAATTGCATGTGTGTGAGTTTACGTTTGCGTATGTGCGTGCGTGTGTGTGTGTGTGTGCGCCCGATGCACACACTGTGTGGCATCTAAACTTCTGTGAGCGCTTACTTCCTTTTTTCTTTTCTATTTCATTGCTTCTCATGATTTTTTTTTCCACCGATAAGCCCGTACATACTGTGTGCAACCAAGTGCAAGTGTGTGTGTGTGCGTTTATTAACTGTAAATAGCAGGCTAATTGCACTCACTTCCTTTCGTTCGGGGTATCGTATGGTCTGGAAGAAGCCGTACATTTTTGTAACTATCGTCCGCAAATAACAAAAAAAAACAAAAAAGAAAAAATGTAGAGAAAAAAAAGGCAAGCGTGTGAAGCGCCTCTGCAACTCAAAACGTGGGAGTGCTAGTTTCTTACATAGATAGCTTATTCCATGAATATAGATTTTTTTTTTGTTACACTCCCCGGCTAAACTTAATTCATTACTTCTTGGCAGGCTTCGTCGATCATCAATTGATCACTTTTTGCTTCATTCCCTTCCCTCGCTTTACTTCATAAATTTACTTGTTTTTTTTTTTTGTGCAATTTTACATTGGCTTTCAACTTGCAATTTACGCACAAAGCTTCCCTCCTCAATGTTTTCTCATTTCTCGTTTGTCGAGTGTCTTCTTCTTTTTTTGCCTTTTGCTTTTTGTTTTCATTTCTCATTTCCATTTGTTTATTTTCTTGTCTGACACACAAAACCTTGAAAAATTATTAGCACCAACTACATTTGCATTTTATATATATATGTACATACATTACTACTTATATGCCAGCAATACATTCGCATCCATATTTACATTCGTATTTGCACTGCCATACAAACTAATAGTGCGCTTGCGTTGCAATAAATGCATTCCATTGACTTCAGTCAGGCTCAACACTCCCATACGCGCTCACACACACACATATCTACTCGTTCACGAATAACACACACGAATGACAGACAATCAAAACGATCGCGATCGAGCGCCCAATAGGAATCGATTTATTCCGACATTCGATCTGTCGCGAGATTGTAAAATTAGAAAAGTTTGCACTTTATGATTCATTGTGAAATTATTTAATTCAACCTTCGGACGCTTGGTAAGGGCTGGACAGCTACTAGAACGTTTAGATGCACGATATCATTTTGGGCTAAAGTAAATCGGAGGAGATCACGGAAGCTTCTACGATTCTAGGATGTGGAATCATCTCAGCACTTCCTGCTCAATTGCCCTGCTTTCGCGAGACTAACACTGAATTATCTGCGATCGCACCTTACTGCCTCTCCGGCGCACATATTGCGAGTGAAGATTAGTAAATTAGGAAGCTGTCGTCCTGTGTTTTTTTAAGTGTACTGTGGTACAACAATTGAGGATCTATGTGAACTCCGAGTAGCAGCCACTTTTAACCTAACCTAAATCAATGGTTTGTGACAAATTCCGTATTTAGATACAGCCTTATAATACAATACCAGTCTTAATAATTTTTTCTTTCAAAAGTTTTAAATACGCTTCTGATCAGAGAAGTGCGCTGGCCATTATAAAACCTCTATAAAATAACTTTGTACTTAGAGATATTCTTAGGATGTTCGTCTTTTCGGTTTCTCCGTGACAGGGGTGAATAGCTCTGCTTTTTTAACTGGTCTACAAAAATAACCCTTGCAATTTTCCAATTTAGGTCCACTTTTTCCAAAGAAATCAAAGAAATTGATGTAAATATTTAAAACCCAATTTTCGATCTAGGAATACAATGTATCTTCATTTTGAATTGAAATCATTCATCGCTAGTCAAATGAGTCTAAAAAAAATTGCATAGTTATACGGATGTACTCGCATTGTTTCATATTTTGTGTAGCACTTAAAAAAAATTCGGTTCATAGCTTCCCTGCTCTAGGCAACGATCGTACAATGTTAATTTCTCGCAGGGTTTCTATGCGTACAATGCAAACTTTGATGCTATGCGTGTATTTGTGCAACTAATAGAGTGGCTGACTTCTGATGTTGTTGTGGCTGGTTAACGATAAAGCCCTCCCTCGCCCCTAGCCCCTCGTCACTTGGTCGTCATTGCCTTTTCCTACCACACACACACACACACACACACACACACACACACACACACACATTTATTGCAACATGGTGTTGGGCTAAAGTTCTTTTGTCGTTTGTTTTTTTCATTCTCTGCAACTCGTTGGTCGTCGCTTGCGTTTCCTTTCGCATTACTTATGTACATACTACATGTGCATATATATGTATGTATGTAGATTAATATGTATATATGTACATATGAATGTGTGCACACACACACACACATACATATATACATATATATTTGCTTGCTAGTTTCGTTCTGGTCGCGTCTAGTCTACTAAATATGTATACGAGTATGTAATGTATTTCATGTGGAGCGCCTTTGTCCGTCGTTTGTATTTTGTAGCGATAGAGCGACGAGCAGCATTAGTGGTGTGGTTGTGGTAGTGTGGCATTGTGATATTGTGGCATTGTGGCAGTGGCATAGTGGCATTGGCAATGGCAATGGCTGTGACTGGACTGATTCGTTGCGTAGGTACGCATAGAATGCAGCAAATTGTCTGGCATTTACACACAACCACACCGCAGCAGCAGCTACTTTACCACCCCACCACCACTTGTCCTCCTCTCCGACTACATTTTTATCATTTGTGTGAATATTTTTCTATTTGGTTTTGCTTTTTTCATCTTTTCGCTTTAGTTTTGCACTACGAGTATTATCAACCGGCTATCGTTGTTGCCGACTCTTCTACTTCTTCGCTTTGCTAGTATCTTCTGCTTTGCTATTCCTGCCATTTTTACGACACCATTTAGTTGCAGTTAGCTATGCGTCGTCTAGCGGTGGCAGCGACTGCGACTGCGACTGCGGCTGTGACAGAGGATGTAGTTGCCGCCGTTGCAGCAGGAATGCAGGAAAATGTGTTAGTGGAGTAGCTGGCATTACGTCATCTTTTGTGTTCTATGTGCGGGTACTTGTCGTGCTGTCATCTGGCCGGTCTGGGTCTGCACTTCTGCCTCGGCCTCGGCATCGGCATCGGCATCGGTCTTGTTCTGGATGTCGGTCGCCAACTGTGCCTCCATGATGTTGCTGGCGGTGGTGGAGAATGGGCAGTAGTGCTGGTTTTCAGGTTATTTTCGTAGTCTCGCTCCGGGTCGCATGAGTAGTTTTATCGTCATTGTTGTGTTGCACTTCTTGCGCCCGCCACTCCTGCTGTATTGCCGGCATGTTGTTTGGTCTCGCCATTGATTGTCTTCTACGTGCATGTCATGGCCTAGAGAAGTCGCGACGAGTAGACACAACGATTGCTGCTGCTGACTGGCATGCAGTGCGGCTAATGTTGCATGCAGCAGGAGCAGGAGCAGCGGCAGCAGCACAAACCAGTTAGTTGTACGTACGAGTTTCGCAAATTGCTGGTATGATTTTTGTATTAGGTGATTTTCCTAGTCAACACACAGAGTCGTAGATACGTCAATGTGAATGTTAGTGTATGTGTGCATCAATATTTAGCACATTTGCACGCTCTAGACTGCTGACTGCTGCTGACTGCTGCTGACTGCTGATTGCTAGATTGCTAGTTGTGTGAATGCGAATGCGTCTGGTTGGTACTAAATAGCCTTCAGATCTACTTGTGTGCGTCTCTTGGTGTGACATGTGAATAGCTAAATACATATGCATTTGATTCTATATGTATGCTTGTATGTATTTATTACAGTAAGTATATGTAGTTGAACGAAAGTACATATGTTTGTAATTGTGCATTGTCTGCGTCGTTGGGTTGCCGTAAACGAAAGTGAAATTGAAAGTAAAAACGAAGGACTGCACTTGCAAATAGCCACGTACATATGTGAAGTTATTTGTTTTTGTTTTTAGTTTTCAGTTTCTTCGTACAATTTTTGTATATAGGCCATATTGTTACAATTTTTTTTTCGCTTTTCGAATAAGAAGGCATAAATGAATCTCATCTGTTTCTACGATCAGGCTAGTTTTGTTTTCATCCTCGGCGCTTGAGGATTTCATCAAAAACCTGAATCTCTAATCAAATGTTTAATAGGATCAAAATTATAATCTACCGCTCAAGTGGTGTTGCCAGAGTAGGTAAGATTATCGCCTCGTTGGTTCTAAGTGTCAAAATGATGCATTTGTTCTATTTCTTACTGCCATTAAGCGCATAATTTGTTAGTGTAATTGCTTTTTATGTGCGGCTGCTAATACCTTTCTCGAATTCGCATTGCCGCCGCTTAGAAATTTATCAAGACCTAATTGAATTTTTGAGAGTGAAATCATAACTCTATATCTTATGTTTAGATATGGATTTTTTTTTTACAAAAAGCTTGTTCCCTTATATAAATTCCACTAAGAATTCAAAGAAAATTTATTGTGCGACCGTAATTCCACAATCTGAGCAAGTTTGCCGCGACATTTTTGTTTATAAAATATCCTTTCGTCAATGCATCAAACTCTAGGCGTCTATTTTTTTTAATTTTCGGGCAGAACACGGACACAGTCAAAATGAATTCATACAGGGTGGTGTTATTAAAAAAGCTTATTTTTTCGTCTTCCATTCGCTTTGAATTTAGGATACCACTAAATGTGAACGATGAAACGTTCCATTTACATTTGGGCGATTCACAAGGTGTCATAATATATCATAAGTCACAAAGTCATGCAATTTAAAAAATACAAAATTGCTTAGTTTTAATTATCCTCTGTTATCTTTTAACATTACAACCTTAGCCCTAAAACGAACCTTATTTCCTGGATAGGGTCAAAAATGACACTGTTAAATATTAATTTTTTTTACCAATGATTAATTTTTTTTTTTTTACGAACGATTAATTTATTTTTACAGTTGCTGCATATAATGTAACGCTCACAATGGTTTGGGCAAAAGGAATTACTCTATAAGTAACAAAAATTAACGGATTTATTTCCATTTATATTTTATGGACATATTTGACATCTAGTCTCAGTGTAATCATAAAATTTGCAGGCAGTACTTTAAAAAACATACTGAAGAAAATACCAAATTGTAGTAAACTAAATAGCTCTCAGAGTACACTAAATGCTGTGGCTTTGGCCAGTACCACGAGCTTAAGTCTATTCCTTCGACAATTACTTGGACTGCCTGCTTGAGGGGAAAGTGTATGATCACTGTCTTTCTGTTAAACAAATATTCACTTTTGCCATAATATTTTAGTTTAATTCCCCTTGCCGGGCCAAACAAAACTTGAATAAAACTTTTAAACTCAAAACAGTGTCACTCTAATTTATTCGCGAGCCGGTAAACAATGGAAACAGATCTAGAAAGTAACCACTAAAAAATGCAATCACTTTCCTTCAGATATTTTAATAATAATATCACTTCACTTATGAGAATGTTATAATCTCTTGGTTAACTTGATGGGTATGTCTGAAAAATATGGAGTGTAAAAAATGTTTATTATTTAGAGCGAATCACACTTGCAAACAATGGAAATTTTTTTATAACAAAGTTTAATGCGTAGGTAATATTTTCAAATTTTTATCTAAAATGTACCTAATTATTTTTTGTGTTATAAGTGGGAATTGAACACAAATGGTATATGACTTACCCTCTGTGGAATCCTGAGTTGACTTATTTATATGAATAGGTATGTATGTATTTATTTATGTAGGTAGATGCGTTTAATTGATCTATGGACTTCAACAGTTTAACAATCCGCCTGCAGTTTCCCTCAAGCATAGACAACAATAACAAAAATCTAAACAAAATCCTGAGCTTTTGCGTTTTAAAGCAATGCAAATTAAAAAAAAAAAAAAATACTGAAGAAGCCTGCGGTGCTTCACACTCTCGAAGTTATTACTTGCTGTGCAGCATTATACTACTTCCGGTTTAGTAGAACGTTCCTCGGGTCTGCCGATCGACACCAAATTTTTACTGGCCTCGATTCGAGTCTTACAATGCACTTCGTTGCATGGAACTAGACTAGTAGTGCCGCGTTAATGAAAATGGAGCACCACCATTCAATTAAAAATTTCTCACCAAGGGGGCCAACACGCCCAGCGACAAACCTACGCTTCTCCAAAAAAAAAAAAAACGTTGCACCCACGTAATTGTTTATTTACACTTAAATTCGTATTCGGTATTCTATTACAAAGCAATTTTTGAAACAGAAAAAATCTAGCACTTCCGTTGCGTTTCTCCCGTCGCTGATGTTGCTGCACGAAGTAAGAGTATCGAACTGAGGCACCGTATTCGCAACAACCAAAGTTCGAGTCGAGTATCTGCAACGCAAAGCATCTACCGACTAACTCGCTGACTCTGTTAGCTTGCGTGTTTTCCCCTGGCTAGATGGCAAACCGACTAAATGCGTTGGCTTCAACTGGATGGACAAACGGACGAATGGACGGACATGCGAACGAATCAACGAATGAAGGCTTGAGAAGAAATGCAGAATAAAGGAAATAGGGTATAAAGCAAATCAGAAAAGGGAGTGCGATCACAAAAATAGAAATTAACTTAAAAAATGTAAAAGAAAAAAACAAAAAGAGATTACGAATGCAAGGTAAAAGCTAAACGGGTAATAAAAGGGGCTGCATTAAACAGAAAGAGGCGAGAAAATAGGTAGGCAATTTAACAAAAAAAAAAAAAGTGAGAAGTGCCAGCAAAGCAGAACAGGCACATTTTGGATAAAAAACGGGAAAGCCACAGCAATGCGCTTGCGGATGGGGGTAGGGATGACTCAAATGTCCTTCTATGTACCCGTAAATATCTACATACATACATATGTACATACACAGATGTGTGTAGTGCCGACGGCTAAAAGCGACGGTCTTGATGACGGCGACCGTCAAGCACTGCCAAGTATCAGCTGCAGCCAAAGCACAGCAATTTTGGAAGTCTACAGTGTGGCGCGGGTGGGTGCGCAGTGAAGGAGGAGGACCAGGAGTTGAAGTGTGTGAGAAAACATGTAAAATGTAAAAGAGCACAGATCCAGTATTGAAGCACACGAAACGAACGGATGAACAAAGATATCCGAATGATGAAATCTATGCGCAAAAGAGATGTGATAAAAATAAAGTTTGCCATGATCGAATCCGCGAGAATTCGCTCACTTCTCGTTACATGGGCTTGCCATGTCGCAAGCGTTGCAATGGTAGTTGTAGTTGTTGCTGAAGGGTGGCTGGCAATTCGAGGCTATTCGAAGCTGCCGAGCAGATCAGTGCATCAGAATTCGTTGCTGTCTGGCATACATATACCTGCATATCTACATATAGTATATGTATGTGTGTGTATGCGTGTATGCATAAGTATTTTCATAATGGTATGAGTGTGTATGTATGTGTGGAATAATTTGTAGAATTTATTATCATGACTATTTATTGATTCAAGAGCTTATTGAAAGAGATTTGCACGACGCGTGAAGCCATGATAAGGGTAAGAATTGAGGGTTCAAAATTAAGGAATGTCGAAATAACTACTACATACCGAGTATTTATTTTTAGTTAAAAATATGCGCATAAAAAACTGAAAACTTTACAAATCGCTCCAATATAATTGATACCAGGTTTAGTTAACGCTCCGACATGTGGAAAATTCTCATACATCAGAGTTTGTAGTATATTGCAACCATTTTGCGCCATCTCTTGTCAAATTTGATTACGAGACAAACCGGTTTCTGTCGACATATCGAAAAATCGATTATTTCTTTTAATGAAAATCTCGAAGTCTTGATATATAATAAACTTTGCAATTCCGGTGAAAAAGCCGAATTTTTTTTTTGGTGACGTACCTTATTACCGATATATCGATATTTCTTATTCTGCATATATCAATATTTTTTAAAAATATCGATATGATATCGATATAGTTTTTTCATAAGCCCATCCCTATGGCAAATATTTGGTCGAATAAAAATATCTACTCATTTATTTAGCTACCCAGTGGAGAAAATAAGTAGTAAAAAGCAGTTAGAATTTAAAATTTTAAAAATTTCGCAGAATGAATTTACTTTTTTTTTAAAATAAATTAGCGTAAAAATCCCTCCAAAACATTTTTTTGTGTGCGCCCCTGGGTAAGTTTCACTAAAATATAAGATAAGCCATAGAGTGGTGCAAAATTAAAGTAAAAAAAAAGTCCAGTAACTTCAATTAAATTTGTTAAATAAACTCGGCAAGCTAAACTGTGAAAATAATATTTTTTTGTGCCCCCGAAGTATTGTTTTTTTTTTGACACTAAAAATTTTTATTTTATTTTAACTAAGCGCTGGGGAAATCGTATACTTACATTTCCTTATTGTTTCTACCTACTTAGTAGAATTTGGGCAAAACACTTTAATGGGTTTGGCAACCATATTTCCATTTCCTATCGTTTCAATTAAATCCAATTGCATTGACATTTTTTTCACAATATACATATGTTCACGCTTATTTGCGAGTCTAAAGTATTTTTTCTTTTATTGTATTATTATGGTTTTTTTTTAACTTTTTATTTTATTTTTATTTCACTTAAACTGTTCTAAGTTTCAATAAATATTTGCAGTCGATATTTTTCAGTTAATATCTTTGGCAAAACTTGACTTCACTTTCTGCTTAGTTGATGTCTATTAGTTGAGTTAAATTTTTCACCATTGTAAAATTTTGTATTTTATTATATTTTATTATCAAATTATTAGTTCATATTTGATATTTGATTTTTTTCTAAGTGAGCATTTGCTTTGCTTCTTCCGAATTCCCTGCGATTTGCTTCACAGCTAAATTTGTTGTGTTGCGAAAAATATTCCGTTTCTTGTGCTAAAAAAATATTTGTATTTTATGTTCGCAAGTCCAATTGGAACGAGCGCCAACAAGCTAAGCGCTAATCGTATCTGCTTGTAATAAAACGACGCAGGCTTGCACCTAGTACATACTATGCTTGTAATTCGCGTTCGGGCTGGGCGCACTAAACTGCCGCGAATGCGTTTTTAGCTCACTAACTTTTTAGTTACTGAACCTTTACTGTGCTGATCGAATTAAGAAACTCAACTGAATTCGCAAAAAAGTGCAGCCAGCCTGTCCAATTGAAATGGAGAATACCCTGCTTTTCGCCGCTGTCGCTGCCGTACGACGAACGTCGTCGCCGCTGCCATTACTGCTGCTGTTGCCGTTGTTGTTGCTATTGCAGCTGTATGTGAATGCTACAGTTGTTGTTGTTGTTGCACTTTTACACTTCTCCTTTTTTACACAAATTTGCGCATTTCTGTTGGCTTTGTTACTGCCGACTTGTCGTTGTTGTGTTTTTTTTTTTGTATATTTGTTCTTGTGGTTTGTCAGCCACCGACCGCGCCGCTGCGACGTCGCCCCATATGTGTGTGCAACAAAATCAGCGATCGCCGTTGACATTGGCGAAAAAGTATTTTCGGCATTGCGCGGAAAGGGCGCGCTTATCATTTCAAATTTGCCTCAAATTTTGTCTTCTAAGCAAAGCCTCACTTGTAGCATTGGGAGAGAACAGACACGAGAAATTGCTAGCGTCCGCTCACCGACGGGGACGACCAAAAGCTATGAGGTAACAACTTACCGACTGCGCCAGTGCCCCTGCCGCCAGTGCCAGTGCCGCGGTGCATCTTCTTTAGGTTGTTACATGCACGCAGCGCATCACAGCGGCGTACAAAAAAAAAAAAAAAAAAATTAAAAATTCCGAGTCGGTTTCCCTACTGAAACTGTAAATGCCTCCAAAATTTCAAATTACAACAATTTAGCCTGTCTCCGCCCGCTTGCAGTTGCGGCTGCGCCAACGGTGGCGGCGCTGCCCATGGCATTGCGGCAGCAAGTGATCGATTCTGTGAGAGACACTGTGCGAAAGCCCAAAAAGCATTCCCTTGCCCTGGCTGCCTTCCAGCAAACTTCACCGAATTTAGAGCGATGATTGCTTGATGTCGATTTCTAGCAGCAACGTTTGCGGCGCGGTGTGACATTAACCCCTGCAATGTCCGACTACAACGCAAAGCTTGCTGCATGCTTCTGACCGTCATACCGCGCCGACGTCTGTGGATCGAACCTTTGCAACGAAAAGTATGCGCGTGTGTGTGTGTGTGTATGTGTTTACAGTTAAACAAAAAACAAAGCAAATATCAAAAAAACGCACTCAGAAAATTATGAAAACCGACCGAATGAGCAGCGAAGCAGAATGTAAAACGCATGCCAAGGCAGCGTTTTTTGGCAAAATGCACGACCACATGCACGCGTCCGAGTACATGGACGGAGAGCCACACGCACACTCGCACACTCGCACAATCGAACACTTGCACAACCATTCAACACTCAACCAAATTCCAACACTTACATGTATTATTTATGGCCAGCTTTTGGAGTAGCAAAACGTTGACGGGGTTTGGCAGCGGCGCCTTTTCATACATTTTGGCACTTCAGTATCTGCGATCGCGCACACCACTCGGCCGAACCAATACAAGTGAGAGGGACGTCAGCGGTTCGTAGGTTTTACGACCGAGGTGCAGCGCAGCACAGGCGACGATCATTGACATCTTGGGTTCCATGCGATCGCGAGCGGGTGAATTTTTCATTTTTATTGTTTTAATTTTTACCAAAATCCATTGTAACTTTTTGGCACTTCACTGCAGCAGCACCAAAAGCATGAAACATATGCGAGCAAGTTTTAAGAATGAAATGCAAGAAGGTGGACAATAGGAGTCTGACGAGAGTGGCGAATGCTCCCCAATTTATTGGCTTGCAACAAATATATTTAGCTCCAGCTGTATCAGCTGCCAAAACAAAAACCGAGTTCAGCAAGCAGCTCAAGTGTATAAGTTTTCTAAATTTTTGCTTCTCAAACCGAATTTTTTAATTTTACTATTAATTTTTGAAAGACACATATGCCTACATATATGTGTACATATTAGGGTTGTCCTTAAAAGTAGGCAGAAAAACCTAAAACATCAGACTTCCTAAACCTCAACGCCTGCGTCGATACTACTAAGCAAAGTCGAAGATATCACATATAAAATTTATAGTTGTATATTTCAAAATAAAAACTAACGATGAGTTTAAAAATTTTCATCCTGCTATAATAATTAATAATTTTTTTCTCTTAAACTATCTATTTATATCTCTGACTGTGACATGGCATATAGAACGTGGAGATCTGACACAATAAGAGTGCGGATGCAAAGAGATCCGCCCAATTTAAGTCACTGAAAAAAAAAAAAAATTTGATTTAAGTAATTACATTGTTATTGCGTCCAACATGTCGTGCGACCAAAGTAGAGAGCTTGCTGAATCTAATATTTTCACTTCGCGCTAGTGTTGCCAATTCTGCCGATGAAATTAGATAGCGAATCCCAAAAATGTTCGCTCCAAGAAAATAGTCTTGCAATTGAAGGATCGTCTCAAATAACGTTGTAAGCGAAAATGTTCGTATATCTTCTTTTTTTTGGCAAATTCTCGATTAATAGATTATTTTATACTGAAAAATTTCCGAAAAAATACTTCAACAAATATCGACTAAATTAAAATGTTTTAAAATTTCTAAATAAACTAGAATACGGCTTGTAATCGGTCCAGCAGTTTACATATCTATGTAGATTGATTGGCGTTTTTTTCTTCAAAGAGTTTTAGAAATAAAATACTGTCGAAAATTGTTTGACTCTTACTTCAAGAAACTCCTCTAAAAAATATGGAAAGTCTTTAGAGGATTAAAATGTTTTAGAAAATTATTTTTCAAAATAAATTTACTAGGGGTATTCTCAGAGAAAATCTACAACGTACAAGTGCACAGAAACTAGTGAAATTTTCCACCGGATAATTTCAACCATCTAACAATTTTTCAAATTTGTTTTTTAAGTGGTTTCTTGACGCAGAGGTTAGAAAGACTACTAGGTGAGAGCTATTGGGTTGAATATGTTCTACGAATATATTTAGACATATGTACATATGTATGTATATTTTAACACGTTTAGAAAATATTAAAAAAGTCCGGGGTAGTTTGAGTTGTCTTAAAATGAACGGACAGCGCAATCGGATCGACGGTTTCTTAGAGCGAAATGCTCGTCAAAGGAGGACTACTGACATTCTCGGTTTACGTAACTATTCACCGGTGGTATTTGTAAACGATTTTCGCCTATTGAGTTTCAGTTAATTTATGAGCCGTTTGCAAGCTTCCTGTGCAAAAAAAGTATAGTTTAGTTTTCTTTCGCCAAAAGGGCGTTTTGAACAGTGGGGTGGCGCATTTGCACGAATTGCATTATCATCTACAGGTAAGTGTGTAAATTCATATGTATACAAATATACAAATTTACGAAGAACAACAACACCCTCAATTGCCTGCCTTTGCGGCCACCATCCGCGCTATTCGCGCATTCATTTTACTGTTGATATTTACACATTTTGAATCGGTTCTGGCTGATCGCGCTCATTGTTCTTGCTGTGCCGCGGCTATGGCTATGGCTGTGTCTGTTTTTGTTGTTGTCACTGCTCGCCGCTGAAAACCTTATAAACACTTAATTCACAAATTTTGTCTATAAAAATATTATTTTCGCTTGCGTCGCGAGTTCATCGACCGCGCCAACTCGTACGGTTCGCAATGATTTCATGATTTCAATTTCACTTCTACACATTCCACACATCTCGCTCGATTCTTCCGCTCTGCGCTTGTTGTATTGTTGTTATTACTGCGCTGTTATTTGTTAAACATATTGGCATTGTTATTGGTGTTGTTATTGTACTAGCTGTTTTGTGATATTCTGTACTGGTTTGCATCGAATCGCATGTGGCGTAAATTTGCTCAGCAGCTTTTCAACGCTTGCAATCGTGTCCCAGTCTCAGACAAATGACAAATGATTGTTAATTGTCAAGTGAAATTGTTGGTAATAAGATGATGAAAAAAAAAATATCCAAAGAAAGTACGGAAAGATAGCAAGATTGAACAACTCAGCGGTTCTAAAGATATTGGCTCAAATGGTGTAAGGGTGTCATTAGTAATTGCATTGAAGCTGGTGCGATGACCGCAAACCGGCCAAAATTCTGACACATGCCAAAAATTCGTTACGAAACACCAATTTCTACTAACACAATTTGTTTATGTACTTATGTATATATATATATGTATATATATACATACATGATTATATGTGTGGTAAATATGTTCATATGTATACATGTACATATATGCTAATCGTTTGTAATTTTTTCTCAAATAAACATTCAAATAAGCACTGATTCACTGACCGGTTTGACAAAAGATTTGAACGAAATTTTTCTTTATAACTGATAGAACGTTATACACTTTGAAAAAATGTTTATCTCAATATGCTATATATATATATATATACGTATACATATTTATATGTATGAATGTACCAAAAGAAAATGCAATTTGATAATATATATATAACCCATGGCGCACTAAACACAAAAGTTGGTACCGCTAATCTCCTCTAACTAATTTTGCAAGTATAAGTTGAGTTTTTCACGTTTCAATAGATTTTGTTAAACAAAAAAAACATTAGCGCTTAATCTTTGTCACGTACATATTAGCTACATAATTCACCGCACTTCTCGCTCCTGTCAAATCAGTTGTTACGTCACAACCGAGAAATTTTCCTATCAAGCAGATCAGTCTTGTATTTTGTCGTTATCCACCTTCCGCATCTTCCGCGACGTCTTAATGTAAAGCAAAAATCTTCGAGTGCGAAAACACAAATATAACTTTTCTTAATACACACCCTCAAAATGATCTGCTATTACTATTGCTAGTTTTTTCGACAAACTAAAACAGGTGAGTCGGCTAAAATGCGTCATAAAAGTTTTAAAACAAAGAAAGAAAAAAACAGACTTCAAATTTTACACTGAAAAAACAAAAAAAACCCAAACAAATGTTCATTATTTTATTATTTTGTCTTCAAATTGCGATATTTTTGCCCGATTCAATAAAGATGGTAAATATTTCTTAAGTGTCAGCTGTTTTCCTTCTGTCTTAATAATTTATTTTTTCAGTGTAGTAAACCACGACAAAAGAAAACTATCGATATGAAATAATTAATATATGAACTGCTTTCATAACATCTAGTCTACCTACTTAGAAATTGTATATCATGCTGTGACAGGAAATTCTAAGCATTGAAGTTATTTGTTTCCAATCCACTACATTCCACATTTAGGGGTTCAATTTTTTTTGGAATCCTTTAAAAAATCGACATAAAAGTTACGGATTAATAAATCCTAGATCGATTAAGGTGCGGTGTTGCAAAAAACAGAAATAGGTACAGAATATGGCTGATCCTAAGTTGGCGATCAATTTGCTAAACTTTTTTTCAATAAGTGAAAATGGCGTCATTATGACGTCAAATCGACTATGTCAGTCGAGAACATCTATCGAGAGTTGTTACAGCAACGCGCTACTGTTCTTTGCAACACTGCGGTTAGATTCACAAATCGATTCAAATAAATGTAGGAAAAAAAATTACAGTAATATGTAGGAAAACTGAAACAAAAATACTAAATGTACCCAAACCCCTAAAAAGTCACGGAATTTCTCCTTCAAATTTGTGCGCTCTTGATTTTGATGGGGGGCGGGGGTCAAAATAAATTTCGTAGTTAAAAAAAAAAAACATAAATACTATATATTACTTTGCGGTGCGACAAGATATGTGAAAACGTAATAAATATTTGGAAAATAGCTTTTCTATATCTTATGGTAAATATCTGACAAATAGCCATTATTGGGCTGTTTTTGTTGGCATATTTATCCAGAGATTTGCAACTATCCATTAGAATATTTTTGATAATTATTTTTAGAGTAACAAAGTTTATTCTTTTTTATTCCAACTTTTCAATATATTGATGTTTTTTATACGATTGTAATCAATATTACCTTTTTGTAGTAATATGCAATATAAATTTTAGTACTATTAAAATCAAGTAGGTTTAGATTTCGTGTAGTAATTCAGTATTTAAAAGTCCCATTTGTTAAGCTGTCATTTTTGTGAAGCATAGAATTTTATTATAGCATGCTGAGGAGGTTGCGAATTCAAACCCGGGCAGAGTCTAGATGGAAGTCTGAGGAGGAGATGTGGTGATCTCTGTAATAGCAGCTATAATTTCTACCGCTTTAACTGTTGTTGTCTTTTTCCAATACTTTTCAAATAAAAAACTGACCTTGAGCTCCAACAATTTTGGTTGATGTTGAGAGTTAAAAATGATTTGAAAATGCCGGACATGATCAGAGGCTTATACTTCCAACATCGTATTTTTTAATAATATGTGGATGTTAAGTGCAGAGTGGAGCAAAAAATCAAAACGTGAACAATCCATCAACAATTTTTATAAAAGATTGGAAAAGGCAAAAGTTTTTAATTTTTCGTTGATATGCTCTAGTTTGTGCATTTATGGATTTTAAATCGAATGAAAGAAAACAATTTCAGAACATTATTCGTATAAAGTTTTGAATAAACTTTGAATTAGCGTCGTTCGTTTCCATTTTTATTTTCAATTTTGTCCAAAATTTTTTAATAAAAAGTATGTATAAATATTTGGCAGTGTTTGGCTCATTTTATTTTAAAAAAAATATTTTCCCTATTTTTGAAACACAGTAATGTCACGCTTTTTAGTCGAATGCTTATTTATTGTATAATTTTTCTCGTGCTTTTATTCGGTGCATAAATATTTATTTAAATTTTTCGCTGTAGCGATGAAACAAATTTATAACCAATTCATAGAAAAATACCCAACGTAAGTTCGTCTGTTTCTAATCTCCCAAAAATTGGGGTTTCGTTTACTAGCTTAAAAAATCACAGAAACAAAGTACATAAATTTGAAAAAAATATTTTCCTTACATAATTTTCAACGCGAGGAAAGTTTAATGAGCTTTAAATACGATACGACACAAATCTAGAAAAGTTATCGATTGTTGATTTCGCAGCCGTCTTAGTAATCGAATGAAAATTTTCCATAATATTTACAATACCATATACGTACCGCACCAATTAATATATATGATTGCGAAATTTGTAGGGTCCGATTAACTTCTCATCATCAAAATACCTATAATGCGCGTGATAAGAACTTTATCGTTATATGCCATTTTATTTTATAATTATAATTTGTACATACAGATGTAACCGAAAAGGGGTAAGATATAGTTATAATTGATGGGGAAGTGTCAACACTGTGAACACGCCTATACAAAGTTATGTGACTTCAGATCAGATAACCCAATTTTGTTGCCGAGAAATGGGTTGACCTTTTAAATACTTTTACTCGGTACGCTAAAGAAAATAAATATTCAATATTTATTGTTATTGTATTGAAAATAAAAATTGGTTTTTTTTTCGCTTAAGTTTTATTGGATTCATTATAAGAAATAAACAGGGATGTTTTTAAAAAAAATGTTGTCCATTTTTGTCCAGTGTTTTGACAATTGTTTCCCTTTTTTTCTACAGCGCTTAAGGCACATTTAAAAGAAATTATTCGCCCAGTTTAAAGGTGTAAGAATATTAAAAAAAAACTAATGATTTCGCTTTATGTTTGCCAGGTTCAAACGCTCATACGGACTATTCGCACCTCAACTATATTTTAAACAGTCCTAACCGCTTAAAAAAACGAAAGCTCCGAGAGCATCTATTTCTGTTTAAATTTTTTTCGCGATATGGACTAACGAAAAACAATGATAATTAAAAGAAAAAAATATTATGGCAATTTTAGTTACATAGCGTAACTATGATCTCAGTTGTCTAGAGTATAAAGACTACCTAAAATCCAACGCAGCTTTAGTACAAAAAACGCATTAATATGAAAAGTACGAAAGTAATAAAAAATGAATTAAGATCATATAAATTAAAAATGGTTATGTTTTTGCTTATTGGTATTTGATTGCATGAACTACAAAGCTTTGTAGGTAGTTGATCTTTAGGAGTTCTGTGTTTTATTAAAAAATAATATGGTCACCGTAATTCCATATTGCATAAAATTGAACGAAATTACTAGGTAATAATTATTCAAAAACACTGTATTAGATAACCAAAGAACCTAATTACTTAAATTTTTTCAAACCTATTTGCATAAATTAATGCTTACTAATAAGTTTTTAAAACAATTAAAAAAAAAACGAGGTGCTCGTCGTTTGAAAATTTTTTAATATTAAGATTTTTTATCAAGTCGACTTTTGTATTGGATTGGTTTTCAATTTAATACAGCTCAGGCTTCGCTACTGAGTACAAATAACGGCTGAAATTTCTGGATATTGATTTTTAATTCGCAAGTTGAAGATTAATTTAAAATTCCATTGCAATTTAAATTATAGATTCAAAAGTAACACCAGCAAAGTCCCTAAAATTGTTGTGCACTTTTGTAAGGAAGTGTTTTTGAAATGGTTTTTGTTTTTGTTTCCTAGGACAAAGAAAGGAAAACAAAAAAAAATGATTTGTTTGCTTTAGTATTTGCTGTAAGAAAATATCCGAGGCTTTTTAATGTATTTCTTTTAAAACAATAAAAAAAACTAGCAGATATTTTTTTTTCAAACATTAATGTTAAAAAGTTACAATGCCTACTAAAACTCATTAATATTTTTTAAATACTTTTTTTTATGGTTTTCATGCCGTAGTGTTTAACATTAAGCTGACTTAATTCCTAATCACTTGACTGACTTAATTCCTGACTTAATTCCTTGAACTATTTGGTTGGGTATTTCAATAAAATTTCATAAAAAATTCAAGGAGTTTTGCAATTAAATTTTTTAAAATACCATTAATTTGATACCATCATATTGTAGTACTTAAGTTTGCTTATGCCTCAATTTCAGTGTACTTAGAATTAGATTTTAACACACGGGAATACCGTAAATTTGCAGTTCCAAAGTTAAACCGGAAATGCAAAAGCAAAAATATTTCACTTTTTAAATGGTATATTTGAAGCAGTGCTTTTAATTAACAATATAAGTATATTAAAAAAAATGTTCACACTAACTAAAGAAATATTATTTAGTCAGCGAAGGGTTAAAATGCAATTCATTGCAAATCAAAAAAAAAAAATTCTTTTTAAAATAAATGAACACAAAAATAACTCTTTGAGTAAAACATAAAATTAGCAATTTGAATTTACTTACTTCTTTCGTTCCTTCGAAGTATTTTATTCAACTCTCGCCTCACAAATCCACCAATACTTTAAACCATTCAACCGGGCAACATTGCTATTTTTTGTTTGTATGAGAATTGTAATTTTAATTTGAACAGTTAGTCATTCTTTTTCTTATTATTTTTCGTCTCCTTCAAAATATAAGTACTATATATAATATATATACATATATGTATGTATATGTATTGCACATTTTTCAAATAACTATTTTTTGAGCAAGTTTTTCAAAAATTCTTTTTAATTACTTTTATTCAACAAAACTATACTAAGCATAAGCAAACAACCCGAACACACATTGTCCCTTTTTACTTTTTACTTTTAACTTTTAACTTTTTATATTTTTCATTTCTATTCCCACGCACATAACTATTTGACGAACATCATTTGTTAACAAAAAAAAACGGATTGTTTTGAATTAGTTTTTCAGTTGGATCGGCTTGCCGACGTCCGCTATAACGTCGACACACGCACACTAATCGGGTAACAAACAGCAACTAACGTTATTTTAAAAAACGGAACTCAATTGAAGTGAACCGAATGGCAGGACACGGGACTAAGGACTAAACAACATCAACACGCTAAATGTAACAACAAAGGCAACGGTAACAGTAGCTGCGGCGTGGCTAGCGCAAAACTGAGCTGCGCTGCGGTGCAAAGAGGCGACAGACTAAACAGCAGCAGCAGCAGCAGCAGCAGCAGCTGTGGCAAATGTCTTCGGCTCAGCTAACCGCGGCAGCATTTTAGTGCTTTGACGATTTTTACTGCTGCTGCCGCTGCTGCTACTGCTGCTACTGGTGTGCCAATGTTGTTGGTCGTTATTGTTGTAAATAAATGTTGATGTTGCCTGTCTGTCCATGTCGCTTGTTCTTGTGGCTTCTTTGGCAAATTCCATTTTCTGTTTTGGTTTTGTTTTTTGCTATGAATGGGCGCGGATGAAGTGCCCTCCGACGGACGTGAAAACAACAGAATGTAGCACAAAATTTGAAATCATCCAAGTTATGCTGCTGGTAAATGCGGCAGTAAAACATTTTTGTGTTATTGAATTTATATTTTACCTATCGGCAGCAATGTGTTAGTCGAGCGCGCGACACGGCGAGATATGTATGTATGTATGTATGTACGTATCGGTCTAATGTAAGGAAACGAAGAACGGCGGAAACGCGCAGACAACTAAGCGCGATGACGGTTGAACGCGTAGTGCAACTAAACAGTGGCGCTTCCTTTTTCTAACCCAAACAATATTTGCCATTTTCTATAAACGATTCTTTTTGTGCGCTAATGCTCAGCTGACAGTGGATGCTGACTGGCAGCGCAGCGTCGATGTCTACCATGACCATTAAAATAATAACTACGAGCCACGCTACAAACCAACTCCTTCCCAATCCAATTCACTTCACTTCACTCCACTCCACTGTACATACATCCGCACACACACCCTACCAACCAACCAATTCAAATAACCACCACCTTCACAAGCCCTTTAAGCTACGCGTACGCACTCTGCTATCCCCGCGCAAACATCCGACCTTCAGTTTGTCTGCAACATTCATCCAACCGTTCAGTCATCCATCTGCGACACTGCATCCTTTCTCCTTTCACTACTCAACCCAATGCACACGCCTCCGCACACCTGCAAACCCTGTTCACTATTCATACTACTCCACTACTCATATGCGCTCTGCTACAATCAAGCCGTACGCTCACTCACTCACTCACAAAATCGCTCGTTCACTCGCTCGCTCGCTCGCTCATATCGCTTGCGCTAGAAAAAAAGGATGCAAACAAAATAAAAATAATTGAAAATAAAAATAGAAAAAAAAAAAGAAAAACGTGGCAAATAACGAAAGCGCATACGAACGAATGCAGAGCAGTTGAATTAAAAATAACTCGAACTATGCAACAAAAATTGTGTGTGCCGAAAAAGGGAAAAAGTTGGGAAAAAGGCAAAAGCAAAACAAAAACAAAACAAAACAACAAATATAAAAATGAGAGAAAAACGCAAATAAAAACACGAATTCACAAACAACCCCACTAGCGCAGACCAAACAGCGCCCACCCCCCTCCAACTCGCTTACCTAAGGAAAATGCTGCGAGCGCATCCCCTGCGCGCTTTGCCACGCACACCACAGTGAGTTGAGGCGAAAAAAAATTCGCCTTGCGACTGCCACCACGTTCAAAGGGGAAATAACATTAGCTTTTGTTGTAGCCGACGACGAGCCGCGAAAAGGGGAGAGTAAGGACATTTTTTGTTTTTTTTAATTTTGTTTAACTGTAGCTCTGTCAAATGTCTGGCTAGCCGATGAGGAGTCTGGGCGGTCTACAGCCTACTGTAAGCGAGTGGCTTGGAAAGTGTGAGTGCGGCGAAAAGAGTGCGCTATTAAAAATAACCAACCGAAAAAAGGATAATTTTTCTCCTTTCGCTATTTGACTCATTTTTATGGTTTGTCCTTTTTTATTTCCATTTTTTTTTTTTGTTTGGGGTTTTTGTTGTGTTTTTTGTTTCCTTTGATGGCAAGTACTTATTTAACACTCACTCTACATGGCAGGCACTCGCGTGATTCGCTGAGTTAAATGAGGCGGCAGTGCAAAATAGCAATTAATGAGCCTTTTATATTTGTAGCTGTATGTAAAAAACCTCATTTGAAGCCCGAATGAAATATTTTATGTGAACTTAGGATTTTGTGGCTTCGCGATGCTCGTGTGTGTGTGTGTGTGTGTGTTTGAGTGCAGACACTGTGTTACAAGGCCTAGAATAGACCTCGGTATATTCCGCTCACTTCACTTGCACCACATGATTAAGGTAAACTATTTATTCACTACCGATTTGCACTCAAACTACCGAAATGCATTTCGTCGCCACATCTTCGAAGTCAACGGCTACTAGCGTCCAACGTGCGATAGCCGGCGACGTCCAAACACAAACTGAATGTCCAAGATGTTGTCGATCGCCTTGGCAAATCGTTATGGCCTTCAGCATTTAGCACCACACCATAGCCATGGCATTAGCCACAGCATCAAGCACAGCAACAACTCGTCTGTTTCTTTCGAAAGTAGCCAAGAGACTCTCCCTGCAGGCAGACCAGAACCAGACCGACAGGGCGGCAGCAGGTGTCCTATGCCCACTCAGCTCCATACAACCCAAAACGTTTCAAATGAACTATGAAAACAGGGGCAGCAAACAGCAGACAGCAGACGGCAGAATGAACGAATCCAGCAACCAGAAACGAACAAAACAACAACCAAGTTAATATCTACATTACTGCGAAGCAGCGAGAAAATAAGTCCGAGTCGAAGTGATAAGAAAATCGGCAAAGAAGCAGAAAGAAGCATCCACGCACAAGGACATAAAGAAGCGCAACAGACGAAATACGACCAGCAACCGCTCCATTCCCCCATCACACCACTCCACTCCACGGCCCTTCAAATGCACAGCAACAGGAATAGTGCGAGTTGGCGCGTAAAGAGAGCGTGCAAAGTCAGCGTTAGCGGTGGGTCGGCGTTTGGGGTCATTGAGGGGTGACGCGTCGTCGTCATTTTCGACGCCATCAAAACCATTGCAATCAACATTATCGTCGCCATAATCATCAAGGAAAGCACCCACCAGTGGAGCCACGCAGACCGTTAACAACAGCCAGCATGTAGGCAGTGGCATAGACAACAACAATAAAAAGAAAAGAAAAAATAACTTAAGACCAACCGCAATTTTTGGGATTCTGGCAGTGCTCATTTTAGCTCAGCACTCATATCTCGTTGTTGGCAAGATGTCGTCCAAGAGCAACAGCTACGTTAACAATAACGCAGACGACGACGAAGACGTTGGCGAAGGCAAATGCGACGATAGCGCTGCTATTCGCGAGCAAAGAATTTTCCACGTTTCCTTTCGATTTCCTCTCAGCCGGTCTTGGTTTTCGCTTGGTTTTTTTCCCGTTTTTCTGCCCTGATTTTGCTGCCCACAGTAAAAATGTCCTTTGTAAGTTTCTCTTGCGCGCTCATTTGGCGAAACTCTGCTCTTAGCCCGATAAAGAGAATATTTTCTTTGCACATCGGTATAAAAAAGTCAGGACACATAAAGAAAAGAAATCCAAAGTGGGGACAAGCAAAGTTGGGCAGACAGGATGATGAGAACGTGTTTAGTGGCCCATAAGGGCTTCCGGTAGATGAGCAGTTTTTCCATGTGCATTCTTCACATTCCCTTTGCCACAAAATCTGAGCAGTGAGACCGGCAACATGCGACGGTTTACATATTTTCGCGGTCGGTGCGTACATGAAGGCACACGCATACATTTTTACTTAGCTGCTGTTGCAAGCAAAGCAACAAACAACAGCGAGCGCACATGGACCACTCGAGCAGGAAAAATAAAATAGAATAGAAAATCCGCAAATGTGGCATGGGGCGTATGGGGCGTATGTGGCATCATATTTGTAGTTAGTGGGCTTTTAGGCGCTTATGTGCCATGGCATGTATGTGTGTGTGTGTGTGTACTCTTCTGGGAAAAAGTGAAATTAATTTATGTTTTCCTCATTGTATGCACTGTCTTATCATCGCTCGTCGTCGTCGTCTTGTGTGGAGTAGACGGGCGGGCGGGCGTACGGTCGGTCGTTCATCTTTTGGCGTCTTGTCACAAATTCATCCGCTTTGCTTTTATTTTGCTGTTGCTGAGCGTTTCTGTCAACCTTCTTCAGTTCTGAATAGTGCGTCTTACAATCTTTTTGACGGTTTCACTGTTGTTGCATTCTCTTATGGTTGTTGTTGTTGTTGTCGTTTACACAGCAGCTTGACGGTTTGTCTACATTGGAATGAGCGCTCAGTGAAGTGAATCAAATTGTACTAATTAGATGAGAGTTGAATTTTTTTATATTTTTTTTTTGTGAATTGTCGTAAGTTGGAATTATATTAGTTAGCTCTGTATTTATTTTTATTTTTATTTTTCCAGAGCATACTTGTAATTTTCTTGACAATGGAGTAAATCATAGTTCAAAGGTTATCTTCGGGTATGTCCACATAAAGCTACACATCAGAGAAAATTAATAGTTTTATACGTGACACAAGGCATAGAAGGTAGTCCCATTGCCACTCATCGGTACCCAAATTAACTGCCTGACAATAAAATTGTCTCTGGAAGTTGTTTTTATATGCGGATTTTTTTAATTTAAAAAATAAAAATAATTAATTGCTCAAATAGAATGCAAAGCTAAGGTTATTTCAATTCCCAGTTATTTCACATATTCGGGAACAGGGGCTGCTTCCATGCGGGTTTAGAGAGAGTGACTTTCCCAATTATTGCTCCATTACTTTAATAAACCTGGAAATAATCCAAGTTTTACATCGTTAATTTATTTTCGGAGGGAGGCTAAATACACCAAATTTGAGTTTATTTATATGTTGCTTGGAAGAGGCTAACGGAACTTTTGCAAAAATTAATTAAAACTGTTTTTTTTTTTGGGTACGACAATATTCGAACTAGGAATTATAAGCACAAGTGACCTTCATTCAGTTTTACTATTAAATAAGGCAAATTATAGTTTCTTATTGTTCGTATGGGAGAAAACTTGCTGTATTTTCGAACGATTTTCGAAACTTTTTCTTCTTCTGCATTGGTAGAATGCAAATTTACGCCTTCCACGTTGAGAGCAATTGAAAGTGATGTAATAAAAGATATTTAGAAGATGAGAGAGAAAACGAGTAGATTTCAAAAAGCAAAGGAAGAAACTCAGAGGAGGCATTCAAACAACACAAAGAGAACTAACAGCCCGCGGAAGAATATGAATGGATAATTCCACCCCCATACCTTCCAATCAGTAGCGAGAAAGAGGGTCGGAAGTTATATTAGATAAGTCTAGCCGCATGAATTCCTTTCGGACAAAGCCAGGTCAGAACGCCACGAGGATCGAGAATTGTCACTTTGTTAGCGCCAGGAGTACCCTTGCACGCCTATGGTCCACCACCGGCTGGTGGTTGCTTGCATTCTTCATGCCACGTTCTTTACCAAGTGCTCGCTAAGCCAACATGGAGCCCACCTGCGCAATAGGAGTGCGCAGGCGGGCAAAACAGACCTCCAGCCTCCCCCTGCTCGGAGCCTTAAACTCAAGGGTGCGCTGCTGAGCCAGCTCTAGGCAGAATTAACCACTCAATTGTTAAGTCCGATAAGTGTGCCTTTTACTTAGGTCATAGCCTTTATTGCCAAACAACTAGATTTTCCCAATTCTGATGAAGATGGCGATCTTTTATAACCCCGAGTTAAATTAGTTTTGCGGTTATACCAAATTAAGGTATCGTGGTAGATATGCAACTTATTATTCCACTGATGAAAGCGGATTTGATATTCGATTTGATCAAACTAGGCGTGTTGTGAACATTTGGTCAATGTTATGAAGTCATACTGATAAAATCCAATCATCTAATTTACCGAGGGCTCCAGCTTTTCGGACAATACGTTCGATAAGACTTTGGAATTTAGTCTGAAACTGTAGGTAGCCTACTTCCTTACTTCGGAAGCGTGGAATTCTTAGTCGCGCCAAGTGCTCCTTCGGACTCGCGGAAAGTTCTATAGCCCAGGTACGCTGTTTAGTTGAACCGTATTCTCTGAGGAATGAAATTTGGAGCTTGCACTTTTGTGCCATCCCGTTGCTTTCAACTTTTCTGGTCGAACTTTCATTGCCTTAGTTGACCTGCCCATTTGCTGTACAGAGGTGGATGCAGATTTTGGCTGCCACAAGGAGCCGTACACATCTAAAACACTGGATGCATGCCGTTCACCGATCGCAATCCTATCAATTGATTGTATGTTTTTCGATGCGGAGACGGCAACGTAGCCTGGTGAATAGTCTTGCGTTGCAACTTGCCGCTACTGACTGTCATGTTCCCGGTCGCGGTGAAGATGATCAGCATCTGTACGTTGTAGGGGCTTACGTGATAGAGTCTGAATTTTCTGTAGACTGTCGGAGTAGTTACTCTGTACAACAGCCAGAGTGTACATTTGATGTAATATCATTTTTTTTATGCGGATGCCCAAATTTTTTCTTCGCATTTACATTTCGAAATAGAGGGTGATGAAGGCTTGTAAAAAATTACGCAAATTATTGATATCCAAAATCTTTACATCTGTATCAATTTTTTCACTATTCTAATTCTAATTGTATGCCTTAAAAGTACCTAAAAAATTGTTTATGTTACTTATGTGTTGTCCCTTTCTTCTTTCCGCTGAGATCGGCAATCACGATTATTTTGTCGCTATGAGGACACGAGTGTGATCCAGGAGCTCATAAAAGGAGTATTCGGCAAAGTCATCCTTCTCTTCCGTCGGAGTGTTGGTGCAAATCAGCGACACGTCGAAGACTTAGCTTTGCTGCGGATTTGTGCTCCTTCACGTGGCAACTGTAAGTAGATGCCGCAAATCCTGATGTTCTCTTTTTTGGCTTTGTCTTCCCGAGGACATCAACCAGACCTATTCAGGGCCGAATATTTGAGGTAGATGCCCTCAGATTAGAATCCTTAATCCTGATGTTTGCCGTGTTTATTATCAAAATAGTAAATTCTCATCCGAGGTCTCATCTAGTAACCACATACACAGAAATTTGTCAATGCGAACATTGAATACCTCCACGCAACAACAACAATGCCAGTAGAAAGTAGAAAGTTTTCATTTAACTCACACAAAGCGGGTTGTTCTAACTTTTTTGTTCCAGTTTTGTTTCTCGTGTTTTGTTTTTTTCATTATAAGCAGAGCTTACCTTTTAATAAACCAACTCACAAACGAATAGCGCGCGTCTGTGATGCGATTTGAAATTTCGCACAACTACACAAATGCAAATGTCTAAATGTAAATTGATGTGTGCGTGTACGCACTCAAATATGCATCACGCGTGTATGTTTATCACGAAAACTTCATCCACCGTCAAGTCATTACGGTAGTCCTGGCAATGACAGCCCAGTCTGTTACAGCGCCTATTTCCATCCGATCGTCCTATCCCGCATACGCGCGGTTGACATACCACTTTTTCAACTTTTTTTTTTAAATGCCTGTAGTATGGGTATAGTGCTGGTGCTGGTGCGGGGGATTTTTGTTGAGAGTAAGAGACTATGTGCACCTTTTTTTTTGAATTTCTAACGTCAACTTAATATATCATGCTGTTGTTTTTATCAGTTTTCCTTTTATCCCTGACGCGGGTACAACTGACTAATTCGCCTGTGCCTTTTGTTGGGCAACTCTCTATCTCCTTGGTACAAATTCTAATTTTGCCTATATGTACGTATGCAATTTGTGTGTATGTGTGCTTGTATCATCATTGGTACTTGATACGTTCGCGGCAACGCATGTGTCGCATATCGAAAGCGCTCCACGTTACGGATGGTTACTGCTGAGACGGGTAGCGGTGACGACGACGACGACGGCGTCGGAGGTTAGTTGCACCTTCCCATTTGCTGCTGCTGTTTGCTGTTGTTGTTGTGCCTCTAACGGGGTGCTTTATGACACACAAATAGCAGTAAACTCCAACAACAACGACGTACGTATGAGCCGTTCTCCTCTGCGGCCCCAAGCACCCATCTATCTATGTATGTAGATTATTTGTACATGCATGTAGTTGTGAGCCAACAAATTAAAATTGCAAAAATTTTCTAACACCGCCCACTAATGCCGCACCTCATTTGGCGTTGCGTCGACTGCCGCCCTTATCCCCCGTTGGCGCTGTTGTTTTTGTTTTTTTTTGGGGCTTTTGTTCGTAATTGTGAATTGTGGGCGAGTGTGCGTGTGTGTACCGATAGGATGTAACGGCATATATGATCCCCGCCAATTTATGTCCTAATGTACATTTGTATATGTATGTGTGGCTGTGAGTGTGTGTGTGTGTGTGCGTGCAATGGCATGCTTATGTTTGTTTTTGTATTCGCGCTGCTTTCGTGTAATTTTTTAACTAATTTTCTATACAAATTTAGCTCATACTTCTCACTAGCGACTTTCTACTCCAAGTTTTACAACGCGAGTAGCAGCAGCAGGAACAACAGCAACAAAATATTTGGCAGGCATGTGTGATGCTGTTGTTGTTGCTGTTGTTATTGTGGCAGCACTTGCTCACCAGGCAATTCATTTGAATGCTACCTATTCCCGGATCATTCACACACGCCCAAACATATCTCTATCCATACAGATTCATAGGCCAACACACCCATACGTACATACATACATCCATACATACATACATACACACACACATCTGTATGTAAGCACGTGAGGTGAATTTTTTGGGTTCTACTCATTGGCATCGTCGCTTTGTTAGTTGCCACATTTGTGTTTGTACTAAATGTTGTTGGAAAAGCTGCTGTCGCTTGATCCTCTTTTTTGTTGTTTTACACTTGCACTTTTTAATTTTAATTCTTCATTTCAACAGAAAGGGAAGCATAGCGGAAAAATTCGTTAGTATTAGTGTTGGTACGAATATTAGAAAAGTGGAAAGAAAAAAAGAAAGCTAGTGAGATGGCGTAGTAGAACCGCTAAGGGTGCGCAATTATGGAAGCCAAAGGCAAATTAATATCACCTTATAAATAACTAAAACTAGCTAAGTTAGGCCACTCAGATTCTGCGATGATATTTAAAATAATAATGTACTTAGTTGTAGCCAAGGTTGGAAGGAGTCGGGAGTCGGGAAGGAGTTGGGTTTTGAAGCTGTGTTCCTCGTAAGCCATTCCAAAGGCTTGAAAATATCGACAACTGAAGCCGCTAAGTACCTTAGAAATTCCAGTCACTTTTCATTCAATTCAAAGTTGAAGTTAATGTAGACGAGACGAGAAGACTGATAGAGGTTTTACTAAAACTAACGCGAAAACTATTATAAATTTATTTTAACAAAAATCTACTCTTAGCCTAAGGCAAACGAAACAAAAGCTTTCCTCGCAGAATATAGATATTTTCATTGATCCAATGAAATTGACATTGAAAAAATCGGACTTCAAAGATCAGAACACACTTAACTCAAATACATGTTCAAAACCAATTAGCCTGTGCAAGGCAGAATTTGGACCGTGATTGGAACTAAGCGATTCTTGCGGAATAATCAGTTTCATTTTTTGGAACTACTGGCCGACTGCCTGGGTTAGTAAAAGTACTAAAAATATTCAGTGGTCTGTTAAAAACCCTACCAAGGCTCATGCCCATAGATGTTCTTCTGAAAAAGGATTCGGTAATTTGAATGTCTTAATCGCAATCTCGACGCGTCAAAACTTTATGGACCGAATACAAATTGGTTCGGGAATGAAGAAGCGACTTTTCTCGAAATCTGAAACGCATTCAAGATCTTTACACAGAGAGAGCAGAACGCCGAGTATAGTTACGATATCAGGAATCTTTATTCTGGCACTTCGAAACTACCTCCCACATAGCCAGTAGTCATGGTAGAAGTTTCATATATTCCTCCGAAATCCGCAAAAAGTGTTGAGCTGGTCGCTCGTCGGCTGTAAGCGAAAGAGGGCCAACACATGGCACAAGTGGCCATACACACTACAGCACCACAATAGTATTCCAAATGTTTTTTGCTTATTAAATAAATAAGGTACTGAAGCACCAATAAAAAAAAACCATAATTAGAAAACCCATCATATTTTGGTTGGATAACCTTGCTCCCAAATGCTTCGCGATTCAAATACGACACATCACTTTGACTTTTTGTGCTTAAACTAATTTACATTTACATTTACATTCACATTTACATTTACATATATAAACAACCCATACTAAATAGTAGTAGAAAAAAGAAAATGAAATTGAAATGAAATTTTTTAAATAAAAAAAATGTGAACGATTTTTTTTGTTTGCCTAGAAAAGGATTCAACGCTCGTTTGTGTACCTTTTTCGACAGAGTCCAGTAACGATAAAAAAAAATCGTTCCCCATGCACATACAGACTACATAGACTACACAAAGTTGCCGGCAAGAAAGTGCAGCAGTGTAGATTTACTCAGCGGCAACTGGTTGCAGTCAAATTGGTTTTCAACTACATTACCCTAGGCCGCTACCGAAATAGTCGAAATGTCAAAGTTCTTTGAATACCTCCACCGTGAATTACTATAAATTACTTAAGGCAAACTTGTGACCCTGGCCGATAGAGTAAATCATAGCGTTGTCAAAAAAAAAACGTATCTTGTTTGAAACATGGGTTATTTGAGTCGATATTTTAAAAATTAATAAAAATAATTTTATTATTTTACTTTCGAATCTTCGGTAATTTTCTTTTACTTATTATTTTTGATTTCCCTTTTTGCTGATGTTTTTATTGGGTTTTTTGCTCTACACAATATCCATTAAGCAATTTATGTTTTATTTATCTCTAAATGTTACCAGAAAACTTTTATTTATTTTATTAGAAACAGAAACAGACTCCAACCCACACCTTCAGAATAGTAAGATAACGGCCATCACATGACACCAAGTCTCATCTTGTGCGAGTACTCCTAGAGTAACTGCTATTGTAGAGAAAATATATCCGTACAAAAAAATTCGCAAACCCATAAATATCGAACTAAAAAGACTCGATACCCAAAATATCAATACCAAAAAAAAAAAAGTAGATCAGTCACAATTTCTTATCTGTTACCTGTTTTTCCTTTGGAATGACCAATTGGGTGTTAAGCTTACCATGTGCAATTTGACGGTTAAATTTTTTAAAATGTGTACCCTCTCCGCTCCATCATTTAATTTTTTATGTGACTAACAAATATTGGCTCTCTTATGCACCCAATATGGCACTTGAAACCTAAGTTGACAGTACAGGACACACCTCGCCAAAAATTGGAATGGGATTAGCTTACCTTGATGTGGGCCTTGAGTTCTCTCATGCTGTTTTCATTCCACGTGATTGCCATATCCAAATATTCTTTTGTAAATAATTTTTCTACGCGAATTTCATACGATTTTGGGGTTTGAGAAATTGGTTAAAAAAATATCGTTTTTGCAAATATAGAGAAAAAATATGGGTATCGAATGGCAACATTATCGGTATGATATAGCGTCATATCGAAATTCATATCCTAACACAAATTTGTAGCAGGTTTTTGCTTGCAGAGTGACAAATGATTCTCGTTGCATTACCTTGGACTATCGCCCAACCAGCCTGTGCATTACCAAGTAATTATTCAGTATCAATTTTAAAAGGATTAAAATGAAATATTCAGTACTTGCAGTCCCAGCATTAAACCACCTTCAGTGCAAATATAAATCGAAATAGTGATAGCCAAAATAAGGTCGATTTTGAAATTAGTTGTCCAATTAAAATTATGCCATAAATCTACTACTAAATTCAAAGCCGACTTCATTTGAGTTTGAACTGCAACTAAAAAATATTGAATTCACTCTAAGTATATGTGAAATTTCGAAGCTGTTGGTTCTTGCAGGGATCTATGGATTTCGTATTTATGTAACAGATTAAAAAAAAAATCGCACTAGGAGTGAATTGGAAGCAAATGTGCTTAGCATGTTTGTCTACGTTTACATTCATACATACATACATACACACACATATTTGGAACATACATATATACAAATGGAGATATGTATTCAAAAATATATTCGACGCTAGTTGTGCGTTGGTTTGTGCTAATACAATATTAAAATAATGAAAGTCACTCAATTATACAGACGTCGCCTGTTATGTGCATATAGGATCGGAAAACGAAAAAAAAATATAGGTAGGTAGATAAAGCGGGGCATACACAATATTTAAAAATGGGCGAAAGCGCTTGAAATACTTTTCGGCCATGCCATTTCCCTATTTAGGCAACGCTTACACATCCTCATACATTTGTAGTACCTATGACGAAGTATTTCCATTCATATGTATTAATATAAATGTACATACTTATATCCATTTCGCCGCCGTTCACGTGTATGAGTGTGTGTGTGTGTGTTTAGGTCTTCATAAATATATATATGCGAATAATTTCAATGACCCACACTAAATTTACCAGATTTTTATGTGTTGTACAAATTCCGCGCGTACGAGTTGACAACGGCCATTCAAAAAAAAAAAAAGGAGAAATATATATGTAGATCTATGTGGTTTCATATATAAGTATATAGATATAATTTCCCAATACAGGCTCATAAGCTAGACGGAGGAACGACGACGAGTCTGCTATGTAAATTATGGCTAACTTAGCATTTGCGTTTCATTTAGGACTCGACGTAATTAAGAAACATTAGTCAAGGTGTTTAAAAATTTGTCATATTTACTTATTACTTTTAATAACACTGTGGAACAAATTCAGGTTCTTCAAAACCCACACAATTTTAATTGTTGCACAGGTCTCTAGCAATAATTTGGCCTTAACAGATCGAAAAAAATATCAATTAGTGGACGAGTTATAGCCAAAAACAATATAAACAATTTGCTGAAAATCGGCATTTGACTGGAAAGTTCGAAGGTCGATTAAAAAAAAATTCGAAATATAAACAAACGCCGCGATACGGGTACTCTAATTTAGCCTCTATTTTCATCCCTTACTCTCAGAATCGCCCTAACTTTTGCTAACCTGAATTTGTTCCACAGTGTAACAGGCGCAGATCCACTTCGTTCTAAATAATACAAACATTATCTAAATTGTGTTCTTTTTTAAATAGAGGTAACTCCAAAAAATTTTTATATTAATTAATAGCAAATATCAGGCGTACTTTATTTTGTTTTACTAAACATTTCAGAAAAAATTGTGAATTCCTTCAAAAATAGATATTTTTATAAATAAAAGTAGGCTTTGAAAATATTTTTAACAAAAGCTTGTCTCAGATATTAAAATAGTTTTAATTTAAATAGTATAAAAGGACTGCTTAAAAATATTTTAATATTTAACCAACGAATTCATAATATTGAGATTTTCGAAACGAAGTGGATTGTTTTATTTGAAACAAAACAAAAGGGATGAGAAAGTACCTTTTTAATTGCTATAAGCAGGGACCGAAAATAATCGTTATTATGATGTCTTCGAATTAAAAAAATCACTGGGAAGATTTTTTGTTTTGTTCAATTTTTAATTTTTCGGTCAAGTCTGATCGTTATATTTTAATTTTTATTTTTTCGATCAAGTTTGATCGTTATATTTTAATTTTTATTTTTTCGATCAAGATATATTCATTATTCTTGGATGTAAATTTTTCCGATTATACAATATTTTATCGATATTTTGTGATCTTTGTTTTTTCGATCAATAAACATAAATCGTAATGTTAGTGTTGTTGCTATTATTGTCATCGTTGACAAATTCTTTTCTGTTTATTATCGTCAAAAATTTTAAATCCAAGAATATCGATTATTTTTCATCGAAATAATAAAAACCACAAATAATGACTAAATCGTGATTTTATTTTACACAAATTATAAACGTTACACTCCCAGATTAGAAATCTAAATCGGTCAAGTTTTGGCTGCATTATTGAAGTTTTTCGTAAATTATTCTTCAAAAAAAGATCAGAAATATCAACAAAAATCTCATTATTATCACTCTGTAGCAAGTTTTTAAATGGTTTTATGCCACCTTTCAAAACGAAACTGTTTTATTATTTGAGGTGATTTATTTGAAATTTTTTAACTATTTTTATTTATAAAAAAACTAAATTTTTCGATGTATTTTCAAGTCGGCCCAGCTCAGGTAAATTTTAATACTTTTCGGAAATATTAAAATAACAGAATTTTATAATTCCTTTGGCTTTGGAAAAACAGGTTATATTTTCTTTTGTATGCATCCTAATGTATATAGCTGAAAAATTTGCAAATATTATATTTCAGTACTCGATTCTAGCGAAAGACGTGTTACCCCGCTCGTTACATTTAGTATACTGCTATGGATACTCTATGTTCATTCCTATCTGTTAAAAAAATCGAGTGCTGCAAGAAAGACAATGGAAATAGTTTAAATACTCATATTGAACATATAATTTGGTATCTAATAGGCAAAACAGGTGACAACCTTAATCCGCATTAACCCATGAATTATCCCCATTTGCGGAGCCGTGAAAAAAAATTTAATAATCTGTTAGTAATTAATCAAAAGCAGTTAGCAATTAATTGCAATTAATCATAAGAAATTAACCGATTAACCGTTCGTTTCAATCAAGATCTAATAAAAGTGGAGAACCATTTAAAAAGTTATTAAATTTTTTTGTATTTGTTACTTGTGCCTTAAGCTTCTAAACCAATTTAACCCCTAATTTTTCTAAGACACATATATTATATTTTAAATTTTGTTGAGATATTTTTTGGAAAAGCAACATAATAATGTGGACATAAGTCTACATCTACTCTTATTAATATTTTATGAGATTTGTAAAAATTAATTTTTAATGAAGGAATTTAAGAATAACAGTTCGATGTAGGTCTATTTCGTTTTTCCGTAGCGGTAGCACCAGCTTTGAACACGACATTTGTACCAGTGTTGGGTATTCCTCATTTGTTTTTATGTTTTTTTTTTAAAAAACAGAATTTTCAGTTTTACAACTTATAAAAATCGAGTACAATAAAGTGTGAGTTTCAATATTATTGAGTGGTTAGAGAGCAGACTTTTAAATAAGTAATTTCGATTCACACCCTATTGAGTGAGTAAAGCGGTAAATTTTTGTTGGTGCGTTTTCGGTTATCTTGAAAAATTAACGGGTTTTTCTATTAATCGTGCCATCACTAATGCTTGTTTCGCATTCAACACAACAACACCTCATTGTACTCACTAATGCAAATTAGCTCTGTTCGTCTGTGGCGCCTTTTAGTTAAATTTTCGGTGTTAATATTTTCAGATGTATTGCTAAATAAAACAAAATAATTAAGCAACTCACTTGATATCTATACTGAATAGTGCAAAACTCCATTGGTTTAGTTTCATTTAAAAAGCGATTTAGTCCCGAAATGTTCTACTCCAGTTGCTTTAGTAACATCTCCGATTTTCATACAACTACATTCGTTTTTGGGAAGCAACGCCTCATTTTCATATTTCATTGTACATTCAAATATTTCATAAAGAGGTGGTGGTGATGCGAAAAATACGAAACACACGAAACATAGTCATAGTCTAAAAGTCATTTAATGGAATTGCATAGCGAAATACTAATCATTTGGCAGGCGCAATATATATTGCGCCAAGCACATGCCATTAATTCCTTTAAATGTTGTAAAAAAAAATAATCTAAAAAGCTCTAAAATGCATACATACATTAAATGTCCCTTTCGCTGTTTTCAAAATACCAATACACATACACGTGCGTACAATCTGTATGCACATACAATACATAAATATAATGAATTTTGTTGACGCGCACTAAAAGAGCAGACAGACTCGAAAAAATATAAAATGAAAGTTACAAAACGGGAAACGAGCAACATTTACATGCCGCCAAACGTGTTGGGGGGGGAGGGTGGGGCACATCACAAGTTGGTTAGTGCGCGAATTGCCGCCAAAGACTCATTGCCGTGCGGCACAAATGCGCTATTTTGCACAACATATAGCGCTCGTAAAAAATAAATACAATATATCTACAAAAATGCCAGCAACCTCAGTCACCACTTTAAGCGCTCCCATTTTCCCACTCCTACCATTCTCCCAACTCGCTACCACCATACGCGTACACTACGACCGCCAATACGCTAGTGTAGTTCTACCTTTTGCCTAAACTTGCACACTTTCCACCGTTACCTAACTCTACGCCAAACTTGCGCGCTTACGCACCTTCTGAGCCCCCCTCTCTATCTTTGGGTTGGAGAAAAAACTTGCTCACTGCGTTGTTATCCTGTGTGTTTTCTGTAGCCTTGCCTCATATGCGCGCGTAATTCTAAAAAATTAATGTCTCCCTGTAATTTCAGCAAAGCAGAGCAACTACTAAGCTGCGATTCCCCACCCAGCGCTCCACTATACTGCCAGAATTGCCAACACATTTCAAGTGCCTCATGCCGCTAATGTCGTCGACTAAAACATCCTGCAACCTTCACTTTCCTCTTGCAATTATTATTTGTTGTTACTACTGCGAAACACAGCACCAACTTTTTTTTTTGCCATAGCTGTTGCAGTTGCTGTTGCTTGAATGTTATAGAAAAATATATAACAAAAAAAAAACACCCATAAAATAAAATATAATTTCTTTCTTGCGCGCCGCAACGCACACTTTTTCCTGGCACGACGACGACGACGACGACGACGACGACGCCGACGGCAGCTCTTCTAATGCTCATCTCTTTCTAACTCGGCAAATTCAAAGTCAGTGTGTCGCGTTGTAGCCTCGCTGATGAGAACTGCGTCAGGAACGGTAAATCGCTTACAGAGTCCTTTGCGAAAAGCGAGTCTAACGGTGCCAACAAACAACCAAGGCCAGAGCGCGGAATGCGGCGGACGCGGTTTGATTACTACTTTTATTGCCAGCAAATGCTCTCTAAGGTAGTTGCTTCTCATCAGTAGTTGCGACGCGGGCAGCAAAGTCAAGCGCCAAACGCGAATTGCACTGAGGTGAGTTGATTTTTTACGAACTTAAAATTTGGTGGGTGGTTGGCCGTCTGCCTGCCCGCGGTTCTTTTACCTCGCACCGTTTTTCACTACACATTTTTAAAAGTTTTTTGCTGCTATTGCTCTTGTATCGTCATCGACGCTCCTGTTTTTGTTGTAGCTTTGTGCGAAAAACGCGAACGATTTTCAAGGGTGGTTTATGATGTGCGCGAAGTTTTCCTTTGCCTTCGTGCTAGGACGCGCCGTGCCGTGTTGTGCCGCGCTTGCCGCCCTTCGCGTGTGCTCCACTTGAATTTGTTTTGCTTTGCTGCCTTCTACTTGTACTTTGGCTTTCACTTTGCCTTTGCCTCAACCATGCGCGTGTGTGTTTGCGTGTAGATTTCCTTTGCTTTGCCTAGCAAAACTTTTACTTTAGCCTTGTTGTTGTTGTTGCTTCAGCTGTTATTGTATAGTATTTTGAATTCCTCCTCTTACACTTGCCGCTCATTTCATCATCTTGCTAGCTGGCTCTCAATATTTTTTTAACTACGTGTTCACAGTTAAAAAATCTCATCTTATTTTTTAAGCTCGTACTTGTTTTTGTAATGGTTTAGGCATATCGCGTTTGTTGTATGTAGTTATTGTCACAGTGCGTCTGGGCACACGGAGAAAATTTCAAACTTTGATAAATGGCATATATTCTATATTTTTGGAAAGGAAAGGTGAGAATGAAAAATTAGATTTAAAAAAATTTTATTTCAATACAAGGCCTGCTAACGATAACGAAGTAGAGCATTTCAGGAGTTAAAAGCCATTCCAAAAGATCTTCCTGAGAGTCGAGATCTTTTCTTTTCTAAATTCCCTTATCCTTTTGTTTTAATTTATGGAGTGCCATAAACTGAAGGCCTTCTGCATTTGCTACCTATAGAAGAGGTTCCAGAAGGGCGTTTGTAGAACGTACAACGAAAGGCATTCTTACTTTGCAACCTACTGAAAAATTTCTAAAAGGGCACATCCTACAAGGCCTTATGTAGCAGTTCTTATAAAACTCCTTTTTTATTAAAAAAAAAAAAAAATCATACACACTATTTGATCTATCCTTCAAGAATCGCTTAACTTAAGAAGTCCTCCATAAATTATCTTCTTAGAAGTCATTGTTTTGCCCTTTCGACCTTTACGCCTACAGAACCAACGCGTACAAAGTAAGCAAAAAGTCTGGTTCCCTTTAATCGTTTCAAAAAGGTTATGGAGAAATATTTTTTGGAGGATTGCCAAAATGAGTCTCAGACAAAACACGTCTGTGATCGAACATGTACCCTTTTTTTACTTTACTTCCTGATTTTTTATATTTTTCACAGCGTATTATTTATTTTAAATGTTTTACATATTCTTCTTGGTTGGTTTTGAGCCTCGCTACTTCCAATGCCTTCCATCGCTTTGACTCAGCAGACATTGCTTTTTGTTTGTATTATTATTGTTGCTATTATACTGACTCCTGTTGAAAAGTCAGGAGATGGCAAACTGTTTGCTTTTCTTAAGTTTTTTTTTAATATCTTAGCAGCTGTAATTGTGTGGTTACTCTCGGAATAGTAATAGAAAATTTAAAAAAAAACCTGATGTCTTTGACATCAGTGATGCCGACGCTCAATAAGAATAAGTGTTTTTGCTCAAATTTTTACCTTAAATAATTAAACTAAACTTAAATCGAACAAGTAAAAATATTAAATTATTCTCTAATCTATAATCCTCGATAGTTATTTTTATTTTTATTATTTAGTTTTTTTTTTTACATTCCAAACGTGCCAACTGATAACTCAGTTATAATATGGAAAGAGAGAGAGAGATAGAGACGGCAATTATTTGCATTTCTTGAGTAAAATCAAATTCTCCCGGACGTCTACGTCTCTGTCTACACAAACTTTCTACGTTGGTGACTCTTCACTTACGTGGCACTCGGGTAAGAAAGGTCGCGCCCAATTTCAAGTTCTCCGTTTTTACATCGGTGCATAACCACAGCCTTAGACCTTCAATTAGAAACTTTTGAACTCACATCGCATTAGTTTCTTTTAGATATTCCGCAATTTAAAAATGCCTTAGCTTTCTGTGATATATCGAAATCGGTTCTCGATGAATTTATCTAAAATTATCTAAAAAATTACCAAGAGTAAAAAAAGTAAAAAGCCATTTGGCGATCCCTGCAGCCAGCAATTGGAGCAGCCACAACGGCATTAGCATCACAAACAATAACAACAACAACAACAACAACTACTACTACTACAACCTGCCGTATGCATTCAAAAATTGTTTAGAGAGTTTTCACTGAATAGATGAACTCAAACCAGATAGTCTGCAGACCTCCATCCACGGCCAATACAAGCAGCATAAACACAAAACAGAAAAAAGCGAACGTGTCGAGGGTTGATTTCTTACGGTGCTCCCCGCTTCACAATTCATCTAAGCTCTTTTATTTTCAATTCTTTTACTTTCATTCTTTACATTACATGTTCTCCTTTTTTTCGTATTAACAAAATTTTTTTACAATAAATGCGAACGTAGATAATAGTGGTGGTTGTTGTTGTAAGTGAATGCTAAGCGAGAGTATTCAAATGTGCACAGATGAAGTGCTTGTAAATAGATTGTTTGCATGTGTGCGTACACACACACACACACAAACACACACACATATGTACATACATACATTAGTGGGAATACGTTTGTGTGGGTGGTATCGTACGCTGACAATGTTGCGAAAAGCAGAGCAATCAAAGGTATCTGTGTTCTCGTTGAACGGCACAACTTGTCTTCATTTCAATGTTGTTTCATTCGATTTCGTGGATCGTAGACTTTTTGTTTGTTTTGTGTGCGTAAGGGGATCCGCAGGAACCCTGCAACATTGAGGCTATTTATCGATCAGCGGACGATCAGGAAACTATCACAATCTTCTAACCTCAAACGATAGACTACTTTACGATAAATATTTGTGAATAATAGTATTCTAAGCAAAAATTATAATTAATACATTCATGTACATTGCCAAACCTGCGAATGTATTTCCGCCATGAAAAAACTTCTCACAAAAATCTTTTACCCTCACAAACTGTTGGAGTTGTTCGGTCAACTATCGGAAATTATTCTTATTATTTATCCTTATGACTGCAACTAAAAGTAGCCGAGTGTGTAGCGTGTGCTCGCTTCATTCGGTGGATCTCGGGTTCGAATCCCTTGGCCGGAGCAAGTAACATCTAAATTTATAGAGAAAGGGTTTTCTTACAGCGGTCGCCCCTCGGCAGGCAATGGCAAACCTCCGTGTGTATTTCTGCAATGAAAAACCTTCTCACAAAGATCAACCGCAGTCGGCGTAAAACTGTAGGCCCCTCAATTTGTGTTACATCAAGACGCTCACCACAAATTGTAGGAGAAGTTCGACCAAACATCAAGTTATGATGTAAGCGCCAAATTATTACTATTACGAAAAGTAATTACCGTGCACTCATACAATTTGTGTGCGTTCGGGTTCTCAAAAGCAGGAAACATGGGATGAAATCGACACTAAAGGAATTTTAGAAAAATAAACTTATTTTATGTAGCGCGTTGGTAGGAAAATAACTGGCTGCACAGAAGTAACTGTTTCTCATATATTTCTAATGCGTAACATATTCTGTAGTGTAAAAAGTAGTTTTCAAATGGCACAAATCGAAAATAATAAGTATTTTGATTTTTTCGAATAAAAAAATTATCGTTCGAAATAAAGCTCGAATATTTCGATCTAATCCATACTGCACATGCTATGCAAATTTGAATTAATTTCTATTTGGAAGATCTTTTGTTTAAAATGATTACATAATTGATATTGGGTGATTTTTGTTTTTCCGATCAAGCTTGATCGTTAATTTTAAAATTTTGTTTTTTCGATAAAAAATAATTGTTATTTTGGATTTAAATTTTGTCAATCATATTTTATCGATATTTTGTAATTTTTGTTTTTCGATTATCTATATATAAATACGGTAAGGAAAAACACGTTGTTATCCCTTTTTGAAGGGGAACCCCAACACGTATTACGGTCAAACCTATATCAAAATGTTCGTATTGAACGTGTGGTTTGCAGAATCGTATACGTTTTTTGTTTACATCGCACAGGTGGGAAATATTAGATAAAAACCGAGGTATTCTGTACATTGTTCGCATAGCGCTTAAGTATGACATGCTGTGTGTGCGCACCAGAGAACGACTTGCGTTGAGCGCAAAAACGCTCATACACAAACATAAGCCGAATTATCAACGCATTCCGCTCAAGCCAACGTGCGCATATGGTGAGTTAAAATCATTCAACTGTGGTAAATTTGTTTTGCCAGCTGAGTTTTTTATGCTCATGCTCAAACCGCTCACCTTGGGCTTCCGCTCATCCGGCTCAACAATGAACGTGTTGAATAAAAATAAAAATCAAATGAGCACACTCAACACCAGTGCTTATCAGAATTGCTATTTCCAAACACGCGTGTTTGCTTTGCCTCGGCACTGCTTGCACACGCATAGTGTAAGCAATGTACTCAAGTATGAATAAACTCATTGAGTTTGATTATGTGCGCAGCCAGCAGCCAGCAGCGCTGTCTCGCCAGCAGGGGCTGAGTTTATTCAATGCTTAGCTTAGTAGAGTGAGCAAACGTGAGCAAACATTTCGTAGCAGAGACTGTACGTTGACACGATTGACGCGTTCGTCAGCATGAGCTGAATTTCAGTCAACGCTATGTTTTGCTCAGTGACTGGAAGTGAGTAATAATTTTAGCGACTGAGCCAACTCAAGGAAATAGTGAGTTTTGCAGTTCTCTGGTGCGCACACATGTATGCTCGCTACAAATCGGGTAAGCTGATTTCGGTCACGTGGTATGTGATGCTACTCACACATGTTTTGTTAGGCATATTCAGTGTGTGTGGCAAGCGGAGCAGTTGTGTTCTTATCATTTATTTAACTATTTCAAGGGCAAACTAATCTGAGCTGTGTGCTTTCATTTCTGTTATTTCGATTGTAAGTTGAGAAAATTAATCATTTTTTTTGTTGAAATTTACCAAATAAAATACACGAATGTGAATAAAATTAATTCATTGCGAATTCAGGTGTATTTGAAAGGTTATTTCGCTGCATTAATTTGTGTTCGAGTTCTTCATTCGACAACTGTATTTTCCACGCAACAGTTTTGCGACGCAATTTACCGAGTGTTGTCTCATTGACCGTAAGTTTTTCGAGCATTTCTGTACATTTTTGTGTTGTTTTATTTGACTATTTTGAATATAATTCAACAATAATGTGCCTTTTTAAAAAATAATCAGCTTTTTATATTGAAGAAATAATTATTTATATCATTCATTTTTGTGTTTTTGTGCTAAAAACACTGTTGAATTATTAATTAAATCGTCAAATTGTGTTAAAAAAATAGTTTTTATTTCCAAAAATTAAAATCCCCTTTTCTTTATCTTCCTAATAAAGTAAAAATGCCCAGACGGAGAACATTGACTGGTCGTACTGATGGACAAGTCCAAAGAAATGCTATGCGTAGCCGTCGTAGTAGGGAAAACAATGTAGTTTCCAAACGTAACTCTCGCCGAAACTCAACAAATTCAAGTACAAATAATGAACAGGCAAACATTCTGATACATACTTATAATACTCGGCGAAGGGGTAGGAATGCGAATATAAATGAGGGTTCAAATGGAACTGTGCAGCAGGAACTGCCCAATCCCCTTATTCCTTCCTTTAAATGTGCTCTCAATGAACTTCCAAAAATTTTTTTAACTTTTGATTTGGGAGCATTCGATTTGAAGTGCCAATTTTGTAATTCGTTGAATTTCGAAGCCGAAATTACGAGTGGCCATCGGAATAAGTTTTCACTTTGTTGCCATAAGGGCAAAGTTTCTCTACTCAGTTTGAGTAATAATCAATTTTTTAAGAATTTATACGATAACTACAACACCGTTGATTCCAAAAATTATTTCGAGAATATACGATCGTACAATTCTTCTTTTGCAATGGTTAGTTGCGAATGTAATATTGATATTCCATTCACTGCTGGGGTTTATCATTTTAAAATTCATGATGCATTTTATCACCGCATTGGACCATTGACTTTACAGTATGGTCGTGCGCCGACTTATGCCCAATTATACTTTTATGATACGGATACTGCAATCAATCATAGGATGGGTATTCGGAGTAACAGTAAATGTTTGCGATCAGTAATGAATGCAATTGCTGATGAATTGAATAGGTCGAATCCTTTCATTCGTTCGTTCGTAACAATGAGAGATCATTGTGCAGCGAATCCGTCGAAAGAAATATCAATGGTAATGAAGGTCAATCATGAATTGGATCTACGTACATTCAATGAACCGACCACGACTGATGTTGCTGTCATATTTACTTCAACGGATGGGGAGCCACCTTTTGATAGGAAAATGATTGCATTTTCGAAAACCAATTCGGTTACTCGGAAAGTGTCAATATTGGATTCTTCACTCGATCCATTAGCATATCCTCTTCTATTTCCTAACGGTGATCCAGGTTGGCATACAAACATGGTTCATCATCCAAACAGGACGAATGCAGCAACCAACAGTCGCAATAAATTGACAATGTTGCAATATGTTTCTTATCGCTTGGCAATTCGAGATCATTTTAGTATGCTCCACCACTCTCAAAAATTATTTTTACAGTGGTTAGTTGATAATTATGTTAGGATTGAGAGTTCAAGATTGCATTTTTTGCGCAATCATCAAGCCAATTTAAGGTCTGATTTGTATAACAATCTCACAGATTATTTGAATAATCCACAGGATGTTACTTCTGTTGGTCGTGCCATTATTTTGCCTTCATCATTTCAAGGTTCACCAAGAAATATGTACCAGAATTATTTAGATGCAATGATAATTGTAATGGAACATGGGAAGCCAAGTTTATTTATAACCATGACATGCAACCCCAATTGGCCAGAGATTAAAAATAACTTGGGGCATGAAAGTGCAAATTTTAGGCCTGATTTGATTGTTAGAGTTTTTAAAGCTAAACTTAATGAGCTCATCGATTTAATTTTGAAAAAGGAAATATTTGGCAAAGTCGCGGCGCTTATTTACACAATTGAATTTCAAAAGCGTGGTTTGCCACATGCCCACATATTGATAACTTTGGTCGAACGTGATACAATTTCTTTGAATGCAGTCGATATGGTAGTTCATGCAGAATTACCCGACGTTAATTTGCATCCGGATCTTTTTCAGTATGTAAAAAGTCACATGATACACGGTCCATGTGGGACTTTGAATCCGCAATCAGTGTGTATGAAGGATGGTAAATGCACCAAAGAGTTTCCAAAACCTTTCATTGCGGAGACATGTGAATCGGCTACCGGTTATCCACTTTACAGAAGGCGAAATAATGGTGTCACTGCCGAAGTACGTGGCCGTACCGTTGATAATTCATTTGTTGTGCCTTACAATCCATATTTATTGGCCAAATTCAATTGTCATATCAATGTGGAAGTTTGTACCACAATTAAAAGCGTCAAATATATATACAAATATGTATATAAGGGCTATGATAGCGCCCGGGTTCAGCTTGGTGATGTAAATACCGACAATCCAATTCATGATGAATTAACAAAATTTGTTAGTGGTCGATATGTTGGATCCACCGAAGCTGCTTGGAGGATTTTTGAGTACAGAATGCATTTTCAAACTCATACAATCATTCGGTTGGATATCCATTTGCCAAATCGTCAAAATGTCATTTTTAGAGAAGGTCAGGAGCAGAATGCACTCGAAAATGTTAGGAATTCAAAGTTATTAGCTTTTTTCCAGCTCAACATAGATGATGCTGATGCCAATCAGTACCTATATACGCAAATACCAAATTATTATGTTTGGGACAACGGAAATAAGAAGTGGACAAAGAGGCAACGAGGTGGCGATAAAACTATTGCAAGAATGTATGTTATATCGCCAAGAGAAATTGAACTTTTCCATTTGAGAATTCTATTGCTCCATGTAAAAAGTCCAAAATCGTTTATGGATTTAAAAACTCATTTGGGTATTGTTCACGATTCATTTCTTGAAGCATGTCGAGCAAGAGGTTTGACATCAAACGATAAGGAATGGGAGGATTGCATCACTGAAGCCATTGGTTTTGCAACACCAAAAAGAATAAGAGAACTCTTTTCTTTTATTTGTGCGTTCAATTCTGTCAATAATGCACTAGCGTTGTGGAATAAATTCAAGGATGATATGTCAGAAGATTTTATATCCGATAAAAACAATGCCCTGATTGTTGAAAATGGACATAATCGCGCATTAATAGAGATTGAGGAAATCTTATCCTCTCATAGTTTGAATTGCTGTAATTTTAGATTGCCTACTCCGCGCGCAATGCCTCAGATAGATGCTGATGGCTATGATGAATTTGAAGAACAATTCCTATTCGATGAAATGTATAATAATGCCAATTATGAGCAAAAAGAAGTTATTGATAGAGTTATAAGACAGGTAAGATTTAAAGATACTGGTTCGAATGTAATATGTCTTCAAGCCCATGCTGGTTGTGGGAAAACATTTGTTCAAAGTGCGATAATTCATAGAATGAATGCTCTAAATCTTCGTTTTATTGCTACTGCTTTTAGTGGTATAGCGTCCACATTGTTGATAAACGGCAGAACACTTCATAATGTGTTTAAACTGCCTATTCCAATTTTAGAAAATTCAACCGCTAATGTAACTGCCAATAGTAGTCAAGGGAGATACATTTCCGGTGCATCATTGATTATAATCGATGAAATATCTATGTGCCCCAAAGATGCATTAAGAACAATTGATAAATTATTGCGCGATTTAGCCCCTGCTGAGGATAAGAATACATTATTTGGTGGAAAAACACTTTTGCTCTGCGGAGATTTTAGGCAAATTTTGCCTGTTGTTGTTCATGGCACCAGAAGTGCATTAATCGAAAATTCAATTGTTAATTGGATTGAGTATCGTAATTTTCATCATTGCACTTTGCATCAAAATATGAGAGCGTTGCCTGACGAAGTAGAATTCATTCAATTTTTGAAAAATTTAGGAGATGGTACTCTCCCTACATTTCCACAATTTGGTGAAGATATAATTCAAATTCCTGCCAATTTGATTGGTAATGTGAATGATATCATTCAAGATGTTTATGGAAACGTCGCAGAAACTGTTTTAACGGATGCAGTGCTGAAGTCCGCAATTTTAGCTCCAAAAAATGATGATTGCTATCTATTGAATGATGATATTCTAAAAAGAATGCATGGCGAAACAAAAAATTATTTAAGTTTCGACAAACTCATTGAAGACGATGGCATAAGTGTCAATGATTTTCCCATTGAATTTTTGAATTCATTACAAGTTAGTGGAATGCCGCCTCACAAATTGGAATTGAAAGTCAATGCAATTATAATGCTCATTCGTAATTTAAGTACAAGAGATTCTTTAGTCAATGGTACTCGCATGAGAGTAAAGGTCATGCATCGTAACTCACTTGATTGTGAAGTTTTAACTGGTTCTTCAGTAAATAAAAGAGTTTTAATTCCGCGAATAAATTTGACATTTTCTGGATCCATCCTTCCATTTAAATTTCAGAGAACACAATTCCCTGTTATACCAGCTTTTGCTATGACCATCAATAAGTCACAGGGTCAAACATTTGAAAAAATAGGTGTTTTGCTTCGAACACCTGTATTTGTTCATGGTCAATTATATGTTGCCTCAAGTCGTGCACGATCTTTCAATGGTTTGAAGTATTATATAAACGATGAACATGGCCAAGGAAAACTATATAACGATGACCGAGTTTTTACAAAAAATATTGTTTACACTGAAGTGTTGAATCGTAATTGATCCCAAATCAAAAGATTTTTTTTCAAAATTATATCGTTATTTTTCCTTAAAATAAGGTTTTAATTAGTCGTTTAATTGAATGAAATTTGTTTTCCAATTAAAAACTGCAGCGTTTAGAATGGCTCATGCCAAGAAAATTGCCGAGGAATTAGCTAAGTTGCGAGGTGAGCAATCTCCTTATGGCCGTCGTATTCAGCAGATCGTTAATGGTCTTAAAGCCGATAACGACGCAATGAAGAACAAAATCTTTGTTTTGGAACAAGGTATTTAATCCAAAATTTCTATCGTTTATACTCAAATAGTATGTGTTTTATTTAATCACTTCAGAACTGTTGTCATTGCCGGGTTCTTCGCTGAATATAACGAAAAGGAGCTTCACGAGGACATATGCGGTCTGCGGAGCACATGCGATGAATTGGAGGAGAATTGCATCATGAAAGTCCTTGGCACATTTAAAGCCGAGGGAGCCAAATTGGATGCATCTACTGGTATTATTTTGATTGATATGTTTAACAAAATATTATTCCTAATCTAATCTATTTTGTTTTCTCTTTTCAGGTGTCTTCGAAACTGTCATTGGCCGCAAATTCGTCGATTATAAAATATTGCTGGGCTTGATTGAAAAGACGATTGTTTTGGTCAACCGTGAAGGTTTCTTTTATTTGGCCAATCCACACTTATACGCCAAAGAAGGCGACAGAACACTACTCTCTATTAAGAATAAAATTTGTTTTATATTTAAATACGAGAACAATTAAATTCCATTTCTTGAATAGTAAAACAAGTGTTTTTTTTTGCCGTATTTATATACATATTAATTAATAATTTAGATTTTCGTCCAATTTGGGCGAACGGGGCGACCTCTAGTAAAACATAAATAGTAATATTGTGGATCGAAGCATTTTAAATCCAAAAATAACGAATATTTTTTAATAAAAAAAAAAACTAAAATGTATCGTTTAAATATGAACGGAAAAATAGAAACCCATGAATAACGACTATTTTTGTTCGGGAAAATAAAAGGCACAAAATGTCAAAGTTGAACGAAAATATAAAAATTTTATAATAAGGATAACTGATCGAAAGAATAAAAATATAAAAAAAAAAAAATCGATCGATTACATTTGAAAAAATAAAAATCATGAAATAACGATGAAGTCATGATTTGGTTTTAGAAAAAATTACAACTGTTGCGGTCTCTTAAATAAGCATTAAAAGAGGAAGTCGCTTTCACAAGTTTATTTTATTATTTAAAACTTGGAATTTCAAAATTAATTTTAATTCGTGTACCTAGCTATTGTAGTAACAACCATTTATCTTTAAAATGGGAATTTGTGTCCGCTATGGAATAATAGGAAAACTCGTTTGTGTTAAAGCCAAATCTCGAACGATCTTAACAGGTCAACATTTCATTAAACAGATAAGCAAAATATTTGGAAAATCTACATTTGCGGAATTGTTGTGAAAGAAGCATACAGAATTTTTAATCTGTTTAAAAGAATAAAAATTGTAAATAATATAAAAGTGGGTTTTAAATGAATCAGAGAACGCTTGGTGCATATGAGAAATAAAAGAACAAATATTAAAGCGAATTATTGGGGAAATCTTCCTTCTGTCTGATCTTACGAATGCCATAGCAAAAAAAAAAGGATTTGTTATATAGATATTTTGTAAACAAGGAGTTAAATCCCTTAAATTGGCCAAAACTTCCGTCGTTAGAAGTCTACAAATCCATCACCATTTTATGCTTGCCATGGCAGACGAATGGCATACCAGGTCCGTTTGTTAAACTGAAAATTCCGTATATCGGAAACCACAAAAATGTATATACTAGTTTGGAATAAAGTAGTAGCAAAATTTATGCATTTCTTTATATAAATGCCCATATATAGTTAAGTATATAAAAGAAAATTGTAAAAGAGCTTCGTTAAATTCTGTTTCCACATTATCTGCCTCAGACCAATTGATCAAGTAATCGTTGCTATATTTTTGACTCAGCTACTACTTCGTCGGTATTGTCTTCCTCTTCTTACAATAAAATAAGAAATAAATGCTTCGCGTTTTATTTATGTATTTGCGACTAATTAAAAATAAACTGCATTAATTGATCTTAAGTAAATTAGCTTCCGTTTAACAATATTAAATAAGTCATCAGTTTATTTCATATACGCTCTTCATGATTTTAATCTTTTGAATTAAAATTTTATCAATGAGGAGAAAATATCGCGATTTTAAGCAAGTCTTAGAGATATAACTATTCTTTGATCGGGAGATGGGGGTTTTGTCTGAGTTCACATACCAAGAAACTTATAGTAAATTTCCACTCAGCTGAGCCGAAAATTTTTTACCAATATACTCAGTGTTTGATTTACTTGTAATTTAAATTCATTTTCATCTCTTCTATTACATCCCGTTTTTCTGGCAGGGTATGTTCTGTGTGGAATTGCAAGGAATGTGTACGACGGCAAGCAAGCCCCCACTTGTGTTTGTCTGCTACGAGTAGAAAGGACATTACTGTTATTTTAATTTTTTCTAATTTCGTCAAAATACAATATGCTGACTGGTAGCAACCACAAGACAAAAGCGAGATACTACACGAGTACGCACTACATACCGACACATACATACGTAGTAGATATGTTAATTGAAATAGTGGCAAGTATCATAAAAATTAGTTATACACCCTATAGCCAAGACAAACCGCTCGACATCCATTTTTTTTTTTAATTTCTATACTTCGTTCGCAAGCATAAAATTCGTCCTATTCTCATACCTACCAAATTGGCATACAAAATTTCATAAAAATTGGTCGGGCTGATTCGGCGACGTGAAACAAGATTTTTATATATAAAATAGTAGATGTAATGACCCAATCCATTTTTCCGTAATACTAGTAGTAATAGTAATCCAAAAACTCGTTCCTATGTATAGTAAAAAACATCGTAAATTTTCTTGGAAAAAAGAAAAGCGCTGGGCCTCTTTTAAAACGTAAAGCCTGGTGAGATGGTCGCGCGTGTTTGTTCACAGATGCAAATTGTGCCGTATGGATTTATTTCATGCCTTCTATTCATCACTCAAATCTACTCACATTCTCTCCTCAAAATATGCTTTGACATCGCCAAAAACTGCCTTGTATTAGTTGTCGATAATAAGTTTAAAATTCTGCCAAAGGCACACAAGTGAGTGCGGAAAGCGAAAAAGTACACAATAACATTGTGTTATAAAAAAAATCGATATGAACGATGTGTAGAGCAACAACAAAATGCTGCAACGGCCTCGCGCATAACGACGACAGCCGCAATGTTGGCGGCGCTGTCGGCGTTTGCGGATAAAATTTCAACTAATGTTTTTGTTAGTGGTTGTCATATTACAAGAACAATAAAGTTGTTGCTGATATTGACATTATCTTGCGTAGGAAACGGAAATGTGTCTTTGAATTACACTACTCAACAAAAAACCAAATCAGGATGACTGAAATTTCGATGAATCGGATTGGTCTCGCTGAGACGCGACCAGCGTTCCGAAAGCAAAATATTTACTATATATTAAATATTTATACTACAAAATGATTTAATTTAATATTTATTAAGGATACTCTACTCTCCGAATATGTATCCACGATCATCCGTCCACATTAAATACTACAAACCGCGTACGACAGTGCCAAGCCGCATGGACTGGACTCTGGAAAGCGGACAATCATTGGATGACAGTTAAGCCTTTACAGACGAAATACGGTTTGGCGCAAGAATTTTCAGTTTGCAGCTTGAGGTTACACCTCAACTAGGGAATGAGTGTTGAAGAGGGCTGGCTTCGATCCCGAGGATGAACTAGCGAGGTGAAGCTCCGCCAAAAATGATGACCCACGCGATGAACTTGGGGAGATGAAGTGCATGATTGATGACATTTTTTATTCGAAAGCTAATTAGAGCTGAAACGGTGCTTGGTGCTCGACCAACTCCCGGCAGCTGCATAGGGCATTTGCCTAAGGAGGACAGTCGAACACTTTCTGTTCGAGTGCCTAGCCATCGAATGGATGAGGTTAAATACAGTCCTCAAACATAAAAAAATAAACAGAATTATGTGCCAATGAAATTATGAAATAATATGATGACGGTGGTCAAAGTTAAAGTCTTCCCTTCTTATATATTATATATATTATATACATTAGAGTAAGATACAGGGTAAATCTAAAAAATATCTAACAATTGTTGCTACCTATCTGGAAATTTACAACAATAGGAAAGCTTGAATTTCTATATTACAACCAGAAATGGTTAAAGAGGCTTATAAAATATAATAACAAAGGTATGGACCGTGAGGTGATTGAAAGAGTTTTAGTGATGACGATTTTGAAATCATTTAAAAGCTAAGATGAAACAAATAGGTGGTATGAAATAATGACAATTGAATCTGTTTGTTTTGGTTTTTGAATGGCCTTAAGCCGTGCATAACTAACTGAAGTAAAAGAAAAAAATGAAACTAGTTGTAGTTGTTGTTAGTTAAATAAAACATCGGAATATCAGTGTCTAGTGAAAAGAAATAATAAAAAATTGTCTACAAAATAAAATATCTATTGGAAATGGACAGACTCAAATAGCAAATTCCATCAGATATGCTAAATTCCCTGACATGCCACGTTCCATTTGATTCAAAATAGAGTAGAAGCAGAAGTTTCACTGAAAATTTGTTTATTTTCAGCTGTGAGCTGTAAAATTTAAGAAGAACAAAGTAACCGCAGAAGTAGAACAAAACACAAACTATGTTTCACAACGACGCTAGTATTTAGATAATTAGCAAAAAATTAAATTCTTTGTGTCAATACAACAGATGAACGGATTTCAATTAACTTTGGACAGGTCATTCCCTAGACCCCTAGCACGAACATAGGCTATATTTTAATCCGTTTGGTGGCGCCCGAGTCGAGATTTTCAAAAAATTTGTTAAAATTGTATGATGCTGCTGCAATAAAAAATATTTTTTGTGACAAATAAATGCGTTATAGGCGACTTCATTGTAATTCATTAATATTTGTAAAGTAGTGTCATTATATTTTTTTTGACAAAACAGAATTTCCTCGTGCTTGTGGAGTAAACTAAAATTTGAGGAATGTTTGTATATACATACATACATCTATAGATGTTAGTTATGGAAAAGGTCTTTTTGTTGTACAATTCCAAGGAAACATTTCCATTAGCTGATATAAGAGTTTCCCTAAATGCAAAGCTCGTTATGCTTAAAAAAAAAGTTGTTTTAAAGAGGATCTTTTTTTCGAATTTTGCAATTAAGAAAAGAAAGTACCTTAGCATTTACGAATACAATTCGAAGGTGGATTTATGGGCATAATATTAAATCTTTATTATTATCATTCTCATTACTTGCATAGGCGTACTGAGAAATACTGTACCAATTTCCATCTAGCTACTTTCGAATCTTTTTCAATATTTTATTTATTGTATATTCCTTTTTTGCTAGTCTTGCAGGAAATTTAGGATATTATTAATGTTTTTCCATCATTTTTTCTACACATAGTACATATTTATAATTAACATATGAAAAGCCCTGAGCGCAATTAATCCATTTTGAAAAAATTATCTAACCACTTACTTTTCGAAATCTAAAAATAGCGCTGATATTAATTTACTTACATATAAATTTTAATATTTCATTCTAACTGAATTGCAATTGTCTGAAATACTTATTTGAGTTTTGATGCTTTGTTGCTGGGCTGTGTGATATTATTTATTGCAATCATATTTTTTTTTTATATTTTTCGCTTTTGTTACTATTTAGCGAACAAAAAAAAAAAGAAGAAAGCAACATACATACATACATGCATCTTTTGCCGGTGTAGATAAGTCTGTTTGCTCAGCCACTATATGTACCTTCAATAACTGGCGCTTGCACAGCTGAATCATTCACTACAGTATTGCGACTACCATGTTTGGCCGCGTCGTCGTCAAGTCCATGGCCACCACCACCTTCCCGTATGCCGCACTATCGCTAAGCGCTTATCAACCCAACAACTTACTTATTATTTCTTATTCTTTATTTAGTTCCGCCAACAACAAACATAGCGTCTGTGACAGCGACAATGACTGCGACTGCAATGCGCGCAGATCTCAGCCAATTCGTGAGTTTGTATTCATTCGCTTTGGCTACGACGTTCGCTACGACGAAAATAAACTACTTATATAATACCTATGTATTTTTCTTTGGCACCTTTTTTTGGCCTGCCTGCCTGCCTGCCTGTCGCTGTACGAGAAGTTTCTACACAATATTTTGAATGCGATACTTAACATGCGTTTGTCGATTTGCTCTACAAGACTCCGTGGCGCAACGGTAGCGCGTCTGACTCCAGATCAGAAGGTTGCGTGTTCAAATCACGTCGGGGTCAATGCAATCGAACACAAAAGTTAAGTGTCATTTTTATTGTAATTTAGAAAAATAAATCTATCAGTAGAGCCAAAAAAAAAGAAACCAACAAGTAGAAATCAAAAATAGTAATCTATGTATTTATTTATTTAGGTATAATTAATACGAGTATGTACATACATACATTTGTGTTGTGTGTTTATGAGATGCTCACCTGGCTGTGGTTAATAGTCATAGTTTTTTCTGCAGATAAAATAAAAAAGTCAACAGTTAGCAAAAGTTTTATATATTACATAAAGACTCATAGAGAATCAAGTGGTAGACACTATAAAAAATAAAATTTGTAAAATGGATAATGGTGAGGTAAAATGGTGTGCGGCGTATTTATCTTTTTATTGATTTAAAAAAGAAAACATACAGTGCACGACATAACGATAACACAGTCACGTAATCACATTCTTTGAATATTTATTTATCTTAATTCCATTAAAATTTTTTTTTTTGGAAAACCAACAACCAACGGTTAAATCTTAAAGGGCGAGAAATTCGACAAACTTCAGATATGATGATTTTAAATTTTTAATTAGAACTTTAAAAAAACGATATGCAGTCGTATAGCCCGTTAAAATGTAATATAATTAAGTGCAAGTTTCAAGTAGCTACAAATTACCGTTGATTTTTGAAATATTTGGTTACTGACGATGACGTGCGGTTTATTTTCATACAAAACACCAAGCATGCGTTATATGGAAGAATTTTTGAAAATTATAAAAAAATAATAGTTAAAATAAAATTAATAAAAATATATAAATAAATAGTAACAACTGTACTTGTGATTGTGTAATTGCGCTATCGTTTCAGTGTGCACTGTAGATTGAAACTGAATGAAGACTGAAAGTTCCAATTAGCAGCCGTTTAAAATTTTGTAAATATGTAGATAGGTTTCAGCAAAAGCGAATATCACAGAATGATTAACGATGCACTTAAACAAAAAAAAAAGAACAGCTCATCTCCGGATCGAGAATAATTTTTGTTTATTTTGAACTGTTTAAAATTAATTTTTATTTTCTCCCGATTGCGTAAAGGTTTACTCAAAAGCAAATAAGGACCGTCTTCTCTTTATTCTCTCTTTTCATTCTTTTGCTAGCTGTTTCCATTCATTCTAGACTCGTCCTAGTTCAAAGCAAGAACGACATATCCCAAATCCAAGAATAATAAAAGATTAAAACAACGCTGGTAGCGTGCACGTCATAGTTGTTACTGCCACAAGAATAGTGAGCAGAAACAGAAGGTGAAGAAGGTGCAACTGGCGGGTTTCTTCTCGCTACAGCTGTCACAATACAAAGCTCGACACTACCCATTTATTATTCTGTGTTTAACTTAATGTCTTACATTACTTAGATAAATCAACGTTTGAATTGTATTTAATGACGATAATTCTTTTAAACGAGGCCAATTCGTTTTTTGTTAAGTTTCCAAAGAAAGTAATGCAGACCTTACTAAAACTTTTTATTTTATGAAGAGTAAAGTTGTATTAGGAAGCGTAGAAATTAAGTTATTTGAACTTTGTTAGCTAACGAGGCCCTCTAGAGTAAAATTCTACGGCTAGGTTATATCGAGTCATAACCGCGAAAAAAAGTAAGCGACATTTTTTTCAAAATTTAGTTTTTGATGCCCTAGGAGCGTTTCTGCATGGAAAATTTAATTATAAAAAAATATTACTCACGTTTTTTGAATTATCTTTTTTCATCTTACTTTGGAATCGAGAAAAAAATTAAACAGTTATAACGAAAATTTGAATGTTTTTAGGGCATGTCAAGGGCGAAAATTTGTATGGCCTTAAAAGCCTCTAAACATAATCTTTCAAAATTTGGTGGTTAATTGAAAACGGTCTGTTGCACATCGCTGTCATTTCTTGCTCAGCCCCCGAATCATTAAACTATAAACTCCTCTTTTCTAATAGCGCTCATAATTTATTGGACAACATCAGAGAGCTCATTATAAACTGAAGGATAATCTATAAAAAAAAACGATATCGTTTTATATTTAGTTGCAAAGCTTGATAGTCGGCTTTTGTTGCATACAATTTCAAATTACATGTAGTAATATCGGTTTGTTTTGTACATCTATATCTATTCCCCTTAAATAGCTCAAATAGCCAAAAAGTAATAAAATCTATTGAATAATAGCTAGCCGAAAACTCCAACAATAAAATTAGCTCAACCATAGCCACTGCTCGGAATATAATTCAATGCAAAGAGGCAGCCAACAAAACTAAAGGATACTATCAACTGCTGGCACTGGCATTGGCGCTGGAATTGGCACTGGTGTGATGTAGTGCCGCAATCTCCCGCAAATGGCCATCAAAAATGTAGTGCGCTTTTGGGCGCACACCACCATACCCCCCCTCGCTTAGAACCTAAACACCACACAACCAGCTGCAACAGAACTTTAATAAAAGACGCTGGCGAATTGAAGGAATGCGAGCAGCGAGCAAAGCAATAATTCGGCCCGCCGCGTGAAGCACATCTTGAGTAAATGTTGTTGGTTGTGCGGCAAGGGGTTGTGCGCTCATCGACGCCATTTGCCACAATTTATATTTAAACTTGCAACATTCTATTACAACTTTTTTGCCGCTAAACTATGGCGAAATAACGAGCAAAATGTTGCCGCCTGAATGGATTTGGTTTCGAGCGCGCTCGCTGTTGCTGCAGGCCGCAGCTTTCGACGATTTATGTCGAATACGGAAAAATTGGCGCAACTAAATGCCAGAGAAAAGGAGTTCACTTTTCGATTGCGAACAACGGTATGGTGTCTATAGTTTCGTAAGCAGCGAAGCTAAGAATGTCTAAGCTCACCGATCACAGCTGCACACTTGCCGCCTGCCGCCTGCCGCCTGCCTCCAACTTCACGCTCCACTAAAAATATTTAGTTGGTTTAGTTTTCTTTTGAAACTCGCTTCGCATTCACCACTCAAAAATTCTTTACTAAAAGTTAAATTTTCCACAAACTACTTGCACAGCGAACGGCTGAGGGGGTTGATCGGTGGACTGGCGTAGCTAAATTTTTGGATTATGAGGCAGCAGTGACCGCAAACATTTCACCAAAGAAAGGACAAACTACAAAGTAGAAAATGGATAAAGAAACCGAAAACTTCACAGCGCCGCACAACAAAAGTATAATGAGAAATATCCATGGCTAAACGTTCAACAACAGCGCCAATAATAACAACAAAACAATTCAAATGGTTCCTAATGAAAATTGTTAGTGTTGGTGCAAATGGTAATGGCTATAGTACTGAAGACGGCCCCCGGGCAGGCGAGAGCACAAAACGGCATCTATTCAGCATTGCTATAAGTTTTGGTCGCAAGACTTTGGATAGTTAGATGGTAAAGCGACACGGGCGGCGGCGGGATGCAGATCCGTTACGGCAGAATCTATTCGAGCACACAGCTGTGAGCCACAAGGCAGTAGTAGTAGTGAGCCGCGAAGCAGCGACTATTACCTTCACAAAACTTAGAAATAATCACCGAAATAAATCTAAAAGTGGCCTCCACCCGCTCTGCCATCTCTTCGACTGCGAATTTCACCTTGGGTTTGCCATTTGCCATTCCGGCTATCCAAGTTACTTATTGTGTGTTGCTGGTACTGGGCTATTGGTAGATACGAAGAATATTGCTGTGAGCCGTTAGTTATAGCCGAAACTGTAGCTAGTTGGCTGGTTAGCTAAGAAATAAAATCACAAGTATAGAGAGTGTAGGCGAGTAGAGCGGCGGACATGAATGGAGGGGATGGAAGTGAAATACATACAAAAATCTCTGTGTTGCGCGTTTCAGTAGCTCTTGAGTACTTGCGGTCCTTAAGGGCATAGTGCGTGCGTGCATGAGTTTTGTTGTTAGTTGTGGCGCTCCACTCACACATCCTCCCAATCGCTCAATTGGCAGATGTTATATACTACATTTTGTATTTTTAAATAAATACAATGGCACTTTCACCTAAACAAACTGAGTCCATATCGACGATGAAAAGCACAAAGATGAAATTCTAAAATCCATTCAAAGAAGAATGGCATGAAGAGTCGGCAAAGAGAGAGGCTGGGGTGCAGAAATAGCTTACAGAGACGCACAATGGGATTTTCCGAATTTTGGATGCTCTGTTTTTATTACGAGTATTTACATAATTTTTATTGAGTTTTCTTTTTTTTTACTATTATATAAAGTTTCTTATATGGAAAATGTTTAAATAATACTTTTTTTTTAATACATAATTATTGTTATTTACATTAAGTCGAAGTCATTTATATAGCAGTGTATTAAATTTTTGATAATTTCTTTAAGTAATTGATATTTTCCCCTCAGGAACGAATGCCTAATAATATCTTTACTTAAATGAAAAAGCACAACTTCAATTGAACAATTGATAGATGAACTTGAATTGTACTCACGAATATTCCAACAGCTGCTCAAACATTCGGGTAAGATATATACAAGTGTAGACTTTTTCAAATTGCCGTCGAGTCTCAAATATTTATCAATGCAACCATTGAACCTATTTTAGAAACAAAACATGCAAATTCTATAAATAAAAGGCGGAGTTGAGTTAACTTCCATAAAAGTAAATATTTGATAACACTATTTGTACGGCTTTTAATATTGAAATGTGCAGGCTGACCTTCAACTCTATCTAATGGTTTGAGTTTTGTTTGATAAAAAAATGATTCAGGAATTGGGGGTTCAGGTGTAAAATAAAGTTAAAGGTGAATTTTTAAATTTAAAAATTAATTTGAAATTAAATAGAATTTTAAATTTAAAATTAAAAATTAATTTTTAAATTACCTTTAGAAAATGGAACTCCTCAAGTGTCACCTCCTTCAATAAATATATTTTTTTAGTAGCGCTAGAGAGTCGATTGATTAGTCGCACTATACATACTAATCTAAGAAACGGTTCAGTTTCCAGAAGAATGCAGTGCAGGGGAAAACTATAGCCTACAAATAGATGGAAAATGTGCCAAAGATTTACCGAACAAAAAAGAAACACCGTTCGTCGCCATTCAATTTTTAGAGTATTCAGGTCGGCCCCAATTCATAACTAACCACCAAACGAAGACTTTCAATTAATTGAAGATCGCTTAAAATACTTATGGAGCTGAATTGTCTACAAACTCTTTGGAAACAAGAGGCGCATACTGTACCAAGAGATTCAACTGCTAAAAGAAGGAACAAACAGATCGACGCTGTGCTAGGTCAATTAACAAGCCGGCTCTTTTAACAAAGATATTTCTCCTTTGAAAATGGCTTCAAGTCAATCCTTGCACTTTCAACATCAATATAAAAAAATTACCACTAACGGCCACGGGCATATCTTACAAACGAAAATAGAGTTAGCGGGGCGTCTACTCTGAACAACAACGAAAATTTCATTCCGCCTTCCGGACCAATGGCGTGCCGAGCCCAGGTAGCGGAAATACAAGAAGCGGTCAAAGCCTAGAGTATGTTGTGATTACGACAAACAAAGTTTACATTCACTCAGACAGTCAAGCTCTCCTGTGACAACCAATTTGGAGACTGTAACGAACTGCCACAAATCACTTAACATGATGGGAGAGTATCTGATGTGTGTACCGGGAGACCGTAACATACCAGTAGTGCGAGTCACTAACTTATTTTAAAGATATTCGATTGGTTAACTCAACTTAACAAAAATTTAAACGACCCTGCTATTCAGCAACCATTTTTTTTAACGATTTTCGCATTCGCCGAATCAGCTGTTGATGTCAGCTAGTCTATGACCGAAAACTAAACGACAACAAATTTGATGTTGTTAACTCAATCGTGAAAAGTGAAATTAGTGATTTCAACTTAAATAAAAGAAAAATTTTAAATTTGGTAATTTGTTTTCTTGTAATTTAAAAAAGAACATTAAATAATTTCGTTTGAATATTCGGTATATGATTTATCACGAGGTGACGAAGGATCGACGTTTACTCCGGGATGTGGATAATCCCTTTCAACAGAATTTCAGAAGCTCTATCGGTTAACTCCAATTTCTCAGCTTAACAACCAAATAAGAGGCTCCAGAATAACAGAAAAATCTACTGAGAAACAGGTAGCTCGCGTAATCTTTAACCCTGTAGGCAATTTTAAAGTTTACTTTTATATTGGTAGGTTCTAGTGACTTTGAGATTCTTCGCAACTGGTATCAATGCTATCAATGACCCGTAGGCGAGCAAAGGGGAATATCCATGAGCCAGTCATCCGTAAGCCAGCATTCATCGGATAACGGATGCATTCAATGATTCGTCGTTTCACCAGAAAGTGAGGTTTCCTATGACCCAAGTGGAACGCCAATCTGCTAAAGAAATGTTTGCTTCGGCGTCGACTCCCTTTGTGGGAGGCTCTATTGGAGCCGCCGATTCCACTCATATATCAATTTTACCACCAAAGAATCATGAGGAGGCTTATGCCAACCACCACATCTACCATTCAATTAATATGCTAATGGTAAAAGCAAACTTTTAGCAAGGATCCATGTATAAAGACAGAAATATAGTTTAGTTTTAATATATACATAGATAAATGATTATATTTTAAAAAATTCAATATATGTATGTAAATCTTAAAGACGCTGGAGTACAACACGAAGTTTGAAAACGATAACCATGGCATATTTGCTGGTGACCCCGTATATTCCTTGGAGTCGAATTGATGACTATTCTAACAAAACACTCAGAGGAGAGTCCGGAATTCTGCTACTATGGAACATTGCAATATATATAAAGAATTCTAAGTGATTGTAGTTTGAAACAAACTAATATCTATTTCATTTTAATGAAATAAAATAAAAACGCTCAAATTTATATTTGGCAGCAGGCATTCGTTTGTTTTTTCTCTATTCCTCTTTGTGCTTTCCGCTTATTTTGACATTTAGTTTGACAGAGGTGCCACTCTTTATCACTTTGAATAAATACAACGAAACAGCAGTTAAGTGTCGTTAAGAATAAGTTAGTGAATCGCACAGTCGTTAGTGCAAACGGCAAATATTGCCGTTAAAAACAAACAATTGTCGCACCGTTTAAAGTTAGTGAATCGCACTGCAGGTACCGAGCTTACAAGAAGGAACACTTCTGTACCTCTTTCACCGGCATGGAATATCACTAGAGCTTCTCTTGCTAAGTAGCAGAGCATTATCCCTAGCTATGGTACTACTTACTTACAAGGCATAAATGTTAGAGGCTTCCGACAACGAGACATTTTCAGAATTTGCTATGATGAGGGAGATCCAGAAACGGTTAGGCGCTAATATGGGACTGCCCCTCACTTTGTAGGAGGCAACTGAAATTCCTAGGTGCGGGGTTTTTAACCCAGCTGAAACCTCAATCTAACCTAAACTACCTTGAATCAAGGGCAACATGTGTACCAAAGTTTGTTGATATAACCAATGTTTAATCGAGATATCTGATACACGGATGGACGGACAGACAGACAAGCGTTAATTAATATCTCTTTTCACTGTGAACATAGCTATAATAGTTTTGTTTTGTTCTTCTGTTTGTCCGACAGGATGGACAGCTGAAATATATTGGAACGATCTAACGTCGTCTCTTGTCAAATTTGGTTTGGCGTTATGTAATGTGGTTAATAAATTCTGAGTTTCATATTGCACTGTTCATAATTTTTGACGACACAAATATGTCGAACTTCCGGTTTCATACGCATAGCCGATATACATAAGTTAACTTAAAGGAACTAGCGAAAAATGTAGAGAATTTGAAAAAAATAAAATATGTTAAGAATTAAACCGTACTGTACAATAAATTTACCTTAGTGCATTTGATACAGAAATCACTGTGCAAGTCATTTCGAAATGTAACACAGCAAATACTATATTTTCGTGTGTAGGTTTGTGCGTGTGTGTGTGTGTGTGTGTGTGTTTGTGTGTTTGTGTGGACGATGCATAACTCAGTATTACTGCCTTTTTCGCTTTTAATGGTTTTTAATATAAAATTTTCTTTTATACAATAGTTGAAAATCCGTTTTCGCCCCATACCACGTGCTCTTGCCACACACGCCAACACACTACCTTCTTCAGTTCAGTCGTCGTCGTTCTCGAAATGTCTTAGAAATCTAAACTTGCCAACCTTTCCTTTTCATCCTCGCAACCGCGAAGCCGCTCACCTTCTACCTTCTAGCGCCAGCATCCAGTGCCTTACATTGAGGACTAGCAAAGTCGTAACTCACCCCTAACGAATGGTACATAAATCTTATTTTCAAAAAAAAAAAAACCCAAAAAAAAAGCAACACAAAATGAATAAACACTAATGCCAGAAAGGAAATAAAAAGAACTAGAAAATTTAGTATCTATACAAAATTTTTTATTACAACGAAAAACTTAATGGCTGAAATGGGAGTGAGTTGGAGTGGGGGAATCGAGAATGTAGAATGTAGAATGTAGATTGGCATGGTGGGCTGGTGGATGGTTATGGTTAGCGGTTGATGGTAGTGAGCTAGTGCGCTGGTAGTAGTGGCTGCGCGAAGTGTCTTCGGCTAAGCTTGCCGCCGCTGATATTGGCGGCAGCGGCGGCGGCGGCAAACTGAGGTGAGCGTGTAGTAGTTATAGTACGCCAAGTACCCGATTTATATAGAGCATAGTTAAATTGAGATGCGATGCTATAGCGCAAAGTATTGTATCGTTAAGCTATTGATGGGTGGCGGCGGGTTGGTGTCAAGCTTCGATGGGCATCCATTCAAATAAACTGAAACATATTTCTCCTGTGTAGTGTGCGCCCAATTCAGTCCCGCCATCTACATAATTCCACAACTAAATCAGTTCCTTATTATTTAGGCAACTATAATCGTAGTTTTTACAGTGGGTGGTTGCCTACCGGTGGCGACGCAAAGCGTGTGGCTGAAGTGGGATTTACGCGCCCAAAGCTATTGGGCTGTATGCGCCAATGTCGTTGATTTCATTGATTTCATTGATTTCATTGCATTGCTAAAACGCTGTGTATCCGGGAGCGAAATTAGTGAACTATAGCGCACCACTTTGCTCAACGCTACCACTCCGACGCTGGCTGTAGACCGCGGGTTTTCATGGCCCTAGCGTAGTTTGTGGCACATTAAGCATGCAGTCTGGCTATTACTTGGTGCTGCCGTTGTTGTTGTTGATATTATTGTGATTTGCTGTAGTGGTAGTTTCGCTTTTGCTAACTTTCACTACCGCCCGCCCCCCCCCCCCACACCTCACCGCTTGGCGGAGTCAGCTTACGGTACTTAAAATTTTACATCGATTTCTTTTACGACTTTTTATTATTTTTTTCTTAAGCCGAAACTACCCTTAATGACGGTTCGTGCGGCACAAAGGCACACAAACGAACTGAAGTGCACCCATACACACACACACACACACACGTACCCAGTCGTACACTTGAGCACGTACATATAGATACCGTTAGAATAACGGCATAATAGGGTATACAATTTTTTTTAGAGGAATGTTTATTGCCTTCGCCCCTCCGCTATCCCTTCCCTCTATCTTCCACCTAATATTCTGTGCGCTCAAGTAGTTTCCAGCATCTTTTGTTGCCTACTCTTGCCTGCTCTGATGAGGATGCTGCTGCTGCTGCTGCGCTGCAAGCAGAGGCTGAACAAGTTGAGGCAGCATAACAACAACAATGGCGTCAATAGCTAAGCAGTTTTAGCAGCCAAGCAGCCTAGCACGCGCAGCAGTAGCAGCATTAGTTCGGCTGGTAATTTCGTGCGCTTTCCCTCCAGTCCCTCCAGTCCCTCAACCCATCACCCCATCAGCCTTTTTCACTTCCTTGCAATCGTTTATTGCTCGCTTCCTCAAATTGCTAAGGATTTTTAAGTTTAATTTTTCTCCGTTTTATGTCGCTCTTATAAATATTTTTTGTTAGGCTCGTTTAAGGTTTATGTTGCTTTCTAGTTTCGCCAACTTCCGCTCAGCATCTGTTCGCCTTCCAATGGATTCGCATTTGCTGCGCTTGTAAAATCATAAGGCGGCGATACTATTACATTCTTTATTATTATTTCTTTAGATTCATACTGCACACATACGCAGGCACAGGCACACACACACACATACACATAGATAAATAAATGTATAGCATATGCATTTTGTGTTATTACTTAGTGCCAGTGCATGAGCCTGCTCTCTGTTGTAATTTTAGAAATTTTATTCTCGCTTTTATTATTGGCATTGTTGGTGTTTTTACAATATTTCTCCCACTGCAATTTTCGTAAAGAGCTTTGTTGCGCTGCAAGGGTTGATTAGATTGCCACTATCGTCGACTCTGTTCAGGGATGTCTTGTTTTGTGTTGCTGGCTTTGAGTTTACGAGTACGAGTGTAGAGTTGTATGCATTTTATGAGTGTGGTCGTGGGCAATGAAAAAACCATCAATGCCGCAATGCAAAACAATGCAGGGATATTGATATGTAGATGTCGGTGGCTTAATTCCAAGAAATGAAAATTTTACAAGGCACATTGTCTGTGGAATAGCATAGCAAAACGCAAAGCTACAAGATTTTTTTATGAGCCAAGCGATATTGTTTATTGAATATTTGGTTTAAGTTTTATCGGTGACAAGAAAAACAATACATCTCATTCACTTTGGTAAGAACAGCAGCTTAGTCAAAATGTTCGTTCCTCTACTACAATGACACACAACAGTAAATCGGTCTCGGTTCTTCGCTTTGACCATGCAATAAAATAGTTGGAGCGCGGTTGAGGAATTTAGAAACACCGCAATAATAGTTCATTTTGGTTGCTAATCCAATCATTTCTAGGCAATGGGTGAATATAAAACTCATTTTATAATTTATTTACAAAAATAAACTGATAATAATAATAATAATAATAAAACTCCACAAATCATTTACATCTTACATTTATTGTACATTAAAAAACAAGTGCATATGTATATGTATTAAAGAAAAATAGCTATACAAAATAATAATGAAATGGCGCTTTCATTTTGTGCAGGTTTTTATTCATTTTTAGGAACACTTTACCGTACAAGAAGAAAATATCGCAATTTGAAGAAAAAATTACCGCATCAAAATAAGGATCAGAGACGATCAAATAACTTCATCAAGCATTGCGTATGTGTGAGCAGGTTCGCTCGTGTCTTGCCCGCAATCGTTCAAAAAAACACGTCAATCATCACTTTATATTTTGAGCTCGTAGCGTTCGGTCGTTATATGATTTACTGCTAATTTTGTAAAAATAATATATTAAAAAGAATTGAAATAATAATAAAATAAATGGCTGGCAGTATCTCATTTTCTTTCTTCTTTTATTCACAATATGTGGTTCTAGCTTTCCGAAAGAAATTTCTGCTATTCGATAAAAAACTAAACTCAATTTCAAATTTAAACTCAGAACTGAAATCAGCTTCAACGCGTCTAGCATAAGTGGAGACGATCAAATAATCACTTATCAAGTTCTAAAATCAAAATTTTTTGATTTTCATCAAGCATAGCCGACAACGAGTCGGTGTAGTGCACGTGTAGCCGACCGTAACCGACTGCACCCATACACTTGAAGCCTTGATCAAGTTATTTGATCGTCTCCGTGCCGCATTAGGTTTTTTTTCAGTGTACTGAATTGTGAGTTATCTAATTAAATGAAGCTGGCTGATGGCGGCCAAGATATATTTCGATTGCGTGATGAAATCTTTCAAAAACTCAAAATAATTACATATATGCTTCTAAAAATCCATATTCCAAGCCTAATTGAAAGGTGGATTTACGGACGAATCAAGGCTTAAAGTTGGCAAACTTCGCAGCTGCATTTAATCGACTATAAAAAGTCTATAAAAAATACAGTTCTCCCACCATTTCGAAGCACAGATTCAGACTGTTGAACATTGCCGTAGTGAATTCCTTCGAAGCCGACTTTCATTATGTCAAGAAGCATCGTTTTTCACAACTAACCATACATTAAAAAAGATGATGATCTCCTTATGAGCCAAACATGAGATCTATCTGGTCACACTAAAAATACAAGATTTAATCGAGATTCGATAAAATTACTTAGTTATACAATTGCTTAGGTTTCAGTAACGCCGGTTTCACGAGACAACTCGGGCTTTTTGTCTGTATGTAACAGGTGGAGATTGAACTTCGCACAGATGGTGTTAATTGACTCCCGATGAATGCAGTTGGAGGGTTATCTGTAGTCCACCAGGCCCAGCGGTTAACGTAGGTATTGGTAACCCTGATCTTTCAACTCTAGGAAAACTATAAGATTTGGATTAAAGGGATCACTTACTAGACCAAAAACGACTAATCTCCGTAGTTGGCCTGCTAAATCTTTCGATCAGTCCAACGATAAACCAACAGCTTTAAAGTGGAAAACTTACGCAACTGTAGTGATACGGGAGAGTTGACTCTAGCTAACTATGAGAATAAAATTACGGTCGGCTGAAATGAGAGATGCGTCCGAAATAACTTTTTCGGCAAATTGGCGGCATATATATAAAATTGCATACCAATAGAATGAATCGAATACGAAATCTAACAAAAAATTATTAATCTTGGAAGATCTTGATGATTATTCGAGATGTTTATCCGCCCAGGCAATATGAGCTTTTCGAATGAGTAACAAAATCTGTTGCCCTTATCTCCAAAAAGCTAACAAGGATCTTAAATATCCAATGTCGGAATAAGCAACCAGTTCTTTCTGGTGCTAAATTAAAATTACACATTTTTTGAACCATGCATCACTCGACTTCTAGAGCCTTCAATAAGTAATGGTTTTTCAGGGGGCTTTGACGCCTTAAATTCGGCAATGCGGAATGCATTTTAGTGGAATCAAGCAGAGAATGAGCGCTGCTGCCAAACGTCAGCTGCCAAATTGGCAGTTTAAACTACATGAAAGTTAGGTTTAAAGTGGCCTGAAAACCGCATAGTGAGTTTAAACTTAGTTTAATTGACTACCATAGTTGAACTCCCACTGAAAAACTGACCCTTAGAGCACGACCGAGCTTCGACTTCGGTTAGGTTCGTTCGCCAAAGCTTGGTTCGGTTTCGGATCGGCTTCAGCCAAGAAAACCGAACTTTGGTCAAACATTTGCCACTTTTCATTTTTAATTACTATTTTAAAAATGTATCTATCAGCAGTAGTAAATTTTGCGATTATTTTGTAACGTGATTATTTTTTGAGTATGAATAATATAAGTATTTATCGTTATTTTTACAACCATTCGCATATTTGTAATATAAATTAATGTAGACTTTTTAAATTACTAAAAAACTTTAGAAATTTTATATATTTATAGATTATTTATTGTTTTAAAAATTGAAAATGTTCGGTTCGGTTCCGGTCAAAATTAGCTGAAGTTCGATTCGGGTAGATTCAGTCCTAAAGATCGACGTTGCGTGATTATCTAGAACTAATCAACGAAGAAAGAGCTAATTGATATTTTTGCCCTTCTTCAAAATGTTTACATTCTTTCTAAACTAAGTTGACACAAAACACGAATTAAATTGTTAAAATTGAAAATAAAAAGAGATACCAAAAATCTCTCTTTTGTTTGTTTTGGTTTTCAAGTTTCATGAATATAAAACACTTCAACTTTAATTTGTTTATTATTATAACTTTTTTTCAGATAAAAAAATGGAATAAAACTATGGAGTTTCAAAGCAAAACTCCAAATTTGACCAGTCAGTAATGTGCCAGTTTTATGTGGTCCGATTCGTCGCGAATGTTCTACCAAATTTCAGTAAGATAATTCTTAAACTATGATTTGCATTCATATATATATATCTTCATCTTATACTTACAAACATCGAACCAAAATTATATAACACCATTTCATCATCGCGCAAGGTATAAACTGAGTAATACAAAATCGTCAAGTTCTAAGGATATGCTCAGATATACAGCTTAGCGTAGAGATGAATTTTCAAGTTACGGTAGTAACGATAACGACAATATTTCATGATATAATTATCACTTTGGTAGGGCATGGGCATAAAATCTTTATTAAACATATTGTCTATGAGTCAACTATACTTTCAAAATCTATCTTCCGTTGTCGAAAATTGAATAAAGTGGAAATTGAAACGGTTTATCAATGCAACTTACTTCTAAGCTCGCTAAATATTTACGACTTACACAGCGAGAATAGCAGAGTTTTAATTAACTGAAATATAGATTTTTGTTGGTTGTAAATGGCTCACTTATTTCATGTAGTTTTGTGGTTTGTTGTTTGGTTTTAAGAAAAAAAAAATGAATCTCAGATCAAATATAAAGCTAGCAGTATGCTTAGTGACCTCAATAAAAGCAATACCGTTCTAAATATTTCTAATACTTATAGTGTTCAATCAATAAGTTATTACTTGCGACTATGGAGTTTAGGGTCTTTTGCCAAAACAAACAGCTTCGACAAGTTATTGCTGATAAATCTGCTGCGGCTCATCATTCAGAAGCGAAATAATATTTCTTAACTTTATCGCATTCATTTAAAATTTGCTACTCCAAAATCCACAAAAACAAAAAAACAAAAAAACAAAAACAACATAAAAATGCATAGCAACAAACAAAAAGCAAAAAAATAAAAAATAACGAAACAGAATAGAAATGTAACAAATCGAGCGAATTATAACTCAAGTCGATGTAGTCAGTGCGCCATCTGGGATTTAGTTGCTTCAGCAATAAATTCTCTCTATGCCTCGGCCAAAGATGTTGCAGCTAAAACTTCTATGGCGCACATTGTAATGGCAATTCGAGCGCCATACACAGCTAGCTAGTCAGCAACAATAAAACAATTACAACAAATATAGCGAATAAACATGCAAAAGAAATGGAAAAAATGTTTTCTAATAAATTTGCTTTATGTGCGCGACGCGCAAGATGCTTCGAAGCTTCGAAGTCTGAGTAAAGCGAAGAGCAATGCCATTGTTGGCATAATCTGTGTGCAAGGTCTCGGCGAAAGGGAAGCGCAACAGTGCGGGCGGTGTTTTAGTGAAATAAAGTTTTATATTTGAACGCCACACCCACAACTAATAGCTAAAATAGCGCCTGCAGCCGATAGGTGGAGAAGGGCAGACGAGCGTACCGTAACGATGTAGTCGCTCGGCCGCAGCAGCAACAGGAGCTCCACTTCTGCCACACGCAAGGCACTTGCCACCCAATTGCGCTATAAATATTGCCAACATACACCCACACATAGTAGTGTGCGCCTCCTAACCTGTCTAATGCAATGTTTCCATTTTTATATTTCGTTGTATCCTTCATATTCGCTCGGTGAAGGTAGACGGCTGATGCTTCTTCCATTTTCCACTATCTTAACTCCAAACAAAGGTTCTGAGCCGCCGCGAAAGTGAAGGCGAACAAAGTGAATGGAAATCGCAAAATAAAAATTGAAGAAAGATTCGCGAAAATTTTACACCAACACTCTTTTAATATGACTGATGTTGTTGTGGTCGGCAACTACCGCTGCTCGGTGGGGTGCGAGGTGAGGCAGCAGGTGAGGTGCAGGTGCGGTCCGAAGAAGAATCTACTTAGTTTTCATTGCTGAAAAAAGGATTTTTGTGTAAGTTGGAAAATTTTTGAGAATGAAATGAAAAATACAAACCTGACGATAGCGACAAAAGCGACAAAACCCCGACGACTAGCGGCAAGGATGAGTTGTAAAAAGGTCGAAAGGAAAATGGCGCGGATGCGTGCATGTTTGTGACGGCGGTCGGTGGGAAAAAAAATTTCGAGCATTGTTGTTGGTGGCAGGTGGTTGCGGGGCACCCAACGTCTAAAACGCGTTATATATTTATGTGCATAGATAAATTTGAATACAGTTATGTTGCTTGCGTGTAGTATTCATCATTTTAGCCGACAAATTTCTCCAAAAATGGGTTCACCTAAATACATTACGCACACCCGCCCACCCGCACACGCCCACCCGCATATAGAATTTAACGTTGTATGTGTAAGACTAAACACCGAAAGCAGCAAGCTGCCGCGCGGATATTTTCGTTCGGGAAAAACGGCTATGTGCCCAAAACTACGCTAAATTGTTGTTGTGCTTGTACATACGTAGTGCGTCAAGCGTCATCGGCAGCGCAGTAGTTGCCACCATTGCCAACGCCAGTGCTGCCGTCGTCGCCAATGCCACCGCACCGCCATCCCACCGTTGCCGCATTCAATTTCACATTTTTAACAAATTTTTGTTGCTACGCTCCCCATTATGGTTTTGTTGCCGTTTTTGTGTATACAATTAAAAATGTAAATCAGTCGTCCTTGCAGAGCGGCGCGCATAGCGTTGTGCCCTTTCATGCGCCTCAGCCGTTGCGTGCAAGGTGCGCGCGGGTATTGTCGTCGTAGCCGTCGTAGTCGAAGAGGATGGAGTAGCTCCAGTTTTTTGTTTTTTTTTTTGTGACAGAGGCAGGAGCACTATGCTAATGGCAATTTTCGGTTTCTTCTATTTTTTGTTGTTGTTGTTTTGTTTGTTGCTCTAACATTTGACTGGCGTTTTGTTGCTGGTGTTGTCGATGATTTTATTTTGCTTTCCACGTACACTAAGTGCGTAGCGGGGCGGTGGTGGGAGAGGGGGTGAGCGGTTGCACGCGGTACATATTATACATATTTATTTACTCCTGTGCTCCACACTGCTTCGCGCGGCTGATGTGTTTTTTTTTTTTGTATTTTGGAATTCGGGATTTTAAAATGTGAAGTTTTTTCCTACCACTACTCATTTGCGTACACAAACACAGCGACAAGGGCATATGTGTGCGTACAACTAGAAGGGTGTTTCCGGTACATTGCTGCAAAAGCAACTAACATTAGCAACAGGAGCATTAAAAGCCATCCAACAACTCGACGATGCGGCAATGAGGCGATGAGGCGAAGCTAGTGCGTAGTATTTGACGTTGAGGCGGCACGAACGGGAACGTTGGAAAATATTTCGCATATGTTTGCACAGATGAAGCATAGTCACACGCGGGAAGCAGTGAGGGCGCTGTAATAAGTAGTAAAAAGTACACACACGCACACACACACAGCCACACAGCCACACATACACATACAAACATGCATGTGTAGGTATATAAAGAAAGTTGCAGTGGGTGTGGATGTGGAATTTAATATGGCGTACTATAAGGTTGGCAATGGAGGCGCCGCCGGGGCAACTTGAGGAAGGGCTAATGAGCGAAGGATGTGGTGTTGCACGTATGTAAAATATACACATAGTGCGTGCGCAGGCACACAAACGCACACACACACACACACACACACATGGAGCACCGCATACAGCCAAACGCAATTAGACAGGCGCATTTACTCGCATGCCATTTGTGTGTTTTAAACAGAGCAATGATGTAAGGATGTGGGGCTGTAAGGATGTAAGGCTGTAGATAAGGATATGTGTACGTGTGTGGGGCTGAATGCGTGTGTGTAGTGGAGAGTGCGTCTAATGTAGGGACGTTGGCGTTTGAGATAAAAATTAGGCAAAGGGTAGTTTTTTAATGATTTTAACAACGATGCCTTCTGTGCGAGTCGACGAAGGACTCTACGCGACGACAAAGATAATGTACATAGATTTATGGTGTATGTATGTAAAAATTAATGTATACATGTATGTACATACATTGCTTACACGTGTGACCTTTTTCAAATGTACATATATATCTATCATTTAATTACATATGTATGTACATATGTATGTATGTATGTATGTATGTATGTAAAGTGCTATATAAACAGCACAATAAATAAATATAGGTTTTGTATGTACCAGCGGCGTCCTTATGGAAATGCGAAGACAGGGCGGAGCTTTGGGCCACCAAAGTCTGAAAAGTATCGATCCCTAACCGTAAAAAAAACATGAGCGACAGTTTTTCATGATCATATGGATGCATTTCTGCATCGAAAAGAAAGTTTCGAAAGAATTTCGATTCTGTTTTTTCCCGACTAGGGCTCAATATGTACGACGGCAAGCATTAAAATATGTAGTAGCGCAACGTATTGAGAACTTTTGAAAACGTATTTGAATTAATTAAATTTTTACTAAAAATATATTAGACTGCATTTAAAACTCCAGCTGATTTTGGATATTTTTTTTTTGCTAACGGTATTGAGCTTTTTACTCCATAAAACGAGTTCTCAAATTTTTGTTTTTTGAATTTCAGAAGGTCAAGTGGTCTTGGCCCACTAAATTACATACCGTAAAAACTTCAAAAAATTCTGAGTAAGAATTTTGAAATTTAAATGAAAGTTTTTTACTTTTTATATCATCTGCATAGTTTGAATTTCGGATTTTTTGTAGATTGTTTTTTTAGTAGATTTTCAATTCAAATAAAATAAAGAAAAATACATTGCCAAACTTTTCAATATGTTGGGATACTATTTAAATGGTCGCAGCTGTTCATATTTATATATAAACATAATTGAAAATTCCACTTATGCATTTATAAATTTTAATAAGAATCGACCCCTTAATTGAATATAATAATAGGTGACTTTAAGATATCGCCGAAAATCAGATTACAACGGTTTTAACATACAAATCAAATACAAATTAAATAAATAACTTCTTGATGATCGGAACATAAAATGACCCCGCAAATCGGGATATTACCTTCAGTTTTCGTCATCATTTTCAATTTCTTAAGCGATGCCATTAAAGTACCACTTATTCATGATTAAAATGACTTTCTAGATTTTAAAATAAAACTATATATTGTGAATAGTTTCCCTACAATTTATGCAGCCTTTCGCTGAATCCATTTTCGAATATTCTACGAAAATGACATGGCTGAGTCAGATTAGCAACAAACGCATACGTTAAAAGTTCATGATACGTTCGTAATACGAAGGATTCGGTGATTTTTTCGTTTTACTCACGATTCGAACTACGATGGATTCAGTGATAGTCTGAAATAACATAAATATTACCATCATTCCATAGTTTTTTATAAACGTGCACAATTTTGCATTGGTCTGAAATGACGGCAACTTATCCCTTTTTTTTTTAAATTCCCCCAGAATAGCATGAAATAACAGATGTAGAGAAATAGATAAAGATTTCCGTTGAAGATATCAGAGCTAACGTCCACAAAAAGTGCTTTTTGAGTGCGATATTGGCTCGCCTTTAAATTTTCTGCTCACAGTGGTGAACTTTGAGCTAAACAAAAGTTTAAATATAAAAACAAACAAAAATTCATTCCAAACCTCCTGCGTCAACTGGCGCGCAATGCCTACTTGCCTACTTTGTTTTTTAAGTAATACATATGTATGTATGTATGGAGATCGGATCTGTGGTCAAAATTTCGAGTATCTAGCTCAACGGGAAATTGGCAAGACTTGAACCGCACAGACAAAAACAATGAAAATCGGTTAAGTAAAACGTTTAAAAAAATTAGGATAAAGGTATACAGTGTTGGAAAAAAATAGGGGCACAGCAATGGTAATCAAGTTTTCAACTTTACGTTAACTTTAGACGAAATAATATATATTTTGCAAAAGGTAATGAAAAAATAAGGGAATTCAATAATTATTGAGTGGTTTTTATTTGATAACTTTGATTTTAAAAATGGAAATTAATACATTTTGTAATTCAGCCTGGAAAAAATAATAGAGGCGAACTTTAAAAAAATAATAATAATAATTCAATTAAAATATGATATCTTTCGTTGGTCTTAGTTAATATTTAGTTGAAGCTCCTTTGTTTTTCATGGCTTCCTGACATCTTCGCGGCATGGAGTTGACCAATTGAGCACAAGTTTTGAGTACCAAGCTTCCTGTATTTTTTCCCACAGCTCTTGCTTATTCTTCCATTTTTGTCCACCGATCGACTTTTTTGGCACTCCCCATAGATGTTCTATGGGGTTCAGGTCCGGAGACTGTGAGGGACAGTCCAAAAGAGCAACTTGATTCCTTTCAAGCCAAGATTTGACAATTCTGGATGCATGTTTTGGGTCGTTGTCGTGCATAAACTCCCATCGAAGTGACATGTAATCCTCTGCATAGGGCAACATTACACTACTGAGTATATTTAGGTAGTCTGGAGCACACATCTTCTCCCGTATCCAAAAGACTGGTCCTACTCCACTCGCCGAAAAGCAGCCCCATACCATTATAGAACCTCCGCCATGTTTAATGGTCTTTCGGGTATATAAAGGGTTAAATTCAGCGTTCGGTTGGCGTCGAACGAACATTCTACCATCGGATCCAAATAAATTTACTTTGGTCTCGTCCGACCAAAGGACATTTTTCCAGTTTTCCCGAAACATGTGCCTCTGCGCGAACTGCAATCGTTGATTCACGTTCTTTTTGCTCAAATACGAGACTTTTCTGACACTTCTTCCGTTGAACCCTACTTCTCGCTTCTCGTAGTCTGTTACGAATAGTCCGGCTAGTAACCGGAGCATTTAATCGCTCCTTGATGTCGTTGGAGGACAAAAACGGGTCTTTTTTTGACTCTCTAACAACCAAATGGTAAAATTTCCATATTTCTGGAGCATTCCATTATTGCAGCTATTTCGCGAATGGTTTTTCGAATTTTTCGTAGATTTTTTTTTATGGTTTTACGTTCGGTTTCCGAGCAATGTTTGGCGCTACCCATTACAGATGATTTTTGGAATTTTTTTTTAGTAATATCTTGTAAAAACTTATCACACAGCAAATCACTATGAATTAATAATGATCTTTCGAAAATTTCCGCAATGCATTCAGCGCAAACGACCAAACTTGTTCTGTCCCTATTATTTTTTCCATTCGAAAACATGTGCATCAGCTTTAAAACGCAATTATTCAAAGTTGTGCTGCCTACTATGATTTAAGTGCGTAAGAAGTGAAGTACCGTTCTGTAACTGGAGTTAACAGTGGCTTCCAACCAAATAGCACAGAATTATAAAAAATTATGGAATAGTATAAAGAAATATGGGAATGTCCCTATTATTTTTTCCAACACTGTATAACCCAATAATTCAAACATTTTATTCGTATTACGATTTCATAATAAATTTTATATGGTTTTCACTTATTTATATTGGCTGTATGAGCTTCAAAAATAATTTATTTCTAAGGTACGATTTAGTTTCTACATTCATAAATTTAATTCATATATTTATATATCACTTATTAAATCTTCATCATCAGATAAATTTCTGTTTCTTCGTTTTGTTTTAAAAATGCTCATAACGCTAAAAAGGCAAAATAACTAGGGTAGCAAAGGATTTTCGCCAACCGGATTTTTATATTTACGAACCTCTGCCGAAAACTCTGCAGTAGATTGAATATTTTTCCTATTCGATGGCATTTATTTCATAAGTATCGAATTTACTTTTTGAGAAAAGTCTTCTTTACCTAAAATTTGGTCTGGTTTTTTGTTCTTAATTCACAAATCTTCGGTCTGTTCGAAGAGTGCAACGTTTCACTACTCAGGACTTTTTGGGTAAGTAAACGATATTTTGCAAACATTTTTCTTCATAGTCAAAATCTTCGAAAACTCTTACAAAACTTCTTTTTTTTTAAATACCAGAAACGGAATTTGCTACTCTTAGGCCGACTTGCGAAAAACCCAGAGTTAAATTTATAAATAAAAATATTAGTAACTCAGAATTAAATTTTTAATTTCAAAACCCATGCGTTGTCTTGCATCAAATAAAACTCAGTGACCCAGACTATGTATTTATTTTTTTTAATTTTCCTTGAATATGACGAATATTTTGAAATTTCAAACCCAAATAATTTCTGCAGATTCTTGTAAAACAACGAAAGCAAAGCGAATTCATTTAAGGTGGTGTTGAGAAAGCAGTTGAGTGAACTCGCTTTGCTGGACTGAATGTCAGAACTATGTGTTTATTGTAATTGCCACCGATTCTCACTGTCATTGTGCGTACAATTTGTTTGTGTACATTTTTGTTGTTGTACGCTCAATACCACCTGATATGAATTCGCCTTGAACGAAAGCGTGGCATGCTTGTTCTCTTATATCGTGGAAGGGATCGGCTCATTTTGTTTGTTTGCGTTTTTTTTTGTTGCTTATTTCAAAAAAAGTTGCTTAACAAATTTATTTTTTCTTTATTTGCGACACAACGTCACAAACTTAACAATTTAACCCTCAATAATTGCCAGGTGTAATATTTATCTTTTTAACTTCTTACTTCTTCAAATTTATTGGTTTAACCCGTAAACTCTGAGTTAAGCAGATAACCTGCTTTCTCGGTGCTACAGCAGCGTGGGAAATAAAGTAAAAGTTTGAACATAGTCGTATATTTCACATTTTCTTACATAAAATACTATCTATAATGTAAAGCTAAATATAAATTTTGTTATAAAAAATATGTATTTATTTCGATTTTTCTTTTTTCGATTTTCTCCTGTTACTTACTCCAGAATCGAATTTCCCGAACCCGCTTTAAATTTTATATCTATTGTTGCATTTAAACACCTAAATTCTTTGCCTAAATAGAAACTATGTAGAGAAATTATGCAGATATGTAAAAAACACCAATTATGGACTTTAATTAATATTTAGAAGTAGTGTATGCGTATAGAACCTTTGAAAATACATTGTCATCTCGGCTTTGGCTTTCGTCGTCTTTTTTAGGGGTATATTGAAGTTTTATTCTCTTCCCGAATTCTATATTTTTCTTATGTGCTCATTAACTTAACTTTCTGAGCGCTTCATTCACTTTCTATAACATGACATATGGATGTATGTATGTATGTATGTAAGTACAAATATTCTTCTCATTGCATCACTCTCTGCCTCGCTCATGTATCGCCCCTCCGCTCTCCTCAGCACCCATCTACATTTCTGGCAATTTTTCATTTTAATTTTCATTAGCGTGTACACTGAGCTTCTTGCGATTTTTTCTAAAATTCCGCACATGTACTCGTACTTTCAAATTATGTAATGAGCGTATAAAATGTAGAAACGCAGCAACAACATAAACACCGCAAAGGTTGCATGCAGAGTAGAGCAACCTAAAAAAAGGAGATGAAACTTTTTCGTAATTTTTCAATTTGACAGCGGAAATTGCCTAGGGAGGTGACATGTACACAACTACATTCATATAATGTACTTTACATATGTATATACTCGCATATATGTATGTGTGTACTATGTGTGTAAGTATGCATGTATGTTTGTGTGTGTGTGTGTGCGTGTGCATGGGTGAGTAGTGCCGCTTGCCACACCGCAAATCTACATACATACATACGCGAAATAGCTCCCAGCCTCCCGCGATGGCTTAAGTTTCGGCGTGTGCAAAGTAAACACACACACACACACACACACACACACATATGTATGTATGCATGTGAATGGGTGTGAGTATGTTTGCTACGCTTCGTTTCGTTCTTTCTAATAATTAATTTAAAACTTTTTCTTTTAGATTGAACAAAAATGTTGCTTTTTTGCTTGCGCCCTTTTGTCTGAGCATGTGTGCGTTCGTGTGTTTGTGTGTGTGCCTACTGCCGCACTGTTACTATTGCCACCGCTGCAGCTATTGGTGGTGTTGCTGTTGTTGTGCAACTCCTCGGCACTTGTTTTTGATGTATGAAAGTGCTCGCTAATTAACATTTTAAAAATTTCATGTGCGGTTCCTTCGGGAGCTGCAGGCTCACGAAATAAAAATCGACAAAAAGAAGAAAAATGGTAAAGAAATAAAACGAGTATTATACTTATACGGCTATGTGTATGACAGTCGGGAAAAAGGGTAACGCTTCGCGGATCAGGCTTGGACTCATTTGTAGACGCTCAAAAATATTCGAAGCGAAATTTCCATGCATGTACGTACATTCATTGTACTTAACTAATCGAAAGCGCCCCGCGATTCCATCCAAGGAAATAAGACGATTGTGATCCCAAATCATTAAAAATAAATATGTAAATTAAATAGTCGAAAAAATTCACTAGCAGATCGAAAGTTTGTCACGCCCATATATTTATGTATTATATGACCATTTCGTTCATCTCTAACATACAATTCCATCTCTGTAGCAAGTTATGGATCTTTTTATCGCGAAAAATTTGAAGATCTTCATAGAATGCAACTCGGCTCACTCACTGAAGGGGCTGTTACACCGTAGTTGAACAAATTCTCATTTAACCCACGATAGAGAGCTAACGTAGCCTGTGTTCTTATTAAAACAAAAAGAGGAAAAAAATGAAACAAAACTTCCAGACTCTTTGTTGAATCTAAAAAGCTTGTCAAAGAAAAGAGAATGAACGTGTTCCATTCCCGAAATGTCTGACCCAAAAATGCTCTTTCTCAGTCTAGTAAAAGCAGATCTGATACCACGAGCTGCCCCATGGAGTATGTGTCCTGTAATCACTAGTAACTTCTTCCTCCTCTGTCTAAAAAGCAATCTCACCCTGTTCGGTTTTTTAGGAAGCATTTAATGGTTTTTCAGGTATCGCTGGGGCTCCAAGTGCACCTGTGCTTGGCCATCCTTGCCATGCTTAGCTCTTTATTTGGCTCCGGCTCAATTATTGAGCCATGGCATTCATGTAAGAACAGGAACGGCGACCTGGTGACTAATGTCGAAAATACACTTAAATTTTTGAGGCAACATTTCTCCATTTCGCTAAATTCTGGTAGTTAAATTGTCGCTGGAGAAAATGAAGTTACCGAACCTTAAATCGCTGGTGACGGTCTATAGATTCGGTCAACCGACCTCGATGAAGTTAAGTTACTAATAACGGCATGCACTAGCTTATTCCCAGCCAATGGAATTTAATAAGGGTGATCCTGCAATTTCTTAATATTTCATATCAGTTTCTATCGCGCGTATTGTCAAATCTAAAACCAACCAGATATTCACCATATGCTAAATCTAGGAAAATAACCGATAGAAAAGAATCGAGACTAACCATCTCATTTTCAGCTTTCGTGAGCACGAGATAAAGTTGCATATATGTAGTATGTCACACTCTCTCTAAGTCTCTCATCATGGCCGTCAAATTGTATGGCACAAATGCATGGACGCTGTCAACGTCAGATGAGATGTTCCTTGTAGAGTTTTGGACCTTTTCGTCTTTGCAACGGCGAATGCCGTAGACGGTAGAGCGATGAGATTTATGAGCCATATGGCGGCATAGAAAGAGTTCAGCGAGCAGCTACCATGGCTAGATTTTGTTGTACGTCTGAAATAAAATGCTCCAGCCATGAAAGTATTTAACGCGCTACCTAATGCTGGTAAAAGCGTTAGAGAAAGGCCACATATGCAGGTCAGATATCCATGGTAATGCAATGTAATGTTAAAAGTTAGTCGGTAGATTGCGCAGGAGTCGGGATGCTCGAATGACCTGATTTATTTGAAATGCAAAACATATTGTGTCTATACTAAAAGAAACAGTTTTTTAACAAGCATATCAAGCACCATTTAGCATGAGTTGATATAATACTAAAAATCGCACTTACATCTCGGTTTGGGTGAAATATTTACGTACTACTTATATGAAATAATAAATAATAAATAATAGATGTTCAAAACATTTACAAGCTAGGTGGATAGTAGATATTCATAAATACTTCATACAAGCTCACCCACGGATTGCTCGGAATGTATCTGGCTCATATGAAGCACATACGTACATACAGCTGTGATCATAAAAATAATAGCACAATCATATTGACAAGTTTCGACAATTTTATTTTTTTCGTGTTTAGTTTTAACTAAATTTTATAAAAATATAGATAATTCTATAACAAACCCCATATATGTATGCACATATGTAGGACTAGGTTTATAACCCTTTAAAATTTCAACAAATTAAAAATAAAAAGTCATCATAATTTTTCAGAAAATTTTCTAGTAAGCAGTTTTGTGATCCATTCAATTTTATTGCAAAACAGGGTAAGTTTTAGGTAGCTAAAACTTCCAGTTGATTTTTGATAATTTCTTGTTCTGCTAACAGTGTTTTGCATTTTCTTCCATACAAAATTAAGTTTTGTTCGTGCGCTATATGAAAGCAAAGGCGCAACATTGTCGTGGAAAAAATTAACAAAAATCAACACTCCAAACTTGGACTTTATTGCACCTAAATTTTATGGGCTACTTCAGAATTTTCTGAAAATCCGTACCTTCTTTTAAATTTTTTTTGGGAGTGGTTCCTCTAACGTCTAGATGGCTAAAATCAAATCAGTGAATCCGTCAATAATTAGTTCTGATATAGATCTACAACATTCAAAATATAATCCTATAATCATGTGGTACACACATGGCATATGTACCTTGTATGTGTGTATGTATGTGTAATTGCTTTCCATCCCCTTTGTGGAATTAATTCCGCATTATTTTCACAATTCTGAACGCCATTTTACCTCAATTAAAATTTTCACAGTTTATCTAATGACACTCGTATGAATTTTGTTGCTCATTTTGCTATGAATGTCAACAATTTCGCTGAATTTACAGTTAAATATCACCGTATTCTTTTCGTTTCGGGGGTGAAAGTTCAAAAAGTAATTAACCCCAAACACACATGATTGAAATGGGCATACAGAAAGGGTTAATTTTTATTTACACAAACGTGGCCGCTGTTGGGATGACCTGCCACCACCACCATCAACGAAACGGATGATAAAGAAACTACACAATCCATGCATAAACTTTAAACTTGAAAGTCGAAGGAAGAAACCAGTTCGTTTGAATAAATACTCGTTTCAATTATCATTGCCGCATAGCTGTAATAAGTTGGCGCTTAAACCGGTAATGCCGTAATTGGTAGTTGTCCCATTGACGAATCAAAGCTTTACGAGCCAACCATTTAGACGCCGGGAATGTGAGAGGGTAGATTGCCCTTTAACCCACAGCTGACATGGGTTATAGTTCAATGGATGGATGTGTGTTATGTAAATCAGCGCTCAGCCACTTAACCGATTCGGCGACACATACCCAGAACACACACATATGAGTAGATATTTACCTACATATGTCCCTTTTGCTAACACACATGCACCACCCGCCTTTATTTCTCGCTAGTCATTTTCATCCTCATTTCATATACAAACAAATTGCTGTTCATTGTTATTCAATGTCTCGACAACTCGAGACCTGATGAAACCAGCCCACTCGCCCACCCTAACTCTAATTTTAACTGTGAAAAACTAGTCAGCTCGCTAGACGTCATGGATATCTTCAGCGATGTAAAGCAGTACAAAAACAACAAGCACAACTAAGTCCTTAAATTTGTGTCAATGTTCGAAGGACTTTTGGGATTTTCCTATTATTTGAGTTAAGTTGTTTGCGGTGAAATGGCTTCGTACTCCTCGTCAACTTTGTCAGCGATTTCACTTAGGTTTCGTTTGGGGTAGAAAATCTCAAAAATTTCCATATTATCGAGACATAACTATCAAGCAATCACACATACACACACACACACACTCAATCGCAAGTAAATGTGAATGTGTGCAGTCCCATATTAGAATGAATGCCGTATGGTGGTGTCACGTATGGTCTATGCCAATTTGTACGACAGTTGTCACGACAGACGTGGGGTGGCACATGTCGTGTAGCAACAAGTTGCCTTTTCTTGTCATCGAAAAAAAGACTGGCGATAAGGACAGTATAAGGAAACATAACATATAATAAGGCGTTTTCGCCGCCGACAACCCAAAAGATAAAGGCATCAAGTGAGGACAGTATTTAGCACCGGACGACCACACACGAGAACGACACGCACACACACATTGAGTGTGAGAGAATGTATGTCTCGCCATCAGCACATAAAGAAGGACGACAAACGCAAGAGACCTTCAGGCATGCCAGTGGAAAAAGGGCAACCTAGTAAGATAGTCGGAAATCGAGCGGTTGGGCGCTGATATGGGTCGTAAGTATGATAATATATTCATTGTGGCCGGCATTTGAACTTGAGTTTCCTGGGAAGTTTTATATGGCTCACAACAAGCAGATGAGCTAAGTGGGCTGGCGAAGAGGAAGTTGTCAGCCGGCAATAAAATCTAAGAACAACCGGCATGCCGTCGCATTTTGGCTGGCTTTTGCCCACACACATAAGAGAGGTCGTGTTGGGCGGGGTAAACGTGTAGGTAAAAGCAGACGTTCCACATATGCTATGCAACACAAACAACACAGACAACACAGACAACACAGACACTGGGACATGTGTGTGTCGCGCGAGTTTGGTCATATCTTACGGGCTTTCGCGCCTTATGTTGGGCAACTGGCGTTGCTGCCCTTGCTGGCGTTGTGGGTGGGTGGGAATTTATGCTTAGTATATTGGGTGTTGAATTTGGGTTAAGTACAAGACGACCTTGGCCTTCTTCTGCCAAGGCTGTGCGCGCTAAATACAAGTAGGTGTGAGGGTGTCGCTTAAAGGCATAGCATGTCTGCTATGCTGCCGGTAATTGGAAGCGGCATGTCGTCTATCAAGCCCGATAGACTGCAAATAAAAAAGCCGGGCAGTCGACGCGCCAAGATGGAGGGGGTGGTTAAATGTTGGGGCATTCGAAGGCATGTCCATGCACGCATACATAATCGTTTGGGTGTGGGACAGCTTTCTGTTTGGCGTGAAGACACATACACACATTTTATTTGTGGCGGGGGAGTGTGTATGACACAGCTCAGTTCAATATTAAAGCAGTCGGATACTTTTTGTCGAGAAAGAAATGAATCTGTGTGTGTTGCTGGTGGTTCTCAATTTCGTGTAGAATATCAACATCGCCGTCAAAACACATTTCAACTTATTGACCTCCTCCACAGCCACAGTTACTTGTGTAATTTGTGTGCGTGTCGTCAGCATCTACGTTAGCAGCGACCACTGCCTTCACTCTCCCAGCACACATTCAACGGACTGGGAGCAGCACATCGACTTAGCGCAACCAAACACCCACCCACCGTCCGTGAGAAAACAGCGTATGCCTCTCGCGCTTACTTGCGAATTTCGATTTTACTTTCGCCGAGTAAATCGTCCGTTTGTAATTTCGTTTCACCGTCAGTCACAACAAGCAAGAGGACTTCAAATAAGTCGAGTATGTCTTCGAGTGCCCCTTACTTTGCGTCGTCTGACCAGTAGATGGGCACTTCCGCGGTCACTGACTGACGTCGTTTCGTTCATCGTTGGTGTGAGAGGTTAATGAACCACCGCTACAGACTGAGTAGCAAAGTGTTGCTATTTGAAGTTTTTTGTTGTTTGGTGTCTTCAAGCTGCCGGCTAGTAACCATGCCAAGGACACAGCTCGCTTGCATACTTTGTATGCCTGTGTGGCTTTAGCAGTAGCATGCTACTTCTCACTGCCTTCACATTTTCAATATCAAGACGAGAAAACGAAAGTGCTTATGTAACAGTTGTTAAGGAATCATCAAACTGAGGTGACGTGAAAAATGTAACAGTAAAAAGGACACCCACGTCAAAGTCCCACCTTCCATTCAAGAACGTGCAGCTCGAATTTTCTTTGCCCTCCATTTGCGTTGCGTCGTCAACACCTGTTGCATTGCTGAACATTGCAGACGTCGGTGGATTACGAGCTCAAATGCCAAGAGTGCCCACGACAACAGTTAACAAAAACATACGCGAAAAATGGCGCAAATTGAGGTGGTGGTGGTGGTGCTAGTGGAGACAGCGAAGTAGAGAAAGCAATCCGTGAAGTATGAATTACGTCGTCTGCGCCAGTAGCCACGGTAGCGGCAATGTTGATGTCTGTCAATGACAACACTGATGATGTAGATGTTATTGTGGCCTTCTTCAGGCCCTCGCCCATCATCTGTACAAGTATCAACACCATCGTTACATCCGCATAGTACATATGTATGTGTGTGTGTGTGTGTGTGAGTGAGTGAGATTAGTCTATGGTAGTAATTTAAGAATCATTGACTTTTTGCGACAATGTTTACCGGTAGGGTGAATTGCGGCATATTGTTTTGAATTTATGAAACCTATCGCTTTTGTTCAAATGATTTGCTACACATTTTTGTCAATTGCTAAAGGATTTGTTAGTCGTGATAAGATTTACACTCGTCAAGTAAACTTCGAAGGATGGCAGGACTTAACAGGATTGTTTGGACAACGATTGACTTTTCCTTCTTCTACTTTATTGATCCAGTTAGTAAAGGCAGTGTTGCCAGGACAGGGAGGGAGGTGGTAAATATAATATATTAATGAATAAACACAATTGCATAATCCATCTGATTTTATAATGCCAATATGCAATGCTAGCATCGTAGGACAATCAAATGATGGGGCATGCCGACTGTGAAGCGTTCTAGAGTCGCGCTTCGCGAAGCTAACTCATTTGAGAGCAACTACCAAAATTCATTTATGAGGGGCATTCAAAAGCACTTCAAAAATATAGCGGATGCCTATAAATATTCATAAAGTTTTCTTGTGGCTAGATTAACTTGGAAGAGCGTTGTCTTTGACTACGATTGCAAAGAACGAGTTAAATTTTTAGAAATTGATTTGCACAAATTTATCTTTTACTTACTCTAATTGACTATTTTGAACTATGCCTTTTATGTGAAAGCAAGGGCAGTTGCTTTCAGGTCGGTTTCACATCAATTGAGATCCATTATTTACTTTTTCTGAGTCTTAATACTACTACTACTACTACTACGAGTAGCTGCTTTAAATTTTGCAATGAATATTTCAATATTTTCATCCCTTGTCGGTCGGCGGTAGGTACATTTTTATTTCTTAAATATTATAGCTAAACAAAAGTGTGCTAAGGCCGTTTGCTCAGTGGCTCAGTAAGCGCTTAATCGCAACTTAATCGGAAACTGGATGTATAACTGTTTTCTCTATGAGGAATTAGTATTTACCTGTCAGCATATCGGAGAAAGGCAATAGCACAATGTAAACAAAAATAATTTAATATAAAGACAGTCGTGGGTATTCAGTTGCAGTTGTTGTTAACTTTTCATAAAACTCATTTTAGAAAACGAAATTAAAAACGAAATTAGAAATTAAAAATAGTCATTTTAAGCTATCAGCTAGCATTGGGCTAGAAACAATCAGATATGTTCCAAAATTCGAAATCGACTCGAGCGATTTTACCAGAATTGTAACCAAAATACTTCAGATTTGGCATTCAAACTATTTACATATATTATATGAGGGATGATAATTTTACAGTTAATAATAATAATAATAATAATAATAATAATAATAGTTTGGCACTTACATCATAACTTGATGTTTGGTCGAACTTCTTTCACAATTTGTGATGTGCTCCTTGAAGTTGTAAGACTAAGTGAGGGAGCTTTACGCGGACTCCGAGCGGCAACTGATTTTTGTGAGAAGTTTCTTTATTGCTGAAATTCACTCGGAGGCTTGCCATTGTCTGCCGAGGTTCGATCGCTATTAGAAAAAAGTTTTCTATAATTATAATCTATAATTTAGGACCCAGCGAATGAAGCCAGCACCAGCTACACACTCGGCTACGGCGGTCGCCTTATAGTTAACACATGAAAAACTCAGTCTTATGAACAGAATATGACCGTATATTAATTCCATAATACAAATTTTTTAAAACTGGCGTCACAAAATTTTTAAAGAAACTGTTCTTTCAAGTTTCTTATTTACTGCCGGGTGGTGGGTAGTGTTACTTATAAATGGCCAAGATGTGATTTCTCTATTTTGTAAAACAAAAATTAAAAAAATGAAGATGTTTTTTTTTTTTTTGTTTTAATGATGGAGATCTGTATTTGAACATTTTTTCCAAAAACAAAATCTTCAAATTCACAAAAAGTATCATTCTCTTTACCCTTTTTGGCCGCATCGTCAAAACTATCAGCAATTTTAAATATCTTTGCAGATCCGTGCAGATACATATCTTAAATGCGTATTTTGTTATTTAAAACGTAAATATAGTAGATTTTGCAGTAAAATTAGAAGTTTTGAAATATTTGCACTTCGAAGCACACGAACATTTTTGTATAATTTGGTAACAAATATGCTGATACTGAAAAATTTTATCAATATTTTGGAGAAACATAAAATAAAGAAAAAATTAGTAATAAGTTTCGAATAATTTATTGATTGGGAAAAATTGTTAAAAATAATTTTATGAAGAAATTTGATTTGATAATTATTATTAATTATATTCAACAGATGAAGTCTATTTCAGTTCAAAAGAAGAAAACTCATGAAAACTAGTTATCTTTAATTTAAAAATAAAAATTAACAGAGCAAATATTATAACGGGTGTTTTTTTAGACTGATAGAACTTTCGATAGGGATAGCTGTCACTTGACAGCTGGTAAATGACATTTCGCTTTGACATTTCTGTTCAGTAAGCATTGACAAATCATCATGGAATGAATGACACCACAACAACGTTTACAACGTTTAAAAATCAGTACTATATTCGCCAAACTTATAGAGCACTTCGTGAATTTTATGGTTATAATCGAGCATCAGAGCAGCTTATTCGCCGAACTGTTGATAAATTTCGAACAACATTTACTCTACTCGATGAAAAACCAACAACAAGACAAAGAACTGTGCGTACAGAAGAAAATAAATGATGCTGTAAGTGATAGTGTTGAAGAAGATCCGAATTTGTCTATTCGCCGCCGTGCTCAACAAGTTGGACTTTGTCCACCCACAACATGGAGAATTTTGAGCAAAGATTTTGGTCAGCACTCATACAAGACAAGTCGTGGCGAACATATGCCAGAAATCGTTTTTAAATATTAAATGTCACGCAAATGTCTTTCAAATAAAAAAAAAATATTGGCATCATACTTCACTTTTTATGTGTTTTATTTCAATTTAAAGTTCTATCAGCCTAAAAAAATCACCCTTTACATTGTTTCAGAGCGAAGAAATAGCCCTAAAGTATAACCCGGCACGTAATTTTTATTTCTGAACAACAAAATTAAACTTAGAAAATTATTATTATTTTACATTTATTGCGAAGTCAAAAATATTAAAATATTGATAAATACTAATTTTTGTTGATAGAACTCATAATGTTTATGGCCCATGTTTAAAATAATATTCATTTATAAATAAACATTTATTTTATAGTAGGTAATGTTTGAATACGCTGCATTTATTGGGAGATCTTATCACTAATTTGCTATCACAAGAATTGTTTCTAAAACTCGTATTGAGGTCTTTAAATTTCTCTAGCCCTAGCTTGAATACAGAAAGTCGATACCAGCTTTGACTTTTGTGTTTAATTCAATTCAAGGCTTTTACGAAGCTCTTACTCCTTTTTTTTTTAGGAAACTCAAAACTCAATTTTGAATTTATAATATATAATTCTTCCGATCTCGACTGCAAAACAAATTATGTCCACCGCGAAAAAAATTAAATTTGGAAAGATAATCGTGACGAATTTCTGCATTAAAAAAGAAATTTTTGAAAACAATGTCACTAAAGTACAAAATGCAAGAAATCGTAAATTACCTGTGCAGCTGTTGTAAGCGAATTGGCAAACACAATGCACGGTTTATGACTTAGTTTTTTTTTTTAATTTATGCTACTAATTTTCGGCTTATCATAAACGCATTTAACAGATTTGGATGTGTCGGTCAAGAATTTCTGTGCAATTGTGCGAAGTGCGCATAATCAAGCCGTTATAGAGAGATTCTACCTGAACTTTCCACACTACCATTTCTTATGCCTTAAATTACTTCATTACTTGCCACAAATGTATGATTATTTTATTTCCTATTCTATTGCCCGTTAATATGTGAAAATAGTCACAATGAGCATAACATCAAAATAACATATTACAATATTTCCGATATGTCTGCTTACAAATACGAATAACATTAATAGTTTTTGCCCCCCCATTCAATTTTGTCTCAAAAACTTACTGAATTGAAGCACTTGTAATGGAAACCATTTTATCGCCACTCCGAAAGTCAATTGCACTCGAGTAATTTGCACTTTATTTTGATATCAAATCTAACCGATTACACACACACACACACACACACACACACACACACACACAAACAGAAACCGCCGAAAATGGCAACACTGTAGATAATTGCGACTTTGCAACATAAAGCCACAATGCGGCATTTGAATGTAGAGCGTGGGCGGGTGGGCGAGTGTGCATTACTTAGTATGCAACAAAATCGGGCAATTCTACATAAAAACATTGCAACAATAACTAAAACAAAAATAAAAATTACAAATAGACCAACAGCAACCCACCTCAATGGATTAATTCAATACAAACAACAACGAACAACAACGCGGCAGCTGCCACAAAACGTTGCATAAACGCGCATTCCTAAACTGATTTGCAATTGCACACATGCATACTGTAAATATGTGGCAAGTGGCATGTGGCATGTGGCATGTGGCATGTGGCACGATGCAGGTGGCAACATTTGTATGATGCCACTGCCACTAAAAACAGTAACGATGTTGGTTTGCTATGCAACCGCGACGGGCGCCAATGCTGTAGTTTTGCTGCTTTATTAAGCCACATTCTATTTGGTTATTTTTTTTGGTGCGCTCCCTTTGTTGCACTAGATATTATTTATTTGTTGGCAGGCACTCGAAAATGTGTGTTGTTGTATGTTGCAGCATCGCATCGCGCCAGCATCTAAATAAATTTTGTTGGTCATACTCGTGGCACTCGCCACCTTCAATACAACTCCCACTATGGCCGAGCCGTTGGCTGTGTGGCTGTGTGGCTAAGTGTGTGTGTGTGTGTGTGTGTGTGTGTGTGTGTTTGCGTGATGAGTACTATTTAAACGCCTACTTAACCCAAAGCGTATCCTTTGGGATTTACAAGCAAACAAAAAAAACAAATAAATATTGCTCATTCATTTTCCTTTTTGAAATCTTTTTTCTTTGTGTGTATTTTTTTGTTTTTTTTTTTAGAAGCTGAAGAGAGCAATTCCGAGCGGCTATTGTTGTTTGTTGTTGCTCGTGTGTAATGCCATCATTGTAGCAATAGCCGCATTATCTGGCATCATTTTGCTCATTTTCATGTTTTCCACTCAGCGATGTGCGAAAAAAAAACCCATCCCGCATATGAGAAAAAGTGAAGAAAAAATGTAGGCAAAGCAAATTTTGCGCATCACCGAAAATTATTAGAGGTGATTTTTTCTTTTACTTGCATAATTCAACGACGTGCTGGCCACTGTGGAGAGTTGTGGGCAAATGTACACTCAGCGGAAATTGGAAAACAAATTTGGGCTTCTTTTATATAGATGAAATCGAAAGTTAGTTTTTGATATGGGATTTCGCAAAATATTATTCCTGATGTAAAAAGTTTCGTATAAATAGAAATGCAATGCAGGCATTCGATAGAACTTCGTCGATACTAGAATAATGAATAGTTTTAGACTTAAGTATAGGAGGAAGCTAGACGATGAATTGAGTCGGTGAAGTGAGTCGGAGAAGTGAGAAAAGTTACAATCGGGGACCTAGGTATCACATAGGCGTCTTAAACTGCGGTCAAAATGTTTGGTTTGAAATTAGTTGGCTATTTTTGTGGAGATCACTAATTCCACACTTTCTTGCGTTGAATTTGGTGGCAGTTTTCTTAGAAATTTTGTCATAATATTGACCTGCAGATTGAATAATTGGCAGATGGAATTTTTTAAAGTCCTCTGTTGCTTTACGAAATAACTCAAAATAAATTTCTATATGTTCAATAAGAGACATTTATAATAAGGCGTTGGCAAGCTTTTTTTGTTTTTTTTTTGTTTAACTAATACAAGTTTCAACATAACAAATGAATTATATTCTTGTCTCCCTGTATTTAAATGTTTAAATGGTATATGTATACCCAATTAATGCGCGAGTTACGTCTTCGTCACCAACTACCTTTCCCACAAATTTAATTAGTAATTATGGTTGCGGAACTCTTGCTCTGGCTTTCATTATTCTAATTAATTTTATTTTTCATTCCTTAATGACAAACAACCGAAACGAAATAATATAATAATTTGACACTTGAGCAGCTTAATTTAAAATCAGTAAGACAACTGCGCTTTTAAATCTGCCTTTTCCAAACTGGATAAAAAGGCGATGCGAAAGGGTCTGAAGAGGAATGAGAGTATAAACAGTTTGGCGAGTCTAAAATTTAGCTACTCGTCACGAATCGAAACTACACTTTATAGTTCCCTTTTCGTGCTTGCGTTATGGTATGGCGCACACGCATGGACGATGATAACGTTGGATAAGAAATATTCCACGAAGGGCTTCTGGGCCTTCAAGTCTTTGGATGTTGAATGTTTAAGACAAAGGAGCGATGAGCGAACTAAAATCCGGCGGTTGCATTGGCTGGGACAAGTAGTGCCACTGGATGAAAAATGCCGGCCGTGCTTCCAATTATCGCCAGTTAGTCAAAAAGCAACGATATGTTTAGCTTGTCGGCAGTTATGTATAACGCCTAAGAAGTGAGTAGTTAATAATTATTTTCCATCTTTATTCTCCTATTGCCGACCAGCTGTCATTTTGACTGAAAAATGAGTCATACTATATGAGCCAACTTCTGATATCTTGATGGAAGTATTTGTAGGATGGCGTTAAACATTTTATGTATGTATGTATATTCATAAAGAAAATGCTAACAAATTTAATTTAATTAATTGTTACTGAAAAGAAGCGAAAAATGAGTAAACCACAGTTTTGGATCTATCCATTTTTAATACAAATCGAAAAAAGGAAATTTTAGAGCCATTTCAATAATATGGCCAGCGTGCATTTTTCGCTGAAATGCAAATGCAGTTGTCAAACTTCAAATTTGACAGTTCATGATAGGCAATAGAAATCAAAATATGAACTCTGATATTTATTGGAATTCATGAACGATGAGCAGTCTCAATTTGGCAATGTATTTTATGGCATAAATATCGAGATGTACACCAAGAATGATATAAAAGCAGATTGTGCCATCCACGCTGCGACCAACTGCTAGTGACGTATTAAAAGCTAGACAATGAGAAAGCAAAGAAAAAAATTCAAATATTTTCAAAATCTAAACAAAGAATAGGAAGAAGCGATAAAACGACAGAACGATTGAAAGCTTTTTTTTAGCATTGTTTGTGTAAAATAAAAGCAAACAGCGAATGTATGGAAACTGTCAAATCGACAAAGAGAGGACTAGCGGTCCGTGGAAGGCGCAATGTTGGATTATATCATTCTTTGATAGGCACGATTACCTGAGGACACGTGGGGCTGCAATTTATTTGCTATTATTAATTGATTGCAATAAAATCTAGTTATTTTCCAATATTTCAAAAAAACCAAAAAACAAAAAAAAAAAATGCGCAAAGTAATTTTGCTCAGTGCGCTTTGTGACTGGAGTCAGGGTTAGTTGTTTGTGTTTTGGGCCCATTTCATTTATTTTTAATGCTATTATTACATTTTCCCAGTGAATGCATAGTCTATGAACACTGACACGATCATTTGGTAGGCTAGAAACAACCATAGCCTTGTTGCATACACGCACACATACTAACAAAACGCCAACACTTGCCAGCGACTACATTCTATTGTATTTAAAAGGTTATTTTTATTAAAAATAAAAATGAAGTAAACGAAGTAAAACATATAATTTATAAGTTTTTGTATAACGCTCGTTTTAATGCAAATATGAAAATCGGAAATGAAAAAAGTTCAAATTATAATAAAACAAATTTTTTATGAGCTACATAATGCCGTTGTTATGCTGCAAATAATTTCGCTATACTATAATACCGCTATTCTCCGCGCTTTCAGCCTCTTCGCCAAATCAGTAAATATTTAGTTTGCTTCATGGAGCTGATTTTGGAGTTAACGGCGTCAGCTGCAGTAATTTTTGTTACATACATCCTCACACTGGCGGTTTCTCTGCGCCGCCTGCCCTTTTTGATTTAGGCGTTTCAACGCAATTTGCTGTTGTTTTTTTGTGGGAAATGAAGTAAAATCGAAAATTTTTGGCAAACATAATGCAGCATTATGAGAATTGTGAGAACTGTAGAACAAACATTTGCAATCTTTCACACTATTTTAATTTCGCATGTCCAAAAAAAAAAAAAAAAATACCAGAAAATAGGACGGACCAACAGCAGTGCTACTTTTACTTTTTGCATCTGCACTTCTATTGATTATTGCAACTGAAGCGCTCTGGTAGAATGTAGCATATTTGGCTTTGGCTGGTGCCACTCAACAAAACAGCTCTGTGTTTGTGCATCAAATACGAGTATAAGTTTTTCGATTATGTTAGTAGCGCGCAAACACACACACACACACACACTCACACATTCTGGGGGCATGCAGTTAACTTAGCCTGTTATATATTCATAACTAAATATTAAACAATATCCAATAATGAAAACGGACTAGCGAAATCGGAAACAGCCACACACACACACACACGCACACGCACACACACACACAGTCAAATACTCTTAGGGCTAAATGTGGCAGTTATGAAGAAGAAAAAATGGCATCGCAATTGACATGACATATTCCCTCGATCCGCTGCGATCGCAGGCCGGTGTGGCACTTCAAATTGACTAAAAATCTAAAATGCATCTAGGCTCTGGCTGCTGGCTGTTGGCTGTTGGCCGCTGTCTGATTTATTGCGGTTCATTTATCGCTTCACGAAAAAATCACGCAAAAGTGCAATATTAACTTTTTTAATATGCACTAAATGACGTTCGATGAGCGGGCGGTTGGCGTTGGTGGGTTGGTGGGTTGGTGGGTTGTTGGTTGAGGGGTGCAGGCAAATGCCAATTTTGAGTGTGGATTTGTTTGTTTAATCGGTAGCATTGTTGTTTGCCCGACTCTTCACTACTCTGAAGCGGCAATAACTCATTATATTGATAATGTGTCTATCCTCCGTGCATCCATCCATTCATCTATCTCAATTGCATTTATTGCGCTTGCTATGAGCGAAATACGAAATTTATTATTCACATTTTTATATTTTTCAATTTTTGTACATATATTATTGGTTTTATTTATTTTTTTTTTTGACTCAGCGCCAGTTGAAAAGGTCATTGATTTCTTGATCGGTAATTTCGGTTACTATGCCTAATGGGAAATGTTAAATTTATACAATATATTGATGAGAATATGTAATGAAGTAATTAGAGTATATTTTGATGTATTTATTATTAGCAAGTTTCAATGAAAATTGATTTATCTTATCTACATACTACATACAACGAATATGCAGAAAAAATATTAGTTAAATAAAATTTTCACGAATATAATGGGTTTCTTTTAAAAGTATTTTTTATGCTTTTGAATGTGAGAAAATTTAAATTTTTAAATAAATATATTTTGAAATATTACCGAAAACGTTAGTTTTTTGGTGTACTTTTCATTTATCGCCAAATATTTTAGAAAATATGAATTTAATCGAAGAAATTTTCTTTTTCTTTGCGGTTATAACTGTATTGTGTATTTTGCAGGAAGCTTTTTGAGTTTGATTGAAAAATTTAGCTCAGCTTGAATTAAGCTAATTAGGCAATTGAAATATGTATCACAATATGGATGAAAAGAAAGATGATGTTTTGAGAGAAGATTGCCACTTTTGGTAAATTTAAATAAATGAAATTGTAAGATGTGGGTAACAAACTGATAAGTTTAGGGTTGCCACTTCTTTAAAAAGGCAAATTAAATTAAATTAATAATTTTAATAAAAAATTGCAATATCGGCGTCAAACGAAAAGGTTGATAAGCACTTAATTTCGAAAATGCTTTCCCTAAAGGGTTGCCACCTGTTTAAACTAGCAAATTAAATTAAATTAATAAGGTAAACCACAAATTATAATAAGAGTGCCGAACGAAAAGATTTAAGAAAACAAGATTGTCACCTGTGCAAAAATTCAAATTAAATAAATAAAATAAAAGCTTATAATATGAGTGTCAAACGGAGAGGCTAAAGAAAGCTTATAAAATAGTTTATCAAAAAAATAAATTACATTGAATTATTAAGGCATACGGTTCCGATTGAAAACAACCTCTTGATCCAAAAATAAATCTAAAAAGCAAATTTTAAAAGTTGCAGGTATACATCTGGGAATTTCTTGTTTTCCGCACGCAAAATAAAAACATACAAAATACTTTTGTTTTGTTTCGAAAAACTATTAATTTCAATTTACATAAGTTAGAAATGCCGTTGGTGTGAGCCGTGTGTGAAACTGCCAAATAATATAATAATATTATTTATTAGCTTTGATATACAATACTAAAACTAATTGTGAAAGATACGAGTACTAACTGCTATGGCCTACGACTCGATGATTATTGAAAATAGGAGGATAGATAATTGTGTGTATGTTATATTATTAATAGTGAGAAAATAAAAATGTTATAACTTATTTGCTAGGTTACAATTTTTTAAAAATGCAAAGATAGTGTGTATGTTGCTGCTGGAAGTTTGAGCTAATAAATCGGATGGGGTGATTGATCCAAAGTGTTTTCTTCTCGTACTAGCTATACCGCAGCATTCGTCAAGGAGGTGTTTGATAAAAATAAGCTACTGTTTTTACAACATAAAGCTTCTTGAATTCACGTAGATCGAAGAAAGAATCAAAGCAAAACTTCATGCCCAATCAGACGAAAACAAAACAGTTCGAATTCTATGAGTCAAAACTAATTCGAGCGACATTGAATTTGCCTCAAAACTATTTTATTATTAACGATATCTATTTTTCCCTGTGAACATAAATAATCATCAGCAGCTTAGATTTTGGAATAGTTGGCAAAGCAAAATGTTCACTTTGTACTATTCTTGCATTCAGCAAACGACCACGGAGGCAATATTAATATTGTTTTTTTTTTTTTTGTTGCATATCCACCCCTTCCACACACATTGCAAGCGCAACTGCGGAAAAACACTCTCTCAGGAGCGGTTCAATTCAGATTTATTGCCACTGTTCACATTTCATCGCACAGCAGCTCATGCTGGAGATTTCCTTCGCCAGCAGCGCAGTCAGTCGCTCAGCAGTAGCAGGAAGCAAGCATCTTAGCTGAGTTTCGCAGCAGCCGCGCCGACTGTAGCGCTGCACTAATGAAATCGTGCCGCATTTGTTTTTGGCATTGTATAAGTTTTTCTATTTCGTACTTTCTTCTTTCGCATTTTCCTTTACTTTTTCTACACTACAATCTACAATTTTCCCCTTACAGCGATTTTTTCTATTTTCGTATTTTTTTCGTTTTCGTAAAAAAGTAAGCAAACTAAAAGATATATGCAGAGTTAAGTACAGAATGGATGATGAAAATAAGGAGGGAAATTCTAACAGCATCAAAACAAACTTCTTTCTGAGCGCGGAATTGAAATGCTTCGCCGCAGCAATGGGCTGTGCAGCCCGAAGGCAATGCTTAAGAGGGCATCTCCAAATTTGGCTGCTTGCGCGCCAAACTCGATACAATGAAAATTTTATAAATTCCATAGACGCTTTGCGCCACAAGCGCGGCGGAAATTCGCATTCGATGAAGGCGTTTGCAGCTAAAAATTGGGCTACGGTGACTGTCGGTGTGGTCGGTGTCAGGGTGGCCTCTGTTTTACAGTGCGCCATGAGTTGTTAGTTTTTTAAAGCCATTCCGCGTCAGTCGGCTCCTCATCCAACCTCAGTTGAAGTAAAAGCCTGCGACGCTCAACTTTCACCAGCAATAATTTCTACAACTAAGCAAGTTTTATGTATCGCTACTGCGGTCTTTGAGAGCGTGAATTAAGCAGTGCATGTTTTGGGTGTGTGTGTGTGCAATAACCTTGTGGTAATTTGGATTCTGGCCGAATCAGCACGTTTTTTATATCGCAAAGTAAATGGCTACCAATTTTGGCTGCTCTAAAATTTCGACTTGGAAAATGTCTAACCAATATCCAATGTCACAAAAGAAGCCGGACTTTATGGCTAACTTGGCTTGACTATCATATGAGTAACCACTTGTAAACTAAACTAAACTAAAAAACTTTAACACTAAAGTTGGGTTTCATTGAATGTGCACTTTTTTCGGGGAGAAACAAATCGATCTTGATCCTCCGAAAAATATTATTTTCCCACAAGATAAGGTATCAATCCATGTTAGTCGACCAAGGAATGTGTGATTTGAGGACCAAATTATTGGTTTGCTTGATTGGCCAGAAAGTTTCCACGCTTCACTTCAAGTATTCCGAATGAACGAAGTCTGGGATGGTTAAATCGGGTGATATTGCTGTACATCACAAATCACCGAAATGGGAGATTAGGAGACCAGGAAAAGCTTTATTTGTGGGCAGTGCTATGTGTGTGATTGCACCGTGTTGTTCAAACCACATGATCACCAAGCCCCGCTTATCCAATTCCGGTAGTAAGAAGTCGTTTATCGTGGCCCTGTAATGTTCACCAGTAACAGTGACGGTTTTGCCAATAACTTCCACAATCACTACTCTCACATGAACGTCGCGACTTTGAATGGATATAATGAAATGCACCTCGTCGGTCATGATGATTTTCGACACAAAATCATCCTCTTCGTTTTTGAGATTGAGGATGGATTGATAGCAATTCACACGCGACTGATGGTCAACAGTCTTTCACTAAAATTGTCTGTAGGTTGATGCCAAAGTCGCGATATTCTCGGCCGAACGAACGGTCCGATTATGGGTGATGGCCACACTCTTCAAAGTTTCGTATCGGTCAGCTTAGCGTTGATGTCAGATATCGGATATCTGGGATATACTAAGTTCACAATAACAGAGGTTGTTCTGATGGGAGGTTGGGTCTCGAGGTTAAGGACTTAAATTTTGATACGATACGATATGATACCGATACTTTTGCCAGTAATATTTTCTATTCGATAGTATAAAGCCATATTTTTTGCAATCGACTACATGATCTTTAGTCTCCCATCGAATTTGCGAAAGAAAATTGCGTAGAGAAAATTATTTAAATAAGACAATATTTTATCGGGCAGACGGAAAATGGCATAAAGCCAAACAAGGGTCGCACCACGTCAACGCTGTCATTTAGTCCCCAATTCTTACGCAATCACACAAATCATCTCAGTATTATTGTCGGCAGTCATCACAATAGAGACGAGTTTATTTTTTTGATAGGGTGCTATTTTGAATGAGTACCATATCGGTAATTCATCGCTTTAATGTCAAGCCCCTGCTCGTGGTTGCTGCAATGCCGTCTTGTTATGTCCCATTTTTTTAGAACTAGTTGCTTTTTGTTTCTTCGCTATATGCTCCCAGTGTATTGGGTATGCTCATATCTTTTTAAGTAGATATGTTTATACACAATAAAGATGTATCCTACTGGAGTCTTGCACTCTAATGCAAGCGACACTTTATTGCAATTCGATGGTTGAGTTTTTGTAAGAAACGATAAAGTTTTTGAACCATCTATGAATCTCACATAGTTTGACGGTGCTGCGGGGGGAGGGGGTTGGTGGGCATTAATGGTTTAAGGAGAGCAACTGGATAGGATGGAGCTCATTGGCTTTGAGTATACTATACATACTCACATTACTAGTTAGCATATTTTGAAATAATGAAAAACTAATTTTTTTTTTTTGAAGTAAAGAAGGTATGCGGGTAGATAAGTAGATGGGGGCCTGGAAACATATCCTGTATTGATTTGGTGGTGGCGGCAGCTTTTTTAGGATAAAGTTTTCATTGATGTTGATATGAAAAGGGTGACAATGGCATTTCCGTGCATAAAGTTACACACAACTACATACACATACACATACACATACACATATAGTGATAAAAATATGCGATATAAGTGCAAGACTTTGCCTGCATTTGTTTCTTTTACGCGCAACTTCCTTTGTAGAGTTCTTGGAAGCCGCAGATTTTCTTTCGAGTATGCTAATGAACTTCGCCGGCAGTTAGAATTTTTATTTGAGTTTGGCTACATTAAAATGCATGGAGATTATATTATGGGCATGCTTTGAAATCATATTGTAACGAAAAAGAAAGCAAATTCAAAAACTATGCAATATCGTATAACACTTATATCTTAGAAAAATAGCCATATCGGAGTAGCTTACATTTAAACTATTTACTTCATGGAGTAAGTGCATAAGGAAAATACTGCGAATAATTTTTTTTGGAAAAATTTATTTATGGCTAAAATTGATGTATTGTTTTTACTATGATTGGAGATAAATACAGTTACTCAAACAATTGACCATAGGATGATTTTCCTATAATATTCGCAATGTTTTTCATGATACATTTTTTCGATAATCTTCATTGTTAATATTCTTCTTTTTATGTATACGAAGAAATTGTGTGTCTGTTGTGCCTAGGCATAAAAAATCCCATAGGTCGCGCTGGCATCGAGATATTTCTAAAAACCGTATATACTGTCAGATTTAAAATAACTTAATGACTCGTATCAAAAACAAAAAAAAAAATATTTTATTTGAAAACAAGACCCACAGGTAGCGCTGGATCCGAAATATGTCTAAAAAAAAGTATTAGCAGCCCGATTCGAATCTAATTCAGAACATGTACTGGTTGTTTGTAGCGAAGGGAAATGCTTGGATGCGCAGTTTTGTAGCGTACAAATCAATATTTCAAACTTTTGACAAAATTTATTAAAATTCAAGAAGTTTTGGTAAAATTTAATTCGAATTTTTAGAAACTTTTTGTGTTTGCAGTTTTATAGCAAAATCAAATTTAGTACTATTAGGTAAAGAATCCCGTTGACTGTTGACAATTTTTAAAAAATTTTCATCTAGGTACCATTTTTTTTATTCAACGCATGCAGGTTATATGGTAGAAGATTTGCAAGACCACCAGCACAAAAAAATCTTAAAAAATAAAGAAAATTTACATAAAATCGGAAAACCAAAAAAAAAAATCGGAATTTGAGCTGCTGCAGAATTTTATATTATTATGCTAAAATTAAATGCGTTACAAATCTGCATACCCAAAAGTGTACTGAAAATTTAATAGTTTTAAATTTCGATAAAAATTTTTGTTATATAAAAAATTTTGTTTTTATAAAAATTTAACAAAAAACAAATTAGCCTGGAAAACTTTGTAAATAAATCAGAATTCGGGCACTTGTTTGAGTCATTGCATTAATTCGTAACCCTAGAGGAATCTACTTGTATCAATCAAATCTTGTCAATGCTGTGTTAATCTTGGGCTCAATAGTAATTGGAACAAATCAGATAACATTGGGCGAACATTTTATGACAACTCAAACCAGCTCGGACTTTGTTAATATTTTCTAAAACTACATATACTGATTCAGTAACAAAACGCTCGGTAGAAGTGCCAAAATCAGCTGGTTTTTTTTTTGATGGCGGCATAGATTTAAAGAAAAAAGTGAAAATTGATAAGAATTATAAATTATATATCTCTAAGCGAAATGAAAAGATGAAAGGTATATAACGGAAATTTTTACGGTAATATTTTAATACAACATTTTAACCCATTACCTACCACTTAAAAAAGCCGTTTTGGCCCGTACTCCAAGAAACCTCTCAGAAAGCAAATTTTATTTAATAATAATTTTTTAACAACTTATTAAATATATAAATTACTAAGTTAAAATTTAAATAAAGGGGGTTCTTTTAATTATTAGATTTAATAGTTTTTTTAAAATGGTAATATACATATAAAGAGAAATATGAACAAAAAATTTAAAGGGCGGAATTTACTTTTATAAAATTATTTAGTTAATAATAATTTATTCTATATTACTACTATACAAATTTAATAATATAATATGTATATAAAAAAATTTAAATTTTTTAAAATAAAATTAATTTAAATTTATTAAAGTTTTATTTTAGCTTAACATTTTGTTATTGATTTATTTTATAATTATTATTATTATTTTTGGCCTTATATGTTTGAACCGACTGTAATTTATTGAGCTTGAGGCCAGGTTTTTATTTGGGGATAATATGAGAAAACAACGATTTCTCAAAGTAGTAGAAGTGATAGCTGCTATACCACAACTTCTCATCAGAATTCGTTCTTTCTAGACTTTACCAACCAGGCTTTGAACCATGGTACACGGGATTGCTAGGCGAGCACGAAACCACTCAGGCACGGTAACTATGTGAAAATCGTTTGTTTTCTCATTATCCCTATATCCAAGCATACCGCCATTAAGTGTGACGTCGGCACTATGTGCTTAACATCGCGGTCGGTATTGTTGCTTTTACAAATCTATAAGCTTTATGTTCTAGTTATAGTTTGCTTTTTTAGGCGTGCTCGTCCTTATTGCAAATATTATTATTATTATTGGCCTTATATGTTTGAGTTCAATAAATTACAGTCGATTTATTTTATATGCAAATTTTTGTGCGAAATTATATTTATATAAAAAATAAATAACCTTTACTAAATCTCAGCAATTAATTTTATAAATCAAGGCAACTTGGAAGTAGTAATTTCATTAAGTATTGGCTAAATTTGTGCCAGCAGCCGCGGTTACACAATTAATACAAATAAAATTAGTTCAATGTAAGTTGAATTTTGTAATTATAAAATATATTCAAATTTATTAAGTGAAATTATAAATTTATACATTTTTATTTAAATAGTGTTGCAGCTTTTAATTTTTATTAATAACCTAGGATTAGATACCCTCTTATTTAAAATGTAAATTATAAACACTAAGGTAGTATTAGTTATGTTCTTGAAACTTAAAAATTTTGGAGTTAGTTTAGTTTATTTCGATAAACCTGTCCGGGAATTGATAATCCACGATGTACCTCACTTAAATTTGTTTTCAGTTTATACATACATTGTCGTTATCAGAATATTTTATGAGAATAATAATTTTCTTAAATTTTTATTAAAATTTATATCAAATCAAGGTGTGGCTTAGATTTAAGTTAGACATTGGTTATAATAAAATTAATAAGTTGGATTTAAATTTGAAGTGTTAAATGGAATTGGATTTGATAGTAAAATTTTATAGATAAAACATTTGATTTTAACTCTAAGATATGTACACATCTCCCTTCGCTGTTATTATTAGGGTAAGATAAGCCGTAACATAGTAGATGTACTGGAAGGTGAAAAGATTTGGGTGCAAAGTTTAGTGTACCACCTATTAATTGGTAAAAACTAATAACCTAATAACTTTACGGACAAGTAATAATAACTGAAGTCGAGTTAGGTGAGAATATTTTGGAATAAGAAAATTACTATGCTTCTTTTCTAATTCGCAGAGAATTAGATTTTTAATTAGATTAGCTTCCAACAGTTCAGATAAGTATTAACTTCACTTCAATTTCAGTTTTAAACTAGTCGAAAATAAATTTTGCTTTGCAGTGTTGCCACAGATAAGATTAAGATGATGCACCAAAAACCGCAAATTTGTTCAAGTTTCAATGGTTCTCCCCAACTCACTTTGAATCGAAGTAGTTTTGTTTGACCTGACTATTTTAATTCCATATTAACAAAATAACTTCCTGGTTTCGCACCAACTACAAATATATGTAATCTTAACTATCCTTACCTTTAGCTTTATATTCCCCCCGTCTTCGCGCCGTTTCCATTACACAAAATGCGATTATGAATGTCCTACTAGCTCTGTAATTTGGTAAACACTGACATAAAAAATATAATTTCTCTTTGCCAAAGAGGGAATATTAAATAGTTCACAATACCACCAATATCTCAACCGCCCGCCCTGCGCCCAATGACGATTACTATGTTCCACACTCGCACCGCACGCTCACTCACTCCCTCCTTCCTAACATCCATTCTTTTGCTCTAATATCAATCGATATTTTTTATTTATCCAATTCATCAAAAAATAAGTAATTATAAACTTTTCATTTTTTCATCATCTTCTGCTTCTACCGCCTTCTTTTCTTTCACAGCAGTTCGCTCATAATTCCGGAGGATAAACAAAAATGTGCATGTGTGTGTGTGTGTGTGTGTTTGTATGTGTGTAGGTTTGTCATGGAACAACCCTGAAAAGTTAGTATTGTAAGCAGAAAAACTAAACGGGATTCTATTCAAGAGTCTACGAGCTGCGCGCCACCCTAAACCGCACAGCTCCGCACCGCGCCTCACCCGCCGCCGACGACGAATAACTTAAAATCGACGTTGGCGTTGCCAAACTCGACGCAGCTGCTGGTGTAATAAGTAGTAGCGGGTGTTGTTGTTTTTGTTGTTGTTGTTGTTGTTGATTTCGTTGGCTTCCTTTGGCGCGCACAGTGAAAGAAAGTTTCCGATTTGAGCAACACCTCAACTCTCACAGCTACTACTACTACACAGCAGCGTCCTCGCTTAAAAAATGCACACACTCGCACGAAATTACTACTTTTGGGTTTGAAAGACGTGCAGAGCAACATTTACTACGCGTACGAGTATAGAAATATATACCTACTATACATATGTATACTATATGTCTGTTTGTATGTATGTATGTATGTATGTAGTATGAACATGAAAAAATGTGGCATTATGAATTTGAATATGAAGCATAGAATTGCCGCCCCCGCACTCTTACGGCATCGTGGGCGTTGCGCAAATGGTGAAATCGAGAAAGTGCGGTGACAGCGGGGGTAGTGTTAGCAGAGCGGCGCAGCACTGCCGCTTTGTTAGTTATAAAGGACTTATTTTTTTCACTTATTACTTTCTTTTAACTTTCATTTTTATGTTATTTTATTTCATTATTGCGGGTGGTTGGCGGATTAGAAAGCAGCTATTGCGTCTGGTAGTAGAGAGCGGCCCATCACAACAACAACGCTCAGCAACAGCTCAGCATTTTTGCGAACTCATACGAATACAACGAATACTTTTACTTTACGAATAATCATCTCAATTTTCGAGAAAAAATGCCGGTGGAGAGTTTTTCTGCTCCTCCACGTTTTTTTTTTTTTGTTGGCACATTTTTCATTTTTCATTTATTTTTATTTTATTTTTTTTTCGCTAGTCATGTTTAAACGAAAATTGTTCTCTCTCATGCATTAAATCAAAATCAAAAACACAACAACAACAACAAGTTAGAAAATGTATCTACATAATAAATGTACAAAATAGGGAATGTATAATAGTAAGTAAATGGAATATTTTTGCATTAGAGGCTTGAATAGTTGTTGACTCGCGGGAGGGCGAGGTGGCGTGTGTCGCGAGCGACTGGGAATGAGGTGAGGATACTTCACAGCCGCTTAACTGCGGTGTGAGTTGTTGTGGCGCAAAGTCAATAAAAAGAAAAAGGTATAAGGGAACGCGAAAGGGAGAGCGCTTCCTACAGTTGAGGATTAATATTTTTCTTTTAAAATTGTACTTTGAATTTTTTTCCTTTTCTACTTGCTTTGTAAGCGCATTTTCATTTCAAAGTCTAAAATGTACGCTACGCGGGAAGGCTGATGGGAAAGGGGAGCTTGTTTAGTAGTTAGGGATAGCCATTTTTTGTCGATTTTTATGAGCACGGGATTTTCGGGATCTCGCTGTTGCAATCCCGCCATTCCAATATTAGTTCCGCAATTTGGAAATTCTTCATCTTGCAACAACATAACTCGAAGAAATTGCATCAATATTATTTAAAAAGCTCTGCTACCATAAAATAAACAACAAATAAATGGCGGTTTTCAATTTTTTTTTTTTTTGATTGGGAAAATTGTTTAATAAATAACAAAACAAGCAATAATAGCTAACTTTTTCGCATTTAGTAATACTTTGGTTTATTAAATATTCGACAGCCAAAATCGTGCAGGGTTATTTTTTTACAATATTTTTCACCCAAACTTTTTTTTCGTTAATATTTTATAAAAATATATTTTCAATATGTATCAAATATCATAAAGCAAAAAAATGAAAATTTCTTTCTTTGTATAGTTTAACAAACTTGAAAAAAAAATTCATTAAAATTTTCAATTTTCCTCTCAGAATTTTAAGAAACTTTTTTTCATACAACGCATGCACGAAATGATATTTTATATGGAACGTAGTGCGCAAGACCGTTAGCAAAAAAAATCAACAAAAATCAATGGAAATTTTTAGAAACATCAATCTTGCACTTTATTATGATAAAATTGATTGGGCTACAAAAGAGCATACTCAAAAATTTTCTTAAATTTCTGGGCGGAAAATTGAAAGTTGTTATGTAATTTTGTTTATGTGTTACATAAATCATCGTCAAATTTTTTAAAATAAATTTTGTTTTTATATTCATGCATTATGATATTAAGATGGACTATGTTATTATAAAAAATGAATGAAAAAAGTTTAGCAAGAAAAACATTGTCAATATTGTCAAAAATAGCATTACACAATTTAAACTGTGAGCCACTCTCAGGCAAACTGAAAAAATAGCAATTGCATTTTTTTTTAAATAAGTCCGCATATTTTTTAATAAAGTACAATCTATGAGAAAAAAGTGAAAAGTAAAAGACTTTAAAATTTAGGTCAAAATAAATTTGAACTAAGTTTATTTAACCTACACTTATACAGTAATACTCATAATAGAACACCCTAAATTTGCGTAATTTTCGCAAACTGATTAATGTTAAAATATATTTGCCTGCTAATAGAATTTGTAGGTGGTTGCCAACAAAATACAAGTTATTTTTAGTAACACACAATTAGCAAACAACTATTAAAATATAATTCATAAATAAATTACAAATATTTAGTTTATTATACAGCCAACTGAGAAAATTTACAGAAATCATACTTAGTAAAATATTGGCAGAAAACAAATGAGATTCATCTATCTTCATTTCAGATAAGAATTAAGAAATTAAAAATCTCGAGAAACCCCAGAATCCCCAAAATCCGGAGTGGGTTGTCAAGAAATATCGGGATTCTCGGTACTTAAAAAAAATACGGTAATTGTGGGATTACCATCCCTACTAGTAGTAGTGTAGCATTAGGTGAAAAATGTTGAAAGTATTGATGTTTTAAAATACATATTGTTTTTCAATTTAGCTAAAATAATAGATGAAAAAGTCCGCTAGCAAATGATTTAGAATTAGATGTTCTGCTATTACATACATGATTTTGCATATATGTATAAGTAATAAGTAAATAAATAAATTCACGCCGCAATTATTTCATAACGCCGATTCAGAGTCTCGTGTTTACTTTTCTACGGCTTGGGGTGAGTAATAATGGCGTACCACAATCGTCAGCGATGCCTCATTTCATTTACTGTTTTTTTGTATGTATGAATTTCCTTTTCTTCACCTACAATCATTACTTGCCGCCTTAGTTAATTTAATAAATGAATTTGTCTCCAGCGGATACCGCAACGACAACATCCTTTTTAATTTATTTTATTCAATTTGCCGCGCTGACTCCACTTCCACCCACATACACGCACACACACACAAACACAGACCCTCTCTCCCCCCCCAATCGAAGTCACATTGAGATAGAGTTAAAGTCGCTGACTGCAAACGCTGAACGCGGAAGTGCCGACGCAGAGCATATCTTTTAGACGCCACAACGGATGAGTTGTATTTTTAGCTCGCCACGCATACAGAGCCAGTCCACGTGCGCGCACACAAAATAGATTTCACATGTGCAACGAACGCAAGCTGGTAATACGTTCGAAGTTTTTTGTGGATAAATTTCGGCTTTTCAAGCTCATTTTTATCGGTCAAACTCGGCAAGTTGTCGACGGCAACGGCAACGGCACCGCATTTGTACGCTTTGACGTTGTTATCGTATTTGCATTGGAATAATATTTGCTATCAACTCGCTTTTTAATGTTTACTTGAATTTTGCTTGATTTTGACTGCTTGGAATGCGTGTGGTTGGTTGGTTGGCAAAGTTTGTTAACATAGTTGGAAATTAAAAAAAACAAATTCTGACAAAAGAAATGAAAAAATGTTTACAATTTTCCCAAGATAAGGTGACAAAAAGAATCACTCTTGCATTGACAGCATCAGTTAAATGAAATTTAATCTCAAAATATTGTCTAAGCAAAGATGGATGAAAGTCTGAATTTACAGGTGATGTTATTTCCTCCTTCGGATTTTTTACTAGCAGAGTGATTCTCAAGTTTTGATACGAATTAATGAAAATAAAGATTTGCTGACTTAATTCTTTGTATGAACATTAATATTATAAAATAAGTTTTTTTTTTATTACAATGGGATTACGAATGCGAATATTAAAAGGTTTAAGATTTGCAGTCAACTTGTAGACGATAAGCTTTTTTCACGTAAAAGGCTGAATGACTTGGCTTGCTTCTCGAATTTTGTTCCGAAACAACTTGAATGTGGTAGCCATTGGGATGCTATAATTATAGAGTTTAATTTGCTGTAGTTAATCGCAATATGCTACTCAATAAACTTGTTCACTTTGGATTCCATTTGTGCTTCTTTAAGGTGTTCACTTTTTACCTAACAGCACAAAGTCGGATGTTAGAAATTTTATCACCTCGAATTAGTCAATTTGGTCTGCTTCTATTTCAGGTTGATTTATTTAATTTGCAGACTTGGTATGAGATTAAAGATTTACATTTGACGTATAGACCTAATTGAATATGAATAAATGACTGGCAATTCTACTATCTCACAAAATTACCGAAAAAAGGGCACGGACTTTGAGACAGCCTAATCTTAGTCGATGTTCGGCTTTGTAATAAGAAGCTTCAAAGAATTTTCCTTTTGTTGTAGTTCTAGTGGCTAGCTGCACCATGTAAAGATCAATTTACCTATTACCTAGGAGGAGGGCTGGCCCAGGAAACGAACTGTTTTGGCGGTCGGTCGATACCGGAAGTTTCGTTCCGTGAGCCCAACTTGTTTCCGGATCTATATCCGGCCAAGGACTGTCACCTCAGCAGCATTCCCTAAACTTGTATGAGGAATGTTTTATGCTGTTACAACAAGAACAACAACGGGGTCGGCCCAGCGAGGGAGGGGTGTTAGACGCGTAGGTTTGAGGTATCATTGGTATCGTGCAGGAATCTCCACACGCAGGGCATGTGCTTGGGATGTCGAGGTTGATTGTGTATAAATAGCAGTTGAGTCTGTCACCTGGAGCTACCCTTTTACTATAAGTGGTGGTTCGACTGCAATGACTGACGGTCTATGCCAGCATCTCGTCCGTTAGTTCGTAAAGATGCCTTCTGATGCACCTGGGGGTAGCTCATCGGCAAGCAGTGCGGCGTTCTGGCAGGTCTGCAGTTTCGTCCTGTGAGCCCAACTTGTTTCCGGCAACCATATTGGTGCATCATACTTAGTTTAGAACCGGTTGTATGTTTCCAAAAACGTTTCTTTCTTCTTTGTCCCATGTGCTGCCATCAAGCGCACACGCGGACTTTGTTGTGACTCTGAGAGCAGGCTGTCAGAGGTTTTCCCCAAGATCATTATGTGATTCACCGTTAAAATGGGGCTACATTCGTCCAAAGTGTAAGTAGGATCGCGGAGAACTTCGTAGGAGATAAGGTAAAATTTCTGGCATTCAAGAAACGAGCAGGGTCGGACTGTTTACTTCGTTTGATTCAGTCTGGAATATTACAGTACGAAATTTTATGCCATAATGTTCATTAGCCATTATTTTCAATTGCTTCACGCGTAATTTAAGGCTCTGTATCGTACATCGTATTTCCCATTGTTGGACTAATTGCTTCCTAAATGAGGAAAGCGAACAAGTTAGCTGGTTAGCTGGACTTAGCCTTGGAAAATAGGATATAAAACACATAGAAGATAAAGAGGGTGTGCTTTGTTGGCTTATTTCAATATCCGAAAAACCAATTCCACTAAATTAATCGTTAAACGTCAAATTTATTTGGAAGTCATTCGGTGTGGTGAACTAAGCTACAATTTTTTTTTGTTGGAGAACGAGAGTAGCTGGCATTTTAACTTAAGATCGTCCACAACAAATAATTAGCACGGTTTTTCAATTCATGTCGCTAAAAGTCTTTATTATCATTCCACACTAAAAACAAATTGGATCGAATTATATTCAAATACCAATCAATTAAAGTAAATTTCCCTCCAGAGTGGTACATATTGTTGGAATGAAAAATTAACAGACAACGTTCACGTTCACCCTTAATAAAAAATCTCAAATCCCATAGTACATAATATTATGCCTTGTATTTTATTAAGTGCAGCTCACAGTTGTCGAAATCAAGTATGATAGGAAACAAGATTGCGTCTTTCGCGCTGAGAGCAACTGACATAACAAAAAATAGAGAATGCCAGAGCAAGGAAAAATTTCTAAAGCGGAACTACAGATTAAGCGAACAGAAGCCAATTGAAAGTTTTGCTAGAATTAATTGTGTAAAATAAAAAAAAAATAATTTTATTTCGTCATTGGATGGGTGGATGCTGTCAAATCGACGAAAAGAGATTAGCGGTCAGTGGTAGGCGCAATCGTGTTTTTTATCACTACTATGTTGAAATGAAAATGAAATGGCGTCCAATAATATTTTTTTGTTTGGCAAAGAATATCCTAAAGAGGGAATATATTAATGGGATCCACAAGATGTCAAGATATGGGGTAATGCCATAGAATCATAAAACTTCAAATAAAACTTAAGCAGCTTTACAATTTTAGGATTACGTTTTTGCCCCCCATGAGGCATAATGGAGTTCTAGCTAATACGAACACAAATACGACTAAAATTTTTAGTACTTTAAAATTGTATGTCACTTCAAGCACAAAAGTGCAATTTTTAAATATGTAAATACAAGTAAATGAACCTAATATTTTAAACATAACTCAAATGTTATAGTTACATTTAACACAATACGAGAAAATTGAGAATTACGCCTATTTTTTATTCATACGATGACTTGATAGTCACAATCTGTGAGTTTGGGGACAAAAGCTTCTGCGTAGTCACTATAGTACACAATAACAAATTGCCAACAACAACTAGCGGAACACACAATCATAATATGTACATATATTTTGCAACTGTTCCAGTTATGAAATGCGATTATAATTTTTCGTAGATTATAATGTTTATTTTCGTGACTTGATAAGCGGTATGGAACTTGACGAGGCGCAATTACACACCTATGTTTGTATGTACGTATGTATATACTGAATATACTATATTCATATGATTGAACTCGCTATTGTAAATAACTTATGTTTTCTCGAAAATTTGCTAAGGAATGAAAACAATCCGTATTTTTATTTTTAGGATAAAAGGAAAGTGTTTTAATGATATCGTACAAAGCAAAATTTGAGTATATGACTGTGGTAGACTTAACGAATTATTGATATCAACTTTTCAATCATGTCCACAATTTTTAAAACAAGGAAAAATCACAAAGAAAATAAAAATACATAGAACAAATATATGTATGTACATATGTTCCTTGTAACGGTAAATGTAACGAGTCATGTTGCAGCATATACGTAGGGACAGCAAAATCAAAATTAAAAACTAGACTTGCACAACATAAATCGGACTTAAAACAATACCATAATAGAGACTTCCAAAAAAACGGCACTCATGGCCCACTGTGCAAACAGCGGTCACTCGCCGAATTTCGACAAAGCAACTATTCTCCAACAAGAACAACACTACAATAAACGCTTTACCTTAGAAATGCTACACATAATAAACACACCGCCAAACATAGGACTGAACTACAAAACGGATACTGACTATTGTGCTCACTTGTATAGACACTTGCTAGGAAAGAAATAATTAGTCCAAAGCTCCACGTCGGACGGTGCGGACGTGCAAAATCATGTATTGATGAATTACAAAAATTGTATGTATGTATGTGAAATTGTTGTTAATATTTATGTTTTATGTTATTATCAGTTGCCCTGAAGACGGTTACCGTAGTGTAACCGAAATATGTATATTGGAAAAAATAAGTAAATCATTTGTTTTACTCTACCAACACCCCCTTGACTTCGAGCCGGCAAAACATAAAATTATTTATGTGAACGCATAGTTTTAATATAAACCGTATCCAATCAGGATAAAAAATTATACATATATGATATATGTATTTGTCTGTGGTATTACCGCATTGTGAAAAGAATATACAAGGTGCTGCAGACTAATCATCTACATACCTTTTTTCAACTTTTGCCGAGTCGTACATGACCAATCTTCTCACATAATATAAGTATACCCAATTAATGGATATAAAGTAATTTTTTTATTTTCGCCAATAATTTAAGGTTTACGTGTTTTAACATAAATTTTCTTCACAACTTCGGTACAAATCTTCATCTTAAAATAATTTACGCTCAATTGACACGTCGCACAGTGAGACAACGCCGGCATTAAATACAAGGAGTCATTGTAGAGCTCTAAAATTTTGCACAGGTTATTTTTGAGACAATTCCAGTTTTAAAAAAAAAATTAAGAAAATTCGCCCACTTTTACGCCCACCTGCCATACAGTCGAAATTTGTAAAATGCCGTATTGTCCGTAATACTTTAGGTATAACTTTCAATTTTGGTATACTTGAATGTTATATAGTACAAACATTATTTAAAATAAAAATTGAACTTTGGCCCACTTTTAACCACATCACCCATACTACCTCAACATAAAAAGTGCCATATTTTCTAAAATATATTAAATACAACCTTCAAATTCGATATTACTGTAATTTATATCATTTAAAATGTTTCATGCAAAAAATACAATAACACGCCCACTAATACGCCCACCTCCCATTGAAATGCAATAAAAAAAACAATATTTTTTTTTCATTCAATCAATAATTTTTTAACATCATCATGGTATTCTAATTTTTTCAATTTGTTTCTCATTCTAAATGAATTAATATAAGGATCTGATGATATTTGCAAATAGTGCATTACATCTTCATTCGTAGAAATACGTGAATTTTTACGAGAATGGAATAGCCTACAGTTTCTATACTCCTTATTCATTGCTTCTTGCGCTTCCTCGGATAACATTCCTGTAGCAAAAAAAAAAGTTAATATTAAATAAAGTTTAAAAAAATACTTTCAAAAATAAAAATTGCAAACAAACCTATTGGCAATATAGCCTCAGATACCATTTTGCTACCGTGAATGAGAACTTTATGCACAGTAATGGGCATGTAGTACCAGCCATAAAGCTCTACATATAATTTTGCAGTGCCCATGCAATACGTATGGAATTTACCAACATCTATATTTTTACTAATATTTATAGTATTTAATATAATTTTAAAGCGGTGAATTAAGTCTACATTTACACCAGTTATGTCAGCGGTTATTTCAAGATCTTCAAAAAATCTTCTAGAGACATTACCATCATTGGTTGTTACCATGCCTTGTTTCCCCACATCGACTTTTAAGCCCAGAACTAATTTGAAATTTTTTTTCATTTCTGTTTTAACAGCTTCTTTCTGTTCTTTTGTATCTTTATTTGTCCTCCACGCTTTGAAACTTTTATTATAACCGATATGTAATATACATTCCATGAATTTTATTCGAGCATGTAGCGGCGAAATTCCAAATTTCAATGCTTCAGCTGAATTTGTTCTCAAAATAACTACATCCAAATTATTCATTTCAGTAGGTTTCTATCAGGTTTCTATCAAATTAATAACGTAAATAAAATTTATGTAAACAAGAATATTTTTATTAAAACATAAATGATCTTTAAAGCATAATTCTGAATAACTAACAAAAAACAAATGTAATTTATTACTATTCTCTTGCACAATAAGTGAATAGTAAACAATTAAAAAAAATAAAAGTAAAAAGTTGTAAATATGCTATTGCATGCTAACATACGTATAGCGACAGAATGTGCGCGTTACGTACTTTTTGTAGTTTTTTGTATGTTTAATGTGCTTTTGCAAACTTTTGCTATATGTCCTCTACTTTAAATTAAAGCTGAGACTTCAAACTTTCATTTGGTATAAGTCTGCACCTAGAACGAGGGGCTGCTCTATATTTCCTAGGCCATTGAAAATGGTAAATGTTCAATTTTTGCACCACAATTCTGTTGTTAAGAAAAAAAAAATTGTGTTTTTTTTTTAAATTTATTTTTTCATTTACTCATTCTACAATAACTACATATTACATATTGAACTAACATATTTCAAGCGCGTTGGCACACCTCAACTTTGACTTGCTCTAGACCAACAAGTAATGAAGTTATGAGGCTGAAATTTCAGGGAATTGTTCCTCATATATCCGTTAATATACTGGGAATTTCATCCAAATTGGACGACACGTCAAAAACCATTTTTTGCCGCGGTTACTATTGGGCTGTCTCACTGTGCGTCGTTGGCAAACCCAAGCAAGGATTAGGTTAGGTTTCAACCCCTCGTAATCCTTACCGGAAAACTCCCTCCAAAATATTGTTTTGTGTGCACCTCTGCGTTTACCTCTCATATCGCTTTAAATTTGTAAACAATTTTATCAAAATTTTGATTACATTACTATATATGTACATACATACATACATATGTCTAAGATTTATTTCACTCTTCGACCCTTTTTCCGTTAACTTCATAAGCTCATATGTATTTTGTTCAAAATATACATACATACATACACATACGTATACTTTTTATTTTGAATAATTTTTTTTTTTTATATACATATCTTTATTTACAATCTGTCGTAAAATAATAAGTAAATGAAATTGACTAATGTAATTTACATTGATGCATTAAGTGCAATTTGGCCTTTAAGTAAGGGTGATCAGTAAATGTATCGTATAATTATTATTTGCGTTCATTGCGGTTCGAGGAACCCGTTCCTTCGTACCACTCACGCCTGTTGCTAATTAATCTTAGTTCTCTTGAAAAAAGAAGGTCTGTCCTCTCTCTTTCATATATATTCAATATAATTAATGGCACAATCGATTGCCCAATTCTACTGGAGCGGATTAACTTTAAAATGTTCCGCAAAGAAATCTGCGTAATTTCTATCCTTTTTATGTTGATAGTTGTAGAACAAAATTTGCAAGTAATGCGCCTATTTCGCATGCCCTAACGGAATTTAATGATTTATTTTCCCTAAGGTAATTGACTTTTCGTTTTCCAAGTCTGCTATTGTGAGAATTTTAAATTTGATTATCCAATAAGCATTTATTATTAATTCGTTTGTTAGTCTGTAAGGTACTATGTACTGTAGATTTAAATTTGAAATAAATAAATAAATAAATAAATACTTAATTAATTCTTACGATCTAAACGGCAGGTCTAGAGGATGCAGTCTTGACACACGTCACTGTTTTCTAATATGTTTATGGCGTGTATGTTGTGATGGAAATTTAGTCTTGTGATGTACTTAGAGCTGTATCTTTTTATTTTTCTTCAATCACCGTAGATGTTTTCAGATCCTTGTGGAGATGGATATTTTGTATATACCACGGAGCGTTAGCAATCTGTCTAAGAGTTTTTGACTGGTATCTTTGAATAATGTGTATATTGGATTTACTTGCAGTACCCCAAATTTGAATGCCATAAGACCACATAGGTTTCAACACAGCTTTGTAGAGAAGCATTTTGTTTTTCAGACTAAGTTTAGACTTGGGGCAAAGCACCCAATACATTTTTCTTGTTTTAATTTTGAGCTGTGTTCTCTTGGCTCTGATATGTTCACGCCAAGTAAGTCTTTTATTTCGAATAATTGAGGTACACTTTTTTTGCTGTAAATACCTGTCAGTACATTGTTTGACAAAAAACAACAAATGTAGAATGAATTTGGAATCATATAAGGAGCAGCGCCAAAATTGTTTATGACAGAAAAAGATTGAAAATTTTTGTGAAACCAAATATTTTTCAAATGTTTTCGATTTTGAATACAATTCATATGTGGAATAAGTTATAGGGTTATTAAATGCATGCATTATCTTATTCATACCTACTATATATCATATCTACGTACATATTGTATGTGCATGCAAACTCGTAAGGGCGCACATTAAAAAATTTTTATAAATACTTCTGTAGATTAAAGGTCGTTTACCTGACTTAGCAAGCGCATCGAACCCCTTACGAAATTTTTATAAATAAGCACATCAACTTCTAATTATTTCAATTACAATCACACGCAAATATATACATACTTACCAGTATTATCGGCAATATTTAAAAACTGCGACAATATAATATTTTTCAATATATTTTAAAGTAATTATTGATATTTTTCTTATCAGTCAATTGTGCAAAAAAAAAGAGCAAAATTTGGACTTTCCGCATGATTGCCGCTTGTTATTATGAAGCAGGGGAGGGAAAAGTGAAAAGGATCTTTCATGTTTTAAATGTGTACGTAGATACAGTTACTTCCATAAAAATTTAACGATTGGCTATCATTTTTCTTTGAAATTCTAAAATTATAACTCATTGTCCGCTAAGCCAATTATCAAATATCGGGTTTTTCACAGTGTGCCCTTCAGTTTGTTTAAAATCGAGTGTTTAATATATATATGTACATACATATATATGTACATATGTACGTTCATTAGGGGGCCTCACTTCCAATCATACCCATTAAGTCATGAGTACTACTCGTACTAAGTTGCAACTTAAGGACTTTGGCTTTCCAGAGAAGTACTCAATACTTTTCAAGTACATTACATTTGTATCAATTACTACTCGAGTACAAGTACTTGTAATTGGAAAATATTTGGAAATACCATCAAGTACTGAAAGTACTCGAAAGTACTCGAAAATACTCGAAAATACTCGCTAAAAGAATTGCAATCCTTTTCCAAGTACTTTCATTTACTTTCAATTACTTTGAAGTACTTGGAAAAGGATTGCAATTCTTTTAGCGAGTATTATCGAGTACTTTCAGTACTTGATGGTATTCCCAAATATTTTCCAATTACAAGTACTTGTACTCGAGTCCTAATTTCAATTCAGCTAGAAAACAATTACGTATTCATTATAAGTACTTTAAAAAGTATTTGTATTGAGTACCAATTGTACTTGAAATTTAACAGGTCTGCTTCCAATACAAAAAAAAAAAAAAAAAAAAAATCGGTACTGATTTTCCATCGGAATTATAAAATTCATTATATTTTAAGACACCAATCAAGATAGTTCGGAAAACTATTAAAATTTACGTGAGCTGGACCCAATTTAAAACAGATACCCCCAAAAAAGCAGTTTGTGTATAAATAAAAATACTATCAAACGTCCTGAGGTGATAAAACTTTAAACCTTAGTCTTAAAAGGTCTGCATACAACTAGATACTTAAAAATTTCTTTAGCGGAAATATAATAATGAGTTATACGATACAAATCTTCGAACGTGAATGAGTTTTTTGCAAAGAAAGAATTGAGAAAATTCATCTCCCAATGATACCTTCTAAGTCTAAATCGGCGAAGTTTGGCTGTGCTATTCCAGTTTTTTTTAAACCAATCTTCCAAAAAAAAAAGTACAAAAACTTTAAAAATGTTTTTAAAATTATTAGCGCAGTGTTTTTTGACGCAGGCTGTTTTATGAACTTAAGTTTTTTTATATTTAAGAAACAATTTTTTTTAGAAAAAAAAATTTTTTTGAGATATTTCTCAATCGCTTCAACGCACGTAAATCTTAATTGTTTGAAATTAATTTTATAATTCCGATTGAAAAGTTTTTTCGACTTTTTTATGGCAATTAAGGCAACCCAGACAATAGCAGAAAAAACTTGAAATCGTCTAGTTGCACCAAAAAACTTCAGGGTTCTCCGATTAAATTTATTCTGAAATTTCATCAATGATCAAGCAAGTGACCAATATAGTAGTATTATATTGTCCCTACTAATAATCGGATATACGATTATTTTCAAAAAACATTTTTAAAATACATTCACAAAATATGTATGTATCTTCTCTTTGTTTTTTTTTTTAAATTTTTTTGATTAACTTCGATTATGACGCAGCTATAGATCGAGCTGGTAACCTTTTGAAGTTAGTTCAAAAGTCATGAGAAAATAAACAGCATACTTTCAAAAGAAATTTTGAAATCGTATTAATTTAATTGAAAAATGTAAACTGTCCTGAAAGAGTTGGAAATATACTTAACTGGCATACTTTGTGAAACCTATAACTCTGAACACTCTGGACGCGATGTACCACGGGCTACAGTTGTAAAATTTTTTTTTTTGTATATTGAAAAATTTTATATACACAGATAATTATTTTGACGAGAACAGGGCAATGCGACGAATAGCTAAACTTCTAGCAGTAGCCAAATTAGATATATTTCTATTTTGACATGCGAAACAGAGTATTCTTCTTATTCTCTTTAAAAGCTAGGAGAGTGTCACCATTTAGAGAAACCTACTAGCTATTGTAATTTTGGAGAATCCAAAATTTTATCGCGGCCTTTCCACCTTTATAAGTGTTAGAAGATGTGCATTTAAATTAAATAAATTTTGATTTCTTAAACTAAAAAATTTTTTGAGTCAAAGTTAAATAATTTATCCTTTTTTATATTAGAATTATGTGCTGACGTTATTTCAAGTGTGGTAAGTATGTTCTTTCGCCTCCATTATAATAAAACACCTGGCAACGCAAGCAAAGATAACGTAGATATAACGCTGTAGTCGAAAACTATATTCATCATTCTCAATCTTACCGATACAACGGCGCTCAATGGATCTAGTAGCTTCGCGTACCCCCGAGTGATTCCATTGCATTCCGCCATATACACAGATATTGGGCCTAAGTAGTGCCCAGCCAGGGATTTGCACTACAAGTTATTTTAGACATACTGAAATCTTAATTTCTGGGTTATTTACTTTATAATAATAATAGGCCCATTTTATTGTACCCGACTTGCAACAGAATGCTCCAACTTGGTTAAAATTTCCTTTAGTTGCAAAAGCAACCCTGTTAACATCTTTCATAAAGCATACGATTTGTGTAGGGCTTTTTAAGAACGGAAAATAGTTGAGCAAATAGTTATTTGGTTGACGTAGTTATATATTTAATAATACTATGCAAATAAAAACGAAATAGGTCTTAAATTGAAATTTTCCATATATTTTTCTCGGGCTCATTCACAATGGCGCAGTTTTTTCACTTCCCAATACTACTTCTCAGGTCGGATATCACTTTACCGAGTTGGCTCAACTCCCATATTTTTTCGAGTTAGTGTAGTTGCTTTATATGTAATTCATTATCCTACTTAGTGTTCTTTTACAAGTCGGGCACAAAGAAACGGGCCTAATATAATACACTCGGGTACGGCAGCCGGCAAAATTATCTGATTAAAAAGATCACAAAGCCAAGTTAGGGTATTTGGCCAGTATTTTATTGGCTTGCAGTAACGACATTTTTTCATTAATAAAAATTTGGTTCGATATCGATAGGACATATGGTGGAATGAAATGGTGGTTTAAATGTCCTAATTAATTACTGTTACGGCTATGCGAACTATTAACTAAAACCCCCCTTCTTGACTCTTTCTAAGGTTTTGCTTTTCAGTTCTAATTCCGCCATTTTTTCCCATAGCTGTACGTTGTGAGCTTCTATATTGAATGGCATACAATCGGTCGTTCATCTGTGTATTTGAATATTCGCCTTTTGGGTAGCTGAATTAAGCAAGCGCGCCTGAGCCGCAGCGCTCTTGAGTAGCTCGAGATTTTAGTTAATCAGGGTACACGTCTAATCACCTTACTGCGGACATTGCAGCGGTTATGGACTTTTAGATCATACAAAAACACCGACCTCCAACAACAACCACTGCATTCCATTGCTGCTCTATATCTCTCTGCCGTACGTTTCGAAGTGATGATCGCCAACGAGCGTAATGAGCAGTTGAAATGCAAAAGTAGGAGCATCGTTATTCGTTCAAAGTGCCAAGTGGCAGCGTGAGTGCTGATCGGTGCGTCGACGTTGAATGGCAAAGGTGAAGAAACGCGAAAAGATTCTTCTCAAAACACACAATATTTACATTGGCTATTTTGTTCCTGTTGTTTTTGTAGTTTGTTTTGCTTTTTAACCGTTTTACTACTCAATTCTCACGACTGAGGTCATTGACTGCCAAAAGTTTTGACTTTGTTTGTTTGCACACGCCGTACACTACCACAGCCGAGCGAGTCACCTTACACGCTAACAACAAACTGGAATAGCCAACAACCGACAGACAGACAGACAGACAGACAGACATATGTATGTATGTATGTAATTAATGTTTTTGTTGCCATTGTGAAAGCAGTACACTCGCTGCATTGCCTAAATTTGTTTTTAGAACGTGTTTAGCCGGGAGGTTCAGGGCTTCGCAGTTGGGTCTAAATTTCGAGAAAAAAAAAATTGCAACTCAAATTCGCCTTTGAAAGTTTCGGTTGAGTTATTTTGCATATTTGACAATTCAACTATTTCGCCTGAATTTTCGACAACCATTCAATGTCGCATTTCTGTCGTTGGTGGTGTTTGTTGTTTTTTAACACACCTACATATGTACCTAATTTAAACACCCGAATTTCTAGCGTAGCCGGATGCAAGGTTCAGTGCATTTTCGACTGCATCATTATTCTCCATGGCTGCTTAGCACTTTTGCCTTTTCACGACGTTTTAGTCGAACAACAAAAACAAGCTCTCTCATTGGGCGCAGTCAACCCAAAACTTTGTTGAAAAATAACACGAAAAAGCTGTGTAAACAATCGCCGCCATCGGCTGGATCATTATTCCATTTACTAGAGTCGTATTATCTGCGTCTTTGTTTTGATAATTTACACTGCAATCGACCGCAGCCGCGTCGCCTACGTACAAATTTAGGTATGTAAGTATTTGTCGCTGTTAGAGCGTCGGCCGCTAGCCACTGGCCGCTCACCAGATTGCTGCGATTCGAGCACACACACACATGTGTCTCTGCTCATGTATATATACGTAGGGTGATCCAAAATTTGAGCAATATTTGAATTACATATACAATAGACAAACAAAACGATAGAACACCAGGGTGGTTCTTTAGACACTTTCGTTCCTTTGTAGAAAATTGTACTGATTCTGTAAAAATCGGTAAGAGAGGGTTTGCGGTACTACTTCGACGCCTACTTCTGTTTTTTCTCTTCACTCTCATTTTGCTAACCGAAAAAGTTAGAAATAAATCCGTATCTCCAAAGAAAAACAGCTGCGTCGCGGTTAATATTGAAAAAGAAATAAAGAAGCGTGCCCTGAGTTTGACTCTCGGCCGGGGCATTTCTATCAAAAATTATAAAAAAGTTTTTTTCTAAAAGCGGTCGCCCCTCGGCAGGCAATGGCAAACCTCCGAGTGTATTTCTGCTATGGAAATATTTCATCAAAAAAGTCGATTGCCATTCGGAGTTGGCGTAAAAGATGTAAGCGCCAAATTAAAATATTATTATTATTTATTTACGTATCTTATTTTTCTACTATTCTAAATTGTATATGATTTTCCTCCCTTATTTAATAAAACTATACTAGTTAAAAAGTTCTACATTAGTGTCCTGATGTGTGGAAATGAGTCTTATGTAACTTTCCTTGTGTTGTGGAAAAATAAAAAAATAAAAATAACGAAAATCCTGCCAAGCTTAAAATCCAAGATGACGGAATGTTTCCATATGCAAGACTGTGAATTCATAATCTACATGTAAAATAGAAGAAGCCCTGACATGCAATTTGTTTGTGCAAAAGTCTAAAACCATGTCAATTTCTATGGCACCGAACCGAACGAATATATAGCCTAACAAAGGTGGAGATATGAAGCGCACATACTAAAAAATTTTCATCAAATTTGTATACATATAAATCAGCATTTAAGCAAACTTTTGAATAAGCAGTTTTCTAGTCGATTCATGTTATGGTTGCATTTATATGTTGAAAACGCGTTGTTCTTTGCTAGTAGAATTCTCGATTTGAACTTATTGGTATTTTTTAGCCTGCCAACTTTTTACATTCAATTTTAAAACATTTTCAATTTTGAGACACCCTTTATCCATATGGGTAATGGATGTATGTATGTATGTATGTATATACGCCGCTGTATAATTCTAAATTTGGTGCGCTCGTATTGACTACTTAGTTCCCATTTTTGTTGGTGTGGTGTGCCTGTTTGTTGTTAGTCTGTTTGTGTGTTTTATTATTTTAAATTGTTTGATTTGAGTTCTCGTTCACTTTGTTATGTTCATTTGCACAGTTGTTTTGTATTTGTATTTTTTTTTTGTTGTTTTGAGACTAAGCAATTTTAAAGGCACATTTGTTGACAAAATTATCGAAGACTCCGTGGCGCAACGGTAGCGCGTCTGACTCCAGATCAGAAGGTTGCGTGTTCAAATCACGTCGGGGTCAAAATTGAATTTTTTTTATTTATTATTTTTTCCATGCATATTTTGTAATATTCTTTGAGAAAAAACTATTTAGCTATTAGTACTTTTTGTTATCTGTTATTTCAGGACTGATAAAAAAAAAAACAATTGAAGTCGAGTTGCTTTTATTTTTTATGGATTTATTCATCAGCTTTGACTCGGTTAAAAAGTGTTGGCTAAGGTAATGTAATTTTTTTTATAATTGAAGAAAATACCAGAAATCCTACTACTCTTTAAGGATGGTCCGAGGAGTGTGTTCCCTTACACTTGAATATATAAAATTGTAAAAACTATTTCCGATAATAAAAATTCTTAATAAACTTATTAGCTGTGCGGATCTAAACACAGGTGGAAGAAAATACAGACTGTTGCCGCTTTCAAGCGAAAGATTATTGTTATACGAAGGAACACTTCGGTAATAATGGCTGACACCAGAAGAGGTTTACGTCTGTACATAGAATCGTTTAACGTACTGTTCTTATCATAAATAATTATTTATTTTTAAGTTTCAAATAATATTTACAAAGACATCACGTTTTCCACCTCATAGAAAAAATTTTTTTGTGGTTCAACTTCAATTAAACCGTTTTAAAGGAATCAAATCAAAAGAAATTTTCTCAGTGGACTGCATAAACTCCTTCTCAGTTTGAGGTTTCACAAAGAATTTTTAGGTTTTAACAACCAATAGCTGAAATGATCCACGGATTGTGGGATCTCCAAAACTCCCTGATGTTGGTCAGGAAGCTCTCCAAGGAACAAAATATTGAGAAAAAAGTGAAAAAGCATCACTTGCTGTTGCAGATGCGCCATTGAGAAGAGATGGGGCCAAAGTAAATCATTGGCTTTATGACACCATAATCAAGCCATTAATGAATTATGGGGTTGTTTTCTGGTGCAACTCACTGGAGAAGGTATGAAAAGTTAAGCAACTGGATCGGGTGCTACAGATCGTCCTCATTGGAATCAGTGGGGCAATTCGGACCACATCCACTATTGCACTCAATGTTATACTAAATGCGGTGCATGTGGGCATTGCCTGCAAAGTTGGTGCAACCGATTAATGACCCCACAACTTAAATTCAGCCTACGGGAAAGATGCAGATTATTGCCAGCCGACTCTCACTTCAAGTGTACCCTTTTTCACTCTTATCCCGATAAGGGGAAAATAGGAGAGGATTAGTGTTTGGTGAAGGTGGTTTTCTGCAACGAGCGCTCAACTACTGCGACATGCCGAAATGCAAAGATCCTTTGGCCGGTGGATTACGTAATCGTTCAAGGAAGCTGCGGGAGTTAGCAAAGCGATAACTCTAGTCCGCGAAGGTGTTCTGCCCCAGCGTTGCTCGATAAGAATTTTTGCTTAATTTAAATTCCGAACCATTTTGTTTGAGCTGCTTGGAGGTAGATAAAGTGGAATCATTGGTAAGAAAAATTAAGCAAACGAAATTCGAAAATTTTTTAATTGTTTTCAAAAACTGCATACCGTATACCCAGAATAATAATTATTTGATGGTTGACTTTTGAAACAACAAAATTTTCGTGAGAATTATAAAATTCATCTGATAATAATATGGATGAGGAAATTTTTTGAGAGCATCAATAAGTTGCATTCGTTATAAACGATTTTTCATAATAACTATAAGTGAGAAAAAATTTTAAATTATAAAATACGAAACTATTTCGACGATCCGAATTATGCGGTATTCGACACTATAAAGAACCTCAACCACGTTAGGTGAATAAGTAATTAACCGTTACTTTTCCATACTTCCTTTTTGCTTCTTCGAATCAACATAAACAAGTAAAGAAAGTGGTTTAATTTACTATTGTTTTTAGCGAAAATTATAAATTTGACAATAAAACAACTAGTTTAAAAATAAAACCTCATACGTTAACATTCAGTAGTATGGCATAGTATATCGTATAGAACACAGTTATTAATAATTTTCTTACTATACCTTTCCTGATTGATAAATAAATAAATAAAAATTGGCAAATTCAGTTGTCCAAGTGAAGAATTTTTAAGGCAAAGTCTCGTATCTGAACAATCAGTTGTAAGGAATCCATAAGTTCTAGGGATCAGCGATCAGGGAATAAGCGAAAGGGAATGCCATATTGCATGTTTTTAGCTGCTTAAGTAGATGTAGAAGTTATTACGCAAAACTTCATATCTGAACAATCAAAAAATATATGTATATCGATATTTTTTTTTTAAGAAAATAACGGATAAATACGTCGATATTTTTAAACTGAACAATCAATAAATTTTGTAATTTCGATGAAAACCCGTCTAATTGTTTTGGGTGTGGCACAGTAATGAGCATACACTTCTAGGTTTACCAAAATATTTTTTTTTAAATTGTTTTAGTAAACAAATACGTCTAAGTCTATACGTTGTAGTTTTGTGGGCGTAACAAAGTAGGCTGGGTAGTTGGTAGTAATAAAAAAGAAAAAGAAAAATTCCAAAAATGTGTACACTAGATAAATTAGAAAATTGTGCCTTAAAATAAAATATCGACATATTTTTTAATCTGCTTATACCAATATTGTAATATTGTTTAAAAATATCTACATATATGATAAAAATCATTGAACGAAAATAACTGGTCCGCATTAAATTCAGTGATAATTTTCTATCAATTATTATCTAATATTTCCATCTACTGAGAGAATGATTTATGTTAGAAATTTGAAGGTAAATGACTGTGATAATTAGAAAAGCTATGAAAATCACGAATATTAAAAGCAGTTATTTATGAAAATGTTTTTGTTGATAAACATTTGGGTCAGTTACTAATTTGGGTTATGAAATAGTAATACTTTACTTGGCATTATTCACATCCCTACCCGGATACCGTTGCATTTAAAATAAAACATTCAATTAAACGCCAGTTAGAAATGTAAAAGGAAAAACAAATGAACTGAAAATCTAACCAAAGAACGTAGATTGCAAAGAAATGGCGGCTTGTTTCACCACAACATAAACCAATTGGATCCAATTAGATTCTAATAGCGATCAGCAAAAGTCAAATAAATTTTGATATGGTGAAATTCCACTACTCTTTCTGTTAGAGAAACGATGGGCGTGATACAATTTCTTTGTAATCTAAGTTCCGTAGTCCAACCGAAGCAGATAAGCGAACAACTTTGTTTAAACTTTGTTTACCAATTGATAAATGTCCCGGTATTTTCGGTATCTGATATGTATGTATGTGTCGATATACTTTTTGCATTTGCCCTTCCTTAGTATCCGACAAATGATTATTACATTATAAAATTACATCTGCCTAGCGAATTCTAGTCAGACATCTCTAAAATTGGGGGAACTAGTTTGCGTTCAAACAGAGAGGCAAACAGATGACCAGCCGGATTTGGCTAAATCGAGTCAACTCGTCCTCCTGATAATGGTTTGGTGCACTTGGGTATAGTTTTATCTCTTCATCTTAATGAAAGCTATACAATTAAACGAAACCTAGAAGTTTAATGTCCCTTGGCATTCATTAAATGTGGACTGCACTGTACTTTGCTCAATTTATTAACCTCATTTTGGTAACTTAGGTGTTTCAACCTTGTTAATAGTCGCTTTCGTACAGCAAATTTAACACACACACACTACTAAATGCATAAAGTGCAATCCACAAACCTACACAAACATACAAATGCAAACAGTCTAAAATACAAACTCGAATAACGATCTGGCGTGCGAAGCATAGCATAGCATTTGTGTGGCTTCAGTTCCTCTTCGCACGATCATCCTACTTCGCCGCTCCCATTTCTTACACCTTCTTACAGAGCCCCCCGCCCCTCTCCTTAAAGCAAGTGAGAGTTAGTGTGTTTTTCATGTAGGTTCTTGTGGACGGATGTGTGTGTGTGTGTGTGTGAGAGTATTCACATATGTATGTTTGTATGTATGCGCGTTCGCTTGAGAGGCAGTTTGTGGATTTTTTGGCAATTCACCGCTTATGTCATGTGCATTTGTTGCCTTTGCTTTCTCCACCTTTCTGCAATTCGTTGCAGCTAGGCGATTGGCCGGCCGTTTGTTGTGCCAACACATAGAACAACTCACCCTCCGTGCAACGTCTCGCATCGTGCAGTAGGACGCATGAGTAATTTGCTATTTGATACTTCTCAAAAAAAAATGTTTGCTGCTGCTGCTACGGCGGCTCCTTCCGCACTCCGCGCTGCCACATCTGGCGTTGCTGTCGCTGCTAAAGATTTCTTGCTGTTTGAAATCAGCAACGGAGCCTGGTCGGAGTGGAGTGGTGGGGAGCAAGGTGTTGGGCGTTAGGCTCGCCTTTGCGATTGGTTGTTTAGTGTGCTTAAATTGTTGTTGCTTTGGTAGCTACGATCGCCACAGCGCCGTCCAAACAAAAAGATGTTAGCAGATTCTTTTTGTCGGTTTTTTGCTTTTTTTTTCAGGCAGAACGATCAGACTGCAGCGCACGCTCGTAGGCATCTACGTGGGCAAAATTGTTCGCACAAGCGCACACATCCACACATACATATGTATGTATATATTAGTTGATCTTCGCACATACGTAGATGTGTATGTATGTATATGTGTGTGTCTGAGAGTTCATTTGCTTGTAGAAAAAGCTTTAATGTAATTTCGTTTATTTTCGCATACCATCTGTTGTTATTGTGGTAGGCTTTGTTGTTGTTGTTGCCATTGTTGTAGCGTGTGTATTTGCTATGTGCATAGGGCAATGACCGCCAAAATCTGCTACTTCTGCTTCTGCTACTTCTCGTTGTTTAATCTTTTAGAGTCAAAATCAAAAAGAACAAAATGACTAATTCCCTGCGCTGCCAACCAAAGCTCAATAACAACAACATCAACAACAATTACGCTTTCAAAAGGAAAACTTGAAACAAAAAATAAAAACCTTATTTCAGTAAATGTTTTGAATATTTCTTTACGTTTGGCCTATCTATCTGGCTATTTTTAGCCGAGGGGCGAAGAAATAGAAAGAAATGAGTTTTTACAAGTACGAGTATTTTATTTACATATATTGTGCGAATTTCCATAGGTGCAAAATACATTTGCGTTGAGTTTTCTTTAAAGCAAAGGTACTGCTGCTTATGAATATAAAAATGTAGAAACATGGCGCAAGTATTATGAAACACTACAAGTTCTTTTACTTAAAACAAGTGAATTTAGTTTTGTTAAAAAAATAATACAAAGTTAAAATAATAAGCTAAAAATTCAAATATCAACTTTTTCCGGTGTATACAGTGGCTCCAAGCCAAAGTCGGATACCGTAGAAACAAATGTTCCTTCCTAAAAATATTTCAACCAAAGCAATTAAAAAAAATAGAATACTTTTTTAATTACTCATTTATTGCACTTCCAAAATATAAAAACTAAACATACGAATTAATTCAGTGTATTATAAAATATTCTAGTAAAACATCAAATAAAATTAAATTCAATGACCAAGCCAAACTCAGACAATCAACAAGTTTTTTGAAATCTCGAAATATATTTACCTACATTTTGTTTGCTTATGAAAGAGCATCTCACCAAACCAATACGGTTTCTTAGCCTGACAAAGTTTAAAAAAAAGAAGAAGAGTTTTTCTCGAAATTTCAGATTATTAGTTATGCGATATTTAGACAAAAGCTGAAGCCTCATCGGATTTCTAGCAAATGGTAATGCTAATGATAATGATAATGATAATGATAATGATAATGATAATGATAATGATAATGATAATGATAATGATAATGGTAATGATAATGATAATGATAATGATAATGATAATGATAATGATAATGATAATGATAATGATAATGATAATGATAATGATAATGATAATGGTAATGATAATGATAATGATAATGATAATGATAATGATAATGATAATGATAATGATAATGATAATGATAATGATAATGATAATGATAATGATAATGATAATGATAATGATAATGATAATGATAATGATAATGATAATGATAATGATAATGATAATAATAATGATAATGATAATGGTAATTATAATTATAATTATAATAATAATGATAATGATAATGATAGTAATGAGGCGTTGTTTGGCTGATATATGTGATAGTTATTGTTAACTAAATATAACGTATAGTTATATTCATTCATTATTTTCTTGCTGAAAGTTTTTATTTTTCGTATTCGACAATTTGAACATTTTGACTATCTCACTAATACGTCTTATTTGTTCGAGGAGTCTGATATTCATCTTACGTCCTACTTGGCTTATGTAAGCGTAGAGGCTGTTAAATTGGTGTGAAACGAAACTTTTTTAAGAAAGCTTAGTGCCATATATATTTTTGAAGAGTTTTGACAATGGTTAAAAAAATAAATAAAAATAAAAGCGAACGAATGATAACTATGCTTGTTTGAAAATATGTACATTGTAACCTTTTCCTTTCTGAGTTTTTTCCTATGAAAAAAGATTTCAGTATTAAATCTGAATTGATTCCGAATTTAGTAAAACATATAAATTGCTTACTTAATATTTATTCATTCTTCGCTTATAGTAATTGTATAGCAGTGCGAATTAATTATTTATAAGCAAAAAGTGTACGAATGTTTTAAAGTGGATAGAATGGGCCGATGAATATGATAAGCCCTGCACTAGAACAAATTCGGTTTGCAGAGACAAAACAAAATCATATAGTGTGAAATCTACGTCGTTGAAGAGTACTGGCATTTTTATATTAATTGTCTGGCACAAACACTGCCGTAGTTTTTTTCACATTTTCAGTTTTTAATCGAAGGACTCGAAGTTGCTTCAAAAGCGATATGAAAATTTTCATAATCTTCATTAGGCAACACTTCCAATCTGGCCTGCCACAAATGCGGTATGATAGCACTGCCACGCCGATTTCTAAAGCTAATTGAGTTGTCTAAAGTTTTTGACTTGTTCGGGAAATATTGTAATTATATAAATAATTTATTTGTTAACCATCATTCGATCTCGTTTTATTCACTGTGTGGCGCCCAATTCGCGCTCTACTAGCGTGCACAGACAACCGCAAAAAGACACTTGGCAACAACTGCCGGCCGGTCAGCCGCTTTTAGATGGGTCAAAGAAAACGAAAATAAAATGCAAAGAAAAACCATCAAAAAGTGAATAATTTCATTAGCCAACCCTAACAGGAAAAAACAAAAAAAAAAAGAAGAGCAATTTGTGATCGGGTTGGCAGCACTTGCAACGCTGCAGTGTGGCGTTGAGTTGTGGTGGCTGTCGCATTGGCGTGTGAAGCCGACAATGGAAACAAAAACGTGCTGCATATTTTTTTTTTCGTTGTACCTTATTTACCGCTATGTGCCGTTTTTTTATTATTTGTTTTGCATAAATATTACGTAAGTCAGACCAAGCTGCCACCTTGAAGACCGTCAACACCGTTGACCAAAAACAACATACGTACCAACACTAAGAAACCCTCAAAGCATGTGGCGACTTACTTTGAGCGATTGTTGTTGTTGCACTGGCAGCACGCACTTGACCAACAAGCAGCTGTCATATGCAACATGAGCACCGGCCATCAGTTCCTCAAGTGTACCCTTAGAAATGTGGCACAAATAATGCAGCACGTCAGCGGAACAGCGGAACAGCGGAACAGCGAAATGTGCGAAAACAGGTGCATGTTGCAACATTCAAACTTGCATTCCTTAATGCCATACTCGCACAAACACAAACTCAATAAACAAGTGCGAATTATACGAGCTTGGGTAGGTGGCAAAACAGAAAATGCAAGCCGCATGGAGCGAGTGCTCACAAAGTAATGAGCTAACATTAAATAACAATTTATGTGGGTATTAATTAATTTGCCACACAGCCATCTAATTGAAATTATGCATTTGTGGCGCAACATACACTTAGATGGTCTGCTTGCCGTTCATCTAAAGACCCCACAAATAGTTGAGGTAGCCGATCGGCGAACTAACTGGGCGCTTTTGTATTGTGGCTGGGCTTTGTGGCATGAATATACTGCTAATTGTCGGTCATTAAATTTAATGCCGCTGTTGTGCAATCAGCTGCGTATGAGAAGCAATGCCGCACAGACGGACGGACGGACGGACGGATGGACTAGCACTGAATTGTTTATGATTTAGTGTTGCACGAACGTTGTGGCAGGCGTCGGCGAATTAGTGTGCATACAAACTTACCTACACAGCTAGTTGTAAATTAGCTACTAAAATATGATGCATGAGCTACAACTTACAACAACTACAACAGCGTTCAGCGCTTCAGTACAGCGCAACAATTCTGCACTACATCGGATAGCCATAAATTAACACCGAACGTTGCCTCGTAAATAAATTAGCTGGCATAGTTGTAGGTGCTAAGTTGTGGCATAAACGGAAGCCGCTTATAGGATGCCACGCGTCCGATTCAGCTACACTCCGCCAAAATCTCGCACCTAAAACTATCACTTCTTCCTGTTTATTTGGCAAAGGGCAAAACATTTCATACAACAAAACATTGTTGTGGCCTCGAGCAATGGGGCGCGCAATTTCTAGCATCCTTGCCATTAACTGTCCACCGCCATTCACCCACCACCACTCGCTCACTCTAACACAAAACAACAAGCCGCCCTTCAACAATGCCAATGCAGTTAGTTGGTCACATTTGGCGTCGTGCAACTGATGCCACACTCAGGTGCCTTTAGGCCGCATCAACATGTTGAGCTTCCGTTTGCTTTGTCGTCTAAAATGTTGATTCTTCTAGTGTGGCTATTGCTTAGCGCCGGATGTGGCATGTGGCATGTGGGATGTGGGATGTGGGATGCTGCACTTTCGCCACACATCTAGTGGGACAATGAGTTGCAATGTTGGTAAAATGCCACAGCGAGGGCAATTGAGTTTTTTGTTGCATGCAACCAGAACAATTGCAGCATGTTGGTGCGGCAGTCAAGTGTTGCTTTTGTTCTCAGCGATTTGTTGCTTTCGCGACTATTGCTGCTGCTGTTGTTGGTTTGGCGCTGTTGCTGTTTTTCCTATTTTACACAAAGTAAGTGCTATTGCCAATGGTGTTGTGCTTGTGGTTGTTTGGTTGTTTGGTTGTTTGGTTTGTTGTTGCTGCTATTGGCGGCGCTTACTGCAAAGTGTTTGTCCGCATCGCTTTACCTTTCTGAGCATCAAATCGCGCGCAAAATTGTTAGGAATTTTTTCTGCTGTGAAATTTCTTTTTGTAGTTTTGGTTTATTTGGATATTTGTTGCGTGAAATAATTGTTTGTGTTGTTATTGTAGTTTTGCTGCTTTATTGTTGAAGTTTCTATTACAATTTGAGTTGCGTATTGTTTGGTTTTATTTGCTAGTTAAGCCTTTGCTGACTTGTTTTTTGTTTTTTTGTTGTTAACAAGTAGCGTGATTACATTTATAGCACTAGCAGTAATTAATCCATTTTAATTTAATTCATATAGTACCTAAGGAAAAATTTTTATGCAAATGACTTTGTAAATATTAATGTACATATATTCTATATGTTGTTAAATGCCAAGTTTTTTACGATGTTCGAATTTAAGCTGTTATCAAATACGAATCGAATACGAATATATTTTTAATCAACTCCATTACCTGATGACGTTCAATCTCTTTCGTAATACTCGTATAACTAAATGAGTGTTGGTGCATTTGCTGTGATCGTGTAATTTCTCAACGGCGAAAAGCTACTCGGCTGGGGGCCATTTACTGGTGGGGATCGTAGTTTTTGAGCATCGCATCACTCGCTTGTCGAAGTCTTTAAATCAATTCGAATACATTGCTTGATTTGCTAACAAAAAAAAAAATGGTCCAACGCTCTCAAATCAACGATAAGGCAAACAGAAAGAAAAGGTGTACATAGAAAAAATTAATAATTAATTGGGTGGAATCGCTCTGGTTAGAGAAATAGCGCGTTTACACTTCAAAAGTTAAAAGCATAGCGTAGATTTAATTATAGGGATTGTAATGGCCTGGGTTTGAATTTCGGCCGGGGTAAGTAAAATCAAAAAACGTAGAAGATATAAATATTTACAATTTCTAAAGAACTTTTAGGTGATTCTGTAGTTTTCGCACTATACTCAGAAAAAAGAATTTCCGTAAAACATGAAATCAATTTCCGTATTTGCGAGTAACTGCTATTTACTTAATAATAGGAAAAATTACCACAATATGAGAACTTTTAATTTGAGGAAGTAAAGTACTTAATAATACTACTTTACTACCTTTAATAATTTTGAATTTTGCCAGTACTTTTACACATAGAAAATAAAACAAAATTTAGAATTGAAGCTTTTTAACATAAAATATATCAGATATCCTTCTGTTCATATTCAAATTGCGAACAGTATGATCTTAGTTGAACCAAAGCATTTTTATTAGAACATATGTATGTATTTACGAATGTGCATACTATTTTAAAATAAGAAAAAAAAGTAAATATAAATCGGCAAAAATATAAATAAAATAAGAATTCAAATGTTTAATTTATTAAAAAAAAAAAACTCCTATATCGGATTTCTTCACACTGAGACAAAGATAAATAAAACGAAACTGTCAATTTCCTCAACATTAGTAAAAAATCATCCTGATAAAAAAAATTTTTCTTAAAAACACAGAAGATGTTATTGTAAATTAAGGTGATGTGCTTTCCTCAAACTGGGTCAAATTGTGTACTCATTTTAAGGCCACCATGTCTTTGGAGCCATTTCAAGGATATTTTTCCTTAGATTAAGTTACCTTTTCCTAACGCCAAGGAGTGCTTTTCTTAAGTGTCATTACCTTTATTATAAAAACCTAATTATTTACACTTCACAACATTCATTGCTTATTATTCTGTTTTGCAGCTGAATATTTAATAATTCATGGTTATTATCGATACTTTTTCTAATGAACATCATATATTTAAGGTAAATATCTGACTGCCCTTTTTCAATACTTGTTGTTTTTTTAACAAACAGAATTCGTTCCCCATTTCAATAGGGTGGTGACGAAATTAGTATGTGTGAAATGAAGTGCGAATAGTGAATGTAATTTTTATGATAAAAGAGGAGAAAAATAGGTGTGATGAGCCTTTCCAGCGCTTTATAATTATAATAATGTTGATGTATATTTTCCGTTCTCCTTTGCCAACTTTGGTTTGGAGACGAACCGGTTTCGGCGTTATACCATTTGCAGTGTTATTTTTCTTTTTGTCTCCAAACTAAAATTGCCATGGGACGATGGAAAATCGTTTCAATATACATCTAATGTTCATCCTGTCGGAAAACCAGAATATCAAAAATTAAGAAGGAAATGAAACAAATATTCTGAGAGTTTCAAAAATTTTATGTATATGAGATAAGAAGTGAATACGGATTGTGATATATCTGTGTATACATTAGGTTATTTCACAAAAAACAAATTGCTGTTTTCCCACAGGAATCATAAAGTTTATTGTGTTTTAAGAATATCGCCAAAATATTTCGGAAAAATATTGGAATTTTCGTGAGCTGCAGCGATTAGAAAATACCTATACAAGAATTTTTTTTAAATAAAAAAGAATCATTTTAGATTATAAAACAGTTTTAGCTTAAGCAAATATTTAAAAAATAATAATATAATAAACTTTAAAATTCCGATGGAAAACCAGTACCAATTTTTGTGTGTTTTTGTATGAGGAGCAGGGCCGGATTAAGAATGTGGGGGCCCCGGGGCCTGGATACGTGTTGAGCCCTTCTTTTATATCTATCTATAAACAAAATCAAACACATTTTCACTGCCGACTTTTATGACTAAAAATACTATTTTGAAGCAATTCACATTCAAACTGTCAACATGAATAATGATATGATAATCATAGAACCTGACTATATGGAGTTTTTTAAAATTTAAAAAAAAATTTGTAATTCTTATAAGAATTAAAACCACAAATATAATTCTACAAATTGATATTATATATTTTCACGATCTAAAATGATTAAATCATATCATTGACACCACAAATCAATATTTTATTATAAACTATTTAAATTTAAATTCAAAATATACAAATATCTCTCTTTAATATTAATAAATTTAAAGGAAACCAAGAAAGATTTTTTTTTTAATTTTGTAGATTGAACAATCCTTATGTTATGCCATGACCGTGTCTGTGCGAAATGGACGATTACGGAGTGCCTGATATTTTACTGACATTTTATATTCGATAAATGAAAATTATGGAATTTCCTTGGGCCTACCCGTGCCTAAGGCAAACTGAAAACAATGTCACTATCGCAGCTGCTTGAACACAACTGCAAGTGAGTAAGGTTATTTTTTACGAATGACAATCAAAAAATAAAATTAAAGCTCTTGAAAAGCGAATTTTACACGTTTAATTTTGGCAAATTAAAAATAAATCACATTTCATGAATTATGTTAGCAAAACGTGCAGATATATCTAGCGAATGCGTTATTAACTTGTTATATTGATACATTTATATTTCTAGCTGACGTTAATTAATCGAACAAACTCGAAACAAACGGTTCAGAGACTTCAGAGACAATAATATCATTAATGAGATTCATTTTACAGCAATTAACACAGTAAGACAAGTGAGACAAATTTTCCTTTAAGTGTAACCTCGTTATTTCAACTGACTTTTGTTTACTCTCGATTTTCTCGATATGAATCGATAGTTCAACTGCGTTGCTCACACTGAGAGGTGGAGGGAAAATTGAACGAAATATGACCTAACCAATATCGCGTTACCTATTTGTAACACGATTTTAACCAAAAATTTCGTTATATCAAGTTAAAATAAAATGATAAGATCAACTGTGTCGACTAATATAATAAAATTTTATTCAAGTCAACTGAGTAAAAAAAATTAAATTTAATAAAATGGAATAAAAATGTCAAAGCAAAAAAAAATCGATTGTACTGATGAAAAAAATTATTTTGTTCTTTCATTTTGTGGGGGCCCCCTCAAATGTGGGGGCCCCGGGCCGCGGCCCTGTCGGCCCTGCCCTTAATCCGGCCCTGATGAGGAGTATTGCGAATTTGTTGTCATTTGCTTCTCAATTATATTTGTGATTATTTTTCAGCTTATCCCTTTGTGGCTTAGTATGCATTTTAAATTTCAGAAAATTTTGTTATAAAAAAGATTGCGGTGATGTTGTTCCATTAACCTAATTTAATCATTCTGGAGCCATAAGTAAATGGTTCTTAACAAAACCCTTCAGCATTGCTCCTTTCCGATGATAATAAAACACCAAAAATGAATTGCATAAAACCCCCTGGTTGGGTTGCGGTCGAAATATTTGGAAGAAGTACATACTTAATATAAGGTAACATTTCTATCATTTTTGTTTTTTTTTTGTCACAAGTTAGTGGTAATGGCCATATATAACATTTTTTTTATAAAGATAGTTTTGTAATTCGCCACTTGTGTAATAAGGAGAAATATGCTATGTGATTTTAACTTGTGGAAAATTATACAGGTTGTTTTCTTCCATTTAAGGTGAAAATTTCTTAACGGAACGTACCAACCCAGCATTCCGTTCTGGAAATTTTGATGTCAAGATGCACCAAGCATGTAAGTTTGGAATCATTTATGTAAATAAAAAACGAATGACTGTTTAAAGAAGCTCGATCTTTGGACGCGACATCCACATTAAACAACCAAAAAAGAAAAGCTAACCGGGTACAAGGGAGCAAAATTTTATTTAGATTACGCAGCGTGATCTTCACATAAATTACCCATTAGGGGTGTCAATGTTTTACTGTTACATTTTACACTTACCATTTTTTAGTTCAGTTTCAAGGTTTTATTAGTTCAAGCCCCTAACCAGCATATTTACATTTTTGATCTAATCCCGCAGTATAAGTCGTAATAGATTTTCATTTGCCTTTTTCTATGCTCTAAATTCTTTCCATATAATCTTTTCATTGCTCTCACAAATCTTTAAGGCTTACGCGTTCGTAAAACCCCAAAACTATACGCAACACAATTGGGGAACCTCAGTTGCAGTTCGATTCCGAAGGGCAGTGGACTTTTGTGGAGATGGGGCGACAGCTATTTGAAAACAACTTTTCTATCATTTTTGATGTTACTTGCCCCGGCCGAGATTTGAACCCGAGACGCTCCGAAAGTGAAAATTTATAGACAAGGTTTTCAAACTAGAAAATATGAAACTAAATTATGTACCATGTATTTTTGATGATCAGACCAGATGTTCAGAATGCACTTACTTTTTGTTCGATGATATCAGACTGTTTGGAAATCTACTTTCGCTAAGCGCTAATGAACAACGCCAAAAAAAAATTGGTTTTAGATTTTACTGCGGTAAATATTGCAGTCGCTGCTTAGTTTTAGATTTTCAGTGAGAGTTTAGTATTGGATGGATTCGCAAACAGTTTACCTGGGGTTATGTGCACCAAATGTCGCTATTTCTTCTTCTCGAATTTCGACGCACTTAAATTCGAAAACTAAAATGCAGTATCTATCTATCTATATATAAAATCATTTTCATCAAATTTCTATTAACTTAAATAAAATAATTAGAAATAACTATACATGTGCAACAACAAATAAATCTTTTACAATAAATCCATGGTAAGCCTATTACTATAATACTACTTTATATATCAAAAAATTCAACCTTATAAACTACTTCATTTAAAATGTCAATTAAAACCATTTTCAAATGTTTAAAAAGTAAAATCTATACTTTAAGTGTCCGTACATTGTAAGCTTCTTTACATACGACGAGGATGCATGGAATGCCGTAGAATACATTTGGACCATTTTTGGAATTTTTCTCTGTCTGTGGGTCTGTTGGAATTCACTAATCTTCGAATGTACTGAATGGATTTTCATGAGACTTTAATTAGTGACTAGAAAGTCACCTCAGGCATAACATGAGACACATTCTATCAAAATATCAAAAGAACAAACTTTTTATTATACATTTTTTTAAATAATTTCTTTTGAATAAAATTTTATTTTTTCATCAGTGTTTATTTTTTGTGGATCTGATTTTAGGTAGCGTCCCATGCTTGGTATGGCTAGTGAGTAATAAAAGGAGGAGTGAAGCGGCAAGCTTGAAATTGAGATTAAATTAGCAAATGTCAGCGAAAGCCAAAGAAAGTACAGTGAAAAAATTGAAATAATTTTTCAGATTTCAGGGTAATTTTCTAAAAATTAATTTAACTTACCTATTGGATTCACATTCGCCTGCTTATCAAAAGTAGCTGAATTCAGCCGATGACAGGATCTTTTTGCACTCGAACTTTAGTTCTCTTTCACAAAGGTTGTTTGAATGCTCAGTGCAGTCCACTGATGGCTATAATCATTTCACTAACTATCAAGAAACTTAAGTTTTCGTATCTACACTTTTTCGCACTCTCTTTGTTTCACTAAGTTTTATGATTCTTCTTCTGCTATTAGTGCGTTCAAAATGTCGCAAATTATGTTTTTCAAGAAACACATTTTTCAAAAACTAATCTTTTAAGGTAGTTTTAAACTATCACTTTTTTTTGGATAAACCCAATTAGCGTTTCTTTGACGCTCTCTATTACATTCTCTCACCGTTCAGCAACATTTCTAAATTATTGAGTTTCTTTTTTTTTAATTCATCATATTATATTTTGTAGGTAATTTTTTATTTTGTTTGTTTGCATATTTTCACATTCATTAATTGGGGTATTGAACACTCGTTTCAAAATCAATGCTGTTGTCAACATTTGCAATTACTTTGCTTTTATTGGGATCGTTCGGATGTAAGGAAAGCTCCAAAAAACACGACCAGTCCGAAAGCTCACTGATGTTCATCTAAACTGTTCTGAACTATTTCAAAATAATTTTGGACACAAGTTTTGGATCTCTGTATCGAGGCAAGCCGAATCGAGTGAAGCCGTCGCCTGGTTGCTTTGCTGTGCGTCGTTATATTGCCTCATTGTTGTTGTTGTCGTTGCCGTATCTACCGTCCGTGGCTGGAACAAAGCAAGTCGAGATGAGCGCTAAGCTGCGTTGCTTTTGCCATTACCGCTGCTTCCGTGCGCTTAGTTGCCGTCGCTTGCAGTTGGGCGCGCAGAGCCGATTTGCTGCAAGTTGCAAGCCGACTCGAGCCGAGGTGTTGTTGCGCAGAGATCGCCACGCGTAGGCCGTAGGACGTGCAAGGGTCCGCTGCACCGCCGCTGCTCCCGCGCCATTAAATTTTTAGCTCTGTGGTCGTGTTGTCAATGTTGTCGCCGTTGATGTTGTTGACGTTGCAAGCACAGATTTCCTTTTTGTGTTTTTTTCGCACTTTTTTCTACTCCTTTTTCGGTTTTTACGGCATTTCTCCTACCACCGTTTTGGGCACACAAGTGAGGCAGAAAAATAAATATCAATCAGTAGGCTCATAAGGCCATGGACTGCTGTTGCCAGTCCTTCGTTACCGAACGGCGTCACCACACCATTCCACTCAAACTCGAGCGTAATAGGCGTTGTTTGTGTGTGCGTGTGTGTGTGTGTGGATGAGTGTGTGCGTGTGTGTCCCTTCGCAAACACACATGATGCATGTACGTAGTATGTGAGCTTTGCATTATCCTCGCTTCTCTATCGAGTGCAATTGACGAATACCGAAAAAAGGAAAATGCATTACAAATAAGAAAAATCGAACAAAAACTGACCAACCGCACAAAAAATTGTAAAAAATTAATTGAAACCATATAAAAATTTGTTCTTCGCTTGCATTGACGCTGTCGTCGTCGTCGTCGTCGCCGTCGCCGCCGCCGCCGCTACCTTTCGATTTTGTGCGCGGCTCCGATCGCCAAAATGCATGAATTTCAGGTTAGCCATCGTACTCCGACGTTGCATAGGTTGTGCTGCGAAATCAGCAGCTATCACCTCTGCCGCCTTTTGTCCATTACCCCTGGCTGCGCCCTAGTTTAGTGCAATAAATAAAAATGCGCGCCCCAAAGAGGAGCAACATAACACCAGGAAGGGAGAGAACGTCAAACCGTGCCGAAAATGCTCAAAAATCACAAACGAAATGGGAGTTGAAAAATATTTAAAACAAAATAAAAAAGATGGAAATAAAGAGAAATAAAAATGCGACATGAAGGGGGAGCTGCGACCTGAGCGGTTGTCGCCGTTGATGGAAGTACGGACGGGGTGTTCGGGTGGCGTTGCCGCACATGTGCGTGTGTGTGCGTGTGTGTATGCGACCATGTTGGTGTCTGGTCACCGATAAGGACATGTGTGAGCGGAGCGTTGCATTGGTCGTTTTCGTTGTGGTTGTGGATGTTGGCCGCGTCATCGCCGCTGTTGCTGTCGTTCACTTTTTCGGCAGTCTAACCAAACTCACACACACATACATGCATAAATACATAAATACATAAATATGTACGCACATGCGAGCATAATATGCATTAACTTTTTTTTCTGGTTGCAGTTTTTTATCTGTGTTTTTTTTTTTGTTTGTCTTTGGTTTGTTTTTACTGATTCTCTCTCGGTGAAACCGCAAAAAAGTGCATTACGACAAAAAAAAAAATATTGTGCGAGTAAATGCTTTTATGTATGTAGGTATTTTCAGATTTGTTTTCAAAGCAGCCCCTATCCCAGGCACATCAACACATGTGCAGCATAGTCAACCCCCAATGTGGGGCGCTCAGTGGCAACAGTGTGTAACAGTGGCGAAAATCAAACATATAGTAATTGCATTTGAATACAAATTCAAAAACTTTGCACAATGAACTCAAATATGCTGGTTGTTGAAAATGTGACAGCTGTGATTTCATTTGCAACATTTCGTGGCAAACAAACATTGTTCTATGCAATTGACTTTCTCTTTATTTGCTTTCGCTTGGATTTGTTTGCCCTACCATGTATGAATTGTTGTACAAAATCAGCTTAGGCGGCAACAATTTACGAACACTCAGATCAGTGCAATTACACTCATATTCAACTTGAATTAAACTTTTCTATTGCTCACGCCTCAGTTATAATAAAGAGAAGCCCATCCGCACCGATATCAGTAGCAAATTATAATTGCTAATAACTTAAATATGGAATCTAAGCCAAATTTATTACCAATTTACAGTTGTTGACTGGACATGGCTGCCCTAGGAGCTCTCGGCCCATTCTGATACCAAAGTTCTTTTAAAAAGAGAACGAAAACTTTTCAGTCTTAATCTATAAGTACAAAGCGCCGAGTGCTTAGAATGATGGTACGAAGCTGGTTAGTATCTAAACCTGATATGTCTGCCGAAGAATGAATAAGATGCGATCCCCTGTTGATGAGCCCCCTGTTAGCATCCACGTAATCAATGAAAGTTGCGGCTCAGACAACCTGATGAACCTCTTTTGGTCTACTTTTGGAACTCTACATGTTCTAGTGGCTGCCCAATGCTTACCAAGCTGATCGCAAGCCCATTCGTTCAAAACTAGCCAACAGGTGCTCTAGGGAACCCCGAAAAGTCTTTTGCTTAAACTTTCCCGGGATATCGCTGTGACTTGGTTTCCTCCAGAAATACACCGAAGTCAGGCAATCCTCTACCACTTTCGACGGGACCATTATTAAGTCCATATCTCTAATTGCCACAGTTCTGGACAGTATATCCCATCTTCAACCCTCCCATCAAGTTTTCATCCATCCGAAAACATGTTCAGCAGTCCTCGGTATCACACATCGCACCCCTCCCAATTCACCCTAGAAAGAATGGCGACACCAAAGTATCCATTCGGAGCCATAGTGATCCGTTGTAGCCGGGATAGTTTCGAAACTTTGCGGAATTCTGGAATTACCACAATCCAAGTTAAATTTATACCCAATAGCCCGTAGCCTGACTGGGAATTGGTTTGAAGGGGCAGCTCTCGGTGGCCACAGAATACATTTTGGGGTTCTCCCAGCCTTACCTCAACTCCTCTTTTCGCTCACTCGTTCGCACAGTATACGTTGAGAATGTATTTTTCAAAAAGTTTATATGGACCATCTGATCTTAAATTAAGCCGGCTCAACATTAGTTCAACGAAGCTACAGGTTTAGGGAAGGGACCTGAACAACCGGGATACAAGTAGCAACTCGATCATTGTGACCTGATTGAATACTGAGGGCCAAGCATTCTTTGAGTTGGTGTGCGTTTCAAACGTGCCGCCAGGTCTGATGATCTGGACCAAACGCCCGACCGGGACTTCCAAGCGCTTGGTAGATTTACACCACAATTTGTTTCTTTTTCTGGGAAATAGGAAAATGAGTATTATTTTTAATGCGAAAAATAATCGCCTCTGTTCATCTAATCAGCTCGTTCCCACAAGGGTTTGCTCTTCTAACCCCATAGTACTGAATTTTCCTACAGCAATCAGCTCTGAGGATATTCAAGCGTTTGTACCAATAGCTTAGTGAGGACTCCTTCAAAATGGCTTTGCCCCATTGGAGAAAGATAGGTCCATAAATGCAGTCGAAGCTCCTTACAAGCCTTTTTTGAATATATTCATATTTTCTCAAAATACACAAATGTGTTGTATAGTCCCTATTGGGCCCACTGTGCGCCCAGCTCATTATATCTATTTAGTTATATATTTTTGCAATGGTACGCATTGCCAATATAAACATACTTTTCAAATCCTCCTCCATTACAACAACTACAAACGCGTTTCGTTTGCCAATTCAGCCATGTAAATGTGCAAAAGCAACAACAACTATTACAACAACAAAAACCATCAAAACAAAACAGCACCAAATAAAATGCCCCCCAAAAAATATAAGAATAAAACAAATCTAAAAATAAAAATCGAACAAACACTTATCATGCCCTCTCGCTCTAATTGGCATGCTCTACTGCTCACCTACGCACTGCAAAGCACTACGACAGCAATTACATACACACATACACACACACACACACACTACGCACATAGATGGCATGCGACGACAAATGGCCAACAATGCTGGACGTTTCTGGAGTTGCCGAAGCCACTGGGCCCGAACAAATGCACATTTTAGCATATCGAGCCTATGTCGCTCGCTGCCGCCGACCTGCTGCCTTGCCGCGCTCCCATTGTGCGCGCTTTTTATTCTATTCTCTTTTTTTGTTTTTTTTTGATTTTGCACTAACTGTTGTTGTTAATGCTGTTGACGCATTTGCCACAAAACTTGTTGGTTTTTTTTGGTTTTTTTTTTTTTGGATTATTGCGCTGCATTGCACGATGACATTGAACGTCGCAGCGTCAAGCTGGGTGGGAGCTCGATTGGCGGAGTATTGAATCAGCCGCAGCCGACGGTGGCGCAAATATGCAAAGGTGCGTATGTGTGTGTGTGTGTGTCGTTAAAAAATAGAAAAAGTTAAAAAATCGAAAAAGTTCTCCTATTTTAATTTTTCATTAATTTGTAGAATGTGCGATGCACGCACACAGCTGCATTTGCACGCATACACACGCATTGCATTTCCAATTCAAAATGCAACACGCACACAAATAGAAGATTTGCAACCAACCCCCAACGCTGCCAGGCGCAAACAAACAACCCCAACGAAGCCAGCTAGCCATCACCCGATGTTGCAACGGATGCAAAAACAACAATGTGCGCTATCATTTGGCGACGATTACAGTGGGTTATTGCGGGCGCGCGCGTGTAGCGAGAGTCAGAACAGCTAAAAAAAAATGCAAAATAAGGGCAAAACAACGAAAATTCAGAAGAATAAAAATAAAAAATATGACATGGAAATTATATAAAAATGCGCTAAACTCACACATGAACATGTGAACTCACGCATAACGCATTGTTGTTAGGCGGCGACAACGGCCTATAACTGAGCGACGCGGCACTGTAGTCCACTGCGTGGCGTATTGCGTTTGGTAAGTGCGGCGCGCGCGGCAAGGGTGGCATTGGGAAATGAAAGGATCAGCGCCGCGATGGTAGGCGGCGAATTGCTATGTGAATGTGTTGAATGGATATTTTGGTGCGGATGCAGCAGGACATAGGATATTTTGAGCTCACACACACACACACACACACACACGTCGATATACGCGATATGCGCGTGAGAGTAAAGTGTTTGATTAATAGACGTAATGATTAAAAATGGAGTACTAGGTAATGTGCAGCGTGAGTGGGCCGACGCATGTCCGTACTGGGGGGGAATACAGGTGAGCGAAGTGAATATATGAAAATATTAATGCACTTATAAAATAAATTAAAATAAATAAAAAAAACGACGCTTCGAATTTTTGTAAATAATAATCAACTGCTAAGCTAGGCGGCAGCATAGCAACAACAATAGCAATTATTGCTATGCGAATGCACCTATGTACATATGTATGTATGTATGTATTTAGATATGTGCAACAACTGTATGCAACAGCGAGCAATACATAGAGACGTAGGCGCAACAGTATGTGGCATTTGGCAAACGAACGCGCGCGCGTTTAATTGTGTGCGTACGCGTATTTGCAACAACGATTGAAATGAGTTGCCGAAACTGCTGGCCGAAAATAAAAATTACTCGTGCGCTAGAATGAGAACGCAAATTACCGAAAAAAAGGAAAGGAAAGGAAAAATATGATTCGCATTTGCCATCGCCAAAGTCAACGCCAAGCTCGGTTGGAGGCCGCGCTAACGGAGCCTATTGCACATAGACCCATCGCTTGGTTGGCTGCTTACGCTACAGCCGGGGTGGTATGGTATCGGCGATGGATGTCCAGACTATTGTTGTTATACTAAAATGTAAAAATTTAAAATAAAACTACCAAAATATTTCAACGCGCTTCTTGCATAACAGTTGTTTCGCAGTTGTTGCTCGCTTTGCCCGTTAACAAGCTCTGTAGAGCTTAACTAAATGAATCTCCATTTGGAAAGCGCGCAGCTATTGTTGTTGCATTCACATTACACTCTCACATACATACGAGCATAATTTCACAACTCGTCCATCCAGAAAACAAACAGCAACGAAAATAATTCGATTTGGCGCAAACGATGTGACGGCAACGCACTCATTTCTACATTTTCCGACTCATCTCATTGAGGGCGAAAAATTTTTGATATATTGCGTTTGCGTTTACCCACTCCAGCCTCAATTTCGACCGTAGGAATTACGGATGGGAACAAAGGGTAACGGGCTGCCGAAACAATCGCACAAAACAAATGGATAAAATAGAACCCAGCTTGAAGAAGTATTACTCTTAATTTTCATCCAAATGATAGCCGCAAGTAGCAGAGATTTTACGGTCTAGATCTGCTGTAATAACTTGAGTTGTTTGAATAACTTTTAGTATGCTGACCGCTAACAAGTCTCGGAACGACAAAGAATGTTTTTTAGGACGGATGGAAGTTTTAGGGGACGCTGGATGCCATTAAAAATGTACAAATTTACAACGTGGGTGTACCTCGAATTTTATTAATATTACTAGCTGACCCGGCCCGCTTTGCTATACCCTACAATTCCATGAATCAAATGGAACTCTGAATATGGGTTTTAGAGATATTTCGGATACAGCGCCACCCATCGGTGATTCTTTAAATAAAATATTTATATTCATATTAATAATTTTAATTAAATCGCAATTTCGATAAAAGTTTTACGAATATCCCGGCTCCAGCGCCACCTTTCGGTGCAATTGTCAACAGCAATATTTATATTTACGTGGCTAATGCATCTTTTGAACTTGAATCAAATTGGACCATATATTTAGTATTATTTCGGCAGTCGCGCCACCTATGTTTGCAAAATAAACATTTTTGGAAACACATCCAACAGAGAGAAAGTATTTTTCTATATTTATTTATCATTTGCTCTTTGCATCTGTAACCCGAAATTGCATGATGCTTCTTTTTGTGATCTCCAAGGCGAGCTTTAAAATCGCTACTCGATAGGTTTACCAAGTCTAACGCCAAACTGAAAAGGACCATACGGTTTATTGAAGCTGGGCTTTAGTCTTTTAGAAAATAGGCTCAATAGAGCTTTGCATGTTATGCTAAGAAAACTGCCCTCCATAGTAGTTGGTGTATGACTAGCTCAGCTGGCAACCCAATAAGGAAATTTATTTAGCATTGCCAGAATCATATCATTCGTGGACGAACAACTCTTAATAATTTGCGTTTCAGAACTTCGTGGTCGAGCGCGTGCAGCGTCTAGTTTGCTATAGTGGATGTCGCAAACGGGTGAAAGTCTACGAACAATCAAATAATAATATTAGTTGCATCCCATTCGCTACTTCTCTGCTCGTGGTGCCTGAGCTCTGCTCGTTTTCGAACAAATGTGTGTGTAAAAGCAACAACAACGAAAGCTACCTAAATTCGGCGATCGCAAGTACATATGTTGATACCTCATTAAAATAGTCGAACTTGTGACATTCAATGCGCAGATGTTAGACCAGTTTTAAGCTGCGCATAAACGACGATCATGTGCGCGGATGTGCTTCCAGTTTTGGTGCACATTCGTCGTTCTTGATGCGCGAACATTACATTACCAGATGCTTCATCGATTTACCACTCGTTAACGGATGGCGAAATGAATACGGCTAATAATAATTAGGCGCTTTCATCATATCATGATGTTAGACCGAACTTCTCTTCCAATTTGTGGTGTGCGTCGTGATCTTGCATCCAACTATTGTTGTAACGTTTAAAAGTAGAGAAATACACGTTGTTGGGCATTTTTCTCCATGAATGCTCAAAATTTCATTTTGTATGAAGGATAATGCCCGATTCCGTCCGCAAAAAAAAAATATTAAAATTAACTCGAATTTTTGGTCACTTATAATATTAAAATTTAATGAACTACAAAACTACATCTTCGAAAGTTTTTGAAAATTCTGATTGAAAAGTTTTAAAGCTTGATGATAGTAGTTTCGAAAATTAGTGAGTTAAAGCGGACAGACAAAAATTTTAGAAATCACTTTTGGTAAATTTTTCAAAGCAATTTTCGATGTACATACTCGACTTTTCTTCAAATTTATGAAAACATAGATGTTAGAGAACAAGTTAAACTTTTATAAAAATTGTTTAAAAAAGATAATAAGTATAAATGGGAAACTGTACGATATGAAATGTCCAACATTGTTTGTGTTTGTCCCTTAAACCAAATCAATACAGTGTGTACGTGCTATCATCGGGAGTGCCCCGGGTTCAAGTCTCGACCGAGTACGTAACTTCAAAATATTATTAAAATTCATAACTCAATTCAAAATTAAAATCATACCTCTTTGATTTATAAAAAAAAAGAGATTAATAGAGTACCATAGTAACAAGATGTTTTTGAACAATGTTCGTTGTTTAGGGTTAAAGCGGATTATGGGTCGCTATCATGTGAATGCATATAATTTAAATCACATTTGCAAAAAATTTATTTCGTATATCTAAGTTCTGAAATTCTCCTAGGTAAAACTCTAGACTTGTTATAAGATTATGAATTTTTGAATATGCATTTATATATTTATTACAAACACTTTTTGTGTTCGGTTTCACTATATTAGCGATTTATTTTTGGTTCTAGTTTTAATTTGTTAAAAGCAATGTCTCTACAATTAAGTTAGATGATTCACAAATAACTGCTCTATCTATTCAATTTGCTTTACATAACATAGCCGGCTGTGATAGTGAAAGCTGTGATATTCCAACGCCGGGCGCCAATGACCGCGGAAGCAATGGAGATAAGCAAGGCACTTAAAAGAAAAGAAAATACTGTGGATTCTGTCGGTCGAAAATTGGAAGCACGCATATAAACTTGGCCGACTTTATTTGTTTTTTTTTTTTGATTTGAAGAATTATTTGATGAATTGTTGTGTAAATAAAGTCGAAAAAATATCGCTAAAACCCGGAAATTGCCTATCTTCACCCAAATTACTTTCCAATTACTTTACTTCGCATGCGTTCACACTGGCCATTTCCAATTTATCGCAAGAGGTCTGTAGTCGAAGGCTAATTTTAGTATTTTAAATTTTATTACGATAAAACTTTTTTTAATTTCAGATCACGAAAGAAAGTTACTAGAGGCTGTAAAAATCACGGAACAGTATTGTTAAATGCTTATATTGCAAAACTCGTCCGTCAGTTTAGTTATGGGAGAATACATTTTGCTATTTTTATAGGTCAAATTTTGGTTTACGATTTATGATAATTTATGATAAAATACCTCATTTCATCTTAATTTATTGGCAGACTTTACAAAGCGAAATTGCTTAGTTGCATCATAATTTGCTCATAAATTAAAAATGATCCATAAATTACGATAGTGTGAACACGGCTTAATTTTACTTACTTTCTGTGAAACCAAATAATTTTTTTTTATTATTTTTATGTTATCTGCAATTTTTCGTTTATATAGACTAAATCAAAAAATTAATAATATTTAATCTTATGACATTCCCAAATGTCACAAAAAAAAACAGACGTATTCTGATATTTTCGGGGCAGGAAATAACGTTATTTCGCTAGGGTTAAGCGAGCAGAAGAAGAGCGCGCGCCCGAATCGGGAGGCAGAGCTTCTAAGAAGTGAACAATGCATGCTGAAAGTTCTACGCGCTTATATTACCATTTTTGTAAATGCAAAATCAGAATTGCAAAAGTTTTAATACCAAAAAAAAAACTTATCAAAACGCCATGTTTCTATTATTTTTTTTAGCAGTCCAAGTGCGTGCTTTACAGGTAATTAGCGAAAAAATCTACATACATCATTAATTTTATTTCGAAGCTCTTCAAGTATTTCAATTTAATCCTACTTATATTCCGAATAAAGCCACAATGTTAATAAAAAATAAAAATAAAAGTCATAACCATTTGTACGAGTTGTGTTGTTTTTTTTTCAAAAACAAAGCATAAGCACTGGGCGGATCCAGTCGGTTATGGGCGTTGCTGAGAGCTGCTGGACGCACAGAATCATCAAACGCTTCATCGACAAATAAGCAAACAAGCTGTTATTCCTCGGAATAGCAATAACAAACATTTGATAAAAACACATATTATAGTTTAATGCAATATTATTTTTTTTTCACATGCAATAAGCCTACAAATAAAAAAAACAGCAAGTGTATATGGGCATACAAATTAAATAAATTAAAATGAAAATGGAAGAATGCAAGCCATGAGTTGGAACTCAAAAAAGCAAAAAAAAAAAAACAAACAAAAAATTAATTGAATAACTACACATAGAATATTATAAAAATGCAAAACTGCACACTCCTGCAATTAAGCGAGACAACGGCTACAAAATACGTGGAGTAAGGGGAGAGGGATGTCTATTCATTGTTTGCCATACTCAGCCACACACACACACGCGCACACACACACAAACAAATATAGTACATATGATGAGTTGGCCAACAAGTTATGCCAAAGTGCCCTGGTAATATAATGAATAGATAAATATAAGCGAAAATGCGCTGCCAACTTTCAATAGCAATAACGGCATAAACAACAATTGCAACAACACGTGAGTTACGGTAAAAAGTAAGTTTAAACAACTGAAAGCAAAGAAATTTGCTGATTGCGCGTCGAATGAGTGGGGGGTGGTGTGACTGTTAAGCTGGTTTGGTTGGTTCGGTTGCTAAAATTAAGAATTTCTCTATTCCCATTATGAAAGCGTTGATTTACTGCAGTTAATATAAATACTATGTATTCATATGTATGTGTAGATTTATGTATGCATATATGTATGTATGTGTCCGATCGATGCAAGCTTAAATCTAAAGTAAAACAATTAAAGAAGTGTATGAGCTTGGAAAAAAACGCAACTTTATATACCCGGTGCTTGGTTCTATTAAAAAAAAAGTCAACCAAGGCCAGTGTGAAATATTCCGATGAACGGATGGCATACATAGTACGAAGGCTGATACAAGTTCTATATTCGTAGTAATACTCCGTTCAAGTTACCACCATTTAATAAATCAAACAGTAAACTAACAGAATAATCCATATGAAATATAAAAAAATTAAGTCAGCACCTAGAGAGTGTATGAGTATTTTTATAAGTTCGCCCTGTACCAGCTGATTTTTATTTAGGACCAGTTTTTTCAGTGCTAGTTTAATTATTTTTGCGGTGTAAACTAAGTTTTTACTCAACGTTCAGTTTTTCAGTCAACTTTGAACCCACCTTAATAACAATAATAATTTAACGCTTACATCAAAGCCTTATGTTTGTCATAACACAAACTGAGGAACCTACAGTTTAAAGCATACTCCGAAACTCAAATGTGTTTTGTGAGAAGTTTTTCATGACAGAAATACACTAGGAGGTTTGCCATTGCCTCCCAAAGGCCGGCCACTAATAGAAGAAAACGAATTTTCTACAGATGTTGATAGTACGGCCAGGACTCGAACCCGGACACACCGAATGAAGGGCGCACACGCTAGATACCCGGCTACGGCGGCCGTCCAGTTTTGAATCTAGTTTTACCTGGGTTTTTACAGCCAATCTGGCAGGGTTAAACTGTGTGTAACTAATCAGATGTTCGACTGGCGGGTCGGATTTAACAGGTTTGTAAACCAGTTCGGACAATCTCTGTTCGTGCTTTCTGGCTTTATATATATATATATATCTTAATATATAAAAATCACGTGTCACGTTGTTTGATTTCGATGGACTCCTAAACTACTGAACCGATTTTAATGAAATTTTTAACACTGTGTGCAGTTTGGTCCAACTTGAAAGATAGGATAGTTTATAACTCTCCTTATAGTCGCATTATTTATTTATTGCAAATTATTTGTTTATTATTAGCAAAGAGCTATCCACCAGTTGGTGGCGCCAACAGCGGTATGAGTAAGTGCGCTAAAGTAGATGGCGCTACAGTTATTGTGATTCCACCAGCTGACGGTATTGAGTAAGTGCGGTATGTTACAGTAGATGGCGCTACATTTATTACATTAAATGAAAATGCGTTGTTTGAAGTTTATATTATTTGTGGTAAAGTTATACGAGTCTATGACTTCCAATATTCCAAATTTAAGAAAAAATCACATACAATCCGTGAAATAAATAAAGTTATGTATGTATGGTCAGACAAATAAGCAATGCTGCCACTCTTTTCCAGTAAATTTTCCTCGAATTTGGGAGATTTCAGAGGAATTTAGGAAATTGCAGAGTTGATTTCTGCATGTATTTCCTAAATTCAAAAAAAAATTTCATTTAGTTGCATTTAGGTATAGAATTTTGTATGGCTAAATGTACATTTGGAGTTAAATTTAGAGCTATACTAGCTGACCCGGCGAACTTCGCCCGCCCAATTTTTATTTGAAATAGTTAAAACGCTTTTTGAACTTAAATATTTTTGGCGGAGTTCGTTCTTTGTTTTGTTGTGTAGCGTGGAAACAAATAAAGAAGATGGCTCTCCAACACGCTAACATGCCACATACATACATACCTATGTATGTACATATGAAACTGTAAAATTTTGAACTTAAACGATAAATCGGTTTGAATCATTCGAATTCTCAGAATGAACATTTCCTCACTTTTAGATTTGCTGTGTTGTAGTAAACTATTCACTACAGTGAAATTATTTTTTATGAATAAAGACGGAAACCTTATATATCTGGTATAAAAATCCACGGGATTGAGATTTGAACTTGAGGTCAAAATTTTTAAAATTATAGATGAAAATTTTCGTAGAGTTAATAATAAACACAAATTTGCATAAAATAGTTCATTTTTGATTTTATATTCAAGTTTTTAACAAATAAGTTATTTACAAAATTGTTAGTTGATAACATGTAACATTTAATTTTATAATCTTAGGATAGATAATTCTTAATTTTTAATAGTAGTATTTATTTTTTTGAATTATAAACATTTTAATTTAACTTAGCACTAATCGGTGCACAATATTTTTGGTTAACCTGTCTCGAGCTAAGACAAATAGATTTGATGGTTTTCCCACACGTGAGCATGCAACATATAATTGCCCATGGGAAAAACATGGATTATCCAAATCTAACCCACAAATGGACATTGTTTGGCCTTGAGACTTATTTATGGATATGGCAAAAGCTAAACGAATAGGAAACTGTAGTCTTCTGAATGGTATCGTAGATTCTGACGGTATCATTGGAATACGGGGCAACAGGACCACTTCTCCATTAAACTTTCCAGTCAAAATGGTTGCTTCAAGAATATTCCCTGTTAACTTTTTGATGACCAAACGTGTACCGTTGCATAACCGAGGTGGATTCAAATTAAGCAGAAGAATAATAATTGAACCAATCTTGAACCGAAGAATATGTGGTGGCATTCCGGGTATATCTAGAGAGTTTAAAAATTCAGTTGGAAAATTTACACTTTCATTTTCATCAACAACAGTATCGATTGATTTAAAAGACATCAGATCGCCTGGCAACAACTGTTGTATCTGGATGTTAATTTCGTCAAAGTCAACATTTTTGGCTGCCAAAATAGCCCGCCCACTGAGCCAGTTATGATCTAAATAATTATTTTGTATATCTGGGAAAATACTTTCAATTAATTCAATTTTTGTGTGAACAACAGTGCAGAAATTGTCTGGCAGTTTAATGCATTGCGTGTTTCGTTGCCGTTCTATTGTACCGTTCCCAATATCTAGCAATTGTTCCGAAAATATATGTGCTAATGGATCATTTAGTAAATGTACGCGCATGTTTATAGTCAATCGAAGTGTTTTAACATTTCTCCATAAAAATTATTGCTTTAAACATGCGTTAATCTCATCGGCGAAAGTAGAGCGAGGTATGACCGGTAACGTCTGTCGGAAATCACCAGATAGCAATATGACAGCACCTCCAAAAAGTTTATCATTGCCGTTCAAATCTTGCATAGTTCGGTGCAATGCCTCGAGTGAATATTTGTGAGCCATTGTGCACTCATCCCAAATAATGATTGAACTTCTTTGCAACACTGCAGCTATTGCGCTATTTTTTTTTATGTTACATATTGCGTTTGGGTTGCTATGAATTTGTAATGGCAACTTGAATGCTGAATGTGCCGTTCGCCCACCATCTAGCATAGTAGCAGTAAATATTATTCTTCTGCGTAATTTGAATCCACCTCGGTTATGCAACGGTACACGTTTGGTCATCAAAAAGTTAACAGGGAATATTCTTGAAGCAACCATTTTGACTGGAAAGTTTAAAGGAGAAGTGGTCCTGTTGCCCCGTATTCCAATGATACCGTCAGAATCTACGATACCATTCAGAAGACTACAGTTTCCTATTCGTTTAGCTTTTGCCATGTCCATAAATAAGTCTCAAGGCCAAACAATGTCCATTTGTGGGTTAGATTTGGATAATCCATGTTTTTCCCATGGGCAATTATATGTTGCATGCTCACGTGTGGGAAAACCATCAAATCTATTTGTCTTAGCTCGAGACAGGTTAACCAAAAATATTGTGCACCGATTAGTGCTAAGTTAAATTAAAATGTTTATAATTCAAAAAAATAAATACTACTATTAAAAATTAAGAATTATCTATCCTAAGATTATAAAATTAAATGTTACATGTTATCAACTAACAATTTTGTAAATAACTTATTTGTTAAAAACTTGAATATAAAATCAAAAATGAACTATTTTATGCAAATTTGTGTTTATTATTAACTCTACGAAAATTTTCATCTATAATTTTAAAAATTTTGACCTCAAGTTCAAATCTCAATCCCGTGGATTTTTATACCAGATATATAAGGTTTCCGTCTTTATTCATAAAAAATAATTTCACTGTAGTGAATAGTTTACTACAACACAGCAAATCTAAAAGTGAGGAAATGTTCATTCTGAGAATTCGAATGATTCAAACCGATTTATCGTTTAAGTTCAAAATTTTACAGTTTCATATGTACATACATAGGTATGTATGTATGTGGCATGTTAGCGTGTTGGAGAGCCATCTTCTTTATTTGTTTCCACGCTACACAACAAAACAAAGAACGAACTCCGCCAAAAATATTTAAGTTCAAAAAGCGTTTTAACTATTTCAAATAAAAATTGGGCGGGCGAAGTTCGCCGGGTCAGCTAGTATATATATATATATATTTAGGATAAAAAGCAAAATCAATCAAGCCATGCCCGTCTGTCCGTCCGTGCATCATATAACTCGAGTTTGGTTGATATATCTTAACCAAACTTAGTTCGCACATTGCTTTCGTCCTAAGGTAGGTTATTATCGAAAATGGTTGAAACCACGCCCACATAACGGTGTTTGGGGAAATTGAAAAGAATGCGATATTTCAGTAACTATTAAGAAAGAAAAACGCGGTTACTTTTTTTGTTTTTGGAAAACAGGAGTGTTATCGCCCTCTTTAGAGGAAAAAGGTATCTCAAAATTACAAGTTAAACTTTATCAAATTTGGTACACACAAAGAATTTCAAGGTAATGAGATATATTTCTGAAAGTACCAAACAATTATCAGAAAAGTGGTGTAGCGTTTTTCGATCTGACAAAAATATAAATAAAACTAAAAAATTTGTTTTCATTTAAGAGAGATAAAAGAACTCAGTTTTACTTTTGAGGCATGAAATAAAACTAAAAAAAATTAAGATAATTTTTGAACAAAAAAATAAAACTCATTAAATATTATTATTTTTAATAAAAAAATACCAATTAAAAACCCCGTTATATAATATGTCTCTCTGAGCAAAGCAATAAAACTCAGAAATTTATTAATATTATTAATTGGAAAGTTTGAAATCTCAAAATATTAATTAAATATATTCCTTTTTTTTTGTTAAGTCAAATGAAAAAACATAAATAATTAAAAAAAAAACACAAACGTATCGGTTCACAGACCACCTCTTTTCATATTTGAATAATTTTCCAGCGATAGTTCAACTCTCCCTATCAGCACGAGCCCCACGTCGCTCCTATTCTCTATAGGCTTGCTACTTTTATTTCGTGCGTATCCCATTGGGCAAAAAGATTTCCGTAATCGAGTTGAAGGTTCACAGTCGCCGTGTTTAGTGTGAGGTGGGTGTGAGCGGTCAGCAGAGGGTGGCATTCGAGTCAACTGTGTTGTTTGCTTCACTCGCAAAGCGATCGGACTACAAAATTTGTTACGTTCATATTTTGCAACTTACAGTTTTTCTTTTTTAAGATTTTTGTTTTTTTGTGGTGTTTTCGTTTTTTTTTTTTTTTTTGTAGTGGTTGCTTTGGGGGATGTTGCCATCGTGGGGCGTTTTTTGTATGTTATTTTGTACATATTAAACGTTGATGATAATATGATATTCGGAAATTCATTGCACTCCTCCTTTTTCCCCTTAGACTTTTTGCCAACTATAATACGCGGCCAGTCAAGCAAGCGTGCAAACTTTCAAAGACACACACAGCCGCTTGCGAGCATAAATATTATTTGGTTGGGCATACGAGCCCATATATGCTATGGTGCATTTGCCCATCGTCCATCGTGTTCGATAGTGGAGTTTGGTTTCTTTTTCTATTTTGGTCGTTCTGCGATATTTTCTGTCGATTTTTGGCTGCGTTTTTGTTGCACGCAACTACGCGCTGTGCTGCTGCAGCAGGCGGCCGGAGGCATTTTGTGGCGGCATCCGAGATGATTTTGTGCAATAATACGCAAGCGAGCATGACACTGGAATGGGCGGTGGTATAGGCGGATATGCTCGTACGTACGTACATACGTACGTGTGCGTGCGACGATGGTCGGGCGTTTGAGCGTTCCTGCTAGTGAAGCCAGTGGTAGCCGCGTTCCACCCAAAAACAGTTATGTGGCATGCAGTTCTGTGTCACAATACTTGCAACAATGTGCTGTTGTTATAGTAGTCGTAGTAGTAGTAGTAGTTGTTGTTGTTGTTGTTACTGCTGTTACCCGCTATGTCACGCCAAGTTGCACTTTTACCAAATTTAATATTCCGCGTTTCCTCTACGGCTAACTTGTTGTTGCTGCAGTTGCCATACACCGCGCCATTGCTGTCACATTTCTTCTGTTTTTACTGCTCTCCCTTGCCGGCTGTTATTGTTGCGCTTATTTTTGTCGATTTTTCGTTTGGCCTTTACCATCGCCCCACACCCAGCCCGCTTTCCAGCCGAGCTGCGCCTATGAAATTTTCAGCTGTCTATCCGAGCTCTGTTGTGTGTGACGGCGGTTGGTGTTGTTGCTTGCATATAAGTTCATTTAGTTAATATCGCTGTTGTTGTTGTTATTGCCATGGCTCAGTCCAACGTAGGCCCACATTGCATATCACCTACCCGCTGCGCTTTTGCCTCTACTAAATATCCTCAGCTGTTCTACTCTTTTACGCATTCTGTCCAGTTCAGTTCTCCTTTTTGCTCCTGCAGCGCAGATACGCATCGTGACTAGGCCTATATATGTAGCATCACACCCACCCACTTTTCTACCGTCATGTTATGTGGCATGTGGCATGTGGCATGGGTGACATATTAATTTTTTCTACTCTCATTTTTTTCCATTTTTAAATCGGAACTTTTTTTTTAAAATTTGTTTTAGTTTTATTTCTTTGTAGTCCTTGTTGCGGCAACAACAAGTGCGCTTACATCACACACACTCAACGCTACACACATATATTACACATGCGCCTATCTATTTACATAATACATATTATTATATTATTCTTTGCTGCAGTTGAGTTGGGAAAATACAATATTCCAAAATGTACAGCCTACGCCATCAACAGCTAACTACATACGTACGTACGTCTTTATCAACCCATACACACACCGAATATTCGCATGTGTGTGTACAAGTGCATATGTATGTGTTCGAATAGCTAAATGTATACATGATTTTAAGGACTAAAATGCAGCGCGTAAAAATTTTACCTTACGGGAAAAACAAAATCCAGTAGTATGTAGAGCAAAACTTCAAATACAAGGCCAGAACAATCTGGAACTCTTACAACTTGTAGTTCTTGACAGCAACAAGTCTCTCTGTAAGGCGGCGGCGGCGGCCACCTTTGGTGTGAAGAGGCCAGATTTGTAGCTTACTTTAGGTGAGTAATGGTAAATATTATACAAAACATTTCTGATTTTTTGACTGCTGAAGCTGAATTATTAACTGCATTTCTATCATGTAAAATGGAAAACTTTTTACAAAACCCTTACAAAACCCTCCACTAGTACAAGTAAGACCGAGAGGTGACCAAATGCGGCTGTTTCAGCACCAGGTTTCATTTTAAATTTTGCGCCATTTTTTTACTGTTAGTACAGCAAGCAATAGTTATATATCATATAGCAAATACAAATTAAGAGGCTTAGAAAATGCATGGAAAAAATTAAAACAGTTTAATATCATCGTGCTGCATTTGGCTCATCAACGAACGTCTGCTCCCAACCATCTATCGTGAATTTAATCTACAAATTTGAAAGTTTGAGCGCTCTAGCTCAGAAGAATTGAACTCATCACAAAGAAGTTTGTCTGATAGTAAAGGTATAAGTGCAGTCTCTAGAACTGGCAGTTGTTAACCGGGCGGGGAGAAGAAAACTCACTGAGGAAAATCTTTAGTGGTCTGTCCGGGTGATGGGCTATGACTTTGGTCACTCTCGTCCTTCCGGTAGCCGACTCAGTCTCCCCTTCTTCAACCAACTCCAAGGTGGAACAGCAAAGTGGTCGTGGTTGGTCGTTAGTATGGAATCCCGATACCGGTCGTCGCTCACTTTCATTCCTCCTTCCCAATTATATAATTCGGTTGAATTAATTACAGAGACTTGCCTGTCTCTCAATCACTGGATCTACGGTACTAAACTCACTACTGCGATGGGTATTTGGTCTACCGTATTTTCGACTGAGATTCTTGCAATCTTCATCATCGCCATCATATTTTGAGATAGCCAAGCGGCCACAGGCGCAGTAATGTTAAGTTGCGTAGCTCGATTTGTAGGGAATGGTACTCGTATAAGTTTTTATCCACTTTAGGTAAGTGGAGCGAAAATCGAATTTAGGCAATTTGGAAACTAAAATCTTATATGACACTATATAGAATATTTTTCAGAAGTCCGTATAGATTGTGTCGGCTTGAAATCCGTCTTGGAAGACAATGAAACAGTCTTCAGATTTGATACTGTTAGCCAACCATTTAAAAAAAACCGAGCTAATTGGTCCAAAAAAGGCTACTCACTGAAAACAACCATTTTTCTTTAACGTTAATTTTCAATATTTTGGATATAGTAGACAAAGTATAAACTGAAATCCGTCACATCGCTCTTGTTGCCAATTTGGAAAACTCCTTGCAGAAATGAAGCTGCGACTGTTATTTTTCGTATGTTTGTGGCCAAATTTATACAAGAATTGGGACACTATATGCCCGTATCTTTCCGTATGTCCCTTTGTGTGTAATTGTTTATTCCAAATTAAAAATGTATGATACGAGTATAACCAAATTCCGAATATTGCAATTTAACTTGAAGTACTATAAATTGGCATGAACAATAATATTTTTTTATTTCTAGATCATTTATTTGTTAATGTACATTTAGATAAGCGAAATGAAAGTTGAATGCATGGCACTGTATTTGAAGAGTTTTATGTCCATTCTTCTTCTTTTATTTGCCAGAATATCCAAAACGTTTCCACCGCTGAATATTGAGCGGCGCCAATCCTTTCAATCGCTCTCATCCAGCCCTATTAAGTAGATAGCTTGCTAATCTTCTTTAAACTAGAAAATGATTGCTCGCTTGATACGCAAAATTTGAACAAAACCTGACACAAGAAACAAATTTGATATGAGATAAGCGGATATCAATCGTTATTATCTCTTCCATATCTTCATGTCTAATTTTAAATCCTCAATGGATTCATACTTCCCTAAGACATTAACGGTTTGTCTATATTTTCTTAATTGAGGTCCTTAGCCGATTATTTTCAATCCAACCTCAATTATCTTATTTTGGATATTGTTTTATATTCGTAGTCGTTTGCGGCTCTGGTCGATCTCACTTCTGACGCCATTTCGTTTATTTTCAAATATCAGTTTGAAATTCTGCTTATCTTCTGAGGTGTTGGCCTTCCTTTGCCTGGTTTTATGCTCTAATAACAGGGAGATGACTTGTACCCTAAACATTATCTTGTGCATACATTGACAGATATTTTTGAGCAACTTTGACATTTTGGGGTGGGTGCGGACCCACACATTTTCTGCAAGTCGATATCTTATCCCACAAAGCACTATACCATTGGAGCGATCAGCTGTGATCTATTTTAAAGAAATCGAAATGCACACGTTATTTGTTAAATTATCTTCTAAAAATTGTGTTAGATAATATTTTCTAATTGCAAAAAAAAGTGAAGCAACTTCCCCCAAATGCAATGAGTTGATTGCCTTTCACTTTATGTCTAACAAAATGGCGAAAGCGATAAAGCAATTTTTTCACAAACGAGTCCACAATTTTTAGCTACACTGAGTAGCTCTACAAATATAAAATAAAAAAAACTTAAAACAAAAAACAAGAAAGACCAGCTACATTTTTATATACTGCAATTGTACAGCGCGTGAGAGCTTCATTGTTGATTGTCTTTGATGTTGTACTAATGTATGTAGATCTGTATGTGCGGATGTATGTACAGTATGTCCATGTAATGCGAAACAAGACGCTAACCACATATGTATAGAGAAATTTTTCCAGAATACCCAAAATAAGCAGATACATTGTGTGTGAAAAGAGAAATCTACTAAAACTCAAAAATAAACAAATATCTTATTCAAACTTTCCTCAATGCCAAAAACTCATACATACATACATACATACAAACTTACGACTATATTTAGGTGCATATAATGGGAATATATACAGACAGATATGGGACCTTGGCATCATGTTTGCTTAGTGCAATTGAGTGTATATGTTTGTATGTGTAAATGTGTGTGTGTACATCTCTCAAATACTGCAGCTTCAGCGAGAGAGCTCTATCAAAAATTGCAGTGCCGCAGAGTCAAAGCAGCGGTCCTCCGCCGGTGAAAAAATTAAGCACATCAACTCCGGTTGTTCAATGCCAAGGGGTCTGATGGAGCGAACGAATAGTCAAAACTAAAAAAAAAATGCTCACTCCCTGCGATTCGGCAACAAGAAGGGAATGCTAAAGTGATCTTGCGCTACACCGCTCCGACTAAATCTTTATAACATCCTATGGTGCGTTTTCCTACTGCACCTGGGAATTTAGCTCAAAGCTGTGTGTGGGGGTTTAAGATCGCCTTACGTTTGTTGCATTTGTTCGGCCAGTTGGTCTTCCCTGGATCCACTAAATTACAAAACGGGTTTTGTAAAGCGTTGTTTAGAGTTTCTCCACTCTACACATATTTGCGCGCCTTCAGCGGCCACTCTATATAATGCAATGCATCATTGGGGCAAACTGCACAGTAGCCCATAAATATATTACGCAAATGTGTGCGTGTATGTGTGCATAGTTCCAAAATTTCAGCAAATGACTTCATTTCCTCCGCTGGTACACCCCTCCAAGTTCTCACCATCACTCTCTTATTTATTCTCTCGCTCTCTATCTTTTGCTACTAAAAAGTTTCAATCATTGCACTAGCACCGTGTCGAAAGGGGGGGCGGGCGGGCGGAGGGAGGGAATCCAATGCGCACATGAGCAACCGAGGTTAACGGCTTCGGTGCAACTTTTTTTCATGACCCCATGGAAGCGTTGGGAGCTGCGTGATGACGGCGGAGGATAACATCAACAATATCTACTTTTAGAGCTCACACTTTCAAACAACGCAATTATACTCGTATACCCAAAATAATAATAATGGATGCATTAACAGTGAACGCAACTGGTTGATGGTAGAAACTCGGGGGCTGAGGTGCAGGTGTGTCAGATTTGTAGAAAATGAGTAGAAAGTCGCAAACTTGATTGTTTGTAGAAGAAGTTCAGTACCAACCGAACTGGGGTAAATGCGACGTTGACGTCGTTCCAACAGACCCGAACGTGACTAACACAAAAGCAAAAGCGATGCAGTGGCGATGTGACGTCGGCGTCTGACGTCCGGCATCTGGCATCTGGCGACAGTAAAGCTTAGTGCGCGGCGACGTTATTTTCAGATGCGCAGTCAGAATTACCGAAATTTCGGCACGCACACTGTCACACAAGCAGCGCGACCGGTTCCCCTATGCAGCGACTGCACTGCCCCAAATCACCAAATACTTATGTACGTTGGAACAAAATGAGCGCGCAGTGTGTGCCGGTGTGTGTGCGGCGTTTACAGATTGCCAAAATTTCGGTAACGCAGCTTTGCTTGCGAGTATCTCTCTAATACATGCAACAAGCCCCAATGCCGCGAAAGTTTTGTGTTGTGTACTACTCGCATATCCTTAGTTAATTTGAGCTTGCTGCGCGCTACTTAGTCGCTCTCTCTCTCCCTCTCTCTCTCTCTCTCACTCACACTATTGCCACTCTCTACTAAGCGTCACAGAGACTTGCAGCTATGGATCTCCACCATTACAATTCCAGTTCTACAAACGCTAAGCGTAGATGTGTTTGATTTGTTGCTTTAGGATTATTCTCACACAACAGCGGATCACAAAAATGCATTCGGGTCTCCTCCCCCCAATACCGCATCATGCAATCGGTGCGGCCTTATCTGTTCGGTCCATATTTTCGGTGGTTCAAAGACCGATGCCAGCGTTCGCCAGTTCGTTTGTTTGTGCGATCGTTTGTTCATGAAACGCTTTGTGGTTGAGCTTGGCTCGTCTATCAACTCATTGCTGGCTCGACACAAAATCCCTGTTCGCAATTATTTCTGGTTCTGCCTCCATTGCACTCTGTGTGTGTAGAGATATGTGTGACCGCCCTTGCTTTGACTGGAAGCTCAATTTTACATCATTTTCTGCAATGCCTCATTCGTGCGTGTTTGCATTTAGTGTTGTTGTTGTTGTTGTTTTTGTTTTTAATTTTTAATTTTATTTTTGAAGTTTTTATTGTCTCATTTATATCTTCCCATTGCCAAAAAACCCATTCGTTGTGCATTGCGTTCGTGTTTTGTTGTTCGGTTGGTTAATGACATGAAACGCTGAGGGGATTTTAAGTGCGCAGTTCCAACAACCTATAGAACATTTTTAGATGAGACTCGTTATTGCATTACCCTACTGGTGTAACCAACACACACACACACATACATAGCTATATTGGCGTGCAAGTGCACATGTGGTTGGTCTTTGTAAAAGAAGAAAAAAAGAAGCTCTATAGCTATCCAGTTTTTTGTTGAAGACGTAGCATTTTTGGAACATTGTACCAGCGAAGCAAGTCAACTATAGCTGCATTTAAGCTGTGCCAGATGAAGACAAAAATCATTTTTCGGCATTTGAAGCGTTGCTATTAAAATGCATTTTGGATAGCACAGTGCAGTTTGCAACACGGCTGTTTTTGTTGTTAGCTGTTTCTGCTTTTTTGTTTATTGTCTTCTTCTCTTCCAGTATATTCTCTTCCTCACACACTGCTTTATCACACCGACATTTCTACGTCCATCGTCATTTACTGGCGCAAGCTGGTTGCTTTGACTACGCAAAATTTCTTAGAGATCAATGCACTTTTCAAGCGATTGCTTCCTGGTTTAGGATGCTCGGCGCGTCAGCTGCGATGAAGCGAAGATAAGACTTGTTTGTTTGTCATTTGAGAAGCAATCATTTTAGGAGGCTTGATAGCCAGTGAAAACTTGAAAATTGTCAAACAAAAAAGGTGAAAGAGCAATATGACAGATTTTGTGCGCAGAGAGATAACCATGTTGTTTTTCGACTGAGAGATAACCCATCTGTGAAGCTTATGACATTCCAGTAAAATAAAATACTAACGCATATCTATATATATTTAACCAGATCGAACGTATGTACTTTATATTTTAAAAAATAAAGGGTATTTGTTCAAGTTCAATTTTCCGATAATGACGTCACAAATTGGTCAAATCTAGCAATGCTAGTTTCAATTGCGCTCAGTTCGGTTTGCCATATCACCATCACCAGAACAACGCTCGCTAATTGCAAGTTTATTTCGAAAATCTTAGCTCAGTTATTACGAGCATTTGCTGTCCCAATTTACGGGTTTGTTTACTGAAGACATTAACCCGTCAAAAAATCGACTTGTTGAAGAGAATATTTGTGTGCGTCCACGTGAAAAGGGCCCACTTCGGCGGTATTGGAGTTATGCATATAGGCGTCTTCCTGGTTGATTTCCGAACATTTTGAGACAAATTAGACCATCCTAACTGAAGAATTGAGGGAAATATAGAACTTTGAAGGTGAATATCCGAAAAATGACTAATTGAGAAAAATCAATTTGAAGTTGAAAGTTGTCCCTTGTGGGCCCTTTTCTTTTTTTTTCAAAAAATAAAATTAATTACTTCTATTATACCTAGGAAGCTAAATTTGGTGTCATTCGACGCGTAAGTGTATATAGTTTCATAATAAACCATAATAAAAAATTACGAAATTCGATCCATGTATCGAAAAATCTATATATCTCGGAAATTAGATGCGACAAAGTTGGCCCTTTTCACGTGCACGCACACATTTGCTGAACGCAATACTTCTTCAAAGGACTTAGTCGATGGGTTTCCGGGATCACACTTTTTAGTTTCAATTACCTTAACAAATAAATTTAGGCAACCCTCTGTAAATTTATTTTCTTGATTAATCCATCTTAGGCCTATTTCATTTGTAACCCTTGCCTTAGTATTTCATTTAACTTATTAATTAAATTTTATCTAACTTAAAGAGGTCGCAACCTCTCAAAAATATTTAAGAAATCAAGTTTGACATTTTAAAATTTCATATAACTTTTTAATTTAAATTAATTTACCTTTAAACATTCTACCGAAACATTTAGGGAATGGAGTTTTATTAAATCTTCTTCGTTTGACATCCATATTGCAGTTTTTGATTTGGCTCATTAACATAAGTCAATTTAACTTTTAAACAGGTGGTAACTCGATTTAAAAACAAACATCTGACCACATGGTAGGTTTTTACAATATTTAAAATGTTTTTCATGATCAATTTTTTTTGTAAACTTTTTATAAAAATTTTGTTTATTATATAATAACAAACCGGGGGTACAGTCACTGGACGATATCGCCAGTACCAGCAAGGGTTTATCCTGAAGCGTACCGGTTCAGTCGAAGGAGACCCAAATTCAGCCTGCCGAGGGATCTAAGCGGCGATTGGGCACGGGGAGGAGGGCCCACTCCGATCGTCGCATGGCCTCCAAGATTCTGGAGCGCTATGGCGGCCAGCCGGGATCTCAGTTATCTGAGAGGCATGCTAAGTCGCTCGAATGAGCCAAGGGGGTGCTGAGGGAGAGCACGAGTGGCTCAGGCCCAAAGAGACAGCGGTCTCAGGAGGGGTAGACCTCTTCAGTCAAACGGCCCAGGACTGGGGTAGCGCCAAAAACGTTCAGCGAAGTCGCGAAACAGGCGAGCTCCATTATCCTCGGTGTCGTGGACCGCAGTAAGGAGGACGGTGCCATCTCTAAGATGGACTGGAGGCGTGTGGCGGCAGCGATCTCTGCCGTCTTTATGAAGGTGATCAGGGATAATCCTCGCTGCGAGAGTGCGGGTTTGCACTCTGGCCTCTTCAAGAGGATCTCGTGCGCTGACGAGCGGTCGGCCACGCTTTATAAAGCGGCGGTTTCCTTGGTGGGGGAGGTCTGGAAGGGTGCCAGACTCGAGGCCGTGGATAAGAAGGATTTGCCTTTGCGTCCGAGGGCTCGGATCTGGCTCCCTGCGGAGCCCTCCGCACCGGGAGACATTGAGGAAATCCTCCGCTACTGTAACCCGAACCTTCCGGCGCACAATTGGAAGGTTGTTCGGTTTGAGGGGTCCGAGGAACCATATCGGCAAGCGCTGATTCTGCTCAACGCGGAGTCCCTCGGCCCTCTCGCCGAGCAGCAGGGAGACATTTACTATGGCTTCGAGAAGGTAGCCCTTAAAATCTACCTTTCTGGAGTAGAGATTGGTAATTTGCGTGACTTCCTTCGGGGCACGCAACATTTCTCAGGTTAATCTTTCCTGACTTTCCGATTAACGTTACCGTTCATAAATCAAGTGGTATCACAATGGACTCCCACTATGTCTAAGTGAGTTTCCTTTGGGGAACGACCACTGTAACCTAACCTAACCTAACCTAATAACAAACCATATAAATCAAAGTTTCAAACATGGCACAAAATTTGTGAAAAATCATAAAATATTCATCGAATTTTCAAACTTTTTAATTTTAATTTTAAAAAAATTTTGGGTAATAGTTTTATATCTCATTCAATTTTAGCGCAACAAAATGCAAGTCTCAAAACGTTGAAAATTCCTCTTTGAAATTTTCTGGTCTGGAAACTATTTTCATTTGTTCGTACAAACATTTGTTATGAAGTTCTTTTTATAACAACTGCATTTATTAAACAACTATTCATTTACAACTCACAGTTTTTATTTCTCAAATTATATTTATAGTCTAAAAACAGTCTTTTTAAAAATGGCACAATATCGGCAAGCATACCATAGATGAAACCCTTATACGTTCTACGGATAAAATTGAACACATGTTTAGAAACTAACCATAACATTTCATAAAATTTCAACGTAAACATAAATATTACACATAAAACAGGTACATTTAATATTTTTTTTTCAATTCAAGCAGCCGCTGAACTGCCAAGCTTAATTTACAATTTGCCGTTTTTATTCTTGAATGCGATATGATTGGTTCTGTGCAAGTTTTTATTGACACATCAGCCTTAAGAAGCAAACAACAAATAATTGAGCTTGTTGTATTTTTCTACTTATACCACCTGTTCAATGTGACTTGACTTTTTCCCATTTTTCAGTACATAACTTGATTTCTTCCTTTCATCGGACGAGTTATGAGCAAAAATAAGTAATGATTCGATTTCGTGGCCATTCACCAGCTGATTCAATTCGTGTTGGGCTCTTAAGCAGCCAGCCTGTTTCAAATGATTTCAAACTATCATGTGGTTGCTGTTCATCCCTCTTAGGGGTCTGAAACAAACGATAATCGAGATAGAAGAAAGTTCTTTTACCTAAGGTGGAAATAATTTCTTCTACTTCAAAAGCAAGTAGAAACAAAACGATTTACTAGATTTAGCGACAGACTGCCGTGCATGTTTTGCGTTTCGATGTAGGCAGATGGAAAAGCAAAAACGGTTCACTTGTCCGCTTGGGTCAACGGCTTGCTGCATGTTTGCCGGGCTGAGGCTAGAAAGAAATCCGTTATGGAGAAATGGTGATCTTCGATTTGACCGTTACTGGCTTTTTCAAATACTTGTTAGAGTAAATAAAATTTGGGCAAAAAATTAATACACATATGTATTCTAAATTAACTGTTTCTTTTTTTTGTTTAATAAGAAAAGCTTCGATTTTTCGATGGTTAGACTTTTGGAAAACAAAATCGGGAAACACTTCCCAAGCATAAAACTTTGTTTTATGAAAATCGCCAAAGATTTCCGTTTGAAAATACATCTTTTCAGACAAATAAAGGCATTTTGACTTGAGTGGCATATTTTGTGCGCATAAAATAAAGTTTTCAATGCCTTTTTTTGGGGTTTCCCGCCAGACAAGTATTCACACGTAGATATTTTCACGCCACCTGCACGTCCCTTCCCCGACCATTTTCATCCGCCTTGGTGACGACTACCAAACATATTTAACACTTATATGCCCATATCTATGCCCATGACATATTAACGACCATTTTACTAACCTTCTCATAAACATAACGGAAATTCTTTATATTACCACTAAACACAATAAAAACTGGTTGGCCAGAAAGTTTTCCGCCCGCTACCTAAAGACCGTTTAAGTGGTTACAATGTAAAACACGAAGGAAACATGTCAGGCATTCCAAACATCTGTAAATACATACAGACATGAATGACCCACATACACAGATTGTATGTATGCACATAAAGCTAATCAACAAGCTGGTGAGTGGTCAGACATTACAGATGGGAGGGGATGGGATGGGATGGGATGGGATGGTTGAAATTGTGGACACTACCCTCAAGGAATATACCAAAAAAGATAACCAAGACACACAAATTCACTACAAAGTAGACGTAAACTGGAGAAAAAGGTCCAGTGTGTGAATGACGGTCGGCTGGAGTGGGACATTCGGTATTTTAAGCAGATAAAAACACAAGCATACTGAGCATGTGAGTTTATTTAGTTTTCCAGTTTATGGAGACACAACCGCAAGCATACCGAGAGAACGCTGATGGGACCAAATTGATATTGTTGATGGGTTGTTGAGTTGTGGCGAGGCGAGGCGAGGTGAGATAACCACAATGCGGTGTTCTAATAGATTTTAAAACTCAAACACCACAACTAGATGTTTAGGATTAAACAAATGTGACCACTTTATATTTTAATTATGAGAAATTCATTGCGAAAATGATGAGGCGGTACTCAGAAAAAAATAAACTTTATTCTTTACCCTTAAAATCAGAAAACTGAAATATCGACTTAAAAAAAAGAGTTTTGGTCGGAATCTAAGTAGGGATAGGAATTTCGATTCAATACTTATTTTTTTTTTTTAAATACTTTTAGATTAGATATTTTTGGAATCGAGAACTTGAACCCTAGTATACCATTTTTTTTTCAAACCTGAAACCTTCCAAGAAATCGTTCCTGAAATTAATTTTTATTTCATTTTTTTTATTCGATATTTATGGATACCTCACTCTTTCAGAGCGATACTTTTCGCTCCATATCGTGTCCCTTATGTAAGAGAAACAATTACAACCAGTGCTGTATGGAACTTTGCAGAAGGCGTTTGAATCCAAGCTTTAAACTTTGCAAAAATTTTGATAAAATTAAACACAATTTCAAACTTTTAATCAAAATTTTCAAACAATATTTCATGCATACCGAAATTGTATAACCATTTTAGAATAATACAATGCAAGTTTGAAGATACTCAATTAAATGGGCTATAAAACTATACATGCAATTTTTATTGAAACTTTCGATTAAAAATTTTGATGGAAAATTGAAGAATTTTTTTGTAATTGTCACAAAGTGTGAAGATTGAATAATTTATGCGCAGTTTTGTTGTAGAATGAACCATGTTTTTATAAAAAAATATAAATCAACAAATAAAGGGTTGACATATGTAGGTCACAAAGCCCCTGCCGCGAAGTTTCAATAACCACTATAACTTGCGTTCAAACAGACAGGCGTGGCTAAATCGAGTCAGCTCGTCGTCTTGATAATTTTTGGTATACTCAGGTAATATTCCCACCCTCTTACTCTTATATTTCAAAACATCGAAACAAATTATAATACTATTTTATAAAGGGTTTAAAAATAAAACTACGTTTAAAGACCGAGTAGATGTAGTATTTTAAACCAACTCGGCTTCCCAAAATGCCTCGTTGTTGTTGATCTCTATTTTTCTAAATGTTCTGTCATTTCCCTGACAAAATGCAAAACTATTTTGTTTATGAAAAACACGAGCTATCATTTTAGCTATCATTTTATAAGTAACACCATATACGCAGACATGTGCACATACTTACTTTGAATGGCGGTACATGAATTTATTAATTTGTTTAGTGCAATCACAGTGGAGCTACCCACGAGATCAACAGCTCAAATACTCACACTGTACTCACACTGTTCCTTGGCTTAGCACAATCTATGAACAGCGATAAAAGTGGCAGGTTGATGTCGTTTAGTTGTTTTTGTTATTATTATATTATTTTGTAAGTTATTGTTGGCAGTCTGTATTGTTGGAATTTATATACGCACGACTTCATATGCACCAGCTAAGGGACTAGAACTACATAACATGTACATAGATGAGCGCGATGGCAGGCAAGTGCGTTGTGGAAGCGTGACTTGTGAGTCCAACAAGCTTGCGGCACATCTGACACAGTGAACACCAGGGGACTCCGGGCTCTCATTCACTTCACTTCAGTGCGCTCATAAGCGCACCCAGATGTACTTTTAATCGTTTTCATGGTGTCTGGGTGCTCAGTGCTCGTCAGCTGGTTGGGAAGGGGAAGGGGGGAGTGTCGGTCGAAGGAGCGTAGAACTTGGAATATTTAAAAGTTCTTACAGGTACTAAAAGTAAATTAATTAGCATGTGTCACACACGCAAGCGAACTCATACATGGGTGTTTTTGTTGTATTGCCCAAAGCAGCAACTGTGACGTAGTATTATAATGGCAGAAAAAGCGGAGGAAATCAACCCTAAAATAAATTTAACACTTTCCACATACTTATGCCATTCTAATTCTGTGTGTCGAACTATAAATATCCCAGCAGTAGATTTAAACTATTACCGACAAGCGTGAAAGTATCCAATACAGAGACAGCGATTAACCTCACTCATAATAACATGAAAAACTCTAGCTCTGTATTGTACTTGTAGCAAAAGCACAGAATTAGTTGCTTAAAACTATTACTATGGCTCAGCGACATCTGCTTTCGAAATCTGGGAGTTGCAAAGTCGAAAATAAATAGCGAAAAGCGCACGCACCACACATTACAACCGTGGCATCGAGTGAAGACAGCTTCTTACTATTCTAAAAATGCTTATTACTTGCGAGGCCCGAAACAAGGTAGTCTATAGCGTCTGGTTCCAGCATAGAAAAATTCACCAGGCTACGTAATTCGTATTGCGTATTGCGACAGACGGAAGGCGTATTTCCACTACGTACTGAAATCACAACGAAATCATTGACTTTTAGTAACCCCGAAATAGCGACTTGTGCGATGGGAAATTCTGCGCTGTTATGGAAAGTAAAGATGCTGTCAACATGGCCACGTTGCTACCGGGCGTTATGCGAGATGTATGGGAGCGCTACCGGTGGATGAACAAGGAACAGAAAGTTCGTATTCGCAGGCTGAAAATATAGGTCTAAATATGTGAGTGTGAAGAGCTTGAACTTGAGTGACTAATGTTCAATGCACACTTCAATTGTGGACGAAAGTTTCCCCACAATTCCAAATGGTTACAACGAAGGCAGCACCGGTAAAAATGAAAACCGGGAACCCCCAATCGCTGATGTTATTGTTCACATCCCGCCACCCAAACTCGATGAAGTTCGGACAGCAATAACACAACTACCAAATAACAAAGCCACTCGCGCAGTGGATTACAAGCTGAGCTATTCTTGGTGGCCCACCGTTACCGAATACCAGGTGGAGAATGACTTGGCTTCACTTGCGGTCCTTAGTTGGCGCCAGTTAGCAAGAAAAGTAACGACTGACGTGCTGCGTTAGAATCGTCCAAAATCGCTTGGGCGGTTATAGCGCCACTTAAGAAGAAGAACAAAATTCGCTTCCACCGAAACCGCAGCCTTATGTTCCTCGCCATCGGCAATTACGGTGGCAATATAAATTTGTTTCGCTAGTTGTATGAATATAATTTTAGATTCACTAGTTAGCATTAAAAGCAGTGAACAAAATTTTCTAGTAAGTTTGACTGCAGGGTTATGATTTCGCTATGGATAGCTTTTCATGCCAACCAAAAACCTTGGGTAGAGTGGAGTTTATTTTTGCTTTACGGCACATTTGCCTGCCGGTAAGGACAAGAAACCCCCAAACTACATAGCTATGGCAAAATCGACTTGCCTTGGTTCACACACACACACACACACAAACTGAACCTTCTTGCGTGCCGCAATTCTGTCTGCATTCGGTATTCTTGCACGGAGCTTACGGAGCATTTATGAGGTGTCCGGTTTGGTGTTACGAACCGGAAGAGTTTAAATACCAATTTAGGCAGTATCAGCCAAACAACAACCACTTGGGCATTGCCAGTAAATATGCTCATATTTTTGTAATAAAGCAAAGCCTTTGTGGGCAACAAATTAGCATGTCCCACCCCTAGATTGCCCAATGTCGCATGCTGCCCCAAACCGGTACTCGTACACGTTCGCTTAGACGCACACACACACACACACACACACACACAAATGAGCGAGTATCGAAGTGGAAGGAAGTACATATGTAGATTTGTCTGTAGCACGGCCGAGGCGATGACAGACAACCGTTTAACCCATATGAGTTCACTTTTCACTTGCCACAGCGCTTATTTAATAGCTTAAAAGGTCAAAGGTTGGCCGTCGAAAGTTTTGACACGCAATTACCTATGTGGGATAGGGTATTATTTTGAGTGATTTTATGATGAATTTCGGGTGAGAATTTATGTCGGCAACTTTTCACCGCCTCTACTCGTAGTCGCATGCTTGCCGGTTTTTCCTGCCGAAAATTATCCAATTACCGGGAAAAGGGATATGTTGAGACACTTAAAGAGCGCAATAGTGCGTAATCCTGTGTGCGAGTGTGTGTGCGTTTGTGTATTTATGTTCGTGCGTGTGTGTTTGTATATGAGCATAAGTCTTTTGAACTTTGTAATTTGTGGTCGGGGTTAAATATTTGCGGGTCAAGTGACTTGAAACACTTCACGACTACTAAACGATGAGAACAAAATAAACAACAAATGGAACTGGGGATTTACATGAACTAAACGAAGATCCATAGCTTACAGCTATTAGGTATCTATATACATACACATACACATACACATACACAGGCACATGGGCGTAAATTAAATAAAGGAAGTGGCTTTACCGGCATGCAATTCCGTTTATTGAGAAATAAAATTAACACATTTGCTTTATTACCAGAGTCTTTTTCTTTTTCTCACTTTGTTTTTGTTTTGTTTTTGTTTGTTTTTTTTTTTTGCCTGCTTACGATAAATGCATTTGAGTTGAAGGTGATTACGCAACGACCGCTTTGTTGCCATGTACATTCACACATACAGAAGGTAAGGCCGTGTAGATGCGAGAAGGTAGTAGTGTGACGGCTATTGTACTAGTTGATTCTGTGCAGCATTCGCCGTCAGCCAGTTTACCTTGAGTGCCAAATGCGCAGCAGCTCACAAAGGTGAATAGGTTTTAGTAAATATTTAGTTACAATATTATTACTATGTAATCCAGGTTTGAAATCCGCTTCAAATCCTACAAATATTATAACTGTGAAAGTTTGTGTGTGAGTTGTGTGAGTGTGATGTTATCTTTTCAGGTTCAAAAGGCTGGACGGGTTTGTAATAAAATTTAGCACATAGATAGCTTTCACTTTACATTAACATCTAGGCTATACTTTTAAGAGAGTTGCCACCTGTTAAAAAAGTTACAGTTAGTTAAATGAATAAGTTAAATCACATATTGCTAAACGACGATTGAACCTATACGATTAGAATTGGCACATATGTACTGATATAGTCCGTATAGCCTCCTGGTAAAATAGTCAATTAAAACCACGAATTAAATAAAATATTGTAATATGCGTTGTGTTGAAAGGAGGTTGTGACCTGTTTAAATAAAAATTAAGTTGAATTAAAATATATAAATGACATTTCGCAATATTAATGCCAAATTAAAATTTTCAAAAAAATATTTCTAGAGAGGGTTGGCACCCTCAAAAAAATTATAATTATTGAAATATGGGTCTCAAACAAAATAGGGAAGCTCTATATTGATAATACCTTTGAAAGAGTTATTTAAATAAAGATATTAAGTTAAAGGAAGTACAAACCTAAACATACATACACACATGGTCAAAATAATAAGTACATACACCCGTGTGGCTTTCAATGACTAATAAATTCACTTTTATTCATGTTTGGAGGGAAAGAATAACACATTTTATTTCTTAAATCACTTAATTAAATAAAATAAAGATATTAGTAATAAAAATTTAAATAGGAACTTAAATTTCTAGCAGATAATTAAATGCCTGTAAAAATGGCTGGACAAAATAATAAGTACATCAGGTTTTTTTTTTCTTTCTTTTTTTTTGTTTTTTGCTTTCTTCTTTCATCAGTATCCAGTATATCCGCCATTATTTTCAATCACTTTTGAAATTCGTTTTGGCATACTGGAGATAAGTTTGCGGCATGTATCAATTGGAATCTCATACCAGGTTTTTTCAAAAAAATTCCATAACTGGTCCTTATTTTGGAATGATTGCTTTCCAATCCGTTGCTTTAGCTCCCTCCAAATGTTTTCAATTGGATTCAAGTCGGGGGACTGACTTGGCCAATTAAGAGAACTCACTCCGTTGTCCTGGAACCAATCTTTTACCAACTTCGAAGTATGCTTAGGATCGTTATCCTGCTTAAATTTCCATATTTTTGGCGTACTTTCCTCAGCATAAGGCAGCATCGTGTTCTCCAAGATATCTTTATATTGGAACCTATTCATGGTGTCTGTAATATGATGTATTGGTCGTACACCATACCACGAAAAGCAGCCCCAGACCATTATGTTGCCGCCACCGTGTTTAACGGTCTTTTTTGTAAATCGTGAATGGAACTTTTTGCCTTTCGGACGACGAACATTTCGTCTGGCATCATTCCCGAGCAAATTAATTAAACATTTTTGAAGATTTTTTTTGGCACCAATTCATTCAAATTAATTGGTAGGGTTAGGGGAACTTTAAAATGCTGGTGTCAAAAAAAGAAAGGTTCAAGAAAGCTCTTTTAAAAAATTTATTTAGAGAGGGCTGCCACCTATTTAAAAAATTGCAATTCATCTAAATAGTTTGAAAATTTAATATAAATTTATTAATGACGTAAGTGGAATAAGCATATTTTGCGTATATACATACATACGCATACCTACATATTTATTTTTAAACAAAAGTTTTTTGAAAGCAGTTCATAAAAAATTGGCAAATTATAGCAAATTTTGCGTAAATTAAAGAAAGTATAATAAAATTGAATTTGACAAATTCGAAAAAATAAATCCCATCGCTTTCGCATTATCGGACTTCGATCAAAAGTTGGGAAATGAATGAAAGTTTTATTTTAAATTTTTAGGAAAATCGATCAGTACGTGTTGTTTGGAAATTATTTTGTATTACATTTTTTTTTTTAAATTTAATAGAATAGGACTATGGGCTCAGTTTCTTTTCTACTTTTATACTCCAAAAGTCTTTTGAAAAATATAATTACAAAAAAAAATCTATTATCTGTAGTAGAACAACTACAAAGATCCCATGTAATTTGTTTTTGCTTACACTTTGTTTTTGTTTTTACGGCTTTTGAAAGCTCATACGCAAAAGCAAAAACCAAATACATGTAGCTGAATAAAAAGAAATCAAACCGGCTGCTATAGTAACTACACCTTATATGAATTCGCCTTGATTGGCACTATAACATAAAAAATATGAAGAAAATTGAAGATTTAAAATTCAACTGGGGTTCGATTTGACACGGTTCCATAACAGTCACTTGATTTACATAAAATTATATGCACATAATGAAAAAGTAAATTAATTCGAAGAAAGTGTTATAGTTTTAAGATTTTATTAGGGTCTGCACCCCAAAGAATTAATAGCATCCATATATTATTTGGAGCATAATCAGAACTAGTTGTGGACGCTATAAAAACTGTGAAATTTCTGAAGAATTCCCGAAGATGGGACTCTAAATGGAAACTACACTACCGAAAGAATATAAAGAAGACAATGTCTTCATTGTGTCTCGCATATTGTTTGTGATGTGGATGCCAAGACGTGACGACTTAAATTGCGTTGGGAAATTTATGCTTTGGATCACTGTCTGCGTACTTGCCTGGCAAAGTAGGAGGTTGTAAATTCAAGCCCAGGCAGAGTCCAGAAATAAATCTGAGGAGGAGCTATGGTGATCTCCGAAATAAGAGCTATAATTTCTATCGATATAACTGTTGTTGCCTTTCTGCAATACTTTCCGGATAGCTGGCAATGAGCTCATAAACTGATGTAGGTAAATAGCTTTCTTATCCCATTTAATTGTCAAAAAAAAAATAAAATTATGTCCGAGCGATTTAGTTCTGGGCCTATCTACATATGTACATATGTATGTATATATTGTACATAAGTTATTCAAACTGTCTGTATACCATTTTTTGGAAACTTCACGCAAACCGGTAGTCAACATTGAACTAACTAAAAGGCATAAGAAACGTGAACAAACAACATCAAAAAATATAAAAACTTAAACAACGAAACTCAATTGTGAAAATTCATCTAAAATCAATCCATTGCACTCATTCGAAAAAATCCTTGAAAAAATATCGCATTGCATAGGAAAGATGGAAAAAAAAATCACAAGTGCCCACTAAGCGCTTTATTGCTAGCTACTTTGTTGTTGTTGTTGTTGTTGTTGTTGTTGTACATGTGCATTGCAAACGAGTTTCATTAGTTCGCTTGGATCCACAAGCATCGTCGTTGGTGTGGCCCTGCTAAGATTTGGCTGTTGCTGTTGTTGCTGGAAGGTAGCTCGGCAGCTCGGCAGCTCGGCAGCTTGGCAGCTTGGCAGATTTTTTGGAGGTCTCGAAAATCAGTTGCATCGCTCGCTGATCCAGTGGTTTTGCACAACGGCGCTGATTGGTGTCGTAATGGCAATGCATTAGCCTTAGCTACATGGCTGCGCATGCGCTGTTATTGTTGTTTTTGTTGTTGTTGTTGTAGCGCCTTTACTTCTTGGATTTATAATGCAACAGAAAAACCACATTTTGTTATTTCGCTGTCAAAGTCACGATTGCCTTACAAGAAAAACAAGCGCTCTGACATTCCCGGCAGTGCCGTCATTATTTTGTCGGCAACAACAACAAAAACAAATGGCAACAGACCCACACTACTACAAAAATAGCATCCAGTGTGTGCGCAGCGAATTCGATGCTTTTGGAATTTGAACTTTCATTGTATCATTTGCCAATTTCAGCTGCACTCTATGCGTTGCATCAACCGAAGCAATGCCAGCACAACAACAATAACAACACTAATATTATGCCCAAGCGTAGGAACAGTGCAGGCTGCGGTTGCCTGTTGTATCGTCGAGTTGAATTGATGAGGCTGAAATTTTCATTTGGAAAGCAGAAAACGAAATCCAAACAAACAAAAAACTTTAATATTTCGGGGCCTTCGAGTAGTCAAAAGCGAAGTGGCTTATTGCAATTTTTAAAATTACGCGCCCTTGTCAGCACAGCGTCCCGGTTAGAGCCGCTAATAGGCGCCGCTGCTCCGCCTGCCTTTCGTGCCACTTCACCCTCGACGCGCATTGTATTGTCCGAGTTGCTTTTGCCATTGTCCGTTTGAGGTGCTTTTTTCGAATTACACCTATTTCTTTGTCGCCTTATACGAATGCTATGTAAGTAGGTCGTTGCAATTCAATACTGGCATTCCGCATATGGACGGGTTGTCCGATTCGCCGCCAGCTGAGCTACAGTTTCAGAGTTCGTTTGAGTTTTGGCTAATGCATAGCCCTTACCGTAGACCCTTCTCGCTATTCGGGTTTGTATCCATTCTCTATTTTTCTGAGTGTTGTGCTGTGCTGCGCTGCACTTTTAGTGAAGCGACTTCGATGCAGCGTCAAATCCTTATCGGTAGTCTGTATTATAACTGGTTTCCAATTTTAACTTAGCGTTCCTTTTTTTTTGGTTTTTTTTTTGGTTTTCGATTTGCAGTTTTTATAGGTAGATGCATACGGTTGAAGGTTTCATTTGCTTGGCTGCATTTGCACCCATTGTTGTTGTTATAGTCGCAGTTTTGTAATTAATGATGATTTTATTTCGTAGCCTAAGTTGCATTAAAAATGTTCGCTTATACCTACGCAAACATCTTTGTATGTGTGTGTGCGTGTGTGTATAGGCCTTTTGAATGTGTGCGTTGTTTTCGGGGCAAACAAGATGCATGCGTTCCATTAGCGGTTTCGGTGGAGAAGGCGACATACAGATTACATATGTATGTATTTAAATGCAATATATGTTACAGAATATTTGTATGAAGATTTAAAGCACACAATTATTATTAATTAATTAATTGTTTTGATAAAATAAAATTACTTCTCTATTTAAGCCGTTTTCTGGAAAATAAAATAAAGACCACCTTCCGATTTCGAACTTTCAACAATTCGAACTAAATCGATTGGCAAAAGCATTCCGAGAGCCTTTTACTGCAAATTTGCTTCAATAAATCGGACCCTAGGTATCCCACGTCGATCAGATTTGGCAGCATTTAGAATGAACGCCTGGATTTGCTTGCTGTGTGTTTTAACTTTTTTCCACAAATAAAAATAAATATTTTATAAAGTTTAGGAAATTTTTAATTCAAATTTTTTAGACATTCTTTATGAAAGTTTGGTGAATGTTTAGTTATTTGTACAAAGGTGTTGGGGTATTGAGTGGAAGGGCGGGAGACGTGGCACCCAATACCCCCCTCATTTGAAAGAGCACAAACACAGGTCTTAGAAGAAGTACGCCTCTCCCCTAGGTACCTATTTGAAAATGGGGTAAATTTACAGATCTGGAACAATGTGACAAAGCGAAGAGTATTCAGATGATCAATGACATAAAAATGGCATTTTAGAATGTTTTTATCTAAAAAAAAGGTAAAGATCATTTTTTTTTTAAATCAAAAATCTAAAAGTAGTTAAAATACAAAAATTGGTTTTTTATTTGATTTTGTGTACATATTTAATGCACTCCATTAGTTCTTCTTGAATCTTTAACAAGGACAAGAGAACGTAGTACCTCCTGGCAGGATTGCCAATTATGATAATATTTGTTTTCACAAATAGTTCAGGAAATTTGTAAACTTCCTTTTTAAAATGTGTTTTACATTTGACACAGAAAAATTCAAGGTGAAATTCTTAATACAAATTTTCTAACATCGTACCAAAATTTTGAAAAGAAATTCTTAAACTTCATAACATACTTAAATCTAAACTCTTAACATTAACATAGTTTAAATAAACAAAGTACATTATTAACTAAACAAATTGAATACTCCACACTGCGTCACCTGAATTTTGGAGATCAACTTATAAGAAAGTAGCCATATCCACAACAAGTATGACAAGTGTGTGCTCTTTTGGTCGGTCTTACTGCTCCCGAGCACCAACAATACACGACACCAAGGCGAATTCATACCAGGTGGTGTTGAGCGTACAACAATAAAAAGGTATACTAACAATGACAGAAAGATTCTCCGAAAGATTTTTGGTCCTTTACGTCTTTGCGATGGCGAATACCGCAGACGATGGAACGATGAGTTGTATGAGCTGTACCGCGACATAGACATACATAGTTCAGCGAATTAAGATTCAGCGGCTACGCTGGCTAGGTCATGTGGTACGTATGGAAGAAAATGCTCCAGCCCTGAAAGTATTCGACGCGGTGCCCGCTGGTGGTAGCAGAGGAAGAGGAAGGCCTCCTCTACGTTGGAAAGACCAGGTGGAGAAGGACTTGACTACACTTGGGATATCTAACTGGCGCCAGGCAGCAAAGCAGAGGAGCGGCTGGAGTGCAATATTGAAATCGGCCAAAATCGCCTAGGCGGTTATAGCGCCAATTAAGAAGAAGAAGAAGAACAATGACAGTTTCCCTATTGCTCTGTATTCCATCGTTTTATTTCCGTTACAGTGGTACCTTAATTGCGGCGTTCTCTAAAGCCGACTAGTGGCAGCACGCGTCGTAGCCTAATAACCGCGGCGTTGTTGGTGTTTTACTTTATTTACTTTTTCAGCTTTCTCATTTGGTTCTCTGTTTCTGTCTCACTTCTCACCTATCACGCTGCCAAAATTGAAAATTCCATTTGATCGGCGCTACCGCTGCGTTATTGTGGAATGCTCCATACAAATTTATACGATAATGGAAAATTTTGACAGTTCGGCGACGATAGCTTATGCACAATACCGCGCAAAGTCGTCCAAATTAAAGAAGGCGGTGGCTGATATTAAACGTCACAAATTGTTATTATTAAATGTCAAACATAGAAATTCGTTCAGTGAATGACACAAAATGCTGAGGGTTGCTACTTCAGGTGATCTCAGCTATGCTGAATTTTGACGTCTATGGGCTAAGATTTTTTACTTGTATTTATTCACAATGTTCGCGGCGATATATTTTGGTTTCCATCGCTGGCGCCAGCGGCTAAGGCGAATCGCAATCAGGATGAGTGCATTGCTTTATTATTTCAATGTTACTAAATAAAGTAAAGTGCAATCGACTTTATTGTTGATTAAAACTGCTCACATCTCAAATAATGTAATATAAAGTGTAGTTTAAAGTCAAATAATTTATATGTGTGAGGTTGTTTTAGATTATCTAAAATAATATTAACCTTATTTTGCATGTCTTTAAATGAATGCTTTTTTTAACATATGATCACTCAAAATTTCATTGCTAATAGAAGCGGCACAATCAGCGGTTTTTGGTTTCAGAGTGATTTGAATCGGAAGTGTTTCGTTACCTTGCATTAGAGAAACTAAACGATTGGGAAATGCTGCGTACTTCGTCACGCCTCATAAAATACAGTGTATTCAATTTTATATATTTGTGTACTGAAACAATTTGTTTAAAGCTAACGTGGGTTCAACTTAAAAAAATTACATATGTACCTGTACCTGTACCTCACCAAAAAAAGTTGCGGTGTTTCCTCCGAAATTATACAACCTATTGTGTTTTAAGAACTCCGGAAAAATAATTCAAAAAATAGTTAAGAGGACTGACGTGAGCTTGATCGATTGGAAAATTTCTCTGATAATGGAGTTTTTTGTTTCAAATAAATATAATTTCTCTTTTTATTAAAAAAAATCAATTGAGATGATACAACAGTGAAGAGCATTTAAAAAAATTTCAACGGAACCATATAAATAAGCAGCAATAGACTAAGAAATTACCTCTAAAATGATTAATCTAAATCGCTCAAGTTTTGGCGGAGTTATTCAAGCTTTTCTTAAACCAATCTTCGAAAATAATCAAAGATAGCATAACAAATTCCATTATTTTGATTCCGCAGAACACATTTTTAATTTTTTTAAAATACTATATTTATTTATATGAAACCCTAAAAATGGAAACAATTTCAGCTGACCTAAAGTGCATACTATTTTCTATAGTTCTTATATTTGAGATATTTTGGCTCAAACAAGTGTTTATATTGTATGTACTCGTATATATGTACATATGTAGTTAATAACACATATCATATAATAAATCAATCCTCTAGTACAATAACATATACACCTGCAACAAAGAGAAAGCGATTTGGAGAAGTAACTCTCACAAAAATATATACGAGTAGTACACACTTAATCGCTCGTTTAATGGAAAATCGCACAGCAATACCTCCCAGTTACTCACAAACCGAACAATGAATAGTTCGCTTCAAGGACTTCTCCATTCGGCTAAGTTGAGCTGTATTTGTCCACCCAAAAAATTACCACAATGGATGTGTTGTCAAGACAAATTCGTTTCTTCATTTACCCCACAACATGAACGCGACAAATACGATTCACATGGAGGTAGGTCAGGAAGTGACTGAAAATATACATGATACGCGTTAGGTGTGTGACTTCTAGGAGCTCAATTACCATGACAGTAAAATTGTACAGAAAAAAACCTCAACCAACTACAGTCTAGCGCCTGAGACTAAATTAGAAATCAGTACAAATAAAAGTAGGCATACATTCATTTACGCATGTGTGTGTGTGTATTTGGTTTCATACCAACAAAACACAAAAATGAAAGTAAACCTGAAAGCTTAGATGAGAGAACCGAGGTAGCTAATGCCTACGACAGAGTGCACGATAAAATCTCGATCTTCATGATGAGACACATTCTTCCTTTATAATGACACTACACATCTTTACCAGAAACTAAATCAATTTTTTTCAACGCAAAGCAGGTCTTTCTCTACCCCTTGACCTAGCAAGCGTAACTGCTAAATCTTTGTTTGCTGTACTCGCACTATATCTAAGCTGTATCCGCTGCTTCTATATGAATCTTTGCTCTCGAGTTTTTATCGATATAAACTGACCTTTTCTCATCACTTTTTCATCAATTATTATCTGGACTTGTTGGATAAACTACGAGATTAGAACACTCTCTGAGCGTTCCTCCTGTTTTTTTTTGCGCACACCCATAATTTCCACATTGCCATCAGATGTTTCCAACGAACTTTCTGAATAAACGATCGGGTTGTTTCAAGATTACTGCGCTTAAGGTGCATAGCGACGATAGCTGCGTGCCTTTTCAGTTTTAACGTTAGGTTTTTACTTCAATTAATAATCTGAAAAAAAGAAAAAAACACAAAACGTATAAGTGCGGAATGACACTCAGATCTGTGAGTATCCTCTAATACCAGACACACCCAGACTATATCCCCAATATTCAACGCACTCGCTTTGTGGCGCGCACTGCTTTGTAGGCTTAAGAGCGATGACTATAATTTGCTCAGGGATAATGCTATTGCGTAGTTTGATGGCCGAGCAGAATGAGTACCTACCATGTCACTTCTGGTTGGCTGTTACGATATCTGTTGATTAATGCAATCGATAATTGTCATGTTGCACGTTCGGAGCTAAGTATGTGATACATTAATATAAGAAGGTACATATATACTTACATATACTATATATTGTACATTATACTGGTTCGCGAAAAAATGTTGAAAACTCTAAGACTAACAAAGGAAAGTAAAGCAACACTTAAAATAGTATTTTTCGTAACTTAATAAAGTACAATTCTTTCGAGTAATATCTAAATATTAATCGAATACTTATATTATAAAAGACTTTTATTTTGAGACTAATCTTGTAAAAATATTCTCATTATAATTATCAGCATCAATTATCAATTATCAGAAATGCATTTTTTTACGGCTTCAATAACTATTATTTGAGAATAATATTATAAACGTCTTCTCATAATAGTTATGAGTGACAAAAAATGTCAAGTCTTGAAGGATGGGCCTTTTTTAAGACCATTTCAGTTCCGAACTAGTCCTAAACTATTCAAGATGGGATCGCGAACTGTTGCCGAAATGATTTCGAACTATTCCCGAAATAATTGCCAAGTGGTACCGAAATTGTTCCGTTTTTCAAGATTTAAACAAAGTTTTCTTACTTGCAATTATTATGCCAATCCTTTTATAATATAAGTCTCAGAATAATAGTTATCGATAACACTGCATAACAAAAATTTAAAAAAATACATGTGGTCATGATTTTGTTAATAGTTTTTATTAACATACACAGGCTTACCAACTGTGTTTTTTACTTTTTTTGGTTTGGCTCTAGTTCTTGAGATAAACGAAACTTAAGAAATTAATGAAAAAAAATTATATGACCCAGTTCCAGTTGTATTAATTTGATTATTCCTCAATAAGTTTTGTTATATAAATTATTAAAACAAGTAGTTCGTTGGTTTAAATATTTTATTTCCCTTGCAAGAGAGCAAGGGCAGCCGGTTAAGTCGGGGGAGTTAATACAAATAAACATTAATTCGACGACTTCGCCTAAATACCTGAAAACTCTAACAGTCCCTGCAAGCCACTGTACGTTTTCGACCGCGTGACTTGTAAATGCAACTTGTGAGAGAAAATATGGAGGTAGGAACAGCAAAGGTGGTTCATGACCAACTGATAAGCCGAGAAAAAATCATTCTCCCACCACTTCACATCAAGCTTGGGCTAATGAAACAGTTCATAAAAGCCTTGATAAGACAGTTGACTGTTTCGAATATGTGTGCAAAAAATTTCCAATCCTTAGTATGGAAAAATTAAAAGCAGGAGTCTTCGATGGTCCTCAAATTCGTACCCTTCTAAAAGACACTGAATTCTTAAACCATATGTCACAAATTGAATCTGAAGCCTGGCTAAACTTTGTTAATGTAGTCAAACATTTTATGGGAAATCATAAATTACCAGACTATACAAAACTAGTTGCTGATATGCTTCTCAATTTTCGCAAACTAGGAACTAAAATGAACATTAAATTACATTATTTACATAGTCATTTGGACAAATTCCCGGACAACCTAGGCGATTACAGTGAGGAACAAGGTGAACGGTTCCACCAGGACATAAAAATAATGGAAGAAAGATACCAAGGTCGATGGGACGACCACATGATGGCAGACTACTGCTGGAACTTAATGCGGGATTGTCCTGAGCAACGACATCATAGGAGGTCCCACAGAAAAAGTGTTTTGTAATTTTTTTTAAAATTATTTAATGAAAAAAATATATTTTTTTTATTTTTGTACTATTTTTATACAGGCGCACAATTAAAATATAATTTAAATCCATATTGGTATTTTTAATTAATTTTTTCGTGAAATATTTAAAAGTCTTTATCTGAAAAACTAGAGCCGATTCGACTAAACTGATATTATTTTCGTAATCAGCGCCCCCAAATTACCCTAAAGCGACTTAAAAATCTCCGACCGCGAAATTTTGTTCCGCAGTGTAATTTAAAAAATGTGTTGTACTCTCAATTATTTTCAAAAGTTTTTTACAATTCTTATCACAATTAGGATGACTTTTTTGCAACTCATCAGCCAAATAATTTTTTTTTTTTTTTTTAATATTTGGTCATCACTCAATTTGATTTGGTAGATATTGACCCAAAATATCTCCTCAACAGGGGTATATAATCCTTCATCTACTACCCTACAAAATTAATTTTTATTTTACATTAAATTAAAAGTTTTAGTTCTTTTTCTCTGTATTCAAACGAAAATTTTTGGATAGTCAAATAGGTTTATTTCATTTATTTTTCGTTTGCTATATTCGGGTAATTAACTTAAGGGTAAATTACAATAAAATTTACTCAGAATAAGTAAGTATTTAGGTTACCTTTTGAAAATATTAAAACAGATTGCAATAATTATTATATAAATAAAATATAGCTTATGAATTGGAAATATTAAACGAATAGCCCATTTAACTTTAATATCATAAGACTCTCAAATAACTACAAAGCTAAATGAAAAAAGATATCAAAAAATTGGTTTTTCAAAGTTAAATTTCCATACTTTGTCGATATGGCTTGACTGATTTATTTAAAATACTGCAGATGAATTAGAATATCGCATATCGTATACGTAGATACATATATTGAGCATATTTAAATTACATTGAAAAAGCTTCGAGCGCTCCTAATACCTACAAGTGTGTGTATGGATTTTTATATACATATAATACAATAGCTATCTTTGTCAATATATTACAACTTATTGGAAAAAAGCCTGTACACCTTAAGTATGCACGATATGTAAGTAAATACATACATAACTACCTGTACAGCTACGAGCATTGAAATAGGAGCGCAACGTGTTGACAAATTTTAACAATGTACTTTTCTTTTTTTTTTCATTTTTAATAAAAATATTGCTTATACTAAATGCAACAAACAGCAATTTGTATTAAGGCTTCAAGTATTGCAGAAAATTTTGCGAAATTATACAAATTTTCACTTTAATTTCAAATTCAATTTGTACATATGTATGTAGAAGATATGGCAACGGAAACTTTAAGTCACTTGAGACTTGGCCATCTTTTCAATACATCCATTCGCCTTATACCTTCCCATCGTTATCGAATGTTGCCGAAACAATTATGATACCCAAGGTGGTCAACAAGGTCAACATGTTGTTCCACTTTGCAGACCAATCTCGTTGCCAAAAATCTCAAAACGTTTTCAGATACTTATTTTAGATAGACTGAAACTCATTACTGAAACAAAGGAACTAATATTTTCCCATCAATTTGTCTTCCGGAGTAATCACTCGACGCTGGGGCAGGTCTATAGAAAAACATCAAATATTGACCAAGCAATAGAGGCAGAATTTTTAGAAGCGTTTCACAATGTTTGGCGTAAAGGTCATACCCATAAATGAAAACTTTGCCTACATTCCAACATTTTCTTGTAATCCATGGAAGCGAGTTGACAAAGTTAGAAAAAATTAAAGCGAATGTATTGCAAGAAATCATTTTGGAACCCATTCTATATATTCCCTATACACAGCAATTGTATGCCCCGTAAAAACTGAAGAGAATACTACTACTAAACTTCTACAGATTATCGACTACATCATATTATGAACGAAGAAATGTTATACACAAACTGGAGAATCAATGGAAATCAGTCCCTGTAAATTTTACCAACCAAAAAATTAACTACTTGCCAGTAAAGCTTCGGGAGGAACGAGTCCCATTTGGTTACACAGCAAAATACCTTGGTATAAACCTCACTGTCAATCTTCGCTGGAAGTAGCATATTAAGATAAAAGGAAACGTGCTAAACTGCTAACTAATAAAAATTAATTGGTTGATTGTTCGAAAGTCAACTATGCCCACATATAATAAAATACCTTTATATAATCAAATATAGAAACCGGTTTTGGTTTTATGGAGCACAATTGTAAGATGGTTGTGCTAGCAATGAAAATATTAAGATTGTAAAACGTTTTCAGAACAAAGTACTAAAATATATTTTCAATGCCGCTCTGCATGTGGGGAATAGCGATATTCACCATGCCTCAAAAATCAACACAGTGACTGAGTGATGAAATTAAGAAAAGTTCTGAGGCTCACTACACACAATAGACTCTAATGGTGCCTTCCCTGAAATTAAAAACCACACGACCTCTTGCTGGCTAAAACAATAAAGTGAAAGTTATAAATTGTAATATCTTTTTAACAACTTTCGTTCATAACTTTTAGACGCAAACTCCTCGTTCGTTAAGAAACTAGTCGCACATTGTAATATCGTATTATTTTGAAATAAAAGAGAAATTAAAATACAAACTTTATTACACTAAAATTAATGTACTGCAAAACTGAATACTAGAAAAAGTTCCAAACCGTCTGTTTAAAAAATGAAAATTTTGAGGAATTTTTGCAAAATATTCTTTTAATATATGAAAATCTCGTGTCACGTTGTTTGTGGTCGAATATATTTGGTAGGTATGAGAATAGTAGAGCTCGACTTACCGATTACTCGACTAGTCGACTACCAACTCTTTTGATAGTTGACAGTCGAATAGCAAGTATTCGATTAACCATTCACTTTCGACTAACCGCTCACCATCGAGTAGTCTGATTATTCGAATAGTGACAGCTGCTCACAATAAATTCATAAAAATTTCATTATAGCGGTAAACGAGCTTTGTCAATATGCACAAACATTCAAACACACTTAAAACACAAATGTGTTTTGAAAAAAATACAACTAGTCAAAAAATCTAAAAACGAACTGGTAGTCAACTAATTGTTTGCGAGCGGTTAGTCGATTAGGTGAAATCGACAATTTTTAAAAACAACTTTTGCTAATCGATTAATCGATTAGTCGACTAGTCAACTAATAGGAGCTTAATTAAATTATACACCAGTTATGTGAAATATTAAAATATGGGTGCCCAACGGTTTGTCTCGGCGAGGAGAAGGCTTATAGCTAGCTACATTTTAAAGAATGTTGGCATCTGCCTGAATAGGCGAGTTTAATTAAATTATAAACAAGGATAAAAAATATTAAAATATGCACAACTATATTTTTGAGGAGGTTGCCACCTATCATATGTGACAGAAACCGAAATGCGTTATCTCGTTACATAGGCAAAGGGTGATTTATATATAAATTTAGGTAGAACAAAGTCTGCCGCATTTTTCTAGTTTTTTAATACAAATTATTAACATCTTGTCAACTACTTCAATGCTCGTAGCTGTAAGTACACAAGTCAATGATTATTCTATCGGCTGCACAAATTTATAACTTACAAATGTCGTACGTCTCATAGTCGTAGATGCTCTGAAATCAAATGGTAAATTTCTTGGAATTCACACTCATTACAAGAAGGAAATAATGTCAATAAAACAAATGATAAAATGTAAGTGAAACTTACTTTTGATTCAAGCCTTAAGCTGCGCCGTTGCGGTAGATTAAAGAAATTTAAGAATCGCTTTCCACTAAATAGCCACAGAACCTGTTGAAACCAGTCAGTCAGTCAGTACTCATAGTAGCCCCGTCGCATCCTTTTAACGTCGACAGTTAACCTCAACGCAGGCATGGTGATAACGACAGTGGCGTGGACAGCAACAGTAGCGACAGCGATATCTACATCGCCATCGACATCGCAAAGACAATGTTGTAGACATGAAAATCCTTTTGTTATCCTACAAGGCGAATGCCTAGCACGTCGTACAAGTAGGTTGATATGAATGTACGTAGTATACTATATTTGGCGTTGCCGTCGCGAAGGAAAGCGCGTTGGCAAATTGCATGCCGGGCGTCTGGGATGTGGTTGAGCAGCCACAATGGAAACCAACCCATCCACCACACCACCACATTTTGTCTGTCGTCTTGACTTTCACTTTGCTGATAATGATGTTGTCGTCTATGTTGAGCTTCAAGTTCTGACCGGCTTTCTACGTTTCTGCCAAGAAAATGTATGAAGGTTGAATTTTATTTGCTTGTCCTTCGCCACTTTGTCAACAGGTCTCCCGACGAGCGTGTGTGTCTGTATGAATGTGTGTGTATTGCTAGTTGATGTGGAAAATAACTATGTATATGAATACTCGTATCGTTTATTATGCGCACACATCCAAACAGACCACACTCTATCTAAGCTCTACGTGTGGGTGAAAGTCGTACTGAGGGTGAGGACCACAAATAGCCCAAATAGCCTAACGCAACTTCGCCCATTCGCCGCACAGCTGATTGATATTTTAAGTATACGTGTAGCCTGTTGCTGGCCACAAAGTCTTGCAAATATTCTGGCACACATGTATACCGTAATAAATACGAAATACATATGGACGTTATCTAGAAACTACATACATACACATATACATAAGTACATACATACATACTTAGCTGTGCAGTGTGCCCTCGTGACATTTTTTGTCTGTGTATATTTGTCGTCTCCTTTTAAATGATCTTTGTGCTTTAAGAAGTCAAGAATTTATTCTGAATTTCCTTTCGGCTAGCAGTCGTTTTCTGCTTTCTTGGCGTTTCCATTTTACAATCGTTGTTCGTTATGCTTTGCCTCTACTTTTCCCTTTTCCCTTTTTTATTTTCGCACATTTTCACATAATTTTATGCTTTAAAAAAATTTATAACTGAAGACTCAAGGTCGCTTGAGAGAAGTTGCCACCTTCGTCATTTCACATCTCCTGGTTTCATTTCGATGTTTTTTTTTGTTGCTTACAAACATACACACATACAGATTTCTTGCTGGTTTTTTATGTTTTTCATACACCGTACATTTTCATCGTTTTAAGTCCATTGCTGGTTGCTGGTAAATCTGCTCACAATGCCATAGACGCGTCGCCGGTATAGCCTTCGATGCCTGGCAACTGTGGCAACACAACACGCAAAAAAGAAGCAACTTTTCCTTTTGGTTTTTCTTTGTTGAAATGTCAGCCGAAGAAATCGAAAAACAAACATTTCTACAAATAAATAGAAAAAGACGTTCCAACGAAAGTAAAAGTTCCCAAAAGGTGCACCAAGCGCCTATACACACACACACACACACACACATGCATACATATGTATATGTGTAGATATGTTTACATATTTGTTGTTGTCCGTAGCGGCTGTTCGAGCTGTGTGCTGGAATTTCCCGCACTGCAGCCTGCCTGCCCAGACCGGCTGGATGGGTGGGAGTGAGTCACACGCATGCAGCAAACGCCTGCACACATACACACATCCATACAAACACATACACATACATATGTACATATGTACAGACAAGGCCACTGCCACAAAAGCACATGTGCCAATTCGTCTTTTATTTTGTCTGTTTTCTTTTTCTTTCACCATTTTCTCACCCTTCGAGTGCGTATTTTTTTTTCGCCGTCCACAATTCTTTCTTCGTTTTTCACAGTTTTTCTTTCTTTCATTTCGCTTGATTTTTCGACGACTTTTCCTAAAGAAAAAAAATCTTCAACTCCTGATTTCTTTATTTCTCTTCGGTTCTGCGCTTTGTTTTCGTTGGGCGTGTATGTGTGCGTACGCATTTTTGTGTTTGCCAGGGGGAGTGTTACTTTGGGGAAAAAAAGCACAGCAAGCGGCAATTGACTCGTTGCAATCGCAATTTTCTCTACGTTCGCATCGTAAGCTGCTGCTCTTTTGACCGGCATTTTCTCTTCTTTTCAATAGTCAGCATTTCATTTAAGTGAAATTTTCACTTTCCACGAATACATATGGACTTACATACATATATTTTCCTATGTGAGAATATCGAGTATATACAGTTGTGCATATGTATGTGGAATAACTGCACAATGCCATTGCACTCATAGTCGTACATCTGTCTGTACATACGTAGTTATGTCTGTCTGTATGTAAATGAGTCAATCGCAATAGCTGTAAATAAAAAAAAAATTAAAAACAATAAAACATTTAAAGATTGAGTTGTCTTTTGATCATAACTTATGTAGGTATTCATGTACATAATATACATATATCGTAAATATGTATCTATATACCCCCGACTATATAGAAACAAGAAATGGGGTCATGAAAATATAGTGTATCGATCTCTAAGCAAAATACATAGATAATATACAGTTCATTTTTAACCCTGCCATATCTGACACAGACAGATGCGTCTACAATTATCGCCGATTCGAATGGCAGAGTATTATTTGCGACTATTTTTTTTTATGGCAAAGCTCTGAAGACAAAATTTCCTCTTCGCCCTAGTGATTTCTTTAACCAACCATCTGAAGCATTAAAATTAGGTAAACCAAATTTCGCTGTTATTTCCATTGCTTTTGTCCTAACAATAGAAGCAGCAATTTTTTGACTTCTAGTTTTAGCGAACTAATCAAAGAACCAATTGTTTTTAAGAAAGTATTTAGAACGAAATGTTTCTTTATTTTTATTAATTTCAGTAGCTTGTGGTTTGTCAATATTGAATCTTTAAAAAAAAAAAAATTGTGCAATTGTGCAAATTTATTTTTTATGAGAATTAAACTTTGCCTTTTTGCAATATTTCACAAAAGCAATTTATCTTTTTCCAGCACGTTAAAAATTTTACATTTTTTCATTAATGGACAGTGCATTAATTTCGTGTTAATCAAAACTACTACAATGCTGGCTTGGAGTAAAACTTCTTAAGCGGCTGGGATTCAATTTTTACGTCGCGTAACGAAAGTCGCGTCAGAATAGTATAAAGAAAATAGCGTCAGACTCGCTTTACTAATTTCTAAAGCTATATTTACAAATTTCTACCACTACTTTTACTCATTTCTATCACTATATTTATCAACTAGTTCCTAAAACTATTTTTAATAATTTCTACTACTATTTTTCATTAATTCTTTACACTATTTTTACTACTTCCAACTACTAATTTTTTCACTATTGTTGGTACTTTCTACCACTATTTTTATTACTTTTTACTACTGATTCCTACTACTACGTTTTACTACTTTCTTACACTATTTTCACTCATTTTTTGAATTTCTTAACCGACTTTAATATTTTTGTTAAACGAATTATTTGCGAAAAAGAATAGAGTAGCATATTTTTAAATTTAATTTTTTGAAGAATATGCAAATTAGAGTGCATCACTCCCCGTACAGAAAAATAGTTCCATCGGAAATACAAAAATCATTATATTCTAAAATAGCCACCAACGTACTTCGAAATACTACTCAGATTTAGATGAACTGGATCGATTTGAAATTACCTCCTGTTTTGTGTTTTTTTGTAATTAAAAACAATTTTCCATAATATATGTGTATTAAAAAAAATTACCTCAGATAATTACAGTTCAAGCTTCAAAGTTCTGCATAAATATATTTACCGATTCATTCAAAAGAATCATAGTTAATAATTGTTTGATTCTATCTTTGATTTTTTGGAGGATTGGTTTAAGGAAAACTTGAATAAGTCGGCCATGAACATAATTTTTTTTTAAATCTCATTATTTTGGGACCGTTGAACAAATTTTTAAATATATTTAGGCGTACACTGCTTTATCATCTCAAATGGTTTTTAGTTTAATATTTAAAAATACAAAATTTTGGTTACAAAAACCACCATTTTTTTTTAATATTTCCAAATTGATCCAGCTCACATAAATCTTAACAGTTCTCCAAATACTTTTTAAATACAAAAATTTTTATAATTTCGGTGGAAAACCTACAACTTTTTTGGGAGGAATCCTAACGAAGATATGTTAAGTTGAATCCAAGTTTTTTAAATAAATTGTTTCAGTGCACAAATACATAACACATAGTATCCTGCACGTTTTGAGGCGTAACAAAGTAGAAAGTTTTAAATATAACCATACTCATGATAGTATAAAGATATTAAGCGCTAGAACTAAAAAATATACCATGGTTATTGTAGGAGGTTTCGTATGTTGGCATTCGCCCTTTTACTCTCTGCAAAAAAAAACTTATCAATGAGTAATCAATCACAGTTTGTTGTTTTGTAGTGGAAAAATTTTCTAGCATTGAATGTAGTCCATTTTGGCATTCTAAGCGATTCTATTAATGTTACAGTCGTCAACCAAGTTTAGTCATTTTGTACACTTGGGTATGGGCCTATCTCTTATTTTTCTAATACTTAAAAAAGTCGGACTGAAATTACAATACCATTTCATCCTCATGAAAGGTATACAAATTTATTCATTAGCTAGCTATTAGTAAAAGAAATATTTAATATTTAAATAATATGAGATTTATAAGCAAACAAAAAATGCATTAAATTTTCTTTCAATTATTTCTAGTCAATCAGAGGACTACCATTTACGCTAAATATGGAGTGAAGCTTGACACCTAAGGCGTTAATCCTTACAGCGTCCAGCCATAGAAACAGTAGTGACTCTAACGCTTCAGATGATAATTACTAGATTTGAGATTATAAAATTTATTATATTTTGTGTAAACTATTTATTGTGGCAGTTATTTTGTAATCTAATTTAAAATAAAGAGTTTTTATTTATTGTCCCACTCTGTGTATATATGCACATAGGTGAATTCAGAAAATGATCAACTATAAGTACGAACAAATATTATATTTGTAGGAATTTTTTATAAAAGCTTGATAATTTCCCATTAAGAGGTTTTTTCTAAAACTAATAAATTTGCCAAAGGAAAAGCACTTAAAAAATATTTTTATACGTTTTAATTACAGTAGATGACTGCAAAACTTTATCTTTACTACATTTAATAAATCTGTAGAAAAGTTGTGACTGTGCATTGAAAATGTTTATAAAAGAATGACCAAAGGTAATACAAGGAATGTAATAGAATATATTTTCATCATTTTTAGAATTTTTGCCTGTCTGTTTGCCTATTTGAAATCACCTTACTTCGTGACTAGACAAAAACTTCAAACAAACCTTTGGGTATATTTGATCAAAATATTAAATGGGTAAAAAATATTGTTCCTTTAAATGTCTTAGAATCAATTTTCGTTTGAAGAAAATTTTATGTTTTCAACGACTTCGAAATATGCCGGTGTTCATTGTTGGTAGTTGATTTTTTGTTTAAAGCGTAGCGGCGAGGGCTTGACATATCTAGTTTCAAAATATATACATATGTACATATGTATATACAATTTTCTATTCGGTTTGGCAATCTTTTTCAATTAAAATTTATGCAACTTTTACTTCAAAATCTTTGCATAACCGATACTCGTTTGAACTTGTTAATCAAATGTGACAATAAATATTACAATTTGATTAAAAGATACAATTTTTTTTAAATACAAGTTGCAGTTATTCGCATTTATTTATAAATTACATGTAGTATATTCCTGAAGTTCAAAACGTTGAATTCATATTCGAAAAAGATCTCCACCTGTGAAGGTTCAAATCTTAACTAAAGCTTAAAGCTGCGACATTTGAAATGAGCTTTTTGATCAACAATATTTGTGTGTGGGCAATAACAAATCCACCACAACAAGCAATTTCCCACCTCAATACGAAGCTACGCACCAGTTAACATATTAAATTACCACACTATTAATAAAATCTATAACCAGTCGACGAGGCGATTTTTATATCAGTAATTTAAATAATAATTTAATAAATTTTAAATCGAAATTTTATTCCAGGTTAGAAGTTAGTGCATTGCAAGTAGAAGAAACAGCAACACTTTATCTTTTAATTGCAATGGCACTGATTGTTATGAAATATGGCAAACCTAACCATTAAAACTTATCCATTGTTATAACTTGAGAATGACCGAACAACGATTTTTTGAGCCAAACCGAACCGAATATTTTCTAGATCTAAAAAAAATAAATGAATTTTTAAAAATTCTAGATTTATTTTTATTATATTTACATTAGTTAAAACCACATTCATTTCAGTTCATCACGGAAACATACACATTTTTTTATAAAAATATTAAAACAATTTTATTCAACAGGAAATATGGACTTCGAAAATTATTTTTATATATTTTTTTATTCACCTACATGTGTTTTGTTTTTGCTTTTGCGTATGAACTTTTAAAAGCCGTAAAAGCAATAACAAAGTATATGTAAATTTTGACAAATCTTACGCAAAAGCAAAAACATAATACATTGGAATTTTGTAGTTGTACTTATAACGCCACCTTATGTGAATTCGCTTTGATTACAAATCTACAGAACCGAAACCGAACCAAAAGTGGTTGGCATTTTTTAAAGAATTAGTCAAGATTTTATAAAAACTATCAGAAAGAAAAGTTACGCAGTAAAAACAAAAATAGAATATTGCGATAAAATATTTATTTCATACCCAACATTTATGTGTATGTATGTATGCATGGATGTATGTACATATATTTCTTAAAATATTACGAGCTCCTTAATTTTTTAAAAAAATTTATGTATCTAAGTTGTTGCTTCTTCGGACAGGGTATACACAAAGAACGTAGATTGCAAAAAAGTTGGATGGAATTTCGTATTCTAAGGCAAGAAATGTTGTCTTATTTCATCACACCAGAAACCAATTGAAGATCAAATCAGATTCCAATATCAATCTAATCAAAGTCTAATTGGTTTTGGTAAGGTAAAAAAACACAGCATTTTCTGTTAGAGGAACGGTGCGAGTGATGCAACTTCTTTGTAATCCAAGTTCTTTGGTATGCGATGATGAGTTTGGGAACGAATTTTCGTCATCCCTAGTCAAATTTGGTTTGGCGGTAAAACCAAAGAACGTAGATCTGATTGATATTAGAATCTGATTGGGTCCAATTGGTTTGTGCTGTGGTGAAGTAAGCTAATATTTCTTGCCACAGTATAATTTCACTAATACAACCTCTTTGTAATCTACGTGCTTTGGTAAAACAGTTTCGGCATTGTGCCATTAATTGTCATGGTTTCGTTTGAGTACTAAATACGAAACCGCTTTGTCTCCGAACCGAATTTAACAAGTAACATTGAGATGTTTTTCTTTACGCAGTTAATAAATAAAAAAGTTTAAATAATTATGACGAATTTGCTCAGATTATATAAAAAATACAGACATACAAGTTCTTACCGGCGAAGTGAATCAAATTAAGGAATTTCTACTAGAAAATTACGTTTTTCGTATAAGGAGCGCTCAACAATTGCACATTTTTGATGTTGTAAAGAGGGGAAAACTTTGAGTCGGAAAGATGAACTTAATGAACTTTATTCATTTAGGGTTTAATCTGGCAATAGCACAACACCACAGTTAAGAGTAAATAGTAAATTTAGTAGACCAACGCTTTTATTAGCCATGCTCAAATTTTAATTTTTTATATGTACCAGGAAGGGGATATGAAATTTTTAAATTGTACCCAATCTGACAAAAATAGTGTACCTAATCTGCGAGCAAATATACCTAAAAAATTAAGACATGTTAAAATAATTTATGAAGGTTTTTATTTTATTTTGTATTATTTTAAGTTTGTAGACATAAAAGTAAGAAGAATATGTAAAATAAATTATATTAATTTACGGCATTTATTTTATACGTACTTAGTCAAGTAAATCATTTGCCTTAAGGTTTTTATTTTGAGGACTGTACCCGAGTAAAGTGTCAATTAAATTGTTAAATCAACAACTTTCATTGCATTTAATTAAGTCCTTTGCACGTATTAATACGGCCAACGCATTAATTCGGAATCCAGAAAATTCTCTCAGTGTGGTAAAGAAACCTTATACTGCGGAAAATATATGTGAAAATATCGTTTGAATTAATTCATTCTTTATTCTAGTCACTTCACATCTTTCGTTCACAGTGACATGCTGTCAAAAAATTTTATGTTTAATTATATTTTAACAAAATCAAATTGGGAAAATAAAATCAGCTTAAACATTTCCTTAAAAAATAATTTGGCAATACATACTTCAAATTTACTTGCAAGAATTTTCAGTTCTCTCTCGATCCCGTTTTCGTTGCGAAAGAATTTTTTGATATTGAACAAACTACATAAATTGTTTTACAAAACCTTTTTGCACAGGTTTCGTTAGGAACCTATCACGCAATTTGTTTCGATATTTTAACGAGTTCGTTACGACAATAGAAGATTCGCGAATTCGTTAAACCAAAGTGATGCAGATTGCTACTATACTAAAAAATCTATGGTTTTCGGCAAAGTGGGCAACTACAGCTTTGTAGGCATCATCTATGTTTACTTCCTGCAAAGCCCAAATCAAAGTTAGAAAATATCAAATTTATGTAGATGAAAGTAGTGCCCCTAAAAGTAGGCTTTCATAAAGGCTAAGTAGAGGAGCCAAATGCCACCTTCAATTGCCGGCATACGCATCACCGATTTCCAGCCGAGTTTAAATTCCGATAAATAAATTTATTCATTTGCTTGCCATGCGTCTGATCGCCCCTGCTGTTATTGTCCCAGCGCACCTCACCATCACCCCGTCAACAGCACCACCGCAACAATCCTTCGTCCACTAGTTGTTGATGCAGTTTTTCTATTGCATCCCTGGTGGAGTCCTGCAAAATTTTTTTTTTGCCTTATTTCGGTGAGAGGCACGCACACACACATGCACATTTTAAGCATTTCCATTTGGTTGTATTTGTGCAGGCGCGAGAGTGGTCGGCATGTGTGAGTGTGTATGTGTGTGTGTGTGTGTGTGTGTGTGTGCGTAAAATGCAGCTCATTCGATTTTCTTTTGCTGGAAATATGTAAGTACTACATGAATACATATAATTTTGTTTTGACTGTGAAATTTTCTTAGTCTTTTTGCATTTTATTGGTTATTTGGCTGTTGTTTAGTTGTTGTTTGGTTGTTGTTGTTGTGCGCCACTCAGTTTACGAGCATGGCTGTTGCCACGTATTATCGAGTTGATATTCAACAAATCCCGCTGCCGTTTGTGTTGCCAGGGGCACACATACCTACAAAGCTAAATCCATCCATACATTCGACTGCGTGTGGCAGTGGCAACATTCAAGTGGTGCATGTAAATGCCACCACTAACCCGTCTACCCGGCCTCATTCGGTGTAGGTCCATTTTTGAGCGACGCGTTGCGGTGAAAGGTGATCGTTTTATGTGGCAGTGTCTGATACGGACTGACTGCCAAACGAATCTAAAACGATTTAATGCCATCGACCAAATGGCAGCCGAAAGTCATGTTTGTGACGAAATTGAGGTGTGAGCTGAACTATGGGGGGACTGTCCACCAATTTTATCTCATCCACCATAACAGCAAACACCAATTTAAATCGAAGAAAAAACTCAAGCGCACTCTATGCAAATTGGTAATTTTTTTATGCAGCGACTATTCATCAGCATTTCTCTATGTTTCATTTGTATTCGAATATTTGTTTGTTTTTTTTTGTTTTTGTTTTTTTTTTTGTTTTTTTTGTGCAATTATACTTCTCTGTCCGTTATAATTTATATGAAATGAAAATGCGTTAGTTTACATACAAATGCCGCCGCTTTGCCAAATGGGTAATTTATTTTTCCGGCAGGTAGGGTCATAGATTTATGGTTGAATGACAAAAAAAAAAAAAAAAAACAAAAAGAAAAAAGTGCAATAGTATCAGAGTTTTAAAAACACATTTTCGCTAGAATATAAATTCATTACTATTGGGTTTACGTGCAACAAATCCTCTAAATCCGCGTACGACGACATTCTGCGCCGCCATAAAGATAAGGTGGCACTTAGGCGCGTTTGATACACTTCGCTCTACGCCATATTTCGAGGCAGGTGCGTTGCGAGTCGTTGAATGTAAATCAGCTTGCCTTTTTATAGACACAGGGATTTGATTGCGAGCATCTGCATCTACATATGTAAATCTGAAACAAATCTTCAAAAAAACAAACTCCAAAAACGTGAAGTGTGAAAGAAAGTGGTGCCAGGTATTTGTCTTACAGCCATTTTGACAATCCGACGGCTTCCGTTAGTATTGCAAATGACTTAGCTAAAGGAAAGTCATGATACATATTAAAAGTTATATGTATAGAACTTCGCATAAAAAACATCTGCTGTTCAAACCACAATTGTGAGATGCACCTAGGGATAGACAAATAGGCGTGCGAACGCTTCCCTTCGATGCCAAGTGCTATAAAACTAAGTAACTAAAATTGCAAATATAAAATGAGCATTGGTAGTTTATATTTAAATCAGTTTTTAAAAATGCCAATTTTTAATATACATCATTTTCAAAGCATACTTGCTAAGCGGCGCCTTAATAGTAATTTTTTATTGATAGGAAACAATATTGAAAGTTGTATGGAAAAACTCATTTGATGATGAAATCAAAAGTTTATCAAACATTTAGGTTCCAGTTCAACTGGAAATTCAGTTGAGAATAAAGACATAATCATAGCATTCTCCAAAAAATGAAGCATAATTCGTATTACAGTAAATTAAAAGCTGGGTCACTAGAATTACATCCGTAATTGATTGCGTCTAGGATTACAAATAATGCAATCGCAATTTCAAATATTTTTAAATGAGGATTGCTGCAATCGTTCAGCGAAGAAGCCCTAGACTAAAATTACATTGATCATAATCTCAGTTGGAATTTTAGTGAGCGCTTCAATGAAGAATTCAAATATTTTAAAAATTACAACTTTTCTAATTATAATTTTTTGAGTTATCTTAAAAGAAGTAATTCTTGAAATGTGCAAAACATAGACGAGCGCTGAGCGATAATACATATGAAGATTATGTGTATTTATCGAAAACACTGACAACATTTTTTGAAAAATAATTGACTGGCAATGCCATGCATCGAACTCCGACCTCTGGGGTTAAAGTAAACCAACTCACTTCAAAAAATATGAAATTATAGCATCGCGTAAATGTTATCTGGAAAATGTATATCTGATTTTCATTGCATAAAATTTCGTGCTTTAATCATTAATGAGTTAGAATTCGCTACATATTTCTCGCATATTACTGCATTATAAAAAAAAATTCAATGCATTATGTGAATCTTGGCAATCACTACATTGACCTTGAGTGACTTATCGCACTTGCATGAATAATACAAATCTTACTTTCTTATAAAATTGCGCACCTATAATTTGTGGTGTACGTCTTGTTGTTGTAACACAAATTGATGGACCCACAGTTTTACGCCGACTCCGAACGTTTTTTTGTGAGACATTTTTTCATGGCAGAAATACATTCGAAGGTTTGCCTGCCGAGGAGCGACCGCTGTTCGAAACAACTTTTTCTAAAATTTTTGATGTTACTTGCCACGAGCAGTGTTCGAACCCGGGATCCACCGAATGAAGCGTACACACGCTACACACTCGGCTACGGCGGCTGCCAATCAATGTCACAAATAAGTCCAACAATCCACTATCTATCTTACTATCTTTTTAAGCTTTTCCGAAATTTCATTTCATCCTTAGTTACATTCAGTGTAAAGCTTAAGGAAATGGCATAAGGTGCAGTATTCAACCTGTGAAATAGGCAGTTACTTTGGAAAGTAATTTGGGCGACAGTTTTTCAAATTTTCTTCTTTGATGCCTGAGGTGAGTGACGCTATAGTGGAAAGATTGTTCTAGTTTCGCTGTTTTTCTTTGAAAAATTAAAATTTTTATTGAGTATTGCTATGGAATGTTTGTTTTCACTAAAGTCCAGTAACATTTTAAAATTTTCGTTCGTCTTAGTAAACAATATAAACTTGTACTACCGAAATCTTGAATTTATTTTTGTTTGTTACTTGTGTAAAACTCTGCATTTTGTTAATATTGAAGTTTTCCTTTTAATTTGTTATGCTTATCTCTATTAAGCTTTATTTTTATTTTTATCTCATTCAAATCCTTTTTAATACGAAACTGCAGTGATTTTGTCGATATTTAATAAAATTAATTATAAGCAGCGTTCTCAATAATCGTTATAAGAAAAAAAGTTGGGATTCCAATTAAAGAAATCGTTCATCGAACGAGCTTCGGTTTCCATTATACTAATCATAATTTCAACTTTTCCAAAATCGCGAGTGTAGAAATCGTAAGATCGTTCGACGAAAGTTTTTTTTTTAAATTGCAATCGCACTCTACTAGTTTCTTTTAGGTTATTGCAATCATAATAGTTTAATAATCATGATCGTTATCGCCCTGGTCTGCAATGATTATGATCCTCAGGTTAAGACAACCTTAGTTCAGACAATGCAAGTTCTCAACTTGAGCAGAAGTGTGATTATAAAATTTTCTTTCTCATTTATTGTATTCATTATAATTTGTTGTAATTTTTGTAACTAAATGAGTTGATTAAAATTGCTAAAATAAAAAGCATACTGCACTTTTTAACAGAGCGCAATACCTCTGACATTTATTACACTGAACGTCAACTGTACTCGTGTTCGCCATTTTTTTTCCAAAATAAGTGCTCTGTTTTTAGCCTCTCACAATAAACAAATGAGTGTTATCAATGCGTTTAGTGTGGCATTCTTTCTGCGTTTCCCGATTATCGGGCAAAGTTATAAATGTCATGCAAAGCAAAAGCTTTTTATGTAGCCTCCGCTTTAAGCTCAATTTCATTCTCCAACTTTTATTTCTTTAGATAGTTGTTGTTCTTCAATTCAGGTAATTCTTTTTTTGAGCGCCGTAACCAGCTAGTTTTCATATATTTGAAGACTACTGCAAGTACTTTCTTCAGAAGAATGTGTTTCAATCTTTCTGGTTGGTCACAGCTACTGATCTTAAATAAAAGGCTACTGAAAAAGGGCGTAAATCCAAATCATCAAACTCCTCGGCGATTTTTCAGGTTGCTTCAACTGTCAATAATCAAACCACCTTTAGTCAAACACCAAACGTATTTAAATCCCATTATTTGTTATTGGCAACACTCACACCATTCGCATACTCGTATCGTGCAAATGGAATTGGCGAAAGAAATTTTTATGTGTACTTATAATAAGAAATCCATTGAATCATTGGCTCCATGGGATTTTGAAAAGAGTTTCACATACAAATTTTCTACTTTCAAATCTCATTTTGTTAAGCAACTTCCGTCTATCAACGGCTTGAGTATTCAACAGGCTCAGAACACACACACACACAAACACATAGTGAGCGTTACACATACATTCATGCTTGTAGTAATAAATGTACTCATTCTTAGCGAGTCTATGTTGCTTGCCATTTTTCTTCGTTTTTCTTCGTTTTTTTGCATTTGTTTATTTAAGCTGATATTAGATTAGGGCTTACATCAAATACCATGGCCAAGAGGCCGAACAAAAGTGCGAGTGCGAGTAAAATACAAAATGGGTAGCCGCCACAAAACCAAATGACACCAATACACATAAACGCACTCAGCTAAGAGTATCATCTAGAATTGCACTACTCTTTGGCAAACATGCAAAATTGCTTCAAAGTTGAATAACGACATGCGCTAGTGTATGTATGCGTGTGTGTGTGTGTGTGTGTGCGTGCAAATGTGGGCAATAACAATGGATGTTAGAAACGAGCGTACAAATCCCGGTTTGTAAGCCAATTTGCACTTATGCTTATCTGATGTCATATCATTTGTGTAATGTGCTCGATACATGTGCATTAGATGGCGCCCCTGCCTCCTCGCTCCGCCCGCACGCAACGCCCAATCCTTGCCTACGCCATTTTTCAGTTTCAACACAGACGCACACACACACACAAACACTCACATGTATGTAAATTCGAATGCGTGTGGCATATAGCGAATGTGGCAAGTGCGTTGAAAGTTTTCGGCATTCGCACGCTTCAACACTTCTCACAGCTACATAGCGCATCTGTGCCGCGTGCAAAGATGAACTAACTACTCGAAGTCGGTGGCAGTGCGAGTGATGGCTCTTATCCCGCGGGGTTCATTTCTAAGCTCATTTATGTTTATAACAAATGCGTGCCAAAGCATCACGCACATGCCGCGCCGATAAGCAACAACAGCTAGAGAACTAGTATCGGTATTTGCAGCCAACATCCTTTAAAATATTTACATGCTGATTTCAAGCGTTCACAAAGTCACTAACACAACTGCAAACACGCGCTCGGCTTTGGAGCACCGTGTGACCTCGGTTCGAGAATATCTGCGGAGGCAGATTAATTTTGGGGCTTGAGGCATAGTTTGCACACATGTTTCGGCCATAGAAATTCATCTAACAACGCATCTAACGGTTGTTATAACAGGTAATTGATGTTGCTTATGGTGCGTGGAATTACCGGCGTGGCACTTCAGCAACGAACGGGCTGGGCTGGCAGTTTTGCGCGAGCCCAGATATGCGGAATGTGGTGCGATATTACCTTAATGGGCAGGCAGACAACGAGGCAGGCAGGCATATTGCCAACTGAATTGAGTGAAGTGTTTGATAGGTTGACAGACAGACAAGGCAAACCAACTAAGTATGGCTGCTGACTATTCGACTGCGAACTACTTACGTACAGGATGTGCACATAAAAAGGATTTGCCAGGATTCGTGCGGCGTTGTCAGCAAAATTTAACTGCCAGCAAGTATTCATGTGTGCGCTTTGTTGGTGGAAATTGCAAATGCGAATCCAATGGTGCATGTGGAAAAATTTCATTGGAAACGCGCATATATGTACGAGTATGAATTTGCCACGGGTGGGCATAGTAAATAATTCATAGGCGCTTAGAGATTTGCTTAGATCGCTCAACGAGAATGCCTCTACGCACATATGGGTGTGTTCTTGCATTGGAATGAGATAATAAAAAATGAATTTAGCACAGTTTGAAATAAGCAAGAACAATAGCGTTAAGGCAAATACAAATAGCGGGCAAACTATTGTTGGTCTTTCGGTAATCAGCAATGCAGATTTTTATATATTTGCATTGAGTAGAAACGCGAAAGCAATGACATTTCACGTAGCACTTCGAGCCAATAAAAATAGATGGTCCTATAAATATGGACTAAAAGAAATAAATTATTAATTTCAATCATAGCAAGTCACACACATGTACACACACACACACACACACATGTACACATAAATTTGTATATCCCAGAAGTGCACTTGTGAATTATGATTATTTATTAAAATCCCTGGACAAGATTTTTTCGATTTTCTGTTGTAATTTAATTGAGTGGCCTGCAGTTTTACGCCGGCTCCAAACGGCAAATGATTTTTTAATCCGTACATTTCGAATAGTGTTTAGCTTTGAAAACTGTAGCATTCTAAGCCTTTACCTTCCATTAGCTCCTCACATGGGAGATCTCACGAGGGCAGCAGAGAGTCACAAGTTTACCTTTTAGAATCGAATCGGTTTTAAACTCCAGGCCAGACTCTCCAATATCGCAGGATCCCACCGATCTGTTACCATTGACACCAGGATTTTTCTTACGTGGCGCCCCGATACTAACAAATAAATGCCAACAATTAAAAGTCCTATACCAGTGTTCGATGAAAAAAATAATATTTTAAGGACCTATATAAAGATGCAAGGGGAAACGCCAAGAATCAAACCTTAAAGAAGGAGACCACGTGGTAATCAAAGATGAGAGCTTCTTCCACCAAACGAGCGGAGATTCGGGCGTGTGGTATATCTTCAACCAGGTTTCTCGATATGAATAATCGCGTGGCTGAAATTCTTACTCAGGCAGGAATAGTATCGCTTAATAGTGTAATACAGTTTTTATTAGCCGCACTGTTGCTCCCCATTCCCAGTACTTGGCTCATTTATTAGAAGCACTCACTTTCCTAAACCTGTTCATAAAGTTTTATTCTATACTTACATAGTGCGTAACACAACTGCCACTATTTCGGTAATTTCTTCACAGATCTTCGAAGCCGTACTCATAATGGAATTCAACAAGTGCGGCTTGTGTTGGCTACAGCACGCGCTTCGTTTTTGTCAAGTTTTTAAGGAAATGGCACCGGAGAACAAGTATGAGACAGTACGAAGGCGCCGCGAGCATGGGACTCACTGGACAGTTGCTTTCGCTATGGGTAGGCCCACGAACCACCGCGGACCACCAGCAGACCCGCGCTGGCAAAGCGAATAAGTAAATCTTTTTTTTTTTTAATTAACAATTAACATATACTTTGTATTTTGCTGAATTATAACCGAAGAAATCTTTGAATTTTATTTTTCATTACAGCCACCTTGCGTAAGTTCATACTTATATTCCTTACTCCCCTAAAAGGCAACATGGTCCTTCGGGCCACTTGGAGGTTTGGTATTAGAATCTGATTTGCTCTAATTGCTTCGAAAATTCGTGCCGCAGAAAACAAAACGTCATGCAATTTGTTTGTAAGCTACGTTCTTTGGTTATACTCTATCGCTAATTTTACAATTTATTTGGTAAATTATTAATTGTAGAACGCATCAAATGTCCAAATAAAATATCAACAGTGTATTTTTTAAAAGGGTAATTAACTCTGGATGTTCTATTAAATACATAAATAGGTAAAATGTCGGAAATCAAAGAATTCAATAATTAAGTAAATATTGGGGTGTTAACTAAATATCTTACAACATTGCCATTTTTCAACCTTTAATCGGTGAGAAGCGAAACAACAAGGTTTGCTACTTAACTGCTCTGATATGGTTACCCTAATGTGAATATGTCGAATTTGACATTGCCATATGGGTGGTGGTTATACTGATATTTTTTTTTATAAAATAAAATAATAGTTTATATAGTAATAGTTTGGATGCCAAAAAAATAATGGAATGTCCGGCGAAGTTAATACCGAGAAATCCGAGCGCATTTTACCAGATTTCAAGAAAAGCCGAATCCACGATTCAGTGTACAATTTCATTAAACAAAAAGCAGTGTTTACAATTTTAGAGCGAAAGCTAATTTAATTGCGATACAATGCATTATGGCGTTGCAAAATAGCTAAACACTGAAAATTCGATCATCTTGTGAAGTTTGAAGATTGGCTGTATTTATTATATACTAATCAATTTATACTTGGGTAATATTTGGGACGATTTCACTGTCAGATTTCTGAACAGATTTTAATAATTACTTTTTTAAATGAAAAATTTTCGTAAACGTGGAAAAAAATTTATAATTTATGTTTTTACGTAAGAATCATAAAATTCATTATAGTACACATCAACCAAAATATCTCGCAATATAATTAATATTTGGTTGAGGTGTACCGTTTTGAAATTACCTATATTTTTGGGGTTTTATAAACGAAATGCAATTTTTAAAAAAATTACCTCAAATAGTAATGCAAAAATTTTACCAACAGAATCATTATAATGCCCTCTGTGACATTTATTTTTTTAAAAGACTTGCTTAGAAAAAAGTTAAAAAACTCAGCCAAAACAAACTTGTAGTACACCATTAAAAAACTATTTTCTCACCCTTTATTTGACGTCCTAATTTTTTTTCGCAAATCATATTATTATGATTCCGTTGAACAAATTTTTAAATACCTTTAAGCAAATCGTATAAGTTTACACTGCTGTTATCATCTCAAGTGTTGTTTTTAATCTCTAAAGATAAAAATTACAGTTTTAAAGTCATTTCCAAAATACTTTCCTAAATATGTTGGTAGAAATTTTAAAATATAACACACTTTGCAATTTCGGTGGAAAACCCGCAATTTCTATTGATGAGACACCCCAATGTACAGTTGTACTTTCTTTTAAGTTTAACCCAAATTTTATTTTTTAATTGTTTCAGTACACCGAAACATAAAATTTAGTACGTTGGACTTTTGGTGGCATAACAAAAATTCGCTGGACATTTGCTAGTCTTCAATAAAAATAAATTTTTTTAAAAACTGTTCAACTCTTTTCCACTTTAACTTTTCATTCATTGTGATTTGCCCCGAATTGCTAGATATATAAAAAGAAGCATGCGATTTTTAATGTCTTTTAAAATCTCACTATTAGAATACCTTTTCGTTAAATGCGAAAAATGGAGCGGGTTACGAGGTCCCACTCGCAATGATACCATTATGTACTTATTTTAACTTCTGAACTAATATAGAGGCTGCATAAATCACAAAATTGCGCTTATAAAAATTTGCATGGATATTGTTTTAAGAAAATATTGCATAATCTTTTACACACCACATTTTTTTTTACAAACATGTAACAGTATTATGAGTAAATTTTCTTATATATACCTTTTATTTATGTGCTTACAACGTTAGGTATATGTAAGTGTCAATATGTTTGGCTCGCTTCTCTCAAAAAAAGTTAATTTCCGCGACCAATTCAAAGGATGTAATTTGTTGACATAAACAAATTAAACTGATTCCATCATCATTCCATTAGCACTCGGAGGTGCACAGTCCCAATTAACATAATCTCAATAACTAGCCATCCGACTAAGTGACTCCATATACCAAACTTCTGTACTGGACGGGTATAAGCGGAATGCAAAGCGCAGCCAGGTTGGCAAGTGGCACTCAATGCGAAAATTCAGTAGCTACTTAGTGTCAGTAGCAGTGACGAATAAGAAAAATAAAAATCCTTAAAGTATTTGTAAACAAAATACGCAAACACACACATACACAGATATACACAGTGCATATATATGTATATGCATATGTGTGGGTAGGTATAGATGTAATCAGTTGAACGACTCACAAAAAATGGTGCAGCACCTGTTGAGTTTGCGAGAGATATCTTTTCTTCTTTTTCCCCACAAAATGTACCGGTAAAAAGTCAACGCCGTTTAACTCCCCTCGTTTGCTTAATCGAATCAGTATTACGGAATCTCCGTGCAACATCCGTAAACAAAACCGTTAAGAGCAAAAGTACACATCAACTTTAGTCGTCATGTGGCAAAAAGAAAAGCAACTGGCATTGATGTACAGCAACGACAACACAAAGCAAAAACCAAGACAACTCAAAAAGTAAGCAACCAAAAATGCTAGGACCAACTAACCAACCAACCAACCAACCAACCAACCAACAAATAGAAGCGTAAAAAATAAAAAAGTTGTGGCATGCAGTGCACCCACTTAGTTGCTAGTGTCGCGCCAATGATTCACCAACACCTCATGTGGCACTCAATGAAGTGCGCCTGGCTATGTATAGTGTGTGTGTGTGTGTGCGTTCGCCGGCACCGGCACAACATTCAAACTGGGCCAACAGCTTCAGCGACAACAAACAAGGTGGCCAAAAAGAAACAGAATCCGGTAACCTATCCCAAATTCAACAACTCTCCCCACCCCACTAGTGGCATGCCACATATGCACGCTTTGACCAGGCAGGAACATGTGTTCAACGTCACATCACGTCATGGTAGTCGAATAGCGTGCAACACACATGCAAACCCACACACTCATACATTGTACATACAATCATACAAATTTACAGACGCAAGCGAAAAAGGCCGGTCATGGCAAAGAAAAGAAGACGCCAGCAGCAACACTACGTACTACGAGTACAAAGAAAAACAACAACATTGTGCTACTCCAATGTGCAGCAATAAGAGCAGAGGAATGCCACACAAAGCATCGCGAAAAAGAAAAACTTCTCAAACCATCATCCACTGGCTCACGAATGCGCGGGCCATGTAGCACTGACCCCCCGACACACACACTGACACACTCGCACAGACAACACAAACGAACGAATGCAAGCAAAAATACATTTCCGTCCACTTGCACGAAGGCTCAGCCACAGCCACAGTCACAGTCACAGCCACAGCACACTTTGGCACAATTTCCGTACATTTTTCCGGAAGTGGCAGCAGCGCGGCAGTGTCGATTTTTTGTGTGTGTGCGTGTGTGTGTGTGCTTTCGAACCACCCCAGGCAAACCATCATATCATTGTTGGAAGTAGAAGTAAAAAAATACCCAGCACCCACCTTACAGCAGCAGCAGAAGCATCATTGGTAGCGGGTGAGAATTCGATGGATTTTTGTTGCCACTGCTGCTGCTGTTGCTGTTGCTGCTGCTGGTATCGTTGCATGCGACGGCGCAAAGTAAGTTGCCTACATATGCGAGTGCTAGGCAAAGTTGTTGGCATGAGTCAGACAAGTTGCCTGTTGATGTTGGCAAATCTCTCGATTGAAGTTTTTCGTTTTATATCATTTTTTTTCCGTTTTTCTTGTCTATCCGACAGAGCGAAGCATGCGAGTATGCAGTACATGACAGTTCAAAGTTCAAAACTATAATCGGTGATAACGCTTTCGCTTGTGTTAGAATACATTAGGATAACTACGAGTTAAAATGGATGGATTAAGAAGCCGGTATGTGGACATTTTGTTGCCAAAAAAAGAAGACTTCATTACATTAGAAAAATTATTTTTTAAATGAAAATATTTTAAGACTAATTAATAAACATAAACTTATTTATTCGAAATTGAAGTGGAAATCCTTTATACAATTCAAGTATAATTTAAATCGAAAAATGGTGAGGAAAAATTTTTATCACACTGATTTATAATCGGCCCACAAATGAGGCTTATACGAATATATCGACTACTGCGCCATCTGTCATGTACATTTCTTGTACGACAAATTACTTATATAAAAATAATATAAACTACACAAATATATTTCGCTGTCGTGCAGACAAAGAATGAAAAAGAAAATAATAGGTATTTTTACTTCAATTCAACGAATTATAGTAGACAAATCTCCTCTCATAAAACTAAAGCCAAAAAAACCCCCTAATCTGGACAAATTTCAATAGGCAGTAGATAGAATAAGAATTTGTTTTCTAATTTTCAAAACTTTTTAAAGATATTTGTGAATACAGTCAAGCATATTAATGATATTATTTTAAGCTATTTTCTCTCACAACCAGTTGCAGTTTACTTCGGGACATTACCCCGATGGAAATCTACTGATCGAGCCATCCTAATTTTGAAACAATTTTCTTTCATTTGTCGCAACATTATTCTTAAGTAGTTTGATATGCTTCTAAAACGTTAAAAAAAAACTTTGATTTCATTTGTAGATCTTTTAATTGAAACTTTTTTCTGGAGCTTCGGTGACTATTGCGTGAAACGTTTAACGCCACGACGCACTGTGGGCAGCAGCTAATCACAAGTGGCGTAATAAAATTTTGATTTCTATTGCATGGGCAAGACAATCTAATTAAATATAAGTAAATACACAATTGGTATAATTTTCAAATAAATTGATTAGTCATTTTATTGCTGGTAGATGATCAAACTTTGAAAATAACGTTCCGCCTCTTTGTGGAAAATATTATATTTTTTTATTTCTAAATATAGTTATAAACCTTTTATTCAGTATGTTTCATCAACAGAATTCCAACATTCAAATTCATGTAATTTTATTTTTAAACTAACTCCTACACGTAGAGCAAGTTATATGAAACTCAAAAAATATAAAACCCGACATTCTACTAAAGCGGCATTGACCTCAACTAACCACCGTATTGAAAGCACTTTCGGAAGAATGCTTTAAGTTAAATTTCATAAAAATTTGATTGGGTTCTTGGTATACTGATCGCAATTCGATACACATATTAGTTTCTCAAAATATAAAATTTTTATAATGAAACATAAGTGGACCATTTGCATTGAAAGTTTAGTAAATGTATAAAAACCAGGCGAAGGTTCATGTAGAAAGTGCCTTATATTTCTAATATGATTTAATACGTGGTTATTATAAGTTATAGCTATTTCGAAGATCACAATATCTCCTCATCAGACTTCTTGCAGGGATGGAACTTGAAATTGGGATAGCAAAAATAAAAAGAATAAATGGCAATAACAGCTTACTTAGCTCATCTCGTTTAGGGGTTGCCTTAATGAGTGTAAGCGAGGGGACGTGAGTTCGCAAGAAGTCTGATGAGGAGATGTGGTGACCTCCGAAATAGTAGCTATAACTTCTCAGTTTTTCAATAGGGACGCTACAAAAATATACCGATAGTGACAGCAAACGACGTCATATTTTTCCCGCTCTTTTGACATTTCTCTTCAGTAGGGTTTGCCATTACATCATGGAAAGATATACGATCCAACAACGAGTCGAAATTATTAAAATTTACTACCGAAATTCGGAGTCAATGGCCTCAACTTTAAGAGCGCTACGTCCAATTTATGGCCGTCGTCATTTCTGGCTGAATGGCTTCCTCAATAAGCAAAATATGCGTTATTGGACAGGCAGCAATCCACACGTACTCCATGAGTCAACATTGCAACCCGAAAAAATTACGGTTTGGTGCGGTTTATGGGCCGGCGGCGTCATTGGGCCGTACTTCTTCCGTGATGATCGAGACCGGCAAGTTACTGTGGATGGGAATCGCTACAGCTCCATGATAACCGAATATATTTGGTCCGAATTGGGTGATATGGACTTGGACAATATGTGGTTCCAACAGGACGGCACCACCAGCCACACAGCGAATGTCACAATCGATTTATTGAAAACCGAGTTTGGTGAACGTTTTATCTCACGAAATGGCCAAGTCAATTGGCATCCTCGGTCGTGCGATTTGACGCCGTTAGACTATTTCCTGTGGCGCTACGTCAAGTCTATGGTCTATGCCAACAAGCTAGCGACGATTGATGAACTTCGTATGAATATTGGGTTCAGCGGCTGGACCTCTGCAAGCGTGCCCGTGGTGCCCGTGCAAAAGAAATCGAGTTCCATACATAGTGGCATCGAATGTACTTTCACAGGAATAAAGAATTTAATTCATATTCCAAACCGTTTTTGTTTTATTTAAAAAAACTTTTGTGCGTTCTTATTGCAAGACTCGATATGTATATATGTAAAATAAAAATGTTAATATTAAAATTTTAGGAAACTATTACCCTCCTTTGCAGAGCCAAAATAAAAATAAACAACAATACAGGCCATAAGCGAGTTGCTCAAGATTAACGGAAAGGAACGTTAACTAAGGGGTAGTGGCAACAAATTTCACGACGTTTTGGGCACTTCATTGAAAATTTTCCTGTCGAGGGGTTTACTCACAAACGCGGTACTAAACACTCTGGGTTGGATTTGTAATAGTATTGAATAACTTCGAAATACTTAAATATTCATTTTTAAAATTATGCATTTTAATGAAAACACACATATATTTGAATGAGCTACATCATATTCAACGCGATTCAAGACTGCTTGAATTTCATTTTCATTATCTCCGTATGTAAAGAAAATAAATGAGAGACTAGCAATAAGTCAGCTGAGTGAAAGCACCAAGAAAAGTGTCCAGATGCAGATAAAATATCATTCGTGCTGAGGATAAACCGGCTCTTACGAATGTTGTGTCCAATCATACGCAAACATACAAATTTATAAATATATTCCAAATGTCCTCGGCTCTCCAACGAGTTCTTGTTTTTTTTCTGCCAACCTCCAACAATGAACTGATTGAGGTGATAAAAGGAAGTGATCAACATATTTGACACACTTTACGGCAATAACATTGTAGTAGTAAGAATGTATTGAACTATGTGCATGTGTGCGTGTGTGTATTGGTATGTGTGGCGCGAAAAGTTTTTTGTTGCGCTTCCTTTTTCTTTTGCAACTCAAAGACAAAGAATTTGAAAAAACTGCATGTAAACAAATTGTGGCAAGTACACAAAAAACTGTCTGCATACTCTACATACACACACACACACACACACACACCTACATACAATGCACACATACTCCAGACTAAGGCAACTCAAAAAATATTACAAAAGTCGAGAGGTGAATTTTCATTCATATCGTCAACGTACTCACTTTCCATGTGCCACATATACTACGTACACGAACACACACACACATACACACATACATCCACATAGCATTGAATAAGTGCATGGGAAAAAAATGCGACTGCTGGTTTGTCTGAATGTGTGTTGCAAAAAAGTTAACTCAAAAGTGCACAAAAGAAGGAACACGGCGTCGTGCCATGCCATTGCACGCGACTCAACAGAAAAACTGCCAAAAAATTCGTCCTTGGAAGCGTTGCAGTTTCTTTTTCTGTCGAGTGACGCGAGTGGCGCGTGCCGGCGAAATTTTCTAAAAATAAGCGAAAAGGGAAAAGATGTTGCAAAACAATCGCCACGCCGGCACAGAACGACCACGACAAAGAGCCTGCAATGTTGTAGACTTGGCAATGCCGAAATGTACAAAGAGCAGATGTCGATTTCGCGATTTAAAAAGTTGGCGCCAGCCGAGTTGGAGGTGGTCGATCATATGTCGCCGCCACCGTCCACATTTCGTCCACAATCTGTGCGGCCCGAGTTAACCCCACATCTTGCTGCATAGCCGGATACCACAAATCTTTTCACGTGTGCATGTAGAGCGCGATTTGATGTGATAGTTATTATGATGTAAACTCATCCGCTCACTCACTCCCACACTCACACTCACACACACACACACACACACACACTGCACTGCTCCATGGCAGTCATGCGCCATATTGAAGCCAGACATGCCAATGAATAGGAGTACAGCGAACGGAGCAAGCAAATAACTGGCAACTCGAATGCTTGCAGCTTCTGCGGAATGCAACAACAGCTTCCGCGCGACACGTGGATGGGTGAGTGTGTGAGTGAGTGAGTGAGTGAGTGAATGCGAATTAACGTGAGGGTGAATGGGCAGACGCAGAGTTGGTGTTGTCATTTTGCATGAGATGCCAGTGTTTGGCTCTGGCTTCGTCTGAGGCTGTGGGTGTGGGTGTGGGCGTGTAAGTTATACGACTGAATTTTTTTCCGCTGCATATTTGTTGGCGCTTTCGCTACGTTGCAAGGGGTTTTCCATCGTTCCATTTTCTTTTGCTTTTCAATCGAAATGTTGTGCTAGCTGCATACTTTTATGTAATTCTTTGTTTTTGAGGAAATCATTTTCGCCGATTACAGGGGTAATTCAGCATTTTTTTGTGTTTCTTGGCAGTACAATTTTTTCGTCATGGCTTTGGTGCTAAAATGTTGGTTACGTGTAAATGGTTTGTTGTTGTAGTGACCGGTTGTTTTTTTTTGTTTGTTTGCGGTGGGGGTTAAATGCTCGGATATGTTAGCAGAAACTCATTGGTGTTGTTGATTTGAAACCAAAGCGGTTGGGATTCTGCACATCAATCAAATGCAAAATGCGGACCTAAACAGCAAAAATATATATGTACCTAGGTATGTACATAAAATGAAGATATAGATATTGTGTGTACATTATTATATATTTTGTTTTTTGACGAATTGCTCTTAACCGGCTTTTACAACCAGAATACGCCTGTTTAACGAAGACTGCACTTCCTACGGGACTCTCGCCAGGTATTACTGCGTGCGGGAGTTAGCGATTTTTCGGCGCTCCTACGCCGCTACCTCGCAGAGATTTTCAGACTCCTTAGAACCGAAAAAAAATCACATCGCTAGTTGACAAGGCAAACTATTGAATTCTGTGAGACCACATCTTTCATTGCGGACTTCTGTTTAATTCTTTGATACCCAATAGAATACGTGGTATATTTTTTCCCCACTACGACATGTCCGCAATGGTCGCTAAACGGATTGTCAGTATAATCCTTAGACCCGCGACTAGGACATAGACTTTGTCTAAATCCGTTAGGTGGCGCATGAGTCCATAGAAAATCTATATTTATGCTGCGATATTGACGATGTTAGAAAGGTATGGTGCTGCTACAGTATAAAATACGTTTTAGAAAAATAAATGCTCTAGGTGGCGCTAGAGACGAGTTGTTAGGAAAATCTGTATTTATGATCCGATTTTAATGAAATTACAAACGTATAGTGGGAATACGTCTAGAAATATTTTTATGAAAAATGGATCCGCTGTTGGCCCTAGAATGGAGTTATCCAGAACATCCATGTTTATGGCCCAATATTGATGATAGCAGAAAGGTATGATGCATGTATGTATAATAAAAATACTATTATGAAAAATGTTCTATATGTACATTAGTGAAAATGTAATAAGCAACGCAGACAAAATCAGGCAGGTATCTAGTAACTAGTAACTAGTATGCTATAGAAATCTGATCATATTTTTATTTGGATGATCTTTTGTTTGATATCATTGCGTAATCGTCACGTTGTGATTTTTATATGTTCTATCTTAAATAATCGTTATTCTTTGATTTAAAATTTTCTGATCATATTTCATCGATATTTCATCGATATTTTGTGATTTTTATGTTTTCGATCAAAAATAATCGGTTTTATTGTATTTAAAATTTTACGATCATAATAAGCGCAAACGAATTGGTCGGCAATGACAACAATATCTTGTATGATCGAAAAGGTATCACAAAATATGGATAAAATATTATCGAAAAATTTTAAATACAAGAATAACAATTATTTCTGGTAAAAAAAAAATCACAAAATATCAATCAAATATTACCGGAAAAATAAAATTTCTAGTACAAAGGTTACTTCTGATCGAAAATCAAAAATTAAAAAACACAACTATTACGGTTCCTGCTTAATTGAGGCCGACACGATATAATCATCCAAGTTAAGTTTCAACTGCACCATCTTCATTTTGCTCGATATCCGATACTACTTCCGTTTTATATTCTGCAAGCCGGAGTCCAGCGCTGACCCAGTTGCCTTGCCTCATATCGAATTAAGTTTTTTCGGTGTTACCACCACCGCCATGTCAACTGCAAAATCTAGTATGCTGCTAACCTCCGGTAGCTGAATTTAAAGAACCCCATCTTACATAACAATCCACAGAAGTGGGCGAAGCATGGAACTTTGTGAACCACCAAAATTATCAAGTCTACACAGCTACATGCCCGACATTTCTAAAACTAAGAAATGTGTAGAGCGGTTCCAAAACTTTTCTTCCGTAATCGTAAGATGTGCGATTTGCAAAAGTGGCAAACTTCCATTGCTGTTCATCGGTAAAATGAGTCCACAATATTTTTTGAATACTATTTTCATGTTTGATTGAAGCCTCACGCAATGAATATATTTGGAAAAATGTCATTTTGTTTTCTAAAAGATTTTGTACACAAAGCTAGAACTGTAAAAAGTTGGTGTCGCAAAAATTTGGCCTCATTAATTGCGTTGAGGTTTTAGCGCAGTGTGGTTTTCGTTCACTAAGAAATCGGTGTGATTGTAGGTCCACAAAACAATTGCTACTTCGATTTCAGTAGGCAATTGAAAAGTTTAAGTCTTCTACAGGAAACCCCAAAGCTACTTGCAATCACTGGTGAAGATGCGTCACCCACTGAGCTCGTCCTGTCACATTCAAGCAAAACTGCACACTCAGGAGCGCATCACACATTCTTTCAATTGGTTTGCATTACCTCTTTATGTTATTTGTGATATTTCGCACACGAATTAGCCATTTTGTAGCGAGTTTAAGCCACTTGCCACTTGCCACTTGCCACTTACCACTTGGCCAAAGTTAGTTGGTCGTAAGCAATGGGTTTGTTTGTGCCAATTTGCTGGTCGAATGGATGGGTTTGTTGTGTACCTCTTTGCCTGTTTGCCTCTTTGCCGCACCGCTGAGTGTTTTGTGTGCGCTTTGCTACAATTCACTTCGCAGTTAAGTGGCCGCTGATGGTGCTGGTGATTTTGGTCGGCCAACGGACCGTTTTGCATTTGCCACACGTCGAAGCCCGTCAAGTGGACTCGAGCGTGTGGCCAAAGTGGCGTTTGCGGTTGAGTTGTTGCATTTCAACTGAGCGCTTACGTGAATTTTTCATTTTTAGCAACTCAACAACTCAAATGTTATGTATGGCTCGCTTTGACCCAGAAATGCTGTCGTTGTGGTACTCTAACTGCTTTGCTTGTTTTTTTTTATTTTTTTAGCTAAATCTGCAACAAAGTGACCGCTCAGCGAAAAGGAAAAAAAACTCTCTTCGAGCATGTGAAAAAATTTTAATTTCTGTGCAATATTTGAAATTTTAAATTTAAATCCGAATCGATATTTCTCAACTGCGATCTGCTGAGGGGCTGTGCAATTTGATTGAATGACTTTTTATAGCCTACCAGCGTATTTACAAAATTTAATCAAATATTTTGTTATAATTAAATTGCAGCAACTCAGCTCATCGACGACGTCAGCCCTCCAGCCTCCTCCCATCGGCCACATTCGTCGCAACTTTCGCTGCAATTAGTGTACAAGTGAATGCATGTGTGTGTGTGTGGGTGTGTGTGTTCGCATATAGTGAATGTGTTTTTTTAGCGCATAAATAAAAAAAAAAAACACGTGCAATGATTATTTGTGTGTAGCTTAATTTATCCAAAAACTCGTGAAAATAAAAAGCGTAAAACTCAAAATAACTTAATTGATTTTAAAAATGCATAAAGCTGTGGCGTAATTAAATATTTGCCACTCCTTTTGCCAACTCAGTTACACTACCTCCCGCTTCTGCTACATCCGCCGCTCTCCTGCACTCTCCTGCACTCTCCCATTTCCCCGCAAAATCGGAGCGCTGTTCGCTCACCCGTACTGTGCAACAAGCCGCAACGCAAAAATTACAAGCGAAAATGGCCGAGCAATGGCTGCTCAGCCGTCGCATCTAAAGTGCATTTGCGTTTCGTTGCAATAACGGGTTTGCTTTTACGCCAGATTTTTTTTAACAGTGCTCGCTGTTTGCTAGTGTTTTCCTCATTTTTTTGTTTTTAATCGTACATGCTTTGCCCACTTCTTTGATTCGATTGCACTATTTTGTTAAATTAATTTTTGCTCTATCTATATTTGCATTTCGCTGTCATATTTCTTTTAACCAGCCTCTGTGTTTGCCTTTGCGTTTGCTGTTTTTTTTTTTATTTTTGTTATTCTTATTGTGGTTTATTTGCATCTGTTTCTGCATTCACCTCAAAGTAATTTGTCCATTTGCCCACAAACGTCATGTTGCAACAGCGCTGTTAACCAGAATAAACATTAACCAGAATAAGCAATTCGCAGCTTCGCATTATTTATTACATCACTTAACCAGTACACATCCCCACCTATGTACATATAGGCACACACACACACACACACACATGCATGGAAGTTCACCCACACATTCAAACACAACGGCATCTCCATATGTAACATTCAATACCACCATCCATGGAGCTAATGCTACGAATATATCTTCGCACAGATTTCAAATCCCACTGGAATTTTCGATAATAAAATAAGATATGATCGATTTGCATTCAAAAATTCTGATTTGAGTTAGCAACGTTTTTAGAGAAATATCACTTACTAGATTTTATCCTCGGCTTCGCTAGCATGGCATTCGGAATGGCGTTATGAATTCGAGTGTAACAGAAAATGAAATCAATAATTTCACCAAAGGTAATAACTTTTAATTAATTTTTAGTATTGTTTTCTAATTTTTTATTATCTTATAAGAAATCTGCCCGTACTTCATAATTTCCGATAACGGTTAGTTTCTGATCTTTTTTTCCATGCCATGCCATTCGGCTTAAGTGAAACCTAATTTCAAACGATGCTGATATTAGGAAGTCTAATTTCCATGATTAAGTTTTCTCAAGTCTACTCCTATGCTGTATTAACTTAGTAAACTCATTTTATTAATTTTTTTTTAGTTAAGAGTTGACCCCTATTCAAGTTACTTAAGGCTTTATATAAGACCCATATTTCAATATTTGGTTTGACTTATTATAATGTCAATTAAGGTGGCAACCCTCTCCAAAAGTATTATTGAAATTAAGTTTTCGAAACACTTTCAGTTTGCACTCTATTTTAAAATGTCATTTATTTCCTTAATTTAACTTAATTTGCATTTTAATAGGTGGCAAACTTTTTTCGAAATGTTTATTGACCCGCTTTCTTGTGATTCCCATATTGCAATATTTGAGTTCATTCATTGCACTAATTGAATTTAACCTTTTAAGCAGGTAGCAACTTCTTTAAAAAAATCAATTCTGTGTTAGCCCATATAACGGATCTAATCTATTTATTTACTTAATTAACTATAACTATTTTAACAGGTGATAACGCTACATGAAATATAGCTTATGTTGTAACGTAGGGTATAGGCCATTTGTGTGCCAAATTTTTTACATTTCTGTCTAGCCGTTTGCGCCTGAAAAGGTAATAACATACTCACATACCCACATACACACACACTCACTCGCTCACAAACACACAAACTTTCACATTTATAATATAAGTTGGATCATGATACAAGAAAGAAGGTAGTTCCATTTCAAACTTTTTTTTTATTAAAAAGCAGATTATTGACAATTCCCCAGACGTAAACCATTGGATATTTTTAGGAGGGTGATTTTCAATCGTATATTGGGCATTATTTACAAAATAGAGGGTTTTATACAATTCGAAAACTTATCAATGAAAAAGCTTTATTTCATAAATGAATTCAAATAGTTTTCAAAAAACTTTTGAAAGGGTTGCCGAAGATGTTCTAAGAGACAAGTTCAAGGATATTTTGGTGGTTTTTCTGATTTTTTGTTTTAAATATTTTAAAATTAGTTTCGAAATGTTGTTAATTATAATTAACTCATATTTCACAATGAAATGAAATTTAATTTACAACATAAAGCTTAACAGATTCTTTGAGATAATAATAATAAATCCTTTCACTTAATCTGTGTGTTGCAATATAAAAAAAAAATATTGCCTGAAATTTCCAATTCTATTCTATTACCTGATCTGAAAAAAGTTTTCGCTAAAAAACCGGTTTAGAACTATCCTATCTAAATCTGCGGCCAAAAGATCCCAAATAATTTTGGCAAAGCATAAAAACTCACGAAACTAAACGAAAGTAAATTAGCGTTGTAAAATTTTGACTATTTCAAAACAACGTTTATCTTTTAAGAACATTATGGCATTGTTAGCAGGGGTTTCTCTCGAATATGCGAAATAACTGAGAATTGAAAGGAACCTTTGCATAGATGATTTGTATTTAGACCGTGATAAAACAAGCAGCTAATATTATATTTTCTTCGCTTTTATTTTTAAATTTTAAACAAAAAAAAAACAAAAGTGAGTAAAGATTAGTTTTCAACTACGGATGGTAGCGCGCAATGTCATAATCTGCTAATTGTCAGTATGTTGTAATATGGCGTCTAAAAAATGGCAATGAAGTTACCTTTTTATTGTATCAAGAGTAGGATTAACGCTACTCTCCAATAATCCAACAAATATTTATTAGGCTTGAGCCACATTAGAGCTCAAGTTTAGTACTAGCGTATTTCTCAAATCTCCAACGTTGTTTCTCAACTGCACCTCAACTTGAGAATCATAGCGTTCTCAACAAAAATAATTATGTATCTTAAGAAAGGGTTAGTGCTCAACTTGATCTCAAATGTGGTTCTCTATTGGGTCTCAAGTGTATGATTGCAATGCTTAAAATAAAATAAAATATGTATTAAAAGCCATTAATAAAATAAATGAATGATACGTCATGCAAATATGGTTCGGCACGCACTCGGGAGTACGAATACTCCTTCATATCCTTGGCCTAAAATGCAAGTTTTCGGGTGTTCAATTAAATGTCGGTAGTAAATTAATCACTTAATTCACTTCAAGTTTTATTCTTTTTTTGGAACTGACTTTAGAACTTACAATTTCATTAAGATAATATTCTGCAAGACAATTTACTAACGCGCTCGGCTTATTTCCGCATTATAAACAGATGTGTTCGCATTTGCGATTCAATCTTGGAAAAAATTTTTACTTTCAGCTCCAACTCAACTTGTTATCGAATCCTACATTCGAATCAACTGGAGAAATATATTTTATATCCACTTGAGAACTATACATTTTTCAAATATTGGCACTTACATCACATAGCTTGATGTTTGGCCGAATTCCTCCTTCAATTTGTGGTGTGGAGTTTGATGTTGTAATAGAAATTGCTACTTGACTGAACTTTAAAACGAACGACAAATCACAACCCACTGTATGTATGTATAATATTTATCTCTTTATTTCAATACAATTCTATCAGCGCTTGACTAAGAATTTCGTAGCTTTAAAAATACTCGCACTCTGAATTTTTTCTGTCAAAATTTTACGATACAGCGAAATTTGCTATATTCAATTACTATTATTATTATTTTTGGGGATTGAGCACTGTGACATGGAGATCCATTGTGCCCATTTTCGTCGATTAAAGAATCTCTTTAAATCCATAATCCGAGACAAAAGTTAGTATTGGCCCTAAATATATGGAGTTTCCCAGTTTAGTCAGGTATGTCCCGTACGATCTCCCGCAATAATTCTTATGTTATTTTTAGATTAGCTAATGCAATCCCTAAAGAGTTTAAGTTTGTAGAAACCTGAAACCGCTTTGGAGTCTCCAAACTTGGTAGCTTTTCCCAGCATATTGTAGTTCCTTGCGGTTTCCATCCACTTCTTTGGCCAAAGTGGATATTTTCCCCTTTCCTCTGCCGCAGAAGGATTTAGGGCCCACAAAGGGAGTTGATGATTGGACCAAATTGTTCGGTTTATTCGTGCACTCCATCACCAGTTTGGAAGTTTACTGGCGAGACTTGAGGGCCGTAATGGCTGCTTGACTGTCGGTCATTATGGCAACATTCCGGTTCCGGTAGTTGCGGATGGTATTGAAGTGCGCATATCTTTCCATTGCGTATATTTCTGCCTGACTGATAGATATTCGTTTTCCCAAGTCTACCGACTATCTTCACCCCGGACCATATATGTATTCATACCCCGGTGCCTTTTTCAGTTAATGAACCATCCATGAACCAGGTTAAAGATAAATCCGGGTAGCATCTATCGGCAGTGCAGTTCCTGGTAATTGTATGGCAAAAATTCTCAATCATCCCGGGATTCATATACCATCCTGCCCCGTTGTTGGTACGAATCATTCTCCAGATCGACCTCTTCGCTTATTTTACTTTTCCATCATTCTTTTGTTTCTATTGTTTTCAATGATCGAGGAAAACAGACTTTTTGAAATATAAGTGTTATGTGTTGGATGTAAAATAATAATTGAAAAAGAGAGGTTTATATCATTTCTGAAAAGATATTTTAACGACGAGCATTTTCATATTCGACATCATATTAGGTCAAGTACAAAGAAATCCATTATGTTTGCATTAAATTAAAGGATTTATTTAGAATAGTTAGAATGATCCGATTGTGGTCAAATATGCACCGTTTTGTCAAGTTTGAAGGTAATTTCAAGCATTTCTTGAGGCGAATTTTTCACCCGCAAAATCATTCGCCAATGACAGGAACATGTAGTAATGACTTGGTGCCAGGTCAGGAGGTGGATGTATAAGAACCTCCAAGCCAAGCTCCCGGAGCTTCTGGAGAGTCATTGTCGATCAGAGAGCTGCTTTGAGTGTGCTCGAGCCTGATTGATCACCCTTGCTAAAAATTGATCACAAGCGAGTGCCACACTCGACACCCGCAGCTAACCTATAATTTGTGCAACTAACGAAACGGACACTCGAACGTGCTCGAGTTAAATCTACAGACGGAATGTAGGCGTCGTGATATCGAATTTTGTGAAAGCAAAAATATAAGAAATGGCAAAGTGTAAGTGCTGTATACACATAAACAATAGATAATATTGAAAGGATTTTTTACCATATGTGCACTGCACTGCCGATCACACTACGCAAAGCCATACAAGCAAATTATGTGCACACTCGAGTTGAAACTCGAACACTCGACTATATAGATCTGCAAAGCACCCGAACCCAATCAAATATGTACCAAAAGCACTCGAGTGTTGTGACCAACATGTTCGTCTTGAGCTCAGTCGCTAACGAAAAATACTCGATTAAAGAGATTGGTGCAAAACGGATTTCGTTAGATGCTCGAGTATACACGAAAATTATGTATCCGTTGCAGCTCTCTGTTGTCGATGTGGCGTTACCCTGATGTAACACAATTCCTTTCCTCTTGCTCAAAGCTAGCCGATATCCAGATATATTTAAATGGAAACAGCGCGGGACGGCGGGACTCGAAAATTTACATTATTTTATCGATATTTTCGAACGATGTGCTTCTTTCATATCAAAATTACCAAAACGGAATCGACGAAACCAAAATTGCGCTTGATTGGCTGTTACGATATCAGAACCATAAACATTGCTCACCACTGGGGTGGCCGCTTGCGTTTTCGGCTGTAAAATATGACGTAATTTCTATTTGCTGGTGCCAATTTTTGACGTGTGCTGAAACAATACTGAGTCAAGCAGTCATTAAACTGTCCGAGATATTTTTTTTTAGTACGAAATCTAATCTTTTTTATCTAACGCCATATAGCGTAACCCGATCGCATTTACACAACGCGAGATACCGATTACTAAAGCCATTTGTTGAAAAAATAATAGTTTTCTATATGATTATTTAAATAAAATACACCGAGTTTCTCGTTTTTAAGAAATTCCTTATAAAGAGCATTCCGACTACTAAACGAGTATCATTTCGCCCCCTGTCCTCGTTCCCATCTGTCATTTGCTACTTAAATTCACATCTGATGGCCGTATTTTTCACATTTGCCATTAACTATGTAGCACACGATCTATACAACCATTTCGAGAATTTTTCGATTAAAAAACTCATCTAAGCAATTTATGTCAAGGCATAAAAATAAAATTCCAAATAACCAAAACTGCAACATTAATGGCGGCAACATTGCGTGCGTAGAAAGAACAGCCGTAGGGCATGTTGGTAATTGTGGGGGGAGGGGGCCGGAAGTGATTGTACATAGATACATACATCTTGTAACAACAACTAACGACGCATCTTATTTTACACTTTACAACTATGCGAACATAAATTTAGATATCTGGCAATAACGGTAAACAGCTGCAAGGTAGCTACGCTCGCCGACGGAGGGTTCAGAAGCAACTGTGTCTGTGGATTTTTTTTCGTTGTTGTTTAGCGTCTACTGTACTGACGTTGCTTAGTTTGTTTTCCTAGGATGGGGGTGGGTGGCTGCGTGTGGGCTTAGATGTGTTTGTGGCAAGCAATTTCCATTGGTAAAAATGTGCCATAACATTTTTTAATGTGGTAGCCGCGATACAAATATTTCTCAAAACATTTCATAGAAGTGCAACTGCTGGCGGTGAAACGATGATGATGAGGCCGATGATTAAATGCGTACGAGCAGTTTTAGTGTTTCGACGATAATCGAATTTTTGTTGCAAGCAGCCTCCGCCACAGTTTGTTGCATGTAAACTTTACGTTTATTACTTGCGTTGAGATGAGTTAAGTTCTCTAATCTCAATTCTATGCAACGCAGGCAACCATCAAAATGGTAAATAAAAATATACAACAAAATATATAAAATAAGAAATAAAGAAAACAAAATCGAGAATGGCGAATTATATGGTGCTGGGGATATTGAAATACAACAATGAGCTGACGTTTGATGAAGTGCTTTTGAGCAATACATAATAAACTACGTTTACTTGGCGATGTGGAGTGGGATGCGGGGACATGTGCGTGCTATTAGCCAACTTAAATGGAATCGAAAAACTGCTGATGACGACCTCTGCCATGTAAGCGTTGAGGTGAGGAGGTTAGCATTCGCCCTACATTTAATGCTTTCACAACTTTGCTAGCCCATCGTAAGCGGGATAATGGTGTTCCGCCTCCGCTGCTGTCGTTACAAAGTTTCTAAACTTTACGATTAAATATAAAATCGCTCGCTCGTTTCGTTCATTTCGTGTCGCAACGTTGATTCGGAATGACAGTGCGGTGGTTGGGCGGTTCGGCGGGACTGTAGCTGTAGCTCAGTTGCCCGCTGGTATTAAAAAAAAAAGCGCAAATAGCGTAGCGAAACTGCACCGTAATGACACTTTTATGAGCGCATCTCTAGTGAACTCGCTCCTTAACTGCGCGCGGCAGCAACAACAAAAGCGATATATTAAATACAAAGCAACGAAATCCGCTCCAAAATTAAGGTAACTACAGGGTTGCGGCAGGGTAGGGTACTTGGTGGGGAGGCTCATCTCGGGGCAATTTCATTTTTAATTTCCGTAATTTCAGCAGAAAAATTTTTGCAATATAAAAAGCAAACATCGAAATTTATAGTCCCACGCCCCCTTTGCGCTACACCGCGCTACACTGCTGCGCTTCTAGTTGGCTTTCAATTTGGCCCTTTAGCGGTACTGGCATATAAAGTTGGTTGAGTACAGTGGAAAGAGAGAAAATCTAAAATAACAACAAAACAGCAACAATAAATATACTTTTACCTCTAACTGTTTGAATGCTCAGCGCAGCAGCGGTACAGCGGCTCAGCAGCGCAACATTTTGATGGATCTCACAGCGCAGGGCCCACAACCCAAACACTACTGCTTTTCTATCCACCTCCACCTCCAGCTCCACATAATTATCGCTACTGCTGCTGCTGCTGCTGCTGCTGCTGCTGCTTACCGCTACTTACATGAAATATTTAATGACAACACTAAAAAGTTTAAGCGTTCTTATTCCTAGGATGACGCTGGGTTAACAACAAAAATAGCAATAACAACAATAAGAACAACATAACTGGCGGATACGCGCTTAAGAAAAATATGAGGCTGTAAAATGGCAAATTCATGACCTTACGGCCGTAGCGGTAGTGCCACCCCCCATCAGCACCCCCTTCGCACAACTACCGCTCATATTCTTCGGAGCTTTATCAGTAAGTGGTGAGAATTCGAAGGGAAAAAATTAGCAAAGAAAGTTAGCTATGAGCTCCCCTCCCCTCCCGCGCCTAACCTCAACGACCCCGTCCGAGTGCAGCTCAAAAAGTGGACGCATGGTGTTGGCTGGTTGTAGAGAGGGGGCCGGCTCAACTCTCAATGTATGCACTACGGTAGTTGACTTCCCTCTCCGCTCGTTTTCATCCTTTTTGTTGTCGGGTGGTAGCTTCTTTGCTTACTATGTTCAACAATATATAAATAAATAAATAAGTTTCTTAAGCTGTGAGTGTGTGTGTGTGTGTGGGTGCGTGTTAGCAGCTTACGCGTTTGTAACAATTCGGTTATTACCGTTATATTGCCGAAACAACGCAAAACAGCGCACATAACTCAATATTCGACATCTTTGCCGCTAGTAAAGAATGTACTCCCCTTTTTATGGCCCCAGGCGTGCATCGTATCAACGCCCTTCACCACCACCACCTTGGCTGACCTGCGCTCCGTTACGCGCCCGCTCTCAGCCACCCAAGGTATTTATGGTGCTTACACGCGGACGCATAAGTTTACGCGCTGTACGCTCCACTGAGCTACGACGCCTAACGGTACACTGCGTTAACGGTTTGACGTTTGTGGAGCGGGTCTGCGAAATTTTGACTACTTTGGGAGCAGTGGTGAGCCTGGTGTAGTGGCGCGCTCCTGTGGCAGCTATTTCCTTTCGCAAAATTAAGAAAACCATAACTACAAAATACGAAAACAGAGAACAAAAAAGAAAAACATAATACTAAAAATAAAGAAATGAAACTGTTTTACAACTTTGTTGTGCACTTTACGCTCCTGTCGTTCCTTAGCTACTGTGCCGCTGGCGTCACCAACATCCTCGCCCAACCACCGACGACTGTTTCTAGTTTGTTTGAATCGAATTTTTTCTGGCCTTTAGTTGCTTACTTACTGCTCACTGCTTAGGGATATGACCGTGCCATGCCGGTGGTGTTACCCTTTCCCCGAGAATCGCCTGTCCTCGTCATTTCCCAACAGCAAAGCCCCCGATTCACCTTCGCCCGCGGAATGCTCGCATTTGTGTTGTAATTTTTCAAATCTTTGTCTTTAATGGACCATCAACCTGCATTTGCTGGCATGTTTGGCTATGCTCGTTGAGCGGCTATTCCAAATACTGTTGGTGTTGCTGCACACACGCATACATACACACACACACATCTGAATGCAAGTCCTTGTTGGCGACGTAGTCAGTTGTAGCTGTAAAAATGCGTTTTAATGGTTCAATAAAAATAAAAAGTTTGCATTAAACTCTGGAAAAACAATTAGCGTAAAAAAGCGTTTTCAAATTTGCTTCTTTCTTTATGCTGATGTCTTTTGTTGTAGTTGCTACTATAACTGTTGTTTATTTCTATTCTCGTTTATGGTATTGTGTTGGAGCCAGTATTATGGCGATTCTTGCATTTTTGCAACGATTGTTTTGTGTTGCCAGAATTTCATAGATCCTTCCAATTTTTTTTTCACCAGCTCTACACTTACCATCCGCTTAATCTACTCGTACTTCCTTCGCTTGCATTCGTAATTTATGATGGCGAGCAGAATGCCTGGATGATGTGATGTAACAAAGTCGAAACCGTTAAATGTGGTACACAAGAACTAGCTCATTTTATAGAGTTTTTGTTTAATAATATTCCCAAAAATAAAGTACACAAGTTTATAACCACGAGGCACGAACGAGCACATTCAAATATCATAATGCCTGTAGTACTAAATAAAATAATACATTTGAAATACAATATTTTTTACTCACGTATATATATTTTATTTTATTTTTTTTTGTATTTTCATTTATGTGCGTATATCAGCAATACTTACATATGTACATACATATATGATCAAGGCGAATTCATATAAGGTGAAGTTGATCAAGCAGATGTTTGAATTCGCTTGGTGAACGTTAAGTCAAAATGGTGTATTTGTTCTAGATCATTCTGTAATTGTGCGTATATTTTGTTAGTGTAAATTTTTGTTTTTATTTGTAACACCACCTGATATGAATTCGCCTTGTATATGATCTTGAGACGAGTTTTTATTAGGAATTTGTCGAAACGACGCAGTCATAGCTCACGCACAATTCCAGCGACCGGAGAATTTCGTCGAATACGGCGGCATCGATTTTCAAAGTTCGCTGGATAATTTCGCTTACTTGAACACAAGGCGAATTCACATAAGGCGGTATTGAGAAAGCAACTGATTGAATTTACTTGCACGACTGCATGCCAAAATAATGTATTGTAATAATGGATTCTCACTATTATTGTGCGTACAATTTGCTAGTGCACATTTTTGTTGTTATACGCTCAACATCACATGGTATGAATTCGCCTTGCTTTAACACAATTGAAGCAGCAGCGAACGAAAAACCAGCTGATTGTGCTGCTTCTATGCGTCACGAAAGTTAGAATGATCGCATGTTAGAAAAAGCATGCATATAAAAGAAATGCAAAATACAGTCGTGTCTGGATATAGTGAACTAATTATTGCAAGGCCTGTTCACAGTATTGAGGTTGTTCCTTATATCAAGGTTAAAATTTTTGCCCAAAATACATTTTGTGTATATAAATTCAGGAGATCATTAAAATAAATTGGTACATAAATTAACACGTGGGTGAAAACAAATATCAATACCTCAGGAACAAAAACTTGAATTAAACTGTAAATTTGGTCCATGCAAAGCTTCAACTCATAAATAATATTGCTGAGTTTATGCTTAAAGCGTTCAACTGCTTGGATATCGGATGATTTTTAATTCAAATAGCCATCCGGAGCTGGGATGAAAATTACTTTTCGTTTCCTTAATACTGGCGTGCAACTTTTTTGCTTTTTCCTTCAGCTTTTTCCTTCAGCGTTTCTCCACGGAGGGGAGCCAGATGAATAATGCTTTCTCCATGTGGGAATACTCCACTTTTCGAAGAGTCTTTCTCTTAAATGCCCCACTTGTCTGATGAGAGATTATGTTACGTTTACTTTTATTGATTCCTGAAATTGTTGATTTAGCCACTCCATATATTTTTGCCAAAGATAAAATGCTAACTCGTTTACCAATTTTTCCAACAATTTCCAACTATTCCTTTAACGAAGAAAATTTCCGCGAAGACATGATCCCACTACGATTTTTTTGCACTCAGAAACTTTTAAATATTCATAAAAAAGCCCACTTTCAACCGCAATCGATTTGCACTCGACAAAAAACATAACCAATAAGGTCAAGAAGCAGCTTATTTTGTAGCAATCCACAGCAAAAATACAAATAATGTATACCCTTTTTCATTTTTGATTCCTTCTTGTGTTTTTTGTTGATTTTTGCTTGAAATTGCTTTCAAAATTTTGCTCACTATTTCAGAGGTTTTCAATTGTTCACTATTTAGAGTGCTGCATGTAAGAATTTGGGTGATCACTATACCCAGACACAACGGTAATAACAAACCGATAAGCTAAAACAAAAAAGCAACCCCATACGAATGATTTGACTTCACACTTGACTTTACATATAATGCAATTATTATTTTTAAACAACAATAAAATTTATTACATACTGGGATTGAAAGCAATGAGGCAGCAGATGAAGCAGCAAAACAAATGTACAAACTACCATGTCTTACTTTTGCCACATCCGAAAATCACAACCTAAATAGTACAGTTGTAGCCTATATCCGAAAGGATAAAGAGAAGTCCTGGAAGCAATTCTCATCCAGATACATCAAACTTAACCCAAGGACAAAAACCGTGATTTCCAAGCGACAACACTCGAAGCCAAACTTCTACTTTTATACGGTTACGCATTGGGCACACCCTATTGAGGCACCAACACCTCCTGACAGGGAAACCTAAAAACACATGTCCGTGGTGCGGATCAGATTCCACAATAGACCACCTCCTAGAATGCCCAAGTCTCCAAGACCACAGGATCGAAACCTTCAAGGACTCTAAACCGACTGCACTTCTTGGCAAACCCTCGACAGAAAATATTAACAAAATACATAACTTTTTGAAACTATGCAGTTCATTAAACCACATTTGATCTCAAAACCAGATTTACACAAAACACAAAAATAATGTAATACACACCTAATGATAGAGTCGTAAGCCCTGGCAGCTAGTACTCATTTTGATATTTAGATATAAGCTTTTTGATATATCTAATCAATAATAATAATAATAATATTTTATTTAGAAATATTGAAATAACAAAGCAGTATATTCACCCAGATTTGTTTTAGCCTTAGTCGCTGTCGTCGGCGATAGAAATAAAGCTATTTTAGCGAATGATTTAGTAAAAAATCAAATATTTTGATTTTGTGAATCAATATCAATACTATATAAGACATTTCAGCAAATTACCTTTCGTAGTTACTACCAGCGGATTTGATTTCGTTTTTAAGCTAACATATATTTTGTTTTTGCTTTTGCATATGAGCTTTCATTAACCGTGAAAGTAAAAACAAAACGTATGTAAATTTTGACAACTCTTACGCAATAGCAAAACCAAATTCCTTGGAAATTTTGTAGTTGTATGTATAACACCACCTTATATGAATTCGCCTTGGTTACTAACATATCGCGATTTATTTTTTCGAAATTATGCTTACTGACTTGAAATGCAAAGTGTGCATCAAATTCGGAAGAGTGTCATAAAGTAGTTTCGAAGTGGACGATACCGGGATTTCCCTTTTATTTCTCACAATTTTGGTATATCTATTCTACTATCACTTTTCTGTAGGTTGTTACAAAACGACCGTTAGCTGAACAAAATTATAACATCCTGGATGCTAGAGTGATCGGGCATACAAATTTGTGCATCATATTGTAAACGGTTTTTACTATTACTGAATATCAAACAGAAGATGCGCAAAACATGTAGTACATATTCCAAGGAATATAAAGTATGCATTTATGTTCATCAATTATTGTCATCGCTAATTATGTCGTAAGATAAGCTGCATATTTTGAAACTTTAAAAATTCTAGAAGCAATTACGAAAAAACTGGCATACATTTTTTTCGAATCTCGGTGGTTCAAGAAAAGTGATTGAACGCGTTTAGAGTAACTCCAGGCGCATTACCAAAATTGTCCTTTGTTTGTTCCGATCACTTTTCGTTGAAAGAATGCGCTTAATTGTAGCGTAACGGCATAACTGCAGGTGTATACTGTTACAATCCATATTTACTAAATGTGTAAAAAGTTCTTTCAGGAAATGATAAAATTTTTGCGGAGTGCCTACCTTTTATATTAACTATTAAACAAATTTTTTAATTTCCAAAGCAATATTTGTTCAGGTGGCAGTGCGACTTGAGCAATCTACGAATAGTATACGCATAGTTTTTGCCAAAAAAAAGAAGGAAACAACGTTACTTTTTTCATGTAATGTTTATCAAGCAACTAAAAAAAAATTAACGTCAGAATATGACTATTGTTCAAGGTTTATATTGAGAATACAAGGTTACAACAGCTGTTAACGTCATCGAATCAACAACGTCACATTCACGGTAGTACGAACTTTAACATTTAAATAAAAAAAATATTTATGATAACGTGTTTTTATTTTAAATAACTTTCCATTTCAAATTTATTAAATATCTAATATGCAAAACACATATCCGATTTCGAAAAAGGCTATGAAGCTTTTAAGTATTTTTGATTTGTTAAGTTGAGCATCTTTCGGTAACTTGAATATTGGGCTGCTCAAATTTAGCAGCAATTTTTTCCTGGGTTAAAAAATATAGTAAAGAACACGCAACTAATTTCAATCATTGTCTGGGTATTTCGCGAAAACCTGGGAAAATGTTGTAGTCTTAATGTGCGACTCATTTTAATAAATGTGTGCGTCCACGTGAAAAGGGCCCACTTCGGCGGCATTGGAGTTATGCATATAGGCGTCTTCCTGGTTGATTTCCGAACATTTTGAGACAAATTAGACCATCCTAACTGAAGAATTGAGGGAAATATAGAACTATGAAGGTGAATATCCGAAAAATGACTAATTGAGAAAAATCAATTTGAAGTCGATTTTTTTCATTTCTACTCGGACGTTAAATGGGTGTTCGTTTGAATCGAACAGGTACATACTCAGCATGAGAAAAAATACTATTAGACCATTTTTCAATCATTATTATATGTGAAACAACTAATTAACATCAACTCGACAAAGTGGGCCCTTTTCTAAATATTTGCTTTTTCAACTAAGTAATTCAACCGATGATCACAGAAAATTATGAATGGGTTAACGTTTGACCAATGAATCAGGAAGATGGGGAAGTAAAAAAATTGAAATGGACTCAACACCGATTATTTTATTATAATTAAAGATGAAACAAAAACAACAAATTAGCAGTAATTCATTCATTACAGTCATTGACTGTAATCAATCCACAGATTTTGTCACATCTCATCGCATTTGCGCTTTGGGCATAGTGGTATACCATTCCGTATTGAATTTCGGTGGCCTTCTTCATCACAGAATCCACAACGTGGTCTTTTTCTAGTTGACACTGGTAAAGATTGAGGGGGAGAGAGGGAATTAGTAGCTCTTTCCGCAGATATCTGACGGTTCCTCGTTTTCCGTGACTCAGTTGAATCTATTTCGCGGCAAGAACTATTTCGCTGGCACTTATGAGTTAAAAGTCCAAAATTATCAAAAAAAAAGTTTCGAAAATTAGATGCAACAAAGTGGGCCCTTTCACGTGGACGCACACAAATGGTTAAAAGGTTTATGTTTTCTTTTCGAATTTAAGCAAGAAAATTAGCTTAAAAGTAACCTACGTAAATTCATCATAACTGGATCAGAAAACACACTATTTTTATTTAGTTAAGACAGATTTAGAGGTACACACAGATATAAATCTTACACATTTTTAATAAAATATATTCTTTAAAATCAGTACTTTATAAATGTTTGAATTAATCACACATGGCAAACTCACATGGATGATGAAATTTACTACTGCTGGTGGAGATTGCGCAAAAAGATTTCAACATAGTGCAGCAAGATATGAATGTAGGCACGTACAAATTTTTTATGTTGTAATTATTTGAAAAATATATAGTGAAAATGAAGAACTCATTTACAATTAGAAATGTTGAGTACGCTCGGTGTGCCCCGAGTTGGAATCTTGGCCGAAGCAAATTGTACCAAAATTATGGAAAACCGGCCGCTCTCGGGAGGTAATCGCAAACCTATGATAAATAATTTTCTATTCGAAGTCGGCATAAAATTGCAGGTCCCCCAATTTGTGGTACAACATCAAGACGCACACCACCAATTGTAGGAGAAGTTCGGCCAATTGTCTAGCTATATGATGTAAGCGAATAAGAATAAGAAATAATAATAATATTTTTTAATTCGGAATTCTACTAAAAAATAAATTAGAATTATACCAAACCACCAATACTGATATGACACACATTTGCCATACAACTTGTGATTAGCAAATGAAGTAAGATATTAGAAAAAATTAAATTTCAAAACGTGAACATTCCAATCAAACAAAGGCATCGATTAGATATAGATTTGAGGTGCATACCTTAGCTTAAGGCTCATTGCGATGCCGCTTGGGAAAGCAGCAACTCCAAATTGCCCCAAAATCACTTTAAACTTTGCAGGAATTTTAGGAGATCCAAAATTTCCTCAGATCCTTCAGAGCGAAGAAACGTCATCTGAATAGGGCCTCAAAAACGCTAAAGTGATCCAGAAGAATGATGCTGAGAGAGATTCGCAGGGAATCGGAGTTTACACCATCACCTACCCTACTTTCGAGTTTTGAGCCATGTATGTGTAATGCTATATTTGATCGGAAATACTTTCTACCCAATAAGATGATGAAGGCATATGGACTATCGACTATGTACATCGTGGAAAAAACGACTATAAAAATGAAGTGGCTTATCTAAATCTAACATACCCATATTTTAAACCCATCCCACTAATCCTTAGCCAAATTCTAACACCTAAAAAGCCTGAAACGCCTGAAAAACTTCGAAAATTACAATGCCTGAAAATGTTGGTGTGAAGTTCGGGCATTTGACTTTAGAACAAACTCTAAAACTTGCAGCTTTACATCTGGGCATACCAAGGTTTTCGCGCAGAAAACTCTACTTATATATTGAGAGCCAGAAATATCTACATATGTTAATTGTGCAAAACTATAAGTTCCTGAACGTTGTTTACATGCATGGATTGTGGTAAATTTATTTCATTCGAAAATTTAAAAAAATTAAAAAATGAAAAAGAAAAAGAAATAACGTTAAACCGAATCCCGTGCGACGAATATTCTGAACAGAAATTATCAGTAATTTATGTCCAGCGATGTTAAACGGAACAAACTGTAAGCATAATTCAAAACAAGATTCGAATAAACCCAGATTTAAGTGTATACGCAATTTATCGTGTCAGTAAGCAAAATACATAACTACATATACGAATACTTTGCTGTAATCCAACATTTTGTTGCAAAATAAATGTTGTAAATGAAAACATTTATTCTTAGAAATTTCGAATATTTCCTCCACCAATTTCACTATACCCCACCGTTATCTTCGTAAAGTATGTCCAACCAATTAAACTTGCGAACTTGACGACCCATTTCGACATCCAAGGGTGCAGTGCTACTCATCGTTCGAAAAAAAAAAAACAAACCAACAAAAAATAGAAAATACTAAAAACACTTGAAATCCATCAAGAAGCTTACGAAGCAACATAAATGTGGCAAAGAACATATCCGTGGCATTTATGAAGCCATCAATGGCGCGCATGGATAACAACATCCAAACAACAAACAACCAACACAAAAACAATACAACAAAATAACCACGCACATCACAATTTTATGGGCTCGTAGTACGCTCACAAACATCACACAAACTTCTAGGAGCATTCGGGCCATTTTGGACCTACACATAAAAGCAGTCATCAAGTACAAAGTTTGGCAACATTTATTACCCCGTTCACCCGATAAAAATAAGAAGCAACACTTAAAAGTTGCAATTGTAAATTTTAAAATGTCACTACTTGACGATGGCTTAATGTTGCAACACCCATTGGGTGGCCGAATGTGGATGGTTGCCTAAAGCGCAACTTTTTACAGCAAAATATCATACAAAAATCAACAGCCAAAGTAAATCTACATTTTAACCGAAAACAGAATGTTGATTACTTACATAGTAAGCTCGATGAGTTGTTCGGGTTAATTGACACAAACCAGATTTATATAAATATAAACCCTCCTCCCACTCCAACTAGCTAAGTGAAACTGCAGCAAGTAAAGAGACTTCGCTGTTGTTTTCTGGCGAACAAATGAATTTTATTTCTGTTCATACAAACGAATACTGCGTTAATCTAGAAAATAAAATCAAAGAAATTCGAATCGCGAGAAAAACAGATGAGGAGAAATTCCTAAGGATTGTCTTTGAGTGGGTTTGTGTTTAATGTTCCTTTTCTTTTTTTTTTTTTGATTTTCTAATCATTCTCATTTATGTACGTGTAGATATGTGTGAGTCCTCCGCTTGGTGAGTTGCAGCTCAATGGTGGCCAGCCCAACGTTTCGGCCGCTGCATCGACTGCTTAGAAGCACTTGCGGTGCACAATGCCAGGGCCGGACTCATCATACTCCTGCTTCGAGATCCACATCTGTTGGAAGGTGGATAGTGAGGCGAGAATAGAGCCACCAATCCAGACAGAGTATTTACGCTCTGGTGGAGCAATGATTTTAATCTTAATGGTGGATGGAGCCAAGGCAGTGATTTCCTTTTGCATACGATCGGCAATACCTGAAATTATCAAATCAAGACATTAAACAAAACCCATCAAAAATTGACTGCACTTACCTGGGTACATGGTGGTGCCGCCCGACAGTACATTGTTGGCATACAAGTCCTTCCTGATATCAACATCGCACTTCATGATTGATTGATAGACGGTTTCGTGAATACCGCACGACTCCATGCCCAAGAATGAAGGCTGGAAGAGCGCCTCGGGTGTACGGAAACGTTCATTACCAATGGTGATCACTTGGCCATCGGGCAACTCATAGGACTTCTCCAGAGATGTGGAAGCAGCCGCTGTGGCCATTTCCTGCTCAAAGTCCAATGCGACATAGCACAACTTTTCCTTAATGTCACGCACAATTTCACGCTCAGCAGTGGTTGTGAACGAATAGCCGCGCTCGGTGAGAATCTTCATGAGGTAGTCAGTCAAGTCGCGACCAGCCAAGTCCAGACGCAAAATAGCATGAGGCAGGGCATAACCTTCATAGATGGGCACTGTGTGTGAAACACCATCGCCAGAGTCCAGCACAATACCAGTAGTACGACCGGAGGCATAAAGTGATAGCACAGCCTGAATGGCGACATACATGGCGGGGGAGTTGAAGGTCTCGAACATGATTTGAGTCATTTTCTCACGATTGGCTTTGGGATTCAGCGGTGCTTCGGTGAGCAATACGGGGTGCTCCTCAGGAGCTACACGCAACTCATTGTAGAATGTATGATGCCACACCTTCTCCATGTCATCCCAATTGGTGATGATACCGTGCTCGATAGGATATTTCAGCGAAAGGATACCACGTTTGCTTTGCGCTTCATCACCAACATAAGCATCCTTTTGACCCATACCCACCATCACACCCTGATGGCGTGGGCGGCCAACTATCGAGGGGAATACTGCGCGCGGAGCATCGTCACCTGCGAATCCAGCCTTGCACATGCCGGAACCATTGTCCACAACCAGAGCAGAGGGTTCGTCGTCACACATTATGGCAGATTATTAGAGGTCACTGCAAAATACACAAAAGAACACGGATTTCAAATGTAATTCGATATCACGTATGCGTACGATAGGTCTTTTTTGCGTCGAAGCACAAGGAAGGAATGTAAAACTTACACAGAAACTACGACACCAACTACTTAAAAACACAAAATCCAAATGAACAATGGACGGGATAATGTGCGAATTCCGACGTGGCAGCAACCAAAGTGATTATTTGGCATTGGATGCAACGGCTTTTAAATTGACTGTGTCGCTCTCGCAAAATACAAATCGGTTGCATGTATTAGAATTTTCTCTTCTACTACAATTGCAATTTTACATTTATCATACGTGTATTACTACACGAATAAAAAAAAAACCAGAGGCACACATTTTGACGGGCGACCAAGTGAGATGAATATCTATGCAATTGAATTGTGATTGCCTTCAAAATGAGAAATAATTCCGTTGCCAAGAAGTAATGAATTTTGCAAATGTGCTGCTTTTTGTTGGTATATTCAATCTGTGTAATTGTATTGGTAGCGCTGACACCTAGAGAAAAGGGCCATCAATGTAGGCGCGCAGGACCAAGAATTATTTCTACTTGATTTCATTCTTTGTTTTGATTTGATTATAAATATAAATTCTGTATGTAACGATGTCGAAGTGAGAAAACACTCTTGGCTGCTGCCCGATCGCCATAGATGGTGTGGTACACAGGGCAATCATTCATGCCACACTGTGAGACTACAGTTGCTTGACAAGTTGTTTGCACCCTCGCCTAGTTTAATGATCATTGCGATGTTGCACATTGTCACAGTGGGCTGTTAGAAGAGATTGTGTGCTAATAAGAATATATCGGTGGGATAAAAGCCAAATAATATTAAAGGGTTTTCATCTTGCAACTACTGGCACAGATACATTTGTAGCACTTTTTTAGTACATTTTTCCACATTATGTAAACAAAAATAAAGAAGAAAATTCATTCCTCATTCTAAGTCTGAATAGCGTTCATAAAAAAATAAGAAGGATGTCGCCTGTTTAGTGCCTTTTCCGAACAATTCTATGTCTCTAAAATTTGTAATGGTCGTCTGATGCTTAATTTCATCTTGCAGAGCTCGGCCTGGTATAGATCTCAGATGTAAAAAAAAGTAAAGGTATAGGATGTATATATGTAGGTGTATTTATGTATAAGTATTAGCCAAGGTACAACTACAAGGTAGCCCCATTTGGAAAGCCGAAAAAATAAAAGTACCAGTACAGGGGTGATTTTCTTATGTACGTCAAAGATTTTGGGTTGTATCGTTTAGGAACGTATAAAGTACCATATGGAATATAGTGTCGAAGTACTAGCGAACATATTAGATATATTTTTAACTTTGATAATTTTGGAAATATATAAAATATTAAAAAAATAATAAAAATAATTTTTATTCGAAAGCAGCAGTTGCTCTATTTTAAGTTTATTTTAATTTTTTTATTTACACTTTATACGAAGATGTATTCTGGATTGGAAAAACAATTTTCGTTACCGTTTCTGTTAGTATTACGATTTTATAATTTCAAACCGTTCTCTTAGTGCAAATATAAGTGGAATACCAATGCTACTAGGAAAAGATCGTTGGGACATCTGGTGTGGGGCAGAGCAGGCGCAGTACGTGGTCAAATTTAAAGTTAAGGGTAATTTTTTAAAGAAATATTTTTTTTTAGTTTTAATTTTTCTTTTTGTAGCTTCTATTCCCTTCAACATTTCAAAGAAGCTTGCATCTTGTATTGCAGTAACGTCATATCAGTCACATAAATATTTTTAATTGAAATAAATATTGAAGTTAAGCAAAATATTAAAATAGTACGTGTGCGAGAGAATTAATTATGAAAGTAGTAGTGGTAGTAGTCGTTAGTAGTAAGTAGTAGTAGTAATAGTTGTTGTATTCACAAGTGTAGTAGTACTAGTGGTTAGTAGTACTTAATAGTAGTATTAGTAAGAATAGTAGTACGTATTATAAATAGCATTAGTGAAAATAGTAATAGAAATTAGTAAAAATAGTAGTAGAAATTATTAGTAGAATTAGTAAAAATAGTAGTAGTAGCATTAGTAAAGAAACTGGAAGTAATTAGTAGTAGCAATTAAAAGTAGAAGTAGTTACTTGTTGTAGTAGCTAGCAGTAGTAATAGAATTTGTAGTATTAGTAATAGTAGTAGAGCATACATAGCACATACATAGTACTTACCAAGGCGAATTTATAGAAGGTGATGGCATAAGGGCAGCTGATTTGAATTTTTTTTATTCACCTACATGTATTTTGTCTTTGCTTTTGCGTATGAGCTTTCAAAAGCCGTAAAAGCAAAAACAAACTGTATTTAGAATTTGACAACTCTTACGCAGAAACGAAAACAAAATACATAGGAATTTTGTAGTTGTATTTATACCACCACCTTATACGGATTCGCCTTGATACTTACATTTTCATTTATTTATTTATTAAATGAAAAATAGCAATGTAATTATTATTTTACAGTAAAAACAAAAAGAGCACTAGCAGCCAGGGCTTACGGCTCGTTGTTTTAATAGACTTATTTCGCTAAAGACGTGCTAGTAAAATTCAATAAAGTTAGCTACTACCGATACGTTAATTAATGATACATGCAAGATAAAAAATAAAATAAGCAGAATGAGAAGTTTAAATTAATTTGCGCAGTCCAGTTTTTAATAGGAAATCTATAATTTTTCTGATATTTTCTTGAGAGGATATTCTCAATAAGTCCGACGGAGTTTCGTTGGCGAATAGCTGTTTCCTGGTGGAAGTAAAATGCGCGCAGTCACCTAGGAGATGTTTAGCTGATAATGATGCCGAAGAACAGTATGAGCAAGAAGCTGGAGACAACCCTTTTAAAATGTAGAAGTGAGTTATGGTGGTGTGACCAATTCGAAGGCGAATAATGGCAGTGATATGGTTGGTCCGACATGTTACTGTGCTGGTCCGACTAATAGTTCTGGCGGGATTCCATTTTGCCGTTCTCTGTGTACTCATGTGTTCGTTAATCAAACGAATAATGTCCTTGTTGACCATATAGTCAAACGTGTAAAGTGGTTCCATTGAGGCTTCTTTTGCTTTTTGGTCCGCAAGTTCATTACCTTTTTTACCTGTGTGACTCGGAATCCACATAATTTTGATCAGGTTTTTCTTTTTTTAATAATTAAGCTGCGCGTACAGAAAACTAGAAAAGATTTGTTGGAAACGTTCAATATACCGGATATTGTAGATTTGTTATCCGTACATATTATCGTTTTTCTTCTTAGTTTTCACTGCCGATACTATTGCGTTGTATATCGCTGCTGCTTCAGCAGTATATACAGAACAATAGTTAGGTAGATCACCTGCCATAACTGTTCTTCCATCAGAATGTACAACTGCAAAAGTTGTATGATCCGTAGACTTAGAGCCATCAGTGAAAACCAGGGGGTGGCATACTCTGCGAAATAGCGTTGATATTCCGTAGGGCTAGTGTTCCTTTTTCCATATTTTGTGAGGCCAAGGATAAACGACGATTTTTGTATTTGCCAAGGAGGCGAGCTGCTGGGAGGCCGGAACTGAGGTAGTGGTGTTAATTATATTTTTTCGCCGTATTCTAAGCACTTATTAATGACTGACTTGCGATTCGTAACTTTGCTTGCATTCGACGCTGCTAAGATGGAGTCAAGCACCATACTATTGTTGCACATGAGTATTTTTTGAATTAGCCACCCAGCTTCTGCTTAGATGCAATGTGTAGGGGATGTTGGAAAAGCTCGGAGGCTCCTTCGAACAGCTGCATGATAGGGGGGAGATACCAATTTTATGTTGCTCCTTGCGCAATGGCCATATATAGGTAAACCGTAGTCGATTTTTAGAAAGAATCAGAGCTCTTGTAATGTTTAATAAGCTGGATGGATAAATAAGAATATGTTTAGAAGATAGGTATTTAACAATTTTTAGCCTGGCAGCTATGCTTTTTCTTATGAATAGACAATGATCATTAAAAGTATGGCGCTTATCAAAAATATTTCCCAGGAACCTAAGAGTATAAGCATTTACAATATTGATATTTCTAAAGATAATATTTAAGCTATAACATTTTAATTTTCTACAAATATAAAATGATTTGCATTTGGTGAGTGATAGGTTTGCACCCGAACAGTTAGACCACTCGGCGATATCGTTCAGAATGTTAGTACTTACATATACGTACATAGATGCATGTACATACATACGTACATACACATTGATATGCCGCTTACTTATCATCAATATCGGACCAAATATATGGATTTTCTCGATATATCGTTCCTAGCGCATATATAAAAAAAATATTTTATTATCTACCTAGTTTTAGTAAAAGTAGTAAATATTTCAAAATTTGTACTAAATAAATGCTGTTTGACAATCCTTTGTACCGAAGCATGTTTGAAAAGATGTGTGACCCGAAATACGAGAGTTGCTACTTTTATCGAGCTTTCTGTAAACTGTGTGGGATCAAATGCCAAAAAATCTGTTTACCACAATGTGAGCACGCAAAATCTTTTTAACCCTCGTCATACTAATAGACACGACGATTTTGCTCAAACATTTCCGCTCCGATTTCGTGCGATCTTCAGAGAATTTGTCGGTCGGTAAGCGAACATCAACTAAGTAAGTGAAAATTCAGTGTACCAATTTTTTACGGTGCTAAGGGATGACGCTTGTCTATGATAAAATTTTTCGAAGTTTCCAATGGAAACATCAGTTGATGCCAGACAATACAACAAGTGATCAAGGCTAGAAATACAAATAAGAGTAGCAACCCTTGTGGGTTTGACTAAAATTGCGATCTGAAAAATTATTGGGCAAATGTTTTAATTAGCGAGGTGTGGCAACACACACAATTATAACACATCAGTTATAATTGAAACACAATACGACGAACGGCGAATTTTCGCTCAGTAGAGCGACGACGTCAGCAACGTTCGCCCAAAAATTGCGCCCAGTAAAACACAACTACGGCGACAACGAAAACCGCTAAATATGACAAGTCGCAATTCAAATTTTGATTTTCAATTAGCAGAAGTGTGAATAATATTTTGTACTGAAATTAAAATATTTCGATTTAAAACCCCTGAGCATATTAAACATATTGCCACAGTGGATTGTATTTTACCACTGCCGCCAGCGCCGCCAATAGAAATAAGTCTAACGTAACGAATGTTCGTCCGGCGAAAGTCGTTGTTCGCTTAAGTTGTGTGCATTCTCATATATGTCAGTGTGTTCTATTTTTGAGAGCGAAAGTTCGCGGCGAAAAATTCGCCGTTCGCCAGTATTGTGTTTAAGCACAACAATATCAAATATTCAAACCTTGAAAAAATGAAATATATTGAACTTTACTTAATTTTATGACCAAACCTCCCTATTTTTGCATAGAACTGTTGATGAATGCGTCTTAATAACTGTATTAAAATAAAATTTTTTACTTTGTTGAGTAATCCGGATAGGTCTAATTGAATTGAATACTCGAAAAAGGTCAATGCCATATAAAGTCCCAGAGCTAATACTCGTAGGCGCGATATTGAAATTCTCGCCGGCCTTAAATGGCAATTCCCGAAATGCTTTTTAGATGAAGACTTACACATGCATGTATTTATGAGTACGATTATATTTGTGACAAAATGGCATTACGAGTGCGTTCTTATATTGTTTCGTATATGTTGATGTAATTGCGTTCGTCTTCATCGAAGATCATTAACAACTTAAAATGAAATAAACATACTCTCACATTCTTATTTATTTAGCATGGCTCTTATCTTATAAATATATATTATACATATTGTACATGCAAATAAATTGACATATAAACTCGCACAGATATTCGCATTGAGTTCAACCAAAAAAAAAAAAAACCGAAAAAAACAGAAAAATAATACACAATTGAAACACGACTCGCAATTCGTAAATTTAGTTAGAATTCCTTAGCGAAAATGAAAAGTTCTGCATAAACTAAAAATATTTTGAAAATTTCACCATTCCGGCACATCATCGTCACACACAAATGCACCAAACAATGAGGCTCAGACGCAAGGGTTTCGGGAACGATCATGACGAGGTACAGAGCAGACGTATTGGCAATTCTGACAAGTGGCTGACGTTATTTATAACATGCAACACTGCGCCAATGTGCGCCACAAAATGCATTCAGTCGAATGCTAAGCAAACTTGATTGTCTTCTTTTTCTAGCTGGCAGTCAGTGATGACATGGATTAGCTCTGACAGCTGGGTGTATGTGTGTATGTACAGATGTGTGAGTTTGTGTAAATTACTTGTGCTCGCTCGTCCAAGCATTGTTTTGCCTGCGTGTCCGTCAAATAATGTTGACAGTACTTTCATGTGCAACTACAACGTACATATATAGAATACCTACAATTTGTCGGATTTTATCTTTTAACTATGGGAAGCATAAATCACTTTTTTGGCAAACGAAATTTTAAAGATCACGCCAGAAGTTGCCGAGATGCTTGAAATTTCACATTATTGCTACTGATTTATGAATTATGCGATGGCAGATTTGAGCATTATTTGAATTGGCTACTTTCGCATTATAAAGATCGCAATTTGAAATGCACCTCAATAATATTTTAATTGTGACAAATGTGTGGACGACGTTGGGTGTTAATTTGTGAATGAGTGAATGGGCAAATGACATGTGGAACCAGAGCAAATTTGGCAGAAAACGTGCGAAATTTTTGTTTTAGCGTTGTAAACAAAAATTTGCAAATGCTGGCAGACACTTTTAAGGTCAAAATATAATTTCTCTAATTGCTACGTAATCGGAGGAAAATCCTAAAAGGAAGCAATTTCGAAGCTTTTCAAAATTTTACTTTTATGCGATTGAGGGTCAGTTTTTCAGTGCAAGTTTTAACTTCGATTACTTGAACTCGGTTTAAAGAGATATTTTTCAGTGAGTGGCCATTTATACGGGGACACTGTAGTTTTCTTTATTTAGATCGGTGCCAGGCAAGCCCGAATGCACGCACACACAAATATTTTATGTTTTTATAGGTTGCGTAGAAGCCCTGCCGCTGTCGAATTGTACGTGGAATGAGTGCTGCTGTCGAATGAAAATGAAGCTTTCGTGTACGTGTGAATTGCCGATCTTGGCTGTGTAAAATATACGATTATAGTCGGCCTCGCGAGCTGATTACTTAAACTCAGTTCAATCGTGCCAAATTGGTGGTTTAAACTAAGTTCAAATTAATTGATTTAAAAGCGACATAGCGAGCGCACTCGAAACCGTCAGAAATAGCAACAGAAACGGAAAGAAGTGCTTTGTGCTTGTTTCTGTTGGCAGTGATCGGAGAAATGTCAAATATTTGACTAAATCTCGACGAAAGCAACATTTTACGGCATTATTTGCTGCTATCCGCTGTTTTGAATAATTTTCTATTAATATTGTGAAGAATAATCTACGAAGCGAATGAAGACTATGAATGTCGTTCTCATTTCTGTTTCTGTTTTTTTGTTGCACCAGATCCTATTTCTGTTTCTGTTTTTGTTCTTTGCTGTATTACTCCCCATTCTGGTGCGTCAGAAAAACAACTCTATAAGTTACTTCGGATGGCCATCTAGCCGAGTGTGTAGCGTGTATGCGCTCCATTAGGTGGTCTCTCAATTGGTGTTACAGCATAAAGAGACGCGCACCACAAATTGTAGGAGAATTTCGGCCAAAATCACTTAAGCGGTTATAGCGCCAATTAAGTACTTAAGTAAGTAAGTTACTTCGGTCTAAGACATTCTCTTTATGTTTGGACTGAAAATAACGAATTAACTAACCTAGGTCAAAGATTGCAACGGAAATTAAAGAAAAAATTTACCCAAAATACAGAGATTCGCAACAAAATAAGAGATTCTGTAAATTGATGTACGAACGGTTTACTCATTTTTGTAAGGACTTATTTCCTCGTTGTACGAGAAATTGAAACTTTACCTCCAAAAATATTCGCACCGAATTATTCTGTGACGTTAGGATAGAAATAGGTACGAAATAATTTATGTCAGAAAATTGCAACATTATGCTTTATTTAAAGGTACATAAAACTTCCCTTTGAATAACCCTTCCTTCTTTGCAAAATGAACATGGCCCGATTAGGATCTTAAGAGGATATCAATTCTTCTGGCGAAGTACAGGCCTAGGCCATCAGACTCGTGGCTCCTCTCACGGGACACTGGCCGATCGGAACTCAAGCAAGAAGAGTTGGTATTGCCGACAAAGATTACTGCAGAAGATGTAGAGATAAAATAAGCAGTGTTCGGCTCTAATGAGGAAACGAAAGTCCACTCTAGGGACATTTTTGAGTACAATTCTCTGTACAACAACATTCTAAAATTTATCAAGTACGCATCACGCAAATAAACGGGTAATACGGAACGCCAAAAGGATGCTATATTATTTTTATCATTTCTTGCAAATCTTTATGATAATATGTGAAAGCAATAATAAATATGCCAAAAAATATTCGAGTACCAAGAATTCTACAAGTCGCTTTCCGAAACATCATTCACAAATTGCCATATTCCATTCGTTTAACGGTATGTGCGCTTATTAAAAGTCGCGGAATATCACACATCGAAAAATTATTTACATATAGCGTTTGTTGATTATTAAAACAATAATCCAGCAACTTAAACACTCTCTAACAAAATACTCGAAATTAATTATCTACTATTCCACCCAAGGTGACTCACTGGATTTTCACAGAATATATTTTACCAAAATTTTAAGTAATGGAGAATTTATCGTAGAAATGGCTTAGAATCATTTTTCTTTGAATAAAATTTTATTTTTCCAATGACAGCAACGTATGCCGGTGTTGTTTTTTTTTGTCGTTGATTTTTTAAAAAGTGGATAGGCGCACGTTCGGCTTAGCTAGTGCAATAATAAAAAAACAGGAAAACAAGAAGTAATTTTGGATCAAGCGGATCCCCTTTCTTTGCCACATTCGTCGGCACACATGATATTATTATTATTGTGGGCAGTGTTGCATAGTTAAATTTTTTCAGTATCCTTAGTTTGTTGTATTATCTCAAATTTTCTGTTTTAAAATTATTTTTTTCTTTTTTCTTTTCACAATAAATTTTGTTTGCTTTTAAAATAAAGTATATTTGAAAAACACCTAAATCTAAAGTTGCTACAGGCATATGGGTTAATGTAATAACCAAGGCGAATTCATATAAGGTGGTGTTACTACAAAAATCCTACGTATTTTGTTGTTGCTTCTGCGTTAGAGTTGTCAAAATTTACATACATTTTGTTTTTGCTTTTAAGGCTTTTAAAATCACATACGCAAAAGCAAAAACGAAATACATGTAGGTGAATAAAAAAACAAATCGGCTGCTATGTAAAGTAACTACACCTGATATGAATTCGCCTTGGTAATGACAAAACTATTGTCAAATAAGTGTATCGAAAAAAAATTATGCCAAATATTGATTTCACTTTGTTTTATACACTTTGTCCCAAGGCGAATTCATACAAGGTGATAGCATCCTGTGAGCTGAATGCTTGCTCTTCTCTCCGAATTCGCTAGGTTGTTTTGTATACACAATTCAGATTTTGACATTTCACTCGCAAAATTACACTAACAAAATACATTAGCAAACTGAGCGAATTTAGATTTTGACATTTCACACGCAGAATTACACAAACAAAATACTCAGCGGATTCGCTTTGTTTATGTTGCTATCACCTGCTATGGATGCACCTTGCTTTGTCCCAACCATGGCACATTAACCAGGTAACAGCATTAGAAAAAATACAACCCTGCCATGTATTTTGTTGTTGCAAGTGGCCCATCAAACGTCAACATAGAAATGCCAAATTTGGCGTGTTTGACAATTCAATAAGTAAACAAAATGCACACCAGCAAGGCACATTGAAGATACATAAGTAAGTAATTCTATTGTTCGCACTATTACATCTACACCAAATTGCATATTAATATCTCAGCATTTGCGTGTTGGATACTTACATCAAAGGCGATGATATATAAAGCGTAGGAACAGAGTTGGGCATTAGGTTTGTTCTTTGCGCTCCTGCAATGAGGTCGGATTCCAAAAAGTGATCAGAACAAACCCAACCGCTTACAGGAAGTTCCACGTCACATGCTCTGTTCCAATTGGGTCTTCTCCACTGATCTTGCGGAACCTTAAACAAATTACAGCCTTTCCCCTCCTCTTATTGCAAAGAAAACATTTCCCCATTTCTGAATATGTAAATATAATTTGGATATATAATATGTAAGCAATTTATTTTCATCTATAATCAAAACAAATAATAGTTTGATATGATAAAATGTAAACAAACTTTGACAGCTGATGAACCACTTCGAATGAAAAAAATCAGAAAATCAACCCTGTTGCTGTTACCTGGTTAATGTGCCTTGGTCCCAACTATCTAAACCAAATACGATTGAAAAAATCTCATCAAATTTTACAAACAATTATAACTTTATTTATTGAAAATTCCTGGAACAATAAATCAGTAAACCAAAAATTTTCATTTTGTAAATACAATAAATCCAAAGAACAATATTCATAATATTAAACTGAAAACAATAAGGGGTAGATTATTCCCGAAGTACATATATATGTATGTAAGTTAAGAGCCTAAAAGCTAAATTTGAATTAAAAGGGACTCCTATAAAAGTAAAAAGTTTTTCTTATTAATAAATTCACTAAGATTCTTGTAAAAATTAGAGGATCTAATCCTCTAATTTTTTCTTTGATTGCATTTGATTTTTAACATAAAGAGTAGATATTTCTTCTTACAGTTGCATATTTTTGGACAAAATTCCATAAAAATTAATAAACAAGAAGTTGTCTTCTTGTTTTCTGCACTTCCTTTTCAATAAATTCCTTTCAATAAATTTTAAAAGAAATTAAAAATAAAATTAAGAAGATTTTCTAGCAAAAACTTCTTCCATCTTTTCCCCTCTGGCTCTCCTTAGGTCTAAAGCTTTTTTAGACGTCGATGAATATCAAGCATGAACATTTTCATATCCCTTCAATTCTCTCGAAATAGGCTAGCAAAATTGATTCTTTTATATTATGCATTTTGTATTTGTGATTCGAGTTGTATCTATGTATATTTTCTATATAGGCAAACTTTTTCCCTAATCCACGTCGTGTTCGTTTCGACAGGTGTTTCGCTAGCTCAGACTTTCCGCCGGGGATCATTCGTAATTAGCCTTCTCTTTTACCTGCATACATTTGTATGTATGTACATTTGTATGTATGTATGTTTGTGTGTGTACAAACAGTGATTGCAATTTACTTGTAGGCACGATTATGCTAACTCCCATGTATATTTACGATATGCTTAATACTATATGTATGTATGTACGTGAAATTCGATTATTTATGTTGTAAGGATTTTGTTGCATTTTTGTTCTCGAACAAAATCGCTGCCTTTTTTTTTTATTTTATTAATTGCATTTTCGTATTTTTTAGTTTTATTAGGTGAAGTTTTTGTATTTACAAATTTACGCACACTACCACAATCATACACTGTTAGCTGTTGTACATAATGGGGCGAGTGTGGCAGCGTTTGGGGCGGAGTTTTTAATTTTCGATTTTCATGTGGAGTTGTTGTACGCGTTGCATGGACTGCTGCTCATTGACGTTGCTGAGGCCGCAGAATTGTCAAACGCTCCGACCGTCTATGTGCTATGTTGCACGCACAAATTGTGCACAACTGTAGCTATGTATGTTTGTATTTGTAAAACGCTTAGTCTGCGCCTATCTGCACGCTCCGCAAGCTTCGCGACCCCGCTGCGACAGCAACTATCGACACCAGCGTTGCAATAAAGTTCACGCACATATTTATGCAAATCCAGATCTCTATTTTCACATAAGTACGCATATGGTATTTATAGTATGTGTGGCTGGGTGTGTGTTGTAGCCCATCCTTTTCATTTGTTATTTGATTTTATTTTTCATTTTTCATTTTATTTAAAAAAGAATTAAGTGTGTGTTTTGTTGGTCACTTTTGCCAATTTTTTTTTTTATTCCCGCAAGTAAAATTTTTATTTTATTTGCCAATGCTGCACTTTTTGAGCGTTTTTTTTTTGTTTTGTTTTGTTTTGTTCAAAAAAATACATAATGCAACCATTCCTTGTTGCAAGCGCACGAAAAATACACACACACTACTGTGAGTTGTTTTTGTATTCATATATGTCGATTGCATATCCTGCCTATCCTGCCAAGCTCCCATACAACCCACTCCACTTTGAGTGGCGCCCACAACAGTAGCAACAATGCTGTGAAATAACAAAAATTGCAATAATTCACTCGTTCGTCGCTTTTCAATATACATACCTAAATACGTAGATATGTATGTGATCGATGTTGTTGCAGTTGTTTTTATATTTGTCGCTTCGATTGTGTTGTTGGTCAATGCAATGCGTTTGCATCCACTGCATCCTACCGCCACCCTGCTCTGTTGCAGCAAAAAATACAAAAATCTATTTCACTTTTTTATTTTTCTACTTTTTTATTTTGTTTTGTTTTGCATTTCATAATAAATAAAATAAGTAGTCCATTTTTTTGTTTTCAGAACATAGCAATAAGAGGAGTTACATCCCGTCGTAGTTTGTTCAGCCTTTTTGCTCACTCTCACTTATGGCGCCTGCGAATTGATGGGTCGAGAATAGGCCACATATGGTCAGAGCCACAGTGGCGGATTTCGCGGAGTTGCACTCCAAATAAATAACGACTATTTATAAAATAAATATTTATATTAGAAGCTGGTTTGGTTTTCTTGTAGGGCATTTGCTGAAAACCCGGCTAGGTTGAAGTTTGCCCAAGGTGACCTACTTGCGCTACGAACCGGCATAGATCGCAAAGACTAGAAACTCTCTCTCGATGAACAAAAACTACATGCTAACATTAACTTACCTAAATGTTAGGTCTAGTAAAAATAAATCATTTATTTTTGCATTAAATTGAAGGTTTGACTAAGCATAGTTAGAACGAACCGATTTTGGTCAAAATCGCATCTATTTGCTCGAAAACATGTGGCCTTTTTGAAGGTAATTTCAAAAAAACTAGGACAGTAGATTTTCATAAGCCTCCCTTGAGACGAATTTTTTACCAGCAAAATCATTCGCCATAGATGTAAGGTGGATGCATGAGAACCTTCCCACCCAAGCTCTCGGAGTTTCTAGCGAGTCACTATCGATGTCCCGATGGAGATAAAGTCCAATGCACTAAATATATCTACTGGAAAAATAATAAATTTCTTTTTGACCTGATATAAAAGAATACTGTATGAACCAAACTGATTTCAGCATATCATGCGTTAAGCTTGGTAGTTATATCATCGATCAGATATAAACCGTACGTTAAAACCCCTGTGAAGAGCTGATACCAAACACCTATTTTTCAAGTTTATTATAAATTACTTTGAATAGCACTAAAATGGGTTGTCTATATGGGGGCCGCTCCTATTTGTTTGTCGCAAAGGAGGTTTGAGACTGGATGATACCTTATCGTGCCACTGTGAGGGGTAATAATCCTCACGGCTGTAACGCCAATTGACATTATGACGACTTAACGAAGCTATAATCTCCATGAACTTTAAGTTCGTTTGTAATGGTCTCAATATCAAATGAAACTGTGAGCTTGAATTTAAGGCAATTTGCGTCATTTGGAATTGACCTTATGCCCATTTTTAAAATAACGAAGGAATGTAAGAATAAAAGCTGCCTTTGGTCTATGATCGATGAACATATTTCGAAATCAAAAGCCTTAATCTGCAAAATTTGTATTTCTGTTTAAGCTTTCGCTTCACCCAAACTTTTAAATTTTACGTACAACCGCCATGATCAATGGTCACCACCAATTATAAATCAACTGACATCTAACAGCGTGGAATTGACATTATGCCCATTCGGGAAATTAACAATTGCCTTTATTGACATTTGAAGAAAGGTAAATGGGCGTAATATTCATTTCGTTTGTGCCATTTCAGTTTTGACATTGTGACAATTCGAACGGGCATAGCGCCAATTAACATTATGCCAATTGACTTATTTGACTATCTTATACTGATTATGGAAAAGATAATTCAAGATATACCTTGAATTGTATACAAAAATCGGTCAGGTGACATTTTATCGATATCCTTACTTTACTTTAAGGAATTTTCTAGCGCATAAAACTCCAAAGCCTAATTAGGCCGATGAATTCTGATGAGAAAATGCAAAACCTTTGCAGAGATGTAGCAAATTAACGCAGTAGCTAAATGTTTAACTCTTTTTTCTTTTTTCTTGCTTCAAATTTGTGCCAGTTGTTAGATATTTTTATATACAATGGCTCACAGCGTAGACCATCCAGTGTTAGTTTTTACATTGGTGCCAATATTTTTCATGAACAATTTTTTTCGTAAGCTACTCGTAGGTTGTGGGTTCAAATGCCGGTGGAGTCATAAAATAAATCTGATGAGGAGATGTGATGATCTCCTAAATAACAATAATTGCAAACATTCCCGACTGTTACTTTATTTTTTCCAAATAGTTTCCATATACTGGCCTTGAGCTCAAAAATTAATATTGTCAACATAACTTTTGTGTGTAAAGTTGCGTGACTTCAGTGTTGGAGAACACTCAGCTATCAATCTTCTGCACTAAAAAAAAAATCGGTCGATTGAAGAAAAACAGCTATAAAAAAAGAAGAACCACTTGGAATAAATTGGCGCTTAAGATATAGCTACTAGTTTTTGAGAAAACATTTTTTGTAAAATAATTTTGTAAAAATATCGTCTGTTTTTCATTTGAAATTACGCAAAAAAGCTTGCCGCTAACTTTAAATTTGACTTCATCTTTACTGTGACTACAGGTCATTATTTTTAAATTTCTCAGACTTTAATTTCTAGCTTAAAAAATATTCAGCAAGCTACTAAGCAACGCAGACGCAACTAACACAATTTAAAGTAAATACAAGTGAAATGATCTTGGTCGAAAAAATATCTTAAAATAACAAGTTGTTACTAAGTTAGGCTCTTCTCCAATAGATTTTATCATACTGTTGCGCGTATAACAGAAATTTGAGTATCAAATTTATCTTATTCTAGTCAATTAAATATTACCTGATCCGGTTAGATTCCTTTTTCGAATTTGTCATCATATTTTCCAAACAAAAAGTAAAGTTTGCGCCACAGCATAAAACATAACTGAATTCGTTCGCTAAACTAAGCGCGCTAGGTGTGAGCAGCGATGGATGCACATTTGCAACAACAATTTTTGCAGCAACAAAAACGACAACCTCCAAATACCACGTGACGTTCATTCGCTTCACTCAAATATATCCAACACACCCAAACACAGACACACACACACACAACTGCATACATGAAAACAAGAAAATATAGTATGTATACCGTACACTCTTTGCGGCGATGGCAACATGTATTGTTTTTAGGCTGGCAAATTTCATATGATTTCTTTTTAGTTTTTTTCCCCAACTTTTTGCCTGCAGTTTTTGCAATTTTATTTGATTTTATATGTTGCATTTACCTTTTTTTGGTGGCGATGTATGTATTTTTTTTCGTCTATTTTTCGGCTAACGTCCCCACCCAACGTTTGGTGATTTTTGTTGTTGCTGCAGTTGCTATTACTGCCGTCGCCTTCGTCGCTGCCGTTGCCAACGTTGTTGCTGTCGTTCCACAACCATCACTGTTGTGGTTCATTTTTGTGCGTGTGGAAACCGATTGCAACTCTTTTTGCTGTCATTTCACTCACTCACTCGCACGCTTACCAACACACACACGCACATGCATTTAACACACATACGTGCTGTTGGCTGCTGTTCGTGTTGGTGGCCAGGACTAGCGGAGGACTGGACACTCGATTTTAGTCTATTTTTACAACTTTTTATTTTCAATTTCTCCTCGATTTTTGTGATTTCTCATTTTTTTTTTAGTTTTGTTGCAACGTGTGCGGTGTAGGCGCAACTTGTGCGGGGTATTGGCGGCAACAGTGCGTGCAATGGAACATACAAAACTCACCCCTGCCACGTGTCGCACTCACACAAGCGCGCGTGTAGTTTTGCTCGCGAACGCATTTCACTCATACGCCATGTAGTATGACTCGACCTCGTCCCGCCGCCGAGCGAGCGAGCGTTTTATAGTCGCAATAATGACTGCATTTTTATTGGCTGATTGAAAACAATGCGCGCGTACGAGTATTAAGTAGTTGGCTCCTAGTCTTTTTTTGTTATTTTTTTTTTTTAAATTTTCAGCACTTTTATTACTTTTTGTTTTGGATTTTTTGTACGCGCCATTTTTGTTGCAAAACCATCGCTGTACAAAGAGAGCTGCAAATTTTTTCAAGTTATCGTTTTTTTGTGCTGTCGACGGACAGGTTTTTAGGTTTTTTTGTGTGTTCGGAATTTTTATTTTTGGTTGTTTTGTTTTGTGCGCGCGTATGGCGCGTTGCGCGTTGCACACTCCACACTGCGTGTTGCATATGGCTTATTGCTTATTGCGCGTTGTGTTGCCATTTGCAATTTGCAATTTACATTTTGGACTTTTTGGTCATTCTGCACTTAATGCAAATGAAATGTTTACGTTCCACGAATTATGTTGATGTGCCGGTGAGTGAGCGGAGGGGCAGCAGTTAGAGAGCAGATTTCTGCTACACATGCGATTATTATATTTGGATGGTTGGCGAGTGGTCGAGTGGGCAAGTGGCCGAGTGGGATGCGATCAGGAAGTGTAGCTTCTTTTTTATTTCTTTTCTCGTTTTTATAGACTTGCATGCATGTGTGTGTGTGTGAGTGTGTGTGAGGGTGTGTGTGTGTGTGTGTGTATTGCTCTATGTTAAGTATTGTGTTTGCTGATAACGTCCAACGCATACGGCGGCCATTTTTATTGCCTTCTCTTTGCGGCGCGCGGAGCAGTGCATTGCTGTTGCATATTATAATAATTTTTTCGTTTGCATTTTTTTTCCTTTGTACATCCACTACATTACATCCTTTTTAATTATGTTTTGTTTTGTTTATTTGGCGGAATATTTATTTCACCTTTTTTTCAATCGGCACTTTTTAGTATTTTTATTTTCAGTCATTAAAAATGACCCATGCCACATGACGCAACGCCCGAAATGCAAAGTGGGGTAAACACACACCTGCACAATAGAAGAGCTGTGCGGTATTGTTGTTGGGATGTTCATTCGGCTGGTCAATGGGACGAATGTGGGTCGTTTGCTTTTGCTTCTAGTGCATATTTGGGATTTGCGCTATGTGTTTTTTTTTGTTTTTTGGTATCGCAACTTGACCGTTTTTTCTTATTTTGAATGCATGCAATGTTATTTTTTTGTTGTTAGTGTTATTTGCATTTGAACGACGCATATCGTAAACGTCGCAATCGTCATGTTGCACGCAATCTCAATGCTGCACCGTCAAAGGCTGCGTGTGGCCAGCGCCACTCTCGGCCTACTCGCCGACCTGCCACACGCATCTCACACACACACACACACACACACATGAGCGTGCCTACCAGATTCATTCGATCTTTTGCTGTCATTTCTCATTTGCAGAATTTTACCAGTAATTTCAACTCATTTTGTTTTTTTACGTCATTGCTTGGATTAATGCAACTTTGCCCGTCTTTGTCCCTATTTATTATGGCTCGTAAATGTAAAATGGTAGTTGTTGTTGCCACATTTATCTACCCCAGCACAAGTGTTTTCACTTTGTATCAAATTCATCAGCAATTTACGTCGAACCTACGAAATGGGCGTTTAATCAAATGTGGCAAGTTGGTGCGATTTGTGTGTTGGACAACTGGGGCCAGGGTTCGAAGATAATGATTCATTTCAAAATTTTAATAGGAAAATTCAACATGCGTACCTATTATCTTTTGCTAAGATTTACATTTTTGGAGCAAATCTAATAATTGTTAAAATCTCTCTTAGTTCTTGCATTTAATTTTTTGTATCAAAAGAAAAAAACTCAGTAAATGATTCGATCAATATCAGAATATGTTTGGCAGGATTATGTTCAGATGTATGCGTGTGTTGAAATTTCTTAATTTTTTTTCAGTTTTGCAATGCTGTTATGACCTTACGAATAGACAGACTCATAAAACTTTACCTATTCCTCACAACACTCTGAGCATTTTTTTACCTATCTTGATTCTCTGAAGCTTAACATATGTACATGGTAGAGAAATCGCGCTGGTGATCTTCCGACGTACAAATCTTCTCTATCAAATAGTTGTACACGGTACTGAAAAACTAGCTACGAGTGGAGTTGCAGTAGATAAATCTCCAGATCAAGATTATAGGTAGCATACACGTTGAATATGTATTTATTGTTCATCGCCTCAACCACTGAAATTTAATTTTACGCGTTGAAGAACTTAGTTGTGTAAAAACCGTGAAGTAGACTGCGTAAAAAATCTATATTAGAGCGGGTCTAAATTATGAAGGCGGAAAGTGTTTTCTGACTAAATTTCAGTAAATTCATAGATTCTTATATTATTTCTTAAAAATTACAGGCAGATACTTATTTAATCGATTAAGTTAAATGCGTTCTTATTTAATTTTTTTTCAATCCAAGATATGGTACATGGTACATCATTTCGAGGGCACTTCCCTAATACATACATTGAGGGAAATTCAATTAAACAACAAATAGGTTAAAGTGTATTGAACTTGAGTAACTAAAATTACTTACAATTTTTAATTATTTGATTTAATTTTTAATTTTAAAATGACTGTAATATAATGAATAAACCGAAAACTTCGTTATTTGAGTTTAATCAAAAAGTTGCCGGTTGAAAATTTTACATTTCGTGAACGCTGATTGCGATATTTCCGAACCCTTTTAACCCATCGCAGGGCACAATATGTGTAACTGACATCATTTCTTGTATAAATTTAATTAAAGCACATTTCGAATATATCTTGTATTATTTTTATAAGTTTTATAAAAAAAACGTTCCCGAAATGACTTTTCTTATTCATCATTTATTAATTTTTGTGATTAATACAAAAATATATAATTTCGTGTTCTGCTTTGCCCGGTCTTAAACAAAATTGACGGCAACTTAATCCAATTCCTAACAATAAAAAATCAATTTAATATTAAAGTATATTTGTTAATTTTTACCGCAACTAAATTCTTCACCTCCATGATTTTGACCCTTACATGTCTCAAGCGGTGTTTTTGTCACCTGAAGGAGCTAAGTAGTTTTGGTGATAAGTGATTGCAAATAGGCAAATAAGCAAACAGGCACACATTCTGTCTTCTATTTAAAAAATTTTCTCTTCAGTTAAAATTATTAAAATTCAATTCTCTAGAAGATAGGGGAAAATATTTATGTTCAATTTTAAAAATTATAAAAAACGTGCTAGTTTTTGCTTCTTGAGCCAATCCGTTTGTTCGTGGAATTAATTTTATACCAATAAATTCTTGTTAGATTATCCTTTACAATATAATTTTATTCGGTAGTACAGTTCGGTGCTAAGGTTCAGTTATTGTGAATACACACATGCGTATATACTTATGTATGCAGACATAGTACCCGGCAAATTTGCATTTTGTGTAATTTTTCGTTATCTAAAAAATTACATCTGATCCAGGAAAAGTGACTGGTATTCTTGGTATTAAAACTTCACTAAATTAAAGTAACGACAATACTTCAAAAGCTGTTGTTTTCTATCAGGAATACAAATAATTTTTATGGTTTCACCTTTCATGATACTCCTTAGCTTGATTAAACTACATTAGCTATAGGTAGCGCCATCGAAAGAAAAGTCGGAGCGTTTTATATAATTTATAAAGAGGTTTCAGAATATCACAGGAAGCACTACACGTCAATTGTATTAATTAAACAGCTTGTGAACAATTCAGATAAGGAAGTGACAAATACACGTATGCAGTTTTTTATAAAAGTAATTCAAGCTTTTTGCTGTTGCACAACAACAAATTAGTACATATATTACTCAAAACCCATACCACATCAATTCAGATGATTAAAACTTCGTTCTAAGTTAAAAAAAAAGTCACATGCGAAATGTTTTCATTCAAATTCAAATAAAAAAAAAATAAGAGCGAGTTCTGGTTCGGAAATTTGGTGGCCTATGTGCTTGGAAATTCAGCGTCGTCTTCCCGTTAGTCTTGACCAACACGCGCAATTAAAATTAACGTTAACTTTCTCCTATTCGTAGAAACGGTGACAGTGTAGTTCCGTTGTGGATGGAATTTCAGAAAATGGAGTCGAATATATTGAGTTTATTGCTAGTTAAAGAATTAGTTTGGTTATATTATTGCGAAAAACTAAACAACCTAGAGTTGTCCAATAAGTTGAGTTTCCAGCGGGATGCTATGGTTTCCATGAAATTCTCCACAAATTTCTGATCTCAATTGAATTATCTTATATATAAAAATAAGTCGCTGTTCTTCGTATGTTTATAACTTGGGAACCACAACACGGAAAGACGTGAAAATACGTACACTTATTAATCTTTTCCCGGAGAAGGTTATAGGCATGTTTTTTTTTATGGAACTCGAAGAGTGTTGCCACCTATTTGAAAAGTCGAATTTAATTAAATTGTCAATAAATATGCGGGTTCGTCTGCAAGGCGATGTAGCCTCACGAGAATTTTCGCAACAGCTTCTGCAAATCGGAGAAGAACAATTCATGAATATGCCAGGCAATTACTCAGTAACATTTCCAGATGACTTCTGCAACTTGAGTAAATCATTGGATGATGTTGTTAGCAGTGTTTTCAATGACATTGTTGTCTATTACAAAAATCATGCACCGCGAAACGACCAAGTGGCTAACCTTAACATGACGATTCAGAACAATTTACCGGGGACTGTAACAACTTACAAGTCCATTGACACTGTCACTGATGATCAAGAGCAAGCAGTCAACTTCCCTATAGAGTTTCTTAATTCAGTAGAACCATCAGGAATGCCATCACATCCATTATGTTTGAAAGTAGGATCACCAATAATAATGCTCAGAAACTTGAGGCCACCAAAAATTGTGGAATGGAACTCGACTGATCGTCAAAAATTTACATCCAAACGTCATTGAAGCTACGATTTTATCAGGCACATCTGCTAGAGAAGAGATTTTCATACCACGCATTCCGTAAATTCCTTCCGACATGCCTTTCGAATTCAAAAGACTTCAGTTTCCATTTCGTCTTGCTTTTGCAATGACAATCAACAAAGCACAAGGGCAATCTTTGAACGTCACAGGAATCCATTTAGAACCCTCATGCTTTTCTCATGGTCAATTATACGTTGCTTGCTCGAGGGAGGGCATCCCTAAAAATTTATATATTTATGCTCCAAATAATACGACGAATCATGTTGTTTACCAAAATGCCTTAAAATGATATCTGCATTGATTGAACACTATGGTTATAATTACTACTACTCGATAGGGACGGAGGTTTATTCTTCCTAGAGTACTCTAATTCTTCCGATCTTGATTGGCAGGTTCACTCTGCTATCACTCTCTACTACCGCGCGAACGAAGCCGCGGGTTTAGGCTAGTCATTTTTAAAATTTTGTGTGAATAAAGAAATATGAAAAAACAACAACAGATTGCGCTGATATAAATATAAATAGCCCAAAAAATTACTATATGTATTGTAATTATTTACAAATTAAGAGCAAGTATTTTTATCCTGAACAGTTAGATGAGAGTAACGTAGATGAGCGAAAATCTTTTATAGCTAGGCTATGAGAAGGGAATATTTTAATACCTAGAAAATGTATATTAGTTATTGATATTATATTATTCATATATGTAAATGACGTAAAAGCCGAGTATGTACAGAGAAATGAACTTGAAGGATCCCGATTAGCCGCAGATGGAATTCATGTTGCCGCTGAATATTTATTTAGAAAATTCTACCCTACCTCAGATTGCGAACTGTTTAGGCGACTAGGATAACAAGTGCATTTTTCCAAGCTGTAGTTTATGTATGGGTACTAGATATGTACATATGACAATCCTAGATCTACAAAGCAAATTGTAGCAAATTAAGGCACTACCGCGCGATTGTAATGCGGTGGCATGAAATACCCCATGATCGTTTTTTCATCCTAACTAATACCATTTACCAATGAGTAAAATGCGGTAACAGCGATTTTGTCATTGGAAGTTCGTAGTAGGTTCTCTTTCGTAACCTTTTACATAATTTCCTAGCTAACTTTGTAAACAATTCTTAATAAATTCACATTTAAGTCAGCCCATCGAAAGCTAATCGAACTAATTGAGGTTTTTGCAATTATAAAAGTTGGTGTACACAATTTTCGAAAAGTTAGGTAAATAATTAAAATAGTTTAGGGTAAAGCGGAACTACAAAGTGTACGACCCAGTATTGAACTACAAACAACGTATTTTCCTGCATCTTGCCTCAAAGAGCTTCCGTTTAATCTAATTTCGTTGCCTTAAACTGCTATATTTAGATTGAAGTTTATCGAAATAATCAAACCACAAAAACCCTCTCCGTTCTTTTTAAAGCTCATTTTACAGAAAATCAGTACAACTGTTTTTTATTGGTACAACTATGGCGAATGATAGAGGTTCCCACGATAGCCTGTTCTACCATATCGTAATAACCCGGATTTATCCAGCCATGGACTGTCACTTCAGTAATATTCTTCTATGTTTTGTGGTGTGCGTCTTGATGTTGTAACACAAATTTAGGGACCTTTATGTTTTACGCCGACTCCGAATGGCTAATAATTTTTGTGAGAAGTTTTTTCATGGAAGGAATACACTCGGAGGTTTGTCATTGCCTGCCTAAGGGCGCCCACTAGGATATGAACCCGGGACCCACCGAATGAAGCGCACGGCACACACTAAACTACGGCGCCGCTATTTATTTATTTAGGCAATCAATGCACGTATTTTGCCCATTTTACGGCAGATGGGATGAAAGCGCCCTTTTGGTGGTAATGCATTCCCCAAAAGTTGCTTTTTGGTACAGATTTTGGCTCGGTGGTGTCATTGGTGCATATTGTGAATAATTTGGATTTTGTTTGTCTTCATATTTTTGTTTTGGTTTTTTGCAGGGCCACTTAATATTCCTTTCGCAAAATGCTTTTACTTGGAGAGGTTAAATATTTTAGTGAACAAATAAATAATTGTTTTTATTTCAAAATTAGTATATTTTTCGATAAGGACTTTTTGATATTGCAAATTATTCGACATGCTAAGTTTAAGCAAATTTTCAGAGGTTTCAAAAATACAGCAAAATGTTCGAATTTCTACAATAATTGGCATTCTTAGTTAATATTTATAGATCGATTTTCCTATACTTGCAAAAATTGGACCGAAATTATTTCATCATTTCATCTTCATAAAAACGTAAAACAATTATTACAGTTTGTGAGAAAGAACTGAAGGGTAGTTTTTACTTTATAAAGAATGAGAATATTCAGCATTCTAGCTTTCATTGATCCTTTTTAGATTCGTTTAGTGTAAGAACCAAAGCCCTGGACTAATAACAGTGAGAACAGTGTGTATCTATTTATACATTTAATCTATTTATATGTGTTTTTTCTTAGATATGTAGGCAAATTTGTTATATGTAAGGATTAATATAAATGCAAGTTATCACAAGCCTCTGGAGCCCATATCATCTGCATCAGCACCACCACCACCAACGTTAATGGCAACGGCAACCAGTATATATGATGTGTGTGGAAAGCGGAAGTGAAATGAATGCTCTGCCACCCCATGCACTCACTCCTGCCAAAAAAGTTGTCACGCGCATATGTTTAGAGGAATTAGTTTTCCCATTTCGCGCAAGTTGTACAGTTTTTCGCTTTTTATGGCAAATTCTATACAAACAAAGCGCACACTCGTAGAAGTAACAAGGAGTGTGCGGACGTATTTGGGGGAATATGGATACTAATTCATAACGCGCTTAGTTATATGCGGATGTGTGTGGGTGTGTGCGTGTGCGTGTTTTAAACACCATATCCGCCGAGTCATACATAACCTCCAACTGGAGCTTCCTATCAGCATCTAACGCGACATTAGCCAGCCAGCCCTGTACGCCTTTTGATGTACGAGCGGTTGCCTAAAAGCTTTGGTTCTATGCCGCTATGTGCTTTGTACTCTATGCTCGCTCTGCACTGGCACGTATCCCTCTATTTATTTGCTTTTTATTTTCATATCAGTTTTTTTTTTGCGTTGTTTTTCCATGCTTCTTAAAAAACGCAAAATTTTTAATATGCATACAATTTTTATGAGTGTATATAGGAATTTTATTGCTAAAGATTTTTCGGCATCAACATAGCGATAAGTTGAGTGCCACAAAGGCAAAAGTAGGCAATGGGATTGCGACTCGAGAAGGAGGAGGCATAATATTTGCTTTATAATGTTCTTTAGTATCGTAAAATAAAATGAAAATAATATTAAATATTATTATGGAACATGTGTGGGTTGGAGTGACCTGCATATGTCTACGGGAATATATGAACTGGGAGCGAGTAGGTTTCCAAAAGTGCGGAATTGAGAATGCGGGCGTTCGTTTACGGGCACCCTTCTAAAGGGCCAGTAGTGACTGGAAAGTTGCGTTTTAAACCAATATAGTGAAAATTTTAGTTATAGAAAATGTGCAATCATTTCTAATTTCTGTCAGTAGCCTCATAGTCTGGCATTTTACAAACTTTAGTTATACTTATTTTTTTCCTTAGTCTTTTTTGCGCACAGCATTGTAAGTATTCTTCATTAGGTTAGAAATTGGCAATGGGCGCCTGTGATTTCCTCGTTTGCTTTTCACACCATTTTCATTCTATGATTTTCTGAAACTTAGCTATAACGGAAAGTTTTCGAATGTAGATACAGAAATATTGTTTGTGAATTTCGAAAGAGCTCAGGAAGCTCACTCAAATTTTACCCATTGTACTAGTTTTGATCAAGTAGAGAGCATTACCAATGTGACACCCTATGTTAAGAAATAGCCGCTGGAATTGAATCGCGGAAATTTGAGTACAGCAGAGAATCGCTCCTGTCAATAAAGGGGCTTGAGCAAAAAACGCTTAGGACATGTATCTAAGTGAGCTTAGAGGATGAGAATTCGCAGTGCCCCTTTAAAATGATACTTCGAAACGTGTGTGAACCTTTGTAGCATGTGAACAGCAAATAGCAAGGGAACTTTGTAGTTCGAACTTATATAAAGATTACTAACTCCCTAATTAATTTACCAACTAACCTTTACTTAATCTTTTGCTAACGTCAAAAGCTTCTTCCGATTTTTTTTCAAATATTGGCTAGCGTTAAAAATCGGGTAGTGTTAAAAATCATTTCGGCACTCTGCCTGTCCTTGTAAAAGGGGGTTTAAGCATTATTGTAAATCTGGTTATAATGGATCAGCATAGCAGGGTCGTAGCCACGAAGAAGGCTATTGAAAGATCCCAGTTTAAATTTACATAAAAGTTGTGTATAGTTTAATGCACTCTTTTGCTGTAAAAAAAAAATCAAAACGCCTTAATTTAGTTTCAGATTAAGCTTAAATATTGTAAACATATGTATGTAGTAATAGGTATTTGGACAATAACTTTAAAATTGCTTTCATTTTTTGTTCTTTAGTGTGAAATATTTTATTTTGGTTTGTTGAAAATAAAAAAAATGAGTGGCATATGCACCACCCCTCCCCCCTCAGGAGCAGCTACTAACAGGGGGGTTTAGATTGAGTTCCTTGGGGAAGGAAAAACCGTTCAGATATAAGCAGCTAGTTGGTTTGGAATATCTAAGAAACTCGCCGATGCCCGCCAAACATAGATCGGAAGGGTAACCAAAGAAATTGTTGGCGAAAGCAACACCGTATTGTCATTGATAACACAGGACAATGGAATAGATAATGCTCGGCATTCTGCGACTGAAATCACATCCCACTGGCATGCACCCATATCAAGCAGTGGCCAGTGATTAACCCAATCACTTGCTTAAGGAGAGGAGGGACCACGTCGATGATATGACCAGAACTTGCCTTATCGTATTTAGGCCAGATCTGCCGCGAAGTCGGATACTATCTAGCTCGCTTTAAGCGATAGTTTGTTGTGTCGCTTTAAGAGGTATTGTCGTCGGATAAGGAGGTATCTACCTTTTCTTACCAACTCATCTACCACATAGCAATCGAACTGGTATACAGGATCATAACTAGTATTTCGTCTTAATCAGTCCTGCAAGAGGTAAATCGTTTTCAAAGGTAAGAACGGTGTCTGTATACTCGAAATTTGACTGATTGTCTTATTACCCTGAATAGGCATATATCGGGTATTCCGAGCTGAATCGAACACCACTTCGCTTTAGCCAAATTTGACATGTTATAAAGGCTCACTGGTTTTGCTTCATATATTTATAAAAATATTTTATAGTTTTACATATATTATTTGAAAGTTGATACGCTGTCAACAATTGACTAAACACAATACTCCTACTCTCGTTTTATATTTTCAAATATTTTTTAATTTATGTAGTAACTCAAACAGGAAATTTAAAATTTTCGAAAAAAAATAGATACCATTATTATCCCATTATCGAACTGGGCTAAAAAGTTGCGGAAAAAATGCTGGTATTTATTTTTAAAAAAATCAACATTTTTAAACACATAAAAAAAATTGAAATTTTATAGAAATACGAGTCTAAAAGTTAAGTTTAATATTCGAAAAGTTTCGAGGAAAATAAGACTTTAAAAGAACAATCCCAAATCGGCCCATTTTTTGCAAATTTATGGGATTTTAAAAAAATATGAACTTTTATTTTCAAAAATCGATATTACGAAAACAGCTGAACGAAGAAAAACAAAAATAAAGAAGTCCTCTCTCAATTGTTACTATAACATAAAATGTAATGATAAATGATGCGAACAGAAAATAAAAAAAAAATTATAAATTTTCTCTCCAACGTATGAAGGTCCTCGTGGAATCGCTCGTTCTGAAAGCTAGAGCTCATAAACGAGAGCTGCTAGAAGGCAAATGTCACAAGTCATTCAACACACAAAAGTGCAATTTTATTGGACAGAGTAATAATATTAACTAAAACACAATCAATAATAAATAACTGAAATGATAAAAAAGAATTGGCGCGTATATCTCCTTAACCGATATTTCTTAGAACTTACCCTTCAATTTATGGTGTCTATAGTTGATGTTATATTACAAACGCTGACTCCGAATAACTGTTGATTTTTTTCAGATGGTTTTTCGTGACGGAAAGCCACTCGGATTTTTGCTAATTCCATAACTTCGTCCTACATGCGCCGACCAGTAATTGGAACGCAAACTCCAGATTGGACTCGTCTACGACGGCCGTTATATTTTTAATGAAAGCGACTAATCACTTTGCTTACTAATCGTAATCCACATTTAACAGCTCCGCAAAAAATTGATCTTGAACATTAGCATAGTATTTAGTATACGAGCTGGGAATTTTTTGTTAAGCTCATTATCATTTTTTTTTCTTTTCCATATTCTTTTACAGTTGCATTTAAGATAGCACATATTATATCTAGCAATACTATATTGCATATGTTAATTATATGTTTTTTATCCATCGGCGTTAACCGCATAAAATGAAGGTACACGGTCAATTGGCGTTATATGAACGCGAAAGAGGTTGGCAGCGCCGCCTTACTCTACACATTTTGTTTTTGTTATCTTCGCTTTATATCCTCCTCCCTTTCTCATAACGAAATCCCTTGCCGGCCTAGCCAAGCACACATCTTCACATACATACATACACACACACCCACACACACCCACCCACACACACATACAGGCACCAGCATTCAGATGCTCTATTTGAAGTGTACTTTTCTATGCCAACGCCCGATCTTGTTGCCACAGCCACTGGTCGCACGCAGCAAATGAGATATTTTTATTGCTGTACATTACATATTTAACTTAAAAATAATAACCATAAAGAAAAGTTGTATAAAAGCAATAATGTTTGCCCTTCTTCGGATGATGCTTTGCTGCTGCTGCTGCTGCTGCTGCTGCTGGTATTGTTGTTGTTGCTGTTGTTGTTGTTGTTGCGACGCCATAGTTAGCACATTTGTTGTTATTCTTATTGCGGAAGATACTGCTGTTAGCGAAAGATTGAAACAAAAAGGTATCACACCGCCACTTTGCTCGACTCTCCTCCGCTCCAGTTAGTATTTATTATCAACAACAACAACAACGTAATATGTTGCACCATAAAAATTGTGTATTTTAATTTGATAACGGAACCAGCGCAGTGATGTTCAAGGGAAGGCAATGCGAACTGATACGACGGCCAGTTAATAATGCATCTCAGCGCGGGTTTGCATTTTTATGTCTTTACGTTCATGGGCTCATATTCCCATTTACTGGTCTACTTCGACAACTGCAGTAAAATGTAATATTTCTCTCAAGGTATTTACTGGCATATTTTATTGTAAAAAATATATACACCCATCTTTCATAGTTCCTAAATAATAAGAACTGTAAAATTCGGCGCAAGCTTCCTAATAAATCATTAAACTCGTTGCCTCTAAATTTTGCCATTTTTGTTAGTCTAACGATGCCGGTAGACTTGCGTTGGCGTAGGTTCCTATATTCCTGGGCATCTAGATTTAAATTTTCGTTTTATTGAAATCTACATTCATAATAATACGTTGTAATGCAATACGAGGGTTGCCTTTTATATTTTGCGCCTAATAATGAAAACACAGTCAAATATTTAGGGAAATAGTTTTATTGTTTTTCAAAATATTCTCCATCCAAGTCAATACACTTCTGCATTCGTTTGAACCAATTTTCATAGCACTTTTGCCATTCAGAAGAGGATACCTCTAAAACGAGCTATTTGAAGGCTTCTACAGCTCCCTCAGGCGTTGAAAAACGTTGACCTCGCTTTTTTTTTTTGATGTTCGGGAATAAAAAGAAATCATTAGGTGCCATATCAGGGCTGTAAGACGGATGATCCATCAATTCGACCTTTTGAGTCCTCAAAAACTCTATTGTGTGAATCGATACGTGAGAGCTCGCATTGTCTTGGTGAAGAATGATTTGTTTTCGGCGGTTGGTTTTCCTTAATTCTCCAAAAACTTTTGGCAAACAAATGGTTGTATACCAATCAGAATTAACCGTTTTAAGTTTATCTAGTGGAACAGTTGCGGCATGACCAGATTTTCCGAAATAACAGGCGACCATTTGCTTTGAGGTGCTTCTTGCGCGAACAACTTTTGTTGGATTAGGCTCGTCTTGGAACACCCATACAGTCGATTGCTGCTTTGTTTCCGGCTCATATGCACAGATCCAAGATTCGTCACCTGTTGCGATGTCATAGACGTGCTTTGATCCACCGCGGCTAAATTTCTTCAACATTTCTTTACACCAATCGACACGACCAAATGTTCATGCAATATTGAATGCATGCTGGTCCCACTAATGGCCAAGGATGTCTCTATCTCGCGATACATATGACACATGACGATCTTGTATTATGCTGTGCGTCAAGCATCGACTGTTTCTGGCACAACCACCGTTTTTGGACGACCTTCACGAAATTCGTCCTGCAAAGATTGGCGACCACGTAGGAACTCGTTGTACCATCATTTCACAGTGGCTAAGTGTAGTGATTCAATACCAAAAGTAGAAGTAAGTAGATTGATGCACTTCTGTCTCGATAATCCACGTCGAAAATCGTAGTAAATCATCGCACGAAAATGTTCACGAATTAATTCCATTTTTAGGCAATATGAATTTTTAAACTCACTATAAATAAACACAAATAAAACTCGTAAGTGAAAACACTATATGCAAGTTTATGCTAAAAAATACCAAACTTTATGATAAAAATATCTAATTACAGCTAATCACATGTAGTGTTGCGAAGGCGCAAAATAAAAAGGCAACCCTCGTACCAATGTGATAACGTATAGACTTTTAAGGAAATGTATTTTATTCCAGCGCTTTTGGGAATCCGATACATTTAGTTCTTCCCTCCTATAAGAAAAAATATAGATTTTTAAGTATTCTACTCTAGATCATGCCAGATATAATTGGTCGCGTGAAAAATATTGAGTTTCAGGATTTAATCTTAGTGTTTTCCCTTGCGATTTATTTATTGGCATTGATTGGAAACTGCCAACTTTTGAAATCAGATAATTTGAAATGTAAATATGCATCGAGATGTGTGGTACCTCGCGAAAACATCTCGAATACCTGCACAGATTCAAAAACAACTGCTGCAGCGTTTCGGCTTCGGACAATTCGGATTTCTACTTGTATACCATATCTGGATTTATTTGTAACTCATATTGAATACCGTTTTTTAAAGCATCGTGAAATACTTTCAAATTTCGTTCCATTTTTAAATCGTAAACTCAAATTCTATATGAAGAAGCCTGAGAGCAATTATTTGAAAAGTACTCTTCGAAGTAAAACTTTGGCGAATACAGCTTTTGGATAAAATATCCATAATTCTATTAAAACACTTTATGTCTGTAACGAAAATACTTTCCGTAAAGTTCATCAAATCTTGCTCATAACGGCTGCTCTACTAGTAACGATATCGACGAAAATTACACTGCGGAACAAAAATTAAGAAAAAAACCTGCGGTCATGATTTTGTTAATAGTTTTTATTAACATTAGTAGCAGGCTTACGAACTGTGTTTTTTTCTTTTTTTTGTTTGTCTCTAGTTCTTGAGATAAATGAAACTTAAGAAATTAATGAAAAAAAATTATATGACCCAGTTTCAGTTGTATTAATTTAATTATTCCTCAATAAGTTTTGTTATATAAATTATTAAAACAAGTAGTTCTTTGGTTTAAATATTTTATTTCCCTTGCAAGAGAGCAAGGGCAGCCGGTTAAGTCGGGGGAGTTAATACAAATAAACATTAATTCGACGACTTCGCCTAAATACCTGAAAACTCTAACAGTCTCTACCAGCCGCTGCACGTTATCGACCGCGTGACTTGTAAATGCAATTTGTAAATGGGCCAACAAAGTGGGTATACTAAATACCCCTGTTTTATATGTTTATGGTACAGTCGTGCAAGAAATGAACATTGGATTAGAAAGGACTGGCCGGTGAGAGAAAATATGGAGGTAGGAACAGCAAATGTGGTTCATGACCAACTGATAAGCCAAAAAAAATCATTCTTCCCCCACTTCACATCAAGCTAGGGCTAATGAAACAGTTCATAAAAGCCCTTGATAAGACAGGTGACTGTTTCGAATATGTGTGCAAAAAATTTCCAGTCCTTAGTATGGAAAAATTAAAAGCAGGAGCCTTCGATGGTCCTCAAATTCGTACCCTTCTAAAAGACACTGAATTCTTAAACCATATGTCACAAATTGAATCTGAAGCCTCGCTAAGCTTTCCTAATGTAGTCAAAAATTTTTTGGGAAATTATAAATATTAAATTACATTATTTACATAGTCATTTAGACAAATTCCCGGACAACCTAGGCGATTACAGTGAGGAAACAGGTGAACGGTTCCACCAGGACATAAAAATAATGGAAGAAAGATACCAAGGTCGATGGGACGACCACATGATGGCAGACTACTGCTGGAACTTAATACGGGATTGTCCTGAGCAACGACATCATAAGAGGTCCTACAGAAAAGGTTTTTTGTAATTTTTTTAAAATTAATTAATAAAAATAATATATTTTTTTTATTTTTTTATTATTTTTATACAGGCGCGCAATAAAAATATAATTTAAATCCATATTGGTATTTTTAATTAGGTTTTTTCGTGAAATATTTTAAAGTCTTTATCTGAAAAACTAGAGCCAATTTGACAAAACTGATATTATTTATCTGAAAAACTAGAGCCAATTTGACAAAACTGATATTATTTTCGTAATCAGCGTCCCCAAATTACCCTAAATCGACTTAAATATCTTCGACAATAAGCTCTTGCTCTGTAAATCAATCTCTATCAGTTATACAAAAGGCAGATATATAGCGAATCTGGTTTTTTCTTAAATGAGGCATACCACCGCCCATTTCCCCAAAATGATCTTGAACACACTAATACCGAAGTATCATTAATCTTCACCGAATAGTGGAGGGAATATAACAAATTCAAATTTTCACTTTCTTGAGAGCGTAGCAGAAATTATTGTAGCTTTATCTAAGACAACTTTAGCCAAATTTTAATAATCCGTACCCAATAATTGTTGCAAAGATGCATATAACGAATTCTAATATTCTCTTCCCAAGGGGTGTAGCTACGCTCATTTTTCAAAAATCATGTCAGCTGGATTTAAGGGAAAAATATACCCGAATATCATTTATTTAAATTAAATTTTCACCAAAAAGTTTTGAGGAGCGAAAAACCGCCAATTTTTTTTCAAATCGATATGTAGGGCACATTTAATCAAATATCATCCATCCACACTAAATAGTTGATATAACGAATTAAAATTTGTTCTTCCATGGAGCATGGCACCCTCTATTTTTACAAAATTACTGTAAATATCAGTGGCGTAGATAACTCAGGGCCCTGGGAGGCGATGTAAACTGTTCGATGAGGATACAAATTTTACAATCTAAAAATTCCTTCAAACAAGAATTTGGTCTCGTCAACGTCCATACAAATTCGTTTTTTTTATTATAACTTACAACTCAAAATAACGGAGGTTATTGAAAACAAATGCCCGATCTGTTACGAAAGAAAATAGAGTCTTCGCCGTTTTTTAGATATCTCGTCGATTACTTCGGAAACTGTGATTCCAATATCACGATGCATTGCCATTGAGAAATACAGAAAAATGTATTGAAGTAACTGAGTTTCAGTAGTTCCTAGTTGTAGAATATTTTTAAAAGTTATAAATTTCTTTCCCGAGACTTAATTTCCTACAATTTCATTGATTTCTCGACAGTGTGAATACGAATGTATTACCTCCTTTATCCATTCGAAATACTTTTCGCTAAGTATATATGATTATCCCTGACAGAACAGGTTTGTACAAAATTCTTGCCAACGCGACGCCGATTGCATAACTTTTGTTTTTGTTAGGCGCTAGCTGTTCTGTATCGAAGGAAGAACAGCGGAAGAGGAAAAAAAATACCAAATGCTCCGAATTTTCCACTCAATCGCGATAACAAAATAAAATATTTGGACAATCTCTTGCATTGCAAAGTTAACTATTTGGACTTCGCTTCGACATAAGCCCGGCTGGTATTATTTCAAGAACCTATTACATGTTTTTAAATAATTATAAGAGGTAGGATATTCTCTAAAACCTTGGTATTAATCAAGTTTGTAACGAAACTCGGATATAGTTTTACTTTTGTGGGTTTATATTGTTTGTATTTTTAAACAACCGCTCACAATATGAGGTGAGTTAAATTCGTAGGCGACAAAATACCCCAGAAGCAAAGTCTTCACTTTATAAGTTATTAGAGAACAGCAGCTAAGCAACTGCAATGCACGTCTCAACATCACATCACTAATTCTACTTCCATATGTTAACTTTACAAATATGATATATAAACTGCCATTCAAAACCACTTGGAAAATTTATTCCATCTTCGGGTCACATTAAAAAGATAATTTAATGTCTGAATTAGCTCTGTGACAATTGTGACATTTTGCCCATAAGAAATCGTTAAAGTAATGGCTTACATTTATGAATATAAATACGATATTTGGAGTTTTCACAGTACTCGTATGGTGTACAACTACAGCATCTTAAGAATGTTCTTTACTGGCATTGATAAAATTAAAAAATTGGCTCAGGAACAGAAAAGAATGGTTCTGCTTCCTTAAATAGTCATACTCACTTTGATTTGACTGAAGATTATCTCAATAGATTATTTTTATAAACTTAAAAAATATTGTTCATTCAAATATTACCAATTTGTGTTAATAAAGTTAAATAAACAATTTAAATGTTTTATAGGGAAGCTAAAACTAGTTCTATCTGAAATTCCAAAAATGCATAGATGGATATAGAGGCAAATTAACTACTAGATTTTTGTATACCAGTTCTTCAAAATATGGACTATAACCTTTGGATTAGAGTTAATGGATCATTGCAATGAAGTTATATTATAAAATTTAATATTTTTGGTTGAACTTCATTCTCCTGGTCATGAAGTTTTCTTTTGAAAATTTGGAATTCAAACTCCTTTAGCGGAGTGACTTTTCAACGTCGCATAACAAGGTCGCGTCACAAAGTCGCATCACGACGCTTTTGTAAGATAAAAAAAACATACATATCGCTGTTCATAAGTTAATGCGATTGCGTTCATATATAAAAATACATACATGCATATGTACATATGAAAATTAGAATCATTTTGGTACTAGGTCAAAGTATTTGCCTTGGACCGCTTCATAACAATTTTGTGACTAGCTAATTCCGGACCATTTGAGGACTACTTCGGGTTCTTTTCATGATCATTTCGTAGTTATTTTGAAATCAACTTTGGGGTTGTTTCAGGACGATTTTGGGACTAGTTCAAGTCTACTTTCGTACAATTAGCGGGCTAGTTATTTCGGGACCATTTCGAGATTATTTTATGACCATTTTAGGATCAGAGTTCAGTGTTGACTTGTTTCGCATGAAATCGGGTACGGTTTAGGACTAGTTCAGGACTGCTTTGAATTTAGTTCGAGACTGGTTCTTGACAAATCAGGAATAGTTAAAATCTATTTCGGAACTAGTTTTGTTATAGTACGGTACTAGTTTGAAACTAGTTCGGGATAGGTTTGGAATTAGTTCAGAATTTGTTTTTTTTTTTATTAATTCGAGAGTAGTTTGGAGCGGGTATTAATTAGTGTGGCTCTGAACTAGCTCCGAATCAGCAGGAACGAAAAATTATATATATATACATAAAATGGATATTTGTATAAGGAGTACCTTGTTAAATTGAAAAAAATAAACAACCTTGCTCAATAGATTGACAACAGTTAAATCTTTTGCTTCTATTTTTGCTCAGATACTTTTAGTACAGCTAGCACAATAAGCTACAGGCGGAAGAATACACTCGTGCCCGAACAAAGAAATTGAGCAATCAAACAAATACATAGTATTGTTGCAAGCCATGCTCTCCACTTGCAACAAAACAAAATAAGTTAGCGGAAGTTGCACAAAAAGCACATATGTTGCAACTGTCGGCAAGCATTGGACATATTTGATTGCTTGATTGGAGATAGAAGATGGTCAATAGCAGCTATCCGCTACCCGCTGGCTGTTCATTGACCGCTGGTTGAAGTTCAATCTATGGGTCGCCAGTTTTTGCGTAATAAAAACGTAAGCTTTCATTATGTGGAACATCTCGGGGGACCAGAGCATTATTGTATTTTCCTGATACGATAGCAGCGATAGAGCCTATAAAGAACAAGCCATCCACCAACTCAACCCACCCGTTTACCGTGGTGTCCCAAAGAGTCGCAGCACAAGCAGCAACAATAAGAGCGGTACACGAGCGGCGGTCACATCCCATAGCGACCTGCTGCTAGATGCCATCGGTGAAGTATAATGGCATTTTTATAGACAACTACACCAGCAAATTTGATGACATGTTATTAAAATCGCCTTGGCCTACTCCTCCAATAAAAGTTATCTTTCACTCATTTTTCGGCTATTTTGCTTTTCTGAGCCACCGCGGCGTATGAGCAACATACGAGAGGTAACCAATTGACGATGGGAGCAACTGCGATAACTTAAAAGTCAGCGATGGCAAGGGGTAATGTCTTTACCTAAAAATACACAGCAGCGGTGTATGCTGAGCGCTAGTTGCACAAAATGACACACAAAAACTCCGACAAATCCATCAGCCGCAAAAACGGTGACAGCTCCGGTGGTTTCGTAGCATTGGTTCAATTTTATGGCCGCTGCTTGCCGACTTCTTATTTAGGTCTCATGTTTTTTTTTTTGTTTTTTTGTAAGTCATATTTCGCATATTAGAAAGAAATTACATGAGCCCTGTGCCAACGTTCGTTCACCACTTTGCTCGTTACGTTCGCGTAATCGGCAAAATGTTACATTTTTATGATTTCAAAATTACATTCTATCACAATTTTATGAATGCGAATGCGCAAAGTTGCCCGAAGGGCGGTTGCTGGTGGGGTTGGCGGGTACTATCGTAAAATAAAATGCAAATTGTAAATTACAAATTTGCAATAAAAATGTTTAATAGAATGAAACATTTTGCTTTTATGTCATTTTGGGGCTAAACAAAAAATATAATATTTATCTGCTTTTATGATTACATTATGCCTCACATGTTAGCGTTCTTAGTATCAGGGTATTTGACTAGAGTATAGCGGTGCATCTAATATATGCTGATACGAGGGGCAGCTGATAAATTCGAAGCGCAAGATACAAAGAAAATGAAGTAACGTAGGCCTGATTATTTCTGGTAATCATTTTAGGCAAGTAATAAAGTAGTAAAATTCGTTCACATTCTCTGTAAATTTTATAATGCAACTCCAACTTTTTTACATAAAATTTCTTTGGTAAAAATTGCTTAATAATTATTCTCTAATGAAAGTCTCTTGCTGGCGGTTATAAATTTCCTCTAAACCATTCTGACACAACTGAAAAATAAACAATTCCAACTTAGTAAACGTCGTTGCTTAACACATCGTTCGAGCAAAAGCTATAAATATCCAAATGTTCAAGAAAAATCTTCTCAATTTATCCTTTGCTGATGTACCGTTCGCATGCATCCTCCAAAATTTAAGTCTTCGATTGGTAACAATTTTTCCCTTATTTTCGGATTTTTTTCGCTCTCTGTGCGACCTGTTCGGGGTTTGCCTGCACAGACTTAGCCTTCATGTTGAAATAACTGTCACCAATTTTGGTATCATTGAATATGAAAGTAAATAATCCTGAAAAACTGATTCATAAGGTATTCAATCACAACGCGACATTTCAAATGGCAATAATTTCCAGTTTTCATGAGCATGGTGGCGTAAACTGTGAAGGAAACAAATGAAAATGGGGGCATTATTATGCCCTTTATAAAAAAATAAAACCCTATAAAATATTAATTCTAAAATGAACAGCTTTGCTGGCATCTGCTTTAAATTCGGTAGGCAGAAGTACTTTTTGATTTCACTTTTTTGTATGAAAAATAATTGGTACTTTAAAATTAAATATTTTTCGCTACAACTAAATATAGAACAAAGTAAATTTTCTTTTATTCATGCAAGGTATAAAGCCTCCAGTAAATCCGGATACAATACTATCTTTCTGGTTTATATTGTACCATGAATGAGCCACGCAATTAGTTACAATATATCAGTAGCGAGACGATAAGTCATCGCTAAGCTTCTTTAGATCCCTAGCATATCAGCAGCGCCTCTTACATATTACACTTATAGTGTTTCACAAGAGCACGGAAGTATTACATACAACCTTAATAATCTAAGGAATTAGTACACTTTCCATAGTCGCTGTTAAGTACAAATGCTCACTACGTACCAACCTATTTACATATGTATGAGATTTTTTAACAACAATTCGGTATTAAATTAATAATTCCTTGCTAAACTGAAATATTCAAATTGCAGAATCATTATGTATATTGTCAAAGTTTCAGTGTTTTTACTTGCGAATTTATGCACATACAAAGTCACGCGTAACTTAAAGCCAAGCATAATGAAAATTAGGAGCATTTTTGATCTAAGGGGTATATAATATCTGCATATGAAATAAATGGGATCCTCTACAGATTCACAAGGCATCGTTACGTTCGCAAAAACTAGCATTTATTCACTCAGAAACAACATTCATTGGTGCTAGGAAAAAATAGTTTATTCTAAAGAAAAATTTACTTAAATAGCTCAAAAGCCATGGTTGCATTAAAATGGATAAACGATTTGAATCAGGTTGAGGAAAAACATTACCTTAAATGGCAATACTATTTTCTTTGTTTTTAAGAAAAATTTCCTTGTCAGTAGGGTTTTTTTATTAATGTTGAGGAAATTAAGAGATTTGTTTTACTTGTCTTGAGGAAATAAAAATTTTTCGATTTTGAAGAAATCATATATAAGAGTTTTTTCCAAAACGTAAACAATACATATACAGCCATAGTCAAATATTATTACACATTACTAAAATTTTTTGTTTTTTGGTAAGACTGCTTCGATTGTTGTTGTTGTTATTGTTGTTTTCAATATAAAGCAAATTTGTTGTTGTTGGATGCAATGGAAATGAACAAAAATTCAAAGAAAATAACGGAATATTTCTCACAAAACAACACATTTGTTTGATCCATATTGGCGTCAAAAGTTATAACACACATTTTATTCGTGTAAATATCATTAGTTTTTAGCTATCTTGTGTGTTAGTGTTAAGTAGGCGCATTTTACATGATTCTTGGAGAGGATTGCGCAAAATATTAATACTGTTAATTTAATCTACGAAAATGGTCAAAAGGAAGCATTTAAATATTGAAACACGATCCGAGATTGTGACCAAATTTAAAATGGGAACTTCGGCTTCGGATCTTGTGAAAATTTAGTAAAAAAGAAGGACCCTTGTGGGAGTTTAGAAGATAAAAAGAAAAGTGGACGAAAACCCGTTATAGGCCAAAGGGGAAAAACAAGATTAATGAGAGTCCTTATAGTAAATCCAACAATAAGCCCTATTCGCATTGCAGAAAATTCGGAGGAAGTAATTGGGAAGAAAGTTAGTGAAGCTACTTTAAGTCGCAAGATGAAGAGCATGGAAATCAAGACCTATATAATTCGCAAAGTGATCGACATAACTCCGAACAACGAAGCCAAACGCCTTGCCTTTGCTCCCGAGCATATTAATAAGCCCATAGAGTTCTGGTACAACGTTCTGTGGACTGACGTGTCTTCTTTTCAGTTCCAGGGGAATTTTGGAAGAAAGTATATGCATCTACCGTCAACTCTCAAAAGCAAAGCACGGCAGCCTCTAAACAGATTCGGTGGAGGATTTGTAATGTTTTGGTGATGCATATCATTCTATGTATTGGGAGAGCTCGTAGCAATTGAAGGAACTTTGAATCAATGTGGGTATATCGATGTGTTGAATGATTTCCTTCTGCAAATAGCCTATTTCCAAGTACCGACTGGATTCTGCAACAGGATACTGCTCCTTGCCATAAGGGATGGTTGGTAACGAAGTTTTTAAATGAGATAGATCAAGTTGTTCTTGCATGGTCCCAGATCTTAACATCATTGAAAATGTTTGGGGTTTCATGAAACAACAACGAACAATTGATAAAAATCGAAAACTAAATGACACTATTCAAGAAATTGAAAATATTTGGGCTAAACTACCTCTTTCTTTTATTCACACCTTGATTGAGTCTATCCCGGCCAGGTTCCAAGCAGTAATTGATGCCAAAGGGGGAGTAACAAAATATTGACTCATTAAAATTAAGAAAAAAAATTAAAAATTTATAGTTCTTAATATAAACCATATAATATGATATTTACACAAATAAAATGTGTGTTATAACTTCTGACGCCAATATGCATCAAACAAATGTGTTGTTTTTGTGAGAAATATTCCGTTATTTTCTTTAAATTTTTGTTCGTTTATTCTACATACTCCATTTCATCCAACAACAACAAATTTGCATTATATTGAAAACAACAAAAACAATAACAACAATCGAAGCAGTCTTACCAAAACACAAAAAATTTTAGTAATGTGTAATAACATTTGACTATGGCTGTATTTGTTTTGCATATAAAGGCATTAAGGTTTAGCAAATTCAAATACAAGTCGTCTGTTTAGATAACAATTCTTTTAAGTACCCGATGCGGTACCGACTGGTATTGGCAGAAGAACGTTGAGAGTACCGAATTAACTTCCATTAATATGAATACGATTTGTCCAAAATTGCTCAAGCGGTTACAATGCTTTTCAAGAAAAAACTATAACGCTATATAACGAAATACTCGTAGGGTATATAAGTTGATCATGTGGTATTCGCCTCATGGGGCATCACTTAGGGATATAGATATTATAATGGTTTGGTAGACATATTTCCAAATTATGCCAATCTGCTATTCTCTTCTACTCTACTATAATAAGGTTGTAGAAAATCGTGGCTATTCATAGAAAATATTTTAAAAATAACGACCAATGGGTATGCATAGAATGTAATACAACATATTTGGATCATTTGTTTCAGAATTTTTGTAAATTTGTTGCCTGTTTGAACTCACTAATCTCCAAAGTTACTGAATGGATTTCCAAGGAGCTTTCATAGATAAATGGACAGTAGTTTCGGGCATAAAATAGGATATATTTTATCATATTAAATGTGGGAAAGAATTTTTCGCAATGCCATAAAGGAATACCGGTGCTATTATTTTAAAGCGGAGAGGCTCGCGCTGGGTTTAGATAATTAAATAATAAAATAAAATAGTCTAACAAGAAGTCATATTCCGACCTAATTATTGTGGACAGTGCGGCATAGACAGCAAGTGTCAGGAATTATTTCCCTGCCCTTAGTTTTGTTTAACTATCTAACACTCTTTGTTTTGTTTTTCTCTTTATTCACTTATTTCTTTTACAACAAAAAGAAATTAAACTTTTGAATTTTAGTTTTATTTATATTTTATTTTTATTGTTTTGAAATGGTAAGCACAAGGCGAATTTATAGAAGGTGATGGCATAAGAGCAGCTGATTTGATTTTTTTTTTATTCATCTACATGTATTTTGCTTTTGCTTTTGCGTATGAGCTTTCAAAAGCCGTAAAAGCAAAAACAAAATGTATTTAAATTTTGACAACTCTTACGCAGAAACAAAAACAAAATACATATGTAGGAATTTTGTAGTTGTATTTATAACACCACCTTATATGAATTCGCTTTGGGTAAGCGCATACATACATACATATGTTTTAATAAAAATGCTTTGGTTTAACTAAGATCATATTGTTTACAATTTGCATATAAATATTTTATTTTAAAAGTTTCAATTTCAATTTTTTTTTTGTCAAATGATGACGACGCAACGCTGGTTTTGGTTTAAAAGCACTGACAAAATTCAAAGTTTTCTGAGGAAATTATTACTAATATTAAGTTAATTTATGCCTCAAATTGATAACACAATGTTTTCAGCATAAATCTAAATTAATGGAAAAGTTTTCATATTGAACTAATTTTTCCTATTATTAAGTAAAAAACAATAACTAAAAATAAGAAAATTGATTTCTTGTTTTAAAGAATACTTTTCTCTGAGTGTAGCCGGTGATTATTTCATGCTCTAATAGAATGAAACGAAAGTTTTGGGCATTTACGTTTATGGAACGTCGAATACCGCAAACGATGGAAGGATGTGTTGTATGAGCTTTAAAACGATAGTGACATAATACAGCGAATTAAGATTCAGCGAGGAATGGAAGAAATTACTCCAGACCTGAAAGTATTCAACGCGGTATACGATAGTGGTGGCATAGGAAGAGGAAAGCCTGCTCTACGCTCGAAAGATCAGGTGGAGAAGGGTTTAGCTTCACTCGGTGTATCTAATAGACGCCAGTTAGAAAAGCAAAAGAACGACTGGGACTGGTCTCCCAAGAACCAGCATTGTGCGAACCATTGCCTAGATATGGGTCGGTTGGAAAATGGGATTCCGAAATTATATTCTATCGGCAATGGTACATATCACCCGTTTTCAGTTATCTAATTAAAGTGTTGTAGAATAAATTAAAGCTCTACATCTCTAAAAATAAATCTTAAATCTTACCCAAGTCAACTTTCTACCTAGATTTCATACAGGGCAAATTAATGGGGTCGCACATTTTGACAAATTTTGACTACTTTACTTCTGTTTGTTTAATGCTTATTTAAAATGAAATTATTGCTCATTTTCTAACAAAAATTATATGTACATGAATCTAAATTTCAAACCTTGTAGAAAAATAGGAAAACTCAATAAAATCCCATCACATTTTCAATCTTTTTAATCAGAATTCTCACAAAATCCATAAATATGCAGTTGAATTTTAGACCAATAAAGTGCAAGTTGTAATTAGCTGAAAATATTTTTGCTAATAGTGTCATACAAAAAAAAAATTGTCGAACATTCTTTGTATGTTCGGTAATACCATCACCAAAAAAAAAACTCTCAAAAATCAAATCTATAGAATTTATTACTAAGGCTTTTACTGCCTAACGCTTGTCGGATAGACATGAGTTTCTAATGAAATTTTAGCATTAATTTTAAGATAGAAAATATTTGAGCAACACGAAGAAAAATGTTCTTAGTATTACTCTCATCTCTCTCAAAAGGCTTTCTAATTTCTAATATTACATTGAGTTCACTAGTGAAAGCGATTATTTTTGGTAGCAAGAAATTCAATGGCATTTCAATTGAATAATTCAGATTTCAGTATTATTGAAATTCAGTTGCTAGTTAAACATTCTAGCCCTTATAAATTTGCCGTTTAATGTGTGAACAATGCAAGAATCTGTTACAAAGAATATTTCCACAGCACGATCGTGATTGAAAGATAAACAAAGTAACTAGTTTTTTGGTTGGTTGATTTAAATCTTTAGCAGAGTATCTGCAATAGGGTGTCAAATAAGTAACAGGACTTCAATATTTCGACAACTATTGAGTGTCGAACAATCAAAAAGATTGATTGACTACCAATAATTATCATCGAAAGTATTTAAATTTTTTGGCCATCGGTGTAAAATTGTTTTTTGGTTACTGGTATATTTTTTTCTTTATTGAAATGTTTAAATTCCGTGGCATCATATACTTCAATGAATTGTATACAAACGTGAGAGACAGGCTTACTTAATATTTTTAAAGCTACGCTTTCGAGGTTGTTGGCTACACAAGTTAATGAATTAAACCTGGTTTATGGGCGCCGATACTAAACTACCTAACTACTAAAACTACTAAAATACCTTTAACGATACTTTAGTTTTATTTCAGATCGATTGACATCTTCCTCAAGCCACGCAGTGTCTCTCAGAAATGAATGTGTTCTTTGAAAAAACGTCATCTAATAGCATTTCCTCTCCATTTCATAAGACTTTGCGAAGCTTGGAAGTTAGTTTGTCATCAGAGAGTCAAACGGCAAGCGCGTATTTAAAAAAAATTTTATGACTAGTTAAAGAAACTTGTTTGCCATTGGCATCTACGCGGTGTGCCATTTGGGCTTTGCAAAACCCAATTTTTTTATGATGATCATCCTACTGCACTTATGCAGGTGTTTATATAAATTAAGCCAGCATTTCAGTGGTCAGGCGGTATCCAAAATAATATTCCAGAATATGTACAATGTTTGCGTCAGTATGAAGTACAACACGCATTTCGTATCTATTTTTTATACTCATACATGGAGAATTTTTAAAATTAAAATTCTATTCAAAATGTGTCTTTACGAAAGCGTTTCTAAAGCTTTTTCATAACTTTTTTAACTCGTGTACTTTCTTCAATTTGAACAGATTTTTTTTTTTTTGGAAAAAAGTTTTCATAAATTTGTATATATGGGAGATATCTCAATTTCACTTATGTTATTAATTAATTTACGTTTAATTTCTAAAAGAGTTTGGAAGCCTTAAATATATATTTTTTTAGACTAAACCTTCCTAAACCTCTTTGGGTTCACACCTGTATTTATGTTTCATTAATTTTTTAGTTTTAATTGAGTTAAATTTTTTTAAACTTGTACCTACCCCTCGAAAAATATTTGACAAACAAATCTTTCTTAAACCTTTCTCTTTTGACGTCAGCACTGTAGAATTTCTGTTACCTTACTAATTAAAATAAATCATCAATCGAAAAATATGTGTTCGAATATATGGTTTCCTTTCATAATAACAGATTTAATATAGCTTATAAATATAATGAAAGTATTATTTTGGACCTACCTCCTTTAAATCCCATACTATGCTACGTTTGATACCCATATCGCAGTTTTGATAAAGTTCAAATAATTTTAATTGAAACACATTTCCGAAATTAAACGTTGTCAAAGCTTTTATTTTGACATTTACATTGTAAAATTTCAACTATCGCAATAATTTACCTTAATTGATGTTTAAACAGGTGGCAACCTTGTTTCAAAATATTTTGAAAATGAAGCTTTTGTTTTATACGCATTTTGCAATATTTGACTTCAATGCTTATTTTAACTGAGGTTAAGCTTTTAAAAACGGGGCATTCCATTTAAAACTGTTTATAAGGAAACCCATACAACGGACTATATAAGATCCTAGTCTTAACCAAATACGTCTAGTCGTCATTTATCGATATTTGATTTAACGCCAAGTGTTAAATTATAATTGAATTTAAATGAAAAACGTAATGTGCGCCTACAGCGCTACCTGTTGAGAATTTTTGGGCATTTGTTGCCTCCTAAAACTTAAGCGTAGCAATTACGAGCAAACCCTTGGCTACACTTAGTCCTGCCATAAGTTCCGTTACAAATTCAGGCCGTCATATAAATGAAATTATAATACATTTTTTAATAAAGTATATTTTATTTTATAATGCATATATTAAAATGAGCGATGTACAAAATTGAATTCTTTTCCTTTCTTACATATCCTCAAACGATTGGAATAACATTTTTTGCGTAATTGAAAGTTTTTACTTAGATTTTGAATGTTTTGTTTACTAAAAACTTCTTCAACAGTGAAAAGTTGCTGATCTATCAAAAAGGATTATCTTATGGCCATTGACCACGTGCCACTGAAGAAGCCGCTTGCATCTGTTGAGCCTAATTTGCTTCAAGCGCGTTGTCAGAAGATGACCAGTCGACCGACGGTAAGCTTTCATATGGTGTTCATATCGAATAAGTATCGAGTTGATCTGGTCGATATATCAACTTCCCTTGACATAATTTTCTGTTTTTTAAGGGGATTTCTGCGAATGCGTTCGCGAACAGTTTTTATTGAATTGGTTCGAACCATGCGAGGACGACCACTTTTCTTTCTATCACCAACTTTAGACGTTTGGGAAAAACGTTCAATAGTCCGGTAAACAAACTTATGTTAAGCAATCACTGCAATATGATTCTCTTTAGCTTCCCACTCCAATGTTAGTAAGCGAAAGCAAACACTGAACTTATTATTATATATGAGTAGACACTGCATACAAATTGTAATAAAAAATAACGGCACTTTTTTCTGTGAATCTTTCCTCGCTGTATGCATTGTAAACTTTGTAACAGAAATAAAAATAGTTGGGATAATGGTTATTGTTAACCAACCAAATTGTTCTATTGATATAATGTTACCCCTAAAGAAAGAAATTATTTCTCATTATTATCAGTTATCGTGGAACAATTACGGCCTTTATTCTTTATATATCTGATAAAGCAAAATAGAATACATGCCGGCGATTGGATAAAGCAAAGGGGAATAAGTTTTAAAAGAAAAATTATAAAGTTAGAAAGCATCTTTAAATAATGGAAAATGTTTTTTATTTTTATTTTAACAATGGTGATAAGATTGATAATAAAACATATAATGTATTCTCTATGAGTCTCAAGAACAATGATGACAGTACAAGTGAAAAACATTTTTTGACTGATTTTAATGAGAACTGAAAGAATGGCCCATATAAAAATATAAATAAATTCGTGTGGATATTTTTTTGGTTTATACCTCCTGCCGCATACTTTTGCTTATAAACTTTTCATTACTTTCTATAAAAGGCATATTTTTTATCGGTATAGCAAATGGAACCCTAAGGCTTCTTGCGTGACGGCAACTCTGTTCTCATATGCAAAACTACTCGCACTTCATTATAGAATACGCTACCAATGACATGCTTAGAAACCGAAAGCCTTGCATGCAATCTACATCGTCCGCATGAAAGCCTGCATTTGTATTCTATTCGGTGGCATTCGTGCACAAATAGTGTGTGCAATATGCCCGCACACACACACACACACACACACACACACATGCACACACTAGCAATAAGCAATACGACAAACCACAAAGCATAAGTTTTAGGGTTGGGGGGCGTTCTTCGTGTGTTTTGAAAAGTTCTGCATACATTTAGGTCTAATCAGTTTTGTGTTCGTTAACGAATGTTGCCAACAGCCAACAGCGACGACGAGCACTAGAAACCGTACGAGAACGAATACGTCGTGTGCGAGCTTTGCCGACGGAAATGAATCCTTTTTTAGTAAGCAACAATAGCAATAACAGCAACAACGCCCGTAGTCAACCACACAACCTATTCATTGACACACACACACACACTCCCTTGCATTGCCGCACTCATCTATCCATCTATCCACACACACACACACACACACCCAGCTCAAATGGGTAGGTCCTTCGTGCAAATGTGGAGGTGCTTACGGCATTGTTGTTAGTGTTCGCCTCTCTCGGCACGTGGGTCGACAGCGCGGTCGCTCGGCTCGGTCAGAGGGCCACGTTGTGTGCGCCCGCCCTCCATTTGGCATGTAATGTGTCGATTTTATAGCTCTGTTGGCTGTTGAGGGGGGTTTTTAGTGTGCGGGACATGCAAAAGGGGATGTCCTAGATTTGTTTTAAGCTTTTGCGATAGTGTGATTGGCTTTCACTGTGCACACGTAGCAATGCGTTGGGCATTTTGTTGTTGCCTATGATTTGTGTCCAACAGCCAATCGGAGGCTTGCATTTATTAACTACAGTTGAACAAAATGTTATCGCTCGTAAATTCTGACTCAACATATCAACTAAGAGCTTTAGAACTAGAGGTAATTAATCGATATGTAAATGGAAGTAGTATGAGTGAAATTATGTAAGACATAAACTCGAGCACGTACGTACATATATGAGTGTTACTTGATTTAATTATCCTGGATAGCTGAAGTTATATTTTTATGACATTCGGTAAAAGCGTTTAAGCACAGGTATTATAAATTAAAGACGTAACTATTTCAGGCATACCTCTATCGGGGGACCATAATTCCAGAGTCCTAATGTTGTTTAAATCGCTTTCTAAGAAATTGGAATAGCCGAAAACCTCTCAGCGGGACATTGACAGCTTTCCACTTATACTAGATGTCCAGTTCTCTGTTGATGAAAAAAGAATTTTACCGTTACTGTAGATTTTCTTGACGAGGATTTATTTATTGGGAGCTGCAAATTCATTTTAAAATTTTTGATAGATGAAATTTCCTTGTAATTTCATGAGCGCATTTTTGTATGCATTTTTTATTTCTCTGAATAGCAATAAGTTTACCATCTAGTTAATTTTCTGAACGGTTCCAAACTTGTGTGAAACTGTATGAAACAGTATGAAACTTCTTCTTAATGGAGTATTTTAGGTTAACCCTTAAACCATCCATCCCTATGAAGGATCTATATATGTATGTGCGCTGAGAGCTGAGGTACATGTATACCATATCTAATAAGTTTGCATATAATTCCCATGTACTCGTAAACAAAAGTATCATAACTTTTGTTTATATTTATGAACGATTTTTAATATACCTCTTTAGAATGAGTTTACCACGCAACAAGTCGAACAAATTCTTTTTGCACGATATTTGCCGTATGTGACGACGATCCACCATATTTAAAACAATAATAATCACCACAAAATGAATTGCGACAACAAGGACTGGCACTAGAGATGAATCGATATGAGTAAATAACAGATACTCTATACTTTTCGATCCATACCAAGTAATTTTTCTTTAAAACCAAAAAAATCTTTAAAGGTCACCCAAAGTTTTCCAATCATTTTATATGGTGGAATAACCGTTATTCGTAGAAATGGCATAGAATCGTTGAAAATCAATATTTTTCTCTCTGTTGTCTCTTCAGGAGACTTCAAAGAATAATACCCAATTTTTAGTTTAATAGTTTTAATAGTCAAGCCAATTCTGAGTATCAACTTCTGGGAAATTTTTCTCCCTTTCCTCATACTAAGCTATTGAGAGCAGGGAATAAATTCGTTGGGAGCTTATATGTGTTAATAAACTTTTTTTATGAGTCCACTTTTAAGTTTTTTTTTTTTGAGTATGGGCCAACTCTGTGAACCCTTTTCGCCTTATGTTGTTGACTTAAAAGATAAAATGATTAGAATATGACATATGCAAGGTACCTTTTTTTCCAGATCGCATAGTCAGATTTGAATAAGGAATGATGGTATATTTCATTATTTTGAAAATTTGTAAAAGTCCTGGTTGGATTTATTTTCTTTAATTTAATATTTTTTTACTTTTACTTTACTCAAGAAAATATTATCTTAAACCGCAAAGAGACCATAGAATTATTAACGATAACTTAAAAACTAAAACTTATATCACACGAATAATGTCGGACGCATAGGTATTAGATGCAAAATTTTTCAGGTATCAAAACTTTGTTTCGATCCTACTTCCAAGTAAAAGTAAAAGTATCATATCGTTTCATCGCTAGGTAGCACTACTGATTCAGGACGAGTGGTTCGTTGTAGCCGGCATTTGTTTTAACCCTTCTTTCGATAAAAACTGCAAGACACCAAATTATTGGCGAAAAATGCTTTGAAACCGAGCCGCGAATATTACATTACGCTATCATTTCGTTTGTTAAAATACTAATTATATCAGTGCGAACAATTTTAAATCAGTATATACGAATTCGTCACCACCATGACCCTTGTTGTCCTTTCGAAAAACGATAACGCTTGGTAAAAGAGATATGATTAATAAAAAGTTTACCTAAATAGTAAAAGGTATTACAGAAATTATTTGAAATTAAACAAAAAATATAAAAGAAGAAATGGTATGTTTGCTGTTATGGGACTAACAATTTATTTGCGGACTTAATAAATGCCTCTTCCATCTGTTTTTTTTTTCAAATTTTTCTTGAGTCTACACGCACGACCTGGATTTTGTGATGGGCAAGTTCAGGCTCATCGTCGTTTTCGGTAGATAGAATATTGATGTTTTGTTTTGAGATTGCTACTACTACGAGATTATAGGATAATGTAATGAGCTTCACATAGTCTATTTCTGTTAGTTTGTTGGTTTGCAGTATATGAACGTGACCCTCCCTATGCACTCCTCGATACTTAATGTTTCCATGTATCAAACCGCCTTTTGTTGATTTGACGAGTTGAATGCCACGATCACCACCGGACTACTCATTGCCGCTGGTTTACCTTCTTATCAACGGTTGGCAGTACTGCTGTTTTGGTCATTTTCAGCTAATTCGCGTACTTGGTTCTTTAATAGATTGATTGATTGGAAGAATGAGGGGCACCCTGTGCAGGTAGGGAATTGGCGACATTAGAAGACATTCCATGGCGGTCTGGAGTGCTGCGCTCCGACAGAGCTGAAGCTTCGTCCCACTAGTTCTCGGCGCCCGCTTTGGTGCAGCATAGTCTAGAACTGGTCGGCCAATCGCTTTGTCTGTTGCCAAAAGGTTTATTTATTTTTGCTCCAAGTGCTGGTGGCTAGCGACTTGAGCATCCTATTGCGGTTCTGCACTTTAGCGACAGAGAAGTAGAGCAAGCGGTCACAAGTAACGTCTAAAATTGTCGGTATATCGACCTAGACCTACAGGTGCCCTCTTTCGTACTTGTGGTAATGAGGATGGTCGAAAGTAGTTTCGATAAATGGAAAAACCCCAATAAAGAGGAAGAGGCTAAAATTTGTGGTATCGCATTTTAACTGATGGTTGTCGTACACTCAAATAATTCGCACACCACCTCTTGAGCCCTGATGGGAGGATTTATCGTCTTCACTACTGGGGGAATGAGGCAAGCGGCAAATTGGGCACCGTAATTTAGCAAGATCAATGGCCCCGATCTGCTTATTTTGAATCTCACATGTAATGTATCTAACTAGAATGTATTGAGATTTGGCGCTTTTGACTTTATGATTTATGACACATTATCACCCCTTGGGAATCACCAAAATACTTAAAAAAAAAAAAATCCGTCAAACCATATCGACCGAAAATAAAAATTAGACTTTAAAAATATCCAATACTTATTCCAAAATTTTTGTATTGTAGTAAGATTTTTACGAAGTTGAGGTTAAATGGGCTTAGAAATTATTTCTAACATAATTAGATATTTCATAATGTTCAGCGTTTGACCGAATTGTACCGAATGAGAAGCCAAAAACAGTTCAACGCTGTTACTTAAAAATCTGGTAGAAAAAATCCTGGTGCAAAATTGTGATGGCTAAAACATCAGCCCTAGCTCTGCCGCTTTAACTTTTGTTTTTTTTCCTTTTCAGTTTTTATTTATTTATATTTCCAATTTGCCTGAGATTTTATAGTGATTCGTAGTAGCTGTAGTTGTAGTCGTAAAATATAGAACACATCGATACAGTATAAAAACTAGTAGAAACAAATTATAAAGTATCTCCTAATATCCATTTCAATCAAACTTTTTTCCACTTTTTATACACCTCTAGTTTTATTTCGCGCCTAACAAAGCTCCACATGTGCTTACCAAAAATTGCAATTTAAATTTTACAAGTTTTAACAGAGAATGAAGCTTAATTTTTGAGGCTACCGGATGTGCGCCGTGTATTTCATAAAAAGAGTAGTAGAGTAGTAGATATTTAGGCCTTAGGCAATTGGAAATTTGGCATTGTCTTTCAGTACCATGGATATGATGATTGCCTTGTGCTTTTTCTCAAAAAGCAGGCACTAAAACACTCGGCTCAAAGAGTAAATATCTTTCATCCTGAGATATTTGGGATACTCGAACGAGCGAGAATAAAAATAGTTTTAAATGTAACTTTATGTGAGCACTAAAAAAATAATTGTATAGAATTAAAACAAGTCAGAATTCTTATTAGCGACTGCCACTTTGAAAATTAAATCAACTGTCTTAGCATTCGTCTTCAAGTGCCATTGCTGTCCTTGAGTCATTTCTTGGAAGTTTCTTTATTTGTGGGGCTTTAGCAGCGGCCACTTTACTCCTGCCACTCGACAACTTTGCAACTTGCGACCCACATTAAAAAACAAGTGGAGACAAAAGCATTCGGCTTCATACATGTTTACAGCATGTGTGTATGTACATATGTGATGGATTCAAAAGCGTACATTGTGACATCTACACACACACACGTACATACATGCCTATGTACATGTGTGATGTGAGTAATGGAAGTTGAAATAAAATACGAGCTGCTGGATGGGTGTACTCGTACACGCATGTGTAACAACTTTGGCACAAACTTTCATCAAGAATCCCCTTTGCACTCTTCGAATTTCACCGAAAATCAAGTGCAGGAGAAGCTTAACATTTTTAGAGCAAAGAAAAGTTTTTGTAAGAATTCTTTTTGTAGTCAAGGAGATGATTGTGCGTGTGTTATGCAAGCGGTTTGATACTAATTTTACATTATGTGAGCAACATTTGTGGTTTTAATTTCTACCTCCTGACCTATCAAAAATGCTGCTTGTGCCAACGGGTAATTTAAACGCTGAGTTTCTTGTGGTAGTAAAATGAGAAGGGACTTTTTGAGGTTCTTAAATTCGAGCACTAACATTTGTTATGAGAGTATGTGGAGAAGAATGCGTATGTATTTAAGACTTTTATATTTTTATTTAAGCAAGCAATACCCTGCGGTAAATATCAGCTATTCATAGCTGGCGTAGAAGCCTAGAACCAGCTTGCTATGAGATCGTACTGGTTCTCGATCTATCCCATTGCAATTTTTTCTACTGACGCTAAACCCCAGAATCGTAAGACAAATTTGATTTACTACACTATTTAGGTATCTTATTTAAAAAATATAAGTTCCGAATACAGAGTTAAAATGGCGATATTCTTAGGTCTCCTCTTCTTATCATTTGGAGCTCTAACCGTCTTGGCAATTATGGTCGATACCAATACAGCTCGCCTGTCGGTCGTTTGCTTTGCTAAGCCAAATCTTCCCCCAACTGATCTTTCCAACCTTGTAAAGGCCTGCCTCTCTTCTTCTGCTACAACCAGCGAGTACCTCTTTAAATACTTTCAGGGCTTGAGCATTTTCTTCCATACGTACTACATGACGTAGCCAACGTAGCCGCTGTATGTTAATTCGCTGAACTATGACACTGTCGTTATAAAGCTCATAGTTCCATCGTCTACGGTTTTCGCCATCCCAAAAACGTAAGGGTCCAAAAAATGTAAGGGTCCAAAAAATGTACGGAGAATCTTTCTCTCGAACACTCCAAGGGCCATCTCATCTAATGTTGAGAACGTCCATGCTTCTGCGCCATACAATAGCAGGGGCACGATGAGAGATTTATAGAGTGTGGTTTTCGTTCGTCGAGAGAGAGTTTTATTGTTCATTTGCTTACTCAGTCCAAAGTAGCACTTGTTGGCAAAAGAGATACTTCATTGAATCCCGAGGTTGACATTCTTGTAGGTGTTAATGCTGGTTCCTAGATAAACAAAGTCCTTCAGATTTTCGAAATTGTACTTGTCAACAGAGACGCGAGAGCCAACGCTCAAGCCAATGGGTCCCTGAATCCAGCCGCCAATGTACCGAAATATACCGAAACCTTGATGCAATAATGAAACGTGACGTACTTTTGCAACTTTTCACTAAAAATTAGCCATATAGAACTCCCTCCACATTCCTCCTCTGAAAAACTACTCTTTATTTAGTGCAAATTATTAGCAATTCTACAAATACTCTAAGCAAAGTTCGAGAAGCTTTGTTGTAAAATCTTGGATTTTAATAGTGAAATTGGGCAATTTTGAGAACCTTTCACAAAAAACTAGCCTCGTTCACAAGCCCAACTGTAGGTATTAATGAAATAGATGAAAAATAAGACCATTAGCATAATTCTTTCATAGACAATTTCATTGTATTTACTCTGCTGCGTGGGTGTATTGCTACAATTTCGATCGCGTATGATCCATACGTAGGTAATAATAATATATTGGAAGGAACACGATATCCAAGGGGTTTTAGCTGTCGGTAAGTGGGCACGCGTTTGTAAGTTCGTTTAATACAGTTATATTGGAACCCCTAAATAAAGTTTTCAGCAAGTCCTTGTTATAGAACTGGAAGCCGACATAATCCGAATAAATATAAATATATAAATACATATATTGATAAAAAATTGTATGCCAAGGAAATGGCTTTACAAATATTTATTTCATGTTTAACTTAGTTATTAAAGTCTTTTTTCAAAATCTAATTTTCAACTCTATTCCAGTGCATGAATATTCAAGGATTTTTTATTTCCCTTGTAATAAGAATGTAGGCAAATTAATACCTTTCGAAAACACGGTCTCTTTAATCCATCTTTCTCGACACGTTCCGAAATAAATCATTGAGCTTTGGGCGCAACAAATGAAGTTGTCGCAGTGTACAACACCTTTAGTTATATTACATCATGCACGAAACAATGCATTTTTGTTCACAATGGAGTAGGTAATCCCTTCAGATATTAATTGTCCTTACAACGATCCGACTGTAGTTCAATTAAAATGCTCTAATTCTACCAACAACTTGCAGTCGCAGAAAAATTTTAATTTGCCTCTTGCCATCCCAACACCTACAATTTTAAAAACTATAATCTAAAGAGTGATGAGTAAAACCGACGTATTCAAATATTAACAAAGAAAACTATGCGCCAACAAAAATAAAGCAGCAAATGAAAAGCTAAAATCTAGATACACCAAAAGGGATGAAGATGACGAACAATTGTGCGGTTCTACTTTGAAACAAGCAAATTCGGTTAACTTTCCCATTCTGCAACGCCGCGCTGTCCCTCTGCAGTGTCGCTGGGCTTGTCGGTGCCTGTCGTGCTATTCCTCAAACGTTTCAATTTTTCTTTTATCATTACTCTACCATCCAGCGCCTACTCCCACCGCCTTTTCAGCGCTAACGCCGAGTTATTTCACTGTTGCGCAGCACATGTGAAGCTTTTTGTTGCCGAGAGGCAAATTAAAATTTTTCTTATACGTTCTCCTCTTCGTAGATTCTTATGTTAAGTTTGTTGTTATTGGAGACGGCTTTGTTGTTGGCGTTTTTTAAGAAAACTTTCTAATAATGTTGTACACAATTTAAATAGAATTTGTTGCTTCCTCGAGCAGTTTTTTGGCCTTCCACGCTGCCAGTTCCCAGCTTGCCGCTTCCCGTAGTTGAGTTGAGTAAATGCGGCAAACTTTGTTATTCTTCTGCGGCATAAAAGTAGCGTTCCCTACCGCCTAAGAACCACAACTCTCAGAGGCAGGGCCAGTTATAGCTGCATAGTACCTACATGGTAACGGTGGTTACTCATTACTTTAAAAGAAAAAAAGTACGAAAACATTTTCCACTAACACATTTACAAATTTACATCCATGTACATATACGGAATACGTATGTGGCAAATCCGGTATATGAAAATGTGCATAGGATAATTGTGTTCGTACGTATCCACAAATATTTATATACTTACATATGTGTATGTATATGTGTGGGGCATTCCAAACCCAATAAGCAAATTCCATTCACTGTAAGCTTACGATAAGTCAGGTAGCGAAGATAATCATTCGTTCAAAACAAAGCTCGAATATATCATTCTAATCCTTATCCCATATGCTATTCAAATCTGACTCCCTTTTATTTAGAAGATTTTTTCCGTTTTTTATTCGTATTTTGTGATTCTTGGCTTTTCGATCACAAATAATCGATATTCCCGGATATTATTTTTCGATAAAATTTTATCGATACTCTTAAATTGTTAATTTATCGATCATAATTGATTGACATTTTGTGGTTTTTATTTTTTTTTTGACCAAAAATAATCGTTATTTTTGGATTCAAATTTTTCCGATAATATGTGCATTGCTGGCGTTAATGCTGCATTGCTGGCGTTCATGCTGGTTCGAAAATAAACAAAGTTCTTCATGTTGCAAATGTGCTGACTGTTTATTTGATAGTATGAATTACTCCGTTTTGCCTTCGTTTGAGTGTCACGTTTGATCAGCACCTACCCGGTATTTCACCGTACCAAAACGGTTTCCGTCATCCACATTGCATCATCATTTATCTTGAAGCTAAGGCTCAAAATTCTCGAATTCATTTGCATCAGTTAAGGGATGGTGGGGATGGTGTGGGAGAAACCCCATAACTTTCTTAACCCGAACTCTCCGAACTAAGCACCAACTCCGAGGATTGATTCGATGGGTATCCACTGCCAGAAGGAGCCAATTTATTTAGCTTTTCCATTTCATTTACATATTTCAACACAATTTCACTACCGCGTCGAACACTTCTTTATTATTTATAAGGCACTATTTTTATACTTTCACTTACTAAATTTAATATTAATTGCGAATTCTGGGAGATAGCCACGTAGAGCTATACGTATGCAGTTTTTTTTTTATTTAAAAAGCTGTCAAATTGCTCATCACGATATAAGTCCAACTCACCTCACTTGCCAAAGCTGTCATATGTTTTTGAAAACATAACAAAGCATTTAGCAATTTTGTACTTACATACAACCATGGCGAATCCATACAAGGTGGTGTTATAAATACAACTACGAAATTCCTATGTATTTTGTTTTTGTTTCTGGGTAAGAGTTGTCAAATTTTACATACATTTTGTTATTGCTTTTACGGCTTTTGAAAGCTCATACGCAAAGGAATTTTGTTTGTAGGTGAATAAAAAAAATCAAATCAGCTGCTCTTATGCCATCACCTTCTATAAATTCGCCTTGCATACAACGTTAGGAAAATATTAAATAATATGCCAGTTTACTAAAATGCATATTGGCAAGTGACGGATAGGACATTTTTTTCACACTTTAAGTCATTGTTTTTTAATTAGTAATTTAACAGGTTTCAAAATGTTGAAGTTGAAGTCAAATGTCAGACAAATTTTATATTTTGCTCATAACGGTTTGTACAGTTGAATATTAATATCCATTTCATATTCTTATTTCATTATTATACTTGCAATATTAAAAAAAAAAATCGTTTAGCTTGTCGTGAGTGGAACGAGTAATATTGAAGTCGCATAATTCGTGAGTAAAATGTACGTCACTGGTTTGATATGAATGCGTATTATATTGTTAACAAAAGAACCTTATTTAATCAAAAAGAAGCTTTAAAAACTCTTTTAACAACAAGCTAGTTCCAGATAGTTCCACTATAACTTGATCCTGAAAAGTGAAAGTTTATTCCTAAAATCGATTTCTAAAAAGTTATTAAACCTGCCCCTCTGTTGGCGCCGATTTAAAGACAGCCATCGTAATTTAATTTCTTGACCTGCGGTGTCATCTTCCCTGGAATGACCCACATGTAGCATCTATAATGAGATATGTATGAGATTGAAGGAATGTTAAAAAATAAAATAAAGTTGCCTATAAGCAAAAAACAGTATTGTATATTTATTTTCGTTGTTGCTATGCGCAAGCGTTGGCAAAACTTGAACGGAACTAAACATAAAGTGGTGCCACTCACGCATGCCGCGGGTGGCGGAGCACACCTACATACATCCAACTCGTATACCATACATTTTATTTACATACACACATACACACACATACATGCATATAAATTAACGAAGGAGCCAAGTTGCGCTAGCAAAACAAAAATTAATTTCGGTAATATCCTTCTGCTCACTCGCTCTCTAACAAACGCACACACTCGTATAAACATATGTATATATAATATATGCATGTGCATGTGTGTGATTGTATGTGCGTTGCAAAGATATTTTGGCAATAGGAGGCATGATGAATGGTGTCTCTTGAAGAAATTCCAAATTCATAACCATTGGTGCGCGGCTTCTCTGGATCATTGTTGCGTCGAAATAGAGAAAAAGTGAAGAGTAGATTTCAAGGCTCGTAGAGATTTTTTTTTATTTAAAATTTTTTTTTTTGCAAGGAAAGTTGCCTCAAATTTTTAATTGCTTTCATTCGTAAAACTCGAAACTAAATTATGTTATTCCATTTTGAATATTCGTCAGTCACTTAGTAAGTAGTGTACACTTGAACGACTATACAATATTAAAACATAACAAACACTTTTAGCAGAGATAGTAATGAAAAAATGAAACCATTTCCAAGGAATAAATTTTGAAGCAATTCTTCTTTGTCTTCAGTAAATATTCAACGGCTCAAAATATTTAAAAGAAACATGTGCACGCTTCGAGTAAGTAAAATAAAAATTGAAGAAAGTACATTAATGACACAAACTCTAGGATTTCTACCAGAGAGAACTTGCATTCTCAATAAATTTTTGTTTAAAAAGTAGTACTTATATGTCTGTGGGTCCAACATGTACACGGGAGGCCCAAATAATTGGTTTATTTAGGTTAGGTTGGAGGGGCTGCCGCCTGCGGCGGCTCACTTAGGCCAGTAATAGAAGGCCTATTGTGTTACCACAAAGAAAAATTGTGTACCATCCGAAGAAGAAAATTACCTCTCACCAAACCATTTTGCCTCGCTGATGAACCTTAACAGGCAATTTACCTTGGTGTTGAAACCTCACTAAGGTCATCCAAAAAACGGTGATCCCAAACATCGCATTCTGTTTTTGCACAGTGCAAGACACTTCCACAGTAAATGCAAGATCTTTTCCTCTTCCTCGTCATTCTGGCAGCTTCTACAGCATCTTCGGAAGACAGTGCCCCGTTAGATCCCCGATCACGTTAGAAATGTTTTCCCTCCTTAGAGAGAGAACGCTGCGCGACCGTTTCCGATCCCATTTAGGCCACGTCTGCTTTGAGGTTCGGCAGGTCATATTTTGCCTCCATCTATTGTCAGCTTGTTTATATGCACATTCCCCGAGTAGCAGTTTGCAAGTGGCAAACGGCATTCCAATGCGTTCTTTATCCTGAAGAATCTGCTTGGTCGTACCATGTATTGTAAGTTCGTCTGCCATGCAGTTTCCATCTATGTCCCGGTGACCATAGACCCAAATGAGGTACAGTCTTTTCTGCTTGGCCATCTCCTGTAAAGATAAGTGGCAGTCCAGCGCAATGTTCGAGTTAAACGAGAAAGAGCTCAGAGCTCTAAAGCAGTCATCGCTGCCGTCTGTTGTCCAACCAAATCTAAAGGAAGGATGTTTAAAGTGGCGTTCAAGGCCTAATTTGGCGTAGTTCTGAGCGCCCCACTTATACAGATCATACTAGATCTTTGCATCTTGGTGAGTAGCCTGAGGTTATCCCCTTTTTGTAATGCAGGCCACCACACGATCACCCCATATAGGAGAATTGGTCTGACGACCGCTGTAAAAATCTACCGGCAGATCTGGGGACTAAGACGCCATTTCCTTCCTATGGCTTTCTTACATGTGTAGAGAGCTATGGACGCCTTTTCATAACGTTGAACCAAGTTCTCTTTCCTGTTCAACTTCTTATCGAAAATAATGCCTAGAAATTTGGCACTTGTAGAAAGACTTAACCGGATACCATTTAGTACCGGTGGTGTTACCGAAGGCACTTTATACCTTCTTGTGAAGAGTGCAAGCTCCACCTTACTTGAGCTGACCCTGATCCCGCAGTGGGTGAACCACTTGGACACCTCCCGAAGCGCACGTTGCATCAGTTCGCATAATGTCAGCGGAAACTTTCCCCAGAGTGCGATCGCGACGTCATCAGCGTACGCGACAACTTTTGCGCCACCCCAAATCGTATCTCGCAGTATCGTATTTACGATGAGGTTCCACAGAAGTGGAATTAGGACACTTCCATCTCCCTCGACACGTGCCGCGACAGTACGCTCGCACCCTGCTTAGCCCTTATTACTCTGCAACAGAGTAACTGGCCGATAAACTCAACCAGTGAGCGTTCAACCCCTAGATCTCTAACGGCGCCAGTTATAGCTTCTGGAAGCATCTTGTTAAAGGCGTCTTCAATGTCCAGGAAGGCTACGAGACGGAACTCTTTGACGCTGAGAGACTTCTCAATATAGCCGACCAAGCTATGGAGTGCAGTCTCAGTAGATTTGCCTTTGCGGTAGGCATGTTGGTCATTAGACAGTAGTCGACTGTCGATGGTATCGGACAGGTAGCTACTAACAATCCTTTCAAGTGTTTTAAGAGCAAAGGAAGATAGACTGAGAGGCCTAAGAACCTTTTAATTCGTGTGTAAGGCCTTTCCGGCTTTAGGAATAAAAACCGCCGTGACATTTCTCCATGCCAACGGTATATGATTCAGTTTGAAACAGGACCTGATAATAGTAGAGAGCCATTTTGCAGACACCTCCAGTGTCTTAATTAGCTGAGCAGGTATTATTCCATCCGGCCCTGTAGATTTGTATGGTTTAAAGCTTTGGATAGCCCTTTATTCCGAAGCCGGTACGTTGACGGGCTTGGTATTGGTTTATTTCCCTAAATTCAAAAAATTTACAAAAAAAAGTTGTACCCCAAACAACTGCTCTGCAAAACAACATTTTGTTTGCTCCCCATTTTTGTCATGCATGCCAACATTATTTTTGGCGTTCTAAGCATGAAATTTGCCACGAAAATAATACAGCACCTAGAGTTTTAATATTTTTAATATTCATTTAATTAACAACCCCTAAAGGGCATTCTCTCGTCCTTACTTTGAGTTGTTGTAGTTAATGGTCTCTTGCTAAGACTGAAGAGGAAAGGCTGCCAGGTTATTGCGTACGTGGATGACTTAGCGCTCATTGTCAGTAGGAGGTTTTTTCATACGTTGTGTGAGCTCATGGAAGGATATCTAGGCACGGTTAACAGTTGGTCTTGGACTGACTGTAAACCCAGGAGAAACTGCGCTCATTCTTTTCATCAGTAGACTTAAAATTTCCAGAGTCTCCCTGTCTTTGCTGGGTAACGCTCAGCCCACAGTTTCTGCTAGGATGATATATTTGGGTTTAATACTGGATAGGAAACTTTCGTGGAAATATAATATTAAGGAAATATGGAAGAAGGCCCTGATTATCTTTCACTATTGTAGAGGGATAATCGACAAGAGCTGGGGTCTCTCGCTTAGTTAAACCAATACTCCTGCATGGAGTTCTTGTCTGGTGGTGTTCTCTAGAAAATACTGTGTTAGTCCGGAAGCTGAAAAGGGTGCGAAGTTCGGCTCTCATTGGAATCGATGAACTCTTCGGTAGATACTGCAGGAAGAATCCTGGCAGCCTCAGGCACCGTCAACCTGCGGAATATTTAACACATATTTAACTAGGATTGACTTCGACCACAGCGGACCATTGCGTGTCGACCACGGCTACACAGGGTTACTTTGGTGTTGCCATTCCCTTTAGGCAGGATTGAGAAGGATGCGATGTGAGCTGCTAAACATGTTCACGGATGAATTGAAACTTCATTGGAGGGTTGCAGGTGAAATATACTGCCGAAAATTTGTTTAAGTATAAAATTAAGGCAACTATTAACTATTCACGCTAAAGTAGTTAAGGATTCTCAAGAATGTGTGAAGCAGATGAGCTAGCCACGCACATTTGAAAAGTACATTTTAAGCAGGAAACTTTTCGGGGTTTCTCTGGCCTACTTCTGAACGAATGTGCTTGCAATCGCCTTAACAAACACTGCGCAGCTACTAGAACATTTAGAGTCGCGAGGTCTTTTTGGCCAAAAAATAGACCAGAGGAGGTCACGGGAACTTCTACGGTTGCCCAAGGTTGCAGCTTGGTAGGGCGGGTGTTTAAAGATGCCCTTTCTGCTCTGCCTCAAGTAATTCATTCTCCGGCGGATATATTCGGAGTAGATATTTGCCAGAGTAAGGCCAAAAATGTGCCGTTCTGTTTTGCGATGGCAACTGTGGTATCCCAAAGGGTCAATGTGAGCTCCTCAGAGCTGCTGTGTTAGCCCAGCCTAAAAAAGTTTTACTATAATTATCTCATTATGGTTTCTCCATTTTCATTTTTTCAAACGGAGTTTCGCGACTAACAAAAATTAGCAAGCAATGCTGCTGACTATTTCCCATTGTAGCGTTTTTCAATGCGCAATTTCTCTATCCTGGTGAAACCTTTCACCACGCTCATTTGATACGGCACCAACACCTTAAGGAAGAAATCTAAACGCGAGTCTAAAGTGAGGGCCATATTGGATCGTAGAGTTTTAAAAGCAGCATCACTTCAAATCACTAAATCATCGTCATAGTATCGATCAATGATTGCTTAACAAAATAAGGTTCTTTTGATGGACTTGGAGATGTAGATAAAGTGTAGGAAGATAAGGAAGTACATTCAGAATAGATACTTGATGGTGTATGTAAACTACAATAATTTCATTACCCATCTTCTCGTTATTTTTTGGAGGTGCTCGAGGTGAAGCGCCTTCTCGAGGGGGAGCTTGTCTTTTTTCAGTTGGATATATAATTTTATTTTAACCTTTTTACGAGAATCCTCGTATTTATGGCACGCAAAACGCATCATGATTCTGAGATAGATTTGTGACTTTAAAACTTAAAACTTAAAAATGTATATCGACTTAGGAAAATACCTAAACTACTTACAAAGTTCTTCAATCAATAAGCAGTTTGTGTAAAGAAGTTCCTAAGTAAAGTTACAGCCAAAACTACGCAAGCGCAAATGTACTACCATAAAAATCACTAAAGACTCTATTCTTCTTTTTTTACTGCTCGCTAGAATCCATTTTGCGAATATATACACTACTTATAATGTTTACGCAAAAAACCTAATTAAAAATCATAAATTTCAACGTAATGGAATAAATCGGCCAATGGGAATAGATTAAGAGAATTAAAATCTTCATATTAATATTTAGATTTCGGGATATATTCACAATAACAAAAATTTTCATTATATGTGGATTACAATTTAATTCATGTGGCTAACTATCAATCCAGTATTGATGACGGTTTCCGGCTTCTCACTTGGCTTGCTTGATATTTGTCTCAAGGGGCTGAATGGTTACCTCAGATCATGAAAAATTTCAGCTTAAAAGGTCTGTATAAAAATAGTTTTGACTTTTTTTTGGAAAATTAATAGTAATAATAATAATTTGACGGTTATATCATACATTTAACTCTATGTTTGGGAGATCCTCTCATTGAGGAACTTCAAGTCAATTTGTTAGGAGATGGAACCACCAAGTTTAAGCTTGCTAGAGGTTTGACTAAAACAACTTCAAATTGGGCATCGGAGCTCACTTTAAACCCCCTTAAATTCAAAAACGATTAGCACGAGCAACTGAGAAGTTGGACTGTGGTTGGAGCAAAGCGCTACTTATAGCTGAAACATCTATCTTTGCTTGGAACTGCAGGATGAAATCTTGGATTTATATAGACATTAAATTTGTTCAAACGTCTATTAAACATACCGCTAAGGTCCATGTTTACGGATATTTTTCTGGTAAAAGGGATTTAGTATTTGACTATCTTTGAAGAAAATTTCGACGCAAAGTCTGTGATCTAACTGTATGAAAAATGGTTGCTAAAGTCTGAAGCAAATGTAAAAATGATTGGATTCTACATGACGATAATGACACAAATCATCGGAGTGGGCTATACACATTTTGAAAAACTGAAAATGGTATACCATTGCTTGATTGGCCTTCAACAAGTCCGAATGCAAACCCAACTGAGAATGTGTGGGCTCTAATGAACCCGAAGGTTTGGGCGAAAGAAATCTATAGAACAACATTTGAGTTTGCTGGGATGTTGAGCCAAATTTGTCAAGCTATTATAGAAAACAATGGGAAGTCGTTAGCATATTAACTATAGCGATGGACAATGACCTGGAATAGGTTACACGCTAGATTTTATCTCTGTTGTCAAAAACTACAAAAATCTACTGCATGTACATACATGTAAAAGTAGTTGGCAACGCAGGCGGAGTAGGTGATAGCAACTACTTGCAATATAAACTACAAAAAATGAGTTTTATTAAAAGACATAATTTGAATTGCTTTAGAAAAAGAATTTAACTACGTCTTACGGAAAAACTACTCTTTTCGTTCAGTGTTTCATCACGAATACTATTTTCCATCTAACAATGGATTATTATACTACTACGTTATTAAAAAATTTAATGAGTTCTCTTTTAAATAATTTGAATGAATGGATTTAATGGATTTAAATGAAATCGACAATCATTGAGGGGCAGTCATTATTCAAAGAGACTTTTTCTTTTGTTACTGGCTTTCAGATAACTTTTAAGCTACAAATCACTGCATTTATTATAATTTCAATTATGATTTCAAACAATAAAGCGCATTAACGCTCATCTAATTGAAGTGAATGTAACAATGGCTTCAGTATATTTTTTATAATTGGCAGAAACACTTAGAACACTGGCTAAGAATCTGTTTATAAAGATACGCACATACATACTCGCATCCATACATAGTTGAATATATATGTACGTAAAAACGGAAAATATTGTGTTTAATATTAAGAAACTCCCGCCACATAAAATGTCACCAAAACAATCGGAAATGCACAGTACTCGCCGTGTAAGTGAATTAAATAAAGTAGATATTGTGCCACAGAAAAATTGCAATTGTTTGCCATGCAAACGGATTTACATAAAAATATATATGTATATACAATATGTACTCGTCGTAATGATGCTTGGTGAATGCTTTAAAACTTAAGGATATTACCGGATGATATACGCAAAATATTTAATGAGTAAATGTGTAGTAAAATAAAGCTTTTGTTAAGCTGCCACAGGTTGCAGATGCGTTCTCTTCAGTTATATGAGAATACTACGTAACTGCAATTATTTGTATATAAAATCCATCCATACATGCATCCATCTTTAATTAATTACATTTTTTTCGCTTTTTTTCAACCAACGGAGGCATGAGTAATTTCACAAAAGCAAGATGTAAGTAAAAAAAAAAAAGTAAAACAACAACAGCAACATGCACAACAATCAGATTGCCAGCGATTTTACTCAAAGCGTCAATTTAAGCGAAAAGAACAACAACGCAACACAACATATGCTCGCCAATACAAGACAAATTCAAGGTCAAGTTCAAGTCCAAGGTCGTGTCAGGATTTTCTCACACTACGCCTCACCACCTCGCCACCTCGCCACCACCCCACCACGCTCGCTCATTCCCAGGTTAACTCAATATAAAGAGTGAATTTGCGTAGGTTGCTGTGTCGTGCCCTTCCTCTTTTCAACCTTTTGCTGCGCCTTCCCTTTCCCACGTTGCCGCCTACTGTCTTGCCGTCATACCAAAGAAATGTCTTACAATACACTCGCAAACACACACACACACACGCACACACAGACACTTTGGCACATCGGCATATCGGCCGGCAAGGCAACCCCCATTAAAGGTGCTTGTTTGGTGGTAAGCGTGTAAGTAATTTCAAGATTAACATACAAAGAGTGCCAAAAATGTTTCCGTCGGAAGTTCGAAGAAATTCACACCTGAATGGACGCCACACGCAGACAGTGAGCCATCACCGGTCGCCACAACGTGTGAGCATTTGTGTGGGTGGCGTGCAGATTTAAGACATTCCCATTTGATGTGGGGTGAGGGAAATAAATATGAGACGACAACTTTGTTGCTGCTACGTCAAGCCATCCTAAATCCATTCAGCGTGATGAAAAAATACGAAGGGAAACTGTTGGGGATATCAAGCGAAAATGTTGGACATTCGCACGCAGGGAAAGGGGTTTTAATGAAGGTCACTGCTTGTCGGCATGAACTCAGACTCTTCAATTGAAGTCATGTATATGAATACATCGAGCCTGTTTGTTTGTGTTTTTGTTTATCGCATTAATGGCGTCTTGTTATACTTAGTTTAAGGTAATTATGCGTAGACAAAAAACATTCTTCCCCTGTCTGTTTGAAAGTGGCAGTCTGTGTCTGAGTATACATATTGTATATGTATAAAAAGTGTTATATTTTATTTTACTATTGTGTCTACGTAAATGGAAATGGGATGTTCAGCCAAAAAACAACTGTAATTCTGCCCAAGTGGGTGATGCACATTTTCAATTAAATTGATGTCGGCTTTAATGCCTACACTGGGGTGTTGCTTAAATTATTTATAAAAAATTAAATTTAAAAAGGTGACTTCTTTCACAGTTCACGACAGCTGAAAGCTGCTAAAATACTAAGCAGATTTGTACGAATATAACAAAATGCGTCAGTCTTGCCTTCCCTCTCTATCTCATTAGAGCAAATAAAAAAATCCAAGTAAATGTAACTCTTTTGCCACTTTATAGTTTCAACGGCAGAGCAGATACTTATCTTCCTTTTGGTCCCTCGATGAGTTTCTTACCGAAAATTCAGGTAAGGGTCCAAAAATCCTTCGGAGAATCTTTCTCTCGAACGCTCTAAATGCCATCTCATCTGATGTTGACATCGTTCATGCTTCTTCTCCGGAAAATTGCACGGATATAATGAGAGACTTATAGAGCGTGGTTTTCGTTCGTCGAGAGAGAGATTTACTGCTCATTTGCCTACTCAGATCAATGTAGCGCTTGTTGACAAAAGAGATTCTAGTTCGAAGCTGGCTTATTTAAAGTCTACAAATAGATGGTGTGTGTCGATATTATTTTCACGGGTCTTTTCCAATATTTGGGGTATCGTGAATATCTCGTATATGGTAGATTTACCAGATCTAAAGCAACACTGATAAGATCCAATAAGTTCGTTGACGGTTGGCTTCAGTCTTTCACACAGTACGCTCGATAGAACCTTGTATGAAATGTTAAAGGTGCTGATCCCAAGGTAGTGCATATTGCAGGATAACCTATCTCGTAAATTGGGCAGATCGCAATTAAATTCCAATCGGCGGGCATGTATTCATTTGACCATATTCTGAAAATCTGAAAGATCTTCGCCATTAGGCTTGAATAGCACAGATGGTAATAAATAATAATAATAATAATTTGGTGCTTACTCCATAGCTTGATGTGAGAAGTTTTTTGATGGCATAAAAAATCTCGAAGGTTTGCCATTGCCTTCCTAGGGCCGACCGACGTTAGAGTAGAATCATCGTTTCTATAATTTTTGATATTACTTTCCCCGGCCAGGATTTGAATCCGGGGCCCACCGAGTGAAGCGCGCACGTGCTACACACTCACCTATGGTGATCGCCAAGTACATTTCAACTATACAAGGTAAGATTGGGTGTGAGAAGGAAATGCATGGATTCAAAAATGGTGAGAATGACCATAGTATCGCCCACATTCAAGCAAATAGGTATATCTCCAAAACACCTTTGTCAAATTCTACGAAATTTCATATACACTTTGTATCTGTAGCCAGCAAGCTACGTCCACCTCTAATAAAACGATTCTTTATTTAATTAAATCGTGTAGCGAATTATTTCCAATATTTGTTTTTACATATTGAACAGGAATTTTTTGACAGTGCTTTTGGGTTTGCAATATTTTGTTTGCCTTGATCTAAGGGCACTAAAGTCGAAGTGCAAATCTGAATACCAATATCTATCTACATCATACCTTGTTCTAAAATAAATATATATGTATTAAATATTATAAATTGACGCCAAATAGCTGGGCAAATATGGCGAATAGTAGTTTTCCTTTAAATGGGGTTATTTTCACAGAAAATGATATATAGCTGAATATATAGGATCCACATAACAATAATTGTACACCTGCATAAAATAGTTGTTATAAAAAACTTGCTTTTCTTTCTTGTATAGGAAGTAGCAACGCCCATTTTTTTTAATGATACAAATTTTGATCTATGTATATGGCATATTACGCGGGGTATTAAAAGTTAGGTGGCAACGAAATTTTGACTCACCTTACTTGTTTTATTTATGCAATTAAACAAACTTTTTTTTTTTTTTTTTATAAAAGCTTATATACAATTAAAATTAATATATAAACTAGCAACAGAGGCTTTCGGCTGGCAGAAACTTATTTTTCCAGGGGCATATAGTTAATATTGTTACTAATATTTTAGTTTTGGTAAAGCTGGAGAGAATTTTGAAAAACTAGTGGAAGAAGGGGTAGTGTCGGGTCAAGGTTCCGATATGAAATCATTTACTTTTTAAAAGAAGCAACATTTCCTTTGGGAACATAGCTCTTATTCTTCAAGTTTCAATACTTGGGTACAAAGACCTATTGTGCAAGTAAAACAAACAGACAAATTCTTGGTTATATCTTTGTTCAGCAAAGTTTATGTGTACGATGTACTCATTCAGGAAGTATCAAGGTTACTCTATTGTAGAACTGCTTTTGTGCAGTTTTTTTTGCACAAACCAAAATAAATGAATTAGCGTAGAAATTATATAATTAACGAACACCATTCGTAATCATTAAGAATCGTCTTAGGCGAATAGATATTTAGTTAATATTTTAAAATTTTAATCTTTGCAATCAATAATGATACAAAAATTCCTGAGTTTTATTTTTTTATTTAAGTGCTATTTTTCGAATGTTATTTTTTCGCTCAGAAATAATAGTTACTTAATAAATTGTTATCTTTTTAATTTATTTTCTCCTCACACAATAATTTTTATGAGCTAAAGGCGATTTTTTTTCCTTCCAAATTAATCGCTACACTTTCAATTATATTTTTTTGACCGATCGAAAACCTTAAAATGCCATATTGCATTTTGTTTCTAAATTTGTTTGTCATGCCATCGACAATTACAAGAAAAGACTAAAACATACGGTTGATAAATTTAATTAAAAAGTTTACTTGGCGCTATGGCGTTTTGATCGAAAAAAAAAATTAAAATTTAAAAATTAACTTTTTTTCTGCGAGATAAAATAATATTTGTTTTTTACTTTCGATCGAAATATAAAATTCAAAAAATACTGATTGCTTTTTGTAAAAAAATAAAACTGAAAAAACTATGGAAATTTAAAAAAAGATTATTTTTAATAAAAAGTATCAATTCGCAGGAAAGTCATTGATTTAGATCTAAATTATTACACTCGAAAAACGAGTTATATATCTTATAAAAAGAAAAATGACTCAACAATGATAATCATTTGCGAGCCATTAATAAAACTCTAAAAGTATTTCTTAATTCAATTTTTGGAGATATCACTGAAAAATTTTTAAATCGTAACAGTAAAATATACATACAAATATACAATCCACCAAACAATTCCCCCAACATATTTTTTTTGCGTTGAATTTTTTTTTCTTGTTATACAAAAAAAAATTTGGTTGCAAATTTCGAGTGGAATGCCGCACATAACTACGTTGTTCAAAACGGTTTTCCGGTATGTAGAAGCTTATGATCTTTTTATTGAAGATTTTAAAATAAAATAATTATTTTCGTGCCCCGGAGAATGGTTATCTAAATTTTATCAAATCTTATTATACAAAATGTACATAAAACGAATATAACTTAATAGGAACGCTAAAAGTTGTTCCGCATGTATGGATATTATATTTGCGAATTATTTTTCGGTATAAGGTCATTTGAGTTCATTTGCAATACAGCTATACTATTGTTGTTGGCGTAAGTGCAAACTTTAGAGTTGGAAATTAAAAATAAATCTTAATGCATTATTTTCCTCGCCCGTTTAATTCAAATCTCGATAATGGCTGCAATAGCCGGAGAATCGATTGATGTTGCAGTTGTTTTGCGCGAAACTCATTTGCATCATTATGGCCACCAAACACACACACACACACACACACACACACACGCACATACTCTACTTCAAAACACACTTGCTCCCCCCTCCCCTTCCCACTCATGTGTCTCTGCCCATATAAATGCGCTCCTCGTTGCTCTGTCCAGCCCTCCAGCAAAGTGATGATGTTATTATAACGCACACTTTCCCAATCGTAATGCAAAAACAAAAAATGTAAAGAAAAAATATTAAAAAAAAAAAGAACTGATAACACGCACACACACAAAGAAAAATAAGGCTTAAATGGAGCCCACTTGCTATCTACAACAAATACTCATTTGAATGAACATGCATGTATTGTTAAAAAAAAAAACCAATATGTGAAAGCAAACGAAATCGTGCACACCATTTTCTCTTTTCCACAATTTTTGTATGGTTTTTGGCTATTTTTTCCTTTCGCATTGCGCTTTATTTACTTTTGTTTTTCTATATTTTTTTCTTTATTACTTTTTGTTTGTTTAATGCACCGCCAAAAAACGATAAAAAAATAGCCGAAAAATTGCAAGCCGGCCAACAAAAACGACGCATCATTGGTGGCATTTTCATATACCAGTAGGCCTATCCGATGTGGATGGACATCGCTGGCTGGCATCGCACCCACTTGACAGCCACCACCCGCACGCTCTCTACCTCGCCGCGCTACAACTGAGAACCAACTTGCATTTCGGCTTTCTGAGGCCCCAGTTTCGTTGCATGCAGCGATAAGGCAGTTGCAGTTGCATTTGCTGCGCTGTGCGTACGTGTACGTATGTCTGTATGTGTGTGCTGCATGATGTAGTATGTGGGCTATGTCGGCGAAGTGCGTTGGTAATATGTACAAAAAAGCCACGCCTGCAACGCAGTTCTTTTTCATGGAGTTTTGTTTGCTTTTTTGGCAACTTTTTTGGCTATTTTTATGCCTTCTCGCTCCACACCATTGCCGTCGCATGCTATCTGGAGCAGCGCGAATGCTAACTCCCGCGGGATGGGACCGCATTTGTATATTTGTTATTTTCGTTGTGCAATGCCATCCTCGCTGCACCTTTCTTTTTGTTTCTTTCTGTTTTTTTTGTTTTTTTTGGGCTTTTGAAACTTTTTTTAGTTGTATTCGCCATGATGAGGGTTTATTTTTATCTTTTTTTTTGCACACAGGCAGATAATTACATTTAAATAAAATAAAAATTTTATGTTGCTACTACAACATTGCCAATGGTCACAACCGCTCAACCCACCACCGCTCCCCCATCACCATACAGCGAAAATGTACGATTAAGCCGCCAGGGCGTATGAGCGACCACATCGAGCGACAGGTCAAGTAGTGGTGGGGACATGTTGTTGGCTTTGATGGCCGTGTTATTTTATAATTCATTCCACAACGGTACTTTGACATCAAGTACAGCTGCAGCTTTGTCTGTGTGTGTGTAACTCTATGCCTACCGGCTGCATGCAACCGGACACTTGCGAATGTCTGCATGTTTGGCTGGCTACCCATACACGCCCAACAGTATGGGAGCGGTGGTGGTGAGCGGCAAGGGGCAAGGGGTGTTGGCATTAGTGTTGGCAGTTGATGGGCTGTTATTGCCTATTGCTGGCCACATTAACATTCATGCTATGTCAATTTATTGCAAAATCTCTTTTTTCCTACGCCTTTTATTTTTCAGCGTCGAATCAAGTTTTTGGTAAAAGGTGCATTAAACAAATAATCCTGCTCATTTATTTCATTATTTTTTTCAGATATCACCACAGGTCAGCAATCTAGCGAGTTGACTGCAGTGAAAATGAAGCAAAACCCGGCCACTGGGACTTGCGGCCAACAACTAAAATTCTAGAAACGCCTAGGCTACGAACATTTTCCGCAATCCGTTGGGACTTGGCTACCTCAAAGCAGTAAAAATTAGTACATACAATGCTGGTAATTTCATAAATTTCAAACAATGACAGTTTGAAGGGACTAGGCCAAAAAAATAATACAAAAGAGTAACAGTTTAACTAAAATTATTTGCACGCGCGCAATCAACGTTTGCCCGGCATCAACTGTCGCATTTAGTAAAATATTTATACATTTCAAATACACCACAAAGCAATGTTTGCTTCGCATCAAAAGATTTATTTTAAATTCTTATTTGAAGCTAGACTCGGTACTCGTATTTGTGTTTGTATGCTGGTGCAGAGGGACGCGTGATGTTAACGCTGCCATTGCCGCAAGTGCACCTCTTGCAGTGTTGGGAACAATAAAAAGCAAATAATATACAATACCCCAACTATAGATAGATATTTTTATTCGCTCGCATGAATGTTTCTAAAAGTCAGCGTCAATGCTAAATCAACACGAAACATAGTTGCAGGCGTTGCAACGGTCACACTGCTACACTCCGACAAATGCAAATGCAGAATAAAAATTTGTCACAAAATCCGCCACCCTCATTTGGGCTGCTCGTTGCTACCACACCGCATTTGTTATAATTAAAATCATGTTAGAATGCTTTGAGAATCACAACAAAGTGCTGCATGCCGCATAGCGCATAGGGGTGTGCGGGTGGGGGTGTACGTATGCAAATATCTCGCCTGCAATTGCCGCTGCAAGCCCAGAGCGATCGTCAGTGCAAAGCTATGCACCAAATGCTGTAGCAACAACAACAGTAAGCCTAGAAATTAAACCGAAATGCATGCCAACCTACTGGCAACTGGAATTCAAGTTTCACAAAGCCGCGCTGAGTTTAGTATTAAAATTGTGTCTTCGTTTATTTTTTATTTTTTTATTTCACTTTTACAATCGCAATTAAAGAAATCTTTATGTTATGTGTATTATTTATTATTATCTGCGCTTAATGTTGCTGACAAAAAATGCATCAGACTGAAATTTAAAAGTTCTTACCAGTTTTTTTTTTGTTGTGCTGCGTCTATTAATGTTGGAAATGTTCATGAAACCACGCTACGGGTACACAGAGAGAATTTTATATAAATATAAATGTAATATCTTAGTACCGCCGTGTGTATGGAAATTATTACAGTGAATTAGGCTGGCGTGAATTTCTGATTTTTATTCGTGTGTTAGGAAAATTACATATTTGCGCGAAAATGCTCAGAACTCAAATGGAGAAAATTCCACATTTAATTGTTATACTTTTTACGATAAACCCCTAAATTAGTTAAACTTAACGATAGTCATCATTTTTTTTTTTTTGATTTTTTATCTCTTTTAAATTTAACTTTTTTATTAAAAGATATCTTTGCACTTAACCTTAAAAATTTTCAGATTCTATTTCACTCGCTTATTGTTTAACAAGGAATTGTTATCGTTGGACTTATTTTTTTTCTTTTCATTATATATTATATAAAAAAACAATCGTTGTTTTAATATTTTCCCAAAAAAAATTATTTGGAAAAATTTGCTATAAACGAAACTCGACAAGTCTTTTTTACGTTTTTTACATTTATGATGATTATTTTTTATCGAAAAATAATAATCGCAAAATATTTATCAAATGTCGTCGAAAAATTAAAAATCTCTAGTTTACGATTTTGATTTGAAATTCGTAATCATTTATAATGATTAAGTCAAGGTTTTTTTCATAAAAAAACACCATATTTAATTTTTACATTTGGAGTTGAGTGTATCATACCGTACGACCCCTACAACGGGGTCAGATTTGTGGTTGGAGAGAGACTAGGATCAGCATTAAAGAGAAGCACGATGTAACCAGAGCTCACATCTACAAGCGCATTTAGCGCACATCTGTCACGATATAAAAATTGTGCCTGGTGATTTTAATGATAGGGTAAGGAAGGAATCATTGGGTTTGAAGTCGGTAAATAGTTATAGTCTATATGATAAAACATCTGCTAACGGACCGATGAAGTCATTGCTTTTCAGCGAACCTGACAGAACAACTCGCACGATGAGGAGTACCTCGTCGCTATGGAAAGGAAAGATGTTGCCTACAGGCCCGCACTACGATCGGACGCTACGCGAACAGTACATGGAAGGAAGTGAGTACTAGAGCTTGAGATGCTAGCGAAGATAATACCAAGGCAATTTACAGTAAGAATGAAAACGGCGACTTGATGCCCAACATCCATATTAAATTCAATATTGACACTGCCAAAAAAAAAACCGGTAGTGCTGATGAACTACCAGCTGAGGTACCAGCGAGGAGCTGGTAAGGTGCGTGCCCAATCCCCAAAAAAGGTGATCCTGCAATATGCCCCAACTAAGCATATGAAGTAATGTCGAAAGTATTGTGTAAAAACGGAATCCCATCGTCAAGATTAGACTTCATCAGTGTATCCATAGATCTGACAAGTCTACCATAGATCAGTTTATCACGCTACACCAAATCTTGGAAAAAATTCCTAGAGAAAATAATTGGCCCACACCATTCCTTTTTCGACTTAAACCCCGCTTTTGACAGCAGCAGTGGAAGCTACGTGGGGTGTTCGAGAAAAGGGTTTTACGAAAAATGTTACTGCTTTGCGAATAAATTACCGTATACGAAGAAAACATGAGCTATGAGAGCCTTACCGCGACATGGCCATAATCTAGCTAACAAAAATTTCAGGCTCTACGATGGCTGGGTCACATTGCACGACTGTAAATAGCCAGCCTTCAAGGTATTTAATGCGGTAACTGCCGATGCTGGTGGTCTTAGAAAACTAAGTGGAAATGACTTGGCTTCACTAATTTGCGCCAGTTCACAAGGGTACGGAATGAAATGGCGCGTACCCGGACAAACTCGTATATGGTTACTTGAGTTTTGTTGCTCACGATGAAAATTTCATAATTTTTTATAAATTTTGTGTTTCCAGGTTTCGACCTGAATTAGAAAAAGCGTTCAGGAATTTCAGTATCTGCTGAGGTGACAAAGAACACTTAAGCACTTCGATCCAAATTTGATTTAAAACGAAAATTTCTGATTTTAACTATATTTTTCTTATATACATAAGTATGTAACTTAAGAAATCAAAGTTTCATAAGTAGATTATTGCATACGCATATTTTTTTATTCAGACATCTAATACATGAGAGAAAAGAAAATAAATAAACATTTCATGACTTCAGTGCACCAAAGAACGAACGCAATATTTAAAATTTGCCTTAGCATCAAGCATATACAAATTTTTCGTTGTGCACATATCTTGTATGTACTTAGATATTAAAATTTGTTCGTTTGCAGCTTGCCAGCCGCTTAGAGCAATTCGAGTGCAATAAAATGCATTTGCAACCTCAACTTCAAAGGCTGTCAAACTTCTAAATAACACTTTGTGGCTGACAAACTGACAACTCGGTTGCTATCTAGGAATGGAGGAGAGGATGTTTCATTTAAAGATTATTGAACCACAAAACGAGTGTAATGTTGATGCAAGCGACATATGCTAAGAATGTACGTGAAGGACTTTTAAGTGCGGTTCTTTGCCAAAACATTAAATATATTTTAAGATCTAACGTTTCCCTTTATGCGAAGAGCATAACATTTTGATGTGAAACATCTTTGGTTTCGGTGGGGTAAGATTTTTTTCTGATATTGATATGAGAATGTAAGAAAACGATTACAAATGCAAACGTAATTAAGAAATCGCTGACAAATTAAGAACTATGTTGATAATGATAAAAATAACAGCAATAATAAAGTAACGGTAAGGATTATTTCGATAGGGGATTGACGTTACAAATGTGAAAAAGTTTTCGAAAAAATAAAGTGAAATATATCATATATCTCTGTATCACTCTTTCAATGGTGAGGTAATATTTTTCTGGTCAACTGGGCTTAAATAAAGGAAACGTCCGAGTATTCAAAACAATTTTTATCAAATAGTACCTTTGTATGGTTAGGCGATCCAAAAACCTACACCTACGCTACAAAAGTAGACCGATAGTGAGAGCAAACGATGCCATATCTTTTCCCGCTCTTTTGACATTTCTCTTCAGTAAGGTTTGCCATTTCATCATGGAAAGATATACGATCCAACAACGAGTCGAAATTATTAAAATCTACTACCGAAATTCGGAATCAATGGCCTCAACTTTAAGAGCGCGACGTCCAATTTATGGTCGACGTCATTTCTGGCTGAATGGCTTCGTCAATAAGCAAAATATGCGTTCCTGGACAGACAGCAATCCACAGCATTTGGTGCGGTTTATGGGCCGACGGCGTCATTGGGTCGTACTTCTTCCGTGTGGATCAAGACCGGCACGTTACTGTGAATGGGAATCGCTACCGCTCAATGATAACCGAATATTTTTGGCCCGAATTGGGTGATATGGACTTGGACAATATGTGATTCTAACAGGACGGCGCCTCAAGCCACACAGCAAATGTCACAATCGATTTATTGAAAACCAAGTTTGGTGAACGCGTTATCTCACGAAATGGCCAAGTCAATTGGCATCCTCGGTCGTGCGATTTGACGCCGTTAGACTATTTCTTGTGGGGCTACGTCAAGTCTATGGTCTATGCCAACAAGCCAGTGCCGATTAATGAACTTCGTACGAATATCGAACTTGAAATTGCAGCAGTATCGGCCGATTTATGCTTGAAAATCGTCGAAAATTGGGTTCAGTGTCTGGATTTCTGCAAGCGTGCCCGTGTTGCCCATGCAAAAGAAATCGAGTTATATACATAATGGCATCGAATTTACTTTCACAGGAATAAAGAATTTAATTCATATCCCAAATCGGTCTTGTTTTATTTAAAAAACTTTTGTGCGTTCCTATTGCAAGACCCGATATTTTCATGTTCGGCGGCCGCCGTAGTCGAGTGTTTATATTGAATACAATGACCCAAAAAAATTACCACCATAGCGATACTTTTATAATATTCACAATGGTTTTCAAATTATTTTCTCGTTATTTTTTGTATAACAACAAAAGGCACATAGCTCAAAATTTAAAACTTTTTAATTTGAATTTTTTAAAACCATTTGGGTATGTAGTATAAGACCACTATTTTAGTGTAATAAACTAAATTTTGGTTTTAGAAACTTTTTCATTTAATGCATACAGTTGATATTGAGGAAACCCTCAGCACACAACAGTAATCAAAAACAACCGGAAGTTATTAAAATCCATGCGTGATATAAAAAAAAAACATAAGACCAAAAATAGTTATAAAAATTCAAATTAAAAAGTTTGAAATTTTGATGCAAATTTGTTGAATTTGTGTAAATTTGTATGATTCAAGTACCAAAATCTGGTACAAAATTAACAAAAAAAATAGATCATAAAAAATCACCATGTGATAAGTTGTGTGAGTCACTGTACGCGAAACTAGATAAAAGACGATTAGCAAAAAATGAGTTTTACATAGAAGGCGTTTTGACTGGACCTGCTAGTTTGCTTAATAATCTGCTTATACTTTTTATTATTATTCAGAGATGTTCTTTTGGTTTACCGCTGGATAAGCCGCTTAATTTGGCTGAAATCTATAAAACAAATTAAAATTGTCGACATAAATTTGGGCAAGATTACTCTCCCAAATTTTATATTTTATGACCTGTCAGGATCTCAACGGCTTTCGCTGACGAATCCTCCCTCACCAACCACCACTCACAAACTTAATAGAGAAAATGAAGTCTAGGTCAATTCACTTCCGTGAAGAGTTAAGTAAGTACAACGCAAAAATATGAAGGTATTTAGCTATAGCTCTAAACCGCGGTTAACGGGTCGGCTGGTCTGATATTTCTGCCGGAAAATTCGGGTGAGTAAGGGACAGTTTTTATGGTGTCAATAAAATGAAAATTGTACCAGCTATTTCTGAAATATAATATATTAATGCTAGCTAGTTTGTTTTTCGTTTATTCAACGAGCAAAGTGGCATTACTTCATCCGAAAATCAAAACTAACTAACCGACCGGGCAGAGAATATTAAAATAAATCTAATTTTTTTTACCGTCGTAGGAATAACCCACCGTAAGAAATCCATCCTCGCTGCAATCCTGTGTTGATCCCAACACCAAGGCCGACAGCGAATTATTCGCTAGCTTAGAGAAGGATGAAAATATGTTGATCTAGAGTAGACCGAAGACAAACGTTAGATATGCCAGTTATAACTTTGAAACCTTCTATACTATGCAAGAAATTGCGAAGATACAAATATAGTTCAAAAAAATGTTCATCAAGCCAGTTCGGGCATAGGAAAGCGAATGCTCTAGAAGATTCTATAGTTCAAGTGGTCGGCGAGTACTAAAAAGATTAACTGTATGAGCTTTATAATGTAATTTTTCCTTTTTTTGAATGGGCGCCTACGCCATTGTGTCCGATTCTAATACAGAATGCCAGTTGTTCCTTTGCTTTGCTAACTGGTGGCAACTGAAGACACCAAGTGAAGCCAAGCCCTTCTTCTTCTGGTCGTTCTAACGTAGAGGAGGTCTTCCTCTTACACTGCTACCACTAGTGGGCACCACTTTATACTTTCACGGCTGGAGCATTTTCTTTCATACGTACAACATGACTTAACCAGCATAGCCGTTGAATCTTAATTCGCAGCGCAATTTCGCTATAATTAATGCCCATATAATAACTCGGGCGTGATGAGAGACTTATGAGCGTGGATTTTGTTCGTCAAGAGAGAACTTTGCTGCTCAATTGCCTCCTCAGCCCAAAGTAGCTATTGTTGACAAGAGATCTTCTTCGTTGGATTTCAAGGCGGACATTGTTGTTGGTGCTAATTATAGTTCCAAAATACACAAATTCCTCCACTTTTTCAAAATCGTAACTCTCAACACTGACGCGTAACCAAAGCGGAGCATGCGCTAACTGTTTATTTTATGATAGGAGGTAATTAATTTTTCTCTCACTCACCACCAGACCCATTCGCTTCGCTTCTTTATACAGCTTGGAAAAGGCAGAGCTAACGGCGAGATTGTTCAGGCCGATGATGTCGATGTCATCGGTAGTAGTTGCAACTCCTATAAAAGAAGGTGCCTGACTGGCTTAATTCTGCAACTCGAATTATATTTTCCAACATATTTTTAAAGAAGTAACACGACAGGCAGCCACCCGGTGGTCAACAAAAGGATGGACAGCCTAGAACTCAATGTAAGGTCTATATGCAGGTTGGCCTGCCACCTCTTTGCAGTTGTTGTGGATAACTGCCGCAGCATTGCTAAGATGAGACGAATTGCGTGAAGTTCTTTGGACTTAGCCTAACAGAAGTTTAGAAAAATTGACGCTGTGGCCAGTAAGAAAAGTTCCCACAAAAGTTAATTTCTCATTAATATGCATAGTATGTTTTGTAAAAACCATCTGCTCTGCAAAAAAAAAAATCCTAATAATCGACGCCAATTTTCAAATAAAGCTTCACATTCAACAATAAAGGCAACCTTCACCTTCATCGCCACCACCTACCCCGCACCTTTTACTAGCAGCTATCGCACTAGCTTTGAACATGTAGCTACGTTTATGAATACAGTTATGTCAAAAAAATCATCATTGGCGTGTGTATGTATGTATATATGGGCACATCTGCATAGAAGTATATACTTAAGTGCATTACATACACACATATGTACATACAATATATAGCTAAATATCCACACATGCAAATTCTCCACCTATTTTTACGCGCATTAGAAGCGGTTGCTACTTTATCGATCCATGGCATAATTAAGGGCCAGAAACCCTCAACCGCACACACATGCATGCATACATACACCGCACACACATACATACATACACATATATACGCACTTAAAATAAGCAGAAACCCCACGTGATTAATTCGACATTCAGACAAGCAACAAAGGCTGAAAAACGGCGGACAACGCGAAGCGTTACTTCTAAAATATTATGTAATGAGCAAAAATTTCACAATTTACTGGGCGAAATTATTTGATATGGCTGTCGACAAAGAATGAAGGTACACCAACAACAATTTACGGACATCACGACTAATTCAACTTCCCCAGCATTAGAAATTGAAAGCGGAAGTTGCGGCACCGGTCCAGTTTTTGGTCCAACTCAACGGTTATAATAAATGAGCGTTGGCTGAACCCCAAATAAACTACAGTATATACACTGTACATATATACGTACATATTTGGTATGTAAAATATATATGTACGCATATCAGTAGTTGTGGCGCGGTGTATGGCGGTAAGTTATAGACAATGAGCAGCGCTCAGGGATATGTGGAAGGGACAATGGCTACACAGATGACTGAATGGAAAAAGTTACACATTTCTGACCGATTGCTAACCCTTTCACAGCAAAAACAAAAAAAAAACCTTCAATGCAGGCAGATGAGTTGCTTTGTGGGCTCCACTGTACAATTAAGCCTGCTTAGATAGCACAAAAGCGGCGTTCAGCAGCTGACCTGACACCAAATCGCCAAAAGAACTGACAAATGTTCAAATTTACAATGAAAATGTGAAACAAGCACCCAAGGGGCGCATACACTTACATCTACTCCCCATACCTGTGGTGTCAGATTTAGGAATGATACTCGATTTTTGGTGTGAGTGAGATTTGATTTTGATTTCACTGATGATAGCAGCCACATTAGCATCCATAAAAAATTCAAACAACATTTTCAATGAGATCAAAACTAGATTTCTTATAATTTTATAAGAAGTTTAAATGTCGTTTTTATAAATGCTGAAATTGAGTTAAAATCATGTCGCCACAGCGATATTCCAGGTAACTGTATAGTAGACGAACTGCGAAGAGCGGGTACATCCTTGACAGTCATAAATAGCACTCAGCACGCGGGAATACCGCTGTCTTCTTGCAGACTTGAAGCCCAATGTCTTTGAGCAGGCAAATGCAATATGGGCCAAATAACCCACGTGTGGGGTAACCCGTCAGCTCAGGCCTAGAGTAGGCAAAGATTAATATATCAGTCTAATTAATAAGAAACGACGCTCCTATACTTGCAGACACGTTTCATAACTAGCCATTCCATTACCTGCCAGTAGGATGGGCTTTTTCTTTGTTATTGTCTTGATATAGCGACTAGAAGAAGGATATGGCAACACAAATACTTCTTCGACTACCAGCCAGATCTGGGATCAGCAGAGGTAAACGATCCTCTGATCGCTTCATTAGGCAATCTAATTAGGTCCCTTTTTAGGGGAATTGTTGTCACATATTACCCAACTGATATCACAATCGACTCAAACGGGCCTTAGACCTAGGTTCTAGGGCAATGGTATGGTATCTAACCTAATATCTTAATATATATATAATACTTAAGATAGCTACGTAAGAAAAATTAAAAACCGGGAAAGGTGGTTGTGCGAGAAAAAAAATCTCCACTCAAAAAATAAAGTTCATCTCCGGATCAAAGAACATTTTTCTTTGTTTTGAAATGATTTAAATGTGGTAATCTTTTCTTCAAGTTACGATATTATTTCTTGGTTGCGTAAAGAATTATTTAAAATTTAAAAAAGCCTGCATAGAATAACAAAGTTTTCTCCAAAAGTCCCACCTATCCTTTCTTCAATTCAGATAACTTTTTTTTTGAATGTGTACTTTAAAATTTACTTGAGTGTTTGCTATTACATATCATTCTGATAATTTTCAATTAACTATAGATAATATTTATATAAATACAATCTTGTGTAGGAAGAATATACTATATTTTCATTTCGGGTTGCAAAATCTTTAATGTCCAAATCAATAAAACATAGGTCTGCCCACTACTACCATGACTGGGAAGAAGTATTTTGTCTCACATACCACAAGCCCACTATTCTGATTCGATTACTCATTATGTATATGAGGTAAATTTACGTTCCTGATTGTGTGTACAAAGCCCATATTACCGCAGTCTAGTGGTATGCCGAGCCGGCTGTTTTTGGTACTCGAGTACTTTAGTACTAATTAAAAAAAATAAATTCAAGTCATATACTCGGATCGGGTATTCGAGTCCAGGGCTCGATATTCGAATACGTTATAGATTTGTATTCAAACTCAAACATTTGTACAGATCAAATATGTTGTTTAAATTGATAAAAATTTACAAACAAAAAAAAAACAATTCCCCAAGCTAAACGGAAAATGGTAGCGAAAATAAATAATGCATTCCCCACTACACATCAGTTAAGCTCATTTACAATGTTATTAGCGCTAAATCATTTTTGTTATAAAACCTTAGTTCGCTCTGTAATAAAAAGTATATAAATTAAAATTTCAAAATTTATATATGTCTGTAGATTCAAAAAATTTTTAAAAATTTTACTCAAAATTAAAAAACAACTATTGAGTATATATTTGCGTGTCTCATCTGATTTTAGCATAATAATGAAGGGGTTGGAAATTCCTGGTAATTTTTAAAAATATTTGAAAATTTGGTTTCGAAACTCTTTTTCATTAAACGCATCTATGTAATTTTATTTTATATGTCAGAAGATTTGCAAGATCACTACTACAAAACAATAAAAAAAATTAATGGGAATTAATACAAAATCAATCCGTTATATAGGCAAATTTTCGTATGACCAAACAAATCTTCAAAAATCAACAACAATTGAAGCATGTTCGCGAATAACGTTGTAAACGACAAATTTCAAATAGTTGAGGAAACGAAAAACATAGTTAACATGTGGTAGATTGCATTTTTTATTAATTGTTTTTTATATTTAAGTGAAAAACAACATTTCTCACCTTATTCTCTAAAAAAAAATATATATAAACTCAAAACACAACTACAAATACGTTCATAAGATTTTCAAAATGGAAAAACGTTTTATATCCAAAATAAAATGGATGTTAACACGTCCTTCCACTACGCATAACTTATAGTGCAATGGCGTTTAAAACGTTTTTCCATAAACATTTTGCGAAGATAAAGAAAGTTTTAATATTTTCAAAAATAATCAAGTTTTATTTCAACAAAAAAGTTAACAAAGCGATTAGTTTTTTCTTTTTAACCAACAAGACGTAACTTTTTTCTCTTCTTACAAATATACATAAGTAAATGATATTTAATTTTTACATAAGGAACTACGAAATGTATTTAAAGTCTTATGTGTGATAAATTTATTTATTGCAAGTTCTTATAAAACTCTGCATAATTTTCTGGCAAATAGGACGCCATTGCAAGAAGATCCTTTTTTTTCTCAGAGCTTAATTCAATTGGACCATTTCTAAGCACCGGTAAAGTGTTATTAGATAATTTTTTTTTTGGTCGAATAGTGTAGCATAACCAGGATTCAGTAATGCTATGATTTTTGCGCATTCTAAGGGTGTTTGTATCATCTCTTGAAAATTGAAGCCATCGAGCATCCGTAATTTTGCACATATGTAGAATTTCTAGTTAAATTTTTGTTTAGAAACTCAAAGTTTTTAAATTCATCTGAAACCATTTGATGTACATGAAATGGATTCGAAGTTCTTACTGACTCAATCATATGGCACACATCTTCTGGGGTATATAATTGAGCTGTTTTTTTTTTGTTTTTCAATTAGCGCAAAATCGCGATCACAGGGGAGAAAACTGTGTCCCGATGTTAAAAATTTTTGATTTATTTCAGAAAAGTATTTTGTTAAGAGACTGTGGCACAAAGCGATTATTGTCCAGTTGTTGTTCTGCCCAACGCACCTATCTGACCATATTATCAATTTTCTAACTCCATCATTTTCTAAAATACTATATTTTGAAGAAATGTGTTTCAAAATACACGATGCGATTTCTGCAGATCCTCTTTTTGCAACTGTTTCATGCCATGTATACATATGCACTGCATTGTCTGACATATTATGAATAGCAAAGTTATAATTTGAATACTGCCGCTGATAAAAGACATCGGAGTGTGTCAGGTTTGGTGTGAAAATCACTTGCTGCATGTCGACACAAATGACTACAGTACTGTGTGAATTTTTGGCGGTGTTGGTATCATTTCTAAGCTGTAAGTAAGCTTTTTCTGCCTTCTCGTGATGAGCTGCAGCTAAGTTTTGTATACTTTCGAATCGTTCTGTAATCGCGGCAGCAACCATTTCAATAAAATACTTATCGCAAACCTTACACGTATCACTTCTCGGGTAACCAAATCGTAGCTTATATTCCGTATGAAAAATATGCTTGTATGTGTCATAAGAAATTGCAGTATCAGAAAATTTAACTTTGTATAAGATATGCATTTTTTTAATACTTAAATCAGGGCTTCAACAATTTTTCTCTGATGTAGAACGACTATAGTGGCTTTCTTGGCTAGGAAAGCTTGCTATGTGTTCCATAACACACATTTTCTCCGCTTCAACGATTTTGTGTGGACGATTTTCATGTTTACCAAGCTGATCAGTAACAAGTTTTCCAAATTTTAATTTTTCAACCAAAATTTGTACTCTGCGTTGCGTTATCTGAATAAAAATATGAATAAGAAGTAGGTAATAAATAAATAAATAAAAACACTCAATACTTATTTACCTGGAATGTGTGACAAAACATATTTTTACACACTCTTTCTCTTTGACCGTTAGAAGACAACAAAAAATAGCAGATTCTGGTGTTTCGCCTAGAAGTTCCCTCATTAACTATTCGTCTTTGAGGTTCACTCAATTCAATGTAGCAACTTAAAAATGAACTTTGATCGTTGTAGTTTTTTTTATAAAAACTATCAAATAGCTCTTTTAAATGTAATAAATTAAACTTTTCACACTGAAAATTGCATCTGCAGCCACAAACCTATGTATAAAACACAACTCAAATATATAGTAGAAAATCTTGAACTTAAATCGTTTTTCCACTTTACCTGTTCAGGCGCGTTTTTAGCCGGCACTACTTTATTTTTTCTATTCACATATGATTGCCCACTATTTCTTAATCTTTTATTGTTTAGGTCTTTCCAATTTTCTATATTTATTTTCCTTTTTGACCCTCTGTTTGTCTTATTAAGAACACATGAATATTCATTTCTTGACATTTTGCACAGATAACATAAATAACATGTAACGTTCTTCCACTGACTGCTTGCATTAGAGAGCATTTTGAGTGGGAATGCCTGCAGTAATTTGATCAAATTTTTTTTTACAGACAGAAGAGAGTAATTATAACTGTAAAATGCAAAAAAACAGTTTTGAAAAAATTGTCGTTTACAACGTTATTCGCGAACATGCTTCAATTATCAGTCACCACTGATTTGCACGTTATTATATTGAAATTGGATGGGCTTCAAAATGGCATACATATGTAAAAATCGAATTAAAAATTGTGAAATTTTTTTTAAAAATTGATATTCCTTTTGTTCTAAAAAAAGAAAACTTAGAAGTTTTATACAAAATTTACAAAAATGACTCGGTGTTCAAAAAATTGTAAATACTGTAAAAAAATCACCATATGATTAGTAGTTTGAGTCACCGTAAGTACATATTAGAGAATTTTTATGGAATTTGTAGGGCTAATTAGTTATTCGTTAAACGAAACTCATATCCAACATATAAACTCGTACTTAAATTACTAGATTTTTCAACAAAAGTCCCTCTCAGCTGCTCAACATTTTCTGCATATCGCAGGTAATTTTTACCCCTGACTTTTTGTGGCCAACCATCGGTAGTATCTATTTGCATACACCTACACATACAAAGAAATGAATATTACTGCACGTGTAACTAAATTTGATGCATAAAGTATATGCATATCATTACCCGCAACATCCTTTACATTTCACTTCAATGCACTACCCGGAACGCATTTCAAGGCCCTTTATGTATGGAAATAGCAGAGACTATTTCCCTCATCCCTTTCGCTCGGCTATTCCATGACGTGTCTAAGACGCCCTTAGAGTTGCACTTGCCGATGTCAAACCGCCCCAATGGCAAAAGTGGAATTCACTAGTACTATTAGAATGAAACGCTTAATTGCCCGACGCTGCAACAAAAAGCATCTGGGTATGTAAGCGGGCAGCGCTCTGTTCATGTGTGCGATTGTATTAGGTGTAGTAGGGGCAATTCGTCTGGTTTGTCATACCAACTTCGCAAACAAATCACTTTTTTTGTAATCTGGTGTGCTGCTGCAGCTCCTCGTTACATTCACTACTCTTATCCTGATTTTCCCCTTAGTCACTTCAGCTTACGCTTCATCCACCACTTTTCCGTAAAATGCAATTTGTGCGATTACAACCCTTAAGATCTCTTTCCACCTTCGATTGTTTCTATTCAAATTTGAATGTTTTTGTTTTTAGATCAAAAAGAAGGTTCAAAACTAATATACATACATATGTATGAATACTGTCTGAATTTTACTTATTTTGTCTAAACTTTTATTTGTAATGAGCAGATTTTGTTGAGTTGACGCACTTTGTCACTGTTTAGAAGTGCAAACAATAATTAAAAAATTTTAGATATTAAGGAAACATTAAACATTGCTATACCTCACCTGATGTGTGAGATATGTAAATATATTAAAAATCTTCTATTTCTGGTGCTTCTTGGTTGACTAAATATTGTACAATACAATTATGTAGCTAGCGGATTTGTCGTTCGCGAAGTGTAAACTGTTATCAGTGCGAAGCGCACACAAGTCTTTCTAAGCCTGATCGATATTTTGAATGGTGCCAAGAGATACTTTGTCTTGCTTTCTAAATCATAGTTGAAATTGATTTAAATTTTGGTACAGCTCACCATCACTCTCAATATAATTTTGCTTACCTAGATGAGTTTTTTAGGTTGCATTCAAATGTTTTCTAATGCGGTTATTGATTATTTTAAACTAATTTTTCAAAAAGCTCTCAACCCTCTTCAAACAAATTTCGGAAATTAAGTCTTTTAAACCTGTTTTATTTCACGCCATTATTTATAATACTACATATAAAGTTATAAATTAAAAAATTTTATCTAAATAATAATAATCTTCAATTAAAACCGCTTAATTTTAGAGAAAATAGTATTGTTAGCTTTTATTTCGATGCTAAATTTTTTACGCCAGATTCGCATGACATCATCTGACTTAGAAGCAAAAAGCAGACTAATGCGATTTGGGTTTGCGTTAAGTACCTAAGCCTGCTTTTGAAAATAATTTACATTTGTCCTCTAATTTATTTTACATGTTCGAAGCGGTGAGAAATAAATTCCTGTGGGTGATTTTTTGAAATTTAAAAATTGCCCAAAATACGAAAAAAAAGGCAAACATGTACCAAGTAAAACACAAAAAATTGCAATAAATCCATCCACACACACACACACAAGGATTAGAAAGCAATGCAACGTTAGCAATGAGAAATAATTTCGGTTGAAAAGTTTGTACATATACATACACAATGTTTTTTTTTTTTAAATACACACGCAAATAGGAGTATGAGCGGTGATACATAAAAGTTGTGCAAACATTTTTAAAACTCCCATCTAAACCGAAGTTAAACCAAACATGGTACGTCTTCTATAGAATAGCATTTGCCTAATTACTATGAAAATTCTATTCTTCACACTCTCCACACTTGTCTGCCTGTGTGTGTGTTGCACATGTAAAATATTCGCACAGTATTTACGTTAAGGTGACTCGTGGTCCGAACAAGAAAACGGGGATACGGTTTCCCCACGATAAGCATACAAATGTTATTATTTTATAATTAGGCCTGTTGTTTTGTAACCGAACTAGCAGAAGAACGCTCCAACTCGCATAAATTTTTCTTTAGTTGCAAAACTTTGTTAAGTGCTATTTATGAACGGAAAATAGTTGTACTGCCATATTTTAAATTGATACAGTTGTATTTATATTCAAAATAGATCTGCAAATAAAAACGGTTTGGGCGTTAAACTTAAATTTCAGTTTTCACTTCCCGCCACTACATCTTAAGTCGGATATCATTTTACCGAGTTGCCTCTACCCGCATATTTTGCGAGTTAATGTTGTTGCTCTGCATGCAATTTGTTTTACTACCTAGTGCTCCTTTTCCAGTCGATTATAAATAAACAGGCCTATTGTTAAATACTGAAAGTTGATCTACAGCAGTAGAGCAGTTTTCGAGGTAAAGAATCGATGAAAAGTTATTCACTCTCCTAATAATTAAATTAAATAAAGCTATTTGAATCTCATAAGTCATCGCGATAGTTTCCATCTCAATTTAGCTAAATTATACATTTTATACTATGTTTAAATTGACGCTTTAAACCAGTCAAATTACATTTTCATGGTTTGATGGCATAACCACTTCGTAAACAAGCAAAATCACATACAAATGATTGTAAAAATAAATACGCACTGATCTTTTTCGGCCACTTGTGTGCCGATATTTCCAAAAATCTTTGTTGACAATTAAAAATTTGGTAATTTGTTACCAGAATTTCGGAATTAGTATGTATTTATCATGACACTAGAACATATTTGTTGTTGATTCACATTAATGTAGTGCATGCATATTTAATATGAGTATTCCCTTATTCCTGAAATTAATTTCTATTCGTCTCCCGACAGACGCCAACTACCACCGCTATTTTTTTGTTTTTTTTTTTGTAAATTTTTATTTAGTGATTGGAATATAGGGATGCGAGTGTACTTGTGGGGTGTCGTGTGTGGACTGGTACATTTTAAATGAAAGAAGAAACTGATATTGTACTAACTCAAATCACTGCACATCCTGCAACTCTATTATGAAAGTCAAACAAAGACTTATACTTTTTTCTACACTTCTTTCATATCATTCTAAGTACATACAGTGTGTGCAATAATTAAAGATTCTTTCTGCATAATATACCGGTACTTGCGTGAATATATTTCGTCGTATGCATATTTTCTTCTACAATTGAAATAACTGGCTGATAAAATTCTGCTCATATAGCCTCCAAAACTAAAGAAAATGTTGATCGCCTAGTTTAAAAAAAATGTCGAGGCAGCAACTGATCGCTACATCCACAGAACCAAAGACCCAAAGTGTGCACAAAACAAAAACACACAGGCAAAGCATTTCAATGCTAGAAATGCCCTTGTGCAGAGCTGATCAGTATGCAAATTCGCGTTTTGCAGAAATAATGATACTCCTATTTATTGCCCATCTGTTTGAGAAAATGGAATGTACGGTTTGAGAAAGTAAGCGATTTGTATGTACAAAGAAACAATATCAAACATTCAGGTGAATTTGCTTCGAATGGACTCTATTAGATCATTTCAGCCATTCCAAAAGGCCTTCCTGAGGGTTCAGAGGTCTTCCTTTCTACATTCAATAGTCCTGTTAGAAGGCTTTCTGGTAAATAATTTTTCCAGCGCTTCTTGGTTATTTCTTCCTGAGTGGCTTCCATTAAGAAAGCCTCCCTAAATTATCTTCTGGGATTCGCAATAGATATCGTTCATAACAAAAGCAAAGAACGGGTAATTTCTCAAACAGAAAATATATAAAATAATTTTTGAAAACTTTATCTTTATATCGTGAATGGAGAATGTTTTACCATTGAACACACTGTAGATTTTTCCCCAAGTAAGTGCTTATTTTTTATTTGGATGTGACACATGCATAAGTGCCTCATCAGCTGAACATTGTCATCGTTGTAACTTCTGATTATTCATAAAACAAAGCAAGCTTTCAGCCTCTTTAATTTCAACAATTTTTTTCTTCTTTGCATCTCTATTCTTATTTTAGATTTCACTTTTACTTCTGCTCAGACTTTTGTACCAAGATGCTAGCAACCCAATCATTTTTGCATTTTTCCCGTGTCTCTGTTACTTCATTTATGCTTTTTTCTAAGGTTTCATTTACATCCCTTCCACATTTGGTGCTCCAACTTGCACTTTCTCGCAGCCAGCTTTTGTTTTCTTCAAGTTGTCAATAGCCGTCAGGCAAATGTCATACATAGCAAGCCCTGGTGGTTCTTCTTACCGAGCTAAGGCTAAGCGCTTGCTGCGCTGTATAACGAAATCATTGGCTGTGACGCTGTCACTTTTTTCTCTCCGCACTTCTTTAACTAAGAGCCTACTCCTAAAGGCGATATATTCTTTCATAAATGAGGCATTGCGTATCATAGTAGCCTAACTTTCAGTTAAGAAGTAGTGGGAGATGTTACCTAAAATGTATTAGTTAATTAGTAAGAACATTTTTCGTGATGAATTTCCCTATTTATTATTTATACCTACGTAATTTTTTTCTCACAAAATATGAATATTGATACAAAAATAAAAATAGCGCTAAAGTTAAAGCTTTTGTATTAAAACTATAGTTATTATTTTGTTTTATTAATACAGAAATAATGGTTTTTGTTGTACATATTTTTATTTTTTTGCTATATAATAACTAAACAGATTTGGATACGATTTGGGGCATATCTGGTACGTTATATAACCAATTCTTTAAAGGGAGTTGCCACCTATTTAAAACTTTAAATGCAATTAATTCAAATATTGCAATATGGGTATCAAACGAAAGAGCTTTAATTAATCTACATTTCCATGATATGTTGAAAAGGGTTACCACCTATTTAATGGTAAATTAAGTGAAATTAAAAAATAAAATTAAGAGGTTCAATATGAGTCTCAGCTTAAAAGTTTAAAAAATATTTCGAAAAGGGTTGTCGCCAGGCTAAAAAATCTATTAACATTATAATAAGTTAAATAAATTATGAAAATATGAATCTCAAACGAAGGAGGTTTAAGAAAGCTCTATTTTGAAAAAACTGCCTAAAAAATAAATGTAAATTAATTTATTAAGTTGCAGGAAATGTTGCGGCTTGCAATGCGTAGAAAGTAGGCCAAAAAGAACTTAATCATCGAAATGTGTTTAAAGGGGGTTGTCACTTGTTTAAAAATATTAATTTAATTCAAGTTCTTAGCATACTAAAATAAACCAGAAAAAGGTTTAAGGAAGCTCTTCAAGAAATATTTTAAGAGGGGGTTGCCACCTGTATACAAAAATTAAATTTAAACTTATAAGATACATGATACACTATTTTCGAAAAATTTAATTTCATAGTAACACCTGTTTTTACATTTCTGTTAATAATATTTTGCGATCTTAAAACGATTGAGATGTCAATAATATTTAGAAAATGTTAATAACTTTTCCAAAAAATAATTTATAAAAAAAAATTTAAATGGCATGAAAACATCATCATTTTAGGAATTGTTTCGAATTTCCAAAAATATTTTTAAAAATATTTATACTTTTTACAAAAAAAAAAATTATAAAAAATAAAAAGGCAAGAAAACATAATCATTTTTAAGTATTTAAAATTCGAAAAAGTTAATAGTTATAATTTCCGAAATATTTCGAATTTCGAAAATTATTATTTTTCGTTGTGAACCAGATAAAACTAATTATAATTAATACATAAAACTTGAAGATCCAACAAACAGTGATCCGCTTCACAAATTTTTACTCAATTATTATCTACTTCATTTCGATGTTGATTATATTTTCAAGGAAAAATCCAATTTCTTAAAAATTTTGGACTTTTGATTGGTATACTGGGATTCCATAAAAAAAAAATTATTGTCTTTAATTTTGGGCATTTATGGTCCCAGCTGATACACTGTGCGCCATAAACAAATTGGAGCTATCACCCGAAGTGTGACGACTTCAAAAAATTATAGAAATGGCAATGGCGAACCTATGAGTTTAATTCTGCAGATTCTTAGATTTGTTAAATGTGCAAATTGTCGAATTTTTGGGCAAAACATGTTACGTAAAGTCACAATTCATTCTAAATATCGAGATTTCTAATGAGACTGTTCGTTGTATTCAAAAATATTTTTTTTCAAATATTGTATATCAAACTCCCATTGTGTATTCGAGTTCTTTTTAAAACTTTCAACAGCAATCAGTTTCTTAAACTGAGAAATTTCAAAATGTTAATGAGTACTCAAGCCCCTTCTGCATACATATTAATAATTACATACATGTTTTGGTATGGCAAGTACAATTCATATTCTAGAAATTTTAGGCTCGAACAGTTTTGTTGCTGAAAACAAATTCACCTCCTGCGTCAAGTTTAATTGCACACAAAAACACCCCAGCAAAGGCAAAAACACTTAACACGACGGCGACATGCACTTGAGTGCACAAAAGGGCCCAGATGCACACACACGCACACACATATGCACTTGCCCCACACCAACACATACCTACAAAAAAAATACATGCATTGCATTCTCTTGAGTACACGACGCCCTTTGAAAAACTCACACCTCCACGCCTGGTTGCTGGACGAGTTATGTAAATATTCCTGTGGCGGCGTAATTGTTGTATTTGTAACGACGCTGGCGGAATTTTCTGCTTTCTAATGCAACGCAGCATTAGTGGAAGCCGGCGCTGCTAGGATCTGTTGCAACGTCGTCAACGCTACCACAAGCCCACTGGCAGAGCTAAAATCAAAATCACCGACGCAGTCAGCGCTTCAGATTTCAAAGGCACACCACCACCCAACTACTTATGCTGAGCCAATGTTGTAGTTGAACTTAGGGGCGCAAACTGTCGTAAAAATGGATGAAGGAGTTGCACACAACTCATATTGCCGCCGGAAATGGCTGAGTGAAAGTGAAACGCCGTCATCGTCAGTGCAGCGTCTGAGTAGTTAGAGGTGAGTGTCGATGGGGGTGTCACAGGTGGGGGCTCACCGTATTACCCGTTATGCCAATGTTTGCTTTTACTGTCCAAAAGGAAAATAACACAACTCAAAGCCAACTCATGCCAGTTGTAAGAATATTACGCGGGCAGAGCTGCTCATCAGTGGCACCGTAGCCCAGAAACAATAGCTGCTTACGAGAAGTGCGGCCGACTTCTTGCTAGAGGAAAGCGCAATGCAATTGCTGGCAGAGGGCAGCGCCATCAGCCTATCATAACAACACGGCAAGGGCAAGAAAAAGTTTCATTTGAAAGAACAATGCAAATCTGGAAAGGCTCCCTGTAAACACCGGAGCAGCGAAGTGCAAGGAGAGCTGGCAGCGCATGAAGGCGAAGGCCTCTTGAAAGGAGGCATACATTCCGCGCGAATGCGTTGTAATGCATCGCTATAGCCGCCAGTCGACGAGGGGAGCCATCCATAGTGCCAGTTTGCCCTCATTTGGGGTTGCAATCGTCTTATTATGAGCTCTCGTCTACGCGCGGCGTGCATGCTTAGCAGCATGTCCTTCAGACGTTGTGGCAGACATGTCTGCTGTGTGGCTTGATGCGCTCATTAAACCGGTACACAAATATTCTACATACAAACATATCTACTGCATATGTGTGTAGGTGTATGTGTGTGTGTTCTGTATATTGCAAGCAGCCGGCGAGGGTTGATAGTGCAAATGCATTCGTTGATTCATTGCCAAGGTGTCGAAGATGGAGAAAGTGGAGGTGCTTAAGTGCAGCAGACACACACACACACACACACATAGAGATGTATAAATAAATACACATACACACATATGTATTTATGTATGTAGTGCTCCAAGTGTACAGCGTGTTTAGTGATGGGACGGGATGGGATGTTGTTGCTGTTGCTGTTAGCATCCCCTAAGCGCAACTAAACTGCAAATGATGCCATCTTCTGTGTACTTGCATTGCTAGTTGTTGGTTGCAATGCTCTTTGTTGTTGCTGTTATTGTTGCGCTTGCACGCCCGCACGCGGCAGAAAGTGAAAAACTTTGCAGCTCGTCTGAGCAAACAAAGCGAAAGCGAAAGGACCAAACATACGTACGATATGTTAATGATGACTTTTTGAGTGTTACGAGCATTTCTGATGTTTGCTATTTTGCTTTCCTTATTTCTACCTTATGTGAATATTTCAAAAGTGCTTGAGCGAATGCATGGCTTTAATTTATGCAAAGGCAGCGACGTCCTACCACTTGCGTCTTACTACTCATACTAACAAACTTTGGTAGACAAATGCCAGTATCCGTTTCGACCACGCCAACCCATCCCCTCATCTCCTCCGCACTTGCTACGCGAATTAATCACAAAATAAAAACCGATGGAAGTTCGATCAGATGCGAACTGCTATTGCCGCTACTATTTTCGGTTTTAATGTAACCGAGGGGAGTTCACTTTACGATGTCACCAGAGGCTGGAATTGTAAAAACTTCAAATAAAACGAAATGATGCACAACACACTAATATCCTTTATGATTCCATCTGCACTACTGCGTACATATTTATATATTTAGGTTAGGGTGATCCAAAAATATGTAAAGTTAGAATTTGATGCTCTCTCTATAGTGGAAAAAACGAAAACTTTATTTTTTTTATTCAAAAAAAATTTTAAGGCTTTTCAAAACGCCCACAGTTTTTCATGTAATTTAAATGAAAAATCCCATTTTTCGTTAATTTAAAAAAAAGCTTTAATAATGAATTGCGTATCATTCTTTGAAGTGTCCTGAAGTAGCCTGGTTGAAAAATATTGATACCTTTTCAAGAAAAAATTGTTTTATAATAATAATAATTTGGCGCTTACATCGTATAGCTCGATGTTCTCCTAAAATTTGTGGTATGCCTCTTAATTTTGTACCGACTCCGAACGGAAGATTATTGCTTTGAGAAGTTTCTCATGGTAGAAATGCACGTGGAGATTGGCCGTTGAATGCCGAGAGGTGAGCGATATTGGAAGAAGGTTTCTATAATTTTTGATGTTACTTGTGCTGGCTGGGACTCGAATCGGGAAGACTCCGAAGGTTTTCCCCATTTAAGTTGAATATTTTTTGATAAAAAAAATTTAGGTGTTGTACTTTCGATGCAAGTAGAACAATCCTAGAGAGAATACCATTAAAGCCCGGACAAACTATAAGGTAAATTGCTTATTTTCGTCTAAATTACTTCGCATAAACCAAGTGCGTGCACACTTGTCATTCGTAATTTATCGTGACAGCTCTATGGCTACAGGGTTGCTTAGTTCTTTGATCGAAGGAAAAAATGTGAGAGATTTTGTACATTTTCAATGTATGTAAATTTTATTGTGATAATATCTTCTTTTTAATTCAGAAAGCTTCTAGTGGCAGTAAAAATCGAGGAATAGTTTTGTGAAATACTGATATTTCAAAAAGCATCGTCCAGTTTTGTTATGGGAGAATACATTTTTCTATTATGAGCAATATGATGAAATGCCTAATTTCATTTAAGTTTATTGACAGAGTTTACAAGCCGATATTACTTAGTTTCATTGTAATTTCCCCATAAATTAGTATTAAGATAAGGTGTCCGGGCTTTTAAAATGTCGACTCTCCGTTTTCCCCACCCATGTATTTTTGGATCACCCTAATGTGCACACATTTACGTCTACATATTTATCCATACAAGGACAGATACAGGCTTGCCTTGCCCACTACTTGTCAATAATAACTGAATTCTCGCTGCATAGGTAGCTTCTGAAGCCCATTTATTGTGAAGAGAGAGAGGTAGAGAGAGAGAGTGGGGGAATGTGAGCGGATGGGTCTCATGTGTTCCATTGTACTACGCGCGACATAAACTGCTTCACATTTCGTCACCATTGTTTAGAATGCATGAGCCTAAGGGCTGCCAAAGTACACAGTTGCACGAGAAAGTCTCTGGGCGTTAGTGGATGGAGGGAAAGTTGTGTGAGTAGGACGATACAGCATTATAGATGGTTATAAAATTTTAATGTCCCCATATCGATATGCGTGTGCGGCAAATCTATAAAATAAAAATTCGCGCAAGCCGCTACGTGTCAAAGCGTCAATGCGTGTAATTCTGGCCAATTTTGTGACACACTCCCACAACAGAACAAAATGTGCAAATATTGCGCATTTTACTCGAAGGCCTTGGCTGGCGCAATGGACAAGCCAGAAAGGCTTTGGTAAAACTACATACATCGAAGACTCGCGGGGAGCGGCGCTTGCATACTAACTCTATATGCAAAGATGACACGTTTATTTCTCACACGGGGAGCAGCTGCGATTCACTGATGAACTTAGCTTCTAGTAAAAATAAAATTTGCAATTTTTATTACCGAAAAGGAAAAAATTAGTTAAAGGAATATGGAAAGGAAAACTGCGTATGCCTGTACACGAAAATCACTGATGGTGGTGGTCAACAGGAATAGCCACCTAAATCGGTTTTATGTTACTTATTACTTAAAGCATGTTGATCAGACCGCGCACTTTACTACAAAAAAGAACCGCCAAATGAAGCAGCCTCATATTTGTTAAACTAGAATATTAACTAAACTTCTAATGAAAATATAGTTTTTGCGAAGTGTTATGACGATATTGCGTAGCATCCGCGCATATGGCTACAATTTATTCGCAAAAACCAAATGAACTGAGACATCAATTTTTCAAAATATGTCCATACTAGATTTTTCCCACAATTTCGCTTAATAAAAATTTCTTTAATTTTGGAAAGATGACAACTTTTGTATGAACAGCTTTCAAAAAATTTGTGAATAAATATCAATATGTATAACCTGATTTTACTTACGTTATTAATAAAATTTTTCTTTAGTTTCAAACAGTTGGCAGCATCTGAAAATGCTATCGATACTAACCCATATTCTTTTCTTTTGAATTATTCGAATTTGAATTTTTTTTAAATATATTTCTCGAATGAAGCTTCCTTAAGCCTTCTTCGTTTGTTACCGGTGTACCAGAATTTCCGTTACCTTACCAATTAAATAGAATAAACGTTATTGGCGGCTACCCTAATCGAAAATGATTACATATGAAAACTTTCTTTTCACGGCAATACTATTGCATTTTAGTTAACTTAGAATTTGAATTAAATTCATATTTGGAAACAGGTGGCAACACTCCTCAAATACATTTTCATGGTTAGGTATTTTTAGACCTACTTCCTTTAAATTCGATGACGTAATTAATTTTTTACATAACTTAATAAACAATTTAAATTTTAAGCATGTGGTAACCCTTTCTAAAGTATTTTCAAAAAAAAAGCTCCATCGTTTGAGACCCATATTTCATTACTTCACTGAATCTATTAAACTTTAAATTAGTTTTTGAACAGGTGGCAACCATCTCATTGAAAAATTATATTTAAATTATTAGTTTAATTTAACTTTCCTGCTCTTAAAACTGAAGCTTTATTAATCCTTTTTCACCGGTATAGCAACATGTAACTTAACGCATTTATTTGCTTATAGTTTTTTTAGCAGGTGGCAACTCTGTTTAAAATATACCTTGTCTGTTAATCCAGACTATATGCTGGTTATGCATTAAGTTTTATAAAAATCCATTCAGTTTGAAGGTTTGAACACACAAACTTTCACTTTTGTAATACTACACATTGTATGTTTGTTAATGAATTTTTTAATCAGTTGCCCTTTCCGGTAACACAAAATTTGGCAATACTTCTATACATATGTATATATTTCCATATTCGCTTATTGAAGTTTTCGCAATCGGAGGCCTGGCATTTTCTGCCAAGCAGAAACCATTTTCTAACCTCCGTTACGCCGCTTTTTCATTAGGTAAAATTTTTTACGAAGAAATTTGACACGAAATGGCAAGATGTTCACATTTTATAACCAAATCGAAAGCCGTTATTAGGAGTACATTCAAACAAATAACTTAACCGCAGTTTATTTCATAGTCCCAATATGGAAAGTGCAAAAAGTATATCAGTTGATGTTTTTAGTATATTCACTTCGTTCTGCTTTATCACAAAGCACAATGGCAGGGAACTTCGGAGTTTGCTACTTGTGAAATTTGCAATATATTTACCAATCTCTACAAAAATCACAAAGCATTGCTAAATCGGAAACACTTGAGTTAAAATCCTTCTGACTCGATGCCACACATTCGCGGCTAGATGACGCCATTGTCGCAATTTCCTCGCAAGAACAGTGATGCCTTCCCCGAAACGCCAGGCTGTACCATTTTCGCCTACTGGTAACTGCGCTGTCTGCTGCAATATCTCACAACCACCGCTAGTAATAGCTCCACAAATAGCTGTCGCGCCCAATTACGAGTGGTAGATGTCTTAGGTAAGCGAAGGCAAAAGGTGGTGCATAACATAATTTTTTAGAAGTGCACTGTGGGTATAAATGCAATTTTTTTGAACTAAAACTTCAAAAGTTTATATCACATTGTGTAACTGAAAGTTTTTAATAATTCATCCTAAAATACAAAAAATTGTAAAATAGTTTAAATAAAAATTTTTTAATTATTTTTTAATTTTCTTAAGCTAAAGTTGGAGAACGTATATATGTAGTTATGTATTTAAATGCCGAAAGTGTATTCCACTATTACAAGGAAAGATATGTATGTAGATGTTGGAATACATTTTAACGGTGATTTTTACCAATTTTTTAAACATATTTTTAATTTTTGTAGTTATAATTCGGTCCTGCTATATGTACATATACATACATAGTAAAAATTTGATAACATATTCTGAAAATTTGAATGATTTTTCTGAACTAAGGGATATATCAGCTGTTACCGTTCGGATGAGCAGACTTTTTCTACCTCCTGGAGGCCAAAGATATAAGAGAGTTATGAATTGAAAAAATTTAAAATTAGAATGATTTTTGGTCTTTTTTCGTACTTTTTTTACATTAAAAAAACTTTAAATAACTGAAAATGTTTTAAAAGAAAGAAACTACAAACAATCTATAGTTTACAAAATTTTAAGGTACAGTGTACGCAGATTCGAAAGAGTCGAAGTTACTAGTATTCGCCCGGCGGTTGAAATTTAACGGTCATCGTCCTTTTATCAGAGAAAACTGTAAGTTAATCTCCACTATATGTACCGTGGTAATTGAAATTGCGAAAACAAATACCCAAACCAAATGCTCGGCACCAAAAACAATTCAGACAAAAAAATCAACAACAAAGCGAAATATTTTACAATAAATCAAATGCTAAAACCCCTGCAATTGTGTAAAATCCAAAAGGAATGGCGTTAGAGTTACCACCGGCTTATGTTTAAATAATAATTATATGTGAACCTCAAGTGACCGCCAAATTTTTTTGCTGAGTTTTATAGATCTAATTTTGTCCTCTATCTGAGGATGTTAGTAACGCTTTCCTCAAACTGATGTTGATGGACTTTCAAGAGTTTTAATACAAAATTTTCCCAGTTGGTCTATCCACTTAGAGTAGTTCTCAACAAATCTTTATTATCGGGGAGTTTCCTTGAAGTATGAACGACCATCTTTGAGAAAAGCAATACCATTTACGTTAGGAATCAGGAGCCTATTTCTAAGTTCTCGACAGTATCGAAAAATTTTGAACACGCAGTCAATGCAAAGTTGAACTTCGCGGTTAAATTTTTTATTTCCCAAAACAGGGTTTGTCGCCAAAAGATCTACAGTATCGAATTGAGCTGGTTTTAGTATGTACTGCATTGAGTCTTTCTCGTCTGGTTTCCAGATCGACTGTTTTTACACTGACTTTTCGCAAGCTTTTGATAAAGTCTCGCACAGAGTCTTATTAAAAAAAAAAAGTCTACCGTTTTTGCAATGGATAAACTCTTGCTTGTGCAATAGACGTTGTGTTGCCGCATTTGATGGTATTTGTTGCTTCCTTTGGAGTTCTGCAAGAAAGTATCTTGGGATCACTTCTATTTGTACCATTTCTTAACGATATTAAGAATTTCGTTTCGTTTACTCAATTTTTGCTTTATGCTGATAGATCCCAAGGACCTCAAAAGATGCCATTGAGCTTCAGAAGATATTACGTACCAGAATTCACGTCTCTAACGGCTTGTCATGGTGCTTTCAAATGACTTACTCGAAAACATCTAGCATTATGCCGTTGAGTACAATATATTGACTTGTCATTTTCAGACTTTAAGATTAAAGACCTTGGCGTTCTTTTTTAAAATAAATTCTCTTTTTATAACCACATAAATTATATCACTTCCAAATCGTTATCCATGTTGAGCGTCGGAAAACGGAATGCCTTTAAATTCTCTGATCCCTAAAACATCAAGTTACTCTAAGTATCGTTTGTTAGGTCTCACTTAGAAAATCCTTTTTTTATTTAAGTTAGCAAATTGCGCTTTAGTCAATAAATTTTATAGATAGATCACATTCCATCCTATTCTACTCGCTCCATGCTTGTAAGTCTCAAGCGCTTAAAAACTCGAAGGCCTATACTATGCAAGATTGATACTTGCCTTTTATATTTTGCGCCTTCGCAACACTACATGTGATTAGCTATAATTAGATATTTTTATCGTTAAGTTTGGTATTTTTTGGCATAAACTTGCATATAACGTTTTCATTTACGAGTTTTATTTGTGTTTATTTATAGTGAGTTTAAAAATTCATATTGCCTAAAAATGGAATTAACCCGTGAACATTTTCGTGCGATGATTTACTACGATTTTCGACGTGGATTATCGAGACAGGAGTGCATCAATCAACTTACTTCTACTTTTGGTGTTGAATCACCACACTTAGCCACTGTGAAATGATGGTACAAGTTCCTACGTGGTTGCCAATCTTTGCAGGACGAATTTCGTGAAGGTCGTCCAAAAGCGGTGGTTGCGCTAGAAACAGTCGATGCTGTGCGTCAATTGATAATGTAAGATCGGCATGTGACATATCGCGAGATAGAGGTATCCTTGGCCATTAGTGGGACCAGCATACATTCAATATTGCATGAACATTTGGTCGTAAAGAAGATTTGTTCTCGTTGGATACCGCATAATTTGACAATTGCTCAAAAAAGGACTCGTGTCGATTGGTGTAAAGAAATGTTGAAGAAATTTAGCCGCGGCGGATCGAAGTACGTCTATGACATCGTAACAGGTGACGAATCTTGGATCTATGCATATGAGCCGGAAACAAAGCAGCAATCGACTGTATGGGTGTTCCAAGACGAGCCCAATCCAACAAAAGTTGTCCGCGCAAGAAGCACCTCAAAGCAAATGGTCGCCTGTTTCTTCGGAAAATCTGGTCATGTCGCAACTGTTCCAATAGATAAACTTAAAACGGTCGAATTGATGAGTCATCCGCCGTACAGCCCTGATATGGCACCTAATGATTTCTTTTTATTCCCGAACATCAAAAAAAAAAGCGAGGTCAACGTTTTTCAACGCCTGAGGGAGCTGTAGAAGCCTTCAAACAGCTCGTTTTAGAGGTATCCTCTTCTGAGTGGCAAAAGTGCTATGAAAATTGGTTCAAACGAATGCAGAAGTGTATTGACTTGGATGGAGAATATTTTGAAAAACAATAAAACTATTTTCCTTAATATTTGACTATGTTTTCATTATTAGGCGCAAAATATAAAAGGCAACCCGTATAGCAAAAGTTGCTCCGATGGCGAACGAAAAATATTAACTGGGCATGTGCTTCACGCCACCAATACGATATTCAAAAACGATAGAACAAATATTAAGATATTTGAAACTCCTATATGATTTGGAAGGAAAATATGTAAACAGACAAGCATTTCTTTGTATATAACTAAAAATAAAAAGATTTAAAAGGTTTAAAGGATTATATGAGAAAAAGGTGCAGTTATTAAGCCAGGACCAACAGCTATAACTATAAAATAAAAAATAAAAAAACTAGGGAACTGGTGCGGAGGAAACGGCAATATTCCGTATAATTATTGAATAATTATTTACACATACATTTCATACAATTGCAATTCATATGATGGTAGTGTGGAAACAACGGTTGCGCGAAAATCGCTTGGTCTCAAGTTCCGTGATAAATTGGAACTCCACGGACGACACTATTTTGTAGCGAAATTCCGAATATTTGAGTCACGTCGGCATGGCAAGGCAACCCCTTTATTCCATACGAATTAAAAAAATATAGTTCATTCTCTAACAGAAAGGATATAAATCCAAGATTTAAACATTGTGCCAATCATAAAAATTTTACAAAGTTTCATAAATGCTACAAAACTATTGGGTATGCAGTTTTGTAGACCATTCAATTTCAAAATAAATAAGTTCAAGTTTAAAGCGGCTCAATGATATCAGACGTCCGAAATAAATAAAAAACCAAAATAATCAATTCACTTGCGTTGCAATGTTCATGAAACTTTGAGGATGCGACGTCATGACTGGACAATACCGTAAAGCAAAAAATAACGGGCTTGCGCAAAGCGTAATCTCTTATTCTATAAATCTTGTATACTGTATAATTTTATTTTTGTTTATTTTACTTTCTAATTCGTTTTGTTTCGTTATACTTTTTTAATTGTTCTATTCTATTTAATTTTTTATCCTATATTATTTTACTTGATTTATATATTGTATGCACTAAAATGGTTTTCAGAAATAAACTTCATTTTGTATGAGAGGTATCTTGTTTTCCAAAACCTCCAATTTTTACAAGGTACGTATTCGTGCCAAACCTCAGCAACCCATCATAATTGGTTTTAAAGATATATTGGTTTTTAAATTTTAGTCTATATGCCTGGTGCCACGCCCTCTATATAAATTGAAGTTAACATCTACGCATTATTGAAAGTATTTTCCAACAATCGATGGATGTTTAATTGAAAGAGGAACGAACAGTGCGTTCAAAAAAGGAATTGGAAAATTGTAGCGGGGCATATTTATATATAAAGGGGTTTTCAATAGGAACGCTACAAAAGTTTTTTTAAATTGTTTTATTTAAAAAACGGTTTGGGATATGAATTAAATTCTTTATTCCTGTCAAAGTACATTCGATGCATTATGTATGGAACTCGATTTCTTTTGCATGGGCACCACGGGCACGCTTGCAGAAGTCCACACGCTGAACCCAATTTTCGACGATTTTTAAGCATAAATCGGTCGATACTGCTGCAATTTCACGTTCGATATTCGTATGAAGTTCGTCAATCGTGGCTGGCTTGTTGGCATAGATCATAGACTTAACGTAGCCCCACAGGAAATAGTCTAACGGCGCCGAATCGCACGACCGAGGATGCCAATTGACTTGGCCATTTCGTAAAATAAAACGTTCACCAAACTTGGTCTTCAATAAATCGATTGTGACATTCGCTGTGTGGCTGATGGCGCCATCCTGTTAGAACCATATATTGTCCAAGTCCATATCACCCAATTCGGACCAAATATATTCGGTTATCATTGACAGTAACGTGCCGGTCTTGATCATCACGGAAGAAGTACGGCCCAATGACGCCGCCGGCCCATAAACGGCACCAAACCTTAATTTTTTCGGGATGTAATGTTGACTCATGGATTACGTGTGGATTGCTGTCTGTCCAATAACGCATATTTTGCTTATTGACGAAGCCATTCAGCCAGAAATGACGACGACCATAAATTAGACGTAGCGCTCTTACAGTTGAGGCCATTGACATTGATTTCGACTCGTTGTTGGTTCGTATATCTTCGCATGATGAAATGGCAAAACTTACTGAAGAGAAATGTCAAAAGAGCGGGAAAAAATATGGCGTCGTTTGCTGTCACTTTCGGTCTACTTTTGTAGTGTCCCTATTGAAAAACCCGTTATATAAAAGATTATTATACGCCAAGTTTTTAAATACCTCGTTTTGGGTATAAAAATGCGGAGAGGAAGGAAAATTTGAACTTTTGATTAAATAGCGGGCTTTTTAATTGTTTGGTTTAATCCTCGCCAGCCAAATGTTAGAAATCGATAAATTTTTTTTTCAGATCTATAAACAAAATATATTATAAGAATTGCAGCTCTCTCGAGGTATAGTATTCCCCGCTTAAATGAACCCCGATTAATTGGTTTCCCCGCCTAATTGGTGAAAAATATTTGCTATCGAAAATAATATATCTTTAATTTGCCCCGGTTAATTGAACCTTAAGTTGTGTAATTTTTGAAGTGTAATTAAGCGAGTAATACTGTAATACGATTATTTGATTACATTCAAAAAGTTTGTATTGAATATTGACACATTTCCTCTTTTAATGTTTTCCACAAAACACTGGAATTTTCGTAAAAAAATTAATTAAAGACATCAAAAAAAAAACAACTCTTCACTTCTTAAGAGTAAGCAACGGAACAGAAACGGAAATTTCTCATTGCTCCTCCAGTTTATTTGCCTGTGTGGCACCTTTGAACAGACACATACATACATACATTCGCGCTTGTGTGGCACCTAAAGTGCGATTGTACGAATAAGAGTTCATTTTTTTATTGCATGTCAAAATTCACTTAAGTTCGCTGCCTAATTGAGGGTGAGCTGAATTAATGAGCATTTAAGAATTCTAATTAGGTGCCTCAACGCACCATTTACGCTTGTCAGAATATCACCCACTTTATGAATAAAACTCGTACAATAATAAAAACACACACGCACACACACATACAAACAAATTACAATACATATTCATTTGCGAAATCCTGGACCAACCCAATATTGGCGACAATGCAAATAGCGTTGTTGTAAAAATGCTGTTATTGTTATGTGTTGTAGTAAATTATTTCACTGGCTTGGTGGCGCCGCTTTACGTTACACTTACGGAGCGTGTCCCGCTTGACGTTGGAACGGATGCCATGTATTTTTTAGTAGTTGCGCTGCATTGCAAACTCAATCACGTGTAGCAGACTTGTAAACAAAAGAGAGGAAACACCATCACACGTACACACATACACACCCACACATAGAGGTAGGTAGGTAGTGGGCTCAATAAATAAGAAAGCAACACGTAATTTTTATGGAGGCTCACTTTGTGGCGCCAAGCAAAATGAGTCCTCCAATTAGGATTTAAATGGCATGCGGCTGTAGTGTAACAATAAAATAGCAAAAATCGGGGACGGAGAATCGGGAACAGCAAATATTTTTACTTGTCATGCAAAAAATGTACACTCGTATCCGGCATAAGTGCGAGAGCAATGTAAACAAACCGAAAGCTCTTTGCCAACAGAGAGAGCGAATTGTCGCACGTCTGCTTCTCGTATGCTCTGAATGCTGGTCCTTTTTGACAACTCGATGACACACCATCTTTTGCCAATTTGCTGCTTATGTTATTTTTGTTTTATTCATTTGAATATTTCCAAATACTTCCAGTCTCCAAAGTCTCCTGGCGACACGGCTTATCAGCGACGTTGCGGCAAAAGGATGTGATGAAATTCGCCTGTTCACAGTTCGCGTTTGTTTCTTGGAGCTATTGGTCGAAGTTAGCGGAAGATTTGAAACACCTTGCATAAAACGGTAAACACCCAAATGGCAAGTGTTCAGTGTGAGCCAGAGGAATCAAGTGGTGATTTGGGTGGAAGGAAAATGTGAGAAAATAAAAATGAAGTAAAAGTGTGTGAATTCTGTTATGCAGTTCGATGTGCCAAATATTTAAGTGAAGTTTGACTTCCTTGCCAAATGCAATATCGCCTTGCTACATTAAAAATTGTGCCAAAGCAACCAACGCGAAGTGAAAGCAGAGAAGTAATAAAAATCTCGGGAGTGTAGTGAAATGAACGCAGGCATTGAAAGTGCCGCAGAATCAAGAAGAAAAATAAATACATACATACATATATGCATTAAATATCTGATAAATAAGTTGCCTAGCGTTGTATCGGTTGAAAGAGCTTGAAGGCAGAAAAAGTGTTACTAGTGCTAACGATTGTTGTCGATTAGTTGATTTTGGAGGAAAAAGCGTGAAGCATATTAGCAGATTAAAATCATAAATAATAGATAAAAGTGATAAAATATATAAGAAATATACAAGCGCGAAAACCGAATTCGCTTTCACAAGGACCTGGATTACCTTGTAAAGCCTAAACGAAGGCGTAACAATTCTTCAGATTTGCAAAGCGGTGTTTATTAGGTAATTTTTATTAAACATCTTAGAAAAGTATACGATTGGAAAATGTATTTTGCCCATTTTATTTGAGTGACCACCTGCAACCATCTCCATATTGCTATTTCCGCTACGTTAAGCAAATTTTCATGGACCAACCCTCTCATTCGCCCTAAACTGCCAGGCCTTAAAAAACAAATTATCATAATCATCATCAATTTTATAGGTATTTATTTGCGCCACAACCCCATCCCAGCTACATATCTGTGGTCACAAATAATAACCGGTTAAGTCGACTTAAGATAAAATCGAGTTATATATGCCATTGTACTCTGCAAGTATTTACTATCGCATGCGGACAAAAATATTTTTGTTTCTCCATAAGGCTACCATTACAAGCCAAATGTATGCAACTATTTTTCTCAAATTCAGTTTTTGCTACTTAGGCGGTTGTTGTTTGTGACCACAGATATATTGAGCTAAAGCGCGCACACTCTTTGCATTTCATACCCTTTGATATTTACTATTGTATGAAATATTCTTATGGTGCGTCTATTGGGAAATCCTTTTGAAATGGAAGCAATGCTGATATCCTCCTTCGTTACGGTTGTTATGCTGCTTTTGTATTTGGTTGTCATTGGTTTTGTTCTATTTCGGCTTCCCTCTGCTTCTCCTCAAGCCATTTATCCTTTCATTTCTTTTTTGTGTGTGTGTTTTTTTTTTGACTTGCCTGGAATGTCGCACGTAGTCTTCGCTCGCAATTTATGCGCATTGGTTCTAAGTGTAAAAAGCTACGGGCAAACGAAAATTTTTGCTGCCGCAAGCGAAAGTTCTTAGTGGGTTTGGGTTTATTTTGGCGTACTGATTTTTTTCTTTGGTATCCATTCACACCAATTTTGTTTCCATTATCAATCTTGCGCTCGGATGGCAGCAGTTTTAATGTAGTGTTAATTATAGCCTAGGGCATTGCATCTATTTTCATATATACATTAGGCCAGCCCAGGATTGTACAAATTGGTTGGCTAAAAAAAAAGAAGTTATGCAATATTCTTTTCAAAACGGTCATTCCAAATGGAACTTAAAAACAAATATTCGCAGTGAAAAGTTTTCGATATATGGCCGGTATAACACTTTGTTCTGTAAAAGTGGCCATACATTATTATCAAACTAAGTTAGTATGGATTATTATCCCTGAATATGCATTTTTTAAGTCCACTTTATACTGCCCATTTTATTTGTCCACCTTTTTACGTTTCAAAATATCTGCCCACCACTAATTGCCAGACTTTGTGGTGAGATGATGTGATGCTGTGGGATGTTGTCCAATAATCCAATGATCACATTATTCACCATAGCATGGGATTCACAAATTTCTTAAATAAGATAAGTGATTTGATGAAAAATTGTTTTGATTTATCTCAATTTGTGTTACAAAAACAATACACAGACCACAAATTGTAGGACAAGTTCGACCAAAACATCAAGTTCTATGTTGTAAGCGTCAAATGGTTATTATTATTATTATAAGATTATTAATAGGATTATTAATAAGATTATTAATATCCTATGACGTAATTCAATTACAAATCGGAGCGCCCGAACAGGAAAAGTCTTTGCGACAATGATTTTAAATAGTACATTCTATGAGGGTGGACAGTCGTTTTAATTTATGATTTTAATTAATTTAACATAAATTGCCACAACATAAATTATTTGAGGTAAGACATTTAATTTTTTTGTTTATTTAATTACATTTTTAATTTAGTGTGATTTGCTATTCTCCAAACAACAATGAGACTTTTAATTTTTATACCGTTCTTGAAAATGAAATCGTTATAAGTTCCAATGTTCGCTGTAAGCATAAGAAGAAGAAGAAGAAGAAGAGATAAACCCATACCAAAGTACACCAAAATATCGGGGACTATGAGCTGATTCGATTTAGCCATTTCCGTCTGTCTGCCCGCCTGCCGGTCAGTCTGTTTGACCACAAACTATTCCCTCTGTTTTAAAGGTATATGACTGAAACTTGGCTAGAAGATTTATTTTTATAATTATCATTTTTCGGAACCGACCATATCGGACCTCATCTAGCCTTCCATCAACTGATTGTTCAGATATGAGGTTTCGCATTACAACTACAGCGTAGCTAAGAAGATATAATTTAACACTCATTTGACTTATAATTAATAGAAAGCGTCCACGGAAAATCTTCAAGATCGACTTACTACATCTTATAGCTCTCATATGACTGATTGTTCAGATATGAGGTTTTACTTTAAAGCTCCTATAATTAGACAGTTAGAACTGTGAAATTTTGCATCTATTTACTTGTCAATCATACAAGGTCAGCTAGGAAAATCATGCCAATGAGAAAACAGTACAAAGGCGATAACATATCAAACTTCCTGCAATGACCATAACGGTATATTTTTTTTAGTTGTAGCGATTAATATCATTACATTTCCAATATATAGCTCTATATTTTAAGTTTTTAGAAAGACAAAATTTATTTTATCATACTTTACTTTAATTTATCAAAAATGAGATAAAGTTACATACGAAAAATGAATATTATTTTAAAATTGAATATTTTGGCAGGGCCGAAGACAGGAATAAAAGCATTATTACAATGATAGGAATTGATCACAATATCACGGTAGGTAGAGCAATATGTAAATCTAAAATACTACAAAGTGCTTTACCTAAGTTAATATTTCAAGTGAAAGATCGTAGCAGATTTCTATTTAGAAAAAGAAACAAAATTTCCGGAAATAATATGAAGCTTAACAGAAAACAAAAATATGCATATTTTGTTTCCAGATCAAGTTAATCAACCAGTTTAACACATAAGATTGCTGCTGGAATGTTTCCCGATTATTTCGGAATAATTTTATTTTCAAAACCGTTCGCCTGGGATTTGTTACAATTTGAATTACTGTAAAGTTCAGCAACTGAAATAAATATACACAGACGCGACTGCAAGACGATGCTTTTGGAAGGTGAAACCCCTGTTGGAGAGAAGTATGCATACAATTTCGCCTTCATTTAGTTTACGATAATAATGGTAAAAGGGGATAAAAAAATTACAGTCAAATATTGTGTCTGAAATGATATTAGATTTGAACCACTTTCGACGGATCTAATTTTTATACTAATATGAAACGTTTATTTTATGGCATGCCCTTAACGTTTAAACGTTTTTGTGCTAAAAATTGATTTTTTTATTATCTTAAATGACTATTATTTACACATACAAATTAAAATATTACACTTGTGCCCATATTGTGGCTTTTTTTTATTTTCGAAGTGTTAGTTATTGGTGCTAAAAATTTGTATTATTTTTTAACAAAGGCAATTAAAATTAAATTGAAATACATAATTTACTGCAGGGTTGTAATATAAATAATTTATAAGAAATATTCGAAACGTATTCCATATTCATAAAAATAATTGTAACTTTAAGAAAATTTGGCGAATGATAAAGCGCATCCCAATTTTCAACAAAGTTGTTTTTTTTTTATTCAGTCAATTCATTCCCTGACTTTATCATTACGTCGAGTCCTAGAAATAGTCAATCAGGATTTGGGTATAGCAGCTGAGCTGCCAGAATTGTTCTAATGTCGGAAAGAGAAAATACAATAGAATATTTCGCCAAAATCTTCGATTCGATCGCACTGGAATATTTGGTCAAATTTTGATTGCTTTTTTGCAAATTTTGATGAATTAACTTGTAGTAAAAGGTTTGAGAAATATAAATAAAGTTTACATGCCAAATATATGGATAAGTGAAATTCAACTGTGCAAAAAACGCATCGCTGGCATAAATATTCAAAATTCATTTGAAGCTTTCGAAATATGTAACTCCGATGTTTTTCCAAATCTTTATCAAGCACTTGCGAATGAAAAAAAAAATATTTTCAACTTTGCTTTGAGATAATCTATGAAAGAAGATCGTCTCACTGGGCTAGCTTCTCTCAATATTCATCGCATTCTGAATGCTAATGTTGACACAGTATTAAAGAAAAAACTTGTATCTATACCTCGGTGAAATGCATTATTGAAAGCAGTATAATTCAGTTACAATTACATCCACAATTAAATGCCATATACTCAAATTCTATATAAAGCAATGGCATTTTGGGTTGCGGCGAATGACGGGTGTTTTTTTTACAGGTTTGTTTTTCGAATAGAGATAAAACTGGCATTTTGTGGTCAAATCTGGCAACTCTAATGTCATTTATGTTCAGTTTGGTTTGCCATTTCATCATGAACAGGTTGACAAAAGAACAACGCTTGCAAATCGTGCAAATTTATTTCGAAAATAATGGTTCAGTTCGCGAAGTTTACCGCGAGCTCCGTCAATTTTATGGTCGACATAATCGTCCATCAGAGCAATTAATTCGGTTAACCATGGATCGTTTTCACACTACGTTTACTCTATGTGATAATACGCATCCGCAGAGACGTCGAACAGTGTGCACCGAAGAAACAATTGCCGCTGTAGAGCAAAGTGTTGAAGAGGACCCGAATGAATCGATTCGCCACCGTGCACAGCAATTGGAGCTTTGTCCATCAACTTTATGGAAGATTAAAGATCTTGGCTTGCGACCTTACAAGATCCAGCTTGTGCAAGAATTAAAGCCGCGAGACCATGCAATGCGTCGTGATTTTGGTGTATGGGCCGAAAATGAGATTGATCTCGATGCTGATTTTCATCGCAAAATTTTGTTCAGTGATGAGGCTCATTTTTGGTTGAATGGCTACGTCAACAAGCAAAATTGCCGCACTTGGAGTGAAGAGAATCCACATGAGACCCTTGAAACGCCATTACATCCACAAAAACTGACTGTTTGGTGTGCTCTATGGGCTGGTGGAGTCATTGGGCCATACTTCTTCCGCAATAATGCTGGAGAGGCAGTTACCGTTAATGGAGACCGGTATAGAGCCATGATAACCGACTATTTTGTTCCCGAATTGGATGGCATGAATGTGGATGAGTTGTGGTTCCAACAAGACGGCGCTACATGCCACACAGCGCACGTCACAATCGATTTATTGAAGGAAACATTCGATGAGCGCATAATTTCGCGGAATGGACCTGTAAATTGGCCACCAAGATCGTGTGATTTGACACCATTGGATTATTTTCTTTGGGGATATGTGAAGTCGCTCGTCTACGCCAACAAACCAGAAACGTTAGGGGAATTGGAAGCCAACATTCGTGGCGTTATTGCCGACATACGGCCCCATATGCTCGAAAAAGTGGTTGAAAATTGGACCTGTAGAATTGGCTTTATTCGAGCCAGCCGCGGCGGCCACATGCCCGAAATCATATTTAAACATTAATGGCATAAAATTATCCTTCCAATAAAGCCAAATTGATGGACCTTAAATCGATTTTCTTGTGTTTTATTTCAATTCGAAGTTCTATACCCCTAAAAAAAACACCCGATACTATATACGGTAATGTGAAAAAATAGGAACATGACATTTTGACCAGTTGTGGCTACTGCTTGTTATTTTTTTTTATAAAATTCCAGCTCATTATATAAGTATAACAAACACTAAATTTCATCAAATTTTAAAACTTTTTAATTAAAGCTTTTATAAAAACTGTAGGTATGAGCAGTTTTATGGCTCAATAAATTTTAGTAGAATAAAACACAAGTCATTACATTTGCTGATGACGACCCTGTGGTGACTTAAAAAAGGTTTAAAATAATTTACAAATTGCCTTTTTTCAATTCAACAACTTAAAAATGTATTTAGCTTAAACAAATAGTTTAATTTTTATTATTTTATTGGACGAAATTTGTATCACATAAAATTTAATAATTTTGGAAGAATTTTGCTTTATTAATCTTTTTTGCTAAAACCAATATTTTCCTATATATTTTTGCGAAAAAGTTAATTATTTAAATATATTTATTTTCATAGATGGTTTGCCAAATATGACAAAGTACAAATTCATTATATTTTTGATGTAACGATGCGATAATGAACTGTGCTGTACGTTTGTATTTTTCTTGGGACCAAAGTTGAATTTCCAATTGGGATGCTTTAGGAGCTTTTCGCTGTACGCTGTTGCGGTTCAATTTTGTCCTCCCCTTAGCTCAATGTGGTATTTTGGAAATAATATTTTTTGATTAGTAAATAAATACTGTGTGAAATATTAAATTTCAAATTTAAACATCATTCGAATCACTTGTAAAATGTTAGGAGAAGGGGCATAAATATCAGGCTAAATAAAATTGATGATTGAAAAACAGTTCTTGTATAATTTTTGAACGATATTCTCACTGAAAGTGTTCATAATAGATATCTGACTAATAATTAAATAATGCTGCCGAAAGAGAAATAAATTGTTTAGGAGCAAAAATGGCCAGATTATTTTACACCCAATTGTTCTCTACGCATAGATAAAAATTGGACATCGTCGACCATAACTATGATTTGAATTGTAATAAAATAATAAGAACGAAACAGAATAACTTATTATTTTAAGTTTTTGCAAGTGGTGCCCATACTAAACGCATTAATAGGCAATCGAAAGAATTTTTCGCATGGTGTTACATTTTAAGAGAGGACTGTATTTGGAATAAAATATGACAGTTCGCAATTGAGCAGGGCTGCATTTGCGCTCTTGGAAATTATCATATTATTTACAAACTAAAACTGAGACGTTTATAAAGCACCTTGTTAATGGAGAATGCGAACGCCAATCGAATAGGAAACTGCAGACGATTGAAATTGATGTGCAAATCTATAGATATCATTGAAGTCATTGGTAAGAAAACGCAGTGATTTTCAAAATTTTCCGATAAATCAATGCTTCATTAACATTGCGTAAAACTTTTGTTATGTTAAGTCATTTACCGTTGCATAATCGCAGAGGATTCAAATTACGCCTACCAAATTCTTGGAATCTCCAGCAAATACTTGCAGAGAAACGCGCTATGCGAAACTCAGTTTGTATGGGAGGTGTTATGGCTCTTTTTCTAAAACTTAATTCCAATTTTTCTCGTTTGGAGTGAAACTGATTTCATTTGTCTCAATACCAAATTTCAGAATCTTTAACCATCTTTGTAAAGTCTGCAGTAGGTGCAAAATTTGGTTTAGGGCTTAACGGCGAACATTCATACATAGATTTATCATATTGAATGAATACCCTTATTATTTAATATTATACTCTTCTCTCGAAGTCTTCAAAGGCTTTCTCATCTCTGTTTGACACCATCCACGTTTCTGCGCCCTATAAAAGTGTAATTGAAAATGTAAAATTTAAAAATCAGATGTTTAAAGCTTACACATGCAGGGCTATTACTAAACCCACCGTGATCGGGCTTTTCGTGAACTATATCAAAAAATTATCACAGAATCTATCGTAGTTCGATCGAAGCAACTCCCATGAATGTATTCGCTTACCGCAAATCGCATTCAGTGATCGTCTTTCGGATGATTTCGGAGATTTCATGAAAATTCGGACTAGAATTCATTAGCCCAGTTTTTGTGTAAAATTTTACCAAACCACAAATTTTTAAACATTTTTTAACATAGTCACGTAAATAAAGGACAGTCTTAAAAGTAGCATTTTCAATTTTTGTTACAACTTGGCTGAAAATCCGATCAACGGATTTTAATCAAAGTTGAACACCATATTTCTTAGGCCCGTGGCACGGTCAGAAACTATATTTTAATTCGCTAGGTGACTCATGAGTCGATATATTCAGAAAATCTATTTTTATGGCCCAAATTTGATGAAATTTGAAACTTAAAATGGGGGTGTGGTAAAAAATACTCTTATATCAGCTAGATGACGCTGGATTTCTTCAGAAATTTCGTACTTATAGTCCGATATTGTTGGTATTAGAATAGCTAAATACTTTTATAGTCGAATTTAGATTACTTACTTGCTTGCTTAATTGGCGCTATAACCGCTTGAGCGATTTGGCCGAACTTCTCCTACAATTTGTGGTGTGCGTCTTGATGTTGTAACAGAAATTGTGGGACCTACAGTTTTACGCCGACTCCGAGTGGCGAATTTTTTTTTGCGAGAAGTTATTTTTCATAGCAAAAATACACTCGGAGGTTTGCCATTGCCTGCCAAGGGGCGGCACATATTTTGAAAATATGTATTAAAGCCATTAGTCGAGACATCCAGAAGATATATATTTTCTTATGTTTCATCTTAGTTTAAATCTAATAAGCTTTGTGCAACTAAAAACAATCCCCTTAGTCATAGGCGAGATAAAGTTGATGCTTAAGTTAGTATTGGAAATCGAAATATCGACATTTTGATTAAATGCTACGGATATGAGTTTTGCAGTTAATAGGACGTTACCCTACACAACTGTATTCTGACAAGAAATTAATAACCAAGTACTCTTTTTCATATTTTAATAACTTTCTAACTATGCATCGCGTAACTTTTACGTGTTGGCGCTATCTGCATACATCATCAGGTTGCCCTTCAATGCCATTGCACCCATGTAAAAGTGCTCCGTTTCGAACTGTCAAAGTTTTCAGAATACATACGTACATAAATATATTTTGTATACATAAGTGCATTCAAATTGAATTTTCGCTGCTAATTTAATTTTTTTTTTACTCTTTGGACTATTCAACAATTCCATTTCTTTCTTCTCTGCAGCCGCGCGAACCACAAAACAGCATACAGAATACGCCAGCTTCCCGCCGGAGCCCACTTAAGACCTCATCGACAACCGCAATGAGCATTCAGCGCCGTGTTTTATAAACTGGCGAGAAAGTTTGCGTTGTACTGCGTACAGCAGAACAAAGTAGGACGGAGCCAGTCGCCGCACGCGAATCACCATTGTCAAAACGAAACGAGTGTGTAACGAACTTGGAAACTTTTCTAGCATACTAAGTACATCAGTCGTTATTTCTAATTTCGTTCACTTGACGCAAAATAATAGGAAAATAAAAATAAAAAAGCATACTGCATTGAAGGTTCTGCGGTCGTTGTTGCGTTGTTAGTGGAGCCATTGTCGCGCGTATCACAACGTTGAAAACTTTATCCCGTGGCACAGTCATCGTTGGGGCGAAGGAGTTGCGTATAATACATACCGCGCCAACGACCTTGCCACGCGTTACGTGCTATATAAATGTGGCGCACACTTTAGAATTTTTTCGCAATTTCATTTCAACAAAAATGGAGCCAACAATGTGCACGGTACTTCATACAAGTTGTGTGAGTTCATAAGTTGCATAGAAAGCAACAAGGGTGAATCTACGAAAACGCAACTTGAAGGGAACAACCAGAGTTACTCAGTAAGTCTAAGTGCATCTGAAGCAAAATGGCGAGGTGGCTATTGGTAAATAGCAGTGTATTAGCCAGTTTTTGGCTCTACACGCTGGTGTTGCTGCAGGCAGGGCACGGAGGAACAGCGCCTACTCAGCACTTGACGGTTAGCGTAGAGGGCAATACACCTACGCTGATTGTAACGTCAGCCGAAATTGGCATCACGCCAAAAATTGTGCATGCAACTGCGACCAGAACTACACCACCCAACACAGCGCCTGCATCAAACCCAGTTACCGAGCGGAGCAGTGAGCAGCTATACAATAAAAGTAACTTTCCAAAACTAAAGGGTAAATCACATAAAGTCCAATACGGAAAGAAGTGGCAGCATGCAACAAGGGCAAGCGAAAAGGGTAAAGAGAAGACTCCGAACAAGCAGGAGACATTTGAAGGCGCCACCACTGGGACTGTCGCAACCATTGATGGAAGTGCAACTATAAGCTCCATTCCGGCAAAACTGACTATTCAAACTGTAAAGCCAGCAACAACCACTAGTAAACAACGCTTTGAGGAAAGCACAACAGTCGCGGCTTTAGTGAAAGAAAATATCACAGAGTCAAGCTACGGCTCATTGGCCTCAGCAGACTTCAACACCAGATCTGGCAACGAACTTAGTGCACCAGATGCAGCAAGTACGACCGACGCCATTGTGTCTGCGGCACCTGACAACTTGCCACGCTCCTCAGAGGGAGCAACAGAAATCACCTTGGCATCCACAACAGCAGCGGCAACCAGCGGGAGTACAACAAGCCAAACGGCAGGAAGAATCGTTGAGGAGGCTTTGGGTGTCACATCATTTGAAGGTGTAGATGCAACCAGACTTCCTGGCATTGGAACGGATAGCCTAACTACGCCAAGAATAACAACTATGGGGGATAGTGTGACTGTGACGCCAACATTCATGGAGCTGCATGACACCACAGCAGCTGAAACTACAAAAGCGACATCAACGGCGGCACCAACAACGCGAATGACAATTGCAGCCGCAATGGATGTTGCAAAAAAGCCAATCTCGGCGACAACATCGAACGCGTCGTTGATTGTAATCCAAATTGAAACGTTGCCAAAGGCGATAACGGTAACAACAACAACAACCACAACAACTCCAGCAAAAACAACAATACCTGCCGAAATGGCTACTAGTGCGGCTTTTACTACTAGCAACCACGCTAGCCCAACCGAACATCAAACAGCGAAAACAATATCGGCAACAACCCATCAGCCCCAAATAATGGATAAAGTTGTTGGTGTCAGTCAAAGTGGTCCAACAATGTCAACATCGTACAGCGCTATTCATGCTATCGTCAATACATCCATTGAGCGGGGGAGCTCCACCAACGCAGGCGATAACCACTTTCAATCGCGTATCCTGCCTTCGGGCGAAGTAGCCGTAGCAATCAGCAGGCAGCCGGTTACAAACGCTACCACACCAATTAGTGGGACGGAGACGGAGCAACAGACAACTACTGCAATTTCAACTCCCACCGCTGTAACTGAGAGCCTTATGGTAACTAAAACAAAAAGTGTGCAAATTATACAAACAACTCAAAAGGCGAACACCGATAGTGGCATCATTTTTATTGACGATGTCCCTGATAGCCGCGAAGGCAAGCAAGGCGAAATTGAGGCAGAGTTACAACGCGATGAAGCCGTTATTGACAGACATGAAAACATTAAGGATACCAATGGAGACGCAGACGATGCTAGCGATAGTGGGGGCATAATAAAACTCATTGACTTGGAAAAACATGATATAAAATCGATTTTTAAGGCGAAGCAACTGCGTACCAGCAACAGCAGCCATGGCTTCACAGACGACGATGACGACGATGGCCATGATGGTGTTAAGAAAACAAAGAAAAAGCAACTCACCGATAAGCATTACTTGCTACTTCCAGACATAAGTGTGAACGCCGAAAATGTCACTCCCACTTTCGCGCCAAGAAGAGCTCTTGTTGACACGACTTATAGTTTTAAAGTTAAAAACGAAAATAAAAGTGGCAACAATGTCAGTGTTAGCAGAAGCGATTTGCTGATGAAAACAACAAAGTTAATAGAATCGGTGATTGCTGATGTGCACAGCTCACTCACAGCCAGCAGCACTTTAGTACCACCGCACTCACGCCACCTACTAAATATCACAGCCACACCAACCCTAAGGCCAGTACATAAGGGCTACTTGGGCCCCATATTGATGGAGGAGAAAAGGTTCACCATTATGCATGGAAATAAAAAACCACAACAACATCACGAGTCCACCATAGAATCTCAGCTGCGTAATGGCCACTTTGTAGAAATTCTAGCACCAACTGCGCTGATGGAACAAACGGCATCGGCCCCAAAATTATTTGATACAGTAGCGAACGGAGATTCAACAACCACAACAACTTCAGTACCACCACAAGTATCAGCTACTTTTGCTCATGCACCGGTTGAACAAAGTGCGCCCATGCTCTCCACCACCGTTTTTCAGGTTCCAGAGTCAATGATCAGCACCACTCGTCTGCCATGGAGTATTAAAGCTGCGCACGTAAATGAAGAAAAATCAACGTTGCACCAAAAACTGTTGCCACTTCAAAAGACGAAGACGCAAAAGCAGCAAATACTTTTAAGTGCACCCAAGAGTGCAACCAAACAACGCACTGAGTCGAAAATTTCTGACATTCAAGTGGAAGTGTATGATTCGACTGTGGACTCCATAGTAGCATCGACCAACTTTAAAGATAGCGACGGCTTTTATGCCCTGCCATTGGATGCTGAACTGGAGACACACATTGGCACTACCAAGCCTCCAGTTATGCCACAGGAGCGTTTCACACAATATGTAGTCGATAGAGCCGATTACTCAACACAAGAGTCCAGTGTAGCACCACACCTAAGTGTGGCCTCCGGTAAACCTGAACCAGCTGCAATCGAGATTCATATCAACGTTTCCGAGGGTGTTGGTAATGAAAGTGAAGATTTAGAATTTTCTTACCGGCAGCCAGATTTCACAGGTGGTAGCTTGAAAACGAACCCTCTTGATGAAGTCATAGCCAAAACCGCAAAAGCCATTTCGATGAAGCCAATCATTGCAATAAGCAATGAATCCAGTGCTCGGGAAACTGTTGAAAGAGGCGATGAAATTTTAGTAGTAGAGATAATCGACACGGGCGAAAACAGCACTGAGGGTGCGATAAGTGCGGAAAATGTCAATCCGATATTCACATTTCGTTCCGACGCTGAATCGGATATTGAGCTGAAAGACATCAAATACTTTCCACCTGAAGTCAAAGTTAAGCCGCCACAAACGTCCGATGAGCTCTTCTTGGCTGACTTGAAGAGAGAGAATGCGCTGCCAAAGCCTCCATTACCACCCCCTCCACCGCCCCGTAAGCCGACCATAGATCGAGATTCAGACACAATTTTCTATATTTCCAACACTGAAGTCAAAGTAGGTGAATCTCTCCCCACCACAAACACAGATTATGAGCAACAACAGCAGCAGCAGCAGTTACGAAAATCCAGACTTGAGAGTCAGTTTTTTCCGGCAAATTATTTAGCCAGCACACACCCGAATGCAGCTGGAATGAACGAACAGCGGTCGCCGCAACAACATCGCTACGAAGAAGATATCATTCTTTCGCCATTACGCAACACCGCCGATTCCCTGAAGATATTTCGCAGCCAAAGCGACGGTGCACCTCCATTGGATGTTACCTATGTTGGCGAGTCAGTAATGGAAGTGGAACAGTCACAGCCAGGTGTAGATGCCACCACCACAAATCCAGTAGCTACGGCAGCGCCCCCATTAATGCCAGACGTCATCATACAACCAGCCATTTTGCCAGAAATGTCGATTGGTGTGCCTGTGATAGGTGAGCTGCCACCGCAAATTGAACTCAAGGAAATCGATTTCATGCCCGACGAAGCAAACCAGCAGCACTCAGGCATATATGAGAACAACATGCTGGAGGAAAACGGCAATGGGAATGGCAATGACGTCGATAGACTTGTCGAGTCTTCCATACAGTATGGCGGCGATCTGATAGACGAGAGTGCTGGCGGTGGTGGCTTTGATGGAGTCGAGGGCTCTTACCCGTTCGGTAATCCGGCGGCGTTACAAAACAAAGCGCACCACGAAGCCGATTATGTTCACTTCACAGTGAACCATGGCGTAAGTAATCTGCGAAAGGATGAGCTGAGCGCTGACGTGCCGGGATCCGGTGAGCTGATGGTTGGCCAACCAGCCGCAGCAGTTCTTAAAAATCTAGAGAACGTTGAGTTGAAAGAATTACTGGCACACAGTGGCAACGAAACGCTCCACTTGTCGATGCTTGCGAATGGCAGCTATGTTGGAGCATCTACGGAACGTATGAGCAACGCCACCGCCTACACTGTGATGGACGACCCGAATGCAATCGAGTTGGGTAGGTACCACATAGTGATTAATATTTTTTTTCATTTGTATCATTAAAAAACTATGCAATATGATTTCCTTTAAAACTTTAAATATTCGTGATATAAAAAATTTTGTTTTTCATTGCAGTATTTCAAAGCCATTACACGCTGATTATTGGAATTTTTATTGTACTACTGCCGGTTGTGTTGACTGTCTCCATGACCTGCGCCCTATGGTAAGTGGAGAATGGAATCATAATATCTATTTTATTTCTAACAATATAGCAAAATTAGGGTGTCCTTAAACAGCTAAAATCGAATTTTCTTTCTAACTGTTTTATTTACATATTACTCAATGCAAAAGTGTGATATATCGTTGAAAGAATAATTTTGAGTAATTTATTGTTACCTTCCAAAAAATAAATGCCATTTATTACCAAAAGTTCACCCATTTGGAGCTATCGATGATCATTTTAATATATTGGTTAACTTTTAAACTCAAACTACTTTTTTTAAGCCCAAGGCCAGTTTTTATTATGAAAGTATTGTGGAAAGAGGAAACAATAATCAGCGGGAGGAAAACGGGAAAAACTAACAGCAGTTCACCTATTCTTCCTAGTGCTATATTTTCTATAAACATCGAAAATAAATTAATATATTTTTTTAAATAATAAATTTTCCTCTTACAAGGTGGCTCGAAATATATGACTCAGTGTTTTTTGGGCAATTTGTTTAAATGAGTGGGAAAAAAGTAATGTGTGGCTTTTCCTTAGTACATGCCTTAAAATTATAAGGTCCCATTTAGTTGTCATGGACCCTTTTTATGTCATTTACCAATTTGAAAAATACCAATATCGCCATAAGGTTTTACTCTTTAAAGAAGAAGGTTATTTTTGCATTTTTCAGGAAAAGTTGATTCTTTGTTTTTGTTTTGAACATAACACTATTGCCACAAATGCGCGGCATGTATTAACTTCGCCTAATAATTATGCGCTAAACGTGGCTGGCTATTTTGCAAAGCTAACAACTTTTATGTGTTAAAGGTGTCAGTAAAAAGTTAAAAGCATTTGTGAAAAGTTCTTTGCTAATGATGTTGCAAAGGGATATTAAGCTGCCTTTCGTCCCCCCTTTCGCACTCCAAGATAGATTGCTTTCACTTTCGGCATTCGGTGTGCGCTCCCAAATTGCGTCCACTACTCTTCTCTGCTCATGAGACCGTAACCAATTTGCAATTGGGGCGTAGCAATTAGGCTTGGGTTGCTTGACGTATCGCTTCACTGCTTGAGTTAGAAAATGGCAAAACTGCTAACGGCAACTACGTAAGTAGTCTCCAACAAATCGCCGAAAAGTGCTGAGCAATGTTTTTGACATTCAATCAGTCCGAAACAAATCGCACTTAAAGCATTAATTTAACTGACTGGAGTAGCAATTGCTCGCTGTTGTGTTGTGCCACTTAGAGCCATAGCTGCTGGGAAATATAGGTTTGTACATATTAGGGGTGGCAATCTCGGGATCCCGGTTCCGGATTGTACTGGTTACGGGATCCCTAAAAATTTGCAAAGTCGAATTGAAAGTAGTAAAAACTTGGAATAAAATTATATTGCAATAAAAACTTCTCCGAGAAACTTATTATAATTTGCTTATACAGTATCGTGTAAATTGAATCGAATTGAAAACAGCATAGTTAATATTTACCACAAAAAATTTTCTAACAAATAAGTTCGGTATTTCATTTGCGAATCTTTTCGACTATGGTTATTGATGATGTGTGATAAGTCAGTAGCGCAAAAAAAGTATCAGCGTAACAAGAATTTAGTTATCTATCTGCAAAAAACCAAAATTATTTTCATATTTTTCTGTCGAATTTATAATTCATTTAATATTTGTTTGCTCTTTTAATAGTTTAAACTAAGTTTTCACATTTCAATATGTAGTTTAAATATATGTACAATGAGCACAAAAAAAAATAGTTTCGACATATTTGTTTATACAACTAAAATTTCAAATAACCACTTTTGAATATCACTATTTAAAATTCGATTTTAATGCATTTTGATAGTAAATATATACTTAAATGAAAAAACTTAAAATAAAATAAAATTTCTATAGTCAATGGATTTGTTTTAAATAAATTGAGTTCTGAAACTCAGCAGTAAAGCTATGCAGTAATATCCACCCAAAATTTTTGGAAAGATCCGAATAGATGAAACCCGTAATGCTGGTCAAAATTACCCATGATGCGGCGAATAGAAAGAGGACACATTTAAAACCTCAGCTATTTCTTGCGTAGCGAATTTAATAGAATCATATCCTTTTGTGATGTCACAAAATTGGCAAACCACCATCTACACTGTATTCATTTGCGTGTTGAGAGAGATGACGAATACTCGCTTTGAGAGTTGCCACCTATTTCCATCTATTTTGTGATGAGTCAGGTGTGAGTGATGTAAAAATTTCCAAATAGAGTTACTTAATCGAAAACTCAAGCGCAAACAATCGTTAAGGGTTTTTGTGATTCTAATTGTTGAGTAAAACACGCAAAACTTAAAAAATTTACATAGTGCATGCCGTCTTAGTGTTATTTTTCAGAATTGCTTTAAAAAGTATTTTCAATTTTAAACGTGCCCTTCATTTAGTTTTTGTGATATTTCATTATTGATTTTGGGTGATTAAACTCCATAGCTTGAGTTGTTCGCGTCAGCTGGTTATCTTTAATTGTTCTCAGCCACGTTACGCCCACATAAAGAATTAAAGAATTTTCAATCGCGAAAAATAATTTGTTTAAATTATTTATATTTTAATTTTTTTCATTTTCGAAATAATGTATTTTTCATTTGAAAATACTGAATGATCACTCCATTCAATAAGCCCCAATTAAAACAACTTCTTTTAAAATAATGAAATTTTCGCTGTAAAAAAAACTGTTCAAGGTGGATCCCTAGAAGGTGATAGCAAATTAACCGAGGTGAATCCATAGTGTATTTTGCTTGTGTAATTTTGAGAGTGAAATGTCTTAATCTGAATTCGCTTCCAATATTGCTCATGTATTTTGTTTGTATTAACAAAGGAACCCAGCGAATTGGGAAATAAGAACAAGCATTCTGACAACGGAATGCATTCACCTTATATGAATTCGCCTTGACACTGAGAATGCGCACTACCGACAACCATTCGTGCCGATATATTTATGTATTTCTATCGCCAACGCCAGTGGTTACGTCGAAATCAAATCAAGGTGACCGTACTGCTTTATTATTTCAATGCTACTAAATGAATTAAAATTCAATCAATTTTATTGTTGTTTAAAAATGAAAATTACATGAAATGAAAAGTTTGGTTTAAGGTCTGTGTTCATTTCTGGTTTTAGTTTATCTGATTGATATTGTTTTGCCTTCCTTTAAATTAACTGTTTTTTGAGTATTTCATTTGTTGTCGCCTCAATTGTGTTAAAGTAAGCGAATTTATCTGGTGAACGTTGGGAAACGATGTCGCCCCGATCGACGAAATTCTCCGTTCACCAGTACTCGTATTGTGCGTAAGGTGTTAGCATTACCTTATACATAAAATGTTTAGACAAGAAATCTTACATTTTGTTAAGATGCACAGAACTTAATCTATATACATATATAAAAGAAAGTCGTGTTAGTTACACCACTTATAACTCAAGAACGGCTAAACCGATTTGGCTGAAAATTGGTGGGGAGGTAGCTTAGAACCAGGGGCAGGTTATAGGATACTTTTTATCCAGTTACCGTGGGACGACAAAAAAAACGGTGAATTTGATTTTTTTTCTTCGCCCTTCATATATTTTGCTTTTGCTTTTTTGTATGAAAACTAAAATTTACATGTACTCTGGCGGCGAAAGGTAATATCGATGTAAATTGTAGTGACATCTAGCGGAGAAGGGCAATATCCATGTAATTGGTGTGAATTGCCAATATTAACATGTATTTTGTTTACTTTTACGAATTTTGTTGGGTGAAAATTTGACAGTTAGAAATTTTGAAGTTTACCGGTTTTTGTGTTTGTTTCGAGTGTCTATAAATATTGTGCCGATATTATTATCATTAAAATGCCGCGTCCAAGACGATCTAATCTTCCCCGAAAAAGCCGTAATGCAACTAGGATGCAAAACGTTGCGAATGAAAGGACTGAAGAAGTACAAGAAATTGCACGTGAAGAGCGCCGCTTTAGTATGGCTCGACTTCGTGCTTCTCAATCACAAGAGCAAAGCGAGGCAGTCCGTGCAAAGGCTCGGTTGGCTATGAGAAATCATCGAGCAAACCTAAGAGATCAACATCTTGATAATTTTCGACGCACAAGGAGAAATTTATCAAGTACTGATTTGAATCGAGCAGCGTTTCGATATGATTGCAGCACTGATTACTGCTTGCATACTAGCGTTCGCATTGGGCCAATGGATGTGGTTTGCGAGTATTGAAGTTTTCCGGAGAAACGCCAAGATTGTGCTGCCTTAATGGGAAAGTGAAATTGCCATTATTGACTCCCCCACCTGAGCCATTGCACTCATTGCTACTACATAATTCAGAATGAGGTCATTAGTACACTACATTCGTTCAAATCTATTGACTGTGCAACAAATGCAGATGATGCCACCAACTATCCAATTGAATTTTTAAACTCCTTGGATGTGCCTGGCTTACCACCGCATAATTTACGACTAAAGGTGAACTGTAAACTGTGCAACGGAACGCGTTTGGTGGTAAGTAAATTGATGAACAATGTGATTTACGCGACGATACTCAAAGGAAAATTTGAAGGTGAGGAAGTTCTCATTCCGAGGATCCCGATGATCCCAACCGACATGCCGTTTGAGTTTAAACGACTTCAATTTCCGATCCGTCTTGCATTCGCCATGACCATTAACAAATCACAAGGCCAATCCTTGAAAGTTTGTGGTCGAAATATAGAAAATCCATGTTTTTCCCATGGCCAATTATATGCGGCATGTTCAAGGGTCGGAAGACCAGCTGCGTTATTTGTTCTTGCACATAGTAATAAAACTAAAAATATCGTCTATCACAAGGTGCTTAACTGAAGAGTGCAGCCTATGCACTAAAATACATGGCCAATAAAGAATCATTACAATAATTGATTTTTGGTACTTACTTATATTTATTATCCTAATAAAAAATTTAAACTCATAAAATCAAGAATCTGCTCATTTATTGCTTCTAAGGCGGAGCAATGTTCGCCGGGTCAGCTAGTATACATATATATGTACGTTCAATTAAGTGTAAAATAAAATACTAATTTATTTGTTCTTTAAACAAGGAACAGGATTCAATTACTTGGATAAAATAAGTACATATTCTGTGGAAAAAACTATTCAAACATTTTTGTACTTTTAAAGGGGAACTTAATAAGAGGAAATTACTTTATGCGAAAAACCTCTCAGGCAAACTATTTGACCCTTCTCAAAGCTATTTCCGCGCGAGTAAATGTCCCCAGCTCACAACAACGGGTTCAAGTAAACCCACACAATCGTCACTCAGTCAATGAGAACATTCTTTTCTGCACACTTTTCTTTATTGATGTTTCTGGTAATTCTGTTGAGCTCATTTAGTGTTTGACAAATCTGCACCTTCATTTCGACAAAGCGTACTGATTGCCTATGCAATAAATCTATCTTATGTTTTTCATTTGGTTCGTAAAGTCGAACTAGCGAACATCTAAGTGACAATATCCTAGCCGTTACTTTGGTAAGTTGGAAAGGTGCGGGAAATGTTTAACAGCCTCAAACAAATGCAGGTTAAGACATCTATTTCGCCAAAGAAAACAGATAGTGATGTTAGCCAACCCTCTGCTCACCACCTCATCGCGGATGACAGCCACAATAAACATGATAAGGGCGAAGCAAAAATGTAAGGAATCGCAACAAAAAAAAAAAAAACAATCACTAATCCTTGTTGCATAACCCACAACAGCTGGTGGTATGACAACAAAGCCAGATAGTGAGGTGTGGCATCCCAAAAGCTGTTCGTTGGGAGTGAATAACGAAAGTGTGGCGGGAAGCGATGAAGAAACGCAATACCACAGATTTTCGCTTAATCTCAGCACACACTCACATGAGAGACAGAACGGAGGGAGCGTTAACGTGAAGAAAATGATTCTGTGACATAGCAACACGAGAATTGTTGGGGTATTTCCGCAAGCTGGTCGATTCGATGCGAACGGATAGTGAAATTTCTCGTGTGGGTGGATGTCATAGTTTAATCCAAGGTATTAGCGCCATCACATTGTATATGCCACCGTGTCTAATCCATTCTTGCTTCCAGATGTGCATGTGCCAATACTTAAAACCCAAATGAGCTCGACGCATGGAAGTAGTCGGCGAAAAGCGAAACCCCTGAAGACTTTAGTTGTACGCTATAGTAATACAAAAATTATTTAGATGAATCGGTGCAATCGGAATAACTGTAAATTTAATAAATTAAGGATATGCGAGTGTCTGATTTCGCAATAAAATATATGAAGTGAATTTAAGCTTCGCTTTTTAACCAATATTCAGTGATTATGTGGACATACAACATTTAGAAGCTATTATCTGTTATAATCTCTTTTCATCAATAGAAGTTGAGTTTTCATTCAAATTGAATGCTTAATATTAACGCGACTCAAGTACTTCAAATTTTGCGCTCGATAAACCCAAGGGGTTAACTCCCACTGTCCAGGATGGCTCCGATCATATACAAAACTAAATTCAAAAGGCTCTTTGATCTCGATCCTCCTACCGTTAGCTTTTCAATTTTCTAATCGCCTGGATATGCATTTTGGATTTATAGCAGTGGCTTTCGAAGACTCTCTGGGAGAAAAAATCTCTTAATCGATTAACCAAATTATTCAAATGCGACTGAAGTCGAAGACATTTAAATGGTTATCAATATTCGAATAGTCGAAAGCTGTCGAATATTTTAAGTTTGAGTAATTTTTGATTTTTGTATTCATTAAGTATTAAGATTGCAATCCGGATACCTGTAATTATTTTGTAAAAAAAAACCCTGCTTTTTTGCGTATGCTCATATTTGCATTTGAATAAACCTACAGTGCTGAAAAAAAGTATTGGCACAGTAATTATGTTTATATTATTCCCAATGATTGTCATGCTAAAACTTATAACAAAATAAAGTAGCTAATTTTATAACAAAAACCATAAGTTCAGATTTCAAAAATTCATGAATTAAAAAAAAATGTTTCTTAACTTTTCATAATTTCAAACTTTGTATATAAATTTGTTGAGTTTTTTTTGAATTTTGTACAAAGCTGGAAATTTGTACTTATATCGCTACAGAATGAGCTATATGTAAAAATCCTGATAAGTTTTAGAATGAAAAACTTCGTAATTATTATTAACGATATACTGCGCCAATATTTTTATCTGCCACTCTATGTAAGTGCAATACATAAGTATGCATTGATTTTATACTTTCTTTTTAATTTCGTAAAAAATTTCAATGAATGTTCGGCTACTGAAACTCGATGTCCTAAAATATTCGTGCAGTTTGTGTGTGCGCGTTTCGATCGGTTGATCCACACGAATCCTGACTACTGTAAATAACATAAAAAATTATTACCATTTTTCGAATAGCGATCGCGACTAGGCCTCCGAGTGTATTTCAACCATAACAAAACTTGCCTCACAAATTGTTAGAGAAGTTCGCCCAAACATCGAGCTATTTGAAGCAAGTGGGAATAAGATAGCTTATTTGTTGAATTAACACATAAAGAACTTTTTTCCGGTAGGTGGATCAGAACCGATCTATGATCCGATTTGCTTCAAATTTGCAGCCTATAACCTATTGCCTGGATTAACATATAGGATACATTTTTCCGGTAGGTCAACCAGGGATCGATCTAAAATTGTCTCATAATCCGGTTTGTTTGAAATTAAATAAACCTATAACAGATATACATACATACATTCGTACAAAGAGTAAAATTGAATGATTGTTTTATGGCGCAAAGCAACTTTTTAAGGCACTGCAAAGCAACCGTGCATTGGCTATCTGTCTTTATTTGTCAATTTCCTTTGAATTTTATTTCGTTTCCCATTAAAAGGGAGAATTTCTTTTGAAATGAATAAGACTTGTTACCTTCATTCATTTTAGTCGCCATTTCGATTGCAATTTCATTTGTTCGCCGACCGTTCAATTTATCGTATCCTCATTGAGTATTGAAATTTTTGCCTACACGTGGAGTATTGAAAGCATAAGTATGTGTTATTGTTTTTGTTTTTAGTAAGGTGTTTTCGTTAAATTGACGGAAAATTTCCACTATCTAGGCGTTTACAATCATTTGTCATGCCCATAAAGCGCAAGGACAACTCTCTACCTCTGAGATCTATGTAGTGCACGGAGCTCTTAAACTCTGTTGTTGTAATGTTTTTGTTAAGTCGCACAAAAAGTTTTTAAAGAGCATTACGAATAAAATGAAATACAACACTTACGTTTCCATCATAAAATATTTTGGAGCTATACGGTCCATGCCGCTGCATACAACAACACTTTCATTCACACAAAGCTGTACTACAGATTGGGCTAGTAGTCATTCGCGAGTGTGCAATTTAATTGAAAAAGTGCCAGCTGCCTTTTTGCTAATACACTCGCTTCGATACTGCTGATGGGAACACTTCCTGTAACAAAAAAAAGGCTACATTTGCGTAAAGTTTTAAGAAGATTACTTAGAAAATTTCAGTCTGTTTGTGGGACATGAAAAATACGAGACAATAAAGGAGAAGTGATAGACAATAAATGGCACCAAATTGGATTTTTGGCAGCGGTTTGTGGCAACAATTGCTGTCAGCTACTTGAGGTTGTAAATTGAATCAGAAAATGAGCAAACTTTTGATGTCAAGCCAACTTTTGGTATTCACATTTATTGTGCGGATTTTGAAGCGCATGTGTAAAACAAATTACAGTCCCGCCAAATGAATAAATTATCTCGAAAAATTTGGCACTTGAATGTGAGATTTAAAAAGTCTGAAATTGATGTTGTACAAGAACACAACTTCTAGCTTTTCACAGTAAAATAATTTTATTACTTGTTCACTGGATGTTTGGATGTGAGTCGAAGATATAAAGGTCGAAGATGTAACTGTTTTGTTTTAGGAAGTAAATGAAAGAATACTGGTTGTAATGAATATGAAAGCAAGGCGAATTCATATCATGCGGTGTTATAAGTACAAAAACAAAAATTTACACTAACAAAATACATGCACAATAACAGTATAATTTTTAACAAGCACATCGTTTTGACTTAACGTTCACTAATCGAATTTAATCAGCTGCTTGATCAACTTCACCTTAAGTACATAGTTATATGAATTCGCCTTGTATGAAAGCATGAAGGGATGTATGTTTGGGAGGGTGCAAGGGAATATTTTGGCGTAGAATACGTCTTACCTTACGGTATGGGCACCAATGTCAGGTTTTTATTGTTATAATCTCTATTTCTTTAATTATAAGGAAACGGCTCGATTAATTTTTTTTTTTTTTTTTTTGTAGTCAAATGAAGATGTTAGCTTTCGTTTGACATACATTTCATGTTGGTTGATATCTTCCTAATATTTAAATTTCTCAAATGAAAATTGTATAAACACATGCACACAAATATGTGTGTGGTGTTTAGTTGAGTGTTTGCTGTTGGGCGATTTAAATGAACTCGTGCAGCCCTTACTTTGTATTGCATAATTTTAGGCGGGCAAGTTAAAGTAGAGTAAAAGAAGAGAAAATGCTGCCAAGCACTGCAAAAAAAATAATAAAATTGATTCGCGTATGTTATTTATCATTTATCTTTACTATTGATAACAGCCATTGACTTCGTTTTTGCGAGAAATTTAATTGATAATTTAAAAACATTTTTATCCTATTTTTCCCATCATAAGCTTATGTATATCATCCAAAGTAACTATCAAATAAAGAAATTCATTTGCTTGTATTATTTATCATTTATTGTTACATATGTTTTCTGTCTTATCGGATGGCGTATTCTACGTTAAACTTAATGGCCGTGTCTCTGACACAGCCTGCTTCTTTTTAATAAGTGGTAATTTGTATGGCTAAAAACATTATTGGGAAGAACTCATTCTAAATACCACTCGAACGTATCGATTTAATACATATGCCATTTGCTGTGCAAATCTGACTTTATTTTTATTTTTTTTCGATCACATTTAATCGATATTTGCTGATTTTTTTTTTTGATCACAAGTAATCGATCTACTTGGATTTAAATTTACTCGATAAAAAGTAATCGATATTCTTGAATTTTAGTTTTTCGTCATTTCTGATCGATATTTGGGAATTTTTATTTTTTCGATCACAAAACCTAAATCGTATTAGTGGTATTTTGCGTATTATATAATCGAAAAATGTAAAATCCAAGAATAACAAATATTTTTAATCGAAAGAATAAAAATCATAAAATATCGATACAATATTATCGAAAAAAAAATATAAAAAAAAAAACTACACACTCACTCTGAATACATTTTCAGCACGTAATTACATCTTTCATAAAAAGTTGGAAAGATGGGGTGCACGGTATTTAGATAAAAAGTTAGAAATGAAGATCGTATACTATTATATTATTATATTATTGTAAACGTACTCAATCAGTAAGATTTCCAAAATATAGTTTAAGCTTGACTTCCCTTTATTCTTTAAAGTAAGGCGAACAACTTATTTAAAATCAAAAACAGGGCACTATAAAATATCACTAAAAATCATAACACGATAAATGTAAATTTAAAAAAAATAACTAATAATGTAATAAATTTTTTTTTTCAATAATTCTTATTTAAACAAACACTCAATAATTATAATTTAAATAAACGTTCAATCAATTGGACGCATGTTTTTTATCGATGAAGGCACCATCTTCTAACAATATATTGGTAATATTTGATCAAGATATATCCATCAAATTAAATTTTACAGCAATCAATCTCGATTTCTCCCTTGTCCGACAATCACTTGCAATTGAAAAAACTCTTTCAAATGTTGGACTAGGACAGCACAACATGAATTCAAGAAGAATAAAAAAATTTCAGGGGGAATATATCAGGATTTAAATATAGACAGCCTTCTAATATCTTCAAACGGACAATTGTCATTTATTTTAATAAATGTAATTTTTTCCGACCAATAAACAGAATTATTTATCGAGAACTTTGCTTCATAAAATTTTTTAACATATTTAAAAACGTATTTGGCGTGTATTCGATTTTCCCGAGTGCGAATTTTGATCTTAGAGCAAGAATTTTTTGAAATTAATATAGATCTCAGAAAACTTTAAGACGACTTGTATTAAGGCGAATTCATATAACAAGCAGCTGAGCTCATTCACTTGGTGGACTGAATGTCAAAATTATGTGTTTGTTTTAATTCGCACTGTCAATTTGCGAATAATTAGATAGTGTAAATTTGTGCAGTTAACATCCGATAATTTATTTTAAAAGTTATAACTTAAGCATTTTCTTTATTTACTAAATACATACATACATCTTCTTTTTCCACAGGTACCTCTATATAAAGGTCTATGGCTCACCGAATAATCGTGAAGCCAATCAAATCAATGGAAATGCAACAAACGGCAAGAAAGGCGGAGAAGGAGGAAGTTCGCAAGATGAGGTAATTAAATACACAAGAAATGTCCAGCTGTTAAAACTTTTCACTTAATATTCAAATTACAAGTAATAAAAATTAACCTTCCTCCTACATTCAGACTATGAATTCTATCAAGTAATTGTGGCTCACCAGAAATTTCAATTTTTGTGAAACGAAATTAAATACACACATTTCGCAATTTATCACTGTAGCGCTGGTAAATTGAGGAAAGCCTCAAAAATGTGCTGAAAACTAAAGTTTTCGTCAAATGGGTCCATATGTGTGTGTGTGTGTGTGTGTGTGTGTGTGTGTATGGGCGTGTGTGTATATGTATGTATAATGCAAAATGAATACTTGGTGTGAATGGGGCAGCCAAGGTGTTTCCACCTCTCTCCAGCTATGATGGCATTTGCTTCGGCTTTGGCACATCACAAACCACATTTCCTCTTCTTCCACCCATAATCTGACAGCTGCTTGAAGGATGAAACTTTAATTAAAACACAGATAGAAAATGCCGCCAAAATGTGGTGTAAAGGCGCACAAACAAACATACTGACTGTTTGTGCCTGTGTGGCAGGCGGCAGGCGGCAGGCTGCAGACGGGCGAGCCAACAGACACAGACAGGAACTGGTTACATAACTCACAAATTAAATCTCCGCTTGAGTCTGATTGCAAGTTCGTGAGTGCTACCGCTGGCTGAATGGCGCTGGTTGCGCTTGACAGGCGCCAATTCCATTGCCGGACGTTCGGCTAACCAACAATCACCATACATACGTAGATATTTGATGTTTTTATTTGCCGTGGTTGCATCGCCTTCTACAACAACTGTGTAGACTTACATGCTTTCCATTTACGAGACGCAGTTGTGTGGCGTTCAAATTAGAGAAGGGCGTCAGACACGGGATCCACGGGATCCACGAGATTAATTGCAAAATGACTGGGCTGAACGGGTTCGAGGAGGCCTTCACAAATTTTCAAGATGGCAGGGAGAAACAATCCTTTCCTGACACTCCCTATAAAATCACCAACTTCCAAAAATGGGAAAAATCCTCCTAAACAATTTTTTGTATGAAATTAGCTCATTTTTTGTTATTTTGAGACGAAAACGAACAGCAAGGCAAAACAGAATAATAATTTGCAAATAACTAAGTCAAGGAAATAAGTTGTGGTTTGTTACAAATGTTGTCATTTTTTATTTATGATTTTTAGAATTTAACATAGTCTTACATTTGAATTTAAAAACAAAACTGTTCAGTATTAAAAATACAAATTCATTTAATGTGTATCAACGGTTAAATATACAGAGTTTGTTAAATAAAGTATTTTATTCTAAACTAGTTTGAAATTCCTGTGAGTTTTTTTTAAGTGATAGACATAAAGACACACGGGAGCCCCGGTACAAGTTTGCGAAATGTAGGGATGGGCGGGTTGAAAGTTCTGGGTCAAATCTCAGTAGATATGGATGGTGGACATTGCACCCACGGGACTATTATCAAAATGGCTAGGATGTCTTTGTCGGGGAAGGTCAGCAAAAATTCCGATAAAATCGCCAACGTCCAAAAGTTCAGAGCGTTTTCATAAACCATTTCTTATGAATGCAGCATTTGTTATTATGTGACAAAAACGACCACAAAGCAACAACAACAAACAGAATAACGAGAGGGTGCATGAAATGTGTTTATATGCAAATGACAACTAACTTCCTAACTAAAATATATTTTTTAAGGAAATTTTAAATTCATGCGAGTTTTATTCAGTGATAGATATCGGGACCCACGGGGCCAGGTTATTGAATTATTTACAAAATATTACACTACGTAAGAAAATTAAAACCAGTCATGCAACTTGGAGTCTACCTATTATGGATCTAGTTGAGTAATAAAAAAAAACCTTGAAAATCTGGACTTAGGGTCACCAGCCTGTTTTTCGGCAGTCTCATAGGCTTTTAACTCATAACTTTAACATTTCTTAATCGATCTTCAATTTTTATTACTACACAAATTCCCATAAGGTAATAGCATTCCATGAGCTGAATGCTTGTTCTGTGTTGTTTCCACAAGCAAAAGTACAGTAGCAATACTGGACGAATTCAGATTTTGATATTTTACTCTCAAAATTACACAAACAAAATTTACAAGAGATTCGCCTCGGTTATCTTTCTATCACCTTCTATGGATTCACCTTGAGTTATTACGTAAAAAATGTACCGCAGAAATTTACTTTGAAAATTAAAGCTAAACAATTTTTTTCTTAACATATTCCGTTTTACGTAAATCAAACGCAAAAGTTACACGAAATATTTTTAATTTTAAAGTTTGAATCATTAACGATAAATCAATGCGATAAATCGTTCACGTAATAAAAAGTTAGTATCGCATTTCGTTTGCGATGAAATGTTGTTTTAAAACTAAAAATTATTCTTTAGAGTGCGGCAATAGTAGGTACAGGTGTTTTTTTTTTATTATTGTACGGTTAATAATATAAGATAGGGATAGACGAACTGTACGAGCTCCTTAATGACATGGACATGGGCAAAAGAATAAAAATTCAACGTTAACGGAAACGATATATGTCCAACAATGCGTGTTTGATCCTAATGCCAGATTTCGAAGGTGTACTTGGAATTTTGGGTATAGTGTTTTTTTTATTACTCAACTTTTTAGGCGAACAATGTGTACTATGTGAGATTCCAAATGAATTTTCGCTTTAACGTAATGTTTATTTTGTGCTTTCATTTATGGTTGGGAAACATTGGTTTATTGTGAAGAACTTTTGGTGGACGAATCATATCAAGAGATGGGCTTGTCAATTTAAAATTGTAGAATTGTATACCTCTGAAAAACAAATGTTTTATATGCCGTCTTTTCCACAAACAATATGGAATTTTTATTATATTTACATTATATTTATCTTCCTTTCTCTTTAAGTGGGCACGGATCTAATATAGTTGCGACAAGTCCGTGGTGCCAGACTCCGCATTAAATAAAACTGCAACGACCAAGGAATGTGTTCGTTTGAATAATAGGAAAATCATACGGACAAAATTGTTTTCAAAGACATGCAGTTGAAAATGCAAACACAAGAAATTCAACTTTTTGAAAAATCATATTTTTGAATAAAATACGCTTTATGTTGGCAATGGCATTCACACAACAATTGCTATGAGTACGTGTGACGCTTTCCAATTATGTATATTATTTTCCACTTGCTGAACTCGTGAACACCACGTTTAATTACATGAAAATGTCGGTTGACAATTTTGTCAAAGCCGCCTGATTTCTCGACTAAATAAATTCAAGCGGTAACTGCAGGTTGCTTAAATATTAAGTCATTCTATTAAGCAATGTCAAGGAAAATTCCAAAATGTGTTGACTTAAATCTACAAATTTTTAATTGCTTCACATTTGATGGCATCACTACTTATAGCAGTTTTTGTATTTTTCATTTCATTGCAATGAATGACTAAAAGTATAACGGCCCAAGCTTCAAGCCAAAACAAGATATCGGAAGAGCATAATATTGAATTCAATAACGCCTTTGGAAGAGGCGTTATAATGAACTTGCCATGTGAAACGTTGATTATCAAATCAAGTAGTTATGGGTAAAATAAATAAAGGGAATCAGCAACCATGTACTCCAATTAGTAAGATCATCTTCTAAATGCAGAACAATTGACGTTTAAGTAAAGAATTCAAAATGTTTAGGTCGTTCGCATAGAACAAAAAAACGAGTCCTAATGTCATTAACGAAAACAAGAAATATACTTAATTGGACCAGGAATACCATAGATGTGCCTCCTAAAGAGTACGATTTAGTATTTTTAATATCAGCATAGCAAATTCTATTGTAAATAGATGGCAAGCGTGAACAGAGTAGAAATCTGGCTGTTACAGCTTTTACAATAATAAAATGTACGTAAAGGCCTAAAAGGCTTTTGAGGAATCAGTGAATATAACATGATATTCACTGACAATCGTTGAAACATGAAAGTGATAAAAAAAAAGCAGGGCTCATGATTATCATACGGTATTTTATTTTCTTGTAGCAAAATAGAAATTTTCTTTGACTATTTTTTCGAAAAGTTTGAAGGGGCAATTTGTCACTTCATTTTTGTTACATTACTTAAAAAAGGTTGTGATCGAGGGAACCATCCAATAACGAATAAAAGCACCAATAATAAAGGAAAACATGTTATTTTAAATTCGGATGATTAGATGGCATTGTCCATGTTTTCCAAACGCGTTTTTCTCAACTATTCATATGGTACACACAGTCGCGTCATCGTTAATTATTGTTATCATTACTATTATTTTTATTCCAATTCCTCTTTATATTAAATTCACTAAACCATTCGTATCATTGAACAGCAAAACTGTTTGCTTTCATTTTCATCTATTTTTCTCTATACGTTTCAGTCTGCCATCGACACAGCGACTTTTATTCCGAAACAACAGTTATCGTTCTCCGCCGAAAACCCAGCCAATGGAAACTGCTTCAAATCAGAGCAGTATATAGCCCAACAACCGTCCAGTTATACCGCAGACAACATTATCTGTAATGGTGCCAATGGTGCCAATGGTGCCACATTCATCCGTGTCGATGAGAAGCCAGACGTGGAAGCGCTGTTGCCGGCCGAGGGGTCAGTTGCAATAGCTTCCTTAACCTCTCTATCATCGTCACCAAAGTCTGGCGACAACAATAAGTCGAAAGCACAAGCCACCAATCTGTCCAACAACTCCGTCCAAGAGAACTTTACACGTCCTAATGGTTCTGTCACGAAGATGACTTTGAAAAACAATCACTTGATCGTTGAGACTGAAGAGCGACACGTAAGTGCTCGATGTTGAACGTTGAATGTTGCACGTTGACTGGAGTGTAGTAGGATATTGAGTATTCGATATGTTGGTGTTGCTCTTGTTGTTGTTGTTGTGCCTGTGCAGGTGCTGCGGATGATGCTGTTGCTGGCGCTGGTGCTGAGCAAGAATGAATGTTTTTGCCGCTTGACGCAAGTGTTGGACATCAAAAGCTTTGTTGAGCTTTATTTGTCAATCAGCAGCAACATACTTCGCACCACCTACACATGCACATACGCACTCACAACGCTCGTTCACCCACCGTTGCAATCTCATTCTAACGGTTCAACGTTCGATTGTTTGTTTAAATTCTTCTTCTTCTGCACTTATTCTTATTTGTTTGCCTCTTCTTGTCGTTATCGTAGTCTTTGTTATTCTTACCTTACTTGGTACTGTTGTATTTACCGTTGTTGTTTGCTTGCTCATGTTGTTGTATTTATACTTGTATATTCGTACTCGTACTTGCTTGTTCTTGTTGTGGTCGTTGTCGTTAATTTCGTTGTTGACATTCAAAGTCCTTTTTGGTGTCTCAAATACTCACTGTCTTCCTTTCTTTCTTCCCACCTTTCTCTTCGTATTTGGCCTTAGTTGTTGTAAATGTGTTTTGTATATATGTAGTTGTTTGTATCTGAGCCTGTGTCGTGGTTGTTTACAAATGCACCCACATATATAACTAAAATGATTGCCATTGTCGTCGTTTTTACTCTTTTTTGCAACCCGTGTTTTGTAATGATTAAAAGTGTGAATATCTAGCTCCCAGTTATGCTCAGAAAAGCAAGCTTTTTTTTTAATCTAATATATAAAAGCCAAGCATGCTGTTGCTTACCACATACCGCTCAAACTTTCAAGTCTACTGCCTTCAGCCTGAAAGTATGCATACATTATTTTTAATTCGTTGTAAAGAGTTAAATATTTACGTGGATAAAAAAATGGTTAAATGCTAATTTGCCAATAGAGTTTAACAAATGAGGAGTGACAGAGCTCGGCGCTTCGTTTAACGCATTTGGATCATCAAATTACTTGAAAATTGTATACATATCTGACAACTTAGCAGCGTAAATTTGTAGTTACCTTAAGAGACTACTTCACTAAGGCGTGCGTATTCAGTAAGGTGATGGCAATACTCAAACTTCAAACTTGCACTTTACTGTACTAACGTGAAATAGCCTACAAAACTGCACGCCCAAAAATGTCTAAACATCCTTTAGAAACATTTTAAAATTATGATGAAAATTTGTTGAGTTTTTATAAGCCTGTAAAGCGTTTGAAAAATTAATTTACATGTTTTTTGTTATAGTGTGAACTATAATTTTATATGAAATTAATGGAACAAATGTATCACAAAAAGTTAAGCTAATATTGTGAAAAGTTTAGCACTCGACCCGTGTGTTATTTAAAAAATCGAAAGTTCTATTGCTTACGAATATTCATTTTGCCAATCCCTACACGGCGAATTTAAATGAAAAAATCCAATCAGGTGGTTTTATTTTGACACCACTTCCTATAAATTCGCCTTGAACTTCACTTAGAAACTTTGCAAACTGTAGGTTTTAATTTCTATGCGATGCAAGTTAATTTTTAGTAAGAATTAAATTCGTATGTCAATATAATTCGTTTCTAAGTTCCTATGGAAGCCAAGTCAAGTCTAACTCTTGTACAACCGGGCCTTCGAGTCAACATACAAATATTTTGTATATCATTTGGCAGTAAACAAAAAAGAGCTCGTCGATTTAAGTTTGAAGGGGTTATTGTTGTCGAAAATATATCCAAATTCGCACTTGAAGTATCCTTCAGAATTCAATGCAGAAAAATGGCAACACCGATATGAAATTATAATGTCTAAAAAAGAAAATATCATAAACTGCTAATGCCATGTGGGATATAATTAATAATGCATTCATAATTCATGCATCTCTAAATGTATATATATATGTATATATTTATAATTATATTATAATGTGAACATATGTAAATACATATATGTATATAATGTCGTAGTCGCATACATGTAAATACATCTATGAATATTTATTCTAAAATCACTATCCCTTCATAAATTACCATCTAAAATGTTTCCATTCATTTGCTTACCTCTTTCAGGATATATCGCGAGTCGCTCGCCAAACCACAATGCATTACAATACCTCCGAGAAAGATGGCGTATTTGTCGTCGAAGTTGCTCGAGGAGTGGATTCCAAAAGTATGCCGGGCAGCCCAACTACTGAAGAACCGCGCCCCCTATTCAAAACACCACCAGCAGCCGCGGCTGCAACCTCCTTGAGATCTGACGAAGAGAAGATCTTGAAGAATCACGAAGAGATACAAATTCATCAACCACCACCAGAATCCACCGAACAGCAACCAATCAACTGTTTAGAAGAAATACCTGAACGTAGTTTACACCAAATCGTCGAACTGGAAGAGCCCGCCCTTTCACCCCATTCGTTTAGAAGTGGAGTGACAAAAGAAAACACCAGCCTCGTACGAAATTTCAATACTGGCCTGTCGCAGTCCGACCTGAGCTCAACCTCTTCCACCGACTCGAATAAGCGGTATTCATATGGCAATCAAGAGTTGTACACCATAGAGTCGGACGCATATGTGTCAACAACATCAGTATCAACAAATTTGCCGCACATGCGTTCTACACCAATTAATGTTGCCGAAGATGACGATCGTCGTTCGGAAAATGGACATAGTCTTGAACATTCGCCTGCCGCCCAGGGAAATGGCACGCCTGCCCTAGCGAACGACAGTAACGCCGCTTGTAGTGAGCTGCCCAAGAATGGGCAGCTACTTCACGAAAGTAATGAGTGTGTTTCTGAGAGAAGTGATCAAGATGCTCAGCCTGTTAATATCGTGCTATATAATGGAATCGCCGAAGAGCGAATATCGCCAGAGCAAGAGTCTGCGCTGGGTACTGCGACAGAAATTGGGGAAGCAGCAGATGGCGAAACAGTTGTTGAAATCAAAACAGAACTTGAAAAAGCCGAAACGAAAGCACAACCAGATGATACACAGGAGGGAGAAGTGGAAGAGAAACGAAGTATTATTGAAATGGTAGATGAAGAGAGCAGTAATAACAACTCTGCAGATTTTTTGGGCGAGCAGTCAGAGTTACCAGTTGCCAATGACTCGGACCACAACACAGTTATTCACATCTCTGCTGAAACAGAAAATAAAACCGATGCTGGTGATGAAGAAATTGACATTAAGCTTTTGAATGGAGATGATATAGCTGCTCTTACATTTCCGCAACCAGTTATTTGCAACTATGGCTACGATAGCATCATAAGCTTGCCAGATCCACCATCTACAGAGGAAATAAAGCAGCTGGCTGACTTTGCAGGTGTTGACAGTAACCAATTAGACTCGTTGCCACCACCATCGCCACCACCGCCACCTTTCGCTACCGACTTGAATGACAACAGCACCACCACTGTACATGACATAATAACCACCACCACCAACTCACTTACCACCGAAGAAGAGTCCACAACAACACAGTTAAAGTTAAATAAGCTTTTACATTACAATCTCTCAGATGCGACAGTGACTGAGCATTGCCCATTACTACTTTCAAATGGGAATAGCAATGACACTACGAATGGAAATATTGTAGAGAATAGCGATGATAAGTTCAATGTAAATGGTCACCAAACAATCAATGGCCATGGAGGTGAGCTGTTGTCAGAGCATTTAGAACACAACCTAAATGCCCCTCCCAACACCGAAGACGCCCAAGACACCGAAGACTCGGACGACACCGAAGCCAACACTGGCACTGACAAGGTGCCTGACACAACACTTACACCACCGGAATCGCCGCCAGTCTCCTCGCCCGTACACTACACCAACAGCATGAGTGCTTTAAATGGTATGAATGTTCTCAATAGGGGCATTTGCGGCGGTCCGTTGCCCGTTGCCGTGGACGTCAATGGCAGTTAATACGAGTGCCTGGTATCAGCTACTTACTGCAGGCCATGAGCTGAGTGACACTTCAGTTTGCCTATTATAAGTGATGTACTCAAAGTTGTGGCGACGATTGGCTTATCCAAACTTCAAGGATGCGTAGGAAATCTAACGGTTATGTCGAATTTCTCGAGCGATGCAACGAACGAACCAACCGAGCCATCATTAGCGCAAAAAAATGCAGTGATGGCAAAAAGCTGTTGGGAGGGAAGTATGCAATAGAATGAATTAGAATATTTAGCAAGTAAAAGCGCGTGTTTGTATTTTAGTCAGTAAGTTTTTACGATATGTAGTCAAAGTCAGTGTGGTCGGTCTCTTTTAAAATAATACGAGACATTATATATTTGCTCTTCAAAACGTATGCAAGTAAGTTCGCAAAGGACAAAGCAAACAGTATAGGTGAGAATCTAGCAAAATTTAATGAAAAACAAAAGATGATCTATTTTCAAAAATATTTTGGAAATAAGAGAAAGCTACACCGGTTTACAGAGGTTGTCTTTTAACAGATATAACCAAAATTTGCCAAAATTTGCGCTTTCGGCGAGAGAAATGCCGAGGAGTAAAAATATTTAGCGGTCTCCTATTTCAGACATTAAATTTTCTTTTTAAATTGTGAAATATAATTTCCAATAAAAATAACTTTGAAATACCCTAACCTCGAACAGAGTGTGGATTAATTTGCATGCGCCCAGGCAGTTTAATAATTTGACAGATGATTGAACAATAGAGTTTTTTCTTAACTTTGTTGGTTTGATACGATTTTTTCTGTTCTACAAATACGAATATGTTCACATATTTTCATACAAAGATTTTCACTTGATGTGAAATTTGATTTCGAATTATATAATAGAGTAAGAAACCGAAATTCGTTGCGAAGATTCCGAGGTTCAGATAAAATTTTGTTGAGGCATAGGTCAAACAAAAAACTCGTGAGGAATTCATCAAACTAAGATAAGTCAAGTTAGAAAAACGTAAAAAGTAATTTAGAGTAGAAAATACTCAAATGTAACGAGATTTGCCAATATAGTATACATATACATACATATACAAATGTTTACATACTTACATAGTAAGCGAGTACCTACACTCAGCCAAAACGACAATTACACGCAAGATTTCCTACACAAAGTTTACAAAAATACGGACACAAATTCTGTACACGCACGCGCGAAATGAATGTTAACCTTCGGGGCCAAGAAATATTACAAAAAATGGAACTCTGAAGAACTTAATTCATCCATACATAGTACATCAATACATCGTCACATGTAAAAGTGCTACCTTCAATTGATGTATCCGAGCGAGCAATTTTGTAGAATTCCAAGCAATTTTCATTATATTTGCGCTTAGGGATTTCGTAAATCGCATTTAATATTGTAGAAAGATTTAGTGGACATATTTATTAGATGTCTAGCAATAGAGGAAACCCAACCTAATGAATTCTTTAAAGTGAAACAATTAGTGTGTTGCACGAATAGTATCAAAAAAAGAAGACGTAGCCAAATTTATTCAGTAATTTATTAAATCCAAACTATAAATTTATTAATATGAATATAAAAGCGGAAATCCAAATTGTCACGGTGGGTTGGCTCAAAGAAGCTTTTTGAGCTTTCACTCACGCGCATTCGAAATGCAGTGTTGAGTGAAAGCTGAACTGTTGAGCTTTCACTTATGGAAACAAAACTAGAGAGCGCCCATCGTGCTGTAAAGAAAAGCGTGTTGGAAGTATATGTTGACTTACCGCTATTTTAACCTAACCACACACACATACACACGCACACCTTAGACTACTTGAATAACACTCTATTTAAATGTCTATTCTATTGAAATATTCCACTAACTGATAGGATGTAAAGAAATAGAATAAAGTGAAAAAAAAAATACTCCGTAAAACAAAACAATTCACTTAGGATATATTACAAAATAAACAGCATACATACTTAATATGGGAAAATTCAACTACATACATACATAAACGAAAAAGCGAGGCAGAAAAAAAATGAAAATGTGCCGATTTTTACATTTTACAAAAAGTTTACACTTAGCGACAATTTTACTTGCCAATAGCAGTTAGTGGTTTACTTAAAGCAAATCACCGTGATTGTTTGAGAAAATATTGGAAAATTCAGTGGGCGCGCAGAAAATGAATCAAAGACCGGAGCAAATAAATTTAGAAAGCAAAATCAGAAAAGGAATAAAACAAAACGAGTTTTAAACAGACAAGCCGAACTACATGTTACATAATTAAACAAACAAAAAATTTACGTGGAAATTCGCATTCGCCGGGTGGGATACCGAACGGGCCGACCGGCCACTCCACTCCACGCACCAATTACGCATTTTATTATGCGAGTAATGGTATGAGGTATGGAAATTATTAATTGAGAAAAAAAAAAACATGAATAAAGAGTTTTTATGGCGTACATAAATTTTTAAATTTTAACAATAAGTAGTTATTAATTCATAACGGATATAACTGTAATGGCAAAACCGATGATTTTGATGGCGATAATGAGTTCAGATAAAAAATTATGCAAATAATAAACAAATAAAAAATACACAATTAAAAATGTATTGAATGCCAAATAGCGACATGTAAGCAAAGAACATAAGGGTTAATTTTGTGAATGGAAAATCAAATAAACAAAAAATTGGACAAAGTAAATGTGATTGTTATTTAAACTTAAAACAAATTATTATTATTATTAATAATTATGGTAAATAAAAATGGAAATAAATTAATTAAAGATAAAACCGATGAAGTTTTTGTGCATGCAATTTTATGGTGATGACAGAACACGCAGAGGTAGATATACAACAAAATGGTAAGGTTTAGTAATTTTTTGTTTATTTATTCATCCGGAATTTCACAATAATATTAAATTTTAAATGAGCAATGCAAAACCGTCATACTCTCTACATACTCTACATTTAAACAACGAAAGAAAATTTAATCCTAGTGAATTCCAATTTCAATGTCATGGCAACGAACTAAATGAATATGAGTTCATAAATATTCATATTTGTTTATTCTTGGATGTGGCACAATATCAGCGCGCGTTTGCCAACTGCTGAATTGAAAGTAGGGTGGAGTAATGTCAACTCAGCCACATAACCAAAGCATAGCCAGCACTATATAAATATAATAACCAGAATTCACATCCAAATAGCAAAACAGCCAGCCAGTACTCATTTCAAATGACCTAGGGCGTTACAGTCAACGTGTCTATGAAAAGCTGCAAATAAGATTTTCCATTCTTCAGTTCCCCAGCGCAGAGGTGGGGTGGAACAACTAGGAAAAAGCGAAAATATTTAATGAAGGTATTGACATCAGCACCAGTGACGCCAATGGCATGCCAAGCACACAAGTTGAATAAAAAGTTAATATGTGCATTTGTTTGTATGCGTGCACCACAAGTGTTTGGATGGCAGGGTTATTAAGGTAGACCCTCAACGTATGGGAGAATAGAAAATGCATTTGTTTTAAAATCGTAGGCCAAAACCAATTTGGCAAAAAGTGGTTCTGAAATCGAAATAGGGGCGAAATGGAAAGAAAAACTGGGTAACAACTCAGGAGGCATCCCTGGAGCGTTAAAATGTAAGAATAACCCCCATTATTTTCAGCAAAGTTAACCTCCATCGTCAACCTTTTATGTGGTCCCCATATCTTTTCAGAGAATTATTCTCGAAAATTAATAAAAGTAGACAATTATTGCAATGAATGTGGTTAATATATATATAACATAAATAAATGATCAATTCAAGGCGAATTCATATAAGGTGTAGTTACTATAGCAGCCGATTTGAATTTTTTTTATTCACCTACAAGGCGAATTTATAGAAGGTGATGGCATAAGAGCAGCCAAGGCGAATTCATACAAGGTGATTGCATCCCATGAATTGAATGCTTGTTCTTCTCTCCGAATTCGCTAGGTTGTTTTGTATACACAAACAAAATACATAAGCAAACTGGGCGAATTCAGTTTTTGACATTTCACTCGCAAAATTACACTAACAAAATACATGAGCAAACTGAGCGAATTCAGATTTTGACATTTCACACGCAAAATTACACAAACAAAATACACAGCGGATTCGCTTTGTTTATCTTGCTTTCACCTTCTATGGATACACCTTGAGAGCAGCTGATTTGATTTTTTTATTCATCTACATGTATTTTATTTTGATTCTGCGTATGAGCTTTCAAAAGCCGTAAAAGCAAAAACAAAATGTATTTAAATTTTGACAACTCTTACGCAGAAACAAAAACAAAATACATAGGAATTTTGTAGTTGTATTTATAACACCACCTTATATGAATTCGCCTTGGATCAAATTGTGTTTTTTGCGTGAATTTTCAATAATCGGTGATAATATTCACGCAGTAGTCACATCTGCGGTGGATATCTTTTGAACTCGTGCAGCAAGTTGAAGCGTTGGAAAAAGTTTTTTGTTTTCGAAATCGCCAAAGCGCTTGAGTCATTCGACAAAAATTGGTCGAACACATCTGCGAAATTGATCGCAATTTTTTTTGCTATGAATAGCATCTTCAAAATCTTCAGAGCCACCAGAAACTTCAATTTCTTCTTCGCGTTCTAGTTGGACTTCCTTTCCATTTTCTTTAAAGGCTTCTTCTTCATCATCTGCGCAATTAATAGCCATAATTTGTCAAAGCGAGAGCTACAGCTTCCTCCGTGAGATACCATAAATGTCTGATAAACTTCGTTACCATTGTGTTCGACAATTTGTAGTCCAAGATAGAATATGGGTGAAGTGCTTTAAAAAAGTTGAAATCGTGCTCGACATTTTCAGTACAGTCATACGAACGAACAATAAACATTGTCATTGGTCTCTGAACATAAATATTGTTAAACAGCAAATTGCCTTGGACATCCATAGTGCATGGTGCATGCGTTCTTTAAATTTCTAATCACCCAAACCACCGAGAATGAATAATAAAACGTCTAGTTCCCTATAGTTCCTTATAGTTCATGCGGCATTGTCTTTCTTGTAATTGATTGGTATCATCGCTTAATTTCATAGTTCACTCTAGTTTCGAATTTGTTTCGATTGATTTTTCTCATTTTTGCCGTAAACGCCAAAACCGAGACACATCTGCTACAATAGTTTTCGCAATTTCATCGTCGGACACTCCTCTTAGCACCAATTCGTAGACAAGATATCTACACGGCAGATAAAACAGATCTCTTTCTAATAGCTGTTGAAGCAAAACTACAGCTTTCGCCGGTATTTGAAGATGTCGTCTCAAAAGATATAGCTTGAACTCGTTTTGAAATGCTCCATTCTACTAGTCGTTGGCAAACTGCCGCTGCAATATTTTTGCCTTTTACAGAGTCAAGTCAGAAAGATTTATTTCTGATCCATAATTTCTTATTCTCTATTTTGATAAATTTTCGAAAAAAATCAGTTATTTTTGTATTTGGTCCACATGAAGGATTGGCAATGATACAATTTACTTCTCTAGGAATGAGTAATTACTAGCGTTTTTCTTTTCATTTTACCCAAATTTCCTTCACACCAATCGAACTAAAATGTTGGTAAATTTTAGTGTTTACCCTAACCTCACACAAAATTGGGCTGTGATTTTGAAAAATGGATAATAAAAAATTAAGGACCACCCTAAGGGACATAAGGTATGTAGTACACACATATACATAAATGCGTGTGTATATGTATTCGTGAGAGTACCTCGGTTTGTTGGTGCACCTCATGGTGTTGCATATGGCCGGCGGTAGCAATAACGATGTCGCATGCAACAAAATGTCTGCGGGTTCTTTTTGTGAAATGTGCTTGTCATTCATTTTATTTCGATGCGCAAGTATTAGTATTTGGTACACTTTTCTATTTTGTGCTGACTATTCAAGTGCGGATCATGAAACAAACATAAAAGCCATTAAGTAAAAGCAGGCAATCAAGTTACATCGATGTTAGAGTTTGATTCATTTGAATGGGTACTTGGTAGAGATTTTTAAGGACATGAATTATAAAACTCATTTAAATAATGGAGACTAGCAGTCTACAGATGCCAATAATGGAGAAACATTTTTTCGAGTGCATTAGCTGATAGGTTTAAAAGCAGGTTTTCAAAATCCAACGCTTTCACCGAGTTATAAAGTTATTAGTATACAAATTATCCTAATAACCTTTAATTTTCAATGGTCCCTTATAGAAAGATTAAGAAATTATGCGATTTCAACTAACTCAGCAGAATTGATTATCATCTTTGTAAACCGCAAATCCTTTTTTTTGTTTCAGCATAAAGACGTTAATAATCCATTTTTTTTAAACGTCCAAACCCATTAAATAGACAAACTCTTCATTCGAACGGCACACACCCAAAGATTCTCAGCTATTCGTTTAGCTCATGCGAAATTATTTTATGGAATGCCTTGTTTATCTCGGAACCCGTAGTTACACCAACATTAATGCCAGCAAAAGAAACCCAACAAGTGCCACTTTTGGGCTGAATAGGCAACTGCGTAGTAGATCCCTCTCTCGAAGTACGAAAACCACTTGCATCTTGTCGTGCTATTTATACGGCCTAGACATAGTGGAACGAATAAATGTCAGCAGTTTTGTAGGCTAGGTCATTTAGTGCTAATGGAGTAAGTAAGTTAAAAAAGTAAGCAAAATAAAGGGTGGTTAAATTTTAAAGGCCGATGTTGATTTTGAATAAAACACAAATTATTTTGGAAATAATTGTAATTTATTTTTATTATGACAGTATGGTGTGGTTCAATTATGTATGGAACAAAATATCGGCCAAATGTCCGCCGCGACCTCGGCGGCACACCTCCATCCGATTGTCCAAATTTTCGATGACTCTGAGGCATAATTGAGGTTCTATGCCGTTAATGTGCCGAATTATCTCATCCTTTAGGTCTTGAATTGTTGCTGGCTTATCGACGTACATCTTTTTTCAAATAACCCCAAAGAATGTAGTCCAACGGTGTCAATTCACATGATCTTGGTGGTCAATTGACATCGCCACCACGTGAGATAACACGGCCATTCTGCTTATTGATGAATCCACTGAGGTGAAAATGTGCCTCATCACTGAAGATGATTTTCTTCAAATGCATTTTGATTTGAACGCCCATTTTCCTAATAAGCCTGAATAACTTTAACACGTTGCTCGATTGTGTATCTTTCCATGTTCAAATTGAATTAGTCTGAAATTGAGAAATGTCAAATGAAATGCAGAAAAAAACTTGACATTTACGTGTGGTTCACATTCAACATCGGCCCTTAAAATTTAACCACCCTTTATTATAAATAAAAAATTGTCATCCTAGGAAGCTAGGTGATAGAAGTGAAACTTCATGGATCTCGATGGGCACTTGAAATGAAAATACTCACCCTAGCCGGCAAGTTTTATGAGATAGAAATATTTCCCCGATAACAGAAGCCACTATTCATTAGTCTGGAATTTTCAAGGGTGTTAGGTTAATGAAAAAAGATAGTTGGTGTTTTCGCCTCCATTTATAAAAAATCGATTCATTCGCTATTTAAATATCTTGAGAAAATTGCATCTAATGTCGTGCCTGATCTGGCTGTTGAGTCTATGGGATTATTATTTTGGTTGGGTACGAAATGCTGTACTATACAATATTCTGTTTACAAAATCCTGTATGCGAAATTCTGTATTTAAAAATTCTGTATTATAAAATTCTGTATCTAAAATTATGTATTTCAAAATTCTGTAAAAAATATTCTGTACTGACGAAATTCTGTATTGACAAAATTCTGTATTTACGTAATTCTGTAAATAAGTGCGCACTTTTTTATAAAATTCTTTGTATTTCTTATCATTTATTTACAGAATTACGTAAATACAGAATAACCTACCTGGTTTTGTTTGCATTTCTCTTTATCTCTGTTTTGCTTTTTACTTCTTTTTAATTGATTTCGTTTAAGTTGTTGTTGTCAACTGAGCAATGCAGTTGAACAATTCTAAACAAAATTTCAATGCAGTGAAGTCCCTAAACTAGTCAGTACACCGTGAGTAAGTACAACAAAGCTGATGATCACTACGCTGCAATGGTAATAGCTGTTAGTGTAGACTGCATTTTCGTTGCTGTATTTTTCTTTGTCTAATGTCTATCATTGTCGTAAGAATTGTGAAAGCAACTAAAGCACGTGTCGTTTTTGCTCAATGTTTTTTCATTAAAATATTTATTCGTTAGGTCACAAATACAAATTATAACTTCCAATAAAGGAGGAAAGAAATTGTTACTTTCTAAAAATTGTACAAGTGGTTGAGCTTCTTCCAAGGCAAAATTGGCATTAAAATCACCGCTTAAAATCATTGACATAGTTTGCAAATCTTCTCCTAATTCTGCTGCACCAGAGGGAGTGCATGCCAATAATGCTCTATGTATGAATTTTATTATATCGTTAATTCTCTGGTTCGGAGTGATGTAGAGAACAATCATTGCCACACTCTGTCCGCCCCTCAACACATGCTATCCCTCTCTCGTTTTTTCCTACTCCGAATCTGTCGCGTTTTCGTTTCTCTCCCATGTCTCCTTCCGTCCAACTGCCCCACCACGCGCGCCATCCCCTCCCTTTTCCTGTCGCTTTTTCGTTTCATTCGATATTGGAATTACAGCCAAACAAGCGCAAAGAAGTTTCTCTTAAAAAAATAGCAAATTTTGTGTACAAATTTCAAGTTTTTTCCTGCTGAAATTTATTTTTAACGGGCAAATGCCCGTCGTACTATTACTACTTACGACTCAAAAATGATAAGGTATGTATGTATTTGTGTACTGAAACAATTTAGTAAAACAATCTTGAGCTCACCTTAAAATTAGATATATATGCACCTACATTAGGTTGCGCCAGGAAAAAAATTGGCGTTGTTTTCACCATAATTATACAATTTATTATGTTTTAAGACTTCCGCTCAAATATTTCGAAAAATATTAATATTTGCAAATGTATCCAAAAATGGAGCTTATGACTAGTTAAAATATTTTTTCAAACAAACCACTTGAGATGATAAAAATTATTTTAAAAAAATTTGCTCAAAGGATTTAAAATAGTAAGATAGATAAGAGAATACCTTTTTTGCTTACACCAAACTTCCAAAAAAGGTCAAAAACAACATCCAAAGTTTCATTTTTATGATTCCGTTGAACAAATTGTTCATTTTATTTGTGCTTGAACTGTTTAAACATCTGAGTTGATTTTTTCCTAAAAAAACTATTTTTATTTACAAAAAACCCTAAAAATCAAGGTCATTTCAATTCGGCCCAGTTCAAAACATTTTTTATTTTATATCTTAAAATAGTACAATGGGTTTTATAGTTTCGATGGAGAAACAATACCGGTGTTTTTTGTATGGAAAGTGGTGCAACTTAATGTAGTACATATTCTTCAAAAATTTTAAAAATAAGTGTGCCACTCTACTATCTTTCGCGAATGTTTCATTTTGCAGAAATAATTGCTAAAATCGGTATAATACTTTGAGAGGCCACCCATAGCAAACATTGCCTATATAATAAATTTTATGCAAATTGATTTCTCGATAAGCAATTCCCTGCGAGTACCGGTTTCTCGTTTACCGACGTTATCGTAAAGCTCGCTAGCTTCCAATATTAGATTTTATTGTTTTTAATTTTTGGCTGGTTGTTTTTTTCGGTAAAATTTCTTTGGCAAGAAAACCCCAGAAAACCAAAAAAAAAAACGAATAATGTATTTTCAGGTTATCAAGAAGCTCGAAGAGAATCTTGAAGGAGCTCTTCCAACAGTATTGAAGAAAGCTGTAAGGCTAACCGACTACGGAAGGTTCGCTGCACAGAGCCACGACTCTAAAATTTATTCAGAACTCATTTTGCGCATGGACATATTTTTGTAGGGCGATGATGGACACTCTGTTTGCAGTCAGTTCACGAGGTGTACTGATGAACTTTGAGAAGTTCCGGCTGCACAAGCTTCCCCACTCGGATATTATGTCCTTCCAAATCATCCGTGCATTAAAAGAGGAAGTCAATAAAATGGTACTATATTTACACAAAGTGATAATTTAAAATTTTGACAAAAAGGAAGGAAGCCAGGGGTAAAATTTGTCGTTTCAATAAATTATTTGTCGTAAGTTTGAGATGCCCTTTACGCTTATGGCTAAGCAGACTTACATAAATTTTCACTTAATTTTTCTTAACCAAGTTATTGTTTATTTAGCTACGTAAATGGCCTTTTATTTCAGAGAAAACTACAAACTTGTTTTTAGTACCAATTCAAAATACATATTCAGAATAATTACATATGTATGTACGTGCGTATGAGCGCCTTTTTAACAATTTGTCCCATTTTCCTCGGATAAAAGCCTCACATCTGCTTGCAAACCAAACTAAAACTAGACCCACAAATTTACGACCGTCATTACTTCGAGTGCAGGTAAGTTTTGTAATTTCAGGTTAAATAAATAAGAGCTTCATGATTATGTTAGGGCAGTTCATTCGTATGCATAGAGGTCCAAATGGGCGACGCCATCTGCAGCCGTAGACGGACGAAGACACTTATGTTGTACTACTTTGCGACAATGCAACCACCACACAATTTCATCGTAAACATTTCGCAAAACAGAATTAAGTCGATATAGTTAGCTTCTCAGAAAACCAAAAGAAAAAAGTGAAATGTGGCGTATGCTGTACGTAAAGCGTAGAACTATGTTTCCGTTCCACCAGGAACAAGCTGCCCAAATCTATACAAATTGCATTGCCGTAAAAAATGCTTGAATTCTCAACCGTTTCCATGACAAAGCAGTACTCAACGCTGTAAAAAGGCTCAAAACTCTTGGAAACATTAGCAACATTTTTTCAAGGGTTTTAAAATGCATTTGCGATTCAAAGTTAAGTGAAAAGTGACAGCTCGCTACTTCATTTATTGTAATTTAATTTTGGTTGCCAGCAACATTTACGAAGATCCAAATGCATGTCGCTGGCGACATTTCATCGCTGTAAAGTTAGTATTAGACTTAGGGTACATTTGTATACCAACTGAACATATTTTTGGTTTGCAATTTCATAGCATATTGAGTTAGCACGTTTTTGGAGAACTTTGTGCCAATATGGCAAGCAACATGCAACAATTCAGAAGCATCGTGCCATTTGCAAAGAGTTTGAGTGAGAATTGAATGCGATGTAAAATGATGCGAAACAAAGCTGAAAGACAGATTTTGAATCAAGCGCCTGACCGTTGCAATGAGAGAGTGTAGAAATTTTGAATTGAAAATACAATTACATATTGTATAAAACAGTATAACAAATTTGGTTTATTTTATCTGGACATTGTATGGCACTGTATTCGCTTACAGATTTATGTAGGTATATGTAGATATATTTAGATATATGTAGATTTATATACATATATATACATATATATATATGTACTAACTCATACTTACCAGAGTCGCCTTAAGAGGATGACAAGCTAAGAGAGTCTATGAAATGTTAAAAACTAAACGCATATGAAAACCAATTGACTCATCTAAGTCACTAAGTTATGTGGAAGACTAATTAGTAAAAATTGAATTAAGGGCAATTAATAAATAAATAAAGGCAAAACAACGTATGCTGGGTTTTCTTTGTAGAAATATATTTTATGCAAGTTTAACTAAAAATAGTGCAAATGATTTAACATGCAAAAACAAATATTCGCTCCCGTGATATAATGGAAATAGATGGGTTATTGAAAACCTAAAAGAATTAACCACCTATTGCAACAATGCACATGATATGGAAATCTTACCGTTATTAATACAAATTTAATTTACTTTAACATTAAGCTTGAATTGATATGACTAGCCAATATTTAAGTAATAATCTCGCTATGTTAAGATTTCTGATGCAACATTAATCGAAAATTCATAAAAAAAAAAAGATATTGAGAATTCAAAGCATTTTATAAATTTCTACTTTTCTCTGTCAATATTTTTCAAGACTAGCAATATAGCACATATCTACTTTTTACATACGTAGTCCTTGTTGACTGCCGTTCAGAATTCTTGGTCATTTGAAAAATTCCATTGCATTTCGAAAGTAGACATTACTATTGGTTTTGTTGCTATTATGCAGCATTTTCTTGCTACTGCTATTACTATGTTCCTATCTGCATGTAGTTGTTGCAACTGCACTATCCTCACTCAATTCTCACAAATATGTAGCATACTCAGTAAGCAAAAAAGGGCAACATCTTAAAATATTTCAAAATCAGTATTTTTTCATAAAAGAATTTGCAACAATTATCTCTTTCCTTTGCAAAAATTTTGTTCTAACTTGTTTTCTTAAACTAGAAAAAATACCGTTATTCTTATTTTTAATATTATTCGTATTCACTCTAATTTTCTAAGTAAGAAACAATATTTTTAGTTGTTACCAAGTCCAAGTATTACTTAGAAATGAGCCATCTTTAATTGTAAAAGTCGACTTTGTTATTCTTTTATGGATATTTGAGGCTGTATGCAGTTATATAAAAGGAAAACACAAATAAGATTCATATTTATTTTTAGAGTTTAGCCTGACATTTTGATTGAAATATGTATGCGATTATAATAACTAGTGAATTTCAAAATATTTTTAATAAGCACTTTAACTGCACTACATTTGGTAAATCTATCATCTACATACATAGATATTCACTTCAGCTTATCTAATGTTAACAACAAATATTAAGGTCCTACTTGTTAAACTTAATAATGACTCTTGGACTAGTAGTGATAAAGATAATCCGAATACTTCCCATCAATTTTGTTTCCGAAGTAATCAATCGATGTCGCAACAAGTCCTGAAGCAGCATCGTATATAACATTCCGATATTATATTTTGTGGTAAGACTTGGAAGTGTGTTTTCAAACTTACAAAAAAATTAAACAGGTCCTCAAGGTCAAAATTAAAAAAAATTATAATAATAAAAAAATTGAATTGTACTAAAATTAAATGGGCTATAAAACTTAAAATTTAAAAATTTGAATGGACATTTGTTGAGTTTTTATAAAGTGTGTATGAAGCTTGAAACTTTAGCTTACATGGTTTTTGTTATAGTTTGAACTATAGTTTTTTGTAAAATTAACGGTAAAAATTGGACATGAAAAATCTTGCTACTACACCCAGGTCTCTTTTTATGCGGTAGATGAGTTCCTGAGAAATCCGCATAAAAGAAATCCGCATAAAAAAAGGTTCTTATTTCATACAAAAACAAGGGATACGTTCCAAAATATCCAAAAACCGCGCAAATTTAAAACTCCCTTGTAAAAAAAAGCAGAAATCGCATAAAAAAATCCAAGAAATCGAATAATTTCAACAAAAAAATATTTATTTTTTGATTACATATTAAAGATGAAATATACGTATGTAAGTTATTATTTTTATTATTTATATTGATAACTTCTTCGTCAGTTAAAGCAACATCCGCAAGTAGCTCATTGATGTCATCATGGTTAAAAGTGTCGAAACCCTCCCCTCCAATCTGATGTGCTATAGATACTATTTCATCCCATAAAGCCAATTCTTCATTATCTGCATTATTTTCAATACATTCTGGCCAAGCTTTTTTCCAGGATGCGTTTAAAGTGTGTTGTCTTAATTCACCAATAGCAGATGCAGCATGAACTATGCAGTCAAAAATGGTAATTTTTTCCATAGTTCTGTCAATGCAGACTCTTCATTTTCTAATTTGTTTAAAATAAATTGGTAGGTACGCTAACGCGGGGAATCACCAAATAGAAAATGCTTATAACAGAAACAGTGTGTTCTCATTTCTTTTGCTCTCTCTCTCTCTTGAACAAAAACTGAGACACAGTACGAGTGATGACAACATTCTCAACGGAAAACTTTAACACAATTGCAAAAAATCGAGAAATTCAAAACCGCATAAATTCAAATCCGCATTAAAAAAATCCGCATAAAAAGAGACCTGGGTGTATTGTGGAAAAACGCCATTTGACCGGTTTTTTTTCGTTACGGTACAACCAAAAAAGATTCTATATGATACATGCCTTCCTTGACGATTAAAACGCAGGTAGGTGAAACAAAAAAGGGTAACTTAGAAATTGTAATCTCTTTTTAACAACAATTTTACTCAACTTTTAGATTCTAACTGCTCGTTTGTTGAAAAACTGGTCCCAGTGATGTCCAATATTGAAATATATTGCTGTTTGGAATAGAGAAGAAAAAATATTAAAATGCTTAAAAATAATTCTGAAAAAATAAAACGCATACTAGGTATAAATTGAAAAAGAAATGTAAACAAAAATGAACTACATCACCCTGTGTATTAAAAAAATATTTTACAACGATCATCTTGTAACTTTTATTTAATTACTTATTAAATCACGTTTATTTTATAAATCAAAAATAACAGTTTTAAAAATTTAATTATCTGTAAAATAAGAAACCTATTAAAATATTACACTTGGTTGTAGAGCATTTCTTTCATAATGAATTTTTCAATGGCAGTTTGCAGAAATTACTTTTATTTTCCAACCTTGATTTACATACATACATAAATTCATCAACAATAGTTGTACGAGAAAAAGAAATTCTTAAATAAATAAATGCTAGCTACGGTATTCGGTTGGATATGGTGTAAGAAATCTCAAAATGGAAAAGTAAATATAAATCAGCTATTTTTTTTATAACAGAACTGGATATTTTTCTATATTCAGTCCAATTTTCATATAATCAGGTTTGGGCTTCTTCTGACAATTTGCCGTTTTGAGTAACGACTTTTTTCTTTATAACGCATTATAACAAACATATTAGCTTGTTTTATTTTCTTGTTCTGCTACTGCTGCTCTTCCTCATAACACTGGCATAATGTGTTGCAGCTTATTCAGCAAATCGACTTATGGCAAATGAAATGCAGCAGCAAAAGAAGAAATATTTTGAAATTTATTTCTTTGTCTATGCAACTAAGTAGCACTTATTTATAAAAAAATGTGAAGTCTTAGATACAGGATGATCCGCAAATGGTTTAAATTTTTGAAAGATATGCCAAGAGTTAAATATTCAGTTGCATAAGAAGGTGAATATATAATTTTTTTTTAATGGAAGAAATACTTGCAAAGTAAATTTACTTAATGCGAACACTGTTTTTGCAAAATGAAATGATATATTTAAAAAGTAATATTTTGAACGTAAACACCAACACCCTTTGCCCTAATGGCAAGGAATGTGCAACAACAAATAAAATCTGAGGATTAACTTAGAGCGACTTTTTCGGGAATCCTGTTTTTATTATGAAAATCGGTACTTACAAAGCGAAAGCAACCCAAAATTGCAAAGGCGCAAAGTCAGAATTCTATTTAGATCTTAAAGCATGAAACTATCGAGTGGCGTAGGGATTAATCTAATGAATAAAATTAAATTAAGTCCTACACAAACCGGCGGGGTGCTGTAAGGTAAGGTGCGGTACAATTTCATGGGATATGGGGTGCTTAATATTTGGAGGTAAGTACTGCGTATGTTTGAGTGCAGACCCATATCGCAGGGTTTTACAATATAACAATTTTTTTTTCTTTTTTCAGTACCTACGTTGCGTATACGCCATGGTGCGTTGTGGATACCGGAAAAGCAATCGGATATAAAGCTACCTATAACTAATATGAAGTACCCTTCCAAGGCTTTCCTTCTGCAGCAAGTTTAACCAAAATATGGTATTCTTTTAACTCTCAGAAATATAAATTAATTTTTGAGTTTCATTTTTTTCGTCAAAAATAAATGTTTATTTCCGACTGATAAAAAGCGGTCTAAAACTGAGTTTTACTCATGATCAAAAGAATAAAGATGAAAAAATTATATAAAACAATTATAATTTTTACTTAATAAAAAATAACATTATTTCAGTGTGAAAACTTAACCCTCGAAAAACCAGCTTAATTTAAAAAAATATATAGAGCGATTAATAAAAACATAAAAGTAATTATTAATTACTATTTTGACAGATATCACACAGAAAGATTTAAATCACAACAGATTCATGCAGGTTACGAAAAAATATATGTATGTATGTAAATTTCCAAACTGCGCGCCGATATTTTGAAGCTTTTAATTTTTTTCAATTAAAATTTAAAAAACAAATTATTACTTTCATTTCTCCCCTAAGTAAAATTATATTACCCATACATTGAGTGCTTATTTGCAAAATTTCCAACTAAGCAAGGAGAGCCACCTCTGACAGTAACATTGATACTGCTTGCTGAAATCCAATAACTTTGTGGTGTTGATGAAGCTTTGCACTCGTCCCTGTTATTGTTTCTATCATTATGGTTGCATTGTATTTTGGTTGCACTCATTCTATCCTTCGATGTTCAATGAACATTTCTGTACTTAATTTCCTTAAACATTCGATGTGGCATCTCGACGCGTATGCACAACAAACGTTTGAAAATCTGATGCAGATATACTCATGGAAGTTTGTATGTGTGTGCTTCGATGCGATTGTACACTCTGAGTGCTTGGCACTTTAAAAGTCTTGCTATGTGAAAGTTGCATTCTGTTCATTTCGCCCACTCTGCTTTCGGATTGGGTCAAAGCATATAAATGTTGCCTTTGGCTTTCCTTTCTTTTCTCATCTGCACATGTACATACATATGTACTATGTGTGTATGTATGCATCTATGTGATTGCGTTTATTATGATGCCAATAACGAGATTTATTAAATTTTGTAAAGAGGTTTGGAAGAGTCGAGAACGCAATAAAATGAATATTCATAAAGAGATTGCAACTCCTTTGTATGTACATATATTTGATTGCTTAACGCATTTCTGTTACAACCCGTATACAATTATCTTCATTTTCGTATATCCATACTGATATACTTGTTAAAAGTTTCCTTTGATGTTCCTTTTTTTCTTCACCTTTCTTGACGGCATATGTACTGAATTATCGCCATAGTCGAGCTTTTATAATAGCGGTCACCTCTCGACGGGCAATGGCAAAACTCCAATTGTGTTTCTTGTCATGAAACCCCTTCTCATACAAATAATCTGTCATTCGAAATCGGCGCACAGCTGTAGTCCCTCAATGTGTAATATAAGATCAATACGCTCACCACAAATTACAGAAGAAGTTTGGCCGAATAACGAACTATATTATGTTACTGCCAAATTATTAATATTAATATAGCTTTAGTTTTGGTAAATAACTGCACTTTAATAAAATTCTTAATACAAATGTCATTGGCAATAAATATTTTAAATACACCACAATAGTCAACCAAAGCTTTTTATAATAAAATGGCAAAGAACAAATGCGACTAATTATACTGTATGCAAATTGTACGGCAGCTCAAACTAGCCTGAAAATATATCCATCGTGTAGTAAAATACGTTGTGGAATTGCAAAAGTTAGCTCCAATCTTAAAAAACAAGCTTGAGCGAAATCTCAGCTTAGCACATACACAATAAAATTTTACGAAATTTTTTTCATGGAACATCTGAGATTGAGCAAGGAGAGTTTTTTTTAGAATTACTTGAATGTACATACATACAATAATAAGTATTGGAATCCAAAAACCAAGGCCTTAATGTAATACAGCATTAATGAGCCTTTTTGTTTAAATTAACATTGAAACAAAGAAGCTAAAAGTTTCAATCGTATAGACAAATATTTGACATATGAAAATTATACAAAAGCAAGCTTTTACCTGAGCTTTCCCGCGTACGCTTTAAATTTACGAATCCGAATCTCAGAAAACTTCCATTTAATTTTAGTTTTAAACTTTCTAAAAACAAAACAACCCCTCCTTCATAATTGGCCATTGGTGGTATCGTTAGAAATGCACAACGTAACTGATAGAGATTCGAAGTCTCATTATCACTATCTTGTACGAGTATTGAAAAGCTGTACCTTAAAATGATGTAAATAATGCTGCAGATAATGGGAATTATATAAATCAAGGCAAAATTGTTATGTTAAAGAAGTACCGAAAATTGTATTATTTGAGATGGCCAGTATGAAAAACAACTTGATCTTCGGAGCTAGTAGATTTTTAAAATTGTTTATTCGTAAAAATTCCATACAAAAATGTGTCTTTACAAAAGCATATTCTAAAACATTTTTCCAACTATTTAATATTGTTATACGTCCTCTAACTTAAACGTACAACTTTTTTTTTATTTTTGGCAAGGTGACAGCCGTCAAATTTTTTTTAAATCTGTATATATATATATGAGATAACTTGATTACCTTCACATTCTTACTTAATTGGTGTTTAATTTCTCAAAGAGTTGGCAACCCATCAACAGTTTTCGAACCTAAGCCTTCATAACCCCCTTTCGGTTCATACCTATATTAATGCTGCATTTAATTTTTTTTTAACATGCGGCAACCCTCTCAAAATAAATTTCTTAAACAGAGCTGTTTTGAACTTTATCCGTTTGACACCAGCATTGAAGAATTTCAGTTAAATCAACATTTGAAACAGGTGGCAACCCCTGTTCAAAAATGTTTTCGTATAACAGTTTCCTGTTATATTTCATTTAGCTGATAAATTTATTTAAATTAACACTTTAAGCGTATTTCTTTTTAAACCCATTCCGCTTTTCTTTTAAGACCTATGGCGCAATATTTGATTTAACTTGTTATAAATATAATTAAGCTAGTATCTGAGTGTCTGTGTGTTCAAGATGGCAACCTGGTGAAAATTATGCCACATTTGATTTTACTGATTAACAACTTTTTATATGGGAACCCATACAACAGACGATATAAGTCCGAAATCTATTCAGACGTCATTCGGCAATATGTAATTTAACACCACGTGCTAAACTGTAATTGCATTAAACTAACAGCGCCTCCTGTTGAGACATTTTCGACAGTTTTTTCTTTGGTCTAATCCAAAGAGCGTAGATTACAAATAAATTGCACCAGTGAAATTAGCCACACCACAAACTAATTGGATTCAATCAGATTCTAATATCAATCAGTGAGCGTTAAATTTGAGCTGGTATGGTGAAATAAGCTATAATATTCTGCTGACATATTCGATGAAAGTATAAAACTTCCAGTCTTTTCAAGTTTTAAGCATCAGAAAAAACTACAATTTATGTATTTATATATTTAGATATATTCTGCACAAAGCGAAAATACCACCTAAAATCAGAACAAAATTTAGCGGATTTCTCTCTGATTTTTAATTACCTACGACTCAAGAAGATTATCCGAAAACCAGCGATTATGAAATTATTGTCACTTAAAGTTTTTTAAGCGCTTATAAGTATATACAACAAATCATCCGGATGGGAAAGCGCACGGCGGGACAGCAGTTTTAATAAGAAGGCGAATCAAGCACAATATTCTTCCACAGTTTGCTATGAGTTACCTGCAAGCCACTTCAATAAGCGTGGTTACGAGTTCTGGCAATATAACCTTGTCCGCAGTGTACTGTCCTCCACGTTTCTCCATATCGGTTGAACAATTTATGGACTTCTTCAACACTCTTGGAAATCGCTTCATCGCAGCGGGCGACTATAATGCAAAGCATCCCCACTGGGGTTCCCGCTTGATTAATCCAAAGGGAAGGCAACTCTATAAAGCACTTATTGATACATCAAACAACCTTGGCTATGCGTCACCAGGAACACCGACTTACTGGCCAACAGACCCTACAAAGATTCCCGATCTTATAGACTTTGCCGTAACAAGAAGAATCCAAAAAAAAGAAGCAGGCTGTGTCAGAGACACGGCCATTAAGTTTAACGTAGAATACGCCATCCGATAAGACAGAAAACATATGTAACAATAAATGATAAACAATACCAGCAAATGAATTTCTTTATTTGATAGTTACTTTGGATGATATACATAAGCTTATGATAGGAAAAATAGGATAAAAATGTTTTTAAATTATCAATTAAATTTCTCGCAAAAACGAAGTCAATGGCTGTTATCAATAGTAAAGATAAATGATAAATAACATACGCGAATCAATTTTATTATTTTTTTTGCAGTGCTTGGCAGCATTTTCTCTTCTTTTACTCTACTTTAACTTGCCCGCCTAAAATTATGCAATACATTTGAATCGCCCAACAGCAAACACTCAACCAAACACCACACACATATTTGTGTGCATGTGTTTATACAATTTTCATTTGAGAAATTTAAATATTAGGAAGATATCAACCAACATGAAATGCATGTCAAACGAAAGCTAACATCTTCATTTGACTACAAAAAAAAAAAAAAAAAAATTAATCGAGCCGTTTCCTTATAATTAAAGAAATAGAGATTACAACAATAAAAACCTGACATTGGTGCCCATACCGTAAGGTAAGACGTATTCTACGCCAATAACCTGATAGAGTCAGAGGCCCTTTCGGACCTAGCTTCAGATCATTCTCCTGTTGTTTTTTCCTTGCAGGAGTGTCCGAGGCCTAAAGAATACCCATTGAGACTTACGTCTCCCAAAACAAACTGGCTGAAATATAGGATGTACATCAGTAGCCACATTGAGCTTAACCCAAGTATAAGAAGTGAAAAAGACATTGAAGAATCCGAAAAGGCTCTAAATTCAGTTATAACATCTGCTGCTTATCAGGCCACTCCAAAAATGAAAACGAAAAATCTAAAGCAAAACCATCAAATTACAAACAGTCAAATAGAACGTCTTGTTGCCGAGAAGCGGCGCCTACGCAGAGAATGGCAGAACCACAGATCACCTGCTGCAAAACAACGACTAAAAGACGCAACCCGCAAACTAAGCAGATCCCTCAAGGCTGAAGAACAGCGTGCTCATGCGAAATACATTCAAAGCTTGTCACCAACCAGCGCAAAGTGTTCTCTATGGAAAGCTAAATCTAGTATACAGCCACCAACGAACGTCGACACGCCTTTAAGAGACCACAATGGGAAATGGGCCCGTAGCGATGAAGAGAAAGCAAATGTTTTTTCACTTCACCTAAAAAACGTATTTCAGCCAAACGCGTCATCAAACGGATATGTTTTACCTTTACTCCCTGCTGTCTCACAAACATAACCAATAAAAGTGCATCCACTTGAGATTATGAAAGTCATCAAAGAGCAACTGAACTTAAAGAAATCACCGGGACATGATCTAATAACCCCACAGATGATCATGGAACTTCCGCGTCCTGCCATAACATACATCTCAAATCTCTTTAACGCTATTTTGAGATATGGCCATTTTCCAACACATTGGAAGAAATCGATCATAATAATGATACCAAAACCAGGAAAGGACAAAACACAAGCATGTTCATACAGGCCAATAAGCTTGCTACCTTGCTTCTCAAAGCTCTTTGAAAAAACCTTGCTGCTCAAGATTGGTGCACACGTGAGGAAAATTATACCTTCGCATCAATTTGGATTCCGGGCCCAACACGGGACTATAGAACAAGTTAACCGTCTAACATCGGAGATAAGGACGGCGTTCGAACGAAGAGAGTACTGCTCGGCAATTTTTCTTGACGTCGCTCAAGCATTTGATCGCGTTTGGCTGGACGGACTGATATATAAAATACGGAAGCTACTTCCTGCGAACAAACACAAAGTTCTTGAAAGCTATGTTAGTCATCGAGTTTTTGCCGTACGACAAAACGGATTCATAACACGAGAATTTGACATCGCAGCTGGAGTTCCACAAGGAAGCGTTCTTGGGCCATTCCTTTATATTCTCTATACAGCAGACATACCGACAGATGCCCGTCTAACATTATCAACCTTTGCGGATGACACTGCTATCCTTAGCAGATCTCGATGCCCAAATAATGCAACCAGACTTCTAGCTCAGTACCTACTGCTCCTGGAGAAGTGGTTGGCCAACTGGCGCATCAGGGTCAATGAGCAAAAGAGTAAACACGTCACCTTCACACTAAATAGGAATTCCTGTCCGCCATTGACCCTAAATAGCATTACGATCCCGCAGACCAATGAAGTGGTGTATCTCGGTGTACATCTCGATAGGCGCCTCACTTGGCGCAAGCATATTGATTCTAAGAAAACCCAAATGAAACTGAAAGCCAATAGCCTTCATTGGCTCATGAACTCGCGATACCCACTAAAACTGGAGTACAGAGTACTTCTGTACACAAGTATTATAAAGCCATGCTGGACGTACGGCTCACAGTTGTGGGGTAATGCATGCGCCAGTAAGGTGGACATCATTCAAAGGGCTCAATCAAAAATCCTTAGGACACTCACCGGAGCTCCGTGGTATATTCGGAATAAGAACATCCATGAAGACCTCAACATCCCATCCGTTCAAGATGAAATAGCGAAAATCAAAGAAAAGTATTTGGACAAGCTAAACGTGCACCCAAATCAACTAGCACAATCACTCACCGATGAAGCAACACAAACTCGACTCAGACGAAATGATTTTCCAGCCCGGCAGTTAATACATATAAGGGCCCGTTTAGCAAACACATTCCCCCAATAGGGGGTAGGTTTAAGAATTAAATTAAGATTTTAAAACTTATTGTTAGTCTCTTACAGAGAAGACTCAATAAATATTTACAGTTAAAAAAAAAAAAAAAAAAAACCTACATGTATTTTGTTTTTGCTTTAGCTTTCAAAAGCCGTAAAAGCAAAAACAAAATGTATTTAAATTTTGACAACTCTTACGGAGAAACAAAAACAAAATACATAGGAATTTTGTAGTTGTATTTATAACACCACCTTGTATGGATTCGCCTTGCATTTATTCATAAATCACATTTTTGCTGAAATCATAGCTTATTTCTGAAGTCTTTGAAACTTTATTCATTGAAAACTTCTAGAACAATAAATAGGTAAATCAGAAATTTTCAATTTGAAAATACAAAATTAAAAGAGCAATATTCATAATATTAAACTAAAAACAATATAAAGTGGATTATTCACAAATCACATAGTATGTTTGTTAAGACGCTAAAAGCAAAATTTGATTTAAATAGGGCTCTTTTAAAAATAAAAAGTTTTAATTTTCAACAAATATTAAGAAGATTTTCTAGCGAACATTTCTTCAATCTTTTCCACTCTCGCTCACCTTAGCTTCTTTAGACGTTGATCTCTTTAATTATATGTGAATTTTTTTGCTCTGTGTATACATAGTTTTAGCAACATGGAAAAGTTATGAAATATTGACACCTTGGCGATAAAAGTTTAAATGTTGTAATGCTTTGAATTCCTTTAAACATACATATGTATATATTTTTATCACGCAAGCGATCAAATACCACAAATCCACCACCAGTTTTCGCTTGACAAATTCAAACAATTCCAAACCAATGAAATAACAATCAAAAATCATTTTTGGTGACCACCAGCAGCAACAGTAGCAGCGTGCCCTACAAGCGTCCAATTTCGTTGGATAAATTGAACGGCGTTAGTTCCACTATTTATTAACAGCGTATTATTATTACCCACCACATTCACATTCGTATGGATTATCGTGCCCGCAACCGCCACACGCGCCGCTCACATTGATTAGTTGGCGGACTGGCATCACATCGCGGTTCACCAACCAAAGTCAAGGTGGGCGAAACGAGGCAGGCAGGGGAAATTTTCCGAGGCTTGACCACAAATATTTTAATTATTTATTACGCATATCAAAGAATTGCTGCCTACACATTTTTGTTATTGTTATCGTAATATTTAACCAACGCAAATACTCGTAATCTGCGTGCTTTGTGCATATCAATGGGCCGTAGGGTTGAGTGAAATTGTTTGGGCTTGGAAAATTACTTGGCGTTCATAAATAGAATTCCTAAATGAAAAAAAATACATACATACATATTTAAGTTAACAAAAATTTCTACGAATTCACGCGCGCTACATTTTTCTGGAAGCTCGCAAAATAGAAATAAATCGATATATCTACATACATATATGATCATTGAACGATAATAATAATAGAAAGGTATCAAATAGATATTTTAAAAATAATCTAAAATATAATTTCATAATGCAATATATTGTTTAAGAATAATCTTAGACAAATCAGAAATTTGTCAGATGTTCTGAACTCGAAACAAAAAATTGTTTACATCTTCTCCAACTTGAAAAGGAGTACACGAATTTCAAACTTCATCACGCACAACTAAAGTCGCAATTGTGAATGCGGTCTGCTGCTGTTTATCTCCTGAATCAGATTAACTAAAAATATCTACTATATCTTTTATGTAAAATAACCGCAATGTTTTTCATATTAAAGTTGTTTATTTATTTTTTATAAAAATATACATAATTCAAACTATAACACAACCCATACAAATCGAGTTCCAAATTTTGTACTAAATTTAGAATAATTCAATAAACTGCGTGAGGTTCAAAACTGCATTCATTAAACGATTTTTCTAGCTAATATATTCAAACATTTTGTGGCAATTTTCTATAATTCGTTCAGTTCCTTGAATTTTGTATAAAATTCGGATATGCTCTGAAAAAAATTGTGAGTCTACTCCCGAAGGGGTATAGTATACCCGGATTGGTTGCCACACTCCACAGTTGGTTTATAAATGCCTTTCGAGTTCAATCGGATATTAATGAGATCTATCCTATTTAGAGCTGTTTGTAAAGTAGAAGTTGACTTATTTACCAATTGAAAAAAGCTACAGTGAACAATTTTTTAACCATACACCTTGGCTTACAGCGTTGTTGAATTCGGAGAATAAATAAGGCAGTGTAAAAATGTTGAAAATTTTTACAAAAAACGTAAATTTATGTAAACGAAAATATAATCGTAATACATGTAACTCACCTGTCTTTCTTTTTGTAAGCTTAAACTTTTATAATTTTGCAACAATTTCTTAGTGACAAAAGTTTATTTCTATATTTAAAATAACTTCATACTTAGCTACAAATTTTAATTATTAATGAGCCTTTAAAAAAGTAGAAACAACATCTTTTAATCTCTTACTGCTGCCTTTGGGGTGCTACATAAATGCGACTAGTCTCTATTTGTACCCGTTTCGGTATAAAGGGAATAATTTGCCTCTTCATAGGATATGCTCGAGCAAAAGGGAACAGTGCATTCCATAAAAAGAGATCAAAAGTTGTAGTAGTCGAATGTTCCTTGCTCCTTTGCGTCTGATCCCAGACTCACCCCAGACTAATCGCATTTTTCGTAGGGTTGAAAAAAGATGTAGGTGTATATAATTTATATTTACATACCTAACCAGTAACGTAGATGGGGAAGTAGTTAGTTATAAGTTTATGTGACATCATAACAACAATAAAATTACAGCGGCAACGTGTCACAGTATTAAGTTATTGTTTAGAACCAGTTTGCATTCACATGAAACTTTAGTCTGCTTCTGAGTTGTTTTGGAAAGTAGTTTAAAATTTAAATTATAAGTAGATAGAGGTCTCAGCAAGTGCGGGAAAGTCTCTAACTGGCATTCAGCCGCGTATGGATAAAACTATTATTCTGCATGCGGCTCAAGCATCCCACGACGTCCGACTGATATCACCCAAATGCCCTTTGGGTCGCTACAGAGCATCCAATTGGAAGTCAACCAAAGTGAGAGGGCAAACCTGGTGGGGTCACTCTGATGTTTTCTGTTTCAAGCAGCATACTAAGTCCTATAAATTGAGGTCATACGCATGCAATGTCCAAACCCTTAATAGGTAAAGTGTCATCCCGGCTGGTTAATGCCCTCTTGAGAGTAAGGGCTATCATCGTCCCGTTATCAAAATGGTACTTGGAGACTTCCAGCCAGGGTGGGTAGGAAGCTCCACGTCGAAACCTACCAGAAAGATTCATCAAAATTCACCAAAGAAAATATAAATAAGTGAGTACGAAGCATTTGTACTAGAAGGTTTTGAGACCGAGGCAAAATCTTGTAAAAATAGGAACATCAACCAGGTGGCTGATGTCCAAAAACAAACTTAAATTGTGGAAGCAAAATCGCGACAGCAAATGCGTCATCGGAGAAGGCGGAAATGTCGTACCTCAAATCGCAGATGGTGGCATCAACATCCCGTCACCCAATCTTGATGAAGTTCGGATAACAATAACGCAGCTACGGAACAACAAAGCATCTGCGCTGAAGAGACGGTAAGCTGGATGCGCCGACTACCGCAGGATCAGCCTCCTTAATATTTCTTATAAGGTTCTATCGAGCGTATTAAGTGAAGGATTTATTCTCAACGGATCCCCATTTATTCAATCGGTAAATCATCTGGCTGAAAATTTTTCTCTACACTTTTAGCTTTCTTCGATGAATGCACTAAAAATTGTAGATTAGTGCAGAACTACATCTGACTGAAATACGAGCATCATTCAAGAATGAATAAAATCTTCCATTCGGTGAATAAAATTCCATTATTGCATTCATCGAACAGACCTTTTGTAAAATAAAAATATTGCGAAGCAAAGGAGTTGCCAAATTTGAATGCCTGTAAAACGTGAAAACTCGAAAACCACAACGCCTGAAATGATAAAGTAGATGAGGTCCAACTTGAGTATTGATTTTTATGAAACCATAAAGATTGCATTTGTTTTTTGTTTTGTTTTTATTATTAATTAAATAAAAACCATAATAAAAAAATGTAATCTAATTTCGATTTTTTCAACCCAGAGCTGTAATCGGCTGTTTAATTCAGAAATATTTCTTTTAAATACCATAAAATGGGCCTCAGAATGTTTGCAAAATAATGTAATAACAAAATGCGTATGTGTGTGTCTGAATTTGCATTTATTTACATATGTTCGTAGTACATATATGTGGAGCACAATATAAAACCCCCATATATGTATGTTTGTACATATGTAGCTGCATAAAAAGGAGTTTAGTTGGGTGAGTAGGAAGAAAGAGAAACTGCCGCAGTTGAATATCCGCTTCAGTGGCTACCTGGGTAATGCAGCATTAAATCGCCTTTGTTTCCATACAATTTTTATTTGCTTATTTTTAGTGTGGTGCCAGCCAAGCCTGCGTTCATGGAAACTATTTATGTTTTTTCTACTAATTGTCCAGTACGAGAGAAAAAAATGATTACTTAGTATTAGCGCGCATATGGATATACACATCGTATTATTACATAAATATATTGGACGTTATATTTTTTTCTCGTGCGATAATATTTAAACAAATCTCCTACGTATGTGTTCCTTTTTATTTCTTAGTAACGAGGTAATACTAAAAAGCTTTTAAAGGATTATATTAGAAAAATTCAACTTATTCGATTAAGGAAAATATGGATTTTTTATTCTAATTGTGCTTTTCAAAAGGAGGCACACGCAAATGCATAGCATTTGTATTGGCTTTACATTTATGGGGGAATGATGCTCTAAAACTTTTCAAATTATTTCTTACACCTAAAATAAACTACCTATGAGTGGAATTAGAATCCCTAGCATTCAAATATGATACAAGTGTTTAAGACGCAAAGCAAAGTATCCAGCTTTCAGGAAAAAAGAAACATACACTTTTTTTTTGGAAAGGTGCTTCTCATGTAATTTTTCTTAAAGAAACAAATATACCAGCAAATTTATTGAGAGCTGCAAACTGGTTTAAGAAATTTTAATGGAAGAACATTGCTTTTTTATTTCTTTAACGTATCTTTATACGAGACCAATTCCATATGAAAGAGAAAAGGCGGATCACAGTTTTTTCTTAAACTTTGTAGCTTTATAGAACTTAGGCCCAATTGGAAGAAAGCAGGTTATCTATTCAAGTCAGAGTTTACCAGATAAATTTAAAAATTTGCTTATAAAAGAGGAGTAGGTTCAATGTTAAAAAAAGATATTTAACGTAACAATTATTGAGTGAGGGTGAGATTATTCTACAACAAATTGTTTAACAATTTTTTTTTCAAATAAACTAAAAAATTAGAAAATAATCACCGATAATGTTGAGGAAACCATCAAATACGTTAGCTTCAATTCTTTTAAAAGAGTTTTCGCAAAGCGAGGCGATCACATCGATATTATTATAGATCAAGTATATCAAGCATTTCGTTGTTTTACAACAATCTAAAAAAATTATTTGAATTTGAAATTTAAAAAAATTTGTAAAATTCAAAGCATAATTAAAGTTTGTTATATTATTAACAAAAACTTAAAAAAAAATTTGTTTACACTATTTTTTTGTAGTTTAGAAATTATTCTAAGAATATCAGGATTTTGCCTAATAAATATTTTCTGCTCCTTAAAATATAATGAAATTTTCAAAGGGGGTTTTTCTGTCATTACCGTTTTCTTCTGATTTTGTGTTTTTAGATATGCTAAGAAATAAGATTTGCTACAATCCTTTTAATTTACCTCAACGTAACTGATTATTCAAAAACATTTCGAGGACAACTGCGTTTTGTAAGGAAAGAGATTTCCGAATATTTTCATTTCATTTTATTTATTGGAAAATATATTTTCATATCGTCCAAATTGTTAAATCAAAGAAGAAACATCCACCAATAAGTAATGAAATTGCGGTCAATGGTGATAACGATAATTTGTCGTCATTAATTTTTAAGTACAAATTTTGTTTAAATGACTTTCTTGCACGACTAACTACATACAAGGTTTAAAAAGAAATTGAGTTTGGTTTCACTTTTTCCACAGCCGAGGGTTTTTCCCCGCTCAACCATTTCATTTTCATTTATTTCACAAAACCGTTAAACAATGAAATGCGCTACTTTTTTTTTGCTGCTGCCCCTTTTTAGGTAGTGCCGTACTTAGAGGTAGTTTTACTGTATATTGTGTGAAAGTTTTGTTGTAGTGGCGTTTTATTGTGCATTTTCCGGTTGTGTTGTGCTATAAAATGTCAATGAATTTTTACGCACCAGTTGTTCATTTATTCCATTGACAAATGCGCGAGGGCTTGCGCTTGTGTTTATGTGTTTGTGTGTGTGTGTGTCTATGTGTGTTGAGGTATGTTTTGTAAGTTTTTACGGTTGGTGGAAATAAATTTATAAGAGCATGCCGTATGTGTGCCAAATAACTAACATTTTTGCATAAAATTAAATATTTAATTAAAATGTTTATTATTTTATTCGCGACACGCACACACACACACACAGTTATTTTTGTACCCACAGAAGGTAATTTTTTTTTAAATTTAATTTAAATTGCAATATTGCATACCCGAATGCAATTTAAAAGATATTGGATCTACGAATTTTTAATTCAGAAATTACTTTACGTTTTTATAGATACCCATAGGCATTTTATGCATAAAAAATTATATTACTTATGTATGTGCGTAGGTATATGTACATATAGACATGTATACATATGTATGTAAATTTCTATCAGCGAATAAAAAAAATAATTATCTAATAAATTCAAAACATTAATTTACATCACATACGTACACATAATCTTACATTTAATTAGCTTGCGTGTGTTTCGTACATTTACAATGCAATATCGCACGTATTATATTTACGTTCAATATTTACGATGAGATGAGGGTATTGACCATTACAAATGAATACAAGTGAGAAGTCTTATAAATTTAAGATGGCGGCGGTTAATATTAAATGTAACAAATGGTAATTATTACATAAATATGAGACATAGAAATCCACTCAGTGAGTGACACATGAATGGTGAGGGTTGCTACATCAGCTGATCTCAGCTGTGCCGAATTTTGACGTCTATGGGGGAAGATTTCTCACTTGTATTTATTCACAATGGTATTGACCTTCCGCTACTCAGCGTGGATTTTTTGTTGCCGTCTTCGGGGCTAGGCATGCAAACCGAGACGTTATCTACCTACATCGCGAAAGCTTCCTCAGCCTTTAATCGGTCGACATAGAGCACAGGTTATCATTTTAAATGGAGCAACCATTTCTTACTCATAAATTTTCCATTAGCGCCCCATTACGGCCCTACTCTTACTAAGGACTGCAAGCAAATTTGTAAATAAATTGCAAGCACTTCTTCGAAGGTCAATATATAAATTTGCACGAAATCGCAAATTACTACTATTTTGTGATCTACAATCCTCTGCAAAATTAATGGGATTCTGATTGCATATGAAAATTGCAACTAATACATATGTAAATATAGGCAGGGCAACGTCTGCCGAGGTTTCCTATATCTCGTAAGCAAAGAGGTCCTGTTGAACTCAAATTTATAGGATGTGTTTGCAAAGGTGTCTTTTGTTCAAAAACAAATTCCGGCAGGTGGCGCTGGAGTTGGGATATATTGATGTTTTATTAAAAAAAAAAAAAACATAACCGTTGCGTAACTTCAATATCCGAAACATTTATAAATCGCATAGTTCCATTTGATACAATTTCAGAACAGGTATTTGTAAAAAGTAGCAAAGCGCGTCGCATTTATTATTTTTGTTATACATTGCATCTCTTAAAACAAGAATCAGTAAATCAGTTTCAATTAATGAATGAATTAATTACGGACATTTACAATATTTGCGTAATTTTTATTTTTTTTTAAATATAAGACAAGTTTAAGGAATAACATAATGCTAATTATATAATAATATATGAAACGATGTATTTTATATCTTCTAAAATATACTCTAAAATATTTTTAATTCTACAAACTTCAATTGATAATATGCAGCGCTTTATTTGGAACGTAAGAAACGAACAAAATTTTTGAATATGAAATTGGCTTTTTCAGTGGTAACCTTTCACAACAAAATCTATCATTTTTTCATTTGCACTACGCAGGAGATACGACTAGTTCACAAATTAAGTTTGAATAGCAATATCTGCAGTATAAATAACTAGTTAATAGATATTTGCATGTCTCTGCACAGAATTTCTAAACTCTGGTATGCCTTTGTGGATTAATTTTTCCAGTATCAAATTTTTGGCATGCAAAGGTTTTTCTAAAATATACAACATATGTATGTACGTACATATGTATGTATGTATGCGTGAATTTAAACACAAGAAAAATCAAAATCAGAAAATGCAAATTGTCAATATGAATTTTTTTTCACCCACTATTTTATTCAATGTTTACCAACTTTCCCTTCTACTTTGCATTACAAACTTCACATTGTTAACACAAATAGCGTCTGTTTCGCCCTTTCGTATTGTACTTTTTTGTTAACCTTTTTTCCAATGGCTCTGATTTCTACGAGTATTTGAACACGATGCGTGGCAGAATATGCGCTCCCAAGGGCATACTTTTTCCGTGCAAAGTTTTTCATTGTAGCTGTATTTTGCTTTCTTTAACTGCCTTTTGTTATGCCAATGCTACTGAAAATGTTTTGTTTAAATTGTTTTCATTTCGAGTTTGATTTGTGTTGTTTTCCATTTTTCTGTTTATATTTCCTTTTGATTATTGTCATTTGTTCATGTTATTGTTATTGTTGTTTTTGTTATTGTTGTTAGCTATTATGTTGCATTAGTTTCCGCTGTAATGTAAGGACACAGTATACTCGTATTATCCGTTGAAGCATTATATTTGCTCAGCGTTTGCAACGAAATTTTACCCATAAGCCGTAACTGACACATTCAAACAAATAAAATGTACTAGGAACCCTCCAATGAAAAGCTAAACATATGAATAAGCTTTCTAGTTCATGAACTAGTATTAAATGGGTGTGGTCGTCATACCAATTCAAAAAAGACTGGTGCTCTGCGCCATCACCTTTCGAAACTTGGAAGCTGCAAAGTCAGAAAGAAAATGCGAATAAGGGCGAGTGTAATGGAGATCTAAAGGCCGCGACCAAAAATAGTGAACGTGTTCCGATTTCGAAGAAAATTGGGAAATTTCCTATTTTCACTCAGGATGCAGCCGAAAATACGATGGCCGAGCAAATCGGAATCTCGTCCATTCATATGTCGGATAACACGATTCGCGGCGCACATATCCATAAAGTTTATATTTTGAATCTCATTATATTTGACACTGTAAGAGTTGAAGTGTATAGTTTGTAATATTTATGTGTACAATAAGTTATCTGTTAAGTGATAAGACTGTAACAAATAACTAAATAAATAAAAAAAAAATAAAAACAAATTCTGTAAATATTGAATTACTACCGCGCGTCCCGCCCTTATGGGCGAAATTGTTTTAATTTACAAGATTGAAATGAAATTTGGTTTACACAAATTAAAAAAAAAACAAAAACCCGAACCTCAAAGTTTTCGCCAATGCAACGCCTACCATCCACATAAAATATTCGCCCAAATGTCTTCAAAGATCACTTTATTGGTTATGGGTGGCACCAGAGAAAATGGATTTATCTTTTTAGTGGCAGCTATTAGAACGAAAATATTAATTTTTGAGCTCAATACCAGTATAAGGAAAGTATTTTGTAAGAAAGACAAAAAACAATCAGGAGTGGTAGAATAATTTCTAGCTATTTCGGAGATCACCACATCACCTCATCAGATTTCTTTCATGACGCCACCGGCATTTGGTGGGCAAGTACGTATGATTATATTTATATTTATGAGCTTAAGCATGTTTTGAATTTGGATCGGAGTATAAATACTGTTTTTAGAAATATCTAGACTCCAGCGCCACCTATTGTATTTGTTTGCACAATAGACACCCTTGCAAACATATCTTGTAAATTTGAGCTCAATCGGTTCAGTTGTTTTCGACTCTATAAACTAACTACATACTAACAGACACCCAGGACCTTTTTATTTAAACATAAGATAAGGATACCGGGCAGATTAATTATTTATTAATTGCATACATTAACAGAAATCCCATTTCAGTTTCTCTCACTTATTACTTTTGCAGAATTTAATAATATTTGGCATTTCAAACAGGTGGCAACCATCTTCAAAATATAGCTAGCTATTAGCCTTCTCCTATGGGAAATGAACCGTCTGACACCACTATCTTAATATTTTATATAACTTGTGTACATTTTAATTAAATTCAACTTTGATGACTTGTATTGACTAACGTAATAAAGATTTTGACATTAAAAAATGTATACATTTCTTTTTTTCTAGTTTCTGCCCAAGACCGTACACTGTGCCTTAAGTGCCTCAGATGACGCTGCAAGCGCAGCTTATCACACTAATTAATGCCAGAATTCAGTAAGAAGTCTCTAGCCACTAATTGAGATTTTTCTGTGGTGAAATCGATTTGAGATGTCTCAAGTCTCTAGTCTCCAAACAAAGCCTCAAATCTGTCAGCTGGTTCAGAGCAAGACACAAAACAAAGACACTGAAGAAATATTGAAAAAAGCTCGAAAACGAACTAGCAATCGATCTGCTTCATAGCCGTGCTCAATGTTTTTTTAAATCTGTAAAAAAAAATTACACTTTTTTATTTATAATAAACACAATAAGAAAAAAAAACATTTATTTACATTTAATTATTTTGTTCTGCTATTTTGATCGAATGTACGTATAGATGAGTTTTTAATTTTAAACATATCTTAAATAATCGGTTACCATAAAATTCTGTAATAAGATTTTGACTAGATAATTTCAACCTGATTTTTACAACAACCATATTGTTTTCATTTTCAAAGAGCAACAATATTGGATACAAAAAATTTAAACAGTTTATTCTGTGCTATCGGTTAATGCATTGTCATTGATTTGGATTGTCCATCTCTAGCTGGAACACATCATCAGCTGGTTGGATCTATTGCTTTTCACCACAATCAAATTCAATTGATTTGAGACTTCGCTTATGTTCAGCGAAATCGTCTCAAGTGATTAAAAAATTTGTTTAATTTAAGGTCTCACACTTAGGTACTTGAGATGACTCTGAAATACAGAATATTAGCATAAATATAAGTTATTTTATAATTATTACTAGTCATTGTTTTGCCTGTCCAAAGGTCTGAATTCAGGGTATACTAGGCATGCCAATGCTTTGCTCCATCGGCTATTGTGATGGGAATAATTTACAACTATGATTTGGTTTTTCTTAGATATATAAGTATCTACATAGTGTCGATTTCCGAACTGTTTTATAGATACCATGGGATGGTTAGTCGACTGCTACAACTAAGAGGATTTCAAATTAATATTTTTAGGACAATGCCATGTAAAAAAAAAATTGTTTGCTTACATGGAAAAGAGATATATTTGGCGAAGTAGTTGCGTTGCTAAGTTAACTGGTAGTGTGCTAATTTAGAACTAGTAAGTTTCACCTCAGGTAATATATGTAATATATATCTTTATAGCTGTGTATGTATATATATTTACAATGCATAGATTGCTGGATTATAACACCCCGCTTTATGTTCGCAACCTCCTGAAAATTCTGATTGCTTTAAAGCTTCTACTGCAATATTATGCGAAATCAACTGGGCCTTTCGGTAAATATAACTATGATATTGAAATTTACAATATTCAAATATTATTTGTATTTTACATTTTAATATTGTACAAATAGCGGAAATTGCAAATATATGTAAATACTAACAAAATCACAAAATCACAAAACATGACAAATATTTAGAAATGTACCTACGTTTGCTTGTTTGTATGTATGTACATAAAACTACGTTGAATTTGTATACAGCCAACAGCATCCTTGAATTACATTCAATATTATATCAAGCCATATTGACATATAATTTTGTGCGTTATTTTGTATATTTTAAAACATAACAATAATTTCGGTTGAACATTTAAGAAAATGAAGAAGTTAAGTTTGGGCAATGACAGAACATTCCTACAGTTCAATTTTATTTCAACAATTATGCCGCTTCCATATACTTTTGCATTTAATCTAATAATATTTAATATCCCTGTGCATAATAAAAATAAGTTCTACTTTTAAAAGAGGTGGCAAGCCTTTTCAAAATATACCCATAGACTTTCTCCTACCGAAGCAAATGGCTTAGCACCAACATTTTACAATTTCATATAAATTTTTTATAATTTAATAAAATTCAACTTTTCAGTCAGACTATCTGCAATATATAGCTAGATTGAAACTATCTCCTCAGCGAAACGTACCGGTTGACACCCATATTTTACTATTTTATATAACTTGTAGAATTTCGGTATTTTATGAGAAATACACACATGCGCAGTTAGATATTTATATAAGTACAAATGTGTGCAACTAAATGTATGGTTTGCATATATACATACGTACAACTTTAATTGTTACAATATTTTATTAAATCTACAACAAAGCAAGCAGAATTGTAAAATTACACAAAATACCCTAAAAAAACAGCACTGTTGTTATGGTGAGCAGTAAAAAAAGGTATTTTCCTAATATTCCTGATATTGTTGAAAAAGTTTACATAACAAGCTGAATTTCAAATATGAGTTTGTTGATTCTAAGCAGCTTAAAACTATTAAAATTAATTGTGTTAAAAACATTTGGGAGTTCACCTTTTTTGCTTACCACAATTGGCAATTGCACCACAACCAGACTTTGGTTAGAGATTTAATAAAAACATAAGTGTTGAACACGAAGCTAACTTAAATAAATTCCAGTTCGCTTCCAAAAATTTTTTTTTTAGTAGCGGCTTTATGGCATATAGGACGGTGTTGTTTCCACCGTAACCAATTAAATTAAATTATGTCGCTGCGCGTCTGGTGGCAATTTAAATTTCTGCTGCTTATTTACTTCAATACACGCCCTTCGGGTAGAAGCTGAAACGGAGGGAAACATTCTGTACAAATGAAAAATGTGTGGAGGTTCTTAGGTCGCCTATTTGGTACGTCATGTTACTCCTTCTTTTCCCAGTTGAAAAAAATATGGCTGTAGAAATGAGTACATATTTATAAAATTAAAATGCACAAATAACAACATTGTTCAAATATGTAAATTTTTGCAAACACATTTTTCCTTGATATATAGAAACGCCGAGTCTCTAAACTCGTTTACGCTAATCTCCGAAACCGCACAACCGATTTCAATGAAATTTAATGGGAGTGTACGGTAGATTTCTGTTTGGGAGATAGATTACTTTTAGATGCGATAGCTAACGCTCTTGTCCCGCTATAGTAATTATTTGTTTCTAGTGATGTGAACAAATTTATTGACTATCCTTTAGTGAACAATGAACAATGAGATCAATGGAGGGATTCTCTAGGTCTTGTAGGAATGCACGATTGCACGAAATGCAAAATTCCTTTAAAAAGATATGCAAGAGTATGCGATCACCGCATTACGGAATTATCGTTCGCTTGGCGGTATCAACATCTCACAGAAGGATGTCTGTAGCAGGACAATATCTTCCAGGGTGTCTACTAGTTAGTATTCACATAAAAACAAAATCCGGAGAGATTTACTTCTGAATTATATGAGCGCATAAAATTTTGAGGTAATTTTATTTACAAACCGCTTTTCTCAGGTTCTACATAACGAATGAGATTTTTACCAAGGTCCGCATTAATTTGCTCGTGTTCTGTCTATCAGCCTTAAGATTAAGATTGACAAATATATTTTAAATTTGGTTACAGACAAGGCGAATTTATATAAGGTAGTGTTACTTTAACAATTCATTTAACTTTTTTATTCGGATCAGCTTAAGGATTGTCAAATTAAAACAAACTGGTTTTTTTTCGTCGTCATTGGAACTGATTTTTCATACTTTCCCAATTGTAGTTGACAATCGGTACGCAAAAACTAAAAACGAAATATATTTAAATTTTGTTTTTGTTCCAGTAACATCAAATTATATGAATTCTCGTTGGCTATAGTGCATGGAACTAATTTTTAATGTTTTTTAAATGTACATAAATTGTTTTTGAGAAAAGACGTGGAACAAAACTTCCTCAATAGCTTTATATTAAAGTTAGATACTTTCACATTTTCAACTACAATTTGACTTAATCTAAAAGTTTTAACGATACTTTAGTAAAGGCAGGTTTTAAGCTCATAAGTGTTTTTAGGGTCATATTGTGAACAAATTTTTTCTTCAATGGACAGTTGCAACATTACAGAACTGTGGTGGATTTTTGTTGATCTTTCGGCAATTCACAAGGTCTTTTATTTGTTGTTATTTGCTGTATGTGCTATTGTTTCAAGCCAATTCCAGCAGCACAGCATAACACTTGGCGGGGTATTCATAAGGTTCTTATTTTCATAAAACTCACAATACCAACATGCAGTGTGAATTGCCCAAATAATTTCTTAGTAATAGCGCCCATAAAACAGACAAGTGGAATTAGGATTCTGCAAATTGGAAACACGGTAAGGGCGACATAAGTTTGTTAAGTTGAGTTAAATGAAGTTGTCATCTATCTTCTATACTATAATAAAATTGGTGAAAGTTCATGTCTGTCCAATGAAAATTTCTTAAAAAGAATGGCCAAAGGTGAGCCCGGGGAGTGCAATAAAATACACTTGGACCATTTTTAGAACAGACATACGCCTCTTTCAACTCACCAGTATCCGAAACTACTAAATGGATTTTCATAGAGCTTTAACTAGTGACTAGACAGTCCTCGCGAGCATAGCACGGGGCATATTATATTTAAATATTAAAAGGGGGAAACAAGTATTTTTAGAAATGGCTTAGTATCATTTTCATTTAAATAAAATTTTAGGTCTTCAACGGCACCAACGAATGCCGGTGATTATTTTTTGTAGTTGATTTTTTTTAAAGCGCACCGGCACCCTTCACATCGCTAATAGAGAATACAATTTTTAAATATGCTCATAAGAAACTAAATATCGATTTTAGATATCTAGTTTTCTAATCAAAACTTAAAAATTCCATAAAGCTTAAAACTCTCAATGAACCATAAATCTTATTCAATATCGATATATTTATACATATAAATGTACATATGTATCTAGGTACATATTTATTTGAAACAGTTTGATAAATAAAATATTGATAAAATATTAATAAAAAAAATAAATATTTTGTAAATATTTGTAAAGATAGGGATTTTTAATAAAACTATTAAAAAGATTGCAAAATTTTTGTAAATAACTCTGATGAAATTCTACAAAGTTTTGTTTACAAATTCATATCAATGGCATAAATAATTCCTCGAAATGTCAGCAAAACAACAAAATATTTGTTGACAAACAGCTGCATTAGGTTACAATAAAATTGGGATTAGATTAATGTCAATAAAAACCGCTCTGATTGCCAAGAAATTATTAAGTCTCAAAGGCTCAAAAATTTCACATACTATTTATTTGCAATGTTTCATATGATAAATTAATATAGACTTGCGATTTTTTATCTTCCATAAAAAAAATAAGACAGTTGTATTAAATTGCATTTATAGTAACAAAGACTTTTGTTTCTTGGATCTGTCCCACGTCCGAAGAGTCTATAGAATTCAACTACTAACTAATCAACTAATTAACTATTTGTGTAATAATAGTATTGAAATGACTGGAGGCAGTAAATGCACAAAAAAAATTTTACATAGTAAATGCAATGAAATGAAATATGCCACTCAAAATGAAATATGATAGCAATGAGGAAAATTAATGATTTAAATTAATCTTAAGACGATTCAAGTTTATGTAAATCCATACACTTACACCTATACATAATTACACATTCATACATACATTTGATTGCACGTAGCGATGTTAAGATATCTCAATATTTGTTGTGTTTCCCAATGCAAAGAAGTCACTCTAAACGTTTTGGTTAGTTTTGTAAAATTTTAAGTCTTGCTCTTTCTACTAAACAAAATATAGAAAATCGATATTTAGTTTAAAAGTTATGAGCAAAAAATTTAGCAGTTTTATTGCAAAAATAGAGGAACTCATTTTTAGTCCATAGCTTTTTTTTCTGTCTAATACCAGGTTAATTTATATTAAAGCGGTTGCTCTCATACCATTACATAGACAAATGGCTCACTTAGGCCATGTTGAGCCCATTTTTATACCTATTTGGCAGTACGTGCCATCTGTTTTCCAAAAAAAGGATCAAATTTGATTGATTGATGAAACGAGGTAGTTCGTTAACATCTGCTGATCCCAGATCCGGCAGACAGACAGGCGAAGTATTAGTTTATGCAACTCTTTTATTAGCCAAATATCAGTCTCTCTTATTGCTGTAAGCTCAGCCTGAAAACGCTGCGATCCTGAGAATAAATCTTACTACAACTCTGTCGTCCAATTTAAAGCCGCCAGTTAAAAGTACGCTGGTGTTGGTGAAACATCCGATAACTACACCTTCCTACCAACCACTCTCCTCGGAGGTAAATTTGCCCTTAATTACAGCTTTCTCCACCGACGTCCACCATACTATGACGCTGTAGAACAGAATAGGGCGCACTATCGCTGAAGTACGTAATGTGGGGCTTGACACCCCACTTTTTACCTCTAGCAGATTTGCAGGCGTACAGGGCAGTTATAGCCTTTCTGAATTTTGCTTCCGTATTGCGTTTCCAGGTTAGCTCCTGCCCAATTTAACATCCAGGTATTTAACCTCGTCTTGACCAGGTTCCAACAATACCCAGTGCATTGTTGCTTATAGTAAGTGAAAATGAGACAATTAAAAAAATTTCTCAAAAAAGTTATCCCTTGGTTTTTGCCTTAGCATCCAAACCGCTCGTTCGGTTTAAGAGTTTGAGCTCCAAAGTCAAGCATTCCGTAATAAGAGATATTTTTTCTGCTGTATATATGTAGCATTTCCTAAAAATTCAAATTTTATATTATTACCGTTATGTAAATCTGGCGCAAAGAATTCGTTCTTATTTTCGGAATGAGGATAACTCAATATTTTAGAAAATGTGCACAGATTTCATTCGTGGTAAATTTTTTTGATATGCATTACCGTTAAACGATAAATTTGCTTGCATTACATGCACTGAGTTCTTTATGAAACGAAAATAAAACAAATCCCCGCATACGCTACCCTCTGACAGCCATGCGCGAAAATTAGCAGTACGAGTAATAATAGCGATTTTTAGTTGTACGATGTGGCATTTGCTGTAAGCGCCGCTGATAAATTGTTGATATCTTATTATTATAATACGATATGAAATAAAAGCAAGACGAACAAAGATTCAAAAAAAAAAAAACAGCACGAAACGGACGATGGCCACAACTATGCGGGGTAATATTTCAAATCAAACAAAAAAGAGGATGAAAAGTGAAATAATTAGATAAAATAAAAAAATCTTCCCGTTTTAAAGTTTTATATATAGTTACTTGTAAAGAAGGCACATCAGAGGGATCCACAACTGCGCCCACACTGAAGCCTAGCCATGCACACCGGTCGGTCAGGCGGCGACAAGAAGTAATTGCCGCAATTATTCATGATATTTTTATGTAAACAAAGATGTAGGCTTTAGAGTTTAAAAAATATCACAAAGCGCAACTACAACAATACACCCATGAGAAGACACAAGTGACACGGACTTTGCTTCTCTTCAGTCACCTTTGAAGCAGCCATAATCCGGTTGTGGCAATAAAAAATAACGGCGGGCATAAGCTCTACCACTAATACAGAAATCCCAGCACATTTGTAACGGTAATTTGAACACTCCACGGAAGCGCCACCACAACCAACCCTCCGCATCCCCCCACACCACCGCTCTTCCGCACCGCAACCGGGAAATAAACAAAAATGACAAGCATTCCGGCGTCGCAGGCATTTGAGCCTATACTGCGACATGTCGTTCCGCTATGAGTAAGTGGTTGTTGTTATTGTTGTAATTTTTGTGCGCCACAATTTATCTCTGCCGCTGCCGATTTACACCACAACACCCAGACTCTTTACGCAATAATTCAATTTTAAATTACGCGCTCATGCAAATGGCGAAGCTGTGCTCCATTCGAGTCGACGTACCATAGCAAATGAGAAATTGCCAAGCGCTGGCATCGCCCGCTGCGCCAGAATGCTCACCCAACGTAAGGGAATACATAGGTACAAAAATATAAAAGAAAATCAATAGATGCTGCGCTCAATGAAAGTGAAGACGAAGCTTTGTGCAAATTAAATTTCCGTTATCTGCGATTACAACACGCCAAGCTGGACAAGTAGATAAAACAAGAATTCAAAACGCAATCGAACTTATCTCTAATTGCTGTGTTACTTTCGAACTGAGACTATCCGAAAGTTAGGAAATGGACACTTTAGGGCAAAAAACTTTGCATAACTTGTTTTGTAAGGCCAATAAAATTGTAAATTTTCTCAACAACAAAGACTTGCTACCACTGAGAAGGCGGTATTTAGAGAGCGACCGAACATCCATCGATTTTTAGTGAAGAACCGAACCGAACTGAGCTTCGGCGAATTTTAGCCGAAGCCAAACCGAATATTCTTAAGGTCTAAAATAACGAATAATCAATGAATTAAAAAAATATATATGTATATTTTTATTATTGTTATGGAAAAAGGTATATTGGTTTAAGACACATCCATATCAGTCAATAAAAAACAATAAAAAACTAATATTTTTTATTGTAATGTCGAAACAATGGTTTAACGGCCTTTCTACATTTCAACTGATCCCGTCCATCGGTGTCAAGCTGACCTGGAGCAATGATCAATTTTTCAACAGATTTCAATATTCAAGTATGTTATAATTTCTTGGCAGCAGATGTGCATTAAGAGAAGTGCCCAATTCTTTATCTAATTTAATTTAATTTAATTTTGAGCATATTCAGAAACATGTTGAAAGTAAAACTGTACACAATTTTTAGATTAATTAAAATTGAAAAATGTTTGGCCAAAGTTCGGCATTGTTTGGTCGAAGCCGAACCGATACCGAAGCGAACTCTGGTGACCGAACATGGCCGAAGACGAAGTTCGGCCGTTTTCTACTGATATTATTACTATCTTCAATTGTTTATTGCATTTCTATCTTTTCGAATCTGAAATCAGAATTTTAGGCATAGTTAGCAAGATGTACGTACATAAATATTTTCAATGTGTTTCATAAAACCCCAACGACTGCGATAAAAGTATGAAGAAAAATATTTGCAGGTAGACTAAAGATGACAAAACAAGCAAAGTTTCTTCCTAAGCTAGGGAACCTCCATGAATGCAATACACATGAACTTTGGGAAAGAGAAAGACGTTCATTGATTAAAGTAGTTCGGAAATATTGGGAATAATGTTTTCTGTACGGATGTCAAGCCCGGAGACCTAGCGTATCAGGTATCATACATCCAGGGGGTATTAGATATCTACGTGTATGCATATGCAAATTTATACCTACCTTAAAATCAACTTTATAAATAAAATGAAAATTCTGCACATACAAATATAAACACCGTTCCAGACATCATTTGCTATAGTAAGTAAGAAAAGTGCAGCGTAATAATATTCGCACAACATACCTATGTAATTGTTTGGGAAGCGTTTTCAATACCACTGCCTCGCAGATTTTTCATAGACACCGAGTGAAATTTAAAAATAAGTTAGTGCAACTGCGTTTATGTATTAATAAAAGTTATTTTATGGAAAAAAATCGTCCAAATGATTTGATAAAAACAATTATAAGCAATACTATATTCGACTCTGGTGAAAATATCACCTCTGTTATGAACATAAAAAACAATATTTATTTTGTTCTATTGCTGCATTTTTAGCGTAAAAACATTGCGTTTTAAAATATTATTTATATATTTAATATTCGTACAAAATCAAATTTAATAAACAGAAGTCAAGCATGCTAAAATGATTTTCATTAGTCTATAAAAATTTAAATATACAGGATGTGCCTATGACGTCAAGTAACAGCACTAAAAAATATAGGGTCGTAGTCAGCGGAGGAGGGTTCACAAATGTACATATGTATCTTTTATCATCCATGTATTCAACAGAAGCAGACAAAAAAGTAGTTGCAAGATTTTTTAGGCATGAACGCAGTCTTCGTTGGCTCAATTGCATTTCAAGAAATAGAACTCGTATCTGAAAAATCAGTCGAAACCAGCTATCCTTTATAAAGTGCCGATATTTGTACCTGTATTTAATTTATAAAGCATTTGTACAACTTAAGACAGCAGTCTTTTAAAAGTACGTCAACCACATACAAATATAAATAAATCTTATTAGAGGGTTAAAATAAAACTATTTTTGTTTTAGCAATAAATACTCAATATTTTTGATCTTTATTAAGAGAATAAGTATGAATGGAATAAATGAAATGGAATTAAAAAATAACAAGGGGGAATGGAAAACAAAATAAGAAAATATTAATTCCGTACTTTACTTTAGTGCACAAACGTAACAAAGAATCGCGGATTTATATTGATGGGATTCTTTGTGGGCCATTTGTGATGGCAAAATGTAGCAGTTTGAAGGCAAGAAAAAGTTATATGGAATCTACATGAAATCCGACCTTGCCTGTTTCCACAAATTATTAATACAATATATAAATACATCTACCTAAAAAATTTCAGTGAGATATCTTTAAACTTCGAGACTAGTTCGCGTCCAAGCATGGCTACATCGACTCAGCTCATCGTCCTGATTATTTTGGTATTTCTGGATATGTGTCTATCTCTTCTTCTTCTGATACATACAAACATCGGACACAAATTATAACAGCGCTTCATTTTCACGAAAGATATACAAAAATCAAATCACTTGTTCTAGTGACATATGCCTCGGGTATTATAAATCTTTTGACACAACGGTTGTTTATAATAGCCTATGACAACCGGCGTTGATGTAAACAACTATAAACCAAATTGTTCAGAACGGAAAGAAAAATCAATTCAGCCAAGTCTGCCTCTTCCTCCATCCGGGTAACCGATAACTCGGGTAGATATTGGGACATCTCCACGAAACCTGAAGCTCATATTACCCTTGACTCAATGTAGGTTAGTGCGGATAATCGGATACTCGTAATAACCAAAAAATACCAAAAATTCCATATTTCAGTAATTCGATACAGCTAATTTCCTGAAATTTTATATACAGGATTGGGTATGAAGAACGGAATACTTGGCTTAATTGTTGTTTTTTTTTGGTTTTGGGAATCGGCCCTTTAGAGCAAATAGATATATCGCCGAAACCGTATGGCCAAACTCTACCAAATTGGGTAGACAAGTAAATTGGGTATTTCAAGTCAATAGGCAAAATCTCGAAAAATATAAAAATGGGAGCAAAGCTTCGATATACAAAATTGGGTTGTGGAAGAAAATGCACGGGTTCAATCGTTCTGTGAAATAGGCGTGGCACCGCCCATTTCAGAGTAAATAGATATATATTCGAAACTGATTTATTAAATTCTACTAAGTTGAGTAAACACTTTGCATTTAAGTATTTTACAAAAAATTTAAATTTAATTAGGGGAAGAAATCCGTACAAATCAAAATTTTTAAAAAATAGGCGCGGCACTGTCCACTTTGTAGCAGTAATAATAATAATAATACGGATATAAATCCGTAACTACTCTATCAAACTCTACTAAATTGTTGTGGTTTGTTGGAAATATACTAATTACTTTTTGTTTTTATTTAAAAATAAAAGTAATTTAAGTTTTCAAAATGAAGAGCATATTGCGTAACGATCTTCTCGAACGATTTAAGGGAAAACTGCAGTTCATTCAAAGGAAAATGCTTTCGTTTTTTTCTAAACTACATAAAATGACGAATACTATGTGGAATTTTTTTTTTACCCACAAAGTAAATAATTCTTAAATGTACTTAATTTATGCTAGAAAGAAAAAAAGCGAATTCAAAGAAATTTCCGGAAGGGGCAAATCCTCTAAAAATCGTTGTTTCCTTTCAAAATTCATATTTTTTACCAGTAAGAGTACTAAGAAAATTGTAATGCGGTAGTACTAATGTACGCACGTGTGTACATATTTATTTATGTACATATGTATGTCGAGATACTATTTTCATAGAATTGTAGCAAGAAAGCAAACACCCAATGGAAAGCTGTAAACAGAATTGCAATTCAAGCTGCTAGTTGCTTTGGCTGTACTAGTCGTAAAGAGAACGAATGAGGTAGGTATAGATAAAAAGAGAAAAATGGAAAAACGGCTTAAGCCTCGGCAAGCATGATTTGTGTGCGCATTCTTACTGCAGCTATCTCAAGGCTGCAAATCTCCATTGCAGATGTCGTGCAATACTTGGCTTTGGTCAGACTCTATTTCTTTTAATATTGCGTTTTGTTAAGCGTCATTTACATTTTCTATTGGTTTTTTAATTTTTTTCTATTGCTTTCTGCAAGTACGTGATTTTACAAACATTAAATTAATGCATGAATTTTAGAAACTTCATGCCGTTGCATTTTATTGACTCAGCCAGTCATTCGCTAAGAATGGAAAACTAAATTTTCATGCGTTGTTTCGTAGCAGTGCCACTTCGGTAGTTTCATTGTGGAGGTTCATTCAATCACAGATCCTCTTAAGTTTCCCATGAAGTAGAAGACACTCTTGCGAGCTATGCCGTTATTCCCCACACTTCATTCGGCAAGCTACCCAGGCAAATATCTAACACATGAGTGCTCCTCCTTTATATTTTTTATGCTCATTTGTTTTTATCACAGATGTATGACAATAATTAAGCCCTCGCTGCTTTTTCAAAGCATTAAAGGATTCGAAATTTCACTAGCTGAAAAAGCCAATTTGCCAAACAATAATTGAAAATTTAAGTGAATGTGCGTGCACTCTACATCTTCGATACTAAGTCATCAAACTATACCAAATTTGGTAGAGCATTTACGCATAATTTCGGAAATTATAGAAACCGGTAAAAAATCTTGCCCACCTTCCATAAAGCGGTATTTTTACAAAACATTAAAAAGTTAATTCGCTTGCATTTGATGCACGCTGAGAATTAAAGTCACGTGATCTATTTTTCTAATCTTCAGCAAATATGCTAGTGAAATTTCTGGTTTCAATTTCTATTTCCGAAAAATTAGAACTTTTGAGGAACAGTCATGTATTCAGGTTTTTGTACTATCCATACTCGAAAATTTTGCATTGTGATTTTAACTTTGGCTATTGGCTTGTTGCCAATAAAGACGTGAAAAACTAGTTCGAATCGCTTGATACTTGCATTAAAAACGCGAGACGTAAATCTTAATGCTCAACAACGTCGAAACCGGTTTGTCTCCAAACCAAACTTGACGGATTCTTAAAAAAAATTTGTGTTTGTTTAGATATTCCAAAAGGTATCTGGGTTAAAAATTCACTAGAGGGCAGTATATAATAGCAAGGATAACGAAAGACTTTGGCTCCGCATTCATACAATACACTTGCCGTGAGTTATATTCGGGATATGGTGGTCTTGCAACAGTATACCGATTACGGATTTCAATAAAATTCTTATGAATCTAGCACTATTTTTGCTATATTTAATTTGCCACCTCCGAAGTGTAGCAATATTTTCTACCAAAAACATATTTGTATAAAAGAATTTTGTAGTGAGTAAAGATAGGTTTGAGCCGCCTGTTGATTCAAAAAATGTTGCCGTTCATCAACCCTTAGGCGCTAATTTCGTTACTACTATTTGAACTAACTATGAATGCGAATGTAATTTTCCTCATTTCTATTGAAATGAAAAATATCCATATCCTGCTATTTTTTTAACCTTCGTTTGACCACCTTTTTTTTTTGATGCGCTTTCCACACTATAATCCAACGAATCCCAAGCGTATTAATTCATTAAACCAAATTCCCGTCTTATTTCTAAGAGTCCAAACTTTTTGGTAGTAGGTTGAGTAAAAAGAATGCTGCAGATGTTAACAGTTGAATGGCCTATTATGCATTTGGGGGTTGCTTTTGAAGCCACATTTAAAATACAAAATTATTTTGTTATTATTAAACTAAAATTTTCCAATCAGTATAGTAGTGGTCATCCATTACATCCTGGGGTCCAGGAAAAATGCTCATAAAGTAAATTTTTCTTTGAGAACTCAAAATTATTTATTATTGCGAAGAATTCGTTCAAATACATCGGTCCTAATTTGTTTAGAATATGTTTTGTTATAATAACTGCATAATCCTTTTCTTGTGATTTTTATTTTCTCGATCAGGTTTGATCTTTATTTTTTAGTTTAAATAAATTTGAACGATACTTCGTGATTTTTATTTCTTCGATCAAACGATATAAATCGTATTATTGTTGTTGCTGCTATTATTGTCATCAGGGACAGAAACTTTTTGGCATTTGCTGTACTGATCTAAAAATTTTAAATCCAAGTATAACGATTAAAATAAAGATCACAAAATATCGATCACAATTAATCGAAATAATAACAATAACATCCGATCCATAAAATAAAATTCACAAACTATCGATGAAATAGAATCGGAAGAAATTAAGCCTAAGAATAACGATTTTTTTATTTGACAAATAAATTTATTTGAAAAAAAAAATTCACAAAATATCGATCAAATTTGATCGGAAAAATAAAAATTAATAAATAACGATTAAATCATGACTTTTTTTAAATTATAACCCTACTATCTGTTGTTATTTATCTTAAATGATATCCGGCACATTTATTTGAAATTGCTACCGTTTTTATATAAAATCCACTACAACTACTTTTTTTTAATACCTACACTCACTTTGAGTAAAAAGACGAGCGAAAAGTCATTTCCGTTTGCTGGGTGCAACAAAACACACGAAACTATCTATGTATGTGTGCAATTGTTATTTGTTTACACCCGTGGGAATGGCTGAGTGTGAGCCGGATTTTCGCGGCTTTTCATTTGTCATTTGAATTGGGGTCAACGCAGCATCAACTGTAAAATGCTCGCCATTCTATTTTTCACTATCATGTGCCGCCCCCCCAAACACAGCCTCGTACACCTTTACTCGCCCACCTGCCCTCGGTCACATTCTTTCAACTCAGCGTCACCTCAGCACCACTCAGTTTCGCTCACTTGTGCCCACTCATTTCAGTCTTTGAGCAAACACTCGGCCGAGTTCAACAGCTAAAAAGTGCCGGCAAACATTAACAACATTGCATCCATTTGCCCCCCTTGTGGCTGGCACCTAAGCCTACCTTTGAATGCTGAATTTTTTTTTCTCCTTTCTCTCTCTCTCTTTCGTACAATAAACAATAAAATGCAATTTTGTGCAAAGTGTTTTAATGTGGGGGTTTTATTTACTTGCCGAATCGTCGACTTTTTGCTCAGCGTTTGTTTAACTTTGTTTGTCTACCGCTTAAATTTTGTGCAGATTTCATTGAAGCGAAGTGAAGCAAAAACGTAAAAAGTGGAGCGGACGGAACCAACAACGGTGGAATTGCAACGAAAAATTACAGCTGTGTTGGTAGAAGCGACGATATTAGCAGCAGCTGTGATACAGTTAGTTATACAGTTAAATTTTTTTTAAATATCTATCGCGATTGTTTTCCAATATGTTATTTTAGGTATGTATGGAGATTTTTTTTTTTGATTTTTCAGAAATGGAAACGAAAACGCCTTTTATACTAAGTGGGATTGAATTTTAATGGAGGAAACTGAAATAAAATCAGAAATTTCGCGCATTTGTTCGGTAAATGCATATTGTGGCAACATAAAATAATAGCTCAACTTGTTTTTGAATATATTCGGAAAATCACTTTTAATTGTAACTTAATCTGCTTGGAACCGGACTCGAAAGAACCGGTTCATTACATACTCGGAACCGCACATCTACAGTTTATTTAATTAAGCAATTAAAATGTTGATATGGGTATGTTTCCCTCTTGCTAATTATTACTAATTATCAATAGTTGGATACGATTTGTTGATAAAAATATATAAATTATATTATATGTGCTAAAATTTGTTTAATGAGACTTTCTTTATAAAAAATATAAAATATTTTCTATTTGTTTGTTACTTCGTGTTGATTTAAAGCGAAGAGATGGCAGAAGATGGTAAACCAGAAGTTTTCTGCTCAGTCAAAGCAGATGCACTTTGGTATTCAATTGAAAAGATTTTCGATACTAAAACAAAACGAAATTATTGGTACCATCAAAGGTCGTGAGCTTACCAATATGAAATTAATAAAAAGCTGGCACAACGAATGCAACAAATTATTATCCGAAAGCAAACTTATATGCATATGAAAGGATTGTAGTTTTTCGGATAGGCAACTATTGGATATGCAAAGAAACATAATATGTATGTATTTACTTGGAAAATTCAAAAATAGTTTTCCAAATTCAATTTTATTTGTAATATTTACACTTACCACAGTTTAATACACAAATTTTAAATTTCCTCAATAACAGCAGCATCAATAACATCAGCATTTGTTTTACCTTTGGTAGAGACTTACAATGCCATAATTTAAATCAGAGTTAAGTATTACAAATTTTAATAAGTGTACCACAATTCGCAAAATACATAGATTATTTGGTTTTTATGAAGGAACGAACAGTTATTTGTTTGTAAAATAATGAAAACAACTGCTATGAAAAGTTGATGCTATTAATGATTTTTTAATGTAAATGTAATTTAAAATAAGTAGTACTAAATTTTAAATACCCGTCGCCGGTTTTTTTATCGAAATATTTTTCAAAATCTTTTTTCTTATATAAATCTTCGGCGAGATTTAAGCGAATTTGCTACACAATTTAATAAAATATGGAATGTATTGATCCTTAGTAAATTAAAAGTGCCAATACATGAAAGGAGGCTTTTGATTTTCACTGAATTATTTAAATTTCGCAATAGTGCATAGAGAGTTGATAGAGTTAGATAAAAGGCGCTTCGAAGATGCACCTATTTGCTCTATTTTGGCTGGTGTCACGCCTATTTCCACTTACTACTTCCTTCAACCCAATTCTATATATCAAATTTTAGTAAACTACCTGCTTAATGCCTAGGATATCACTTCTTTTTTTTGTTTTTGTAAGGTAACGTTATATGGGAGGTGGTCGAAATTAAGCTAAAACTATAGTGTGTGCCAAATTTGGTAGAGCTTGTTAAACCAGTTTCGGAAATATACCTAATTTCTCTATAATAGGTAGTGCCACGCCCATTTATCTAAATGCTGTAACCCTCTTTTGTAGATACTCAAATATCGATTTTTTTTTTCATTTTCGCAAAACACAATTTCTCCTAATTTCCAGACCAAACTAATTTGGTAAGTATTGCATATTGAATGTTCTAGTTACTGGAATAGTGTAAAATAAATTTTGAATTGTAAAATTTATGATTATTTTTTTCACACATAAGTACTTCACATGTCTTCCTTATGACGATCTGAAGGATTAACAGAGTCAATTATTTCACTAACCGAGAGGACCGTCGATGGCACGTCTACTCGACGATAACAGAAAATAGGAAGAGACCCTGGGTAAAACTTTAAAGAGCATTTTGCTGATATGTATCAGCTGGTTTGATGTCTGATGTTGCAAAAGAACCAGGATAAATTAAACTCCTAAACAATTCGATTCAGTAGTAAGGTCATGTTGGCAATGTTATATAATTGTGGGCAACTCGCAGCACTGAATTCTCTCGCGACAAAATATGACCTTTGATTGTTAGTTTGTCACGTAACATATTTAAATTTTGATATACCGTACCTTTTCAAAGCCCAAAATTTTCTGTTCAAAAACTCATAGCCATACTGAAAAGTTCTAATGCTATTTCGCTTCTTATACAATACAAATACAGACAAATTCAAGTGTAAAATTGGTATTCTAACTAGGCCAGAAATATAACAAATTTATTCTTAATAAAGCACGCCGGGTAGTACTGGTTTTTAAAAGACGTATCGCACGTAAATGGCATACTAATTTACAGCCAAGTTATTGAAACTGATAGAATCTTATCAATCAATTTATCACACAGTGTGATTTCCGAACTGCCTCATCTATACATGAGAATATTTGAGCCAAGTATGCGGCACTAAAAAAACAAAAAAAATTAAACTAAGCACAAAATTTCATAAACCGTTGGCAGCTGTTATGAAATTAATGCGCGTATATTAGTTTTCGCAATAAAGTTTAAAGCAACGCCAAAGTACTTTGAGAAGCAACAGAAATAATGAAAAATATTTGGTGTGATTTTTCCAGCTCTCCGGATATTTAGCTTTACTAAGAGGCCATAAAAAAACGCTGTACTAACTTTAACAAATTGTTCGTTGCTCGAAATGATTCGCAATCAGCAGAACTTTATTATCGCCAATTAGCACAGAGATAGGCATAATAAAAGATAACCAAACTCTTAATTTATTTTCTGCATTCACAAATATGATTTCCGGTACTAATTACACATCTTAGGGTAATCAACAAAAACCACAGCAACACACTGTAACATTTACAGATTTCGAAAAGTAGCAATTACCACGCTGAGTTCAGACTAATTTGTAAATTTTGCAATAAATGCCTAAATCGTAAATAATTTTGATACGAATAATAAATATGTTGAGTAAAATAATCTTGTTATTATTGTTTAAATAAAATGTTGAGAATACTTAGCTAAGCGATCCTATAATATATTTTACATTTTAGTGTTTATTTCAGAAATAACTCTGAACTTGAAAAGGTTGTAATTACGAATCGTTTTAGCGCTGTGAACTTTAAGCTATGGATATGCCCACTGCTATTAAAAGGTATAATGTAAAGAATAAATTCTAAACTAAAAATATCTATCATCTGTTAATCACAAAAAAAAAAAATGATTTTAAAAAAATGTACCTAGTTGTGTCCTTTTAACATTCAGTGCGAGGTTTTCGAGTATGTAGGTAAACTTTTCACTTTCACTTTCTCGCCACAAAGTTCCTTTTATTTACTTCTGCGTTTAGGAAAGTACTTTTGCTGCCTCACTTGACCAGTCCATGTGGCTGATGTGTTCCGGAAATGACTTTAGCTTAGCTGTATGAAACTTTTATTTAACTTCTAGCAACTTCAGTAGACATTCCACTCCCGGTCTCCCTTACGTTTTGTTGCTTATTTCCCTTTCTACTTTATCTCATTTCCATAAGTTTTATCTGTTAATAACGAAGAAAAATATTTTCCTCTCTCTCCCTGAAGTCCACCTGCATCATCAAAAACAAATTCAGAGCAAATTAACCGCAGGTGGTACGTGACACTCTGACTTCAATTAATTTGCTAGAATACTCGTACAAATGTATTTTTATTTAATCAAAACAGTGCAGCTGCAGCTGAGTTGTTTGAGGCATTTCGCTTTGATTTCATTTGTGGAATTTTGCGATCAATGCGCGTAGTAATCTGATATATTTACAGAATTGTAATTCCATTTCAATGGGTGTACTCTTGGCCTCGAGCACACAGGCGAAGCAAATTAGTACAGCGAATCATATAAACAATTGCAATATTGGGGAATTAATATAGCCTTTGCCTCAGAGCAGATGTCATTTTCAATGGAGATATGGATTAATATGGATACGCGAATGTATATGTTTGCATATGTACATATATATGCACATAAATATGTACACCAGGGTAGGCCTTCATTGCATGGGAAGCCAGTTTTTAAATGCTCGGTCTGACCCTTTAGAAATGTGTGAATATTATAAAAATTAAGATTTTCAAATTGTTTGTTAAATAAGGTATTAAATGCAGAGCCAAAGAGTTGTTTCTACGCATCTGCTGAGTGAGTTTTAGCTAAACTTAACGTTACATTTCTCCTAAATATTTTTGAACCCTTAGGTCTTTTCGACGGCTGGAGGTGGAAGGCTTTATTTAAATTCCAAAGACCAGGTAGAGAAGGACGTCGCTGCACTTTCTGTGCTATTTTGGAAAATCGCCTAGCGGCTATAGCAAAAGAAAAGAGGCCTTAATTATTTGGCTTGCTATTGTATGCGTATAACTATTTGACAGATCGAGTAATTGATACTAGTTTTGTAAGCTAAACAAGTTAATTTAATTTAATTTAAGCCTTGACTAATTACATTCTTACATTTAAATAGAAAGATAATATTCAGTATTTACAATGCTACATAAATTATGTCCTTAGAAGTCTCAGATCAATTTGAATTAAAAATAGCTGAAGATCCAATCAGATTTGCCAAATCTATTTAATTTTTTTATTGGACTACGTAAATCATATCATATATTTCTAAGTATGTTAACTACTCCAATAAAGTACAAAATGCAATGAAATATTTACGCCGGCATTTCATAATAAATTTTCACATAAAATAACCAAAAGCAATTTTTAAACCTTACAACATATTATGACCACAAGTGAATAAAATGAAAATCTTTCATAATATTTCAAGCTATCGCAATATATTTTTCTTTCAAAAGTGCCAAACATCATAATGGAAATATGAAAAATAAAATAGCACTCATACGCCTAGTCATACTCCAAGAGGAAGCAAATACAGTAGTATCTCGGTAAACCGGACACCCTTTAGTCCGGACATATCTATAATCTGCTATTATCCGGATCGCGTAATTTTTATGCTTTGTTGTAATGCATCTGGCACCCCTTTTGGTAATAGGCAAATCAACTAATCCACGATCATTTAAAAATTTCAATGTGCCTGTAATTTATAAAGCAAGTAAAAAAGGTTGGATGGCAACGTTCTTATTTACAGAATGGTACAGTAAATATTTTATACCGAATGTAAAAACATTTTTGCAAGATAATAATAGACCATTAAAAGCTATTTTACTAATCGGCAATGCTCCATGTCACCCAACCTCAGAAGATATTGACGCAGACCCAAATTTTCGAATTGTCTTTCTTCCACCCAATTGCACTGCAATTATACAGCCTTTAGATCAAAATTTAATTCAAAATGTAAAAGTGTCATACAGATAAGAACTTTTAAAATATCTTCTAATTGATAATACAGATATTGGATTTGCATTAAAAACCTTTACGCTACGACATTGCGTCACACTTTTAAACAATGCGTGGCTAGGTACATATATCACCGCAGAATATTGTATGCAGTTGGAATCAGTTGTTGTGTAGTGACCGACAAGAGTGGATGGAGGAAGATTTGATATGTCTGGCTCAACTTACAGCCGATAATTCAGACATGAATTCAATTCATACCATCATCGCTTCAATAAATCTGGATGCACAAGTTGATACTCAAACCATAAATGATTGGGCCACTGGAAGAGATGAATTCGAATACGATTTTTCTGATCGGGAAATTGTGCAGTCCGTGTTGGAAAGCGATAATATTGAGGAAAATGATTCTGACTCTGTTGAAGTGGAAAATAAAATAAGTAGTTGTGAAGCCAAAAATATTTTTTCCAAAGCGATTCAGTGGGCAGAACAAATTGACGCTTCGGCTATGGACATTTTAGCCTTAAAACGCTTAAAGGAAACTGCAGATAAAATGTTTCTGGAAAACTCTAAACAGACCAAAATTGATATGTTTCTTCAAATGCAAAACAATTAAAACTTTCCACGTTTACATAAATTTTAATAAAAACTGAATTTGCATTAAAAATATATGTTAATTGTGTCATATTTCTTTCGCGCAAATAACTATTAAAAAAATATCTATAATCCGGACACCGCCGTTATCCGGACAACCCCTAACATCAAGGGTGTCCGGTCTATCGAGATACTACTGTACTTCCCTAAGAAACCAGTGGCTATGGTATTGAAATTTTGTTAACCTAACGGTTATTTGTAACAGCGTAAAAGCATTGAGATAACCGATTTGGCCATGTCTGTCTGTCCATATGTCCTCCCGGTGGCAATCCTTTTCAACAAAGCCACGAAATTTCTCTTCATTGAGACGAACCGCTTGAACCCCATAAATTAATAATTGATGTAACTTGTCCATATATGTATAAAATATTTAAAATTTAAATACAAACCATCTCTTCGCTGAAACGAATCGCATCAATGGTTTCGGAATCTATAAGCAATGCGTAAATATCAAAAATTAGGAAAAATTGGTGAGGTACGTTAAAAAAATACAAATCGTGTAAGCTTTTATAATGACGAGTATTATATTAAGAGGTTTTACGGCATATAAATGGAGAATTTATGAAACGATTTGACGCTCAAATTACTGAACGACTTTTAATAATGTTTTTTAAGTGAAAGATTTGCGCAGGCAACAGAGTGTCTTCTGTTGTATCACCTCAAGGTGTTTTTGGTGTCACCCGAACTAAAACCTGATATCTTTTGTTAAATCAATTCCATACTTAGCTTTACTGCTAAAACATCTTAAAATGATTTTGATATGAATTGATTAATTTTTCTTTATTTTAAACTTCCCCCTTTGTGACCACAACCACCAGCTTTTTAATGCCAATTGAAACTACAAATGGTTGATACATTTTTGTTTAGAAATATCGCCAAATTTTCTGTTTGCACTCCTGATAATAATACAAACAAAATAAAAGGTTTCAAGATTTTATATTATTTGAAAGTTTTTATAATTTTTTTTTTAAATTTAGATAGTAATACTGCACATTTGAACACTTTTCCAAGTAAGTACCACCGTAATGTCACATACGCAGGGATTTCCTTATTTGCGATAGAAACGTTTTTTTTTTTATTACACAAAAGGGTAAAAACCTACGACCCATCCATTCTTTTATCGCTCTCAACAATCCAATGTTTTTCTGTTTACTTATGACCGTAAATGCACAGCTGGTAGCCCCACAGCTTTTATATAGTAGGTTTATTAATTTAGTTACAGCTTTCCAGTTACACAACCGCAGTCAAGCTGTGCATGTGTTGCACTGAAACAAATTAAATACAATCGTTTTCACCAAACACAGACACAAAATGCAGCGGATCTCAAACCGTCGTAATGGTGGGCGAAAATCGAAAATTCGCTACATTCATTACAATGAATAGTTGCAGCCGTATAACTTTTGTTGATTTATATTTGGGGCAATATGAGTGAATTTTGCAAATCAGGCATATAAAACCCAATCATTACTTATAAAATTTAGACTACAATTAAAATTAAAGATTGAATTTAAACTTTTCTTTGTTGACTGTCACATAAAGTGGTCTCCTTCAAATAATTAGTTTTAATATAACCGTTAATGAGTTCCTCTATAGTTCTGTAGCTCAGAAAAGAGCTGAATGTGATGGGTCTATACTCTTTTGGGAGATAAGCAGAATTTTCCCCGCTTTCTCAGATTACTTAACAGGGGTCCAGATATTAGGGCAAGACCCTGGAAAGGTATGGGGAAATACCATCCGGACCTGTGTTGGATTTGTTGTACATATGTACATACAAACAAAATAATATGCAGCATTCATCCGTTGCAAAATTTTTCAAATATTTATGAGCAAAAGTGGATTTACGCAGCTTCTTTCCACAACACCTGACAAAAAACAAGTCAGCCAACGCCACATAGCCCACTTTGTTTATCTTTACTTTTATGTATGCAGTAAACAAAATTGTCTGGTGTGAAGAAACTACAATCATAAACAAAAAAAAAAAATAAAGAAATATAGTTAAAAATTGCATTAAAGAAGTGTTTCCTGCTTTTGCGGAAGTTATTTACTTTATGTATGTACAATGTATGTATGTATGTGCATACTTTTCCTTCTCAATAATAACAACTTATGTGCAGCATACATATGTACATACAATATATGGGAAAGAAAAATTTCTCAATCGAGCGAAAATATCTGTATGCATTTGCAGCAAGTTCGAAACAAGAACATTTTTCTTTTATTCAGAGATTTGATTTTTTCTGCGTGTAAATGTTATTGTTTTCAAACCGTTGAGGCGCTTTCAACTGGAGCCCTTTAACCCAGCTGCACACATACATGCACACCTGGTAAAATATGGCTTGCAAAATATTTACTACACTTCATCTCTCAGCTGCGCTTTCATCAGTGTTGCCAGAACACCAAAAAAAACAGCTCATTTAAATCCTCTTTCCACAAAAATGAAAAACTTTCAATTAAAGTTTTGATATTTCCAGTTTTTTTGAGATCATTCGATTACAACGTACACCTTTACCATGATATACTTTAATTAATTTCAAAAAATGTTTTGTATCAAGTTATTTCATTCAACAACAGAAACCAAAGCGAATTCATATAAGGTGGTGTTATAAATACAACTACAAAATTTCTACGTACTTTGTTTTTGCTTCTGCGTAAGAGCTGTCAAAATTTACATACATTTTGTTCCTGCTTTCACGGTTATTGAAAGCTTATACGCAAAAGCAAAAACAAAATACATGTAGTAAGTGATTAAAAAAAATCAAATCGGCTGCAATATAACAACACTTTATATGAATTCGCCTTGACAGAAACCATATAAATAAAAGTTTCAAATTTGACAATGTAATGTGGTAAAGATTTAAAAAAATTTATGTATATTAATGTAAGATTTATATGTACTTATTTTTGCAAGTACAGTGCAATCGCGATAATTCGTACCCCGATATTTCGTAAACCTTGATAATTCGTAGCAAACTGTCGGTCCCTTGAGAAAGTTTCAATTATTCGTAATATTTCCATACATTTTGGTCCCCTCGATATTTCGTAATTATTTTTCAAAACGAGCAATGCAAAACCTCTTATAAATCGTAATGGATTTTTAAAAACCTCTTATAATTCGTAATTCAAGAGCAAAATATTTTTGTTTTTTTTTCTTTGGCAAAATATCATCTATGGATATTAATTCTCTACTGCGTAGTAATGTTTACCGTTATATTTTTGCAATGGAATTTTTTGTGTTTCTTGTTGTTCAGTTCATTCATACATCGCGTGTAAAAATGTCGCAAAAACGTACGCATAAAACTTTATCTGTGTTGAAAAAACAACAAATCATTTCAGCTGTTGATAAAGGAGAAAAAAAGAAAGATGTTGCCAAACAATTCAATATCGCTCCATCAACACTTACTTCAATTTTGAATAAACGAGAAAATATATTGCAAGCATCTCCAATAAGTAAATTGATGCGCCAAAAACTTCCTGAATATCCAGAAATAGAGAAGTCTCTTCTGTTATGGTTTAGGAAATGCCGGCAGTCTAATGTTCCTGTGAGTGGCCCATTATTAACAGAAAAAGCGCTTTTTTTTTGGCAAAAAATTAAACATAACCAATTTTAAAGCAAGCAGTGGTTGGCTCGATCGTTTCAAAAAACGGAACCATATCTCATTTAAACAAATTTGCGGTGAGAGCGCTGCTGTTGATGATGATGTGTGTTTAGAATGGAGAGAAAAACTAAAGGAATTGATAAAAGATTATGACGCAAAAGACATTTTTAACACAGATGAGACGGGGTTGTTTTATAAATGCGTACCAGATAAAACACATTGCTTCAAAAATGAAAAGTGTAGCGGTGGTAAACACAGCAAAGATAGAGTAACTGTACTGTTCGCTGTAAACATAGATGGAACCGATAAATTGAAACCACTACTAATCGGAAAATCAGCTAAACCAAGGTGTTTCAAAAATATACAAAGTCTTCCTATGCATTACCGTCACAATAAGAAGGCGTGGATGACAACTGATTTATTTAATGAATGGCTACAAATGGTTAATAAGAGCATGCAAACTCAACACTTGTGGATTCGTCTTCCGACTGATTCTCAAAATGATGTTTCGTTTGATGACTATGCAAATGTTGACAATGAGGTGGCTGTTACAGGAATGTTGGACGATGTCGAAATCTTACAAGAAGTCTTAATTGACGACAGCGAAAGTGATAACGGTGATAGCAGCGCCGAGGAGCATTTTATAACAAACAAAGAAGCTAAATCGAACATACATCAATTGCGCTTATTTTTTTCAAATCATGTTGTTGATGAGAAAGTTTTTGAATCCTTCGTCAATTTAGAAAATTCTCTTGATAAAATACGCTAGAAAAGTTTTAAACAACACAAAATAACAGAATTCTTTAAGCCATAATTTCATTTTTTTTTTTTTATCTTCATATCGAAAAAATGTTTGTTTTTGTTATAATCATTAACAAAGTAAGAAAAATATGTTAGCGAATTTCACAAAATACATATGTACCTACCCATAATCGAAATAAAAAAAAACCCCTCTAATTCGTCTTTTTTTAAATTCACCTCTATAAATCGAAATCTCAACAAATCGTACACCCCTCTAATTCGAACAAAATTGCCCGTCCCTTGCGACTACGAATTATTGCGATTGCACTGTAATTGAATATTTTTGATTCGTATTTTCGTCCATTGCGGTTACTATTAAAACGATTAAGCGTTTCCGTAATCATCATATATATATAACTTAATTCGTGCGGTTTGCTAAGAGATAGCCTAACTTGTATGTATTCCATTGTTCCAATATATTCCGAACATACGTTGGAAAGCAACTGTCATTGTACGTCTTTTCAGTATATGTCATTCCTTTGAAGCGTAAACAACAATAAAGTTTTAAGATGAAGAACTAGAAGCATTACTCGATGATGATTGTTGCCAAACGCAGGAAGAGCTCGCAGAATCCTTGGATGCCACTCAAGCAGCCATTTCAAAACGTTTAAAAGCAGCTGGATAAATTCAAAAGCAAGGAAATTGGGATCCACATGAACTCTAGCCGAGAGATGTCGAAAGGCGGTTTTGCTTGTCCGCGATGCTGCTGGAACGCTACAAATGGAAGTTATTTTTGCATCGGATTGTTACTGGTGATGAAAAAAGGATCCATTACGACAACCCCAGCGCAAAAAATCATCTGTGAAATTCAGCCAACCAGCCAAATCAACGGCTAAGACGAATATCTATGGCGCGAAGGTAATGCTCTGTATTTGGTGGGATCAGAAGGGTGTGCTGTATTATAATCTGGAGAGCTCTACCAAAGACAATTAATCCGTTTGAAGAGAGCAGTAGCCGAAAAACGCCAAAAAGATGCGACCAGACACGAGGCGATAATTTTCAACCATGACAATGCTCGGCTCCACGTTGCTATTCCGGTTAAGAACTATTTGGAAAGCAGTGGATGGGAAGTTTTACCCCACCCGCCTTATAGACCAGACCTTGCCCCTTCTCACTACCATTTGTTCCGATCGATGCAGAACGCCCTCACTGGAATACGGTTCACATCAGAGCAGGATATAAAAAATTGGCTTGGGATGGGATCCACAAATTGCCAGAAAGATGAGAAAAAGCCATAGCTTCAGATGGGCAATACTTTGTACATGTTTTTCTTAAATAAACCTTCAAATTTTGGAAAACCCAGGCACAAATTAAGTTATAGACCAACAAATTTTAAAAACTTTAAACTGAGTCGGTAGTGTCTAGTCGTCTAACCTTAAATAAATCTTTTGTTTTATGGTTTTAGATCGTTAATCCGCCAATTTAAAGTCGGGATTATCTGATAGGTTTTCATGATAGCAACAACGATTTTTTTCGTACCTGCAGGAATGAAGAGGATGTCGAAAGTTAGAACACTACCTCTGCCCTATGTCATTCTTGCAAAAAACATGGCACCAAGTTTTTGGAAAATACTTATTTTATTGCTTAGTAGCCTTTGCCGACTCCGCTAGTCTCTTTAGTTTTTTGCATTTCATTAAGACTACACATTTTTCTTTAATTCAGTGGACGGAAAGGAAGGGGCCAAATAAAAGTTACACCCTTATGTGACATCACAATGCGCAAAGCGGCCTAAAGCCAGAACTCCACACCTGTTCTTTCAGAAGTTCAGAAGTTCAGAAGCTGTTCAGGTTTGACCGGGAACAAAAAAAATTTAGGAAGGCTTTATAGATATACCAAGCAAACAGCATCTTCAAATAAAATTTGTATTTGATTAAATTTTAAGAAAATTACTACACTACACATAAATACATATGTCTTAGTTTCAATATCAACACTACATTAAACCAGCCAAAAAATTCCCATCAAATCGCTACATCCCCAAGTAAAAAAAAACCATAAATTATATTATTTTATAAGTCCCCAAAATGGTGTGAAATTTCCACATCTGGCAACATTGTTGTTTATTGCCTTCATTCTCTTCTTCGCCTAGCCAGTCGTGCGGTCATTTCGATGCGTACGTTTTGACTGCACTGCACTGTGCACGACGGCAACAACTTAAATCAAAACAACTTTTGCAACATGCATTCATTTTTGTTGCTACGCGTACACTTGGCCAGGGCTTCGAACCATTTGTAACCGAACGCCTGCGCTACCTACATACATTGGATACTTCCGGCTCACCATCAACTTGCTACGCCCTGCTACTTTGACTCCAGCGATCGCAAGGATGCCAAGCATGCCGGACTCTATTTGTATGAGTGTGGAGAATTTGATGATGATGGTGGCATTGTTGGCGTTGCGTTACGATGCTGCGATAATGTAAATGTGCGGTTTGGTTGTGCTGAGAGCTTTTGTTGTGCTGTGTAAACAAAAATTTATTAAAATCTTACTCAGCCAACATAACGGTGCATGTCCATACATACGCACCTGTTTACTCATACACATATGTAAATATACATATACACACGATTACATATGTACATACATGGAATGCGAAAGTTTCATAATTCTAGTATATCACTAATGATAACTCAAGCAATTTGAACTAATCAGTTTGGTTTTCAAAGCCAACAATGACTTAAAGCGAGAAAAAAGCATAGTGAAAAGAATGCAGCAAATGTCAGAGATTGGGGAAATTCCGCGGCAAAATGACAGATCCCAAATTCAGTAAACAAAGAACTCGGAAAAAATAAGAATAAATAACTCCTAATATTTTAATGAGAAACGTGTTTTCATTTTTCTGAAGTCTAAAAATAAATTTATAGGCAGGAATTTAATAAATAAACCCATAAAATACTATAACAATTCAAGCTTTGTCACCTATTTGTGAAAAAGATCTGTAGACCAATCTAGTTGAATTGTAGTTGAGAATTGTCAAAATCGGCAAAACCAAAGTAACGGTGGCACCTTCTATATTCAGTCCACCGTGGGGTACCCCTAAGCCTCTCTTAAAAATATTCACAGAATCTGCTGTTTTTGTCTACATCATAATTGATTTGCTTTACAAAAATCAGATATGTATTCTCTCAACTGAGTAAATTTTTTGTAACGTGTGTAACATATGTTTTCTCTCAGATTACCGGTAAAGCAATTATTGCGTCACAGTTAAAAAACAATCCAGAATTTTTCACCAATCAGCACAATCTCTTATTCCATCGTTCTTGAGCAATAAAAAATAGCAAATGTTCGTGTTTGCATTCGCATCTTTTTCGATACTCAGGTTGTTATCGTTTTTATCATTTTCCTTCCTTATTTAGCACTATTTATATCTGTATAGTGTTATCGATTATATGGTTAGCATTTATCTATATTTTTATCGGCATCGTTACTGTTTTCCTTACTGAAATTAAAGCGAAAATTATGCAGCGCTGGATGCATTTGAATTGAAAATCATTACATGGAAATCACAACAAGGCATACTAATCATGGATTCAATTCATTCGAATATTGCCAGCTTTCAACTTCGTGGCTTCTCCGTAGGGTATCACTGAATTATAGGAACGTCGATGCCCCATACATCTTCGCTAACGCTTCTATGCACTTAGCTTCCAATTGCTGCTGTTGTTGCTTTTGATGTTTATATACGAGCTATTTTTATAATTTTGGCCATTGCAAAGCGTCATGGTGATTACTTCTACAAACATTCGCAAGTAGCTAAGCGTGCAATCGGGTGTGTGAGCGGGTGTAGGGTAACCACAGCCGAAGCAACTACAGCTGAGCTTCTGTAAATGTGCATATAAAATATATGTATACATAATTCTCAGTGTCGTGGACCTAGGGATGTAAGATTAGAAAAATAAAGTGCATTTTGCCTTTTTGTCAATAATCTACTAATATTTTACTTTGAATTTAATTAAAGCCCGGTTCGGTTTCAGCCGAAAAAATAATAAAACTGAATAAAAAAATATTCATAAGATATATAATTCGATACGTTTTTTAATGAACGTTTGCTGCCAGAAAATTTTAGTTTGGATTATTGAAAGAAATTGCTTTAAAATATTCGTCCGCGCCTCTATCGAGTTGTTCAGTGATGCAGGTTAGCTTCATACCGATATATACGGAATCGGTTGCAAGGTGATAAGCTGATAGGATGTTATTTTTATATAACACGATACAATTATTAAGTTCATGTGTTTAACATATACGTTTATTATTACCAGTTTTAAAAACATATGTTTATGAAATATGTATATGTGATTTAAACTTTTTTTATAATAATAATTAAAATCTAGAATTAGAAAACATGCATTGATTTTTTATTACTTTAGACCTTGAAAATATTCGGTTCAGTTTCGCTTGGAATTCGGCTACTATTTGCCGTTTGCACTAACGATTGTGCGATTCACTAACTTATTCTTAACGACACTTAACTGCTGTTTCGTTCTATTTATTCAAAGTGATAAAGAGTGCCACCTCTGTCAAACTAAATGTCAAAATGACTGAAAAGCACAAAGAGGAATAGAGAAAAAGCAAACGAATGCATTCTGCCAAATTTAAATTTGAGCGTTTTTATTATATTTCATTAAAGTGAATTAATATACTGGTTTATTTCAAACTACAAACATTTATGATTCTTTTTATATATTGCAATGTTCCAATACAGCAGAATTTCGGGCTTTCGTCTGAGTGATTTGGTAGAATAGTCATCAGCTCGACTCCAAGGAATATCCGGAATTACCTGCAAATATGCCATGGTTATCGTTTTCAAACTTTGCGTTGTGCTCCAGCGAATTTAAGATTTACATACATATATTTAATTTTTTTAAATTATAATCATTTATCTATATATTAAAACTAAACTATATATCTGTTTTTATACATGGATCCTTGATAAAAGTTTGCTTTTACCATTAGCATATTAGCTGAATGGTAGATGTGGTGGTTGGCATAAGCCTCGTCATGATTCTTCGGTGTGCAATCGACGGCCCCAATAGTGCCTCCCACAAAGGGTGACGACGCTGAAGCGAGCATTTCTTTAGCAGCTTGGGTCATAGGAAACCTCACTTTCTGGTGAAACAATGAATCATTGATTGCATCTGTTATCCTATAAATGCCGGCTTACGGATAACTGGCTCATGGATATTCCCCATTGTTCACCTACGAGTCATTGATAGCAACCAGTTGCGAAGAATCTCAAATCAAAAATTGCCTACAGGGTTAAAGATTACACGAGCTACCTGCTTCTCAGTCGATTTTTCTGTTATTCTGGAGCCTCTTATTTGGTTGTCAAGCTGAGAAATTGGGTATTCAGCCAAGTTTGGAGTTAACCGATACAGCTTCTGAAATTCTGTTGCATTCAAATGAAAGGGATTGTCCACATCTCGGAGTAAACGCCGATCCACTGTCGGAGCGCTTACTTCTTCGTCACCTCGTGATAAATCATATGCCAAATATTCAAACGACATTATTTAATGTTTCTTTATTAATTACAAGAAAACAAATTACCAAATTTTAAATTTATCTTTTATTTAAGTTGAAATCACGAATTTCACTTTTTTCGATTGAGTTAACGTTTAGTTTTCGGTCATCGACTAGCCGAATGCGAAATTCGCTAAAAAATGGCTGCTGAATAGCGGGGTCGTTAAAATTTTGGTTAAGTTGAGTTAACCAATGGAATGTCTTTAAAATAAGTTAGTGAATCGCACTACAGATTAACCATTTCCATTTCCAGATTTTGAATTTTTTTTTTTTGCTCTCTAGCCTCGGAATTTTAGTTCTAGTTGCGTTCGCTTTTTTTAATTAAAATAATCGTTATTCTGAACTTGCCGAGTTGATAATTAGTTTTTTATTATTACCACTAAGTAACGCTGAGACAGGCAGAATTTTAACGCTTTGCAAGTTTAAAAAAATAAGTAAAGCAAAAGATTTAAAATAAAACCGCTTGGCTGGGTGTTTAATATTAGGTGTTACTTGTAATTAAAACGTTAGTCCAAATTTTACTGCAAATTCGAAAGATGGCATTAATTTTGTTATTTGTAGTGATTTAACAAACAGGCAAAATTGTTTTTGTAGTTTTTTAAATTCAATTTTTATGTTAAAATCGACGTATACAACAAAATTTACGAAATGATATCCGCACAAAAGTTACTGATTCTAATTTGTCTTGTTTTTCATCGCATTAAACATTTTCGAAACTTTGTTTAGGTTAATATTTTTGAACATATGGGTACACTGTTTACGCAGACTTGATACACTGCCGAGTTGCAAAAAAGTATGCTTCGCCTCTGGACAATATGGATATAAAAATTATTAAATTATTAAATCAAGACACACTCCACAAATTGTAGCGCCATATCATTATTAGTATGCCAGTTGTAAAGGCTATTGAAAACTTGCTTTGATTTTTTATTAATTTTTTTTTTTTACTGACAACGTTATTCATGTTCTTCCACATAAAAAAAATTTCGAAACCGTTAACACGGAGTATTTTATATGATAAAGTAAAGTTTTATAAAATGTTTAAGTAATTGTGAATATTGTAAAATAATTCATTGTATTTTCTAAAGTGTAGCTTATTGATTGTTGTTGTTGTGCCCACTAAACTCTAAGCAAACAAAAACTCAACGCAATTTGCACGCACACGTTTATGGTTTGGTTGTAGAAATATTTTCCTTAAAGTGTCTGCGCTCATGTAAATGCAAAATTCATTGGACCGACAAACTCACTGCCCTTAGTTGTTGCACCTCAGTTGTTGCAGTCAACTTAATAACACCGTTAAGGCTATTGTTTTGTAGCCTGTGTTTGCCAAGTGAACCAACAAAGGCAATCAATTTCACGACGCAAATAAATGAAGAAGAATTTAGTTACTTGATCCTAAGGATACGTTATACTCACGTCCATATTATGTTGTACCCACTGGTATATGCATTTTTTTATGTACTACATATTTACTTACATATTGTGTGTATACTGGAATGGGTTTTGAAAAGTAGTTTTATTGTTTTTTTTATCATATCTATTTACTTATAAAGGGTTGTTAAATTTTAAGGGCCGATGTTGAATGTGAACCACACCTAACCGTCAAGTTTTTTTCTGCATTTCATTTGACATTTCTCAATTTCAGACTAATTCAATTTGAACATGGAAAGATACACAATCGAGCAACGTGTTAAAGTTATTCAGGCTTATTATGAAAATGGGCGTTCAAATCAAAATGCATATCGTGCATTTTCGAAGAAAATCATCATCAGTGATGAGGCACATTTTCACCTCAGTGGATTCGCCAATAAGCAGAATTGCCGCATTTGGGCGAATGATAATCCAATAGTGATTGTCGAAAAACCAATGCACCCACAAAGAGTGACTGTTTGGTGCGGTTTATGGGCTGGCGGCATCATCGGGCCGTATTTTTTCCAAAATGAGGCCGGTCAGGCAGTTACTGTGAATGGTCTTCGCTATCGTGAGATGATAACGAACTTTTTATGGCCCGAATTGGAACATATGGATGTGGACGATATGTGGTTCCAACAGGATGGTGCCACTTGCCACACAGCCAACGAAACGTGGTGGCGATGTCAATTGGCCACCAAGATCATGTGATTTGACACCGTTGAACTACTTTCTTTGGGGTTATTTGAAAGAAAAGGTGTACGTCGATAAGCCAGCAACAATTCAAGAGCTAAAGAATGAGATAATTCGGCACATTAACGGCATAGAACCTCAATTATGCCTCAGAGTTATCGAAAATTTGGACCACCGGACGGCGGACATTTGGCCGATATTTTGTTCCATACATAATTGAACCACACCATATTGTCATAATAAAAAGAAATTACAATAAATTCCAAAATAATTTGTGTTTTATTCAAAATCAACATCGGCCCTTAAAATTTAACCACCCTTTACATATATAGTATATTGTTGAGAAGGGATACGGTGGCCGTCCTAGCTGAGTCGGTAGCGTGTGCGCGCTTCATTCGGTGGGTCTCGGGTTCCAATCCTGCCCGGGGCAAGTAAGATAAAAAATTATAGAAAAAGTTTTTTTCTAATAGCGGTCGTCCCGCGATAGGCAATGGCAAGCCTCCGAGGGTATTTCTGCCATGAAAAAGCTTCTCACAAAAAACATTCGCCCTTCGGAGTAGGCGTAAAAGTGTTGGTCCCTCAATTTGAGTGACAACATCAAGACGCACACCACAAATTGTACGAGAAGTTCGGCCAAAATCGGTTAAGCGATAATTAAGTAAGTAGGTAAGGAGTATACATCTCTCTAAATTCAATTTGCAGTAATAAGAAAAGTCATATGTAAAATCTAATTAAAAATAAAATATGTTCCGCAAGAAAAATAAAAATGAATTTTTATTGAATTTTAGTTTAGATATTCCTTTTATATGGAAGTCAACGCATACAAAACCATTCAGCCTGTAATAAAACATTTCCATTTGATGTTAAATAAATCAATTTACAATAGCTGGCGCCTTATTTTAGCAAAATATAGTAATTTTAGTCGAATATGTAAGAAACAGTTTAAAAATATGTTGGTATTACATTTAAATATTTTTTTAAATTTATTTTTAGCCAAAAACTATCGCGATCATTACGGAATATATAAAATATATTGGTGGTGTACAATGAAGGGTTATTTAAATATATAATTTAATGCAAAGTAATTTAAAGTTATACTTTCTATAATTTTTCAGTGCGAGTTTAAGTATGGTGAATTTCTTAAACTGAGTTTAACCCGACAAGTTTGCTTATTTCGAGTTTTATTTTTCGCTGAGAAAATAATAGATATATTTTGGATATCGTGTTTTCTATTTAGAAAATAATAGTTACATTTTGAATTGTTTGCTCTAAAACTAAGTTATATGTCGAATTTAATTTTTTTTTTTGTGCTTAGATATTTTTTTTGCACAGAAACTATGTAAGTGCGTTTTTTGCTCACAAAATAAAAATTAGTTTCCGAGTTGTATTTTTTCTCCGGAAATAATATTTATTTTTTAAGTTTTATTCATTTTTTGCCTAGAAAATAAAGGCCGTACATGAAATATAGATTTAAATAAATAAATAAAGGTTGTACTTAGGTTTATCTTTTACTCTGAAAACGTCAATTATTTTTTAAGTTTATTTGCGTGCATAGAAAATAATAGCTACATTCTGATTTTTATGCTTTGTTCAGAAAATAATATTTTTTACCTACATAGATTATGATAATAATATTTTGAGTTATATTTTTTGTTCTGAAGAAATTTGTTATTTTTTTAAATTTATTTTTTGCTTTGAGAATAATAGTTATATTTTGGATTTTTTTACTTAAAAAATAATCGTAGCGTTTTGAGTTTTAAGCTTTTCTCAAGAAATAATAGCTCTTTTTTAGTTTTATTTTTTTATTAGAAAATATTTTTTTTTTAACGATAATATTAATTTGTGAGCTCAAGGGCAGTATAAGGGAAAGTATATTGGAAAAAAGACAACAATAGTCAGGAGTGGGATAAATTATAGTTATTTCGGAGATCACCACATCTCCTCATCAGATATATACTTTTCCTTCTACTGGCCTTGAGCTCACAAATTAATTTTATCGTTTAATAAAAATAGGTCGAAAAAATAATATACATATGAATATTTAAAATGGACGAGCACGCCCAACCCAAAGGAAAAAAAATTCTAACAATAATAAAAAAAACAAAACTAAAAATAGATTTTGTGTTACACAACAACAATTAAAAAAAAAACCACACATTCACTTAATAGCGACAGACTGTCGTGCTTGAATTGTGTTCGTAGGACATAAGGAAAAGATGTAAAAAGCCACAGCAGCTTACATGCCGACTGTGGTCCATTGAATAAAAACAGGCCGAAAAACAATATATATATTTTTTTTTTTCCTAAAAAAAGTACGTACATTTTGAGCTTTGTGTTTTGCTGAGAAAATAATGGATATATTTTGTATTTTTTTTTTTTAACTTAGAGAATAGTAGTTACATTTTAAGTCCTTTTCTTACCTAAGAGAGATAGTAATATTTTCATTTGCATTTTTTGCTCTGAAAATATTAGTTATGTTTTAAGTTTTATTTTTTTGCTTGGAAAACAAAGGCTAAATTTTGGGTTTTATTTTTTGTTCTGAAAATAACAGCTATTTTTTAAATTATATTTTTGCTTGAAAAATAATAGTTTCATATTGAGCATGTTTTTTGCTCTGAAAATCATAATATTTTTGTTAAGCTTTATTTGTTTTCTTTTTCTGAGTTACTTTTTGAGTTTTGCGTTTTGCTTATATAAACCGATTAGAATAATCCATTAACGTAAAAGCATTTATTATCAAATATATAGTGACTTATTTTATCAAATGAATTTTTTAGCTTAACGCAAAGTTCTAATTTTCAAACAAAAAATTAAATTAAAAAAACAACACATATTTCTTGAGTTAAGCTAAATGTCTAGCTCTCAAGAAAAATCACCAAAAAATATATTTGTGTTGTATGCAAAAGTAGTTTCCGTTGCTGTAAAATTGTTTGGAAATAATAAATATACGAGCATTTATTGCTTGAGCGTGTTTCTACATGATTTTTTTCTTCTGACTTGGAAAATTAGCTTTATAAATGAGGCGCTCAGCGCCAAAACGGCCCCTGCCTCATTTTCAAAAAAATCAAACTGACTATGCTGATGTTACCGGAACCTTTTGAAATAAATACTAAAAAAACTCCCTATTGCATAGTATAACACTAGGTTATACTACCTGCTGAAAACTGCTTTTCCTCTATGCAAAGTTCAAAAAAATGTGGATGCCATAATGGCCTAAGCCATTTAGGCCAAATCGAATCCTAGAAATAAAAAATATGTGCGGGTTAGGCCAAATACGCATGTTACGTTTTATTCAAGAGTATATTCGAAAAATAAATCAAGTTAGCCATGGGTGTTCAAATTTTTGAATGACTGTTGAAGTTTGTTATCAGTCAAGGCGAATTTATACCAGGTGGTGGCAGCACACTTTTTGTTGTTTCCGTCTCACGGTATCATGTGTCAAATTGGTGTGTTTGTTGGGCTGTTCAAGCCGCCATAAAGTTAAAACATTGTACATGTTTGTTTTGTTTTTGAATAAACATGTCTGATGCTGACTCGATGAGTTTACAAGACATCGAAAATTCTGCATCGGAGTACGTCCCAACACCAAGTGGGTCATCAATTTCATCGCCCTCTTCCGAAGATACATTGCCTAGGCCATCGAGACTTGCGGCAACAGAATCTCAGATCGGAATAACAAAAAATGAAAGCAGGTCAGCTGAACCAGATATCGAAGTTGAAGGCAGCAATGAATTGAAAATATCTACTAGAAAACGGATTGGTGATCATGATTTGCAAAATGCGTATTTATGTGGACAAATTGCAGTAATTGAAACAAGAAGATCTTATAAGAAGTCTATTGGCGAAAGCCGAAGATATAGCACAAGAATTTACAAACTTGCGGGCGTAAAATATGTCGGAATGCATGTCTGCAAAAGATATTTTAAGCAGATCTTACAAATAACCGATGGTCGTATTACACGTGCACTTAAGCATAGAGCACCTGAAAGTGACACAACTACACCAAAATTGGACCAAAGAGGAAGACATCCACCTCATAATAAGAACAGCGTTGAAGCTACAGAAATCGTGAAAGAATTTATCAATAAATTTCCGAGGTATAGCTCCGACTATTCAAGGTATAAGAATATTCAAAGAGAATTTCTCGCACCTTTTAAAGTAAAAATCGAAGCCGGAGGTGATTCTTGGGAAAAGGAAAGGATTACGAGCGAAATAGATTTACATCACCGAAAAGTTGAATCAGCTAGAACTGGGATGCAATTGGACTCGAAACTTAACAAGGAAGAATATGCAGTTATAGCATTCGATCTTATGAAAACTCTGCCGACACCAGTCATTTCCACAGGGGTAGCTTACTACAAAAGACAGCTATGGACCTATTGTCTTGGTATTCATGACCTTATCACGAATAAGTCATTCATGTATACCTGGAATGAGGGAATTGCTTCACGTGGCCCACAGAAAATAGGGTCTTGCATTATGCATTACGTGAGAGCCAATGTCAAATGTAAGAACTTAATAATGTATAGCGATCAATGTGGTGGCCAAAACCGGAACATAAGAACGAGCACTATTTGCACATACATGGTCAATAATTCGACCTTCTCAGTGGAACAGATAGACCACAAATTTTTAGTATCTGGCCACTCATTCCTACCATGCGATCTAGATTTTGGTCTCATTGAAAAGGAAACAAAATATTATAAGGACATTTTTACGCCTAATGATTGGGATCGTGTAATCATCACGGCGAAAAAAGGGAACCATTTCACTTGGTAAAGATGACGGCAGATGATATTAAAAGCATATCCTTAATCGAGAAACTAGTGACAAACAGAAATATCTCCGCAGACAAGACTTCAAAAGTTGAATGGCTTCAGATTAAGTGGCTTCGATTCCAAAATGTAAAGTCATTTATAATTCAATACAAATATTCAAATAACATAGACGTTTTATTTTAAGAAGTTGATATTTCAAAGAGGAATTCCAGCAAGTTTGTAGATTTAGAATTGGAACCGCCTTACCCTGGAGGAAGATTCATTGAAGCTACAAAGCTTAAGGATTTACAGGAACTCAAAGAGTTCATACCTCCTATAAAGCATGCATTTTATAATAATTTAAAAATAAATTCGAAAGCCGAAGACGAAGATATTCAGGAAAAAGGCAAATAATTATTATTATTAATTTGTATTATTTAGAACGCTAAAAATTATTTTTATTATATATCTGAAGAAATTTTGTATGTTTTAATTAATGGAGCCAAAATGGCCTAACCCTCAGTTCCTATCAATACAGTTTTTTTTTTAAATGGCCATTTTTTTGGGCTTAGGCCGTTTTGGCGCTGAGCGCCTCAATTAAGATTTGGAAAATAATTGCTATAATTGAGTTTTTTTTATTATGTTGATGTACCTCTTATGCAGGCAGCATATAATTTTCAGTATGGTGTTTTAAGTGGAAATTTACAAAATAATTATTATTTGCGGTCTCTGTTTTCATGAATTTCATATAAATAATTTTGCATATATCCAAATATATATTTTGCATGATAATGTATGTACATATGTGCAAATCTATGGGCATGTATGAGCAAAGACTTTATTTTCATAGTTGGTTTTGTTATTCCAATACAATATTCCATTTTTCTTAGTGCGTTCGAGTACTGCCCATAGACGGAGATTGGCTTTCTGCTCAACTGCCGTCCTGCACTTCGGTTGATGCTTTCACATCGAATTTGTATTTAGATCCCATTCGCCTTGCTACTTCTAGTGTTTGTTTATTGATATTTACTCAGCATTATGGATTCACAAGTGCACTGAAATGCACACCCTGTATATAGTAAACATGTATGTATGTGTGTGCAAGTATTTAAATATATTCGCACAAATGCGTACGCTTTTCATAAGTCGTTGGTTTGTGCTTTTTCGCACTTAAAATACGGTAAACATTTTTTCTGGGTGATTGTACGAGTAAAGCGTTACCAATTCTAATAAATGTAAACAGAATTTTATTTTATGTACACTTCGTGCTACTAGAGTCTTCAAATGGACTCACACAGATAAATATTGATGTGTTTCTTATCCATCCATTTGTGCGTAATTGCGTGCTACTACCTCTAAAAGTCCGCATATTAATATGCATACTATAATACTACTCACATACGCATGTACATATGTACATATTTTTATATATACATATATAGAAGCATACCCATGTGTTCACACCACGGTCGTATTTGGCCGAAAGCAAAAATGTTTTGAAGGCCCACCCAAGAAATAATAGCGTAAGACTAGATTAGGGTGGCCAGATACGCTGATTTTTAAGAATCTGAAATCAGTACACAAAATCTACTGATTATCTGGGATTGAATTGATTTTGTACTAATTTTTACATTTAACAAATATTTATGTGAATTGGTATAATTAATATTTACTGCGTAATCATCAAAGAAAAAAAATTGTTTGAAAACTCATACCCGTGAACAGATTTTTAGTATGGCATTTAATTTTGGTGATAAGAACGAAATGAGCTGCTGCGTAAGACTTTCGAAAGTTGCAAATAAGTCTCTGCAAAAAATATGTAAACATTGTGTACTTTTATGTAACATTTTGTATTGTATTGGTAATTTCTTATTTCCTTATTTAATTTAAATTACTTTTGTATAAAATTCCGTTAATTCTATAACATAAACCATGTAAGTCCAAGTTGCAAAATTCCTAGTAAATTTATAAAATTTCAGACTGAAGAATATTGGCATCAAATTTTGTAGAAAATCTGCGGCTTCAACTTAAATGGTTTTTTGTTATAAAATGAACTATATTTTTATGAAAAAAAAAATTAAACTATGTTAGGAAAGAAAATGTTGGCAAAACCTGTCAACACATTTTGCTACTATTTTTGTGAACACAACTGTACTAACATAGGTATTACCTTTCTTTTAATTTAAAATAAATGGATTGTTTTATTAATAATGCTATATGTGCAAAAGTCTATTAGTTATTTTTTGTTAAAATTTTGTTTTTTTTTATTACATTGTTGTTAATTAAAATATACCCTTATAAATGAATTGATTTTTATGGCTTTGATAATACTGATTTTTGACCCCAACTGTACTTTTATGTCACTAAAATATCTGACAATCCTAGACTACAGTCACTTTTGTGAAGCGATGGCTGCTGCCGTAGTTGAAACACCGATTGGGGCATGAATCACAGCTTTTTGCTCTAACAGTGGCCGCGACCTACCGTTCGGAGACAACATAAAAATGTGGACCTTTCCATGTTTCGTTAAAAAACTGGAGACGTATGTGAAATAATTTGTTTACCTTAATTTTGAATATTCATTCGTTATTTTAAGAGCTCCCTATAAAATAGCGGCCACCGTAACCGGGCAAATGACGTGCGCGTACTTTATCCGGAGTGTGCTTGGTTCAAATCTCGGCCGAGACATGAAGCATCAAAAATTATAGACAAATTTTATCTAAAAGTACCAGGCAATGGCAAAGCTCGGGGTGCGTTTCTTCCATGAAAAAACTTCTCACAAAATCCATTTTCTATTCGGAGTCGGCCGCACTGATAAGGTATAATCAGTGCGTTGATGGCTGGCTTTAATCTTCACACAATACGCTCTATAGAATTTTATGTGAAAGTTTAAGGAGGATGATACCGCGGCAGTTTGCGCATTTTGCAGCATCACCCTTCCTGTGATTGGACAGAGCACACTTAAATTCCTATCGACTTGCATGCATTCATCCAAACATATTCTGCAAATAAGCTGGTGCATGCCCTTAGCTGCTCTGCGCTACCATTCTTGAATAGCTCAGCTGGTAATCCACCAGCGCACGCAGTTTTGTTATTCCGTAGCCGCGCTATTGCTATTCCAACTTTGTCGAGGTTGGGTGACGAATTGTCAATCAGTCATCGGCGATTTAAGATTCGGGATTTTCTTCTTCTCTGGCGACACTTTCACTGTCATCATTTAGCAAATATAATTACAATACAAATACTTTAGGAATTTTCCTGCACGTGTACAAAATCTCAGATTTTCAGCGTCCCCAGAGCAAGGGGCCAGAAAAAATAGCCTCATTCGCCTCGCTGTGGGACGACACTGGCACTCATGTACATAAATGTATGTAGTATGTACATATGTATGTATGTATATGTGAATATTAATTTTATTTACCTTAGGTGAGAAATTTACTGGCAGCTGTCTCAAGTTCATTTGAATAGGCCCACTCGTTTGTAGTAAAGGTAAATATCTGCATAAATAAAAGAATAAGTTTGCCTGTGTAGGTAGATAGTGTTGTGCATATCATGAGAAACAAAATTCAATATAATATATTTAATATAATATATTTTCAATAATCTAAATAAAAATGTAGCCCAAAAATTGATGCACAGATTTTATTCAAATAATATATTCCGTAGCCTTATAGCACGGGCCAAGGTTTTTTTCGCTCGTTAGGTGGCGCATAAGTCCTGATGTTCAGAGAACCTGTAGTTATTGGCCGATATTGATGATATTAGAAAGGTAAGGTGTTGGCGCCAGAAACGAGTTATTTGGAAAGTCTGTGTTTATGATTCGATTTTGATGAATTTACAAACGGCGAGAAATATTTTATCCCCTAGAATCGAGTTATTCCGAATATTCGCATCGGACGCTGATGTATTATAAAAATATGCTGCTCTAGTCGCACTAGAAATGTTTTGATAATCCGATTTAGATAACCTTGAAAATATGTTTTGAAAATATGTATAATAACCCATTATATGGCGCTGTAGTCGAGATTTCCTGAAAATCTATAGCTATGGTTCGGCTTAGTTCAAATCTGATAAGCTTAGTTATTTACTAAACTTTTTGGCGGATATCCCATTGAAGTTTATGTAAAAATACTGCTACTAAATTTAGAGTCGGTTTCATCTTTATGGTAACTACAGAACATATGTAGCTGTAAGTACATAAATGGAAAAGTAGCAAGTAACTTAAATGGAGTTTTTTATAAATATATAGCTGATAAACCGCATAAACAAAATTTACAAGCTTTTTAGAAAATAAATAAAAATTCAAGAAGTTAAAAGAAATGGTCATTAAAATTTTGATTTCTGAATTTGGAATTTTTCAAAATTTCAAAAAAGATCAAGTTTCAAGTGACTAAAAATTCGACCAGATTTTCGAAAATGTCTTTGCTGGCGGTGTTGGACAGTTTATTCCACATAACGCGCGAACAAAATTTAATCTTGTATGGAAGAATACGATGAATAGCGCCGGCAAAAAAAATCAGCAAAAATTAACGGAAATTTTTAGTCACTTAAAACTTACAGTTTATTAGACTGAAATTGAATTGGCTACAAAACTGTATACACGAGAACTCTGTAAAAAATGTGTCTAAAAAGTTTTAAATTTTGATGGCAATTCTTTTTGTAGATTGTTGATTTTTTGTGAATTTTATTTGAAAGTTTAAACATTTTTTTATATTATTTAAGATACACAAAGAGTTCTAGTATTCTAAAGAATTAGCCAAAATAAATTAATGAACATAAGTGGCCAACTGCACTATATTCAATTTTGTTGCTTATGTTATGTCCGATACTGTATGCGCATACATATAGACAAGAATGGTTTCTGATTCCAATCTAATTTCCAATCCAGCAAACTCATTGTACTTGAATGACCAAATATACCAAAAATATTTGTATATAAATAAAAGCATACATACATTCATATAATACATATAATATATCTTATTACAATACAGCCACAAAACTGAATCAAATTACCTCTTAAGGGTTTACTTGCCATTGTAATTTATGAAATAAAAATACTGTGATATAACACAGCCGCAAATTTGTATTGCGTTAAGTAGCCGCCGCTAAGGACTTTTAAGATTGTATATTTTAGCCGCCTATGGTGAGATTGACTGCCTGCCTGCGAGTTTCAAATGAGTTTGGCATTACTGTCAGCCTACACTACGCCTGTTGGTTTTTGGTGGTCGTTCGTCATTTCGGACGTGATCTTTTTAACAAAGTAATCGTAAGTAAAAGCAGATTCATCATTAAGTGTCATTAAGAGGTTTTCCTTTTGCGGTTGTTACATTTCATTCTTCCTTTGCTGTTGAGCAATTTGCCGCATTCTTTGTGCACACAACATCGACTATTCCATTAGCTTATTTTGGTAATGACGGCATTTAGAGTTGATATTTTATAACTCGTTTGTGAAAATGTCACGCTATCAAACGATGCGAGGAATTTATTTCAAAACTCTTCTTCCTTCTTCCTTTTTGACACTACAATTGCTCGTCGGTTTGGGCTGAGGCCAAACAAATTTGCCTATTTCTTACCTCCTTTGCAAAATTGCCTCAGTTATTCAGAACAAGCGTATGAAAGTTTTTGTGCAGTGGCAGTATTCGTGAGCGTCTATGCTTTCTTTTTCCGCACATGAGTGTCGAGCCAAAGTATTTCTTTCACACGAGTGTCATCATTCATTCGTACGATGTTCCGAGTACGAGTTTTATGCTTTTGACCAAATATATGTCGTTATAGGTACGTATAGCTCGTACAGTGCATCATTTGATCTCCTGTGATATCTCTAGCTCCCGCAGACCGGGCTATAAAAGTTGCGTAGAATAATTATCACAAGACTCCAAAAGCCTTATCGTCTTTGTTTGAAATCCTCCACGTTTCGGCGGCATATAACAGAACCGGATAATGAGAGATTTTTAAAGTGAAAATTTTGACACTGCTTTTAATTGCCTACCGAGCTCTGTTATAGGTTCTTACCCTAAATACTCAAACGCCATTTAGTTATGAGCTATTTTTATATTTCTTGTAGAAACTAATTAGTTTGTTTGCTTGAAGGTCTGAATATATGTAGCTCTTAAGTAACTTTGAAATAACATGATGTATATTCGATCGATCGAAAATTTGAAATAACACTTATTTTGATTTTTATCTTTCATAGGCTTCTATAATTTTCTAAGATATCAAAATACCAAAAAACAGTTGTCTAATTTCTTTGACTTGGCTCAACATTTTTAAATTTCTCGCTTACTATTTTTCTCCAGAATACTTCTTTTCAACTCATACAACTCATAGTATGTACATACATATATATAGAAGTTGTATAGAAAAATATTCAAAACAAGTATTAGTCATCAAAATGGTATTTCTAGGAGTTTATGTATTAGAGTTATTTTCGGTTATGAAGATCATAAAATTATATCTAATATACCTCGACCGCTATTAGAAAAAACTTGTGCAATTATTTTAATGTATCGTGCAGCGGTCTATAAATGAATCTGCTAACGTCTAAGTAGAAGCACTCGTCCCTGGGCTACCTCAGCCGAGTTTATTACCTTCAAAAGCAGTTCTTATCCAAATTTTCACTACCTGTTCTTGTTTTCGCGAGAGGATCTCGAAGATTGTCCTGAGGATACATAGAATGAAACTGAGGAGCGCAGCTTCTTGCAATATAGCTGCGATGCTCAAGATGACGGGGGAAAAAGATAATAAATTATATTTATAATTTCAATTATTTTTGGTTGCTGCGTGTAATAAAAAATAAAAAAAATTTGTTTATATAAACATGGAAAACATGGAGGAAAATTCAATTAAATTTGTTAACTTTGATAGCTATGTAACCGTAAACCCATTAAATTGTAGATTTTTTTATATTTTCTGTATCGAAGCGCCCTCTACCGGCCGATTGTTAAGATTAAATTGCAAACTCAGATTTCTCGTATACAGATACCTCGTTAAACGAATTTTTATGGCAAAAATATTTGCAGTAATACCAATTTTAATTGTTTTAAATATGAAACCACTGAGAAATTATTTTTGTATACACGACCCAGACTTTCAGAAATACTTGGTTCCATCCATTCGCCAGAAAACTCCCGAAAATATTCTGTAGTGTAATAAAAATTAAATAGTATCAAGACTTTCACTTCAGAATCCGACATGCGAATATTTTAGGTAAAAAAAAAAGATATGTGCATAGTTAGTTGCATTGCAAGTAACAAAAATATTCGAATTCTAATAAATAAAAATATATTAATTGCAATAAACTTTGCATAATCAAAAAATACGAATACTACTGTAAGAGCTTTGGCGGTTAGAAATATGCAAGTAGGATTGCAGTCACTTTTATATTAAACAACAATAAGAAACCACTACTCAGTAAAAATATTATAGATGGATTGTTAATAAGAGATAAACCTTAATTTCTTGCTGAAATAAAATCAATACTGATGATGAAAATATAGAATTTAAAGAATAGTATAGTAAAAATTAGTCACTTCTTTTATTATTAGGTTCGTATATATAAATATAAATATAATAAATAAATGAATAAAATAGCCAACGTTATCGTCAGCAAAACATAAATACGCTAAAAAAAAATGTCTGCTTTTACTTTTAAGGAAAACAATTTTCATTTTATGTAGACAGTTGTTCATTTTGAAGAAAATTTTAGACAAACGGCAAAAATATCGCAATTCGAAACAGAATTAAAGCAGAAAAATAAAGAAATTTCTTTGCATTTTTTGTATTTGTTTGTAGTAGTGTTTTTTTCATAGAGAAATAAACATTTTTTTTTTTGTAAGTCATGGAATTATGGAGAAAATGTTTCTAATTTAAAATGGAAATCTTATTGATGGCTTCATTTGATTGAAATATTTGCCAATTAACTATTTTGTTATTGAAAAATAAGGAAACTTCGAGCTCTTTCGAACACAGATTGCAGCAAACACAACACACTTAGTTAGTTGCATCAAAATTCCATAGCATATAGTTCAACTCCGACTTTCTCTCTGACCTCGGCGGCTACTATGAATTGGATTAAAAGTAAAGTAAAATACCTATGTATGTGTTCATTCGGTGATTTGTGGTCAAGTAGAATTGTAATCCGTTTCAACAATTCTATTTGAATTTGATTTCATTTATGTATTTCTTCCGCCCGACGACCGAGTTATTGGTTTAACTATTACATACAGACGCATACGTTGAAAGTAAATAAAGTAAAAATAGATAAAATAGCTTGAAACTCTCAATAGTTGTAATTCAATTTCGCATTCGATTAGCTGAAATAAATAAATAAATGGCATCTTAATCCGCATCAGGAAAGACAAGTGCTGGTTTATGGTCCAGTACGTTTGTGCAATATTGAATGCTTACATTAGGGATGACCAAATTTTTTAACTTATTTCAATTTTCGATAAGCGGTAATTTTTGGTTTTAAAAAGTTTTCGCACATCATTCCATCGGCATTGGTCAGCATCAAATATTGTCACTTTTCAAATCATAAATATCGCTTCTATTGCCCTATGCATTTTTTCCAGCAGCCGATGAAGGGCAAAAAATAATTATGAATTTCAAAGACTCGCACGAGACAAGTATACAGGTAAACCTCGTATAACGCGGTTTCGCTACAACGCGGTTCACAAAATGCGGACATTTTCTTACAACGCTACTCTTACAACGCGATTTTTACGACATTTTTTTCAAATATTTACTATTTTAATTTGAAAAATGTTTTCTTGCCCAAATAAAATTCTTTGCATTTTGTCCATACTTTGATACCTATCTTTTTTATAGCATTGCCACTCTACACTTGAACACGTGTTTACAAAGTGACAAACAAATACATACGTAATTGTGTAGTCAACGACAATATTAAAAAAAGGGGGTTTCCCGCGGTTCTAACATCACACAACGATTTATGCTACTTTCATTTGATGTAATAATTTTTTTGTTAGCTTGTTGTCGGCATTGCAAATAATAGCATCAATCTAAAACGTGTAAAAAATTGCGAAAAAATATTCAGTCTAATTCCACTGAAATTATAAAAAAATTTGTGAAAAAGTTGTTGTTTTTTTCGTAAAAGAGTTTTGATAAAATTATTTTAAGGTGAATAAGTAAGTTTCTTTTAAACCTTATTTATATGTAAATATGTAACTTTATTTAAATGCAAATAAATTTTTTAATTTAGCCACAAAAATGCTGAATGAAAAAAAACGCCGTTAAAACGAAAATTTTTATCCATTGAATTAAAAATACAAATTTTGGATCGACTTCAAAATCAAGAGAGGATAAGTGATATTGCCAGACATTTTAACTTAAATGAGTCAACAACAAGAACTAACAAACAAAACGAAGAAAAAATTAGAAGTTCGGTAACATCTGGATCCTCTGTAGTCGCGAAAGTAACTGCTCGTTCTAGACCGCAGATAATGGAGAAAATGGAGCAATCGCTTATGGTGTGGATAGAAGACATGACAAAAAAATGAAGCATAAGCACTAAAAATATTTAATTATTTAAAGGAAACAGGACAATCGTCAATCGATGAAGACAATCATCAATTCGTAGCTAGTAATGGATGGTTTGGAAAATTCAAAAAAAGACATGCACTTCCCAATTTAAAAATACAGTGAGAAAGTGCTTCCGCAGACGCAGATGCAGCAGAAAAATATCCAGCAGAGTTCGAAAAAATTATTAAAGAAAATGGTTATTTACCTGAACAAGTGTTCAACGCAGATGAGGCAGGCTTGTTGTGGAAAAAAATCCCTTCAAGAACTTTTATTTCGAAAAACGAAAAAAGAGCTCCTGGCTTTAAAGTATCGAAAGACCGAATAACATTATTGCTGTGCAGTAATGCGTCTGGTGAATTTATGACTAAGCCAATGTTTATTAACCGATCATTAAATCCAAGATGTATGAAACAATGCAACAAAAACAGCCTTCCAGTGTATTGGAGAGCCAACAAAAAATCATGGATGACTGCCAGTTTATTTGATGATTGGTTTTATCATTAATTTGTTCCTGAGGTAGAAAATTATCTAAAAAAAATAACTTAGCATTTAAAGTTTTACTACTTTTAGATAATGCGACTGATTTAAGTCAGTATGTACGAACAAAACGTTCGAAACAAGTCACACTAAGTGATAAGGAGGAGTAGAAAGTTATCGTTCTATTTTGGCTTTAATTTATTAAATCTTTCAACTTGAATAATTTACGAAGAATTGAAATTTTATTTTGTTTTATTTTGTTTTGTTTTTGTTTAAATAAATGGAGTGTTATTGAATTACATAAACAAATACACAAAATTATATTAAGCACATATTTTTACTATACCAATTCCAATATTTTATTGAAATTTTTTTTACTTTGGAACCAAACTCTGATTTTTGTATGGAGTTAGAGTCTCCTACAACGCGATTTCCTACAACGCGGAGTTTTTCAGGAACCTATTCACCGCGCTGTAGGAGGTTTACCTGTACCGTGATGCTCGACATTTTGTGATATTTCTTTGATTATAAAACATATTTTCGTCATCGCCGACAAATTTGGTTTCGCTTATTATGATCGAAAAATTATATGTACGTACAAAAATACGATAATATTTTATAAAAAAATAAAAATCACGAAATAACGATTAAACAATGATTCACAACAAAAATGTTATATACGTATAAAAATAAGGTCAGATTTTTATAGCATATGTGACATAAGGATTAAATAGATATATTCGAGTTTTGTTTTGAACGAATTCTTGCCAATGATTTGTTTAGCCGAAAAAATTAAAATATCGATTTTTTTAGAGACCGGATTTTAATATATAAACCAAAATATTTCGCAAAAATATGAAAATTTGGGTGAGCTGAGCCGATTTTAATTTACCTGCATTTTTGGAGTTTTGTTTTTTATAAGTAAGAATAGTTTTTTTATATATAGAGAAAAAAAATCACCCCAGCTCAGAAAGCATTTTAAGCTTTAAAGTTTTGCATGTATTTATTTAAAAATTTGTTCAACAGAATCGGAATTTTAGTTGATTTTTACTTCTTTTGTTGCTTAGAATATATCATTGAAGTCTTATATATATACAATATATTCTCAGCCTTTTTATCTATTGCGAAATAGCAATATTCACGCCTCAAATTTTCACAAACCCAATTTGTATGATTTCGATGATCACATTCGCTACTGTTGTATCGCACCCAGGAGTATTTATTTAAATATTACGACAAATATTTTTACGTAAAGTTTTCTAATAACTGGAGAAATTTTCAAATCGTAAATATCAGAATAAACTTAAACTAGACATGATTAAACAAGGGTACATTTCGTAATTATTCGGAATTAGGGTTTAAATGTCCCATTGAATTAAATTTTAGGGAGTTAGAGCATACCAAACAAAAAAATGTTTGACAGAATTTCACTATAACCACCGTTTAAAGGAAATCTCTAGCTAAGTTTAATAATCATAAATAAAAATATGAAAAGAAATTGTGGTATTTAAAAAGGTATTACTTTATTAAAATTTTCTTTTAAATGTAGGCAAATTATATATCGCCATCAAACAGTGACCAGCATATTTCAGCTAAAAATGAATGAATCTCAAACAATTATCGTCAACAGAAAATAAAAGCCATTTAAGATTTTCACATATTAGCTTGGACATCTCTAATGTACGTTTATTGTATTACATGTATTTTTGTTCGATTTGGTTACGTAAGCAAGATTTTATATGTAAGTGATAATATACCTCAGCTTTTGAACCAAAATTGCTACGACTACTGCTGCCTCGGCTCTTTGAGATTCGTTCAGTAATTTAAGGGTTAAAGTGACATAACACGGCTTCTCAAGATATCATCTACCTCAGAAATCTACAAAACACACATACACATATATTCACATATTCATATGTGTATCACCGTAGAGTTTAGGCAAAACAACTTCATTGAATTTGGCAGGCTTCGCTTTTGACCACTAAACTTTTGATATACCGTAGAAAAATTAAGCATAGCTGTATGTTAAATACAGCGTACGTCTCCTTTTGAACATATTTGAAATTCCGGATATGATTAATTAATTTTTAATGGCGAACCCATATTTGAAGTTATGAAAAAATCTATCAACTAAATCATTAACGGCTATTTTCGGAACCGTCAGATGTTCCTAATGTTATGCATACAATACTTCTGGAGCCTATTAGCTCTAAGAATTGAGGCGCATGTCACGTCGCCCACGATTTCACGCATCAAATGATATTTTATATCGTAGAAGGGGCAAGGCCGCCTTCAAAAGAAAAAAAAAAACAACCATCAATGAATATTTTCAAGAACTTAAAGCTTGCATTTTTTATAGTATAATTTAATGGTCTATAAAACTCCATAGCCGTAAAACTTTTGAAAATTCTAAAAAAATATTGAAAATTTTAATCAAAATTTGTTCATGTTTGCTACATTTTCGTAAAGTTTTTACACATTTAAAAACTTCATATTTATAATTTATGTAATTGAATGAACTATAGATATTAAAAATCCATGAAAGATGGAAAATGTTGTCAATATTTCAAAAAATAGCACTGAACCGTTTTCACAGTCAGCCACTGTATGTCAAATTTATAGAGTCATTGGTGAAACCCTAGTTATATAGCGAATGCCATTAGAGGCCTTCACATAAAGCCACGACGATGTAAATTGAAAGGCCGAAAATTAGCATGACCACATATTCCAAAGCTATGGCCATCCAATCCTCCAGCTCTTAAGCCTTTGGTTTGCTACGTATGAGGCTTTGTTAAACAGTAAATCAATGAACATATCCATTTCCTCGACTCTCTTCTAACAGCAGCAAGTCTCGCATATGGATGACCGACATTTGATCCGGACATGCAGATCTTTCCTGCAGAGGGTTGAAGCTGTTACTGTCGCTGAAGATGATTTTTACTTACGTTACTAAAGATAGTAATTTGCTTACCTCTATAAATATAAATAAAACACTATCGACTTTCAGTGAAATGTAGGAATTAAAATTTTTAAATCCAGAGTATATGAAATACCAGATGCACCCTGTATATTTATTTGTAAGTATGTTTATATATTGCCACACTTTCTGTAATTACTGTTGGCGATCATTGATACCATATCTTTGTCGCAGTTATTTTGCAATCAGCGTTACGAAAGCTTTTTGGGCGATTACAAAAATTATTCTGTGTGGACTACTGTTCGGATTTAAATGACCCTTGACCGATTTTGATGTTGTTACTTTTTAATCAATTCCCAAAGGAACTTTATCTTCGGCCAGACAGCTTCACGCCCGCATCAACCTACCATTTAAAAGGGAAATTTTGTGTCTCAAAATATGTACATATTTACGTATATCCTTCGCCTACAGCAGAAAGCCACGAACTCTTTGCAATGCCATTCGACATGAAACAGGCATTGGTAATTTCCTTTATTTCTTTTACTCAAAGCTTGTGAATTTCATTGGGTCATGATACCGGAACGAGAAATCGCAACATCGCACATAAATATGAATGTATGTATGTATGTACGAGAAATTGTATTGGTACCCTGCAGGAAATGAAATTACATAATTTAAAAGTCATTTGAAAATGCCTTTTTGCCAACGACAACTAATCGACCTTTCTGTATATAATTTTTAACAAAATCGATTCAGCATAGCAAGAGAAGCAAAAAACTACAGAACGGAATAATTTTGTATGCTAACTTTTATTGGAATTTGCGAAGCCGTACATGATGGCACGCCAAATAAATCCAAAGTTGTCTTCGTCTTCCTCATTACTTTCAAAACTAAGAAACCAATATCAATACCAATATAACCAATTTATCCACAACCACCTTAACTTTCTAAAGCGGATGTTCGTTATAACAAAGAAACCAAAACCAGCTGCCAAAAAAAAGCAAAAAAAAAAACAGATAAAACTAACCTGCAAAAGTATCCATGTACATACAGTGCGCCCTAATTGCAGAAACGAAAGGTAAAATTTGGTTTCGTAATAAATAAGTTATAACCGATTAACTGCTTTTAAATTTTTTCCTACAAAATATCTGAAATTCCAAAATTGGGATGAAGGAAAACATAAATCGATTTTAAGACCAACGAAAGGTTAATACTGTAGTAGTTTAAATTAGAAGGCTTAAAAATATATTTATTTCAAATTAGCTCTCACGTTGCATTTGCATTAAATTAGGTTGTTGATAAAAAAAATTTTCACGCAGGGTCGATATGAATATCAACATAATGCGCAGGTTTACGAAACTTAACATCCACATACAACGGGCCCTTGCGATTTGCTACTTTGACCGAATATATCAGATGTTCAAAAAATGATACGATGGTAATGTAGGTTTCGTAGCTTGGTGTAAATTCTCTTGTGTATTGTGGTCGCTTGGCCATAAACAACGGAGTTTTTGTTGTTGCCGCATGAACTGCCTTTATGCGAATTTGATTATTGAATTGTGATTTTTGGTCAGCTCGGGAGCATAGCATACTGTTTGCGTGCGGCCCCCGCCGCGTTGTGCAGCAATGGAAGGAAGGTGTAGTAATTTTTAAAATTCGTCGAATGCCATAGCAGGTCCCCAAAGGATGATGATGAGGAAATGGTGGAAAGTTGAAGTAGCCAGCCGCGTACTCTAAAATAACATTCCATATTATTCAATCTTGATGGGCTGCAGTGTTAGGAGCCTTTCCACCAAATGTGCCAGCATGTCCTTTTCCAATCGCAAATCTAACAATAACAAAATATTTCGTCCTTTCCTTTGGCGTTGGTACGTGCCAATATGTGTCAGTTTTTGTGTCCTGAAAATATAATAGTAGTATCTTTGTGGCTTCATAAGCTTAACGGCAGCTATGGGAAATTGTTAAATCGTTGCAATAAATAGCGAAAGTTTTGCCACACTTGCCACCAGCGCTGCCATGTAGTATGATGTGGCACTTGTGCAAAGGAGTTCAGCTGGTTGCTCGCACTTAATTTTGCACACTTGCACACTTGCTCTGCACTTGCATTGGCTATAGTGGTCGAACTGTTATGCCAAGTTGCCGATCCATAATGATTTAATACCACCATAGTGATTTGTGGCATGTTAAATGAACTTCACTTTGTTGTTGCTTTCAATGTAGCTGCTATTGTTGACACTGCGGTCGTTATGCCATTTATTGAGAATTTCTCATATTCTTTTGCTGCATTAGAAAGAAGCAAACAGACAAAAAAAACAACAATCAAACATAAATGGAACATTCAACCAGCAACAGCAGGATTCATGTCAGCAGTCACCGTACTTGCCACTAAAGCGACGACAAGCGCAAAATAAAATAAAAGCTTAGTATGGAAAAACTCTAAGCATTTCTAATATTAAAGAATAGCTGGCCATAATGTTACTTTAGATATAAAGGCAATGAGAAATGGAAGTCGGTCGTTATATTTCAATCAGATTTTTAAAAAGTGAATTTTCTAATTTAATTTTTTTCCAGTTTTCCTTTCTTCAGCTTTTGGTTCTGACCTACGCACCCACAATTTTAACGCGCGATATTAGAAACGCTGAAATTGAGTTGGCACTTTCTTCTGAAAATAAAAAGAACGACAAAACGTAAAAACAATTTGTTTTTTTTTTCACTTCTATGAAACCGAAATCGCGGTCATTCGGTAGAAAGGAATGACCGGATACCAAAAATTTGTGGTCTTCCGTGACTTAGACCACTGTCATAATTAACCCTAATTGAATTCTGTATAATGTTGAAATTACAATCAGTATCTATAGTTTCACTTTCGAGGATATCGTAATATCGAAAACTAGATTGGGTAAATTTAATTTAAAATAAAGTGGTGATAAACAAGCGATAAATTTGTATTTTTTTTTAATTGTGACTGGGCACAAACTTGGAATATCATTTATTGTCTCACCATTACCTAAATTAAAGTATTTTTCTAGTACATAAAATTTTGGACAAAAGTTCTGATTTTAAATTTTTTCTCTTAATTTCTTGGGTCAAGTTCAAGTAGATTTTTTAAATGCCCAGTTTTAAATTGAATTTGTTTAGGATGAATTCAACTTCTAGATGTGAATCAATTTGAAAATTCCATGGGAACGCCAAAAAAAAAATTCAAATATTTCATCCATAAAATTTTTGTAAATGAACAAAAATATGCAAACCAAAGAGTATTTTTACCGTATTGTGATAACATTAAATATTTTTTATACTAAGATTTTCCATAATAAAAAAAATTTCATTTAATATAATATTTATTTAAAGATTAGCGTTCAGGATACTTGGAAACTGCACACATCCGAATTTTATTGTTTTATTGTTTTTATTCTGGCATTTTTTTTAATTCCCAAAAAGTGGTATTTATTTTAATTTTTTTGGAGCTGAACTCTATCGCTTTACGTTCTAAGCCGATACGAAATGCAGCAGAGGTCTGAAGGAATAGCAATTTGGACGAGTTTTGATTAAAAAATTTAAACTAGAATATTTGGCTAAAAGCCATATTTTGATTGTACCAATATTAAAAAAAAAACTTTTTCTGTATTAATGTTGTTTGTCTCATGCCAGTGTAGAAACTTATATTTAATGGAACTATCAAAAAATAACACTGCTGTTGGCAGAAGATGGCGCAAGTATATTGGATAATACTGCGGAACAAAATTTTGCAATCGGAGATTTTTAAGTCGATTTAGGGTAATTTGGGGGCGCTAATTACGAAAATAATATCAGTTTTACCGAATTGGCTCTAGTTGTTCAGATAAAGACTTTTAAATAGTTCACGAAAAAACCTAATTAAAAATACCAATATGGATTTAAATTATATTTTTATTGCGCGCCTGCATAAAAATAATAAAAAAAATAAAGAAAATATATTCTTTTCATTAATTAATTTTAAAAAAATTACAAAAAACTTTTTCTGTAGGACCTCCTATGATTTCGTTGCCCTGGACAATCCCATATTAAGTTCCAGCAGTAGTCTGCCATCGTGTGGTCGTCCCATCGACCTTGGTATCCTTCTTCCATTATTTTTATGTCCTGGTGGAACCGTTCACCTTGTTCCTCACTGTAATCGCCTAGGTTATCCAGGAATTTGTCCAAATGACTATGTAAATGATGTAATTTAATGCTCATTTTAGCTCCTAGTTTGCGAAAATTGAGAAGCAATTCAGCAACTACTTTTGTATAGTCTGGTGATTTATGATTTCCCAAAAAATTGTTGACTACATTAACAAAGCTTAGCCAGGCTTCAGATTCAATTTGTGGCATATGGTTTAAGAATTCAGTGTCTTTTAGAAGGGTACGAATTTGAGGACCATCGAAGTCTCCTGCTTTTAATTTTTCCATACTAAGGACTGGAAATTTTTTGCACACATATTCGAAACAGTCACCTGTCTTATCAAGGGGTTTGATGAACTGTTTCATTATCCCAAGCTTGATGTGAAGTGGTGGAAGAATGATTTTTTCTCGGCTTATCAGTTGGTCATGAACCACATTTGCTGTTCCTACCTCCATATTTTCTCTCACCGGCCAGTCCTTTCTAATCCAATGTTCATTTCTTGCACGACTGTCCCATAAACGCATAAAACAGGGGTATTTAGTATACCCGCTTTGTTGGCCCAATAAAAAATTCACCATCTTCAAGTCCACGCATACTGACCACTTATGTTGTGCATACAAAATCTTTGCTAAAACAATTTTTACATTTTCGTATTTTTCTTTTAGCTTGGTACTATGACCGATTGGAACCGAAACAAGTTTATTTCCATTGTGTAGCAACACATATTTCAGACTTCCTTTTGAGCTATCTATAAAAAGCCTCCAATGTTCGGGATTATATTCGGGAATGGCCATAGCACTCAAGAGTCCAGAAATATTGTTACAATATACAACATTGTCTTCTTTGGTGAAGTAAGACAGAAGGTGTTGCTCTCTGTTCCTAAAGGCTGTAATAGCAACACCAGGTTGAAGACAAGATTTCTGTTTTAGCCACAAAGCCAGAAGTTCAGACGACTTTTTTGATAAATTCAAGTCACGAACCAAGTCATTGAGCTCTTCCGTAGAAAATCCCTGTTTCGTACAACTACTTTTTTCAAACTCACTTTCACTGCTATTTGTCGGATTTTCTGATGTATCTGGCATTTCAATATCATAACAGTTTGCAGCAGATGATTCTAGTTTACATTAGGCGAAGTCGTCGAATTAATGTTTAGTTGTATTAACTCACCCGACTTAACCGGCTGCCCTTGCTCCCTTGCAAGGGAAATAAAATATTATTTTCAAATAATCAATAACCAATGTAAAAAAACTAATTTTATTTTAAATCCACAATAATTGTGAATATCTAACAAATTTACAAGATATAAACATTTTTTCTGCTGAAACTTTACTATTTTGCACTAAAACAAGAGTTCTAAATATATCCATCTGTTTCAAATGAATTGCTCTATTAAAAGAGAAAATTTAATCCATATCAAATACAAAAGAAAGGCTTTGCCAAACTTCAAAGGGACTTGCTTGGCATTTATGGGTAAAGCAATACGAGCTGCCAAAAATCGTATCAGAAGTACATCGTTCGAAATTAGAACTCATTACTTGACTAAATAATTCCACATTATTATAACCTTTTGAGCAATGCGAAGATTTTATATCTCCCAATAATTCTGTTTTCAAAAATTTAATAAATTTTTTGGAATTGTAGCTTACTAGAATACTAAATTTACATGTATGTATATATATATATGTATATGTCTTTTGTTAAAGTTTCAGTAAAGTTTGGCCATTGACAAAAATTAAAATAAAGCAGTTTAGCTTTCTGAATTTTAAATAATTTTGGTTTACTGAATTTCATACAAATTTTGTTCCAACTTTGGAGTGAAATTTTAAATTTCAAATAGACTTTTCCAAGGCGAATTTATAGAAGGTGATGGCATAAGAGCAGCTGATTTGATTTGTTTTTATTCACCTACATGTATTTTGTTTTTGCTATTGCGTATGAGCTTTCAAAAGCCGTAAAAGCAAAAACAAAATGTTCGTAAATTTTGACAACTCTTGCGCAGAAACAAAAACAAAATACATAGGAATTTTGTAGTTGTATTTATAACACCACCTTGTATGGATTCGCCTTGGTCTTTTCTATGGTTTGCATGATTTTGTTTTCAATACTGACATCAGTATTTTTATTAAAGTTTTATGCTTTTCATGTAATTTTCTTATTATATTACCCAAATTTTGGAGAGCTATAAAACTTCATTGAAAACTTATTTTAAATATTTTATATGTTTTTCATGACTGATTTGATCTATGGGTTTGAAAAGAAACTTCTCCTGCGAAATCAATAAGCTTAGCAAAGATGGTTAAAAATGGATGTACGCACTTAGACTCAAAATGACAAGAAAATACCGAAAGATGCTAGAAACACCTGTTTTGTTTATTTGGTGTTAACACTTGCTGGTCTTGGATATGGAAGTCGTAACTGTTTTGGAGGTTGCATAACAAATATAGACTATTGAAAGCACAATGAATGAAATTAATTATAAAGGAACTATCTGCAGTTTGTATAAACAGCCGATGCAACTTTGCAACACACCAACAAAGCAAATCCTGCAACAGTCAATGATATGTGGAAGAGAATGTGCATTTTTTGAAATATACAACTTCTATCGTCTTGTGTGTGATTACAATTTACGCCAGATTAATTGAACACTATTGATATAACACATCAGATGTTATAACAAATTCCCCACAAGACAAATTGTCAAGCAAATTATTGACACGGGAACGCTTTTCGAAATGAAACTAAGAGCCCTTTATTTAAACAACATCAACATCCACAGGCACGTTAATATAAACAATTTAAAACTACAAACTGAGTACAACTTCTTAAAAAAAAAATTATACCGCCAAATAAAATAAGATCGAAAAACTTGTCAAACTATCTCTTGTAGTACTGGAGTGCATTGCATTTAAGCTGTCAGCTCGGCATTATCTATGTTCCTTATCCACTTCCACGACAAGTCGCTGTGACTTCATAACTTCCGCCATCCCAAGGCCCCCCATGCCCGCATGCACTCGCAGTCGATTTATGATTTTGACGTTACAGAACAAATACTAATTTTTGGCATCCCGCCATTTTTCGATATAGCATTTCTGTGTCGAGTTGGCCGACAGCAAGTGCATGAAGAAAAGCACGACAAACAACAACAAAATCAACAAATTATACATGCGCATAAGTTTGAGATAAGTTTGTTGTTTTTACTGCTTTTACGGTTGATGCACATCCACCAACGTAACATAAATTTCACCGCCGCGCTTCGTTAAGCGTTCGAATATTCCCTTCTCCATCTCCTTGCTTGTCATATCCTTGTGTATCCTGTCTATCGAAACGCTTTGGCATGAATATGGCGCCAGACATCTTCTCTCTTAACTGTCAATGGAGAGAAGGAAGAATGCAGTGGTTTTATCTGATACTTAAATGGCGCTCGGTTCTTCATCAATGAAATATAGCAGAAAATGTTGACTTGGTTTTACGATGCCATCATGGATCCATATAAACGAACTGCGATAACTACGCAAAAAGTGCACACCGACATATTTATGTGCATAGGTACATATATGAATATGATAAATTATATGTACATCTCTATATCAAATGAGGCCGCTTCAATTGCCACAGCGCTAGAGCTTAATTCTCATCGACTCAAACTAATTCTTCATCGCAACAGCGGCAGTGGCTTAGCGTACGAGTAGAAAGAACGAAAAGTTATTTTCATTTATGAACATAGTGATTGTAATTATTTTTGCAATTTTCTTTGTATTATCAAGTAGGCAAGAGAGAATTTTCATAACTCAGTCAATTTAAGTTTCCAATTCAGATTGGTTTTTTATGGGTACGATTGAACAAGGCGGGCGAGGGGTGTGAGAAGAGTCAAGCGCTTCAGAATTTTATTTGCATAAATTGCGAATGTCCACCAATTTCAAAATGCATTGGCATAAAAGAGGTTAGAACAAAATTGTCCGAAAGAGGCAGATATGCGGAGTTATGTTTGAGGGTCAGACAAATATTTTATTTCCGACTTTATATTAAGCTTGTTGTAAAGAATGTAGAAAACAAAGAAATGGCATGTGCCCCTTTGTAAGTCTAACAGAAAATGTTTTCTTATTTCGCCATATCACAAAAAAATTAAATTTTTCTACTGATTGATATTTGAATCCTGCTTGGTTTCTGATGCGGAGAAAAAAAACAGCATTCTGTGCTAGTAGTAGTCGCACTACGGGACACAACCGTTTTGTATCAAAGTTTATTTTACAAAGATATCAAAACTGCTATATTTTCGTAATGCATACTTTCATGGTGAATCCAATGCAATTAACCGTTCGAGCGATATGTGGTGAGTAGCACCACGCTTAGATTTTATATATTAGATGTTCATTTCTTAGACTACATAGATTTAGTGACATGAAATGAAAGCACAAGAGATACGAGCTTCCTCCCAATATGTCAAAAAAGGAAAATAAATTAAGATAGTTAAGCTAGGTATATATCAAGTAAAGTCAATTCGAGCATGCTGAATTCAGCGGTGCTAATCATTTTTCTAGGTTAGCTCATTTAGGTGAGCTTTTTCAATTTTAAACTATTTATCTAGTGCAATTATATACTGACACTATTGGAGCTTTAAATAAATTTATTTTAGTAAAAATTTACAGGGCATGCATTAATTTAGTAAAAGATGCTAAATGGGAACCATTGCAATATTTGCATTTTTTAATTACTCGTCAAGTAACTCATTCGCCCTGACAAACAGCTGTCATATAAAACCGCGATCTAAACAAAGTGTTTTTAAAATAAATAAATAAAGCAAAGGAATGTGAGGAAACAAATCTTTAGATAAATTTAGAAGTTTCTTCCATACTCTAGAACTATTTGGACATGTTTACATGCTTTGAAATTTTCAAAAATATGCTAAGAGAAATTTGCTTGAAAAAACGTTCCGCCTTGAAAAAAGAATTATTACAAAATAATTAGAAATATCAGAGTCTCTAACTCATTAGATTTCTTAGAAAATATATATATGCCGTACTCGAGGGAGTTTAATTCATTGCATACAATTCTTCAAAGTAAAGTACATAATCGTAAATTAGTAACAGATATTAAACAGGATACCAGGTCTTTCTGGAACTACATATATCAACTAAACATACCTTACTCTAAGATCCCAGCTAAAGTCTTTTATAATAAGCACGTGTTCTTCTGAAGTTGCTAACACCTTTGCAAGCCTTTTTGGTTTTACTTTTTAACCATATTCGGAAACCCTTTTTTAGGAATAGCTTTACTCTCTTTTATTAATTTTTAATAAATCTCTTGAGCGTGATGACTTCATCGACGCTTGAGAAGCTACTTTTATTACCCTTGCTCTCAGAGGTGACAACAGAAGCAATGTGGCTAATTATAGACCCATCCCCAAATTATCGATAGTCTCAAAAATATTTTAATATATGGATAAACAAAAAATTGTATTTTACAGTAAAGCGATTAATATCTCATAATTAGCATGGTTTCATGGCTGGTAAATCTGCTGGCATAAATTTATCTATTTTTTCCGAGTTTTATTTGCCAGCTTTTAATGATCGGCTCCAAATTTAAAATTTATATACCGATTTTTAAAAAGCATTGGATATAGCTTGGCATTCAATTATAATCTCTAAATTAGCCAACTTAGGATTTTATTTTATGTTTTTTTTGCGGTTAAACTCCTACCGATCTCTTTGTAATTATTTAGTTGTTTTTGATAATGCATACTCCAATATTATTTGCGCTTTCTCCGGTGTCCCGGTTTCCTTCCCTATTTGTCATTTTTATCAACTGCATATCTGATGGTTTTGCTTTCTCGGAATTGCTGGCGATTTAAAAATCTACACTACTATTTCAAATCCCTCAACCTCTGTCAAGCTCCAATCCGGTTTCAATTAAATTACTTTTTGACATTGTAAAAGTCAGCCACAATTAATATATAAGTAGGTGTCTTAGTGCTTTCATTTGTATTTTCCCAAATTTTGTTCCTTAATTTCAACCTCTTTATTAGTGGATCCCCATTGACAATTCTTATGTGTATTGTTTCACTATAATTTGAATTGAATTGTGGAGAGGCATAGAAAATCCTTCATTCACCGCAATTGCACTGACCTTAACGATCATTATACTATTAAGCTTCTGTTCACTTCACTAGTGCGGTCTAAATTTGAATTTGCTTCTTTTATATGGAGAAAAGCATTAATTTGGTTGGAGCACCACTCGTTGGGTTTTACAGAACCCATTGCATCTATATTGTAAGAAATTCTTTAATTAACTTAAAATCCGTACAAAGTGAAACGGCTATCCTCGCTCTTCCCTTTGTATTTGCTTGCTTATCCTCACAGAAGCTTTGGAAACCATAATATATTTCATCGTAAACGTGTCAGAATAGTTCGTGTGTCTAATATTCCAATATTAAAAGCTCTCAATTAATTTATTCTGGTCTCAAATTCTTTATCCATAGTTCTTCGTTATCTAAGCCCAACTATTACTAATGATTTAGTATTATAATTCATAAATGTGACACACATATAATTTTGCGTAGTTTATATTTATAGATGCATTTTTGTTTCTACATTATACATATGTTAAATAAATAAAATAGACATTGTACCTTTGCCGCATTCATAAAACGTAACCATCTCAAACCAATCGATTTTATCGCAGAATACATGATACTCGTATCAATTTTTTAAACCGTTGGTGAGATGTACTAGATGTATCCGATTATCAAACGTGTATTCCAAATTCGAATACGGAGTGTGAAAATATAAGGCACTCGTTTGTCAGGGCGTATGAGTAACCTGTCACTTGGTAATGCAACAATTCATATATTTATTTAACGAAAAACGTGCACAAGACAGAAACAGTTAACTTCTTAAGAAACAACAAAGTTTATAAACAAACTCGCTCTGCAGAAGTAGTCCAGTTCAAGAAGAGGATAATGACCACTTTAAGGGAAGAATAGAATGGCAATGGGCATTATGTCCGTTCGAAATGATCACAATGTCAATTGCAATAATGATCGTTATGAATTTGACTTTATGCTCATTAGAGTCATTTTGGATTGATCAGTAGGGAAACTGCTCTTTAGTACCAAAAAACTGTGGACCAGTGAAGTGAGCAAACTGCCCGTGGACCTTAAAGGCGATACTTGTTTTCCGACCTTGTGGGTAGATTCCTATACATATCTGGATTTCATTGTACAACAAAATTTAAAGGCAGTGAGTTGTTTGTATTTTATTTATGACAAAACTAAATTTTATATTTTCGCAACTGTCGCACATTGTACGTGTGTGGATACTTTTGCCTAGTTTTTTTTACAAAAGCAATCTAGTATGAGCTCTGTTTGTTTTTGCCCTCTCTTTGTAACAACTTTCCCATCGCCCTCATCCTTTTTGATTATCTGGTACATTCACTTTAGAACGTTTTGCTGGTTGTGTGGATCAATAAGATAGAGATGTTTGTATCTTAGTTTTGAAAGTAATGATGAGGCCGATAATAACTTTGGATTCGGTAGAGTTCTAGCCATAAAATGGAAAAACACAGAATTCTTCTGACAAATCATTTTGCAGCACTCAGAAGTATTAAATTTAGTTCACAAATAGTTTCTTGACCTTCAGCATCGATATTTTCATATTGAATTCTTCAATTTAATTTTTAGTTTAGATTCTAATATCAAAAAGTAATTCGATAACATTCCTCAGCAACTCGCAACCCATTTCCAATAGTATCAGTATTTCTTTTTCATAAATTTTAATATTTTTTAAAGAGACGAAATTATTGTCTTGAAAAAGGTGTAATGAAGTTATCATTTGTACTCCCGACGCCTTAGCTATGTTGGTTTATATCTACTATCGCATTGCTTAGCAATGGCGTGGCAGAGAGCAAGGATTCATTTGAAATGTTGCACATGACAGCTACAGCTAGAGGAGAGGACAGGAGAGGAGGAGCGAGTTATGGAACGATGACAGCCAACAATAAATGAATCGTCATCGTCAACGCGTTCACAACAATTGCTTTTGTTGCTATTCCAGCTGTCACTTTTATCAAAAGCAGCAGTGACGGTGACAACAGCGAGACGGGGCAACTGAACTCTCGGCTGTGAGAGGTGCAGTAACGGTATGCAACCAACCAACCAACCCGACCACATTTACACATTCAGTTCCCAAAGCACCAATGCTTGGTTGCATGCGAAATGAATTGCGGCCATCGCACCGCCGCGACGGACCAACTACAAATGTCGAGCAATAGAAGTAACTATGGTAACAAGATTTCCCTATCCTCTTATTCCATTTTCTTTCGCCTGCAGTTTGACGCGACCAGAACTTGCAATCAACAAGGTCCTTCACTTCGAACGTGTTCGCAGTTCACATGCAAACGTGCGCCATTCGGCCATGCATCTAACACCGGATGGGGGACGAGTGGGTGGATGTGTGTGGTGTGTGTGTGTGAGACCTTTTATAGATTTACGAATACTGAGGTACATGTGTAGATATAGGTGTGTGCTCATTTCTCGCTACGTCATGTGACGCTTGCGTTGACAGCATGAATGATGATGTGGGAAATGTGAAATACTTTCTTATAAATCAATTAGGCGTGCAGAGCAACAACAGAAGCTGCATTAACCGCAATGGAACAGCAGCAGCAGCAGTAGTAGTGGTAGTGGTAGCTCAGTTTGCGTCATTGTGGTTAGTGAGACTGAGAATTACTGGCGGTCAGTTAAGCTGACACTTGACCAATGCTTGATGACACTTAAGTTTTCACACGTAAATAGAATAAAGAGATAGAACAGGACAACGTCGCTTTGAAGGTACTTGAATGTGAAATATGTAAATATGTACATATATATTTTTTCTAAGTATTAGCATTTCTACTATTATTTTCCAAAAAAAGCAGTATAATAAAATTCTAAAAGACGCCATTCCGATAAAAGTTTGCTTTATGAAAAGACAAAAACGGGAATCTTATTCCATTCTTTTAAAACGTAAATTAAATTATTTTAAATTAAAAAATCCGGCAGACGGTGTCCTGTTAATATTTATTTATAAATTTCCCTTTACATATGCCACCAAAAAACGTACTACTGGAGTGCGTCACATATAACAGTGGCAACCATATAAATTGTGCAGGTGGTACCTTCTTTAAAATATTGCTAACTTCTCCTCAGCAAAATGCGCAAGTTGGCAACCATGTTTTGCTTAATTACTTACAGTTTTACGCCAACTCCCAATGGCAAATGTTTTTTGTGAGAAGTTTGAATATTCAGAAATACTCTCGGAGGCTTGTCATTGCCTGCCGAGCGGTGACCGCTATTAGACTCAAACTACAGATAGATGGGCCATTATTAACTAGCAAACATTTAGGAAACCTTATTCGGTTTGAAAACTAAATACAAATTTATAAATAATGTAAGTGGAGCACAAAAATTCTGTCACCGCAGCAGTTGGCACTTTTCTAAAATCAAAGAATTACTTGAGTTCAATAAAATATAATAAAACTAAATTATTATGAAAAACAGTCTGAAAGACATTTTCGCAAATCTCATTATGTTTCCTATGAAAATTTGTTTAAATATTTTTATCTCGATCTTTAAACTATTTTATCATCTCAGGCGGGTTCGTTGAATATATATTTAAAATATTTTTTTTTTTTTTTTGGAAATATTTTAAAACCACCACAGCTCGCGCAAATCTTAGTATTGTTTCCATTTATTTCTTATGTTAATTTTTAAAACATAATACGTTGTATAGTTTCGATAGAAAAACCGCACTCTAATGTATAGTATATACTAATATATTGGTACTTATCGTTCCACTTCTGCGTTAACGGTTTTTCTATATTTTTTGTGTTTACAAAATTGGGTTTCTAAGAAGCAACCCTGAAATGCTATTAGTGAATGTAGCGTGGCAATTCGAATGTAAAAATAACACCTATTCATTCTTTTTCATCATATCTTCCTTCATATGGCATACTTAAAGTAAAAAATAAGCAAAAATTAAGTTGCTATTTGATTTCTCAAACACTACTCTATTGAAGATACGAGGTTGATGTAGCAACGGTACGATATGTATAGTATATATAAAAAGGATTGTATGTGTGTGTCTCTCGGCATACGTGAGTTTATAACTGGGCATTCATGGTGAAATGATGAAGAACTTAAGCGCTTGATGTTGAATTCAACACTTTGAATAGACGCCAAATGAATGAACGTGCAGCGTCAAAAAAAAAACACGAAAGCAACAATTTCAAAGGAGGGGAAACAGCAAAAGGCGGGAATATAAAGGTGTTGAAGGCGCAACTAAATCTCGCATAACATGATTCTTCGTATTGTCGCGTCACACTGACGACGTGACATCACTGACAGTGAGTGACAAAAACCCAGCTTCCACTCCCATAACACTTTGCAACTAACCAACCAATTATTTGCCAGCATTCATGGTTGAGGTTAATGACAGCATCGTCAGCAGATGGCGTTTTCATTGACACTGAAGCTGACATTTACAATGACGAATGGGATAGTGATGCGCAAAAATCCACATACATATTACTATAATATATGTATGTATGTGTATGTGTATGTCTAAATGAACGTAGATATAAATGGATGCGGGGGCATGTGTCATAGATATCAAATCACCCATAACGACGGTTGATTTGGTTCTGTTAAATTCGCCACTCCTTTCTTCATACATTTCCGCATAGCTCCCCACCCCTGCCGCTATTACACCCACTTCCGACTGCCTGTTGGTCCAATGATCAACATTGATGCCAGTCATGTCATTGCCACTGTCACTGCTTGCATTTGCTGCGACGCACTATGGCACCTCTGTCGCAGAAGCGTTGTAAAAATTTTAAAATACATGCGTTCGATTAAGAGAGTTTATTTATCTGATAGACAATTTTTGAGAGATTACGAAAGCATCGCTTTTGTTAAATGCGGATCTGTAGTTTAGAAGGTAGAGGGGTTCAAATTTGACAAATTATACAAAAAGAGAAAAATTTATTCAAGGTTCTGTTGTCTGTAAATAAAGAGACCGATTGCTTTTTTCTTGCCTTTTAACGGAAGTTCCTTTAATTTTAGGTACAAACAAAAAAAAGCTCCTTTTTCCTAAAAGTTGGTAAATTTGCCTGTTTATCGTAGAGCCTCCGTTCCTACCTGTTTTTCAACTATGGTAAAATAAAAAAAAATAATAATAATAAAAAAAATGTTCACTAAATACCCTCTGAAGATAAGGCTGGTTATTTACTTACCCAAATTCAAAATTTGTTCTACTTTGGCTGCTCTTTTATTTCCTAAATTAATTAAAGTGAACAACCTTGGCGCGGCCTGGGTAGAAAAGGGATATGAATTTAGTACGGTCAGAAGTTCGCTTTTTCGTATTGGAATTTGTTAATAAAAATATATTTGTCGGTTACGGACTGCAGGGAAATTCAGTTATATGTTTCGTCAATTTTATTTGCAAAATGTTTAGCAAGTAGGGAAGCTTTTGATGATTAGTGATTTGCGTTTACAAACCTATGTGTATAATAAAAGTCATTTTTTGAATTTAAGTACTTTAGTTATAAGTAGGGCAACCCAAAATATGCAAATGCATATCTCTCATATTTCATTTTATCATAACATAGCCTCAATACAAACACGAATTAGAAGGAAAGGAAAAGATTGCCATACATTTCATTGGGCATATTTTTGCATATTTTGCAATAAAAGCTTATTTTTGCATATCTTGCAATAAATGCATTTTTTATGCATATAATTTAATTTTTTTTAAATAAAAATGAGCAACCCTGCGTATAAATCAACAAAAGAACTCATTCACAATCACCACGATTAAACATATGTTTTCATATGTGTCATTTTACGCGCAAAAACTTTCGTTTATTGCATTGAATTTTCGCGATCGTGTATCAAGTGAAAGACAAATATAAATGTAAGTATCTAGTTGAAACTATCTGCAAATATTTTTTGAGAACGATATGAAAAATGCAATTGTTTTATTTCATAAATTAGAACATGGGTAAAATAAAACAGAAACTATCATCAAAGCTTAGTTCATACGTGCAGCAATACCCAGTTTTCAAAACTGATGGTGGCGTGCTTTATTGCAAATTGTGCAACAAACAGTTTCGGCTGATAAACTTTTTAACGTGAAACAGCACTTGCAAGGCTTAACCCACAAAGCACTAGAAGGTAAACAAACAAAGGAGCTTCGAAATCAACAGTTGATTACCCAAAATCGAACATTGTCAAAAACTGAACAATTCGCAAAAGACTTGTGCGATGCATTTGTTTCAGCGGATATACCATTGTACAAAATAAGGAACGAAAAACTGAATGGGTTTCTGCAGAAATATTCCGAACTTCCTATACCTTCTGAAAGCACACTACGCCGAAATATTGATGGTCTCTTCGAGCAGACAATGGACAACATAAGAGCTGAAATCCGAAATAAATACGTTTGGATCACAATTGATGAGACAACGGATAAGGAAGGACGCTGCATTGGTAACGTGATTATAGGCGTATTAGATAGTGAGGGACCATCAAAAAAAATGTTGTTAAATTCAGCAATCTTAGAAAAGGCTGATCATGTCTCGATTGCAAATCTATTTGATAATTCTATAAAGCTTTTAGGAACTGACTTTAACAAAGATAACATTTTGCTATTTCTATCTGATGCAGCGCCTTATATGAAAAAAGCGGCTAGTGTCATATCAGTGTTCTACCCAAAAATCATGCACTTGACATGTTTAGCGCATGCACTACATCGAGTGTGTGAAACAATTAGGGATTTATATCCTAATGTGGATAAGTGGGTGGCCACCGTTAAAAAAATATTTTTAAAAGCGCCTTCGCGTATATCTCATTTTAAACAAATGGAACCAGACTTACCTTTTCCTCCAGAGCCTATCACCACACGCTGGGGCACTTGGTTGCAGGCGGTTGACAACTATGCGGAATATTATGAGAAAATTACTAGCATAGTCAACACACTCGATTGCGAAGAGGCACAAAGTATTAAAATTGCACAAAAACTTCTGTCTGATTCATCAATGCGACAAGAAATAATTTTCATTCATTCTAATTTTAATTTTCTTGTTAATTCCATAAAAAAATTAGAATCCACTGATTTGCTTCTTTGTGAACAGATAAAAATAGTAACTAATGCCAAAGATCAAATTAATAAAGATGATGTGCCAACAGTGCAACAAAAATTAGAATATGTTTTGAAAAAAAACAAGAGTTTCAAAATAATAAAATACATAGGAGAGCTCCTATCTTCTAATAGTGAGCAAAACTTGGATGAAATAATTAAAACGTATACAATAAAAGAAATGTTAGCATTTAAATATACGCCGATCACATCTGTCGATGTAGAGCGTAGTTTTTCTATGTACAAAAGCTTATTTATGGATAATAGACGGAGCTTTACTTTTTCTAATTTACAAAAACTCGTTGATATATATTGTAATTCCAACATGAAATAGTTTTTTTTATTTTTCACTTATGTAAATGAATTGTGATTTTTATTTTATTTACGTTTAAGAACTTTATGGAACTGAAATGTGATTTTTATTTTTTTGAGTATAAGAAATAAATGTTTTATGAAAAATATTAATACACATATATTATTGAATGAATAAATGAATACAAAACAGAATATGTTGCGCAATTCATTAGTATTTTGAGCGTAATTAATAAATTCGTCTTGTTTTTAATGCTTTAAAAAATTAAGACCATATTTTAAAATGAAAAAATAAAAAGTTTAAAGGGCATATTTCCGCATATTTTCACATTTAAAGGGAATATTTTAAGCGCTTAAAAAGGATTTTTAAGAGCATATTTTGGGTTGCCCTAGTTATAAGTAAGTAATATTTTTAGATTTAATTCATAAAGTATAATATAATAATTTCTCTAGAAAAATCCAAACTAAAACTTCAGAGACTAAAAAAGATTATTATGAAGGAATTAAGGAGCAAAACACGCAACACTGAGGTAGACGGAGACCAGGAGGAAAAAAATTATTTAGTTTACCTCACAATAAAAGAAAAGTGGCTAGCCGCAAGGTGTAAAATCAAGTTCGTAAAGGAGCTTGAAAACTGGCAAGCTGGTACAATTTTTTTGACGATCGAAAGCCAAGTGCGGCAACGCATCGAAACTGTTACTACAATTTGCACGTCAATTTGAAGATTTATTACCACAATGCTAAGAGAGCCGATTTTGTTAAGAGTGAGCGAGAAAACTGTTTACTGAGCAAACCTTTAACAATTGAATCATGAGAACGAACAAGACAATTTCATTTCAGTCATCAAGTTCATTAAGCAAGCATATCCAATTTAAACATTTCTGAAAAGAACAAATAACTCAGAAAAAAATCTGAGAAAAGAACACCAAAACTTTATACTCCTGGCACGGAGTGGAATAAAAGTACCATTATTTCAAGAAAAGAAAATGCTATAAGTCTCATTCATATAGCAAAAGCAGTTACGTTATCAAGTCCGCCGCGTCTCGTGAGTATCAAAAATAATTCTCCAACACTACCAAATGTATTTCTTAGAAATATGCTTTTGAAGAAGGAAAAGTCCTTATTCTACATAATGCCAATCTTCTTCCTGGATTCTTAGGCGATTTTGCTCGAACTTCTCCTATAATTTGTGGTGTGGTTTTGATGTGACACAAATTGATGGACCTACAGTTTTACGCCGACTCCAAGCGGTGAATTTTTTTTGTTTGTGAGAAGTTTTTTCATGACATAAATACACTCGGATATTTATCATCGCCTGCCGAGGGCCGACCGCTAATAGAAAAAATTTCTATTTGAAACCGGGACCCGCCGAATGAAGCGCGCACATACTAGACACCCGCCTGCAGTGGCGGCCAAATTACTCAAGCCAAGAAAAAAAATCAGTGGCTATTTATACAAAAATTACCACATTATATAATAATTCAAGTAAAAAAGTAGTTTCATTTTAGTACAATGTTTTTGCAGAAACAGTGAGTTTCGAAGAATCATATTATTGGGGCACCCAGTATTTATATTGGTTTTTACCAAAAGTGCGCTGCGCAATACCCCTTTCCAAAATTATTAACTTATTTTACATATCTCATTTACCAACTCCCAGTAATCACTTCAGTTTTTAATCAATACAATTTCGGTAAAATTCCGGTTTAAAGTACACTGTTTTTATAACACTCCATCTCTCTACTTACTTTAAAGCTTTTACCTTCTGACACAATTCAGATTCATAAAATCACTTCATTCATACAAAATTTATAATTTTTGCAACGAAAAAAGTCAAAAGGCACCATAGTGCAACGCTAAGGATGATGTTAAAATTGCAGCCTTAAGTGAGATGTCCCTGCGTTGAATGAAAACGAACTGACAGAAATAGAGCAAGGTAGCTATGAAACTTTCAAAAGCGTCACGCAAAAAGTTATGGCATTAAAATGTGAAATATCAATAGCATATTTGTAGTATTCTGGCGCTGAAGGGAAAAAGTAGTTGGAATAACCAACCAGAGCCTGAATTATCATCGCCGAAAGGTGGCAGCTGGTTATGCCTCAAGTTGACAGATCGAGGCGGTATGTTGCATTCAAAAACTCGTTGACCTTTGCATCATCATAGCTGCTTGGCGGCCTTGAATACTTACGAAAGAAATGTACATACGTTTATTTGCAAACACATACAAATGCATATAAAGTAAGTAAATGTGTACGTGCATATCTTGTGAATAGCGTGAGTAATGTTGGCAGACATCATACAGAGCGAGCACGCTGCAACATTTATTCACTGCGCGTTTGAACTCAGTTATTGGATTACTCACGTCAACTTATACGAGTATTTGTTATGCAAATTCAAATGAGATTCACATTCGAAAATCCTTCCACTATGTCATGTTGAATGCAATGGTGTAAGTATTTGCTTAACATTCTCAATTTGATGGGCACTTCAATGGCAAGCTATGGGAGCGTACACAAGAATTAAGGCTCTAGATTTCAATTGCCAACTTTATCTCGAAGTAATTCTTTTTTTTTTTGCGGACAGATACAAGCGTGCAAGCTATTGCCGAAAATATTTTGAGGACTGCTCTCTTTAGAGAACTTTTCGTGGGCAAACATTTATCTACCAAACTCACGGTGTACTGAATACAGAAGGTGACGCCCCTTCAGAGGTACTGCTACTTTGGTTTTGCCGACTTTCACAATTCTTAACTTCAACTACACAAAGCTTCATTCATAAATTTGGAAAATTAGTCATTTTTTTTAGTATTTTGCAGATTTATTTATTAAATCTCTCCCCAGTCCACTGCAGGGCGAGGCTGAGATACAAGTTTAAGAAAGAATTAAAGTTAGTATATTGGAAAATGTAGAGACCTCTAAGAGTTTATTTATTTGTTTCCTTTTGTTGATCTGTTTTTCCGACAGGGGGAAAAGATTATGTACATATATTGGAGCGATTTTCCGTCATCACTTGTCAAGTTTGGTTTGGAGACAACCCGATTTCGATACTACGTCAGCTTCAGTGTTATTTTTAGTTTTGTGAGTTCACATCTTCTGGTACTTTATAATCTTTATAAGAATCAAAACTTAACATTCATCTATATCATATAATAATGGCATGTTCAGTTTTTTGTAAACAAGTTTTAAGGATTGAAATATTGCGTCTGAATTGGTGTTCGTCTGTTCCTTCTTTATTCATCCGTCAAATATTTTCTGTTTATAATTTCCATGTTCTCAAGTGCCTTCATATGTATATTTCTTTGGATCTATTCATGGGCATCATTACTGCAAAATAATTGACTGTTTTGTTATCAATGTAATATATATTTACGATTATACGAATATACAAAATAAATATTTGTATTATTTTAAATATTTTAAACCAACTTTAAATTAATGTGAGTTTTATTCAGTGATAAAAGACTCGCCTGCTTACTAGCACATTTTATTTTGAATTTATATATTTTATGTATAATTTATAGAGCTTGTGGCCAGGTCTGTATTAGGAATAATATGAGAAAACAACAATTTTTCAAAGCGGTAGATGTGATAGCTGTTACTTTGGAGATCACCACATCTCCTCATCAGACTTCTTTCTTTCTAGACTTGACCTGGCTTGGAACCATAGTACACGGGATTGCTAGGCGAGCACGCAACCACTCTACCACTTTGGAAAAATTGTTGTTTTCTCATATTATTCCTAATACAGACCCGGCCACAAGCTCTATAGATTATATATTTTAATTTTTCATCTTGCCAATGTTTTCATGTTAATCTTTTAGTTCACAATTTTAGAATTGTTAACGGCTTGTATAAGTGTTTTCTTCCCATACTACAAATACAGTTTATTTTGAATTTAAAAAGCAATATTTGATTTGTGCTGATGTCTTAATATTATTTTTTTTTATATTTCATATGGTAAACTTATCAAAATAAGAATGAGAATAAATACGCTTTGAGCAGACGTCACCAGTGTTTTCTACTTTGATAATATCTGTGCCCATAAGGAATAACTATTAAAGTCGAGTTAGGATAAAGAAAAAAACATTAAACACGGAAAAAGAGGATTGTGGACCATTGGATTTCAATTTATCTACTTATAAATTGTTCAGCGTCAATATAAGTTAAACTATTCGCTCGCGAAAAGTTCAACATCTTTAGTCTTGGGACCAGATTTCACAAAATTTCTTACTTCTATTCTAATTTTAAGCCCGTGGTTCATCAGCGCTGGTTTTGCTGAATTAACATTTCCCACAGGAAAACCAGTCGCTGGTCTATAGGTTTGGCTACCTTTGGGTTGCGCGTGTGGGCTCTGGTTTTCCTGTCGGTATGTTAGCAGCACAAGGTCTTGCATAAGCTTATACAAATACTTAAACTGTCTTGTAGTGCATCTTTTAATCCAACAAAATTGAGCTGGAAAATTGAATTTTTAAATTTACTCAAATTATTCAAACTCTGGCGTTCCTTATTGCCACGGATATGTCTTGGGCAAAAATCAAATTAAAGAATAATTTTAAACATTCAAAAGTATTAAGTTTTTAAAGCAACACATTAAGTATTCCGGAAACAAACAAAACATACAAAACAAAACAATTTGAGTGGAATTTAACCAAAGGCATATGCGGATGAAGAATCGTACGCCAAAGCGTCGAAAAGTTCCTTAAGCCTTCTCAAAGAAGTCCCAATCCCCCGTATAAGTAAATTTAGTGAAACTTTTATGGGTATTCAATTCAATCAGCTTTTCTGAAAAAAAAAAAAACCTAAAACGTAAGCTAAATGAAATTAACTTACAATCAGGTGCATTTCTCTTGTTTGGAAAGTAAAAAATTTCATGTCGGTTTTTAGTGAGTTTTTGCTCTGAAGAGTTAAAATGTACATAACAGAAATATTGCCAAGTTTTTCCTAAGTTTTAGCTGCTTCATTAACATTTATTCAATCGACTACTCAAGTTCATATAACGTATGGTAGTATGTAAATTGTACGTAAAGTATATTTTATACATATGAATATAGAAAGCCATACCATTCATCCGCCGAATAGACAACAACTTTGCAATAAACTAAGTCAGATTACTCTACTACTGAGATTTTGCTCTACCCGAGCTCGTGTCAATGCATATCAATTTCCACAGCACTCTCTTCTCCAAAGTTTTGTCAATATTTCAGCAACATTACAACTTACAAGTCAATGTCACTAAGTAACTCTTAGTAAGGATTCGTTAGCCGACAACATCTTGGGAAACTGCGCAGCTGTTGCGATTGAACGCACACCAAGCACAATTATAGTGACACAAAGAAGAGAGCAGTGGCAAAAAAAAAACACAAAGCATGAAAGCAAAACGAAAAAATAAAATAAACTACGAAGAAAAACAAAGTGATACGAATCACAGATAGCACACTCCATAAACGAAGAGGCGAGCGGACGCATTGAGTTCGCTTCATTGAGTGCAGAGCAAATATTTTCATACACTTTTGTGGTTTGACTGCAACCGACCGACCACCCTTCACATTCACCGACTTATCGACTATCTGACTGCCTGCCTGTTGGTCTAATAGAGGCGCGTATGTTCGTTTATTTGACATGGCCACACCCGCAGTGTATAACTTTATTTTTGCCTGCTACATTCGCTACCTCTGCACTGCACGCCAGGCACTCTTCCTCCTGCATTTGGTCTGACATTTATTCCTTTCAACAATTTTACTGATGCTACCGCTTTCTTGCTTTCTTTCTTTCTTGCTTTCCACACCCTCGCACTGTCGCCACTTTACAGCCCACTTTTTTATACAACCATCAGCTTGTCGGCTGCCTACACCCAACTCTTGATGTTTGGCAGACACAATTTTTATACTCAGCTTCGTAGGGACACGGGCGAGTGTAAATGTTTAAGTTGGCTTCCGCAAAATAAAAGTCAAATAGAAGAAGTTTCCTGTCATTCTTCAGTTCGGCGATACCAAGCTGCCAAGCTGCCGCGGCTTCAAACTCAGACCCTTCAATGCTCCACTTTACTTTGTTACCCCATCCGCTTAGTTCATCCTATTCAAATGTGTATGCTTTCCAATTTTCTTTGGCCCAAGTAGTAGTATGTGTAGTATTTTGAAATATCTGCACGTGTTAGTGTGCGTGTGTTGGTTTTCTAAGTGGGCTTTCATCGAAAGGCTGTAGCTAAAGCTTTACTTCACTGTACGCCACTACGGAGGGGTCAATCGACACAAAAAGTTACGCACACAGCCGTCCCAGGCACGAGTTGTTTTGCCTTTTGCGGGTTCTAATTTTTCACATATGTAGGTGCTTGCGGTTCTTTGTAGGATTTTAAATTTCTGACTTTCGGCAAACTACTGCGAACAGAATTCACAAAGCCCTTTATCAAACTACCGTTGCCAATGTTTGTGGAACACTTTCTGCGTTATCTCCTTCCTTCCCGTTGCTTGCCATAAAACCGCTATTCACTGAATACCTGCACCTACAATTTCCTTCTCAATCTCATCTCTTTGTGTGGTTTTGTTCCACGAAGCTGTATCCATCTTGTGTGTGTGTGTGTGTTGGTCTATTTTCTGTGGATAGAGTTAAAATATATTTTTTTTTTTATTTTCAAGTTGCACTGACCAAGCAAATCTTCTAAGCATTTTCTATTTACCAAATTTTTATTTCGATTCAAATGATGAAGTATTTTCTGCTGAATATTCAAGCACCATTTGAGATGGTTTGGAGCTTAGCAAATGTTTTATTAAAATATCCTATAAGTCCGAAGCTGACTTTGCGCATTTTTGCTTTTATGTTAAACTTGAAAATTGCTGGCATGCAATGAGAAAGATATCAAGCTGTGTTTCGCCGATCATAGTAGAACCGTTAATGGAAGACATGGGCACTTCCACACAACGATGTACTCTTTATGATCAATTTACCGAAAAGCAAATCTCATATAAATATAGGGAAAATTATTCGAATGTATGAGCCGAATAAGCGAGAAATATGACACACAGTTGTTAAAGTCGTACAGAAAATCGTTGTACTCGTAAAGGCGATTATCTGGTTGCTGAAAACTGTAGCAAATTTTGTTGTTGTAATGCCAGCAACCGACAAAATTTAAAACGTTCACGTAACAGAAACTGAAAGCTGATAACCTCTCACTGCAAATGTGTAATAATCCCAGTTGAATGAATTTTTGTACCATGATTTTGCCGCAACTTCCTTTGAGTTGTTCTTTTGTACGCAAAGCAGAAGCAAAAGTTATGTTACCTTTTTAAAAGGTCACGTTCACTCTCACCCAACACCACAGATTTACCTAAGGCTTTGTTAGGATTAATGCATGGGACCACCAAGGGTGGCAGGTCTTGAATATGATGCCAATTTTTACCTAACACCCGTCACTGGGTACTTCAACAAATGTGTAGAAACCAAACTAAAATAATAAAGTAGTATCGGTGATAGGCACCAAGCATCTCGTGATAAATACACGTGAGTTTAATCAACTAAAAACCGAATATATCAACGAAATTATTGCTTCAAAATAAATTTATCAATTACAAGAAAAATCGAATATTTCTACCGTAGTCCTGAAAGCCAAGTGATTGCATCCGGAAGCAGTTCCTTCAAAACAAATAATCGAAGTATCCAAGGTTCAATTAATAACGACTGAAAATAAAACTACACTTCAGTTTTTGTTCACTTCGGGTACATGTGCTATCTGCGGGTTAATTGAAGGAAATAACGTCGGTTCACGTACGAGCCATGATGCAAGGCTGACTTCCATTGTCACGTTTTGATCGCCATTTTAACTACCTGAGAATTAATTAAACAGAATTTGTTTTATTGTTATTCCCAAATGCAAATCGTCTATGCAAAAGGTCTTCGAATTCCTGGTTATTTCGCATTTTCGATTGTGACTTGTTCACTTTGAGAATGCAAAGATGTCAATAACCAAGGCCAAAATTATTATAATGTTTTTCAGAAATAAACAATATTTTGGATGTAAACCGTTAGCTGGATACATCACATCAATCAATCACAACAAAATTCGAAAGTCAGGCAATAATTAAAAAAAAAATGCATAACGAGTTATTACTATTTTAAAAAAAATCTTATTTTTCTTATATGTGCCAAAATTTACATATAACACGTACTCATTAAAATATAAAAAATTCAGAAAGGTCAGCAAAAATATTTTATTTCTTAAACTTCCCTGTTTGAATTGTTGCTACTATTATTTTAAAGGGTTTTGCAAAAATATTTTGCCTTATATACTTCATTAGTGAACCCACCATTTTGTAAATAATGCCCAATATATAATTGAAAAATACCCTCTTCTACAAATATCCGATGGGGCAAGGCTTTGTTGAATGTTTACATCTGAGCAAATGAAAATAATCTGTTTTTTAAATAAAAAAACATTCGAAATTGAACTACCTTCTTTCTTGTATTATGGTACGAACTATCAATTATGGATATTGCCAATACTTGTCACATTGAATGCACTGTGATGTCAGTGTTACCTTAGCAAAGCTACCGCAATTCGATTATTCTCTCATTACTCTTGTGAAACTAATAGTGTTGGTAAAAGTAAAATTAGTTACAAATATAAAGCGTGATATTACTGAAAGAAACTTTATGGGAGCCAAGGCCTCAAGCACTTGATTTTTCAACTCATAGAGAACTGCAAATGTGTTTAGATGGTTCTTTTTGCCTTTGGTTGGTGCTCATTTAACAGAAATTCAAAAGCTGTCACTCTTCTGGTAACAGCAAAATTAAAATAATGGCGTTATCCATGCCAAGAATTTTCGTATATTTTCCCAACACCGTATTGTGTGTATATAAATTTAAGTTTGATTAGAAAAAATATGAAATCCTGAAAAATTGTACGCATACATTATAGTAAACAAAATTATAGGTATAAATTGTATTAAAGAAATTTGATAAAATACTTTTGTTTCGCAGCTATTTTATCTCACTTCTTGAACTTACCACAACTTTTTTATCTGCATTTAATTTCTTATCAACAGAACCGCAACGCTGACTCCTCGCAGTATGTAGTGGTGAACTGTTGTTGTTGTTGTTGTTGTTGTTGTTGTTTTGACCTAACTGCTTTGTTGGCACCAGCATTTTTTCTCCGCCTATCGCTCTCCATCTCCATTGGCTTGTAGCAAACACTCCATTGGCATAATGAAGCAGCACTTGAGTACAAAGTGAGATATTAGCATAATCCTCAATCACGAACAAAAATAATGATAACAATGGAAAAAGCGCCATTTCCGAAACAGAGCCACAGTGTTCTTTGCGCTCCTGATACTCAGACGGGGGGCGGTTGTTCATTAAGGCCGACAAACATGAACAGCAAATAACTCGTAATATGCTGCACGTCAACTTTTCTCAAGGCACATTTTCCACATTTTCGAATACATTTATACACACACACATATACATAAATGATAACCCAGTAAGCATAGATACATTTTTATTCTCACATTATATAACTAGAGAAACACTACCTTTGAGAACTGCATTATAATTCAACCGGCAAAGAAAAAAACCGAAATTAGCTCAGAAAAACAACATTTTCATATTTACAATAAAAACTTTGTTGGAATTCGATTCGCGAACTATGCCCCATTTTTGTTGAGAGCGGTATGTTAATCGCCTGCTTCTCAAATTGTTCTCTCACAACCAACCGATTTTAATCAGCAATAATGATAGTTTTCTAATCGTCTGCTAATCCATAAGTACATAACTAAACCCATAGTTTGTTGGGTTACTCCATGTATGTATGTGTGCGTGTGCTTGTGGTACTGTCCCTTATCAAGTGGGTCCTGTTTGGCGGTGGACAGCTTGTTAGCTGTCAAAGCGTGTTTTTAACTACTGAAATAGGGGGCGCTGCTTTTCTTCAAGTTTCCTTTCATTTCGAGCTGATTGTGGAATTCGACTGGAGATGTATGGGAAGTGCTGACTACAATTGAAGAAGAAAAAAACACAACGCCCATTGACCTCACAAAGAGAATGGCCAAAGGAGCAAAATAAAACATTGCGAAAAAAATACCGCATTGTACTAAAAAGCATAATAATGAGTTCGATATTGCCTCATTTTGCAACATAATCACTCACGTTTTTCGCCATTAAACCCAAGCCATGCCTTTTGACGATTTGACCGACCAGCACTTAACCCCTCAAGCGATTGCAGTTAAAGCGTACAGTGTGGCAAATAACGTAAATTACCAGCAAATTATCTTACCGAAGATTGTAAAAACAATTCAAATCAAATGCGAACTTTGCAAACACATCTTATGTGGCTCTATTTCCAAAATATTAGTACCATTTTTATTATCAAGATTAGAATGGTATATTAAAACTTATCGTTCACCGTAGAAAGATTACTCAAAATTTAAATAAATTATAATTGTTCTTCTCTATTTTCCTTTGGTTTCTAAAAGGTTAGCAGTCGCTAAGTGATGGGTTTTGCTGGATTTTAAAAATATTCTAACGCTTTTATTTGTAAAGTCTAACACTTTTTCAACAAAATCCTCATATTTTCCAAGAGCTTTAGATTTATAGTATATCAACACAAAAACTGGGGACAGATAGTAATTCCAAAATTAGTGAAGGTACAAATCAAAGCGGCTTTGAAGAACAAACCCTTTTTAAGGGCCAAATATAGTATATAAAGAGAAAATCGGGCATCAAATAAGAAAGTTATAGCAAATTGCGTCAACATCATTTTGGTTTAATAAAAAATGCTTTTATCGGGTCTTGCAATAGGAACGCTACAAAAGTTTTTTTAAATAAAACAAAAACGGTTTGGGATATGAATTAAATTCTTTACTCCTGTGAAAGTACATTCGATGCCATTATGTATGGAACTCGATTTCTTTTGCATGGGCAACACGGGTATGCTTGCAGAAGTTCAGACGCTGAACCCAATTTTCGACGGGTTTCAAGCATAAATCGGCCGATACTGCTGCAATTTCACGTTCGATATTCGTACGAAGTTCATCAATCGTCACTGGCTTGTTGGCATAGACCATAGACTTGATGTAGCCCCACAGGAATTAGTCTAACGGCGTCAAATCGCACGACCGATGCGGCCAATTGACTGGGTCATTTCGTGAGATAAAACGTTCACCAAACTTGGTTTTCAATAAATCGATTGTGACATTCGCTATGTGGCTTGTGGTGCCATCCTGTTGGAACCACATATTGTCCAAATCCATATCATCCAATTTGGGCCAAAAATATTCGGTTATCATTGAGCGGTAGCGATTCCCATTCACAGTAACGTGCCGATCTTGATCATCACGGAAGAAGTACGGTCCAATGACGCCGCCGCCCATAAACCGCACCAAGCCGTAATTTTTTCGGGATGCAATGTTGACTCATGGAGTACGTGTGGATTGCTGTCTGTCCAATAACGCATATTTTGTTTGCTTATTGACGAAGCCATTCAGCCAGAAATGACGACGACCATAAATTGGGCTCTTAAATTTGAAGCCATTGACTCCGAATTTCGGTAGTAAATTTTAATAATTTCGACTCGTTGTTGGATCCTATATCTTTCCATGATGAAAAGGCAAACCTTACTGAAGAGAAATGTCCAAAGAGCGGGGAAAAGTATGGCGTCGTTTGCTGTCACTATCGGTCTACTTTTTTAGCGTCCCTATTGCAAGACCCTTTATTTCAAATTCCGATAGTTCCAAATACTACCTACAGATTTATCATTGATATGTTTCAAGGAAACATTACCAATTTTGAATTCGCGCCAACATATTATATTACTATCGAAATAACAAGAGAACGTTTAATGAATCCTTTGGTATGCTGATCCCAAGTTCAATAAAACGATAGTGCGGTTTTGAAAATATTGCCACCAATCCAAATGGAATTTTCATAAAAAACGAAATAGAATTACTATGTTTATACTTCACCCATTTATTCAATTATTAGGGGTTAGATCCATAAGCAGTTTTCTGGCTCAAGCACCACAAATCGTCTCCTTTACGAACAAACCGAGTTGCGTCTTTGCAAATTTTGTTATGTGTTGTGTAAAAAGCGCAAAAATTTAGTGAAAGAGAAAGCTTTGATGAAATAAACTTGGTTGGCAATTAAGAATAAACGGTTAGAGTTTAGATATTTTTTGGTTGCTTTTAAACTTGCAACGACCAAAAAAATTCTTAAGCTTCCCAATAGGAAATTAAATATTGGTCCTAAGAAAAATATGAAAAGTATGGTTGGCGGAAACTGTCTTTTCACTGTCACTCATTTTAAATTGAAAATAATTCAATAATTGATTAAATTTGTTAATATTGAATTTTTATTAAAATTCATTAATATATTACAATAATCTTTGCCAATTTTCGTACAAATTGAAAATATTCTTTCTCCCTTTACCGCCCTTCTAAAATGCACCGTTTTCCAAAGGAGTGTTAAGACTCTCTTGTCATTATTGATTTTACATTTATTAATTTAGTAACTTATGGGCACAACAAACTACTTGAAATGAAACAACTACGATGAAAATATCTGTTATGTATGTCATCGTATTCTGCAAGTAATATTGCATGCCATGTAAAATCCCCATAAAAGTTATGGAGAAAAAAGTTTTGGGTTTCCTATACAACCCAAATGTATCGAATGAAGGTTTTTCTACTTACGAGGGGTTATTGTTTGTGATCACAGATAATATATGGTAAAATCGCTAAAAGGCAGCCTGAATATTTGTATAGTTTGGTAGTCCAATAAAAATGTTCTCCAAAACTGCAACTCCCAAACACTTTTTTACTTCAGCTTTAAGCCATAATCAATTTGTACATTTTCGTTTGCTTATCTTTTGATTAACTTCCATTTGAACCGGTCTAAAATTATAATTTTATAACGGGAAGAAATTTCAAATGTACGAACTTCAAGCAAAATGCTGGTATTATAAAGAAAAAATAAGACTTAGATAAAATTTTATGCGGGAGAGTTAATGTAAAAAAGTGTGTAGCAAAAAATTTTACTTCTGTGGAAATAGTGCACATTTTTAATAAAAATTTTCAATTACATAAACAAAAATCCAACTTTGCTGAACCTAAATAGAAAGTCAAAATGTAGGCAAGACGTACAATTTTGGCAAAATAGAAAAAGCAATCAGCTGAGGGTAGTACCAACTTATGGATTTCACAATCGACACCAACTGATATGAATTCATCTTAATTAGCATGTGAAGAAATTTCATAAAAATGTACTGGTATTAATATTCAACGAACTAATTTTTATTAATAGTTTTGTATATATTTGCAATATCAAGTCAGCTATATATTTGTGCCTGCTAAAAACGACTTCTCACAAAAATTATCTGCCAGTCGGAGTCGGCAATTTTTAGTATCTTCATTTCTAGTACAACATTACGCTCACCAGAAAAACTTGGCCAAACAATGAGTTGTATGATAGAAGCGACATCGATTAATTAATACCCGAAAAATAATTTCCGAAACGCTTACATAATATATTCATTTGAGTGACTACATTTATAATACTAAAACTAATGCATTTCTTGAGTGTTATTTTTGGCTCAGAAAATAAAACTTAATTTGTATGGAAAGCCCCTACAAAAATATAACTCAAGAAATAACGATTATTTTCTAAGCAAAAAATAAAGCGGTTTAAAAGTAATTTTTTTTTATAGTTATTTGAAAATTATTTCCGTCAAGGTCCCTGATAAATATCAAACAAAAATACCATAAAGTTTAATTTTAACAGTCTGTCCCCACTGTAGTTCACCGCTGTCCGACATTTCCTCCATAGAAATGTCATCAGCATATTATTATCAAAAGCTCTGTGCTTTCCTAAATGTCAGCTTCTTACCAGTTTCCGCTATTGCTATCACCCTCTTCGCCAGCCATAATCGCCATCCAACAACAATACATTAACAACAAAACATTCGTACGGTAAGCGTGTGCCGATTGAGTACTGGACAAAACGTTGGCGCCATTGTTTCGGGTGTTCGAAATTACTTGGCAGACCATCAATATTCGCTCGACAGGGACATGAGTTTATTGCTTCTATGTGATGTGCGTTCCTAATAAGCGAATGGAAACTACTCTATTGCTACACAACATAACCGACATAACCGAGACCGAAAGCATTTGGCGGCGCCAGGGAGTTCGAATGCAGCGCACCGAAAAACGTGTCCATTGACAGCGAACTTAATAGATAAATCTGGGCGGCGTCATTAAAAGTGTCAGAAGTGAGCGGTGAAAGATTGTGATGTTGGCCAGGGATGAGGCATTGAGCCTGTGGAGGCGCCAATCTGCACGAAATCAGTGATGAAAAATTTCCTAAACGAGCCACGTAGCAAGAAAGAATATTATGGAATATTAACTCGTAGTAATAAAATCTTATTTTTCTTTTGCATTTGTGTATCACTTTGTTCTTTTTATTATTTCTTTTTTATTTCTTTCGCAGACTTGCTGTCGTTATTAACGTCCGTGTCAAAGTGAGGACTTGTGAAAAAAGTGAAACTGTAAATAAATATTTGAGGTAATTAATATCACGCATACGCCTGGGAGAGACAATCATGCCGCAGTTGTCGGTTTATCCTTCAACCCTCGCTGTGAGTGCAGTGGGATGTGGGCGGATTAATGAATGGGATAGTAGCGCCCACTTTTTTAGCACTATTTTTCGATAAGTCCTAATTTTTTGTTACAATTATCTCGAAACTAATGTACACAATTTCAACGCACCCATAAAAATACATATTTACTCTGTATATGACAGACTCAAAATAATTAACATACGTACACACAAATTTATGTATGAAATGTGTGACACTAAATAATTTTCGAATTTTCGGTACAAAAGCACCACCTGAACAAAACGCCCAAATACATATATGCAATTATGTAAATATCTATGTTTGAATGGATGTATGTATGTACATTTGTGTTTCTTAAAGCAATTAATTTTAATTGATAAATGGGCTTACAGAGCGTATACGCAATATTCACAAGAACAACAGGAAACTGAATTGTATGAAACAATGTCGCCAATTTTGTTGTAAATAAATCGTCCAATTTCCAAAATTTCGCGCTCAAATATTTTCTTTATTTTCTCTATTTACACATTTTCTGAATAATATACAGTTTTATGGAAGAAGAATGTAGTTTTTGACCGATTTCAAAAATTTTGAGGACGTAGCTTTATGCGTAGCCGAATTTGGTGCAGATCGTTGCAGTGGTTTTTTAGATATATATACCTGAATGTAAGATATACCAAAGCTTTGTTCCATGGTAATCAGATAACAATTATAATTGAAATATTTTACAATAGGTGGTATTCCTCGTTTTGATATTTCAGTTCGAAATCTATTCAGTCTTCTTTCATTTGATTGCAAATTTGTTTATTTTGGGTAAGCGGTTTATTTATTAGTAGTGAGACACTAAACATATAAAAGTCCTGTTATTCCGCAATGTAAAAAATCTTGAATTTCATAAAATACATTAAATCAGCTCTATCTTATATACCTTGTTTAAATCTTTTCAAAATTGTCTGCAGAACTATGTTTTCTTCGGATGTTGTCATATAACTACAAAATTCGTTCAAGGCAGAGTATAACTGACTTTTATCTGTTGTCATATTTCACGATAGTAATTTATTTCAGTTAAATACTCATTGCAATGACAGAAATAAAATATATTTAGATGGACGTATCCAGACAGCGGCAATTGTCCACCCTCTCTTCACTTCGTAAAACTCCAAGCAAATTGGAAATTGAAAAAAAAAACTCAATAGTTAAAAAACACAAAAATGGCATAATGGCATATGAAATAAATAAACCAAAAAGCACTGGATGCAAAGCATCCGTCTCTTTGACGAAGTGGTTGGTTCATAGAATCAACGAATGGCAGAATTATTCATCCCGAAAAATATTCCAAGATATATTTCACAAGCAAGTAGTTTTATGTTTTTATCTAGATAACCTTGCGGCACATTTCGACTCTGGAGTGGTCCTTGGTCCTTTTAACAACGAACCTCGCATTCTTTTTCTTTTAAATAAATTTGAAGCTTGATTTCTAAAAGTGAAACTATGCTTGGTTCCCCCATTACTCTGGTTTCTTCAACATCAATATTGGGTATATTAATTTCACATTGACCTGTTGTAGAAGCTCTTGAAATATACAGTATTAATTTTAAAATGTTTCTTGTGAAACCTCGATATCAGATATATCCGAATATCCAAAGTTAAAACCATGCGTGCCAAACTTTGCTGTCAACTCCATAAAGAGATAGAGAGTAAAATACTAGAGTAGTAGTAGTGGTTCTAGTAGCAGTAGTAGTAGTAGTAGTAGTAGTTGTAGTCCCGAACTACTCTTTAACTGTTACCGATGTCGAAGTACCAAACTATTCCCTGATTGGTCTTGAAAAAGGTCTCGAAATAGTTCCAAAAGGTTGCCAAAAGATGTTTTCTTAAAAACAAATAACTTTATCTTAGTAGGGCTAAAAGTTTTTTCCCCGCTGGGATGCTGCTCCAAACAAATGTGTGCTGTTATTCGCAACCGAAAACAGTCAAAAAATAATACAAATAACAACAGTTGCAGGCATTCACTACTATTTATAATTTCATAGTGTTGGCTTGCCTGTCAGTGGCGACTTATGTGAGTATGTTGTTATAAAAACATTACCGACTTTATTTTGCAATGTCATGCCAGCAAAAATGTGGAAGCTCACCACATTACGAGTACAAGTCTCTGTATTTTCATGTTTAGAAATGTTGTCAAAATAAGGGCGACATAATTAATTTCCATAAAATACACATATGCATGCAAATGTTGAGGAGCACAAACAGCAACAACAAGAACAACAACAATTTGTATGCATACGTAGTGAGGGGGAGTAAGCACACACACACAGCACGGGTGTTCAAAATACAAAATAAGAGTATGAGCCAATGACAACAGAAAACCAGGAACAGAACAAGAACAAAATAGTTGGGAAAAAACTACTCGGATAAACATGAATTTTTGATGGTTTCTTCTCGGTCGAGATGTAAAGTATAACTGAGCAAGGTGTGTGCACAACTTGGAGAGCGTGAATTAAGTGATTCGAAGGAAATTGCACCTAAATTGTATTTATAAATATATTTACACAATACATACACACATATGTAAATGCACATAAGAGAGGGAATAAAATATTCATTAAACTTAATAAGTCATTGTCAGCGAGCTATGAATAATGAGATCCTGCGTGAAAAATGGAGACATCATAAGACCCTGACATCCACAAGATAGAACAAATACTTGTGCTCCGTCGCATATTTAGCGGCATTTTAAATGACTTTTATATTTACTTGCATTTCTAGACAGAGGCCTGATGAACAAAAATAATAACAATTTGATTTAACCAAAGAAAAGCGAATTGTTGCTGCCAGTTAACAGAACAAAGTTTTTACTTAGCCAGTTTGATTATATTGACCATTAAAAAAATTATTCCAATCTGCCATTCAAGTCTTTTACTTAAAACCAGGGTTCCTCATTTAAACAACGTCGACACAACCTTGCCTTCTCGTATCGGTACTTTTTGCAATGCAGGTATTCCGAATGAACTAGGTTCCATTTTTATGCCTCTGAAAACCCTTAACTCTGAATAGTAAGACTTTATATTAGTGGAACTTAAAAAATCAAAATGAATTTTGAACTCAGGCTTATTTTTTATAAAGATCTGTGGTGAACTTTGTAATAGCAGCTATACAGGTTTCTTCTGCATTTAAATTTTGCCTTTGACTAATCGGAATAAAAAGTAATTAGCAAATTGATCCCAAATACATACGTCGTTTCCAAACCTTTTATATTTGAATACTCATATTATTGGAAAGATTTATGAGAAATTTTTGTTCTAACGTTTTTCAGTTAGCTTGATAAATCAGTATAAAAAAAAACTAACTTATATAAACACAGGGAACTACTTAGATAAATACAAGGAACGCGATCAGCATAAAACCAACCTATTCTTGATTCCACTTCCACTGTTCTTGATTCCACTTTTCAAAAAATGTTTGCGAATGCACGAATGATATTTTACTCGTATATGGAAGAAAAAACGCAACGCAGTCAGGAAAAAAAATTTCAAATATCAACAGACATTTTTAGCCACGTGAAACTTCCACTTTATTATACTGAAGTTAAATGGAGAGTTTTATAGCATACCACAAAAATAACTTAAAGCCCATTATTTTATCGTAAATTTCGTCAAATTTGTTAAATTTTCTTAAAATGATTACAAATACAGCATATTTTTATGAAATAAACTTAAAGATTAAAAAATTTAAAATCCCTAGAATTGCATAATTTTATTTGTTTGTGCTCAACAAACACCTTGTCGGCTATTCGCTCTGAACGAACACAATTTCTAAAGATCTAAAGGTTTCAGTTTATAGAGGATTTGCATTAATTGTGAAATGGAAAAAAAATAGTATAAAACAAGAGGCTTGTAGAGGCTACTAATATCCTCTTTTAAAACAAATTCACTTTTTCAGATCCTTATAAAATTTTGATAAGTGCATAGACTCAATGGACCCTGGGCACATCGCGACGTAAATTACTTATTTTCGTGCAAATTAGTTCGCATATACCAAGTGCATTTAAACTCGTCATTCCTAATTTATCATGGCAGCTTCGTAGCCACAGAGTTTCTTAGTTCTTTGATAAAAGGAACCAATGTTAGAGATTTTATACATTCTTAATATATTTAAATTAAAGAAAACTTCTAAAAGCGGTAAAAGTCACGGAACGGCTGAGTGAAATGCTAAAATTTCATTACTTCTGTTAGAACACATTTTTCGCTTATTATCGATAAAATTTTGAGCCGACATTGATTTGTTCGTGATTTGATTCTTGATTTTTGATCAAAATATCTCTATCATCTTAATTTATTGACAGACTTTACTAGGCGAAATTACTTACTTTCATCGTAAATTGCTCATAAATTAAGAATGAGCCATAAATTACGACAGAGTCCTTGGGGGTTTCTGAGTTTTGTATTATCCGATAAACTTCAATACTTCAAGGTGTGGGTTGAAATTCGATAAATCGATACAATATGAATACCTCACGAAACTGAGCGGAATATAAATATTTTTTATTGAATGCAGGATTTGGAAAACAAACTTCCACAAATTAGCAGCATTACTCGCACACCAAATTCATACGGGGTGGTAACATAAAACGCACTAGTAGAAAGTGTCATGATAAAAAAGAATAGAGTAATGGAAGCCATTAATTTTCGTGTTCAGAATGTCACTGTCAAAGGAAAAATACTCATGTAATGGAAGAAATAGAAATCAACTCTTTTATTAACACCACCTTGTATCTATGAATTCGCCTCGCCATGGTTGTTTGGGTTTAAACTCATATATGTTTTAGCAAATGTCAGACAATTATGAAACGGTGGTTAGGCTCGTGAAAATGTAAGCCTACTAGAAATATCTTCACACAGCTTGAATAAATTTCACTTGGCCAAATTTCGGGCGGCGAACATATGTACATATGTAAATACTCTCGCTTCCCACCCCTGGCAAGGCAAGCCAAGGAAATGGCTTATTCAATCTCACCGAGCAGCAAACAAATAACCAAAATAAAACTAGCAAATTTCCAGTTAGATTTGGTTCGTCTACAAAAATGTATACATCCTGTAGGTAAATATTCCGGTCGAAATACATACCTTATACAAACAGATGTACGTATGTATGTATATATATGTATGTATATATATATAATGACCGCAACGAAACGCTTGACAGCAACAAGATGCGGTGAAGAATAGTCGACACAGGAAAGCAAGCGACAAGCGAACGAACGACGATAGCACTTAGCAGCCTCAACTTTTATGGAACAAAATACAAATTTTCGGTACAAGATGTGATTTGTCATAAAAGTTGCGGTGGATATTTTTCTACACATACATACATTTGTACATGGGTATGTATTTGGATATCGCGTATATTGTTTGCTAGGTATTTTGGCCAATGCCTAATTTTCATTAGGTAAAATTTTTGATGACGAAATTTAAAAAGGAAATGTCAACAAGTTTATATTTATGCCTTTGCATCGGCGTCAAATCGAAATAAGAACCAGATATAGGGCTTTCCTGGAATTTGTGGGGAGCATCTTGACTCTATCTCACAAGTAAAGCAAGATATCGATGAATGATTTGTGGAAAGAGTTGATAAAAAATATTATTCGTTGTATTTTCATTTACTCTGAATATTTTAGCTGCACAATGAGCTATGAATCTTGAAGATCCTTTCAGTTTTGGCAGAATATATTTTTCTTTTTTTCTAAATATTTGTTTCAGGCCCTCTGTAGACGCTGTAGGCTCTACGTTTTTAACGGAAGATCGTCATGTAACAAGTATTGAGATTGAGCCGACTCTCTACATGACATGAACATTTGGCTGTCGGGCAGCTACATAGCTAGAAACCACAACCAAATGAGTTGTATGGGTCTCTAAAAATGAAGCACTTCGGAATAAATTGTCGCTTATTTCTTCGCAAGAATGTTTCAGCTGACTGCAGTGTCGTTAGAGAAAAAGTTAAGGTCCTGACCCAATGTAGGCCTGCTTTGATCCCCTTTCTAGCCTTGATTTGCTTTACTTTACTTTGATGGCCAAGCTTTAAATCGTGTAAATGGAAGCGACGACGAAGGAACGAAATTTGGAAAGATTTTTATTATTTTGGCGGAATAAGACTTAAAGCACTTATTTGCTGAAATCAAATGACAGCCTTCCTTCCAGCGCTTGAGGCGCTTCAAAGTTTCGAATAGCACAAAACTCTATTTGACACCGCTTTATTGGCTTTGATAAGATGGGATGCGTTCATTGCTTCAATTGTTATTATTATTGACGAATCGTACAAAAAATTTCAAATTTTATATAACTAGTTTTATAAATGCCAAAATTGTTCAAAATATATGCAAAAAAGGAAACCCTATATATATTTGTTCTCAGTAATTTTACGGCAGCTCACAATTATGCATTTTAATTTTTATTCCGTGGAATTAATAAAAAAAAAATTTCAACATTTCGTTTCTTAATTTTTTTCTTATATGAATAGATGGAAACTAACATATTTTGAGTTTGCAGACTCACAGCATTTGCAGTTGCATTGATATTAAGTAGTCCATTTTTTCCGGCGGAAGCCTCCCTAGAAGGGTCAGCGCATCACAAAGAGACTCCTAGTAGTGCATCTTGCGAAATGCGCTGGTTTTGGCTGGGATATTTTCCTCTACCCAATATATTAATAGGTGGTGTCGCTTATAGAAAGTTTTTTATTGATTTCCTCTCAAGACTGCGATCGTTGTACTCAATAGAATAGTTACAAAATATATATTCATTTATACATACATACATACATACGCATTTGGATGCTATATCAGTGAGGCTATCATCTACTTATCTTCATGCGGACTTGTTTACATCTTCATTCACATCTTCCCATTGATTTTCTTGCTTCTGCTTCCCTAGCTCACGCTCTATTTCCGCCTCTCTCCTGGGTTTCAACTCCTCCACCCGTCGCTTTAGCTGCCTTTCGAGCTCTTCCATTAAAGAATCCTCATCCTTGATAGCAACTTCTGTTTCTTCCATCAAATTGTGGCTGTCGGCATTTCTTTCACGCTCTCCAGGTTTTTCAAAATCAGTGACGACATCCGCCAACTTCTCCGACATCATATTGCTCACACAGGTTCTATATTCATCCATCACGGCAAAACATTTAGACATTTGTTGGACATTTTCATCCAAGCATTGCTTAATGCGTATAGATAGTTGGGCGCACGGATTGTGCGTCAAACTCCGCAACACTTTATGAGAGGCACGACAAACGTTTTCGAATTGTTCTTCCATTTGTTCGGGTGTGCTGTGGAAAATTCGGAAAGAAGTGTTTGCACTTAAATTTGCCTTCACTTTTATATTCGCATTTGGCAGCCGCTTGACTTACAGCTTTTGTATATCTTGTACGGCCGTCAGCACTGTAGCCTTCTTCGACGTAGTTGTCCCATACAGCTTGGACTCATTCTTCTTGCTCGGCCACACTTTGCTATACAAGTTTCCCATCTTTATGAAGCTGTATACGATTTATGCAAACTGCCCGGGTTCAAACGCTTTATTTACTTACGTCAACGTTAATTTTGCCCGTACTTTGTATTATCCCCTGCACACCTTGGCTTATTGTGGAAGATCCCTTTGCACCGATAAACGGGCGACGCTGGAACTGCGGTAGTTGTCTTCCTCCCTGATATTTAGTAAATTTAGAAATCTAATGAAATTGTAATTGATTGGTAGAGAAATTTTGAATTTGTTTATTTTATTCTTGTTGAATTTAATTTTTCCTTGAAAAATGTGTGACTCCAAAGTGGCAACTCAGTGTGGCAAAGCCGCCTAACCCAAATGCCGAGGGCTGCATACCTTTGTTATGATTTGCCAACTAACTTTGTGGTCTGGGCAGGGGAGTGTTTGTTTAGAAAAGTGGCAGCGAATGTTTGTATTGGTGTGTCCCTCCCAGGCACTGGAGGCATGCGGGTGTGTTTTATTTACTATGTATGGCACATATTTGCTTTTGTGCGCCGACAAAAGTGTGTAAATATTTAATTTTGCCTATTTTCACCGTAATATCGTGCCAAATTTGAATATTGCCTAATTGCGTGCATTTCGGTAGTCGTCTTGGGCAAACAAACATGCCATCCGCGGTTGTGTCGCTTACCAGCATATGTAAAACTTATTTATGCACAGATCTATGTATGTAGTTGTGTGGGGTATGTACGCTGCTCACCCGTACCACCATATGATTTACTACGAGTATCTGTCATACCTCTATCTACAGCTACTGCATTTCCCACCGAGATATTTGCTCAAACTTTACTTCTCCAGTTGCTCATAAATTATATTTTTTTTTAAACAAAATCGTCCAAATGGCACATCGCACATTTCATTTTTCGAAACGCTGGCGCCGTCGCTCAGGCCGGATGTAACCAAAACGGAACTGCAAAAGTGTTGTCATCATTTGGAGCTTTTAAAATGATAATGCGTTTTCTGTTTTTCAAACGCAAAAATATAAAGTAAAACATCTCAATACCGGAGTGGTTGTGTGGACGTGGCAAAACGCCCGCTCCGTTATATAACTTTGGGTCATTAAATCCCATTCATATAAATTTCCAGTAAACGATTTATGCAACTCACCATACCTAGCAAAAAAACCAGTCGTAAAATCGTTAAAAAAAAGTTAAGTTTTTCTTTTTTAAAAGTTAAATTTGTTTTGATATCAAAACAGCTTTTTGTCCTTTCATTTTCCAACCCTAATATCGTTGAATCCGTTGTTCAACGTCATGCTGACATTTTATAATACGAGTTTAGAATGCCACCATCTCGCTCCAACTTAATTGCAGCCAGGGTTCGAGGAATAATTAAGACATGATTACAAGCAGAAACCGTTGGTATTTGTGTGGGACTTAGTTATAATGCATCATGAATAGTGTTTGTAATATATGTATGTATGGATGTGTGTATGTACATAGGTATCGAATGAAAGTACGAGGAAACTAACAAAAGTTCACATGACAGAAAAAAAGTTTGCAAAATTAAAAAAAAATATCAGAAGAATTTCTTTTACAGTTACGCAAAAAGCTATCCACCTTAGTACACGAAATCACAGGGCTGCTGACTTAGGAAACAATCAGTGCGGTATTTTCTTCGAATTTTAGCAACTGCGTTCGTTTGCTATACCAATGTTTTCTCAGAAATCGAGTAACTACTAAGTAGTGTCAGTTTTTGTTGAAGAAATTAAGACATTTTCATCCAAAAGCAAGCCACAAATATGCGCCAAGTTCTCATGCCAAAAATTAACATACAAATCGCTTGAATGTTCCATGCAACTGGGGATAGCTATTTCAGTTTGTCAGAGTCGTTCCCAGTACCGAAGTTTATCATATAAAAATTGTTGACGGAAGTTTTGTGTGTAATATGTGGGGTGATTCATTCATTATTTCACAATTTTTATTCAGTATTATTTGAAAATTCATCATGGAAAGGCCCACATGCCAATCATAACGTCTCCAAATTATTCAGCTGTATTACGAAAGTCTGCGTTTCAGGAGATCGTGCGCTAGCTACGATCCAAAACTTGACTACCGGTATATGCAGAGTCGCACTAACAAAAGTTGAATGGAAAGTTGACTGGACGCCAATTTCGTAGGAGACGATCAGTTGAAAGACTTTTAACGCAGGCAGCGTTTAAATAAAATAATTCAAATCATTGAAATTTGAAGGCGAATTGGTATAAGGTGGTGTTATCCAATAAGCTGACTGCTTGTTCTTCTTCCCCAATTCGTCTGGGTTGTTTTGTTTACACAACCAAAATACAGAAGCCATACTGGCCGAATTTAGATTAATGATAAAAATTCTGCTTGATCAAGGCAAATTCCTGTAGGGTAGCAAGTTGGACTGCCAGTTTTAAAAAAAGCCAATGAGAGCAATTCAAATATAATAAAAACAAAAATGAGGTGGAAAACCCCGTGATACAAAACATTATAAGGTAAAACCGTTCGCTCAATACGTCGATTTTTTTTTTGAGCTTTGCCAACATTATAAAGAGTTGCTATTGAGAGCGAAGCAAACGCCAAACAAAAAGTAAACTACAAAATAAACGATTGAAAATATTTAAGTTTGTTTTTGTTTCAGACGAAAAATGTAGTTGCATGTGTGAGAATGTGAGTTTGGCAATTTTTTTACATTGTTAGCAAACCTCAAAAATATTCGGCCTGGCTCTCAGCGGTTTCGCCTTATAAATATTTGTATCATGAAAAAAACAATAAAATCAGCTGTTCTAGTAACAGCACTTTATATGAGTTCGCTTTGCGATTGAATAAAGATTTCTTCAAAATGAGAAAAAAACCCACATAAAATTAAATTAATTTTTTTTGTTTCCAAAAGTAGTTAGCGCTATTTCATTCTCATTTTTCTTTCTTTTGATAACTTATTTTCCTCAATTTTTTAGCGTGCAATATCTCACTATGCTTGGATTTAATTGCGTTTGGTATGGCGTAGATTTTTTCTTTGCAGTCGTCGTATTTCTTGGTATTTTTTTTTTTGTCTTATACTGTTGGCTACACTTTTCTGTTTTTATAACTATTTTCGCAGTTTTGACAAGTTTGCGGGCGACCGACCAGATCAGAAGCCACTGAAAAATCACCGCAATCACAGCAGCTGAACGTAACACAGCGGCGAACAAGGCAAAAACGAGACGCCGCACAGCAGGAGCACTTCATATACTAAAACTTGGTTTAAATAGCAAAAATTCAGCGCATACGCTTGCTCGTCGAATATTTGTAAATGGCGGCAAATAGGATCAAAATCCGCTCACAATCATATAAAAATCTTGAGAAGCAGATAATTTATAAAATATATATTTAAGTTAATTCATTTCCGCATGGTAGGATGGTAGGAACGTTACGACGCTGTTTGGATCTGCTATCAGCTCGTCAACTCCATATATTTGGCATCTTTTTTCATCTTTGCTTTTCTTTCAACAATGTACTACTATTTGGAAAGTTTTCAACGATGCCTGTTATTGTTGGATTGTTGCTATGCCACACAAGCAATTAATCATCTTTGTGATTTTTCTCAAGTTTTTCTGTAATGTTGCTATGTTAGCTGATTTTTTAAGCTCACAACAGAAGTGCTTTAGCTAAAAAGGTAGGATATAAATTCAGAAAAAAAAAGAAAAGTTTTCTGAAACGTAAATGTACTAAAAATTTTGTTTCCAATAAATTAGGATTTTTCGTGCCTAATGAAAATTCTTAAGCAAGATATTTAAAGAATGTACTTAAAGGAAGCTGTGTAGCGTAAGAAGTGGTTGGGGGGGGGGGGCGGGGCACGTCTACGCATTTCAGCTCTGGCAGGGATCGACTGCTTTCTAACAGAAGATTGACAATTTTACTTGTGAGTGTGTGTGTGTGTTGTTTCGCATGCGATTGTTGCTGCTTTTGTTGTTATTTACGAGCCTTTTATTGCCATTGTTATGAACTCTGATGGCGTGGAACTCAGCTTCCCAGCAATAAATGGCGCGGCTGAATTCTTTTCGCTTTTCGTTTTCTGTGCTCTGTTTTTTTTTTTGTTTTGTTTATTATTTTCTCGCTCTCTGAATTTCATTGTATAAATGCTGCAACATATCTGAACGTACACATACATACAAGCAACACACATACATGTAAATGTATACTTTTTGCAAGCAAGCAATGCATATCAATTAAGTCAAAATGATGGGAGTGCCAACCATAAAATGTCCCATAAAAAAGCCAAAATTTGCATAGCATTCGGTGGAATTCGAACATTCCACGCTGTGAGAGTTTATAAAGTAACCCATAAAAAGAGTTTAAGCTAGCGATGTTTTGAGGTTAAGTTGAAAATTCGGGATAGGAGTAAGTATGCAACTCTTTTGAGTGAGAAACTTTTGTATACACGTCGGAACTGGCGAACTACTGCGACAGATTCGCCAAATTGCGATAAAAATGTTACCTGTAAGAATCACAAATTAATACAGTAGCTCAAATTAAAAATCGTACAGTGGTTTTTCTTGTAAATACTTACAATGTTTTTCTTCTAATTTTTTTGTTTACTAATTTTGTATGAAAATATGAATTATTATTTAATAAACACTCCAATTTGGACAAAATTCACAAAAACTGCAAATTTAAAAACAAAGCCATTTTTATTCACAATTTTTCAAAAGCTCTCGTCGGAGGAGTTTTGCAGCTCATTCAATTATTGTAAAAAAAAGTTTCAAGTATAAGCGAATAAAAAAATCCTGAAAATTCTTGTTGTTGTAACAGCATAAAACATTCCTCCTAAATCTATGGAGAATGTTGCTGAAGCGACAGTCCTTGTAAGGATATAAATTCGGGTCGTTCCGGTACGCAGACCCGACTGTCTTTGGTGATAGTACCACCGCTTTCCAAACAAAAATAAAATTTTACTCACACGTTATATGAGACAAAATGCGGAACACCATCAGCAAAAAAAAGTTATCAAAAATCAACATTAGTTTTCAAACTTTCACTTCTTGCACTGAAATTAAATTCGCTACGAAACTGCATACCAAAATGTTGTCTAGAAATTCTGACTTTAAACTTTTATTTGCAAATTTTTCTGAAATTGCAGAATTTTTGTGAATACCGTTCAATGTCTGAAATTTGCCCTTATTATCTAATAAAATATATCTTACTAAATTATTTGTTTTTTTAATTTGAAGGCAAAACTTGTGAATATTAAACAATAGGAATCACTGTACGATTTCCGCTTTAAGTTACTGTATTATAAAATAGAAACATTTTCTTTTATGTACAACGCTGCACAGTATCTATTTGAAATTTCACGTTTTTCTAATTTTTCTAATTTAACGGAATATTCTATAAAACGCAGGGAATTCGTTTTTAAACATTTCCTTTTACTTTTCGTTTTCATACCTATGTCGAGAAACATGGCTGGACACAATTTTTATATTAAAAAATCTTTCAAGCTTTTTGCAACCAAGGAATTTTTGATTTCCGTGTAGCGAAATATCGCCGGGTGTCTGAACCCAGAAATTTTGAAAATTTCCCAGCCATAAAAGTAAATACTATGACATTCTCATACAATTTACAAACAGAGAGATTTATTGAAAAGGCCTACCTGGAACTGTTTATTTAGAAGCATTCGTTAAAGTGCCGTCTTGTGTGAAAATCGGTGGGAAACAAAAGTGCGTACACGAAAATATTTGTTAAAGAGGGTTGCCACCTTTAAAGCAACTTGATTAGATTTAATTGATAACGTAACTGAAACTTTACCATACCGGTGTCAAATGAAAATGGTTAGAGTAAGTTTTATACGAGGAACATATTTGTAGAGGGTTGCCACCCGTATTAAAAATTCAACTTTAAAGTAATTCATAAGAAAAGTTAAGCATTACAATAGTAAATAAAGTAAACAGATAGGGGCTAAGTATCTTATCAATTTTTAGAGGTCACCAGCTGTTTGAAAATTAAATACAAACTTATTGTTAACTTACGTGAAATATTAACACTAAAGTGTTTTTGAAACCACTTCTCTTTTGCAAAATTGAATATCATTTTTTTAGTTAAACACAGCATAATTACTGTAATTGGTAGTTATGAAATGGGTGAAGATTTATATTTTAGATAAAAAACAATGAAGAGCAAAAATTGCAAATGTATTACAAGTTATTGCCTTTGCTGAAATTATTTATGTATTTCCATTTCTGTTACATTCGAATTCATAACGTTAAATCGAGTATCGTACAAGCGAAGCCGCTGCCAAAAGCTAATGCATATTAAATTATTTCCACATTGAACTGGCATGGTATGCTTTTTACGGTAATGTACACATTTTTGTTTTTTTTTTTGCTTCTGGGAAAGAGCTTAATTCATTCACAGGGGCAGTTTAATTAAATGAACATTCAGCTGATATTGGAGCGCCCACGAGCTTTGAGAGCAAAAAGTTATACTTTACCTTTTTTTTTTTGCTTTTACCCCTATTAAATTACTTGATTAAATGAATCCTAATGACGCATATCGAAATTTGTGTTTGTGATTTTTATTTTAAATGTGCAACTTGTTTGTGTATGCGTTTATAATTTGCCGCGGTCAAAAATAAAAGTTGGACCCCATGTTGCAGTTAAAAGAAGTTACGTACCATTTCTTTTTAGAAAGCGATACACTTCTTTTAATTATGACCCTTTCTTTCTGAGCGGTTTTTTTTGTATTTTTTGACCATTTTCTTAATTCGAGGAGTAAGGGTGCGGTTCACTAACTTGTTTTAACTTATTGGCATTGTTAGCTCATCTTAGCGAACTTTTTAACGATATTCGCTATCACAATGTTGCGCACTTTTTAAAACGCAAACCATGTCATCTTTGCGATTGGTTAGTTTCATTGGTTCATTGAAAACCAGAGGAAATTCCAAAATTCAGCTACAATGAAGAGTTGCAATATATAAAAGCAATTATAAATATTTGTAGCTTGAGATAAACTTATATTTTATTTCACTTTGATCAAATCTGATAAAAATGCGCTCAAATTAAAATTCGGCATCACATACCACTCTTTAGCACTTTGAATAAATGCAATAAGGAATGTGTTATGTGTCATTAAGAGTAACTTAGTGAATCGCACAATCATTGCTGCAAACGACAAATATTATCGACAAAAATTGCGATTGTCGGATCGTTTATAGTTAGTGAATCGGACTACAGATCTATTTATAACTATCGCCTATATGCGACACAATACACACATAGCCCATGTATTACTTCCAAGCCATTTACATTTGCGTGACTGTGGGAATCTGTATTTATTTGACACTTACTGCAACGCATAACAACGTCAGCGCCGTGAGCTCTGCAATCGGTTTACATGCAACGCAACATTTCGAGCCACATATCGGCTTAACTTATCCTTTCGTGGCATTGGTTGTCAGATCGATGCAGGGCACGTTTGGGTTGTGGTCGGCTGTAATTGACGCTAACGGGCGCATCCTCCGCAACTACATACAGACACATACAGATTTTCCACCCAAACAAAACAAATTCCCCCCCCCCCAACCATTGGCTACAATTTCTGTATTCTATTTGTGTTATCGAATTATAACTGCACTGAGCAGACAATGTGGCCGGCGTTTGCAACACAAGTATGCCGCGTTGTACAAAACGCAAGAAATTACTGACAACAATGCTATACACCATGTCCTTTAAAAGCTGCAATTAAGCGCACTAATTAGCAAGTCCGATGCAAGGATAATGCGATAAATGTGTTCTGTGGGAGAAATGCTTGAAACACAATACCAGCAAACGGCAAATTTCCCCCCAGTAGAGAGAGTCAGCAAAAGCCCAAAAAATTGGGAACGAACTCAGCTAATTATGATATGGTGCGTTTAATATTAATTAAAATTTTATTCTTCAATTTTGATTTAAAACCCTGAAAGTTTGAAACATATGAACACAATGGTACAATGAAGGCCTGCTGTAGTCGGCTTGCTGGTTTTGTTTTGCTTTACTTTTCTTTGAAAGTGTCGATGACCAAGTGATAGATTTAAATGCTGTCAATGCAACTAGCTGTTACTCTACAAACTCGTAGTATATTCGTATGAAGGATTAAGCAACGAAATTTGGAAAACATTTTAATATTTCCATGTTGTGAAATTTGCCGAGATCAAATATACCTAGGTGTACCTTTTCTTGCTTATATTTAGTATATTCCCATTCATTTTTGATAGTTCTCAAAGCAAATCGAGCGCGTATTCGGACAGCACATTAACGACGCGAATAAATGTCGGGCGGATGTCGTATTGAGTTTTATAGCTTATGCTTAAAACACAATACTGACGAACGGCGAATTTTTTGAGAATGCACACTACCAAAGCGAACAACGACTTTCGTCCGACGAACATTCGTTGCGATAGACTTAAGGAGGCTCTTCCCACTTTCTCTGGCATGGGCAGAGGTTTAAAGCGATTTTCTGGCTCGTCGAGGGAACTCAGTCCTCTAGAGCATTCAGTTATAAGATTAGTTCTTCGTTGTATTTCGAAAGTAGCATTATTTTCGGAGTTAAGTACTTGGTGTTGGTACTCAGATAAATGAATTCCCTCGCATTATAATATTTTAATTTTCTAATATGGCATGTGTGCAGATACTTGCATAGGCTTGGCCTCGTTTCGCATCAGACCCATTCACTTCGTTTCCTTTTCCGACTTAGAAAAGGCATAAAAGAAATACCTTGTCTAAGCGATTTCATTTTGCAGCTTGGATTAACTTATCCAGCGCGATATAGTGTCATCCTATCCGAAAATTCAAACGGTCCTTAACAAGTCCTCCGGAGTTGGAGGTGTTCCTCAACGCCATTTTATATGCCGTATTAAAATTCCAAATTCACCTGCGTAGTATAGACAACAGCGGCTTTAAAGTTATATAACTGTTCGATGGTTGATTGACCAGGTCTGAAACGACATGGATAACTACAAATAAATAAATGTTACATATAAAGGAGTTCTTATTCAACGACGCCAAAAATGCGACTATTATTGCGCCTTGAATATTGTGGCCTATATTTCATTTCATTATCCTCAGTGCGTTACAATTTGTTTTACCTCTTTGTTTTTTATTTTATTTATAATTGCACCTCTTCTGTTTGCCACAGCAATGGCTGCCACAGCTGCAGCATCACCAGAAATAGTAGTCGCGATAATTGCATTAATCGCCTGTGGCGTTGCCGTGGCACATCTCAGCTTCTCCGTTTGCTTCACATACCCCGATTAATCCATCGTATGCATCCCATTGATGGCTGACAGCCAGCGGTGCTAATGTGATCACCAGCAAGGGACGCATTTTCGTATTTTTTTCCCTGACTTTTCCTGCTGCTGCTGCTGCTGCTGGCGTTTGCAGGTCAAGGGTATTGCAATGTCGAAATTTTAATGCCTTGCTATGAAGAGACATTAAATGCGTTGTGCCGACAAGGGAGCTTTAAAACATTAAAAAGTTGAATAAAAATAATTTGAGGATTCACAAATTGTCGTAACGGCGCATATTGTAATAAAATTTCCAAAAACCAAACTTGTTTTAATTTAATTCCCTTTTAAAATTATATGATTTTATGACATTTCGTTAGGAGCTAAAGCCGCCAAAAAATTAGCTAAAGAAAAGGTCAATTACACTATCCGTAACTAAAATAAAGGGCTAAATATTTTTCAAAACCTAGCGTCTATTGGCTTAAAATTGCTTATACTTTTTCTGCAAATTAAATAATGTAGCACAAATTGTATAGATTTAAAAAACCAAAAAAGTATATACCTGCATACATTTCAAATTCATTTACATATATGGAGTTTACTATGGGACTTACTAAAAATCAAAAACTAAATATATGAATCTACAGTCACTAGAGTTGACAATTACCATTTGGAACGATTTTTTCACAACATTTTTCAGAAAAGGTTTTTTTTAATTCTAAATTAAACATTTAGCAATTGTGTTATATACGTCTCAAATTTATAAGCATCACACAAATACATAAAAAGACATAATATAAGAAATGTGAACTTTGTGTAAAAAAAATATTGTTATCTTGTTCTTCCTTCAAAGACATTTGGTTATTAGTTGTAAAAATGCATCATCTGGGTAATTGAAGATAAAATCTTTTCCCAAAAAAAGTTGCCTCTAATAGGATACATATGTATGTCATATTGGCAATGGAATACATTAAAGGAATCAAATTATTGTGCCTAATTTTTTATGAAATCTCTATGGGCAACATGAACAAAAAAAAACATTTCTAACTACTAATTCAGTTTATACAGCGATGGCAAAATGCATCAACTAAAAAACTTTCTTAAAAAAAAATACTAAAAATATTCCCAAAACACTTAACTGGAATTACAACTTAAGCTGAGTAAAGAAAAAAATAAAATGAGGAATTGCGGACTACCTATTTACGATGGAAGTAAATTTTTGAATAAATAAATATTTTCCTTAATTCATATTTTGAGTCATAAAATTTGTTTTTGAATTTATTTAAAAACCAGTTTAGCTATTATTTCATATTGCCACAAGATTTATGCACAACACTGAATTCAAAATACATGACCATTGAGTAGCCTGTTTTATGTGGTGTTGAATATAAGTGGGACTTTATTATAACCAAGCGCGCTGTTGTCTATTGTATTATAAATTTGTCCACTTCGTGGTTGTTTGTAACAGCATAAATGTATGTATTATAGTATATAGGAATATTCTTAGAATAAATTAGTCTGTCTGACCGTCTGTCCGTTAGTCCAAGGAATAACTCAAATAAATATTAAACTATCTCAACGAAACTTTGGTAGTTTGGACTTAAGCTAGCTTGCTAAATCGGTTAATAAATAACCACGCCCACAAAACGGTTATTTGTAAAAAAACAAAAAATTCATTATTCCTGCAACCAGCAAAGTTGTTTCGCTGAAATTTGGCATACGATTACGTGTGTAAATTTTTCTTTATATATGGACGTAGTCCCGCACACTTTAGTGAAAGAAGCTATAACTCCTAAACTATGTTATCAAACTCAACCGAATTTGGTATTCACATTGCAAACTTCTGAAAATTTAGCTATCGCACAAAAATCACACCCACTTTTCATATAACGGTAATATCCCAAAGTTAAAAAAGCGATATTTAAGTCAGCATTATAACTAATTGGTTCAAATTTAATGTGAAGCAAATACACGGAATAAACAAATTCTGGAAATGGGCCCTGCTCACTTTACAGCAAATATGAATATCTCCGAAACTCTGTTATCAAACTCTATCAGAACAATGCGATATTATAGTAACTTAAATATAATTTTCTCAAATTTTACATGCAGGATGGGGTTATAAGACGACAAATATGAAATTAAAATTCCGTTTTAATAAAAAACCGCACCCGCTCTTATATAATTTACAAAAAATCATGGAAGAGCCCTATTTCAGTAACAGTAAAAGATAATTTACTCAAATTGAATAAACAAGATTGGGTTGGGGAGCGCCAGATCAGAGTTACACAAATTTTGGAAATGGGGATGGCGCCGCCCGCTTTAAACCGACGAAAGCAACACCCACCTTTATTATGAAAAGAAATGTTGAATAGCAGTTTCGTCTTAAATGGGTGCATGAGTCCGCCTTTTTCTCCCAACAATTAACATAAAGCCTGATATAGAGGATCTATATACCAACTGTTGTGTATCTGCATCAAATGGTTGCAGCGTTATAAAGAATTAGGCTGTTTTTATGTATAGGCAATGGTACCGTCCGTATTTTTTGAAACAACACACAGTTTGATCTAAAAGATATTAGTATCTATACATCCAAATATAATTCATCTCCACCGATTAGTTGCGAAAACAAGACGAATTCAAATTTATCTTTTATGGGGCCTAGATGAACCTTTTGTAAAAATTTCAAAAAGATCAGTTGAGTACTTTGAGCACCTATAAGGGGTCACATTCATTTTTATATATAAGATTCACTTTTTGAAAAAATGGCGCTAGTATGGTATTTAAAGTTCGGTTGCACCCAAACTTAGCCTCTTCCTTATTTAATATTATTATTATTATAAATTATAAGTATCGCTCACGTGCTTGTCGAATAACGTTACACAGTTGGTAAAACTTATTTTATTTTCAACTTTATTTGTGTAAATAAGATACTTTATTTTTCGCAAAGACGCGAGTTATTTTATGGTGAATGTAAAATAACACTGGGCAACCAGAGAAAAATTAAATTGGCACCACTCAAATCATTTGAGATTATAAATGGATGGTTATTGATTTGGCCTTATTGAAAGGACTTCATATATTATGTGCACATTGAGGTCAATTAAAAATCCTCTACACACCCTCAATGAACACATAGAAATAACAATATTTACACTAGTAAATACATACCTCTTACTTTTTTACAAAATTTACCTAAGCTTATTCTGTACGCCACTTGTGCTTCGAAAGTATTTTTTGTTTGTTTTTGCTTTCCATTTTGATATTGCGTTTGAGGGCGTTCCACACGTGACACTTGTCTCGACCATAGCTATTTGGCACTTGAAAGGATAAACATGCAGTTAATGCGTTAATAACAGAATCCCATGGGGAGACTAGGACACCAAAGGTACGTATACTACAAAAAAGCAGGCAACTCATTCCAAACATGTGCACCCACATACACGCACACATGTATGGACCAAAGCACAGTAACGTAATGCAAAGCAAATCTAACGGCACAATGAGGGAAACTTTGAACGACTAAAATGAGGTAATCTATGCGAGAGTGGGATAAGGGGAAAGAAATTAAGCATGTTGTCCATTATTGTTGCGTTTCAGAATTGTCCACACGCTTGAGCAGTTCGCTCAGGACCCACAATTGCTGGGAGTGCGAATTAGAGATGGGGGTGGGGGGGAACGAGTTTGTTAGCAAGTAATTGTTCAATTTGGGCGAATGAAAAATAAATGAAGATTGGAGTGCTCCCAAGTTCTTTGCGAGTTTTGCGAAAGTCGCAGTAGTACAGAAAATTAAATTGCATAAACAATGCAAACGATCTGCAGTGGATTAAAGGGGAAGGGAAGAAGGGATGGTCATAAAGTGCTGGATGGAATAAAAGAGCGAGAAGTTTGCCAAATAAATTTAGCCGTGCAAGGTAGCAATTTATGTATTTCATATTATTTTGGGCAATAAAAACTGTTGAAGCAATGAAAACATTTTTAATACACAAATAAAAGTAATACAAGGAATGGCAGGCGGCGTCAAAATTCGACCGTTGGCCAAGCTTTTTTCAAACTTAGCATGTCGAATACCTTATGTACAATATGTAAAAAGTTCCTATAGAAAAATGTACTGATATGGAAATTAAAAGGAGCTAAATTGTTTTTTTTATACTTTATTTTAAATAATTTATTTACATTCGTTTTTAATGGCAAACAACTTTTCTATAATTAATATATTTTGTAAAAATTCTTTGGTCGTCAGGAAAATTACCTTGGTTTGAAATCTTTGCAATATAGAACCGCAATCAGCCAACGAACGAACTCAACTGGCGGCAACATTTTACATGATAAAATAAATGAGTTCGAAATAAAGAAGTGATACTTTATTAAAATTCAGCATTCTCATCATTTTCTTGGGTTTGTACAACAGAAAGACTGTTTCCTCAATATTTCCAAACAACTTTTCAATTCTATTTCGATTTTATTGCTTGTATCAGTCAGTTAATTACTTATTTGAAATCTTATTTCTATCTTAACAAATTTCATTTACAAGTAAGTTGAGTAAATCTACAAAGTGAATCTCATATTTTGCATAAAATTTGAGTAAAAGGATGTCGTAAATTTAAAGCCCGGACATGCTGTCTTAAATTATGGCAAATTCTTAATTTATTAGCAAATTAAGAACAAATTAAGTAATTAAGTAAGACTGGACAATTGGTGAATGGTGGCGTGGATATTAAATCAAAAATTGTGGGTATCGACACAGCGGTGTTCAAGGTAACAAATTGGCTGACGAATTGGCTAACTGCGGGTCTTTGGTAGACCGCAGTCAATTATAGGTCCACGCACAGCAGATATGGTTAGGTGCATCAGAGATGTCATGCATAAGACACATGAGTACCGTTAATTTTTAATATTACGTAGTCCCTCGATTCACGCTGCCTATAGAATCTTTCTTTTGTGATCGTAAATTTAAAGGAAAATATTATCACAATAAAATTTAAATATTTATATTAGAAATGTATACCATATAAAACAAGTGGGTTTTCCCTTAATCAAAGAACAATGCAATCCAGTGGCAGGAGCTGTCAAGGTAAATTAAGACTGACACATCGGCACGCACTTGGTTTATGATAATTAATTTGGACAGAAATAGGTAATTTACGTTGTAGTGTGAAATGGTTTTAGACAAAGATTTGAAACGATTTTCATTTAGGATGGCACGCTTTGATGACAAGTAATACGGGTTGGTTATTTAACTTGTTTATTTCTCAATATAACTTACAAAAAATTATACTTGTTTTAACTGTTTTAATAGGTGGCAACCCTATTCAAGAATATTTCGGGGTTGAAGAATTCTCAATAACAATTCGTGTCATTCCCATATTTCTGTATTTTAGTTAAACAGATAATATTTTGTTTAACTTTTTAATATCTGGCAACACCGCCGAAAAACATATCGTGGCTAAGGAATACTCAATTACCTTTTGTATGATACACATAATGCTCTGTTAAACTTAAACAAATTATACTTATTTTTACTTTTTTCTAGTAGGTGGCAACCCTCCTCAAGTATCATTTGATTTCCATATTTCAGAATTTACTTAAACAAGATATTATGTTTATTTCCACTTTATTATGGGTGACGTCGCTGTTCAAGGATTTATCCTATTGCTCTGTTTTACTTTCAAAAAATTATACTTATTTTAATATTATTGTAATATTTATTTTACCTCTTTTAAAAGTGACAATTCTGTTCAAGAATACGACGTTGCTAAATAGTTATCAATGCTTTAAAAAGATATAATGCTAAATACATCAGGACTACACTACACTTTGTAAACTTTGGTTTGAAGATGCCAATTAGTTTTACTTAATTTACACCGCTCAACTATTAAACATTTTAGTAAATGTAACCTTAAAAACTCTCATTAAATTTTCTTTCAGTAGTCATATTAATTTTGTTCTTACAAAATCGTATTCAGTTTTAAGCTTTATTTGTCGCAATACATCTTAATTTTCTGATCCATATACCTACAAACTGATATATACGTCTTTAGTCCGTTCTCATTTGGAGTATGCAGTTATCATCTGGAGACCATATGATTAACTGTCGATCAGCAGAATTGAACGTGTTCAAAAAATATTTCTTAAGCATGCCCTGCGTTCAATTCGGTTTGGGGATCCTGTACCATCCTACAATTCTCGCCGTACGCTAATTAGTCTAGACTCCTTGAAAAAGAGAAGGACAGTATTTTCACTTTCGTTCACTTTTAATGTTATTAATGGGTTTATTTATTGATTGCCCATTTTTGTTGAATCGGATAAGCTTTAATGTGCCGCAAAGGAGTCTTCGTAATTTGTATCCTTTTTATGGGGAAAACTTTAAGACTATATTTTCAAGTAATGCACCTATTGCACGTGCACTTCGGGAATTTAATACCTTATGTAGTTCGAATGAGCTTGGCTTCGCTTTATCTAAATTGAACTTTATAAAAATTTTAAATTTAATTGGTTTTGATTATTATATTTCTTTCTAGTCTGTAAGGTGCCATGTACTGTAGATTAATAAACAAATAAATAAATAAATATATTCAATGGTGTTCTGTCAAAATTTAAGTTAGCGCCTATACATATATATTATTATATTTTCATAATAACATTCATGCCATCCCTCATAGCCCTACATAGGATATGAATATTTATATACAAAAACCATGCATTGCAGAATGGATTTGAACAATGTGAAAATGACTCAATATATGTAGTTATATAAATACTCTTATCCCATTACATTTAGCTGAGCGGTTTTGTTTCCTTTCACTCGCCCAATACGCGATTAATCCGCTGTCACACTTCACTGCCACTCAACTAACTCAACGTGACACTTATCGCACAAAAGCAAAAATGCTGAAAGAGATTAAAAAACAAACGTAGTTTTTTATACAATATAATTAAATAAAATACTGCAAATGAACAACGCGCATTCATAAAATACCTAACTGTATATGGTCATACACCAATACCAATGAGTTGTATAAAAATTTTCACCTTTAGGTAGATATGTAATAAAATAAATATATATATATTTGTAACAAAAGGCACACAAAAAAGGTTGCAACTTTCTCCTCAACGAATATTCTTTTTTCGAACGCTATTCACTGGGTTTCATATTGGATATTTGCGAAACTGTGTTTGATTGTGAGGTTTTTTTGAACTAATCGACTTTTATGATATTCAACTTGTCATTTAAATTTAACTTGGAGTTTCTAACCATCTTAAAACTTTTTTATCCGTTGTGTGTAAACATTTTGCTATGAAATATTTCATTTTTATTAAAATTTGTCCGAGAAAAATAATTGACGTTTTAAATGTGTAGAAAATATTACTTATTCATCAGACTACCATCAACAAATATTCACTACGTCTTCCTCCAACATTTCGTTGCTATTCATAAGCCTAGATGTGTTGAATGCTTCAGTTTTAGTTAAAACAATTTTTATTCGGAGATTTGTTTCCGTAATTCACGTAGAAAATAAATTAAATCTAATGATGGTTTTCACGATACAAACATTACGCAATTTCAACCCCCACTATAAATTTCATCTCAATTTCGAATCCGTTGTTAGTTCCTTGCTCACAAACGATATATAAGGAAAAAATTAATATAACTTCATATTATACTATATGAAGAAGAACTGCGACTATTATTCGCTGAAATTGGATCATACGCAATTTCAGGAGACAGTTTTTTGTATGGTGCAATTAAGAATTGTATCGCAATTTTAGCTTAAATTGAGAGTAGTGTCGAAATTACGTAATTCGGGCGTCGTGGAAACTCCGCATTGAAAGAGTTTTATGCTCAAAAAACTTTTAAAACATGTATACCAGAATGAGAAAGGGTGGGATTTTTTATACCAAATTTCGAACGAAGTCTTTAAGTAAATTTGCATGTCAGTAGCACAACAACAAAATTTGTCGACCTCATATTTTGGCTATGCATTTGAAATAAGTAAAAAAGAGGACTGTTATTCTAAGTGTAATGGAAAATTCTAGGTTTTTGGTACTACCTCGGTAAATAGTGCTGGTGAAGCAATAAATCAGAAAATATTAACTATTACGAATTTTAGGTAGCAATATACAATAATATAAATTTTGTAAAGGAGACAAAACATTTATTAAATATTTGTGAAATACTTAATTGAGCTCTAATTTCCGGTTCCGCTTTCTGCAGCTCGTTTGGTGTCTGGAGATTTGTATACCGAGAAGGAGTATGGTAAGCTCACAGTTATGAGCCCAAGTTCCATTCTAGCTCTAGATAAGCTTCTGAACAAGGACGTTTTATGAAACGACTATCCTTGACCTTCCGTTTGCCATAAGATTCTTGTGGCTCTTCGTATTTCGTCTATATATAAGTTAACACATGACTCCCACGCCAACTGGCCTTCCACTCTAAACATCACTACGCTAAATCTGCTCTTATGATGAATGCAAAAAGACTATGATCAAAATAAACAATAACAACAATAGCACAGCTGCAGCTGTAACTGATCACAGCTTTATTTAAGTTCCTAGAATTAAGCCGATACGTTCATACGTGTTCTAAGAAAAATTTAATTATTCGAATTTTGCCGATTTCCATTTCTCAATGAAAGGTCTTCCGCTCTTAAACTAATATGAAAACTCTTGAGGTCAACTTTTGAGTGCATCTCCTCTACTTCAAAAAATTTAAATTAGTCAAAACATTCATGTATACATATTTATGGATATACATTTTAGTGATACCCTCTCCTATTATCTTACCTTAAATTAAAAGCTTCCATTTCTAAATAAAATAATGCATGGAGCAATTTACAGAAAGAATGATAATCTTATATTACTTGCAAAAATATTTATTTTTTACCCTTGAATAATGAATAAGTTGATTCATACATAATCTCAAGCACTGAAATATTGCATATATAGATACAAACACATATGCGCACTAGGGCTGTCCAAATCTGTGTGAATATATTTTTTCTTTTATTTGAAATTTCTGATCTCCAGATATACTTGTGAAACTCTAATACAAACAAATTAAACATTAATTTTGAGATAAAGTTTCCGGCTCGAGTGATTTCTCATTTTGGAGATTTGAACTGGCCGTTCTGATCGCTTTTAAGATGTCATAAAACGACGACAAATGTGCACCAACTCGGGAGGTGGCCATAATGTTTTATAACTTAACGTCATCCTGGGATCATCAAAAATTAGAGAAAAGTTTTTTTTCTAATAGCGGGCGCACCTCCGAGTGTATTTCTGACATGAAAAAACATCTCACAAAAATCTTTTGCCTTTCGGAGTCGGCGTAAAACTGTGGGAGAAGTTTGGTCAAACATCCAGCTATGATTTAAGCGCCCAATTATTATTATTATTATAACTTAATATATATTTTACATCTTTTGCGCCACCTTATAGTTCAATAACCACCCTAATGTAGTATTTATGTATGCAGCCAGCTTCCACTTATTTTCTTTGCAATATGAATAAAAAAAAGATGCATACTTTGCGGAGACACTTGAAGCGATGCGCATTATTGCTGACGTTGTCGTCCATGTTACGAGTATTGTTGTTTTGTGGTCAGAAGTTTTTGTTTGGCCAGATACTTGTCAGGTTGGTTACTTAGGTTGTTTCGGTTGCTATGTTGATGTTTGCTGTTTTGTTTACGCTTTGAAGAGGACTTTGAATAAGGGTCAACACTTGATAAAAAGATGAAATGCAAACAAAAGTGGTTAGAAAGCAGATTGGGGGGAACAAAGCACATTGCATTGATGTTTTCTTTGTGAGTCCGTGGATACATATGTGTAGATGTATTAATGTAACTGTATATGCGTATGCGATCCTAATCGGTTTGTGTTGGCACTTCAAAAAAATAAAAAGTACATAAAAAAGCAAACAAAAGTTAACGTAGAGAAATTTTTAGAAATACATCTTTATAAACTCAACTAATGCGCTCACCCTTGGAATGATTTAGTCTGTCGTACATTGTGTATGAACGGTCAATTTTCGGAGAACTTTTCATTCACATAGTATCTATAGCGCTTGTTTGGCGCTCCTTTTTTACAGCATACGAAGCATTTTGAGCAGAAAGTGGAAGTCGTTATGCGATGGATCTAATATGAAACTAGCTCTGCCATTGCACTATTTCTCAAATGACCACTCCCTGTGACCTAAGATCAATCAAGTGAGATACAATGCACATCATAAGAATACCATAACCATAGTTAATTCTATAACAATCACCAGTTAAAAGAAATGTTCATCAAATTGGGGGGAAAATTCAACAAACTTAACAAAAGATTTTGTAAGATTTGAAAACAAAAATAAAGAAAGAAAACAAAACAACTGATGTAATTGAGTGCGAGTATTAATGGTATTTATTTTAAAATATAAAATTTAAATTAGATGAAACCTAACAAAAAAGTTTCAGTTTTCATGATTAGAACTGCACAGCAATGGTACAACTCTATTTTTTAATACGGTACTCTAAAAGAAGAGTGAAAGCTTGATCAAAAAATACACGGTTTTTTTAACGTGATCTGTATATGGTATATCTTAAGTTAAAAAAATGATTAAAATTAAATTTAAAAAATAAATAGTCACAACTTATAAATATTGACTGTGCCAGTTATGGCGTGTATTATAAGCAAATGAAAATGTGTACTCAATTGATAATTTTACCATTTGATGTACGTGATATTAGAGTATTGCACAAATCATCCTGATGCCCTTATTTAGGTGGTTCGCTTAAATCCACTAAGTATTAAAAAGTCTCAAAAATTATATTCTAAGGCATGGACAATGCCAGTATGCAGTTCATTTGACGCCTTTGTAAATTTCACTATTTGATTAACTTCTTAATTAATGTGTACTTAAATTTTTAATCAGGTGCTCACTGTCTCCAAACATATTTTTTTAAATTCAGTTTTCATTTGGCTTTTAGTTTGACGCTATATTTTAAAAATTCACTTAGCTGATTCATTTCACTGAATTCTCCCTAAAACAGGTGGTAATCTTCTTTTAAAACATCATCGAAATGAAACTTTATTAAGCCTTTTTTGTTTGAGACCCACATTGTAATATTCCATTTTAAATTTAACATGATAAAAAGATGATTACTCCCTTCAAACTATACTCTGTATTGTTACCCAGATTATCCTCGTAGTCCTGAACTATGTCTGAGTATGTCTGCTACTCTGGGTTAACATACAAAGTATCTGTTAAATAAAGATGCTACCCGCTAAAAAAGTTATAGTCAATTAAATAAATAAGTTGAATCACTAGATTGATTTGGATTTTGCACACACATGAATAGTTTGTTATTTTGGTTATCATAAAAGAAATTTTCCGAACTGTTTTGAAAAAAGGCTGTCCTCTGTTTAAAAAATCACTGAAATATTGTATGAAACGAAGGAGTCTTAAGAAAGCTTTACATTCAAACTATATTTGGAAATGTTAATTAAATTAAATTATTGAGTTAAAGGGAGCAAAAAATTCTCAAAAAATAAAAAAATAAACTGAAGACTTTAATTTAAAGATTTTTTCCACTTGTTTAAAATATTTTATATTTTATTAATTCACTTTCTAAGCTTACCAAAATATAACAATATTGGTTTGGAGGCAATAGAAATTTTTATTCGAGAAATATATTTGGGGAGTATTGCCACCAATTTAAAAATTAAATTCAATTAAATATATAAGATAAGTGAAGACCTACAATATTGTTTTGAGAGGTTTAAGAAAATTAGCCTCGCAAAAATTTAAAATAAATTAAATACAAATTATTACAACCCGAACCTATTCTTGATAATTTTCTCAATAGACCATGTATGATTTATAAGTTAAAGGATCTATTAGTTATAGATCTTGACAATTTTCGGTGGGCATTTTCTAATCACTTTCTTTTTACAATAGAGCACACATATTCAAATTTATAAAAGTAAAAATGAATAATGGTAATTTAAGCCATAGTATATTAGTTGCTTCGTTGGATTACTCACAAAACGAAAACGTCCTGTGTACAAAACATTTGCCTTATTAACAATGCAACTATTCTGGAGGGCAATATCTCTATAACGATGTATCAAAATATCTGATCCGCTGTTCTCTGCAATCAACTATTCATAGTGTTCGTTAAAATATAAATTTTTATTTTATTCTACAAATTAAATAATCCCGATGGGTTACGAAACTCATATTACTGCCAAGCTGAGAGAATTTTTACACCTAGGATTTATTTAAAAACTTGCGACTAAGGGTTGCCCGTTTTTTTGGTTTTTAATAAAAAAAAAAATCCCACTGCTAACACAAACCCCTTCTTTGCGTATTAATTCCGAAATTCCTGCGCATCTCCATCGAAAATCCATTAATATTGCGCCTTAAAGGCGTGAACGGGTTGAGTGGTACTTGTTGCACTGCAACAACATACAAACATCCCACTCAACATTCAGCACTAAGCTGCTTTCAATCACTTTGTCTTTCAAGAATTGTCTAAAAGCATCCTACAGTGCATTAAAAACTCCAATCTCTGTTCTACCGCTTTCTCTGTAAAATCCTTTCGCACTCTTCCCTCCACCCACTCTACAGCTCAGCGACAACCAACAGTCAAACTGCTTAGCCCAGACATAGTTCCCACCGCCGCCGAAGCCCTAAGGAATGCGAATAGTGCCTTGGCAGATATTGCTCCAGCTACAAAGCTACAACAACCTGCAAATCACTTCTCCATCTTTTTTTTCTTCAACCGATGTTCCATTTGCCGCTACTTAGCCACACTCTGCTTTCCTCAAAGCCCACTTAAGTGGCTCGAACAGCCTGCTCCGTACTAAGCACATGCACACATGCCTCCAGCCCCCTCACCCCTCATCCCCAATCCCTCATCCCCAATGCAGCTAGTTATCTGCTCGCTGGAAGGATCTGCATCTTTCCTAGTACGTAGCCTGTGGCAATTGGCAAGACATTGAGCCAATGGTGTTTGGCGCGTTGCCAATTCCAGCTACATCGTCAGCGGATGTTACAGGAATAAAGTGGCAGTTAGTGGGGCTCTATACATCCTTGCTGTGTCTATCTGACATCCTCTGTTGGTGCCGGTGCCGATGCCGGTGCCGCTGCCGGAAATGGCAACACGATTACCGATATGCACGACTGCCGGCATTGCTTTTGGCTCTGGCACAATGTTCGTATTTTAATCAGTTACACCAACAGCAACAACACCCAACACTAATCCCACCAATGCCACCGATGCTTTGAAATGCAACAAAAGCAAGTGCGCTATCGGTGCTAATACTGGCAACCTGATTAGCAGCGCGTCTTTAGCGCTACAAACGCCCAACGTTAAAAAGGTTGCTGAAGTAGAGGGCCACGTTTTCGACCCCCAGCATTTGAACTGCCAGAATTGAAAGCACAGAAAGTGCATCGAAGTGCAGGATATTGACATTGTTTTACTCCATTTTCGCTAGCTCCTCTCTTGCCGTATTGTGTACTTCTTCTGCTGCTTCTCGGATTTGTCTTTCAAATGTACCAGCGTGCAAGAAAATCTGCTTTACTTAAGTTGAGTGAAGTGGCAAACAGAAAATATGGTAGGATTTGAATCCACACCACAACACTCAACAATTGTTTTTACTTGCTGTCGTTATTGTTCATATCGCTGTTGTCTCCCTCTGTTTAGTACGAGTATTGAGTACAAAGGATTACTTTTTCTATTGATATGAATGTGCGGAAACGCAAGAAGTTAGAATGAAATTAAAATTAAGTAAAAAAGTGTACCAGTTCCGAGGGATACGGTACTTAATATGCACAGCGCATGTAGTATCGAAATGCCATAATTGCCGATAATGGATAACAATTGCTTTACCATGAGGACGTCGTTATATTTTAATTTCGAAATTTTTTACTAGTGCTGAATTTGGCTCATTTCCGGAACCAACTTGATGGACATTATTTTCCGTCTTTGGTTTTAATTTTTTTTATTTTTATTTCAGCGCCCGATCAGAAATAGTCAACAAAATCCAAGATTTGATATTGTACTTCATAGTTGGCATCTTTAACACATATGTGTGTCCTAAACAAGTAGAACTAAATGTAGCTAGGCGCAGCGTGTAAATATTTTAAGCACGTTACTGGTTTTCTTAATTATAATTTGAAAGACACTAATTTTTTGGGATCGCTTATGGTTTCAGTTTTGTGTTAATATTTGAATATAAAAAATCTAACCTAAAATTTGCTCAGACCTGGAGCATACCCGACCTTCCATTGTGATACCACAGAAAGTTTTTTAATCTTAATTTGTAAAGCGCTGTGTGCTTACAACAAAGCTACAGATACTGAAGATACTTAGTGTCGCGAAGGCAGGGCGGCTAACTAAAAACTGCTAAGATGGTACCTCTTCATCCCCCAAACAGCTTCGGCAGATGCGGTTATTACTGATATTGGGGAATACTACGTGGATTTCCTTTGGACCGTGCCCTGCTAGCAACCCCATAATTAATTAGAGCTGCAGATTAGATAATCGTAGAACCTTCCAAGACCCCCTACGGTCTACTTTTGACCAAAAAGACCTCAGGACCTTGCATGTTCTAGTAGCTGCCTAGCGCCTGGCAAGCTAATCACAAATCCATTCGTTCAGATGTAGCTGACAGTTGGCCAGAGGAACCCCGATAAGTTCATTGCTTAGGAAATGCTCTTCAAGTCGACCCAGATTAATTTAATGGAGAATTACTTCGAAGCTCTCGAATGCGAAGTTCATAGCTCTAATTTACGCTTGGCCGTCGGATTAAATATTAACTTCCCTTACAGAGGTAGCACTCGTAAGCAACCATTCGGCCGCTTTCTTTATGGCGGTCACCTATGCCTGGAAGACGCTAGAGTGATCTGGTAGACTACTTTTTCCTTAGACAGAGTTCTCCACAGTATTCTCCACCTCCAACCCAACCATTAAGTTTCGATGTATCCGTGTTCAGCAGCCCTCCCAATCTTCCCTAGCGGAAATGGGAGCTATGGTGGGCACGCATAGGTTCGTTGTGGTCGGAATGAAAACAAATTTTGCGAAATCCTCGAATGCCCACAATCGGAGCTAAATTTGTGTCCAATATACCGCAGGGCGGTGGGGTGCTATAAGGCCATCGGCAATAAAGCCATATGGTTTTATTTCCCAACAAGATGGGAAATAGGGGCATATGACTTTATTACACCGCACGTTGGGAAATAGAGCCATACTCAACTGAGTAATAAAGTCATAATTACACACGATGCAGAAAATACAGAGGTGACGCCATCAGCAGCACCGTTACTTTGGTTTTGCCGGTTTTGACAAAACACGTCACACGAGTTTGTAAACACAGTGACTTTATTTCCCTTTAGGTAAATTTTCAACAATTTAAAATGTGACCTTATTTCCTTTTAACAAAAATTTTATTTCAATCAAGTACACAAAAATGAAATTGAGAAAATAACAAACATAATAATAATACAAATTTGCCTTATTGCCGTTTGCCTTATTTCATAGTTGATTGAGAAATAACACAAAGTTTTATATTTTACAATTGAAAAATAAAGCAAAACATATGTACATGGTAACACACATGCATTTGACGGTGGGGTGCTACGAAATGAATATAATAATCTTTTTGTAAAAGGGAAATTTCCCTTTTACGAAATGTATTTATTTATCTTTTTGTAAAAGGGAAATTTTATAACATATGTATATAGTAAATTGAACATGATAATCTTTTTGTAAAAGGAAAATTTCCCTTTTACGGAATTTTTATATATGTACATATATACATATATATAAAAAAAAAAAATTTTGAAATAGACACTGTGTCGTGTGAAAAAAAAGAAATAAAGCCATAATGGCTTTATTGCCCAATTATGTTTGGCAATAAAGCCATATCAAAAATATGGTCCTATTTCACATTTAAATGTGAAATAAAGCCATTATTTATTTTAACTGAATTTGATTTTGAAAATTTTATTTAATTGTACTTACATATCTAGAACATTCATCGCACATACAATCAAAAATTTTTGTGTAAAAGTGGTGAACTATTTAAAAGCGTTTTCTTTTCTTGAAAGATTGTCAACTTTTTATAAAGCAATGTTACTAAAATGCAATAATAATAATAAATAATTAATAACTATATTGAACGGATAGAGATTTATGATCTGATCGTGGAATTTTAAAGATCCTTTTTCGACTATGATCAAACATTTCTGTTCCGCTTCGCTATTAAAAGACAAAAGTTAACATCTTGGATATGGATTAATTTTGAATTTATGGATATTGGAAAAAGTGAATTTTTAGAGCGGACCAATAGAAGTATGAACATTTTTTAAATGATGGAATTTAAAGGGAATTACATGCTGATGTAAGCGCCAAATTATTATATTATTATTATATCTTTTTCACCTCGCTGTAAACAGCTTTAAAACTTTTTGAAATCTCTTTTAAGATTAAGTGTCTAATCAAAATTGCGAGCAAACGTTTTGGAAAATCGTGATTTTAATTAAATTATACACCAGTTATATGAAATACTAAAATATTGGTGTCAAGCGGTGCATCTCGAAAAGAACGCCTACAGCTAACTTTAACGTTGCCACCTGTTTAAAAAGTCGGATTTAATTAATTTTATAAATCAAACGGTATGTCTCGGTGAGAAGAAGATTCATACTTATATTTTGGAGAGGGTCGTCACCTGTTTAAAAATTCGAATTTAATTAAATTATACACAAATTGCATATACTCATATGTGAGATTTAAATATGGGTTTCAAGTGGTTCGGGAGAAATTCGTTTTCTGGTTACATATGCAAAGCCCAATAAAATATAATCAATAAATAAACGGCTGTCGGGGTTTTCTTAGTAATTAAATAATCAATGAATAACAGAATCAGTTCGAAACATAGTTTTTACAATCTAAAGTTATTTCAGGCACATTCCTTTTGGTAGGCGGTAATTAAAAAGTTCCAAGGACTCTGTTTTCACTACAGTTGTTATGTTAGTCGCCAAAGCATTATAATTGAAATTAATTTTGTTTTTAAACTTTCTGCTGTTCTTAGTTAAATAAATTTAATATCAGTGTCATACAAATTTCGCCAAGGTATTAGCCCCATGCACAGCAGGAAAACAGCCAAGCTGTCTACGAATGTAGTGCAAAAAGTTAAAATGGCAGCAGCACACTCGCCTGCAATTCCATTATAAATACATATGCCCGTATGTGTGTGCATATGAATGGTAAATGTGTGTGCGTGCGTGCAAATTCAGTATTGCAATAAGTAAGCGTAATGAAAAACTCCTGACATGTGTTGAAATTTAAGTTTCCACTGCAAACTTTTCGCTTCAAGACTCAAGTTTCTGTTGACGAGTTTAATAAATTGTTTTCCACTGTTGTTTGAGGAGTCAGTTAGAGAAGTTGGCACGAAGCATTATTTGTGCATATCGTTTGCGAGCACACACACACACAAACACACACAAACACACATACGCATGCAATACAATACATATGCATGCATTACACCAAATTGACTTCAAAACAAAAAACCTGACAAAAACACGAAATTCTGCTCGCACGCATGTTTGCTTGTTGCAAAAACTTTTTTCCGCATATACAGCGCTGTTGCATTCAACTTTAGCGTGCGCATTACGCGTACGAGTTTAACACAATGACGGCTAAAAAAAAATGGTAGTCTTTTAAAGATGATGAATTTTGAAAGCATACGAATTTCGTTATGTTAACGTAATTTCCTTACTATTGGAACTGGTTTTAAAAATTAACAACAATATTTATTCGAGTTCGTTGATATTCATGGCTTCATACAATTTACTACAATTATATTTTTTACCATTCACAGTTATGTTAATTGGTGCAAATGCAGTTATAACTATACCGATATTCAAAATATGTAAGTACACCACGTCCATTCCATGTAAACTGTCTATAATAAAAAACTGCATTTACAATACAGCTTTGAGCCATACTCCCTTTCACATTACGAGTACCTGATGTTTTTTTTATCAAATTTAACCCCCATCCTTTAAGAAAAGAAAAGTAATCAATTCTGTATTTTTGGAAAATTTTGCTCTATACAATTTTATTGCTTTTTTGCACAAGTATTTAATATAAGTAGAGAACAACCCAACTTCGGTGTAGTCTGCGGCTTCGACCAAGTTCTGTCACCAACATGGCTTCAGCCAAACAAAACCGCACTTTAGCCGCACTTTAGTCGAACATTTATTAATTTGTCTTAATTTAAAAATTTCGTGACGTTTTAGTTTTTATATGATTCTTTATGTAGCCTTTGGGCTTAAATGATAGCGATTTGTGATTTGCAGTAATAATACTGAAAAAATTATTCCTTAGATAAAAACCACTACAGAAGGATTTATTTATCGCTTAACTAGTTGATCGAAATTGGTTGTAAATAATCAGTGTGTCGGCAAGTTGATCAACTTTCATCAGTTTGAAAATAAATCAAAATATTTCAATTTTCGAATAAGGCGCATTGGCGTTTGCACCGTTTTTATCAGCTCTTTTTGCCACTTTGTCAGTCCTTTTTGAATCATGTTCTTAGGGTAATTTTCCAAGCAGTCATTTATACTAATGTTTGTTAGTCGTGTGTAGAATTCCAAATCCTTCATTGAAGGGGAAATCGGCCAACGGGTTGTTCGGTGTGTAAAGAATTTCGTTAAATAAATAGGCCAACCGGTCAATCCATCTATCGGGCCTGTAAAGAATTGCAAACTTTGCTCAATAGGGATTTGCTACAAAGAAATCGTGACATTTTTTTTAAATAATTTCGGTTGCTTCTTGAAGCTCGTATTTTCTGTTGAACACAGTATAATATAAGTTTTTACAGATATTTTTTTGCTATGTTTGTCTATATCATAAACTGAAATGGATGTGGTTTAAAGAAATAAAGTTGATACAAGTAATTCAAACCTAGTATTTTAACAAATCAATTAATTATTTGTTTTTTAGACATTGGGAATGTACGGTTCGACTTCGGCAAAAGTTTTCCGAAGTTCGGTTCTAAAATTCGGTGTTCCGTCGTTCTTTACTTACAAGCAATTATAATAGCCTTTGATTGTATCTTGCAAACAAATGAATTACAATTCTTATATTTTGTAAGTACTTGAAACTACCCTTGCACTAGACCTATGGGACTGAGATGTTAGTTCTGCACTATCATTCTCTCATTACTACTTCATTATTCTCCAAAATATCAACCTTTAATGATTCCAGGAAAATGCCTTTTTCTTCCGCGCATACAAAACTGGCAAGCAGATTAGCAGACATAAGTATTGGATGTCTATTAGTATTACTTTTTTTTTTTAAATTTATCCCCCGACAAGTTGGTGTAGTGCGTATATCCAAGCTTTGGTTTTGTAGTATATCTGGTTTTTCAAACAGTTGTTTTGAATTTTCACATCTTGTCGTAGTGTGCCGATGAGATAAACGCAGCAATATCTCTTTGGAACACAATCCACAAACCACAGGTTTATTTTTCATATCCTAAATATATGGAGTTAAAAAGGTCTTATTTTTACGAACCGTTCCAACAACAAATAGTATGTTTATAAGTCAGTTTCATAGATAAGTTCAGCAGCAAGTTCGGAAAGTTGTCACATGTCATATTGGGCCTTTCAGGCCCTTTGTTAGGTTGAGGTCGACTCGCATCTCTAGATTTTTTTCAGGTTCACACAATACCTAAATTTAATCCCCTATTTCACCGGTTTTTAAAGGAATTTATTGTTTAAAAAGACATTTTCTGTGAAAACTCGCTAACTGTTCATCTATTATCACTCATTTGGATAATTCCTCTTTCGCTCACTTGCCTCATAAAACACGAATTGGTGTCAGCTTGTCTCGATTAAGTCGAACTGCCCTATGTTCAGATCTATTGCGGAATAAAATCACAAACAAAATTTTTAGTAGACACGGAATTCCGCTAACTGGAATTCGGAATATATAAGTACAATTCAAGAACTTTTCTCGCACTGCGAAATTTTATAGTTTATTAAAAATTGTATTGGGCAAAATTTCTCCCAAAAGATAGAATCAGGTACTCTTTTTGTACGGTTTTACCTAAGAACAAAACATTCGAAATAATTGACATTTAAAATGTGATTGGGCTTAATTTTCCCAAAGTACAAGTTGAGTGTTAAACAAATAGGTTCAAAAAGTGACTAATTATGCCAACTCTAGCGCTAAAGCTTGAAGCAAAGTAATTATTTGAGTCAGTGATATTAATACACCGTTAAATTCGATTTCGGGCTCATTATTGGCTAAAAAGCATTTAGTCACCTTTCATTTCCGCTTTTTATCTTTTTTTTTTTGCTAAGAAATTCCAGCCAAATTTAATTTCATTTCAGCAACCTTTCACTACCGCTATCACTACTGCTTTCCATCCTACCATCCCACCACACTTTCATCGCATATTTATGTGCATAGGGTAAGTAACTGCATTCCATCGCTCGAGCGTGTTGAGTTTGAAACTTATTTCCTTAGTACAACTTGACTGTTGCCAGCGTACGCTTTTTATCATTACTTTACCTGCTCTTTGCGTTCATTTTATTTGGTTTTTGCACTTTCATCGCGAAGTATTCCACTCACGTGGGCTCTCTAATTTATTGGTTGCATTAAGTTGCAATAATGCCACTTTACAAGAAAAACATGAAAATTTTTGTATAGTACCTCGAATAGGACGGCAAAGGGGGAAGGAAAAGCAAAAGTACAGTGTATACTCGATATTCGCGGATACCCAGCTATTATTAGAAATTAAAGTACGCAGATAATACAAACTAGATTTAAATAAACGCAACTCTCACTAAGAAGTTTGCATATATTGTGAATTATGACTATAACAATGTTTGCTGATAAATTCTAAATTTTATAACTGCATTTTCACCTTTATAAGTATTAGAAAGTATACATTGCAAGAGCCCAAGATGACCGTAGAATAAAAAGATACTTTCGTAGTATTCATTTGCGTGTTTCACGCTCTGTTCAGCAAACCGGAAGAAACCATCTGTATTCTCTCTCTTCTCCATATTCCCTTTTCCCCGGGATGCCATATTAATATAGAACAATAGTTCTTACAAACTACAGGCCTAAAGTTGCCACATTAATATTACTTAAAACTACAAATCATCAAACTAGAGTGTTGCCATATAAGCATTCCCTACAACATCTAAATTATGTTGATTTTAATTTCTTGAATTACAATTGTTTTTGGCTCAAACTCAAATAATATTATATTCGAATAAGGTGGTAACTCCAATATATAATCAAGTACCCGACAGCGCGTGCAAAAATTACGAGGATAAAATGATATAGTCTTCTGGTCGGTTGTCAGTCAAGTCAAGTTCAAAGTGCTCGAATCTTTAAGCTGACAAATAAATTTACCCAGTTTCCTATTTCAATAAAAACCTCCTTGAAAAATGCTTTTGAAAAATAAATATTTTTGGATGTTTTCCTTCTTTAATTCCCCGTATTTGTCAATCTTATATATAAGCTTGAAATAAGTAAAACATTAATGAAATTTGGCTGAATATTTTTTATATAGCGAATTGATACTTACTGCATAATTTCATTTGACGGGAATTGTGCCGAAATTGCGCAATGCAAGCCTAGGGGAAAATTGGAATGAAAGTAAACAAAACAGCTGATTGAGGGTTGCACAGTACACTGCGTTAATTTCCGTGACAAAATTGATGTCCAAAGTCACTCTGATTTGAGCAAGAGGTTTTCGATAAATATTTCGAATTTCATCTGCGATTATTTAAAACTGCACAGTTTGCAAAGGTTTTGCGTCTCTAAATGAGTATATGCCCATAATATAAAGGTTTAATAATTACAAATTTACTTAAAATTTTGCTTTTTTTGATCAAATTTTGGTTATTCGAAAAATGCTGGACTCATGCAAACGGACTGATGCCTTTTTGCTTCTGAGTATAATCTGCTTCTCTACGCTCTTACAACCATACCAAATATCCACCTTATTTGAAATTATTTAATAAAGTTTCAGTAACATCTTATTTTACATACTTACATAAAAACAAATATGTATAACATATGTGAAGATTTCTGAAACTAGCAGACAGAGTTCTTGGAAATACTTCGACTCTACGGAAGCGAATGCATTTAAATGCATTTTGTTTTTGTTTTTTGCCTACCGATTGTCAAAGCCAATTGACTAAATCTGTCATAAAGTATAAAATGTCAGTTCCTGTGACTACGAGAAACAATCAGAATGTAAAAAAAAAATAAATAAATTTAATTAGTTTCTATAGCAACACAACTTTTATGAATTCACCTGGGGCTTGATTGAAAGGTTCATCAAAACTGTTTGCTCCATTTTGAAATAATATTTGTCAGGATACAACAACAAGTTGCAGAAGATCTCCTGAAAGAAGTTATTAAATTTAAAAAAATGACAGAACCTGTAAGGACGTATTCGAATCTCATTCTGTGGAGCAGTTTTTTTGCTAAAAACTATTTCATATACTAAAATTCGAAATATCGCTTTACGCTATGTCTGTTGCTTTATCTCACAACTTGTCAATGCTAACAAAGATTTTCTGCTTCAGTATAAATTCCACTTCTATGTAGATTTGAGCAAAAATATTCATATAACGAATTCAAAAAATTGTGTAGATTTATACAACTTACCATAAATTACTCTACCATATATAACGCGAAATTAAAAAAGGTGTTTAACTTGGAATGCCCATAACCTTAACATTTCTGAATCCATCCTCACTTTCATCGCAAAAATCTACTTTGAAAAGACAAACCGCGCAAACTGTTTCTTAATATACTCTGAAAAAAAATTATGTAACCCTTGAAAAACCGACCCCAATTTCACATTTTAAGAAAATATGTGTGATTTTGAGTATCCTGTTTTAGGCCCGCAAAATGTGCTATGTGATATTCCTAATTAATTTTCAATGTTAAGCAGTGTTACATATTTGTTTCCAATTATAATACTGCTAATTAATTTTAATTTGAAATTTTATGATTACTTTAGCTATTTTAATTGTTTTAATTAAAGTTTATTTTTAGGCTAATACAGTTTATTGTGAACCATGTGGCCCCTGCTAATAATAACTAGATTAAAGTCAAAAAAAAGTTGTGGATAAATTTTATGGAATCTAAGGAGTGAACTGCAAAATTTATCCAACAGTTTTCGATTAATTTCTTAAAAGGGAATACCTATAATTGTATATTTAATATATAGAACATGTAAAAATTATTTAATAATATTTTGAAATAACAAAAAAAAATCAATCAATTATCAAGTTTATATTTAATTAGTCGCCAAACCCGATCGTATACTGTATAACGAAGTAAAAGTCTTGCAAGTAAGAAAACTTTGATAATTTTTTGCTTGTGTAAATTCGGGACTGCCTTATTTACACATCCCACGGCGTATGAATAACAATTTCTGAAAAGCTCAGTTGAAGTTCGTAAATAACTAGGACAAACAAAATCAAACTAAAAGTGGTGAGACTCACATCGATTGTTACAGTTCTGACGAAATAAGGTAGAAATAAATTAAAATGAAATGAAATCGTTGTACAAAATTTAAGAGACACGACTAATGAAAAGGAACTGCTTTGAATGTTTTCATATTTTAAGAATACGCGAAACATTCAATTTGTATATTCCCCTGAGTGGCGCACACAATGCAATGATTAAGGCTCTCGGAATATGTGAAATCAAAAAATTCAAAAAGTCTGTTAAATCAGAATATATTTATATACTGTATGTATGTACACATTTTCAGTACAATGAGCTACTATTGCGAAAAACAAACCCAACGAAATGGTGGCGTCGATAAATAATCCCAATTACGCCTTAAGCCGTGATGTTTCTTTTACGCCAAAATGATATTTTTAATTTATTAATTAAAATTAAAATCTATCGGATGATTAGTATTCGCATAAGCAGCCAACTGTAAATAGTTTGTTTTGAGAAAACGAAAAAAAGAATTCCATTGCGATTAGTCGACAATTGACCTAATCTTATATTTCAGACACATATAATTCAGCTTCATTTTCTTCAAGCCAGACGGTGTTGGGCAATTAAATTAGGTTAGGTTGAGCTGGACGGTCTGAAGTAGACCGATTGCGTCCACAATGCTGGCACAGTTTTGACGAGGAGAAAATACTCCCTTTATGAGTAGAATTACTTGTGAAGAATATTGACATGCCTCTGGCAAACTGAAACCAACTCCTCGTGGTTGACGCACCTTAAGTAACATAAGTAGTAAACCTGGCCACAGAGAGAATACGTGTTCAATATTCTCGAGTCCGTGCTGCTAAAAGATAACACAAATCTCCTGAGTTTCTTGTCAGCGTGGCCCTTGCGCTCGCCTGACAGCACATTCGCGTTAAGCAACGTTTTTTTTTTTTTTGCAAGGTTGTCAGCTTTTTCATAAGCCTCAATTTCCTGTGTTCTGGAGCCTAGTGGAGATACACGGTCCTAAACATGGCAAGCCTGATGGTCGCTGGACTATAATGATAATATTAATTTAGCGTTTACATTATATAGCTCGATATTTGGCCCGATTTCTCCTGCAATTTGTGGTGTGCAAATATAGCGGCCTGCAGTTTCTGCACTCAATTCGAATGGCAAATAATTTTCGGAGGTTTGCCATTGTCCGTCGAAGGGCGACAGCTAGTGGAGAAAGCTTTTCTAAAATTTCGAACAGGAAACACCCCGGCTACGGCGGCAACCACTTGGCCGATAATTTTAATACAAATGCGCCCGCTGTGTGGGTTGGCCTTCAATCCCAACTTGGCCGCATACCTAACGGCTAGCTTCAAAATACAGCAGTGGTCTGGTAGTTTAAAAGTTCTGCTAACTTAATACGATGATTGGCAATAAACCAGTACTACACCTGGCTCCATTTTGAGCCTTCCCTGTATGTGTGCGTGGTGTTCTTTACCATCTTTTGTCTTTCGTGCAAACCATCACCCTCCATGGAAGATTTAAAAGATCTTTTTGAGCTCGGGCTCGGGGTCACACAGTCCACATTCATACTGCTCGAAGGCATGCCTCACAAGAAGCGCCGCCGTCGGTGTACTGCACATCGCTCCCGTTATGCTGATCAATGAAAACCGGTCTACCGAGCCCCACCTTCATAGTCCAGCTTCTTATATCCCTAAAGGCGCGATGTCGTAAAGTGCAAATCTTTTACAATGTTTAAAACTTGGATTCGGCTAGTTTTAGTTTGCAATCAACTATATTTCATAAAACTAAACGAAATTTGTATAGTTCAAATGTAAAAATTTGTCAATACATCGGTCATCAAATAGATATTATATAAAATATTTAGAAAAACACATTATTGACATTTCCCAAGATGTAAAACTTTGGGCATTATTTACAATATGGAAGGTTTCATATAGTTCGAAAACTTTTCAATGAAAAAGCTATGTTTTACAAAATTATTCAAATATTTACCATAATTTTTTTAAAAGGATAGCCGAAGATATATAAAAGTTTAAGAATATTTGGTTGACGTTTTTGAGTTTTTTATTTTCTAGGATTAGTTATAATCCTACTCAATTAAAACTAACCAAGTTTTTCAAAGGAAATATTTATGTATATATATATATAAATAAATAAAATATTAAATAAAATATTTAAATTACAACACAAAAAATCTAACAGATTCTTTGATATAATAACAATAAAAATTGTATTTCCTTTCATTCATTCTGTTACGCAGTAATTTTACAAAATACTAGTTTCTGATATTTCCAATTTTGTTATGTTTATTTTACTTTATTTATACATATAGTTCCCCTTCCGAAAATAAATAAGCATCGTCAAATTTGGACCATTTCTGTATACAAAATACCATTTATTTCCTAAAGAATGATGGTCATTTTGATTCTGCATAAAATGAGCTGAGCTTGCGAACTTTGGCCAAGTCACAGTTATTCACCCCTCTTGAGAGACCTGAATCTCTCAGTTAATAAAGTGGCATGCATTCTACCATACCAACTTCAGGAAATTAGGTTAGGTAACGGGGATTAATTCAAGACTGAAAAACAGACTGAAACCATTTCACTATAAAAGATATTTGAATATCAGTATTGGAAAGGTTGAATGCTTTTGAAGAAAATGTATGGATCAGATGGGGTGGGTACTTTCAAAAAGTTCTTTCAAAATCGCCTACAAGATAAAGACTTAAGGTCGCATCCGATACAACAAAAGTCGAAAGACCTTACAGGTTACTCCGCTTTTCATCCAGAGAACGCTGAGCTACCTCCAAGTCTTTCAAGCATTCGACGAAATTATCAACGCTTACTGAAAATATAAAATTCTATAATTTTTCTAAAAGGATTAATTGCCAATCGTTTTTACTATTATTGAATGCAAAATGGGCACTCTTACCTAATAAAATTCACTCTACATTAATTTCGTTGTTTTTTTTTTTTTGTTTTCGATGCGACCTTTAAGCTATGAAACTTTTGTATAAAGAATTCCGTATGTTTGCAAAACGGTAAACTTATCCTAAATAATCAAGTCAACCACTTTCATAGGTAACAGCTCACTGTATTGACAATATTCCAATATTCGTGTAACTAAGAATCTGAAATACTTCAAGAATTATTGTATGCTACTTCCCCATTTCCTCTCCGCCCACAGGCGACGCTATCACTACGCCTTTACTGCTTTACCCCAATTTCTTGCTTTTCCTTTGCCCCAAATATTTACTTTCCTAACTGCACTTTGATCACAAATATTTATCCGAAAGTCAGCAGTTCATACATTTTAAATGTGTATTCGAAAATGTGCTAAAACTTTCAGTTCATCTATTACAGCAACTATTTAAAGGGAGAAAAAGTTTGGCATTGTTTCTACCTGCCACAACGAGATACCAGGCTGTGTGCGAACAAAAACAAAATTATCCAAAGTATTGTTGAAGGAGGAGCAAAAGTCGGATTATTGAAAGCAACTTCAAATTTCTCGTAAAATCAATGCAAATATTTGTGAAAACTCTGTGCAGAATAAAGACGCTTCCTGGCATTAGAAATGTACGTATGTATGTGTGCGCATTTGCAGTCATATTTGGTGAAATAAACTAAATTATATATAAATTTGTATGTTAGTAAATAATATGTGCACACATGAAAACGCACACACTCATACGTATATTTACATATTTATATAGTAAAGAGGTAGACATGCATATATGGGTATGTGCCCAGTTTGCCAAACGGCTTCGAATCGAATTCGATTCCAACTCGATATGGTGAACATTTTGTTTGACAGGGAATTCGCTGGGAAGAAGTGGTGATCTCCGAAATAACTATAGCTTCTACCGTTGGAGTTTTTTCTATAATTTTTCCTATTAAAAATAGCCTTGAGATCATAAAAATTATTATTTGATATAAGTAATTAGGCCGTAAAATTTATATATATATATATATCAGTGGCAGATCCAGGGGGTGGGGGCAAAATTGGTTGGAGAAATTTACCTCCCCGCAAGAGCTTTGTAACATGTATTTGCATAATATTCAACTGCAAAAAATGATGAGTGACTTATTTTAAATCCGAAAATATTTCAATTTCCCTAAATATCATGAAAGGTCATTGCAAGAATATATAATGGTTTTGCAAAACTTTAATTCATAGAAAAAGTTTGTCGAATTTCACTTGAGTTTGGAATTTCAGCTGTACGCTAAGCTTAGAATATCATGTTATTTGAGTAGGCCTTCATCTAGAAGCGTTAAATTTTGAAAGACGCGCGACTCATTGGGTAAATCTTTTAAATACACTCAGGTCCATCTGTGAACTAATCAATTAGTACATTCCTCACAGTTTATCCGCAAAGTTTCCCCAGATATGGGAAAACTTACCGCTGATTGAAAAACACTGTAGATTGTCATTTTTGTTGGGTCTTGATTAAATAAAATGCGCTGTGGATGTTAACAGTTGTACGGTTTATTGAAAAGTCAGTGAAATAGAAAATTATGTATCTGCATTTCGAACCTGAACATATGCATTGCAGGGTTGCTTTTTAAAGTAACATTTCAACAGCTCTCCTCAATGCAGATGCTATTACAAAAACATTAATTTTTATTTAAGGCTTAACAATTTAAAAAATTCATGGTGCTACGTTTTTGGTAAATTCTTTGTTAAGACATCGGCTATCATTTGTAATTTTTGCCTCCAAGGGATTATCATATTTTATTGTTTCTTAGGCAAGACTTCCTTGGCAATGAAAACCCATAAATGGGTAAAACCACCGATTAGCCTTTTATTTTGCTATATTTGTACAACTAACATATATTATGTATTTAACTTGTTTAATAATTATTTTCTAGAAGCGCTCATATTCTTTATTTTACACAATCAATGTACTAAATTTATTCAGAACTACATCGTGGATAAAGTATTTTTATAAGCTTTTACACAATCCTGTAAAATTCTTCGTAAACTTAACAAGAGTAATATTATCAATAATTTAATTTAATTTTAGAATTATTTACCATTTAAGCGATTCTCCGTGATAGTTGAACGAAGCAAATAAGTAATTAATTTTATATTTCTTTTTAGAAAAGCATAGCTCTTCTGAAACTGAAACCATATAAATAAAAGTTTCAAACCTGGTAGGAATTGCCAAAAATGCAACAAATTCCAAAAAATGTACATCCAAATTTTAAACATTATTAATTTTAATTTTTTCTTTAATTTTGGGAATGTTATTTTGTGGCCAATTTTACTGTCAATATACTAAGGTGCAAGCTTCAATCAACTACAACTTCGCGTTGATTTTTGATAATTTTTGAGCATTTTCCTCCATATAAATAATGTACAAAATTATTTTGTACAGAAGGACACATGCGCAGCATCGTCAATAAAAAAATTATAAAAAATCAACGCAAATTTTCAGTAACTAGAAACTTGCACCTTATTGGACTCAAATTGAAAGGACTATAAAATTGTGTTTCGAACATTTTTATAGAAATTCTAAATAAAGATTTTTAAAATTAGATATACATTTAAATCGAAGCTGCAGTGGTGGCCAAATCCCCCACCCTGCGTACATTCCCGAATTTATAAGAAAATAAAAATAATTAAACTCAATCGCAAATATCAACACATAAAGATTTAACTTCCTTGCTTAAGGAAAACTTTTTTTTTGTTCCTTTTTGTTTTTCACTTTTTCGGATGTTACTGCTTATGCCATCTCAAAGGTTTTAAGCAAAATTTTGTTTCCCCAAAAAAACCGCAAAATATTTTTTTGTGATTCATTCCAAAGGCTTTGAAAATTACCGAAAAATCATTGCGAAAGGTTTTCCTTCACTATAAGCGCACCGTTCTTTATCCAAACAAATATCTAGATGCAGTCAAAGAATTCACATTTCGTTCTCAATTTATAACATTATTATATAGTTTTTTCATTCTAAAGTAAAAATTCTAATAATTACAAAAAATATGCAAATTGCATCTACTATTCTGTATGCCTATATATTCGTAAACATAGAGCCCACATTTTTTCAGAAATCGAACGAAAGATACCGTTATATTATTTTGCTATAGTTAGAATACCGAGGGAACAAAAATGTCATAAATGCACTGATTTTTCTATATTTTCAAAAATTAATGCTATATGTCTAATCAGCGAGCTGAAGGTAAATAAATAAATAAATAAATAAATAAATAAATGCTATATTCTCATATCAAACGAAAGCAATCAAAACCAAGGTTTGTGGAAAACATGGTGCTCAGTTGAACAAAAATCTCAATCAGTTTTAGTTGAATAAAATTCTTCTGACTTCTATTAATTTTATTTTGTATAAAGTTGTAGTTTTCGTAATATGTTATAAAGAATTTTTCTAATTCAAATATTGTTTTATAAAGCAAATTATTAAAATATTTTTCCATACCCCGTATCTTTTCCGCAAAAGCTTTCACCGTTCGTCGTTTCATTTTCTATCGACAAACCAGTTTCGATTCGAACTCGTCCTCGCTCTGTGGCAAATTGGGTATCTATGTATGTATGTGCGTAAGTGCAGAGCTTTTGTGGAAATACGAGAATTTAAGTCGCTCAGCTCAACATGTTTCTTCATTTATTTGGAATGGAAATGTGAAGCGGAAACTTAAGCGGATTTCTCTTACATGAATGGCCACGCATGTGGTATGAATAGGCCAAATGTATGTAGGTACATAATCATTTTCTTGAGGTATAGAGTGAGAATTTTACTTATTTAGGCAGAGCGAATAAACAATGAAAAGTTTAAGTCGTGCAAACCTTAAAAGCTGTATCAGGACTTACTGTCTTGTTTTATTTTTCTTTAAATTTATATGAATTAAGATCTATGGGTTTTCTTTCTACATTCATTTTCAAATAATTATGCTTTCGACACTGCGCAAAAACAATATACACTTTCGGGTATTTGATTCACACAGGAAAAATAATATTCCGCTGCATTCCAGTCCCCGCTGTCTTATTTTTTCTATTTATATCCGCCATACCAATAACGTTGGTATGGCGAGCGCGTAATTTAATTTGCATGCTTAAAGTTTAACCTAAGCGTCGCAACTTTACTCATTAAAATAAATTATTCAACAACAAATTTTAAATTGTGGAAACAACACTCATATGCACACACACACTCACACACACACACACACGTGCACGTTACTTCATATGCCACAATTTTAATGGCAATAACAAATAGCGATTGTTTTGTATTTGTTGCATGCAATAGAACTAAACAAAAAGTGTGAAACGAATGCCAAACCACAACCAAAGTAGCATGCAACTGCACTTGCCACAGCCCTGAGACACCAGCGACCAGTGGCTTCCACCGCCGACCACAGGATCTCCAACTAATTTCGTAATGTAGATTTAATGTTTAGTTCACTTACTTACCTGCCGTTCACCTTGCAAGCGCCAACTGACTGTCACGCTGCCAACTCAACCGCACTGCCACAAAAGAAGCATAGACTTGCCGCTACGCCAGCTACAATAGTCGTCGCCGAAGTAATAATTCCCGTTTGTTCTGTGGCAGCATAGCTGGACTGTGGAGCAGCGCTGAAAGTGCCTGCTGCCGGTTGAAGCCACGAATTATTGCAACTTCGAGACCGGAAATCTAAACCGGACGTTGCAGGTGGAAAAGTTTTATGGTGCAAAAAGTTGCAAACGATAGGCAAACATAAATACACAACTACACACACACATAAATAGTAAGTATTTAGTATAAACAGGAGAAGCAACTTATGTACAAACATATACTCATACAAACATACACACTCATGTACATATATGTGAAGTATACTTATTTGAACGAATGCAAGGTGGCCAAGGAAATTTTGCGGCACAGGCTATTTTATTAGCGGTCACCGATGCATTGGTGCAGAATTTGTATTGTCCAAATATTAATTACTACCCAAAAATGGCCATCTCAAGACTGAGAATTCACATATCTCAAAAATTTATACAACAGCAGCTAAATTCGCATGCCTATATACATATTTTTCGATTCACATCAGCCAAACCAACTTGTTATAAGAAATTGAGTAATTTCTGACCTTTTCGAACTTGACCTTCAAAATCGAGAGATGGTACTTCGAATGTGAACATTTGGTATCAAAATTTTATATACGTAGAGCGAAAAAACTACAGTCAGTTAAAACAAAATTGGTTTGGTCTAATACTCGGAAAAAGGATAACTTTCCCGTATAGTGTCATTTTGAATACTAGAAGTACCCGTGCACTCTTTGTTATGGCACGATCTAATTAAAATCAAAAGTAAGAACAAAAACGGTGGCCGCTTTTGCCAAAATGTGTCAAATGTGTCCGCATTTGAATCGGTTGATCCAGGTTACAATCCTGTGAAGAGCAAATAACATCATAAGTTATAGAAAAACCTTTATTAAATTGTAGGAGAAGTTTGATCAATTATCACGCTATTATTTCTATTATTAAGAACAAAAAACTCGCAGATGTGGAGCATTCCGTCCCAAATAGGACACCATTTGGCTTTTTCATCTGCGATTAGCTAAAAACAATAATCGTATTTACTTTGTCTTTTAATTTCAAATACTGTTCAACTTACATAACACCAACATGAATTTTAAAATTTCGAACAAAAATTGATCCCATTGCTATTCTATTATTGGAATACGCTCAGAACTTATGGAATGAAAATTTTCAAGAGTACGTATTTTTTGGGAATAAACATTTTGGGTTGAAATTTTTTTAACTTTATAGAAATACTGGTATAAATATCCCATATTACATTATTACAGTACATATTTAAACTTATGTTCATTTCCCTGTACTTACCCGTATATGGTGTTTCTTTTGTGCAATCCGGTATATGGTTTTTTTTGTAATTTTTAACCATACTCAGTCCGATATATGTAATGCAAATGGTTGGTTTCTTTCGGAAATTATTTTAGTTAAGTTGATTTGTTTAATTCTTTCGTAGGATGGTCGGCATACTGTTTGATGATCAAAAACAAAACTGGAAATATTACCATAATGTAAACCGCTTTAACTTGAACTTCGTTGAGCAATAACTAAAACCCAAAAAGCACTTTTACAAATAATATTGTTTCTTGGTGCTTTTGGTTGTTTGTTCTTCATTCCTCGTAAAATTTGTTTCAAAGCACACAAATAATTTTCCTGCTAAATAAAACTGTAGAACAAATTCAGGTTAGCAAAAGTTAGGTCGATTCTGAGAGTGAGGGGTGAAAATAGCGGCTAAATTAGAAGACCCGTATCGCGGCGTTTGTTTATGTTAGTTCGAATTTTTTTTAATCGACCTTCGAACTTTGCAGTCAAATGCCGATTTTCAGCATATTGTTTATACGGTTTTTTTGGCTATAACTCGTCGATAATTTTTCAATCTGTTAAAGCCAAATTATTGCTAGAAACCTGTGCAACAATTAAGATTTTTAAAAATTTTTGTAGTGTTTATGAAACAAAATGTTGGAAATTCTTGCTTTCATGCTTTTTGAACATATTTTCCACAAAACGAAGTCTTTTTTGCTTTCTGTTTGATCTATAGTATGCTTCTCAGTTGCTCCAATAAATTTCATTTGAAAAGAAAACGATCATAATACAAAACTTGCGTTTTCCAGCTTAATATTAATTTACTTCTCATTTCTTATGTACAAATTTTTTCAGTGTTGAAAAAGAAATTATAAAAATATGGAAAAAAATATAATTTTGAAATGTGAGTTATAAAAAGATGTAAGTTAAAAAATTAAAGAAATTAAATTAATGATTTGGACAGTTGCCTTTAAGCAGGCGGCTGTGGATCAACATCACTGCTCTCTCTAATATCTTGGTCATCGCCATCATCATCAGAAAGGTCGATAATTTCGTCCAACAGATATTCTGGAATTTCATCTTTGTCTTCCCCTTCTTCCTCTTTTTCCTCGTCTTCCTCTTCTTCAAAGGTGTTTTTATACCACCAACAAATTTCAGCGAGTATTGCATCTGGAGATTTCTTTCCTCTGTACCTGAAACGAAAATAGTTTTCAATCGTTAACAAGAAATCTAAAACTAAACTTTAATCAAGCTTAAAACTGCAAAAATATTTAAAATAATATGAAAAATAATTATGCATTAAAATTGCTTTTACTAAATATGAAGGAAAGTATAGCCCATTTCATAATATAACGCCACCACATAATAACATGTTTGACTTGTTTTTCTTCACTACTTTGTTATGAAATTAATATTTATACTACAGCAAAACCTCTTAAGATTCAAGTTTAAAACTTTGTGCAAATTTACAAAGAAAAGGCCAACAAAACGTCAAAGTTTTTTTTGGTACATACACTTAAATTTTGTACAGGGAAATTGGTTGAACTTTTCCACATTTGCATTCGCTTTGATAAAGAAATCATAATTAAATTATCAACCTTAAAAGCAAACTTACTTTACTTTCTCTTGAAAAAAAAGTTTAACTGAGTTCCAACTGACACTTTTCCAATAGCTTGCACCGTGAATACTATTTTTTTACACAAACGTTAAATTATCTTAAATAAAGCTCCAATGCCATCCCGCTTTTTTGTTTGGTTTTTATTTTTTTATTTATTTATTTTTTTTTTTGTAGGAAGCGCTCCCACCAGAGCGGCGAAGACCGGTAATTGAATTAAATTTCAGTCTTCATTAATTTACTGCTCGATTGCTTTGCAGTTCGTCTGCATGCTCACCGTTCAGCTCCAACGCCCAGCTACACCCACTGCTTCACTCAGAGCAATGCGGTTTTCTTGCCACAAACAGTTGGTTAATTTTTGTATTTAAAAAGTTTGCACTATTCCAACAACTACTAACCACATTTTGCTATTCCCGCCAACTTTCCCAACCTTACTCAACATTGCATAACTACAAATTCCATGAAAATCTATTTGATTTGGCAATTTTTAATTGATACTCAATTAATTTGAAGATATTTCATTTGCATAGTTCAATTGCTGAATAGCTCAGTTAGTACTGTAAAATGCAATAAAATAATGCAATTAGTGTAGAATTTAAACTCGAAATACAATATTTTCAAGGAAATATTACTCCAAGTATTTGCTTACAAAATTAAATTCATTACTGCCAAAAGAAATAAATATGTAGAAATAACCACAATTTGCAAAATTTATTTACCAAAGTAGAGCAATCCAACAAGACTCTACTAGTCACTCGCTTCACTAACTTCTTAATTAGCCTCAACAAAAGAAAAACGAGATTTACGAAAAGTACAGCAGTCTGCGCTTGACTTTCTTGCTGAATTCAGAAGAATCCTCTGTCTAATCAGAAGTGACGTGTAAAAAAGGAAAGCAAAGTAAACAACTGCATTTTACACCTAAGCGAATCAGCCTTTTTTGCAATTCCATTTTCCCGCTGTGAATTAAAATTTAATTTTCCAATCACTTAATTAGGGTTTACAATATTTTAAAATCCAACTCTAGCCATTCATGCACATAAAAAATTCAAAACCAAATATAACAACAATAAGTGCTCCTCCAGCAGTTGACCCACTTAGCTGTGGTCGGAAATGAAATGAACACAGCAATTATTTTTACACGCACAACAAGCAAACTCCCGGCTATCGATGTTAATGCTTATGTTGTTGTTGCTTTCGCCATTATTGTTAGCTGTGCACATTATTGCCGTTGTAGCCAAATGACTGCCGCCGCTTGCTTTGTTTGTACGCCACGTTGCACTGCCACACTGCCACACGCGGGCACTTTGTATACAGCGGCGCGCATTCAAAGGATGAAACGTTCAGCCGGAAGTGGCAACATTTCCGCCACGAAACGAGCCGACTGGTCGCCGGAAATAGCATCATTTTCCAGCATGAACTGTACTTGAAGCATTAAATATAACACCCCACACACCGCCCGGCACTTTATGCGGAAGGGTGAGCGCTGTTGCGTGTCGGAAACATGCAAATTTATGTCGAGATTTATGTGTTCGCGCTTGTTTGCTGTATTTATTTATAAGCCTGACGAACATTACAAAATCGCTGCTGCTATCCTCAAAGATTCCCATCTACACATACACACACACACACACCCACACACATATACATATATAGGTGCGTATGTAGAGGAGTGCACACAATTTGTGCCAGTGCAAAACCGGCAGGCAGGATAGGTCAGTTACCACCGCATAGCGCGACAAATGCAGCCATAACTGTACGCTTGCTAGTGGCTACTATTTAGCCTGCCGCAAATGGCCAAAGTTTTTAATGAAAAAGTTGCAACATTTTTGTAATTTGTAGTTTTTTTTCTCGCTTCTTAATGCGAATTATTTTCCATTCATGCACTTCAATTTAACTACAACATACTCGCACACACATACATACTCAACTCACATACATTCACAATCGAAATTTGCTCGGAATCCTTCGAAAAAATATTTGAAGCTAGCGCATGTCCACGCCCACAACTACATACACACAACTTTAGAACAAAAAGCTTGTGAAATCTCATATGTATTATAATTACGGTGGCCAGATATCTGTGCGTAAAACTCGGGACGTTTCTACTTAAGGTATCAAATCCGAACACACAAAGAAAGTAAAGGGACGAAAAACCTTGTTGTATATTTTTATATTTTGGAATTTCACAAAATTCAAGTTGGTATCATTTCAATAAACACAGCAAATAATTAAAAAAATGTTAAAGAGAACTAGCGCTCATAAGTATTTTTCACTGTTTTAGAAAATCATTATCATTTTTTATTAACAATAATATAATCCTTTCAAATAATTTCGCTAAATTCGTTGCACGTTTTGTCAAAGCTAATTTTTCTATACTAATTTTCCTAATCACGAACTGGACGGTTCTTTTCGGACTATAGGTATATTGAATTCTCTCTGGACGAAACTCGTCCTCAATATCTTCTCTACAGTAACCTGAGGATTACAAACTGAGATCTTTCTTTAATGTAGGAATTTCTCCCGGAGGAGCCCCATGGGAATCTGCTCCTTTCGAAGGAATTGTTCGATAACTTGGTGGAGAAATTTACCTTAGCTTGTAATGAAGCGGTCGAGATCTCGTGTTCGCCGAGAAGGCCCATAGCCAAATCTAAACCTTGGTAGATGTTAGTGCTTTGGGGTTCGAGTATAGGTCATTTAAATCAACCGAGGAAGAGTAAATAACCATCGGACTGGGAACTATATAAGATCGGGTTAGGAATTTATAAGTTCGAGACAATAAACCAAAGCGGGACTCTTGTAGAAGCTTCTGCGAGGATGTGGGGTGATATGGGTTAATAGGTGATGAACAGTGAGGAGTCACAGATGGTCACTTCTCCGTCAACCTGAAGCCGTGTGGAGACAGCCAATCATCCTCTCAGAGTGAAAAAAGCATTAGTTGATGTATTCTGTGCTATTGGGAAGATATAGGACCCCTCTTCCAAAGTTAATCACTGGCTTTAGGAAACAATAATTAGGACAATAATGATTTATATGGTCATTGTCTGGTGGAACTAGAGCGGCTGCAACGGACCGCGCTCATTGAAATCAGTGGACCGCTCCCACCTTTGCACTCAACGTTATGCTGAATATGATGCTTGTGAACATTGCCAGCAAGGTTGTTGCATCTCAAACTGCAGCCCGCAGTAAAATTGTAAAATGGCAGTTTCAACTCAGCCTAGCAGCACCCTAACTTCCTTACAAGCATCAACTTTGTCCCTCAAGAAACGGATCACTTCCTGCCTTTTCTGAAGCCGGTGAGGCTGGACGGAAAAGTTAGAGTAGGTGTCTTCTGCAAGGAGCTCTCCATCCGAAAATTTAGGCCGCCGAGCTTCTGTAGTGACTTTCAGGTGGAGATAGCTGCAATGAAAAAGGAAGCCGATTGGATACTCACGACATGCAGAATTCCAAAGACCTTCTGATCAGTGGTAGCCGGTGGGCGTTCGTAAGAGCTCCGACAATTCTCGATTCCCATAGGGGTTCTGACCAGACATTGTCTGATTAGGCTGAATACTCGTATAGTGTCCGGCCCACTTTGTGGCGACTGATTGGAGCATGACAAGGTGGAATCATGTTTTCATATTCCACTCAGAAGCCCTGTCTATGCGATGTTGAGCTTTAAGTGTCTCGGTTCGCACTTCATTAACACCCCCGAAGAGCTCTTAGGGGTAGAAATCAGCAGCTTGTGGAAGCTCATTTTGAATCCCCTGAGGGGACTACCACAGCAACCTAGCCTAAACAAACATTTATTTTAAAGTTTAACTTTGAGTAAAGTTCTTATGCTGTTCAAAAATTATTTACTAATGAAAAAACTCTTTCTGTGTGCGCATTGAATGCGAGTAGATACAAATTAAAATATGTGCAAAATCCAATATGGCTATTAAATATGAAATGTCCCGACTTTGAAAAAAATATTCACCGGGACATCTTTCCAAAAATCGTTATGCCGCCCAAATCGGTACGGATGTTCACCGTAACTATAATCGCACTCGATTTATGTGCTTACGTGTTTGTATACATTTTATATGGAAGATGTCTAATGTAGAAAATTTTAGTGATTGCAAAAAATCTTGTTATCGCAAATAGCGAATAGTTAAAACATTGCTGTCAACTCTCTCAGCAAATTCTCGTAAAAGGCTTAAGGATTACGATGCATCGCAGTAGAAGTACAGAAAAGATGTGAATGTAAATTTATGATATGTATTTTAATACAAAATACCCTTTTTTACATATGTCTGTATGTATTGTATGTATGAGTATTTTTTGTAAGAGCAACATCTATTTTATGTAGGAACTCGCTCGAAGCCAACATTTTTCCATTAAAGTTTTTAGTTGGCCACTTTTATAATTTTCCATGCCAGTCCACTCGTAGCCTTTTGGCCGTAAAAAAATAAACATGGAAACAAATGTGTAAAGTAAAAATAAAAAAACACTATAAATGGCCAAGCAAAGCGTAAGGAGCAAAAATAGCCAACCCTACGGCGTGAAACAAGAGAACAACTTTTCAGCATCAACTGCATTTCTACATTTCCATTTCAATTTGGCCTTATGAATACAGAAATTAAAGTGAATTTTCGAAAGGAAATGGAAATGTGGCTATGCAACTGGATTTACGTTCATGCCTATTGCTCACAATCTATACGGGCAACTACTTTCTTTTGGTGACACCCCTGAAGGAAAAATTACAGTTAGTATTTGCAAATTTATGTAATAATATCGCAATCAAAATAATAATTAGGCCATATATAGATATCAGTTGATCTACTTGCTTTAACTAGTCAATCTAACGCACCATGTTTGGTCCTCTTACCATGGGAATAAGGCTCACATTTTAGCTTTAAATTCATAACCGGTGGTTTAAAGACACTATGGACTAAAAAGGCAGCTTTGCATGGGATTACGTAGTCGGTGATTACCATAAGCTTTCACCGTCCCGATGATTTTTCATTCCCCTCTCCCTCGCACATCTTTTAGGTCTATTTTCCACTTTCCTTTTCTTACCATTCAAGGTAGTAGGCGCTAGCGTGCCCATTGGATAGTTTGCTGCCGGGGTTGTTCGGCTGTATTATCACGGTGTAACATCACGGTGACAGAGGGGACTTACATAATCACCATTCCTCTTTTCTCCCTAATTACCATCGCAGTCGTTTATGAAATATAAAATGAACCCGGCTCGGATCGAGGCTCTAAAGCAAAACAAAGTAGACTACAACTGGCAAAATATTCTGCTAGTGCAAAGTAGTTGTGGCATCTAGCGCCTAGCACTAGCCATATTCCCTCGGGGAAAGCCTGCGTGGCAGTAAGGTCCCTAGTTGGCCCCATGTGCAACAACTCCAACTACGTTTTAATTCGGGCTGGAGGTGCTACCTTAAAAGCTGCTGGAAATAGGCAAGATGGTATCTCGAACCCTGTTTTTAGGCAATTTGAAGATAACGTAAGCTTCGATAGGTGGGCTTCACGCATCACCAAGCCCTATCTCTCTTATTTCGCCAGTCATGTCCTCAGACAAGCTGATAGCAGAGTTCCCCCGTCGTCCTCCCTTTTATCATCATGAATCAGCCGCTCAGCCATAAGGATCCTCGACAAAGTTCGATACATTAAGCAGGAGGACCTACCGAAGAGCAGGGTGACTTTACGGTCACTAAACTGGAGCCTAAAAAATCCTTAGAAGAAAGGGCAAGAGAATGCTGATGCGGGCTTTGATCGATTGTGATGCTCACGATGATCCGCTCTCTCCGCAAAACTGTGGCCTGGTAAACAGGAAGTTGTGAACAGTCTACCGAGAGCTTGTGTGGATGTGTTATGACGGGAAGAGATTAATAACCGACACAGGTCCAGGGTGTAGGTCCTGTAACTAACCAGATTGAGTAACCTGGAACACCATACCCACGACTGGAAGGTTGTAAATCTAAAAGAACCTGTAGACAAGCGCAGAGTGGCAGTGTTGGTTATTAATGAGACATCAATTTACCCACTAGCAAAACTTAATTGGAAGGTATACTATTGCTTGTAAGCCCTAACCCTCCTAACAGACGGGACATGTTGATGCAAGTTCCCCAGTCAGGAGCTATTGCGGAGGAAATTGAATGTCCTATGGATTGTGAAGTTGTATTCAATTCGGTTACGTGAGCTCTTTGGGCATTTTACTGTGAAGGAAGGCCTGACCTTTTCAAGTGGTCAATGGACGTCCAGTGAAACTCTCAAAATTTTATTTCCGAAGTCTTTTGAGTAAGAATCTCAATGAACAAAATTCCAATAGGTCTTCTGATTTGCTTGGCCGACTGAACTTTTAATTGTATGTTATCAAGTAACTAAAACTGCTGAACAAGAACTCCGACAATGGCTTATTTTCTTTCCACGTTCTCTTATCATTTGTATTTACAACTGACTGCTAGCAACCGCTGAGACCGTCTGATTGTTCCCCTCGCTGCTAGACTGTCGCAAGGCATTCTTAAAATATACCAGTACTCCACTTTCTACTACTCCGTTGCTACACTTTAACCATCTGCAGGCGGTATAAATCATTAAAGTTGTGTAATTCAAAGTTGAGAGCAGCCATTAGCATCAGCGGAATGGGTGAAAACTTGCCTTGAAATCACATAGCCTGATTGAAGAGAAGTCTTTGCTTCTATTAAGGGCGAAACATAATATATCGTAGTGTACGCGCAATGGTTTTTTTTTTTTGAAAATTCTTTAGGTATGCAAAAAAAAATACTGCTGTAGCTTACTACTGCGTCGTATTTTGAGATATTTTTAAGAAATTATGAAAAAGTTGCGTAAGCTCAAAATGCCCCAATTCATCAAAATTAAAGAACAGTTTCCAGAAAAATATATACGCACATACATATACTATTTAGATAGATAATAAGTCTGCATTGTATGGTATTGTAGAGATGTTGAGTTTTATATCCCTTTTATTGGCTGTTGTTACTAAGTAATTTAGGCAAATTGTTTGTGCATACTTCTTTGTTTTTATAAACACTGGAGTTGAATGCAAATAAGGGCTGGTATTTCCTTCGCTAACTGCTTTAACTTAAACGCTTGAACTACTAGCATTTCTTTTGCATATATTTGCGTCAATAATACGAAATTTTAGTAGCCACAACTCTATGGATGGTGAAAAAATAAATATGGGTAAAATTACACATTTTTCTCACGAAGTTTCAATGCCAACGAATGGAAGCGCTCCGCCTGTCAGCAGGTCCATAAATCAAAGTACAATCAGGCGCACACACACAAGCTGTGAAAATGCTTTTAGCGATATACATATATATGTATATATGTAGTACATCATATGTTTGGGTATTTGCCACACAAAGCAGGCGCTTTTGAGGAAGATACTTTCCGCCCACCACAATATTTTCCGTTTTGGCATGGATATATTTAAATTCAAAGGGTTTTTCCCACCCATGAATAATTGCAAACGAAATGTGGAATTCATTTCCTCTAAAAAAAACAACGACACATTCAACATTTTTGGGAAATATCTATAAAATATTTTACAAATAAATTACTTTACATTTTTACCAATAAAAGCGCTACCATTCTCTCCACATTGGCCTCTTTTTCCCAACACTAAAGCATCCACGTCCAATTTTCCTCAAAAGCGTTAGAATTTTTAAATACCCCCACCACGTCGGGATGCATCGCAGTTGATGCAAGTGTCCGCCTTTCAGATCTAAGTCTCTGCCTTTTCACAAGTTTTTTGCTATTCTTTTATTTTCACGTCATCCATTTCCACCACAAAATGCTTTTTCCTGTCCTCTTACCCGGTGTTATCTTTACTAAGTTTAACGAGATTACATAAACTGGCGACGAAGTTATTTGGCTACACGGGCTTACATCCATCATCTGTGTGACAGCTTTTTCTAGCTTTTGGCCTCTTTTCTTTAGTAAGCAGGTCACTAATACAATATTATGGTTTTTTTAACAGCTAATTGTTTGTACGTGTGTTTGTACTTTAGTCACTCAGAAGTTTAGTTTTCTAAAAATTTAATTTAATGTCTTATATTTTCTGAAGTACTTAAATCAGTTTCGTTCGCACAATTTACGAATTTAAGCATTACGAGATTTTCTTTGTAGATGCTGTAACTTTTGCCTGTTTTCTTGATATAGGGAATTTCATGAATTTAAATGTGCAATTAACTGAAGAACAACTTTAATATTAACTTCAATATCTTGAATTATTGCAGCATAAATGATTTACAATTTACCAATTAAAAAATACAATTAAAAAAGTAAAAGAAACGGTAGACAGCCATGTTCTGGAACTTGAGGCTTTAGAGTGTTGGTGGTGAAATAATTTTATACGCTAAGGATATTGTAATAACAGTCCAGGCAAACACCTTTCAACATTGACAGATCTATTTCAAAGATCTATCAGCAAAATATTTCTGTGGTGCAAAGGGCAAGAACTCGGAGTGATTCCTATTAAGACAGACCTATTGCTCTTCACGAGGAAACAAAAACGGCACCTGGTCTCAAGTACATTGCTCTAGGCGTGATACCCTCATAGTGATATGAAAGGTCAAATATCTCGCCCTCGCACTGGCTTCGAAGCTTAAGTGGGGCCAAATATTCCAAATAGAGTAGAACTTTACTCCTGCAAGAGATTGGTTTTGAAAACGGTGCTGGAAGGAACCTAAAATAAAAAACTGGGTTGGCCTATGCCAATTCTACATTACGATGTAGTGGTATGATGTAATGCCCCTCAGAAAGGGGTAAACTTTAAAAAAATGGATAAGTTAGATTTCGTCCTCACTCAGATCGGGTGCAATGAGAGCAGAAGCATCCAAGGTACTGTGTGCCCTAAAAATGAGATTTTTAGATTATTTTATGTATGTATAAATTTTCGTTTCCCGTCATTCAGAACTTGACCAGGAGCGCACTAGTCCCAAACGCGTTCTAAACTACTTTCGAATGACTAACAAACTAATCCTGAACTAGCTGCAAATCAGCCACGAATTAGTATCAAACTAGTTCAATACTATAATGAAAAAGGCCCGAATTAATTTCTAACTAGTTCCGATGTGGCTCCAAACCAGTCCTGAGCAAATCCGAATCTGTGTCCAACTAGATCCAAAGCAGTCCTGAACTAGCCCTCAACTGCGCCCGAACTCATCCCAAACTTGACACTAGCTGGTTCCGAACTGGTCCAAAAATAGTCCTGAATTAGTCCCGAAACGGTCCCGAACTCATTCCAAACTACTCCCGAAATCGACCTGAACTGATCGCTAAATTGTCTTGAAATGATCACGAAATAACTATTCCAAATTTGTGCAGAAGTGGTCCTGAATTAGTCCCGAAGTTATCCCGCACTGGACCCAAAATAGCCCCAAACTAATCATCGAACTATTCCCCAACTAGTCGCGGACTGATACCAAAAGGTCCCGAATTGTTCCAAAAATTATTTTGAAATGAACCCGAAATACTCCTGAAAAGGTCCGAGATAATCCAGAAATATATCCGAAGTTGTCCTGAAATTATCCCGAAATATCTACTCGAAGTGGTCTGGAACTAGTCTCCAAATGATTTTGAGCTAATGTTAAAATGGTCACAAGTTTCGTATATACAAATGTATGTAAATACATACATATATGCATACATCCATGAACTTATGGCCAGCGATACATATAATATAATATAATGTTTTATCTCACAAAAGCGCCGTGTCGCGATTTTGTGAGGCGAAGTTTAAAATTCACTCTCTTGCCGCTAAAGAAGTTTTCCTAAAAACCACCGAGCTTGCATACAGATCATTCATGTGCTTACGTAAATGTTTTTACGATAGCTAAATTGAACGAATTAGAGTATGAATTATTGAACACCCATAGTATCACCGATTTGCCTACCAGCAACAACTACCTCCTATGGAAACGGGAGTAGTTGCTTTCTGCTAATTAATTTTTTCGAGTGAAGAAATTAAATGCAGAGCTTCCAGAAAATGATTACAGAGATGGTACAAAATTATTGGAAGATCATTGGAATAAAGATTTTTAATAAAAAAAAAATGAATCCCAATAAAAAAATTAATTTTTCTTCCTTTTTACGTAGGGAATTATATTAAACTATAGAGTTTGTAAGAAGGTAAATTCTGACTTAGCATATTTTTAGTATTTTTAGCTTCCAGAAATGGATTATAGAGATGGTACAAAATTATTGGAAGATCATTGGAAAGAAGATTTTGAATAACAAAAAACGAAACCCATTAAAAAAATTAATTTAGAATGTTTTAGTTGATACCAAACTAAGAGATGGGCACAGAATCTATGTATGCTGTATGTTGTATGTTGGCATCTTTATTGAATTTAAAAGTCACTTACTAAAAATTTTGCCATTTACTTAAATATTTTCTTAAAAAATAATAAAATAAATTTTCTGGATTGGTGCTGCAATTGACATGTCACTACTATCGATTAAATTGCGATATCAGAAAAATTCTGTATGCCTTAAATTGCGATAATAATGAATCGATTCATTTCGAATGGCAGCTAACTCGCAGCCTCATCAATTCGCTGTTGTTCAGAGCTAGTGATGTATCTGCGCTAAGAATGTTTTTACTTGACTGCAAATTCATAAATATATTTGTGTAAGTTTGTCACTTCCACAACATTACCCCCCGCACCAAGTCATAATGTACTGTTGACGCAATGAAGTGTTAATAATTCAAAATGATATACGACCAATTTCTAACACATAGCCTGGCAACGTCAATAAAGAGAGTTCATAAAAATATGAACCCCATCGCCAGCAAACAAAAAATTGAAAAGGTTTCAGAGAAAGCTATAAAAATTTTCATGGTTAATGGCAATGCGTAATGAATTTTTTTTTTCAAATGTTCTCCTATTTGTTAATTTACTTTTATTCCCAGAGTTATTGAACGAAAATATGAATTATAATTATTTTAGTGTTTTGAAACAGTAGACGCATATTTTTTGTTATATCAATTAAGATACTAACTAAGGCGAATTCAAAGTCTTAGAATCATTAAAGTGAAAGCATTTGCCTCTCTCCTTTCAGAAGTTTCGCCACTTGTTCATACCAGGCGTGGACGTGACGATTTGCAGTTGTGCTGCCTAGTGGATTCGAATGTGGCATTCATGGATAGCGCCTTACATATGACGAACAGGTTTATTCAGCAAAAGTTCACGCAGAATCTTAGAAAAATGTACCTTATTGTGATATGATTATATCTACAAAATGTGATATTTTGAGAAAGGTTCCTCTAAAATGAATAAAAACCTAGTAAGCGCCATTTCGTGTACGAATTGGATACAGTAAATTGGGCTTCTATTTATTTATTCAACCAAATCACGCTAGTATAAGCGCCCTATCATTTCCTGCGGTTTTGTTATTTTTAAGTCGCCTGAATTACTGATATCTCCAGCACTTGGTTCTGATGTTATTCTCTTTTAAGCTACACTGCTCTCTTCTGAAGAGATTAAAAGAGAATAGTATATTCGACAGCAGCTGGAAAAATTATGTAGTGATGCGAGGCTATGTTGGCCCGTCGGGCTGCTTTTAAATCAACCCCACTTAATAATTTTAAGTACATACAATATTTCGTGCTCCAATGGGATTATCCTTTTTATGCCCCCCTCATTAAGAGAAGAAAATTTCCAACTGAGAAACTAAACATATCTCCTTGGCCAATTCTGGAGTTCAAGTCGACAAGCTCAATCTAAACATTATGGCGTGACTAGACCTCAGCGAAAAGTGGACAAAATTAGAACCATAGCACCATTACTGTCTGGTTGAACGCAAACCAGTCCCTCAGTCTTAGAGATATTTAAATGAAATTTGGTAGGCAGATGTATTTCTATAATGTATTAATCATTTGTCGGAATCGCCTATATCAGACATTACATATATAGCTACTATACAACTGATTATTCAGATATGAGATTTTGCGTTATAACTCCTACACTAAAGCAGCCAAGGACATGAAATTTTGGCACTCCTTTCACTTATAATTAAAACAAAGTATACAATAAGAGTATAGGACACGCTCGAACAAAAGAGAAAAGTTCATTCAATATAAAGAGATCAAAAGTTGTATAGGTAGAATGTTCCTTTCCGACTGACTCTGGACTGATCTCATTTTTGGCAGGTTATGTACATATGTATGTTAATCATTCATATCTTATCTTATCTTATTTCGTTCGTTAAATTACTTGTTTATTAGATTTGCAGTTGTAATTTTGTTATTCCGTTCTGCCTTTTTAGCCCTTTTTCATGCCTTTTATGGTGCGATAATTCTTTATTTCCCTTTTCCTCAACTGTCCAATTGTATGAATTGTATGAATTGTTTATTTTCCTTTTCAGCTATTAACCCAATTTGCCACAAAATTAGGACGTGTTCGACTAGAGTTTGATTCTCTGCTCTGTCTGATGAAGTCATTCAGGTGATCTAGAATCGAATTAGAAATGAACTTTTAAGTGATATTTTCATTAGGTGGATAACAGAATTTCAAAGAAGAGTCACGGTAATCTACATAAAATAATATTTTTAATATGTAAGCATATAAATATAAGTACATATTTTCATATTTACATCAGAGTACGTATTTTAAGTTAGACTTTTTAGATACATGTTTAATAAATATTTTTATTTCTATATTTACATTTAATAAGGAAAAAATGTTGGACAGCATTAAGGACCAGGAACAAAAAGTAAAGGTTATTTTCATTTTCTCGGGTAAAAATCATTAGGAAGAATTTGTTCAAAACAAAATTCGAATATATCGATTTTATCTGAGCTTATTTATATTTAGAATATTTTTTTATATAATTTTTTCGATCATAAAACACACTTTTCTTTCACTTCTGAAATACATAAGAAATTAATTTAATTAAATCATTTTCTACGGGAACTGCTTAAAAATAAATAATAACAAACGAAAAAATCCAAATGTATATTGCTTTAATTAAATTTGTAGTGCTGCATATATTTTTAGTCTGAGTGGATCACTGGCTGCGTATTTGCCTAGCAACTCGGAGGTCGTGAATTCACACCCGGGTGGTTTCTTGAAATAAATAATTGGAGATTTCCGAAATAGCAGCTATAATGTCTACCGCTATGACTGTTGTTGTTTTTTTCCAATACTTACCTTACTAAAACCAGTCTTGAGCTCAACAATTTTTGTTAAGTAAATTAGGTCGAAAAATTAATATATGCAGAAAAAATTTTAATTTTAAAAATATTAAGCTCTTAATCTTCTGCATTCTATAATTTCAAAAACGTGACTTTAGCATGCTATGTATTTTGAAAATCATAAAACAAACAGAGATATGAAGGATATGAAAGATGGATAAGAAAATAATGAAATGGAAAGAATGCAACAAGGCTAAAATTAGCTTTATAGCTGTTTGTTTTAAGGAGTTTCGATACGTCGCATGAGTTACTATAAAAGTGTGAAAGCTTTAAAATGTTGAAATAAAATATAATATAGATTATAATATTCACACCAAATCTTAAACTAAGCGGAAAAAGGAAATGTCTCTTCAGAATTTCTTGAAAATGGTATCACTCTTGATCCATGCTCGTCCATATCAAAATGGCAATGCTAAGCGACGAATAAATTATTTACCAGAACGAGTCGAAATTGAATCCAATTCAAAGTCATTTGGCAAATTGGGAAATAATATTCGCAGCACAGTGTGTGACTCTCTAGTGGCCGAAATAAATGTAACTGCATACTTTTTTCCAGCTACAGTACCGAATGTCAATGTGTGCGCTTGCAACCACAATTGTGGGTCACTTTTGACGAGTGGCAGCGCTGAGTACTCGTAGAATGCTCGCTGAGAAAGTGTGTGTTTTGGCATGGGTGTAGTATTTCGGTGGCATTGACCAGAATTTCAACGCCTTTGAGTTGCTCTTAAGCGACGGAAAGCACAAATTGAATTAAGAAATTATTTTTTAAATTTACAACGGCAAAGCGCTTTTCTCCTTTCTTTTTTTTTACGGTCAAGGCTATGTAAGCACAGCGTCATTTCCACCCACGCCCTTTTATTGCTCACTCAAACTTTCATTTTTTTTATTTTCTTTTTAATCCCACGAGAGTTCAAATGGAAGCCATTACGTACACAGATATTATCATGCTTGCAACTCAGTGTCGGAAGTGGCAATGGTGGTGTACATTAAAAAGCCTATTTACTTCTCATACCATTCAGCTGTAACACTCAATCGGCATTTAAATAATCCTCTTAATATATATAAAGTGTAAGCCGGTTGCGTCTGTAATTAATTAACTTTTATAAGAGGTTGAATTCTCATCGACTGCTGCTCTGCGAATAGCGTTCAGCTGTTCAACTATACTTAGCTGTTGCAGGAGCAAAAATATTTTTCCATTTTAAGCTGTAGCTAATTATTTCCAATTTTCATTGAACTTTTCCATACAACCAAGGAAATTAAGAAAGATGTAAGAGGCATAAAGCTAGTCTTATTCAAAAACAAAAAAAAAAATTTAAAATTAAATCGATCACGTTTACCATTAAAATGTAAAGCATGTATAACAGAAAAATTGCGCAATGAATTATCTTTTCAAGTTTATTAAGTAAGAAAAAGTACCACGCCCTAAATCGGCGGCACCAAAGTTGAGTGCAACTACAAACAAATGTTTATTTATTTTTTGCCAATAAAATTTACGTTCACTTCAAGTATTTAAATTTCCCATCACGTACCGAAGGCACCCCAGTATCCTGGCAGTAACCGCTAGCTCGACCAACTCCACCCGCCGCATGCGCATCTAGTTCGATCCACTTTACCACAAACATCGCGAAAACGCAGCGGCGGCATCTCGTTTGTTACGCAACCATCTGTAGCCTCTGTGTGAGTCGGTAAGTATGGCCGGGTACGCGTTTGCGTGATTGCGTATAAATTAGTCGACCTGGAACCGCAATGAAGCGTTTCGAGTATTAATTGGGCCGCCGAGATTTACTGACGACACTCAGCAAAGTGTGACAAAGGCTGGCATTGCTAAATGGCCGCTTCCACCTGATGAATCTTCCTGCGGTGTGTCTTTTAAAATTAGGCCAATTAGTAAAGCATGCGCGTAGCTTCCATTTAGCATATTTACTATAACAGCACAATTTGGAAAAACGTTTGCTACTTTTACTTTAAACTAATATTTACTACTTTACACTACTAACTATGAAGCAAAACTGAAGACATGTTCAATCTTTTTAAGCATTGGCAACATTTTGCATTGGACATATTTTTCATACATTCACCATAAAAATTAACAATGTCGGCAGGAAGTATTTTTTATATTATTTTCAATGTTTTTCCTATCAAAAGTTTTTCATTAATTTTTTATTAAAATATGGCTCATTGTATAACCAAAGCCATAACAGTGTCAATTGCACACAACGTAGAAATTCACAAAAATTTAGCAAATTAAAAAAAGTCAAACAAATTTTTTAACATTTTAATTCGATTGAAAATGTGTAGGACATTAAATTATGCCGTAATAAAATGTAGGTTTTAAGTAACTAGAAATTCCGAATAACTTTTTACCTTTTTTTCATGTTGATGTTGTGCATTTTTTTCGTATCAAAATAAATTTTGCTCATGCATCATATGGCAAAAAATTCGCAACACCGCCAGCAAAAACAGTTATAAAAAATTATCGGGAATTTCTAGTAGCATAAAACTTGCATTTTATTATACTAGAATTGATATTCGAATTAAGAAGTTTTTTGATGTTGATGCTATTGAAGTAAAACTTCTTTAGCGGCAGTGATTTTTTACATCGCGTAACGAAAGTCACGTTAGAATCGTATAAAAAAGCCACGTCAGTATATCGAATAACGAAAGTCGCGTCAGAATCGCTACCACTATTCTTACCAATTCATATTTTTACTAATGCTACTACTTCCACTAGTTCTACTAATTTTTAACACTATTTTTATTAATTTCTACCAGTATTCTTAATAGTTTTTATCATTATTTTGATCAATTTTTACCACTATTTTACCACTTTTACTAATGGTACTACTAATATTTACCACTATTTTTTACTTATTTTTACCACTGCTGTTACTAATTTCTACCACCATTTTTACTAATTTCTTCCACTACTTTTACTAATTTGACCACTATTTTCACTTATGTCTACCACTATTTTTACTCATTTCTACCACAATTTTTACTATTACTACTACAAATTACTAGGACTACATTTATTAATTTCTACTATCACAATTTCAATTTGCTGATTTTTTCTGTATCTTGTAGAAAGTGTGAAATAGCGACTTACTAGATTTTTGGTTATACAGAGCTATTTTTTTTTTCATCGAAATTCCTCATTTTGTAAACAGAATTTTCAGAATGCACATTTTTCAATCGAAAATTTTCATGTACATCATGGCGACAAATAACTGTTAGGTAATTTTTTTTTTTAAAGGAAAATAGTACTTGGCATTTTGAAAAGAAAATATATAATGTCACTCAGGTAAAATACCTCATTCTCAACCATTAATTTCAGATCTTTTCCCTTGTTTTCTGTTCTGTTCAAAACGTGTCCGAAAAGTAGCAATGCTTCGTCCGATATATTACTCGTATCCCATATCTTCTGTTAGCGTCATTTAAATTGATCGATTTTAAATAATTTTGTAGTCTTCATTTTCTCCAACATGTAGCCCCATATGCTAATTCAAATCCGGGAAAAGGGATTGTCATTCAAAAATAATGCGGAAGATCGCTTCCGTGGTACAAGTCAAAAGCCTTAAATACAATGGTAGAAAAAATACTTTACAGTTTATGTGCCTACGAAATAGTTGATCACTTCTTTTTGCTCACATTTTCGTTTGACGCTCTGTCACGCCATTAATTCGCTCTTGTTTAAAGCACTCATCTTCAAATTTTTTTAATGATGTTTTATATAGTTTTGTTGCCCACACTCATGTCTCTAGCGATCATTCTTGACGTTTACTGCGATTGGTACAATTGGGCTTTGAAAAGGGTAACAGTTATGCTAGTGGGAATTTTTCGGCCGCCGCATCCAAGTTCTGTAGCGTGTGCGCGCTTTATTCGGTGGTTTCCGGATTCAAATCCTGGCCGGAGCAAGTAACATTAAAAATTTTAGATAAAAGCTTTCTTCGAATAGCTATCGCCCCTCGGCAGATAATGGAGGTACCTCAATTTGTGTTACAACAACAATACGCACGCCACAAATTATAGGAGAAATTCGACTAAACATCTAGTTACATATATCGTGTAAACGCCAAATTATTGTTTTATTATAATTTTTTTCTTTCGACAACATTCTTATTTTATTTTGCTTGGTGGTTAATGATTTACGGACTCTTTTTTGTCGCTTATAGCATCGATGCAGTGGATCATAGAGAAGTTTAATACTTAAGTAAATACAAACATCAATAGGTGAATATGTCACAAGGAGCGAAAAGAGCAATGAAAACAGTCATTGACACATAAATTTATAACTAGATATGAAAACGAATGAAAATGCACAGCACATTAAATAAATCAGAAAAAAATTGACATATTCACTGAGAAAAAAAGTTTTTCGTTGAAAAAATGCATTATTTCGAAGGCAAAAGTGGTTTCTGGTAATAATCGTACTAATTATTTTTAAATGGCTTGTTAAGAGTATCAATCCAGTTGCAAATCCTTTAAACTGCTTTCCTAAAAATGTGATAGAATGTGGCATCTGTCTTCAGAATGTGACAACAACGAGGGTAAGAAGTGCAAGTAAATAAAAGAAATTGCACATCTCACATAAGAGATCAGTGGTTTCAAATGACGAGTACGATCCATATAACAAAAAATAGAATTGAAAGTGCCTTTTCCATAATCGTCCTGTGTCCGTGCCATGGGTAATGATGGCACGATTAATCGAAAAACTGGTTATACTCAATTATTCTCTTTCGGTTAACAGTTATCCGAGAATCTTTCCAAATCACTTACTCTTTATGTTATTGTTTAATCGTGTACTTAAAAATTGATTTTTGCAAGTCTTATAAAATTTGTATAAGAGTATCCATTTGCAATAAATAGCGTACCGAAACCGAAAGCAATAAAACAAAAATATAATATATATTTAAAAAAAATAGGTTTAATGCCTTACGGTTGATTACAAGCGATTAATCGGTTGTTCAAATTTTTTCCCATCACTAATCATGGCATTACATTTGGTAGAACTAATTTGTTTATAGGCGCATTCGAAACGTTACGTCTCTGATCACCATATCTCGCGTTCGAAAACATTTGTGTATACAGACAACAACAACGATAGCTAGCTAGATCCGGCGATCGCCAGTACGGTGATACCTCAATAAACTGGCCGAACTTGTTACATTCAATGCTATAGATATTAGACCAGTTTTAAGCTGCGCATAAACGACGAACCAATGCGCGTGCGTGCTTGATTTTTGGCGCATATCCGTCGTTTGTGATGCGCGAACATTACATTACCAGATGCTTCATTGATTCTCCACTCGCTAAGGGATGACGATATGGATAATAATAATTTGGCGCTTACATCATCGCTTAACGTTTGGGCGAACTTCTCCTCCAATTTGTGTGGTGTGCGTTTTGATGTTGTAACACAAATTGAGGCACCTACACTTTTACGCCGATTCCGAACGGCAAATAATGTTTGTGAGAAGTTTTTTCATGGCAGAAATACACTCGGAGGTTTGACATTGCTTGTCTAGAAGTGACAGCTATTAGAAAAAACTTTTTCTATAATTTTTGATATTACTTGTCCTGGTCAGGATTTGAACTCGGGACACACCGAATGAAGCACTATTTCTACTCGGATACATTCAATATTGCATGCAAATTGACAATCGCAGAACAAAAGCTCGTGTCGATTGGATGTTCATGAAAATTAATGCGGCAAACCAGGAATGAATGCGTATGACATGCGACATTAAGAAACGCTGAATCTTTCAACACCAGCTAAATACAAGAAAAGTGGTTCCCGCTTCGTGGCATTAAATCAAAGAAGATCGCTAGATGTTTAACAGAGGTGTTCTGAAAAATAAAGGAAACCAGCCAAACGGAGAAATGAATTATTTTCTCTCCACGATACACGCTCTCACACATCAACTCAAACAAAAACGTTTTTGAGCATTGAAAGCATCGAATTGTTGGGCCGTCCCACGGGGAGCACTGATTTGGCACCCAAATATTTTTTCTAATACCAGCAAATCAGAAGTAAACTGCCAGGTCACCTTTTTTAATGCCTGCAGAAGCGGTTGATGTATTCAAATCACATATTTTTGAAGTACTTCAATCGGAATGGAAGCGGTGTTTGGAAAATTTAAGCAAACGCTTGCAAAAGTTGATTGATGTTCATGGAGAATATTTTGAAAAGTAATAATGCCCTTTACAATTAAAAAATATTTGTTTGTTTTTATTTGTCTATCTATCTTACCAAGGTGGCAATCCTCGTACTAGTGGGAAACCGGCTTTTCCGCATCACTCAACGTTTTGTGGTATTGTAGATTTACGAGCATACTGTGATGTCTTTCTATACACAGTCTATCGCCGTTTTCAGGGAAATTATTCACAGAATTTCTTTTTCAGTGTACGTAAAATAATCAGTGACACGCATTGTGTACTCGTAGCGTTGTACACTGAAATGGAAATCATCCAGCAAAAAGGGAGCGTACAAAGTGAATAGCTGGGAAATGGAGCAAAAACAAGCTTACTGCTAAGCGCTAAGAGCTGTTGTGCGTTCAATGAAGACTAAGCTTTGACACAAATGGGTAGATTTAATGCAGGACAGAGCGTATTTGTGCTTATATTTTGTTTTTAGCAATGCCATTTTCTAAGCTTTGAAAATCATCACTTTTATGTCAGAGGTTCACACTATTACGAAATCTTTGAACGGCATGCCATTTCAACGTCTCTAAGAGGAGGATGTCATGCAAGAAGGAAGATTCTTTTAGTGATTTTTTTTTTTCTTTTTTGTAAATCAATGAAAAAGTTGTGTTAGCAGCATTTTGCTTTTATGCTAAGTGACAGGTAATTACAAAAAGGCTTTCTGCGAGGAAAACCTTCGGGCTTCAATAGCTTTACACTCGCAGCAGCGCACATACATACATACATAGGTACCTGTGTGTGTGACGACATTATTTTGAGTGCATTTGTCAATTTATTGACGGCTGATGGCCTCAAAGACGCACACAAAACCATTTGACTGCATTTTAATTATGGCATAAATTTAAATTAAATCAACAAACGCAAAGAGGTGCCATTCGATACACTTGTCTCGGCCTGCCGATATTGGAAACTGTCTGATTATATTACATATTATACATTTTGCTGTTGTTCATTGTCCCTACCCCACCGTTTTCCAGCATTATCGGACGATGCAACTAATTTGATGTCATGCAGGGGCCCAGATGTTGTCCTCGCTAACAAGACGCTTTAAGTGCTCTGATTAAATAGCATACAAATTGCAACAACAAAAGCAATAGAAACTAGCAAATATCTAACTACCGGTGTTGACGTGCAACACTGCCAATGCATTTCAGCTGCCACAACTAATAACAGGAAACAATGTTGTTAAAGTATTGCACAACGACAACAACAACAACAACAACAACAACAACAACAAAAACAACAAGCAAGGGCATGCAAGTACACAGAACGCAGTCAAGGCAAATGGCATTAACGAATATAGTATATACGGACAATGCATGCCAATAAATACATACATGCATATACATATATGTACTCTATATATACATTAGGGTGCATCACTCTCTATACAAAAAAAAAAAAAAAACGCTGAAACGTTTATCCATCGAATTATGAAATTATAAAATTCATTATATTTTCAGACATCAGCAAAAATATTTCAGGAAAAATATCGAGTTTTACGTGACCTGCACCGATTTGAAAGTTCCTGCAAAACCGGAATTTTTTAAAACTAAAGGCAATTCTTTAAAATAATTTTTCGAATAAATCAACTCAGATATGTTGAAACTATTTAAAAATTATTTCAACGAAATCATAAAAATCAATTTTTTAGTATTTCTTAAATATTTTTATGCAGACAATGGAAACTTAAACTGTTTTACCGTATCTGTTTTTTTTTTTTTTTGAAATGTAAACGAGTTACTTTATTTTTTAAAAACTCTGTTTTCGACGGTATGTTTAAACGGTCCAGCTAACGTACATCCCAATATTTTTCCGAAATATTTTGGCGGAAGTGTTGAAATATAATGCTGCTAATATTATAAATGTGAAAGTTTCTGTGTGACTTTTGTTTGTTACCTTTTCGCGCTCAAACTGCTAAACTGATTTATATGAAATTTAACTAATATATTCCTTTTAGATCGGACATACATACAAAGTATCACTAAATACAAAACGAGCGAACAGATTTGGTTAAGATTTGGCGCATATGTTTACTTATAGTCCATAAAAGCACCTTTCTTCAGGAAGTTGCCACCCTTTCAAAAAATTAAAATCATATACAATAATTAGTGAAATCAAATATTGCAAAATGGCTATCAAACAAAAGAAGCTTAATTTCAAAAAAAAAAAAAAAATACTAAAAAAATTGCATCCCGTTTAAAGACAAATAATTTTAAATTTATAAGTTAAATGAGATTTTACAGCACGAGTGTCAAACTAAAGGGTTTGAGAAAGCTCAATTTTAAAAATATTTTTCAAGAGGGTTGCCAACTGTTTAAAAACGTGATTAAAATTATAGCACAATTAATACAATATTGCGATACGGCTCTAAATCGGAGAAGTTCTAAGCAAGTTGCCTTCCCTTAGAAAGTTAATTGCATCAAATTATTAAGTTACAAGAAGTATTTCTGTAAGGGATGTCAAGCGAAAAATGGTTAAGAAACCGTTGTTTTAGAAATATTTGCAATATTTATAATAAAAGGCGGTAAAAAAGTCCGAAAAAAGTTAAGGAAGCCTGAGTCTCAAAATAATGTTGAGGGGTTGCCAGTTGTTTAAAAAATTCAACGCAAATTTATTTATAAAAAAAGTGAATTCGTGATATTTCCCGGACATGCATATTTACATATTTACGCAAAACCTTTTGAAAGCAGTTTAACGAAGACCTGCCACCTTGACAAAATTAAAAAAGTAGTTTTAAAATATGGCTTGTATTTTTCTAGGACCAAAGCTTAATTTCCAATTGGGATGCTTTAGGAGCTTTTCGGTCAGTAATATCTTAAAAGCAAAGAAAAAGTTTCTTGTTCTCTCTTATAGGTTTATAGACCTTGTGACAGCTATCACTTCTACCACTTTGAAAAATTGTTGTATTGCTCATATTATTCCTAATACAAACCTGGCCACAAGCTCTATAAATGATACAGACGATTCATAAAAAATAAGGTCAAAAATAAAAATAAAAATAACGATATGTTTGCTTACAACAATTATTGCACTTACATCTTTAATCACATTGAAAACAATAATTACATCAAAATAAACAAAAATATAACCATAAAACTCCACATATTGAATTGCACACTAATTTTCTGTCCTTCTATTTTACAATCACTCGTTATTGCTGTTCTGTATGCACAGTTTATATTGTCTACGTCTTCCATAAAATTCATCGTGTTCCGTATTTTTTGTTGTATTCTCAGCCCTTCTAATGTTAGTCTTGTACTTTCTTTTTTCTCCACGTCTAATATTTTTGTATTTTCGAAATCGGCTGAGTGTCCGCTGTTCGTTAAATGCTGCCCCAATGCTGTTGTTGTCTTTTTGTTTTAGAATATGATTTCGTGTATTGTTTAATGGAATTGCCACTTTTGAAAAATTAAAAAAAAGTCTATATAAGTAAATACGTTAAAAAAAAAAATACCTGTTGGTCTCTATACTGACATTGTCCATGTCCGACAATATACTTTTTGGATGTCCTTGACACTGAAACATTGGCTTGATTTATATAATGAGCTTTGAGATGAGAATTGCGCTATCGTTTTCGTTATTTCTAACAATAAATTAGTTTTCACAAAATCCGCGCCATTGCCAATGGCCAATGACAAAAAAGTTTCAGCAATCAGCCGTTATCGGCAATTATAAAATGAAAAATTAAAATTCAATAAAAATTGTTGCATTTGATGAAAATATTTAACTCCTTCCTGTTCCATTACATTTTTTTGGTGAAGCGGCCTAATATTTAGTACATATGGATTCAATGAATATATCAAAAGGTCGTAGGGAAACCATTGAATCTCCACAAAACACACACACACATTTCTCTGCTGTTGACTTGTTTAGCACAATTCGAATAGAACACTGGCGAGTATTTATGATGCCCCACCGCAACATAACTACGTACCTACATATATTTAGCTTAATGCAACTCATTCCTCGGTTCGGACCGTCTTCGCAATACTCGGCAACGACGTAAATAAAAGCAAAATAGAAGCTAGGTATATGGCAACATTTCATTGTAGTAAGCAGACACGGACCAAACGCCGCCGTCCTTTGTCTTACTTTCAAAGTTATTACTGTTGTTGTCATATTTGTTGTTGTTATTGTTGTTGTTATTTAGACAAACATGTCCTTCGCATTTCTCTTGGTCAGCTTTGTTTTCGTTGTTGAGGAAAAATATAGACTTTCAGCTTTCAGGAAGTATAAATTACAGCTAGTAGATTTCTTAGTATTTGTTATTTTTGTTATTATTAGTCAATTTTCCAAGTGTACCCATAACGGTCGAGTGCAAAACAAACACATGTGAATAGCAAACAATAGGAAAATAAAACAAAACACAAGTATATGGCAAGAAGTGATCTTAAAGTGCCAACTAGTCAATAAATCATCTCAGAATGAATTATGTAACACTTTTGCTTTTGACCGTAAAATGATATGGGACTTGCCAAATAAAAATAGTCACCGAAACTTACGAAATTTGAGATGCTCGGAAAAGAACTGAAGGTGCATATAAAAGGTATACACAAATATGTGAAAGGACATATCATACTCGTACATACACACATACATACATACGTAGAAATGCGTATGATATGAATAAAAAATCAATAATTTCGCTCTTTATTTTTTTAACATCTCAGAAGGTGGACGTAGCCGAGTATGTAACAGTGCGTGCGATGGTCCAGTGTCCCCCATTTCAAATTTCGGTCGCCTGCGTTTCCCAAATACAACATGACATTCGGAATTGGCATAGAATTGCAGGATACTTAAACAACGAGCAAAAATAAAATGGCGGTACTTAGTTGAACGAACGAACAGCAAGAGGAGTAAGAAGCCTTTCAGTAGAATTAAGACTGATTAAATAAAAAAAACTCAATTTTGTCTTTAGATGTTTGCAATTGTTGTTATTTCAACAACTTTTTACGTTCACATTTCGAAATTTGCCTGCAGAAAATGCCAATCGATAGCCAGCTTTTTTAAATAATGCAATTTTAATATCTTGTGGCATGTAGCAATAAAATGGCGCAGACCCCCTCACATTTGTCTATACTTTGTAACTAAATATATGCACGTTATCTTTGAGCCACATACACACATAAATATCTGATGTACTCACCAGCCTGACTATTGGCCCGAATATGCATGACTTATGGCTCAGGTGTGCATACTTAGCTTAACTTGAATTGGCTTGAGAAGTGTCACATATCGATTCTGTTTTATGCACTTGGTGTATGGGTGATTAGCCAATACGTAATCAAGCATAATTCAACTTGGTAGTTTGTTGAATTTGCATTTATAAGTCGTTGTAAGTTGCAATGAGAGCCGTGTGAGAGTAATGCTGCTATATAATTTTTTCACCTAATTTCATAAAATTCATCTAGAGCTGTCACATAAGGAATCTGTTCGTTGGTGTTTGCGGGCAACTGATTACCGAAAGCAGCAGTGCATGCTATAAAATTCTGTTAAGTTTTGATCTGTATGTGCCACATCTCAAGTCATGTTCTATCCTGTTAAGTATGAACAACAAAGCCTTAAAATGAAAGTCTTACATAACCGAGCCATAAATATGAACATGGGGCATGAGTATGTATCTAAGTATATATGGTGGCTTATCCTTAGGGCACAATTAACATGCCTTCAATAAGCTAGAATATTGGCTTTTGTGCTTCAAATTTATATTGCTACAAATATGTATGTCAAGTTATTTTGCACAAAAAGTAATAAAATTGTGCATGGAACTTGTCATGGGTTGGAAGTTTGTTAGTATTTCGTATTGCAAATGGCTTTCTAATTTACGAACATAGCTGAAGTGTACGGTGAGAGAGCCTTGATTTGGTTTGCTCGAATTCATTCTAGAAATGTCGATGCCAAAAATGCACCTCAGTCTAGGCCGTCAGCCACTCAAAAAGTTCATGAAATAATGCAAATGGTTGAGTATTACCAAGAGATTGTGAGAGTACTAAACTTCAACCATAAGATCGAACTATTCAAGAGAAGCTTCATGTTTGGGTTTCTCATGAATTAAGTTAGCAAAATTGTATTGACCGAATTGTCATCAGGGAAATGCTACTGAAACCCAGCGAAATCGAACCCTCCACGAAGCAAATAATTCTTCATCTTAATTGGCGCTATAATCGCCTAGGCGATTTTTACCGATTTCAACGTGACGCGCCAGGTGCGCCTCTGCATTGCTAACTGGCGCCAGCTAGAGATCTCAGGTGTAACCGCAGCGAATACTTTCAAGGCTAGAACATTTTCTTCCATACATACAACATGACCTAGCCAACGTAGCAATCGTCTGCAGTATTCGCCGTCGCAAAGCCGTAAAGGCCCAAAAATCTTTCGGAGAATCTTCTCTCGAAGACTCCAAGGATCATCTCATCTGCTGTTGACAGCGTTCATGCTTCTGCGCCATACAATAGCACGGGCATTATTATAGGTGTCAATGCTGGTTCCAAGATAAACCAAATCCTCAAAAAAAAAATTATTTTTCGGTTTTCCCTCATTCAACGTTCAACCTACTGGTGAACGGACGCTGCTGACTTTAGTGGGCCCTTAAAAGATCTCTCTATTCTTGCCATGACCCTAGGCATATAAACCACTTTAAAGTCTGGATTGGCAGCAAAGTGCGGAGTGTTTGGTGGGATTGGAGATGAATTGCTCATTACGAAATGCTTCAACGTTACGAAACGGTGAATTCTGTTATCTAAAAAGGATTGCTTTCCACCATAATAATTCGGTAATTTTAATGCATCTAATCGGATCTTGCACCGTTTGACTGCGATTTGTTTCTGTCTCTACAAAACTGTACTGATGGTTAAAATTGACGGGCCGAAAAAAATCACTTGGTCAAATTTTTTGCTGATAAATTCCGGTAACCAAAAAAAATGTTGGAAAATAATGGGAATTCAACGAAAACCATACAATACAAAACAACAAAATTTACAAAGGGGAGATGGTGTAGGAACAAAAAATTCGTTCAAATCAAAGTTCTAGCAAAGATCTTGACTTTAGAGCAAACATTTTACTATATCTCTAAAATCACCCTATCAAACTTTATTTTGAAAATGACTGCGTTGAAGCGAAAGTTGCACCACTTCGCTTTCCTTGCTTTCGTGCGTTCTCTTATATTCGGTCATACGGCTAAATATGCGCCGTGCATATAAACCTAGAATAGAGTATGGAAAATCAAAATTCTTGAAACAAGTGGCGCCATTAGCAGATGCTAGCGATTGCTTTTAATTAAGTGCGCTAACAGAACTGCCAAACGCGAAGCACGGCCACGTTCATTCGTTTTGAGCACGTGCGCTGAAAAACTGTGCATTTTTACATGTACAGGGTGGCTGATGAAAGCCGCTACCAAAAAAAAAATGAAATAACTTTTTTTCTATTTAATGAATCTGGTTAATTTTTTTTTATTTTGCAGATTGACTTTTACATTTAACAAAAATGGATAACTGGGACACTGAAACAAGAATTTGGATTGTCCGCCGCTATCACGCACTGGAGTCCGTAGTTTCGGTTCAAAGAGAGTATAGGCGCACGTTTGGCGGCAATCCTCCGAGCAGATGGACCATAATGAGACTTGTAAACAATTTTGCCGAGCATGGGACAGTCAATAGAAGACCTTACCATCGAAACCCTTCGGTTCGAACGGAGGAAACAATCGCTGCTGTAGTTGCTGCCATACAAAACAATCCACGTGTTTTGACAAGAAGCTTATCTGCTCAAATGGGTATAAGCAGACAGTCATTACAGTCAATTATGCACAAAGATTTGGACTTATTCCCATATAAAATTCAAATGGCCAACAAACTGAACGCTGCAGACTTGCCGATTCGCTTGGAATTTTGCCAGAAGATGCTTCAAATGGTGGAAGAGGATGGAAACATGTTGAACTGTTTTTTCATGTCTGACGAGGCCCATTTCGATTTAAACGGCAACATAAACAAACAAAATTGTCGAATATGGAGTGCTTCCAACCCACAGATACTCCATGAGACGGAATTGCATCCACTTCGTGTCACAGTGTGGTGTGCAGTTTCATCACGCTGCATTGTCGGCCCTACTTCTTCGAAGAAAACGGTCACACCGTCACGGTTACTGGAGACCGTTACTTGAGCATGTTGAGAGAGCTTTTCTATCCAGAATTACGCCGAATGAGAATTTCTTTCAACTCTGTGTGGTTTCAGCAAGATGGTGCAGCTCCTCACATAGCCCAACCTGTTATGACAGAATTGCGACGAAAATTTCCCAATAAGCTGATATCCAGAAACTCCACATTCCGTTGGCCACCCAGGGCGCCTGACCTTACTGCACCTGACTTTTTCTTGTGGGGTTAATGAACTAAGGCAATCCATTCGAGAAACGGCTATTCCTGTCTCAACTCTCCAAGCAGAAATGAACAACTTTTTGGTAAGATGCCGCACATGCATCAACGAGCAGGGGGGGGCATTTAAATTCCATTATTTTTAAAACTAATTAAGCTATATTTAATAAAATTGAATGAGCTTCAACATGAATAAAAGAAAAATGAATTCCATACACTAAAAAAAAATTATTTGAGTTTCTTAATGTAGCAAAATTCATCAGCCACCCTGTATATCGTTGTTTCTATGGTTTTTTATATACTGCGACCACGCTACTGAAAGCACTTTTACACCTCCGCCGTCCACCCATTACTTTCATATCAAAATTACTGCATCAAAAGTGTACGAGAAATGTTTGGAGCATCGCACAATTGGCGCTGACTAGATGAAATATCCGAATTTGACACCACCTTAAGAATTGAAGTTGGCTGCAGACAACCCACGCCTTATAATTTTCTTGACTTTTTTAAGGAAAAATCAAACATTGCCTACTTTTTGCGGCTACTCGAACAAATCTATGAATTTTTATTGAAGAATATGTTGTGCATTCTCTACTTTGAGCGCTCTTACTACTTACTCTACTCTTAATTCAGCGATAAATGTAGGCAGCCAAAAATGCAATACGCAACTCTCCATTTCAGATATAGCAGTTCTTTAAGAAAGTAGCGGAAATTTATATTATAATTATTTTAATTATAGCCAGAGAGCCTTTTGTGCTACCTCAATTGCTCAACTTTTCCTCACTCCCTATTTATCTTGTCCTTTTGTCGTTCGTTTTGATTAAACATTTTAGCTTCGTTCATCATTTATTTTTTGCTAGTCAGTTCTAATTCAGATAGAATAAATAAAGAATGTACTGGTTTCGTTCTTGCAGAAGTCTTCAAACGTTTTATGAATATATAAAAAATTATATTTAATTTATTACTGTGTTTCATTTCATTTTAATTTGATTGGTAAAAACAATTATTAGTACAATGAGATTTAAGATGATCTTTTATAGTACAACAGTTTTAAAGTAAAAGTAAAGTAACAACAGATATTAAAACTAACATATAAAACAATAAGTATTCATATATGACTAGATTGCACGTACATTTGTGCTTAGGTAGCGAAACTCATCATTATGCTATAGATAATTATATTAAATTTAAAGATAGATTAACGAAAATACTCATAAAGAACATTCTTAAAGTTGCTTTTGTTTAATCTACTGCGAACAGAAGCTGGAATAGAATTCCGAATACGAGTGGCGTTGACAAAGAATAGCCTTGCAGAAGTTAGGTAATTATATTTAGGCACTATATAGATACTATATAGATAACTAGGTTCTTTATTCCGCAAAAGACGAAACAAGAATATACAATTTCTGGCTTTCAAATAGTCAGAAATTTCACAACCCAAAAGTCGCGATCTCCAGCCAGAAATATGGCAAAATCGCGCTAGTCCAAACACATACCGAGTTACATGATTAAAACCTACGTCAATTTTATGCGCAGATTGAGAACTCAATTTACTATAGATTAGTTCTGGATAACAGATAGTAGGTAATATTATATGTACGTTGTGTTTGTGCATCAAAATAATTAATTAGTATTTTAATTTTTTTTTTTTTGCATATAAAAAATACAATGGAAATAAAGAAGTTCTAAAGTAAAACTTCATATCTGAACAAGCCGTGATATGGGAGCTATACCTTATGGAGCATCAATCTTTGTCATTTTCTCAATCGACTTTCTGCGAATGTTAAATAATTAGTTAGCTAAATTTCACAGTTTTAGCTACTGAAATGACGGAGTTTTACAACAAATCATTATATCTTAACAATCAGTTGTATAAAGCCATGAGTTATATTGATCTGATATTGACTATTTTCGTTGTACAATTTTTTTCCAGGATAAGTAAAAGGAGTGCCAAATTGCATGTTCTCAACGGCTTCAGTTTCAGAGTTTGTTTGGGGTATAAGTTATGGTGGCCTGATCTTGATAGTTCTCTTTTCATGTCATTATCATAACTACAGTCCGATTTGTTTGAAATTCAGAACACGTATGTATACACTCAAAAAACAAATTATATGTCATAAAAAGAAAGAAAAAGGGCAAATGGAGCTTGGGAAATATTTACTACTTGTGCAGAAAATAAATTTTACTTTATGTAGATTTTTGTTCATTTCAACGGGGAGAAATTATCGCACTTTGAAGAAAAAATTGCATCAAAATAAGGAAAGTTGTTCATAGTTTCTTTTGTGTTTTCAGTGTAGCCAGGTATTTTTTCATGGAATCAGTCCGACAGGTACCACTTGAATAAACTTGCCAACAGACATATGTATACTGCTCTTTAATATATGAAATAAATATATTAAATTATAGTTTCAGTATTAAATTATTTACGAAAATGTAGTAAGCACACAACGTTTCTAGAAGATAGAAAAATTTAGCTTTGAGTTCAATATACATAATTGAATGTGATATTTAGCCATTTACTCTTTTTTCTTAAAATTTTCGATATTTCCGTAGAAAGGTAGTAGACCAAATTTAGCACGATCCAAAAACTATGGAAAAGCTTTAAAAATCGAATGTCGTCTTTTAAGCCGATTTTTTCGCATTACTTGCATTTCAATACCCACGTCTTGGCTTCAAAAAAAGACCATCATAATGTGGACGTCTATATGCGAACAAATTAGACTGACGACACTACTTCTGTCTTTTATAAGTAGAAAACACCTACGAAAATTATTTCGATACTAATAGAGAAAAACTGAATATCGTTAATACTTTTCCCAATCATAGATACCATTACTGAAACACTTAAAAACTTTAATAAATCAAAAGTCAAACTATTTAAATAATTTGCCTTTAATAAATAAGCATTTGAATTGCTTTAGAATTGTTATTGAAGTAAAACTTCCTTAGCGGCATGAGAGTGGTTTTTTAAATCCAAAAATGGGTACAGCCTTCCTCATATTATCCTCTCTATCTATCTACCCAATCAGTTGCACCAACTGCAGCCTGAAAAGACCGGACAGGGTGGTGGCCAAATTCCCTTCCTGCTTGGGTTGATTACAGAACACAATCCATGGGGACAACTCACGGTCACTATAGGCATCATCGTTGACCCGATGTGCACATCTTGACTCGATAGATAGAAGTAAGTATACATATTTGGATCAAATGTATTGAAAATGGAAAAATTCATAGAATAGCGTGTCGAGGAAAAATGCAGTCCCATCTCCACCTCTCTCGCTATTCATCGCCAGGCCTTAAATGAAATGCGCGACTATGCCTGAGTTGTTGGAAACTCGATTTCGGGTCCTTTTTAATTCTTTTCTATTTTTTAACTGATTTTTTTTTCGATGTCTATGTCGACAATAATTTTTTGTATCTTAAGTTACAAAAAACAACAACGGTGAAAGCGGTAGAAGTTAAAGATTTCACCACATCTCATCATCAGACTACTTTCCTAGCGGCAATCATCCTTTTTTGTAGAGCTGCTATTGTTCAAGAACAAAAATATTAATGTTCTTTTGTTTGTACAATAATTATGTAAAGACAAATTTGTTTATCTGCAATAAATAACTAAACAATAAACTTTCATCTGAGAAAATATCTAAATAAATTTCAATCTCCAAAAGAGTCACATAGTAGATATGAAAGCGTAATCTATTGCCTATTCTTTTATACTTCGACGTCACATTCAGCGCGCGCAATGTACTTGCGTTGTTCTCTTTCTTGCGAAATTTGCGTAGCTCTATGGCTTCTTTGCAAAATTTCTGTACCACTCTCCTGCGTAACAGCGACAAGTACAAAAACAAAACCTGTATGCCGCACCATATCCCATACTTTATTTACCATTTGTTTTCGGCTTGCTTCCTGTTAAACATAATTAAGCGTTGCGCTCTTCCGCCCTTCTTTCATTCCCTACTCCCTCCATTTCCTGCATCTTTGCTCAGCTTTTACATTGGCATAGCTACTAAGATGCTGGCGCCGTTGCTATGGTCCCCAAGAACGGCAGAAGAACGCCCGAAGCGTAAACAAAACGGCAACAAAAACAATTGAAATTAAGTATATAAGAGCAACATACAGCACAACAATAATAACAACAATAGCAACAACATCACTTTCATAAACACAAAGCATTGCTACAATAAACAAGAATAGACGAGCGGAAGTGCTGCAGGATTCCGGAAAAACAGAAAACAGAAAACAGAAAGCGGCAGCGGTAGCTGAAGTTGTCAAATAAAAACAAAACACAAACTCATTGCACACACACACACATACACACACCAAAGCTTCGTCATCTAGTCTAGCGCTCGAAAAGTGTAAACAATTAAAATTTAATTACATTTCTGCGCGACTTGGCATAGCAAACAAAGTGGAGCAACTCAGCCGTGCGAAGCTCTCCTCGTTGCGTTTGTGTCCCAATAATCAGTTTGCATCCTTAGCATGGCTGATTTCCTGTCGCAGATCTAGCCACAGATTTGCGTGGCACCCAGCTGTGGTTGCAGTAGCGACAGCAGCAGCGATAATAAATCAGCCCAGTTGTGCGCTAACGAATTCAACTGCAATTTTATAATTTATTTTCCCCATATCTAAGGCAAGTGTGGACTCAACTAAACGAAGCCTATAAAAATAAAGTCGATTTTATTCATTGCGAGTTAAGACATTAATTAAATTAAACGAAAATAAATGGGCGATTTTATCAAGGTCATTCGAATCGCTAACTAAACACAAAAAAAATAGTTGAGCAATGGTGAAAAGAAAACAACTACCAACACAATTTTAACAAAAAAAATGTACACCTCTTTCTTATTTGCCGATAACGGTTCGTTGGCATACCCTCACAATTTTTTTGGATACCAAGTTCTCCTAAACATAACTCAGTTCAAACCAGTAGTGTAACACTCAATTTCAGGGACCGTAACGGATATAAATTTTATTATAATTATTATTATTTTTTTTGAACAAAAATAATTGCTATTTTTTAATTTTTTAATTTTTTACTTTTTTGATCAAACGATAACGACTATTTACTCTTGTATTTAAAATTGTCCGCTCATATTTGATTGGTTTTTTTATATTGTATATAATTATAATAATAACGTTTATTTTATATCGAAAAAATAAAAATTAAAAATATTGATCAAACTTAGGATTATTTTTTATCGGAAAAATAAAAACCGCCAAAATCACGATTATGCAATGATTATATTGGAAAATATGTACCTTGATAATTTACAGTATCAATTCAACATATAGTCATTGAAAATTTATTTAAGAATTTTATACATACAAATCAAGGCGAATCCATACAAGGTGGTGTTTTAAATACAACTACAAAATTCCTATGTATTTTGTTTTTGTTTCTGCGTAAGAGTTGTCAAAATTTAAATACATTTTGTTTTTGCTTTTACGGCTTTTGAAAGCTCTTACGCAAAAGCAAAAACAAAATACATGCAGGTGAATAAAAAAAAAATCAAATCAGCTACCCTTATGCCATCACCTTCTATGAATTCGCCTTGATACAAATTTTCTAGATATCACAAATTGTCGCTCTCGTTTGTAATTTTGTAAAATAAACATCACCATACAAAGCGTTAAACTTATTTCTTCAATCAAGTGCTCGTATCTCTAATAATATTAAACAAGAAATCTGATAAATAAAAATAAGGTCCGATTTGTATAGCATATAGAATAGGGACTAGATCGACGTAGTCGAGTTTTGTTTTGAACGAATTTTTGCCAATGGATTTGTGATTGGAAAAAATTAAAATAACAACTATTTTCAGTCCCTGCTTAATTTATTTTATGAATTCAGTTGAATCAAATATTTTTTAACCAGGCGGCAACCACCTTCAAACATGAAAATAGTATACATTTAAATGAAAAATTGTTTAATAGATATACTATTTAATCAGCTATTTTCATGATAATTTGGTGCAAAGTTAGCAAAACATAAACGTAGATAAAAAATTAGATAACTAATGTTATTATTATTATTATTAATGTTATAAGAATATACTAATTATTAAAAATTAATTATTTATTATTTAATTATCGCAAAGAAGTCTGGTTTAATCTTCCCAATGCTACAATAATTGTTGATAAAAAAATCACTATAATAATTAAAATATTTTGTGAAATATATGAAATTAATATAAGAGGAGCAATTTTTTGTCATGTATTTTTTTTGTCAAATTTATTTTTCGAACAAAGCTTTTCTATACATTTTTCGTTTATCCCACTTTGGCGACAATCTCTCAACCCATTTTTCAATTAAGCTTTATTAAACCGCTTTCATTCAATACTTAGTATATTGCTATAATTGATTTACTCATTGTTTAAATTCAATTTAACTCTTTTAACATGTGGCAACTGTCTTTAAAAAAAAATTCCTATGACAAATCATATAAAGGTACATATATGTGCGAAATCTTACCCAAATCTCTCATGACGTCTTATAGCCATATCTGATTTAAATTATTTATTAATTGCCATTATCTTTTTAGCAGTTGGCAACTCGCTTTAAAACACTTTATATGAGTTAATCCAGCTCACAGGTTACTTCTAGCCATTTTGGCGTGAATCGTTAACACATACTCACACACTCTCTTACACACAAACTTTTACATACAATATATACGGTGAAATAAAAAAGAAATAGATTATTTTCATATTCAATTGAAGATTTTATTTAACATAGGTAGACTGATCCGATTTAGAACAAATATGTACCGTTTTGTTCTATAACATCTTGCCATGTCAAGGTAATTTCATAATGCCACTCTCATAGAAACCCTCGTCCTTACCGGCAAAAAAAAAACAGCAAAATGATTCGCCAAACGCTTCTGGCGAGTCACTATCGTCGTGTGTGGTCTCGTGTTGTCCTGATGGAACACAGTTCCTCTCCTATTATATAACATTACGACCCATTTTTTGTTTCTCAAACTAGTCCCGAAATGGTCCAAAACTATGTACTACTGAGCATAAATACATATGTATTTAAACATATACGAAAGGCGTTTTATTTCAAAAAAATTATAATGGTTACTAATCACTTAATTTTATATAAAAGAATAGGATTAAAAAAAAATTCTTAAAACACACTCATTACTAATCGTAATCGTAATTCAACAACACTGAGCTATAATTCGAAAACTGTGATTTTTAAAAACTTCCCCAGCATTAACTATAAAGAACGTTAATTAATAAGGTGATATTACGTTTCCTTCAAACTAAAGTCCTGGCTTATATGCCAAAAGAAATCTACATCTTATAATACAGACGTTAGATCGACTTAAGTAGCATTAGTGTTGCCAGATCTAAAGGCTTACTTAGAGTCCGTATAAACTTCTTTCCTCATTAATTTTCGCCATTTCCCTTACGGTATTTTAAATTATACTGCCGTCGACAGACTTCTCAATACATATTTTCACACCTTTCTAATATAATTTACACACAATGAATTCACAATTCACAAAAAATTGGAGGCAAATATTAATCTTCAAACAACTCTAACCACCAATTATGGCAATGTTTTCAAGGCCACACACTTCAGTAACAATTGCCGAGTATTGGTGGCTCATGCGTGAATTGTTATAAATGATGCTTATTAGAGATGAAACTTGCACGTTGGCAGGTAGATGTACGGACGGACATTGTTTGCAACACAATTAATCAAACACCTACTGTGGCAACAATTAATGATGCGGAAAGTAATGTGCGAACCTTTCAATTCTCGAAATATTACACTTTATATACATAAATAAATAAACACAAAGGACATCATTTACCAAAATAGAAGGTCATTACGAGTATAAAACCTACCAGCACGTGTGCCACGACACAAATTTAAATTGCCACATGCCACACCTACAAATGCATGTTACGTATACGTCATGGTCCTGAACAGAATTATTAATCGATTACTGTTTTTTCAAACGGCTTTGATGCTTGCATAAATTTTTCCTCGTTCACATTCGTCACATGAACATCCGCCGACTTTGGCATGAAGGGCACTTCATCAAAAATATTTTATCTTCAAAGCTGTCCCTTTGGGATTAGGAAAACACCGCTGACGGTTACGAAATTCTGCAGTCACTTTTCTAAAATCGTTCACATGCAGCCAAGGCAAATAGCCAGCAGTCATGGGCGTAGTGCACAAAATTTCATGTACCACTAATCACACTAATACCACTAAAGTGTAGTAGGGGTTAGTAGTTAGTAAATTAATTTAGTGGTAATAGAAAATATTTCCACTAACAATAAATGCCGATAATAGGTAATAAAGTATTTCCAACTACATCGAATAGGTATACTCGTAATATAAGAAATATTTATTAATTTCAAAGATAGTTGAAATGTCAAAATGTCCACTAAACCTATTTTAGCAAAATACCTAGTTTAAAAAAATAAATATGTATATATTCTTACATAACAATTTACAGTTTATTTCAATGCAATCACAAAACTATATGTAAATAAAAAAACACGAAAACTACTTCAAAAAATCATACAAACAGTATGTACATAACGTGCATGGATATTAATTTATTTATATATAGTTTACTCTCATTAAAAGTAGTTTTTCGAAATTGGGATCAATCAGATTCTTTCTTCGGGAAGCGTTTACTGTTTTAGTAAAAGAAAAAAAACGCCCTACAGAAGCAGAGTACTAACTTGGGGTGTAAAATTTAAGAAACCCCGCCTAAATAATTTTGTAGCTCTCGAGGCAGTTGAGAGGCGTAATAAGATCGAAAAAATAAGTTTCATGTTTCCTTCGAGTCCCCTCATTCTCAATCGTTTCAATACCACTGCTATTAAAGGAAACGTTTCAGTAAATTTAAATACATTGTAAAAGCATTAAGAGGGTTAACTCACTGATTGTATCGTCAAACTCCAAAGGCGATTGAGATAATTCTACCGCTTCTGTTTTCTCTACCGCTGTGGTGGTAAGTTTTGGAAATAATTGAACAGCCTGTTCAATAACTAATTTTTTAAAAAATTTGCCGTCTTTATGTGGCTCGCTGTTCGCCGGAACACCGTTAAAGTCTTTGCTTGACAGTTATCGGTTTATAAAACTTATTTTAATTTAAAACTCGAACGCCTAATCTCTACAAAACGTTGGGAGTCTTCTGTCTTCTCTTTGCAAGGTCACGTTTCTCAAAGCTTTCTTGGAGTTTAGTCAGTTTGACATTTAATGATATTAAAGGAGCAATGAGCTAGCCGAAGTGCATCCATGTTTTTCCACAAAAAAGTCAATGGCACTATCTAAAAGTTCTTTAAACTTATTGCAGCTCTCTAAGTACGCAAAATTGGAATATACGTAAAGCCGATAGCTTGTGCTTAAGCTTAGGAAGAATCTAAACACTTAGGCTACCATTCTAAACAATCAAAGAGCGAGTTACAGTGTGTGAGTTTTATGTGAAAAAAGCAACACACTTCTTACTAATTCCGCAGATTTCGGGCGACCACATTTATTCCGGTTGTTTCTTTTTTAATAAGAAGTTATTGGCAACAAATCGTAAATTGAAATAGTTGGTTCAAGTTACACTAGTCTGCAGCAAAGTACTCGATTGGAATACTGCAAATCTACTCCCACTGTGGCTTTGAGTTGTTATGATTTTCATTTTTGTTCAAAATATTTCAATTTGATGAATTTTTGAATTTGCTCAACAATAAGAATACTAGAATCTCACATTTTCGCATAAGAAAAGAAGATTTTACTAGTCAGTTTTCCAAAACCGATGGTTTTTTGTGTTTGCGTTGATGCTGCTTATAAAGGTTTGGGATAAGTTAGAGTCTCACTTAGATTTTTTTTCTTCACATCTTAATGCTATATCAGATGAGGATGGCGAAAGGCTTTACTAGGATGTATTGTAAAAAACAAGTCAACTATACTAGAGCGACATAAAATTTTGAGTATTCGTTATAGGAGAAAATGCCGAAGAATGTCAGCAAAACAAATTACCAAACATCAACGCGAATTTTTAGTCACTAGGAACTTGCACCTAATGAAATTTAACTGGCTACAAATGTGTATACCCGAAAAGTGTTTAATAACTCTGATTAAAATCTTTGAATCATTTATGAACTTTTTTTAAAATGCGATGATTTTTTTCGATTTTCGGAAAAGTTTTAAAATTTTAATTTATAAGAAATAAGCTATATTTTTTCAGAAAAATTTTTTCAAATAAATTTTTGTGCCAACTTGGCGGATGTTCAGAAAATCTGAATTTATGATCCAATTTGGATGAAATTAGTAACGTATAATGAGGCTAATATTTTTATAAACAATTGGGCAGCTGGCACCAGAATCAAGTTATTCAGAAAGTCCGTATCTTGATCCCATATTGATGACATTAGAAATGGATACTATAGATATTGAAAATATGTATAAAATCCATTATATGGTTCTGTAGAGGAGATTTATAGAAAACCCATAATTATGTTTTCATTTAATTCAAATCTAAAACACTACCTTCTCATTTTTACTGTGTTTTTAAATTAATCGAAGCTGCATTTTGAACTCGAAAATTCAACGTGCCGTAGATATCAACTAGCAGCTATATAAAAATTTGCATATATTCTCAATAAGCTAAATTAGCGAACAAAATGTAATAATTAAACTATAATTTTGCGCCTACTGGGGCCCAAAAGTATTAAGTTATGTATATTTAAAACATTATTGTCCTGAGTAGAGACAGATTGTAAATAAAAGAATTTGGGAAAAAAAAAATAATAATTTTGCAGGACGAATCCTCGAGAAGGTATAACCCTTGGTATATGATAAATAATAGTATGATTTAGCGCAATATAGCTTTTTCGCAACTTCTTCGCCAGATTTAGTGGAAACTACTTTTAAGGCACTAATATTAAATTAGTGGGGAATTTCTCAGCTCTACTCCCTCTCAAAATTATTGAGCATAAAATAAAACAGGTCCTCTATCGCTATCACGGTGATAGTTAATTGCGTAGTACGCTCAAAATTTAGCGCACTACGCCCATGTCTGATATCCCGTATATAGCATGTGTCTGCCTGCGTACAATTGCAACAACAACAAAAACAATAAAAAAAATAGGCGACACGCAGCAACCGCATAAATTGGTCAAAAGAGCAGTTCGTGCAAATCAGCAACGCCACTTCCGCTGCCTCAGCCGTCAAATCTAAATGTCAGCGATGATATGTGGACGAATGTGCCGCGCATGCAAGATGTGTTCCAGCAATGAGGTGTGGCTACCAAAATGATCATAGCGTACAAGTTCGAGTACTTTGTCGACTTGCCACATGCAGTAAGCGACGTGCAACTGCATGTATTTAGTTTGTGCCACTCTACTCGTACTACGCTCTCGTGCGTCGACTGCACGCTGTTTGACTTTCAACATTTTTATAGCCATTTCATGCTGACGCTCTTTGCTGTTGTTTTTGTTGTTGTACATGTAGTTACTGTTATCGTTATTGCCATCCATCCACCAACTGCACCGGTCCTACTACTCGTACATCCATTTGATGTGGTCGTGGCGAAATGCGCTATGCAGCGGTTATAAATTGCTTGCCGCATACAGCCCTGTGCCAACTGATAAGCGCCATGGCAATAACGCCAAGACCAGCACAAACAAAAAAACAAAAACACAAAAAAAAACCAAACCCAATAACAACAGCCATCAAAAGCCGACTTTTTTGATTTTCTAAAAATGTAAAAAATAATAGAGGAGTCTGTTATGGGAATGTAGAAAAAATATTTACGATACACGCCAATTTCTGTTGCCAACATTGCTGCTGGGGAGGGGGGGCTAGCGATGGCATTTCCTATCAGGCTATGTAAATATTTATTACCAACAAAAGCCGTTTGTTCCTCGCTCTCTCCTCCCAGACTCCACCAGACTTTCCCAGCCACTATATTGCGCCCAGTTTTCGCCAGTTTGTGCGGTGTCAGGGTACGGAGCTGATAGGCAACAGCCAGAATATTAAATTATTTTATGGTGCATACAACAAACGAAGCGTATGCATTGCCGGGCGATAGAGCGCGACTGGGCGTGATTTGTTTGGATTGTTAGGTACATGTTGCATATTTATGTCTGGCGGTGAGATTAGATTTGCGAAATTGCTTTGATTTTTTTAAGTTTTTTTTTTTTGTGGTACCCTTTCCGCACAGAAATTTTGATTTTCCGTTCTTTTTGGTACAATTTTATTTTATACTCGTTTACTCGAGGCATTGCACAAAAAATATACACAAAATAATACAATAAAATTAGTATAAGCTGTTTGGGAAACGTTCAATGTTTAAATGGAGGCATCGACACACAACGTTTTGATTCATGCGTTTTGATTAGAATCAATCTTATTTAACTAGCAGAAAATGGTAATTATGCCCATGGCTGTTGGCAACACACACAAATTTTTTAATCACTGGCTTTTACCTGCGGCTTCGCTTACTTCGCTTAATGTTATGAATTCGAATGTAATAAAAAAAAACAAATAATTTCACCAACGCCAATAAACAAGGCGAATTCATTAAAAGTGTAGTGCTATTCACTTCTTTTTTTTGCTTTTGCGTATGAGCTTCCTAAAGCCGTATAACACCACCTTATACGAACTCGCCTTGCCAATAACTTTCAATTCTTTTGTAGTTTGGGTTTTTAACGATTTTATTATCTGAAAAAAGGCTACTCTTACTTGGCAATTACAGTTGGTTGCTGGAACTTTTTTACTATTGGCAACTGTGCAGTGTGCCATTCGAGTATAGGGCGACCCAATGTATTGTTTGAAATGTATGGGTATTTGCTTCATCATCGTAATGCGCTTATTCAGATTTATATATACATATATATCAATCTAATCTTTCAGTCTTAAGAAAGTCTGAAAAATTAAATTTTTTGTTTTTTAGCAGATAGTAACCCTCTCCAAATATATTTCTCGAATATAACGTTTTCGTTTGTCACCAGTATAGCAATTTATTGTATCAATGAATTTAAAAGGTGGCAACCCTATTCAAGCATCGTATAAGCGCTTTCATTTCAAAGCAATACTGTTATATTTCAGTAAGCTAAGAAATTGCTGCTTTTTAAACAGGTGGCAATCCTCTCCAAAAATATTACTGTAATTAAAATTCCTTTAAGCTTTTACTTTGAAGCTAATACTTTAAAATGCTATTTATTTTTGTAGTGTAACTTAGTTCAGATTTAAACAGATGGCAACCTTCTTTCAAAACATTTTAAAACTTGAGCTTTTTTAAGCCTTTTTCACTTGATACCCACATTGCAATATTTTATTTTATACATTGCATTAATTAAATTTAACCTTTTAAACTGGTGGCAACGCCTATCTCGAATTGATTCTGTGGTAATCCATTTTACGGTCTTTCTATGGGCGAAATCTTATCCAGGTCTATTAAGTCGCTACATAGCAATATTTGATTTTTTTTTATTTTTTTAATTTAGCATATGATGTGCAAAATAATTGGCAATCTATGTTATCTATTTTGGCTTTACGATAAGTCTTATAAATTATAATAAATTATACGTTTTCAAAAACAAACCGAAAGATTTCGGCTCCTCATCTCAACTTACATGAGTTGTAGTTTCATAAAACATTTGATATAGTTCATTGGATTTTAGGAGTTTTTTTGTAAGCTATAGCACCAGCTGCGCCCGCCAAAATAAAAAAGTAATTTAAAACTTTAATTTAATAACTCGCATAGTTTCAAAAGAATTCGTGCAACCCGCATTCCACTAAAATATCATAAATACTCAACACATATTATAAATTATGACTGTGGTCCAAATACGTACAGCGCCACCTACAGTGTGTTTCACAAAACAGATTTGGCAAACAAAGTTAACTCAACAAACAAAGCAATAATTTTGAAGTAAGTGGTGTTTTTTTAAGACTGATAGAACTTTAAATTGAAATAAAACAAATACAAAATGAAGTATGATGCCAAATTGTTTTTTATTTGAAAGCTATTTTCATGACAGTTAATATTTAAAAACGATTTCTGGCATATGTTCGCCACGATGAAATCAGTCCATTTTTGAACCACTGCAAAATTTCCATGTTGTGGATGAACAAAGTTCAGCTTGTTGAGCACGGCGGCGAATAGACAGTTCGACGAATAAGCTGCTCTGATGCTCGATTATGTGGGCCTTAAAATTCACGAAGTGCTCTTTAAATTTGGCGAACAGAACACAGATTTTCGAAGTCAATTTCCACAATTTGTAAACGTTGTTGCGGCCTCATTCTTTCCATGATGATTTGTCAATGCTTACTGAACAGAAATGTCAAAACGAAATGTCATTTACCAGCTGTCAAGTGATAGCTATCCCTATCGAAAGTTCTATCAGTCTAAAACACCCGTTACATTTAACTTCTAGTTGGGCAGTACTTCAATTAAGTGTTGTGTTTCGAAATAGTTACTTTTAAAGGCAATGATTGATATTTGCAAGAAGCATTTTGAAGCTGCAGTCCGCGTAAGTCACCCCAAAGACCCGAAAATATCCATTACAGATGTCGCCAAGTACAACCTAAGGCAAGCGAAACAAACGCTTTAATAAAAAAAAAAATATATTTCATTATATTGATTTGGCCTTATATATTTGGAAGCCAGTGTAATTTATTGAGCTCTTGGCCATGTTTTTATTTATGAAATAATTGAGAAAACAACGATTTTTCTAAGTGGTGGAAGTGATAGCTGCTATTTCGGAGATCACGACATCTCCTCATAAGACTTCTTTCTTTCTAGACTTTACCAAGGTTTGAACCATGGTACACGAACTTGCTAGGCTATACGTTTTCATTTGTACAATGAGACAAAGATTGCAAGAACCTGTCATCAGAAATCGGTGCACACTTCAAAACCCCTTTTTTCTGAAGCGCAAATTCAAAAATGATGGCTAGGGGAGAATTTGGACCGTGATTGGAGCAAATTGATAGTTATGAATGAATCATCCATCCTTCGTTTTTTGGAACTCCTGCATAAAGCTTGAGTTCGTAAAAGAACTAAATTTGTGCAGCGGTCTGTTAAAAGGTCCATTTCCATGGAAGTTTTTCTGGGAAAAACAAACTGTAGAACTGGAACTGTAAAAAATGTTTACCAAATTCTTTATGGATAGAATACAAATGATTGGATCCTTTAAGAAGACAATGACGCAAAATATCCGAGTCGACTATGCACGTCTTGGAAAGTAGAAAAAAGGCATACAACAAGTTGATTGGAATTCATAGGGTTCCCATGCAAACCCAACTGAAAATTTGTGCGCTCTACTGAGGGCAAAGATTCGGAGGAATACAATAAAAAAAGCATGCTAAAGGTTAGTACCAGCTTCGCTGTCGTGAAATTTCGCCAGCAACTAAAGTTATCAAAGCTCCTAAGAGATGCCGTGTAAAAGCAAATGGAACAAATGATACAAAAATAATTTCTTAAATGAAGTGGCGAACTATCAGTTTTCACGCAATTTTAAATGGCAAATGGATTTTAAGAGCTGTTATAAAATCTTGCTGACTTCAAGTTGCCAAGATGTTGTGAACCTTTTCTCAGCGTGAACAGAGTACAACTTTTGTCGTGGAAATGTTGTGGAATTTCACGCATATTTCAGACGTTAAGAAAATTTGGAGGTATCTGTCTCCAGATTATCCAAGAAAACAAAGGTAAAGTTTTGCAAGATAATGTCAAGATATTACAGACAGTAATCGGGAGTGGGCAACATATTAACTACAGCGGGCACAAGGTACTGGAATGTCTAATAAAAATAAAGTGTAATAACTTTAACTCACTTTTTCCTTAAAATGTTACCAGCACATCTATTTTGTGAAGCACACTGTATAGGTGTAAATATGTGCAGCAGGTTTTCAAAAATGTGAAGATCAAATTCAGGCACATATTTGCACAATGGCAAATGTAGGCAAAAATATTTGCACTGTGTAGTTGTGCTAAAATTACAAATTATTCACAGATATTTTGAATAATGAGCACAACGCGTTTTCGTATATCATTCGTCTTATTGGCTGGGAATTTATATTGTACAAAGAAAATATAGAAATATGTAATTGTGGGGGCTCTTAAATGGAAATATGTTTAAAATTCTGCTTCTCACTATTATTATTATTACTCGACAAGTAGTCTGGTTTCGATAACCGCAGCTATGAGTTAATACACTTTACACTTTCAATACTGCAAGTACTGAGTACTGAGTGATATTAACTTGGCTCACAGCTTAAATCGTGGGGAGTTATTTTTTTACAGAATTGATATTTTAGAACTAAAATATCCCCCATTACGGCCACTCACATCTGTGAATTTCCGTTGATGCGAACCCATAGTTTATAACATACGATTTGCCTACGTTTATAAAATATTTATCGTTCTTACTAATTGAATGCTGGATTTTCTTCAGTTATTGAAATGGCGAACAATTTGATGACAAAGTTGGGCTTTCTTTCAGCGACGAAAAAATGATATTTCAAAATTATGCTTTTTCTAAAATTCCACATATTTTTATCATCTCAATTTCCCAAAGCTAAGAAAGTGGACTTTTTAACCTTACATGAAGATAAAATGGTATTATAACTATGGTCCGATGTATATAAGTGAGAGAAGACGAAGAGATAGACCCTTGCCCAAGTATACTAAAATGAACACGACGACGAGCTGATTCGATTTAACCATGTCCGTCTGCCCATCAGTATGTCTGTTTGGAAGCAAAATACGAGTAGTATGTTGTAGTAGTTGCGATACAAGTGATTCAAATAAAATTCGTACATTAAAACTGCTGAGAACATGAAAAGTAAATTTTTTAGATGCAAGGAAGGTATGAAGCGTTGGGCAGGGCAGAAGGCAATATTTCAACGACATGTGCAGGGAGACAGCATTAGCTCCTCATCTGCACAACTCCCAGAACTATTAATTTGGTTGTGTGGATTTGCTTCTTAGTTTGTAGACACTTTTTTCTATTCCCTATTCAATATCCAAAACCAGCACCGTCTGATGAGGTCAGTTCGTCTATCCTCAACTTTTTCCTGGCTCATGAACACCGAAGAAAAATTTATATTTTGACTTAGTGGATAGAATTCACACACAGATCCTTATTCGTTCCCAAGTCTATATAGTTCAATGTTTCATGACTTGCCTAAAAGCAATCTGTAAAAGTAGGTTAGACTTCCGGAGTTTAAGCTTTGTACAAGCATCGGAAAATTATTCAAGAATATTCGACTATTCGGTTATTCGATTCGCAACTGTTCCCATGCTTATTATTCGATTACTAGCGTTAGAATAATCGACTATTCAAATAGTTGCATTGCTTTGACTACTCGTGTAACAAAATCCAAAAATGCAAAGCCAATCTCAACAACCGAATTCTGATTGAAATTTCTTTAAGAAATGAAAGAAGTTTTAAATAATAATTACCTGCATACATATTAACAATAATTTTTTAAATATTTATGAAAAAAGAAATCGGACTATAATAATAGATTTACCGAAAATTAACGGTTAACCGCAAAATGGAAAGAAACTAAATATTTATTCGAATACCCAACAACTTTCGACTACTCGAATTTAGCTAACCGATTAAATGGATTCGACTTCAGTCACTCTCGAATAATGCTAGCGAAATTCCAGAGTTATAACTTTTATTAAAAAAATAATTTCTCATAGATTTTTGTTGGGTCTTATCACTTATTGCTCATAAAATAATCGTTAGTCGTAGAGTTTTATATTTTTCACAGAAAATAAAACTTAATCTCACAAATCCCACAAATTTAGTTTTATTTTCGGGGTGATAAATTTAGAAATTACGATTATTTTCTGAGCAAAATATAAACCTAAAAAATTAGACTGCATATTTTTATATAAAATTGAAAAATTGAAATCAGTGCCACTGAAGGTAGGCCTTGACAAAAGGAATTTGTTGTTTTATTCATTATATACATATCATTTCTCTTTCCGCACGATTTTTGGAATGGAAACTTCGAAAATAATTATTATTTGCGGTGCCTCATTTTTATATTACAATAAATATAGTTTCGACTATTAACAAAGCAACAATTTTTCAAAGTGGTAGAAGTCGTGGTAAAAAGAGCACAGAAGGTGGCGCATATTGTGGTACCGCCAACCCTCTCTTGTAAATTTGAATAGAATTCCTACGTCACAACAGATTTCAGAATTTCAGATCAATCAGCGCAATCTTGTACTCTATCATTCTTGGGCAGAAGTGTTACCTGATATTTCGGAGATCACGATATCTCCATAATGTTTCTTTCTTGACTTTACCAAGGCCCGAACCATGGTACTCGGGGTTGCTAGGTCAGCATTCAAGGGCTGGACCACGGTAATCGTGTGTAAAAGTTTTTTATGGTTATTTTGACAGACACTATGAGTTGAGTTACACTTTTTAAAAACTTGACTTTGACTATGTTCGATTCGGTTAGATTCGGCTCTAAAAATCGATGTTCGTTCACTCTCTAGACTTAATGGATTGAATTCTCAAACCAAGTCTTAGTTATTCAATACACAAGTTCGCTGCTTCGTAACCATTAACACAAAATTTTGACCTTTACGCTTTAAGCAATTACAGCAGTTTCTCAGAGAAGACACCAAATATTCTGTGAATAACGAATTTGATTTATAAATTTAGATTTTTAATTGCTTCGGTACGAAATTGTGATGGCAAAACCATTCTCTGAGGTTTGCAAAAAAAAATCAAGCTTTATTTAGTTCGAGTTTGTCAATGAATATGTACAGATAATTTTATAACTTAAGTTCAGCAAATGAACAATTCCACTGTTCTCTAAGCGTTTTCTCAAATATCCCTTATTCCTTCATTTTTTTAACAATCAACAAACCGCAGTGCTGAAATAGTTTGCATTTCCTACCGTTGTTCATTAATATCACAGTGAAAGCAATATGGTTAAAGATTTTCTTGTCTTACTTTAATTAGTTTTCAAAATTAACATATTTGCGCATGTGTGTGCTGCTATTTTTATTTTCTTTATTTTTTGTTTTTCTTTACCTAGTGATATGTCTTCTTTAACAGCCACCTACACATCTCGATTTTAACATCCGCCATAAAACCGGATAAGACAAGTGAATGACAGTTTGACGGCATGACGGCACGCTGGGAACGCTCGAAGCTATGTTTGCTTTTGCTGCTGCCACTTTGCTGTAGCGACTTTCCAATTGCGAGAGTTTTCACCGTTCACCGGCAACAACACGCAAATAAAAATAACGAAAACCTCCAAGCGAAAAAGTAATTTGTACTTTACGCTTCGTACGCCTCCATCGATGCCAAGCGTTTCGCTATTGCTCCTGTCATCACAGCCTCCATCGTCAGAATACAGCTACCAGTATGCCGACGTAAATATGTAAGTGATTGTGTGTGTTGCTCACGCGGTTTGTGTGTGAGTGTGCGAGCGTGCCTGGAGGTATGTGGGGGGGTTGTGTGTTCGCTGTTTGCAATGCGTTTACGCAAGAAGTTGCCAACTTTGTTGTAATTGCGTTTTAACAACAACATAGTAACTGTGAAATATTAAAGTTAATGAAGAGAAAGTTCACCCAGCGATGGTGTTGTTATGGCGGTGTTGAATGCTGTTACTTTTTCTTACTGATTTCGATCAACGAGCTGTTTGTTTTCATTTGTGATAAGCAACATTTATGATGCACACACACACACACACACGTACATTGCGCGTAAAATAAAATCATGTGCGAGGCAATTTCTTAATTTCGCAAACAATTCCTGGGGCAAAGAAATATATCAAATTAGTTTGCTAATAAAAAATATACAAACCATTCCAAAGGTTTCATGTAAAAAATTACATTAAAAATACATACATACATATGTATATTCAAATTTGCGGTGAATCAAGCTCTGGTTCTAGGAAAATCGGAATTTATTTGTTAAGCGATGCTTTCGCCTTAGCTCTTAACTACAGTCAACTCAAAAGTAGCAGTGGCAAATTAAATCATTGCAGAAATTTACACAATACCACAAATGGAGCTATAATTTTTGTGCATGACACTAAAAATTGGCGTTATGACTCAATTAAAAATCCAGGCACATATCCTCTTTTTGCTTTTTTCTTTTCTAAACAAATAAGTAAAAATATTATTTTCAAACCATGCAGGCCTTTAAAAGTTATTCATAAAAAATCTTCTGACAAATTGATTTCAGTAAATTTTATTGCAAATTGTACGTGTATTATTGATATTTTGTTGATAAAATATGTAGAAAATTTAACAACAACATTAACCAGTCTCAGTCTTTTGCCAATGATTCATATAAGTTTTGTCAAAGCCCTGTTTTTATAGTAATTTTTTTTCATTTTAAACCAAAGTTTAGAAGCAAATCTCGAAAAACCATACAGAAAATGTGACCGTTGTATCTTCAAGCATTAAGCGCAGTCAACCCTATTGTGAAAATTCAACATCTTTTTCAAATATTTAAGCCTCGGTGAAGTAGCTTTTCTTTATGAAACACAAATTATGAGAAACCAATACACTGCAAGGCTGTTCGGATATGTTCAGCTTGATGACACTTACTGTCATCCTCTGGTACAGCATAATTCGTACATAGCTCCTTTTTAATTAAAAGGAAAGAAAATAATTACCTTCCGTTCTTTAAACAGCACGTTAATAGTGTAAAACAAGTTAAGGTATTAAATGAAAAAAATAGAAGCATAGAAGCAATTAAATTCGTTCTAAATAAAACCACCAAAACCATTATCTGCACCGACAGTATGGCGACTATATCATCAGTATTAAACACAAATAACAAAAGTTATATTATAACTAAAAATGTGGGTACCCGGCCATTGTGGCATACGAGGTAACGAATTAGCAGATCAACGAGCGAAGTCCGCCGGAAAAGAGCCGTTATTAACGTTTCAGTACCTGGTTGAGAGAGATTGGTAAAATTTCGTCTCCTCACTCCAAAAAGAAAGAAAGAACATTGAATGGAAGTCCATTAAAAACCATTATACTGAAGTCAACACACACAGAACAAAACCCGCTTATCCATCCACTGGTAACTGCAACGACATCAAAGTATTCACGCGACTCCGATTAGGAAATTCCATCGCAACACACTCGTTCCGGCTAACGGGCCTCAACACACCCTCCTCCAACACTGCGGAGTGTCACCTTTAACCACTACACACATACTAAGAGATTGCCCTTATTTTGCTTCAATTAGACATAAGATATTCAAAAAAGAAAACATATACATATGATGTATTAAAAATTACTTCTTTGGAAAATATCCGAAAAATTGCAACATACCTAACACTAGCAAACCTAAGACAATCAATACAAATGGATGTATTGCCAACATTCGTGCAACTCAAAGTAACGAAATGACTACCCACATATCATGAACAAAATGTAATTTAACTTTATTTCTTTTATATTTTAACAATTTAAAGGAAAACATGCAATTAATTTTTTCTTTTTTAACCAGCGAGCCTAAGGCCCTGGCAGCCAGTGCTCCTTTTTTTAGTGCAATGACAATTGTATTGTTGTTAAGGTATTAAATGAAAAAAAAATAGAAATTTGTATTCCTGTCCTTGACAAATACTTAATTGCACTTATGTTAAGTAAAATATTTCATACAACCCTGTCCGGTATGCTTGATTTTGCTTACAAATCATTACAATCACCTGCTGCTTGTTTATTAAGGTGAGAGTGAGTGGTGAAAAATAATTTACAATTCTTTACAAAATGGATTACAATATATTTTTGGAAGCATAAATAAAGTCAATTGTTTCCCCAACAAAATTACAATATAACGACGTTAACATTTTGTAACACTCGGAGGCATATTTTCATGTCGGAAAATTGGCTTCATTTTCATTGAAATTTTCTGGATGCATTTTGTAGTCTTCAAGAAAATATCCAAAACTGTGACAGTGTTTCAAATTAGGCCTATTTAGCATGTGGATTTACAACTAATTATTCGATTTTATGAAAAAGTAAGCCTTAAATATATAACGGGTTTCTTTTGACATTTCTCTTCAGTAAGGTTTGCCATTTCATTATGGAAAGATATACGATCCAACAACGAGTCGAAATTACTAAAATTTACTACCGAAATTCGGAGTCAATGGCCTCAACTTTAAGAGCGCGACGTCCAATTTATGGTTGTCGTCATTTCTGGCTGAATGGCTTCCTCAATAAGCAAAATATGCGTTACTGGACAGGCAGCAATCCACACGTATTCCATGAGTCAACATTGCATTCCGAAAAAATTACGGTTTGGTGCGGTTTATGGGCCGGCGGCGTCATTGGGCCGTACTTCTTCCGTGATGATCAAGACCGGCACGTTACTGTGAATGGGAATCGCTACCGCTCAATGATAACCGAATATTTTTGACCCGAATTGGATGATGTGGACTTGGACAATATGTGGTTCTAACAGGATGGCGCCACAAGCCACATAGCGAATGTATCAGCCGATTTATTGAAAACCAAGTTTGGTGAACGCGTTATCTCCCGAAATTGCCCAGCCAATTGGCATCCTCGGTCGTGCGATTCGACGCCGTTAGACTACTGCCTGTGGGGCTACGTTAAGTCTATGGTCTATGCCAACAAGCCAGCGACGATTGATGAACTTCGTACGAATATCGAACGTGAAATTGCAGCAGTATCGGCCGATTTAGGCTTGAAAACCGTCGAGAATTTGGTTTAGAGTCTGGACTTCTGCAAGCGTGCCCGTAGTGCCCATGCAAAAGAAATCGAGTTACATACATAATGGCATCGAATGCACTTTCACAGGAATAAAGAATTTAATTCATATCCCAAACCGGTTTTTTTTTATTTATATTTAAAAAAAACTTTTGTAGCGTTCCTACTGAAAACCCCTGTACTATCTGCTTATATAAGAAAAATATTTAAGTAAAAATGGTATATGTATACAATTTTGTCAAATTGTTTTTCATAACGAAATTAAATTGTGCTCGGTTTAACGTTAAGACTTCGAATGTAAGATATAAGGCAATAAATAAATTTCAATTAATTTTTGAAGTAAAACTTCTTTAGCGGCAGTGATTTTTTACATCGCGTAACGAAAGTCGGAATCGCTTTACTAATTTTTACTACTATTTTTAATAATTTCTACCACTGTTGTTACTAATGCTACCACAAATTTCTACGACTACTTTTATTAATGTCTACTACCACAAAAAAGTTTTACTTCTGGCTCACCGGGGACTTAGATGAACGCGTGTTTTTTTCTTTATTATTTATTTTTCTTTATTATTATTGATTGACGTTTATGTTCTGTCGCCGAACACCAGTATGAAAAAGAACAAGCCTTTCGTGCTGGTCTTTTTACACATCTGGATTATATATAATATCATACATATATAGATTTTTTAAATTTTTTTATGAGGGGCAATTCTATTCTAAAATATGTATTGTATGCAATCGTACCCTTAATAGAAATTTTGTAAGTGCACAATCTCTTATAAATTGTATTCACAAATTTTAAATAAATATAAATATACGCGAGATAGCCTAATTTCACTTAAATTCTTAATACATTTCAATTACCTTACCAATTAAATTGAACCAACGGTCTTTAGGAGATGGCAACCAACTTCAAAATTTGTGTCATACAAACGCCTTCGTTTCCCACTTATACTCTTCTTAGTAAGCTTCAAATTTAAATTAAATAATTACTTTTAAACCTAACTTGGTGTTCTTAAACCTCCTGCATTTGAATTTTACGCCATTATTTTTCATTTGGCTTTATAATTTAATTTAACTTATTTGTTTAAACAGGGGAGACTCTATACAAAAGTACTCGCAAAATAAACTTTCTCAAACTCATATTTAAATATTTTATTATAATTATTAAAATAGCGATTTATTTATTAAATAAGCGGCAACCCCAACCCAAAATATTTTTGAAACCAAGCTTTTTAAAAGTTTTTAGTTTGGCAATCAGATGTTTATCATTTATAGTAGTAAACAAATTCAAAACAAAAATAAGAAAAATGAATAGCTTTGTTCCATATTTTTGAAATAGCTTTGATAAATCAGTAATTAGAATTGGCAAAAACGAGAGCGCACTAACTGGTAATTAAAATGGATTCATCCAGGCGGTGAAATAGAACTCACAAAGCCATGCAGCATGGGGACAATTACAAAATTGCAATCAAAAGCTTTTGTTAAACAAATCATTCCCAAGCAATGGCAATACAATAGAGTCTACAATCACAACTACAACTACAACTGCAACAACTAGTAAGTTAACGGTGCATGCCACTTGCCGTCAATGAGGAGCAGCATTCTTCATGCGAGCACAGCAAATGCAAAACTCAAATCGACATTAGCGAAAGTGGCACAATGCACAGAGCGGCAATCATCTTATCTGCTGAATGCGTGCCATGATTAAAGTGCAATCCAGAAACAAGCATCCCATATACATACATACTACATACTAACAGCAACAATAACAGCAACAACAACAACTGTCGCTGATGCAACATTTTTGCGAAACAATATTAGCTGAATAAGTCAGCTGGATGCGAGGACGCTAGCACGTGGAAGCAGCAGCCATGAGAGCAGTAAACTCATGCTAACAATGACAACAACAACAACAGCCACAACTATAGCTGCATGAATTGCAGCAAAAGTTTTGAGCAAAAACACTTTCAAAGCCAAAGCACGAAAATGCACGTTCAAACCTCAACGTCAGCTTCCTGCTTCCTGATATCATAGCACCGCATTTCCCCTCGTCCCCGCTGCTGCTAACCACCCCCCGCCGCTTTTACTAGTACTACTTCTCAGCGCCAATGATTAGGCAACAGTTTTGCAGTTAAGTTTCGAGTACGCGTAGTTTTGTAGTTTCACTTTTATAGCGAAATCCTTTTACCCACAAATCGAGGTCACCACGAAATCGCACCGAAATAAACTCACTCGCTCGAGTACGCGAACAAAGCGAAGTGAATCTGCCAAAAAGCTAGGCAACGAAGCGGCTTAGTTACTGGAATTCGAAAGTACCAGTTCCAACAATGCCATCGCAAACAAACTACCTAAAAGTGAGTTAACATGCAGCGTCGAAGTCACAACCAACAAAAGGCAACAATAACAGCAACAACAGCAGCCATCTCACTTGACTGCAAAGTGCTTGAGCAAACATAGTAAATAGCAGACAAATTGAGCTGTTGCTAAGTTGTTGGTTGTTGCGTAAACGCCAAGGCAACTCAGCGCCTAAGGCAACCGCTTCCAATTTGCCAATTTGCTAAGCAAATCACGTACATTGGCTTTAAACGAATTATTTCCAAATTATCAACGAGCGAGAGTCGAAAAGTGGTAAGCACTGCCAACAGCTGTTGCGTCATGAAGCCCTGGAGCCATTTGCCGCTGGCAGGCTTTGCTGAGGCCGAAAATCCAGTGTTGGTATTCTTTGCTGTTGCGCTGAAATTTATTGTAGATATCACTCAGTCAGTGGTACACACACACACCCGCACACACACACACACACCACAACAATGTCCTTCGTCAAATCGGATCTCACGGTTGCCGTACCACTTGAATGAAATTTGCGAGCAGCGCGCCACCAACCAACCGTGCAACAGTGTAACCTGGCTCATTTACCTGCAATTTATGCTTCGAGTGCTATTAGGCGTAGCGGCCCGAATCCCTCACCTAAACTCCCGCCCTTTCAATTTTCGATTGGTGCGAGTTTGAAATAAAAATAAGCTACTTCTTGTAAGCGCTACTAAGTAAAATACGCGGAATTTATGGGAAAACTTTGCCGCGGGTATTATTTTTTGTTTATTTTTTTTTTTTTTTTTGTTTGCCATCATGAAATCTAAAGTTGTCGAACGCACCTCGTGCTGTCAAGTATCATTTTGTTTTGCGCTATGAGTCGCTGAGTAATTGATGCTTTGCTGATGATATTGCCACGATATATTATTTTATTTTTTTTTTGTATACGAGTAGATAAGAGACATTTTGCCTTTGAAGTTTTCGCAACGAAAGCGTACGAGCGAAAATTGCAAAATTACGCTGGCAGCCAACGAGCAGATGAAAAGGCAACATCCAAAGACAACTGGAAACTTTCTTTTATGCGCTAATTAATTTCAACTTGCTTTCAACTTTAGTGCAACTTAATGTTGCAAATTCTAAAATGTCCACTCCTATGTTGCCGCCTGTGATCCTTACTTACATCATCTTTCTTCATTTAATATTCTCTTTGCCACTTTGATCGTCCTTCGCGGAAATCGCTGGGAGTGGGCGGAGTGCGGCTAGGGTTTTATTAGATTAAATTTAAAATGTTGTCTTGTGACAATTTTCAACTGCACTAGAAATTCTATTTTACTGTCATTTTACAAAGAGCAGCTGCTTTCTAATTCAAAGTATGAAAACGCAATGTTGTTTTTTTGTTGCTATTACGCTAGTCCGCGCCGGCCACTCACTTTTTACACAGTTTTAAGTTTTGGTGCTTTGAAAATGAATTCAGAATTTTAGCCATGCTGCTGATCTCAGCACAAATGAAGGTCCAAATGAAGGTCACGCGACTCGACATTCGATCAGTCTAGAATAAAAAATTTAAATTCCAGATTCTCACTGCAATTACCCTTTTTCGCCTTTTTCATTATATATTTACTTTTTTTTGTTGTTGTTTCTGTTGCTAATGCCGACTGTCACTAGAGAAGTAGCTGCCCTAATGCATTTTAAGCTGCACAAAGAACATTCAGTTCAATCATACTAAGTTATTGAGTTTAAAATTTCCGAGGGCATGGATTTTCCAAGCTTTTATATTCTCGATTTTTCTTCCCATACTCACTTTATACATAAAATGTGACAGAATGTCAGACTGGTTAGAAATTGGGAATGAAAAGCTTAACAGTTACAAAGAGATCTGCCAAAATAAGGAGAGAATAATAGGGATGCATTCGAATTGATATGATTTTGGAAAGGTTAACACTGCTGTTTTTAAACTAATATAAGTAAATTCATCTATATGAATATAAAACCTTCCCTCTATTTGTGGCCAGCCGATTGTTATGAAATTTTGTACATACATTGTTAGGTAGGAGTATAGCCGACCGCCGTAGTCGAGTGTGCAGCGTGTGCGCGATGTTTTCATTGTGCCCGTGTTCAGGGGCAAGTAACATCAACAATTACAGAAAAGTTTTTGCTGATAAGTCCCTCGTTTTGTGTTACAATATCAAAACGAATATTTATATTATTGCTATTATGAAAAAGCACATTACATGCCCGCGAGAGGGTTGCCTGTTTGAAAAGTCAAATTTCATTAGATTTTACACAAATATATAAAATACTACTGTGTTACAATATCACTATAAAACACTGGAAGACTTTGTCCTACCTATATTTATTTATTAATTTCCCTCTGGATATTTAATTGAAAATCTCATTCCGGCTCCTGTCACCAGTAGTAAGTGGCAACCCTCTTATAAATACATAGGTATGCACCATGGCCTCGCCGAGATGGAGAGTTGTACACTCATATTTTGTCTATTATTTGTTTAAATTTAAATTTTAAAAAAGGTGGTAACTCTTTTCAAACTATACCTTTACACTTTCTCCTGGAAAAAAGGTGTTGACAATATTACTATTACTATTACTATTTCATATAACTTGTGGATGGTCGCAGCGAGCTCAAAGTTCATACCTATATTTTGGAGAGAGAGATGCCACCTATTTGAAAAGTCAAATTTTATTAAACTATGTACAAGTTATATGTGAGGGAAATCGAAATGCGAATTCTGGTAACATACGATAATGACAATTAATAAATAAATATTGAGGCTAGCCATAAATTCTGTTACAAAGCTTACAATGCATACAGCGAATAAAAATTCGTAAAAAAAATTTTCGTTTTTTTATTATAATTTGTATGTATTGTCTGCTTTCGCTTATTAACAATGGAGTGTGGATCTAAAGAAAATCGTATTGCGGTGATTGCTTTACATAAGTGTGGAAAAAGCGCAAGTGAAATGTATGAACTTTTCAAAAAACTATATCGAGAATGTTTATTTACAGCACTATTGATAATTCCCAAATGTCTACAATTGATGACAGAAAGAGAAGTGGTCGTCCCCGCGTAGTTCGAACCAATTCAAACATAAAATCTGTTCGCGAACGCATTCGCAGAAATCCCCTTAGAAACCCGAAAATTATGAGATGATCCCACATGAAAGCCTGCCGTTGGTCAACTGATCATCTTCTTACAACACGCTTCAAGCGAATTAGGCTCAACAGATGCAAGCGGCTTCTTCGGTGGCGCGCGGTCAACGACCATGAAAGTATCCTTTTTTAAAGATGAGAAACTTTTCACTGTTGGGGGAGTTTTTAATAAGCAAAATGACAAAATCTACGCAGAAACTTCCAAAGGCGCAAGAAATGTTATTCCAAGGGTTCAACATGATCGCCATCCAGCTGCTGTAATGGTTTGGTGGGGAGCCCCCCTGTAAAAGCATTACACCTCTTCACTTCAGTCAAAAAGAGGTTAAAACTGAGGATAAGTGTACCTGCAGGGTATTTTAAAGACAGTACTCTCTTTGAAGGATCTTCCAGCAAAATTCTGCGCCAGCACACAAGGCAAAAACCACCTAGCAGTGGCTTGAAAGTAATATTCCTGGTTTCATAGCTGCAGGTGATTGGCCGTCTGGAAGTCCAAATTTGAATCCATTAGACTACAGTTTATGGTCAGAGTTTGAAGAAGAGGGCCCATCAAATATCCTCAGAAATGTGGAGAGTCTCAAAAAGACTTTGATTCGTGCAGCGCCTACAATACCAATAGAAACTGTGCGTGCTGCTATTGACCAATGGCAAAATCGTTGAGGATTTTTGTGAAAGCAAATTAATTTTATTAAATACATGTTATAGTTTCATTTTCATAACGACATAAACAGAACCTCAGGATAACGTCTGCCGCTTATTATTATAGGAGCATATAAAAGACCCTATGTGTCTGTTGATATGACAAGGTATCTTTCTAGACTCAAAAACTACTAAACCAATTGAGTTGAAAGCTTTGGAATTTGTTTCCAAAGTGTCTATGATGTAAAGAAAAACTCCTATAGGTGGCGTTGGTAGCAGGCTATAAAAACCATATTTACAGTCCGAATAATATTTTTTTGACTATTTATGTTATGCCCGAAGTTACTGTCTAGTCAACAGTTAAAGCCGCATGAAAATCCATTCAGTAGTATTGAAGATTTATGAGTTAAACTGACAGACAGGCAAAATTTCTCAATATGATTCCAATATTATATCTATTATACTCACTACATCACCTTCGATCAGTTTTTTTAAAATTTTATTTTCCTGTTTTCTTCGTCACAAGTTTGTTTGGAGTTATCCTTCAACCTACATAAATGGCTTGAACGCATTCATCATTTTTCTCCATACAACTAACATTAATTTTCCCTAGAGTTGGAAACAAAAACAAAAATCAACAACAAAAGTGGGGCTCATTTGATGTCGTTGAAAAAAAAATGTTTTTCAAAAGAAAACGATGCTGGACTATTTCTATAAAGTTTTGTTTTGTTTAATTTAATATATATAAATATACCTCTTGGTATGCCGCAGTTTATGTCTAGCTATAAGTTAAAATTTCATGAACATTTGCTTGGCAGTTTCGGAAACAACTGCGTTCAAACCGGTAAACAGACAGACACAAATTCTAAAAATATTACAAACGTATTCTATTACATTTCCTGTATCACCTTCAATTAAGTACTTTTTTAAGTGACATTTCATTATAAATAGACTAGAGCCAAAATTGCGCCCACTGCTTAGTGATAAGGCTCCTTTTTTGCTCAACGGATATGCGAGAAACTTACTGCTTCGTATGATTTGTGAATCAGCGGAAGCGTAGCTTTTATTGCTTATTATTTTATGCCTCAATTGGTTGGATTGGTGAAAGAATGCATGATTTTCCAAACATTTGTTGAGCAAATTATTTCTTGATATTGCCCTGTCGACTGACCACTGTGGTCCTACAACTAAACAATTTTCGGCCAGATGTTCAAAATTATATTCAAATACTAATGGAATAAACTTTTGTTTTTAATAAAGCCGACTTCCAGTTGAAATTAGATAACTTTCTTATTTTATTTAGGAAACCGAACAAAACCATGCATTATATTTTTTATTTGTATATACTCCTACAAGTAACCCAATTATATTTGGCTCCTACTGCAGCCGCTAATCAATTTTTTTGTTCACCATGTAGACAACCTCACCTTAAAAACTTTTAGTTGACGTGGAAGTAGAAAATATATTTTACTTTTTATTACACTCATACCTGACGCAGACCCGACATTAACTGTACCCAAGTCGCGTTGCCCGTTGCCAGAGTGCTAACAAAAATGAATGAGCCATCTTGTTTCTGAGTCACCCCCTAATTAATGGAGGCAACCCCCGCTGCTTATCATAAATAAACAATAAATGCTAATTTATTACTTATACGCCCTGTCGTCAGTTCTCAAACGTAAATAAGTCCACGCTAAACACTAATAAAGCATAATCGGATTCAACGCAATACAAAGAAAGTCACAAATCACTATTTAATTAACAATAACGCAACAAAAAAGAGAATACAAAGCGTCACACAAGCAGTCATGGAATAAATAAGACATCGCGGTTTTTTCTAAAAGTTATATAACGAGTAGCTTATTGTGGTTGTCTATTTCATATAGGGCATAAATTTGAGCTGATGTACTTGAAATGTGAAACCATTACTTATAAGTAGTAAACGTTTCACATAAATGTTAGATAGTGATACAAAATGGCGGAGTCCTCATTTAAACAAAAATGGCGATGGACGCAAAATGGAGCAAATGTTTGACTTTTTGTCAGCCTGCGCTGCGAAAGACGCACACCACCATACAACATAGACCATAGTTAGACCATTGTCTTCAAAATGGCTGTCAAATGCTCAATTCCATAGCCATTTTGACGGCATTCCATTCCACATAACAATGAAAATCAAATTACGCTCAATTGCAACAAAAACTACACTTTAATTTCATGGCTTTCATCTGTCAGTGTTTCGTTTTTACTCAATTTTATGTAGTAGAAAATGAGTGGGCGATTTCGATTTTACTGCACCACTATAACTTTGCCACTAGTTGCCAACCAGACCGACGACAATTGTAGCCTCTTTCGTCTTCACGCAAGCCTCGCTAAAAAGAACTTTGTTTTCCTGATACTTTTTCTTTTTTCTTTTTGGTTTTTTGTATTCCATTTTTTTTATAACGAACTTCTGTGTTCAACTACCGCCATAAAAGCAAACTTTACGGCAGCCATGGTCAACTGAACTGACTTGCACCACTGAAGTTGTGTTTTATTTATTTGTTGTATGTGCCTGTGGTTTGAATGAAAACTTCAAGCCAACTATTATTTCGATTAAATGCCTAGCTATATATTTACTATGTATGTATGTACGTCTGTATGCATGTAAACTAAAATCAACACTCTTCTTTGTTGTTCCTTCAATTGCTGCTATGTAGCTCATTCTACCTACCATTGAAACGCACAATTGTATTCCCGGCGGACGGACGAACTCTATTCGATGCTAGGCAATTTCTGCAATTCGGTCTTGGTCACTCAACAAATAGCCACGAGCAACGCAATACAAAAGCGACTTAGAAAGAATATTCACCAATTTATGCCCCACATTCCACTGGAAAATATTGCAATAAGAAAAACACAAATAATGCCAACAAATGGCTAACAAAAAAGTTTTTATTTATTTCTTTTATTGACTCTACGCTCGCTTACAGTAACTCAATTGGCTTTTCATGAAAACTTTTGATTCTTTTTTTAATCTTATTTTTATCCTAAATTACTTTTATTCCGGGTTTTCACAAAGAAAAAATTGCTATTTAAACCGTTTCGATACATTCGGATAAGTTGTACGAAATATAAGACAGAATAAACAAGGAAAACTTCATCAAATGCTTTGATAATTATTAAATTATTAAAAATTTATACATTTTCGGCCAAAGTTCGGATTTCTTTTGGTCGAAATTTAACCGCACTTTGCATCTATCACGAGAGACGCGGTGTGTAAATTCAATACGAACACTAATCCATTCCCATTGCTCTGGTTCTATTTTATTTGGCGTTTGATGAGAAAATAAGGCAAATGCATCAAGAGAGAGATAATAAAGAGGCAGAGAGTGTATAGGAAATAAGATAAAACAAAATAGAACAATATGTAATAAAATAAAGCAAAATAAAATAAAATAAAATAAAATAAAATAAAGAAAGTAAAATAAAATTTGGAATAAAAAAGCAAAAGCAAAAACAAACAAAAAATATAGAAATATTAACTTAAATTGAATAAGTAAAATATACTTAGGCCCACTTGCGAGAAAGCAAGTTATTTATATAACTCAGAGTTTACCGGTTAAATTGAGAAATTTGTTTGCACAGCAGAATACTAGGCATCAATTCAAAGTTTAAAACATAAATATTTAAGATAGCAACTATTCAGTGTTAATTTTTTAAGTTTGTAACATTCTGTCCTAAAAAACAAAAAAAAAAATAAATTTGTCAAACAATTTTGTGATTAAATAAGCGAACCAATTTGAAACGAATCGCTTTTTTCCCGACAATAATGGGAATGTGTAGGCTTCAATTCCTTTAACAGAGCATTGCCAAAGGGAAGCGATCATTTCCACGAGATTAGATACTAAGTATACCAAGCATTTCGATGTTGTACTACTTAGAACCTCCAAAGATTATTTTAATTTTAAATTTCAGTAAATTCAAAAAACTCAAAGAAAATGTCAAAAAAGAGATGTATGTAGCCCGGGTTACTGGATTTATTTTATGCAAGACAATGTCGGGGCAATAAGATTACACACATATTTAACTCTGAGTTACTTATTCCTTTATTTATAAGTTTAACTCTGGATTTCTCGCTAGTCCTCGCAGGCCTTATAGTAGTATAATAATTCTTGCACAAAAATCTCGTGGCACAGTGTTTGTGGTTGGACTTCTCTGAAACGGCGCGAGCAATTTTTATGAAATTTTGTATATACATATATTTGGTAGATACGAGAATAGGCCGTAAAGTATATTTTATAACTATGAGAGTATTGATATCTGTTTGAAAAGTCACATTTAATTCTAATATACAAAAGTTATATGAAATATGAAATAATGGATGTTAAGTCGCTCGTCTAGGAAAGAAGGTCCATAGCTAACTTATATGAGCGTTGCCAGATGTTTGAAAAGTAGAGCTCTTGTTAAAAATCGACTAACCATCGACTAGTCTAATCGAAATTATTCGAATAGGACCAGTTACTCACAATAACTTCATTAAAAAAACTTTATTATAGTTGAAAACGTGTTTTGTCAATCAGCACAAACATTCAAACACATATAAATTACCAATCGGTTTTAAAAGAAAACAACTAGTCGAAACAGTCGAAACAGTCGAAAACGAACGGGTAGTCGAATAGTTCAAGCAACGTCGATTACTAAGAAGTTGTGTCAGTGAAATTATCCTGCGGTAAGAAATCAGATTCAAATATCAATCAGTGAACGTCAAACTTGTTTTGGCATCGTGAAATAAGCTAAAATATTCTGTTGGCATATCCGGTTAAAGTATGCAACTTTATACTAATTTACGATTTTTGGACCAGTTGTTTCAGAGCAGTTAGTCGAAAAAGTCGAAAAAAAACGGTTAGTCGGTTATACAACTTTTTCTAATCGATTAATCGTTTAGTCGACTAGTTGATTAACAAAAGCTCTATTGAAAAGTCGAATTTCATTAAATATGGGTGTCAAACGATTCCTCTCGCCTAGAAGGAGATTCACACATAGTATATCTTGGGGAGGGATGCCACCTACCTGAAGAGCCGAATGACAATAAATTGCAAATAATTTAAATATACGAAATACAAAACTATTGGTGTCACCCTGTTCTATTTGCTGAGGAGCAAGCTTATAGCATATAGAGGGTTGCCACCTACTTGAAAAGTCGAATTTAATCAAATTATACACAAGTTATATGAAATATGAAAATATGGGTGCCAAATGGTTCGGTTTGCTGAGGAGAAGTTTTACAGCTATATATTGAAGAGGGTTGCACCCTGCTTTGAATTTAATTAAATTATACACAAGCCATGTGAAAGAGGAAAAAGTTTGTAGGTATATTTAGAAAAGGGTTGCACCCTTCTTTAAAAGACAATTATGATTAAATTTTACACAAGGATAAAAAAAATGCCATAAAACGAGTGTCAAACTGTTCGGACAACGATCATTCGTATATATTTGAGGGTTGCCACCGGTTATATAGGACAGAAAGCGAAATGCAGAACTACGACGGTCGGGTTTGTCTAGTATGTAATAATATGTTTCGCTTTATAGTTAGCTTTTTTCAGAATTGTTATTGGTGTGTTCGGTTTTGATATTTGTTCGCCTTCTGAAATTCTTCTTCGATACTAAAGCCAAGTGTTAAACCCACAAAAAAAATTCTGGACAAATAAAAAGCAAACAACCCGAAAGACTATAACCAAGGAACGCAGATCACTAAGAACTTGATTGGTTTGTGGCGTGGTGAAGTAACCTAACATTTCTTATCACAGAATAATTTCACTGATGCAACTTCCTCGTAATCTATTTTCTTTGGTACACCTGTCTTTCATTTTGGAACTATTTTTACTAGCTAACTTCTACCTCAAGCCGTGTTCAGAAATTTCATTAAAAAAGCATAACAGCGAAGAAGATGTTGATTGTATAAAAATATATTAAATAAAGAAGTATTAGTAGTAGAAGTAGTATAACAAGGACTGCATGCAGAGTGAGAACTGATGTATCTAAAGTTTAAAGTTACCTGCATATAACGGGGTTTACAATAGGGACGCTACAAAAGTAGACCGATAGTGACAGCAAACGACGCCATATTTTCCCCCGCTCTTTAGACATTTCTCTTCAGTAGGGTTTGCCATTTCATCATGGAAAGATATACGATCCAACAACGAGTCGAAATTATTAAAATTGACTACCGAAATTCGGAGTCAATGGCCTCAACTTTAAGAGCGCTACGTCCAATTTATGGTCGTCGTCATTTCTGGCTGAATGGCTTCGTCAATAAGCAAACAAAATATGCGCTATTGGACAGGCAGCAATCCATACGTGCTCCATGAGTCAACATTGCATCCCGAAAAAATTACGGTTTGGTGCGGTTTATGGGCCGGCGGCGTCATTGGGCCGTACTTCTTCCGTGATGATCAAGATCGGCACGTTACTGTGAATGGGAATCGCTACCGCTCAATGATAACCGAATATATTTGTTCCGAATTGGATGATATGGACTTGGACAATATGTGGTTCCAACAGAATGGCGCTACAAGCCACATAGCGAATGTCACAATCGATTTATTGAAAATCAAGTTTGAACCAAGTGAACGTTTTATCTCACGAAATGGCCCAGTCAATTGGCCGCCTCGGTCGTGCGACTTGACGCCGTTAGACTATTGCCTGTGGAGCTACGTCAAGTCTATGATCCATACCAAATGAACGTGAAATTGCAGCAGTATCGGCCGATTTATGCTTGAAAATCGTCGAAAATTGGGTTTAGAGTCTGGACTTCTGCAAGCGTGCCCGTGGTGCCCATGCAAAAGAAATCGAGTTCCATACATAATGGCATCGAATATACTTTCACAGGGATAAAGAATTTAATTCATATCCCAAACGGTGTTTGTTTTATTTAAAAAAAACTTTTGTAGCGTTCCTATTGAAAACCCCTGTATATGTGGGAGTTGAAGGGTTAAGGCTAGCAGCAAAGCGACAACATTTGCATGTACGACAAGAGACGAGAGGCAGTTGAAAAGAAAATAATATATTATTAAGATTACTAACATGATTGTTATTATTATTATGGTTATTATTTATTTAAAACAATTAAAATTAAACAAAATACATTTAGCACTACCCCATTAATATTAACTTAAGAATAGCAAATTCAATTGCTGCGGTAGGTGTAAAGGAGTCACAAAATTTTCTTAACTAAACAGAATCTGACCGAACATTAGTAGATCAGCAATCGCATAGGTCTGGGGCGAAATAGGAAGTGAAAATAAAATGTCAATTTTCCGCACAATAAATATCATCGGCACAAGGCACAAGAATGTTTTTAAAGTAGCATTTATTGGCCGAGCAACAGATTTGAACGCATTCGCCCTTATAAGAATTTTATTCGTTCCTACCAGCCCAGGTTCTTGTGCACACATTTAGTAAGGGATTTACGAGTGTGTAATATATTTGTGAACAATGAAAAAAGATTGCTGCTGCTTAGTGATTGATATTCGCATCTAATTGGATTGGGGTGGGGTAGTAGTTTAACAGTAAAATCCAAGAAAGCAGCTACAAATAGCAACTGTGCGACAAAATAAAATAAATGCGAATACGTGACAGTTTTCGTTCCTCTAATTTTGTGCATTCACAGAAATTCACAAGTGAACAAAGAAAGTGAACACAGCAAACGACTGAGCCAAACAAATTGGGCAATTTGTCGTATGTGGTAAATGGCCAGGCTGCGACTACTTGCAGCTGATATAAAACGTTTTCTAAATACTTTCTTACAAATATCGTTCTCTCCAAAACAAAAAACAAAAACATTTACGTTAAAAAGTTTAAAGGTAAAAAGTCAAAGTTTGCTCAACTTTAAGCCTTGCAGAAACTGAGGAAAGCAGATTATCAGCTTACGACCGAAACTACTTTTTCCAGAAAATCAAAAAGGAAGACAACTGTTGTCTTAGAGTCGGTAACAGTATGAGGAATTGAGTAGTTAAGTAGGCCACTGTGTTAGAATAATTTGGATATTTAATGATTGTATTTATAGCTAAATGAAAACACTAGCGCTTGAGTTTTAAATGCTCTCAAAATTTCCAATTACAAACTTTACGATAATAATCCACATCAATCCTAATTAGCCAGCATTGGTTTTAATTCATCATAATTGACCTACTTCACAAGTGATGTCAAACGCGGCTCGTTGCTTAGCGAAATGCCAAATCGCCCTTCCATACAAGTAAAAACTTTTACACAATTTTTAATAACATCACGCAGTAAGTCATGGCATACTTTTATTTTCGTTTTCGCTTCAGAAGTTATACTTTCTACAAACCCTCTACGTGTCTTTATTAAAAACGCATCTTTTAAATGTTCCCATTCCTGTAAATGTTTATTACTTAGGAAATCATTCCGAACAAGAACTTTGATTGTCGCAAGTAGCGAAGCGAACCAAGGTAGCATAAAAACTCCAACAGCAGTCAAGTTTACAATGAAAACAAAACAAGAAAAGAATAAAAAATTATTGATGGACCAACAACCTTCGCTGACTGTCAGCCGTTGGCGATGCGGCTTCATAACTTAAGTTGCGAATTCACGCCATTACCATTCGTTTTATGACCAAAGGTCCACCCATGGACAGTGGCAGTAGGTTCATTAAAAGATTGGTACTGGCAGTATGAATGACAGCAACGTCTGCCTCAGCTTGTGTCCATTTGCGAACACCGGCAAAATGGAATGAAATGAGTCGTCGAAGACAACTGCATTGCCCATTTCCTTAAGTACTTGCCACACTCAACTGACTTGCAACTAACAGAGACAATGTGATAGGGTGTTGTGGCTGTCAATGTGTCACAATGGGGCAATGACTTCAGTGAATTAATGAAAGTGTTCTGCTCTTATTGGATGCCTGCCCTCGCACAATGGCCTTTGCACATTTTTTACTCTCCCAGAAACAAACAGAGAGAGAGAGAGAGAGAGCATGACGTAAATGGACAAATAAAAAATGATAGAGGGAATTAAAAATGGAAACTATAACATCTCCTGCAAAAAGAAGAAAAGCCCCTCAACTAGCAATTGGGGAGGTACAGAGGGGGTTCATCGCTGAGTGGGGGCTATGTTTTTCTCACTCATTCATGCTAAGTTCTTGTTCCACCACCCTCCCTCCCTCGCCTCTGCCCTTCTGCTGCAATTGTATATTTTGTGCTGAGTGCAGATGACTTTGCAAAATGGGTCACATTTAAAATTTAAATTCACATTCGGTAGAGTTAACTGCCAAATGGATTTATTTATGCGCGCACGCACACACACACACACATACACACACAAACTACCTAAACACATTCACGCACTGCATGTTTGTTGCCAAATTCTAATCGCATACAGAATTGCTGCATTGTAATGCAATTCCACTTAGAAAAACTCCAAATTTTACAGCAAAACTATCTAACAGACTTGCATGGATGTAGAAGTATTTATGTAACACATACATTCATACATTCACATACACGCAGCTACACGCTTGGTTGTGCTCGTTTATCCTAATAGATGGGCATAGCGCGTTGTAGCGGTGACCATCCGTCCTGTATTGCAAGCGACATTTTAAACGCGACGCGATATGCCCCATACCCAGAATTTAATATTTTCGTGAAAAGATTAGGGATGGGACTATCCGCATATTCGGATAACCGGATATCCGTTGGAATGTATTAGAGATCCAAGGATTTGATTGAAGAAATAAGTTTAAAGTTCTTTATGATGATGTTTATTTTACAAAGTACAAAGGAGAATGAAAATTTATGACAACTGAAAAATTTGTTTGTATAAAATTCTTTACCAAATTTACAATGAATATATGTTGAATTGCTACTGTACATTGTCAAGGTGCATATTTTCCAACAAAATGGATAAAATCCGCATAGTATGGATATCCGGTTAGTTGGTGTAATTATCAAATCAGAATATTTCGCAGATCCAGTTAATGTTTGTATATTCGGATATCCAAAAAAAAAAAATCAACGAATTGATGGATCATAATTACACTAAATAATATTTCGATATGTGCTATTCCAGGGCTATCAATAGGCGGTCATACCGCTACAGAACGAATGGAATAAGGCAACTCGTGGAAGACGCCATAGTAATACTTGGATATTTCGTTGAAATTCCGGATGAAATTGCCAGCCATAGTAAAAATGCAGGAAAACCAATCAGCGATAAATTAGAAGAAACTTTTCCACTGTCTTAGAAAAAATTCATAGCGTTTAAAAAATGCTTTCAGAATATATTTATTATACAATACAGGTTTGAGCTGATAGAGGTTTAGAGGCAGACTGCAAAGTTCCCAATGACAAAAAAGTTTCAGCAACCAAACCGTAATCGGCTATTATAAAATAAATGTGGTTTTTTTCTGACAATGAATTAAACACGAAATTAAAAGTTATTACGTTATTACGCCCAGACCTGTTAAATTTCAAGTACAATTAGTACTCAATACAAATACTTTTTAAAGTACTCATAATGAATACGTAATTGTTTTCTAGCTGAATTGAAATTAGGACTCGAGTAAAATTACTTGTAACTGAGAAATATTTGGAAATACCATCAAGTACTGAAAGTACTCGAAAGTACTCAAAAGTACTCGAAAATACTCGGCTAAAAGAGTTGCAATCCTTTTCCAAGTACTTTCAATTAGTTTGAAGTACTTGTTAAAATTTTCATATATCTCGTAGATTTTTCAAACTTATTCATATAAACTAACACTACTTATTTACTTATTACATAGTAATACTCGAGTAGTAATTGATACAAATGTAATGTACTTGAAAATTATTGAGTACTTCTCTGGAAAGCCAAAGTCCTTAAATTGCTACTTAGTACGAGTAGTACTCATGCCTTGACAGTCGATGCTTAATTTCAAAACTAGTGGAGAGGGCTACCATGGGTTTTATTATTTAAAAAAAAAATGAATTTATAAGTTAAAAAAAAATATTACATCACTGCTTTAAAATTATGAACTTAGTTTCAGAAATATTTTTGAAGAGGATTGCCAACTGTTTGAAAAATTAAGTACAAGTAAATTAATAAGATAATCGAAATATTATAATTTGGCTATCAAACGAAAAAAATTGATGAAAGCTTAATTTAAAATTAAATTTTGGAGTGTATGCCACCTGTTTTGAAAGTTAAATAAAAACGAATTTGTAAGTTAAAAGAAATATTACAGCGCTGTTTTAAAACGATGGACTTAGTTTCAGAAATATTTTTGATGAGGGTTGCAAACTGTAATTGCCGTTTCAGCCTCTGATCACATAAATCGTTAAAGTAAAGAATGCCGAAATAATATTGAACTCAAATGTAGAACACAACTCTATACTTTAATTATAATTTATACGATAAAAAAGCTAAAACTTTAATTCTGATTTAATTTAATGGCGACACTGTAAATTTAGATATCCTTCCCAAAATGAAATCCTTGTGCGATTCGCAAACTCTAAATGTACATACATTTAGCGTAATAGACTATGTTATAAAACTATAAGGCCGGTTAATATCTATCTTCTACTGCTTGCAAAAAATCTGCATTATTATTAGTAAATAAAAAATTATAAATGTCTGATCGCATTTAAATCGAGGCTTATCAGCGGTCGCAACAAATGTTTAACTCTTTTCTTTTTCTACTTTCAAAAGTTGCACTGTTATGCTTGTAAAATTATTTGAACAGTAAATACCTGGATTGTCAATACTAAAATTTATTGACGGTAGTTTCATTTAATTGCCTTCCGGCCGGTACGAAGAGCCAGTGCATAATTGGTCTCATAATTTTGCAAGGGAATGTGTATTATTTACTTACATTAATTAAATTCGCAATTTAATTTCAGCTATTATAACGTTCTATTTTCATTCACCCAACTGGAGTTTATCGCAAAAAGCAATCGCACAAAAAGAATATCAACAAACAGAGGGGAGAAATATATGGCCGAAATGAAATTGGCAAGAAATAAAATTGTAATCGACTATTCTCACAAGTTTTTAGTAGTAATTTGCACACTTTTCCTGCACATACATGGATGGGTCCAGAGAAAGTTAAGTCACAAAAACTTATTATGCTCCGAATCACGTCCGCATTTTCATCTGAACACCCCGCCAGTGCAGGCTTAGGATGCACATCCATACTACATATGTTTGAGTGTGTCTGGGATATTTACACATCTTCGATAATGAAAGGACTGCTGAAGCAAAGAAACTTGCTCGGGCAGCCAAATACGAGTGTGAATTATTTTAGCTGTACTTTTTAAACTTTCACCAAATATCATCATCAAAAGCGGCACAAGAGCACAATAAAAAATATTGTGACAAAAGAAACAACGAAGAAATACCTAACTTTAAAAATAATTTCAGTACTTTCGAACATCGTTTACACTAACCAAACTGAGCATTTTTGAGGTTTAAAATAATGAAAAAATCAATGAATTTGTTATCTATCAATAAAGATCATCTAAATTTGTTGGTTATTAGTTTACTAAGTAATGCTATTTTCTTTCCCCCTTTTGGAAATTTTAATCTAAGTTTGCCACAAATATAGTGAAAGTTGTGGTTTGTACGCGAGCTCTAACACAAAAACTATGAATGATCGAAACAAAATAATTATGGTAATTTAATGAACATTTTTTTACAAAATTTTATTGATCAATGTAGTAAGACTTAGGTTGTTGATAGCCACTTTCTCGATAACTTTGATTTATAAGTAAATCAAGATGAATTTTTAATAAATCAAGCAATATGGCTTGTTTTTTTATTTTTTATACTTGACACCGCACAAATATATTCTGTTAAAGTTGTTGTACTTTCAGAACGATTTTAGGCATTATTTGACTTATGTTGAATATAAATATCTAATTAAAGAAAAATAACTCTATGCTAGCCGAAACAATGGAGGTATCGATTGAGTAAAATGAATTCGAACAAGCTGAATTGAATGGTGCTAATAAATTTCCTGGTTAAGAATTAAATTAATTAATTTAACTAAAAATTGTATGTGCATGCAATATTTTAGTCAAATATGCTACATGGAAACCAAACCGCGAAAAAAACTTAACCTCCGATTTTTCAAAAAAAAAAAATTTTCAATACATCAAAAAGAAAATTAAAAACAAAATATCGCTTACATTTGTTTCGCGGTTAGGGCCTCGACATTGTTCGATTTAATGTAGAATATAAAATTTTTCATTGCATGTCCACTGGTTACTCATACGCCCCAACAAACGTCTGTGCTGTGTGTATAAACAATAGGAGCCAATGGCGACCTAAGCAGAGTAATCTAAAGCTAAATGACTATCAGAAAACAAAGGGAACAAAACAAATTGTATCGATAAAAATTATGCACGCTCTGTATTGCAAGTAATATATCATTCTGTTTAATTTTTGTACATATTTTTGTATATCGTTAAATCTAAATATACGGTTTCCTCCACAAGCCCTCCCGAATTAACTTAAAAAAAAACTTATTACCTCGCGCTGATTATAAAGTCAAAACAAACCTGCCACAAAGCTACCCATTAACGGAATGTGTATCGCATCCGATAAGAAGACGAAAAGTTTTCATTTTGTTTCAAATAAATAGAAGTTCTCTTCACCATTTTTTCAATTAGCGAAAAAGAAACAGTATAGGTTTTCTAAACTCGCCCCGAGTTTTCGCTAGTAAAAATTAGAAATTTTTTCACTTTACTTTCCTGCCAAACCCATCTCAGTTTCCTTCAGGGTATTTGTAAATAATTGTATTAGTAGGTGATAAAAGATTTAGCTTTTGGTTTAGTTTGAGATTATTGTACAGTTATATTTTCACGCAATTAGTAAAACCCGTTAAAGCGCTTGTGGCATTATCTCTCGGTAAAATACTTTAAATATAGCTTTCATTAATTTTCATTAGCGTTAAAATGGCTCTCTACCACAGACATTTGTCTTTCCAACCTATTAAACTAACATGGAATTCCTTTCCTTTTTGTTTTTTTTGTTTGCATACCCCAAAAAACAATAACAACAGCGCAGTCAGCATCTCCATCGCACCTGCACACCCACCTAGGCTTTGATGAGTAAGTGCTTTCGTGTATTTAATGATTTGTGCAGATGAACGAAGGCATGTTCGTGGTTTCCTCCTCTACTGCATACCTGCCTGCTCCCCTACCTGCCTGCTGCTTGTCATCATTGTTAGGCTCTGCTGGTTAGTTTATCGAACAAAGAATTATCTTCCTGCTGGCCTTCCCGCTGGTCCGTCACTGTCAATTGCACTCTTTGATGTATCCTTCTTAACGCTTGCCTACCGCTTTGCTTCCACACTTTCACCGATTTATTTCTACTTTTACTTTTACTCAGCTAAGTATCATGATCAAAGTAAAAGTTTTTTTTACAACAATATTCAATGCTTCGTTGGCCACTATTGTAATTAATCTTTTGGTGCTCTTTTGCAGCCATTTTTTCTATATACAAACAAAATTGGTAAAAAGCATTCATGCAACCCAATTTAACGAAACACCTTCCATTTTGCTACCACTGATGCCACGACCTAATGGCACTGAACCAAACATGATAAATTACCCAAATAAGTGAACCAAACTAAACTATCAAAATAGCAAGAATAAAATGGTTTTATTTGCTGAGCAGTTTGGGCCGTCCTTTGCCAAATGTCAAGCAACTCAGTCAATGAATTCTTAATGCCCTATTTACTCAGACTCTAAAGTGCAGTTAATTAAACGGTAAATTGTGCGAGACTAAGTTTTGAAACTGCGGTCATCCTTTTAAATTGTATCATCGTTTCACATCACTCTTATCACCCACAATCGATTACCACAGTCTAACGGGTATTTTGTCAGTCTGCGACCGCAAATCTAAAATTTTATTTAAGGTAAGGGTAATAGGAAAAGCAGCAGCAAGAGAGTGTAAATAACAACAACCATACAGCCTGCATACAAAGGTCACACAACCAGCAAAAACAATAAAAACTACCTTTAACCCCTTTCTGAAATCATAGAATTCTTAGTTTTGCAAAGTCACTCACAAATCAAAAGCTACTGCCCTCGCATCTCTTCTTGTGGCATGACAGCATAACTGTCGCCTTTGAACATCAATAAACCACTTAGGACTATTACGAGAGCTTAAAGGGCACGGGCCAATCGCAAGAGATAGGCACTTAAAGTGCACACCTCTTCAATTTAAGCGTTCACTAATTTATATTGCTATGGTTTTTACAAGTTATGTAAGTATTTAACAGCCTAATCAGTATCGAATATGGAAATATTAAGCTCTTAGCTAAAGAGCTTTGAGTAGAATTAACATTCTTTTATTTGAATTTCGGTATATATACTCGTACAGATCTCTCACATATGTATGTGACTCACATTTCACCCAGAAATCATATAAAGTTATTGGTACTATTCACACTCCAATATTTGGCGAGCTCTTGGCCTCCTTCTCATTGCTCTATTTAGGCCTTTGCATTCATAACTGTAAAGAGACATCTATATGTAAATATACATATAAATTCTTGTCTCTTGTGAATTCATCAAAGCTTGACAAATTTGTATTCCAATCATCAATTCATGGAAATCCTAAGCAACGAGCAACCGAAATCCCAATCAGCAATATTTTCGAGCATAGGCACACGTTGGTTAGCATTCGACTAGCAAGTGTAGATACCCTGGAGTGAAATTGAAAGCTAGTCAACAAACAGTGTAGTTCATAAATTGGTATCTCGTCGGTTCAAAAGTGATTGAGATTTAGCGACAACAAGTTACAAAGCCAAAACTAAAACTCAATTAGGCGACTTCCACGCCCAAGTCGTCGCACACTGCTATTCTTTAAAGATAAAGTCATAATTTAGCTAAGAATAATTCGAATAAAATCACTCACAAATTTTACAACAATAACAGCTGAAGTTTTCAATGGCATGTATGTATGTATGTAGCTTATGTGTGTAGGATATTTGTATTGCAAACATTTTAAAAGCATTTTGGTTGAAATATAGTATTTTTAGTTTTAATTTAGAATAAGTGTATTTTTATTTTTCGTCCGCTTTTATTGATATAAACAATCGTATTTTCCCATTGCCTGTCGATGGACGACCAACATTAAACTAGAAACTTTTCCATTATTGTTTCATGCTACTTGCCACGGGCTGAGGCTTGAACGTGTACAAAATTTTGTTTTATGCAGTAAGATGCCTTTATTTGGAATTTCATAAAAGACTACAAATAAGTGTAATTCATATAAGTAAATTAGTAAAAGCAGCTTTTTCAATTAGTTTTATCGGAAAGTATACATATATTGCCTTACAAAGTATTTTTTCCAGTAAGCACTACAAATTTAAATTTAAAAATATCTATCTCAATTATTCTATTTGTATTTCTCTAAACTTAGACACAATTTTTTGTAAAGAGAATCAAGAGTATGTTTCTGCCACTATTTGATATTATTATCATTAAATTATTTTAATTTTTTTTTAAGACAAATGTGCTTGGAGATTGCAATTTTTCTCGTATAGCCTTATATTCAAAACGGTGTCTATATTGTTGCAAACTTAAAGAAAAATATTTGTGAAATTAGTACTGGTTTTAAAACATCCAAAACTTCTAATGCCAATTTAAAAAAATATGTATCTCGATATCTATGTGATTTTTTCTTTTACATTGGCTTAGTATATGTATTGTCAGATTTAAAAGTTGCTAGCTGCCACTATTCGACAATAACCAAAAAATATAACTGATTTCGATTACTGCTTAATAGGAATTTTCATACAAAGAAAATATAATTTTTTAACGAGAAGTATGAAAAGTTATTATAATTTTAAAGAACAGACTCCCATCCTGGCAAGGCATAAGAAAATATATAATATATTCTAATATATTTCATTTCATTTTTAATTATTTATTTATATACTAAACTTTTTTCAGTTTCAAATAAAAAAAAGTGTGTGTTTCGAGATTTCCAAGCCGTTTTTATTCAAAACCTATATTTTAAAAATTCAGTGGGGTGTTCTTTCAGTCTTTGAAATAAATAACTGTTCAAGCTTTGAGCGTGACAGTGGCCGGAAATACCGCTGGTTTTTTCTGGATCACTGTGAATATTTGAAACAAAAATATCGTATATATCAAAACAAAACAAACTTCTCATGGCAATGCAGTCTGATCTGGAGCGAATTTTGAATGTCATACAAATTTTTTTTAGATATATTTGACATGTCATGTAGTGATGTCCAACGATAAACGAAAAAGCAGTTTAAGAATTCGACAATTGCAAAGATCGTAATAAAAAATACACCTTTCCTAAACTAGTTATTGAACTATTTGATGAGAATATTGTAATTTTAAGCTTGACAGGAAAACAATGATAGCTCAAGATAAGTTGCTTTGTCAAACTTATTATATGTAGATATATTCCTTCCGTTTATTCGAATTTATTGACTTAGTACATTCACAATATTTAATTAAATATAGAAAAATTGTTTAAAAAATAACTACAAATAAATAGCGTGAAGTAATTCGCACTCAGAACTTTGTTATTGGAACGCCACAGACATTCAGCTAGAACTCCATATGAAAATATCAAATGCAGCAAAATTTTTAACTCTTTCCAGGCGTCCCACTCTCTAGATAAAATGTTTGAATCAAGAAGATTTATTCTCATCGAATTCAGATTTTTACATCGACAAATTACTTGGCTGGACATTTTTCTTCACAATTTTGTGTACACTTTTACGTCTGTTCGATGCCTGCACTGAAAGAGCTCATAGGAGTTAGGGGAAAACGCAACGAACGAAAAACGGTGAAATTATATCTTTCAAAAACTGAATAAAATCTTCCATTTGATGAGGAAAATTCTATTTCTTTCTTTTTTTAAATTCACTTTATTTTGCATTGTTTTTCACTTGTACCCCCGCTCATCCAACAAGCGCATTCATCGAACCCTTTCGAGACTTTTTGTGAAATGTAAACATTGAGAAGAAATATCATACCTGAAAACGATCGTATGGAACTGCCAAATTCTAACGCTTGAAACGCATGTAAAACCTGAACTACTTCGAAGACCACAACATCTGAGAGGATTAGTCTGTAGTTCCAGCTGTAGGCTCCTGGCGACGCTTATGTGAATCGACTATTAGGAATGAACATTTTTTTAAATTAAATAAATGTAACTTTTCTATATTTCAATTGTTTAATTCTAAATGACTAAATAATATAATAACCTGATTTTTTTAAGAATTCAATTCGAAATTTAAAGCAACCATCACAGGAGTGATGTTGTTTCAGGTAACAGAATATTTTTTTATTTTGGAATTAAAACGTTCACAATATTAAATTAAATGCAGAAGACATTAAATCGCACCCAGAACCTTCTGCAACCGCGACGCTAATCATAGGTTTTTTCGTTTATATATGAATTTTGAATTTCGAACTAGTTTATGCGTACGAGTAGGATACGACCATGTTTGTATTGAGAGCAGTTAACAAAAAAATAAGATAAACCAATTTAAATGCCTTAATAAACTGCTAAACAGGTAAGTTCGACTGTTGGGTAATTTCATGTACCTACCGTTGGAGTATATTTGTTTCGATGGATATAAGCTAGGACATATGTACATACATACATATGTAGGGCCTTATAAGTAAGCGTTTGCGTGGAAAACTCATATCGCATTGCTCATGAGGCTAGATTCGGATTAATGCACAAATTGAGATTCAAATTCTAATTGCGAATTTCCAATATTCGCATTCTCATCTATTGGTTACAAATGCAAATGGAAGCATGTGAGAATGCAGTTGGCTTTGTATGTATGTATGGGTGGGCCTGTACTAAATACATATACGCAGAATAAATATCCCAGCTTGCATGACGAAATGAATTGTAATTCAAAAGTATGCGCTGAGAAGTTAAATCGAAGGCAGACGAAATAGCTGCCGCTCGGCCAGACATTTAATTGCACAACTGCAAGCACAAATACATACCCATTTTAACAAGCAGTGAAATGTGGTTACAAATTGCACTAAGCGCAACACAAATTCATACATGCTATATGCCAATCTAGCATATCACACCACCCACCTCTCCTACCACCACCCACAAACCCACCACCCCTTACCACTTCAGCGACTATGCGTATTTTCAATTGCTGTTACAAGCAAAACCACAACGCCGACAACATGCAGCCAACGGCGGAGCATAGTGCGCACCTGTCGCTGGCCGCCAAGCCCAAAGTTTTCACTTCAGCAACAACAGCGCCATCTAGGCCTCACTGCTGTCATTCTCAATAATTGATGTTGCACAGTGGCTATGTGCAATGGCCTCTGGCACCACGGCGCCCGCACTCTAATAACAACGCCAAACGTTTCGTGCGCTTGCGACAAGTGTCACCGTCTTTGTTGCCTCTAATTCAGTGTATAGTGTACATAGAAAAAACAACACGCGTGATAACCCAAAAACGACAACAGTGCACCGCATGCACAGTGGACACCTAGTAGTAAACACACTTGCATGTCATAATGTTATATTCTGGGTCTCATTGCAGTCAACGCAAGCGTTCGCGACGGTGAGCGAATATACTTATAAAACTAGTGAGATAGGTGAATTTTTGCGGCCCTTGACCGCAACTGCAATTTTGGTTTATCCCCAATTTAGTGTTTAGTAATTTTTTTTGCCTTACAGCGATATTTTTCCCTTAACTCAGTAATTAATCTACTATGGCATCTAAAAAAATTAACTCCTGAAATATATATGATATTTGATTTTGCAAGAGAAAACCTAAAATGGCTCTCCATAAATATTGCCAGATTTGATGGAAAACATTAATTACAAATTCTAACTAATTCTAATTTGTATAATTAGTGATATTCCTCTATATAATATGGGTCATCAACAGCGTACTTCCATATGCGATCTCCTCGTCCTGATAGAACTGCAAGTGAACAAACCTCTGGTCTACCTCATCAATCAATTGCTCACCAGAAGGGATGCAGTTGCTCGAAAGATAGCTATTTTTGCAGCCTTATTACTCAGAGATGTAGTCTCTTGGTCTAATGGTGCGTCCAGTGGCTCGAAAATTTTGCGGACGAAGGTGGCCCTGTGGATACCTCCTTGTACAGACTACTCTAAACCATCCAACAGATACCTGCACCAAAAAAAGCACTGGAACACCAGGCCACACCATACACGAAACGCTTGAAGGTCAAAGGAGGATCCTTCTCCCCAGACCTGGATTAAGTAACAAAGATCAAAAACGAAAACACAGATGTACACACATCTTCTCTAAATTATTCCGCAGAAAATAAAAAACACTTTCACGGAATGACACGCATCTCTAAACCAGATGGCCCAGCATTATAGGATATATCCATTATTGGTGTCAGGCAACCGAGGCATTGCAGGTAATTGCAAGGCTGACGAATTGGCTAGGAATGCTACGATTACTCCCATTCTTCTGACAGGCTAAGTACACTAATGGCCACTTTGAAATTTCGTGCTAGAATTATTATGCACACCTAATATTTTGTATTTATTCAGCGGAAATAACGACATCTACATATATGATAATTCTTATTTCCACAAAATTTAATAAACTATCCGTTCTTTATGAAAGTTGCGTCGAATAGCATATGGTGTACGGCAAAAGTAAAGGTTTCGTAAATTTTGAATAAAATACAAAGCAAAACTTCAAAAACTTCAAGTTCAAAGTTGTGTGTGGCGTAGTGGAACTAAATGTATTCTTTAAGAATGCCATGTAATCTTAGATTTTTAGGTTAATAATTTCTGTAAGAAAAATTCAGTTAAAGTTAGTACGAGTCTGGCGAGACCTTGGTATGTTCATAAGAGTTAAGATAATAGGTATTGCCACTTATTCGCTACCCATTTGCTTTGTGCTTCACCAGAGAATTAAATCGTATTAGTATGACTCACAACATAAATGAGAAATGGCTGCCTAATGACGCATTTGAAGTATTTTTTCCGGGCCCTTAAAATCCTAAGACAGCGCTGATGTTTGTAGGTTTTGATGTATCGCACATTAGTTGGTCATAGTTCGTACAGGCATATGCATTGCGTGAATTCCCACCCGACAGGCAGCACAATTTATGCGGAATTTTCACTACAAGCAGGTGCAAAATACTCTCTGCAAAACCTCAATGTCAAGTTGTCAATTAAGTTTTTGCTTGATTGCACAATAAATCTTGATTTTTTGCTACCAGAATGGCATTCTCTTTAAACTATTTTCGCTTACCCTTTTCTGCACAAATTCAAGAAATATAGGGAACCTTGGGCTCTATCTAAAAAGAGAAATCATAATCGTTGTATCCAAAACGGCATGGGAGTATAGAACAAATCAGACGCGAATTATAACTAATTTTCCAAAACAAAAAATGATAACTACTTAACCAATTCGAGTTGCATTCTTATATAATATATTCATTCATTAACTTACATGAAAGAGGATGCAATTCTCACTCACAATGTTTACGAAGCAAATAATAGATTTAAGGGGTTCGCTAACCTATCACTTTGATCATGAACTGTCTGATTGGTCATGAAGTATAGTTGACAAAATCGATGGTAGCGTTCAATTCGCTAAACATAAATTTGGTCCAGTAAATTCCAAATAACTGTTTCATAATTCTGAAAAAGTTATGTTCCCTTAGAAGGACGTTAAGCAATTATTAAATTTATCTTACAGTTGTCAAGATTCACGTGAGCTGGCTTAATTTGCAAATACCTCCAAAAAGTTTACTTTTATAAATAAATATAATGTTTAAAAATATATTCCAACAAAATTCCCTAGGATTTCAAAACAGTTTAAGCTTGAAAATAGTTTAAAAAAAAAATCAGTTTAACAGCACCATAATAATGAGACATTTGATGCTGTTTTCGACGTTATTTGAAAGATTAGTTTTAGAAATGCTCGAATAACTCAACCAAACTTGACCTTGATTTAAAAAAGAATTTACTCCACTTTTTCAATAAACCGATTCGCGTTCCAAGTTTTTTCAACACATCTTAATTTACTCTTTGCTTTAATAAATTTCATAATTCGGATAGAAACCCAGTACAGTTTTTTGTTTTATCAGGAGTGATCCATCCGGGTGTGTAATATTATATGCATTAAGAAATGGTATAATAATGGTATGATAATTTTCGACAGCAGTGGGTGCTATAAAATTATTTTCAGACATACAATATACTGAAATATAGGGAATAGCAAACAATGCTAAATTATTATTTCTGCCAGAATATTTACTAATTTCCATCCTATTTTACAATTATTCATGCATATAACCCATTTCCTTTCTAGTATCGATAGTGTACAAAAAAAAACTATCTTTCATGAACGAACTAGAAGTTATCGCCCAAAACAGCCCAGAAATCAGTTTTGTAGCGTCATTCTGCTCTGGTTTTTTATCTGCTATTTAATAAATTACGAGAATCCTCTGGAGATGTTGTATCTTCTTCTTCTTAATTGACTCAATAATCGTGTAGTCGATTCATAAAAACTACAAGGCAAAACATTTAAATCGGCAATAGGAAGAAAATTTAAAATTTATCGAATATTTTGGTCCACTCTTGATTGCCTGATACCGAAACAGTCGCTCCACTTATTTCACAGTGAAATTCTTGAGTTATTATTTTAAAAACAACCCAAGTTGAGATACACAAGCCCGAACCTCTAGGCATGAATGTCATTCGTGCACTCCATATTTGCCATTGACTCTCAAATTCCTGAGGTCATACCAAATATTGCCGACAAGTTGCTTAGACGAGTTGCTTGCTTGATTTGTTATTGTTGTTGGCATTTCATTGCAGCCTTAGAATTCGTGATAGCGCCACAAATGGCCGTGTAAAAATTGCAAATTACACTCGTTTACAACCGCAATAAAGCTCTACCAAACATTTTGAAAATACTCAACTACAACAATGAACTAAATCTCTACAGCAGCAACAACAACAACAGCCAAACAACAACAAACAACAAGCAAGTGAAAATTACCATGTCGCTCGAAAGAAACCTAATTTAAGGTTTGGAGAGAAGAACAAGTGGTTGGGAGGTAAAAACAAAAACAAAAAAAACAAAAAAACGTAAAACGCAAAACGAAAAAGCACTATGTTGTCAATCAGCTTAGTTGGTGTTACACTTTATGCTGTTTTTATTGTAACCCAGCGTAATTAGATTCACCTCTGCACAAAATCTGACAAAAAAACAAGAAATTCTTGTTTTCTCTGAACTGAATTAGCATCCAGAGCGAAGTAGAAGCCCGTCAAAGTGTAGTCCTTGGAAATTACATGGCACGCGACGCAAGTTGGGGGATGCAGCCGACGATTCTAACGCCTACAAAATGGATTCGGTGTCAGTTGTCTGTTCATTTACACTGGGCACACAAAAATAGCGCAAACGGCGCGGTGAACAGGCAGAGGAGAAATAAGAATTCATTGCTGTATTTAGTGGGATGCAGAATATGCCAAAAATATGGCGATGATAGTAGAAGGGAAATGAAGAATTGTTAATGGCAAGGCAAGGCAAAGCAAGGCAAGCGATGACAGATGGCAAGCAATAAAACTGGTCGTACAATAAGCTCAGGTGAATTGTTAAGATCCCCATGTAGCTAGATACGAGTATGTATGAGTATTATGAAAATGCTACAAACGCTATACATATACATATGATTACAAAGCTTATACGGGTGTGAAGATATATATACATACATATATAAAAGGCCATATATATATGAAAATATTTATAGGTATATGAACATTCTTTTAACTCAAGATATATGGCGAATCAAGGTAATAATTCACAATCAGCATAAGTCATGCGAATTAATAAAGCGAAAAGGATGTTTCGTAATTTTTGTCATCGTTGCATAAATTACAGCAAAATTATGGCGTTAGCAAGATTGCCACGTGAAAATCTGGCAAAACACAACAAACACCTACAATGCTTGATTCTGTACATAAAGTAACGATATAATTTGAAACACGAGCGCTGAAAACAGATTATTTTTGGGCAGGGGTGCAATATATTTGTTAAATTCTCTAAATGTTAGCTTCGTCTTTTTTTTTTTTTAAATAAAAGATGTACTCCAGGTAATTCAAAAAAAATTTACTTGTCAAATATTTTTCTAGAATGGAATGCTGACTACTGAATAATCGAATTTAGAGTCTCTGGTTATGCATACGAAGCAATGAGATGGGCTATGACAGAGGCAGTGGTGACCATGATTTCAGAAATTGCATAGTTAAAAAAGAATGCAGTAATTTCCACCTGTAATTGCAATAATTTTTTATTGGTCCTGACTAAGGCGAAAAAATTAGTATGTATTATTTTTTATTTATGCTTCATAAATCTTGGTTTCAGTCATATATTGTTAGTCACTTAATTTCAGCCTTTGGGTAACATTTTTTATTAATTATTTGTGAGTCATGTAAAGCCGCCATTCGTCATTTGCAATCATTTGCATTATTTTTCCGTAATTTTAAATGATTTTTTTTTTTTTTATTTTAAGTAAATAACTAAGCAAACTCTTTAAAATTATACCTTGCATCTACACATACATATGTACATAAATGAATGTAAAAATAAAAATAATGATTGGCCCTGACACCATGTAGCTTGGTGTTTGGCCGAACTTATCCTACTATTTGCGGTGTGCGTCTTGATATTGTAACAAAAATTGAGGGGCCTACAGTTTGATTTTTTGTGAGACATTTTTGCATGGTAGAAATCCTCTCGGAGATTAGCCATTGCCTGCGAAGGGGCGACCGCTATTTTCTATTACATTCGATGTTACTCATCCCGCCCGAAAACTGGTAACCATTTCGCAAATTGGAGTTACTAAGGATCAATAGAAGTTTTTAAATTATTATTTTTACTTTAGAAATTAACTTTAAAAATATATTTAGTAATTTCTATTTAAGGAAAAAATCTATTTCAGCACAAAACTCTGTATATTTGTCTGTCTTTAGAAGATATTGATCATTTTTAAATATCTATAATTTTCTTAACAAGTAGGTACTATAATTTTACACTCAAAGATTTCATTAGAATTCCAATATTCATCTAAGATTTTAATAACTACTAATTAGCGATAATCAACAGAAAATACTAATGACTTCAATTTTGTTGTTTTCATTCAAAAATATTATATTTATTGGCTGCATTTAAAAAGTCTTAGCCATTCTATATTCTTTTACATCTCTGAGAAATTAGGCAGGAATTAAACAGAGAGATGTCTTGCCCACAGGCGAGATCAGCTCAACTTTTAATGATGTGAGTAACTTTAAAGTTTAAACGACTAGTACGAGTAAACGTGTGGAAAAAAGTCTGCCTACTTTTACTGTTAGCTAGATACAAATCCAAGAGGCAAAAGTTATTTTAAGCTGACTGCAAAATCAGCAAAAAATAATCTTGCAAAATCAGTTGCCGAGTCCAAAAATCTAAGCAATATTTTTTCCTTTCATGTAGTTTTCGAGATATCGCCAAAAACAGCGTTTGATTAAAGAAATGGTGGATCAGAAAAGTATCTAATATCTGGGGAATCATTTTCTTGTTCACAAATTTAATTACATTAAGGGTATATAATTGTTTTTTTTTTTAATTTCGTTGATACTTTATTTCCCATTAATTTACAAAAACAAAAAAACACATTTTGTAATAAATTTTAAAATTTATATTATAAAAAATATGTAATATTGTTATTTTGATGTTTTTGAGTAAAAATATCATTGGGAATACATCGCTGAAAATAAAATTCGAATATATCGATCTAATCCCTTCCGCATATGCTATAAAAATATAACCTTACTTTTAGTTAGAAGATTTTTTGTTTGCATTTATTTTGTGCGAAAAATCTAAATCTCAGTATAGCGATCATTTTTTATCGAAAAAATAAATATCACAAAATATCGAGCAAAAATTATCGGAAAATTTAAATCCAGAAATAGCGATGATTTTTTACGAAACAATTAAAATCAAAAAATGCCAATCAAATGTGATAGAAAAATTAAAATTCATAAAGTTAACTATTAAATAATGATTTTTTTTTACCAAAAATTGTAACTATTTTGATATCTTCCCATAACTAACATATTTACAAAAATAATAGACAATAATGAAAAAATCTGAAAATAAATATAAAAATGATTTTTATGAAATTTCAATACTAATTTTTGCATTGATCATTAATCAAGTTTAAAAAGTGGTGAACACATACCACATTTTTTTTGATTTCTTTGGTTTGATTTCTAAGTTATTAGTTATTTATGGTTATGAATGTGAATTATAAAACTATAGAAAAATAAAATATGTTGGCATTTTTTTAAGGTCAAGAAAAACCGAACAGAATAATTTACAGTGCTTTATTTTTATTAGCGAGAAAGCAACAGATCGAGAATAATTCATAACAGCAGATTCAGTAGACGTCAAATAATTATTTGGTAAGCTCGGAATTATCGAACATTTCTTTGTTTTTGACTTGTGGCTCCACAAAAATTCCTTCTTTCATTTTAATATTTTAAATAGATTTTTATTGTCCTTCTGGAAATTTTCAGATGCAAGAATGAAAAAATAATTTTTTTTAAACTTTTATTGCAGTCTTTTTTTCCAAATGCATTTTATCAAATTACTAATTTTAAGTACGAATTTTTTATTGTATGCAAAAAATGTGAATTGTCAGAAGCTCATTCCAGGAAACAAAATTTATTTCGAGGTTATTTTCTAAAATACATTGTATAGTTCCTGAAACAAACACAATATAGATTTTCCATGGCGATAAAATTAGCGAGTATTCGGCCCATCAAATCCATTCAACTCTTTCAAACGACAATTTACGTTATCGAAACGAATCGAATTCTTAATTCTCGAATGAATATGACTTTTGGTGTATTCTTAAAATGTAAATTTAATACTTGCACATGTAAAACAAAAAAGCAAACTAACGTCAGTACCTGACCTAGGCAGTGGGGTAACGGGCAAATAAATAAATGAAATTGCCGTATTTTGGAATGGTAACAATTCTGATGAGACTCTCCAGGCTTCCCTTGCATTCACCAAAGGTTACTGTTCGTAGTTTTTTAAAACTGAAAAACGGTGCAAAATTGGATCTATGTACATGAATCGCAGTCACCCGAAAATGTGTTCAAATACTAAATTTCATAAAATATGCTAACTAAAAACAAAAATTTGGCTATTTTTCGCATTCCAAAAAAAATTATCCATACATTTTTTTTTATTTTTTATTAAAAAAATATCGAAATTTTTAAAAACGGTATTAGTTTTATGCAAGTTACTCACACGTGTAAGCTACAGAAAATCGTTTTGAATTGATTACTTCTATTTTTTCTATTTTACGTTAATTATTCTTAAAAGAAATTGTCATATTCTATTCACACAAACCTTAATTACTAAAGCAATTATGCAAATCAATGCCCTGTCCCTGTACTATGAGAAGTAAATTCGAACCACGAGTACTCGTATGATCAACTGAGTACCAGTTATAAACGATTTAAAACTAAGTAGCTAAAAATAAGAATCGTTTCGGGTTTTCTGAAAATTGACTACCTTCTACGATAAAAACAAACTCATTTTAATTATATTTCTCTGTACTTCAATATTCAATTTGTGATTGAGGTTAATGAAAGTGCGTGTGTCCGTGCTCTAGATGAAATCTGGTATGTTAATTATGAGAAGTTCTAAGGGCTAATGAATAAATGTGCTTGGCATATTGCGTGTTGTCCATACTCACAAAAATTTAAGTATTATTTACTTATATACAGACGAGTACATAAGCTGCTTAGGAGATAAAGTAAATAGTGGAAAAACTTTGCAGACATGACCAGAAACTTTCAACGAGAATTTCTGCAGAAAACTCAAATAAATAAAAAAATATTTAATAATTGTTCAGATGCAGCACAAAAGTCATCAGGTGCCCTTCAAACTTTGGTGGCGCGACGGTTGTGAAATTGTGAAATGTACTGCATGAGAGCAAGTGAAGTGCACTCGAGTGGCGATTGTGTATTAATTAATACTTGCCAATTATACTATAATTAATACTAAGCCAGGTAAATGCATGCAGCAAACGTAAAAATGTTTTGAGAAACTTCATTTTCCGTTCACCAGTTGGTTAGAATAACGAAAATCTTGGTTTTTTCAGTAATGTTACCGTGCATTTAATCCATTCAGTGTCTAGGCTCACTTTTGACGCAATGGGCGAAAATAATCGTTGTTTAGATTTTTTCGGATAAAAAAGTCATAGAGATAAATGCGTTCAAAACTAAATTCTAATATACCGATCAAATCCATATGTCATTTTTTATGCAAATCTGTCTTTATTTTTATTCAGAAGAGTTTTTGTTTTAAATCAGTGCATTCTTATTTTGTGATTTTAATTTGCTCAGTTAAAATTTTTCGCCCAAATATGATCGGTATTTTATGTTGCTATTATTGTCACCGCCAACAACGTTTTTTGCGCATGCTATATTAAATACAGAACTAAAACGATTAAATGTGATCGAAAAATTCTAAATCCAAGAATAATGATTATTTTTTATCGAAAAAATAAATTCTGATCGAAAAAACAAATATGTAAAATTACTTAATCGAAAAAATGGAGATATCGATAAATATGATCGAAAACATAGACTTCACAAAATAAGGGATTAAATTTTAAGGAAGAAATTCGAAACGAATTATAACCATTAAATTATATTTTTTTATAAAAAGTTATAACCGTAACGATCCCTGATATAAATAAGTAAAATTTCCGTATTTTGAGTTCAAATTCCCATCCACAAAAGCGCACTGTTATCGAAACCTGTCATATGACACGCAGCCAGGGATCGCCAGGTTAATGAAATGAATAGCTTAATTGAGAATTTGATTCATTTCAATAAGCGAATTTTTTATTTTGATTAATCGAAATAATTTGATTAGTTGTGAAAATGCTGAATTTTAAGTATAACATTCGTACATCGCTACCCAGTTGTGAGTATTTTCGGAAATGATTTTGATTTACCAACACTTCATTGATCATTAGTTGATAACAAAAACCGAAGCATGGATGTGAAGTAATAGATTTCAACTGAAAACCGTTACTTGTTTTTCCTCAAATATTGCCCCTTTATTGCTACATAAGTGCCGGGGCAATAGCTTCAAGCCTGTACAACTCTCTCCACTTTAAAGCTATTGCTTAAACTTTACACTGTAACTTAATTTGGTGACTCTTTTTCAAAACTAATTGATTCGTTTACTGTTGCATCGTATTTTATATATTCGATCACTTAATCTCCAGTATCGCATCGAATTAGAGAAAAAAAATTTTTACAGAAGAATATTTGGATATGATAATCTGGTGGCATGAAAAAAGTCCCTTTGTCCCTTTCCGTTTTAATTTTGAGGTGAGGTGTCTCCTATGCTGTCAATTTGGCGCAGTTTTGAAGTACTATATTGGAGACACAAAAGTGTCAAAATCAGTCAAATAAAAACACACGCGAGCACCTACATAAGTACGCTAGTCAGAGAATAAAACTTCTGTGCCGATTCTAAAAGAGATAGAGAGTAAAATATGAGAGTAATAGTGGTAGTCGTCAGTAGTAAGTAATAGTAGTGATAGTTGTGATGGTAGTAGTAATAGTGCTTAGTGGTACGTAGTTTTAGTAGTAATAAGTAGTAGCATTAGTAAAAATAGTAGGAGAGATTATTTAAAAATAGTACCAGTAATTGATAGTAGAATTAATAAAAATAGTAGTTGTAATTAGTAGTAGCATTATTAAAAATAGTAGTAGAAATAACTAGCAAAGCAGTAGTAATTAGTAGCAGTTGAAATTAGTAGTAGTATTAGTAGAGATTAGTAAAAATAGTAGTAGTAGCAGTAGTATTCGTAGTGATAATAACTACAGTGGAATTTTGAGTTGTAGTAATAGGTTTAGTAAATAGTAGTTGTAATAGTAGCACTTAGTAGTAAAAGTACACAAACAATGGCTTCAAACGTTCTATCGTTTGTCCGCTTCTTCTGCGCTTTCTCCTCTACTTTTTTTCAATTTTTTCTTTGCGCTCTCATTCTCTAGCTATTATTACATCACTTGCAATTGTTCTTGGCGCAATCTTGTTTTCTATTATTCTTGGCATAGTTATTTGTCTTATATGCATATGTATATCAGTGCTGTCCAGAATGAAAAATGTGAATGTATGAGTGACAACGAGAGAATGGGAGCAGCCCAGTAGGAAATTTAAACCAGAATAAAAGCATATTGGATTAGAGTAGAAATCAAAAACTCAAGTGTGTTATATGTTAAGCCTACACATTGTTTAATAAGGGCGGTATTTTACAGATTATGTATTTGGTAAAATTCTTGTACCAGCATAACATAAAAGGCATTGCAAGTCGCCAAAGGCATTTTCTAGCATAAAGAAGTTCTTACAGGGCATTGTATTGCATACACGATTGCATACACTAAGCTGGTTCGCTAACGACTGAACGATGGAGAGTAAGCTCAATTGAGCTATGGGATGGACAGCACTGATGTATATGTAGTTTAGCGCAGCATCATGATGATTTTATGCTACGACAAACTCAACGATTGCAAACAAGGAACTGTCATCGAAGTTGGCAACTATTTAGAAATTAAATAAATTGATATACAAATTTTAATTATAAAATTTAATAAACCTATGTACCTACATATGTATATTTCTTTGAACCACTTCTGTGATTAGTTTAGTTTTCAGCCTGTGTCGTAGTTTATGAATACACACATACTATACGAATTCATAACTATAAGGTAGTATTACTAGAACAAAAACAAGATTTGAATTTAATTTTTTTGTTTTTTTTTTTAGCGTACCGACAGTCAAATTCAATTGACTCCTCATAGCAGAGAATATGACAATGAATACAACCAGAATGTGAGCAAAATATTTCACTATGACAATTCATACGTTGATTCCAATGAAACAAAATTAATTGGTTGCTATAGTAACACCACCTTGTATGAATTCGCCTTGTCATATACTACTACAAGTTCAAATATTTATATGGGCTGCATCCCTTTGATTTCAAATTCAAAATACATTGCCAGTATATTGCACTAGCAATTTAGAAGTATTACATACATACATACATATAGAGGTTATATGAATCCACTTTGTTGCTGTTCTAAAATTTGTTTGCCCACCGTAGCGTATGAGCAACAATGCGTCTCAAGCCTTCGACACTTAGGCGCGGTGCACATTAGAGCGATACGATATGTAGGCGATATCGACGTGCTGAGAACGCGGGAGTTGATTGGAAGCGAAAAAAAACGATGCACACTTCAACGACAGCGACACGACTCCTAACGCTTTCATATCGTATCGCTTATCGTATGGTATCCTTGTCTTAAAATTCGCGCAATATATATCTTTGGTGTGAAAAAATTGTGGTGTGATAATAAAAATAGCAACAGTAACGATAGCATTTTATTTGCGGCACTTATAAATAAATAGCAGCAACAACTAAACAAAGCCAAAATAAGAAACCGGAAAATGAACGCGTATAATTTATGGAGCCAAAATGAAGTACGAAATTAGAATAATTTCGAGCGCTGCGCAGAAACGCCACCACGGTCATGTGGCGTCTAACCTCTTCAGCTCTCCTACACTCTAGTTGCTTTACATTTTGGAGCGTTTGCGCAAATTTAAGTACAGTCTATTCAACTACTGCTATGTCTATCTCCACTTTATTTTTTATTCACATTTTATTAATATTACCACTTCATTCTTTTAAGTATTCTTGTTACTTTGTTATTGTTGTGTGTTTTACTGGTTAGTGCTTATTGTGTTGTACTGTTGTGGCAACATGGCCTGTATACAACATCGTTGTGGCAATGCCCCACAAGCACACACATCTAGGATACACTGCAGTAAACAAATTTGTTAAGTAAAATATGAAATTTTAAGCCAACTGAATAAATGTTCTTACCATAGCGATGGTTCAGGAGGAATAAAGATACCACAATCAGTATTGTGGACAACACTTTGAATGCGGACATGCTAGCAGACAACGGAAGACAGGCAATACAAAATTGTGGCATAGAAGAGAAGGGGCAGACAATCAAGAAACGAAATTGCGAACCAACAGAGTTGAGTAAAACATTAGGGAGAAGCTTTTGAAAGGCCGCATCGAAGTTGTTAGCATATTTATGGCAAATACAAAAAATATTTCACCAACACAGCATTAACGGTTTTTGAGTTGCATGTGAAAGAATATGGAAGTTCTTTTACCTAACCTCTTTGCTTTCCAAACGAATTTTCAATTGTTTTCGAGTACTTAACTGAAGTTTTAATAATAATAGGCAAAGCGAAATTTTCTAGTGTCCATGGAAACTGCATACATTTAGGTATGTCCTTGATAAGGTCTAAAAGTATCTGGCCTACCCAGAATATAAGTTAACACATAATATGTTTACTTACCTTTTGACTCGTTACATAGCAATTTTTTGCTTGTCTTTGCATTCATACAAAAAAGCCAATTCCAAGTAATTATAAAGAAATACGAATATTTTCCTTTGGCTCCCACAATAAAGTAAAATTCCATTTAAATTTTAATGTAACATGAATATTTATTTCAAAATCAAGTTGTGCTAATTCCAAGAATCAGCCCAACGAATTAAATTCTGTCAGCAACCCATTGCACGCGCATCCGCTGCAATGCCTTTGCTTATTGTGAAATGCTGACGCTTGCGTCTAGCACATTTCAGCTTTAGAAATAGCATAGCTTTGTTGTTGCCATTAACGTAAGGCATTAGCTTACTTAATCGAAAGAATAAATTCAAATTTTTAGTCTTCATCTCAAAGTGTCCGGGTTCGGTTGAAAACCTAAAAAATTTAGTTTTAATTCCAAAATCCCCAATTCATATTTATCAGAGTTACAAAAGTTTAAATCAATTAAATTACTAGACTTTTCATTGGCTATTCACCTTGTTACCCACCTACAACAAAAATAAAAAAGTAAAATTATAATTTTAATAAATATTAAAATAATAAATAATATTTATATTATTATTTTTATTGCAAATATCAAAATTCTTAGTTTGAGAAATTGAGAATATTTTTGAGAATTGTGAAGTGTATTGCCGACTGCTTAAAAATTAAACTCAGCCTAAATTATCCAGTAAGTTTAATTAATTATTTCAATAACTGTATCAATCTGAATGGTTATCAAAAGGCTTTATTTCAAAACTAGGTTTGGGAGGGTTGCCACCGGTTAAAAAACACAGTTCAACTTGAGTTACAAGAATTAGGTAATTGAAAAATGTATCACAATTTTGGGTCATTCAAAAAAATTCAATTCGAAGGTTCTTCAAAGAAGGCTGCCATCTATTTAAAGCTTAATTAAGTTATCTTAATTAATTGAAAAAAATTGCAATATGGGTGTCAAAATAAAAGGTTGAACAAAACTTAATTTTAAAAATATGTGTGGCGAGGGTTGCCACCTGTTTAACGAGTTAAATACAAATTAAGTTGTTAACTAAATATAACTTTCCTATATGGTTGTAGTCGCATCTACTTTAAAGTAAATGTTAAGCTGAGAAATTATTCTGGTTTGAAAAAAAGAAGATGACTTCGACACCCCAAAAAGTACACCCATCGGCCAATGATAAATTATATGATACTTTATACTTATACATCTACTCGACGACTGCCCACATTTTACAGAGCAAGCAGGAGAACCATATTCGAAAACCAACGGCCGTCGATGCTTTGGATTACTAGTTCTGCAGAAAACGTTACTAAAATATCTTCTTTGTTAGAAAGAACAACAACTAAACAACTAATTTAAATTTAATTTTTTTTGCATATTATCAAATTCATTGTAATTCTCTTAAAATTATTTCATAATTATTGACAATTTTTTTAAATTGTACTTAACATAAAGTGTTTTTTTATAGCTATATGAGCGAGCCGAAAGCCCTGGCAGCCAGTGCTCCTTTTTTCTTGTAAAAATAATTATATTATTGTTTCACGTTTGTTAAATAAATAAATAAATAAATTATACTTATACGGATACAGACCTCTGCCCTGCCTAAAATCACAACCACTAGAAAAATAGGAGAAAACTCTTGGAACTTATTTATTTACGTAAAGTACTTGTAACATTTGTACCTAGCGAACGATTGTCTGCGAAAGCAGGGACAGCAATAACCACGTCAAGAAATCGTTGGACGGAATTAAGTCCATAGAAAGGACAACAGGCTTTTTTATGAATATATTCCTTTCTTATGTAGTGCTGTTTTTTCTGTTATTTTCAGTTACCACCTAAGTGAGTTTTACTAAACAGAGTTTAGGACTTCTAGACGACGACAAACTTATTGTTTAAAAATTAAATTTAACTACGATACCAGTATGTGTCGATACTTTCGACATGATATTTTTGAGGTATCGATACTTTCTTTCGATACTAATTGCAAGTAAAAGTATCGATGAGTGCATGGTAGTGTTTCATCTATTTCAACACATTAGATTTGTGGAGGTGGCAGTAATGGAAGACAGCCGCTTAAAGACCACAGAATTTGCAATTATGACTGGGCTTGCAAAAAGAACAGTTCGGGAAACCATCCATTTAATATCGAAGGTTGTAACCCTAATGGGTTTTTAAATAGTGCCATATAATGGTAGGGGGTAACTACTCTGCTTACTAGGCAAGAATGATAGATAGATGCAAGATCGTCCCATCCCGCAGCGAAGTGACAGATCGCATCTTCTTAAAACAAAGCATTCTCCCATATGCAGAAGAATAACTTCCACTATTTCAGTAAAAAAAAAAAGTGTTTTAGTTTTGTTTAATTGTAAAAATATGATTTTTAGGCAAAGATTAAAAAAAAATAAATCTAAAAAATACTAAAAAAAAATGACTGCCCCCCATGTGTAAAAAAACTCGGTATACTTGTAGTTGACAATTCTCAAAATCGGCTAAACTGCGTCACTTCCTATATTTGGTTCACCGTGCTTTTTAGTCACATCAACTACGAATTGCCATTAAGCAAAACGTTGAGAAAAACAATGGCTTTCTTGCTACATGACAACGCTTTGTCTCACACATCCGGTTTTCACAAGGCGGCATCTATTAATAAATGTAGTTTCATTCAGCACGAACCGATTTGCAAAGCCGCCTATTACTTATTTTCTACGTTGAAAACGTTCAGAAAAAAAACTTTAACACTAATGATGACGTGAAATCTGTTGTTTCCGAACATTCTGGTAGCAAAAATGCAGCTAATTTTTTAAGGGGTATCGAAAACTCTGTTAAACGTGTGCTTCGTTATATGTGTGAGATTATATTGAAAAACATGAATAGTGATTTGAAATTTACGCCTCACTTTATAGTTCAGTCCACAAACTTCTGGATCTTACTACAAATGTAGAAATGGTAGTGCACCAAAAGCAATTAAAAAATTTATGAAACTACATAGATGGAGATCTGCTAAATTAACCACATCGTTGCATATGCACAGGCGCTTGAACTCAAACTCGCGCATGCCATCACCTGTCGACGACGCTTTCAGCGCCAGCTAATTATGCTAATGCAACTTGCTCACTCGAATACCATACGGGCGCACACCCACACCCACACACCCACACACACTAATATTGTTGTCGCTACCACAATATTTGTTATTGTTGTTGTTGTTCAGGTGGCATTGCCACAAATGCGCTGCACAAGTAAATTGCCTGCACTTGCCAGAGCGGAACTCGAAATTTCGCCAAAACGAAAATACGCCTAGCAATTTAAAACGTATTGCATCAAATAAAGCACTGCACTCTTTCCTCCGCACTCGCTAGATGCATTGGCTAGGTTACCAAAAATTTGAAATACCTACGAATGTGTAAGTGTATATGTATATAGATCGAAAGTGGTACCTATTCACACACACACACACAACATTAGAGATGGTCTGGCCGCAGTAACCGCAACAGCGGCGACGTGCATCTGGTTGAATGCAACAGCACAAAGTGTGGGATGTGGGCGGAAGGGCGGTTAATATACAGCTACAGCTACAGCTACAACTGCTCGGCTACATTAGAAGCTAATTTGCTATGCGAAAAGTGCACGAAGCCACATTGGCACATGCTCGCTACCGCTCCCACCACAGCCAACGCACGCAGCTGCCCAATGTAGAGTTCAAATACGGCGTACATTTTATTTGGCAACCACCGAGGCCGCGCCCAATTCAATATTTGCTGGCGATAAATTTGGAAAGTTTCAAAGCAGAAAAGTGGAAAATTCAATTACGAAGAGAATGGAAATTCAGTAAGAAAACACTAACAATGATTATCAATTTGAAATGATAATTTTAGAATAGTCCTATAATGCACAAGGCAATCGATAATTTCACAGATGATTTTAAAACCATAAATATTGAAATTGGGCAAAACTTCGTCATCAGCCCAATGGAATAATCACATTTTTAATTCGAAGTGGTCTTCAATTTCGTAACTTTAATTAAAAATCCAAAATATTTAGTTTATTAAAAAATGCTGTTTGCAAAAAAAATATTCCTTGAGCTCGTACTATGTGCAAACCCAAGCTTGTTCTTCTAATTTTCGCAACTATCGGAATTATCTCACCAATCCGTTTGAATTGACAAAATTGTGCAACCCAGATTTGCGCAATCTGTTTGTGAAATAGCTGGCAAACTGATTTGAAATAAAAACAAGTAAAAACAGCGCTGTCTTCGGCTATGCCGAAGGCTTCATACCTTTCATGAATGGAAGAATAGTAAAAAACGTGTTATTGTATTATAATTTCGTATTACCTATAGTTAAAAGCGAAAATTTCCTTCAAATCAATAAAAATAATTCTAGTAAAGGCATTGTTATAAATTATTTAATGCTTTTCCTTATGTAATTAAAAATAACTATGTTTTAAGAAGGGAATGGTTTTTGAATATTTTTAATATCGTATCGACGCTTGATATTTAACATTTAAAAAATACAAATAATTAAGTATTAATATGTAAGACCTACATATGTCGGTCTTTGAAAACAGTTATCAGATCCGTAAATAGTTCCCAAACGTTTAACGCTATGATTCATGTGATATTGCGCTGAGCTTATTACTTTTCGCAATAAATATTTGTCCTGAATTTATCTTGCCGATTTACACTGTGAACTCCGATCTTGATGAATACTAATATATAGCTAATAATGGTTGATGTTTGTGCAAAATTTCAAGCCTTTAGCTGTTTAAATGGAGGAGTTATGGTGCAAAATGCAATATCTGAACAATCGGTTGTATGGGAGCTATATGTTATATTTCTCCGATCTTCATGATTTTCAATACTGATACGTAGCTAATAATGGCTGATATTTCTGCAAAATTTCAAGCCTTTAGCTGTTTAAATGGAGGAGTTATGGTGCAAAATGCAATATCTGAACAATCGGTTGTATTATATGTTATAGTCACCCGATCTGGCCGATTCCGACAAATGTTTAATCATTTGTACAACGACACCTGCTCACCAAATTTCATCAAAATAGCTCTAAAATTGAGGGACTAGTTTGCGTTCAAACAGACGGACAGACGGACAGACGGACAGACGGACAGACAGACGGACATGGCTAAATCGACTCAGCTCATCGTCCTGATCATTTAGGTATACTTTTTGATGGGTCTATCTCTTCTCCTTCTGGCACTTACAAACATCGGACCAAACTTAATATATCATTTCATTCTCATGAAAGGTATAAAAACCATGGCGAATTCATGTAAGGTAGGAGCGCCCCATGAACTGAATGCTTATGCTATCTACACCTTTAGCGGATGATTAGGATGATTAGGTTTTGGTTTGGAAGTGATATAAAATTCTGGGTTTAATAAAAATTACAAGAAAGATTTTTCATTATTTCTGCTGCTTCAAAAATTGAAGTCTTTGTCGTTATGTACGAACATTTATTTCTTGAGAGCTGCTGCAAACTGATTTAAGAAATTTTGATAAAAAAAATTTTTTGTTTCATTACTTGATTTATTAACTTTTTTAATTTACTTGAGAGCTGAATGCTAAAATTTATGCAAAAATTGTGAAAGCTATATTAGAACAATTTTATTAAACCTTCAAATATAGTTGCATAAAAAATATGTATTTGATTTTGTCAGAGGAAAATTAAATAGGTACTTTACCGGAACAGGAGCAAAAAAATTTGGCCTTGTGTAAACTTATGTTTTCAAAATAGAATGTTTCATTAGTCAACTATTTTCAAAAATCGGCACAGCTCAAATTTATTTCAATCGGAAATCGATTAAAAAATTACCAAAAGATCAACCATTTTTTTGGTTCAATGTATTGTTATACATAGCTCTTATGTTTTAGATCACAACTCCTCTTCACACTTCCTTTTTCCAGACTTAGTAGACATCGAACTCTTGACTGTTATTGCATTGCCATATCTTTCAAAATTTCTATCAATAATTGCATATTATGAAAAAAATATTTACGAAATAATGGAATTCCTTTTAGTTCCCGTACCACCCAACTTCTTTCACATTTACTTTTTCCTCTGTGTGCTCTAAATTAAATGATATTTACTTACGCTTTTCGCACAAATTTTTCACCACAACCATTTCAACAAATATGGCAATTATTCTTATTCAAAACATTACGAGTACCAGCATGGCCAGCGAAACAGTCAGAGTGATAAAATTGAATTATCAAAGCTGCCAAATTCCAATTCAAATATGTATATTGTAAATTTCATTGCTACTCCTAAAACGGCATTTATCTACAAATTTGTAAAATTTCATTCGCCAATTTTGACCACCGCCCGCGATAACCTCAGACCCCCTTGCTGGCCTAATATCCCTGATGGGCACGCGGCTACATATTTAGCAACTCTGGGCAAACCAATATGATGCTGAATGGTAATGAGCGTGCAGCGTTGCCACATAATTGTTCTACTGATACTAATGTATTTATGTGCGTATATATGTGTTTGTCTGTATGTATTTCAGTTCCGCACACCAATTACCACATTAGCGCATTTACATATTTACACATTTGTTAACGCATTTGCACAACAATAACAAGAACATAGCCAATTTGGCAAAGAGGTGAGTGAAGTGAATGTGTAATATATTTATCGATATTTAACCACTTAATTGATTTAAAATTTACACTAATTAGACGATTACATTAATAAACAAAAATTGGAGAAAAATTAGTAACAGCTTCGCACACATACATTAATTTTTTTATTTCAAATGTCACTTTCAATATAACAAAAAAAGGCATACAAAAAGTGTTTGCAGAAAGAATTAATAACACTGCGGAACAAAAATTAAAAAAAAAAACCTGCGGTCATGATTTTGTTAACTGTTTTTATTAACATTAGTAGCAGGCTTACGAACTGTGTTTTTACTTTTTTTTGGATTGGCTCTAGTTCTTGAGATAAACGAAACTTAAGAAATGAATGAAAAAAAATTATATGACCAGTTCCAGTTGTATTAATTTAATTATTCCTCAATAAGTTTTGTTATATAAATTATTAAAACAAGTAGTTCGTTGGTTTAAATATTTTATTTCCCTTGCAAGAGAGCAAGGGCAGCCGGTTAAGTCGGGTGAGTTAATACAACTAAATATTAATTCGACGATTTCGCCTAAATACCTGAAAACTCTAACAGTCACCGCGTGACATGTAAATGCAACTTGTAAATGGGCCAACAAAGTGGGTATACTAAATACCCCTGTTTTATATGTTTATGGGGCAGTCGTCTAAGAAATGAACATTTGATTAGAAAGGACTGGCCGGTGAGAGAAAATATGGAGGTAGGAACAGCAAATGTGGTTCATGACCAACTGATAAGCCGAGAAAAAGTCACTTTTCCACCACTTCACATCAAGCTTGGACTAATGAAACAGTTCATCAAAGCCCTTGATAAGATGGGTGACTGTTTCGAATATGTGTGCAAAAAATTTCCAGTCCTTAGTAAGGAAAAATTAAAAGCAAATTCGTACCCTTCTAAAGGACACTGAATTCTTAAACCATATGTCACAAATTGAATCTGAAGCCTGGCTAAGCTTTGTTAATGTAGTGAAAAATTTTTTGGGAAATCATAAATCACCAGAATATACAAAACTAGTTGCTGATATGTTTCTCAATTTTCGCAAACTAGGAACTAAAATGATAATTAAATTACATCATTTACATAGTCATTTGGACAAATTCCCGTGCAACCTAGGCGATTACAATGAGGAACAAAGTGAACGGTTCCACCAGGACATAAAAATAATGGAAGAAAGATACCAAGGTCGATGGGACGACCACATGATGGCAGACTAATACTAGAACTCAATACGGGATTGTCCTGAGCAACGACATCATAGGAGGTCCTACAGAAAAAGTTTTTTGTAATTTTTTTAAAATTAATTAATGAAAATAATATATTTTTTTTTATTTTTGTATTATTTTTATACAGGCGCGCAATAAAAATATAATTTAATTCCATATTGGTATTTTTAATTAGGTTTTTTCGTGAAATATTTAAAAGTCTTTATCTGGAAAACTACAGCCAATTCGACAAAACTGATATTATTTTCGTAATCAGCGCCCCCAAATTACCCTAAATCGACTTAAAAATTTTCGGACGCAAAATTTTGTTCCGCAGTGTAATGGACATAAATCGACTTAAAAATTTCCGACTGCAAAATTTTGTTCCGCAGTGTAATGGACATAAATTTACCCTAATAATTGACAATTGATTGGCGGTCATGTTTTCGAACATTCCCATATACTCAGTGATTGCGCAAATTAAGTAATATTATACATATAGAATAATGGTGAAAGCTCAAATTACTTCGTTTCATAAAAACATCCTCCGCTTCCCAGGCTCGATGGACTCTAATCGATCTAGGGCATAAAGTAAACATTTCTTTAGTTGTTTTAATCTAAACTCATTCAACTGGTACCACCCAACAAACCTTGCCATTAGATTACGATTAGACAACGCGTCGGACGCTAATGTGTTTACCTAAGTTAGAAGGTTAGAAGACGATTACAAAAACTGTCGATTGCCTATAAAAAGAGGACTTGGTTCTCGATATCGAAAAAAAAACTTTAGATATCATTCTTATGCTAAAGTGCAATTATACTTAATTGGTTTCTAATGCGGAATTTAAATTGATGTAAGTTTTAAAAGTTAAATTTATTTCATGAATTTTATTATTCGAACGTAATCTCAAATGTTTATCTAACGTTTGCTGTGCAGTGTTGCCAGAAAAATTGCAAAACTATAGCCCATTTATTTTAAGTAAATAGCCAACAAAAAGTATAATTAAAAACATTGCGAAGTGTTTTTCTTTTTTTAAGCGTTTTAAAAATTTCCATCAGAAATTTTCCCAAACACAGTTATGAATTATGAAAAAAAAAAAAAAAATAATAATACAGTTTTGAAATATATTCTATTGTTTAGTTTCAACCTAAGTGGCAACTACCTTCCAATATAACTGTCAAAGTCATCACAATAAAAGCTAAATGTTATTGCGAGAATTCAATTGAACTTAAAGCAGCCGGTTTGTTATATAACAAAAAAGAGCGGAATACACCCAGAAAGCGGCTTGACAAACCTACTTATTTCATCTCGCCATACATCATACAAACATACGTCGTTCAAAATCTACATTTTAATTTACTTCCGGCAAGCAACGATGGCGGCCGCCGTAGCCGAGTCTCCAGGATGAGCGCGCTTTATTCTGTGAGCCGCGAGTTCGAATCCGGCCGGAGCAAGTGACATCAAAAATTATTCAAAAATGTCTGCCATGAAAGGATTTTTGCAAAAATCATTTGCCATTCGGATTCAGCGTAGGTTCCTCAATTTGTGCTGCGACATCAAGACGCACGCCACAAATTGTAGGAGAAGTTCGGCCAAATACCAAGGTATATGCTGTAAGCGTCAAATTATTATTGGAATGGACTGCACTGATGGTCTAAGCATTCGATTTTATTCTCACTAAATGGCACCACCGGATTTACTGGTTACGAGTAGATAATTCATCGCTGACTACAAATGGAGGAGTACTTCAGGAGCTTCAGGAATATAAATTTCAATCGCGTTTCGTATATAGTTTCACTGAAAGTTTTCGAAATAATCATAGCCTCTAATAAACTATAAATCACAGAAGTGTTCCGGGCTATCTCCCGTCACTTTCATTGCTCTTAGTTTCAAGTGTCTACTGCCGCTACACAGCCACAGGAATATTATTTCCCCACTAATCTCATCACTGGTTAACGGTACTTTAACTAAATTCCACATCATTCGCCGTCTGTTGCAGCTCTTTTCACCACACAGCCACCTGCTCACACTCTACCCCCCCGCACAATCAGCACCAACCGCAACAGAAACGCCAACAGCATATCATCGCTGACTTTTTGCTTCATTTACTCTTTTTCAACGATGAACATTTTTCTCACTTTAACTTTTATTGACACACTTAATTTAAACACATTAATTGCATACTAAAAGCGTCAGATGCAAATGGACATAAAGCAGACCCTCACCGTGCTATTCCTATCCACCGTCCAAATCTCACTTGATTCGCATCACTTCAAACCCTATCGACTGCTGACGCCGCAAACGAGATTCGCAATGTCGAATGCGAAAATCCGTTAAGCTTTGCTAGATTTTCTCACTTTTCCGTCTTTGCCACAAGTTGTTGGATATTGTACGAGTTTGTATGTCGCCGAAATGAGTCACCGGTATGAACTTTATGTCCTGATAGTAAATTTTTTGTGAATTTTAATTGTGCGGTGATGAAAGTGTTAATAAAATTAAGTTGAAATGAAAAAAAAGTGGAAAACGTCCAGCAGCTTCAGTAATTCAAAAAATTTAAAATATTTTACAGAGCTCAATCACGAACGAACATTGAAATATAAAGTAAGGCGACATATGAGGAAATAATTGTGCCTGCCATTTTGTGATCATAAGATTTGATTTACTATTTGAGGGGCTCAAAATAAATTACCATATTGAAAGATGGAATGGCTTTTGCGGACAGCGTCGAATGTCAATTAATTTGCAAAGTTAACCTAATTAAAATTTGTGTTTAGAAGCCAACAAGCCCTTAAGTGGACCATCCGGCATGAAATCCAAAATTCATCTCCAAAAACCAACTGTCGTAGACGAATTTGTAGCGAAAACGAGCTATCACTCTATGTATATGCCCCGGGTTCAAATCTTGGCCGGAGTACGTAACATCAGGAGTTATAGACAACAGGTTTTTTCTATCAGTGGCCACTCGGCAAACCATGGCAAGCCACCGAGTGTATTTTTGCCATTAAAAAGCTTCCCACAAAAATCATCTGTCCCTCGGAGTTGGCGTAAAATTGCAAGTCCTTCAATTTGTGGTCCAGTTTGGTATCAAGACTCACACTATAAATTGTAGGCAAAGCTCTACCAAACATTAAAATGTATCAGAAATCAAAAACTATAATTATTTGATTGTTGAGTTTTAAAAAAATTTCGTGAGAATTATAAGCCTTCTGATAGCTTGATAGTATTAAGTCATCGGTAACTATTATCTTGAGACTTAAACTATGTTCACATTACGGCGCAAATTACTTAATTCCGTGACAACTACTTCACATAAATAAACTGCGCTCAAACGTGGCGTTCCTAACTTATCTTGATAGCTCGGTATCCACAGCGTTGCTTAGTTGTTTAATCAAAGGAAGAAGTATTAGAGATGATGCACATTTTTTTATGTTTCAATTTTAGTGTGCTAGTATATTTTTTTTCAAATTTACGATAACGGAAGATAACCCCCTTAACCACCTAGGCAGCTTAGAAAATCACAAAAGTTTTCCAATGGATTTCTACTTGTACCCTTTCACTCCGCTTCGTTTTGATTTACTCTCGTTCCATTTCCAAAACGACTTTCGGCGCAAAACAGGCTATTGCCAGCAAGAAACTAAGTGATATGAAATACCAGAAAAGGGAAGTGCATCCACATTTTTCGAAGTGTTCCTAAAACTTTAAGTGTCTTTATTAAATCTACGACTTTCTTTGGTCCAAAAAGTAAAACAACGTTGTGCCGATTTTTTGTGTTCTTAGTTCGCATGCACTTAAAATTTTTTTTTTGGAAAAAACAATGTCGATCTATCGGAAGCTATACAACAAAAAATCATATTTCACTTGACTCAGCATTCAAACAATTTTATTATAATGTGTGAAGTGAAATATTTCTGTTTTCATTTGAGAACATTGGTTATTGGTAGTTTGTGTTTTATTTGTTATTTTTGTGCTTACCATTTTAATAAAAGAGTCTCTCCAAAAAAAAATGGTCCCGCGATCCTAGGCTATTCTAGAGGCATTACAAATTTACTGTTTGAGTGAAATGCTAACATTTTAAGTCTAATTGTTATGGGAGACTAACTTTATCAATTATTATCACGGTGTACTGAATACTGAAGGTGACGCCTTTAGAAGTACCGCTACTTTGGTTTTGCCGGGTTTGACAATTCTCAACTTCAACTAGACAAAGCTTTTTTCACAAATTAAGAAAAAGAGACACTTTTTTTAGTATTTTGCGAATTTATTTATTAAATGTCTGCCTATAAATTCATATTTTACACTTTAGAACAATTAGAACACGTTTTTCAATGAAATATTGGAAGTTGTTCAATTTTCTCTCTCCCGTATTCTTGTTTACTAAAGGCGAGATCTGTCATTTCACCGCGGGAAGGCGCAATCTTGTATTCTATCATTCTTGAATTATTATCGGTAAAATTTAAAAGCGTCACTGATTTGTTCTTAATATATAATAAGCTACCCAAATTTTTCTGAATTTATCGACAAATTTTATAAAGCGAAATTATTTCGTTTCAGCATAATTTGCTCATAAAACAAGAATTATAAAAGTATTTTCATATTAACTATAAATGAGAATAATTTTTTAAGTCTTGAAATACGAAACTATTTCGGGACCATTTTGAGTAAGCATTGTAAGCATTTCGGCATTTTTAGACTGTATTGGGAATATTTCGGGGAATGTTTGAGACTATTTGGGAACTCGCTCACTTCTCGCTCACAATTATTATGAAAAGACGTATATAATTTGAGAATTAAAATAATTGTTATTGATGGTCGTTCTATATTAATTATTGACTTTCACTTCTTTCACTTGTACTAATATTTATAATTTTCATTATCGTCAAAAATCATAATAAATGCCATAGAATTTGCATAAATGTTTGTAAAACGGCGATCATTTGTTCAAATCATATAGCCAAAGAACATTACGTAATTAATTATGTAGAAGTACATAGGATGTGTGTAGTAAAAGTAGGAGTAAATTAATAAAAATTAGTCATAGTCCATATAGTTCAACAAACGTGCAGATTCACTTATGCTTTAAATGCATTTGCTGCAAGTGAAGTGGAAAAACTTCGTAACAAAATTTACAATTTAAAGTCTGAATGTGTTTTTTATATTTTGCATATGTATGTATGAATGTGTGTGCTTTTTATGAAAATTGCTCTTGATGTGGAAAATATGTGTTATATAAAACACATTTTTGCTTTAGTAAAAAACAATTAGCTTAAAATATTTATAAGAATTGTAATAAAGAAAAGCGAATATAGTTGGAATAAAATTAAAATGCCTCAATGGTTCAATATCTAGAATGGTCACAACGTATATTCACATTATTTACAAACTCGTTGGCTGCCACAAATTTAAGCCATCAAATATCCATGTTGCGGTAGCTGCAGATTTTCATTAGTAATTTGAAATATTTATGCACATTTCTACAAATGCTATTGATATAAAGTGTGATAAAATGAAAAATTAAATAAAATAGCCTACAAATATGCAGTACGGCAACATTTTTGGAAATACTAAAATTCATCTAATACACAGATTGTAAATAGTGTGTAGCATATTTGTGTTATTATATACACATGTATGTGTGTATTGTACATTAATATAGCCAAAGCTTGGAATTTTTGTGCAACTAATATCACGTAAAATTGATAGCCTGATTTGTCAACTGGCTTCAAGCCTTATTGGTTTTTGTTTTGTTATAAGATTTATGAGTGGATGGAAATTTAATTCTTTATTTGTTATATTTAAAAATACTCAACAAAATTGATTATAACTTTAAGATCATAAGCATTCAATTTATGATTACTGATATGCTATTCTGGAGTTAAAAAACATTATCGATCAAAAATATTAAGCGATATATCGTAAACATTTATCGGACCACGCTATGTACCACCAACTATATGCACGGTCTTCTGTACCTGGTCCTGGTCGGAACTGGACCCTACTTTTTAATTGCCTGCCGGTTCCAAAATATTAGCTGTTGGCAAAAATTAATATTCACTTTATCTCCAAGCAGACATTATTAAAAAGTTTACGGTAGATCTAAAACATGGAGAGTTCTGACGTTTATCCCAAAATGCGAAGGATGTTTGTGTATTTCCAAGAGGTATTTTACTTTGTTCTCGTTCGCCGCTACCAACCGATTTTGTCTACCTCTCTAAGCAGGGTGGAATGCTCCACTGATGACTCTGGTGTCGTGGATAAAGATATCAAAATTACTTATTAAACATACATTTTTTATAAGACTTCAAAGATTTTTATTTTGAAACCTTTATTATAAGAGTTTTCTCACTATTAGCTCTAACTATGACTGAGAAAAAGTCTTTTAAGTCTTGAAAGACTTTCATTTTGAGACTTATATTATAAAAACCTTCTCATAATAACTATGAATGAGGGAAAAAATTTTAAATCTTGAAGGACAGGGCTTTTTTGGAACAATCCCGGTGTCTAATTTGAAATCATTGCGGGACCAGTTCGCTTACTATAATTATTATAATTATTATGCAAAAGCTTTTATAATATAAGTAATAATTATCGATAACTTGAAAAAGGTATCTCAATCATTACTAAAATATACTAGACATAGACATTTATAATTCTTATCGAAATTTTTTTCAGACAAGTGGTTTTCAAGAAGAAATAAAATGCATATAATTTAATCCTATGTCTAAGAATTTAGCTTTATTATAAAGCTTTAGCTTTATTATAATCGTCTCGGGCTTATCTTCGTAGTCAAGTGACTTCATAACCCCACAGCGGCTTAAATAGCACGATCTTGGAGGTCATGCACAGGCCCACGACACGAGTTAATGCGCTCACCATAAATTTATAGATTCATTGGCTGTATGACATATAGTGCCGTCTTATTGAAACCAAAGGTCGTCCACATCAACATCCTCTAATTTAGACACGAAAAAGTCATTAATCATGGCTCTATTGCTTTCCCCATTGACTGCAACATTATGGCCGGATTGATTTTTAAAGAAATATGGAGCACTGATTCCCTCTGCCCATAGAGCACAACAAACAGTGACTTTTTGCGGATATAACGGCGTCACAACAATGGCTTGTGGATTATCAACACTCCAAACGCCACAATTTTGTTTATTAACGTACTCATTCAACCAAACTTGAGCTTCATCGCTGAACAAAATTTTCTTGAGAATTTTGTTATGTGTCGCGTGAACCAAACCATTATTTTGGTAATAAATTTGCACGATTTACAAACGTTTTTCCGGAGTAAGTCTATTCATTCATAAAATGGAAAACCAAACTGAGTATTAATCAAATAGCAGCTGTCAAAAAAAACCCCACTCCAAAATAAGTATTGCCTCATTGAAAACCACACGTTTAAAAAAAAAACTCCATATATTATTCTGGATCTCTGCACTTTTCACCATTAAATTGAAGAAGTCACACAAGAGTGTGTCTCCTATCTAAATACTTGCATCAGTCGGAACTAAAAGTTGTGGTGAGTATAACTCTGCGCAGCCGTATTATTAGTTTTGCAGAAATCACAAATTTGGGCGTAGCGTCTTGTGAATTTGGTAATGTACACAACTTTTCCACTCTTTGGGCATGAATTCAGATCAGATTTAATTGTTCTTAACATGTGTCCTTCCACCTCTTCCCCGCCGATTCACTGTCGCTCCCAGGGAACTTGTTGTTTTAAAATATCATCCCGAAACATTGGTCAAGGTTCTTCTTTATTCAAGGCACCACTAGTATTGCTCTTCCAAAGCATTGGGATGGTTCTCTCCATATCTAAAGTCTACTCTGGACTATGGTACCTGATGTTCATCTTTATCTTTGCAGAAACCAACCCCAGTCTTAAATCCGTTCAATTTGTATGATAAAAGTTCAGTACGCAATGCCCACTTGCCATGGTGTACGGGCCTTAGCTGCGATAAGATAGTTATCCGAGTCGATGTTTTCTGATATCTACTTCATTATTACTATAAATATTTATCGACAGCGCGCATTCCAATTAATTATAACATTATCCTGTGGATTTAATTAAGTGTTTAGTTCTGAACGAGGGATGACAGAAAAATATGGCACTGAAGATAACACAACGCCGACACCGGGTTATCCCTAAACTAAATTTGACAAGGGATGACTGAAAATCGTTACCAAATACATTAACGCATATCCTGTCGGAATAAACAACCAGAAATTATTTACCTAACTTACGGAATTAGGTAAGAAACCCGAAAATAAAATAAAAATATTATTATGCTTAACCTTCGCTTCTGAAAGCATTAAAAGCATTAATAAATTTGAATGCACACAAATTTTATATTGTATTGTATAAACATTTGAATGTGTGTCTCGATCAAAATGACTGTAGTAAATTGAGAAAATTTCAGGTGTGCGCTATAAGCTTTTTAGCTTAACTTTTTCATCTAATTCTAACAATTTTTGCTTCTAACATGCGTACATATTTTAAATGCATCAAATTAGTTTTCTCTCAATACCTTTTGAAGGGTATGAACTGTAACGCCGCAAACGTCTGTTTCTTCTTCCTGCCAATATACTCAAAAAAAAATTTAACAAAACAAAATTGTATTTTTCCCCTTTGCCTTGGACGATGCCTTTCCGACAGCTAACAAGAGGCCAGCAAAATCAACCTCACTCTGCACTCAACGCATCCGAAAGCTCAGCAGCAACTGAAACTGCATTGAAACTGCTACATTAATAAAAACAGTAAAGTGCCCGTATTAGAATTTGTACAAAGTTATTTTTGCGGCAGCTACATACCTTTTTCCATTGTTCTTGTTGTTTTAGTTGCCAGCACTCACTTTAGTCGACCATTGTTTCTCTGCTGCTTCTCGTTTCGTTCACTTCCTTTACTTCGTTCGCTTCGTTTGTTGCGCAATTTATGCATATCCTTGTTGCAGTTTTTATCGTTATTGCATTCACAATTTCTGCAATACTGGTTGTTTTTGTGACTTTTGCCAACCAGCATTTTATACATTTACTTATTTTTTGGTCCTTACCAGCAGTTGCACAATGGTTTTAGAATTGCTTGCATTTTAATTTATTTTATTTTAATGGATTTGTTTATTGTATATACTATATACATTATATACATATTCTAAATAAGAAAATGTGTATATGTATGATATTGTGCAAAGGTATTTACATATATAAAATGCCAGTAAACCTTTACATAAAAGCATGTGAATTTATTCTTTACACAACTATTTTGGAGGCTCGACCAGTTGGTGTTCATGAAAGTAATAAAGGACTTGCAATGTATTCTAAATTTAATTTAGACAAGATTTTAATTTGTTATTTACTTGGTTTCTTTTGCGTGAAGGTGTTAACTTAAAAATTAGCAGCTACTCATTCAGATCTCCAGAAGTTGGCTTTTTGATGTGGTTGATTCCATAGTTTCATTTTACACAGAAAGCTCGACCTACGAAAAATTTTTGTCTTGAGAAGAGAGGAATGTAAGTCATAAAGGCCTATTGCGAAATTATTTGTTTCCAGTATCAGAATAGCCTGGAAAAATAAGAAGAAGGAGAAACCAGCTGCTTAAAGAAACCCACCCTGTATAAATTACGAATTCGCCTTGTCAAAATAGGCAGATTTTTTTTCCTCGAAAAAAGTGAAGTCCATAGCTTGCTCCACACATTCCCTTCAAGATGGGCTTACCACATATCAATGGCAGAGTGGGGCAAGAAATGGTATTTGGCCTACAATCGAAAAATTCAGCCTCCTCGACAGAAGAAATATCCCGTTGCCTTACTATGGCGAAGTAATCATAGCATTCGCCAGTTGGTAAGATACGTGGTCCTACGTCGTTCGTATAGTGCAGACGGACGAAGCTGATTAGAAAATAAATGAACTCTATCCAATCTACAAGAAGGGCATTCTGACTATTTTAGTAAACTCCGCTGAATCATTCTTATTGGAAGCGCCTACAAGTTTTTTTCATAATAAGTAGGTGAGACGATTACCACATTTCATGTTCCTGACTGCTTTGGTGTATGTGAAACCAACCCTCTTAACTGAATAATCAGTTGGTTTGCTGCGATATGTGGTTCGATCTTGTTAATTCGATCTTGTTGATTCCAACAAATAATTAACACATTACAAAAATATATCTGTCTACCAAAATTTTATAGTTTTTCCTTCAAAAAGAAAGACGTGCATAGCATGCATTCCATTATTTATAGACCACGATTTCATTCATGTGGATGCCGTGACCAACCTTGTGGTAGCCCATCCTGTGAACCCAGTTTTCCCAAACCTAGGTGACGGTTTCTGACTTTATCTCACGGATGATTTGCCCGATATTCGCTTTAAATCCAAAGCATTAACGAATTTTTCACTTAACAAGGGTCATTCAGGTCACCTCTCAAAAAAGTCTGAAGGCGTCAAATCACAGCTGTGAGGTGCCCAATTGACATCGCCGAGGCTGTTATTAACACGATTGCAAAACTTGGCGAGCAAATGATAAACTGAAGCACGAGCTTTGTGACAAGGGGGGCCATCCTCTTGAAACCGAAGTCCGTTTCTTCAATTCCCATTGACCGAAATGGCATTTCCAGCAGCATTTTCTGAGAAAAATGAGCCAACGATGTAATCGCTTCTAAATACACACAGGTTTCCCGCTCCCCAAATTGCCCACTTTTTCTTGTTAATATAGCTGCCCCGTTGAAAACCTGCTTTGCCAGAAAAGATGATTTTTGATGATTTGAGATGATGAAGCGTAAGCGGGAAAGAGTTGTTACTGTCAAAATAAGCTCCATGTTGGGCTGTTTCCAAAGAACATTACAAAGAAGTTGCATCACTTCCACCGTTCCTCTAACTGAAAGTCTCTTCCGATTTCACCGTACTAGACTAACTTGATTTTGCTAATTGATATTAGAATCTGATTAGATCAATCGGTTTCTATGTGTGGTGAATCCTACGGGAAACGAATCGCCATGCAACTTCTTTGTAACGTAAATTTTTTGGTTTTACTTTTAATGAAACGATGCAACAATACAACGGATTGGTACCTTTCGCGAGTGAAGAAAAATTTTATTAAGTACGAGAATAGAAATAGAAAAATTCTTGCTCTGCCCAACATTGAATGCACTTGGCTGTGAAATTTGTGTGCATCGCTATATATCCCAGACCTAGCGCTAGCTACAAAGCAATTTTGTTCTAATATAAAAAAATGGACGACAGAAAATCATTAGCCCAAATTTTTTGCCAATAAACCCTTAGCCCCTCTACACTGATCAAATTACGAAATCGGCAAAAAGTTGTGGACAATAAGTTTTTGATATCAAAAAGTGGCAAACAATTTAAAATAATGAGCATTTTTCCGAAATATTTGAACAAAAATTTTGCAAATACAAATACAAAAAACCGTTTGGAAATACCTAGCGCCCGACAATAGGCCGACAAGAATACAGCACTATAATTAGGCGCCAGGTAAAAGTTTCATTTGCTACAACTTGGCTCAAAAACCGGTCATCAAATTTCAACCGAATTTTCACAGTATATTCCTTAGACCCATAACACGGGCGTGGGCTATATTTTAATCCGTTAGGTACCTTACGAGTCGAGATATACGAGAAATTCTTAATTAATGATTCGATTGCAATAAAATTAAGAAGGTGTTCTCAATTCCGATAATAAATACTTTATTGAAAAATTAAAAGTGAATCCGCTAGAATCGAGATCGAGCGGATTTATCGTATTTAGGGTGCGATACTACGGATTATTGCGGCTATTGGTTCTAAACTCAACGAAGTCGCATTTTTAGTTTTTAAAATCCACCGAAAATATATGGAAAAACAGTAGGCAGTCAACTCAGACGAAGTCGCTGATATCAACTAGTTATAATATATATACATATATATTTATTTACGAACACTGCAAGGTTCTGGCGGGAAAAATTTATGGGATTTTTTAACTCACTGTAGTAGACTTTATCACAAAATTTTGTTGCTGACTGTTTCGAATATCCAAAAGGCATAATTTCAGAAACATTAACTCAACCTGCTGCAAAATTTCAATTTCTATTTTGTAATCAGCCAACGAGTGGTTCAGATGGCATAAATGTTAGAAATTGTTACTGACTTTTTCGCCCACCTGAGGCCACTGCCAGCGGCTGACCTCATTTTTGTACCCTGTTGTGGCCTCCAACACGACCACTTTCACACTTTCACATTAAATATTCAATTTTACAAAATTAGCTCGCGCATATTTTGTTATATCTAATTAAAATTTGAACACCAACCACACCGCCATCCTTTCGCGGTCGAATTACTATACCATTTTTTTGTCGCTTTTCCCCGTGAATATAATTGGGGAAGGACATCGCGGTTATTTCTTCTTTTTAAGCTCGCTTTCACTTTTTATCAAATATAGAAGAAGAGTTTGCAGCACTTTAGCTATGCCGCTATGAGTTGTTCGATGTCCCATAAATATTCACATCAAAGCTAGATTTTTTATTTGCCAAATAATCCAAAAAAAAAATTCCAGTCACCCTTTTTGTACTTGCCGCTTTTTCTCTAGCTAGCTAAAGCAGCGTTGCTTTGTGTCTAATACTTTTGACTTTCCTTAACAGCTTCCCGTCAACGTACCTTTTTCTTTCTGTCATTTGTACTTCTTTCGCTTTGAACAAATATTTTGTGTTAAATTTGGTTTCTTTCTGCTGTCCTTCTTTCTTCGGTCCTAAAAATTTAATCATACAACCTGCCATTTATTCGAATGCAAAGTGAATGAAATGCGTGGAAATGTAAATTTTATTATTTTATTATGCGAGAACTTTCGGAAGTACAACTCACTGTTAGCTTTATGGATTACGTGAGCATTGCAAAAGCGAAAGCATTGACATCGATAACAAAACAGCCGATGGATAGCTCACCTCATTTCGGCGCCCACTTATGCCGACTTACGTAAATGAGTCCTTTCAGTGCACCTTCGTAGCTTTCAATTTTATTTTCAGAGAAAAATTTTCCATTCACTTTTTTCTGTCATTATCCATTTTCCGCCCGTTTGCACACAGCAGCTTTCCTATTTATCTTCGCCCGAGTAGCTTACACAGCCGCTTCAACTGAGCGCTGCATAATTTTTTTTTTTATTATATTAACTTTTCACTTTTTCACTTGGTGCGATTTAGTGAATTTCGGTTGCACATTTCGGCTAATTTTATATTTGGCAAACATCGCTATGTGGTGATCGCCCTTGGCGTCTTCAGCCCCTTGGCAATGGTCGGCCTGGTATGTAATGAGTGTTGAATGCAAACGCTTTGAGGCGTACCCATAAAAATTAATGTGCATCGCATTAACAATATGCATCCCTCCATTGATAACGCATTTGCGTTCACAGGAAATAGGGCGTTATTTTTATATCGCCGTATCGTTATTACCATCTTCATTAGCGTCGCCGACTCCAACAACGACGCCTTCCAGTCTGTAAAATTTTCAAGCTAAGTGCTTAGCTATTTCTATTTAAATATTCCACCGCTCCCCACCGCTCCCTACCGTGTCCGGCAGTGTTTATTTACTTCGCCAATTCTCATCCAATTAAACGCATTTTATCCCATCAGTTTCGTTGTCCAAGTGCTTTAAGTAAATAATAAAGGGTGGTTAAATTTTAAGGACCGATGTTGATTTTGAATAAAACACAAATTATTTTGGGAATTATTGTAATTTCTTTTTATTAAGATAATATGGTATGGAACAAAATATCGGCCAAATATCCGCCGCGACCTCGGCGGCACACCTCCATCCGATGGTCCAAATTTTCGATGACGCTGAGGCATAATTGAGGTTCTATGCCGTTAATGTGCCGAATTATCTCATCCTTTAGCTCTTGAATTGTTGCTGGCTTATCGACGTACACCTTTTCTTTCAAATAACCCCAAAGAAAGTAGTCCAACGGTGTCAAATCACATGATCTTGGTGGCCCATTGACATCGCCACCACGTGAGATAACACGGCCATTGAATTTGTCGCGCAAAAGAGCCATTGTTTCGTTGGCTGTGTGGCAAGTGGCACCATCCTGTTGGAACCACATATCGTCCACATCCATATGTTCCAATTCGGGCCATAAAAAGTTCGTTATCATCTCACGATAGTGAACACCATTCACAGTAACTGCCTGACTGGCCTCATTTTGGAAAAAAAATACGGCCCGATGATGCCGCCAGCCCATAAACCGCACCAAACAGTCACTCTTTGTGGGTGCATTGGTTTTTCGACAATCACTCTTGGATTATCATTCGCCCAAATGCGGCAATTCTGCTTATTGACGAATCCACTGAGGTGGAAATGTGCCCCATCACTGAAGATGATTTTCTTCGAATGTATTTTGATTTGAACGCCCATTTTCATAAAAAGCCTGAATAACTTTAACACCTTGCTCGATTGTGTATCTTTCCATGTTCAAATTAAGTTAGTTTGAAATTGAGAAATGTCAAATGAAATGCGAAAAAAACTTGACGTTTAGGTGTGGTTCACATTCAACATCGGCCCTTAAAATTTAGCCACCCTTTATTTAGACGTCGCCGATGGAGGCCTCACCCAACATATCCGCTTATTTCCATGCTCTCACACATTTGCCTCCCTTCGTTGCATTCCGATTCGCTTTCAACTCAGTGAATTCTTAATTTTATTATATGCCGTTATACAACAAAATTACTGCTTATTTACTAAGTATGTAAGTAAGCATGTACGATGAAAAAAAGATAAGGCTCGGCGTTGAGCAGAAGTTATTCGAGTACGGGCGCTAACCATTTGGGTTGCCGGGAACATTTTGGCCTACGTTTTTTTACGCATATTTTCACATCTCGCTTCTGTTAGTTATAACTATTCTGATTTTTCGGAAGGAGAATAGTATTTAGACCCTTAAAGCTGAGCTGAAAATGCAAAGCATCAATATTTTTTACCTAACCTCCAATTACTTGATACTGTAGTGTGCCAAATAGTTTTATTTATTTGTGAACTTTCCTATTCAGTCAATCAAAAGCTTAATTAAAAATTTAAAAAACAGCAATAAGGCAACATGTCGCTATGTCTTGTTTTCATATTTAGTTGGTTCGTTTTTCTTGTTTATATTTTCTTCTTTTTTAAATTCTTCTATTATTACAGAAAGCTGGAGTTGAAGGTTGCATTTAAAAGATAATGAAAAAATAAGGCACACATACATACAGTAGGCTGTCTCAGTAAAAAAAAAAAACTTGTACCTTTTCACCGACATTATACCACTTATTTTCATAAATAAAAATTATTTTTTTAAATATTTCTTCAAATAAATCACCTGAGATGATAAAACAGTTTAAGCTTAAACGATCTGCATAAAAATTAAAAAAAAAACAAAATTCAACGGAATCATTTTGTATAACTTTGTTCACCTAACGGTTGTTTGTAAAAGCATAAACCACCCGAGAAAGATTTAGATGTTCAGACTGAAAACAGAAATCTCTTAAGCCATGTATGTAGGTCTCTCCGTCCCTGCATCCCACAATCGGATAACTCGAGTAAATATTGCAATATCTCAACGTACATTCATGGCACTCGACTCATGATAGGTGGGTACTGAAAATAGCCGAAATCGTCTAATAACCACGCCCATATAACGGTGTATTGTGCAAATCAAAAGAATTCGATATTTTAGTAACTATAAAAGATAATTGGCTCAAATTGGATACACAGCATTGGGCTGGGGAAGGGAATAAATGGGTAAATTATTTTTATTTTCTTCTTTTTTTTGTAAAATGGGACTTGCACCGTCCACTTGTGAGCAAACATGTAAAATTTCGAAACTATTTGAACAAACGTTACCAAATTTTGTACACCCTTTAAATTTTAAATCGGACAAAAATCACGCATATGTACCTCTCATATAACGGCAATTTAAAAAAATAAAAAAAACGTTATTTTAGTAACTATCAGAGACAATTTGCTAAAATTGAATGTGCCTGATGGGGTTGGATAGGGAAAATCTGGGAATCAAACATTTTTGTAAATAGGCTTGACACAGCTCTCTTTAGAGAAAATTGGTATATCGCAGAAGCTACTGCATCAAAATCTACCATGCATGGCACGCACGTTGCATTTCAAGTCAGTAGATAAAATTATGAAAACTATAAAAATCACGCCTCACCTCACGCCAAAAAATGCAACTTCAAATATAACGAGAAAAAAAAATGGACGCAACACTTTATAAAAAAATAAAAATACTTTGATGTCCTTGAAAAAAAAAATGATTTCAAATAAAATTAGTTCTGAACCATTTCAAAGAAAAATTGTTTTCTTCCATTTATTATTCAGTTCAAGCCCTATTAAAATCTATTCAATAGGTTCGAAGATTATTGACTTCAAAGAGGCAAACAGACAAAAATTCAAAAAAATGTTCCAAATATATTTTGTTACATTCCCAACATCACCTCGGGTCATTATTTTAAGGAAATTTTCAACGTGCAGGCACTAATCAGAGAGAGAAATGCGTTAAACCTACAATTTTGGAAAATGGTAGGTTAAATGTATAACAATTTCGTTATTTTTGTATTTAAATAAATTAAAGTCGTTTATATTTTTTAAAAACGAAGAGTATTAAATTAACTGAATTTATTGCATACAAAAAGGACTGCTTGCTCGTAATTAAGCATGCACCGCGTTTTTAGCGTGAACTTATAATCCTATTCACTTAACATTTTTTGTAAAACTCGTTCGGTTACTCTTCGTACAAAATTTTTGTCAATGGACAGCTAAATCGGATTCAAACATATCATCATTGCGATTGCAAATAATTTACGACCCACTCAGTGAGTCAAGTAATTACTTTCCTAAAAATTTACTTCAGGCAACAGAATAGTCCGCAAGGTTTGTTCATTTCAGATGGGCTATCACAGGTATGAGCACACACATATAGAAATCTAGGTCACAAAATGCGATAGAGCAAAGCGCACAGGCAAGCCCCCTTGGCATCATTAAAAACTACAAAATAACCAAAAATGCAATTTAGAAAATGGTAAAACCAAACAAACATCAGCAGCTCAGAGAAAATCTAGTCACATTCTCATTTGAAAAAAAACTTGAATGACTTGCATCCACACCCACATACACGCCCCCCCCCCCCTAGCTGCGCTGACCACAGTCAACAAAAATGGAATTCGCTGATACAAATGTGTTGCATAACTGCAGGCGCTCAGGCTTAACCGAAGGCAAATGTGTATTAGTATTGAGTTTAAATATTTACTGATGTCATTTGCAAAGGAATTTATAACTCGCTGCATCGCTGGCTTCCGCTTGTTGGGTAACTAACACACAGCGTGTTGTAATGGCGGTGTGAGGAGGGGCAGTGACAGCAGCGAAAGCGAGAACTCACCAAACGTGCAATGACGCGGTAATTTTTGTGTTTGTCATTATTGCTGCAGTTATTGTTGCCGGGCGGCCAGTAGTCGCCTGGCCATTTGCCGCTACATTTGCTGCCACAATGGCTAATGCTGATTATCTTGTTATGGGCAGCAAAGTGCTGGTCACTGCTATGTTGGCATTGTAATGCTGGGCGGGCCAGCATGGCGTAAATGTGTCACACACACACGCACAATACAAGCCAAATTCATAGCAAAACACTTATTTCCTAATTGCATTTATACAAAACCGGCGACAAAGTGCCAGCAATAAACAACTAACAACTGCAGTGGGACAACACGAACACCAGCAGCAGCAACAACTACAGCAGCAACAACAACAGCTATAACAACAGCAGTAACAGCAGCAACAGCGATAGCAACAACTTCGCCGTTGAGTAAGACATGAGATATTACATGAATTCAAATCGCATTTGTATACTCGGATGTTTTAGTGCGGCATGCTAAATATGCATGTGTGTGTGTGAGTGTGTTTGTGTGTGTTGGTGAATTTTTAGGATTGTGTGAGTTAGTCGTATTTGCATGTCACAGTAGCCCAGTTTTTCGTGCCCTATGGACACAACTTTCAATCCACAACGAAGAGTAAACTAATTTGATATGCAAATTGAATGGCAGTCAAATGCGCAGGCGGAGCGAGTGATAAGCTCACACATACAGCCACACACTTACACCCACACTTTAACGAATACAAATGCATGCCGCTGTGTACGAGTATGGAAACCCATTTAAATGTTTATGGGCTCAATTAATTATATACCGTTGCACGAGTATGTGTTCAGATAGACAAATGGAAGACTTGCTTTGCTTGCAACGCGATATGTATGACTTGCGTCTGCATCTCTAAAATTAACTGCAGTCATGTCATCTCCCACTCTGCATAAATTGCTAAGTACATCTGAAGCAATTGCCGAAATGGATGTCACCAGCAGGGATGCCTGCTGTCAACACAATCCGCAATCGTTAGCCACATGCCCAGTACTGTTGCAACGGAGAGCAAGTGAGCTAGAAAGAAATGTCAATAAATCGGTGGCCTCAAAATGATACGATAAGATTTCTGATGAAACTAAGCCTTAGTAGGCAAAAGATTAAAATTCAATTGCTGCCAACAAAGAAAACACTACGCTGACAATGAACACTAAGCGAATGTACAAATATGCCTACTGAGATGAGTTTCTTCTTGAGCGAAGAACTTCAAAGTACTCATAACTGAGTGCAACGCGAGTTCATATAAGGGGAGTTACTATAACAGCTCACGATGCAGAGAAAAGAAGGTGACGACAAAAGCACTTCCGTTACTTCGTACTAGGCCTCGTTTGAAGAATTGACGACACAAATGGTCCTTAAAAAGTTGATTTTTTGGAGTTTTGAGTGATTTTTACACAGAGTTAAACACAGAATTATAAATGTGAAGTGCCGAGCTTTGTATTTTAGCAGTTGCAGCGAAAGTAAATCGCCCAAGTGCAGTTATCACCTTCCTTTTCTTCTCGCTATCCTGTGGTATGAACATCTGTGACCTGTACGCTGCCGGCGTTGTCGTAATATTGTTTTCTATCATTCTTGGTAACAACTCATTTAACTTTTTTTATTAGAATTAGCATAAGTATTGTCAAATTGAAACATTTTGTTTACATTCCGGTTGCGTTCGTTGTCATGGGAACTGATTTTTCAAACTTTCTGATAAAAGTAGTACGCAAAAATGAAAAACAAAATACTTGTACATGTAGACATGATACATTAAAGAAGGTAATTCCATTATCTCTGTTTGAACGCCATATTAACTACTAGGAAAATAGAAAAAAGTAGCCATTTCTTTTATCAGTGACTAAATACACAGTACTAGATCGCTGCTCGCATGAGGTGTAAAAGAGGTTGACTTGCCCAAAGTACATACATATGTCTGCTTAGCTCATTTTACCCGCACGAGTAAGCCGAAGTGCCGTGTCAAAATGCCCATGATGTTTTTAAGGGATAAACGGTGTGTTGTAAGCAGAATAACTGCTTGAAGTAATCAGAATTTGGATTACTAATCGCTAATTACTTTCGGAAGGTGGACTTATGTATAAACCAAAATCTGAGTTTTTAAATTTTTTTGGAACAGATAATAAAATGTTTGTTAAAATTAATTGGAATCTATTAATCGCGGATCATAATTATTTGCAAAGTTTATTATTCAACACAAACCTTAATTTAGATGAAGGAATTCTAAAACAGGACCCTTTTCAGATCAGGTGCTTCAATTATAGGATAACTAAATTGGAAATGTCAGGAAATATTTTTTTTTCGATTACAACATAATAGATCGAATGAGAGGAAGCGAGTTCAGTTTTTATTATCATTATTTCGAAGAATATGTGTAATTTAAATATTGCACACAAAACACATTTCATTGGAAAAAGGGGTTAATTTTAAATACATAAATAAAATTGTGACTAATAAAATGTTTGCAATAATCTTAGAACAAAAAAAAACTCAGAAAAGTCAGCAAAAAATTCTTTATTTCCCGCTTTGGGATATAAAGAAATATTTATGAAAAATATTTTAACTAATTTTGAAAACAAAGCATTTCATTGATATATTTTCGAAATCTATGAAACCCCACATTTTGTAAATAATGTCCAATATATGTTTATATATGACCCTCTGCAACAAATATCCGATGGGTCAACGCTTTGCCAAATGTTTATTAATGTGGAAATGTCAATAATCTGCTTCTTATTTACAAAAATAAAAAATAAAATCGAAATGGAACTTGTATCTTGCATGTATTTTTTGTAAATTTGTAACATCACCTTATATGAATTCGACCAGGGGTGTAGTGCTATCAGTTGGAAAAAAAATAATGACTCTACATAATTGGGAATTAAAAACTGACGTTATTAGAAAGGTAATGTTATCCCATTAGCGTTTGAAAATGATTGTGGGCTTGTAACCGCCGCGGCTGATTCGTAAGTAGAGGTTAAGTTTTTGAAAATATTTTCAAACATTAAGAGCTGTGTCACAGCAATGGATTGCACAAAGTTAACTTCCAAGACATCCAAAGTTTTCAATTTCTTCACGTAAATCTCATAAAATAATCTAAGGCGCTCCATGTCGGTCGTCAATCGACTGGCCCTTTTCCTGAAATACAGCGTTATTTTTTTCTTTGAATAATTCTATTGTTTGACAAGCTGTATGGGGTATGGCGCCGTCTAAATTCCATTAAATTGGAGTGCGATATGATCGCCAAACATGGCTCTTTAAGCGCCCGCCCTCTTACCGTTGGCAGTAACTTTCTCGCTTTTCAAAATTTTAAGGAAGTTAGGACCAACGTTTCCACCGCCTCATAAGGCATCCCAAACATTGAGTTTTTATAGACACACTCGAAATTTTGCACTTTTGCTTATAGGTGTGCGGAATATTGCGATAAAGCCGTGAATTGACTTTCAGTTGATTTCCCATTGACCGAACATTCCACGCTTCAATTCTGGTGTAGTCTCGTCGTGATGTAATGACAAACCAAACTGCGGGCAATTAATAACACACTTATCGCGTCCAACTTTAAATACACCCTTTAGATAGGAATATTTTCATTAGTAAGCCATATGTTATAGAATAAACAGTGTCATTTAATTTTTGTATTTATCGGAAAGTTAAAATTAAATAATTCATTTTATATACATATACTTGAAAATTTTTTAACATTTATTTAATCCAGATAATTAATGGAATGAATTCAATTGCTGTTGTTAAGGGGCATTCTACTATTGCGATTTCAAAATCTTGATTTTTTTTCTTTCAACCATTTCAAGCATATCGCGAAATTATCATTCATTTTCATATACCTGGAATCCGTAATGTAAGTTACTACATTCAAGTTATATATCGTAATTTATCTTCAAATACGATTATCCGAAAGTAATGCTTTTTGTAGCTGCCGAGTAAAACTTTTCTTGAAAGTTTTGGTGCGATTTCAATAATTTCCCTTTTAAATTATTCAGTAAATATACCGCTATGTTTTCCCGAGTACGATTTGCAAAATTTTATTTTTTTCAATTTTTACAGTCCCTAATATGTGTCAAAAATGACGTAAAATGTAAAAAATTTGGCAAAACTTTGCATAAACTATACAATTTGCAAAATAAAAGACTTCTCTCTTAAGTGGGACCCAAATTTCCGAAATCTATTCAGTAGATCCTTTGCAATTAATTACGGTAACACCCGCCCAATTTCGGACTTCAAGAGTAGAGAACTACTTTAATGCAGTTCAGAAATTCTTCCTCCCTACACGAATATTAATAAAAACAAACATGTATTCGGAAATCAAATAAATTTATGCCACTATAAATTAAATAGATGGAATCAGTTGAATTGTGTCACGAAACTCTTTATTCTTCTTTCTTATTTTGCCCCTCCCATTATTAAAATATGTCTTGCATGTTCATTTCCACCTCGATTCCTATTCGTCAGACCGACTTCAAATAATTAAGGGCAATTATAGAACTAATTCCACCAATATTACAACCCTTTTCCTTTTTAGAATTATTACTATGAGTAACAACTAAAAAAAATAATAATATTTAAAAACTTGTAGAAATTCCGAGAATTACTACCTAAAGGTTCAATTATAGTTGCCATACCATAGCGCCATACCCATAACCAAAATTCAATTGATAGGTATGGTTATGGTTATGACCATGGCGTTATGGTAAGGCACCACTAATTGGAAACAGTGTTGCCCATAAAGTTGGTTCGATCAGCTGTTTTATATGGTTATGGTTATGGCACCTATAATTTGAGCTTAAGGCCCACTTGCGAGAAAGCAAGTTATCCATCAACTCATAAATATTTAACCTACCAATTATTCAGGGATAAATTTTTAAGTTCGTAACATTCTGTCATAAATAAAGGAAAAATAAATTTTTCAAACAATTTTTTGTAATATAAACGAAAAAATTTTAAATGAATCGGTTTTTTCGGCAATAATGAAAGACAATAATGACAGAGTTTTGGCAAAGCAAAGTGATCACTTCCACGAGATTAGAGACCAAGCATAACCAGCACTTCGTTGTTGTACTAGAACCTCCAATAATTATTTTGATTTTAAATTTCAATAAATTAATAAAATTCAAGAAAATGTTAAGAAGGACATATACTTAGCCCGGGTAACTGGATTTTTTGATGCAAGATGCATGTCTGGGTTACGAAATTTAAAATATAACTCTGAGTTACTTTATTTATAATTTTAACTCTGGATTTTTCGCAAGTGGACCTAAATATGTTTTTTGGAAAATTATTTGAGCAGCTCTCTCAGTCAATCGCTGCTCGCTTATTCAAAAAAGGTAAGCTACTTTGGGTTACGATTATATACCCTGATAAATACCTTTGATTTGACTAAATAAAATAAAATTGAAATTTACTCTTAGTACACACTAACAGTGGGCAACTTTGATGCCTTAGAAAAAGTAAGAAAGCTATTATTTCGAAAATCGGTAGTTTATATAGAGTTTATATCAATCGAATCACATAAAATGATTGGAAAGAACCCAGAAGATCTTTCTTCGTTTTGCTCTGCGCTCTCTTTTCTCTTCTGACCCGATTCCATCTTACGATTCACGTTGTCGATTAGCAAGTCTCGTTTATTTTTTATCTTTTTTCCGGCAAGGTTGACTGCCTTATAAACATTAATCGTGCAGAAATTTTCATAATTATGAAGTTTTTGTTGTTGGTGTTAACATAGCGGTCTACAGTGCTAATGCTCCAAAAAATAGAATTCTTTCTGAGCTTAACTTTTTCTCATTTTTTGAAGTGAAACTTCAAAGCGACAGGAAAAGGGAGGGAATGGCGCGCGTGGTGGGGCAGTCGGACGGAAAGAGACATGGGAGAGAAACGAAAATGCGACAGATTCGGAGTAGGAACAAACGAGAGAGGGGTAGCATGCGTGGAGGGGCGGACAGAGTGTGGCAATAATTGTTCTCTACATCATTCCGAACCAGAAAATTGTCGATATAATAAAATTCATACATAGAGCATTATTGGCATATTTTCCCTCTGGTGCAGCAGAATTAGCAGAAGATTTGCACGCTATACCAATGATTTTAAGCGATGATTTTAATGTAAATTTTACCTTGGAAGAAGCTCAACCACTTGTACAATTTTTAGACAGTAAATTTAATTTAAAAATGAATAATAATCCCAAAGACTCAACAACCAGATCAGGCACGACAATAGATGCAATTTTCTCAAGATACTTAAATAATTTACAATCATGAGTTTTCATTTCATATTTTCCATAGCACAAACCAATTGTATCTTTTCTTGAACATGAAAGTATGGAAGCGAATGAATGGATTTTTTATAAATGGAGGCGAAAACATCAACAATCTTTTTTCATTAACCTAACACCCTTAAAAACTCCAGAATATTGAATAGTGGCTGCTGTTATTGGGGGAATATTTCTATCTCATAAAACTTGCTAGCTAGGGTGAGCATTTTCATTTCAAGTCCCCATCGAGATCCATGGAGTTTCACTACTATCGCCTGGCTTTCTAGGCTGTACAATTTTTTTTTTTAGATTTAGATTTATCTCTTACTAAATCGGTACTTACATTACAATTTAAAAAATATATTAAATAAATAAACCATGGCGTTTCAGTAACGAATTTTCGACGTACCGGATATCGAACTCGCCTCAAATCTTATACATAGCAAACCAGCGGGGAGTCTTACCCTTTATTTCAGTTGTGTGTTTAAAGTTGCAAGATTGTTTACTAAAATTTGGCTCTGATAATTAAAGTGGGTCCAAAAAGTTTACGTTTAGGAATTTTAAAGTAAAATCCTTATGAAAAGTGACCGTGAATAAAAGTGATTTTGCTTTTTCCAAAATATATCGATGTAATCCTTATGCTTTTGGTAAAGCAATTTTATAAGAATAGTTCTCTTTTTGAGTAAAAAAAAGAAAAATTCATCTATATCAAGAATTATTTCATTTAGTTGGTATTAGAAGTTTTTGGAAAAAAGTCAACAACAATCAGAGTGGTAGAAATTGTAGCTGCTATTACTGAGAACAAGACATCTCCTCATCAGATTTATTTTCAAACTCTGCCCGGGTTGGAATTCACCACCTGCGACTTGACGGGCAAGTATGCACCAACTAAACCGAAGCGGGCATGTGAACTGCTCCTAATTTTCCGCCTTCTCCCAGCTTAAGGTAGTCAATGTAATAACATATTCCTTGTTAGGTTCGTTTAGTTCTTGAAAAATAATCATTATTTGCGCTTCATGGGTAACTTTCGACGGTTCCAAAGAAAATAAATTGACTAGGAATAAAAATGATTTCTGAAAACGGCGCTTGAAACTATGACCGATTCAGTCCTTATGGAACTAGACGTTTTTCTCAGAGATTTTCTCAAATAAGTTCCCCTAAGGGCCAATTCTGCACCGGAAAAGAAGTTTCTGATATTCTTTTTTTCATTGCATGTACCCGAAATGGGGAAAGAAAACGAACCAAAAGCACTTCAGAAGGGTAAGCTTTTTAAAAGATTTATTTGCGGATATTTAAAAGTCATATCACACATAAATGTATGCATATACATATGTATGTAATTATTACACATAGTGCCATAAAATAGCAAACATTTTTCAATTTATTTGTTTTTCGTAACAACCCCAAGCAATTGGAAACCACTAAGTGCATTATTTGTGTCTGGAGCTATTTAAAGTTTAGATATGTAGCTCAAAAAATGTGGGCAACAGCTATAGAGATTTCTATGCAAGCAAATTTGTAGCAAATTCTCCTGCAATGCTCCCCGCAAATAATCGGTGTGGAGCCCACGGGCATCAGCAACTATAATATGCCCATTTTCTAAGCACTTAAGCGATTTTCAAAACAAATGTTTTATGCATGTAAACACAATTGGGAATACAAATAAACAGACACATTGAAACCCCGCTTCCCCACACAGCGATAGCGATAGGATTTGTTGAGAGCCTCGACCGTATCAGAGTCTATGGCATTTGAGAAGTTGAACAGCTGCGTTCCACACATGCTTCTATATTGAAGGGAGGTAAAAATTCTCGTGCTGTTAGAATCATGTAGTTACATAACACAAGTACCTACATATCCGGCCAGCAAATGCCGAATGTAAATATTCAGCACTGAATCAGCGAGAGGACCTGCTGCCAAGCCATGTAAAAGTACTCGAACGATTCACTACTTGATATTATCGGTGGGATGATGATGTCGCCTGGCATCTGTCGCCAAATTTGACATTTTCTAGCAGCGCTAGCAACGCTTTAGCAATTCTACGCTTTTTTTATATTTTTCGATTTTATCGCCATTTCCGCTAAATCTACGAGCATTTTTTTTTATTATTCTTATTTGTGTTAGCTTTATTTCCTTTCTGCGCTCAACTTCATTTTATTTCTTCCGCTTTGTGGACGAGCAGCGAGAAGTCAGCGACGTGCGACGCTTGATTTGCACTACGAATCACAGCCACCAAATCGAGAGTCAACATTTTCAAAGCTGCCACATATCCGATCAAAGTGCCACATAATCCAACAATTCAACTGCTGCCAGTGGCGCCACTACTACTACAACCACCAATTCTACCAACAAAGTCCTGTGTTCGTGAGCTTTGATTGGAAATGGCCAAAAAGCCAAAAAATTCAATTGGATGTCCTTCGCCGAAAGAAAAAAAAAATGGAAATAAAAACTGCCGAAATGAAATCAAATTGAAAATCAATGCAAATGTGCCAAATGTCACGCGTCCAAATTACGACACTCGCATACATGCAGCGTCATATACTCGTATGTAGCGATGTTCAGGGCGTCGCACAAACGACAAACGAGCTGTCAGCACGCTGCCAGTTATTGACTAGCAGGTCGTCAACAACAGCATTAGCAACAGTAACGACATCAAAATTGTGTATCGGACGATTTAGCCAATAAGACACTCAATAAAAAGGGGGCTTGGGGCGCCATATTGGTTTTATGATGACAACAACCATTTGGCCTCATCTGCATTCTATGTACTTATACTCGTATAGTGGTACTTAGTTTTGTTTTTTTGTATTTCGCTTGAATACTTTATGCTTAACATCTTTAGCATCCCTTTCACCTACCGGCCATCACTGCTTGCGTACCCGAAATCAATGCAGCTGAGTTCATTTCATTTGAAACCATCACTGTAATTCAAACGTAACACGCTACCCCGCCTTCCACCCTGTCTCCGCTCATCCTCACATCTGACCATCTGACAGTTCAGCAATTTACAAACACGAAAAGCTGGTGCGCTTGATTGGGTTTTTTTTAGTTCCGGGTACCGCTCATATATACGTGCCAGTGTTGCCAGAACTTTTTTGAAAAATAGCCTTTTTTTAAATAACCAAAAAAAAAGGCTGAAAAATCAAATCAAAAATCGGATAAATCAAAATTTGTTTAAGACTAAACATACAAATCAAGAATTCAAACAGTTTATTCCTTATTACGATTTCATTACAAATTTTATACGGGTTTCGCATATTTGTATTGGCTTTATAAGCTTCAAAAATAACTTAGTTTTAAGAAACGAAGTAATTTGTTCATACGTAAAATTAATGCATACATTTATATATCACATAGTATATCTCCATAAAGAAAATTGAGTTTATAAATAGAAGCGTTTATCAGTTGAACGAAATCTTTTTCAATTGGGAAAACATCCCAACACTTTTCTACCTTCATCAAGTCAAATCTAATACTTTGAATTGCATTTAATATTTTTACACTGCTTCTATTTCTTTGTTTTGTTTTTATTATTATTATTATTATTAAAAAATTTAAAACTAAACTACAAAGGGTAACAAAAGGACTTTCGCCAAGCGCGTATTTATACTAACGAACCTTCGCCCAAAACTATTGAGTTTCAGATTTTTCCATACAATACATAAGTGTAATTTTTTCAATTGGATTTCGATGGCATTTACTTCAGTTCGGTTTAAAGCATAAAAAAAGCTACAATAAAAAAAGCTACATAATTTTTAGAAAAAGGTACCAAAAGGCTAGTGGCTGAATTAGAATTTCCCGGCTAAAACAAAATAAAAATCAAGATCTAGCCAGAAAAAGGCTAAAATGGCAACACTGGTACATGCATTGATTTCTACAGAGGTGGCACGGTAATTAGCACAGTTTTAATTTTAAGAAGAATGTCGGACCAGTAATCAGTTTCGCAAAATTCAATTAAAAAAGGTTGGATAAAAAACGATATGCTTTTCTTCATGTTTGGCATGCGAAGCCCTCCATTTTCTTCAGACTTTAGCATCACCGAAGGTTATTTTCTAATAATGGCATTAAGATAGTCCTAGTTGCAACATTTACTCCATACCCTTTTGGCTGGTCAGTGCGAATCGGGCGATTCCTCAAGGTGTCAGCCATGAACATTCCGCGAGACATGGCTTGAGTTTAGATGTATAAATTGTTAGTTTATCCTAAGAAATGCTGAAGAGTTTGTACAGAATATAGGCAAATTCTGGCGTTCAGATGCTTCATCAGGTAATTTAATTTAATTTACAAATACATATTTTACAATAAATTGCTCTAACTAGAGACTATGATTGGAACTTAATATGCTTAAAACAATACCAAAATTTCCTATATTATTTTCACAGAAACATTGAGGATGGTTTGGGACATCGAGTACGAGAACAGTAGACGAGTAGTTTGGGACTGGTTCACCATTTCATTCACTACTACTATTACTATCACTAACTACTTGTACTAATTTCTCCTACCACAACTAACTACTACCACTACTAACTACTACTACTATCACTACGAATAGTACTGCTACTACTAATTACTACTGCTATTTTTACTAATGCTCCTCCTAATTATTAATACTATTTTTACTAATGCTACTTTTAATTCCTAATACCACTGCTGCTACTGGCAATTGCTACTATTTTTACTAATTTCTGCTACTATTTTTACTAATGCTACTCATAGTTGCGTCTATTATTTTTACTAATTTCTCCTACTACTTTTACTAATGCTACTCATAGTTACTTCTACTGCTTTTACTCATTTCTACTACTATTTTTACTAATATCTTCTACTAATTACTATTTTTACTAATTTGTATTTCTATTTTTATTAAATACGACTCCTATTTTTTTAACTTCTACTACTCTTTTACTAATGCTACTACTAACTACTACTACTTCTATGGACGTTACCTGAAAAGGAAGTGGTTTTTGGATGCATGATAACTTTTTGTTAGAACAAGAATCGAGTTTTTTGAAAAGTGCAGTTTTTCTTATTTAAAACATACTATAGATATCGCTAATCACAATCTTTCTTATTTCTTATATAAAGAAACATTTCAGCCAGATATCTTTAAAGCTTAGGGACTGAATAGCTTGCGGGCAAGCGGCCAGGCAGGCCGAAATGGCTAAATCGAATCAGCTCGTAGTCCTAATTACTTAGGTATACTTGAGTATGTATATATCCCTTGTTCTTCTTATACTTTCAAGCATCGGAGCAAAGTTATAAAACCACTTCATCTTCATGAAAGGTATAGAAATTAAATCAATTGTTCCCCTGCTACTACCTCTTCAATGTAGTTTGACAGTATAATATTAATTTTTGAGCTCATTGCCAGTATAAAGAAAAGTATATTGGAAAAAATACAACAAAAGTCAGGAGGGGGAGAAATTTTAGCTATTTCGGAGATCACCACATCTCCTCATCAGATTTCTTTTTTATGTTACTTGCCCCGGCCAGGGTTTGAGCCCAGGGCACACTGAACGAAGCGAGCACATGCTACTCACCCGGCTAAGGCGATAAATTCAAACACATGCCATAAACTAAATTAACGATGTCTTAATCCAATTCATAACAGCAAAAAATCAATTGAATAATAAAATTTAATTTTTTATTCCCCCACCATAGCCTTGACCCTCATTTGTACGTTGCATCACAAAAGCTTTGCAGCACACAAAAAATATTGGCGAGGGTGTATTAATTAACGTCCCAGCGGTGTAAGTAATATTTATGTGCACCTGTACTACTCGAACACCTGTCACCAACAGCTGCACCAGCAGTGAATTGCTAAATGGTAAAGAAATTCAAATACGAGTAAAATGAACAAAACAAGCTGAAAACTAAATTTGCCAAAATATAACGTGATATTTAAATATAATGGAACGTACATGTTGCTAACGTTACAATTTTCCGCCTTCCTATGCCCAATTTATTTACATCGCTATGCGACCATTTTCACTCGCTCGTTTTTGTAATTCATTTTACATTCCTCGTTGTCGATAACATAAACCTCCGCTTTGTTGCTGGCTCGCTTGGTTTATGGTCCGCACAACGTTATTATTTCGCGCTTTCATTATTTACTGATTCCCGTTGCAGGTCGTTGATTTTGCCTGCAGGCTTGGCATCGCCGCGTCGTTTTTGAATTCGCTCGGCCGGTTTTCGACTATTAATGAGCCATTTTGTGCTATCTGCGTTAACAAAATTCAATTAGACTTTTTCAAATACTCGTAGCAATATTGAATATATTTACCTTTGAGTGAAAGGAAAACAAAATCAGGTCATTATGGCAAGTAATTGTATTCCATGTTTGCAATTACCTGAATTTAATTATAATTACAAATCATTCCCCTTTTCTAAATACATACCACGAATCGCGCTAAGTAATAAAAGGTTGAACAGTATAGGAAATTGTTCTTTTAAATAATGCAAACGAAATATGATTTTCAAAATTTTTAGTCAGCAAAGAAATTTCGTACAAAATGTAATATCATTTCAGAAGTAGCCTTCATACGGTGCATGCAACTAGCGAAGTTAGGATAAAGCATTGGTGAAATAGAATCATCGGAATGTAAAAAATTTAATTCATATTTGAACGGAAAAAAGTGAATTTGCTGATTAGATAAAGGAGTTTTAAATTAAAACCCCACTCAGCTCTACAATCAGTGGTACAGAAGCTGCACATTATAGAGCACCGATACTTTAAGAAAGTATCGATATTATGAATCGCATGAGAAATCGATATGCGCTAAACAATAACGATATAAAAAAAATCTTTTATCACTGAAATTTATAAAATGTCAAATAATTACAAACCAGACTGTAGCAAATTGAATAGTGAACTACGAAAATATTAACTCCAATTTGATCGGAACGATATTTAGATTGGATTTAGTAATATGTAAACTATATAGAGAAACACTTTTTTCATATTATTATGAAAATACTTTCCATATTGTTGACTTTCGACTTTCAAGCAATAATATTGCATCACTATTATTGAACATAGAATTAATTCGAAATTTTGTTGAATAATGTTATAGACTCTTTTACCACACAACAATATCATAGCCTGCCAGGCGAACTAATATGACCTAAACCATAAAATAATGGCATTATTTAGTTTTGTTTAATTATTGAATTTAATAACTTTTTTTATGTAATAGCCGAGCCGAGAGAGTAGCGTGTGCGGGCTTCATTCTGTGTATACCGTGTTCTGGGCTGGGCAAATATCATCAAAAATTATACAAAAACATTTATTTCAGCCACCTTCTCACAAAACTCATTTGCCGTTCAGAGTAGGTATAAAACCGCTGGTCCCACAATTTGTGTCACAACATCAAGACGTACATATACCACAAATTGTAAGAGAGTTTCGGCCAAACATCGAGCTATATGCTGTAAGCGCCAAACTCGGTCACGACTATCGATTGTTAGCGAAGTATACTCACCATATGTTGAATATATTTTAATTGTCTACTGGGGATATAACAAGTGCTCTATTGTTTTTAAATCTAAAGCATAGTTACTCTGTTTCCATCTTCACATGAAATGAACTTTCTATGTGAAATAGTTTGCCGTGAAATAAGCATGAAACTCCACAATATTTCCACGACAAAGTTGTACTCCATTCTCGCCATAAAATGCCTTACAACATCTTGGCAACATGAGGCCAGCAACATTTCTCCACAGCTTTTAAAATACATTTGGCATTTGAGATTTCGTGAAAAGTGGCCGTTCGCCACTTCATTTAAAGAATTTTTCTGATATTATTTGTTATCCATTTAGATTGCTAGCAACATTTCACGACAATCCAAACGCATATTTTTGGTGAAATTACATTAGCCTTAAAGATTCAAATTGCTATTTTTTCCTTAAATTAGGCTCAATAAGTGCCTAGGCATGCAATATACGAGCTCTTAAACCATTAAGTTGCTCAAAATTTACAAGCAACGAGCAATCTACAGCCTCTATCCGTGGCTCTTTAGAAGCTACGGGTATTATAAAAAAAAGGAGCTGCGTCCCCTTGTGGGTACGAGAAATGGCGATGGGTCAGAGCTCCTGGGCGATTCAACTTCAGACAGATGTCTTCCAACTATGACTGACTAAACCTCACAGCATTCACACACACACACACACAACACATGAAGAGTTGGACACACAAATCCACTGTGCGTGTGTGTGTATGTAATAAATGTCTAAGTAGTCCTTTTTACAGCTTGCAGCGCGTGTCTTACGGTATACGTGTCTCTGCACTTTCTTTATTGCTCTTCGCGAATGGTTTAAGTTGCACTTGGAAATGACAGTTTCTTTTTCTCGCCTTTTACTTTCCTTTTCCCCAACCAACGGTTTCTTGTCACTCGCTGTATGCACAAAGTTTCACTATATCAACGCTTTTCACTCACTAAGCTTCAATGTCTGATGTGCATTTGAATAATTTAATAGATGTTTATGAGCTGTAAAACGCTCAACGCATTTACACTTAACACATCGCCGCTTGCATTCGACTGACCTGGAAGTGGCAACGACCCAAAAACAGCACAACATAAACTAAACCAAACCAATGGTACTCGTACAGCAAAGTGTGCCAAGAATGAATGTTTAAACATTACAAAAAAAAAGTGTGAATTGGATTGAAAATTTCGCAGCGAGTGGAATTGTTGGGTGGAAGTCTATGTTTTTTATTCGCTAAGTCGCAATTCATAACGGCTTTTAAAAGCAACACAATACTTTTTGTGTATCCATTTACTGGCCAAAGGACTGGCCAGAGGAGAGCCAAAGGCGGCTCCCTCCATTCATTTTGAACCGCACATCTGAACTTCCGCTAGTCTCTTGTGGCACATTGATATCTAGCGATGGTGTCATTATCAACAACAAAGGCTACACCTAAAATATCCAGTCCAAAATATTTAATTTCCAGTCGAGCATCATACATCGGCGGAAATACCTATTCCCGCTTCACTTGAGTGAAAAGGCAATAAATTTCTTGCCATATCCTCTTCCGCTACTCAGGTCAATAACGAATTTGTCATCCCAGCGCCAGCATGCCAATGGAATGATTGGGCTTGTGAGAAGATAGAGAGTGAGTAACGTGAGAAATGAGACACTTTTGGTTTTTTTTTTGTTTTTTCTTTTTGCCTGTCAAATGAATAGTATAACATTTTCGTAAAATACACAGGCTGTCACAAAAACGTCCACTTTCTTTCGTGAATGTAGAAAACTAGTGAAGTTTAGAGTAGAAACTTCATCTAAAACTTTGCTGATTACATTCTTCCCAACTACTTTAAAGGTTGAAGTTAGATTAGACATGCAAGATGTCCTCAGCAATCGTTTTTAAAAAAAAAATTTTCTCAACTAAAATATTTCCACATTATAAATACTACATTCCCATCATAATTTGTACATAATTATTATAAGTGTCGTTGCCACATTGTTAGTAAAAAAAAATATATATGATGGTAATTCGGGGTGGGAGTATCTACTATTTTTATTGGCTCTTAATATTCTCAGATAATTCTAGTACCTTGATACACACTTACAAAAAGTAGTTTGCCTTCAAAAATCTTTACGGATAGGTAATGGATTTTTTGTAGTTTTAACTTTTGTAGCAATGTCATATTAGTAAAGCAAGTTTTCCCGAAATAAAATTGTGAAGGCAAAATTTAAACAGTTCAATCTATATAGTCCTTTTTTTGCATCGAATATTATTTTAAGAGTAGCAACCCTTTCCCACTGGAAATAATGCAAACGAAGCGGATAACGATTTTGTTTATTTCTCTTTTCTGTCGAAACGCAATTTCATCTTACCGTTTATTATGTTATCGTACAAACTGCCGGGGATAGAAAACCCCACATGTTATTATTGAGAAATCAATGCATTCTCAGAGAGTGTCAGTTTATTTCGAACGGTGGTCTCTGTATCATTTCTTCTTTGAAAATGATGAAAACGTCATTTCGATGAACGTTTAAATGATTTTTTTCTAGCCGTAAATTCAATATATGGACTTGGACGCTCTTTGGTGTCAGCCGGAGGACGCGACATGCCACAAACTCCATACCACAATAGGTATTTTGCGCGTGGTCTCACTGAAGTCAATTGGCCTCCTCGAAGCTGCGATTTGACGTCGTTGCACTTTTTTGGTGGGATGCCGTAAAGTGCCGAAGTTACGTAAGCGAATAAACTTCTATTCGGATTGGAAATTTCTACCTCGAAATCTTCAAAACTTGTGTTAGTGTTTATTTTCTTATCTTGTTCTCTCATAGCTCGACAAATAGTTCTGCATCATCCGCTGTTCGATTTTTCCTTTTATTACAAATTTTCTTTTTAATGATTTTAAAATGTGTTTTAAATGACATTATATAAAAGGTAGGGACCGAAACCATTCAAATTTAAAAAACCAAAAATCATCTTTATTTTATGATTTATATTTTTTCGATCAAAAGTAATCTCTACACTTGGATTGTTATTTTTTTGATCAAGCTTGGACGTTATATTGTGATTTTTATTTTTGCAATCAAAAATGAGTCCAGATTGCTATAGCATATAGCATGCAGATTTGATTAATTTGTTCGAGTTTTGTTTGGAACGAATTCTTGCGAATGATTTTTTGATACGAAAAAATTTCTATTGCTATTTTCGCTTTTGAAAAGTGACTGTTTCGCTGGGATTTCATTGAAATCTGATTGAAATCCAAGTCATCGAAATTACAGCATATTTGGGAAATGCTATTTGGCTTTGAAAGATTTCTCGAAATATCAGATTTCAGTGGGAATTGCATCCTTTAGATATGAATTGAGAATGACAAGTTGTCTGATTGCCAAACTGCAAATATACTGACGGAATAGCGTCAGCCGTCATATATAGTGAAGAGGAAGTTACAACCCAAAATTTCACTTTATTTACACTTTCATAACGGTTTTCCCAAAGGCGAATGTTAAAATGGAAGCAAATAACCAAAAACTTGAATTCAATAGAAAACACAAAAGAGAATGAGGAAGAATTATTTTCAAACACTTGAATAATGTAAATTAAGTGTTACTGAAAAGTCAAACACGCAATGGCAATACTATTGAAGTTTGCTGTAAGTTGTAAATTTCGATGGCGTATTGTTGAAAAACTTTGGAAACAAGATTGCCGATTGATTTTTTGGCCGCAATTTTCACTTTGGATAAAATCTGCTGACATTTACGAGTATCATTCTCGCTCAGTCTAAGTAGAGCAGAAGCACAGGCCATGCCTGAAAACTACTATAGGGCCAATTCCTTTCAAAGTAATACATGTTCAAAATAACCAGTTAAGATTTCCAGAAGATCGTTCAAAATACAAAAAAAAATTTCATATTCTACCAAAAATATTGCAAATGTATCGGAAACAGCTTTCCAATAAGATCACGCTCAAAACCTTTTGCATAAACGGAAAACCCATTTTCCAGAGTAGAGCTATGGATTGTTTTGCTACCTAAATACTCGTAGAAGCTCCATTTGTCATCTGTTAACTGCTTATATTGCATGCATCGAACAGAAAAGTATCTTAAGAATAAATTCGAATAATCTATTATCGTGACATTTTTATGGAACCCGTATCGAAATAATATAAACTCTAAATTTGACTTTATCATTAAAAAGTTAAGTGCATAATTTAAAGTACATGCAAAATGAAATAAATGTTTAGTTAAATTAAATTCAGCCATATATTTATTTGCAAAATTTATGTACATATTTTATGCAATAAATTAAATTGCGTGACTTAAAAAATATAAGTTTAGGGTGAGACCACCCCCAAACCAAATTGCACTGACCCCGACGTGATTTGAACACGCAACCTTCTGATCTGGAGTCAGACGCGCTACCGTTGCGCCACGGAGTCTTTCTGTATGAAGCGGCAAAAATAATACATAACACAAAGTAACAAGCAGAAAGCTTCGAGTCAAAACAATAATTATTTAATCAAGAAAACTTATAAATCACAATCGCTCATGCAAGTTTTTGTTAAGCACTAAACAACTTAATTTGTTGTTGTTTGTAGAGCAAAGGTTAGAATATTTAAACAATACGCTCTTGTACTATTGCTGTTAAGCCGATAACTAAAATACGTATGTATGTATGTGTGTATATGTGTATGTGTGTATGCATGCGAATATGCTCATGCTTGTACAATAACTAAATCGAATACCTTGTGGTGAAATGCCAAACAAGTGAACAAATATTCTGGTTCAAGAAGTGGTACTTAATGGAGATTGGCATACCAGTCCGAAAGTGATTGCGGCTCAACGGCATCCATTTTCGAAATGTATTTAGAAATTTTGAACCCAGAAAGCAATCCCAAATAAGCGTTGTGTCAAAATGGCAATTTTTTTTGTTCACTGTGGAGCTCAATATTTCAAAATAAATTACGGTTAAAGTCTGTATCCTCTTTGTTGTTATAAATTTGTAGTAATATTTCTCTCACAGCCCCAAAATTTTCGTCATCCTTTACATACTATCTGACCCTTACCGCTATAAAAACAGAAAGACGCAAGGAAGACAAGTAAGTGAAAGCAAATCGAAAGTATGGAAGTGAATTTAACAAACATTTTTCTATTTTTGATATTTTGTTTAAGCAAGTACTTTAATTATATTGTGAATTATATAATAATGTTGTTGTTGGCAGGGTTGAATACATTTTATAACAAGTTCAACCCGACATGAGGCACAATTTGAAGAAAACTGGCAAGGCTCATTCTTTGAAATAGTTGTTACAGAGTCAAGTTTTTTAAGTTCTAAAATAAGTTCTTTATTTTTCTATGTGTGGTCTACGTGTCTGGAGTCTGATCCTAACCAAATTTCATATTTTTACTTTTTGAGTTTACATAAACCTATAAACCAAATTTATTTAAAATTATTGAAATCGGAACACGTTTAATTTTTCAGTTGTCTAATTGCCACCAAATTTTAGATTTCTTCTTCATACAATAAATATACGGCCATAATGAGGTATAGCAAAATTGTAGCTCGCTAACTGTTTTCCCCCTTCGATACTACCGGCTCGCAACGCAGTGTTTAGTCCGAAAAGTAGCGTATACAACGCTGAAAACGCTGCGGATAGTGGTTCGATTCAGCTGGGAGGGATGTGCACGATTTTAAAGTAAATAAATGTCATTTATTGGCCAATTGAAAAAGATAGTTAAAATTATAATGGCGAAAAAACTAATAATAAAGTAAATTAATTTACTACAAATTAATATATTCACAGTAGTTAATTCAATTTGACAATTAATAAGTAATTTATTTTAAAAAAAATATTTTTGCCTGGAAGGATTTGAGCCCAGATTTCTCTGGCGTCCCGATGGTCTACTCTATCGACTACTTCAAAGGCAACGGCGGCGTGGGCGAAATCGTGGATTTGATATATCAATATGAATTTCGAACTGGCTTAACTGTAATAAATACCAGTTGCCAAAGTTGCAAATAAGAGTGAGGTAAAACCAGTTGAGTTGATTTAGTAAACCGGTAGCAGTCTTGTTATAACCAGTAAATTTCACTGCAGGGTAATGCAAAAGCTTTCTCATATGTTCACATATTTACCAAGCACATATACATACATATATCGTCTATTCATATCGTCTCTTTAATAAATTTCAATTTTGTGAAACAGCACAATTTAATCATTAATTGAAATACAACCAAAAATTTAAATGCTAAGAATACGCAAAGTGATTATTTTGCGAGTACATTGCTATGGAAAATATTCCGATTTGAGACTTACGCTTGATGATAATGAAATATAGTAAAATTTTGTTAGTATAAGAAGAAAAGGAGATATACCCACACACAAGTATACCAAAATGGTCAGGAAGACGTGTTCAGTCGATGTAGCTGTGTCCGTCTATCTGTTCGAACACAAACTAGCCCCTCAGTTGTAGAGATATCTGAATGAAATTTGGTAGGCAGATGTATTTTTATAATCGGAATCGACAAGATCGGACCATATAGTATAGTTAATATCAAAAATTAGTTTCAGCGCATTCCCTTTTTTAACGAGACATTTAATCACAGCGATGTGCAAAAATTTCTTTTTACATTGGGTTTTATCTTATAAAGTATAAAAAACTCCGGTCACGGTGTTTATGGTCGGCCTCTGCCAAAACGGCTCTACCTAATTTATGCTTAAGAGATGGTTGCCATCTGTTTTAAAAATCGAACTTAATTAAATTATACTGGAATTATATGAAATAGTAAAATATGGTTGGCAAATGGTTCGCCTCGGCAAGAAGGTTTATAGCTAACTTTATGAGGGTTGCTACCTGCTTGAAAAGTGGAATTTATTAAAGTTATGCACAAGTCATATGAAATAGTAAAATATGGATGTGAAACATTATTTTCGCCGCGAGAAAGTCTACAGGTATATTTTGAAGAGGGTTGCCAACTTTTTTTGAGTTCAAATTTAATTAAAGTATAAATAGGGATATAAAATATTAATAAATGAATGTCAAACTATTCTTCCTGCGAGGATAATTCGCATACCTTAATTTTTGAGATGGTTGCCAACTGTTATAAGGGTCAGAAGAGCAATTAATAAGTAAATATAATCAAAACAACGTCTGCCAGGTTTTTCTAGTTTTATAATAAGAACCACTAACAGTTGACAAATATTCTGCGATCTGATGAATAGAATTTTGTGATGAGCTTAATTGGCATCATTTTATAATATCAACAATCTTCTAAAACATATTTTGTCCTTTCCTACAGGTATTTGGAACAAATATTTAAAACGTACGTGCGGCGACAAATTAGTGGAAAATACCACCCAGTCTGTGTGGTGGTACTCACTACGAGTATTAAGCTTGGTGGACTCAGTATTATGTTCTAAGGCTATACGGCTGCTGATGAGATCGATGAAATGTTAATCTTCGAAAGTACATGGACTGTGAAAACAAATAAATCTATTCGAACAGCCCCTGCACGGCCAATTTTCCTATCCTTCACTCTTTTTTGAACAGGAACAGCACTCGAAAGTTTCTATGAACATCCTCCTTAAAACCTCCTGCTTTTGCCTTTCAATTTTTTCCATCGTAAAAATACCACACTTTAAAGACGAATGTAACATCAAAGGGAAGATTCACTCACCCCGCACTTTAAGTAAGGAAAATGCGAATGCGATGAAATGTAATGGAATGGAAGAATGTGGTATGTAACGAAGTGAAGTGAATTGGCTCCATGCTGCGCTTAATGGCGGTGATAAATCCTCAAATCTGTCACTCCGAATGCGTGGCTAACTCAAAGAGAGCGGCAAGAGGGCGCGAAGACAAATGCAACGGTAGCATGCGCAGCTAAAAGCAGATGTGGAAAAATAACTCCTGTATGGAACAGCAACAAGAGGGTGGCAAGTGTGGGGCAGGTGTGGCAGCCAGAGCAGAGTGGGCGAGAGAGTAGAATTGAAAGGAATGTGAAGACCATCTCAACAATGCACTTACGTGTTTGGCAACTGCTTGGTGTTTGATTGTGTGAGTATGTGACACATAACCTGACCTTTGAACTTACCAAATTAAAATACCATCCCAGCAAATGATTGCCACCGACCGCTTTAAACCCGACTGCGGTGTCGGTCGCATGGCAACAAAGGACTCAGTCCGTTTTCCCGCACATGCGACATTGGAAGAGAAAGAGTGATATGTTGCTATAAGCTACGTACAATTTACGAGTACATGGCAATCACTTAGTGTGCATTACAAGAAAAACTAACAATTTGTTGGGAAGCCAATTATTAGGCGGAAAATATTTAGCCACCGCTTTTTTTGTGTTCGCAAGCTAAGGCGTAGAAAAACAAATTTGGCTTAACTACAACAAAAATCACAACTTAGATATATAAAAAATCATCTTTGTCAGCTATAAACATTTTATTGGCAGACGTGAGCAGATTTCCCTATGACCTTTCCCCTCGACCTCACAAAGAGTAGAGCAGCAATCTAGCTGCATCTGATACCAGCCATTCAATTTCTTAATGTCCTCCAACTCAATTTTTTGCTCACGTTTTATATGGTTGATGTTTCCATGCTTAATATGGTTTTCCTATTCTGCACAGCTCATGTGATCTTTGTCGCTTGAGCATCGTTCTTCTGTCGCTTAGTTACTGTTATTTCTTTTGTTACTTGTTTCTCAATGACGCATTGTCGTTTTGACAATAGGACCTGACCCCCAAAAATACATGATACATTCTCTGTGGTGGGGAGCGATCGGGTGAGTGCCCGCCAATCGAGGTGTCATTCACATAAGGCCACAACTACATACTCACTCTTTATTGCAAATATCCTGTGTGACAATTAACTACTGTTAGTTGAACAATTACCGTTGAACGATTGATGTATGTCGGCGACATTTGAAGTGCCTGAACAAGCACTCGATGACACTAGTAGGTGTAAATGACCGAAATTTACAATTTCCTCACACACCCAAACATATCCGCACGCCCAAGGAATAGTTTGTCGGAGAAGGAAGTTTTCATTTACATATACAAGTACACCACAACTGGTGGGAAGATGGGAAGACGTAGAAGTGAGTAAGGGTGCATTGTAATATTAAGCTGTAGGAAAATAAATCTTTATACAAATCGATAAATAATCAGGTGTGAGCGAATAAAAGAAAAGTAAATTAAGAAGATAAAGATTAGTAGCAGACGGTGTTGCGATTTTCTTTCGCGCTCTGCGACGATAGTATAAGTAGTTGAGGTGGGGGTCACAAATGTGAAAAGTGGTCAGGAAAACCGGGTATCACGTTCGAATTCGAGGGATAATTAAATACCGTTACAACACATCCTTTCAAAACACAATAATAAATAAAAGCAGTTTATCAGACTTGAATGAATTGCATTTTTCAAATTTTATTTATTTATTTATTTATTCATCAATTAAGTACAACTCAAAGAGATTACTTATATTACATACATTAAATATTTGGTATACAATACGATGAGATACATTACTCACAATTCGAAAAGTGTATCACCATATTCAGTTTTGACTTAAACATTTCTCGTGAGTTAGAGAATATGTCCAAATTTTTACAAACTTAATTAGATTGCTTTATACAACTAAGACTAAAATTCGTCTTGTGATAAGGTAAATGTAACATATTGCGGAGTCTAAGGGTACGAGGAGGGCATTTAAAAAATATTAGCTCCAGTAACAACAGGCATTTGATATTATTCATTCCCTTATAAAAATTACTGAGAAAATTTTTCTTCGCATTTCTAATGTTGACAATACTAACAAAAGGCATCTACTGTTATATTTAGGCAAACTACAGGACCAACGAAGGGATTTGTTGGCAAATCTGGTGAAACATTTCTGAACTTTCTCAATTCTCAAAGAGGAACCCATATAGAATGGATCCCAGATGATGTTGCAGTACTCGAGCTTTGATCTTACAAAAGAAAAATACAAATTCTTTAGCGTAAAAAAGATCCTGGAATTTCTTTGAATACTATTATGCTATACTTTATAACTAGTTTATTCAAATTGTACTTTTAATCATTGATTCCTGTTATGTTTCTAATATTTATATATTTTGTGCAGTTTATATTTAATTATTGTTTATAATAAGGTACAACTAATTTCTAAACATTTAGAAACAATATTATATTTATTTTATTTACATACAATTGACTATATTTTTACTTTAGACTTTTTTATAAGAATTTTAAAATATTTTTGTGAATACAGAAATTGATGTAGATTGGAACAATTTTCCCTCATCTCTTGTCAACTTTGGTTTGGAGATTTCAAAAAATATTTTTAATGTAATAAAAAAAACACCCTAAGCAAAATACTTTTGTAAGTTACTGTGCGTGCATAAATGTATATGAATTTAAGGATTAACAATGAACCGATATTTTTAAATTTACAAGGTTGCAGGTATGTTGCAAGAAATTCTTAATCCAGCAATTAATTAACCATATTTTCAACTGTGTAGGTTATTTGCTCCTAGGAGCGCATTGGAATGCTCCATTCTTGGTATATTTCCCCGGTATAGTTCCCTGTAGGTTTTCTCCTCTGTCATGCTCAGGGTTGATAGTGTCCTCATTCCTATACCACAGAAGGACTCTGGGTTAATAAAGGGAGTTTACGCTCTCTCTTTCGAGAATTTATACGCGATTGCCTTTTCCCTCAATACTAAATAGTTCATCAACAGTTAAGAACTTAACTGGTGACATTTGAGGGCCTTGATAGTTGCTTTGCTGTTGGTTATCACGGTAATGTTCAAGTGCCGGTAATTTCGGATGGTATTGAAGAACTCGCATCTTTCCATGGCATAATATTTCTGCCTGAAAAATAATCAGCCTCTTAACTATGACTTCCGAGTATCTTAGCCGCAGACCATATACACCTGCCACGATACCCTCTTCAGTTAATAAACCATCCGTGTACCAGGTTATCATACTTATATGTTTCAGATATACTCACCCACTCCTTTTTGTTATTGAGTTCAGTTTTGAACCGTTTTACAAAACTGAACAATGATTGGATACTATTCTATGGTATTGCGAATACAGGGTATAGATCCCCATGACTCAGATACCTTTCTGCCCCGATATTGCTACTAGTCATTCTCCTGATGGTCCTTTCCGATTTACTCTGAATTTTAATGTGAAGAAGTGTTAGAGCCAACGGAACTTCTATGGATGCTCTCGGACAGGTTTTGTAGATTTTGGTTTTCCTGATATTTCATGGCGAAGATAATTTCTATATTGAAATTAGTAGCTAATTTCAAAAACTGTTGGATCAAAGAAGTACAATTGTATCGAAATTTTTAACACTGGGTCAAGGTCGGGACAAATTTCCTAAACAATTTGAAACTAACTTTCCTAAGAGCTAGAAACTTCGCTAAGTGTCGTGATGATCGATATATTTGGGAAATTCGCATTTACGATCCGATTTGGCTGATCCTAATTACATCAACTGATTGATATGGATGGGTGGAAAATCATCTACTGATATAAGATATTAATTAGTGTCATGTTATATCATGTGATATCTATAACCATATGATCTTTACATTTTAAATATATGTATGGTTTGTTGAGTAGTTGTACGTAAAATGTGATGGGGAAACAGTTTGTAAAACATTTTAAGCCTCTAACTGTGGAAAAGGGTATAAACCCCCAAGTAAGTGGTATACTCCAAGCATATTGTTGTCATAAAATTCTACTACAAGTTCTTGAATACACGATAGCTTAAAAGTCAACATGAATTCCACAAATAAGTGAAAACTGAGCACTTTTTAAGGGTTAAATTTGTACCATAAGATTTTACTAGGTTAGGGTGTGTGGAAAAAATATGTTTGGTTGTAATGTTATCGTTATGTAATTTTATCAGTGTTCTTTGAAAAGATACTACGATACTTCAAAATAAATAAGATTATATATTTGATAATTTTTGGCATTTTTTGGTATACAGTTTCCTTTAATTTCGCGGTAATACTGTCTGAAAATTTATGTGACTCATAGTTATATTAGTTTTTAATTTTATTACTTTGGACATAATGAAAAAATAATCGAAATTCCGCTGCTAAATTTTTCTTACCAAATTATTCTTCCGTTTACAGACATTGAGTTTGCAAACTCACAGCTGGTTGCATTAGCACCATTTAAAACAGACAATTTGGACATAGAAGCTTTCAAAGCAAATCAAAACTATAGGGTTTTTCAATAGGAACGCTACAAAAGTTTTTTTTTTAATAAAACAAAAACGGTTTGGGATATGAATTAAATTCTTTATTCCTGTGAAAGTGCATTCGATGCCATTATGTATGGAGCTGGATTTTTTTTTGCATGGGCACCACGGGCACGCTTGTAGAAGTCCAGACGCTGAACCCAATTTTCGACGGCTGCAATTTCACGTTCGATATTCGTACGAAGTTCATTAATCGTCGCTGGATTGTTGGCATAGACCATAGTCTAACGGCGTCAAATTGCACGGCCAATTGACTGGGCCATTTCGTGAGTTAACACGTTCACCAAACTTGGTTTTCAATAAATCGATTGTGGCATTCGCTATGTGGCTTGTGGTGCCATCCTGTTGGAATCACATATTGTCCAAGTCCATATCATTCAATTCGGGCCAAAAATATTCGGTTATCATTGAGCGGTAGCGATTCCCATTCACAGTAAGTGCCGGTCTTGATCATCACGGAAGAAGTACGGCCCAATGACGCCGCCGGCCCATAAACCGCACCAAACAGTAATTTTTTCGGGATGCAATGTTGATTCATGGAGTACGTGTGGATTGCTGCCTGTCCAATAACGCATATTTTGCTTATTGACGAAGCCATTCAGCCAGAAATGACGACAACTATAAATTGGACGTAGCGCTCTTAAAGTTGAGACCATTGACTCCGAATTTCGATAGTAAATTTTAATAATTTCGACTCGTTGTTGGATCGTATATCTTTCCATGATGAAATGGCAAACCTTACTGAAGAGAAGTGTCAAAAGAGCGGGAAAAAATATGGCGTCGTTTGCTGTCACTATCGGTCTACTTTTGCAAGACCCTATATAAATAAACCAAATTCGAAAATATCTAAGCGTAACAAAATATAATTGCAAGTAGCTTTCATCATGAAAAATTTTAATATTAAATAATAAAAAAGTAACCAACGTAATGTGTAAAAATCTACATCACTTCGAAACCAGTTCGAACCAGCGTGGTTAATTTCATATCCTTGTATTCAACGTTGAAACATCTGGCTGACTGTTGCCTCTATTCACGGCACGAGTATTTTGTAACCGGTAGAGCAATTTGTTCCATAGTTTTTGTTTACACCCCTGAGATGTTTATGTACACCAAGAAATAATCTCCATGCTTTATAAAGCAATCCAATATTCCTGTTACCCACGACCTACACAAAAGCTACTATTTTTTTTATATATTTTCCTTTTTCTCTGAACTGCTCTCTCGCTCGTGTTTATTCGTTTTTTGATTTATTTGACTCATCTTATGCATTCAAGCATCCTCATCTCACATTTTAAATTAGTAAAAAAACTTAACTGGAATTTTCTTATTTCTCTTGATGATTCACTGCTCCAAAAATTTTTGGAAAGTCTTAATATAACTCTCTTCGCCCTCAACATTCAGGGGAGCGGCCCTACTTTTTCCATTCTCCAATATTGCACGGCGCACGTGCGTTACTTCCAATGAAGTATGCGGCAACTTTACTACTTCGCGAAAAAACAAAGCTATCCCAACAGCTGCAAAAAAGCTCCGAAGCATTCGTCGAATACGAGAAAAACACAACATGCTCTCTGCTAGCAGCTTGTTTACTGTCCATGGTCATGGCTGCCAGCAGCTCAACAAAAATCGTATTATTACGAAACTTACTCTGCGTGTCGTTCACTCGGCTCTCCGCCTCCCGTCGGCTTCCAGACGCACGAAACTCTTTATCTACTTTGTGTGGCAGTACGACTGTAAAAGCACGCACAAATATTCTACCCGAGCAGATATTCTGCTCACCGCTTGTGGAGTGAGGAATCTCCTCAAACTCAGCACTCTGAATATTAAAAAAATGTGTCTCAAAAACCCGATTCATACATGAATCATGAGAATAATAATAACAATTATCATCATAAAAAATTTAAGTTATTGTATCACAAATTGAGGGGCCTACAGTTTATTGCCGACTCCGAACGGCAGATGGTTTTTGTGAGAAGCTTTGCTTGACAGAAATGCTCTCGGAGGCTTGCCATTGCCTGCTGTGGGGTGTCCGCTTTTAGAAAAAAATCCCGTTTCCATATTCATCCCCATTTTGTTTATGAGTTTAGGTTCAAATCTGTATATTAAATGAGCTCATGATGGCGTATTATGATCCTAAATGTTTGCTGGGTGCCAACGTTCTCTTGTACGTGAATTTTAAAAAATCCATTAAGTTTGTATGCACAGATTTAATACTTTTCTACACCCTGTATATATTTTATATAGCATATGTCTATTGACAACGAACCTAGAATCATGAGAAGCTGCAGAGAGAGCTTCAAAGTTCTCTACTATTGATAGTGTATTAAATTTGTGTTATACAAAATATTTTCACGTTTTTAGATTCATCCAACATAATTTAAAATGTGGCAACGCTGCCACTCCATGTTGCACTATCCATAAAAGCTTAGTTTTGTCTAACGCATTTTTTACATAGTATGCATTTAGGCTATTTCACTGTTACCTACCTTCTTCAAAATTAGCTTGCTATATTTTCATATATTGTACTTACCTATAAATTCTAGCAAATATCAGGTGCGCTTTGTAAAGCCAAAAGAAGTAAAACGTATTAAATTATATGTAGCTATTTATGTACTGAGATAATTTTCCAATACCAAGCGCAAGTTTTTTTTTTTTTTAAATAAACCATGGGCACTATTATGTGAGAAAAGAGAAAAAGTTAATCAATCATTATTATAGTAAGATACAAATTTTTGGAGTAATCTAAAACCATTACTCAAAGACTTATATTATAAAAATATTTTCATAATAGTTATCAGCTTCAAAGACTTTTATTTTGAGACTTATGTTATAAAAGTTTTAGTACAATTATCATCAATGAGATGAACTTTTTTAAGTTCTCTCATAATACTATGACTCAGAAAAAATTTGTAAGTCTTGAAAGAAGGAAGGGAATTTTTTAGGACAATTTCGGTACTGATTCGGGACCAGTACGGGATCACTTCTGGACTAGTTCGGTACTAAATTTGGTCTCGAAAAGGCTCCGTCATTCCAGACTGAAAAAAGGTTGCCTTACTCATAATTAATATGCAAAGACTTTTATAATATAAGTCTCAAAACAAAAATTATTGTTGACTTAAAAACTGTTCTCACTCAAAATAATTCCAAAAAGCCATTCATAATATAAGTTACAAATATACTAAATATCGATACCTTAAAAGACTTGTATAATTCTTATCAAAATTAGGATGAGTTTTTTAAAACTTAACTATCATATAATTAGTATTCTAGATCTCTTAAATAAACGGCACTTCCTGTATGCAAATTAATGTGTGTCCTTTATAGGCATCCAAAGTGCCTAACCGATCTTTAGGAAATTTTTACAGTGGGTTCACTTAGCTTTCCGGCCCAATATAGGATATATACAAATTTGGGAAAGTGGATCGTGCCACCCCCCAATGGAAAAGAAAATTTAAATTCATCTTAATTCCGCAACTATTCGGTGCAGATAAATATTATTTGGGTATACAAAAAATGGCGGATCCATGCAATCATTTAAGAGCCATAACTTCCCGGCTATTCGACGTAGATATATGATATGAATATTGTTGACCCAAAAAGCATTGCACTCAAATACTTCTTCAATATCAACAAAAAGTATATGGGATATTTTTGATTTTTCTAATTTACCGCTATATGAGGGGCTTAAATGCAGGGCATGTACTGAATTTAATAGAGCTTCATAATGTAGTATTGGGGACTTAACCACCTATTGGCTCTATGGTAGGGGGGCCACGCCTGTTTGTAAAATTTTTTAATCTCATATATTTTATATCACATTTTTTAATTGTTTTAAATTAAGGTTACATGAGAGTAGAAACGCAATGTGTGTACCAAATTTGGTAGAGTTTGATGAAGTGGTTTCCAATCTTTCACTCTCCAACACACCTCTGTGCATTTTAACAAATTACCTTTTACAGTTATTGAAATATCGATTTTTTTTTATTTACGGTAATTTACCGTTATACGAATGGTGGGCGTTGGTTTTTTGCGATTTTACTAAAATTCGAAAATTCGCTTACTGACTTAACAGAACAGAAAAATGTAATTAGGTTTGCCACCTTTCGAAATAAATTACAAAAAATAGGTATTTAAATTAAATATTTACATATACAATACAATAGTTTGGATATTAAACAAAAAGAGTTTGCAAAAGCTGTACAGCATTTTTTAAATTATGGTTGCCACGAATCTACAAAAAATGGCTGGTGTCTAGGATATCAAAACTAAATTTTTAAATAAAGTGCATTAGTGGCATTTCACAGAGAATCTATGAACAAATTTAAAATAGAAACAAAAAATTATAGAGTTGCCAGCTTTCCGATGCCAGCCGCGGGTATCAAACGAAAACTCTAATTTTATAAGACTTTAATAAATTTATTATTAAGTTATTTTAGATATTAAAGTATAGATGCTAAACGGTTCGTTTCGTGGAGAAAAGCAGGGCTGCCATTTGGTTTAAAAGTCACATTTAATTAATTTATATGAAATTATGTTACATAGGCAAAGGCATTAAATAAATATAGGCAGTTTTAGATACAAATCGATTTAAATTCATTACAAGAATTTATTAATTTCTTAAAATTTTGACGTCTATTAAGAAATATCTTATTGTCTTTATTTAATTTAATTTTTCTTTTAATACATTCCATAAAACACACACGGGTTCAAACTTTGTTCAAACTTAACAAATGATTTAAAAATATTTGATTCGAATCTTTAGAAAAATTATCGGCATGCAGTTTATAACCCATAGAATTTTAGTACAATAAAGTACAACTTTGAGGTGGCTATAAGTTAGAGTTGATTTTTAACAATTTTTTACTCCGGCTGGCGCGCGGGGTTTTCCATAAAAAAAGGCATTTGTTATATGGACAAATTTGAGGAAGAACTTTAGAAAAAAAAGTCCCCAAACTTAATGGTAATTTGTAGCCGCTTTAAAAAACTATTAGAATTGTACAGCCGATAAAACTGTGTACCCTAAAACTTATGAATTTTAAAATCTTGTATAAAGTTTGTTTAGTTTTTCCCCCGATTTGATACTTGAATTTGAATAAACAGTGTTTGTTGAAGAATGTATTAAAAAAATAAGTTAAACTAAATAAATAAAAATAAATGCTATCGTTATGCCGTGCACTGTTTGTATTATACTTGTACCGAAATATTTATGTACTTACCTTATTCTTCAGTGGTGCAAATCAAAAAGTTTTCTTATATATTTTAATGCTTCTTCTTTCACGTCGGTTTATTCTTTTATTATTGTTATATTAATATTGTATAATATTTCTTACTATATATTCATTCTGCCTCAGTTCAAATGGTCCGAATTACTTATTTCAAATATTTGTGACCTTTACTCAAATTATTTAACTTGTCTCAAATACTAAAATTACGAAAAAATCGTTTAAAAATTGAATGCAAATACATAAATTTGAATGAAATTATTTTGTGGAATATATGTATAAAAAACTTGTTATTTTTTGGTAGACATTAAATATGTTGAAATATTTAAAAATTGTAATATAATTTAATGAAGTTTCCTCTGAATATAAAGCGTGTAAGCTTTTAAATTTTTAAAATGCGTTCTATCAAAAGTCTGGCTAAAAATAAAAGTATCGAAAGTCATGGAACGTTCAAACACTTTTGTCCGGTGAAAGTACAATGCTAAAGTTATTATTATTATATTTTCTTTTTAATTTAAAAGCGTACTATTTACAAAAAAAAAAGAAGGGCACTAAATTAATTAAAAATAGAAAAAATGGCGGTTTGTGCGTTGGATCCGTAAACCACGACCACCACCGCACACTACAACTGTCTTCTCATCGCTTGACTTTATACTGAGCCAAATATTTATGAACTGCATACATACTACTACTACTTGGATTCGCAAAGAAACGCATTTCTTACTGTTCTCTAATTTCTTTATCATTTGTGACAATTCACGCAAAATACTCGTAGTACATTTTTTTTAGGAAACATAATTAGTTACAGTTACAGTTACAGTTACAGTTATAGGTATTGTGTGTGTGTGTGTGTGTGTGTATTTAGGATTTTAGATTTTTCAAGTGTCTTTCATTAGTGTGTATGTGTGTGTCATTTTCAGAGCTCAATAAGTGGTCTAGCTTCCAATGGATTTTACACATAAATTCATATTTAGTTGTTCGAGTCAATTTAATTTTTGTTTCTATATTGGGTCGCTTCTTTAACGTTGCCGTGTGTCTTTCTTTTCTCGGCTTTTCTTAGCTATTTGGGTAGGGCAAAACGTTTACAGTTTACATTTTCAAACTTCTCAACAACTATCAATATGGGATAGTACGCTTATACATAGTATGTATTTAGATTTGTTCTTATATTGGTATTTAGGTTTAGGTTATATGGATCCGGATTGCGGATATTTTGCGAAACAAAAAATTCGTAATTAACTTAGGGAAAGGAATTTTTCGCTATTGAAAAGAGCCTGGCATATTTCCCTCCCCGCCCCGTCTTTATCTGCTTAGTTCTTGCGGTTTCGCTGTTGTTTTTGTTGTTTGTGTTGCTTTTGTTGCGACTGATGTTGCTGCTCCTGCAGTTGTTGTTGTTGTTGTTGGTGGTGGTGATGATGATGGTGGCGGTGATTGTGTGACGTTGACTGGCAATGTCCGTACTTGCAGCTATCAGCGCTACGTAGGACTTCTGCATAAGACATATCCAGATGCTTTAAATGATTGAGTTCCATAGACAGAAAGCTTGGCCGATATTCGAGATTACTTAGATCCATTTCACGGGCACGCGATGTAGACGGAGTTGTAGGCGAATTTAGGTTACGATTGTAAATGACCACCGAGTTGCCATTCCATTCGTATCGGGCACCACCGCTGGTGCGTGCAGAGCGTGGCTGTTCGGTAGTGGTGTTCGCCAATGGCGACTGCACATAGGGACGCACATCACGTCGTTTTTTGCCACTCGCTACAAAGTAGCGTGGCGGTGATGGTAGTGTGGCTGGCGACTCAGAACGATCATTGTTAAAGTTGCGATTCTTGCGACGATTCTTCTTCTTTATACCTACGCCAACCGACAGATATTCGAGCGGTTCGCGTTTCAATGGTGTCAGAACGCGGCCATTTTCAACAATCGGCGACGTGCCGGCAACAACCAAAGTGGTGATGGAAGTGCCGGCAAGCATGGGCGGCTGATTCTCTTGATTCTTCTCGATTATGTGCTTCTTCGCAGTCTTGCGTTCCAACTTCGTTATACACTCGGACATGGCGAACGATTGCTCGGATACCGCTGATGAGATGACACTTAATGTTTCGTCGCCGAAATCGTTTGGCAGTTCTTCATTGGCCGGCGTCACTGGCGGTACCTTAGCGACGGTGCAAGCACTAGCTGCTACGGGCTCTGTATCATCGAGTAGAGGCAATTTCTCGCCTTCTTCCTTATTGGTAGCTGCCTTCTTCAAAACTGCAAAGATCTCTTTGAACAGTTCCTTGTACTCCGGCCGATTGCGGAAATGGGATTCAATGGGACTAGCATCATCGTAAATGCTGAACTTGCACACCTCGCCATCACCGATGGTGCACAGGAATGAACCAGGCCGATTTTCTGTTTGCGTGGCTTGGTTGCTAGTCTCATCGGCATAGCCAGAGGATGATGTCTCCGCCTCTGAGTACTCAGTGGGTGTTCGACCACGCATATCCTTCGTACAGTTACCAACTTTATTGATGCTTTCATTATTGGATGCTTGCGCATTTGAATCGTGGTCGTTTGCATTGGAATCGCAACCACCTGCAGTGTCAACGGTTCCATCGGCTGCAGCCTCATCCGGTGCAGAAGATACGGTATGCGACTTTTGTGACTGACTGAACTCGCCGGACGACTGGAACTCATCGGCCAATGACATTCCATCTCCGCCACTGCCGCTGCCGCCAATCGAGTTTATGGCGGCGCCACCTGACGAAATATTCTTACGTACGATGGCAGAACATTGCACCTCGAGTAAAGCTTCGTACTTCTCCACCAGTTCACGGTATGGGTTGGGGCTGCCAGGAATGTTCAGATCCAAAGTGTCGGATATGCGTGAAGAGACCTGAAAAACGGTTATGGACAATGGGGTTGTGATATAGTTAATAGGCGGTCATGGCATTACAGGTTGCTCTGACAAATGCAGATTATTATATTTGTTTTTTTTTTTTTATTTTTTCATAATTTTTCGGTTTGTAGGCTGTTGCAGGATAGTTCGCAATAGAAAGTTTGGGGAAGTGGATTGAAAGTTCTTATGAAAATATGTGGATAGTAGGAGTAAATTAAAATAAACAGTAGCATAGTTGCAAATCCAGATTCACAGTCTCAACAATAGCAACAACAACAACAATAACAACAAGAACAAAAGTTATAAATAGGGATAGATACTAGAAACAACGGATTAGGAATGGCATGCAAAAGTAACAATCAATAATAACGAAAAAAATTTGATTCACTCAAATGTACGCTAAGCTATTACGTCGAACTATCGAATGCGAAAAAGTGGTCGTTCTATTTTCGAAATTTTTTCCCTGGGTTTTAGAGTATACCCACTCGTTGATTGGAAACCGTATAGGTTCCCTGTTGTCGAAGCGAGTATATTTGCCCTTATGAATATTAGAATTCGATCTTTTTCCAACCTTGGTGTCATGCATAAAGTAAGCGCAAAATAACGAATAACAAAAACTCATTTTTTCACATTCCACATTTCGATCTAAGCGTTATATTTTCCAACTGTATCATTGCTAAAATTAAGAAGCATTCCCTTGGCTTAGTTAATAGTTTCTCCTTCACTTTTCAGCATTTAAATTGAAAAATAAAACTTAAAGTTTTTCTTGATTTAATTTTTTTTTTAATTTTAAATTATCACAAAACCGTTCTAATAGTTTAATTAAAAATTATGTTCACATTTATTATTTAGTATAACAAAGGATTGAATACTTGTTAAAGAAAGCGAACTTGAGAACACAAGACCAATACTGTCTGGAAAGATAGTTCTGAGAAAGGTTTGAAACAATTTTGGCGAGATAAATCGCAATAGAAAGTCTGATTTAGATATAAGTAATGTATATTAGGTTACCTCAAAAAAAAAAACAACAAAGATGTGTTGTTCCAGTGGGATTGTACAATTTATTTATCATAATACTCCGGAAAAATATTACGATTTTTATGAGCTGAACCGATGTGAAAATGCTTTAAAAAATGGAGGTATGTATAGAAAAAATATATTTTTTTAATATTTAAAAACAAAAACCACACGAGATGATAAAACTGTCTAAGCTTAAATTGTTTGTTCAACGCAATCATCATAATGATATTTGTGAAAACAAAAATTTGGAAGTGATTTCTACCCATATTGAGTTTAATTATATGTTGTACGAATTTTATTATAACGAAGTCAAATTCTATATTCCGCGTAAGCAATTGACGCACAATGTACGTGCATAGATACTTTTGTAGGGTGGCGTTTTACAAAAACAACATATGTACATACAAGCCCTGTTTTCTTATCCTAGTTTATGCTCTCCTTGTGAAAACCTCCGCAGCGTCCACGTTCTTTTTGATTATCTGGGACTTCCATTTCAATTAGAACATTTAACTGGTTGTGGACCATTTTAAATTAATGAGGAGGACGAAGGTAACTTTGGATTTGGTAGAATTTTAGCCATATTGTGGGATACACAAAGCATTCTTTATTACATAGAACTCAAAAGTAATCGGTTTTGTTCAAAAATAGTTTCGTGAGTAAGTCGGGGAGTTTCAGGTCGAATGAAACCTTTTAGTATATTTTATTTTAATGTTAAATTGATGATGTAGAATTCAACTGAAATTTCAACAAACGATTAAATCAATCTTCCAAAAAGAGCGTAAAAAATCGCAATGATTCTCTTGAACAAATTTTTAAATACTTTCAATGCAGACCTTTTAGTTTTACGCTGTTTCATGATATGAGATGATTTTTTTGCAAAAATATTTTTCAAAAAAAACAACCTATTATTATTTATAAAAATATCAATTTTTGGGGCTATTTTTAAATCGGTCCAGCTCACGTAATACTGAATACTTTTCAAAATTGTTTTGGTTAATCTCTTAAAATATAATACATTTTATAGCCCCAATGACAAACCCCCATTTTTTTTTTTGCAGCCTAATGTATATGTATATGTGAGAGTATGTGTTAGCCGTATATGTTTTATAACGAAATAGCTTACGTAACAACATACATGCAGAAGCCAATTTTTTAATTGATACAAATTCGGATACCAACGATATTTTTCAAAATGTCTATTTTATGAACTAAAAATAGTGAGAGTTGTAGCATGGTGAGAACTGAAACTTTTAACTCAACGTGCTCGTACAATAGAAAAAAAATTCCAAGGATATTGGCAAGATTTACATACAACTGCAATAATAGTTAGAAGTAAAAGTAGATGATTTGAAAACTTTCCAACAATTGGGAATCTAATGAAGACTGTACTGTAGACAAAAGCGGTCGTTAATATAAGGAGCTTTTTTTTAAGGAATAGTGCAATGAAATCTAAGGATTTTGTTAATATCTGAAAGCATATAGAGGCAGTTGGTGGTCGTGCGTTCTCGCCGTCTTGTAATATATTAGCAACAAAATTATTATAAATATATAAATTACTTTTCTCTTACAACTACATGTATGTGTGTGTGTATGTTTGTAGACAGAGGCGCACATAGAAAAATATTATGGAGGGGGTTATACGCTAATTTAATATAAAAAAAATCGAAAACAAAGTAAATGAATTCAAACAAAGAGTTACAATTTTAAAATTTGGAAGGGTTTGCGCCCCAAACATACAAACCCCCCTTTTGAGTACGCCAATGCTTGTAGTATATATGCAAAAAAAAAAACAGATTCAATGTTTAATACATCTTCTTACTTTTCGCTTTTCATTGATTTGATTTTCTTACAATTTACATACTCGTACAACTACAACTAAACTCGGCATTAAACTCTAAAGCGGACTCTTGGCACTGTTGAATTTTTTTCATGGTGGTCCCAGTCGTTTTTTTTCTCCAAATGATTTCTGGACAACCGCGCGCATATTTTTACAAATGGAATGTGATTTTTTGTAAGTACTTTTACAGGATTTCTTTTTTGATTTAAAATTTATATGAGTAAATAATAAACATTTTTAGTTAACACGAAAAGTTAGTAGACATTGGCAAATATTAACAGTAACATCACTTAGACTAACCGCTATGCGGTAATTACTAACAAAAGCTTAGCTTACTTATTTACTTAATTACAATTACAAATTGTATTTTACACATACATACGCATGGACGTTCGTATGTATGTATGTATTGTATGTCTTTTAGATTCGTACATACATATATAAATATTATGTATTCATAATAGGAAGTTCTGTAATTTGTTTTTACTCTCGGCGCGCATATTTTTTTGTATTTTGTTTCAAATTACATAGACCAGCATGTATATATGTACGTGTTTATGTATAGCAGGTATTTATTGTATGTACTCATTTAGTAATTTGCCCCGCATTTCAAAATGTCAATGCGAAGTCTTCATCATCTGGTAACGAACTAATCAGACGGCAAATGAACAAGGCGGGCCATTGCAGAAATTTCGCAATCCAACATAAAATATTGAATTTTCTCACAGTCTTCTGCCAATGCTTTAGAAATATTGTATCTAATCGGATTGACAATTGATCTTGCAGGTACATTGGGTTGGCATTTGAGCTGCAAATCGGACAAACCGTCGCTTTGTCAGCCTTGAATTAGAAATTAAAGAAAACAAAAAAAACCAAAATAGAAAACAACAAAAAATAGCCGGAAAAAGAAACACAAAAATTTGAAATTATTAACACAGTGTTGTTGTTGTTGTGATGTACAAGTGTGTTGAGGTGAAAGTAGAGTACATACGCACACATACATTTGCAAATAACAATTCATTTCGAAAATAGTTAGAGATTACATAATGCCGCTTGGTAGTAACTATGTATAAGTAAATAGAACAGTGAATGCGAAAAAGTAGCAGTACAAATAAGAATTTCCCAAACTCTCTAAAAATTAAATACAAATGTAAATAAGTTAACTTACACACATAACGTTAGAACAAATTGACAGATTGACAGATTGACAGATGACACTTATACAAGCAAACATTTCACAGGCAGAACACAAGAACGTCATTACCGACGATAAAAAAATAGGCAATGAGTAAATGCTACGTTCACACAGAATAAAAACCTACTACTAAAATTTGTCTAAGCTTTTGTAACTCTCGCTAATATCTCAAATGATTAATGATAAAATTATGGGACAACTCTGAAAAATATTTGGAGCTCTTTACTACCAAAATAATTCCAAAGAAAGAAGTGCATGGCTTTTAATTTTATGAAGTGTAAATTTGTTTTAAGCAGGTTGGAAATTAAGTTATTTGAACTTAGTAAACAACGGAGGCACTATTGACAAAAATGATTCTGGAAAGATATGTATATAGTATTCAAAAATTAAGTATGATGATTGTCACGTCAAAATTTGTATGACCCTAAAACCCTCTCGAAATAAGCTTTCAAACTAAAGTTTATCTCTCAAATGGAGACTGGCCCAGTCTGTTGGTCATTTATTTTAAATGCATTATATTATTAAACGAAAATATGCTATTCTTTATATTTTAGCACATAATATGTTCCTTTGGTTTAATTTTTGAAGCTTCTTTTCTTTGTTTAAATAATAAATATATCGTATGTCTTTGGAGCCCTATTCAGTACAGATATTGAGCCATATAAAAAGTGTCCGCAGTTTGTGATTAACTAGTGGAAAGAAAATCTTTATTGTAACTCAATTTTAACCTATCACATATTGTATATTATTCAAAATCTTTTACCACCCTTTCGGGTACCTTCATAATTCTGTTGGTTTAGGACTTAACCGGTTTAAGTATACGCGAAAAATTTGACAAGGTGAATTTCAGCTACAAAAACCGAATCAAATGGTAGTCAAACGGTGCGTGGACCAAGCTAAATGTTTTAAACTTCCCACCCAATTCACAATAGACGGCTGAATTTACCGTTTCGCCACCTTTTCATAATGGGCAATTTCCTTCCAATCCCATCAAACACTCAAAATAATCTTGTTCGTCGCCAATACAGGCGTTGGAGTTGGTTGTGAAGAGTCATCCGTATGGATGGCAATTAGAATTGTATTATTATAATTCCAATTAATTACAAATTATTTGTCGATTAATCGGTATTTCGATTATTTTTGTACACAATTTGTACAACTTTGATATGAAGAAAATGGGGTGAGGGCCAACAATGCTCAATGGTTCGATTAATTAAAAGAGGAAATTCGATACGATTAAATCGATTGTCATCCCTAGTCATTAGTTGTAATGATTCGCTTCACATGGTTCGAAACATCGAGCTTAGATGCTGGCCTAGTTTCACCAGTTGCGGCATTTCATCAACGTTTCATTGGCTGGTCAAACAGAGCGAGCTAAATAAAATATTCTTACCGTAAACTGCTAAAAAAATACTGAATGTTTTGGGAACTTTTTGTATGTATACATACAATTTTTTGTTTTTAAAATCTAGCGCGGATATTTTTCTTATGACCCAATATGTGTAAAAATTTGGTTGGTTTTCATGGGAAAAAATTTGCCTCCAAAATTTGGCATTTGAATGAAAACAGCCGAAATTTTGACATATTCCTATGTAACACTAATGAAAAATTATAAGATGCCAAAATGGTTTGGCGTCCAAAATTCGACCTAATGAGAACTAAGCATTACATCCTTTTTGAGTAATGTTTGAGGCAAAATACTGGCGAAGGGTGAATTTCGCCCAGTAGAGCGAAAACGGCCACAACGTCCGAGCAAAAATTTCGCTGGGTAAAACACAACTTCGGTGATAACGAAATTAGCTAAGAATAGCTGTTACTACTACTAATAAAATATTTTTCAATTTCGATTCAAAAACCTGAGAGTATTAAACTTATACTAGATCCCGACTGCAATGACATTGGAAATAAGTCTATCACAGGGAACAAATGTCGGGCGGCCTATGTCGTGAACTTTGGTCAGTGCGGTTTATTTCTCACATCGAATATATTCGCGATAGAAAAATCGCCGTTCGACGGTATTTTCCATTAATGAAAGAAAAGTAACACAGTATTTGAAAGGGCAGGATAATGTAACACTGACAACTAAAAACACTTGTGGTATATTATTGCTATAATAAAGGCTTATTCTAAAAAAATAACAACCTGTTATATCAAACTATGCAAATTATGAAAGAACTCTCTGAACAACACTAATTTGTTAACTTTTAAAAACCTCGAATAATATCATTAATTCATATTTTTGACTTAGCTTTAATTACAATAGCGGACTTTGTGTGCTTAAAAAAAAGCGTCTAACTATGAAAGTGTGAACGTAGTATAAGATTTCTAGCACCTCACTTCGTTTTTTGTTACTATCTATATGTATGAGTGTAAGTTTGTATGGAGGCATGCAAACGATGAGTAGTAGAAAATGAATAAGCCGTTGCTTATTTGAAACTGATTATCGTTTTATTCATATAAAAATGTAAAATGTTTTACGTTTAATGACATCAAAGTATGACTACAAACTAATAAATAAATATGTGTGAATGCATGTAAAAACATTTATACAAAAATATGTAAAAAAAAAAAAAATAATACCATTAGTAGCATCTCAAAGTTGTAAAATAGCACAATTTATAAAAATATAAGTAAACTGCTTGTCGATGTATGAAATAAAAAAGGCAATTTTTTTCTTTATATGAATGGCAAGAAAAAATTACACTAAAAGTAGGTAATAATACAAATAGAATAAATTAAAAGTGTTTGCTTTGGAAACACATAAAATTCTATCAACGAAGGTATTGGTGGGGTTAATTTAGATGGTCATTAAATATAGAAGTTGTGAAGATGTGAATTATGCAAATGATATGAGTATTTGGCAGAGGATGAGATAAATGATGATTCGGGGATATTGATATTGTAGGTACAGAGGCAGGTATACAACTCTAAATGTGCATGTGTGTGAATGTAATGATAGTTATATATGTCTGTATTGGCTTCAAGCTTAGAAAAAATGAACGATTGTGAGAAGAAGCCAACAGAACAACGAGGCGGCACAACTTTGAGCAGCGCTTGCGCATCCAAACTCCACATCAAATGCATCATCAATTCAAGTGTCATAAGCCGCGCATTATGTCAACGAGCAGGGTCTTGAAATAGAAACAATTTCTCACCTTAATTGAAACACCCGGACGATAGGCGGCCTGTGAGCATTCGCTGGCATTATCAAGCAGACTTTGTTCCTCATCCTCATGGTACTCTTCCGTTGGGGCCAGCGATGATTGCTCGTCACCAATGGTGCCACGTTCCTCGACTACGCGCAAACAACGACTGCACATTTTGCCTTGCCTGCAAGTGATGACAATGAAGAAATATTGTATTTGGTTAACATATCATAAATTAATAAAAGCGATCGGATTAATGCAAATGTCATTCTCACTAACCGCACTTCATCCAATATGGAGAGCTCCTCTTGCATGGAGCGCATTTCCTCATTCGGACTGTTGTTCGCCAAACGGCTCTGCAACGTTTGATTCTCTTGGACTGCAAATAGCACAAAAAGAAATAGATATTTAATATGGCACAGGGAACACTTTCATCTGAGCACGCACTTATGGCCACTAGTTGCTCCTCCAGTTCAGTGCAACGTTGCTGCTCAGCCACGAATGCCTTTTTCGTCATCTCTAAATCATTGACAAGCTTTATGATCTCCTCGCTCTCTTCGGCGCCACACACCAAATCGCTCAGCGCTATCGAAGCGTTTTGGCTATGGCTACTTCCAATGCTGGTCGAGTTCACTTTGCTATCCATGGGCGTTGCCGTACCGAAAGCAAAACTACAATTTTCCGGCACTGTGGTATTCGACTCGAAGCCCTGCAAATCGTTACAAAATTCAAACACCAATGTTTTGCATTCATATAAGCCACACGCCAACTGAGTCCAAGGGAACTTACCACGCCAGTGCTGCTCTCATTGCCATTGCTGGTTGAAGTTACTTCTTCGGCGATGCCGCTATTCCGCGTGCCATTATTCCTATTCGTCTCGTTGGCTTCTCCGGCAGCATTACGCCTCTCATTGGCACTGCTAAGGCGTTCATTTTTTCGCCGCTCCATGGAGAGTGTTTGGCGTAGCTCTTCCAGCTGCTTGTTGAGCTCATCTTGGCGCGCCTCAAGCGTTTCGATATTTTGCACAAGCCTGTAGGTAATCAAGTGAAGTAGGAAGGTTTAAAAGTAAATAAGTGACATCGAACTTACGTTTTTATATGCTTCTTATCGCTAGTATTCTCGGCGGTCAGACGATGGTTGGCGCGTTCTAAATCCTGTATGCCAATGTCCAGTTGTTCATACACCTTCAGGCGTGTATCATTGACCTCGCGCAGCGCATTTGTGTGTTTCTTCAAGTACTGCGTAATGAGATAAAATTGGCGGCAATTAAAAATGGATTCCGAAAATTTCAATTCAATTAAGTTTATAAATACAATTTGGGAATGCGCGTTGGCTATTTTTGCACCTCAGTGCTGCAAAACTTGGCGTGTGAGTGCGGAAGTCGCCACCACCACCACCACAACCAGCTGCAACAACAGCAGTAGCAGCAGCATCAACGACTTCAAAAGAGATTTGCGCGCGCTCGGCGTGGCTGGCAGCAAGCAGCTGTGCGGCATGCCTCACGCGCCACAGGCGTTCGTGCGTTAAATGGGTCAATTGCAGTTTTTCTTTGTTTCGTTTAATTTTGCTTTTGGCATTCGATTTGTTTTGAGACAAAGCAAATAATGCAAACAAATAAAGACATTTGCACACAGTACATGCATATTTCAAATAAATACAGCAATCAGCGTTGGCAAAAACAACAACTGTCTAGTGGAAATATTTTGTGAATCTGTTGAGTAAAGATTTGACTTTCCATACGACCGCTTATCGCAAGTACCCACACACACATACAAAATGTAAGCAGTAAACAGCATATTTGGAATGACCAAATATACAAAATCAAAACACTTTTTTTGTATCTGGTGAAATTTGCCGTAGCCGCGAAAAAGCACCTACTGGCTGGCTGTAGCACCTCCAGCATCTGCGTCAACTGTGGCAACATTAATCCGCCGGCGAAACACTGGCAAACCGTTACGCCTGATTGAGCTGCAACATTTTGCTGTTAACGCCGCTGCTTGAGACGGCCATATCGGCAGCTGCAACGAGCAACGACTGTTGCTTGCAATAAATATTTGGGCCGTTGGCGTCTCTGGATCTGTGTCGCGCCGATTTAATGAAGCGCAACCCTCTCACGCGGCGTATTTAGAGCAGCGCCACAGCACATACCTTTTGGTAATATATGTAAATATATAGGAGATTTGTATGTTTGTATTTATATGGGCTCAGTCGCCACACCACAGAGCTGAGATTTTTAAGACTTTAATTTCCTTTGCACCGGCGACACAGCAGCCGCACGGTCCAGTTATGCACTCAAGTCTAACGGTTTCCGATCTAAATATGAGTTAATTAAAATCTAAAGATTAAAGAGCAATGCAATTCGTTTATATTCTGGTATGTAGAAGAAGTAGAAGCGGGTGGTGCATATAGATACCGATTCGAATGAAGCCGAAAGTCATTGCCTATAGAGAACTTGCTCTGGCATTACTACCATCCGTGCCACAAAATATGATTATCTAATTACTAAACAAATTGAAAGATGTTTATTCATCATTTACATTTCGGGTGAAAAGTATCAGTCACTTTTAATCCTCAGCCACGTTAGATAGCCACATATAATTTTTGGTTGCTACTTTTCTTCTAACCGAGATAACACAAAAGGTTTTATAAGAGTTTTATTTTGCAATTTAATATTCATTTTGCACAACTAAAATATTTGATTTATTTAACTTCTTTAGTACATAGCATGCTGGTTCAGAAATCCATTAGATAAAATATATCTCAAAAAACCGATCATTTCGTGCTCCCACTGCTTCATTTTATACAACCGAAACACTCTATTTATTCAAAATTATATTGTGTATAAAGTGATTTCTAAAAGCTTTTGTTTTAATGCTAAATTTTCTAAATGAAGATACCTTATTACCTTTTCAAATTTGTCATATCTGGCAATCCTATACACGAGTGTATCGCGGCTAACGAATTCTCAAAAGCACCTATCGCTTAACATCCATATTGCTGTTGTGCTTGAAGAAATTAACCTTTTTTAATAGGTGGCAACCCTGTTTAAGAATATATATATAGAATTATCAATAACCTTTTGTTTGATACTCATGTTTCTGTGCTTTATTTAAAACAAATATATTTGTTTCAACTGACCGACTGAAGTATTTTTTATAAGATTGAGTTTGAAGTCCATATCACTATATTTTACTAACCTTACACCGCTTGCCTAATAAATTTTGTAATAGGTGGCAACCTTGTCATTTGAAATCATAAAAATGCTCCTCATACAGAAAAATATCTTATCACTGGAGTTCCTGGATTCGAAAACGGTTCGGTAGAATCGCAAAATAAACGGCGAAAAAAATTATGCTAGCTCATTAATATATGGAAATTGTAATATAAATAGTATTTTTACTTTATTTATTATATAAAAATGTTGTATAAAAATGTAGCAGTTTTCTTTGCTACAACTAGAAAACTGACAAACGGATTTCAATCAAAATTCGGCAATGTATTCCTTGACTTCGTAGCACGGACATGGAATATATTTTGATCCGTTAGATGGCGCAATAGTCAAGATATTCAGAAAATCCATATTTATGGGCTAATATTTGTGATACGAGTATTAGAAAGGTGAGTAATTCAGAAAATCTCTAAAATCGACGAGAAATATTTATCTTAAAAATAGATCGGCTAGGTCACGCTGGAATCGAGTTATCCAGAAAATCTGTATTTATGACCCGATATTGATGATTTTAGAAAGGTATAAGTGCTGGTGTAACAGAAAATACTTGTATGGAAAATGGGTGCGGTAGGTGGTGGTGTCAGAGGCAAGTTAAACAGAAAATCAAATCAGATTTGAGTGAAATTAGAATAAAGTGAATAATAATTTAAGAACTTTGTTTAATTTTTTCGGCTTTTCTCCTGAATTTATCTTTAGGAACGCTACGTGTTTTTCGATAAAATCAGGACCAATACTCTTGGAAAAAAACCATGCCGTAGAGCCAGTTGTCGATCTAAATCAATTCAATTTGTATATTAAAAATTTATATTAAAAACAAAGATTCTTGAATAGAGTTTTTTCGAACGAAGAAATCAAAATTTTCGTAAAGAAATCGCAAAATTGTTTTATATTTTATAAAATTTGTCCGTTCGTTCCCCATTTACATATATATAGTATTTGTTTAATATTCTCAATTAATTTTCGCTGCCAATGACTTTCTTCGAAAATTTATTTTTTATTTGCTGTCGAATGTCAGAGAAAAAATTCAGCAGCCTGCGGTTTTATTCGTTAGTGGTTTACTGATTGGCGAATAGAAACCACATCGGTGTCAATGAAATGGAGGACTTGGATGATGGCGTAACCTTCTATTCTCTAACTCTTGAGTAACGTTAAACACTATGTCTAACCAGAGGCCGAACGAATAATGATGATTTTTCAAATTTAAACAAAATAAGGCAATCTGAATGGGAAATGCTGCCTAAATTAGAAGTACACAAATCTAATCAGATAATAATTAGACAGAGATGCCCTTGTTGCAAAAATTTTTATTTGCACGTTTTATATTTAGAAACTCATTTATAAAAATAACTTTTTGAAAAAATTATACGTATTTATTGAGATTTATATTTCGCCCTTTTTTAGTTTTACTTGCTTGAAAAATAGAAGTTATCTTTTGGTTAAAACCTACTTACTTATGTATGTAAATAAGAATTTTTTTTGTCTAATATTTCATTATATTACCATTTACGTCAATGGGTTATCGATTTTGCTTATCACTAAAAATAACTTTTACTTTCTGAGAAGAAAATTTATCACCAAAAATAACCTTTATTTTCTTAGGAATAAATCATCGCTGATTATTAATAGCTTAAACTGAAAAAAAATTAAATAATAACTTGCTTATCTAGAACAGAAGTGTTATTTCTAAATTTTGCAATGAAATCGGGCAGAGGCCAATTTGAGCTTACTTGAGAACATTTCGAAATAGTTCAATAGTTTTTATATTTGGTTCTAGCCTGGGTAGTGCGCAAAGTAGTAAACTAACAACGAAGTAAAATTTTTCAAACCACTATTTTTTTCTTCCATTTTTAGTGTGGTAATTAGAGTAGCTGCGCCACATAATTGCACCCAACACAAACAACAGCAAAAACCAACAAACAAGAAAGAGAAAAAATCCCACAAGAAATGTCCTGATAGCAAACGCCGGAATGCAGTTGACCAAGTACAATTTGCAACTGACGACTAGCAACTACAGAGCAACAGGCTAGATGGCTAGATGGTCCATGCATAGAATTTGCCACTGCCAGCAGCAACAATAGCGTCATAGCGGCGACACAGCAGCTCGGCGCTGGTTGGAAACACAAAAATACTTGTATTAATAGATGTTGCCTTTGGCATGCTCTAATAACAATGGCAAAACATCTACCAACAAATTCACCATGATTGGCCTAATAATATAGAATGTACTATGTACACACTAACACACAAACACACACACACATGCCAGCATACATGGGTGAAATGCACTTGTGCACTCCTGTCCATACGAGAAGTATTTGCACAACTGCCCATGGCACCAAGCGCCAGTGATCAAGTGGACAGGCGGCTGCTGTGCGACAAGCTAAATGCAGCGCCCAGTTGGTGGCCCACGGTATGATTGCTGAACGCCTTTGGCCAGTGCGTCACAACGCGGCATGCTGTGTATACAAATGCAATGCTACACAAAAACAACGGCACTTGGTAACGACAACAACTTACCACAATTTCCAGTTGCTGGTCATCGATTGTGCTCTTCATCTCCTTAACCAGCGTCTCCAGCTCTTTATTGCGTTCGAGCAACGTCTTGCCCAGCTCGGCGGCAAGTTGCAAATCTGCAAAGGGAAAAGAGAAGAAAAACAAATCAGTGGAAATTGTCATCTAAAGAATTTGATAATTTAAATATGTGTAGCTCCATGTATTTGTATTTGTTTACAGATTTGCATAAAACCATAACTACCATAGGTATGTAAATTGTGTAAATAGAGACGGGCGCATGCGTAGCTTAAATTAAAAAGAAGCACAAAGGCATCGTCGCGGTATATGCGAAAAGATGAAAAAAGCTAATTCGAAAGACGAAGGTAAAGTCGAAATTTATGAGCGTCATTTATTTGGAACATCGCGGTGTTAAGCTATAAAAGCCACAGCCACGAAACAAACCCACCAGGCACTCATAAGGCAAGTGCGGCCAAGCCCAAAATCGGCTATTCCGCGTATTTCACATTCGAGTCGAACTATAAAGCCCTGCTCGCATAACCGGCAATTCAGGTATGGATGTGCCCACACACGCACGCACACATGTAGATGCATACAACTATATGTGTATCTATAATATGAATTCAGGCATACCATAATTTTTTTTTTTTTTTTTGTTTGTTGAAAACAGTCGCCAAATGTCAGAAGCACTTCCCATTACATTCCAAATACTTTTGTGAATGCACTCATGCAAGAATTCCCATTGACCCAAATCCGTGAAGCGCTGAAGTTCAAAAAATATGACTTCGTCGGTCATAGACATAGACAGGCCGCCTCCATCGTTTTCTTTGTTTTTTTTTTTGTTTCATTCACCGCTGCAATAGAGTTTCTCTGCGATGTACGGGTTAATTGAGTTTGTGTTATTTTAATTAAATGGAAGGGGTGGAATGCATTGACCACTATTTGAGATATGGTATCTGTGTATATCCCTGCAGCCATTTACTATATTTATTCAAAGGTCAAGCTATTAAAGTTTAAACTTTGATTACTTTTAGATTTGCAGTTGTATGCTTGGCCTCATACATGCAAGTGAAGAAAGTATTTGGCATCAAACTCAAGATGAGGTTTTATTTAAAAATTATTTTAAAATAAGAAATGCTGCGAATATACCGACGGGGCATTGTGCTTTGTGTTGAGGCTTCAATTCTTGTACCAGCTGCACTTTGTAAGACTTCAGCAAAAGTTTTTTATAGAAAATGCAGACTTTTTGCCACACTCTCAGCTACAATGGCAATGTTGATTAAAAGGGGTACAAATTTTACGAGCAGCATTCACAAAATTTCATTATAGTGAACTTTAACTACTGCAATGCATAATGCAAGCGCATCCTAGTTTTCTATTGTCAAATGATATGAAATATTTTATAGAAAGATGTTTTATAAGTAAGCAATTCGGGTCAATTCAAATCAAAGAGAATTCGTTTCGTTTGATGCACGCTGTTCATATCTCTAGTACTTATATATTCGATTTTTTTGGCGAACAGAATGTGCATGCTATTAAATTAATTAGAAACAAATATGTAAGTATATAACCACGGATCATTACTGATTTTGTTTTTTACTCAAGTTTAAAGTAGACAATACATTTGGTAGTAGTAGATGGACATTTGGGATTTCATAGCATAGTGCATGCATTTTGTTACTAGAATTCCATGCTAATTATCATAGAAATCATAAGTGCAGAATATAATGAAATACATACATATACAGCGAATCCTCCATACCCTTGATATCATTTCTAACTACATATATAGAGGCATATTGAATGGGTAATAGCAATAGAACACCCGTTAAACCATCGAACTTTATTTACTCTCATTACAAATCATTGCGGTCATAAACCAGTTTTGAATCAAAACCAAGCAGAGAAGAAGAAGATTACGAAAATATGTGGAAACTAGAGAAAGAGCGAATATCGATTTTTAGGGTCGAACCCAATCGAATATTTTTAAGGTCTAAAATAATATTAACTCAATTAATTTTTAAGAATTCTAGATTTCTATTGTTTTGTCAAACAAAGGTTAATTAGGTTAAAGGGGTCGTGCACATATTTCGTAAAATGGTTTAGAATCACCCCACATTAGTTTAAGTACTTACTTTTAGAGGAGTTTAGCGACATACAAATTTTCGAACAATAATTAAAAGTTTATGGACGAAAATTTATATGAGCCTAAATTCTTTTCAAACCAAGCTTTCAAACCAGCGTGGTTATTTGGAAACTTTTTCTTTTATATTGAAACCGATGCGATCGTACATATATAATTGCTAAAACTAGCAATACAAAAATTTAGGTGTTTAAGGCTCGAAATTCAATAACGTTATGTTGTAACATAAAAATTATAGCTTATCGGCATTTTCACCTTCCAACCGTTTCCGTCTATGGAATAAAGCGAACCTTCAGACTGATATTTTAAAGCAGTTTTTTCAACAGAAAATACTGGAATATCGCACCAGATTTCATAAAAAAAAGTGTTTAATTCGTTATTCAATATATAAATAATTTCAGTATTATTACTGCATACCGCTGTCTTGTAAATCTCTACGGCTGCTTTGACTTTCTTCAGTTAATAATAGCAACATTTTTCATTCCTGCTATTCGGTCAAAATTTCGTTTATTTAGCCGAAGCCGAACCAAAAACGAACCCAATTCGGTAGCCGAGTATGACCGCCGCCGAAGCCGAAACCGAAGTTCGGCCATTTTCTAGCGAAAACTCTCACCTAGCCGAAGAAGTCTGCGTACAATGGCTTTTTTGACAATATTCATAATGTTTTTTTTTTTGTGTTAAATCTTTTCCGCTAATATTTTTTATAAAAATATTGTTCATTATATAACTTATACCATGAAAATCAAAGTTTCAAGCTCTGTTCAAATTGTACTATAATTTATTGGCGCGAAGCCTGATGAGGAGTTGTGTTGATCTCCGAAATTACAGCTACATATATCTTTTATTTGAAATTCCCAAAATATAAAAAATAAAAACGCACCACAAGCTCGCATAAAATATTGTCGGTATCAAAAATAAGTCCAAAAAATAAAATGATTGCACCTTACATTTTTGGGAGTCAAATTGGTGGTTACATTTTTAATTACTTTTATTTGCGATATGTGTACATAAAAAGCAGATCTTAGTGGGATAAGGTAGAAAGCAAAAAGCAGATTCCCCGGCTGAAAATGATACAACTTTTGTTAATTGAACTTTTAATTAATTGCACTCGATTTTTCCGAAGCTTAGATTACAACTAAATAACACAATAATTTGAACCCACCCTCCCTTGTTGTGCATTTCCACTGATTTTTATTACTTGTATAGCAAATTTGATAGCTCAATTTTCAAGCGAAAAAAATCACTAAATTATGGTAACTAAAATGCATTACGACTTTTTAGCCTATGCATCATATCACTTGCCATTAACAACTGCAGACCCCATCAATGCAAAGCGCCGCACACACACACACACATACACTCTAATTATGTAAATATTTCTGCCATTGCTGTTGACCGACCCCTCAAGTAATGACCCGAATGCAGACAGTCGACCACCGATCAGTGTTGCCGCTAAAAAATTTTAATGGTGGCCAGATTCGATTTCAAAAGTAGCTAAAAGGGGCTAAAATGTTGAGCTTTTGGCTAAAGAAAAAAGCTTAAATTTGTATAGCGAGTCGAAATTTTCCATGTATAGTATTTTTTAAATTTATGTAAGTAGATACAATTTGGCGGCCGTAGCCGAGTGTGTAGCGTGTGCGCGCTTCATTCTCGAATCCATCTCGGGGCAAGTAACATAAAAAAATTATAGAAAAAGTTTTTTTTAATAGCTTAATCGCTTAAGCGGTTATAGCGCCAATTATGTAAGTAAGATACAATTTAAAAAAGAAAGAAAACTTGTGCATACCTTTTATACAACTCATATTTTAAACTATTCCTAAAAACAAAAGAGTTATGTATCACATTCAATGTATATATATACTAAGAGGAAATTTGTCATATGTGAAGATTTTTAGTAATTAACCAAGAACAAAAATATATCAACTTTAACTTTTAAGAAGTTGTTAAAAAAATAACGGCTAGTGGCGAAAATTAAATTTGGGGCAAAGAGAAGAAGGCTGTGGCCAAATCTAGTCACCAAATGGCTAAATGGGCAACACTATCACCGATCGACCGACCCACCGAAAGACTACCAAACAGGTGAACAGCGACCAATAATTATAATTATCTTCGGCGGCGAGTGTTACCGCTTAATCGTTGTGCACACTGACAACCAACCGATTATTTGTGGAAATTAACGAGACATAATTACAGTAAAACCGTACGCCACGCAAACTAAAGAAATGCGAAAACAAAATAAGTAACGAAATAATAATGCTGCAAATGTATCTGCATATGTAATGTGCTAGGCTGTTTCAACTTTTTTTAAATAATTTTTTGCAGATAATTTTTTGTATCCTTTTAGATGCGTTTCAGGCTCAATAACAAGTTTAGGGTATATGTAGGTAAAAAATATTAAAATTTTGAACTTAGCTGGTGCTAAAACTTTTTGGAATTCTTTCAATTTGAATACAAATTCTTTGTAAATATGTTGGCTTCAAGTAATATAATATGATACGAGCATAATACGAGTATACTCGAAATAACTTGAACATTTATTTTTATTTGTGAATCTCTTTCAATTAGTTTTTAAATTCCTAAACCACAAACGACTTCTCTCTTTGGGCTTTTTTGTAGGCACAGATTTATGTGAGATAATTCCAAATTATGGAAAAAGCCATAAAACGGGTTCAAATGTTCGTGAAATAACGGCGGACCTTATGAAAAAAATTAAGTTAATTGAAGTCAACACAATCCAAAAATATACCCATAATTTTTCCTTTATAAAATTTGCTTTAATTTTTGCAAGTTTAGTATAGTGTATAATTTGTAATACAACGATTGATTTTGAATAGGTATTAGATAAGCAGAGCGGTTTGCTTTTTGTATAAAAGAGTCAATAATTCCAAGAAACATCATATGTTGTTGGTATGATCGAAAAAATACATCTCTGAAAATATTGATTTTTTTTATAGTAGGAAAATCACCCACAGTATTGAATTTGATCGAAAAAATAAAACTGTGTAAATAGTAATCAAACTTGGTCGAAAAACTTGAAATCTACTTGAAAATTACTATAAACGAAAAAATTTTCTAAATAAAAATTAAGTTTAATATATACCAAAAAGATTATATTTTTGGTATAATTGACTTTTGTTATGAACGAAATCTTCTTTTTTATACAGAAAATTAAAGTAACAATTATTTTGATCCCTCACTAAATGTGATACACATTAACTGGGCTATTTTTTATGAAAAAAAACATCGTTATTAACTAAAAAAAAAATCAAAAAACAAAACAAAAGGCCGCCCGCTGTTTTGTAACAATTTCATTCACTTAAGGCTATGCGCCGAAAACAATTTAAAATTTTATACCACCCTAATATGTATATATATGTACGTGTGTGCATGTAAATGGGAGCGTAACAATCAACTGACCGGGCGCTTAATAGAGACGAGAAACAGCGAAAGGTTAACTGTGATTGTTGTTGTTAAAGTCAAAATAATTGTATGTTTGGAAAATATGCGCGTGCGTTCATCATTTGAAGCACATAATTGAAATATTAATCACCTCCTGCTGATATTTACTTTCGACCAAAGTTTGCGACTGACATATTAGACGACTCGAAACGGTGCGCAGGTAATTAAATGTTGTATATAAAACTTAGATAGAGACCAATCTTTGAGCACGCTTCTGCTTTGATGCTGTGCCGAAAATTATAAAACCGTACACAACAGCTGGAAACTTGGCACAAGCCTATCAAAGAGGTGTGCATCGCCTTATTATTGTTATTGTATATTCAGGTGTTTAAAGTATTTCTAAATTCAATATTTAAGCGCTAAGCAAATATCCACAAATGCGCTGGAAATTAATATACGCCCGTAAGCCTTTAGCTGGGCATTCGTTTAGCACTTCACGCCGGAGCATAAAGGATTTATGCAACGAACTTGGTAATCACCGATCGCGGAAAATCCCACGCGAATGCTGTCGTCCATCTTAGCGGATCAGACATATCAATCGAAGGTGAGGAGGAACGAGCATACGAATTAAAATTGAAAGGTGTTTAATTGTGCGCGTGCCCCCTTGACTTGACGGCCTGCACGTACGTGCCCAATGACAAGCTGCCGCGCGTGTGCAGCAACTGTCGCACCAGCGCATTTCGCATTGCAACTCCATCATTAACCGCCTGCTGCAGCTGCAATAGATGGCAATCCACTTCATTCGATCGTTGAGCTCCGCGCGTCTTTTTCAAATGATTTTCTCGCTTTTGCGACTTTAACGCAGATACAGCGCACAACACGCACTGTTTGACACGCCACTGTTGCCTCGCTTGCGCCGCAACGACACACCAATCAAATGCAAAACAATTGCAATTGCACTGCTTGCAGCGTAAACTGGCGAAGATGAATTGATTGTGATAGCTAATTTAGTTGTTTACGCGGTGAGCGGTGATGACGCGTTACATAGATGCAAATGGCTACGATGGCGGAAGGCTGGTGGAAAGGGGAAGGGGACGGGGAATGGGCAGCGGACAACGGGTAGCGGAAAGCGTTGCGTGCCACCAATTGGCGCGCATTGGTAGTGACAGCCATAAATTTTGTTTTCCTCGGCGCCGCAATTATGTATTCAATATATGCAGTAGCCGAGATTACCACAGTCACTAAATTATTATGGCATTTTCTTTTAGCAGCCGCCGTCATTGCGGTTACTGTTACTGCTATTGTCGTTAAGTCCCGTTTGTCGTTGGCATTTTATGCGTAAGCCGTGGATTTCGTAATCTGTGCTGTCATGACGGCACATATGAGAAACTCAACATAAGCGCCGCGCTGTTGACGTACAAATCAACCTCCGCCTGTCTCCTTGGTCCAGCATTTGGCTTCCGCTTCGCACATAAACACCCATGCGATTATTTATTTATATATATATATATATGTATAGTATGGGAGCACATGTGAAAGTGAAAGTACATATCATCGCGTCAGCAGAAAGTGCGTGTTGCGTTGTTTGTTGTTTTTGTCAAATTAAGGAAACACGTGAACGCAGTGAATGGCAAAGGATGTCCATAATCGGCGAGCATTTGCACCCAACTCATAGCAATGCAAACACCTGGATGTTAACTTCAATAACTTTCCTTCCTCTTCCTTTGCCAAAGATATTTTCATAATTTTTCTCTAACTATGCCGTAATAATCATAAAATTTTCTGAACAATCGCATTCAACTGGACTTCTTCACTCCGCAAGCAGCTAGAGTTTTATACCAGCGATGAACCCGTGAGCTCTGCGGGCGAAGTAAGGAGCGTACAAAAATATTAAGCGTTTTACGATATGCACAAACTCTCAAGCATATTTGTTATACAATCACTTTGCTGGTATCAAAATAAATAATACAATATCAAGGCTAAACGATGAACAACGTTTGCGTTTACCAACTGCTGTCAGCACTTAAATTCGCTGGTGGGAGACACTCGAGCCACGCCAACACCTGTAGCATAAGCCCACCAACTCAACAGTTAAACAATTCAGCTGTTTCTCAGTTTGGCGTACCAGAAGTGACTACAGCTATTAAAAATAACCATGAGACAAAAAATGAGGTAGTTTCAATCAATGTGCGCTCAGTAATGACGGCAGTCTTATGATGTCAAAAAGGTAACGTCAAAAGTTTGTTTACATTGCCTTAACCCATAAATACACAATATGGATAAAAATACAATTGTGTTTTATGCTTTTGTATAAAACAAAAATGTGAGAAACACCCGAAGTTTTCAAACTTACACCAAGGAATTGTTAAATTTACAGAATTCTTTAAGCATCAACCTTAAGGATTTTTTTTATTTTGTCACAATATTTTTCGAGCATTTGGTGCAATTTGCTTTTGATCTGAAGATATTCGTTCGAAATTTTGTTTGTGTTCAAATCATTTCCATTCACTAGCATTAAAATGTTTTCCAAATATTTAACTTTAAGTAAAAACTATGAATTTGGATTTGTTAGCGAAAAAATAACACTCGAAAAACAATCGGATCGATTTCAGTTCGACCGATGCGATATTTGGAGGCATTTTATTCTTTTTTCCTTGAAAAATTTAAAATAAATATTATTTTCGATCAGTGCCTACTCTACTAAATTCTCTTTTGATATGGTATTTCTATCTAGTTCTGAGCATAGCCAAATATTGTTATCTATTTTGACATTTATTATCAAGAAGTTCTGTAATTATTGCTAAAAGTTTTTAATTTTTTTCTTTTTATTTTATTAATAAAACTTTGTTTTTAGTTATATATGTTTTCTACATAACCTACAACTTTTTTTATGTGTTCACTTTGCGTTAATGAGTTTGAAAACTTTTGACAAAATAAGGGTGCAGAAATTTGAAGCAATAAACAAACTTTGGCGTATAATAAATTTTTTGAAGTTTCATAAATCGTTAGCTTTATCAACAGACTTGCCACTTTGATAATATTAAAAAATAATTCCGTGTATTGCCTTTGCCATATTTATAACAATGTTATAGTATTTCAAATCAAGATCATTTTTAGTGCTTGATATTTTTATTTTTTTACTTTACAGAAATACAAAAAATACAAACTGTAAAAGAATACTTCGCCGTTATTAATATTTTAAGCCTATAATGAAAACAATAAGCGATTATTTTGTTCTTTTTTCTATTTCTCATAAAAAAAATTTAAATAAAAGTTGTATCTTGCATTTAAAAAAAAAAAAAAAACAAGTGGTGTACGCTTTTGAGTTTCTCGATCTGTCAAAAGCAAAACTCAGAAACTAATTTTTATTTCTGAGAGATAAAATAACACCAAAGAACTGAGCTTTACTTCCGATCAAAAATATTAAACTCAAAAGATAACGAAACTCATAAAAATAACCACGAAAAACGGGTTTTATTTTTGTTCAAAAAACTATAACTCGATGAAAAGTTTTTATTACTTATAATTTTTTAAAAAGTTTTCTTTTAAGGAAATGTAATAAATTTAGTAAAACGCAAAACGCTAGGAACAACCACGAATATCTTTAAAATCAACTACCTTCTTTTTTGTATCCTGGCTACAACCAAGACGAATTTATTAAGGTGCTGACAGTAAGCAGATGATTTCGTTATCGATGGTACATCAAATGTCAAATAAATGTAATTGTTGTAACACTAACTGTCAATGTGCGTAGAATTTATTAGTGTAATTTCTGTTTCGTACATTTAGCGCCTTATATTTGGATTTGGATGCAGAGCTTGACATGCGACCCAAAACTTTTAACGTTTAGTAGCATTTTAAAAAATCTCGATCGCCGTCATTTCATTCATTTGTTTGGATTTCTACTCTAACCAACGAAATATATTTCAGTCGTAAATTTGAATGTATTACATATGCAAATAAATAAATATAAACAATATTACCCTATATGCAATTCGGTAGTCACCTACGAAAAAAAAGCACACATGTAGCTAACTTTAATGACCTAACTATAAGTTAACTAAAAGGAAATGCAGAACGTCTCCAAAATTGAAGCATGCCTACTTTGTGCAGTGACTTTGGACTTCTTTTTGACAAAAGAACTAACTTTTAGATAACTTTAATTGAAAAGTCATGCAGGGTTGGACAATTGACTATCGCTTAGGACATCGCCATGTTAAAATAGTCATTGGGCTCCATCAGAAATAGTAGCGAAATAGTTAGATTTAACTGCGTTAAAAGTTGGCTGAGTTGCCAGCAGGGCATAGTTTTACCGCAGGCAAGTCAGCTGTTTGAGTGTTCGATGAAAAATTAAATTATCTCAATTTTACACAAACCGTTAAAGAACAAACAACAAAACAATGCGCCAAGCTACAAGCCCGTCAATTTCAAGCCAATTCATCCGGCTCAGACACAAACATAAGCCTTCGTATGCATGTGTGTTGTGTGTGTGTGTGTGTGTGTACATCTAAATCAGTGCAACCATTTCGCAGCGCGGGCGCTGGTGGTCGCGTTATGGTGCCCACAGTCACCGACGTGTCCGTTTGCCGTGTCTGTTTGTCGGGAGATACACAAAATTGAGCAAAACTTGTGCCCGCGCGTATGTTTTGTAAACAAACTTTGCGTACACAAAACTGTGTTTGTATGCATCAACACAATGTTGCCATTCCTTTGTTTGCATACATACTTTTACACACATCCGCGTTGTCAATTACAATTTTTCATTGTATAATAAAAAAAAGCCAAAACCAACAAATGCAAATAGTTCATTTATCTATAATTAACATTATTAAACATCGATTTTAAATTAATTTAATAAAAATTTAAATTTTTATAAGGTTATTTTGTTAATGATTTTAAAAAGTTCTGCTTGGCAACACTGTGCGGTGAGAGAGCACTCAGCTGACACGGCTTCACGGCAAAAATCTAAATTTCTCAGTTTACACACGTACACGCCGCGCGTACCCGTCACACGAACACGTTGATGAGTTTGCATTTACATGGCGCTCTCATTAGTTTGATCGTGTCAGCTGACACGTAGCGTACGTTTGCGTCGGTGACTGTGGGCACCATTAGCCGCATTATTTCGCAACCAATCCGCCATGTAGGTACTTACATCCCACGCGTAGCGGCCACTTTATTGCCCAGGGCCAATTGTTGCCAGCCCATAAACAATGAGACTAAGCCAGGCAACAATGCATGATTTCCATAAATTCGCTTCCCCTGTGTATTTGCTTTACCTTAACAACTAAACTAACATATAGTGATAATATGTGCGTGGGAAGGGTGTATGCTTGCTTTGCTTGCAACATGTTGCGATTATGCGCGCTGGAATTTTTCAATAATAATAACAACACTATTCAACATAATTTTAACATTTATGCAATTAATGCAATTTATGCTCACATGCGTGTTCGAGTGGCGAAATGGAAAAGGCAAGGCAAAAGAGCAAAACAAAAACAGTCTCACCAAACCGCATTCTTTGGCGTTCTTGCCGCTTGCGTGGCAAGCAGATATTTGTCGTCAACGTTCACATGCGCGCCACTCCATTCCACTCCACTCCACTCAGCTTTTGCCCATTTACCGCACCATTGCATTTAAATTTATAACTGGCAAATTATGCATGCGGCGGCGTGTGTGCGTGTGCGTGTGTTTGTGTTTGTGAGTGTGGCGTGCGGGCAGTTGCGCATGCGCAATGCCATTAAATACTCTATAAAATTGCCATTTATTCGTTGTCATGCGCCTAGCGGTACCTCAAGAATTTCTGCAAGTGAGGTCAGCGGCCAACTCGTTGACTCCTCATTGGCTCTTTGACAGCTGCAACGGCTATCAATTGAGAAATGCTTGCTTATAAAAATTCTAATTGTTGGGTGTCATCCAAGCTGGCCTCAAAGCTATCTGCCGCTATAATTATAACCACCGTTAGAATATTTTCTGCTAACTAAATAGATTTCTATATAATTATGTGGTAAATACTAGAATACTTTCAAGTTATCTTAGTTTTGCTGTTTATTTGTTATCTCACATTTCTATGATAGGCAAATTGGGCAATTTAAACACACTCTCAAAAAGTATGGCTAGTCTGAATTTATTAAGTAATTTCGCCTTATAAAATTGGACAATGCATTACGAAAAAATTAGGTAATCTAAATTCTACATATATATTTAAAAATGTATACATTTTCTTTGTTACAACTGTCCTCAAACCCTGGTGAACGAACTTCAATCAAATTTGGGCAGTATATTTCCTAAACCCGCTATATTTTAATCCTAATATATTTTAATATTATGGAAACTCTTAACAAAATTCCGAAGTTATGGCAAGGCCGGTGATCGGCATTCATTGCCATAATTCTCCAATAGAGAGTCTAGCTAATACAGGACCACAACAGTACGGAAAGGGAGAACATGAAAATGCGCGCTGAGAGCTGGATAGGGGTGCCGCTAATTTCCGCTAAATCCCGCAATTTTGTTGTGCACTCTACGAGAGTAGCCGTTATTGGGAGTAGTTGCAGTTCTGGTTTTTGAGGTCACACTCATTTGAAAGACCGCGTGATTGGAACAAACCCTAACCCAAACCAATAAGTAGCCTTTGTGTTTACTGTCCCTTTTTTGGACTTACTGTTATGCTATCGCTAGACTCGCTTCCGATTGTCCTTCTCTCATCTGCACAGCCATCTGACACTCTGATTGCAGTCATTGGGCGGGTTCAATTTATTCCCAGCAGTTCGGGAGGTATTGCGAGTGGGTGCGTAGCATTTTAGTTGAACCTCACCCCGGGTGCACTTCTAAACATGTTTTTCTTTTGCTCCGAGCCCTTCGTGTGGAATTACCCTTTATACATTTGGATCACTTGTGTTAGTTTTTTTTTGTTGTCCATCTTTAATATTATTTATTTGTTTGTAATACTAGGTGCATTCGATTTACAGCTTCTTCGCCCGCAATGCCTTAGCTTTGATGTTGTGGAAAAATACATATGTATTATTATTTGATTACTTTTCACAACGTTTTGAATTTGTAAATAAAGGAAAAAAGTGCCCAAATTGGAATTAAAATTGAGGTGGATCATTCAAACAACTTTAATTTCAAATTAAAATTGAGTACCCAATTGAAATTAAAATCATAAAAACACCTTACAGTATAGAAGGGTATGTGAAGAGCTTAGCAACTGGTGGGAGCTATTTGTTACTTTTTAACTTTAGTCGTCAATCTATGAGGCTTGTGTAATATCTTAGAAAAATAGCAGAAGTTCAACTGCAATAAATACTGCAAGTAATCGCCACTACAACAACATTAGCAATTATTTGTTTAATAGTTTCCCGCTACACAATTACTATTATTATATAAACTTCCGTAAATACATAGAAACATCTGTATAGATTAAATTTAATTGGATTATAAAAATATTTATGGCTTCAACAATTACTGCACTTAAATTAGTTTAAGCGAGTTCATATAGTTATGGCGCGTTTATCTCTGTGCATGTTCAGATTTATGTACATGTATTAAATCAAGATAATTCAAATCATAACTATAAACATTAAATTATATATGTTTGTCCTAATTTTTCCTGACTTCCAACGTTGGGCTAAGCATTTTTGGGAAATTTCTGCACACTAATTTGGATGAATTGTTGTTGAAATTGTTGTCAAATTCAGACGTACAAGTGTAAAAAGGTACATATGTATATACATATGTAGATATAGATGTGTTTGAAACCAGAACCCATGAAAATTTTTTGTTTTTTTGGCGTAGTAATTAAATTCCCAAAAACTAAGCACTACAAGCAAGTCTGACGAAAAACCAAAGGCGAGAACATCCCAATAATAAATGTCTAAGTCGTAGTTATCGCTAAAAGTGTTTTCAAAAATGTGCATGCATTTATAAATCCAAATTAGTTGATCCCTCGAAAGACAGCATGCCATGTCACTTCGGTAATTCATTAACCTTCATCAGAAGACGACGTAATTAGGTTGCATGACAACCTGACTGCCGTCTCATCCTAACTGTCATATATGGCAGAGAAATGGATATAGCGTCATAATTACGTTGAGGCAAAGAGAGAGGCACAAATTCGAAGAGGAAGAAAGATAAAGCAAGTATGCATGGCAGAGTTTGGGCATGCCGTGCAGGCTACAATGGGCAGCCAAAAATAAAGTGAATGAAAATGTAATGGAAATCAATAAATAATACTTGTACTATTGTAAGATAAATCAAAAAAATATTTATTAAGTTTGTCAATTCAAGTGTCATTGAAGTTGGCCTTCCCAGAGGAAAATTTTTTCAGCAAATGAGCATTTCAATCGCGCTAAATCAATGGACGATATTGTAGTTGTTATCCTAATAGGAATGCACATAAATTGCATACGCAATGATATCGAGTTTCACAAATATGGTAACGCTTTTGTGTGTATTTTTTTACTCAGTAAGTTCTATTCAAATTTGCGTAATTCAAAATACAAAAACTGAAGTATTAGAAAGTGTGCGAAGAAAATTTGTGTTTGCGCTGAAAATCGTACAACTTAAAATCGGTACGATTTGCCCAATACTTTTGATTATCAGCCCTATTCTGCATTTCGACTCGAATCGAAATTTTCTCAGTTTGGCAACTTTGGTATTCTGCGTTTCTATGAGTTCCGATCAATCTTCGAAATTTACAATTTTATGTATTCTACATTGCGATCGTAGTTACGTTTTTGTAAGTTGAAATTTTGTTGGCGGAGGATGGTTAGATTTTTATTTTCGTGTACTTTTAACATATAATTTTCCTAAATATGTGAGTAAAACTTGTTGTTGATAGTTTTAAAAGTCATTAACATGATTTTTTTAAGTTTTTTGGGCTTTATTGATGTTTTTTGATATTGTTTGTAGTCAAAAACCATAACGCCGGAACAGTTTGAAAAATTGGCTGATATAATGGCAACCAAAAGGGATATTTCGCAGGATATTGCCCATTCCGACATTATAATCTGCGACAACTCCATGTTGGTAACTGCCTTCCGCAAAAAACCTCAATGCAGCCACTAGGCGATTAACCGGAGATAACGACTTCAAAGTATTTGGTTGAGTTTCTTCCGCAAAAGTATCTAGGACATACTTGAAAGCGTCCTTATTAAGTCTAAAGTTTTTTTTGAATCTAAATAAGTAAATCCATGAATTAAGATTTATCACTTTCAAACTCAATTTCTTACAATGCGTCACTCATCTGAAATGGATCACACATATCTCGCAATCTTCTCCTTTCAACTTTTGTGTCAGCATTCTCGGATGCGTTGTCGTCCTTCTCAAGTAGTATCGCCGCGGCTATTAAATCCATTACGCGAATATATTTTTATTTATTTTATTTAAAAAGCAATAGTTTGGCCACGAATTTTTATCTGTTTGATTTATTTTGTTTCAATTTCACACATTCCAAGGCAAACAGCTGATTTCGAAAAGGTTGCCGCTCTTCCTCTTTTTCTTTCGATTCCGTCGTAACTCGGAATACCTAATTCCAATCGATGCGGAGCGGAATGCGGGAACGTAATAGAAATGCTGAATAGGGCTTTATATGAAATGAAAAGACCAAACATTTTGCCTAAAAATAGTAAAAGATGCATCATTGATGAAATGTAAATCATTTTAATATTAAACAATGCATTTTTTAATTTAGAATCTTCGAAAATATTTAGCAGAGCGTATCAAGCATTTATATGAAAATAAGCTACTAGGTGCTCCTAAAACGAAACATTTATTTTCTTTGGAGGCATTCATTTGAGCGAACTTTTTATGTGTGTGGAGGGCGTGGCAGTGAGCTAATCTTGACCATCTTATATCCTTATATAAAATGTATAACCCAAAATTCATTAAAATCGGAAAGCATATTACATATTTCTCCTTTCTTGAGAGATAGTAGAGCACATGTTAAATTGCAGCAAAATCGGACCACGTTAAATATTTTTGCACGCTTCTTTTATGGGGACCTTACACTATATGTCTTGCAGAGCCCCGTGCATGAAGACGAGACTGCAAAAAATTTCCATTCGGAATTAACCGGACCATTTATCAAAGTGCCGCAAATTATGATTTATTATGTGTTATAAAAAATAGACCACTGTCCTAACTGTTATACAAAGTTTTTCGCTTATCTGGTTCGCTTAGACTTTAAGTTAATTTGTTTTTTTCTTTTACGTTCCTAACTGACTTTTAGTTTGATTTAATTTTGTTTAATGAAACGGCATTCAGGTAGATAAGTGAATAATGTCGGGCGAAATATTTTCATAAATAACTTCAGTTGATATTAACTTTCGGAGCTTTTCTATTTTTCACAGTCGTTAACCTTAAAATCTCTAACATAAATCATTCTCTCAGTGATATATCATCAACATTTAATTTAATATTAACCAGTTATTTGCAGATTCTATTTAAAACGAAAAGGACCAATTACCTAAATCTATGGTATTTCCGAAGAAATTTGCTGAATAAGCAACACCTGAACTGATGAAACTAAATACAGATAAAAATGCAAACTATGTAAGTAACAAAATTTGTTAGTGGTAGCAGAGTAGCTAATTTGATATTTTTTGTTTCATATTATTAAGAAGCCACTAAAGTGTCAAAGTTTGTTTATAGTTTACAATTCATTGTAACAGATTCTAACCTAGAGAGATTTGATTGGTTGGGTGCGACTTCGTATTGACATTTCAGCGTCAGGCTACAACAAAATGGAAAAGTAACGTTTGCTCTACCGCTACTGCCGGTTTACTGTGCCTTGATTAAAACCTATTGTTAATCAAATTATGATAAGATTAATGTATATAAATTTGTAACTAATATATTCAATTCTTTTGTGTGAACAATAATTGTTTGAATTAGTTTTACATCAACTGTGTGTAAATATGTAGATTCATCGTACAACTCAATTCTGCCTTAAGTCAATTTAGGCGATTATTGTTTGTGACCTCAAATATGATTATTTTCTTTCAAACAGTAATAGCGATTTCATAGTAAATAAAACAAAATATTAAACTCAATTTACTAAAACTCATTTTAAGTAAAAAAAAATGAAAAATTCACGCATAGATCATTAGTTTGGCCTGTTTAATGTTTACACAAAAATTAATAGCACACCAGACAACACTTTGTCAATGAAAAATGATTTTTTAATAGGTTTGATTCGTAGTTGTTAATCACCCAATTTACTGGTTTAATTGTTTCAAAATCGTACATACAGATTTACTATATATTGTATTGCTGCACACATACACATACATGCATACATAGATAGGCACCTACATATATAAATTTTTATTTGGGGTAAAGCTAGCAAAACTTTTGGGAAGACGGTCTTGCGAAATAATTAAAATCAAAAGTTCAAGTTTAACTTTAATTTCAAATAATTATTAAATATTTTATTTACTCCACCAGCACACTATGTATGTACCTATGTATGTATATCCGGAATTATTGCGCCCAACTATTTAAAAACTTTTATCGAGCAAACCGTAGTGTAACATCGCATGCTGACATCTTTTGATTGATTATTTTTCTTTACTTGATGTTAATTATTTTTGTATAAAAATAAAGTTCATTATGCAACCAAAACTGTTTAAATCAAAATTTCATAGCTGTAAATTTTCAGTAAAACGAAAAAATGCAACAAATTAAAAAAAAAAACAAATTTAGGTATGTAGTTTTCCACATTTAATTTTGACTAGTAAGTGCCAATTTAGAGTGGCTGTAATCTGCCGTTGATTTTTGGCATTTCTCTTATTGCTGGCGCCCTCAAAAAATCTTTTCCATACATAGCATTTTCGAAATTTGGTTAAACGGGAAAAAAAACTGCGCAAAATCGTCAAAAAATAAATATTTCTAAATCCCAGGTAATTTGTAGCCCACCGAAACTGCACTTATTTATAGAATGAACTATATTTTTATTGAAACCCATAACTTAATTAAATAAAGAAGAAATAAATAGTCAAAAGTTGTCAGTATGTGGTGGGGTTATAATTTTGCGATGGGGTGTACTTTATACACTTAGCACATACAGTAATGCCAACTTCAAACATTCAGAATGGAAGAACTACAAATTTTCGTGCATAAAAAATACTTTCTTTGCTTGTAACGCTAAATAGAAATGAAAACAACAATTTTGAAATATGTAATATATTTGTTGCAGCACCATCGACACATGACATTTATTTTTTTAAATGCGCTTCATAACCAACATTGTTTTGTTGTTCAAATCAAATTTCCTGCCACATTTAATTGAGTTGAGTCTAAATCGTTTTCAACTCATTCAAAACTTAATTAATGAAATGAATTTATTAACAACTAAATATTTCTTCCTATGAGCTTGCAGATATACAGATTTACATATATAACGATCATACGTAAGTTCACTGACTCATTTCTGAGACAAAACATACACACACATTTGCCTACATATATGTAGCTTCGTCATTCCACTTAGCTTAAGCTACGCACTAATCTGTTATGCAATAGTCGAAAGCTTTCAAGACGTTCACCCAATCGTTTCTGTTTGCGCTTCATCCGTGTAAATTGTCTAATGTTGTGCGACTTGTGTTTTCCTATCTACTTTGCGATGCTTTAAAAATGTCCAAAAAAAAAAAGCAAACAAAATTTTACTACTAATTGTGTATAGACTCTGATAGTATAGCTTGGTAGTTTAAATCTACATAAATAGCAGTTTGAACTGATAGCCGGTTTTCTCTAATTTGTATAAGCAAGCTCTAATAAAAAACCTCTAACTGTAAAAAAAGATTCAATATAATAAATCAAACAAAAAAAATTTTGCATCGCTTAGTAACTTGAACAATTTCAAAAACAAATTCGTTGCTCTCGCATCTCTACTTAAGCTACTCCTCATTTCGACCAGAGATATTTTTGTGTTTATAAGATTGGTTGAATTCTCATTAGCCCTTGATATGCAGTCGAGCTGCGGTTAATAAACACAATTCGTTCCACAATGCTGTTCGTTATGCGTTCTAGGTCAAACATTTTACATTATTTCGATATCGAATTTTATTGAAAAGTTAACTCACATATATGTGTCAATATTTTTTTGGAGCTGCATATAGGGTGGAGTTAGGGATTGGCAAATAAAAAACTATCGATAAATGCAGAGCGAAAATATCGATATTTCGATATAACCATATTTTTACCTCAAGGCGCAATTATCTTAAGTATTTTACAAAATTTAGACAGTGAAAATAATATATATATATTTGGCAGTTTTATTATTTTTATTTATGGTTGCCGTTTATATTTTACGCCTTCGCAACACTACATGTGATTAGCTGTAATTAGATATTTTTATCGTAAAGTTTGGTATTTTTTGGCATAAACTTGCATATAACGTTTTCACTTACGAGTTTTATTTGTGCTTATTTATAGTGAGTTTAAAAATTCATATTGCCTAAAAATGGAATTAACCCGTGAACATTTTCGTGCGATGATTTACTACGATTTTCGACGTGGATTATCGAGACATCTACTTTTGGTGTTGAATCACTACACTTAGTCTTAGTCACTGTGAAACGATGGTACAACGAGTTCCTACGTGGCCGCCAATCTTTGCAGGACGAATTTCGTGAAGGTCATCCACCAGAAACAGTCGATGCTGTGCGTCAATTGATAATACAAGATCGTCATGTGGCATATGGCGAGATAGAGGCATCTTTGGCCATTAGTGGGACCAGCATACATTCAATATTGCATGAACATTTGGACGTAAAGAAGATTTGTTCTCGTTGGATACCGCATAATTTGACAATTGCCCAAAAAAAGGACTCGTGTCGATTGGTGTAAAGAAATGTTGAAGAAATTTAGCCGCGGTGTATCAAAGTACGTCTATGACATCGTAACAGGTGACGAATTTTGGATCTATGCATATGAGCCGGCAACAAAGCAGCAATCGACTGTATGGGTGTTCCAAGACGAGCCCAATCCAACAAAATTTGTTCGCGCAAGAAGCACCTCAAAGCAAATGGTCGCCTGTTTTTCGGAAAATCTGAGCATGTCGCAACTATTCCACTAGATAAACTTAAAACGGTAAATTCTGAGTGGTATACAACTATTTGTTTGCCAAAAGTTTTCGGAGAATTAAGGAAAACCAACCGCCGAAGACAAATCCTTCTTCACCAAGACAATGCGAGCTCTCACGAATCGATTCACACAAGAGAGCTTTTGAGGACTCAAAAGGTCGAATTGATGGGCCATCCGCCTTACAACCCTGATTTGGCACCTAATGATTTCTTTTTATTCCCGAACATCAAAAAAAAAATGCGAGGTCAACGTTTTTCAACGCTCGTTTTAGAGGTATCCTCTTCTGAGTGGCAAAAGTACTTTGAAAATTGGTTCAAGCGAATGCAGAAGTGTATTGACTTGGATGGAGAATATTTTGAAAAACAATAAAACTATTTTCCTCAATATTTGACTGTGTTTTCATTATTAGGCGCAAAATATAAAAGGCAACCCTCGTACTAGCAACTCGGTACTTTTTTACGCCTCCAAAGTACAACGTATAGAAATAATTTATTTGAAGAAGTTTGGGTGTAGCACAGGAAAAATATGCGGATGTACATTTGTATGTATATTACGCCTTCCGTCAAAATATTCCTAAACAATATGAAGGTTTACGTGAACTGGGATCATAAAGTCTATAAAATAATATCGAATTTGATACACCAAAGTAAATAGTAATTATTGATAATTCGAAATTAAAAATATCAACGTATTTATCTGCTAATATTATTTTTTTTTAATATAAATGTTTAACCAAGCGAAATAAGACAATCTGCAATGGAAAAATCGAAAAAATTAAGAAAATAGATATATTTTTTATGATCTATACTGCATGCCTAGTTATTTAAAAAGAAGAATCTTTCTTCAGTCGTTTGTTTTTGGCGACACTTCAAAATTTGTTTAAAATTCAACTCAGCATTACCACTCCTTAAATCTGTCTGATTAAAGTAAAACTTTTTATATTGTTAGCTGCATTTAAAGTAAATACAAGTATTATTATTTTATTTTTTTTTTTTTTTGAATTTTTGCTCTATTTTTAACCGACCTGGATAAAGCAATTGTAACTAGATACTAGGACTTTTAATTGCTAATATTTGCAAACGAGAATAACTCAAAAAGTAGAGCCGAATCAAAAAAACGGCTGTGATCACTGAAACCAGCGTACTCGAATTATGTTTACCACGTCTGACACGGCAATATTCAAATTTTCAACTAGCACAGTGTAATTTCGTTTAGCAAATATGAAGAACCTTTATACTGAAATTACAACAAATAGACAAAATTTACATAAAATTACCATTGTTGGTCAGCAATGTCTGAAGTGCCGATTTTGATTTAATTTGAAGACTTTCGAAACAGAATATCCTACTTTATGAATGCAGGTATTTGGTGGACCTAATTTAAAATTGATTTTGTAAACTGATGTACACTAATTAATTTGTAGTAGTATTTTGCTCGGCACTCTTAGTTATTTAGCGAAGGAAGATATTCCGTGCACGTATTTATTTTTCCCATGGCATGGACAAGCCACTATTTTTATTTAATTTTAATGTAAATTTCCATCCGTGTCATTTCAAATTGCGAGTGAACATAGTATATGGAAAGCAATTCCAAATAAATAAACAAATTAAACAAAATAATTGGAAAAATTTGTAGGTCACAATAACAAAAGGGACCTAAGACCCATGGTACATCTTTTAGCTATCAAAAAATTGTAACATGCATTTAATGGAGTAGTAAAAGTATGCACACCAACTGGTTCTCAAAAGCGTTTTGCTTTTGTTGTATTACATTTCGCCTACATTTTGTTAAAACAACCAAATTGTTAAGTATTTAGTTATTCCAAAAGCGTCGAAATAGCAAGCGAATAGTGAAATTTCAAAACAACAATAATGCTGTTTGTTACTTTCTGCTTTCTCGTGTGCTTTTTTTTTGACAAAAATTTAGCGCAGATATGTACTGGTCCAGCGTTTCTCGATTACATCACCATCGCTTCTCACTTTCGACCATGCGATGCTTCAGATCTAAACAGCAGCCACACGAGGGTATAAAAGTTAGTGAAACTTAAATTTGGCGTTTAGTTTATTTAAGTTTCGCAATTAAAACAAAGTATTTCACACTGAATTAGGTGGTAAAATATTCAACCAATGAATATAGTGAGTGCCGCTTTTTACTCTTGGCTGCTGGGCGTAATCATTATGGCTATCGCTGGCGCCAACGAGCACGTTAATGTGAAAGAAGAGAAGCTTCTGGCTCAAAACCAAACAGAAACGGCTGCTGCAGAGCATGGAGTTCAAACCAACACGCCGGCGCAGAGCGCTGAAAATGTGGCGTCGCCACAAGAGCCTCCAGTCGAAGTGATGGAGCTGTCAGTGAGTGATGAGGAGATGAATAAATTGTTGGCACTGCACGATGAAATCGAAAAAGATGCAGCCGCCGCCCCCAAATCACCACCAAAAGGATCAGAACATTTAGCAAGTGTTGCGGCAGACAGCACCCCCGACGAAAGCACCAACGGCCTCAGTGACGAGGATATTAACAAATTAATGCAGGTAATAACTTTCGCGTCAAATAAAACCGAGCAAGACTCCAATACCGAAATAGAGCCACGCACGAGCGGACAACGCGAATCACGCGCTCTGCGTCGCTCCCGTGGCAACGGTGGCACCCGGGGCTACTATATACTCGCTTTTGCACCCGCCGATGAACTATTGACGCCGACTTACACAAAATTCGATATCATACCTGCAGAAAGAGCGCTGGACGGCGACTTGGCTGTTAGAAGGGCCAATAAGCAACGTAATGACGACGACGACCTAATGATGTCTGCCAGTGAACCAGACGAGGGGCGCTTGATAAGCAGGAAGCAATTGAATCGTTACGTTAGGCGCCTAATGAAACAGATACGCAAGGGAACGCGTAGAATACAACGCAAGACACGCTTCAAATCGAACACGCCCGCACCAACGGTGGAAAATTTTCTACACACGCTGTATGCGCAACGAAAGGGGAAGAAGAAAAAGAAGAGTAGTTGGTTTAGCTGGTAGTCGGAGCCAGTAGGCGCTGGAAGCTGAGGTGGAATGCACAACCATTCGTTAAATTTTTGTGTTTGTAACGTAATTGTATTTTTTAATGTAAGTAGTAGTAATAAAAATGAAAAATATTTATTGACTAAAAAGACTTGAAATAATACTGCGTGCCACACCTTTAACAACAACAACAACAACAACAACGAATGGCACTTTCCCTACACTATTCCGCAGCCATTAACAGGCATTAATGTTGACAGCATAGAAATGAAAAGCGTACGTTCTGTCCAAGTCAACACAGCTGCTAGCCGATGGATGGCGGCAAGTCGGCATTTTGCTCATCACACATCACAAATTTTCCCACACAACATGCAGGGTAAGTTAACGCCCGTATGCATACCCGCATATGATTGCCATAAGGCAATCATTTGTTTTTTTTTTTGTTGATAGACAGCAAAGGTTAAACACCTGCAATGTTGCACATCGAGTGCCTGCTGCCTGCCGTAGCAATAGAACGCGCTTTCCAACATCTATGAGAGAGGAGGTTGCGGGCGCCAACGATCTGCACGTCGGATTAGACTGGCACTTTCACATTGCGCGCATTAGCCTTTTAAGCACCGCAAAAATTAAAATTTCGCTAGTCGCGCAAGATTAGACACGTAGGCACAAATTTAGCCCCATGGCCTGGACTGCCTGGTTTTTCACGGTATTCACATAACTCCGACTTAGCTAAGCGCTTAGTGTTGCCACTTACCCGAGTACCTGTGTACATATCTTAAATCTGATGTTTAACTAACAAAAACTACAACGATGTCAAAATATTCTTTTCACTACTTTCAATGCATTTAATCTTGCTAGACTGCCATACTTGGACAAAACGAGCGGCCGGCTGGGCAGCTTTGTTGTCAACAAAGCGCAGCGCTCTCATGCCTGTGCGCGGTCAGTGGGCAGATTGAAGCGCGCATTTTAGCCATCAACACCAAAAAGGTCAATTCAACTTTCTTCGTAACCATTTTTGGCTAGCTGATGGACTGACAGACTGGGCCGCTGCCGCCGACTTGTTGCCAGTCACACAACTTAGTGATTCTGGTGGAACAGGCAGCACCCAACCTGGAGAGATCTCGGCATGGCATACATGGCAACGATTGGAGGTCAGCAAAAGATGCGTTTGTTTGAATTTGTGGCAAAAGAAAAAAAAACATAGCAAACAATTTATGAAATTTCTAAAAAACAAAAACAAAACACAAGCAAACAAATTGGACGCAGTTGTTTCATAGGTGCGCACGACAGACGGCGCCATTCTGAGGATGCCACACAAGAAACAAACTAGTTAGTGTAATTTCACTTGACATGCAACAAGTGGCCAAACATGTACCAGTTGACGCACCTGCGACCAACCAACCTCACAGCCAGCCACACAGCCACACAGCCACAAAAGCCAGCAGCACAACGTGCGCCTCGCCGCCATCACACAACTTACTACTCCTCAGCACACAGGTGTTCTCCTCTGCTGACTCTGGTTGAGTATTTTGATTTTAGCCAACATTTGGCGCATTTGCCGAGATGCGCCGTGTACCAAATAACCGTTGCCAATTTATTTTGTTCGAGAGATTCGTTGATGCAAAGTGGCAGTCACAGTAATCATATTCGCTGCCGCTGCGGACAATGGCTACGAGTTTTCACCACATTTACGCAACGTGGCATAAAGCGATTAAAATAAATCACGATCGCACCATTCGCACACACAGACAACATCTAACACACCTGCGAAAATTTAATAACAATCCGCTGCCGTACCGCACACCAAAAAAAAACAAAATCACGCTGAGGGGAAGTAGTTAGTGACACCAAGTACGTTGCAAATTGATTTTCGCGCTCCAGTTTAGTGGCACTTTTTGCGACATTTTCCGCAAATATTGCCAACATTAAATTGCATTAAATCTTTGTTGGCGACTGGGAATGAGCATAACACAAAACGTACGAGTTTAGAAATTTGCACTGTGTAAGCAACTAACGGAAACTATATCTGCACTGCTAGTTAATGTGGCACTCAAGGGCTGAAATTGTTATTTAATATATGGAGATTATTGAGACTTAAACATAACATACGCCAGTATAATGCCTGATCATAAATGGATTTTTGAAATGTCGCGAATTGCATAAGTTTTTGGTAAAATTATTTAGAAAATAAAACATAATTGTTTGAAATTGCCATAATGAAATTGTTGAAATGTTTTCTAACAACACAGTCATTTTCATGTAATGGCATGGAATGGAACTGAGGTATGACGGAAATCCGAAATCAGATTTCCAAGCACTCAGGCATAGCTGCCCATTGCGCTTAAGGTCTGGGAAGTATGAAGGGAATAAGGGTAGGTCATTTTCATACTCAAGTTTTAGAAATTTTTGCAAACAAAATCCTTTTTAGGAATAAGGATTTGCAAACTATGCAACTTTTTTTTTGCGAAAATATATTCTGCATCGGAAACCCATTTTTACCGTATCTGATAGATGACGCACATCGGGAAAAATACTGTATAAACCTCGCATCGTCTTTTTAATACGTTAAAATCTACATATATTAATAAGGCTATGGAAAATTTTTTGGAAAGTCATAGGAGATATTTTTATTCACAAACTTTTCAATGCTAGGATATCTACGACCTCGCTGATTTTAATTTTTCAACATGCAATTCAAAAAACTTGTTTGAAAAAGTTTGATTTTTTATTTAAAATCGTTCGCTAGTTTAAATGAAAGTCATAGAAATCTTACTGAAATGGAAAAGAAAAATAAAAAACATTATTATAATCTTTAATTTAGCCACAAAGTATTAGTTGCCTTTTTAAAATTTTGATATGTTAAATTTTTGAAAATATACAGACTTTATAAATGTTTTTAGTACTAACTATTTTTTTTACTTTTTTAGGCATATTCAAAAAACTGCATTCAAACTTTTTTAATAAAACTTGAAGAGAAAAACTTATGGATTTTTAAGGCATCTTTTTCTCATAATTAATTATTGAAAACAAAATTGGTAAAATTTACAATGGTATAATTTTTAAAGTATAGACTCCCATTTTATATTTTTCAAGCTTTGTGTGAAAAATATATACAAATCTTTTCCAACCATGTCCAACCGAAAAAGTTAATTTCAAAGAAAGTACGCATATTTTGCTTGTCAATATCTTTGTTAGTATGATCGTGATAAAAAGCAGCAAAACTTCAATTTGAAGCTCAAACTATTTTTATTAAAAATGTGGGATATCATTTAATTTGGTTAATAAATACTCCGGTCATTTCAAGTTAAGTGCAGTGATTAAAACTTGTTTCTAGAAAAAATTTTTTATTCATTTCGATTGCCAAATCATCTGCCTTACAAAGAACAGCAGCGGTCTTACTCCGACCAAGAGTCAAGACTTTGAGACACAAATAAAACTTTATTTGGGTCACCCTATGCTGCATTATAACAACATTCCTAAAATGTTGAAAATTTTCAAATTTTATAAAGCTTAATCGAAACTTAAGTCATTAGAGACGAGATGCGAATAATCGTACGCTACTTTGTTTACGCTCAATCGACACATTTAACTGTAAATGATCCAAAGCATAAAAACCAAATACATTTTTTATGCTTTCCAACTTTCCAAGTATTTGAGAAATCTTTTCTTCTTTATTTCTTCATTGCTTTATTGCCTTTTAAGAATTTCGTCTAAAATCGCTCTGTTACCTTGAGAACCCGTCCGCCCTTCGATTATTATGCTTGATCATCAATCTTGCAGTCGAATAACAAAACAAATTCCAGTGAAAACATTTTTCATATAAGCAAACACACACACTCGCACACACACACGAAAATGCACCGTGTAGCAAACTCATAAAATTGAAATGCGCTGACAAAGCTTCATTAATTACGAAAGTATTTGTATGCCCACAAAAGGGCTAGCGCGCGCGTGTGTGCGATGATGGCCATAGAACTGCAGTTGGTGGCAGAGCAGCTATGGCAAGCATTTTGCTGCACATTGCAGTAGCTATCATTATGCTGGGGTTGCGGGATGGGACGACAGGGCTGGTATTGGTGGCAAACAGCAACACTTTGCATTCCCTACGATCACACCGTACATGCAACGTCGAGCGTTAGTTTTGGATCCCACAGCCAAAAACGTACAATTGAAAACGCTCAGCGAGAGAAACTTGGACGCGGAGCAGGGGGGGTTTCAGAAGTAGTGGGCGGCGCCGCTTGTGAGATTCTAATTTTGTGTGCGCTTTCGTGACGCGTTGCTGCCGCCGTTGCCGCCGTCGCCGCAGCCGTGGGCGGCGTGAAAACTCAACTCTAGGAAGCGGCTCACATTTGTAATTTCCGAAATGACTTGCAAGTTGCATGCAACAAACCAACACGCTCGCAATTGCACACTAGCATCTATGCATGCAATGCCAATATGATTACTTTTTGCACATAAAAAATGTAAACTTTATCGCTCGTTTCACTTTTACTCGCCCACCGCTTCTCTTGAGTGATTTCCATATTTTTTTAAATGTGTAATGCGACAAGTTGCAAAATGCCACAGCCGGCAGCATCGGCAGCGTAAAACAAACAATGCACGAGAAATACCAGTAGTATTGCAATTTGAAGTATGTTAGCTTCAAGTTTGTTAGACTAGGCGCTTGCGTGCAATTTCTTGTCATGCGGCTGTCTCGTTGCGTTGAGAGTGGTTTGCATTGTGATTTTTAGAAGTGCGCTTACTTGCAACCACGATTGGATCAAATTAGCTACATTTTTTCTTTTGTTCCAAGGATATATTCTTTTTCAAAATGATGTGTTGTTTAAATTTCGTTATTTGTTTACTTATCTGGTACTCAATGCTAGTACTTGCACTAACTACTAGTATCTTCAAATATGGTAGAGCTAATTATCTATCAAAGCGCGCGGCTAGTGAAAATCATCTTCGATTTCAATCGAATATTAAACATCTGGGAGTTATTATATCATCGGAAGTGTTTTCTAATGTCAATGTGTTAATTTTGTTACGCACCCTCACAAAATTAGGTATGCAAAAAGGACAATAAACAGTTAGCTAAATTAGATAAAATGCAACCCTGGTGTGTAAAATTCTAGCAAATTCCATAAATTTCAATCTTTTGTTTAGAAAATTTTGTAACCCATCACATTTTATTATAATAAAGTGCAAGTTTCAAGTGGCAAGCAATTTTTATTGAATTTTGAAAAAAATATTTTTGGACGTCTTTGCGCTCTTTTCCACATACATATAACTAAATTTAATTCATGGGTTATAGGTTGAAATTGTGCAACACCGTCCGCAAAAAAAAGTATTGTGAAAAATCAACCGCAATTTTTAGTTACTTGAAACTCACACAATATTGGACTAATTTCTAATTTATAGAAATTTCGATTAAAATTTTCGAACATTTGATCATAAGGTTGTATGAAAAAAGTTGTAAATGACAAACATTGAAAATATTGTAAAAAAAAATCTATGCATACTTAATTATATGAGTAAATTTATATCTATTTCATAATTGAAACCAAATTTCGCAAATTAAGATAACTTTAAAAGCTGTACTAATGTGGAAAACTTTTGGAATAAAGTTATGTCAGAAAGTGATGCTATTCAAGTAGCCTCTGCTTGTTACAAAACATTTGTTTTAATTTAAATTAATTAAAAACGAAATAAATACAAAGTTAGGATTGAAAAGATTAAGTAAAATAAAAAAATGTCAAAGAACTGTGCTATCCGAAGACGTTCGCTGCGTTTTTTAGGCAGAATACTTGTTTAAACATTTCTATAAAAAATTCAACGAGAGAATTAATTCTCCAACTATTTTCTATATTTGTTACTTTATTCTCTATACATAGGATCACACTGCGTTCATCGAATGCTCAAAATGGTATGTGGAGTTTATCATAAAAAAATCTGCCTAAAGGTATTTTCAAAATAATTTTTTTTGGCTAGATATGTGATAAAAAATGAATGAATTCCGAAAAATTAAATAAAATCATGAATGCACATAATGGGAGAGCCCTCAGGCAGATTTATATTGATGTTGGTCTTTCAGTCCCTCATATTAGAAGTTGATGAGAAATGGGTTTACTAATTTAACATGCCAAAAGAAATGCTCTCCTTTTCAGGTGCAATCGAAACAATTAAAATAATGCTTACATTTTTCTTTGGTGATCGTTATGAAATGCGCGGTTTTAAGAAGATTAAAATATTTTACAAAGGATTGCTTTTGTAATATCAAATTTTCTTTCACTTTACCGAACATTACTCTTGTAAATAATTTCAAATTTTATTTTTTCCAGATTATACCTTTCATTCTGTATTGGAGTCATCATCCTTACCATGACTATATGAACCAACCATGTTTGTATGTATGTAGTGCCTAATGTCTGCGAAGTCAATTGATCTCGATATTCTGCCTTCACTTCTTTTTTCTAAATTCTACCACGCATATGAAATTGAACTATAAACCGCTGCATTTTACCATTTCCTATGAGATTAAAAATCAAAAGCAACCGTCGCTGCATGTCAGCGCGTAAAACTCGATTGCGTAAAGAAAAATTACGTTGCAAAAAATTGCACGTCATTGCCTAGCATTATTTGCAACTTTGGAAAGAAAGATATTATACACCTTCAACTCCACGCCGTACTGGCTTCTGCCAACGAGCGTTGCAGCAGTGGTTCACACGTCCGCATATGACGACTTCACCTAACACTAACACTAACAACAACAACAACAACAACAAAAGGAGTACCAAAGATAACGGTAATAAGTGCAATGCAAAAACAAATGGAAATTATAAACTACAATCACAGTTAACAACAACGAAAATCGTGGAAGAGCAAGCTATAGTTACTTCCACATGAATTTATGAATGAATAGAGGAGTTCAAGTTAAACAAATTTCAAAGGAGAAATGAAAAGTTGCCAACAATTTAATGGGATATTTAAAATATTTTCCATGCTGCATTCCATAAAACGTCATACAAATTGTGGCGTGGAAAATTTAAGCTACCGCCGCGCAGCAACATTTTGATAACTGTGCATTGTTCCGACTTCGACGACTACACACCTCGTTTTCACTTTTATGGCATTCGGATGCGACAATAAAAACTTTTGAATTCAATTGATATGCCACCGCCGATTTACACAAACTACAAACGAATTGTAGGAGCGGTGGAGAATGGAGAAATGTGAGGTTATGATAGCGGGAGCTGTTGTAGTCGGAAAAAATGTCGCAATCATGTAAATCATATCTCATTCCGTATTTTGTTGCATGCATTGGCCTGACAGCGACAACAACAACTACGAATCTACATAATCACTTATACAAATCATGCGATAGACACAAATGACATTCAATGTGAACGCATAATTTGCACTCTGTTTACGATTGGATTTCCTTACGAAAGTTGACTCTTAGACACAACTCAAATCACAAGGCGGTTCAATGCACGCCAAACATTTTTTTAACAAGAAAACTCAGCGCCAAGTATTTTTCTTTGTGGCGCAGGGTTACTAGATTTGTTATTTCATTGCAGTTAGTGATATCGGTCGGCTAAGGAGCTTCGTTTGAGTTTTTTGAATGTGAAGAAAAATTGGCTATAAGAATACCACCGAAACAAAATATCTGGAGCTTTCAAAAAGAAAGAAAAATGGGAATGAAATGGTGTTTAAGAAATATTTCCTGCTCTTGGAGAAAACAGATTGCATTTTATGTAGCTTTTTTTCAATTTGAAAAAACTTTACTCAATCAGAAGAAAATAACATAATTTTGAAAACAAAAATTATATCAAAGTGTCACATTTATTACAATAGATTAAAACAAGTGAGAGAGAAAACTCGCTTTCACAAATGGCTGGATCTTTAATAATTATAGAAATTTGAAAACGAGCTATTCCATATGAAGTATATCTTCCGAAAAGAGAAAATCATGTATCGAAATTATATTAGTTACATACATAAGTGGTAATAAATATATTTGCAAATAATGAGCCAGCCAGATGGTACTGGTGTAGGTAGAATTCATTTTTTTTACCTGGTTTGACCAAAGGGTGAAATCTTCAGATATAAGTAAAAAAATAGATATTCCTCATACTAAAACAACACAGCTGGCAACACTTTACAAAAAATACGAAACTAATAATTTAAATTATTTTATCAATTAAATTATATTTGGCACTTAAACAATTAATTTTTAATTTTCGTAAAAACCTCTTTCGTTTCTCACCAAATTGTTAGTATTTCAGTTGAGTTACTAAGTTGAATTAAGCTTTTTACTTTGGATTGCAAAATTCCGAATCCTACTATAAATTAGTTTCCAAAATTAATTATATTACGTTTTTCTTGAAGTCATGTGACCGCCACCTGTACAAGAAACTTATTAAAAGATAATAAAAACGAAAGAAATTACTCAATTTACTAAGCGTTCTTATTCAAAACAAATCTCCACCTGTAGTGAAATAAAGCACATTGGTTCGGTAATAAGACAGTTTCTTGTTATTCCCTTACTTAAAAATTTATGGAAAATATTTCAAAACAGACAGCGTAAAAACTGATTTCTCCGTTTTTATTCTGAATATTTTTTTTTACTTTGTTTATAAGAAGTAAATAATCTTTTCTAAAATGTATTTGACATTTTGTCTTTTTTTTTATGCGAAACTGCAATTTTTCATTAATTCTGCTGTGCTTTAACTCCTAGAGGGTGGCAACACTGGTTGCAACTACTCAACACAACTAAGTTTTCTTTATCTTTTTTGTTTTTTTTTTTTAAAGGTACATCGATTATTTGAGTTTCGGCTCTTTATATTATGATACAAAAAAGGACGTAGATTCAATAAACACAAACCATGCGGACCATAAAATTTTTTCAAGTTCCATAAAAGTTTCGATTTTGGGGACTCGCCAAAACCTCTAAATTCAAAAGATTAAAATAAAATTCTAAAATTCTAAAATTCACCTAAGACTGCTTACCAAAAGTTTTCAAAAATTTGTTGGAAACCCAGAAGAATGATAATTTGCGACGCTACTTTTTACATCATGACAACGCGCCAGCCCACACTGCTGAAATAACGAGAAACTTCATTGCGATCTCTGAGATCGAAGAAATACGTCCAGCACCATATTCCCCGGATATAGCACCTTGTGATTTCTGGTTATTTCCAAAAATTAAAAAAAATTTGAAAGGAAAGGTCTTTAATAGCAACACGGAGATAATTAATGCGGTTAATGCTGAACTTGATAAGCTTAAAACGCAAGATTTTGAAGACTGTTTTCAGAAGTGGATTTATAGACTTAAGAAACGCATTGAAATCAATGGCGATTATGCAGAGAAGATAAAAAATGACAAAGATTCCGAATAAATGCAAAAAGAATTTGTTTTGTTTTTTTTTCTGGTCAACTAATCGAACTTTTGTTAATCCCCCCGTACATACCCAACGTGAAGGCGCAACAACAACGTGACAGTGAAATTTGAATTCAGCGATATTTGTCAGAGAATCGAAATTTATATGTAAATTTCATAAGCGGTTGGGTTTCATTGGTACAGAAGCTAATTCGAAAAATGTTATTGGCGCTTAGCGCGTTGCTATGTACACCCGCTTTTTTTTTTGCAACTCAACATTTGTCATCACAATGCACGAAATGCCTGCCGCCACGATACGCTCTTCAAATATGTCATTTTAATTAGTTTTTCCGCGCAAAAGCGGAAAAGAAGAAGTGCAACGACCTAACAGCTGACCTCTTGCAGATCATCAGGAAAATACATGCATGCCTATTGATATTAAATTGATGAGGGTTGTTTCATTCGTTTCATTTTCGACAACTCTCAACAATTTTTTTTCTTTATTTTCGTTTGTTATTTAGTTTTGATTGCAATCTTCGCATTAGCTTTCATGTGACGAATTGCTTAAACTTTAATTTCGAATACAGTCATTTTCACACGCAATAAAACTAGTCGCCGCGAAGTTGTTGTAGCCGCAGCACTTAATGATGAGCGCATCTTCATCATCGGATGGCATCGACTGCTGCGTCTTTGAATATTTACTCGTATTAGACGCGGTTGAATAATCTCAGGAATTGAAAATGAGCTCAGCGTAGTAAATTAAGTAAATAAATTTAGAAATTCAAATGTCTGGCATTAATGCATTGCCTGTGTTTTCGAAATCTGCAGTAGCGGAGGAAATGTGAAAAAAAATCGGCTGTCAAATGTAATTTTCATGGTATGTGCCTTATAAATAATAGCGGTGCCTTGTCAAATGTATATACATACATATGTACAATATGTATGTATGTATGTATGTGTCTATGTTTTTGGAAATTTGTATATATGTTCATATTTAAAGCCATTAAAAGCTCACTATTTGAAATTGGATTTTGTCTTAATTACAGCAAACAAATACAAACCATTATTAACGGGAAATGGACGTATGTATTTTCGCACACAATAAATGTGCACTACTACCCATTTCCCTGCATTATCCATTTCGCGAATTGTCCAAACATGCGGTCACTGACCTTTGCGAAACCGTCAAGCCAAGGCCGTCAAACTGAACCGAACACCGAAATAATCATAACTTATTTATTTGTACGCCTGTGTGTTTGTATACATATGAAATACTTCGGCTCTGTAGGAAATTCAACTGACTTTAAATGCACTTCTAGTGCACTATTCTTCACTTCACTTCCGATAAGCCAGTTAGGCTTAGTTAGATGGAAATTCGCAATGGCAGTCCTATTTTTGGTTAATATTAATTTTACCCAGCGTAAAAAAATGTATTTTGATCATAAAGGAATTTGTATGAAATACTTTTTGTTGTTACATTAAAACACTTGGCGAAGTAAAAACGTTTCAGGCTTTGAAAATATTTTTGGGGAACTTGAGTCTATTTAAATAAATTGCTTTCACTTTCGCACTACGATTAGTTGCAAATGTTTAGCAAAACCTCTAAAAATATTTATTATAATATGATTAATATGATTCCGCCGCCGAAGCCGAGTGTGCGCGCTTCATTCGATTCAAATCTTGATAATAAATGAACAAAAAAAAAATTTTAATTTAAAAAATTTAAAATTTAATCCACTAACTACTCAACAGCTGGGTATTTGTTGCCTCTTATGAAATGCCCATAAAAATGCACAAAATTTCAATATTCAACTTGCATATTAGAAATAAGTCAAAACTCAAAATATATTTGTGGGTTAATTTCATACTTATTTAGAATTCGTAATAAAACGTCCCACAAAGCCAGATTTTAGGGGGTTAGTGTATGGAAAAAATGTTGTTGGTAAATGTTCACTATAATGTTTTGAAAGAAAACTGGGTAATCAAGCGAGCATTTATTTATTACCTATATTTTTATTTTAGCTATGTTCAATTGTAAACTGTTACCAAATAATTCGCAAAATATATCAGCTTCAAAAGAGTTAATATTCTTACATTTGTTGCGCTCCGCCCCTCCATTAGAATCTGTTGTCAAAATCTTGTTATTTTTTAAGTGTTGTATAGTGAAACTAATCTGCCGCAATTATACAAAATAGAGAACCCAAAAAATAGTATTTTCGGAAAACACGGTAAATAATTTTATTAGTTATTTGCTGGAAACCTTTAAAAATAAATAAAATTATACACTGTTTATTAAGCGTTTTTGTTTATGGATAGATGCTTTTCAGAATATATATTTTTTTACTTTACAAAACTTGATCTTAGACCAAAAGGGCAATGGTTAAACTTTATTTTCATCCTAATCATAAGACTTAAGTCCTGTTCGAAATCACAAACTCCCCCTTTTCGACACCAATATTGCTCAAAAACTATATATTTCGGAGACCAGATTTTTATTCTACGTACGAACTTCTAGAAAAATAAACTACCTTTAGTTAGATTGCGCAAATTTGCGCAATACACCTGAAAGTTAAAAATGTAATGTGTGATTGAAATAAACATAAATACATAAATGTAAGTGTATGTATGTATAAATATTTATTAATACAGGATGAGCCAAAAGAAACCGAGGGGTGTAAGAGTTTAATAACTTTTTCGTTTATTAATTTTTTTTATTTTTTCTTTCAGATTATACAATACACAAAATGGAAATTTTTTTACACAAAGTATGAAAAATGATGTCTCTTCAATGACCACCGTTTTCAGCTTCGCACTGATGAGCTCTTTTTAGAGCATTTTCTATAACATCTTTCAAAACTTGTGGCTGTAGAGTTCAAGGATTGTCTCTGGCTTGTTCACATACACTCGCTCATTCAAATAACCCCAAAGAAAATAGTCGGGTGCTGTCAAATCTGGAGATCGCGTTGGCCAAATAATTTCCGAATTTCTGGAAATTATTCGCCCTCCAAAAATTTGACTTAAAAGTGCCATTGTGTCTCGGGCAGTATGGGCAGTGGCTCCGTCCTGCTGAAACCACATACCAGGTCTGTTTTCAAGAGCAGGACGTAAAAAATTTTCTATCATAAACCGATACCGCTCTCCATTTACGGTTACAGCACTTCCATCTTCATTCTCGAAGAAGTAAGGCCCAATGACATTTTCAGATGTGATCCCACACCATACTGTACACCTGATGGGGTGCAATTGGCGTTGATGAATGGCTCTTGGATTTTGAGAACCCCAGAACCTACAGTTCTGCTTATTAACAAAGCCATTCAAATGAAAATGAGCTTCATCACTCATAATCAAATTTTTAATAAAGTTGATTTCATTTCTGGCCAACTCTTGAAATTTAACTGCAAAATTTAGACGTTGCCGATGATCTGCGGGTTTTAATAAAATAAATAAAATTTAAAAAAATTAATAAACGAAAAAGTTATTAAACTCTTACACCCCTTGATTTCTTTTGGTCCACCCTGTATTATATATGTATGCACGTAAGCTCACTGTCCCAAACACAAGCTCAACCGGTCAACTCTTTAACATATGACTTTTGACCAACTCGTTGAACGCAACACCCGTACATTTGTCAAGTAAATAACAACGAAAGAGAAACACATTGCTTTCCTTCTCTCTTCTTCCCCAAACCAACACCTCCAGCCCCACACAAATGCTTCCGCCAGGCAGTTTCGTCGGCCAAATAAAATGTTTATTATTTAGTTACTGGCATTGATTTATAAAGCTCACTCGACAGAGTCAAAACGCCAACAGTGGCGAAATTATTTTTAGAAGATTAGATTAAATTCTACCTAGGCGAGGGAATAAATGGCCTATACAGCATAATCGGTCTATTCTGACATATGCACATATGTATGTACATACCTCTATTCGATTGCATGCTTTTTTCAACCATTTATTATCATTACATATGAGTTCAACGTTTCCTGTTCATTGTCACACGACATGCGCTGTAACCATTCCAATTACATATCTGTTGAGACTAAAAATATCGATGAAGAGTTTGGTCTGCCTTTTACTTATCGTGTTTGCCCAGCAATCTAAGATCTCCTTCCTAATGCATATGTTATGCGTAGTTTCGCTGTATGGAGCTAAATGACAGTCCAAGGAGTGGTCATGGGCCTTTAAATCCGTGGGCTTCACATTCCCACAATAATATCAGAAATCTCATTACCTTGATAGCCAATTCAGATAAACCACAACACACAAGCTTTGAGGTGACAGCTTGAGTTTTCAAGTCAAAAACCGCCGCCCACTTGTACAATCCATTGCGAGCGAATTATGAACAACACTGACTTCGAAAGTGTCGTTGCATTTTTCTATTGTGTCACAACTTGCAGGAAGCCCGATATTTTAGCAGAAATTCGCCAAAGTCATTACTGACCTAATTCGAGGTAAAAGAAACAGTTACCGAGAAATCGCCCGATTGCAATGAGAAAGTGTAGTCACGGTCTCCAAGAATGTGAAAAATATTCATGAAGGTAAAAGAGACCAACCAAGCCCGCCGAGAATGGGCCGAAAGTTATTAGAGAAACGCCGAGCAACATTTAATGTGGTTAAATAAAATGTGGAGGCCTATGAAGTATTTTTGTGCTTTCGAAAATTTAAACGTCGTTCTGCTGAAACTTGTCATGTGGTCGCGCAAAACAATTGAAAAAATTAGAACTTTAATTTGAATTTGTATCAAAAATTGTGTTTTTAAAATAGCAATAGTGCCAAAATTAATTTTTTTCAGGTCCTCTTTAGTATCGAATAAATTCTACAAGTGTTGGTGGAATAGCTTGCTACGGTTCGACGACGACCAGGAGAAAGTTACTATCCAACATCATTTGCATTAAATCTTGTGTTCAGAGTATGTCATGACTAATTTAATTAAAGCATAATTAAAATCAAAGGTGGATTATTTTTTTTAGAAATATCGATATTCGATGTTTGATTCCTAGTATTAAATTCGATATTTTCTAAGGTCTTTTGAGCCCACCTCACGTGAATCTTCATAGTTTTTTCCATGGCGTCTAAAAACATAATAAAAATTACGATTCCGGTGGCGAGGCCCCCTAATGTACATATATCTGTATCTATATTTTTCTAAGTTAAACCCAAGGTTTTTAAATACATACGAGTATGTACATAGATACATCATTTAAAACGTTATATGTACTTTTGACAACATAACCACGTTCGCCTCGGAATTGCTAGTATTAAACGCAAATATAAAACTGCCAAATATATTTTATATTTTTTCCCCCCATATCGAATATTTTTAAAATTCTTAAGGTAAGTATGCCGAGAATCTCATAAATATATAGTGTTCCAGAGGTGAGCTTTACAATAATTTTTTCTAGAGATTATTTTTTTAAATTCCTGAATGCTTCATAAAAAAGTTTTTAATCGCTTTGTTTATAAATATGTATTAAAAAATTATGTTTATAAAACAGCATTGCAATAAAATCGTAGTTTTATTTACACCAACTTATCTCTCTACTTAGCTTATTCATTACTAACTGTTGTAAAATAATTTTGAAATACGGACAAAAACGATTCAAATAATGTTGAAAAATGTATGTATATTTATTATAGTCGTGCAAGTCAAATGAAAGAAGATAGCTATAAATAAACCTTTTAACTTTTTAAATAGCGTTGCCAACTTTAATTAAATTATACACAAGTTATAAATTTGTCTGGTATAATTATTTATAGCATTTATTAGCCAGTTATAGGTATGGTGCACGACACAACGATACCTCCAACCGCATATTCACAAGTTTTCACTATTTATTTTTCTTAATTTAATTTTATAAAAATATAGTTAATTCTACAACAAATACTGACTCCAAATAGGGGGAAAAATATGTACTCTTTATTGAACTAAAATTTAAAGTAAATATTTTAACGAATATAAAAATTATTTACTTAACTCACTACTGCGTGTTCAAAACGAAAAGCTGGGAATGCTAACTACCCAAATACCTGTAGTAAGGAGAAACACGCAAGCTGAGAATTCGTAGAGTGACAAATTCAAGGCCACCAAGTCACCGATTAGTGGCGATACGGCGACATTTCGGTGGCGCTGTTATGTCAACCAAAAAACATAAACCCAAAAAAAAAACGCAAACCAAAAAACGCTAACTCGCTCACATTTTAAATAAACCGACATACATACATAGTACTCGTTGTTTGCATGGGCTGTGCAAACTGTGCTGGTCAGTTGCTATTTATTGCAGATAGCAATCAAAACGCCTAACATGCTGACAATGTGGAAAACAAAACGCATTTATCAGTAAACGTTTGGCTTATAAGCAAATGGTGAGACAACAATCAGACAGCGGCGAGATACGAACGAATAACAACACTATTTAGGTAAGTAATTGCTATTTTAGCTTCTCATTGCATGACTCGAACAATTTTAGAGCTGATTAAAAAAAAATACAAATCATGTCGTTGGAGAATTTAAATAGGAGTAAAAAAAAAAACATGCAAATATCCACAACCGGTCCGCAGCGCAAATTCCAAACTTCACTTGATTTTTCCTAAGCTGTGTTGATGGAGCACGCCATTAAGATATTTACTTGTTAAGTGGACGTGCGTTTACGAGTACCTGTACTATACAATACATACATACATATGTGCAGCTGTTTGTATCTTTGCTCATATATAGTAAATGTATGTGAGGGAGTTATGTAAGTAAGCCTAGATGCGCGAATGTTAATATTTTATATTGATTTACCAATTCAATTACTTTGAATGCAAACAAATTTATTTACTTATTCGTTGGTGGAGGAAAACGACGATAGTGAGATGAAATAGTACTACATATATAAATAACACTACTGGCTAACAAGATGCTGTAGTCGAGGTCAGATTTTAATTCTACAGACAAAATCCTATAAGGCTGTGTCTATATTGGTTTGAGTAACATGAGTTGTTCAAGGTGTGATGCACTGTGTAACAAAACGAAAAACCTATCTGTCGCATATCTACGTATACGAAGAAATTATTACTTGGACTGCTTCATTTTTAATTTTTTGGGAGATTTTTATTTGTCGCATGGTGTTTTTATGAGAGAAGATCTATAGAGAAAATTGCAAAATTGCAAAATTGCGATGGCTTTACATATTTATTCAAAATTGTATTATACTTATAGTGACTCCATTCAGACCAATACTTGTGTATCATTTAGTTGACTTTTGAAACAGGTGGCAACACTCTGAAAAATATACTTATAATCTTTATATTAGCGAAACGAACGGATTGACACTATTATTTTACTATTTTATATAACTTATGTATAATTTAATTTAATTCGTATTTTCAAACAGGTAGCAACCCTTTCCCCAAGCAAAAAACCCATACCTAAACCCCATTCCTAGGTAGAAACTAATAACTAAACAAAATTTCAGGTAAAAAAAACAAACAGATTTTCTCAATATTTTTATATATAGATTTCCGAACATTGTATTCCGCTCAGATTAAAGTAATGAAAACTTGATCAAGAAAATATTTTTAACCTATATGGGTCCAACCCTTTATGGGCTTGTATATACTCAACCGACGTCAATGAATTTATTAAAATTCTCGGTATTCTCGTTGTCGTATTCGGCAATTAATCAAATAACGTTTGAGTTGTTCGATAACTTTTTCTTCTCTACATCACCCAACGAAATATTATTGCCAAAAACTATGCGGCAAACCACGTTGCAGAGAAAAGGTGACGACAAAAGTACTTCCGTTACTTCGTACTTGCCTCGTTTGAAGGATTGACGTCACAAATGGTTCTTAAAAACTTTATTCTCCAGAGTTCTGAGTGGTTTTTACAAAAAGTTAAACACAGAATAATAAATGTGAAGTGCCGAGCTTTGTGTTTTAGCAGTTGCAGCGGAAATAAAATGCCCAAGAGTAGTTATCACCTTCTTATCGCTATTCCTGTGGCAGGAGCCGCTGTGACGCGTACGCTGCCGGCGTTGTCGTAATCTGGTTTTTTATCATTCTTGGCGGCAAACTTGAGTTTAAATCCTCTAATGATACAATTTCATACTTCGTTAGTTCTTTTGCTTAGTGTTTATTTTGTATTTTCCCCAATACAAATAAAACAACAGATGTTGAGAGTAAATGGGATTTTATAACTAAGATATAGAACACAAACATTGTACCGTTATTGTCGGGTGATTAGCATCTAAGTTATGATAACTGCAATGATAATTATTATCATTACACAGAATGAAACCAAGTTTTCGCAGCATAGTTTTAAAGGCAATAGTTATGCGGGCGGTTAATAGGCAATCAGTTCGTGTTTTTTATTTTATTTTATTAGAATGAAAATGACAAACAAAGTCATAACAATGTCAGCTGTTTAATAACTTTAGTGAGTTTAGTGTGGTGACCAGCATACTGGTTTACTCGATTTAAAACTTAATCGACTCGATTAATGGGCCTGTCAGGGATATGAATCACATTTTCGCAAGAAATTAATGTCTGACGGAATTTATTATTACATATCTATAAAGCACTACTTCAGTTGAAAGAGTAATTAAAAAGTGTCAATAAAAAATTTTTAATTTCAAACCTCTGGTCACATGTTAATAATTTTCACTCTAAATCTTTTTTGTTCATATTTTATAAAGCTCCAAGAATGATAGAATACAAGATTGCGCCTTCCCGCGGTGAAATGACAGATCTCGCCTTTAGTAAACAAGAATACGGGAGAGAGAAAATTGAACAACTTCCAATATTTCATTGAAAAACGTGTTCTAATTGTTCTAAAGTGTAAAAGTATGAATTTATAGGCAGACATTTAATAAATAAATTCGCAAAATACTAAAAAAAGTGTCTCTTTTTCTTAATTTGTGAAAAAAGCTTTGTCTAGTTGAAGTTGAGAATTGTCAAACCCGGCAAAACCAAAGTAGCGGTACTTCTAAAGGCGTCACCTTCAGTATTCAGTACACCGTGATAAAGCTCTAATTTAAATATAACAAAAAGCATTTGTTTTCATTTCATTTCACATTTTGTAAACAATTGAAGAAAATTCAAAAAATGTTCAGGAAAATTAGGAACTTTTTAATTTTAATTTTTAGAAAACTTTTGTGTATGCAGTTTTGTAGTTGCTTTTAGTATAACCTTATGCAAGTTTAAGGGCTGCAAATTGTGGTAGATTTTATAAAACTTTTTACATATGTAAATTTTTGTCTCCCATATACGAATGAATTTTAGATAAATTTCCTTTGATCGGTATATTATTTTGTGCTGTCTGTCTTGTACTTATGTATGTACATCTTCTGCCATATAAATTGCAAGTGTTAAATGAAAAAAATTTCAAGACCAAAAATTTGAAAACATTGTCAAAAACCATTGGAAATTTTTAGCATTTTGAGACTTTTGTGTGTATATCATATATTGCACACCTTGATTGAAAGTTTGAAAATTGGACGAAAACTCGTTAAATTTTTATAAATGTCATAGGAAGTTTTGAATTTTTGATTGTTTTTTAATAAAAAAATTTACAAAAAAGATGCCATGAAAAACTTTACAAATATTCTGAAATAAATACCATGTGGTAATTACCATGTGGTAATTATTTAATTTACTATACAGCGCGTAAAACGTTTCAGATTATTTGGGAAGAGGATAAAACACACAAACATTCGTTCAAATATTAACGAAACTACTTAGATCAATTCAGTAGGCTTAAAAATATGAAATTTTCGTCGAAGACTTACACAAAATTTTTAGTTACGAAACATGTTGTGAAAAGTTTGGAATTAATAAGGTCAAAACCAAGGGCAAATATCAAAACAATACTATACTTATGTAATTTTATTGATTTCTATTCAATAGAAGAGTTGTTCAAGCTGTGAGCATTGTGGAATGATATTGAAAGGAACTGAAATCTACAGCGGCAAAGCTAACATAGAAAATTTTTTAATTAATTTGGATTTCAAATCCCAAGCAATTATGGCATTGATAGTCACAAATTGCTTCGATTGTTCTTTAATACATCTTTGGACAAATGAAAAACATATGTACATACATATATTTATGCATACATACATGACTACATATTTACTTATGTACATATTTATACACACCCTCAGTGTGACTTGGAAGTATGAAATCATGTTTGGCCCTTACTTTACAGTTCTATTCGAAAGGTTATTAATTTAGGTGTACCCTTCGTACGAATTTGAACAAAATTTAATATCCATTCAAAATGCAAAGTGAGTGACCTGTTTTCCACATCAATTTTAACCTTAGCAGTAGTTACAAGACCTGAGATAAGTTTTGCCCGCGAAAAGCAGTGGTGAATTTTTAACTTCTCTACAAGAATGCTTTATGGGCAGTTTCCTTTGTAGTTGCGTATTCGAAAAAAGTTGGCACTGATTCTTAAGCGGGTGCCACATAAAACGCTTGCTTCGCTTTGCGTAACAGGTTCGCTTTGACAACTGAGTTGAATTCATACATATGTACGTACAGTTATACGAAGTTTAAGTCTCCCCAACTCTGATGTTATTGGCATGTTGAGTGTCAACTGATTTGCATAATTCTTTTATTTCTCAAATTCGCTTAAAAATAGAAGCTACACTTCTATTTTCTTAAAAAAAGATAAAATTGAAAGTTAACCAAAATAAAAAAACATTCACAATAAACAAATCGGTGTTGTCAAAGCGTTTTTTGTTACATCCCCTTTGCGTTTTTCGCCTTTTTGACAAGGTTCCGAAAGCAAAAGCTTTTTATGTGGCATCCGCTTCAGTCTTGCAAATCATTGAAAATTGATTTGCTTTTCTTTTTCTGTTCGAGTTTTGTGACTTAAGCTCAGTATCCAGCTCTCAAAAAATATCAAGAGATTTTTTTTATTATTGCCTTTGCTTGAAAAAGCACTTTGCCCTTTTTATATATTTTCTTCAAGAAATAAAAGGAAGAAATTTTGTTTTTCATTTTTTTAACCATAATTTTATTTCACTTTTTTCGAAGCTCGTATCGCAAAGTTTAATTGGGTAAATGAGTACTTAAATCATCAAAAGTATTATTGAAATGTTTGCATGTGAAAACGTTTAACTCAAACCTTTGGCTCAATATTAATTCAAAAATGTACACAAGATAATAGCTTACATTTTAATGTCACGGTGTTATCGATTATAACAGCCATCATACCTACACATCCGTTTACATACAGACACACACATGTACATGTATGTGCGTTATCTGAATGTCATTGTCACACTTATAACCAATAAAACCTCATACTTGTTTTTGAAAATTATTAAATATTATGTACAGATAGATAAGAAGGTAACAGATCAATGGTTGACTGTTGGCTGCGAGAAGTTCGTTTATTTGTATTAACATACAAATATTGTACATAAACCTAACCATACGTGTCCGTAAGTTTTTCTCCACGCGATTTGTAAGCCTAGGCGACGTAAAATGCGGGGGTACCGGTTTTGAAGACTGTCTGTAATCCGATGGCTAGACCCAAAGCGAATTCAAAGGCGGATGAAAATGTCATGATAAAGGCAAATAGAAAGACGTGCAACATTAATTGTTGGTGGTTTGTAAACAAGATTTTTCATAATTCGCTTTTGCTGACATTCTCTTGTATTAGGTTAATCAAGAAGAAGCAATCAGCTGCTCTACTAATGTCACCTTATATAAATTCGCCTTGAATAGGCCATAACGCGAAATTCTTTCATGCGTTACCCTTTGATGGATAGCAGAAGGAAGACTTTCTCTCCATGGGTCAGAACAGCTACTGAAAGCGGGGCTCGAAAGGTAAAAGCTTTAAATGCAAAATTCAAAATGAAGGAAATGTTCTACAACATAGCAAAATGCAGCAATAACTTTCCTTTTCCCCGAAAATTTTGTATGCAAAATTAGAAAAAAGATTATATTTAAGCAAAAAAATTATTTTTCATGTTTGTATTATATGCAACGTATGTAAATTTAATCTTCTGCTTCATTTCAAACCATAGATCTTACATAAAAGTCTCGTTTTATTTACTATTTCTTCCAAAACTTACTCAATAAACAAATCTGTATATCTTCTAGAAAATTATTCTATAAATGAAATATGTAAAATAACAAATAGTTTCATTAAAAAATCAAATAACAGCTCTCTTAATTTCAAATGTAAATGCTAACCGAGAGAGAGAGCACAAATAAAAGGATCATTTTAATTCGCTTACGGCTTTCCTAATTTGTTTTTCGAAGGATTTAGTGAAAATAAAGCTAAAACAACATGAAAATGTTTCTTATAGAATTTTACCGCATATGCCTTTTCGTTAAGACATTCTTTGAACAATTTTGCCACTTTGCTGGGACATTAAAAATTGAGTAGGCTTACTTTTACAAACACAGGATAATAAAGAATACTTAGTTTATAAAAATAACATAAAAAATTAAGGTCGGAGACTAATTTATATAGATAAATAAAATTGTCATTTAAATACAACCCTTCAATAACTGTTATCATATGGCAAAAACAAAAAACCTGTAATACATAGCATAAACTCAAAGGGAATACGGTCAGATTTATATTTAAAATGTTTTGCCTGATGAAATTCGATTCAGTCACTGTACTTGCGATACTCATCTTGTTTACTGACTCAAAAACTTATTCTAACAACAAACAACACACGTCTAGTGAAGCATTTATGAATATGACCAAATTTACTCTGGCATCCGCTAACTCTATCAATTTCACAATTCTTTTACGTTCAGTTTCAAAATTGCGAAAATAGAGCACAGCAAAGCAAAATATTTTTTAGAAGAAAAGCAAAAATCACTAACCACTGATCTTTATCGGCTAGACGCTTTACGGTTATCTTCCTTTTACTTCTAAATGTCGAAAGAATTGGAATTAGAACGTGTATCTCAACTTGATACAACAAAACACGCCGTGCCATTGTTGGCAGTAAAGATATCTAAGAATTGTTTTAAAAGCAAAAGTTGGTAAAATATGACGATTGGCCTCATGTACAGTAAATTATTTTAATTCTTTTTTAGAAGCCTATTTCGGCTAGAAACATAAAAGTCGATTTATTTAGATCTCATAGATTTACCTTTGATTGCTTTAAATTCATTAATAAGCTTTTCTTCCACCCATTCCTCCCTGTCATTCCTTTTCCACACAGATTAATCAAATGGGCAATCGGCGATATGGCACATAAATATTGATTTAATTTTTAAAACAGCAGTGCATATTGGTATTGAATTTTTATTTATTGTCTCGAGTTATCACTACATACTTCTTCCTTATCGAATATTCAAACATTCAGATATTTGTCATGCCAGTTTTAAAAATGATAACTTCATTTTTGGTATACATAGTTTCGATTATATATGTGTATTACAATTTAACTATAAATAATAGCTATAGGGTTCTCCAATAGCTCAAAGCCTATTTTCAAAAGCCCTGTATATATCTGGTTTTGCAAATATTTGAAAAAGTCAAAACAAATTTTTTGTAAAAAAGTGCAATAGAGTTGTGTTCTGTTTATAAAAAATGATAGTTGTTTTGTTAAAAATTACCGCAGATTTAGATGGGCGTTATTAGAAAACTGTATAATCGAATGTCGGAAAAATAGGAATAAATTTTAAATAATCATTTAAATAATTTTGAATAACGAATAGATCCATCCATCCATCGTTCAAATAAATTTGAGTAAGTCATCATGAAATGATTTAAATGACTGAATGATGATGAATACAAATTTATTTATTTTTCAAAATTATTTGAATATTATGAATGAAAAGCTATTCGCCATTCAAAATTATTTAATTGATATATGAAAATCTATTCGCTATTTAAACTTATTTGTACGATAAATGAAAATTTATTCTTCATTTAAAGATTGCAAGTTTGTAAAATTTTATTTTTTACTTGATTAACTGTCGTAGATTTGATAAATTTCAATTTAATTTCTTATAAACCATAACTTAAAATGAAAATGAGCAATTTTTCAGCTATTCTCTCATTTCGCTTGTTGTGTGAAATTGAAAACAAGGCTGCAGGAAGCAAAAATGTGTAGAGCCAAAAATGGCTATACTTAAATTTTTATTACCATTCATTTTACGCAAATAAAATTACGTTTACTAAAAGTTGTGAATAAGGTAATATAATTAAAACTTGGTCATTTTTTGGCACATGCTTCTTTGTATTTTTTTTTTTGTTATATAACACTTATGTTAATGGAAAGCCGACTATATTTGTTTTGCATGCCACGGAAAATTTATAAATTTAAGTTAATGAAGTTCAAAACCTTTGAACGTCACTTTATGCAATAAGCATATGTATGCGTCTGTGTACAAACATAATACATATATACTTACTACACACATATAAAAGTAAATCTCGTCGAGCCCAAAAATATTGATGCAATCGGAGAAAGAGTTCATTTTTTATTTTTATGTATATCGTTTCTGTCAGATATGATATATGAATGATATATTTAAAGATTGCGTTGATTGATGTGAAATCCGAGAGAGCAACTTATTTGTGTCGTAACAGCAGATTTCTCGATGGAGAGAACTGAGAGGAAACAAGTGGTTAGAAAAAATACACACGATTGCGAGAATACATATAGAACGGTTTTTGTTTCGACATTTTCAAGAGAGGGATAGCGGTGGCACAATCGGCGATACCCAAGAATGATATAAGTAATATACGATTGTGATGATTGATCTGGAATTCGGAGAGTAACATGGCTGTGTTTACCGGAGAAGAGGAAAGACATTAATAAGCATGTTGGAAAGAATACACACTAAAATTTTTAAACACGTTGGAAAAAATCGTCATGAGTGGAAGTATACATACATACGCGGTTTTTGTAAAGAAAATCTATTGTTACGTAGAAATTCTGTTTTCAATTTGCGTCACCTTCTGTATTGTTGTCACCATGGGCGATACCTTCTGTATCCTTTTCACTATGGAACTCCTCGACATAATTCGGGTTTTGTTGCATCAACTTGAGTTATCTGTACATTTTCTAGCGTCCATATGTCGAAAGCTTAGTTCATGTAGTTCCAAAACAAATCGCATAAATATTTATGCAGCAAATATTGCTCAATATTTTTCTTCCGTTGATTTGAAGTTTTCAAACAGGAAATCGCTTGACGCTTTCTTAGCGTTCTCAAATGTACATATGTATAGATGTAGTTGTTCTTGTAGCGACTAATTGAAATTCATTAAGAAATGTAGATATTCGCATGGCCGCTTCCATTTGTAGCTGGTATTGCCAGTGAGTTATTTCGGTAATAACTAGCCGCTCATTAAACATTTCTCCCCATACTTTTCCAAATGTTTTTGTTTTTTTTTTTGTTTAGCAAAGTCAATAACCTTTTACATTTGGCATTTCAATTGAATCAATTTTTTCATGGCTTCATTTAGCTGAAAAAGATTGTGCAGTTTCGAAACGTGCAAGACGTAGAACCAAATATAACTAACTTTTTTGTCAAAGAAGCAGAAGCGAATTTATGGACATTTATTAAAAAAAAAAGTAAAATTCATTTAGCATATTTTTTATCTGTCACGTACTAAACTTTTGGTTATAGATAGTTAACCTATTAATCATACAGAATAATTAATCATTCGACAATTAATATACAAATGTGCTCTATGAGTAATTTAGTCAACAATTTGTTCGAGTTGGGATTCCAAAATATTGTCATTACCTATTTGCATTGAATACTATTTCTTTAGTTTCAATGCTTACTTTTAGTCTGAACTGAATATAGAATTATTTATTATATTTTAAATAGTGCTGACGTTTTGTGATAGTACTAAGAAAACTGAGAGATTTTATTTTAAAACCACCTATATTATTGTGCGCCGCTACGCTTTAAGAAAAATCGAAAGAAAAAATAAACACCAACATACCGGTTGATGCCATCGAAAATATAAAATGTTATTCAAGAGAAAACGATTCTGGACTACTTCTGCGAAAATTGAAAATCCGTGTGTCGTTTCCAAGATTAGTGAACTCAAACGAGCAAAAGGCAAACAGACAGGGGAAAAATTAAAAAATGGTCAAAATATATTCTATTACAATCTCTGCGTCACCTTCTGTCATTATTTTAAAGAAATTTTCAATGTACAAAAACGACTTTTCTACAAATTTATATAGTAAAGTTTCCGTCTTTTGTGTTATGGTAGAGTACCAAAAGGGTTCTACGTTTTTTGTTTTATTTTGTAGATTCAAAAGGCTAATCAGAACTGCACATTTAGGGCAACATTTAAAATACAATTGATATCGGTTGTTCCCATCTAAAAGTGTGCTTTTGACTATTACTGTTATGCCTTAAAAAAAAATTTTTTTCGAAAAATTTCACCAAGGGTTGCCTCAGACAAAATTAAAGTTTGTGATTAATACCGAATTCTATCAAAACAAAAAGTTTTATTTTGAACTTAGATAACAATTCTGTTAATTTGCAATATTGATTTGTTATTTATTTGCTGTGAACTTTTACGTTATTTGTATAACGGTTTTGCCACAAGCCAATGGGTTGAAACCATCCACGGAAATATTTCTGTGGATATTATTTTGTAAGCATGTTTTAAATTTTCATTACGATCAGTCATATAATTTAACAATTTAATTTTGAATTAAGAATTTCTTTTTTTCAAAAATTCTCCAAGACGAATTTAACTGTTATGTATTGTTAATACAGAGCTGAGAAATTTCTCAATTTCTGAAACATTTTTCCACATCAGTTCCCAAACTCTTTGCTACTTCGTTTAAATGATACCAATCAAGCGTTAACTTTGTTCAAAAACTTTTCTAATTCTCGCAGCTAGAGCGTAAAAAACAATAGAGATTGAGAAAAATTATCAGGAATAATTATTGAACGCTGGAATCAAAAAAATTTAAATTCAGCTTTAACTTTAGTTATTATAAATTTTTTCATATATTTTCCAAAATATTTTTTTCAGTAATTTTTAAACTATCGCGAAAAACATAACAATGGAGGTACTTGCTCCATAATGTTTTGTTTTGTTTTGTTTTGACAACATTGGGACTTTTTTTTATTATGTTTTCATAATTTTTTTTTTTTTTGCTTAAAATTAAAAAAAAAATCAGCAAAATTTCAAACTTCTTAAAACGATTTTTTTTATTTTAATTTTAGCATAATCAGTTTGAAGTCCGATTGACTTTGAAAAAAAAAAAATTGAGTTTTTATAAATTTTGTACAACGTGAGAAATTACGATTTTTGATTTTGAACTACAATAAGAGATTTCTTGATATTGAACGAACTTATTTCTGCATTTATTTTCGTCAGAAACTTTGTCAATAAATAAACTTAATTGAGTCACATATTGAGCGTTTTTTATCGTATCACATACACACATATGTAGTACATATATAAAAACATATTTATGTAAATATTTCCGTGAGAAATTCAAGTCAACAAAAAGCTACTACAATTACAATATTCGCGCTATGACTACAGGCAGCCCATGGTGAGGCTAATTTGGGCGCCAACTGCACACACAAACGAACATATATAATATAATAATATAAATACCTCCCCACATATTTAGATGTTTATGGGGCAAAGGTGTCGCTCGGATCACCAATGGAGGCGATAGGGGAACACACAAAGCTCGCACTTCACGCCGCATTAGCTATTCATAAATTCACAAGTAGTATGCGTACAACAAGAAAAACAAAACAACAACTAAATTAATTAGGCGATAATTCAAAATGGAAATGTTCCCACCGTTATTTTACGTATTATGATAAAGTGAATTGTTGAATTGTTGAAAAGTGAAGCTAAGCAAAATAAAACAAAACCAAGTGCCACTCCCAGTGCAACCTACTATTTATATGCTAATAAATTTACGTACACACTTCATGTTGATGTATTTATGGGGGCAAAGTGGTTTCACAAAACTCCCGAGAAACTAGAGCACCAATAAACAATATCTTCCATAGTTGCGAAAATGAACCATATTTATGTAACCACTGCTACTTACTCTTCCCAATTAATTAATTGTTGCTCAACGATTGTAGTTGCATTGCAAAATATAATTTTTTGTTTTATCGTAAAAGATCCCAGGCATACATATGAGCTACCCTTAAAATTGTTGCCATTTTTCTCTACAAAATGTGCAACCCCTACTTCCAATCGTACTAACCTTGTGGCCCGTTAAGACATTCCAGTTCGATGGTGTAGTCCCAGCAGTCCATGCTATTCAATTTTGAGAGTGACGGCAAACCGCTCGGCCCGTGCTGAAAGCCGTTTTGTGTATTCGCAGGTGTCATAAGCGCAGGTGGAATTCGTCGTACGTAGCCATTGTGCGCGCCAAGTTCCCACGGACGACGCCCATCGATGCCATCGAGCTGATCAGTGGCGGGATTGGTGTCCTCTTCATTGATCACACCAAACACATCGGTTATGCTCTGAGTGTCATCTTCAATTTCACTCACTGCCACTTGCGCATTGTCCTTGGCATGTCCATCTCCAGTGGTCGCATTTGATGGCGACGCATCTTTTAGTTGACTATGATTGTTGTCTTCATGGCCATTGACTGCTGTCGCAGCGCCGGTTGGCAGCCCAGGCGAGCCACGCTCATTCACTTTCGCTGTAGCCGCCACACTCGGTGTATTTGGCGAGGAGGTGACGACAAAGCTTTTGTAGTCGGGGCCTTTTACAATTCTAACATCGCTACTGCTATTTATGGCGACAGTGGACTTGGCCAGGTAGGCGAGCGAGCAAAACGGTTTGCTTGGCTTTTCGGTGGAGGCGAGGCGCGCAGTCGTGCTAGTCGCTGCGCGCTCCACACATTTGTACTCACTCATTTAAATATTTTTCTTTGCTTAATGTACTTGGGAGCAGGCAGAATACACCGAGCCAAAGGCAGTTCACATTGTGGGCCGTTGAAGGCGGGGCAGTTGGTGCAAAATTAAAAAGTGATTTTCCGTTAATTTCAAATACCAAACACGAAAGATGTTGGCGAAAAAAATTGCAACAAATTGTGCAGGAGTATTGCTGGTGTTTCTGCTAAAGCTATTGGCAAGCGGTAATTAACTCTGAGACACGCACAACAAGTTAGTTTAGTTAATGTTCCGGAGCATCTGGTGTGACTGCAGCATCAAAACCATCGGAAGTTCCCGACAAGGGCGAGAAGAAATTTAGTGCAAGGTGTGTACGTGCAGCGTGGCCAGTAAAAAATGGCAGACAGGTACAGAATCGCAGTATGACAGCAAACGAGAATCCAATACAGATCCGAGATGGGAAAGGCGATATCCAAGTCAACGCACTGCTAGTTTGCCTTGAAAGTTGCAAGAATTGCGCGCACGGCTGGCAACGACCAACAGACAGCCGACAAAGATTGAACGCCGGCCCAGAGCAGCGGTGAGGAGATTGAGCAGATCGAGAACGAGAACGAGAACGAGAACAATGCAGCTTCCAGCTGGGTTTAAAACAACTCCAGTTCACTTTTTATTGCGTTGTTTTCTGTTCTTGTTTTATGTTTTTGTTCTGTGTAAGTTGTTGTTGCTGTTCAACTTGCCTTTCCTATTTCATCAGGTTTTATAGTTAACACAAAACAGAAGATAATCCACAACGTTAAAGCAACAAGAACAGCAGCTCAGAAGAATGCAATGAAATACCACACAGAACTAGCTCACTACCTGCACCACTGAAACAGTTCGAACAGTGCGCACAAAAAAAAATGTGCTCGAATTTGGACTCGCTTATTATTCTTCTTTTTCACAGTTGCTCTTACTGTCACTATTGGCTGAATCACTTCCAAAATATTTTTCGTTTTTTTTTTGTTTTTGCACTTATTACACTTCAACTACACCATCATTCAAGCAAAACAATATTAACAATAAACAGCAACAATGCCGAACATAACATAAATTCTTTCTTTTCGACGCGCTTCGCGATTCCAATTCCAACATTCACTCACAGCTGCACTGATTCCTCATTTCCCAATGTACATACATACACACACACATACATATGTATGTACATATATGTACAGGTATATATGCCTGTCCATCCGCCTGAAGCAGAGGCGAACAGGTTTAGCGAATGCGCGCTATCGATGGGCTGGCTAGCAAGTTTCATAAAAGCACAATTATGCAAAGGTAGGTATGTGGACACAGTCGATGCACCGCAACTGCAGCAGCACAGTGTAAGAATAAAGAATTTTGTAGCTAACGCAAAATCGCGGAACACGGCCAAGATAAGTTGTAATCGGCAGCACGTTCAGTCAACGACTGAATGAGCTGATGCAGCGATCGGCGTATACCCAGCAATAGCGCAGAAACCACTTGCCAGCAACAGGCAACACAGCTGCAGAGAAAAAAACTATGCTGCGAAGTAATGAAGCAGCAACTAAAGCTCAAACTTGTTGCTGCCACGTTGACTTCGTTGCTTTCGTTTGCGTTGACAGTGACGAGCGAACTCCACTAGCTCCACATATGTAAACAGACGGTCGGCAAGTCAGCAGTCACTCTCGCTATTAGCTCGCTCGCTCAACATTCTATTCTACATAAGTATTCTAGTATTCCATTCCATACTTGAATGGCAGCTTATCAAACGGTGTACCATGCTCTGAGAACAATTATGGAGCGGCGGCAATGAACTTTGCTCCAACACGATTAGGGACTTCCCGCAGCAGAGAAAGAAATTGAATTCGCTATTAATGCAGCGATTGTGACGGCAACAGTGTTTGCACTTGCGATCGTCTTATCAGCATTGAATGCGATGCCTCTCAACTGCGCCTATTTAGTACGCGCAGCTCTTTGTCGCTCTCTGAGCTCCTGCGCAGGTAAACAGTGGTATCTGCCGTACTTCAAATTCCACTTGCGTTCCACACATCCGGAGTAGCAGTCAATGCAATTGGATATGCTGGCGCATCGGTATTATTTGCACTTCAGTCAGTGGCCTCGACGACTTCAAATACCGACTGTTAGTCTGGCTAAGTCACTTCATGTCGACTCTTCTCCCAGAGGATTTTCTTTGCATTTATAAAAGTCAGTTGCAAGATATTGCCTGCCAGTTGATGGAAATGCGAATGTACCTCAACTCGCAAATAAAAACCGCTTTATTCTGTGTTTTTTCTGTATTTTTTCTTTTCTAAGTAGAATTAAGATTGTTCTTCCATTCCCATATGCGCAATGTGGTTATGTATGTTGGGGAAGTCTGGTTGTTTTACTTTTGTTTACTGAATTTTTTATGCCTTATGTGTTTACGTAATATTATTGAATTTACTTGAGTTGCGTATTGATTGAAATTCGATCTGCTTAAAAACGAAGGAGCATACAAACTCAAAATAGGACAGTATGGGATAATGAACTTCCGTTCTGAAAAGACTCGGAAACTCACTGTGGCGAAATTGGCAATTTTATGGAAATAAATTTTGATTAAATTCGTTATTTTTTAATTTTCCTGCATGCAAGTAGCGACTGATAATGGTCAGGCGTTCTGGGTGGTTATCGTTAAAAAAAATTCTTTAGATCAAATATTCCTTTCTAATAATAATATAGAATATACTATAAAGTTAGTGAGTAGTTTCCGAAGCTGTCATCTCCATTAGGCCGCGCGATTATTAGATGCCTCTCGTAGTTTTGGTAAGCTTGCAGAATTTTATGTAAGAATCATAGGCCTTTTATGTGAAATTCTTTGCAGCTATGTATGTAGTATGTGATTCTATCAGAGATCCAAAATAGTAATTTTTTGACCGTTGAATTTTTAAACAATCTTCCGAATTCTGGTAAGAATTATACAAGTCTTTTGATAATAATTATAAGTGATACAAATGTTCTAAGATCTCCATATTTAGTATTATTTTCAAAATTATATCATGTAAGGCTTTTCATAATAATTATGAGCGAGAACAATTTTTTAAATCAACAATATTTATTATTTTGAGACTTATTTTATAAAAGTCTTTGCATAATAATTATGACTAACACAAATTTTTTTTAAATTTTGAAAGACGGAACTAGTTTGGGACCGAACCAGCCCAGAAGTGGTCCCGAACTGGTCCCGAAGTAGTCACGTCCGAAGCCCGAAATGGTGTAAAAAAAGTTCCGTCTTTCAAGACTTCAAAATTTTTTTCTTAGTCATAATTATTATGATAAGACTTTTTTCATATAAATTTCAAGGTAAAAGTCTTTTAAGCCTTAAAAATATTTATATCGCTGATAACTATTATGAAGTGAGTATTACAATATATGACTTTGAATAACAGTTATAGATTACTCAAAAAATGTGTATCTTAATAAAAGAATTGTTGATTAACTTTTACTTTTTCTCTTATAATAGTTACGTCCTTGATTTCTAGCTGTTGCTCTAGACTCTTGTATGACTGTTATTGACCTAAAAACTAAATCTTGGAGTCATATAGCTTATCGGTAATTTAGAAAATAATTTAAAGTGTTTTTCTCAACAAGCTGACGATCAAGTAAATTAATTTAAGAAAATTTTCGGTACAAATTGCGAAGTTGTAATGTTATTATATGTTATTTCCAAAAAGTGGTATGACCTCAGAACAAATTTTTTGTTTATACTCATATTTCTTGCATAGTAGGTACTCTTTTTGGACTCATAAATTCTCTGTGTTTCTAATATGTTTGCTGGGATATAGCAGGGTTTCACTCTGTTACCAATAACAATATAATAATGCATTTAAGTAAGGATACCTACTCAGTTTTCAAAGTCAGTTAAGCTGCTCTGGTTTTTGATACCCCTAGCCGAGTGTGTAGCGTCTGCCTGCTTCATTCGAAGTGTCCTAATTTCAAATCTCGGTCGGGCAAGTAACATCAAAAATTAAAACACTTGGCAGACAATGGCAAACGTCCTAGTGTATTTCTGTCATGAAAAAACTTCTCACAAAAATCATTGGCCGTTCAGAGTGAGCGGAAAGCAGTAAGTTCCTAAATTTGTGGTACAACATCGAGACGCACATCACAAATTGTAGGAGAAGTTCAGACAAACATCGAGTTATATGACGTCAGCGCCAAATTATGTTATTAGTAAGTGTGCTATTGAATCAGGATTTCGAAATGCGGAGGTGGAAGAAGATTCGATATATCCCCGAATTACAATTTGGTCCGATGAAAAGCAAGTATTGTAAACAAACATCTATCCAGTTCCTTTTGCTTGGAACACTTTTTATAAAACGTTCTCCCATTTTTGTGAAATGCAGTTATATTTTAATGAAAAATTCCTATATACTCGACTTCTTTTATGCAAACCTACTGATTACACTGAAAAAGATGCAACCCATGATTTAAAGTAAATGTAGTAAACAAGTAAAAAACAAAACACGACAATCAAACATTACAGCTATTTTAAAAGATGCATACCGATTTTTTATGAAACATGCCACTGCGCGATGCTGGTGGTGTTTCAAATGTGACTTTGCTATGTTTGTTTATCTGTGGTACATAAGTTTTACATAAAACAAATAAATTGGAACAGCATGCAATTAAAACCGTAAAATACGCGGAAGCAAATGGCTTAAGAAAAACAGCGATAAAATTTAAATTGGTTTACAAGCGGAATCCCTAACAATTCACTGGTGAATTTGCAAGCGCAAACATTATTACTACATACACACAAACATATATACATAAATGCATACGTACTCGTATATGGTTCAAGCAATTTATTGCAATACCTGCTCACAGCCCTTCCCTCTGTTTTCCATATAGGTAAATCTGTATATATGTATATAAAGGCAAATACAACTATCAATTGCACGCTTAAGCAAATTGGAAATTATTGGAATTTTCAGTAGTAAAGTCGCATTTCATTTAATTCCTCTAATCCAGACAAATCCAATGTATTTAGTTAGAGTATGGAGTACTACGGTCAGTGACAGCGAAATCCACCTTAAAGGTCGTTCATTTGTTACGTTGCTGCGTTTTATGGGCCCATTATATTGGCAATAGGTTAACAGTAATGTTAACTAAATGAAATCTTGCGACTAATGCGATTCTCATTTTATCGTATTGGAGTTATTGCTAAGGCAAAAACAAAATTTTTTACAGAAACAAGTTTTTAATTCAGCTAAACTTGTCTTGAGGAACTTTGTTAAACCATAAATTTACTTTAGCTTATCCTGATATATGGAGAACGAAAATCGGTTAAGACATAAATAAGTATTTAAAATTTTCATAAAAGTTGCATTTGCGAAATTTTAAATTATAAATGCTGTTAAATTATGATTACGATTAGTAATCGGTTAGATTATTTTCAAAAAAGAATTGTAATTATTATTTAATTGTGCCTTTCAAATATTGGGATTACGCATTTTTTGATTACGATTACAAATAATCAAAAAATAATCAGGATTACTCAAGATTACTGAAAAGAATAAAAAAGAATCTAAAAGAATCAAAATAAATAATTGATTCTATTCAGGACTATTTTTGATTCTATTTGATTATTTTTGATTATTTTCAATCGAAAATACCAAACAACTTTTTAATTTTTTTTTTTTAATTTTGAAGACATTTCTTTAGTAAATTTTTTAAACTTGTTTTTTTATGTAACTATATATGCATATATGTATATATAATATTATTACATATATGTACATACATATATATATTGTATATATATATATTTTTTTTTTTGGAAAAACATAGCAGTCTAAAAGAAGCCGTTGTTGATTTTAACGCCCCATGACATCCTCAGCACCAGTAGAGAGGCTATTTTCCTTTGCAGGGATAGTGAATAGTCCAAGGTGCCAGTCAATGTCGGACTTATCATTTGAGAAATGGGCTTTATTGAAAGCAAATTCTAAATGGAGTTAGTGTATATTTTTGTTGTTATTTTGTTATAAATGAAATTTGTTAATTTTTTGTTATTTAATTTTTTCATTTGGTCTTTAATACATATATTAATTTGTTAAAAAGAAAATGACTAACAAAATGTCTTAAAAATGCAAAAACGCAAAAAGATAAAAGTTTTTTGGTATTTTGGAATGAAAATACAAAAAGAATCCGTGAAAAGAATCAATTATTTATTTTGATTCATTTTGATTCTTTTTGATTCTTTTTAGTAATCAAGAGTAATCCTGATTATTTTTTGATTATTTGTAATCGTAATCATTACGTCATCTAGTTGGAACCAAGATAATCGTAATGTAAACAATTATTAAACTCTCAAATACAAAGTAATCAGATTACTAATGATTACGATTAGTAATCAAAACTTAACAGGTTTGATTAGAACTATTCCACCCCCTTTTTTAAAGCCGAGTTGTGAAAGCTTTAGTAGCCCATAATAAAAAAAATCGAGCTAGCTGTTGTAAATATATCTTGCGTTTTATTAGTGGAAAGGTGTACTCTCAGTGTATTTTCTCTTTTAAAGTACTTCACTACTTCACTGAATGTTTCTGAATACAAAATATATAAATCTTATAAGAATATTGTGTGAGTTGTGGCGGTGTGCCTCAATATCAGTGCTGACCCTGCCTACCCAGGAACTGCTTGAAGGTTGAGAAGGTGGAATCTTCTCAGCACTTTTTGGTTAGTTGACCTGCTTTCGCAAGACTAAGACTGAATTACCTGGGATCAGATCTTATTCAAATATAATAAAATCTTCCATTCAGTGAAGAAAATTATATGCACATGTTAAACATTTATTTCCTTTTGCTTAGTTTTCCTTTAGTATTTCCGCCCAGCAAACTATAGCATTCGTCGAGTAGACTTTTTGTAAAATGGTAACGTTGCCAAAAAACATCATGCTTGAAAATTATCGTAGGAAGTTGCCAAAGTCTAAAACAGAAAACGCCTCTAAAACCAGACCAACTTCGCAACCACAATGCCTGAAAATAGTAGTGTGAAGTTCTAGATTTAGAAAAATAAATGTATACGTTTTCAGAAAAATCAAAATTACGCTAACTCTGTTAGGTTACATTTTATTCACACACTGTATGTTTGCAACAGCATTTTATGTTTGCATTAAGTATTTTTTCTTTGCTTTCTGCCTCATTATACCTATCACAACGATATCGCTAGTATGGATATTGTGCAATGTACTTGAATTATATAATAGTTTATTTTTAGTGTAAGTAGAATTGCATTCAACTAATGACAAATAAGTTGCACAAAGATTGCATTTGTTGCTACCTTTTTAATGTTGCATGTTGTAGCGAATTTAGGGCGTTCAGCATTTTACTGATGTTGATCTTGACTGCAGTAATTGGCGGTCAGTTCCTGACCAATTGTGCAAGAAGTACGAACATACTGACAGACAGACACACACACACCCCCCTATACAACCATACATACAGCAATCCGGTTGCAATTACCACTTCATTAACTAACTATCCACTTAGCCGTTTCTGGTTTCATAAAAATTTTTTAGTATTTGGTTTTTGCGTTTTGTGTTTTTATTGAAATTTCAATTTTAAATTTTTTCCAACATTAGTTGGCAGTTTGGCATTGGCAGTACATGTTGGGTTAATATCGTGACATCAGTAATTGGGAAATAAAATGCAACAAAGTGAGAATAACTGCTGCAAACAAGTGACCCAACGAGCGACCTGTGCTTAAGAAAAAAAAAAATGTTCAACGATTTTCGAATTTTGAATTGTCGGCAGTCATAATATCAATTGCATACTATTGCATTGCTGTACTGTCAATCCGCGAATTGCATTCGCAACACACAACGCCTGTGTACTCCTTATTCGCCGCGGATGTCAGACATAGAGGCGATGACGGCAATGGCCCTGAAGCAGCTGGGTATCGTGTTGGTGAAAGAAACTCGCTGCCAACTCTTAAAAAAAAAAACTAAAAGAAAAAACGTACAAATACAAATACAATATTAACGGTGCATGGACATCTGTACGGGCACTGAATGCCAGCAAAAACGCTACTGATGGTCACCGCCTCCTACACTCACCTGCTGCTAACGCCATGCAAACTAAAAAAATAAAAAAATAAAAAACAAAACAAACTCCTCACTCTTCAATTTTATCTTGCAATAAAAAATGTTACGCGACAATCGCGCAGACAAAATAAAAATACCAACTGCTGAATGACAGCTCAAAGAGACTGGCATCAAAGTCCCGCGCACTCATATCCCCTGCCTTCAAACTGTCAGCCACAAATAGTGCGCGCCTGAACGTCAACTGACCCGATCACTAGCCGAGATGGCGTAAACGTAACTTATTGCGAAAATGGAGTGGAGTGGAGTGGAGTGCAAATCGTCATATTTTGTGCAAATTTGCATAAATGCAAAATTAAAAACCGTCAAAACACCAACTTGCCATACAGTTAACCAAATCAACAAACCAAAAAGAATACCAAACAGGTGAACACCTTGAATCTGGCCCATACATAAAACAAAAGTACAGCACCAGCCGTCAAAGGCCGAAAAACAAAACAAAAAGCAACAACAACACCCGGCGCATTACACTCGATATCAGCTAATGCCGTTTGGTGTGCCACCTAATTCGAGATAAAAAATAAAAAAACAAACAACGAAAACAAATAAAAAATGTGGACACCTCTTAGAGATACTCATGCAGACAATCTCATAAAAGCGCGTAAAAAATCGCAAAATTACCTTTCTAAAAATGCGCAAATTTATACAATCAAGAAAAAAGCAAGAAGAAAAGTCCAAACCATTGTGCACACAACGGCATCACTGGTAGCGTTGAAAGAGGCAACTACTAAAAGCGACGTACTACGAGTATTGTATGTTGTTGTTAATGTTGTAAACGTCCGGAGTGGTGATGCTGGGGCCATAGTGTAAGCACAATTGTGGTGAATGTGTTAACGAGTATTCATACTACATGTACGTAGGTACATATGTACATACATATGTATGTAGCTGGTGGAGGCCGAGGTATTGCAGGCGGAGTTGTTGGACATAAACCAATTAAATTCAAACGAAATAATGAAATATTTCTCGCTGCTGGGCTGCATTGTTTACAATATGAATTCGATTTTTTTTTAAACCGCAGATAAATTATATTCACTCATCGCAAAAGATGCTTTTGTTTTATTTTAATTAACTGAGCCTTAGGAGATGCTCGAAATACAACAGATGGATTGAGCATTGCCTTGTAAAGAAGCTGTTAAATTTATCTGTTTATCTTCTAAATTATCATTCTGGCCAACCACTTGCCGGTAGATGAGAAAAAAAAAGTCCATGCTGTTACTTCGACAAATTTTCTTAATAAAATAATAAAATAAACTAAATAATAATAACTAATATTATAAATATGAAAGTTTATGTGATTGCGTGTGTAAATAATAAAGTATAGTTTTTGTAGGGAGTTGCCACCTGCTTAAAAGGTTAAATTCATTGAGTAAAATGCGTGAAACCAAGTGGTGCGATATGGGTATCAAACAAAAAAGGTTTCGTAACGCTTAATTTCCAAAATGTTTTGAATGAAGGTTGCCACCTGTTTTATGTTAAATTAAGTTAAATTAATAGATTAAATTTAGTTTTAGAACATGAGTAATATCATAGTAAAGCTTAATCCCAAAAATATTTGTATTGGGGTTGCCACCTGTTTAAAAAGTTCAATATACGGTATTGCATCAGTAAATTAAATACCCGCCAAACAACAGCGGGTTTCAAAAATAATTTTGTAGAGAGTTGCCAACTGCTTAAGGAGGTAAACTAAACTGAATCAATAAGTTAAAAAGTTTAAAAAAAAATTAGGCCTTAAGAAGGCTAATGCTATGCTATGAAAAAAAATTCTTACAAAAATCATTTGCCGATCGGAGTCGTTATCAAACTGTAGGTCACTCAATTTTGTGGTGCAATAACATTACATTCAACGTAAATTGTCTAAGCATCTTCGCCAAAGATCGAGCTATAATGATGTAAGTGCCAAATTATTACTATTATTATTATTATGATTAATTAATACGTGGAAGATGAAGTTTGATTGCAAAAATTAATCTTAAAGTAAAAGGTGAGAAGGTTTTTGCAATATTTTGAATTATACGATTTGCAAACTTGCACCTTAATTAAGTAATTAAAGACTTAGCTTTTTAATTTTTCCAACGCGCAATTAATACTTGATTGAACTTAGGTTCGATGAAATATTCCATAAAATGCTGTGAGGTATTTTTGATTTCACTTTCCAAGTACATTTGATATAGAAATGCTGTTTGTTTTGATTTAATTAAAGTGAAACCGATGAAAGATAATTACGGTGTTTACATTTAGTTACGAAATGCGTTAAATACTGTTGATGTCAACATTTCACTTTCTGTAAGCATTAAACAAGTTGCCTTGTTGTTTTCAAACAAAATTATAATATGGCGCAGCCAATATTTTGCGACACTCGAAAGCATTTTTTCAAGTTTAATATTTTGATTTGTATTTTTGAAAGACAAATGAGATGTTCGTTACATTTTGGTGGTGGCATTTTCTGTTTAATCCTTATACATTTAGCTCGATGTTGAGCCGAACCCCCCGTACAATTTGTGTTTTACATAATGGGTGATAAAAGAGGAGATACTAACACCACATCTACTCCATCAATTGATCATCGTAAAATATAAAGGTCAGGATGAGACCGCAAGTGACATGTTAAGTCGATTTTTTCCTACCGAAAATGTCTCAAGAGATGACTGTAGTAACTCATATCGAACGGTCACCGACTGAGACAATGGTTCTTCTTATATTGGAGTTTTAAATTTTGTGAATAATAAATATTTCCATATAAGAACAGCAATAATATTTTAGAGACATCAGAGTACATTGTCGCTAATGGCGTCATTTCGCACCAACACCGTCAATTCAAACTCAAATATTTACAAATATTAAATTACTTTTTGCCGGAAACGCTCATTTACAGGTGCACTCGATTCCCTTTTTGCGCAAAACTGAACCCAATGAATTCATGAACTAGTTAGTACATTTACTTATGGAAAACATTTCGCACAGCATATTAATTACGCTCGCACCGTCACTTATTACTTGGGTGGTGGAAAGGAAGGAAGGGCGCTACGCTCCAACTTACTGTCGCGCAATCTGGCTTTCTCCAACTCTATCGGCAGTGCTACCTCAGTACAAACACACCACACTATGATGCGGCACAGCAACTTTTCCAAAATCATCCACCATCAGCGCTAAATCTATGCTTCACGCTGAAATCCAATATCCTCTCCTTTCCACACTGACTTAGCGAAGCGTATTGAAGAACGGGTCGGATTGCATTCATTCCTAGTCTATCGCACACCCTTCACGCGGCTATTGTCCAGTCGATAGGTAGATATGTAGGTGCATAGATAGGTAGTTTACACACTGAAGTGCGGCTAGCAGTGCTACGTTGCCGTTGGACTCAACACTTGTTAACAGTTGAAATTTCCCCGAAACACTTGACGTTGTTGTCGCTGGCGACGATTGCAACAAAGCATTTTTTGAAAAGTTAAGTCGAGTTTCATGTAGCACTGCGCTGCCGCACTCGATGGGTAAATGTGGTCGTGTCGGTCGGCCAAGATATTCATTCGCTTTCGGTTTTGGGTTGGTCAGTGTAGCGGCATGAAAACGCTGGACGTCATGCAAATAACTAGCCAACACCTTTCACTATTTCGCAAATAACAGCAGCGTCGAACTAATGTCGCCAACAACAAGAGAGCCATTTGTGAACAGTGGTGTTATAAAGCAAAGCATCGCAAATGATCTTAGCCACAACGTACAATTTCATATATGGACAGACATGGCCACATATGCAGGCAGTTATCGGAGTTACCTTACGCCACCATTCCCATCCTTCTATGCCTCCACCTCCTCCGTCTTCTCAACAGCATAAGCCACATCATCAACGTCATCAGCGCCGCAACTGGCATCCAACTATCTGCATATTCAACAATTTACTACTTGCCTGTCTGTCTAGGTAATCGCATGCCGCCCCAAATCCCTTCCTATTTAATTCGCGCGCGAATAAGTAATTTTTCGCTATCGGGCAATGCAATCAGAGCACAACAGCAACCGCTTGAAAATATATGTACAAAATAGTTGTTGTTATAATGGTGTTTTCGGTTACCAACCTGTGACATTTCGTTGTTGAAAAATATGCACCATTGCAGAGCGACATTGCGGAGCGCCAACGAAGAGTCGAATTGGTTAGCCGTCGAGGCTGTGGCGGCCACATCAACGGAGAATGGAATGCGTGGGCGCAAATTGTGATCGTTCTCACGCCTCTGCAACGATCCAAACAACCAAAACAGCGGCAACAGCGAGGCAGCGGCGGCGCAGCTCAATTTTGTGATCAACACGATCACCAAATAATTTGTAATTGTATCTGTTGCAACCGCAACGGCAGCAAACAAAGCGAAAAAAAAACCTTATGACAAATTCACTTTGCATGTACAATATTTTTTTCTGTGTTTTTTTTTCTGTTTTTGCATTTGTATGCGATTATATTTAGCCGCAAGCCCACTGGCATTCACTGCCGACCATTGGATGCGGTCATTTAACCGCCCCGCTTTGACATTTAAACTAATCACCAATGAAATTTAGGTTTTCACGTCAAGAAATCTCAATGAGTAAATAAGTGCATCGCACCTATACTCATGCGTTTACATATATACATAAATATGTGCATATGTATTGATATGTACCTGCGGCGGAAAAATAAATCGAAAGTGTTTTCATTACTCAAAAAAAAAATGTCAAAATGTCGAAAATGCGGAAGTTTTTTCTAATAACTTAGTCAAATTGGTATTCATACACGTCACGCGAATCTTGCGCATTCCATTGCACTCACCTTAGCATCAATACTCGTAAATGCAGCTTCTGCAATGGTGCATTATGGTGCAAATGCAAGCCTTCAAATTCGTTGCACGAAAAGTGACATTGCAACAAGCGAGCACTTCTACTCACCTTTTTATGAAACTGAGTAGGTAGTACTACTTACTTAACACAGCGACGTAATGACGTATAAAGTCAAAAGTCATGGATATTTACAAGACAACACAATTAGTCGCATAACAGTATTTGCATCTTTGCAAACAACGGGGCTTGGAATGCCATTGACTTTCATATTGTTGTTGTCACTATATTTTTAGTTGATCCAACTTGGAATGAAGTGCGGAAGTGGACTGTAGTGGTATAAGTGGAAATTTCAATTTTACACTGTGCACAAAAATATTCTGATTTTCAAAGCGTTTCTGCCAGCTCTTTTGGGTTGTTGTCTGTTTAGACCATACTAACTTCCCATATAGCTAGAAACTGGCCTCTATTAACGCAATTGACTGATATTCTGGATATCATTACTATATGAAGAGAAATACTGCGTTACAAAATTTACCCACTAGGTGACGCTAGCCCAGTGCGGTACTGCAAGGAGAGAAAAAATATAAATCCACTCAAAATTTGGCGCCAGGTTGTGCGAGGATCGTGATTTTTTGAATACCCGTAGACAATTAAAAGGGACCTTATGTTCGAAATCCAGTTTTCGAGAACAAGGACATCAAAATTAACAAGTTTATATTGATGCTCTTTTTTTGGGGCAGCTGATTACGAATCTGACAACAGATTTTCAAAATTTAAAATGGAGTAAACCTTTGCACTTTTGTTTATTAAAAAAAAATTGAATTTGTGGTTGGTGTTATCGTTAAAGAATTATACATTTTTATTGAATTTAGCTTGGATCCGTCGTAACGATTTTTGAAAATCTAAAGCCAAATTCATGATCAGTGACCAAAAAACTCTCCCACTAATGATTTTGGAGTCGATTCGATTCATTTTTAAATTTTGTCTGCCATATTATGTTCCCCATATCGGATTTTAAAAATCTGATATCAGATACGTAATTAACGCGTTTTAAGAAAACTCTTTACAAGTTAGGTTTTTTCACATGTTTTGATTTCCAGAACTTCTGTTTTGGAATATTTAAGGCTATGGCGGCCTCGCGATAAATAGGTCCCTTGCCATCAAGGATTCATTCAAGCTAAAGAGGGCAGAATCGAAACTTTTGAATTCTAGTTCGTAAACGGAAATAATTTTCACCTGATTTGGTGATCTCAAAACATTTCCTTAGAGACTTCAGGCACATCGTACCTTTTATCAGCAGTGTGTGGATAATAATTGCCCATTTTTTTATTTAGCAAAGGAATTTCAGCTACGCTACCATCAAGCAAACAACTGTTTTCTTTTTTCTTATTCCATCATCCCGTGTCAAATTTGGTTTGGAAACAAACCGGTTACGGTGCTGTGCCATTTTTCGTTAAATAAAAAAACCAAAAACGTTCCAATATACATCACCTTTTCTCTATGCTATCAAATCGATAAAGAAATGACTTGCGGCGGAAGGCGCAATCTTGTATTTTGCCACTTTCGTGTTTTCAACTTAACACATATTTGCAAAAGCAGTAAACGGATGAGTTCGCAATGTGCCGAACGATTTCGAAACGAATTCGATTCCGACTCGTTTTGATATTTTGTTCACCGACGACAATCGTCAGCGGCCCGCCATGAAATCACCAGCGGATGAAAAGAATAGCTCGTCGGCGAACCGTAGAACCAATGTGAAAGTAAATTCATCATATTTTCAATTCTTATTATTATTGCTTTTAATTTCTATAAAAACATTGTACTTAAGGCTAATAAGCATCGCATCTGAAACCAGCCCCAGTTCCATTTTCTGTCTTCGAGCCATCAGTGAAAAAAATTTTTACCCAGCCTCTTAAGGGAATACATGGAGAATACATGGTTCTCTCCATTATTCTCTTGTATGAAAGCTTAGTGTATACTTTCTACCTAAAGGGATTCTCTGTATCAGTTTAACATTTAGAGCCAAAAGCTACGTTTTGTGTCCGAAGTTCTCATCGTCGTGCCACAATCCAAAAGAATATAGTCAACACATAGTCACCATTGCGAAGAGAGTACGCCAAACACCAGAGTGCGCTGCTCTATTGGCATCCTCTCTTAACCTCTGCTATGGTGGAGAAACCATCTTCCCACCCATAGTCGGCAATCTTCTAGATAAAATGGAGTGGATCCACCTTATGGTTTTTCTCCAAAGCTAACATAAAAATTAAAGAAAATTTCCCATATTTGGCATAAGCTACTCTACCATATGGACACAAAAATGGTTACTAATTTAAAGATCTACAAAATTAATTTCATTCCTAACATCCGCCTTTGATTTTCTTCAAAAACTGAATGAGGATAATTTCCAAATATTTTTTACATTCTTTATTTTTAGGTTACTACTAAACCAAAATGATTGGAGTTTCCATTGCTGTCTCTTGCATAAAAGTGTTTTGTTTATTTCTTTCCAATAACTATTTTATTTATGTTTACGAAACTACATCAAGAGAGAACAATGTAAGTTTGGTTGAGGAACAGATAAAGTTTAAGAAATTCTTAGAATATTTTTCTTACCATCCAGCATGTATTGCGAAATATCCTCTTCACTTTTCAGCGCTTCCTCTGCATAAACTTCCATGATGACGCCCACTAATATAAATATTTATTTACCACGTGATTTGAATTTTTCAAATACTCAATTAGATTTTCTAGCCCGTTGAGTCTTTCAATAATTTTGTAAATTACTTGCAGCTACACTTTTTCCACTTTTTCTACAATGTCCACTATTAATTGGTTTCGAAAATCGTGAATTAAAGACACGCACAAAAAATCTGACATTGATAAAATTAAGCTAACATTCGTTTTTGTTTTTATAACAATTACTGTTTGTGCGTAATAAATATTTGTTTACATTTTCACGATTCGTTTGAAATTTGTAAAATATTTAAAAACATAAGCATTGCAGTTTTCATGTATTTTCGTTGAGCATTTAAACCGTTAAGCAAATTCACATAAAACGCAACTGGTTGACTTTGCGAAGATTACTTCATCTCGATACATTCATTTCATTGGGATTTGTTAATTTTTTTCACATTTCATTTTGTGTTAATTTGTGCGTCACCTTCAAATGCAGTTAATACACAAAATTCAAACAAAAAATACATAAATAAAATCAGCGAATCACTTAAATTTAGCTTTTCTTCTTTTTTGATATATAATAGCAGCAGCTAAAGATGCTGCTTTGATTTTTTACTACCGTTCATTATTTGTTGTGCCAATTTCTCACAACGCAGTATAAGTAAATAAATAAATAAATAAATAAAGAAGAAGAGAAAGACAAAACTGAAAAAATAAACAAACAAAAGTAAAAATAAACTAATTTTAAACCTAACATCAATGGTCAGTGACAAATAAATGCCAAAGAACTTAATGTGTGTTAAACAAATGAGAAATACCACCAATTTGAATGCCAAACGCGCGGCGAAACGAAAGACTTTGAAAACAAACCCGCTATGCGCACCTCAATTCGTGTTGCGGACAAAAACAAAAACTTGTTGAATTGAGAACGTGTAAATTCCGCCTATATGACTTCATAGCGTATGCTAATATGCCGATTGGAATAAATTTTTAGCACCGCAAACATTCACAGTTTATTTGTTATGTACTCTGCATATATGTAGTTATTGTCATGTGTAAATAGAAATACATTTACAATACACACACACATAAATGCACACTAGAATGTCATAAGTACTCTAAAGCAATTTGTCAACCTTTCAAAAGGAAATGCCTGCCAAACCAACAGCCACTGCTTAGCCACCGCCACCTCCCAGTGCGATGAAATTCTGTTAGTCAATCCATGAATTTGTTTCAACGTTAATATTAGCTACCTATGTACCTACATATATAGTAAAATGTTTGGTCATTTTGTCACAGTCGTCAGGCGTTCGTTCGGCTGCATAATAAATTATGAATTCACACAACGAACAATCCGACGTTGTTAGCATCGGAACCTCATTTTCTACAAATAAAATATTCGATTCCATTTAATAGCACTCGTAAGTATTTGAATTGTACTCTTTAACTTTCAAGCACAAAATATTAAAAGTAATATAGGTGAAGAAAAAAAAGAAATAAGGAATGAAAGAATGAGGGAGTAACAGTAAATAATGTCTCCTGCATAAGTTTGTGCTTACACTGGTCTACAAATATTTCATTAATAATAGTTATTGTTTTAAAATTACAAATATAACGAATAAATCTAGTACAATAAATGCTTGTAATAAATATTTTGACAGGGGATAAAATGGTAGTTTGCTTTAGTTGAAGCATTAAGAATTAGTTTAATACACATACGAGTTTAGGGTGTAATTTTAACCATAAGTGCCCATAACTGGTTTTCACGGTGTCAATGGTATTCAACATCAATTAAAGTATTTAAAAGCAGTAGAAAGACACTCTGCTCTCCGTTTTTCAACGGACATTAGATTATCAGCATCCGTTGAAAACCGTCCAAAATTATAAAAATTATGTTTTGATCCTACATTCCTACTTGCAGTTCTTTGATCAGTTTTTGATAGTGTCAAAATTATTTTTTAAACCTGTTCTACCACCTTTTAATTTTTTTTTACAGCTTACTAGCCAAAAATAAGGAATAAACATGAATAATTTAAAAAAAAACATTAGAATATGGTCTTATTTTCGAATTGAAATGCTTGTAAATTAAAAAAAAAAAACTATTCCGATCTGTAAAAATACATAGAAAACAGGTTTTCTGCCTATATCTCGAAAACGCTTCGTTGGATTAATAAATAAACCTAAATTAGAAAATAATTTGAAAAAAGTCACCTATTTCAAAATTTGAATAAAAAAATATTAATCATACTTATATACTACAATGCTGTTGTTATACAAAAAAAAAACTTTGCTTCAAACAAATATTTGGATAGGATATCGATAACAATGGTGGAAACAAAATCTAATATAAAGATTGAAGAGGGTTGATATATATTTGAAAATCCAAATTAATAATGTTAATAATATATTAGAATACCGTTGTCATGCGAAAAAGGTTTGAGAAACCGTTACTTGAGAAATATTGTGAAGAAGGTTGCCACGTACACAATAAGCTAAATGTAAATTAATTAATAATTAAATGAAATATGTACTCCTAGCCTGGTGTCAAACGAAAGCGATTTAGTGAAAATATTTTTGAAGGCGGTGAACATTTGTTTAAAAATCGTTTTTAATTAAAAAAAATATTCAAATATCTCTCAAATTTTTTTTAAACAGTAGTTCATTTTCGCTTTTTGGGATTTTTGATGGGCCCCAAAAAGAGTGTACATTAAAAAATGATTTAGTAAAAAATATTGATTTCCAGGGAGTTTATACCATTTAATACCAAAAACTGATTTTCCTTTAACTTTCATAGATATGGCAAACTTCCGGCGTACTTTAAATATTAAAAAAAAACATGGGTATTTCCCTAGGGCTGAGAGCACCGAAATTCCGGCATTACTTTGTCCCCATTGGTTTTTTGGACCAACCTTGTGTACACACATTTATATTTTAAATATATAAATACATATATACTTAAAAATTCGATGTAATTTATTGGTCCGGAATACCCCGGGTTACAATCTCGACAGTTTTTTTGTAATAGCAGGCAATACTGCGAGATATTTCTGCCAAAAAAAAAGCTCTTCCCAAAATGTATCTGCCACTCAGAGCCGGCACTCACAAGACATGCACCACAAATTATTGGAGAAGTTCGGCCAAACATAAACGCAAAATTATTATTTCAAATAAAGTATTTCAAGTATGTTAAGTATATATTGAAAAAATTATCCAGATTGTATATAGTTTTGATTAATCAATTTGTTTTCAATTAATCTCACATGAAACTAATTGATTAATTTGACTTCGTATTGAACAGAATTTTCGATTAATCAATTAATTGAATAAAATTTTGAATAATCAATTATCCGCACAGCCCTACTCAGAGTCTCAATACTGACAATACTCACAATGGACTCTTGTTGTTGTTTGTTGTTGTAATTGCGTGAAAATATGTTAAATAAATAATGAATAAATTAATTTCTTTCCAACATACATACATACAATAATATATGTACACACACATATGTACATAAGACCATAAGTACCGAGAGATCGGGTTATCGGGATAGGGGAAAAGACCACCACTACAAGCTTCTATAAAAGCTAAAATCAAGTACCAAATGCATCGGACATTAACTGCAAACCGAAATGTAGTTTTTGCTAAATTTAGAGCGGCAGCATACCCACTCACCATTCCCCCACCCCTCTTTTCTCCTAAGCATTTCGCCAAAACGGTCAAAATGAACACTACCCAAACGCCAGTATTTCCATACTATGTATATGTACATACAATATTTGCTATTCGTATGCAGTTATGTCCAAGCATAAGTAATTCCAGACAAGCAAACACCCCACCCACGGCACTCTGACTCCGATCTTCGAAACAGCCCAGACAGTGGGTAAAGCGTTTATTTGCCGTGCTGCTACCCATTTTACATTTTACTGCTCCCTGTCGTTCGCTGATTATTCGCTTTGTGTATCTTTGCATAAAATAATCCAAGCGTACGAATGTGCGTTTTTCTGAATTCCCATTAGACTACAAACAAACACCTATGAGCCAACAACAGCAAAACAAACAGATCGAAGTGCGGTGAGTCGAATGTCCATTTTGCCAAACGATAACTTTATGTGCGCTGAATGCAAACATGGCACACACACACACACACATACAACTACTCGAACATTTGACAAATACAGCAGACAATTTTTCAAAATAATTTGAATTTCGAATCAATTGTCAACATGTTAATGTTGTTTTATTTGTAATGCAAATATTCGCTAAGGCTCTTTCTTTCTCTTGACGGCAGCCAACTTGGAATAACTTCTTTGCAGCGTTGGTATTTTGGTATTTTGTTTTTTTCGCTAGCTGTCATTCGCCTGGTGAATAGCTCAACCACAAACCATCAAACCCGAAATGTGCACTCTTTTGAAAATAAAAAAGAACGTCAAATTAGGTATATACATATGTATGTATGTATGTGTGTTTGCTTTAGGAATAGCTTTTTAATAAAGTCCTATTTTGGGATGCAAGAAGTACGAAATACAGCAATCCTATGTTTTTTTTTTTTGTTTTTGCCTTAAGACACTGAAGTGTCAATAGAGACTCGAACACAACCAATGGCATCACCCCAATAAATAAAAACTAAAAAGTTTGAATAGAGTTTGACTAAATATATGTACATTGATTATGGCAATATGAAAACAAGCGCTTTCCATTCGGTACAAAAATAGCTTCACATTTTTTTCAATCAGACAATTAGTATTTTGTAGTGAAACTTCTTTAGCGGCCAGAGTAAATTGAAAAATTGTCACGAAAATATGTGACACTAGGGATCACGGCGAATTCATATACTTAAGGTGAAGTTGATCAAGCAGCTGATTGAATTCGCTTAGTGAAAGTAATGTCCAAATGATGTATTTGTTGTAAATCGTAATGTCACTGTGCGTATAATTTGTTAGTGTAAATGTTAAATATCGGGTGTTTTTTTTAGGGGTATGGAACTTCGAATTGAAATAAAACACAAGAAAATCGTTTTAAGGTCCATCAATTTGGCTTTATTGGAGGGATAATTTTATGCCATTAGTGTTTAAATATGATTTCGGGCATGTGGCCGCCGCGGCTGGCTCGAATAAAGCCAATTCTACAGGTCCAATTTTCAACCACTTTTTCGAGCATATGGGGCCGTATGTCGGCAATAACGCCACGAATGTTGGCTTCCAATTCCCCTAACGTTTCTGGTTTGTTGGCGTAGACGAGCGACTTCACATATCCCCAAAGAAAATAATCCAATGGTGTCAAATCACACGATCTTGGTGGCCAATTTACAGGTCCATTCCGCGAAATTATGCGCTCATCAAATGTTTCCTTCAATAAATCGATTGTGACGTGCGCTGTGTGGCATGTAGCGCCGTCTTGTTGGAACCACAACTCATCCACATTCATGCCATCCAATTCGGGAACAAAATAGTCGGTTATCATGGCTCTATACCGGTCTCCATTAACGGTAACTGCCTCTCCAGCATTATTGCGGAAGAAGTATGGCCCAATGACTCCACCAGCCCATAGAGCACACCAAACAGTCAGTTTTTGTGGATGTAATGGCGTTTCAAGGGTCTCATGTGGATTCTCTTCACTCCAAATGCGGCAATTTTGCTTGTTGACGTAGCCATTCAACCAAAAATGAGCCTCATCACTGAACAAAATTTTGCGATGAAAATCAGCATCGAGATCAATCTCATTTTCGGCCCATACACCAAAATCACGACGCATTGCATGGTCTCGCGGCTTTAATTCTTGCACAAGCTGGATCTTGTAAGGTCGCAAGCCAAGATCTTTGCGCAAAATCTTCCATAAAGTTGATGGACAAAGCTCCAATTGCTGTGCACGGTGGCGAATCGATTCATTCGGGTCCTCTTCAACACTTTGCTCTACAGCGGCAATTGTTTCTTCGGTGCGCACTGTTCGACGTCTCTGCGGATGCGTATTATCACATAGAGTAAACGTAGTGCGAAAACGATCCATGGTTAACCGAATTAATTGCTCTGATGGACGATTATGTCGACCATAAAATTGACGGAGCTCGCGGTAAACTTCGCGAACTGAACCATTATTTTCGCAATAAATTTGCACGATTTGCAAGCGTTGTTCTTTTGTCAACCTGTTCATGATGAAATGGCAAACCAAACTGAAAATAAATGACATTAGAGTTGCCAGATTTGACCACAAAATGCCAGTTTTATCTCTATTCGAAAAACAAACCTGTAAAAAAAACACCCGATACAACCACTTGATATGAATTCGCCTTGCTAGTGATGTAAAGGAAGTATCGATCTCTCTCTCTCTCTTTCTCGCTTTTTCTCTGTTTTACCGCTTATGTTAAAATAGAAAGCGAATTATCGAAACGTGTGAAATAACGGTAGCAATAGCGCCACGTAAATGAAAATTCATCATTGCATGCCGGTGACGCTCTTGTTGCCCGTAGCGGCGATTCTCTCCGTAGTTTGATTTTTTCCATACAACAGTGTCAGCTGATCACTCCCTAATGCTACATGATTGTCAGTTTAGACAGTTTTTTAAATAAACAAGAAATAAACTAAGAAAATGCAAATTTGAGAGTAAATGAGAGCGTAAGAAAAAATTGTAAAAAAGAAGGGGAATAAGCGCAGAAAAAGTGGGCACGTGACAGAACGATTGAAAGTTTTTTCAGCAAATTGCTTTTATTTCGTCTGCGAATGGGTGAATGTTGGGGATGTTGTCAAATCGATAAAGACAAGAATGTATGTATGTAAAGAATTTTTCTCTTCAAATTGCAGTTTTTTTAATTTAACATGTAAATAATATTATAAACTAATTACCTAATTGAAACAAAACCTTTTTGTCAGAATCGCTAAACATCATGTTCAATATAAACCAATTTTAAAACCTTACTTAATTACATTTGACTTTCTACAAGGTCAGTTGTACTCCTTAGACAACAAGTATTCCAATCAATGCTTGTAAATGTAAAAATGTAATGTTTATAAAATTCAACGTGTTCATTTTTTTTTTGCTGACTAATCGTCAGTATCTACGCAAACCGAATTTTCGATTAAAAGTGACACAAAGCGTAACAAATACGAAGCTTAAGCAAATAAATCCTTTTATTTTATGCATATTATTTAAAATGTATTTCTACCATCTGGGTACGAGTACGAGTGCGTCGAATTGAATTTAAAATAGTTTAGTTATACTCAGCTGTGGATGTGCCTAATTAAAATATTTCAGTATTTGTCATCAACATCCGCTTCCCTGCCTTTCGGAACGCATCCGATCTATATGGATATATTCTAAATGTATTCATGAATGCTCATTTAATATTCTCACTTAATACTCACTGTTTATTTACGATTGTGTTCTCATTTATGTGGCTTATTTTTATTTTATTTACATTTGTATGTGTGTGTATGTATATGACTATTTGAGCGTAAGTAAATAAACGAAGCTCGGTTTTTTGAAATAAATATATATCGCATGCAATGACAAGGTCAACAGCCGGTTGCGAAGATCAAAACAAAAAAATAACTCTGAAAGCATTTTTCACATATGCTTGAACCTACATTTGTACAGATGTATGTTTGTTTTTAAGTACATATGTAAAGCTTTTGAGCTCCTCCTACAACCTCTTATATCTCACGTCTCATAACATTGGATTTAGTTGAAATATAGAATTGAGCTGTCGTTGTTTGGCTGCCTAAGCGTTTTAGAAGATCTGCAGATATGATCGAAGTATGTAGGTCATTTACACAATAAGTGCTCACTATTTCCTTGTATTCTATAGAAACAACAAATTTCTGTCATGGCTTGTATAAAAATGATAACTCCATATTTGTTTGATTGAGATTTGTTGACTAGCATATTTTGATTTAGCAAACCTTTTCAATACAAATCCTACTTTCAGTAGAACCACCTCAGCGAACAAACCTCTATTCTCTCTGATTTCATGGATCTGTTGACGCCAATTGAGAGAAAAGTTCTACGGTGAATAATCTTTTTACAATGATGAGAAATTTTTTTAGGAACTGTCTTTTTAATCACCTAGCGATCTTGCAAAACCATGTTTTTCACATATAATTCATAAAATAAGACTCAAAATGGTTACTTAGGTTGCTGTTAATGGGTTAAAATATTTAGCAAAAATATGTCTCCTGAAATTTTACTGAAGTCATATATATGCAACATAATTTGCCATCAAAACATCATGGTTGCCACTTTGGTTATTTTTAACCCAAATAAGTTGCTTTTATGCTATTTATCAAAACTGGTTATTTGGTGGTTTTTTAATTTGCTTTCTCCCTTCTAAAAAATTAGGAAACCCTAGCAGACGTCATTTCATTTTTTGCAAATATCAACTTGAAAAGAAACTATTTGCGTGTGCATCTCATACTGCATTAACGAACTTTAAATCCTAATTTAATTGTTAATATTGATCTTAGGTGGCAACATCGATCAAATTAAATATACACAGACATCTTGTTACATGGTAACCATTCTCCATTAATTCTTGAACTATATGATTGCGTATTTCAAATTGATTAGATTAATGAAAGGTGACAACCCTTAAAGTGATTTTCACCAATTTTTTTAAAATACCATTTTGCGAATTTGAATGTTGTCAGACCCAAGATATCAACGCACTGCAGCAAGTGACATAGCTCAAGTAAAAGTAAGCAGAGAATATGGAGTGAAAAGAATGAGTAACTTTCAATTTTTCAGTTAAAAACGTTTTTTAAATTTTGCTTAAATATAAAAATATGATTTATAGAAAGAGAGTTTATTAAACAAATCTACACAATACTAAAAACACTGCAACTTTATCGCTCAAATGTAAACAAAAAAAGGTTTGTTTACTTTTACTTGAGAACTGTCAAATTGAGAAAACCATAGTAGCGGTGCCACTGACGACACCACCTTCTTTATTCAGTCCACTGTACTCAGTACAACTTTCTCACGTACATCTCCGATATTTTTTTAGAAATTGAAATAAACCGTAGTCCACGACATTCGGAATTGTCCTTTACTTTATTTTTATTTTTATTTTTATAAACTCGTAAAAAGTAAATGTCGTATATTCGAACATCAAAGAATGCTGCTAACACGAAGTTTACTAAATTTATTTGAAAATTTCTCTATACTCATTCCAATCCAGACGAGTTCAAGAGCACAATGGAAATTGTTAGTCTTATAATTTGGTTTTCTAAGAACTACAGTAAAAAAATTAATTAAAACAAAGTTTAACAATATCATATTTCGCTAGGTAGAAGTTAGGCTGACACGCAGCACACAAGAAAAATAACTAACATTGCTGTCTTGCTTTATTCTACTTTGTTTATTTATTTTCCACATTTTGGTTATCTTTTTCTTCATCGAATGGCAACCACGCTTGAAACATTTAACCAGCATCGTATAATAATAATAACTACAATAATCAGTCTGTTTTATTCGTTGATTACAAGCATGAAATAATTTTTATCTGCGACCTTCAATAGACCAGTTAAAGAAATACTGGATCGAAAAAAGTTTGTGTGTGAAGAACGAAAAAGCGAAATAATTCCAATTGAAAAAAATAACAACTTTATTATTGTCTGCAATTAAATTGTTATTAGCACATATGTACAATGTGCATGTGTGCATTGCCACCGTGGAGCTTTAGGCGAAAAAATAAGTGAGCGGACGAGAGGGCACACGCTTGGCGACGACGAATGTTATGATCACAAGTTCAGGGATCAAGCTTGGCATTAAAAAAAAAACCACAGTTAACACAAATGAGCGTACATGTGTGTGTATGTAATAGATGCTGATGTGCATATGTATGTACTTATACAATGTATGTGTGTATGTGCATGTGCGGTTTTACAATAACGAACTTTAGTCGAGCTCAGACTCGATTCCCTTTAAATCCAAGCGCTTACAAGCCAGATATGAATTCTGCGGACAATTATAACTTTCAATTTCCTTTTTTTTTAATCAAAGCATTTCCGATTGTGACACACCTGGCACACTTCACACCGAATATTTCATGGCGTTTATATAAATTTCGATATATAGCGCTTGCCATAACTATAACACCATCACATATTGAAAATTTTTAATTGTTTAATATTCATTTTTTAATTTTAACTATTTTTTTTTTTATAAAAAAGAAGTATAGTACGTTCAACAACAAAAACCGTTTAAATCCAAGTTCCAACTTTGTTCTAATGGGGAAAAAATGAACAAACTTTACACAAGATTTAAAAATTTTTATTGAGAATTTTTAGAAAAATCTTAGGTACGCAGTTTACATATAGCTCATTAAATTGTTGAGCGACAAAAGGCAAGTTTCAAGTAACTACTATCAAAATTCAACGGTACTGTAGCGACTGGAAACTTTTTACTAAAATTGAATGGCCTATAAAACAGTATACCGACTTTTTTTCTGAAAATTTTATTTAAAAATTTTGTTGAATTTTTCTCATAATTTGAAGTTTAAAACTTGGGAAACGTGGATTTAGCCAGTTTTATATAAAAAAATTAAAATTACATATGTATGTATATGGTTGTGCTATAGCTATGGCATGCACTGTATATGGTATTTCGCTCAACTGCCAACGCTTGCACTTCCAATTAAGACTGCCTCTTATCGATTTGAAAAATATTCAACAAGTCACTAACACACTTGACGTGCGTGCAGGCAAACAAACACAAACAGCTGATTTTGATAAGCCAAGTAGAAAATAGAGATGTTTCTTTATACAAATCTGCATGTGTATGGACTTCACTCAGAACACGTAAAACAGTTCACTGCTGTTTTTTATAGCGTGGCAATCAAGAATGCGGTCGTGCGCATACAAACACAGATTTGAGTAACGCGACGGGAGCGGAGACAACAGCAGCTGATCATTAAGCTTACCGCCGAACGAGCTGCCAACGGACTAAGACAAACTCACATAATGGCAATAGCAGATAGTGTTATACTCGCGAAACGGCAGCGCTAAGTAAAAATTCAAAAATATATATACAACTGATAATAGCAACAGCAACAATGTATTACACGAATTAGCACAAAAAGCCGATACGCGTACTTATTTTTAGATAGTTGGACAAACTTTGCCCTACTACGCGACTACCAAACGCGGTGACAACGCCGAGGCAGCAACTGATATGCCAATATTTGTTGTCAAACAGAACAGAGCCAATGGAGAAATTATTCAGTTAGAGAGCACATAAAAATTATTACAGTTGCGTTATTGTAGTATGAGTTGTACATAAAAATGTGGGAACAGATTTATAACTGTATGTGCTGAAATGAGAATCGATAAAGAACGCGAAATATCAGATGTCGAACGCTTAGCGTTTACCGCTCACGACTAGCAGCGCTTGACTGATTATCAGCCGCCCAGTAATGACGCGCTTCATTGACCGCACAAAACGCCCACACACGCACACACCTACATAGCTGTTGTTAACACGCGACACCTTCCACGCCCTAATCACTTGAAATGTTATCGCCCAAAACCTAGCGGTCACTTGTCGCCGCGTCGTTGTTTTTTGACTGTTTCACTGTCGCAAGTGTTGGCGGAGTACTGCGTCAATTGCAAGCGTCTTGTGCGTTAACGTCCCCTACGAGCGACGCTCTCAAGCGTTTAGTAACTTTGGACTGCAGCGCACTGCGAGTATTGCCACAAACCCAAACCCAAACAGCAACGTACTATGGCGATTTACTAAAAAACGAAATGCAAACCATCAGACAGCTGAAATAATTGCATGAAAAAAATGTGTATGGAATCCACTACTGCTATTTCTATTTATTTTCATTGCTATCGGTATTGTTGTTGATATCTGATATAGTACGTGTCGCATTAGCTAAACAAAGTTCTCGTTAGTTATGTTGTGGACGTTGCGCATATTGCATTACAATTGGCGAAGCAGCTAACAGAGAAGAGCAGCAATGCAGCGAGCAAAACGAGCAAAGCAACAACAGTAATTGGCAATTTGGTAGCACATATGTACATGTAGCTCTCAAAAGCTAACAGCTGAACTAAAAAAAAAATCAAACAAAAAAATAACTCGTTCGCACTTTTCGACCTAAACATTTTATGTTTGCATAAAAGTTAACATAGCGTACTTATAAATAGTTTTAGCTTACCACACACTTTCAGTATGGACTCGATAAATTTGATTAACCATTATAGCGGCGGCCTACTTTGCACGATAGCTTAATTTTAAGCCCTGCACATTCTAAAAACCTAGAACCATACACCGCTCTATCAGACTATAGCCCTAGAAAAATAAAATGATAGATAGCATGAAAGCAGCTCTACAAAAAAGGTTCGAAAAGCCCATAACCAAAGAACACAGTACAACAAATTTATATACATATTTTTTTGCAACAGAGTAACCATGGTATTTATATTTCTTAAAGAGGTCATCGTTAAGATCACTTTTGCTGAATAAACTTAGAGTCCAGCACGCCTTTTTTTTTGTTTGCCCTTAAAAGTTAAATGGGACCAATACCCACCCCCACAAGTACAAACACTTATAGCTTTGATGCTTAAAAAAATTGTGTTCCTTATAGAATGACTTTTATCAATTTAAAGACACTAAACTATCAAACTTTGTTTCATTTAACATTTCGTTGTATCACATTCCAATCTGCCAAACTGTTTTTTATTTATTTATTTTATTGACAATTCAGCGTCTTAAGTTAATAACAAAACACATGCGACTGTAGTATTTGTTTTGCTGCTTCGACCTATTCGATGATCCACACATTATTTTTGCATTTTAGTTATATTCAAGAAATATTACTCTAAAAAGAGAAGACTTGGAAATAGTTTATTGAGGAATTCAGAAGCAGACAATGTGGCTAATTGCGTCTTTAGGAAAATCAGAGCTGTAATTTTGACGCAACCGAGATGCAACACTTTAGATAGTTGGCCGAGAAATTGTGACGTCCCAATGCATGCTATACATACATACATACGTATATATAGATATACATACATATATGTATGCATACATATTTACTATGTAAGAATTGGAATTTTTGAAAATCGAATTTCTCCACTATGCGAATTTCCTAACTATGCAATCAATTGGAAAACGTACATATATGTTTTATTTTTAAATTGCTTATTAATTAAAAAAAAAATAACACAAATCACTTCGTACAATTCCGAAACGGGAAGCCCGACTAATTTTTACAGAAGTAGCATGCATTCAGGGTTATGTTATGAACTTTGGTTAGCCATAAATACTCGGGAGGCACATCGAATGTCACATAAGCAGATGTATATACATACATATATACATACAGATGTATGTAAGTATTGATTTTTCACAAACGTCACCGATATATTAGTTTCACTTTGAAACAACTCCAAGATTTTGTTAGAATTTTGTAAGATTTTGTTAATATGTCAACCACTTTATTTAGATGCTTTTTGTAAATAACGGAATGCATTCACTTTTTCCGATACAGACTTTATTGATTTTTCTACTTAGTCCAGCTGCAGGATGCTGGGTTGGAAATCTTCTTTCAGCTGCATCAAATTTTTATTTAGCACAACAAATTTTTTCTCAGCAATTTTGCAAACATTTCACCTCATTTCAGCAAAATTTGTATATGCTTCTCATTACACACTTATTAAACTTTCACATTTACTTAAATTAAGCACCAAAAAAATTTTTTATTGTTCAAAAAGTTGATGTATTTACAACACCGCGGAAATGCCAGTCAGCAACGAGGATTACGAAATGCAATGAGAAACTTTGACTGTCATGCCTCTTCTTCGCGGCGCACGAACACTAAACGCCCACCCCAAAAACACTTGCAACAGAGCGTAACTTACAACCCCTCTGCATATACCAATTTCCATGAAGAATACTTTAGGCTATTTGTGTGCATGCACAGTGGTGCCACTTTATAATAAATCGTATCAATAATACAGGAACTGAATCTCGGAAGGTAATGGCGAATTTGAAGTTTATATAGAAATATTGCTCGTGTTAGGCACCGGAATTTAGGATAGGTACAACATCCCAAATTGTAGAAGAAGCTCGCCTCAGTTATTATTATTGGTATTCTCAATAATTGGCAATGAAACCACCTGAGTAATTTTGCCAAAGTTCAACATATTATGGTAGTAGTTCTTCGCCCTGCTAACTGGTGTCAATCGGAAAGATCAAGTGATGACCAGTTCTTTTCCACTTTCAACACAGAGGAGACATTTTGCTTTCTCCGCCGCCACCAGCGGGTACCGCGTTTAATACTTTCAGGATTGAAGCGTTTGCGTCTATTCGCACTAAATGACCTAGCAAACAGAGACGCTGTGTTTTAGTTTGCTGTGGACTCTGATTATGTCGTCATATAGCTTCGGTGTTCGCCGTCTGAGACTCGTAAGGGTGCAAAAATATTTCGGAGAATCCATCAAGATTTTCGTCAACTCTTGTCAAGTTTGGTGTGGAGACAATTTCGGCGTTGTACCGTCTTCAGTGTCATTTTTCCTTCTCCAAGGGACATCTCATCTCATCCGATGTTGACATCGTCCATTTTATTGTGCTGTACAATAGAACGGGCACGATGAGGGACTTATACGGCCAGTTTAATTCTGAAGCTCGAATTAACTTTTCAAACATAGGGTTAAATAAGTCCTTCGATGGAGGGTGACTTGTCTGAAGCCTTATTTGATATCAAACTTATAAAGGAAATTAAACTGTTTTATTCACAGCAATGCGGTTTCTGTTTATTGAGCGATTATGTCAAGTTATATATATTCTGTTTTAGCTTTTACGATCTTAAGAGGTGAAGCCTTGAAACCAAATACAAAATACATACGTATAAACTTTAACTAACCGTAGAAGCAAAACTAAAAATTTTCAACAGTAACACTGTTTCACCCCTTTGTCAGCTTCTCGCCGGACTTGAATAGCTCCGCTGGCGGCTCGGATTTGCGTCTGATGATAGTCCTATTTCATATTATCTTCTTGAGTAGTGCAGACGTCTGGGAGCATACCTTTTGTATACCAGAACATATTAAATTTTTCCATCAGGAGATAGCTATGTAGCATTAAGCTACATTATTATTATTATTATAAAAAAATATGACCTGAGAATGAATGACTGATCAAAGATCTTTCTATATGGGGGTGAGGTTACATATTTTAGTGAAATATTTTATATTCCTAGGATCGAGGCTAGTAATTAAATACGACTGAAAAAATACTTAGTTTTATTTAATTTTAATTTTATTATTGACTAAGCACACTCAATATTTACTGAAGACAATTTCAAATTGTATAGGAGATCAGGAGACCGAAAGCCCACTCAAATCTAATTTGATGGAAACAAAATTACTGGTCATATGTAGTATCCTATAAATTGATATATTAATGGTCTTTCAAGCAAACCAAGGGGAGCGGTTGCCAACGGTATATACTTGTATGTATTATATGTATATGTTATGTAAATCTACACACAGTGGCATACAACCGTACATTCTCTTCTCTTGAACTACCCTCGCAGGAGCAGTGCTGCCAAGGTCGCTCAAAAGTCTAACAGAAGTACGCATGCGCATAAAAAGGGGTTGCATTCGCCAAATCACCAAAGTTGGGCCCGGCAACTGCACGGCTGTAAGCCTGTAAGCGAAACGACTTTGGCAGAAGACACGTCGCTCTTAAGTGAACAGCTGTGAATGGCATTTACTATGTTGCGACTTATGTATGTTTAGTACATGGAGATATACTTTACGTACATTAATTTTTGTTGTTTGTTGTTTTAATATTCAACTCTGGCTAAAGGGTTAAAAGCTGTACTGTTGTGTTGGAGTAAACCGCTTCCTGCCAAGCACGTCGGTAGCATAACTTGTTCCATAACTTTGTACTCGAAGCTTATTAGAGCCAATTCAAAACGCGAAACATTTAATGCAATTTAAAGCAGCTGACATCGAAAAATATATGCTATGTGTACACACCACCTGTAGTTCGATATTTTGAAAAGGGTAGCTAAAAGTCGTTCGCCAGTCGTTTTGAAGTTAAAAGGTGCTAAGTGCTTGTGCCTCGCTTTCATTTCAATAGAAAAAAAATTACAAAACTAAAAAATATAAAATAAATACATTGAATTTATTGTTGTTGTTGATGCATAGATTGAATTCACGCTTTCTGTTATGGTATGCATCGAACATTCACACCCATTTATGCCGGCCTCGTGCCGGCTTCATTAGTGCATTTTTGCCTATTGCTTCCTTCTTGGCACTTAGCAGCTGCTGCTTTGCAACTAAGTATTGCACTACGAACTTCAGCCGAAAACCACAACCGCCCATCTGGCTCAATATGCATTGAAAGAAACTGAAGGCGACAATATTCATGATTTATGAGCCGTGGTACTCAGACTCACCCACCATGCAACGAGATTTGACCGGCTATTGCATATTAGACACGAACTTGCTCAACTTTCGTGATATGTATTACATTGGCATGATATTCGCTAAATATTAAAGCAAATTCGGCCAATGTGTATCCGCTGAATTCGGCGCTTGCGCATCAGTAATGAAAATTGGAGAGATATCCATTGAGCTGGAGATTGTTCGAAATTGTATTAAATCAACAACCACCAGGGTTACCATTGAAAGGGAATGAACGCATTGTTATTGTTATCTGTCAAAAGTAACTCCGGTTAGTTTTGTTATGCCTATGAGTATAGCTCTAATTGCCGCAATCTAAAATAAAATATTTTCGAATTCATCTCAACCAGAATCATAACTTTATTTTTACCTTCAGGAACTTGAGAGTTATAAATTTATTGAGAAAAAGTTATCTCATAACAGTTATTTGAAGGTGTCTGGCGCTCCACAAATGCTGAGAAGAGGCACACTTAGAAGGCTAGTCCACTGCGATACCACTGAAAAGTGGAGCTCTTACATTCCTTACACTCCTTTCGTACCTTATCCTAAAATGGAACCATTGTGTGATCTTAGTATAACGCAGAAAACTAAGGAGTATTTTTTCAAAGGCTGTGTCGCGTTTTTGCGAGAGCAATGCAGTGGGAAAGATAGTGCTCCACACTTCTCACCTCTTCTACGTCCCTGCAGATGCAGCATAAATCGTTGTTCTTCTCTTTCGAAAGCTGCGGAGTATTTCGTCGCATAAATAATTTAGATACCGACGCACAGTAATATCCCAGTAAATTGTGAAACAGATGGGCTAACCGGGCAAGGTATACCTGAAAAGGACTCATCAAGCAAACGACCTGTTTTCGGAGCTCCTCTAGCTATTTGTCGGCTGAACGTATAGGCTTGCGATCAGCTCATTAAGCGCTGGAGCATGTAGGATCACGAGGTCTTTTTGTTCAAAAGTAGACCGAAGGAGGCACGGAAGCTTCTTATTAATAGTGGGGATACTGACAGGGCACGGTCCGAAGGGAATCCTCCCGGTACTACTCAATATCAGTACTGGACCCTACTGCGGCAATTGCTTGGAGATGGAATCATTTCGACATTTTCTGTGCTGTAGCTTTGCGTTCTCGACTCAGGACTCAAGTATCTGGATTACATCTTATTCACTCTCCGATGGATATATCGGAAGTAGAGATTAGCCAGCTTCATAGTCTCATTGTAAGGACGCGGTACTATGCAGATTATAACTAAGAAGTTGTCGTTCTGTTTCTGAATGTACTGTGATATCGCGGTGGATACAAGGGGTATATGTGATCTCTTAGGAGCCTCGGCACGATACCAACCGCCTATTCACATGCCCTACTCATGTAACCCCCCTCTCCATCTGGTCCATTCCTGTAGAAACAGGACGTTTCCTGGGCATCCCCCTGCATGAATTCGACGACAACGACCATGAGTGAATCCACTCTTACCGGGGCAACAACAACATCTCTTAGGAGCACCCACTTGTATAATATATTCAGATTAGTCCAGGTATATTCTGGTAATCGGCGATGGCCGAAAAATTTACTCGCCGAAGTCAACAACTACTATTACATACTTTTATTCAACTTAAAGCGACTGGCATGTTCGAGAAAGATTTTGCGAGTACAACATTTTTCAAATGCATAAATCCTAAAATGCTTGATTGGGATTGCAATAATCTAGTTAATATACATAGTATGTACATTAGAAATTATAAAATGCAACCCGAATAACTATACAAATTTGAACTGCTCTTGTTGACAAAGCCCATTCCCTAATCGATTGTTAACAAAAGCTGGCAAAACAACAACTACAACATACATACATATATAGCTAAAAACAAACTCACTTCAAAGGTGTAACCAGTCAAACTCATAATGCCAAATAGGTTATGTGACAGCGTAATAAGTTAATTAATACTCGCTCATAAGACGTCACAATTTGCAAAAACACATTTTTCAACCGCATCGCTGCATAGCGAAATTCCGTTCGTGCAACGCCTTTGCCACCCATGCGGAGCCAATTGCCCATAACTGGCCATAACAACAATTAAATCATCGACAAACTACAAAGGCGGCTGCAATAATACATATGTACATACAATATATTGTATATATATGTATATATATATATATATATATACGTACTTATATAAACGGACATGATCGTAAATCAATGCACTGCCATCACAAATTTCAATGATTTTATGGACTTGTGAAAAGCGTCCTGTCTGCGAAGCATTTTAGCAACTTTCCTCATCAACCAACATTAATGGCCATAGCCATCGGAGGCGGGAAGTGACACCGCACATGACAATTGACAATTGTTGTGATGGCAAAGTTTTAATTAAGCAACGCTGTTAGTCGCATATATTCGTAGTTGCTATATTGCCTTTGGGGCAGAGGCTGTCGAACGCGTTGTTGGCGACGGTTACCATGATCGATGGATGGCAGGTATGTAGTTAGCCGCTAGGGGGCTAGGGGGCGACGTTGCTAGTTCACTACTCTTTTTGTTTTTGCTATAAAGCCAAATGTCTGAGGACATTAATGAAGTATTTAAAATTGTAAACAACTATGAAGTTTAGAGTATTTGATGAGCATTCGAATTACGCCGAAGAGCGTAATTTCAATACGAAAGTAATTAATACGCATCCGTATTTTACTTAAACCCCGATAATCTGTTGTAGGTAATACATCGAGCTTACTTACTTACTTACTTAATTGGCACTATAACCGCATTAGCTATTTTGGCCGAACTTCTCCTACAATTTGTGGTGTGCGTATTGTTGTTGGAACACAAATTGACGGATCAACTACTTTATGCCGACACCGAATGGCGAATGTTTTTTTTGTGAGAAGTTTTTTTCATGGCAGAAATACACTCGGAGGTTTGCCATTGCCTGCCGAGGGGCGACCACTATTAGAAAAAACTTTTCTATAATTGTTGATGTTACTTACCCCGGCCAGGATTTGAACCCGGGACCCACCGAATGAAGCGCGCACACTCTACACACTCGGCTATGGCGGCCGCGAGCTTACTTACAAGACCTAATTATTTTGGTTTTCTTGGGTACGCGGGATTTGCTGTCAAGACTTCATGAGTTATTTGGTACTTTTAAAGAAACAATAAAATCTTACTCGGGATTCATAGGTTTGGCATGGGGCATCAATTGATTGCATCCCGAAATTGATTTTTAACTATCAGCCTCTCCGTCTACTTTGAAAAATACTTTGCCAGCGGTTAATGGTCCATTGTACTTCTTTTCAAGTTATTTTTTTTTAAACCTCACTACGGTTAACCAAAAATGGCGAGTCAGATGTTGCAGCAAGCGTTGACACAGTACTGGACATTTATGTACGTAGGAAATGATGGATCGTTTAATTCTTAAAGTTGCGTATGAGCCATATGCGCCAAAAAGCGGCTGCTTTTACCTTAAGCCATATTTGGAGTCATTGGTTTTCAACGAACCCGAAGAAACGACTGGTACGATGAGGTATACCACGCCGCCATGGAATAAAAATGCTGCCTGTGCTCGGACGCAACGCAAACTGCGCGGGAGAGACATTGAGAGTTGAATAAGGAGGCGTAACATGTTCCGCTTCCGCGGGATTAGTCATCTTAATTGCATAAAAGGCTCTGTCGAGCTGTTATATGACGACGCCTACTGTGAATGAACTGATTGGATATAATCAGTCTGGCTTTAGACTTGGCAAGTCTACCGTCGACCAGATATACAGGGTACGCCAGAAGAAAAAAATCGACGTACACCATATCTTTATAGACTTTAAATCCGCTTTCGATAACACGAAAAGAAGTTGATTTTATGCCGCGATGTCTGAATTTTATATTCCAGAAAAACTAATACGGCTTTATAAAAGAACATTGAGCAACCCCACCAGCTCGATACCAACGAGGCTTCAGATAGGGAGAATCCTTATTGTTCAACTTTTTTTTTTTTTAATTATGTTGGAAAAGATAAATCGAGCAGCAGAATTAAACACAAGGAAAGATCAAGAAGAAAAGGACTTGGCATAACTTAGTGTTTCCAATTGTCGCAAATTAACAAACAGAAAGAACGACTGACTATTACGTTGTCACAATTACTTTATGCCTTCAGTTGTTTTTTAACTACTCGTAATGTGGAAATGACTTTTATCGAAACGTAGAATTGGAAACAATAAAAGTGTACAAAGGAGAAATATGCCAGTCAAAAATCTCATATCACTGGTTGCTGCAATCCATTCAGCTTCGGGATTCTTTCTAGCTTCGTTTCATTTATTCCGAATGCATGGAATAAATCTATGGTTATTTGCACCAGTCTACTTCAGTTTCTCTCCCTTCCCTTCTGTAACCTTCGAGAATGTTACAAACTTCTCGAGTGCTGCTGCCTAAACGTTCTAAGTGTGTAGTACGAGTGTTTAAATTTCAAATTAATTAATTGCTTTCGTTGTAGCTTCCCATTCAATTCGAAACAAATTCGCTACCCTCCACAGATTTGCCGATCGAATGCAAATTGATTACAGCATTTACAAGATATTGAAACTATTTGCTACCTATCTGGGTATGTGATTAAGTTGGCTCGTTCGTTTACCTTTTTCTTTCGTTATACTTTTTCTTTGCTACAACTCTGAACCTTAAGAGGAAAAACTTCTTTCATCACATACAGTTGTGTGGAGTTCAAGTAAATATCAACATCAACGCTTCCACAGATGGCTAGTAGCACTAACAGCAATTTGAAACGCGTTCCCGAACTTGCGGTTCAGCGTCCCACGACCAGACAACGCAGCCAGATTTGTGAATGGAATTAAATTGATCGCGTCGATCGCAAAGTGGCTTGGAGAATGGAATTTCGCTGTTTGTTTGGATGTGGCATGTCGTGCAGCCAGAAAAGGAAAGTTTCTTTAAGCAAGTGGCGATGGCGTCGTTGATGGTGGTAATTTTCGACTGCTGTTTTGTGGCCATTTGAAGCTTCCTAACTGCATGCTTCGAATTTATGTACAATAAGTGACCCCACTTCGGAACGTTGCGATTCAGCCTAGTAGCACAACAAAATACAATACTTCATTGCCGTTCGGCGGTGAAAACAAAATCGCTGATACCTATTGAAAATGAAAGCAATAGAATATATATATGTATGTACAATGAACAATATGTACTAACTACATTACATATGTACGTATTCATTAAATCAAATACAAATAGTTGTGTGCGCCAGCCTAGCCAGATATTTCGATATCCAATATTTGTTTGTTTTGCAATTTATAAGCGCGAAAGAATTATCTACTACTTTCTCTCCTCTGGATACAAAAAACCAAGATCTCACTAGTCACATGATAATTAATTTTACATCGCCCACTAATTCCCAGACAGCTTGAACTTTATTCAGGGAAGGGGCTAATTCTTGGAGGGCTTAACAGTCTTTACTGAAAAGTCACAGATGGAATGCGACAAGGAGTACGCCGGCAGAATAGTACGCCGTAGCCAAATATGTAACGTGTTCGTGCTTCATTCGGTATGTGTCGGGTTCAAATATTGGCCGGAACAAGAAATATCACCACAAATTATAGGAGAAGTTCGGCCAAATATGATGAAAAGGTACTTTAAACAGAATGCACCCAATGAATATCATCTCAGATGGAAAAGCGGCTAGTCAGGCGCTCTCTTCTAGCTGGATTAGATCTCAAGTAGTAGATGGGCATTGGCGAACCTTGATATCTGACTAATACGAGATTACCCCGGCACCCAGGCCATAGGGATATTTAAGGAAATGAGGCAGCGGATAAACCAGCGAGGCGCAGCTCGGCAACGAATGTGAACCACGTGTCCACCGCATGAGCTCCTCGCTTAGAGAGATCAAAAGCTGATTTTGCCAAAATTTAAGGACTACCGCACAGTTCTGTGTATCTTATGCCCGACCCAAAACCAGGGTTATTTTAGGAGGAGCAAAGAAAATACCTGCAAACTTACGACAGACGGTCTACACTGAGCCCTGACCCGTAGGAGTACATGCCGAAAGGATTGGCTTACCCTTCTCAGTTCCCTCGCTAAGATGAGTCTGAGGCCACTGGTCAAACCACTTTTATTTTTTATTTTTTTCTGCCTATGGAATCACCCATTTTGATGACAGGGTTCTGAATTTTGTTTATATTTTGTCGACCAATGTAATGTGCGTCTTTGCAATACCCTTGAGTAATTTATTCAGGCCAGATATTGAATGAAAGTGATAATAATTTGAATGCAGAGTCGATTTTTATTAAAAGTTTTACATTTAGTTTTTTTTGTTAACGCCTCTCAGGTTTTCGGAACTTTGCTTATCCTTTATTGACACAGCAGTACCAGTCTTTAAATTAAGAAAATATATAAATTTCAAATTTATTTCACGTTGAACGAGTTTGTTTTCCTAATAAAAAAATTCTTTGTGCAAAATTGTAGCTTACGATGCATCGCATTTTTAAGAGTCACCGTTATATGTATGAATGTATGTAATGAGGGCATATTTATTGTTCGACTTTGTACATTTTCAGTACCAGCAGTAAATCCACTCCGTAAATTGTCTCATAGCTTGTTTACACTTTTTATACTCCTATAATGAAATATTAGCCACGACTTCGACAGACTCGAAATTATGTTCGAATTTACACTACATTTATATTTACATATCGCAAATCCGTACACATAAATATGTAAAAAGGTAAATAGCATGTGGAAACGTGCTCGCTTCTCACTAGATTGACTATGATGCATACATATATACATATATGTATATGTAAGTATATGGAAGACCTGTCGTCGACTCACAGTGTTTTCGAAGTTAACAAAACAAAATGGCAAATAATTGAAATAATAAAATTTATAATAATAACAAATAATAACACTTTACGGCAAAATTAACTTTCTTCTGGGTATTGGATCAAACCAATTTTTTAAGAGATTGAGACATAAGTAAAAAGGAATTCCTCCATTTTTCGAAATTACTCTCAGAAATCTAGAGTTGGGCCTTCGAGGCTCGAAATGAGATTTTGTTAAACAATTCTTTTTAATTAATATATGCAAACAACTAAAGAAGTAAAAGCAGGGGTGTGGTCCGCATTTTCCGAAGTATTCGAATTTGTCGGAGCTAAGTCTTTTCAATTAAAGTTCGTAATGATTTAATAAAGAGAAAGGTAAAATAACTTATTTTTTCATGTTTATCCCTTGAGGAAGTTTACAATTTTTTTTTTAATATGTATTTCGTTATAGTGACGAGACTCCTTGCAAGTATTTTGAAATCTCAAAAATCGAAAGAAATACAAAGTAATAAATTAAACATGTGTCTGATTTTTGTTATAGATTACCTCTAACTTATCGTTCAAGATACTGGAGTTTCTAAGGAGGTATTTTATCCATTTTGAAGATATAAATTTTTAAAATTTGAAAAACAGTTATTTATTGTTTTGCTAACCTTAAATAATGTATTGTTAAACATACATATAAAATTTTCTGTTTTTTGAGAAATAAATATTTTAGGTATTAGTATTTATATATTTATTACCTACAACCAAAACACTGTGACTTAAGTGCAACGACTACACCAGCCGCTAATCTGTTTAACTCAAACTGTGATCCAGCTTCAATTTCAGTAAGGCCATGCTAAGTGTGGGAACGCAGATATTCGCGCTGGTAAATTTGGTATGCGCCACTAACACCATCAACACTTCCACACTTCCACCACCATAGCATTCAAAATTATCCAAATGTGCCACATAGTACATAGAGGTGAGGTGCGCCTAGGGACACGACACTAGAATCGATATGTAATCATTTCGTTACATTTTTCTTTGATTGTGATGTTTTTACTCGGTATTTTTATAATAAAATAAATTATTCATATCGTATAAAAAGCTTACAGTATGCTATCGAACTTAATTTTTCCCCACTTCGTTTCTGGGAAATTGTATTTTTTTTTTGTTGTAGTTACTATATGTTTTGCACGTTTAGAAATGGCAATAATTAATCATTCGATTGTAATAGTTTAACCATGTAATTTTATCGTATTATCTCTGGCCACATATGAAGTTTTTACAAAATTAATGTATGTAGATCAAAATATGGAAACTATCAGTTCTTTCAACAACAAGTCCAATTGTAAATTTTGCCTCATTTTTATCTTTTGCACAACGCATTGAAATGCGGATTTTTACACACTTCTCTCTAATTAAATTCGTCATATATAAATTCAATCGAACTTGCTACATTATTTAATAAATACTAAATTTTATTATATTATCCCACGTATTTATTTCGCCAGCCAAATATTTGTAATATAATGGATTCTAGTGTGCTCGGGTATGCAAAGTATCGGTCATCTTAATGAAGCGAAGACACCAACTCGTGTTCGTCCGACCAAGTTAAGTGAAAATATTGGCTTTATAGCTGAGGGTGTGGTCGCAATCTCATGCAGTTTGCGCCGCATTTTTGCCACAACGCTGTAATTTCGCAGGATTTTGTTTTTTTTTCATTGATATGTAAATGGTGTCTCTTATTGAAAATCTTTTAAGTAGAGATAAAATCTTTAAGTAATTAGCTCCAACTCTGGGTCCTTCATAAAGAAGTTGCAAAAACGTCTCTGCACATCCTGAGGGAAAACCTTATTGATGCTCGGGAGTAGATGAAAACTTATTTTAATACTAGGTTTTATGTATTTAAAAAAAATTTTCCATCAGTACCTACCGACCGCGTCACTATTTTCAAAAGCCGTTGCAATGGATATCGAAAAAGGAACGGCTCTGAACCGATCGCCTGCTTATTGGTAGATCGCAATGCTTGTGTAAGCAACCAATCCTTTAAATTACAATCTCATGCAAAGCTTAAAATTAAACTAATTTGCAATGTAACAACAGCAACGAAAATTTCAGAAAACAAACGGAAGGTAAATAATAAATGCAAAAACAAGTTGCCATGGGCAACAATGTTGGCTAGCGTAAAGTTGCTGCATAAATTACATTACGCTATTTCGGAGAGATAAAGGCAATATTTTTCTATTGAATTGCAAATTTTGTCCAATTTCATGGGACATGGCGGGAAGCAAACCAATGGGAAGATTTGCTAATGTCCCCCACAATAACGGCGCATGTTGCTCAATCAATGCGAAGGAACGCGCACGAATACCCGTATGTACTAAATAATAACCGGCCGGCCGGCGCGGCGGTTGGAGAAAGTGAATTAGGGAGCACACTCTACTCGCCGCTATGCCCTTGGCGCCTTTTTCATTCACTCATAAATCGTTTCCCAATTCATTATCGGTTGTTTCTATAGTATTGGACGAATTCAATGGCTACACTGCAGTCAAAACAAATATTTCATTACGTAGCGTGTCAGCCAATCGGCAAGAGCACAGCCGAGTTGTACAACAGGAGCTCAGAAAATGACATTGTCTGCAGTTAATGGCACCCAGCGTACTGCAACGAGGTGCCACATTTAGTATGCTTGTATTTTATATAGTAGCCTTGTACTGCGTTGTACTTCGCTGTGGCTAGTTGACACCTGTTGTTTCTGCCGCTTTGCGAGCTGAAAGACAGCCACAACAACAATAGTGTCGGTTACCAAATACTTACCTACATACATACATATATTGGAATCGATAATCTGAGCATGAGGCAATCGACCGACGCACCACCACTCCGCTTGCAAGTGAAAGATGTCGTGCCATTAGAGAAATGTGGCCATTGCCAGACGTAGTTCATGTAGTTCATGTAGCACTGTGTTTCGTAAAATGGATTACATGCAGAATTTGAAAAAAAATTTCTATCGATCAAAAAAATTACCGGCCAGACAAAATTAGCGGACCTATCGTACATACACCAGTCGGATGAAGGTTGTGGAAGACACAGACTGGGGCTTCTTCTAAAATCGGATTTAGCAGTTTTTCCGTAGATTGGTAGTCCTCTCTTTGTCGATATAACAGCATCGCCTCATTTGCTGACGAAATAAAATTATTTTTCTTTTATTTTACACAAACAATGCCAACAAAACTTTTAATCGTTCTGTCTTCTTTAGAATTTTTCTCTTTGCTCCCTCATTTCCTACCTTTTATTACGTCACTTTCAGTATGGGGATGGGCATAGTAATAAATATCGATATTTCGATATATCGATGTTTTTACCTCAAGGCGCAATTACTTAAAATGTTGTAAAAATTACACACGCATGTACATTAGGTTATCTCACAAAAAAAAGTTTTAAAAATATGAAGATGTAAGTGAGGAGGACTCATAAAGACTTTAAAAAATATCGAATTTAGCAAAATTTGACGCACGGTGGCAAATATCGAATAACGATGTATTTATCTATTATTTTCTACAAAAACATATTGATATATTTTTTGCTTCAATCATTCTTGAATATGAAAAAATTTCTACACACTGTAATGATATCCTCGCCGCACTCCATCTACTATACATATGTATGTATGTATATGAATGTATATAAATATTCTGGCTTCAATGTTATTGGAAGTAACGTTAAGGAAAGTAAAAGTGGTCATGGCGAGCACTGCACGCGCACAATCAGACATTTACCGCGAGAAATTAAAACGGATACAAAAAAAAAAACAAGCACAAAAATATATTGAAGGAAAAAAATTGAAAAATCAAGACTCACGAAATTTTGCTGGCGACGATGTAAATCAAAAAACACAAACAATTTTCGCACTCGTTTTATACAAGAAAAGTGATAGTGAACTCAGACGAACGCTATTGGAATTGCTGCGATGGAGTTGAAGTGACAATATACGGCAATTCCGAAATTAATTTGAGCTTTCGTAAACTTGTAATTTAGCAATTAATTAACCTCATGAATTTTAGGAGAAATAGTAAAAATTTAATAGTGGCCGTTTCATAAAAAAAATTTACATGTCAAGAATAAATATTAAGCAAATCTGCGTTTGCTGCAAATCATTAAGAGTACACAATTTCACTTCCATAAAATCAATCAGAAAAACTTAGCTCACCTTTCTCGGACGCGTCCATGAGAAACATCTTCATGAATTGCAAATTTTCGTCTAAAACGTTGATAAAGTCGAAACGGAGTATTATCGAATCCATTTTTATTTTCAAATTCACTTGTTTTCTTTGAATGTTCACAATAAATAATAAAAAAATATAATATTTACGTAAAGGAAACGCGGACAACAAAAAAAAACACAACGCGACGAACGCAGGAACCGTTGAGCGACAACTGAGTGGTCTAATTAAAAAATTTCTACCAGAAGGCTTCAGTTGAAAATAGCGGGCGTAATTTACAGTTGGTCAACCAACGAAAACGGATGAGGCAATAGTTTTTCACTTAAGTTTTACACTTGTACGGGTATGTACATTAGAATGGGTCGCGAAAAAAAGTTTGCAATTACCTCCGGTAGTTGGAAATCTTACTTTTGACGTATTTTAGAGACATGAAAATTATCGCCCTTGGCGAGTGGGGTGTAATTGGATTATTTTAATTTAGTAGACTAAAAGGGCGCTCTAGAATAAAATAGCCTAGCGACTAACAAATACAATCATTATTAAGAAAACTCGATTTTGCTTGAGTGGTAATTGCAAACTTTTTTTATTCGCATGTGTGACGACCCGGCCTAATGTATATATCTTCTATCCTTTAAGAAGTATTTTGCTTTGGTTTGACATTTATTACTTATGGGTTCGTCATATTTATGGCCCATTTCACTTTTTACGGAAAATAAAAAAGAATTTTCATAGAAGAAAGATATTTAAATATTTAACCCTTGAATTCCTCTCGTCGCGATAGCGTAGGGTATATCGAAAGGTATTTGTTAGCAAGCATTCGGGCATATTTATTCTACTAATCTTAACGATTTAACGACCCACGATGTGACAATGGGAACGATTTGTCGACTACATTCTTTTGGATTGTGAGAGCTACGGGCATAGAGAGTGGTTTGGAAGGCTGTCAGAGTAATAGCCTTTGTTTTTGGCCCCAAATAATAAACTGATACCGAGAATATCTTCTGGGAGTAAATATACCTTAAGATTTTCTACAACAAAAAAAAAACATTAGAGAGATCCATTTGCACTCTTAGGAGGCTCGGTAAAAACTTTTTACTCTGACACCTGTAAACCAGATAAAGGAACTGGAGCTGTTGGCACCTGGATGTGATTGCAGTTGCTTTTCTGTCGTAGGTACAATTACAACCGTTTTCCAATCGGATATGTTTGCTATACTTAAAGTATCGGACTGGATAATTGACAAAAGGTCACGTGGATACCAAATCAGAATATGTAGTATCAACAAAGCTGCGCTACTGGCCTTAGGGACCGCTCGTGCTTCTTCAAAAAGTGTCCAAGAGCTCTGAAACTCAAAATGAAGCAAACTTGAAGTCATGTCGGTGTGGGAACTCTGCGGTTTTCAAGGTAATGAATTGGCTAACTGCTGATATTTCGAATGTAACATTGAACCGATACCAATTATAGACACAATGCATGGGGACAGCACATGAGCATTTCCTCTGTATCTGCCCTAATTTTTCTAAGCTGAGATGGCGCATATTTTGTGTCAGATATCTTCAGTATGGAAAACGTTCATTCTCTATCACTCGATAAGCTTTTCAGAATCATCAAAGAGTCTGGAAGATTTGTCCAGGAAAAATGAAGTCCCATGCCCGCTCTTTCTATATCCTTTGCGATACCACCCACATTCTCTTTATCCTTCCCATTTGCATTGGGTAACTATGCCTGAATGCTTAGAAACCTTGTTTCAGACTCCGGGCCTACCTCAATTCCAACCCATTCAATGGCTAAAATTAATTATAGCATAAGGTAGAACAAAAGACAGCATTTTATTGAACTGCATATTGTGTTGGAATTTACAGTTAGTAGGACTTCCAGTTGTTTTGTGTTTTTATAATGTATGTGCAACTAAAATAATTTCGTAAACTGTACTTATTTATATTGAGACAGGTGTAAGATCATTATGTGTATACTTCTTTGGATGGAGTGAAGTGTCAAATGATCACTACGAATATAGTAGGGGAGCATAATATTATAACGTGATCTTCTACACTTTAATCTAATAATCTTATAATTATCACCAATCAAAGTTTACACCAAATAAGACAAGCCAATTTGCACCAAAATATTCTTTAGGAATCCTTAATCGACGGTCAACTGAAGTTCTGTGAATTCAAAATGAAATAATAATGTGGTAAATGTGACTTCACATCCAATTAATGAAGTGGTTACATTGTTTGAAGAATTACTAAGTTACGTGATAAAACAATGTCTGGCTTATTCAAACGAATTGTATGAAATTGAGTATAACTATTTTTGCATGCACGTGTATTGTATTTTTTTTAAATTTATTGTTAAACCAATACAGAAAATAGTTAGAAGTAATAAGCGATTAGGAAAAAAAATAACACATAATAACTGAACTATTTATAAAGATATTCAAAGAATTCAAAAAGCTATATTTTGAACATGACAGCAGTTCGAGTATAAAGTGTTTTAAAAAGACCAACAGAGAAAAACTTAAAAGAACGAAATGCCCTGGCCGATAGACGTTAAATTGTTAAATTTGTGATATTTTGCCATAAATAAAAAATAATAACTTTTTAAACAAATTGGTTTTTGAAATAAGCAAAAGCATGATCAATTAATCCCATTGTTTCGACGATGATCATAGAATATGTTAGCTCCAATTCTTTTCGCTGAGCTAAAGCAGAACGAAGCGATCACTTCCACGGGTGGAGACACCAAACATTCGAACCAGTTGTTTGTTTTACATGAATCAGCAGAAATTATTTTGATTTGAGTATAAACCGAATCACAACCAAATCGTTGACATAATGATCACCTGATTTGATTTGCGGGTGGCTCCTAGCCTCAATTACATATAATCGATAATTTGATATCCAATTATATTGAAAAATAATTAAGAAATTTATTTTATGCAGTAACACATGGTCTGAAGAAACCAATAAGTAGATTTACATATAACCTTAACTACGCAGTCACTATGCCAATAAAGGTATTGAAATATCCAATTGATAATAAATATTAGGATAGCATACCTGCTTGTGTCCACTGTTCACTATCCGTCTGTCGGAATAAACCAACCCAATCAAAAAGAAGCTCCTTATATGATGCCATAGTGCTCGGTGCAAAATTGTTTAAAAAAAATCATACCCACAACAGCAACAATGTGTAGTCCATTTGTATGTTACCGCAAATATTACATACCATGATCGTATAGTCATATACAATATGTAGTACATATGTGCGTGTGTAGTTATAATATCATTGGAATAAATGCTGTTATTATAAATTCTGCAAATCAGTATCCGTATTTCTTTATTGATTCTGCTCATAATTCACTATATCTGTACATTCTTGACCGACATGACTCGTATCCACTTTCCGCTTATTATTTGCATTTTAAATTTACAACCAATAGTTGACAATATCACTGAGTTCACGTACATATATACATGCTCTTGCGTACATGCATACATATGTAGATATGTATTTCGTTTAGTCATTACTGGCAAATTAAGTATCTAACGTTTTTTAGAAACTTAGATTAAATGTACTGTAGAAAAAGATGAAAATATCAACACCTGATTGGTTTAGCGTTTTGATAACTGTTTAATTTTCTACTTACTCGTTTTACTCAACTACGTTTGTCTTATTTCTAATCAATCAGATCTTGTAGCTAAAGCCTGTAAGAACTGTAAGAAGCTTTCGCATCTAGGCTCACGACGTCATCCACTCATAAAACTATCGAATTATTATGCGCGCTCTTTTCTAGTGTTCGTCAACCGTCGACTGACTAAACGTAAGCTACTCTATGCAAAATTTTAATAATCAACAAGAGTGCAGAACACCCTCTGCGCTGCTAGTCTGCTGGTGCTACTCCATTCCAGGCCCACACATTTGTATTACACACACACACACAGTCAGTCCATCGACAGGCGTACAGTATTTATCGGTTATATATATTTGCCTCTGGAATATTTTTAATTTTTTTTTAAAGTATACGACTTATAAGCAATGAATTTAGGTAATTTTTTAACGGTGCGTGTATTCGGGAAATACTGTACGTATTCTATAGATGTACGTCCATCTAAATCTATGTAAATATGCTGCCTACTCAATCTCCAATCACCTGTCCGTTCGCTGCTATTGGACAGTGTGGCCCGAAAAATTAAGCTAAATTGATTTTAGAAAAACGTTAGAAAATATCAGCAACATTTTCATTAAAAAATTAAGATTTATAACTAGTGGATTTGTAATAGAGATTAAAAAATAACATACTGAAATATTAAAAACGATTATATTAGTGATATTTTAATTCTAGAGCTCTTGCTATAAGTCATATCCCGGCTATACGATTAGTCGACTAGTCGATTAGCAGGCACACCATCGGGTAGTCGCCACTAACCGAAATTATTCGGATAGTGACAGTTGATAATAAATAAATAAATAATATGGCTCCGTGTTTATTACACATAGTTTAAAAAGCTAAATACATACATACAAATTTGATAAGTTCAGGAAAAGGTTTCACGTCCGTTACTCTTTCAGCAGATAATGTCAATAGAAACACACATTTTTTCTATTTATTAATTGCTATCTAAACCATTCAAACTTTGATTAAGTTTGATGCAAGTGACTTTCTTCACACCCCAAGACGGCTGATAACCTTTTTTCGCCATTTAGATCAAAAGTGTTGTAATATAATATTGTATTCGACGAATTAATTGCAAGAGCTGCAATTAATATTTGGCAACCCTGTATTTTATGTACAACACTAATTTTTTTCCTTAATAAACTCTTACCTTCTTCGTAACTTACTCGACTTAGCAAGACGTGTTCTTTAATTTCTACAAAAAGCAATCAAAAAAATTCACGCAACTTCTGCTAATACAATTTGTGGGAAAGTGAGGGACCTACTTATGATTTTTACGAAGTTTTTTCATGCCAGAAATACACTCAGAGGTTTGCCATTGCCAGCCGAGGAGAGACCGCTATTAGAAAAAACGTTTCTATAATTTTTGATGTTACTTACCTCGGCCAGGATTTGATCCTGGGACCCACCGAATGAAGCACGCACAGGCTACACACTCGGCTGGCTACGGCGGCTTCAACTACTGCTACTGTTTGTTTAATATGCCACTCAGTATCATAGGTACGCTTCTTAACCCTTCTGTCCTGGGGAAACGTGGCTGATTGAAAGCAGAGATGGAAAATTAAAATTTCGAAATTGTACCTAAGGGCAACTTACAGTTTTTCATCAATGGACCCGTTTTAATGTAACCTAGTTGCAAAAGAATACTAACTCGGAAAAATATGCGAGTTCAATCAACTCGGTTAAATGATATCCGACCTGAGATGGGAAGTGAAAAACCTGCGCTATTGTGAATTAGCGCTAAGAAAATACATGGGAAATTTAGATTTAAAACCTAAAAATTGCCGGCACAACTATTTTTCGTTCCTTAATAGCACTAAACAAATCGCATCTTACATGAAAGGTGCTAACAGGGTTGCTTTTGCAACAAAAGGAAATTTTATCCGAGTTGGAGCGTTCTTTTGCAACTCGGTTACATTAAAACGGGGTCAATATATGTAGATAATAAAAGAAATGTAAAATGTGCCCCTCGGAGTTGAACTTTTTTTGCTGTCATTATGTAAAAACAACTAAATTGGTTTTTTCCAATAATTTCTCTATTTGATCTTCGATTTTTAGGAATAATACACATGTACTAAAAATAACTACATATGTATAATGTACGTAAATATTATTCTGGTTAACAATATATATATATATACTTTTTGCTACATCGTTATTACAAGAAAAGATTAACCTGGTCACACTGCATCGCCACTTACAAGCGTGCGTACAACTATTATCGGTTTCATTGATTTAGTGATGAATCAGTACTACTATGAATAGACAAAAATTACCCTATGGGAAATTTATTAATGCCGAACTGTGCTTGAAATACATACTTACACACATATGTACCTACTTACATATATTTTCAACCAATGTTGGTATTGACACCAATTTTATTACTTTTGCGATTCATTTCTACGCAGACTGATGAAGCTATTTTACTGTGCACGATCGTTTTATTCCTTTCTGATAGTCTGGGCAAATTGATTAACTTCTAGCTCTTTTCTCGTACTGATAACATGGTAACAAAAGAAATATTTAATGTACATTTGATAAACATAACTTTTTATATGGATTTAGGGATTCCGAAAAAGGGTTTCATGATTTTGTCCCAAAATTGGTTGACTTATTCTATTTCGCAAATTTTGGGCTGCAAAATGTTTCATTTGAATAAAGGCTTAAAAAATTTAAAAAATCTAGGTAATACTTTTTCCAGTTATTTTGACTATGAACCAAAAAATCTAGACCTGCACCTTTACGAAGAGGCAGATATAGAAAACGGTTAAGGCTGGATCACTCTGTCTCACTGAGGGCACAACACTATGTCGTGAAATCTCTAAGTTGCTGGTAAAGGTTTTTACAGTTTGAAAAAAATTTTTCCACATAAAGAGACTATAATATCAAATTTTTTTTAGCTTTTTTGGTTCCGAATTTATAACATATAAGAAATTGTCGTTGTTATTAACTTCCCACTAGAAGTCAATCAGTTCGCTTGCTGATAATTACCATTATTCATAGTTATCAAACAACAGGTTATGAGCGTTATCGCACGCAAAAAAAATCCCAAATAGGAGAAATTTGGAGGATAAAATGATAAAATAAGATTAATTAAACTTGCAAGAAGTAAGTGTATATTCAATTAGCCAAGGAACTGTCTCAGATTGACACTGCATTAGGTTTTCCGATGTCTACCATTTTGCACTTTTTGAAGTAAACACCAAGTCTATCAGTTTATTCCGTTGACGTACAGTTTGGAGATTTTTTCATTCAATCTACTTGCTACTATATATTTATTTATTTCTGTAAATTAACATTTAGTTTGCTTTTTTACGTACTAGTTTATAATGGTTCGTAACAATTGTTACAAATATAAAAGAATTATTAAAAATGTTAAAAAAGGGAGGAAATTGGAAAAAGTGATTAACATATAAACGTACAGCAAAAAAAGAAAAAAACATACAACTTATTACTTTCCACAAGTACATCTCGCTCTTTGAATCCCACACTCTGATAGAAGCGAAGAATAATGGTCTATCCTATGAGCACTTTGTGTACACCTAGAAAAGCTACCACTTTCACGATATAGCAATAATACTGTTTGATTTCAGTGCCAGGGTGTCCAGAAAATACAACTTTGATCCGACAGTTGAGCCGCGGCGTGACGCAAAATATGAGAGCTCCAGCATAAAAAAATCCATTAAACTACATGCCTGTATCCAGGTAGTCAAATTTGAAATCAAATTGCCTATATTGTGATAGCCGCATAACCGCCATGACATGTACTCGGTTCATTACCTTATGCCACTCAATTTACTCATACGCCCATGTGCATGATCGCAAACTGTGCGGGAACGATATCAGGAGTTTAACTGAGAAGCTATACGTATTTTTCTGTGATAAGTATAGGGATGTCCAAATAAATCAGAGCGTAGAGCTTGAAGTTCTGGCCGAATAGAAAACCAAAACAAAGTTATCAACGAATTTCAATTTGGTATATTTTGAAGAGCAGACTAAAATGGTAAGAAAAGAGAAAGAGAACATTTTTTTTTATGGAAATTAAGGGCAATTATTCCCATAGCTAAATAAGCTTGTTTGCAATTCAATCGATGAAATTTGAGGCAATCTAAAAACAAAAAATAATCATAGTGAGAATACTCGTTGTATTTAGATTTTTTCTCGATTCGGGTCTGTTGTGTCAGCTGGTCTTATTCTACATATGTACATATGTATGTTGAGCAGGTTATATTGAATGATATCAACTTTTCAAAGATTATTAAGGATTTTGGCAGGACATCGCATTTAGTTGTTTATTTAAAAATGAGATACACAGAATTTTTTATACTACTTTTATGCTACAGACGTTTTCTAACTATTTTAAGAAAAGAGTGTAGTTAATGCCTTCAGTTATTTCTTTCATGTCATGATTGCTTTCGCCAGAAGCCTCGGACATCCTTAATCCGCCTTTGATTTTGCTATAGTAAATTCACCTTTGTTTAAATGTTCCAAATACGCCAAATCTTGGAAAAGACCCAAGAAAAACACTCAAATCTTTTGTTATTTGTTAGCACATTCCTTGAATTGGGTATAACCTGAAGGTAATTCTCCGAGTAGCCTAACGATTTCTTTAGCCTAATTATTGAAAAAATAGTTTGTGTTGTAGAATTAAATCCTTTATGCAGTACATATATATATACATATCTTATAAGAGAGCGAGTTCAGCGCTCTGTTAGTTCAGTCTTTTAAAAAATTAGATAAAGACCCTAAAAAATTTGGTATTGAGATGAACGAAGAGAAAATGAAATATTTCCTGTCATTAAATAAACCTTCGGAATATATTTTCCCCTTTTTTTAATGAGAATAATTAATTTTTTTAATAACTATTTTACATTTGTTATCAACTGAATAGTTTCAATCAACGGTTTTTCGTACTTGAAAATTGTTACGGGTAAAATTTATCATAAAGTAGGGAAAAATCTTAGCCCATAGGCGTCAAAAGTCGGCATAGCTGAGATCACTGAGCGATTTTCTAAGTCTGACATTTAATAATGGCTATTTGTGACATTTAATATCAGCCGCCGCCATCTTTAATTTACAAGACTTCTCACTTGTGTTCATTTACAATGTCAGAAACGCTAGATGTAAAATTCCGGTTAAATTATTAGTGCTTCTTACGAAAACACAACTATGGTCAGGCATTTTTTGCAGGGTCATTCATTCACAGTAGAGCTAGGATACTATCGATAAATCATCGATAGTTCAATCGTTGTGAGCCGAATGAAATAATGACACTGAAATAGAACACACAGTTCATATAATTTGCTAGTGTACATTTTTTTTGTTGTATACTCAACAATACGTGGTATGAATTCGCTTTAACTCAGTTGTTTGAAAATTAATAATTCACTTCGTAAGTGGAAGAGACCATATATTTTTTATAACATGAATGAATAAAAAGGAGTTTCCATTAATAAAATGGTACTTATCGGTTCTTTTGAGCTAAAGATACGTACGTTCCTTTCCATGCAATGCGCTTCGCAGCCAGCAAAATCCCCTATGTGTAAATATGTAAAATCTCAAAATTATAAATATCACAGTGCAAATTTTGTTTTATACTAATTTATGCTATTAACCGAACTAGGGGGAAATTAAACCTTTTATAAAGTTCTGATTAAACCAAGGCACATCAAAGTTTAGTCAGACTTCGAAAAAATCGATAGTGGCCGTAGCGGTTAATTATCAATTTTATCGATTGTAGCCCAGTTCTAATTCACATTCTCAGATTAAAATCAGCAGCAGCGCCAACTGCTGGTAAAATGTGAAGCCGACATCTTACGGCAATACGCCCTCAACGTCAACACAAAATTTTCGACAGTACGCATTATTTTTATTTTCTTGGGAAGTGTGCATTGAATTTTTTGTCATTTTGGTAAAAAAAATTGATACTTTTACGATTTGCTACGAAATCCGCCGAACGAGAGGCAACTGCAAAGATTCTACAAACAGTTAAATACACTAAATGCGACAATAGGGTCAGTGGTGCAAGGGCTCAAGATCAAAGTTCGAGTTTTGTGTAGGAAAAAAATCGCTTATTCTACAACATGGCAGCGTCAACAGGATCGGCTGACACCACGAACAACGTTACCGGCGACGAAAAGTCCATATTGCTAGGCATTGTGGAGGAAATTATCTACAGTCCATTGAATTTGGCACTTGTAGCTGTCATTGTGTTTCTGTTTTACAAAATCGTTAGGGATCGCTATGAAGTGCCCAGAGATAAATCCGGCAATGGTTCACCACCAGTCCCTGAACTACCAAAAATGCGACGCGACTTTACTATACAGGAGCTGCGTGCTTATGATGGAAACGGGCAGGACGGACGTATTTTAATGGCAGTGAATGGTAGCGTCTATGACGTCACAAAGGCAAAACAATTCTACGGTCCAGGTAGGTGGTAGTGACGCTATGAAAATATATTGAAAAAAAACTATATGAGGTTATCTTACAAGCAAAAAATGTTTTCACTTGTGTATGTTGACATACATCGGAGATCTGAACATTCTACTGGTCAGTGGCTGTAATTTTACCCATTTATTCAATTGTTCAAGCTAGAAATATATATTGTTTCGTTATTTACCTAGCTATTGGCTTAAAAATGAATTTTCTCATATGATGATGAGTTGAAATATTGATATAAACTAACAATTAATTTTCTTCAAGGTGAATGGATAAGTCATTGTAACGAAACAGAATTGGTTAATATAATTTATTCGAATGCATTGAAAAGTAAATTTTTTTTCAATTGATTGAATTCAATTCAGCTGCATCTTAGTCACCTCTGGTTTTCCTGCAGGGCTTGCAGTGATTATGCATAAAAGCGTTTTATACACTAAAGATTAGATTTCAAATGCATATGTATTCCTATCACATTTAACATTAAAATCTCAACAGGATAGGAGAAACACTTTAAATGAGTATATTAATAAAACCCCAAGTACTTCATAAAGTTGAGAGAAGCCAGAGAAGACAGCATGACAACTCCTTTGTATGTACATATGTATATGTGAATACATATATGTACACACTTTCATCAATGTATTTTTTTTTATATTGAAGACAGCAGAGCAGGTAATTCTGAAACAACGTATTGAAGCTGTTTGTCTTGTAATATCATCAAGCATTGTCAGAAAAATTTTTGGTAGGCAAATTGTTATCTCTTTGTTCAACAAACGGGGGTAACCTCCGTATAGATTTTTGTACTTAAGTCCGCAAAGTTTTTCGATGGCTTACATAAATACTTCAACGCGATAATGATATATGAATCTCAAAAAGATATTCTGTATTCAGCATAATATTTTAATTTGGCCATTATCAATACATTTTATTCTTAAACGAAATAGTATCTAATTGTTTGACAAAAAAAAAAGGGAACCGGATATTTATTTCCCGAGAAGCAGCTTATTTTAACATGAAACAAAAGTCTCAATATCTAAACATTTTGTTTATAGTTGTTTGTAAATAAACTGCAATGTTTGCACCATTTTTGCTACAACGTCTTAAAATACAATACAGTAACACTATAGCTATCGAAGCTTAAAAAATATATTTTGAACCTTAGAGAGGTATTCTTTTGAATGAAGTACTTATTTTTTCAATTCACTTATAAAAATGTATAGTTTCTGTAACTAATTACTTATAACTCAAATGAATGGTAGAATTATTTAAGAGAGAAACATGTATTTGAAAACAAATATCATTAAAATATTTTAATGTGATAGCAAAGAATTTATACAACCTGTAGAGATGTAGAGGAGTCGTGAGCTTGGTTTTGGTATGGTTTTTAAAAATTCAATAATTTATTGAACTTTTTCTGAGGTCTGAAATTGAAATTATTTAATAGTTTACATAAGTACATCGTATTTATGTAGGTATGTACATATGTATGGCCAAATAGTAATGCTTTGTGAACTTGATAATAATTTGATAATATCTCATTTAATTATTAATATTATTTTACTTTTTGCACCAGGTGGGCCATACGCAACATTCGCTGGTCGAGATGCTTCACGAAACTTGGCTACTTTCAATGTCGAACCTAATAATAAGGAGGAATATGATGATTTGAGTGACCTAAATGCTATGGAAATGGATTCGGTGCGAGAATGGGAACTGCAATTCAAAGGTATGCACAAGAATATTTCAATAGATAACAATATACATATGTATGTATATTATGTATACAGCAAATTCCCGGCGCATTGTCACGCCTCTAAATGTACAATGTATTAAATGTTATGAATTTGTGTTCTAAACTATGTGTTCAATACAAAAACTTGATTGTTTTAAGGCTTCAACCTCAATAGTTCGCAAAAACACTAAGATTTACGTGAGCTGAGTGGATTTTAAAATACCTACAAATATGTTTTTATAAATGAAAATAGTTTTAAAAAATATATTTACAAAAAAATTACCTATGTATTTATAAAATTTCTTAAGCTTAAAAGGACTGCTTAAAATATTTAAAAATTAAATCAAAGTGTAGGACAGAAAAAGATTTAACAGATCTCAAAGCGGCTCAGTGCGAAACCCTCAACAAACGAAAAAATTAATAGAAACTGCTATTCAGTAAAGAAAATTCCATATTTTTTTAAACTTAATTTTTTATGTTTAGTTTTTCTTTTGTATTTCCCCCAATTCCGTTGTTTTTGTGTTGGACTAACTTACACTAGCCAAAAATCTAAAAAAAAAACTTCATCAAACACTATCTTCTGCTCTAGAGTACTCTATTGCATTTATTGAAAATGCCTAATAAATACCTTTTCAATAATATATTATAATTTGTTGTATTCATTTATTTAATTCTAAATCGATCAATCTTCCAAAAAAAAATTCATGATTATGATTCCGTTGAAGAAGTTTTCTTAAAGTTGTTTTTTGAGCTAAGTAGATGTTTTTGAAAATATATTTTGAAAAATTGCTTTTATTTATAAAAAAAAACAAACTCTCTAACAATGGAGGTAATTTCAAATCGGTCTAGTTCACTTCAATCACAATATTATTCCGAAATATTTTGGTTGATGACTCCAAATAAAATGAATTTCTTAATTCCATTGGAAAAACACTATCGATTTTTTTTTTATGGAGAGTGATGACCCCTAATGTACATATGTACATATTGTTCATAAAATTAGTATTACACTATTGTTTTTAGCAACTCTTGCATTAAAAAAATAAATATTAGGATCATTAAGTGTTGCAAACATTGTACATATAGTAAGTTATATATGTATAATAGTATAGATATACTGAACCATTTTTGTTTTTCGTTTTATATAATTTATTTTTATTTTAGAAAAGTACGATCTTGTTGGCAAATTACTTCGCAAGGGTGAGCAACCGACCAATTATGACGACGAGGAAGATGACTCCAACGAAGTAGCTACTGAAACCATTACTACTGCCGACGCCTCCACTACGGGGGTAAATGTAAATGATGAAGGGGTACGGAAGCGTGTCGCTAACTCAACCGAGGAAGAAGTTAAATAAATAGTAGTTGTCTCGCGAATTTTTCGTCTTGAAAACTAATTGATAGATAAAAAAAAATTTAGTTTACGCAAAATTATTTAATTAAAAATTGAAAATTTCCTGTCAAAAATATTTGTGTGCTTATCAGTATATCAAAAGATACTAACGAATGTCAGCGAAGCCTGCAGTTTAATTTTTGTTTTTCGCTTTTGTATGGTACTACTTTGATATTGATAATCTTTTTTCGCTATTATAAAATTCAATTGGGATGCGAGCATGTGCGTCAGTTAAGGTGTATAGAAAAAATAACCAATTTAGGATGTAAGTAATTTAGGGGACGGTAACTGCAAGGAATCGAAAGTATAGATTCCAGATGTTATATAATTTACTTAATTTTAAACTTGTCTTACATGTTTCGAACCTTGGTTTTGAGATATATCTAATCCCAAACGAGAATATAAATGTATATTTTACAAGTAAATACATATATTTATAGAAAATCAAATAAAACGCAAATTGTACAAATTGTCTTACAAATAATTGTGCATTTTTTTGGCATACTCTTATAATGGAAATTTGTTTTTTCTTTTTTTTTTTTTAATTTCCTGATGTACAAAAATAGACGAAAATCCATTGAGTGCATAACATAAAGCGTAGGAAATGTTGCTCTATCATAGAGCAGACTGTCGTAGAAACGAAGGCGCATCAGTCCGTTGTTCAAGTGCTCGCATTATCAAAGCAAAAAATGGTTAGTCTCGGGTTTTTTTCAAATTTCATAAAAGCAAAAACTTTGTGGTCCATTCAAAATTGGCCGGTCGTCGTTTTTCTAAAGATTGTGTTTACACACTCAACACAAAGTTTATAGGAGAGGGAGGAAACCGGGTCATCACGGTCGACTGAATACATAATGCGATGCCCTCAGTAGTACTCCTACTTTGGATTTGCTGATTTTTACTGTTCTCAATTACAAGTAGGCCGAGCGCCCGCCGTAACCGTGCATAACGTTTCATTCGATGTGTCCCAAGCCGGGGCACGTAACATCAAAAAATTATAGAAAAGCTGTTTGCTAATAGCGGTAGCCACTCGGCAGGTAAAGGCAAACCTTCGAGTATATTTCTTTCATGAAACAACTTGCCACAAGAATCATTTGCCATTCGGAGTAGGCTCACAACTGTAGATCTTTCAAATTGCGATACAGCATCATGACACGCCTCAAGCGCTTTATTACACTCCACAGCTGTCCGCTGGATATTGGACCAAACCAACTTTTTTGGGAGACTAATAGGAAAAAATAAGTTCCGCGTTTCTCGAAGTTAGCCTCCGAAAGCGAAGGAAGTTTGGCTTTAAATTTCAAAAAATGATTATTAATTACTCTATGTAAATATCTAAAAAAAAATCATAAGTATGTATATGTTAGCCTTTTCCCCTTATTTAAATTTGATATAACTTGTTTTGTGCAAACTTATGTTAAAGGTGTTATAAGAATTCAAACTTTTTTTAATTATAAAGATTTTAAATTTACGAAAGTCTGACAATTGATTTTGTAATATAATTTGAACGAAAATGGTTAAAATTCATTTAAATGAAAGGATATTTTTAACAGACGCCCAATTTTGTACTCCAAAGGTCCAAATCCAAATTACGGAGACTAAAAAAAAATTGTTTTGGTCCAATACCCAGAAATAAAATTTATTTTATTATTTTGTGTGTACTTAATTTTTGTTAGGTGTCGCAGAATCCGTGTTTGTAGGTTTTCTTATCAGTTTTTTGTTATAAAGTCAAATATTCGACTACGTGCCCGATTCTGGAAGTTGAATCAACCTTCGCAACGTTTATGGTCTGCTTTAGAAAATCGATCAATTTTTCTACGAATACATTTTACAATCGTCCTATACGAACTGTCAGTGGTGGTATATTTTTTAACCATCAGTTGTCAAAGCAAATCGTAGAATAATATCTAAACGGCTCTATTTTTTCTGTTGAGGAAAACATTTTAATACTTCCACGTAAGTATTTTAATAAAAATAACTTAACCGAATTATTTTCAGTTTGATTAGTTTGCAAAAATCGCTTTGATATGAATGTTGTTTTGTATGTGAATTTGATTTTTTTCGTGCATCTGCTTATGTAATTCCGGCAACACAGGAGATTTTCTTAAATGTGTTCGTACCTAATTTGTTTTTGGTAATTTTTCGCAGAGCAAAATGTTTCGTGCGCCGTTGGCGAAAGTTTTACAAGGAACTTTCGGTTCCCCGACACATCGGGTTGCAAGTAAAGCGATTCGAACTAGTGCTGCTGTTGCACAGACACCAGCTAAGGCGCCTGAAAAAATAGAAGTGTTTGTTGATGATGTCCCTGTAAAGGTGTTGCCTGGAACAACTGTCCTGCAGGTAATATTACAATAGTTATAATAATAGTGCGATTATTTATAGTATTTCTAAAATTCATATATCTTATCGATTTTTCAGGCATGTGCTGTAGCTGGTGTTGAAATTCCTCGTTTCTGTTATCATGAACGTTTGTCTGTTGCGGGTAACTGCCGCATGTGTCTGGTAGAAGTTGAAAAAAGTCCAAAACCAGTAGCAGCATGTGCCATGCCGGTGATGAAGGGATGGCGCATAAAGACCAACTCAGAAATGACAAGGAAAGCCCGTGAAGGTGTAATGGAATTTCTGCTTATGAATCATCCATTGGATTGCCCAATTTGCGATCAAGGTGGCGAATGCGATCTTCAAGATCAGGCAATGGCTTTTGGATCAGATCGCTCCCGATTCACTGACATTAACCATACTGGCAAAAGGTATCGTCATTTGACCAACAATTCGTGATCAATCTAATTTATTTTGTTTTATTTATTAGAGCCGTGGAAGATAAAAATTTTGGTCCATTGGTGAAAGGCACCATGACCCGTTGCATTCACTGTACACGCTGTGTGCGCTTTGCTTGTGAGGTTGCCGGTGTAGAAGATCTTGGTACAACGGGTCGTGGTAATGATATGCAAATAGGAACCTATGTAGAAAAGTTGTTCCTCTCCGAACTTTCAGGCAACGTCATTGACTTATGTCCCGTTGGCGCTTTGACAAGCAAACCTTATAGGTATGATATACTACAGCTATACTATCTACATACATATTTAGTTTTTTTTTTTTTTAATAAAATAAATTTCTGATATAGTTTCGTCGCACGGCCATGGGAAATTCGCAAAGTTAGTAGTATTGATATTTTGGATGCTGTTGGTAGCAACATTGTAGTAAGTACGCGTACAAATGAAGTTCTCCGAATTGTACCACGAGAAAACGAGGATATAAATGAAGAGTGGCTCGCTGACAAATCACGTTTTGCATGCGATGGCTTAAAACGGCAACGTTTGGTTGCTCCCATGATTCGATTACCGAACGGTGACTTGCAAGCTGTAGAGTGGGAAGGCGCTTTAATATCTGTTGCTAAGGCTATTAAAAATGCAAAAGGTTCTGTAGCTGGAGTAGCTGGTCAACTAGTCGATGTTGAATCGCTTGTAGCTCTTAAAGATTTATTAAACCGAAATGGTGCTGAAATTCTTTGTACCGAACAGAAATTCAATATTAAAGGAGCTGCATCAGATTTGCGATCAAACTACGTTTGTAATACAACAATTGCAGGTGTGACAGATATACCAATTTCAAATTGCAAATCCTAATTATTAATTTATTCAAAACCACAGACCTTGAACAAGCGGATGCTGTACTGCTCATCGGCACCAATCCGCGATATGAAGCTCCCCTAGTCAATACCCGATTACGTAAATCTTACATTAATAACGAAATGGAAATTGCTTCTATTGGACCCAAAATAGACTTGTCATACAACCATGAGAATTTGGGCGAAGATGCTATTCTAATCAATCAAATTTGCAGTGGCGAGCATCCATTTTCAAAAACGCTTGAAAACGCCAAAAAACCTGCAATTGTACTTGGAGCAGATTTGTTGGAACGACCTGATGCAGCTGGCATACATGCAACAGTGGCTGCGTATTGTAAGAAGCTTAACAAACAAGTAAGTTTTAATATAATGTAAGAAAGGAATTTTTTAAACCAAATTCCAAATACTTTGTCTACGTACGAAAATTTTGGTTTGGTGCATAGTTAAAATATCAATATATTAACAATGTTAGCGCCTTATAAAAAGTTCAAATATGCACATACATACATAGATTTTTTTTGAGTAAAGCATCATCCACAATGCTCAAACAAATGCTGTTATTGAGAATTCTTTATCCACGATATACTCTTGAATAGGGTTGCAAACTGTGAATTTAAAATGTAAAGGTACGTTAATTTAGAAAGAAAAGAAATTTTTACATTAAAATTAAAGCTCTCAGAAAATACTTCATCGGCGATAAATTATTGTGTAAAATAAGCTAAAGATATGTAAATATATATATATTTTGGTTCTGATCTATTTCTAAACAGGCGCGTCATCTTTTAAATAAGTAAAAAACAAAATAGTTGTGCAATATTGCGAAATGAATATCAAATGAAAGGGTTGCAACCACTCTAAATTAAAATGTACAAAAGCAAGGCTAGCAACTATTTGAAATGGGTTTCAAAAATACATTTGAGAATATTTTAGTCACGATTGCAAGGTCTCGATATTTTTAGTTCAGATCATACTTTCTTTATTTGAACTATGTTAATATTAAGATTTTAGATTTAAGTATGTTATAAAAAGTTAGAAAAATTCTTATTCCAAAATTTTCTAACACTTTAAAATTTGTAAAAGAAAATTTTAATATTTCATAACATACTTAAATCTACAAAGCTTTCAATTTAAGCTGTTCGGTTTTGTAGTTTGAAAGAATCATTCAAGGCGAATTTATAGAAGGTGATGGCATAGGAGCAGCTGATTTGATTTTTTTGTATTCACCTACTTGTATTTTGTTTTTGCTCTTATGTATGAGCTTTCAAAAGCCGTAAAAGCAAAAACAAAATGTATTTAAATTTTGATAACTCTTACGCAGAAACAAAAACAAAATACATAGGAATTTTGTAGTTGTATTTATAAGACCACCTTGTATGGATTCACCTTGGAATCATTCTTCTAATTTTATTCTTTTTTCAAATTTGTTTGTTTTAGTTTCAGATGTTTAATTTCCCAACAAATTTTTTCGATAGTCGTTAGCAAATCTTCTCGTCGAAATATCAAACATATCGTTCAAACTGTTAATTCCATTCCTTCCTTCTGTCAGAAAGTATGCATAAAAATATGATATCATTTTTCATATCTTTGTAATGCGTTATTTACGTTAATAAAAACTGATTGGATCCGGTCGTTGGATGGTCTTTTATACATCCTAGTATATACATCTATAGAATACTTAAATATGGATCTAAATCACAAAATTGTTTAATACGGTTGCAACCCATCAAAACATTACGGTCAATTAAACAACAAAATTATTAAATATTTGTGGCACATACAGAGTAGCTAATTTGATGTTTTTCATATTAGGTGCCACTGAACTGTCAAATTTTGTTAACATTTTTTTTTTATTATAAAAGATTTTAATCTTGAGCTTGTGTAAGGCTTTTTATGACATTTTAGTTATTATTCACATTTCAAGGCAACAACGAAATACATTAAATATTACGATACACCCATGCTGGTTGAAATTTTACAGAATTTGATGCTAACAGACGGCGACATTCGAACGCTATCGGTTTAATTTTCAAATAAAATTCTTATAAATATTTAGGTGGCTAATGCCTGTTCTGAATTTGAAGCAAATCGGTCTTTAAATTCGGTTTTTAGAAACATATCGACTCCAGTAATTTTTGTTTGCACTATGCACAATAGACAGAACTGGAAGTATAAATAGATAAAAAAAAAGGAAAGGAAAGTAAAAAATGCTTTAATAGAACTCCTAATTTTCCATTTGACTGCTCTAAAAATGAGATTGTCGTAAATTTCCGAATGAAAAGTAATAGGTTGAAAAATTATAGTTAAGTTGTTTTTCTAATGCGGTCCCTCAATTTGTGTTACAACATCAAGATGCACACCACAAATTGTAGGAACAGTTTAGCCAAAATCGCAAAATCTTCAAATTTAATTGCGAATTAGAGTAAAAGGTACATTTGTAGAAAAAATGTTTCTAGGTTATCTTTGAATATAAAATTACAATGACATATTGGAAAATATGCATTCGAGGTTTTGCTTAGGTAACATGAAGACAACCGAAATATGGTAACTGTAATGTACTGTAATAATGTATTGTAGAGCAAACCTGTAATTGAATCATGTTGCGAGAGTTCTTTTTATGTTCTTGGTTTGAATGACAACATTAAATCAAGTAAATTATTTGAAATTTTAGGGTTGGAACTCATTTAATGTTCTACAGAACAATGCCGGACAAACCGGTGCTCTTGACGTTGGTTATCAAACCGGTATTGAAGTTGCGCTAAAGGCACAGCCTAAGGTTCTTATACTGATTGGTGCTGATGCCGGAAAAGTTACACGGGAAAAGTTGCCCAAAGACTGCTATGTTATTTATATTGGGCACCACGGTGATAATGGCGCATCGATTGCCGACGCTGTTCTGCCTGGCGCCGCCTATACTGAAAAGCAAGCAATTTACGTCAACACAGAAGGTCGTGCGCAGCAAACATTAGTCGCAGTATCACCCCCAGGTATGGCACGTGAGGACTGGAAGATTTTGCGGGCTCTCTCCGAAATTTTAGGTTGGTTTGAAATTTGATATTATTTAAAAAACAATTAGATCCAAACTATTTTTAGGCACCCCATTGCCTTATGATAATTTGGATGAATTGAGGAATCGCATTGAAGACATAGCACCACATTTAGTTCGATTTGGAAAATTGGAGAATACAACATTTAGTGGCTTAAGCGAGCAGTTGGGCGTGGTGAGTTTATTTTTGTGTAATATATTTTACCTGTTTCGTTTCTTAAATATATTTTTTTTTCAATTTTTCAGTCGAAGGCAATTGATAATACCAAAATCGATGTTAAACAAAAGAAACTGAAAGAATACTTCATGACTGACCCGATTTCTCGAGCTTCGCCTACAATGGCTAGGTGTATTCGGGACGTTTCCGGTGAAGAGGCGAAAGAGCAACAACAAAGGCAAGCCGCTTGCTAAATATCCATCGTTAAAGAATAAAATCAGCACCTACATAACGTTGTACCATTTTTGCAACTTTAAGGCCAATAATGTAAAAAGGCTTTTAATCTATTTATCTATAAATCAAAATGTATGAATTGATGGATATCTATCGAGGCTTTTATCCAGTAAAATGAATATACATATTTCAACGTAAAGAAAAATAGCAACAATTCAAGGCAGAATATTATAATAATCGTTAAAGCTTGATTCAAATTAAATTTAGGTAATTAAAGCTAAAATGATGTTTTGATGTGATAATAAATCTCCGTTTTAATGTCGGTCATATAATAAATTCAAGGATGCTCGGTACTGGCTGAAGAAATTGCGAAAATTGGCTTCATTCTCCGAATCTGATTCTTCAGCTATCTCCATCTTTACTGCCATAGGCATCTGAGGAAAGTCCTTTTCAGTTTCGACATTATTTATTTTTGTATCTTCCCTAATGTCTTCTTTAAATTTTATAAACTCGTCCATTGAAATATCAGCTTCAGTCTCACTCAAACTGCAAATATTTGCATTATTGTCGTTATTTACTAAGTTATGATTGACATCATCTTCCTCTTCGTTTCTAAAAATTGGTTCTAAACCTGAGGACAAATTGAATGCGGGCATAACCTGTTGAGGAATAGACTGTGACAGCGGTGATGTCACGCTATAATCTGGTTCAAAAATTGTAGTCTGACCACTCAATTGATTATCATTTGAGAGCATGGTATGTTGAGGACTAAAAAACATTGAATTATTTAATTTACTAATTTAAAAAAAAATGCAACGCACCATATTTCGGCTACAATTTTTTTTACTTCCATCGATCCATCTTCATACATCGGCAGGTAATCTCCGAAGAAATGTAAGACTTGGTCTTTGCTGCAGTTTCCGTAATAGCCCGCATATTCCGGACGAAAGTCATCTCCCAAATGCAAAACTGAGTCATGTGGATTCTCAAATAAATCGACTGGTAGTTCAATAACTTGCTCTTCATCCGCTGCTGCTGTGCCCGAACGGCCAAGCAAGTCTGATTTAAGACGACGTTGTTGAGCCTGGATAGCTGCATATTCGTCAGAGGCCTGCAGCTTCTCTTCTAAGACGCGAGTCTCATTTTGAAAACTCAAAATTGTTTGGAAACGCAAGCGGCTCTTTTGAATGTTTGATAGACCGCCATGTGACATAAAACATAGATCGCCCAACATTCGGTCGGCTACCTGGCGGTACTTTAGATCTTCAGACAAACGCTGCATTTGGGAGGGGGTTTCTAAGCCAACATTGCTCTCTGTTTTCTCAAGCTCGCCCAACAGCTGATAAGTATGCCGGCGGATTTTCGCTAAAAGGTCCAGACGGTGCCTCTGGAAGTTTTCGTTCTTATACTGCAAAAGTAAGTCCTCTTCCGCTTCCGGTGTAGCATTCAATCTATCAAATTTAAACTGTTCGAGATGCTCCAGGAATACGGAACGATTTTTTATTTTAAAGATAGAGCGTGTCGAATTTAAGTAATCCTCCAATGCAACTAAATCAAGCAAGATTACAGTTCCGTCTCTATTCCATTTTAAAAAGTCGCAGAAATCTAATTGAACAACCAGCCATAATTTGTATGGAAAGGGGAAATTCAATATATCTTGTCTAGTAACGTATGAAGATGCTTCCTGCGAGCTCTCCATTATTGACACAATAGATTCAATGTGGTTTTGCATTTCACAAACAGAACTAATTATATTTAGTTAATAAAAATAAAATTTTCTTTATATATGCACATATATATATAAATTTCTTATTTTTCAAAATAACCTAACCGCACAACTGAAAATGCAAACGGAAGAGGAAATCTAAGGCGAAAGCCATGGTTACCCATTTAATACTTTGATACTAAAACTGCAACTTTTTTATCAGTGTTATTTTGATACCATTTCATTTTTTTATTATTATCGGTTTTAGTTTTACTCGATGGATAAATAGCTCGCTCAATTCCGGGCTATTTTAAACTAATATATCGAACGTTTTCTAGAAGAGTGTCAGAATTAAAAAATAATAATTCGGCAAAAATCTATGGCAGTATCCAATTATCAACGCTATCTCACCATAAAAAGAGTCTTTATCAATTTTTTTTTTTCAAAATAACCTAACTGCATCAATTGGGGATATCGCTGAGTCCATCGTAGTCCGATTAGCTACGAATGAATGCATTCAATATACATATATGCTACATATACAACGTTCAATCTACGACGGATTTCGGTCGTAGATTTCACGAAAATGAAGTCTACGATGAATTCAGTGATACCCACGCGAAAAGATTAGAGTTGGCGAACTTTCAGCTTCGGCGTCGGCGTTGGTAATGTGGAACACTTCGTATAATTGTGTGTATTCATTTTAGTTGTCAAAACGAAACTGTCACGTAAAGCGAAGCAAGCTTTTTATCTAGCATAGCCTTTAGTTCCAACCTTTTCCTGCACAGGATCAAATTTCGCAAAAATGATATAATACAACATCGCGCATACTCTGGCCAAAGCGAGTTTATATAAGGTCTTACTAGAACAGCTGATTTGAATTTTTCATTTGTCTTATGGCTTCGGACCTAAAATTGAAATTTTTTGTTGACATTCCAATTGACCTCATTGCCTATGCATTTTTTTTAAATAATTTATCAGTCCTCGCCGCAAAAGCAAAAAAAAATGATAATTTTGACATTTAATTTTTTCCCAGCATGAATTAAAGGGCGATATCTCAAAAAACAAAACTCAATAAATGTTTGATGGTGACAGATACGGCAACAGAAATTTTCCAACAACGGAAACAAGTACTCAAGGCGAATCCATACAAGGTGGTGTTATAAATGCAACTACAAAATTCCTATGTATTTTGTTTAGTTTCTGCGTAAAAGTTGTCAGAATTTAAATACATTTTGTTTTTGCTTTTACGGCTTTTGAAAGCTCATACGCAAAAGCAAAAACAAAATACATGTAGGTGAATAAAAAAAATCAAATCAGCTGCTCTTATGCCATCACCTTCTATAAATTCGCCTTGCAAGTACTTTAGAGTTTGGAGTTGTTTCTGACGCATTTTGCTCGTCTACTTTGTTCCAAAGTCTGTTGATGAAAAACAAAATCTTAAGTTTTATATTAATCTTTGATTGTTCCAATAAAACTTTAATGTGGTGATATTGCCTACCACAGTTCTGTTCTATATTCTTTGTTATCTAGGTTTTTTGTTTCTATATTTACCTTTTCGGCACGTACATATGTACATATGTATGTACGTATAAAATCTGAAAGCAAGCATAGAATCAGAGAAATGTACGTCATCGCCTTTCTAACAACAACGACTTGCACATCCATTATTCGATCATACTAAATTCTACTGCTACTCAATCTAGAGTTGTATGTTCGGAGTAAAGATTTTATAGTTACATTTTGGAAGTGTGTAAAGTATCTAAAATAGTTCGGAAAAATTGTGTATCATGTTTTATGTTTATATTGTAGATTGTATTGAAATTTATTGATTAATAAATTTGATGTAAAGAAATAAAGAACGTTCCGCCTTCATGCTTTTTAAATTTATTGTGTTATGCAATCATAATTCATTTTCAGAATATTAATTTTTCTTATATAAAATAAATAATTTCAATGTAAAACCTGATATCTAAGGATTCAATGAATAACTTATAAAGCGCCAAAATTGATGTTCACAAAATTTCACGGGTATAGATGTCAATAAGTTTTTAAAATAGGACATATATATCTGAAAACTCAATTGTCTGGGAACTATAAGTTGTATTGCCTTTTCTATTCATCACAAGTGACAGGAGAGCCAAATTTCTTTGCCGTTGGAATTAAAACTCAAAAGCTCATACCGGAACAATCAGTTGTATTTCAGTTTCTGACAATTATTAATAGAATATGATATAAAAATACTTTTTCCCACCTAATTCTAAGAAACTAGTTTGCGTTTAAACAGACATATAGAGAAAGTTAAATGTATGATGTTTTCACTGTATGAAAGCATTTTTTACAAATTAAAGCACATCCGCGAACTTCCATTCCACTGCTGTTTTTAGTAAAAGCTTCTTGTGCGACGCCCTCTATTGGTTTTGTTCAAAGAACTTACATTTCTACATATTTTACAATATCCGTACAACAAAAAGAAGGCATCCTAGCTTTGAAATTGTGAAGTCGATTTGGGGGGTGAGAGCGGGAAAGCTGCTTATTATTCAAAAAAAAAACTTTTTATTATTGAACCATAATGTACATCAATGCTTGCTTATGAATATGGTATATAGGTATGTATGTATTACATTACAACGTCTCGCCTCACAAGCAAACAAAAACAAGTTCGACATATTACATTTTTCTTCATATCTTAGGTATTTATGGTCGGATCTGTACGATACATCAATATTTCCGTCTAGAGGAAACGATTTTTTCCGGAAATTCATTTACTTCAAGTACTACATTGTGGTACCTACCCATCAAATTTCAGGTATTGCCACAAATACATGTTTGGATATTTCTTCAAAGTATACAAGTAGTTTAATCTTTTTCAAAATACACTTCCCTTTGCTTCTTTCACACAAATGACAATCACACGACAGTCGAATCTACGAACCGGAATGACCTGGTAGTATATGCGGCCAAGGGCAATATTCACCATACGTTTATATTGGATAACTTATGCTGTTACAGCAACTACAACAACAACCACGGCTTCACACAATCATTATTCGGACGAAGAGGGAATCTCATTTCCTTTTGCAACCTCATTCTCTTTCCCCAATTTTCCAATAAATACCTAAAAAATAATTCAGACGTTGAAGTTTTATAAAATTGTATATCGATATATAATTTGTATCTATTAAACTCGATTAATTTAATTAATCACCTATGACAGCTGTGAAGACGTACGTTCTTCCTTGAATTTAAGGTGAAAAGTCGGGTTATATAAAAAGGTTTTGCTTATTTTTATTAAACATATTCCTAAATATTAAAAATTTTAATTTTGCACGAATTAGTTTTTCTTTACGATGATAAATTTTAAAACTTACATTTGTGTATATTGCAGAGAACTCGCAATAACATAAAATGCTGCGTTCCATTGCTTCATTGGTAAACAAAACACCTAAAGTGCTGGTTCGCATCTCTGGATCTCCTAGCACTTTAAATGGGGCCTTTGGACCAGCACTCAACACGTTAATTTTACGGCAACAACAAACCATGCCGGTGGTAGATCCAAACAATCCGCTGCCTAAGAAAAGTCCCTCCGCGTTTGGCAGAAACCAACCTAACATGGTGGAGTGGTCCATTGCGCGTTTAGATGATCTTCTAAATTGGGGTCGCAAAGGCTCAATATGGCCTCTGACATTCGGGCTAGCTTGTTGTGCTGTAGAAATGATGCATATTGCGGCACCACGTTATGACATGGATCGTTTTGGTGTTGTTTTTCGGGCATCCCCACGTCAAGCAGATGTTATAATTGTAGCTGGCACACTAACTAATAAAATGGCACCAGCTCTGCGCAAAGTTTATGACCAGATGCCTGAGCCACGTTGGGTTATTTCCATGGGCAGCTGTGCTAACGGAGGTGGATATTATCACTATTCGTATTCTGTGGTACGCGGATGTGACCGTATTATACCGGTAGACATTTATGTACCGGGTTGTCCACCAACGGCTGAAGCGCTAATGTACGGTGTCCTACAGTTGCAAAAAAAAGTAAAGAGAATGAAGACATTGCAATTGTGGTACAGGAAGTAAAAGACGACGGCTTAGTATAAATAGTTTAAATTTCGAGTGCTGCACTCTAAATTGTTTAATTTTCAAAATCTAAAAAATAAAATAAACGTACATAACTTATAGATTTTTATTGTTAACTTTAAAAGAAGACTAAATGGGTTTGAACTTTATATCAGCGACCAGTGCAACATGATCCGAGGGGAATACAACAGACGGTATAGCTGTATGACATTGTAGCACATCTTCTGTCGGCATTGGTACCACCTAAAATCATATACAGGTAAATAAGTTTTATTTATAACCAAAAAATAGTAGTCACCTGCTGAACTTCTAGTAAATCACTTTGATAAAATATATAATCAAGACATGCCGCAAAGGCATGTGTATAGTTAGTGTAAAGAGGTGTGCCGCAAGCAGATTTCATGTCAAATGGTTGTGTAAGCTTTACATTCCCCACGTCAAGCAGATGTTATAATTGTAGCTGGCACACTAACTAATAAAATGGCACCAGCTCTGCGCAAAGTTTATGACCAGATGCCTGAGCCACGTTGGGTTATTTCCATGGGCAGCTGTGCTAACGGAGGTGGATATTATCACTATTCGTATTCTGTGGTACGCGGATGTGACCGTATTATACCGGTAGACATTTATGTACCGGGTTGTCCACCAACGGCTGAAGCGCTAATGTACGGTGTCCTACAGTTGCAAAAAAAAGTAAAGAGAATGAAGACATTGCAATTGTGGTACAGGAAGTAAAAGACGACGGCTTAGTATAAATAGTTTAAATTTCGAGTGCTGCACTCTAAATTGTTTAATTTTCAAAATCTAAAAAATAAAATAAACGTACATAACTTATAGATTTTTATTGTTAACTTTAAAAGAAGACTAAATGGGTTTGAACTTTATATCAGCGACCAGTGCAACATGATCCGAGGGGAATACAACAGACGGTATAGCTGTATGACATTGTAGCACATCTTCTGTCGGCATTGGTACCACCTAAAATCATATACAGGTAAATAAGTTTTATTTATAACCAAAAAATAGTAGTCACCTGCTGAACTTCTAGTAAATCACTTTGATAAAATATATAATCAAGACATGCCGCAAAGGCATGTGTATAGTTAGTGTAAAGAGGTGTGCCGCAAGCAGATTTCATGTCAAATGGTTGTGTAAGCTTTACATTTTGTACTGCTTCCTCGATATCTGAAATAAAAATTTGAGAAAAATAAATTGCAATTACCATCGTTTTAGCTTACTGCTTGTCCAATCGACACAATCCTTTCCCACTGTTCCATCTACCATTAATTTGTATATGCCACACTCCGGCACGGTATTAAAGTCACCGCTAAAAAGCAGTGACAACTCTCGTTTATCAGACAAATTAAGTTCTACGGCGATCTCTTGGTATATGTGATTAACGTATATCATTGCAAACCCCATTTGTAAAAGTCTGATGTGATCCGCATCCGGATGGAAGTACAGATGGGTATTCGCCACTAACAAATAACGTCCATTCTTGCATTTCAACAACATCACCTTAGGGTAATTTGTAAGTACAAAATGTAAGATTGTTATATATATATATAATAAATAATGAAATTATAATCAAGGATACCTGGATGGTGGTGGATCTATCGCATATGCGATCCATGAGCTTCTTGTTATTTTCTATCTGCTTATGTAATATTGCAAATTGTGGCAGAGTACGTATAGCTTCACCAATGTTAAGTTCGTATTTATTCACTAAATCAAAGCGGGACTTAAGGTAAAATATCGCCAGGCCCTCTCCACAAGTTCCTTTTTGGGCAATAGTGCCATGATAGCCATGTTCCTCAGATTCCAAAATAGGCTTCAGATCGAAATCGAATATTTTCAAATCAACCTCTTGCAAGCAAATGATATCCGCATTATAACCAATTATTTCCTTTAAATACAATTGTTTACGATAATCAACTTTTAATGCATATGACGGACAGTAAGGGAATAAATTAGTCCGGCTGTATTCACTATCGGCATATAGATCAGCAAGAATATTATAGGACACAACCCGAAAAGAATCACCGCTCAATTTATTTTTTGTAAAACAGTGTCTTGTCTCAAAGGGACACACTCCAGGACCTGCTTGTATTCCGTTTTTAGTAAATTGCTCAACAACAGGGCCACGCTCGCCAAATTCATTTCCAGGTATTAACTGAAACTTCAGTAAGTAACCTATATCATTATTGGTGGTGACGTAGTGAAAGCCATCGCCGCAATGTTTCCAATCGGCACCTCGTTCTAGGTCTCCACTTGATGGCTATTTAAAGAATGTACAATAAATTACTTTACTCATGAATTTGACAATCATAAGAGAATTACCATTTTTGCCTTATACCATTTTCCAATACTATGCCTTCGATCTGCAAACTGTAGTTCGACTTTGCTTGGATAGACTCTAAAACCAGCCATGATGTTTGTAGGTAAGCTTAAATTTAACACCCATGGCCTGTTAAAGACAATCTCAAAGTTTTTATCTAGAATTCGTAATTTCAAGTCACATAATCCTTTTTCCACCAGCTTTGCGAAGGTTGTATTTTCTACTTTTTCATTTATGTCAGATCGTACGATTTCTACAGGAATCTAAATAAAACTTAGGTATAATCAATTTCGTTAAAAATGTGGAATAGTACCTCTCCACTACCACAAAATAATGGTTCCTCTAAAGGAGTTAGTTGTTTTTTCTTGCTTTTTTTAGACTTTTTGTTCAGTTCTTTCTCTATATTGTTTCTAATTCGGGCTAAAGCGTCGTCTATGTTTTCATCCAATTTACGACAAAAGTTGAAATTTCTATCCACCCTCAATACTTCGTTAGTATACCGAAAGTTGATGTGGAGCTCCTGGCTGTCACCAATCCGACGTAAGTACACAGTGTCCATTTCGTAGTTGCTTCTGTGGGAATATGATTTCCCTTTATTAAAACCACAAATTAAATGTGGAGCAGTAAAAGAACTATGTAGAATTATCGAAGAATTTGCCCTTTTACTGAACCAAGCTAAGGGATCAACTAAGCCAATCCTCAAAACAAGTAGTCGCAGGCTCATCGAGCATTGAAAGCAATGTGGCACACTGGGATTGCTTAGATCAAAATAAAAACAATAAAGCAGACAACAAAGATAATTTCAGTGCTGTCAGAATCGGTGTTGCCAGCAAAGAACGTACATTACAAGGAAGTTGCATTCCGTTTCGTTCCCTGTGGCAAGAACTCTCGTCCAATTCACCACGCATAGAAACTAATTCGATCTAATAAGATGCAAATATCAATGAGCAAAATTCAAATTAGTTCTGGTGTGGTGAATTGGACGAGATTTTCTGTTAGAGGAACGGTTATTCGTTTTACCTTTAACCTTTGAAAATTCTTTTAGTTGTTCTTGCCGCCAAAAAGGTCTACCGTTATGCTAATCTCAAAGATACTTCTTTTGAGGTATTCGGCATTTGTGTCACAGAAATTTGACGGAAGTTAAAGAGTAAATTATTTTTGTGAATGAAAGGAGAATATTAATGTTCTTATAGTTAAAATCAAATAACTTTGTTTGTAAAACTTTCAGAATTAAGAGCGGGTACATTCTAGCATGGAAAATGCAGTACTGCTTCGCTGAAATAGCTCATTTTTTTAAAACGTTTCAGCAAATAATAAAAGCAAAAATGAATAAATGCGCGATAAAAGTGACCGTTTATCAGAATGATTATCTATCGCGAACGAAAAGCAGTCGAACAATTCGTGCCCAAACGAAATTCCCATTTATTTTGTTATTGCTTTTGTTCATACCAAAGAACGTACTTAGATTACGAAGAAGTTCCATAGCGTTTCGTTTCCTGTTGCAAGAACTCTCGTCCAATTCGCCGCACACAGAAACCAATTAGATCTAATCAGATTCTAATATGAATCAGCAAAATGAAATTAGTTCTGGTATGATAAATTGGACGATATTTTCTGTTAGAGGAACGATGGGATGGGATGTAATATACGTTCTTTGCTCATACGCTCATACATACATATATGAGAAAAAAACATCAAATTGACTGCTATAGTAACTACACCTTATCTGAATTCGCCTTGGGTTAAACGATAACAACAGCGTTTTCGTTTGATTTAAGCAATTCTCTTCGCCATACTAAGTCCTTTTCGTGTTAGAGAATTTACATTTGTTTCGTTTTCATACGTAACAGTCAGCTGCTATCGACTAGCTCACTAGGGAGCGGAATATAAGGGAATGCAAATACACGAACAAGGACAGTTTGGACGAGACGACCGCTCCTTTCGGGTTAGAGAATCAGGCTGTATGTTTGACTCAAGACAAGACAAAGAACGTAGACTACAAACGCTTTTATCCCGTGCCGTCTCTCTAACAAAACTCCGACAGGCCCCAAATATACCATAAAAATAATTTCGATCTTACCCGGATTTATATCCGGCCAAGGACTGTCACTTCCCCATAAAGCCCCTTGTGATCTGCGTTTTTTATATAAACTAAAGGCCAAGGCGAATTCATATAAGGTGAAGTTGATCAAGCAGCTGATTGAGTTCGCTTGGTGAACGTGAAGTCAAAATTATGTGTTTGTTGTAAGTCATACTGTCATTACGCTATATAATATTTGTTTTTGTACGTATAACATCACCTGATGTGAATTCGCCTTCCTAAAGACCGTAGAATATAAAAAAGTTCTATGTTCATCCCTTTTAACGGAATTTTCAATGTGGCAGCTTAACGAACACATAAAAGATTCGCCTTGCTTTTATACGTTCTTTACAAAAAGCCGTACAAAAATGGATTAATTATCAACCTTATAATATCAAATCATCATATAGCCCAAGGCGAATTCATATCAGGAAGTGGCAATAACAAAGTCAGTCGAAGGCAAATTGAGAAAATACATAGAAAACAAACAAAAGCGGTAGCGTTCCCTTGATAGTCGATTCTACGATACTGGAACGACCCGAAGTTAGATCCAGCCAAGAACTGTGGCTTAAGCAATATTCCATTTAAGTTTTTGGAGAATGTATTATGTTTTTACAACATAAACAATGCCAAATGCGGCTGAATTGTGACCTTTTTACAATATTAGTAAGGATTTTTATGATACATTTTTTTCTTGTTAATCTTATATACAATCATAGTTCATACTAAAGCAAAAGCCCTGTAAATTAATGTTTCAAACTTAATAAAAAAATTGATAAAAAAAATATATTTTTTTCAAAATTTTAAAATTGTTTACAATTTCTCGAGTGTGCAGTTTTATAGCTTAGTTCATTTTAGTATAAAAAGTTTCCAAGTCCGATATTAAAAAATCAACCATAAATGTGCATATCCAAAAAATATCTAAACATCCTTCTAAAAAATTGAAAAATTTATAGTTTTTATAAATTGTGTATAAAGTTTGAAACATTAATTTATATGATTTTTGTTATATTATGAAATATATGTAGTTTTATACAAAGTTAACGAAACGAAATAAAATTAACGCAAAACCTTGTATTATAAAAGGGATTTGCTTGCCAGTGTAAACAATTTGTTCTTTACAAAATCAAGTTTTATTGCAAGGCGAATCCATACAAGGTGGTATTATAAATACAACTACACTTGTCAAAATTTTAATACATTTTGTTTTTGCTTTTACGGCTTTTGAAAGCTCATACGCAAAAGCAAAAACAAAGACCATGTAGCTGAATAAAAAAAAACAAATCAGCTGCTCTTATGCCATCACATTCTATAAATTCGCCTTGGTTTTATTGTAAAGAAATATTAATTTTGACAATCCCTATACCAAAGCGCATTCATATAAGGTAGTGTTATAAATACAACTACAAAATTCCTATGTATTTTGTTTCTGCTTCTGCGTAAGAGTTGTCAAAATTTACATACATTTTGTTTTTGCTTTTACGGCTTTTGAAAGCTCATACGCAAGGTGTATCCATAGAAGGTGATAGCAAGATAACCTAAGCGAATCCGCTGTGTATTTTGTTTGTGTAATTTTGTGAGCACAATGTCAAAATCTGAATTCGCCCAGTATACTTATGTATTTTGTTTGTGTAATTTTGCGAGCAAAATGTCAAAAATCTGTATTCGCCCTGGAGTGTCATGTCAAAATCTGGCATAGCAAATGTAGAAATTGAAAAGAAAACATTGACAAAATTTGAAAACAAATCAAAAAAGTTAATGAAAAATCGTGTTTTTGTGTTGAATGGTCGGACCGGCATGTGTACCAATGGGAGTCGGTGGCTCTCTGCAGCGAGGGCCTTCCATGGTTGACAATACCAGCGGACCAATTGGGCCACTTTCCACTGTAGGAGGTGGAGGTATGATGGGCGGTGTACCACCTCCGCAATCAGCCCAAAGTGGCGGTATGCCACCATCTCCGAGCCCAGCACAAATACAAAAAATTCCAGATAACAATTGTGTACAAAACAATTGACGAATTTTAAACTAAATTTGGGTAAAGCGCAACTTACTCAAACTGCGCATACTCTGAGTGCTCCATTGTGAAACTCATGCACTCAGGTTGTGGGTCTGGTATTTTATGTGCTTCCCAATCAATATTTGGCATTTGGAAGTTTGTTACATCGACGGCCATTCTGAATTTAAAATAAAAGTAGCCTAACATCCTTTCTTTTGGATAAAAACATTACACGTTACCTGGGTTGTGAGTTGAATCCAGAATCAGATGCCAACATGCAGTTAGAGCTGGAACCACACACGGATTCTGCATATGGAACAGCTTTTGGTAGTAATCTAGCCATCTTTCCACCGCACACCTTATCCGCATCCAAGAAATGGTCTCCGCATATAAGGTCCTTACTCTCTAACTGCAGTTGGCACGACCTGGACTACACCAAACGAATCGATTCCTCTTTTGGAACCTGGAAAAACGGTCCAGTTTCGCGTTTCACTTTTTTTTTGCACAAGGCACACTTTCCCATTTTATTTTTAAATTTTTATTAGCTTTACTTCAATAAATATAATTTTTCAGCTCACAAATTTCACACAAATTTCACTTTTACTTTGATCGTATAAATAGAAATTAAAAATATAAACAAACAGAAGCGAATTGGGAAAGAAGAACAAGCAATCAGCTGATTGGATAACACCACCTTGTATAAATTCGCCTTGCTCATACGCCAAAGCAAAAACAAAATACATGTAGCTGAATAAAAAAAAATCAAATCGGCTGCTATAGTAACTACACCTTGTATGAATTCGCCTTGCCCTGTACAAAGGCAAAGGAAATTTAAATCAAATCAAGGCGAATTTATACAAGGTGGTGTTATCCAATCAGCTGATTGCTTGTTCTTCTTTCCCAATTCGCTTCTGTTGTTTGTTTATATTTTTAATTTCTATTTATACGATCAAAGTAAAAGTGAAATTTGTGTGAAATTTGTGAGCTGAAAAATTATATTTATTGAAGTAAAGCTAATAAAAATTTAAAAATAAAATGGGAAAGTGTGCCTTGTGCAAAAAAAAAGTGAAACGCGAAACTGGACCGTTTTTCCAGGTTCCAAAAGAGGAATCGATTCGTTTGGTGTAGTCCAGGTCGTGCCAACTGCAGTTAGAGAGTAAGGACCTTATATGCGGAGACCATTTCTTGGATGCGGATAAGGTGTGCGGTGGAAAGATGGCTAGATTACTACCAAAAGCTGTTCCATATGCAGAATCCGTGTGTGGTTCCAGCTCTAACTGCATGTTGGCATCTGATTCTGGATTCAACTCACAACCCAGGTAACGTGTAATGTTTTTATCCAAAAGAAAGGATGTTAGGCTACTTTTATTTTAAATTCAGAATGGCCGTCGATGTAACAAACTTCCAAATGCCAAATATTGATTGGGAAGCACATAAAATACCAGACCCACAACCTGAGTGCATGAGTTTCACAATGGAGCACTCAGAGTATGCGCAGTTTGAGTAAGTTGCGCTTTACCCAAATTTAGTTTAAAATTCGTCAATTGTTTTGTACACAATTGTTATCTGGAATTTTTTGTATTTGTGCTGGGCTCGGAGATGGTGGCATACCGCCACTTTGGGCTGATTGCGGAGGTGGTACACCGCCCATCATACCTCCACCTCCTACAGTGGAAAGTGGCCCAATTGGTCCGCTGGTATTGTCAACCATGGAAGGCCCTCGCTGCAGAGAGCCACCGACTCCCATTGGTACACATGCCGGTCCGACCATTCAACACAAAAACACGATTTTTCATTAACTTTTTTGATTTGTTTTCAAATTTTGTCAATGTTTTCTTTTCAATTTCTACATTTGCTATGCCAGATTTTGACATGACACTCCAGGGCGAATACAGATTTTTGACATTTTGCTCGCAAAATTACACAAACAAAATACATAAGTATACTGGGCGAATTCAGATTTTGACATTGTGCTCACAAAATTACACAAACAAAATACACAGCGGATTCGCTTAGGTTATCTTGCTATCACCTTCTATGGATACACCTTGAATCAAATCATCTGTTGTTTTGACACCGCCTACTATAAATTTGCCTTGCACATAACCACAAACCTACTTTAAAGGCATATTCTCTGCCAACGGGAATAGTGCCGTAGTTCATAGTAAAATAAATCCATCCATGACTTTCTATGTATTATTAAATACCATATCCCAAATACATATAATATTTTATGTTTACACTAACTAAGCAAATGTATTTTTTATTTAAATTTCAGTTTATTTTAATTATAATTACAGATTTAAATATGAGTTGAGATGTTTTAAATTTTATTTCATTTACGTTACATCCAGCGATCGCTTATTCTGACATCTTTCTTTTAATTATATTTAGGTAATTTTTATTCAGCTGTTTTGTTTTTACATACAATTTTGTTTGCTAAACACAATTTCATATCTCCACTTCTCTGAACTAAAAAAAAACACAAGCATATTTTCTTCACGAATAATTCATGTATTGTATTTAATTTTTCCCCTTTTTAATACATAAAGACTGAAGAAACAATTTAGAATTTGTTTTTCTGGCTAAGATATTCGCTTTCGTGAATGTGCGGCTATAAAAAGTGAATTTGGGGCATTAATGAGGGATTAGAGTAAAAATGGTTGAAAATGTTGAATGATTTAAATTCAAGATAAAACAATTAAATAATTTCAGAGAAGTAAATCAAATACATTTAAAAAATTACTTTTGAAATTGATGTATATTTTTATTAATTCGTTCGAATAATGAAAATTAAAAATAGACAAATAGAAGCCCACGGAAGATTATAAAAATTGAATATACATTTGTGTGCGGCGTTAAGGGTGGGAAGAGGAAATATTTAATTTAAAGAAATAAACCGTACATATGTAGATTATCGGCGTATATGTTATTTCGGAGTCCTTGTATGAAGGAGCATGCAACGCAATGCAAACGATTACACTAAATGCAGTTAATCAGTTTTCACCTCACTTTTTCAGTAGTGCTCAGTCAAAACTGCCAAAGCACGCAAAACAAAAAGTAAATACGTTTACAGGTGTTTAAAGCTCAATTTAATACAGTATAATAATAATAAGTTTAAATAATAAAACGAGAAAAACAATTAACATACTACATGTAATAAATCATAACTGGGAAATACATCCCAATCATTACACATATAAGAATGCAAAAATCTGTTTATATAAAATGTAAATATTTTATAACTTTAGGCTTGTGTTTGTAGGTATGAATTTGTTTTTTGACACCAACCGTTTGATTTGATTTACATAGACGTTTTGTTACTCAATATTTATAAACATCATTTTTATCATGTATACGTACACTCATTAAACAAAAAATTAATTCATTTTTATTATATGATTAGGTGTATACATAAATATGTATATACATACATATGTATATGTACTATACCAAAATATGTATGTATGCTATAAAATATAAAATAATATTGCAATTGCAACCAGTTGAAAATCATAGGTATGTTATTCTTAATTAATTAATTAATTAGGTAGCATAAAATTGAATGTGTGCGTTTTTGTTGTACGTTTTTTTTTTTGTAGATATTAGTTTTTATGTGTGCGTTTCCAAGGTAAAGTCGAATAAATTATAAAGTTTGTACAATTTGTCTATGTATTTTTATTTATTTGTGCTTAATAACAGAAGTAGTATAATAAGGAGCTCAGACCAAGGAATCTTGTTTGTTTAATCGAAATCTGGTCGCATAGGCCTATCAACGAATCAACGAAAACTAAGACTTTATCAGAAATCGTGTGATGCATAGGTGATTATATTCATTCACGTCCGTTACCGTATCATTTCCGTGTGCGAAATAAATATCCATGCGGTAAGTTTGTGAATCTATGAGTTGCAAAATGCAGTAGGAGTCGCAAAAAGTGCAGCAACTTTTTTATGTTGGTTCAAAGAATAGCGAATAGTGATATTAACATTAAAGTTTGTCGGCAAAATAGTGTTACTAAAGATTTTAAAGACATTGAAGCTACTTTTCATCTGGTAGATAATCCAATGTTAAATGGATTCCTAACATTCTTCTAATGCTATGATACTGTTACTGTTACGGTATTTTTATGTACATGCAACCATGAAGTGTTAGTTGTCAATTCGATTTCGCATGCGTAATGTATGTATACCGTGTTTACATATTTATGCCGTTTTTTTTTTTCAAACTTTTACATTTACAAATCACAGCAAGCCTCAATCAAAGACCTAAAGAATGAGTCATATTATTGGTGATAATTTGTTTCCATTACACTCTTTATTCGTCTTCTATACAACTCAAATCAATAAAAGACGTTTTCTTACTTAGATTCGCAAATGTATCCAATGTCGAAATTTCATTGGCTCACCATCACTGTTATTTAAATAAATATTTCCCTCATACTGTATTACTGTATTAATTAATGCATTTACATGTATACATAATGTATTTACCAAATCAAAAATTTAAACTTTCCTTTCTTGCTGATCTTTTTTTTTACTTCGGTTCTCCTCTATAGTGATCTTATTTTCGAATTGTTCCAATACTTTAAATAAGGTAGTACTCACAATGGTGACGTATGTATGTATGTTATATGTAGCAAGCGGTGTGATCATCGTCTTATTTCTATTGCTGATGACGCTGCTAATATTGTTTATGTTTTAAATATTTTAATTTACAATTTACTTTATGATCATTATGTTTAATTAAGTTTTCATCCTATTCTCTTTTATCTATTTTTGTTGTTGTTTTATTATGCACGTAAGTATGATTTTTGCTGTTGCTGCTGCATAGCTTACTATATGGCCATATATAAAATTTATTCGTTTTCTTTTTTAAATTTTCATTGAATCATTTTATAATTTTGAGTTGTACATATATAAATTAGGGCTTAAAATTAAGAAAAATTTATAAATCTTATTGGATTTCATCTCAAGTATTCTTTGCTCCTTATATTTTAGTGTTTTTTGTTTACTCCTAGAACGCTTTTCACTTGAACCATTTCGATTTAAATTTCTTGCTGTGGTTTTGTAAATGCGTTTTCAACAGATTTCGCTGCGACTTCAACTTTTTTTTACTGCCTACATATTTCAGACGGCTTTTGTGCTGTGCCTTTTTCTCTATGCCTCACAGCATCATTTACTGTTTCATCATAATCATATTAAATTTATTTTAGTTTTGCATACTTTTACTTAGTGGTTTTGTTTTTTTAGTTTGTGGTTTTTGGTTCATTGTATTTATTTAATTTAATTTTTATCCGTCTGTTTTTTCTTCAGTTTTTCAGCTTGAATTTACTTTTAACTTATGTTTGTATGTATATATTTTATATAAATAATTTGTTTAATTTAAGCTTGTATATAAATCGTTTATGTGTCAGCATACGCTTCCGTCTTATGTCCAGCGTCCCGATATCCCTTTTCCCGGGTGTTCGATTGTTCGAGTGTAAATTGTTTGTGTATGCGTGTTTACTAGTTGGATTTTGTGTGTATTATATGTAAAAATCTTAATTTACTGCCGCAAAATGGAGGATAATGAGGACTAGGAGCGTGGAAAGTGGCCGTATATTGATGTTCCTGGTAAATTGATCTCTCGGTAAGTTGGGAAAGCGCCTGCCAATATGTCGCGTGTAACTAAATAACATTGTCCTTTTTGTCTTACACTACTCCGTAACCCACACCTTCCACACTTGTATCCGCATATCATCCACTTATGGCTGGGTAACGCACAGTCGCCAACATCTTAATTCCACACACGCAAAAACGAATCCCATGAACCCGTTGCAACGGCCATGCCATTTTCGGTCACCCCGAGACATGACACACGATTATCATGTCCAGCTAAAATGCCAGACCGTTCTGCCTTCATTGTATCCCAGACATTGCAATTAAAATCATCATATCCGGCAAGAAGCAAGCGTCCGCTCTTTGAAAACGCTACTGATGTAATACCGCAGATAATGTTGTCGTGCGAATACATTGCCAGCTCCTGATCGGCGCGAATATCGAAAAGGCGGCACGTGGCATCATCCGATCCTGTTGCAAATGCTTGTCCATTAGGGAAGAAGGTCACCGCATTGATGTCCGATTCGTGACCCGGAAAAGTTTGTTTGCATACACCTTCACGAATGTCCCATAACTTGGCTGAGGCATCGCAAGCACCTGATACAAATGTTTTGCAACCTGGCGCCAATGATAACGCCATCACGTCACCAGTATGACCCAGAAAAGAGGTTACCTGTTGACCTGTCTCTATATCCCAGAGACCACAGGTCATATCGCCAGAGCTGGTAACAATCTGATTGTCATCCAGAAAGCGACAGCATGACAGGTATCCACCGTGACCAGGCAATTCACGCGAGACACGGACATTACCCTCGCGCGTCTTCAAATTGTAGATTGAACACATGTTGTCAAGGCCTCCACAGGCGACATAGCTACCCGAAGGTGCATACGCGCACGTCATCACCCATGAGGACCGCAATGGTATGGCGTGCACCTTGTTGGTGGTGTGTGAGTCCCATACAATCAATTTTCCATCCTGTGATGCCGACACCAAATTACGTGAATCGCTGCCCCAATGCATTGCATAGATTTTTGCCAAGTGACCACGCAGAGTGCGACGAGTCCGCATCTGAATGCGACCAATGGGTTCCAAAGAAGCTGCAGCTTGCACTAAACTTGTGTCACATGCAGCCTTCCGTGCATCGCGTATGGCATTTTTGAGAGATTCTGCTTCTTGTCTTAAGCTATCTAATTCATTCATTTCGATGATGTTCCTGTTGACGTCACAATAGTAATATTTGGTACCTTTTTATTTATCGAAGCTCCTAGATAGATATACACATGTAATGGAATTTAAGTTCAATTGTCTTAAGCCGATTTCCCACTAGGCATTGAAATGACAAAAATTATATGCCATTTTAAATATTTGCCATGTGGAAAGAACCTTACAACCTACTACTATTAAATGTCCAACTTTGTCATGAAAAATTTTTATCATTTCAATGTCCAGTTTAAATTTAGACTTATTTTTCAAATAATGATATGCGATAATAAATTATATTCTTTATCTCTGCATATTAAGTTTGTCATAAAATATACATACCTATATATTTTCTCAACTGGTGATATTAGAAGGGTGAATTAAGGGTGCGGTTTTGTTCCCTCTGTTTATACGCTGTAACTTGAAGTGGTAGCAACCAAAGTTATTTTAAACGAAGATTTGTGCGTGCACTATTTGAGCTTTAATTTAAAAATCAGGTTCTGGTTTTGAGTTTTGGGTTTTTTTTATCTCGCGGCTGTTCAAATACTTTACTTTGCTCTACGCTCGCCTATTTTTGCTGCTGTGTATATGTATTTTTCCACCTCCTATAATTTTCCAATTGTTTCGTATTCGGGTTATGGTGTGGCGGTGAATAATTTTTTTCACTACTACGGCGATTTATGCGGAGCACAGTCTAACTTTTGCCAACTCTTCAGCGCGTTTTACCAATACGTCCCTTTTATATATTCTGCGTTCACTTTTACAATTTTTTAACCGTATTTTTCTGACGATGAATTAAAAATTTTCCTTTGCTGTTCCGTTCTCTTCTTCTACTTGGCTCTACTTTTTTGGTACACCAAAATCGCTTGTGATTTGCACCACCAATAGGGAGACTTGATGGAGAACGAAGGCAGCGACTGTGACAGCAAAATCAGCGATACAAGTAGTTGTCGAACAGGACGGACGTACAACGAGCATCAGAATGCGATAGTAGTTGTGCCGTTGCAGCAACAGCGAGCAAATTCAACGAAAAATCCACGAGAAAATAACCAATCCAGTTATCGCAGTCACACCCGGCATTTTCAGAAGTCCAGATCAACAAAAGCAAATGTGCAAAAGAGAAAAGAGATTGAGAAAAGAAAAATCAATTTTACATATTTCTTCCGATATGCAACTACACTGCGCTGCTTCCTTTATTTTATACTGAGCATCTGCTCTACACTACAGAGAACTTCTTTCATTAACACTAGACATAGTAATAATTTTTTCATGGAATTTTTTCTTACATTTTTCTCACCTCTTCACTTTAATCAAGCCAGTATTCACTGCATTAATTAGTCCGCAACTATTTCAAGCCTAGTCGTAGTATTATAGACTAAATCATCGCACTATATTTAGTTTTTCAAAATGCCTGCAACAAATTTTCGCATTCAACCAACTTGGAGCACAACTTCTACACTGCTTTAAATTTGTTACTTCCTGGAAGAGAGAGAGAGCGGCAATAATCGAAAGCTGCTGCCGCCGCTGCTGCTGCTATTGCTGCAAGTTTGACAATTCGGCCAACACCTATCACGAAGTAGACATTTTTGATCGAAGGCTGCGTCACAATTTAACGAAACAAAATTTGTACACAGGGTGGTACACGATAAATAAGTCCTAGTTTCCATTGGATCACAATCAAAACTCTTATCAACATTAGAAAAACTCTTATGGCACGCAGATTGACTTTAGGAACTTATAAGACTATAGTATTAAAGAGCGGAATTCACTTCTCAAAGGGTTGGTCCAACCGCGGTGGAGTGAATATGGAAGGTAAATCCGATTATGGTACCGCTAGCATTCTCTTATCGGTTTTGACAGTATCAGCTGATTTTTCTACGCAAGAATTGATTTGGTTTACAAAAAAACAATAGTGTGTATTTCAAGGTGAAGGAAGTAAGCAACTCATTTCTTTAACCGCTTCTAATTTGTTAGTGAAATTAATTTAAAATCACCTTATATGAATTGTATCATGTGTATAACAACATTCATGGGTATTTCTTCCAGTGCTATCTTTTCATAGGGTTAAATTTGACGTGAAATATGGGCATTTGAGTGAAAACAGATAAAATTTTAATAGAAATTGATTTGACGCAAATTCAAAATTATACCAGAGAACTTACACTGGGGAAACCCAGTTTGGAAACGTTTCAGACAACATTTTTTACAGTCCACAAATTTGCAGCTTCTCATACTTTCAAGTTCTCTGATTATACGCAACCAAGCAAAGCTTGGCGTTTGCGCCATACAGTTTTGAGACGGCTATAGCAATACATCCACAATTTTTTTACTAATGCAGTCACACTTCTCCAAGGCGAATTCATACAAGGTGGTGTGAAGAAACAGCTGAGTTTTACTTTTTTTTCAATTCGGCGAAGCGGGTGTAATGTCAAACTAGTTTTGTTTGTTTACATTCTAATTTGTGTGTTTACATTCTAATTCAGATTTTGACATAACTCCCGCTTAAGGCGCAACAACAAAATACATACGTTTTTTCTTGCTACCACCTGGTATGAATTCGCCTTGCACTTCTCCCATTGTCTTCGTCACTGTGTTAAATTTTTCGAAGACATTAAACTCGAACTATGATTTGATTTCCGTTTCCGATTACCTTAGATTCAAAAAGGTATATAAATATAGAGAAATGGCATCGAAAAGCAGTTAGTTAAAAGAAATGCCATCTGAACGGTCATGTTTAAGATTGAAAACATCTGCCGTGTGGACATCGTATAACGCATTGTCAACAAATTTCCAATTATTTATTTCTCATACCAAATCAGTTGTTACGATCGTTAAATGCCCCCATAAATCAGCGCAATCTTGTATTCTATTGCACTTGAATTTGGTTTGTTAAGCAGTTTGCGGGACGTATTCCGTTCTTAAGTGCCTTTTTCAATAGATAGTAAAGCAGAATATAAACATGCAGATTGGTAACCACACTTGCAATGAATCACCGTCCCTGACGTTAAGGAAAATATGATTTTATCTTAGAATTCTTTACTTTAGAAAATTTGAAACCCCAAATATATTTGAAATAATAATAATATAATACATTGGCCATAATTTCTTTAATAATTGCCGAATATTATCATATCCGGATGGTTGTCAATATAATATTTGGATATCAGGATATCAGAAATTATTTACATGCAACATAGGGAAATAAATAAATGAGCAATAAGGAGCAAAAAAAGGTTTCGCTAATAGCACAGTACCACAAAATCAAATTTTTCACTTCTAATGAGAAAAAAAATTAAATATGAAATATTAATAAAATAAAGGTATTACATTAGATGTGAAGCTCCACGGTCCTTGAAGCTTATTCGATTTTCTCAAAATTCTGACGTGCTATAACAAAACGCCGAGACACGCATTTCTTTATTTAAGCTTATTTTCATATTTTGTCAACATTTCTCATGTGTACCAACCACTGTCGTACTGTGTAATCGCCGGTCAGGAAATAAACCGCGGTATCATTTCTAGCGACGATTACTATCTTTGTGAGCATAGGCGAAGAAATTTTACGGCATGAAAAATTCAGATAATATATGTATATGTATGTATAGTACATATGTACATATGTATATAGCCACGGAAATGGCCAATATCATATGTGGTTGTGTTTTAATACCTCAAAATATTTCGGATATACATACATATAAGTTCACATGCAGTGTTCTGAGGACTAAAATATTGGTATCCAATAAAAGGTGTTTTAAACAACTTCTTTAAAAAACAATTTTTTGGTGGCCACCTTACTTTTATATAATCAATTTTACTAAAATATGCGATCAAATACTTAAATATATTTATTTCTACTTATTTAAATGTATACTTCATAAATAAATTTATAAAATATAATTTGTGGCTGGGCTTCTAGGACATACAGACCCAAAGGGATCGAAAAGATTATACTTCTTGAATTAAATTGTGTTTCCTTAATACATCCATTAATATTGTTATTCTTGTTGCGATCTAGGATTTGTTCCAATTTATTGTTATTGTTGGCGGATACTGTGCAGGTTTTGAGTATATGCCCTGTACTTAGGGTCGTGAGGCACCTTCTGCACTCTCTTGGTCTTACATTTCGGAAAAACTAGTGCAGGCACCGGTTGGAATAACCGGAACGTGAGTTTTCATGTAGAACTCAGCGAAAACTGTTTGATAGAATTTACATCGACGCAAAGTTAAGTTTTAGGCCGAAACCCATTTATCGCCACGAAAGCTGTTTTCGAAGTCGATCGGAATATAGCATTACACAATTTCATGCAAATGACCTAACCAATCGGTGCCGATTCTAAATTTTTTTTTTTTTTAAATTCTGTATCCGCAGAATTATTTAGTTCTTTGATCCAAAGCAACAGTGTGAGAGATTGTGATATTATCTTTTTTATTTACGGTTACGAAAGAAAGCTTCTAGAGGAAGTAATAATATAAGAACAGTTGAGTTAAATCAAGGTGAATTTATACCAGGTGGTCTTGAGTGCGCAACAACAACAATGTACACTAACAAATCGTACGCACGATGAGAATCGGTAAGAATTACAAGAAACACATAGTTTTGACATTCACTCCACGAAGCGAATTCACTCAGCTGCTTTCTCAACACCACCTTATGTGCATACGCCTTGAGTGAAATGCTAACTGGCTTGTTCTTGATTTAGTTCTTAACATCAAATTACAAGATTCACGTACTTGAAATCAATTATTGTTCATTCGCTTGAATTCAATACTGGAACCATGTAAAAGTCGTCTAATTTATGTAAATTACCACGGTGTACTGAGTACTGTAGATGACGCCTTCAGAGGTACCGCTACTTTGGTTTTTGCCGACTTTGACAATTCTTATCTGCAACTGGGCAAAGCTTTTTCCACAAATTGGGGTAAATACCGGTTTTTTTTTAGTATTTTGCAGATTTTTTTATTAAATGTCTGCCTATAAATCAGCTTTTTACACTTTAGCTGCCACCTAAGCGCAATATGAGAAAATAAGTTAAATCAAATTAGTTATATCTCACCTTGTCCGGTGTCCACGAGCGATTATAGCAATTATCGTAATTATCCCACCAATCCACTTAATTTGGCAAGATTTTGCCATACAAAAATGTCACCGAGATCAGGATTTAATTAATATTTAATTAACCTATGACCTTGATTTGCGAAATCTGTTTGTAAAAATAACTGTCAAACTGCAGTGAAACCAAACAAACTAAGCCGAGTTCTTATAAGGTGGCAGCCAAGGCGAATTCATAACGCACACACACACACATATTTTTCAAATTAAGAATGTTACGATAAAATAGAATATAGGAATGGAAGTCAAAAGTTTTCGTTTTTAAGATGTCATGGGTAAAGAAAAAATACGAACATAATGGAAGCAGAAGTTATCAGCTGCTTTCATCACATTACCAAGGTGTATCCATAGAAGGTGATAGCAAGATAAACAAGGCGAATCCACTGTGTATTTTGTTTGTGTAATTTTGCGTGTGAAGTGTCAAAATCTGAATTCGCCTGGTATTGCTCATGTATTTTGTTAGTTTAATTTTGCGAGTGAAATGTCAAAAACTGAATTCGCCCAGTTTTGTTTGTGTAAACAAAACAACCTAGCGAATTCGGAGAGAAGAACAAGCATTCAGCTCATGGGATACTATCACCTTGTATGAATTCGCCTTGTACGTTTTGTTTATGTTTTTACTTTACATTTATGTTCGAATTGAAAAATTCACGCTTTATTTTGAATTTCCATCCGTTCGTTTATGGTTATCTTTCTTAGATTCTCTGCCATTCAAAAGCAAACAAATTATACAAGGAATTATTTTATTTGTAATGACGCTGCCACCTCATATTTATTTTTTTATAAATAAATTATACTTGCATTTCTCTGATATTCCGCCCCTATACATAGATGAAAAGAGTCTTAAATTTGTCCCTAAGGTCACAAATCTTGGTTTTATCATCAATTCTAGAATTACTTGTGACGATCATGTAAACTCCACCGTAAGTAAAGTGTATTATATCTTACGGAATTTAAGAATGTCTGCAAATTTTACTCCGCTTGAAATTAGGAGAAAGCTAGCCGTACAATTAATTTTACCTAATATCTGTTATCCAGAACTAATCTATAGTAAATTGAGTTCTCAATCTGCGCATAAAATTGACGTAGATTTTAATCATGTAACTCGGTATGTGTTTGGACCAGCGCGATTTTGCCATATTTCTGGCTGGAGATCGCGACTTTTGGGTTGTGAAATTTCTGACTATCTGAAAGACAGAAATTGTATTTTCTTGTTTCGTCTTTTGCGGAATAAATAACCTAGTTATCTATATAGTAAACTAGAATTCCCAAAGTCTGCACGGATAACTGACCTTATAGTGCCTAAATATAATTACCTAACCTCTGCAAGGCTATTCTTTGTCAACGCTACTCGTATTTGGAATTCTATTCCAGCTTCTGTTCGCAGTAGTTTAAACCAAAGCAACTTTAAGAATGTTCTTTAGGAGTATTTTCGTTAATCTATTTTTAAATTTAATGATGAGTTTCGCTACCTAAGCACAAATGTACGTGCAATCTAGTCATATATGAATACTTATTGTTTTATATGTTAGTTTTAATAGCTTTTGTTACTTTACTTTTACTTTAAAACTGTTGTACTATAAAAGATCATCTTAAATATTATTGTACTAATAATTTTTTTTCAATAAATGAAAATAAATGAAAATGAAAACTTGCACTAAGATTAAATTTCCAAAATTTTTCGAATTTTCTAAATTGTATAAAACATTTAAAAGTTTGATTTATGTATAACAAAAAAAATTTAAAAAGGGAAACATTGTGGGTATTCATTTAAACGCGCAAACGCCTCCAAAATGCATAAACCTCTCAAATAAACCAGTTTCTAATACAAAATTAGTTTACGTACACATACGGTCAAGAAAATTGTTGCCGTTATTTCTGGGGTCAAAAGACGTAGATTCAAAGAAAGAACATCGGCAATAAACTTCCTGAGGTTTTTAAATCCACCACAAAGGGTTTGCTTGTTATTTTTTTACTGTCCTAAATACTTCGCATTAAAATAATTCGCAAACATAAAATCATTATTTACATCAATTGTGTTTATTAAAATTTTACTTTGTTCACGTACAAAATAATCATGTCACGCGTAACATATGTATGTATGACAAACTTTTGAGTTAGCAAAATAAAATAAAATTGAGTCAGCGCCACCAGTCACTTATCAATAACGCTACCGATGCCCTTTCATCAATAACGTACATCTGCACTCTCAAATGCAGCAAATTAATGTATAAATTTAAATATATATTTCTTGTTATTTTTCCTTATCTTATTTTAATTTGTAATCACTATGAGCTATCGATTTTCAGCCATTCAAACTTAACCAGTAAGTGCAGGACCATTAATGCTTCCTTTGAAAAAATCCTTAAACCGAAACTGAATAATTTGTTTCCGAATATACTTGGTACGCATTATCTAGAAATAAATAAATAATATCGGAATAAATTTATATAATACATAAATGCATGTAAATATATTCTAGATAATTATAATATTCAATTAGTGAACCGCTGGGATGGAATTGGTTTTCCACGTGACTGTTAAATTGTTTAATCAATTGTATTTTTTTCTTTTTATTATTTTTTTTTTAATTTCAAAGCCTACAAACCTTATTGCATCATGATCATCCGCTAACGGACTGAGCCTGATCGCCTTCACCGAGGCTCTGGCACCAGGTTAAAAATATGCATCAAGCTACATGAATGGATCTAGGTGGAAAAACTAAAAATACGAGCAGGCAATATCAACTCGGATCATCATCTTGTCACAGTCAAGATTCTCACCGACTCTCTGCTGCGCCTATTGACAAAATGAAAGCTTGACCTCAGAAAGCTGTAAGAACAACATACACTTCGATTGCACTCCTGTGGACTTTCGACACAGTTAGCCAGGAAACGCTACTAGCTTACATGGAGATATAAACTCTCCCACAGGGGATGAAGCGGTGGACCGCCAATTATCTGTGTCGTCGGCAGTCATCGGTGTGCTTCAGAGATGCGAGCTCGAAACTGAGAAGAGTTAAACAGGTGGGCCCCCAATTCGGACGCCGGGGACCAGTAGAACACAGTGAAAGAAGCTTCAGACCTGTCAAATCGCTGCACTCCGAACTGTAACGGGATGTCCCCAGTCACTCAAACCACAAGGCGATATGTTGCTCAGTAGAGCGTATTGGTTGAAAGATTGAAGCCCCTTGCAGAGAATTTCCATCCACCATCTCTTTGCCTATATTAAAACCCCTTCCCTATTTGCGTGATGTCTGAATTTGGTATCTCCGCAAACGTAATACCCCTGTGTAAAATGACTTTTAAAAAACGACCACAATTGGGAAGAATCCATACGAGTTGTTTTATAACAGACGATATATCATATTATCAAGAATTTAATGCACGAAAACCACACTTTTATAAGTTTTTATTAAAGCCCGTGCTATTGTATGGCGCAAAATCATGGTATCTAACAAATTGGATAAGATGAGAAAAATTATACGATAGTTATATGGGCATTTAAACCATTGCAACGATAAACACTTCATAATATGCAACCATGAGCTATATGAGGTTTATAACGACATATTCAGAGTTCAGTGGTACCTGGCATCTAATTTGGTTGAGCTCGGCAAAAATCGCACAAACGGTTAGAGGGCCAATTACGTAAGTAAAATTAAAGTAAATCATAGACTTCGGTAAGCAGAGAGGCGGAAGTCAACCATATTTCGGGTCTTACACTATTTTGTAGGCTGTTAAGTCAAACTTACGAGGTAAAAGTATACCCATGGGGAGATTAATATTGCAAATGAGACTGGTTCAGAAGTAAAAAAAAAAACTCATTTATCTTGATAGACGGCATTAACACGATGACTTTTCACTCTGGGTGGAGTTTGTGGAAGACAAGCCAGCGGGGTAGACACACGCGCTTGGTTAGCTTTTTTTTTACATTTCGCTTTCTTCGTTTTCGCATTATCGTGTTTTTATTCATGTGCACTTTGTGCTCGTGCTTCACTTCTGGACGAAAGAATTAGCAAATGAATGGGGAAAGAAAATTGGTCGCTTAAACTTCAGAAAAACACAAGAAAATCCGTAAGCACAAAATCATCGAGTAAACGCGCGAAAAAAAGAGAAGATTATTTAAAAGAGTGTGTAACATGTGTGCGCTTCATTCGGTGGGTCCCGGGTTCAAATTCTGACCGGGGCAAGTAACATCAAAAATTATACAAATGCTGTTTCTAATAGCGATCGCTCCTCGGCAGGAAATGACAAAAACCTCCACACAAAAATCATTTACCGTTCGGAGTTGGCATAAAGCGCCAAATTATTAGTATTGTTAATGCCGACTGGCAGTAGATAAACAACTATTAGTCGATTATCGCTTATCAATGATATAGTGAATGTCGATTTTTCGTTTATTGAGCGACTGTCGATAAGCATTCTACAACTTTTCGTTAGCTACAAATTTTTATCAAGTTTCACAATACAAAAATTTAATCGACCCAATCGACTGTGGTTATTCTATTGCCAGTAGATATTCACAATAGGGGTGTGAAAAAACTCTTTGTCATCTTGTCGGTGTCTCATCAATGTTTTCATATTCTCCAGTAAAAAACTATCCAGTAACTTGCCAGCTACGAAATATCTGAGCGTAAGCAAAATTTGCTCTCTATGAGAGAAACATGCAAGAAAGTACGAAAACGCAACATCAGCACGATGTTGCAAGTTTTTGTTAAAGCTGATTTTTGTAAATAAAGAAATAGCTCCACAATTCATAAGTAACGTCTCACAATCGCTAATTGCATTCGTGTTTTCTGCCGTGGGTTATTTTTAAACCCCTAAAACTTATCTATTTACGGTCGACGTGTCAAATTCGTTTAGTGGGTTTTGCGTGATTATAATAACATATAATACCTAATAAACATCCAAACAAATACAAGCTTTTTCATTTATAATTTTAGTAGGATTAATAAAGGCAATTTTAAATGTGTCTAAATTTTACTGTATTTTGAGTTAGTTGCAATCATATACAATAACAAACATAATAGCAAGCACAGTATAGCAGTAACACAATAGCAAATATAAAAATTGTCAGCCTAGAAAGCTAGGCGATAGAAGTGAAACTTCATAGATCTCGATGGGCACTTGAAATGAAAATGCTCACTCTAGCCAGCAAGTTTTATGAGATAGAAAGATTTCCCCGATAACAGAAGCCACTATTCATTATTCTGGATTTTTTAAGGGTGTTAGGTTAATCAAAAAAATCTATTCATTCACTTCCATACTTTCATGTTCAAGAAAAAATACAATTGGTTTGTGGTACGAAAAATATGAAATGAAAACTCGTGATTGTAAATTATTTAAATATCTTGAGAAAATTGCATCTATTGTCGTGCCTGATCTGGTTGTTGAGTCTTTGGGTTGATTATTCATTTTTAAATTAAATTTACTTTCTAAAAATTGTACAAGTGGTTGAGCTTCTTCCAAGGCAAAATTAACATTAAAATCACCGCTTAAAATCATTGACATAGTGTGCAAATCTTCGCCTAATTCTGCTGCACCAGAGGGAAAATATGCCAATAATGCTCTATGTATGAATTTTATTATATCGTTAATTCTCTGGTTCGGATTGATGTAGAGAAAAATCATTGCCACACTCTGTCTGCTTTGCTACCCACCTCTCGTTTTTTCCTACTCCGAATCTATCGCGTGTTCGTTTCTCTCCCATGTCTCCTTCCGTCCGACTGCCCAACCACGCGCGCCATCCCCTTCCTTTTCCTGTCGTTTTTTCGTTTCATTCGATATTGGAATTACATCCCAACGAGCGCAAAGAAGTTTCACTTCAAAAACTTTTTCCTTCGATTTTAGCACTTTTATTTTTTCTCTGTCAGGAATTTATGTATATGTAAATAACTGTTTACCACTGAGCGAGAGCACACATCTACAACAAATAAATCACTGATTCTATTTGGAGTGTTATTTCTTAAATAATAAATAAAAGTTATTTTGGGACATTTCAAAAGTGGATAGATAGTGTAAATACCGTCATATTCCTTTTTCAAATACTTAGATATATGAACACTTGTTTGTAGCAAAAGAGTACTCACTTTGGAAGAGCCTGACTTCCAAAATGTCATTTGCATTGAATACAGCAGAAGCATTATGTTCCATATTGTAAGATTATTTTTTTAAACTAAGCATTATGTTCTAAAATATACTACGACGGTAGTACCAGCGCAGCAGACGAGTAAATTCGGCATCACTAATAAAGTTGATGCTTATTTGTCGCGTGAGAGAAATGAGAGGATGAGAATGCGCAAATGAGAAAACCGTTAGTGTGCAGAAAGTGTTCTATAACGTAAAAACAGACTTTGCATATTTTTGCCTTGTATTTCAACTAAGCATAGCTGCGTTGTATGCAAATCTCAGTCAAACTACACAAGTTTGTTTAAAAATCTTTGTTCTTCCGAAAAATTGTTTAACATGAGCATTTTTTCCACATCCTTTCCATTTAATTATTCATATCGTGTGATAAAAGTAAAATGAAAGCAATAAGTAAACGTAAGGTTTGAACGATATAAAACCAATTTAAAAAAATATAGTATGTACGACTAAAGAATTAAAAAAGGCGTTAACATATATGAAAATTAGCAATTACCCTCCCACGAGCGCCGGAAATTTTTTAGTCATCCTCCCTCATGTACTCTTTCTCGAGCTCGTTGAGCAAAATATCATTGATATCGCTAACTGAACTGACAACATTAACTGAAAAAAAAACAAAACAATAAACAAACATATGTATTAACTTGTCCTACACAATGTCGAATGTGCAAAAATGATTTTTTCATGTTCGATACTTCGAGCTTTTTTTAAAGTTGGAATGATAAATACCATGATTCAACTATACAAGATTATAGCGATCGTACAAAAACAACATTTACCGTTGATAAATGAGTTACTTTGTGTCAAATTCAGCGAAAATATGGAAAACAAAAAGAGCAATACGCAAAACACAAAGTAAAAGCGATGATAATTTGACATAAGGTGTTTCAAAAGAAGAAGCATGGCATCTATCGCTATCACCATTAATTGATACGCCTTGGATAAAGACAGAGATATTCGCTAGAACTGAGAGTCTAGTCTCACCTCTTGTGTAATAAGAGTCTGTTAGTGTATAATGAAAAATTATTGCTTTCGTATTCGATATTTGGACATGGCAGCGATATGTTTAAATGATCACAAAACAATGATCGTGCACTTTTGGAAATATTTAATTCATTATGAATTTCTTAAGCGAGCACAATATCACAACAAGAATGTATGTATGTATGTAGATGTTGCGTGCAAATTTTTTTCAGTAGAAAAGTAAATATACAAATTGTTTTCCCATTTAAAATAATTTTTAGTTTCCCATTGTAATAGTATATGTAAGTATGTTCTTTTGGTTGACAACGGCATCCAACAAGCGTTTCCCGGGCAAATGCTAGTGACTCCGAGAGAGTACTCTAGATTTCTCACTTATCCGAAAGTACCCAGACTTTTCCGTTGGGCGAGTTAGTAAAAACTGTGTCAGCTGTGCTTCTATTTTTCGATTATTTACGCGAACTAAGTCCAGAAATGAAAATACAAAATTATGTTTTTAAATAGAGGAAACTGCCCGAAAGCATGTGAACGTCATTGCTTGGTTGAAATAAAACTATAAATTAGATGGTGCTACTTTGCTACCAATGCTTTGGCAATTACAACGAAATTAAAAAAAAAACTTAGCGGCAGTTGCTCAAACAATCGACCACATGGTGATTTTTTACACCATTTAAAATATTTTCATTCAGTTTTTGAAAAAATATATAAAGCCAAATTGCAGGCTTTGTAAAAAATGTATAAAAGTTCACAAACTTTTTTAGTTTTAACTTTTTTTAATTAACCGGATTTTTTAGTTTTCTAAAAACTTTGATGAAAGAGTTTGAAAATTTTATAAAAATATGTTGAATTTCAATAAATTTTGTGCAAAGTTTGAAATTTTAATTTATGTACATACTTTTGTTGTAGAACGAACAGATTTTTTTAAATTCAAAGAAAAAAACCTATCGTGCAACACATTGTAACTGCATGTGGTCAGTTGTTTTAGTTCCCGTACATTACCTTTTGCAATAACATTTCAAACCAACAAATGTTTCACATTTTTTATTTGCATCAAATTTAAAATTCGCTGATGTTATGAAAATTTTCACAAATTCGGCTAAAGGAAACTGCGGGGAATTTCGGCCAAGCCAATCTCTAATACCTGAGAATTAACAAAAAAAAAAGAGCGTTTTCGGACGACCAAACCAAGAGACTTAGTTTTTATTTGCCTTGAGCGACCCGTCTCGGTTGTAAGCTATTTCTATAAAATTATCAAGTATTTCAGAACTTACCTGTATTATAGCTTGATGATTTTGGTAAATTAACTACATCGCGACGGAAAGATGAAAGATTTTGCGTAAATCTAAAAAAAAAAAAAAAACAATACAAGGCGAGTTCAATATTTTATATAATGAGCAGTTAAATCTGGCGTACTTTTCTTTATTTTTGCTTGATACGTTGCGTTCTATACCAACCATAAGATCATCAAACCATTGCGCCATCGTTTGTTGTTTGTCTAATGGTTGTGCACGGATTATATTATCTTTTAAAGATCTGTGTAGTAAAAATTATACAATTGTATTTTGAAACAATTAAATACTGTTGTTTTGTATCTTAGTGAGATCTACCTGAAATAGTCTTCATACAAAAGTATGAGTACTAATAGGGGTCGTGACATCGACCATTGATTTCTGCAATCTTCTGCCATAACGTTATTCAATAAGGTAGACATCATGTTTTGTAGCAATTCTGAATTGATTTCCACTACCTAAATGAAGTATTTAAAATAAGTTTGAAAAGTTTCTTCTCTGATGAAATTACAAATGTGTACCTCAAGAAACTGTGCGTTTTCAGGAGTTATATTACGCAGCTTCTTATTTGGGAATGTCGAAACTGAAATTATTAATTTGGTTATATATTTTTCATAACATTTCCATGAACTTTACATCAATTTCAAGTTAATGGCATATACAAACCTTTTAATTGTAATTGTTTAAATATATACGATACGATACTATCCAATATGGAACAACAGCTGATATAAATCGTCGAGTCTGTATGATCACAAAATCGTTTTATTTAATGCGCGATAATATATGAAATTATTTTTTTATTTTTTACCTAATGCAGAGAGACCTTTCGAAAGACTCTCCAATATATAAACAAAAGCACGCGGTTCCAAACTAGCTAGAAAGGTTATATGATCCTGTGATAAACAGTTTAGCAATCCATAATATGCTGATGACAATTTCGGATATTCCTAGTGATATAAATAATTTTAATAATCATTCAAATTATTTAATATTTTCTTATATGAATTTACTATATTATACCCACCAATAGGTCATTTTGCTGTATTGACATTATTAGCTTTGCAGCAATATTTAGGACATTATCAAGCGTATCGTCACCATATAGCTTAAACACACCAAAGTTGACATAATTCCCTCCTAAAGCATTTTTTAGAATTAAAAAACAAATCGAAATGCCTTTTAGACGCATCGGATACTGTTGATCTCGCGGCACATCTATATGCAATATGCGATTGCCGTAAATGCATATCAGTTTGGACGCTTCACGAAATAGCAAAATTCCCATAGGGCTCGATACATTGCCTTGCAGACGTTGAGTACGGCAATGCACAAGCTCAGCGAACAATTTCAGTACAGGAGTCGTCACCGCAGGGTCATGGGCCCATAACTCAACGGCACGTATGAGTATGGGCAAATAATCGGCGTAGTAACTAAATAAAAAAAGAAACATTAAACAATCTTCTATAAATGAATTCACTTAAGAGAAATTTTAATATTCCTTCATAAAGGGTTTGTATATACAGAGTGAAAAGAAATAACAGAGACAACATTTTTTTACATTTTTTCTCTCATTTTGGGGAAATGTAACGAAATAATTGAGAATTGCACTAGTACTAGGGATTACTAAATTATGCTACAACCGGCTTCATTCAAATTAGCATTAAACGTTTGGTAAAATTTTTGGTCGCACGCCGAAGCTACTCACTACAGAGTGATTGCTTTAGCGACTCCAAACTTTTGTGTGGCTCAGCACCAGACCTGGTCTCCAAAATTGGCTCCATTTAGAACTACAGCCTCCAAAATATTATGACGGTAAATTTCCTTATTGATCTTGACTCCTTGATCCACGAAAATCAGAGGTGTTTTGCCGGTTGCGCAAGCTCCTGCCCAAACCATAATCGCTTTGGTATGTGGCTAAGCCCGGTGATTCTCGGCGAACTCGTTTTAATTATCTGCCGGTTTCTTGACACTTCTTTTGTTCGACATTTCAAAATGTTTATTTACGCAACGAAATAAACAATGACCACTAAATCTCTGATAACTAGACCAGGTTAGAATTTTATGAGCTTTACATTGTACAGTTATCTACAACCTCGTTGAAGCTAGTCCCCGTTATTTCTTATCACCCTATAATTATGAATTTGGCAACTTACAGCCATTCAAAAAGCATTGTGTATGGGATGCGAGCATTTAAAGGCTGGGCTAGTCCTCGTAAGTCTCGCGCCAGACCTATAATAGCCTTCTTCGCTTCCTCGCTGGGAAAACTATTAGCATCCATTAAAACACTGCCAAGTGATTCAAATTGATCTAAAAATATTTAAATTTTAAATTAATTCTGCAAAATAAAAATAATATATGTACATTGGCATTTTTTTTAGCAAATGAGAATATCTAATATTTTAGACGTTCCCATGGCAGTCGGTTCTGCGATAGAGGAACGACCCAGTATTAAATCATGCCAACATGCCTAAAAAATTTATACAGTTAATAGCTAGAACTCCCAAAATATTTCGAATTGCGAAAAATTGTTAAACTCTTATATTTTTTAAATTTCGAAAAAAGTTAATTGCATTAACTTCCGAAATATTACATTTTCCAACTTATACTTTATTTATAGAGTTGTGAACCAAAAAAATAAATTTTACAAAAAAAAGATAGATCTTGGAAAAAATGTTGGTTCACTTCATAAATTTTTAATCATATTTTAATTTTATTTGCAACACTAATTTTAATTTTTACAGGAAAGGGGTTTCTTTCAAACTTTGGTAAGTAAGTTTCGTTCATTTAATTATATATTTTTATTATTTCATGTTTCACGATTATTCTTTAATAGCATTGCTCTTTTATTTCTTCAATAAGATTTTGCTTAAAACTCCAAACTCGACTAGTTCTAACAACCTTCCTATCGAGGAGCCATATTGCGCCTATGGATATATACAGATATACATATACGCTAGTTCGGAAGGATTTTTCTCATGAATAAAGACATGTAGTTGTGTAAATCATTTAAGGGATAGTTAAGATATGTATTTGGATTATTACTTGTAAGGGGTGTTAAGAAGTTGTAGAAACGTTCCTCATCTTCGCCCAAATCGAACATTAGCAAACGTCCAAGTGAAGTATAGAACATTGTGCGACAACGCATCTCCGATAGTGATGAATTGGTGCCCAAAAATGGAAAATGTTCACTCTAGCAAAGGTATCAAGTTAATAAACGATTTTAGGCAAAATTAATTTAAATGCATTAAGTGCTCGCTGTACTACTCACCGTATGATGGGTTAACATGAATTGCACCTCCTCCAGTTTCGCTAGTTTTCTCACAGAATTAAAATGCACAGACAGATCCGAAAGTAACATTAGTGTTTTAGTTATGATTTGTTCCGAATGACCCCAAAATTTGAGATTAGTTATTCTGTAATTCAAACGGTTAGATTTTCATGAAAACATTAATAGCTATAGTTAGTCCATGATAAAACTAAAATCTAGAAATCTGCATACATTTTACTAGTGGCTTCGCTTACACGGCATTTCGGTTAACATTAGGGATTCGTAAGTAAGAAAAAATAAAAATCATCCACAAAAACTCTACCCATACTTCATAATTGCCGATTACGATTGATTGTTGGAACTTTTTTTGTCATTGCCAACCAAATTTATACGTTGTAACCATTTCCAGTAACCGTAATTTTGGCGCAAATAGGAACGATGTCAACGGTCTGTTGAATAAAAATGCCAAATATTGCCTACCTTACGGAGCACTGTTGCCACTTTTACGTAAAATTAACGCAAAATCGACTGAAAATCACATTGAATTTGTATTATTAGTAAAACTTCATACTATTTTTTTTTGTTTCACGTCGATGCTAAATATGTGTGAAACGTGCACTTCTAACTCGAAAAATGAAATAAACATATGCACATATATCCTGTCGTTTTCCGTATTATTTATTATTGCCTCTTAGTGTTGAAAAGCTGAACCTCAATCTGATATACAGATTGCTACAGGTATTTGCCGATCATCGTAATGAGCTTATTTAGATTTTTATATAAATCATATCAGTCATTCAGAGTTGAGAAAGTCTCAAAAATTTTATTCCAGGATATTGACGATGTATGCACCAGCATAAGAAATAACTTGCCTTTATACATATAATACTGATTTCTTTCGCCTTTTCTTAGCCTTTTATACAAAATAAATAAATATGTATGTGTATAAACCTGATTTAACTTACATACGTTATCAATAAGTTTGTATTTTATTTTCAAAAAGTTGCTAGCTCCTTCAAATTTTCGGGAGACTAGGTTTTCCTAAACATCTAACAGTTCAAAGAAGTATTGTTTAGTCTTATACATTTAGTTGAAATTAAATTCTTGAAACATTTGGCAACCCTCTCCAAATATATTCTTTTAATAAAGCTTTTTTAAATTTACCTTACCAATTAAATTGAATCAACGTTCTTTAAAAGGTGGCAACCCTCTTCAAACATCGCCCTTATTTCAGTAAGCTTTGAAATTTGGGTGACAAGCCTGGCGAAATGTATTTTCAAAATAAAGCCTTATTAAACCTTTGTCATTTGATACCCATATTTCAATATTTGTTTTAAGGTATTATAATTTTAATTAATTTTTTAAATTGGTGGCAACCCTCTCCAGACATAATTTTGAATTTAAGCTCACTCTATTAAGCTCTAAAACTACGTTCAAAACATTTAGAAAATTAATACCCCTAATATGTAAGATACTAGTTTATAGTCGCTTGTCTACTACCATGGCCATCAATATCGTACTTTGTATTATGTATAGAGAAATGCGCCGAGTTTACTGTTTAATAAATTAAACTAAATAAGTAAATTTGAAAACGATTGGCAACTTTAAAAAATTTCAAAATTATATTACAAATTTTGTTCAAATGTGCAGCTAGACTCAGTAGCCGACGGTCAGTAGTGGGTTGTCATGCGTAATACAAATTTTAGTATACGATTGCCTAGCGCCTACCAGTTTCCATACATAATAGGGTCATGAGTTTTATTAAATCTATTTTGTTTTATACCCATATTGCAATATTTTATTTAACTCATTGTGTTAATTGAATTTAATCTTTATAGCTGGTGGCAACTCCCTTTAAAAAATTCTTAACCCATATAAGGGACTGTAATGTGTCAAGTCCTACCCAAATCTGTTCAGTCGTCATATAGCAATATGTGATTTAACTCATTCATTTAATTGACTATAACTCAAACACGACGATTCTGATCGAATTAGTATGGTATCGCAAGAATGCGAGCAAATAATATAAAAAAGAAACAAAGAAATGCACAAAAAAGGTAAAATTTGCATACAATATGTATGTGGAGAAGTTCGCCTGCTAGGGCAGGCACCTTGACGTGGTGCAGGGGCATAGTCAAAGCACAAATCAGATACTATCATCGAGTTGAGGCACCGCCGTATTGGCGATGCCCCAACTGGATAGAAGATACCGCTTGAGCACGACGACCAAGAACTGCCACCTTCTAAACCAGAGTGTTAAGCGACACCGTACGCATTCGACGGCTTGGAGCCAGGAGGACAACCGGACGTATTCGAATGGCACCTCTTCGACACCGAGCTGAATCGAAGAGTAACGGTGGCCTTACCGCGACATCTTATCATCGAGATGAGGAAGCGATAATGGACGAGATCTTCAAAGGATGAACCCAGCCGCTAGCTTTCAGGGGAGAGTTCATTCGTCCATGTGTAAAGATGAGAGGTAATACCTAAACTTGGGGCCTCTAAAGACCCGAAGCTGTGCACAAGGAGGGGAGAAGATATACTACCTCCAACACATATAATAACGGTGCTCCTTCTAACATGTCCATCGACCTCGCCATTGGCCTGTTAAACGCCGAAAACGAAGAATTACATATCTCGTCCTGGCATATTGTGAGTAGTACAATAGAAGACAGGGGCATACGACTAACCGTTGGCGTAGACGAGGAGTCCTACAACAGAATGAGGAGGGATGATTTTTGGCTGAACTACAGGTTCAGCTTTATTACGATTAGGGCGTCGCGACCAAAGATCGCGGGCGGAGTCGAGGTAGCGTCATAGCAGTTGCATGGTGAGGAGGGTTCTACCCCAAAACCACCATCCCCATCGACCATCCCTCCTCCCTGTAACGGTGCCCATGAAGGTACGGAGGTTCCCTCCACACGGGAGCTAATCGAGAGTGTCAAAATTAGCAAACTCGAGCTCGACAGGAGGAGCGAGAGCGAGTTACGGCTCTCCGAGGAGAGGAGTCACAACAACTATGACCACGCCCGTGGCAGCAGCCCAGGTCAACCTGCCCCACGCTACAGAAGCTTCGGCTGTTATAGCGATGAGGCGAGCATGGGAAGATCTGGGTATAGTCCTGGTTCAGGAGCCGTTGGCCTACAGAGGCCAGGTAAGGGACATAAAGGAGTCTAATAATAAGGTAATATAGGATCTATCATCTGAGAGGCTCAGAGCTTATGTAGTGCTTAAGAAAAATATTGGATATCTTTGGAGGTGGACAAAGTATCCATCAAAGTAGTATTAGCTGTTGTTGTTGTTGTTGTTGTTGTAACAGCATAAAACATTCCCCATAAAATTTTGGGGGATGCTGCTGAAGTGACAGTCCTTGGCCGGATATAGATGCGGGAACTAACCGACTGTCGTGGGAACTATTAGCGGTCGCCTATTTTGCTGGGGACAACACCATACCCCCAAAAAAGGTCCAGGTACTTATAAGGTACTGCGAAAAAGCAAAGCTTCCAATTAGGAACACAATGAGGAATGGGGTATCAATACCAGCCAACGCGGTTATTATTGGAATACATAGTAAGTAGTGATCTATCGGATCTGATCGGACGTAAACCAGCATTCATCACCAGAGCCAGAGAAGAAGTACTTGGCATAATACTTAGCAACAAACTGTCGGACCATATAATCGGCCAGTTTAAACTGGGCGCTAAGACCAGTACGTTTTATGCTGTTACAACAACAACAACAACGACCAGTAAACCCAATAGAAACTCTGGAAAGCGAACTGGTAGAAGTACAACTTTACAGAGTTTAAATCTACCTAGTGTAGGGCACATACAAAGGAAGACAGACGGTATGGAATTAGAAAACAGGGTATGAAGATTCAATGGCGTTGTCATACTTCATACTCCATGGTGGTCTCAGCGCCTCGCATCCCTACACAAGTCGATGCGGAGGCTTTTGAACAGTGTGTGTAGCAAGCCTAACAGCAAACAGTAAGGAAATCAGAAAGTAAAAAGGGACAGTTTTAGAAAGTTCTGTGGAGACATCACTTCCAACCTCGCAGTGGCAAGGATTCACAGAGCCCTAGCTAAAGAATAAGAAGAAACTAAACTAGCTATTAACCGACTCCGCTACACATAACCATAGAACAGCCAGCTAATATAACCCTAATGCACCCGGCTCCCACTTGCTCAGCTCCACAGAGATGAGATCATTAAGGTAACTAAACTTGAGAGAAGATTTAAAACTTTAATAGGGAATAAAGCTTCATGGAGTACGCCCTCCAAAAACATCTCCGAGCTAGCAACCTGCACTGGTACACAGACAAATCAAAGACCCCGGAGGGTATGAGGACGGTAACGAGGAGGCCGATTGAGACCTTTCTGGCGATGAGTCGAATATAAGGAAGTGCTTAGGAAAGATGAAAATACTTCTAAGGACAGACACTGGCACCAAATGACAGGGTTACGCTAGGCGAAATGTCTACTGGGAGACTGCAAAGCGACCTGCACAGGCTCGGATATGGCCGAACGAGTTATTTCGCTTCTGTGACTCGGCCCCGAGACTCTGATACACACCGATGCTACCACCAACAATCATCTTAGACTTCTTAAGAGCGTTGGGTTTAGACGAGGTATTACAAAGAACGGAGGTCACAATGGATCACAAGGTCGAAGTGCAAACCCCAATACCAATATCCAACTGTCTATGTGGAGAAGTCTAAAACAGTCGCATGAAAAACGCATGTAAAAAGAATAACAAACGTCCATGAGATCAATAAGCATAACATAAACGTTGTTACTCTTATTCAGTTGTATAGTGCAATAGTGTGAAAATCTGCTCAGACGCCAGAGTTAATATATTTATATTGTATCCTGATGAAAATTTTTTTAAATTTGTTTCTATAGATTTTGGTGATTTTTTTCATTTAATTTTTCCTGTATCCCCGAAGGTCGCCAATATTGTCCTCCATACATATTCAAGTGGTTCTTCAACTTCTAGTGATCGAGTTCTCCTTTTCTAATGCTGCTGTTAATTTTTTCTTGTTTACTCATTTTAAAGTCGTTTGCGTGTTTGACAGCTGAACCGGCAAGTTTTATTGGATATTTACTGGATGAATTTCTACTAGCAAGAATTTCCCAGTAAGATAAACAGCTGATTGAAAGTATTCAGTTGATCACAAGTAGAAAACAATTATTAAAATTGCAAACTATTTTTATTAAAAAGGGTGAAAAATAGAAAAAAGTGACTAAATAAATAAACGTACACGAAGTTTACGAAGTTTATTGTGAACATATATCAGTAAGACGTATTTCTTTATTTAAAGTATGTATTTTTTCAATTTCGCGCCAAACAAAAATCAGCTGTGACGAAAACTTCCAGCTTCTTGCTGGTTTTGCTTTTCTGTGCTTTCTTGCATGTTTCTCTCATTGAGAGGAAATTTTGGTTACGCTCAAAAATTTCGATACTGGCAAGTTACTGGACAGTTTTTTTACTGGAGAATACGAAAACATAACTATAGATAACTAAATACGAAACTTTCTCAATTGCTCACAAAATATGGGGGCTGAACTCGTATTTAATCATGGCAACATTGCCACTTCAGTCCCCCTATCAGCTGATAGATAGGAACAAGGCGAATTTATAGAAGGTGATGGCATAAGAGCAGCTGATTTGATTTTTTTTTAATCACATACATGTATTTTGTTTTTGCTTTTGCGTATGAGCTTTCAAAAGCCGTAAAAGCAAAAACAAAATGTATTTAAATTTTGACAACTCTTACGCAGAAACAAAAGCAAAATACAAAGGAATTTTGTAGTTGTATTTATAACACCACCTTATATGGATTCGCCTTGGATAGGAATGAATAGGTTTTTGTTTTTAAATTCGGAATGTATGAAATGAAACTCTCAGTTTTCAAGAACTTATAATGCCAATATAAAAGTTAATGTATTTATATATATATTTAGAAGCATTTCAAAATCAATATATGTATACAAAGTTCTTAAACAAATTTGAATCGGCTTTATTATTGAACATTTTTTTTAATATACACAATAGTTGTATGTGAAATTAAGGACCAAATTCTTTACTAACGTTCAAAAATCAAATGCACGTCCTTTTTAATATTTCAATATTCAAACATCACGATGTTTTAGCAAAACAACATTCATTCCCTTTTCTATCCTACTAGAAAACGATCTGCTTTTGCCGATTATTTCGTGTATTTGCATCTGGCAGCTCTCCTTTTTGTCCATCAGCTGATAATAGGGAGACTGAAGTGACAATGTTGCCATCATCAAACCCGGGTTCAGTTCCCCTATTTTGCGAGCAATTGAAAGAGTTTCGTATCGTTATATATGTAGCTTAGTGAGAGCGCTGTCGAAATGAGCATTTTTTATAACATTTTCTAATAGTGCCACTATGGAAAAATCAATTTGGGAATTTTTTAAAAGCATTTTAATTTTAATTATTGAAAATGCAATAAAAAATAAAACTGCGTAGAAGCAATGAATAGTTTTTTGTAAAAAAAAAAAAAATCGGAAAATATGAAATCAACATGATAACATAAAAATATCAGAGAAATATCAGTTTTCAAAAACTTATAATGCCAATATAAAAGAATATGTATTTATTTATATATAATACATCATATATTATTATATATACATAGTATAAACATTTAGAAGCATTTAAAAATAAATATGTATGTACATATGTATATACCCGGCTTCTTTAAAAAAAAATTGTAATCCGCGTTGATAGTGGATTTTGTTTTTATTATAACAATAATTGTATCTGGAATTAAGCACTATATTCTTTACTAACGTTCAATAATCCTTTTGATATTTCAATACAAATACCTCCCTTTCTCTATCCAACTAGAAAACGCACTGTTTTAGCCAATTATTTCGTGTATTTGCCTCTGGCCGCCCGCCTTTTCCCCGGTCACCTGATAATAGGGGGACTGATCATCATCAACACAAGTTCAGTCCCCCTATTTTGTGAGCAATTGAGAGAGTTTCGTATCTAGTTATCTACATACGATGCAGTCACATCGTACAAACACATCTCGTTCGCGTTTGGGGATCGTGTTTGATCGGCACCGATGTACAGAATTTTCGCTTCGCTATGCGATGTACATGGCGACCAAATAGTACAATGCTAGCGAGTCTGGGTACTTTTTTGTAAGTTTATACATAAAAATTTCAGGAACGAATAGACTAATTTGTAATATGACAATTTTGCCAGATTATATTCATCAAACTTTTTTATTTGATATACAAAATTTTGAAAAAACAAAAAAAGAAGCAAATAGCAATTCTTTAAACTACTTTTATAAACATTTAATAAACATATTACTAGTTGTTTCAATATAATTTTCTTATTTTATGATTATATTTCCTTTTTCATATTTTCTTTTTTAACTTTCCTTTACTCTTTAGCAACATTTTTAGTTTTTAATGTTTTATAAACAAATAAAAAAAATGTTGTTTGAAAAGTTTGAGCAAAACTTGCGATCTAATTGAAAGTAACTGAACTAATTTAATTAAATATTTCAATTAGTTCAATTAATTTCAATTAGTTTCAGCTAATTGCAAAAAATTGCAATTATTCTAATCGTAATTGATTAGTAATTGAAAATAATCTAATTGAAGTTATCTAATCAATTATCTAATTGTGAATATGGATCTAATCGAATTGCTAATGATTGCAATTACTAATCATTATTTAACAGCTATGGTTGAAACAAAAAGGCCGAAACGTTACAAACATTCTGCATATAATCAATTTTAAATAATAAGTACAGAAGTATAGTAATCATCCACAAACAAAATAATAATACGTATTGCAGAAAACAAAGATGAATACTTATTTCTACAAAAGAACAAGGTATTTATACCCTACACCCTCCTACATTTTTTACTTTCTATGTTAATCTTTCGCAAGCAAAGATCGATAGAATGCAATATTCAGTCCACCGTTTATAAAAGCATATGAAATATCAAAATAATGAAAAGTCTACTCACATTTTGCGATTAATAAAACTCAATAGCATTTGTTCGTCATTTAAACCAAACACCTCGCTCAATCTTTTGTAAACGTTTGCTTTTTGTGTTTGCTCACTAATGTGCATTTTACGCACTTGTTCCAAAAAACTTAGAATGGCCAATTCGAGTTTCTCGCAGCCTGCTTGTGGTAACCGTGCATCTGTTAAGCTCATTAATTGTAGTACCTGCATTGCGTTTAAAAAAATATATATCTCTTGTGATTATTTAATTTACACCCTACAAACCCTAATCACTAATTCTGCATCCATCGTGTCATGATCATCGTTCGAATTAACTGTTAGACGTCCAACGATTGCTGATCCTATGATATACACAAGCCAGGTGAGCTGGAATTCATGAACGGTGATGTCCATGGGATTGGCATTGGGTGTCTGCAGTAAGTTTTCATACTCTCGTGCCTTTTGATCAAAATGCTGAACAAGTAATGTACAGGTTTTGTCATATTCACAACGTTCGATCACAGACAATTGTTCCAATTGTTGTTGCACCATACACAAATCATCCAAAGGATCTTCCATATTGTCCCGCACAATAACTGGAACGGCATCTAAGCGTGATTCAATATAAGCCTTGGTCACCTCAGGTGTATATGTTCCTAACAAATGTGGTTCGGGAGATTTAACATACGGCACAGATGCAACCATTCGTTGCCACAAAGTGAGCAGATAGTGAACACTATTTGGAGCAAACTGCCACATCTAAAAGATTTAAGTTTTTCGGTTAAAACTTTGCAATAAAAATAGGTGTTTGAACAAAAACGACCTGTAATGATTGCACAGTAAATTTTGCAATTAACTGGATTGCTTCCGGATAACATGGAACTGCTATCAGTTCACCCAGCTGGTAATTAGATTTAAGGCGAGCCAAAAGTCGGCAAAACTCATGATAGTTGTCGGGGTCACTAAGTCCCTATAATTATTTATAATTTAGTTATAAATAAAATAATACAATAAAAAAAAAATTTACATGCAAGTTCACGAGTATATTTTTTACTCCTTCAACCAAATGTGTAAGAAATTTTGTTCGTTCGGAATTATTAAATAGTGAACGACGCACCGAAGTCATCTAGAAAAGATAAAAATCAGTATGAAATACAAAAAAACACATTACGTTTATATTAATCATTATTTTAACTCACTTGTACGAGACAAGATAGCGAATAGCTGGCCAAACCATTAGGGAGTAACTGGTATAGATCAAAAAATAATTTTAAAGTATTAGAATCCAAAAAAGCCGGTCGCCATGTTGTGGGTATCTGTACGCTGTTCATATCATCTGACGACTCGTCCGTTGAACTGCCAATAAAGTCAAAGCTCAAGCAATTTTTCGTCAGTCGTAGTACATGTGAAATTAATCTATTGGAAAAAAATTTAAATCATTCATTACTTTCGTATTTTCAAGATAAATTATTTTTAATGAAATACGAACGCTTGTTGAGACTCATCCATGAAATTTAAACTTTTGCTATTGTCACGAGCTGTAACTAGCAATGAACAGGATAATAAAAAAATGTCATAAAGTTGTTGATCACGGAATGAAGTAGCAATTTTCCGATTCTTTGAAAATGACAAATTCACATCGACTTCTATTATGGAATTCATTTCCAAAACGAGCTGAGATAAAATCTGCACACCAATAGTGCAATGTTCCACCGAACCCTACAAAAATAAATTGAAATCCCAATAAGATAATACAGAATCAGAGCTACAAAAAATAAAAGTTTACCTGTAAGAACTTTTTTACATCCTCAAAAAGATTTTGAAAAATCAATTCACTCTTATACATATCGAACCAGCCATATTTTGTAATCTTTGCAAGTAGAGTGACAAGTGCTTGCACCACGAAGTGCTGCAAATTTGGTCGATTTGCCAAATAGTTCAAGACGTAACTTCTGCAAAGAAAAAAATGTTCACCTGTATACATGTTAGATAAATATTATTTAACCTTATATCAATACGCTGCTCCAAATTGAGTCCTTGTATTAATTTTGTAAGTGTTGTCGCTGCTAGCAACTGTGCATAGCTGGAATCTGCACGCTCCAAAAGCATTTGACATTTGGGTAGAGCATCCTGGCTGCTGACAAAAGCTACTAGTGCCTTTTCAGCATCAGAACGTATGACGGAATCCGTTGCCTCATAGAGCTGCTTACAAAGTATTTCTAACTGATGTATTTCCTGTTAAAAAATATAAATTTTTTCAAACTTTGAACATAACCTTAAGGCAAAAATTTTTTGTGATAAATAAATACAGAAATTTTTTGTGAATATCATCATACTTACCATTATTCCTTAAGACTGAGAATAGTCTTGGACCAAGGCTAATGTTATAGAATGAAATATATTTTTCTCTTCTGAGGATGTCTAAATTTATTTTCAACGTTCAATTCACTCACGGTTTGGCTACTTTGTACCACTGCAAATCTCTACACACTTTCGAGTTATTGAACCTTTCGAAGCGAAGCTATTTTTATTGGTAAATATTTCTGTCAACTTTATTCTCCGTTGTTTATAATTAAGTTTACAAATTATGAAGTAATTTTAACAAATTGTGATTGCAAATTCACAATTTTATATTTCTCTTGATTTCTCTGTATATTTCTTGTATTTCAATAGCGTCCGTTGACAGTTCGAAAGGTGCTGCCACTAAAACGTAAATGGGTCCCTTTTGTACTAAACATAAAACTGGAATTTTGTACTAAACAGATGACCTCTGATTGGTTGGTTCTTTAGCTTGAAATGTATATAAGAATCAAAACATTTTTTTTTTCTATTTTAATCTCCAAGGATAGATATAAACTGATTTCGGAAAAGTCCATATTGTATTGTTATGACTTAAAATCTACAAAAAAAATCTAGGGAAACTGCTTTTCACACATTACCCCTCGCCTTTAATAAAATCCGGAAATAGTATTTTAAATCAATGAATAATCAAGCAAAAAAAATGCTGAAATTAATTTTAAAACTTAAACAGTTTTTTATAGTTTTTATTGCGCACAAGGTTTAATTTTTAAAGGAGTATGGCATCACTGAAACAAAACCAATAAACAAAAATAACCAATGTACAGCTTGCAAAAACATAAAAACAACAATGAAGCCGGTTTCCGATATCTATTTTGTTCGTAATTTCTTACTTTTTTAACAAAGTTTTCTACGCCGCGGACATGGATATAATAAAAAATGAGTAAATGAAACCGATGTAAACTAAAATCATAGATAATCTAAAATGCGCTGAATAAAACATGTCGTACTACTATTATAACTATGACGGACCAATGGATGGCGAAACAGATTATGATACCATTTTTGAAGAGACCCAGCCAACATATGCTTGGGGAACCATATACGAAGCATGCATTGTGCCATCGAGTTTACAGATATTCTGGTATATGTGTAGTTTAATTGGTTGGAGTTTCATGGGGCGTGTAGGATTGGCAATATTTGCTCGTTTTCAAACGAAGAACCACTGGATACTACACACAATTTCTACTTTAGCGGGATGCAGCATGCTAGCTACAACTGTCGGCACTAAGTCACTTATTGTTGCATTTATTGCTGGCATATCTTTCATGATGTTAAATTTGCTAAATCGGTTTGCAGGTTGTAGAAAGAACATCGGAGTTATTATGGTGATATTTACACTTTCAGCGCACCTTTGCGCAGAGATTATATGGAAACAACAAGTCGCTTGGCAAATCATTAAAGGATCTGTCATGGTTACAAACATGAAAATTATATCAGTAGCCTTCGAAATAGGAGCATCAGCAGTAAATATTCCAGAAGATATAAAACCAAATGCATGTTCTTATTTAGGTTATATTTTTATGCCGTCTACATTAATAATTGGTCCTTGGGTACCCTTTAGTTCTTATTTAGAAAGCATATGTTCAAGTGCATCACGGCGCTTAACTATGCGTTGGATAGTATGGTGTTTATTAAGCAGTTTGATTTCCTTAAGCTTTCTCAACTTATCTAATTGCATTGTACCATCGATATTTTCAAACCGATCTCCGATTTGGATTCGAATTTTTCGTGATGCATTAGCTGTACGTTGTAGCCATTACTTCGTGAGTTTCCTATCACAGGCTTCTATTTCGGCAGGTGGCGTTTCGTTTAACAAAGACCAAAAACCTAATCCATTGCTAGGGCACATGATCACACAGCCTTTACATATTGAATTCCCACGTTCATTAAACGCGGTGGTGCGTACCTGGAACATACCTATGCATGCTTTTTTGAAAGAGTATATATTTCGTGGAATCTACAAAAGGTTTGGCAGCCAATTACTAGCAGTTTTTGTTACCTATTTAGTTTCATCTCTTTTACATGGCGATAATTTGAAGATATATTTAGTATTACTTTCTTTGGCGAGTTTTGGTTATGTGGAACTAAAACTTCGGGCAAAAATAGCAAATGCGTTTAATGCATGCGTTGGCGCCAATGTCTGCCGTAAACCATGTCGCTTTAAATATTGTTCTAGCCATGGCTGGAATAGTGATTGCTCGATGATAGTAAAACTAACAAATTTTTTATTTTCAATACTTAGTATTTTTCATTTGGCCTACTTGGGCGTGATAATGAATGAGACCACAGCAGAGGAAGAGGATACACCTGAAGTTACAGGCTATAATGATTATCTGAAAACATGGTACACAGTTAACTTTATGAATCATTGGGTCGTATTATTTACATACTTGGTTTATTTAATTATATGACAGAAAGATACAGGAAGCAAATTTAATATATGTAAGCAGATAGGAAGTAGTTATAATATTACTTAAGTTTTTTATGTAATTTCATAAATGTATTTTAAAGATGAACTATGATGTACATATAAAGATAATCTTGCAATAATTTTGTAAATGCATTTATTCATGTAAGCAAATATCTTTAAGTATTTACATATATAAGTAAATGGATTTATATTAGATTTTGTATGATGTACCTACCCTTAGTTGTTTTAAATATTCAATCCGATATTTTCTTATATAAAGTAAAAACAAACTGCATTGTACGTTACTATGATACACTGTGAAGAAAACTTAAAAAAAAATTAATAAGGACATACTTTAAAAACGCCAGAGAACAACGGAAGTCGTATTCGGAATCTAATCGTTTTAAATGTTAGTTCCCACGATTGGTTAGACTCCATTAATGCAACCACATGCGTTTAATATATACGACCAAGGACTGTCATTCCAATGGAATCTGCAACGAACAAAACAATTGCCTAGACAAAAAGTCCAGAGATTAAAATTTGAATTTGAAAATTTTATAAATATTATGATTGGAGATAGGGATAATGCGAAAGCAAACAACTTTCACACATTTATCGTGAACCAGCTGTTGAATGCTGGCCTAGAAATCCGTTTTCTTGGTTCAAACCTTGTCAAAGTCTACAAAGAAAGAAGTCGGGTAAAATGTAATCTCCGAAATAGCAGCTACCACTTTGAAAAATTATTTATTTTTCATAATATTCATTAATAAGAAACTGCGATACCGGAACCCCAGTTTTATGTCCGGCCAAGAACAGTCAAAAAACTTGAAACGGCTTGATAGTACAGACGCATGAACCATAACCTGGCCTTTGAGATCCATTGTACCCTCTGCTCTTTTGGAAATCTAATATGATAGTTCGTGGCAACGACCGTACTTGTTCCTTCGCTGGGCTATGTGTACCCAGGTACCTTTGGTACATATGTATGTAGATAGCGTCACACATAAAAAACAATTGCATCGGGGTATCCGCAAAAGCAACAGGACTCATTCGAATATATTCCGAGCCTGTGCAAATGACTTCGTAGCCTGCAGGGTTCTGTGAAAGTGCCTCCCAGTAGACACTTCGCCTAACGTAACCCTGGCTCAAGTTGCCAGTGTTCTTCCCTTAAGTTGCTCTCTTCTATCCTAAGTTCTTATTTAATAGTGTGTTGTATTATCGCTAGGAAAGGCTGGGGTCCTATAAGGGTTTTTGAAACTGCCTCTCTTGCAAATCTATCAGCTACCTCATTACCTTCGATGCCACGATGACCTGGAATCCAGAAGAGCTGAATATGATTTGGCATTGCTAGTGTGTTCAAGCACTAGTGAGGATGCTTTGATTGACCTCTGCACGTAACAGAATGGCGTACACCTCCGCTTGGGAGATGCCTGGCGTCCTTCCCATCGGTATCGACATGTTGGTTCTAGGGCCAAATACCCCAGCTTCTATGACTTCCAATGTTTTAGAAAAAGTCAAATCATACTGTTTGTGATTCCGCACGTACGTATGCATCAAAGAAAACTTTTTATGTTAGTTGTGTATTACAAGAATAATAAAGAATTGTTGATTCATTTTTATAAATGCAAAAAAGGGAAGAAGAGAAGTAGTCATTTGATACCCGTTGTCCCAACAAAACTAACCTCCAAACTGATCACCAGTTTGAGTTAATTTTCCCACTAATATAACAGATAGTTATAGGTCAGGTTTCTATCTGCGTATAAGTACACTCCATAAGTTTTTATTTTTTTTTATTTTATAAAAGCTTATATACAATTAAAATTAATATATAAACTATAACTAAAGCAGCACTAGCAACAGAGGCTTTCGGCTGCCACTCCATAAGTTATTTTCGATATGGTAAGACAGTGTTCAAACGAGGAAACTTTTGTCGCGGCAACTCGTTACTTGTAGGTGAGAGAGGGACGGGGAAAGGGGAAGGGCACCGAGTTGATCGTGCTCGGGCGACACGCTTTGTGTTCTTATTCGTCTCAGTCGGCAGCTAAGAAATTTGACATTCCTTTTCATTTATAAATTCTTTCAGTGGGTGCAGTTTTGTTGAGTTTTAAGTGAATACATGCGGGAAGTTGGGAAATGAAATTTTGTTCTTATTTTTTTGCGATTAAATATACACATGTGTATGCATATACTATACATATTAACGTAAATTATGTTAAAACTTCATTTTTCAATCACCTTTTACTTATAATCACAAAATTTATCAGAATGGTAAATGCCGCTTAAGCGAAGCGTACAGAAATTTGCGAAAATGATATAAAATGAAATGCCAGAAAATCGCCTGTACAGAGTTGCTCTGTGTGAACGTGACGAGCAACACCAAAAGGGAAATCGCCGATAATAAGCAACAAAAGTTTCCCCGTTTGAACACTGTCTAAGGGATTTTTTGTACGGTTGATGGGGTTTTTTGCTGAGTTGATATCGGGCGAAAAGTATCGATTTTATACTTACATATATTTACTCGTTTTGCTACATCCCTATGTTTTCCTGGGGCCAGTTTTATCACAACATTCTTTTCTTGGTGTTAAAATTATGATAAATCTTTGATTACGATGCATTACGTTTGCATCTTTTCCAATCGTTTCATCATTTTAATTACAATTAATCTGATTTCCCATATGAGCGTATCCAGTGCCATACAGGCTCGGAGTGAAAAGGAAATGCAACCAACGGCTATTCAATCAGTGGTGCCTCTTACACCATCGTCGTCCTCATCTGGTTCAATAACTCCCGGTTCGGACTTCAATCCTTTTGGACCTATGGTTATGTGTTCCTTTTTGCCGCGTGATTTTTTGGAGTGCAAAGAACCAATTGATCATGATAACAACCACACCGCTAAGACAGTGAAAGGTTATGGCTGTTTGCGCTTTGGTGGATCAACCTATGACGAGGTCGAGCATACAGAAGTTCAATGTACGGTATTTCCAGATATTGATTGTTATGGCCCGCGCACATTTTTACGAGATGGTGTACCATGTGTGCGATATACGGACCATTACTTCGTGACCACTCTTATTTATAGTATTCTTCTGGGGTTCTTGGGTATGGATAGATTTTGCTTAGGCCAAACAGGCACTGCCGTTGGAAAGCTATTAACAATTGGGGGTGTAGGAGTATGGTGGATTATAGACATAATTCTGCTTATTACAAACAACTTACTCCCAGAGGATGGAAGCAACTGGAATCCTTACGTATGAAACATTTTGCCAAAACTTACACATTAGTTACAAAAAAAAATTTTACATTAATTAAATCAAATAAAAATTATTTTATCTCAAACTATATTTCATTTCAAATTTAAGAGGGAATTTACATGCGTGATACATATTTATACTATTTCGCTAACAGTCGAGTTAATTTTGCGACTTTAGTCTACCTTCGGAATACCAGAAGATATAGAGCTTTCAATGCCGCAGTGATCTTCGCCTCGCAAAATTTTGAAGTACCCGTTATTACCCCAATCGGTATTCCAAGAGTTTGCTATTAGCCAATATGGTGTGCCTTTTTCCACGCCCCAACCTAAGATTCGAATAGCGTGGCCGCCCAATGCTTTGCCCACTACATGTTGGTAAACACCTTCTTTGTACAATATTAAATCTTCGTAAACAGTGAAAGCTCCTTCAACAGGTCCATTGTTATAAATCTCTTCCTGAATATCTTTCTGATTGCGACCGATAGAGTATGCTTTAGCTCCGTAATGCTTATCTTTAGCGTAATCTCCTTTATATGTAGACTCACATTTATGTTGACAACGAGGTGTCTTTCCATGCTCGCCATCGCAAGCTGGACGAGTTCCATTCACATGATGCTCGCATGGCGCAATCTCATATGGGCGACATCCCTGAAATAAGAAATTAGTATATGCTTATTTTGCATTTCTTAACTTCTACCTGTTTAGATCCAAAACCTCCACCGCTAACAATACCCTTACGAGTCCAGTAACTCCAAGCAGCTCCAGGGAAACCTCCATTACAACCGAAACCACAAGTGTGACAACAAGATACTAAATCGTCAGCAGAGAAGTGGAAATTTTGTTCGCCTTTGGAGTGAATGCAAACCTGCCAACGCACAAATATAGAAAATATTTTATAATCAAATTTTCGTCTCTTGATACCTTCAAACACACAACAATTTGTATTTTGAACGTATGATTTTCTTAAAATTGTTGTTTTTGCTATTCGAATACTAGCAAATGACTAATATGATAAGGCTTAAAAACAAAGCAAAATAAACCTACACATACATACACACATATATTACTAATGTAAGATGGTGAACGACAGATAAGCAATAAATTTACAAACAAAGAGAACATTCATTTTTGCCCAACTGTACTTATTGCTGCAAGTTGCAAGCTTATTAGTAATCTTCTATATCTTACCCTGTCGGACATTGCTTCGACAGCACCAAATGCCCAGCATGATCCGCAAGATCCTTGGTCTCGTATTTCCGAAATAGTTGGACAATTTGGCCACTGCTTTCGCGAATCAAATTCCTCAGGCAGCTCAATTCCACTTCCAACTGAGTCTTTTAATAATTGGGGGAGGGCAAATTTGTGAGAATCTGGGTGCACTCCCATTAAACGGCGTACGTAGTTTTCACCGACAGACTCATGGAAATTTCTCCCCGGCTAATTATAAAGAATATAAGTAAATACTTTTGATCTCGATAACCCTAAATATATACATACATATGTACATATGTATCGCAAACTTACCGTCCATGTTTTTGCTTTATTGCGCACCAATTCAATAAACTCTTCTGAAAGGAAATGTGGCTCAGGAAGAGCATCTTCTGCAGATATAGTGACTAGTATAGTCGTAAATGTGAAAGCCAGAAATAATATCTTCATTTTTGTTCGAACCTGCAAATTAATTTCCACATATTTATTTAAAGCACATACACATAGTTAGAGCATAGTATGACAAAATTTACCGATATTCAACAAAAAATGTTCAAGCGCCAGCAGCAACTACGTAAATCGCAAAACGAATTAACTTTTATAAGTTTGCAATCTTTTAGCAAGAATAGAAATAAAATCCAACGATACAGAGATGCCTTTTTCTACACCAAGCAAAAGCAATTATTTTTGTTCCCCTTTGTATTTCTAAAATACCTAATCCGGTTACGTACCGTAAGAACATAGAACATAATAAACCGGGAATTGCAATTCGTCTTGTTTCCTATGGCAAATATTTTTTTTTTATATTTTTATTTTACTACACCAAAAAAAAAAAAATTGGATAGGATGTTCTGGATGTTGAAAAAGTCCAGTTTCAGCTATAACGGTGAGAGCGATGCAACTTCCTTGTTTTCTGCGTTCTTTGGAACTATATGCAGATTGAAAAATTGCTGGGGGTGGTGATTTTGCACACTCGAGCTTTGTTATTGACAGTTTTTAGTGTAAGTTGAACTATGGCAAATAACTTAGTGTAATCCTGCAAGAGTGTGGTTTTAAACTTAGACTAACTGTTAAACTCGCAATGAAAATCTGGCTTTTAGAGGAATGTAGCGAGGAATATATCTTGTCTATCAGCGAAAGAAAATATTTTTTATATAATTGCTGCATTTTATTAATTGCTTTAAACAATTTTTTTTACAATAGAACTTTTCAATCAATTGGCATAGGCCCTAAGCAAAGAACGTAGATTACCAAGAAGTACCATCACCCCCACCGTTCCTCTAATAGAAAATGTGGTCCAATTTCACCTGAACGTAAATAATTTCGCTATACGGATTCCCACAGCAGATGAAATGTCATTTACTTTTTTATGTAATTTACGTTCTCTGTAATCTATGTTCAGGGGTGCTTGCTACGCATTTATTGCAACCGTGTATCTTATTTTTCATATTTGTCAGGTACCATATGGTTACAAGGTATAAATATATTAAAAATTTGTTTTATTTCATTTGCTACTATTTATTGGGGTAATATTATATATTTAATAATATTTATTATATTTAATAATATTTCTTGTAGGAAGTTTGAAATATAAATGGTGAAATGACTTCACGAAATCTAACAGAGGTTTTTGTAATAATGCGCAATAATGCTTCGAAGAACCGAAACTTATATTCAGATAGCGTAAGTTAGTTTTTAATTTAGTGCCAATGTCCAATTCAATTTTTTTTAACAAAAAAAATAAATTAGGGCGATGCCGCCGAACGTATACTTACACATTCATTTCGCGACACCGAGGAAGGTTTGGAAATGCGTGATGATTACGGAACACCGCCAGTTTGGATCGATAAGCTTGAGGAAGCGCAGTACACGTTGACAAAGTATGATTTCATCTTTAAATAAACCAGAGCTTAAAATGTTAAATTCATTTTAGAATAAAGCCAAAACTTGATGAACTTGGTTCCCTACATGCTAGACACTTGTTGCAACCAGCATTTGATGAAAACTATGAAGAGGAAACAGAAATACATAGCCTTAGCCAGGAGATATCAAAACTAATAACATCTACCCATAGGCATATTCAATGCATCCGTTCCAGTCTTGGGATGGGAACGAAAATGGAGCAAAAGTTAACAGAAAATGTGGTGACTTGTCTGTTACTTCAATTACAAGAGTTGACATTTAAATTTCGTAACAGTCAAAATGCTTACATACGACAACTGAATTCGCGAGAAGAGCGTTCCCAAAAATATTTTGAAAATAATGACTTTACAAATATTGATTTGGTTTCTGATTCTGCCGATGTTAGAGGCAATTATGTGGACACGTTTGACAACTTCTTACAACCCATGGCTCCAGTATTAAATAAACCAAGTTCTACGAGGAATCATAGTTATTTATATGATGATGAATCGAATCAACAAATAGATGCAGATTTTCAACGACCGGTTTCAAACCGAATGACACAGCAACAGCTTTTGCTGTTCGAAGAAGAAAATACGCGTTTAGCAAATAATCGTGATGAAGAAGTTACTAAGATTGTAAAATCTATTTATGATCTTAATGACATTTTCAAAGATCTTAGTCAAATGGTACAAGAACAAGGTACTGTATTAGATCGCATTGATTACAATGTAGAGCAAACGCAAACGAGGGTATCTGAAGGGCTCCGACAGTTACAACGTGCAGAAGCCTATCAGCGTAAAAACCGTAAAATGTGTGTGATTATGGTATTAGCAGCGACAACTTTATTCATGCTTATTCTGCTTATTTTTACAAAGTTTTAAATAATTAAATACATTTGAATGTTGTCAAAACTCCATGTATTAAAAAAAAAATCACATACGTTCGGACAGTCTGCTGGCAACGGAACGAAGATTACCGTATACTTTACTGGGAGGTGAACCGAGAATAAGATTGCAAATCGCCCTCCGTGCCAATTGTATATTTTGATAGCTACCCAAAATATGAATTTTACTGTCGGCCAAAACTATTCGTGTTTTCGTAACGTTCTCTATGGTAAATTTTGTGCGCCCTCCTTTGCCAGCCAAGCGTCCAATAGCACGACTTAGGTGATCGCCACGTAACGTTTTAACATCTTTCACCTCAAATGATTCTACAAATAAATCTTCTAAGCGGAGCAACGCCAAAGCATCATCCACTTCGAATCCACAGAGGAATGCTTTGACAAAGTCAGCACCTTTTTGCAAATTTGATATGTCCGGTGTTTCTCCGCTGATTCGAAGTTCCACCTGTATAAATAAAGGAAAGATGTTAAATATGTTTGGGAACAATTAACTAATCCCGTTTTAAAATAATACAATCAAAAAACGACGATAATTGCAATTCTTCAGAGCAAAGAAATGATATAAATATTAACTTTTTCTTTCAACCTTTAGTTTCCAATAGACTTTTGTCCCTTTTCCAAGTATCAAACCTACTCTTTATAACTCTCCTTATGCCCATGCCATTCTATGGCGCATCAGCATGTACAATATCAACATTGGATGAGATGGCCGTTGGCCTGTTCGAGACTGCATTATGACGTCGATTTTTGTTTAACTGAAGCAAATTCCTTTCAAGTTTTATTTTTAAATAACTTAAATAAAAAATAATAGTTCAAACTCTTTATACTTACTTGTTTCGCTTTCATATTAAACCTTATTTGAAGTTTCATATGTTCAACAACTGGAGTAAAAATCTTCAACCAATTCTCCTTAAGGGACGAATATCTAGATTTCAATTGTACTGTTTAACAAATAAATAAATCTTGAAGAGCAAAATTACCTATGTGGCGGAACAGAAATCTTCCTAACGTCGTTTTTTTGTCGTTTCGCGCGAGGGCCCTGACTTTTTTGTACTATCTCCTGTAATGGGGATTCTTCATCAACTTGCATTGTTTCGTTTTGATTTGCAGATCTCTTGGTTGCTTTTTTTGACGCCGAAGCGGAAATAAACTCATCGTTTTTTATATTTTCAACTTCCATTGTGTTTACTTTAAGCCCGTATATCTGCTGAGACGAATTTCTTGCGAATGTTAAATAAAAGTTTATTTTTATTGAAATTACAAACACATGTGTCTAATGATGGGATGATTAAAGTGAAAACCGGCTATAGTCGATTGTTTTCTTCGGGTTAGCGATTAAAACAAACCGACTATTTTCTTTCGATTAACCCAATAATTTCCAAATAATCGAATAACATCAGGAAACGTCAAGAATGATAGAATACGAGATTGCGCTGATTGATCAGAAATTCAGAGAACGTCACATCAGATCTATCGATGAAGAGAATTGAGAGGAAACACGTTGGTGTACATGTTAGAAAGAATACACACTAAAATTGGTAAACACCATATCACCTATCAGATACCCGGTACTGCTGAAGCTTTCAGCCAGCTCGTAGTGTCCAAGGCACATTAACCAGGTAACAGCAACAGGGTTGATTTTTTGATTTTTTTCATTCGAAGTGGTTCATCAGCTGTCAAAGTTTGTTTACATTTTATCATAACAAACTATTATTTGTTTTGATTATAAATGAAAATAAATTGTTTACATATTACATATCCAAATTATATTTACATATTCCGAAATGGGAAAATGTTTTCTTTGCAATAAGGGGAGGGGGAGAGGCAGTAACTTTTTTAAGGTTCCGCAAGATCAGTGGAGAAGATCCAATTGGAACAGAGCATGTGGCGTGGAACTTCCTGTAAGCGGTTGGGTTTGTTCCGATCACTTTTTGGAATCCGACGTCATTGCAGGTGCGCAAAGAACAAACCTAATGCCCAACTCTGTTCCTTCTCTTTATATACCATCGCCTTTGATGTAAGTATCCAACACGCAAATGGTGAGATACTAATATGCAATTTGGTGTAGATGTAATAGTGCGAACAATAGAATTACTTACTTATCTTCAATGTGCCTTGCTGGTGTGTTTTTTTGTTTACTTATTGAATTGTCAAACACGCCAAATTTGGCATTTCTATGTTGACGTTTGATGGGCCACTTGCAACAACAAAATACATGGCAGGGTTGTATATTTTCTAATGCTGTTACCTGGTTAATGTGCCATGGTAGTGTCGAGCTTTTACTAGATTCCTAAGGGCAAAATGCATTTTCCGTCAATCAATCCTCTCTTGGCACATTCCATTTCGTAGCTAACAAATTGTTTAGCTATTTTACTCACTTACTTCGGCTATGAGTTAATGTTTATTCAGAGCTGACCAAATAGCTGGTTAGTTGACTCGACACTTCCGAATGAGCTATGCGTCACAGCTGACAAAAAAGCTGATTATCACTGAATTATAGTCTGCACTAACGTAAAAGTAGAAAGCCCTGATGTAAGGAGACAACTATTATTATTTTCAATTAAGGCAGTCCATCTGACTATTCCTATTTTCAATCCACACTTACTCATTTACATTTAACGCTTTGCAGTCATAGTAGGAATTTTACATGGATCAAAGTGGTTTTGATTTTCGTTAAATTTGATGATTGTTTGACTCACGTTGTGGACCATGTAAGAGCTAGTTTGATCAAATTTTCTTTCTCGGTGCATTTTGTTTATAAAAGTGAACAACGAAGCAGGCACAAAAAATAAATCAAACGAAAAACCGAAATGTATTAAATTGTTTGATGGGTGTGACAATTTACACAGACACGTAATTTGTTGACCAATTTGATCGTGTTAGGTTGCTATAATGCTTATTTTTCTCGCTTACTTGAGGAAGCACTCAAGATGTCGCTCGTGAAAGCCGCTAAAAGTAGACAGTATACTATTTCTCACAAACCGATCGGTAAGAGAGGTCCCGGCAATCTAACCCTGTTTAGATCGGCCTACCCCATATCCTCTGGTCCAACCCTGTCGAAACTGCACGTTTCCTGGGCCTCCCCCTAGATGAGTTTGACGACAACGACCATGGGTGAATCCGCTCTTTACCGGGCGCGACTAGCCGCTACAACAACAACAACAAGAGGTCCCGGTTGCTTTCAACCAAGGCGAATTTATAGAAGGTGATGTCATAAGAGCAGCTGATTTGATTTTTTTTTATTCACCTACATGTATTTTGTTTCTGCTTTTGCGTATGAGCTTTCAAAAGCCGTAAAAACAAAAACAAAATGTATTTAGATTTTGACAACTCTTACGCAGAAACAAAAACAAAATACATAGGAATTTGGTAGTTGTACTTATAACACCACCTTATATGAATTCGCCTTGCTTTCAACTATAATTTTTGTAGTTTGACAGCCATTTTCTCATTTCGTAGCATTCACTCGGTGGCTTAGCGAGAATTTCACGCAGGTGAAGACCGCCCGTAAAGCATAGGTCGATTCATATACGGAATAGTTCAATGGTCAAAAGTGTCGATACCAAAATTATTTGGTATCCAACATGTGGTTTCATCTCTACGTGCCCCTAATTGAAAAGACATCCGATGCTGTAGGAAAAAATATTTGTTGCCATTTTAATCAAATATTGTGAGGCGTTCTGTTTTTACAACGAACGAAATGGAGGAGCGGAAACTTGAGCAATTACGTGGCAAGAACCGAAATCAAATTGAAGTTATTTTAACCGAATTCAACTTGAAAGTAAGTAATAAAATGAATGCTAGTAGCTACATAGAACATCCATACACATATAACAAACATATAAAATAAATATATCATTCTCCTTAATTTGTAGAATGACGACCTTTTTAATTTTTCAACATTCCGAGAAAATGGATGTTGGCACGCTTTGTGGCGCACTCTGTTTAATATTCTTAACGACGATAGTTTAGTTGACTTATACGCACTAGCTCTAAATAGTGTCCGTATCTTAACGCGTGATAAGTGTAGTTTGCAAACAGAGGAATTAGACGGCGACGTATTTCGCCTTCTTAAATTAGCTCACTTGGAGCATTCTGAAGCCGTTGAAATGTCTGATGGTGTTAATCTAGCCGATTGCAAAGGAGGTGAACACGAAGTAGATACAGATGGAGCAGTAGTTCATGATGTTAAAGTCGGTTGGAGCGGTAACAAAACAGAGATCGTTGTTGAGTCCCTTAAGTGTTTGTGCAATATAGTATTCCAATGTGCGAATCATCGTCGCCAATGTGTGAAATCAAATATAACTGATGCTATTCTTAAACGTGTCGCCTCATCAGTTCAACATCCATCTTCGGTTGAGTTTTTCGATATGAAATTACTATTTTTAATAACTGCAATGGAGCCAGTTACACGCACCCGTGTCCAGCTTGATTTAAATGGAATTGTCTATATGACTGAATGGCTTGATGAAAAGCTGTCAGAAAAAGAAGTTTCTGATGAATATTTGGACTTATTATGTGAAATTTTAAAGGTAATGTTCAATATTACTACTAATTCCGATAAAAGTCCAAATGAAAATGAAATTCAGAGTCGGCACTTGACTGGTGTAATCAGAAATTTACTTCTTAATTTTGGAACAATGAAAAACGATCGAGAACGCAATATTATAATGCATGCCATCAATCTTTTGACAAATATCTCGAGCAGCTGCTTAACTGAGTTATTGATCAAAAGTGAAACAAACGCAGCCATATCTCCTATTGTATTTCACGAAGGATATAATGTAAGAGCTTTAGAAATAATTTTGCGATATTTAAAAGTCGTTTTAGATGAACAAGACAAGGCTGCCTCATCCAATGAACTTATATCCCCAGTTTTAACTCTGTTAGTTAAATGTGTACGCGGCGATAGAATCATGAGACACTATATTAGAAGTGTGGTGTTGCCGCCACTACGCGATGTTTATAAGCGTCCCGAGGTTGGTAATGAATTACGGAGCCATCTTTGTCGCTTTTTAACTTTACCTGAAATGATCTTACGTGACTTGGCTACAGAAATGCTATTCGTTTGCTGTAAAGAAAATGTTGCGAGAATGATAAAACACACAGGTTATGGAAACGCTGCTGGCTTATTAGCAAATCGTGGTCTACTTGGTGGTCGTCAAATTGAAAATACTGATTATTCTTCAGATAGTGAAGATAGTGATACCGAGGAGTATAAACAAGTACAGCAAAATATCAATCCAGTTATTGGTTGCTATGAGGCACCCAAGCAAAGTCCTTTTGAAGGCATGTCAGAAGAACAGAAAGAATATGAGGCCATGCAGTTAGTCATTTTGATGGATAAGTTACATAAAAGTGGAATCGTACAACCATGTCGTATTGGTGAGGACGGTAAGCCGCAACCTGTTGATCATATTTTGCAATTGCAGGAAGAGTTACCTCAACAGCAATCTGATCAAAAACGTAAAACGTAAAACAGTACTGGGCGAGTTTCACATCTTGATGAACGTTGTGTGAGACAAATCTTTTATTATAACTACTTAATTACTACAGTTTCAATGCGAATATATTGCTTTCTTAAAATCAATGATATATTACATATTGAAATGTTAAAGATTCGTCGGAATGTGTATCGTTAAATGTTGATGCATATTTCCCACTTACGCTATCAAATCAACTAACGTATAGCATGAATTCAATGAAATACAAACCATAAACTTTATAAACCAAATCGTTCAGAATAGAGCCAATATAAATTGCGTATCAAACGGTTATAAATAAACCAAAGATTATTTAAGTATTACTACTTAAGTTTACATGTCTAAGCTAAAAATAATATGTTAAAAAATACAAGCCAATAATCTTAACAAATTCTGAAAAGTGCTCTGTTTTTTTTTGTACAATAATATTTTCGTTTTAATCAATTACTCGCAATATATGGAATAGAACTGCGATAGAATTAAATTATGTTTACACACATGTGCAGAGTGCCCAAAAACTGATGGATAGAAAGTGAATGAAATTTAGAATCTGAAATTTCATGTTCTTCCTCTGGCCCAGTAATTCTGGTTTGAAGTTTACCAATTGCTGCCTTTCTCTATTTATCTCGCAGGTCGTTCCAAACTCATTCATTTCAAGTCACATCAAAATCTGATATTGTAAAATTTGAATTTCTGTTAAACTAATAAAAAAATTGTTATTGGATTGAAGGCGAATTCATACAAGGTGGTGTGAAGAAACAGCTGAGTTTTACTTTTTTTTCAATTCGGCGAAGCGGGTGTAATGTCAAACTAGTTTTGTTTGTTTACATTCTAATTTGTGTGTTTACATTCTAATTCAGATTTTGACATAACTCCCGCTCAAGGCGCAACAACAAAATACATACGTTTTTTCTTGCTATCACCTTGTATGAATTCGCCTTGATTGGATTACTTGAAATTTGAATACATCGTCGGTACGGAACCATTCAGCAGTGTTGAAAATGAAATTTGTACTGTTATAGCAGGTATACTTAGTATACTTATAATAACTACAGCATAAAAAGCTTGGTTCCAAAAATTTCTGGAAAATGTATACTGTTACAGCATGATCTTTCGATGAAGTGTGCTGATTTGGGGCATACATGTTAAATTCGAATTAGAATTACCATTTGCTGCAATTGGTTTATATTCTCTTAATTCATTAAACAATTATAAATCTAATTGACTTCTGCTAATGCAATTAGATATTCAATTAGCTCGAATTAGAATCAATTATTTTCATATTTTCAAAAACAAAAAAAAAACTAAAATATTCTTAATATGAATTTCACACACATATTTATTACTTATGTACATATGTATATTACATACATGCACACATATTTAACGAACGTACTAACTGTTTAATGACTACAATGACCGGGTATATTCGCTTTCAGCAATACGAGCTTTTCAAAAGAAAAGTCCGTCAAGCGACCCCGCCTTGGACTATTAATAATGCCCGCAAAGGAAAATAGTCGCTCCACAGGGCCTGAAGACGTAAGCGGGGTGTTGCAAAACAGTGCTATTTCCTTTATTGTAGGATATTTGCATAAAACAAGTGTTAATCATTTAAATGATAGAAAAATGCGGACCAAGCTCATGTTTTTACTTTTTTATTTGTTTGAATATAAGGAGAAATTACTTTTTTACTTATGACTCAATCTTTAAAAAAAAAATTGGTTTCATCCAATCCCCAGAAAAAAAGTTAATTTTACGTTATATCAATATTATTACAATATCTTGATTTTGGTGGCTAACTTAGAAAAACTTCGATAACCTATTTTTTCTACTTATTATTTAATCTATCAAAAAAGTTAGTTTGATCCAATCTCCGGGCGGGTGTTGTGCACAGATATAATAGCAATATATTTTAACTTTTATTTTTGATCTAGGTCATATTTTAACTTTTATCTTTGACTGAAGAAATAAATATCAATTATTTATGGACTCTTGAAAACAAGCATAACAGTTACGGCCCATGCTTTTGGATCAATAGTTGACTGGTGCGAAAAAATTATGGAAAAGTGAGAACTTCAAAATATTCGGTAAGCGTACGTATGTATATATAAAAATATATTTTCATAGCATGTTGCATCTACATGGTTTAGGTACACACATACACACATATATTTTATATACCTAGTATATACAGATGATTATCAATTACACACACACACATGTAATCGCGCATTTAAGGTATGTAACTTAGGTAAATAATGGCAGTTATTCTAGCATAGAATATTAAAATTAATATCATTGGTAATTTGTAATTGTTTGTTTTGTAAAATGATCACTTTGTTGTGAGCGCGCTAAAAATTTCGACATGGGCCTAGCATGACGTTGGTAACTGTGGCCAGATTGTTGGTGTTGGTGCTGTTGGTTCGTCTGCATTATACTGGCCTGTCCGTGTGAGTGTTTATTCGTCAAATTGGGCGGCATCCTATCGGCCATGTATTCAACGTTTTCGTTCAGAATAGCAGCTCCAGTGGCAGGGGTACTACTATCAACACCAGTATGAATGCTATTTTTAACACCAAAATCGCGCGTCATTTTAGCAATAATGTCATAGTAAGAATTCGGTTTTGTTGTGCCGGTTTGGTGAGTTACTGTCACAGTGGGTAAACTTGGATGTAGTTGTTGTGCGATGTTGTGTTGGTAGTATTGCGGATGCTGTTGCTGCTGATTTCTATTATTGCTGCCGTCGTGTTTGGAACGTACCAGTTGTTGTTGCTGCTGCTGCTGACCTTGCGAGCGAGATTGTTGCATTTTTTGGAAATTTGTAATGCGATTATAATTTTGACTCTGGCTTTGACTCTGACTGTGACCTTTTCCATGCTTCTGTGGCGACTGCGGATATGCATAACTGAAAGTTTCTTTACAAAATGACTTTACTTCCTTTTTGTATTTTTCAATTTCTTCTTCTAGTTTCTTCAAACGTTTTTCGTAACAAAGCCGTTCATTACTTCTGACTATGTGCTCGACTTGTGTTGTGTTCGCACCGGCCATGGGTTTAATTACATCAGACTTAGTGCTTCGTACGTAAGATGGCGGCTTGTTGGAAAATGTGTTGCTGTTAAGTTGGAATCGATTTTGACCCTCGACTAACGTTTGCTCACATTCCGTCTCTGGATATGTTAAGTTATATTGCTGTCCGTGTTTTAACTGCTGTTGCGAATGTGAATGGGAATGGCTGATACGTTCCTTATGTTGCTGGTGATAAGTGTGATGGACGCCCTGGGCTTTCGACGACTGCTCTTGTACGTTTACTACTTCGCCTCTACATATTGAAGTTGAGCTGCGGTATTGCCGTCGTGTACTATCAATTTTTTTAAGTGCTCCGCTCGGTGACGTTATGTGCTTTCCAAAGACTTCTCCTGCAGCGCCTCCGATATTAGCAGCACTCGCATCAGGAAGGCTGGCATATCCACCGTCTATGGAGTGACGCTTATCAAGTGTGCTTACCGGCAAATGGTCATCGTAATCTTTGTGAGTTTTTAAGTGGTTCTTCATTTTCCCCACTTCTGTAGATTGATGTGTAAAATATTTCGATTGTGCTTTGTCTAGCTTGCGCTTGGCGCTGGGTGATGTCGATACTACCTTTTTTGTTGGCTTACCATTAATGCTAGGCACACTGATCGATGGTTGTGTTTCGCTCTCATGCTTCTCCGGACGACTCAAATATTTTTCTTTGGATATATATTTGTCCTCTGTGCTGCTGTTATGCCTCGTTTTCTGGCTTTTCTTTGTTGTTTCAAATTTATCATAGGGAGTCGAATGTTTATGATCCCTGTTCGTGTATATTTAAAATTCTAATATAAGAAATGTAGTTAAGAAAGGAGTATATTTTTACTTCTGCTTTAAGCTGGAACTTTTTGCAGTTGACGACGACGTTTGTCGTTTATCTGATTTTTCGTTGTTGTTAAGTTGAACAATTTCATACAGTTTCGATCGATATTCAGGCACAGTGAGACGTACATCGTCGCGAAATGGCGGTAATATATCGACATTAAGTTCAATTTCTGGTATAGAGTTGCGAAATCTTTGTTGGTTTTCAAAAGAGAAATCTGGGTTATAACAAATCATTTAAAGAAAGAAACCCGGTCCTTTAGACCATCTTACTTTTCCACATATTGATGTCCAAGGGCTTGTTTAGCTGTAAGACGCGCTAAAGGATCAAGCACTAACAAAGATTTTACCATATTTACAGCATCATCTGGGGCATCGGCCATCATTTCACTCAATGATGTCTTTCTGTAAAATATTTCGAACACAAATTCAACATACGCCATATGTGTACATTTGTCTGTTGATTCGTAATGTATTTACATACATAGGTACTACATACCTTTCACGTGACACCTGTTTGCTAAGCAGAACGGATCCGAAACTATCGCCTACCGCATTAATGTCATGCTCTGTTATTTCTGGTAAAGCGGTTACTATTTTTTCAATCTACCAAATTAATTATATTTTAATTGCATTCAATTCAAAAATTATTGATCTACCTATATACCTGATTAACAGTACTACTGCCTTGAAATAATGGCTTTCCACGTATCATTTCGCCAAGTATGCAACCTAAACTCCACATATCAATACCTTTTGTATACCTATACATACAAAATCAAATTTGCTGTAAATTTTTTATCACGAAACCACAAAGTACTCTATGTTTAATTACCTTTTGCTTGCGACTAGAATTTCCGGAGCCCGGTACCAACGCGTGGCGACATAGTCCGTCAGTATCGGTTCTACGGTAGGATCGCTACTCAAATCGTTATTGTCCCGCATTGGTCGATTTGAGACTGAGCGTGCTAATCCAAAATCTGCCAATTTACATCTGGAAAAATAAATCGTTGCAAAAGTAAGAAGTGTTTATTGTAACTCACAAAAACGATCGGTCACGAATTTACCAGAAGCATTGCAGAGATACAAAAGTGTTTAACGTTCACAAAAAAAAAAAAAACAAAAAAAAAAGAACTGTAAATTTCAACATTTTTTCACTAACAATTATATTATTTTTGGCTTTATATTTAGAAATACAGTGCTAAAACTTTCTCTTTGATATTCTATCAAAATATGGCTCATTCTGGAACCAAAACGACAAATGTCCCAATTTCATACTTTGTACAAAATTCACCAAATATATAAAAAAAAAATTCAAAATAATTTAAACTTTTTAATTCGGATTAAAAAAATCCAAGTTTAAAAAACTGCAATTTTCAAGAGACTAAAAATGTGTGTTGATTTTTGATATTTTTTTTTTTTTGCGCCGGTTTTTCGCATTGTTTCCAATACAAAAAGCATTTAATTCGTTATATAGTGAAAAAAGTAATATCATAAACAAACGCGAGTTATAAGCTTTGCATTACCTTAAAAGTGGGAAAATCCATTTTAAGAAGCTTCAAAATTTTATGACAAATTTTTTTTGTTTGGATTTTTGTATATTTGTATATTTTTGAATTTTGAAAAAAAAGTTTGAAAGTTTATGTTATAGAATGAGCTATACTTTATTAAAAAAAATATTAAAACTAGATTAATAATCATAAGTGGTACACTCTATTATATTGAATTTCGTAAAATACGATATGTCCAACACTGTACATATGTATGTAGTAATAACGTGATCGTTTTTGTGATAACAGTATGGATTTTCAAAAAAAATGGATGCTACCTGCATTTGCTGTCAATAAGAACGTTGCTCGGTTTCAGGTCCCTATGTATTACATTTCCCGAATGTATGTACTTGATGGCATTAATTAGCTGATACATCACATATCTCTTATGAATGTCCTTCAAAATTGTACCTTTCTTAATGATGTTGTGTAAATCACTTTCCATATATTCAAAGATGAGGTAAATGTCCAAATTATTTGAAGCTCTAATAAATGGCAATAGTTTCAATTTGCATTATTTTATCAAACAATGTATGTACATATGTATGTATATGTAACAGTAAATATAATAAGCGTATATACATATGTTAACCAATAGAGACAAATCAGGTAAGGCATGTTAATTTATTTTTTGATTTTTAAAAAATATTTAAGATTAACGTTTATATCACTAACCCTTTCCTGTAAGGCATAATAATAGATTTTAAAATTCTATGCAAATGTACATACGAGGGCGCTTTCAAGAGTTCGCTTATTTTGCGACTATTAAATCTTTAAAAATAAAAATAAAACTTCCGAATCCTTTGCAATTGTTTTTATTTATTTAATTATTTCAGTCAATGAAAACAAAGCTTCTTACTGACTACGTCTAAAGAAAGTATGTGCTTAGCTTTTAAAAAACATAAATTAAGGAAATTTGTGATTATCTTTTTAGAACTAATCCAGAAAGGGAAAGATCAATATCAACCATTTGATTGATTTGATTGATTGATTTGATTAATTGATAAAATCAATAGATGCATTCATAACATAATTCGACTTAGCGGGATGTACGTACATATGTACATATGTACGTAAGTCAGAACCGCTCAATTTATTAAGCGGCATTCTCTGCAAAATTTCGAGGCTATCAACATAATTAGAAAGAACATTGGATACAAAAGAGCAGGATAGAAATTTCCTCCTATCCTCAAGCAAAGATTTGGAAGTAAGAACGTGGCTATAGGAAGCCATAGGTTCCGTAAAATTCAGATATCTTAGTGCGGACTTAATAACCGTTTTCTTAATTCTGTTTACATGCTAACGATCGGCTAAAAAATACAAGAAACGAAAAGAGTACGAGCCCTGAGAGGGTCGACCAAAATCTTCTACTGATGACATGACTGTGGCTCTGTGGCTCCGGTGAAATGCAAAGTTGACGAAGATCCACGATTGGCTCAAGAACTTATTACTGATGAAGTCTACCAACTTTAGCATAGTCGCTTATGGTGGCAATTCTTGTACATCTTCTTGTACAAGTACGATCCGGAAACGGGAAGAAATAAATACTAAAACATTTTCTTTTGTTTCAGATCCAATAATTTCTATAGTTTACATGGCTCTTTTTCTCTTTTGTGACTCTATTTATTATATATAAGATGACCCCCCTATGCTGATGACCTGACAAAACTCAACAACGGGTTTCAACCCTCTAACGATGACAGACAGCCATTGTAAGCCACTGAGTAAGCGACATCGACGTTATATTCTGCGACATAGTTTTGGGCGCAGTAAACCTGACTACGGTCAGGTTGTTCAGTTTTGTCGGGTCATCAGCATAGGGCGGTAATTACACTCATAATAAGAGTTGTGTTACTTTTCGTTTAAACAATTTTTTATTATTAATGACAGTGATTTTCCAACAAAAAAATGTGTGCAATTTTGAGGTACCTTTTTTGCGTACTTTTTGCTTTAAAAATAAACATTTACTTCTAGTTTCACGTAAAGAATCCAGCAAAAAATTAAAAATGTTTCCAACCTATCTGTTCCTACCTATATTAGTAATTTATCAGAAAAATATTTTTGGATTTTACCAAAACTAGCTTATACATAGCTGTGGGTTTAATACGCACGTTTATTACGAAAAGAAACGTAAAACTAATGCTATTGGATTTAAATCAGATCTCAACACATTCTATCTAAATCTTCACTTTTGTAAAACGAACATTTTAATATTAAAAAGGCAAAAACACAACACAAAATAATCACCCGAAGATGAAGAACTACTTGTCAAGGTATCGAAGGACGAGATTGACGACCTTCGTAGATCCAGAAAAAATGCAAACTAAATTAGCAAATGTCAACGAGGTCGCAAACTCACTCAGACTACAGTGCAGTGGGAATGTAGTATAAAGAAAAGGAAATCAAATTTCGTTAACGTTAGAAACAAATTCGAAATGATTCAAATATTAAACGTTGGCATCCGAGTTTTGACACACCCTTACAAAATATTACTTTCATGTGACTTTAAATTCTGATGAACACCATCCAAGATGTAATTTTAATATTTTATTTGAAGAGAAGATATAAATTTTTTTCTTCAAATATGGAGATTTAGCACACAATGCAATGCAATCGGAGCAGATTTGTCAAGAGGAAGCGAGAAAACTTTTTACAGAGCAAACTTTTAATAATTTAATCTTGGTACATTTACACGTTTTTGGTTTGAACGATTTTGAAATAACACAGTGAGGTTAAATAAATTTTTACCAGGCATTTTTTTTGTACCACATCTCGCGCCCATTTTTGGTATATTTATTTCTCCTTATACATATGTATGTATGTATGTATGTATATGTAAATCGTGATTTTTGTTAATACTCCCTGGTTCAACTACCTATTAAATAGAAGTTCCCTGTATAATTTTTTTATTTGACCCAAAATCCAAATTTCTGAGCAATTAGTGGTTTGGAAGCTATAACTTATAGATTATCGACATTGATTAAATTCTTAATAGGCCTTGTATAATTGATAAGTAAATAGCTTACAAAATTCGACGTTTTTAGCTGTCTAAATGAAATAGTTTTGAAGCCGAACCTCACAGCTCAACAATCAGTGGTGTACTTTCCTATCAATCCATTTAAAATCAATGAATAAATAAGAACGAAAAAATCAAAATTTTTACCTCACCCTAAAAATATTTTTCTTATAGATTATAAATATAAAGGACAACTCAAAAAAAAATTAGAGATGAATTGCATATTTTTACTTATTGCTGTACACTTTAGGTTAAATCCGCCATACGTATGTATGTATGTACATATACGATATATGCACGTATATATACAAAACGTGGATTTGATATTTATAACGAGTAGAGAAGCCTTGCGCAACTGCGGCCGTTTGGTTTGAATATATAAGAACATATGTACATACATAGATATTGTAAATGTCACATCTGTTTAAGATCGTAGCTTTAAGAAAAATGTTTTTGAACACAAATACGTTTAAATAAAAAACAAAAAAGTAAGTATAAATTAATACTTTATAAGAAGAAAAGGTGAATACAAACCTATATACAGTGAGTAATCTTATAACATTTGGATGATTGCGGAATGCTTTCAGAAACACAATCTCCCGAAAAGTGCGCTGCGCATCAGTTTCATCACGAAATGCGTCGAAAATTTTCTTAACTGCCACCGTTTCGTTTGTGCGCTTATCCAAAGCTTTCCACACAATGCCATAAGCCCCTTTTCCTAAACGCTGGAAATGTTTAAATTTTTAAAGCAAATTATTAATTAAAATGGATATATTTTGTTTCGTATTCTTTGTTGTGTAAGAACTTCATATCTATATTAATTAATATAGTGAAAATTTTAGAACGCCGTTTTTTATTCCATTCTTCCATAAAACGCGCGATATATGGAAATAAGTATATTTAAAACAGAAGGTGCAAAATATTAAGAAAAATTAGTATTATGAATAAATGTACATTATCTCAAAATTTTATAACTAAGTGGTTCGTTAGTCTGTAAACAAATTGTAACGTTTTCACTATCATTGAAAACTACCATTGAAATCATGCATGCCATAAGAACTCGCAAAAAAAAAACACTATCGATTGTTTTTCTTAGTATCTGCTTTTCATGATCTGTTGGTTTTTATACTTTCAATCTGAGCTTCATTTCTTGTCTAAAATAATTGGAAAGAACGTCTGCTCAATTTCCATCTATTGAATGTTTTGCCAAGTAAATCGATTTAACAATTTTATCTAAATAAGTGTTTTAAATATTTAGAAAGTAATTCATGCACAATAAAGTCCTCTTGCAGGAAGTTTATCGGTTAAATTGATATAAATGAATATTTAAACTATGAATTATTGAGGGTTAAATTGTTAAGTTTGCTAGATTCTGCCATAGAAATATTAAGCTTTTAAACAGATTTTCTTTTTAACTAACCAAAATTGTTTCTTGGTTTTTAGTTGTTTCTTACGACAGGTTATAGGATATTGTGTTTTGGTAATTTTTATTCATTAATTCTTTATACCCAACAGTTTTCTAAAAATTCAAAATGAAAAGTTTTAAATTTTGAAGAAAATTTATTGAATTTTTATAAAAAAGAAAAATATTTAGAATATTATAAAAACCCAAGAGGGCAATTGTTTGAGGTACTGTAAATAACAACCGAATATTATTTGTGATGTAAAAAAGCTTGCTTGAATTAAATGAATAAAGCATAACTTTTCGTAGAATTTAATTGAACAATTTTATAAATGGTAGTTCGAAATTTGCTTTTATCGTATCGGTTGTGACGTCTTAGCATCTGGATTAAAATTTTGATCCGGACTTTTGAAAAATGTATAGAAAAGGTGTTTTTAATAGCAGTATTATAAAAAGTCACCCTCTAAATCGGCAATACCCCAGTCAAATATATCACATACACATTTTGCTGCCGTTTGGAGACAGTTAAAAGGCGTGGGACACGTTTGACACGTTGTGAACACTCAAAATATTAAGACTAACACTTTTCAACTAATACAAACAATCGTCAGTACACATTATTACATTTTTTTTGTTCTATATTTACTGAAATGTCTGAACTATTTCCCCTATGGGACACTCCTCTCTAATCGAAACTAATATTTATTTGCGATACCTTCGACTAAAGTAATATCGACGTAAGGGTTGAGGTTGAGGCATTTTTACCTTTATTTTAATTATTTAATTGAAAACAATTGTAATTTGTTGGTTACCAAGCAGGTCCTAACAATTAGCGCTAAGATAATTCGAAGGATTGTTTAACTCCTATTTAAAATTTAAGCGAGCTTTAGTTTCAACGTGATTCCATATGAAAGTGGAAAAAAAATCATACAATTCTATGTTAATGCCTTTAAAAGTTATTATTATATATTTATGTTAGTTATTGCCCCACTATTCAAAGAACTCTCTGCACTTCCTCAACCTGTAACCGGAAATTGCTATTTTTAATTGCAAAGGAGGAATTTTAAGCTAAGTGGCCTGAGAAATAAATATGCGAGTGTATCTATGAGTTCGAACTTACCTTTTTTATATCAAATAGTTTCGAAATATTTTCGTCGATTTCGGACATTTTGTGTTTTTCTTGTTGAGACTTCGATTTGGTCGTCATAGTGCTGATTTCACAAGTTTCTTACACAGTTTTTGTTGTTGCAATAAGTTTTGAAACGCTGTGGCTTTCTTAAAATATTAACGGGAGAGCTCCGATTTAAGCAGCCAGCCTCATACGATTATTAAGTAGGAAAAACTACGCTTTTATAAAAATATCGACTATCTATCATAACTGGTTAGTGGCTGCAATGTGCGCCTGCGATGTTGGTGTTCTAATATTTACTAAGTAGGCTTTCGACACCCTTTTCACTGTTGCGTTGGTGCCAAGTGTGTAGCTCAAGTAACCGGAAACTATGTACGAGATGCAATAAAAAATGTTGATTTCAAGAAGGATTTGTTAGATCGATGATAATGCGACCGCTGCACTGCCAGTTAAAGTAAAAAAGGAAAAAGTACGAGTAACGTCAATGCAATGAACGGTTATCAACGATATGATGCGACGTTGAGTGTAGTTTAACTGTGCCTGCGATTTGAATTACTCCGCCACTGTCAGACCAATCAAACTAAATTGACAGAAGTGCATATAAATTTATGTAGGTAACTAGAAATGTTCATACAAATCAAACTATTTACATACTCCAAAATCAAATTGCTGCCATGCAAGCCACTTTCATTTACAATATCCTACATATTTACTTACATACATACATACATACATATTTACATACCAATCACACGTTGGCGGCTGACGAATTGAATTGTTGCCTGTATCACTCACTTCCTTATTGCTCTGCTAATCACGAATCGTAATATGGAAATGCAGGAGGATAAGGTGTTTTAAATATATACATATTCTATATATATAGCACCTAGAGGTATCGCGTTGGACATGCGAGTAAGTATTAGCGTGGCTTTTATCTAGCACATCGTACCGGAAAGCAACAACATTGACGTATTCTATTTATGGCTTTCTCAAAATTTATCTTGAGTAGTTTAAATATTTTGTTGTAAAAGTATTAAGTTTTTTTTTTTAATATTATGCACAAATTATGAGGATTATATGGCATAATTATATGTCCATATATATTTTTTATTTATTTTTTCACAAAAATGGTTCTTCAATGCACTATTTACATATAATGGACATTGACCGTTGACGTTGACGTTGTTGCTATTGCTGTTGCTCTTATCTTGCAGCCGGAGTTGGTAGAATTTTGCGCATTTGACTTACGTTTCCGTATATTTATATACGTATGTATGTAAATATATTCTAATCTATTCGTTTTATTTATTTTTACTTTGGGTAAAAGTATACAAAAGAGTTTACAAAAAATATTTGAAATATTTCATTGAGGTAGTTTTGATATTTTAAACCCAGCAACTTTGTCGGTTTCCTAGATGTATGGTAAATTCACAAATACGAATTCACAGTGAAAGCTAATTATTTTATGTAGTTGTTTTATCAATTGAGAGCGTGTTGCAGTCTTAGTTGTCGTTAGTTTACGAATAAATATACTTAATTTTTATTTATTTGTTTGGGCCCTATCAAGCTATTTTGGTCTATGTTGCCAAGCCGGCAAAAGGGTGCATATGTACATATGTATATATGCACATACATTAGGTCAACCCAAAAATTAAAAATTCGAATTTCTTTTCATCCATCCCCATAAAGTTGGCTATTTAGATTAAAAATCAAGGTCGAAATTTGTTCCCCGTTGTACGTTTCTATAAGAAATCGACAAAATTGCCAATTAAAGGGTCATTAGTTTTCACCTGATCAAAAGCAGGCGAGAGTAATAATCGACAATATTTCGTTTAATTTGGCTACAGAAACCCATGGTGAAAATAATACAAAAGGTGGCGTAGTTCTCTCCGATGGTACAGCTGGTGCGACGTCACAGCCAAATTAATCATCCGAGTTTGAAATCAATCAGCGCAAATGGAATGTAACACATGAGTTGACTATCCAGAGTTCTCGATTAAGTTGCGTTACTTTTTTACAGAAACACAATAAGTGAGAGTGACGTCATTATGTCAACAAATCGACTATATCAATCGAGACGAGTTACAGAAATTTACTACAGGCACGTAAAAAAGACATTACGAAAAATAATAAGTAAATCATAAAAACGGAGGGAAAATGAAAAGAATTTTGTTTTACTTCATATAAATTAACTATCTAATACCCGCAACTTACTACTTTTCCATAATAGGTTTAATGTGCCTTAGGAACGAAATGTACGGGAACACAAAAAAAAATTATTTTTCCTGAAAAAACATCAAACAGTTTTCTTTCAAACTAAAAATTAAGTGCGAAAAACTGTTTCATTATTTACGTCCATTTTAGAATACATATTTAATATTTTTTAACTTGACAACGTACACTTTTGTTTATTTTTGTGCAATGGCTTGACATTTTTCTTGATTTTATCAGTAGTATGTATAAGTGCGGGTAGAATCTTGCAACTTCATTCGCTACACAACTCACCAAAAATTGTTCCCATTTACAGGATTTTGATACAGGGGAACATTTTCCCAAGTCGAATTCATAAAAGATGAAGTTGAGTAAACAGCTGAGCGCCCAATGGCTAGAAATGTTAAATTATTTTATTTTTGAGTTGATACTTTTTTGTAGAGCGTGTGCGATATGGTGAAAAAATTCATTGCTTCCTTAAAATGTAACTCTTTTTCAAATATATTAGTTTTATCAGTAAAACCGTGGTTACTAATTACTAAATGAAATTATTGTTTTGACTGGTATGAATTGGCTGCTTATTATAATTATTTTGTTATAATTTTCATTCGATTTGTTTCATATGCATAGTATATGAGGGATATGAGGGATTTTGAATGAGCTATGACGCTAATATGGTAATTTATTAACAAACGAAACCACAGAGTTCCTAACAGCAATGTATTGAATAATTTCACACTCCTTTTCACTTGTGTAATTGGTAAATGATTTTATAAAATTTGTTCTGGTCTAATGAATGTACATATGTACCCATCGACATTTGTACTCGCATGTATGGAAATTTGTTTTGTTGCTATAGTACATGTTGACCATAGCAACAAATTAATAATTTTACCTGGTGGCCAAAAACTCCAATTTCTAATGTTGTGGTTACGGTTACTAATAGTACACACATATGAATGTATGTGCATACATATGTGTATACATAGTATGCATAGGTTGTTATGTTGTTATGCATATAGGGGATAATAACAATCAGTGCTTAGAAATTTAAAAAATAATAAACTACACTTAAGACTTAACTATGTACATATGTACTTATGTCCGTATGGTGAAATTTCAAAATCAGTTTTACCTGGAGAAATATCTTTTCACAATACATATTTACTTTACACAAAATTGCCGCCAAGTATGTACATACATATACATATACAATTTAGAAGATATTTTACGATAAATAGTTGTGCTAACTATAAACTTTATAACTCTTTATATTGTTCAAAATAATTATATACGAGCTCTAATTTACGGTTTAATTAAACTAATCATACTTTGTTAAAGTGTCAAAGTTAAGTAAATTACGATTACAAGTCACAGATTAAAAAGGAAAAAAATTAAAATTTTTGTTTCTTAATTTTGTTATAAGTATTAATAAATATATACCAAAATCCCCAGAATGAAAAGAGAAATCAATTAAACCATATCTGACAAAATCGGATAATAACCATGACCACAAAACGGTGTTTTGTGAAAATCCAAATAATGCGATATTTCAGTAACTATAAAAGATAATTTTCTCTGGAATTTTGTTTTTTTGGGAAAATGAGCGTGGTGCCGCCCACTTCTGAGGAAATAAGTATATCTCGGAAACTATTTGATCAAACTCTAGTACATTTGACTCCACATTACATTTTTATTAGGTAAGCATAAAATTTGGCGTACACATTGGATTTTAACTCAGTAAGTATAATTTCGTAAATTGTAAAAATCGGGCAAACACCACGCTCATCTCTAATAAAACGGTATTTTACCAAACTCAAAAAAAATAGACACTTCAGTGTCTATAAAATATAATTGCTTAAATTTTATATTCAGGATTGGGTTAGGGAGGAAAAGGCGTGGGCTATAAAAATTGTGGGCGTGGCACCGAAACTACTTTTCATACTCTTTTAAATTTGATAAACAGTATAGATTTTATAGGTATGGTGGCCGCCATAGCCAAGTGTGTAGTATGTGCGTAAACGTAAAACCATCGTATGGCACAAACCAAATATAGCAATGCATAAATCATTGATGTTATAGTCGTGCGTTATGCACTATTTCGAAAATTTTATGAATAATCGGACTGGATCTGGAATTCACTTTCACTCGGAAATTTTCACTACATACGACCTTTTCAGATAGGCACAATTAGGCTTATCACTTTCGCCTAGGTTCGAAACATGGTAGTCTTAGATACCGGGTTCAGTATAGAAGATACGTGGCTGCATAAAATCGACTATTTCGTGATAGACGTAAGACGTCCTTCGGTATCTTGGACGTGCGTACTGCTCGGGGTATATCGACTCGGACCAATTCCTTTGTGGTAGATAACGTATAGACAAACCTCTGCGCGGAACAGTTCTCGTATTTACGGGCCACATCTCTCACTTTTAAGTACCGCCACGGAAGCAGTCATTGGTTCTCAGCGTACAAGAAGCGTTTATAAAAATCGAGGTATTACAAACAAAAAAAAAAGAAGAAGTATCGAACTGCCATTGCAACGGAACGGCTCAGTATCAAGTATTCGTAACAATGTCTGTAGAAATGAATGGACCAAAGGACGTTGTGTTCAGTTTTCATGCCAGTTTAATCTAAAGTGGGTGGTGTCATTCTCATTTTAATTCTAAATGTTAAACAGAAGAATTTTGACTGAGCCAAATTATAAATTAAATAATAACTTTTTACTGGATTTAGTATATATATAACATATTTGACGAACTCGGAGGTAACAAGTTTCACACCACCAAAGGAGCGCAATCCCTTTAGGAAATACCAAAATTCCGCCAAGCACAGTACAAGCATTTTATGAAATGTGATGGCCCTATGGAGGATTGGCACTATTTAATTTTAAATGAATCTTCTTTATTACGAGTATTAGGCAGGTTCTGGTGATCAAATATCAGCTGTTAAGTTGCCAGAATATTTCCAATCCATTCTCCTCTTTATTCATGTAAATTTAAAACTATTTATACTAAGATTTGTCACAGCAAGCGATTTCCATAACTCCGCCTCTTTTCTGCTTAACCTTAGAAAGGAAGCAATCCCTTCAATGAAGACTCCATTTCTTTTTAACATATGATGTCTTATGATGGGATAAACCCAACCTATACGAATAAATAATGTTTACCATTTATTTCCAAAGCTTTCACTGTTTTTAGTGCTGAACATTTCATTTTTGATATTTGTTTCATTCTCAAACATATGATAACGATGTTACAAAGATAATATCATTAGTTTTATTAGAGAAATAAACACTATCATGAGAACACATTTTTATTTTAAATCTTTTATGATAAAAATTGTGTGTTTAAATTAAAATAATAAAAAATATTTTTTTATCTTTAAACAAATTTTGGGATGAAAGTAAAATAATGGTAAAAAATTTGATAATAGAAACCAAGTTACAAGCTACTTTTTTGGGATTTTTTAAACTTGTAAATTTACATCGTCAATGTACAACAGTAGCACCTAGCGCAAGTTTTGTGTAAAAATAACTAACATGTACAATGAAATACTCGACTTTATCAACAGTAAGATAATTTAACATTATTTGATCTAATTTTACTAATTTTTTAGGGTTTCCCAAAAATCAAAAACTATATATTATTAATTATATAGTGACTTATTGCAAAGTCCAAGATTAAGAAATTATGTTTGCTTTTGGAGTATTTCATACCTTTTTTACCAAATGAAATTTACAGCAAAAATATGAAATACTCGACTTTATCAACAGTAAGATAATTTAACTTTCGAGAAGAATTAAAAAAAAAAACATTATTTGATCTAATTTTACTAATTTTTTAGGGTTTCCCAAAAATCAAAAACTATATATTATTAATTAAATACTGACTTATTGCAAAGTCCAAGATTAAGAAATTATGTTTGCTTTTGGAGTATTTCATACCTTTTTTACCAAATGAAATTTACAGCAAAAATATAAGTTCATGAAGTACTTTGTATGTTTTTATATTTTGTAGACAATGTGTTAACCCAATTTTCGGAAAGGTACAGGTAATTCTACAATATTATTACTATCTACTAACTTTCATTGCTAAAATAATCCAACTTAAATTGTAATTTGCAGTGCAATTCAATGCAATAATATTAAAAAAAAATTATAAATCGACGATTTTTAGGTTACCATTTAGAGTAGCTTTGGGTCGTTCAAAATTTTATCGTTTCTTTCCCCTTTATATTATGGGCGGGTGTTTGGCGCTTTTCTTGGAGGGTCGATATGCAAGTAGTATGCCCATACAGTAGTATACAAATATTTATATAGTTATGTATGTACGTATGCATATGTGCATATGGATTTATGTGTATATCCCAGCAGTCTTAGATGTCAAATTTAGCGATAAAACTCATACTTTACCCTACTCCAATACTTGTGGCGAGTTTATCATTAAGTTGCTTTAACCTGGACTATTTCCGTAACTGCTCCTTTTTGATTTTCCGGGTTTCCGCCAGGGTGAAAAGTTTATGTATGTATATTGGAACGATTTTCCGTCATTCTTCGTCAAGTTTGGTTTGGAGATATGCCGGTTTCGGTGTTGTGCAATCTTCAGTGTCATTTTTCATTCTCTTCGTAACTAGTTAATAGTTAAAAGCGGGCGAACTACAGAAGAATTGAAAGTATTGTTAGCATTTTGTAAAATAAAAGAAAAATTCTTTTATATCGTCAATGAATGGGTGGATGTTGTCAAATCGACAAAGATAGGGTTAGCGGTCCGTGGAAGACGCAATATTGTATTCTACCATTCTTGCTCCGTTCCTGTAACAGAAAATCTCGTCCAGCTCACTTTACCAGAACTAGTTTGACTTTTGCTGATTGATATTAAAATCTGATTTGATCCAATTGGTTTCTGAGTGTGGTGAATTGGACGATAGTTCTTGCCACAGGAAACGAAACGCCATGCAGCTTCTTTGTAATCTATGTTCATTGGAACTAGTGGTATTTCCTAAGAGCTTGTCAATCGCTATTTCGGAACTAGAGCTACGGTGAACTGCTGGGATGTATTTACATACATAAATGTCTTGGCGCTTTTCCACCACCGAAACTTACCACACTCACAGAAACGAGCACCGAGACGCACATGGAGCAAATACACACTTCGTGCGTCAGCTAGATAGCAGAATGAATATGTTTTTGGTAAATGGGCACTCAAACATACTCTCGATAAACAAGCGACCAGTTAAATTTCTTCTCACGAATAGTGAGCAAGCGGTTTCGGTCAAATTTTAAGTGAAGGCCTTCTAATACCATTTGTCTAATATTTTTTCTTATTTTCTCACAGTTTATAAAATCGAGAAAAATAATATGAAATATGTATTGGAATACAAAATAAGTGTCTATAAAATATGTAATGTATGTAGATAATCATTTAACGAAATGAGATGTTGCTGCCGTTATAAAATTGTAAAATCTTGTGAAAATAATTGCGCTGATTGTTTGTAGAGTTTCACAGACGAACAATCGCTGATGATTATTATGTACATATGTACATAGAATGGCGAGCGCAGTAATGGTGATGGTGACGGTGACTACGAAAGTGAATGTGAATGCTTTTGGCAACGGCTGCTCTCTGTAATAAATAAATAATTTAAAAGAATTGATTATGTTTAAATGAAACTAGTACGTGAGAAGAAAATAAAATGTTTCCAAGAAAGTTTTTAAGAAATCAAAACACCCACCCCCTGCAGCGTTAGCAAAAACGTCGCTGAACTAAATTTATCCGAAGTTAAATTGATGTGAAATAATATAGACTGCTACGAGTATATACTAGTATTATATTAACGAAATGGTAAAATCGAAGCCAACAATCAAAAGTCACACGTGAGAAAATAAACGTTAATATCTACCATCAAAATTTTTTTCTGCATATATGTATGTAAATTTATATATTACCTGATTTGTACAAACGAAGCAAATATCGGTCAACTAAACGGTATTTATGCAAATACGAATACAATTAATTTAAATAAGACGAAAACGTGCCAGTCTAAAATGAAATTGGAACACCAAAGAAATTTGAAAAATGTCATTATATATAGTATACATATGCACAATGTAGTCAAAAGTACTGAAAAATGAGAAAATTATCGAAAAAAGTTCCATAAAGTGCAATATATTTTAATTGCCTTTCTGCTAGTTAATATAGTATGTAATATATGTACATCTCATGTAACTAATAAATATCTTTAATTCTGTGCGCAATAAACAAAATAGTTGGCATAGCTTACGCGGTTAATACGAGTATTATGTGTACGATGACAAGTTGTGAAAAATCGAATTAGGTAACGTTGGGGCCGACAGTAAAAGACCTAACAGCTGCAATAGAAGCGGCAATAAGCTGAGTGCAATATGAGGGAGTTGCTGATGGCATGCGTCGGCAATACGGCATCAGCTGACTAGAATAAAAGGGTAGGTGATTGCTTCAAAGTACAATACTACGAGATAAAAGTTACCTACCCTGCAGGAAAAAATTGTAATTCAGAAAACAGTTCAGGTCTATATTTATGCATAATTTTTGATTAATATTGCACTGTCAGTAAAGTGTTGCAAAAAATATACATATGTACCATTATCTACATATACAAAGAATGGACGCCAGTATGTATGTATATATACAGTGACTCAAACAATAAACCACATGGTGATTTTTTTATAATATTCTCAATGTTTTTCATGATATTGAATTAAACAAAGTTTTTTTTTTTGAAAACTTTTCGTAATATAACTCAAAAAATTGTTGTACGAATTTCGGTATTTTTATTACGAATTTTTAGAAAATTCTTGGTATGCAGTTAAATTTTGTAATAATAGTGTGGTTGTTAAAAATTCCGGTTGATTTTTAATTTTGGTCTTGCAAAATTTTTTTCATTTAACGAATGTAGTTTATTTAGCAAAAAATGTGGTACACCGGTGCGCAAAAAAATATTCAAAATCAACGAGAATTTTATCCATCCGCTATAGTATAGATACATACATATATGCTTTTAGTTATTATGAACTAAAGTTTTATAAATAATTATGAAAAAAATAGTATGAAAATATCAAAATTTAGTACTTTGCTTGAGTAACTGTGTTCAAAATAAAAAATATTTTAATTAATCTACTTCAAAATTGGCGAGATTGAAGATACAAATACACACATATGCATTAAATTTATCTTTAATTCATCAAACAATGAAGTTATTTAATAAATAATTACCAAAATAACATCCATATACTTGTAAGTCATTAATCGGAAATTAAAACTTTTATAGCACTGCAACAAAAAGTTTTCTCCCGGTAAATTTTGGCTAATAATGTTTCTATATGACCCCCTGAACATATCCCCAAAGGGGGTTTTCTAAAGGTTTGCTCGAATAACCAAGATATTTGGAAATTATATTTCTTATGTAAATAAAAGGTTTTATTCTCAATTTGAATAAAAATTTAACTAATGGCAACGATACCGTTTAGCTTGATTTTTGAATTAAAAAAAATCGGGGCAAGCTAACTGTTTCAGAAATCCTACCTATACAAAAATTAATTTGGAAATATCTCGCTTATTCGAGCTAACCTTGAAAAACGTCTCGAAAGTTGGATTCAGGGGTGCATAGAATCATTATTAGCTAAAATTTAGTGACAGGAGGAAAATTTATCAGAATTTGTTGCATAGTGTAATCAAAATACATAAATAGCAATTGGGGAAAACACGATACACTTGCAGATTGAAACTATTCCACAAAGTTAAGCTTCTCCGGCGGAAAAGCTAGCCCAAATATAACTATGTACATGCTTCTGTTTTTAGAGTTCTTATAAAATGCGTTTTCCGTTTCGTTCTTGTACCACCATTGATTGGTATGTTAACACCATTCGTCAATTACAAATCGATGCCATAGTCAAGAGAAGCTGTAAACAGAATGAATTGTCTCCAAATCTACCCGATGACATCACTATGCCTGTATCAGAAGAAATTGTTTATTTCTATATTTGGCAATATGCATGCGCCGGTGGCCGCCAATAACGTCTATGCTCGACTGCTATGAGTGTGCAAATCTAAAGGCCCATCTACATAGAACTTTTACGTTGCTTTGACGTTGGCTCCGTTTTGACTGCAGTGGTGTTTGCTAAGATGAACTCCTATGTATGCATGTAAATGTATAACTTTATTTACAAATTATGTATTGAATATCTCTAATTCGCCGTATTTTACCAAAATTTAAAACTTGATTAAGTATATTATTGGCTTTAACGTACGCAGAAAGATGAGTGTAGCCTAACTTAAGGCGCAGGCACAATGCAAACTTGCTTTTCTCGCCTTACCAACTTGCTTTGCTTTGCTTTTTAAAATTTTCTAACTAATGGTAAAATGGTAGTTGCAAATGCAGTCAATCCTACCAACTATGTGTCTGAAAACTTAAAATTGTATTTTGAACAAGACGAACTCATATAAGTTGATGTTACTAGAGCAAAGGGAAAATTTGCATGCATTTAGTTTTTGTTTTTTTGGAAAATTAGTTCCCATGACAACCAAAACAACCAGAATGTAAACAAAATATTCATTTTAACGCACACACACGCATTTTTCAATTTGTCATGGGTAAAGGAAAAATACAAATATAGAGGAAGAAAAAGATATCAGCTGCTTTAATAATTCGGTCGTATTCTCCAGTAAGAAACTATCCAGTAACTTGCCAGTAACGAAATTTCAGAGCGTAACCAAAATTTGTTCTCAATGTGAGAAACATGCAAGAAAGTACGAAAACGCAAAACCAGTAAGAAGTTGCAAGTTTTTGTTATTTATTGAAAAGATAAGATAATAAAGATAATTGGCCACGAAGAACTATATGATTTTGAGACAGCAAGACGTAGCGGGGGTGTTTGTTTCAAATGTCAGCATGTGGACGTTTCCTGTCATATCTCGCTTTCAAATATTAAAACCTAATGAAAACGTACCGCTGCGCTAATCTTAAAATACCTGACAAATGTATCCAATTGTATAATTGGACTATTTGTTGGGGTTTTGTCTGTCTGTTTGCTTCTTTGTATGTTTGATCTCGCTAATATCCGAAACTACTGAATGGATTTTAATAGGGCTTTAATCGGGGACTAGACAGCAAAATCAGGGATAACAGGGAATATTTTATCAAAATATTGAATGAAAAAATTAAGTTAACAACTCACCACAATCATATCGCAAGGCGAATTTTTTGTGTCAGAGATACACTTTTCATAAAGATATCGATACGAGCCTTGTGATACCAAATCATCTGTTATTGTATTGAAAAGTTACAGAAATTGGCAACTGGTATCGGTACATAGCGTTATCGGAAAAACAGTACTTACTCGCAACCAAAATGAAAAGTGCTTCCTTTTTTTCGTCGTAGCGGAATTCGTCAAGCGTCTGGGAGTAAAGTGAAACTATTATAGGCATAGACCCTAATACATATGTATGTATATGGGAATCATCGGCTCATGGTGCAATGATAATATGATGCCCGAAACCTAACCTCACTATTCCGGTTGTTCTATTGTGCCCTTTACTCAGTACTATTTCCCAATTATTTGCACATATGTACATATGTACACATACCCAATAAAGTCTGCGTTCGCCCGACACATTTTTTTAAGAGAAGTAAAAACACAATATAAATAGATAATTCTGTTCAATTTTTTACATGCATTTCTTCTTTATATTCTTTAGTTCAAAATACAAAAACAAAAATCTATATTCCTATTTTCTTTACTTTTCATGAATTTGTTTCTTCTTTTTGCGTAGGTTCTATTGTGTTTTAATATAATTAATCGTTTAAGAGCTCGTGACGCGTTTTTTATGACATTTAACAAATGGAAACCAAAGGAAAAGAAATTAGTCTTTCGGAAAGAAAAATTATCATTAAGTAAAAAATTTCAAAAAAACCGGAATTTTTATGTCAAAACCCCTCAGTCATATAAATAAGTCTCCGGAATTCTGGAAACAAGTGATATTTTCGGATGAAAGTAAATTTTGCAAATTTGGCGCAAATCAGGAAGTGACCTAGAAAAACAAAGTCTTTTTGGTACAGTGAAACACGGTGGTGGTGGAATTATGGTGTGGGGTTGAATGGCGGCTGGTGATGTGGGTCAGGTTGAATTTATTGAATCCACAATGGATAAATTTGGTTATTTGAATATTTTAAAAAATAATAAAAGATAATGATCCGAAACATACTGCTGAAATTGTTAGACTTTGGCTCTAGACAGCTTAAAATGCCCCCTCAATCACCTGACCACAATCCTATTGAGCATCTATGGGATCTGTTAGAAAAAAGAATTCGTCAGCATACAATAACATGTAAAGAGGCTTTGGTAAGTGTTATGCAGGCAGAATGGTACCGGATTACAACTTAGGAAACATATAGTAAGTTGGTAAGATCAATGCCAAAGCGATTGAGTGAGGTTTTAAAACAACGTATCCATCCAACAAAATATTGAATTTAATTTTTCTTTATCATTCTTAATGCTTTTGTAACTAATTTTAAAGCTGACACTGACTTTGTAGTGCCTATGTTTACTTGTTGTTACACTAAAATCCCGTTATCACAAAAATTAAAACAGGAATATTTATATATGTATATTTTTGTTTTTGTATTTCGAATTTAAAAATATAAAGAAGAAATACATGTAAACAATTTGAAAAGAATTATCTATTAATATTGTGTTTTTACTGATCTTAAAAAAATATGTCGGGTGAACGCAGACTTTATTGGGTATGTGTATGAATGTACATATGTAGGTACATATTTCTATTTATTCACGTTACATTAATGACCGTTGCTTCCGCATTAACGTATAATGTGCTATTGCCATGCTTTGAAACGGCAATGGGCCACACTTGCAATGCAATCCGATATGAAAGAATTTGAACTTTTCCCAATTGTTATTCGAAATAAATAACTATTGTTCAATATAACGTTTCTAATAAATACATGTAATAATGGATATGGAACGTTAATAAAATCTAAAATATAATAATAAATAAAACCAAAAAAATACTATATTTGTTTTACGAAAGACCGAAATTAATAAAAAAAATCATATAAAGCATGTTTTTTTGGTATGTAAAAAAATGGATAACTAAATTTAGAGAATTTAAATTTTATTGTCAAAAAATTTTATATCTCACAATACAGAAAAATTCTTAATGAAATTTAACATTTAATGTACGTTCGACTTCGACAACCAATTAAAGCATTGAAAATTTTCAAATTTTCTGGAAATTTTTTCCCCCCTCATTACCTTAAACTCTCCAAACAAATTTATCAGCGGATCTTTCTTCCTAAAATTACATGTCTATTAATTTTTATTTATACAAGTACACCGTTTTACTCGTACTGTTGATGCTTACATCCCAGGAATACCAGTAATAATGTCATACAGAGGCGCACACTGAAAAATAATTTTGTGGGGATTTTACGCTAATTTAATAATAAAAATATTAATTGATTCCACGAAAAAAATTATATTACAGTTTGTGGTTGCAATTTGAATGAAGTCGAAAAAAAATAGTTTTTGATAACTTCTAACTTCCTAATCCGAATTTTTAGAAAATTTTTGAGCATGTATTTTTGTTGTCCATTCAATTTTGCTACAACAAAACTTAAGTTTCAACTAGGGCTGGAACTATCCACATTAGGATATCCATATTGATATCTGTTGACTCGGATAAAATCCGGATAGTTTGGATATCCGGCTAATATTCATTGGTGCAATTATCCGGATATCGGGATCTACGCAGGTACTGTTAATATTCGTATCTTCGGATATCCAAAAAAATTAAATGAACAATAAAAATTATTGCTAAACAATAATAATAATCAACAAACAGTTTTTGTAAATAATTTTTCGATGTGTACTATTCCACGACTATCATTAAGCGCACATACCATGTGTGAATGTATGGAATAAGGCGAACTTTAGGAATTATTGGTACTTGAATATTTTCATGCTGTAATATTGCATTGCCGTTTACTCACAAATTTATATACATATTTTCGCAAGAAATTATACTGTGGCTTATTTTCCTGGCCTGCGAATAATACCGAAACCGTTTTGCGTTCCCTGTTCTCTTTTTTTTGCCCTATGTTGCAGTTCATTAATTTCTGATATGCGTATATATGTATGTACAAATATTATATTTATATCCGGAAGCTATGATAATATCCGGATTCCGAATATTCAGATATTTCGATTAAGTATTCGGATTATCCCGGCCTAATTTCAAGTAGACAAAAATTCTTGTTGATTTTTGATAATATTTTTTGCTGATTGTGTTGTGCCTTTCCTTTCTTATAACGCCTGAAAAAAATTTACTTTTGTATGAAAGAAAATGCTGACCACAGCAAAAAATATCCAAAATGAAAAAAAATTTCTAGCCCCTTAAAAATCACACTTTATTATAGTAAAATTAAATGGGCTACCAGACTGAGCGTTTGCTCAACAATTTTGGATTAAAAAACTAAAACATTTATTGCAATTTTTTTAAATTTGTTGAATTTTTATAAACTTTCTAGAAAGCTTCAAACTTCAAAGTAAAATATGGAATTATGTATATTTTATTAAAAAATAATAAAAATTAAATAAGGAATTGTAAAAAGTTGTCATTACATATTGATATTAATTTTATTATGTATGTGTGCGTGTGCCCTAATTGTTTATGCCGGATATCAACTGGTCATTGGAATGGCAAAACATTTATAACAAAGTTTGGCAATACAGAATAATCAACTAACTTGTTTTCACATACAAGTTTTGTATTATAGTAGTTAGTGATAGTATTATCTTTACATTGTATTTCTGCTTCTCATAATATGATTGTTGTTTTCTGATCAATTATTTGCAGAAAGCACAACCTATGGCAATCGACTTCGGCTATGGAATAGGTAACAATTTAATGGACGAGTGGCTATATTAAAAAAAAAAAATAACAAACAATAAAAATTCCATTACGTGCATAAAAGACATTAATTTTTCATATTTTCCATGAAAAGTATATAATTTAAATACTTCTTCCGAATGATTCGGAGTTATCTCGAATAATCCAAGTTCGAATAATAAAAGATGCTGCTCATCAGTGCACTTGCACTGGGTTTGGTGGACTCAACAAATTACAATGTTGGCATTCACCTGGGTGTATTTAATTTGGCGACAACGGCGGTAGCTGCAGCTACTACAGTGGCGATAAATACAGCTGTCGCAGCGGATGATGTGGATACTGTGATAGGTGGCACCATGCCGATGGCAGCCACTGTGAATGGAGCCATAGAGGGTGGCCAAGTCAACGCTTTAACGACAGGGACCGTTAGCGGTACTTCGATAGCGCATACAACAACATCCATTGGCAGCAGCGCGGGTAGCGGTACTATTACATGGGACAATAACGGTACTCTTCGATCGCTTAACCCAGGCGATTGGTCGATCGAACAATGTGTGATTTGGCAAAGACCTCATCATCTTTATTTCCAATTGGGCAATGCCTTTTTCTTTCTGGCCTTTCTGGCGCCGCACGGACCTTTCGGCGCACTATGGTTGCGGGCGCTCATTCTTATCGGGTGCACACTGATGGCAATGTATGGCTACCTTGTGGAGTGTAAACCAGATGTGGTGCTATGGTCTGGACTATTTTTTGTGGTCAATTTTATTTACCTGATTATTGTGCTGTGCCGATTACGACCGGTTCGATTTGATAAGGAAATTGAGGGGGTAAGTAATCAAAGAAATTGTATTTGCTACTTTTCCTATTAAAATCCTACAATTATATTAAACAAATATGTGTATATTCCCAGTTAAATTCTCGCAGCGATATTGACAAAGAGAATAATTGTGGGATTTATGGATACGCTATCAGGCAGGTTCTGTAATTCACTTCCGAGATTTGGTGTTCTGTGTTTCCCTTTCCCTGTTTCAATTCCACATTTTTTCCTAAAATGAATTCCGATTGAATTTGCATGTTACGGAAAACGAAATCACAAGAAAAAATTCGGTTAGCATTCACCAAAGTTTGAGTTCGTGGATTTAGAGTAAAAACGAAATGTAAGTAGTTTAAAATTAAAAATATTCTAGTTTTTACAACTTCTGAAGGGGAAACACAAGAATTCAAGCAAGGAAGTAATCCTTCCTCAATTTATGGAGAAAAACGCCCAACACCGTCAGCAAAAGAAAAAAAAAATACCAAAAATCAACGCGAATTTTTATTCACTTGAAACTTGTACTTTATTATACAAAATTTTTCTTGAAAGTGCTTTTCTGATTTAATCCTTTCGTCTTCAGTCATAACTATGTACATTGATCCACTGTGGATGTATACCTACATACATTACAGCTGCGATCGATACTCACACTAATTCAGGCACATCTCCTCCTTCTGATCCTCTTTCTTCTGAAAATCTAACATTTTCTATAAAAACAACCGCAAAAATTGTTAACGCACTCATTTTTCTGTTATTCCTAAAAAATTTATTACTTATTTAGGATGAATTGACAACTGTCACCTTTGTAGTTCATTTCTAGGGTGTATCAAAAACGAACTCTAAAATGAACAAAAAATTCGAATTTCAGAACACCAAAACTGAATTCACTCGGTTTTCGATTTATTTTCATATTCACTTTCAATCGGATTCCAGAACTTGCCTGTATATGTTAGAGAGACTCTTAAGGGCCGTTTACATAGAACTTTCCTCGCTTTGCTTGACAGTTCGAATTTTAACAACAAAGCGTGAGGCGTAGAAGGTCAGCTACAAAGAACGCTTTGACAGTTTCTGCGTTAGTAGTTTGTTATGAGTTGCGATTTGTGTTTGTTCAGAGTGTTTTGTTTAAAGATAGAATCAAAAAATGAATTTTACTGATATGATGGAAGTAGTAGTAGTTATGCTACTAATGTTTGAAATTCGCGAGTGTCTGTAGTGTGTATACGCACGCCTAAATAAAAATAAAATGGAAATGATAACAGCTGATTGCCAAAGCGTACAAAAGTTGAGAGTTGCCCATGATTTTGCTTCGCTTTGCTTTGCTCTACTTTTCTCGCCTTGTATTTAGCAGGACTTATATAACATCATGTATTGAACTTATCTGTCAAAGCGAAACTCTGAAGCAAAGCAAAGCAAAAGTCGTATGTGAACGGCCCTTTAAAACTATTAAGTGAGAGGAATCGAAGTTTGTCCATAGAGATGGATGTGTGTGTGTGTGGTCATGCTGCCAAAGCTAATCGTAAAGAACAGATGATTTGCTGAAATTCTGTTTTTTTCATTTTTTCGATCCATTCGTGAGGGTTGTGATGCCGGTCGAAACGTCGACAAGTTCTTCGCCAAAATTCATTTGCAGACTGTGGAACAAAAGCAAAAAACATGGTAAACAACTTTTTTACTTAGTTATTTGAAAGATGTATGATGTAACAGCATGATGCTGCGAAATTGTTGTTTATCGTGTAAAGTCTAACAAAAAAGAGTGAGCGGAAGAAATAAAAAATTGTGGGGGAAGTAACTACACTTGCGGCCAATAAAAACGCACCACCAAATATAATTGAAATAAGATCACATGAGCAATTTGTTTATAAAGTTAGAATATTAAGGTAATTTTTATTTATTTGGCAACATAGTGTAAATTAGTTATCCACAAAAATTGTTCTCGAAAATGGTTTTTATAAGTTATAGCCAATTAATTTAAAAAAATTAGCAAAACTGTACATTCGATGATATTCATGATTAGTTAAAAGAAAACAATGTGAAGTTAATTTAAAGCGACTAAATTATTTTCACCACTAACGGTAGAAATATAGACTTCACAATAGGCTTTCCTAATAACGAGTCGTTCCACCTTTAGCTTCAATAGCTGCCTTAATTCGTGAAGGCATGGAATTCACTAGGACCTCAATTGATTTCTTTATAACGGGACCATACCAAACCAGTTCTAAAATCTTTATCAATTGACTTTTATTTGTTGGCTTCTGTTTAGCAACTTCACACTTCATTATGTGCCATAAGTGCTCAATACGGTTTAAATCTGGCGAGTTTCCAGGCCAATCCAAGCCTTGAATCCCTAGATCGTTAAATGTATTGTCCAACTAAAAATAAAAAATCCAGCTGAATCCATATTGTATAGATTTTTTATACTAGATTTGTTTCCGATCAAAACTTACCCATCCTAGAAGATTAGGCGATCCGTATAAGAATAATGCATTTCAATTGCGGGTACTAAAAAATTGTTAACTACTGTCGCATATTTTTGTGCATTCATTATTCCACCAACAAGGTGTAGAGGTCCCAAAACATGGTATGAAAAGCTGCCCCGAATCATTTGACTTTGAGGAAACTTAACTTTCTTTACTACACAATTATCCTGGAACCTCACCACCTCAACGGCGCACGTAAAGCAAATTTTGCAACCTTAGCAAATTAAATTTGCTTTCGTCAGACCAATTTTGGTACTTTTTAGCCCAAGAAATTCGTGCATACTTCATTTTTTGTGTTAATAATGGCTTTTTGGCAGGGCTTCTTCCATATAAATCCATATCTCTAAGCCGTCGGGGTATGGTTTCGACAACATAAATCCACTGGGTGAACATTTTGCATCTCCGTTCTTATAGAAAGTGCATTTTTAAAGCGGTCGCTTAAACTTATCCCCACAGTATGTTGTCTGTTCTCTCAGTTGACTTTCGAGGACGACCTGATCCCTTTTTACGCTCCAACACATCACTATTATCTTTTTTTTTTTTTTGTAAAGACGAACAATAGTTGAATAGCTACAACCAATTCTAGTTGCTATTTGCCGAGAAGATAACTATCTTCATCTCATTCAGCCAATATGCGAATTTTTTTATCACCCGTTAATTTTTTCCGATTTTTGGCATTTCGCACAACTTTTCGAATACACAACCAAAACACGACTATAGCTGAACAGTGTGCAACCCAATTTCATAAAAAATAATTTATTTCTCAGTGCTTACTAGATTTAGTAGAAATTTTTTCAAATTTACAGTTATATAGCTGAAGATAGTCTACCAAAGTGGTGGTGCGTTTTATTGACCGCAAGTGTATATTGAAAACAGCAGAAATTACTGCGTGGGGGTTGGTGAATAATAATGACCCTAATTTAGGGTATCGTGCATCAAGTCAAGGTTTAAAAACTCGTTTAGCCAATGAAGTTTTATATGTACTTCAGTTCAGTTCGCTGCTTTCAAAGAAATTATGTAGTAAATGATATTGTAAATCGTATTGATTTTCGTATACAAAAATTGCTTGATCAAGTGAGTTATATAACTGAAAATGCCATTTCAAGCATCAGAAAAAGTTCAAAGTAAGCGAATCATAACTTGGAAGCTTTGGATCACTGGATATGTCGATATAGTACATTTATAAAATTGTATTGCAACTAAAACAGGTGATGCGACATTTTTTTCCGATGTTTCAATCTTTTCTAAAATCCGTACCAAATATTTAAAAACAAAGTCAAAAATTGGTTGCTTTAACAAAATTTGTCAAAAAATTCCTGGTGCAACGTGAAAATTAATAAATTTAGAAATAGTTTTTTTTCTAATGTTTAATTTTAATCTCATTCATTATTTATTTTATTATATTATTAGTTAGATCTTGAAGGTGGCTTTGCGCTTACTCCATATTTGTTGTATACACATTCACATTATTAAGTTATGTATATAATATAACAGACATGCAGAATTTATATACAAGTATTAATAATTGTAAAGAGTTAACTACTATCTACCATTGAATTTATGTAACTCATAATGTTCTCAAACATAAATTTTAATTCACGTCGCTTGGATATTAAAAATCCATTAAACTCCAAACATTTATAACTTTTATATAAATTCTGCATGAGCTATTTAGATAATGTACTTAGGTACGTAAGTGTTATGTAGAGAACGACCGAACTTTGGCTTCGGCCATGTTCGGTATCAAAGTTCGGCCGAAAATGTTCAAATTCTTATTCATTTTCGAAAAAGTCGCAATAACATTGAGATTTACATAAGTGCTAGTGATTATTAAATAACGAATTGAACATTTTTTTTTAATGAGCATCTGCTGCCGAAAATTTTGACAAATTTGAATATTAGTTTTAAAGCTCACTAGCTCTGTTAAAAAAAATTGCCTTACAATAGATACATATATGACAGCGCTCCTCCATGTAGTGAGCAATTGCTTGGTGCTACAGGTCAACTTTATACTGGTAGGCGGAATGAGATGCAAAATGGTAATAGCCTATTATTTTTACATAACAATATAAAATTATTTCATTTTTAACATTAAAAATATAGTTTTTTTAAAAACGTAAAAATCTTCATGAAATGCATGTGGAAAACCATTTTTTAAGTTGATTTTTTCTAGTTCGCAACGATAAAGTTTTGCATTTTTCCATATTTTAAATATTTTTGTTTTTGTAAAAGTTATTAAAATTTTTAAAATGTCATTGTCATCATTTTACAAAACAAGATTGACTTTCAAAAAAATGGTGGTCCACTTTACAAAGTTCGCATGCCTTTTACATGTACCTTTTTCGTAAAATAAAAATCTAGAATGTCAAAAAAATTTATTGATTATTTATTGTTTTAGACCTTGAAAATGTTCGGTTCGACTTCGGCGAAAATTGATGTTCGGCCGTTCTCTAATGTTATAGTAGCACATAGTATGTAAATAAAAAGGTAACATTATATTAGTTAACATTCATTCAAATTTTAATACCACAAAATAGCCTAGAATTATGTTTTGTGCTCAGTTGGAGTGATAGAATAACTTATGATATCTGTGTGTATTGAATATACATATGCAATTATATACAAAGCAATGTGTTTTAAATCTAAAGGATTAATATAGGTACATATAAATATCTTGGTACATACATATGTATGTAGTTGAAATTTGCGGATCCATGGAGTTACGGCGGTTTTGTATGGCATTGTAAATCAATTTATGAGAACATTCATATGTAGTATGTATGTATGTATGTATGTATTATGGGTATCACAGTTTCTATATTTTAAATGAATACTTTTTGTATTTTACATGCTTAAATTTAATGAATTATTTCTATGACAAATACATACATATTTTGAGATGAGGGTAAGTGTAATAATTTCGACACTTCATTACAGATTTAATACTAATATGCCTTTACAAAGACAAAATTAACTTATATACTACAAATGCAATTAGTTTTTGGTATATAGTTAAAAATTCGCATATCGCAATGGCATCTAAAATACATATATATACGCATATTTGCTTAGATCAATATATATCTACGCATTATCGTATGTACAATATATATGCTTTTCTGGTAATTGCCATAACTTGTTACAACCTAATCCACATTGTAATTTGATGATTTAACTAAATCTGCTCATCCCTGCGACCTTTGTATTGGCCATCTCCTTTGCAGTATAGGGTCCTTAAACTCGTATTCTTCAAAATATACGAATTACAATTTTATTACCTTAGCTAATTTGTATTTTCGATGCGAGAAAATACAAATGAAGGCATGTAGCTAATAGTACAGTCATATTTCCCATCGCAATTGTCATGTGGATGCGACGAAAAGTTTTGTGGATACGTTGATAGTGTGGACATTTGATGAGGTCGCCTTGCTCGAGAGTGCCAACCTCTCGACCACTGCCAATGGCACCTTCAATCCGATATTTTTCATGCATCAGACGCAACATTGGCGGTGCAAGATATAGACGTATCATGACCTCGATAAAGGCGGTGGTACCCAGTGCTGTCAGTTGCAATATCGTGGCTGCATTCCAAGTATTGAGAAAATACTTTACGAAAAGTATTAACATGCTGATGCTCAATACAGAACTCAGAGCAAAATAACGTGGAAATAAAATCTGCTGACATTGCCCAAATGTGTGACGTGGCAATGAGAAATACAACGATAGACCTGAAAAGTTAAAAAAAATATATGTCAACGATTGATTCGAGTAATGTGGATTTAAACTTAATTGTACGAAAAGCAAATACATATGTACATATGTACATATAGTGTGAAAAATTGAAATCTGGGAGTTTGGTAGAGGTGGTGGAATATTTCTAATCCGATTACTTGAGCTGCGAAAAGAGAAATACGTACATATGTATGTATTGTTTATACTCGCGGTTTGTCATAAGATGTGCATGTTCTGCAATTCATTTTCACTCGGGAATTTTCACCACACAACACGACATTTTCAGAAAGACACAATACGTAAAATCACTTGGAAGTGAAATGCAGAACATGCCCGATTGTAAAATTATAAATCCAGATAGGCTGTATACAGAGGCGCACACAGGAGCATATTTTGTAAGGGGGGTTTCGCCAATTTAATAGAAAAACAGTTAAACAATTACAAGAAAGTATAACAGTTTTAGGATTAGGGGGTATCTAGCCTCCAGTTAAAGACATATGAAAATCTATTCAGTAATTTCGGAGATTAGCATAATTACGACCTTTTGTTAAGATCTTTCAAGGGAAAGCGAAAAACCAATAATTGAAGCTGGGAGCGAAATGAGTGCTTGGCGACAATGGTGGTGAATGGTTTGGATCTTACTCAATATTAATTACGAAATTGAGTAAAGCCTTTCAGATTATTAAGCTAAAATCAAATGAGCCACAAAACTGTATACCAAAAGTTTTCTAAAAACTCTGATTAAACAGTTTGAAAATTCGTTGAATTTTTATAAATTTGTAGAAAGTTTGAAATATTAATATACTACATATGCTTTTTGTTATAGAACGAAGCAAAGTTTCATGAAAAACGAATAAAAATAATTTAGCTTTGAAAAACATTATTAATATTGTAATCACCATGTGACCAGTTATTTGAGTATACATATATGCAATAAAAAATTGTATTCGATCAAAAATAATACATATACATATATGCACATTAAGGTGCTTCAACATTTTTCCCCCCGAGATAGAGTTCCTGGAACCGTACTCTTGCCGCAAACGGTGTAGACAACGAACCTTACGTTTCTGTGTATAAATTTAGAGGATGCTCATGATGTGTTTATATTTTACTTTGAAAGTATTTTATACATATATTAATGAAAAAATTATTTTAAAAAATATTGCAAACTTCAGTTGTCATGAAACAGAAACCACCAATATTTTTATGAGTTTCAAAGCGCATCTTGAGCACCTTGTATTGGTTACAGTAGATACTGAAAATTGATGACAATTTCCCCAAATAAATGTACTATTTGATTTCATCAAAGTGAAGGTGCGTTTGAACCTGCAATTGCAGCATTCTGCTGTAAATTTTAATTTGCATCTGTGATTCCAAGCTCGTACGCATCTAATACTTACATACATATGTACACATCTAATACTTACATACATATGTACACATCTAATACTTACATACATATGTACATGTACACATACATATTTACCTAAGTATGTAAGTACTTATACTATAGACTTTTACGTATAAATAAAGGGTAAGGCAACACCTTTGCTTTTTGTGTACAATTTTCACTATTTATTGAATTTAAAAATTATCAGTCACTCGGAACTTTATTCCGTGTGTTGTCTCTGTAGCGAAACAAATAGTTTCACAGCACTCATTTTGTATTCCATGAACTTTAAATAAACTTTGTCAAAAATACCAATATATCGAAATATCGATATACGATATTTACCTCCGAGTATGCAATTTTTGCAAAAGGGTTACTATCGGCTGATTATCGTCCACAAGTGGCGGACACACGTGTGTGCGCGTTGCGGCCGCCAGGCTTAATACCTGGACAGGGAATGCAACATCAAAAACTATAGAAAAGTTTGTTTTCTAATAGCTTTCGCCCCTGGACAGACAATGGCAAACCTCCGAGCCTACTTGTTGTAACACACCAGAAATTGTAGAAGTTCGGCCAAAAAAACTTGAAGCTATCAGGTCACGAAACAGTGACGCTTTGGCCACAGGTAATGAAATGACCTCCAAATGGTGGAAAATGCACCATGTATGGATTTACATATTTATGTATGTAGCTATGCACCTAATGGGACTTGGAAACTTAAGAACTAGTTCGGAAAACTGAGGTCTTGACTTCAAGCATTGCCACAAAAATCAGCAGTGATTTTCTCACTTCTCTAGAACTAAAGTTCTCAGCATATTTTTATTGTTCCCCTAGCTATGGATTTGTAAATAATTTTTAAGAATTATAAATTTTTCCTTACCCGAGATGAAAGTCATCCAAATTTGGGCACCAAAATGTGTAGCGAAGGCGCCTAAGTATGCGATGGCCGCCAAGGTGTTGTGCCGCTGAGAGCGACGTTCATCCTTAGATAAAACATTATCTGCATCCCTGCCAGCAGGGGCATTACGTGTGTCCACAATATTTGGCCAAACAGTGAACAAGACAAATGTCAGTACACAGACGGCGATTAAGTGTGCGGGTTGCGTAGTTTTCGTCAGCAATCTATTGAAAATGAGAAATTAGGAATTAATAACGTTATATATATATATGTATATATATGTTTGTAATTGTATGTAATATACATATGTATGTACATATGTATCTATGTATGTATGAAAATTGAGGTGCCCCACGAACCATACAAATAAATCAAACACGTTTTACATTAAAATCATACCAGACCTGTTAAATTTCAAGTACAATTAGTACTCAATACAAATACTTTTTAAATTACTTATAATGAATAGGTAATTGTTTTCTAGCTGAATTGAAATTAGGACTCGAGTACAAGCACTTGTAATTGGAAAATATTTGGAAATACCATCAAGTATTGAAAGTACTCGAAAGTACTCGAAAATACTCGCTAAAAGAATTTCAATCCTCTTCCAAGTACTTTCAAGTACTTTCGAATACTTTCAATACTTGATGGTATTTCCAAATATTTCTCAGTTACCAGTAATTGTACTCGAGTAGTAATTGATACAAATGTAATGTACTTGAAAAGTATTGAGTACTTCTCTGGAAAGCCAAAGTCCTTAAATTGCTACTTAGTACGAGTAATACTCATGACTTAACAGGTATGAATCATATTAAAATTTTTGTAGCTACTATTCCACATTTAAAACTAAAAAATTTCAGGAAAGTAACCGTATGGATAATACCTACATACATATGTACATATGTGTGTCACGGAAAAATTATTTATTTACTAAATGCTAATTTTCATACGGTTGTAATTTAAATATTAGTGAAATAATTCAAAATACATACAACAATTGTATGGAGCACAATTAGTATTCCGGGTTGTTTTGAAGAAATAATTAAAAATCTAAAACATGGCACTTTGTCCTTTTTAGTTTTTCCAACGCAGTATTTGTGAGTAGATCGCTGAGCATCCGTGTCTCGCTTGCTGTAGGAGAATTGATGTCATAATAATTTGAGCGTAGTTTTGAACTCTCAAAAAACAAAAAAACACTGCTCTTATTATTACATCACATGCACTACTCGCGGAAAATTCATTGCAAACAAAAACTATAGCATTTGCGAACGAACGAACCACTCTCAGCGCGTGGAGAGCTTTAGCTTTTTCGCCAAACGTTTGCATATTTATGCGCTTTGAAATCGCAGCAGAATGGCGTACGTGCGAAAACGCATGCATTTTTATTGAGGTTCAATTTTCATATGAGTACCAACATGAGACCAGAACGGTTGCCGTAGAAGCGGCGCATACGAGTCTAATTTTCTGCTGTCACCTGCACTGGGTATTTGCTGCCTTCAACAATAAACTTTTAACCCCAATTTAGGATGTCCAATCGTCGTGTGGGAGCATAAATATGCGCATAAAAATTAGCCAGCACATAACCAATATATCAAATGATATAACACATTTTACTACGAATATACACGAAATAAAACAATGTGCTAAATTCGTTTTAGAACACTTGCGATGGACGATTAACGGTAGGGTAGGCGGGAAACCTTCACGACATACATACATACATATAAGAAGTGATAGTGAGGAAGGAATAAAATTTATTTATAATATAAAAGGATTTTTCTTTGTTTAAAAAGAAAAAAAATTATGATATGAATATGATATTCGTATGTACCACATACATATGTACATATGCACGTACATACATACATATATTGTCTTCTGTTGTGTATTGGCTTCATATCTTATCACAACGCCTATCATTAACGTGCAAGTGATTCTATTTACATATGTATGTATGTATATATGTACTTATACATATTATATGTACATATATCGCACATTTGCTAGAAGAGTAGCATATATCAAAAAAATAGAAAACTCAAGAAGACGACTTTAAAGTTGAGCCCAAAGTTAAAATGAAGATATAATTTATTCGGATAAGCTGCTGTTAAACTATACGGCTATGATTTTTTTTACATACCATAGATAAACGGTTGGACGTCATATCTGGTTACTTAAAAAAAAATATTATTATTATTCTTTATATATGCCACTTTTCTAGCAAACGCGCTTACATTCTGTCACACGTGATTTTATTTGAACAAACACATTCGTATTCGTATGTTATGTAAATAATAAACATGTGTGCATATTTCTACATTTAAAGACTGCTTTTATTTCTTGAAATAATTAATACTTTGCAGAAAGAAAGATACATTTTTGGAAAAAGCATTAGGCATGACAAGATTGTTTGTGGCACATTATTTATTAATAATAATAACCATTGGGACCAACAGCATATAGCTTGATGTTTGACCGAACTTCTCCTACAACTTGAGGTGTGCGTCTTGATGTTGTAATATAAATTGAGGGACCGACTCCGAACAGTGTTAATGTTGTTGTTGTAGCGGTTATCACGCCCGGTAAAGAGCTGATTCACCCATGGTCGTTGTCGTCGAACTCAACTAGGGGGAGGCCCAGGAAACGTGCAGTTTCGACAGGGTTGGACCCGAGGTAGAGGGGGGTTTAGATGAGTGGGTTTGAGAGGACATGTGAATAGGGAGTTGAGCCTACTACAGTATCCAGATCGTAATTGAGCCAGAGTGACGCGGGACTCGCGGGGCAGCAGGGACTCCTCATCTGCTACAGGTGGTGGTTGGGCTCCGATAACTGCATTTGCCTGGCGAGAGTCAATGGTGGTAGTGACTGCCTCTCTGTGGATGTTGCTTAGGACCCGCCGGTACGCCTCCGGATCCAGCGGTTGCGTTATGAGTGGCTGGATCTCGCCCTTTAGTTCTAAGAGATGACTTCTGATGTGTCTGAGGGGTAGCTCCACTGCAAGCAGATGCCTATTTGGGCGCCCCAAACGGTGACACCCAGCAAGGAACTGAACGCGGAGCACATTGACCTCTTGGTGGAGATGTTCCTCAGGCGACATCAGCAGACATCCTGTCACCGTGTGTATTGCGGCGTTCTGGCAGGTCTGCAGCTTCATCCACTGCGTCCTGCTGGTTTCTGGTGACCACACTGGCGCAGCATAGTTTATTAGCGGCCGGCCAATCGCCTTGTATGTTGCCAACAACGTTTCTTTGTCTTTGTCCCAAGAGGTGCCGGCGAGCGACTTGAGGACATTGTTGCGGCTCTGTACTCTATTGGCGATTGCGGTAGTGTGCGCGGAGAAGGAGAGCAGGCTGTCGAAAGTCACCCCCAGAATCTTCGGGTGATTAACCGTCGGAATGGGGGTGCCATCAATGTGGATGTTGAGATCCAGCCTGACCTCCTTTGTCCAGTTGGTAAAAAGGGTTGCCGAGGACTTAACAGGGGACAGCGCCAGGTTTCTGCTAGTAAAGAAATGGGCAAGTCCGAACGGTAAATAATTTTACGTGAAAAATTTTTTCGGAGGTTTGCCATTGGCTGGCGAGGGGCGATAGCTATTAGAAAACACGTTTCTATAATTTTTGATTTTACTGTTCCTGCGAAGATTTTCACCCGGGACCTACCGAATAAAGCGCGCACACGCTACAGACTCAATAAGGCGGCCGTTTAGTACATATTATTAATATTGCTCAGTGGCTGAAACTGGGCAACATAGTATAAGTACATATATAATAACCGTGACTCAAACTACTGATCACATGGGGTTTTTTGTTGATATAAAAAATTAAAAAAAAATATAAAAAATATCACCACATTTGTGTAATATATTTGTGTAAAGCTCAAGACACTTTAGTAAAGTGTGAAGATTTTTATAAAAATCACCTTTAAAATTAGTTTTTGTAGGTATTCTGATACATAATTGCAAACATCATATATGTATGGGACGTTTACTACATACATACGTACATATGTTTTTATTACGTTATCCCTCATCCTGAATGTCAAATTTGTGAGTACATTCAAACGGAAGGAAAACAGTTTAAAGAAAGAAATTACTTAAAAATCCGAATAAAACTGTTTAAGGAATTTATTCCAGACCCTTTTTTACTCCTTACAACAGGAACAAATTAACTTATGTATGTATATACTATATTTGAATTCCTTCCCAGCCATGCACGTACATATATTAATGTGCATCACTCCTCTTATAAGAAAAAAATCGATACTGTTTTTGCATCGAAATTATAAATATTATTATGTTTTAAGACTCCCACCAAAATATTTCGGAAAAACACATTACGATTTATGTGTGCTGGATTAATTTGAAAACAACATCAAAAATCCTATTATTAAGATCCCGTTGACAATGTTTTTTTAATATTCCTAGTCAAAGCTTTTGAGCTTAAAATTTTTTATCAATTCAAGTGATCATTATGAAAACAATATTTTAAAATACTATTTTGATTTATAATTTAAAAAAATTTGTTTTATTTAAATCTGGCCTTGAGCCCAATAAATTAGTATATTATTTTTATTTATAAAAAAGCTCTTTTTCGGTGGTACTTTTAAATCGGCCAAGCTCATCATCTTAATATTTTTCCGAAATATTTTGGTGGTAAGTTTTAAAATGTATGTGTATCATTTACAATATATAAATTATTTCGTCTCATGCAACTAATAGAACTTCCGAATATGCGCCAAACACGAGCTTAGATAAATATGATTTTCAGGAATACTTTTCTCAACTTCAGCGCCATTTAGTATATCAGTTTGTAAAATAAATTTTCTACATATCCCAAGCCCACTGCTATCTAATGGCACACTATCCCAGCAGGGATCGAACGTAAGCGTCCCAACTGAATTGCCAATAAAAATTTTCAATTTGTCAATTCAATTTATCATCGTTACCTTAATAGAAAAAGTTACTAACTCAACGAAGTTGTTATGAATACATAAAAACATAGATGGAACTCAGTATTATAATCGAGAGTTCATGTTATCAGAATACGAATTATTTAAGGGCAAAAAATGGAAAAATAAACAACTCTGAAGATATTTGCTAAGCCACGAACTATAAATTCGACCTAGATTTAATGCCGGTTATAATGTTAAAAATAATCGAATTATAAGCAGGGTCTGTTATAATCTATTCTTTTCTTTTTCTTTTTTTATGACAAAATAATGCTTTTCTATGTGTAATTTTTATAGGTTACTTGCCTGGAAAGATGTTTGATCCCGAGATATTCGGAATGATGTACGCAATATTTTTTTTTACAATATTGATAACTTTTTCCATTTTAAATTGTGTTCATTAATTTTTTATCAAAATTTTGTTCATTCAATAACATAAACCACAAAAATCTAAATTTTGAACTTTGTAAAAATTTTACGAAAATTTAAACAACCTTGAAAGAATTTACGATTAAGTTTCCAATTTTGTAGTTCATTCAATTCCAGTATAATAAAGTGGAAGTTTCATGTTTTTTGCCGAGTTTACAATATCATTTCTTGCATGAGTTATATGAAAGAAAATGCGCAACACTATCAGCAAAAAAAAAAAATGAAATTGGGAAAAATCAACCCAAATTTTCATTTACTTGAAACTTGAACTTTATTATACTGAAATTTTTTAAAACTCTGATTAAAAAAAGTTTGTTGAATTTTCATAAATTTTGTATAAAGTTTGAAACTTGGACAAATATGGTTAATTTGAAAAAAAAAAATGTTTAAAAAATTAATAATAAAACGGTAACAAAAAAAATAACAGTGCACCACTTCATCAAAAACGAATAATTAGTAGTTTAGTTTTTGAATAACTCGCCTCTAGCGCCACCTATGGTATTAAAATAAAGCCCATGGATGCAAGGAATATACTATAATAAGTATGTACATACATACATACATATGTATGTACATACATATATACTGGAATATTTGGTCAAAATCAGTTCACTGGTTTTTAAATTTTCAGTCATATACAATTTTATACTTTAGATATCGAATATACATACATAGATTATTATTCTGAAAGGTGGCTAAATATTTGATTCTAATTCCACTATTTAGGAACGCCACGTGTTGACGTTGTGTGCATTTCATAATCGCTAAAACTGCACCGCTTTCTCAAATGGAAACTTTCTAGTAGTATGCGCGTAAAAGTTTTTGTTGATGAAATTTACACATCCCACTGGCATATGTATGTATGCATGTATTTATTCACGTCTTTAAAGAACATGCATGCTCCTATGTATGTACATATATACATACATATGTGTGACGCAGAATCTGTTGTCAAAACTGATCTAATTCCAAACATTAGCTAGCTGGCGTGAAGTTGCTAGCATTCACACATTCACACTGACAATGCCATTAATTTATTGAACGTGCAGTGACTAAAATGCGCTTTGAATTAAAAAGTACTGTATCATACTATGTACTCGTATGTATGTATGTATGTGAAAAAGTGAATACAATTGGCCAAACACCTGTGCCTACTTAAGTTGGCAATAACCAAAACTCTAATCAGCGTCATGTGGGGACACATCAATACACACACACACACACACACACACATACGTAGTGATATGCTAACTCCAGACCTTGCGCCCAGCAACAATCCGAATCACTTTAAAGAGTAAACGATCGGTGATGGGAAGTTGTAGACAACTTACGTGTATAATTTGCCGCTTTGCATTTTTTTTGCAACACCGTGAAGTCGTTGTACGAAATGCTTCGTCATTTGTGTTGTCACAGCCAGTGCGTCCATATCGTCGACCTTTTCAGAGTGATGTTTGTGGGGTTTATTTTTTTCAATGGCTTCTGTGCCTGCAGTGCCGATGTTTGTGATTTCTTCCTGTAATTTACTAGACGTTTGTAGGTTGCGGAAACGCCCACAAAGGCGCGGAATGCCCAAAGTTGTTTTTGCACTTGTAGCGTGTGAATTTTTTGCATCCGTATCATCTGCTGCTTTATGGGCACTACCGTGGTGGTTGGAGATCTCCATGCTGGCTACGGTGTGTGAGTTCCGTTCTGCGGCACGCTTTCTAAGCGTATACTGCACGGTCTTTACAATCTTCTCGGGCATTCCATGCTCAACGAATTTTTGGATTTGGGCGCTCTGCATAACGGAACCGGAATTTCAGCACATTTTAATCACAAATTGGTTAGTTTAATTGAACGTATGTATATGTGTATGTATTTATGAATGAATGCTGTACATACATACATACGTAAGTGTGTATTAATTTGAAGAATTTGCAATTGCTTTGATATCACTTAAATTCGATTTTTTTGGTAGACTTTCACTGATGATTGTAGTGTATTTTACGCAACTGAATTCACTTATTTCGAAAATAAAAAAAAAAACCTTGCTGAACTCTAATTCTGGTAGTAAGATGGTTAATAAATTTCGTTCGAATAATCAAATAATTGATGAAAAGCCTTTTGCGCGCTGGTGATTCCTTTAATGCTGTTTCACTGCTGCTCCGTCGATTGGAGCGTACCGTAGAAATCGCACGAGACTTGAATTGGCCGAAGTATTAAATGCTTTTGCGTCAGTTATCAACGCCGTGAGGTTTTATATTCGAGAAGTATATTCTGCGCTCACACCGCTATCCCCTAGCACCACCAACGACCACATTCCCAGCAATTGCTCGTCGATGTGCGCAGGGCAATCCAAGAATCTAAATGCGCGCAACTGCTGCTCTATGTGTGTCCCATTTTCTCTCTTCAGCTGGGCCATACGTCAATATGCTCATCCGCTCATTTGACTCGGATCGAATCGGATCGAATCGAATCGCTCTTCCACAACAGTATACGTGCGGTTGTGAGTCGTTACATTGCAAAGTAAGAGATTAGCGTCTAAATTATAGGCAAAAGTTATCTCTTTGTGCTCAGGCCTTTGTTCCATCACATATGTATATATATACCCTTCATTTCACACACCTGGCATGTTTGTTCGAATATTACCCTGCGCGAAATGTTCAACGCAAATGTCATCCTCGGCACCGTTCTGCTAAACTGTGTCACTTGTGTGTGAGGATTTTATAAACACACACACAAAAATGAAATAATACTTAGTATAGGCGATACTTAGATACTGCATATTTCTTACTTGTATGTAATTATCTAAATAAATATTTATATATGGATGGTGTATATAGAGTGGGTGAAATTACAGCCTTCTTATAAGGCCGTGATGGCATTGCCTATTTGTCTTTATTGTCACCATTACTGCCCCTTGTGATTGCCATCATTGTTTCATTTGACGGCATTTTAATGTCATTTTACTTCCAAATTTTCTAAATGCATGCACGCAACTAAAGGGTTTAGGATGATGCGCAAATTTATTTATTGCCAGCGCATGCCGCTGAGAACTTTGTTGCAATATAACATTTACGTAGTATGAGCTTTGACCATGTTTACATATTTGCATGCACATGCAATCACAAACTACACACATACATATGCACATACATACATACATATTTACTATACACTATGTAAGTAATTGAAATTCATAACTGAAAACAGCAGCTTCCTTTCTAAAAATTTCTTAAGTGCATCGTTTATTCGCACAAATTAGGATCGATAGAAAGAGTGAATGAAAGCAAAATAATTTATAAAATAAGTAAGTAGATTTTACATATTCACATATGTATGTACATTCATTTTACTGAGGTAAAAATCAAAAGTTTTGCAAATACTTGAAACATAAATTCATTGTATTGCTGAGACATCCAGAAAATCAGTAAATATGTATTGTTTTTAGTGCAATTGTTTGCTCAAAATCTAAAAGATTCTATGGGCCTATGCCAAACAGAAGCAAAGCTCTTTGGAATGGTAATTTATGACAGTAATGAGGTGAATATACTAATTTGTCTGCCTCGTACGGTTTTCGACAACATGCAGAACGAAGAAGAAGATCGAAATGAGGATGTATTATACTTTCGAAATCAAGCGAAAGTGAAATAATATGGCACTACTGGCAAAGAAATAAAAAATAAACTATATTACTTATTACTTATGTATAGTAATTATTGGTGTAAGTTTTAGTGAGTTGTTTGTTGTAAAGTTTAAAGCAAAAGATCTATTGAATGCATTTGCTTTAATTCTAAACGAATTGAAGTTAGGAACGTTAGTATTTTTGGTACTTACATATGTATATACATATGTATGTATTTGGTGCATTTTTATTTTATGCAATAAAAATTTATGATTGGCAACAGAAAAGGAAAATTTCATCACCATAGAAAAAATATATTTAGCCTTAGAACTTTTCTACCGTTCGGTAATGGCCCTATGTATGTACATATGTACAATTTTGACAAAAACTTTACAAAATTTAAGAAGTTGTTCGACCTGTGGCGTTTTTGTATAAATTATAATATAAAATGTGCCACTGAACTCGAATATGAAGTCAGAATATAAAAAGTTTTTTTTTAATTGATTAATTTACAACTTACATAAATTTAAAATTCATTTCAAAAAACAACTTGAGTTCGACTCGCTCTCTAATCGTTTTCTAACCCAAATGTTTGTTGGGGTATAAACGTATGTACATATGTATGTACATAGATTGGATAAATTCAGTAAATTATAGACTTTTTACTTACTGGACTAGACAGTATACTAGACATATGAATGTATGTAGTATACATACAAAGATATGTACTAAATGTATTTATATTTTGCGATAATTTCCCAAAAAAGAAAATATTAAACTAAGCAAGCACAAATATGTACATACATATGTATATTCGGACAAACTCGAAGAAAATATTTTTTTGTTGATAACTGCGTCATGAACAAATGTCGGCATATACAGAAATAACTACATACATACATATGTACATACTATATTAATCACGCTTTTGGAAATATTCCCAGTGCTCGTTAAAAACTCGTGCACATACAAGCGTTTTTATATTTGAATATTTACAATAACATTTGGTATTTTGGGGGCCAATGCGCCGCCCACGAGACCCAGCATAGATGATCATATGAGCGTAAATAACAAGAATGAATGTAGCAGTGACGCTGGCGATTGATCGTCATAGAGTGCTTACATTATTTATCAAATACTGGTGAAATTTTTAAAGACTAAATATGTTTTGTACGCAGTCATATGACGCTGGCGTTTAAGATACACAAATTCGGCTATTTGAAGACTTTGACGATAAGTTCAAAGTCAAAGCATCAATGGCTAACGTGCTATTTGTCCCGATTTCATTTGGGAATCGTATTGAGCGAAATAAGTGCTTTGTCGAAATGTGTTTGAATTGTTGTTGCATTTATTTTATTTGAATGGAATTGTACTTTGCGCAATCATGACCGTGCATTGAAATGTGTTATCGTCATTATCAGTTAACCAAGCGTTTATTAATCAAGGGTGTGTTCAAAATCGTTCGGTAATCTGAATGAAGCGCATGAACGCATACCAATATAAATTTGTATGTATATCTACATATGTATACATATGTATGTGTATGTGTGCGTTGTTACCCTGCAGGAAGTGAAGGTAGCTTAAACCTAAGTTGATTCTCTTTACGGAAATACTAGTGCTGACTATTAATTGTGTATATTGTATTTGAGAAAATCGATGGCCCTGGTTACCTCTGCATTACTTGACTTCTAAGTACTATTTGGCACAAATGAGCTTTTGATAGATACCTTTTAAATAAGGATAAACTAATTATCTATCAACTATTTTTATATGTATGTACTCTTGGTTTATTAGCGGATTTTCTAGATTTGTTATATCATCGTCAAAAATCATTTGGGATTCCCTTTATAATAATAAATAGGATACTATCGTTGCAGATTATTCAAGTGTGAACAGAAAGAAAAAAAATGATATACAAGCTTTTTTATAAATGCAATATACAAGTCTTTTGTAAAATAATAGAGCTTATATGTATGTAATTCATTACACATACAGTGGTGCTTTACTTAAACGGAAAATCGTTATACCGGAGGCAAAATTTATGTAATAATATTTTCATACATCATATACTAAACTAGAACTCCACACTAAAGTTTTCAGGATCTGCGACTTTATTTCTGGAAAAATGTGATATGCATGATTTTCCGAAAAATTAGCTGTAAAATAAAAATAACTAATGGAGTTTTGAACTACATGTGTTTCTTTTTTATATTGCTTTGCGAAAATCACCAAATAGCAAATACAACTGAAACTGAAAGTGCTAAGTTCGCACCCTGCATCCATATGTACGTACATATGTATGTATTTGACTATTGTAAATATTGTGATCTAACTCTTTTAGTTTTTTACAACGCAATGAAATTCGTGTTTAATATATACACACATATCCAGGTACATACAAATGTATGTATGTATGTGTAGAAACGGTTGACTTCCGGATTTTCTAAGTGAGAATGTTTGTTACATACTTAAGGAAACACATTCATATATATGTACATACATGCATCTGTACATACATACATATGTACATATGTATATACTAAGGGGGGAAATAATTTTTATAAACTACGATCTTTAATGGAGCCCCATCACATAGCACAAATTTTAATAATATTGTTGGATTCAAGAGATTGACACTTAATCAAAGTAACATTTTAAACTAGCTAGAAAGTGTAGAAAAGTAAAAGAACAACTTTTAGTTTAGTTATAAATAGCCCATTAAATCGTAATATAATAAAGTATAAGTTTGAATTAACAAAAACATACCACTTATTTTTTATAGGTTTTTTTTTTGCTGACGAAAAAATTAACAGAAACATTAGTGTTCTTGTAATTTTTGTTTTTAGTTTTCCTGCAACATTCTTAATTTGAATCTACATACATATGTATATGGTGTTTATTATATAGTGGGCTAGACAAAAAATCAAGAACAATTTGTATATTCTTTCCTAACAGTTGGCCACCTCTAAAAATGTTTTGAGACTAACTCTTTCTAAACCTGTATCAATGCAAATTAAATTTACATTTTCGAAATAGGTTTCAACACACTGCAAATACATATATTTCTCGAATATACTTAGCTTTCTTAAAGTTTTTTCGAATAAACTGTTTCGTTTCACACCAATAGTGTTATATTTCTGTAAGTTTAGAAATGAAAGTAATGTTGGTAAAAAGGTTGCAATTATTTTTATACGCTTTTTCATGATACTGTTTTCTTATGCCTACTTCGTTTGCATGCCATGCAATAATATTTCCGCTAACTTAATAATTTAATTTAATTTACTTTTACTAAGCAGGTGGCAACGATCGCCAAAGGTATTTTCGAAATAAATCTTTCCTAAACCGCCTTCGTTTGTAACCAATATTTCAATATTTGATTTAACTTTATAAATTTTAATTAATTTATTGAATAGGCTGTCACCCTCTACATAAATGTTTTTAAAATTAAGCTTTCTTAATACTTGCCGTTAGACACTCGTATTGTAAATAAATTTTGTAATTTAATTTGTCAATTTAACTTAATTTATCTTTACACCTTCTTTCTAAACATTTGCAAATGAAGCTTTATTCATGTTCTTTCGTCTGATATGCATATTGCAATATATGATTTTACTCATTGTATTAATTGAACTTCCTTCAAAATCTTATCCAAATCTGTCCAGTCGTTTTTTATTTTATTTTATTTATTTAATTGGCTATAACTTTTTTTATCAGATGACCACTAAAACATAACTTATATGTTAATGCAGGTTAAGAGCTATTAATGTGTCTAATTTTATATATGTAAGTCCGTCCAGCCATTTTGGCATGATAAGATAACAAACATACTCACAAACTCACTCAACACAAAAACTTTTGCAAAATTTTGAAATTTGTAGGATTTACTTACATATGTACATAAAATGTATGAACGTATGTATGTACATACATACATACATGTACATATGTATGATATTTTCTGCATGTACATGAGGTTGGAAGCGCAACTCTTTTTCAAAGCTTAGCCTGCGCTGAATGCGATAACTGAATCTCGCTGTATTCAGTACGAGCACATATTGCACATTTGTTTATTGATGAGCAGACAAAAATAACTGTAAGCTCATTCCACTCCTCTTATGATGCAAAGCCAAACCGATTCGATCCAAAAATCATGCTCAACCAGACAAGTGGGTGGTTCAATCGGTGATAAAGGATGCGGAGCATTTATCGGTGCAGGAGGTAGGTTACGAATGCGACTTTATTGTGGCGGATAATTGCGGGAGATTCTCTGTTAATCGTTATGCGCTCCAGCTCCATCATATGAACATCCAACTGGCAAATCTAAATACTTGCTTGTGCTCAGCTTAAATTCGCACTCAGACTTACTACTCGTATTATTTTACTCAGGGTGAGAATGCTGGAAATATGGATGATTGTTTGTTTGGTGTTGGTAATTACTGTTACTGGGCACCTGAATTGTTGGATCATTGGCCGGCGGTTGCGAGTGGCGTACGTGACTCTGGTACTATCAGTGATGTCTGCGGTGTCGTTATGAGTACCATTGTGGCGGATCTTGAGGGAAATCGTTCTATTTCGTTTGGCCGTAGTGTTATCGTAGTCATTCGCATTACGAATATTGTTGTGTTGTTTGGTATTTTATTTCGGTTTATCACAAATCCATACATATGTATATATGTACATATGTGCATATGTAGGCAATTTGATTTTTTTTTGTAACGATGCTATGCATGTTTGCTGCAGTAATTGTTGTTGTTTGCTAGTTTAATGTTTGACATTTCGACTTGGGCGCTTAATAAGCGAATTTGAAGCGAAAACTGTTTTGTTCCACTCAGCTTTGTGTCATTTTGATGGTCATAAATGCTTAAATGCTCGCAAATGCATAGCTACATTGCATGTACATCTATACATACTTATGTACATACATATGTATATAGGTATAGTAATACAAACTTTATATTTGCAAGCCGTAAGTATCGTGGATGCAGTATGCAATTGTCTACAAACATATCTACATAAATGTATGTACATACATACATATCGTCATTTGTAATGCAAAAGGCCGTAACTAACAAAAAATCAAAAATTAACTTTTTGATTGATTATGATGCATTTTATCAAATTGCAAGTCCCCCACATCGTTTATGAACCTACGTACATACATACGTACATACATACATACATATATACTATATTAAAAAGAATTGCGATTTTGTTTGCGAAATTCAAGTGTTTTTTTCTAAAATACGCTAAGTCCCACTTGCAGAACATCCAGAGTTAAATTTACAAATAAAGAGATACATATGTACATACATATGTACTTATGTAACTCATAGTTATGTATGTATATTTTTTTTATCGAAATCATGCTTGGCGTTATCCTTCAACCTACAGAAATGGTATAAACGGATTCACCTTTCTTATCCATACAACTGATATTAATTTTCATTTGAAGATGAAAATTAAAAAAAAAATCAACAACAAAAAGTAATAAACGGCTATGTTAATGTCGCTGAAAAAAAATGATTCAAAAGCAAATGATTCTGAACCATTTTTATTAAAAAATTATATGTACATATATTGTTTTTTTTTCATTCATGATTTTGATAAATATATAAAATATTTTCTATAGTGTTTTGATAAAATGTACCCTATGTTATGCCTGAGGTTAAAAGCCCATAGAAATACATTTTAGGAAATTACTGCTTTCAGACAGTTAAACAGGCAAACAGACAAACAGACAAACAGACAAACAGGCAAACAGGCAGACAAAAATTCCAAAAATGGTCCAAATGCATTCTACTACATTCCCTGCAGCATCTTCTGTTATTTTTTGTTTAAAGAAATCTCCAATGTACATACACGACTTTCCTACAGGTGTATTATAGTGTATAGTTGAAGATATTAGAACCTTCGAGGGCCATTTTCTCGCGAGCTTCTTGTGTATCGTAAAGCGAGCCTTCCAATGTTAAATTTGATTTTTTTACAGAATCTTTTAAAACAACGAAATGCTCGGGGTATAATATTGTAGAAAAGATTGTTTCTCTCTATGCCACCCCTGTTAAAAATATTGGAGTAAACGTATTCGATAATTTCTTGATCATCGGCGGAAAAAAAGTTTCTTTTACTATATACATATTTGCATATTTACAAAAAAAATAATATTTTTTTTTTGATTTATTACAGAACTTCACACACTTAACAGTTTAAACCTCAATAATTGCTAGGTTAAATATTTATTTTCTACCTCTGAGTTAATGCAGCAAACCCAGGGTTTAGTTTCGGTGGAAACGTACCATCACTGCTGCGCAAGCAAATTTATCAATATAACCGGTAAAGTCTAAGTTAAAAAGCAAGTGGGCTTAAATTTTATAACGTTTTTAGCTTCTCCTGGAAAACATTTTTTTTGTTAGTTTCGGCCATTTATATTTCAGGTGGCGATATGTAAATCGGTTTATCAATCGCGCGCTTATGAATTTCATTGGTTTAAAAATCATTTGTTATAAAACGATTCAATATTTATACATGTCTACTGATTTCGTGTATCATTTTCCATATAAGTTGGTACGCACATATGCACATGAATGGATAAGTGCGCATTCATATGAATATATGTAAGTATATATGTACATATACATACATATATATGTACATGTATAAAATGTGTAAATGCATGTATGTACATATGTGCAAAATATTAAGGTATCAATCACGGCGAGTTTGTGTAAATATTGTAGAGTACAACATTCTCGCATATCAAACGAATGCAATGCCTTCTAAAATTTTAAAGCATTTTTTTGCCACTTTTCTTAAGCTGTTATGAATTACAAAAATATAACTGTTCTGATGTAAATAACCGGTCGTAACCCAAATAAATTCATTGACCATTTGCCGCTCAAACTTTGGCCCAAATTACCATGTTTTGCGGAGAAAAATTAACCAGTGTAGATAGAGGCCTGCAATTTTGGACACACACTTTAGACTCCATTGATTGGACAACTGCCCACTTTCCAAAGAAGCATTTTTAACGAAACCATAAAATTTTTTAATGAAAACAAGTTTCAAAATAATTAACATCTTGTTTTTCCCAACAATACAGAAATCCTATTTCTACATACAATTGCTCGGTCAATCTGAACATATTCATAATTTGAAATTCTCCAGTTATGCGAAACAATTTCATTATAAATGAAAACAATTACAATGCAGAGAGGAAAGGTATACGCTTTTTCTTGGCCGCGTTGGAAATAAAATTTAAATAGTTTTTTTTCGATGCACTTATTGATATTGATGACGCATGAACCAGAATTGAGGTCGCCATACCCGCAAAAAATATATACATATATAAAAAATATGCACATCAAATTAAGCTGCACACAATGAACTTTCTTTTCATATAAATTGTGTATCGGATGGAGTCGGATGAGGAATGTTGGACTTCCCGAAACCGCGAAATTCTAAACATATGTATGTTTATGAGTTCTTTCTGGCGTTTTTAGAAATTGTTTTACGCGCCCAAGGCGAATTCATATAAGGTGGTATTAGTAGGGCAGCTTATTTGATTGTTTTTTCCATCTTACGGCGAAATGTTTGAAATTTCAATTTCTATTTATTTCTGATTGGTCTCATTGGCATGTTGTATATATAGGGTCTTGCAATAGGGACGCAAAAAAGTAGATCGATAGTGACAGCAAACGACGCCATATTTTTTCCCGCTCTTTTGACATTTCTCTTCAGTAAGGTTTGCCATTTCATCATGGAAAGATATACGATCCAACAACGAGTCGAAATTATTAAAATTTACTACCGAAATTCGGAGTCAATTTATGGTCGTCGTCATTTCTGGCTGAACGGCTTCGTCAATAAGCAAAATATGCGTTATTGGACAGGCAGCAATCCACACGTACTCCATGAGTCAACATTGCATTTCGAAAAAATTACGGTTTGGTGCGGTTTATGGGCCGGCGGCGTCATTGGGCCGTACTTCTTCCGTGATGATCAAGACCGGCACGTTACTGTGAATGGGAATCGCTACCGCTCAATGATAACCGAAAATTTTTGGCCCGAATTTGATGATTTGGACTAGGACAATATGTGGTTCCTACATGACGGCGCCACAAGCCACACAGCGAATGTCACAATCGATTTATTGAAAACCACGTTTGGTGAACGTGTTATCTCACGAAATGGCCGATTTGCCCTTGTTAGACTATTTCCTGTGGGGCTACGTCAAGTCTATGGTCTATGCCAACAAGCCAGCGACGATTGATGAACTTCGTACGAATATCGAACGTGAAATTGCAGCAGTATCGGCCGATTTATGCTTGAAAACCGTCGAAAATTGGGTTCAGCGTCTGGACTTCTGCAAGCGTGTCCGTGGTGCCCATGCAAAAGAAATCGAGTTCCATACATAGTGGCATCGAATGTACTTTCACTGGAATAAAGAATTTAATTCATATCCCAAACCTTTTTTTTTTATTTAAAAAAACTTTTTTAGCGCTCCTATTGAAAAACCATGTACATATATATATATATATATATATATATTTTTCATAATTTTTTCGGCAGTCCAAGTCGCAAAAGTAAAAACGAAATTCATGTGTATTTTTGTTTTTGTATTACTAATACTACCTTTTATGAATTTGCCTTGTACACAGCCAAGGCGAATCTATAGAAGGTGTTTTCTTCCGATCAGCTGATTGCTTCTTCTTTTTTCGCCTTGAATAGTGAAAGTGTCAACTGGTTTGTTTTTTGTTTACATCTTCATTTTCTGTTTACATTTTCATTTAAAAATATTTTTAAATTCAAATTGATTTGAATTCATATATTCAAATATTTCGCGAAAAAATGGGGTGTGTATTATGCGACAAGATAGTAAAGCGTGGAACGGGTCCGTTTTTCTTGGTACCAAGTGAAGAGTCGGAGCGGTTAGTGTGGTCCCGATCATGCCGGGTGCAGTTGAGGTGTAAAGATGTCATTTGCCGATCACTTCCGTCGTGATGATATGGTTCTCGGAGGAAAAAGGGCTCGATTACTAACTAAAGCCCTTCCATATCCAACATTTGAGAATCCCAACTGCACTGCGGCTATTTCGGCTGTTCAAAGTTTAACGGACTTTGGATGAGGCACGTTACCACGGTACTTTTTTAAAATCATTTTAGTTTTGGAATTCTCTATTAATTCGCTTCTTTTTTACATAAAAAGATTGTCGGAACTATCAACAGACGCGAAACCACAGGCACATTTGTCTTTAGATGTGGTGACAACGCACTGGCACTTTATGAAGAGTAAGGTTTCAATTGCGGTCGCTATTGTAAATTTTAATTTAAATATATTTACAAATATAGTTTTGGCCAACTAAATCAAAAATAAACAGTTTTGTTGTCAAATTCGTTCCTATTTTGGCATTCTCTCTGTTCAAAATTATTGTTCTATATTTCATTTATCTGACATTCTCACCATTCAGAAGCAAAAACAAAACATGTGGAGTTTGTGTGTATGTGCTCTTGCGACCACCTTGTATTGAATTCGCCTTGTACACAGCTTTACGAAAATAACAGCTGGTGCCCACATGAACTAGAGTTGCTGAGATTAAACAAATTGTATGTTTTGTATGTTTCTATATTTTCTTAACGATTGGGAAGTTGGTTGGCAATTGGTTTAGTGCTAGCGAAGCCCAAATACCAGAAAGGGGGTGACTAAGGAGATAGTTTACATGAAAAATATCTAAGTTTATAACAAATTAAATCTACATTAAATCGACATATATTTGTAACAAACTCGTTTCATAGAGGAAGTAGGCTTAAAAATTTAGTAGGTTTATAGAGGGACTAGATTTAAAAAATAAACATTTGAAAATAACTCTCATTGGTTTCGAAGAAAATATTTATATTCCAAAAATAAAATAAAAATTTGTTTTCACCTTATGACGTTTTTGCAATACAACCGTTATCCTTAATGAAAATAATGGAAAAACTTTCAGTTCCACTTCATTAATTTAGTGATAATGGAAAATACTTCAAATTTACTATGCAGTGATGTAATGAAATCAGTGTTGCTGACAACTTTTCGTTTGGAGCTAAAATCGTCGAAAATTTGTATTACTATTTTTAGCTAAAATAAAGCGATAATTTTGTTAATTTAAGAATAAATGAATTTCTGTCCAGGTTTCGAGACCCAGCAGTAAAAAATCATTTGAAACAGTTTTACCCGAAATTGCTTGCGAAATCGAGTGCTTGCAAATGATTGGAAAGCATTCACTATTTTTTCAATTAAAGCCGTCCTCTTAAATATTTACATATAATGAAATTGCAATAAGTCTGTACTTCACACATTCGAAATTTATATAATTATTATACATGGCATCTATTGCATTGTTAAGTAAATTAATTTGTACTTTAATTTTGATGTTATTGCAAAAATACTCGTAGACACCAACAGACATGAGGTGCATTAGCAATTGGAAATTATTTTGCACTGTAATGCCACTTTCAATCTCATACGCAAGCGTTGAACGACGAATTTTTCATCTAGCCACATCATTTATTAGTTACGTAAACTGTCGTTTTGTCTATACTCGTTTATCAAACACCTACATATGTACATATGTGTGTTCTTTTAAAATTCAAGATTGTGATATCAAACGAATGAACTCACCGTCGAGTAGAATCTTTCCTTCAAAAATAAATATATTTATAATAGCAAAATGTGTTGGAAATTTTTAATAACATTAGATCATATTAAGTATATTAGTTAACAAGCACTAGGTTCAAATGTAAAGTCCGATATTGAGCTCAAAAAAACAAATTTTTATTACGTATCATAGAGTTTTCGAGTAAACCAAAAAATGTATGGTTATTAATTTCCTAAATTGTCCCACACGTTTTCATCTCTCTTTGAACATTATATTCCTTTAAAATAACACTAGTTTTCGAGGTGCTAACATAAATAAAAAAAAATAATATTTTCAAAAATAACTATTTTGGAACTTAACGAAACCGGGTTTCCACCAATCCAAATATGACAAGGGATGACGAAAATTTGTTTCTAAATATACAGTTAATGAAAGCATTAACTCTGGGTATTTTTTTTTGTTTTTTTTTGATAATGTACATGTTTTCCATGCTACATTTTTTTAAATTAATTTTTCGTAAAAATATGGTTACAATCCGAAACATAACAAATGACTTATATGTCATTCAAATTAAAAAAAAAAAACTATAAAAAAGGTTGATCAAATTTTCGAACTTCTTATGGGAATTTATATCAATTTCATGCGTTATACGAATATGGAAAAAAGTGCGTAAAATCAAAATCTTGAAACTAATAATAATATATTCAAAAGTTTTCTAAAAAACTCTATTTGATTGTTTTCATAATTTAATGAAAGCTACATTTTTTTAAACTGGTTACAAAGTTTGAAATATTAATTTATATGTTTTTTACTTTACGAACCACAATTTTATAAAAATAAAAAAAAAACCTTACTTGATCCTCTTCTTATGTCTCTTAGTTATGCCTCTTTTTGTACTAATTTGGTTGACTCTGCATTATCCATAAGAAGTTTGGTTTCTTGATTGGATTTTTGAGTTGTGACTCTTTTGTACTTAATGTTCTATATGTATGTATTGCCGAAACTTTTAAATCATAATTGAAGATTTCACACTTATTTTATTAGTAACAAAATTTGCCACAGTCATAAGCAATTTAATAGATTGGTATTTTTAGATTTTATCAAATGGCGTTATGCGCCGTTATCTCGAAAGCTCTCTGACAGAAAAATTTGTCTGGATTTTCATACCCAGCGAACGGTTTTATATGAAAATAAAATTCTTGATAAAAAATAAAAAGTTAATTATTTGTAAACTAATGTTAACTTTCAGTTTCATTTCAATTTTGCATATCATTACTTTCGTAACAATGCCAAAAGGTGCCAACTCATTTTTTGTTTTCAAATGGGGTTTTGTTTTACCTATGCTGATAGAACACTCCGTTACTCATCTGCTTCTAAAAAGTAGCATTTTGATTGTATAGAAATAGAGATTATAAGAGAAACAAAAAATCTGCTTTCGTAAAAAAGACGAAGCAAGAATTTGTTCGTAATTGAGTGATTAAGACTCAGCCTATAAGAATATTGCATATATACATAGTAGGTGTTTAATTGTAGTGACAATATCCAGAACTTAGCTGTAGCGGAGTGACTACTAAGCTTTGATATTAGTGTTGCGAAAATAAATATTGGTTTTTTACTCATCTGTATACATATTTTTTTTAAATTTTCTACAAGTGATATTTAATTATAGTGCCAATTAAAGAGGGTTAGGACGTGCCGCAGAGGGGTAAAATTTAAGATTACCCTATGAATTTTTAAACAAATTTAAATTAATATGTGAAATCCTCGACTATAATAGTGTCGATTTTGGGTATTAGATGAAAACAAAAAATGGTTTTAAGTTTTTGAGTCTTCTTAATCTGAACTTTACACCATGTGCGACACGCCTGGGCCCTCTCCAATCGGTACCAAAATTTAGCTGTGATATCTTCAACTATAGAAGTATCGACGTAGGGGTTGAGCTTTAGGAGAGCTGATGTTTGCTTCCTACAGTTAAGGGCCACCCCAATGTACATGCATATAAAAATTTCGATGTTTTCTTTGTTGAAACTTTCCACAAAAATTACGAATATAGGCTACATACTATATTTTAATCCGCTAGGTAGTAGGTATGACTTGAGATTTTTATTAAATTTTTATTTACGATCCGATTTTGATGAAATTAGAAAAGTAACTGGGATGCGGTTATAAATACTTTTACGAAAAATGGATCCGGCAGGTGGCGATGAGTCGAAATTTTCGGAAAATCCATATTTTTGGTTCGACTTAGTTTAACTCTTATCACTTTGCGCAATTAAAATGTTCATTATCTGCAGCTATATACCTGAGTAAGTCTGTATATTGGTAACAGAGTGGATTCTTAAATTAGCTATTTTTCACAAATATGCTATTGAAAATTATGCCGAAAAACTGTTACTAACTGTGCAGGATATTGTTTTTAAATTTATAAATGCAGTGTTTTAAGCTTTAAAAAAAAGGACCGAAATAAAAACTATCTTTATTTTGATATTGTAATTTTACCTTGAAATTACTATATTTCCTTCCGATAAAGTATAAAAACCTACATAGAATGAAGTCTGTTTTCTCCGAAAGTAGTAAATATTTCTAAAGCACCAATTCATTCCTATATTTATTTCTTTTGATAGCTGCTTTTAATCCAGAAGTTTTTTTAAGTGTAAATTGTAAATTTCATAAAACTAGTGTGTTTTGCAACTGTTAAAATCAACAAACATCATGTGTAACCATTTAGGTTAAGGAACTAGAAAGTGGCTCTTTTTTCCGCCATTACCCTTTTTTAAGACCTTTTGAAATTATCAACGATAATATTGGTTGTGATACATACTGAGATGCGACGGGCATGACTAACACAATAGAAATTGCCCTACAATATAACAAAAAAAAAAAAATACCTAAGTAAGTATTGTGTGGATTTTGTGACGGACGTCAGTGAAAATAAGTTTCAACAAATAATAAAAGAATATCCCACGACTTGTTTTCTCACTAGCAGTTTCGATAACATAAAAAAATGTAGTGTTCTTAAAACCTTCTCTAGTAGCGTCTTCAATATTTTTTATTTGATTTGTTTGTCGTTATTTCGATGTTGAGCTGAAATTTTGAAAGGATTTTTCTAGGACCCAAAAACAATTTTCGACAATTTTCAACAATGAACCCAGATCGCATAGAAGTTGCATGACAAGAAATGTTGTATTATTTCACCACACCAGGAACTAATTGGTTCAAATCAGATCTTAATATCATTCAGCAAAAGTCAAATTTGTTCTGATATGGAGTGATACAACTTCTTTGTTTTCTACGTTCATTATTTGCAACATTTTCCATCAGGTCGCTACAATTTTAATAGATCCCACTCTTATATTACAAAAGAACATTAACTTACATTGCACATTCGAAAATAGTAAAACCTAGAGAGAAATTTATTTGTTTATAAAAAAAGATTACAAATTAAATCAATTTGCTTTTACTTACTAAACACATTCATAAGATTTCGATTTTCTTTATTTTAACCAGAGGTCGTAGCGTTTATAACTTTCATTAAAAAAATGATCGTTATTTGTTGAGTTTTAGTTTTGCTCAGAAAACAGTCGTTATTTTTGGAGTTTTATTTATTACTCAAAAAATAATCGTTATTTCTTGATTTACTAATTAATTTTTATTTTCTGAGTGATAAATAAAACTAAAGAAATAACAATTACTTCCCAAGTAAAAAATAAAACTCAAAAAATAAAAAAAAACAATACCGCTGAAGCTATTCCTTGCAACAAGTAGTAAGTTGCTTGCAGTCCATGATTTTAAGACCTTTTTTTTTGTCTATTAACCAACAATAAACATTGTGTTTTGAATTTTGCGCTTGAAACTTTATGACCTTAGGCCCGGTACGGAATCTTGTGAATCTCCTACAGTACAGTATTTTCTTTATTAACCCTTTTCTTAAGAACTCCCTACTAGGCATACGAATGTAATAAAATGAATAACATTAATTTCTTCGTTATCTTAAGCATAAACCAATAGTCTAGATACAAATATAGCCATATGTATCATAAGTAATATAGTATATAATATACTATATAAAAATAAGCGAAATATTTAATTAATTTGAAAATTTTAAATATTTTCAGGTCTACGCCAGCTTATTTAAGCCTCTCCGCGTGACGCGACATCAATTCAAAAAAATTTTGAATTGTATGAAACTAATACGATCATTGAAGTACCAGGAGGTGTATGCGCAGGAGAAAGTTACCAAAGTTGATAGCTTATCACTCGTACTATCTGGGAAGTAAGTTAAAATAAATAAGAAAAATATTTTAAAAAAACTACATGTGCCATTTGCTTAGTAAATAATCAAATGTCATCTGGCTAATTATCCCGACGAAGAGTAAATTTCGTTCTTTTCAGCAACTTATTTATAATTTATAATTATTATTTATAATTATTATTTGGCAGAGTTTAATTGGGTATTTAGTGTTGTATTTAGTTGTGGTTTTACACTTAAGGTCTCTTTAAGGGGATAAAGGTTACATTATCTAAAAACTTATATTTATTTTATTAACAGCATTTAACACTCTAAGGGACACCATTTTCACAGATCTTCATTTGTAATTTAGTTAGTTTTTGTTAAAAATAATATGCAGTTAAAATTTTATTTAAAATATTTTTTTTTTTTGTTAAATTGAAATTCGGTAAAAAGTTTTACTTATCATTTATTTTAAAATCAGTCCTTTTGTCGAATAACATTTAGAAACTCAAATTTTAAATCCGGCAAAAAATGTGAAAGGAATATTTAAGAAGAATTTTATTAAATGAATAACATTGTAAAAGTGCAATATTGCAACAGACTAACAATGCTATCTTTCTTAAGGATACATATCATTTTTGCTGAACAAACTTATAATCCTGCACGTCAGACTTTTTTGCGCTTAAAGATTGAGAAGGCCACAATGTACCTTTGAATCAGAGGTACAGCAACTTGAATAGTTACAATTTTGATGCTTAAGGAAATGTTGTTCCTCATAAAAATTAAACTTTTAATGTCTACGCTTTGACCCGCACCATCCCTCTTTTCGGCATTCTTTTTTTAAATTTTGGTAATTTCAAACTTCATTGCATCAGAAAACACGCAACTTCTCCTGAGCCAAATATATAATATTGGCTTTCAGGTGAAAAGTTTGGCTGAATACTGAAACCACCCACCTTAATCAAAATACTTGCTTAAACAATATAGGTGGAATAGAAGACGGTTTAGAATATTTGGCAGGATTCATTGCAACTGAATTTAAGATGGGAAATTACGTGCGAAGTTACACGAACTTGGGTCAATAGGGCGGGACTGGTTTAAAACATTAATAAACAGAGTTTTTGATCAAAATTTCCCTATATTTGTTTTAAATTAAATTATATTTCAAATTTAAGTTAATACCTTTTAAACATATGTACCTTTATTGATTTGTACTTAACTCTTTTCCTTTCAGATTGGTTGTATCACAGAACCAAAGAGCTCTGCATATAGTATTTCCTCATCAGTTCCTAGATTCGCCCGAATGGTTTGGAGTATCAACCGACGATTATTTTCAAGTATGAACTTATGTACCTGTGCTCAAATATAAAATATAGACGACAAGAAATAACAGCAAAAGTCGATGAATTCCACAAAAAATCGAAAAGAAAACCCCTTTCGATATGTTATAAACCGGTCTTAAGCTCAAAAATTATTATTGATATTCTTAATAAAGTAACAGGGAAAGTTGTGGAATTTTTTTTCAAGAAGATTTTCGTAGTTAGTCCTTGTAATCTATGGTTGGCCAAGTTTATGTACATAGTAAATTTTAAGTTACCTCGATTTTCGATCTTCGGAAATTTTTGGTTAAAATTTGTCTAAAATGTAATTGCACAAAACTTGATCCCAATTGCGAAGTTCAAGTGGATCCATACTCACTTTGAAAATCAGACATTATACTCAATAGCTATTTTAATATTTTTCAATTAATAAATTACAGAAATGTGTTAAAACCGAGATTACGAGTTTAACGAGCCGCTTTAGTTCATAAATTGTTAGTAGCAATACTCAAGAACATATGTAAATGTATGTACACTAGGGTGGACAAAAAATTCATGGGAGTATGGTGATTATAGTAAATTTGGAATTTTATTGATCTCATCACTTAGTATTGTTCAACATACATATGTATATGGAAAAAACCATACCCTATTTTTTTATCTATAAATATTTATAAGTGCTCAGAGCGCTGAAAGTTTCACATGCTCTATATTTTAAATGGGGAAATTAAAATTTTTTGTGAAAATGGCAGAGAGTTCTTGAAATACAATATTTTTCAAATGGAAAACTGTTGCCAGAAGACTAACTAATTAATTTTTATAAGTCCCACAAAAAGCACACAAATTTACCCATATACATCCTTTTGATATTCATGAAACAAAATTTCTACTTTTCAAAGTGATTACCAACGAATTTATTTTACATAGAGTTCAAATTTTATATTCTGAATTTTTAAACACAATCAAGCCAAAAAATGTCCAAAAATGGAAAATTGAAATAATCTCGAAAATTTGAATACCCTTAATGTACACGCACAATTTCTATAAACAAACAAAAACAGGTCTCTATAATGGCTATGGAAGAGTCGCGCGTTCTCATTTGGCATCGGGACAAACTAAAATTATCTATAATGGCCGAACCGTTTCTGCAATCGGTCTTCGATCACATTTTGGGACGGGATGTCGTCAAGAAACTAATGCAAGTAACGCAGGTTGGTAGCGAAAATTGTTCCTATTATTTAAAACCTCATTATCTAATCTTTTCAAGGTGAGCGAGTCTATTGCTAGTAATGGATTTTTGCCATCGGGCAATTACGATGATGCCGAAGACAAACCAATGCTGATAATGAAGAAAAATGTAGAAGGTCACGGCCTAACAGCATTGATAAATCGACAATTGCAAGGTGAGTTCACCGGCAGATATGCATTTTATTTGTGTGTGTATGAAAGTGTACAAAGTAGATTTGTTTTCATGAGGATGCAGTAGTAAAATGGGGAATATGGGTGTGGATATCTACTTAAAAATGATTTTAACATAACTCTATCAGCTAATGAATACAAATAAATACTTGTACATGAAATATATTACTGTCGATTTACTAACCGTTGAGTTACTAATTTTTGAATGCTAAAAAATTTTTATTGTACATATGTATGACTTTGTACTGACATAATGTTACTAAGTAATTATAAAAGTATGTACAATGTCTACTATGTAGTTGATTGTTTTTAGTGCTGTATGGTTTTTGTTTATTTATGTAGTTTGTATTTACAAGTATTCAATAATAATTTCATATTTGAATGTACATATATAAAATTACAAAGGTTTGTCAAGTACATACACATGAATGTATGTATATAATTTTAAAATCCATTTCAAGTTCTTTGTTCTATCAGACAGACTCTGAAATTCGTAAATGTAAAATCGGTACGTATTGAAAAATATTTTCGAATACCTTTTGGTATTAAAGCCATTTATTTTAGTTACTTGACTAATGTTTATTTTATAGCTTTAACTTAAAATACGTATTATTTCTTTTCATCACAGATCATAAAAGATATTTAGCAACACGTAAGATTTTTATAAAGTGATTTATTAGGTTTATTCATTTCCAAAAATGTGTTGCAGTTAAGGAACATAGTGCTACTGTTCCCGACCGTGAAATTTCAATGGTAAAATTACATTATTTCACATAAGAATATTTCATTGGACGCAAAGAGCAATGGTTGCCTCGTTTTTTTCAGGGGACAAAATAATTCTTAAACATTAAATTTGCAAACTGAGATAAAAACCGAAGTACTGAATTCATTATAACAAATTATTTTATATTTTTTAATGAATGTCGCCTATTGTGATTCATGTGGAATTCTCTAATTTGTTCATCTAACTTTCTGTATGATTAGAAAATCTCTTATCTTCATTCGCCAATAACTATGCTTGAGCTTTTTCTCATTGAATACCTCAATATCTGTCTATCTCTTCTCAGTATTTTTATGCCGCTTACGTCGAGGTGATATTTGATTCTTCTGCCTCAGTTCGAAATACATCTTTTCTAACTAGTTCGTAAGCTCAAAATGATTTGTGTAAGAGGGGTTTCTATAATTATTTGATGTTACTTGACCCGACCGAGATTTTAACCCGCGACATGCCGAATGAAGCGCGCAAATGATTGTGTGTCGTTTTGTATTAAACTATATACATATGATATTATTATTTAAAGTGCCGTGAAACTGATAATAGCGCTAATATAAGTTAACTTGTTAAAAGGTTAACAGCTGGTAAAGTGAACAAAGAAATATAGAAATATCTGAGCACACCACCCTTGAATATACATACATACATACTTGTATGAATTAATCTGTGGTATCAGGTATGTTTATCATTTGCATCCAAATCGAAATATTTCAATATATTTTCAATAATTATCTCAACCATAACAAAAGTGCAATTATCATTTGTATACAGATAGCAAATTGAATACAGACAGCGTTTTCTTTTCCGCAGCAATTAACCTCATGTGTAGCCTGCATCTGTTTTTTGTACACTGTATATTTGTGATTAAAATTTTATGCATTGAGCTTCCTTCCGTCAATAGCAAAATAAACAAAAATGTTTTTTTTGGATTTTGAACGCAAATACATACATACATATATGACACAATTTAAGGGAATGACGTTTTATTTGTCTGATTGTATGCTTTTATTTTTTCATCCAATTTTGAAAATTGTTTTTGCATTGTATGTACATACATATGTATGTATATTAGGTAGACTAATCAAAAATTGTATATTTTTCGACTGCTGTCATATTTTCACATGAAACACAATGATGATATCAAGGAAACTTCACGACTGTGTATATAATATAATATTTATTTAAAGAGAAAAATAAATCATTTTGTTAGGCCTTCATTATGTAATTATTAATATGTATATTTTTTTTTTTGTGTGACAATACTGCAATGAAAATAACTGCCATTTCAACCTATTTTAATATTATAAATTAAAAATTCTTAATGAGAATCGTTGCCTGTCATTTTAGACTAAAAAGAAAAAAAATATTTTTTTTTTTACAAAGCTTATCACAAAAGTCATCTGCAATTACCACAAATTAAAGCGGAGGACCGGTCAAATACCAAGCATACGACAGTTATTTTGAATATCTGGATTAGTTGTGTAATTGCGCTTATGTACATATATACATACATTCATATCCTACGCACTAACTCACAACATTCATGTAGAAAATCTTACGTTTTGTCTTTTTGTTTTTTAATTCATTATACCATATGTACATATGTATGTACATACATATGTATATACATAAATTTAGATCTCCATCTATTATCTCGAGTTAGCAGAGTTTACGCCACAAGGTTTAAGCTGCATTGCTCTGATAAAATATTTCAAGTTTAAACGACTAACAAATGTAAATTAATAAAATCATCTGAACAAGAACAATTCGTTTGAAAACCAGAAGAAACTTCCTGAACGTACGGGAATGCAATAAATGTACTTTCTTACCCCCAGAAAAAAATTAGATGTTGACGCCATGCCAACAATATTACAGGCCAATTAAAAAGATAAAAACAAAAATTCACCTTTACAATATCATTTTTGCAGGCTTAGACGAGCAACAAATTAGAGATGTTTGAGATCAAAGATGCGAACGTTTAACACAGCTATACAAAACGTCGATGGTATTTGCGATAGAGAAATTAGCATTAAGGCGAGGTGTTTTTTTTTGCAAAGTATTTAAAATATTGTTTTTTCATATTTCGTAAAATATTAACCTATTGTTAGAAGTGTTCCTTCTTTGAAATATCTTGGTAGAACGCCCTATCCTATTCATTAATGAAGAAATCGTTAAAGCTAAATTCATTTCGAGTATTTTAGAAATACCACTTTTAAATGTAAACTAGTTGATCTAAATGATGGCTCTAACTTCAAAAATTTTACATATCTACATATGTACATTTGCTCTCGGCAAATTACTATTAATTTAATTAAAAATCAACTTGGCGTAAGAGCATTAATTAAAAATGCAAGCTTTTTGTGATTTAATCATGTACATATATTAGTAGCTTGGTGAGGTTACTGGTATCCGTTCAAGACCGTCCAACAAAATTACAAGGACGTCTATTTTTTTTTCCTTGAGTTTATTTATATACAATATTTTGTGGGTATAAGAGCTGAGCAAAATACTTGCAATTACTTTATCTGGGAAAGGTTTTTATGAAAATTCCAATTAATAGTAATTTTGAAGCTTATATGAAAAATCCTCTCAATAAAACTATTGGAACTTATATACAAAAACCAAACTAATGAAAAATCCGCTTTTATGGAAAAAACCTGCTTACACAACGTACTCATAATGCAACATCTATTTTTATAAAAATGTACCGTTCACAACGGTTTTTATCCGGGGATTTTGTACGAATTTCCTCAGTCAACTTAAGAAGCTGACAGAGTTTTTTATGCTTGAAGTACATTCATCTCAAATGTTTCTGTATATTACTTATAGGGATTTTTCGCGGCCTAATTTTATAAGATGAGATAAGAATCGATTAAATGGGGGACTTTTATCTATCAAGTACATACTTACATACAAATACATCTGCATTGCATCAATTAACAATTTTATTTCAGTTTAAATGCACGCAAATATGCACACAAAAATGTATTTATTTATCGAAAAATATAATTTTACTTGCATCCTATATTTCTTTTTATTTATTCTTCTTTATGTTGTTTTTTCATTTTTAGAAGAGCATGTACCATTACTTGGCCGTACCTATAACATGAAAACACTGCATTTGGTGACAGGTGAACCAGTGCAAACGACAAAACAAAAAACTGCATATTCATCTGCCGGCCATAAGAAACTCGCACGCAAAAAAGAGATAACGTCTCCATGCTAACTATGCTAATTATGAATTAATGATTGATTGAGGCTAAAAGCGGTGTAAACTCGCAAGGCGCATGCGCAAATGCAATTGACACTAAACTTAACGATATACTATATGTACGTACGTATGTAAGTGGTCATGCTGCTGCCTTCAAGCTTCAATGCTGCCCGCGCGACACCAACGCTTCCACCATCATCCCAGATGCCCAGATACCCAGATACTGAGAATGCCATCATATTCATACCTGCATACGTATTTATTCATTACTAACATTCATCTACTCACACTACTGCTTTCTTATAAAATTTATATACATAGAACACATACTACATAATATTTTTTTAATGCATACATATCTATGTATGTATGTATGTATGTATTTTTACAACAAACCCAGGGATTAACATATTCCTTACATGTTTCTCTAATCCGTTTCTTGGTTTAAATATACATACATACATATGTACATACATACTTATGTAAGTATTGCAACGTAAGGCATTTATTGTGTAACAGTGATCGATTCGCGATATGTAAAAACCTCCATTATAAAGATGAGTTCTTGGGTCAATCTCAAATGCGATCATTAAACGAAATGTATTTTTAATAACTAATCAATTAGTCGTAGTACCATTATACATTATACATAAATACTTAAATACCAAAAAGATAATGAAGCAAAGCTAATCCAATGACCAAGTGTAACTACCTACTGAAAACTAAACTAAATATACAGCATACATTAATATAAGTACATACGTAAGCTAATATAAATAAAAACATTTACACAAGAAAATTTACATTGGGCGCTATAAATACATCTTAAGTTTGAATACGAGTACCATATCGGAGGCGTGAGTGAGTTTGTGTTTGTACGAGTATGAATGATTTGATAATGTGATATTTCGTTTGACCACTACGTTGTTATCGTTTTCAGGGAACAGTAAAAAATAACAATCAATAATTTTTAATGTTTTCTAGGACTGCGAAAGGGTCTGGTTTCGAACTGAACCAGAGCTGTTTAGTTTAGATTACGATTAGTAAACAAAACGATAACTGGGGATTGTATAATTTAAAAATAAGTAATTAATTATAATTGGAAATAATCAAAAAAAAAAAAAAAATCATGATTATTTGCAATTAAATTGATTACTCTTCTTAATAGAATGTTTCCCTATGTTGCCATGCTGAAAATCGAAAAAAAAATTTGGAAACCAAGGCGGTTTCAAATGTTTCGAATTTCGGGACTTGTCTGACGAGCTTATGTTTTGTCAATTTTCGACCAAAATTATACGGTGAAACTGAGTTGGATGAGAAGGTTCTCACGGTTAGTGAGAAGGTTGTACAATTTGGTTTCAAAACATTACAACCTTCCCTCTTCTTATTTACGATAAAATCCAAAGGCGAAATGATAAAATAATTTTCAAACGGATAAAAAAAGAAAGTAAAGTATCCGATTATTCAAAACTAAAGAATGCCACTCCGACTCTGAACAAAATCTTCCAGGGAATTTATCACCTTTTCCCCATTTCTCATATAATGAATACAAATTTGCGGACACCTTTTCTTCTGTCCTTTCACATTTGGACTACGAAGTTGTAGAAAGTAGGTACACGAATATCAGGAAAACGGAGAATTGATTGATGTGTGGCGGCGGCCGTAGCCGAGTGTGTAGCGTGTGTGGCGTGTGCCCGCTTCACTCGGTGGGTCCCGGTTTCAAATCCTGGCCAGGGTAAGTAACATCAAAAATTAAAGAAAAGCTTTTTCTAATAACAGTCGCTCCGCGGTAGACAATGGCAAACCTCCGAATGTATTTCTGCCATGAAAAAACTTCACACAAAAAACATTCGTCGTTCGGAGTCGGCGTAAAATTCAGGACCCTTAATTTGTGTCACAACATAAAGACGCACACCATAAATTGTAGGAGAAGTTCGGCCAAAATCGCTTAAGCGGTTATAGCGCCAATTAAGTAAGCAAGTAAGTAAATAAGATTGATGTGTTTTGGAAGTAGTTTCTGCAAATATTTGAAAGCGAATTGGACAAACTTTTAAATTTAGATATTTTTTTGTGCTTACTCCCCTTAGTATCTTCGAAACAAATTCTGTTCCAGTTCTTTTCCGCAGAATATTTTATCTCTCCATGTTTACGCAAACATTCTAAAATTCACATACATATCTAAATATCTTATGAGTAAATATATTACCTATTTGAGACTTTGTAAATGTTCCAACTCCTTTTTATCGGGAAAAATAAACTTATCATTTTTTTTACTGCGGTTTGTAGCCCTGAAGTTTCCTTTAGAAATTGAAGATAGCGATATCTTGATTTAAAATATATGTAACTTCCATATTACACTGTGGTCCATCGCTTTCGGAAGTTTTATTTATTTGGTTTAAAAGAAAAAAAATTATTATTTTAGTTTTACTAGCTGATAAGTGTAAGTTCATTTTTCAAATAAAATGTTTATGTTTATGTGGCTAATGAATGCTTTGGATTTGAATCAAAACGGGATGTAAATACGGGTTTTAGAAATATCCAGATTTCAGCGCCACCTATCGGGTATTGTTTTTGCGCTATGCTCAGTAGACACTATTGCAAACACAACCTTTGCATTTGAGCTCAATCGGTTCAATAGTTTTCGAGCTTATAAGCCACATACCAAGAGACGCACAATTTAGCTAATAAAAGACTTCCAACTTTTTTTAGCTGTGGAAAATCGAAAATAATACCTAAAAACTGAATGAAATTGTGGTGAAATAAATGATGGTGAATGGAAAGAAATGGTGCCGACCGGAGTAATTGGCGGAATATTCAAAAACCTGTAATATCATAATTTAGTGAAATCTCTTCGCTTCAATCACTCAACCGCTTTAAGTTCGTGCACTTACACATGCACATAACGTTGTATGTGTACGCTATAGAAAATAAATGGAAAATAATTGTAAAGAAATTTTTTTACAAAATTCAGTTTAAAACATCCCTTTTTATTTCCTACAGCGAATTCAATAAAACATAAGCGAAAAAGCCTTTTTTATTTGTTGATGCAATTTCTATGGTTATTTGCTAAAGCGTACCGATCTTAAATAACAAACATAAATAAAAAAACGCGATCGCTAAATTTGATATGTACTTACATACATATGTATCTATGTTTGTATGTATGTATGTATGTATATACAATACATTTGCACATTTGCGCTGGTAAGTGAGGTTGGACGTGCCTATAATTTTAAATATGTATAGTAGTTTACAAAAATCACGAACCAAAAGTTACTATTGTTCATAATTTCAATACTGAAAAAGTTATCTGATGTTTGGAAATTTGTACGTTGTTGGTAAGAGTTATTTTCTTGCATTCATTTTTTACAATGGGTATAACTGTTTAATTTTTTTTTACGTTGCCTTGTAATCGGTACGAGAGATATGTACATACATTAAGGTGACCAATTCAATTACAACGAAAAGAGTGGCATAATAAAATATCATTAAAATAATTTTATTCATTGAAACCTTAATAAACTACAATACGAAAAATGTAAAATAAAAAACCTAATGTAAATAGTTTTTCGTTTTATAACTGTATATTAACACTATAATTTAAATGACGAGGCGTTAGTTTCAGTTATTTCTCTAATATATTCAAAAGATTTTTGATAACATTTTTACACTTCTTTGATAAACGTTTCCATTATGCCTGTACTTGATTTGCCCAAGTGGAACAATTTTTTTTTTTTTGGAGCAAACCATCTTACTTTTGAATGTAAGTTTTTTGTATTCACACACGATAATTCATGCATTCTTGAAAAACAAATATCAGAAGGACAAATATCAAAACCGAAGATATTTAGGAGGTCACTTTTCAGAGAAGGGCATAGTTTTCAAAAGAGAATAATCTGTGTCAACTTCTGCATTCTTTTCTCCATGGTACAATGGCACTTCGCATACCTGAAAAAATCGATATTTGTGTAGTACTAAAGTCTAAAGTAGCGGTTTTTTTTTTATTTGTTTTCAACCAACATGTCGATTGTTTTCAAACGGACTTTAAAGTGTCATTGAGGAAATGTAGGAATTGAACATTTTTTTATGTAGAAACAGTTTACACTGCTAAGCGTGGTCCTGGGTTCGATACCTAATGAAGTCAAAAAATAAGAAGGCTGCTGAGGAGATGGGTTGATCTCCGAACTAGCAGCTATAACCGCCACCGCTTTGACTTATGTTGTTTTTCCAAAATTGTAATGTTAAAAAATAACTCTTATCAACAAATAAGAAATCCAAAATTGTAAAGTTAAAAAATAACTCTTATCAACAAATAAGAAAACCTTTCACACGTATTACACTTTCTAGGGGGCGTGAAAAATAAATGTTGGAAAATAGGTACCTCTCTTATAAAAAAAACTTTACACACATTTCTCATACAATATTTTTCTTGAAGCAACTTGTTCGGGAAAAAATTGTGTATTTTAAGATCGTTATCCTTTGATGATGAGCCTGCTAAATGCAGCTAACTATCAATAATGCTTGCATAAGTTCGTGTATTAGAATATTTCAATTTATATTTGTTTTTGTTTTATTTAATTTTTTCTCTTGTTGCCTTTTCTTTCCCCCACAAAACAACTGTTGCGTTAATAAACTATATTTCCGCGGTGGACATCAGCCATACCAAGGATATCGAGGTACTATGATTGCGGTAAGTTAAATTTGCATGCACGCATGTCTGTCCGTAGTGTATATGTATATGTATGGATGTATGCCTTCACATACATATATATGTAGGTAGATATGTGTTTATTGATGTTTATTTTAAAATAAGTATTATTTTATTTAGTTACAATAATTGAATGAATATAAATAATTTACTAAAGTTATTTTACCAATTTACTAAACATTCGTAAAAGCTTGGATTTAAAAAATTTACTCTACTTGATAAAAAATAATACATGCGATGACAAGAACAGTTTCTAAGCGCCACTTCAAAGAATACAGTGAATGAATGAATTTCAATAATTTGATAATAGAAGCTTCAACACTAAAAAACTGAGAAAATAATCTTGCATATTTTTTTTTTTAGAAATTCATAGAAGTAAACTCCCGGTCGTATTGAAACATTAATGAAGGCAAAAACGGACCCATACGTGACTACCAGTCTTGAAATTCTGTATTCCTAAAATTACATTAGCATAAGATCTTAAATGATCTTCTTTAGTACAACAGCTACATTTAAATAAAATAACTGTAAAATAATGTATTTATTACAATAAGTCAGTTTTAAACACTGCCGGTTTATTCATGAAGCAAAAGTTTCTTGCATTTGGGCCCTGGTAAAAAAACATATCGGCTCTATAAGATTTTTTAGGAATTTTTAAATCACATATACAAGAAAGTCAATCAAACAGCAGAGTGTGATGATCAAAGATGAATAGCTTTGAAATAGTAATAATGGCAATTACTTGGAATGGATTCTTAGACCTTAACGTGGGATATGTCATATATAAATTTTTCCATGGATACGTTCAGAAAATGGACAATGAGGCAATAATTGACCGGCAATTCAAAGGCATAAAAACGAACAACAAAGTCCAACCATTTCAACGGTTCTACTGCAGTTGACTTTGCTGGGAATCCCAAAACTGGGCAATCTTTTGAGATTCAGGTGTTTATTGTCGTTATTGATAAATTGTTATTTATCTTAGCTGAACGTACGTACATACATATATTATAACATAAATGCCTTTAAATGCAGGAGATTTTGAAAAAACTTCAATTACTACATTCACAATTTTACAAATATTCAAGAAATTTTCTAACCTCTGATTTTTTTTTCGTAAGTAAGAATAAAAACTATAGTATAGTACTAGAATAAGAACTCCAGTCTTTCGCCGCTCCACAAAAGTTTTAAATCATCACGGGCATGCAGGATACATCGAAAATTTCATCGTAGTCAGTTGAACGGTTTGGAAATGCATTGAATAAAGCCTGTGTTTCTTGTACCCGAACAGTAAAAGATGGCTCCAACTCGAATACAATTTCATTCTAATTACAAAAGCAACCCTGTTAAAATCTTTTATCAAACATGCGATTTGTTTAGGGGTCGTGTACATATTACGTAACGCGATTTTTGATCACACTTTCAGAAAAATTGTAGAATAAAATACAATGTTAATTGATACATATATGTGATATATTAGGCAAAGGGAAATCACATGTCACACTTCGTCACAAATCGCCCCCCCCCCCCCCGCGTTACGTAATATGTGCACGACCCCTTACATGCTTGAAGTAAATATGTTTGATTTGGTTTTACATCCATAAAAACCATGATGGAATGATAATAAGGTGATGTCAGTAGTAGTAGCTTAACCTCACTTTTTCGGCCGTTCTAGTGCGGTTTTTTGATGATTTTTTCTGTAATTTTCATGAATTTGCGGTAATGGAAATAGGCCTACTCAAATAATGTGAGTAATTATTTTATTTATTTCATTGAGAAAATTGCTACTTTTTAGGTACACTTTTACACAACCTACCATTTTTGTTTGAATTATAGAGAAAGAAGAAGGGTAGGCAACGGTCTAAAATAAGCTTGCCATTGTCAAAATTGCAACAAACGCGTCGCTACTGGCATCATCTTATTTGATTTCACCATGACATGGTGCATAGTATTGAATATTACTTTTTCCCCAAATCATTATGAGTTATTCATTCAACAATAGTGGAAAGAATTTCTTTTTGTCATCCAATCCAATTATGCATGAATATAAGTTGCTCAAAATGTCTTAAAATATATTGCATGTATTACATAATTTCTTTATGTAAAAAGAAACTCTAAAATATCCAGTAACTATGAACTGTTTATGATATACACCAGAGGGATATTTTAGGGGCATATTGATCAGGCTCGTTAGCTCTGTAATAAGGTTTTCGAAAAATTTCGTTTTTCTTTACCAAATAAGCAGATAAAAATCTTACCGAGTTACCACGGTTGAAACTAGTTGGCAAGTAAATACCTACTACTTCAAACCAATGGCAGTCCTTGGACGTAGACCATAAATAGCAATCCATGTATCTGGGATTTTCGCATTAATTTCTCGAAAACCATCGACATTTTGTAGACTATTTGTACTATCTCGCTGAGAAATCTGAAATATAATTTAATTGAAAACAAATTAGTACTACAGTTTTAAGATTTTGGTAGGGGTTTGAACCCAAAAACCTATTACTGGGACAACGGCAAGACATACATAACATTTTGAGCCAAACAACTAGCAAAAGATATGCGCTTCAACTATTATTATTATTATTGTTATTATTATTTATTCTGAAAATACATTCAAATGGGAGTGTAGTGGACTAAAGAGTTTTTCCCAAACTTTTGCTACAAGATATATATATATGTATATATATATATATAGCTATTGAACATATTATATACACATATACAGATACATACATACATAGTACACGTCACATATGTATATACATTGGTACATAAGAACAGTGTAATAATATTAATTCCCACTGCTAAATAATCTGCTCTATATTAATCTGCAATCAATAACCAATTATTTACTGTATAATTTTCGAAAGAAATACTTTTTTATTAAATTATATAAAAACGCTTTTGTTTTAGCGGGTGACCCTAACTCCTGGCGATTGGGTAGAATTGATGAGACTGATCACGAGACGGCTGTGTGAGTGTAGCATATCTGGTATAGCTGTAAATATCGACATTGCGAGCAAAATCAGAGGAGTACGCCAGCAAAAGATAATACGCCAGTTTACGTTGAATGAGCGGAGGGTTTAGCGGCAATGCCAGTTGTTTAGTACAATTGCTATTTTCCGTGTGCGAGTGGAATTTATTTCTGAGTATTATTAGATATTAAGAAAATTATCCAATTCATTACATTGTTAGTGTTGTTTTACACGAAAGCATAAAAAAGTGCTAAATATATGTATAGTATAGTTATAAAAGTAAAAAATCTAGTACATCTAAGGCGAAAAGGCATACAAATATTTACGTACATTTGTACATGTTTGGAGTAAAAGTTAGAGACAGATAGAGAGCAAGCAGAGAGTATAATTATTATATTTAATATCTGCGTACACGTGTTTTATAAAATATAGATAAAGTTAAAAAAAAATATTAGTCCTTCGGTTAATTGCGTATGTGTTTGTATTTAAGCCATGTATGTATGTAATATTTTTCACCGGCGAACTCAGGAGCAATAACATTTTTAATATGCCATTATCTATGAATGAAATTAAATTTCATACGTTTGTTTTGTTTTAATAACAATTGTTTTACGAGTATCGTACACAGCTAGTGGAGCCCTATTAAATTGATTTCCAATTGGTGACCCTTGGAGATACATAAGAAGATAAATATACCGTGATGGTCATATCATAAGCACCAGCATTCAATATAATATTATTTAGCACGTACGTTTATTAATTTATTTGTAATTAAAGTATTATTCATTATATAACTTAATTCATATAAATCAAAGTCTAAAACTTTGTACAAAATTTACATTTACAAAATTTAAATTAATTTTTAGAAGCTTTTCGTCTGTGCAAGTTTTTTTCAATTACATATATACTAATATAATGTAGTTTCATGTGACTAAAAATTAGCGTTTTTATAATAAACTACATAATCGCGACAGATGCCTATTTACTCTCAGATCACAAATAACAGTTAATCAGAAAACGCATTTCGGCTTCTTCCACATACATATAGCTTGTGTTTAATTAAACTAAATTTGATTTTCGAAACCGGCCACAATCCTCTTAAAAATATACATAGCTATCAACATTCTTCATAGCTAAACGAACCCCTTGCACCTTAATTTTAATATTTCATTAAACTTTTGTATTATTTAATTAAATTCGACTATTCAAATAGGCTGCAACCCTGTTTTCGTAATCGGAAGTACGATCTCACCGTCTAGACATTGTTCACACAAATAAATATCTTTTATGATATGTACAATGTATATAAGTATATAGATTAATTAATTAAGTAAATAAATTAATGAACATAAGTGGCAAACAGAATTATATTGAATTTTGGTGCTTGCTTTTTATAGATATTACCACATGTTTATGTATTAGGCCTCTTTTGTAGTATATGTGTATGGCTTTCTTGTCGGATTTGCATGCATGGAAAATTTTGCTATAGAAAATCGTTACTTCTCGCGGCATGTAGAGGAATAATGAGTTCTATCGAAACATTACTCGTTGGAGCCCAAAATTATTTATTTCTATTTTATGTACATATGTAAGTATTATTGTAAATGTATTTTCCATACATATTAAGATGTAAAAAGTACTTTGCAAAATTTTTATTTAAAGAAATATAAAAATTTAACAAATGGGCACTCCCACAAGAATGTCCAATGTGCGTAAAAATAAAAGCATTTGTCTTTGTTATTTCTGAAAATTTAAAAGGTATGTAACGGTTTATGTGCAAGTATGAAAACAGCTGATCGCTGATCACAATTATTTACATACATAAATATGTACATATGTAAACAACTGGCTGATACTTGCGACTTCGTCTACGTTGCTTACTACTTTTTCCTATGCTTGCAGCAGACTTTCAAAACTAAAAATGCAGCTTCGATTAATTTAAAGACAATAGTCAACCCTGAAGTTAATACAATTTTTTGGGCATAAATTTCATTGGGATATCTGCCAAAAATTGCTGCAACTTACTTAAGGGTCAATTTTATCTCGACTATAACTTTATGTAGAGATTTTTTTTATTACACAAACCTTTGACCATGTAATGGATTTGTATACCTTTTTTTTTGCAAATATAGTTCATACTTGCATATGTATGTACTATGTATGTTTTAATGCTATCTAAGTCGGACTATACAAGCATTTCTAATAGCACCTGCATCATACTTTTCTAATATCATTGCCATCTAGCAAAACAATTTCTCGTAAAAGTACTTCTCGTCGCACCCGTATTATGCGTTTTTAATTTTATCGAAATCGGATTCAGAACAGAGATTTTTTTAATAACTCATAAAGCGTCATCTAGCGCTGATTTTTTGAGTAACTTGCCTCTAACGCATTTATACATATATCAGCCTATCTTAATATCATCAATATCGGACAATAAATACGGATTTTGTGAATGCCCCAGGTCATGCGCCAACTGACGTATTAAACTATAGACTATGCCCGCGCCATGGGTCTAAGGAACAGAAGTACTGTCCAAATTTAGTTGAAATCCGTTAATCGGTTTTCGAGCCAAGTTGTAACACAATTATATAAAAACAAGTTTGGAATGGAAGAGTGGAGTATAGAAAAGGACCCATTGTTCCCTAAATATATCAAAATCCTAAATCACTGGATAGTGTTGTTCTGTTGCTACTGCCTGTTCAAGGTGCCTTACAGAGTTCGAAAATTGAGTGCGCTGGGCATCGTACTGCAATGGTGAAAGGTGGATCGTATTCGAAAATGCATTATTGCAAAACATCAGCCAATTTTAATTCTATACTACAGTAGATAAAAATGTCGGCTATGTGTAATTAAATTGCGCACCAGCAATTTACCGAGGTTGCGCCTATTAAACGTAATCATCCATTATGGTAACAAAAAGTAAAAGGGTGATACTGATGCTTTGCATTATTGCATTTCCGAATACGCAAGTACGTTCTTTTCGCTCAAATTGCTATCTTAAGCTCTCTTACACCATGATCACATTACAACGGAATTGACTTATTTTCTTTTAAATTACTTCGCATAAGCCAAGTACGTGTCATCCTTAACATTTTAACTTTTTTTGTTTAATTTTATCGTGACATTTTTTTTTAAATTTACTATCACGAAAGAAAACTTCTAGAGGCATTAAAAATCAAGGAATTTCAAATGTATTGTTGTTGTTGTAACGTTATAAGACATTCCCCATAAACGAGTGATGCTGAAGTGGCAGTCCTTGGCCGGATAGAAATCCAGTATCGTAGGAGCGTAAAATGCATCTTCAAGTTAAGTTATGGGAAAAACATTTTTCGTTATTATCGGTAACATTTGGAGCCGACACTGGTTTACAATCCGAAATTAGTTAATTTTATCGTAATGTGTTATAAATTGAGAATTTCGGCCTCTTTGACAACTCCTTTTTTGATGACGGGGTTTTTAAGAAAAAGTACTAAAAAATAATACGCTGGTTTTATTAAGTAAATGATGGATCTAAAGATATATCATTTAGCTTATTTAACGTACAATTTTTCAGTTTTTCACAAATTTTAATTTAATAATTTGACACGAAAGGGAGTTTTAAGTTTGCAATCCGAAATTAGTTAATTTTATCGTAATGTGTTATAAATTGAGAATTTCGGCCTCTTTGACAACTCCTTTTTTGATGACGGGGTTTTTAAGAAAAAGTACTAAAAATAATACACTGGTTTTATTAAGTAAATGATGGATCTAAAGATATATCATTTAGCTTATTTAACGTACAATTTTTCAGTTTTTCACAAATTTTAATTTAATAATTTGGCACGAAAGGGAGTTTTAAATTTAGTACTATTTCGCAAAACGGCCTTCTTTTCTTCCCCTTTCTCTCGTGTTTCGTAAGCTAAAGGGGTGTCGAAATTAGCAGCCAGCTGTAAATCACCTCTTTTATGGTATCATGCTGGGCATCAACGTTATTTTGATATTGGTGAAGAGGAAATTAAAAATCGCCAAAATATATTCTTATACAAATTTATTTTAACAGATGGCTTAAATATATTATGGTAACTAAAAAGACATATTTCAGTATCAAAATTATTTACATCTGCATATTTTTTACAATTTAATATTTCCTAAATACTAACAAAAATTCAGTTTTTTTTGAATTCATAAAGAAAACGGCAAATAACATCATCGTGTAGTAAACACAATAGTGTTTTGAGAACACATACTCTTCCAATTTTTCATTGCCTAACTAAAAGTATTTGGTATAAGTTTGGAGTATACAGCTTATCTTATAATTTTATACAGACAATTTCTATTTATGGTATTTTCGTAACTTGTACGTTTTGTGTATTGCTTAGCGATTTTCAAATATCTCTACGTTCGCAACTGATCGCAATTTTGTATAAAAATTTTATATTTTCAGACTTTAATGGCCTGGATATTTCACAGGTAAAGTTAATATTTCAATACAACTTTTGCTAAGATGACCTACTAAACTATTGCTTTCATTAGAAGATTGTAATTTTCGAGTGTACAGGAAAAAGCGATAACTCGATTTTAAAAAAATCCAGATATATACATAAATATGTATGTATATCGAGCAAATATTTCGTTAATATGTTTTACTATTTACATATACGATATGAATACATATGTATGCACATATATGCAGTTCCTTAATCAATATCTTGATGCAATGGCACATCATCGATTGCTTTATCAAAATATTCAGTATTTACTTTTACTAATAATATGTTTTCAAGAGTGTCGTTGGTAATCTGATCGATGTTGTTAAGAAAAATAAGTTTCAACGATAAAAAAGGCTTCTTCAATTGTTACCTGAAACTATGGAATTTTTATATTAATTGCGTTTAATTACTTAACCAATTAATATAACACAATGGCATCTGCGCTCATTCATTCTTACTAGAAGCCAACTATAACTATTCAACATACCTGAGTTGATGGAACCCCGAAGCAAATATTGCTTAAAGCATATAGTTCTGGATCGTAAAAACGGTAGCTGTACATTATTGTACATTTTTTATTTTCATTGGGCTTATGCGAAAAGTTTTGCGCTATCTAATGATTAAGCTGTTGTTTCCATGCTGTTCTCTCTTGTATCAATACGATATGAATACCTACATATACTTTTTAATCTTTTATACGGTTTTTAAGATATGGAGCTGATTCAAGCTTTTGTGCCACAGTGAATGTGTCATTGAAGCAAGGATCAAGGTAAATACACGCCATTATTGCAAATCTTGAACAATGAACAAATTCACATAACTGAATGACTGAAACAGCAAGCAACAAGCAAAATAATGATTTATTTTTCATACTCGCAGTTATGCAATTTGCAAAAGCATTGAAAATAGTCAAACAATTCCTAATAGCGGTCGGCACATGATCGTAAAAATGCAGTGGATTGATCGATTCAGTAGCGATTTGATTCATGAATCGACTTAAATCAAGTAAACGCAGTATTATAGTTGCATTGCACGTCTGGCGAATGCGCGATGGTTTCGAACGAACCAAAACTCGGAATGATTTTATTTTTAATAATTTATGAATGTGGCGATTGACTACGTTGTATCGTTTACCTATTATGATCGTTTTGATGTATCTGACTATAGCACTTAGAGAAAATAAAGATCTAATAAATAATAATAAACAATGTGTTAAATATTTATTTAAAGTCTAAACTAGTTCCATTTATAAAAAGGATTGAGAATATCTTATTCGAAACTTTTTATTTTAACATAAAGTGTGAACAATTAAAGATAAATAGATGTTAATTACATATGTATGTACATGTGTACATATTTTTGTATTTCGTTTTCTTTCAACAAATGGTGCAAATATAAAAACGTATTTACCAAAACTATACTGATACTCGTAAAAATAGCTCTGTTTTAAGAGGCTGAAAATACAAATACGTGTAATTTTTTTAAGAAGTGCTATCATTGTAAAAATGTCTACAAGAATAAAAATTAAATTAATTAATACACATTGAAATAATTCCATGGTTCTCCCCTTAGGTGGATATACTAAGTAGATATTTGCATAAATTAGAATATGATAAACCTTTTGGCGGATATATGGACACATATTCGGAAATACATTGATGTAAAGCATCACCTAACCTCAGTAAGTTGATGGTGCGCATACCTGCTGTTTTATCTACATACCTCGAATACAGCCACGAATTTTTGAAAATTAGAGCGAGTCATTAGGGACGTTTAGAGTTTTAGAATGATTTTTAAGCTTGGATTCAATTCATGGGCTTTCAGTTTATTAAATATAAAATTTGTATTTCAACCAACTTCTCTATAAAATGTTGGAGTCCGAGTCGTTCTGGTATCGTATACCCGACTGTTGTGGAATGCATTTCCAAATAAAAACACCACCTACATAACCAACGCCAAAGTTCTATCTACAAACATAGTATGGTAAACAGTTTCATGTACCATTGAAAGGGAAGAGTGGAAGTGTAAAAATGTTACATAAATATCGAAGAGGTATAGGACTCTCTTTTCGGCTCCAAAATGTAGCATCTGTTTTTAGAGTCGAGAAAACCGCTAATAATTTAACGGACATGCTTCAGAGCACAAGAATTACAACCTTCACGTTTTATTACTTTGTGTGAAAAAAGCATGATTTTAGGCTTCCAAGTCTAGCTGCGTAACTTGACGATGATATTCAACTTTCTATCATGACACAGTATCCTATCAAAACAGAGTTTGTGTGCCATTACGTGGTTGCGACCTGTTCCCGAATTTTTATTACGCGACAAACATTCTGCATATTAATGTCAGCAATATCTACAGCCAAGTTATTCCCCTGAAAATTTCCATTGTAGTTTACGAATATCTTCGAATTAAATTTTAAGGCCATGTTATTTTAATACGTTTGGTTGCAATGCTTAAAAATTCATCAGTTATTGGGTTTAAATGTTGGTAATCGCGTCGCCTCTTTTCACGCGAGGTAATCTTTTCCGCCAACACACAGTTAGATTTATTAGGAATTTTACTTAGCAATTGAAAATGTTCAGATTCATCCACATCCATTGGAGCGGTGCTAACACTTTGCCCAGCCTTTTCAATCGGTTCATTATAAGCTGGTTTCGACGTGTCGGTGTTTTTTGCCTGATGCCGGTGGCTGCGATTACTCTCCCTGCGGGCCAGTGGAAGAGCAAACGATTTGTAGATACGAACGAGTTCATCTTGGCTCATTTCCGAAATGTTCGATAAATTTAATTGTCTCTATTATTGTTTATAAAAAACAAAGAGTTAACACATATTTATGTACACATAATTTCCATGGTATTTTATGCTTACCTCAATTAAAATATGCATTAACTGCTCACGAGTTAATAATTCGGCGAATGTATAGTCCATGTTTGTGCATCAAATACCTTTTATATCTGTTTAATTAAAACAAGTTTGTCAAACTTTAAGCAATGTATAGTAGACGCACAGAATATAAAAATATTATTTTTATTAACAACTACTAACAATACGCTGCACTAAAGCCAAGGCCATTGTGAACGAATAAATAAATAATATTAATTCACAATGTATATAACTATGGATTAAACATAGTCGATAAAAGTTCGATACAAAGCCATTTGGGTATCGATACTTTTGAACCAAGTACTGAACAGATATAAAAAAAATACTCGATCGAACCCTAATATTATGGCACGTTTTGTTAGAATTTATTGTCGGTATTCTGTAAGCGGTCTCTAATCACTAATTGAGACTTTTCCGGTGGTGAGATTGATTTTGAGACCATCCGGCATTCAGTGAAAAGGTTCAAGTCTCTAGTCCCAAATTAAGGTCACTAATATGTCAAGTGGTCTTGAGCAGGCCACAAAACAAAGAAATTGAGGAAAGTATTGAACAAAGTTGAAAGTGAAGTAGCACGCGATCTGTCCATAGGTCGTTCGGTATATTTTGCTTAAATCCGCAAATTATAATACTTAATTTGCAAAAAGCATAATAAAAAACACTTTGTTCCCATTTACTTACATACGTATCTTGTTCAGCTATTTTGATCGAATGTGCTTATGGATGGGTACCTGCATTTATCGATTGTTGATAGTTGTAAAATTTGCACACGATTTTTTAACGGTTAATTTTAACCTGAATTATACGTTAACCATATTGTTTTGATTTTTAAAGAGCAATAATGCTGTTGACAAAGAATTGTAAAAGTATGTTGTGTGCTATCGGTGAACACATTTTGATTGAAGTTGAGTGTGCATCTCTAGCTAAAGATACCATCAGCTGGTTGTTTCTACTGCTTTTCATCAAAGTTTTTGGTGAAATATTTTTTGAGACCGTTGACTACTGAATACCGAAATCATTTCAAGTCACAAAAAAGTTTGTTGCAATCTTTTTGGCGCTCCGTCTTCAAATGTATAAATAAACATCAGCAGTTACAGGGCGAACGTATTAAAATACTTATACTTCCTACCGGAACTGACTTAATTTGCTCATGCCATATGTATCACTTTGTTAACTTAACAAAAAACTGCAATTTGAACGGTCTGAACCAGTTCTACATTTAATTAGTTAAATGGTGAAAATTTAAGGTATTTATAAAATTCTCTGATTTGTAAACGTTTTCAAAAAAGCTTGAACAAAAAAATTGTGCTCCACACTGCATGTCATCGTGTCCCCACTGCATATTGTAAGGTGTGAATCGTACATTAAGGTTCGTACAACCAATGAAACTGACAGCTGTTAGCTGATATTCGCCACCGTTAGCCTAAAGTTGACATTTGCAATTATTGTGTTGTTGCTGACTTTGAATTGCTATTTTTCGCATGCTTACCATAAAAAGTCAAGAGACCACAAACAGACTTAGGGCGAGTAAATTATTATATTTGCGCCCATCTTAAAAAATCCAAAAATGTTTAAAAAGTAAGTTTTGATTAATTTTGAAGATACGTGAAATTTATGTATGTATGTATTATTGCCGGCATTATAGATTTGAAGAAAAGGAAAGTGTTTCATCTCTGCAGCAACTGAAGTCATCTGTGCAGAAGGGTATCCGTGCCAAACTTTTGGAAACGTATCCATTGTTGGAAACACACATTGACTTGATACTACCGAAAAAGGATTCATATCGCATCGCCAAATGGTTATTAGGATTGATTTTATGAAAATTAAATTGCAAATTATAAATATTGAATATTCTTTTAGCCACGATCATATTGAACTTTTAGTAACCGGTAACGGTGAAATAGCGTTCTTCCGGCACCGGGAGGGTCAGTGGATGCCCACATTACGATTACTACACAAGTTTCCATTTTTTGTGACTATGCAGCAAGTAGATAAAGGTGCTATAAGATTCGTATTGAGTGGTGCTAACATAATGTGTCCTGGCCTCACATCACCTGGAGCACAGATGACGACTGCTGACAAAGGAACTATTGTGGCTATAATGGCAGAAGGCAAAGAACACGCATTAGCCATTGGTATTACCACATTGTCTACTGAAGAAATGTAAGTTGCTGCTTCTTTGTGTTATGTGGTCGTATTAACTACTGGTGTATTTTGTTTTACAGATCAAAAGTCAACAAAGGGGTAGGAGTGGAAAATTGTCATTACCTTAATGATGGTCTGTGGAAAATGAAAGTGGCAAAGTAAAAACTGCTGGACGTTTTACCATCGTCTCAAAAATGTCATAACGTTTTTTGTATTAAAATAAATCTATTGTTTAGTGTGTTTAATAAACAGTGCTTTTGAAAATAGCTTAGAACAATCCTATTGGTTACTAAAAATTTTGGAGCTAAATAGCATGTGCACGATTTCATACACTGTTAAGTACTACCCCAGAGTAGTACTTACAAGAAGTTTCGGCTAAGTACTACACGGTAATAAGTAAATATTTCTATTAGTTACCAAATCTACTTATGATTTTTAAATTTTATTGCTTAAAAAGTTTGGAAACTTATGTAAAACTATTCAACAATAAGTTTGGGTCCGTTCGTAAATGCAATTTTTTTGTGCAATCATGCTGCATTTTTGCCGACTGTGACTGCTACTGCACAATCTGCTACTTTGACAGTCTACATTCCCAAGGCAGGCGGTTCTGCGTTCTGGAATACCCTCTGATATAATATTAAAGACTATATAAACTTATATAACTAATACAAATTGAATTACTAAAAAGCGATTTTTAACAATGCAGAAAATTCTATTCTTGAAAGCGCAAAGCCAAGCGAAACAGAATTCGAGATCTCATTACGTAGTGTCTTTCCTGGAATATAAAAATTAATGCTTTACTATAGAGATGAACAATCAATTTCTCTCTTAATTAAAGAATGTACATACATACATACATACAAAAGTCAGAGAGAGTATCGACCTCCTAATCTCTAGAGGCTTTAAATTGATTAGAAGCAAACGCGTTTTGTACCAAGGGACGAGATTGGAAAATTTCAACGACCTAGGAGCAAATTCAAGAAACACTTTTTGCACTCGTTCAATTCTATCAACTGCACATTGGTAATAAGGCCTCCAGATCAAAGCTGCATATTGCCACCTAGAACAAACGAAAACTGTATTTTTTAGAGTGAAAATGTATTTAGAGCTGTTTCGCCTCACAAAACCCAACATAGAGTAGGAATCAGATATAATAAAATTAATGTGACTAATAAATGAAAAACGTGAATCAAAGATCATACCCAGATCGTTGATCTCAGTAACAGATTGAAGTAGATTATTTTCAATACAGTAAGATGACTGAAAAACGTTGTGAATTTTGGCAAAAGTGACTTGAAAGCATTTATTGATATTAGAACTACGTCACCAACGAAGGAGCGCACTAATATCCGATTGAAGCCTAGGCACATCGTCTGTGCTTCTTTTCGCAGATAACATTTTCAAGTCATCGGCATACATGAGGTAGTTTAAACAGAAATACAGCCACTAATTTCATTAATAAATTAGATAAAAATTAAAGGTCCTTGAGGTACACCGGCCTACCTCATAAGTCTTCATTGTTTTGTTCTTGCGATTGTGCCGCTATAAATTATTAAATTTTAGTATAATAAAGTGCAATAGAAGAAATTAAAGTTGGTTTTTAATTTTTTTGACACTCTAACAATAATTTTTATGAGCTCAAAGTTTGATATAAAATAAATAGGCCGAAAACTATTAATATACTTATGTATTTTTTGACACTCGGAAAACTCGCGTGCAGGATTTTTTATATGAAAAACCCGCATAACACCGTCAGTACAAAATTAAAAAAAAATTAACACACGTTACGTAGTAAAATTGAATGGGGTTTATAAATGCATATTAAAACTTGTTGAAAACATTTTAATTAAAAATTTTAAAAACTAGTGGCTGAATTTTTTCGTTCATTTGAACAAAGTTTGAGATTTAAATTTGCTCTATAGTTATGGCATGCACTGCACCTTTCATTTCATTTCATTTCATTTATTGGTAAAAAAAAATTATTAGTACAATGAGATTTAAGATGATCTTTTATAGTACAACAGTTTTAAAGTAAAAGTAAAGTAACAAAAGATATTAAAACTAACATATAGAACAATAAGTATTCATATATGACTATATTACACGTACATTTGTGCTTAGGTAGCGAAACTCATCATTATGCTATAGATAATTATATTAAATTTAAAGATAGATTAACGAAAATATGTACTCATAAAGAACATTCTTAAAGTTTCTTTTGTTTAATCTACTGCGAACAGAAGCTGGAATAGAACTCCAAATACGAGTAGCCTTGACAAAGAATAGCCTTGCAGAAGTTAGGTAATTATATTTAGGCACTATAAGGTCAGTTATCCGTGCAGACTTTGGGAATTCTAGTTTACTATATAGATAACTAGGTTCTTTATTCCGCAAAAGACGATACAAGAAAATACAAATAGTGCATCATAATTATATAGAATTTGACTGATTGCATTAAAAAAACTTGACTCAAAGCAGTACTACCGTTGCTTTCGTCAAACGTGCAGTACACCTATGTACATATGTACATATGTATGTATAATATAAATTTGGGCTTGAGATCCACTTGACGTAAAGCAAACTGATTTCTCAAGCCGAATTTGTTAAAAGCATTTCAAGTGCAAAAACTTAAGAAAAAACTGATATTTTTTAGATCTTTAAATAATAAAATAAAATAAAAACAGATTTATATTAAAATGAGAACCAGCTCTGTTAGCTTGCAATGTTAATGCAAATGAAAGAGAGTGTTTGTCTGACACAACTCCTTTATTCAACAATTAGTAGTAGTGAATGCCAAAAATGATAGAAACACCAGATGACGACAACGCCGGCAGCGTACACGTCATAGATGTTCATACCACAGAAATAGGGAGAAGAAAAGGAAGGTGATAACTGCACTTGAGCGTTTATTTTCGCTGCAACTGCTATAATACAAAGCTCGGCACTTCACATTTATTTCTCTGTGTTTAATTTTTTTTAATCACTCAGAACTCAGATAATTCAACTTTTTAAGAGCCATTTGTGACGTTAATCGTCAAACGAGGCAAGTACGAAGTAAACGAAGTGCTTTTCGTCACCTTCCTTTCTCTGCGTCGTGAGTGAATGCGTTTATAATTCAATTTGGCGATGTGTACATGTAGCATATTTTAGGAGGCATATGTATATATTTTTTTATTTTCAGTAACTATTAGTTTATTTTTATAAAGAATTTGCCTGAGAACACTCTTGTTAGGGCATACAAAATTATTCCTTTTGAAATATTGCTAATTGTCAATTTTTTTCGCGACCAAGTCTAATGTACATACATATAAGTTTTGGTCAAAAAAATTTTTTCCTGTGCCTAAAAATTTGCTTTATTCCCCTATCTTCGCAACACAGCTAAGTAGACGTTCTGTGAGTTTTTTTTTTCATAAAAAATTAGTGTTTTTTTTTCAAAACAATTCAACTTTTTCAAATTTGGGACTAATTTTTTTTACTTTTTTTTATATGATTGCCTGTGATTACGATATAACCGGTGAAAAATTTGCGATGTAGAAATGAAAACTTCCGGAGTTATGAATTTTTTTAAAATTAATTAATTAATTTCATTCGAAAGTTCATTTCTCGAAAATTTTAAGTATCATATTAAAATAAAAAAATACGGGTCGATTATTTTTCAATATAGAACGCGAAAAAAATATGTTTTTCCAAAAAAATTTTTGAGTGTAAATTTCGGATGGAATGACCCATAAGTAAATCGGTCATTTACACCAAGGATTACTCACTTCCTTAATTGACGCTATAACCGCTTAAGCGATTTTGGCCGAACTTCTCCTACAATTTGTGGTGTGCGTCTTGTTGTTGTAACACAAATTGCGGGACCTACAGTTATAGGATATGAAGCCAAATATTATGTAATTATAATTTTACAATTAAATAATTTTTAAAGAATCAGAATAAGTGCAATATGTTTTGTCCATCACTGTACATACGAGCTTACAAGAATTGATTCCTGCATCTGACATGCCGCTAAGGAGACATTTTTGAAATAAACTTATCGAATTCACGCATTATTTCAGATGCCAATCTTAGAGTCGAGCGTAGGAGAGCATTGTATGTCAATTTGTATGCACTCTTGTACTTTCAATCTATATGAATGACGCTAGGCGGTTGGTAGCAAAACAGACATTATCGATTTTTATCACCGAATAGTAGAATCAATGAGCGAACATCTAACAAATCCTCAGTAGAGCGGAGCGGTCATTCTGCACCTGCGCTTTGGAAAATGTTTTGATTTTATTAAATGACTGGGTAGAGAGCGCATAGAGTGACTAACGTCATTCGCCTAGCAATGACCGTCAGTTTTGCTTCCGATTGCCTTAAGAAACCACGTTTGAAATTGGTTTAATTGTTTTTTGCACACTAGAGGTCAGAGTAGCTAAACAACTTCTGGTCAGGATGACGAGCAGCGCTTGAAAACTGCCTGACTTGCGTAGGATGAAAATTTAATAAATAAATTAACAACGAATATTGGTGAAAAAAGTTAAGATGCTAAAAAGGGCTTTACGCAAAGAGTGAGCAGAGTATTTACAAATAAAACAAATATCGACAAGCCGCGATAACGGGTACATACACGCACTTTATTTTGAGTCTTAGTAATTTGAAGCTAACTATTTTATCGAACAACTAAGTATATTATTAACAGAAACGAACTAAATTTGATTAGAACATAAATAATGGAATATAAAATAAATTTAGTACAATAGGAGATGTATCCACAGCGAAAAATGTCCGTGTTAGAGTGCGTTTCTGTTAGCTTTTTGTATGCAGTGAAAGGTCATAAAGAAATATTCTTATACTATATCATATGAAGTTAATACGAAGCGACGAAAACAAAGGAATTATTTGTACCTTCAATTGAAATGAAATGATATCCTTGAAAATGCATTAAAAGCATCTGTTGTATTATTGATTTTACACAAACTACATGTACATACAATACATAATACATACAATAAAGTGTACATCCAAATGCACATACGTACATATGTATGCACATTTTATGTACATATGTAGATATATATTTGAAGTATGAAATATTATATTTTCTTCATCTTTTCAGTTCTTTTGAATGGCAATCAGCGAAGCGGATATAATAAAATCCCAACGCAGACAATAGTAGTGCTCACTTCGACATCAAAGGAAACCTATCCTCTCATACTACATACAAACTAAATATATATATATACATATATATATATATGTATATATACGCGTACATACCAACAAAAGCAACTACAAATATGTTCCAAATGTCGTGGCGCGACAGCAACAACAAGTGGAAAAAACAGTAAAAACAGCAAACATCACTCATATCTATGTATGTGCGTATATACACACATACATAGGCTACATAGTAATTTGAGCAACAGGAAAAGTAATTGAAATTGAAAACATAATCCTAGCGGCTGACGGGATATCCGCAAAATGGAAGATTTATTTTTGCTGATAATCAAGGAGTCAACAGGGACGAAACACAATGCATTGCGGCAAACTGCGCAAATCGCCTACGGTGAATAAATTTCTCGCTATACAAGAAGCTTTTGAAATCAATTTCGGCAATTCACACAAGGTCTCTTATTTGGTGTTAGTATTAAAGCTGTTTGCTGTATTAGGGATAGCTACAATATAATTATTGCGTGTGGTATTTTGCATATACAACAATAACAATGCCAATAAAACAATTACAAATGAAAGATAACACATACGAATAATAGGCCATGTGAATTGCCCAATTGTTTTTCGTTCTGCTATTTATTTGTTTGTGATACATACCGTAGCTTCAAGTGAAAGTCGTACAGTGATTTTTTTTTAATATTCACAATGTTTTTCATTAATTTTCAATATCAATATATTTCAGTATGTAACATGAACCATATAAATCAAAGTTTCGGGCTCTATAAAAATCACAAAAATTCAACAAATATAAAAAAAATATCATCGAATTTTCAAAAGAATTTTTAGAAACTTTTCGAGTATGCCGTTTTGTAGCTGATTTAATTTCAACTCAATAAAGTTTAAGTTCCAAGTTACTAAAAATTTCCGTTGATTTTTTTTTGCTGATAGTGTTGCCCATTGTCATTGTAATATTAAACAAAAATCAATGTACGAGTTCTCGCTTTGAGCCACTGTGGGTAGTAGAGTGTATTTTCCTTCGTTCACACGTTTCCAAACATTCACTATGTATGACTGCTTCCCATTTATAATAAAACATTTATCACACATTTACCGTAAAATACGCCAGTTGTTGGACACTTAGGACCAGTTGCACCAATGATCTTAAGTTAAACTTAAGCTCTAGTTGAGAATAATCTTATTAAGACCAGTTTAAGATTTTGATCATTATTGAGTTTCACAATACATACTGAATTAAGTGTGGAAAATATTTTATTCACCAATATGATAGCACCGCAAAGTATGCATGAAATTATTTGCCATCATTAATATACATTTTGAAATATTTAGCGTTCCTTTATGAAATAAATATGGATTTCGTAAATAACTCTCCACCACAGCAATTTTGCAGCAGAATAACCACCATCCCTACTTCACTCATTTTTCAAATTTCTCCGATTGATCAAAGATCTCCGATTTCGAGGAGATTTGACAGAAATTATGAAACAAATGATGGAAGGAGGGATAGTTAACCATTTTATTACCCATCAAAGCTGCAGCTCTTCAAGATTTTGTACTTGTGGTACAAATGCCATTTGTGACCTGCTTAACCGTTAAGTGCAAACAAGAAACAAACTCAATGATCTCTACGATGACCCTTTTCAGGAAAAAAGCATGGTTACTCTGGCGTAAAAAAGAAGATCTAAATTATTTGGTTTAGGTATGTAAATTACAGTTACATAAGAAGTGTGCCCCGCCCATTTTCCAAAAAAAATTTAACCCGCGCCTTTCTCTCCCGAACCCATTCCTGTGTATACAATTTTAGCAAAATATTGGCAGTTACAAGAATGTGACACTTTTTGATTTTTGTAAATTACCATGATATCATAGGAGGGCGTGGTTTTTGCCTGATTTGTACAATTTTCAAAATCACAAATACAATGTCTGTGTCGGTGGAGTTTAGTAAGGAAATTTCGAAGTTATCTGAAGTAGGGGGTTCTACGTACGCACCATGTATTCTTTTATACAAATCTTCTTTTATACAACTGTATCTCAAATTTGAGAAAATTATCTTTTAAATATAATTACCAAAACATGGCACTCTTTGGATTTTCAAAAAACACTGTTCAGTGGATGCAGTTACTATCCGATTTCGCCCATTTTCAATACCAACCTACTTTGGATCAAGGGCAAGAGATACCTCAATATTTGCTCGAGCTATACAATGCCGGGCAGACGGACATATAAAAAAGTATGGCTTAATTGAGTTATCAGTTTCTCTGAACATTTTGGTTATCTCAGTTACTTTAGGCCAAAGAACGTAGATTAGAACGTGAAAGTATGCAATTTCTTTGTGATCTACGTTCTTTGCTTTAGTCTATTACGAAAAACCGTTATGTGAACAAAATTAGAATACCCTAGGCACTAGGGCGCTCGGGTATAAAAATTAAGCAAAAATATGCCATCACGGTCCAACAACTGACCCACTTAGTCAATTTTGTTCAATATTCCCTTATCTTTCAATTTGATGAAAAGTATTAAAAAATATATACATATTTGTGTTTTTGTTTAAATAGATAAATTATATCGACAGCACGGCATCCATCGGGATCCAGCACATGAGCTCCGTTCGGTATGTTTCACTGCTTTGCAGATGGCCCTAGATACAAAGCGACCAAAGTTCATCACAATGGGCCTCAATGGATTGCACGTAAGTAAAAATTAAGCAGAAGGTATCGTTCATTTACATCTGTGGATATTTGAATTTACGAATTAACTTGAGTTATCTCCTCTTCCTGGCGAACCTAAAATAATAATCAAACAGGACCGTCGTTTAGCAGAGCATCTTGGCAAAAGTTGAATTAAAATATCATAGTCGTATGTGAAATATCAAAATTTAATGGTCTGAAAAATTTGAATATAAAATAAGTAGTTTCTTCAAATGTTCACAGATAAAATTTAAAAAAAAATAAGGTCTGATTCGACCAACTAGATCCCGCTTGCGATTTTTGATAAAGTAGGATGTTTTGCCAAACCAAAAAATGAAGTGGATTTAGGGGTTCTCCACAAGACTTAATAAAACTTTAAACTCCACACTAAAAGTCTTCACGGGCAACACTTGAAGAGTTCTAGACCATTATTTTAAATTTAAAGCAAATGTATAATTCTTTCTGTTCTACCAAATTAAAGAAAATCTTATATGGAATACATTGGAATTGAGAGTTCTTTTTCATTTAATTATGAATAAAACCAAAGTTCGTAACAAGCTCGAAATCATCACCTAAGGTGGTAAAGATTTAATTGGGAACAAATATTTATTAAAATACTTCAAGAGTTTAATTTACAAGACTTGAGCATTTTTGATACATTTGTATTGTATATAATAAAAATAATAATAATGAAAATAATAACTTGGCGCTTACATCAAATAGCTCAATATTTTGATGGCAGAAATACACTGGGAGGATTCCCATTGCCTGGTAAGGGGCGACCGCTATTAGAAAAAAAACTTTCTATTTTCTTGATGTTACTTGCTCCGGACAAGATTTGAAGCCCGGTTACACAGTGCGAAGCACGAACGCGCATACTTTGGCAATGTTTAAAATTTTCTGTTAATTTTGGGTAAACAATTGCGTGATAAAATGTTCACTCTATTATTTATACCAACACTCTTCGGTGCTCACTTAGGGAGGCCCCGATTAATAGAATTGTGTCCAATTTACATTTATTCTATAAGAAAATCAGGTTTCAGATGTACTTTTAATAAGAATAGTCATAAATAAAAAATAAAAAAATTAAACATCCCCTACAGTATTTTGATCCATAAATATATAAACATAAATACTCTTAATTGGCTTTCTTTGCTTTGCTTTTAGAGAATTATTAAAGATGAACGCTTCTACATTGGCTTAGAACCCGAGGATGACTCAGTGTGGTTGCCCGCTCAGTTGCTGCGCGCTACAAGTGGCATTTTGCCCACAACCAGCAGCGAAGAGACAGTGATCAATGTTTTACGCTTATTTTTGGCTATGGCTTGTTCACCGGCGTGTACATTAAATGGTCGTCTTCTCATCGAAACACTTTCACGTTGCGGCGAGTGTTGGGAGTTGGGCTCACGTGCCACCAAAGCCGCTTCTCTGGCAGCTGCATCACAATGTTTGCGCACTTTTTGCGCTTTTCTCATTGAGGAAGCGGAAGAAGTGAAGAAGACTGCACCACCTGGTCTGATGACGCAGACGCAGGCATCAGCGGTGTACAACGAAGTGATACCGGTAATGCAGTGGCTGTGCAGTCGTTTAGTGGAGCCGGCAGTAAATGGATCACCCAATAAAAAGCCTGAGAATAATTGCTCGCTTTACCTAACAGAATGCATTTTGACGTTGACATCAGCGTTGCCACGAAACGTTCATGCAAATCCACATTTTACATCATTTTTGTGGCAGAAATTTTGCCCAACTCTGGCTGCAGCGTTGGGATCACCGGGTCGCATTAACTTGGACAAAAAATTCACTTATAAGTAAGATATATTATTACATTATACATAAATACAGTAATCTCAGCTTAATCGGTCATTAAAAAAGCTAAGTTTATGTTCAGTAAAACGGGAAATTCTTTAGTCCGATTCCCGTTTACGGTTTATAAATTTATGTTCCATTAATGGAGGAAGTACAATATATTAATTGCGATTCTCTTAAGTGGGGATTACTGTACATGCATGCATACACCAAAACTTGCGCAAAAACATTTTAAAAATTAAATTCTCTATTACGTAGAGATGCACTGAATATGATTGAAAACGAAGCCCGTGGCTTTTTTACTGGTCCTGGCTTAGATGGGCCTCAGGCCCGATGCGTCTACTTGACCGGAATTCAATTGCTGCGGATTGCAGGCGCCTATGGCTCACTACGACCCATGTTAGAAGCGCTCTTTCATCGCATGCTATTGCTACCCGCGCCACAAAACCGCACCGAACCATTAAAGTGTGTTCGGGAAATACTGAAAAGCCCAGATCGTTTGATAGATCTTGCTGTTATTCTATATGTTGATAAAAATACCGGCCAAGGATGCAGTGATGAAATGGCATTATTTCGCCTGTAAGTTTTCAATTGGTATTTATTTACGTCTTTATGTTACATATCATATTCCTCTATAACCGGGAGATATTGTATTAAATAGTTTACGCTGAAAATTCATGCCATAAATGAAAAAATAATTTCAGTATGATCGATGCGATGGAAGAGTGCGCTTATGGCGTCAGTGCAGGTACTGGAGTAGAGGCAGCCCTTCAGGCCAGTGTGGAATGTATGGTTGCATTATTGGATAGTTTGCAAATTCTTTGCAATGGTGAGCTAACTGAATCGATGATTAGCGATCAGGTAATAACACACATAATCTACATTTTGAGAAACTATTTTCCGTAATCCCATCGGTTAAGTAACATAATCGATAATGTCACAATTTTGTTGTACATAAGCAGGAAGGTTATTTAAAATAATGTCGGTTAAATATCACAAAATTTATAAAAACAACAAATTTTCATCAAAATTTCAAAACTTTTTAGAATAATGTTTGTATTTTATTTTATTTTTTTTTTGATATGCAATTTTATAGCCTATCCCATTTTAGCATATCTAATAAAGTGCAAATTTGACGCGTGGCTATAAACACCGCAGATTTTCTATAATTTTTTGAGTTTTTTATCTTGCGAACATTTTTTTTTTAATTTTATAAATGACCGTTGATTGATTTGCAATATTTGTCTTGTGCGATATAAGAAAATTGTATCCAAGACCAAAATTAAAAAAAAATCAGTTTCTTTTATAGTTTTTATAAATTTTGTATAAGGTTTGAAAAATTGTTTTACATTTGTTTGTTATATATTCATGAATTATATACTTATATTATAAATAAAAATCTAGTGCCACGGTGTTTGTGGTCGCACTGCTCCGAAACGGCTCTACCGATATTTATGAAATTTTTTATATATATTTAGCAGGTATAAAAATAGATAGTAATGCGTTTGCTTGGAAGAGGGTTTAATTAAATTATACACAAGTTATATGAAATATTAACATATGGGCTCGAAACTCTTCGATTCGCTGAAGGGCTGGCGTGTAGCATATAGAGGGTCGCCACCTGCTAAGTCTAAGTTGAATTAAATTCTACACAAGTTACATGAAATAGTAAAATAGGGGTATCGGTCACATTTGTTTTGCCAGGACAAATTTTGTAGGTATATTTTGAGAGCACAAGTTATATGAAATTTTAAAATATGGATGTCAAAATTTTTTCTGTGAGAATTGCCACCTGTTTTATGTGCCAGACACGGAAATTCGTTTTAGGGTTACATGCGCAAAGGACTATTAATAAATAAATATAGGCAGGAAGACGTTTGGCGAGTTTTTCTAGCTTTATTTTTTTTTAATTAACGAACAAATTTTATCATGAAACCTTGATTATATTGTAAACAAATCTCCATTAGATTATTTGCTCATCAGTGCATGTGTATAACATTTGTCATATATGGCCAGTGCTGTTAGTTTCCCTGCATATTTTATGGGTAGCTTTTTTCTAACTTTATCCGATTTCTTTGTTTGTTATTGTCTCTATTTGCGTACGAGTTTGGTTGCTAAAATCTAAATCGGCCCAACTCTTGCAAATCTGAATATTTACCCGAAATATTTTGGTGGAAACCAGTACCATTTTGCTTTTATATTGGGGGTATTGACTTATTCTAATATACATGAGTGTTTCACCTTCAAACTTTTCTTCTTTACCAACCAATTATTCCAATCATTTCATTCGTTGTTACAATTTTAAGAAAAAATTAATCACAACCTTCAGTGGCTCTTAAAAATAAGGAGCTAGTAAGAACATTTGAGAAAAAAGTTGTATCTATTTTTTTGGAAAAATTTAAAATGCAGTAAAATACTGGCACTTTACATATTTGACGGAAAAAACATCGCATTCAATATTTTTTACTCGCTTTTTGAGTGGTACGTAAGTTGGAAAATAGTCGAATATATATCTAACTCTCTAGAGGCAGAGAGAGATATTTGCCTGGCAGGTGGAAATTTCTTTAACTCTCATACATACATACAAACTTATCATTTTCCAATCAAGCGCATATGGAATTTTGAGATTATGGTATTTTCACGTTTTTTTAGTTTGAGTAAAGTCATAAAAATAATAAGTTAATGTATTTGTGTGTTGATTTGCAGATCGTGACCACCGTCAATAGTCGTCACGAAACATTGAAGGATGCCGATTACACGGGCCCACTGACTTATCAATCGATGGCGCGTTTGCCAGCTCCATATCGGGATGCGATTGTAGAATTTCGTCAGAGCGTCTTTGAAACTTCCTCAGGTTCAGATAGCGATGGTGATCATCCAGAACACGATGCAGCCTCAAATGGATCAGGTGATACGGAGGGCCCTGAGGAAGAGGAGCAATCAACTTCGAGCGATGAAACGTCACGTGTAGAAAACCGATGGCCCTACACACATCTTGAAGCTCCGGTTATACCAGTACGCGCTGATGTTGATAATGATCGGCAACATGCTAGAGATTTTGCAAAGGCGTTGCGAAAAGATTTAGTACCGAAACTATTACGTTTACGTTCCTGCATTGAGGTGGACGAAGCCATGCAAGATTTTGCGTCGGTCATCTGTCAAGAAAACACAATGAACTTTTCAGATTTCGATTATCATCTGACGGCCATCAATGCTGATGGTATCTACTTAGCGATTTATTCATCATTACTGCTGAGTCTGCAACTAACAAAGGCTGGTTACTATGACGACCCACAAAAAGAGATATTAATTCCTATGTCGGAACAGCAATTTGTTACATCTGTACAGAACACTGGTGTTTTGGTATACCTATCATCAGCTTGGCTTTGCGAATTATACCAGACGGTATTGGTTTCGAATGTTTTAGAGGTAATGAGCAAGGAGGAATTAGAAGGTACCAATTCACGAAGTGCCCTAGTGGATATGCTTTGTGATGCTGGCGGCTTAGGACCCACCCAGATGTTATCCGAGTGGCAGCGTTTACAAATGGCAAATATAAAGCACACCAATGAGCAGGATAATAAAAGGCGTGAGGCCGCCAAGAAACTTTGTCGACGTCTATTAACTTGTTGCTGGGATTCTATGGTTATTGTTTTGAGTTCTGGTCTGGGTGATCTATCTTGTAGCAATTCAAATAAATTGGTGGCCCTGTCTAAACGTACACTACGTGTCAAAGCAAAGACCAATAAAACCAACGGAGAGGCTTTATATGCGATGTGTCTAGATGGCTTGCATGCGGTAAATCATAAATATCTATTACGATAACTGAATTATAATATTGGAATTTTTTTTTTTAATTTTTAGGCAGCTACTTTAAGCAACAGTTTAAATTTGCAACATTTGGCTGGAAAAATTTTAAGCCTTCTGGCATCAAATGTGTGTCAGACAAACGGGCCAAGAATTTCCGCTAGTCAAGCAATGTCCATGGATGTGGTTTTAAATGGGGGTTTGAATTTAGGTTCTTATAGTTCGGATTGCTGGCAATCTGTATTTGCGGTATGCCGTCATGTGAGCCAGCTGGAACATGAAATTTTCAGTTTACAAAATGCATCGATAGGTACATCACCAGCTACGGGGCGGCGTGATATGGAAACCGGTGAAAAACTTAGCAGTGGATGTCAAAATGATAAGCTCAACTTATCTTCCCTCCCCATAGATGACGACGAAACCTGGTAATATGTTATTAAACAATATTTAATATATATACATATGTATAATTGCATCTGTGGTGTATGATATAAAAATGATAACGCCATTTATATTGTTCTTGAGTTTACTTTATTCAAAATATATTTTGATAATTTTGTGTAGAGGGAAATGGAGTTATCATTTTTATATTTGTAGGTATATATGTATATACATATGAATACAGGGTGTCCGATAACTACAAACTTTAGTGATTCAAGGATAATTTAAAAAAAACTAACTCTCGCTGAGAGACCTAAAGTTTTTCAGTTTAAGATATTTATACTATATTAAAACTGAATGGATTTTCTTGGGGCTTTATATGGTGACTAGACAGTAACTTCGGGCATAACATAGTGAATATTTTATACAAATATTAAATGAGGACAAAACAATTTTTCTTGGGATGCTTACAATCTTTAAGAAATATTAGCGAAGTAAATTTACTTCAAATTTGGAAATGAACGTGTTTGCAATGGCTTACGGGCCAAGCTTGACTAATTAGAACTCAAATATCCTTTAGTGAATTGAATTTATCAATTTATCGTAATTGCAAATAAAATAGTTGACATTTGAAACAATAATAATATTGCATTAAAATTATTTGATTGATTGTTCAATGAATATTACAAACATAAGTTTTTGTGTAAAATTTCAAAAAAAACAAAAAAACAGTTTCTACAATTTGACTTGGAAAGATGAGGCAGAAATTAGCCCAGCATTAAGGAAAAATATTGTATTTTTTGTATAATGCAGTATTTCTTAATAAAACCACATTTCTTTCAATTGCCCAAATGTGAATTTTTATGCCTCTCGGTGGGAGGTTTGTTTTAGTTTTTAGACCTCTAGTTTCTTGGGAAAGTGTTCTTAGAAATCTTTGTAGATTACGCTTTTCCTTCACTTCTTTCGACACAAACGATTAACCCACCCTAATGTGCGTACTATATGTATTTAAATTTGACCATCTATTTTTTTACAGTGTGGATGTCTACAGTTTTCTTCAATCGCCACTTCAAAGTCCTAATACTAATATTACATCGATACTGAAAGTTTATTCTGGCACTAACGAAACGGTATTATTGAGTCAGAGTGACACCTCAAAAGTCCTATGCGCTTTATCCCACCAGGCCGAAAATCTTTTCTCTGATGCAGCTGAGCGTTTAAGTCTACCGTCACTGTGTCAGTTTCTAAAAAATCTCTGTAAAGCATCTCGCGAACAACTCTACAAAAACACAGTCGCTCGGAAGGGCAGCCGTATTTGGTGGCCAAGCAAAGGTTGGAAGAAAATCGATACTCTCCCAATGTCACTTTTATTGCATAGAATCGGAGATGTCACTTTAAAGGTATTCAAAAGTTCCAGGCCCCTTTTACATATACTAAAGGTATGGGCTATAACTGGACCTCATCTAATGGACGTGAGTAATAATAGATAATTCATATGTGTAATATTCCGCAAGCATTTATTATCCTTTTACATTTTTCAGGCTTCTTGCCACCGAGATCGTGTGATATCGAAAAGAGCGATCGAGTATATACATGACATAATTACAGCACTCTTAGTGGAACAATCAGAGTTGCCACATTTTCACTTCAATGAGGCACTACTGAAGCCTTTCGAGAATCTTTTGAGCATGGACACATGTGATGCTGATGTTCAGGTATGTATGTAGTATATGCATATCGGTTAGCCCAACAAATAATTCTATAATGAGTTCATTAAATTAAAAGTACTATAAAAAAAAACAGGCCGAAGAAACCTATATCAAATCAAATCTGTTTCCCCTAGAGTAGTAAATATTTTGCTTGTTTTTTTAGTGTATCATCGAGCTCTGAAACCAGTTTGAGTAAATCTGACTATGACATCCGTTTTTCGCTATCAATTTCGAAAATTGCACTATGTCATATTACCGACTATCATATTTTCTTATACCTCCTAACAGCGCCGGAGTTTTTGCTCAAAATAGAGTGTAAACCGACTTGTCAGGTTTACGTTTTTAAATTCCGATAGCATACTCGTAAAAAGAAAATAATTCACAAAAAATAGTTTTGTTAAAATCGATCTCCAAAAATGATATACAGATGCATATAAGAGTTTTTCATTTAACATTTAAAAATCTGTTTGTTTTTATGCATACCTTTTAAGCGTAACCAGTTTAGTCATTTGAGTTTTTTTAATATTGTATAGTAATTACACTTATACCAAAAATAATATTTTTGGGGCATAGATCATTTATTTACAGGGCAAACACGCAAGGCTAAGCTGAGTAAACTGTTGTTTCTTTTCCAGTAACTTCCAAATAAAAAAATGGTCGTAGGCTACACTTTAGGGGTTTTTGACAGAAGTCTTAAAACATAATAATAACAATGAATAGAATAAAAATAATGCAATGTATTTTACGCAAAGTATTTTTTGTCAATTTTGTATAAAACTTTAGTTCGTTCTATAACAAAAAGCATGTAAATCAAAATTTCAGACTTTTTACAAAATTTATAAAGACTCGAACAATTTTCAATTTTTTTACTCAGAGTTTTTACAAAACTTTTTTAAAGCAATTTTGTAGCTCATCATAACAATAAGCAAGCCCCACTTCATACTAACAAAGACGGTTGATTTTTGAAAGTTTTGGCAACTGCAAACTTTATTCTTTCATATGGAGACTGACTCGGGCTAATGTGCATATATAAATATTATGAACGACCACGCGTAGAATAGTAACCTAACTTTAATTAAATTTTTCTCTCTTACTTTCAGGATCAAATCGTTGCTTGCTTATATGAAATAGTTGAGGCACATCGAACAGAAATCCGCTCGGGATGGCGTCCGCTTTTCGGAACATTGCGCAATGCTCGCAGTCGTATGCTAAATATGAGTAATATTATCGATATATTTAGAGTCTTCCTTGATTCCGATAATACACTAGTATTTGCAAATGCTGGTTTGGATTGTATTCTCTGCTTGTTGTCTTACCTGGAGATATCGGGTGGGGGTGGACCGAATAGCAATACTTGCGGCGAAGATGAAAACAACTTTCGACCAACGGAATTTTTACATGAAACTCTGCGATTCTTGGAGCGTTGCTCATCAATTTTAGGATTTATGTTCAATATGCCGAAATGTCCCAACTTTCATTCCACATACAAAATTAAAGGTATCTCCTATACGCACATAATCGATGCGAATATTCCGAATTCAATGGAGAATTTTACATACTTCGGTAATGATTATTTACAAACAAAAAATGAACAACATATGATATCATATAGATCTTTACACATTGATAAAGATACAATTGTGAAAATCGATGAAATGGATAAACCATCAGGGGTATTAAAAGTTTGGTTCCTTCTGCTAGATGGCCTTACAAACTCCCTTATTGTCTGCCCCTATTCCCATCAAGCGCCAATCCTTCAAACAATTTTCAAACTATTTAAAAATTTGCTATGCAGTCCTGGCATGGATTTCGGATTTTATTGTATAAATCATCTGCTTATACCGATGATACAGGATTGGCTACGTTACATTAATAAAACTGGTGCACCATGGCCATTAATTGAGAAAAATTTCAAGCACTGTTGTTGCATGACCACTGATTTGGTGGTGGAGTTTATTGAGAAGTCAGTAGCTGATAACCGGAAACTGGGCGTGATGAAGACGCGCGTAACTCAAATCGTGCACACAGCACCTAACATAAACTCGGGCAGCGTTTCCAGCAGCAGCAACACCAACACCAACACCAACACTGACAACTCTTTATATTCTAAATTGAAGTTCGTCACCGAGCGTGTAGATGATAATGACAACTCTCATCACAATAATCAATACGATAGTTCGTCATCGAGCGGCGAGGAAAGCGCCACAAACATTATAGATACGCCAACGAAAATATCTGGATCTGCTACGTTGGCGCTAAAACAGCTGCTACTCGTATTAATTGAATGCGCTGCACAAGCGCAGGAATCTGTAGCGCGTGTCGGTGTGTCGTGTCTGAAGCACGTCATCTTATCCACCGGCATGCTCTTCAATGAGTCACAATGGATGATAGCATGTTCGGCCATCCACCGCGCCTGTACAGTGACCATTGCTCCTTTGCGGCAATTATCGTTTGCTTTCCATGAGAAGTCGAATAGTTTTTATGGTGATTGTGCTAATGTCAAGGTCGCAGCTCGTCGTGACAGTACTGTGGATGAATTAACACGAATTTACTCATTGGCGCAACAAGTATTTCTTTCCGATAATCAACGAGAGCCGACACCAAAGATAACTAGCCATTTGGACAAACATTTGACCGATGAACGTAGCTACTCATTTCTTTTATATCCACTAAACAATGGCTTTAATTCGAATCTAGACAATTTTGTTATTCGTATCCCATTTAAGAGTTTGGTGGTTGGTTTATTGGCAAACCAGATGTTATTACAATTAGTTGCGAAACTTTTACTATCCCGCCTAAAATGTGTTCCTCAGGCGGTATCCACATGCATCTTCGACAATTATGCAACAACAGCTTCTAGTCATGACTATGACTTGGACTTTCGTTCTAAAGAAATTCTATTGCGTTGCGTAAAACAATATTTGACGAGTTCTTTAGAATTTGACTCACGTCCGGGACTTAAATTTCTAATGCAAAAGGTATCCAATATCGAGTACGCAGCAAATCTATACAAACAAATGACATCATCATGGATGATCTACTACATAGCTTTAGTGGATTCCTATTTAAATGACATTGTAGTTTATAATCTGGGACCGGAGGATTTGAACTTTATATTAGAGTCATGCTCGCGCTTAAATACAACGAGCGTAAAAAAGAAGGAGAACTTTGTACGTTATCTGTTTTGCTTGCAGGATGCTTGGAATCTGGTCTGCGAGCTATATTTAAATAATTCAGCAATGCATGATATTGAAAATGGAAAATTGCGTGCTGGAGAAAGCGGCGAAAAGCGTAGTACGCAAAACAAACCTATAAACGCCGCCAAACCGATGCGCATATCCATCAACAGCAATAGCGACAATGTCAGCACGTCCAGTCACTCAGAAACATTAGATTCCTCACCAAATAAGTGCATACCACCGGAAGAGGAAAATATTACGATGACAACACTGATCAGTGAATTTCAACCGAAAAGCCGCAACAACCCCTTCGATACGAATCGTCCGCAGAAATGTGAATCCGAGGCGATTTCCCCAGAAATTGAGCAACAGCGAGCTACAAGCATCCTTAAGGATTCGAATTACAAGAAAGCTGCTTTAGCACAACTCGTTGTAGCATCCATGGAGCTATTGCGTTCGCTGCCCGGTGAGGCCGAGGATAATCTTAAACTTTTAATGACACCAACTATACGGGAAGCATTTCGGCTTGTTCAGTTGCAAGGCAATGAATTGAAAGTGAATCAATTTTAGGCTATGCTTGTTGAGTTTTATTTTGATTTGTAAAGGAAGGGATATCTATCATAATACACCTTCGTTAAGGCCGATTCGGGCATAGGACTAGCAATGGAATTGATATATATACTACATCAAAATTATTTAAGACGACTGAGCGGTACATATGCTGTCCATATACATACATACATACATACATGCATATATAATTCCTTAATCATTAATAGGGGCACATACATACATACGTACATATATAGGTATTTGTGAAATATGTATGCTGGCCCTAGAATTAGCACATATAACTATATACTTTACATACATACATACATATACATATACATATATCCATATTTACCTTTAAACTTACATTTACAAAATCTACATGTGTATACCTTGCGAGTGTACACACATACATACATACATATTAATATTTGCTCCGATTTGTTTGGTGATAATTCGCAATTCGACAATTGTATGTACATAAGTGGATTGAGTATAAAAATTCTGAAACACTTTTTGTAAAAATCTATTCCTAGGCATATCGAAAAGTTTCAGGCCATAATAACATGCCGATCTCACTAAAGGCAGTTCAAAAACTACATATTTGCATCATACAATCTACTGTCGCCAATCAGATTAGGAGTGGATATATTTATTTGAAAAAATATATATATATATATATATTTATATATACGCTTTATTTTTATAATGGATATTTGCTTTTATGCGCTTACTACAAAACTATGCACGTACAAATTAAATTTCTTAATCAGATAGTAGTACCTACCAAAACTTAACCAACCTGTCACTAATCTTATTTTATTGTCGGAATTGACCCAATGCGAGAAAATACGACCATAAAAACTTGATTCCACTTAAATCCTCCAAGTATCGATGACTATTAAGCTGAGCTGAAAATCCCCATTTTTAGAATTTTTATTGCCGGTCAATATCTTCTATCATCAACGTTCAGAATGTACAAAAAAAAATTTTTTTGGGAAGAACTGATTTTTTTATATAACTAGTATGTGCTATTTATTTAACCTCCCCCATAAACAATTCGTTCATGGCTAGAATACTGTCTTTTTCTAAATAAAAATCACAATTAAGGTACAGTGTGTTTTGCCTGTAAAATTTCAAAGAAAAAGTCTGCGAACGTTTAAATTTTTTTTTTTTAATATTTCAATACCTATTGCCGTCTATAATAACTTGACATCGTCTTGAACAACTTTCACTTAGTTTCCTAGCACAATCTGAAGTCACATCTCTCTAAAGTTTTTTTAGCACCCTAGCCAGTTGTTCTGTTGTAGACATTTTTTCCCCCGAATCTCCGTATTCATTAGAGCCCACACATTTTCAATTTGGTTAGCACCGACTCCGTTGTTTTGGCCATTGTCTTTTTTTTTGGTGCTAATCGTTGGTGTTCGGTCAAGGAAATTTTACTGCAAACTGTACCATAAGTTCAGTTCATCATTTGATCATCGAGAATTTGTATAAAGACAGTAAAAGTTGCCGAATCCCTTTTCAGAGGAGCATCCGTAAACATGGAACTTGGCACTAACTTAGTTTTAGTCAAACCTCTGTCAGACTTTTCATCAACATTGCCCTCAGGCGTGAATTGTTGGTTTCACTTCCCAATAAAGTCACTTGACTTCCTCAGTTGTGGTCATTTTGGTGTCTTTGGGATTACTAATGAGGAACGCGGCTTCAAAATAATTTACAAACTTGTTGGTTGAGCTATCGTACTATCCCTACTATGATAGGCAATGAGAAATTAAATTTCCTGTAAAATAAGCAACTTGTCGATAGATTTTTACCCATTATTAATTACAATATTTTACTAATGTTCAAAACTTACAATTTTTTTTACTAAAATTGCAATTTTCTCAGAAATTATTAGTTCTACATAATTTTCGATCAAAGTAAGCTAAGGAAAAAAAATCGTAAACTTTGTACTTTGATTTTCTTGGGCGATCCTAAGATTTTGCCCGACCATTTTCATCTAACGCACAGAATTTTTTTTAGCGATATTGAACCAAATTTTTGCTCTTAGCAACGATGATTCTAAGAAATATGATTTTCAGCCCAATGCTAATGTCTATGTAGTTATGAATAGTTGCCCACAAGTCACGCCCTGACAACAAAATACATACTTACTAAATACTTAACCACACGAACTTAACAACAGAACTAACCATTTTCACTTTCATTGCGATGGCAGCAGACGGCGATACATTTCAAAATAAAAACTCAACGCAATGAATTAGCCAACCAAATAACCAGCACATACTCGGATTTCCATTTATGAAAATGTTTGCGGAAATTTATTTCAAGGATACTTCGCTGGAGCTAAACATTTTCCAAAGTTCTCTCTCTATAGCACAAACAAAGCACTTGTAAAATAGTGTACGATTAGTTATTCTCTTGTATTTACATACATACAAGCATACATATTTATATGTAGATATACATAAGTATGTGCATTAGACCGGGTTGGTTCCTATATGAACGAAGCAGGTTTCTAATTACCTCCCCTACTTTGAAAGCTTTTTTCGGAAGATTTCATAAATTGTCTTAAAAATGTTTGTCTTTAATTTTATTTATAACTTTTTTGTTATTACTCGACTCGGAAGCGTGATATATGTATAGTTAAAAAATAATTTTGAGTACTATATATTCTTCTAGAATCATATTACTCTGGAATACCTCCTTAGCCTACTTGGTTCACATAACTTAATTCTTATACTCCCTAAGACATCTTTACTCTTCATAAAATTAAACAATTTAGTAAGCGAAGCATAAGAAATGCTTTAGAAAAATGAAGTTCTCAAAATTATATTTTCAACGTTATATTACACTTTTGAATCGTGCAATAAATAAAAAAGTAATAGATAATGATTTTTGGTTATTTTTAGAACACGCCAAGAATGAAAACTTATATGTCCTTAAAACCCGTTAAAAATAAGCTTTCAAACTAGTGTGTGTAATAGCTAACTTTTTACGCGATCCGGTCTAATTTACATGCAAATTATTTCCAATGAGGTGATCTATTATTCGCTGCGTGTGAATATCTTACTTCCTATACCTTGAAATGATACCTACAGATTTAACATTAGAAACAAGTATTACTTACTTACTATATACATATATCTTGTGGCAAAGAAAATCCACATCATGACCAGATTTTTTTGGAGTGACTTAAAGGAATACGATTTTTTGGTGATGAAATGTTTAGGAAATCTTTATCATATATCATATTTTCATGAATTTCGGAAGTTCGACTTATATTCCAATAGGATTAGTGAAGTGAAAATAAAAAAATAAATACAAAATTTGAAAACAAACGGCAGGTTTTAATATAAACTCAGATATAACACATACTACACACATACATACATGCAAGAGCTCTTATTATTCGACTAATCGGTTAAATATGCGACATCACTTAATCCACTAACCGTTTCTTTTCGATTTTTCGACTAACCGCCTAAGAAAATTTAGTCGACTAACCGTTCATTTTCGATTTTTTCGACTAGTATTTATTTTCAATAAATAGTTGTTTTTTATATGAGTTTGAATGTCTATGCTTATTGCCAAAACTCGTTTTGAACTATAATAATGTTTTTATGAGTAGCTGTCTCTATTCGAATAATCTATTTTCTATTAGTCTATTTTAAGACTACTCGATGGTGACCATTTATGTAGATGAAACTGATCGGTTAATCGATTACTTGCTATTCGACTACCAACTATATAAAACGTTACGAACCCATTAGTCGAATAAAAGAATAGTCGATTTTTAGCAAGATAAACAGAATTTTTGAAATTCAATCGCGCGTACCAAGAAGAAGTTCCAACTAACAGTCTACTTTATTTTGACTAGTTATGACTACGCGCCATTGTACTTTATTTTTTTAATAACTTCACACACATATATTAAGCGTTTGCTGTAAGAGTGACATTTTAAAAAAAAACTATCAAATAGTATCTCTACTTTCAGTTATTAGGAAATTATTTGTTGTATCGGTTAGGAGTAGCTCATTAGAATAAAAATGGGTTTTAATTTTTATAATCCAAGCATGAATTAAAAACTTTATGCCATTATTTCAGCAAACGCTCGGTATGTACATATGTATGTGTGAATAAAATAGTACATATGTAATAATTGTATAGACATTTATTTGATTAGATGTTTGAGGTATAACTTCAGAACAGAATTTCCCTCCAACTCTGTAACACAGAGAATCTACACGTAACTTTTGATGGGGTACATGTGTCTACATAGAATCTAAATGCATATGTAAATACATACATATGTATAAAGATAAATACTATATATAGTAAAAGTATTGATGATGTTACATGGTATGAGAAATAAGTGTGAATTGTGTGTGCGCGCCTAATGCTAAATACATATGTACGTACATATATACTATAATATATATATATGTAAATCGTAAGTTTGTACATGCATACGTATATAAATTTACTAAGTTATTACAATGTATATATACCTATATATACATAACATATATACTGTATTTATATCTTGAAAATGGCATATTTATATTTATAGGTATATAGTTCAGTAATCATTAACTACAGTACGGTAAAAAAGCATTTTATTTAAAAAAAAGTCTAATAAAACTTTGTTGCAACGGCATACATACATACGTGCATACATACATACATACATTAATATAAGATTTAAATGTTACGAACAGAGATCACGATACCAGGTTTTGTTTGCTAGTTCACACTATAACGATTTTATTTTATCAATGCATTTTTGTCTCCATTTCCATTTTTTGCCGATAGGCTTTTTCAAACCACTATAAGCAATTCTAAGAATATGTTTTTCTATCTCAAACGAGAAGCTAGACGAACGATTCGTGTCCAAACGAAATCGTCTGAAATTATCCTCCATCCTTGCTTTCTTATAGTATCGTCTCGAAAAAATCTGAGTAAATTTATTTGTCTACGTTGTGTAGAAGTAGAAGAAAAGAAACACATTTAACAAAATTGTTTTAAAAATATGTAACTGAAGAGGGATTGCGGATTCAAAGCCGGAGGCTGCAAAATTGTACAAAAATGTCTTGGAAGAACATATTGGAAGCTCGGTTCTTTATACAACCTATTATTTAAAAAATAGAAGTACTTATTTGTGGAGGCTAATTTGCATATATTTTTTTTGTCAAGCCAGGGGCTCTTACTCGCATCTAACATTGGAGCTCAACTTGCCAAATTTTGATTTTTTCCAACTCTCTACCTAGCACACCAAACTGAGCACTGGTAGTTTTATTCAACACTGTAAAATATATTTAAAAACTAATTTTAATAATATTAATGTTGTACTATTATTTCTCGCATTTTTTGTTTATGTAAATTATTCAGCCGCTAAAGCTTACTCGATAAAAACAGCTTTTCATTTGATTTTGACAGTTCTCTTATTCATTTTAAGTCGTGTTCATATCAGAGAATTCACATTTGTTACGTTATCATACGTAGCAGTTAGCTGTTATCGATTAGATGTCACTAGGCAATCGAAATCGTATTAGAGAATACAAATATACAAACAAACGACAGTTTGGAACACTCGTTTCGAGTTAAAAAATCAGGCTGTAATATAGCACACATATGTATTAAAATGTTCTGATTACGTTTCTGGTAAAATATGCCAAGGTTTCCAAAGGAATCATCAGATAATGCCAAGACCCGAAATACAAATATATCAATTGATTTTATTAATGCAAACGTTAGTGCCTAACGAACAGTTCTACATAGAATGCTGATCGACTAAATATTTACAGTCGGTCATTGAACGAGACATCAATACTCACAGTAAGCATCGATAATCGACTAACGGGTCCTACGACAGTGGGTTCTACGATACCGGAACGACCGGCTTTATATCCGGCCAAGGACTGTCACTTCAGCAGTATAATTTACACAAAATTAACTGTACACAAGATTGAATTTGTATTATTAAAACGTTATATTATTTTTTTGTTCCACACATATATATGCTAAGTATGTGTGAACCATGCGTGGCAAACTCCAAAAAATAAGAAGCATATATTTCATCGCTATTACCACGTTGTTACTATCCAATCATCATGATAACAAAATTCACCGGTAATAAGTGTGTACAGAATACGAAAATGGTGTAAACGTTTTTTTGTTACCGCTAACGACAGTTTTGTTACCAGTGCAGAATAGACCTGTAATAGCCGTTTATCTACTGCGAATCGACCTTCGCAAAATGAGTGTATGTTTTGAGAAAACATGTTAACAGTTTGATAAGTAGTTAATATAGGTGGCGACTTTATAGTTCTGTTCGTGGTTTAAAATTCTGCATATGTTTTTCTTTTAATTCTTTATAGTTTCATTATCTAATAATAATTTGAAAACGGCTTATTTCAAAGATTACCATTTTTCGAATAGACCGAAAACCTGTTTTGGAAAAAGCCAAATAACAGAACAAGTGCATGAACATATTATGGTCTGATTCGAAATAAAAATTATTAATTGTGTAGTTTTTATTTATAAATAATTATAAACAAATTACGACAATATTTATGAACATTTTTCGGCCATAATGCTATATCCCCTTTAATATTGTGAAATAATATACAAAATGAGATAGAATGGACTTACACCACTCACTAATCCAAAAAAAAAAAAATATTATCCCTTGTGGGAAACATTCAGTTTCTATACGTGTATTGGGCATATGCATAAATTTATATCAGTGCGCCGCACCGCGCCGCACTGTACGTATGGATGTACGTATGTATGTAGGTATGCCAGTAACGAAAGTTGTATTGGTGTGCTATTGTGTGTTTAACTTTCGTACTTTTTTATTCTAAAATACAATAAATTATCTACAATTAAACGAAGTACTATGTAATTGAAAATATTTTCGCTTTGAAGACTAAGCATAAAAAAGTTTATATACATACATACAAACTTATTCTGTTGTAAACAAACTAATAATAATAATATAAATGCAAATATATACCTAATTATAAAAATAATAAAAAAAAGCGCTTTCGCATTCAAACCCAAACGATGTTGTGCATTTTAATTTAAAAATAAAGATATCTCTGGTAAAAATTGCGAATTTAAATCCTAAAAACCTAATAATTTTATTTATCCACCAAAAGAAAAACCGAAAATTTTGTATAACCTATCCGCATCGAGTCTTTATGTGTTTGGTTCTCACCGGTCGCAATGTTTTCACAATCTTTATGTATTTTCCGTTTTTGCGCTAAGTTCTGCATTTCTTGGCGGCTGTTGTTCTCATTAAGGCCTTCCAGAGCTTGAGAGCGTAAACATGTGACTTCAAACAGACATATGTCTGGAACGTTTGAATCGCAATATCAAGCAATCAGGAAGAGTATAGCGCTCCGTGGTTATTTCACAAAAATTCAAATATTTTTACCTTACCTGGAACCAGGTATTTCATTCATTACATCTATTTCAATCCCATCCAAAGGGGTTGCTGTCATTTCTGGTAATTTCATTTCTCTGGAGAATGATTTTCTTGAACTGAGGGTCAAAACTTAATTTATAGGTGAGAGTTAATGGTTTAAATTGTTTTATAAGAATATTTTCTGTACTTTACTGTAGATGTTTTAAACTTTCAGACATATATTTGAACCTCAGAGTGGCAAACAAAAAAAAATAGAGCTAACTTCTCCAAATGCATTAGATGCATTCTTGGAGAGATTTACTTTCAGAAAATGTAAACAAAGTTCGGGCCGGTTTGAGTTGCCATAAAATTGTCTCACAGTGTTATTTATAAATAAATTATGTTACAACAAACAAGGTCTAAAATATCTATACAAAATAAATACATTTTATTTATTGGTGAAGTCGATATCCAAATGTGGTGGACAATCGAAATTTCGTAAAAATGAGCCACCCGGGAGTGCTGTTTAAATCGCAATTCTATTAATTTTTTTTTTAATTTTTACTTTTCTGGACAACTCTGTTAATTTATATCTCAGTCATTATGCTATCTAAGTACTCCCTACCAGTTTTGAGGTTTGTATAGATTTTAAACTTGTTTTGGTAAGTATATATAAGTGCGCACATAGTACATACATACATTGCGAAGTGGCAAAAGCAGCAGCATTCGGTAAACCTCAGCTGAAGCAGCATCCAAATTAATATTTAGTGATTGTGTAATTTCTATTTTTTAGTATTTACTTTCTTTTTAACAGAGCCAGTTTTAATTGCATTGAAAACAGCTTAGCTTACGTGGGTGTCACCTACATACCTTCCTATTCAAACGCTGAGAGAGCCCACTATTGACACAAGACAAATATTTAGCAATTTTTTAAACATACACATTTCAATTGTGTATGATTTTTTTTTTTCTAAACTTGTTTTCTTCTACGATGAACATTATTATTTTACGATAATATTATTATTTCGGGCTCATATGTATATGTATGAACATTATTATTTTATTTTACATACTCTGGTGCTCATATTAAATTTGTATTGAAAACTCAATTGTTTCTGTATCGCTTAATATAAACTACCTTATTTAACATATGTACGCACATACATACATACATTAAGTTCGTTCAATTATTGAAATGCATCAGAAAAACTTTATTGAAAAAAGCACTTTAAGTAAAACAATATCATACGTTTCTTAACGAGAAGATTATACCTACTTATAAAGTACATATGCAAATACATACTTGTAGGTACTAGCTCTTACCCCCGGCTAAGCTCGTAGGGCATACGGTTTATCGTTATGAATGTCGCAGAAAAGGAAATAACTAATTTTTGTTTTCCATCTTTTATTACCTAAAAAATCGACCGATACTTAATAATTGTCAATTACGGTTGATGTTCATTGGCGACAGTGCAGTCTTCCCAGTTTATTAGTTCAGAAAGTCTCAAAAATTATATTCCAGGATATTGACGATGTGCATACGAGTATATGCCAGTATGTAAAAGAACTTGCCTATATCGCTAGATCTATAGATTTTTATTTATTATATTTTATTTAACTTAAACAGAAATTCTTTAATTTTGGAAAAGGAACTGCTTTAAAAAAAAATGTGTGTCTAAATACATAACGTGAGGTATCCTGATTTCAACTACGTTATTAATAAATGTGTATTTAAGTAAATTTGCAAACAGTTGGAAACCCGTTAACATTTTTTCGAGACTAAGTTTACCTAAATATCTAGTAGTTCAAACCAATAGCATGATGCTGAATTTATCTTATAAATTTAGTTGAATTTAAATTCTTTAAACAGATGACAACCCTCTTCAAATATTAAGTTAATCTTTCTTAATTTTTTCGTTTACCAATTAATTAAAGCAACGTTCCTTAAAATGCGGCAATCCATTAAAAAAAGGGCTATATATCAAATACGCTATGAAATTCAATTAAATTGAATTTAAATTTTTTAAAGAGATGGCAACAGCCTTTACACTCATTTTCATGATTTGAGAGTTTTAAACAGTTGGAAGCCCTCCGAAGTGTATTTTTAAAATTAAGCTTTCCAAACCTACCTCATTTGATACCCATATTTATTATTTGAAAGTAAAGTATTGAAAGTAAGTTCTCTTAAAGCTTTTAAAATTTCATTTAATGTATGTAGTAATTTAACTTAATTTATATTTAAAAATGTGGTACCTTTTTTCAAAACATTTCAAAAATGAAGCTTTATTAAACCTCTCTTGTTTGATACCCATATTGCAATATTTCATTTTAATTGAATTTAACCTTTTAAAGAGATGACAACTCCCTTTAAAATTTATTTTTATGGTAACCCAGATTTGTCCAGTCGTAATATAGCAATATGTAATTTAACTTATTTATTTTATATTATAAATTATTTATAGGCTTAATGTTAATTCAGGTTACAAGTTCATTATCTGTCAAATTTTATACAAATCCACACATCTTTGGATTTTTTAAAATTAAAATTGAAAAGTATTACAAAAATAAGAGCATGAAAATTTAAATAATTATGTGGTGGAGTGGATTGCCTGAAAATTCCAAAGAGTTCGAAATTGTTGGCTACTCATGCGTACGGTTACCATCGGTTCTCTATTTTAAATGACATCAATTTCTTTTAACTACATGTCCTTTGCTATTTTTTCTATTCTTCATTTCTTAAGTTATCCTTTGAATAAGCTAGGGAAATTTGTATTGCTGATTTAATAATATTCAAAGATGAACTTATGAAACAATTCGTCTTCCTACATCCTACATCAAAAATACTTTTAAGAGCACTCATTTTTCGTTTTAATAAGTACTATGGGTAATTGTGCAATTAAATCATAATGTTATTAAACTAGGAGAAGCATTTTGAAATCTTAAACACCGAAAAACTTCAACTAAAATTACGAAATAGGCAAAAACAGTCACTGAAAATTGCGAAATAGCAGAACAAAAAAGAAATTTAAAGTTTAAATTGATAATAAGTAATCTAAAATTTGGAAACTGATTTAGCGAACCCATGTAACCCATGGACTTAATGTTACCGCAGTATTCATCTAAAAGGGGAAAATTTCGTTGGCCATAAGCAATTTTCTTTATGGCGTACAGAGAAAATAAGGATGATGGTGTTAAGTGACCTCGATCCATAGGTCAGGAGCTTTGTTGTCCGAAAATATTGTTATTTTTTCTAAAATCAAACTTTTAAATTCTTGAAAAATGCAGAAGACTTTTACTCATTTATAAAACCAAAACCTTTATAAAAATTTCACTTTATAAAGCTCTTTAAATAAAAAAGTACAACGTATTAAATTTTATGTATGTATTTGTATACTGAAACAAACCTGCATAAATTGCCTATACATAGTAAAACTTTACTGAACTGTTCCCCAGGCAATGCTTTTAACCTGTGCTTGAAATTGAGAATCCACTATTGGAATCAGTAATTCATTAGAAACAAAATGAAAAAACAAATCAGCTGTCAAAAATTACTCCACCCATCAAAGTCACAGTAAAAAGAGTAGACGCGGACGCTTCGGTGATAATTTTACTTGGGTCCAATTTAAAAAAAAAATATATGTGCATATGTATATTCCTTAGAGTGCTAAATAAAGTTGCGAGCTTTCCACCCGAAAGAAATTTATTAATATTAAAATTTACGTATGCTAGATCGGTTTGAAAAATTCTGTAGAAATTTAATTTTTTATAAATAAAACTAACTGTGAGCTTAAATTGTCAGCTTATAAATATTTAAAAATTTGTTCAACGGAATCATAAAAGTCAGTTCTTTTAAATATTTATTACAAATAAAAAAGGTGAGAAAATGCGTTTCCTATGATATATTAGTCTAAATCGGAGAAGCTTTGGTTGAGTTATTCGAGATTTTCCTAAACCAATCTTCCAAAAAAGGTCAAAGACAGCATCCAAATTTTTTTTTATTACGATTCGGTTGCATAAATTTGCAAATATTTTTATGCAGAACTTTTAAGCTTAAACTTTTTTATGATCTGTGGTAATTTTTTTTAACTAAGTATTTATATTTATAAAAAACCCCAAAAAATGCTGATAATTTGAAATTGGTCCTCAGCTCAATAACATTATTTTGGTTGATGTCTTAAAATATAGTGGGTTTTGTAATTGCGATGGAAAATCAATACCGATTTATTTTGTATGGTATATGATGCACCCTATTGTACATATTCTTCAAAAAATTATAAAAATAACTTTGTCATTTTATTGTTTTTCGCAAAAAAAAAATATTATTAATAATTATTATATCAATTTTATATAATAAGTATATGTAGATGAATGGCGCCATAATGGATTGTCTCCATACTAAACTTGACGAAAAATCCTTCCAATAACTATACATTAAACAAACCAAAGTGTATATTGCACATACATTAGTTACTTAAGGATTAGAAAGTGAAATTCAGAATAGTCAACCGGGTGGGTATCGGGCAAGAATGATATAATACAAGATTACGCCTTCCCGCGACGAAGTGACGAATCCTAAATTCAGAATATAAAGACTTTGGGAGAAAGGAGAATAAATAACTTTTAATGTGTCAGTGAGAAATCCATTTTAATTTTGCATAAGTGTAAAAATTTGATTTAATAAATTAATTTACACAATACTAAAAAAAGGGACTCTTTGCCGTCCGTTTGGGGGAAAATTTTGTTCTATTTGTAGTTGGAACTGTCAAAATCGGAAGAAACGAAAGTAGCGGCTAACGACGGTACCTTCGGTATTCAGTACACCGTAGGTATCGATAATCCTAATGTTAAAAAACTCCATGTAAGATTTTAGATAATGGCATTTGAGTTTTTGCAAAATATGAGTAGTAACAATTCACTTTGACTTTAAAGGACACCCTTACTGCTCTGTCATGTCGTGCATGCCATGTTTGTGCAGCCCTTTCTCTAGTCTGCGCATTCGTATGCGTATGCCTACTCTTCCGTACATTCTTAGATGCACATACGAGTAATATATATTTATAGTATATAGTATGTATAAGAGACCGTCTTCCTCTTTGTGCTCACTGCAAGGCCATTAAACCTAAACAAAACTCTCTATTCAATCACAACCGTTAATTAGTATAGTGTTAATTGAGTAAAATTTTCAAAATAGTATATTGTACTCGATTTAGTTTCACTATAAGCCTATACGAAGCGTGTGTTTGACAATCTGAAATACATATGTAGGCCTTTCTTTTGGCACTCCGCATTTCTAACTTATGCCGGTCTTGCAGCAAAGCAATATATTAAATTGAGCAGCCAGAGAGAATACTCACATGGCTTTGTATGTTTGTTTGTATGTATGTAGATTTGATGTACATATATAAATACGCACGCGAGAACAGTGCAATTTCACTTTGAATTTCGTATCATTTTCGATTGTGGTAACGGAGAGAGTGGATGTGCTATTTGTCAGTGGCTATATGTATTTGTATGGCTAGTAGTGATTTGTGTTTAGTTTTAATTTGCGAGAGTGCTAAATAGTTCAAAGCTCGATCGAAATATTGGAAAAATATAAAATAAAATATTGCAGGTAGTAGTTTGTAGAGTTATCCATCCATATGAAAACCTGTCTTGCTTTCACAATCCTTGTAAAAAGTGAGGAGGCGGCTGCAAATCCACATTTTTTTAAAGTAGTAATGTGTATCTGACGAGTACCTACATACATATGTACATAGGTCTGTATGTACGCACTTGCTGGCCATCGGTATTGCTGCAGAAAGCATTGTTTGGTCGCTTTCGCTGATGCTGCTATCGTTAATGTTAACGCTGACGTCGACGTCGATGTTTACGTTGACGCCGCAGTACGAAGTGGTACACAAAAACTTAGTGTAGAACTAAATGCAAGCGCAGTGCCACATTGAAAGGGACCAAATATTTGGAAGTGATAAAAACAGAAAATATGTACGCATGTTTTTATTGTATACATATGTACATATGTATGCTTTAAATAAATAAAAAGGCAAAAGATCAAATGAAGTCAATTCGATGTCATTGGAAGATTTAACAGAGTCATTTTAATTGTGGTATTTTAATTCAACAAAGCAAAAAGGATGCAAAACATCAAAATGTGAAAAGGCGAAACTTGTGGTAAAGGAAATTTAAATTTGTGTCATTAGTGCATTTAACATTTATCGATTGAATTCGGTTGGCCCAGTGCTGGTAGATTTTGGCGTCAGACGCATGAAGTCAAGTGACGCGTACATGACTATCTACATACGTAGTATGTAGTAAATGGCAAAGCTCGTCCCAGTGTTTATACGAGTACACACATACAAATACATATGTAGATATGTATTTGACGCCGGTGTGTCCCATATTATATTGCACATAAGAGCGTATGATTTAAAATGCACACGCATATATGTACATATGTATGTATGTGTGTATATAATTTTACAAACACAGAAGGATAATTGTAACGTTAAAATTTTTATGAATGCCAAAAGTGAAAGCTGTTTACATACAAACATATATACCTACATACCCATCGTGAAACCAAGCTAAAAACATTGAGGGTGTTAACATTATTTTCGTGTAAATTAAAGAATTTTAAAGTAAACTCTCAAACGAACTTACATATGTCAAAGAGGAAGAAACATCGCTAAGTGGCTGCCACTGTTTCTAATGCCACAAACGCGCTATCTATCTGCACCGCAATGATCGCCTTTTCAGACATTTTCCAACTCATCAGCATCAATGCCGGCTTCTTCCAATACCGCCAATAATAACTGAGTACTTCTAAACACAAGGTATGTAACTCTTTGTTTTATTAATTACACACATACTTATGTACATATGTGCATACATGTGTATGTGCATACATATGTAATTATTCGAAACCTAAGTAACTTTCTTTGCATTTTCATTATCCATAACAGCAGTTGCTTTGTTTAATTTTCATTACATTTAATGAGTGTGCAAATTTACTACAGCAATAAAAAATTAATGTTTTAATACAGTACTGAAAATTTTACAACAAAATCAAAATGTGCTCTACATATGCTCGTAAGTACATGTACATATGTATGTATATGTGTATTTGGGCACCTCACTTCTCATTCGAACACAAAAATGGTACTGTTTTCCACTGGTATTATAAAATTCATTATATTTTAAGCAGGGACCGTAATTATTTATTATTACTGAGTTCCATCAAAAAAATTGATATTTAAACAATATTTTAAGATTTTAAGCTTTGCAATCAATAGTAACAATACGTTTCTGCGTTTTATTGCTATACTTTATTGAACAAAAATAAAACTCGTTTTTCAATTGCAATTTTTTCGATCTGAAATATCTAATATCTAATGATTATTTTATGAATTGTTACTTTTTTTATTAAAAAAATTCATTTATTATTTTTTTGCTTCTGTTGTTTTTCGTCAAAATCTGATTATTATTTTTTGACAAGACGAATTCATATAAGGTGAAGTTATTAACGCAGCTGATGTTTTCTTCCTCCTCTATATTTGTATTTTGCCTTTACCCATGACATCCTAAAAATTAAAACTAAAGGCTCCCAAGTGGCCCAACTTTTGTCGTGACATCCTAAAATTGAAAAATTCCTATGTGTATGTATGTATATGAATTTGCCTTTTTTTCGAGTTATATATTTTTGATCGAAAGCATTATTTTATCTCTCAGTAATTAATATTTAATTTCTAAGTTTTATTTTTTTGGCAGTTCGAAAAACTGAAATTCATTCGCTGATTTTCAAATAACTATTTAGCAGCACGGGCAAATAGTATAATATGTATGTTATTAATCATATATTTCGAAAAAATATTAAGATTTACGTGAGCTGTGCCAATTTAAAAATATCTCAAGTAAAGGAGATTTTTATAAATGAAAAAAGTTTTTAAAAATATAAAAAAACATCTTATTATTTATTAAGTATAAGCTAATTTTTTTGAACACATTTTTAAAAATTTGAAATCGAAATATTTTTTCACAACTTATAAAACATACCATATTATAATTCCGTGGAAAAACCATAACTTTATTTTGTGAAACACCCAAATCTGTATTCAGATGCTCGAGATCTATGATTCAATAATAGAAGTTTGAATAATCTCTCAGTTGTCCCGCTCCCGCTGGCTGTCTTAGCCGTTGCTTTATTTTAATTTGTAGAAAGTACTAATCAAATACCTATTGGCACGGGTTTGCTCCCCCTAATGAAGTCTTCATCAAATATAGACATTTGCATGGAAAATACCAGGGTGCTTGGGCGACAGACGTTGCAACCCTTTCAGATAAGAATCCTTCTGAACAACAGGTCGCTAAGGGGGTTATACCATTACCTCAATAATAGGCATTCATTCTAAAATATCCTGATGTACAGGTTGAATCACATTTACTAACTCTCGACCATTGAATGCCTTCATAAGGGTCAAACCACAACTCGTTGCACACGCGAAGCTCTAGCTGCTTTGTGAGTCCCACTGTACTCCGACCCAATTACAATCTGGATACTACAGTAGACTTAAGTTCTACCTATCAAGAATCAGCCCCGATATTTCTGAAATATGTCTGACATCTCGAAATTCCCCGCACGATACCAATCACCTATTCACATGCTCCCTCAAGCCAACTAATCTAGCACCCCTCTCCATTTAGTCCGGCCCCATCGACAATAACTACTATGGATAAGCTGACTGCGGAAATACTAGGTTGGTAACATTTCATAAGTTGCTTTATAAATTTAATTCATATATTCATTCGAAATAACAAATTTCTACAAATATATTGATCCAAAACCCATTTAACTGCTAATTACCCACATTCCTACCACCATTTCACAAAATATGTTAAAATTATTATTTCTTTATCCTCCTCAAATATATACAACTTTCATTTCATTTTCGAGGGTTAGAGAGGAAAATCATAAGAAAGCAAAAAAGAATGTGTGAAAAAATTTTACAAAGCATTTTTAACTGAAAGTATTGCATTTGATGCAAAATTCTAAGAGCGAAATAAAAAGTTTAATTTGAAATTTAAGATTTATTTCTTAATTATATTAAATGAACTCCAAATAAGTTGGACAACTTTTTTTAGCGAGGAGTCCGAACTAAGCAGCAGGGTGCTAAATTTATTTACATATTTATGTATGTCATTTTAAGAAGGCTCAGAACTGTTAAACTTTGTTAACATTTTATACTTACTATTTCATAGCAGCTTGCTCTATCGTGTCAAATTTTTTTTATGTATTGGTACCTTTTTATTGGATTTGTGCGACTTGTTATTAACTTTTAAGCAACTTAAGTAAAACAACATAATAAATGCGATAGTTGAATATGCTCTGTTGACGCTACCTATTCAATGTTATGTACTTAGGCAAGGGGAATTAACATAAGGTGGTGTTACTAGAACATCAAAGCAACAGCCAATTGACAACTTCTATCAGAAAATATAAAAATCCGCTGGTATGAAAACGAAAACAACCAGAATGTAAAAAAAATTAAATGAGTTGTTTTGAATTCGACGTGATATCTTGATGCCAATACAAGGTGGGTCCATAGAAGGTGATAAGGTATAATCAGGGCGCATTCAGTATGGTGGCGACAATAGCGATTCGATTCACAAAACTTACATGTATGTATTTTGGAGTGACAATGTAAAGTCAATCTAACGCGAATTTGTTGGGCGAAGCCAAAGCTTTAGATTTCCCACGACAGTCGGTTCCACGATATCGAAACAACACGTTACAACAACAACATCACATGGGGTAGAAATGTGACTTTTTTACAATATGAGTATTAGAAGCACTAAGCACAATTGAAGACATTCTAAGCTAATTCGATGCAATTAGTTATTGGTGAGGATATATTGCCTGCCCCAGTTCTGTTGAATCCTGTTCAAATAATGTGATTCCAAAGCGGATTTTAAGTTGGCTGTGGAAATTGGGAATTTTATATTCAACTTTTTCGGCGATTGTCCTCCTGAAAAAGTTGTACCGTAAAAAAGCTCTTTATAAGGACCTTTCATTTCCAGTTGGAAAAATGCTTCGCTTATTCAACCATGTCAAAAACCAAAAGGATCTCGTCGGATTCTAATTTCTATCCCCGAACGTAAAATTTGATAGGATTTGGTGAAGTTAGCTAACCTCGGGCATATTATAGAGGATATTTTATAGTAAAACTGTTTTTGACAGATTTTAGTGATTAAGTTCAGCTTGACGAAGTGTCAATTGCCCCTATGAGGAAATCGTCTCAGTAGCTTTGAAACTGTATTTTGTCACAGTAAACCATGCAACGATACTAGCTGGATAATGTGTTTAATATTCATTCTCATACACAACATCAATCGATAATAAACTGCAGAAGCACAACCAAGTCTTCAAATCGCTAGCCGGCAGGACTTGCGTTGATGACAACATTAACGGCAATTTAGTGGCCGGTTGTACCCCCATAAGCTGCGCTAATATGATCCTATCGGCATGGCAGAAGTCAACTCCTTGAACTGACGGACGAGATCAATTTACACCCCAATGCATATAGACTGGTCATATATTTCATTCACCTACCAGACACTACCTCTTTAACTCGCCCTCTGTGATTGCTTTAAAAACTACCACCAGTTGAAGAGGAGAGGCATCAGATTTCTCATGGATTAACGATCAGGATATTGTAGTAGGCTTATCCAAAACCAAACCAAACGTTCCTAACTCAAGTCCGACATATTGAGATTACCCGCGCGTCACCAATCACAAATTCTTATCCTTTCTCAAACCGATTCATCTAACACCAATCTCTCTTTGATTCAACCTCGTCGAAACTGCATGCTTCTTGGGCTTCCTTCTATATGAGTTCGATTATAACGCCATGACTAAGCCTATCTCGCAGGGTCTGAGTAGCAACTACAACAACATGCCGCTAGTTAATTAGCACAATAAATGGATTTTAGTTAGTTCCATCTAAATCATAACACTAACACTCAAAAACAAAATTATTTACATTGAAGAAAAAAAGGGAATGATTTGGAGCTTAAGAAATATTTACTACTTTTTAACAAAAATATATCGCAATTTTAAGAAAAAGTTACGAAACCAAAATAAAGAAAACTTTTCTTTGCACACAGTTTATAAAGATTCAACAGAATTTCGTGAAGTTTTCAACTTTGAATCAGAATTTTTAATTCTAGAATAATATTAGGTACGCTCCAAAGGAAAACGAACATTTTTAGGATAATTTTTGAAAATCTTTTGTTCATTTAACGCATAATAATGGTATTAATAGTAATTTGGCGCTTACATCATAGCTTGATGTTTGGCTGAACTTCTTCTAAAATTTATGGTGTGCGTCTTGATGTTGTAACACAAATTGAGGGACCGCTGACTCCGAACGTCAAATGACCGCTATCAGAAAAAACTTTTCTATAATTTGTGATTGTATTTTCCCCGGCCAGTATTCGAAAACACACGCTACGCACTCGGCTATGGCGGACGCATACCGTTTATAAATTTTGTAGGAAGTCTTAAATTTTGATTCATGACATTAAATTTTTTTACCCAACAAAATGTACAAGGTGGCGTCCATTTCTGTTACAAAAATTTCTTTTAAATAATGCACTCTTCCAACCAATCTGTACTCAATATTTACATACACATATACTCGTATTATACATGAAAAGTACATATTTATAGCATAATTTGTAACCATTTTACTCGTAAATATATGTACATTTTAATTTTTCGCAATTTTATCTTTCAGATGCCTGGACTCGTTGTTTTTAGACGGCGTTGGTCAGTAGGCTCAGATGATCTCGTAGTACCAGGAGCATTTTTGTTAACCACGCACCTTATATGGTGAGATATTTAACTCAATAACTAAATGCATTCTAATATATTTGCTCTCTTTATAGTTTTGTAATTGTGTTAGTAGCATTATTGGCCTTCGACTACAATCTTGCGATCCTGAACTTGAAGTTACTATTCTGTCTCCACATCTGTTATTTGATCATTTTATTTTGTAAGTATCTACATTTGTATATACATTGTAATTGTATAACACATTTCTTCACTTATTCGTTTCTCTCCAAATTTTTTCAATTTCGCAACAAAGGTTCGGTTTTCGTTGAAGCGGGAATCTGTATTATATCTATGCGAGGTAGTATTCTGGACTCTGCCGCACGAACAACGATCAACTTTTGGATATATTTAAAAAGCAGTAAGTGTTCATAGCCGCATACCCCTACGTATGAAAAGCGTATTGTAAGTGTCGCAAGTGAAAGGAATCGGTATAAATTTCAGATATATATGTATATATAATTAGTTAGGAATATATTTCTGTCAATCGTCATTAGGCTAGCAATCATTACTTGTATATTTACGTTGCCACTGAAGACAAAAATGCCTAACCAAAAATATGTAAAAATAATGAATTTAAAAAATTGTTTGTTGTATAATTCCGATAGGACCAAATTTTCTTAACGAATTGAAACTAATGACAAGTATCGAAAAAATGCTATAATATAAATATAACGTAATACTTTATTTCTTTGCCGAATTATTTTGTGAAATAAAAGTAGGTACAATAGTGCATTTTTCAATCTATTAGGGTGGGCTGAAAATCCGATATGTTGCAATAGAATTTATATTGCTAATATCAAAAATATGGTTCATTATGCTATAAAAAATATGTACAAATAATTCCAAAGTTCAAAGTGTTCAAACATGGGTTTTCTTAATTTGCCTTGATCCAAAATTTAATTATCTAGACTAATAATTTCAGAGATATGTAATTGATAGTTTTAATAAAAACTGGATGGTTTGTACATAAATATAATATATAAGTAAATAGGTCAAAAACTATCAATAAAAACTTGAATTTCCTAAAAGAAGGTACCTTGCGATTAATAGTTTCCAAGTTAATTGCGATTTTTAGTAAAAAGGCGGTATTTCTGTGCCCTAAAGCGAATTACTTATGGGCAAAAAATAATTAACACATTATTCATTCATCTTCCGCACAGATGTTTTTAGAGCATAATGAACGATATATACATATTTATTATTCAAAGCTTTAAATCAAAACATTCAGAGCAAACATGTGTTTTAAATGCAAAACGGGCAACCTCTTGGAGATGTTCATATATATTGAGGAACTAGAAACAAAATTTGGTGTGACATTCCACGCGCGGTACCTGGATGATGAATGAACTCCTAGAGTACCTCAACAAACAACATAAAAATATAAGATTTACGATAAAAACAGAATGATTGTACACGATATATAATATTTCTAAAAACAACGGACACAAAAATAATAAAATTAGAAGGAATAATGTAGCGCCAAAAAGAAGTGGCGCAGAGAAAGATGCAAAGACTTGAGCGATAATAGTTTATACAGGAAAGGCAGCATACAAAATAGCAAACTACTTCAAGAAATAAAATATTCACATTTAAAACATTAAAACCCCACTAAACAGGCAAGGCGTATAGAAGCTGACTTGCGAATGCCAATATATCTACATAGAATAAACAGGACGCAAAACAAGAACGAGATTTCGCAAACACATAAGGGGCTATACGACTATAACAAAAATATACAGAAGCTCTGTGTAATACTTGAGTCTAACTAATAAATGTTTACCAGCAAGCATTAAGAAAACCGTTAAAATTCTACATCTGTTGCAGCACGCCACCTGAACGCACTTGAGAATATGGAAATATACAAACAGAAAATATTTGACGAAAGAATAATAAACGACCAGACGAAGACGAACTCACACGTAAAATTTAAACCCTTAAAACTTGTTTACGAAAAACAAAACAGGGACCAATACAAAATATCCCTCAAGACTAAAATTATTGACTTCTACTAAACTGACTTTTGGCTAAACATACCACAGAAACGATCGCTAAATAACCCACATTTTATACTACATACGCACACATATATGTATGTAGTAATTCAGGTATTTAAATTTTACTAAAATATAGATACTAAGCAAAAATTAGGTAATAAATAGTTTAAAATTCGATCACTATGCTGGCGAAATACTTATTACAGGAAAACATATAAATTGTTATGTGAATAAATATTGGTTTATATCGTAAGATTTGATCAATTTTGGGGAACTCGAACAACTATGGAAAATGATGTATATTTTATATAGCGTGATATAAAATCGTTTCTAACTATATCAGTTATAATGACAACCTCATTTTCGGATAAATTTGTATTCTACTTAAAATCTATATCCCTAAAAAATACAAATATTTCGATTTGGATTTACGTATAACTTACCGCTTTCACGATAGCATGGCTCAGCCACCAAGGTTTGATTTTCCATAGCTTTAAATATTTGTGGTATATTCAATGATCTAAATATCACTTTTGTGAAAGGTGAAGTGAGTTTATCATATACATATTTATCATACCTGATATACTACAGATATGCATTACTGAATCTCATGTGAAATGATTTTATAATAATTTATTTTCTTTTCTTCTCTTCATCTTTTACTTAGTGGTAATATTTTTTGATATTACATGGTTAGTTTTAGGCACAATATGGTTGACAAACTATTATTTTGACGCGCCCATCGATGAAGCCAAGGAAATTTTCATGGGTAATTATAAAGTATATCTTGTGTGATTTAAAGAATATCTCGTAACTTTTTGACCACATTTACAGCCATTGTAATTTGCAACTGGGCATTGGTATTCATAACTCTTGCTACTATTTGGTGTACATTCGATGCTGCCGGCCGTTCGTGGGTCAAAATGAAAAAGTACCAAAGGTCAATGAGAGAGACTGAATCTCGTTTCAATTACAAGCGGAGCAACAGCATGAACCGCAATTGGCGTCAACGGTTAGTTCATAAATAAATAAATACGGGCATAGTATAAACAAACAAACAAATTAATAATTATTGAATATCTATTATAGAAAGGTAATGCGAGCATACCAAGACAGCTGGGACCATCGATGTCGTCTGTTGTTCTGTTGCATGGGTGGCACAGATCGTAATCGGAATTCCTTTACCGACATTGCCCGCCTGCTTAGCGATTTCTTTCGTGAACTAGATGTAGTGCCATCGGATGTCGTTGCAGGATTGGTTTTATTGCGTAAATTCCAAAGGATAGAACGCGAAGCCGTTGTTCGGCAGGTATGTAAGGAGGCTTAGCAGTGGGATATTTTCGGAACAATTGGTCATATCAGTCAGATTTCGTCTGGCTGGCTTTTGCGATGTATTTTAGGTAGAAAAAGGTTGCCGCCATCTCTTAACGCCATGGTGTTATTTAATAGTTCAAGATGAGAGATCCCAGCGCCTGACTATGGTTCCCCACAGCAGTGCAAGGCAACAGGTGCCTCCTTTGGTCTTTTATTCTGTTTCAGGAAATTTTCCTATCCAGTATTAAACCCAGATAATTAACCCTATCAGAAAATACGAACTGAGCGCCATCCAACGAAGGAAAGCGAACACTAGAAATCTTTAAATGTAATAAACAAAGTAGGAGTTTCTTATGAATTTCGTTTCAACATTTTCATATCTGGTTTGATAATAGAACACCGCTGATCATTTGACTGTTTTAATGAATTTGCCAGAAGGAAAAGTTCGAAATACATCCTGCTGCTTTTAACTGAGAGAGAGTCTAAGTTTATCTCTCAAAAGTGCTCCGAGTTACAAGGTTTCTGTACATTGAAACGCTTATCCAGTAAAATCTGTAAATTATACTGAACGTTTTGAACCTTTCTTTGGCTATGGGCACGCTGATTTGGGAATGGATCAGAACTTGAAAAGATATTAGCTAATTTTGAATTGAGATAATCATAGCGGCAGAGGTCATCTTATTTTGTCTATACCTATTAAGACAATTTACTTTTTTATCTTCTATTTAGCGAAAAAATGGCACGTACGAGTTCTTGAGTGGTGTACCAATCACGGAGCGTACTCAGTTCCTAGCTTTAAACGATGCAAAAAACTACGATTTCTTCCAAACAATCATACACTACATGTACTTCGCTCAGGGTGCCTATGGCTGGCCAATGTACTTCATAATAAACCGCTCGAAAATGTATAATTTGCTGCCTGAATTAAAGTGAGTAATTAAATAGTTTAATTATGTGCATATGTTATGAATAAATATATATTTTACATTTGGAATTTAGATGCTTTACTTGTTGTTGCCGTCCCCAAACCGATACGCCCACTGTTATACAGGACAATTGTTGTTTTTGTAATTATGCCGCCCTAAAGAAAACTTTGCAAGTTGGCGATATAGAAATCATCTATGCCACCTATCATGTCGATGTCGGTGAGACACCATTCTTTGTGGCTGTAGATTATACTCAAAAGAAAATTGTTGTGAGCATACGTGGGACACTTAGTATGAAAGATATACTCACCGATCTAAATGCAGAAGGAGAAGTGCTGCCACTCTCACCTCCACGAGATGACTGGCTAGGCCACAAAGGGATGGTGCAGGCAGCTATTTATATTAAGAATAAATTAGAGGAGGAAGGACTGATCGAGCGTGCATTAAGTCATAATCGTGATAGGGGAACGCATACATTTGGATTGGTGTTGGTGGGCCATTCACTTGGTGCCGGCACTGCGGCTATTTTAGCTATACTCATGAAAGCAGATTATCCGTCGTTGCTATGTTTTAGTTACTCTCCACCAGGTGGGCTGCTAAGGTAATCAAATCATTCGAAAATTTGCTTGAAAATGGTTTAAGCAAATTCTAATAATCCATTTAATATTTTTAAAGCATGCCCGCGGTGGAATATACGAAATCGTTTATCACATCCGTTGTGTTGGGGAAGGATGTAGTACCTCGCATCGGGTTACACCAGATGGAAGCTTTACGTGCAGACTTAATTAACGCAATTCAACGAAGTGTTGATCCAAAAGTAATAACTCGCCCATTTAAATTATTTTCGACTAGTCATGTGCCCATAATTTTGAAATTGGTCTAAGTCATGTTTGAAGAAATTAAGAGGCTTGCGTTTGAGTAAATTACAAAATTTGTTTACATTGAGTTATTTAATATTTTCGGTTGTTAATGATCTTGAATTATAAAAAATAATTATGCATGTAATCTCAAACGGAAATTTTACTATTATAGCTTCGATTGGCAGACCGTATCATCTCAGTGAAGAACCTACTATATATACAGTGACTCAAACAATCGGTGGTTTTTTTTTAAATCACGCAGTTTTTCGTAATAAATCAAAATATTAAACTTTGTACAAAATTTGTAAAAATTCCAAAAAAAATTAAAAAATTTCAAACTTTTTAATTTGAATTTTTAGTAAAATTCTGGGTATAAAGTTTTGTAACCAATTTTAGTATTATGATATGCGGGTCTCAAAAGGCTAAACGCTCCTGTTGATCTTTGTTATTTTTTTTTTAATTTTGCTTTTGGAATTTTTTTTTATTATACGGCACAAAAAAATTTAAATCCACAGAAATGTAAATTTATAAAACCCATCTATTATATGGCAAAAACTGAGTGAGAGCAAAGTTCCAAAAAAATTTTAAAAAGTCAACCGCAAGTAGCAATTTAAAAAAAATCGGCAAAAATGGTTTTTTTTTTGGCGAAGCCGAACCGAACCGAACATGTTCGAAGTTTCACCGTCCTCTAGTTTGTATTAAATTTATGTAGAGACTTAGGCGACTCTCAAAACTATGCGAACATACCATATACATTTGTATTGCTTTAACGATACACAAATAACATTGACAAATATATATTTAGTGGAAAACAATATCCTGCTCCGTTATTTGTTGTGGCTGTGGACCCGAACCCACGTCTGTTGTTGAGATGTCCGGCAAAGATATCCATATAAATCAATACCAAGAGGTAGGAAAAATAAACTTCAATAAAGAAAAAATATCATTACTTTTATTATTTTTACTTTTTTCTTTCCTTACCAGCAAAGGGACTCAGCACGTTCAACTAGTGCCCATCCAACTGACAGTTCCATTGCTTTGACATTGCACCAGGTAAGCCCGAATCAAGTTTATATTGTTGTAATCATTTTATGAGGCCTTAAATGACTTTTTTTTGGAGATGAAATACAAATAGATTTTTCTCAATTATCAAGCAATAACTTCACAAAACTGAGTTATCAGACCTTTCAGAGGAGCGCTGAAAGGACTAAATGCTTTAACCCTTTTTCAGTGATTGGAATTTATCCCTTCTTATAACGGGCGGGATTTGAATTTATTTAATATTTTATTTATCATATGCAAATGCATATATTTTATATTTATAAACAATGCATTTCATGTACTTGTTCGTTTTCTTAACTGAAAGACAAACAGTTTATTGTAAGCAAATATTCGTTCCTCCTATGACTTTAAAGTCGGATATTCCCCAAGTTAAAATAATAGAATTCCCTTCTGCCCTCAGCAAACACTTACCGGTTGAAAATTGTCCTCAAATACTAAAATTTACAAAATTTTCCCGAAATACTGTGAGTGTCTGAAAAAACTATGTCGCCTTCTAGAGAACAAAATAAAGTAAAAAAAACTTTTTAATTTTTTGCAAAAAGAACGAATAGTAGCTTATTTAAAATTACCTAACTCTTTGATAAAAGGATTTGCTCTTGAAAATGGGGTAATTTTAACCCAATCATTATAGAAGGATTAAGTATTTTGGATCACTTTGATTCTTTTATTGTGATGATAAAACAATGTACTTCTATTTTATTTAGAATGTGTTTTTACCTTTTTATAGCCTCTGTATCCGCCTGGACGAATAATTCACATAGTGCGACATCATCCAAAACCAGAAGAGTAAGTTTATATTTAATGTAATGTAAATTTATACATATAATAATATCTTTGAAGGATACCGATTTTTTTAGAGATATTTTTGTACAAATACCATATCGATTTTTTAAGCTCTTTAAACGTATGACCAAATTAAATATATATTGTATTAAAAGAATCCTCAAAAACATTTGACAGAGATAACTGAGAATGTCCATGTCCTTCTACAACGAAAATCATAAATCCAAGGCCAATAAGATCGTAGCAAGAATCCGACGACTCAGAGTATAAAATAAAACAAACTTCTCTTGGCTAGCAGTATTCCAAAACACTTTCTGAAATTTGAATTATAGATTAAAAAATAATTTTTATGATAAATCTGGATTTAAAATACCACAACAAAGATATTAATATCGAGACTTCCAGAGAGCTTAAAATTTTATTCAAGCGCTCCTATCGCTGCCGAAATTGATATATCCTATTTGAAATTTCCTAATAATATCACTTCATTTTTAGATAAATCAATATTAATCATACTGACTCAAACAACTGACCAAGTGGTAATTTTTATAATGTTTTTAGAGTAAGCCTGTTTTGTAAATGTTTTAATAAAATTTTAGTTTGATATATAAAAAAGGGCGTATAAATTAAAACTTCATTCTATGTACACAATTCATAAAAATTTAACCAATTTTCATAACAATTTTTAACTTTTTGGTATGCAGTTTTGTAGCTCATTTAATTTTAAATAATATACAAATATGATAGTCTCAAGTTGATAAAAATTCCGGTTGATTTTTCCTTTAGTTTCGAAATTTTGGTCTAACAATTTTTTTTTCATAGAACGGATGGATTTTATGTAGTCAATTCCCATTGGTCGTTAATATCACTTTTTAAACTGCATGCGCTAAATTGAAGAAATTTCCAAGGTAAAAAAACAATGAACGGAGATTTCTAGTATCTTGAAACTTCCATATTATTATACAATACTAAAATTAAAGGAGCTACTGCCTACTAAATAAATTCAGATTGAAAAGTTTTACATTTTGAAGTAAATTTCATTAATTGGTGTAACTGTGTTTTTTTTTTTAATTGGCAAAAAGAATTTATCATGAAACCCATTGGGAATATTATAAAAAAATCTCCATGTGGTCAAATGTTTGAGTAACTGTATTATGGATAATTTTTATTTTTTGCACACTCATACATATGTAAAATCAAAATTAATAAAAATTATTATTTTCTTCGATACGCTCGATAAAATTAGACTTTTTTGACCCAAAATGGTAAACAAAATTCATATTATAAATACTTCTACATATTCAGTACTTAATAAGTGGTTGAACTAAATAAATGTTCAATACAACATTGAATTACAGTTCTGAGAAAATAATAAAAAAAACATTCCTTTATATATTTCGGTGGGTATACGTACATATATGTTTCAATCCCCTTAGCTAAGGTGCAATCAAAAATTATTTAAATTTATTTATCGAACAAAATTAGCATTGACTAGGCTTAGAGTTTAAAAAGGCAAAAATTTGACATTATTTAAAAGGTCACGAGTGTGCTGAATTAAGTTAGGTGGTAATACATAAAATAATATTATAAGGGTATCTATGCCAATTTCCAGGTTTTTGATAGCTTTTGAAAATTTTGCTATACTATTTCGAATTTTTAGAACATTCAGACATAAATACATACATATGTCAATAATTATTTTGCATATGAAAAGACATTCAATACAGTTCATTAATATTTCAGGCACAAGTACGACAGCGGTTGGAGGTAGGCCATTCATTATAGAAAATGACTATTACTTTACTAATGCATGGCACGAAATTTCGGCATGTTCTTTATTTTATAACCTTTGCTGATATTATGAGTACCATATCTTTATCAACAATATTTAATGAAGTTACATACATACATATATTTATTAGCATCCTGCGGTCTCCATACGTAAATCTGAAAAAAAAATATATTACAAAAATAGCAACACAAATCCATGTGAAACTATAACTCCTAGATCCGTTTGCTCAAAGTTTGATTAAGTTCTTGATCTGGTTTTAATCGTTAGTTGGCTGCGAAAGTGTGTTATGAACATTGTCAAAACGAAAAAAATAGAATTAGATTTAAATTGTTAAATGCAATTTAAAGTATTAGAAATGGCTTGAAGAAGGAGGAAAGTGTTGGCCATTCATTTTGTTCAAATGATGAATACTTCTAAGAAATACATATGTACATATATACTCAAATTTACCTGATGATGAAGATATATAAGTAATCCGTAATATAGAAATATATGAATTAATTTTACGTATGAACAAAGTATCTCGAACTTTAAAAATAAATTATTTTTGAGGCTCATTAAGCCAACACAAATAAGTGAAAGCCATATAAAATTTGTTATGAAATCGTAATACGCATAAAAAATTTGAATTGTTTATTTATATGTTTAGCCTAAAGCAAAGTTATATTTAGCCTTTTTCAGCCTCTTTATTTTGCCTATTTAGACTTTTGAAGTTCTGGCAATACTGCTTCAAATTGTTAACCGAAATATGTCGGCATTTTGTTGATGTACATACTACTGAAACCACCTTTTTTGTATTACATAGCTCATGGGGCGAACTATATTTTTATAAAAAATGTGCGAAAAAGATTTAACAAGAAAACTTGTATGAATATTGCAAAAAAAAAATTCCAGAAAGCTTTCTTCCGAACTTAGTACCAAATAAAACTAAATAAATTCTCAGAATGATTTCGAAATCTTGAAATTTCGTTAATAATTAAAGATACATATCGGCCTTGTGGTTATCGGTTTTCATAATCCTTTTTGAGCTGAAAGACTTGAGTACAAGTTTGTCAAGCTGGAATAAATTCATACAAAGAGTGTTCGTTTGTCAGATATCTTCTATAAGCTTGTACCTACTTGTATCAAATCGCGTTCATTTAGGCAAAACACTTGCAAAACTTGGAGAGAACGCAATTTTAACATTTCATTTTAAGGGGACTACTGATTGTGGCATATAGCTGCATTTGAGTCAACAAAACAATTCGATATTTCAAATTATAAATTTGCAAAATCATAAATATGAGGGATTTATTAACGAAAGAAGAAGCGATTTATTAACGAACAAGCGGCTAAAAAAAAAAACACAACTGTATAAGTAAATTGATTCAAAAGCATAAATTGAAATGCAACCGTACGATCTTCCTTGCAAATGTTCACTAATTCCTTTTCGCGAAAAACTCATTAAGTGTCTGGTTTTAATAGAGCCAGTCGCCTTGTCCTCTGAATTATTTTACTGGCTAATTTTTACTTATATTAAGAGTGTTCCTTTGGCAGATAACTTGTACAAGCTTGTACTAATGTATCGGGTGAGGAAAGTTTTAATTAGGGCAGTTCACGTTAAAATGCAAATAGCATATCATTATAGCAATTTTAATGCTTTTTATCAGTAGTCTGTAAGAAATTGTTTCATTAACTTAATTGTTAAATAAATAAATAAATAAATTGTAAGTTACCATGTTAAAGCAACCACAAAATACATATGTGCATACATACATAGCGCATCCATCAAATTTTTGCAAATCCATCGTAGTATAGAAATACAAGACTATTAGCACTTATTACGAGTATTTTGTCTTCCAGACCCCTCAACACGTCGTCAAGTCGGTGCATATGTGCATACAATACAAATAAAAATTTGAAATTGCCCTCAATACTGATGATTTGTAGATTTGCATGTTTAATAAGCATGAAATACACACATTCATATATACATACACACATACATACACATATACATATGTACGTAAAGACATCTTAGCTAAATTCCTCAAGTAATATTTCACAAAATCACTTCTCTATAATCAATTAAATTAAAAATATACATACATCATATTTATATTTTATTTGTTTCCAGAAGTGTTCTAAAGAGCCACGAGCCGGTTTATCAGGCTATCTGGGCTGATACTTACGATTTCGATGAAGTCCTCATATCGCCAGTAATGCTGCAGGATCACATGCCGGACAAAGTATTGGCAGCTCTCAAAAAGGTAATTGCCGGCACCGATAATGTTAGCAGCAACTCATCGTTGCACAGTACTGATTCGTAGATATAAAAAGTCGAATATTTCCTATATGCTTATGTTGTAATGTATAGTATATGCAATATACTTTTACTATTCGTTTATTTTATTAAGTCAAATTTATGCTTGCCTATGTTGTAGCTGATGTGCCAGTTTTTTTTTGGTTTGCTCAATTATTGTTGTTGTATTCTTTATATATACATGCCTAATTTTTTACATGTAACATGTAAGTAGTGTGGAAGATATGCACTGTGGCATTTAAACAAGATCTGAATATTATTCGACTCGATTATAAGATAGGAATGTCAAATAAGTCTGCGATTTATTAAAATGTTATAAAACAGTTTCCCGCACATTTTGGAGCTTTAATAGAAAAATTATAATATCAAATTTATTAGTTTTTTTTTAATTGTGGCCAATTACATTAATACAATATCACAAATTATTATATGAGCGTGAGGGCAGTTAACTCATTTTTGATTGTTGTACTCGTAATAATTTTTTGAACTCACATATTAGTTCATATTATTTATATATTGTACATATTTATTATATTATGTTATACGTTTCATGCTTTACTAAGAACTACGTTTAATAATAAAGTCATTGTTCTTTGTTTATTTATTTGTTTTTATTTAACTTTTTTGGTTTAACATTACACATATGAAGTCGTTAGGAAGTCAGCTCTGCTTATTAATATCTGCTTATAATTTACACACGCTCGTTCCAACCGCGACTGCCCAGTAAAACATGTATGGATTAATACCAAAATCGAGCAATAAAGATAAAGTTCAGTACTACTTGTTCATCCGTTTGGAGCCATAAGGAGTGCTCGCCCGTAAAAAAACACGCAATGTCAAAAATAAGTAAAAGCCGGGGCCGTAATCATTATGGGCTGGTAAATTTTTGGAAATAATAATGGATATTCTATGTTCAGATGAAAGTGGTTTCGATTTTAATGTTCTTCAAGCAATTGGATCATATTTTAAATATCTGGGCAACCCAGCTAAAAACGTAAGAAAAAATACTAGTATTTAAAAAACCGCTGATAGGGTTGTTATGTGCAAAACTATTAAGCCGCTCATCTAGAGAAACTGAAAAAAATCATCTAACTTAAATAATAAATAACCTTAAGCTTAAGTCTTAAGTTTCTCAGTTTCAAAACTCACAAAATTATGATTATTTTTGATCAACAAAATTGAACACATAAAAGAATTATAATTTTTAATAAGCAAAAATAAAAAGTCAAAAAGCAATCATTATTTCAGGCCGAAAAAGTAGCACTCAAAAAACTACTTATTTTATGAAAAACAGTAACTCGACATATACTTATTTTTCTAAGGGATTAAAAAAAATATAAAAGAATATACTAATTATAATTTTTAGGGATATTACACAAAATTAATACAGGGCATGAAAAGATATATGCACATTTTGTTTAGAGGTTGTTGATTTTTGCCATTGAAAATTTTAAATAATCAGTCCTCCTCAAAAATAAAAAATGGAGACGAAAAACTCAAAACGGCAAATAGTTTTTGTAATAACTTTGCCCTCGTCAACATATGCAAAATATAACTTAATATATGATTGCGTTTTCTGAGCGATTAATAAAAATTTTTAGATTATTATAAATTACATTTTTACAGATAATGCCAAAAAAAGTTTTATATCGTAAGAGATTCATGAAAGGTATGAAAAATATGCATATACTTTCCAATATTTGAAAGCTACTGATTTGTTTTCATTGAAAATTTAAAAATAATCGTTTCGGTCTCTGGTAAAAACTGCTCCAATCTCGGAGATTACTCGAAAAGGGTGTTAATCCTATATTTTACTGGGTGCTTGACCCTTGTATCTACATATGTATTTATGTAAATACATACCCAATCATATTCCGACTTAACTTGATTTACCTATACATACATACATATTTCTGTACTTGCATAAGCCCATCATTAACTGCACCAAATTCTCGGCAGGTCGTGCGTATTAAAAATCAAACCGTAAAGGCATGTAGACCAGATCGTACTTGTAATGACGATTCTGCAATATCCTCTCACATCTCTGCATCTCTCAATTGCAGTACAAGGTATTATTAAAACAGTTATAATTTGTTTTTTTTTTCTTAAATCATATTCTCACATCTTCCTATGTACAATATGTAAAATTTTATCTTTATGATCTCTTACTCTCTGTGGAAAACATATACTCGATATCATATACATATGTAGTATGTTTGAATAAAAAAAAATATGCTTTTCAACATCTGCTTCTATCTTTTTATCACATAAATACACACCCTATTGTACATAAATACATACATTAGTACCTACCAATGAACTTTTTTCAATGTCATTTTTCCCCTACTCAAGTTTTAAGGAAAAGCAATAAACGCGGTAATTTTCTAACACTATTCTCAATATTTTTGACCGAATTGCAAATTTTGTATTAAAATTCAACAAATTTATATACAAACTTCAACTTTATTATCAGAGTTTTTAGAAAATTATTGGGTATGCAATTATGTTATTTATCTTATTTTAGTACAATAATGTGGATGGCTTAAGTGATTTTAAATATTTCTTTGAGCTGACGGTGTTGCGCATTTTCTGCCATATAAAATGCAAGTTAAAAATTTCAAAAAAATTGCAAAACTAACGAAATTTTCATCCACTTGAGACTTCCGTATTATACGCTAAAATTAAATGGGTTACAAAACCACATGCTTAGAAGTTTTCTAGAAATGGTTGTTAAGAAATGAAGTTGAAAACTTGACGGAAATTTATTGAATTTGTATTAATTTGGTTTGTACCAATTCCAAACATTGTAGTTTGCAATTTTGATTTATATGCTTTAGGTTCTATAGCTATATTTTCCAAAAAAAATTAACGAAAAAAATGTGTTATTAAAAACTTTGCGAGTATTGTAAAAAAAATCACTGTGTGCTCCCTACAGTATATTAGATCGTACCAGAAAAAAATTTGCCAGTGTGCCACCCGATCTAAAGTAGCTTTGCAAGTCAAATTCTAAAACAAAAATTTTATTTTCTAGCAACCAAAATATATCGATGGTTTTCTCGATGTTTTTTCTCGACGTGACCCTAACGTAACACCCTTAGTCATGACAAAAATTAAAAACTGCTAAAAATCGGCTATAAATTGTCTCATTAGCTCTACAGAAATAATCGAAGAACTTCCTTAAAGTTTGATGATTTTTGACGAGCTTTCATTTACTGGCCTTAAAGTGGTTCGTTACGGTGATAATAACTAAGATCTTGTGGGTACGTATTAAAACGGATAAAAAATTACCTCCTCTAGAGAAAAACATCGATATCATACTTTAAGATCCAACTGTAAATGCCGACAATATAACGAAAAATGTAAAACAGCCACAACAAAAAAATTTTTTTATCTATGAGGTGGTACGGTCTAATGTACATACATATTAGACAAATCGCAGAATAAGTTTTACTAATTGAAACGCGTTAATTATAAACAAAATAACAAATAGGTTTTGCGTGCCTTCTTTGTATTTTTTATTATAAGAAATTATATTTTATCATTGCGTTATTGTTTTCAAAATTTTTCTATATTCATCATCTGATTTAAATATTTTATGTTTTTTCCTATTCGTAGAAAATATTTTACTTATGGCGTTTTCATATTAATGAATTGCTCATACCGATCATTCTTATTTCAACTCCTCAGTGATTCTGTGCACGACCGCCCCTTCCCTAAATGTTTAAATTAATTTGATTTCAATGCAATATTTGGTTAGCTTCTTTATTTGCCATTTTCATTGATTTTCTATTTTGAGCAAACAGCAACAAAACAAAAATTCTTCAAACAACACTTCGATTTTCGTCATAGGTTGTAACCACCAGTGGACCACGCAAACCACAACGTCAAACCTCAAATGCATTCTCCACCATATCCAACGACTTAAATCAATATGACTTTGATGTCGAGCGTACAACGCCTCTCGGTTTTGTCGATCCAATAAGCGGTTTAAAACTTGAATCCAATCTCAAACGTCTATCGCACAGCTCATTTCCTAATATAAGCAGTTCTATCGAATTAACACCAATAACACAGCACAAAATCTGCCATGAAACTTCTTTTGCAAATATACATGGTCCATTGGATATACCCACGATAGCCACGCAATGCATTGCTGGACCGAATTCCAGTAAAACGTCATCCATTGCAGGCAGCATTTTTGGTCGAAGCCAGCTGAGCTCAGCTCAATACGACATATCAGTAGACGAAAGTGTAACAACTGTAACTCGGCGTAGTCCTTCTGTACCGAGCGAAACTGCCACTGTAATCATAAATGATTCTGATCAATTTCACATTCAACGCTTAAAAACTGTGGCTTTCGAAATTGATTGTAACGCTAGTATGCCAACGAAATTGTCTTCACCCCAAATTGCACCAAAAGGTATCTTACATCGTCAATATTCGGCACGTGTTGAAAAGCGGAAACGCAATCTACCTCTAACGGCATTGCGTAGAGCTTCGGATGCATCGCGACCAATCGATTTGCTGCATGATGATTGGCTCGGTTTGGCGCCGCTGGCTAGTCCCGAAACTTTATCTGAGATCTCTAGCATCTCATCGCGCACTAGTGCGCCAATTAGCTTGGCTAATAGCATAGAACGTTATTTGCATAATTTAAATTTGGGTAACGATAACGGAAATGGACGAGTCATGCTCGAAGATATTTTTGAATCGCAATTACATACACCGAAAATAATGCGACGTGCACCAAAGTTTAGTGAGAATCTCTCAACATGCGCGGAGGACAGCCGAAATCTGGATCAATATAAACGTATGGGCCGAGTGTTTGTGACATTTCCTCCTATATTTGATAATGTCTATAATAACAACAACAATCAGCAATCAAGCTTTGACTCAAGCGACGATAGCTACGAATCGGCGCAGAGTCTTAGTCGATTTCAGTCAAAACTTACACCCACCCCGGAACATGATTCTATTGGCGCCAATGCCCTACAATCGAAGCAAAGTTCAAAATCTGCCGATCCATTAGATGGTGATATAACGGAACAAAGGCAAAGTCAATATCCCACAAAGAAGTTAACTTTTAGTGATAGTGAAATTCTAAATGATGCTTGCTCGAAGCAATGCCCCAATTGTCCATGCCGCTTTGATGCGGGTACGGAAGTTAAAGTTGATTGCTGCCAGCGTATTGAACACGACCAATGTTTATTGGCAGTTTTAATTAAGGATACGAACAGTGGATCAGCTGAAACTACTTTTTATAGCGCCAATTCTTCTGTTGAACAATTTTCAACACCTGGCAGATCGATAAACTGCAATGAAATCTTCAGTAACAACACTGAGTGTGAAAGTGTCACGGAGGAAGAATGCATTGTACGACCGGGTGTTCTCGAGTCCCATTTTCCTGTATATGCGGCTAATTGGCAGCCAGTTCAGCATAACAATCCTATCCACAAAACTCTTCAAATTCCTACTTGTACCTCAAAGCGCGATGTAATTGGTGGCCGAATACGTAAACGCCTATCGTCTGAAGAATTTATATTCACCCGCACTGATGATTTTCCATTGATTGCCCAACTGGGCGATAAATCGAATAAACGGAAGGGATGCGTTTATCCTGCTGGAAGTAATTATAATATTCGAATAGCGCGGCCACAGTCCTATACACCAAATACACCAACTACAATTACAACAACAAATGCAATCGCTGCGCCAACATCCTCATCAATTTTACAAACTCCAATAAATGCAAATCAAATGGAAACATTATCTATTTCGAGATCCCCTAGCAAATGCTCTAGTCTAATACTTCCTACACCAAATAGCGAAGAAAGTAGTGTCTGATGTTCGTGGCAAGTACCTAATTAAATATAATAATAAGTTTACATACATACATATGTATGTATGTATGTAGTAGTTAGTGCATAAGGATGTATTATGTCTGTACGTCTTTTTGATCCTCTCAAAAAGTATATTTTTCGGCCACACCTGAGGAACTATCCAATCTCGGCTAGTTAGTGAATCATCAACAATACTTGTGCATTGTAAGAAACGAAGTGCAATATAAACCATCTATACAACTGTGATCATAAAAATAAAAAATGTTTTTATTATAATAAATGGAATATGTTGTAAATTTGCTGTAAAAACTTATATGATTGCTAAATAAAGTATCCTCAAGGAGTCGGCTAAAGACATTTTGATATTGAAAGAAAATAAATTGTGTTTTCGTTCTGTTTTAATATACAACTTATATGTAAAATTTTTTATAACTCAAAGTCAACTAAAAATAATTTAAAAAAAAACACACATTAATTTGAGTATCATAGATATAAATAGGAATAAACTATTTTATAATTTTCAATATATATATATATGTATATATACTTGTAAGTAGAAGAACTTGATTTTGGTGCAAGTCTTATGTTAATTTCAAGCCCTAACCGCGAAAAAAATTTGATGCTAGTACAATAGATTACAAAATATTTTTGGGTTGCAATCCTAATTAAAAATTTGTCTTGGTGAATGTATAAGTACATATATACTAAAAGTGCTTTTCATAACAATTTTATTTCATTAGGCAACCCCTCACAATTTTCTCAAGACATAGTAGTTTTCTTAAATCTCTGTCGGTTCAAAGCAGTATTGCAGTGCTTTATTTATATTATAAATTTAGGTGAATTTAAATTTTTTAAACGGTAACCTCTCAAAATAAACACATTTCTCGTATAAAACTTTCTTAAAACTTTTTCCTTTGACACTAGTATAGTAGAATTTAAGTTACGGGAGGTCTTCACCTGCATAACAATTTTTCGCTTGCTTTCTGCTTCTTGCTATCGCAGGCCAGAGAGTTTTGTTTACTGGACATTACTGGAAGAGCAGTGAACTTCAAACAGATTTGCTCCCTCTCATCTCTGACAAGTTCTATGGCAATATGATACGAAACTCTTTGCTTCGTGAGAGCGCTTACAAAATGTGCAATAGATCAAAAACACATTTGTGGGCATTCGTTGACGTATATGAGGTATTGGTGGTTTTACGCATTTAGAAAATTTAAAGTTATGTATTCGTTTAGTGTTGTTATTTGTCAGACTTACTAATAAAATGCGTTTTAATTTTAGAAATTGTTTTTAGATTATATTTGTGATGACGACAAAGCATAGTTTCGGGATAAATGGATTTCAATTATAACCATTGGCAGCTCAGTTTTCGCATGCAGTTGTTAATTCGTTTATGTCGCCAGCTCAAACCACGAGTTTGGGGGACGCTCTCAGCAGGGTATGAAAAGATTAGGCGCATCGCAGATAAAAAGCTTTAGCTTTGCTTTCTATCTAACATAGCCTTTAGAGTTTTAAAATTTCAGCGTCACTTTGGCGTCAGCGTTGCTTATGTGGGACTCATTTTGCCACGCACAGCGGAACCACGCTTTATCTGGCATAGCCTTAAGGCGATTTTTAGTGTACTATTCACAATTGATGTCAATAATTAAGTGAACAAATCTGTCACGATGGTATCGATATTAACAAAATCATAAAATAACAATCCTAATCTATACTATCGGCGATGGTTTGACAGCTATAATGCCATATCAGATAGCGTAAAAAGTTAAATTAAATAGTTGATTAATTTAAGTCTTCTGGTAGTTGTTGTTGTTGTTGTTGTAGCGGTTATCATATTATGGAGTGATTTTTTTTCCACTTCCCTTTTTCCTTCGAGCGATAGTGGACGCGTTTCAGCGCAATTTGTCTTTCTTAGAAAAAATAATAAAAATTTTGGCGCATTTTCCCACAAGTGCTCGCAAATACAATTTACACATAAGATTTTCCTAAACACCTTCTTGGAGTGACAAAACTTACCGCAGGTGAGTGGATTCTTTTATTAATACAAGTAGTGAATTCTTGTCTGGTGATCTGTGTTTAAAAACTATGAATTGCATATAAAGGTGGAAAAAATAAACGCTGCCACCGACGGCAGCCAAAAAGCCAAAAAGCCTCAAGGCGTGATGGCGTCCTCGATATTGAGGATGATTTCCAAATCCTTTCGAAAGCTAAAACCGCCTAAGGCAACGCTTCAGAAAAGAGTCTGAAGCAAAATTAACGAAAATACTGAAACCCCAAGATTTTGGTCAAATAAAAAATAGCATGTGTGCACAAAGAGAGGTAAGGTCTGTTGAAGAAATTGATAACGAAATGAACATAGACATACAAACAGATACAGATAACGGAACGCAAACTGGTACGGACAATGCATTTTTGGCGGCAAAAAATGTAGAAAGCGCGAATACAGTAACTACAAAAACGGCTGAAAAGTTTGAAATTATCACTTACCCTGAGAATTTTTCAGGTATATATCTAGTACTAGTAGACTCCTCTCAGTGTCAAGATATATGGCTTAGCAATTTTCAATAAAATAAAGCATCTTAAAATAAACGATATCCATCTCATTTATGCCATAGGCAAAAGCTTGTACAAAATTACTTTTAAAAAGCTAGCTTCCGCAAACAATTTTGTCCTTAACGAAAAGGTAAAATCTCTAGGTATAAGAGCGTTTGTCCTGAGGACCGCGGTGGAAACGTATGGAGTAGTGAGGGGCATCCCGACGTGGTGCGAGGAAGCCGAATTTAAGACGGAAGCGATCTCAAATGTACCAATTATTACTGTCCGGCGATTTACGCGCAGAAACGATGATGGTCAATCGTACACCCCAACCACAGCGGTGGAAATTGGCTTCGCTGGTAAAGACATACCAAAATTTATAATTTTTAACTACACAAAATTGTGTGTGGGTTTTACGTACCTCCTTTAAGACAACGCCTAAACTGTGGCAGATTAGGGCACTCGCAATTTGGATGCAAATCCAAAAAACGATGCATCAAATGTAGTCCTGAAACATGTGATACTAGCTCCTGCAATACCAAGTGTATTCTATGTGGCAGTCTCAACCACACGGCGTCTGACAAAGTCAACTGCGTGGCATGGGAAAAAGAAAGGTCAATAAACTATGTGAGAACGGTGAAAAACTGTCCTGGCGGGAAACCATCAAAACTTACTTCTCAGGTAGTGAAAACCGATTCAACTTGTTAGAGGTTGAAGAGGCTGAATTCCCTAGGGTAGCGGAAGATGATACCTTAATAAAAAAACAGAGACTTAAACGTAAACAAAAAATTGGCCTGGCATAAATATGCCGATGTCTTGCGTAATCACAGTTCAAAAAGGGCTCAAATGCCCAAAGAGCAGGTACCTAATATTAACAGGAACAAGAAAGATTCCCCGAATACTTAAAAGGAAAGGTTTCAGAAATCGAAAAAATTCTTACAGATTTGCTCAAAATTGTTTATACCACGTGTTCGAAGGGACACCTTGAAGGAGTCGTAGGAGAGATTCAGAATCTGAGTGAGAAATATGATAGACACCTTATGCAAAAAGATGTTGACAGAATAAACAATAGGTCAGTGGCCCAACCCTCAACTTAACAAATGAAAATGTTCCAATATAATTGCCAATCATTGAAAACCAACATAAATACAATCGAAAATAAAAACGAATTAATGTTCAGAATTAACTTTAGCGACTCCTCCAGTTTTGGTGAAACGGCCGCAATACTAAAAGCCCTTGAAACAGCTAGAGAATTGCAGTACAATAAAATTATAATATTCACTGACAGCCTGATTGCCTGCAAACTTTTAGCTAAAAACACTACACAAAATCACTCTATAGATAAAATACATACATAAAGTCATCCAAAAAGGAGATTTTTGCAATGTAAAAATCATTTGGATACCCAGCCATGTAGGCATCACAGGCAACGAAAAAGCTGATACATTAGCCAAAGCTGCAATCAACTGTGGTAATATCTTAGAGATCAAACTTTCTACTGACGAAGCTTTAATACGCAATCAAATTCAGACTAAGTGGTACAATGAATTTTTGGATTTTTCAGTCGCCAAACCGAACCTCTACGCTCAAGTGCGTACAACGCCAAAAGTAAAAACTTGGTTTAACAAACTACGCCAAAAACCCAAACTCATAAAGACTCTTAACAGAATACTCGCTGGGTGCACATATGATATGGAATATCTATATCGTATTAAAGCATTAAATCATAGCAACTGCAGGTGCGGCATATCTGATAACTACATACACCAGATATTCCACTGCAGACTGCTAGCACAGGTTCGAGAAGGCTTCGAGGCTCTGCGAAATAACACAGATCTCACAGACATTTTTCGCTGCTTCGATTATGAGAGAATCGCTCAACTTGCTGACTTTTTAGAAAAAGCCGAAGTAAAGTTTTAATTCAAAAGTAATATATACATACTTGTTACAGGTGTCTTACACCGTCCACTTCACTCCTCCCTCCCTGACTAACCCAACCACATCTAAACAAAATAAGCGTTCACATACGTACATATACATAAGCCAAAAAACTCACCACAATCATATGGTATACATAATCGTTATCGATGTCTCTCGCATCGACTTTCAACATTTATAAATGACAATACAATAAAATCACAAACGCTCGACACTGGTGCCTACGCATCGATTGCTGCTGAAAGGAAAACATAGAAACAAATTTTAATTAGTGTTCTACAGCACAATCATTGGAATACGGCTACACGTTCGTATAACAACCTGCAAATAACCTACGTACAGAGAGGGAAACCCTGGCATTGAGAAACTGGCCAACCAAATCAAATCCCAAAGAAAAGTGATTTTTATTAGTAGCTAATTCCCCTAATATATTTATTATTGCATAAATTGTAATGCTTATTGGAAGAAGTTCACCCTATGTTGGTTTTCAAACCTTCCGTCGTAAGCTAACAATATTTAGATGGGACCACACCAAGGTATCCGGAAGTAATGGAGACAGTTTGGATGTCGACAAATTGTTACAACCAGAGATTCTATTATCTAAAGAAAACAAATTGAGAACTATGCATTGTATGCAGAAAATGTCTCCAGTAGGGATAAGGTTGAGGAAGACTACACCCGAGAATGCCTTCGCCGCTGTACTGATTTGCCTATGCACGGATGAAAAGGTGAGGTTAGCACCCTGCTCATTAAACACATATGTATGAACGTATGTGTGTATGTATTTACATACATATGTGTGTGCGATGTTCAAATTCCACCTCGATATAACTTTCCGGCAATTTATAAATGGAACTTGCGGCCGTTACAGTTCTGTTTAAAGAGTAACTGTGTCATTATTTGGATCATATTCCCAACAATTATTTGATGCTTAATTCAAGACTCAAAAATATCGATAGTACCTTATGGAAAATGTAACTTACAGATGATGTTTAAGTAATATATTAAGAGGTTTATGTAAAAGTCTCAATTTTTTATTTTTTATAGGATGAGGTCTCAATCCTGTACACCCGGCGCTCTAGTAGGATCTCTAGACATGTTCGGCAAATATCTTTTCCTGGTTTGTTTGGCAAAATTTGAATTTCTTTTTTTAGTTTAACTTGTTGTATTTAGGTGGAATAAAAGATCCGGAAGACGCTGATTTCATAGATTGCGCGTTGCGTGAAACGGAAGAAGAAATTGGTTTACCTCGCCAGCGTATAAGTGTCTGGGGATCAGGCACACTTATAACTCCTCAAAATACTGCTGCTATAATGCCTGTTGTCGGTGCATGCTATAATTTTAATTTAGAAGAGTTAAAACTCAATGAAGATGAAGTGGAGGAGGCCTTGCTCATACCCATTAAAAAGTTGGTACATCCAAACACTTTAAGACATACGCAATTCAAAGGTGGATTTAGTACACCCAATTTCGTAGTTAATCAAATTAAAATATGGGGCATTACAGGCTACATAACAAATACTTTTCTCCAGTGTCTGATTCCGACAGATCTAAAGCGTCTTAAACACCATGTCAAATATATTCGCCCTTATAAAACAAAAACCAACTAAAATTCATGTCAAGTTTAAAAAAATTATGTACATACATACATACGTGCAATGTGTGAATAAAATGAAAAAATAAATCATTTTTAAAATGAATAGGTACAGCAAAATTAAAAAAAAAAACAACCGATGTTAATAATGAAACAATCAAGGCGAATCCATACAAGGTGGTGTTACACGGTGTACTGAATACTGAAGGTGACGCCTTTAGAAGTACCGCTACTTTGGTTTTGCCGGGTTTGACAATTCTCAACTTCAACTAGACAAAGCTTTTTTCACAAATTAAGAAAAAGAGACACTTTTTTTGGTATTTTGCGAATTTATTTATTAAATGTCTGCCTATAAATTCATACTTTTACACTTTAGAACAATTAGAACACGTTTTTCAATGAAATATTGGAAGTTGTTCAATTTTTTCTCTCCCGTGTTCTTGTTTACTAAAGGCGAGATCTGTCATTTCACCGCGGGAAGGCGCAATCTTGTATTCTATCATTCTTGGTGGTGTTATACTAAATACAACTACTAAATTCCTATCAAAAAAAGAAGAAAAATCAGGCAGCATTTGGAACATAATTAGAGGAGCATTTCCCAAACAATCTCCAAATGCTGCTCTGGAAGGGTCGTGGAGTAATCGTCCAAATGCTGGCAGGGATTTCGATTGTAAAAGCAATCAATCCAACAACAGTTTTCAGCCCGGTCGATGGAGGAAGAGGAGGGGAGAGTATATCCGAAATTTCTACTAAATTTTGAAGTGTTCTAAATTTTAAATGCTGTTCAAAAGGTTTTGGTTGGGAATATAAGATTTTAGACAATTAGGTCCAGTTGCAGGAAAGCAGTTTAATTAACTCGGAGTGTACTGGTTAAATTGATGTTGTTGTTGTTGTTGTTGTAACAGCATACAATTTTTGGGAATGCTGCTGAAGTGACACTCTTTGGCCGAATTTAAATCTGGGTCGTTTCGGTATTGTAGAACCGACTGTCGTGGGAATTAAATTGATCAAATTGTTTGCTTTGCAGTAGGTTAGTTTAGGCATCAACTCAGAGGTGCAAAAATAAATATTTAGCCCAGCAATCATTGCCCGTTGAAAGGTAAGGTTTTTAATATTCTGTCAAAAAAAATTTAGGTTTTTAAACGTTTCTTCGATGATGGTTCGGAAATAGTCGAATACGTAGACTCTAATTCTTTTAATAATTTTATTTTAAAACTTAAAAAATACCTAATTTTTTGTTCTAACAAGTCAACAAAATGATCAATTTGATTTTCTAAACAATAAAACGTAATATACGTAAATAACAATTGAAAGTTAATCGACATATGTATACTACATACATAAGTCAAATCTCGCGTTTAGCAAAAACTGTTAACTTTGAGTTTTCTTAATAGTTGTTTTTTTTTTCTAAATTAAATCACTTATTGCTATATGACGACTGGATAAGATTTGGCACATATATATATATATATATAGGGTCCGTTATATGGGTAAGCATAGAATCATTCAATTAAATTAAAACAATGAGGGAAGTCAAATATTGCAATATGGATATCTGCGGAAAGAGGTTTTACGAAACTTCATTTCCAAAATATTTTGCAACCTATTTAAATATAAATTAGTTGAACTAATAAATTAAATCAATTTTGGCAATATAATTGACAGACTAAGTTTTAAGAAAGCTTGATTTTAAAAAGTTTTGGAGGGTTGCCACGTGTTTGCAACTTGTTTTTACATTAAAGTTACATCAAAAATTTAAATAGGGGTCTCAACCGCAGGCGGCTTTATTTTGAGAATGATTTTGGAGAGGATTGTTCACTTGTTTAAAAAAGTTAATTCAATTAAATTAGGATACAGTAAATAATATGGGGTGAGTTTCAAATGAAATAGGCTTCAGAAAACTTAATCAGGAATGTGTTGACACCTGTTTAAAACTAATAGCAATAAATGAGGTTGCACCAAATCCGAATGCCAGAGTACCAAAACAGTTTCAGAAACCAACGTAATCGGCAATTATATTACATATTTTTTTAGATAATAATAAATAAAAATGAATTAACAGTTACTACCTTCGGTGAAGTTATTTATTTCCTTTTCTCTTATATTCGAATTCACAATGTTAAACCGCATGCCCTGTGAGTAACTTTATCGCATTCCAAATAATGTATAATAAAAAATCTAAATAAACTCGATTTATGGTAGTATCAAATATGTACGAAATTTTATTTGTTTTATTTGATGCATATATAGTATGTATAATCTGTATATACAAAACAATTGTATCCTATTTTTAAGTATATTCGCATAATAAGATTATGTATATAAAAAAAAATATGGAGAATATTCCATATGTGCTAGTGGCATTTAATTGCATTTCTTGACTTTTTACTTCAAATATTTTCGGCTCACCAACTAGCGCTTCATTTTACATATGCTGCCCATAATTTTGGATAATTGTTTTGATGTAGTAATGGCATACTTGCTTCATTTCAATTTAAACTTTTTTTAAGTCCTCGTCTTTCTTTCATTTCTTGTTAAATACTTATCGTAAACTTAAAAAAAAAAACAAATATTTATAATGAATGCAAATTAAATCAAATGCCAGAAACGGCAATAGAATCAAACTTAAATAAAAAAAAAATAATCGCACTTAGTGTAAAGATTTTCAAATACTTGTGAACATCAATCGAAATGGTTTCAAATACCTACTTTTTTCTTTGTTTACATACATACATGCCTATGTATAAAACGTATGTACATTGCCAATTCCAAGCAGAAACAAACTTAACTCATAGTAATAGATCGAAGTAAGAGTCCACCTTCAACCAACTGTTTGCGGTGTGTCAGGTATTTTTTGCCAATGGTTGCCTAAAAAATACGGTCAACTCGCTGCTATGATTCATTTTAATTGCTATAACTAATGTTTTCATATTATATATTTAGATTTTCGTAACAAAATGAAGGAAAATTATTTGTGAATACTGAAGTTGATTACATTTGTTTATATCATTCAAAGCCTGGAAACCCTTTTCACAAACCGTTTTTCGCGTGCCTCACTACCAAACATTTCAATAAAATTTAGTAACACGCATGACATTTGCAACGATCTATGCATATTTGATAAAAAGCAAATACTTTTGATGCGACAAGCATTTGAATGAATGGTGATTCCAACTTCGACCTTAAAACTATTTATTGGAAAAATGCATAAATGAAAAGCAAGATAGATATGAACACACACATGTTAATATATATACATATGTATGTATATGGTTCCATTCGCAATTCATTTACATTTTTAATAACGGGGAAATACTTGCATGTGTTAATGTTATATCTGTAAGTGGGTATTTATGTACGTATGTACATATATATGTATATTAAAATTGGAATATTTTTGAAAGCAGGGAAGAGTTTCCTTAATGCTATGCGGGTTAAAGATAATAGCAAACTAGCTTCTCAAATTAATCTGGTCATATTTTCACAACTTAAACAAGATCTCAATTACTCTGTAATATCGATCGGAATGGAAGTAGTAAACGTAGGAGTTTCAAGCTCCTCATGCTTTTTCATTTTCAGCATCTGAAACATAATATGAAATTTGTTGGAGCTTTAGTCTATCAAATAAGTTAAAATTTCACGCACCTGCTGCAATTTATAATGATTGATGATATCCTGATCTGCTGGGCATGATTGTGTGAAGGCATCCAATTGGTACATGTGATACATGTAACGCCACAAGGCAGTGAAATGCGTCTGCAAAAGCCAAAAATAGTTTTAATATTTCTAGAATACGGTGACTCAAACAACCGACCATATGCTGATTATTTTACAATATTTACACCTGTGATTACAAAAACAGTTTCGAAATGTATTGACAAGGTTTGGCAATTTTATTTTACCGCAATTAATTTCAAAAATTGTTTTGAAAAATATAGCTAATTCTATAGCAAACACCACCGAAATTTCAAACAGTCAAGAAAATGTGTAACTCGCAAAACTAAAAAAAATTCTCACCGAAATTCATAATTTTTTAACCCAATTAACAAAAAAAAAAAAATGGAGTATGCACATTTGTAGTAAATTTTGTTCAGGCAAAATTTTCAGTAATCAACAGAATTTCTAACCACTTGAAACTTCCACTTTATTATACTAGAATTGAGGCGACTACTAAACTGTATACTAAAAAATAAATATTTAAAAAATCCGGATTAAAAAGATGAAAACAAACAGAATAAGGTTTTACATTATTGTAAATGTGTAGCATTTTTAAAAATTTTCTAGAAAATTTTGTGCTTTGACTTTTAACGACATTTAAAAAAAAAACCTCAAATTAAATAAGGAAAGAAGAAATTGTCAATATATTTTGGTACTATTTTCGCGACCATAAGTGCATTTCTTAAATAATGTATTACCGGTATTTCAAAGTCCACAAAATATTTGCCTGCTACGCGGATGTGCTGCAATCGCGGCATAAGTTCACAATCAAAACAACACATAGTGTCACCGGTTAGAAAGCGGGTATTTCGGTTAGCCAAATGGTCATTGATTTTCCTTAAATGACTCAAAAGTGCATTGTTTTTAGCTTCGTCCTTCTTCACCAGCATTAATTTAAGTTTAACATACAAATTCTCAATCAATGTTGCCACTTCTTTGTCCTACATATATGGAAAAAGAAATTTTAAAATGTATATTTGTTTCTTAATAATTTCAATCTACCTGTACGAACAAATTGTATCCGCCGGGAATATTCTTCATGATATGCCTTTCAATTTTATCATTTTCAAGAATTGCCAAACCATTATCGATCAGTATAGGAGGGTGGGTGGCCTCGAAGTTGGTACGAAAATCTGGCGGTGGTTTTTGCATATCAACTGTCGTTACCTATTTTGAAAAATAAGTCCATAAACATGATGTTTTATTGATAATTAAGCTTTCAACTTTATCTTACCTTCAAACTGATAGTTTTAAGCTCTGCCAATAGGTATAAGTCCATGAAATATTCTTGGCAAAAAAGACAGGCACCCTTACGTCTACCGTCGATTGTTGAAGCCTGTAATATAAATCAATCCCATTACGAATACCTTTAGAAAATATACGGTGACTTTCGACAACTGACCATATGGGGATTTTTTTTTACAATATTTACAAAGTTTTCCACGGTAAGTCTTATTATTTTTAATTTTTTTTTTAAACTTTAGTTTGTAATATAACAAAGATCATATAAATAAAAAAAATTCCAACTACAATGTCAAACTTTTTAATTTTTATCTTTAGAGAACTTTTGCGCCTGAAGTTTTGTAGCTAATTTAAAATTAGCATACTACATGCACTTTTCCCCCATATAACGGATGGATTTTATGTAAATTCACGTTGATTTTTAATATTTTTTTGTGGTTGCGTCCTTTTAAATCTTATTCCATATAAACTGCATGCGTTAAATAAAAACAAGTTTCCAATACCAAAGATTCAAAAGATTGTCAAATATTAATAGGTAGATATTTCTAACCTCTTGAAAGTGCATATTGTTAAAATAATTAAAATGTTTAACGACAATTTTTTGAAATTAACTAACACAATTTATCATGAAAAACATTGCGAATATAAAAAAAAAATTACCATGTGCAATTGTTTGAAATATACTAGGGCCAGACAGACGAAAATTATAAAAAAAAAAACTACTTATGGTAGTCTACTTACGGTAGTTGAGGGTGGTATAAACCTCAAGCACTACGTCGATACTACTGTAATCAAAGATATCACATAAATATTTTGCTAACGGCTGGAGACGGTTAATGCGCATCGCACAGGGGGGAAAAGTTCAGATTTCTTTATGGTGACCCAAAAAATTGAATTTTTGTTTTATTTAAAGCCCAGAATCGATAATACTATAGTCGATGATATCAGATATAAATTAAGGTTCCGATTGGAGACGATTAAAATCGTTCATTTGATTTTTGAAGTACCACCCTAATGTGCATACATATGTACATCTGTATGTAGTGCATAAAATTTCCACGCGTATAGTACGTACGAATGCAAGCCCATATGTTAAAGTTGATTCGATTTTCGATTGCCAGGATTTTATGTTTGCCTTAAAATTCCTTCGTTAAAGTGTTTTTTAGAATAATTTTATCGCTAGTTTTTTTGGTTCAGAAGTTATTGCTACGATACAGTATGTGTTTTTAAAAAAAAAATGTTTAACTTAAAAATGGCTTTAACATATGTTGGGATAAACTCATGAAAAATCTTTAGCACCCTATATCTCAAAATATAGACAGGATGGAAAAATCCGTGTGGCATTTTCAGAATCAGCGGATCCAAACCACGATCCAGAGAAAAGAATCTGACTTCCCTTATCTACTTCGTGCTTGTCTCGTTTGAAGGATTGACTTCACAACTTGGCTCTTAAAAAGTTCATTTTTCAGAGTTTTGAGTGATTTTTACAAAAAGTTACACACAGAGTAATAAATGTGAAGTAGCAATTGCAGTGCAAATAAAACGCCCAAGTGCAGTTATCACCTTCATTTTCTTCTCGCTATTGCTGCGGCAGAAACCGCTATGACGTGTAAGCTGGCGGCGTCGTCGTAATCTAGTTTTCTATTATTCTTGGATTCAAACCCATATAAATGTTGCACCGTGAAATTAATGGCAGATTTTTACCAGAAAAAGTGAATGTAGTAAAAATTTTAATTGTTCGCTTTTATTTAATTAATAATTAATTTATGTAATAATTTTTACATTACATAAAAAATAATATTTCTACTTGCAGTAAATATATAGCAGGTTTAACGGCTACCATTTATTCAAACCCTGGCTTTATCTCGAAAACGCTTCTTTGGGAAAATACATGAAACTCATATTAATGATCGGTGATCTAAAATTTGTCTAAAAAGCATTCATGAATAATTTGTTTACTAGTGTTATAAGTAAAAAAAAAACGAAAACTTTCTTTAAACCGAATAAACATCGGCCCGCTACCCACTGCCATAAAAATGATCAAACTTGCCGTCACGATAATTTGGTAGCAGGTAAACCGACAACACGGCAATTTTACAAAGACATATTAAATGGTTAAATCTACTGAGAAACGAATACTTGCCGAACTTGATGTGAAGTCCCTCCCTCATGGTGAAATTAGTGTGAAATCCCTCCCTCATCTCATTGATATGCAGGAAATTTTTACTTAACTTTTGTATTTAGTGCGCAATATAGTCATTTGTTTTTTTGTTTTTTTTTTTTAATTTCTACATCTGCCCACTAACTATTAAGCACATGTGTGTTCTTACTGCGTGTATTGTTCTACATACAACACATTTATTATTTACATAGTTATTAAGTCGAGCTCACAAGTTAAATTCAAAATAAAAAGTTCCGCTGAATTCAAATATGAAGTCAGAATATAAAAAAGTAGAACAGTTTTTGTGATTTAGCTACGATTATACTTCAATTTTCAAAAAACGTGACTTCCTAAATTCGTAAAAGATTATTCTTTAAAAGCCAAAAAGAAACTGGAAATAGACATACGAGTATGTCTTCATATTGGTATTGCTAACGAAAGTAAAATAATTTCAGAAATTTTAGTAAAAATTGTCGATAAACCACTGAATAGCTACTAAACTAAATCAGCATTCCAATTAGAAAATATTGATCACACAAATTATAGGAAATTGTATTAGCTTTACATAAAAAGCAAGAAATTTGTAATACAATTATTAAGTGACTTATCTTTTTCTCAGATCCCAAAAAATTGAAATTTAACTACATACATATGTACATCTTTAAAAATGTTTGTACTTTTTTTTTTAATTCTGACTTCATATTCTGATTTATTGTTTAAGATTTATTGTCGGCTAGTTAATCAAGCGATACACAATCATTTTTTTTCTTATACTTTTTGTTTATTCAAGCGAAATCGAAGTTTCAACAATTAACAATATTTCCAATCAGTGAGATCCACAAAATAAAAAAAATTATATATTATTCTAAAAGTTGATTAATTAAAGATTGCTCTAAATTTTCATATTTTTCAAAAACCGTCATCAAAGTTGAGGGGCAGGTGGACGATGTACATGGCAACATGATTTCCTTCTCCACATCTGAATTCTCATCTATTTCTAAATCCTCAAACGCTGTTGTAGCATTATTAACTGTATTTTCCTTGAGGCCGTCTGAACTTTCCGCCGCCGCACACTTACTACTAACTTCATTATTGACCGCAGTGATTGTCGTCGCGTTCTTTTTACGTTTTATGAAACGCCATAAGGTCGTAAGCGGTAGCGAATAAAATTCGGCAGCAAAACGTACTGACATGCCGTTTACGACGTGACCACGATATGCCTGCATCATTCGTTTCTGTACGCCATTATCAACCACATCCTTAGTGCCATTTCTGATCCATATAGCCGGCAAGAGCCCACTATTCTTAAGTCTGGTCTTATGCAAATGTACCGTGGATTTGGGGACATGCAAGCAGCGCGATATTTCTGATATTTGTGTACCGGCCATCAATTTGCTGTGGATAAGTTCATCTATTTCTTTTTTCGATTTTCGCCTTATTCGTTTTGGATATTTAGCCACACGAGAGGAGATAGTTGAGCGCACTACATTAAACTGTTTCGCCGCCTCACCTAGACTCATGCCACCTTCCAGTACGGCATTCACCGCAAGCTGAACTGCTTCAGAGTTATGCGCACGCTTTTTTCTCTTCTCTTTTAAATCGCTACAATTGCCAGTTTTTGACCTAACCTCAGTTTCATCGTCGTCATTAATTGTATCATTGTTATACGCTCGCAAATCCTTTTCAATTTCTTCGAAAATTCCGTCACATGCCTCGGCCACCATAGCTGCAAAATCTAAATTGCTTGCTGGACTACAGCTACGTGAATCTCCATCTTCAGCGTTTACTATAACTTTTTCAGTTAAGTGATGATTTTGAGACAATGGAACTCTATTTCTCTGAGGTAGTATAGATAAACGATCATCCAATTTTTCATTTAACTGGACTGCAGGTGTATGTTCTGTGATTGAGGCAGTTTGTAATAAGTTTTCGTCTTGTTGCGGTGTAACATATTCGAAATGAAAGTGTTGATTGTCGTGATGTGTAAGCATGAGAACATGCCCACCACACTCGGTTGAATCATGGTGGCGCTTCGTTAAAACATCTTTACATGGAGTGAGTTGTTTTTCATTGTTTATAGTTTTGTAGCCCTTTTTACTCGTATGCTGATTGTGCTGTTGTTGTTGTTGCTGTTGTTGTTTAAGTTGTAATTTAGATTGTAGGATATTCTCTTTTTCATCCAAATCATTTAAGCTGATACCAGCTGCTGTAACTATGTTGCTCTTGTTCTCGTTCGCATTTTCCACAAATTCATTTTCAAGCATAAATTCTTCCTAGAAAGGGGCAGAGGATAATGAAAGCATACCATTAGGGGATCACATTTTGTCAATATGATAACTTTGAGTAAACGACTATATTTTCTACACTGAGACCACACAGTGCACATTCGTTTTGGAAGCCATGGAGCTAGAACAATACACTTGTTAATTTTATCATGCGAAAAAGTGTTGAGAAGCGACCCCACGTAATACAAATGTACATATGTACATACTTTCATACATATGTAGTAAATATATTTACGTTTATAATTGAGGCAAAATGCTTTATATTTTAAGCAATACAGACGCTGAAAAACAAGCTGTGCATTGGTTATTCACAAATTCGCACCCACATTTGCCTTTTTGTCTTTTTGAAATATGTTCGAGTATATAGCACAATATGTATTTTTACTTTTCAGCCATTTTACATTATTTATACAAATACGTGCATATATACAGCGCCGCTGTCAACGTATTAACACAGTAATTTTTTTTTAAATAATATTCACACAAAATGAGCAAATTTAAAAGGATTATTATCAAAATTTCAAATATTTTCATGCAGATGCAGTTTTATAGACCATTCAATTTTAGCATAATAAAGTGAAAGTTAAGTGGCTGAAAATATCCGTTGATTTTTGGCAAGTTTTCTTTTTGCTGACGGTGTTGTACATTTCTTTTCATTTTCTTGGACAGATGCCAGCAACATTTTTTTTACAGCTTTTAAAATGCATTTGCCATTTAAAATTGGGCCTCTTTTAGGCGCTAAACACCGACAAGCCGTTGAAAATAAATAAAAGTTTATTCAAACGAAAATGATTCTAAGACATTTCTAGGAAAAAATGTTTTTTGCACTATTATTGTTTTGATAAAATATACCCAATGTTATGTCCGAGGTTTCTATCTAGTCATCAGTTAAAAGTCCCATGAAAATCCATTCAGTAGTTTCGAACAGTAGTGAGTTCAAACAGACAAAAATTCTAAAAATTATCCAAATATATTCTATTACATTCCCTGCATCTCCTTCGGTAAATTCTTTTAAAGAAATAGTTTTATTGTACGAAGAAGATAGATGCAAGAGAACGGACAACACTACCGGCAAACAAAATTATCAAAAATCATCAGTAATTTTTAGCCACTTAAAACTTGCACCTTATCGTACTAAAATTCAATGGAAAACAATTCTGCTTTCACAAATTTTTTTTTTGAAAATTCTGATTAAATTTTTGAAATTTGATGAAATTTTTATTCAATTTGCTGCATTTTTGTGAATTTTTGAAATCTGAATTTATGGTGTCTTTGCCACAACAGCTATATTTTGATTTAAAAAAAATTAACAAACAAATTTTAGCATGAAAAACATTACTGGGTCTATACTTTTTTCCAATACGGTATGTGCCTATGTATGTATGTATGTATGTATATTATGTATTTGGCTTCATGTATTCCTATTATTATTAGTTATTAATATTAGACTTTAGCAATTTGTTTTATTTTTTATTTGACGTGTAATTTTAGTATGTTCTGCAGCATCACAAATATTTTTAAGCGCGGTTATTAATTTATGAATTTGAAAGTTAATTAATGATAGCTGTTTGATTTGTCTTCTGAGCCACTCCACTCAGAACTCATATTATGGTTATTCACAATCTATTGGATATTTGTGTATAAAGGTGACAAGATTCTTGAACGCACTTGAAAAAAGTTGGATACTTAACGAAAGCGTTTTTGAGATGAACACAAATAACTAAAGTAGTTTCTCAATAATTTAGCTTGTTATACCCGAGCGCACAGATGCCCAATACTTTTTCACATAACTGTTGTTTGTAACATTACATATATACCGGAATTTCCACAGTTAAAAGCTCATTCCATTAAGCCATGTCTGCCTGTCCGCCTCTCCGTCCGTGCAATGGATAACTCGAGTAAAAATTGATCTTTCTCAACGAAACTTGGTACATACATACATATGTATATTGCCTCCGACCCAAGGTGGGTTGTTATTGAAAATGAGCGATAATAATAGCGGTCTTTCGTGAAAATCAAAATTGTGCGTTATTTCAGTAACCGTTAAGGATAATTTGCTCAAATTTCATATACAGGGTTATATTGGAGAACGGAAATGTGGCTAAAAGCTGTTTGTACAAATGGGCGTGACACCGCCCACCTTAGAGCAAATAGGTATATCTCCGAAAGTACTCCAGCAAACTCTAACAAAGTTGGAACACACTATACGAGTAAATTACATCTTATTAAGCATAATTGGGGAAATTATTAAAATCGGATCAAAACCACGCCCAACTCTCATATGTATAACATTAATTTGCAAAAAACAAAACAAAATACAGTTATTATAAAGGATAATTTGCTAAAACCACGGCCACACCTCGTATAACGGTAAATAAGATGGGGTTTGAGAATGAAAAACATAGAATCAAAAATGCTGGCCATGGGCCCAAACAATTTCGTGCACACTTTGCATTTTCATTCAAAAAGCGCGATTTCTAAACTTATAGAAATCTGAAGAGAACCACGCCCACTTCTCATATAACGGTAATTTACAAGAAATCAAAATATTCAATATTTTACGAATTCTTTCAAATTTTGTTCTAAGAATTTAAGTAGGGAGAAACACTTACAAATTAAAAATTTTGTGAAATGGATGTAATACGTTAATATCATACTAATTTATTTTGGTCTTTAATATTCTTTGTTTTTCCGCCTTGTGCAAAAATAAATAAGCATTTGTTTTATTTATTGCAAATGAGAAGACAAAACGGACGGGGAATCTAATGGCATGTTGTTAAGAGATATTACGAATTCTGAGAATCAGACCATCTTCTCCCCTTGTTTTTTAGCCAATCAGTGTTTGCAGCCATTTTCTTTGTAGATGGTCTACTCCATTGCATAATCGAGGTGGATTTATATTTCGGAGAAGGATTAAGGGTGCATCAATTTTGATAGACACGACAGTCGGTTCTACAATACCGGAACGACCCGGATTTATATTCGTCCAAGGGCTGTCTCTTCAGCAGCATTCCCTAAAATTTTATGGGGAACGTTACAACAACAACACCAAATTAGATTCAGTCAGATTCAATCAGAAAAGTGAAATTAGTTCTGGTATGGTGATTTTCTGATAGAGGAACGGCGGTAGTTATGCAACTTCTTTGTAATCTACGTTCTTTGATCTAACGAGTTTGGATTTTATCTTGTAGATCTAAGGGAAATATGTACATACATATGTACATATGCCCAATACGAGTATACATACATATATCAACGTAAAATAGGCGAAGATATGATATGTAGCTTCTTCGGTCAGCCTTTTTTTTTCTAAAAAAAAAAAATGATATGTATCATATTTGGTATACATTGTACATCTGTGTCAAACAGTTTAAGAGTTATGTATAAAGAATTTGGCGTTTTCCTTGTATAGCGCGTGCCACCGTACATTTCTCCAAGATGATACTCGTGCACAGTTTGATCTATAGTACTCGTATATATGTACATATACATACATACATGTATACCTAGACATCATTCACTGCTCATTCACTTTAAAAAAATTATTAATTTGGAAATTTAAAATTTCAAAGATAACAAAAGTGTTATACAAAATTTCAAGGTAATCGGATGATATTTATGTACACGGGTTGGGTACAATATGATTTTGGTTCAAAATTCTGTATTTAAAATTCTGTACCTATTCAATATTCTGTATTCAAAAATCTGTAATTCAAAATTCTGTACTGTTAAAATTCTGTATTGCGGAACACTGTAATTTTAAATTCTGTAAATCAAAATTATGTATTGGCAGTATTTTGTTTTGCAAAACTCTGTATTGAAAAACCGGAAGAGCATATGGATAAATAAAAAAGTGCAAAACAAAATACTGCCAATACATGACTTGTCTTGACCCATATGGTTTCCTATATTATCAAAACAGATTTACATAAAGCAAATGTACATTTGTTTGTATGTATTTATAGCTTCAGAAATTTCAAAATGGTCACAAAATTAGTCAAACGAAGAAGGCTGTAAAAGCAAACAACAGAATTAAAAGAATAACAAAAAAAAAGGCTTATATTAAGGCATGTTTCTTTTCTAAAGCGAATTGCTAAAAATTTAATAATATAATAATTGTTTCGCCATTATAATGGAATAACTTTTGTTTTGAATGAATTTTTGAATTTTTCTTTAATTGACGTATGTATATATACCATTGATTCTATAAAATCGGAATTCCATTATTCATAAAATAAATGTGCTATTCAGGTAAGCGTGCTTATCAGGTTATCTGCTTATTTGGTTATATTTTTACAGCATTTTGATCGAAAATAATTTTGATTCCAGAATTTTAATATACAGAATTTCAGTTCTCCATCATTTTGATCATACAGAATTTTAAATACAGAATTTTGAACCAAAAGAATTTAGGCTGGACAGAATTTTTTTTTTGATTTTTACAGAATTTTCATCCAAAAGAATTTTGAAAAGCAGAATTTAGTACCTCTCCCTATGTACACTTATGACCAACTTTTTGGTATTGGGCCTCACTTTTACCTTTGATATATTGTACATACATATGTACTTATGTAGTACATGCGAACATATAGATATTTATAATAAAAAGTGCAAAACAACAAAGAGCTACAACAAATTTCTCATATGTAAATATAAATTATTTATATATGTACATACATATGTACATATATTTATAATATTTATAATATAAATTATTTATATTTATTGGTCTTTTTTTTCATCAATAATTTTAATTATAGTGATTAAAGATAGGTTGATTTCGCGGGCATGGTAACAATACTTGTTACGACATTTCCTAAAATGGAAAGCAGCCTGAACTACGGCCGATATGTGAATTCATCCAGCTATTTGGGCTTCCATATCCCAACAGTGTAACAATTATTTGTATTAGATATTGCATTACTCATTTATTCTTTAATGAGTAGACAAAGTGCCGGTTGAGCGCTTAAATATCATACATACTATATGATGATGTCATGCAAATGTTCTTCGTTAAAGTGTTTACGCCAAAAATACAACTGAAGAAAATTAAAAGATCTCGATATAAACATTCATATTTTCATTAGTATATGTGTGCGCGAATATACATATGTAAGTACATATTATTACCCAGCAGCATATAGAACTAGCGTGATATCTGCCAATGCCATCCGGTCTAGAGTGTAAGAATAAATATCTTTCGCAGAGTGGGGAAACATTAAATTATGCCCGTCGGTAGACAATGGTAGACTTAAAATTCCAAAATCAACATTAACCCTTGAGAGATAACGTGTTATGCGGCACAATTAAAGGGGGGGACCATAAAAAAATAATTTCTATATATGTGAAATTTGCCCTTTGTTAATACTTTTACAGCTATGTATATATCATTCATTAAAAGCGAAATTTTAATAAAAACAACCAATCTCTCAATTATCTGTTTTTGTTTGATTTGTTTTCTTTTTTTTTTTTTGAAGTGAAACTTCTTTGCGCTCGTTGGGCTGTAATTCCAATATCCAATGAAACGAAAAAGCGACAGGAAAAGGGAGGGGATGGCGCGCGTGGTGGGGCAGTCGGACGGAAGGAGACATGGGAGAGAAACGAAAACGCGACAGATTCGGAGTAGAAAAAAACGAGCAGACAGAGTGTGGCAATGATTGTTTCTACATCACTCCGAACCAGAGAATTAACGATATAATAAAATTCATATATAGAGCATTATTGGCTTATACTCCCTCTGGTGCAGCAGAATTAGGAGAAGATTTGCACACTATGCCAATGATTTTAAGCGGTGATTTTAATGTCAATATTGCCTTGGAAGAAGCTCAACCACTTGTACAATTTTTAGAAAGTAAAATTAATTTAAAAATGAATAATAATCCCAAAGACTCAACAACCAGATCAGGCACGACAATAGATGCAATTTTTTTAAGATATTTAAATAATTTACAATCACGAGTTTTCATTTCATATTTTTCATACCACAAACCAATTGTATCTTTTCTTGAACATGAAAGTATGGAAGTGAAGGAATAAATTTTGGGAGAGGTACTAAATTCTGCTTTTCAAAATTCTTTTGGATGAAAATTCTGTAAAAATCAAAAAAAAAATTCTGTCCAGCCTAAATTCTTTTGGTTCAATATTCTGTATTTAAAATTCTGTACGATCAAAATGATGGAGAACTGAAATTCTGTATATTAAAATTCTGGAATCAAAATTATTTTCGATCAAAATGCTGTAAAAATATAACCAAATAAGCAGATAACCTGATAAGCACGCTTACCTGAATAGCACATTTATTTTATGAATAATGGAATTCCGATTTTATAGAATCAATGGTATATATACATACGTCAATTAAAGAAAAATTCAAAAATTCATTCAAAACAAAAGTTATTACATTATAATGGCGAAACAATTATTATATTATTAAATTTTTAGCAATTCGCTTTAGAAAAGAAACATGCCTTAATATAAGCCTTTTTTTTGTTATTCTTTTAATTCTGTTGTTTGCTTTTACAGCCTTCTTCGTTTGACTAATTTTGTGACCATTTTGAAATTTCTGAAGCTATAAATACATACAAACATATGTACATTTGCTTTATGTAAATCTGTTTTGATAATATAGGAAACCATATGGGTCAAGACAGAGTTTTGCAAATCAAAATACTGCCAATACATAATTTTGATTTACAGAATTTAAAATTACAGTGTTCCGCAATACAGAATTTTAACAGTACCGAATTTTGAATTACAGATTTTTGAATACAGAATATTAAATACAGAATTTTAAATACAGAATTTTGAACCAAAATCATATTGTACCTAACCCATAAATTTTTATAAATGGATGCGAAAACATCAAAATTGTTTGCCTATTTTTTATCCTCACAAAGGAAGTGTTCAAACCCGAGATTCACACGTTCACCAATTTTTTGAAGTGGTTCAAAATGAATACAAATACTAGCCTAGTCAGCATTTTCAATACGTAAGAACGTTACAACATGGAACCAAAGACTACACTACATACTCATCAAATGTGCTAAGAGTCTTGTAAATAAGCACACACTCCAAAATGTAAAATTTAACAAATCTAGAATGAGCAAAGAAAATAGTACAAATAAAAAAATTATTACGAGTAAAATAATACATACATACATATGTACATACATACTATTTCGAAACCCCGATCTGCCTGACAGACCATTTCTGAATTTTCTGCATTGTTTTGAAAACACATAATTCGACTACATACCTATACATATACATACAATGTACATATGTATGTATGTAACTGCGTACGGGTATGTACATATATTAACAATTTAAATTTTAAAATTTTTTAGATAATTTGCCAAAATTAAGTTTTGTGGTTAAATACACTTACGCCTGTTAGCGCTGATAAGATAAAGTTCAAGCGATAAATTGAAGAAATAACCAATTCAATGCTATTGTAGCCGCTATCGCATATTTTTCTGAGTTTTTTTTTTTTTAATTCTTTCATTTCTCTTTACTATATTTTATATTTTTTTATTCATTAAATAAATAACTGACGAATATGTGAGCTGAAGAATAAGTTTGAAAGAGCAATGCTTAATCGCCACGATAACGTGAAGATGTGATTCATGTAGCATATAATGAAAAAAATGTAAGCGATCATATAAATATAAATATCCCACCATACATATGTATATATTATGTATATAGCTTAAACAAATTTTGAAATAATTATAATTGCTGATATGCAGTTTTATATTATAGCCCATTCAGTTTTAGTATGATAAACTGCAAGTTTCATGAGGCTACAAATTAACGTTGGCGATTTTTTTACTGACGGTGTTTAGCCGGTTTTTGTTGTAGAATGGGTTATATTTAAAAATAATAATAATAATTAATACAAATAAATATTCAAAACTTGTGAATATCGTTATGACGTCCACTGTATTGTTGTTCGCAGGTAATGCATTGAGATTCATAAGTTCTTATTTTAGTGACTTTGAATTTGAATTTATTTAAAAAAATTTATTTTAGGAATCACATCAATATTTTGTGTGACACATATGTATACCTACATATAAATATAAATGTTTACATTGTAACCAAGGCACATTCAACAGCTGGTATATAGCAGCAGAAGAAATAGCTAATTTATTTATTTTTTTGTATATTAGAAGCCGCTTGATTATAATGTGCAGTACGCTGTAGTAAGTAAAACGAAATTAAATGTCTAAAAATTTTACAAAAAATACTTTGAAAAACACGGATGAAACATCGTACAGCGAACGCAATAAGGCGTGAGCGAAAATAGCTCTACCTTTTTTCAATACAAAATTATTAAAATTAAAAGCAGCAATGTTTTCTTTATAAAGAATTTATTCCTGGCTTAACTCGCTGCCTTCGTCCGCAGAAATGTAAAATTTTCTCTCCATAGTAAAAAGTATTTTTTTACCATAGAACGATACAAGAATCTTTCTTAATTAGTTCAATTTCGATTTTTTGTATTAAAAAGCAGTTCCTTCCATTCGATCTACGAAATTATTATTTAAATTATTTTCCTGATATTTCCAAATTCGTTATGTTCATCTTATTATTATTAGTTTAGATATGTAGATATAACACTTTAGGATCGCGGAATCGTATTCAGCTTCTCTGTGTTCCGGTAAATTAGCGACGTTGCATTTGGAATATTTCCACATTTTCTGAATACAAAACACTATTTATCTCTTAAAAACATTATGGTAATTTTGACACTGCATTTCGGATCAATAGTGCGCGTATATAAATAAGGTAAGTATACCTTTGGGTAAGTCATACTCCTTAATGCAACATTCCGGAGCGGTTTCTCCCGAATAAGCGAACTAACTGGGAATTTAAGGAAATATTATTTGTATTAAGACACTGATAAAACAAGCATCTCATTTGTTATTTTTTCCTTTTTTTTTTTTTTTAATTTTATTTCGGGTGAACGAAAATCGTCCAATATACAACAAAAATTTCGATGTTTCGTTTATACATATAAGGCCAAAAATAATTATAATTTCGATGGTTATTTTCTACAGCATACTGCGCCTTAAACTATGTTCACATTACAGCATAAATTTCTTATCTAATTTCATGGAAATTACTTTCCACAAATCAAGTGTGTGCCATTCCTAATTTGTCTTGACAGCACGGTGGTCATATGGTTGATTTGCATTTTTTATTTTTTGACCACCACAGAGGCATCAAAAATCAATCACACCCAATGGTAACGATATAATACGGTCTTCGATTATTATACACGAAATATAGAGGCGACACTGATTTGTTCTTTGTTTTGGTTCATGGTATAAGGCAAAATACTTTATTTCTTCTTAATTTATTGACAGTTTTTACAAGGCAAAACTTTTCCCCGGACGTTATGTGAATTCACCTTGGTAATAACTGGCACGTGAGAAAGAGTTAATCCCAAACATTTATGTAAACAACAAAAATAAAAAATGTTTCATGAGCTACATACATTAATAAAACAAAAGCCAGAACAGCAAGTTTGAAATGGAAAAGTTAGTAAGCAAAGGATTTATACATATTTAAATTTTGTTTTTAGTTTTCTTCGCGCGGTCTTAAATAAAATCAGCTGTTCATAAAACTTGCTATTTTTTCTTGTACTTTTAATATATTTCTCTCTGAGAAATTTCATTACCAGATAATTTGCACTGGAAAAGTACGAGTTCGGACCTTGTATAAAATCGTTACATGTTGACTACACTTCCCTTTCTGTATCTGATATTTATCAAAAACTATAATGTTTGCGTTCGGGTTTTGATCGTTACCAAACCCACCATGCAAAAAAATCTGGGTCGCAAGCCAGAACCCTCACCCAAAGACAATAAATATGCAAGAATTTAGTGAACGCAAACATTGTAAATATTCCTTATTATTTACATATACATACATATGTATATATAAGTATGCAGCTTATCAATCACAAAAGCTATCCGAACCTATTCTAGTCTGACTAGGGTACAGGAAAACGTCATTCGATATTTCTGCAACCACAAAAATATTTACGCTCTCTACTGCCCCGATTATGTTGGCATAACCGGCAACCCAGTTTCTGACGATGCCGATTTTTGCTTATTGATATAAGAATCTGATTAGAACCAATCGGTTTCTGTGCGTGGTGGATTGGTCTCGGCCAAATGAAACGAAACGCCTTGCAACTTCTTTGTAAGAAAATATACTTTTTTTCAAACAACCCTGATAGGTTATGCAAGTTAATTCAAACAAAAAAGTTAACGATGACCAATACACCTAGTAAGAAATTGAAACATTTAAGAAATAGCACTACGAATGAACTCTATGATTCCACCCTTCACACATCAGTAGTTTCTAAGATAATCGTACTACGACAGATCCAGTGATAGGGCTGATGTAACATTTACCACTGGGATACATGTGAACATGCATACATACATACATGCGTAATTACTATTTTCGAAGATATAATATAGATATCTATATACTATTTATAGTATAACACCCACTATATGCCCTAATTTTGTACTGCACATACATACATACATATGTACATCCTTGAAATATGTGGCAATTAGTCATACGAGCAGGAAAACTGTCACTTGATGTGACGTACCACCAAAAACTATTTAAATAGTTGAAAGAAAAGCAAACACCTAAGTAAACATCCACAATAGCAACTGCTCCCCATCATATAGCATCCATAGGCGCGAATCGACAACATACATATGTACATACACACGTTATGTGCTCATTCAATCACCGGACCAACCAGTCGGCGTACTAGCTAATGTGGCATATGAAATTTTAAAAACGTTGAATGAAACCTGTTTTCAAGCATCACCGATAACACGCATACAGAGGCATTCTTCCAAACACTTAACACCGCAACTTGTACAAACAAAATAACCCTATCGACATTTAAAGGAAAAAATCTTCAGAAACACACTATAACTTTCAATATAAAGATACGATCGTAGAAAGAAAAGTACATATACGCAAATGATATTAGGTACATATGTACATATATGGAAACAGTGTCCATAAATTATATAAAAGATTTTAAGCCCCATTTGAAAAAAAACGAAGAAAGGTATATCAATGAAAACTTTTTTTCGTTTTTTCCGGGAATACGAAAACAATGGAATTCAGATATTAAAATCGGCTTATAAATGAATTAAGAAGAATTCTATAAGTTTATACACTTTTATGCGACTACCTCAACAAATTTATAAGAGTTAATGCGTGGTACTTAAAAGAAAAACATAAATATTATCTAGTTTTTCGCCTAAATTTTTTATCTTTTACACAAAAAGGCCAGAACTGACAACTTATAAAACACACTATACAATCCACAATACCATATACTGATGCCACTCACCTTGATGATCAATTCAATTTCAGGCACCTCTCCATTACTCGTGCCGTTGGTTTCTTGGTTATTCTCAACTTCCGACATCTTGGAAACACGTGACGTATGTATGTTTGTATGTATAAAATCCGCACTTGTTAAAAGGAAAATACAACTGCTAAAATAGAAAAATTTACGGATATCTAAACTTTTACAGACTATCTAAACTTTAATCAAACACAATTTACTTCGTTCTAAGCAATTTATAAAGTAAATGGTGGGTAAATAAAACCACCTTCAAAAAAAACAAAAGTTGCCTATTCCAACTAAACTCGTGAAATCACACGCCTTGTACCACAGAATAGAGCTGGGATACAATCGATAGATAGCTGTGGATAGCTGAGACTGTCGTAAAAGTCGATGCTTTTGAAAAACTATCAATGGCTGTTTTTACCAAAACTTCACAATATGTCTCCTCCACATCTCTACGCAAATCGTTGCTATAGCAACCTTGCTCGATCAAATAATCACTTTATCACATTACAAATTTCTGTATAATTTGACGGTTTGCCCTCACACACATCAAACAATTTATCAAATATCAGCTTTTCGTTGTATTTATTTTTTGTTAAAAATATATTTCACAAACCCCACTAGTTTAATTGTTCACTGAAGAAGGCAATTTGATCAAACTGTAACTTATATGGCAAAAAATTTGATGAAAATCAACTATTTTCTGTGGAGATGTGGGGTAAGGCACTGTAGCCAATTTTACGTATAATTCACGCAAAATCATCCGTAAATAAGATTCAATTTGTATTATTAAAACTTTTTATTATTGATTTGTTACACGCCGTCGCTAAATATGTTTGAAACATACGTTAATAAGTCAAGAAACGAAATAAACATTTGTTCTGTCGCTATTAAAACATTGTTACCACCCAATATGATGGTAACAAAATTCACTGGTAATAAGTTCGCACGGAATACAAAAAGGATGTAAAAGTTGCCAGACCGATAACGACAGTTTTGTTACCGGTGGAGAATAGACCTGTAAGAGTAAAACTTTAAAATTGGACTATGCCTTTAAAACTGTTTATTTGTTATTCTTTTGCTAAAAATCAAGTTACAGTCAAAATATTCACAACACCATGAAACTTCAAGAGAGAGAAGGATTTTGTTGTTAAGATAAGCACTTTCAGCAACTGAAGTCATACCGGGATAAAAATTTGATGACGGAAAATCTTCTGATAAATTAATATAAACTGTAAGCTGATGGGCAAATACGTGAAAGTGTACGTACATAAGAATTCAGACAGACTGATAAGTAAACAAGTTTATTTTATTGTTATTGGAAGCTGGTTGCCATTCATTCATTTTATAAAAAATATGTGATATCTTAAGTTTACAATGTAAATTATTGAATGTTTATCAATTACAAAACAAGCCAGTATGCCGAAACAATAATATTACTTAATTCAGTCCACGACGATACTACTTTCGATATTTTAAATTATCGTTTTGAAAACTATCGAACAGTGGCGTATCGGGTTACTGACGGTCTTCATCTGCTTGAAATTCTCGCTCGCTCTCTGCTTTTTGTTCTCGCGTGGGAGAGCGAGTTTTGTTCCCTGGGTATTTTGAAAGCATACTTTTTTCATTGTGAAGCATGGCGCCAAATATTAAGGGCCAAGCCGTACGCGGATCGTTATTTTGTGGGAATGGACGTTTTTATACGAGAGATCGGTTACCGATCGGTTTGCGGGAAAAACGCAGTCAAATAGTAAACAAAAATGGCAAATAACGCAGGTAAATATCGTTTTAGTTAAACACTTTATAAAAATCGTACTATTATGCATGCTGGTTAGGAAAGAGTGATGTAATGTGCACGAATAAAAAATAATAATTGCCCGAATCCACTATCCTAATTTCTGGCCAATTCTTAACTTATGAGTTAATCACGAAGAAATTAAGTAATTTTGCCTTGTACAATTTGTCATAGAATAAGTTAAGGTCCATTTTCGAGAATTCAGGTTTCTGTTTAACTCATAGTTTACCGGGTGAATTTCTAAAATTGCTTGCACTGCAGTAGAGTAGGCGACAACTCAGAGTTAAAAAGAGTTAAAAACAGAAATAATTATACAGTGGTAAATTGTTAAGTTCGTCACTTTCTGTAATAAACAAAGAACACATGAACTTGTCAACCATTTGTTTTTGTGGTGAAACGCCCTACTTACTTATCCGTACAACTCTGAGTTTTGCATTTTACTTGACGTGTACACGAGACAATGTTTCAGACGATATATTTAATGCATTCATAATTTTTTTTACTAATCCACTCACACTTATGTTATACGCATATGAATAGGAAGATTCGCTCATTGCATTGTAAATGCCAACGTTATATAAGTTCTTAATGTATCATACTGAACTTTTTTTTTGGATTTTAGTTACTTTTGCGGACTCGCGCCATCCACTTAAATCTATCGATAAATTGGAAGTACTATCGATAGTTTGAAGTTCTAGTGATATCTAATCAATGCATCACACAAAAAAATATTTTTGTTATTAAACATACACGACGTATAAATACGAAAGATTTTCATCTTCTAATGTCTATATTTCCTGCCTATACCAATGATGAGGAAGATGTTCCACCAGTCAGTTCCACTTGGTTGGCCAACAGCAGCTTTCCTTTGGAGAACGACGACATCAAAAACTTGGAAAAGATTACATTAATTGATTCAAGTACGTCTACTGAAAATGATATTAAGGATTCGGATCGAACGCAGCAGAAAAAGAAAAAGCATAAGAGGAAAAATAAAAAGCATAAAGATGGGAATAACAGTGAAAAGAAATTAGTAATGCCTGTGCTTGAATTCAATGGCAAAGAAGAATACTACATAGACAAGAATAAGGCACAACAGTTCCTTTCTATACGTACCTTACATAAACCAGCTTGCCCTCGTTACCATCATAAGTTTAGACAAATTGTGGGAGCTAGGCGTTGGTGCGATCTAAAAGCTGATAAAAAAGATAGTAAGCGCTATTTTCAAAGGAAAATTCAAACTACCACTAATAGCAATCGCCACAACACCGCTTTGGCTCTGGACGAAAATGAATATACTGTTAAATTGGGACAATTGAATCGAAAAACGTTGGAGACACCTTGTGACCTACAGGTATGGATCGACTTATTATCTTTGCAAGAGCAAAATCCATACAAGTGGTCGCGTCTATTGTTAGCTGAAAGAAAATTGGATATAGTATATCGCGCATTAAATAGTATTCCACGTAACGAAGAAATATATAAACAATTTATTGATATTGTCAACTTTACTTACCCTTCTTTTGAAGTGACAAAAATGTTGGATCGTTTGCTATTTAAAGATCCTTACAGTTTTACATTATGGACCGCGCAGATAATGACTACACAAGGTTCAATGGCGCGATGTGTTGTACCAGACGTACTTCGTATCTATGAGCGTTGTATGTCAAGAATGCACCAAGCTCAGCAAAGAAGCACTTCAATTCTCACTCCAATAAACGATTCAGACGATATAATGCTTCGACTATTCCACAACTGTGCACTTTTTCTACGACAAGCAGGCCTGTATGAGCAATTTATTGCTTTACTAAAACTTGGTCTAGATTTAAATGTGTCGACAGATCAGTTTAAAGCATTTACTCCACTGGAATCTGATCAAAACACTCTTATTGAATTTGAGGAACTTATTTTACAATCAGGATTGCCTATGAACGAATTATGGCTACGTATTGAAAAACTGCGTCAAGGATTTAATTTCTTACCATGCCCAGAAAAGGTTAAGTGCAATGATCCACAACGTATTGTTTTCAATGAAGATATATGCCATTACATCTATCCATTAAAATCGCGTGAAAATTCATTTTACTTAATACTGTTAATTTTACGATTACTTAAAGTTCCCTTTATCCAGTGTGAAGGAATGGCAATCAAGTTCAGTGCCCATTTAGAGCGAATAGGTGACTCTGATGCAATCGAAGATATATTAGCAGTATTTATGCAGCGAAATTTTGCGATTTCACAGGAGATACAAAGCGAATTTCAAAAAGGAATATACAATTTGGCAAAAGAAATGGCTGTAAGCCCTACATTCTTAAATAATACCATCGGTCATGATATCTACACGCGTTGTATCTCTAATCTCTTGCTTGAATGTGCTGCCTCGTATGCAAATATTGATGGAAGAAAGCGCGAGGTACTTATTGTACTTTGGTGTCGTTTTCAGCGTTTGCTGTTGATTTTGGAGCGGCACAGTTCAAAAGCTAACGGCGATTATATAAAAGCAGGTCGAAAACGTTTTAAAAATTTACTTAAACAGCTGCCTAATCGTAATATACTCCTTTTATATACTGAATTCGCTATCTACGAATTTGAGTCATTAGAGTATCCAAAAGATATGGAACCAGTAGAGAATATATTTGAAAACCTAATAGCATCACATTCCGCCGACGAAACTCAAGAATCCGATTTATGCTATACTTACGTAACATTTGCCGAAATGCTGATTGGATGTGGCAAGCCAAGCAATGCTTTGAAAATATTAATATCCTATGCTTTGCGAAACCAAAGTGTTCAAAAAGATGAATCAATTGGGTCAGAGAAAAAGCTTGCTGCACTGAAACATATCTCTGAAAAGTTCGAACAGCATATGGAAATCGAAAAAAATGTTGAGATCATGGTACTGGAACAGTATCTATTGCCTGATTATACAATGTCATTGTTAAAAGTGCGCGTATTAATTCAATGTCTTATTGGTCAAAAATTAGAAGCGATTGCCTATCTAGATAAGCTACTACATATATTTTTAGCTATCAATGACAGGCATAGGTATCTACGTGAACAAATTATGGAATTTTATGTCGCTGTACTGCAAATAACTTGTCCCGAATGTATTGTTCCCACCACCTTGATGCGTGACAAAGCTTTTGCTGCTCTAAATGAATTTCCTCGGAACCTATTTCTTTTGCAACATTGCGGCATGTTGAGCTCGGAGCCTTGGTTTCGAATACGTACAGCCCTGCTTCGTGCTCACCCAACAATATTGTCAGTTACATTTTTAATTGTCTTAGCGCGTTATCGATTCCTCCAAATGAACTCTGCGGAGTTAATGGCGAATGATGTCACAGATGTTTGTAAATGGGATAAGCGTTTTAATGAATTGATTATACGAAATCGTATACTGAATTTATTTAAGACCTTATCAAGTAATCAAATATCTCAAACGACAACGACGCACACATTGCTAAGGAATGCACTATTTTGGCGTTTATATATTCGATTTCTATCAGATCAATGCACCGCTTTTGAGACAAGCAAAACATGTCTATTGACTGCATTGGATGAGTGTCCCTGGAGTAAGGCGTTGTATCTGGATGGTGCAACATACGTGCCGCAAGAGCTGTCACACCTGCAAGACCTAATTATTGAAAAACAATTGCGGATATACGCACTTCCTGAAGAGCTTGAAATTCTACGTGATCATTGAAATGTAAAATATATATTAGTCATATTTTAAATTTTGTAAATAATAAATAAATGTACATACATAAGTGTTTATTAAACATCTGTTAAGAAATTCTGAAAATATTTCTTATTTAAATTTAAAACATTGCAAATAATGTTTTTTTTTGTTTTTGTAAATTTAATAAATTTATTTATACTCAAATGGGTCTTATATAGAGTTACAATTTTTGTATGTCTACTTTCAGGCTGATATTGGATTTAACAGTTTAAGCGATATGTGGTGCGGAGCAAGCTGCTTGTCTTTTATATATTAGAATGTAGTTTTACCGAAGTGTGCCTTTTATTTTGACTTTAAAATGGTAATTCTAGACTGCGGAGTGTTGCTGAAGTGACAGTCTTGGGCCGAATACAGATTCGGGTAATCCCGGTAGAACCCACATTCGTGACAATTTGCTGTTGTATCGGCTAGCTACGCCCTGAGTAAATCAGCTTACCCATGATCGTTATCATCAAACTCATCTAAGGGTAGGTTATTTAGCTGAAGATGGGCCTCCTAGGCACGTCAGAAGACATTTTCTTAACATTTATGACGAGATCCAGTTAATTACCACCAATAGACTGAACCCTGCTGCCTATAGAGTAGTCTTAACGACATTCACCGAGAGACAATTACCACCTTCGTCAACTCTCGCCCTGTGAATGCCGTCCTCAGGGTCAAACCACCACCCATAGCAGACGTACTATTTCTAATTCTTCGCACGATACCACCCATCTTTTCACTTGCCGTATAAAACCGACTCATCTAACATCCTTTCCCTTTGGTCCTACCCTGTAGAAAATGCGCGTTTCTTTGGCTCCTCTAGATGATTTCGATGATAACGACCATGGTTGAACCGATCCAGTCAGAGAAAATGTAGACGCGGTTGAGGGAGCCAGAGTTCCCACATGAGATTGACACCTGCAACCAGTTTACATGACTTCTGGTCCTCCTTCCATCTTTCCACTTGTGCATCAGCCGTCGAATCGCCATATTACGGAGATCGGACTGGAGCATGTGGTCACTCTCGTTGGACAGGGCAACCGCTTCACCCGGAGAGTTTGGACACACCTTGGGAATCCTACCAGTCGGTAGGAAGCGGGCCGCTGCTAGCGTCACCTAGTTTCTTCTTCGTGAGGAGAATATGGAAACAAATAAAGCACAAAAAATACACGTCAATTTGTAGCCACATCAAAGTTTGAGGGTTATAAAATTGCTAACAATAAATTTTTGTAAGTATGAAATTTTGATTAAGTTACTAGCTGATTGGACTTGCTTCGCTAATTTGTGATCCGGCCCCAGCACCACCTATCGATCCAATTTTTCAAATAACATACAGTACATATGTAAGTATTTATATTTTTGTTGCTAACACGTGTTATCAATTTCAATGAAATCGGACTGTAAATAAGGCTTTTAGAAACAGTACGTCTACAGCGGAAACTATCGCTTCAGTTTTCAAACATACATATGTATGTACATACATACATTACATACATAGTTAAATTTATGTTCTGAATTTTAATCACCAATTAAAAAAAAATAAAATTTATATTTACAAACATATGTACATATACATATGTATACATATGTATGCAATGTAGAGGTACGTTATCCTGAACTTACATATGTATTTATTTATTAAATGCTCTTTGCATATTTGTCCAGAAAACGATTTTCAGTTTCTCCCACATATGTATAACTTGTGCATAATTTAATTAACCTATCTAAAATATATGTAGATATGAACCAAGAATGATAGAATACAAGATTGCGCCTTCCCGCGGTGAAATGACAGATCTCGCCTTTAGTAAACAAGAATACGGGAGAGAGAAAATTGAACAACTTCCAATATTTCATTGAAAAACGTGTTCTAATTGTTCTAAAGTGTAAAAGTATGAATTTATAGGCAGACATTTAATAAATAAATTCGCAAGATACTAAAAAAAAAGTGTCTCTTTTTCTTAATTTGTTAAAAAAGCTTTGTCTAGTTGAAGTTGAGAATTGTCAAACCCGGCAAAACCAAACTAGCGGTACTTCTAAAGGCGTCACCTTCAGTATTCAGTACCAAGAATGATAGAATACAAGATTGCGCCTTCCCGCGGTGAAATGACAGATCTCGCCTTTAGTAAACAAGAATACGGGAGAGAGAAAATTGAACAACTTCCAATATTTCATTGAAAAACGTGTTCTAATTGTTCTAAAGTGTAAAAGTATGAATTTATAGGCAGGCATTTAATAAATAAATTCGCAAAATACTAAAAAAAAGTGTCTCTTTTTCTTAATTTGTGAAAAAAGCTTTGTCTAGTTGAAGTTGAGAATTGTCAAACCCGGCAAAACCAAAGTAGCGGTACTTCTAAAGGCGTCACCTTCAGTATTCAGTACCAAGAATGATAGAATACAAGATTGCGCCTTCCCGCGGTGAAATGACAGATCTCGCCTTTAGTAAACAAGAATACGGGAGAGAGAAAATTGAACAACTTCCAATATTTCATTGAAAAACGTGTTCTAATTGTTCTAAAGTGTAAAAGTATGAATTTATAGGCAGACATTTAATAAATAAATTCGCAAAATACTAAAAAAAAGTGTCTCTTTTTCTTAATTTGTGAAAAAAGCTTTGTCTAGTTGAAGTTGAGAATTGTCAAACCTGGCAAAACCAAAGTAGCGGTACTTCTAAAGGCGTCACCTTCAGTATTCAGTACACCGTGATTCAGTACACCGTGGATATGAACCACGATGCAGCGAAAACAAGGTGACGACAAAAGCACTTCCGTTACTTCGTTTGACAGAATGACGTAGCAAGATGTTCTGAGTGTTTGTTTACGAATACAGACTGAGCAACTCAGATTGTGCTGCGTGTTGTTTATGATAAACGTTAATTTTGAAATATTTGTGTAAGATTATCTAAAAATAAAGAAAATGAAGTGCCGCGTATTGAATTGTGCAAGCAATAGCAAAAACAAAGATAGAAAGTGCAGTTTTCTTCAAATTTCCCGCTGGTGATGCTGAGGCTGTGTGTGTGTGTGCGTGCAAATTCTTTGTAATTGACTCATATACTAATATTTTATAAGATGGTAACCCTCTTCAAAATATGCCTTTAACTTTCTTCTAGCGAATCGATTGATTTGACACCCATATTTTTGAATTTAAGCTTCCTTAAAGCTTTTAGTTTGACACCCATATTTTAAAATTTCATTTAACTTAACTTATTTTTCAACAGGTGGCAAACTTCTTTCAACATGTTTTGAAAATTAAGGTTCCGTTTGATATTTATATTGTATTATTTGATTTTGCTTATTAGTTTAATTTGATTTAAGCTTTAAAAAATATGGCTTTACTCTTTAGAATTTGATTATATGGGAAATTATACAACGAACTATGTACATATGTATGTATATTTATTTATTTACATATATGTACATATATGTATAAGTACGTACATATGTATGTAAATGAACTGTATTGAATTGAACTGAAAAACGAATTTCGGTTAAATTTTCAAATAAAATACTTACACTTTCGTGGCTAAGGGCCAGTTTGTGAGTGCAGGTTTAAATTCAGTTAAAACTCGCTTTAACTTTAAACTACAGAGCTCTGAGAGTTTAAGCCCGGCTTCAATTTGGCTCTTTTGTAGTACAACATTGTTGTTTTCTATCAGTGTCAGGCAAACCCGAACGAACGCACTCAAAAATATTTTATTCTTGTATAGTTTGCGAAGAAGCGTTGCCTTTGTCGAATTGTGCATTTCAGTGAAATTAAGTAGAGAATGAGTGTTGCTGCCAAACGTCGCTTTCGTATGCGTGTAAATTGTCCATCCTGCGAACTGGTTAGTTAAATTTAAACGACGTAGCGAGTTTAAACTTAGTTTAAACGGCAAACAGAGAAAAACACGCACTGAAAAAGTGGTCCTAATAAACGGGTCGAATTTAAATCAGATCGTACTAAAAATACGGTTTTTAGAAATATCTCGACACCAGCGCTATCTTTCACATTTGTTTGCGCTATAATCAATGAACTCAAATTGGTACACGGGTTTGATTTGGATAAAATAATACATATGTACATATATCTCTGAAGCTACAATATCAAACTCTACCAAATTTAGTGCATACTTTACATTACAACACAGTAAACATATTTAAAGAAATCGGGGAAAATAGTTGGTATTTTATTAAATCACAGAGTAAATTCATTAAAAATTGACTAAAGGGAAAATGCATAAAAATCTAAATTTTGGATAATGAGCATTGTATGTTAAAATAATAATAATAAATTTTTTATTTATATGTAAATAAGTAAAAGTTGTTTAAATTTATAAAATGAGTACAGCCCATTTGAAACCAAAACATGAACCGAGTATTTAAACTTTGGTCTTACCACTTAAATCAGCAGCTCCAAAGAAATAAATTCTCGCTCGTATATTTTAAATTACTTTAATGGCAAAGTACTTCTTCAAGCAACAGAAGTAATGAAAAATACTACTAGTGATTTTTCTTGAGAGGTGCAAACTTAGGTTAGCTAATAAATGGTATCACAAAAATTAATGATAAAAAAATCAGTTTTTAAATTTCACAACTCTTTCTGCTGGCTACGATCACCATTCTCTTCATTTATTGATTATGGAAAAATAGTTAATACAATTTTCTAAATGTCTTTGCTTCATTGGCTTCATTGAAGATTTATGAAGAGGATATTTTTCGATCAAAAAATATTTATTTTTAACGACTTTGTATCAATTCTTTCCAATTCCAAATATATTTTTACATTTATATTTCAAAACTATTGTAAAAACTGGTCAGTAACTTTTGAGGAACTTTTAGGTTTGACCAAACGTTAATGAATAAGTAAGAAATATAATTTTCAAACCCCATTCGGGGGGCATTGGTAATCCTAAGGTTAAACTTTGTAGCGCCTTAGTCTTTTGCCGAATATCAAACAGCTAGAAGTTTATTTTGATTAGTAAACGAAAATGCACATTTAGATTTTACGATAACAGATGACAACCTTGTGCATTTACGAGTATATTAATGTTAGGCACAAACAAGTGCACTCATACAAAGAGCCCTTGTTGGGTTGAATGCGAATCAAACGTACGTGTTGATCGCCGATCATATCTGTGTGAAAAATACGAATATATTCGTTCATCCACGGCAGCAAAGGCACATTGGTATGGGGTTAATTCATGAGTTAATGCAAATTTAGGCTGTTAATGCTCATTAGGGCTGTAATTGTCTTGCCTATAACACTAACTCCAGTAAAACCAGCATCGTCAGAAGGCATCTATTTACACTAAAATTGACAAGTGTCATTCAGCCACATTTGCGCGAACTGCAAAAACTAATTACAAATTTGCATATCGACACATTTTTATACATATGTAAGAATAAATTATATGTACATATATACTTTGTATGTACATACATATGTATGTATTGTAATCAATTATTTTTAATACTTGGCGTTTTTATTAATAAAGAGAGAATCTAAGTGATTGGGAGATTGAGTGGATTACTGTAATACCTAAATAGCAGCGTCAAGCGTTGCGTTTTCTAACGCCAACTAGTGGCAGCGCGCGTCGTACCCATATAACCGCGAGATTTTTTCTGTTACTATCGAAGTTCGTTGTTGGTGTTTTACTTTATTTGCCTTTTCCTCTCTCACATTTTGTTCTCTTCTTTTTCACCGAACGCTAATAGTATCTTCTATTTAAATTAAGTTGAAAATTTTCTAAAGAAATTATGTTGGTGTATGATTTTAAAAATAACATCCTGTTGAACATATTTTTTAAAGTATATCTATGCAAAACATTTAAGCTTAAAGTGTTATCTGCACTTAGGTGATTTTTTTTTTAAATATTAAACAATTTTTTTTATCTCTGCTTATATTATTATTTCCTTGTATATTAAATCCATTTAGCTGGTTTTTTTCATCCACAAATATTAAAAAAAGAGCATGACATAACTGTCAAATGACAACGCTGTCTCTATTCAATATACTTTACCAATACACTTTGAACAAATTGAAATAAATAAGTATACAATCTGACATCGAAAGTAAAATTTATGTACAAATTTGACAAAATCTTCGATAAACCCCTGCCAAGCTCCTAAATCTATAAACCGATTAAAAAATTTGGGTGCAATATTATAGGAAATTTTATCAGCAGATCTCACAAGATCTAAATTTAGGTACATCTCAATAACTTTCATACTCTGATTTCATATTCGGATTCATCAGAAAATTTTACCTATGAAATGATGCTTAGATGTCAAAGGCCAGATTTCTTGCCGGCTAGTGTTATAGGTGGGTTTAATTATAGCAATAAAAATTAATATTTTTTCTAGGTGGTCCCACCACCAATTAAGAGGCCTACAGTTTCACGCGGACTACAAAGAGTATTTATGGTATTTTTTCGCAGAAGTGCACTCGGATGAGATGCATCCGGCCGAGATTTGCAACAGTTTACTTCGGCTGATTGCACACACACTCGGCAACGGCTTATGTATAAAACTCGATTACAAAAAAAAAAAAAAAACAATCAATTAGTGAAAACCCCAACTTAATTCAAGGTAAGGTATATTTATAAGTTCAATGTTTTTTTAATTCAAGAAAATTAGCTACTTCAGATGCATTCTACCACATAAAAATAAAAACAGGTGCGCGTATTGCAAATGTATGGGTGCCGCTGAGAGAAGAACGCTAAAGAGCATAGGCCATTTTTCATTCGGCACCAATACTCTGCATTGCGAATTTATTCGTTAGCAAAATGGGAGACTATTAGCTGGTCTTTCGGTATTCATCGTTGTCTCAATTCTATCACAGAACGTAAATCTACGTTCTCAGTTTTTATGATACCTTGGGGCGGCTCGTTGGCCAACTTTTGCTTCTATGAGTTCGCTGTACGTATCAGTGTAACTTTGACGTGTATTGCGTTCGGTTGAAATGATTTCGTGGTTGTGCAGTTTACGTCTTTACATACCAACTATATGTAGAACGCAATTGAAATATTGAAAAAAGGCAATAGCCGCTTAAAGAAACACAAAAAAACACTAACAACAGTAAAAAAAAAAGTATAAGGTTCGAAATCAAGTCAGTTTGGATGCGCGTTATAGTGTTAGTGAATATTTTCTGCTGCTTAAAGTGACGTAGTGCCATTCGTGTTGATTGCAATAACGAAGGGCTAATACTGAAATGTCGATGCCAAAAATGAAAAATCAAAAATCTATGCAATTATTTTGTATATTGGTTGTTGTTGTACTTATTAGTTTCGATTGTGTATAGATTTCGCATCAAGTGTCATTCCGTCAGTTATACTGGTCGAAAGTTCGTAGCATTATCACCTTGATTAAAAAATGGTATGAATACATTTCATTTCCACAAATTTCTCGCGTGTTCTTATGGTGAAGGTGGTGGTGGTGGAGGTGGTGCGGGGTCTGAGATACATATTACTTCAAGGCCTTGGCGCTCGTCCTCCATTAATCACTTCGCAGTTAACCACCTCCCCAAAGCCCAACGAAAATGACAAAGCAAATACGAGAAAAGCAAAATATTAAAAATAAAAGCAAATACTTAGAGCAAGCAGATTGATAAAGCGAAACCGAACGAACACATGTGTGCAAGTATTGGTGTGCACGATTAGATTTATGTATATGTATGTACAGATGTGTGTATGTGTGTACTACATATATTGACGACGTCGCTTTAAATTAGAAAAACAAAACATCGCAGCAGAATATAACTATTATGACCACTATATATACAGATGTACATATATAGCACATATAGATATGTACTATGTATGTATGTATGTATGTATTTGATATGCGAACACTAAAGAGACTGTTCTAATTTAAGCTCGAGCTGTAAACATTCCTACGTGTACATACCTACTCTGTTTGCATTCGAGAAGGGAACCCTTTGTTGCTCATACGCCGTGCTTACGTAGCGCTGTGTATTTACATACATAAATACTAAATAATACTGTCAAAACATAATTGTATCTCCTCTTGTATATGCTCTTGTAAATTTATATACATACATATATGTACTGTGTGTATATATTGTGTAGAGTAAATGTGTCGAATTATTCGTGGGTGCGCGTGGATACAGCGATTTGAACGTTTTCGGAAAGTTCCATGCTCTGAGAATGAAGCAAAATGTATAACCGAAAATTGAAAAAAGGATTTTATTTATTTTCATAGAAAACTAATAAAACTACATATCGAATAGCTCTGATCCCGTGCGAGTCCGAATGTACCATTTTTTTAAATCAGAATTCACCAGAGTTTGCTTGAAAGCGATGAAAAGAGAATGTGGTTTTAAGAGAAAATAAGTTTCTCTTTTGCCTATAGTTACCAATTTTAGTTAGTAAATTTTTTCCGGGTAAATGTGTCAAACCATTAGCTGTAGTGTATTTGACAAATCAAGTTGTCAACAAAGCAAAAACATATTTTAAAAAATATAAAATTAATGGATTAAATGGATCCTAATGAATGAATATTTGCATTAATAAGCATTTTTACTTATTTACATAAGCAAGCGTTTGTGTTAGGCCACATACATATACAATTGAATGATGTTTACAATCAAAGGTTAGTGTTTATGTTGCGGTTTAAAGCAATAAACAAAACAACGCTTCATTTCACATATGTATATGTAACTTAAATCTATTTACAACATTTTTATTTTAAACTTAGAGAGCGACCGAATTTCCCTACGACCCGGTTCGGCCCACAAAATTTGGTTGTTACGGCTCGGCTTCGGCAAAAAAAAGCCGAATTTTGGCCGAACATTTGTAAATTTTTATTAACTTAAAAAAAGTATACACATTTACTTTTAAAATGCTTTCTCTTTGAAAAATGAGCATTAATAATACTGAAAGAAATTTTTCATCACATAACGAATTGGACACTTTTATCAATGTACATATGTACATATATCAGCAGCTAAGGAAATGTGAAATTTTTTCTGTTAAAAAAATTGATTTCAAATATCTGTCCGATCCTCCAACGAGTGTATCTAGTGAGCATAGGCCGAAAATAACTGGTCCAAATTATTTAATGCTTTTTTTCTATCATTTACTATCTACTATTGCCATTTTGTGATACATCACTGATGGAATGATTTATGTTAGAGATTTTAAGGTTAAAGACTGTGAGAAATAGAAAAGCTGAGAAAGTAAATATCAACCGAAATTATTTATTAAAATATTTTTGTTCAGAGAGTCAGCTACTAATTTTTATATGAAACAATGAAGTATCTGAACACAGTTGCATTTAAAACGCAAGTAAAATTAAAATTCAGTTAAAAACGTAAAAGGAAAAACAAATCAACTGAAGCCGAAGCAGATAACCGAACCATTTTGTATACCAGTTAGGGCTGTGGTTTATTTTTTATAACAAAAAATAATGTATGTACATATACATATACCCTTTCTTAATAACCTTATACCTTTTTTAATTTTGCAAAATTCATTGATTAGTCATTCGGTTCGGCGTTAAATATCGGTGTACGGCCATTCTCTAGTAAACCTAATTTAACTCACAAATTATGAATGTTTGCATAAATATTTTGTAATTCGTAAAATTTGGTGGTTCTTATCTACAGAATAATTTGAAAACTCGTCGACTAATTTAATATGAACTATGTAAGTGGATAAAACAAATATCTCTTCAGACGTTCCCAAAAATTGTATCATATGTATGTATATATATATTAAAACGGCAAAACTGTTAATAAATAAATAGTTACTAGGTACTATATATCGTAAATTGCTTTTTTTCTCTTAGTTCCCCACTCTCCTTAGGTTTTCTCTTCGAATTTTTTAGAAATGTTTGGGTATATTTTGAGTTGTTTTGATTACAAATATTGCTATTCTAGTCACATACATACATATGTATATATATATAAATACATACATAAATATGTGGATGCATACATACATACATACATACATACATAATGTGTACACAGAAAATGCTATAAATTTTAGATATCTGCTAAGTAGTAAGTTTAAGTCATTATAAATGCGCAATGCTCACTCGGATAAACGTCCATATGTACATACATACGTAGATTTGCATACACATAATTGCTCTCGCTCCATCGGGTACATAAACAGATTGCTATATTGTATACATATACATACATACATATATGTATATTAATATATACATATACAAACTGCGAAATTGCTGATAGAGCGACATATTTCAAAACAAAAACAAAACAAACAAAAATGTCAAGTATACAGAAATGACCGCCACCTGTTCGCAGCCATATCGATTAACAGTAGCTGATTAGCATAAATGTTGTCCTCATTTCTGCCACCTGATTCTGTGTGCCATTCCTATCATCTCAACTTGAGGTGAACGAACAATTTATTTGTGAAAAATAATTGTAGAAAGCAAGAAAGTAAATGGTGTATGTAGCCAAAGAACGTAGATTTCGAGAAAGTTGCATGGAGTTTCGTTTCCAGTGTCAAGAATTTTCTTCCAATTGCATCGGCAATCAATTGGATCTAATCAGATTCTAATATCAATAAGCAAAAGTCAACTTAATTGTGGTGTGGTGATTTGGACGAGATTTTTTGTTAGAGGAACTGTGGGAGTGATGGAACTTCTTTGTAATCGACGTTCTTTAGTGTAACTACAATTTGTTGATGTGCCCAAAAGAATAGCCGGAGAAGAGTATAGTGCTCTTCCTACTCTGCGCAGCATACATACTACGAATACTTGACGAGAGTACAATTGTAGTTTGTATATGTACATTTTTCAATGTTCTTACATTTACAAAAATATATAGGTACACACCTTTGTACCGTAGTTTAGTGCAAAATTCCTATCTATGGAGTATTGGAATATATCTATCTATAGTATGAAACTAGCCATTAATATATGTAATTGAAATTATGCTCAATTTATGCCAGGATTTTCTAGCACAAATAAGTGGGTTTTAATTTTTTTCCCCCAAACCAAAAGCGGTTTTAGCACTCTTAAGGTTTTTTCATTATAATGTAGAATTTTTCAGCGAATACCCGGTAAAAATGTACTCGGTTCCACTGCGTTAGCGAAGTTATCTAAATAAATACATTGATGTGACTTCATACATAGTTGGTAACATAGCAACCAACTTCTGCAGTAAAATATGTCTATAACAGGGACCAAAAAAAGTTAATTTCAAAGAACAAAATCAAAAGCTTCCAAGTGTTTATAAGTATTAAACATTTTTTATTTGATTATTTTCAGGATCTTATTAATCGCTGAGAAAAAATAATCATACATCAAACATATATGTAGCTTTTTATTCTGGCATTATTTTTTCACTAAAAAAAAAAACAATTATTTAAAAAAAAAATTGTTCTTCAAAGATAATCATAATTTTCTGAGTTTTACCTTTTTCAAAAGTAATTATTATTTTTGGAGTTTTATTTTTTCAGCGAAAGTAAAACTCATTTCTTGATCGTTATTTTGGCACTCAGAAAGAAAAAGTAGTTTTTGAGTTTTCTGTTTTCTTTGCCGTTTATTGACAATAACAGTTCACAAATAAATAATTACTTCAGAGCGAAAAATAACACACGAAAAACGAGTTACAATTTATTGTCTGTAACTGTATATTTTTTTGATGAATAATCTGTATTTCTGAACGAAATTTTCTAATTGTTATTGTTTGCAAATTTCAAATTTAAATATAATTTTTTTTATTAAAACTCATAATAATTATGTATGATCCCTGGTGAATAGTCCCCTCCTCGCACTCGACAACCGTGTAACTTTTTATGTAACTCTGAAAATGCTGGTTCCATTCTGCTCTGGAGAGCTATGAATTTTTCAAATCAAAAAAGTTTTAAGCTAAGCTGCGATAATTGAACTTCGAAAATTCCAATTTATTGAATGCAGTAAAATTAGTAAAAATAAAAATTTGTTTGTTTGCTTTTAATTTTTGAATACGAGTAACAAAAAAGATAAAAACGTATATTCCTATCCGAAGATTCGAACCCGAATCTCCTGAACCTTATGCAAATGTTTTGCTCTGTCGGTTATTGTGATGGCAACGGCAACGCTTAGATATTAGTTTATTGAGAATATTAAACTAGTTAGTTCAGCGAACGGTATGATGCTAATGCAAAAGCTAATTAGTTTGTCAACTGACATGACACCGAAATGGATGAGCTGCAAAGCAAATCGGCAGTAAGCTAGTTCAGAATTACATAATAAATTTGGTTACAGGTTTTCTTTGCTCAAATTTATGCACTCCTGTAAAAATTGCGTATACGCCGTGTGGCCAAAAACACAAGGAGATTGAAGGACTATGTAAACATCGGTGGGTCCTTAACGAATGGCGACTGACGCTTCAGCTGAGGCAAGATATTATTTACTAGTCAGGCAAATTGTTCTTCTTAGCGGAAAGCTGCTTGATACCTTTCCCATAGCACATAAAGTCTCTAAGTAAATATCGAACCCTAGCCGCGGAAAAAATAAAAGCGAACTTTTTTCAAAACTAAATATTTGATGCAGAAATACGTCTAGTAGATGCTCTGAGAGCATTTCTGTATAAACAAAAACGAAATTGGAAAATATGTCGGTTATGTTTAATTTGCGACTAGGCCTCGTTATGATGCCATAACATGTAGTTTAGAGTGTAGAGTTTTTCTGCCTTCTTTATCAAGTTTATGGTGTATTTTATTGATATTTTTATTTTGTATTATATTTATTACTAGCTAAACCCAGCTAAACCCAGCTAAACCAGTAAAAAAACCAATGATTCCAAACAGTTGTACGAAAAATTTTTTTTCCCATTTAATATTTTGATAAAGTATACCCTATGGTTTATGGACGAGTTTACTGTCTAGTGACCAGTTAAGGCCCCATGAAAATGAATTAAGTAGTTGCGGAGATTAGTGAGTTCAAACTGGTAAAGAGACAGACAAAAATTCTAAAAATTATTCAAATTTATTCTATTACATTCCCTGCATTACCTTCGTTCAAGTTTTTTTAAGAAACATTCATTTTATAGATGGCGGGAAATAAAAATAGGGTGCTTGTGTAGAAATAATTTATTATAATCATCCCCAAATTGAGCAATTTTCTCAATAAGCGAACAAATAAAAAAGTCAGCATTCTGTAAGTAAGGTAACGGCAAACTCTAGCGCCACAATCATATGGAACAAGTGAAAATGCCAATAGAAGAATGGCAGGAGCAAAGATTTACATACATATTTACCTGCATACATACATATGTGTATATGGAATTCTGGAATTTGTTTGAGCGTTGTAAACATGTGTATGTATATACTACTTATGTTATGTTATGTATGTACTATATGTACCCTGAAGGAAATGTCGATAGTAAAACTGTACTGATTCACTATTGACTTTGTCACCAGTACCACTACTCAATTTTACCCAAGCCAATGTTTTTTGCTGTCGACTTTTAACATGTGCTTGCCATTGAGAATCCACTAGTGTCCTTGGAGTTATTCACTACAAACAAAATTAAATACTATAAAAATCAGCTTTAATAGTAAAAATAATTTGGCGCTTTGGCCATATGTATAGCTTGATGTTTGGCCGAACTTCTCCTACAATTTGAGGTGAACGGCTTGATGTGTTAACACAATTTGAAGTTTTTCATGACAGAAATTCACCATTGCCTGCCGAGGGGCGACCGCTATTAGATAAACTTTTCCATAATTTTTGATGTTAGCTGCCCCGACTAGGATTTGAACCCGGGGCCTGCCGAATGAAGTGCGCACCCAGCTTTTACCCATCAAAGGCAAAGTAAAAAGTTCAGACGCCTCGGTGGCACACTCATCAAAACCTCTCCCAAAATAAACGGCAAAGTGGTGAATTGAAGGCACTTGACAACCATAAATTTAATTCCGGGTATGTGTAAAAGTGTTCAATTTGCATTAGTTATATAATTTTTAACCTGCAGGAAAATTCCGTGCTTCTGATTCAGTGTAGAGCGGCTGTTGTGTTTGTTAATTTAGTTAGGAGCTAGCGTATTTCCCTTTAGGGTAACTAATCGCTTTATATGTGTTGTATAAATGTGAGTTTTTGTTTGCGCGTGAAGACATACACAAACAACCAGACATACATACATACATGCATAAATACATACATACATGCATATGTATGCAGAAATAAAATTACCAGTTTCGTGTTTTCTTAAAGTCGTCTGGTTTGTTGTTTATTAAAACTGGTATATAGCAATTGTTGCATATTTAAAAAGATAATCGCCAACGCAAATCCAAGCAAAATAAAAGTTCCGCTAAAAACCAATACAATACTTTAGATATTGTATCATACTCATTTGAGGTAATAATTACATATACTATATCTATATATGTATGTACATACATACATATTTGCAAAAGTTACATATTTAATACCTTTAAAAAATATATAAATCAAATGGAAATGAAAATGAGTGAAGTAAAACGCGATCAAGAATTAAAAGCGCAGCGCCAAAGTGCTAAGTGTTGGAAAAAGCGTAGAATTCTCAAAACAAATAGCACATAAAAACAGACAGTTGTTTGGATTAAAAAATATAGGTATACATACATACGTGCTTAAAAACATATATATATATATATACCAACATACATTAGGGTGGCTACATATAAACTTGAAAAAATGTAGTTGGGTCAATACGGAAAGAGTACTGACAATGAACGAGCAAAATAAAACTTGTGATCTATTTTGGCGGTCTTTCAAAACTATTCGGATTATCTTTATAGGCCCATATTATTGACTTGCCAGTATTCCTCCTTATTCCACGGACTAGTTATTCTAAACAATTTTGAGCGACGGCGGAATAAACTTTTATCGATTATTCATTGTAGAATAGCAACGAATAACTTTTCGACCTAAGTATGAATATTTATTCCAATGGATTTTCTAAACAATTAACTTGATATTCGGAGTGCTGTATTTAGGTCGAAATCATTATGCCCGCGATCCTTTGCATTTGCAGAATCGCTTCAAACATTTCACGCAGTACCACATGGCAATGGGTATCAACAGATATGGGTTTCGGATTTATCAAACCCTTGCCATTTTACCAGTCGGCATTGTAATCTTTTTTATTATATATTTTGGCCTATTCTATAAATACTGTTATTCCACCTTATTCCGACATATTTGGAGTGCCAATAGTATGGCCGTTAGACATTGCGTCGTTTGCTGCAGAGAAGTTGATGAGAAGAGAATTGAAACAAATATTCGGTGAAAAAGGTGAAAGAATGTACAATGAAAGGATAACGCCACGATATTGAAAGAACTTTCATAATGATATGAACGAAGTGTTTTTTGTAGAGTTTATTAATATTAAATAATATCTCAATGTGCTAATGAAATCGGAATTTATACTTCGGCAGTTCATACTTAATTCGATTTGTCACCGTTGTGTATATATGTTTGGTAACATAACCGAACTTCATAAAAATTACTTTTTTATCGGGATATTTTGGCATATCGATTTCATATGCAACGAATTACATCGGGCATAAAGCATCAAAATGGAAAAAAAGTTTTTCTAATCCAAAAGTTTCGCACCAAAACAATGCACCGATGTTAGCCCAAGCTCCGTATGTAACAGACAAGGATTATAATTTTCGCTGATCTATCAAGTATTATTTAACGATTGCACTTATGCCTTTGCGATAAGCTACATAAAGTATATTTATTTGATACATATTTGTAAGTAAATATGTAAACACATTTGAGCAAGCGGAAGCACAAACATACGTACGTAATATATATACATACATACATATATGTATATTTATTAAGGCGCCTTGTTAAAAACATATTGCTGTTTATCCCAGCGAATCATAAAATTATATATGTATATTTTATGAATTCCATCGACAGTGGAATATTTGCGATATGGAATGTGGCGAAAACAGCTTTTAAAATATACTTTGCATGTAAAAATGTGTACTGCAAAACATATTCCCGTTAATGGCTTTAAATGATAAAGAAATTTCAAGTTAAAGAGTTCTTTGTTATAGCTTTTGAAAATTTTAAAAAATCTTTACTGGAAATTTTGATAAATTGCGGGTTTTATGGGAATTCAGAAATATTTGCAATCATCATTAAAAAGATATTTATAAGTCATTTTTTTTATAAAATTAACACATTTTTCAAAGAATGTGAGACACCTTAACGTACGTGTGTCTGCATCGGTTCGAAAAATAATGTGTGTGAACAAGTGTGTTCAAAAAAGTTGAGTACCCTACTCATCCGTACATATGCACATATATGTATGTATGTGTTTGTCATTGTCTGTTTTTAGTAGAATTTTTGCAAATTATATATTTTCATTTCAAATACACTTTACCCATCAATCACGCTCCAAGTCTGCTGCTATTCTTTTTTTTTTCAAATCGACAATATATTTTTATTTTAATTATCGAAAATGCAACCTTTTTAGTGAATTTAACTGGTGCCATCGTTAAACGGTTTAATAGTTAATGCAAAATTAACAGTTCAATTATTTACATTTAAAATTAAGTTGCTCAATTTTGTGTTATCAACATTTATAGTTATTTATACAAATACAAGTGCGCATAAAAATATGTAGCTACTTTTGTATATAGACGCAGTACGTTCGAATCGTAAATGCTAAAAAGCGAACGCGAAAAAATGTGCAGTGGCAATTAAGTGTGAAAATAAGTAACGAATTATTAAATGCGTAAAAGTGCATATCATAAATCAAATGAATTTTAATCAATGATGATCGATGTTTTGAGCACATTTGTATGTATGTAGTTATTATGCCGTGTATATGTAATTATTATTTTTTTTTAGTTCAATAGAGTGCTCTGTGAATTTACTTACTTATATGCAATAAAATAAAAAATGTGCATACAAATATATATGGAAGTGGTTTGAATGCTTGCCGAAGGTAAATGTCATTATACTATTTTGAATAATTTAAAACTATTTATTAATAAAAACACTTGTTCTCTTATAAATTAATTCAATATACTTCAATAGTTTATGAAGAAAGTGACAGCGTTGCCATTCGGTAATCTTTTTATATAAATGTGTTAATTAATCCCTATATGGTTTTGAATTTTCAAACTGACCATTCGATTTTAAGAAGAAAAAAGTAACACAATAAATTTCAGCTCCAAATTATGAATTTATTAATTAAAAAATATAAATTTAAAGGCGATTCGGGTGTCATATGCCAAGACACAATGAACACCAAAATTTTGTGGCATATGGAAGTTGTGCTTTTCACAGAAATGTTTTTAATATAATCTTCACAAACTCTTCTACAATTGTTTCACTTCATTTTGAGTATGAAGGTTTTATTTAAGGAAAATGAGGAAGACTGCAACATCCACCTTATTCAAAATTCTAGCTTAAGCAATGGATTCATCATAAACCAATTATATTTAGAAGGAAGAATGTCTAATAAACTTGACTCAACAAATTAGGCTAGCCTGGTCTAAAAAATCCAAGATTCTTATCTTGTTGTGCAAAATTTTATGTTGATAGAGAAGCTACAATCCATTTTCAAATTTAATTTAATATTTCTTAGCAAAAAGCGAAAATTTCTTAAAATTTAGAATAAATTTCGTATCAAGTTTTTAAACAAATAACTTATCAGAAGATTCGTAAAAACTATTACAAAGCAATTTTGTTTTTAAATTATGACCAAAAAGCTAATGTTGATTTGTATCGAGTCTCATTTATGGGTTACGGCAACGTAAACAAGCTTTTGAAATGCATTTTTGACTTAATAAGACTGCCGTCAGTACTTGCCTCAAATTGTTCTATACACATTGATTATTTCTGTAGCTTGAAAAACTACTTGGACGTTGCTGTAAATTCTTCTTGAAGAAATAAATAAACGACCCCATACATATTTTTTGTGCGCTGCAAATTGATTTAAAAAATGTTTACAGAAGAGAGTTTATTTTTTCATTTCTTGAGCTTATGTATATTACATTCTAGTTTTCAAAATAACGCCACGATTTTTTATAAAATCCTCAAATTTATATTATATGTAAATGTGAAAGTTGAGTGTAATTGAGTGTGTGAGTATGTTTGTTACCTTTCCCTGTCAAAACGGCTAAACAAATTGGTATAAAACGTGGCATATATAACTAGCTTGTAATCCGGATTAACATACAAAGTATTATATACTTTATTGAAGGTTATAGTTAATTAAATAAAAAGTTAAATCACATACTATATGCGTATGTACAATGTTCTTTGAATAAGCGCAGATCAGCGCAGTTTCGGCCATTAGAGTGATGCTGATATTCCAGTTTTGTGATATTACAGAGTTTGTCTATAAATTTCATACGAATATGAAAACGTTGTGCCATAAAAACTTTTTCAGTTGAATTGCTGGGTTTGAACGAAGCTTACAACACAAAATATATACAATAAATTAGAAATGATTTTGAGAGTTCTTTCTTTTCAAATGCGACTGAAATGTCAATTCTTATCCTTTACAGTTCGTTTCAAGGCGAATTCAAAGAAAGTGTTGTTGGACTTACAACTATAAAATTCCCATGTATTTTGTTTTTGCTATTACGACTTTGAAGTGCTCATACGGAAAAGTAAAAACAAAATACGTGTAGGTGAATAAAAAAAATCATATCGGCTGCTATAGTAACTACACCTTATATGAATTCGACTTGATTCGTAGAATCAATATTTAAATTTAAATTTTTTGCTCTGAGTTGTGCGACGAATTTTAAATATTAAACTGGAAAAGAATTAGCGGGCAATATGCTGTATGTCGCAAGAGCGCGGCCAATAAGCGTGTGCGTTATTTTAAGCCTCTCTAATTGTCAAGTGAAGCGGCAACGTTGAGCAAATAGCTGCGGTGTGAAAATCATTTTATTTCCAATGAGTTCATTTGTTATATATTGCCGCCGAGTGTTTTTGAGCGGCCCCCTTAATTCTCAGGTGCAGCATCTTTCCTCAATGCCTGAAGTATGAAATGGTTAATGCGTCAATGTCCATTTGAGTTTGCATTTATACTGGAATACGTATTTAAGTAAATTTTAGTTTTAGTTTCTAAGATGGATTTAAGAATGATCTACCCAGTTTCCATTAGAGGCTGGAGATTTAAAAATCGATGAAATGCAGAAAGATGGGCTTCATTACCTAATATGAAAAGAAAATATCCTGCTCAGATATTTTAAATGGTGTCTTCATAAAACCTAAATCAGAATTCCTTCTGAATATAAGGGGAATGGAAATAAAATTGCCAAAACAGGATTTCATTTTATTTTAGTGTTTCATTTTATTTATCTGATTTTCTCTAAGAAGTATGAAGTATTAAAATGAAAATACTAGAACTACTAATATTTAGCTTGATTTCAAATGATATTAGGCTCAATATGATACTTGCATTACAAATTGTTAATATGTATGTATGTTTACAATTTTTCGGCATACAAGTCAGATGTTATAGAGTTTGACTGAGTTACGTCTACCTTTTTGAATATGTTTCGATTAAAGGCTGGTCAGTAATACTCCAGAGAGTAAAGAAGAAACTATCTAACAACGAGGAGAAAATGGTGCCACCGAGAAATACTAAATTTCATGCACGTTAATTTTATTATAGTGCAAGAGAATAATTTTAACATTTACACAATAGAAACTTTGACTTAATTTATATAAAATTGATTTTATTATTATTATTATTTGCATACAATTTAAAATCCATTAAATTTAATTCAAGGCGAATTCATACCAAGCGGTGTTGAGCCTACAACAACAAAAATTTTGTCTAACAAATTGTACGTGATATGACAGTGAGAATCGGTTAGAATTACGATAAACACATAGGTAGCTTTGATATTCAGTCTAGCAAGCGCATTCACTCAGCTGCTTTCTCAACGCCACCTTATATGAATTCGCTTTGATTTAATGGCTTTTTAGCACTTTTCCAATGTAAACACAAAAAATGCAAAAACCAAATTGAAGAAAAAAAAAACAAACAAAAAATATATATTCTGCCACATTAATGCCCAATTAAAATGTTTGAATGTTTGTTCTTATACTTATAAGATACTTATCCTCTATATTCTCCAGTTTCCCAGCAAATGAGTGCTATAGAATATAATTAAAGTGCTACTTTCAATAGCAACCTGGTTGCAATGTTTGTGGCTTTGCCGTAATTATTCTCTACACGTATTAAACTGGCACCGCTAAATTGCACATTGTTCACTTTGTATCGTATCGAATGACAACGAAACACTTTTCATGTACGGAAATTTTTATATTTCTACATGTAAGTTATTTCATAGTAGATTAAGGTAGTCAAAAAGCGGTCGAGTGTAGGATTAAAACTAGTTCTTTTTTTGATTCTGTGAAAAAAAGAAAGAACAAAACATGACACTAAAGATGTAACTAGTCCGAAACCGGTTTGTCTCCAAACCTAATATGAAAAGAGATGGCGGTAAATCGTTCCCAACACATCTTTGAAAAGCTTTTAGCTAAATAACTCATAGCTTGCAGTTGGCAATGCCGCGAGTGATACCGTCACTTTGGTTTTGCTGATTTTGACAATTCTCAACTACAAGTGGACCAAGCTTTTTTCACAAATGGGCGGTAAGGAGTCACTTTTTTCTTTGTTTAGTAGATTTATGATTATTTATAAATCAAATTTTTACACTTTAGCAGAATTTAAGCAAGTTTTTTACTGAAATACATAATGGAAGTGATTCATTCTTCTGTTATTTCGCCGAGGGAAGGCACAATCTTGTACTCTGCGCTCTAATTAGTAATATTTCAATTATTTACATTTGTAGCTTTGGATCTAAATTTCGAATTGTGATTGTGTTTTGTATAGTGCCAAATTTGAAGGTAAATCAAATAAAAATCAGAAATTTTTTTGCTGATAATTAAAGAATTTCAAAATTTGAGTAGTTGACTACCCTGCGTGACAGTAAGCGCAGAAAAATGACCAAAGCAATGTGATGCGATCAAAATAATGGTGTTTACTTGTGATTCTCGCTTTAAAATAAATTTGATAACTTCACTTGCCAACGAACTAGCATCAGCAAAAACAGCTACTGATAAAAATAGCAATTATAGTAATATAAACAAAAACACAAATAAAACCAAAAGAAACGTTGCCAGCTTTATAATCGTATTTTATTAATGCATACATACATACACACATACACATTCACATAAAATAATACAATCATAGTTTTGTACCCAGCAGGTAAAGTTGATGGATGTCTCTTATGCATAGATGGCCCAATTAAAACAAATAATTTTTTTAAGCAAAGGAATCTAATATGTAGGTTTAACAATAAGCAATTTATATAATAAAAACATATTTCAAATAACCGCAAGTGTTAAAGGACATAGTAAATTTATCATACGCTTTTCTTAGTAAAAAAAAACATTATAAGCTGCCCTTTACAAACAGAGTCGTATATAGCTCATGATTCAATAATATAAGGTTGCATAACCAGACAGTGGTCTCACTCCCGCTTGCTGCTGCCCCTGTGTGGCTTTATTTTTTAATTTGTAGAAGTAAATTTTATCCATGTGTTATGCGGCGGAATTTTTTTTATCGATCCCTATCCAGTACTTGGTACAAAAGTATCGATACCAAAATTAATTAGTGTCGGTCGAAAAGTCTCGAATAAGTACATACTTGTATTTACTCGTGTCGCTTCATCCCTAGCTAAGGGTACCATCTGTACTATATAATTTGGAAAAAAACGTTCGATTTACTGCCGGGCCTGTCACTATGCTCTTAAACTACTTGTTTTACATGTGGGTGAAATAAATATAAGCAATTACTCAATTTCATTTAAGTAAGTTGAATTAATTATAACTCATTTTTTTGTAAAAAAAACTATTATTTTTCCTTGCTTTCAAAATCTTACCGGCTTGTGAGTCATTTCATTTCATTTCATTTCATTTAGTTAGTTAACTGTCAAACTATTTTACAAATCCATTTAAATAGTAAACATGTGCAACAATTCTTGCTTGTTTTCATAACAGTTTACCGGTAATTCACTAAACGAAAATTAAGGACTCAACTGTTTGTAGACTAAAGGTGTTCGTATAATATATAGGTGGCACATGAGTCAGACACACCGTGTATGGAGTCTATTACGTTTTGAGTTTTGGTCGCACTGTGTAACGTTCCCTTATAAGCAGCGGCTTAAAACAATTTCAGTTTGATATATATCATGGATCTTGAACACACAGAATTTTTCATAGGTTCTTTTTTCAGTGTATACCACGATAGAAATAAATATTGTTTCTAACTTCTGATAGCTTTCTGAATTTACTCAAGAATGATAGAAACCGAGATTGCGCCTTCCACTCTGATAGTCACTTAATAATAGCTAGAGAAGGAGAGAGCAAAGTAAAGATTCTAAAAAAGAAGACGAAGAAACGCAGAAAAAGTGGTCAAACGGCAGAATGACAAAGAGAGAACTGGTGGTTCGCGGAAGGCTCAATCTTGGATTTTACTAACATATATGTGATATTTGGTGAAAATTGTCTCCTAGTCACCCCTACCAAGCTTGTGAACTTTAAATGTGACCCCATTTTGATGAAATTCAGTTCGGCCGTTTTTACTTTTATAAAAAAAATTCCTTTTAATCGTTATTTGTTGATTTTAATTTTTTGGATTTTTTTTATTGCTTAAGAAATACTAATATAAAATAATCGACTAGCTACCCTTGGATTTAACGAAATGAAATCTATGTGTCGGCTATGTACATTCTTTTAGATTGTGACACGACGATGAGAACTCCAGATACGGGCAGTTTTTTGGAAGGTTATCAGAACAATACCCTTTGTTTTTGGACCTAAATTACAAACTGATACCGAGAGTTTCTTTCGGTAGAAAGTATGCTGTAAGCTTTCCTATAAGAGAACATTTGAGAGATCTATGTTCTCTCTTGGGAGGCTCGGTGAAAACTTTTTACACAGACGCCTCCGAGACAAAAATGGAACTGGAACTTGAGGGCACGGCACCTGGATAGCGATTTCAGATACTTTTCTGCCTAAGGTACTATAACAACGGTTTACCATAAGATATTGAAATACTTAATGCGAAAAGTGGAATGGAAGTGACAGCCAAGCTGCACTAATCGCATTGGAGACTGCTCGCACCTCTTTAGAAATGGTCCAAGAAACTAAGTTGAGGCTGACCTCTGTTGGAAAATGTAATAAGGAAATGTAATCGCATGAGAACCGTTGGTACTTGAGAACAGTTGGCGCTACCAAGCGCTCCCTGAAAATACTGGGCAGACAGAGAAGTTGGGTTGATTACTGTGATTACAGGACACAATCCATGGGAATCGATGTGCATATATTGCCTGGAGCACAGAGGATTTCCTCTGTATCTGTCCTGCTTTTACTAGGCTGAGATGGAGCATATTTGGGTCAGATAGACTGAGAATGGAAAACGTTCATTCTCTATCCCTCGGCAACCTTCTCAGGTTGAGGTACCATAGCCTCGTTTTCCGTTTACTTTTCCCTTATTCCTCATTCACTTCATCCTTCCCTTAAGTACAATGGACAACTATGAGTGAGTGTTTTGAAGCCCGATTTCGGATTTCAGGCCTACCTCAATTCTGTTCCGTTTGATGGGTCTGGGGTGAGCATAAGATACTAAACGAAAATTTTCATCTTTCGCATAGATTTTTTCAGAGCATAACGTACCATATTTTTGCTATTAGCAATACAGATTCTAAAAAATCGGATTTTCAGCCCACCCTAATGTACATAGGTATTTCAAATGTTAAAAGTATTTAGTTAAATATTCACGAATATGTATTTTGTTTAGACAAGCGCGTTTACGAATTCGCCTTTGTTAATTTTTGAAAATAGTCGTTAAGCATCCACGTCCCGAGCTCACGCATTCCAGATAGTAGTAGTATGTACTACAAACCGTAACGCTTTCAGACACCGACGTATGGATTGCACGTGCTTGTGGAAACAGTTTTATTTTCAGTTTTATTTGCATATTTAGAGTGTACATATAAATATTTATGTATATATGGACATATACGAGTATACATATGAGTTAAACTTCGAATAATGAAAGACGTAACAGCTGAAGTAATTTAGTTTGCCTCGTTACCTTTCTAGCAGAAATTTGAAGAATGAAAACTGTGAAATTTTAGCGAACTGTGCTAACAAAGTAAAAGTAAAGAAACTAAAAACTATACGAAGATATTTCGAGTGATTTATTTACACTTTGAAAGTATCATTTTTGATAGTTATCAATAAGACGGTCTGCTTTTTATTGCCAAATTGAAATTGGTAAATTTAGTCCATTAAATTGTATGCAGATTTACAGTAAAGCTAACGCCAAAGCCCATTAAACAGGTAGTAGGTGGAGACGAATTTCGATACGATTTGTACTATATCGATACTTTTGCCTTTCAATACCGATATTTGTTTTGAAATTATATTTTTTGGAATGGAGTACTCTAGAACAGTGTATTATCGAATTTGCGAAGATAAGCTATTGACAGAAGAATGAAATAATGAAAATAATATGACGGTACACATGGTGCTCTTGAGCACTTTCCAATTATAGGTGAAGAAGGTTTTGTCCTGTCAGCTTTGAGGTCAGGTTTGAGGTACCATATTGGAGACAAATAAATACCAAAATTAGTAAAATAAAAAATAAAACCATGGGCCTCAACTGGTACCACTTTTTCATAACTCAAACCTTCAAATTCGGCATGGTAAGCTAACGAACTAATTGGTGTTTGGGCAAAAATTTTCTAAAAACCAAACAGATAATGTTTTATAAGAAATTGTGGCTGAACTTCATTTTTAATTTTTGAGTATCAAGTCTTCTTACCATATCTATACTTTCGGCCCGATATCATGTCCCTAGTCTTAAGACTGAAATGTCAATTACAAGACTCACATAACCAATGAAATCTCTCCAGATTAGAATTAATTGTGATAAAGTTTAAAATGTATGTACACAAAGTTTATCTATTCAGCGGCTTCGTAAATTTAAACAAAAATCTCTTATGCGCTACTCTGCTGCTACATTGTCACCCGGTTTATTGTTATCCCTAAATAGGTGGTGAAAGATATAGTATGTATGTTATCGAAAAAAATATACCTTTAATTTTCCCTGGGTAATTGATGCAATTGAGCGGGGAATACTGCATCTGTAAGATTTGGATTGACATAAAAACACGACAGACGAACTGTGAATTTGAAGCAGCAAAAAAAATGGCACTAACAAATCATATGCATAATTACAATTAGTGTAACAACAAATGTCTAACTAACATTATGGTTAACATTTAATCAACTACGGCTGATTACTGCCACCACCTTATCCAATTCACCTTGCTGTATTTCTTTCTGTTACCATTGAATCAGTCTTCGGACTGTAACGCACACATAGGCAGGCTATTTTAAGTCGCTAAATGTAAAATCAGTATAGTAAACGATTGATTCCTAGCAGGGACCGCAAATAACGATTATTGTCCAAATTTCAACTCATAAAATCATGCGGAAAGAGAAATGCTACGAGTCTAAGGATTAAAGAAACATACCCCTTGTATTAACAACTAACTTACGCGACATTGACTTTTATTTTTTGAGTTTTATTTTAAAAATATCAACTTTAATCGTTATTTCTTGAGTTTTATTTTTTGCTTAAGAACTAATCGTTACTTCTTGAGTTTCATTTATAGCTCAGAAAATAATACTTTATTTGTTTGAAAAAACCCTACAAAAAGTAAAACTCAAGAAATAACGATTATTTTCTGAGCAAAAAATAAAACTCAACAAATAGCGATTGAAAAGTAATTTTTTAATAAAAGTTATAACGGTTCCATATTTTTTCTATACCTAAAGTGTACGTTCAACAGTGGTGGTTGAAAAAGTTTGAGATATTTTTATATTGTGCATAAAGGAAGAAATATATTATCTAAAATCCGACTCCATTTTACGAATTAAAATCAAGTAAAAATTGCAATTTCCGAAACATCGTGACTCAGCGCAGCCAGCGGAGGCGCCTCACTTGTTTCTACGTCATAATTAATTTTTCCAGACCACAAATGTTTCGACTGTTGCAGCTTTTACCGTCTGAACGAGATATTCAAAAAATAAATTTGTCGCAACAAAAAAATTTGCCTTGTATATTAATTTGTGAAACTATCTAATTTATCTTATGAAATCGCGAATAAACTATTTGGTTAAAATAAATTTTAAATAACTCTACTTGCTTTTAAGCTAAACATATAACTAACATTTATTTTTAAAGCAAAAAATGAAAATAACGAAAAATGGTAAAGGGGAGGATGACACAAGGCCGAAACAGGTTTGTCTCCAAATCAAACTTGACAAGGGATAACGGAAAATTGTTACAATACTTATACATTATCTTTGAGATATCTAGAACAATTATCCCGGTTTTCCCGGTTTCCCCGAATTGCTTAAATACAGATACTACGAGTATAGCAAAGTATTTCAGTAACAATACATACAAACATCAAAGAATTAGATTAAAAAAATAAACCTATTTTCAGAGCAATATGCAAAAACTAAAAAAAATAAAGGTAAAACTAGTAAAAAGCAGTTTTTTAAATATGTAAATCTTATAACCGTTACGGTCACTGAATTAAATGATCAGTTCAAAAAATCTCACTCCCGAAGTTAGCAGAAGAAACAAGTAGATTGGAGTAGATTATTCTCCATTGGTACCACGAAAAATATGCAGTTCAAAATATAATTTAATGTACATTTAACTCATTTATGTATATTTTCTTAATTTGTGTAAATAGAATGGCTCCAAAAACGGCAGCCAACCTAATTTTCTAACTTGAAATTAAATGCAAAAAATATAAAGACTAGGACTACCAGATCTTTTTCCAAAATTCAATGCTAATAAATCAGTATATTTCAGTACTTTTATACTGAATGATATTAGAATGAGCCATATTTTTTATAAAAATTTAACGAAAATAATTTAGCATGCAAAATATTGTTAATATTGTAAAAAAGATAATTGCATGATAAATTAAATTATATTCACATCTGACTTTGTTTCACGGCTCGATTTTATAATGAATACGTATTAATATACATATCTATTTCTTCTAATATCTGTTGGAGTTTTGTGCCATATTCCGTAATTGTTGGCCGTCATTACTTTCTAAAAATCAAGAAACTCCCAGCAATTTTTTTCAAATGTTTTAACTAAAAGGCGAATTCTCACTTTACGCCATGCTGCAAAAATTAAAATAAAAACTATCAATAGCTGCGTTGGAATGAGGAATTGAGAAAATAGAATTACACATTTTTTTTCAAACTGAGGAAAAGAGCCTCTATTTAAAAATTTTACGCATTTATTTGCAAAACTTGAACTATTGTTTTCGTTTGTACAAAAATTTTGTTAAGCTACAAATTCATCAAATAGCAAATCTAAATCTTTTGCTTTTCCTCTTTAAAAGAGTCGAGAAAGGAAAATAAGTAGCAATCAGCTTCACATTTCCGAATTGGAAAATTTTCAGTACAGCGAGTGAAAATTCAATACTGCCCTTCTGAGATCAGTACGTCTGGTGACCGTAATCTAAGCTAAAGAGGAAGCCAGATGCCAGCCTTAATGTGCATTAACAGCTTTAATTTGCATTAAATTGCTTTCGCACTTAATTTTTGTTTTTTAGGGGGAAAAATGATAACTCAATTTTTTGATATTATTATTGCTTGTGCACTCATTTAATACAACTATTTCGATTTAGCTATAAATGATAGTGTCATGATCGCATATTAAAATCATTATTTTCAAATTTAATCAAGTTGTACATAAGATAATTAATATAATTTTTGTATTTAACATTTTTATTACAGGACATTAGTTTGGAAGAAACATTACGTAATGCGTGTTAAATGTGGATTGAAAATATATGAATTCCTGTTCATTAGACAGTGATGTGCACCACAATGAACACTTCTGAGACACCCAGTGAAATTGTTACTTCGGATACAAAGGATTTCAAGTCGAACATTCCGTATACTCTTGACGATCTACCGCTAACGTCTACAATACAGACAAGCAGCCCACAGACGCATACAACTTTCGAAACTGTGGTAACAAAGGAAGATGATCCCAGCAATAGCTTCGATTGTCAAATGTGGGAAAATGACGATGGTTTTTTGGATGATAATATATCCGCCTTAGATGCAAAAGATTATGATGCAAACTCCTTGGCTGGCTCAAATTTAACAACATCGCTTATGGGCATTACATCTGATGTGGTAGAGGAGAAGACAAGTCAACAAAATAAAACTGAGCCTCTAACAAACCCGTTTCACACAGAGTTGAGAAGTTCAAACTTTTTACAAATAAATAATTCACACTCTGATGTTAATATAGCATCAACAATAGTCAGTGGAACGCCTACAGATTCCAATGAAATGCAAACTTCGCATAGTATGTACGACGAAAATGTTGAACAAGACATTAAATATTCACCCAGCGAAATGCTGATACAGCCACCGTCCAATTTATCGCTCCCTCCATCAAATGAAAGTCCTTTGAACCCGCCAGTTTCCTATGGACATCCGTTACCCCCCTCCCATTATGCAGGGAGTACACATAACTTTGCTCAACCGCAGCCACAACCTCAACCGCAGCTGCAAAAATCACCATACGGCCAATATCCACAACCATTTGGTTGTCATCCAAATATGTGGTACCCAAATGCGTCGTACGGGCCAGCGAGTAACTACTATCGACCTTATGGTGACTATCGGTATCCTAATTATGGTAGCTATCCGAACGATCCCATGTTGGATATGTTGCAGCTTTCCAATAGGTGAGTATACACAGAAACTTCGAAATCGGAAAGTGTTTTTATTTAACCGTTTCATTTGTATAAATTACTAAAGTGATTTATTTTTAATATGAAAAGGGTGAGCTAATTCAAAACCTGTCGTGCAAGATTTTTGATACAATAAAAAGCATTACTTATGTCTCTTGCTGGATGCACTGAAATAGCTGAAGTTTTCAGAGTCTAGCCTAGCCTGGTGGAGGAGGTTTTTATTCGTGAAACTGCAAACACGATCTGCTATTCCACGGTAGACACTACTATAAATCATCTGAACAAACTTTAAGACCATTTTTTCCTCTTGTGCCTCACAATAGTAGGAAAACAGTTTTCGTATTCATTCATTTATCTCTTCATACTCGTATTCCCGCTTATACAATGCTTTTACACTTTGCATGTGCAATGCTAGGTCAGTATAATATCTTCCCGCCTAAAATATTTTAGGAACGAATACGCCAATTGTTCATTTGATAATTTTGTACAAACGTACTCATCAAGCCATTTCGGTTAATATAAATTTAATTCACCTTTGCAGCTATTGTAGTCATTACAAGCTAAGCGCCGCGTTTCAGAATAATTTTGTAAATATATTACATTTGCCATTATTCAGCTTTTTCAAACTTCGCACAACTAACCGTTCAGATATGCACTTCTGATAACCCATTACTGTCTGATGAATATTTATACCCCTATTGTGTAAGGAACTAGTTTATAGTCGCTGGTCTACTTGCCATGGCTACCAATATCGTATTTTGTATTATGTGTGTCTACTAAACTCAATATAGAGAAATGCGCAGAGTTTTCTGGTTTGATAAGTTAATTTGATAATTATTGGAAACTTTGCTACAATACGAGTATGCCTTCCAATTAATGTAAATAAGTATCAAAATTGTATTAAAAATTTTGTTCACATTTAAAATCAAAATGCGCAACTAGACTCAGTAGCCGACAGTCAGTAGTGGCGGCTTGCCATGCGTAATACAAATTTTATTATATGAGTGCCTAGCGGCTACCAGTCTCCATACATAATAGATATTGATTAGTAGGTGTTCTGCCGCAAGTTCAAAAGTAAGAGATTTCCAAACATGTAAAAATTGATTTACAATACTTTTTAGCAAGCTGAAAAATAGCAAATACTTCGGAAACAAATTGTAACCAGTTTTTCTGTTTTTATAAGAAAACATCTTGTCATATGCCGAAAGTCACAAACTTGAAATTTATCAAAGCGACTTCATATATTGGTCATATATATGCTTCTCTATAAGTTAAAAAAAAAAAAAAATTTTGTACAGCGGGACCTACTTATAGGCAGGTAATAATGGGTTAAGTCACCAAACTTCGCAACTTAAGTTGCACTTAAGTATTGAAAAATCTTAAACCCTGATTTAAGTTCAGCTTAAAAATGCATTGAAAAACTGACCCTAAATATCCTTTACCACACAATTAAAAATAGTTCTATAAAGTTTTGTTTGAAATTCAGCAAGTCATCATAATTAACCCTCTAATACACAAAGATAAGTTGTAGCTCACTTGAAGGGGCCGCATATCATATTTACTAAAACAAAAACAAAAAGGTGTTGTGAGTTCAATGTTAGAAGACATAGAGAATATAAAAAGTATTCATCGGCCCTTTTTTGTGTAAGATAAAAAGCTAGTTTTAATAGTCACATCGAGTCTAAGGAATGAGTTACATATGTTTCGGAAAATGACATATGCAAATGCAAATACTAATCGTATAAAACTACTTTAAGCAAACGCAATTCAGCTTATAATCTTATTCTGAATGGATTCTATAAAAAGAAATGCGTGTTATTATCATTATGAATGAAGGCTAATTGGTCTCACATTGCAAGTGATCTCCCTGAACACCATGGGGGTCTCTCATACATATGTATGTATGTATGTATGTATTTTTGCATAGAAAATACGTTGATACGATTCATCAGTGTCCCGCTGAGTTACGATTAACATATTAAATGAGTAGGTTGTCCGAGATGAAGCTCGTGTAAATACACATCAACGAAATTCTTCCGTTCTCACAGACGCATACATATATACATATATATGTACATAAAGTCTAGCTCCAGCACGTGATGCAAATATGAATAATAGGCCAATTATAACCCAGCCGCAAGGAAATGTATGCTTTACGAACGATGCCTTTTCCGATAATTTTTCATAACTGTCAGAAAATTGTTTCGCAATACGATGGATTAAGTGATAGTCCCGATTATCTTTGTATAACATGCCTCAAACTACTCTAATTTGATAGACCTTAAGTTGTATTTACTTGTATGTACATAGATACATGCATACATATATATCTTTTAACTTATCTAATGCCTATTATATTTAAATTTGCAGCGGCCGCGAGGCAAGAAATCGAGCAGAGAAAAATAGACGTGATAAACTAAATGGATCTATTCAAGAATTATCCACAATGGTGCCACATGTTGCAGAATCTCCCAGGCGCGTTGATAAAACTGCAGTACTACGTTTTGCCGCTCATGGCTTGAGATTACAGTACAGTAAGCTTTGCAAATGCATGCTACTATTTCAATAACTGACATTTTGTTGTGTTTTTTCACTCTATAGCATTTGGGGAAAGCCTTAATAATCCTCGCCCGCAATACACGGATTCATTAATGAAATTGGTGGATCGGTTCTTTCTGACACTTACATGCCATGGACAAATCGTTTTAGTTTCATCAAGCGTTGAACAACATTTGGGTCATTGTCAGGTAACGCAAACCAGTGATGGTACAAATATATAAATGATCAATATTGTTTTTTTTTGTTTAATTAATTGAATTTTAACTAAATTTCATTTTTGCTCTTCGTTATCCGCACGCCGTAGATTCTGTGAAGCATTGCTGTGATAATTAATTTGAAATTAAAGGTCAAAATACTCTCGTATAAATATAAATATCATTTCGGTGATCTGAACACTAATCGCAACTGCGCTTTTTACAAGGTTTTTTGCCTTTTTAAATTATTTCAAATAAAAAAGGAAAAGGTTCGTGATTCGTCTAGCAAATTTGTGAACCGATTTCAATGCACCTTTTTGCTTTGTGTGTTTGGCGGCCGCCGTAGCCGAGTGTGTAGCTTGTGCGCCCTTCATTCGGTGGGTCCCTGGTTCAAATTCTTCCGAGTGTATTTCTGTCATGAAAAAACTTCTCACATAACACATTTCGCCGTTCGGAGTCGGCGTAAACCAGTAGGTCCCGTAAGTATCTTTTCTTGAAACTACAATTTTGATGAAATTTAAATGGGGCCACTGTAGTGCTGCAAAAAGCACAAAGCAAAAAATGTTTTTTTTTTCTTATTTATTTAATTGGCGCTATAACCGCTTAAGCGATTTTGGCCGAACTTCTCCTACAATTTGTGGTGTGCATCTTGATGTTGTAACAGAAATTTAAGGGCCTACAGTTTTTGTGAGAAGTTTTATCATGCCAGAAAAACTTTTGGAGGTTTGCCTGCCACCTAATGAGGGGCGACCGCTATTAGAAAAACTTTTCTATAATTTTTTATGTTACTTGCCCCCACGGAATGAAGTGCGCACAAGCTACACACTCGGCCACGCCGGCTGCCAAAGTCGTTTTACTTTACTTTCACTAAAAAAGGTCAAATACAAAACTTTTTGAAAACAAAACCAAACTGCAAAAAATAAAACTCAAAAAATAAATGTTTAAAATTTACGTATTTGTGTGCTCAGATATTATGAAATTTATGAAATAACCGTAATCCCGGAAAAAAGTATTGGCACAGCAATCTTTTCCATATTATTCACAATGTTTTTATATAGCTCATTTGATGATAACAAAACCAATTTAACACCAGATTTAAAAAATTAAGAAAAATTCCCCAAAATTCAGCATCAAAATTTATAATTTTTTAATCAGAATTTTTAAAAAAATTTCAAGTTCGCAGTCTTGTAGTCCATTTAATTTTAGTACAATAAGGTGCAAGTTTTAGGTAGCTAAAATGATTTTTGTAAACTTTTTCACCGGTTGTGTTACCCGTTTTCTTACATGCAAAAGTAAGTTTTGTTCATATGTTATATCGAAAAAAATGTGCAACGCCGTCAGCAAACAAAAATTATCTGAAATCAACGAGTATTTTCAGCCAGCTAAAAATTGAATGATCTACGAAACTGCTTACCCGAAATTTTTCTGAAAATCTTAATTATAAAGTTTGAAAATTTGTAGAATTTTTGAAATCCGGACTTATTTGGGTTTTTCTTATAAAATGAGCTACATTTTCAGCCACTTAAAATTTGCAATCCTAATTCCAAAGTTTGAAATTTTGATGAACAATTTTTTTTTAATTTGTTGAATTTTTGTGAATTTTGTAGAAAGTTGAAAATTCGTGCGTATATGGTCTTTTCATAAATGAGCTATATTTAAAAAAAAATTAGCGAACAAGTTTTAGCATGAAAAACGTTGTAACACAGTAAGAAACGTTAGTGGGCCGCAGCCACAATTTTGGTGAACGATTTCTATAGAAATATTACCTAGTAAAACTGTTTATAACTGTCTACAAAATATTCCTTGGTTTTCTTTATACTAAGCCTTTTCTATTTTATAAACTTAGAGAATACCGCACTCTAAAAATTGAGAAACCCACAGTTTTACTATGATATATAATATTATCCTCATATATGTATATGTATATATACATAGCTTATATTATTTATAAACATATATACATATTCTAATTTTTAGACTGATTTATATGGACAAAATATTTTAAATATAACACATCCTGAAGATCAGAGCATAATTAAGCAGCACCTAATACCTACCGATCTGGAAGAGCTTTTTGATATGCAGGCTGATGACGATACCGGCGATTCAAGACCTCGAACAAGAGAAGAGGAGGAAAGTATCGACAAGCGTTTGCGAGAGGACAAGCGGAGTTTTACTGTTAGGTAAATACTTATATCGTCTTATTTGTATGTATGTATACTTACATATTTAACATGCGCTTTATATGTAAATCACAGGTTAGCCAGGGCTGGTCCCCGTTCGGAACCTACCACCTATGAAATTGTTAAGATCGAAGGGAATTTTAGGCGCAGTGATGCGGCGCCGCGGGGCAAGAAAGTAAGCACATTTGCCACCAATCTTCAAATGATACGACGTTCGCGTGGTCGAGACGATGCCATACCATTACACACAATAAGTGGAAATGATATTGTAAGTAAATTTCTATTTATACAAATATCCAGCAAGCTCTATTCTTACCTAGCGGTAGGTTACAAAGCATTGTAATAATAACTAACTTCAGACATTTGAAACAATTTTTAAGCATAGTAGAAATGAATATAGCAGCCTTAAGGTGGCCCTACTAAATCGCTTTACGAATCCTCTTAAAAAGAGGTAGCCAAAGAGCTCTGCCAGCTTCCAGTTCTCATTTTGCACTGACTAGTTCAGATTCAGAAGAGTTACGGTTCCAAGAGATTCGTAGTCTGAGGTATTCGTCGTCGCAAAGACGTAAAGGTCCAAAAATCTTTCGAAGAATCTGGTTTTCATTCATTGAGAATACCTTTACTGCTCATTTGTCTAGCACTTGTTGGCAAGAGAGATTCTTCGTTGGATTTTGAGGCTGACATTGTTGTAGGTGTTAATGCTGGTTCCAAAATAAATAAAGTCCTCTACTTTTGTGAGTGCGAATGCGCTGACTGTATATTTGATGACAAGAGGTAGTTCGTATTGTCCTCGTTCGCCTCCAGACCCATTCGCTTCGCTCTTTATCCAGGTTATCGTACCACCCCTGAAAGCCAATGATTTCTTCAGCGGCGGTACTGTCTGCTGTGATTGCAGCTTTCCGATGCCGATCTACCCTTATGTATTTAGACCCACGTTCTTCGCTACGCATACTCAAATAAATATGCATATAAAACAAACCCTGATAAGTACTAGTAATAATAATGTTTTGCCTTTTGTGTTGCAGGTGTTAATTGCAACGGCACGTATTATCCGATTACCCAAAGTTATAAATAGCGTCATGGTAGCCAATACAATGGAGTACAAAACGAGACACTTAATTGATGGCAGTATTATTGACTGCGATCAAAGAATTGGACTTGTAGCCGGTTACATGACAGACGAAGTGCGCGGCTTGAGTCCCTTCACATTTATGCATCAGGATGATGTGCGATGGGTTATTGTAGCGCTGCGCCAAAGTAAGTATTCCACATTTCTTCCCACGGCCAATATTGTTTATGTTTTTTGTCTACAGTGTACGATTGCTATAGTTCATCTGGAGAGTCCACTTATAGACTTATAACTCGCAATGGACATTTTATTTATCTGCGATCGATGGGTTATCTGGAAGTTCACAAAGACACTAAAAAAGTACATTCATTCATTTGCGTAAATACTCTTTTGGACGAAGAAGAAGGAAAACTGCGAATTCAAGAGATGAAAAATAAGTTTTCTATGATTGTAAATACAAAAATTCCACAATCAACTGTGGACGAGCCGGCGTCGAAGAATCCCCATCAACTAGAAAAAGCTGTGCTATGCCTTATACAGAATTTACAAAATTCGCCTATGGCCGAAGATGAAGATGATGGCGGTTCGTCGACGGAGAGTTATGGCAGCGAATATTTGCCAACAGAATTGATTCCAACAACATCTGCTGCGGCTGGAATGCAACAATATAACACCACTTCACCGCCAACCCTATACTCTTCAATACGCGCTGCGGCCTCTCATTTTGCGAGATCACCAAAAACCCCACCACTTGCTCTAGTACCGCCCGAACCTTCTTCCGTCAAAACATCCATTTCTAAAGGTGCAAACGCAGTAAATGTAACTGCAGCTAAACAGTTGCTTAGTAATCAGCAAACAAAATCAAAGGATTCCAATGATTGTGAATCGGGCATGCAGTTTGATTTGAGGGTTGAATCAGAGAGAGTGACTTCACTTAGCGACGGCAGCTGTTCATGCCAGCGTACGAGTATGAACGAAGATTGTTGTGACTTTTGCCAAACATTTGAAAGTCAAACGCAAACCACTTCTCTTACACCCGCAACTATTACAACTGCAACGGACCTCATTGGAAATAAACGTAGTGGGGAAACGATATCTAGTGAGGAATCAAAGTTGCCTAAAAGGCGTTTGAAGAGCACAGGTACAGTCTAATGTTTTTACTATAACATACATTGTACATTAAGGTGGGCTGAAAAATGAGCTTTTAGAATTTTGATTGCTAATAGCAAAAATATAGTCCACTATACTCGTACTCTAAAAAAATCTATGCGTAAGATGGAAATTTTCGGTTAACAATTCACCCAAGTCAATCAATATTCAAGGTGTTAAAAAAAATTTTGTTAGCGAGAAATTGAATATTTTATACAGTTAGTAATGTGTTAATTATTTTTCACTCATAAATATTTTGTTCACGGTTGATAGTTGGATAGCTTTTATAAAATTTCCATTAACATATAGGGTATATAGTCCGCCATATGGGTTACTATTGAATCATTTTTTCCTTTAAAAGGTTAAGTTCAATTAAAACTATGAGTGCAATCACTTAAGTTATTTTCGTAGGTTTAAATGAATTAAAGGTTATAACCTTTGTTGAAAATATATATTTCCTTTTCTGTAACATTCGAATTCATAACGTTAAATCGAATATTATACGAGCGAAGCCGTGGGTGAAAGTTAGCAAATAACTTCATAAAGGTATTTTTATTTTTGTAGGAAATTAAATTTCTTGCAAAATGTAGAGAATGATATTTGAGATCGAAGTAAGCCAAAAACACTTGCTGAGCACTGAACTTTGGTGTACTTGGGCGAGCTTAAGATATTGATTGAAAATTGGCATCTTTCGCACAGATTTGTTTTAGAGAATAATGACTATTTGCAATGACAATTCTAAAAATCGGATTTTCTGCCCACCCTATTGCGTATACTATGTAGATCCAATTTATATAAATCAAATGGACTCTTATTAAAGTAATCGTTTTATAGAAATCGAGCATGTGCTTACCAGCTCACTAGATCAATTAGGTAGAACTCTGGACCAACAACTGAATGCAGCAATTGAATTGCGCGACAAGAGTAGTAAATACGAGATGCCTCACTCAAATCGCAGAATTGACGAAATAATGGTAGGTCGCATTATTTTATTTTGAAGTTATAAATATCCGGCGTTACGCGGCAAAAGGTACAACGTATCAAATTTGATGTATTTGTTATTGAAACCATTTATTTCAAACTTTAAAAAATATACATACATACATATGTGTACATTAGGGCGCCTCACCAAAAAAGCTGCAGTTTTTCTACCGTTAATAATAAAATGTAATATGTTCTAAGACTTGCGTCTAAATGTTTCGGGAAATATTTAAGATTTACGTGATCAATTTTAAAATTTTCAGATATACCAAAAATGAAGGGTTTGTAAATAAAAATATTTATTTTTAAATATTTTAAGAAAGCTACTTGAGATGATAATACAGTGTTATCTTAAAAGTCTGCATAAAAATGTTTAAAAATTTGTTCAACGGAAACATAATGAAAACATTTGCGAAAAAATAGCTTGTGAATGAGTTTATTTACAAAAAATAACGCGAGCAAATACCTTTCCAATGATGTGTTATAAGTCTAAATCGGTCAAGTTTCAGTTAAGTTATTCAAGGTTTCCCTTAACCAATAAGTTTAATTATTATAAATGCTTTGAACAAATTTTTAATTATTATTTATTTGGTTGCTGAACTTTTAGGCTTAAGCTGTTATATTATCTGGGGTGATATTTATGATAATATTAAAAAAAAATATTTTATTTATAAACAAAAGTCCCAAAAATATAGGTAATTTCAAGTCAGTCCAGCTCTCTTAAATCTTAATATTATTGTGAAATATTTTGGTTGGTGTAGTAAAATATAATGAGTTTTACCACTCCGATGAAAAAGCAGCACCGATATTTATTTATATAGGAAGTGATACCACCCTAATGTACATACATATTCTTCAACCAAATTAAAAAAACAAATAAGTACATCCTCTCATATTTCTCATTTAATATTGGCATACATTGTTTTATTGAAGGAGGAGCACCAAATTCAGAGCAAAATCTATGTAGATATTAGAAGTGAGTATGAAGTTCAAAAACAGAATAAATGCAACGATGCCAACACAGCGGAAGACACCATGCTGGCCATGAGATCAGCTCCATTGGAGTCGCTTTGCAATCAACAGCAATTGGCACATCAACAACTACAACGACAACAATTGAATGATGAGGGCAATAATGAACAGCCGCCGGAAAATTAAACATTTTTAGGGAACAAAATAGTCCCTTTTGGATACGAATAATACTGGAACGAATGGAAAGTCACGTGGTCGGCGAGGTGCTGCAGCTGTATAAACTTTTTCGTTTAAGGTTTCGCGCAAATAACATATTTAATACAAGGAAAACAAATAGGGTACAGAAATGATTCCGATACGTACAGACAGCGCACAGAAAATGATTTTCTCAAAGCTTTGAAGAAGGAATTCGGCATACGGTTGCCACCTACATACATACCTCATTTATAAGAAAATATCTAAAAAGTATAAAATTTATCTTTCATTTAAACCCAATAGTAGTAGATGTGCATACTTTGTATGTGTGTGCATAAAAAAAGGAAACGTTTGTGAGTGTCACATCGACTGCGCTTTTTGCAGCTTTCGCCATGGCGTATGAGTGATTTTTTTTTAAAAATGGCATTAAATATGTACATACGATATTAGTTGGATACATATACATATATAGGCATTAAATGTTTGTTATGTATGTATGTATATAGAAAAGATTTTATAAAAAAATACATGCGTGTCTGTATGTTCAATTCATTATTGAAGGGCAAATTTCAGTTGCACACATACATGAGTACATAGTATGTATTAAAAACATTATTGTTGATATTAATGTATGTATGTAAAAATTGGTTTCAATCTGCTTGTGAATGAAGAAGTGTATGAAAAACATACATACAAATTTTAATACTTATTAGTGTAGATATGTATACTACCTATTTTGGAACAAGTGCAGAATAGCTACTAAAAATGGAGAAGTGGGAGTGGCCGCGCCCATTTTCTGATTCCAAGGGTGTATAACATATCTTGTGTCAATTAATATGATGAGTACTAGAGGGGGCGTGAAGGTGGAAATTTCAAAATCTTAAAAGGCATATATTTTGTTAAATAAAATTAGTTTCGTTGTGCAGGCACTTAAACTACCTTTCATATAGCAGGTACAGCTATACGTATATTCGATACCTATGTATGTACATATCTATATAAAAAATAATTATTTAAAAATATTTTTTTTTTTAATAAAGAAAATATTCTTTTCGTAATAAAATACGTATTTAACCCTAGTCGAAAAAAAGTTAGTTAGATAGAGTATACAATTACCTTTTATTTAGAATTTGTTAGTACTCACGATATCTTGCTGTGTCCAAGGGTATATAACATTTTTTGTAAAAATAAATAGTCAAGGCGACGTTATTCCCATCGAGACCCATCTTGACGCTTTTATGTATTGGGAACCTAAAGGCCGGTCAACATAAAACTTTCACGTTGGCATGGGCGTTGATTAACAGCTGAATATGAAAACACATAATTATATGGGCATACCCACATATCAACGGCAACGTCAACGCCAACGACAAAGTTAACACACGAGAAAAGATGGTCAACTCTCATCTTTTTGCACGCGTTGACAATAAGCTGATGAGAGCAAGAATGCTTCTATCGTGCATTCTGTCAAGTGACCCCCAACGCCAACGCAAAAGTCTTATGTAGACCGGCCTTAAACACATTAGAATCATAACAAATACTTACATTAATAAAAAAAATATTATTTTTGTGTTCGTTGAGAGTTTTGGATACGTACGTACGTGATAGCCAATTTAAACACTGTGTTAAGTGTATCACCTATTTAACTAATTTGTTTTTGAGTGAGGTTCTTTCCAAAAAAAATAGTTTTTATTTGAAAAAGAGCTAACATTTTAATTATTACTTTTTTATATATACATACATATATATTAAATATATAAATATAAATATCCATATCAAATAAAATATATTTTAACTACCCGTAGAATGATACTAATTAAAGTTTAGGCGATTTCAAATTCTGAAATTTCCACCTTTCTCCCCTTTATCTATCTATTCATTTTCATTTGCAATAGAAATGTTATATATCCTGAAAATCAATTCAAAAAGTTAAATCACGATCACTATTCCGTTTTTTTCCGGAGCGAGGTGCCGCTATTCTGTACTTATGCCACTTATTAGATGTGCGTACATACATACATATATTATGTATGTAAGTATGTGTTTACATAATGCCTACTACATAATTGTATATATTACTAAGTCAAATTTATTAGCACTAATAAGTATTTACTACTTTACGATATAAGGAACCAACCTATTCAATAGTAACAACAACGAAAAATGTTGTATATATGTATGTACATATTTATTACGTTAATAGTAAAATGAAACAAAGACTGTTCAAACTACAATTAAGTTAGCTATGTATGTATTGTTTTAATTACAAGTATATATAGTGTATACATTAAGTAAACAAAAATATTGTGTGAATGAAAATAATGATTTAATGGAAAAAATGGATGTGATTATTTATTAAGTAAAATTTTAAAAATTTAAAAAGCATATCCACAAACATACATATGTACAATATGTGTGCATATGTATGTACATAGTATATGCATATGTATGTTGATGCATATGTGCGAAGTGGCTTGAGTAACTTAATTTTATCGAATGTTGAATATTGAATGTTGAATGTTGATTGTTGAATGTTGAATGTCTTGCATTTGTTATAAATTTAGTAAGGGCAACTGTAAACTATTTGTTACTACATATTTACACACCCACATGCATATAAGAATAACTTACTATGTACTATTTACTGTAGAATAGCGGAATAATAAGAATAATTGTTTAAAAAAATAAAAAATCTAATTTCTTAAAAAATCAGTGCGTCTTTTACCCTACAAAAAATGACCTTATTTTATGGCGCGCATAAGCCTTATACATAAGCGTTATTCCTAGAGAGAGAGAGAGAGAGAGAGAGAGAGGGAGAAAACCTTATGAACTGACGAAATCAGAAGTAATATAAGGAGTGTTCCATACAACTGGCATTTTTTACAGATTTTATCTATAACATTATTAACCTTACGAATTAAACCTGGATTAGGCGCAACCCTTTTGATGGATACATGCATGTATTTAGGTATGTGTTTCTAAGGAAAAAATCCCCTTTGCCCACCCGAATCATTTAGTTTGGTATTCACCTGATCCTCCTTTTACTCCTTTAACTAGAATCAACAAAATTTCGCGTTAAAAGAAAGTAATTTTAGTACAAAAGTGCCTATGCGGTCCAATTCCTAAAACAAAATACCGCGTACAAAAATACATGTTCCTTAGAAAATTTCCAACTCGCACGAATCAATACATTCATACTAAAATATTTATGTATGTATGTATCATACATTGCTTAGTTCTTTGATCAAAGGAAAAATGTTAGAATGTGTACATTTTTAATACATACATATATTTAAATTTCATTTTGATCACGAAATAAAGCATAAAGCACCGCGTTGATTTTTATTTTTTGAGTTTTATTTAAAATAAAATCCAGTTTAGTCATTTTTTCTTGAGTTTTATTTATCGCTCAGAAATTAAAAGTTAATTTGTGGTGTTTTTTTTCAAAGTAAATGCACCCACAATCGAAATAACGTTGTTTGCTTTATAAGAAAAAAATTTCTCATCAAAACAAACACCCAATTGCAGTTATCACCATCCTTTTCTTCTCGCTATTCCTGTCGCCGGGACCACTGTGACGTGTACACTGCCGGCATTGTCGTAATCTGGTTTTCTATTATTCTAGAACAGAAAACATATTATTCTGGATTTTTATTCGATACGCATGTTATTCTTCATAATAATAATGGAAAATTATTCACCAAAGCGTGTTATAGCATATAATGCAAAATTCTGTTGCCGTTTCTTTGGCTGTCAAAAATGTGCTAAATTCTGTTCCTGTTTCTGTCCTTTATTAAGGGCCGTTCACATAGGACTTTTGCTTTGCTTTGCTTCAGAGTTTCGCTTTGACAGATAAGTTCAATACATGATGTTATATGAGTCCTGCTAAATACAAGGCGAGAAAAGTAGAGCATAGCAAAGCGAAGCAATATCATGGGCAACTCTCAACTTTTGTACGCTTTGGCAATAAGCTGTTATCATTTCCATTTAATTTTTATTTTGGCGTGCATATACACACTACAGACACTCGCGAATTTCAAACATTAGTAGCATAACTACTACTACTTCCATCATATCAGTAAAATTCATTTTTTTATTCTATCTTTAAGCAAAACACTCTGAACAAACACAAATCGCAACTCATAACAAACTACTAACGCAGAAACTGCCAAAGCGTTCTATGTAGCTGACCTTCTAAGCCTCACGCTTTGTTGTTAAAGTTCGAACTGTCAAGCAAAGCGAGGGAAGTTCTATGTAAACGGTCCTATACTTCGCCGCGCCTTTAACCCTCCGATGTTCGGTGCCTTATGATGCGGTAAGTGCATCATAAGGGTCTGCCCAGACCCATAAAAATAATGTAAGAAATACGGTTTTAAAAATAATTTTATTTATTTATTTGAACGGATTAGTATTAATTATGAAGAGCAATTGGGTTTACAACTATATAGTTGCATGGAATGTTCATTAAGACATATGGGACGATTACATTTGCTGCAGTTATAACGAGTATTACGTCGCTTTTTCGAAGAAGAAGCAGCACAATGGTAGCACGATGACCGTTTTGAAGCAACTTGAGCATATGATTGTTGCTGTGTTGCATCTGATGTCGATGGACAAGATTCCGGTACCTTAAAGTAGCGAAATAATTTATTTTAAATTAGTAAATATGAATACATGCATACACATATCTTTATACGTGGAGATATATGTAGGTGTGTATATAATTCATACTCACCTTGATATTGAAAAGATTCATTGCTTGTCTTATATGAGCAAACCTCCATACTAATGGGTTAGTCGCCCGTTTCGTCATATGTGGAATAACTAGCTGCCGTGCCAATTCAATGATAAATGAGCGCCTCTTATCACTCTGCTTTGCCGGATTCAGCTCGTCATAGATGATGAATGAGGCCAAACCGGCAATATCCAGCATATTATAAAACATTGCCAGTGGCCAACGGTTTGTCGAGCGTTTGCACGAATAGCCAGTCAACATTTGATCCATTGTATCTACCCCCGCTTTAAATTTATTGTAGTCCAAAATTTGATCTGGCTTGAATCCTTTCAATGGATCGGTGCTTTGACGGTAATGGGCAGTGGATAACATAATTACTGGCTTTTTCGGCTTTGCCATATTCGAGCACAGACCGATATTATTATTGTGATAACAAAATAAAGTGCTTTTAACATCACGCTTCGGGTTAAGCAATTCATGCGGAATGAAGGTCTTATTTTTTCTTACGGTACCGACAAAAGCCACTCTACGATCCATCAACATTTCTGCCAAGTTGTATGTTGAAAAAATATTGTCAGCATAAACAGTCCTACCGCTGTCCATATAATTTTGCATCAATTTCATGACGACCCGTTCACCTTGATTCGTTTCTCGCAGGCCACCTGGTGGTTTTCCAGTATAAATTATACCTTTCAAAGGGTAGTTTGAAACAGAGTCACAAATCCACCACACTTTCATGCCATATTTTGCCGGCTTACTCGGAATATATTGGGTGAATCGAGTGCGCCCACGATATGGAAATAACTGTTCATCGACGGTTACATGACAATCCGGAGTGTATGCTTTCTCTAAATTGGCCATCAGCATGAGCCATACATCGTCCAGGGCAGCTTCAACCTCTCAGCACGAGTACCACTGTTATCGAAACGGATGAAAGTAGTTAAGCTCTTGAACCGATTCAATGACATAGTGGCCTTATAAATTGGCATATTGTAGCTGGCCCACAATTCTTTCGCTGGCTGAGAATTCGAGTGGAATACACCAGCAATAAGTAGCATCCCAAAAAAAGCATACATTTCGTCTTCGTCAGTCATTACCCAAGAACGCTGTTTATTACTGGGATGTTTTTCATTCCATAGACGAAACGCTTCAACGGCTTTTCTGTTGGTTTCCCGCACAATGATACTTACGATTTCAGGAGACAGCAATAGCTTGAAAAGAGCTTTATGACTCGGTGACGCTCCTCGTAGTGGCCCTTTACGAGTAAAAGTTGTAACATTGTGACAACGAGGCCTTCCAGGTGGTGGAGGATTTGAATTCCACATTCTAACATCTTTCGACCTGTATATAAGGCCCTGGGTAATAGATGTGCTGCATGATTCCATTGTAGTTGAAGCCTCAAGGGCGATAGCTTCTCTATACAAATCCTCAATATCATCATGGTTTTCATCCAGAACAGCCTCTAACTCGATTTCCTGTTCTATATCTGATGCTTCACCGAAGTCATCTTCATCTGGAAAATATTCATCATCTTTTACGTCGCCACTTGTTTCAAATGGATCGGACTCCTGTCCCATAATTTCTTCAATTTGTGCCTGAAGTCGCTGACGTTCTTCCGGACTCACATTTGCTGCGTTTAGCTTACGAAGCAAACGCGTCAACACATCAACTTCATCCATATTTACTTGTTCCATTTTATTTAAAAAAAACACTTCCCACTAATTAAAAAACACGTGTTCACTTCAATTGTCAAATGTCAACTAAAAAATTATCTCTGCCGCTGCCTCCGCTAACAGTTTAGTTGTTTACACCTAACGGTTAACCAATTTACATGAGAAGCTTATATGGGTCTGCACAGACCCATGTGAGCTTAATAAACGAAATTAGTTTAAAATTATTATTTTTACAACAAATATAGCCAAAATCTTAATTTTGCTACTTCATAGTGTTTAGCACACTACATTTTAGGAAGTCATGGACTAAGAAGCCTCAGATATTAAAAATAAAAGATCTACATACATTTAAAGATCGAATGGGTCTGGCCAGACCCATATGAACATCGGAGGGTTAAGCGGTTAAAAAAATGAAATTACAAAATATCAGCAAAGTCTGCGTACAGAAAACGATTGGCATTGCTTTCTGGCGCACTTTATAGCATTACACAGAACGTAAAATATTCAACTTACCGCGATACTATAGCGTGCAGACTAGCTTTAATTTCCATCGATTTTATCGGCCGTTTATAATGCACATCTTTAGGAATCATGATTGACATTCGTCATATCAGTGTTTTTAATTTCATTGCATATTTGTAATAAAAGTTTATCTTTGTTTATTATTATTTGTGTATATTTCGTCAAAATTGTTATATACACCAGTCGTTCGTAGATGGATACTGTTCCAACTTGTCGAGCATGTTTGAAAAACTCATTATCTTATATAGACCTCGAGACTCCTTTCGAGCAAAGCGTTTACGGAATTGACTTGGACTCCCAATCTAATACATTTACTACTTACATGGACTGCTTTCGAGCTTGCACTCAATTAGGAGCAGCTGATCGAGAAGATGAAATGCCTCAGAGCGTATGCGAAGAATGTGGGTTTGAACTAGCTATTGCTTGGAACTTCCGTAAGAAATCTGCACATGCAGACAAAATTTTAAAAGACACATTGCAGAATGCAGATATCAAAAATCACGTGAAGGTTGTGCTTGTTAGTGACGTTAACGAATGTAATACGGAAATGGTGCTAGCAGCGGATAGAGGAAGCAATCCGATAGCGCCTAAAGAAGAGGTAAGAACAATGTAATATTATATAATATCGTTCCCACGACAGTCGATTCTACGATATCGGAACGACCCGGATTTATATCCGGTCAAGGACTGTCACCTCAGCAGCATTCCCCAAAAGTTTATGAGGAATGTTTTATGCTGTTACGATAACAACAACAACAGCAACAATATAATATATTGCTCTGCTTTCGCTTGGAATATCAACATATACATACATCTGTATATACATATATGAACATTTTGCTTTGGAAATGGCGCAAGTATCTTTAGAAGGAGAAACTTTTATTTTTTAAATAGTGCAGTAAACGTGAACGACAATATCTAATACCACAAAATAGCAAAAATATGTATGTGCTCAGCAATAATTTCAAATTATTGAAATGTTAGTCATTAATAAACGGCACATAAGTACATACAATACACGTCGTAACTATAGCAAACCGACACATTCATAAGTTTTGACAATTTTTTTTTTTATTTAGTTTTAATTAATTGTTTTATAAAAATATACTTTATTCTACAACAAACCACAAATAAATCCAAGAATGATGAATACTGCATTCAGTACAGCGTGGAATAAATCCAAGTTTCAAATTTTGTTCGCATTTCTTTCAGTAAAATAAACCATTTAAATCAAAACTTCACACTTTGTAAAAAATTTAGAAAAATTAAACAAATTGTAGACAAAAGTTCAAACTTTTTATAAGGGTTTTTAAAAAATGTTCAGTATGCAGTTTCGTTGCTTATTCAAATCAGAAAAATGAAGTAAAAGCTTTAAGTGGCTAAAAATTACCGTTAAATTTGAATGTATTTTGCTTTGCTATATGTATATATTTGTTTGGTTGAAAATTTCTAAATATTCTGATTAAAACGTTGGAAAATTTGGTGGTATTTTTTTATTTTTGGCATTTTCTATAAAGCGTGAATCTTAGATTCAAACTGGCTATTTGTTAAGATGGGGTTAGATGTAGATACCCCAATTTCATTGTCCCCAAGAGTATATTCCTGAAATGCCTCTTTAAAAAACTGTGTTAAAAACAGTAATTACCAAGAAATTTTATAGGGGAACCATGAAAACATTTGCGCAAATGAGGTTGCTTCGAACGATCATATAATTGTTGACGAATCAGAAAATGAAGGTAAGGGTGCATTCAAAAATGAAATGCTGATATAATCTATAATGTTTTACTAGGTTTGATCGTTTTTTGTTCTGAATGTAACAAATATTTCAATTCAAAATCAGAGCACAGTCATCAAATTAGCTCACCTGTTTATTCCTTAAAAAATTTAGAAGAAGCTCCTTTGAACACAAACTTAAATACCGATCATTCAAAAAACAATGTAACAACGATCGAAACTTCTTATGCAGCCATTAATAACGGTTCACCGATATTAGTAGGAGGTGAGAAATATGCAATATTGGAATTAATGGACGTTAGTTTAGTTAACCAAGCAAAAGTTCAGGAGGACGATGTAGAATGCAATAATGTCAATGCTGAAAAAGATTCGACAGAGCTGAATATTAATAATATGATAGATAAGGAAATCGGTAAGTATTGATAAATAAAGTGTTAAAAGTAATAACATTCTATATTAACATACATATGTATGTACATACTTACATATATACATTTCGTATTCGTAGAACCGAGCGCTGCATTCTACTGTTCTACTTGTTTTCAATCGTTTGAAACCCGCCGTGAACTTCTACATCATGCTAGAACTCATACGGCCATTGATGGTAAAATAACGGTTTGCAAAATTTGCAACGAAAAAGTAACCAAAGTAGAAACAATGCGTAAACATATGAAAAATACACACTCAACTATAATACAATGCAGCCAATGCGATTTTCGATGTCAGGAGCTGAAAATGGCAGATCATGTAATTCGTATACACGAAGACTCGAATAAGTTTTCTTGCAATATTTGCGGTTAGTTTAAAACAGTATTCATTCAAGCAGTCTATAAAAATAACATTCAATATTATTGTTTCGTTATTAGATAAAACATTCATCTCTCAAAGTTTATTGAACACTCATTATAAATATCATCAACGTAAAGAGGCAAATATCAAGTCTGATGCGTGTGAAATATGTGGTAAGCGATTTTCGACGCAGCATTACCTACGCTTACATATGGAAGTACATCGTAACGAACGACAACTTCACCAATGTGACTACTGTGATAAAATTTATGTTAGCAAAATAGCTCTGGAAAATCATATCCGACTTCATAAAGGTGAAACAATAAATTGCGATCAGTGTGGTACGTATTATCAGTTGCATTTGATTTCCGACTGGGATCGAAAGAGATTATCTAGCAAAATTCATTACGATACAGCGTCGAAAGCAAAATACTGTTCGAAAAAAAAATTAGATACGCAACGAAACTTTCGACTGGGTTGCTCAGCTCATAATAATAATTTGACATTAGATCCTCAATATTCGATAATACTGGTATAGAAATATTTCAAAAACAACTCACAAAAGTAAACAAAAATCTATACAAATGTAAACGTTTCAGATATTAAAACGTGCTTAATTTTATGTAGAATTCAAATCATTTTATAGAATTGCAATTCGTAAAAACACCCTGTGTCTGAGAATGTAGACATGATGGAAAAATCAGAATGGTTTTTGTTACGATATTTTCTTTCGTTTCTACGTTTGCAAAGGTTTTTTCAACGAAGTACTTTTTTCGTGTAAACTAGTGAATTCAGCGAAGACCGAACATTGGATGCAACTCATAATAAGGGCCAATAACTTATTATTATAAATTTTCAGGAAAGCAATTTGTACGTCAATATGAGTTAAACGTACACATGCGTTTCCATACGCGAGATTACCCATTTAAATGCGAAGTGTGTGGAAAGAAATTCGCAATAAAAGGGCACCTGCGCACGCATATGTGGAGGCATCAGGGATTAAAGCTACAATGTGAAGAATGTGGTAAACTGTTCACATCGACCAAGGCCTTGCAAGAGCATTCGTTCGTTCATAGCGAAATGCCATATCCCTGCAGTTATTGTGGGCGGGGATACCCATCAAAGCAAAAGTAAGTTAAAATAAAAGAGTAGCTTTATATTCAATTCTAATAACTAGTTTAAAATAATTTTAATGGTAACAGGTTTAAAGTTCACCTTAAAACGACACATCTTATTGAACTTACCGAAGATGAGCTCCTAAAGGTTACAAAATTGCAAACCCCGAAACCCTTACAACGGAAAAAGCTTACTTTGGTACAAGCAGATAGTGTTATGAAAGAGATAGAGGTTAAGGACAGCGATGGAGAAACAGCAAACGATACAGAAGAAATATTGGTTGAACTCTGTTGACACCTACTTTTTTTTACCAGTAAACAAGTAATTTTTATTTTAAACTTATGTATATATGTATATGCTAATTTATTACGTGATATGATAGATTACATATCCATAACACGTCCTCGGTAAATGTTCTTCGTTTTTACCTTTACTATAAGTTGATCAATTTCAGCGATATCCAGCACTTTGTGAACACCTCCAATATGGCGGCGCATCCTGAAAGAAAATTGCCGAAAATGTTTAAGACGTTAGTTAACACACCACTAACAAAATAATTTCCAAAACATACTTCGATTTTTTAACAAATCCCTTATCGCATATAGAACAACGGAGTAGTAAACTTGCATGCTTTTTACGATACTGTAACATTGTTGATTGATGTGCATAATACTTCCCGCACAAATTGCATTTATAACGATGGCCCTCATGATGTCGCACATGCTTGTTCAAAACTTCCACATACTATGTATTTCTGCTTCTGGTATCGCAGTATTGTTTTGTACTACATACTTTGAGCAATCTTTTGAATGCCGATTCTGCACTGAATTGTGTAAATGGAAAAAAAATCTGTAGTTTTAATTTTTGGCAATAAATTATTTTCCGCATCATCAATATCGCTGCTAAGGTCCTCTTTTATACTGATAATAGGTTCCTTCAAGTTCGGAAAATCCCCTTGATCTTAAAATAATATCCTCTAAAGCTAAGCACTTGAACAATGAAATGGGCCATAAACAGACATATGTGCACACTTATGTATATTTCCGTTTCTCAAGAGTGTGTTTAAAGTATTTTACATACCTCTTTGAGTGATATTACTTCGTCAGAATCGTCGCATCGATTAGATGACGATTGCATATTTACCCATTCGAATTCTTCTTCTGATCGTATATCAGATCTCCTATCACGTATCTCTGATATATTACATTGTTCATGATCAGATCTTTGTGCCTTTCTTATAAATCTGAACGTTTCGATTAACTCATGTACGCATTCCAGACATTACGTTAGACGTTGTTGTATTCGTATTTTCAATATCCAGTTGGGTACATAGTTGAAAACATTCTTGCAGGGTTAGTGGCTTGTCCATGGACGTACATATATCAATCACGAGCTTTATGATGTTTGTTATGTTTTGAGTTTTTTGACTGGTTAACGAATGCACCACAAGTCTGTTTATGTGCTTTTCATATAATAATCATCTGATAACGTATTTGGAGACGACAGCAAACAATTTTATAATTTAGTAATCAATTATTTCTTAGTAATTGAATATTGATGAACGTTTTTGGACTCATTTGGGTGCTTTTTACATCCCTTTGACGTCTCGAAGATTTTTGGGACACAAACTCAGATTTTTCCTTATCTACATAATATCAAAGAACATAGACATAAGACTTTACTTTTGATTTTCTCGTTTGTCAACAGGGTAGTCTCTTCTCTTTTTATTCCATTATTTACGCATGTGGTCGAAAGAGTAGGCGCTACCCTGTTGATCAACTAGTAAAGCAAAACTAACGTGTTGTCCCTTTTAAACTTCAATGTTATTTGATAACATTCATTATGAAAAGACACCATTCGAAACTTTATAGAAAAATATGAAAATTCAAAGCAAAGTCAAACTTTTTACTCAGAATTTTTAGACAAATTTTAACTATGCAGTTTTAATTTCGGATAAATAAATAAAAAAAATTTAGTTTATATAAAATTTGTAAAACATTGGAAAAATTAAATAAATGAATGATTCTAATTTTTTAATCATCGTAGCCAAAAAAAAAACCTTAAAATATGACTTCATATTTTTTGCATCAAAGCGTGTCTAGTGGCCGTTAATGATAAACATAAATTACAAAAGCAGATTCTCAGAAACTTTCATTGAAATCAATTTTAATTATTTCAAATGCTTTTCCACTACCACCAACTTCAAAATAAAAAAGGTTATAATCGTTAAAAAGGGAACAACTGAACTTTCAAAAACACATTGGTTTCATCCATTCCCAAAAAAAAAAAAAAAACTCGAAAATATGCTGCAGTGTAAAAAGCTACTTTTATAAAAATATATTAAACATTCATGATTTTGTAAAAAAAAAAAAATAAACATAATACAAACATTAGAATAATAACCAAAATTTCGTGGCCCCGTTTCCCCACATTGTCCTTGATTTATGATTAAAATTATTAATTTTTTTTTATTTTTAATGAGTAGTTTATATGTGTATGTAATAGATTGAAATAAATTATTATTTATTCATTTATTTATAGTAGCCCCTCTTTCTGTATTACTATAATGTTGTATTATATTCCCGCGCTCCCTCTTCTCCTTAAGTCTTATAACGAAATTTTCTATTTCGGGTAGATTAATCTTGTGAACACATTTAATATGTCGGCGAATCCTATATTAAGTAGAAAACCAAATAATTGAACTTTATAATACAATCTTCAATTATTTTATAAGCTTACTTGTACATTTCTGGGAATTCTTTTGCGCAAATTGAGCACCTTAACGGTAAACCTGTGTGTTCTAAACGATGCCTTTGTAGTGTCCATTCATATAAATATTCCTTCCCACAATCCTCGCACTTCCATTGTATGCCTTCGTGCAATTGTAAATGTTTGCGCAATGTGGATCGTTTTGTAAAAGCCTTTTCGCACTTATCACACTTAAATGGTGTATCACCTGTGTGGCTTCGTATATGCACTTCAAGATCCACGGAGCGTACATAACACTTTTGGCAATACTTGCACTGTATAGTTTTCCCAGCATGTTTTTGTTGATGTACTAAAAGATTACCCTTAAATAAAAATGATTGGCCACAATCACTGCAATGAAATCGAGGCTTTCGACCGGGATCATGAGTTTTCAAGTGATTTCTTCGTGCCGTTTGTGTATAAAATTTTCTCCCACACACTCCACAAGCAAATTTTCGCTCTCTGTTATTTTCGTGTATGAGTTCATGTTGTATTAAGGTACTGCGATGTCTGAAGGTGCGAGCTAAGTAAATACTTTAAAGTGGTGGTGTGATGCAAAATATTGTAAAAAAATACCTAATAAGGCAAGTAACAAATTTACTTACGACATGACTTGCAAAGAAAAGATTGTATGCTTCTTTTACAAGAATGACCTAAAAGTTGCGTTTGTGACATTGACTTATCGCAGGTTCTGCAAATGACGATTTCAACCTTTTTTTTAAGAATGGAATCCTTCATAACTTTATTTTTAGATTTTCGTTGGTCTGTGTGGCGAGTATTTCTATATTTGTTTGATGTTTCTTGTGTGGACGAAATTAATATTTCTGAGCAACCATAGCTTTCTTCACTAATTTTTAAGATACTATCCTGAGTGTTTGGAGTTTCTTCAAGAAAAGCATTACTTGCAAAAGCAAGTGATTCCTCTTCAGTTTCTCTTTCCTAAAAAGTAAAATTAATTATTTAATATATAGAAAAATTTCTACAATTATGATGTATACTGGGATGACAGAAAATCGTTCCAAAATACACCAAATTTTTACTCTATAGGGAAAACAAAAAAAAAAGAGTATGCAATTTTATTTACTTTGATATTCATTGATGTAGTATCTTTTCCAACTCCGACCCATTCGAAATACTTGTTATCATTTTCAACATCTAGTTTTCCATATTGAATACCCAATTTTTTTTCCGTCTCTTTAGCCAATCTTATAAACACATACGCTTCTTTAAGCTTTGCAGCACAGCTATAACAAAAGTGTTCATATATTTGAAGATCTTGGCAATCCATATCTTCTCTATTTTTTATTAAATTTAATTGGGTACAATACTGGAAACATTGTACATACGATATGCTCTCGTTTACATCTTCGACAGGTAGATGCCAATTTATTAGCGGCACTGAATTCTCCACCCTTAAGCAAACTCGGCACATGTTCCTTAATAGTTCCATTGTCTGATTTCAAATCATTTATATACAATGAACTTATATTTAAAGAACGTACGTTTATTGTATTTTTGATTTGGTTTGCGGAGCTGTCAGCCCACGAAGGCCAGGTTATTCCTCCAAGCGCTGAAGTACCATGTTTACCAAAACAGCTTATGCTTAAAATTCCGCACTATTCATTGTATTATCCTTGTGTAATTATTCAGGAACGTGACCATACCAATAATTAATTGATTGACTCAAATCTCAGTACCTATCATATGTATATTAGAATTCATTCATTTATGATCAAATTAAAAATATTTATTTGACAGTTGTTTGAGATTGTTGAGGATTTCAAGGTCCGCTTAGTGTATTCGCGTAACAATAATTAGAAAAGCCACTGATTACCAAGAGTATAGATTTAAATTTTTCGCCTTCATTTAATATTCTGTTAAACAAAATTGTACAAATAAGCAAATGGAATTGATTAGGGATTGCCACTTGTAAAATTATTAATAAATTATTAATCGATTATTCCTTTCGATTACTATATTAGGGTGTTCAAGTTCCGAGTTTTCCCGTTTTTTTTTAATGGAAATATATAAGCTGCTTTCCACAACTCAAAGCAGAAATCATTCGCGTTCGAAGAAAAAACGAATTTGGAAATCGTAACGTATTGCCAAAAACACAAAAAAACGCAAAGAACGTAGATTATAAAGAAGTTGGATCCCATCGCATCGTTTCTCTAACAGAAATTCTCATGCAATTCCCCATGCCAACACTAAATTGACTTTTGCTGAGTGGTATTAGAATCTGATTAGATCCAATTGATTTCTGTGTGTGGATTACGTTCCCTGGAATATACACTTGCGGTCAATAAAAACGCACCACCAAATATTATCGAAATAATATCACATGTAAAGTTAGAATACTAGAGCCCTTTTTATTTGTTTCGCAACATATGTAAATAAGTTATCAACAGAAAGTGTTCTCGAAAATGGTTTTTATAAGGAATAGCCAATTAATTAAAAAATTAACAAAAATGTACATTCGATGATATTTATGATTATTTAAACGAAATTAACTTAAAGCGACTAAATAATTTTCACCACTAACGGTAGAAATATAGACTTCACAATAGGCTTTCCTAATAACGAGTCGTTCCTCCTTTAGCCTCAATAACTGCCTTAATTCTTGAAGGCATGGAATTTACTAGGACCTCAATTGATTTCCTTATACGAAACCAGTTCTAAAATCTTTATCAATTGACTTCTATTTGTTGGCTTCTGTTTAGCAACTTCACACTTCATTGTGTGTCATAAGTGCTCAATAGGGTTTAAATCTGACGAGTTTCCAGACCAATCCAAGCGTTGAATCCCTAGATCGTTAAATGTATTGTCCAACTAAAAATAAAAATTCGAGCTGAATATGATCATATACACCATTATTGTATAGATGTTTTGTAAGCGATGAATATAACTTTTCTTCTAAAGCCAATATTTGGCATTTTGCAGAACTTTTCAAATACACAACCAAAACACGACTATAACTGAACATTGTGCAACCCAATTTCAAAAAAAAAATAAAATTTATTTCTCAGTGCTTACTAGGAATTTTTTTCAAATTTACAATTATATAGCTGAAGATGGTATACCAAAGTGGTGGTGCGATTTTATTGGCCGCAAGTGTACATTCTATCGAATTTGAACATTTTAGAATTATTCGCCATTCTGAACATTTGGCAACTTCGTTATTCTTGTAGTTGATTTGTTTTGGTTTGTCATTCGTGTTTTCCTATTAATCGAGAGTCGATTAAAAAACTACATCTATATTTTTACTATGTAAATTTTTGCAACTTAAATTTATAATGAACTCATTTAATATATGCCGAGCCTGTCTATCGTCAGAAGAACGAGTGCAACTACTAAACTGGTATCAACCTATCGACACCACAGAATACTTTTTAACATACAAAGAGTGTTTTTGTAAATGCACCCAAATTAATCTCAGCTTGAAGATTGATCACAACGATAGTGATGAAACCCGAACGCAGTACCTATGTTTTGATTGTGCCCAGAAGCTTAAAGAGGCTTATGTGTTTATTGAAAAGGCCAAGAGGGCCGACAATGAATTGCGTTGTATACGTATCGAAAAAGTAAAATTAGAAGACATAGAAAACAGTTTTGAATGGGTTCCTGTAGACGTGAAAGAATCTAAAATTGATAGGCTATCTGAGGTAACTCACAGATCAAGTTTATATGTAATTAACAATGTTTTTTTAAATCATATTAATATTTGTTTAATTTAATTAATTAATTTTTTAAAATATTTTTTTGTGTTTAATAGAATTGCATTGAAGACATAAAGGTGGCAGATGTATGGAATGAGAGCTCTATTGTTGACGAGAGTGTCGCTATATCAGAGGATGTCGAGCTCGATGAAAACAGTAGTACAATATTGGCAAATAAACGGGATAACACCGAACGAAGCCGAAATAGTTTGGACGACACAGAAATGTCACCATCGAATGGAGGCGAGCATACAAATTCTGCCAATATAAAATTGAAAAAGATAAAAAAAAGATGCAAAGTGAAAGCTGAGCTGCCTACACCAAAGAGTTTTAAAAGAAAAGATGAGCTGGTAAATTGTGAAGTATGTGGTAAATCCATGACGAGAAATGCTTTGAGGAAACATAAGGTCCGTCACAAGCCCAAAACCTTTCTATGCCAGGCCTGCCGTAAGTTCCTCATTTAATTTCAAATGTTTATCCTAAGATTCTGTGAATTACTTAAAACTAAACTCTATCAGCAAAAACATTTAGCGAAGCAAGTGGTCTAAAAACTCATGAGCTGAGTCACAGAGAAAATCGGGAAAGGTATCCGTGTGACAAGTGTAATCAAACATTCTCTACCCCGTATACATACAAAAGACATGTACAAACTCATGAAAACAACCGCAAACCGATGTATCAATGTACGCAGTGTGATAAATCATTTCTTCATAAAAGTGGGCTAACAATCCACGAACTGCATCACAAAGGAGCTACAAAAGAATGTAATATTTGTCAAAAGCGCTATGTTAGACAAATAGATTTAGAAACTCACTTGCGAACACATTCCGGAGAATCGCCGTTCGAGTGTCACATTTGTGGCAAATCCTTCATTCACAAGCGTATACTAAATAGGCATCTGCAATATCATGAAGGATACTTCAGTTACAATTGTTTGATTTGTGATGCAAAATTCTCAAAATACGACCAATATTATTCGCATCGCATGCAGCATACTGGTCTGCCATATAAATGTGGTTCATGTGAAAAACAATTCCCTGATGCTTACAAGTAAGTTAAGTTTTGTCATTCATTAAAAATTTATTTTACTTTTTACCATACGTCACAATTTTTTTCTTTCTGATTAACTTTTTCCGTAGAACCAAGCGCCATATTAGAGGAGTCCATAAAGTTGAACAGGACAAAGAAGTAGAAAAACTCGTAGTTAGAATAAATGTAACAAAAGAATATAGAGGACGAATTGTCGAGGTGTTGAAGAATCCGGAAGATGAAAAAAATGATTAATGGCAACTGTGGTCGGTTACGCAAATATTACTTTAAGTTTATTTATCTGATGATGAACTAGATTAAAAACTTAATCGCACTGTATATAGCGCCGTTTTCATTAGCCATGGCAAATAAATGAGGGGTAATAAAAAGATATTCGTCAAAAGCGTCCGTTCACAATGAGAAGAGCAAGAATTCCTGATCGTGCAAACATTACAAGAAAATATTTACTATGCATGTATATCTAATTTTTCTGTAAATACCTTAATAATAATAATAATTTGGCGCAGTTTGCCGTGATTGCCATAAAGCACTCGGAAGTTGACCTTTGTTTAACGAGGAGCGACCGCTGTGAAAAAACAACCTTTTATCTGTAAATAACAATATTTTCTGAAATATTACCTCCAATCTTAAAACAGCTTCTGCTTAAAAATATTAAAAAAATTCAATCGACGGCATTGTGCGTATAATTTGCTAGTGTTAATTTTTTGTTGTATTTTTAACACGCCCTGATAAGAACGCCTTTTGATATTTAAAAAAAAATTTGAGTTTATTTGCAAGGAGATAAAAATCTTGATAAAATACCTTTCCAATGATATTTCTAAATCGGTCAAGTTTTGACTGAGTCAATCTAGTTTTTCTTAAGGCAATCTTTCATAAAAGTTTAAAAACAGCATCAAAAAATTCAATACTATGATTTGAGAAGATTTTTTTTTTAATGTTTTTGTAATTTAAAAAAACAAAAAGATTTGTAAAAACTATTTTTAATTGTAAAAAAAACTCCAAAAATGGAGGTAATTTAAAATCGATCCTGCTAACTTAAATTTTAATATTATTGCGAAATATTTTCGTTGGTGTCTTAGAATATAATAAATTTTACAATTCCGATGGTACATTACCTATTTTATTTATGATGGGCGATGCACCATAATGAACATATTCTTCAAAAATTTGTGAAAATCCGTTCAGAGCTTTGGACAAACAAACCGTTATATATTATATTAAATTACATGGGCCTTATATTCTCTTAATTTTATTTATAATTTGTTATATTAAATTTATTTAGCTGACAAAAGATATAATATCTACATTTGCATGCCTCATTTATGTATATAAACAACACTCTTCAGCTGAGAGGAGGGCCGAATACCGCATTTAGGTAGGATCCACTGTTTACAAAAACAAAACCGAGTAAATTCGAACGCTGCCTCGAAAAACCGGGTTGTTATTGTGACTTTGTTTTCTACAATTAGTAAAAAAAAACTGTGTTTCAACAGACAAGAGAACAAAATGTATACATATTTTATTTATAACAGGCAAAAAATGTTCACATTCTACGGCGTGGCGATTCTGTTCTGTGTCAACGCTTTAGCTGATAGCCTTTAGTAATAAATTGGCGCGTACAAAATATAACCAAATGTGCGCCTTGATGCACCAAAAATGGAGGGACTTCAGTTTTACGCCACCTCCGGATGGGGAAAAAATCTTATCCATGACAGAAATGCATTTTGAAATTTAGCATTGCCTGCCGACGGGCGGCACTTAACGTTTTTATAGCACAACCCGACCGCGATTTATACCAATATACAGGTTAGTTTATTTGGATCCTTTGTAAGCATTTTATTTTTCCTTTGTCGTGCATTCATCATTTTTTGGAATTTTTATAATAAGCTTATTCATTTGCAAACTATCTTCCACTTTATGTACACTTTTGATATGCCGTCGGATCCTAAATAAATGATAATGAGAATAAATACTGCAAAATTTAAAATATAGTGGAATAAAGTAATTTACTTATTTTGTTCAGCAAATCCTTTTTCACACATGGCACACTTTAATGGCAGACCGGTATGTTCCAAGCGGTGCCGACTAAGTTTGGAAGGATGCGAGTAGTGTTTATTACAAATATCACATTTGTAGCGGATGCCATTATGTAGTAATTCGTGCTTCCTCAAAGCGCTGGTCGTCATAAATGCCTTTTCACACTTAGAACACCCGTATGGCAAGTCACCTGAATGGTTGCGCATATGCACTTCCAAATCTATTTTTCGAACATAACGTTTCATACAAATCCCACATTCATTTGTTGGGCCAATGTGTTTCTGAATATGAAGTGTAAGACTGCCCTTATGCAAAAATACTTTGTCACATTCGGTGCATTTGAATTTCGCTTGTCGGGATGACTGATGTATTTTGATATGAGTCCTATATACGTCTTCCGTAAAAAATGTACGTCCGCAATCTTTACAAGAAAAGTTTCGTTCACGATGTAAATCATGTGTGCGTTGATGTCGTCGAAGGTTATTTGCAATGCTGAAAGAACTTGCTGGCGAAAAAAGTTTTACTTATTGTTAGCCTCTGACCATTAAAAAAATATATACAAATGTATTACTTGCTAAATGTATACAATACTTACGGCAAATATCGCAAAGGAATATCTTTGGTCTATGATAACGGGATTTATGCTGTTTTAGTTTATTCTCCGGGAACAGTTTTTTGCAATATTCACAAGGGATTTCCTTAAATTCAGTGACAACACTTTTAGCCTGCAATCTCCGTAATTTTGTTTTTCTTTCTTGCTTTATATTCGCTTTAATTTTTTGTTTAGATATTCCTTTTTCCAATACATCATTTTTAGAGTCACCAATGTGTATTGCGTTTTCATTATTATTTTTGAACATTACTTCAAAGGTGTCATCATGTGCATCCTCAACCTTTTTAAAAAATAAACATATACATACATATGTATACAATGCAAGTAAAAATGGTGCATTAATAGTATAGAAAATACCATTTCCAGTTTAACAACTTTCTCACGTTCAGACGGTTGTTTCTTCAATTCTACGTCGGTCATAAAAAAATGAGTTTCCTGCGAATTAGCGCTTATACAATTTTGCTTTTCCGGCGGTATATCCCTATGCGGTGATGTAGTACTTTCTAATAGGCCATTATTATTTTCAAGTTGGTTACATTTTTCAATATCTAATTTGTTGACCGAAGTCGCAAATTCGTCTTCTGCATTTATATTGTTTTCAGAAGTGTCTTGCTAGGTGGAAATATAATGCAATTATTACTATGTTGACTGTTGGAAAAATACATATTGGAATAAAATACCCACCTCCAATTTTGGTGCAATATCTGTAAAAATATCGCTTTTGCACCACTCCTGTATATTTATATATTCAAACTCACTTTTTTCTGATAGATCATATAATTCTTGGGCCGAACGTTGTGCTTTTCGTAAGAATCGGTATGAACATATCATTTCCTTAATACAATCGTGACACAAGAAATGTATATCCTTAATATAAGTTGATATTGAATCCGCTTTTTTCACATCCAATTGAGTGCAAATTTGAAAGCAATCCAGATATGACAACATTTCGTCTATGTCATCTACTGGCAGGTACCAGTCGAAAAGATCTAAAAGACTTTTTTCTAATAAACACGCGCGACATTTATTTATTGCCATTCCGAAATCAATTAAATAAGTAATTAAACAACCAAAGTACAAATAGCAATATGAGTAGTGATGGCACGATTAATCGAAAGGCCGGAGTAATCGGCAACTTTCCATCGGCTAACGATTAAGGTAAACTAATTATTTCTTTTCGATTAATCGAACCGTTGGGAAATTTATTAAAATCGTGCATGAGTGCAGAATAGTACATTTTCACCCCGGAATATAACGAACAGCTTGGTAATTTTAATAGTAAATAACATTTCGAGGAAATGTCGGGAGCTAGAGGGGTCCTATTTTCGGAAAAAACTTAACACATTAAATATAATTATAGATATCCATAACATATGAAAGGTCTCCCTAGAACGCATAATAATAATTTGCACAAGAAATGTTATATATTCTCGGAATCAGGAAAAGGGGGTTGCCACACCAAATTTTTAAATTTGTACGGTATGAGGAGTTATTGTTATGCACTTATTCCGTTATTTGTACAAAGTTTTTGTGAGAATTCGCGAGGCGTGAAGGGGCGTTGCAACTAAAACTATCCGCATTAGAAAGGGGGAAGCCAAAGCTTTCAGAGATATCACCCCTCCACAGGCCCCTGGAGCCCATTAAAAAACGGGGGAAAATTTTGTGCAGAGCTTCATTCAGCGAATATACAAAAAAGTGCATATTTCCAACGGAATTTGTTATTAAATTCATGAACGGAAATTTCAAAATTTTGTTTTAAATAAAATCTGAGACCTCTGACTTCACTTAAAAAAAAAAAATAACTAAACCGCACTCGAACGATTAACCGAATAATTTGCAAAATAATCAAAAGTTTGCCACTTTAGCATAAACAGAAAAATGAGTTGACGTTGTCAGTGTTAAATGGATTTTAATCATTATTTAATTAAGCAGTTTTCTTCAAATTTACATGCAAATTGAAGCAAAATCAACCTCTCTAGAAAAAATATTTCTATGTTATCTTTGAATATAAATTTAAAATTGCATTTTGGACGAAATTCATGAGCGTTATTGTTTAGGTAACATCAAAGTAATTTTCGGTAAGTGAGTGTCGAAACACTAACGTCACTATGAGCAAACCTTTAATAATTGGATCATAGTTTTAATTACGCTAAAATATAAAAATATGAACTATAGAAAGAGATTTAATAAATAAATCTACAAAATTACAAAACCACTAAACTTAAAAGTTCTCAAAGTCGACAAACCCTAATGGGCCGTTTACATAGAACTTTCCTTGCTTTGCTTGGCAGTTCGAACTTTAACAACAAAGCGTGAGGCGTAGAAGGTCTGCTTTGACAGTTTCTGCGTTAGTAGTTTGTTATGAGTTGCGATTTGTGTTTGTTCAGAGTGTTTTGTTTAAAGATAGAATAAAAAAATGAATTTTACTGATATGATGGAAGTAGTAGTAGTTATGCTACTAATGTTTGAAATTCGCGAGTGTCTGTAGTGTGTATACGCACGCCAAAATAAAAATAAAATGGAAATGATAACAGCTGATCGCCAAAGCGTACAAAAGTTGAGAGTTGCCCATAATTTTGCTTCGCTTTGCTTTGCTCTACTTTTCTCGCCTTGTATTTAGCAGGACTCATATAACATCATGTATTCAACTTATCTGTCAAAGCGAAACTCTGAAGCAAAACAAAGCAAACGTCCTATGTGAACGGGCCATAAACGCCGTACCACTGACATCGTCTCCTTTAGCCTCTACGTCGTGCTGTCACCGTTTGCCGTAACCCATTTTGTAACGAAATGTCAATACCATAAATGCGGCAGGAACACAACCATAATTTCATCAGCTGTTTTTACCAATTAACCACGAATGCTTGGCAAAAAAAGAAATACCTGAATTTTCCATTAATTAGTGTGTTTTTATTTGTAAATATTGGTATAACGGGAAAATCTTGATGACGCAACACAAAGAATTAAAAATTGATTTGGCTCATTAAAAGCCAATATTATCATTCCGCAAAGGAAACCGTTTGAAGATCCGTTGCTTCATCACTTTCATCAGACACTATTCAATGTCTTCGGCATCAGATGAAGACTTCGGGAAAACTGAAGCTGGAGCGATAGTCGATTTCATAAAGCAAAGCGCTGAGGTTGACCATGAGCTGTGTAATAATCTTAAACACTCTGGAGCACCCAATGTTTCGGAGGGATTTTGGTATGCTGGTTATCGTTTGGATCAGTACGCACAGGACGTAGAGGACTTCAGCTCACAGTATGGCAGTGATTACAGCATTTCTTATACAGCTCCTAACATCACAGGCAGTCCTCGAAAGTTTCCAGAATATGGCGACTTTCCGGAAACATATGCAATGGTACGTGTCTGTGCATACAAACACACATACACTTAAAACTATGGTGTCGGTATAAGAATAATAGCTCAAATATATTTTTCACAAAAAAGCTTTGATAAACCAAGCTTTTATGTTATTGAAAATAGGATCTGGATTGTTAAGGGATGTTATTGTGGCAGCTTACATTTCCAGCAAAATTCAAATATATTTTTATTGATTTAATTATTGAACATATCTCAACCATATGACACCTGACATCACAGATATATTTCAACGAGAGATATTATTATTGATTTAGTCTAGCATATGCATATGTACCTACATCTTTTTTTAGCGTACTTACGGAGATTGGTGGAAAAAAGCACCGAGTTATGTTCAAGAAATTCAACCACAAAACTTACCCAAAATTCCTGCTCAAGACTTTATTGGTAAGCTCATTTTATAAAAAACTATAAGTAAATTCCAATTAAAACAATTAAATTTTTTTGCAGTTGTTTGTTTCGAAGAATATGTTATTCCGGAGGAGATAGTAATATTCGAAACTTTCAACCCAGAAGCTTTAATTCGAATATGGGCATATACCATAACCAAGACGTGGTTTTGCTTATGGGAAGCTGATAAATTAAACAAGCCTCCGCCACATGTAGTATACAAGGCCCGCCGCTTTACTCCACCGCTTAAAAAAATAAATTTGCCCATTAGGTGATTATTATTATTATTATAATTATCAAAGGATATATAACTGTTTCACAATTTTTATATTTGCATTTAGAACTATTCGATTGGAATTTAATCATTCATGTTTGAGTTATCTAACGGAAATCGATGCAGTATTATTGGGAGGTAGAAAAGTGAATATTGAAAATGCCCAACGAATATTCGACTATTATGAACGTCAACGAAAATGTATGTACACCAATAAAATTTTGTTTTTATAACCCTACCCAGTAGATAATTTCAGGAGTAGAGGTCTTCCTTTCTACATTCCCTTTTCCTTTATTTTTGGTATAGCAGGGCACGAACAGAGACACCCTTTTCATTTATAAATAAATATTTAAATTAATATTTTTATCTTTTTATGCGAACACAAAAAAATTACAATATTTTCAAATAAACGGCCGTCAAATTATTTCAATGAATATTTGTGTAAATATAAATTACTAAAAAAAATATATTTTCAATTTGGCGATTCATTATTGTAAAAATCGATTTCTATCATAATTAAAGTTTACTTTGACTTTATGACTTATGGCACATTAGGGCACCTTGTGAATCACCCAGATGTCTTACAAAGTCACAAAGTCAAAAAATTATGGGTGGGGTATTGGATATTTCAAACGTAAAAAATATTTTGGGGCCACCGTAGAACATGTACATACACATACATAGATATGTACATATATGTATAATATTTGCATCATACATGTAGCCTCATTACTACAGATACTTTCGATATTTGCAGGTTCGATTTTGCGCAAATTGCAAAGAATTCAATTTCGGCCAAATATTAAAGAAAATTACCATAACCACTTACGAGAGTTTTTTGCCAATGATTTAAACAAATTCGCAAACGTTTTCGCCAATAACACCGAAGTTGTGAAGGAGGAGTTAGCTTCCGAATGTGATTACAAAAATGTTGGACTCAAGGACATGCCGGTAAGTACACAGGTTGTATAATAGTCGCAATTAGAATTTAATTTTTTTTTTGGAACCAAGAATGGTTATCCTTAACGATTAAAATAATAAAATCGTACTGAATACTAAAAACACCAAGGGTGATTCAATGCAACGTATTTTTTTCTTTTTTAACGTTTAAAGAAATGTGAGCATTCCGCCATGAAATCATTTAGACTCTAAATTTTAGAGGAATAAAGGAAGGATTATCCTTCATTGAACACTTCGATGCTTTTTAACGCGTGATGACATTGGGACGAAATATTTTCTCTCACTTACAAAAAGTCTAGGGAAGAATTAAAAAAGAAACAGCCATACAAAACTTTATTTTCACATTCTTTAATAAGCGAGAACTTCAAAACTTTACTTTAGTTGCTAGAAAAAGTGATGTAAATTGTATTACTACAGATAATATTAACCAAAAATTAGAAAAAACCAATGTTAGTTTGCAGTCACTTTCAACTTGGACATAATTATACTAAAATTTAATGGGCATATACATATGTACATATGTACAAACTTTTCATGTTTAAAAATTTCTAAATTTTTAGTTGATTTTTTTCAAATTTGAAAGTACTGAACCGATTTTAATATTTGTTTTTTTTTTTAATGAAACGTTTCCGAAAAACAATTATTTTTCCAATTTTTCAAAGACTATAAACATTAGGTTGCATCAAACAAATCGGTACTGTTTTTCAATATGATTTATAAAATTCATTATATTTTAACACATGAATCAAAATAATAAATTGCTGAAGATTTTAAATAAGTAAAATAGTTTTTTTTTAATTATCTTAGTTCATAGAAAAAGTTCAAGGTTAACAGGTTTGGGAACTACGCATTCGAGCACCTAGATATGTATGTACATACGTTTGATTGATTGTTTTATCTCACAAAAACTGGCGATTATTCCAAATCGGTCAAGCCCACCTAAAACGTAATATTATTGCGAAATGTTTTGGTTGTTATCTTAAAGTATAATGAATTTTATAATTCCGATAGAGAAAGAATACCGATTTTATTTATAGGGGAAGTGATGTGTCCTAATGTTCATATTCTTTAAAAACTTATTTTTACAATCGTCTTAGTACTTTGAGGGCCAAATCGTTACAAATATGTCCCATATAATTAATTTCATATAAAAAAACTAGTTTAGACCCGCGACTTCGTCTGTGTTGCTTACTACATTTCCATAATACTTACAGTAGATTTGTTAAAGTTTCGATGAACTTAAAAACAATATCCCGTAGTCAAAGTAAAGATGAAGTCGACTCTAAAGTTAATAGCATTTTTGACATAATTTTTGGTAGGATATCTGAAAAAACTAGCTGCAACTCACTTAATGATAAACTTTGTCTCGACTATAACTTAGGAGCATTATTTTAAGATCTTGAAGCTTATTAGATTCAAACTAAATATGGATTCCCTTACAATCTCCACTACAAACTCATCCAATGAATTTTTATTTTTTGTTTTCAAATAAAGCATACGTATACAATACACATACTTACATACATATATTTTAGATCATATCTAAGCCGGATTGTAAAAGCATTTCCTAATATCATCACTATCGGGCAATAAATACGGATTTTCTTTTCTAGCGCCCCCTTGCGGATCCATTGTCATTAAAGTAGTTCTCGTCGCACGCCCATTATTCTTATTGACCTTCATTAAAATCGGATCAAAAATACTCGCCTCTAGCGCCACCTAGCTCATTTTTTTCGTAACAGTGTTTTGTTAATGCACTAGCACCATACATTTACGTTAATGCGGTTTTCTGAATATATCCACTCATGCGCCACCTATCGGATTAAAAGACAGCCTATGTCCATTTAAATTTGTTTGAAATCCGTTCATCGGTTTTTGAGAAAAGTTGTAACAAAGAAAACGGTTACATTTTTATATACATATTTAGATAAGTCTTCTATACTTATCAAAAGAAATGCGGCATGAAAAACATTGGGAATACCCAACACATTAAGGCAGCTATCCGGTCAGACGATGCTTGAAACATTCAATGTTTATCTACCCCCTGTCGCCTGCTTATCGACAGGATATCACCCTGGTAAATTTGAAATTCAGTGATTTGTATGAATAATGTCGTTCGAATTTTCGGAATATGATTTATCACGAGGGGGCGAAGAAGTAAGCGCTCCAACAGTGGATCGATGTTTACTCCGGGAGATAGAAAATCCCTTTCATTTGAGTGCAACGGAATTTCAGAAACTGTATCGGTTAACTCGAGACTTGGCTGAATACCAAATTTCTCAGCTTGACAGGTTCCCTATGATCCAGTGGATCCAGTGGATCCTGTGAAGCGTCCCACCTTTTTTGGGAGACGCTATTGGGACCGTCGATTGTACTCATGCATCAGTTTTGGCACCAAATAATCATGAGGAGGCTTATGTCAACCACCATACATATCTACCATTCAGTTAATGTGCAAATGGTAAAGGCAAAGTTTTATCAAGGATTCAAGTATTCAAGTATTTTTTTTTTTAATTACTCTCCTACCAAATCACTCAGATGAGAGTCCGAAATTCTGCTACAATGGAACATTGCAATATATAAAAACAAATATTTTCGACATACCAAACACATGCCCGGCATGTGGAGATTCAACGCGTAATACCAATCACCTATCAACATGTCACCTCAAACCCACTCATCTAGCACTCCGGACCGTGTCGAAACAGCACAACAATCTGATCTTTAAACTATGGTACAGAAAATTGTAATATTTGTACAAATAAAAAGGGCAGTCAGATGAACGATGCTATAACAACGACAACAACAGTCAGAGATTTTTTTAAATAACCAAACCTTTAGGATGTTTTTTCAGTTTTTCATGCTATTCACGAAGAGTATTTGAAACCATTTCTTAGCCAATAACCATTATTTTTTGTGTACTTTGCAGTTTGAAATTATGCTGAAAATATTCAGTTACTTGGATTTAATATCGCTGTTCTTAGTTGGGCAAGTTTCGAAATACTTTTATGACGTGTCCACACATCCATTGCTGTACAGCGAACTGAATTTAAAACCCTATTGGCATCTAACATCCAGCGATTTATTATGCACTTTGGCGAAAAGAGCTACTGTATTGAAGAAATTAGATTTATCATGGTGCGGTTTGTTTAATACTATTTCTCCAACTGAATTTAAAAAGTACGTAATAGAATTTACATACATACATATGCACATAAGACCGCATCGAAAAAAAAATTTCGCCGCATACTTCCTTATCTATAGTATTTGTAAAAGGCAATTAAAAAAAATATATTTCATATCTTTGGCATTTATAATCGGATCTGGAAGTATAGTGCATCAATATGTTCATCTCAAGATTTATTACGATTTTTGTTGAGTGCAGAAAATCATTTTTTTTCTGAAATTGCTTCAGATAGAGGATTTTACGGCGAACTTTGTTTTTTTTTTTTGCTTATGAGGCACGATGGTCTAATGTACATGTAGTGTTGGACATATCATATTGGACAAAGTACAATATAATGCAGTTTACTACCAATATTTATTAATTTATTTTTAATAATTTCTGTATTAAAGTATATCTCATTGCATAACTTAAACCACATAAACAAGAGTTTCAAAGTTTTTACAAAATTTGCAACAATTAAACAAATTACATACATTTATTAAACTTAAAAAGATTTTCTAGAAACTTTTCGGGTATGCAGGTTTCTAGCGAATTCGATTTCAATATAATAAAATGCAAATTTGAAGTAATTAAAAACTTGCCTTGATTTTTCATAACTTATTTTGTAGTTGCAGTGTTGCGCATTTTCTTCCAAGAATTTTTTCTTCATCATTCGTTATATAAAGCATTTTGACTTTTTTTTGGAAGTTTGTTGAATTTTTGTAAATTTCGTTAAAAGTTTGAAACTTTTATTTATGTTTATTAAATTGCTAAATACTTAGGTGGAAAACCGCATTGAATTTTGTCCAATATGAACTCGAGCCGTAACGAAGCGAAATTTTTTTTTTTAATTTTCTTTTTGATGCAGAAATGCTCCTAGACAACTAGATGTATTTCTGCATCAAAACAAATGTTATGGAAGAATGTCGCTTACGTCTTTCTCACGGTTATGGCTCGATATATCAAATACTGTACATAAAAACATGCAAAATGTTTAGATTTTAATAAGAGTATTTTAAAATTCTCATTTTATTTATTAGATTTATACAACAACGAGGCGACAGTCTGATATGCTTGAGATTGGATTCATGTAAGATTTTAAATGCAAGTTGTATTGAAACTTTGGGAATTGTGTGCGACAACTTAAAAGGTATGAACTTCAATTGAATTTTCACTACGATTTACCTGAATATGTTAATAACTTAAAATTAATTTCTAACTAGAACTTTCCCTGCGAAATTGTTCGACAGATCCACCGTTACTAAACTTTTCTTGCCTAGCGAATTTAAAAAACTTGGAAAGATTAGATTTATTTCAAACTGTCATCGAGCCAGAACTGATATTAGCCATGCTAGAAAATAACAGAAAACTAAAACATTTAAATTTAGGTAAGTGCCGCCAGTGAACGTTGTACATGTTTTATATTAAAAAAATGTACATATATATGTACGTGCGTTTTTGCGACACAGCATTTTGCGGAATAGCAGTTAACATGGACGCAGTGGCTCAACGTATAGGCCAATATAATCAAAGCTTGATTTCGCTGGATATGTGGAAGTCACGTTTTCTATCGTCGGCTGGTTTGGAGGCGTTATCGAAGTGCCTCGATTTGGAGGAAGTTGATTTTGGCTGGTGGTAGGATTTTTTCTGTACACACACACACACACACACATATGTAAAATAAACTTTTGTTTGTTTAATATAATCTAGTTTGAGGGAGGTTTCTCTTGGCGATAGTCTGAAACAATTGTTATTGAATTGCACTAAACTCAAAAAACTATTTTTGGCCACAGTGCGTGGAATGACTGATCGTGATGTGGAGAATATTGCAAATCTCTGCTGCAACTTGGAGCAATTGGATCTGATGGGAGTTTCAGGGATATCTAAAGAACGCTATTATGAGTAAGTTATTTATCTTATTATGAGAAATGATACTAATTTGAAATATCTCAGGGTTTTGATGAAATGTAAAAAGCTACAGTTACTTGATTTAAGCTTCTGTGATAATATTGAGGGTGAAGAGGTTTGTATTTAATTGAATATCAAGTGAATATTTCAATGATTCTAGATTTTTTGGTTTTTTGAATTACAGATTGCGTTTTGGGCTCGAACTTTTAAAGTTAACATTAAATGCAGTCATATACCTAATGTGCCTAATGATATGAGATATTAATTAAAATTAACACTGTACAAACTTTAAGGGAACTCAGTTTTCGTAGTCATATTGTGTCTGTAAGTTAAATATATGTAAATGCTAAAATGCAAAAAAATATGTAGAAGTACAATGACAACTGTTTTACTTATTTTGACCCAGATGGGGCAAATTTTGAGAATGGCTTCGTTTTAGTATTTTTTCAGCAATTAGTAAACTGAACATTGAGGATATTGCTTATCAAAGAGAAAAATATGTACAAAAAATTATCGCTACCAAATACATTTTTTTCAATTAGAAAATATTTGATACAAATAGAAAATTAAAATTAACTTTTTTGCACTATAATCAACACCAATAATTTTGGCTAAGTAGTATAATCTTATTTGACATTTTCCTTTGAGCTAAAAATATGATTTTTTTGTATTCCTGCGCTTTCGAGTAGTTTCTCTGTTTGAGTGTTTAAATTCTTAATATAATAGGAGAAAAATGAATCATTCAAGCAAGTTGAGTTGCTGAATTGATTTTTTTATGTATTTGTACTCTAAACGTTCCTACTTTAATTTTAATTGATAGCATTTTGCACATTTGCCAAAAAAAAAAAAAAAAATTAATATACCTTGAAATGTTTGAAAAGTATTGGAATTATGTACATACATATGTTTTTATAGCGCTCTTACGAAGCAAAGAGTTCCACATCTTGTTTGTAGTGTTGGTGTAAAAATCCAGCAAAAAGTCACACAGCAACAAAATTTCTTTGAATTTGACATCATTTGCTCTCAAAGAGAAAACTATGCAAACAAGTATGTACGTGAACGAGAATCTTGGACAAACTTGCGAGTTTTACGAAAAGCTGATTTTATTTGTTGGCGCAGATAGCAAAACTAAAAGTAAACTTGAATGAAACCTTTGTTTACTCACACATTTTCCATTCCAAATTAAGGGTTCTGTTTTTTTTTTATGAAATAAGTTCGGGAAACAAAATTTTTCATGTTTATTGTGTTCATAAATTTTTGAGATCAGCCGATTTTGAGATCAGGCATTTTCCAGCACGAATTTGCAGCTTCCTTCCAAAATAACTGTCATTTTTGTTTCTAATTCCCCCTACTTTGCAAGTTTTTTGGAGACATGAAAACCAAAACGTTATGGTTTGTTATAGCTGTTACATACACAAAATAATTATCCATGGTTTTGGTAGAATTTTTATGAAAATTAGAAACTTCATAAGATCTTAAAATGGAAAAATAATATTGTAGGTTAAAACCGAGTAGATAAAGGTAAATGTTAGGGAGTTGAATGAAGCCGAGAAAATAAATTCATATGTACATCATTAATGATAGAATACAAGAATTTGGAGAGTAACAGATTTGCAGGTGGAGAAAAATGAGAGGAAACATGTAGGTATGCATGTTAGAAAGAATACACAATAAAATTGTTAAACACGTTGCAAAAAATACACATGATTGCGAGTATACATACATATGTAAATACACGGTTTTTGTAAACTAAATCTGTTGTGACGTAGAAATTCAGTCAAAATTTCCAGGAAAGGGTTAGCGGTACCACAATCTACGCCACCTGCTGTACTCTTTTCACCATATATGTATGTATGTACATGCATGGTGAAAAGAATAGAGAAGGTGTCAGAATGCGGTAACAGAATCAGCTGCGTAACAACCAAGGCTTATCTACTATAGGTTATAGCATTATAGCAATGGAACCCATGCTTCTTCTTGTCTACATTCTTATAGGAGTGCTCGTTACAAAATCCGAGTAAAATAATTCAGAGAATCAGGCGTCTTACTCTCTCAAAGAAACTAACTGAGTTTTTCGCGAACAGGATTCAATAAACATTTACAAGGAGACACCATAGTTGCATTTGGATATATGCCTTTGAATCAATTTCAGTTGGCTCTTGTATTTAAATCACTCATATTTGTGCTTTACAATGAACGCGATATGGTACAAATTTGTACAAGTTTTCTGCCAAACGAACACTCTTTATGTCAAGTCATCATAGCTTTTGCTTTGTGTTTTGCATATTGATCTTTGTATTTTTCATATTCTTCTTTACATTTTCGTTGGTTTTTGGCACAAGCATGTTTATTTACCAACGCTAAATGTTGCTTTTGTACGATCACTATAACCCACGGTGAAAAAAATACAGAAGGTGGCGCAGATTGTGGTACCGCTAATTCTCTCTTGACAATTTTGATAGATTTTCTGCGTTACAACAGATTTTGTACACAAAAACCGTGTGCATGTATTCTCTCAATCGAGAGTATTATAACGTGTTTCCAACTTCCTCTTAAAAGCACTGCCATTTAGATCTCTCAATTTCCCTGTTACTGAAAATTTGTTTCATCAATTTAAGTTAATGGGGATTCGCTCTGAATTATGCTGCTATTTGCGAAAAAATCGATGCCTTATCTAATTTTTTCGAAAGAGAAATGAATAATTAAAATGGAAGCAAATGGAATCATATATTATTATAATCTTCTCTATCTAGGCTAAAATCAAAGATTAAAGACCCAGAGAATGATAATAAAAGTAAAGAACAAAAAGGAGAGCTGGCACAGTTAATTGCGGAATGTGCTACGTAAACAGGGTAATTCACAAATAGAGAGATCACGCATGATCGACCGAATTAAAAAAAGTTTTGTTTATCTGTCAAACGACCGAAAAGTAAACAAAACAAAGAAACAACCATCAAAGAACGTAGATTTCAAAGAAGTTGCATCCCATCTCACCGTTCTTGTAACAGAAAAACCACGTATAATTCACCGCAGCAGAACGAATTTGACTTTTTCTGATTGATATAAGAATCTGATTCGATCCATATAGTTTCTGTGTGTGGTGAATTAGACGTGAGTTCTTGCCACAGAAAACGAAACAACATTCAACTTCTTTGTAATCTACCATGGGAAATTCATTCATAATGGCGTAAATTTTCCAATTTGAAAGTGAAAATGTAAACAAAACAAATAATTTTGAAAGTTTAACTCTAAGTTGTATTGTATCATTCCTTGTTTAAATGCGCCATCGTTTAACGAATATGTTTATATCTGAATATTTCTTCAAATGCGGATGAGCGATTTTTTTGTTTAACCTACAAAAACAATTGCAGGCGTTTCTGTGTGTGAACAGGACAGGCAACACCAAAAGGTAAATCGATGAAATAAAACAACTAAATTTGCTGGGTCTGAACATGGTCTAATGGTGGATTGATTCATATTTCTTTCATTTTTAGCTGTAAAATATTTATTGGTATCTCCAAATGTACTTTTGCATATAATTTCTTCTCAAATTGTATAAGATACTGGAGTTAAAGTTATGTCATAACTCTACTTATAAATCGTTATTAAATCTCAATTCCTAAATATATCGTTTTAAAAGTATCGGTATCGAATGGCAAAAGCAGCGATATGGTGTCATATGGTATCGAAATTCGTGTTCCTAGTTGCTGTCGACTCGCGTAAAGTCATCGTCATTGAAGATTTTCGTCGAAATGTGTTGCAATATTCACAAACTGTTTTTAAATTAATACTTCTAAAATAATTCGCTAAGTCAAAATTGTATAGAAAAGTTGTCAGATCAATAAATAAAGAAAAAATACAAACGTGATGAAAAGACCTAAATTTGGATAAAATGTGCGAATAGGAAACGATAAGAGAAATTTTGAAGAGAAAAACAAGGTTAAAAAAAGTGGAAAGAAGTTGAAGTGAAAATATAGAAAGCAAAAGAAGGGTAAGCCTAAACAAAAGGAGGAAATTGAATTGGTGTATTGAAGAAACGCAGTGATAATTCCGATTCGTGATTTGAGCAACCGGGGAAAGTTGCGCGTGAGTTCCTTAACTGAGGTTCTAGAAGGGAACTATTTGGTAAACATTGCACTTGGACTGGTGCAACGTGTGCGTGAAAACAGTGCAAATATGCAGAGGTGGCACTGCCTCGAAACTGCGTTTGCTTTATAATACTAATTTCAAAGGAAAGAAAAAATAAATAAAATAGAAACTTATTTCGTCAGTCATTGGTTTGATAAAACCAACTTATCCAATATAAAAAAGGACTGAAAAATTCACCTTTGATATAGCTACCACTCACGAAAAGTGTAGAATATTGTTAAGATTTGTTCATTATGGACGAAGACGACAATACATCAAGTGGTGGCGATATAAACCATGAACTAGCTTCCAATGCTAGAGTTGGAGACGGTGCACGAAACATTGATATTTCTAATGCCGATACAACCACCACTGAAGAAGATGAATCTGACGATGTGGATATATCAATGGTAATGAATTTACCTTCGGGTGTGTCTATTAGTACCACAGTTAGTACAGAATCGAGATCTCAGCCTGTGTACGTCGCAGGTGCTGCCGTGCCCGCACATGGACGCGTTGGATACGATTTTCCAGACTGGGAATCGGTTGAAACGACAGAAACAGATGAAGACTTGCTTACAGATGCCTCGTCAAATGCATCGAATTCAGCGACTGGTACAGGTATTACGCTCGGTAGCACAGGAGGAGCTAAGCCGAGTTTTTTCTTTGGTACATCATCATCTTTTAGTCTCAGAAGTCGTAAAGAAGTTGCAGCACTTATTAATGCAGAATGCTGTCGCGGTGGAATAACACCTGAGTTGGACGCAGTCATGGATAAGCTTTTTAATCCAGGAACACCTATAGACAATGCAGATAACATAGAGTGGATTCGTTGGTTAATTGCCGGCGGACGTACTCCCCAGGAGTTCGTAAAAATTGGTAAGTTTCATTAGAGTTTGCTGTTTTCAGTTTTCGTTGTTCACCACTGTACGATCTTGATTTTTCATTCATATATAATTCCTGAATTTACGCGTTTTTAATTTCATTTACTGTTGTTGTACCTTACTTAGGCATTTTAGTAAGTTGCTGTTTATTTCTAAATTATAGTTTTAACTTACTTACTTAAATGGCGCTATAACCGCTTAAGCAATTTTGGTCGATATACCAAGTGACATCAAGTACTTTTCCAATGGGTCTTCCCAGTCCTCCTCCTCGACCACCACCAATTGGTAGTTATCTGGAGTTAGTTCTAACTACCATCAATCGAGACGAGCTTAAAAAATCCTTTGAATTTAAGAGTTAGCTTTTTTATACATGTATTTTTTATAGTCTTAAAAGTAGAAAAATAAATATACATACATATATACTTATTTATTTCTATTTATATTTTATAAATGAATTTATAAAATATACGAAGGGGTCTGTGCTACTAGGCCTTTTTGCCACGCCTGTAATTTAGACTTCGTAGATTTTGTTGTTTTTAATAATATTTCTTTGATCATATGTTGACGGAGAATGGCGTGTTGCACTAGGTGTTGACTGCTGCCTCATCGCCAGCAGGTTGGCTATTATATCCTTATGCACAGTTATCCATACAATGGCTATTTGTTTAAGTTTTATAAAAAAAAGCTAGCGAAAAAATGTATCATGAAAAAATTGCAAATTTTATATTAAAAAAAGTCATCACGTGGGGAATTATTTTAGTAACTGTATATTGTCCTAGAGGTGCGTAAGAAATCAGGAGCATGTTACCAATACAACCCTCATGCCTATCATAAAATGAATCGTTTTTGGAGAAATATGAGTCGAATGATTTTTTTTTTATATTCATCAACAATATTTTAATTAATAAAGTTTTATATTTTTTATTCCTTGCTACAGTTCGCAGCTATGATAATCACGCAAAATGTGGTCTAGTATGGGTACCGCACGTGGTGGCATATCGTTGTCGTACATGTGGCATTTCGCCTTGCATGTCCATTTGTCGCGATTGTTTCAAGAAGGGCGATCATAGCAATCACGATTTCAATATGTTTTTGTCACAGGCAGGTGGCGCCTGTGATTGTGGGGATACATCTGTGATGAAAGCGGAGGGCTTTTGTAGTGACCACGGTATCAATAATCGGGCCAACAAAGAACCCGTACCACCTAATTTACTCGCTGTGGCAGAGGCAATAATGCCAAAGCTACTATTCCGGCTACTGCAACACTTTCGGGAACATAGTGACGCTACATCACAAACTTATAATTTGGCTGCCTATTCATGCGAAGAATTTGCAAATATGTTGATCGATCTGAATAATATGGGCGAAATAATGCGTAAAGTGATGACACGGGCGCTAATAAGCCCAGATGTAAGTACTTGTTAAACGATAGATATGGGTAGCTATTTACATATCGCCGCTTATTCTGGTTTCTATATTTTTTTTAGGTCTATAAATTTTTTACTGAATCTCCTTGTTTGGACACACGACACGGCCGGTTTTTGAAGTCGAATCGTGAAAAATATGAAGAAGCTGTCAACCGTTTTCCACGTCCAGAACCTCCCGATGATTATAAGCATCTGCCAGCGTTGGGAGAAAAGCTCGTGCACACAACTCTATTGGAAGAATTCATTTTTTGGACATTTAAATTTGAATTTCCTCAGAATTTGGTGTGTTTTTTGCTTAATATGCTACCTGATCAAGACTACAAGGTAATTGAAAATTTAATCATTTATATATTAATAATATTATAAATATGAAAGTTTGTATGTGTGGGTCTTTTAATGGGCAATCGACCAATTGTGTACATAGATAGTATTTGAATAGAGTTGCCGAATATTTTAAAACTAAATTAAATTCAAATTGTTTAGTAAATTTATGATACGGGTATCAAATGAAATCGAATTAATATAATAAGTTAAATAAAGTTTTACAATGAAAAGTTGTAAGAAAGCTTGATTTCGAAAATATTTTTCAAAGGGAATCAAATGAAATAAGCCAAGGAGGTTTAATCACAAAATAATTTTTTAAATTGGGTTGCCACCTGCCTAACAGAAAAGGCAAGCGAATTAGGTTTAAGAAAGCTTACTTCCAAAAATGTTTTTGAGTAGGTTTGCCAGTTAATTGAATACGATTTATTTAAGGAGTAACTGAAGTGTAACCCAACTGCTATGTAGTTGAAGTACACAATTTTGAATTATCTAGTTACTTTCGTTTATTTTCGCAATCAAATTTTTGCAAATTAAGCTGCTGTAAGTCTACTTTAAATTCAAAGAAGGCTAGATTTTGATACTGAGACATGATGGCATATAACAATAACAATGTTGAAATCTAGGGGATGTTCTTCTGTGTATGCAGCATAAAAGTATGAATATTAAAAAAACGAGCCTGAAAAAAAAAATGTAAAGCAATTACCGACTGGCAACTTGGTAAAATCTTAAATTATAACCATCCGACATTGTATTCCCAATCTAAAAGCACAATGAAATATATTTTAACCCGCTAGGAGGTCCTGGAATCGAGATATTCAAAAATCATGTCTCTCTTTTTCAAGCAAACTTCTAATTCTACAGTATATGTGTATATGTATGTATATGTATATTATAAATATGATTTTCAAAAATATGATTTTCAAAAATATGTCAACCCCGCACCACCTAGCTTCTCCAAACGACCCGTACAAAGTTTGTCGAAATGGGATTAACGGTTAGCAGTGTATTTAAAAAATGGGCAAGATTACGATTCCTGGGGCGCCGCGTTTTCGAGATACAGCGAGTTGAAATTTGTCGGCCGCGCTTTAAAAAAATAACCCTGGCCGGTCCAACACCGGCTACGCTGACCACAGTATTTTTGCGTGCAACACCTTTCTGCGCGCGCAATTTAATGCATACCAACCTACCGACGACAAACACGTACATAATTAATGCCTTAACAATCGAATATCGAAATCTAGTGAGCGCGGGCGCAGTGCCGAGATGAAAATACAAGTTTAAAAAAGTCAGAAAGCGTGTTTCTGGTTTCATTGCTTTATGAAAATAGTTGTTATTTTGAGAAAAGTGAATAGTTAGTACAAACAAATAACGAATTCAAAGAATTTCATGCGTAAAGTGCATTACACGCGACGTAAATTATGCACCATGTAACCAAAATCGACAAATTTCAACTCGCTGTATCTCGAAAACCAAGCGAGATATCAATTTTTTTTACTTGTGAAAAAGTGTTTATTTTGCCGAGTTCTACAAGAAATAGTTGTCAAAACGCGGCGCCCCAGGAATCGTAATCTCCCGAAAAAATGTGTACACAGAAACATTAGTTTCCAAACACAATATTACTTCTTTCAAATGAATTTTAATTTTATACACTGAAGCAAAATGAGAGATTTCCTGCATATTCAGAGTCTAGATTGACCCCATTTGTGGTTTACTAACTAAATAAAGGATCTCCATAACGTAGCTTCAAATTAGAGGTAGCATAGATTTTTTATTCTCAAGCGGAGTATTGAATAATGTGGTTATACATATTGCAAACACAAGCTAGAATTTTTCTGACTGTGATAAAGTTTAACACATATGACTAAACATGATTAAGGGCTTAATTTAACCCGAGTAAGCCTAACACATTTTTTAAGTAAGGTTAATTATTATCACAACGGGCGTTTGTTAGCCCACGTTTGCCTCCGTGATCTTGCAGGGGGAAGCTACTCTAACCTAACATAAAGTCAATTATTGGTTTGTTGTCCTTATGGAAACGCAATCCTCCTACATACTTATATCTTGAAAATTTATAACTTTTAACGAGTTCCATTTTATATTTAGGAACATCTTACACGAACTTTTGTGATGCACTACAGCCGCATACCGTCCGTGTTGGAAATGTCACGCGATCCAGATACACTAAGTAATCGAGTTGTTCACATGAGCGTTCAGCTGTTTTCCAATGAAAGCTTAGCTCTGAAAATGGTTAAGGAACTGTCCTTACTGCATGTCATGATTATCAGTCTTAAGCTAATGATGTCGAAGATACTTATACAAAATACTTTACACGGTAAGTGCATACCAAACTTAACATACTATATGTATATTTTACTAATATGTACATATGTATTGTGTATGTTTTTACTTTATAGATCCGAATAAAAATTTTCACTTTGTGATCGATTGTACGCGGCAAGTGATGAAAGATCATTGCTATTGGCCCCTGGTATCTGACTTCAATAATGTACTCTCTCACGAATCGGTTGCCTTGGTATTTCTGCGTGATGATAATCTAATTGACATGTGGTTTCAGTTTCTATCAATGCTGCAAGGCATGAACGTAAATGTGCGAGAGACAACCTCACATGTTGAATTCGAACCCAATTCGTACTATGCCGCATTCTCATGTGAGTTGGAGGCAAGCGCTTATCCAATGTGGTCTATTATATCGCATCTACAGGATGGCACACATGCGCATTTAGCCAAGAAGATAATTACATACTGTGTTAATACTCTACATGAATGGTTGGATGCTATTTACTTCTTGGAACCAAAACTGTCGCCGGTTTGTATAATTATAAAATTTTTTTAAAAATAGTTTAGAGTAGATTGTGACTGATAATCAAATATGATTTTTTTTAACCCTGATTTATTGTAGTAGTTTAAAATATTGATTTGCTAATTTTTCTGTTGCAAATGCGTATTCTCTTATTCGAAATCTTTAGAGATTGGAAAATTGTTAACGCAATACAAATTTTACTTTAATTTACTACTTTAATTTCACTTTCTTTCATACTTATTTACTTTTAATTTGTAGTATAACCATTATAGATTTATAGGAACATAATTAGGATATGTATAGTTCGCGTACATATTTTCATACATACATACATACTTACATATGTATATGCTATTAAGACTGATTTATATTTTTAAACAGGATGAAATGATGCAAGCTTCCTTTCACTTTCCACTTCATCGGTACTTGGCAGCGTTTCTTTGTCAGGCCGTTACGAAAATGGGAATGTCTCTATCAGAAGTGTTGCCGACGAGGTCATATATACTGCCACTGTTGATGATACATCCTCTGCGAGTTCAGGTAAGTCATTTTAAAGTACTACTTTATAAATTGTTTTTAAGTAGATTTTCAAAGTTCGATTTAGCAAATTTGTGATATACTCAACATATCGTTATCTTACTTAGTACGAAAGGGCCCTAATTCAAAGCCAGCGCAGTTTTCAAGAAAGAAAAAAACGTTGAAAAGACACCGCCTACTTTAGCGCAAATAGGTATATCTCTGAAACTACTTTACTGAAACTCTACCAAATTTCGTACACACTTAGCATTTCAACTCAGTAAATACAATTTCGAAATCGCAAAACGAAAACAAGCCCACCTCATATTTACAACGGTAATTTACAAAAAAACAACATAAAATCTCGATATTTTAATGATAATGTAGCAAATTTAATAGAAAGAATTTATTCAAAGAAAATTGGTGTGACACTGCCCACTTTAGAGCAACAAGGTATATTTTCGAAACTACTTTATTAAGCTCTACCAAATTTGGTAAATTTTTTGCACATTCTATGGTCTTGTCACTGAGGTAGATTCCTTTATCGATGAGACGATATTGCACAGTTTTGTGTCAGATGAACGCTAAGCCTCAACCGTTATCTCGCTCGCGATCCTTAGGTAAAACGGCAAAACCCCCGAAAATGAGAATATCTGAGTTAGTGGTTAGTTTGGTAGGGAACACCTTGGCTGCTCAGCGAAGCATACGACCGTGAAGGTTCCTACGACAGTCGGTTCTACGATACCGGAACGACCCGGATTTATATCCGGCCAAGGACTGTAATTTCATTTGCAATTAACAAAAAGTCCAAATATTCGATTAGTTTTTTAATATGTGTATGAGGTTTATGGTATGGCCGTTACAATTTAATTTAAAAAACGCAAACCAAGCTAGTACACTTTTACTTCTTTAATACATTTCGCTAGAAAAACGAACAACACGTACGTATAACATTTCAATCCTTCCCACTGCAGCCGGTCCTACGTACCGGAACGACCCGGGTTTCAAACGGCCAAGGGCTATTATTTCGGCGATCTAACCCTGTTTAGATCGCCGCATACTATAAGTCGCATACCATAACATTTCATTCAATTTTTCATTAAATGATTTAGCGAATTCGTTCAAATTTGGTGCGAAGAATCTAATAAGGTGGAATTATAAGCTTAACTGTTCTTTAACTGTTCCATTTTTGGAGGGATCGGTTTAGCTCACGCAAGGCTATTATTTTTCCAAAAATATTTGGATGAAGGTCTTAAAATATATAAATAGTTATAATTCCGGTAGAAAAACCGTACTAATTGTTTTTAACTTCCGTATTTATCATGTAATCTAAGATTTTGATAGTAATTATTTGGATAAAATGAGTTCTAACATTTCCGTACTAAGGTAACGATATGTAATTTTTATTGAAAAAATATATTAGAGATCGAAAAAACCAAAAGAACAAATTGTAGAAACAGCAGAACACTGTCTGACTGTGAAAAAATACTTTTTGTGAGAGATGGTACACATTTAAACACATTTTCCGAATTCAACAAAAGTTCCCGTATATCGACTAACACCTGTTTTTCTTTATTTTGAACCACAATTGTTGGAACATACAGTTTTACGTCGAATCCGAGCGGTAGATAGTTTTTCATATGGTTTTTTTTGTGTAATTTTTCCGAGTTATTTCGAGTTATAGTATACACTCGGCTAGGGTGGCCGTATTATGGTTGGCGTCATTTTTCATTTGGCACTGAACTGTTGTTGTTGTCTAGCGCTGTTGAGACGACGTCGACTGTTTATCAAAAAATTTGGTTTATTTGATAATTATGAATTGGCTCTTTTCATTTCAATTAGCACATTTTTATCTCCATGTTTAAGTGAAGAAGATAGAAAAAAAATCTTCGTAAAAATATTTTAAGGCGCGAAGAAAATACTAAAAAAAGACCATAAGTTCATCACCAAAAATTGGTGCCGTTTGAATTCAACCACAACTTGAATTATACCGATATCGATCTTGACAAGTCGACGTCGTTTTCTGTCAACGACGACAATCACAATACGATTGATTGAGTTTGGTTGAAAATTGCCCTTTTTAAAATTTTCTGTGAGCTTGAGGTGTCGTTGTTTGACCTCCCATTCTGCCGCACCAGGATAATAACTGCTAGAGTAATTTCGCTACTAGATATTTTGTCATTAATTTCTTTTTTATTATATAAAGCAAATATTAAAAAAATTTACTTTTGGCGGGTTTTCGAAGCAATTTACCGAAGACGATTGAGAAAAATAATTCAATATTTAATTACAGATATCTATATTTGTACACATGTAGTACTTCTATGCTTAGTTTTTTTGCTTACCTTATTATTCTCAGAAGCAATTTAATTGTTTTTGTAAACTGGAATCAGCTGTATTCGTTCAGCTGTTTTTTTCTTGATGGTACATTCTTGCGACAAAAATTTCTTCGACTAAGAATTCGCAATATCCGCAATATTAAAAAATATATTATAATTTCGCTCCCTCGATGCCCTCCAATTTTACTCCACGGTTAATAAAAGAGAATACCTGGTGGTAAATTGTGTCCGGCTTTACGCTTTTTATTAAAACGCATTCGTAGGTTTGCTATTGTCTGCCGAAGGTCTACAGCTGTTCGAAAACTCTTTTTCTATAATTTCTCTTGATATTACATGGGATTTGAATCCAAAGACTGTCTCTCTTTGAAGAACTGCAAATGTTAAGTGTCTTTTAATAATTATCACTAGAAAACGTCGTATCGAATTAAAAATCCAGACTAAAAAATCATAAAGAGATATAGAGGGGAATGTGAGAAAGAATATACCATTTTTGGCTTTAAAACTGGCAACATTGCTGAATATGTTTGTATATGCATTTTTTGTGCAATTTTCATTTCTGCTCATTTATAACTACATAGTTTAGGACCGCAATCATGAAATAGTCTTCATTGTCCGAACTGATCCAAAACTAGTCTCGAAATAATCTTTAAAAGTGTCGAAATGATCCGGAAATGAGCTCAAAATTGTCCTAAAGTGGTCCAGAACTATTCCCCAAAGGGTCTACCCTAGTACCGACATGGTCCCATCATCGTGTCGTGACTCAAAAGTGTTACACGACCTTGAAAAATCACTAAATTGGAGTTAGATCTTTTTTATTTTAAATTAATTAAATTCTATTAATAGCTTAAATATGATAAATTGTTAATTCCAAATACAAATTCATACGTACAAACATATGCTCACTGTTTAATAAAGAAATTATATACTCGATGTTTTTAAAATTATATTTATATTCTATTCTGTTGGTACCAATTGAATATCAAATAAATAGATGCTTAAGATAAATACATCTATATATCTACATATATATAGTTCCAGTGGTAACTCGTTATACCATAAACTATACAGACGCATCTACAAAAACATTAAATAATTAGAGGTACACGCTAAGCTTTGTTATTTAATTAATATTTTGCGGCACTCGAATGTGCGGCGTAAAATCATACGTCATAATCTTTGGTGCCAAAAAGCCGCCATAACCTTGTCGGCCCTTATGGTAGATGCCGAGACCGGAAAGAGGCACTGGAGGATTAGATACGACTTCCTGTGTATCGAGAAAAGGCACAGTACTTTGCGCAGCGTCTTTATCCAAACTTGTATTGATAAAATCAATATATTGGTTGTGTCGAGAGTCGGGTATCGATTTGACAATGGTGCGTGTAGACATATCCGGGTTATGGAGATTTATTTTTTGCCTAAAAATATAAATTCTATAGCAACATATTTCATTAATCAATAATTTGTGGCCAAGTTACCTCCGTTCACCGCTGACATCTGTGTTGTCGTTAGATTTCCAAAAACTATTAACTTCCGGCGATATTAATTTACCCGCTTTGAAATCGTATTCGGCTAGCTTAGCCTCTACATTTAAATGGGCACCAACGACGCGGAAGCGCACACCAACAACTACATATGAATTGTCATCTGTGTAGATGTCATCCAAGTCAATGGAACGACTTTCGAAACTCAGTGTATGATAGTCTCGTCCATTACGCACATCTCTATCGAATATTTGATAATTCTCAACTGGTTTCCAAGTAAGACTGGTTTGATTTACAGTGCCCCTTGGCAAAAGTTGGCCTTCTTGAATTTGTAAGTGAAATACGCGGTTATTTTTCAAGAAACGTAAGCCAGTGACAACTCTAGAGATTTCGTGAAGGGAGAAAACAAAAAATCCAAGTTATTTATTCGTACAGCGACAATACCTTTCAGGCTAATTTACTTATTGTTTTCGACATCAGACACTGATTCACGTAGATTAAAGTAGCGATCAGATTTCACGCTTATTTCATCGCACAGACAGAAGCAGTAGCTGCAATGCCAGAATAGATAACGCCACCAAGAGTCCACCTGTAGTTGTATGCAATATTAAATATTTATATTTATGTAGATTTAAAAAAAAAACACTATGCGTCAAGTTTTTACCTTTGTAGTGCCACGCACACAGGATGCTTTTTGACCAAGTACGCGCCCATTTTCATATTCAATATAATCATAGCGACGCGTGCTATTTCGACTCTGAAACACAAAAAAAAAAAAAACAAGGATGAATCCATTTAAATAATCTCTTCGCTAGAAATTAATATTCGTTCCACCTACAGCAGGGCACACCCACATATCTGAATCCACAAATGTGCAGTGATATAATTTGCCTGTACATCTGGGCTGTCGTGCACAGTAATAATTTTTAAAGCAACCCTCTGATTTGGCTGATTGATAGAAATCGCAAGTCTCACGGCATGTTTCCTCTTTGTTTAAGTCAACTTCATTCTCAATGTAGCCCTGTAAAAGCCGTGTCACCTCATCGAAATTTTTGCCTCGTACAAATTTATCGGGATCACAGCGCCATACAATGCGATCAGCACGACGCATAACCTCTCGCAACAGTTTAAGTGTGCGCCCAGTGCGTTTTTCATAGTCCATACGCATTAAGTCGACTTCTTGCGTGAAATTTCCTGTAAATATTGAAAAGTCAAAAGTATATGCACTCCTAACGATCATAAATATTTATATATTTAATTCCACCTTTGCCGTATATCCTTAAGATCATCCACGAAAATTCCATCATTGTGTAACCCTTTAGTTCGGTAAGGGCTATATCCGTATAGAGTGAGTGAATAAATTGTTGGGCTGATTGTTGCGTATGACATATTTGGTCCATAGATTCCTGTGAGAAAGATTTCACTTTATTGCTAGAATTACGTAGTAAATTTTCAATGCAAATGAATAGCATGAGTATCCTTCTAATCCCATGACTGGAAATAATAGCTATTTGTGAAATTTCATTTCAAAAGGTCAGTCAGAGTAATTGTTTTTAACATTTGTTAGCTTTATTTTTTTAACATTTAGCTATGTGATAGCTGTCAACTAAGGAATCAAACAATTTTTTCAAAAACGTTTTGACGGTTAAAAATAAAAATTGAATTTTTTTGTTACTTTTGTTTTTTCGGTCTACAATAACAATTAAAACTTTACTTTTATTTCTTCGGCCAAGAATAAAAGATTTTCGCTTAAAAATAGCAGTTTACATATTCACTTTTACTTAAATTGAATAAAAAAAAATCTAACTAAAAAAAGCACTTCCTCTTAATTGCAGTTTTCCATTTTATGTATGTATGTAAATATATTTCCTAGATAAGCATTTAATTTCTTTAATTAAAAATAAATATAAAAGAAATTAAATATAAAGGAAATATAATTTTAAGTTTTATTTCTGATCGAAAAATAAAGTCATATTTTAACTGTTTTCTATGACTAAAAAATTAAATTCAAGTTGAAACTTTTATATTTGGCTGAAAAAATTAAAGTCATATCGTTTAAAAAAAAAACAGTAATTACGGCGCCTGCTTTAAATGAATGGTATGCGTATCCTTCTAATCTTTTCATCGATTTGCTTATCGTATTGGCTTTATGAGAATTGGCAGCTGCTTTTAAATTACAAATACATACATATGTATGTATATGTTTGGATATATATGTACATACATATATACGAATGTATATACATATGTACATATGTACATAGTATGTGTATTCATATAGAAATCACAATACGTTAGGTTCCTCAAATTTTTGCGTTTTTTTTTTTGTATTTTTTAAGTGTATTAATAAAACAAAGCATTTCCCTTTTCTTTCACTTAATCGAAGACATAATCAGGGTAATTCCCTGAATTTTTCGCACGGCTATTTCCTATTAAAACAGCATCCATATATTTTTACCTACATATGTACATACATATTTATGTGCGCACAAATGTAGATACGTAAATATGAGCGCATTACATCTCTGGAAAATTTAGATTTTTACCGATTTTCACAGCTTTTCGATGCATTTGTATTTAAATAGACATGAAATAATTCACTATTATTAGGTACGGATGTGTGTTAGTTGAAATGGTTCAATATTTAACGATCTTTTGAATTTTATTAAACTCTGAGTGATCTCCCCTAATAAGTGAATGGAGAATGCTTATTGTGATGAAATAAAAATTAGTTTGTTCGTGACCGTTACTGCTTGGATGCGGTTGTGTCTACTTACATAGTATATAAATACATAGTACATATTATACATGTAATTTAAACCCATGATATATGGATATACATACATACATATGTACATTGTACATATCGCTCAGCACAAAGCAAATCAAAATAAACTAACCAGCATTGCTCTATAATAGAGTGTTTGCTTGACCATCACTAGCTCCATATCCTGAAAAATGCGCGACATTGAAAAGGTTTTATCATTGCGTAGCACCGTCTCGCAAATATCCAGAACGGCACGCTCATTTAGCTCAGCGGTGTTGTTATGTTCGTTCATAAAATTCTGCAAAAATGCACGAAATAAATAGTATACAAAAATTGGAGTCGCGATGCATTCTAAATATAGTAGGAGGGGTACTATGTGCCTTATTTGATTTGTTTATAGCGCACCTTATAGAAACCGAATATACTGTCGATTTGCAGTAAGTCGCGCTCCAATAGACTCCATTCATAATGATTTAGTATATCATATTTTCCGACCTCGAAATTGCTTTGTAAATTATCATTAATAAATTTGCGATGCGACTCGAATACTTTACGTAGTTGTGAACTTTTGCTGGTACCTTCTTTATTCAAATAGTTCCATAGAGAGTCCTGTAGTGCAAAATACTCACGCCGTATTGCGTCTACTTTCAAATCTGGAATTTGTGCCTTATATTGTGGCTGTGCGAACGCAGTTTGGCATAATCCAATTAATGTTAGGAAGAGGAAGAGTAAGGTATTCGAATTGGTTGACATGGCGCAGCGCTTTTCGTTTTTCCTAATTACAATCATATTTGCTGTGATTTTAATGTTTTCGCTTTTGTATTTAGCATTTGTTATACGTTTTTGATCTGTTATCACTAAAAAACAATTAAAATGTCTTTGCTGACCCCCGAATGTTTAACTATTAGCAGATTAGTATAGAAATCTGGGGTCGAATCGTGACAGTCGTGAACGAGCAACTCGTCACGTAAAATTGTGAATATCGGATTATGACAGTCGTGAACGCAGCCGTTTATCGAAAATCGGCATGATTACAAACGTCAACGAGTAAGTGAACGTACTCGTTCGTTCGAACTGTCATGCGATCACAAACCGCCAATCGTAATCGCGCCGATTTGAAGCAAATTTTTAAACATGTAAGTATATTTAATGTATTTCTATATTTATTCAATATTTTAATTATTTTTGTTAATATAGGGCAAACTATAACAAACTGAACTCCACTCAAAAGGATGTAATGGCGCAATTTATGCGCGAGCATCCCGATTTGGCCAAAAATTTGCTACCAAACTGCGCGCAGGGGAGAATTACAGCCAACCGACTTTGGGAGGAGCTTTCTAAGCGATTAAACGCTGTAGGACCACCAATCAAAGACGCAAAATTGTGGAAAAAGGTGTGTTTATGGTGTATTTAATCGAAATTTATGTTAAAAAGTTGTTTTTTTAGGCTTATGCAGATCAAAAATACAACGACAAATTATAACACATAAGTAAACAAATATTAAATTTGATTGAATGCAACTTACTATCATTGCATTTAGACTATGGAATCCTTTTCTATTGTAGTACATGTGCTCATCTTTGGTCGGCTTCTGCAATCCAATATGCGTACCATCTATACATCCGATAACTGAAAATAACAAAATATGATTTCTTAGCACCTCATACACACATGAATATATATTAAGTTTAATTTACCTCCAGGAATTCTGTATTTTTCTGCAAACCACTCTTTACAACTTTGCGAATCATCTGGGTTGAAACATATGAACTCCGGGCACAATTTGCTTTCCATTTCCACGAGTATCTCAGACGTCAATTTGGATAATTTTCGTGAGGACATAATTGAACGCCTCCTTGTTCATCCGAAATCGTTTCATGAATCTGCAAAATTTGAAATGTAGACAGATGTTGATTATGTACATGCATACATGGGACTTACGCATTACTTGACAATGCCAGTGGATTACTTCTATCTCGTAATTGTTTCCGCACAATTTTCTCATCATTTTCACTATCACTTGAGCTTAAATAAAACAAAAAACTAGGATCCATAGTCGCTTTTCAATTTATTTTTATTTTTGCTATCCTTATTTTGACATTTAAAAGTCTATTGTAACTTCCAAAAATGGAGAAGAAGAGGAGAATAATCGATAACAAAACTGACAATTACGATTCGTCAACTTTCGAATGTAACAATACGATATTGTTCATTCGATGATCGAATAACGTAATTTTTGATCGAACGATTGTCGACTCGTTTACGACTGTCACGATTCGACCCCTGAATGCGAGCGTTTGTGTGAAATGTAGGCAGATAGTGTGGCGAAAATTTTGTTATATTCAATTATGTTTTCATATGCACATACATACATATGTATATACAATGTATATAATCTTATGTACAAGTATTTATGTATGTATCTATATACTGTCTTTTGTGTTTTATATTGTCTCTTGGATAAACGAAACCTCTGCCTGCTTAGTGCAATATTTTCAATTCTTTGTTTTCTCTTCCATTTCACACAAACGCTTGCTCCTATGTATTGCTGACGAATAACGCGCATTTAACGTTTCTTCTCATCTGTAAGATATGCGGAAACTCTTTTTATCACTTTGAATCACATACATAGTTGGTTAGCACCTTAACATTTTATAAATGTTGTTTATTAAGCAGATTTCGCCAAAAAAAATGTGAAATTCCACTGTTCGTGCCAAACCTGGACTCAAAATCACAAATTTAGTTCAATTCAATACTTATGTATTTCGATATTAAAATGTTTCGTATTACGCGATCGAAATGAAAATAAACTTCCAGTTTGACTGACTGTTTTGTTCAATATACAAAGCAAAACTAAAAACACAGCTATGGAAGGAGAATTATTAATATTATGATGAGAGGCAATACTCTTAACTGAATTCAGAAAAAATCGAGGTCGCAAAGTGTAAACGAACTAAATATAATGAGACGAGTGGACCAGTCGACGAGCGGACAATGATACCTCAAATCACTGCTGCCTGAGATTGTGGACTATGACGTTGGAGAGTACCTATGTATGCATGTGTGTGTACGTGAAAGTGTACTCACCGCGCTGACGTACAGAAATTGAATTGTATTGTTTTACTCCCGCATATGTAGGTGTTAAGATGTGGAGAATAAACATTCTGAGCTGAACGAAACTATTTATATGTATGTATGTATGTATGTACATATGTATGTATGTAGCTATGTACTCGTGTATTTAGCTTACATATAGAATATAAATTACAAAACAGCTTATCTCGAGTTATCACTTGTTTGCTGTTAAGCTTAGGAATATAAAATTATATTAAGAAATGTCAACGATGTTCAGATATGTCAATTTTTTGGTCTGAAAATAAAAATCCAAAGCCAAATAAGTTGTTTTATCAAAACTCCATAAATATTTACAGTACCGGAAAAAAGTATTGGCACAGCTTTTTTCCTTAAATATTCACAAAGTTTCTCATGCTAAAATTAAATAAAAAAACTGGCCTCGAGCGGAAAGAAATTCAAAAATTTTTTTCGTTTATTTTTTATAGAAATAAAGCTCATTCTATAACTAAAGCCACATATGTATGTATGTGAATGAAAACTAACTTTTATATGTGTTAAAAAGGAGGGAAACACTATCAGTGAAAAACAAATTATCAAAAATCATTATACTAATTTTTGCGAAAATTCTGATTAAAAACTTTGAAATTTTAACAAAAGTTTTTTTTATTTACTGGATTTTTGACACATGTACTTACATATGTGGTTTTTGTTATAGAATGAGCTATATTTTGGTAAAAAAAATTAGCGAAAAAGATTTACCATGAAAAACATTGTGAATAATATGAAAAAAGTACTGTACCAATACTTTTCTCTGGCACTGTACGTATGTACATATGTATGTGTGTATATAAGAGTTAGCTAGATACTTCTTTGTTACTGAGCCAACACAACGCCAAGCTTTGGGAATTTCGCAGAGCAACGACTTTCCGTTTTAGTTTTATTTCAACTAAATTTTTTCTTTTGTGAGTTTATGATTTTTTCTTCCATACATTGGACTTAAAAGCCAACATCTGTATTTATCGGCAATTTTAGCGTGGAATGTTTGAAAATTAAACGGAAAGCAGTGGCATAAACAGTTAAAGTAATATTTCTTGATTGGTTTTGGAGTTAACTACAGTTTCCTAATGTCTGGGAAAACAAATATATTGTTGACTTTCCAAATTAAAGATTTCCATATTTTACATGTCCTGCCCTAAAGTGTTTACTTTCCATCATTCTTGCTCTCCATTACGCTCAATATACATACATATGTATTTATGTAGATATCAACGCTCTTGCTCACATTTGAAATTGCATTTGTATTTTACTTGTATTATAGCAATATGCACTCTATTTGCATGGGTCAGCTACATATGTCGACAAATGAGTGTTGCCATTCAGCGAAAATTTGTTAACCACTGCACCGACTTTGATTTGCATTCACCTAGGAATTGTTGTTAATTTTGTAAACTCTTCGCTAGGTCTCTTTTACGGTATTAATATTTTCCACGTCTGCGATATTTGCGCATAAATTAATTTATTTGCTTCATTTAGACTTTGTATATTTCTTCGCTGTCGTGCTATTTAACCAGTCTTCTCATTCTTTGGCGACACATGAATTGTTTGAATGAGTCATGCAACTAAGCGTTAATGTTTATGCTTTATTGAGTAGCGACTACCGGAGTGCTGCTTCTCCGATTTCACCCGACACTTTCTGTATTGTGCTAATTCGACAGTTTATCTTGTGTATACAAAGAAACAGCTTGAACATTTGATTCCTTTGTTATTATTCAATTAAAATATTGGATAAACACCTTACGGGTTGAACATTTCAGATTATGTACAATTTTGTAGAATTGTGAGTAACCGGAGACTCCAAGAAAAGCAAAATTGATGCATCTTTAGTTATGGACTGAAAAGCCGAATACGATAATTCATTAAATGAGCGAAATGAAAAAGTGGTATTTAAGATTTCATGGGAATGATTTAGTCACACTTGCCATTTTATATACATACATATGTACATATATGTATACCGTGCACATCATAACGATGGCACAACCTCAAGCCCCCACAAGCTTTAATTATAGCTCATTCGGACGATTGGTGTGTCTATAAAATACAAGTTTCAAACTTTGTTCAAATGACGGGAAAAATTCCATAAAATGTACACAAGACTTTCAAAAATTTTTGTGTGTAGTTTTCATGAAAAAAATTCCCAAAAATCAACCGTAATTTGTAGCCACTTAAAATGTACATTTTATTACACTCAAATTTTATGAGCATACCCAGATTTTTATTAAAAATTCAAATTAAATATTTCAAAATCGTGGTTCAATTTTGTTGAATTTTTTCGGCCATTTGAACAAAGTTTGGAACTTGGTTTTAACGGGTGTTTGCTGCAGAATGAAGTATATTTTTATAAAAAAAAAAAATGAAAATTGAAGAAAGGCAAAACTTGTGAATATTGGGTTGTTATAACATTATATCGCGCAGTGTATGCCTAAAAACTTCGCAATACTATCATTCTCGAGTTTACACTACATAATTAGACCTTTCTGTGATATTGCTGTGTGTCTCTGGTTGGTGGCAAACTGGCAAACAATGTGCAATGTTTACCTCATAAGTTTCTGCTAGCAAACGTAACATGTTTGCTGTTGTATTCTCCTTTTCTTCTGGACCTAGTAATATTAAATGCAAGCGATCCATCAAATGTGGCACCGAGTGTGCATTAGGTGACACTGTCCATTCCGCGAAAGTAATTAAAGTACTCGCTTCCAGCTTTGCCTGGTAGACTTCGTACTGTTTCATTTGTTGAAAACGCGTAGAAATGCGATTCATGGTGTCGTGAATGTCGTTCATTTTGGTCATAAGTGGCGCATTGTGATTCATAAATTCGGTCACAGATTCTACGGCCAAAGCGACATTTTGGGCATACTATAAAGAAAATAATTTGTATTTATGCGATTTGTGATAATTATTACCCATGCATGCCGTGCACGCCATGCATGTGGGTTTGTATGTACATATGTGTATATTGCATTTGTATGTGTATGTATAATAAACCTTTTCCTCTGTTTGGTCTATCTGTCGGCTCATTTCCTTCAAACGTTGCAAAACTTTACGCTGTTTCTCACGCATTAATGGAAACTCAATGTTTTGTGCAATTTGCGATTGTTGTACAATATCCCAAGCCTTTAGTATTCCAACAGTAACTTCTTTCACCACATGTATAACATCAAGTACATCCTCTATAACTGCAGTGGCGGGTGGTGGTGTAGCGAAGAAAAGGAACAATACCCCAAACCAAGATAAATCTCTTTTAAAATTCATATTTATTTTTGTTTTTATATTTGTTTCATTTAGTTATTGAGAACAGTTGGTGGAATGAGATCTTTTTTTGATATCAGCAAAATTAACACAGATTTAGAGCATATTTTTTCAATAGTGGCAAGAAAAACAAAGCCAAAAATACATGTAAGCTATTTAAACACGTTTCACATCGAAAGTTATACTCCACGCACACCAAACACCGCGTCAACGCTCGTCAGAGGCCAATATACGAATAAGAAATTTTTTTGACTAGTTCAGAGAGAGTGTCAAATGTGTTCGTCCAAAGAGCGCTCGTAATTGCTGTTATCAACCGAATGGTACATTCTGTTAACTGCACTCCTACTCCGCAATGCTAAATGTCAGCTCAATTCCTTAATTCAGCAGATGCACACAGCCTAAATAGACAGTGTTCAAACGAGGAAACTTTTGTTGCTTATTATCGGCGATTTCCCTTTTGGTGTTGCTCGTCACGTTCACACAGAGCAACTCTGTACAGGCGATATTCTGGCATTTCATTTTATATCATTTTCGCAAATTTCTGTACGCTTCGCTTAAGCGGCATTTACACATTCTGATAAATTTTGTGATTATAAGTAAAAGGTGTTGAAAAATGAAGTTTTAACATAATTTACGTTAATGTGTATAGTATATGCATACACATGTGTATATTTAATCGCAAAAAAATAAGAACAAAATTTCATTTCCCAACTTACCGTATGCATTCACTTAAAACTCAACCAAACTGCAACCACTGAAAGAATTTATAAATGAAAAGGAATGTCAAATTTCTTAGCTGCCGACTGAGACGAATAAGAACACAAAGCGTGTCGCCCGAGCACGATCAACTCGGTGCCCTTCCCCTTTCCCCGTCCCTCTCTCACCTACAAGTAACGAGTTGCCGCGACAAAAGTTTCCTCGTTTGAACACTGTCATAGAAAAGTGCATCTATGCATAGATATAGTGTCTCAAACAATTAACTGCATGGTAATTTTTTTTACAATGTTAACAATTTTTTAATGCTAAGTCTTTTTTGTTATTTTTATATAAAACTTTAGTTCGTTCTATAACAAAACATTTGTAAATTAAATTTTTTAGAAAACTTTTGGATATGCAGTTTTGTAGCTCATTTAATTTTAGCATAATAATGTGCAAGTCTGAAGACTTTGAAAATTCCGGCAAATTTTTGTAAATTTTTAAAAATTTTTCCATATAACGGTTAAGTTTTATATAAATTCTCGTAGATGTTTAAGAGTTTTTATATACAGGCGGCCCTGCACATCTTCTGCTAAATAAACTACATCCGATACGTGCAAAAATTTCTAAAACCAAAATTTCTAAAAATTATCAAACATCATCGGAAGTCTCTATCAAGTTGCATACTCAAAAGTTTTCTAAAAATTCTGATTAAAAAGTTTGAAATCTGATTTTTTATGAATTTTGTGCAAAGTTTGAAATTTTGATTTACATACTTCTTGTTGAAGAACAAAGTATATTTTTCTAAAAAATTTATGAAAAAATTATCAAAAAAAAATCCGAATATTATTAAAATGTATGTTATTACTGCATTAAGCAGCGTCGCCCCATTTCTTAGAAGCCACACAAAGTTAAACTGATTTTTGGCAAAATCAAAAGTCCCAGATCTTACCTTACCGGTTTCGAAGAGTGTAAAATGCCAAAATTAAAATTTGTTCGCTAGCTTTGAAATTTGTAAAACTAGACAGTAAATTTGAAGTACATAAGTAAGTCAATGAGCAGAGTGGCGCGACAAAGAGAGTGCGACAAGTTATTTGCGATAAAAGCGACGAAAACAAAGTTTTATTTTTCAATGTTGAGGTCCATAGTAAAGCGCATAGCTAAGCAATAGAAAGAGAGCAATGTGTAGCAAACAATAAATTTTGGTTTTATACATACATATGTATGTATTTCAAAGTTTCCAGCAGAAATTGTGAACATTACTCTGTTGCTGCTGCCGCTGCTATTTGTTGGATATGCCTGCGTTACATTTTACAGTTTCATACTAATAGATTCAAGAACTCGTTTTGGAAGAATTTTCTTTGGGCCATTAAGGCATTTTCGTTGTTTAAATTCGCTTCAATAACTGTTTTTACATATATATTTTTTTTTTGTTTGTCTCGCCGCTAAGCTCCTATGTTTCATGATCTTTTTACGCTATTGTCGCAACCAACTTTGCCGCTCTCTTTGTAGCGTCACCCAGCAAACATTTGTTAAGATGTTTTACGACGTACATAGCTTGCTTTCATTGTTATCGCTGGGATTGTGTGATTTAACGTTAACTTCTCGTTGAACTGCAGAGTTGGAAAATGTAATCACCATTTGCTTCGTAAACAAAATGTAAAATCTTACAGACTGAGCGGTAGGGAATATATCTGGCTCATATGAATTATGTATGTATGTACATTAGGGTGTCTCACCAAAATAAGTTGCGCGTTTTCTACCGGAATTTTAAGCTTTACTGTTCTTTCATCTGAGGTGATTTTTTAGAAAAAATATTTTAAAAAACTATTTCGTTTATAAAAAGCTCCATTTTTGAAGGTGTTTTTAAAATCGGTCCAGCTCACGCAAATCTTTTATTTTTTAAATATTTTTCTGATATAGTTTGGATGGAATTTGTTTGGTGTGGGGAGTGGTCACCCTAATGTATGTACATATGTATATATGAAATCAAAAATTGGCAATTATGCGTATGATAATTCAGTTTTAATTTTAGTTAGATTCTCAAAAGTACAAAAATAATTATTCGAATATATATATTTTTTTTAAATTAAGATATTTTAAAACGAACTAAAAAATATAAAATAATTTTTCCGCGGCACATACATAAGTTGATAGTAACAAAAATTATACTTATACCGATCATCAGTACATATGTGAACCCCGATGACAAAAGTCAAGTCTGTCCAAAAACTCACACTCTTTGGAAAATAGCAAATTTTATTTAATAAATAGTTGATAAATATTTTTGGGGCGGGATGTCATTAATTGAAATTATAATAAGTTAAATCAATTTAGGAGGTTTAAGAAAGCTCATTAAAAAAAATCAAATTATTAAGTTAAAGGAAATATTGCCGCATAGGATCAAAGGAAGTAGACTTTAGAAAACATAAAATCATGAAAATATTTTGAAGAGTGTTGCCTCCTGTTTAAAACGATGAAATTAATTAAATTAAATGTCTAAGTTTATTGAATTATAACAGTATTTGGGTGAAATAAAACCGTTTATATAAAAAATATATTTGAAGAAGATTACCAACAGTTAAAAAATAATTAAATTGAACTTAATTTATAAGTGTTCGATATATATTGGTGCACAGATATGTCGGCAATTTTCCACATATCCCAAAAATTAGTTTGTGGAAAAATTACCAATTCAAATTCACACAGTTCAATTACATTAAATTGAGATATATGTATAAATGTAGTAGTGATAGTTTTACAGCTTATTATTTGTAAAAACATATTTCCAATGCGAATCTTTTTATATATTCTTTATAGAGCTTTTTCTATGAGATTTTGGCTGGAAAATGGGTTCGCAATGGACTACAAATCAAAGGCCAAGCCATGACCTATATACAGGCAAACTTTTGCAATTCTATGGCCGACATGGATTTATTTTTCCTACAAATCTGCGCTACAAATTTGCCACAGTACTTCTTTTTGCAGAACACTATCGAACTATTTGGTGTGGGTCAGTGGCTAGAGACGGCACCTTTGAAACAGCCACAAAAGATGGAACAGTGTTCAATGCTAGAGGGATTCCTTACATTTCTCGCAACGCTTGTTACCAGCCGCACCAATCTCGGCAACGACGAGGCTACACAATGTATAATTGAGATAAGCGCTTTGCTAGCTACTGAAAATAAAACACATTCACAACTGTTAGAATTGATGCCTGAGCGATCCGGTAATGTGCATACGAAAAATTTCGAGAATTTCCTTAAAAAGTTGTCTGTGTACAAGGCACCATCTTCCGGGTCTGAAAACTTGGAGCAAGGACTATTCACGCCTATTGATGATGTGTGGGAAGAGTACTATGATCCTTTGCATGTACTACTGCGAGCAGTACACCGTAGAGACTTTCAATCATCGCTTGATCGGTTTACAAATTATGTGAAGACTAAAAATAAAATGCCAGCGAGCGGTAATTTATGGCCACCATTTCGTATGCCACGTCCTGTTGGTAAAGCTTTTAGCGATCCATGTCGCATTTTAAATTCTCGTGTATTTCACTCGACCATACTTTCAATTCTTTTTCGAGCGGTGCACTCACGCGATGTATCGGAGCATTTGCTAGCGCTGGCAATTTTTCTATTGGAAGTTGCTGTTGAAAAGAGTGAGGACACTAATGCCACTAGCAATGATAAAGCGGCTGTAGTCGAATGCGAACCGAAGTGTAAACCTGGCTATCCGTTTGCGTTGAGACGTGATCCACCTAAACTTTTCCATTGTTATCCAACTGATAATCTTAGCTGCAATTTGCGTTACGTCGTCACAAAACTTTCGCTTAGGTCACATGAGCCACAGGTTTCGCCAGCGAATTACCGTTCCAGTCAATTTTACGGTGATTTAGATTATGATGTGGAAACAGATACGACGGCTGCACTACCGATGATTGGTGGTAGTGATGACGACTTGGATGACGATTCGATGAGTGTTAGAGTAGCGGGTACAACTTCGACTGCAATGGTACGTATGCAGAATATGGAGGTGGCTTTGCCGCCAGATCTATCTGTAGTGCCAGAACAGAGCTTGGTAATTAGACAAGATAGTCAAGAGGAGGATGCGTTACGTGATGGCGATGAGGCCATTGAAGGCGCTTCGCCATCAGTCGGATTTCGTTTCTCACTGCAACCTATAACATTACCCGAGAGTGGAATGGAAGTTGCTATACGCAGAGAATTGCAGTTACTGGCTGGTGGCAGTGTTACAACTGGTGGGGGTGGTGGAGGTGCTAGTGGCACGTCGGGTGGTGGTTTAAGAAGGACCACAGAAGCACAACATCATCCCCAACAACAAAATGAGATGTTTTCACCTACCAACAATAATAATAATAGTATGTTGTTGCCATTCCAAAGGGTGCAACCAGTGGCTGTACCGGTCAGTAGTAGAAGCATAGTTCCCGCAACAACATTACGTGGCGTTTTAGGGGTATCAACATTGGGGGGTCGCCGTCCTTTCGATGCGAGCACACGTAAAAGGAGTACACAGTTAGTAGACAATGCAATCGGTGGACAAAACAAGGATGAAATTTCCATTGAGGAAAGTATACTTTCCTTGCTTTTAAAGCTACATTCTCAGCTTAGTGGTACATTGGATAGTTTCTCCTTGAGTGATGTTGAAGATGAGGAAGAGGAAGAAGCTGCTACAGAGATGATGCCAAGCGTCGATGGCAGCGTGGAAAAAGAAAACGATAAAAATGCGAAAATTGAGTCAGGTAGAACTGAGGCAGAAGCATTATCTGCAAGCGCTACCGGCATAACAAGAGTATTAGGGGAAAAAGAATTAAGCCACCAGAATTTGGAAAACTCCTTTAATTCTCCTACCGCCATGGATATAGACTGTTCAGAGGCAAGCACTTCAACTGCTGCCGCTTCCAACTTGAATTCGGATTCTAGTCAACGCGAAACACAATACAATAGTAGCACAAGTAGGAAGCGATATCGTAATTATAAAAAAATACGTGTACTCGACTCACGCATCGGTGATGGTCCATATTTCATTGGTAATCTTATACGTAAAATTGCCAAACGCGATGAGTTTTGTGCTCAAAATATTGACGAGATACGTTCGCGACTTTGGCCAAATCAACGAGAGAAGCAAGCCGAGCAAAAGGCACGCGAAAATAGAGAAAAAGAAGAGCGCCGAAAGCGCGCACGTGAGCGACAAATGAAGATGATGCAAGATTTTGCAAATAAGCAAAAAGAATTTATGGAAACGGCGGCGCACAACATGGAGTGCGGCATGGACGACGAAGATGATGATCTGTATGAAGAGCAGCCGCGCGAAAAAGAGTATGACTGCATTATTTGCAATTGTACGACACCCAGCACGGAATCTAATCCCATTGGGCTTGTAGTATTGGTAGAATCTAGTGGTATTGTTGGACATCGACGTCGCACTGCTGAACGTTTGCCGCTGCCACTTTGCCTCGATGATGAGGAGCGTTTAAAACAGACAACGCGTTTGGCTACGGAGTTCAATCGACGTACTGATTTATTAAGTTTAAAGTTTGGCGAGGAGTCGTGGTATCTCTCCAACAATATGGCTTACGAAAATGGTGTACATGTGCAGTCGTGTGGCCATCATGTTCACCTAAGTTGCCTGGATGCATATTTGAAAACTTTGTACGCAACACAGCGTCAGCATCAGCATGAACGCGGCGAGTTTTATTGTCCAGTATGCAGGCAGTTATCTAATTCGGTATTGCCACTGAGTCCACAATTGGATAGACCCACTCCCATGGTACGCTCGGGCACTCAACCTTTTGAGCAACTTGTTGCCGAGTTGACGAACTTAATTAAAGAAAATGTTAGACCAACGGTAAGTAAATGGCTATATAGTTACAAACATACTTATTTCCTTATTTTTTGAATACTTACGGACCACATGGTGATTTTTTCTTTTAAATATTTACAATGTTTTTCACGCTTAACATTTTTTGTTAATTTTTTATGAAACTTTAATTGTAATATAACAAAAAGCATATAAATTAAATTTGTGTTACAACATCAAGACGCACTTCAAAAAATGTAGAAGAAGTTCGGCCAAACATCCAGCTGTGATGTAAGCGCCAAATTATTATATTATAAAAGTTCAAAAAAATTTTCATCAAAATTTTAATTTTTTAGAAAACTTTTGCATAAGTTTTGTAGCTGATTTAATTTAAGCACGCACTTTTTTACATATAACGATTGAACTCTTGTGCGCGTTAAATGAAAAAAAGATTCTAGCCTAAAATCTCAAATTTTTTTCCAAAATCAACTGTAATTTTTAACCGATTCAGACTTGCACCAAAATTGAATTGGCTACAAAACTGTATACCCAAAAATGTCGCAAAAATTCTGATAAAAAGGTTTGAAAATATTGATTTTTTTTTTTAATATTTATAAATTTTGTAGAAAGTTTGAAACTATTTGCTTATTGTTATAGAACCAACCATATTTTTATAAAAAATTTACGAAAAAAATGTATCGTGAAAAATATTGCGAATATCTATAAAACAAAAAAACAGCATATGGTAAATTTTTTGAGTAGCTGTATATGTTGTAATTCTTGTTTCATGATTTCACGATTTAGCAGACGTCAACGAAACTCTCAGAAGCTATGGGTCGCGCCATGGAGGATATGACTAATATTACACATCGTAAAATGAAACGCGTACCCCCAACGTTTCGCAGTTTATTTGTCTTCGTCACATCGATCGCGCGCACGAACTTAGAGTCAGAAATTATACAACGTGGCGGTACTCTATGCACAATTAATTCGACACGCTACAAAGCAAAACGAGACTGTATCGTTCCACTGTTGCATGTTTTGTCGGTCCACGTTCGTGTGTTGGTAGAATGGCCGCTCTGGCGTTCGTGGGCCTCACTTGCTGGTTTACCAGTAACCGATGCTGCTCCAGTGCCTTCGCATTGTCGCGAATTGATACCAAGCCTATTAGCCGACCCCATAGCATTGCTTTTGAAGTTTATTTTGTTAGCTCCGCTACATCTGGATCAAGGTGCGTGTTGCAGCTGTATATAAAATTTGTTTTGACAATTTTTACTATACCATCAAATATAACTTAAATGAAAATGTTACCCTTTACAGAGTTCTTCACATGCATGGTTAAGGTTATGTACAATTTGTTGTACTATCAAATAGTTGTACAACTTTGTGTAACACTCACCGATTTAGAATGTGATTATATCATAACTAAATATAACAAATCTCCTTCTGCGGATGATATCGACGCTGGTGGTCGACGCAACTCGTCCCGTACAAGTGGCGGCAGCTCATCAAGTATGCTCTATTTGGGGCGCGCTATGGCGTTAGTATTGAATAACACAAATCGTATGTCACATTTACGTCGCGAAAGCATACCGAGTACTTCAACGGCAGCTGCAGCTGCGGCAATGGCAGCGTCTGCTGGTTTAAATTCATTTGGCATTACCAACTATCCATCGACTAGCAGTGGAAGTGGCATTGGTGGCGGTATTTCAAATGCTGAGGTCGAAGTAAATCTAAAATCCATGGAAACTCAGCTGCAAACACTTTGTCTACCCTTTCTGCGCATTGCAGCATTGCTAAGACAACATTTGTATAGAAATGATATGCCAGAGATATCCGCACCAGGTTTAGAATTTGTGCGACTTGTTTATTATTTGGAATTAGTAACCGATTCAATGGATTGGGATTGTTTTAATGCCTCGAAGGGTTTGTGCTTTATCGCCGGCACTGAACAGACGTTGCCCAAATTCTGGTGTGAACAATTAATGGATATTCGACCACCAACAGATACGGTGCGAGAACTTGTCATCATAAACCAACATGCATCATGGCAGCAACCGAAATTGCTTGAGTTGCCGCGCGAATATGAACGTTTGTTCACGGTATGTCCGTTTTATAATTCTAATTATAATTCAATTCAATTCTTATTCGTATTGCTTTTAGTATTACCACGAACGTCCATGTTTGAATTGTTACAAAGTGCCAAAGGAGAGCTCGATTTGTTTATTATGTGGCACAATAGTGTGCCTTAAACAAACATGCTGTGCAGAAAATGATTGTTGCGAAGCTGTGCGCGTAAGTAAAAATATATTTATTTCATATACAGTCATGTGAAAAAAAAATGTATACATGACATTTTGACCAGTTATGGCTATTCCTCATTTATGTTCGTTATCTTATCTTACTAATATTATAAATGTGAAAGTTTGTATGCGAGTGAGTGTGCGAGTATGTTTGTTAGCTTTTCAGGTTGCCACCTGTTTAAAAAGCTAGTTAACATTAAAAGTGAAATTAAATATTGAAATATGTGTTTCAAACGAATGAGATTTAGGAAACCTTTATATTTCCACTAACTCAAAAGACTAAATTAAATTAAATTAAATTATTAAGTTAAAGGAAGTATCACGGCATGGAATTCAACGGAAGTAGGTAACCTAATCATGAAAATCTGTTTAAAAAGTCTTGCCACACGTTTAAAAAATAATAATTTATTGCACTAATTTAAAAGTGTTTATACGAAAACATTTTTGAAGAAAATTGCCACCTTTTAAAAACCGTTGATTCAAATTAATTGGTAAGGGGACGAAAATTCTACAATACTGGCGTCAAACGAAAAAGGCTTTAGGAAGCTCTATTCGAGAAATACATATGTACATTTGCTTAAACAGTTCAAATTGTACTAAATTTATAAGATAAATAAAGCATTACAAGTTTGAAGGGTTGTCACCTATTTGTAAATTAAATTCAAATTTATTAATAACGTAAGTAAAATCAGGATATCTCACATATACATGCATTAACTATATACATATATATATATACAAAAAAGTTATCTGAAAGATAATAAAAGAGTTGCCATTTTTCCAATATTAACGAATTCTTTGTTTAAGTTAAATTAAGTATAATAAAATTAAAAATGTTTTAGCATGAATTTTTGATTAGAATCGCTACCCATAAAATGAAAATAAAAAAAATGTATGTATTTTTAAGTTCTGAGTACAAAGTTTGCATTGTAGATTTATATGGTGTTTGTTAAATAATGAAATAGACTTTTATAAAAAAGAAACTAGCAATTAGCCGGCACATTATGTTACGCCTGAAAAAGTACACCGTATTAAATTTTATGTATTTGTGTACTGAAACAATTATAAAAAAAACTTGGGTTCAACTTAAAAAATATGTACATATGCACATTAGGGTGCCTCACAAAAAAAGGTGCGAATTCTTATCTTCTTCCGATAAATATTAAGAATTACGTGAGCTGGATCAAAAATTACGCTTTTCGTAAAAATAAATTTTTAAATATTAAAAAAAAAAAGCAATTGAAATATGGGATAATATTATTGTGAAATATTTTGTTGATGTTTTAAAATATAAAGAATTTTATAATTCGGGATCTTTACCGAATATTTTGTCTGAGTTTGTGTTGTTGCTTTGCACGCAAGTGTTAAAAATAAACAGGCCTATAATAAGCCTAAAGCTAAAAAACGTAGATCGCAAAGAAGTTGGACGGCGTTTTGTTTGCTGCGGCAAAATTTTTTTTCCAATTTCACTACAACAGAAACCAATTGAATCAAATCAAATTCTAACCTTAATAAGCAAAGGTCAAATTAGTTTTGGTATGGTGAAATTGTATTAATCTACTTTCTTCGATAAAACAATCAAAAGAAGAATAGTCAAAACTGGCCAAAATGTCGCGCCTATTTATATTTAAGATGACTGTATATGTATAATCAATGTTGCTGTTTTCTTTATTTCCTGCACAATTTCAGCATACAATAACATGCGGCGGAGGAATTGGAATATTTCTCGTGGTTACATCCACATACATAATTGTGATTCGCGGACGACGAGCCTGTCTTTGGGGTTCGCTGTATTTAGATGATTTTGACGAAGAAGATCGCGATCTCAAGTGAGTAGAATGCTGGCGAATATTCCATATATTTTTTTTTTTAATATTTTATATTATATATGTATATTTAATATTTTTTTTATATTTTTTATAGACGTGGAAAGCCACTGTATCTCAGCCAGGATCGTTTTAATTTATTGGAATCACAATGGCTTTCTCATAAATTTGCGCATACGAAACACACTTGGGTATTCCATCGGGATTTGTTGTGAAATATGGAAGAATTGTTAAGAAGCATACAAGAGTTAGTAGGACAAATCTAAACTAATTGCTTGGTCGGCTAAAAATGTAACGAAATACGTATATTATGAACATATGTTCAAGTCTAATTTAAAATATAAAAAAAAAAAAAATAACTCGAAGAATTTGCGAAGCAAAGAAGTAAATAATTAGTCGCGTTTTAAAAATGCGTTACAAAGAGTTAAAAATACGGCAAATAAACGCTTTGCTTTTACATTATTGATAAGCTATAGAATTTTCAGTTGCATGACTTGCAGTTTATTTATGTTTAAATAACGTAGCTAAAACAAAAACAAAACAAAAAAACAACAACAAATGCAGCAACAAAAAAAAAAAGGGAATGAAACACGCAAATGGAAAACGGCTTAAGTGGCGCTAGGTTGGTAATAAATCAAAGAATTAATGCGTACGAAATGTTTAAGCAAAAATCAAAAGATAGCTTAGAAACTAAGTGTTATCCAATTACAAACTTTGTAACGGATATTCAAATATTGCTGAGGTGTTCTTTATATTGATATTAAAATAATAACTTGATGTAATAATGTTCGAAACAAAAATAAGAAAACGATAAATATAGCATAGAAAATCCGCCGTTGAAATAGCAGCAGCATATAACCCATACAAATATTACACAATATGTTTGCGTAACTTTTAAAACATATCCTTTCGCCAAAATACCACATGCAATTCCAGCGAACAATGGCGATTTCAAGCCGGTCTTGGTATGGTGTATTTCATGCTTGTGTAATATCTTGTGTGTGTAAAATATTTATTTGCTACGAAAAGTTCATTTGATTAAGACTAAATCAAAGTTAAATACAAAAAATATATAATAGTTTACAGATAACATATTTAATATTCATTTATGTGATATAAAATAATTATTATGCGACAATTAAAAAAAGAAAAAAAAAACAAAATGTGAAAGAACTAAACGTATTTGAATATTCGGAATGAGACTTATTTTTTTTCATTTTGCATTCGAAATAAGCAGTTATACTAAATGAATCGAATTGAATGAATGGGTGACATTTAAATAACGATAATGCTCTTATATTTAATATTATCATTAGCTAGATGAAGATATAAATTTCTTTCGAGACATAATATAATTAAGAAAAATAAATCACACTTTCAAGAAATACTATATATTTTATTGTTTATAGCTACATACATACAGATGGATTCTATCTACATATATTAAATCGATCAATGTTTGGAATCGACCAATTTTGATTTGGATGAATTTTTGTGAAACATTTTCATTTATCGTGTAATATAAAGTTCTTAGTCCAGTTATTTTAGATTCAATTGGCACGAAGAAAAAAAACTTTGGAGGTCGGAACTTTTGACGCAGTTTTATTACATGTAGACTATAGATTTGCAGTTTTGCCACGGGAAAATTTGGCTTGGGAAAATTCCTCCATCTTGGATTTTTCATATCTTTGGAGGGGGAAAACAGCTTGAAAATTTCAGGATCTTTAAAGATCAATCAACAAGGTTTATTACAAAAAGGGGTTATTACAAATATAATATTTGATTTTTCCTTTTTAAAATTTCAAAATTCTAAATTATCAACTTTCGAAGTGTATTTCTTTTCATAGTCCCAAATATTACTTTTGAAACGAGAATAATAAGAGTTTACTATCTCTAGAATTTTCCGAGATATTCAAAAAATCAATTTGAAAAATTGTTACTTTTTCCTAATATTCCCTATTAAAACGAGCGCAATAAAATTACACTACTTTCGAAAAAAAGTTAAATTTTTTTCTGTGGGAGAACTTTGTGATTTGTTAATACATAGATCCATCCGAATCAAAAATTGTAGCTTCGTTCCATTGATGAAATTTTACACTAACGCGTTTTTGGAAGGTGACGAACATGACCAAAAGAGGTCACATGAGTTGTGCTTGCAACATCCGTGTTTCTGATCCGTTTCATGAAATCTAAGCTCAACAGCGAATTTCAATTGATGTTTTTATTCATAAATGTTTTGTTTTTTATATTCGAAAGAGTGCAGATACCTTTGGACCGTCAAGTTGTTTCAAGTATTTTCCTTGCTTCTGACGTGCTTCTGACATCTTTTCTATTTTTCATCATATTTGTTGTTGGAACTGAGCCAGCAAGAAATAATATAGATTATAAAGAAGGTACATCTCTCGTACCGTTCCACCAACGATCCTAGAAACCAAAAAAGTTACATCTCTTCCTTCAACACGTTCTTTTAACAGAAAATGTTGCCTTATTTCACCATACCAGAACAAATTTGAGTTTTGCTGATTGATATTAGAATCTGATTTTGGTCCAATTGGTTTATGGTGTGTTGAAATAAGACAAGATTTCTTGCTACAGGAAACGAAATGCCATGCAACTTCTTTGTAATCTACTATCTAAATATCAGGGTTCAGATGATATTTTTACGTATTTCTTCGTTGAACTACCTTTAAGGTTTCTTGTAGCAAAAAATAACTCGAAAAAGTATGAAATTTTTCCGATTTTTTTTAAGCTATTTTTGGCATATAATTGACTAAAAGTTAGCAAATCTATAAGAATGTAAACGTTTTAGATATCAAATTTTGCAGAAAACATGGAGAAAAAGTCAAGGTATGTTGGGACAAACTTATGAAAAACCTTTATATGAATGCCATTTTCAGTATCACCGGACTCAAATCCATATAAAGTGCGATATTAAATCAAATGCACATTTTGGCTGTTGCACCCAGAAATGGAAAGTTGTTGGCAGGTTTTCAACTGAAAAAGTAAATGTAGCAGAAATTTTAATGAATTTGTAATAACTCTTACATTTTCTGTCCGATTTCGACGCTCTTACGCTCCACATTTTTGTAATGAAATTGTGTCTCAATAAATTTGTTTTAATAATTTTTTTTTTACAAAGCTAATCAACTTAACATGTGAACGCCTGTAACTCAAAACTTACTGTTCCGATTTACACAGAGGATATATTAATGTAAAGAAGCTGAACGAGCGGTACCCATAGAAGGTTAGTTTTATTTAATATTCTGTAGTTTTGTGGCAATAACTGGAAAAATACGTCAAAAACGCTACTTTGGAAAAATGAATCAAAGTAGTTTTCGTGTTCGGCGACCTAAAATTAGTATAAAAAACACTTTTTTAAACAAGGTTCCACTTATTAAGAAAATATTTGTAAACTAGTGTAATCAAAAAGGACGTGACGATGCGAAAGCTGTTACAAAAAGACCATAACATAGACAAAAAAAAAGAGCTTACCAGCTTGAAAATGTATGCATGCGCTTTGTATGGCGAAGAAGCAAGGCGGCTAACAACATTGGATGAGGTGGCCCTTTGAGTGCTCGAGAGAAAGTTGCTGCGAAGCATTTATGCGCTTTTATATCTTTGTGACAGCGAATACCGCGGACGATGGATCGACGAGCTGTATGAGCTTAATAGCGACATAGACGTTGTTCACCCAATTAAAAGCTAGCGGTTACGTTAGGTACATATGTCCATATGTATGTATGTATGTATGGATGTAGTACGAATGGATGAAAACGGTCCAGTCTTGAAAGTATTCAACGTCGTACCATCTGGCGGCGGTCGAGGAAGTGGAAGGCTACTGGCGTTTTATGTTGAACTCGGCTAAAATCGCTCAGGAGTTTAGATTGCCAAATGAGTAAGTATGAGCGATTGTAGTCATCTGAGTATTGGGTGGACTAATTTCATCATGTCCTTGAGTATCGACACTTATTAAAAGTATATTTTTTTAAAAGCATCGATATCAAACCTATATTATCCAAAAAGTATCGAGTATATATTTTTATTTATTTTTTTTAAATTTTACATTGACGGTGTACTAGGTCTAATTAAAGTAAACTTAAGATGATGAAAACATATTTTATTAAATTACTTACACCTATAGAGTTCATCCATACACTACATACCATACTTTTTTATTTACACATATTCGATGAATAATATATGTACAGTCGAACTCCTCTATAACGAACTCCTCTATAACGAAAACCTCTCTCTAACGAATTTTTTTTTGAAACACTACGATTTTCACAATTTATTCATATATTTAGACCTTTCTATAACGAACTTCTCTATAGCGAATTCTTCTCTGTAACGAATTCTTTTGTCATACATAAATGGAATTTTCCATAGTAAATAACTCCTCTATAACGAATTCAGCGAAGAGCTAAAAAGTAGTTGTTATAATGCACAAAACTACACACAATCACATGTTTTTACATACTATTTCCTAGAATCGGCAAAAACTAAATACATATGTACGTAGGCGCCCGACAAAATAACGGTAATTTGGCCGATATTGAAACTGATGCAGTTGAAATTGAGAATTTTTATTCATTCAAGTTATTTTATCATGGCAAAGCGAAAGTGTTTAAAATTAAATTTAATAAATGAGGTTGAAGAAGGTTCGCTAAAAAAGAAAGATTTAGCTTATAAATATGGAATTCCATCTAGTAGCTTATCTACAGTATTAAAACAAAAAAACAAAATTCTTAATAATGCAAGTGCAATGCTAACAAATCAGAAAAATAAAAAAATAAATAAGATCAAGATATAGACGATGCAATGCTAGCATGGGTAAAAAGTGCAAGTGCTATTATTTGTAGAGAATTGTCCTAGCCACCCAAAGAGTGTACAAGAAAAATTAAAAAGCATAAAACTTCCTTTTTTCCCGCCAAATTTCACTTCATCATTACAGCCAATGGACCAAGGAATTATAAACAATTTAAAAACGCTCTATCGAAAGAGAATCTTGAAAACAATTTTAGAGTGCCAGAAGTAAACGTAAATGTGTCGATTTCATTATTGGATGCGATTAGACAATGTAACAAATCCTGGCTGCAAGAAGTAAAAGCTGAAACAATTTCAAATTGTTTTAAGAAAGCAGGTTTCGCAAAACATAGCCCTTTAGATTCAGATTCTTCTAACGATGAAAGCAATATTATATTTAATAAAATTAATTCCTTAGAAGCATTTATTGATAAGGAAAAGGCTCAAACAGCTAAACAAACAACAGTCGACAATTTTTTCATACCTGAATAATCCTTATAATCTTTTTGACTTTTTATTAAGGTCTTCTTTTTAAAATGTAAGAAATAAAAACAAATAAAACAAATAAAACGAATCAATGTTTCATTATCACTGGTCCTGACGACTTCGTTATAGAGGAGTTCGACTGTATATATGTACGTATACGTATACGGATAGCATAAAATTACATGCCGCACAGAACAGAACTACAAAGTTAATTAAATAATTTAGCATCTGGAACATACCCAAGAAATTCATTGTACTTCCGCAATAAAAGATTACGATTTTTAGTACTTGTACGTATGTATATATTTGGCTTTAGAAAAGTTTTTCGCACGGAAAGAAAGATGCTACAAGGTACTGGTATAATCGCGCCTATTTATATAAAATTGGAAACATGGTTCGCATTTCCTCCCAAGTGAACGATACATAAATAAATCGATACAACATCTTTTTTTAAATAATTTTTGAGACTGCCCTCAGGTTCCTATTGAGCTTTTGAATTGCTCTCCCGCATGCTTTTGCATCTTTAAAATCCCATGTTTATAACAACGCCTATTTTTAGTACAGATACTACGTAGAAAGCCTTTTTATGCACTTCTCCTTCCAATTGTGCCGAAAGTTAGGGTTAAACGAAGCTTTAAGAATAGCTATAGTTGAACGCTAAGAAAAAAAATTAAAAAACCTAAAGCAAAAATTAAACAATTCATTTCAATTGGAGATTCAACTTTGGTCCTAAGAAAAAATAAAAATTCATTTTTTACTTTTAAGAAATTTTTCAAATGCCCTTTTATAGGTTTTCAATTGATTTTTTTGTGTTCGATATACCCATTATCAAAGTAATTATCATTATTGCTATTTTTAGCTTTATTTCACCGTGATAGTTTTTCCACAATTTTTCAAAGACTCTTCGGCCATGTCGGACGGTATGCAAATTTCAAGTAGCTAAAAATTCTTGCTGATTTTGAAAGTTTTTTTTTTGCTGCGGTGTTCAGTATTTTCTTCAAGACACAAGTAAATTTTGTTCATTCGTTATATTAAAGCATCTTCCGATAAGATTGTGTTTTTTTCGCTACCCTATACTTCTCGATTCGATTAACAGAGCAAGGATCCTGAGTAATTTTTCAATGGCTAAGATTTTGGGAGTAAATTAATATGAAACAATCATTCTATATTTAATTAATTTTTTACAGCCTTGGCCATGGCAAGTAACATCAAAAATTACAGAAAAGCATTTTTCTAATATCAGTCGACCCTCGGCAGACAATGGCAAAATTCCGAGTGTATTTCGGCCATGACAAAACTTCTCACAAATACCATCTGCCTTTCGGAGTCGGCGTAAAAAGGGCTTTTCGTATTAAGGTTATGGATATGTGTCTCTAACAATCCTAGTCGATTTAGCCAAGTTTTACTGTATGGACTCGAGCTTCTGTTTATGTTTATCTCTTTTAGAGCGTGTGTAAAACAAATCGTAAATAATTAAGTGGGACTAAATCAGTCGAATCTCGCTTCAAAAAACAAAAAAACTGAGCACGGTTGTAAAAGGGGCGCTTATTTGACCGCAGTGTCTGGCGTAAAATCACACACCATGATGGTAGAATATGTAAATATGTAGTGTATGCAGTAAATCGGCGAGTATTGCGGCTAGCGCAAAACGAACTAATTTTAGAACAAAACTATATCGCGCCTCTCGCCTGTTTAAACTCGAATGACCGGGTTATGCAAGACAAACGTTCTGAGTGGGTTTGTGAGAAAATATGTCAAACTTTCCAATGGTAACGTCAGATGGCGCCTGACAATACTACAAATATCAAAAGCCAGAAATATAAATAACAACCCTCGTACAAGATCGCGAATTCCCTATGTGACGTAGTTGTAGAAACGAATAAAAGAGGAAGTTTTCTGGCAGATGATCTGGACACATATGTATAAGGGATGATCCATCTAGACCTTGTTGTTTTAAAACTCAAATAAAACACATATGGTCTATTCGGTCACATATCACCCAATAATTCAAATATCATAATGGTGTTGGTTGACTCCCTATCGTGCGACTTCTTTAACATTACGTTTGAAAAGGTAATTTGAGTTGCATTACCTTTTATAAGAGAGTTCAACTGTTGGCGTACCTTTTCCAAGCCGGTTAAATAAGTGAATGGGTCTGAAGGTGAACTAGGGTCAAACAAAGTGCCTGCTGTCATCAAAGAAACAGCCAGCTCGTTTCGCATCTTGGCTCTCGCATCACTATTGACAGTTACAATTTTGAAAAAGTATAGGACTTTGGTTATCTGGGAATCAGTATTAACTCCAACAATAATGTCAGCTTCGAAATACAACAGAGAATATCTATTGTCGACAAGTGATACTTTTCGGCTGAGTAGCAAATGAGCAGTTAAGCCCTTTTTCGACGAACCAAAACTACACTCTATAACACGATGTTGAGAAAAGGCGACGACAAAAGCACTTCCGTTACTTCGTACTTGCCTCGCTTGAAGGATTGACGTCACAACTAAAACTAGTGCAGTTATCACCTTCTTTTTCGTCTCTCTATATCTGTAGCAGCAACCGCTGTGACGTGTACGCTGCCGGCGTTATCGTAATCTGGGTTTCTATCATTCTTGACTCTATAAGTCTGTTTTCACGCCAATGCTATTGCTATGTTGCAGACGTTCGAGAGAAAGATTCTCCTAAATATTTTTGGACCCTTACGTCTTTGCGACGGCGAATAGGCAGACGTTGGAACGATGAGCTGTATGAGCTTTATAGCGACATAGAGAAATCACAATGAATAAAGATTCAGAAGCTATGTTTGTTAGGTCTTGTTGTTCGTATGGAAGATAATGCTAGAGTCAGGAAAGACCAGGTCAGGTGGAGAAGGACTTGGCTCCACTTGGGGTATCTAACTGCCGCCAGTTAGCAAGACAAAAGGACTACTGCCGTGTTATATTGTAATCGGTCAAAATCGCTTAGGAGGCTATAAGGTCAATTAAGAAGAATTATAGTTCTCTTGAAGGCGCTCAAAGCTTTCTCATCTTTGTTCGACATCGCCAACGCTTCTGGTTCATATAAAAGCTCCTATTGGCAAGAGCTATTCTTCGCTTAATCTCCCAGTTGATATTATCAGTGGTGTTTATACTGGATCCTAAGTATATAAAGTCGTTCCCTACTTCAAAGTTATAACACAGTAGGCACAGTCTACTTCCAACTTTTAGCAGGTGAAGACCGAACAGTTTGGTATCAATCAAAAATCAAAAACTAGTGTTTTTGAAATAGTTCATATATCGACTGCTGGGTAAATGGTGTTGATGGTAATTGAATGGATATGTTGATGGAAATAAATAGGTTTGTATGTAAGTGTACAAGTAAATATGTTTTAAATAGTGTATAAGGCGCCATGAAACACGAGCACGACACTTGTATTATTTGTGCTCTTTGGAGCAACCGGCGAATTGCATTTACTACTCGATCATTGGGAGCGGAGCAATGTTGGGCCACACGATTGTGCCATCGGACTCGATCGCATCTGTTTGCGCTTTGGTATGTGTGTGTGTGTTTACTTAAATATTGAGTAACAATAGGTATCTTTTTCGATTCAATGCTTTAAATCAGACACTTCTGTCTATTTTCACTCAGTACAATTTTGGAAACCCGGCGGTAGAGATCCCGGTCGTTCAAACGCGCAGCAACGTGTAGTGGCAGTGAGAGTGACAGTGACAGTGACAGTGACCGTCGATTATTATTAATGCAATGTGGTAGCCAATTTTGAAACACAATTGTTCAAATTACCATATGATGGATGGCCTATGTTGAATCAAAATAAGTTAATTTGAAAGAAATTAAAAAGTTGGAAAAATGTGTTTTTTAATAATCAAAGGCAATAGACAGCAAAACGCAAATAATTCCAGGAAGTAGGCAACTTCGAGTGTAAGCGAAAACAATAAATGCATCCATCGGTAGAATCGCGACATTTTAAACTATATGACGGATGCTAAAAGTATATGCACATTCATATATTCACGTGTTTATATATGTATGTATGTATATATATATATATATATGTATGTGTGTGTGTGCGCCTTATAATATACATACATATGTGTGTATGTTTTGTAATTTTTGAATCCGATCAGAAAGCTGGAAGTGCATATTGTTGTGATCGTAAGGTTACAACGGCGTTGACTAAAAACAGAGGTCAATCTCTTTTATGTAAATAACAAATGACCCTACCTAAATAACTAGACATGTATGTATGTATATAAATAAATACTTACATAGTTATATGTACATATATAGAAGCACCGGATACATAAACAAGCACGTACATATGTATACAGATAAATATTATTGGTTATGAGAGGCCGTGTGACAAAAATTTTGCTAATTTCTAATAAACATTCCGCGGTACAAATATTCTGCACCTTCGACAGGAAATTGAGTATATGTACATAAATACAGTGACTCAAACAACTGACCATATGGCACAATGTTTTTCATGTTAGTTTTTTCTCGTTAATTTTGTAAAAGAATGTATTCCGTTTTATAAAATATAAAAGCTTTATATTATATTAGATATAAAATTTCAATGCATAAAATTTCAATCCTCAAATTCAAAAAAAAATTAAAAAAAAACAAATTTCATTAATTTCTAAATTTTTAATCAGAATTTTTGGAAAATCTTGCTTATAGCTAATTAAATTCTAATGCAAGTCTGAAGTGGCTAAAAATGCCGGTTGAGTTTTGACATTTTTTTCTCATTTTGATATAGGAAACATTTTTTTAGAAAATCTGCAAGAATTCTTGCACAAAATAGTATTGAAACCCAACGGAAATTTATATTAAATCCATCCATTATATGGCTAAATGTGCGTAAGACCCAAAACTTTAAAATATTCTCAAAAATCAACCAGAATTCATATAATATCGGTGGGCGATTAAAGCCGGATTCTGGGATTAAAAATTTCCAATGAAAAACTTTTTAAAACTTTTTAATATTCTAACAACTTTCCAAAATGGGGGTTTGAGAACTATCTTGAAGTAATTGTGAAATCGACACTTTTAATGCTTTAAAATGTGTTCATAGTGTTGTTAAATAAATTTGTAATAGAAGTGTAATTTGAATATATCATAATATATCAATAAATCAAACATTTTACTCTTTTTTGCTTTGCAAATACCACTAAAAACCATTCTTATTACAAAACTATATCAGAGTAAGTTTTCATAAATTGCTTTCAAACATCTATCTGCACTAGATTGCCCCCATTCTAAATTTTTATTTCATACAAATGCTCTCTCAATACATTACTAGTTTATAATTAAAATAAATTTAGTTAAAAAGCTAAGAACAAAATGAAGAGTGGTTAAAAAAATTCATATTTTTAGTATTATGATTGTGATAACATTAGATTTTCTGAAATTTCCATTATTAGGATTTCGAACATTCGTTATAAAGAGAAAAAGAACAAGACTGTTGCGTAAGCAAATTTTGAGTCACTTCAAACTTACACTTTACTAAAGTTTAATGAACTATAAAATTATATACTTAAAAATGCTCGAAAAATTCTGATTAAACAGTTTTAAATTTTGTGGAATTTTTTTTTAATGTTTTTATTAAAAAAATAAATAAATGAGAAACAAATAAATCGTGAAAGCTTGACATAAAGTGCGTGTAGTTATTATTTACAACTTGGCTAGAATTTTTCAGTCTCAATACAAATAAGGCATTCCGACGAAATATATCTAATGCTTAGTGTTTATTAGTGTTTACAGTCAATTTCCTAATAAGGGAGAATTTATAAAAAATTAAGCTGAAAATTATAAAAGTTTTGGGAATATGAAACTATGCAAATAAAAAACAAGAAATACCATTACTCTTACGACAACAAACTGTAGAGTATTGAGAAAAAATTTTCTTCATTTATCTATTGGATTTGAAAAACAACAACAACGCATACATTAAAAGTCTGCAAATATATATTATGTACGTATTTATGCACAATATAAAATATATATTTTTTTGCGCTCCGCATTGTAATATAATTAATAACACTCGCTTATTACCCAGCCAACATTCGAAAGCCGATTAAATGAATATTTCTCAAGGCGATGATTTCACGAAGTTTCTTAAAGAGATTTTAACCATCGTTGTGGTTTGCGTTTTAGAGCGTCAAAACAATTAATTTACGATTATTTTGGAAGAGCGTAGAATCGTCAATGGTCTGCAAATTATATAGATGTGTAGATATACAAAGTTTTCCAGCTGACTCATAAATGTCTGCATTTTCTATATCAGATTTTATTAATGCTTATTTTAAAATGAAATATTATCTTAATTAAATTGTTATTATGACAAAAACCGTAATAATTTTATTGAAGGAGTTTTTATTTTAATGTGGAGCTATATATACTATATACTATACAATTTAATAAAGTTGTAATTTTTTATAATCCATGAAACAAACTTTCTACGATATGGCAGTGACTGAAGTTTACTGGAAAATTTCGGAAGCTTCAGTTGACGAATCATCTAAAAATTAAATTAATATTTCTTGTGATATGTTAATAGTAAATGCAATACATTAAAAAAAATAGTTTTTCCCGTTAGACATTTTTTTTTATCATAACTTCATTTTAATTGCTATTATTTACTGTCGGTACAGAATAATTATCGCTGAATACAAACGAGGGACACTTTCTTACAGTTAAGAATTTCGACAGGCACTTTAATAGTCAAGTTTTTTATGAAGATATTTCTGAACACATTTATGTATGAACTTATACGAGTATAACATCTGTATGCATGAATTCAGCTCAGCCCAGCAATCAAATAAGTTTGATGCGTACTATTTGAGAACGATTCGAAATTAAAGTATTTTCCGGCATGTCAAAAGCTATATTTGATAACACTGTACGATAAATTGATGGTCGATCAATGTGTGGGAGGTGCAAAATTCCATTGCAGGGCGATAGCGTCGGGTGGGTTCGTTCGTCCCATGGAAGTCAACAGTTTTTATTGGTGGTCCATTAAGTTATCATATTTGTAACCAATGATGTTGCTGAGCTACATATAATGTTCGGACATATGAAATAACCATTGTTGTTGTTGTAAAAGAACCATTTTGACCATTTATTTGGCAAGTTCTGAAAAAGTTCGTTTAAAAATAGAGCGAAAGTTCAAGCAATATCTTCTCTTCTCCCACTTAAAGTTCAGATGTTTAATAAAAATCGCCAAAAAATGAAAATGAAAAAGGAATATGCACCTATGTTCATTATTTTTTCATAAATATCTATTTTTCCTGTGAATATATTTGAATGAATCGAAAACGATTATGAACGAAATCGAGAAAAATAAGTGCGTTTACTTAAATTTCGACTAAAGATGACTTAAATTTCGATCCAAGATCTGAGCGCCACAAATCTCAAGATCCCTTAATCAAAGTTTTGATGCTTTTCTTTCAAACAAACACCAAAAACAAACTTTCGAACAAAACAGGAGCTTAGGTTTAATATGTAGTATATTTTTATATATATTGGTGCGGCAACAGCGGAAACAATAAAATACGACCAACATTCACAAGGAACACGACGAGGAAGAATAAGGTCACAAGGAAGCAACTTTGGCCACAAATATTTGACCAACAAAAAAATGTAGACCTACATGGGTTGTTGTAACGGTTACCAGGCTGCTGGTATGCTTACTAAACGCAATCGGGCAGCAAAAGATGTCGCACACTGTGATTGAACAGCTAGGTCTTTTGAAAATTTAAAAACTACATATTTTTGTGATTGTCGTAAGAGTTAAAAATATTAATAAAAAATGCACACAACCAATCAAATTAGATTCCATTACGATGAAATGTTTAATGTTATTAAAGTTTGACAGTTCAGCGTCTTCTTAAAATGTCAAAAATCAAATTAGCTACTCCACTGCCACTATCTGGCCAATATGCTTCGCTGAAAACTGAATTTATTTAATTACAGAGTAGAACTGAAATGTTTTCAATTTTGGAATCATTGGCGGAAAGCATTTCAAATCAAATTGAGTTCCTAAATTTACTCGTACCCGTAAAACTGTTTACTGGGATTTGTAAAGATAAACACACAGAGCTAGCTGCTTGCTGTTCCATCCACAATGTTGTTTTGCGTTTTACATTTCATTCACAATATTTATGGAGCGCATGAATGAATGAATGACTGGTTTGCTGCTTAAATGAAAACGGCTATATTGGCGCAACGAAAGAGTGAATGGAAGACCGATTGTAGGTTTTCACTGTGACATAACAAAAGAAAAAATTATCAATTCAATTCTGAGTTGCTGGGGGGTTTGTGAATGAATATACAGCTGAGTGGCGCACACGGGGCGTAGTGTAGTGTCAGACGAATTTATTTTGATTTTTCTTCTTTATTGGCGCTTAAGTTATTTTTAGTCATTTCCACTTTCTTATACTAGTTGGCGCCAATTAAAAAACTTCAAATGAAGACAATTTTTTCACCAATCGGTAGAAGAGAATTATGCGACTGATGCGTTCCTACAATACGGCATAGTCGATGGGTCCGCTGCATTTTCATATTTATCTGCAGCACTATATGACTGTGTAAAGTTGTGTAAGTGGAGATATGGTTCCTAAAAAAGTTTCCCCTCTTGGATTTATTATGCTTAGTGCGAATTTTTTCGATGTCTAGATTCCGAATGAGCTCTTTGGTTATGACTGAATATAAAGGGGATTTATCATTATAATTGCTTATCACAGACAGATATTGACGGGGTTTTTGCAAATATTTTCAAATACTTCCAACTTATTTTCACAAATCTCCTTAAAATTAGTATTTAGTGACCTGGGTATATCAAAGCTATCTACGATGTCTAAAATTTTTGGCTACTAGGTTTCTAACATATTCCGATGTTTTGAAAATTTACTCAGTGATCAGAAATGTTAATGACTCACTTTCAGAGCTGGAAACATTAATTAACCTTAGAAATTTTAACATATAACAATCCAAATTGCATACAGTATTTTTCTACTTATTTAGACTCGGTGATATTGAAGATCTTCCTGTGTGGTTCTGTCTCTTCCTTGGTCCAAGTGCTGTGTGTGCTTCCTATAACGCAGAATAGTAGTGATGCCTCTTTTCTTGACAATTTATCGCAATCTCTTTAATACAATTTTGAATGGGGACTTATCGAACTTAAACTGGATTGAAAGGACAAAAGCGTTCAGTTTGCTAAGAGCCTTTAGCACCAGGTTTGATGCCAACTGCAGAGATATAGATACTAGAATGCAATGTTGCGATTCCGGCATGTAAACGGCTCATCCTCTTATAGCGTACGATACCTTCTTCAGTTAGTGAACCGTGCTTGTTCCAAGTCATCATTCATTGATTTAGCTTATATGCGTATTTCCTATATATGGAAATACTTTTTGTTGTTCAGTTCAGTCCCAAACCATTTTATAAAACTAAACTCTGGTTTCATAGTATAATTCGGTATTGCTATTTGAGGGGATTGCTTAGTTAGAATACCTCGATATTGATACCAATAATTCTCAGAATATCTGTTTACATTTTAGTTTGAATATTAATGTGCAGAAGTGTTAGATCAAAGGTAGCCTTTACGGATGTTAATGGACAAAATCTACTCCTCGATGACCACTTTGATTGTTCCATATATAATCGTCGTGCAAGTGCCATATAGATCGAGTTCCGCATTTTTTGGATGTACAAGTCATGCATAATTCAAATAGCTTTTTCACCACTTCCACTATATATGTGTTCCAGAATATTTTGTGATCTCGTAAATATGACACATTCTTTATCTATGTATATATATAAGTATACTTACATATGTAATAAAATCCAAAATTACGTTTGAAAAGCCATAACCTAAAAACTAATGAACGTAGAAAATTTGTCAACACAGTATACAAACTAATGAACAATCCGTATAAGATGCATATAAATAAAATTATATGGGAGTAAATATGCAATTTAAAATGATTTGATATTAGTTGAGCAGTATGTACATCTGTGCATCTATACGTACATATGTATTTATCTTTGTAATTTAATATTCCACGCACAAATACTTCTTTGGTTCCCGCCTAGAATGCCAAACTTGAAGAAGCAACTTTTCAGTTGCCCCGTTATGAGTAATCAAATTCGAAAACAACGATCGCAGTGTGCTTTCGCAGTGGGCGGGGGTTAACACAACCGAACGTTGGCGTCAAACATTTAGACTGAATCCATATCCGACAGGTGCCAGTTAAGTGCAAATGTTCGATTGTTAAATCTCTCGCTTGTTAAATATTTCTATTATTTGTGAACAGCTGGAGCTTTTTTTTTTAATTTATTGCCTATTTAAGCTGACATTTCGTAGCAATTCATTTGTATTTATTTCGTTCACAAACTGGGTAATTATTGCCGTTTTTTGTGGGCCTTAGATCATCAACCCTGCAGGAAAATACTCTCGATAATCGAAAATCAACTTATAGTCGTTTATCTACTCCCAGTTGAGATTCGCAATAGGGAGGTTTTATTCGGATTAGTTTCTTTACATCATACATATACATGTGTATAAACAAATCTCAGGTATTTCGGGACAGCCAAATTTTTGAAAGTCGTTCGGCCGTTTGTTGGCAAAATTCATCGGTAACTGCAAAGTTCTGATGTGAATGTGAAAAGGTTGATAACATCGAAGGTTCTATTAGAAAATGTAGGTAATAATTGCTGGAAACAAATTCTGCGTGATGAAAAGCGGTAAGCTTATGCCGGCAAAATCTTGAAAATAGCAATTCGTACGAGTCCCGACGTTTAAACAAATTAAAGCAACACGAGATCCCGAATGTGCTTGGTTTTTATGATAAAGAGAAATTGCCGTGAGATAGATAAAAGAGGGTATGTTCGGATTATCCGTCAGATGTTCATCATATTCTGCGTATACTTAAAGTTTATCTGTCATGGTTTTGTGGTGTTTAAACCATTTATTTCTCCATGAATTTTGGTTAAACGCTGATGTATATGCCGAAGTTTTGAAACGATCCGGGAATGCAAACGCTTTCGATAGAGGGTTATATACTACATATGTTATTGCCGCTAAATGTGGTTTAATTGGGAGTAGTTTTGTCTCCAAACCAAATTTGACAGATGTACAGCACTTCAGTTTTTTCTCTTTCTTACTCATTGACGTGTGTGAATCGGTGCGAAAACGGCTGACACTGTACGGAACAAGAATTGAAAACACTTTGGTTACCCATTTTAAAAATAAGGCACAATCAGCTATTAAGAGGAAGTCATTTCTTTCATGACAAAAATGGCTGGAATTTAAATAATCAAAAATTGAATACGACTTATAAATATTTCTTCATTGAATTATAATGTAACAATATTTGTAATTTTGTTCAAAATATTTGTTTCACAACAACAAAATATGTAGTAACAAATTATAAGTAAAACAAGTAAAAACAGCGCTGTCTTCGGCTATGCCGAAGGCTTCATACCTTTCATGAATGGAAGAATAGTAAAAAACGTGTTATTGTATTACAATTTCGTATTACCTATAGTTAAAAGCGAAAATTTCCTTCAAATCAATAAAAATAATTCTAGTAAAGGCATTGTTATAAATTATTTAATGCTTTTCCTTATGTAATTAAAAATAACTATGTTTTAAGAAGGGAATGGTTTTTGAATATTTTTAATATCGTATCGACGCTTGATATTCAACATTTAAAAAATACAAATAATTAAGTATTAATATGTAAGACCTACATATGTCGGTCTTTGAAAACACTTATCAGATCCGTAAATTGTTCCCAAACGTTTAACGCTATGATTCATGTGATATTGCGCTGAGCTTATTACTTTTCGCAATAAATATTTGTCCTGAATTTATCTTGCCGATTTACACTGTGAACTCCGATCTTGATGAATACTAATATATAGCTAATAATGGTTGATGTTTGTGCAAAATTTCAAGCCTTTAGCTGTTTAAATGGAGGAGTTATGGTGCAAAATGCAATATCTGAACAATCGGTTGTATGGGAGCTATATGTTATATTTCTCCGATCTTCATGATTTTCAATACTGATACGTAGCTAATAATGGCTGATATTTCTGCAAAATTTCAAGCCTTTAGCTGTTTAAATGGAGGAGTTATGGTGCAAAATGCAATATCTGAACAATCGGTTGTATGGGAGCTATATGTTATATTTCTCCGATCTTCATGATTTTCAATACTGATACGTAGCTAATAATGGCTGATATTTCTGCAAAATTTCAAGCCTTTAGCTTTTTAAATGGAGGAGTTATGGTGCAAAATGCAATATCTGAACAATCGGTTGTATGGGAGCTATATGTTATATTTCTCCGATCTTCATGATTTTCAATACTGATACGTAGCTAATAATGGCTGATATTTCTGCAAAATTTCAAGCCTTTAGCTGTTTAAATGGAGGAGTTATGGCGCAAAATTCAATATCTGAATAATCGGTTGTATTATATGTTATAGTCACCCGATCTGGCCGATTCCGACAAATGTTTAATCATTTGTACAACGACACCTGCTCACCAAATTTCATCAAAATAGCTCTAAAATTGAGGGACTAGTTTGCGTTCAAACAGACGGACAGACGGACAGACGGACAGACGGACAGACAGACGGACATGGCTAAATCGACTCAGCTCATCGTCCTGATCATTTAGGTATACTTTTTGATGGGTCTATCTCTTCTCCTTCTGGCACTTACAAACATCGGACCAAACTTAATATACCATTTCATTCTCATGAAAGGTATAATGACAGTGAGGATCTGTGAGACAACAAACCCATATTTTGACGTGCACTCCAGCAAGCGAATTCAATCAATTGCTTGCATAAAACCATGGCGAATTCATATCAGGTGGTGTTATAAGTACAAAATTTACACTAACAAAATATACGCACAATGTTAGTATGATTTACAACAAACACATCACTTTGACTTATCGTTTACCAAGCGAATTGAACCAGCTGCTTAATCAACTTCACCTTATATGAATTTGCTTTGCTTAACACTTTGCATAAATTCGCCTGAATATACAAACTACAATATACAAACGTACCCGCCATGATAATTTCTTTGCCTATCGAATGAGTCCTTTCTCCTGAGCATAAGGCTTCTATTAACACCAAAAATATATTTTTGAAAGTATATATGTATATAGGTGGTTTGCAAAAAAATAATTGAAAATCGCTAAATCAAACCATTTCCTAATTTTAGATTTTGGTCTGCTGTCAGTGCACAACTATACCAGCATCGCCGCTAGGCGCCGTCGTTGCCTTTATATGCAGATACATATTTACATCCTCGTATGCACGTATGTACATATATAGATACATATATACTCGTACATAGATATCAGACGTTCTTGCAATAGTTGTTTTGTAGTCAATGGGTTGGTTGAAAAGCCTGCCTACTTGACTGCCTGCCTGCCTGCCTGCCTGCCTGTTTCAATGTTTGACTTATTGACTGACTAACTATGTATCTGTGAAGTATTGTTTTAAAGTACTGCAACTTGTAATGTGGACATCGGCGGCGTCTGCCGTCTGTCGTGCGCCGTCAGCAGCTTGTCGCCAGTTCGATATAGAGCCGCGCAATGGATAGAAATCACTCAATTCCAATGGAAATTGATACAGTGAATTGTTTGGAGACCTTTGTTATTACGCGTGTTGCTATCCGCTTTTTTTATATCATTCCGTCTTCTACTATTTATGTATTTCAGTAGCTAAAATCGTTGTCTTTCAATTATGGGGTTTCGTTGTTGGTTTTATCATTGTTGTTGCGCTGATGTAGAGTTGTTGAGTTGGTTTGTAGTAATATCCGTGGCGCCAAGCAATTGAAAATGGAATATGGAAGATGAGCAACTGATCTGCTTTGGGAGACGCGTGTATTAATTACCTAGACGGAAGTTATATATCTACATATATACAGTGGTGGTCATGTCTTTAGCACCAAAATTAAATATATTGATGTTTGCCATTTACGTGTATTTGGACAATTTGTAGCCTGTCTTTTTACCTATTTGAACGCACTAATCTCCGAAACTTCTGAATGGATTTTCATGGGGCTTTAACTGATGACTAGACAGTAACCTTGGGCATAACAAAATATTAAATAAGGGAAAATAATTTTTCATAGAAATGGCTTAAGCGTAGCAGCGCATGGTTGGGCACAGTTAGTACATACATATAACATAACCCAATTAAATCTAAGTTTAAAATTTCGCACAAAATTAAAAAAAAATCAACAGATTTTAAAAATTGTCATCAAGTTTTTAAACTTTTTTCTCAAAATTTCTAGCCCATGCAATTTTGCTATAATAAAGTGAAAGTTTAAAGTGTTGGAAAATTCGTGTTGATTTTTAACACGGTTTGCATTGCTGATAGTGTTGCGCAATTTCATAAAAATCAATTCTTTTTCGAAGGTAATTTCTTGAAACTTGCACTGGAATTGAAATTTTCTTGAAGTTAACTGACATATGTACATAGGTATTTGGTTAACGGTGCTTTTCCATTAACCTTGAACGACATTTTGTTTTCATCATCAATAGGAAATTAGTAAATCTTGGTAGATGAGCGAATGAAAATAACATTAAAAAAACGAAAACCAAATTTGAACTTTTTGTAAATTAAAGAACAGCCGATTTTTTTAAATTTATTGCCTTAAAACGTGCGACTTTTGAAAACTTTCTATTAAACTTGAATACAATAATATTTCCTTCGCTTTAGAGAACTTGAATTCCAATAATGACAGCCGCTTTAAAAATTTGCTCAAAAATCTATGTAAATTCCAACTGCGGAAAGTTAAGTGATTAACATCAAAAACGAATCTGTATATTAATTTAAAAATTGTTTCTTTAAACTTGGAGGGTAATCGCTTTAGTACTTACCGATCAGTAAGCGCTTTTTACTGCTCTTAATTACAAGTGCAATTTGAAATTACAATCTGAAATCGTCATACATACCGAAGAGTAGAACGTATTGGGTATTATGTTGAGATGCATTTGCGATAAAACTAACGAAATATTCATTAAAAAATCAAATTTTAAATATTATAACATTATGTAACAAGGCGAATTCAAATTCTACAAAGAAATTATACACACAATTAGAGTAATAAATACAACAAATACATCAATTTGACACTCAGGACCGTCGTGGCGGAAGTCTCAGCTGTTCTGACAAAACCACCTGGTATTATGAATTCGCCTTGATATGTATATGTTACGTCGCACAGGCATAGTCAAAATAGGGCAGTCTTTTAAATAGATCTAACACTTTTTCACATAATTAGCAATTCGATAGCTGTCGAAAAAGCAAACAAATTTAAAGGCAGTATACTTTGACGACGAACCTGTAAAAATATTTTGATTTATTTTTCAGTTACTTCTGCAGTGAATTCAGTTTATACATACGAGTACATATGTATATACAAACATAAGTGAATCTCGGATCTAATAAAACCCCAAACTCTACGTAAACTGTTGAAATTAATGAATTAATAAAACATGTCAATATTGCCATGTTTAAGTTAAATGCCAAAGTTCGTAATCTTATTGACAACGGTTAAAGTGAATTTTCAATTGAATCTAAGAAGCAAGACGACAGTGGTGACTGTGACAATTTTCGGTCATACACTGGGATGCAAGTAGTGCTGTGATATACACAAAAATATTTCTGCAGTTGGGATGGAGCTGTTTGTCTACATTCTACCTGCCATCGTCCAATGGCTGTGTATTTACGGTACTTCTAATGCGGACCTCTTATACGGTAAGATGAATGTTTGGAGAAATATATAACTGATGACTTTTAACAAAACAGCTCATCTCGGCTTAGCACTTTTTCATGTTAAACCTAAAAGTATAGTTAGGTGATTCACGAGATGTCATACATCTCAAAGTCATACAATTTGAAAGTACAATAGTTAGTTATAGCATTGCATAGAAAAAAAAAATTATCTAAAATGAAATAATTTTGAATTTTATGAGATTTTATGATTTTATGATCTATGAAGCATTCGTAGTTACATCTTGAATGCCTAATGATTTAAACAATGCTAAGTAAATGTACTCGTAATAAAATGTGATTTTTCCTAAAGAATCAAAATTTATTGGTGTGAAAGTAAATATGTATAGTAAGTCAAATAAGTGGTTTTCGTTAAAAGTTCAAAGACGTTCATCATATACATACATATGTATTCTTTGGCCAAAAGTGTACTATCTAGTTTATTTAATAGGTTTGTTTGAAGTCAATAATTTCGCATTCAATTTAACCTTATGTGACTTTCGAATTAAACGATTTGTTGAAAATTTGTACACAAAGTCTTGTTTTTTTTTTTAAATTCTCTCTAATTAATACTCCTTTATAATCTGAGTTTGTTTGTCTAATAATGTTCTTCTTGAAATCTTAATATCTAGATACAATTTCTAAATAGTCCAGCTCATTAATATCTCTGTTTTGGAGACGAATAATACTTTGGTGGAAGTAAGAAATATATGTACCAATTTTTATCATTCGCTTTGAAAAATAGTCCTGTATTAATAAAAATGCGAACACATAAGAGCATCCATAAATATGGAAGTACTTAATTTTTTCGCTCCCAACGCATTTTCAGATAGCTTGGAAATGAAAAATAAAATCTGTAAAAACATGTGGACATCTATAGTAGGAAAAATCCATGCGATTTCGATTTAATACCAAAAAATTATACACGGCCTTAAATATTAATATCTCTTGAATAAATGATTTGAGGACAAATTACTATACAAACATTTTTGCAACAGAAATATATCATTTACATACACTTTTAATCGGACAAAATAAAATTTTCCAAAACTGATTTTTACTAAAGGTCAAAATAAAAACTTCAAAAATAACGATAATAATAGTACTAATAATATAAGCTTCTCATGGTTGAGTAGGCTATTTAGCATAGTTTCATTCAAAATTTAATTTTGTTTAAACTATTACTATTATACTACAGAAGCCCTGATTTTTTTTACATACATTTCTTATTTACCATCCGCAAGCTATCCGCAAATGCGCGGGAAGCGCACAAATTTAACACGTGCCAATCCCACGTATTTCGTGGGCGCTCTAATGTGTGAATTTGGGTTTTCATTAATTTCTAATTTAAAATTTCCAGTTCCAAATACAAATTCAAATTTGTTAATTTTTCTTTAGGCTTACATTCTGATGAGCTTACGTCGGGTACACTTATCATTCCAAGGCGAGTAAATGAACGTGGGGAATTCCTTACTCATGATTTGGTACATCGGCACGTTCAGAATTATCGGTACGAACATAGTCGACGTCGGCGAAACGTAGCAACAGCTGTTGATACCGTTCACTATAGACTGGATGTGGATAACGAAAGTATACATCTTGAATTAGAGTGAGAATACATATATAATGTTTTTGTTGTAGTAATTGTCACTATCGCTAGTTTTATATCTTATATACTTATATGTTCAAATATACATATGTATGAATGTATGTATATGTTCACATGTTTGTCGATACATCGACATACATACATACGAGTAACACTACGTTTTGGTAATTAAAATCAAATATGCAGACCGCACAGTTATTTCATGGCACCGAGCTTGGTAATCGAGAGACATCGTCGAGATATTCGAACTCGTAAGCGTGCAATGAGAAGCACCGATTGTCATTTTCATGGCAAGGTGCGTGGACATCCTGAGTCAAATGTGGCGATATCAACTTGTGAAGGATTGGTGAGTTAACTTAAAAAATAAAAAAAAATCGTAATTTATCAAAAAAATACTTGCGATTAATCTGTATGTAATAATGGTTAAGAATTTTTTGGCTTCTTAGTGGTCAGTATAAAAATAACCGATACTAATACAATTTCCCATCTCTTTATGTGTATTGCTCATTCAAGTTTGCGTCTTGAATCTTTTGTTATGATGCTTCTCAATTAATGAAAGGTGCGCAATAAGTTCTATCAATTTAATTTATAGCAAATTTTATTTAATTTGAATTTGTTTGGTGTTTGGTCGAGTTTCTAGAAATTTTATAATGTATTTGAATTTAGCTCTACAAATGGAGATGTTACTATTTGCATGTCGTCTCCGAAAAGTGGACTATACAAAAATCCTTTAGCTAAAACGCACGCGGAAATTTATAATTGGATTTACAGGGATAATATCTATTGAGAAATCATAAACCTTTTCTCTAATCGAAGCTTCCATCAAACGAATAGTCATCCAACAAGAATGATATACATATTTGAATATTGCTCCATCGGTGTTCCTTTGTCTTCGTTTATTTCTATTTGTCTGGTTATAAATTCTTAAAGGACACAAATTTTCATAAAAATAATATAATTTTCTAAATAAAAAAATGTAGGAATATATTGTATGTATCTCTTTCTTCTTTTAGTTAAGAAATTATGAGCAAAAACATATAAATTCCGATACAAAAATATTCTTGTTTTGTTTTTCTATCGCATTCGCTCTTTTACGACTGGTAATTCATCGCTCCTGCGCAGTGGTAATAACGAAAACCTGAGAACAGTAAATTTCGAACAGGAAATATCTCGAAATAAGAATAACGCCATTTTTGTCACATTTGATGTCCAATGAACTCTTTTACTAAGCTGTCCACAATATTTTTTTGTTTTTTTCTTCTTAAATTAAAGCCTTTAAAAGCTCATTAATTCTTGACACGAATAAAAAAATATATGCTTCGTAAAAATTGAACATCAAATGCTACAGTGAAGAAAAAACATTGCACCGGCTTTTATGGACGCCTGGAAATTTGTTTGCTTCAAGATATTCTCCATGTAATATTACATTCCTACTTTTCATCGGTTGCTGGAAGGGTATAATAATAGAAAGAAAATCGAGCAGAGTATGTAGAAATGATACACGCCTTAACCAACCATCTCCAATCGAGTAAACTTTTTCTTCCAACATTTAAAGATCACAATAGTGTACATATGAGTTAATTTTAAAGTCGTTTGTCTCGAGTTTTTCATTTTTTTGAAATATGACAACCCAGTTTGTATTCACCACATACTATTGAAAACAAACTTTAAAGTTTTTATTTCGGTTAAGCTAAGAAATCAGCTCTCAGGAAAAATAACAAGAACTATTTAGCATTATTTCTATTGTTTGAAAAAGTACAGGAGAGCAAAAACTGAAATCTCATGTATTTAGTTGTTGCTTGAAACCACTGGAATATCAAACACGAAATTAGAAATCTGGCAATTAATGATGCTTGGCGTTAAGAAGAAAATTTAATTTTCATTACTTAATCGTATTTTTATATGACTTTTTTATTTTTCTTGAGAGCTGGATAATTAGCCTTGTTTAGTATTGTTATTTTAAAAATAAACATAGTTTTACTTTTCAAAATATGCTTCCACACCTGTTTCGTTTTAAGTAACTAAGGTATTGACTATATTTCTAGAACTAAACAAAAAAATATTCCACCACTAGGTTGGCCATATAAAAACAAAAAACAATGAATATTACATTGAGCCCTCGAAGAACGCAGCCGCCGACAAGGCCAACGGGCATCCACATGTTTTGTTTCACAGATCATCTTTGAAAGTTAAGGTAAATATGAACAAATTATGAAACTATGACACAATTTCAGATTTATAGCCTACTTGAAATCAACGGGTGACTACTAGACAGTAACCTCGGGCTTAGCATAGGATATATTTTTTAACAAAATATTAATTGAGGAAAAAACTAATTTTATTAAAAATGTTTTAGAAACATTTTTTATTGAATACAATTTAAGGTTTTCAATGTCATATACTAAATTTGAGCCTCAAATCACAACACAAACCTTGAATCCATGAGAAGATGACGACGATTTGAAGCTTCCAACTTATTCTAACGGGTGTTTTTTTTTAGACTGATAGAACTTTCGATAGGGATAGCTGTCACTTGACAGCTGGCAAATGGCATTTCGTTTTGACATTTCTATTCAGTAAGCATTGACAAATCAACATGGAAAGAATGACGCCGCAACAACGTTTACAAATTGTGGAAATTTACTTTAAAAAATCAGTGTTCTGGTCGCCAAAATTGTAGAGCACTTCGTGAATTTTGTGGTCCACATAATCGAGCATCAGAGTAGCTTATTCGTCGAACTGTTGATATAGACATCATCGGTCCTTGTTTCTTTAAAAATGAGGCCGGAGCGAATGTTACTTTCAATGGTGATCGTTACAGATTAATGATTACCAAATTTGCATAACATCGACCTGCAAGAATTTTAGTTCCAACAAGACGCTGCCACGCCTCACACTGCCACTCGAACTATCGATTTGTTGAAAGAGCTATTTGGCGATTCAGCGAAGCTAGCTAATGGCGGACATATGCCAGAAATCGTTTCTAAATATTAAATGTCATGAAAATATCTTTCAAATAAAAAAATTTGGCATCTTACTTCATTTTTTATGTGTTTTAATTCAATTTAAAGTTCTATCAGTCTAAAAAAAACACCCTTTACAAGAAGTAGGAGATTCTGACTAAAAAAGAACTTAATCTCACCTCACCTGCTTTCAATTTAAGAAAAAAACTTTACCCGATGATAAGACGAAATGGAAAACAACGTTAATAAAAGCATTCCAAACAACTCTATCTCAGCGGTGGTTTGAAAATGAGTTTTAAGTCACTTTCAGCAATTTAAGCAAGTTAACTTCATCAAAAGTTTGATTTATAGTTACTAGCCTACGTACGATATTTTATATACATATATTGTAGATGTAGGGTAATGACCCAAAGCACACCGGTACGGTGGCAAAGGACTGGTTTCGGGTCAATGGAATTGGCCAGCTCATTGCCCTGACCTCGATCCCATTGAAAACCTTTGGGCAGACGTCAAGAAAGCCGTGTGGAATGATAAACCCAAAAACAAGAACGAGTTGTGGAACGTAGTGCAGCAAGCATGGCAGAGCATACCACTGAAACGATACCAGAGTCTCTTAGATTCTATGAAGAGGCGTTGTATTGCTGTTATCAAAAATCATGGCCATGCTACTAAGTACTAAGATCTCGTATAGATGAAACTTGCAAAAATCCTTCACTATTTCACTAAACAATTTTTATTACTTTACTACTATTTTACTGCTCCCTACAATTTTCACACATAAACACATCTTTGTAAATAAACATATCTTGCACCTATGCAAATCAAAATATTTTTATTAATAAACACAGCCTGGAAAATATGCTCCACTTTTGCATTTCAATGGATATTAGAATTGTTTGGTATTTTGCATAACTCAAAGCTATGTAAAACTCTAACACCCACTACAATTTCACTGCTCGCGGCTGTATATATGTAGATGTAGGGTAGGCAATAAAACTCTGTTATCTTAAAGCTTCTAATGGCAATTCCGTTACTTTCGAATCAATGATCATTAGAGTTAACCTCCAAAAAACTTCTCATTTGGATGACCGACAAAGCCAAAAATATCCACTAAATCCGGTCAGAGAAATAAATAGTTTAATTCAAATATTACATAACGTACAATGCAAATGAGATTACTTGAGTCGGGAATATAATTTTAATTTTGCAGAACAGAAACTACTCAATACACTGAGTATAAAAAAAAATATGAACTTTGGTACGCCTGATTCTTTGTGGAATCGACTTATATCAAAAGCCTTCAAAACAACTAAAATACATACATATGTCTCGTACATGGAGGCGGCTCACTCCTTGTTTCGGGGTTGGTTTTTATCACAGGGAGTGTTAAAACTTGTAAAAATCGACTGAAAACCATTTCAGTCCAGTCCAAGCTTAATCTTCTAATTATTGCAATAGTCGTAAGTATCTCGTCTATCCTCTTAATTTGGCAAGATTTCGCCATACAAAAAGTAACTTGAAAATTTCGTCACCGAGAAAATTAGGACTTAGTCCAAATTTAATACTCTGTGCAATCCTGATTGAATTAAAATGAAATTGTCAAATGTGTCTTTTACTTTCACTTTCTATTTTCGTTCGAATTGGGAAATTCACGGTTTCCTTCTCGCTTTTACTCAAAAGCAAAAAAAAAATATGTATATACATATGTATGTAGTTATTGTATTAGGATCTGGCTGAGCGTGACGTTACCGTCTTTAGGAATTGTGTGAACAGCAATAGTAAGTGATGTAGATAAACTTCGATTTGAGATAATTAACTTTGGTTTGGACATGGTATTATTTAGATGATTACGATTCTGATCCCAAGCACACGGGCAAAATAGAGAAACAGTTCTTTTTAATTAAAGCGGGGTTGAGCAATTGGCGTGGCCAGTTCTACCATTTTTCAGGAATAGATGCAGCAAGAGTGACTAGAAAGTCGTTAGCATATAATAAACGAAAATGTAACTATGTTGGCCAAAATATAAAGGAGGATAGGCTAAATATTAATAAAATCTTTTTTTTTTTATCCATTAACTGAAGTTTGAAACCAATTGTTATGTCAAAAATTATAGCTGTAAGTAATTTTGGGACCGTAACATTTACATTATTATTTTTCTTTAATTTAACTACTTTTTAAATAACAATTATTTTTGATTTTTACGTAATAATAATCTACAAATAACAGCTATTTTTGATTATTATATTATATGCGTTAAAGGTCTTAATAAAAATCAGTCAGCGAATTTTATTTTTTAGCCATCGTTTGAAAAGTCGTTATCACCTTTCACAGAAAATAAGTTGATGGGGCACATAAGTAGGTTTCATTATTGTTATTATCTTCTGTATAAAATAATAATGAATTTTATAAGTAGAACTTCAAAAATAAATATCACTGACTGATTTCTAATGATGAATTTTATAAATTTAGATTACTTATATAAAAATCAAAAATATTTGCTATTTTAGGTTTATAAAGTAAAAATCAAAAATAATAATTACTTTTTTATATGTTGTACTTATTTAAAAATTAAAAATAAGAACTTATTGTAACATTTTATTCTCGGCGAAAAAAGTATTCTACTGTTATATTTCACTTGGTTGTAGAATATTTTCTTCGTCGTGAATTTTCAATGATAGTTTTCAGGTCTTTGATTTTTAGAGAGTTATTTTGAAATCGGTCCACCTCAAGTACATAAATGTTAATAATTTTAAGAAATATTTTGGCAAATATCTTAAAATGCAATGAGTTTTATAATTTCGATAGAAAAACAATACCAACTTTTCTTTGTATGTGTAGTCATGCACCCTAATGTACATACATATATGTATATGTATATATTCTATATCACCTTTGCAGAACAGACCTTTTGGCAATGAAAGGCACAAAAACAAGCAGAAACAACGAGAGGCGCTGCTCAGCAACTGTGGTACTAAGGAACCGAAAATACATAGCGAAACACGTCTGGAATGGCAAGCGCAAGGAAAGGTATGAACCATACATAAATCAGTATTAAATATTTTCGCCAAATAAAAATTAAAAGCCATTTCTAGTTTTAAGAAAGATCAACTAAAAAATGTCTACACAAAGTTACATATTTATCATTGATCTACAATATGTTCACAGCGCAAAGTAACCTACACTTAAATTTAAATTTATTTACAAACAATATTCCCTAAGGTTAAAATACAAGGCGGTAGAAAAATGCAGCGTCGCCACCGTCATCAACATCCGAATACACCACATAATAAAAATTCGTTTCAAAGAATTCAAAGGCGACGTCATCGGAAGTTTCATCATCGGCTATATAATCAGACACTGCGGCAGATATCACCAACTAAATTCAAATATGAGACTGCATCGGATGAGTTAAGGACTGATTTCAATTTGCCCTCTAGCGTCAATATGCAAAACAGTGTCGATTCGCCAAGTTTTAATATCGCTAACTTTGAGAAGAACCATAACGATGACAAAGAAAGTGTAAATATGAAAAACAGAAAACGCACAAAACGTTCAATTAGCAGCCCACGTCATGTGGAAGCGTTAATAGTGGCAGATGCAACAATGGTTGCCTTCCATCGCAAATTGGAGACATATTTGCTTACCATAATGAATATGGTGTCGGCGTTGTACAAGGATCCCAGCATTGGCAATTCAATTGAGGTTGTTGTCGTCAAAATGATTTTGCTGGAAGAGCATGAAGCTCAGCCAGATCTTAATCTGACGCAAAATGCCCAAAAGAATTTGGATACATTTTGTAGGTGAGTTATTGCGTAGCGATTACAAAGGCGACGCTGTGCCAATCTGCCGGTTGGCCTCTGTCTCTATGTGAATCTACATTTATAATAAGTACATATATACATAGTATATGAGTGCATATGGTGAATGTACCCTGTAGTGAAGTTTACTAGTTCGGTGCTAGCTTCCAACAAGTTTGCTGGGCAACCCAACTACTTCATCTTCGATGCTTTTTCAATGTAATGCCTGGTTTTCATTAGGTCATCTTTCGTCACAAATCGTGTCACTACAATCAAAGCAACAAGAATTTGGACATATGTATTTCGATTTGACGCCAATTCAAAATTATAAAAAGCCAACATGTTGCCAATGAAAACCAAGCCTAAGTAGTTGGTATTTTACGCGACGAAGCTCTACGAAATATGAGTTCTTAGATTATTGGTCACATCATACTAGTTGACAAATTAATCACCGTCTGCATCAGCATCATCCGATTCGATGAGCCAGTTCGAGATTCGAACTTATATGTAACTGTCGCCGTCGCAATAGGATAGAGCATAGGCATGCCAAGCACGAGGTTCTGAGTTCAACTCCTGCGACAGACAAAAATATATTCGTGTTTAAGTAATAAGATTTTTTTATTATGGTACTACATTATATAATTAGTTTCAAAATTTCACATAGTCTATTAGTCGCAACTCGAATTATAACATTTTATTATTAACAGGAGTCAGAAGAATTTTATTCAACTGAACAATGTGTTTTTCTACAAAATTTTATTTTCATTTCTTTTGTTGTTGCTTCAAATGAAAGTACAACGGTGCCCGTTTCATGACATTTTTAAAGAGTTTTTGAAGTTACAACCACGCTCATTTTTCGTTTTTTTTCTTGATTTGTGCCCATAAAGGTTGCATACGAATAATTCAAGCTCTACGAGGTCAGCATGCTCGAAATTTCGCTTTGAAGTTTTCACCATCCTTTGACAGATGGCGCTGAGCAGTTACTTTCGAATACCCCCAATGAATACCAGTTCATAAACTACTTAGTACGTTTGTTAACTAGTTAGGCTTTTTACTGTAGGGTAGTTATAGATGTAGTAAATTCGTAAGTCTGGGTAACGTTGGTGTGGTGGTTTGCGCTAAGCGCTATGTTGTTTGCGGGCGCAAAAGATTTGCATAAGGTCGCGGCTCCCACTTCTTACTTTGCAGGCGCCAGTTTCATTTCCTTTTTTTCTTTTGGTTTTGCTTTTTTTCTACCTACCTCTGTAGTTTTCTGTCTGTTTTTTGATCCTCGGCAATGTTGGTGCCTTATATTTTGTTCAGTGATCGAGTTCATATGATAAGATAGATGCACGTCGTTTTTAGTCTAGACGTTATTAGCTGCAGGATAGTTGGGCTATTTGTAGATATATATTTGCATATTCATCCAACGACTGATTGGGTGTCTGATGCCTCACTTTGATAGCATACATATCTACTAGTAAATACATGCATTCGTATGTACATACATAGACATAGATATGCAATTTGGGGGAATATTACTGCAGTTGCAATATATACATAATTCTTCTAATTATTCACTTTCATAATTGTGAAAGAAAGAATTGCTAATGTCAAGAGTTTATATTGCTTGCTCGACATTCGGTTTAATGCTATGAATTCGAATGTAACAGAAAAGGAAATAAAAAATTCCACCAAGGTTTCAACTAAAATGAATTTACGTACATATGTATATGGCGTTCTGGAAGAACACGGCAATAACTTTGCTAGATCATCGCCGATGGATTCCAGTTATCGATTGGCTTCTGTGTTAAGGTTGCTTGTGGAGGAAAGATTTGATGTACCAATGGCCCAATCTATATTTTCTGAAATTTCAAAAGACGTGTTACTTATTTTGCAAACACGGCTGTGCCCCAAATGGATAAAAAATCATTTAACTCAGTTTAGTTGTTTAGGCAGGTGGCAACCATTTCCAAAACTATTTTCAAAAAAGCTTTCTTACCGCTTCTTCATATGAAACATTCATTTGAATTTACTCATTATAATTTTAATTAGCTTTGTATACCGTTGGCAACTCTCAACTCTTTGGAAACAAAGCTTTATTGAACCTCTTTCGCTTGGTACACATATTGCAATATTTGATTGTTTTAATTTAAATTAACTTTTAAAACAGGTGGCAATTCCCTTCTAACAATTGGTTTTATGGTAACCTTGCGTGTCACTCGTGTGAAAATGTAACAAAGATACACAGACTTTCACATTTATTTTATTAATCATTTAAGTAGGATTGCTAATTTTTAACAAAAATATATCTACTTTAAAAGCTGGATAGATTTGGATAGAATTTTAAAAATAAATAAGCCCTAATCTGGAATAAAATATACATATGTATGTATGTATGTATGTAGTCGAATTCAATAAAATTACTAAGTTAAGAAAGCTTAATCTCGAAAATATATTTGAACAGGCAAATTAAATTAAACTAATAAGTTAAATGAAATATTATGGCATGGGAGTCAAACGAGGAGGCTTTGCGAAAATATTTTTGGCGAGGGTTGCCAACAATTTATAAGGGTTGTTTCAATTTAATTAATAAATAAAGTGAAATGCTACAATATTGATACCACTCAAAGGGTTGCCGTTTGCTTGAAAAATTAAAGTATTAATATTAATGGAACATTACAATATCAGTGTTAAATGAAACGTCTTTGTCCGAAAATTATTTGGTATAGAGTTGCCACCAGTTAAAAAGTTAAATACAAAATAGTTAATAACCTAAATGAAATATTACGAAAGAGTGTTGCAGGTATACATCTGGGAATTCTACGATTTTTGCACACATACAGGGTGGCCCAAATGAGACCTAGTGATGTTAAATACGTGTAACTCTTGTAATAACGGTTTTTTTTAAATGATTTATTTTTATATGTTAAATACATTTTATGGAAATTTAACGTGACTATGTGTGAAATATGACATCAGACAAATGACCACCATTTTGTTCGATACAGGCATTGGCTCTTTTTAGCGCATTTTGCATTACATGACGGAATGTTTCTGGTTGCAGGCGCCATATTTCGTCTCGAATATTCTGCTTGAGCTGTCCAAGTGTCTGTGGTTTGTTAACATACACTTTGTCTTTTAATCTAGTGAACGAGTAGGCCAAGGGAAATCTGAATTTCTTGAAATTATGCGTTCACCAAAAATTTCTCGCAGCATGCCCATAGTTTGCCTTGCAGTATGCGCAGTGGCTCCATCTTGTTGAAACCACAAATAAGGATGTTGCTCCACCATTGGCCGCAAAAAGTTGTCGATCATTGTTCTGTAAGAAGCCCCAGATACCGTTTCTGGCGTTTCATCCTCATTCTCAAAGAAATATGGGCCGATGATTTTTGTGGCCATAACACCGCACCAAACAGTGCATCTGATTGGGTGTGACTGATGCTGATGTATGCCCTTGGATTTTCGGAGCCCCACAACCTACAGTTTGGTTTATTCACATAACCACTTAAATGGAAATGCGCTTCATCCGTCATCAAAAGATTATTTAAAAAATCATTTTGTGTGGCTAATTGTGTAAAGCGAATAGCGTATTGTAGTCGTTGTTGGGGGTCTTGCGGTAGAAGCTGTTGCACAATTTGAACTTAGTATGGATACATCTTAAGATTCAACTTTAAAATTCTCTGTAACGTTGTTCTGGGTATACCCAATTGGCCGGAACGGCGACGAGTTGAGACAGATGGATCATTTGCAACACTCTGCTGCACAGCTTCCACGTTGTCTTCAGTACGAATATTTCGATGAGCACCTCTTCGATGGTCGGCAACTGAACCCAGTTTCTCAAAACGGTGAACTAAACTTGTAATCATGGAAGATGTGGGCGCTGATCTTACGTTAAAAAACGGCGATAATTTCGCTGCGTCAGAACAATTGATCGTTGAGAAGAATAATAAAAACTGATCATTTTAATGCGTTGTTGTGGACTGTACGTATTCATTTTAAATTTACAAGAGTTCAGTTATAATCTGCAAAAAGAAAAAATAAATTATGTTAAAAAATAAAAAAGTTATTTGTGCTTCACATCAGCTGGTCTTATTTGGGCCACCCTGTAGCTTTACGCTGGTTGCTCGCTGGTATCGAGATAAAGAAATTTATTTTACAAACACAAAGTTGAATACCGAAACGCAGTTTACAGATATAAGTACGTATTGCCGTAGATTTATTTTTTTAGAAAATAAGAACTGTATTACCATTTTCGACTAGAGGTGCGCAAACTCATTAAGATGTTGTTTCTACTATTGTGAACCATGGGTAATTTTTCCTGCAGTTTTCAATGTTAACTTTTGATAAAATGTTTCACAGTAAAATTTAGATGAAGAAATACTACTAAAGCATTTCGTATCTCACTTTAGTAATCACTATTCCATTGCAAATATTGTTCACATAAATATTCTCTCAACCGAAAATAGTAATTAAATTAAAAAGTAAAATTGCAAAATATATCTAGTAATAAAATTTAAAAAAATAGTAAAAAATGATAACTTCCATATGTAATCCTCTTTCTTTCCGAATTTTTTCTATGAAGTTTCACTTATTCCGCACGCTGAGTCTCTCAGAGACTTTTTTTTTGCTTGGCGGAAAATAGTGGTTATATTCGTGTTAATGAGGTGATTTTGTGTACTTATTTTGGTTAATGCTGCTCAGACTTTCGAGCTTCTCTGTAGGTTGGGGGGACGAAAAGTTCCTCTAACTCGCCGCAATTTTAAGCTATCACCGATATATACGTACATATTTAACGAATGGTGTGGTTGGTTTAAAAAAAATTTATTTAGCAAGCAATGTTAAGTCTTTAAGTCGATAAAATCATTTTTAAGAAACTACTTATTTACTAACAAAGCTTTTTCAATAACTCCAATTCACAGTTGGCAGCACAAACTTAATACAGTCAGTGAAAATGATCCATATCACCACGATGTTGCTATTCTTATAACGCGCACGAATATTTGCGGCAACAATTGCATGTAAGACAAATTTTGCAAAATCACTTGAACACTACTTTTTAGATGTTTAAGAAATACTTTTTTTAATTTCCAGGACTCTCGGATTGGCCAATGTAGGTGGTATGTGCAAACCGAAGCAGTCATGTAGTGTTAACGAGGACAATGGCATCATGTTGTCACATACAATTGCACACGAACTGGGACACAAGTAAATAAAGTATTTCACATATATGTACATATATGTATAAGCACATTAGGGTGCATTAATCCTCATATAAATTGCGGAAAAATATTAAGATTCACATGAACCAAACGAATTTGAAAACAGCAGAAAAAATCTCATTGTTATTTTTTCGTTGAATAAATGTTTGAATATTTTTATACAGGCCTTTTAAGCTTTTAAGCGATTTTTATGCAAAATTATTTTAAAAACTGTTTTTATATATGAAACACTCCATTTGTTGCGACGTTTTCAAATCACTCCAGCTAATTTTATATTTCAGATGAGAAAATCGTAACTTTTCCGGTGAGGCACCCTAATGTATCCACCTATTATAAAGAATATTTATATATGGTTAAGTCCTATCTAATTTTTTGCTATGTCGCAGTTGTTTTCCGCCGTTCAACAAAAAGCGCCCATCAAATAAATACTCCTTACCAAAAAATGTTCGATCAATTTAGAATATTTTTCTTTAGTAAAGCAACAATTCATAGGAATTATATGAAAATTGCGTCCCAAAAAATGGAAAACCACATACAAAAAGTGACTAGGAGACGTTTCAAAACACCGTGAAAAAATCACGTAAAAAGAGGATCAGATGTAGTTATAAACGCGTTGGGTTAATAATAGAAATTTTACTTTCACTGATTCATCAAAGAAAATTCAAAACGATTTGGTCAGGTTATATTTTCTTCAGTGATCTTCAGATCATTTGTACTTCGAACAGATGATTTTACAAAATGTTGTGCGAAAACTTTAGGCTATTGGGCCAAAATATAACATACATATATGTATGAAATATACCAAGACATTTTGGTAATATCTTTTTTAAGTTTCCCTATTAGTTTTCTCTCAACTATCTCAACTATAGTCTATTTGACTTTTTAGAATTCGCTTTATATGTTCCTAGTTAAACGACCCGGAATGCTTCTGTAGCTTTATAAAACTAAAATTTCATTTAGGCTTTTGCAAAATTACCAACATTTACTTCCTTCGTGCTGTACTAATTTTTCAGAATATTTTTTTTCTTTTCCCCTACCTTTCACGTAGTTTCGGTATGTTCCACGATACAGCGAAAATCGGATGCCATCCTCGTATTGGCTCAATCGTCCACATAATGACTCCGACTTTTGGCGCTGATACCTTAGAAGTTTGCTGGTCGAACTGCAGTCGAAAATATATTACACAGTTTCTCGAGTATGTGGCGAATTGGAAGATTCCTTACCGATACTTTTAAGACAAATGCATTTTTCTACTTACTCTAGTCAAGGGCTCGGCAACTGTCTAGATGACGCACCTGCTGCGGTAAAAAAGTACCCTGCCCTACCTCCCGGAGTACTCTTCGACGCCGAACGACAATGCCGTTTGCAGTTCAATCTTACGGACGTTGACGTAAATGCTTCTTCGTGTACATCAATGGACGAAATTTGTTCAGCTTTGTGGTGTAGAGTTAATGGCGAATGTGTAACAAATATGCGGCCGACGGCACCAGGCACCAACTGTGGTGTTGGAAAGGTTGATTTTTTAATATAAAGTTAGAAAACACTGCAATAGCAAAGGCAACTAAAACCAGCCTGGACTTTGTTAATATTTTCTGAATATAATAATGCACTCGATGAGTTTGCGAAAGTCAGCTCGAATGATTATTTTATGGCCTATTAAAGTTTTCATATCTCGGTTAAGTTGTTTCTAAAAAAAGTGGAAAACTGTGAAAAAAAATATATGCCCGAGGGGAATGAAAGATTAAGACCTTAACGGTAAATATTTTAGTTATTTTTCCATTTTTTTGAAAGCAATTTAGACTGGAATACAAAAACTCAAATAGACCATGAAAAAATCGAGCTATCTTCTGCAAACCCATCGGTTGTTTTAGCACAGCATAGGTATACTTTTAGAAAATATCAACAAAGTCCGGGTTGATTTGAGTTGCCCTAAATTGTTGCAAAAGGTGCTAAAGACGAACAGACGAGAACCTTGTGCATTTAGAGCAGTACCAGGCAAAACAAAATCTACGCACGAATGTGAAACAAGCTAAGTGAATTACCGATCGTGCTTTGTGAAAAATACAATTATTGTAAGCGTCGCGAGGCTATGTGCTGGTCTAAATGTACTAAAACTTCGAGCATTTACTAATTAATGAGTTAATGCAGATTAAAGCTCTCATCTGTCTTACCTATAATTCACAATAAAATATGTTCGTGTGATTTTTGAATGTTATAGTGGTGCCAGAATGGAAAGTGTGTACCCAATGAGCAGGCTCCTCCCATTAATGGCAGTTGGGGCGACTGGTCTGCATGGAGTGAGTGCTCAAGAACTTGTGGTGGTGGTGTGTCCACTCAAAAACGAGAATGCAACAATCCCGTGCCGGCGAATGGAGGTCTCTTTTGTATCGGTGAAAGAAAAAGGTTTTCATACATCCACAGTTACAATATTTATGAAATTCATACCTACGTCTATTGTTGTTATTTCAGATATAAAATATGCAACTATCAACCGTGCCCCGCAGGTGAGAGCAGTTTTCGTGCAAAACAATGCTCCAAATATAATAATGTGTGCTATCAGGGTGCTACTTACAAATGGCTGCCATTTTTCGATAAGAGTAAGTAAACTATATACATGTATCAATAAATTTTTAATCCGGATTTTTCAGAAAACCCCTGCAAGTTGCAATGTACTGATGTCGATGATACGATCATAGCAAACTGGGGGGGAATTGTAGAAAATGGAACGCCTTGTCGCGTTGGCACCAATAATATGTGTATCGATGGAATTTGCAAGGTGACATTGCTGTTTTTTTAATTTAAAAGTGAATTATTAATATTGATAAACATTTGTTTCATATTTAATAAACTGAAATATAACACTGAAACTTGATTTAGAAAGTTGGATGTGATTGGATTGTAGATTCCGATTTGGAAGAAGATCAGTGCGGAGTGTGCGGAGGTAATAACGATCAGTGTAAGTCGATACAGGTAAGTAAACCAGGAGCATGAAGATATATAATCCTCATAACTACTTGATGTATGTACAACATATGCATTTTAGACTGGGTCGTGGAAAAAAGTTAGCATTATCATTGAAAATATTATTTTGAGTACCTTATTGTTACGTTTCCAAAGGGTAAAATCATCCTAGAATGATATACATGGACTAAGTACTCAAAATTATTTTTTAACGATATATCACAAATTTTCAAACGGGGTGAGGGGAAATTGCAAAGTTTGTTCTTTCACCGACCCGACCTAATACAATTGGAATTTTTTCAGGAACGATTTGAGGAAAGTTTAAACATAACTGATGGGTACGTGGAGGTCATCACCATTCCTGCCAAAGCACGCCACATATTCATAAAGGAAGTAAGGAACTCTCAAAATTTCCTCGGTATTTCAAAGGCGAATAGTAGTTATTTTTACCTAAATGGTGAAGGTCTCATCTCAATGCCTGGAGAATTTAATATTGCAGGAACAGAGAGCTTATATGATCGGGTAGATGAACAGGAAAGCATAAAAATACCGCAACCGATTGAAAATGCTATAACACTACATGTAAGTGTCAAATGATTTTTGTTCGATGAGAATGATAGTGGTCACATGTTCCACACTTGGCAACGGCGCACCGTTGTTACATTGTTTTATTGCATTTATATTTACACTTCAAACGAGATATTTCTTAGTCATGCATCTAATTATTTAAAAGATATATCATCTTTGGATTCGACACTTCTCATTACACCACATTTACTTATACATATGTACTTTAAATATTTTATTTTGTTTCATATCATTTTATTAAGTTATCTTTAATTTTGATATATATTTTTGTTTTTGTTTTATTTTGATTTACTAGTTTTATTTTATTGTATGTACTTTTCTTTGTTTCAGTTTATTCTAATTTGTTTTATTTCACTTAATTTTCGCTTATTTGCTTTATTTATTTTAATTTACTAACTTAATTTCATTTAATTTTTAAGCTCAGTTTAATTTTTTTTTATTATTTTTATATTTTTTCTATTTTACTATATGTATATACATTTTTTATTTTATTATTTTTTAAATATATTTTGTTTAATTTAAGTTAGTTGTAGTTTAATTCATATTGTGATTTATATTATTTTTCTTAATTTGTGTTATAACATGAAGATGCACACCACAAATTTTAGGAGAAGTTCGGCCAAACATCAAGCTATGGCGTAAGCGCAAAAATATAATAATTATTATTTTACTTATATTACTTTATTTAAATTTTACTTTTTATCAATTTTAACAAGTTTTCTTTTGGTTTAGGTTTTTAGTTAATTTTGACTTATTGGCGTAGAATACGTCTTACCTTACGGTATGGGCAGCAATGTCAGGTTTTTATTGTTGTAATCTCTATTTCTTTAATTATAAGGAAACGGCTCGATTAATTTTTTTAATTTTTTTTTTTGTAGTCAAATGAAGATGTTAGCTTTCGTTTGACATACATTTCATGTTGGTTGATATCTTCCTAATATTTAAATTTCTCAAATGAAAATTGTATAAACACATGCACACAAATATGTGTGTGGTGTTTGGTTGAGTGTTTGCTGTTGGGCGATTTAAATGTACTCGTGCAGCCCTTTCTTTGTATTGCATAATTTTAGGCGGGCAAGTTAAAGTAGAGTAAAAGAAGAGAAAATGCTGCCAAGCACTGCAAAAAAAATAATAATAAAATTGATTCGCGTATGTTATTTATCATTTATCTTTACTATTGATAACAGCCATTGACTTCGTTTTTGCGAGAAATTTAATTGATAATTTAAAAACATTTTTATCCTATTTTTCCTATCATAAGCTTATGTATATCATCCAAAGTAACTATCAAATAAAGAAATTCATTTGCTTGTATTATTTATCATTTATTGTTACATATGTTTTCTGTCTTATCGGATGGCGTATTCTACGTTAAACTTAATGGCCGTGTCTCTGACACAGCCTGCTTCTTTTTTTTTACTATGTTTTTTATTTTTATTTTGTTTTATTGTACTCTGCATTATTTATTTCAATTTATTATTTTATTTTGTTAAATTTATCTTATTTTATTTTATTTTTTTAATTTTAATTTTATTTAAATTATAGTATTATATGCTTTTGTTTTCTCATTGTAATATATGGTTTTAAAATTTATTTTAACATTTTCAATTTTATTTTAATTTATTTTATTTTATTAATTTTGATTTATTTTATTTTACCTTACTTTATTTTCGTTTATTTTATTTGAATTTACGTTGAATTAGGTTCCGTTTTTTTTTAAATAATGTTATTTTTCTTTTGTTTCTTTTCTTTTAATTTCCGTATTTCAATGTACATATGTATGTACATATACTATTATACATTATTTGTATTTTGTTATTTTTTTGCATTATATTTTATTTTAGGCTTCGTGCATTAAGTTTATAATTTTATTCAATTTTTTATGTTATTTTTATTATTTTCCATTAAGAAACCATACATTACCCTTCAACTAATTTAATTTGGTAAACAGGCGCCTGTAAATAAGTATGTAAGATTTTCTCAATTTCCAGGTAATTCTTCGTGGTGAAGTACTGAATGCAAGTTTACATTATGAATTCACATTGCCTGCACTTAACAATACCAGGGGGAAAAAGTATTCATGGAAGTTAGGCGATTGGACTCAGTGTACCAGCAGCTGTGGTGGGGGAGTTCAATACCGGGTGGCACACTGCTATGAGGAGGATGAATGTAAGCAAATTAATTGCCTTTGTATTGTATTGAGTTTCACATCTCTATGTAACTTATTCCATTCAGGGATACCCGCCGATGAGTTGTGCTGGACATTTGCACAGAACAAACGGCCAGGACGCCGCATTCGGACTTGCAACAAATACCAATGTCCGGCACATTGGTGGGCAGGGCCGTGGCAATTTTGCCCAGTGACATGTAAATGGTCAGAGGGAGTGTTGCCTGTGAGGCGGCGCACAGTTATGTGTTTAGATCAAAATGAGGTTGTGGTCGAAGATGAGCGCTGCAATAAGGCGCAAAAACCACCTGATACGGAACTTTGTAGCCATAATTTGCCTACATGCAAGGTAAGCCAGAAAATTGATAATTTTATTTTGCAAGTGCAAAATTTATAAATTATTTTTGTCCAAAAAACTTACAACTTCTCTACCAAACTTAAGAAAAAACAATAAATATTTATATTTTTAATTACGCATATTGTTAATAAATATTATTTATGTCGTGGTTATACTTATCAAACAAATGTCTGTATATTTTTAATAAATCGTTGATAATAATTAGTTGATAAGAAAATTGTACTTAATATACAACAATTAAACAATAATGAAATGTAGTCTACGAATGTTTTGAGCAAAATCAAAATAGTATGTACAAGTACAAATCTATATATAACCTATGTATAAGATAAAAATTATTCCTATAATTAACATTAGAGGTATGATATACATAAAGTATGTATGTATCGTTAACTTAAAGTGTAAATGTATACATCCACTTTCTAATAAAAACTTTTAATGAAATCTTTTGTAGATATTTCGGTCGTCCAAGATATGTATAATATAATTTAAGTTACTTTTAATAAATTTTAACTATCTCTAAAAGATCAGGATGCCTGTTATTTACCAAGTGGAATGTTTTCTTTAGTGTCGCCTTTTACATTTTAGATTTTTCCCTAGTAGCTCCTATATTAGTTTTATTGCATTTAATGATTTTTATTTTAAATCAATACCCGCATGATGGGGAATACATATTAAATGCGCAATATACGTATGTATATTATTTTTGACTGTTATTGAGGAGAGTGATACTGAAAAACACCGTTCAATTGATTTTAAGAACCTACATAATAAATATTTATAGGTGTATATGAAATTCAACGTATTCCTATAAAAGACTTTCGAGTAATCTTTATCTATAGGCTGTTGTGTGATATGGGCTACTGTGTGCACTTTTCTTGACGGCCAAATACGAAGCAACCCGAGGGAGATCTAATTTTTATGTACAACTGTTTGTTCAAAAGGTTTTTCTATCTAAAGCCAACGCCGCCTATCGGCTTCTCGACTCCAGAAACTTCCGGAAGAATTCAAGGAAGAAATTATGTTGAAATATTATTATTATATTACAATACTTTGAATTTTCCAAATTTTATAATCTTATGGCATCCAATGCCTTGTGAGATCTTGTGAATCTCCTAAATTGTTGTCTGTTAAACAGCAATTCCTTCAAATTTAAACACTATGGATCTAAACTGAAAGCATTTCTGATTAAATGATGAGAAATTAACGTTTAACTCTAAGCTAACGATACATACAGTGGCATTAAAAGTATTGGCACAGTAACTTTTTTATATTATTCTCCATGGGCATGCACAAAACTTTTTTTGTATGGAAAAAAAACATCGCAACACTGGCTGCAAAATGAAATTTTCAAACATCAAGGCGAATGTTTAGCCTCTTCAACCGTGCACTTTATTATAGGTACTATAATTGAATGTGCTATAAAATTGCATACCTCAATTTTTTTTGGTAAAATATCCATTAAAAGGTTTAAAATTTGAAAGACATTTTAGGTGAATTTGTTGAATTTCTGTGAATGTTGTGCAATCTGTGAAATTGGGACTTACATATATGGTTTGGGCTATACAATGAGCCATATTTTAAATAATATAATTACTGTGACAATGCTTTTGTCCGGCACTGTATATGTTTCATCTGTTTATCTCTTTATGCAGTACATAAGTTTTTATGTATATAATAATTTTATAATTAAATGGATTAATTTGTTAATAAAATGAAATAACAAAATCGCAATACTGCGCATCTGGAATGCAAGCTCGTAGATTTCCATATTTTCCAAATTAAAACCTAGTATTGTCAGGCATTTTTATGAAATGCGCAATCTTATGTTTTGCAACTTTGTAGTTGTGCATCCAGCGACTGCCTTTGCGTAGAGAGCCGTCGATGCCATCCTTCCATACACCTTGCGGTAAGTAAACTAGCAATTGAGAAATTTATTAGGAAATACATATGAATGACGTAATACAAAAATAATAATACCTTCACGTTCTTCCTTATTGTTCTCCAAAATTGGGGCCACAATTAATTCTTCGCCTACTGAGAACTCATCGTTAACAACCAAGCAAGCGGGGTCGTGAGGATCCAACATCCATAATGGACGCACTAATGGCAAACCCTCGTTCATTGACTCGCTCAGATATTTTTTTAATAATGGGATGACAATTTTTTGTCGTATGGACATTAATTCCTTAGTCTGCTCGGTTATATATTCGCTTCTATATTCAGATGGTAAATGGCTAAATTGCATGGACGGCATAAAAGTCATCAATTGCATCCAACGTACAAAAAGATCCTGTTCGGCAAGATCCGGTTGACCTAACGAATAGAAAGACACCATCTTTTTCAATGTACGATTAACAAAATAGTCGCCACCAATAGCGCCGGGTAAAACGAAGGGATAGCCATTGACACCATAGTTCAAAACAATTGTCAATAAATCGCGCAAACCATCCCATGAAGAATTTATAGGCGGCGTCGTTAGGAAAGTTGGTGGTTTTGGTACAACACTTGCACTGGAAACACCAATAAACCCAGCATTTTCCAAGCTGCTTGTGAAGATTTTGGCATACATATCGGGGTTATCAAGCGTCACACGACACTGATAGTAATGCGGTAAATTGTAGCCTGTGCCGAGATCAAGATAAAAACTGTCCACTTGATAGTCCTTTTTTAACTTTTCAAGCTTCTCCTGTAACCAGGGAATAGAAGCATTGTTCGTTATATCCAAAACTCCAGCGCTGGATGAGCTCTTGTAACGTGTAAGTGCCGGAATACTCCTATCCGAGTGCCGTTCGTAGATAAGTAATTTGTTTTTGACAGCATCTTTGAAATTTGGACTATCTGTGCTGATGAAAGGTTGTATTGTGAAAACAACTTTAAAGCCGCGCCGGTGCAATACCTCAATGGTATCTTTAAGTGTGGGAAAACGCTCTTGATCAACAATAAAATCGCCGATGTTTTTCTGCCAAAATTCATTCACTAAAATATGACCCAAACGCATAAAACCCATGGCGATTACTTCTTCAGAGTAATTGTAAATTGTTGTTTCATTTATCGAGGCCACCTCACTTTGGAACGGTATCTTCCAAACCGGTTCTTCAATTAACGAGTACAATGTGTGAATGTCAGACTCTTTAAGCCCATCCCATAGACTTTGTTGAGTCATTAGCATATGAAGGCTGCGCATGTCTTCAGTAGTGCAAATTTTATATGACAACTCGGGATACTCTGTTAGATGATTGACGAATGTGAAATTATCATTGCGAGCTCGCATACAAAATCTATTCTCCGTTTGGTTGACAGAAATGTGCAACGGTGTGTGCTCGTCGACCTGCATCGCCACACCGATTGAGTTTATGAAATAGCGCTTTACCCCATTGCCAAACTGATGAACTTTTGCGTCGCCGCTACCAAATGGTGCATAATCGAAATTTGCCGAACTTAAAGACCATTCCATGCCCTTTGTGAAACCACCACCAAACCAAAGTCCATTATCCCGCTTTAGCTCATAGCAGTCCGTTGGATATATACCGGACCCCAACGCTTGCCACTGTATGTTATAGCAACGGAATACACCCATGTTTTGAAAGTTCATGTAGAGCCGTGCTATGCCATTCCATTCCAGACAAACGCTGCCATCATTCTTGCGTTGATCTGCCAAACAATAAAATGGTATGCTGTCCGAATTGATGGACAAGCCCAACTGTCCCCTTATCACCTCCTTATCTTCGTGATTTAAAATACTACAGGTGCGATCCAGTGAATTGAATTTGATCTTTTCGAAATATGAACGGGTTAAGATCTCTCGATGGTAGGTGATATAGGAATAACCGATCTGTAACGAAGAATGAATTCATTAAGGACTTTAGATTCTATAGTACTGACGACAAATACATTTGAGTTTTGTAAAACGGAAACAATTGATTTTCACCTGTCTGGATATAAGAAGTTTTTAAGGTTTAAATCAACATGGTTTTAATTTTTCAAAACTGGGCATACAATTTATTTTCATTCTGGTCTTGATAATTTTATATTAAACTTTGTAAATTCTAAATTTGTCAAAGATACTTTATGACACTATCCTTTCGGAAAAGAAGTACCGAGCCCATGTAATACATATGTATATGAATGTGCATTAAGATGGTTCAACAAATTTTCGGCTAAATTTACCTTTTTACTAAATTTTCTAGCTTTTTAAGCAACATTTTCATAAAATTAACCTTGTAGCCAATTTAATTTCAGCATTATAAAGCATATTTTTTAGGTTCTGTAAAGTCCGGTTTCAAGGGGGACCGGTTCTCAAAAAATTGGCAACGGAAATAGGTCCTATCGAAATAGTTAAATAAAGGCTTATAAAAACTTTTACCAAAAATTCAATCTTTCTTGCTCTTTCTGTGCCAATTTTACGTTTTATAAGAAGCTTGGAAGCTTGGTTATTTTGGAATGATTTCTCGGTTCTTTTTCGAGCATTTTGGGATCGTATTTTTATGTTCTACTGGAACCGTTTTCAGGTTCTTTGATTTTTCTTTATGGTTCTTGAAATACCCAGACTGGTCGGTTCATTAAAGGACATGGTTCTCTGGGCCCGGTTCCCCGATTCTGCACGTCAATATGCGTATGCGACGCTTGAACAAAGTTTCTAAAAATTTGACTTAAAAAGTTTAAAAATTTATCGAAAAGATAATTTAGCTTTTAAATGCGCATAATCTACACTTTATCGTAGAATTACAAATGGTGATGGACTGTCAACCGTTAAAAGTTGTTGATTGACTAGTCGACTATTCGTATAGCCGTATATCGACTTTTAGCATGAGCTCTACCCGAATGGAACACAAGAACTCTACATGCTAAGTAAAAGAGACCGTTACATGACCACGAAGCTACTCATAGGCCACATAGCTTCGGCAATCATGCGGTTGGGATGGGAATTCCCCCCCAACATAGAAATGGAACAGAATCTTTGGAAATCAATAGTTTTTAATTGGAAAACTATGTTTGTGTACAGAAGACTTAAAAAATATGACCCAATTGTTTATTCAAAAATACATTTTGTTTTCAGTTTTTAATAAACAATTAGGTGCTATTTTTTGAAGCCTCCAAGATAGAAACTGAGAAAAAATTGTATATACAAGGATTCTATACCATTTCTACGCATAATTGCTTTTCCCCATTAAAATACGCGGGAAACTTTGGGCAGCCTCTAAATATTTTTGATTTCAGAAGCACAAAATTGGGTTATTTTGTTTTCGACATAGAGCTATTCTAGGGGTGAGAGCATTCATATCCCGACTTCACTTTTTACACCCGTATACATTTTTGGACCACCCTTATGTGCATACATACCGAGTGTTCCCTTATTTTATAAAAGTTAAAGTAACATGTACAATATTGTTGTAAGATTATTTTTAAATACTTAATACATCTTACCAAAAATACAATGATGAAGAAAAGTATTGTAACAAAAATCTTGATTTTGTAGTCTTTAGTCTCCCGTTTCTTTTTGCGTATCATTTGCGGGAATGCCTGGAACAATAAACATTAATTTGATTACTTTATAAACAAATAATGGTAAATGAAAAAAATTTAAAGATTAGAAACGGAGTTACTTTACATTCATTTTTTCCCGCAGCAAACTCGCCAATGAATTGACGCTTGTGATCGATGCCTGGTTGCTAGCCAAGCTGTGGGTGTCGAAGTCGCTGGCAAGCATCTCTTTGCTGTTGAGACGTAATGCGGGTAGAGGTGCAATCGAGGCGCGACGCCGACTCCGAAATGGATCACTGTGTAAGAAAAACCCGATTAGTAAACCCTTTTGTAAAATATAAAAAAATAAAATAAGGAAAGAATAAAATGTTCAACAAATTTTCCTTGCTTTTCATCACAATTGGTCTTCAAAGGTGAGTGCTGTTGAGAATTGGTTAAAATTTTTGTGGATAGTGTATCGCTTGATAAAAATTACAAAAACTGTCGTCTCAAAATGAAATCGCCTAGCATGATTTTGTATGGGTAAGGTACCTCGTACGAACTTCTATTTGTTTGACTTCTAACAATTTAAAAAAATTTGAAAAGTATTACCTCAAAAAAGCAGATATCATTATAAAACGAAGCTTCGTGTGTCAACAAATTATAACTACTATACAGTATTGGCCATAAAATATTATTTCCCTCTAGTCAAATTTGCTTATACTAAATTTACATATTCTAAAAATTTACAATCTATAATCAATAATTAATTATAAGTGAATTTGTGCCACATATTATAAATCCATACGTATGAGTGTGTGCTTGTGTGTTGGTATGAAAATCAGCGTTTTTTATTGACAAAAATGGCCCTCTCAGCACATTGGTTGCTTACTCTCATGATCTCTTAAACGAAACCGACCGCCAATCAGTGCACGGGGTTTAGATACTACAGTTGCGGTAGATCTACTACCATTTTAGTCAATTTTCATTTTCTACCACTTTCACTACCCACTACCACTATTTCCTATCAAAAAATAGCTTCATGATTTTTAGACAGTAACAGTACTTTTTTTAAAACTACACTGATAAAATTACCGAACAAAATTTTCTTTATTTTGATGTAATTTTTTCTTCAAATTGCGATATTTTACCCAATTGAGTAAAAGTTTCTTCATAATAAGACAACTTACATAAAACGCAATCTGTTTCCTCCAATTTTTTTTTTTTTTGATATGCGTTTTTCTTTAATTCGAATAATTTTTTTGTTAAAAACTCGTAACTTTGGTACTTGGTGATTTTAAGATTCTAGTCTTGCTTGAGTTTTGGTGGGAAACAGCAATAATCAGATAAAGGTCGTTCCAATACGAATTCACACAAGGCAGTAGCATAACGTCAACAAGAAAATCTTGTAATTTAAGGATGCCATGATAGAAGATAATAGAGGAATAGAAGTCACTTTCTTCGTGCTTTAAATGTCATGGGGAAGGAAAAGTTTAAGACGAGCAAGCCACTTTTGCCGAGCATCCAACTAATAGGCAAGACAGATGACAGCCTTAGTCCGCATTAACAGTCTTAATTTGCATTATCTCATGCATTAAGCCTTCCCATTCCAATGTTCATTAGCTCAACGCAACTGCCCGAAATCTTATTGCATTTAGACCAACACGTAGTCTCGCGAAGCCAACAATAATCGCATTTTTTTAACAGGTACGATCGGCATTCAACACAACAACGCTTCTTTGTGTGCGTGCATTTTCTTTTGCCTGACACTGGTCTAAATGTACTAGATTCGTCTATTATGATGAAATAAAGATATGAATTTGAATTTACTAATGCAAATTAACTTTATTCGTGTGTAGCGCCTTTAACGAATTGTTAGATTTACGTAAATGGTGTGACGACGCTTATAAAAACATAATTTTTTGATTTATATTGGTGATGTGAAATAATTTTTTTTTATTATTCAGTTTATATTTTATATTTATATTTTACGTAAATATTAACTTTATTTTTTATATAACGAAGTTATTAAATATTGTTGTCTAAATGATGATCTATACAATTTTCTCTCAATCTACATACCACGGGTTTTAGTTAAATCTACCACAATTAATTTTCACGAAGCCTTCTGTGCGCTGCAGTCAATACTATCAGTGCATACACACATATACGTACATATGTAAGTAATAAGACAGTATTATTTTACAAAAATATCCAAATACAAACAAAAATAAACATACATACTTAATTAACATTGAAATCCATGTATTGTAATACGAGCTAACTGGGAGAGACCGTGGATGTGAATCGGTTGTTTTCTTGATTAAATGCGCGCTAAATTCATACATACTTACATACTAGAGTGGGACAATTTGGTTCGCCAAAAGACGTATAACAAACAAGTAATCTATGAAGAATTCCAAGAGAATGTCCCTAATAGACTATGGGTCTAAAATTATATCATAGCTTCCTCTGACTGGCATCAAAATTCTCATTTGAGAAATTTAAAAAAAAAGCAGCACCGTACTATTAAGAAATTACCACAATTTTCATTAAAAAATTACCTAAAATCTTAAGTTTGTAATGCCAGCAAACTATCGGTAAAAAACAAAATTTGTGACAATGTGATTTCATCCCATGAGCTGAATCCTTGTTCTGTATTCACCTTGCACGATGAAAAGGTACAACTTGTTTGCTTTGTTTATATTTTCACTTTCAAATTTGAAATGTTTCGTCTCTGACATTCAACCCATGCAGAAGTAAAAACAAAATACAAGAAGCTCTCATGTGAATTCGCCTTGATTCAAATTTTATTTTGTAAATTTCAAAAACTGAAATAATGAAATATAAAAAAAGCTAGACCTGAGAAATTTATACACCCTAATATATGTATATGTACATATATTTATAGATACATATATATTTATCGCATGCACAGAGAGTAGATGGAAAGCACCACATCGTAATACATAAGTAAGTAATTTTTATAAACGCTGTGTGGAAGGAACATCCAATAGAATGCCATCTTCTTCCATATTGATTTTACAATAAGAATGTTATTTCTGTAGAACAGAAGACACGAAATCAATATGAAAATTAAGCGAATGATGTTTCAATATTCTTCATATATTTGATAGAAACGAGGTAAAGTCCGAACGATTACTAAAATAACACCTGGAATTTCCCCATTCAGAAAACCTGATAAATCTGATTTTAACTCATATGACATATTAATACCATTTTCACCCTCAGTTTTTTGACAATTTTTTAGTTTGTAATCAATACTTCAAACTTTGTACACAAATTGTATACAATTCAAAGAATTTTCCTTTCAATATTTTTTTAATTAGAACTTGCTTTGAAAACTTTTCGTAAGTCTGAAGTGGCTAAAAATTGTGGTTGATTTTTGAAATTTGTTTGAAATTTTGGTCTCAAGCGCAAGCTATGTAATTTTTGGACTTTATATAAATTCCAGTTAATTTTTTTTCTGTATATTTGTTTGTGCTGACGGTTTTGCACATCTTCTGTCATATAAACTGCATACGTCAAATGAAACAAACTTTCCAAATCCAAAATTGCAAAAAATGTGAAAACCCAACTCTTGAGATTTACATACACAAAAGTTCTCTGAAAATTCTGGTTAAAAAGTTTTAAAATTTGTTGAGTTTTCATACATTTTGAGCATATTCTGAAATTTTTATTTATATGATGTTTCTTATAGAACAATATATATTTTCATAAAAAATGAACGAACAAAACTTATCTTGAAAAACATTGATAATATTATAAAAAAATCACCATGTGGTTATTTGTTTTAGTAACGGTACTTCAATCTAAGACTATAAGTGTCGAAGCATAACTATGTATATAATGGGCTTACTTCCTAAGGCGACTATATGCTTCCAATTCCAACTGTGCATTGATTAATAAGTAAAGGGTATTTCAACAAGAGGTTTCATTTTAAAATTCGCTCCAATTTTGTGCCGTCAACGCATCTACTGACAGTGTCATATCAGATGGCAAGTAAAAAAAAAAGATTTATAGAAATTGACCGATTGATTGCGGGAAACACATAAACGAATGCGTGATTTTTCGAAAACAATTATTCTCAGCGAGTTTGCTCATTTTCATCTTGCTGATTAAGTAAACAAGCAAAAATGCCGTCTTCCTAGTAAATCCAATTGGCTCTCAGGGCTCGCGCATTTTTAAGACCACTAAAATTTTTGCTTTGGGACTACATTAAAAAAAATTTACACGAATGCTCCAGCAATAATTTAAGCAATCAAAGATAATATTGTAGTTGTTCTTCTCGAAATACTCGTAGAGCCACAATTATGCGATTATGTGACGAATCATTTCATTAAAAGTAGAAAAGGTTGCAAGAAAAGCAAAAGTTTGTACATCGAAAAATATTAATTTTAAAATTTAAATTTTAAAAGGAAACTTCTTGTTGAGAGACCCTGTAAATATCTGTATGTATGTATGTTCACACTTTAATAATATTAACAATTTCAAATTGATTATACAAAGGCACATCCACGTTTGTATGTATACCTGAGTAAAACTACGTATTGTAGGAGATTTCCAGATAATGTAATTATGTGCGTATGTATATAAATAACTGTATTTAAGCACAAACTCGAATTAATTTTTCATAGTATTCCTTTGTATTAAATAATTTATGTGTGCACGTATGTACGTATGTGTTTTTTCACAACAAATAGTTATTTACGGCTTCATTTAAAATTTTACACAAATAAATGTTGAAATGTTTACCCTTTTTTCAGCCTAATATCAGAGCTTAGATCGCAGCGGAAATTCCTGTTCTTATCGCTTGAGATTTCAATCGCACACTAAATATATATGCCACACTTTTAAATAAGATAAACTCTGAGTCGTATGAGACACAGATTATTTTTTAGTACATAGCTAACTACTTTTATTAAACCACTTGCAGTAAAAATGCTCCTATAATCAAAATTACGCTCTCATATTAATATACTACGTATGGATTTACATATATACATACATATGTGAGAGACGTATACACGAGGAGGAACTAAGGGGGAGGTCCTCCCCAACGCTTTTCGAATTTACGTAGTAATGAATGTAACTGCGACGAGATTTCATTTACATCAAGCATCAAGCAATGCGTTGGATCTGGTACTCGTAGTAAATGTTCTGAGAGCCATCAGGGAAATGAAAAAAGAAAACACAGAAACCATGTAGACGCCATGCTTTCCTCACATCATTTTAAAATCCGTTAAATTTGCACAAAGATATATCCGATATTATTAGAGAAATTAAGTCTGCATTTCCTCAAGCTAATATTGAGTTCCCACTAGGCCAAAATATTCACAGTTTCGGCTAAAATTGGATTGGGCATAGAAAGAATGCCTGCATTGCTTTAATTGTGCAAATGTTTCTTTAATATTTACTAATAGCGAGCGACTTATATGAACAAAAGCCATAAATTGTAGGAAAGGCTCGGCCAAACATGATGTAGGCGCCGAATTATTACTACTATAGCCGCTTCTAGATTTTTTGATTGAATTATCTTTGAAAAATAAGTCTCAAAATAGCAAACGAGACAGAAAAAAGAGATGAATTCAAAGAGTTAGTAAATAAAATAAAGATTTTCCAGACACTTTAAAGAAGTCTTTTGATCAAGAGATCAAAACATCAAAGCTTTGAAATTTATTATCAGCTCTTCCTGCCACTAAAGTAATTTATATTTCAGAAGTAAAGAAATTCGTTTATGGCAGACAATGAACTTTTAATTATGATTTTTAAATAAAGGGGATGAAGTGCTAAAAATTGAAGACCACACTGCTTCCAGAAATGGTAGAAATATTGATAAAACAAATTTAATGGAAATGTGGAATTCCATCATGAATTCGAATTGAAGAAATTTTTAACTTCTTATTCATGTGTATTTTTTTTTTTATCTATAAAGCATCCACTTATTTCGTTTTTGCAAGAATAAATTAAGTTTAAACAAAGTAAATATCAGACGCTTTAGCAACATTTGTTGTTAATTTAATTAATTTACACTCTATATTATCACCAAAAAATCTAAGAACCCATTTGGAAAATCACTTACATGGAATTTTCGTAAATGTCGCTCAGTTGATTGAAAAATTTGACGGTCGATAATCTGATGAACACAGTCAGTCATCTAACTCATAGCTGTGAAAAGTATACACATTTTTTATACATATGTAGATAACAATAAACGTAATCTTCGTAGAAGTTACAAATACACATCATGAAAATTTGAAATTGTAAGACCAACACAGACACACGCGGTTCGGTGCGGTACAATTCCATACGATATGAGGTACTATAGAGCCGCCCCTGGTGTATTAACACTTATAACTTTACAAACATACATACATATGCACATATGCTTGTTTACGATTATTTACGTTCCGTCATACATACATACTATCTGTCTAAGGGTGTGTCTTTATGGCGGCATTTATAATCATTACTCGTAAAATATATGATATTAATGAAGATATGATTTATAAAAGCTTCAAACTCGTCAATTTTTGATTTTTTTTTTTTGTGAACCGATGTTTACATGCAACATATATGTACATACATATGTATATATGTACATAAGTACCTACGGATAAATACTAATGTATGTGTAATAAATTCAATAAATCATAGCCTATGAAATGTTAAATTGTACAGGTGACAAGTGAAGCAATGATTAATATTTTAATGTGTGCTTAATTGTTTATACATACATACATATGTACAACAAGCGCATCTACTTTCTATCTGATGTACATATGTACATACATACATACATACATATGTATATGATTGATTTGAAAAAAACTGAATAAATACCTACAGACATATAAGAATTTCGTCATCATTTCAATTAATTAAAATGTTAAGTGACCCAGTTGAGTGCAATACAAATTTGATTAGACATATAGTTAGGATTTAGAGTATAAAATGCGAACTAAAATAGATTTATATATGATGGAAATAATTTAATAACCCTGATTGCCAAAACTCAATGTACCGGCTTTCGGTTTGATCAAATCCGGCCGGCCGTACAATATGTATGTATGTAAATAAAATAAAAAATAAATATGTGTGTTATGGTCCTCAAAGTAGAGTGAGAATTCTGTTTTGGTGGGCACATCCAATTAAATTATGTGAAAATGTTAGATAACACTATGTGGCATAAAAAAGCAAACTGCACCGGAACAATTTTTTTGTGAAAATATATGTACGTATTCAATATCAAACCCCTCTTTGGGTTCTTAAAATTTAGCTCGAGTTCTTCTTTTATGATCTTTTAAATTTCGTAGATTTCCAGGTGTTGTTGGAAGTTTTCACATACTTATCCCAAATTTGACTTTACGAAACAATATTTCATATCAAATTATTTTAATGACGTTTGATTGGCCTATACTATGTGATATCGTTTTACGCGTTCCATTTTTACCAACAGATTTTTGAAAATCTTGAAATTTCACAATATTTTTGAGAGAATAAGTAGTAGAAAATGTTAAAAATTTTCAAAATGAATGTTAAAGCAATGCCATTTTCCACGCATTTGTTCTCCGAAATTACATTTTGGGAAGGAAACTCTTGAAACTCTGTACAAAATTTATAAAAACTCCGAAAATTTTTAGAAAACTTTTGGGTAGACAGTTTTGTCCACGTTATATTTTGAATTAATAATAATATCCAGGTTCAAAGTAGCTTACGTTTTACGCACTGTTTTCATATAACGAATGGATTTTATATAAATTCCCGTTTTAATATTTTTTGTGCTGGCGGTTTTGCACATCTTCTTTCATATAGTAACTAAAGTTTCCAAAACCAAAATTTAAAACAAAAATATCATAAATGAACGAAAATTTTTAGTTTCATGAGGTTTACACATTTTTATGCCAAAACTAAACAAGTTACAAAACTCGAATTAAAAAGTGTGGAATTTTGTTGATTTTTTTATATTTTTTTTGTTATAGAACGAACTATATTTTCCTGAACAATTATCGAAAAAAATTTATTATGGAAAACATTGGAATATTATAAAAGAATCAACAAAGAATGAACCATTCAAAAGCGGAAAATTCAAAAGGGCACAGAGGAAAAACTCTAGCTAACTTTTAAAAAACCAAAGGGGGGTTTTGCTAATGAATAGGTTTATTTGCAGAAAGAAATATTCGGGTGCGATCTGATTTCGTTGTCAATAAAATTATTGCATAGAGTAATCATTTAGTAATTTGATGTATTTTTTTACCTCAGTTGCGTAATTTTTGGGGTAGACGATCGTTTGCCAAAAGATTCCCTATAGCTACAATTGAAACGCAATCTCGATTCAGAAGCGCACTGAATTAGGTATGAGAAGAATAGAGTGGGGGAATTTTCACTAGACAATGCGATGTGCATCTTTAGCTGCCGAGTCAGCTCTTAAAGATCGCCACAATTAATCTAATCGCATACAAATTTTGATCCCGATTGGATCGTAGCCTAAGTAAATATTATTTTATAATACATACCGATATTTTCGACGGACACCAGTATATTCTTCGTCGTCACTTTCTTCCTTTTCTTTATCATCCTTCTGACTTATTGATGAGATGCTCGTATCAGGTACAGTTAGAGTAATAGAACCACAGCTGTCATCGTTTATCTATAAGATGAAGATTTGATTAGTAAATCTTTAATTTTCGGTAATTTGTAAATAAATAATTAAGTATTAATATTTTGTAACACAAACACCTACCCACCGTCTGAGAGACTTCGACATTATATCAGCCATATTTTATAAATATTTTAAGTTAAGAAAAATAATATAAAAAATCAACTTAATTATTGCACAAGTTCACAAATTTTGGTAAACTTGTGAACGAAAGCTGATGAGAATGATTTTTAACTCAATTAATCTATCAAAAATGAAAGATAATGAATGGCATAACTATAACAATAGCCATAATTTGCATTTGATATCACAATTCATATGGATTTTGGCTCGCTAATTCCTAAAATGGCACATGGCGCACATGGGTGAATTTTTATGTTACCCTATGAAGACTCAAACAATTTAAATTAATATATGATATCTTAGGCTATAAAAATATCGATTTTGGGCATTAGATAAAAAAATTAATTTTAATTTTTTGAGTCTTCATATGGGTTATCTGAATTTTTATTTATGTGCAACACGCCTTTACTGCCTCCAATCGGGATCAAAATTTGTATGCGATCTCTTCGATTATGGTAGTATTCACGTAGGACTTGAGGTTTAGGAAGTCTAACAACTGTCGGACTACTTTTAAGGACCACCTTAATGAACACCAAAAAAATTGTCTGGATTGAAGAAAAACAACTATCAGACGAAGAAAAAGTGGAAATGAATTGGCGCTAAGGAAATATTGACTACTTTCTTGAAAAAAAAATTTATTTTATGTAGGTTCCTATTCTTTTTGAAGGAAGTTTTATGCAATCGGGAGAAATTACTAGAATTTGAAGAAAAAGTTACGTCATTTCAAGCTATGCAAAATAGAGAAAAAAATGTGCTTAACCCGCGCACTTCGATTTTTTTTTTTTTCTTTAAATATATCTTCTTTTTTGTTAACACCAAGCTTAAAAAGAATAATGGAACTATGTAAAAAATATATAGATGTGAGTTATGATAATTGTTGATAGTAATTTTTCATCAAATATATGGTATCTTAGGTTTTGCGGAGCATTTCAATTTCGCCGTGTTAATTACCTTAATAAACCAACAAAATAAATTAAATAAAACCAAAAAATCTTTTAACTTGACATAAGGGCAATAATTTAAAATTCACTATTTAGCGAGATATATATTTTTCCAATTTGTGTTTCATGTAATTACTAATAATTTTTTTCAATGTTTAATGGAAAATTTTTAAAGAATACGTGAATTAATTTCAGACTTCATACATCACATTTACTGAAAGTTAGCCTATCGGATAAGAAATTTTCTAAAGTTCTATAGTGACAAAGTAAAGTGCGGTACAAAAAACGAAAGAACTTTAAATTTTTTTCATAAAAACTTCAACACGTTGAATGTTTAAATAGTTATAATGTTTCAGCACCTTATCGGTTATAATTTCCATGGTTAATCAGGTAAGTCATGCCTTAATTAAATGACTATTTTCACTGACACAGCTATTTATTGTGGTGTCAGAAAGATTGTGTAAATGTTTCTCACCCATATAAGGATTTAAATACAAATATGTAACTATTATTCGGTTTTAAATATTTAATGCTCGTATATTATTTCTTATTGATCTTCTGTTTTTCTCGTATATTAATTACATTCAACTACTCACTAAAACCAACAATATTCTCGATTCATTGCTGTTAATAAACTGGTGTCAAAATTAAAAACGAACTTCAGAAAGTCAGTCATTGTGTTTAATTACAATATTTATAGACTATAGTATAGAGTATAATCCGGGTTAATTGAAGCGCGAATACAAGAGAACGAGAACGAGAGAAATAAAAACACAAGGCGTGCTAGAATGTTGTGAAAATTAACAAATTGGTGCTACATAGTTATTTATGTAAACATCGTAACAGTTCACACATTAGCCATACAACAAATGAATGATTCTTATTCTCTTGACATTAATAAATCTATTTTGTATTATCATATGCCAGCTGGACGGGCATTTGAATAGTGAAATAAACTTGTTTAATATAAATAAACAACTAAATAAACTTACCTTTAAAAATACCAACAAATTTCTAAGTTCTTTGCAACTATTATTTGAACGAATATGACTGGTGGAACACTGGGAATCCCCCTATTTATTAACCTTTGTGCATTTAAAGCCGAATTGCGAATTTTGGCCAAAACTCTGAAAATGCAAACTATATTTTTCTGTGTTCTAAAATATATACTATACGTTTTCGTTTTCGTTAAAAATTGGACTGGTATAACATTTATAGAAATATTAAACAATATTTAAAATTGTGACTGATGGGACAAGCATAAAATCTGTAAAAATTTACCTTGCTATTTATGAATTTTACCATGTAGTATAAAAATAAAACCAACAACAACAAACAAAAACATAGTGCAAAAAAAAAAACGAATAAATTATTAACAAAGTCTCAAAAATTCCAGCTGTATTTATTTGTTTTAATAATTTTCTACAGATTAATTAATATAATTATTTAGCTATAGATTAGTACTGAAAAGGATTACATATGGAATTTCAATATTTATATCATTTTCCTCTTTTTCAAGGGATACCCTACAAAATAATGATATTTACCATAATTCTAACATCTGTTATGTTTTGTGGGTTTCAACTAAATATTTTAGCTCAATGCGAGATTATTCGTGTTAACAAATGGAGATCTACATATGTCTAAATCTAAAGTTCGCATTTTTCAATGGAATACATTTTCTACTTTTAGGAGTATTTTCAACACAAATTTTTGTAGGATCAATAAATATCTCAAATACTAAGGAATAAATATATTTGTTTTATTTTTGGAGAAAGATATCCATAAATGTTAAGTTTACTCTTCATTATAATTATAGAATTTTTTATTAAGGCAGACTTAACTACATAGTTCCAATCAATGAATTTATTTTAGGAAATGCTCCAAACGCCCTAAGAATATTAGACAAATTGTATTAAAGTTAGTTAGCATTACCAAAAGTCGTAAATGAAAATACATATGAATGTATATTCACTGAATAAGCTAAAAACCTTTAAAATTTGTATTTGTATCTATTTATAGTGATGTGCGAAAAGAGCTGATAATTGTCGATTTTTTAGGCGTCATTTTAAAAATTGTTTTGTGGATGTCATTTCATAGCAAATGAAGAGATCGTATTAAATAACTTATTTCCAGAATAATGAAAATAATTTAATGTTTTCTTGCTGGGATTTGTATTTTGTGAGCATGAGAGTGTGATTGTATTAGTTAGCAATCTTGTTTGGCAAACAACATATCAAGCATACTTTCAGGCTTGCTCTTAAATAACAAGCATGAACATATTCGCTTAAGTTGATATGACGATTGATGATTATTCTGGTTCTTGCTCTAAGAAGGTTCGTTTTAAAATTACAAATAAAAATCGAAGTGATTTTTGGAAAAGTTATGAATATATTTTGATAGAAATACAAATTCTGATATGTCCATCTCGGTTTTCCTCCCAGACTTTTAGTCTTTTCATGAAATTTTGCATAATTTTTTCGCATCACTGCGGTTCAATTTTGAGGATAGCAGCTCTCGAAATTACAAAAAAAGCTCATTGAAACTGGGGAAATTTGCCTAAATAATAATATATAGCTTGGATTGACATATAGGGTAAGAGAGTTGCCACCTGTTAAAAAGTTATAGACAACTAAAGGAATAAGTAAAATCACTTATTGTTATATGACGGCTGGACGGCTATTATATGCATTACTATAGAAGCAATTTTAAAAAGGTTAGATTCAATTAAGGCAGTGAAGGAGGAATAATTAAAACAATGAGTGAAACCTTCATTTCCAAAAGGAAGTAGGCCGCCTGTTTAAACGTAAATTAAATTTTACAATATTGCCACTCAGGCACTAAAAGTTTTAAGAAAGCTTAATTTCAAAAATATTTTTGAGAGGGTGAAATGAATTTAGAATATAATGGGCTAAATCCAATAATAAAAAATGGGTCTGAACCAAGAAGGTTTAAGGAAGCTTTTATTATTAAAATTCTTTTAAACAGGGTTGACTTAAAAAAGTAAATTAAATTAAATTATTAAGTAAACAAAATATTCTGGCAAGGAATTCAGCATAAGAAGGCTTAAGAAACTTAATCATAAAAATGTGTTTGAAGAGTATTGCCATTGTTTAAAAGCATTAATTTAATTCAATTTCTAAGCTTGCTGAAATGTTGTGAAACGAAAGTGTTTATACGAAATAATTTTTGAAGAAAAAAAAACGTTGATTCAATTTATTGTGTAAGATAGCTGAAATTCTACAATATAATTTTAAACTGAAAAGATTTACGAGAGCTTTATCCGATAAATATATTAGCCACTTACTTAAAAATTTAAATTCAATTAAGTTTATAAGATAAATGAAGCATTATAACACGTAGTATATATGTATAAAAAGACTAGCACGAAAGACAAGATCTTCTTCATACTGGTGAATACATTTGCAATATTATGAAGTGTAGTTTTTGAGACTTCTCCAAAACTGAAAGACGGGATTGACTTATATAATCATCTGTATAAGCGCATTAGGATGATCAGCAATTTTCTTCAGCTTTTCAACACTTGAAAGTGATAATGAGGCTTCAAAATGGCGCTATCGTTTGATTACGTTCTATAAAGAAATTGGGTTTCATAGAACCTGAATAGACCGAGCTGGTATATAATACAACAAACTTTATATTTTATTCCGATAAATAAACGATTGCTTGATTCGAAACAAAAATATTCGCTCGGTAAGATCATAAATGATATTGCACTTCATTCAAAGCAAGAAATTTGCAAGGATTTGTTCGATAATTTCCTTTTGAAGAATTAAGCAGCTCTATAAATCAAACAATAGATTATTTTGAGTCGTGCTTTTTTAGATTATGAAAAAAACTTTACGTGACGACGTCAAACTGACCTCAAATTTGGATACAGCGATTTTAAAAATGTATAATAAACATATTCTGCTCAAAAGAAGCTATTTTTTTTTGTAGAGCTGTGTTATCATTTAGTTTAAAAATCGTTTGGTTGTTTGAGAACATACCACTTTTGGAAGCAATGGACCAATGCACCCAGCGAAGAAGAATGATTTGGCAAGAGTGTTGCCAAGATGTTTTGTGAAATATTTTAACTCTCTAAATCCTTTTATTACCTCTTAGAATGAGATTTTTGGACAAATCATATTTTGGAGACCTTAAAGAGCGAGTAAGTGTATTCAAATGATTTTTCAATGCAAGGCGTTGGTTCTATTCTCTTCTACATTATTTCTTCTATTCCTGGTTCGACGGCGAGTAGGTGGTATTAAAACGGCGGTGTATAGTGCTAATTGGAGTTCTTCAGTCGCCATTGGAACCAACCAATCAGTGAAATTATTCTGACTCAATGCAGAAGTGAGAACCCAAATAGAATTTTAGGAAAACTCGTAATAATTCTAAATGTATTATAAATGTATTAGAAACATGTAAATAAAGTGATTTATAGATTTGATCCGATTTCTAATTTTTCGGTGATACATTTTTCTTTAACCTCGCGGTAATACTGCACAGGATGATGTTTGATTCTTATAAATAACTGAGCAATTCGCTACAATTGGTAAGTAGGTCGTGGCAATACATGTGAATAATTTTTATTGGTCATAAGAAAAAACAAAAAAATATATATATTTCATAGAGTATAATATATAGTTGCTAAAATTGAAATATAAAATAATGACATTCAAATGTTTTTGAATTTCAATTATATGTTATGTATACAATTTACGACTCCCTTTTCTGTTAAAAGCCTCGCAATTTGGAATTTATTGTGTTAATTGTCAAAAATTTCTTGGTTTTATCGCATTTGGAATTTTTGGTACACAATTGTATGTATGTATTTCCAATTTTTAAGTGCAGAGAATTTCATGCCCTATTAATAAATATAATAAACTTAATTATTGATATGTTTTGTAACGTTGACCACTGATTGCTTCATTGAAAATTTGCATGATTGATTTGCTTTGGCAACATTATTAACAAATTGAATGTCAAAAGCGGATTATTTGTATGCAAACTTTGCAACCGTGCATAAATATATGTATGTATATGTCAATATGCTCAATAATTTACATGTAATTGTTCGCATTAATATATACATAGTACATTCAAATATATTCATTGACTGCCTTATGGCCATTTGTGGAGTAAACACACATCTGCGAATTGTTAAGTCAATTATCATAAACTAAAACGATGATGTCAATTGGCTGGAATAAAAGCCTTATTACCAGCTAAATACAAATCATCGTGATTGTATACAAATTTTTGGAATGTAATATTTTTTTGTATGTATGTATGTATGTACCAATATGAAGAAGAACTTGCCTTATTTAACTTTGGAAATGTGGCAACTCTTTCATGAACGACTTTCAAAAAACTTTTGTGTAGATATATATGAGTATGTATATGTGAGGTATCCCCATTTTACTTACGACATTATTTAGTTTATATTTAATTTTCAAACAGTTGGCAACCTCTTAAATTTTTTTTTGAGAATAATATTTCCTAAGCAACATCAGTTAAAATCATTATTTTAATACTTTATTTATCTAATAAATTTAATTGAATTGAAAATTATTGAACAGGTAGCAGCTCTCTCCAAATATTTAAATGGAAACCTTCTTTTGGAAACCTTTTGGAAACGAAGCTTTACTAAACCTCTTTCGTTCGATACCCATATTATAACATTTTATTACACTTATTGCTTTTATTGAATTTAATATTTTAAACAGGTTGCAATTCCCTTTATTGTGATTCATGTAACGGACTATGTATATGCCAAATATTATTCAAATCTGCAAACCTTCATTTTATAACATATGTGATTTAACTTATTTAGTTAATTGACCATAACTTTTTTAATAGTGGCAAGTGTCTTTAAAATATACCTTATATACTAAACCATATTACAAGTTATTTATATGCAAAATAAAAATACAAATCCGGTAAGAAATTTTGGCATGAAAAGGTAACAAGCACACACAATTATAAGAAAACCCCCAATTTAGCGATTTTTATAGGGTGCCGAATTTTTGAAATCCTTACAACGTAAGTGTTCAAACCCGAGTGGCGCATTTTCAACTTTTTTTAACTCCATACATCATGATGCATTACAACTATAACATTTGGATTATATCGTATCGATTTTAAGTCAACCATTTAATGACCAGGTTTGATTGAGTTATAGATATCTGGCTTGACGTTGAATGGTTTAGCCTCCTTTGTCAACCGGCATTTCTCAAGATAAAAAAATTTAATTTCTTTATAATTTTATGTGCTAAGAAAATATGTTCAACCAAAAGTCTGCTGATAGTGAATAAATAATCTTTCTGCGCTTCTCTTTTATGATTATTTCACAGATAACAAATACGCGGTATTTACACAGACTGACTAATGCCGAGATCTAAATTTTGCTACTTCTGCAGATACGCACAATACTAATACTCGTACGCGGCTTTGTACTATCGCAAAATATACATATGTATAATAAATATTATTCGTGGGCATATAATTAAGTCACTTATACTGTTTACTGTTAGAAGTGGTATATTTAATGAAGATAGTTTGTTTAAAAAAAGTAAAAAAAGTTGAGTTGATTTCATCAAATAGTAGCGCTGTAAGCTTTATTAGCAGCTTTCTGTGTGTTTACAGATTTAAGAGACATTTTTATTGTGGTCTGTCATTATTATCATAGACTTTAAGTCTGGATTTACGGCTCTATACAATCAATTTGCAGAAGTTACAATTACGGGGGCAATGGCTCTTTGTAGAATTTATATGCCACGCAATATTTAGCTGCCTCCGTTTCCTTTATTGCTCTTGCTGATGTTTTGACATTTGTACTACAGAATAGAGACATGTTGATTGTTCGCACGAAAAGTTGTCCAAAACAAATAATAGTTTTTACTAGCAACTTCATTAACCTTATTGAAATCATAAAGTACAGTAGATTTTCCTAAGCTGCTCGGCAGTAGGAGGTATAAATCTATCGATAGTCTCACTGAATCCATCGTAGCTATGCGGACTCAACGATGCCATTTTATAAAATCTCTAAACATCTAACAAGGATGAACTCGGCGATAGGGTTTCTAATTTGTTTAAAATCTGAGTGTACACGGTCTTTTAAAATTTTGACTAATCAGTAACGAAATTAACCAAATGAATATCTATTGCCATACAAACTTGCAAATTTGTTAGAAAAACCTATGTCCGTCTGGCCCTTCCTCCTGTATGGGCATTTAATATCTAAGCTAAGTATAGACGGATTCTAAGGTTTGTTAATGATGAAGCGGTCTTTATGACTTCGAAAGTAGAACTGATTTAAGTAGCTGGGTTAGATTAAAAGTTGTGTGCTATTTAATCTGAATACATATATCCCAAAAATCATCCTTCCAAAATTTGGAGCGCACATACGCACATCTTGAAAATTTTGAGATGGAACAGAATCTACACTCATCGTAATTTTTTCTAGAGGATATGATAATAGTGACCTCAATTCTGAGGTAGTTTTTGGTGATGTGTTTTGTCTGACTTTGTTTAGGAAGCAAAGCACCATAAGATTTTTAAAACGTAAACTTTTCCTAAGCCTCTACTATTTCTACATAAATCTTATTAACTTTAGTGTAGTAAATAAAGGGGCAACACTGGTACTACGAGTAATATGCGTTTGGCGATCGTTGCACTCTCAAAGCATTCCGATAAGACATTAAATTGTCATGATTGTAATTAAAATGTTGTTACCGCCTATTATTTACGATATCATTGCAATAAATGAAATAATTGCAAATTAATTATTCCTATCATTTTTGCATACTTCTGCAGCTGATGTGGGAACTTTGCCGTGATTTAACAAATAATGATTTTTATAATTGCATATCACTAGATAATCGATCTTTATATTTACAGTGCATAAGGTTTACATATACGAGTATAATGAACTAAAGAATAGCCTCTGAGAAAATATGGATTGAAAAATGATTATACCTTAAAATCTATGATTTCGAAACTATCAGAAATTGATTTTCGCACTTCACAATTTTCAAAGTGATGTTTTCATTTGCTAAATCAAAATGTAAAGCTAATATGCATAGCGCAATAAAAAAAAGTGATGTCAGTAGCACAATATTAAAATCTGTCCGTCCTCATGTTACGGTCATACATTTGAAGTGAGTAGAAGAGAGAACATTTTTGGAACAAATTTGAATATGAAAGTATTTTTTGCTAATACTTTGTTAAATACCTTACTATCGGATGGGTAATAAATCAGCAGTTAAATAGCAATTAATAACTACTAGATACCTTTTATTAGAGCGTCATGTAATTATTTTTATGACGGAAAATTTTAGAAGAAGAAATAACATTTATTGTTATGTATATAATATTTTTTTAATATTTGCGTTTAATTTACGTTCTTAGCCATATGCTATATGAAAGTCCCTATCTATTTTATTTCAATCCGTCTGGGTCTGATAGCGAAGTTGACGAATGCAAACAAGGTTTAAGAGTTATTGAGCTAAGGTGCTTACTTCTTCGTTTTGTTCTTCTTTTTTTTCGACAGGGTGAAAAGTTGATGTTTTGGAACTATTTTGACATTGAAGATGATACAATGCCGAAACCGGGTTAACTTCAAAGCAAACTTGATAAGAGATGACGGAAAATCGTTCCAATGCATACATATTAACTTTACATTTTATTTACAGAACCACTACTTGCAATAACCAATTTATTTAATAAACTTTAGTTTAATAACAGGTAGTAAAACTTAATATAATTTGCGGCAAATATAATACTATGACTTCAACAATGAAAATGCCCTGAAATATTGCAGTAAATAAATTTAATAAATTATTCTTGTGATATCAACCTATGTATAGGTGCATGTGAAACAGTTTTTTCTTTACGGTTCCTCGCATCGATGGCATGAAATATTTAAGTAAGAAATAATATACTACTTTTGCATGCATGCGTGCAAATGGCATTCGTAGGCAACATTGTAAGTTATTTTTGAATACTGACACCACGTTTTTTTATTGCACCATGGGCCAGTATGTGTGTTTATTTGAACACGAGTTATAATATAATTTTTATTTTGTTTTGAGTTTATATGTATGTGATTTTATGAATAAATTTTTTTTATATTTTAATTACATATTGACACTTTTTTGAAGCTTTAATACTTTGACTTTTGTTGGGTGCGGTAAGATTATATCTTTATGTTAACAATTCCTTGCCGTTTTATTTTTTTCCATCTTTGCATACATAATATTAGTCAACAACGTCAACTTTTACGATCAACTATAATCACCGGCCTGACAACCGATTATATACAATGTGTACATACATACGTACAGGTCTATGCCCATAATGTCAAGTGTAAAAATGATAACAATTTATAAAAATGTTATTTAAAATTTGGAGAATATAAGTATTCAGATCTGGATCTGGATTATTGAGGGTAGCTATCTCTTGCAGCAAAATCAAAATATATTCTAAGTAAATTGTATAAGCAAACAAATCCAACCAAAGATGTTCATCCCCATAAGTTTGTGCTTTTTTATCATCGAACTGAAGAAAATTATATCATTTGATAAAAAATATTAAAAATAAATATTTACATAAACTAAACATCGTAAAATATATAAAATGGTTAGTTTCTTCATAAAACGTTAGTGTAGAAAATGTCTACACATTCATACATATCTCCTAAGTTTTTCAAAAATGTATTAAGCAGGGACATATTTTTTGATTTTTATTTTTCCCAACAGAAGTTGTCGTTATACCTATTTTTTGATTTTTAATTGTTCGATCAAAAATAATCGTTATTCTTGGATTTAAAATTTTCGGCAATAACAAAAACACAAAGAAATTTGTTGATTTATGTTTCAAGATCACAAAAACAAAAACTACTTGATCGAAAAAGTGAAAAACCGAAAAAATCGTTTTTTTTTATCGAAAAAACAAAAGTAACAGAATTACGAGTGTGAAATGATTAAAATAAAAAATCTGTAAAATAAAAATAAGGTCAGATTTGTATAGTATATGGCATATGGGTTAGATCAATATATTCGAGTTTTGTTTTGAACGAATTTTTCCTAATGATTTGTTGATTCGAAAAATTCAAATTAACGATTATATTCGGTCCCTGGTAATAAGTCAAAATAATACATTTTCAGTTATTGAACTTTTGAAGAAAGAACGCGTTATAAAAATGTGTGTATTTAGGTGTTTTCAGACGCTCCAAAAGCCACATCCAAATTACATCGTTAGAAAAATAATTATTGACTAAGGCTAATATTGTTTATATTTGGGGGATTCACAAGAAGTCATGAAATTCAAATTCAAATTTTAAGGTATGTAGCTTAGAATTCTTCAATTCAAAATTTGTATGGGCAATAAATTACGAGTATAAACTCTCCACTTCGACTTTGCCACATGGTGTTTTATGCGATAGAAAAAGTAACTCTGCAACGCGAACAACTGTTATTATTGAAAGTTGCCAATTGTTGTGCACGAGGGGCAAAGTGGAAAATATATGTAAATAGATTTTTTCACTAAATCGCAGATTTCCTTGTTTTTAAATAAATAACTTGCTAATAATAAAAATAGCTTATCAGCGTTTATACACATGAAAATCTAAAAGGTGTGTTCATTTAAAAAACCTCATAAAGTAATTAAATTATATGTTTGCAGAATTATATCATTAAATAAATCCCATTAACGATGAAATGCACGGGAAAAATAATTAAAAATAAACATTTCATATGTACACTTTTATTCGCCACCATTTCGCCTTCTGCCATTTTTTCATATTTTTCCCGAAGGTATTATAAATTTGTTACTAATATTTTACTTAGCTTTGCTACTTTTTGAGGAAGTTCGATTGAAACAATGAAAAAATGGAAGAAATGGGGGGATGGTGAGAGACAAAATGTAGTTATAATTTAAAGAACAACATTTCATTAGATCAAAGCTGTTAATCTTCAAGTTTTTAAGCTTGTGGTACAAATATAAGCAAAAATGATTTGTATGTTGTTGAACGATGTCATGGTAACTTAATATCACTTTCTTCGACAGTTCAACTGTAGTCATGTATATAAAGCTATTAAAAGGGGATGCATTTATGAACCTTTTTTTTAGTACTATTCTAATAAATAACGTGGGTATTTGAGCGATATGTGAAGCAAAAGTTTATAAACTTTAACGAATCTTATTAAAAAAATAAAATGCGAGTTTGATCTGACAAGGGTTATTTTTTTAAGTGCAGCCCAAGACCGTCCATGCAGAACGGTGTACATGGAAAACTAATTTTTAAATATATTGTAAATATGTCTAAAGCCAATTTTGATAAAATCGTCCTTTTTCTTAGGTACTTTCATACAACCTATCATTTCTAGTAGCTGGTTGGTTGAATCATAGGAGAAAGAGTAGAGTAGACTACACTCTGAAAAAAGCATGCGGATCTTGTCAAAATTTTACAGCAAACACGTCGCTACTGACATAATCTTATTTGATTCCACCATGGTACGGTGTTTTCTTTTATCGAAAATGAGTTCAATTAACTTCAAATAAAAGTATAGAATGATCATAAACGTAACATAATATCAAAAATAGTGTTTTATATGGACATAGTTTCCAAACAAGTAACACTAAAAAGTTCCTACACTCTTGGTGAAAACCCAGGTGCGGGAATTATCTTTCTTTTACGGTTTAAACTTCTTAAAACTGAGTTGTATTAGGTACATGTAATAATTAAAATAGAAGATCTGAAGACTGATAATTGACTTATTTCCTCTCGTACACCAGCATGCGATGCCGCTCAACAACTCAGAAATGCCCCTGACAGGTGGTTCATTGTATGGCCACTTCAATAGCATTTCATGTTTTGATTTTCAGTCGGTTATTGTGTGGCCGCGGCCTTAGGCGGCCCAGCTCGATCAATATTCTTACATACTGTAAGATCAAGGTAATATTCCAAAACTGATTTAAGTTATAATTTTTGATTAACATTTAGTAAATTAATTCACTTTTCCACAAAAATTAAATTATAAATTAATTGTTACGAATGAGTTAAATATAAGGGATACATGTTTAATGATGAAGGTTATTTTATTACAGATAATATGTTGCGAAAAAATTCTTCGTGTGTGTACTCTCCAAGAACAAAAGTTGATACAACACTTCGTCATCTTTCGTCGACCTCTTTTTCTTTGGTCAAATACGAGCTGTTTGTGGTACTGCCAAATGTCAAAGTTTTAGCTACTTCCTTAAGCTAGAATAATTTTCTATTTGACATTTATTTCTAATGTTTTTTCTTTGGTAATAAACGTTTTAACGCTTAAACCCCTATCATTTTTCTTCTTTGTTTATTTTCTTCGATAATAAATCTAATCTCCCTTATCTTTAGTTAATGTTTTCCTATTAAGAGAGTTACTTAGCGACTTTTACAACGCGTTAAAATTCAGTACTGAACATTTATCCGCTTCACACTTCCACCCGATCTATACTTCGCATTACGTCGACTTTGGTGAAACAAATGGATCGACTATACTTTGCGTTATATAGACTTGCCGGATTATCTATGTTTTCATTGGCAATTAATAATAAAGCGCAGAGTGGTTCATATTAGGAATAACAAATGAGAAAAAATTTCTTAAGCAAAATTTGCTTTGGTGTCGGGTTTCGTTACGAGTATTCATTCATACTCATTATTTGGTTTGAAAGTGTGGATACCAAAGTTACTTGGTATCGGAAGAAAACTATCGACTATGTACTTGTATTTACCTATATCGTACTACCCCTACGCACACCCTCAAATATATTGTATATAAATACTATATAAAATTTAGAAATCTGAGAATTAGCAAAAAAAAATGTGGGTAATTTTTAATTTTCCAAGCATATTTTCGCAATTTTTTTAGCTGACAAATTTTGGTTTCCATAGATCACAGGTTACTTCAAGGGTTGTTGAAAAGTGATATCATTTCTGAAAACTTAATAACTAAAGGGATCGAAATGAATAGGTTTGGGTCCAGGAATAGATATTTAGAACTTAATGTGACAAGAAGAATTAAAAACAAAATCAACTTGAACTGGATTTTACTCATAAGATTTATCCAGAAAATAAAAAAAAATAATAAACAAATCCTTACCATCTTTGTATTATATTATACACAGAAAAATTGTAATAAACGAAACTTTAAAGATTTTTTGTGTTATGGTATAAATTACTTTATTACACTAAAATTTGTGTTTAAATATGCACATAATTTAATTTTGATGATCATTTCTTGAAATTTGTTGAACTTCTTAAACTTACATACATATGTATGTATAAAGTTTGAAACTTCACACTTGCGCTTTTTTGCTAAGGGAGCGCTAATGGGTCGCTTAAAATATCAAATCACTGTAACTAATTTTTTAGTACGAATTTGAAATGTATGTATATAAAGAAAAAGATATTTTCTTTGCAAATAGTATGGGGTAGTTGAAACTTTTTGTTCACCTTCTAATAATATAAATGTACTTACGCTCCCCTCACGACTGTCGCTCTTTCCCTCTTCGCTGAGTGCATCCTGTTCTTGCATTTGGTATTTTAGACGCATGGCTTCGAGATCAACAGCATCAATGCCTGTCGGCAATGATATAGAGTTGCGTCGCAAGCTTCTGCTCATCGGTTCGACGTCAGTTGAAATTTCAGGCGACTCTACACAACTTCCAGTACCTTCGTCGCTATGCAATTGTGTGCATTGACTACCGTCATTCTCGTCACATGGATCGTCCTTTTCATGCACCAGTATGACGACCGGTAATTGGGCATTTCGTTTGCCTGATACTGAGAGATTGTCAGCATTGGCACTATTGGTTGAAGTAGTACTGCTACTGGAGCTGATACTGGCATCATTTAATCTATCCATATAAGGAATACTGCTTTCACTTTCATTGCTCGAAGATCTTGCTCTTTGCCCATTGGTTAACAGGGGCTTCCGTTGATCCACGCTTTCACAAAATGATTTATTGTGTTCTTTCTCTTTATCACTCATTTTACATAAAATTTACTCGGCTTAATTAATTAAATTTTTACACTAATTAATTCGATTTCATGCTTTGAATCCGCTCCTTTCTTTGGCTTTACATGTGTTATTCTAGCAGCTCTGTTGCTTCATTAACAACCTAATAACAAAATATTATCTACATACTTACATACATATGTACTTATATAATGTATATACGTACAATACGCGCTAATTGATGTAGTATTATATTTTAGTATTTACATAGTTTATTTTGAATCCGAACTGTATTTGAGTATTTGACAAGCTAATTCAAAATGTGCGCTAAACACATCCATACAGACATACTCGTAAAAGCGGTGCACTCAAAACAATACAGTCGTAATTATTTTACTTCAGAAAGACAAAAAGTATCTTGCTTAAACTACAACTTCGATGGTGTCAACTGAAATGGAGCTTCGAGATAGACATCTATCAGGAAAAATAAACGAAAGCGGATCCAATAGTTCGGGAAAGGCAATTGCTACAGCTCTAGATAGATATAGTAGACTATAGACTCACATTTTACACCAACAATTATTTTAGATACTTACAATATTTAATCTTGATCTAGATTTCTGACCTAACCTAAAACTAATTTTTTATTACTTAAAGATAATAAATTCAATGCTGCAATTTTTTTATATTTTTATTCCTGCAATATGCGCCATCTACCGCAGGATCAGCCTCCCTAACATTTCATACAAAGTTCTATCGAGCGTATTGTCTGAAAGACTGAATCCAACCGTCAACGAACTGATTGGACCTTCTCAGTGTGGCTTTAGACCTGGTAAGTCCACCATCGACCAGATATTCACGATACGCCAAATATTGGGAAAGGCTCGTGAGAAGAGGATCATCACACGCCATTTATTTGTGGGGAAGAGTTGCCTATACGCCGCGATGTCTGTATTTGGTTTCCCTGCAAAACTAACGCGGCTATGTAAAATGATGTTGAGCAACACCACCAACTCAGTTTGAGAACGCACACTCCGAGCCGTTTGATACAAAATGAGGTTTCGGCAGGGTATTTCCCTGTCGTGTGACTTCTTTAACGTTATGTTGGAAAGGATAATTCAAACTGCAGAGTTAAACCGGTCAGGCACCATCTTTTATAAAAGTGTTCAATTGACGATGTCGGCGCATTCGCATCTTGGTTGCCGTATCACTGTTGACAGTTACAGCATTAACACCAACAATAATTTCATCCTCGTATTCCAACAAGTGCTACTTTGGGTTGAGTAGGCAACTGTGTAGTAATGCCCTCTCTTGACGAACCACAACCACGCTCTATAAATCCCTTATCATACCCGTGCCACTGTATTACGCAAAAGCATGGAGTATTCGAGAAAAAGATTCTCAGAAAGATTTTTTCAACCTTACATCTTTGCGTCGGCGAATACCGCAGGCTCTGGAGCGATGAGCTGAATGAGCTTTACCGCGAGAAAATGCTCCAGCCCTTAAAGTATTCAACGCGGTACCCGCTGGTGGTGGCAAAGGAAGAGGAAATAAATATAACATTCTTCAACCAAAGGCGATATAATATTGGAAGTATTCCTCTTCATTGGAATTCCATTTATGACGGTGTTGCATAATTTCATCCATATAAAAATTGATTATGAACAAAATTATACGAGTATTAAGGAAAATATGCAAAGCCATCAGCAAAAAAAAATTACCAGAAATAACCGATAATTTTTGACAACTTCAAACTTATACTTTATTATATGAATCGGCTGCAAAACTCTATATCCGAAGAGTTTCTAAAAATTCTGCTTGAAACTTTTGAAACTTCGATGACATTTTTAAAAATTTATTTTCATTATAAGCATTGTAATAATTAAAAAAAAATCACTGCACGCATTTCGTTTGGAGTCACTACACATATCGTAGTTTTAAAAATGTTTGGCGCATTCTGGTACATAGCTCAAGATTGCATTAAGTTTTGCACAAGCATTTAGATTTATGAAATGTAAGCTCAAATATGTTAGGTATTTTTAGAAAAAAATCATGAACTAGGTCTTGGTTTTAAGATAACTTTTAGTGTGGTATTCTGGATAGAATTTTCAAAATACTTTCGTTCGTAGTAGAAACAACAAAGGCATCCAGCTTCCTAAAATTGTAAATTGAGAATACCACTGTCACATATAGAGAACAGGAATGTTTGAGCTTTCGTTCTAAGCCTACTCTTGGTAGCAAATTGGATAAAATTTCGAAAAATTTCAGACACCCTTTATATAAATTCGCGCCTATTTATAATGTAGGCTGTATCGACGGCCATCAAAATAATGTACGAACCTACTTTTAAGTCAAGATCATGTGGCTATATTATGAGTTATGATTTGCTTACCTGCATTCGAATATGTATACATATCTACTAATTGTTCATATGTACATTATGCCATTTATTAAAAACTACTATTACTTTTTTTCAAAACCACAAAGCGTACTGTGTATTTGCGGTTCTCAAATCATTTTGACAGTCTGCATATGTACATATGTATGTACATACTTATTTAATAAATGCAATTTTAATATTGACTTTGTAGTTGTACAATGTATACCTTTTAGGTTTATAGTAAAATCTGCTGCAAAGCCCAACTTTTAAATCTAAAAACGAAAAGATCATTAAAGTCTCATCAGAGCATATCCGTCCGCCGTAGCCGTGTATGTAGCGTATCGGCGCTTCCCACGGGTTCGAAACGTGATCTGTGCAAATAACTTCAATTTCAAGCTTTTTTCTTATAGCGGTCGCCCCGCGCCTGGCAATGGCAAACCTCCAAGTGGATTTCTGTTATTAAAAAACTTCTCACTTAAATCGTCTGCCGTTCGGAGTTGGCGGAAAACCCCAGGTCCCTCAATTTGTGTTACGACAAGACGCGCAACTCAAATTGTAGGAGAAGTTCGGCCAAACTTTGAGCAGTGTATGTACATATGTATATGATGTAAGCGCCAAAATGTTATGATTATTTTTTATATATTTATGTATGTGCAATAAGGTGTCTCACTAAAGCCAAACAAAGTGCTGTCTCTCCGAGCATATTTTATGACTTTCATGCAAACATTTTGGCAGAGCTCAGACTAATTTCCAAGCTGGAACATTTTTAAAATAACTATGTAAATCGAATTTTTAACGAAAATGTGTTGCGAGATTATTCTTCGAGTTGTTAAATGGCATAAGATAATGGAATGCATTTTAAACGCAAAAAAAGAACTTTTTTGAAGCTACACTAAAACTTAAAATATATTTTGTACGAACTTGTTTCATGTGAAAATCTTTATTTGAAGGAAATCTATCAACATAATAGAAGAGTTAGATCTTCAAACCACAATGCCGACGGTTCGTCAGAGTACTTGAAAATAGAGAAAACCATACTTTCGGATGAGTAACTCAAACTTTAGAAGCAAAAGTTTGTCAATATTTTTTGCGACCAGTAGCAAAAGTTTTGTTACTTCAATGCAATTTTTAGTATCGATATGAATAGAATTGTTAGCTCGAGGCTTACTTCAATAGAATTTCATTTACTCAAGCATTACCGTCTTTGACACACTGTGGGAACAGTCGAACTTGAGTTTTCTGCATATTATTATATAAATGATTTTTGGGGAGGTATTTTTTGTGCCATATATTCTTCTGGGGTCAATTCAATTTCAGTTTCCATAATATTAATTATTAGTAGGTAATGTGTTTACTTTGGGCCAACTTTGGACGGTTATTAGCGCATAGACAGGGCGGAAACTTGTATGGTATTAAGATCCTCACCAAGTCAGCTTCAGAACCAATGGTGTTAAATATTACCACAAATTTTTTTATAGGCACGGCCCGATATAATCTATACATATGTAAATACATTAGTGTTTGAAGCTTTTTACCATACAGGCCATTATTTTTCTTGATTGAAAGCGGATAGTATGCAACGTGGTAAGTGCTCGTAATGATATTCAGGTGGGTGAATTGGCTCATTATATCGCAATCAAATACATATGTACATACATACATACATATACATACATATAGTATATGTAGTTACGAACATGTGAATTTTTTTCTTCATTGAAATATATTCAATGAGAATTTTCTAAAAGCCAAACAATAGGATAATGGGAGCTATTGGCATTTTGAAGTAAACTCGAATTAAATTACCGTTTTTTTTTGTGAATATGGATAAAAATGGAAGATGTTAGATTACATTAATCAGCAATATTCAAAATTAAAAATCTTTCATTGCATTCAACACAACAACGCTTCTTTCGGTGCGTACGTTTGGCCATCTGTTATGGTAAAATCTAAATGTGCATTTATGCATTTTGGTACACTAAAATGGTTTATTATTTTATGTAACAAATCATATCATTTTCGAAACGACATAGGCCAAAAAGGAACCAAAAACATAAACTTTGGCGTAAACTTTCCAGATACTCGGGGCATGCACTTTGAATGCATTCGTTCATAGCTCTTCGAACTCGGCGATACCATTTACGTAAAATTCTTGAAAATCGTTATGTGCCTAAGTTTTTAAGCCGTTCGATGGCGGTGAAATCGAATTGGTATATTGAAACACAGATTTGTTTCATATCGCAGCACAATAAATTAAGATATTTTTTTGGAACAGAGTAACGACGGAATTTTTCTGAAAAGGGACACCGTTCAGATAACTTTTGCTGACTAAACCTACATGACAGCACGTCTGAGTTTTTTTATTTGAACTGTAATATAAAGAAGGTCACAACGGGTATTTGTACCTCAAGTGCAAAAATTTGACGAGTTAGGGATTTGACACCTGAGAAATTTTTGTTTTTATAAAAAAAGTCAACACTTCATATTACCACCATGGTTTTCATATTTTTTCCGAAGGTATTATAAATTTAATACTAACATTTTATCTTGGCATTGCTACGTTAGAAAAAAAAATTATAAAACGGGCGGGCGTGTATTCAGTAGCGGTAAAAGCGATCGCTCTATCACCCAAAGAGTTTCTGTCTGATTTTTATTCATTCAAAGTACTAAGTTTCGAGAAAATTGTTTGCTTAAAAATTTTTAAATGATTTGGAAAGATTTTTGCACGACATCAAGAAAAATAATTATGAAGTCGTGTAAAATCTTACTTCAAGACTCCTGATACCAAAATTATTTTCATTAGCAAACGAAATGTCAAATGTAGCCTATTACAGTTTACAAGTCACAGAAAGTCGAAAATCGGAAATCGTAAGCGGTAAAGTGCAGAAATTTTCCACGCTAGGGTGACCAATTCGCCAATTTATCCTGTGACAATCTGTAATTTTTAGTACTTTTTTATATTTCACAAACATGCAAGAGTTAGGTAGCCGCATAGTATGTATGTATGTATTTATTTATATTAACATAACTAAGGATATTTAAATATCCTCTGTGTTGAAAAAATCTACTTCAAATTTATACACCCAAATCCATCAAAAAGAACGAAGATTTTAACTGCTTTATAGATCGAAAAATGTCACTTTATAAAGCTCTTTATATTTGTTTTATTTTGCGTGAATGGAAATTTTTTTAAATTGCCTAGTTTTTTTTTATAAGTGTACACATTTCTTTGTAAGTACGTCCGTTCATATTGTATGTAGCTACTATTTATTTCATTTAGCCTGTTGCGCTTTCCAACTTTAAACCAGTATTAATGAAGCAACTATTTTTTAGTAAATAGTTCACCGAAAACTAAAAATTTTTTCCGCGCTATTCTTATAATGCTTGCGCCCGGTGTAAAATTCGAAAACACTGTGTGAAGTTGGGGCTGTTTGAATCAAAGCTAAAAATGCACAGCTGACAAGCAGAGCGATTGTGAGCGGATTCTTAACGCCTGGCTCACCAATACAGAAAAATTCAAAAATAAATAAACACTTGAGCTCGGCACGAAAAGCTGCGATAAAACTCTTATAACCCTCGCATAAATGGCGTTATAGCAAATACACATGCAGGTGCATACATATCTGTGCGGTTAAGGAAAAATCACTTAAGTCTGAATTTGTTTTTTTTTCGCAGAATACCCAAAATGCGTAATGTAATACTCGATTGGGCCTAAATTAAAAAAAAATAAGTTTTAATATCGATAAGTTTAAAAGAAGAACAATCTTATTATTATCGATCGGCTAGGTCATGTTGTTCGAATGAAAGAAAATGCTCCAGCTCTTAAAGTAATCAATGCGATACCCGCTGGAAGAGGGTGAGGAAGACCTCCTCTACGTTGGAAAGACCAGGTGGAGAAGAACATGGCTACACTTGGGGCCTCTCGTAGCGCCAGTTAGCATAGCAGAGGATCGACTGTGTTGAAATCGGCCAAAATCGCCTAGGCGGTTGTAGCGCCAATTAAGAGGAAGAAGAATATTTGAAGTCAGACGATAATTATTATATGATTATCATAAGATTCCGATAAATACATATAAGAAAATAGTAAAGGCGTAAAGGAAAAATATTCAATATCTCTATTTACAATTGACCCACAATGTCGAACGAGTTTAGAGGTTGGTCAAAGTTTCCTGAAAACAAGTACAATTTTTGATAGAAATGGTATAGAATTCTTGGAAAACAATATTTTTCAATCGGATACTTCAAAGAATAAAAGCAAATTATTTATTTTCATATTAACTATTTTCTATAGGTCCCAAAAATATAAAAAATGTAACCCATAAAAAATAGTTAGATTAAAGAAAATTAAATAAATAATTGCCTGTTATTCTTTGAAGACCCCTGAAGAGAAACTAACTTAAGCGATTAAAAAATATTGTTGTTTATCAAAAAATATATATATATTGTATATATGAACATACAGAAGTACCGTCTCAATATAGAACAATCCTTTAAAATTTCAAATTTTTTCTAAGTCAGGTCTCGTCGCCAAATTTAATATATAAGCTCATTAAGCTTTAAATATTTATTTGCTGAACTTTAGTTGGCAAATCCCTTCCTCTAGAAAATAACAATGTATTTAAATATTATAGGAGCATTTGATCAATTTAATTTAACATTACAATATTTAACACCAACAATTTACAAAGGGTATCCTAATTGTACTTACCAATCTTTTAAAAATAAATATAACGCCAACCTTTTACATAACATCTCGCAATAACATAGAACGGACTTGCGCAACTTTCGAAATAAACTGCACAGACATATGTTGGTCTGTACTAAGGTTTACTATTTACTAAGAGGGCATTCGAATTGCAAATGACGTTGGCAGACGAAGAAGTATTCTCTTAGTGTTTGCAAGTTAATTAATGTGATCGTCAAAAATGTTTGGCAATGGATTTACTATTCGCCAATTAGTGTTGGTTGCCACGAAACATCCGTATATACATAACCATATATGTATACCTAGTGTGAACATATGAAAATGTGTATGTATGTATGTTAGACATATTGTATGTACAATATTCAAGGGTCGTTGATAATTGGCACAGTAAAGATTCGTTTGAGATAATATTTGTTATCCCTTTCCACGCCTCTCTTATCATAGCGATGAAATTGTTCGATAACGTTTTTTTTTTGTACTACCAACACATGACTTCATTCGCAATCGTGATTTACAATCTATCCCTGAAATATCTATGTAAATAGTGCATACAGAAGTAGCGGTAAATTTGGCTACTTTTAGCACGCAGACATATGTATGTCGTTATATCGGCACCATTACCCACACCTTCTCATAGCAAGCGAACACCAACAAGTTGATTTTAAGAAACCACAGCTGTGCGATCAGTTTAATTATTTTCAGAAGGTACATATACATACGCCCGTTAACTTGCACCTTTATAATAAAACCGAAATCAAACAATACAAAATATTTCAACTGTTCCTTTAGGCATCGGCTCTGAACTAGTTTAGAAATATATAGGAAATGGATGGAACTTACATAGGTACACGGTAAAGCTCTTGTTAAAATCGACTATCCGACAGAAAAAACTTTTCTTACAAAATATTTACCGAAAATTATTACTGTTTTTTGTACTTGTAGTAATAAGCAAAGCTATTAGGTTTTTGAAAAAATTTTTGTAACCAAAAAAGTCGTTTTTCGTACAACAATTTTTCCTCACACATTGCCGCACTGTAGCATCGTCTACTGTTAACAAAACGGGGAAATGATAAATTCTATATATAAATTAGAGCTTTCGATTCCTGCTCGCATAAACCGAGTTCTCGGTGCAATCTCGGATATCGGCTTTCACGCGAGAAGTGTCCAGGATTTATCGAGACGAGTACTGCGAGAAAACGATCCTGGCGAGAAATTGATTCTCAAGCAGTATCGAGAAATATAAGACTCTAAAATATATTGCTTTGAATACTTGGCTCACTATATACATAGTCGGATGCCATGTGTTGTGCAAAATTAATGCAACCAATACCGTTACCTTATCGAATTGAATATTGAGAGACTCGCAAGTTTTACGACCTTTAAGATACACGAGAAGCTCGCGAGAAATGGCTTCTCGAGCAATCTCTAGGAATTGAAGACTCTAATATAAATATATTTAAGGTACAAAAATGTATATTACTTAACCCTTTTTGACGGGTATAGTAAATTTGAGAAATAAATATATTGTAAAACCAGCTTTATTATAATGAAATTTCATATTTATTTATAACTTATTAATAGGTAAGATAATAAAATGTACTATAATTATTAATTGAATTTGCGGAAGGGTCCGAAACACTTGTAGCAAAACGCGAGCAGATCTTCTTTGTTCGCTTTCGATTCAAAGTGAAGTGCAGCGTACATACCGGCAAGGTTTCTCTTGTTCCACTGGAAAATAATACCCAACGTGGTTACCATAAGTTTTTGTTCACTTGTGAGGAAGTCGGCGAGACATTTTCTCACGCCCTTCACTTCCTTCGAAAATCATTGCTGCAGCTAAGCGGACCTTTTAGAGGCCAATTTTGCTTCGTATATTCAGTATAAATAATTCATTAATTTTTGACACTAACACTTTTTCCCATCACTTTTAAGACTTCCGATTGAAATCATAAACGGTTGTCTTATGGTCGGCGAAGTCGACCCCACACATAATTCGGTTATAGTCACTGACACTTTTGGGACATTTAAATTTCTCTTTCGATCCGTCTTTTTGCTTCCACTCATACTTTGGATTGAAGGGCTAAGTATCTGGAACAATATTTACCCATTGGGCAACTGGTCATATCTCGTCGTTTTCGATAGGCTCTGAGGACGCACTTTTGGTAGGTTCAGCGGTTGCATTGAGATTATAGTCAGCTTCTGTTTCGGATTCAGTCCTTTCGGATTTCCGAAGCACATACATATTCACTTCCGGACTCCTTAAAATCAACATCCACGTTGCGAGCCCACTTAGCTTAGCTAGTTCCTACTGTTTTGAGCTTAATTATTCAAGTATGTACATAATATATATGTAATGTTAACATCTATGTACATATGTATATATAAATATGTAAATGTGCGTATGCACATAAGTATGTACATATGTATAAATGTACGAATTGTTTTTAATTTCCATTGGCTCACTCCACCTACGATTATCGCTTTTATTTACATTGAATGGCAGCGCGCCGGGAAACTCTTTGCGCTACTATTGATTTTACTAATTAAGCGTAACAAGATAAGCTTAAGCGTTGTACTAATTTGTATTACCTAAAAATACAACTTGTTGAACATCGTATAGCCGCTTATCACTTTAATTGCCAATATCTCTTCATAATATTTACTTAGCTTGGGCAATAAGATGGCAGGAGGTGCGAAGGGGATTGATAAGTTTAATTAGAAAATTGGAAACACTTTTAATTGGCAGTTAATAATAAATAAAGGGTGTACTTTTAGCGGTTTTAATTTCCAAATAGGCCAGATCAATTTTTTTTTTCGAAAACTGTTGCTCAGATCCGGCGTGCTACATACCTTGTGCTAAATCTGTTCAGAGACGAGGCTAATTTTTGCTCAATGGACAAATCAAAATTGCTGCCTTTGGAGTAAATAGAATCCACGAGAGATTCACAAGACCCCATCACCTACACACTCTAAGCGCCGCGTTATTGTGGGATGCTCTATACAAATTGTATGGACATGAGAAATTTTGACAGTTAATTACCGCTTGACGTGGCAATTTAGGGATGGGTCTTACTTCTTTAAAAAATCTGTACGGCCAGAATGTTGCCGTCAACGGCGAACGCTATAGGGCATGTTTGTCGATAATATCGTGTCTCAGTTCAGTGCATTTTTGACTGTTGATTTTTGAACACAATGTCACCATATGCCATACAACGCGTCAAATAATCGACCTATAGAAATTAGCCATTAGCCATTCGTTCGTTCGCCATGAGATCGTTCAATTTAAATCTTCGTGATGGTTTTCTCTTATGTCACCTAATGTTATTTTTTTGTATACAAACAAAGCGGGAACTTTGGAAGACTACATTTTGCGAACTATTGTCGAGATATGGCCACCATTGTTTGAAAAGGTTGTTGAAAATTGGATCTCTGAATTATGCCAGCTACGGTGACCCAATGAACTAAGTTATATTAATACACTAATGACCTAAAATTGTCACTCAAATAAAGTCAAATTTAATAATAAAAACAGTAAAATCCACCTATAATAGACCAGCTTATGGTGGAACCTATTTTTATAACACCCCATTTCCCACACGCTGCTTGGCCGAAAAATACATACATATGTTTCGAAATTGTGATATCAGTTTATTTCTGAGCACCTTTTATGCATCGTTCTTTTTGATTTCAATCCAAAAACCGATTTTTTTTTTAACTTTGAACTGGCCCTTAAATATTACAATATCGATTTCAAATCTTCAAGACTTCTTTCTATACATCTGCGAAGTCCAAACAATCGCTTAGATCAATATTTTAAGCTTCTCAAAATTTGGTATTTTTTGTCAACTGAGACCACTGTGAGAAAAATCTCGAAATGAGAGTAGGTGACGCGCCAAATATTTTCAATTTTATAAGGAACAACAATCGTTAGGCATCAAAGCTCTAACTCTTCAAATTTTCGTATTTGTGTTACACTGATCCACTGTGACCACTTTAACCTTTAAGTGAAAATAAAAAAAAAACAAACGTTCTGTACTATAAGTTTATTCATTAAACATTATCTGCAGAATTTTCAATTTCAAAAAAATGACATCGTTATTCTATGTCAAAGTTGATGTACGGATTATGGATATAAATTCGATTCGCATAAAATCCACTTTCGAATTGGTGTACAATTTCCTAAGCAAAAAAAAAAAAAACTTTAAAAATACCTTTTACTTTCTAAGCAAAATTTAAAAGTCAAAAACTATTTATTAATAACTATTAATTATTTTTCCAATGAAACTTTTATCGTTACGGACCCTGAAACAAACATTAAACGAAAAAGTTATATTCGTTTAATGCCAATTTTTGTAATAACTTTTCTTTTAATTAACATTTTTAATTAATTAAATATTTAATTTTTTTTTTGAAATAGATCAAACCAGGGGTTTGTAATTTCATTCATTCTTTGGTTAATATTCAAAATTATGTTCCGACTTTTTTTGATCAGAAATAACTCTTAACAATTATAATAAAAGTTTCTACCTATTCATATATTTATCTATGTAGTATGTATGTAGGTATATAGACCTTAATAATGTTGTTGCTGTATTCGGAGTGCAGTAGTGATATCAAAACAGAAATTAAATACCATGATTGCACGATGTTGTGAGATTCGCGCTTTATCACAAAAATAATTAAGCTCAATAATCAAAATCATAAATTTGGAAGTCTTAAAACAACACGAAGGTATATTTTAATATTAGGAGTGACGCATGTTTGTATGTGGCCGTTAAGAAGTATGGATTTAGTATTTCAAATTATATTATGTGCAAAGTTCTATCGAGCGTATTGTGTAGGAACTGCTTATCAGTGTAAACTTAGACCATTTTTTTAAATGTACGAGTATGTATTTATACCAAAATATATAATATAATATCATATTTGGGAATTTTCCGGTGGCGAAACAATCATTCACTTAAGACATGTCATTGGTGTGTATTATCACCGTTTCAAAGCACATGGTGCATGTCTAGTGAAAATAATAATGAAAATACTTCTGTATTCAAAATGTGACAATATCAGAGCCTTCGCTCACGATTTGGCGGATGGAGCTTCAGGCGCAGTGTATATATATTTTGCTGTCGAATCGAATCTTCCAAAAAGACGCTATGGTTATAACTAAAGTACAAGTGTTGCCTATTCATAAGATTTCAGAATTGTACCCTACAACCCAATCCCAATTGCTTTTGCGACAGCGGCATTAACGCTTAACCATAGAAAAAGCTTTTAGGGGGACTTTACATGAGATACTGAAAATACCCATTTCTATGAAGAATTCATCGATGTCTTCCCTACCTTTCGTTTTTCTTTTCAAATTTGTATAGCGAAAATCGAAAGTTTATTGATTACTAGCATATTAATGAGAAAAAAATTGGGGCGTGAATGGTAAATAAGAAGGTTGAGAAAATACCTTTCGGCTGCCGCGTGTGCGCAGTCCTGCCCGGGGCAAGTAACATCAAAAGAAAATTACAGAAAAAGTTCTTTCTAATAGCGGTCACCCCTCGGCAGGCAATGGCAAACCTCCGAGTGTATTTCCACCATGAAAAATCTTCTAGCAAAAAAAAACATTCGCCGTTCTGAGTAGGCGTAAAACTGTAGATCCCTCAATTTGTATAACAATATCAAGACGCACACCAAAAATTGTAGGAGAATTTCGGCGAAAATCGTTTAAGCGGTTATAGCGCCAATTAAGTAAGTAAGTAATGAATTTAGTCTAAATTGGTAAAGTTTTAGCTATGTTATTCAGGTTTTTTTAAGCCCATCTTTCAAATAAGGTCAAACATTTCATTATTATGATTCTGGTAATCAAATTTGTATAAAGTTGTATGTAGAAGTGTAAAGCTTAAATTGTTTTATGATCTGAGGTGACTTCTTTAAAAAAAATGGGTTGAAAACCTATTTTCATTTATGACAAAATCCCAAAAATTTAGGTTATTTCAAATCGACCCAGCTCACCTAAATGTTAATAATATAGCGAAATATTTTGGTTGTTGTCTTAAGATATAATGAATTTTCCAATTCCGATGAAAAAACAGCGCCATTTTCTTTTTTTTTTTTGCATAAGAGCGATGAACTCTAATGTACATATTCTTAAAAAATTTAAAAACAAAATATGAAAGTCTATTGTTTTTCGCAATGTTTCGTTAAAAAAAAATTAAAATCGGTTCATTACTTTGAGATCCAAATCGTTACAGCTATTTTACATAAGCTGATTCGGCGGGCTTGAATTTGAATGAAATGGAACCATGGATACAGTTTTAATAGATATATCGGTTCCTTTTCAAAGAAATCGGACTGTAAATGCGGTTTTTAGAAATATCTCGACTCCAGCGTCACCTATCGGAACTTTTTTGCCCTATAAATAACAAACGCCATTGCAAACACATGCTATGAATTTAATGAAGGTTGTGATTGTTGTGGCCATTCTTGGTATCGTAGACTCGACTATCGTAGGAACGCTGAATTTGAGGTTAATCGGTTCAATAGTTTTCGCACGGCCTTTTTATTTGTAAGAATAAGTTCCTTCCTTAATTTGCTTGCGCTATGCTCCGTTTCTAAACATTTAATAAATGTATTTAATAGGTATTTTAGATTTTTGCAATATTTAATTTATTTATATTGAATGATTACCTTAGATTTAGATCTAAATACAATTTTAATGGATGAAATTGGTTGAATTCAAGTTATTTATTATTATTTTATAACCAATATTAACGTAAATTAAATTAAATAATCACAATATAATGGTTCCTACAAATTTATAATGATATAATTTACAAATGTAATATATGTATATATGTATGTCTGTGTGTACGTAAATATAAGGCAGCATATGCCAGCTGACAATAGGGCAAACTGTAAAATATAATTATATAATTAATGTAAACAATATGTAAATGCTCAGCCATTTTAAATTAGTAATTTCGACAGAGATCCTAACCTTGATTTTCGATTAATACATTACGATCTATACATACATATACAAAGCGTAAGGCAAATTTCGTTTTATTTCTTAATGCGAAATAAAAAAATATAATAGAATAATCGAAATGTTCGTACTTTTCTTGGTATAGAACTACGTTAGTCATTTCGCACATACAATGCATTCTAAATTTCACATACGTTGAATTTTTCAAAATGTAATTGCATTAAAACTATATATATATTTTTTTTAATATTGTTATTCAAACTTATTCGAACTGAGTGTCTGTTGAAAGCGTTCAAATTTTGATTTCATCAATAAATTCGGGAAACTCGTTGCCCACAAAGAACTGTAGCAATTGTTCAAACAATACATAGTTTTGTTTTTTACTAAACCGTATTATTAATTGGTTTGATTTGAATTTATGGGCAACGAAAGAGTATGGAAAGCTTGAGTCGCTTTTCATAGAATTATTATTATTGCACAGCAAATGCATAACTAAATCACTTATTTTTTTATGCACTTAACTGACGTTAACGAACTCATTTTTATTTATTTAAGGAATGTCAGTGTCGGAACGAGTATTTTATTATTAAATAAAAAATATAAAAAAATTAATAACAATGCAATGGCCACTTATTTGCTTCGCATAAAAAAAATTAAATGTTTTAACATTTAAGAAACATCACTAAATTCACAAATTGTGGAATTCTTTAAAAGAATAGATTCAGTTGAATACAATTTATTCCATTACGTTTATTCGTTTTACGATTTAAAGTTTATTTTGTTTGAAACTTTGAATTTTAGTGTACTTATTTAACTACAAATAAATTTCATATCAGTTGGTACACGCGATTTGTTTTTTTTTTTTTTTGATACTGTTTGTCAGCAGCGCCAAACAGAAGTGTTTATGGCATTTACGTTTTGCTTTTTTTATAACTTTTTGTGACAGTTGATTATAACTATTTTTAACGCTTTTTAGAGACTTCTTCAATTTATAAACAGTATGATAGACCATCTTAAGATTACAATTTTCTGTTATTTGATTTTTTACTCAATCAATCATCATATCATAGCTCTACCTAGATTCTTACTCCTTGCTTGCTGTGCCAATACGAAGTTGTGATTAAGTTTTTTTTTTTTTTTAGTTTACTACTTAGTACTTAAGCTTTTATTTTAGAAATTGACAACAATTTTAACAAGAATTTATTGAAACATTTTAGATCGTTTTAAGTGACTCGACGACGGTGTAAGCAATTTAATTCGTTCTTGGTGCGCATATTCCAATTTTCACTACCGAAAGTGATTGTGATGCAATGTATGAATAATGTTTTCTCATCAGTTATGTAGTATTTATATTCCACTAGTTTTTTTTTTAGCTTAATTATTAAAAATTCTATTTCTGAATTTTACAGCAATATACAGTGGACGCCGTAACGTTAGCACAATCACATAATCCCAAGTTTTGACTATTTATATTTTTCTAATTTAAATTTGACTATTCTTTTATAAAAATTTAGTTCAACCTACAACAAACACCGGTTAAATCAAAGTTTCAAACTTTGTTCAAATGGGGGAAAACTACAAAAAAATATTGTATGTAAGATTTTCAAATTTTTTTTTTATGTTAAGAAAAATACAAATAAAAACTTGTGAATATTTAGTTGTGATATCGTTATGTCGTGCACTGTATGTATGTATGTGTGTGTGTTTCGTTTAATGCATGTATGCTAGTGTTGCTGATTTATTTGTGATTGAAAAATCGGTAATTTTTTTATTTAATATTTAAGAATGTAATATGTTCCGAGTGGTGTTGAGTTGATCGATTTATATAGTGCATACTTGAAAATGTCCAAACAAAACGTATGCACTAAATACGTTTACGTAATTAATATATATAAATTAGAGTGAAATTCTGGTTCCACTACATTCTAAGTACAAGCAATAATTCACTTAAGAGTTGGTAGACAGAAGATATGAATGATAAAAATGTAGCATTCAGATAAGCTATTTTCCTTAATTAACTGTGTAAATTATATAAATGTGAATAAAAAAAAAACAAATATACGCCGCGCACAATTGATGAGTTATGAAAATTGCCTAAAATATTGTAAGCCTATAAAAAATCGAAGCCCACGCTCAAGCGTTATGTACGCTCTTTTGTTAATCACCAGTATCTTCCCACTTGCGTTCCTCCATTATTCGATCGAAACAATCGGCTAAAAATGAATGCTGAAATATTGAAAGGCAATTAGAACACTGATCGTTTAACTTGTATACCAAAAAAATAGTGAAATTTTGACTCACATATGGCGTATATACTTTCACCCAACGCGCCGGTTTGTCCGGACGGTTGTATTGAAAGCAGAATGACATTGACTCTTCGTCACTCTCCCAGCGAGTTATACTTTCCCAAGCTAGTTCAACCATTTGCGCTTCAAGTGAACCATCTTCTCGGCAGGCTAGCAAGCGAAAACTTTTTATACCTGTCGAAAATATTTTAGAAATAATGTTAATTTATTATTCATCTACGTATCGTAACTTTTCGTAACAAAATGTATGTATTTGTCAAAGGATTGTCTTCTACTGATTGGCTTTATCTACTGCGACTTAATCCACTTATTTTTCAATTTAATTTTTTTTTTTAATTTCCAACGACAAACAAGTACGTTACACTTGAAAATAAAATTATACATCTAATCTGTTTTAGTAACGCTATGGAGAGATTTTACCATTTTTTAATTTCTTTATAACCTTCGCACAATTGTGGGCTTCAGAATTGAATTTTTAAAGTGAAATCGTTGGCCAAATTTATTCAATAATAAATATATGCCTAGACTTTATTTTACTTTTCTTAAGCGATTTGAAAAAGTCGAATTTCGATTTTCAGTTTATTTGAATCGATTCATAAATCGAATCGCAAGTGCTTCCGCAAGACGTGATTCGATCTTCAAGTAATACGCGAACTAATTTGCAAATCACCATGTTTACACCGCAGATTCTGTAATTCACTTTGAGATTTCTATTTCCTGGTATTTGCTATTTGTTGTTGTTTTAACAGCATATTACATTCTTCATAAACATTTAGGGAATGTTTCCGTAGCGACATTCCTTGGCCGGTAAACTCGACTGTCATGTTTACTTTTGGTTATTATCAATTGCTGTGAATATTTCGATGATGGAGAAGGAAATTTTACTTTATATAGAACATATAGCATTGATTTAATATTCCATTTCAATTAGTATTTCTTCTTTGATCATTTTTTGTTTTGGTATGCTTACCAGCTTTCGATAAACTTTTGATAAAATTAGAAATTCGATATGATATAGATTATTCCAAACATCGATATTTAAAGGCCCGATAATCGATATTTATAACCCAATCTCGATATTTAATTTGAAATTTATTTTTCATTTAAAAAAAAACATTAAAAAAAGAATACCTGCATTAAAAGACAATTTGCGCGCCAAACACGCACGCTTTTTGAATGTTTATAGAAAATGTCCAAGTACTAAGATGTTAATACTCATTAATAAAACATTTATTTTGAATTGTTCAATGTCGATGTTTCCCATTTCGATATTTTCCAGCGCAATGTAAAGAATTACATCGATTCATGATATTGATACTTTCATTATTATCGAACATTCCTAGAAGGAATCGATTTCGCTCTTAAAACTGTGAATGAGAATTGTCACGATTAGATCCTTACTGAGAGCGAATTGCGTCTCGTGGGAACATAGTATGAGTGAAATCTTTAAACAGATTTGTATATTCTTAGTTTAACAAGGGGTCGCCAAACTAATTTCTAGACGTGTAGTTGTTAGATCAGCTTTAATCTTTCCAGAGGTTTGCTGCAAAATTAAACAATCAGCTATGGACTTCTTCGGGTAATATTTTCACAAATTTTGATTAAATATTTGTATTTTTATTTGCTACGAATTTTACTAAAAATATAGGTACATAGCTTATACCCACACAAAAAACATAATAATCAAAAAATTTTGTAGAAAATTTAGAAAAACTGTAAATTTTCACTTATATTTTAAAATTTTTAGACAGTTTTTTTTAGCACGTATTGAGTTCTCAACCCACATAATTTTTTCTGACTAAAATTTGCGTTATTTTTTTTTGCAAATTTCTTCTTTAAAAGAGCTCGGCATTTTTTTATGCAAAAAAAAAAATTATCGGAAATTAACGAGAATTTTGCGACACTTAGAGATTTCTTTGCAATTAAAATTTTATAGCCTATAAAAAAATGTTATAAATGTTGAGTAAAAAGTTTTAAATTCAATTGAAAATTTGCAAAATTTATCTACATTTTGCAAAGCTAGGAACTTTGATTTATATGTTGCTTACGATTGACTTCATCCACCGTATAATTTCGCTATATTATAAGCTATATTTTTAGTAAAAAATAAAATTAAGACAAATACTTCGTCAACATTTTTTAAAACTTTGCACTACTATTTCTATCCTCCTAGGTTTAGATTTTTACATAAAAATATGTATTGTCAATTACTTACCCACGGCTGGCACTACATGACCTTCCTTACGACTATCACAGGAACAATGCGGAAATACAACATCACCATACCCGGGTAGCGTGCGCGCCAATGCCAAATATTCGGATGCTTTTTTTGCATCTTGCAAGGCTTTCAATTCATAAAGCCTACCTTCGGCGCGTATATATCCGCGATTGACTTCATCCACCGCCTGTACGAAAACTTATGATTAGCATTTAGTTGGAAAGATTTTAGCAGATTTAGATACCTGATAGAAAATAAATTTCGCTGCCTGTTCGCCATCGGGTAAGCCCAGCTCTCTACTCACTGAGAACAACCATCGACGCACACATAGACAAGTACTGGAGGCGGTACTGTAGTTTTGGACATACAGTTGGTGTGGAATCTCGTGTGGCTGCAACTTGCGCTCAAAATTGTATTCAACAATCTCAAAAAGATAGAAATATTGCTGCGTATATGAAGTAAGATTGGCACGCTGAACCAAAAGTTCCCACACCACCTGCGCGTTTGCGGATTTTCGAACCGAAACCGTCGACACTTCATGATCTGGCAGCATTACCTTTATGTCCACTGGAGAAGCAGATATATCATCTTCTGAGTCCGTTAAGAAATCTTGCACTGCATCACTTTCGGCAATAACGCGCACAGCGCACACCTTTTCCAAGTATTGCTCAAGACCACGCCGGCGTGTATCCAATTGCTGCTCGCTTAATTGAAATGGCCATTTTCCAGGCAATTTCGGAAAATTAAATCCAGCAAATTCCTTTCGTAATATTGAATGAAGATTGGCAAATTCGCGATAACGACGAGAACACAATTGACGACCAGCCATATGGATGTTGAACACAATGTAACGCTCTCCATTCCGGTTTACAATGCTATAGTCTGGTATACTGATCAAATGAGAAAATCGGGCAAAAAAAAAGGTAAAACCATGCAGCTAGTTGTATATGAATATTCAAAATACATACCTAATAGGCAACGACCGTTTATCGGAGTAATCAATGTATGAGTAGCCGGTCTGGTCTTCCTGAGGTTCTAGTCTTTCCGCTTCCTTTTAATTAAATTATTTTTAATAAAAATGAAAAGAAAAAAAATTACAAAAGACATTCACCTGCTGCGTCACAGAAATTACAGTCAACGTAAGGCAATCTCCGCCCGACTTAATCAAATCAACGACTTGTTTATGCGTAGCTCCTTCTACGCTTATGCCATTCCTAGAAGATAATGTGAAAGTAATTAAAAATGTGAAATAAACGCTTATTTACAAAGTCCAGATTGAGATAACGGGATTTGTGGTTGTTCTTTTTTTTTTTTTTTGTCTTCTGATAGCACAGAATATGGAACACATTTACACGAATTTGCAGAAAATTTAAGAGATGTTTTCAACTCGTTGCAAAATACAAATAACTACTGTCTTATAAATATATTTTAATAATTATTTATTTCACACAATTGAAATACTTCAAGGGCACGCACTCAAAGCAATAACAATGCCATTGTTAAAATAATAGAAAACACTTGGCTTGAGCCCAGATACATTTATTTGCAATCGTTATATTACAATTACCAATTTGTCTTTCATTCTAAGTGCATTTTTATTTATTTAACAATTTTCAACTAAAGTTTCTAACTACAAACCGCAAACCTAATATATTTGTGCTGCACATTCGATATCGATTTTTTCCAACCCAATGCACCAAATTGTACATGATTAAAAGGCATCATGATTTAAAAAAAAATTAAATAATCTACATAATTTTAACAGCATAAAATATGCGCAATAAATTTTCCGGGTGCGTCCGGTAACGTGGACCGGACTATAGTGGGAATGCGCTCTCATTTCGACGAAGACGCAACCAACGAGCTTGGTATACAGGTTGCTCAAAAAACACTAACACTAAATCTAATCGAAAACGGTAAACCAATTAAAGCATAAGAGTTGTGCAAACATGTCGCGCATTTGCTGAAAGGGTGACATACAAATTTCAAAAAAATTCAAAACTCAAGAGTAAAAATAAACTTTTTTTTTTTACTCAATATAACAACAGGTGGCGAGAATTTTTTAATCGTTTACTTAAGTACTCCTCTAAGAAACGTGTAGTATTACACATAAGTCCATACAGTGACTCAAACAATTAACCACATTGTGATTTTTTATAATATGTATTCGCAAAGTTTTTCAATACGAAAATTTCTGGGCTGCAGTTTGGTAGCTGGTTCAATTTTAGCTAATAATGTGACAATTTTTGATTTTCGAAAATTAATTGAAATTTCGGTCTTACACACTTTTTATCCATATAACGGATTGATTTCTTGTATTTTTTTAAAGCTGGTGATCTTGCACATTTTCTACCGTATAGGCTTCATGCGTTAAATGAAAAAAAAATCGACACCATGATTTAAAAAAATTTTCAAAAAATATTTTGTCATGTAAATAACAAAATTTGTATAAAAAAATGTACGAATTAGTAAGAAATATAGTAAAAAGTCAATATGTGGTCACTGGTTTGAGCCACTGTACATACGTATGTATGTATGTAAACTAAATATGTAACGGTCGATATAACATTAGCCCAAGTGGGGAATACAGGAATTTCAAAAATTAGTTGGCTACCTGGGTAACGCTTGAAGATCTTAATAATAATATTAAGAATACATTAATATGTGTAATTTATTGCAAGGATTTTTGTGTTTGAGTTCCACTTAATATTTCCACTTGTGCACAATATACAAATGTAGGCCCATCTTCGATAAACTATGCCACTCGAATTGTGAGAACTAAGTAGGTTAAACTGAAGTACATTCTTATAAATAGAATAACACAAACGTTTACGATTATGATTCAAAAATTTTAATTTTAAAAAAGTTGTGCTTCAGTTGTGGCCACAAAAATTGTAGCAACATTTTTTCGCTGTTTAACTTTACTTAGTTTTTATAAAAATTGGAACCTTCCAGAAAATTAAAAATTTCAACAGATTTGAGGAAAAATATCCACACCATTTTCTCTTCATCGATTTTTAATGTTTTTTTTTTTTTGAATAACGACTTAGATACTTTTCTGTTGCCAAAAAAGTGTGGATACCTTTTGAAACCTTTTTTTCTGTTGAAAAACTGCCTTAAAATATTGTTAGATTATTAAGGAAGTCAGGTCAGTTCTATGCCGATATACGGAGTCAGATGCGGACTGAAAATGTGAATATGCAAAATTTTTTAAATTTGGAATATGAAATACTCTGTACATATGTACATACATACATATATGCTAGAAAATCTTCTAAAAATCCGATTGAAAACTTAAACATCTTGGCATTTTTTTATTACAATTAAAAAGGGAAAGACAAAATTGTCTTAACTTGTTAATACATTTTGTTACTATTTTTGTGAACACAGACTGCACTGGTTTTTATAACAAAAACCATACATATAAAACAAACTTTCAACATTAAGCGAAATTAAAAAAATTACCAAACTTGTATTAAATTTATTTATTAAAGTGCATTTTTTCATTCATATAAAAAGTGGTGAGCGTGGATTATATAAAGAAACCCCGGGATTTTGCCAGCAAACAATATATCATCTTTTTTGGAAAACCTATATAAATTCAAAAATATATGAATTTTTAGATATAGACATATGTAGTTTTATAACCTATTTTAGTATAATAAAGTACAAGTTTAAAGTAGCAAAAATTACCGCTTATAAATTTGTTTGTTAACTGCTCAAATCTTATGGCTTGCAATTTCAAAAATGGTTGTTCAAATCTAGAGAATTCAATATTTTATTAGATCATCTTCGTAAAAGATACAACCAAACAAACGAAACCCAATGTGCACCCAATTATCTATATAGTATAAGAGGCATTCCTAAAATTTTAATTGCTAATAAACTAAAGCTCAGGTCAGGCAGTGATGTAGACATACATACATACATATTTAAGTTAATGCAAAAGCGCAATAACTTAGTATTTATGTACATACATATGGACATATGTACATGAGTACCAATGTGCTAACGTCAGGGTTCATAGAAAAAACGACAACCACCGTCGAGATAATTTAATTATGTATGTAGGTATGTACAAATGATGTATTTGCAATACAAACGGACCTGCATACATTCATAAATACATATGTATGTATGTGTATAGCTTTCCATTATATTTGTTTTCTATCGAGTAGAAATGTCATCAGTGCATTTAAGACATAAAAGAATCTTTGATTTTTTTCATATATTTGTGAAAAGAAATATTTAAATCATTATATCTAAGTCAATATAGGCACCTCCGGTTTTTAACACTGAGTGACTGCACAAACGATCAAGTGTCAGTAAAAAAGGGGCGTACTTATAAATTACACCCATTTATGTTTATGTTGCCTTAATCCGCAAAAATTAGTTATAATTGAACAGAGGTCAATGGTAAGCTTATACCCTTAGAACTTACATACATACATACATATGTATACGTTGGTTGATATACATACATACGTACATGTATGAAGAATTATTACTTACACCTCTAGTATGCGATCTCCTTTCTTTATTCCTGCCTTTTCAGCAGCGCCGTTCTCTAGTACGGCGCTTACATGTTGCAAGGGGGCATATAGCTCCCCATTTATTGAACGAAGTTGCCCGCCTTCAGAAACTTGTCCACGCACATTGAAACCAAAGCCTGAAAAAAATCAATAAAATTAATTTTAGCTGCTTTCGTCGTGCATATGTATGTATTTGAAAGAATGTTATAAGTAGTTTCTTAAAAGGTCTTTGGCAAATAAAATACTTAATAGTTCCGGTATTTAGGAATTGTCTGCATAAATGGCCTATCTAAATATTTTAGCTTAATATAAGAAGTACCTGTTTCCGTTTTATATATATGTACCACCCGTGGACCACTTGGCGCTGTAGAGTCGCTACCAACTCCACCGCCGCTCATATTAAATCCGTAAAGCCACTGATTAAATTGTCTTAATATTTTCTTCTGATTATTTGTAATAAATTGCCTGGTTACGGTGTTAAGAAAATTTCTTCCAATTTGCGTAACTTCGTTATTCTTTTTTGCCACGTCCTTATTTACTGATCTAAACGAAGGATAACTCAAACTTCTGCAACATTAGCTTTGACTTTGTTCTAATTATTATTAATATTAATACATTTTTTGATTAAGTGCCAATGTATAAGCACATCTCACAAGTTTTAATTGCTGAAAAACTGTTTTCGCATTTGCTTTTTGCTAGATAATGGAAATATTAGAGAAAATAGAATACGAATACTTCTTTCAACGGTTGCCACCTGAAGCATTACAAGTGTGCATGCCGGACTTTTTTTGTGAAAATCAAGAGAAATGGAATGAGTCAAAATTAACCCTGCAAGACCCAATGAATTAAATATAAAAAAAAACATTTTTTGTATAAAACGCGGGATATTTCGTTAGTAACTGATGGTATCTCAATTTCTCGTATACCAGCTATTGCAAGAAATATAAGTGGAATACATATAATTATACGAAATTTAACACACAAGCAACACTAAAAATTCATTACCTCCATGCGCTTAAAATGGGACGCAACATTTTAATTTCCAAAAAAAAAAAAAAACAAGGTAAATTTCAATTAAAACAAAATTAAGACTCCATATTATTGTTGTATATACTTTCAAAATAAACAAATGGGTGTTGTTAAAGTGTTTATTGTAGTATCCCTTTTGCGTTTATCCAAAGAACAGTGAACTACAAAAAGCAACAACACTTTACGAGAAAAGCAAAACCAACGTGCTGTCCTTATAGTTCAATGTTCTTTGGTTTATCGCACTCTGACAAATTTTAATTTGTCGCCCTAATTATGTGGCATACGCTTTATGTTGCGAATAAAAAGTTGGCAGTGGCATTACTATGAAAATGTAATAGAGCAACGCGAACTGATTATTGCGGTAAATCCCGGACGTACAATATTTGGTATCAAGTAAGAGAGAAAGATTGTACCTTCCTAAGCAAAAATTTAGAAATTCGATAGTGTTACTCCGTTACAGCACGGATGAGAGATTATCATGGAAAGTTTGTAATAAATGAATTGTAGTCAAGAAACACTGAGGATTGAAGCTAGCGGAGAGGAGAATGAACGGCCTGAACATATGTTAACAGAACGCAGTTCACTTGTATCATTGTTTTTAAATAAAACCACTTGTAATGTAGGCTCAAGAAAGTAGAAATACGTTTGTCAAGAATGATAGAATACAAGACTGTGACGTCTCTGCGGTGATGGTATATCTCGAGTAAAAAATAAACAAGTAATATGGAAACAAAAGAACGAGTTCGAGATTTAATAACTTAATCTGCAAAATACTAAACAAAATGACTCTATGTCCCTAAGATTTATATACTTTTATTGGAGAAATGTCAAAATTAGCAAAACCAAAGTCACGCTACACCTTACTGCGCCTTCTAAGCTCAGTCCATCGTGTTTTTCTACCTTGACTGTTTTCTTAACAATTGTATCCAACGCTTTTCTGGGAGCACTAATGCGAACATGTATATCTTGTACACTCAATAAAAATTGCCAACCACGCGTAGCAATAATCATTGGTCGTGTAGCACTCACCTAAGGCAATTCAATGTTTTTGTTCATTTCGTTTTCACTGTTAATTCTTGTTTGATGTTTCCAGAGAACGTACGTTCTCTAGTACTTGTCGCTAATTATGCGGTTCGAACAGATTTGTGTAAAGTGTGAGTAGTTTTGTGTAAACGCGCAGAACTCTGGTCATTAATTTTTTAAAGATGATACATACTAATAAATGATTACTGGTTTTATAACTGATAGTAAATAATTTCAACGAATTTTTGTATGAGCAACCCTGCTTGGATGTCAAAGCAGAGATTAAAAGAACTGGAGTCATGTCAGAATTACAGTCGTTCAAAATGGCGTCGGATGATCAAGAGTTTGTAAGTAAAATCCGTGTTCCAATTGTACTTTTAATACGTATGCATAACTATATTTATAAATGTTTAAGTAAGTGGCGTTAAGTTTTAAAGGAATTGCGGTTTTATGATGATATAAAGTGGTTGCCCGGTTCAGCTCTTAAATATGTCATATAGCAGAGTGGTTCACCAGATTTAAATTGCCCTATTACGAAGTTCAAAATTCCAGCACACAACATTAAACGATATTGTGGCTAAATTTTGTTAATAAATTAAGCTTAGTCATTCTATCAATTTATGGTGTTAAATTGTGGCTGGCGATTGTTGAAAATTGCAAATCGCTGCATTGTACCTGCAGTTCAATAAACCAAAAAAAAAAACTCAATTACTTCCGTTCTCTTCAAGATATGAGCTAATATCAGTGCAGCAGTCAAATTGTGCAGTATTGGTGTAGTGCACGTGTGTATACATTGTATGTTTACATATGTATTTTTGTTTGTGTGTGAATCATTGCTCAATTTTTGTTTTCACACTTCCTTTCTTTTGTTTCCATTTTGGCCCATTTACGCCCGCAAGTAGATTTCTGAAAGGAAAACAGCTGAATTCTTCAGCATGTTATGCAAATATAATTTTTTTTATGAAATACTGCGCTATTCTAAATAGAAACTCCCGGGGAAGGTGGTGGGTCATCGACGCAACAGACCTTTTTATGTTGTGACCTAGGTCATTCTGATGTATAAAACTTTCTAATATGAGAATAGGGCTAGGCGTTAAAACCATCAACAAGTCTGACAGGCGAAGTAGTGAAACTTTATTAAAGTTATAGTAACTGAAGCAAAATTTGAGAAGATATTTGCTCAATCACATTAAATAACGAAGAATTCGGGGTAATTGAACTCGTTTAGATTAATATTGTTGAGTTTTGTATTTGAGAACTGTTGTTATGAGCTCAAAAATGTACATATTTGCTGATAAAGGGATTTTGAAATAATAGCTAACCTCTAACAAATGCATACTTTATACATATACATACATACTTATGTACATATTTACTTATATTGCCGTATCGTTCACTAGCGATATCATTTTTCAAATTTGTTGATCCTTTGTTATACCTAAAAACGTATTCAATATTGTATGCATGTACATACATATGTACATATGTATGTATGTATAGTATGTTCGTGTACTGAAAAATTTTTCAAAAAACGGGTCCAACTTAATTTTTGGAGGGTAGGGAATATTGCTGGAATCAAATTAGATTAGCCGCCCTATGCTGATTCCACAAATTCCAACCCTAAATTTATAGGGAATACTTTATTCGGGCAGTAATGCCGCCTAATAATAAATATAAAATAAATATATGTACATATGTACATATGTATATTTTTTTAGTGAACCACAGCGATATGGGTTTCAACTGTAGGTTATTTAGAGCAATATGGGTATCAAACGAATAGTGTTATTGAGAATTATTTGACGACGATATACTCTTGAAAAGGGTTACCACCGATGAATTTCAAAAGTGTATAAGGTGCATTTATTTCAAAAAAAATTTGCATTAAAATTAAAGCTATAGAAAAAACTTCATCGATAGTACATTGTACGAGTATATACATACATACATATGAGTACGAAATTAATGTTCCCAAGATATTCGTGTCTACGTGGTAAATTGAATATCAAATGGATCAAAGGTTGCCACCACTCTAAAAACCCAAAACGAAAAAAGCAAGGTTAGAAAATTTGTCAATGTGGGTATAAAAAAAGCTTCTGTGTGGTTTGAAAGTTGGTTCAGAATTTAATTTGTGCATGAAGAAGTTGAAGTTTTCGCGAATTTAAAAAATCAATATTATTTCGTTGCTTATTGCTGTTACTACTGCTTCTTACTTCAATCTTTTATAACCCAAGCTTATATTATTTATACTATTTGTACTATTTGCACAAGGGCGTTAATTTTATAACTTTGAACTTATGCTTTCCATATGAACTGCTAAATTATATTTGCATTTGCATTGTTCGTTCTCTTCGATTCTGTTTACTTAATATGCCTTTTCTTCATTCATTTATCAAACTCGCGATTTCACAATATGAGAGTGGTTAGTAATATATTTAATTTTATAATAATGGTAAAGTGCTTATATTGAGTAGAGATTGCCTACGATAGTTAAATAACTGAATATACAAAATGATCACAATGGAGAACGAATGCATAACTAGGGTGGTCCTTAAATGTTGGAAGAAAATTTGTACATCATATTATTTTGTTTGTATCAAATAAACAAAATTTACACTACTATAGTTGAAGATACATATGTACATATGTACATATGTACATATACATATACATATGTACATATACACATACATCGTTCCCCTGACAGTCGGTTCTGCGATACCGGAACAATTCGGCTTATCGGCATTCCATAAAATTGTATGGGGAATGTTTTATGCTGTTACAACAACAACAACAACATATGTATATACAACATTGTGTACATATGTATGCATATGCACGCTTCAAACGTCTCCAATCGGGATAGAGTATATGATATCTTTGACCATGGTACTACCGATTGAGGAACAAGTAAATAATAGGGTCCACTGACCTAGAAAAAAGAAAGTGGGCGTGGTCGCCTTTTTTTTTTACTGATTCTTATGGTGTACAACTTTTTTTCCGCAAACGAATAGGGGTGGTGTTAAGGTGGTGTATATATTATATATGTACATATATATATTTCGAGAAAATCAAAAAAACAAAAAAATAATGCCCATTTCTATCAGAAAAACTATTTTTTTCTAAAAAATATGTTGCTGTGAAAGGGAGAAGGAAGGGAAAGGTTCGCAACACGCCCACTTTTTTATTTTTTTCTAGCTTAGTGGACCCTATTCTTTACTTATGCCCCGATTGAGGGTGTTATACTGAATAAGATCGTTAATTTGATTTTTTTAAGGGCCACCCTAATGCATATACTTATATGTCTACATACATATGTAAACAGTAACAAATTGGAAACACTGCCGGTAAAAAGTATTGGCACAGTAACTTTTTTGGATATTATTTTCCATGTTTTTCATGCTAAACACTTCTCACTCGTTTTTAACAAAATATATCTCAATCTATGACAAAAATCATATAAGCCTAAATTTTAAAATTTTGACAAAATTTAGCAAATTAAAAAAATCATAAAAATAAAATCTTGATTTCGGATTGTTTTTCAAATATGGTGTGGTTATGCTTAAAGTGTAAAAAAAGTGCCGATTTCAAGTGACTGAAAATTCGCGTTGATTTTTGACTATTTTGTTTTTGCTGCTGGTATGGGGAAAGTGAGCTACTTCGTCAGCAAAAACAAAAAAAAAAAAATTATCAAAAACAGTGGGAATTTTCTGTTTTTTTTTTTAAATTAGCTGAATTTTGTAAATTTTGTATTTAGTGGGAAATTGGGGTTTAATGCTTTGGTTTAAGTATAAAGTGGGAAGTTGGTGCTTAATGGTTGGGTTAAAGAATGAGCCCTTTTTTGATAAAAAAGTATTGAAAAGGCCTTAACATGAAAAACATTGTGAATAATAATTTCATCAAAAATAAATAAATAATAAAATTATTATGCATTCTATACTTTTTTTTAACGAAGCCAAATTATACCTACCTTACCATAACTAACACTCGCCTTGTTCTTATTTGCATTAAAATACGCAAATATTTTACTTATGTGACCACATTAAATTTTAACCGACTTATTGTTTCAAAGTTATTCCTAATCACAAGATTCATGCATATACGTTTTTTATACACATTCTCAAATATTTTGCTATAATAAAAAAATAGCATATGTTCGACTCCAGACTTGGAGTCTATTGTACCCATACTATGTATGTGTGTAAAATTTCAGACAGATCCATTCAGTACTTTTTTAAGTGATTGACAGTGTAAACATACAAACTTTCATGATAATATTATTAAAAATAAAACAGATAATATTATGGCAAGACAGATGGCAGTCTTATTAAAAAAAAATCTTCGATGTTGATGAAGTCATCATTGAGACTGTTGATTTCACGACACTATTAGTTTCACGAAACGTATTTAAAAAGTATTGCAGCATATATCATGCAATTAATAAAAATTTATATGGAATACTATATGGAATTGTGCAGAATTACACCAATGTATGGTTTCTAGTAGCTCGAAGCGTCTGCAAAAAAAAAATGTTTATTATAAGTAAACAAAATATTTTTATTTTGTCAATTACAAAAGTAGTTTTAATTTATTTTCAATCTGATGTTTTCACGATTCAAAACAAAAAAAAAAGATATAAGGAAGTTACATACAAAATTTAGATATATATTTGTATGTATGTCATCAGATGGCATAAATTCCAGGAGAGTTTAGCTCAGACTCCTGAGTCCTCCTCTTTTAGCGGACTGCACTGTAACTCTTTATGGCTAACTGTCATGCTGACGTTACTTAATTATCGCAAAGTGAGTTATGGATGTTTGTTTTCGTAGTCGATGAATGACTCAAAAAGAAGCTATTTGCAACAAAAATCGAAGAAACCTTTAGACGTCGTCACCACCTTGTTAGCATCATTTCTACATGTGTATTCACTATGTCAACATAGTGGTAGTGATTGTGTCTTTATGTTCTCACAGCTCGTGATACACACACTGTGGAAACATACATAATTATTTTACTCATATAATATACATATGTACATACATATGTATATCTGGAAAAAATAAGGGCACTACAATTTGTCTAGCTTTGGCAATTCTCCGTTGTTTGCTATTTTGTAAACTTTGTAGAAAAAAATTGGAAAATTAAAGAAATTTTTACAATTTTTTATTTCGAATTTTAAAGTAGCTAAATATTTCCGTTGACTAGTTTTTTTTAATTTTTTGCTGACGGTATTATACATTTTCTTCCATACAAAAAAAATTGTCGAGAATACTTTGTGTGGAAGCAGAATGGGTAGTTTCCTAATTGGTCGGAAAAGAGAGTGGATGTGTTTTTTTTTGAGATATCGAAAAATTCATTTTAAAATATTACACAAAAAACAGGTGTGTTTAATTTTACGTGATAATATGAATTCCCAAAAATACAGCAAATTACAAGTAAATGAACTCTCACGTGAAAAATGTAGAATAAGTTTAGGAGTAACAAGCGCCCACGGGAATGCAGGCAATGCAATAAACCCCTTAGCATGGAACATATCTTAAAGGACTGCCCCATATTTAGTTGCTGCAATAATTTGACCACAGTTATAGATTGCAGCAATGAGCTTCCAATGGAGCTACTAAGCGACCCTCTCAAATAGCAAAACCTACTGCATGAGGCCCTGTAGCCGAGCCTACAAAATATTTTAATTTTAATAAATAAATAAATAAAAAATAATAATAAATGTCGTCACAATTTCAAATTTTATTCTAGGGCATCAGGCCTGTTTCTTTATAACCGACTAGCAAAACAACGCCCCATATTTAAGAACGGAACGGAAATAAAAGTGCTGGCAAATTTTAGGTTGATGATACATACATATGTATGTATGTACATATGCTGACTGACATTTTTCATGTATTTTCATAGGGCTAATTTGTAATAGTTGGCTCAACTTGCTTACTTTTCCGAGTTAGTGTTGTTGATTTGCATTCGTTATCCTACTTAGCGTTCTTTTGCCAGCCGTTTACAAAAAAAAACGCCTAATAAAGTATGCACAAGTTTCCAGAGATTAAAAATTCGCGTTCATATTTTGTAATTTTTTTTTGTGGTGCTGCGTATTTTTCCTATACAAAAAAGTTTCGAGCATTATTATTCCTCTTCTTCAGTTTTATTTTTTATTACATATATGTATGTACATATGTATGTCCTAAAGGAAACTCAATATATTTCTGCCTTCAATAGAGAATGGCGAAATTGGAAAATGTTATCAAATTGAAATTGATGAAAGAGATAAAGTTTGAAATTTTGATTTACATCCCTTTTGTTCTAGAACAAACTATATTTTTCTAAACAATTTACGAAAAAATGTGACATGAAAAACATTGCGAATATTATAAAAAACAAAACCAGCTATTTGCATAACTGTATTAGTGCGAATAATATTTGACCTGAGAAGCGTCCATACGTTCTGATTCTTTTAACTCCATTTCATTCATTAACATATCGCGAGTTTGGTGGAAGTATATAGAAATGAGTGGGATCTCTTCTTTTATGTTGTGTAAAAATTAATAGCGTTATCTTTAAAGGGTTTTTAGTACCTACACAATTTATGTATATTTATTTTCACAAGAGTAAAGTTAAAACTTTAAAGTCGTTTTTCTTCTTTAAAGTCTGATTTTGATAAAGTTTTCTAGCCTTACGCGCCAAGGTTATTTATTGTATGTACTATAATTTCAAACCAGTTGTATCATCACTACTGTTGTTTCACATGCAAAATTTGAATAACATTAAAACAACTCTGCAACCCATATTCATACAACTCTCTGTTACCACATACAACATTGCACGACCTTGAGCATTTCCTAAATGTTCCGATAGTATGGTCGATCATTCTTCAACGAACCTTAATTGCTTCATCGTCTGTAAGAGTCTAGTAACAATGGGCCCGTATTATTGTACTCGAGTTGCAAAAGAAGAAAGAGGGTCTTAAACTGAAATTCCCCATGTATTTTCTTCCGGCTCATTCACAATAGCGCAGTTTTTTTCACTTCCCAATACTACATCTCAGATCGGGTATCAGTTTACCGACTTGGCTCAACTCGCATATTTTTCAGAGTTAGTGTTGTTGCTTTACATGCATTTCCTACCTAGTGTTCTTTTGCAACTGGGTTACAAAGGAACGGGCCCAATTTTAAAAGCTTTGAATGAGAGTGTTGGATTTAAAAAATATTATTCTATATATGTATTACTTATTTCATGCTGGACAGTTTTCGCCATTTTCTGATATACACATGTGAGTATTGTTAAAACTTAAACAGTGGTTGTGGCTCGAATAGTAATGATTATCTGCAAGACACTTTCGTTTAAAACCATATCATTGAGACCGACCTCCTTACCCATAAACCAGACTATATTTTTCCGACGGGTTTCGATGCGCTGATTCCAAATCCGACCGCATAATTGCTATATCTTAACCTAAAACTACATAAAACAAATTTTTGAGGTTGAATTTGCTTGATAGCTTGGTTTTACAAAAGTGCGATCGGTATGGTAAATTAAAAATCTTCCTCTTTCAAATGGCGTTGAGTATAGTCCTTCGGAAACTATAGTCTGATTTCTGCGTAAAACTTTGGTTAGCCTGTGTAATTATTCATTAGCAACAAAAAGTTCTGCCATTCCAATAAATTTGAAGCATTATCATCGAACCGCTAAAACTCATGAAAAGCGTTATGTAGACGAAAACGTATCATGTTTTGAAGATTTCATCTGAAAAAAAATTCTTCATAATTTCATTATTATTTTTTACGTTTAATAAAATTTACACAGCTAATCAGCAATTTACAAATGTTCTTGAAAATGGTTATTTATAATTTTAGGCTATTAAGCAATTTATTGATCTTTGCAATGGGTCCTCATCAAGCATTAGACGTAATGTATCAAAAACTACAGCGATAAAATTTTTGTATGCACGTAAATTTGATGTACACAGAGCCGTATCGCTTTATGAACAACATGAGCAGATTCGATTAAGAGAATGTCTTTATAACATAAATGCCGACGTGGAGCCATTGTATTCCGAATTACAGACTGGAAAGTTCACATTATTGGTGAGTTTCTGCAAATAATTTATAATGAAATCCCTTGTTTGTATTTTTTTTTTTATAATATGTAATTATTTATAACCGTCTTTCGTTACAGCCTACACGTGATACCACCGGTGCTGCCATCGCTCTTTTCACCGCCAGTAAACACAGCCCACTCAGTGTCACTCATACCATAACGTTGCAGGGCATTGTATATCAACTCGATTGTGCTCTACAGAATACTGAAACTCAAAAGGCCGGCCTAATTTTTATATACGATATGAGTGGATCGAAATACTCAAATTTTGACTATGACTTGTCACAGAAAATATTAACATTGCTCAAGGTAAGGATCGAATTGATTACACACGTACAATTTCAGAATATTCAGTCAATTTCGGGGGAACAGATATGCCCACAAATCGCTGTCCAACTTTAATACAGTGTAACCTTAGTTGTTGTTGTAACAGCATACAAAATTCTGCATAAACATATAAGGAATGTTGCCGAAGTGACAGTCCTTGGCCGGATATAAATGCGTGGTGTTCCGGTATCGTAGAACCGACTATCGTGCGACCGAGTGTAATATTAGTAATTCGGGGTGCTGGTTTTCAAGTCTTCTTATTATCTTGATTGAAACTATATAAACTATATAACGCTAATGAGGAAATTAGTTGTATGAGACGTCAACCTCGTAAATAGATTTTGGAATTGTGTGATGTTTTTAAAGAAATGATACCTAATATATAACATCTTTTAATTTATTCGTAAATAAGAATGTTTAGAAATCTTTACTCAAGTAGCAAAAGAGTTACTTATAAAGACTAACCTATTTCAATCATATTTAAAATTTTTATTGACTATCTTAAACTAACCAAGCATTCAAAATGTATGGCCACTGGGCGATGTCACATCCCTTTTTCAAAACTTCGGCACAGCCCTAGAGGGACCTCGGAAGTCAATCCAAATATCGAATATGGGCAAATTTTCTTTTTTAATTACTGAAATGTCTATTGTTGGTATTTTTGAAAAATACCGCTATAGGAGAAATAGGCGTGGGGTTGGTGCCATATCTCTTATAATTTTCAAAATGATGCTAATTGAAAAAAAGTCTTCCAAATTTACAATAGTTTGGAAGATATACATTTTGCTCTAAAACGGGCTGTGCTTAACTCGATGCGTTGTTCTTTTCACAAAATTGAATAACGAGTTTGAAAATTCAAAATTAATTTTTCATTTAATGGCTAACAATTAAAAAAAAATACATAACAAGACAGCCGAATTACAACGCTGTCTCTATTTTAAAATACTTTCTTCATACTCTTTGAATATAATATGTGCTTCTAAATTATAACTGTTTTAGTTTTTTTTCAATTGACCAATAAATGAAAATTATACTTTCAAATCGTCTCAAAAGAGATTAGTTGCGGACTAATCAACTTTCAACTGTACCTGTAAGTGATTAATGACCAATTCCTGTAAAGACGAATCGCACAATCTTTTGTAACACATACTAAAAAGTTAACATAATCAAAAACTCTTAAAAAGGCGAAATTCAAAGAAAATAAATAAATTTATAAATATGTACATATGTACATGTGTATGTACATACTCCATATGCACGAATAGTATGTATGCATGTATGTATGTATATCTATACAATTTCTAAGAATTCATTCATGCTTTTATTTTGTGGCTGTTATTCAGCTTTGCTTTGTTTTTCTTAGATTATTACCCATCAAACCATAAATAGAACAACGAAATGGCGAGCAATCTTTTTTACAGTTTTTAGATACAACAAAATTCTGAATTTATACAAACGAAAAATTGTAATGCATATTAAAGCTGTAAAATTTCACTGCGACAGCCCTAAGACATTGGTACAACTATCCAAGAATGAAGTCCCAGCCGGCTTTGTTAAAAATTAGCTCACTATTTTTTAAGGCATCCTAAAGTTTTCTTGCGCCGGTCTAGGAACAATTTTTGAAATATTCATATGTCTGAACAAAATGAAACATTAAGGCTTATGTCGTAAAATTTCACAGGAAATATTTTCATAGAACATTTTAACCCCGTAGGTCCAACTTAAAAGAGTCGTTTTGACTATTACTTCAAGAAATCGCCAAAAAATGTAATTTGAAAAGTCGTTAGAGGATTACAATGTCTACAAATTAATGTTTTGGAAAATTTCACTAGCGGTCTTCCCAGACAACATCTTTATACAAAGAACGTCCTCATAATATAAAAAAAAAAACATATGTATATGTCGCCTTGAAATATGCAACCATTTACTTACTCTCTCCTTCATTAGCATTAACATTGGAAGTTAACAGAGCTCAGAGCTGTTAATTATTATATGAAACTATTTGTAATGTTATTTTGTGTAGGATTCTAAGTTCTCGTTCAGACAGGGAAACTTTTGTCGTGGCAACTCGCTACTTGTAGGAGAGAGAGGGACGGGGAAAGGGGAAGGGCACCGAGTTGATCGTGCTCGGGCGACACGCTTTGTGTTCTTATTCGTCTCAGTCGGCAGCTAAGAAATTTGACATTCCTTTTCATTTATACATTCTTTCAGTGGTTGCAGTTTTGTTGAGTTTTAAGTGAATACATGCAATAAGTTGGGAAATGAAATTTTGTTCTTATTTTTTTGCGATTAAATATACACATGTGTATGCATAGACTATACATATTAACGTAAATTATGTTAAAACTTCATTTTTCAATCACCTTTTACTTATAATCACAAAATTTATCAGAATGGTAAATGCCGCTTAAGCGAAGCGTACAGAAATTTGCGAAAATGATATAAAATGAAATGTCAGAAAATTGCCTGAACAGAGTTGCTCTGTGTGAACGCGACGAGCAACACCAAAAGGGAAATCGCCGATAATAAGCAACAAAAGTTTCCCCGTTTGAACACTGTCTAAGAGACCCCTAGTGAAATTTAAAAAAAATCTAGCGACTTTCCAATTAAATTTGTTGTGGGATTAAATGGACACTTTTAGGTGGGAGTTGATGGGTTAAAATCTTCCCATGAAATTCTTCATTTCTTTCATTTTGATCAGCAATTTTAATAGAATTTTTTACAAAACATGCAAAAAAGCGATCTTGAAGTGGTGGGGATGTTAATGTTTTTTAATTTAAATTTTTAGTTAATCACAAATCTTTACTCTAAAATACTTGTAAAGTGCCACCTTCAAGTGGTTAACAATTCTGCAAATAAAAAATCTGAGTAAGAAGCTAGAAATTGTGATGGAGTTTTTTCAAATTTGTCCAATTTTCTACATTTTTACAAAAAATTATTAAATTAAACAAGGTAAGCCAAGATTGTGCATTTGCTACTATTTTTGTGATCACAGGTGTACATACAAAAATCTCTACCTATGTATGTATGACTGTATGTATGTATGTACATACTACATACATATATAAATAATCTACTCGTTTCTACGCAAGCACTTAAAATGTACGTCGTTCATTCAGGTGTTATTTTTTAAGGCGCGAAATTTCTTTGCACATTTCTAGCTGGCATATGCTAGTAGTGTAGGCGTTGTCACATACAAATCCATCCTACACATGTGTATATATTTATATACAGTGGTGCTACAATATAACGAATGATATAAATTTCGCGGTCGTTCTTTAAACTGAAAATTCGTTTTGTTAGAAACAAATTAAAAAAAATTATGCCAATGTATTTGTGAGCTTAAAAACAATAACTCCTTTAGACAACGAGTGTATTTTTATGTAGGCTCATCAATAAAAAGATTTTGGTCTGCTCCACCGTATTTTCTCCAAACTAGAAGATTAAATAGGGGAATAATAATTCACTATAATTTTTAAGGGTACGAGTATTAGCAACATAACCAGTATCATCTATGCAATAAAATTTTATTATTTTAATAGCGATTACAAATTCAACATATCATTCGATTCTTTATTACCTAATTGCCAATAGCTTCGCTTACTAACCTCGCAACGTTAACGTAAACTCCGTTTCGCAGAACTCATATTTCAAATTAGAGAATCATAAGATGACCTGGCGTATTTCGAAAATCAATTGACTTTTTGGCGTTAACAGCCATAATAGACAGACGTGAATTATTTAGCTCTACTATGATGATCTATATCTATTATTATCGATATCTAACTATAGTTTCTCTTTAACGTACCCATTTTCATATGCTTTGTATAATACCGTAAGTCTACAACTGGGCGTTTTGAAGCAAAAAACAAAATGAAAGGGGTGACCTAAAATACACAAAATAGTTGAATTTTGTCACCAGGTCTATCTTACTCGTTGTACTGAATACTGATGGTGCGCTGTCAGTGGTACCGCTAATTTAGTTTTGCGATTTTGACAGTGTGTGTGTTTCGTTGACCTCTTAGCGAGATTTTCCTATTGCTTGGTTTTCAGTAGGTAAATGCCTGCATTTTATAATTTTCAACTGACGAAAATTTACGTAATGAAAACCAAGCATAAGTGATGCATGCAGCCCATTTTCACCTTGAGGCCTCCAATTGTCGAAAAATATGCAACCACAATTTGTTACTGTTCAGTGCGGTTATTAGGCTAGAAGCAGTAATGGGTTTGATTTTAAGGTATTGTTGCCAAAAGAGCTGGACGCCTTTACCAATATTTCCAACTGAAATGTGAACATTCTTTCAGCGGTTTTTTGTGGGATTATTTTTGGTGCCATTTTTTTTAATAAAAAAAATTGCTAATACGAAAAGTTCAGAATGGAAATAGAAATCGACTGTTGGAGAAAGGAATATGTGGGTTAAAAAAGTTTGGAAATAGCCTTGCCACCACCTAATTTGGAGAAAATAGGTACATACATATGTACATATTTACATATATCGCCGAAACTATAGTATCAAACACTATCAAATTTGATGCACACCTTAGATTTCAACTCGAAGCACGATTTCGAAAATTGTGTACGTGGGAACAACAAATCGGACTACTCTTATTAAAATTAATGTTTATTTGAAATAAAAACATGCGCCGGGTATTTACAGTTAGTTCATATTGACCTGAACTTAGACTTCATTACTTGTTTTCATTTAGCAAAGAAAAGATCATGAAAATAAACACAAATTTCATTTTACTGAAAAGCGAAACTGCTCGCAACAACGATGTTGGTGAAGCTTGCTGTTGATTGTAAATTTGGTTGGCGGTTTTATACAAAAACTTCGAACATAAAGTTGACAACAATATTTATAGTCTGTGGTTAGCTTAAAGTCGTTACTTCAGCTTATTCCGAAGTTCGCCGATTTTAGTAGCGTCTGCAATATTTTTGGAGCACCCTTTATGATACGCGTGCAAAATACGCATGTGTAAATGTACATACATATATATGTACATACATATGTAAATACATATGTATGTAAAAGTATGTATTTAAGCTTGTATTTTATTTTTCCACCCGCAGGCATAATTGCGTCTTATAATATATTTCAGTTAGACTCTAATAGGGGCATATTGAGCCGATTGTTAAGGTCTACAAAACATACATTTGGTGAGTCGTGAGCGAAGACATTCTCATCAATCTGCGTTGGATATACTCACGTTTCATTCAATTGACACGACTTGTAAAGGTAAACTCTCAGAGGTTTTTTCGGTGATCGCAATCGCTTACGCGTATAATACAAGTGTGTGCTTTTGTATACACACATACACATACATATATATTCACATATGGACATTCGCACCTACTTATATTATACAAATGTACATATACGTACATATGTATACTATGCCCATATTATAATTGCATTAGAATGTGTATGTATTTAACAATTCAAATATGCAAATTTTCAAATTGTGGGAGAGTAAAAATATGTAGTATAATACATACATACATATATACAGTTGTGGTCTCGAAAATAGTATCAAAACTGTCTTATAAAAATTTAGTCGATTCTATAACCCACACCTGCCCAAACTTTGCCGTCATTTTATTTTCCCTTATGATATTTTGGTCTTCTTTGAATTCGCCTTTTCGCCATTGTGATGATCACCCTATATGACTTCGCCTTGATGACAGCCAATAATTTTTGTTGAATCAAAGTGTGAAGTGAAGAAATGAGAAATATATTGATCAATAAGAATAAATCAGCTGTTTAGTAAAGTGGTGACAATACCAACAGCGACATACACAACCGCTACATGTATTTTGTTTTTGGTTTTAGCGTGGCAATTGTCAAAGTCAATCGAAGGCGAATTTGTTGGGGGAATTGAGAAAATATAAAACAAACAAACATATAGTGCATACTATAACAAAAACCCTGTAAATTATTGTTTCAAACTTAATAACAAATTTATGAAAAGTCAAGAAGTTTTGCTAGCCAGTGTAAACAATTCGTTATTACAAAATCGAAAGTTTTATTACAAACAGATATTAATTTTGACATCCACTACAAAAAGGCAAGGCGAATTTAAATGAAAAATATCTAATCAGTTGTTCTTTTTAAATTGGCTTTGGGGTTGCAAGTAACTAAACATTTTTGTAGGTTTTTGATCATTTTTTTCAGACGATGTACCGTCTTTTCTTCTCTATAACTTTGTATGAAAGAAAATGCTGAACAGGCTTAGTAAAAAATAAATTATTAAAAATCAACTAGAATTTCTAGATACATATTTCCAACATGCACTTTATTTTACTAAATTTGAATAAGCATGCAGTATACCCGAAAACATTCTTAAAATTCTGATTAAAAAATTAGAATTTTATTTTTAAAGACATATATCTAACTATTTTTTTTTTAATTTTCTAGACAGTTTCAAACTTTGACTTACATGGTTGAACTCGTCAATACATTGTGGTACTATTTTCGTGATCACAGGTGTACATATTTTGTGTGTGTATGTGTGTGTGTGTGTGTGTTGACGGCGATTTCTACGTTGATGATAATGATAACAACAACAAACAAATTACATATGCGCGTGCGTCATATTAAATTCACTTTTCATTTGTTGCTTCTGCCGCCAAAGCTAGCTAAAAATGTAGTTGTTGCTTTCTCATAGTATACGAATATATAATTTACAATATGCGCGTATGTATGTGTGCGAGTTTAAGCGTTCACCTCAATAATTTTGGACTATCTCTTAGTTTGTTAAGTAATACGCTATTTAGTGTACTTGTTCTAGTCGTTCGCTTAGCTTCGCTTAACTAAGGTTACCCGGGTATAAAAACAATACATATGTGCATATGTGCATTTGTACATACGTGTATATACATAAATCTTGTAAATAAATAAATCGTGTTATACATTTCGTTTTGTGCTTAACGAATCTGTGAGATTGACACTTGTGAGTACTTTACATAATTTCGCAAAAATTCAGTAGGATGGCACTGAAAAGGAAACTGCCGATGACAAAGTAAAAAAAATAAAAATACTTGAAATCAACCAAGCATCAAAAATATACATATGTACATACATATGTACAAACAAACAAATAAATATAGTATGTACGTGTAGAAAATTTCTTTTGAGCTGTCATTTTGTTGAGACGTAGAACTTTTTTCGTTCCCGAAATTGTAATTAAAATTTACGTGTACATACCTTAATTTATAGGTTTAAAATTTGATATGTGTTAAATGTGATAATATTGTTTAAAAATTGTGTGTGCGACGTTTTAATTTTTGTATTATAAAAAGTGCAATAGTTATAACAAAACAAACATACTTCGTATGTATAGATATGAAAAATACGTTCCGAAATATACAATAAAATAATAATACGAAAATAAATTAAAGATAGAACTGCTAGCTGGCCAAGGTCAAAACTACTTCTTAGGGTTGCTACGAGTATTGACCGATTTGCGTTGTAAAGTAAGGAGTACAGTTTAAAAATAGCTAACAGCACACGACTTTCATCTGATGCCCTTAATTTGGTAAGTTTTCAAAAATGTATTTAGACGTTTTTTCACAACAACAACTAAATACTGTGATTCGGTAAAGCGAATTTACTTACCTTCATATAAATACTATAAGCATGTGCATTGTATGTGTGTATGTACGTACGTAAGTATGTTTGTGCGATTCGTGGCGGAACCCAACCAACATTTTCGTTCACGGAATAATCTTCAATTACTGTACAGTATAATGACTTCAATCTTAAAGGCGGAGGTTTGCTTTTAGCAGAAGAGTCTAAGCACTTGTCTACCTTACGACGAGCTTTCCATAAGTTTTACAATGTGATGTATTTGCTTCCTTAAAATCAATTAAATACATAATTAATTAATATAACAAAAAACTCAAAGCAAAATACTTACATAAATCTGCAATAAATGTAATTAAACGTGGATAGCCTGTTCAAAATATAGCTATGAACTTTCATCCCACCGATACGAATCGTTTGGCATCCATACTTTAATATTTCATATAACATGTGTATAATGTAATTAAATTTGACTTTTCAAACAGATGACAACCCTGGAATCGGAATCGGATGTACGATCTCGAGGTCTATAGACTTCAAATAAAGGGCACATATGTATGTACATACACACATATGTAGCATGCGGCAAAAATACTATTACTTTTTAAAGTAAGCAGCAACTCATATTCCAAAGTATGTTTGGATTAAAGCTTTCTTAAATACCTTCCTTTTGAAAACCCATATTGAACTATTTGAAATGAATTACATTACGGGTTAATTTTAAATTTTTAAAGAGGTGTTGTTAAAAAAGTTTTTGATGAAAGTGTTCTTAAATATCTTACTCAAATATCTTCCATTTAATATTCATACTGCAATAATTTACTTAAATAATTAAATAAGGTTTATTTTTGAGATAGATGGCAACTCTTTGCAAAATAGCCAAGCTTTTCTGTGAAGTTTCGATAAAGCTATCCTGAAGATTTGAACACAATCGGTTCAGTGGTTTCCGAGTTCATGGGATATATACACACATGCGTACATATGTACATATGTACGCCCATTTACGTATGTACATATATATACATACTATATAAAGATAAATAAACAAAAGCTGCTGAAAGATTCCCAAAAAAAGGAAAATATTCATCGTTCTGATAATCGAAAAGAAACGGACACAAACATTTTGCTATTGCTTAGGCTTTAGGCAAGATTCTTGGACTCGTCTCTTTATTAAATATGTTCCCAATGGGCTTCCAAATGCTGGCTGGGTATGACCATTTCTACCTCTGTGTCAGTGGCAGTTACATACAAACATATGCACATACATATATAGTAGCTGGATATGACAAATTTGTAAGCGAATTAAAATGTTACCGGAAGGAGTAAAACCCATATTTGCTTAAGATTCCCCCATTACTACATAATTCAAATACATATGTACAACTGAATGGATATAATACATATGTATTTACATATGTATGTATGTACATACATATACAAATATATGTATATCCATACCCAGTTGGACTTCTAAGCATGAGCTCGCATGATTTTCACCTAAACAAAATAAAATAGCGACAAAGAAAGCGACAATAGCGAAGAAGGAATACGAAACACAATGGCGAGACAAATACGGAACAAACGTTGTGAAAAGGTATTAAGCCCAATTATAGTTAACGTTGCCGACGTCATCGTAATTTTTTCGTCAACAACATTTCGTGTCGACATCGACACTAAACTAGTATTGCTTAGCAGTGTTGAGACGTAGCGTTGCCGCGAGATTTTACGAAAATTGTATCTCAGAAAAATGCTAAAATGTTTCAAATAAAACTACACAATTAAATTACATCTCGAATTCATTTCTCAAAAAATCAAAAGCTCAGCAAAATGGTTTGAACGTTGTCCTTTTACTATGCCCCCCTCGTCAAACCGAAATCACATTTTCTTATAATGAGGTCCCTTAAACTGATATGGCTAAGAAAAAAATTTTGTTTTTGTTTTTGAAATTTGCCAATTTCTCAAATTGCTTCATTTTGTTGCATGCTATCGGGATCTGAGCTACATACATATGTCCGAAATTCCAAGTTTCTAGCTCATCAGGCAGTTTGTTCAAAATCTGCTGCAAAATTTGTTCCGAACTCAGGCTCAGATGCTCGTTTTTGTAATAAAAAATGCGTTGATGAGTTGCAAAACTATGAGGTAATATACTCAATTTATAATAAACGAAAGCCGTTTGCCACATACGGGGACTCAAACGGCGACTGACATGTCTTTTCTGTAATTTGTTTATTAAACTTTAGTTCGTTCTATAACAAAAAGCATGCAAATCAAATTTAATGGACTACAAAACTGCTTACCCAAAGGGTTTAAGAAAATTCGGATTAAAGAGTTTGAAAATGTAATGAAATGTTCTACAGAGTTTGAAATTTTGATGAACATACATATGTACATATTTGCGAACTATAATTTTCAAAAAAAATTAACGAAAAAGATCTGTCATGGAATATATTTGAAATATTATAACAAAATTAGCATGTGGTCATATCTGAGTAACTGTACATTTAAGGCAAAAATATATGTACATACTCGTATGTGTATACATCCTACAATTTAAATCTTGATTAACTACAATAACTGTTATTACCAGAGTAACTTCGTTCGAAAAAAAACTCGATAATTCTTCCACTATTTCTAACTACATGCTAATTTAAAAGTACCCTCAGTGCAGAATAACTGATCTTAATGTATGCACATTTGCATATGAGTTGCTGTAAAAGAATAAACGGGCTGAAAATGAAAATAAAATAAAATAAAATATAATTCTTTAATTTTGTTCGTAAGCGTTGTTGACCTTTAAATTTTTTACATTTTACAATTGAAGGGCAACCGCAAAATTCACATACGAGTACTCTTTGAAATGGAATTATAAACTAACTGCTTTCATTTCAATTGATGCATTTGTGCAACAATATTTTTGCTTTTAAAACGGAGTTTTAAGTTCAAGTAATGAACACAAAGGAAAAGTTAATAGACAACAGTGGAGATTTGTCAGAAAACAAGTACCACATTTTAATTAGTGTAAAAGTTAGGACTACTAGGGCAGTGTGTATTAAATACATTAAAAACATTGAAATTTTTTCGTAGAAGTGATAAAATTAGCATTGACAGGTACATATTTAAAAAAAAAATTTAAAGTTTCTTGTTCAATTAAAAATATTGTGCTGTAGTTCTTCGAATATCATCATTCATATTGATATTCGTAGTTTATCAAAGAATTTTCTAGAAAATTGGTTGGTATGGTTTCGTCACTATCGTCACAAAATGAATTCTGTGTTCTTTGTATAAGAGGTGCTTAGTTGCAAAATCTGAATACAGCTTTAGTGCTAAGGCACAGCTTTACAAATCAGTAGTGATATTCTCGTTTCTCTAAAAGGTGTTGTTAATTATTAAAAATCCTTCGGGTCTGATGTCGTTTTAGGTCTATGCACTTATGTCGTCTTGATCACATGTCACATTGGATTTTATGTGCAGTTTTCACACAAAATAAATAAATAAAAATTGCGATGTCGTCCTGAGGGTGAATTAGAAGGTGCAGGAAAACTGGCTGTATTCCCACATAAAATAGAATACCCAAAAAAGCCTCTACATTGCCTGCCACACCGATGTTTTCGGAAAATTATTGCAACTTCCAGTCATTCTTACTTTCTTACTTAATCGGCGCTATAACGGCTTAAGCGATTTTGGCCGAACTTCTCCCACACTTTGTGGTGTGCGTCTTGTTGTTGTAACACAAATTGAGGGAACTACAGTTTTACGCCGACTCAGAACGGCAAATGTTGTTTTTGTTTGGTGAGAAGATTTTCATGGCAGAAGTACACTCGGATGTGTGCATTGCTTGCCGCTATTAGAAAAAAATTTTTTTTCTATAATTTTTGATGTTACTTGCCCCGGCCAGGATTTGAACCCGGGAATGAAGCACGCACATGCTACACACTCGGCTACGGCGGCCGCCGGTCATTCTACAGTAGATACATCCAAGAGTACGGGTTTCTCCTTTGACTCAATTGCGGGCCTAGCTATTAAAAAAATAGTAAAAAAAAAAGTATAATCACTGCAAAATCGCTTGTTATGACCATTTTATTTTTAAGTTATTAAAAGTTATGCAATTCAATTCAGTTTGTCAACATAAACATTTAAATAAATTACGAGTTTAAATCGACATTGTTTGACGAGCTACGTGCGAATGAAGAGATGAAAACGAGATAATGACGCATAATGTGCGACCATTTATTGTAATATAGGTGATCGTCGTAAGCTCTTCAATTTTTCAAATGATGTTATGTTAAAACCACTCCACCGATCTTCATCTACTGATTCGTATCCTTGAAAACTACTGAAAAATCTTCAGCTGCATTTTCCTAGTAATGGTTTTTCGTTTTTTACTATGAAAAAGTTTGAATCAGAATTTTTAGGAATGGTGTGTTTTTTTTTTTGGAAATTAAAAAAAAAGCTAGTTAAAATATATGATATGTACATATGTAGGTGAAATTTTGTGTAAACATTTTAAACTTTGATTTATGTACATACATATGTATGTATGTACGTACATACATATATGCTTTTCGATGTGTATAAGCTATATTTTTAGTCAATATATTCTCAAAACCTGTCAATACTTGGCGCTCCTGTTTATAGCTTTAGGTAAATATCAGGCGCGAACGTGAAAATGTAAGCCAAATTTTTTTTACAAAATTTGTGTTTTTATGTAATTAAAAAAAATCGGCGTAGGTTTTTTGCGCTGTTAGGGCTCGACTTTATGATGTCCATTATTTATCAAGCTTTTTGACAATGTTTTAATTTAATATTAGAGCCTTCTTTTATTATTTGGTTTCGTTGCAGAACCGAAATAACTATGGGATTCGTCTTGCTAAATAACTCACTGCCCAATGTACTTACATATGAATGAAATTACATACATATGTATGTCCGTTTAAAAATTCATAAACATGTTCGTATATGCATATGTGTGTTTGTATGTACATATGTATAAACTACAAGTGTATTGCAAATTAATGTAGACAGCTCATTTCAACTCTGTCATTCTTCTTCGCTCCATTCGTATTTTTTTATCATGCTTGTTTTTTTGCCAACAATTGAAGCCGCACAAAAAAAAACAAATAAGTTATCCTGAAAATCAACTGACCGAATGCATATTTTTACTCACTTTCTTTTCGCTCTAAAAAAGCGAAAACCACCGAGTAATCCAATTTCGACTGTGACTTTGCGACAAAGCGAAATTTCACAAAATTGCAACTGAGGCAACTGTATCTACTAAAGCGAGAGGAATGCGCAAACTGACCTAACAACCCCCAAAATGCACCAATGCTTACTGCGCTTCAGTTTTAACCCTCAACGGCCATCTGTACTATGTACGCGTACAAGTATTGTACTTTTTCGAAGTTGGTCTCTTTTAGGCGCGCTCTCGCTTTGTGCTGTGCTTTGGGGTTGTGTTCGACAAGTATACGTTTATCGTTGAGAAAAGTCAGGCAAAGCAGCAGGTACAAAAGTGAATAATGAAAAATTTCGAAGCAGACGTTCTTCTTCTTGGGTAGCAGATATTTTCCATTAAATTTTTCGATGAAACCAATTGAAATAAGTGCTAATTTCTACGAATAAAATTTGTTTATAATAAAATATAAAAATGTGTTTATTATAAATACATATACATAGCTGTAAATGTGTTAATTGAATTGTGCAAAGTGTATTTTTCTTACGAATGGCTCGCGAAAAATCGACAGACGACTACGCAGCGTTTACCACAAAATATTGCCAAGAAAAATGTATTTGCGTTAAATCGAAAAGTTTAAACTAATTTAAAATGACTATTAAAATACAATAAGCACAATTGTGTTGCCTATACAAACTAAGATAAGTGTATACGATTGAAACGAGATGAAAATTATAAGAAAATGCGACGCAGGCAACATTTTCATTTGAATTCGATGTGAGAAGCTGACTGCTGACAGTGGAAAAATCTATATGTGCTTTACATATTCACATGCAACTAATCCAGATACAGTGCAGTAAGTGGAGAGAGAGATGGAAAAATAAAATTAAAGCGAACGCCAATTTAGAGCAAAATTCATATCAATACATAAGTAGTTGAATTTTTAATATTAAATCCGCGATGCATAAATCTTTTTCAATATGAATATGGATGTGATTGTACTGTATCTATGTACATATATTCACAGATGCAGAAATCAGTAGAAGTAGATCTTGTATTTGTGATCTGAAGCTCTCAAAGTCTTCTATTTCTGCCGAGTTTATTGCTCTCTATGTGTGTGTATACAATTTTTAAGAACACTTTGTCATTAAATCCTATTTTTGGCATTTTTCCTTCATGTTTGATCTTATTGCCCAAATTCCATAAGAAAATACAGCTCAGCAAATTCTAACAAATATAATACTATCAGATTCTCTACTTTGAAGTCCGATATGGCAATATTAAGTGGTAAGCAGTACTTATCGTTAATCAGAAAAAAAAATAGAGAAAGTATTTTTTATGTAAATTCTGTACCACTTCTAGCCATTTTTTCACAAACAAAAAACAAAAATTAATATTGTCAAATAAGACAAATTTTTGTATTGTCTGATGGCTATTGGTTTCAACTTTCTTAGGTTTGTCTCTGCTTTGTCTTCATATTTCGGTTCATCTTCAAATCTTGCCAATTGTTTTGTTGGAATGACTAGAGTTGTTGAAGATGGCTGGCTGTGTGGACAAGTGGGCGTCAGAAGAGAATCAAATCAGTGTAAACTTTTCGAAACAAGTGGTTTTATTGCGCCGCAACAACGTTTCTTTCATCAAAGCATACACACTTGATAAACAAAGTATATATGTACATAAATACAAACATACATACATATGTACATACATACATATATGCATACATATACATATACATATATATATATATATATATGTGTGTACGTGTGTAATGGAACATTTGTACGTATGTACATGCATATGTATGTATGTATGTATGTGTGTGTTGTGTTTCGATTGTTGTGTATACGCCATGTTGCTCTACACTGCACGTCGTTCTTTTTCTGCGAAATTGTCTTAGCGTTAAATGCCAAATATATATCAATATGTATGTACATATGTACACCTGTGTTAAAGAAAATAGTAGCAAAATGGTTTTGACAATTTTGTCTTTCGTTACTTAATTTTAATAATTTTTTTTTTTAAATATAGTTTATTCTATAACAAAAACTAAGTAAGTCGAAGCTTCAAAAACTTCCTAGAAAATTCATAAAACTTGGGCAAATTTAAAAAAATTTCTAATTTTTGTAATCAGCATTTGTAGAAAATTTTCTGATATGCAGCTTTGGAGTCTATACAATTTTAGTATAATAAAGCAGCTTGGAATTTTATTTGATTTTTGATAATGTACTTTGCTGATGCTGTTCAGCATTTTCTTCCATACAAAAGTAAATTTTGTTTATGGGTTATAAGAAGAAAATTTGCAAACCGTCAACTAAAAGAAATTATCGAAAATCGACAAGCATTTTTAACCATTTGATATTTGATTTTTACTAATCTAAAATTGAAGAGGCTACACAACTGCGCGCTGGTTTTTGTCATAGATTTATCTATACTTTTATAAAGAATATTCAAATAAAATTAGAAAGGGCAAAATTGTATAAGTTTTGGTACTATTTTCGCGACCACAACTGCATGTGTGTATGTACACTATATACAAATATTAATCGCGATTCCAAAACATGCAACAAAACTATTTTCTTTAATTACAATTTTCAAACTAACCCGTTGACCTATAATCTACCTACTAAAAATTATATAATTTTTCCATCTAAAAACTTCAATGGGATTATGTACATACACACTCTATACAAAAGTTGAATTTCCGATTACTGTTTTGCAATCATGCACGTACGAATTACGCTTAGTAACAACAATCTAAATTTGCTATTTTTCAATGTCTATCTTCTGTAGAAAATTCGTGTCTGTGCATTGAAAATTCCTTTAGACACATAACCGAAGGTGACTAAGGGAATGTAAATAAAATACATTTGAACCATTTTTAGAATTCTTGTCTGTCTGTTTGCCTGTTTGAACTCGCTAATCTCCGAAACAACTGAATGGGGGTTCATAGGGTTTTATCTGGTGACTAGACAGTAACTTCGGTGTTATCTTAGCAAAATATTTAATTGCTAACAAAAAATGTTTTCGTAGATATGTTTTAGAATCATTTTGTTTTGAATAAAACACATATTTTTAAACGGCATCTATAGGAAAAGGAAAATAAGAAAAATTTAATAAATGCATATTGTGGTTTGAATTCAAAATTATCACAGAAAAAGACGTCCAGCCGAGGTTAGTGAAGGAATGAGAGAAGTTCTATATATCTATATTCTATTCTTTTTGATTTTTCGCAAGCGACATTAAATATAACACCTTCGTCTTGACTAGAGAACATTTTTATTAAATGATTTATGAAAGTGTGCAAATAAGCGCAATAATAATCGTTTCGGTAAGCCAAAAATGCCGAAGAAAAAATGTGGATCAAATATCATACCGAGTAATGTGAAAAGACTCGTAACGGGTTTTATGTTGACCTAATATGAGAAATGTGAAATTTTTAATATGGATAATACTTTACTTTAAGCATACATTTGGATTTCCGTGAAATGTTGCTAGCAACCAAAATGATCGAGCGCCTAAAAGATGCCGCATAAAAGCAAATGTAAACAAATAATACAAAAACAATTCCTTAAATGAACTGGCGAACTGAAAGCAACCATTTTATATGGATTTTGGCAGCTCATTTAACATGAAACGGGAGCATAGTCTATGCTTCACGTAGTACATCACAAAACTATAAATGTTGGACTAAAGCTACTGATTAATTATTTAATTTCCCCCATCTGGCGTTTAAGTTCTAAAAGATTTCGGAATCTGGTTTTAGTTTTGACAATTTCGTCTTCACTTATTAAGTTTTAATAATTTTGTTTAATGTAGTTAATTCTATAACCAAAACCATGTACATACATATGTATGTAAGTCGAAGTTCAATGGATGATTAAAATTTAATAACTTTCGTTTCTCATAGAATTTTATTTTAAATAAATAAATATGTACATATATATTTTATTAACATTTTTGTTTCTATTATTCTTTGCAGGGTGGCTATCCGGCGCGTTTAAAGAAAGTATTAATTGTAACGGCGCCTTTATGGTTCAAGGCCCCATTCAAAATTTTGCGGTTATTCGTACGCGAGAAATTGCGTGAACGTGTCTTCACTGTGTCTGTCCCGACATTGGGTCTTCACGTGCCGCTGAAAGCGTTGCCCCTGCATCTTGGCGGAGCATTGGAAATCGATCACGCCACATGGTTGCTACAGTGCCGCAAATCGATGACGAATCGTGAAGACGAACTGCTCGCCAATATTGAGCAAGCGGCTTTCAATCGAAGCAACAGCATCAACACAACTAATATTAGCAACATTATTAGCAATTCGGTTGCCATTGGTGGTGGCAATAGCAATAACCACGTCAACAGCAACAGCAACATAAATACGACGACAGACGCGTTAACGAACGACGATTACAGCCGACGGTTATTGGGTGGCGAGGAGCCTAACGAGAACATTACAATAAACGGTCTATGTGCTGTCATTACTTCGTCGACGACCGGATTAAAGCAAGTGAACTGTAATTCAACGTCATCGCTGTCAGCGGCGTGTAATCAAATTGACGCAGAGTCAGTGGTGGCAGCGGCGACAGCGGTAACAGTTGGTGTACCAATATTGAATGAATTAGATCCAAGTGGCGCTCAAGGAACTGAAGCTTTGGTGAATGGTGTGATTGTTTCGCCAGCAGCTACTAGTAACGGCAGTTCGAACGCTTCATCCGGCTTAAGTGAATTGTGGTCGGAAAACCCGCCAAGTAGTGCTTCTTCGGGTTTTAGTGATGACGACAGCCTGGCTGGACAGGAGGGAGACCCAAAAACAATTGAACAAATTGTTCAAATGGTAAAGGATAATGGCCGAAAAGGCCTGGTAAAGGAATATGCAGACATACGGAATCGAGCGCCCGAGGGGACCTTCGTGCATGCAAGGTTTGTTGAAAACGTTATTTAAAGTGAAATAAATATAAATATATGTATATATTTTTATAATCCATTATAGAATGCGGAATAACTTGACTAAAAATCGGTATACAGATGTACTCTGTTATGATCACAGTAGAGTGGTTCTGTCGAGGGATGACGGCGAAGATTACATAAACGCCAATTTCGTTGATGGGTATAAACAGAAGAATGCCTATATTTCTACGCAAGGTAAATGAGTGAAAACAACACATTTTGACTGAAGCTAGATGGTTCTGAACAATCTATGCTTAAAAAAAAATTGAAAATTATTCGTTACAAAAATGTTAAACTAAATAGTGGCTCCACAAAAAGTTATAATTCCTACTTTCCAAAAACAACGTAAATGGTTATTATTGTGAAGCTGATTCTAAAGTTTTTGCGGTAATCGAGGAATACAGTATTTCTCGGATACAAACCCCGTCACAAATTCATTAAGCTCAGTGCTTTGGCTATGTGCTCGTACTACCGGTGATTTTTATAAAATTGTTAATTTATGTAGATGTGCGAACCAGTCAATTTAATGTATAATACCGGCTATTTTTCCCATAATAGAAATGCCCCACGGCATTTACAAATTCTATTAAAGCCAACAATATTATAATTTCGTAATTAGAAATGAGTGCTTGTTGGAAATTTAAAAAAAAAAATCAATGCTTATAGGCAGTAATTTCAGACAATTTTAAATTTTTTAAATGGAGACCTCACGTTAAAAACTTTTCCAAGGCTTATAACCGAGAAATACTGTATCTTCCGCTAGCGATAAAACCCCTACGGTAATAATAAAATATGTTTGCCTTATGGGAAACTGTAAAGTACGTTACGTTTGAAGGTAAGATGTGATCATCTTTATATCATGATTATGTCAAGCTCTTAAACGCGAAAAAAAAGTAAGCAAAATGTGTTTTAAAAAAAATTTTCTTTTTGATGCCGTAATGCTCCTAAATGCACTTTTCCATCAATAAAAAAATTTTCAAAAGCAAATGGCGCTTATATTTTTTTCGCGGTTAGGGCTTGATGTAGCGGTGCTTATAAACAATATCTTAAAATAAAATACATCAGTTTTACTACGGTAAAAAAAAAAAACCAATTCGAAGTTAGTAGATTCTGCCGAAATTATAAATTTCGCAAAGTTTTGTAACTTATATTTGATTTCTTCTTAGTCTTGCGTTCCTCTGCAGCGCCATGCTATTGATTTTTCTTTGCTTGCTGAAGCCATAAAACCACAGTTAGAATATGTGTCGCTGTTTAGTGATATTCTGAGATAAAGAAATATGATGCGAACTGATGCGAACATTTCTTGAGAATTCCATTGCGCTTTGTTTGTTTGCACATACATAGGAGAAATTTTTGTATTCCAGCATTTTTGTAGGTTATGTTTTGTAATTAATTTTTTCGTATTTTCCATTTGTTCTTTCTACAGGTCCATTACCAAAAACTTCCCAAGATTTCTGGCGTATGATTTGGGAGCAACATTGTTTAGTTGTTGTGATGACAACACGTGTTATGGAACGTGGGCGCGTTAAATGTGGCCAATACTGGGAACCGACTGAGAATAGTTCCTTAGAATTTGGAAACTTCCATGTGCGAACACTTAATATAGAAATAAATGAAGATTATACTGTAGCATCATTAGAATTGAAAAATCTTAAGGTAAGATAAAAAGTTTTTCGAAGAGATTGGAATTTTCTAGGAAAATTAGGTTTAGTCGTAGTGTTGTGAAATCGGTCGATATTATTCTAATCCCAATCAAGTAAATTAAAACTAGGGTATTTACAGTATTTAAACTGCAAATGAATGGGCTAAAAAGGGGGTATCATGATTATAATCAAAACGTTTGAAGATTTTTTGAATTTTGGTGAATTTTGTAAAGTTTAAAATTTGATTTATGTATATGGTTTTTGTTAAAGAATGAGCTATATTTTAATCAAGGGCCGCAAATAACGATTATTGCCCAAATAATCAAAAAATCACGCGAAAAGGGAAATGTTACATGCTACTTTTAACAAGATCTACCTTAGGCGACATTGATCAAAAAATCTAATTTAATCGTTATTTCTTTGATTTTATTTATCGCTTACCCTTATTGTACATGAATTACCGAAACTTAACCTCACAACTTTCTGACATCACATTATTATTGTCTTATGCGGAAAGGCCTTATTATCAATCTGAGTTTGAATATAAAACGCCAGAGTTATAAGAATTACCTCAATGCCATTTTTATTAAATTTAGCAGTCGAATTTAGTACTGTAAAAGTTTTATAATTAATAGTAAACGCTTTAAAGAATATTCCATCCGATTGTGTAAGTCTCGATTTAAAAAAACACACATGCCATATTCATATTATTTACTATATATGTATATTTGAAACTAGATAATCCTCAATAAATTATTATTTAAATTTTTAAGGATATACAATTGAGAAAGCTTGACTTCTAACTACTTTCTTCCATTTCATTTCAGACTGACGAAATTAGAAACGTTTCACATTGGCAATTTACCAGTTGGCCAGATTATGGCGTGCCCAGCTCTGCGATGGCCATGCTAAATTTTTTGCAAAAAGTGCGAGAAAAGCAAGCGGCCATGGTGAAAGCGTTGGGCGACACTTGGGCTGGACATCCACGAGGGCCGCCAATTGTGGTACACTGCAGTGCGGGCATTGGTCGAACAGGTAATAGTGAAACAATTCATCTATCCAAACATTTTTCTTGTTTGTAAAAATCTATTAACCCCATGTTGTTGTGTTGTTATGCATTTCCCAGGTACATTTATAACATTGGATATATGCATATCGCGTTTGGAAGATGTTGGTACTGCCGACATTCGTGGGACTGTGGAAAAAATTCGTTCACAGCGTGCCTACTCTATACAAATGCCTGATCAGTATGTGTTTTGCCATTTGGCACTCATCGAGTATGCTGTGTCGCGTGGTATGCTAAAATCAGTAGATTTCACGGGGTTCGATGATCGGGACGAGGACTCCGATTAAGAACAAGTGGTGGATAGTAGTGCTTTTACAGTACGGAGAATATATTTTTCAAACCGAAAGTTCTAAACGCGGTTATTCATTGTGAATAGCAGAAGTCCGAAGTTGTAGGAAATAAAATAATGTAGCTGACGTCGAAGCTGATAGTGGAACCAAAACAGAAACGGAAATCGAAACTGAAGCGGAGCTGAAGCTGAAGCTTTCTAAGGAACATAGCGCTATTAATTTAAAGTAAAATTAAACAATTTATTAGATGTTTTGTTGTTTCATTTCGTTTCATATTAGAGAAGTGAAAACTTTATATTGTAACTATGTACGCAGGATAAAACCTTTATTTAAATTATAACTTTAGTTTCACAGAAGCATACGATAACTAGTGTTTATATATTTAATAATGAATATAATATATATATTAAACAATAGTAAAATGTGGAGAGATCTAAAGAAAATAAATAGAATTGGCATAGATGTATAAAACAATTTAAATAAATCTATAAAAAAAAATCGTAAAAACGTACATCTGAAATAGTTTTTTAGACTCCTTTTTCCAAGTTTCCAAGCTCCGAATGACTTGTTAAATTGTAGCAGAGAAATAGTAATTTAGTATTAAACATTCTCTTCAACATTTCGCCAAAAAGCTAAATGCAGCGTAAAATCTGAGGAAATAATTCGGAGACGGCTAGTCACATCTTTGATACCAAAATCAGTTCATTCATTTCATAAGAATAGCGAATTTCATATAAGCCGCTTTGAATAAGCTTTAATATCAAATTGGTAATTAAAAAAAGAAAAAATAGTTCGTGCAACCAACCGGTAAAGACGAAACTGAATACACGTGCTTTTTTATTTTAGTAATTTGTATACTATGAGTGCAAATAACTCATTCAAACCATTTAGTGATGTTGCAAAGTACAACGAAAAGGAAAACAAACAAAAACAAACAAAAACAAAAACAAAGAAGACGGCAATAATAAATGAGACATATAAAAAAAGCGAATCAGATTTCAGTTTACCAAAATCACGAGGATGTTGTTGTTGACTTATTCAAGAAACAATAAAAAATGCAATGATAATAAAATTGTGTCAATGTGGCCACTGGCACTTGGCAAACCGTCCTATAACCATTTCCAAAAGCCCAAAGAAACAGCGAGAAGAAAAATAAAGAGATACAATTTTCCGTGCACTCAGAATCGAAAATTATCATTTATGAATATACTCATTCTTAAATAAAAATTTGAATTTAAACAGCATACAGGGATCGAAAATAATACAATAGTTGTTTTTCATCTTTTTTAACATTTGTATATAGCGATGTGATGCTTGTTAGCTAAGGAGTGTTAATCCTATATGATTTACATTTGTTTTTTGATTTAATCAAAAGAGTCATCAATTAACCGTTATCTTTTTTACTGATATCTTTTCATTCAAATATAACAGTTGAAATTTCACTATAATTTTTTCAGTTAGAAATAAAAGTTGAAACTTCCTTTCAAAATTAAACTTTTATTTTTAAACGAAACAAACTTTTATTTGAAAACGGTAAAATAAAAATTGAAATTCGATTCTTTGAGTCAAATATAAAAGTTAAATGTAAAAAATTGAAATTCGATTCTTTGAGTCAAATATAAAAGTTAAATTAACAGTTAACATTTTTTTTTGACTGAAAAAATAAAAGCTGAGTTTTATATTTTATTGAAAAAGTAAACGTAAAATTTTATGTTTTAATTTTACCGAAAAAATAAAAGTCATATTTTAACAATTATAAAAGCGAAAATCTTATTAATTTTTTCGGTAACAAATAGAAGTTAAAATTTAGAAATTTAACCTTTTTCTTTGACTGAAAAAATAAAGTTCACATATTAATTAACTTTTATTTTTGACTGAAAATACAACAATTATTTATTGACTCTTTTGAAAAAAAAAAAAAGCAACAGTTACGGTCCCTACATAAACCAAATGCTTTTGGGTTGAACGCGGTTTGTGTCTATACATTTTTCAAAGGCTTGCTAAAAATATGGTTTTCATCTGTGACTCCACCTATTCAGTATACATATGTATATGTATGTATATCTATGTATGTAGAACATGTATGTATGTATATGAAAATATTTATTATCCCCTTGTAATATGAAAGCTGTTCAAGTATAAAGACAATTAGTTCGCTTAGAAATACTTATAAAAAAAAATGAGCTAAGAGCGCGGCGGCTGGTCAAAAGCAGTTGCGGAGCAAATATTCTTCATATATTACATACGTATAACAGCCGGCGTTTCCCTTACGCTTCGAAACATTTTACAGAATAAAACAAAAATCCTGATGTTTAATCAATAGATGTACATTTTAATAATATTGTATTTAGTTTAGTTGATGTAGAATTTATCATACAACTCATACATACACTATTAAATAAAATAGAATCAAATTTATCCTCATGTATAAACATAAATACTTCTTATGAATTGTATGTGTATGAATTTACAGATTTTTGCTCCAAAAACATTTATGCGATGTCAGTCACACTCTCCCACAGAAAGTAGCTTCATAAATACTACGTACTATGTACACTATGTATGTATGTGTGCATATGTTGAATATTTTAAGATGGTACGTAATTATCATAGACAATTTATTTAACATATTTTAGACCGATAAATACATGCAGAAACCAAATTATCGAAAAAATATAAAGGCGTAGTGTTTTATTTCGATTTGACGCTTATAAAGGGTTTTTCAATAGGGACGCTACAAAAGTAGACCGATAGTGATAGCAAACGACACCATATTTTTTCCCGCCATTTTACCATTTCATCATGGAATGATATACATAAGATCAAACAACGAGTCGAAATTATTAAAATTTACTACCGAAATTCGGAGTCAATGGCCTCAACTTTAAGAGCGCTACGTCCAATTTATGGTCGTCGTCATTTCTGGCTGAATGGCTTCGTCAATAAGCAAAATATGCGTTATTGGACAGGCAGCAATCCACACGTACTCCATGAGTCAACATTGCATCCCGAAAAAATTACGGTTTGGTGCGGTTTATGGGCCGGCGACGTCATTGGGCCGTACTTCTTCCGTGATGATCAAGACCGGCACGTTACTGTGAATAGGAATCACTACCGCTCAATGATAACCGAATATTTTTGGCCCGAATTGGATGATTTGGACTTGGACAATATGTGGTTTCAACAGATTGGCCCAGTCTATTGGCCGCTTCGGTCGTGCGATTTGACGCGGTTAGACTATTTCCAGTGGGGCTACGTCAAGTCTATGGTCTATGCCAACAAGCCAGCGACGATTGACGAACTTCGTACGAATATCGAATCGAACGTGAAATTGCAGCAGTATCGGTCGATTTATGCTTGAAAACCGTCGAAAATTGGGTTCAGCGTCTGGACTTCTGCAAGCGTGCCCGTCGTGCCCATGCAAAAGAAATCGAGTTCCATAAATAATGGCATCGAATGTATGTACATTCACAGGAATAAAGAATTTAATTCATATCCCAAACCATTTTTGTTTTATTTAAAAAACTTTTGTGCGTTCCTATTGCAAGACCCGATAGTTGCGCACTGGCTTTAGCCTCATCGCTAAGTTAGTGTGAAATGTGGTTTATTTAACAAAAAAAAACTTTGTTCATTTTCAAAATAGCCAATTTTTTATTGACTTTCATTTCTTTTACTGAATAATTTTTCAAAGTTACAGGCTAACTGTCGAGCGATAACAACTAAGTTAATGCTGGGTAGAAATGAAAAATTATGGACTTACTTACTTACGTTAAGAGCTAAAGTTATAGTTAATTTGTGAGTTTTTTTTTTACAAAATTCGAAATGTTTTTTATAATTAAATTTTTTTGTTAATTTTTTATAAAAAAATAGTTCGTTCTATAACCAAACTCATATACATCAAAATTGCAAAACTCATATAAAATATATCAAAACTCACAAAATTTTAAAACTTTTATCATTTCATTTTATAATCGGAAAAGTTTTGCGTATGCAGTTTTATAGCTCATTGAATTTTATCATAATAATATGTATGTAAGTACTAACGGGCGGTTTTGCATATCTACTGCCTATAAGTTGTATTGTCAAATGAAAAAACTTGAGAATTGGAAGAAAATTTGTTGAATTTTTACAAATTTTGACTTGTTGATATCCGCGTTACTTACTATGTTTCCATATTGGAAAGTGATGGCGGAAAATCGTTCCTATATCTATCAAATTTTCACGCTGTCGGAAAACCAGAAGTAAATTTAAAAATAATCTCACGCAGTCACAGTACAGGTGAAGTCGACTCTAATGTTAGTAGTAAATTTTTTACAATGGCTTATATGTCAAAAATAGCTATAACTAACTTAACTTTATCTCGACTATGATTAAGGGCCATTGTTTTTTGCTGCACAAATCTTATTAGAAATGAACTAAGTCGAATCATAAGTATGGATTTTCTAGAAATCTCGACTACAGATTAATGAATTTTTATAAATTTTTAATTTTTTGAAAATATATGTATGCTTTATAAACATGTATGTTTTCAATGTCATCTAAGCCCGTGATAAAAGTATTTCTAATCCCATCTGCATCTTAATTTTCGAATATCATCAATATCGGATTATAAATACGGATTTTCTGATTAACTCGATTCTAGCGCCACCTAGAAGGTCCATTTTCAATAAAAGTATTTCTCCCCACCCGCACCTCATTATACGTTACCAATTTTCTGAACAGCTCGCCACTAGCACGATGCAGAGAAAAGAAGGTGACGACAAAAGCACTTCCGTTACTTCGCACTTGGCTCGTTTGAAGGATTGACGACTTGCTCTTAACTTTTTAAGAGTTTTGAGTGATTTTTACAAAAATTTAAAAACAGAATAATAAATATGAAGTGTCGAGCTTTGTATTTTAGCAGTTCCAGTGTAAATAAAATGCCCAAGTGCAGTTTTCGTCTCGCTATTTTTGTAGCAGCAACCGCTGTGACGTGTACGCTGTGGGTGTTGTCGTAATCTGGGTTTCTATCATTCTTACGCCTCTAGCAACATTTGTATTAGTTTTTCATATAAGTATTTTTAATTGCTTCAGCACTACACATTTCTAACATCATCAATATCGAACGATAAATACGAATTTTCTTAATATCTCGACTCATGCGCCATCTATGTCCGTTTCACGGGTTCAAGGAATATACTGTCTAAATTTGATTGAAATCCATTTATTCGTTTTCTGTTTCAAGTTGTATTGTAACAAAGAAAGCGGCTGAATTTTTATATGCATAACACGTGTATAATTTAATTAAATCCGACTTTTTAAACCCTCTCCCAAGCAAGCAAAACCGTGCCTAAAACCTTGCCTGGGTAGAAAATTATAGCTGCAAAATGTGAGGTAGTTCCAAACTGGGAATAAAAATGGTATTCGCATTTATATAATCTTAATATAATAATAATAATAACAACAATTTGGCGCACAAGCTACACACTCGGTTATGGCGGTCGCCGTATGTAGATAATTTCGTGCTTACCTCATAGAAGTCGATGTTTCACCTATCTTTTAGAATTTGTGGTGCGCATCTTGATGTTGCCAGATGACCCGTATTCGAAAATGCATTATTGCAAATCCAATACTATAGTATCGGGTGTTTTTTTTACAGGTTTGTTTTTCGAATAGAGATAAAACTCAAGAATGATAGAATACAAGATTGCGCCTTCCCGCGGTGAAATGACAGATTTCGCCTTTAGTAAACAAGAATACGGGAGAGAGAAAATTGAACAACTTCCAATATTTCATTGAAAAGCGTGTTCTAATTGTTCTAAAGTGTAAAATATGAATTTATAGGCAGACATTTAATAAATAAATTCGCAAAATACTAAAAAAAGTGTCTCTTTTTCTTAATTTGTGAAAAAAGCTTTGTCTAGTTGAAGTTGAGAATTGTCAAACCCGGCAAAACCAAAGTAGCGGTACTTCTAAAGGCGTCACCTTCAGTATTCAGTACACCGTGGATAAAACTGGCATTTTGTGGTCAAATCTGGCAACTCTAATGCCATTTATGTTCAGTTTGGTTTGCCATTTCATCATGAACAGGTTGACAAAAGAACAACGCTTGCAAATCGTGCAAATTTATTTCGAAAATAATGGTTCAGTTCGCGAAGTTTACCGCGAGCTCCGTCAATTTTATGGTCGACATAATCGTCCATCAGAGCAATTAATTCGGTTAACCATGGATCGTTTTCGCACTACGTTTACTCTATGTGATAATACGCATCCGCAGAGACGTCGAACAGTGCGCACCGAAGAAACAATTGCCGCTGTAGAGCAAAGTGTTGAAGAGGACCCGAATGAATCGATTCGCCACCGTGCACAGCAATTGGAGCTTTGTCCATCAACTTTATGGAAGATTTTGCGCAAAGATCTTGGCTTGCGACCTTACAAGATCCAGCTTGTGCAAGAATTAAAGCCGCGAGACCATGCAATGCGTCGTGATTTTGGTGTATGGGCCGAAAATGAGATTGATCTCGATGCTGATTTTCATCGCAAAATTTTGTTCAGTGATGAGGCTCATTTTTGGTTGAATGGCTACGTCAACAAGCAAAATTGCCGCATTTGGAGTGAAGAGAATTCACATGAGACCCTTGAAACGCCATTACATCCACAAAAACTGACTATTTGGTGTGCCCTATGGGCTGGTGGAGTCATTGGGCCATACTTCTTCCGCAATAATGCTGGAGAGGCAGTTACCGTTAATGGAGACCGGTATAGAGCCATGATAACCGACTATTTTGTTCCCGAATTGGATGGCATGAATGTGGATGAGTTGTGGTTCCAACAAGACGGCGCTACATGACACACAGCGCACGTCACAATCGATTCATTGAAGGAAACATTCGATGAGCGCATAATTTCGCGGAATGAACCTGTAAATTGGCCACCAAGATCGTGTGATTTGACACCATTGGATTATTTTCTTTGGGGATATGTGAAGTCGCTCGTCTACGCCAACAAACCAGAAACGTTAGGGGAATTGGAAGCCAACATTCGTGGCGTTATTGCCGACATACGGCCCCATATGCTCGAAAAAGTGGTTGAAAATTGGACCTGTAGAATTGGCTTTATTCGAGCCAGCCGCGGCGGCCACATGCCCGAAATCATATTTAAACATTAATGGCATAAAATTATCCTTCCAATAAAGCCAAATTGATGGACCTTAAAACGATTTTCTTGTGTTTTATTTCAATTCGAAGTTCTATACCCCTAAAAAAAACACCCGATAGATAAAAATGCCGAGTATGCGCAACTATGTAGGGTACCATCAATCCACTACTGAGGTTGCGCATTGTATGAGAAATTTTTTCTTGGCAGAAGTACACACAGAGGTTTTTACATTTACCGGGTGCAATAGCGTGATCTAATCCATGAAAAATATGTACATATCGTTCTTAAAGGCACCTATTGCTCTTCATCCAACGTTTTTTAAGGCACCACTTCGGGAAATTTGTGCACCCTCTGAAATTCTTTTACAGCTGCGAGAAACCGGTGACAAAATGAAAGATTGATTAAAATGATTACAAATATTATATATTATGGAAATTCTTTATATATTTTTTATTATAGTTCAATAAAATATTCTTACTCTTGAGCATATCTGAAACTACCGTGCGAAGGTCAAATTTACGAGTGCAAGTGAATGGCAGAACATGCCGTAAGCTACACTCACAATAATTAAAAATTCGGAAATGTTAAAAAATTAATAAAAACTTACGTATTTTTGAGAATTTGTTATCAATTTATTGCTTGGTAAAATTTATAAACAAGTACATTAGTTAGGTTTAAAATAATAAAGAAAATGATTTCTGTAAATAATGATTTTCAGTGCCAGTAAGGTATTGTTTTTAAATTAAAATAGATTTTAAAAATTAAAAAAAACAAATAAACTCAAATAATAAAAGTTTAAACTAAAAGTTCTGCCCAAAAATATTTAAAAATTTGTTCAGCGGTCTCATAATAATGAAATTTATGAAGTCTTATTTGGAAGATTCGTTTAAGAAAAACTGGAGTAACGCAATCAAAACTTTATTAGGATTTAGAATAATACTTATACTAATACTAATAACATAATAAACTTCATAGTTCTGGTGGAAAGTTTTCCTTATTTTGGTAAGTCATCCCAATGTACTTACTATGCATATTATTTCAAGTTGAAATCAAGTTATATTAAATAATCTGATTCAGTACCGGCAACAAAAACTTTCTCAAATTTTATAGCCGCTCTGAGGGGAAGGTTCATGGAAGATATATTACTCGTATATTTATTATTATTATTATTTTTACAGTAGACTTCAGAAGTCTGATGAGATGTGCGGATCTCAGAAACAGCAGAGAGTAGAGTGATAGACCACTTTGAAATATGGTTGCTTTCTCATATTATTCCCCAACAAAGCTGTCCTACACATTATTTGTTTAGAAAAATTATACCGAAACAAATTTCCTACTTTAAGCTATTGTAGCTTGAACTATGGCAGTAAATACAATTTTTACATAGACGTTTATGCATTTAATGGTGACTTTGCCTTTGGGCAAACCGAAATGAAAATGCGACTGAATGAAGAAAACTTTTCATTTTAATTAATAAAAACTATGCGAATGAGTTGTTATTACAAAGCTTGTGGAAGGTATTGTATTACGGTATGAATATGATGTTTAAGATGAGCGTCCAAGGAAACTTGGAGTCCATTTCTTCACCATGGGCTTAGCTTTGGTCTGCTCTTCGCGTTCTTTCTCTTGCATTTGCTCTAACAAAATCCGTTGATTTTCTCTAAATTGCGCAATAGGGTCATCAAATTGCCGATAATAGTGCAGTACATCGCGTACATCATCCACTTGAACAGATGCCAGGGCTGAAAACAAAATTAATGATATTTTCAACTTAATATTTGGTATGCCAAATTGTTGTTATACTTTTCAAAAATGAAATTAAGTCCAGGAGTTGCGCATCATCATCATTACCCAACCATCTCGCAATGCTAAATGTATTATCTGGGTGCATCTTAGTGGCATTTCGATCCCAATCCACAACAATTACCTATATACACATTAAAAATTAATTTTAATACTTTCTTTCAGAAACGTAAATGAGCATTGAATACCTTCTTCAAATCCCTGTTTAAGTTGTCTAAATTTTTTACGTGATGCCCATCAACAAAATGGGTTGCATCTCGCACTAAGCGATACATGATATAGCCATTGGGATCGAGAGCATCTAATATGGGGAATACCGTCATGCCTTGTTCTGCGGTAAAAACGACGATTTCGAAATTTTTTGCGCATTCCTGCAGAAAATGATCAACACCCGGTCGTTTTTTAAACCGCCAACCAGTCTGATAAGTCCAATCAGGGTGTACCAGAACATCTTTCATTTCCAAAACCAATGTGTATGGCGGTTGTACGTAGGGTGGTTTTAAAGGGTCTGGCAAGAGTTTGTCGCGTGACGGTTCTTGTATCATTTTTTGATAATAGTTCAACGATTTCCACATACGTTGTATGTACTGTTGAACTAAAGGGCTTTTGCTAAATTCATCTTCTATATCCTGTCCTTCGGCATCTACCTCTGGCTTCCCGAACTCATAAACTGCCCATACAACAAGCCCGATTGCGCTTCCACCAAAAACTCCAAAGCTACGAAAAAGATACGAGATTAATTGGTGCAATGTAAAAAAAAAAAAATATTACAGCATTGTAAATGTTTTCATATGTTACGCAAGTGATTGCTGTACGCACCCGATTTTCATACGTTTCCAAGCCTTTTCATTTTCCTTAGCTTCATCCTCCTCCTTACGTTTCCTTTCGCGTTCAGTCTCCTCATCAACATTGAGTGCCGTTTGTGGAAATAACTTTGACAAAATTTCGGGACTTGCTGCCTTTTCTAAATAGCTCAATTAATTTATAAGTTATATGATTATTAAAATCATAACTTACTTGTGCCTTCTGTGCTATAGGATCGCTCAAACCCTTGACATGCAACCTTTTGCCGACAGACTACAATTGTCGCAGAAACATTGCGACTACCGTTCCATGGTTGATTACTCAATCCACGACGATTCTGCAGGCCAGCACCCTGGAGTACAACTTTTGTGCTGGATCCCAGCTTTTGAATTACGCCAAAGACCCCTCTCTGTGCCATTGCCATTCCTTCCTCCTGCTTATACAACTTTTATTGATGATATTCGCTTCCGACGCACTTTTTATTTCATCACACCGGTAAAAAACATAAATGGAAACCTTGAATCTCGTGCAGCTCTATCGGAATTTTCCGACAGCTGTCAAAAATTGTTCGAGAGTTGCCAGATGCTTGTTAATTAGATGATATATAGAAGAGCGATTCCTATGCTCTATTTAAACATACCCTATATTAGGAAAGCTACCAGTCACTCTGAACACACCCTGAATGTCATAGCGTGTGTAATAAACGCGTTTATTTTATTTTACGAAAATTTTCTCTTGATTTGTTTACATCAAATTAATTTGTGTGAAGGATAAACAATTATAAACAATTATAAATATGTGTTCTGAGGGTAATGATGAAGACGTGGTGGTTTGCCGTTCCTGCCTTAGCGAATGCGTCGAATACAAATCGTTGTACAAGCAGGGCATTTTTATGGGTGAAGTGCGAACGTTAGCGTCCATGTTGAGTTTTATCGCAAATTTGGAGTTTTCAAATGATGAAGTTGAGAGTTTTCCCTCAAATATTTGTACACGCTGCGTTCAAAATGTGGCTAGATCGTACGCGTTCAAAAAAATGGCATTGGAAGCTGATGAAATACTGCGAAGACAGTTTGCAGAACTTGACTGTGAAGTTGGCATGACAGACGCTATTGGAGATGGCAATGTTATTGAGGATATTGAAACAGAATCTGCGGAGTCTATTGTAGAAGAACATCACCTGGATGCCGAGGAAGTTACTGAGGTGGACGACACGGAACATTTACACGAGTTGGCAACAGCTGCACAATTCAAACGATCTGTGGAGAATATGGAATACGTTGCTCTAACAGTACTAGAAAGTTTCGTCGACGGAGACGAAGCATCCATTTCGGAAGTACAATCACAAAACAATATAGATAACGATGAGCAGAATTGCGAGGAGGAAGAAGTGGTGGTACATGAAGTTACAGAGTCTGAAGAAATATATCAAACAGACGTAGAAGAAGACGGAAGGGACAAGACCTATGATGAGATCTATGAAGTGAAAGTGGAAGAAATTACAGAAGGCGACTGCACATTTTCCGAGATTGTGGAGAGTGAACAAATCCATGGAAATTTGAAACGATCCCATATAGAGTCAGTCAAACCTGGCGAACAGGAAGGTGATTGGGATAGTAGTAGCGACTTAAAAATCAAGCAGCCCAAAATGCGAAAAAAGAATAGTCAACCAAAACCGCCAAATCCCGATTTGCAATGCAAGGTAAGCGGGGAAAAATTGTGAACTATGTATTTAAAAAAAATAATAATAATCTTTTATAATTTTAGGTATGTGGTAAGCAACTGAGTAACCAAAACTCATTTAAGTATCATATGCAATTGCATTCTGATGCAACACCTTACTTGTGCAGCCTTTGTGGTGAAGGCTTTAAGACACGCAATGCCTACGAAGGACACATAATCATTCACGATCCAAACAACCCCAACACTTGTGAGCTTTGCGGTAAATCTTACCGTCAATCATCCTCGTTGCGTACTCACATGCTGTCGCATACAGGCGAGCGACCATTTCAGTGTGATATTTGCGGAAAATCCATGACGCAGAAATCCGGCTATAAAAAACATATGCTCGTCCATACCGGTGAGAAGCCGCATACATGTGATGTATGTGGTCGAGAATTTCGATATTCGAGCAACTTAATTGCGCACAAACGATGTCACTCAGGTGAGCGCCCATACGAATGTCCACATTGCAAACGCGGCTTTCCAACATCCGAGCAAATGAAGAGGCATTCGCTGGTGCATACAGGTGAACGGCCTTTCCAATGTGAAATATGTAACAAGCGCTTTAAGCGACGCTCATCGCTGGTATCCCATCGACATACACATGATTCTGAGCCCGAGCTTATTATTGACCATAAAGTGTGTAAATCGAATGTCGTAGAACTGTATTGAAATGTTTTATAGAATAAACAACATAACACATATTTCTTTAGTGAATTATTAATTGCGCATATAATAAATCAACTTTTTAGATATTGAAAATTGTGTTATACGTATCCAATTACTGCAAAAGAAAAAGTACATATATACATATACATATGTACAGGGTTCCTTTTTGTATATAAAATGAAAACAGATTGCAAAGTTAAACCGGCGTCTTGTATTGCAACAGTATTTTTGAAACTCCATTAAAATTAGACTTAGCTGTTAATAGTTTTTTTTATTTACCAAAAAAAAAAGTTATCGCTGAATCAAAAGTAGTAAGATCTTCGAATATTTTACGAAAACGGCTTCGCTGATTCCGAATAGCTACGAAGGAATACATTCAAAGTATATGCTACGTTCTTACTACGATGGACTCGGCGACAGCTTTTTCGTTGAAATACTTGGTGGTACTTGGAACTTTTAATTTAAAAAACAAATTTTGATAACCGATATAATCAATATAGGGATTAACAGGCTTTCCGTTTCAAATTTTGTAGTGTTAGAACTGAAAATTAAAGTGTGCTACACGCATTTACCAGGCGTTTACTGTAGGCACACACTAGCGCCCCAACCCTTTTTATAATGCTACTGGAATAAACTAATGTTAATACCCACCTTTTCGGTTTGCCACATCCCATGGTCTTTATTGTCGGATTTGATTTTTTCTTTAAACAAGTATCCCCCTGTTTTTATATGAGTTTTATCAACTTTATAAAAGAAATACTTCGCTGTTTACAAGTGAATAGTTTATTTTAATTGAAGGTTTTGGTTGAGTAAATACATATATCGTAGTCGTAGCATAAATTCTTAATTTAAATAAGTTTGGGGACACATTTCACACTGCACGTATCTTTTAAAATTATCATAAATATATATGTATGTACATATGTATGTTTAGACATATGCTTACATATATGTATGTACATAGATGTGTGCACAATGTGTATCTACGTCATTATAGTGTTTTCTAAACATTCCATATTTTATAGATAGTACATTTAATTATTCATAATTAGTCTAGCATTAAAAACAAAACCGTGTACCCGGGTACATTATTACAATTTAAAAAGAAATTAGTACATAATACAATTTATCACAAAATAATTTTTTAGACCACATTTCATTTGATTGCTGTGAACAATAATACATAACGAATTACAAAGCTAAAGCTAAACAAATTACAATTCCTTACAAAATCGTTAATATTTGAAACAATTGAAAACTGTTGGTTAATATGCAGTATAAATCAGTAGACACATTCCACCTTTTTTTGTGGCGTTCTCATCTCCTGTGACGCATTTTCTCGCGGCTATCTCCACGTTCGATGAACCAGTTCTTATTACGCTGCCGATACTCATTTTGGAGTCGCGCATTTTCGCGTTGCTGCATTAACTTCGCATGCCATTCACCACTCTTACGTGACTGCTCGCCGGAGCCAGCGTAAATATTCTCCTTGGAATTGCTATTAAAATGCCGTTCCTTAGATCGGTCATTATATTGACGTTTTTTGAAGTGACGATCGTTGTATTTGCTGCCTTCAGAGCTTTCACTTTCACGTTTTCTAAATTTCTCTTTAGATGTAAACTTTTTCTTGTCAAAATCTTCCAAGGAGTCGTCAAAATCATCATCACCATCATCATCATCATCTTCCTCACTAAAGTCACCGTCATTATCGCGTTCGTTGCTATGCGCATGCAAATGTTTGTGCTGTTTCCAGTGTTTTCGTGTCTCGTAGTTTTTCTCGGAGCTATGATTTTCATGTTCCTTCGAATTTCTACTTTCTGTATTGCTAAAATATTTTTTTTTATTTTCTTCATCGTCTTTCGTCTCGATCTTATTAGCCCTTCTCCCCTGTTTATTTAAGTTCGCATGATCAGCGTCATCGGCACCCGATGCTTCTCTTTTAAGTGATTTCATACCCTCGATTATTTCTTCGACAACTATATCTTCGACATTTAAATTTAAAATATCTTCCACACTATTTATATTTTCTGGAGATTTTTCTATGCACATATTTGCAATTTCAACGAATTTACCATTTGGACATTTATATGGCTTCTTTAGTTCATCCTTTGTTATGTGTACGGGATCAAGACTGTCTCCATTGCCAGGCCATGCTTTAAATGTTTTTCCTTTTTGTTTCATTATCCATTCACCAGTTTGTTTGAAAAGTCGCTGCTGCTGCTTTGGTTCCCTTTCACCCTTCTCTTTCAAGTCACTTAAATAGTTCACCTGTTTAGATAGAATGTCAATTTCCGCACGCATTAAATTATTCTGTAATTCCAATTCGGTCAACTTTTGCTCCATTACAGCCAAATTTTTGCTATCGAAAAATGGTTGCCAATCTGGATTGCGTAATTTTCCAATGAAAGCCAATATTGCAAGAGCTGCACATATGAAAAAAGCGCCTTTTAGCCCTCGGCGCACCAAAGGATATACCAGGTTTGCGTCTACAACACTGTCTTGCTTTAACTTGAGATCCCTGCGTTCTGTTATTGTATTGGAACTAGAACGTTTGACGCGACGTTGTCTAAGTGTATTTTCTTCAAGCGGTTGGACGGCTGAATATGTTGATTGTGGTAGGTGTATAGGCAATCGAAGCATTGAGGCAGGAGTAACATTTCCTATATTTGGGTAGTTGTCTAAGTCTATGCTGTTCAAATTTTCCGCAATTGCAAGGGGTGAAGCGCGACCAGCACTATCGCTTTCGCTAATGATTGAGATGCCTTCGGAAACGTCATCAACAATAGAGTCGTCATCAGTTCGTGAGCTGTTACAAAATAAATAGCATTATTAAAAATTTGGGAAAAAATCTCAAAATATTTTTACGAACTCAGCACTTTCATGTATCTCCTTGCTGCGAGTGGTTAAAGATTCGTCAAAGGTATTTATTTTTTCAATTCTATCATTTGTATCTTGTTGATTTTCTTCTCTTGCTGATGTCTCACGTTTGTTTTTCGTATTTTTGCCGTTAACTAGTGTCCATGTTTCTAATGAATCCGATTCGGTGCTGGTCGTTATTGATTCGTCGTCAGTTTGTGGAGTTGACGTGGTCTTTTGTGAGGTGTCCTCCCGAGATGTATCCATGTTGTCGAAGCTATTTCAGTCTGAAAATACAGTTTAGTCGCCATTAAAAATTAAAATAAAGTTAATTGTAAAATATTTTTGTTGTTGTTAATTTCCGAATGGTGGACCAGATTTGTACTGAAATTTATACTTAGGGTTAGTACGGTTGTGTTTTACAATGACACAAATTCAATCACTTGGCGCGTGAATTTTATGTGATTGGTACACAGCAGATCTTATTCTTCTGAAACTATTTCAAGTAATGGCCAAAACAGCTAAAGATGAAGAAGAATACTTGCTTTTCTTTGTCTCTTTGTGTTGTAGGAACTGTAATTTATGCGAACGCATACATATGCGAGCTAGAATAGGCACGAATGTGCTGTAAATATTTCTATGTAGCAAAATTGATGTGTGGGGCTTTCTATTTTCGAAAACAAAGCAAATTTTATGATGGTCCTAAAAGTTCGGCATTGACTACATACCTGCACGACATATATGTATTTAAAATTTACTTCAAGCAATTGTGGTACAATTAATGTGTTTACAATTTTTTTTGCATCAGGTAATGTGCCAAATCAATGGGCTACAATTATTTGCTAATTTTCGTACTTAGGCTTTACGAGTATTAAATGCAATGCACATTTCTAATTTAAAATAGTATTAATTATTTAATTCCTAATTCGACCTACGTTTCCTACTTTGAATTGTTACAAGGAACTTATCGCAAAACGTAAATGCCTACCCTTGTGTTTTTGTATGTACTTCCATATGTGTATCAACTAAATAATAATTTACAGAGTACACGGTACATATGTACATACATACACGCATATTAACGAATATTAAATAACTACAAGTACACGATATATGTATGTATCATCGCAAGGAACGAAAGCCCAATTTTCTACTGCATTGATTAGATCAGAGCCTCTGGATTACGCGAATTGTGCACATGCAAATAAATATATTTAATTCTAAGCGGGGACAACGTTTACACAAAGAAAAATACAAATGCACATATTTTATATAAAGATATCAATATGTGAGCCACGATATACATATAGCCCACGATGCATTCTTGCATTGACCCCCACTGTGTACCGAGTACATTCTATAATTCCTGATGGCCACCAAGTCGACCTTGGGATTTTGGCATACATTGTAGCACTATTTGAATTACCAGGATACGCAGTGGCGTTTATCGCTGTACTTCACTTTTTGTTAAAATCGTTGAAACACTAAATAAACAAACGATAATATTGGAGCAAGAGACAAAACTCATAACAACGCAAAACTAAAATTTCCCAACAGACTGACGAATGACGACCATAACAAATGTGTCAAAATATTAGCGGTTTGTGAGTGTTGCCACAGTGCATTAACTTGAAAATTTTAAGGATAAGGTGACCGCATATCGTCATCAATAGATTGAGTAATTCTAAAGTCTATCAAATACTAGGGTATTCACAATTCTTTGTATTCATATTAAAATAATACAAAAACTACAGCGTACCTAGAAAAAGTAAACGCTAATGCACAAAAAGCTGATTACTGCTATGGCCGCTAATCACTCTCAGGTAATGAGACAGAATTATTTGCGCTTCAACGCCGTCGTGTTAAATTTTTTTGTTTAGAAAAGTATGTTCCATGATATTCATGTCTTACTCAACATAATTATCTTCAATGCTTCTTAATTCTATTTCATTAATTCAAATTTATTTCTTGATTCTCTCCCATTTCGCTTTAATGGCGTCGCACATTTTTGAGGAAGCCGCAAACTTGTAATCTACCAAGAATGATAGAATACAAGATTGCGCCTTCCCGTGACACTGGCATATTCCGTAGTATGTAAACAATGAAAGAATAAACGCAGAAAGAAGAATGAGAAAAAATGACAGTTCTCAGTTCAAATGAATGAAATGAGCCAAAAAAGCTGCACTTTGCACTTTTACCATCACCACTGCTACAATTATACACCCGACACTTCATGTTAATAGTTTTTGTTTTATTTTTAATCAAAAAAATCAAATTATCAGAAAATATTAGCAAAAACGATATTTCAGCGCGATATTCAAATTGAAATTTGAATTTTCTATGTCGCTTATTTGTAAACAAACCTTCATAACAAAAATACGAGAACTGTCAAATTCGGCAAAACCAAAGTAGCGGTGCTTCTAAAGGCGTCACCTTCAGTATTCAGTACACCGTGGTAATCTACCATTCTTCATAAACACTGGAATTATATTCTTCGAAATGCAAACTCCGCTGCAAATGCAGGAAATCAATGAATATAGCACTATAAGAATAGACAACACGTTACATTTGCTGTTCTCGTTGAGCAACGGTAGCGACTACATGATTGAATGAAAATAAAAGGGGCTACTCGTTGATCTACGATAAAAGCAAATGCAAAGTATTCTGGATTCTTAGTGCCGTTTTCTCGATAGTTTGAGGTATGCCATTATAATGCCGGAAGTTCAATTTTTACATAAATTGTGTTGTCTGTTTGCACATGCAAGTTTTGAAAATATATGTATGACAAGAAAATTTCGTGGATTTATTTATTTTTAAACTGCTGATTTTGACTTTTTCTCTTGTTCTCTTCTGCGGCGTTGCTAACTATTCACTAAACTTAAATTAAGAAAATGAAAACGAGTTTATCCCTTCGACAACTTTGAGCTTAATTCGGAAAAATATGCGTGTTGAACCAACTCGGTAAACTAATATTTGACCTGAGATGTAGTATTGAGAACCGAAAAAACAGCGTTTTTGGGAATGACCCCTAAGAAAACACATGGAAAATTTCAGTTTAATACCTAATGTGTTTTTACTGGCACAGTATTTTTAAATATATATGTATGTAGTTAAATCGACCTTAAATTTGCCAGCAAAACTATTTTTCGTTCTAAAATATCACTAAATAAATCGCATTTTTCATGAAAGACGCTAACAGGGTTGCAACCAATGGAAATTTTATGGGAGTTGGGGCGTTCTTTTGCTAGTCGGTTACAAAGAAACAGATCATATGTTTAACTTTTAAATTGCTAACAAATCCTTCCAAATACTTACCTTCACCTAATGTTCGTAGATTTTTATTATCTTACTTGTTTTTTTGTCATTTGTTAGAAAAATTATCTCAGTGTCATTTTGACCCTTACTTCCAGAGACGCCTCAAAAAACCAATCTGGAAAGTCGGTAGCGGGTTAAAATGTGGTAGAGAATTATTCGCCAGATAATTTCATTAGCGGCCTTATTGTTGTTTCTTCCAACAGGGTATACGATGATGCTTTTAGGAACTACCATTTTGTAATGGTAATGGAAATGGTTGATATTATTCACTTCTTATTTCAAACAAACCGACGTACTACTGCTATTATTACAAGAAGTACTTCAGAAAAAAATGAAATAAAAAATAAGCTTCTAGAGAATAAGTTTTTAGTATTCGAAATAATATTTTCCCAATGAGTTTTTTCGATATTGATAATAAAATGATGATGATAAAATTTGTTATATTTTTATGCATTAAAACAGGAATTGGCGGTAATATTTTGCAGAAAATTAAAAAAAAAACCACTACATTCATTATGGATAAGTGCCTTAATATACTACTCAATAATGTAATTGATTAATTGAACATTTTACTAATTTAAACCAGTGGGTCTTCAAATTTTGTGCTCTACTTCCATCTGTGGAGTGTAATCATAAAAAAACTGAAATATTTTCGCTTCATTCTAAGAAAAAGAACGCATCGAATATAAAATTATAAATTCGAATTTATTTACATATTCATGTAGTTACATTAAACATTATAGGCTTAGGTATAAACACATAGTATATATGTATACATATAAATATGTACTATGTTTAAATCGTCAATTTTATGTAATAAAACATTCATAGTAAACCCCTTAAAGTAGCCGATAAAACTAACCCGCAGACAAATAGAAGTCCAGAGGCACCATTTTATATACTACATACCTACTCGTAAATAGTTACATAAATATAAATTATTTTATATAGGTATGAATGTATGTATATGTAACACCTTATGCGCATAAGCACCTATAGATATCGAAACAGACTACTTTAATGGTAATCTAAGTTTTTAGTAAAAATCACACATATTCAGATGAATGCACATATCGCGCTTTTGTTGGAAGTGTCACATTTAACATGTAAAGAAGAGTCTAAATTCGCGTGAAATGGAACTTAAATACCCGTCGCCAAGGCGAATTCATATAAGGTGGAGCTAAATGAACAGCTGGCCGATTTCGTCTCACGCAATGAACGTAAATTAAAAGAGAAGACTCAAGACCGAATTTTGGTGTGAATTGTCAAAAGCCGTTAAGTTTTCTATAGACCCAGGGAACTACACCACATTTATAAAAGAGGGGGAAATTGGTAGCGGCAAGTTAACAGAGCTGAGTAGAGACAATACTTTTACTTATTTATTATTTACGTTCTCTGGTGTCCCGCACCCCCGAATAGGCAGGGTAGCTTAATGTAATTTCTACGAGGACTGAGAGTTGTCCCCTTGGGATTTGATTGCCGCCTGGCTATCAGAATAGATGTTTGCCTGCCTATAAGGTATTACACTGATGTCTCTTTGAGTGCAGTAGTCTGGAAGCCTAAATTTTTGGTTAAGCTCCTTGTAGAAGGCACCCTCTCCAACCCCTCCGTCCAGCTTCGACCCATCCATAAAGAAGTTAACCGGCCCTCTCCTCCAAACGATGTCCTCTTCCATTCTTCCCTTAGAGGGGTGTGAGCGGAAGGATCCATTTGGAGCCAGAATCAGCAACCAATGTTATGTTTCTTGAGGGAAAAAGTCGAAGTTTACAAGTATTTTAGAACGCCCGCAGGCTGAGCTGAACCTATAACTAGTGCTCTTTTATCTGCAAGAATGAGTGTGGTCCGAAGTATCGCACTGATCCCAATGAGTGCGAACAGTTCGACCTTCTCTAGCTTTCTACCTCCTCTCTTCAGTAAGTTCCACCAAGCAAGGACCGCATAAAACATTAACTTTGGTTTCATAAAGCCAATTATTTACTTCGGGAGAGATACCCCATCTCTTACCAATGGCGCCTCGCCAACAGTATAAAGCAAGTGGGATGCCGCCGATTGAGGGACGTGGTTCATCAGGCACTCTATACCTTATAATGAATAAGACGAGGTCCGTCTTGCTAGGGTTAAAAGCGAGCATACACTCCGTGAACCAATTCACGACCAGTTTAGGCATCCCTGTATGAAGTCAAACAGGATGTACAAAAAATTTCCCTTACAATAAGTGCGACATTGTCTGCATAGGCAAAATCCCGACAATACCAAGTTGAGGGCCTGAGTTAAGGGCAATAAAGTTACCTTGAGATATTTAAATATTTTGGTATATGTTGTTACAAACCACGGTTAAGTGAAACAATGCTATAAAACCTTAGCTTAGTACTCGTATGCAGAAACGACTGTCACTTCTCCTTTTATGAAGTTGGAAAAGTTCATAGCTTTGTCGACTCACTTAAAGTAATCTATTAAAAGACAATGTGAATTCCATTTTACGAAGGGAGCAAGAGAAATTTTTAATATTTTTCATCAGTATATTTTTTTTTCTTTTGAACTACATATGTATTTAAATATGACATTCCTGCAAATGCGCGGTATGGGCACGCTGTATATCTTACAAAATGTTAATACTATGAATATTTTAAAAAAGTAAGCGAGATAATTTCTTTTTGAGATACCTCAGGAAATTACTTTCTCTGAACTCACCACTATTTCTTGGATTTTCCAGTATACGTTGGACCTCGCCAGCTTCTGAGCCACTCTCCCATTCGTAAGGATGTTGATTACTGAAATCAACCGATTCGCCGGATAATATTTTTATTTCATGCTGCCGATTCGTTGGTGTGCAGCCACGTACAATTTTTGTTGGCTGCAGATTTTTAATGGCAGTTGTGTTGGGAGTTGTTTTCATATTCGTTTTTTCCATTCGGGGTGCCGGAACCGGATGCAGTTGCTTGAGCGTGTAGCAGGGGCTATTGATTTCAACTGAATGTAGCCCATCGTGTTGTGGCAGCCGTCCATTATGTGGCGCCCAATATATTTGACTCGCCTGTTGACTTGATTGATCAAGTATCAAGGGAGTGCTTCGTCCATCGTGCAACCTAGGTCGCAACTGCTGTCTTAGTTGTGGTTCACGGACGCTTATGTAGCCATAAGCACCCGGAATCGGTTGCAGCTGGTATGGTCTGACATAGTGTGGCTGTGTGTATATATCATTCTGCCCAGGGTAATAGCCAATCACTTGTGTTGCAGGGATCAATTTATCCCCTTCAACAAGCACATATTGGGCAGCGGGCAAACTTCCGCGACTAACGTACATTGCTGGAGCCTCCACATCTCGTCGCACCAAGTTATTCTTTTGTGGGCTATCGTAAATTTCGGAATGATTCGAAAGCAAACTGCTTCTTTTCACAACATGTGCATAGATTGGCGACGATGTATTCGGATTTATTGGAATGAATTGTTGAGGTAAGCTCTGCATACGTTGTGGAACTTGTGGGGCTGCATACATCCGCGATCCAGGACGTTGATTTGTTTCAACGGAGGCATACGATACCGGAGATAAATCGTATGGCCCTATTTGATTTCTGTTTATTGTCTGAATTTGTGGTGACTGTTGAATAGTGGGCGTTTTATTTAGTGATTTTCTACAAAATTCTTTGACTTTTTGTAATATTTCATCGCGTGTCAGAATGCCACCAATGCGGCGCTGTTCTGATTGCGCAAATTGTTCGGTTGGATTATCTTTTCGGCGCAGAACAACAGGTGTACCTATATCACTTTCGTAGTCTTTCTTAATCGTGCCGTTATTATGCCGAGCATTTAAAGTCATATTGCCCAAAACACTTTGACTACGAGGAGTTGATTCGAAATTCTGTTGGCTTACGTTAGAGCTGGACTGCACAGTTAACGGGTATTCTGTGGGTATCAGCGCTCTACCATCTATAATTTTGGCTTGGCGATTTTTCGTCAAACCTGCAAAGGTATTTCTTTGGGGTGAGCCTCGCATAAAATGTGTTTCTAATGGTCTCGGTTGTGTTGATACAACAGTGGGTTGAGCTATTAATATTTGTTGGGTTGGTTGAAGACGTTCGTAAATATTTTCGGCATCTTGTTGTTGTTTCTGTTCTTGTAACATTCGGAAGTATAACTCTTTGTCCAAACGTTCCTTCATTGCCTTCAGTCGCTCCCATTCTTGTTGGTCAACATAGACTTTATTGGCGGACGGCGGCTTTGAACTTTGTACAGGAACTTTATTTTCATGATCACTATTTACATTTCGGATTGGTGTTGAAGTTACTTTTGGTCCGTTCAACGTAGAAAATTGTTCACGTATATTCTCCTTTGACGTTAAGGGGGTTGAGACTTTAGAAGCCTCGTTATCACTTTTCGAACGATTTTGAAGTTCACGCAAGAGTCGCTTTTTCAATATTTCGTTGCGATCCATTGAAGCGGAACGACCAAAGACCTGTCTGCGGTCCAATGTTTGCGTAGATCGTTTCGGTATGAGGCTCTGCCGCTCTACACTTCGTTTAAATATACCATCTGATTCATTTTCAAGCTCTTTCGGCATAAGCAGTGTTGCGTTATTTGGTGGCTGGAGGCGTTGCGCTCTTGGTTTCAGTATGGTGCTACTTTTCTGCATTGGTTTTGCTTGTTGAGAATTAGCCAATCTCTCTCGAGAATGTGTACGTCGTGGAGGTTTTATAATTGGCGTGTTGAGGCTACGTTCTGTCGGGTATGTCAGTTCGGCGTTCGTTAAAACACTGGATAAAGAAAGGGAAAGGTTATCACCACTTGCGAAACTCTTTCGCGAACGTTCATCTTGATGTTTGAGATAATCTGTTTCAGCTGAACTTAACAAATTACTCGCGTGCGGTCGCCCATGAAAACTTTGTCGCTCCAAAACCACCCGCTTCATCGATGAGTGCAAATTTTCATTATTTTCCTTCACTTGCATATTGTAATTGTATAGTGACCTGGGTGTAGGAACGATATCTTTGGGTGTTGTTTTACGCCTTGTAGCAAAGATGCTATTCGAGAGTAGGCGTTGAAATACTGAGGGTTTTTTAATATTTCGAGCAGCATCTGTAGTTTCTACTGAGATCTGTACACTTTCGGGAGTTTTAAAAGATATACGTGGATTTGATTTCACCATGTCTATGCCATTTGTATACACAGGTCGAGCGCCATTTGGAATTTTTCTAGGTATCAAAGTAAGACCCTTTTTCTCAAGGTACTGTTGAAATTCCTTAGATTTTATCGTATCGGTAAATGTGCCCTCCCCCGGCTGTTCAAATGTGTTTTCTTGGTTCATAATTTTACCGTTATTGTTTGATTTTTCATCTATGCTTATTATATCCTTATTAACTGAAGTCGGCGTGACTTCGTCACTCGATTCGCTTTTAGTTAGCGGACAATCTATTTCATCCAGATCATCATCGGAACTTATATGTAGTTTTTTCACCCTATCATCGAACTTTTTTGCGTTCTTAGAAACTTCTGCTGGATTAAAGAAATTTCCATCTAAATCTGTACCAACTTTTATTTTGATATCAGATAGTTCGGGATAATTCGGTTTTGAACATTTCTTAAATGGAATTTTTGAATATGAAAGTGATGTTTCTGCTGACGGTTTGCTTTTTAAGTCTTTAATTCGATCTCTAGTTTGATTCGATAAGCGCAGTTTTTTTGGTGGCTTCTTGTCAGCTAGATCACGCAACTCCTCAAATTTAAGGCGCGCGAGTATTGTTGGATCGTAAACGAAATATGGATCTGGATTTTTTATGTATGTTTTGACATATTTGGATTGATTGAGAACTTCTTCAGTAGTGACGAAGTCATCGGGAGATTGCAAGGTTGATTTGACACCAACACTTGACTTTCGATTATTCGTTTCGTTTTTTAGTCGTTCTCTTTCCTTTTCTTTTTCACGCTCTCTTTCCCGCAACTGTTGGGTAACAGTTTTTCGTACACTCAATGTCGAACGTTTTGTTGGAACCGGAGGCGGTGTTTTCTTCTTCTTCACAGAATTTCCCCAAGTGGAGTAATGTTGTTTAAATGGATTCTTTTGATCTACAATAGGTTCACCGTCAATGAATTTACGCACTTTCTCATCCTGTGGATCGAAAGAGACAGATTTTTTTAGTTTTGTGCTTGTCCCAATGGACTCTGTTCTTGATGTATTCGATTCATCTTGGGAAGTATCACAGGTATCTGGTAGAGATTTGTCCGATGCTTCACAATCGTATTTGGACGATGTTTTCTGATCGAAACTGTTGGCTAAACTAATACTATTTTCTTTAGAAGGAACACTCGGGCTTTCTGATAGGCTACTTTGCTCATCAGAACTTAAATTGTGCTTGGGGTTAGTGCAACTATTTCCGCTGAAATTTTCTATTACGGTGCAAAGTGATTCGGTACTGACATCATTTCTAACAATTTCTGACATTTTTCCGTGGGGAAACTTCAAGACAAAGAACTTTCTCGAAGATTAAGGAAAATAGTGGGTAGGGTAGTGGAAAGCTTTTTACACCATTCAAAATGATGACTTGCATTGAATCCCGCTTACTCTGATACATTTAATGTCGATTGCTTATTGATGAATCTAAAACAAAAAACAAATAAAAAGTTTAATAAATAATATCGTAAAAATTTTTTACAGATGCATATTAGGGTGCTAAAGCAAAAAAATGCTTGTTTTCCATCGGAACCATAAAATGTATTATGTTATAAAACTTCCGCCAAATTATTTTGGAAAAATAATAAAATTTCTGGACAGAAATATCTTTTCAAAAAAATCACCTCGGATCATAAAATAGTTTAAGCTTAAAAGGACTACATAAAATTATAAAAAAAAAATCAGTGGAATCATAATAATGATATTCGCGAATAGTGTTATGTGAAATAAAAAGGGTGATCCAATGATACCTTATAAGTCTAAGTCGGTCAAGTTTTAATTATTAAAAATCCCATTATTATGATTCCTTTAAAATTATTTAAAGAAATACTTCTTAAAATGGAGGTTTTTTATAAAATCCCATCATATTATTAAATAGTTTAAGGTTTTTACATTTTTTAAATAGAATGTTTTATCATCAAAAACTATTTTTATTTATAAAAAACTAAATTTTTGGAGATATTCTCAAAACTAGTCCAGCGCACGTAAATCTTAAATTTTTTCCGAAATATTTTGGTTGATATCTTCAAATATTATAATGAATTTTATAACTCCGATGGCAAAACAGTACCGGGCGTGAGGCACCCTAATGTAAAACATACTATTTGACAATAAGTTTACGATTATACCTTCTTATTTGGGTCCTCCTTAAAACCACCAAAGACTATGTACCATTTTCGCCAGCATCATTTAGCTATTTCAAAAACTATCCAATTATCATGTTAGCTAGAAATAAATCGTAATAAGAACATTAAGTTAAATGAATAATAATTTTGCTTGATTAGAGCAAGGCAAATGTAATTATTATAGTAACCATGAACATGTTTTGTGTGTGGAATTTGTTTTTGCAATTTTAAGTATTTCTGTTTAAGCTAATAATTACATTTATGTGCATGCCTTATATATCTACATACATACATATATGTATAATTATACATATGCTTTTATATTAGTATGGGAACATTAAGGGTCTTCAAATAAATAAATAAATTTTTGATTTGGCAATACTTGATATAAAATTGACTATAGATATCTGGAGCTAATTGCAGATATTAAAAAAATTATACAAAAACAAACACTAGTTTCTATAAGAATTATATTTGTTATTTATTAAAGATTTTGTCTGAGAAAGGCTTTAGTAAAATTTTCTGAAGAATAGTTTTCTGGAACATTTCGATGCTGTAGCTACTTTCTTGAAGTAACGGTAAAAGCGACAGTCATACGGAGTCAATGGGTTAAAATGTGCCACGAAAATATTTCGCGTGGAAATTTAGTGCATATGTATTAATGTTTGATTTCTCATATATTTTTACAATAAGACATATACATATTTTAACCCCTTTTTTGAAAACAATGTGATGAAAACTTTAGTTAGATATAAAAAAAAATCAGCTAATTTTTCAAATCCATCGAGTGAATAGAAAAAATTAAGATAGTTCGGGCTGGTTTCAGTTGCTGCACATTATAATATCTTAATATAAAAAGATCCTAACTAGTTTTTTTTTTTAAAACGGAGGAAGGCCTTCATTTGGTGAAAATATTCAACAACATTCCACGAAAAGGGAAGTGGAGGCGATGCTCTGAGATTTGCATAGCTTTTTTCTCACTTCTTAAAAGGGGGGACAGGGAATTTTTTCTTTTTGAGATAAATTGGGAGCATTCCTCATCTATTCCGTATTCATTTTAATGTTATTTTTATGGAATGTTTTCCATGGTTTTCTGCAATTAACAAAAGCGTTTACATTTAAATTTGCTAAATTACTAAAAACTATTGCAAAAATATTAGGACAATTTTCAGAGTGTCTTAATATTTGGTAGTGTTTGTATGTGCGACATTAAATTTTTGTACACACACTCATTATATCAATTTTGAAAATAGTGGGACAAATTTACATTACTACTTCATTCAATTAGTGATGGTAGACAATAACTCATTTAAGTCCACTGCACATCAGTGTAAAACAGATAATAATTGCGAATTTCACTAATTTAGGACACTACCCTCATTTCTAAATAAATACAACGAACTATGACTAAATGTACAAAAATTGTGATCTGGTGCACAATAACAGCTATTTATCATTATATGACTAGTTAGATATATTCACACTGAATGATATCACACACATTATCGATAACAGCTTTGCTTAACTTATAAGCAAATTACGATGAAATTAAGTAATTTCGCCTTGTAAAATTGATCAATAAATTAAGATATTTTATCATAAATCAAGAACCAAATCCATACATTTGATCAAAGAACTAAGCAACCCTGCGGCTATAGAGCGCCAAGATAAATTAGGAATGCCATGTGTGAACGCTCTTGGTTTAATTGGACGAAAAAAGTAATACACATTGTAATGTGAAGATGATTTTAATTAGTTTTCGCTTTTTATTTTACATTTTTTTGTGCAAATTTCGCAATAAACAATAATCGTGAATTAATAATAGGTATTAATAATCATTTAAACTATTATGCTCAATAACTCGTGAATTAACCTACAGAGATCCAACTTTGTTTTAATTAGTGATGTTCCGATACGAGTAACTACTAATTGATATCCCATGCTTTGTTCAAGTACTCAGTACGTTTTGTACTCGGTGCGTATTGAGTACGCAGTTAAAGTAATAACTTGCTTCTACAGCTTTCTAACAATTTCTCTTTTGACATTATGTAAATCATGTCGTGGAGGTTTTGTCAATATTTCTACAATTTTTCGAGGAAGCAAAAGATAATACAAAGCTTTATAATTTGTAACGTTCAAAGTTCAAATTGGTCGCTAGGGCGATAACCTTCTCTGATGAACAAATATCGTTTTGAATGAAACAAGGCGATAACTCAAGTTACTGTTTTGGATTCACACGTTGTGTTCTATTTTATTTTTATTCATTTACGATTTTTTGCTGTACTGAAATTAAAATTAACAATAGATATTCATAATCCTTTAAACTATTTAATAAGTAAACGTTAAAAATGCCACCTATATTTAATATGAAATAATTCTATACAGTATAAATCGAATTGATACAAAATTCCGAGAGTTTTGCAAATATTTCCATAGTACTAGTTTTAAAAAAGTTTTTTAAACCATTTAATTTATTTATTTATTCAGTGAAATGAATAACAATTCATACTAACTTTTTGAAGAGGTTATAAAGTAAGATACGAATCGCATATAGTCAATTCGGGAAGTTGATTTAATTTCTATTGAGTTCTAGATCAGATTAATAGCATAAAATAATGTAACTCATCCAAGGTTGAGGGCAGGGGACAATAAAGGTATGCGAAAGATGAGTTGATATTTTAGATAGGAATAGGAATGGGGTCACCGGAGTTCCACCAAATTAATGTTAGAATGAGCCCGATACAAGTAAGTATCGAGTACTTCTCTCCGATACTTTTACAGTATCGCTACTTTATTTCGATGCTGTTAAAGAGTACAGGTATCGGAAAAACATTTTTTACAACAGCGCGACATGGGAGCATTTCAATGCAAATTGTATCGAGCTCTCTCAGTACCAAAGAAATTTGTATATTTGATAGTTGCCACTTTTTCTTCAAGAAATAATGAAGCTGGCTTATATTTTTGTTGCAAACTTGGGTTGCCTTATGCTCTTTTGTTTTAGAAACTCGTAAGAGAAAGCGTAGGAGATTTCTTAAAAACTCCGGGCAGCAATTTTTTCCTGACCATTTGTTGAGTGGATTTTTTTATATGGAGTTTGGACAGTTCTAGAGATCCACATACCACGCCAATAATGCAACTCGAAATAGCCGACATATTCCGGACAAACTCAGCTATTGTATACTTTGCATTCTGTTAAAAACATTAAAATAATTATGGCTTAAAAGTGAACATAAACAATTGCTCGCTCTTCTAAGTATTTTTTTGTGAACGAAGTGACAGCAAAATGACAGGGTTGCAAAAACTATGCTACCATTTCTTGCAATACGAGTAACATACACACGAGACTCGTTATAGTAAAAACACAAAAACATCACAATATTCCCAATAATGAAAGAACAAAAGATTTATCCAATTATGCTATTTATGGTATCTATGCGCCATGTAACAATATTGCTATTGTATTTTGAATTGAACGTATTTTGGTTTTGTAATTTACAGTAAAAACAAACTTACATACAGATAGATATGTATGTAAATATGTTACACAACCAATTTATATTACTACATATATGTACATGAATACCAATGTATACTATGTATTACGAAACATACATATGTACATACTTCGATTTTAATAACCATTGGCGAAGTAAATTTTATTTAAACGAATATGAACCGTTCTTGTGGTTTCGAAAAAATGTTTGTATGTAATTAGAATGTAAGTAAGTACGTGTTTTGGTTTAGAGATTTTATAAAGCCACCGAGGAAACAAAGAAGCAAAGCTTTTTACCTGATTTCGAATTGCGCTTGCAAATGCGGTTAGATGTGCTTGGATGCATTCGAGACTAGAGCGACAGAACTCGGTCGGTGGTTGGTAATGTTGGTGTGGTAAACTTCAGTAAATCTGAACCACAGAAAAAAAACCGTTAAACTAAAAACGCACTTAGTGTGTGTAATATTAACTTGGTATTGTAGAAAGTAAACATGCAGGACAGAGCAGATTTGAATCGATTAAGAGTTAAAAGAAGACGGAGCGAAAGGTCGTCGTTTTTGTGGTTTGTTTGTTCGCTTCGACGACTTGCGATGTTTGAATTTGTTTGTGGCTAAGTCGGGCAAATAAACTACGTATGCACTAAGTATCTTGTATAAAAAAGAAAATAGCCCTGCAGTGAAAATCCAAAATTGTCGGTAAACGTATTAGTTGCAGATATGGAAATTTGTAACCAGCTCGGGGGGCCGGCGGAGCTTCAAAAATTTATACATATAAATGTGACATACTTCCAGAGATATGTTGTATCACAAATTGAGTTTGCTTAGGTGTCGCGCCCCCTTGTTACATTGAAAATATTTATAGCTTATGTCAACTATTTGAAAGTCTACAGTAGGTGTGTCAAATTTGGTTATGACCGGTGAATCGGTTTAGGACGCAGCTGTAAACAAACAAACATACGGTGATTTAAACCACTGGCCGTGATTTGTTCTACAATATTAATAAAGTTTTTCACGCAGTCTTTTTTTTTTTGTTAATTTTTTAAAAATCTTTGGTTTGTATTATAACAAAAAGCATAGAATTAAAATTTCAAACTTTATAAAAATTCAAAAAAATCTTAGCAAAATTTCGAACCTTTTAATTTGAATTTGTTGAAAACTTTTTGCTATACAATTCTGTGTGGATGCATATACATACATACTACATATGTATGTATGTAATTTTTTTTGATCAGAGGACTAGTTAAGTAACTAAATAATCAATAAGTAGTATAAAACTACTATGGAAATCAAAATGACAACACTGCTGGGCATTTGTTCTGTGAAGGGAACTAGTATTTTATGTGACAGTATTTAAATGCATATGATTTACTGAAGAGAAGCAGGAGTCGTTCCCTGAAAATTTGAACATATGTCATAAAGCACACAACCTAATTATCTGGCATTAGACATCTGTCAAATATGGTTGTAGTGGCGATATGAAAACAAAAAAATTCGATAATTGCTTCATACGCTAATGAATTATCGAAGCATTCCACTATTAATTGCAATTAATCGGTTATGTCGCTTCAATTAAAATAAAAAAATAATATTTATGTAATATTATAAAAAAATGACTAATATTTTTTTTCAGGTAAATTGTGGAAACTTGCGTTATAAATTCAGTTCCGTACATTTTTAAACCAATTTAAACTGTAATTTTATAAAATACATATTAAATTGTTTTTTTTACTCGATCACTTTTATAAATCAAAACAATAATGCGAGTCTAACGACACTTTTAATAACAGTTTAAAAGCAATACAAAAATCTTCGGAGTAGGATAAATGGTCTTTATTTCTTCCCAGATACCAATTACATTTGTTTCAATTCTAAAACCAGAGAAATAAACTCAATTCTGAGTCTGACGATGATATTCGGATAGATCTATTGAGTTCTCCCACATATCGGATCGGTTGGAAGGTGAATATGCCGGTAGGCTATTATTACAAATTGTTGACGACAATGAAACTATAAATAAAATAATACTACAATGTACAATTCTTCGAGAGTGCACCCTAAGGTTTTACAAATTCGTAAAATATTTCACTCGGAAAGATTTTATACACCAATTAATAGGGTATACATTCTAGATGATTCTAATGCAAAATTTAACAAGTAAAAACAGCGCTGTCTTCGGCTATGCCGAAGGCTTCATACCTTTCATGAATGGAAGAATAGTAAAAAACGTGTTATTGTATTACAATTTCGTATTACCTATAGTTAAAAGCGAAAATTACCTTCAAATCAATAAAAATAATTCTAGTAAAGGCATTGTTATAAATTATTTAATGCTTTTCCTTATGTAATTAAAAAGAACTATGTTTTAAGAAGGGAATGGTTTTTGAATATTTTTAATATCGTATCGACGCTTGATATTCAACATTTAAAAAATACAAATAATTAAGTATTAATATGTAAGACCTACATATGTCGGTCTTTGAAAAGAGTTATCAGATCCGTAAATAGTTCCCAAACGTTTAACGCTATGATTCATGTGATATTGCGCTGAGCTTATTACTTTTCGCAATAAATATTTGTCCTGAATTTATCTTGCCGATTTACACTGTGAACTCCGATCTTGATGAATACTAATATATAGCTAATAATGGTTGATGTGTGTGCAAAATTTCAAGCCTTTAGCTGTTTAAATGGAGGAGTTATGGTGCAAAATGCAATATCTGAACAATCGGTTGTATGGGAGCTATATGTTATATTTCTCCGATCTTCATGATTTTCAATACTGATACGTAGCTAATAATGGTTGATGTGTGTGCAAAATTTCAAGCCTTTAGCTGTTTAAATGGAGGAGTTATGGTGCAAAATGCAATATCTGAACAATCGGTTGTATGGGAGCTATATGTTATATTTCTCCGATCTTCATGATTTTCAATACTGATACGTAGCTAATAATGGCTGATATTTCTGCAAAACTTCAAGCCTTTAGCTGTTTAAATGGAGGAGTTATGGTGCAAAATGCAATATCTGAACAATCGGTTGTATGGGAGCTATATGTTATATTTCTCCGATCTTCATGATTTTCAATACTGATACGTAGCTAATAATGGCTGATATTTCTGCAAAACTTCAAGCCTTTAGCTGTTTAAATGGAGGAGTTATGGTGCAAAATGCAATATCTGAACAATCGGTTGTATGGGAGCTATATGTTATATTTCTCCGATCTTCATGATTTTCAATACTGATACGTAGCTAATAATGGCTGATATTTCTGCAAAATTTCAAGCCTTTAGCTGTTTAAATGGAGGAGTTATGGTGCAAAATGCAATATCTGAACAATCGGTTGTATGGGAGCTATATGTTATATTTCTCCGATCTTCATGATTTTCAACACTGATACGTAGCTAATAATGTCTGATATTTCTGCAAAATTTCAAGCCTTTAGCTACTTAAATGGAGGAGTTATGGCGCAAAATTCAATATCTGAATAATCGGTTGTATTATATGTTATAGTCACCCGATCTGGCCGATTCCGACAAATGTTTAATCATTTGTACAACGACACCTGCTCACCAAATTTCATCAAAATAGCTCTAAAATTGAGGGACTAGTTTGCGTTCAAACAGACGGACAGACGGACAGACGGACAGACAGACGGACATGGCTAAATCGACTCAGCTCATCGTCCTGATCATTTAGGTATACTTTTTGATGGGTCTATCTCTTCTCCTTCTGGCACTTACAAACATCGGACCAAACTTAATATACCATTTCATTCTCATGAAAGGTATAAAAAGGTTACTTAGTGTATATATAGTGTATAGTGTAAATATGTTCACAATTCTAGCTAATTCTTATAAAAAATTACTTCAGGAATCTAAATATGACTCTAAGATTTTTCCATCGCCCTCCAGTTTTGGTATAACTGTAGAAAGTTTGGGTTGATTCAAAAGGTAATTTTACATTGGACAGGTATTAAAATATGAATCGTTACAAGCGATATGTTTTCCAGATTTTTAAAACTTTTGTAGTGCAGCTCATTTTCTATAGAGTTAAGCTATTTATGAAGATAAATATAATCTAAAATATAAATAAATATAAATATAATCTAATTATTGGCTTTCATTAGAAGCAATATTCTATTATGAAATGGCTCATTTATAAATCAATGGTAATTGTAAATAAGAACTCTTTACCTATGCTCTCAAAAGATTATTCTGAAAATAGGACCTCCTATAAAATTGGAGAAAATATAGTTGAAGAGGAGATTTTCCTCTAAGGGTCAGTTTTTTAGTCCGAGTTGAATTCTGTTTGCCGTTAAAACTTAGTTTAAACTCCGATTGCTTTAGCCTTAGTTCAAATTTAAACTTAGCCTAAACCATAGGACTGTTGCACTGGAAAATAGGACCTAAAGTGATAAACTCCTGATAAACGTATAAAACTCTCAAATAAGCCGGTTTTCGATATAAATTTTATATGTTTATATGTTTATACGATTATATGGGTCATTGTACGTTGAGATGAGTCCTCCTAATATCAATTGGCAATTACCAAGGGGAGGATTAATGAAAGCAGCTATAGAATGAAATACGCGCCGCTTCACTCTTGGGAACCACTTACCTACATATGCATATATATATGCACATACATATGTACATATGTATTTTATACCATGTGGCGTGTTTACGTGTAGTTATTCAACTAACTATTAAAAACTCTGATACGAAAAAGGCGAATCTGGAAATTGATATACATACATACTCATACAAAAACCTTTCGAATTAACTATGCAATATATTTAATAACTAGCAATAAAACCTAATATATGTATAAAGCAACTATAAAGTATTTGCAATCATAGTTTAAAACTTACATCACAAAATTTATGTTGCCACACCTGTCGCCGTGGAATGAGCCACAGGTAAATGGATTTTCATACATACATACGAGTATAAATCTCATAAGATTCAATTGCTGGTAACGGATTCGAAAAATTACAGTCTTGGCCATAAGTATTCGGTACCCCATATTTTAAACAATTCTTCCTTTTAAATAGTGAGCCAATACAAATTTAATTTTTTGTAGATTTTAATTAATTTTGCGGAAAAATTGACTTAATCGGAAGAAAAATCTACGTCAAAATAGGGAAAGGGTTGTTTAGGTTCTTTTGTTTTTTCAGTGTAATAAAACAACACTATTATTGGCTCTTAAGCAGCTAAGTTAACGAAGGCAACTAAGAACTTTTGATAATTCATGCGGCCTTCGCAAACACTAAAAAAAAAAATTGTCTAATTAAAGAAAAACAGCTGTAAAAAAGGAAAAAATAATGGGAATAAATTGGCTCTAATGCTATGTTCAAATTGTCGCGTCAAACAATTTAAATGATATTTTCTGGTTAAATACATAGGTTAAATCAGTTCGTAAACGAGTTAAATTGTTGTTGGAAATTTAATTAGTTCAGCCATTTAATACGTTTGAAAACTACTTCGCCTAATATCTATATGCATTCTGCTGCATACTTTTTGACGCTCCGTTTCCATATATGTAAATATAATTCAGCTGGTACGGTGCGAATTTATTAAAATGCTCTTATTTCCTCCCAGCGCTGACTTAATTTGTTCATTTCATATATGTATGTAGATCACTCTGGTAACTAAAACACGAAAACGTAATTTGAGCGGCCTGAAGCAGTTTACCAATTAATTGGTTAAATAGAGATAATTTTAGTATTTTTATAGAGAAAACAGATTTCAATTTATTAATTTTGAAAAAACCTTTACGCAATCGGGCAAAAATATTGCAATTTGAAGAAAAAATCACGACATAAAAATAAATCAAAATTTTCTTCGGTATAGTTTCTTTTGAGTGAACGAACATTTCGCCGACCCCATCAGCAGTCTTATAGTGCAAGATCAGAATGTTGATTCTTCCAAACATAACAGTGAATACCACACAATCTGGTTGGTATTACCCGCCAATTCTTTGTCTTACTTATATTACGCTAGCGGATCCAAAAAGCGATGACTGTTGTTATTTTGTTAAGATGAAAACTTGTCCAACTCGAATTTCGATTCATTGTCAGTTCGAGCACTAAATCTTTTCCCAAATTCTTCCAACAGGGCAGCAGTGTATTATTATGGTGGGATTTCGTCTACACAAATCGTTTGATAGCACAATGGACTGCGGGTCGCGTATATCCCACCAATTTGATAATCTCAACCTAAGGCTCCCCTTCCTAATGTAGAATCTGAACTTTCACTCTGTTATTATAACAAAATTTTCTTTTTTTTGGCATTTCGATAAAAAAAAAGGTTAATATTTTCTTTCCAATTCCACGCAAAAGGCTCCCCAAGCATTAGGGACTATCAATATAATATTTTAAGTACTTTAGATTTCTAATATAAACAATTTATTGTTGCAACTAAAGTTCAAAAAAATGTATCAGCGTCACATTAGAAAATAGCAATGGTCACTTCGCTACCTAAATTTCAAATTACATAAGTAGATTATAGTGGGGCGCCTAATACTTTTGGCCAAGGCTGTAGACAATAAATCGCTGCATACATACATACATACATACATTTGCATATATAAAGGCATGCTATTGGAATATTTGCATTCCCAATATATTTACATATATTTGTCCTGACAATAATTTCAAAAAAGTAAAAGTTAAGAATAAATTTAAAATATGTATATTAATTATGTGCCACATCCATACATACATATGTATATACATGAAAATATATGTGCTTTTATATACATACATACTGTGCATTGCAGAAAATAGGTACATATGTATGTATGTAGCTACTCATGCAAAATTTCTCAGTACTGTTATTCCAGGCGCGTCTTAAAATTTGATGATTTTTATGACTTCATATTTTTAGAGGCATTTTTACCACGGTCTGAAGAATTTCGATGGAAATCATAAATTTTACGACGAGATTGGAAAAGCAGCAATTGGTTTTAGGAAGGAATCTTGGTGGTGCAGTACATGAAAAAACTTACTTATTTCATACGACCAATTTAATTTTAAATAAAGCTGATAGCAAACTTTTTCATAACTAATTTAATTACAATTTACAATTACAATAAAAAATTAATCAAGAAATTTCGAAGAGGAGAGAGTTTGAGAAAGGATATGGTGCAGGTCATAACTATAGCACTACCTTATATTCACAAGTTTTGACTATTTGTTTTTCTTTATTTAAACTTAATTAATTTTTGATAAAAAATTTTAGTGATAGTATATTTTTTTCTACACTATCATTAAATTTTCATTGGTAATGAATAAACAGTAGTAGTGCAGAAATGCCCAATTCTGAAATGTTGTTCCTTCCGAGACAAACTTGAAACTTGCATTTTAATTAAAACTGAATGGGCTATAAAACTGGATACCCAAATATTTTCGTAATGCTCTAATTTTAAAATCTAGTGTAAGGTTTTTTGAATTCTTTTCCCCATTTTAACTTGGTTTTAATCGGTGTTTGTAGTGGAATGAATTATATTTTAATTCAAGATTGAATAAAATTAAATAAAGAAAAAGAGTCAAAACTTGTTAATACGTAGTGGTGCTATAGTTATGACATGCATTGTATGTTAATAATTATGGTGTAATTTTCCAAAAAATGAAGTAAATTATTTCTGAATTTGGCGAATAAGGAAAACAAAAGAAACTCAAACAATTGGAGTCTGCCTCTTATCTGATAATCTGGGGTATAAATAATTAAGCTAGACAATCATTTTTAATAGAAATTCTTTAGAGTACTTGCAGATTTAACGTTAGAACAAACACATACACATACATACATACATACATACATAGGTATGTGTGTTCCACGTTCAAATAAAATGTCTATGTGTAAAAATAAAGGGGAAGTTCCCATTGTCATTGTGGCTTGACATAAATTACCGACAAGTAAATGAGCATGTGTCTATGTAGGTATGCATGTATGTATGCACAAATGTATATATGTATGTATTTAGTTTATTGCGAATGCAAGGAATCGCCGAACAATAAAAATAAATTGTCTATGGGGTTCAAGCTCCCCTTGAAAGTTTTATTTAAGGGTAAACGTTTGGTTAGGGTGAATTCTGTCATCGGTTTGGTTGAACGGTGGTAGCGTGTGCCGCAAATAAACTGCGAAAATCGTTGCGTGCGCGCATATTTTTTGACCCCAATATACTTAAATAGTCCAGCCACAACAATGTCTAGCAATACGTACATACATTTGAAAAATAATATTTATTTTTTCGAGGTAACAATTGCGCTCAAATAAAGAAAACTTTGATTTTAAAATATTTCTAAAATCATACTGCAACTTTTAAGATAAGAGGTAGTGCAAATCTTTCAATCGTCAACTCCTAAATAACATTTTTTGCTTGAAATAATTTTGCATGCATTCTACCTTGTGTCGGGTCTGCAAATTGGTCGTGCTCTTTTCGCATCTCTGACCCGACAGAATAGCGGCATTTTTAATTATTGGCGAAATGTGAGGGTGCTGCCCAGTTGATTTAATTATGTACATACAGTTACACAAACAATTGACGACATGGTATTTTTTTTTAGAATTTTTTCCTTAATTTAAAAAAAAAATATAATTCGTTTTTTACCAAAAATTCCCCAAATCAAAATTCCAATCTTTGTAATAAATTTATAAAAAATCAACAAATCTCCATCCGTTTTCAAGTTTATAATAAACACTTTTATAAATCTTCTGAATGTGCGGTTGTGTAACTAAATTAAATCCAGTATAACAATGTATACAACTTTTTGAAATATTGGTAATTGAAATTCTTTTTTATTTAACGCATGCACACTTTACATGGTAAAAATGTAATAAAAAACAACGGGAATTTCAAAATATCATGAAATATTTTTGAATTTTTATAAATTGTGTACAAAGTTTGAAATTTTAATGTACGTGGTTTTTGTTGTAGATAGAATGAAGTTTTTTTTAAAGAAATAACGAAAAAAATTGCGAATATTAGAAAAACGCCCCATGTGGTCAGGGATTTCAGTCACTGTATGCCTGTGAGCGTGTGAAAGTTTTTAAAATAGAAATTAATTACTGAATTTTATTGCGTAGGGCATATGTATAGTTGATAATGACTTTGAAAATATCCATCACAACTTTCTCCTACAATCCTCACTTGCCGATAAGTTGTTAATTGTTACGCTGGGTCCGAAGTAAATTAGGTAAAATATTTACTTTCTTATACATTTACAACTTTAGGAAAACCTTTGCATGAGCTTTATGGCTAAATATGTAGTAGTAGTACTGAAGTACCTGTTTTTGTAAATAATTTTGGATGCCACTCTCTTTCTTGTGAAAAGTAGCAAAATTTTCCTAGGGTTGCTAAAAAAGTAGTAGAATGGAAAACGGCTTTATATAAAGGTATCATGGGAGAGCAATTTGGCACTCCATCTTGTTGTAATAATGAGGTTACATAAATAAAAAGAAATGCAAACAAATTTCTCGACTCTGTTTTAATTGCTTTCTGTCAGGAATGAGCGTAGTGCCTAAGGGAAGTCTAATTGTAGTGGTGCTGGTTGATGCCATTACCTAAATACAAAATTATATTACTGTGGCAAACAAATATGTTGTTTTTTTTTTTTAATATTTTTAATGCAATATTACTGAGATATGAGCGAACTATTTTAGGTTTGAGCACAAAAAAAAGATAGTGTTTTGGGGTTCGTACAAACTTATTTTCGAACCAAACTATAGAGTAAGGACCCAGAGCTCATCAGCCTTCAGATGTCTCTGTTGATAAACTGAGACGTGATTGTCGTCTTTTCGAGAAAATTTCTTCTTTGACAACCATGGGGATCATTTGTCGCTATGCAGACCTTTCTCCAATTGATGCAGATCCATCCTCGCTTACTTTGCCTATTTCAGTTCAAGCCCACCACGTATATATTAAAAGATTCAAGATGGTATTCCCTTTATTGCTTTTCAAATGTCGACAGCAGTTTGTCTAATAAATTGTTGCACACGTGTGCTTACACACACACACATACATACATATCTACAAAAATATCTAGATACAATTATACGAGTTTCTTGCACTGAGCGTTACTAAATAAACGGAAATGTGTTCATTGCGGGCTGCATTGCCAGCGACTAGGGTGAAAGTCACCAGCGGTATGGCCATTAAGCTGCAATGAGTATTAACTCTAACCTTGTAGCGTAAGCGCCCACTATTTTTTGCTATTGAGTACAATCGGAAATTAAATCTAATTCCACCTAGTAATGAAGTAATGTGCCTTACCTTGGAGGAGGAGGACTAGTATTACGGTATGGCAATGAGAACCAGTCTTAGAGTGAAATTTCATCTCTAACTGCTTATTAATAAATTGTATTAGAGAAAATCTTAACCACTTTCACCACAAATGGCAACGCTGTCAACAGTGGTTCGAATGACCGTGCTAAATGTTGCATATTTCATGGGGCGCTGTTACCAATTTCGTAGTGCAATTTATGCGAAACCAACTATGAACAACTATAGCTTAGTGCAATTAAAACTTTGCATTAATTTTTTGATTCACCTAAAGTCTAAATATGTTTTGAAATAAAACTGATACCACTTTTGTCATTCGAAAGCAAGAAAATTCATCGGAAATCATCGGTGTAAAAGTTGCCTGCATTAACGAACATTGTATAACACTGTTATATGAATTTTAAATTTCTTGTAATATGTTCGGCGTTATTTTTAATGTTAATGGTATTGTTCGCGAACGTTTGGACAGTTCGTCATATTATCTCTGCCAGAAAAATAAGTCAGTTGTATGAAAAAATATATTTAAAAACTGAAAACTAACGTGAGCCAGTTTCGTTTTTATATACTCATTTGTCGTGACAATTTGAAATGAATACGTTTTTAATCTGTTGAATTTAAATTACAAATAAAGTAATTGAAAACGTTAGCAAGATAGTGTAATTGACTGCTTCCTATGTCATCGTCATGTTAAATAAGTCAGTTCATTGTAGAGAATGGAAATTAGCTGTCATTGAAATTACTTAAAAATTAATTTCATTTTCCACAAAGATGTTACTTTAAAACATTAAAGTGAGTGGATGGTGCAGTTAATTAATTAAAGAGATTTTTATTATGTTTTGGAGTTATCATTTATATATTTTTGTTTTCTCTACCAACAAAATTTACTTTTGTAGAATTTTTGGCCATTTGAAACTTACACTTTGTTATAGTAAAATGGAATGTTCAACAAAGCTGCATACCCGAAAATTGTTATATTTTTAATTTGTTCAATTTTTGTAAATTTGCCAAAAGGTCTGGAACTTTGACTTACATATGTACATGGTTTTTGTTATTCTTAATTTTTATGAAATTTATATAATTAATTTATATAACTTAAATAAGTTAAGATAGAATTTTCAAAACTTGTCAAAACATTTTGCTTTTATTTTTATGAACACAACTGAATTTTTGGTTTATAATGGGCCCGTTTTATTGTACCTGAGTTGCAAAAGAACGTTTCAACTCGGATAAAACTTCCTTTAGTTGCAAAAGCAACCCTGTTGGGATCTTTCATGAAAGATGTGCTTGGTTTAGTGCTATTTAAGAACGGAAAATAGATGTGCAAACAAATTTTAGGTTAACGTAGTTATGTATTTAAAAATACTATGCAAATAAAAACGAAACGGGCCCAATAATAATAATTTGGCGCTCATCTCATACAGTTTTATGTTTGACCGAACTTTCCCTATTATTTGTGGTATGTGTCTTAACGAAGGCAGAAGATTTTTGTGAGAAGGGTTTTCCACGACAAAAATATACTCGGAAGTTTGCCATTGACTGCCGCGGGGCGACTGCTTTTAGAAAAAAGTTTTTCTAAGAAGCACACTCGGCTACAATGACCGCTGACAGCAAATGCAAAATTAAGGCTTTTAACAGAAATAACTTTAATACATGTAGTTTGAGAAAATGACATTAGCAAACACACGAGACTAAAATCGGCTGACGATTAGGGACACGACATCTGCTCGAAAGTTTCGATATGGTACTCATTCAAAGTATCGCTCTAAAAGAATCGGGTAACCATAAATATCGAATTTCAAAGTCTCGATACCCAAAATATCGGTACCAAATCAAAATTGAAGTTCAGCCACAATATTTTATAAAACGTGAATTCGATGCCATATTGGGGTACGAGTATCGGATTATAAAAAAATATATCGGCATAAAAGTACAAAGTAAAGCAAATATCGGTATCGATTGGTAGAAGTATCGATATGAAACATGTGACAAGTGACAGTTAGCAGAATCTCGACATCGTCTGAATCGTCTGATTTGCTGTCGGGTTAGCGTATAGTTACCTCCACCAACTCATAAAAAAAATTCCCTATTGCGGAATAAGCTAGTGCTGGAAAGTTATAGATCAAATGCATTGGTAGAATTTTGGGGGGAGATTTCCCTCTTCTGCGTATATACATATGTTCTAATACGAAATTATATGTGCAAACATGTAGACCTATTTACTTTCATACATACATAGACAATAATGTATAATTTTCATTGTTCGGGGTGGGTTTTTCCAGCTGCCTTTACGTATTTTGGTGTAAAAATTTTCCAGCAATGAAAATAATAATTTGGCGTAGAGACACTGTTTTCGAAATATTATACTCAAATTCATACATACATACATATATGTATGAATACACTTGTATGTAAATATACATATACATATGTACATATGTATGTATATACTCGTATCATAGTAAGCTGCAACCATAAAAATTTGCTTCACGCGCCTTCGTGGGCCTTTCATATCAAGCAAAGTCTGTTATACGAGTATACTGAATCTGAGCTTACGATTATTTTAATATTTGTGTGTGAGCTGTCACATATTTCACATAATGATATGTGGTCATACGCATGTACTATATGTATGCTGTTCAATACAAAAGTAGTCACAACAGATTTATCATTTTCAATATTTGTATGAACATAGATCTTCAACAAACAAATACGGATATGATTGTTTTTACAAACTTGTTTGGGAATTAATTCTAGGCAATCCCTGGCCGGGCGTCATGTTTTCGAGTATAGCGAAAGTCAAAAGCGCAATATACGATACAGATGTGTGTACGTATGTGCATACATATTGTACTTATTTACTTAAAAATAATTTAATTTTAAGCAGTTCAATTGACATGCGCTTCTCGTGTTATTTGAGTTGCGTGGGTTGTTTACTCGTAAACTCGTAAACAAGACGAACATTTCGAGTAGGTAACTGTAGCGAATTTTTTAGGGCAGAGTTTAAGGAACAGTGTGGCCAGTTATGTTCTTTTATAGCTAGATCTAACTTCTTTTTTCCAAGTTTAGCTATTGAAATTGTGTTCTAGCTATAAGCCGTTTTTCCAGTTTCTGTTTTAAATCCATTTAGCTATAAAATTAATACGAATTCATCTTGGTTATTATTCTTCCTACAACCCATTAACTTCGCCCATTGAATATTATTTTGGCACCTTTTTCACAGTTTTATTATTGGACCCGTTTTATTGTAACCGACTTCCAAAAGAACGATCCAGCCCTGATAAAAATTTCCTTAGTTGCAAAAGCAACCCTGTTAGCATCTTACATCAAACAAGAGATTTATTTAGTGCTTTTTAAGAACGGGATATAGTTGTACAATTAAATTTTAGGTTGTCGTAGTTATATATTTAAAAATACTATGCAAATAAAAACGAACTCGTCGAGTTTATTAGAATCAATATACGGGGTCAGATATATGTAAGTATGTACGTAAAACTTGTCAGACTCTTGTTACTCGTTTAATTCAGCACTTTTGCCCCCAGATAGATACTGTGAAGGTGTTGTGAATCATTCGATACTTTCGAACAAGAAAAAAGTACTACATGCATGATGTACATACATAACAACAATAAAACTTCAGTGGGACAATAATTAATTTTCGTAGAAATTTTTAACCCATTACCTCCCACATAAAAGTGCCATTTTGCGACTTATTTCAAGAAGTCCCACAAAAAAAAATAAATTTGGAAGGTTAGAGAATTGCAATATTCTAGAAAATAACTTTTTGGGAAATTTTCAGATCTCAGACAAAATCTTTACAGAAACATCGTAAAATTCTGTTTTATTTTTACATGAAACTATTTCTTATTTTATTTTATGCAGAATTCAGCTTAAATCGAATGCGGATTTTGTCTGAAAATACTACTAGTGAAATTTTCGGGCGAATAATTTTCTAGAACACTATAACCCTTCACACTTTTAGATGGGATCTAATGAGTTAAAATGATCCACGAAAATAGTTTCGCCGAAATTTTACTGTATATGTCTTAACCTTTTGTTTTTTCTCAGACATATATTTGAACTATTAGCACCACATTTTTTTAAATTCGACTTGATTAGAAGCGATCACAACGGATCGGGAGCCAATAACTTAAATCTGTAAAGTTTATTACTTCTCAAAATTTTAATGGTTGATCATAAAATACATCAGCCTACTATATTGCTACACATCTGGCACAAGTAGTAGCCCTCAAATATCCCTACATTCCCAATATAATTTTGTGGGTGTGACAGCAAAAAATATTCCGCATACAATTTTGCTGTTCCTGAATTGACAATTCTTGATCGAATATAAATTTGAGTTGGTCACGAATCTTTTAACTCCATCCAAAATTTCTATACTCACATGGGCCCATCCATCAGACAATTTATTCACAATATATTAAAAAGAAAACATCCAACTCCGAACAAGTCGACGCTACAAAGGCAGTAGAAGTAAGCAGAAAATTAGAACTAGAATTAAAACAAATTTCAGTATCTAGGCAGAAAAAATTTACGCAGAGTCGTTCATGTCAATTAAATTGTTTAAAATTAAATCACTGCGAAGTTTTTCAGGTATATAAAAAATAACAAAACTCCAACACTATTTCCCCAGCTCTTTGTGGAAATTCGAGCAAAGTATGATGACCATGAAGCATTCAAATCAATGGATAAAAAACGGAGTCATCCGTTGTCTACAGCATCGCGGACGGAAGTGAAAATATAATAAGGTTTACACACTTCCCGGAAAATGCCAGCCTACAACAACACAGCCGAAGCAGAGGCAGTTATCTAAGCCATGCAATACGCGCACAAAAAAGAGAAAACTTTATCATTTTCACTATTTCAACTACAAAAGCAATTAAAAGCTTAATACAAACCCCAAATACGACACATATTGATCACTATCATGAATATGTAGTTATGTACATAGGAATATATGTATGTATGTGTGTATGTATGTATGTATAATATAAGTGAGCACACAGGGCAATACTAAGCCGATTACACCGCGGAAGTTGCAACAATCTCACTTCTAAAACTCAAAGAGACAGCTTATTAAATGTAATATAAACAAAAATAAAATTCAACAAAATGTTAACTAAAATAAATAACGGCGCTGTTCATAAAAAATAAAATGATTTGAAATACTTTATAACATGACATTTTCATAGAATCTTTTAACTTATAAAGCATCTGAAATTTATTTAAATTTCTATGAGTTGGGTTTTAAAAGTATTAGTTCACAATTCTTACCTATTTCAATGCCAGTGGCAATCCCAAGAAAAGTGGCAGTCTTATCAGCAAGACATAAAGATCTCTAGAACGAAATTTATAGTCTCCTTACAAACTAGCGGACGCCTTTAGTTGTTATTGGGCCCGTTTTATTGTACCCGACTTGCAAAAGAACGCTACAACTCGGATAAAACTTCCTTTAGTTGCAAAAGCAACCCTGTTGGGATCTTTCATGAAAGATGTGACTTTTTTAGTAATATTTATGAACGGAAAATAGTTGTGCTCGCAAATTTTAGGTTGAAAGTAGTTATATATTTAAAAATACTATGCAAATAAAAACGAATTAGGCATTAAACTGAAATGCCTCATTTATTTTCTTAGCGCTCATTCACAATAGCGCAGTTTTTTCACTTCCCAACACTACATCGTCGGATATCATATTACCGAGTTGGCTCAACTCGCATATTTTTGCGAGGTAGTGTTGTTGCTTTACATGCAATTCCTTATCCTACCTAGTGTTCTTTTGCAACGAGGTTACAAAGAAACGGGCCCGTTGTTGGATATTCGCCTATTTTATTGATAAACAAACCTCGAACACCCATTTCCACATTTCGTTAACGATTGAGGCAAGTATTATACTTAAATTTACGCCTAGTAGAAGTCTGAGTACAGGGATTTTTTTTTACAATATTCCCAATGTTTCGTTTTTGTAATTCATTTACGTTAATTTTATTTAAAACTATAGTTTATAATATAACATAAACTATAGAATCAAAGTTTCCTACTTTGTTACTTTGTATAAAATTTTAAATATTCAATGAATTTTAACAAATTATCATAAAAGAAGAAAAAAAAATGTTATCAGAGTTTTTAGAAACTTTCCGGGTATGAAGTTTTGTTTCCAATTCAATTTCAGTAAAACAAATGGCAAGTGTATTTCTCATTTGCAATCTCACATGAGCTCCACTATAGCGAAACCAATCGGATTACAATTTAATTTCTAAAACTTTTATTGGTAAGTTTCCTAAATTTTTGCTATTTAGAAATATCGCCAAAATGTAGTGTGAATTGAAAAAAATGCTCAGAAGTTTTTGTTTTTGAAAGTTGGTTTATGGTTCCCATGTTTGAAAATATTTTAAAACAAAACTGTCATGTAAACAAACATATTCCATAATATTAGGAATTTTTGGCTTTACAGGCGTATGTACAGATCTATGTACATTAAGGTAGTATTTAAAACATATGAACGTGGTTTTCTTCTAGTCTTAGCCCCCCAATCGGTAATAACATGGACAAAAATATTATTTATATATTTTGATCGCGATTAGAGAGGGTCGAGGGGTGCCACACAGAACAGAGATCAAAGTTAACAATAGTTAAAAATGTCACATATACAATTTGGTACCGATTGTGCCTTCAAAAGGTAATCTGAAGTTTGATCCCTCCATGTATGTAGAATGGGATGATTTTAGAGTGATGTAATTTATTTATGTTGCACGATCATTCGGCAATACCATCACAACAAAAACTTATATTGAATCCAATTAGATTCTATTATGATAAAATTTGTTTTGGTGTGAAACTCCTGGAGCTTTGTGAGAGGAAATTAAGGGGTTGTGCACCTTTTTTGTAGTTTATTTTTGCTTGCTTGCTAGCAATTGAACAGAAAAAGTTTGCCTTATGATTTGGATATTTTGCGCTAAACAGTGACGAACATTTCTTAAGGGGTCGTGATTTGCATTAGGAAAATTTATAATTGAAAATTGTGTTTGCTTTGAACAGCCTAAAATAATGAGAAATCTGTATGATAAAGAGATCTACATCAAAGTTATAAGAAAAAACTGTGAAATAATGCAATTTTTGACAGTGTTTTTTAGGGTGCATCACCCCCATACAAAAAAAAGAAATCGGTACTATTTTTTCGGTAAATCGGTAAATTTGTTCAACGGAATAGTAATAATGAAGTTTTTGATGCTGTCGACCGAGTAGAATAGAGAGGCCTTAAGGTTTGAATATGAGACAAACCGCGTAATACAACCCTGCTATTTTATTCTTTGTATCCTGTTCATTATTGTTCTGTTGTTCATTATATCGTATTTCGCCTTTTGTACACGTCCATTTTACGTCTTTAAATGTACAATGTACTTGGCATTCCAGTTAAAAACGCCGAAGGAGACGCTCGGACTAAAAACACCAATTTGAAACATACACGTTAATAAAATCATTGCAAATAAATACAATATTAATCATATTTCAAATCAAAGTTTACACTTTATTTAGTCCTCGTCAATAGATGCTGTCTTTGACCTTGTTTGGAAGATTGATTTAAGAAAAACTTGAATAACTCAGCCGAAACTTAAACGATTTAGACTCATAAGGTATTATTGTAATTTTATTTCCTCCCCATTTTTTTTTTTGCAAAAAACGCCATTATCGTCCAATTCTTTTTTTTCACAAGTCACATTATAATGATTCCGCTGAAGAAATTTTTAAATATGTATCTGTAGACTTTTAAAGCTTTCGCTGTTTTATCATCTCAAGTGGGTTTCTTTTAAAACATTAAAAAAAAAAATTTCATTATAAAAAAAATTCATTTTTAGTGAAATTTTCTGATTGATGTGAGCTGAATCAAGTCTTAATATTTTTAGAAATATTTTAGCAGAAGTCCTAAAAAGTGTAATCACTTTATAATTCAGGTGGAAAAACCACAGTCCACAAATACATACATACGTACACTTTTTGGGCACGAAAATACATACGCCTAAAAAAAGTTGTCGGGACTGAAAAATTAAATGGAGAAAACAGGGGAATCAACTGACGCTTAAGAAATATTTGCTACTTTTGGGGAAAACAGTATTTATTTCATGTAAGTTTTTATCCAGTTTGAAGAAAACTTTACTCAATTTTCACATTTTAAACAGTGCTGAATAAAGAAATGTTTTCTTTAAGCCAGAGATGAGCTATTTTTGTTTTTGAGTGTATACAACTTGTATAAAAGTAGGTATCAACTGAGGGGATAATTATTTACTATTCTAGAAAATCTGCGTTTCAGGAAATCTCTTATACTGATATATTATATGTACGAGTTACATGTGTATTATATTCGGGCATATGTGGGTATGTACGTACGTATGTATATAAAAAACTCACAAATAATTTAAATTGCTAAAGACACCCAAATAGCTTCGAGCTATTTTTCTGCCAAATGTTCATAGCTTGAGTGCGCCAGAATACCAACCTGAATGTCCATTGTATACAGAGCTAATGTTTCCATAATTCAAACGATCATTCATACAGGGAACATAACCTCATATGTATGTATGTATGTACATATACATACATATGTACCTACATTATGGATGAATGTAAACGCCCATTAATTTTTGAATTTTTTTTTATGCATAGTACATAGTTGTGTGTAGAGTGTAAATTATGTATATTATTTAAATATTACATGTGTATGTATGTATGTATGGATGTTATTCAAAAACATACATGTACATACATATATACATACATGCATACATGTAATTGTAAAATCTCAGACATCTTTAAAAGAAATTTAATTAATGATCGTTAGTTTTGGTTTTGGATGTATGTATGTACGTACATTTACATAGTAGAAAAACTATAATTTCTGTGACCCATAAACCAGAACTTACAAAATTATTAAGCAAAGTTTTTTGTTTCGTTCACACCATTACAGCTTTTTATGCGTCCATCAAACCTATGCCGTGCCGATCATTACAAAGAAAAAGTCAATTATGATTGTGAAGGGAATATCGCCGACTACAAGCGAAAAATGCCAAAGTCGAATGTCAGACTTTCGAGAAGTTTTCGTTTAAGGTTTCAGAAGCGTTTTCGGAAAGAATTAAGGAAAAAAATTATTACTCGCAATTATGATACCTAAACTTTGAACGAATCGCAGGTTTATTTGGCAGTTATTATTAAATAAAACCCTAAGATAAACGCTTATCTAGATTTTAAAATATAAAGCTACAAGTATTATAATGTGATTTTTATCAAAATAAATAATTTCTAATAATCACCTAACTTTTCTTTAGCTTTTAAATCGACTGTCGCAATATAGTAACCTGCTTAAGAAAACTATAAAAAAAACAACTAACACAAATAACACAATGATAATACGTAATTGACGCTATAACTTCTTAAGAGATTTTGGCCGAGTTCAACAAGTTGCGCCAGTCACTCCTTCTTCCTACTAATTGGTGCCAATTGGAAATACCAAGTGACGTCAAGTCCTCTACCACTAAGCTAACTCTTTACATACAATATAAATATTCTTAAACATTTTCTTAAGTTAATTTTAGCGCTTATTGTAAAATTAATACCTTTCACCAAGATTTACGTAGGTCAGTCTCCAATAATTTTTTAAGAAACATCGCTAGAGAAATTATGGTATCACGTAAATACATTTAAAGTTAACTTTGCTTGTTATTTAGTTTTTTTCCAAACTATAGATGTGCATTTTTTCTATTATAGTTGAGTTTAAAAAATTTAATCAAATATTGAAAAAGAAAGAATAATGAATACAGTTTTACTTAAGAAATATGTTTGGATTTCGCAATTTAAAACAATAGTATTTTTTGCCAGAAATGAGCAAAAATATTTGCGAAAATATTTCACTAAAAACTCTGCTAAATTTGAAGATGTGTAGTGTATTGACTTCCCTAATATCAGAATAATTCCTGCCGCTTTGGAATTCTTTTACTTTTCCAAATAAAAAAAAAAAAAGAAGCAAAATGCTTCGAGCTTTTCTGGTTACATGCAAACATACACACATACATACATATATACATAATAATGGAAATATGCTTTCTTTTTTTCGCTTAATCTACAATGTTTAGTTTAATGCTATTTCGATTACAAGAATATAAAATTTCAATTCATCGGAATTTGTTTAGTTGACCTCTAGTACTTTGGAGATGAAAAGTTAAGTGTTTCGAAATGTGGTCGCCACTCACTAATCTAAAGTTGTACATACATACATACATACATATGTATGTACTTTACATACATAGAGTTGTGAGTAAATTAGTGGTTCTTATTGTTTCGGTTGTTGGTAAATACAAACATACATACGATGTATGTGCATATACATATGTAAGCATGATTTTCTATCCGCTTGGTTTTTTTTCCCACCACTAAAATTTTGTACTTATCAGCCAGAGAAAATGGCATGCAGCTTTAAAACACAAAACACAGTTGTGGTCTGAAACAAAAGGCGATCATTTGGGGTTTATGTTCACATTGTTGATCTGGAAAAAGACTTTTCCTTTGGTTTCCGTTGAATGTAAACTAACTAAGTGTGCTTATATTTAGGTACATAAAGGTGTAAATGTAGTATTTTTAGCTTTCTAATTGTTTATAATAAATTATAAGAGTTATTCGGGATTCGTTGTACAACAAAGTATATAGATATCTGTCTGTCTATTGTGTATTTGTGGTTTTCATAACAAAATGCGGGTATTTTGCTTTCGAATTTCACTGCAATCGCAAATAAAGAATGCAAGGGGATACATTACAATGAATCCCGAATGCCGCTATTGTGTTATAATTTAGTGGTTGTAAACTAAGACCCATACTATATGTATGTACATATGTGTATTCGGTTGACATAATTAGATTACTATACTCGTACATGTACATATGTATGTCGGACTATATGTCAAGAGGCAAAAGTTAAATTTGTTAATAAGGTCCACTTTCGTAAAATGAAAATTTTATGTTACCTGCCGAACAAGACCTATGTATGTATGTATGTATGTCGGTATTCTGTAATTCATCATATCAAGTCACTAAATTTCAGACTGTCAATTAGCCACATTTTTTGTGACTTTAGACGATTTCGGTATTCAGTATTCAACAGTCTCAAAAAGTTTCACCAAAAACTGTGGTGAGCAGAAATAGAAGCAAAGAGCTGATGCTATGTTCAACTTGAGATGTACAATCAACCTCAATGAAAATATGTTAATCGATAACACACAATACACTTTTTCAGTTTTTTCTCAACGACATTATTGCTTTTTAAAAATCAAAACAATATGGTTGTCGTAAAATTAACATTGAAATTAATCATTCAATATTCGTATTACTGCATTTTATGAACCGATTGTATAAAATATGTGTAAAAATGAGAACTATCAACAATCGATAAATGCAGCTTCTCAGCCATATGCACATTCGATCAAAATGGCAGAACTACATACATAAGCAAATGTAAACAAATAGCTTTTTTTATTATGCTTTAAATGTTATACTATTTTACTCAATTTCTTTTTTTTTTTTGTAACCTGCTCAGGACCGCTGATAAATTAGTAACTTTATTTTGGAACTAGAGAGTTGAGACGGCTTACTGAAAACCGAATAGTCCCAAAATCAATCTCACCACCGAAAAGTCTTAATTAGTGACTAGAGACTGCTTATAGAATACCGGCATTAACTCGCAATTCGTATAGCGCTGCTAAATGAAGAAACTGTTTTGTTATAGATCTTTTTCGGCAACTTATTGCAGAAGGCAACAGGAATATTTCACTTCGACATTATTATATTATTCAGTCTGTTCTAATTCACTGATTATCTGCTTAAGTTCATATTTAAGAAACGTGCGCAAAATTCGTTTTACTACTTTAAGTATTTACAATTTTGTACATTTGTAACCGCCTCAAATTAGTACAACTCTATCACAACTTCAAGGAAAACTTCTATCTTACAGTTCATGTCCATTTATTATTTCGACTTTAAACTCAACGCCACTCGCCGAATTGGCATTTACGAGGTTCAAATCAAGTGTATAATTTATACCTATCTTTCATAAGGACACTTTTTGTGACAAATGGTGTCATAACAATGAAAGCATTAAAAGTTTAGACTTTTTAATCGACTAATCGATTAATCTATTAGCAAAAGTTGTTGCAAATAAGTAAAATAAAGTTCAAGTTCGGATGAAACCGGAGTTTAAATACCCGACACATATTTTTATTTCTAATAAACTGTAATTATTTTATGCATAAAATCAATTAATATTATTTTTATTTACTTAAATTTAAACAAAACAGTGCAATAAATTATTATGCTATTGACGTACCAAAATTATGATTTCTACGCATTTCTCTCCCTAATTAAAGTAATTAATACATATTTTTGATCTTTTTAATTGCTGCGGGGGTTTTCTATAATTTTCGAAATTATGCTCACTGAGTTTAAATGCAAAGTGTGTATTAAATTTGGTACAGTTAGATGAAGTAGTTTCGGGGGTAAACCTATTTGATCTAAAATATAAAGTGCCTTTTTAATTTTTCAAAAAAAAAAAAAAATTAGAAAATCATCTTATATACTGTAGCTACGGAAATAGTATATTATTTTTATATTCGGGTATAAAAATTGTCGGCTTCACTTAATCGACTAACCGTTTTCTTTTCGACTGACCGATCATTTTCGATTATTATTATTTCCGTTATAATGAATTTCTGCTTCGAATAATTTCGGTTAGTCGATTTTCAAACTACTTGCTGATGAGCGTTTAGTGGAAAGTTAATGGTTAATCAAGTGCCGTCGATTCTTCAAGTATTCGAATGCCAAATTTCGTCATCAAAAATTTGACCTAATGAAAATCTGGCATAAAAGAGTTTCCATGTGCTTGGAAATACCTTTTTAGCGGATGCCCATTAAATTTATTGTGTATTACGAATGAGGCCTATTGAGATCGAGGCAGAAGAAGAGAATTAAACCATCTAATAGATCTCTTTATTTTTCAAGAGTCCTCTAATATTTTCCATAACAATTGGTTGCATCCAAACATATTATAGATTCTGAAAAGACACTGAAACCAAAATTTATTTTTTATTGATAGACGTTTTGCCATGTGCACAGTCGGAACTAGATATATATATATATTTGAAATATTGAATGTTTTTTCCAAAGTTGAGTAAAATTCTGCAAATGCCATTTAGTTTTGAAACTGCTTTATTTTATATAAATATATATCTTAAAGTATTTTAAAACCAAAAATAAACGAATTAATTTTTATTTTTGACAAAACGAAAATGAAATTTATAAAAAGTAAACACCAAATTTCAGTGAGTAGTAGAATAATTATGGAACTTTAAAACTTATGAAAGATGTTTATGAATAGAATAAAGCATGTCGTCCAGATCGAAGATTTTGAATCTTAGTTTTCTGATTATCGTATGTTGTGAAAATCCCAAAACTTATATATTTAATTGGAATCGACACTTTGGGCGGGAGGTGATGAAATTCACTGCACATTTTTTACTTAATTGGGAAAAAAGCAATAATTTTTTTCACTCGATTCTAATGCTTATTTCCACAACAGTAGAATTTATTTATATGAGCTTTTGGAGATATTTTTGCTTGCCATATGGGCTTGGAAGACAGGTTTTTAAATTTTTTTGCTGTATAAAATAATATTTTATTATTCTTTGACCAGCTCGAAGTTTTGATTTTTGACGACCGGAGAGAGGCTTACAACTTTTCCTATTTTCCTTTAATTTCAAAACAACTTTTCGCGCTCATCCACGCCGATTCCTTTCTCTTAATTGTATAATAAAAAAAAATGATTCAAAGCTTTAAAGTATAACACAAATTTTTCTGTTAAAAATAGAACAAACTGAGTTCTGTAGCCAAGGCGAATTCATGCCAGGTAATAGCAACAAATATCTAATGTGTTTTGTTTTTACTATTTTGTGGGATAATTTTCAAAACTACCTGTACATATTTTGTTTTCAAATTATACCACTGTAAGCAAAAACAAAACACACGCAAGGCGAAAGGAAAAAGAACAAATTTGCTGACTAGTAATATCACCTTATATGTATAAATTCGCCTAGAGCAAAGCGTAATTAAATTACTTTATTTTGCAGTGTCAAAGTAAAAAATAAAGTAAACTATTGTGCAATGCACGGGCATGTTCTGTCTTTCGCTTGGAATTTGTCACTTCCTCCGGTAGTTACAGTCAGATAGGCACAACACGCAAATTCACTCGGAAGTGAAATGCAGAGCATGCCGTTAACTTAGCATGAAATTTCGATAACAAGTGTTCTTGAAAGTTTCGAGCCAGCTAAATTTTTTGTTTAACAATTGGCCCGCTTCTTTGTAACCTAGTTGCAAAAGAACACTAGGTAGGATAACGGATTGTATGTAAAGCAACAACACTAACTCGGAAAAATATGCGAGTTGAGCCAACTCGGTTAAATGATATCCGACCCGAGATGTAGTGTTGGGAAGTGAAAAAACTGCGCTAGTTTGAATTAGCTTTAAGAAAATACATGGAACATTTAGAGTTAAAACCTAATTCGTTTTTATTAGCACTAAATAAGATTGGTTTAATTGGTTTCATGAAAAATGCTAACAAGGTTACTTTTGCAAATCAAGGAAATTTTATCCGAGTTGGAGCGTTATTTTGCAACCAAGCTACATTAAAATGGGCCCAATATTTCGCAAAACCAAATTTACGCTACATGAGTATTCTACGTAGCGTACATACAATACATTCAAATAAATGTGTTGATCGCATTTTTTTTCATTTGTTTTTCAATTCACCCTTAATTGGCACTTTGCTTTCAAATACACACATAGCGCTTTGTTTGGTTAATTTTTTGTTATTTTGTTATTTTTTTTTGTATTTTTATTTTAGGTTTACCATGCGCCGTTGTTTACGTTAATGAAAATAAACACCTTTAGTTGTAATGGTGATGTTGCAGCGTTGCATCATTGTTCTCGAGCTATTAAGGAAATTACCAAATGTGTGTAAAATGCAAAACAAAGTTTGGATAAGTGATGATTGACAGAACCAGTGCGCCGCATCGGAGGCAGAAAGCAACGAAGTCCAAACGCAATTCAGGCTAACTGAGAAAGGAGATTGTGGTTTAAGGCAATTGTAATATTATTTTTTTTGGATACGCACGGATATGAAAAGTAAAAGCTTTTATCATATGATTTACGAATATAACTGGATACTTACACAGGCGGCACGCTGATTAGCACACCATCGCACATTTTTGGTGTATAATAAATATTTGCGTTGTAACATATTGAAATTGTTGTTTTTCTTGTAATTTATTTTGAACGCTACCTATTTCCATTCAAAATTGATACGTTAAAATGTAAACATTTTAAATAAAACAATTTGAGGAAATGGACTTCGTTTTACTTTGTTGTTTTAATTACCACACCCTTTTGGTCGTCATAAAGTTTCTCAGCGTTAAGATTTTGGAAGCCATATAATAGCCGCAATCGTTTCGACATTCGTTAGCGTGTGGCGAATCAATGAAGCAACTGGCATAAGTTAAATAGATTGCCAGCATTGAAAAAAAATAGCAAATATTTGAAAGCTCTTAATGGATGCTTTGGAAGCACAAAGGATTTTCCAAGCATTAATACAAAATGAGGAATGCCGTTGCGTTTTTTTTTCAATGTAATTTGCAGTCCATGGCTGTCGTTTGTGCGGAGCTTAAAACTTACCTCACTATATTCGCCAGTGCCGTATCCTGCTAGCTAACTTTGTTGTTGCTTTCACACGCAAATTTATTTACATGCTAGCAGAGCTCATATGTACATACATAGCGGACGGTAAAGTGCCGATTCGAATGCATCTTATATTTTTCAGAAGTTTAAAAAAAAGTTTAATTAAACGAAGAGGTCTACGGAGGAAGAGAGGCGTATAATATGGAACATATTTCAAAAAGAGAACAAAATATGTATATCAGCGAAGTTGCCTGCGAAAAAGATTGAAACGCAGAGTACTTTAATCGTCCGACAGGTATTGAAAGATCCTTACAAACTTTGTTACAAGAAAAATTCACTTCGTAACAGAATTGAGGGGGAAATATTGTAATCAAGATTATTGAAAACATTCCTCATCTTTTGGAATTCTGTGATTTGGAGTGATGAATCCAAGCTCAATTTACATATGTACCTACGTATGTACATACATACATATATCTGATTATAAAAGTTACACAAGAAGATTTTGGATGCTGTTTTGAAATTGGCCCAGTTCACGTAAATTTTAATATTTTTCAGAAGTACTTTGGATTCATATAGCAAATACATATGAAGATACAAAATTAATTTTCTTAATATTAAATAGTGCCATTTCAAGACATTTTGTTTCCATAATATAGAGAAGAGGATAATCCAACTAATTTGCCATATGAATTGTGAATGTGAACAGAATCGAAACTGATGGAAAAAAGAAAATGCATTGCAACAGAATTACATTCGGACGCGAATTGCTGTAAACAAAGACAGTGGAAACGGGTAAAAGTTGATGCATGTACCGAAACCCCCTGTAGGAAAAATCAACGATTCGAAACTTTTTATATTAGTCTCCTTTCACCAGCACCGTCAGACATTGAACTTGATTGTCTCTAAAGTTTACGAATGTAAAATTTGCTTACTTCACTTGGTGCTAATATATTCATTTCCAGATTGGGTCGGTTATGCCAACCAGAAATTCGTCTTACTCGCGGAGGTTTTTTTCTGCAAAGCATGCATACATACATTCCATATCCATATGTACATACATGCACACATCCATATGAACACAAAACATCGAAATGCACGCGACTGTACCTACTTCTAAACACATGTCCATTCTAAATATCTACTTTCCGCTGTTCGATGGCTAATTTGTAATTTGTGTTTATAAGTAGGTATGTTTGTTGTTAAGTTGTAATTATGTACATAGGTCTCGAGGTCTGGAGCAAGGAATATATATGTATGTATATTCACATATGTATGTACATACATATGTATTTCAGGCGTTCATGCAATGGTAAATTAAAATTCTTGACATTCCATACCACCAACTGTTTGGGAAACAATTTGCAAACATTTGCCATATGCACACAATATAAAAATATTGAAATTACAACTACGCTTTTTAGTAATATCTAATACATACACATATTCAAAAAAAGCATACATATGTTGAAATTGCGTAACAAATTTTGGTTTTTTCTTAAAAAAAAAAATTGTAACAAAAGATCGATTTTCAAATCTCAAGTGTCTATGCCTTTGAACGTATGTAATTTTTTACCCAATCGTATACCTAAGTATGTACTATGTACACATGAATATAAATAATAGGTATGGGCATTATGTAGGTATTTACATTCGATTCCGCATACAAAATCATAAAAGCGTAAATAATTTCAATTAATTTAAAAACCACAACAACATGCAATAAGTTTTTGGAAAATAAAAAAATGTTTGGCAGCGCCCGCCGTAGCCGTGTGAGTGGCTGGGTGTACCACAATAAATTTACTAGAGTGGGTAGCGAAAAAGTTAGCAATTACTCCCTAGATTGAAAGCTTTATCTGAGAGGATTTTAAGGTCATAAAAATTTTCGTCCTTCGCGTGTCCTAAAAATATCACATATCGAATTTTCTTCATAATTTCTTTTTACCTATTACTCGATTCACCAGTCTAATATATAGTTATGGTGATCATATTTTTTTTTTCATTAATTTATAGAACACCTCAATGTTAACGACAAAGCTGGCTAATACGTGGACGAAAATTTCATAAAATTTTGGTTGATCTGAGCCGAGCTTACGGTTAGTATTCCTTATTTGGAAGCTATTGGAATAAACAACAACTGTCAAAACAGTAAAGTTTTAACTGCTATTTCAGAGATCACCACATCGTTTAGCTTGGCACCGGCGTCGAAAGTCGTGGGTTCGAGTCTTTCTCAAGGACAGAAAGCAGAAATTTGATAAGGAGATATGTGGTGGTCTCCGAAATAGCAGCTACAAATTCTACTACTTAGAACAACACTCAATTTGTTTAATTTAATTACGGAAAAGCGTTGCCTAACAATGTGCAAAAAAATCAAACTTCAGAGTAATAAACAATGAAAAGATTTTTCAAAACAACAAATGTATATCATTAGCAGCTGATTTGGTAAGTGCAGTGATGCCAATTTAATTAAATATTTAGTAGCAAAAAATTATTTGTTCGTCGTTATCAATTTATTTTGGCTCTTTGATCAAATTACGGCACAGGACAAATACAGGGCGGATTTACATATACAGAATATTTTTGCTGCTTTTAATAAAAAATATTTCATACAGAATATTGGATTACAAAACAGTACTGTTCCATATAATATAGAGCGGGTGGTCACTGTAGCTACATGTTGAAAAGACAATTTTGTGAACTGTTTTAGGGAGATTAAAAAATAAGTTATTTAAACTTAGAAAGCTAAGCAGGCACTTCAGAGTAAAAGGATATTAGAAGGAATTGCAGTACTCAAATTATTACGGAGAAAGTTTTATTTTGGGTGCTTTTGGGACATGCTAAGGACGAGCATTTTTATGACACTAAAATTTTTTCAAAGTAAACTTTAAAAAAAAAAATGCCATCAAAATTTATAATATTTCAGAATTTGATCACTTTTATAGATAAGAAAATCATGAACACCAGCAGCAACAAAAAAAATTCAAAAACTGTAGACTGTATATAATAAAATTTAAGGGACTGAAAAAATCCAATACATAAATTTTTTTGGAAAATTCTAATCAAAAACTTAGAAATTTTGAAGAAATTTTTTTATTTTTAATTTGTTGAATCTTAATAAATTTTTGAAGCTTTTGTTATAGATTTAGTTACATTTTTATAAAAATAATTAAAATTAAATAAAAAAGCACACAATTTTCAAAACTTGTCAATATATTTTGTAATTTCTAACTTGAGCTAAGTACCAGTTTTCAGTGGGAAATGATATTTGTTTTAACGTAATTTAAATGTAATTTTTTCAATGACAACTAATTGACATTCCATACAACGAACGGATTTATTTAACATGACGGTGCCAAAGGAAGCAGTCAATTGCACTATCATGATTACGTTTGCAACTACCTTACTTGTAATTTAAATTCAACAAATTAAAAATGAATTCATTTAAAAATAGCACGACAAATAAGAATATAAAAACGAAACAGCCTCACACTGCATTAACATTAGTTTGAAAGTATGTAGTCCACAAAAAAAAGTTGTTAAATATGTTTTTCACGCAACTGTCTTATTTTTTCCGACAACCATATAATAGACAATAAAAAATGTCTAAACAGTTTATAAAATTTCAATTTATGTTTAAGTAACTTAGTTTTTAGGCTATTTTGATGGGAACAAAACTTGCGTTACCGCTCACCAAAAACACTGGCTACTTTTGCACAGTTAGCGCCATTTTCACTGGTGACAACGAGTTGGAAAATAGTAACAAAATGGATGATTATCTCCCTTGTGGAAATAAAAGTTATGTTATTAGGAAAGAATGTTTAAAACATATGTATTTATTTTATTTATTTATTTATTTCAGTCTACAGATAGTTCTTACAGACTATATAAAAAACACATTAAGAAAAATCAATTATTTAATTAAATTAATTAAACATGGCAAATAATTGTTGCTTAAAATTAGATAAATTGAGACTAAAATCTAGGTTAGTATAATTGTTGCAGAATCGAATGCATCTCACCATAGGTTCATTAAAGGCATAGTTTGTTTTATAAACTTGATCTACGAATAAACGAACCCGCCTCAAATCATGGTGATTAGTATGAATGTTGATTGCTTTTAATAATTCATTGCAATTTATATTTGAGTTTATAAGATTATACACGAATAGTACTGAAAAATAGATTCGTCTATCTTCTAGGCTTAGCAGACCGAGCAATTTGCGTCTACCTAAATAACTGGGGAGACCAGTAGGCCAGCACATCTTATACAATGCATACTTAGTAAAAACTTTTGGATTCTTTCGATCTTGTTTACATAGGACTGATAGAATGGGTTCCATATCAACGAACAATAATCAAGGCGGCTTCGAATTAAAGAGACATAGAGTGCTTTCAATGTCAAGGGATCAGAAAAGTCTTCAGTATTGCGACGTATAAATCCGATCATGGAAAACGCCTTCGAGATAATATAGTCAATATGCTTAGAAAACGTTAGTCCTGAGTCGAAAATTACGCCCAAGTCCCGAATATCTTCCTTGCGAGTGACCTTAAGATTATTCAAATAATAATCATAAGGTATAGGATTAAGTTTTTTCTTATATGTAACGACGCAGCACTTTTCAATATTCAAATAAAGGTGGTTTAATCTACACCATTCCTGAAAGCGTATTAGATCCTGTTGAAGATTAATGCAGTCGGTTATATTTTGGATCTTCATAAATAATTTGACATCATCAGCAAACATTAAGCATTGTACAGAATGGAAAATGTTTGGTAAATCGTTTATAAAAACTAAAAAGAGAAGAGGACCACAGTGCGTACCTTGAGGTATTCCTGACCAGGCATTAATCATTATTTTAGATTTGAACGATGCCATTTTTACAAACAATTTCCTTCCATTTAAGTAGCTAAAAAAGAATTTTAAAAGAGTTCCTTTGATACTGTAAGCGCTGAGCTTCTTAATAAGGATAAAATGGTTTAGCCTCTATGTGAATCCAAAAGCCAATAAAAAGTTTTATTTAAAGAAATATTTTTTATAGTTAATTGTGCATACATTGCACTGCAAAAGTGACAAGTGGCTTCTTGAAATTTGCAACATTCGTATTTTTTTTCTAACAATACTTGACCGCGTTACCATTCATGGCAGAAGTGATTACAATTTTCGGTAATAAAAGTAGCTGGTAACAAAATTAGCTCGTTAATAGGTGGAATATAACCAAGAATGATAGAATACAAGATTGCGCCTTCCCGCAGTGAAATGACAGATTTCGCCTTTAGTAAACAAGAATACGGGAGAGAGAAAATTGAACAACTTCCAATATTTCATTGAAAAACGTGTTCTAATTGTTCTAAAGTGTAAAATATGAATTTATAGGCAGACATTTAATAAATAAATTCGCAAAATACTAAAAAAAGTGTCTCTTTTTCTTAATTTGTGAATAAAGCTTTGTCTAGTTGAAGTTGAGAATTGTCAAACCCGGCAAAACCAAAGTAGCGGTACTTCTAAAGGCGTCACCTTCAGTATTCAGTACACCGTGGAATATAACCGTAAGTGTAAACACATACATACATACATCATAAGTACAGTATGCACGAGAATGAATTCATATGAAATTGAGTTCTTCATTTTACAAAACTAAGCGAAATAAGTGTACATTTAGCGATATAAACTTGACAATGTTATTTTTTTTACCTTTAAGACCTTAACCGCTTTAACGATTTCATGTAGGTATATATTTATTAACATGCACATAAGCAGTATGTATCCGCGTACATATATACAATCTATGCATGTAAATATATTTCGGTTCATTAATAAACGTTTTTAAATACATACAATACAAATACGTTGTGCGTGTATTAGTCTAGGGGTTACCTAGCTATGCGATGAGAATCACTGGGTCGTCACGAGATAATAGCCACAGAACCGTGAAGGCAACCTGTTTCGAAAAGCTTTGAGAAGTGTTAGGTATCGGTAATAGAACTTCCATTTTTATAACTTTCATACAGGTAAAATGGTCTTATAGCTTTGGTCTGATGTTTTTGATAATAAGAAGAATAATAATGTATCTAGAGTATAGAATAAGATGTATCTGGGTCTAGATTCTATATCCAAGAATGATATAATAACATAATACGACAACGCTGGTAGCATAGACGTCACAGTTGTTACTGTCACACGAATAATGAGAGAAAAAGGAAGGTGATAACTTCCATTGGGAATTTTATTTTTGCTGAAGCTGCCACAATGCAAACCTCGGCAAGTTTAACTCAGTGTAAAACTCACTCAAAACTCACTCAAAACTTAGAAAAACCACCAAAACCAAATACACCATTCAAAGTCCTATCATCCTTGTCGGAAAACCATTTACCTATAATAATCATAATTCTATAATCCTTAGTGTATTCTTTAAATAATAAATGTAGTAATATTAATGTCTGTTAAAGCTAAAGTTTTATTGTAATCGGATATTTTTGTAGAAAAAAGTTTGGGAACCTCTATTTTATTATTCCGCAAAAAAATAATGCTTAAAGTTGCTTCAGCTTTTATCTCACATGTACCGATGACCGATTCAAAAAAACCAAACAGATTAAAAAAGCGTGAAATAAACTCATTTACTACCAAAAAAAATTAAGTAAATTCTTGTTTCTAGGAAAACAAAGATATCTAAATTTAATAGCACGCACAAAAGCCACTTTTTTAGTCAACTTATGCGGGTAACAAAAGCTAATTATTTATCAAAAAAGAGTATTACATACTTAAATTTTCAGTTGATTTACGTATAGTCATACACCTATACATATGTACATGAGTATGTACAGTAGATACACGTTTGTTAATTAAGAAGAAACTACGGCGTAAAAGTGAGCTCAGCACAGGCCGTTCATACGTGAGCTCCATCCCTACGCTCGTCAAGTGCTAAAAAGTTCAAAGTCATCATTACGCTCAGCTCCAACTTCAGCGAATGTAAATACATATGTAACCAAGTATGTATGTAGGTGTGTATATACATACATATGTAGTATATAATAAGAGGTAATTTTTTATTATTGCATTTAAAATATCATGAGTGCCGACTTGACCTTTACAGCTTTTGGATGGCTCGTCGCTTTCAAACTTCAATAATTTACACATTTTCCCTTCTTTACTTCTGTCGCGTCGTAAAGCAGTCTGACTTCGAGACGGGAACAGATTTTGGCAGGCGATTCAATCACGAAAATCACACCAACTGTGAACTTTTGAACTGGCCTGCCACTCACTGTCAGCCACGCTTTGCGCTGAGAATGAATCTTTATTGAGCGCTGCACGTTTGACCACTACGAGTATTTAAATGACCAATTCTTAGACAATGTGCAAAACTTCAATTTTATCTGGTGAATTTTCAACATTATTATACAAAATTAAATGAAATGTGGATCTAGTCGAACAATTATTCGGCCCAAAGCGTAAAAATATTGTTCACCAAATTCTTCTCGCAATAAAGCCATAGTTTCACGTGTTGGATGGTAAGTAGCGCCGTACTATTGGAACTAAATGTTGAGAATACGGACTTTAATTTTTGATGATTTTACTAGCCTATAAACCACCTCAAACCGCTGTGTTTTCTGAATTTCATTGCAACTCTTGAACTTAAAATATATAAATATTAAAAATTTGTTTGCCGTTTTTGCCCATTTTGAAGATTGCTTTAGGAAAAACTTAAATAACTCCGTCAAAACTTTATCGATTTAGACTAACGAAAGCTCTTTGGAAAGATATTCACTCACCCTTTTTATTTCTTATTTAGACATTTTTCAAATTTCGCAGATCTAATTATTATGTTTCCGCTAAAGTTTGTTTTAATAATTTTTATGCATACCGTTTAAGTTTTAACTATTTCATCATCTGAGGAGATGATTAATTATTTTTAAATAGTTTAAAAAAAATATTATTTATAAAAAACTGAATTTTTGGATTTTTTTAATCAGTCCAGTCTGCAGGGATCTTAAGATATTTCCGAAGCAATAAATTTTATAGTTTCTATGGGACCTCAAATGCACGTACATATGCCCATACATTAACGTAATTTCAAAATTTAAATTTTTGCTGAAATTTTTAGGAATAATATAGACGTACTAGGGAATAATTTGCCGAACATTTGTGGTATGCTGTTAATTTTTTTTAAGTATGAACTCCCAAGGTGCAAAATTTTGCAAAATTTATTTTGTGCGATTCAAGTGAGTGTACAATACAAGTCGCTCACTTGCATTGGTATTAAACAGTATTTAACTTTTTCATTAGTACATGCAAATATTTATTTCACGTGTTTACGGATTTACTTTGGCTTTCAAAAAATGTAAATTCAACAATCAAAGCTGATGAAGATAAAAATTTAAGTACGAGTATGTATAACAGAGCATACAAGGATCACATAAAGAAAATGTTCAAATCAAAAAAGAGAGCAAAATAAAGCGGTAAAAAGTCATCCGGTTCAGAATTTATGACCCAATGAAAGTACAATTTTCTTGCAAATCTATGTACACTATATACACTATATACGCTGCATATGTATTAGTATGTATATACATATGTATATATTTATGCATTTGCATGTACATGGTATGTACATATGTATGTAGGTGTGTGCTGTGGTTTAATGTTGCAAATTGCAAATCTTTTATTCGCTATTATTCCGCAGATAAACGTGTCGGTAAGATGTGAATGAACCTTCGAATGCGAACAGTCAGTGGCGGCGGCCCGCTGCTCCAAAAGTATCGCTTGGTCCGTAAATTATGTTTGAGCCCACTGAAAATACACTTACCCATACACACACACATACAACCATATACATATGTATGTATGTATGCGGTTTTAGGCAAAACTTTTAGGGTTTGTCGCATTCGGCTGCGACAAAGGTATTTAACTTTCATGCGGATGATTTTGCAAATATGCAGTACCTATGCATACAAACATACATATGTACATATGTGCAAATATGTGCAAATATGTGTGGATGGCTTGTTTATTCTATAGTATATTCACACATACATACATAAGTACACACGTGTGTGTTAACCAATTAATATGTGTATACAAACACTTCCTCTAAAAGAATGCCTTCTTTCATATTGCACTTTCTGTGAAAAATATGTCTGCATTTTTTTTCAGCAAAAACAAATAAAAGAAATTGTTGTGTTCGGCTCTGCAGAAAGTTCCCTAACTTCATGGGTAAAATTTACTTTGCGAAATTCTATTTATTTTTTGTTTATCAGCTGTACTTACTTTATAAAATTGATTATATGATGAATGAACAATAATTTTTTGAAAAATATGTGCAACGCTCCTCATACAAAATATTTCGTAATAATATTCAGATTTTAGTGAGCTGTATCGATTTGAAATTACCTCCATTTTTGGGGTTTTTTTTTTGTATAAATAAAAATAGTTTCTTCAAATATTTTCCAAAAAATTACATCATATCTTTAAACAGTTTACAACCTAAAGCTCTGCATAAAAATATTACAAAATTAGTTCTACAGAATCATCACGATGAACTTTTTGTTGCCGTGTGTGCCTTTTTTGGAAGATTGGTTTAAGAAAAACTTGAATAGCTCAGCCAATTTTAATCAGTTTAGGCTTACAATATTTTATTATAATATATTATTGGGAAGGTATTTGAAGCAATTTTTATTTTGTTTTACCATCTCAAGTGATTTTTGAAACTATAGGCGCCCTAATGTACTGTATATTTTTTTAAGTTGATCCTAAGTTTTTTAAAATAAATTGTTTCAGTACACATATATGCCACGCCCTACCAATATCAGGCTATGCATATAATCTAATACGTTGTACTTTGTGAGGCGTAACATTTCTTATTCCAGCCAAGATGCACATAATCACAAAATGTACTCAAGAAAAGCTCGAGGTCGGAAAGCTACAATCGCAACCAGCAACCACTAATTTCGCTACTCGACTTTCGCATACGCTCACTAAGAGCACTTCCTGGCAAACCGGAATTCTCTCTCACTACGTACCGTCGATGCCATTGAAGAAGCCATTAGCTTTTTACGATCCTGAAAAAACTGAGAAGGCAAGAGTGATGTATTAGACAGAAAAGAGAGGCCGAAAAGCTTAAGATGCCAGCCGACAGAGAAATCGGCTGGAAATTTTACCAAAGGGTGCGGCGCCTTACGGAAGATTTTAAGAGCGGGGCAAATTCCTGTAAGAACAAAAACGGTGACCTGGTGACTGATGTCCAAAACACGCTTTAATTGTGGAGGGAACATTTCTCCACTTTCATAAATGGTGACGGCAAAAGCGTCGCTGGAGAAGATGAAGATTCCGAACCCGAAATTGTTGAATATGACATTAGAATCCCGTCACCCGAACTAAATGAAGTCCGAATAGCAATAACGCAGCTAGCGGCGCTTATCAGCTGAGCTATTCAAGCATTGTGGCACCAGCTCATTTCCCGAATATGGTCGGACGAATGCATGCCCTCCGATGGGAATTAAAAAGGTTAATCTTGCAATAAGCGCCAATTACCGCGGGATCAGCCCCCTTAACATTTCATATAAAATTCTATTGTGTGAAAACTGAAGAAAACTGTCAACAAACTGATTGGATCTGATCAGTGTGGTAAGGTAAGTCTGCTATCGAGCAGATATTTACGACAAACCTAATGTTAGAAAAGAACCGGGAGAATAGGCCACAACCAAACCCAGGTGGAGAAATTGGGTTCACTTGGGGTCTGTAGTTGGCGCCAGTTAGCAAAACAGTGGAGCGACTGGCGCGGTCAATTGGAATCGGCCATAATCGCCTAGGCGGTTATAGCGCCAATAAAAAAGAGAAAGAAGAAGTTTTTATTAATATTTTATAAAAAAATGCAGTATATTCTACAATAAAAACCGTTTAAATTTTCAAAATTTAGAATTTCTTAATCAGAGTTTAAGGAATTAAAAAAATTACCAACTTGTCAAAAACTCCTTGTTTTATAGTTATGATAAGCACTATATATACATACATACATCTGTATGAGTTTACATACAGATGTAGAGCAAATGCAACTTTCTGCTGCCGTTAATTTGAAACTTTTATGCACAATGATTTTCTAGCTCAATACGAACAGCAATAACGATAGGTATACGAGTAATTGCTCCATTGATGCATATGAAGTTTTAAGGTGAGTCGCAATATAAAATTCATACATATATGTATGTACCTAGATGTGTACATCCAAACATATATTTGCATTTACATAAGAACGTGTGTGACTCTTGCTCAAGATTTTTTTAAATTTTCTTGTCATTCTGTTTGCGAAAATTTTAAGTGTAACGCAAATAATTGTAATATGAGCGAAGCGCAAGCAAGAGATATCAATGAAAACGGGGTTTCAAAGAAAACGGGTACCATCTGTCCGTCTATGCCAGTCAGTCTACATACATAGGTATAAATGTCTTATCGTCGTTATGTCGCTGGACTGCAGCGTACCGTATGGCAAAATTGATACAGATAGTACAAATTTATATATATATAGTACTATATGTGCAATGTATAATGTATGTATACTAGGGTGATCCTCAAAAATCGAATGACCGTTTTTTTCAGCCTCATCTCATCAATCTGTAACACCACGACCAAAGATATCACAAATAAATTTTAGTCAAGATTGGAGAACGTTAGAGGCTCAAAAAATTAAAATTAAATAATATGTAATTTTATTATTATTATTATTATTATAATTTTATTCAAATAAATAAACAATATTACATTTTGGCAGTTCGTGGCTACATTTACATTTGTTAAGTAATAGATTTTTGATCAGTTACAATATTACATAAAATTTTTATTGTAGTTTATCTTCTATATTAAGCGCAAATCATGGCTGTTAATTAATATTTTTCCTTCAGTTTTTGGTAGACTTAAGTTGTCTGATGATAGTTTATTTAATAGAGTTTTAATTATGATACTAAAGGAATTTCTTGAGTACTCATTCCCGAGTTTATTTTATAATTATGATCGATGGCTTTTCTGAACTGCGTGACATTATACAATTCTTTAAACACTGTAGATAGAAATATGAAATTTTTATCAAGTATTTTTAGTTTTTTTTATTTATCCATTCATCGCTATTTAGTACTGGGGTTTTTGCAAGAATTTTCAATACATAATCCAATAATTTGTTGCAATTTTCTATGCATAGTTGTACCCCCTGCTGTTATGCCGTATCGTAGGACACCGTAGCCGCTGCAGTAATTTAATTACCGGAGAAAAATGATCGTCAATGCGAAGGTCTAATGAGGATAAGCTTTGCTTTTGTAGCGTTAGTTATCAAGCCGTTACCATGTGACCATCTTGTGATAATGTCCACCTTTCTTTGCACATCACGGCTTAGGTCCCTGTGAGCTGCAACGTCAGCAGTATCATCAGCATATGCGTAAATTGCGCAATTCGTTAAGCGTTGTAACATACTAGGACAGTTTCTTTGGAACCGACTAGCAATAGAACGCTTCAACTCGGATAAAGCTTTCTTTAGTTGCAAATGCAACCCTGTTGTCATATTTCGTGAAACATGCGATTTGTTTCGTGTTATTTAAGAACGGAAAATAGGTGTGCTGCCAAATTTTTGGTGAATGCATTTATAGTATATTTAAAAATATTATGCAAATAAAACGGATTAGGGGCTAAAGTGAGATTTCCCATTTATTTGCTTAGGGCTCATTCACAATGGCGCAGTTTTTTACACTTCTCAAAATTACATCTCAGGTCGGATATCATTTTTCTTTTTTTTGCTATAAACTCTCTTGGAATTTTGACGACAACTTCTTCCATTATCTTTTTTATGACTGGCTAAATTGTTTGGTTCTGCTTTAAAGCCGGCTGTAAGTATTGATTTCATTCCAGATATTTTCAAATTTTCCAGTACAGTGGGTTAACTTAGTGTAGGTTTTTTAATTTGCTCATCAAAGGAACAACTATATTTGCGTACCTTTTTTTTGGTCTTATCACGTCACTCCCTGACACACTACGCACATTGATAATTAGAACAATTCCAACTTCATATGATTGCGAATTATAAATGGCTTATCGTCTTTCACATCCGTAGTTAAGATGGTATCCTATTTTCCAAATTCTGGCCTTTAAAGTTTTTTGCAGCAATTTCGTCCACAATATTCTGCTTTTTTCCAATCTTCGATTATAGTAATACAAATCTTGGGTATGCAATTATATTATTATATTAAATTTATTTAAATTTTCTGTGTCTTCATAGCGTAATATGAATTTTGTCTCCTGCGAGACACGTCTTAACGGTTTCCAATTGGTACCAAAATGTATATATAATTTCTTCGACTATAGCATTATGGAGATATAGAATGAGGTTTATGAAATTTGAAGTAAAACTTTTCTCCCTAGATTTAAGGACTACCCTAATGCATACATACATATATGTATGTAGCTATCTATGTATGTACACATTTGTACGAGTACGCATATGCATTGAAGTGCAACTGAACTGGCCCCCGAACACGTCGGGCATTATGAATTCGAGTCTTTTGTCGATATTTCAGTTTTTGCACTTTTTCACAAGTCGCTTTTGTTTGTTTAATTTGCATACTTGGCAGAAAATGAAGTAATTGTCAATCAACCCATTTACTTGAATGCTCGAATTGCTTCGCCTTTTTATATTATTTTGCTCCTCGCCCTCATTGCGTCCACCTCGACGACATTGCAGGGGCATACAAATTAAATTTACGCCGATTATGACCTCATTGTTTTCGCTAAAAACAAGTCAATAGTGCATACACACATACACAGGCACATATGTACATATGTATGTATATTCATATTTGCATATACAAATTATTTACATATATGCATTTGAGCTTCCGAAGGGGTTGCGGACAAAAGGGGTGCAGAGCTGCCCCGACGCTCGGATTAAACATAAAAAAAATTTAGCTGATAAGTGGAAATATCCAAAAATGGCACAAACATGTTTACTGCTTTATGGTGCGCCTCAGCGTATGAAATACAATGTGTGTACATATGTACTATAGTAGTTGTAATAAAAAAATTGCATACGCTTGTAGTTTTTGATTGAGCAGCTTAAACCAAAGTGGCGGCGCCTTTCCTTATTTGTCTAATGTGCAGAAATTATGCTTGCAAATCGTAATGAATCGTCTGTCGTAAATTTATGTCACTGCGCCAGAACACACGGAGTCGTGCGCTGACAGCGCAGCCAAAAAGCCGCTGACCCCAACGCTGCCAAATGCAGCCGCAATAACAATCAAAGCCGGCCGGCCCCTGCCAACATATACCATATAGATACTTATACCTACATACATACATATGTGCATACATACACTCATACATTTGTAGATATTTGCTTGGCAGTAGGCAAGTTGCCCATTTGTGCGCCATGTGAGCCGATGCCTCGTGGCCGCTGCCAGAAAATCAATTTCTGCACAAAAAATTTAGCACAATAGCGGCGCCAAGCGCAAGCGGCTGGACGGACAGCTAAAAAACCCCAATAGTGTAGCAGCAGCAGCAGTTGTGGCTGTGTTTGTCATGCAGTTATGCAACATCTTCTAGTGCACACACACTTCTATACTTAGGTATGTATGTATGTATAAACGGTGACTCAAACAACTGACCACACGGTGATTTTTCTGTACAATATTTACCTCGTTGTTTTAATTTTTTCGTATACAAAAATCATTGGGACGAGTTCACTCAAAACATAACTCGAATATGCAAATCTGACCTCATTTTTAGTCAAATGATTTTTTGTTTTAAATGACTGCATACATATCTATTGTTTTGATAAAAAATAATTGTTATTCTTGGATTTAAAATTTTCCGATCTTATTTGTCGATCTTTTGCGATTTTTATTTCTTCCATCATGAAACATAAATCGTATCATTGGTGTTGTTGCTATTATTGTAATCGCCTACACTTTTTTGGAGTTTATTATGATCGAAAAATTTTGAATTCTCGAATGACAGTTTAATTGAAAAAATAAAAATCACATGATATCAAATTTGATCAATAATATAAAAAAAAACTCAAAATAACAATTAACGTCTCTGATATTTGTAATGCTTTTTAAGTCAAGGCTTTTTGTACAACATTTATAAAAGAGTATCAAAATGCAAACAATTTTCAAACTTTTTAACAAAAACAATTGACCACTTCTAAGCTTCCATGGTAATTTTATCACGTTCTATGACAAATTTTAAACTTTTTACAAAATTTATAAAAATTCTAAAAATATTCATCAAATTTTAAACCCTTTTTTATCAGAATGCTTAAACAACAGCAGTTGTGTAGCTCATTTAATTTTAGGATAATAACACAGTGTGACACTCAAAAATACCTGGGAAGTGATGTTATTTTTCTTGTAAGTCTTATCGAGTAGAACGAGAATCCAATTTTGGAATTTGTCAAACACCCCCAAAATTTCGACTTAACCTTAAAAACCGATTCTTCGTGCTTTTGCGCACTTCTTAGCCCATATCTTAGCTAATTAACATCCGATTTTCATTCTAAGAACGGTTTAAGAAAGAAGAAACTCAGACATTTTGAAAGAATATAGATGTCTTAATAAAGCTAAAGAAATTTACTTGTTTTTGCACAACAAACTTAAATTTTGCTATCCTTTTTCTTCTTTTTTTGACTTTGGCGATATTTTCACACACTATTTTATAAAAACACAAAATGAGTTTTGATTAGATGCAAAAAGTACGTTTAATGCCGAGTTCAATGAATGTTTTTTTAAAAAATCGGCCAAAATTATTTTACTTTTTATAAGAACGAAATTTTTGCAAAAATTTGCATCTGTTGTTCCCTAAGAAATTATCACTCGATAATACCTACAAGGAAAATAACATCACTTCCCAGGTATTTCGACTTCATTCTTTTTTGTAGCACTGTGTAATATGCTAAAATTTATATAAAAAGATTCAAAATTTTATGAATATTTTTTTTTTAATTTTTATAAAATTTTTATAAGGTTTAAATTTTGATTTATATGCCGTTTGGTGTAGAGCGAACTATATTTTTCTAAAAAATTAACCAAAAAAGTTTAATTTGAAAAACATTGCCAATAGTATGAAAAAATCAGCATCTGGCTAATTGTTTGAGCGACTGTGTATATACTATGTATGTTTGTATGTTTGTATGAATGTTAGGACTTGCGCATGTATGTATATAGGTAAGTACATATGTCCTCCAGTGCATATATATGTATGTGCATTTAAAAGTTGCATGTGTATAATTACATACATAAATATAATACATTGTATCTACATTGTATTATCACATTTATTTACTCATCCGAATTCGCTTATGTCAACAGAAATTTATGTTGGAGAACGATTGGAAAACTAACTACATAGTTACATAATAATAAACTGTATTTCTAAGGTCTAAAATTAGAAGAAGATTGAAAAACTTTCGTGAATTATAGCATTCTTACAAAAAATAATCGCAAACGGTGTCTCAACACATTTTAAGGAAGTTGTTTAGCCAAAATCAAAAAGAAAAAACTAAAAAAAAAAACATGGAGACTCGAATTCCATTAATTTAATTAATTACTCTATAGGTTTACCTACAATGGTTGTTCTGTTGCAAAAAGACTGTTGCACAGTGTTTATTTTATTTAACGACATACGTATCTAAGAAGTACGTACTCCACTGTACCCAAAATTGCATATATGTACATATGTATATTCGAAATTTCAAAATCCAATTGGGCAATTCACAAGTTCTCTTATTTGATGGTATTGTTGTATGTGCTATTTTTTTAAAACTGTTTCATTTCGATTACTTTGCATATGAACCAAAGACTGAGCTGTAACCAGGTTTAAAACTTAAATTAAACAAATACAACGATATAAAATAAGAGACCTTGTGAATTGCCCAAATGTTTGAAATTTTTACAAATCGCAAGACCTAATACAGTACTTCGTAAATTACCCTATGCTTTGCAAATGTGCAGTAATTTAGTAAGTGCAAAAGTTTGTAAATTGAACAAGTGTATTAACTTACTGCTGTCTAATTATATATGTGTGTATGTGTGTATATAGGACATGTCTAACAATAGCGCGCTTACTTTCCACCTACTGCCATCGTCAATGAGCCACTTATTGAATGATATAATTTCTTGTGCTCTGTAGGAAAGCTGAGCTCAACTTAATAAGAAAGATATATGTAATGCAAGACTTCGCTTCTGTCGTTTGCCCGCTTCTACATATTCTGTTTTTTTAGCATTTTTCCCACTCCCCCACTCTCTAGCTTTTATTAATATCTACACACAATTAGGTTAGAGAACGGTTAGAAAACGAGTAGAATCCTAATGCATTTCTTTAAGGTAGATTAGATGAACTGTGGAGAACCATAGAATTCTCTACAAAAAATGGACTTTTGCAGTTATAACGTGGTTAAATATCTAATCGTATTTTAAGGTTGAATTCTAATTAGTTTCAACTTTTATTACGAGAGAACCCTGGGAGTAATCGGAAATTATCATTGGACGCCGTTTTATTTTTTATGCCACATTATGATTTTCGAAAAGATTATATAAAAAAGTTAAGTTAAACAACATTGCCATATAAATACAAATTCTGCCAAGCAGCTTTGTTTTCTCAAAGAAATTAATTTAATGAGAAATTTTGGTGCGTTGATTTTTTACGATTTTATGTGAAAATAAGGCTTGGAACGGCTTCATTCGCCTTTTGGTAATGGGGCACCATAAAAAAAACCAGTGTTTGTGAGTGGCTTCCACAATTTTAATTTAAACGTGGCCGCGTCAGACTTAGTGATGGATTCAAAGGTCGTGCAGCAACTGCTGTTGTTACAAAGCATCCATGATTTGCGGAGAATGATTCAATTTCAAAGAGAGCTCAAAAAAAGCTCCAGTGGATTGTTGCAAATAAATGCTAAAAAAAATTCAATGGAGGTGGTTCGTTCACGGAGCGGTGCGAAATAAATGAACGCCTTCTTCTTCCGTAAAAATGAACCAGTTTCTACAGTTGCTCTTGAAGATCGAAGAACGTTAAGTGACGAATTGTACGAGTATGCAATAATTTGCTTGAACGAAGTCATCGACAAAACCAGAAAAAATAACAGGGTCATCTTTCGCCACGACAATGTCACATGAAACAGTTGATTATTTGAAGAATAAAATAATTACTCAATAGGCTTATTCACCTGATTTATTACCGAATTACTTCTTCCTGTTCCCGTTTGTTGAGAATAAAATAAATGGTGAGCGTTTTTCGACATTTGACGAGGCCGTTGAGGCATTCACAAACCATGTTTTTGAGATACCCACTATATTGTAAAATAAATGAACAAAAAATAGTGGCACATTTAAAAAAAGTGCTATTCGTATTACAAAAAATTACTCCGCGTTTGATAAATTTGGGAATGTTTCTCCGCCATCTCTTGTCAAATTACCAAATTGCGTTTGAAGACAACCCGGTTTCGGCGTTTTATAAATATACACTTATAACCTGTTGTATTTGTATTGTAGTTTTTCATGAAAACTGTCATTAAAAAAAACCATTCACAGTGACTTATCCAAATGACTTTTATAAGTATGACTTAAGAAATTAAAGTCAGTTTAATAAATAAAAGCATTCCTTGCTCCCAAATATATTTCAAATATTAATGCATTGCGCAGTCTTGACAAATAATAAAATTGTTTAAGATAACAACAAATACGGTCCACTTTAGTATTGTCGGGTCAATGTTGTAGATCTATCTCATATGTGGTGGTAGAATTGTGAACAGTTCCCTATAACGAATATAAAGTTTTCCCTGCTGGGGACTTGGTACATACTAAATATCCATGTAAAAATATATGCATATATATGTATGTATATAAATATATACATTAGGGTGGAGCCTTAACCTCTCCCACTTACTACTATCGAAGGTATCACATATTAATTATGACTTCAATTGAAGACGGTTCAGGCGAGTCGATCACGGGCGAAAGTTCAGATTACAGTTGGCCTGTTTCTTTGTAACCTAGTTGCAAAAGAACACTAGGTAGGATAACGAATTGCATGTAAAGCAACCACACTAAATCGGAAAAATATGCGAGTTGAGCCAACTCGATTAAATGATATCCGACCTGAGATGTAGTGTTGGGAAGTGAAAAAACTACGCTATTGTGAATTACCCCTGCGAAAATATGTGAGAAATTTAGATTTAAGACCTAATTCGTGTTTATTTGCATAGTATTTGTAAATATATAACTACATAAACCTAAAAATTTCCGGCACAACTATTTTCCGTTCCTAAATAGCACTAAACAAATCGCAACTTTAATGAAAGAGGCTAACAGGGTTGCTTTTGCAAATAAAAGAAACTTTATCCGAGTTGGAGCGTTCTTTTGCAGCTAGGTTACATTAAAACGGGCCCAGTATGAAGATCCAAGCGGGATGAAAACTTTTATGCAGGGACCCAACCGGTTATGACAATAATATGAAAATAACGGTTAAAATTTGACTTTTATTTTTTCGGTCAAATAATAACGGTTAAAATGTTACTTTTATTATTGCATACTCAAAAAAATTATATAAGCTCTGAGAAGAAAGTTCGAAATTTGGATGAATTTTTGTTGCATTATTATAAATTTCGTATGAAGTTTGAAACTTTGGTTTATGCGGTTTTTGTAAGAGGACGAACTGTATTTTAATTGAAAAATACATATTATCAATTAGATAAAAAAAATAGGTAGAAAAAACTTAACAAAATGCCCGCGTTGCTATTATATTTTCCACCAGTATATAAGTGAATCGGACTTCAGCTAGTTTTTGTGTCGCATGTTGGATCATAAAGACCGAATACTAACAAATTATATATTTTTGAAATTTAGAAGTCAAGACGAATCGATTAGTACCAAATTTATTTTAATTGGACTTAAGGCTGTTTTGTTATTTAGCTAAGCCTTTTATTTTTGCCGGAAAAAATAAAAGTCACATATTAACCGTTATTATTTGACTGAAAAAATAAAAGGCAACTTTTAACCGTTTATATTGGACTTTTTTTGAAAAAGTTAGAAAAATAAAAGGCATGGAGGAATCTTACAAAGAAGGCCCTGAGGACCTCAAGAACATTGGAAAATCTAATCTACGACAATATTTAGTCCTTGCCTTTTTTATTTTAGAAAAGTGTAGTAACTGTTATTTTGGGTCCTTGCTTTTATGTGATATAGGATTCACGATTCTGGGTATTAGATGAAAAAAAGTGGTCTGAATTTTTAGCTCTGTGCGACACGCCTTAATGATATATGTGTGCATGAATATACTATAATGTATGTATTTATCTCAAACTTGCCGATGTGTTACTTTGATAATTGTAACTTGACATTGTTTCGAACGTTCTCAACCGCCGCATCCCTCACGTTTGTTGCCGGTCATTACAAAACCTTTGCGAAAGCTTAGTTTTATTAAATGTTCAACGTTTTCGAGAGCAAGTGGAAATTGGTATGCCGACATACAAACCTACAAATAGTCTATAAATGTTGCACAACTGAGTTTTCCAATAAAAACAATCACTTATCAGTAATAAGCTAATTCATCCCTATGCAACTACATACATATGTGTGTACGTATGTATGAGTAGTGGGTATGTATGTGTGTTTGTAAGTAACATATTGTACTAAGTGGAATTGAGTTGATTTCGGAACTGAAATATTGATTATTATTTATTGCCCTCACTTTGTTTTTTTACATACCTACATAGGAGATATTTTTTATGAACATTTCCGTAATTAATGCAATACTTTGAACAATGAATGGTGTTCGCTATATACATATAAATATGTATGTGATATACATACATACATACATACATATCTATGTTCATACATACAAACGTGTATGAAGCATTGAAAATGAACCGTGTAACAGCGAAAGTCCGCACTATTAATGATTTTAGCAAAATTAAAAGTTTTTGTACTGCGCATATCAAAAAATCCAATTAGGTACTGTAATTTTGATTGAAATATAGCTACTCGACTTTTGTGTATATGTACATATGTGTATAGTATATGGAGTGGCCCAGTACTGCGTACTTTATTTTTGTGAATGAAATTGGAGTTCTTCAAGTTTTGACGATATTAGCTAATTTCGAAAAATGTATGCGATAGTTGCCGCTGTAGTAAAAACTTTTGAAAATAAGTATTTGATCCAGTGTGATTAAAATTCAAAATATTCGCTATTTAAAGATATAGTTTTTGGTTAGTTTGGTCACTCCTAATTTAGACCACTGGTACCTTCAATATCAACATATTAAAATCTTAAATGAAATATTATATAAATTAACAAATTAAGTAAGTGATCCAAAAGGCTTCATTAATTTTTTCCTTGGAATCGACCCATATTACTTTTGAAATTTAAAATTTTACGACTTGATGATTTATGAAGCATTATGACACCTTGCGAATCTGCTTACGTCATAAATTATGAAATAAAAATTAAACACGTCATGCATGTCGAGTCACATACCAGATAATAGTTAGATTGTAGGTGTACATATAGATGTACAATGTGTATGTGTAAGAGAAATGTACAATAACAAAATCGTGCATCATAAAATAAGTTCCCTTTATTTAATTTTATCTAATTCGCAGCTAAATTAAATTAAAAATATTATTTGTTTGTATCCCATCACCTCGGAAGTCGTCTTGCCATTACTGTGGAAATTCCCTTATGAGAAATTCATCAATTGTGGAAAATAATTTAAAGCAACACTTTTAAATTAAATGAAGCTATGGGTTTGAATGCGAAATCACTCTGAAACGCTTTAGATATGATATTGTTTAATCAAATTAAAAGAAACAAGTAAAGACGGCGCTCACTTTTATCAATTTTTGCAGACAGTGTTGCGTCGATTTTACCCCAAAACGCTTGGACAAAATTTACTTTTGTGTGGAAGAAAATAAGGAACGCCGTAAGAAAACAAATTTCCGAGCCACTTGAAACTGATACTTTATTTACTTTAGCAATATTGGATGGGCCAGCAAAATTTTTATACTTTATAAGTAAGTAGCTCTAATTTCATGCTTGCAGTTATCTAAATGAAAAGTGAAGGAGATTTAATTAATTAATTAATGTTAATTATTAACACATTATAAAAAGAGATATACGAAGCAGCGCAAGAATGTATGAGGTATTAAAAATAGGCGGTAGGAGGAGGCGTTTTCTCACGGAACCCTCTCCTTTGGGCTACCAGATCACTGCAGCGTCTTCCAGGCTGAGGTCTCAGCTATCATGGAGGCGGTAGAGAAGATTGGGACCGGGTTCATAGGAAGGGACATCCTCATTTTTAGTGACAGCCAGGCTGCAATCAGAGCTCTGAGCTCTTTCACGTTTAACTCCAACATCGCGTTGGACTGCCGCCTATCTCTACAGGAGATGGCCAAGCAGAACAGACTGTACCTCATTTGGGTCCCTGGTCACCGGGACATAGACGGAAACTGCATGGCAGACGAACTTGCAAGACAGGGTACGGACCAAGCAGATTCTTCGAGATAAATAACGCATTGGTATGCCGTTTGCCACTTGCAAACTGCTACTCAGAGATTGTACATATAAACAAGCTGACAATAGATGGAGGCAAAATACGACCTGTCGAACCTCAAGGCAGACGTGGCCTAAATGGGATCGGAAACGATCGCGAAGCGTTCTCTCTCAAAGAAGGGAAAACATTTCCAACGTGATCGGGGCTCTAACAGGGCACTGTCTGATAGGGAAACATGCTGAAAGGTTGGGAATTTTATTATCAAATCGCCGAACAAAGCATGGTTCCCAGATAAAATGCTTGACAATAGTACCCTTGGTGATCGAAGCTCAGGCGGCAGCAAGTTTAATTTGGTTTAAAAGCACGTCGCACGACGGAATTTAATATTTTTTTTTTATCGACGGAAAGAGTAGCTAATGTCAAATATACAAATCTATTTATTATAGTTTTTCTGTGCAAACTTTTAGACTGAAGACTTTGAAAAGTAAATAAATTGACAGTTTGAGCGAAATGTAGCGAGGAGCAGGATTCTTGTCTTTTATATCAGATCTTGATTTCTGAGTGCCATAGTGGGCCAAGTTTTTTTTTTAGTTATCTGCGTTGTTTTATTTATGCGAATTTGCATAAACTAAGAAGTTTGCTCGGCTAAAATAAAATGCGGCTTAAGTTTTAACAGATAAACAAAAGGTAAAATTCCTACGAAGTATTTTAGTACATGTGATTTCGCTCGCATGTTGTTGCTGGATTAAACACGGGCTATATTGTATAAACATATCTGTGGTGTTATGTATAAAAATCATATATCTATTTCAATTTTCAATGTGGTGTGGAAACTCAAACTGTGGTACTATTAAAAGTGATACATAGCGTGATAATGAAAGCCAATGCGATAGCTGATATTTATAACTATGTCAAAATATATTTTTCAATTAAATTAAGCTTTTAAGTTACTAAATTAAAGGTAATAATAAAAATAATGGAGCTATCACTTTCATATCGAAATGTAGGGTTATGTACAAATATGGTTTATATATATCTAAATATATATACATATATAATTGTTGTTAGTACAATACATCCACACAAATGCCACTGTATGTTCATAGCCAAAACGACTTTAAATAATTTTTAACTCATTAAACTTTTCTATTTCACCGTTGTCAATCCGCAAAGTTAAATGGTGTGGTTGGATAGGTTTTCATTTTTCAGTTTTCGGTTTCTGCACCTAGAAGAGATTCCAGTCATTAGAGGGTGAAGGGAAATATACAAATGCAAGTAGATACAAACGAGTATTGTATAAATTTCGAAGTGATGTATTTCCATGTACGAGTTTACGAAACGAATCACTCAGCTTACTAACCGCAAGCTATAACTTTCTATTTTTGACAGATGCTGCGCTCTTACCAAAATCAAAAAAAAAAAATGTACGAAACGCCAACAGCAAAAATAGTCTGTGAAATAAAAGGCGGGTTTTAAAGCATATTGCAAATTGGGTTCGATATTTTGACGCATGTCAAAGGGTCGAGTGCAGTGGGATAGTAGTGTTGGGAACTATCGGCAGGATTTTCACAGAAGTTACGCCACCTCATAAAACACTTTAAGTTTAAAAATTCGGTAAACAAATGTTGAAAAATTTGTTCAACGGAATAATAATAATAAAGTTTTTGATACTCTCCTTGAGCTTTTTCGGAGGATTGGTTTAAGAAAAACTTGACAACAATCCACAAATATATAAAGTTTAGTACGATGTACTACTTGGGGCGTAACAAAGTATACCAGATAGTTGCTTGCATTATAAACAAAAAACTTAATAATATCAACATTAACTGCTAATACTTTCTACAACGGATGCCTTTATTTTCCTATTGACACCGACAGTAAAGAATTTTCTGGAATTTTGGTAAAAATTGAGCAAATTGTCAATAAATCCCTGAAAAGCTCCTAACTAAATTAGTAATCCGATTAAAAGATGTTGTGCCCACAAATTATTATAAGCTTTGCACAAACTTATATATTTTTCATCATTCAAAAATTCAAGATTAGCTATATGTATCTCTAAAACTTTTCTACTCTTTGAAGTAAAATTTCTTTAGCGGCATGAGATTGATTTTTCAACGTCGCGTCACACAGTCGCGACATGCCGCTTTTGCGAGATAAAACCAACATACACATATGTATATATGACTTTGAATACAGTTAAAGATTAGTTGAGGACTGCTTTGGGTCTAGTTCGAGACTGGATCGGAACTTGCTCGGCATAGATTTGAGATTAGTGCGGGACTGTTTCAGGACAACTTCGGGAGCAGTAGGAAAATAGTTCTGGACTGCTTTGGTAATAATATTGAAGTACTTAGTTTGAAACTTGTTCGGGATTGGTTTAAAACTAGTACACGACTTGCTTGTTATTCGTTCGAGCGTAGTTTGGAACTGTTTTGGAGCTAATGCGGTGCTGCACAATTCAGTTTTTTTTTTTTAATTTTGTAGACTTATGTAATAATAGTACTTATTATTCAATATTGTAATCGCTCGACAGTGATACACTTTCGAGCATTTGTAAAATCAAAAAAAAAATTTGTAATAATAAATAAATAATTCCCTTTTTCATATCAGTAAAGAATTATTAATTTATTACAAAAAACTCACTCATCGCGTGATTTCTTCACATCAAAAAAATCTTTGGGATTATCGAATAATTCGATAGTTTTTATTAAATTGAGCCCATCACTAGTGACCAGATGATTACCTTCATTAAAAAAAATTAAAGGCTTTTGCAAAAATTAAAAAAAAAAAAATTAATACGCATTGTACTCGCGTTTACATTAGCACGTCCATAAATAAATAAATAAATAAAGGTTAAATGAGTGTACCGAACAAAGAGTTCGATTAAGTTATCTATGATATGAAACTTGCAAACATGCACACACACACATACAAACATGCATACGTACATATGTACGTACAAATTATTCATATGGTATATTTACCTTGACGATAACGATATTGATGATATTGAAATGTATAAGTATGTTTTTTACTGGAGGTGCAGAAAGTATGCAGGCGGCAGAGGGGCTGACGAACAATCAATCGAACATACAAACAAACAATTACTCGTAATTGATAAGCGCGAGTGCGGCGTGACGTGTTCCTCTAAAGTTAGCGTCTGATGCTTCAAGCCACTTTCGTTCACTCGTACTTCTTCAGGTGTTCGGTGGGGGCAAGTGGCGCGTCACTTCAAGTGAGGGAATGTAAACAAATGTACATATATATAAATATATATGTACATATATGTATGTATATTTAGATATTTAGATACATATAAGTTTAAAGTAAATACATATATGCAATGTTCTTCGTTCGCAATTGTGGCGGTTCACTTTCACGTTATCACTTTGTATTTCGTAGTTGGAATGCAGCTCTGGAGAAAACAAAAACAACATATTCTTTACATATGCGTACATACATACATCCACACACACGCACACATACACATATGCATATATGCACAAATTTCTGTACATTTAAAGATGGTTTGCATTAGTCAAATATATGGATGCATTCTAATTTGTAGATATGTATGTATATACAAACGTATGTATGTAAGTATGTACATACATATGTACTCCGCTTTTTAGTGTTTTCTGTTATATATTTTTATTTATTCACAAATCGATATTAACCGCAGCGTAAAACCGGCAGCACTGATTAAGATAATTTTATTCACACACTTAGAATGTAATTGTTTTATAGGCCGATATGCACATTATGGTATTTGTTGTTGTTCTATAACTAACGGCGAGGGAAATGATAATTGCAGCAATCCACAATTGATTTTATTATATGTATGTATATGTAAGTACTTAGCTTCCGCCGTGGCCGAGTGTGTAGCGTGTACGCGCTTCATTAGATGGGCACCGGGTTCAAATCAAAGTGTTTTGAGTATTAGTGCACACATACAAACAAATGCACATATGTACATACATATTAGATATATGCCTTCGAGCCATCGTGTGCAAAATTGACCTCATCCGAATGCTCTCTAGAGCAGTGCTTCGTTTTTATACTTTTTTATCAGATGCCACTTTGAACTCATTTTATAAGCAGGGACCACGTAGTTAAAAACTAAACCAATCTAAAAATGAACTTTAGTCGGATCGTTTAATTAACATCCATTCAGAAATGTTAAAATTTTGAGCAAAAACACTATTAGATTCCCAAAGCCGGAGATTTGCCACTCATTTCAAATTTTGAGGGTTTATTTGGGATTCTGAGTATTCAGTTGTTATTACTCATGTCAAGTTATGAGCTTTTTTTTTTAAATTTGTTATGTAATGCAATCTCTAGAAAACAATTAAATTTGTTTGAATAAAATTTTAGAGCATGCATCTTCTGTACAAGTTCTTTAATCAATTTCTGGACTTTTTGTATAGCAAAACTGATAAGCATTCTTAGCATATAAAACTAGCTTTTCCGTACTAAAACATTTTTTTTTTCATTTTGATGCAAATTTGTTGAATTTTTATAAATTTTGTACGCAATTTGAAATTCGCACTTATATGTTTTTTGTTATATTACGAATTCAAGTTTTATAAAAAATTAACGAAAAAATTAGAATATTATAAAAAAAATCAACATGCAATGACCGTCACTGTATTTTCATAACCAATTATTTTTTTTTAGATGTATTCTCAAATCGGTTCAGCACACTTTTACTCCAATATTGAGGCAAAACATTTTGGTGCTAGGTAAATATGAATTAAATCAAATTTTATTATAGGTATTGAAAATTGCAATTTTTTGTTGAGCACTTTAATTAAGCACACACTGTACATTGGTATGTAATAATATAGATTCATGTGGTGGTAAGTATATTACTATATTTAATGGGCATTTGTATGTATGTCTGCAATTTTATAAATTAAACATTTACATCGCCTAACGGCAGACATGTAGTTCGCTAACAAATCGCGATTTCTTTTCGAATTCAATAAAATTCAACTCGTGTACGTCGGTTTGCTGTTTTCTATTTTCTACTTGCTTTGCACTTTTATCTTATGCATTGTTGTTGTTTGTTATTTGCAATAACAATATATGCAATAATTCACCGGTGTTTTTTTTGTTCGCTTATCGCACACATCGGTGGGAGGGGAGACACACACCGGCAGTGACGCGCGCATAATTCCAGAAGAAACCCAAACGCTCGCGCCACAAAGCGTACTTCTCGTCGTTTCGGCTTGTCAGCCAGTTTTTTAAACGCTTCAATGGCAGCTGGATTGCACAATGCCACAAAATCTACGATCGCCACCACTACAAATGTTGTTTGTTAGCTTTTTTATTTTTTATTTTTTATTTTTTATTTTTTGTTTTGTTTTGTTTTGTTTTTATTAAAATTGCATTCACCGTGGATCACACGAACTCACGAACTGTTACTCATCACGTTCTTGGGTAAGCCGTTGCTTGACGTGCTTCCATTTTTGGTTTAGCTTTTGCTTTTTTTGTTGTTTTTTGCCTTTACTACTATAATTTCATTCATACGCACATCTGCCGGTTTTGAACACAAAGAAATACGCAATCGAACCGTGTACTTTGGGTATGCATTCAAACTTATGCATGTGTATTAGTGTGAGTGTGTGAGTGTGTGTGTGTGTGTTTATGTTGCACACGTAATTGCGCCTTTACCGTTCGTAGTAAGCTTGCTCTTATTAGATTCCGAAATCAAATGCCCTTCACTGTACACTGTGCTCTCCAATTGACTTGTGCCTTGTGTCCGGGAAACTGCTCGTAGTTTGTTGATAACAACCGTTTCGCGTTCTGTCTCATTAACAACTGAATGAAGCGGCCAATCAGTCGTTCGAGTCGAGCATGTGCCTATTGTCTGGCTACTCGAAGTGTGTTCATTCTGGAAATGAACCCACCACCAGCGTTCGGAGCGGCCAGCTGTCATGTGCCCGTTCCAAACTCTTGACACCGTAAACATTTTGCGTCGTCGGTGGTTTGTTTTGCTCACACTGAGCGCGCCTCGGTGTTAACAAAAAGCGTACGAGTATTGTAAAATGAATCACTCTACTATAATCCAGCGAGCGAGCGAACTACCAATGTTTGGAAAAGGTCGGAGTGGCAATGTTTTCGATTGAGGAAAAATCACAAAACGAAATGTTTGCGCAAACGAAGTAAGAAACTACATATGACTATCATGCAACGTGCGACGCCCGCATTCATTAATCATATTACGCATTACATACTCTATACATTTACAAACGTACGTAGTAAGGTCCAACAGTTTCTGGTCTATTCATATTAAATTTGTGGACTATACAAAACTTCAATGACATTCAATACTGAACTTCTCTTTATATAATGATAGTAATAATTTGGCGCTTACACCATAAAGCTTGTCATATGGCAGAACTACTCCTACACTTTGTGGTGTGAGCTCTTGATGTTGTACCATAAATTGAAGAACCCCCGGTTTTATGCCGACTCCGAACGCCAGAAATACTCAAGGAGGTTCACCATTGCTTCCGAGGGGTAATCGCTGTTAGAAAAAACAATTTCTTGAATTAATTATGTATGCTACTTTCCCCTGCCAAGATTCGAACCCGGCGTAACCCTACACACTTGGTTACGATCGGCCAACTTTTACACCCTTTTCGTAGTTTGCGCATACTAATTACATTGTGAGTTCATACCTCCCACAACAAAATCCCTAAAGGATTTTTAGTCTACAGATCTGTTGTTTGTCTTACATATCTAAAGCATGTGATTATTACGATGCTCCGTATACAGGAAAAATTGAGTAAAATTCGATTCAATAATGTCTTTTTTTGGAAAGTTATGGTGTCTTGCTGTTGTTGGATTCGAGGATTTCATTTATGTATTTATTTATTCATAAAAAAATAGTTAGTTAGATCCCAGGTCAAGTGTAGAAAAGATGTCTGATGAGGAGTTGTGGTGAATTTTTTTTAACAAAAAACTGGCCTTTGAAAAACTATTTTTACATTATTTCACTTTATACTGACATTATAACAAGTAAAACTAAATAAAATAGAAAATTTTCGACCTTATTACGTACATATGTACATATAGTACACTGAAAAGAGAACTTATGAGCAATTTGCCTTATTTATAAAGGTTAATTTTTCGAAATGAATAAAAACCTACATAAAATGAAATCTCACACAAATTGACCTAAAACTCTTGAAAATCAGTTTTATTCTTTTTATAAAAACATACATACATATATAGAGACCTACTAATTTACAGGAGACAATTATGTATATCGCTAAAAATTAATTTTTTTTAAATTTAATTAGAAATCGCTGAACACCAAAAATAGTTAAATATTTTTTTGAAGTTATTGTTAATTAGAAAAATTTATTTTAATTAACAATATTAATTTTTTGTCCCTTAAAAACCCAAATAAAAAATGCAAAAATGAACCAATAAAAAATAGTAAATGTTAAAAAATGGTTCAATAAACAATTGGGTGTTATTTTCTGAAGTCTTCTGAAAAGAAACATATTTTGGCAATTGTAAAATATTGATATGAAATTTTGTGAAAATTATTTTTTCTCCATATGAAATGCATGAGAAAGTTTGAGCGAGTTTAAGCGACCACTAAATATTTTTTGATTTCAAAATAAGAGAATATGGATCTTGTTTCTTTCGATATAGGACAATCACTAGAAGGTGAGATCATTAAAATTTTAGCTTAACTTTTTCTTGGACCACACTAGTAAGTCAACATTTAGTGTACATTTGCCACTTTATATGAGGAAATGTTCTCAACGCTTTTTTAATGGTCTATAATCGAAATGGTAGAACGACTTTCAAAAAAAAAAAAAAAAATTATTATTCCTTAAATGCTAGAAACCCAAAAGTACTATTCCGATTGGAGTTGTAGTATATATAAAGTATATATTCATCTGAAATTTATAACAGTAACAAAAATAATAATTTCTATAATAGTCTTGAAACGATTGCTAACAAACTTTTTTGTTCACATACTTTTTTGATATGATAATCCACAAATTTTTGTAGGAAATATAAATTTGCCTCCCCCCACCACATACTTTCACACGCATCCACACATACATACAAAACAAGCATTGCGCACAAAAGCATGCTACAATTAGAGTAGCTCCATGACATCGGTCGCCGCATTTCGTTTAGTCTCAATGAAATATCACGAAATTTCACTACAGGGAACAAACAACTGGAATTATGAAAGAATTTGGATTGAGGTATTTTTTTTCAACAATTAAAAAAATAACAATAATAAGCTTAAGTTGCTTTAACACTAGGCTTTTATAGCAAAACAGCTGTTCAATGTTTACACTGTTGTTCTTTTTCTTTTTTTGATTGCTAACCCGTAGGGATAAGGCAATATCAATCACATGTACAACCGTATCGGTGTTTTTGCACTTTAAGTATTTTCCGAATGCGTTCTTTGGAATAACGTGAATCAGTTGTTTAGAAAATATTTATGATTTTGAAAAAAGTTAAGTAAAAAATGTCTTTCAGCTGGTTCTGAGGTGTGCGTGCTTTACTTTGCTTTTTTTTATGAAATTAAATAACTAACACTTTAAAGAAAAATAATTCGAATCTTTTAAAACTCTTTATTGACACAAAACTCATGTGCGGCGAAATCTGGTTCACCTTGATATATCATAAATTTTTGGTACATATTTACTTAGGAGAGTTGGGTGATAAAAATTTCTATTTTCGAAGCCAAAGAAAAAATAACGTCAATTCATACATTACGTGGTTCTGAAAAAGAGCAGTAAGTTCGGTTCGGTAGTTTTTAATAGCCATGAGTGTTTTATGAGGTTTTAAGAAAACTTTGAATAATTTATTAGGACCGTTTTTACAGTAAGAGTTTACCCATCTTCAGCAGTTAAGTCGGTTCTTTACATCGAAGATCGATAGTTAGTTGCTGAAATTTCCATTCTAGAAACGGCGTTTAACATATCAATACAAAAAGTGTTTGAAAAAAATTGTGTAACCTTTCGAAAAATATTGAATCGACTTTAAAGACGGAAGAGACAACCAAAACCCAAAAATCAATTATATAAATAAATTCATATATTTACTTTAACGGGTTTTACTGTAATACTTATACTCTCACGCACGATATTAAAACACCAAGAGGATTTCACTCCATCTCATCTCAATTTTTTTGCATTAGTTTTTTATACTTTTCAAAAGTTTTGGAACTTTTTACTAAACAAATTACATTTTAATAGCTATTTCACGACTTTTATTTTTAGCTTTAAGGAAAGTAACAATAATTTTTTTGAGCTACAGGGCAATTATTTATTTGCAAATTATTTGAAAAAGGCAACAACAGTCAAAGCGGTAAGAAATAAGTCTCAACAATTAACTGTTAATTTCAAAACTAAAATTAAAAAAAAAATAACTATTATTTTCTGAGTAATAAATTTGACTCGTAAAATAATTAGTATAATTGAAATTTTTAATAAAATCATGCAAATAAAAATTAACACCACTAAGGCTAGTCCGTGCAATAAGAATCAGGGTGGTGTGCTCTTTTGCAGGCAGCATTTCACTTTCAGTATGCTTTCCTGAGTAGAAATTTAAAGTATAATCATTTTTTGTAGTCCATGATATAAATTTCAATTCAGAGACCCGCCATAGTGAAATTTAGCCTGTAACGTGCAATGGCAAAATGTATGCCAAACTTTGACAGTTTTATCTTTCCTTATTTAATTTTAATAACTTTTCTATAGATTTTATTAACAAATTTAAAGAAATTGTTGTCAAAGGTATAAAATTTCACCTAATTAAAAAAAATATATCGTAAAAAATTATAATCTTTTAATCCGAATTTTTAGTAAATGTCGTTTTGTAGCCCATTTAATTTTGTTAGCAATTTGTCAAGTCTTACATTTATGAAAAGGAGCAATAGCGTCAGCAGAATTTTAAGGCAGGTGAAACTTGCTGTTTATTGCAGAAAAACTAAATGTGCTTTAAAATTGCATGTTCTGAAAATTTCGATTAAAGAGTTGGAAATATTGACGATATATTTTTTTTTTTTAAATTAGGTGAATTTTTATAAATTTTCTAGAAAGTTTGAACCTATGACGTAAATAGTTTTTGTTATAGAATTGACAAAATTTTTATAAAATATAATTAAAATTAAATATGGCAAGACCAAATTGTCAAAACTTGTCAATAGATTTCGATATAATTTTTGTGAACACAACTGTACATATTTTCATAGTGGGAAGCGAAAATAGATTTACAAGCGTTGGTTTTGAAATTTTGAAGTTTCTCAGAAGAAACTAAATCTACAAATTGGTTAAAAATAATAAAACTATTTTATGCATAAATATGATAATTCTATTGAATCTTTTGCAAAAAACGCATTTTAGACTTTTGAGAATGTATGCAAAACGAAAGAAAACCAAGAATTACTATAACACTGGGTTGGGTTTAAAAATTTAAAACTTTTGTGGAGTTTTTTGAAATTTCTTTAAACTTTGAACTAGTTTTTAAATTGGATTTAAATGCTTCTTGATTAATACCATTTATAATTAATAATATGAATTTGTGTAATTACTTCCAAAATATAAATATAAAATAAAATTAACTTACCTTTGAAAATGCTGCTTGTTGATTTCTTCGATAAGAGCTTCACTTGCATCAGCTTTCGCTGGTAAAAAAAACACACACACTTGAAACACTTCATTATTTTCTCAAAAAAAAATAAAAAAAATCGTTACAGGAAATGAATTAATTACCTTAATTCACTAAGGTTTTTTATGTACGTTTGTAGCTCTCGTAAATTCACAAGCATTGCGGCTTGAGAGAATGGCATACACACATAAATATTTATTTACACACGAGCATTGGCGGCATTCGAGTATTCAAAGTTTCGTGTTGGCGGCAAAACGACTTGCACCAAAATTGCCGCTATAAAAGCCGAAATATAAAAAAATTGGTAAGATCGGCGGTGGTGGGGATTCACTTTTGTCATCTTCACTTATGATGTAGACACAAACAACGATTTCAGTATTTACCTAAATACATACACACTTGTTTGCGTGTGTATGTGCATGTATGTATGTGTTAGCGTCTGGCTGGCTGTCTTATGTACTTTACCGTTTCGGGCTTTTTGGCTCTATTGTCCCCGTTGTGGAGTTTATTCTTTTTGGTCATATCTTTCCCACTGCTTTCTTATTTCGATATTCTGTGTTTGTTTGCGGAGTTGTGTGGGGTTACAAAGCTTTGCTTGCGGTCAAATTCCCACACAAACCATAAATCCAAACTGAGTGCATTGGAAACCAGTTTGTTTGATCACGTCGTGCTCGCGTTTTTCTGTTGTACAACAATATACAATATTCTTCCCAGTGCTTTATTTTCTTTGTCATTAGGCAAGCATTTTACGAGTATTTGTTAAGCTTGCATATAAAATGTACGGCATGCATTTATACAAAAACGAACACAAACACAAATGTATGTGTATGTAGATATAATGATGCCTCTGCCTCTGTAATTCACTTTTTATTTAATACCGATTTGGATTATATTCAAAAATCACTCTCACATTTTCTTGTGGTACTTTTAAATAATTCGCAATTAAAATCAGTGATACCGCACTTCACGTAGTACATATGTATTTACTTGCGTACATATTTACATATAATATGTACCTACTCCAACTCACTTAAATTCATCGTAACTCACACGGCTCAACTGCCAAGATAACAATAAAAACCAGAAAATAAACGATCTAACGAATGAACCAAGAGATAAACAAACAAACACAAACGGAGAGATGAAAACTTGGAGTGCTAAGCTCCAGCCAAAGAGCCAACATGTCGCGCCGAGCGTCTGGAGTGGAATGCGCTAGGTGACTGGCTGAATTTTACCTGTACACGAGTAAAACCTCCGAAATAGAAGTTGAATCTAAAGTTTGTACCTATAAACGTATCTACTACGTATCTATACAAGTACAGTGTTGCCCGCTTATAATGGACTACAGGGGGAACCGGGTTAAACTGTTCACTATAGCTAATCTTGCCATATGTGAGGAATTATTGTATTCTTTTTCAATGCAGTTTTTATGCAAATTGCAATGATCGAAAAAGGTTATGCCATATTGAATTAAATAAAAGGCTAGTAAATTTGAAAATACAAAAAAAAGGGTTAAATACTCGGCGCATGTTTTTCTTTCAAATAAACAGTACTTGTTAATATAACAAATTTTTAAAACCTAAATAATTTTTAATTAAATCATTTATTTTGATTTAAATCGGCTTTCAACGACAGCCCGAGAAGAAGTTGTCTATGTGCCGCGGTGCCTGAATTTGGAATCCCTGCAAAACTAATACGGCTATGTAAAATGACGTTGAGCAACACCACCAGCTCAATCAGAATTGGAAAGGACCTCTCCGACCCGTTTGATACCAAATGAGATTTCAGACAGGGTGACTCCTTGTCGTGTGACTTCTTTAACATTATATTGGAAAGAATAATTAAAGCTGCAGAACCGGACAGAATTGGCCTCAACAGCTGCGCCGTTAGTTCTGACTTTTCTAAGCTGGATAAAGAAGCGAAGCGTTTGGGTCTGGTGGTGAACGAAGGCAAAACGAAATACCGCCCTACAGTTAGGGCATTCGCGTCTTGGATCCCGCGTCACTGTTGACGATTACAATTTTAACAAAGTAGAGGATTTTGCTTAACTTGGAATCAGGATTAACACCAATAATAATGAAAGTATTCAATGCGGTACCCGCTGGTGGTGGCAGAGGAAGACCTCCTCTACGTTGGGAAGACCAGGTGGAGAAGGACTTGAAGAATACGAATATAGTAAGTTAATTTAATATTAATCATTTTGAAAATTTAAATGACTATTAGTTATTTAAAAGGAAATTCCTATGCTTTTACCCTACCACGCCAATTTTCCAAAATTTTGATTTTTATGCATCTTACTCTCTAATTAAATTCTTTGTACCAAATATACCGTACCGTTATATGAGAGGCACTCGTGAGGGTTTCCTCGAATTCTATAATTTTCGAACTTTTGCTTAATAATTTGAAATCTAAAGACTGTACTAAATTTGATAGAGTTTGATACAGTAATTTCGAAGTGTTTGCTCTGAATTGATTGGTCCGACCCACGTATTTTTTTCTCCAACCCAATGCTGTATATCAAACATGATATTTTATAGTTACCTAAGTATCGCATTTTTCGGTTTTTGTAAATTAACGTTATGTGAAAACTGTTCCTTTTTTCAACCCAATCCTGTTTGCCAAATTTAGGAAGATTAGCTTTTATAGTTACTGAAAATCGCATTCAGTGAATGTTCATACGTGGACGTGGTTATCATCCGGTTTTGTGCATTTTCAACAACAACCAATATCATTCACGGAGATATCTCAATATTTACTCCGATGTTATCCAATGCATGGTCGGATGGACGGACGGAGGATGGACTAACATATAGACATGGCTTAATCGATTTCTCTTTTCGTTCTGAATAGTTAAAGTTAAAGGTAAATATACATATATTGCTATATCTAGCTCGATGGTTTGAGGATGTTTCAAAAAACCGTTGGGTGAACAAAGCTCTGGTGTAAAAAAAAACTCACAAAGGAACAACTAATATTGTTTTTTAATACATCAGGTAGAACTCTTGCTAAAAATCGACTATTCGACTAGTTGATTACCAACCTTCTTAATGGTTTATAGTCGTGTCGTAGGTATTAGATTAATTGCTCATTTTTGACTAACCTCTCACGATCGAGTAATTTGAAAATCGATTAATCGAAATTTTTCGAATAGTGGTGACAGTTACTCTCATTATATTCATTGAAAGCTTCTTTATATCGCATAGGCGGGTAATTAAGGAAATGAAACAACTTTTGCTAATCGATTAACCGATGTTTAGGGCCATTTTCCTGGACTAGGATCAAAACATTGTTTAACTATATAGTTATGTACAAATAAAGGACGTAGAACACTGTTAACAAATTAATTATATAATGACATCTTCATATTATAAATCAGAAGAGCTTAAATTTGCGTTTGTTAGAGATAACCTTATTGGCAATTTTGAAATTCCAGCAACATTTGAATGAACCTTAATGCAAATCTAATACTCGTACAGTGAAAACTTTAGGTGGATTTTGAGTTTTTGGCAAAAACAGTCTTTAATGAAAACCGATTTTAATAATAAAAAAAAAAAATTGCAGCCGATTATTATCTATGATCTTTTGCCATTTTTCACGTATTTTCATAATTTCATCGGCTTATAACTTTAGTGGTTTATCGGCGAAAAACTTTACCAAGTGATTTTCGGCGGGTCTTCGGTCGGCCAATTTTTTAACCATTAAAAGAGTTTTACAGAGATCAATTTAAATAATATGCAGACGGCGGAAGGTTCGCGCTATATGGTTTATGAATAAAGCTTTCCAACAAAGTTCCGTCAATTTATTAAAAGTCATCAAAGACTCCTGATATTTTGGCTAATTCTGATCGCAGACTTATGTGGAAAAAGCAAATACTAAAAGATCATTTTTTCTCACAATTGGAGCTTCTACTTGTGGTAAGTCTGCCGTATAAATTTTAAGTGAATCGGTTAAACCGTTGCCGAGATATGAGGAAGACAAATTTGCAAAACAGCGTTTTGAGAAAAAAGCACTTCAAATTTGAAGTAATGTTAAAGTTAAACTTAGAATTTTAAAATTAGAAAGAGAAAATGTATCAGGCTTTGTAACTTTCAGTGAATTTTCAACGAAAAAGTACTTATCTTTTGTAAAGAATTTATATTATCTAGTGAGCGTGGTCGTAATTTTCTGACTTTTTCTGTTTCGTCATTAAAACTACCGTCATTTAACTTTAGTTACGACAAGTTTTGAGTTAAAATCAAAATCATATGAATAATTGAACTCATTTTTATATAGTTCATATTTCATGTTATTATAAAAATAATATTTTAAATAAAAATGGTTAAAAAAAGGCACGATGGTAGAACTAAAATTTCGAGACTAGAGAAAAATTGACTTTCACTTTTTGCTACAATAACAACATTTTGACGTATATGTTGATTTTTTAATATGTTCGCCTACGCAATTCGCAATAAAAAATAAGCTTCGATCAATGATTGATTACTTGTGGGATTAATTCTGCTTGAAAACAGTCACAGAAGAACAAAAAGAAAAAATGAGTGATTGTTATGGTCGGTATTTCAATATTAATTAGCAGTCATCTTCAGGACTGAATACATGTGTATGTACATATGTATGAAAAAAAAATTTGATTTGCCAGTATTTCGCCATTTTCGTATTGGATACAAATATTCAGTGAAGCGATGCCATAGCCAATTCAAGCAACAGTAAAGCTGGCGAAAGAATAAGTTAAATTAATTACTAATTAATTAATTACATATGTATATACATACATACATACATACATACTTTTTAAATAATCAGCAGTTTATTACTTTAGATGCATCGCCTATTAACGAAATTTTACATAGAATTAAATAGCGACTATGTTCTTCCTTTTCCGTTTATACATTTGTCCAACTATGGACGCCGTAATCCGGGTTGGTTTGCAACCACGGAGAAATTCTATCCAAGTCGCAGCGTTCTTTTGTTCCTGGCTTTACAAGAAAGACATTTCCTTGACCTCGTATTTTTCAACACCATGCATGTTGAATTAAATTCCGTGTTAAGTTCTTCGTATTCAACATTCTTTGTTGAATTCGTGTTGAAATCACTTTATCCAAAAATTTTTTCACCGCTCTTGTTATGTAGAGCTAGGAGACTTCAGTTGCTACTTTGATGCCTAAAACTATGCTGTGCTAAATTCCACAGAGGCGACATCTGATTTTGATTTCGATAGGACTGCCTCGGTTTGTGTAGTTGCTAAATTAATTTCGGATTTACATCTACATAAATATACATACATACATTCGAACTCAATCACTTATATACACCCAGTCGAAAATTCAGCTATTTCAAACTAATTTGAATTTAAGACAAATTACATATAACAACAATTATGACTAATTCTCTTGCTAGAAGGCTAGGAAGGGTGATTTGAAATATCCAAATTCAACCAGTACCATTATTATCCAGTGGCGAACAGGTGATGATTTAGTGATCTATTTATTAAATTGTAATCAGACAGCATTATTCTGATCACGCACATGCGCCACTTGACTCGACATTCAGCTGCTCCCTCGTATTTTATTTAATTTGGCGAATATCTTTTTAAGTGTTATGGTAGATTTATATGAAGTGTGGTGACTAACATCTCGGAGTGGTGACAATTTAAGTTTTTTGTCATTTCCCTCAAGTTCTTTTGTAACACCTGGAAACAGATGTCGCCAAAAGCGTGTGGTGTAGGAAAGTGGTTCAAAATCGAACTAGTTCTGAATCTTTCAGTTTTTCAGTAGTAGTTTTCAGAGAGTTGCCACTTTCACTGCCAGATAATAAACCAAACTGCAAATTCACGCCTGGGGGCGCTGCTGCCAAATAGCCGAGTCATAGCGTTCACAATCAGTATCCTTTTCCCCATCATTTTGGTATCAACCACGAAATTGGTGAAACCATTTTGATCAACTACATATCGTTGTTGAAATGTACGAGTACAAAGGCTTTTATGTATCCATATACAATACGAATTTTTTTACAGGAGCACAAAATACTTGAAGGTTATTAGGAAGAAACGAAACTATTGTGTAGGCCCCTAATTTCTTTAGATGTTTAACAAATTAGATACGACACGTTTAAAACATCATCATCAAATCAGAATCGATTTCCTTGCGCACTGACAAATTTTGAAAATTGATTTTCCCTCATTTAACTGTCATTATTATTAATCATTTTTTTTTTTTAATTAAACATTTGCGAAAAAAATAGAGTGACATATTTACTTTTTTTTAATTTTTCGAGGAATGTGTACATTGGGGCATCACTCCCCATACAAACAAAAAATTTGTTCCGTTTTTCCATAGGAATTATAAAATTTATTGTATTTTTGGAAATCAACCAAAATACTTCGCAACAATATTAAGCTTTAGGTGAGCTGGACCGATATGAAATTTCCAATTTTTTGGGGGTTTTAAATCATTAATAAAATAGCTTTTTAAAATATTAAAAAAATAAAATTATAAAATAGTTTAAGCCTAAATGGTATACACAAAAATATTTAAAAATTGTTCCGTTTCGATGTTCTCTTTGACTTATTTTCGGAAGATGGGTTTAATATAAACTTGAATAACTAAGCCAAAGCTTCGCCGATTTATTAAAAACAAATTATTTTTATTTATAAAAAAACACCATTTTTGAATACAATTCGAATAAAAACGAGTTATTTTTTTTATAAAAAACTCCATGTTTGGATTCATTGATCCAGCTATTTCTATCAGCTCTGTCAAAATTCAGAAGACCTCATAGGATGCTTCGAAATGAAAAACGGTCTAAAATAGTCCGATTTTTTTTTTATTGCGATTACTATGTATTGGCGTCCCGGAAACCACGTCCGGTTTTTCCGAACGCCAGATGCAACAGTTTTATTTGTATAAACGACATTATGTAATGTTCATTTTTTAATTTCGAGAAAACAAATCACCAAATTTTAAATTTATCTTTTATTTAAGTTGAAATTGCGAATTTTTCTTTTCTTGATTGAGTTACCAACATCGAATTTGTTGTCGTTTAGTTTTCGGTAATCGACTAGCTAGCGACAACAGCCGATTCGGCGAATGCGAAAATCGTTATAAAATGGTTACTGAATAGCAGCATCGCTAAAATTTTTGTTAAGATGAGTTAACCATGCAAATATCGTTAAAATAAGTTAGTGAATCGCACTACAGGTCTTTGTGCAAAATTCGCATCTGGTGGGTGAAATGTTGAGCTGTTGAGACCGATGACGGGCCCTTTTTTCCAGGACTGAGTTGACACGATTGTTACATTCTCGTCAGCGCGCACCGTAGGACGTTTGCATTAACTTGTGTACAGCAGACGCTGTGCGTGCTTCATTTCGACCAGATATTCTTTTCATTAAACACTTTATGTTAGGTATACAACATTGACTTCGGAAATTAGTTTGCGCAGAGATATGATACTTACTTTCAAGCGGGAAAGAGTTGTCATTGCAACATATGATTAGAAAAAACCACGTTATGGACCATCATTTACGAAAAAAGGGGGAAAACGGAACCACGATGCTAGGAGGATAAGAGGTGGTAATATTGAAGAAATCTTCTTAATTTTATTTTGAATTTCATTTAAAATCTATTGAAAAGTAAAACGGCTGAAACGGCTGTCGTAAAATATGCAACTGCAAGAAGAAATCTCCTAGTTTTTATGTTAAGAGTCAAAAAAAGGAAATTAATAAGAAGATCATTTTCATTTTTTGTAGAATCTTATTGAATTTACATATTAATAAGGAAAACTCTTTATTTATTTAAAATACAAATGTATTTTGTAAATAATTTACTTTATATTGTTTTTAGCTTAATATTATGAATATTTTCTTTGGATTTTTGTATTTTCGATATTACAATTTTTCATTCACTTATTTATTGTTTCAGAAGTTTTCAATGAATAATGCTAAAACTGTTTTCAAAAATAAATGCCGACAGTGACGCTTTCTTTGTTTCTCATTGTGCATTTATATAAAGGTCCTGTCTAAATTGGTATTAATGTTGAAAAAATGGCACGTACCACACTACGCTTAATTTGGCAACATCAATCGTTAGATTTATTTTAATTGTTCACATATTATAAGTAAATATAAGTATAATATATATATATATGTATACATATGTAAATCCTTAAACTTATTAAGTAAAATGTGAATCGTTAAATAAAAAGTGTTTAAAAAAGGGTAATGTTTATTTTCAGAAAATAATGTAAAGTTCCAATGTAAAGGAGATTCTAACGAAAACAACGATTCCCTACTTAATTAAAAGGGTTTCATCTTAATTTTACAGGTTATCTACTAGATTTTATTGAAAACACATATCTAGTCATAAAAAAAGGCATTCTAATTGGAGCAAAATCATAGAGAAATCTGCTAAATTTTGTTCTGATTCGTAGAGCATTTTAGGTGGTCTTTTCGCTCTGTACAAAGATTAGATTAGAAATAACTCTTATCAATAAGTGTTACTTTGGGCTCGATATCGAATGACCAAGCATATCCCTCTTTCATGGTCTTTAGTTTACGTGGCTGAGAAAATTGGACAGGAATTGCGAACAAAGAGTACAACATAAGTACTAGGGGCTTGAGTTATGATTACCGAAAAAGTTTAAATCATAAACAATAAGAATAACACGCTGTCATAACAAAATTTGGACCAAGTTTTGAAATGTTATGTGGCAATTGATGAAATGGTTTCCAACAAATTATTGTGGAGTCATAAATCCAACATCAAAATCGAAGAATTATTAGCAGCCTGCAAATTGGACAGAGCGACTCTCCTGCAACAGTTTTCTTTTCATCAGTGACGCAGTCACGCAATTCCGTAGTGTTAGGGACACTAATGCATGTACGTAGTTCGTATTATATTGATATAAATGTTAATTAGTTTCTTTTGCGTCTAGACGGTAGCTGAACTACTTTTTATTTGTATACTCACATACATACATACATACCTAGATATGCGTGTGTGCGCTAATACTAAAGGGCAAATAAAAAATCTGAGTCCATCCCGTCAAAATGTGCATGGATCTAACCAAGTGGCTTTGTAGTTAAATATGTACATATGTACGTTTATATAAGCGTCACAAGTGTGTATTTTTGTTTTGAGGTACCTGCCATGCTCCACGATCTTGTCTCATTTGCGTGTCCCAAATACAAACGCATTTATTAAATTTATGCCAAATTGTGCACGATCGATGTTTTTGTGCAAATTTTCTAACTTGGAGTTCGAATACCTTTTGCAATTTTTTCATTTGCGTAATTTTGTGGTTGGAGCATGATTATTGTGTGTTTGTTTTTTATATAAGTAATCACACAAGTAGTATGCACATCCGAAGTATTGCAGATATGACGAGCTCAGAGTAAAAACGACTAACATCGATAGTAAACCCCATAACTTTGGGAATATCATATACACGTATGTATGTATGTGTGTACGTATGTATGCATGTGTGTGCATGTATGTGTATGAGTTATGAATCCTTATGAAATAATAAACAAATTTGCGCCGTAAATTTTTGCAAACATCTGCTTTTGCCAGCGATCCTCATCTAGAGTTGAATTTTGGTGATGTGATTTGATTTTGAGTCCCCATATAATCACAAATCCAAAATCCAAAATCTAAGAAAATACACAGCTGATAATGTACCAGGGATGTGCAGCACACTGTTTTTAGGATATGTACATTAAGGCATACCACGAAAAAAAGTTTTGCGCGTGCCAGTTTTATTTGAACACCTACTTAAGTCGAGAAAAAATTTTGTGCGTACAAATTTTTTTTAACATTAAAATAGATAAATCGCGTTTTTTGCTATAACTTTTTTATTCAATGTCTGATTTTTTCAAATCTTTATGTCGCCGAAAAGGTCCCACTCAGGACCATATTACCCCCTTTAAAGGTTTTGACCTTAAAAATCATTTCGGTTTGTACCTTCCATAATCAAGAAATTAATATCCACAGTTTTTTATATTTATACTATTTATATATTTAAAGCTCTCGAAAAATTATGAGCATTTAGCTAAAAAAATTTTGGCCTTATTCATAAACAAGTTATAAAGTTATAATCTTTTTAAATCCAGCAAATTCCATCACTTAGCAACTGCTAACTTTAGTGTTTGATGAAAAATTGCTCCAAATCCTTGCTTGACTCAGCTGTCGAGTTTAATGAAAATATGGCCAAAATGTTCTGTGTCTGAAACTGCAAGTGAAGATTCACCTACAGCATATACAAAACGCTAAGTATATTGAATATATTGAATATGGTATAAAATATTTGTTAAGTTTATGAAATTTCTCAATGCTAAATAATAATGCATATACTTAGTACTTTTATGCAACGAAATGCTTACCTGGAATTTGAATAATTTTGTACGTAGTATAGTGCAATTATGACAATACTCATTTTAGACATTGCGGCTCACTATTTTGAAATGTATAGCAACAAATCGAATAACACTATTATTTCCATGTAGGAATTGCTATGAAAGTTGATACTTGCTCTGGGAAACATCTACCTGCCTCGAACCGCATTAATCTAACAAAAAATTTCCTTGAACTTGATGATATTCTCGCTGTACCGCTACAGTTTCATATTTTCCCTAAATCTATCACGCATATACATACAGAGGTCCGGTTTAGCCGACTACACTACTCGTTTTTATATTTAGTTGGTGTGTATAGAATTTATTTTAAATTTTGAAATGCCATACTGTTTCAAATATATTAAGCACATATTTAGGAAATTTTAGAAAACCAAATTCACGCCTACCTCCAATATGACGGAAATTTAAAACAAGTAGCGACCGTTACGGTTATAATTTTTATTAAAGAAACCATTGATTCGATCGTTGTAATTTTTTTGTGATTTTTATATCAAGTTTTATCCTTGTCTTAAAAAAGTTATTTTTTCGATCAAAAATAACCTTTATTCTTGGACTAAAACTTTTCGATCATAACAAATGCAAAAAAAAAAAATGGCAGAGAGGACAATAATAGCAACAACAACAATAACATGGTGTGTGTTTTATGGTCGAAAAAATTAAAATCAAAAAATAACGATCAAACTTGATCGAAAAATTTCAAATCAAAAAATAACAGTCAAACTTGATCGAAAAAATAGAAATCCATGAATGATGACTATTACTGTTCGTAAAAACAAAAGTAATAAATCAACTTTTGTGAAATGATTTAACACAAAAAATCTTATAAATAAAAATTAGGTCAGATTTGCATAGGATACGGCATAGGGATTAAATCGTTATACTCGAGTTTTGATTGAAACGAATTGTTCACAATGTTTTTTTGATGGGGGAAAATCAAGATAACGATTATTTTCAGTCCTTGACAACAAGTGCTGTTTATTTAAATCAAACACATATTAGAGCTTACAGGCTTTTGATTAATACATACATCACTAAAATATCACAATAAACTTTTCTACTACGTTCAAGTGAGTTCTTACCGCGGGGACTACCACATTTCCCTACATCACAAAAATACACACTTAATTTATTAGACTAGTACTAGAAAAGTATCAAAATGGTCTAACTGTGCACTTTTTTTAAAATAAAACTTACGAAAATTGCACCATGCTGAATTCCATTCCTGTCTTTGTTCTTTCCGCCACCACATCTTTAATGCTCGGCGAAAGGGCGAAATTCAGCGCCCTTAACCTTGGTGGATCTAGCCAGAGGATTTTACCATAAACTGTTTTTAGATATGTATGTGTATATATTTTTAAATTCGGTTTACTAAAAGTTTTAGTACATGAATAATTTCAAATCGATTTTTTTTAAAGACAAAAGCAAATTTCAAGAATTTTAAAACTCACAAAAGCGTAAGAGCACTTGTACCTAAAGTGGTGTTGGAGATCAACTGTAGATCGGATAAGTATTTTGTAGTGTTGTTTGTGACTTCACGCACATAATATCCACACAATCAGTGTAAACTTTTAAATTTCGCTCGTAAAATTTTTTCCTCCGAATCTGTGGTCAAGGCAATAATTTGTACCCCAATTAAGAAAGAGCAAAAATAAAAACAATAACCCTGCGCATTCACACTTGTAGGCGAGTGCTGTCCAACGTATTTGCCGATCGCACAAAGCGGTCGCAGCGATCAACATACCTACATACCTACATACATATGTATGTACATTAAAAATCGTCCAGCTTATGGCATGCAAAGTGGCATTTGAAAACACCTTCGTTGGCCGATGATTCAGCTGCCGAGTGCAGCAATGCATCTGAATAAGCAGCTTCTGACAGCGAATGCGTACGAGTTGCCTAAATAATAACACTCCGATAGCCATAACAACGTCATCCCAATCAATCCACCAACCGCAGCCAGTGCAGGTCGCCATCAGAATTGGGAGCCGTTGCAACCGCAAATATAAAGCTATATGTAATATATGCTATATGTACGTAGATTTGTATGTGCAGAGCCTGAGAAAGTTGGCTGCTCGCGTCCCACCTTCCTATGTTTTGCCCTGCTGCATCGAAATCGACGTTGGGCGATTATGGGATGTACAGCAGGCGCAGCAGCTACAGCCGAACCTGCGAGCAGCCTTCAAACGGCATTGGCGCTGGGCAAATGTAAAATCATCTTGAAGGCAACATGCAATATACGCAAATGTATAAAGACCAGAAGCTGTTCATTTTATAATTACAATCAATAAAACAGGGAGTTTCGCCATTTGGCAATGCTCCGAACGTAAAGTTGCGTGTGTGAGAGAATTTGTGAGCGTTTGTGTGCGTGCGCAAAGGCTGTTGCAGTTGGCAATGTCCGGAGATCGAGTGCATTTTAGGGATGGGGAAATCGAAAAAAATATTTCGATATTTATCGTATCGATATTTTTAAACAATGTCGGTATATGCAGAGTAATAAAAACGAGATTTTTAACTCCAGGCGCAATTACCTAAAGTATTGTAAAAATATTCGATAGCGCAAAGAAATAATACATATTTGTTAGTTTTATTATTTTTATTTATTACTTCAAAAGTAGTGAAACAATTTATTTAAAAAAAAAAAACTTGGGTTCAACATAGAAAAATATATATGTATATGTACATATAAATTCACATTAGGGTCGTACGTAGGGAAGAACAGGAGGAGGTACGACTTGCAAAGGAACGCTCCAACTCGGATAAAACCTCCTTTAGTTGGTGCCCAAGCAAAAAAAAATTGTGTGTACCGATTCATAAAATGTATTACGATTTAATATTTCAGTCAAACTATTTCGAAAAATATTTAGATTTACGTGCGCTGGACTCATAAAGAACTTAAAGAATCATCGAATTTTATACCAATTTGTTACTCGGAAGTAAATATGAAATATCAATTTTTCAAGATTATAAATATCGTCGCGTTTGTTAATTATTTTCTAAAAAAATATCGATATTTGGATATATCGATCCTTTTTGCCCAAGCTGAGTGCATTTGACCACTACGATTGAAAATTTAGAGCGCAATTCATTTCCCAAAGCAACAAATGACGTTTCGTGTCTATTGAGTTCCGAGTGTGTGTGTGTGTGTGAGGAAGGCGGGAGTGCACCTGTAGTGGTTGTTGTTGTTTCTAGCACACACAACCGAGCTATAATATGCCAGTACCTAATTTGCTATCCAAAGCGGAATATGCGATCGATGCAAAGATGCCGCGATCGATTCTTTTCCGCTTGACGGAATGCAAATTCAGGACTTCACATGGAATCAAATCGGATCGGTTTTACTCGCACCACATTGCAAGCAGGGTTTTGTGATTTCTTTGTGTATGTGTGTGTGTGTGTGTGGATGTGGGTTGTTGGGGATGCGGTGGGTGTGTGCTCAAGTCCGGGTTTGGAGCTCAGTTGCACCGTTAATGATGAAGTGTTGTTGGTCTTTTTGTTGTTGTTATTGTTGTATTATGCATGTTTCGTTGAATTTTTTTTTCGTCTTCATACAACTTTACGGATTGATTGGCTGTTTTGGGCCAAGTTGCGGTCAATTACAGTTGTGGCTCCTGTAATGTGCGGCAAGAATAGTTCGCCGAATGGGGCGTGTTCGTTCTGGCTTAGTGTTTGGGGGTTTATTACCGCATGAACGAAAAAATGAAATTGAAAGGAAAGATTCTCATGCACCGCAATATTTGCAAGTATGAATGCAGATTTGTTTGCATGAATTTTCGTATGATGCAGTCGTCGTGGTTGTGCAAAATTAAGCTACATCTAAGTGGTGGGAAAATTTTTTTTTCATATTGTGTCTTTGGCTTCAATCGGGGTCCCCATTTGCATTTAATTAAATGAAACTGCCATGTGTGGTGAATGTTGAAGTCCTAATTTGCGGGAAGCCCAGCAATTTAATTCATGCTTACTAAGTGATGTGAGTATATACATACATACCTACATATATATTTATATATATACAGACTGTTGCAATTACAAAAAAAGTCAGCAGCATCAGTGAAGATATGTAAGGCAGTATGCATTTGGATACATTTGACTTTTATTGTTCTTTTTGCTATTACAAATATTTAAAAAACGTACTCAAATTCTTTTAATAATAAACTAAAACATGGTTTAATTTTCATTATCAAACAATCTTACTATATTACCAACTTCCCTTCTCTCAAAGCCACACTGATAAGGCCCAATCAGTTCACGATGCGGTCGTTTGAAATTTATATGAAAAGTTTTGAAGACTGACTCCGTGGTAATTGGCGCAAAATGTAGGATCACCCTTCTTGTGGATTGGGCAAAGCACATTTAAATTACAATCGGCGGGCAGGCATTCGTTCGACCATACTCTGGAAATGAGCTGGTGCATACACCTTACCAGCTCTTCACCACCATTCTTGAATAGCTCAGCATGGGTGCCAGCGGCTTTGTTGTACCTTAGCCACATTACTGCTATCCGAACTTCACCGAGGTCGGATGATGCCGTCATGAGTGATTTGGGATTCTCCATCTTCTCCGGCGACGCTTTGTTGTCACCATTTAGCAAAGTGGAGAAATGTTCTGTGCTCAGGCAGCTGGTCCTAAAAACTTCCTTAAGTTGACCACACCATCTAATCAAATTTTCGGATGCTTTTCCTGTCGGCTATTTAGAAGAACGATCTTTGCTGCACAGAGGCTTGTGCAGATCTTGGCTGCGACAAGATAATGATCCAAGTCGAAGTTTGATCTTCGGAGTGTACTTACGCCTAATAAACTGGCAGCATGCTATCCATCTATCGAAATAGGATCGATTTGGTTCGATTTGGTTTCGCGTTTTTTGATCTGTGGAAAGGTGGTGCTACAGACTATCATCTTTCGGGTCCCGCAGGCTGAATTTTCCGGCAGTGTGGCCAAAGATCCCATACTTACCCATCCTAGAGTGAAAGATAGTATTTGGCGATGAAGTCTCACACCCACCACAAATCCAACACTGAACTTTCACTCGTTTACATGACAGCCGTAGTAGACGTTGTAAGATCCAATGGGTTTCTTCCTTTATTATTACATATTCGCTTTTAAAATATTTTTTTCAAGTTTTGAGATATCTAAATTTTACCGCAACAAAGAGATAACTTTTAACAATTCGTGTTCTAAAAAGTACAATTTATTTGAAAAGGTTATACTTTTTTCCGAAGCTAACAATTCTGAAATCCCGAAGACTCGTTTCATAAATGTTGGAACTTCTTAATTTTGCTGCAGGGAAATGGTTCATTTACAAATATGGTGGTTCGACGCCAAATTTGTCAACCATGCCAATGCAAATATGAGAAAGTCATACCACACGAACGTCGAGCCCTGCCATAATGCATTGAGTTAAACGCTGTGACGACAGTGACGCCGTGAAGCGATTTCTGCGGTGGTCACGCCATGCAACTACAAAGCGACATGCAAATCACCTAAATACTCGTACTTACACACATACATATTTACGAACATATATGAGTCTACATTTGGTTTGTTTAAATCTTTGAACTTGCATGCGTTACTTGACCAACCCTGCTGAGCCATTGGCGGCGGTGAGAAGGTAAAGGACACCCACTTTACTGCTGTCATTCATGTCATTTTCAGCAAATTTTATATACCATATGCAAAGGTGTTCGTTCCTCTGTGGAACTTCGAGAACGTCATGTCTACGTGTATTTTTTGTATATACTCTATGTATGATTGTAGATTTGTAGTTTGTGGTATGTCCTAAAAGCTCATGACATGCGAAGTCCGATGACGTAAATTATTATCGTAAATTTATTGCCGCTGATGGCATTTCCGTCAACTTCATTCGCTCGTGTGCAACACAAGCGCCAGGCAGGACAAGCCATGGCATGCCATGCGATCGGTGCTGATGTTTCGAATCTTCAAGTTATTACTTGCCAAATTGCGTTGACTGTATCCTTAATGTAACCACAAATTATTAATTTGCTAAGATGAAGGAAACCTAGAACAGTAGAACGGCACTTAGAAAAGGCCACAGCGTTTAGAGTTGGGATTCCATAAATATTGCTCTATATTTTTACATATCTAGAAAAGGGTGAAGCAGATTGCGCATTTTATACGTGAAGATCGAAAGAGGACGACAAATCGGAGTCGAAGGTGCACCTCTGCTCGAACGGCGTCCCCTAGACGAAGTGCTATTCTAATTTGAAGTAGAGCAACCACATCTTTGTCAGGCATTATCAACCAAATTTAAGAAAAAAACGATAAATACAAGTACATGCTCGAAACCGAGTATTTTGGTATCGATATTTTTGCATGCAATTGAGCGTGCAAAGAAGACCTCCTTGGCTCTCTCTGTGCAGCCAAAAGAATGTTAGGAAAAATATGGGGATTAAAAGCAAAAATTGTACACTGCAGGTACGTTTGAGCAGAGCTCTTCAACAGTCTCTGTGACAGCTGTGGAGACCCGGGCTCAAGGGATTTTTCAGCTACTTTTGACAAAAATATGAAAGAAATTGCGCAACGTCGTCAGCAAAAAATCCTGAAAAATCAATAGTAACTTTTAGACAGTTGAAATTTGCACAAATTGTATAGAAATTCTGATAAAAATCGACGCTTTGTAACACCCTGTAGTTGTAATAATGTACTTACCTATTTTTTAATACGCAATTTTATTAAGTAAAATTTTGAAAACTCGTAGTCGGTAAAAGTAAAAGGGTAGCAAGTCCTTTTGAGATGCCAACTTGTAATTAAAAGCTACAGGAAGCCAACGAACACACGTAACAATTTCAAGCGATTTTAAAGGGTGGTTAAATTTTAAGGGCCGATGTTGAATGTGAACCACACCTAAACGTGAAGTTTTTTTCTGCATTTCATTTGACATTTCTCAATTTCAGATTAACTCAATTCGAACATGGAAAGATACACAATCGAGCAACGTGTTAAAGTTATTCAGGCTTATTATGAAAATTTTCGAAGAAAATCATCTTCAGTGATGAGGCACATTTTCACCTCAGTGGATTCGTCAATAAGCAGAATTGCCGCATTTGGGCGAATGATAATCCAAGAGTGATTGTTGAAAAACCAATGCACCCACAAAGAGTGACTGTTTGGTGCGGCTTCTGGGCTGGCGGCATCATCGGACCGTATTTTTTCAAAAATGACGCCGGTCAGGCAGTTACTGTGAATGGTGTTCGCTATCGTGAGATGATAACGAACTTTTTATGGCCCGAATTGGAACATATGGATGTGGACGATATGTGGTTCCAACAGGATGCTGCCACTTGCCACACAGCGAACGAAACAATGGCTCTTTTGCGCGACAAATTCAATGGCCGTGTTATCTCACGTGGTGGCGATGTCAATTGGCCACCAAGATCATGTGATTTGACACCGTTGGACTACTTTCTTTGGGGTTATTTGAAAGAAAAGGTATACGTCGATAAGCCAGCAACAATTCAAGAGCTAAAGGATGAGATAATTCGGCACATTAACGGCATAGAACCTCAATTATGCCTCAGCGTCATCGAAAATTTGGACCATCGGATGGAGGTGTGCCGCCGAGGTCGCGGCGGATATTTAACCGATATTTTGTTCCATACATAATTGAACCACACCATATTATCATAATAAAGAGAAATTACAATAATTTCCAAAATAATTTGCGTTTTATTCAAAATCAACATCGGCCCTTAAAATTTAACCACCCTTTAGTAAACTTGCTCTAAATTGGTCCCTTCTTATGAGTCTCTTATGCAAAAGAAACTGCACATTTACATTCTCATAAACATTAGGAGAAAAAAGTCTCCGCCCATGATTCGGTTTTGCGAAATATTATAAAAAACATAAATTTCACTGCGGCAAATCAAGTCATCAAGACATTTGTTACTCATTTATGTAGGAATGCGATCCCAAAATCGGATGTTGTCAGCTGAAATGATTTATTAGTTAGATAGTTCCGATTGGTCTTGAGCAACCGGTTGCGCGTTTTTTACGACGTATAAGGAAAGAGAGGAAGAATATCAAAGCTGCTTTTTGAAAAATAAGTTTACAATTTGGATGAAATTAAACTAAACTTAACTTAAAACTGAAACTTGAAGTTAAACTGACCGAACCTCACTCGAGTTGAGGAGTAAATGGAGTGTTCTGGGAATCATTATTGGAATTCTGTTATAATTTGTTATAAATGAAGTAAAAGCATGTCTTGTTTTATTTATTTAAAAAAATTGGGGAAACAATTATGCCATTTTTGTAAAAAAATTAAAAGTAAACCTTTTAAGTAAACGAAAGTTGTTTTAAAAGTTCTGGATTTGAGTTGATTTTATTTAACTTTGAAAGGTCATTACCTCTCTGAGCGGATACTTTTTCTGCCTAGTGTATACAAACAAGGGAAGACTGATAATTTCGCAACTTTAGGTATTTAATAAAATAAATGATGTGTGACATATTTTTATGACATTTTCTTTTTTCGCAATAACGCTGCCCTTTCACAGGGTTGCATGTTCATATCTCAAATTATTGCCCCCTGACCAAGTAACAGTATAACATTTTTTACTATATAGCCATTTTGACAGACAGCAGAAAACCTTATGCAAATTTTATAATATTGAAGGCAAAATTTGTCTCGCGAAAAGAAAACGCTATTGATCTAATCTTATGCAATTGATTTAAAAATGTTTAATTATATATCACACCTTGATTTTGAAACTAGCTGCTAATTTCTTATACACACTGTTGCCACAGAAATGCGATAGCCAGATGATTGCCAAAAAAATAACTACAAGTGGCTATAAAATAAAATTTATAGTTAAACAAATTATAAATTCATTAAGTTTTGAACTTAATTTCTCTTTCCAAAAGGTCGCAATGCAAAAAATTAAAAAACACATCTATAAAAAAAAAATTAATAAAGTAAATTATTATAAACTTGACGTAATCCCAAAATGCAATTAGAAATCATGCGTTTTCTATTTTAAACAAAAACAACTTAAACTATTTTCTATTAAAAAACACAAATAAGTAGGTTTATTTAATTCAATATGGACATTAATATCTTCTCCATCAGAATCATCATCGGTTTCGTAAAAGTTTCAAGACTTAACATATCATATTAATTCATCTGATATCTGAAAATCATGGCAACATTTTCAAAACCTTCAAATGATTGGCGAATTAAGTTTTAGTTTTGCTTTAATTGAGAAACTTGTAGAAGCGGATGAATTAAAAGGGTGAAAATAAAATTACTAAACCCTCTGAAATAATTCACGTTTATTGTGAATTTCTATTCATTTACTTCTACTCAAAAATCTATCGTTGAACTAATATTTTACAAAGGATATAAATAATTTTTTTCCACTATGTTATATTTATTATTAAAACTGACCAAATTTTCAATGGAAAAAAGATCTATATTTTTTTGTATTCTCAATATTCTGCCTTGAAATGAGTTTTTTCGCCGAGGTCGAACCAAAGTGCAAGGGGTATTAGCTGAAAATTTCTAAGAGGGCACTGATATCGTGCAGGGAGCCTCCACATGCTGGACAAATATATGTTGGGAATGTTTGGGGTTGATTCTGTATAGAAATGAGTTGAGACTACAGTATCCAGATCGTAGTTCGGCCAGAGTAAGGCTGAACTTACGAGGCAGCTGGAGTTCCTCGTCTGCTATCGGTGGTGATTGCCTCTCGGTAAATGCTGTTTGTGGTCAGTCTACCACGGTTCAAGAAAATCCTTCTTTGGATGGCCTGAACAGTCACAAACCTCTAGAAGCTGCTTGCTGAGCATAATATTAGGCTCTCCAACTGGGAGAATTCAGTTCTCTTGTTGTAATTGAGCCTCAGGGGGCATGTGTAGGCATACAGTCACAGTCCGGAGCGAAGTGTTCTGACAGTTCTATAGTTTCCTTCAGAAGGGTTCTGACGAGCCCAATTTTATAGTTTTTATGGATTTTGACAAAATTTTGTAGTAAAAAGTGCAGAAAAATTGGCAATTTTGAAGAAAATCGATTATCCTGTTCTTGTTGACAGATCCACAGATATTATGGACTCTGTATAATTTTATTATAATTTCAATTTAATTCAATAAAATTCTCAAAAGTATAATTAAAATGTGGAAAAGATGTCAAAAAAGGTTCAATGGAATTATAACAAACTAAAAAACGAAAACTGATTAATGTTATAGCTAAAAAATAGCTAACTGTATTTAAAAAAAGTTGAAAAAGGCTACAATTTTCATTGTAAAACACAGAAAAGAGCTAAATCTGGCAATAACATAACATAACTTTTAGTATATTGCCATTAAATAAAAATGTAGAACAGTAGCTCCTTTACGCCATTTGAGTATACATCTATAGAACAAGTCACTGGGACTCAGATGTAAAAAATACGGTAAGTTGGGAGTTTCAGAAGCTCTGGTCTTCTCCAGGCTGCAATTGAAATCAGAACGATTTTTGTATGCATCGCGTTTGGGCAGATGTTAGAAGCTCGAACTCGTGTTAAAAGTCTGATGTTAATTTTTTTATAACCGAACAAAAACCATTGATGATTCGAACTCTTTGGATGCTACGGGCAAGTTTTTTCACATATTCTTATTGATAATTATTTTGAAGACAATGGGGCAATGCAACGAATTGACAAAATTTTACCTGTATCCAAATTAGATATATTTATGTTGTAACAAGCGACAGAGAGTATTCTTCTTCTTCTTAAAAGCAAGGAGGTAAATTATTATCTACTGTCAATTTTGGAAAATTGTGTCACTGAATTTTTACTTTTAAAAGTATTAGAAAGTATGTATTTAAATTAAATAAATTTGTATATTTAAAATCATAAAAATTTTTGGGTAAGCATTACATGTTGCTGTCGCATAATCAAGTACCTGACAAATAAATAAATAAATAAAATAAATAACTCCAGCAAAGATATAACACTATATAGTCGCTAGTCAGTTGCGTCCAAAGTGTTCGAAGCTTTAATGCCACTTACCAGTAGATAAGACGTCACCAAAGAACGTAGATTACAAAAAAGTTGCATCAGTAAAATTATCCTGGGGTAAGAAATCTTAGCTTACCCCAACACAAACTAATTGCGTCCAATCACATTCTAATACTCGTATCAATCAGTGAACGTCAAATTTGTTCTCGTGCGGTGAAATGAGCTAAAATCTACGGTTGGCATATCTGGCGAAAGTTGCTACTTCTTGGTAATCTACGTTCCTTGCCGGCACTAAGTACTTTAAGACACGAAATTATCAGCAGCCCCTCGTACATTTAGACTTTTTTTTATGGAAATACAAATGTACATATCTATGTATGTTTGTTTGAAGATGCGCCGTTGGTTGTTGTCATTTTGTTGGTCAAGCGCCTGCGCAAGTGCCATCATTGATGGTCCGAGTATAAGTAGTCGCAATTGATCTGCGCACAGTTGCGCCTTTCGCGTCCAACATTTTGTCTCCATGCGCCAAGCATTGGTGCGTATGTGCCAATAAAATAAACATAAATACAAACACACACAGATACACACACACACACACGTGCTTGCTGCTGCATTTTTACATCTGTGTCTCCTGTTTGCATTCTTAATTTATAATTGACTCGCAATAAACAAATGTGGTGAAGCACCTCATGTACTACTCGTACGAGTATACCCATTCAACTTCATCTCTCTCGCCCCCCGTCTGCTCCACTCAACTTTTATTTGTGCAGTTGTATGTGATGGGGGCTTGAAGCGGTGCATTGATCATTTCCATCCTGTCGTCAGGTTCATTTAAACTGTAAGAACGTAACTGTGCGATGTCCCGAGCGGTGGACAACAACCAAGTGACCGACCGCCAGTTATGAATATGACAACAAGCAGCGCGGGGGCAAAAGCAATAGGAGGAGGACATAATCCTGCTGCGTTGCGGGCTTTTGCAGACGGCTTGTGCTAAGAGTGAACCAACCGTAGCTGATCGGCGTTTGGTGATCGGATTGTTGCTGTAGGCGCCAATGTCTACAGCGCTACGGGGGTTCGCTTTGTGCATTGTGGTCCAACGCTGCCGGATTATGTTTCAAGTGCGCGGAAAATATCGTACTTGCTGAAATTGTAGCTGTTGTATTTAAAGTGGAACTGCAACGAAAACGCAAAAAAAATAAAAACAAAAAAAAAACAATAATAATAATACTCTGTAATATTATAAACATATATCCATATATAGATAACAGGTACACAAATTGAATGAAATATTCTGAGGGTGTGCTATGTAAGTAAATATATTCGAGTGTAGCAAAACTGAATGAGTTTTCGACAGATGTAGAGACATTCAAATAAATAAACAAACAAACAAACAAACAACATGTTGTATAAGGAAGCGCTTATACCCCAAATATTATGAAAAGAGGTTGTAATATTGGCAAAAAACTCAAATTTGTATTACTAAAGTAGCGTTAGATGCCGCAGCTGCATTCCTTCACCAAGGCGATTTTTGGCAAACGAGCATTTTACATACTATAAGTATACTCCAAGTATAAGTATAACTAAACTCTTAAACTGTTGGCTTTAAAAATTTTCTTTAAGCTGACGTTATTCTAGATACACTAATTAGGAAAGTAATGATATATTTATGCACGGAGAGTAACCCTGGTCTTCTATCTGTCAGCCTTAAGTTTGGCCGTTTTGTTTTTAGTTTGCGCTAAACTTTTATTATATTGTACAACAGTGCGACGTGGAAGTTTCTTACATACATACATATATGTACATATGTATGTATAAGAAGATCGAAGTCTGATTATTTTAACTCTGGAAAATTAGATCGATGGTATGTACTACTGAATGTAACAATTTTGGTTTTAAATAACATCTGAGTTTTTGAAAAATTCACTGTATCAAAATGTACGTTATAAAACAGCACAATATGTTGTTTCATGAAATGTACCTTTTTCTACCCGATCGCGTCTATTTCTATTCTAATTGATTTTTGAATTGCCTGCTCCAACATGCTCCTGTTTAATAAAATTACTATTTTCCGACGCCAACAAAGTCAAAAATTAAGAAATATTAAATTTTATTGAAATTTTGATATGTCTGGTCGTTGTACGTGGCAGTTGTCCAATATGGTAAAAATTACAATATTACACAAAGCTTCTCTTTTAACCATATTTACCAAAAATCTACTAATTACATCGTCCGGCAATTGAAATATTACCTAACCTCGAAAACCTTACAGTGGGCATATTTGTTAAACTCATCATGACTATTTATTACATTAAATTTATTTGGATGACAGTTAAAGAGTATGATGAGGTTAAAAATATATCAGTGTATATGCCTTGAACAAATTGATTTAACGCGATTTGGCCAAAATACCTGCAAATCACATTCGCGCAGAATGCAACTCGTTTTCAGATTTCTAAAAGCTATGCGGTCGAATCGATCTGAAGCAAATATGTATGTATATCCTAATTGTTTGATTATTTTCACACATTTTTGTACTTCACATCATTAAAAAAACAATTTCACCCATAAATAATATATGTTCATACATACATATGTAGATTGTTAAATAGGTAACACTTCAACTGCCGATCCCTGTATGTTGTAAAATAATTTTGATCTATGTACATATACATATGTATGTAAATATGGACGGTGATGTGGTTATGCGCCGATTTCACTGATTTTCAAATCAATGTATTTCGTGAAAATCCCATTTGTTTGTATGTTTCAGGGATCCGAAATGTAAGTTACTACACTCAAATAGTACACTGTAATTTATCTTTAAGTGCATTTTTCCAAAAGTAGTGTTTTTTTTTGTAAAACTAACACTTTCATAAACGTATTGGTCCGATTTCAATAATCTTCTTTTTAGATTATTCAGTGAACATACCGCTGTGCTTTCCCGAGTACGATTTGCAAAATATTATTTTGTGCAATTATTATAGTCTCTTATAAGTAAAAAAATTACGTAAAATTTAAACAATTTGGGAAATCGTTGCATAAACTTTACAATTTGCAAAATCAATCTCTCCCAGGAAATCATAGCCAACATAACTGTGATTATGGAAAATATCAATTTTCGGATTACAGATTATCCAACTGTCCACAACTTTACCTAAGCGGGGCGCATGGAGTTGTAACATCAACGTAATCAATGGCGTTTCAAGGTCGCCAATGTGTTTTTTGTTGGTCTTCAAAATCAAAATTTCAAAGTCAAAACATGTAGTTTTAAAAAAAAGTGTAATCTGTTTAGATGTTCCTTGTCAATTTATTAGCCAAAAAACCGCTCAATTCCGGGCCTCGAGAGTTGAGGACCCCTTTCCCGCATTTCTGTATGAAGAATTATGCTCCCATCAGTTTTTCCCATTCTTCACAGTGGGAGCACTCGCACGGTAGCTGGTTTAGAGTTTCCGGCTCCTCCTCGTTCCTGAAACGTCTACAGAAATCGTTGTGGCGAATCCTACTCTAGCCGCATGTTACTCGAAAGCTGTGTGGACTGTGAGTAGCCCCATGACCATGGATAGATCTCTTCTACTCAGCATGTAGAGTTCTTGCGATCGATTTGTGCCTCCTTTGGCTCACTTTCCTTATAATGAGCCTGCAGTAGCAAGCGGTACTCCTAACCGCTTCCAAGATGGGGAAAGCGGAATTGCACTTTCTTTCCATATCGGCTGGCTTTTCCTTTTCTGGTATGCCACCGTGGCCCATGCCAAGTGTAAATCGAACTGCTCAGCCATCTCGTTCAGAGATCTCCGACAGCTAACTACAGAGTTGGATGTACTTGTGACACCTCCAGTGCTTTCAAAACTGCTTGGCTGTCTTTCAACCGCCTCTTTTATTGCCGTTTGTACGACTTGGAAGACACTACTCCTAGGGTGTTCGAGGAACACATTTTTTTATAACATTTTGTTTAATGGCAAATAATGTTAAATTAATTTGTTAATTTTGAGTCTGAACATTTGGTCCATATCTCGGAGACACAACAAGCCCTAAAACACGGCGAATTCAACAATGACTGACGACTTTCGTTATTAGAGGTGGTCAGTTAAAAAGCTAAAATCAATTGGGTACAATTAAAAAAACCAATATTGGAATCATATAAATACACAAAATCAGCCAAGCAAAACCATTTGATAAGTTCCAAATATTTTTTAGATTGGCCATTTTACAGTTCTGCTATCGAAATTATCGATGGCACGTCACTATCGATAGTCGATTTCGACCATCTATGAAGCCCATTATCTACATTTGGTCACCACTAGTTTTGTTTTGCTAAAATAATTTTAATGTAACTAAAATGTTTTTAATACAATCGACTAAGATTTCTAATTGTTTTAGGAACTAATTTTCGTATTACTTATTCTAAATTGTATGTGTTATTAACAAAGCATTATAGAGGCGAAATCATTATGCGACATTCTAAGCCAATTCAAAGAAACCGATCACTTGAAGCGATTATCAATTACCAATTGAGGGGGTGTTGCTTGTGACTTTCAAACCACTTCCAAAATATAAAATGCACTCTGCATGAAGAGAGGCCACACATAACATAATTATGAAATTTGCTAACAATAATTGATTTTATGACCTCCATCCACCCTCATCAAGCGTTTCGGCTAAGATACTTCCTCACATACAGCGACTGATTTTCTAGTCGATTAGTGAAGTTGTGATTTTTTCGTTGGGTCAAATGATGTACCAATTAAATTTTGATGTTCTTACAAGCCTTCTTTTGCATTGCACGATCTGCTATTTACAACCCAGACGTATGTAGGTACGTACATAGCTACGATACGCCCATATCGGCCACACGCAGCAGAAGTGAGTTAAGTCGAAGTATGTAATTTCTCAGGAAATCAAACAAACAAAAAATTCACTTGGCATAGCAAAAACTCTTCCCGTGTCCAAAACATATAACAAAATATTGGCTGGAAGTTTAAAGTGTGCACATTACATATGTAAATATTGATACATTTTGAGTTGTAGTTTTTTTTTTGGCGAATATGTGAGAACTGTACACAGTATACCAGTATACATACCAATCAACATATGGTTATTGCGTTATTTTCAAAATTTCTCAATATCTTAAATGTTATCGTCCATTGAAGCAGTTGACACGGTAATCTCGTCCGGAACATGTGTTGGCCACAAAGGCTTCTTTCCACCCATTTGCTATGCATAGTTGCTCGTGAACATATACATACATATATATGTACATATTTATTATGTGTGCTCAAATGTATGTATGTATGCTTGCAGATCCTTTTGTATCGAAGCCACCACACGCTGTAATCAAAAATGCACTCAGGCAGCAAACATGACTGGAGGCGGAGTGGGTGGTGAGTGAAGAGTCTTGATGTTCCTTTGACATCCAGCAAGGAGTTAGCCAAACTTCAAAGTTTACTATTGATAAGAAGATTTGCCAAAGAAATTTTTTTTTATTTTTTTGGGTTGGATGTGGGCAGGTTTTTGGTCTATTCCAGTAAATATTTCCGTTTTCTCAACTCAGCGCTATTCCAGCATTCGAGTGTGAGCGCACACCATTTTGAGGTTTCACACTTTTGAAACGCTTGCCCGCCCATTCCCTTTTACATAGCTGTGATAGCAATTCGCTGCTACGCAAAATACCAACAACGAATCGCTGGACGCTTCAGTTAGTTTTGTTTGGCGCTGAACAAGAAGCTTCCGTTATTTTTACAATCGAAAGTTTTTGACACATCAGCAAAGCTGCACAGCTTTTGCGTGCACCGACAGGTCGTTTGTCGATTAGTTGCATTGACAAGTTGGCGTCCGGCATGAGGCGGTGTGTAGAGGTGGGAATGGGGATGGGATTTGAATTATTGTTGCTGTCTTTGCTTGGTCGAATGATGCGGGTCTCAAAGGGTTAATGGTGCTTTGTTTTGTTGGCTGCTTGTCATGGCGCTTCCACTTGGCATCTTTTATTTATGGCGTATGGACAGGGCAGATAGATTGGCTTTACCCATCATTATCGTACAGTCATGTGTGTATTGGTGTATGTAGATATATAGGTACATATGTATTTATTTTGAAGTCAAAAAGGTGAAAGATTAGTTTTCTTTCAATGTTATTTTGCTACTTTTAAAAATGATTTGGGATAAACTGAGCACAAATAATTCCGCTTGTGAAGAAAATTTGCAGAGATGGAAGCGAATGAATGTAAACTTTGTGATAAATGAGGTAGCTAATAATGCCAAACAAGGAAATAGAACATATTATATATATTCATTTGTATGTATGTATGTGCAGGAGTGTGCACCCCGTCGGAAAAAGCAGACAGTTTAAAAAATTTACTAATTTAAAAAGTAGTTGAAATACTTTGAAATAAATACATGTTAAATTAATTATGTTGACCTAACTTGCTCCCAGTCTATATCAACATATGTACCTAAATGCTTTATTATAAGTTTTCTGTGATAAAATATATGTAGGAAAAAGGAAAAGTCACTGTTTCTTTAAACTGCTTGGTTTTTGATATCTTTAAACATTTATTGCTTGAAATTCTTAGTTTTATGTTACACAAATTTATTTTAGTCGTTAAGATTAAGATATTTAAAACATTTTACATTTGGCTTAAAATATTGAAACCGACACCGCGCCCTACTCTCCTTCGCTGCTACTTTTCAACTGTCCTTTCCTCTCAGTCCTTTTCTATTGGTACCCTATTGTTAGCTCCATCTTTCTGTTCTCTCATTCTATTCCCTTCCAGTCTGTCAATCGGTTATTTCCCTTTTATTACAGTGTTGCCAATTAGATAGTAGGTTCGTAAGTAGTTTTACGTGTGGGGTAATTAGTAGTTACGTCCCGTCCGTGTCGACTTGTCAACCGATCCCACATATATTTTCAAGAAATTATATGTATGTATATATTTATAAAAATGTGATAAGTTTTATTAACTGTTATTTTGTAGATATTGATATACTGGTTATTATATTTGATATGCGCTTTCTAAAAAGCATTTATTTATCTTCATTTGTTATTTTTTCAATATTAAGAACATATACTTTTATAGTTTATTAAAATTCACCAGTAAAAAATTATTTCGGTTAAAAACATTAGAATAAAATTATGGATGACTTAAGCGGGCTATGTGCTATTTAGCGTTCTAAAATAGTAAATGATTCCAAAATCAAAACAAAACTAACACGATTTAAATAAAAGTTTTAAACTTTGTACAAAGTACCGAAAAATTAAAAAAATGGCCAATAAAATTCTTAAATTTTTTATCAGAACTTTTATAAATAATTCATGTCTCAGTTTTGTGTGATATTAAAGTTCCAAGTGGCAATTTGCTTTATATTGATACGAGGGTTGCCTTTTATATTTTGCGCCTAACAATGAAAATACAGTCAAATATTAAGGAAATAGTTTTTCAAAATACTCTCCATCCAAGTCAATACACTTCTGCATTCGCTTGAACCAATTTTCAAAGCACTTTTGCCACTCAGAAGAGGATACCTCTAAAACGAGCTGTTTGAAGGCTTCTACAGCTCCTTCAGGCGTTGAAAAACGTTGAGCTCGCATTTTTTTTGATTTTCGGGAATAAAAAGAAATCATTAGGTGCCAAATCAGGTCTGTAAGACGGATGACCCATCAATTCGACCTTTTGAGTCCTCAAAAACTCTCTTGTATGAATCGATACGTGAGAGCTCGCATTGTCTTGGTGAAGAATGATATGTCTTCGGCGGTTGGTTTTCCTTAATTCTCCAAAAACTTTTGGCAAACAAATAGTTGTATACCACTCAGAATTGACCATTTTAAATTTATCTAGTGGAACAGTTGCGACATGACCAGATTTTCCGAAAAAACAGGCGACCATTTGCTTTGAGGTGCTTCTTGCGCGAACAACTTTTGTTGGATTAGGCTCGTCTTGGAACACCCATACAGTCGATTGCTGCTTTGTTTCCGGCTCATATGCATAGATCCAAGATTCGTCACCTGTTACGATGCCATAGACGTGCTACTAAATTTCTTCAACATTTCTTTACACCAACCGACACGAGTCCTTTTTTGGGCAATTGTCAAATTATGCGGTATCCAACGAGAACAAATCTTCTTTACGACCAAATGTTCATGCAATATTGAATGTATGCTGGTCCCACTAATGGCCAAGGATGCCTCTATCTCGCGATTTGTCACATGATGATCTTGTATTATCAATTGACGCACAGCATCGACTGTTTCTGGCACAACACGACTATTTCTGGTGGACGACCTTCAAGAAATTCGTCCTGCAAAGATTGGCGGCCACGTAGGAACTTGTTGTACCATAGTTTCACAGTGGCTAAGTGTGGTCAACAGCAATAGTAGAAGTAAATTGATAAATGCATTCCTGTCTCGATAATCCACGTCGAAAATCGTAGTAAATCATCGCACAAATATGTTCACGGGTTAATTCCATTTTTAGGCAATATGAATTTTTAAACTCACTATAAATAAAACGTTATACGAGTATGCAAGTTTATGCCAAAAAATACCAAACTTGACGATAAAAATATCTAATTACAGCTATTCACATGTAGTGTTGCGAAGGCGCAAAATATAAAAGGCAACCCTCGTAAGAAATATATACACTGTGTTTAGTCAGTAAAACACCTGTGCTGCTTAGATTCAGTTTGACCATAATAAAAATTATTGATTCGCCATAGATTGGTTTAAAACTAGTTTGATACAAATGGAATTTCAAATAGTTGGAAATAAACACATTTTTTTGAAAATAACTAATTATGTTGGTCTCTTTGTCAAATATATTTAAAAATAGTTGAAATCAAATGCCAGATAATTGACTTGATCCTAAGACATCGCCATGTTAATAATGTTTAGTTTCTTACAAAAAAAAATTTCAACCAATTGTACTTGGTAAAAAAGTATTCTTTAAATGGGTTTTAAAGTAATTTTATTTCCGACAGGGTATGCGTAGCGCGCTATGCAGTTGAAGGTAAATCGTATGGCGACATCGAAGTGCATTCGTTCTTTTTGGAAACAGATCGATATTTTCAAGACATCGAAACTTCTTTTTAAGCGAAATGAAAATCTAACGTTTATATATATTCGATTGAGCTCAAATAATCAGAATTATGCTTTCACTTTAACTCACAACCCTACTCTATTGCGTAAATATATTAAGACAATTTTCTTCGTATCGATTAGATATGTGCACACATATTAAAATATTTCTTAAGTATGGTGAAAAGGTTTACTTTTATTAGAAATCCGTTTTTAAAACCGTACGAATATACAAATCTCAATATTTTTTTCAAAGCTAAGTACAAAAAAATTGTCTCAAGACAAATTTAAGACACAACGCAATTTAAGGGCTCTTCCCCAAACACGCTTGCTTTTCTTTGAGAACTTGTCTTATTTTTCCGGCATTAAATTATTCAGTTCTCTTATAATGCCCCTGGTAACTGGCAATGTTTGGTAAAGTATGAAGAAATCTTGTGTAGCATGCCAGAATACACTATGAGAGTAATGTGTCGTGCGTCATTTTATAAGTTAATTTAAAAAAAAAAGTTTCCGTGTTAGTATAATTTGATGAGAAGTTTTCACTAGATTCGAAGTGCGCAATTCCGGGGCTCAATTTCGAATTGAAATTGTAGCTCTTTACACTACCCTATGCGTCCAAAGTGCTAAACCGATCTTTATGAAATTTTTACAGTCGGATCATATACATAGGTCATAAGCTATGTTTAATTTTGGAAAAATGGGCGGTGTCTCTCTAACAGGGAATAGAAAATTTTTGTCCTGTTTGAGCAATTTACATTGTATAGTTACTAAAATATCCGTTATATACCGTTATGTCCGAGTTACTATATAATATTCAAAACTGTACTTACTGAGTGGGAATGTAAGGAGTGTAGCTAATTTAGTGTAGTTTGATGAAGTTCTTTCGGAGATGAAGGTGGGCGTGGCTTTAATTTGATTTTAATAAATTTCGAAATTATCATTATTAAGTTGAAATCTATAGTGTGAACCGAATTTGGTAGAGTTTAGTAATGTAATTTCCTCTAATTCAATTTCCTATATTCACAAATCACCGTAATGTGGGCGAGGTTATTATCTACATAATTTCACCTACTTTCAATACCAATCTTCCTTGGCTCGATCATTCTGTGCACAAAGTTTATTTGAGATATCTTAATACATACATATTGCACGGATGGACGGACGGACAGATAGGCATGTTGTAATCGTTGTCGCTTTTCATTCTGAAATACATATCTACATATCTCAGTTGTTTTATATACATATAATAGAACTTTAACGAAAATTCGTAGGAGTAAAAATATTTTCCGCCAGTTTCTAAGGGAGCTCAAAAATGCGTATAATTTTCATTTCGAAACTGATATGAGCATCATAATTTTTTTGTTTCTAGTGCGGCTTTCGTTACTCGAAAACTCAAAAAAAATATATAAAACGCTTCTCTAACATACCAGAGAAGTATTCGCAAATAATAGCTCTTCTCGAACATTGGGAAAATGGGTCCGTGTAATGACTCTGCCTTTCGACAAAGCTGTTGAATATTTTTCGCTACAAATACTGGAGAGCTACCAATTAAACAAATAAACAATATGTATAAATTTCACGGGAATATTTACGCTTTCGAAATTTGCATTCTGTTTCCTTCTCGTAAGGACAACCCTTTTATGATGTAATAAGTCAAAATATTATAATCGACTACTCTTGGAGTATTTCAATATGCAAGAGTTAATGGATCACAAGGTACATTTTTATGCAATGCCATACATAGTTTTTGTTTGATGCTTTAGAATCGTTAAAACTGTATACCTCAGTTTGTTTTAAAAAATCATTTTTCTTTTATAATGCCTATATACTATGACTACTCAATTGAGTTCATCGCGTCATATTCTTACCTGATTCCTTCAGCATTCTTTTCGTTATTTAACCCTCTAATGCATGGGCCCGCCCCAAGTATGTTTGCCTATAACAGGTAAATTAAAAGTGGCAAAGGATTTTAGTTTAGAGAATTGAACTATGTATTGTAGAATGAACCAAGAACTTATGCATTTGAGTGTTCAAAATATGACTGAGTTTGCATTGTAAGAACAAAAAAGTTAAATTACATCTTTGTGGCTATTATATTAACTCAAATTAGCAAAAATTCACTCGTTGTAATATCTAAGGTAACTATCAGCCACACTGCTTTCAAATATATATAAATTTGTTTTGATTTGAGTGCATCAGTATTATGCCAACTCAATTTAGTTACAGATATTTTCAAGGACTTTCAATACGTAATTAGGTTATATAAAGTTTCCCAAACACAGCATGCGGTTAGCGTCACTTTTATACCCGTTTATTCCACCGGCACGCCGTTTCACCGACTAAGAAGCTATAATCCTTTGAGGATTGCATTGTTTATTTTAGAAAACAATAGAAGTAGTATTACTCTTTGCCTTTGCCAGTTTCAGCGGCTATAATCTCTTGCAGTTCGTTTTCTGGAGAGCAGTAGCAGTTTGAAAACAATAGAATTTGACTTTTGCTTTTGACTTTTGACCTTCAAATAATTAAGTGAGTTTTTGAATTGTTGTTGTTGTTGTATAGTTTTCATGGCCTGATCTACATTGCACTCAATGAGTTATTGCGACACTTTACTACCTGTTTTAGAAGTCAATGTCAAGTGCCGTAGCGTTTGTTGTGGTTGTCGCGGATTTCATTTAAATTAATTGAGGGACTCTTTATATGAGTGGAGTTGACTCTGAAATCTGATATCAACTATGGGCTGATATATTGAGTGAGCTTTTCCGCTTTACTGATTTGAGTGCCTTTTGTTTTGGTGCACGGTAAGTATAAAAGTGAGGGTCCTTCGAGGAAGAATCATCAGTTCAGCTTCTAACAGTTACAAACTACTTAGCCGCAGCAAGTTTCGTCAATAAAATAAAAATTAAAATTAAAAAAATAAAAATAACAATCATAATGGCACCAATTTTCGAATCAAATTTCTCTATTCGCAATATTCTTGGAGATGACAATATTAATATGCAGCAAAATGCGAATGCTCAGAATAACTCGCCACTGACACCACCGCGTTCAGACGGATCAGCTTCGCCCGATAGTAGTGGATCAGCTGACTGCGAAATGAGTGATGAAAGACCAGGTTTCACCTTCAGCGCTATGGTGGCCATGGCAATCCGTAGCAGTGCCGAGCAGCGTTTGCCATTGAATGGAATCCAAGATTGGATCATGGAACACTTCCCTTATTATCGCAAGGATCAACACGGCTGGCAAAGTCAAGTGCGTCATACTCTGAGTACCAATGCATGCTTTGTTAAAGTGCCGCGCCCTCTGGATGACCCCGGTCGTGGAAATTATTGGGCATTCAATTCAGCTATTGAAGATGTTAGTGTGAGCGCAGCAACTGGTCGACTGGAAATTGACACAGGCAGTGCTGCACGCACTCAGTTAACTGGCAATGGATATGGATATCCGTTGAATCAAGTCTTTACCAATGGCGTTCCCATGCACCATCCGCAAGCGTCGAATGCAGTTTACTTCCCCTCTCCGGAGGAATTGGGAAGAGCGCAAAAGGCGATGATGATGAAGACCATGCAGGAGCAACAAGCTTGGTTCCTCCATCACCAGCAACAACAACAGTTGCTACAACAACAATTAATACAAATGCAACAACAACAACAGCACTTCCAACAACTGCAGCAACAAATGTCATACCATCAACAACAATGCGATTTCACGACGGGCAATCAAATGTCAATGTAGGATTTTTTGATGATCATGATTTTTAAAAATATTTTGTTATTGTAAATATGTACATACATACATATATATATTGGTATATAAGTTTATAGATGATTAGGTGAAAAATTTAAAATATAGAAATATGTCTACAACATTAAAATTGCAATTTTGTTTTTAATTTATAATACCATTCTTGAAAGTGGCTTAGGTAGGGCTGGGGAAGGTTCAATGTGAATTATCTCCACATGAATCGGTATAAGAAGTAACCTATATTATATAAATATTATAGTATAAATATAAATTATAATTTATATATCTTTTGAATTGATGAATTTCTATCGAGACGGTTATTTTTTACATTTTTTTAAAGTATGGCCGTCGAAACTTTTTTCAGTTAAAACAAGAAAAAATTTGAAACCAATATCTTTTTGGACAATAATGAGGATGCCATCGAATACGTTGGCTCCAACTGCTTTAACAGAGTTTTGGCAAAGTGACGGCATCACTTTCACCAGATTAGATACCAAGCATACCAAGCGTTTCGTCGCTGTACTAGAACCTGTAAAAATTATTTTGCCTTTAAATTTCAATAAATTGATCAAATTAAAAGAAAATGTCAAACAAAAAAAGTACTTACAATTTTTTTAAGTTTTTTATTTTTATTTTATAAATCCAGAATAACAATCTTTTTTTGTTTTTTATTTGAATAATAGTTATATTTTTTAGTTATTTTATAAATCAAAAATAACAGCTTTTGAAGACGTATTTATAAAAGTCATTTTAATTTTTCGTTGAAAATAATTTCAATAATAAATAATTGTTTCGTTCCCAAACAATTATTTTCTGCGAAAAATTAAAATGGCTTTTGCGAGAATGAATTAAGAAAGAGAAAGAAAATAGTCACCAATATTTTATATAGACGACTTTTATAAATAAAAATATGCAATAACTGTTATTTTATATTTTCAAAATAGATATACAAAAAATAATTGTTATTTAAGATTTATAAAATAAAAATCAAAAATAATTGTTATTTTTTTTTTTAATTTGCATGTCAATTTTAGAGAAAATCATAAATGTCTCTAGTGAAAGGCCTAAGACAAACACTTTTGAAGAGATAGTATCTTAATCGATGGGTGTCGAAATTCGAAGCGGGTGATGATTTTTTCGAATTGTTTCCGTTTGTTTTTAAAGCTTTGGATGAACGCAGGACTGACTAAAAATATGCAAAAATGTTGAAAAATTTTATGGATTTTGAATTTGTCATAAGCTTGTATTCCATTCACATTGTCTACCAGCTTTCATTGCCATTCAATCAAAAATTTCCGAAAATTAAGATTTAGATTTAGTGCAAGCTATAATTCTGACTAAAGATTTACACGATGAATTCAAGAAGATGTGAGCCAAAAGTATTTATTATTACTAAATAATCACTGGTCAGATAGAAGCGCTGTGAAAATTCTGAGGTTAGGAGTAGAGAAGAATATTTCCACAGGACAGTATTAAAGAAAGATTCACAAATCACGAACACAAATTTTATAGGTACGAGCCGACTGAAATTGGCATCTTGAATGAGGAGTACAGCAATACTGTCAAATTATAAGAACAATTTCTTCTTGCGGGCCCTTTTGCTATACTCTTTTTGAAAATGTTACGGGTCTCTACTACAAGTTCAGTATGGACGTTTTCCAGTTTGTGACGGATGAAGATAGTTCAAACAAAAGTAACTTTTTTGATTGTAGGATCGTTTGAATGGCTTAGTTGTATCGTGACATTCGAATCACAGCAGATCAAGTCATTTGTGAAATGTCTAAAAAACTATGAAAGCTTGATTTCGTTTTGTTAAGGATTAAGGATAGATGTGATCAATATATAAATCTAAGCGTCAAATTATTAATAATACAAATGTTTAAATATGTTTACGAAAAAATTATAATTCCACGCCACTGCTTCTAGAACTGTCGCAATTCTTTGCCTTTGTTGAATGAAAGTTTCCCACAATATAGCGTCACTTTTCTACCTGCCTAGTCTGCCTTTTACGATTGCATTATTTAGTTTAGAGAACAATACGCGTAGAAGCAGCGGTTGCCGCCACTAAAATCCCTTGGTATTCAGAATTGCGGTTCGTTTTCTAGAGAAGAAAAGCAGTTTGAAAACAATAGAATTTGGGCCTTCAAACAATTAAGTGAGTTTTTGAATTGTTGTTATTGTATGACTTCCATTGGCTTCATTAGCTTTAGAAGTCAATGTCAACTACATTAGTTGCGGTTATCGCAGGTTTTGTTTTGAGTGAAAATTGAAATATAATTGAGATTTCTTCAAGATTCCGCGACTTCTGAATGACTCTGGTCGTTTAATAAATTTGATCATAAATCCAGCTATTGAAATGTTAATGCCCACTGAATGATGAAGTCTTAACCAATAGGATGCCCAAGCTCCAATGTTAGGGGAGGACTTTCTGTGTATTATATTTTAATTTCCAACGAAAAATTCAGAATCTCTTCCGGTAGCAACTTGTTCTAGAATATATTGATTCAGAATGCCTTAACTATGTAGATGCTCTTGGGTATTAGTGGAAAAATATTGTAGATTGTCTAATGCAGGCACACACCAGCTATTCTAAATCTATATGGTGGTACTTCAATGTAAATATCATGATACAAAAATGGAAGGTATTTTCACTTAGAATTTTTTTTTAACATAAACTTAGGTAAATTTCTAAATAGCAATGCCGCCTCAAAAAATTAAGGAACTTTTAAAAACAAAAAATAATAATTTATCACAAGGAAAATACAGTTAAGTCGATTACTTACAGAGCTGTTAAAAACGTGAATTGATTGGTTTAAATTATTGTTATGTATCTTGCTTTATATATTTATGTACATACATAGGTTTTTATGTCAGCTTAAAATAATAAAAATTCAATTGATGTTTATGCAAGTATGTTATAGTTTTCATTTCATTTTTTTTTTTAAATAAATGCCCAAATAATAACTTTACAATATTGACGTCTAAATTTGTTACGTTTTTACTGCGCTCAAACAGCAATTTCTACGACTCTATTAAGTTGTCGTTGTTACATAGTAGAAAAATGGAACTTCTCCACAAATGGCATGAACACTACTGTTGGTTTATATGGCCCACAAAATTTGCCAGACCATCAAATTCCACGTCATTCAAGAGAGATATATCCTCTAGTAGTTCCAGTTTTTTCGCAACTATTTCTACAATTTTTACAGTTTCTTAATAAGCAGGCCATCTTACTAAATTACAATACAAAAAATATATATCCCTTACACAATGTAATATTTAACTTATCTTCCGTTTTATATTAAATTAAAATGAGTAAACACACTTAAAGCTCTCTACAATATACCATTAATTTTGAATTTTTTTAAAGTCAACAATCACCTATTTACTTTTGGCAAATAATATGGCAGTTCCATTTCAAAAGCAAACGTCAAAAGCACAGTTTACGTCAAACGGAAGTAATGGCGGCTAAGAATAAGAACTGAAACTACATTTACCTATTGTATCATGGTACATATGTATTTCAAAAAAGAAGCCATGCTTAAATAATAAATAATCCAAGTTGTTTTAGAACGAAACATAACACAGAACAAGTAAAAAAATAGAAAAATCAAAAATAATAATAACTTCGTAATGGTTTCTCCAAAGCCAATTCATATAAGGTGGTATTTATTTTACAAACACAAAAATTGAATGGATTTTGTTTTTGCTTTCGGTGGGTGTTTCATAAATTTCAGGTATTCTTCCCCGTAGCAAGGAACACTCTTACTTTTGCACTCGCTCTCCATGGCAAAATGAAAAATTTTGACAATCGGCCTCCAACCAGATTAATAAAAAGAGTTAAGAAAAAATTTCTTTCAAGAAATAAGTAAACCTTCTTCTTTTCTAAGCCTACAATTATTGAAAAACAATAGTTATTCCTTAAGTTACCTAATTCTTATAGAAATCAATACAATACTAATATATTTGTTCACCAACTAAGAAAGCGGAATGTGAAGTCAAAATATTTTTTCATGTCATCTTTATCTTAAAGTATATATAAAAATCGATAGATTTTATATTACACTAAAAATTAAGAAAATTAAGTTTTAAACTCTATGCCAAGTTTCTAAAACACGCGAAAAATGTAATTACAATTTTTAATTTGCAAACAGAATTCTTCAGGTTATTCAATTTACTTAATTTTTGTTGTTGAAACCAAAAAATGACCGATAAGATCACTTACTAATATTGTGAATTTTATTCGAGGAAAACTTAAATTTTGTGGATACATGTTGAGTTTATTGATGAAAAGAAAAAATATAGCTGTTTTTAAGTTTGTTCAAAAATTTCGATGATTGAACTTGTATGCAGATTTCTACTGTTATTTTTTTTTTATTTTCTAAGTAGATTTATCTGATGAATGAAGTGGTAATAAATTTTTTGTAAAGAATTTAATTTTTAAACATAATTTCCACACAACCCAACTCACAGACAATACTTACTGAATCTTGCAAAATCCTTGCACGACCAACGAATTGCACGGATTGCAAAGTTTTCCAATCCCTGCTATATCACAACAGCATTTTTTAGTAAGCTACAATATATTTTTATCACTTAAGTATTGCAAGTACTTATTAAAGGAATAGAAAATATAAAAGGAATCACAATCCAATTTAGTCCATGGTTAAATAACGTTTTTTTTTTTAATTTCTCGTGGGCAAAAGATACTGATTGATATGTGAAAATTTGGAAAACAAGCATACCATATATAAAAACCAAAGAAACATTTAGTCTATGTAAATGATACCTATTACATAAAATCTATTATATGAAGAATGTTTGTAACCTAATTTTGTACTAACAGTACTGAACCTATTTTAGTAACTGTATTTTTTAATATGAAACCTTTGAAAAAAGCAATAGAGTGGCATACTTATTTTTTTTTTTACATTTTCTCAGGAATGTATAAATGGGCTGCATCACTCCCAATTAAAAAAAAAGCGGTACTGTATTATCTTCGGAATTATAAAATTAATCATATTTTAAAAAATTAACCAAAATGTTTCACAATAAAATTAAGATTTAGTTGAGCTGGACCGATTTAATTACCTCCAACTTTTTTTGGGGCTATTGGAGTTTTTATAACTAAAAATATTCTTATTTATAATTCTACAAAAAAAAAAATAACGTAGATCATGAAACATTTTAAGCTATATGTAAAAATCTGTTCAACGGAATCAAATTAATGAAATTTGTGCTGCTGTCTTTGCAAGACTTGCTCGATTCATTGTCATTTTTTCAAAAATCTCAATATTATGATACTGTTGGTTAAAGTTTCTTTTTCAATAATTACAAAACATTTATTAATCTCAAGATAGTACTACAGTTTTTGAGATTTTAGTAGTAATTTGAACCCCAAAAGCCGCCTTGGTTGGGCTAATAGCCGACAGTGCGTTGATTTCATTCTTAATTTGTGATAAAATAATTCATTTTATTTTAATTTATTGACAGAGTTTACAAGCCAAAATTACTTAATTTCATCATGATTTGCTCATAAATTAAGAATGAAACATAAATTAAGATAGTGCTTTTGACGAAAAGTAGTTTCAATAAAAATAAAATAAGAAGGTTGTTTTTTCGTAGGAATGATTTTTTTTTGAAGTGGTGTCTGAATGTTTATGTTTAATATTATTATTTATTATAATTTATATTTTTCGTCTCAATTTTGTATTAGAGTCTCTGCTGTGGTTAGGTTTTAAAACAACATTTGAATATTTACATTTTTTGACTTCAACATATTTTCTAAAAGGTTAATTTCTGTCCATTATGCAACGGATAATTTAAAACAGTTTCATTCCCAAGTGCTCTTGATTTTTTTGTTACCCAACGTAACGAAATTAAGTTCTAAGCCAGGCTAATCATCTATAATCCTCTTCAATGACCTTGACTTAGTGAGTCTTCATATGAAAGTAATATAACTTGCAATTTGAGTGACTTTGTGCTATGAACAAGAAATATGGTTTGAAAACTAAGATGGCGGTTTCCACAATTGCGCCACTCAATCTGCTGTGCAGGCAGATGTAACATTGCGAATTTTGATTGAGTGCAAATTAGAATCGAATGAGTTAGTTTTAATACTTTAAGTTTTTGGACGAAACTTCAAATATTGTACTTTGATCGAAATCTCACATGAGTTCCATGTAGAGTGAAACGTCTTATGAGTTTTTCAATTATTATCCTTTGAGCGAACTCACATTTCACAATTCGGACTGAAAACTACTACAAGGCTTGAGTGACTGGCGCATTATAAATATGAAACTTTTCGAAGATTTGTCATCAGTCAAAATACTATTCTTGTGCAACATATTAGAATACGAGACAATTTATTTTATATTTTGTTAAAAATACACCGGCAAAAATGCCTCCGATATTTGAATCGAACTTCTCCATCCGCCATATTCTGGCGAATGATGCGATGCCTCAACCAACCATAAAAGTCGAGAAAAACCTACCACCGACACCTCCACGCTCGGAAGGAACAGGCTCTCCAGATACCGAAGGGTCACCAAGCAACGAACAAGTCGAGCAAAGACCTGGCTTCACTTTCAGTGCCATGGTGGCAATGGCAATCCGCAGTAGTCCCGAAAAGCGTTTGCCATTGAGCGCCATACAAGAGTGGATCTCGGAACACTTCCCGTACTATCGTAGGGATCAACATGGCTGGCAGAGTCAAGTGCGTCATACCCTGAGCACCAATGCATGTTTTGTAAAAGTGCCGCGTCCACTGGATGATCCCGGTCGTGGAAATTATTGGGCTCTAAATCCAGCAGTTGAAGATATGAAGGTAAATACATCAAGTGGCCGTTTGCAAATCGATTCCAACAGCGCTGCACGTCCTCATCATTTTGCTGCTCATGGCTATGGACATCCCTTGAATCAAGTCATCACTCACGGCGTACCGATGAGCCATCCACAAGCATCGAACGCAGTTTACTTTCCTACACCGGAGGAGCTTGGAAGGGCACAGCAAGTGATGATGATGCAGTCGTTGCAGGAACAACATGCTAGATATCATTTTCATCAACAGCAACAACAATTGATACAACAACAATTGCTGCAAATGCAGCAACAACAACAATACCAACAACAATTCCAACAGCAATATCTTCAACTCCGTCAACAAATGCTATTCCACCAACAACAATGCGAATTCATGATGGGCCAATAATTTCGGATATATGCACCTACATAAAAACATAAAATACAATTTAATATTCCAATATTCCAAAAATATGATTATATGTATCTAAAATATTCCTACATTTATTATAAAAACACGCTAGCATTTTAAGAAGTCTAATTTTAGTTTTTTATTTATAATATTTATTTATTTATAATTGTAGTAATAAACGTTTGCCTTTAAGCGGGGCAATCAATATAAAATCAAAAGAGTTTTAAATACGTTGTTGATACTCAGTTATATGAATACTTGCTTTAAAAATCAATATGCTCCTTTTACTTAGACCATAGGTTCGAAACTTTTTCATTTAATGCAGTAACTTTGGATTTTTCCAAGAAAATTTTTTAGGTCGGAACTTTTACCGCAGTTTATTTCTACTTTACAAGTAGATTATAGATTCACAGTTTTGCCCCTAAATTTTATATGAGGTCGTTGGGGGTCCATCTTTGGTTTGTGATTTGTCATGGGTTTCGTCATTTTTCTACGTTTCCCTTAAAAATGATCCTATTTCCTAATACTTTCCATATACTGGGTCTGAGCTCAGAAATTAATATTGTCGATTGAAAATAATTGTTTGTATCAATGGTTAAGTTGTAGAGAATCTCATTCTACATAAACAACTTATATTATAGTTCACGACTGGAAATACTAACTTTAGCGATGAAGGGAATCGGCTTAAAACTACTTATAATGGTCACATACCAGTCCTGAGGTACAGTTTTAGGCCGCTTCCTATAAATCGCTATGCTGAGGGCGCGAATTTCAATACAATACGATACTACAATACGATACCATATCGATACTTTTGTCATTCGATATCTATAGTTTTGGAACTATACATACGAAGAAAAAAACGTATATATTGAAAATGGTTCATATTCTTTAAAATTCAAACCTGCTTATTCGGATCAAACGAATTGAACTCTCCGAAATGGAAATCAGACAACGTTTCATAAGAAATAGTGACCGAGCTTTATTTTGAATTTATAACGGAATAATCGGATAAACTTGATAAATAAACTAAACCTTCAGAGATAACTCTCAGGCATACCCGCCAACGTCGATCTGGTTGTATATTTCAAAAATTAGCTATGACTTATTGTGCTCTTATCACTTTTAAAATCCTACAGAAACCTTGAGATCCTTAAAATATCTAAGTGCTGTTTAAATGAGATTTGAAGCTTTCATATTTTGGCTTTTTCAAAATAATTGGTTTATCGCAATAAGAGCAATGTTTGGAATAATTTTCAAAAACTGCATTTCCAAAGATTTCAGGCTTCAAATTCTTGAAAAAAAAAATTTTTTTTTTGTATCCAAAATTATACATCAAACACCAATTTTGAGTAAAGAGTGAATAATTCAATACGTACACTAGGCATAGAACCACGAAAGTTGTGTTTCCCATTTTTGCTCATAGAAAAAACGTTCAAAAATCAGTGGGTACTATTAGCCGCTTCAAAATTACACTTTATTATACTGACCATAAATTAGGCTGAAGTCTACATAATCGAAAAAATTATAAAAATTCTGATAAAAATTAAAAAAATTAATACAAGTTTTTTTTTGTTGGAAATTTTGTTGAAGTTATGTTACTTGTGCACAAAGTTTTCAACTTTTGGTTACATACCTCATTTACGGTGACTCAAACAACCAGGGAAAATTCATATATGGTGAAGTTGATCAAGCAGATCAAGCAGTCAGTTCGTTTGGTGAATGTTAAGTCAAAATGGTGTGTTTGTTGTAAATCATTCTGTCATTGTACGTATACTTTGTTAGTGTAAATTTTTGTTTTTTATATGAATTCCTCTTGCAACCATCTGATCACAAGGTAATTTTTTTACAATATTTACCATGTTTTTAATGCGAAGTACTTTTTGTTAATTTTTTTATAGAACACAGCGAAGGTCGTACAGTGTTTATTTTTAAATACTTACAACTTTTTATGTTTAATTTGTTTTAAGTAAATTGTGTATAAAAATATAAATTCACTTTTCGGTTTGGGTAATGTAAGCTATTTTTGAGGTATCATCAACAAATAATTTAAAAAAATACTTATGTATATTGAAAATAAGAATTAAAATTTAATGAGGTAGAAAATTGCATGCTCTAAAATTTTCTACAAATTTTGATTAAAAATTTTGAAATTTTTTAAATTTGTAGAATATTAGTGAATTTTATACAAAGTGTGAACTTTGAAATTTTTTAGTTTTTATTATAAATTCAACTAAATTTTTCGCTTAAGCTACTGCATGTGGGCATACAATATGTACATATAAAAACTGGCATGGCATTTGATGACTTCATATGCATCGAGACTTAGTGGCGGTCTCATTGGCACGAGATTGGATTCCACTACATAACCTTCGAATTCACTTCCCCTTTGCAGAATGATTGTGTTTGTTTTTTTTATGCTGATGGATTTCTTGATGACCTTTGGGATGTCAAACACACCAACGTCTATAGCTTGCGGCACCAGTTCGAATAAATCAGAAAACGCCAGTCAAATGAATGCATCAACGAATACAACAAACAGCGCGGCAGATGAACTGGTTTAGTTTTCGAAAAAATTGATTTAATGATGGCTTGTCTAATATCCCAATGCCTAACATCTAATCACAGCAGACATTCAGCGGCGGCATCCAATAGTTGAGGAGCAGACTGCCGCAACAGTTAAACCTATAATTAGATCGCATTAGTTAGTTAGTTCTTGCAGTTATGGGCTCAACCATTCGAACTCTTCAATTCCGGTTCGGTGACTGTTTGCTTTCGCTCAACTGACTTCTACAGTAAACGATAATAACAGACAATATCTACCAACATTTTGCGAAATATCGAACCGTTCCAATTTACGCCAAGTCGACACATTCTAAATACCAGATACATGCAAATCTTCATGCATGTATGTGAAACTGTTTGTATGTAATATATTTAAGCATTTTCCATGGGTACCATCTCAATCACTTCCGTTTTTTGGTCAAAGCTACAAACAACTTTGTTCAAAATAATAGGAGTATTCTTCCGTATAACGAAAGCTCGAAGTTTTCTTCATTTTGAAAAACCGCAATACCGTCTGATAAAATTATTAAAATTGTTTGCCATTTCAAAATTTAACTTAATAATATTAGAATTAGTGACATACGGTTATAATTTAAAAAAAAATGATTTAATGTATTTTGTGATTTGCATTTTTTCGATGACAAATAATCGTTATTTCTGGATTTACATTTTTTCGATCATATTTAATCGATATTTTATGTTTTTTTTTTCGATCAAAATTAATCGCAACTCTCGATGATAACAAACACATAAAAGGTTTGGCGGTGATGACAATAATATCAACACCAACAATAATCGACTTGTATCTTATGATCGAAAAAATAAATATCACAAAATAATGACGATTTAAAACAAAAAATCTTCTAAATATAAACAAAGTCAGCTTTGAAAAAATCAAAATAACGATTATTAAAATATTTCAAATAGAGCACATTTCACATATTTCGACAAATTGATTCATTCGTTGGAATCATCGAAATGATTTCGTGCCTATTGCTGTCGCGATTTGACAGCAGAGTTTCAAATAATTATGATTTATTTGAATCTCTTTGAAACCTACACATGCGCTGAGTAAAGATGCCACAAATTGTGAAAATAAGAAACAAAGTGATTCGAAATTTTACTAGTTCGGAACCAGAAGTTCGTTCGCACTAGTTAAAATTGTCCCTGCGTGGTGCTGCAATTACAGCAAATTAAAAAATGTGGAAAGTAAATAAAAATATTTCCGTCCGCTGTTTCCACATTGTTTATGGGTCTTTGGAAATGAGCGAAAAGAGGAGTCAAGCCCTATCGGATGTTTCAAAAATAAGCTATGTTATGCCATTTCATAACTGCTGACTCAGTCTCATAAAATAACATTAGAGATATTCACACTCTTTTCGTTTTTTATTGGCACTTGCCACTTTAGTAACAAAGTAACTGGCTTAGTGTTGTGAAGACCCTTACTAAATTATTCAAGCATTGTCTCGGAGGAATGCCAAACGAAACGTCATCAATATTCGTTATATGTATCTTCTTGTTGACAACTGTTTCTAATATTAATTTTTCACTTTGTCGCCCTTCGCCCTTCGCCCCTCGCATGTACTCGTACTGCAGCTAAACTCATATGAATCAAATATTTCCATGATAAATGATCCACGCGTTTCATTAAAGAAAAGTGTTTAAAAAAGGAACGAAAGAAGATATTCGCGCAACAATGAAATGGCAAAAGTGTAACGACTTTCGAAATGATTTGACAATGAAGGTAACAAAAAATAATAGAAGTGAGCTCGTGGAGCGAAATGTCTTTCTAAGGCTCATTCGAGTATGGATGCGATTGTAGACGCGCTGTACCTATGTATGTATGTACATAGGAGTCCAAGATTTTACAGAAATCATTCAATCAACATGGGGACCACCTAATGATTTTCGATTTAGGTGGGCCATTCTTGCTTTCTAAACGCTGCCATCCTATGTGTGTGTCTTTGTTGTTGACGCATTGATTCGCTTGATGACTTTTTCCATCGACTAATGAAAAGCTCCAGACAAATACAATTCGATATTCACAAGCAGTTTACAATAATGACAAAAATGTCTACTGATACTTCTTAACAGTTTTTGATCTTTTACAAAAATCCAAAAATTTTATTCTTTGAACATTTTCTTCATGCCTAGTTATTGTCAAGTGAAGTATTTACACTGTGAATTCAAATGGTTGAGTTGATGTTGTTGTTGTTGTTGTTGTTGTTGCGCCCTTCTTCGATCAGCCAAAGTGTGCGTATCAAATCCGTATCATTAAATGCGTGTGTCATACAATGTGAACGGATAGTCGTCGAATTTTGAGATGACCATTTAAGGTTTTATCATCGAAGAAGCCACTGTCATTGGAGCTTTTGTCATTGTCGTTGCCGTTGCCATTGCCGTTGCCGTTGTCGTTGCTTATGGCTTCGATTTTTGTCACAACACAACTACTTTGCGGATAAGTGACAAATAATTTTGATTGATTACAAATGGACATAGGTTTGAATGTGTGGTCGAATGAATTAATTGTGACTTTGCTGAACATTTGTTTAGCGATGATTATTCTTGTTGTTCGTCTGCGACACAAGTTGGTTATGCGAGCGCTGTCCCGGCAAGTTGGCGACGGCAACAGCGGGAGCTGTTAAGCTGATTACTCATTTACTGTGCTATTAGCTACCTAAAATACAGTGGCCTATTTGACGAATGCTACTTAGTGAATTTATACAAAAAAAAAAAAAAAACAAGGTTTTGACATCAAACAAGAATTTGAATTAAGCTGCGATTCCACATTAAGATCGATCCTCTTTGTGAGCCAATATGCTTACATTCAATTTATTTTTAGAAATGTTTTTATAATTACAAATAGATGAAAATTTTAAACTTTTACAAAATGAAAAAAATAAAAAAATTTTTTTTTTAAATTGCAGTCAAGTTTTCAAACTTCTCTATTCGAATATTTAGAAAGCATTCGGATATGTAGATATGCAAATTTCATGCGGCTAAAAATTTCCGTTGATGCTTGAATTTTTTTATTGACCGAGTTTCGCTGTGTATGCCATATAAAAAACTCCGAGCATGCGTTATGTGGACGAATTTGCAGATGAGCATCAGAAAAAATTTTGAAACTTGAAACTTGCATTTTATTACTTATATACTATAAGTGTAATTTAATGAGCTATAAATTTGCATACCCAAATATTTCAAAAAATTCTAATGAAATATTTTAAATCTAGTGTAGAATTTCTTGAATTTGTAAAAGGCTTTATAACTTTTCGAATTTCGGTACAATTGAGGTAACTATTAACTCATTTTACAGATGACCAAATTTATATTATTTTAGATATTAAGTGAATTTTAATCCAAAGTCATCAAAAATGTTTTGTGTTCGGATTTTTGTCAAGCTGTTTGGAGTTAATGGTTATTCAGTTTTGAAAAACAATAGAAAGACACAATCATCTGCTTTTTAACAAACATAAAATTATCAGAATTCGTTTGAAAACTATGCAAATTATGACCGGTGTTTTGTTTCAATATATCGATTATTTCATGAAAACTTACATTTCAAATTTTGTTAATGTCAAAGTAACCTATTCTACCACCTCTACCACATGACATAAAAAGGCAATGCAACCTTTTTTTTTGTAGCACCGTGTTGTTATTGTATACCAAAATTGTTTATTGATCATTCACAGGTAAGTGTTTTGTTTTCGATATAGCACCTCGGTTCTGAACGTTCGTGAAAAGGTTTACAGTAAATATCTCAAATCAAAGTTGATATCTGTATTTTTTATAAAGAAAAAATGAAGCAACCGTCATTATCCCACCTGTAAGAGTATGGAAAGTTATTGTAATCTAGGAATTATGGAAATACAAATCGACAGATTCGCAGAATATAAACCCTAGTGCTTGCAAGATTAATCGTAAATTGATTAGACTGTCGTTCCACAAATGCTTCCGAAGTCTGGTTTGCTATTATATGCCGTCCCTCCTGTTATGAAATTTATATAATGAATAAATTATAGTGGGTGATGGTCGAGCTCAGTGAAACCTCACTTCTGAGCCTTTGCCTTTCTTGGGAACGCAGAGCTCTGACGACGCTACTTCATCGATCCCTTTCTTGACAGAAGGTCATGAGAAAAAGTTCTGTCGGTCTTATCCAAGTGATAAAACTGAATAAAGCAGTGTAGAAAAAAGTTTTGGGACCCACCTTGTATTTACTAACCTTATTCATACCCAATTGTTCATGTTGCATGCTGCGGAATATTGTTTGTGAAATTCATAATTGCTAGTCTTCAGTTTTCATTCGTATGTCGGGACTAGTATATCCTACACAAATCCGCAATGTCCTTGGTTGATGGTCGTCCCGGGCGCAATACATCATCAATTGATTTTCTTCCCGAAATATTTTCATCCATTCTTTTACGGTGAAATACGAAGAGAAAGAATTATGAAGTAACCAAACGTTCTTTGATTCCCGTCAGTGTCTTCCCCGCTTTTTTCAGGCAGTTTAATCGACAGTCTAAATTAATTACACCATGCTTTGTAATAAAATTAAATAATTAAAAAATTTTGGTTATGAGTAGGTAACGAAAAGTCCAGTAATTGAATGGAATTACAGCTTTTTATCTCTGAATAGGACAGCAACTTTAAAAATTTAATACGTACATTATTCCCCGCTAAATTGACCTTCGGTTAATTGGTTTCTCTGCATAATTGGTTAAAAGTATGTGTTATCGAAAAATTATGCCTTTAACTTTCCCCGGGTAATTGATTTACCGTTTAATTGAATATAAAATTGTGCAATTTTTGAAGTCTTGAGCGGGGAGTTTCGTAGTACGAGTATATCATTTTCGTAAACCGAATGTGATACCACCGCAGAAGCCGATCTTTGTCAATATGTGTCATCATTTCATTTTCCATTTCATCTATACTTAGCTATTATTATTATTATACTTTAGAAACTTTGATTCCTCAAAGGCAAGCGGGAATTTCAGACCATAGCATACTTAGGTAAATATATTGTACTTATTTTTTGTTTGGAAATACATTTTTTATTTCGAGCTTATGGAGCTTGGTTGGAGTTATGAAATTATACTTTAAAATTTAGGAGCCATGCGAAGCAAGGGACAAATGTCGAGAGCGATTGTGGAATAAATGTACAAGTTCGTATTCCAATGAAGATATGTATGTTATATGTATGTATGTATGTGTGCATGTGCCTGCATAAAGATTAGTTTTGTATGTGTGTGTGTGTGTGTGTGAGAGTATGAGTGGAGTGTGTAGGTATTTTATGAACCATAATTTACATGTGAGCTTGTCGAGCAGTCAAATGTGCAAATGTTGAGACATGCAACATGCAACATGCCATTGGTGGAGCGCATTGTGGCGACATCAACAACAATACTCGTACAATACGAATGCTAAAACAAAAAGTAACAAAAAAACAACAACAAAAAATAAAAATACCAAAGGTAAACATTAACACCAATCATCTGAATTTGCGGGGCTCGACGATTTGTTTGATTGGATTGTGGCGGCTATGTCAGCGGCAGCAGCATCAGTTGGGGCGCATGTCGCATTTGCATAGATACATATGGAAACATGTTTGTGGAGTGCGGCGAGCATGCAATGCGCTTGCATGCATTTTTTACAATATTTGCACTTGACGATTATTACCGCAACAGGCACTCCCGATTCACAGTTCCATATATGTATTTACTATATATAAACTTACATACACACACACACACACACCCTAATGTCTTAAAGCCTGCCTTTTCTGTTTGTTGCTGACATTGTCCCGCTGCTGCAATGACATTAAACGAGCCACAAAAGGGCTAAGGGAACATCGAACGACAGACAGACAGACAGAAAGAGCTCAAGAAAATATAGTAACCCAACGTTAACACGAAATTATTAATTTCATAAAGTGGCCGCGACTTGTTTTGCAGTTACTAAATGTATGCACATCTATGTAAATGTACGTATGTATGTATGTATGTGGATGTGTGTCGCAAAGGGATTAGCTCCGGATAGTCATGTGAATATTGCCATACGCGATATCGCATTTGGTGGTTGGTGACCGAGGCGTGTAACTGGCCAACGATTGCCGTACCTTCAGCTGTTGATGTTGGCTGATTATGAAGGTTTGAGTGCCCGGCAATAGGCAATTTGGGTGATTTGGAGAACGGAAAATGAAAAAATTAAAGTTGACCAAAAAAAGAAAAAAAAAACAATCCAAATCTAAACCGATGTCATATGTGTAACTGGAGATCTGTTATAAAAATAAAAATAAATTGGTTCCTGATTGTTCGACATTCACCGAGAAGAAAGCTGTGCTTAAACAAATACAATATCATATTTTTATCACCACCACATATTTACAAGTTTTGATTATTTATTTTACATAAAATTATAGTTAATTCTACAACAAACTCCGGCTAAATCCAAGTTTAAAATCTTATTCAAATGAGGGTGAAAAAATTTTACAAACTTTGTACAAGATTTTAAAATTTTTAAAAAGTTTTTAAAAAGAAACTGGTTATGCAGTAGGGTTGGGAATTACACCTGGATTTTTCAACGATCCTTATAATCCCAATATTTGGATATCCGGTGACTATCATGGCTTCCGAATATCCAGATTTGCGATTATCCGGTTATCAATATAATATTTGAGTATCCGGATGGCAGAAATTAAAGAAATGCAACATAGGGTAAATGCACGGTGTACTGAATACTGAAGGTGACGCCTTTAGAAGTACCGCTACTTTGGTTTTGCCGGGTTTGACAATTCTCAACTTCAACTAGACAAAGCTTTTTTCACAAATTAAGAAAAAGAGACACTTTTTTTTAGTATTTTGCGAATTTATTTATTAAATGTCTGCCTATAAATTCATATTTTACACTTTAGAACAATTAGAACACGTTTTTCAATGAAATATTGGAAGTTGTTCAATTTTCTCTCTCCCGTATTCTTGTTTACTAAAGGCGAGATCTGTCATTTCACCGCGGGAAGGCGCAATCTTGTATTCTATCATTCTTGGGGTAAATGGGTAATAGGGAACGCAAAAGGTTTCGGCATTAATCGGAGGTCAGGAAAATAAGCCGCGACAGCACTTATTGCGAAGTTTGGTATCTTTGTGAGTATAGCTAAATGCAATAATACGGCATGAAAATATTCAAATGCCGAGAATTCTACAAGTCGTTATACCCAAACATCATTCACGAGTTGCCTTCGTTCACTAATGGTATGTGCGCTTCTTGATAGTCGTGGAATAGCACACATCGAAAAAATTTTCACAAAAAGGGTTTGTTGATTATTATTATTATTTATCAATTATTTAATTTTTTTCGTTATCCGAAATATGCGTATATTAACCGGATTTTCATAAATCCGAACATCCGGGTAATTGCACCAACGAATATTAGCTGGATATTCATACTATTCGTGCACGGATAGCGCTAACCCTAGTAAGCAGTTTTGTAGCCCATTCAACTTTAATTTGACAAAATGCAAGTTTTTGAGAAGCTACAAATTGTAGTTGACTTTTGATACACTTCTGCACATTCGTCCATATAATTAATGCTCGAACTTTTCTATATAAAAAAACAAAAACATTATTTTAAAACCCTATATAAGGTTTGTTGAATTTTTTCTCCTTTTCAACAAAGCTTGAAACATCAATTTAATCGGGTTCCGTTATAAAATGAATTATGTTTTTATTAAAAATAGAATGAAAATTAAATAAAGTAAAATAAATATTCAAAACTTGTCAATATGTGTAATATGTGGCGATATAGTTATGGCATTCCCAATATAGCGAAATGTCAGCCTTTGTTAAACTTTTAATTTTTAATTACTATAAAAAAGAATTTGTTTCTTATTTGATTTAAATTAGTATTATTTTTTTTTTTTTAAATATAGTTCATTCTACAATGGTTAGTATAAGTTTCAAATAATTGTTCAATCAAAAAGTTTCGGTAAAAATTGCATACAATTTCGTTTTTAATAATTTTTTAGAGAATTTTTGGGTTTGCAGTTCTATAGACCAATTAAATCTTTTCTTCACACAATAAATCCTAGTTTTTTCTTATATGGGAAATGCGCCACGCCGTCAGTAAACAAAATTCTTAAAATATGATTGGAGATAGGGATAATCAGAAAACAAACGGTTTTCGCACGGTTAGCGTGGCTGAGTGGTTGCGTGCTCGTCTAGCAACCCCGTGTACCATGGTTCAAAACTTGGCAAAGTCTAGAAAGAAAAAAGTCTGATGAGGAGATGTGGCGATCTCCGAAATATCAGCTATCACTTCTACCACTTTGAAAAATCGTTGTCTTCTCAATTAATTTCTAAAGTAGCTCAATAAATTACACTGGTTTCCAAAATTCTTAAAAACCAGCGCAATTTCTGAGCCACTTCTGCAAATAGTGGTGAAAAACAGGAATTATTGCAGTATTACATTCCCTCAAGTTATCACGAAAAGAGCGTATCTCAAAAAAGTTTTTTGGTGAAAAAATACTGCTGAAATATTTGTGTTCAATCTTTGTGTGGAAAAGTTACAGAAATAATTTTCGCTGACAACCCGCAGGAGTTCTCGTTTGCCTTAAATTTTTGTAACCATTATGAATACAAATAAAAAAAAAGAAGAAAAATGGGCGTGTTTGACATATTTCAGCGCTCAAGTTTTAAGTTATACTATAAGCTCGCACACCAAAAAATGAGCATGATATAAATTTTTTTCTTAAGGATAAGAATGATGAAATCCGCCAAACAGGTTTCCTAGATCTCTTCTTGGCCCAAGCGAGCAGTGTGGGAGTTTATATGCAGGCAAATTTTATAATTATAATTTACATTTATGTTACAAACTCTAAAGCATTAAATTTTAACCTTGTAAAAATGATGAATGGTGGGTGGTCGAGGTAGCTGATGTGTAGCGTGTGTGCGCTTCATTCGGTGTGTACCGGGTTCGAATGCTGGTCGGGGCAAGTAACATCTACAATTTGAAAAATTTTCGAAAAAATTACTTAATAAAAGAGAACGACCGATCACCGATCTTTAGGGCCGAACTGAACTTCGCCCAATTACGTCAACATTTACAAGATGGAAAATAATGAATAATCAATAAAGTTGTTAAAAGTCTAGAGTTTCTTTTTGATATTTAAAAAATGCACCCATTAATTTAATACCCTTCTATTTCAGTTCATTACAAAAACATACATTCAAATTTTTCAAAAAGTATTAAAAAATTTCACAACTTCTTGGCAGCTAGATAGATACTCATTGAGTAAAGTGTCCAATTCGCAATGATTATCTTCATTCAGTATCAAATAAATCGTTATCATAAAAATTCGAAAAGCTTGACTTTTTTCCAAAGAGAAACATATTAAAAATAAAATTTTATACAATTTTTATATTCATAAAAAATTACAAATTTCGGTTTTTTCGGCATTTACATAAAATTCATATAAATAAATATTATGTGCGCCTATAACTAGCAAAGCTTTATTGAAAATTATTTATACAATTTATACAAATTTTGATTAGCAGAAGCAAAATGGCATATCACATCAAAATATCAGGTAAGGCCAAAAATTATTGTCCTCGAAAGGGTGAGAATATAAATGGAATATGTTTGGATTTAGGTGATCTTTTTTAAGTGGTTAAAGCGTTGCCTTAGGAGTATGAGCATGTGGGTTCGTTCTCTGGAAGAAGTCTGATGAGGAGATGTGATGATCTCGGAAATAATTTCCTATTAAATAAATGGCTTTGATTGAGTTCATAAAAATAATTGTTGAGACCGAAAAATTAATATATGTAGGTATGCAAGTGATCATTTTCGGTAAGGTTTGCGCAAACTGACAGTTTTTATTTGGAAGTTTAGTGTGATAATTAACTATCTGAGAATATGTTTAAGTACTTGAAAAAATGTAGGATATTCTTATGCTTTTTATGCTACGCATCGGAATGAGGGTCACAGCATGCAGGTGGGTAATTGAGAGAGAGTTTCTGAACGCTTCTACCAACCGTTATATGAATGAAAGCGTTCACTAATTCGCATACTTATTTACTAGATGCACATTGAACGTGGAATTACAGATGCGCACAGGATTTACATACAAACATATCCATATGTATGCATGTACCTATACACTTACGCATACACTCTTACATTACGACATGCGAGTATGCTGTCAGTAAGCAATGAATTGGCTTAGCTCGGTTGTTACATTTAATGGGCGCATTATTGAACATTTCCCGGTGCGGCACCAGTATCGGCATGCATCTCCTTGCACACTCCCATCCATACATATTTACACATTCAACACACACATACATACTTTACATACATATGTATGTATGTTTGTATGTATGAATTCGACTAAGCGATCGTTTCATGCGGTGCGCAAAGTAAAATTGCGAAAAGGCGAAATTACATTACGTTGCACATGCGCCTGCGCACGCGCATTACAGTAATGCAAACATTTATAACATCGACTTTAATTCGCGCAAGGTTAATGGATATTATGTACTTGCTGCCAGCTGCCAATTGCCCCTTTGCCAGTTGCCAGTTGCCAGTCGTCAGCTTCCAGTGTACCGCCTGCTGCCACCAACGACAACATCGACTCCAACTGCACCTCCAACTCCAACCTGGTTGCGCCGGTTCAGGCTACGTCACAGTCGTCTTGACGATGAAGAAATGTATGACTACTACGACGACGATGACGACGAAGATGACTACACCCATTGTAGCTTCCGATGTGGAAACCGTTTCGTGCAACAGCTTCTGCTCAAGTTCAATATAAGGACTGTTAGCTTATGCTGTTGGTGTTGTTGTGGTTGCTTTTTCCGTTGCTGTAGGTTGTTTGTTGTTGCTGCAGTTGGAGCTCAGGCCTCTAGTGCACGGCGTGGAATATTTTAAGAGTAGGCGTAATCGTTTTCACGTTTATGTTGCCGCGTTAAACAAATATTAACGTCTATTGAAGCGCAGGAACTGGTGACGACAAACGACTGACTAAGAATAACGACGATGGCCGACAGGTGACGCTTACCAGAACGATTTGGGGCAAATGCTATTAGAAAAGTTTGTGTCGGTCTGTGGTATGCCTGTGGAATGCTACTAAAGTGCCGCTAAGTTTTCTGTTTCAAGAAAAGATTAAAATATTTTGGGTATCTAAAATCAAAGAGTTACCCGCTTCCCGCAGTCGTTCAAACAATACTACTCCCAGACTGTCAAGGTATTTAAAAAAGTGATACCTCAAAAATATGAAGTTAATTTTTTAAAACTTAAGAAATTTAAACGGAAGCTCTAGATAAATTGCAGCAATTTCCATTCTTACATCAACAACGGAAATCGTAACACAAGGCTCCTAGCTTGGTGGTAATTTAGATACCGGTACAGTGTCCCAATTGTAACCCCATGCGCGGTTTTTGAAAGCCTGAGCAAGTTTCCGAAGAGCCCGAAGACAACACGCAATCTTCTGAAGGAGTCTAAATATCTTCATCTACTAAGAGGATAACTCGTGAAAGCAGGAAGGCGGCATTAACCGGAATTATTGCACTCCACATCCTTGAACGTATTTTGATCTGGTTGTTACCTGTTGAAGAGCTTTCGCTGAAGATTGGTTATCTACAACGAAGGCGTGGTTTGAAAGACAGCGTACATTTCCGTGTAAGAAACAGGTAGCTGTCTGTACCAGATCTTTTGAAGTTTGTCTTTAAATTCTTAGCAAACTTTATTATCAAAAAAATACTAAAGAGTAAATTTTGATTCTAATATCCTTTAAGTGGGATAAGACATTACAGTGTGCTGCCAAGATTTAGTGTATTGTTGCATTGAGGTACCTTAACTTCGATATTTAAAATTACTATCTTCTGCTGTTAATGAAAAATTTGAAAATATGCTTATCTACTGCTGTTTACAGCTAAAACTTTGGATCTTATTGCTTTCCAGTCAGCCATTTATTGAGCACTCCAAGTCCATGCCTTTAATTTCCGGACACAAATCGTTTATCATGCCTCTGCAGCTCCCCCTGTTGATCGAAATGGCGATACCAGTGGTATTTTCAAATACTAAAGTGGGCCGATGATGTCATCACTCTAAAATTTGAAGCATCCTCTCTGAGGATGAATTGGCTTCTCGACGATCTCGTGCGGGTTTTATAATCTCGAGTTGCAACAATTTTGCTTGTTAACATAGCCGCCGTGATGAAAATGTGGAAATATGACTCTTCGAACAAAATCGTTGTGCATTTCGACTTGATCTAAGGCCTAAACTGAGAAGCGATATCGAATGGTGGTATGCCCCCCATTGCAGAGTAAAATGGGCCTTATAAGCGAGTATTGAGAGATCTTTGTTATTAATATCGATGGTGGGTCGCTGTTCCAGGACTGTGCTACTGCGGGAACCGCGAGTTTTATCCACTACCATGTCGGTCTCATGAACTTTTTGCGCAAGCGTGCGTAACCGGAGCGGTGGGTGCCCCATTTCGGTCAACACTTCTTTCCAATAAAGGCGCTATGTGGGCTCAAAAATATTGAATTGGGAAATAAGATTTCATTATTTCCCAACGTTGTTCAAGCGTAAGGAGAAATAAATAAATAGAAAATTATTCCATTCCTGCTGAATATGGTAGCTTAAAAAAAAAAAAAAAATTTGGCAATAATTTTATGAGCTCAAGGCCAGCTTTTAATAGAAAGAATTATAGAATAAACAGCAATGGTAGAAGTTATATTTATTTCGGAGATCACCACATTTCCTCATCACTTCATCTCTCATCAGACTTCTTGCAGGGATCGAACTCGCGTCCCCTAGCTTATACTCATTAAGGCAAAGCCTAAACGAGATGAGCCAAGTAAGCTGTGTATGCTGTTAAATATAATATTTAATTTTTTTAATATTAACCTTTAATTTCTAAATTTTTTAATAAAGATTTTTGATTACGTTTATAGTTTTTCGTTTTTTTACATTAAGTTTCCTTTTGTTATGTTATTTTATGTTTGGTTATGTTTATCTTATGTTTTCATATCAAAGTTATTTAAATATAAATAATTTTTTCATTATTAAGTTTTCCAATGAAGATAAAATAAAAACGCTTAACAAAAATAACATATTTATTTTTTAAAATAATTTTTCCGCCCTTTTATACTTATATTTCGTTTTTTTTATAGTTGTGACCAAAGTAAATAGAATTGTAACAAATAGTTGATTTTAACGAAGTCAATTTCTATCCAACTTTTTATAAATAAAATTACTCTTAGCTAACTTCTATTTCAACTAACTTTAACAATATTGATCAGCAGAAGAAGGATAACTTTAAGTTAGTTGAAAAGTCGCGCAGAGTCGGACAATTGAATAACGCAATGTTAAAATAGTCAGTTTGCTTCATTAGAAACAATCCAAGTATCACTAACAACTAGTTGCGAAATAGTTAGACTTAAGTGCATTAAAAGTTAACTGAGTTGCCGGTGGGGTATTTATACACTACATAAAAAAGTATACAATATGTATGTATTTATGAATGGAAATGCCACTGTACTCACAAATTACGTACATATGTCCATTGTATATATATATTTATAACTCCCTTAACCCAATGCATGTATGTATGTAAATAAGCACATATATATAAAGCTATCTTGACCGTTAACTAGCCGATCCTCAGTGAACAGTGAACAGTCGCACATGAAATTGTATGAGAAATGGGTTAACATAAGAAGCCTAACAAATTGTAAAAATGCATATTTTAATGTATACTTAAAGCTGAGTTTACATTCCCAAAATTACAAAAATACTCCACAGACCTCCAATGACTCCGTGAGCGAATAAAATCGCAAAAAAATTATCCATAACAAATGTCAAAATGCACATTTCGGTTAATGTGAAATACTACGGAAAACGAGCTAAATCCCAGCTATGTGCGTTATGTATATCTTCAAAATAAGACATATGTATGTACATACTTACATGCAAGTGCATATATAACTTCAGGACCATCCAATGTAACTGCCAACTTGATCGACGAATGGCTGAGCTGACGAAAAGCGTTCATATTTCAGTTGTCATTTCACAACATTCAACCATTCGTCGATCAACCGAAAAACCGTAAATCGTATGAGGAAGCACTTAAGCTACGAAATACATACCTAATACATACATATATTTCTACTTTCTGCGCTTGCCTCGCCATAAAATGGACTGTCTTCCGGCGAAATTCGCTAAATTTGGAACAGTTGCAACTTCTTCATTTTGGACTACTCGGCTCTGCATTCACTTCTTAGTAGTTTAAAATCAGATGGAAAATGGGACATGTAGTACTAGTCCAAGAATGATGAATGAATGCATGATGAAATATCCCAAAGCAAGTAAACAAAGAACATCGAGAAAAGCAGAACGAGTTACTTCCAACTTCAGTAAGTCAAATGTTTTTATTTTGCTAAAATGTAAAATTTTGTTTTATTGGCAGGTATTTAAGAAATAAATCTACAAAATACTAAAAAAGTGACTCTTTCCCGCTTATTTGTAAAACAAAAGCTTGGTCTACTTATACTTGAGAGCTGTCAAAATCGGTAAAATCAAAGTGGCGGTACGACTGACGGCGTCACTTTCTGTATTCAGTTCACCGTAGTCCCATTATGGGAATGTCAAATATTTAAATGATATCCTGCTTCTATGTACTAAAGATGTCAAATTGGGATCTATACAAGATCAAGAATGATTGGAAACAATATTGCTCCTTCTGCATTGAGAGCAACTGATAGTGACGTAATAATAGCAGGAGAATGAGGTAGCAGAGACAAATTCTAAAAAAGAAGAGGAGAAGCGCAGAAGAAATGGTCAAACGGCAGAATGTTCCAAAGTTTTGTTAGCATTGTTTGTGTAATATAAAAGCAAGCTGCTTTTATTTCGTCAGCAAATCGGTGGATGTTAACAAATCGACACAGAGAGGACTAGCGGTCTGCGTAAGGTGCAATCTTGTATTCCATTATTATTGATATAAGATGATATATAAGTAATTAGGTTTTGGGCTCAAAATGGGAACGGCCATTGTGCAATAGCCATGCGTTAGTAATGAACGGATGGAATATGTGTTTGCTATATCCATCATTTCATTTGTACTTCCAATTGTCTCCATTAGCACCACGAAATTGACCGATTAGATTATCAAATGCCTCTAAATCAATAAACAAAAAATGCATAAATTCTAATTTTACACGTCATTGTCAACGAAGAGTGATCAAAACATATACGAACGTTATTGCCAGCTTAGGGGTTTCCGTGGGGGAATCCTATTTTCAATTATTTTGCTTACAAGTCTTTATAAAGAAGTTTCCCAATGAGGCAACTTTTGAGATATTTTCCATATTAGAGTTTTAAGAATTCTGCGTAAACAAAAAACAGCTGATATACAATTTGAAACTTTGTACATTTATCCATCTGAGTCCGAAGCGTATTCCGGACTGTTCCGGAACGGAGCAAACAATTTGAGTCTAATACGTCTCACTTTTCGCTCTCTATTATCTCGTTTTGTCAGCCAATGCACGTAAACCGTCCTATTAGACAGTTTTCGAAGTATAGAAGTTTCAAGGCCAATCTCAAAAGTTATAATGACTATTCTCGTGCATGACGACACTGTGCTGTTATCGGGCGTTTGCCCCCCGGCTTACGTTAGTTCGAGTCCAGCTAATTGAAAGATATGTGGATTATAATCAACTTTCAAATAGGTGGCAACTCTCTTGAAAATATAGCTACGAACCGTCTTCTCGCCGAGACGAACACAAGGGTCTTTCGACAGTCGGATGTATAGTCTCGACGTCTATAAAGTTCTCTCTAAACTACATCCATTTTTATATCTGTATGTAGGTTAGCTGTGATTCCATGGTTAGAGCACAGATCATGGGACAAAAATATTAGCATTTTTGAAATAGGTTGCAACTCTATTGGTAAATTTTAAATTTTTAATGATAGTTGACAACTCTTTAAAAAAATAGCCAAAGTTCACAAGAAAACTCTCCAGATTTCTTCTATACAGACATCTCAAAAATTTTCACAAAATCGGTTCAATGGTTTCAGGTTCTACAGGCTATAGACGAAGAAAAGCTGTAAGCGAAAAATTATAAAAGTCTTTTCATAATAATTACTAAAGACTTAAATTATAAAAGTCTGACGTTATAATTGTGCTTTAGAAAACATGCCGAAAGTCTTGAAGTAAAAATCTTGCGACAATTTCGGGCATAGCTCGGGGATATTTCGGACTAGTTCTGGGCCATTCGATACTGCTTCGGTACTGCTTCCTAATGCTCCCCAACGAGGTTCGTAATAGTCCCGAAAATGTTCCCGAAGAGTTAAAAAAACATTTTTCACTCAAAATTTCATGAAAAGAGGTTTGGAATAAAAGTCTCGAAAAAAAAGTTGCTGAAGACTTCAAAAATGCATCTCACTTATAAATATTACGAAAACGACGAAAAAATGTGTATAAGGGCTTGACTTTTATTACTTTCTCTTATAATAGATATATCTCTAGTTTTTAAGTTTTCGAACACTTTTACGGCTACTTTGCTCGCTGGGTATGGATACACATTTGCACTACACAATAAACGCGTATGCGCGTAGCAGAGTTGATATTCATATTTGTCTTTTACTATTTTGGCGGTGGAGTTAGGCGGGGCAACGTGTGGCCACTGCATGCGGGCCGGAAAGTACCGGGCCACTTCCAGGCGAACGTTGATGTTATAGAAGCATCACAATTCATCAAGCGTCCAAAATATTTGTGGACCACACAAAATACAAATTTCCGCACTGCGTTACTGTGGAATTTACGACACTGCCCTTTAACGGTTGGAACGCGACGGGCGAACGCAGGAGTGACTTGAGCAACAGGGCTCCAATGGGCAGAGAGAAAAGAGTGTGGCGCACTTAAAGGAGTAAAGTTCTGTAATGTTGGAGATGTCAATGTTTTTGACAGTTTGTAGTCGGTTTATTAATTGCCATGTTAAGTTCGAGACTTTATGTGAGACACACAACACGACGATGACGAACATGTTGTCAAGAAAGCACACACACACACACACACACACACACACACACACTCAATAAATAGCCCATGCAGTGCTGTACTGCTCTTTAGGCTCGGGCAAGGAGCGTTTGCAGCAACAACAATAAACATTGATTTCACCAAGCAGCAGGTGACTGTTGTGTTCGGTTGACCACTCCAGCACTGCGCAGTGTGTGCAATGTTGGAGCAATTGGCGATTGGTTCATATTAGGGTCGCATAAGGATTTCTAGCTAGCAGCATTAATATTGTGCTTCGTGATAAATATTTAAAATGTGTAACTTTTTGATTTTTAATTTGTTTGTGTATGTCAGACGATTGCATTTGCCGCACATCCATCAATTAAATGACTGCTTGTGTGCTCATCATTCGATTATTCACATGAATATTGACGAATGTTCTTGCTGCATGCCACAAAAGCGACGATTGGCTATTGTTCTCTCAAGTCAAGTCGCACACGCCTGTGGGGCAAGCAGCGTTCAATATCGAAAGTACTCCAGCATGACTGTGAGATTGATTCTTTATTCTTTCGACATTCACAATCACAATCACCCATAGGCTTATAAAAAAAACATACACACATTTGTATATTTGCACCTAAGCGTGCACATAAATTGTCATACAAACTGCATTCTGCTCCAAAATTACCGAACAAAATATGTAATTAATTTAAACAAATATTTCATATTAATCATCATGGAATGTCTCCGATATTGAGTAAAGCGTGTCTTTGTGTGTAGGAGTACATTAAGCCCGTCCGAGCTAATATGGGAAATTTGAAAGTTGTTCCGCTTTGTCTAAAAACCCTATAGAATACATTTCTACTCGATTGGAAGGAGTTATATGTACCCGTCATTTGGGAAACTTTATAGGCAAGATAAAGTACTTCGATTTTCAAATAGTTTTTTAAACTAAAAATTTTATCGACATATATTAATTTTTGAGCTCGAGACCAGCATAAGGAAAGTGTTTTGGAAATAAGACAACAACAGTCAGGAGTGATAGAAGGCGGCGGTGTTGTGATCTCCGAAATAGCTATAATTTAATATTTGTCGATTTATTTAATTGGGCCAATAATAACACACGCATACCAAAAATCGTATAGTTACAGGATATATTGCAGCTTCACATTGTATATTGATTTTGCTTCTACGGCTTAAACTGTCAAAGTTATATTTCATAGGATCTATTAACAACAAAAAAAATACATGTAATTTGATATTTCTAGCCGTGAAGCGAAATCACTTAGCTGTCCATTCAAATCCACCTTGAATGAATTCACCTTGTTCGAATATAAAGAAAAGTTGGAAATTTCAAATCAAAATACCTTTTGCTGATTCTTGAAAAACATAAACAAATGTTCGAAACGGTTGGTCTCTCAGATCGTGGAAATGATCGTTTCGCTCTGCCAGCACCGCGTCAAATGAATTGGAACCACAGTTTACGATAATTTCTTCATTATATTAAAACAAATGTGTTTAAAAATTGTAATTTTCTTTATTTGTAGAATGATGTAGAAAGATTTTAGGCCATCGTTCCATCCCCCTAATAAACTTTAAGAGCCATGCGATAATGAAAAATAAAATGACACAAGAAAATCAACTTTTTGAAATTTACATGGTGGTCCAGTAGCTATAGATCAAATTGGCACGAACAAAAATCAAATTTGCTGGTCAGAAATTTGGACGCAGTTCACTTTTATGTAACATGTAGCATATGGATTCAAAGCCATGTTCTTTAATTTTATACGGGAATATTCAGCCAACTTGGATTTTAGGTTTATCATGATTTTCGCCATTTTTCAACCATTTCTGTTTTTTCTTTTCAAAAAGCGATTTGTTCGTATCCAATTTACTGTTTTGATTAATCGAACTATTAATCGCTTAATTACAATATGGACACTGAATTTTAAATATATAAGTATGTTATGTTGGAGTTTCGCTGGCGCTCGATCAAAATAGTATAAAACTCCACACAGTGTTCACTCACTCTCACCTCTCTATCATTTCTTAAATCCACACCACTGATTACAATGTAAATGCGAATGAGATTTTATGCAATTTTTATATAATTAAAAGTAACGGCTTTATAAATGCAGTTCGGGTGGCGCTCTGGAACAATTGAACAATAATTCTAGTAAAGGGTTTTCAATAGGGACGTTAGAAAAGTATACCGATAGTGACAGCAAACGACGCTATATTTTTCCCCGCTCTTTTGACATTTCTCTTCAGTAAGGTTTGCCATTTCATCATGGAAAGATATACGATCCAACAACGAGTCGAAATTATTAAAATTTACTACCGAAATTCGGAGTCAATGGCCTCAACTTTAAGAGCGCTACGTACAATTTATGGTCGTCGTCATTTCTGGCTGAATGGCTTCGTCAATAAGCAAAATATGCGTTATTGGACAGGCAGCAATCCACACGTACTCCATGAGTCAACATTGCATCCCGAAAAAATTACGGTTTGGTGCGGTTTATGGGCCGGCGGCGTCATTGGGCCGTACTTCTTCCGTGATGATCAAGACCGGCACGTTACTGTGAATGGGAATCGCTACCGCTCAATGATAACCGAATATTTTTGGCCCGAATTGGATGATATGGACTTGGACAATATGTGGTTCCAACAGGACGGCGCCACAAGCCACACAGCGAATGTCACAATCGATTTATTGAAAACCAAGTTTGGTGAACGTGTTTTCTCACGAAATGGCCCAGTCAATTGGCCGCCTCGGTCGTGCGATTCGACGCCGTTAGACTATTTCCTGTGGGGCTACGTCAAGTCTATGGTCTATGCCAACAAGCCAGCGACGATTGATGAACTTCGTACGAACATCGAACGTGAAATTGCAGCAGTATCGGCCGATTTATGCTTGAAAACCGTCGAAAATTGGGTTCAGCGTCTGGACTTCTGCAAGCGTGCCCGTGGTGCCCATGCAACAGAAATCGAGTTCCATACATAATGGCATCAAATTTACTTTCACAGGTATAAAGAATTTAATTCATACCCCAAACCGTTTTTGTTTTATTTAAAAAAAACTTTTGTGCGTTCTTATTGCAAGACTCGATAGTTCTTGAGACATGAAATGGTCGATGACGACGTAAGTGAGAGTGCTATAAAACATAAAAGGAATCTTTGGAAAATGATTTTAGATCATAAATCATTAAGGTTGATCCAGAAATGAATTTGTTTTCCACAAATATTTCGACTTTATTCAAATACGAACGAAAAGTTTTCTAAAGTATTTTTTGATAAACACATTGAAAGAAAATTTGTTCCATATATTTTAATAACCGCAAAATCGATTACTATCTTGCAATTAACCAAAATATTTTTTTTTGTATTGCAATTAAATATTTGATAGATTTATCGAGAGGTAAATTTGAAGCGCTATTCCTAGTGATATATTTATTTCATTTAAATATGGCACCGCCAAAACCTTAAAAAATGCGCGTTAAAATGGTTAAATAAACAATTAGGTATTCTTTATGAAGTCTCGTTAAGAGAAAGAGAAACTGAGTTTACGAATTGAACATTGTAAACCTTTTAAACGAAATATTGCTTTTGGCCATTTATTTAAAGTATATATTAAACTTTGAAATAATTTTGGATTATAAAATTCTGACTTTATTTTTTGAACTCCCCTAGCTAGTTGCAACAAGCCCTGCATTTGGATTTGTGTTAAGCAACCGAATTTTGGAATAAAGTAAATTTCAAAATATTTTTATGTTTCCAAAGTTGGTCAACATTTATTTTGTTTTATAACATACAAATGTAGATATATTTAATAATTCACTCTACTATAAAAAATAAATATTACGTTCTACAATTAGCTTTTTTCCAGACGGCGTCCCTTCATAATAAATACTACGAGTATCTTCGAAATATTTTCACATTGTCATTTGTGTGCCAATCATGTATTCGCATTGTTGTTGATGGAATAGCAATTGTTGCTGCAATTGTGCACATTGTTGTTGAAGTTGTTGGTGTTGCTGCATTTGCATCAGTTGTTGTTGTATCGCCTGCTGTTGCCGCTGATGATAGAGGAACCAAGCTTGTTGTTCTTGCAGCGACTGCATCATCATCACTTGCTGCGCCCTTCCAAGTTCCTCCGGAGTGGGGAAATAAACTGCATTGGACGCTTGTGGATGGCTCATTGGTACACCATGGGAGATGACTTGATTCAGCGGATGCCCAAATCCCTTGCCGGTCAATTGAGAACGGAAAGCGCTGTTGGTGTCTATTTCGAGTCGGCCAGTTGATGAACTGACATTAACATCCTCAATAGCTGGATTTATAGCCCAATAGTTGCCACGACCAGGGTCATCCAGAGGGCGCGGCACTTTTACAAAACATGCATTGGTGCTCAGAGTATGACGGACTTGACTCTGCCAGCCATGTTGATCTTTTCGATAGTATGGGAACTGTTGCGTGATCCATTCTTGGATTCCATTCAATGGCAAACGCTGCTCAGCACTGCTACGAATTGCCATGGCCACCATAGCGCTGAAGGTAAAACCCGGTCTTTCATCAATCATTTCGCAGTCAGCTGATCCACTACTATCGGGCGAAGCTGAACCGTCTGAACGCGGCGGTGTCAGTGGAGCTCTATGCTCAGCAGCCATATTCTGTTGATCAGAATTTTGGGTATCTCCAAGAATATTGCGTATGGAGAAGTTAGATTCGAAAATTGGTGCCATCTTGTTTCGGTTATTTATACTAAAATATATTTTTTGCTTTATGTTTCGATAAGTTATGTTTATGCGATTTACAAGTGCGATGAAGTAAGTGATGACGCATTCTGGAAAAAGTCTGGTTTTTATACCCACGGAGTTCCGAAAAAATCACTAAAATTAGAGTACTTGTGAATTTAACTCAATAAGGAGGCTCACAAATTTGTGCCGCACTCGAAAACGCAAGTAACAAAACCATTCTAAGTCGAGCGACTATCAGAATCACTCCATTTACTTTAGTTTCAACTCCGAAGTTGACTACACAAAATGTTATTGCCAATGATCGCCGGGCCATTCGAAAAGGTAAAAGAGTGGCGCAACAAGTAAAATATTGAGCAACTTATTTTATCCCGAAAACAGTAGCAATCAAATTGAGAAGTCACTCAATTGTTTAAAGTTGAAAAGTCACTAAAAATTCTATTGTTTTCAAACTTAACTTCTATTGTTCTGAAGGCCGTAATGCGGGGTTATTGATATTAAAGGATTATAGCTGATTATCCGGCAGAGAAAGGATAATGACTACGCAGGCATGAACATGTTGCAAAATGCGCGAGTTAAATGTTGTTGTTGGGGAAATTTTTTGTTCACTGAAGGCTTAGCGACCTGCACAGAAGTTTATGTTGGGAATATCAGAGTTTACTGAAATGCAACAGTACGCATATTCAGAACAAAAGCCAATGCATATTTTGAATATTTAAAACAAGTAAGTGAACTATTGAACGCAGACTCTGTGTTGGCGCCATTTCTACGTGCTAATTGACTGGAATATCTGATAAAACCCAAACAACGAAACCTGCATAAAATAAAACCATTCAAACTTGTAGTATTTACATAGTTCCATTGTTTCTAAACTACTCGCATTAAGAGGATTACAGCAGTTTACGGTTTCTCTGTCAAATGATGCAAGGTTTGCAGTTGAATTAAAGTCGCACAGAAGTGGTGGGTTTTTTGAGCACTTGATATTGCACTGCAACGAAATCGGCTACAAGAATCTTTGTGTCAAAACAAATTTCCGGTAAGTGCCTAATTTAAAAACGAGTTAACTTGAAGTGTCTATTGCTTTAGACGGCGACAAACATTTAGGGAATTCCCTTAAGTGGCTTATCCTTTGAACACAACTATTTCCTTTATCCAACACAATCTGCGGTCTACCGTTGTTAATATCGAAAAAACCCCGTGCTTGGTAGTGGATTAAATCAAATTGTACTCCATGGTACAGTACTACATATACTATATAGATTTTGTAAACATTTTCAGATTCGAACTTTTATAATTTATAAACGCACGAATATACTACGGAATGGAAAAAGAGGGGGTATTTTTATTTTGAAATTGGTTAATATTTAATGGTGCCGCTGGGTCTTGAAGTGTCCCGGTAATTTTAATTGAGGAAAATATACTTTTTATACTTTTTCTTTAAAGAAATCTTCATTACATTAAATTCTGATGCATATTTATTTTTTAAATAATATTATCCGTTTTTCGAACCAATAAAACCCTCTACAGGTAGGGGAAAAGGGAAATGTGTCTTTTAGTATTTCTAACAATGCTATCGGTTTTTTTTATTGGAGATTAGTGAGTTCAAATAGGCAAACAGATAGATAGAATTTCTAAAAATGGTGTAAATATATTCTATTATATTCCCTGCATCACCCTCGGTAATTTTTTAAAGAAATTTTTGAATGTTCAGACAAGACTTTTCTACTGTTTTACTACATCATAGAAGTTTAGACTTGTAAGGTATTATCGGAAAGGAATTTTCTTACCCTTTTTATAAATAACCCCATTCACTTTATGATTCCGTTGAATAATTTTTTATGCAGACCTTTAATGCTTAATTTTTTTTTCATCTTGGGTGGTTTTTTGAAAAAAAATATTTGCCAAACAAGCGTATGATTCAACACCCTCTCAACACGTTCGGGGTTTTCTACGGACATAAGTTATTCAGGCAGATTTTTTTAAATTAAAGAATTCGATTTCACTGCAAGGTATGACTAGGCTAAGAAACGATTAGCTGCATATTACAATTTATTAATTTTTGTGATGGTAATCCCAAAAACAATTTTTATCAGCTGTGCAAAATAAGTGAAGATCAAACTTGCAATAAGTGACGGCACTTACAATATTTGGAAAGCTGATGAATAGCTATTCTTCCAATCACTGAGCGGCCGGGCTGTTAAGCAACCCAGTGATCTTTATTTTGCACCGATTAATGGGCACATACGGGACTAGCGAGCTATTTCCTCACATAATTGCGAAAGGTTCTACTGTTGTTCTGGAACCATTTGCTTTCTCAGCACATATTTATACAAAATATAGACATTCGTAGTTGCCATATCGACAAAATTATAGAGAAGTCTCATCATTACATTTCGGCTTTTGGCTTGAATGTGGTAAGGTCCCATGAGAATGTCGATCAGGTCGACTTCACCAATGTATTCTCGAACTAATTGTTGCCAGTTTATTTTGATGAAGTGTTTTTTTTTCTATCATACCGGAGCATTTTTTCTATTTGGAGGTAAGGGTTATTTATCGTTCAATAAAAGCGTACTAATATCAATACTTTGAACTGAGGTCATATATTCGATGAACTATCTACATTCTTTGTAGAAATTATGAAAGTAGACTATGTGATGAACGAAATCGGGAATTGTTTGTGATAAACGAATAACTATATTTGATGCAGCTCCGAGATCTGGTGTGTTAGGTAAGACAACATTGTCACCAATATAATTGTAGGTTTCGAAACGGTTAACAAAACTCTTCATATCGCAAATCAAAAAGAATTTTACACCCCATTTTCGCGGTTTGTTTGGCCAATACGGTGAAGACGGAGTTAGGTTCTTGTGCTGCACGTCATTTCATTGACCCAAAATCTGGCCGATTTCGGTATTGAATTGAACCAAGCGAGGTGAGTTTGTGACCCAGCGTACGGATACGGAAGAGTTGATCACCCTTAAATTCAATATTTTTCTTTCACCCTTATAAATTCGATATTTTTTGATATCAAACGATTTAAGTTTGATTTGAAGTTGGTTGGTTTGAAAACATTTTGTCTAAAATAAATTTCTGTACTTGGATAGTGATAAACGGACATGCACATTATTATTCCAATATAATGTCTGATTTAAGGAGTTGTCGTTCTGAAGGTGATGTTAATATTTCCCTCTAATGCACAACCTCTCATCCTCACATGATAGGTAAATGTTTACAAAAATCGCTCAGGAAAGCTAATTCAAGGAGGACTATTTTTTTTTATTCCTCAAATGGCTAAGACTGTCTTGACACGATCTTGCCCTTTTCATTTTCAAATCCCACTTCCAAATATTTTTTCACTTAAAGTATTTTATTTATTTAAAAAAAAAAAAAAAAAAATGCAAGAATTATAAAATTGATTGTTTGATTAAAGTAGCCAGTTTTATGTGAGCAATTTATATGAAAAATCGCTTTAAGTTTTTAAATAATAAAATAGAAACTCATTTTCTGTTTGAATTGCTGGTGAATTGGCTGTAAATGTGTCTTTTTCAAAAGTAAAAAAAAAAAAAACAAAATCGTTATTTTAGATGGAGAAAATATTTACGTTTGACTCTGAAGGAAAAAAGGCGAAGACCATCTTGAGGCAGTTTTACTAGTTAGAGGGTTAATATGTTTCCAAAATATTTTGGCAGAGGTCTTAAAACATAATTGATTTTATGACTCCGATGGAAAACCCGATTTTTTTTAGTAAGGCACCCTGTACATATGTTAGAGATAGAAAAAATTCAAAATCAAGTATAACGACTATATCTTTTTTATCTTCTGCTTTTCCTTGATCGAAAAATAAGTCTACCAAAATATCGATTAAATGTGGGCGATAAAATGTACAGCTAAACAAATGGATTGCATTTGATCGAAAGAAAAAATTTAAAAAATAACGTTCAAATATAGTAAAAAAAAAAATCTGTCTAACGATCAAATATATTCGAAAGTATCGAAATCTGAAAAAAATAAAAACTACAACCCTCTCGGCCCCGAATATATACAAATAGATACTCAAATTTACATAAATTAAGGACATGGAACTAGATCAGAGATATAAACAAATATGAAAATGGCATACACACATACAATCATAAATATGTACATAAAAACGAATGCAGTATACTTGCCTTTGATCATTTATTTTTTTTTAGCGCGTTGATAAGTCATAAACTTATATGTAGTGTATAAATTCGGCTGCCAATCTCTTATCAGATGATGATTTAATAGTTTGCAGTTGATGGCTTGGTCCGCACACAGCATCCGCAACAAACGCGTTAGATATGGTGAAAACGTAAAAAAAAATCAATTAATACATCAATACTAATCCTATCTTCGATATGAAAATTAAAAAAAAAAGAAAAATCATTACCGGCAAGAATATCAGACGATGCCGATCACATAAATCACAATAATTGCGAAAATGAAATGAGAAATTAATTATAATTCACAGGAGGAGAACGTGCGCAACAAATGCAACGAATTGGAAGCATTGCCACGGATATCAATCGCGGTAAACGCTGAAAATAAAATAATTCATCTGCACGACTACCGCTTTTTGGCTTTGTGTAAGAGAAATCAAATTTTTTCAATGAAAACTGGCAAATAAAATAATTTCAAACTATTGCAGAGAAATACGGTTGGAATGTCACACACGCACACACACAAAATTTGGAGCTTTCATAAGGCATATTGAACAGGTTGTATCGGTAGACCAAATTTAACAATCGCCTGTATTTTGTTTTTACCTGAAGGCGCTAAAATGTCAATAAAACGTCGCAGACAACAAATCAAATTACATCAATAAATATCAAAAATACAATGAAATGTAAAATACAAACCAAAGTTTGACAGATTAGTTAAAATGAAAACAAAAAAATCAAATCAGATACTCTGCTGCAAAATTTTCGCTTACAGCCATATTATTATCAAGCGCTGTTTTTATTTCAATGGACTTTGGAGAGGACTAAACAGTAAGATTCAAATAAATCCGTCCACCCATATTGGCTCGCAAAGAAATTCGCAAAAGTAAATTATGAACCCGTTTAGCTTCCTCAGTTCTTGATCGAAATTATTACAATCTGTCTTGATACTTTTAAAAAATTATTATTTTGGCCTCCACACAGAAACGGTGTTTTAGTCTTCCAGCTTAACTGTTTAATTATTCTTATTTTTATTTGTCGACAATTCGACCTCAATTTTAGGTCACCTTTAGGAATTCTTCACTGTGCCTGGTTCCTTGTAAAATTTATTTTTATTATGGGGCAAAATTTTTTGATAAATTTACCTGCAACTTTGCAGTTGTATTCTAATTATCCACAATATATTTTTAAACTATTACCAAAAACTCCTTAAACAACATTATTTTATGATATTTATAAAATGAGAACGTTGCCCGAGTTCCGAAATTTAACGAAAAAGTTGGAATTTTCAATTTTGACAGAATGTTACGTCCTGAAGTTGGGCGCGGAAGAGAGAAGTGGAAAAGAAGTAGGATAAAAATGAGAAAGATAAAAAGGCAAATAGAATAAATTACCTAGGGACGACCTTCGAGAGAATGAGAAAATGTAAAAAACTTGACGCTGTTGTTTGGGTACTGGCGCGTTGCCACTCGCCAAAAAAAAAACAATAAGCTATGTATTACTTACATTTTTGCTTAAGAGCTGCCTTCACGAAGCCATACGACATGACCCCCTGCAGCTCAGCGAGAGGGCCGAGGGACCTAGGTTCCTCAGACTCCTCAAACCGAACGACCTCGGGTTGCAATAGCGGAGGATTTCTTCAATTTCCCGTGGTGCGAAGGGCTCCGCAGGAAGCCAGACACGAGCTCGTGGATGCAAGGGCAGATCCCTCTTGTCCATGGCCTCAAGCCCAGCGTGTTCTTCAGAGATCTTGCTACCATAGCGCTCCAAAATCTTGGAGGCCATGTGACGAGCAGAGCCCTCCGCCCAGCGCCTACGCATCGTTTATGTCTGTCGGAGGGCACATTTTGGGTCGCCTTCGACTGCCCCGGTACACTACGAGATAGACCTTTGCTGGTACTGGCAGTCTCGTCCAGTCTAGAATACCACAGCCGCCAGGCCAACATCAAACAGAATTAAAACGCAAACCAAAGAATAGTCATACTTTTATAAACTGGACCCCTTATTATTTCGCATTTTTTGCTTGTTTTCGCTCACAACTGCTAATAACCGACGGAACATTTTTTACAATATCAACAATTTCAGAAACCTGTTATTTACCAAAATGCCTGTTATGCCTATAAAGCCTATTATTTACCAAAATTTTTAGAAACTTTTGGGTATTCAGCTTTGTAGCCCATTCAATTTCCATGTAATAAAGTGTAAGTTTTATTTTGTAAAATACCACTGTTTTATTTTTGCCATTTTTTCATTGCGGATGGTGTTGCACATTTTCTTACATATATATATATCGAAAATATGTCGAATTATTTTAATAATTAAAAAAATTTATCTTCGATTCAAATGCACTATATTTTGTGTTTTAAAGCGAACTTTAGTCATGCGGTACACATGTATATACATTTTTATATCAAATTACCAAAAAAAAAATTATATTGAAAATATTCGCTGAACGATTTTAACTGACAATGTTTACAAACATATTCACAATCGCAGTATAACTAATGGAGCTATATATATATGCACATACATACATACATAATACATAATGTTTCTTGTTTTGGTTTATTGGTGCGGCCAGACCACGCCTCCATTCTTCGCCAGACCGTTGATATACTGCCCAAGGCCTTGTCTTCATATCGCACTGCAACAATCGATAAGGTCTCTTGACAAATATACAAATTGGCTGTTGGCCGCGAGTTGAAGCGCGCTGAATTACTAAACACAAAAAAAACACAGATACCCACAAGGACTGATATTGTACGAGTATTTCAGATTATTGATCGGAGCTCGTAATTAAAGATCATTCAATATCATGGATCATTTTATTCATTTCTGTTTGCTATATACATACAATACATCAGTAAATATATTTAATACTTATTTGCATTTGCACACCGCCACGCATACATTTTATTTGTATTTTATCTGAATGCCGCTATACGACTTTTGTAGGGGGATGGACATGGGTGGAGCGCTGGGGTCAGCTGTGAGATGCCATCAATGTCTCAAAATGATTGTTGCATTGTTGAATTTTAAGAAACAAAAAATCACGCTTAAATGTATTAAATATGATTATTATATATCGTTTTGTTTGGTAAGTTTTGCTGTATCAGTTATTTGGGATCTAACTAACAGCTGCATTTTGCGTTAACACAAACTCAAAATACATATAACTAATAAAAACGTTGGTAACGATGACTCCGATGTCGATGACAAAGGCCAGTCACATTTTTTTGGCCGTTAGAAAGAATTGGTTTCGAAAATTTTTACTTTGATCACTTTAAATCACAAGTATTGACACTTGTATAGAAAAAATATGTACGAGAGAAATATTTTCGGTTTTGATTTACATATAAAAGTGTCTCTTGTTATTTCTCCTTAAATCATTTATTGAAGAGATATTGACCACGCATAATTTTTTGATAGTTTTTTAGATTTTAAATCAAAGTCAAATGTCTATTTGCCGCTATAAATGTTCATATTGTTTTACAGATCTTATTTTTTCATTCCCAAGCTATTTGAAAATGGCCGGTGAGCGAACAAATTTAAAAATTTTGCACATTTCATATAAAAACCTCAAAAATTGCATTTAGATGGCCCCATGGATATTGCATGGACACGTTAAAATTTATTAATATTAAAAACTAGTTAAATAAACAATTGGCTAATAGTCTAAATAGGCTAAAGTCTCCCGCAGATTAAGAAAGTTTGCTGATTGAAAAATACTGGTAAGGATTCTATACCATTTCCACGAAACCTGAGTTTTGTTTTAGAAATTCTTTAATTTTGTGCCCATTGGTCATATTTTGTAAAATATTGAATGTTTTATGAAATAAGAAAATAAAAAATTCGTTAGCATCCTTATTGGAAACTACATGTGGTTTAATGCCATTAAAAATAAGTTTTAATATATTAAATTAGGTCGTAAACTTAAGACTATTTTCAGAGCTTAATATTTTCCAGATGAACATCTTATAGCAAGCAAAATATTATGCAGTATTTCTAGGAAACCCAATTTTCTGGGTGCAGGTACATTTCCGACGTAGGCAGAGATATGGCGGCTATTAACACGACGGAAAGGTTCACCACCATCGCATCACGGTTGGTGTCTAAGGAGTCAGTGAGCTCTGTTAAGGATTTTCAGTTCTTGTCCGGCTTTTGGCCATGCGGGAAATCATATCCAAGGCCGTTGTTAAGTAAAAATATTTTTTTATGCACTTCCGTGAAGTATTCAAAATCAATTCACTAAATGAAGAATCAAAAGTGTAAAATTTTGAGAGTTTTTTTCAACCTTATAGCCATTTATGTATGTGCTGAGAGTGTAGCATGTTCGGCCAAATTCGCTTAAGCCAATTAAGTAAGTAAGTAAGTATATGCAGTTGTGTTCATAAAAATAATACCAAATTGTATTGACAAGTTTTTACAATTTTTTCTTTCCTTAAATAATTTCCTAAGAGAATATATGTAGGTAATTCAATAACAACATCCAGTTCAAACTTTCTAAAAAAGCGTACACGCATTCAGTAATTGTCATCAAAATTTTAAACTTTTGAAACTGAATTTGTGGAAAGTTTTTGGGTATGCAATTTTGTAACCAATTCCATTGTTCTATAACAAAGTGCAAGTGACTTACTTAAATATTTTTTTTGTGAACTGTGTTCATCTACTTTTGTATGGAAGAAAATCATTTTGAGCCACATGAAACTTACATTTTATTATAGAAAAATGAAATGAGTTACAAAAGTGCATAGTCGTTCCAAAAGGTCTGGTTCAATGTCTAGCAAAAAAGTGGCTTTTGCTAACTGCTGGGTATGCGTCTAAATAAATAGGTACATATGTATGTATGGGCGTATGCGCACAGATCGCTGCTGATGTCAAATATCATTCATAGGGTTAGTCTCACATCCGCCTATTCTCCCTGCAGCCAAATGCAACTGGTGGTGGTGACTATGGTTGTTAAGCCATTATAAATGCCAAAGTGGCGGCGATTCATGCGAATGCTAATTCCGAAGCTCTCACATTCCATAGCGGCGAAATTTGTTATCCTCAACGTCATTGCTTCGTCCTAAACTTATTCTCAACTTCGTAGACATCTACCAATTATAGTTGCGCGTCGCCACGAAATGAAACGCAACTGCCAGAAGAACGACGTCAACGCACTGCCGCTTACGCCCCACCCCGCCATAGAGGGTGCGAATGCTTATCGTGAAGGTTCTTAGGCTACCAACAGATGCAACAAGTAAAGTGATTTCACGTTGGCTAGTCGAAATCGCAGAATTTTGAAAAGTAATTGCAGTCACATTAAATATAAAATCTAGAGATATTTTTATTTAAGTTTTGGATAATTACACAGTGCAACAAATTTATGTATTTCTTATTTAGCAGAAACACCAAGGTTCCTTCTATGAAAGGATATACGATGTAGATCATTTTTGCTGCAAAAAGTTTTGGTCCAGCAGACATGATTTCAGTTTTATTTGCATTTGAGGTTCAGGGAGTCACATTAGGTATTTGTACCACGTGTACAAATACTTGAAGAGTTACAGATTGTCTATCAAAATGTTACTTATTAAAAAACATAACATTTCATATTTACCCTTTCAACTGCCACCATCCTTCCTTTCACCATTTTTTCCTAAAAAAGTAGCATCACCAAACAAAATAATTAATAATGCGTTCGAAAAAAGCGTAGATATGAAATGTTAAACTTTTCATAACGAACAACATTTCGTCAGGAATCAAAACTCTTCTAATTCTTTTACTTGTGGTAAAATGCCCATTGTGGTCCACTTCCTCTTTTAGTGCAAATGAAAAAATCTAAGACAAAATGATTTGTATCACGATTAGCGATACATAATCGATCACACCATACCACTCACAATTGATGACTTCGACAGCCTGTCTGTCGACAAATGTCGAAACATTTTTTTACATAATTACATGCAGTGTATTTTTTTTATCAAACGGGACTTTTAGACAGAAAATCGCAAAATTTTCCATGATGCACGGCAGGTTCCAAAGACCTAAACTAATAGGCACTTCCCATTTCAATTTGTTTGATTTTATTTTTTGGCCCAAAACCAACCTACACAGTTTGTGATTATGAGTGGATTTTTTTTATAAATATAGAATTTCTCAAAAACTCTACTATGGAGACGTCTATCACTATAAACTTCGCCCAAGATTAATGATATGAAAAATCAGCGCAGCCTAAATCTAGTGTGTATTGAAAACTTGAAAAGCACTTTCTGAAAGTACTTCTTGAGCTTTCATACAGGAAAGTGCACGCAAAAAGTGTTGAAAAATCACTTTTCTTACCACGTCTGATTGAGCCTTTAGATTTTAAGCTTTTTTTTCTATTTGCGACTTTGTTGTTACTCCTTTCTGCTGGTGGCTTAGGACACATTTTATCGCCGTTGTTATCCCTTTTCATTCCTCTCCCTTTCAACTGATGCGCCAACTCAACTCAATTTCAATCTCCGTCAACTGTCGTTGGACATTATTATATGTGGTTTGTTTTTTTAATACATACGTACTAATGTATGTGTGTATGAATGTATTGTAGCTATTCGGGCCATAAGTTGAACTGAATCGCCCGCCAAATTCACCCGCTCTGGCTTATTCCTCTTGGCAGTGATTCGCCTCTTGACACGAGTAGATGTGTGTCTGTGTGCTTGGGCAAATCTTTCAGAATGGCAAACGGCAATTTGCTATCCAAAACCATTTAAAGTAATTTATTTCCTTTTCGTGTATATTTGGCGAAGTTTGCTTGGGACTTGTGCTAAATGTACTCGTACGCATTTTTATGTTGTTGGAGTTGAATTTGATGTGTGAGTTGCGCCCCACACACTTCACATACTTCACATACTCCACAGACCAACTACAACAAATCCACCGAAAGCTTCACATGGCGGTGATCGCGTAAATGACTTCTTTTTCTCGCGTATTTGTCTCGGATCAGTGGGAAGAATTGAGGGTAGTCCGGCAACCGGGCATCCGATCCGACTGACAGTTGGCTTTGTGGGGAAATCTGCGCATGAGTTTGTCTCTTTAGTCATCCGATGCCAGCGATCGCTCTAGCCGTTCACTTCGTTCATTTCTACCTTTTGTCGTTAGCGGCCGCTGTTTGGTGTCGTTAATTTCGCCATTTTTATTCTATTTGTTCGATTCTTTTGCTTTTCGTATTGGCTTTGTCGTTTTGTTTCTTACTCTTACAAATAAAAATGATATAATTTAAGAACTCTGCGCATTTATAATAAGTGTGACACGCCTACTTGTCAAACGGGTCGTCTGAGTTGTATGTAGGTATGAATGTTTCTGGCGTGGAGTAAAATGCAATACAATTCTTGGGAATAAATGAAAAGATTGGCGACCATGACAGGCTCTTCTTAAATTGTCATGCAAGTCTGAATGTCAAGCGGAAATTGTGATCAGACCTAAGGGTACAATTTCGAACTCAAATTAAAATTCATTAAATGTGTTCCTATTTAAAAGTTTTGTGGAATGGGATTGAAATTTTCGTTTGCAAAAAATTATATATTTTTTGAAAATTATGACGCCATATTTTGAAACCTCGTTTATGCATTTTTAAGAGTTGTCACATGCTGTTTTTGTTTTGTTATTTTTTTTATAGACGCCTAGCTCAGTAGATAAGTGTAACAAACTGTGTGGAAAAAATAGGAAAACTCAACGAATTTTTACAACTATGACAAACCTTTTATTCAAAATTAAACAAAAAAAGTATTAGTACACAGTTTTATAGTTCTAGGATTATAAAGTGCAATTTTCAAGTATCCATAAATTTGAGTTGATTTTTGACCATAGTTTTTGCTGATGGCGTCGCACATTTACTTCCATAAAAAAAATTTTTTTGAACATAGTACTTGGAGAACCTTACATATCGTAATTATTAATTTTAATGTCAGTACTTTATTATTGTCTTTAAATCGACTAACAAATGAGAGGCTTCTTCTCTGGCGTACCAAGCAGTAAGACCCCAACGGAAGAGGGGGTTTTTTTAGTTCATAACACCATAAACCCAATACAGAAATTGGCAAAACTTTTACAAATTTGGAAATTCAAAACTCTGTGTATTCGATTAATCCCAAACTAGGCTTGCACTATATCGATATTTTACTACAGGTATTTTCAATTCGATTGATCAAAAATGCATTACAATAGGAAAATACACACAATTTGAAATGATATGCAGTAAAAAAAATACCAGAGAAGATAATTGAGCGCTTTGCAGTCGTTGAATAAAATAAATATCTGTACACCTTACTCCCTTCCTACAACTCTTTATAACTATTTCGACACTGGATGGAACAAAATTTTTCAAAAATTATTATTAGTGGTTTGAGCTTTAAATGATAGCTTACACCCTGCTCAGATTACTAGGTAAGTTGCTTACTTTAAACTAAATTACTTCGCATAAACCAAGTGCGTTCATACGTCTCATTCCTAGTTTATCTTTGCAGCTATGTAGATACAGGGTTGCTTAATTCTTTCATCAAATGTAGAAACGTGAGAGATTATGATATTTTTAATATATTTCAATTTTATTAATAAATTAAATAATAAATTATGATAAAAGAAGATATCTTATCTAAAAATCAAGGAACATTTGAGTGAAATGCTAAAATTTCAAAATGCATCGTGCTGTTTGGTTATGGGAGATCAAATTTAGAACCGACGCTGATTTGTTCGTGACTTGGTTCTTGATTTGTAATAAAAAAATCCCATTTCATTTTAATTTATTGACAGATTTTACAAGACGGAATTACTTAATGTCATCACAGTTTGTTCATAAATTAAGATAGTATGTGACTTCCTCTAAACGGGCAAATGCCTCGTAAATGCGTAAACCAAATTAATAAAGCGTTCTCATACAAAACGAAGTAAGTAAGTTTAAATGAATATGCATGAGTCCAGGCTTTTAGAATCAAAGAAACATTTTTTTAAATCAGTTTTTCGTGCTCTCCGATTCTCAATGGATTATAGGGAAAAGTTGCTCAGCCTTTGTTGTGCAACCGTGCTTGGCAAGTAATTTTTGATCAATTTAAATTTTGTAAAAGTTCGCTCAGCTTTTGCCTTAGTGACAGGAATTGTGAGAAACAAAAGAAGAGCCGTGCAAACATCTGAATAACACGAAGACAATAAGGCGTTCGGAATAACCAAGAAATGAGCCAACTCTTTGACATCTTTCATAGGGATAATTTCTCTCTGAAACGTAGACGGAGAAATCTAAATCTTTAATCGAATCATGTGCTAGGAACTGTAGTTGTAACACTCCATTGTCGTCAAAAACATCTTCCATTCCAGCAGATCTACTTTCAAGTTGCGAAGATGTGATATCAATCATCGGATAGACAATTGTCACTCGAAAGCACTGTTTCGAATCACTAAATCATTCATCTTGAGACAGTTCATCGAATTGACTTTTGACTTTAAGTGATCTTTTTTCCCGCAAACTTTTTCGGTATTTCCACACATCGCATATTGTTGAAACATCTCGAAATAATGAATCAAAACCGTCCATCTGCTTCTTATGCCAGAAGATCTTGAAGAACAAGAAAGAACACAAAATCAAAATTCTCGATTTTTTTCTGAATCCCCAAAGCGGCATTTCTCTCAGCAGATTTTTTGGTTTTTAATGTTATCTGGCTTAAATATTTGAGAATATCGCAAAACCTCTGTTTCAAGGATATACCGCGTCCAGTTGATCCGAACGGCCTCCCTCTTAATCACCGTAAATGAAACTCATGTAACGAAAAACCTGAGTCAATTGATCCATTTTGCTGGCGTCTTGTGTTGTACCTAAAATATTTGAAAAAAGTGGAGCATCTTTCAAGTCGCGAATAATATTTTCATGAACTTCTTTCCCCAAAAGACAAATGAGTTCGATCTGTATTTGAAGGCTTAAATATGTAACAGAACCTTAAAGGTTTTGCTAACAATTCGCTAAAAACCGGAACATATTGGCCAACAGAGCGGCGACTGAAATGAGATTGTCCTTATTTGAATCCTCGATAGTTTCCTTTAACCAAGCAATCAATTATAATTAAGGTAAGCTGCAATAAAACATATTTTTAATCAAGCCAAGTAACCGGCGAGCAAGTAAGCGGGAAATACTGTATACGTTTAATTAAAATAACAAAAATTAAAAATCACAAATTACACTACATAGTTTAGTTGAAAAATGGAATTCCATCAAAAGTGTGTTAGAATGATTTAAAGTCGTTGAAAGGAACATGAATTCAATATCATCGATCAAAAGTGATCTAAGAAAAAGAATAATAAAAGTAAATCCAGATTTGAAGGATCCGTGCCCCCTCATAGGCCATATTGAAAAAGTATTAATTTTTGAAATTGATAAAGGAGTTCAACTCTAAAACGATATGTGAAAAATTGAGATATGTTCGAACAAAATGGCCGTCTGTGGTACATAAGGGAAACCCATGTATAAGTCGCCTGTGCTGTTTCCTTTCTATCGTTGGTTCTGAGTTTTTGTTGCATGAAATTTGTAAAACGAGTTGTACTCGTGGATTATTGTTTGTCAAACTAATTTATTGTTCTACAACAACCCATGCAAAATTGTGCTCAGATAATATTCTGTGTTTTATTTACCTGCATGAGGTTTTGGCTGTGACATGATGAATGATGAAAGTAACTGAACTTAGAGTCACTTTAGACACTCAAATCGTATTCAGGGTGAGTGAAGTTCGATTTTTGAGTTAAAATTCTAAATATTAAAGGAGTGCGCATATAAAAGCCTTGCGACAGGAATTGGTATAAAAATCGCCATCTTTGGTTTAGCCAGCATCATTCAACTTGCGCTATTTGGTATATTTTCATAAATCGTCCTGTGAATGAAAAAATTTCAAAATTATAAAATGCCAGAACTACAATCGATGTTTTCCATACGGTCTTTACTCGCCGACACTGACGTGTTCAACAAATTTAGCATAAAAATCATACTCGCCGAAAGGAGAGGTTTTGAAACAGACTGCGTCAATAGAACTACAAGCTCTGCGGTGAGATCCAACTTAAAAGGCCCAAATTCAACGCCACTTTGTCGACATCAAACAGGCCATACAAATCAAGGTATAACTTATAGCGCTGCCATTGCTTTGGCCATTCGTAGCAGTCCTGAGCATCGACTGCCGTTGCAAGCAATTTATCATTGGATTGAGAAGAATTATCCGCATTTTGCTAGCAATAACGAAAATTGGAGGGATACAGTGCGTTATAATCTTAGCCATAAGAAAATATCCATACAGGTTCCACGGGCCGCCAACGATCCAGGTCGAGGAAAATATTGGACAATAGATGCAAACGCCGAGAATGCGAAAAATCGAGAGAGGATGCAGATGAAGAAAACCAAACGACACGAATGCCCTACATATCAGCGCAGCAAGCGACCCCACCTTATGGCATTTCCGGAGGCGGCTGATGCGCCCAGCTACGACCAACTTGCGAAACGTTCCCCAATGTCTCCATTGCAGCGAGAACATCTAGCGTGGAATATTTACTCGTATTATCAATATCATTAGAGCGAGATGTGAACTTTGATGGAAAATTTTTAATTTCTTTTCACTTTTTCGTTTTTTATTTTTCAACCGAAACTCACGTGATTATTTTATTTTATATGATTTACATGTTTATCTTAAATTTAAATATAATTAGTTTATGATTACGATTCATTGCAAGAAAATAATTGTAGTTATCGATAATCTAAATAAATAAGTAGGTTTAATTTTAGAAAAACCCCAAAGTACAAAGTGGAGTATAAAGTCATTATGGTCCTGATTTCTGGGGTTTTGTTATAAACTCATAAAAGGTCACGGGGCGCCATGGGCTTGAAATAAATATAAGGGTTTTAATTTAAATTTTTTTTATTGTGTTTTTGGTCTTGCTAACTTTTTTTTCAATAATTGAAATTGTATAAAATTCACGGTATGTTTTATCAAACTCAAACTTGCTATTTATTATACTAAAAGAAAATGGGCGATAAAATTGCATAACCCAAAATGTCTACAAATTGTTCTAAAAAATTAAAAAAGTTAATGAAAATTAGTTGAGTTTTTAAAAATTTTGTATAAATGTTTGATACTTTAATTTACTTGGTTTTTGATATAGTTTGAACATTATTTCTTTATAAAACTAAAGAAAAAAGTTAACACGAAACAACTTTCGAATATTGTAAAAAATTCACCATTCGACTGGTTTTGCTCGCCAGTGTTGCCTAAAGGGAAAAGTTTGAAAATGTAAACTCCGTCAGCTCATTCTAAACACAGTTTTCAGCTACAATTTTTATGTTTCTATATTTCTTTTTAGGGATCTCTAATTTTTCCTTCTCTCATTTACAATAACCAATTTAAATTTTTGGTTATTTGGTGTAAGCTTAAAATGTCTACTTAAAAATATTTAATAATTTGTTAAACGAAATCATAATAATGAGATTTAAAATAAAAGATTGGGACACAATTTGTGTGAATTGCACAGAATCTAAATCGGTCAACGTTTGAGTTTTCTTAGACCCATCTTCCAAAAAAATTAAAGACCGCATCAAAAACTGCATTATTATAGTTCCATTTAACAAATTATTAAATATTTTCGTGCAGAACTTTTAAGCTTAAACTGTTTTATGATCTGACTCATACCGATTTTATTTTGTCACCCACCCTAACATACATATTCTTCGAAAAAATCTAAAAATAAGTAACACTAGTTTACACCAAAAAAGTATTTCATTAATTACACAGTGCTACACAAATGAATGGAGTCGAAATACCTGGGAAGTGATGTTATTTTCCTTGTAGGTCTTATCGAGTAGAACGAGAATCCAATTTCGGAATTAAAAACCCGATTTTTCGTGCTTTTGCGCACTTCTTAGCCCATATCCTATCTAATTAACAACCGATTTTCATTCTAAGAACGGTTAAGAAAGAAGAAACTCAGACCTTTTGAAAGATCGTTAAAAGTTTCCCAAAAGTGAGTTCGATCATTTTCGTCACACTTACGGACTATATGTAAATACATATGTGCATATGTATGTATATGTATGTACTTACATTTGCAATGCTCTTTACCGGATCAAGTGCTATAATCCCCTTAATCGCACTAGTAGCGGGTTATTATCCTGCGAACAAAAGGTGTTTGAAAACAATAGAACTTAAAGCGAACTTTCGTCTTCTTCTTTTATTGAATGCTCTAAAATGTTACCCAACGACGTTGGCACCAACTTTTTTACCTGTTCTAAGCCCTCACTCAACTCGGTATTTGAATGAGATTTTTTGTATGCAAATGTGATTCGCCCGCCCGAGCTTATACCTGTTCATTTCAGAACACCACTTTTTATTGGTCGTCAGCGCGTAGGTAGTATAATATATAATATAATTAAAAACCATAGTAATTCAAATGTCTTCTGGCGCAAACTGAGTGTTTTTCTGAGCCCCTGTTGTTCGTATAAAAGTCACTCATTGAGACAAAGTGTCACAATAATGCACTCGATGTCTGGCACTTTGTTAATTTTCTATGTATAGCGTACGAATATCGAAGATATTAAACTGACAGTAAACAAAGTTTCCCACAATCCAAACCCGTTCTTGGCGCCCATTCTTATACCTGCTGCTCGGCCATTGTTTCTTTTGTTTTTGGCTAATGATCTATAATCCTTAAAGATTAACTTCGATTGATTGAGCGACTTTTCAATTGTTATTGTTGCTTGCACTCAAAAATGCATAGCGCAACTCATGTGACTGTCATTCAAACTGATTCCGTTGTTATATTCGCCACCATTTTCGAATTTGAGTAAATTTTCAAAACCATTGAGTGACTTGATAAGAACAAATATGAGCGGTTTTTGAACTGTTAATATTGAGTTTAATTTAACGTCAACTATGGACTGCCATACTGAGTGGAACTGCCTTGCGTGCCTTCTATGGAGCTTGCTGGGTATAAAAATGACATCTATATTGTATTACATCCTCAGTCAGTTTATTAAATTTGTATACCACAACCAAGAGCAAGTATTCTTCACAAACGAAAAATAACTTAGTAAATTTAACAAAACATGGCACCCATTTTTGAATCTAATTTCTCCATTCGCAATATTCTTGGAGCGGACAACACTAACATTCAAGAAAATATGGAAATTGAAAATAACGCACCGCCCACACCACCATGCTCAGATGGTTCAGTGTCACCCCGCAGCAATGGATCATTGGACCGTGAAATGATTGCCGAAAGACCAAATTTCACTTATAGTGCTTTGGTGGCTATGGCAATCCGTAGTAGTCCCGAACAGCGTTTGCCTTTGAGTGCCATACAGGAATGGATCTCGGAAAACTTTCCATACTATCGTAAGGATCAACACGGCTGGCAAAGTCAAGTGCGTCACACTCTTAGCACCAATACGTGCTTTGTAAAAGTGCCGCGACCGCTGGATTACCCCGGTCGTGGAAACTATTGGATTATAAACCCAGCTATTGAAGAGATTAGTGTGAGCGCTGCAACTGGTCGACTGGAAATCGACACTAGCTGTAGTGTACGATCTCAACTGCCTGGCAATGGGCATGGATATCCGCTGAATCAAGTCATTTCCCACGGCGTTCCCGTGCACCATCCTCAGGCATCTAACGCAGTTTATTTCCCCCCACCGGAGGAACATGAACGGGCACAGCAAGTGATGATGATGCAGTCGCTGCAAGAACAACAAGCTTTGTTCCACTATCACCAGCATCAGCAGCAGTTGATACAACAACGATTGACGCAAATCCAGCAACAACAACAACTTCAGCAACAACTACTATTCCATCAACAACAATGCGAATTTATGATATGACCACAATTGGCGTTGTACGTTTTTTCCAATTGCGAGTGCCAATCCACAGTCAATGGCTAACCTCCGAGTGCAGTTCCAGGTCGGAGTCGGCGTAAAACTGCAGACCCATCAATTTGTGTTACAACATCAAGACGCACACCACAAAGACTAGAAGAAGTTCGCCCAAACATCCAGCTATGGTGTAAGCACCAAATTATTATTAGTATTATAAGAAGTAAAAATATTTTTTCTTCTTTTTCGATAGGGTGAAATATCATTAAAAATATTTATTTTTCATTTAAACTTTATCTTTTGGTGCGTTTGATGGTTATGCAAGTAATTATATTAGCAACAGGATTAACAGAGACCACTGTCCCTTTTCTATTTGACTTCAAATGCAACCATATCACGCCAATGGAAACGGGGCAATTGTCCATTTTATATCTGTAGACGAGATCACCGAATCTAACCGTGGCAGACCAATTTCTATGTTTGGGGTTGGTGTGATCCAAAATGCAATACAAATAGCTGAAAACTCGGATGAAATCTGGAGCGAAATGATTTCCCAAAAGTGTTGTTTAACATAAAGATAAAACATTCGTAAAGAAAAAAGAAAAATAGTGTAAAATTAAACACAAATCGTTTAACGCTCAGTGATATTATAATCACTTAGTTAAAATAAAACGATATATCCCGCATCCACTACATCTATAAAAAATAAACCATTTGTGGATTATGCCATTGAAAAGAGGAAAACCTCAGACATTTTAAAATTCTATTAATTAATTCCATGTTAAGTTACTGCATTCTAGTAATATGTTGAAAAAATATTTATGAAACTTAAAAACGAAACTGAATTTTTTTTAGTACTACATTGGAAAGCTTATTAGTAACTACATTTGTCAATAATGATAGCATGGAACTGATAACAGCGGCATAACAACGAATTTAATATCTTGTTAATTTGAGCTGTGCGAGAAAAACGCGCCTTTGGATGTAGAATAATTTTAAGCTAAAAATTCCTGTAGACAATTTTTTGTTGCACTGTGTCTATTAATTTGAAGGACAGTACTTTATTTTTATTTATTTAAGTAGACTGGCAAATTTGAGACTTCTTCTCTGTCGTGCCAAAAAGTAAGGCTCCAACGGATAAGGTTTTTTTGTTTCAATGTTCATAACACCATAAACCCAATATAGAAAATTTTTAGAAATTTGGAAAGTCAAAAACTCTGTAATGACGCAATTAACAATTTGCGGTGTATACAGGCGGTATGTTGATAGAGATTTTCATTGCTTGTAACTGAGAAGTACTGTAAGTATTTAGAAAGTTGTGTCCAATTTTGAAACCGTACATCGGACTAATCCCATTTGCAAAGTAGCTTGTACTATATCGATATCAGATCGAAAATGGCTTTAGACTAAAAAATAAATTACAAAAACAAAATATTGTTCAAAAATTATTATTAGTGGTTTTTGCTTCAAATGTGCTTCGAAATTATAGCTTAAGCTATGTTCACATTACAACGTAAATTACTTATTTTTATGTAAATCATTTGGCATGAACCAAGTGCATTCATACGAACAATCCCTTATTTATCTTAGCAGCTCTGCAACGATTGGATTGTTTAGTCCTTTGATTAAATAAAGAAACGTGAGAGATTGTGTACATTTTTAATATTTTTTAATTTAATAGTGGTATTGTTTTTTTATTGACGTTCATGAAAGAAGACTTCCAGAAGCAGTTAATGTGGGCAAACAATAGATTTTGGGAGAACACATTTTTTATTATTATGATGAAATACGTCAATCCATCTTCATTTGTTGAGAGATTTTAAAAGGAAAAAATACTGCTATTAAGTGAAGAATTAAATCAGGACAGAAAATGTGTAAACCAAGTAAATATATTGGTTTCACATACAAAATTAAGTAAATTTACGAGATTTACGCATTTCCGCGTTTAGATCAATACCCATTGTTTGTTCGGATTATCACTTTTTAAACCTAGTTGCTACTCAACACTCAGCTATTCTTGTACATCAGTGCTTACTTTTTCTGGGTGCGCTTACGGTAAATTTTATTTATTGTAATTTTTTTACTAAGAATACAACAAATCGAGAACTGTTCTAGTGAGTTAATTCATGTTATAGTGAGTACGGCGAAATCGAATTTATTTTCGATTGACATTTTACTCTTTTTTACCGTTTGCTTAATTTTTACTTTTGATTTTCATCCATATAACAATATAGCAGCTCAATTTAATTTATCCGCAGAAAGTTGCCTCTGAAATTAACATAGGGGAAATAATACAAAAATTAAAACAATAAAGAAAATAAGTGCGAAGTGAATAGCTATGCGTACAAAAATCATAAAAAATTACTAATTCTCATTACAAAACATCAATGGTACTAAATTTCAGTTTGTGATATCGCCGCGTAGCTTTGAGGAACATTTATTGGTCGCAACAGCTGTACAAGCTGTACAGGGATAGTCGTAAGATGAATGATAGCCCCCTCGTAGTGGAAAACTTCCGCATTGGCTCTGATACCAAAGTGACCAGCTGCGAGCCAGAAATTATTTACTTGGCACGCAGGTCTACATTTCGATTTATTTCGTATATGTTTTTTCAAAAAAAAATTTTTTTAAACGAAGTATGTTTTTGAAATTTTATTTATTTCACTAAAAATTCTCTTTACACACGCTTGAAATTATTATCCTTTGCATTCCAAGCTCAGATCATCAAAGAGCAGAGCTACGAACCACCTGTGACTATAAAATACTCAGGTATAGGCAATTTATTAATCTTCTGAGTTTTAAAATTGATACCCTTTTTAGTGATAGTCTAAAAGAAGTGCCCAGGTCAATATATGAAAAAGTCGATTTTATTGAAAATCTCGTCATTCGTTATTAAAATATCGAATTTAGTACGCTGAATAAACAAATAGAAACTAAGAAAATGTTTCCTCAAGTATTCTTTTTGTTAAACTGCGATATTTTCACCCTATTAAATAAATGTTCGCTCAAAATAAATAAAAAGCTATTTATATAAAATTAAATCTGTTTTCTGCAAAAGAAGTAAACATTTCTTTCGCACAATTTCATACCCCTTTTTCTATCTGCTGTTATTCTTCAATCCAGGTAATTTTTGTATGAGTGTAATGAATTTTTTTGCCTCTATCTGTGGCTTTGCCAGATCATAAATTGATTACCTATCGGATCTTACAGCTTTTTAATTGTGATGTGGAACTCCAATATTTCCCACTTGTTCTTTTCATTCAATTTCTTTCAAATAACGTGTTTTCCAAAGCCAGGTAAAGGCTAGAAAGAAAGAAGTCTGATGAGGAGATGTGGTGTTCTCCGAAATAGCAGCTATCACTCTACCACTTTAGAAAATTGTTGTTTTCTCAAATTATTCCTAATACAAACCTGGCCACAAGCGCTATAAACTATACAAAAAAGATATTGTTGTATTCATGCAAACAAAGATTAAAAAATCATAAATCCATCAATGTTTTCGGAATATAGAAGATAAATACATTCGACTTAATTTGTTCTCAGTTTCACATTTTATTTTTTTTTAACGCAAATATATAAGAAAAATATACCATAAAAACATATCTACATATACATATATAGTATGTGGTAAATATTTATTTGAAACTATACCAAGTTTTCTCAATCTCACTAGTTTTTAAGTTTAATTTAAGACCTCTGAAAACTTAAATAAGCTCCGTTTATTTTCAACCGAGCGCTTAACTCTAGTTACGAGCTCTTTAAATTTGAAAAATGCCCAGTGTTTCCAATGGAAAAGAGTCAACTCGTTTAACTGTTTTTGCATTTGAAATTGCAAATCGCTCCGTTAATTTATTTATAGAACTTGTTAAAAAATACTTAAATTCATTACTTGTTCGAAAACGCATTGTCTCCAAACCAAATTTTTCAAGCGATGACAGAAAATTCTATGATTTTGCATTGGCGTCACATCGAAATATGTCAACATTTTAGCTATTTTCATTCAACTGACATGCACTAAGCAATTTGGACACTTCTACACGATATTTTTTGTTTTTAGAAGAGTGTACATTGCGAATTTTCTCAGCTGATGCAAGGCATTTTTTTATAATGTTATGACATCAACGGTTGGAGTAAAATAAATAAATACATATATAGTATATATACAGGGAGTCTGGTGTTAAATAGTGACCGATTCAATTTAAACTCTTTGGAATGAAACTACAGTATTCGCCATTTAATTACACTTCGAAAATTAATGATATACATATTTTTTCGATAACGCATATATTTAACCAATTATGGAGGGAAAATGAATTAACCGGCCAATTAAGCGGGAAATACTGTATATAAAAAATAATAAAGAATCATAAATTATACTAGTGTAGTGGAAAAAAGGCACTTTGCTAATAGATTTTTTGCATATATTTCGAAAACTCTATATAAAGGAAATAATTTCAATCATTTTCGCTTTCAGCAACTCAAAATTAATCTAAAAATCACGTTGTAAAAAGATTTTTTTTTTGCCTATATTTCGAAAACTCTTTTTTGAAAAAATAAATGAAAATTTTCAGCAACCCAAAATCAATACAAAAACACTTTATAAACGAATTTTTTTTTTACCTATATATCGAAAACTCTTCTTTGAAAAAAAGGACTGAAAATCATTTGAATACGAGGCACCGAGTATTATAGATCAAAGTGATCTAAGAAATATAATAATAAAAGTAAATCCAGATGAGAAAGACGAGGGATCATAATGCAATAGTTGAGTTTCACGATCAACATATTGAAATTGATTAAAATGCGTCTGTAAAAAACGGTATTAATTTCTGAAATTCATAAAGTAGTTCAACTCTAAAATAATCAGTGAACGATTGAGATTTAATTGAACAAAATGACCGCCTGTGGTACATAAGGGAAACCCATGTATAAGTCGCCAGAGCTGTTTCCTTTCTATCGTTGCTTCTGATTTTTTGTTGCATGAAATTTGTAAAACGAGTTGTACTCGTGGATTAATGTTTGTCAAACTAATTTATTGTTCTACAACAACCCATGGAAAATTGTGCTCAGATAATATTCTCTGTTTTATTTACCTGCATGAAATTTTCGCTGTGACATGATGAATGGTGAAAGTAACTGAACTTAGAGTCACTTTAGACACTCAAATCGTATTCAGGGTGAGTGAAATTCAAATTTTGAGTTAAAATATTAAATATTAAAGGAGTGCGCATATAAAAGCCTTGCTATAAAAGGCGCTATCTTTTGCTTAGCCAGCATCATTCAACTTGCGCTATTTGGTATATTTTCATAAATCGTCCTGTGAATACAAAAAATTTCAAAATTATAAAATGCCAGAACTACAATCGATGTTTTCCATACGGTCGTTACTCGCCGACACTGACGTGTTCAACAAATTTAGCATAAAAATCATACTCGCCGAAAGGAAAGGTTTTGAAACAGACTGCGTCAATAGAACTACAAGCTCTGCGGTGAGATCCAACTTAAAATACCCAAATTCAACGCCACTTTGTCGACATCAAACAGGCCATACAAATCAAGGTATAACTTATAGCGCTGCCATTGCTTTGGCCATTCGTAGCAGTCCTGAGCATCGACTGCCGTTACAAGCAATCTATCATTGGATTGAGAAGAATTATCCACATTTTGCCAGCAATAACGAAAATTGGAGGGATACAGTGCGTTATAATCTTAGCCATAAGAAAATATTCATACAGGTTCCACGGGCCGCCAACGATCCAGGTCGTGGAAAATATTGGACAATTGATGCAAACGCCGAAAATGCGAAAAATCGAGAGAGGATGCAGATGAAGAAAACCAAACGACACGAATGCCCTACATATCAGCGCAGCAAGCGACCCCACCTTATGGCATTTCCGGAGGCGGCTGATGCGCCCAGCTACGACCAACTTGCGAAACGATCCCCAATGTCTCCTTTGCAGCGAGAACATCTAGCGTGGAATATTTACTCGTATTATCAATATCATTAGAGCGAGATGTGAACTTTGATGGAAAATTTTTTATTTATTTTCACTTTTTCGTTTTTTATTTTTCACTCGAAACTCACGTGATTATTTTATTTTATATGATTTACATGATTATTTTAAATTTAAATATAATTAGTTTATGATTACGATTCATTGCAAGAAAATAATTGTAGTTATCGATAACAGACGAAAACCATATGTACAAATAATGTATTTATATTAAGCGTATTTATTTCAAAGAGAAAAAATTGTATTTAAAAATATTCTTTAAAAAAATATTACACAGAACAAAGCACGTAAACACTAGTTTTTGAATTTTGACAGCCGCAGTATAAGAGAAGCTCAAACTACAAAGTGCAGATTAGATTTTTCGGTTAATTGTTATTTTTCAAATTGTTACATTGATTCCTGCTATCGGAAACTATGTAGATGGTAGGAATTTTTCTCGCTAAAGCTAAGTATTCGGTTCCCAAGAATGCGACTTGGTAATGAAAAAGAAATTTTCTTTTATCCAAATTTCTCAAATCAGCTTGCAGCTATCAAAAAACAAATACAGGAATGGCAGAGTACCTTTTCAAGCTAAATAAATACTGGAAAATATTTCCTGCTACATTGCTTGAGATCTGGATACTTAGGTTAAAATGCCAACTCCGTCATTCCAAACACAATTTTTCAGCTACAATATTTATTATTTACATTTAAATCGGGGTAGAAATCAGGTTATTTGCAGAGAAATATATTATTAATCGAAATCGGTCAAGGTTTGGTTTTTCTTAAACCAATCTTCCAAAAGTCAAACAAAGTATTTATTTATAAAAGTTCCCAAAGTGGAGGTAATTTTAAATCGGTCTAACTTCCCAAAATCTTAATAATATTACGAAATATCTTGATAGGTGTCTTCAAATATAATGAACTTTATAATCCAGGTGGAAAAAAGGTATCGATTTTATTTTGTCGTTTACCCTGATGTACATATATTTCAAAAAAAAATAAAAATAAAAATAAAAAAATAAATAAAAGGTAAGTATTCGCAAATGATAAATTTTACAAAAATAACTTTTTAAATTAAATTAAAATTTGCATAATTTGATGCACAATTCAGATAAGAAAAAAAATCCAATCTATGTTGGGAGAAACTTATGAAAAACCTTCAACACCATGCATCTCAAAATTTATAAATTTTAGCAAGTAAAAAGGATGAATAAAAGAATAACTTTCGAAAAAGCTAGAAAATATCTTTTAAATGACTATAACTCAAAAAGTACTATTCCAGTTTACACAAAAGATATATCAGCATAAAGAAAGCGAATTCACTTTTCAATCGGCATCCATTGAAACTTAGTTTTAGAAGGACCTCAAAAACGGGGGTTTGCCTTTGTCTCCAAAACGCTTCTTTGGAAAATTAATGCATCTCATTTTTATATTCGACGATCCATAATTAGTGTAAAAATCACTTTTTAACGTATTACCACTCTTTAGTATAAAAAATTGAAGTTTGATTGCGTAAATCTGACTTTCATGGTTAGTTCTTCTTCTTCCAGAATGTTTCTGGAACCGCCTAGGTTATTTTACCGGCCCAAAGGCACAAAACGCGCATTTAAAAGTTTCCCAAGAGCAAGTTTCATGATTCACGTCATACTTAAGGGCTATATACATACACATACATATGTACATACATTTGCATTGCTCTTTACCGGATCAAGTGCTATAATCCCCTTAATCGCACTTGCAGCGGGTTATTATCCTGCGAACAAAAGGTGTTTGAAAACAATAGAACTTAAAGCGAACTTTCGTCTTCAAAGAGTTGGGCTACCCCACACTTTAATCGCCTTTGTTGCATGCTCTAAAATGTTACCCAATGACGTTTGCACCAACCTTTTTACCTGTTATAAGCCCTCACTCAACTCGGTATTTGAATGAGATTTTTTGTATGCAAATGTGATTCGCCCGCCCGAGCTTATACCTGTTCATTTCAGAACACCACTTTTTATTGGTCGTCAGCGCGTAGGTAGTATAATATATAATATAATTAAAAGACATAGTAATTCGAATGTCTTCTGGCGCAAACTGAGTGTTTTTCTGAGCCCCTGTTGTTCGTATAAAAGTCACTCATTGAGACAAAGTGTCACAATAATGCACTCGATGTCTGGCACTTAGTTCATTTTCTATGTATAGCGTACGAATATCGAAGATATTAAACTGACAGTAAACAAAGTTTCCCACAACCCAAACCCATTCTTGGCGCCCATTCTTATACCTGCTGCTCGGCCATTGTTTCTTTTGTTTTTGGCTAATGATCTATAATCCTTAAAGATTAACTTCGATTGATTGAGCGACTTTTCAATTGTTATTGTTGCTTGCACTTAAAAATGCATAGCGCAACTCAAGTGGCTGTTCGAAAAGTCACTCAATCTGATTCCGTTGTTATATTCGCAACCATTTTCGAATTTGAGTGAATTTTCAAAACCATTGAGTGACTTGATAAGAACAAATATGAGCGGAACTGTTAATATTGAGTGTAATTTAACGTCAACTATGGACTGCCATACTGAGTGGAACTGCCTTCCGTGCCTTCTATGGAGCTCGCTGGGTATAAAAATGACATCTATATTGTATTACATCCTCAGTCAGTTTATTAAATTTGTAAACCACAATCACGAGCAAGTATTCTTCACAAACTTCCTCGATAAAAAAACCAAAAATAACTTAGTAAATTTAACAAAACATGGCACCCATTTTTGAATCTAATTTCTCCATTCGCAATATTCTTGGCGCGGACAACACTAACATTCAAGAAAATATGGAAATTGAAAATAACGCACCGCCCACACCACCATGCTCAGATGGTTCAGTGTCACCCCGTAGCAATGGATCATTGGACAGTGAAATGATTGCCGAAAGACCAAATTTCACTTATAGTGCTTTGGTGGCTATGGCAATCCGTAGTAGTCCCGAACAGCGTTTGCCTTTGAGTGCCATACAAGAATGGATATCGGAAAACTTTCCATACTATCGTAAGGATCAACACGGCTGGCAAAGTCAAGTGCGTCACACTCTTAGCACCAATGCGTGCTTTGTAAAAGTGCCCCGACCGCTGGAAGACCCCGGTCGTGGAAATTATTGGATTATAAACCCAGCTATTGAAGAGATTAGTGTGAGCGCTGCAACTGGTCGACTGGGAATCGACACTAGCAGTAGTGTACGATCTCAACTGCCTGGCAATGGGCATGGATATCCGCTGAATCAAGTCATTTCCCACGGCGTTCCCGTGCACCATCCTCAGGCATCTAACGCAGTTTATTTCCCCCCACCGGAGGAACATGAACGGGCACAGCAAGTGATGATGATGAAGTCGCTGCAAGAACAGCAAGCTTTGTTCCACTATCACCAGCATCAGCAGCAGTTGATACAACAACAATTGACGCAAATCCAGCAACAACAGAAACTTCAGCAACAATATGCACAATTGCAGCAACAACTACTATTCCATCAACAACAATGCGAATTTATGATGTGACCACAATTAGAGTTGTACGCTTTGAATGCTGAACAAGTCTTTGTTGTTTTAGAATTAAGAGAGAGAAAAAATTATTCAGAAATTGTGTAATGAGTACGAAAAATGTTTATTTAAGCATGTATTTAATTGTTTGTTAGTGTGTGTGTGTTAAATAAATGTATAATGTAATATGTAATAATAATATTAAATTTATTAACTTAAAATGATGTTTAACTATTGAATTGGTAATTTATCGTCTATGGAGTCCATAAAGTTTTTATACTTTAAACTTTTCTTTTACACCCGCACTCGTAAAAACTAAATATTTCAATAAGAATAAGTAAAGATGCCAGTTGTAGCGGAAAATTTTGATTTTGGGATTTTTATAAATTTTTCTTTTTTTTTGTCCTGATCTTACTTACATATATCAGCAATAATTTTTGAGTTTAAGAGCAGTTTTTAATTTGAAAAGTTTTTAAAAGGAACAACAATGAAAGCAGTAGAAGTTATAGCTTCTATATTGGACTTAAGCCGCTTCCAAGGACGCAACTATTGTGCCAAGTCGGTTCTGAGTAAATTGTTGTTGCTTTCCACTTTTCTTAGTTTCAAACACACATCATGTAATGCATTTTAAGATTACCTATGCGAAGTGGGTCTACTAATTAAAAGAAAGAAAAAAAATATATTTTGAAACAAAAATAGTGGGTGGCTTTAGAAAAGTAAAAGTGAGAAAAGTTACCCATTGGCTCTAAATATCATGAAAAGTTTGCGAGATAGGAGGGTTCCGACCAATCTTCCGTTTTCGGAAAACATTCAGTCGCGCTTGTGTGTCGTTCGGTTTTCGAAAATATTCTCGGTATCATCACCGACAATACAACGAAACGTAAATTTTTGCTCGTTGCTAAATGGGGAATAATTAAGGTATTTTCCGATTTTCCGTCGTTCTTTGTCTAGCTCGAAAAAATAAAAGAATAGCAAGATATATTTAACTTCCATGAACTCGATGGCTTTAAAGGATATTGGATATATCGGCGTACAGGCATATCGTAAAGAACAGGTTTCATGAGGCTAATAATTTCCGTTGGTTTTTGATCATTTTTTCTTTTTGTTGCACTTTCCCTTCCATATAAAAGTAAATTTTGTCCTTGGTTTATTACTTACTTACTTAATTGGCGCTATAACCGCTTAAGCGATTTTGACCGAAGTTCTCCTACAATTTGTGGAGTGGGTTTGGTTGTTGTAACACAAATTGAGGGGCATTTTTTTAGACGACTCCGAACGGTGAATGTTTTTTTGTGTTTCATGGCAGAAATACACTTGGAGGTTTGCCATTGCCTGCCGAGGGGCGACCGCTATTAGAAAAAACCTTTTATATATTTTCTTTTTCTGATGTTACTGGCCCACTGCAGGATTCAAATTCGAACTCGGCTACGGCAGCCGCCTTGCTTTATACTAAACAGAAAACGTGGAACATTGTTAACAAAACAAAAAAACTTAAAATCTACTATAATTTTGTACATTATTGTACTGAATTTGAATGGAATAAAAAGGAATACAAAGTGGGAACACTTGAAGATACTTTTTTGAATTTTTATGAAATTTGTTTAGGGTTTGAAACTTTGATTTGGATTATGTTATAGAAAAAAAAAAACAAATTTATCCTTGAAAAACATTGTGAATATTAAAAAAAAAACAGCTCGTGCAGTACTAATTTGAGCTACTGAAATGGTTTGTCCTTAGGGTGGTCCTTATTAGCAAATAAACCATTTGCTCCAGTATTATCCTCTGAATAGGTTATACCACGCTCAAATATATAAAACATAAATGTCAAAGTTCAGATCACCCTATGAAGATTAAACAAAATTAATTAATTTAATTATGTAGTCGAAGATATCACAAATAAACTTTAGAGCAGTCTGAACTTTGGCCCCTGGGCGACACAGGTTTTTTTTTAGAGATTTGATGTACAAATTTTCTTCCGACTAACTTTAATAGAAATTTAACTCTTTTATACAAAATAGAGTGTATATCAAGGCGAATTCATACCAGGTGGTCTTGAGCGTACAGCAAAAAAAAAAATATACACTAACAAATTGTACTTACAATGACAGTGAGTATCGGTGAGTATTACAACAAATATGTACATAGTTTTGACATTCAGTGCAGCAAGCGAATTCAGTCAGCTGCTTGCTCAACACCACCTTATTTGAATTCGCCTTGGTCTATATAAATATTTATCTCTAGGAAACACTGCCTTGTTTCGCTTCAACTTGAAATACTTTTTTATTTGGTATTTTCAAAAAACTTGTCGAATAAACACAGATAGTAGGTTTTTGGCGTATTGACCCCTTTTAACTTTTGTTAGTTGCTATATTTGGAAATGAAATTCTGTCGTCGTTAGCCAAGTTTATCAACTTATACACTGCTAGAGTAACAACAAAAAAATACGAAAAAACTTGTAAGATAACCTCCCACCCTTGATCGGCTATCCTTGATTCAACAGGGACAGTGGCCTCATAAATAATTATTAGGTTGTAATCAACAACGACGAAAATATCTATCTAAAGAATGTTAATTTTCCCCACCACCCGCAAGAACTATTGAGAAAGGTTTTCTTGAAAGAAAAATTAGGTAGTATTTTCCATTTTACGAGTACTGCACTAGCCATAAATCATATACATATCTGGCTAGCTAAGGCGCGTTTGTCTCCGAGCAACTTGACTTTGTCATGGACTGCATAGAAGATACCAGTATGTACTGTGTATGTATATGCCACGGTTTGTCGTGCTCCCCTGTATGAGTAATTCAGTGCCAGTGGTGGTCAACATCACTTTGGCAATCAACGCAATAAAGAAAAATTAAATCTGATATCGTTTGAATCAAAAGGGGCGGGCAGGACACGATTCACTGGCGCGCAAGACCTCCGAACATTATTGAAGTTGAGTGCAAAGAACGGAAGAGGCGAACGGACGACACTGCTTAGATGGAATGCAGCATTATTGTGCGACATGGGACATGGCATGGCATTCATTGGCATGACAGCAAAATCACCGGCGGAGGATCAATTGCAGTCTACGAAATTACAATGGGGCAACAAATGTGTCGTGGTGTGATTGCGCGCAGTAGAACAATCTTGGCGAGCGATATGGATGAGGAGAGGCCCAGTAAGTATACAGAGAGATGCTGGTCAAATTGCAGGCAGTGCACATGTTGCATGCAGAGTTTACTGTGAGTGGCATACTGTAGATCAGCAAATTAATTCGCCGAACAAGTGAAGATTTCCGCCACAATTGGGAACGGATGTGAGCCGCCAACGATTGTGGGTTCTGTGCGGTAAGCAACAATTCGAGGATGCACCGGTTTTGTGTTTGTTGCTTCGCTGATCGGGATTATGATGGAATATTATGGCTGATAATTGCGGTACGAGTAGGTACATTTGAATGGGATTGCATTCGCTAGAGCATCAAGCCAGTGAGAACTTATAATTTTAATTATTGATCTTTATTGTAATATTTCACGCGATTAGTTTTAGTTAGCAATAAATTGAATTTAATGCATAGTAATGTTGGAATACAATATATTTTCAAAATATTTTTAGCTATACTTTTAAGCGCAGCTAGTTGTGCATCATTGACGTTCAATTAATTTTTGACTAATGCCAACCAGCATCAAACCTTGGCGGAAATTCGGAGGTCTAACCACCTCAAATCATTAAAATTATTCATAACATCTCTAACCGCATTTGTGGCTGCGAAGGGCACAAAGGCATAGCAGCACAGCAGCACAGCAGCACAGCAAGCAGACACAGTAGGCAGAGCAACTTGCTGCACAAAATCAATTTGCTACCGTGCACCAGCAGCAACCGGCAACAACGACCTGCAACAACTAGCAGCCGCCGAGCAATCACAAATGTGGGCCGTCATTTCGCCGAAACCCCAAAATTGCATGGTGTATGTTGGTAGGTAGGTAGGTATGTATGTTGTAATTTGTTGGTTTTGTTGTTGTTAATAGCTTGAAACGTTGATTTTTTGAATTTCGTCGTTGTTGTTGGTTCTTTCTGTTTTTGCTTATTTTTTGTGAATGTTTTTGTTTTCTTTTTTTTGTTTTACCTGGCGGTTACTGGCTGCTGGCTGCTGGCTGCTAGCTGCCAATATCGCTGCCATATCGACAATTGGCATCAATAATAAAATGTAAACCGCAATTCACGTGAACAGATTGAGCGATGAACAGCAGTTGTATGTTATCTGTTTGTCGTGTTGTCGATTTGTCGGTTTGTCGGTTTGTTGGCAGTTGTTAGTGTGATTGGATGCCTGTGTGGTTTCTATATTCATACTTACAACAAATGTGTGTATATATGTACATATGTATGTATGTATGTAAGTGTATGTGTGTTCGTGTGGAAGTGGAAGCTGTGGCACTGTGGCGCTGATGGCAGCGGTGGTGGTAGTGCCTGTGGAGGCGGATCGCTGGTTGGCACAACCTGTCGCGTGCTTGGCAGCGAACAGCGCGCAGCAACAATGCGGCGAAATTTTCGACTGTACGACTGGTGTCCACCTGCCCAGGTAGCCCAGCCCCTTGCCAAGCGTCCATATGGCACATGGCCTCATAGCAATAGCGCGCTTGAACACCCACTGCAAATGCCCGCATACAAATGCACATCTGTATGTATGTATGTTTTGTATGTATGAGTGCTTCAATTGCCCAGTTGAATTTTTTGGAAAGTGCACCAAAAGCAATGCCTTCTAAACATACTGAATTTTCGGTGGAAAAATCGGCTGAATCTTTTTTAGAAGTAAAATTTATGTCAGTAATTTGTAAGGTTACAAACGAAATAGATCAACATTGGAAAATGATAGAATATTGGTAGGAGTATACGGCCTCAAATTCAAAAAACCCATACCCATAAAATTTTTTTGCAGAATGGTATGTCGTATAAATCTGTACTAGAGAATATTTGCGCAGAAAAATCAGAAGATCAATATATGTATATCCTATCCGACAGTCGAGCGCCCAAAATCAGATAAGTTTACCTCAAAACTGGCATTTGAGTGTCTAACTCTTCATAAGACCCTGGGAAACTTAAATACCTTAGCTAAAGGATGGATTCTTGGTTCATGAGGTGCCTGATAAAGCCGATCATTTGGCAAAACTAGGTGCCAACATGCCCTCTATTAAGCCTGAATCATTTTGTGGACTCTCCAAAAGCCGCTATAACGAAGTCGTAAGGGGCAAGAAGAAAATAAATTTGCTAGCTACTTGTTAAATAGCGCAGGCCAACATCAGGCAAAACAAGCCCTTATTCCCTCAAAGGGAATATCGAGTACATGGAATTTGAGGACCAATTCGGCACTAGTTCAGGGCTGTTTGAGGACAAGTTTTAGACCGTTTCGTCACTATTTGCAGACTAAATATTTTGGGACCATTTCAAAACCTTTCAGTAGTTCGGGACTGGTTCACCACTACAACTACTACTACTGCTAACTGCTGCTAATTACTACAACTACTACTAGTTAATACCACTGCAAGTCATAATTTCTAGCACTACTATTACTCCTACAACTTCAATCACTACTGCTAACTGCCACTACTAGTAATTACTACTACTACTAACTAATAGAACAAGTACTAATTACTTCCACTAATAATACTACTACTATCACTACGCCTACTGCTGCTACTATTTCCACTAATGCTACTACTAATTTCTACTACTATGTTAACTTATTCTACTACTAGTTACTATCAAAAAGAATAATAATTTCTACTACTATTTTTACTAATTCCTACTAATATTTTTACTAATGCTCCTACTAGTTACTGTTAAAAAAGAATAATCCTTTCTACTACTACTTATAGTAATTAATACTACAATTTTCACTAATTTCTACTAAAAATTTTACTAGTGCTCCTACTAGTTACTATTACTTTTTTTTTACTAATTTCTGCTACTATTTTGGCTTTTACGACTATGCTGTGCTACTATTGTTCTTTACTAATTTTACTACTATTTTGTTAATGCTACTACTAATAACTACTACCATTTTCACTAATGTCTCCTACTATTTTTAACAAAGCTAGTACTAATTGCTACTACTATTTTCACTAATGCCTCCTACTATTTTTACCAATGCTACTACTAATATCTTGTACTAATTTTATTAATGTTACTACTATCTATTTTTACTAATTTCTACTATTGCTAGAACTAAAGAAACTAAAAATGATGTCCTATAAAAGTCTTCCCCATATTTAATTCTATATCTCTTTGTAGAGCATACACAGAAGTTTTACGTCTGGCTAGCGTACGCTTGTTTTTTTGATTGTTTTTTTCACGCGCTTTACTCATTCAGATTTTTTACAATAGCAATCAAATTAGTTTCCATTATTCTACAGATTGACAACTCCTTACTTTGCAGAACAAAGCAACGCCAGCAGAGAAAATTGGACTTAAACTACATATTGCCCATTGTACTGTCCGAAGTGCTCAGTGTAAAAAATTTTGATGTTCACTCCAGGCAGATCAATCTTATTTTAATTAATGATGTATTTTAAAATATGATCGGGCATTTAGTTTAGCTTAAAAATAAAAGGTTTGTTTTATGAAAAAATCTATAATTTTCTGTGATGTTACATACGTTGACCTCTGCATATTTCTGAAATAACATACATAAGTACATACATATATGTAGACAAATACCTCTTCTAAAATAATATGACGCTGATGTTACATTCGCGCGCTCATTTGTTTGTCGAGACAACGAGATCAAGTTTGTATAGCAAATAAGTGCTATACAAAAATTGTTATACTATTTTTGTTATCAACACAATCGATTGATATACACACAATATGTATGAGTACATTTTAATAATACACTTGCACGCATAAATGTGTGGCAAGCTGAAATACAAGCCACCATTTTGACTAACAAAAAAAACATACATAAATATTTGACTGAAAACGAGCCTGGTAGCGTAAGACATACCATATAAAAAATGTTAATTTCGTTGCAAATTATTTATGTAACCGTTTTTCATTGTTTTCAATATTAATCCTTAAATCCGCAAATATTGACAGCAGTAAACAGAATTTTAATCACTTATTGAAATTGTGATGAAATTACACTACAGAATATATGAACAGAGGTACATATTTATTTACATACATATGTATGTACATGGTTATGTTGCTATAAATAATATTTTTAATGCAAACATGAAACAGGAGTAAAGTATACAAATATACATAAATACGAACATAGTACATACGTACACACTCGACGAATCAAATACATTTTAAAATTTGAAGAGAGTGGTCTCAACATTTTATTATTATATTGTATGAATATTCACAAATGTACATATGTGAGTTATGTGAATATATCGACAGTGCATTTTCGTTAACGTAAATAAATGCGATGTATTTACGTTTTTTTTTTTTGATTTTTTGTTACAAAATGGTGTTAGTGCCCGATTGTGTCAACGACCGTGTGCTTGAAAGATGATACTTTAATCTAAATTTTTGTTGAAAACAGTTTGTCTCAAAACTTGTATTGCTGAAATTCCCCATATACTCTAACAAGGCAAAAATACTAATTGATGCAAAGATGCAATTCTCTCACGCCGGTCGATGAAATATTTTAATTGGACAATACAACCAACCGGCTGTTAAACGTTGGCCATTTAAAGTATGTACTGTTGGTGTTTTTAACAATTTATGTAAGTAGTTGAAAAACAAAATTACGGGAAACAAGTGCGACATATCACTTAACTAATATCTCTTACATTGCAATTCTTTCGAGCGCAACTTACAATAAATTTTAGCTTTTGTCAAAGTTTATATATCACTAAAAAGACCCGACAGATGTTGTATTGCCATATTTTTTGCATATGTAACCAGGAAATGCATCCTTGCCCTCGCCAGGATGAACAGTTTGAGACTCATATTTTAATATTTTATATACTCGAATGTAAAAAAAAGTGGAACGCTTTCCAAAATATATCTATAAACTTTCTCCTCAGAAAAACGAACCATTTGACATCCGTATTTAATGTTTTCCAATAACTTGTAAATGATTAAATGAAAATTCGACTTTTCAAACAGGTGGCAACCCTCATAAAGTTAATTATGAACCATTTTTGAATATTTTCAATATTTCACATAACTTGGGTATATATAATTCATTTAAATTTGACTTTTAAATCGGGTGGCAACCCGCCTCAAATTAAAAGCATGGGATGCTACTCCTCGCCGGGACGAAGTGGTTGACACATATTTTTTGATATTTCATATAACTTGGGTACAATTTAATTAAATTCGACTTTTAAACAAGAACCGCTTGATACCCATTTTTTGATATTACTTATAATTTGTGTTTATTTTATGTGAATTTGAATTTTTAAACAGTTGACAGCACTCTCCCGGGCATTAAATATATTTTATGACCTGTTTTCATACCTACCAAATATAGTTTACATAAATAATTTCATAAAAATCGGTCAAGTCGTTTCGGTGGTTTTCGATCACGAACACCGCGGCTCGAAATTTTTTATATATGTATAAGATATTTTGTTACTATCTACCATAAGCTCAATGTTTTTTTTTAATTTATACCAAATACATGCAAATCGTGAATCAGCCTATTGTTACATAATTACCAATTGGTCGACTTAGATTTGACGGAAATGTAAATGGCTGGACTTTTCGTTACCTACCCACGACAAGTAATTTAGTACGACGATTAACAAATCGAATTAAATAACGCCGAGTATGAAACTGTGATTAAAGTTTTAATAAAATAAGGGGAGACGCCAGTGAAAATCAAACAACGTGTAGATGCTGTGAACGGGCGTTCTTATCCTTCGTATTGCACTGTAAAAGAACGTGCGAAACTTTGAGTCGAGTTTAGTATGAATGAAAACATCAAATTTGTGAGGGAGGCAGTACTGGAGGGCAGACGGCAAAAATAAGATCAGTGCCAAGGCAGTCCCAAAACTTCTTTCCGATATTCAAACTCAGTTTTTAAGTATTTGGAAAAGCTGTCACAAAGATGTTTTCTAACCAATTGTTATTAGAGATTTTTTTTTTTTTTTTTTACTTTAAGTGTGGCGTAACTCAAAAACAAAGCTTGGTACAGCTCCATTCGGTTTTTGGTAATGAAGCCACTATTTATGACTCTATTACATAACTTAAGTGTCAATCTCGTTGATGAATCCTGCGAAGGTCGTAAATAAACTGCTGTTTTTGCAGCAAACATCGATACTGTGAGAAAGCCTATTTTTCTTTTAGTAGCGAAATTTGATCAGACCCCAAAAAAAGGCTCGTATGGATTGATGCAAAGAAATTATCAAACAAGTTTATAGTATCATAACAAGTGATACAACTAGGATATAAGTATGTAAATCCGAAACAAAATAAATATAATAATATTTTAAAGTTAGCAGTTCATAAATTGCTGGGCCAGTCGCTGCTGTTTCTTTTGAGCAGCGAAGAACAGTCAATGGTGAATGGTATATCACAATTTGCTTGATCTCGACGAATTCGGAAAAAAACAAAAAATTACGTATCGCCTTTCACCACGAAAATACCGGCTCACACGCAGCACATGGAACAGTTAATTGTTTGAAGGAAAAAATTGCTCATTGCCCTATTTCCTGACTTATCAGCTAATGGCCTCTTCCAGTTCCCATTTATTAAGAAGCAACATCTTAAGAGGCTGTTGAGGGAGGTATTCAGAAATTATATTCCAGAGTTACCCACTTTAGAGTCGAAAAAATGTTTCGATAACTGGAGTTTTTTCATTTTAAAGGCGAATATTTTCAAAACCAATTAAGCAATTTTTTTTTAAATAAAATGTTTGTTTCTTCCAGCAAGCTTCCCAGGTTACCCTCATATACGGTATGCTCGAAATTTGTACATGGAAAAAACCGCGTAACACCAAAGAAAGTAGATTATAAAGAAGTTGGATGTCGTTTCGTTTCCAATTAGATCTAATCAGATTCTAATATCAATCAGCAAAAGTCAAATTAGTTCTGGTAATGAAATTGGACGAAATGTTCTGTTAGAGGAACGGTGGGAGTGATGCAACTTCTTTGTAATCTAGTACGTTCTTTGGTATCACCGTGTGCATAAACAAAGTTTAAAACCAATTGTGGCTGCTTCAAACTTGCATTTTACTTAAATTGAATGGGATATATAACAGCATAGCCTAATTTGAAATTAGGGGGTTTGAAATTGTAAGTAAAATTTTTCGCATTTTTTCACATTTGAAAAAAGTTTGAAACTTGGATTTGAATGGTTTTTTTTGCAGAGCGAACTATATTTTTATAAAAAAAAATTGTTAAAATTAAATTGGAAAAAAAAATTTACTAAAGCTTATTAATGCATTTTTACGAGTGCGGCTACTAATTGAGCAAAACTTTTTATGAAAAGAAGGTACGTAGACTCGGTACTAGCGTGTGCGGGGATTCACTCGGAGTGTTCTTGATTCGAATCTCGACCGGAGCATGTAACAAACCAAAAATCACTGAAAGCTACTTTCACATTATTGTGACCAAAAAAAAATTAAAGCCGGATTTTTTATGCTTTCATACCCACGGATTGTTCTATATAGAAAAAGCCATAATAATAATATTCCTTTTTAATAAAAAAATGCTTAGAGGTCACTCAAAGTTTCCAATGTATTTTAAAATGAAAGAAAACTACATCATAGACATGGTTCAGAATCCATGAAAATCCATATTTTTATATTAATAAACTATTTTTTATTTCAAACTTTTTTAACAAAAACTTTTTTTATGGACCCATTTTTGCCTAGCATTAAAATTTCGACTTAACTTTTTCGCTCATATATTTCAGGACCACATTAATGCACATACATATACATGGACATGTAAGTATATCTGTGACAATATGAACAATAATGGGTAAACTCTGTTTTGAGTAATTTCAAATGCAACTTAAAAGATGAATCCAAGGTAATTTTGATATTTAAAATATATTCAATCTGGGTAATTAAATTGATTCAAAATCGAGCTTCGAACGGAAACTGGTATTGCAAACTCCTCCCTTTTCTTGTTTAACTTTTTGTTTTAATCTAAACTCGACTTTATTGCAGATTAGATTTAAAGTTTAATTCCAAATCCCACCACGTAATTGCGGTGTCCAGTGGTTGACTCTTTTATGGTATATATATATATTAGTTTTCCTCCACATTTGGGAAACATTCAAATAAGCTAACACACAAACGTTCAGCTATACATATTTACTTACAATAAATACGTAGATATTTAAATCCATTTCAATGAACATGTTTTCCCACCAATTGTTTTTATTACTCCATTGGTCTCCCTATTAGAATGAAAATTCACGAATGCAATAAAGATTCCAAACATTAATTTCCAATTCCATTACATCTGATAGCTTTTGGACGATAAGACTTCCCAGCAAAGTCGAAAAGAAAAACTAAAACGAAAACGAAAAGAAAAGATACGAATATCCTTTTGTGCCATTCGAATTTACAATGACTCCTCCAAGGAATGCCATGAGCGGAACTTTTCAATGAAAATGGAGTTTCGTTCTAGCTGTCGAAACACTTTTCGCATCCGGTCAGTACATCAAAGTTAATTTCGTTCGCACGGACATAACATTAGCAGCAATGCAACAGCAACAACAACAGCAGCGACCATCATTGCACACACAAGGGCGGCGACAACAATGTACAAAATGGTTAGAATATGTAGTAAAGATGAGCGTCAAAAATGAAGAAATCGCCTGACCAAGCGAAAATAATGGACAAACTATGTTCGGAGTAAGGCCCAAAAATTTCTTGCCTATCCAGATTAGATATGACGTAGATGGAACACTTTAATGCCACCAAATTATTGTATCTTGGGTTACATACCTAAAATAAAAACTATTTAATTACTTTATTTTCTTAGACCATGCCCATACCAAAGCTTAATCTAGTAATTACAGCAATTATCTCGCCAATCCACTCGATTTGTGGCTTAAAAATCTCGCCATCGAGAAGATCAGCATTTAATACACTTTTAATACTCTGTGCAATCCTGACTGGCACAATCTGTTTATGAAAAATACTGCCAAATAAACTAAGCCGAATTAGTATAAAAGCCCGGACACACTAAAACGTAAATTACTTAGTTTCGTCCAAATTACTTTTTACCAATTGCGTCCACACTTGTCATATCCAATTTATCTTGATAAATTTTAAATTTTATTGTTTAAACGTATCATCATGAAAGAAAGCTGTAAAAATCAGAATAGTTGAGTGGAATGCTAATATATCCAGTTTGGTAAAATACATCGTGCTGTTTTGTTATGGGAGATATATTTTAGAGCCGACACTGATTTTTTCGTGATTTGGTCCATCCTAATTTATTGACAGATTTCATCGTAATTTGCTCTTAAATTAAGAATGAGCCATAAATTCCGATAGTGTGTTCGAACTTTAAGGTGCTAGCGACCCATTAGCGGAGTGCTTGTTCTACGTTCCCCTTGCGCAGTGAAATTGTCAAAATTTGTTATGTTGCTTACATTTTCTCTTTCCATTTACGCTCTAATTGGAAGACTCACGGCTAAAAGCTAAATAATTAGCAGTTATGACAGGGCATAAAAAAAACAAAACTTCTATTTGAATATTTGGCTATTAATAAGGTCCGTGCATGATGGATCCCAAAGCTTTTTTCCGCTGTTCAAAAACAATACCGCGCGAAGTGCTAAAATCGAATCAATTATTACTAACTAAAAACCTATGAAGATTTTCTCTCAAAAAAGCGAATCGATAGAGTGGCGACATCGGAGGACACCGTGATCAAAAAAAGAAAAGGGGACGAAATCTCAGAAAATAAGTAATGCTACAACTTTCTCAGATTCCGTAGAAATTTTATTGGTGGATTTTAAAGATCGCAACACAACTACCGCGTTGTTGCTTCATGCCAATGCGTCGAGCCACACGTCGGGTGTTTCTAAGGCTATCATTAAAGACGGCGGGTACACTAAGCTCCATCATCCCCATATAGTCCAAACTTTTCATCTGTATCCTGTTTCAGGTTTATTGCCAGCTCAAACCACGAATTTAGGAGATAAATTATACCGTTTCATATCTATTATCCTTGTCGACTTGGCCACCAGCAGCTTCTATTTATTTTCTAAATTGAAATCAGATTTTTGTGGATAATATTTTACATGAATGACGAAGCGAGGGATAATTTGGCGGAAGAAATTATTGTTTTTGTAAAACAACATTTTAAATAAAGAGAGATAATAGTTCAGGCTAGAATCTTTTGAACCTTACTACGTAGATGCACATCCACATACCCACTTGTTATGTTTCTATATTAAACTCAAGGTTTTCGCTTGTTGGACTTCGGACAGTGGTGTCATATAGAATGGCCCTCATGTATGTAGATATGCACACACTTAGATCCCTTGTAATAGCAACGATTTGGTAATGAAAGTTTCGCCCGGTGCACAGTAGAAACTATTCTCTGAGAAAATGCGGACTAAGTGGAGCAACAGTCTTCCTAAGCTTAAATCTTGAAATAGCTCCTGAAACTTCTAAACAATAGGGAATTAGCGCTCAGCTAGCTTTCATTCCGTGGCGTACCAGTTCAGGAAGTAGTCACCAACAGTGATGTTCCGATAACACTTTATACTCGATGACAGCTGCACTCATAAAAAATATCGACAAAAATACTCGATACTAATGAAAGTAATGCTGGAAAATACTCGATTTTACTTTTACTCAAAAGTACTTATATCAAAAGTTTAGTTAAATAATCATTTACAATAAAAAATACACAACTTCTGTATGCTATAACTATTTATCATTGAATGACCAAATAATTGAGTTAAAATTTGTGAACTGGGCTACCATTTTTTCGAAGGCCCAGCTTGTTTTGTGAAATCGATTTTAAAGAATATAAGTTTGACAATTGGACATCGAAATTCTAAATATTTCGGAATATCTAGTTACTTTTTTCGAAATTGTTGGGTTTTATTAATTTTCTCGGGTTTGGTAATACCGATTCTGCTCATTTTTTTAATACTTAAAAAGGAAGTTGCCGCCATTTGGCTTTGTTATCTTTTTTTGCAAAATTTAATAAATCTTTTTAAAATATTATTGACATCTCAATGGAATGTACTACAGATTCTATTAAAAACATTTTCAAAATAAAATCCGAAACACAATGAGAGGAAAGTTATTCACGTTGAAATGCCACAATTGATTGTTGGGTACTTATGGACGCGTATCGATGAACAAAAAATACTCGGTAGTTGGTAGAAGTAGTTGAATATATACTTCTAGGTATTTGTATGGGAACATCACTAGTCACCAAGCAAGTTATATCGAAGTAATCATTACCTGAGGCAGAACCAATTTTTATCACTTGGCCAAATAGAGCTACATATTAAAATAATGTAATATGTAACAGCATTGGATATTAAGTATTTTGTGCACATGTGTGTGCATGTAATATGTGATATACCAGGGGCGGATCCAGAAACGATTCTTAGGGGCGAAAATAATTGTATACCTCAAATCTGGAGTAAGTGTTATTCGGAATGATAGTCGGTGTGAAGTTCAATCGAAAGCAGAAAAAATCCACAATACCCTTTTCCCCTACTTTCCAGAAATATGTTTTTTACAAAACAATTTTGGTACTAAATGGCACTAAAAAATGCTACTAAAATTACAATTTGGATTTTAGTGACATTTTTATAGGGCTTATTCCTGAATGATTCCAAAGCAAATTTCTGAATTCGATTTATCTCAAATTCAATATTTTTACGGTACACAAGTAATTTATCAGACTTCGAGCTCTTGGGGGGGGGGGGGGGGGGAAATGTCTCCCATTTCCTCCTGCTGGATCCGCCCCTGGATATGCTTGGTTTGATGATAGAAGAGGGAGGGTGGCGACCAGCGAGCGGCAGGCGGTTAGCAAAGTGCCACAACAGTTCGATGCCACAACATCGAAGTGCAATCGACCATCGACAATTGCTAGCAATGGCAGTAGCACACCGGCACACCGGTGCAACAACAATAACAATCGATGATATGAAAAAGCTAAAGGTAATAGCGATAACAACAATTACATTGATAATAACAAATGCAATGGCGAAATAGAGTAATTTATTTGCTCAGCGTCAGATTTGGCAACAAATGCGGTTTGAAGTTGTTGCTGCAAATGGCAGACTGTTGCATTGTTGTTGTTGTTGTTGCTGTTGTTGTTGTAGTTTTAAAGCTGCCCTGTGCTAACTGTGCTTCTGCTGCTAGTTGCCGGTAACTGCCAATTGTGCTTGAAATAAAGCCAACCTAGTTGCAACCACAAATGTGATATGGGCGTGTGGATTTGTGTCAATATATTTGTGATATTACACAAATGTACATAAACCCAGCAGAACCTAAAGCGAGAACTCCCCAAGCGAGTAAAGTGGGAGTATTCCCTTTTACATGATTAGGGAGTAATTGGGGAGATTTTTTAATTTTTGTACTCCCTCATTGTATCAATAGGAGAGTGATAATATTGTAAAACTACTTTTTTGCTCCCCTGCTATCAATAGGTGAGTATTAAACTTCTTAATGCTACTTTTTTGCTCCTTGGGTATGAATAGGAGAGTAATATAATTTCTTATTACTCCCTTCTTCCTCCTTCGGTATCAATAGGAGAGTAATATAATTTCTTATTACTCCCTTCTTCCTCCTTCGGTATCAATAGGAGAGTAATAGTATCAAAAATTCTTTGGAACTAACGGGATTTCTTTTACTTGGCACGCTTCACTTTTTGTCTGTTGCATTGAATAAAGTGACAAATATTTTTAATTATTTATATTTATTTCATTGAAGTTAACATTCCTAAAAGAAAAATTTGGCAAGCGTCCAATTGGTAAAGCATTGAAAGAGATGTTCACCGAAGAATTCTTGCTCAAAGTCAATTGGGACGGGGCTAAAGGCCGGATTTGTATTAATAAATTCGCGCTTTTCAATAAATTTCTTTTTGGTATGTTCTATTTATTTAAGTTCTTTCTTCACATTTTAATAATAATATATTTTTAATGTAGATGCATTGAAGGATGAATATGCCACATACGAAGAATACGTTAAGGCAATGAAAAAAGCCTTTTTCGAAAACAAGGCAGCGTCCTATCGAAAAACATATAAACAAAAAACAAAAAGTCAACAACAAAAATAAACTAAATAAAATAAGAAATGTAAACATTAATTAATAAAACTGTTCAAACTAAATAAAATAAGAAATTAATTAATGAAACTGTTTAAACCGAAGAAATGTGTAGTTTTAATTGTTACTCCCCTATTGCTCTTTTGGGAGGAATAAGGGATCACTCCCCTATTGCTCTATGAGAAGGAATAAGGGATCACTCCCCTATTGCTCTATGAGAAGGAATAAGGGATTACTCCCCTATTGCTCTTTTGGGAGGAATAAGGGATTACTCGCCTTCCTAGGACAGGCAATGTTAAAAGTTATCAATAGAAATTGTATGCATTTACACATGAGTATAGGGAGTGATAAGGAGTAATACATTACTACCCCAGGGATTACTCCAGGAGATCTCCAGGATTACTCACAGGTTCTGCTGGGAAGTTTCTATATTCATACATACATGTGTACATAAACGTTGTGCATGTGTAGTCAAAAGAAGGTTTGGTGTCGTTAGTTTTGCTGCCAAGAGACAAATTATGCATTTGTGCTAGGGTGGTGCAAAAATGCTCGGGGAAAAGTAAAGTCGCAATTTTAATTCTCTCAGACTATTTTTTCACGGATTTTATTATTATATTTTTTACAAAAAAAATTATTTTTCCCGAATTTTTTTTGGATTTTCATACATATATTTTGAGAATGATTTGTGTGGGCTAACTCGTATCTGTAATTTTCCAGTTGAACAATATATTCACGAATTTATTTATGAAAAGAAAAAAAATTCAACATGCAAATTTTCCACCTTTCAGTCGTTTTGTGTTCAGTGAACTTAACAGCCTTATCCTGAGTTTACCTTTCGCCCGAAATTTTTCACTTTCCCTTTTCCCCTCATAAATTTCGCCCGAAAAGTCTTCGCTTTCGAACATACTTTTCGCTTATCTTAGCCATTTCGTAGCCATTTTCACTGAACTTTTTCACTTAAATTCGAGAGACCAACAAACAAATTCAAAATGTAAGTAAAAGTATTATTTGTAAAATTACTGAAAAAAAAACAATGGAATTTACTTTTATTCTATTAGTAAAACGACAAATAAGAACCAGCGCGATATCCCATACAGGAAAAACTGAACATTGCAATGTGTTTTGCGAGGGAGAATTGAGAGAATGTGTGAGAACAACTTTAAAGTTTTTACCAATACCACTTTGATAGCTACCCTACGCAAAAAAAAACGAAAGGAACGACACAGGGCTGTAATTTCGATTTTCGAATTTCACTAGTTGTTTCGAAGTTGGAATTTATTTCGGGCGGAACTCATAATAAGGCTGAATGTTTTTTACACACAAAGGGATAGTTCCCAAATTCTACTGAGGAAACTGAACCAACGCAATGAGTTTTTAGTTGAATACTGATGAAGAGTAGATCCAGTTCTGAGTTATCGAAACAGAAACTGAATTCATCACCATGACGATTTATTGCTTATCGAAGTGTTGTTTGGTAGTCTCCGCGTTCGGTTTCGATAAATCAGAGCTAGCAACAAATCAATTTTTGAAATCCAGTAGTTTTTTCTTCAGGGGGACAATTAGTTACACTTATATATAAATTCAGGTGACCTTATAAAAATACCCATATATGTACACATGTATGTTTATAAGCACATATACGAGTATGTATGTAAATGAAAAGACATATTTACATATATCCACACACCACCACATAGATTCATAAGCCACACAATGTGTTCCGGACAACACAACACCACAACGCCATAATTTACGACGCAAGACAATGAATTCCGGTTCCACTTGAAACATTTTCGACCGCTCGTTGGGTGGCTGTGTCGTTGTGTGCGAATTTGAAGGAAAAGGATGAGAGAAAATGCCTGCGCTGCTCCTTGGAGTAGACTTCAAAATTAAGCTCACACTTACACTGGCCGTAGCTCGGTTGGCAGCATTTCTTGCCTCGGCGGACACATCCGATTGCAAATTATACACTTGCAACACACATACATACAAATGCAAGCTCTCAAATTAATACATGCATGCAGGTTTACCCTGTAGTGAAATTTACTACTAGTTTGCTTAACATTTCAATGACAAAACGTCGTGTGCTTTTTTGTTTCCATTTAAGTAAGTGGTATTTTTAACATGGCCATCTCCTATGAAATATCAATGTCAGTCAGTATAATATCATTCGATGAACCAGTTCACAAAAGCTTCGCAATCGAAGCATCAGACAGAACAGAGCATTGCCATGCCAAGCATGAGGTCCTGGGTTCGACTTCTTTTTTTTTTAAGTTTTTGTTAAGTTTTTAACTGGTCAATTTCGACTATTTGAAGCTACAGTCACTGTTGAACTGATTTAACTATCTCGACTAAAGAACTAGAAGGTTTTTTTAGTAGTTTGGATTTTCACTGCCGGGCAGTTATTCTACTTAGATGCGCATGTTGTAATACCAATATTTGTGCAGATATGACTACGGTTTTCATATCTAAGGTTTGATAAGCATGTACGAGATATTACCCAAAAACTACAAAATAATATATACATACATATGTTCTAGGTGACCCCTAAGGCTAGTATCACAGCACGACTTCATTCTAGAGCCGATGCGAATGAGAATCAACCTCTGTACTTTAAATACTATACAGTTATATTTATTAATATTCTTTATTTATAAATGAAATAATTGGAAACGAACGTTGATAAGAGCAGGTACTGGAACTTTTGTTAATAATTTACTTCAAACGGGGACCGTAACGTTTATAACTAAAAAAATCACGTCCTAATCGTTTTTATTGGATTACAATTTTTTCGATCGACTTGAATCAATACTTTTATTTTTTCGATCCAGTTTAAATGATATTTGGGGATTCTTACTTTTCCGATAAAAAAATAATCGTTATTCTTGGATTTAAAGTCTTTTGATCACATTTGATCGTTTTAATAGGATTGAAATTTTATCGATCATAATAAATGCAAAACTATTTGTCGGCGATGACAATAATAGCTCCGACACCAATAAACGATTTAATCATAAAGGATAATGATCGAAAAAATAAAAATCAAAAAATATCGATCAAATGTGATCGGTAAAATTTAAATAAAAGAATTACGATTATTTTTGATCGGCAAGATAAAACTCGTAAAATGTAGATAAAATTTAGTCGAGAAAATAAAAGTTACGAAATAATGGGTAATGCAATGATTTAAAACAAAAAATCTTTTGCATAATAATAAGGTAGCATTTGCATAGAATATGTCATAAGGATTATACCGGTATATTTGAGTTTTGTTTTGAAATAATTCTTCAGAATGAGGTTTTTATCCGGAAAAATTAAAATAACGATTATTTTCGATCCCAGACTTCGAATATATACTTGAAAGAAAAACATTCTTAAGATATCAAATGAAAAAAAAAATGTAATATTAAAATAAGCGTAGCCATTTCTCACTGCTCGCAAAGTGAGTAATAGTGCTGGATTATTTAGCTAACTTATCTACTACATATTTGCAGTGCAGTTGATTGTCTTAGTTTGGAAGCAAAAATGTAAATAGCATATAGGTGAGCACCATTATATCCCAGTATCATTTATCTGCATCTCAAAGGAGAGTATTTCATACAAACAAAAATTGCGCTTTTGCCACTGGTGATTGGTTCTTTAAATGCTTAAATAAATTCTCTAAATTCAAATATTATAAATTAATTTATATGTATTACAATCGAAAATCCTTATAGACTGTTTGCCGGATGGAATCAGTTTCTTATGCGTCAGAAGCTATAGCTACCACACAGAGTTCGAGAGGCGTAATTGTTTACTTTTCAGCTTTGATACTGCTATACTCTGAAGATAGGTGTCACTTTTTATGACACTATCGCCGAGGATTCTTTCAGAGATGATCAGTACCATCAGAAAAAATCGCATCGTTTTCAAATACTGAGATTCATTGGTTGATTTGACATTAGTAACTCCTGACGTTCATTAATTTAAATATTAGTCGAAAATATCCTTAATTTTTTCAATTGTATACTTTGAAAATCTTAGTTTTGCTTATCGAAACAACAAGGAAAGTTTAACATGGCTAAAAGTGAGAAAAAATTTTTTTGATACTTGCTTATTGCATACATGTCCAAATCGAGTTTTTAAAGAAACATATGTTTTTAGTACAAATTTCCGGCATTTAAAAATCATTTTATCACAAATGGATAATTTTTAGTTTTGCGCCATTAAACACAATTGTCAAAAAACTTGTTTAATTTGGTACATATTTCAAATTCATCGAATAATATTATTATTGAAAAAAAAAATCAAAGAACATTAAATTTACTTTTTTCACAGAGATTTTAAAAAGGCATGGTGGTGGTTTTAAATTTTTTTGATAATATTACCAACGATTTTCAGTTAATAGTTGTAAGTTATATGCCAATAACAGGCCAGATCTGTTGCTATAGTTTACTCGGTTTTTTCAACTTTTTTTTTAAATCTTTGTTGAAGGTATTTGGTTTATTTTACTACTAAAATACGATCACTCATTGTATCGAAAGTTAAGCCCGAGTACTTATATATTTAAACCACAGGCACAAAAGTATTGCCAGAAATATTTGGCAGTTGCTAAATTTGCCTTCGGTTATTCGTAGAGGGGTATAAAAGTGTTGCTGGTTATTTGTTGTTTAGCTCCCCAGACGAAATTGGTTATATTGGATTTTTTGTTTTGTACTTGCCTACTTTTTGTTTCTCAAAACATTGCGCTAGCCATCCGGAAGGAAGGAAGACAACGTAAGGCAACGGAAGGAAGCACTAAAATGTTATTTTAGAAATATTGCGATTGGCACAAGTTGTGGTTTCGAGCCAAGTGCCAACTATCGGTAGACATACCAATGGACTTACAAAATGTACACATATGGATGTGGGTATGAACGTGAGTATACATACATACATACATATATGCTTGCACACATCTGAGGAAAACATAAATGAAACCCCATTCAAAATGTGTGTGGAGCTTTTATATTCATATACACTCGGTATGTATGTATATGTACCAGTATAGCAGAGTGTTTGAATTTACAAAAATTTACCATTGAAACATGGGTTAGAATCACTTCCATCATTCTTAATCAGATTTTCAAAAATTAGTCGAATATGTAAAAATTTTACAAGAAATTTATTACGATCAACTGTTGATTGTATAAATATGATGGAAAATGAAAATTTCAAATCTAAATTCGTAGTAATTTCGAAGTTTTACAAGATTCTTAGCATAACATGCATCTCTGTATCTCGGCAATAAATCCCTAATTCTGATATCCTAACATATTTTGAGTGCCTCTTACGAGCAACGTTATGCCAAATTTGCCAGGAACCTTATCTTAAAAATTCCCACAAAATTTTGTACACAGAGCCAGCAATTAGACATAGCATAAGTATATGTATAAAACGAATATTCCAAAAGAATTTATTGTACCCGGGTCGATTTGTGTCAAACCGAACAATCTTTAATCTTCGATTTGGATGCAGTTTGGTCAGCAGTTATGCAAATTATGCAAAATTTAAAGTTATGCAAAACTTGAAGTTTCACATTTCCCGGATCTTTCAAGTTTGTTTTTTAAATATCACAAAATATATGTACTTTCACAGCAAATTTCAAAAACTTAAAATTTCCAGAATTTTGCAGTTAAAAAAAAGCGTTATATAACTTACACAACAACTGTAACTTATATTTTTATAGCCATAACTATAATCTTTAAAACGAAGTAAGAACCATTTCTGTAACTATAGAACTTTCCGTGAAATTCGAAAATTAGACTTCAAAGTTTAGGTAAATAGTGTCATTTCAAATTTTGCATTTGTAACAAGTTTTTTTTTTTAAATTTATTTTCCTTTGATAACACTTCGCTACATGATACAAGAAATGCAAAAACAAAAGTGCTCAGTTCCAATCATCACAATGCATTGGTCGATTTATAATAATAATAATAATAATAATAATAATAATAATAATAATAATAATAATAATAATAATAAAATCTGAATTGAAAGCACTTTTTGTTTGGACTCGGGCCGAACAAATTGTACTCACTTTTTCATCATTGGCTTCAAGTTGTTTGTAATAGCAACTGCACAGGATGTAAAATCATTTTAATAGCTCTAAAAAGATTAAAATTTCTATGCTGATGATCTTTACGAGCTCTATAATGATATCGATATTGTCAAATGAATAACAACAAAACGATTGCGCTTGATAAATATTCTCCTGGGAAAAGATCCTTCGACTTGGCAGCGATGGGTGAATAATGAAGGCAACGGCAACATTGGCTCACATTTATGACACGAACTTATCAGTGAATTTTTTACATAGAACGTCCAACCACCAATAATAATGCTGTGCAACTTTTGCCGTGTAATTCGGTATGTCGTCAAAGGCTTGGAGCCAAAAATTTGTAAGCCAACGATAACAGGCCAAGTTGCTTTCATTCCACTTGGTCTGTGGAATCTTTTTTATTCGGCAAAATATGTATAGCTGAAGGTTGTTATGTTTTCCTCAGCGTCTGTTATACGAGATTTGCTGCAGAGTTGTCAACATGAAAATACTTTAAATAATTAAAAATTAACAAAAAAACGTTGCTCATAAAAATATCTTAGCTGAAATTCCAAATAAAAGTAAAACTTTAAATGTTTAATTGAAGTAATAATAAAAAACACAGTAAAATAATAATGCAAATAGTTTAATTTTTTTTAAAGTATACTTTTTAGATGCTAATATACTACGGCATTCGCTTGAAACCATTTTGAAAGTACTCGAGTACCTGTTTTTTGGGCCACCGCCAAATTATGCGAGAATAAATCTTCTGCTCATGAAATATTGAATGCATGCTGATAACACTAATGCCCCAGGATGTCTCTATCTCGCGATATGGCACATGATGATCTTGCGCTATCTATTGACGCAAATCATTGATGTTTCTAGCATAAAACCCGTTTGTGGACGGCTTTCACGAAATTCTTTTTAGAACGATCGACGACCGCGTTGGAAGTCGTTGTACCAGCGTTTCACAGTGACTAAGTGTGGTGCTTGAAAATCGAATGTCGAAGTGACTTGATCAATGCATTTCTGTCTCCAAAATCCATGTCAAAAATCCTAATAAATTATCGCACGAAAATATTTCACGAATTTATTCCATGTGTTAAGTGAGATGAATTTTTCAAATCACTTAAAACAGAACAAATAATAGTAGTAAATGAAAACGTTATATGTAAGTTTAAAACCAAAGTTTTCTATAAAAATATCGAATTACAGCTCATCACACGTAGTTTTGCAAAGGCGTAAAATATAAAAGGCAACCCTCGTGCACATACCTAAATAATTCATAATTTAGTTATATCACCACTAGTCGATTTTTGCTTTTTTTTATAAATTATATTGTATGGCAATAATTGAGCTTTAGAAAATATTGGTAAACTGAGCACTCAAAACCACATTTTTAGCGCGAGTTGCACGATTAATTCCGAATAGAGTTTCATTTGATTAGCAACATATGCAGAAATATCAACGAAAACGATTTCTACTAGGCCAGAACATAATGGCGGAACACACAAATATTCACACTACCAGCTATAGTACAAATTTTCCAAACTTTTGCCATACGAAACGATAATTCGTGTATGACGTTATCTTGCACTGACAGTCGTCGGTGTTTTATTGTAACGAAACTTAAAAAACTTTCACAACCCTCAACAACAATAAATGCATTGAGCGAGGTCATGACAAAGCAGAGGACAACCCGTTGGCCATGGAAAACAGTAGCTTTTTAGCAATTTTCTTTAGTGGTGGCTCGATCCGCCATCTTTTGTATAAATCTACTTTGTATGGGAGCGTACGTGGGTGCCCTGCAGCTGGGCCAGCGATGTGCGGGCGGCAGGTCGTAGATATATGGCGGGCGATTTGTTTTCGTGCGAAAAGACATAAAACTAGACATGTGCATTTGTTTGGCGATACTCGTTTAGTTTGTTTTGTTTTTTGTTTTTTTTGGCCGAGGGAATGCGTCCGATTGTAGCTGCACAAAACGAAACTGTAAACTTTGTACAATTAAAAAGGCGTTAAATGTAAAAGTCATTTGAGCCAACAGTTTTACTGCACTGTCGCCGCCATTTTCCTCAACACCTGCCAGCAGAGCAGCAACACTAACCTGCCCTAATTGGGTCGCCCGTTTCAGTTGGTGCATTCGACAAAATATTGCTGAGAATGCATTTGAGTCTTTTGCCGATGGCGTTGCAACCACCGCGAATCGAGTGATAAGTGGCAAGTGGCGCCCATTTATTCTGCCTCCCCCTTCTATGAAATTTCTGCTTGTCTTCTATTAATTTCGGCGGAATCGCGAATAGAATCGCTTTGCAAGCGGAAGTTGGCAATGTTTCAGTAAAACAGTCGTATGTTTTGCCTATTTTGTGTACATGTTCCGAAAGTGTGTTTCGTCCTTCGCGTGGTAAATCTATCTGCATATCTATATAATGCATATTGTGTGGAGTGCATAAAACTTTGTACTTGTCTGAAGTTTGTTTATGATACTTAATTGCCTTGAAGCTTGTTAGAATTTATACAAAAGCAGACTATTTTCCTCGTAAATTTAACAGGTGCAATTAGCTTGCCAACTGTGTAGCAAACTTACATTTCATAGATACGCATACAATTACGGGTACATAGCAAATACACACATTTACAACAACAAATTATATAAGTCTTTTTATTGGCAGTACTTTATTCTAAAATCCTCGTATTAATCAGTGCAGTTTTAGTTTCGATAAACGCAAAGGCGACAACCGGCTGGCAAAAAAAAGAAACTAAGAAATTCCACTTGTTATTAGCCGATCGTAAAGAAAAAACTGTTTTGAAAATCTTTGACGATTCCCATCTGCAGCCAGGGCGTGGAGACTCATTCCCCTCCCCCGTGAATATCTGAAACAAATAAAAATAAATTTAAAATATAACTTTGTCATTTCTTCCGTCGACTATTCATATAAAACAAACTTTTATTTATTGCAATTTTTTCAAAATAATTTTTTAGCAAACCTGCCTCCATTTTCTATCACATAATATTTTTGGATAAAGAAAAACAATGTAATAATTTCCAACAATTATTAATAACACAGCTAAACAGGTTTCAATATTTTTTTGCAACATAGTAACTATGATATTTTTCTGAAAGGAGACATCGCTCAGAACACTTTTGCTGAACAAACTTGTAGTCCAGCACGTCTAAGTTTTTTTATTTTACTTTGAAAGTTAGGGGGCGCCAATGGGTATTTGTGCCCCCAAGTACAAACACTTGAAGAGTTACAGCTTTGATGCCTTAGGAAATGTTGTTCTTAAAAAAGGAAAACAAAAATTATATGAATGTTCCTATTACACCGATTAATTCCATAAATTAGATATAAAAAGTGGCTGGCACAAACGGGAGAGAACCGCAAAATAATAATTGAAACAAAGAAGAAGGTATACAAGGTGCTGAAAGAAAAATTCGGAGTTACTGTAGACAAGCCTGACGATGATGGAAAGGGCAATTCAAACGGCGGAAACTTCATAATATAAATTTCCTGCAACTGTGCGTACAATTTTGATTGACGGAAAAGATATGATCAAAAATTCATTTCTAAGCATAGGGTCAGTTTCTGAAGTGGTAGCTGATGCGAATAATAAAAATATAAAAGAATTTTGTGCGACGCCATACAAGCTGAAATGGTCCTTATTAAACTCAATATTTTTTACATCATTTACCATCAACTATTATCCTTTATGTTAGAGATTTTGCGGTGAATGGCTGCGACAAATTGAAAAGCTGAGAAAGTAAGTTAAGTCAGTTACTATTTTAAAAAAAGTTAAAAATGGGTTAGAAACGTAAAAGGATAAATAAATGAACTTTGTTAAATGGCTCGTTGTTTTCGGTCTCCACCTACAAGAAAAACTAAATGAAAAATAACAAACGCAGATTTGTATAAATATATATAGAATTTGCGGCAGTTACCCCACTCAAAAACGTCGATGCTAAACCAAAATTTGAATGATTTATTTCTGCTATACTACAAATCAGAGCTTTTTTTGTTACTACAGTATTTATAAACAAATTACTTTATCCAAGACCTCGAAAAAATTATTTCAGTTTGATTAGGTGTGTTTTAGACTGTATATTACGGAGACTCCTTAAAAATAGACACATATTTTTGATTTTTTTACTCTCAAAATCTGCTTTACACGTACAAGTACTAGCTAAAAGTATACGTTTTTGTATTATTTTCACCCATGCTTTTTATTAGGCTCGCATTTTGTCAATTAAATCAATTAAAAAAATTTAAGAAAAATCTTTGCGTAAGCGGTGGGTGTGGCTTGCAAAATATAAGCTTCTAGTTTGCCTGAAAAGTTCCGTTTCTGAGAAATTGAATTTTGTCCACTTCTCCCTACAAAGGCGACCATTGTACCCTGCTTCAAATTCAATCAAAGAAGCAAACCAGTTAGCAAAATTGTTTCTGGGATGGATTCGATTTTTGGATCAAAGTCAAAAGTTTATTCGAGAAAAATTCAACATGCTCCATGGTCGCAGAAATTACAGCAGCTAATATCAAAGGCTTTGTATTAGAAGTTCATTTTAATCTTGAAAAATGTCTGGAACTAGGCTGACGGATGTGCTGCAATGGTTGGTAAAATTGATGTACCGAAAATTTTGAAAGAGTAATTTTCATAAATCCTTTATTTTCATCTGGTTTTCAACGACTTAAAAACGTTCCCGAAATCAGAGAAACAACTTTAACAATAAAATACATAATGTATTTCTTTTAAGAATCTGTTATTCGCAGACAGTATGTGCCAAATATTCATTCGTTTTGTGGAACAAGATGATCCGGCAAATAAATAGCCATAAACGATTTCAAAAAAAGAAACTTTGTTGAAGTAATTTTAGTTTTTGAAAAAATAAGGCTCAATTGCGACAAAGTAGGTTATCTATTTAACTCAGAGTTTACCGGTTAAATTGATAAATTTGCTTGCCCAGCAGAATGTTGGGACATTCTTTCATAGATAAAGAAAACATAAATTTGTCAAACGAATTTTTTTGAAATAAACGAAAAAATTTGAAATGAATTGTTTTTGACGACAATGATAGGGAAGCCACCGAATACGTTGGCTCCAATTTCCTTAACAGAGCTTTGGCAAAGCGACGGGTCACTTCCATGAGATTAGAGACCAAGCATTTCGTTGTTGTTCTAGAACCTGCAAAAATTATTTTGATTTTAGATTTCAATAAATTCATCAAATTAACAGAAAATGTCAAAAAGGAAGTGTACGTAGACTGGGTATGGAATTAATTATTATTAATCATTAATTATTAATTATTATTATGATATTATTGGCCCGGTAGCCAATAAAATGGGGTTTTTAAATGCGGCGAAAATATAAACAAATTTTTGGATCTAGTAAAAACTCATAGACCGACCGCCGATGCAAATTTCAATAGAATATTAAAGGACGTCGCTGAGTTAGCAGAACATTCTTCTATTGAAATAATCATACCGAGCGTTGTGGGAAAATAAAATCAAAGATCAAAGTAATAAGTGATAGATTTTCGGTGTTCACTTGCGGTCACTTGCGATGCAAAATTTGTTTTTGATAAGTTGGTAGTTATAGCCAATAAAATAGAATGGTGGTGCAAGGCTTGTAAAAAAGCAGATATGTTTTGTCTCTACAAGAAAAAATAATTTCCAAAAATCAGGCAAACGCTTGAAAGACTAGGTTGAGAACTACTATAACGAAATCTCGCCTAAATGATAATACAGTTTATTTTTTAAAGATAACAACAGTTATGTTTTCGGTTTATTCAATTTTTATGCATGCTGGGTGCCCACCGACCGCAAAGTGGTTGCTAAAAATGAGGCCGAATTAAAAGATTTTATATTAGATGAGTTTGCGAAAAATGCGCTAAAATTTGATATCAGTTGAAGTTTCTATGCTTTTATAATGCAGAAAATAGATATTAAATACATTTAAATTTGGTCCCACTTTGCGGTAAGCTGGCTACGTCCTTGCTTGGATCTTCTTTGTTTTCTTCGAGGCTCGCTATGCTGTTCACTGCGGTGCGTTCTGTTGCAAAAACTGAAGGATTAGACCATTCAAAATAAATATCTAGTAAATGCAGAATTAACGAAAGATATTCAAGTTGAATAGTATTAGCATTCACACTTGCGTAAATTCAAATTTATTACTATGTCGTTCGGTTTTCCCAAGGACACCACTTAAGTTGTAGAAATAGAAAATATTTGAAAACAGTAGATAAACTGAATTCGGTAATTCCCAAATTAGAGATTGTCTACACTAATCGCAAATACCGTTTGCTCTGTATTAGCGTTAATGTTTCGCCACCTAAGTGGCTATAATCCCCTATATGTCGGCGGATTACAGCGGATTATAGTTTTGAGAGTGAAAACAAAACCATTTCATTGCGAGAACATTGACAGTAAGTGTATGTGTGACTTTTCTTCTTTGATGCTTCGAGTTAAACATGGTCGCTTGAGATAAACATTGTGGCTATAATTTAGCGCGCTCAACATTTTGTTTGATGCATAGCCAGGCTTCTTGAGATTGCGCCACATATTTTGTGTGATTCGCCGAGTCTTGAGTGCCTCATTATCTACTATCTGCCCTTACAGTGATGATAATGTAAGAGGCTCTTTGAAGTATTTTTTGTTTATCCTTGAATCTAGGAAATTTGTTGCTGCAAGCAGAGGTGAATACTCCATTGCTCCAAAGCGACAGTCGAACTGGTGGAAAATGCCCGTATATAGTTTTTTCGCAAGGGGAATTTTCGATTATGTAATTTTGATTCATACGGTGTATGTAACATTTTTAACATTCAAAATTTTGATTTATAAACAAATAAGGCTTTCCGATTCACGTTACCGTTCATAAATTAGGTGGTATCACAATGGACTCCTACCATGTCTAAGTGAGTTCCCTTTGGGGAACTACCACAGTAACCTAACCTAACCTAGGTTTTTACGGTATTTTCCATGCAATTAAGAATATTAACATTATAACATGGATTGGAGTAACTTAAAATTAAGAAAATATTAAAATAAAGGAGATGACAGAGTCAGACAGAGAGGCAGTCAATTAAATATATATTAAAACTAAAAAAGTCAGTCTAGAGTAAATAGCCAATGTTAAGCGTTTTAGATTTGACTTCATTTCTAATTTCTGAGGCAAAGAATTTCGGAACTGAGCATCCCTAACGAGGAGCATACTTGACGGGTCAGAATACTTGAAGGAGGGTACAATAAGGTTGCAAGTATGGTCTGACTGTGCAAATGTCAGTTAAAAACAGATAATGTGGGCATTGAGTGTGGGGTAGTTAAAAAATAAATAGTACTTAACCATGATCAAACAATTTGGATAAACTGCAGAAAAGAATTTTTATCGAAAACTCGGTATTGGGGTAAAATTTTTTCTTGGAATATATATTGTACATAGAATTTGTACAAAAAGTACATTAGTACGTATATATATACATATATGTATCTAGTGGCGTTGCCGAAAAATAACTGCAATATCCTCATCGACGCTTTGCCAGGGCACCCATAAGTGAGCTCTTGATAAGATTAGTGTTGGCAACAATATGGTTCTCACTAGCTTAACCCTACTACCGTGAAAGGGTTATACATATTTTACCCTATTTTTCGTTTATTGCCAGATGTCAAATATGCCCATATAAAGTAAATGGAATTAAAAATTTGTCGAACCCATTTTGAGCGTAAAATATAATGCAGCAACTGTAGAAATAAATAAAACACAATTAATAATAAAAAAAACAAAAGTAAAACTTCTGTGCCGATTCTAAAAAGATATAGAGAGTTAAATATGGGACTAGTAGTAGTAGTAGTCGTTAGTAGTAAGTAGTAGTAGTAATAGTTGTGGTAATGGTAGTAGTTAATAGTAATTAGTAGTATTTAGTAACATTATTAAAATAGTTGTAGTAATTAGTTGTAGCATTAGTAAAAATAGATAGTAGAAATTAGTAAAAATGTGAGAAATAGTTGTTGTTAATAGTACAGGGGTTTTCAATAGGAACGCTACAAAATTTTTTTAAATAAAACAAAAACGGTTTGGGATATGAATTAAATTCTTTATTCCTGTGAAAGTACATTCGATGCCATTATGCATGGAACTCGATTTCTGTTGCATGGGCACCACGGGCACGCTTGCAGAAGTCCAGACGCTGAACCCAATTTTCGACGGTTTTCAAGCATAAATCGGCCGATACTGCTGCAATTTCACATGCGATATTCGTACGAAGTTCATCAATCGTCGCTGGTTTGTTGGCATAGACCATAGACTTGACGTAGCCCCACAGGAAATAGCCTAACGGCGTCAAATCGCACGACCGAGGCGGCCACTTGACTGAGCCATTTCGTGAGATAACACGTTCACCAAACTTGGTTTTCAATAAATCGATTGTGACATTCGCTGTGTGGCTTGTGGCGCCGTCCTGTTGGAACCACATATTGTCCAAGTCCATATCATCCAATTCGGGCCAAAAATATTCGGTTATCATTGAGCGGTACCAATTCCCCTTCACAGTAACGTGCCGGTCTTGATCATCACGGAAGAAGTACGGCCCAATGACGCCGCCGGCCCATAAACCGCAACAAACCGCCATTTTTTCGGGATGCAATGTTGACTCATGGAGTACGTGTCGATTGCTGCCTGCCCAATAACGCATATTTTGCTTATTGACGAAGCCATTCAGCCAGAAATGACAACGACCATAAATTAGACGTAGCGCTCTGAAAGTTAAGGCCATTGACTCCGAATTTCGGTAGTAAATTTTAATAACTTCGACTCGTTGCTGGATCGTGTATCTTTCCATGATGAAATGGCAAACCTTACTGAAGAGAAATGTCAAAAGAGCGGGGAAAAATATGGCGTTGTTTGCTGTCACTATCAGTCTACTTTTGTAGCGTCCCTATTGAAAAACCCGTTAGTAGCATTAGTAAAAATCATAGCAGAAATTAGTACAAATAGTAGTAGTAATGAGCAGTAGAAATTAGAAAGAATAATAGTGGTACGTAGTATTAGCATTAGTAAAAATAGTAGTAGTAATTAGTAGTGAAAAAAATGAAATATCTAGACCGAAATAGTGCCGAAGCGGTCCAGAATTTGTTCTCAAATAGTCCCGAACTATTGCCGAAATGGCCCCAAAACAAACATACACACACATTGGCGCGATGTCGACACAACTCATATGGAAAATAAGACAAGGCTATCGCTTGCGTTTTGAACACATTTAGATAAAGACCAGAGGGACACCGATTCCTGGTCTTCATTTATTCTAAAAATTATATCCTTTGCAAAGCCTAGAGGTGATTTATATTGGGGAATCGTCAGCATGTAAATTTCTACAGCATCCTTCAATGTCAATGATGTATGAGGTAAATAAAACCGGCCAAAGGATAGAACGGCCTTATCACTAAGCCTGAAATATGCACTGAGTTTTTGGAGAATAATTTTGTGACAAATTTTCTTAGCCTGCGTTTATTCCCTGAAGTGACTTTACTATAATTTTCTTCAGCTGCATTGCATAAATGACTTGTCAGCCGCTAAATATTCTGTTGGACTTTTCGAGTTCCCCTAGCTCTGGAACGGTGCGACTCCGTAAACAATTTATTTTTAATTTACGCGAGTTTTTCAGTCTTACATTATTTTGTCTAATAATGTTGTGCTGCTTACTAAAAATCCCAATTAAAATATACCTAATTTTTGGGAAAATTTTAAATATTTTCCATATTTAGTAGAAAGTTAGAAACTTTGATTTTCATTGCTCTTTTATGGAACGACCTTTTCTCAAAAGCAATTTCCTTATGTTTAACTTATTAATAATGGTGTCACTTTTGTTTAATGCAGTGAAATGATTCCTGAGCACCTGCTAACTCCGTCTACCTATGTTGCATTTTTCTTTCGTTGCTGTCAAAGTCTTAAGGACAAAAAAGGTTTGCTACTGATCTCTTGCTTGCTTTCGATTGGCTATACGGAGTTTCACTCAATAACGTTACCTGTTTTGGCAAGGATCCGAAAAGGTGTTGCAGTCAGCTATGGATTTGAATAATATTGAAAATGAAATGAGTGAGTTTAGCTGGCACCATTATTGTACCTGCTCATTTCGTATGCAGACCTTTTCATTGTTCTTCGACAGCTAAAAGGTTGTATAATCCTTTGACAATGGTCCTTTAGAAAACAAAACAAGAGTGATTAACTCTCATTATGAAAGGAGCTCATGTTTGAGTGACCTTCGAGAGATTTTGCGTTACGCATTTTGTACACTCAATGATGTAAATCGCCACTCTGTACATGAAGTGGGATAATAAAAACGACATATTTTAAAACTATTTTGAATTGTTATTAATCTGATAGAGTTTTAATGTAAACTTTCGCACACTGAAAACTGATATGTAATGAATAAAAATTATGGTAAGTTTTCCACAACACATTTAAGTAGTTTTAGTATAATTGTCCAACGATTGAGGACTGTCGTTTAGAGAACCAAATCAATTTCAATGTATTTTTTTTAAGGCTCAGCCGGTACGAAAGCTTAATATGGATAATCGCATATTATAGCTGTGCGGTTTTGATCAAACAACTTATATTAGTTGAAACTTTTTTTTTATTTTCAGGCCAATAACTTCGAAAAAAATATAATACTAAATAAAAAATAGTATTTTTATAAAGCAATTACCAAGATGACCGCCTAAATTACAACTTTGCATAATTAGCCATCGCTAGCCTTAAAATCGAAACATGTTTTCTGACTTTGTGGGTAAATTTATACCCATATTGGGACTTCATAAATTGTGTACGAAAAAATTTAAAAGCAGTGAGTGGCAGCAATTGACGCACACTGTACGTGCTTGTTTATGCTCTCTTTGTTGTTTTTGATTATCGTGATTAAAACGTTTAGTTAGTTGTGGAACAATCGGAGAAAGATATTAGTGTCTTAGTTTTGAAAGTAATGAGGAGGACGAGGACGACTTTGGGTTTGGTAGAACTCTACTCATAATCCTTTTTCTAGTTTATTTTCTATTTTTACGACAGGGTGAAATGTTGATGTATATTGGAACGATTTTCCGTCATATCTTGGCAAGTTTGGTTTGGAGACAAACCGGGTTCGGCGCTGTGCCATTTGCAGGGTCATGTTTTATAGCATTCAAAATTAATCGATTTTGTTCTAAAAAAAAGTTTCGTGACGAATCCATTAGGCCCTATCGCCGACTTCACGGGAACAAATCATTCCCATAAATTAACAAACAAAACAAAAACAAAATGGGGAATATTGTTTTTTGTTTCACTTGTAAATTTGGGGGAATATTTGTTCCCAAGAAATTTGCGATTGGGCTAATTAAGTTTTAGCACGATTGATACTTTTTAATGGGAATATTCTAGAATTTTACCCAGAGGTCAGCGAATGGTTAACCTCTTAAAAATTTCATCAGAATATTTTATTTTTTATGTTTGACCGGAAAAAGTGATAACTTGAGACAAAATGCTTTGCCAAATTTCCTCAGAAATTTAGTATAGAAAACAGTGGAAATTTGAAAACCGCTAGCGGTGCAATTTGTTGTTTTTAAACACTTCAATCATTCTGCAACCGCGCATAAAAGGATATGATTGCTCTTGAGTTGCTGGCAGACCGGTAACTACCAACGTATTAAACAGGACTAAAATATTTCAATTTAAAATTTTCAGAATTTAATTTCGGACTAAACGATAGTAGTAGGAAAAAATTCCATTGTGTAAAAAAATTGAATTGATTTATTACTCAAGTGTTTATGTAATGGAATTCGATCCCTGAAGTATTTCAAGCCGCATTTAATTCTTCACAAATAACCGTGATAATTTTTGTTTGTTTGTTTTTTTTCGAAGTCAGTAAAATCAGCAAAATTATCATCAAAAGATTTATCTCACTGTCTTTTAGGCTTTAGCGCCGTCTAAATTGATTTTATTGTATTCACCCCATTTGCTTTTCTATATTTCACTCAATTTGGCACGAAATGCTCAGACACAGTTTCGATTGAGCTTCAGAAAAGTCATGTTGAATATGCGCTTCGTTGACATAATCGTAATGAATGCGGATAACCCTTTGAAAAAGAAAGAGGTAAAATGTCACTCAATATGTAAAGTAAGTGAATATAATCAATGGCGGATTACATTCCGAAGAAAAATGAAGATTTAAAAAAAAAAATAGACATCTTAGCAACTTTGCCGTCGGATATGAAGTGCCCTTTGAGTTCTATATGCCACAAACCAATCTCTTTAATAACCTTTTACAAAAATACTCTAAAAGTATATTTTTATAGATACGAATGGATTTGAGTGGTGCTTGAATTTCCATATTGAGCGGACTTCACAACTTCACTGCTTAAAGTAATTTCTAGATAGTTGTAAAAGTATTAAACTGGGCTTTCGAAAATGTGAGTAGTCAGTTCAGCACAATTACAAAACTCAATCATATTTCTCACCTCACCTGCATTTACTTAGAAAATAAATGGGACATATTTTTCAATTTAACTTCTCCATTCGCTATATTCTTGGGGATATTAATAATAATATATAACAAAATATTCCGAACGAAAATAACGTGCCGTTGACACCACCGCGCGCAGCCGAATAGGCGTCACCGAATAGTAATGGATCACCTGACCAAGAAATAGTTGACGAAAGATCGTGTTTCATATTCAGCGCTATGCTGGCTAGTAGTAGTCCCGAACAACGTTTGCCATCGGGTGCCATACAAGAATGGACCTCAAAAAACTTTCAATACTATCGTAAGGATCAACACGGCTGGCACAGTCAAGTGCGTCATACTCTAAGTACCAATATATGCTTCGTAAAAGTGCAGCTATTGAAGATATTAGTGTGAGCGCTGCAACTGGTCGACTGGAAATCGACACTAGCAGTAGTGTACGACTTCAACTGCCTGGAAATGGATATGGGATATCCGAATAGCCAAAATGAATTGGAGCGCGATTACCATTGGGTATAAAAAAATGATTTTCCTGATTTTTAATAACAGTGAAATCGAAGTTCGAATGTCTCGAATAAGCAGGGTAATACGCGAAAGAAATGGGTAGAAATTGGGTCGTGGGTCTTTGAAATTTGTAAACATTTTGACATACTAAATATTTATGTTTGAAAATTCCTTTATCAACTTATTTGAAATATTTCACTAAACCCACGAGGTTGGATCAGACTCAAGGTGGTTCCATAAAAGGTGATAACAAGATAAACAAGGCGAGTCCGCTGTATATTTTGTTTGTGTAATTATGCGTGTGAAATGTCAAAATCTGAATTCGCCGAATTTGCTAATGTATTTTGTTCGTGTGAACAAAACACCCCAGCGAATTTGGAAATCGCCTTGGATCAGGCTGTTTAGTTTTGTGTTAATCGTTTTTCAATGTTGACCATAAATTGCATTGAGGTTGTGACGTTGGCTAAGTTGGAATTAGCTTCGATTCTCTGCGATTTTATAGTTGGCTTTCTTTACTTACGAACGTCGTGAAATATAACTTGTATTTTAACAACTACGCTTTTGCCAACAATGACTCAAACAACTGATCTCATGGTGGTTTTTTTTAAATATCTACAAAATTTTCACGGTAAGCCTTGTTTGTTAATTCTTTTTAAAACTTTAGTTTGGAATATAACAAAAACCATATTGATTTTAGTTTGAATTTTAAACAAAATTTTGGGTATCCATTCCGTTTGATATTTCGAAATTTTGATCTCGCACACTTTTTCCATATAATTAATGGAGTTATATAAATTCCCAAAACATTTTTAATATTTTTTGTGCTGGCGAACTTACCATCTTTTTGCCTTTTTTTTAACCAAAATTTCCAAAAATTTATATATTGTAATACTAAAATTAATCGACCACAAAACTGCATTCCAAAAATTTTCGCAAAACTCTGATTAAAATGTGAACATTTGATAAATTTGCTTATATCTTGTAAAAATTTGAAAATCTTGACTTATTTTTTTTAAAGAACGATTTGAGTTTTTATAAAATATGTTTATTTTTTATGTAAATATTTAATAATCATTTTTAGAAAATTTTCACGTATGCTGTTTTGTAGTCCATTAAATTTTAGTACAATAAAGTTTAAGCCTTCAGCTACAAAATCGCATATTCAAAATTTTGCTAAAAATTATGATTTAATAGTTTGAAATTTAGAAAACAAATTTTCATGTCATGTTTGTTTTGGAGGTGTACGAGACTGGGTCGCGAAAAAAAGTTAAAAATTTTTCTGTCATATGGAGGCCGACACTGTTTAAGATATATGCAAATACCACTGACGGAGTGATAAGACACTTAGGACTAAGCATACTTCCATATTTGCTTGCCTTGAAAAAAATGTCGTAGTGTTAAAAATAAAAATTTCGCAAGCACATGGTGTAGGATTGGGGATAGAGATGGCAACAGCAGTAGTTTTGCGAGACTGCTTTATTGATCTACATGCAACCAGATTAAGCGCACAATGGGGAAGACAAGTGCTCAGTAGACAAGCCTTTGAAAAAATTCCTACGCTATGCCATAAAGTTCCTTTAGGGATGTTTGCCCTAACCTAACCTGCATATATTTAGCTGTAGAGAAACTTTTTATACCAAATACAATCCATAACAATTCCGTTCAAAAGTAAAACCAAAAATAATGTAATTATTTCTTTAATAATTTTATTGCATAAAATTTAATATTTTCTAATTGTCAATATATTACACTTATACTAGATATGATATTTTAGAACATAATTTTTAACTACAACTTATCGCTATCCTGTGATAACCACGTTATTTTTATTAAACATTAATTTAAAATAAAATAATAAATACGAACAGCTTTATGATCTTTTACATACGTACTATAAAAACATATGTATGCTCCACTAATAGTATATACATATATATATATATATATATGTAAAGCTGATTTCAAATCGATTGTACAAATAACTATTGCAAATATATAGTACATAGTTTTTCTGTTTCAAATTATCGATGTACAATTTAAGGATGTATGTATGTATGTGGATGTGTGCAACCGAGGGAGGGCGTAGAGGATTTTCATATATACAAAAATATATCTATGTTAGTTGAAAAATTTGCCAAAAGAAGTCAAAAATAACTCAAGACCACATCAGGTGGAAAGAAAAGGTTAATTTTTTTTGCGCTATCTATATATACCATATGCCGATCGAATACTATAGCAATTATCTGATATGAGTGCAAGCTATTGTTTTACTGTCAGATCCCGAATTTTTTAGGGTGAATTTTGCAGAAAATTTTGCTCCAAAATATACTCTAACATTCAGTGATCGAAATTTTCGACCGATTTGACGATATCGCACATAAGTAGATCATTAGTAAATGCATTGGGAACTATAACCGATCTCCTAAGCGGCTAAATGTTTTGGAAAGCGAAATTAAAAAAAAATTCAAAATGAAAGTCGGAAGGAGCGGCTAAAATCTTTATGCCCAATAAGATGCGTGGAAAGCCATGAAGCCGTTTCAAAATGCGCCAAATTGCAGCATTCGTTTCTATTTACAAGCACTCCAAACAAATTATAAACTGGAGGGATCCGCAGACTTCTTCTACGGCTTCCCATCTATTGACAGCGATTTCTGCGGCAAAATTCCAACCGGTGTTTCCTGATAAAAAAATATTGCAAAAAATCCTTGATACCAGTGTCGGATCTAGAGAGAAGGATATGGGGTCTGTAGCAGCGCTTAAATTAATAAGTAGTTTACATTTGTCTTTTTCGATCGACGTTGCTTTGGTTTGGTTAGGAACATGTATTTCCATACGATATCCCCCAATATCCCATCGATTTTGAGAAGAAAAATTATTTACAGGAGAATATTTGGGCACGACAATAACCTGAAATGAATACAAAGTCCGCTACAAGGAGATATTTTAGGCTAGTTCTATTCCAATTTTAGGCGAAGTCCTGTGTTTCAAAAAAAGTCCAAAAATTAGTCAAATAAAATACAAAGAGCGATGGACGTGAAAGTGTAAAAATTTTTCAAAAAACGAGCTTTAAAAACACTTTATTAAGGGCGATAGCAGATAATGTTTTATCGAAATGGCAACTGACCTTTATGGCTGGCATTGTCAGAAAAAGATTTTTGAGCCCCAACAAAATATTAATTAGGCGAACATGCATAACGAATATTGTTAGTTAGAAATTTTTCAAGAACTAGTTTAATTTCAGAGCTATTGCACACATACACATATGTATGTAACTTAATTGGTCCAGAATAAAATATAAATACATACTTTTCTAATCGAATTTGAATATTGATCACTACTCCCTTAATAAACTTTTATTTCTAATTATACATCCATACATACTTATGTATGTGTTTTGTTCTAAACTATTAAATTGTTAATATACGATTTTATGATTTCGATACTTTTCCCACCACTTTTTTTTAACACAAGCAAATTCTTACTTATACGAGTACCTTCTTCGCCCTACACTATTTGCTAAATTAAAATTTACTCGTTCTATAAACTACTGAGCTTGTTTGCCTCGCTGTGAGCTTGCTTCTTTATTGTGTTTGTATGTTTTGTGCATCAGCCTACATGCAATATTGCACCCCAACAAAATCGAACGGCCGTGGTGAGTTTCTCACTCTGCAGTTCCACTACCCCTCTGTTGGTTCTTTGGCCCTATCAGTGTCGATAGGACATCATTTCCGCATAGCGCGTCGCATACGGTCATGAGATCCTGTCGGGCGTCTGACGTTGTGGCGGTGGTTGGTGCAAATGTGCCGCAGCTGTACTTAATGGTATTGTGCTCGTCTTATCGGTGGCCACCGGTGATCCTGCACTAAAATCGCAATTTGTCGGTGAACCTTGATAGGATCGTTCAGATGGGGGCTTTTGTGGCGGTTGTATACCGCTATGTGGAGAACAGCGCGGTGAACGCGGCGCAGTTGATGGTGGTGGTGTGGAGTGTGGCGAGCGGGACTCGGATGATGGACGCCGGCAGAAAGGATTAAGGCCATTGAAAGGGGCAGCTAGTAGATGAGGTGCCAAATGCGGGAAACCTGGTAGTCCGGTGAGACCGGGAAAGAGCAAAGGATTGCTTGTATGGTTGAGTAGAAGCCGTGGATCTGCCATAAAAGCCGCCTCTGGAAAATTTTGTGCATGCGGCATTGCCGTCGGCAAATGTTGTTTCAGTGCGTCAAAGTTCAGCGGCGGCAAACCATGAGAGCCACCGTAGAGACGTGCGAAAAATTCGGCTTGTATTGTGTTCGGTATACCACAGTTGGGATTGGTAGGATTGCTGTAACCCTTGTTATTGTTCGCTGTCATATGCTCGGCTAGTGAATCGTGATGATGATTGTCACCCGTGGATAGTAGTTTGCGATGCAAATTCAAATTGGAACTATGACGGTCGCGGCTTCGTTTCGAAGGGAAGGCAGCGTTGCAGCCATCGATGTTGCATTTGTGGTGTAATTTCAGATGCACATTTTGGTAGTGGGTTTTTAAATGGAAGTGATTCTGGAATACTTCTCCACAGGCGGTACATTTCAGTGGGTTATCTTTGTCAATCGGCACTTCGGCCTCTTCAGACAAAAACTCGGTATTGGGCTCTTCGATAGCTGGCTGCTGGTTTGGATCAACCGGCATCGCTGGACGATCGAACTTTTCTTTAAACTTTGTTGCAGCATTTGAGGGAAGAATGTTGTTGTTATTATTATTTTTGATTGGACACTCGGAATCAGTGTCTGATATGTTTAATTTTCTATCGTCTTCTTCCAGTTCATTTTTTATTTTCAATAACTTATTTTCATTCTCATCTGGCATTGAGTTTGTTGGAGATGCGAGTTGATGTTCTTCGATCAGTTCCTTCTTAACTGAAATTGGTGGTTTTTCACTACAAGTTGTGGCAGTGGTTTGCGCAGTATTTGTATCCACCGATTGCTCAGACTTTCTTCTATTTGCTGCAGATAAGTCCAAGGAGTGTTCCTGTTCTTGTGGATGACTTGAGTCAGAACCATTCCGCAGATCGTTTAGTCGTTCATATTCTTCGTCTATTGGCTCTGACTTTAATTGAGTGCCACAAGGTATATGTGGACGCGCCGATGCCACTGGCTCACTAGTTGACGTTGATGGTGTCAGCGGTGGTGACGGAAGAACTTTTGTACTTTCGTTGGCATTTGAATTATCCACCGTTGGTGTCGGGCTCTCGGACTTTCGAGTTCTTTTGCTCAAATCTAAAGAAGCATTATCTTGCGATTCATCATCTTTTGTCTCGTTATCCTCATAGTCTGCTTTTGGTACAGATTTTTTTAGCGACAAATCGGCGGCTACATCGTATTCGTTGGAGTTATCACAGGAGTTTTCATCCGATTGCACGGTACACCGAACTGGGTTCTGACTTTTCCGCTTACGTTTATTCGATGTTGAACCGGGTGTATTTGCAGTACTACTGCTGCCTCCACTACCCATGCCCACAAAGGTGGAACTTTCGAAATCACCACGCAAGCTGAACGAATCAGTTACACTTAGGGAGTCATCATTACTCTCGCTACTGTGCTGATCATTCGCACCCGACTCAACGTTGCGTTCACCGCTTGTTACTTTATTGGAAGATTGTTCTTTGGTATGCTTGTAGTCAGTCGTTTTAGGTGCGGTGAGATCCATATCGTGACTGTTGTCTTCTATGTCGGAGGTTTCATCGCCGCCACCATCAGTGTTGTAGTCCTCTGAGTTAGTTTTGTCCATAATACTGTCACCCTCATCCCCTACCACCACTATACCTTCACCTTCATCATCATCATCATCATCGTCGTCGTCGTCGTCAACATCCCCTATATGAATGCCACCATCCAATATGCTATCGTCCTCATCATCTTCTATATGCTCCTCATTGTCTTGTCGGTGACGAGATCTGGTGTCAAAGCGCCCCAACATGGCGCTGTCCATATACGAGCGGTGCATAAATTCAGCCGAGCCATGTTTTAGGTCATGCATACTCGCGATTTGATGGTGTCTCATATCGGGCGGTGGTGTTAGCAGGGGAAAACTGCCAAATGGATTGAGACCAGCCATTAGACCGTTCGGTGGTTGTAACAGCAATGGATGAGGTTGAGCTGTGCGACCATCGTGGGGAGATATTTTACGCCTGAGGTGAGGTGAATGCAGTTTCGGATTCGGATTGGCACTGTGGCGGTTTCTAGATCGGCGAGAACTGAACATCATACTACAACCGTCTACTGTGCACTTATGCATCTCTCGCAAATGTACCGCTGAAAAATGGATCTTCAGCGCACCTTTGTCGCAGAAAGTCTTTAAACAAACGTTGCACTGTACACGCTTTTTCCCTGTGACGGGATTAATAAACTGTGTGCCCAAATTGGCAGGCAACGTGCCCCATTGACGTTTACCTGGCGAATGTGATTTGCGTCCGGGACGCAAGCTAACACCGGCGGAAAATCGCGTAAGCCGCTGCGAGGAATGAGTTGACGAGTGGTCGATATGACTTGAGCGCGATTGACGAGATTCATGATGCTGACTTTGGTATGAATTAGAGATGGTGGCAGAGCCAACAGAAGTGGGTGGTGAAACCGGGTGATGATGATGAAGACGATGATGAGGTGGGTGCTGCGCATGCGAGGAGCCTGCACCTTCGTGTAAGTGACTCATATTTCCGCTATCGTTTGGATGTAAGGAGTCTTCAGCTTCTGGAGATTTAGATCTTATGGCTTGTTTGCCCAAGCTAAGATTAGGATTCATAGCGGGGAAATGTGACGCAAGAATACTGTGGGGCATCGGATTGCCTGAAGCTGCTGCCGCTGCGGCTATCGCCGCCACCTGGTTACTGGTAAGACCTGGGGGTAAGCTGGATGCTGTTGGTACGCCCGTTGGAGAAGTGCCGGGTGGTCCTAGCGTAGGCGGTGGTGGTGGAGGTGGAGGCAAAGGAAAGGGCAGTGGATGCCCCGACATAGCCATTGCATTGAAGAACTGATTACTTTGAGCTGCAGCAGCCGCAGCAGCAGCGACCGCTGCATTTTTCTCCGATGGAGTGGAAGCCTCGTTGATGCGACGCCGCGCTTGCGCCAACATTGCTGCTTGCTGGGCTGCTTGGTGTTGCAAGTGCTGATGGTGCGCCAATTCATTTGGACTCATTCGCGCTGGTGGCAAGGGCGGTAAGGCACCAAACGCCGTAGAACTGATCTTACGAAAATCGAAGGGTTGCATATTCTGCAAGTGACTAAGCGGATTATGCGGGTTGTGAGACGAATTGTTATTTACCGACTGCTGAATGTTGCCACCAGCACTGCTCGTACTGGTAGCGGACAAACTAGCCGTAGACTGCTGTTGTTGCGCGTTCGTATTAGCGTTGGTTGTTGCCGGCGGCGGCGGCGGCAGTGGCGGTGGCAACCCACAAGCTGGCGAAGCCTGACTACGAAAATAATTGGTTAAATGATTTGGCGGCGCCAAACTATTCCCAACCGTGGCCGCTGCCGAGAGTTTTTGATGGAGCTGCGATTGTAGTTGCATCTGCGCATGCGCAAGTGAACTCAAATGCATATTCATGGGATGAGCTGCTGCGCGTGGCGGCGATGGACGCCGGCTGGGTGACATAACCATCGACGTTGAGCTCGTTGTCGCTGGATTGTGCTGCTGATGAAGGGCGTTTCGTTTGTTGGATAAGTCGTGATCGCCGCTTGCGCGCCGCACAAGTGCTTGCTGTTGTTGCTGCAGCTGGTGTTGCTGTTGTTGGTGGCGATGTTGCTGTAGCTGTTGACGTTCGTAGTTGTAGGCAAGTGCGGCGGCCTGTGCCTGCGCATGCGCTTGAGCGTGAGCGTGCGCCTTCTTCAGATATTCAAGCTCGAGGTCTTGCAGGTGTGAGCCGGTCGTCAGTGGATGAGCTCCAGTCGCAATGGCAGCGGCAGCAGCCACAGACGATGACTGTAGTGACGGCGGCGGTATTGGGAGTGGATAGAGTTGTGCTGGCGGATATTGTTGTGCTGGATGTCGCTGCTGGAATCCGTTGCTGGATTTTTCCTGATTAATATTCATTAAGTCGCCGTTTTGCGCAGATTAGCGTTGTTGCAGTGGTTTTAATAGTTAAGACTAGAAAAGTTCGCCTGATGTCCTTACAGCAGAGGCTGGTATTCTTGTTGTTATTGTTGCTTATTCTACACTCTTGAGTGCATGGATACGACATGGCGATTCTGACGCCTCTGACGAACGGAACAGCCAACTTTAAATGTCTTGTTGAAAGCTGTAGCCTAAAAGGGATGAAAAGAACAAACAAGCAGCAGAATTAGAATAAGAAATCAAAATTACGAGTGCGTTTATATTAAAAGTTAAATCTACAAAAAACCACCATGTCAACTCAAAAACACTTATCACAAAATGCTTGCATACCAGTGCCATCTATGCTCATAATTCGCATCACGACTGTCAAGTGCGCTTGCTGTGGACCCTTGTCAATCACAAAAAAAAAAAAAAAACAAAGCAAAAAATGTTCATACAATAACCTCAAATGCTGCACAGTCTACAATGTGCTTGTGTAAATAAGCGTATCGAGCCATGCAAGGATGCGGCTACCCCCATACCTCCCCTGCACACGTTTACACCTTTCCATATATATCTACATTTGCTTTTTCACATATCATTTTATTTGTCCTGTGGCAACGCGACAGTTTAGTGCCATTGTGTTCCGCTTAAGAGACACTCGGCTTGGCTTGGCTTGGCGCGACATGGTGTGTGTTGTGGTTAACACGGAATGACACTGGAATTGTGAAAATGTTCTGTTCTCGCTCGAGCGCTTGATAAACATAAACATATGCTGCAAAGTTATTACACACACACACACCCACACACTCAAATACCTCTAAATGAATACAGGTGCGCATCCAAAGAGGGGTTTTTGGGTCTGAAGTTGCGGAAACCGAAGGAAATATGTAATGACAGTTAAAGAGAAATTTGGAAATATAAGCAAACATTAAAATCGGGTTCAGAGACCTACTCGTATTCTGTTTGAGTTAAAAAGTATCGATATATCGAAATAGCGATATTTAAAAGAAAGGTTAAATATGTATGTTGATATTTGTATACTCCAAATAACGATGTATGTACAATATTTACTTCCCGGTATCAAATTCGATGAATCACGTAAACCTTCATATTTTTCGAAATATTTCGACGGAAGTCTTAAAACATAACAAATTTTGTTTGATTAGGCACCCTAATATGTTCATATGTATGTGTGTATATTTTTATGTTGAACCCAAGCTTTTTTTTCAAATTGTTAATACTACACTCCGTTGCAAATTATAAACGCACAATATTGACAAATTTTCTCTAATTAATTTTTCTTTTATTTAGCTTCCTCTAATTTTTAATTAAAAAAAGTTCAATCTCTAACAAACCAAGGTTTTAAACTTTATGCAAATATAAAAGTTTCAAAAATTTTCATTAAATTTTCAAACTTTTCTGAAGATGTCTAAATATAAAAATGAATTTCACACGGTAGCGTGGCTAAGTGGTTGCGTGCTCGCCTAGCAATTCCGTCAGGTAAAGTCTAGAAAGAAAGAAGTCTGATGAGGAGATGTGGTGATCTCCGAAATAGCAGCTATCACTTCTACCACTTTGAAAAATTTGATTTGCCATATTATTATTAATACAAACTTGCCCACAAGCTCTATAAATTATAAATAAGGCCAAAAATAAAAATAAAAATGAATTTTGTTTAACCGTTATATGAAAACAAAAGCGATACAAAAATCATACAATTCAGAGATAATTTTAAAATTTATTGGAAAACAAAGCTGCATGCCCAAAAATTTCCAAACCTTTTTTTTTTAATTTTGACACAGAGTACATTTTAGTCATATTAGAAATAAATAAAAATAATAAAGCTGTTAAATGTGTATTTTTGTTTCTTTCACTATCGAATATTTTTTACAATACTTTAGGTGATTTCGCCTAGAGGAAAGAATATCGATATATCGAAGTTTTGATATTTTTTACTTTGCATATACCGATATTGTTTCAAAATATCGATACTATAAAAAATCGATATATTTTGTTATTATATATTTCTAAACAATACCGATATAGATTTTCTGTGGTAAAGAAGTAATACATCTTCGGCAATTTTATTATTTTAATTTATTACTGCAAATACACTGCGAACTTTGTTACGCCTACAAAGGTATAACATATTAAATTAGATGTATTTGTGTTCTGATACAAATTATTTGAAAAACTTGCGCTCATCTTAGAAAAATATACAGATGCACATTAAGGTACCTCACATGAATTATAAAATTATTATACTTTAAGATTTCCGTCAAAATATTTCGAAAAATATGATCACTTGCTCGAGCTAGTCTCACAAAGGCAATAAAAAGTATCGAATTTGATACTCGGTAGCAAATTTTGAGTATCGATATTTCGAGATTAAAAATATCGACCCATTTATCCAAAGCTTATCGAGACCGAACGACACACGGCCCTTCGCAACTTTTTTCTGGTTCCGCGCCTGTGTGGGTACTTTAATCGAGGCTACTTGATATTTACGTGGACACTATTGCACTCTGTCGAAATGTCGACTCCCTTCAAGCTTGTGTTGCTTGACTCGCATAAAAGTACATACATATTTACATATGTATGTATTTATATATCAACTAAAATATGTAAGTATGTAGAACCGAATGTGACTTCAGCCACCTTCAAAACACAAACATTCATTCAATACATGAACTGTTTGATCAGTTCGCAGGGGAGTACTCGTAGTACCATCGGACATATGGCAAGGTAAGTTCTCTTTCTCTATTTCGTCAAGTGGCCCATAAGCCGCACTTTTTTTTTATGACCAAGCCAGCGTTGGCCAGTTGTTGGCTGTGTTGGTGGCTGTGTTGTTGCTGTTCAATTGCTGCTTCATTTATTGTTGCAGTCTTGAGTGTCGCATATCATTGAGAGTTGAAGTGTCCATACAAAATTGTCACATCATTATTGTTATTTTTTGTCAAGTTGGTTTTTTCTTCCTCTTTCAAGTAGATAGTTTGTGAACTCGCATGAATATCACTTTGGGAGGTCTTTCAATGTTAGTTTTCGTATGAAATTCATTGAAGTACTTCAGTTGACAATACTACGAGGTCTATAAAACGATTGCACGTTCTGAGGTGTAAACAAATAAATATTGTATTTATTTATACAAATGATATTTGAAATATTTGTTTTACAGAGTGTTGAAAAAAAGAGATTTTTTCACTACTGATTGTTAAATAGAGAACATCATTAAAGAACGCGGTTACGTTTTAGAACATAAGACGCAATTTAGTGTACCGAATGAATTGTATATTTATAAATATAAATACTTTATTATACAAGAAAATTATTCGTACTACTTGGCAAAAAATGCAAATATAAAAAAATATGTGCGGTAAAAATTATGTAAAATGCTATTGTTGGAAAATCCAAAATCAAGCACAATACTTTAAGTAATACAAATATTAATAATATTTTCAGTATATACATTTTTTAAATTTCAGTTCTAAGTTATCAATACTTGTAGCCATAACACAATCAATGTTAGTCCCTCCCTTAGGATGATGGCAGCCCTGTCCAAAATTAATTTCCAAATAATTTCATTAATATTATTAATACAATCCAATTTTGTCAAACAGGCGGCAATGATCTTCAAAAATACATTCGAAAGTAAGCTTTTCTAAACCTGTTGCGTGAAAGCTTTGACATACTATCTTAATTCATGACTCTTTCTTAATTTATGACAAAATCATGATAAAATTAAGTAACTTCGCCTTGTAAAATCTGTCACTAAACTAAGATGCAATGCGGTTTTTACTTTAACTTACTTACGCACTTAATTTCCACTATAACCGCGCTTAAGCGATTTTGGCCGAACGTCTCCTACAATTTGTGGGTTGCGTCTTGATGTTGGAATTCAAATTGAGGGGCCTACAGTTTTACGCCGACTCTTAACGGCGAAATGTTTTTTGTGCCAAGTTTTTTCATGGCAGAAATACACTCGGAGGTTTGCCATTGCCTGTCGTGAGGCGGCCGCTAGTAGAAAAAATTTTTCTGTAATTTTTGATGTTACTTGCCCCGGCCAGGATTTGAACGCGGGACCTACCGAATGAAGCGCGCACACATACACATTCGGCTACGGTGGCCGTTACTATAACAATACAAGAACCAAATCATCGAAACATGTACGATCCATTTTGAAATATTAGCATTTCACTCAATTGCTCCTTGATTTTTACTGATTCCGGAAGCTTTCTTCTGTGAACGTAAATTAAAAAAGATAATATCACAATCAAATTGAAAAATTTAAAAAATGTGCACAATCTCCCACATTTTATTATGAGCTTTTAATTAAAAATAAAAAGTGCATAACTTGTTAAAGATTTGGCAACCCCCTTTTTTAAAAGTTTGTTTGAAATTGGCGTTCCTTTCTTAAACCAACAATAATGTCAAGACCTTTTATTTATTTGGAAGTTGTGGAAAAGGCAACAATTACAGCGGTAGAAGTTATAGCTTCTATTTCGGAGATCACCACATGCCCCCATTGGACTTTCTCTTGCTAGACTTCCGTGAGGTGCGAACCCTCGTCCTCTACCAAGGCATACTTAGTACAAGTACGCTAACCACTTGAACCAAGTCAGCCATGCAAACTGTTGTTGCATTTTCATCTTCCTATTTTCCAAATACAATTTTTTTAAACTTCTTTCGCTTGTCGCCAATATTACAATACTTTACTTAGATTATTAATTCCCCTGAAACTATTCATGTGCAAATTTTTAACCAACCGTCCCGCAATAATGGCGTGAAAATTAAAAAAAAAACTCAAAAACTTTCAAACTTAAGTACATAAAAACATAATAACTATTAGTAGGATGTATGCGAAAAGTGAACGTTGCGGAGATGTGCTGGAAACGCAGCATACATATTACTATGATTTAGTTCAAAAATCTCCACCAATAACTGCGTATTAAATCACTCACAGCCTCTTTCTCATTTACTTTCGCTTTTTCTTTCGCTTTCTATTAGTTTCCCATCCTCCATAATGTTAAACGTTTAACACAATCGTCTTCGAAGTCCCATAAAGAACTTCGACTTCAATAATTATTAGATTCCGAAAAATAAGCAGGCAAATGTGCAAACGAAACTTCATTAAAGTCGTGTCCTATTTAATATCAATGCGTATTAAGTAGGCGTGGCAGTAAGCAACATCTAACTATATTTCTATATTTTAAATTGATTTTGTCCATGTGAAAATAGAGTATATACCACATTTTAATAAAATAGTTAGATGTTTACTATTTTTGCCCGCCGTTTATATTGCAACGTTACACTGTGTTGCGTAATTACGGAAATCGTACATATGTATGTATGTATGTATGTATGTATGTGGGCAAACACTTACACACAAACAAGTGTATTCACAAACAGCAACTTTCAAAAGTAATTAACATTTACAATTGAAAAATAATTTGCCGCAAATGACATTTGTCAAAGCACGAAACACACGTCAAGCAACTAAAGCGACAATAACAATAGATGTGTACCCGTGGGGGGGAATGAGGGGATTTCAAGCAATTGCCACAGTTGGATACATGCGCAGATCAGGGTAGTGCAATCCATTGCTAAATCAAAAGAAATTTTAATACAAAAATTTATATAACTTTACCAGCTATTTTTACAAATTTGGTGTACCATTCATGTCGACGAAATGGTAATTGAACTGTGGTCCAATGTTGTGTAAGTATAAAAAGGAAAAGAGCTAAACTTATACACAAGCATATCAAAATAATTTGTTTTTGGATTTTAGCTGAGTTTGAGTATAACTTGCCGCACATTTATTTAGCTTAAAATACCGCAGCCCCGGCCGCTATTTGAACTGAACATCTCCTTCATACGCCGCTCTGGTTTGGGTTACCTTTTCGGTTTTGAAACTTCCATTTATCGAAGGTAGATGTCGCTGAAATGCAGTAACAATTGAACTGGCATGAATTAATCAATTAAATAGCAATTCACAAACTAGAATGTTTGTCGATTAGACTGACAGTTCATTTTGCACATTCTCATCAATATTGAACATTTAGACTTTTGAATATTGGAAATTATTGGTTGCTAAAAGTAATTTATTGTCAAAGAGATTGCACGGGTATTTTAGTTATCTCATTTGTGAGGTTCTTATTTTTGAAATCAGACAATGAGAAATACTTTTTTGCTTCTGTATTAAAACTATCGAAATGCAATACGTCGAAGTTGGTAGCCCCTGATATATGAATTAAATGCAATAAACACATACATATGTATTTATATAATAATTTTAGCTTTTATAGCAAACTTTGCGTCAGCGCCAACAGTGTCAATATCAAAGTTTTTAGATACACACTTACAAACAGTGTGAGTCAGAAAAATTCAAAAATCAACTTTTTTGCGACATTCACAATGATTTTCACGCAAATTTACACTTAATTAAAATCATCAAAATTTTAAACTTGCATACCCGAAAGTTTTTTTTTCCAAGAACAAAATTATCAAAACCCAATGCGATTTTCAAGCCACTTCAAACGAAATTTAAAAAATTGGGATATAAAGCTTTAAAATTTTGATACAAATTTATTGGAGTTTTATATACTTTGCAAGCATTTTGAAATCATTTTTGATTCAAGGAAAATAATAAATTTTATTGCTTACATCTTCAGGTAATATATCCGAGACTGTAATAAAAAAAAAACAAAATAATCTTAGAAAAATGTTCCTTATAATGATTATTTTTTCTTCAAATTGCGTTATTTTCCACCGTTTGAGTAAAGGTTTCTGCAAAATTAATTAGAATCTACGTAAAAACCTACCTATTTTCTCCAAAAGTAATAAATATTTCTTAAACGCCATTTCATTGCCAGTTTCCTTTGTTTTGATGCCTATTTTTCTTCAATTCAGATTTACGTATCTGAATGCAGCGAGGGGTCGAGCAGAAGTTGGAGCGTCTGGCTAGATTCGAAGGAACCCCAATGCCCTTTATTTTCTACTCCAAAATTTCCTATCTGCTTTTTTAATCAAAATTTTAAGCGCGTTTTTTTTCTTATTTCCCTATTTACGATTTTTCCATGTTGCCGGGCATGATTGATTGAGAACACAACCACCGATTTTAAAGAACCATTGGAAACAAGTTTTGAACAATTTTCAGAACCAGTTAAAAAATTTTAATTTTTTTTTTGCAAAAAATAATTTTTTGGTAGCTATCCGCAACAAATTTGAATTTGGTCATTTCTTTGCCTTTTTTTTGTTCAAATAGAAACTACACTTTACCATTTTTTTTAAGTCAAGAATTGCGGTCTCCATCTTTCCCACCATTTTGGAAGTCAAGATGTGCACCGTCTCAATAAATAATTTACTACAGTTTTAAGAATACTGAAAATTTTCGCAAATATATTCCAAAAAGCTCGGAAGTCTAAGTTATTTTTGCTTTAAAAAATACGCTATTTTCGGCCTCCCAAAGTAGGATCTCCTTTAAGTGTAAACGGAATTTTCATAAAAAATTATGAAAACAATTTTGGGGTAAAACCATTGTGAATGTTGTTAGAAAATAAACTCTCGAACGCTTTTTTGAGTCACTGTATGTGCATAGTACTCTGTTATTCATATGATGTGCCGATCAACAACTCTACATGCTTGTGTAGACTAGGTGGTGGGGTAGGACACATCGACATTATTAACAATAATTACAAACAAGTGGTAAATAAGCAATATGTGTGGCATTCGAATTGCATTACGGGCAATTTTCAATGGCCGCTGCAAAAATTGCCATGCCAAATCGCACGGCAATGCGCCGCCGAAGCTCTCCATGTCTGGCTGCCTGAGACTGTCGCATTGCCCGAGGGCTGACGGTACCACAGAGCATACGGCAATTTATCAATTACCTTTAACGACAATAATTCTAAAATATAAATTCAAATGTCTATATCTATATCCATGCATATATACCACATATTGTATGTATGTGCGTATATTTGCATATGAACGCTGTAAACAAGCAATAAATGGAAAACGTTTAAGTTTACTAGAAGCGGAGAATTGTCTCCAGGCTGCCGCCATGCATACACACACACATACACTTACATTTATGGAAACATTAAAAATTCGCACTAAACAATACACATCCTACAATGTAGAGAGTAGTGCAAAGGTGACTCGAAATGTACCAGGTGAAGTTTCACACAAACCACACATTTTGAACACAGCATAGTAAAACTTCCTGATTTAAAATGTTGGTATCTAAAAATATTGAAATATTTAGAATATTGAATTCATATATGTATGTACATACATATTTATTCGTGCTAAAATAGTTTTCAATTTATAGATATTACGCGTTTGCCGCTTTCCAGAAATCATAATGAAAAAAGTTGGTATCTACAAAAATATTGCAGTATCTACACTATTTTCAGTAGTATATATTGAGTTTCAGGTTGATTCCTGATTAAAAAGAGTACATCCACACTCTTGTATGCGAGTATGCCATTTGAGGCACATGATCCTTTTTTTTTTTTTTGGTGGTAGATACTAAATACGTTCTGCACTAGGAAACTTCAAATTTTTAGCTCCTCGGTTCTGTTAAACTGCTATTACTGCGCAGATATGGCTTTTGAAGAGGGGTTCACGCCAATTTGACGTTTAAGAGAAAGTCGTATCTATAGTTCAGCATACCAGTAATCAAAATTTGAAAATTTTTTTAAATTAAAACTTATGTTTATTAAGGTATATTAATAGTTTTTTTTTTATAAAAGTATTATTCATTGTGTAACATAAACTATATTAATAAAAGTTTCAAACTTTTCACGAAATTCTCAAAAATTCAGCATTCGCTGCCATACAAAAATGAGGAAAAACGTGGAAATGACCAACGGCAATCCATCCGTTAAACGGAAAAAAACGCACAAGACCCAAGCGGAATTTTTAGCAACTTCAGACTAGCACTGTGCTAGAATTGAATGACCTAGAAAGCGGCAAAACCAAAAGATTTCCGAAACTTCTTATTAAAAAGTTTGTAACTTGATTGAAATTTGTTGAATTTTCAGAAATTGTTTTGTGCAATCAAAAGTTTTATAAAAAATTATCATGTGGTCAATTGTTGGAGTCACTGCAAGTCTGTTGAGGAGATGAAGTGATCTTCGAAATCGCAGCTATAATTTCTATTGTTGTGACTATGGTTGTTTTTCGAATTTTTTCAAATTGAAATACAGATTTTACTCTAATATAATCTGGTTTTTCTCGAGATGCAGTGCAAATAATAAAAACGCAAGATTATACGATCATTCGCAACCACTCAGTGTTTTAATTAAAAAAGTATTTATTTGTTAAAATTATGGAACTTTTAGCTTTTGCCCGCGGCTTCACTCGCACGACATTAGGTTGAACGCTATAAAATCGACTGCAACAAAAAAGGAAATAAATAATTTAGTTTTCTTATATAAAAAATCTTTTTACCTCTACTTCATAATTGCCGATTATGGTTGCCTTCTTTTTTGTGATTGGCAACTGAGCAGTCTGACATTTTGGGCAACCAAGGCACATTAAACAGGGAGCAAAACTTGGAAAAAACATACCCCTGGCGTATATTTTTTTGTTATTGCTGGTGGTCCATGAAAAGCCAAATTTACGTGCCTTTGTCGTTTGACAGATCGTGGACACCTTTCGAATGAAAAAAATAACGTTCTCAATTAAATGATAGGGGGGTCATTCATATGTCTCATTATTAAGTGTTGACCATTACTGATATACGTGACCCTTCTAATGCCTTTATATGATATATATATGCATATAGGTGAGATATACTGATTTCATTTCCGTTACTAACAAATTTGAATTTAAATTTCAAACAGTTGGCCACACCTCAAAATTTTTTCGAGACTAAGTTTTTCTAAACCTCTATAAAACCAATGCAATACTGCATTTTTCTAGTAAATTTAGCTGAATTAAATTTTTTTTAAGAGGTGGCAACAATCTGCAAATATATTTCTCGAATAAGGCATTTTTTACCCTTTTTCCTTTTAAACCAGTGTTGTAGAATTTCAATTACCATACCAATTAAATTGTATCAACGTTCTTTAGAAGGTGGCAACCCTCTTCAAAAATATTTTTGCAAAAACGTATTCTTTTCGCACTAATACCTTTATAGTCTTGTAAGCTTAGAAATTGAATTGGTTTATTATTTTTAAATAGGTGGCAACCCTCTTAACAACACTTCCATGATTAAGCTTTCTGAAGCCTACCACTTTCTTTGATTCGCATGCCACAATATTTCCGTTAAGTTAATTATTTTTTAAATTTAAACCAGATGAAAACCTCTTCCTAAACTGCCATATATTTAGTTTTTACAGAGTTCATCATAAATTGATTAGTATGTATTTCTATATTTATCAATATTTATGGCATGTGCGTATGTATGTATGTAATATGTGAAAATAACCGATTGACAGGAAATCAAACTAACGAAAATGCTGTTATGTGCCATTATCCCTTTGACGCTTTCAAGTAGACACATTACCATTGTTGCTGGTTGTCATTCTGTGAAATGACAGTTGCACTACAACAGATTCGCTCTTTTCACCATCGTCATCATCATCGTCGCCATTCAACTCAAATTACATCAGCGCGTCTCGTTCTTTTGGTGGTTTCACGATCCTCACTACAGAGGCATCGATTGCAGTTTGATCTGCTAAAACTTGTTACTTATAACATTTTTATATTACTCATATTTATTATTATACATATGTACATATGTATGTATGTGTGTGTGGGTACCCAGTAAGAAAGTGAAGTAGTTGACAAAGATCCAGGCAACTAGAACACAGTAGTGGGTAGTGGTTACTGTCAATGCGGTCTAGCGAATTTAATATAGCCAATAGGCTATGAGTTACCATGAAAGAGCTCACGTGTTCGAATATTGAGGCAAGCGGAAAATTGTTTTTATTTTTGTAAGTTTAACAATCTACAAAAGAAGGAAATTTTTCATTTTTCCCCCCATGAAAATTTAGAAAATTGTAAAACATAAGGATTTTTTTGCATGTTTGGATGGCTTAGTTATTGATTTTTTACACTTATAAATTTTTTATTTGTATTTTTTTCTACTAATTTATTTATTTAACAATTTTACTTGATTATATAGGATTATAGCGGACAGGAACGAGCGGCCGTCATGTGTAAGAGAAGTTATTATTTGCAATTTCATTTTGGCAAAATGCGAAAAAGCTTCTTCAAAACTGGTTGATTCTCGCAGGGTATAGCTACTCATTGCAAATCGCGTGCATGTCAAGCGGCATATGGAAACAAAGTAATGCTGTTGTCGAGTCATGACATTCTCAAGTCGCCATTTACTCGAAACAATTTTTTTCGATTTTGTCATTAAATCACAATGCATTCCACAATAATAACCCGTTCAAATTGATTTAAGCTGTGAATGCGGCATATTGAAGAATTCAACGATGAGAAGTTAGTCAAAGCTTTAACGAGAAATGGAAATTTTGTTGAAGTTTTGGAAGCTATTGACCTTTAAAAGAAACATATTGTAATTTAATTTAAAATAAATTTTGTGTACGCATTATTCTTAAAAGGTTTGAAAATTTGATGCCAAGTTGATGCAAATTTTTTAAACTACGTTGAATTTTTGTAAATTTTACTCAAAGTAATGAACAATACTACTTATTTATGCAATAAAATCTTAAAAATAAATAATAAACGTTATTGGCAAACAAAAAGAAAAACAAAAAAGATAGTATTAATCAAAATTTCTAAAAAACTATTTCTGTTTCTCCTTACTTGGGTGACTCACAAGGTGTTCTAATGTATTATAAGTCATAAAGTCATAAAAATGAAAAAATACAAGTCAAGGGAGGCGCTGCCATAATAAACCTGGTACAGTTTATCGGCCGTTTTACACGCGCTCACGTGGCCAGAATCATATATTCCGCGTAACCGCGGAATTACCCTATAAAATTTATCTAAGTTCGAATTGTTCACCAGTAAGGTGGATGCGTAAGAACTTGCCAACCAAGCTCCCGCAGCATCTGGAATGCCACTATCAATGTAAGTGGCCTAGCGTTGTCCGTATAGAACAGGTTCCAAACTGTTTCAATTGCTCCAAACGGTTTTTGGCGCAATGTTTAGCTCTTGGAAATCGAGGTAGTGCTTACCTTATGGTCGGGTTCGACGATTTCCATTATTTTATCGATATTTTCGACTATTGTATTTTAATAGATATATCGCACTAATAACAACTCCAAGAAGTTATACAACATCCAACGCGTGGCTTTTGAAAGTATTATTGAAGCCATTGGGTCATGCCCCACGGATGCGTTTAATGTAATTCTCAATGAACTGCCCATAGAGCTCCACATCCGTGAAATTGCGGCGAATTCTGAAATCAGAGACACCAGAACAAATTGACTATGTGCATATGTGCCCCCATCGCTTGCTTTCAGGCAAAACATTAAGTCAAAGTTTCCTTCAAGAAAGAACTGGAGTACGGGAAGAGAAGTCACCACGAGGGGGCACCACGACCATCACGACCATCACGACCGGGGTTGGTGCGGGGGTATTTTCAGAGGACCTGAACGTCTCTTTCTCTCGTTCTAGTTACCAGATTTTGCTAGTACCTTCCCAGCGGAGGTGCTAGGCATTGAAAAGACCATACATATATGGTAACGAGAGGACCAACGAATTGATCAGAGCTGGAGCTTCTTTTGATGAAACCGAGGCGGAAAACCTGCACTTTCAGTCCTCACAAGCGGCAGAAACCAGACGGAATAGGTAAACGATTTGCAAAATTGTGAAATAAGTCTGGCCCACTGGCAGCCACGATAACGGGACACTGACCGATTGGCAAACATTCGGCCAAGATGGGAACTCGATGTCGGAGCTGAGTGTCCAGCGCCTTGTCTTTGCGCCCAATAGACAACAGATAGTAGGTTTCTTCTTGGCGAGCGACCTGAAGAATGCCTATAGCTATACAATGAACAAGATCTGTAGGTTCATCCGTAAATCCAAACGGTTTGAAATTTAGGAATCACACAAGCGAGAAAAACAGGTTTCAGGGGAATCGGTGTAACAAAATGGTGCTCTCGGCGCTAATTGGATCCTAGATTTCCCTAAGCAACGCTACAACCAAAGAATGTTAATTACAAAGAAGTTGCATGGAATTTCCTTTCCTGTGACAAGAACTTTCGTCCAATTTCACCACACCAGAAACCAATTGGATCTAATCAGATTCTAATGTCAATCGGCAAAAGTCAAATTAGTTTTGGTATTGTGAAATTGGACGAGACTGTTTTTTTTAGGGAACGGTGGGAGGATGCAACTTCCTTGTAATCTACGTTCTTTTCTACAACCAACCAACCAATAGCACATTATTTTCCCAAATCATTTTTTTCGACAATGTTTCTAACAAGAAGAACAAATAACTTCGTCACTTTCCCGAGACACATATATATTTACATATATACATACAAACTTTTTCGGCTGCAATTTGCAATGAACGCGGCTTAGTAATAAATCGAATTTTATGTTGACGCATTTCGGTCTTCAATACTCGTAGCTGGTGGTTAATTCGGTTATACAATAAGACATTCCCGACTTCCAAGTAAGCATCAAACTGTTGCTGAGGGGCAGGCCCTTTAAATTAATTCGTGGAAATGCCACAAATGTCCCATATACGTTTTGTACGTACGTATGTACCCATAAAAATTCATATGCACACTTCGACTAAGTTGACAAACAAATTTGACACAAAGTAACCAAAGTAGTTTATATTTTGTACCGCTTTGTATGGTTTCGAATGGATTCGTTGCCAGAATATGATTAACGTGGGATAAAGGCAAATTATGCGCACTTTGGTGGTCGAAATTTATCACAACAGCTTTGAGCCACGTCACAACCGCTTAAGCCATTAAATGAACAAAGAAAATCTTATTTGATTGCTTTTTTTTTTTATTAGCAACCAAAACGAACAGAAAAAGATAAAAACAAAACTAAACCAGAGAAATATTAAAAACTATAGGAATTAAAAAAGGTGTCAACGCGGCTATACCGGTGATACTCCTTTATGGCCATGCCGCCACATGCCGCCAAGGCAGCCAACCGCAACCCTTTTATTGGTAGCTTTTCATATGTAAATTAAAATGTGTGTATTGCGGCTTCATTAATTCATTAAAGGTGCTACTTACACGCTACGAATAATTTCGAAATCCCCAATGCATTTGCCCAGGCGCGAGTACGGCGGCGTTCGCTACTAAGATTGAAATGGTTTACTGGAACGCTACTGGTACGAGCACAACAAAATAGGCAATTAATCGATTACTCTCAAAATTTTTCGGTTAGCTGCCGCGTTGCGATCGAACGCTGTTTGTCTTGATACCAATTTGTTTGATTAAATACCCGGCAGCTCATTAATTCAACTTAGGGATTCATACTCGTCTAAGTATGGGAACAGCCATGAACATTTAAGACCACAAGCAAACAAAAGATTTTATGGGACACATGCGAGATTATCAGAAAACTATTTGTGGCTCTTACTAATCTGGCGTTTCGATTAAGAGTGAAACTAGTTATGTTTGTCGTTGAAGCTTTCTGCTATCTCTTTAATTTAATTAGCCACGCTACACTCAAGAAAATGGGAGGGTGATTAGATTTATACATACTTAGTATAATTTTCTTAATATCAATTTAGTGATATAATTTGATTATTCGTTCTTTGAAAAACATTAATATTCTGCTTAAGAAGTAAAGAGAAGTATAAGTTCGGGTGGAACCGAGCTTTACTGACTTGAAAAATATTATTTTAATATCAAATAACACCAGCAAATAAAATACTATTATTACTATTTTGAAAATTTGAACGACTTTTATTTATTTCAATAAAAACAAAAATTAGTACGTTTTTTGTACCACGGCGAATTTTAAACTTTCTGCTTAATGAAATTTTCCTACCGAATTTGAACGAATTTGGTATGCGATTTAGTAAAATATGGAATATTTCGATTTTTCTTTGTAAATAACCGTTATATGAGAACTTACTTGCTTACAGAGTTAATTGGCAGAGTGTGCGCCAAATTTGGTAGTTTGGTAAATATTTTTGCCACGCCCATTAGTCACTTCATTATTTTCCAAGCCAATCCGGATTATCTAATTTGACATTTCCAATACCAACCCACCTTGGGTCAAGTGTAATGTACCAAGTTTCGAGTTAGCCGATGCACGGACGGAGAGACAGACATAAATGACTTAATCCATGTTTATTTTTATTCTGAACATTTTTGTATACGAGAAAGCTAACAAAAATGCGCTTAGTTGACCAAAAAAAAAAAACAACAAAAAATCTTCATATTTATTTTAAATCTTTTTATCACGTTCAACATTAATCACATCATTATCTCCGCATTGCTGTTAAGGACCTTCCCCATCAAATTTCATTTAATCTTTGAAAACAACCAAACATCATATGGTGCTGAAAACGCGGAGCATGGGGACGGTCATATTTCTCCGCTGCCAAAGATGGCAATAAAGTTACTAGTTATTTTGGCAGAGTGCCAGTTGCCATGATGTAAAAAGTAGCACCGCAAAGTTTCTTTATTTTTCTTTCTTTATTCATGAACAGTTATCTCCTGTATTAATCGTGGATCTTCGCCAACTTTGGACTTAATCAGAGCAATAGTAGATTATCGGGTGAAGATTTTAGTTGACCTTCTCGGGGCTCGTCTTCTTCAGAAAAATGTACCGTCTGGAATCTTCAGAACCACTTGGGAATAGCCTAAGGAGGAAATGCAATCCTCCGATACCCTCAGCTATTTTGCGTTTTCTCGACCCTCTTTAAATGATCGTTTTGAAATCTAGAAAGTGGTCTCGTAAAACAATTGCAAATGGTTTGGTATGTTTTGTTTTAGTTTTAAAGATTTAAGAGTCACCAACCCGGCGAATTTTTCTTAGTCACCTCGCATCGTTATGTGAACAAAGTTATAAAACCCGGCGAAAAAAGGTAGAGATTGGGAAGTAAACATCGATAAGCGAAAGTTTCCAATTGACAGCTAAGTCGCATCGTTCTGATGACACAGTTTTTTGAGTGTACGAGTACTAAGCTTAATGATGTTTGACGAAGTAACTGGGCAATGCATAGCGACGATAGCGTTACTACTAAGACTACTTAAGTTGTCAAAAACGTAAGCCAAAAACATCAAGTAAAACAAGTCAAACAAAACACACTGAAATCTTAAAACATTTATAAACTTATTCAATGCGGCCATTTTAGTAAAACACCCTAGGCACTGCATTTCGGTCATAATTTCTACTATTTTTTTTTTATTAATGTAAACATGTTTTCTAGAAATACAAAGGCGGCTTGTTATTTGAAGGCTTAAGGTAGAAACGGTTTAACATGAGTCGACATCATCGAATGAAAATTCGACTAGGCAAGCATTGACATGGGTCATTCATTGGAAGTCACATGTTAGACATATAAAAACAATTTTTTCACACATGAAAATCTCTATTAATTAAATAATTGACAGCAAGTGAATTCTAAACGCAACTCTTTTGAAGTAAAAATTTTCAACCGAAACAGGGCTCGGATAGCAGAAGAACTTCAGAAATTACTTATCCGCCTTCTAGTACTGAGCTGACTGCAATTGATTTTTTCTCTATATAAAATTAGATAAAAAGTAAATGCGAGTTCGCTGATTTTCTTCATTTTGCAAAGTGTTGAAGTTGACCGCGTATAGCTACTTTGAAGAGCAAGTTTTAGAAAATCGTTAACGCCTAAAATCCAATGTATAACCGAACTGTGGGAGACGAAATATAGAACTCAAGAAACTTAATCTGAGAAAATATAGAAACTGTAAAAACTAAAAATTTGGCACTGTTAAAAATGGCACTGAACTAAGTCAATCAATAAAACACAAAAAATGCCCAAAAATTAGGTATCAATTTTAATGGTGCAAAATGAGTGAAAAAAGTAAGATCCCCTTTACCTTTGCTGTGTGACGTTAAAAATCAGTTTATTGTCGTGGATCTAAATTGAAGAGAAATTTTAAAATTTCGCGTGTAGTATGTAAAATAAAACTGTTCAAATGTGTACAGTTTAATTCTTACAGCGAACTAATTAAACAATTCAATTTGGCCCACCCTTAGCGTTCTTGTACTTTGGAAATCGATTTAGGCTAAATTTGTTGTATTTGGTCTTGCAAATTATAAATATTGTAAATTTTCTACATTTTTGGTAATCTTCAAGAACAAAATACTTGCAAAATGAAATCTTATACAACGCACTCCTCATGTGTATCAGAGCTTACTTTTTCTGAGTGCACTGGGTGTATTTGTTGTAATCTTTAACTTAGAATATATCAAATTGTGAAAGACCCTCTTATAAGTATTTATATAGAGGGAATACGCCGGCGCAATACGAATGTTTTTTATCCAGTATGAAGAATTCAGATCTAACTTGAAGAAAGTTGAATTTTTTTTGTAAATAGTACAGGTTAATCTTATGAATATTTCGTTTGTCACAATATTTATGTAGTTTGACTTATCTGACTTTAATTTGGTTGTAGCTAAACTAATGTTTTATCGATTGGTAGGTAACTCTAGGCGAAAATGCATTTGGCTTCTAAAAAATAGTTTTTTAAATCACAACTGAAAGACCACTCGGAGTAGTTTTTTCCACGATTCGTTTTATGAGAAACTTCTTCAAGTTACTTAATTTTTATTAAAAAGTCTCTAGATTTTGTCCAGCCAAGGCTAATAAAAATGCAGAAGGGAACTGAGAAAAAAACGTAGGCGACAGTTTTCTTAATATTTTCTTTTTGATGCAGAATTGCTCGTAGAGCATCTCGATGCATTTCTGCATGAGAAAGAAAATGTTGAAAACTATTTAAATAATTTGTAGTCTGAAAATACATAGGTTTGTATGCTAGTAGTGTTAATTAGTGTGAGGAATGAATGTATCGAACTTTTAATGAATGACCAAAATTTTATTAACATAATAGACCAGCGGACAGACAAATTTGTATAGAAATGTTGGCGTAAACAGCAATAAAGATTAAATAGTTCATGATCGACGAAATACATTTTGATGAATGGAAATTTTTTTATTAATGATGTTAAATAATTACTTATTTGTTTACGCAGCGGAAGACCTGCATAAGCGTTTATCTCATATCTCAAGGCCATTGGTTGTTGGAACGGATGTGGAAATAGAAAGTTGTCGAATGCGAAACTAAAAACCTCCTTTGGGCGCCAATTGAGGCTGGCTACCTTTATGTATCTTATGACGGTGAAGTTTATATGAAAAGGCAATAATTCAACATTAGCGTAGTTTTTAAAAGTAAGGAAAACAAAAAATTGCCTGAAAAGCATTGGACAAATATCAGATTGAGTGTTACTCATTAAAGTGTGAGAAATATAAAACGAAATGATTTAATTATATAAGGCCTCGATGTTATTGCTTTATTCCACAATTACTTAGCTTGTAAGATTTACTCTTTAAGCAAATTTTTTTTTAAATAAATAAATATATTTCTTTTCTTTCTTTTCAAATATAAACCTAGTTTGTAATATTTTGATTATCTGATATCTTTTATATTTATCATTCGTTTTGATACGAATTAAATTAAATACATAACTATTATTAGATAAAAGCGTAAAAGAAAATCAAGAGTTATTATAGCAAAATATAAATTTTTCGAGTAATCAATAATTATTATGCAAAGCCGCAAATCTTTTTTTAATAATTAAAAAATTATGATTGAGAAAAAGTTTTTGAAGTATGCAAAGATTTATATTAAAAAGGTCTTTTTAATATAATTACGTCTCTAAAAGACTTTTGTTTTGAGACTTATATTATAAAAGTCTTCTCATAATAATTATGAATGCGACCAAAGTTTGTAAGTCTTTAAGGACTACTCCTTTTAAGAACCGTTTCGAGATTAGATCGGGACAAGTTCGAAATATTTTTAGGACCAGTTCGGCATCACTTCTGGAACCAGCTTGGGATCAGTTCATGACTAGTCACTAACTCTGATTGTGCAAGAAACGCCATCCAACAAATTAAATGAAACGGAGTTGTTAAAGAAATATATTTTTATAAGTTTCGTCTTTCAAGACCTAAAAGTTTTTATAGATGGCCAATGTGTGTTTCATTAAAATTGATTTTGAATAAAGAAATTAAAAAAAAAAATTTACACAAAGGCGGCGGCAACTTTTCATATGAGTTTAAGTACATAAAAATGTTGGATAAATTGAATCTGTTCTAAGCAAGAGTAACTTACTTCTAATTTCCAGTTTTGCATGGTTCCTTCAATACTCTTGTAACATCTCCTTCTCGCTGGGAGACAGAAAGTCAGTATCATATCTCTGCGGAACGAAATGAAACGCTTTACACTTAAACATTATTGGCAAATATTGATGTGTAGCCTAAATATTGAGTTTATTGAAAATAATAAGCCATAATTATCTTTTCCAACGCAGTGCATGTTCACAAGAAAAACTATCGCATTACAATCCCTAGCGTAAAATCCGCACGAGATCGTCGAGAAGCCACTGCATCCGCAGGCCCATTTTTATTTGAAAATGCGAACGATCATTAGTTTCAGCAGAATAAAGCGTCATGCCTCCTTGTTCACAGCAGGAGTTACCGTTTCGCGGCTAAAGGGGCAATTTGACCCTTTTTACGAACCAATACCCTTTGACCAGATACCATATTACATAATATTCCCCCCTGTAAAAACGGGAAAATGCATCACATAAAACTTTTATATATTACCGATCGCGAGAAAATAAATAAAATCCAAACAACTTCAAAAAAGTGTATAGCTATCACTTTCGAAATATTTCGAGTTTCGAAAAATCGTCTAACTTCCATTTTTTTATCGTTGTGAACTAGAAACCCCCAATTCCACAAAAAAAGCTTGACCTTCAAAAAAATGTAGGTTCACTTCAAAAATGTTGACTCTAGTATAGAGAATCAATAAAAAAAAATTCAGAAAATTTTCAAGGGCACCACTGCCCAAAGCACAATCGATCTTTTGCGCGCCAAGTTCTGTAAACGAGTTAACAGCTGTCTCGGCGATGCTCAATGGTCAACTTCAAGAAATCACTGTATGGACCACCCTGTATGTTATTAAAGCATTATACTAAGACATGGTAGCGTTACATTATTGTCCTTGTCGATAATAAAAATATAAAAATAATAATTTTTTTGTGGGTCAGGGAAGGCATAAATCGTGTAACTACGTACATAAAACGTATTTTAATTTTAATGCGTGTATAAATGTTGGATAAGTAATAAAAAGAATTTGATGTTCGTCACTTAATTTTTTAAATTTTTTTATTGCTTTTTCTTAACCGTAACTCTATTAACATGCACATCAAATCATTTACATACGTATGTAACCGTTATGAATGTCAACTGCCTCATCTTTGTTTCGAATGGTACAAGTTGGGCCAATGAGTGAATTATCACATAAACCGAATAAATTACCAACTGAATAATTGGTAAATGATGAATGAAACAAAGATAATCATTAAAAGGTAATTAAAATCGACCCAACAAATCCCATTAACATCTAACGATGTCTATAGATAAGTTACGCTCGCGCTCCCGGCCACGGCATCATCCGGTACTTCTTCTACCTCTAGGCTCACTTACATCTGAATTTATTCATGTGTTTCATTCACAAGCCATGTAAAAGTTTAAATACATACGGGTGCATACATACAAACATATACAGGTATGATTGGAGTAATACTTGTAGTAAATATATTGGAAGACGTTTTGTTTTTTGTTTTTTGTTGTTGTTCTTTTCGTTACTTTGGTAGCAGCGGCTTTGAACTGCACCGCTAGCGTGTGAATGGCAGACACGTTGACTGACCGAGTACTAAAACACTTAAGACGTCAGTTAAATGACAAAAGTATTTATGGTTTTATTGACAATTATGGAATATGCAATATGGCGGCTTTATTATGTCAGACTAGGCTTTTCGAACTGATCGAAATTTTTGATTTCGATTTGCGGTGACTGGAGCAGTTCTCAATTTTTTTCTTCTCAATCCACTTAATATACATATATGTATATATATTTAGAGTATTCACAAGATGTTGAAAGGTGTAGTAAATTCAGAATTGAATTATTTTAACTATTTCATTAAGTTATTCCGTTTTTCGAGCAGGGTTAAAATTTCATGTATACTTTAATTGCGTTTTTCACTGCAATCCAATAAGCTACGTTAAAATTTTACGACTATACGGCATTTTACGATATCTCGATATACATATACAAATCTCCTAAGTACACGTGTTATTTCTGAATATAACTCGGATTTTTAAGAAAAGTAAGTCTCCAAAATAGAATAGAAACAGCATAATAGAAAGGAGAAATTAATATAATAATCATTTATTACTGGCAAGATAATGAACTGGTTATATAAGAAATAATTTATCAAAACAAAAAAAAAATGTTTTGGGGAAAACAAAAATTAATCCGTAACGTTTCCAATTTCATATTTCGTCCACCCATGGACCACAGTGCGGTGGTCGCGTTCAACTGTTTATTGTTTATTGTTCAGATAGCCGACAACCGCACATCACTACGCTTAAAATTCTAGTATTTTCTAAACAAATTTTTTAAATGCAATTTTTCTTGAATATCATTGGTTTGATGCCAAGATTGTAATGATTTATTGGATTTGCATAATTAATTACTTTTCGTATTTCATATATTTAGGTAACCGCGCCTAATTAGAATTAGTTATAAACTAAGATATTCTTAAAAAACTCTGATTTTATACAATTTATATATATGTACATATATATGAAATATTTTTGTTTTTCAATTAGCTTTAACTTACGATGGTAAATATTATTTATCAACGACTGCATGTAAATAAATATGATGTGAGTTATAAGCTAAAAATAATCGAATATGATCAAGGCTATGCTAATTTTCAAGTTATCACGGTAATTAATTTTATAATTAATTTGGTAAAGCTTCAAACATTCATAAGTTGTTTCTGATAGAACACCACAGAGTTTAAAAAAATAGTTTTGAGTCTCTTATGCGATATTTTTGCTCATACTCGTATAGACAAATAAATTATCCATACATTTGTTTTGCCCACTTTTCAAGAAAATTGAGCGACTTTCGAGTTTTAAGAATTTTCGGTCATTACATTTCGATTTTTTTTATATTTATATTATATTTTCTGTCCTAAAGACAAGTTTAATACAACACAATTGTTTTATATGCAATATATTTGATTCATTTGCTTTCAATATAAATTTACTAATTCTCCATAAGCAATTAAATTGATTTCTTATGCTAGGAGTTTAAATTATCTTTCACTGTTTTCATTTCAAATATGCTGAAATTTTGGTATTGCAATTAGATATTTATATTAAATGTATGAATTAGATATTACTGAATGAATAAATAAATAAATAAAAAACTAAGAAAAATGTGTCTTATTTTGATGTCGTAATTTTTTCTTCAAATTGCGCCATTTTCTCCTCTTTGAGCAAAGGTTTCTGAAAAAAATTAAATTTATTTTCTCTAAAGGTAGTAATCCATTTTTCTTTTTTTTTTAAAGCTGTTTTTCTTCAATCCATATAACTTTTTTTGGTGCCTTGATTGAGCATTTCACGGAAAATTATAAAATTCTATCGTAAGCCTAATTACTTTTCCGAATGGTTTTTTCAGTGTAAATGTATTTAAAATGTAATACACGTTAACACACTCATCGATTTATGAGTTGTCTTTAATTTTTGGTATTTATTTTATACTTTTTTGTATGTTAAAAAATTATATGAAGGGCAAAATATAATTCAATTTCAGTAAGTTTCAATGCAGAATGTCCCGAGTGATGTGCTGATAAAAGTGGGCGGTACCCCACCCGCTCAATATTTTTTTATAAAAATCCAATTTTTTGCTTAAATAATTTTTAAAATGTTAGTTTTGATAGCTCTTTAATATAAAAAGGGAGATCACAGTTAAAAAGTTATTTTTTTCGAGGGAGTCCCGTACAAAAATGTAATTCAAATTCCAACCAATTTTTTAAATGGATATATTTCAAGTATTACTTTTGTATTATCATTGATCTGAGTGCTACCAAATTTTACTTTTGTATTTTTTCAAATATTACTATTTTACCTTAAACTAGAGAGACTAGAGCTGTCCCGAACTAGCAGATGGGTTATTTTGGATTTCTAACACGTATGCGAATATTTCAGATGAAAATTTTTGCTTAGCGCCTTAGTACCCAAATTTTGTGGACTAGAGACTTTATTAAATTACGCTTTCGTCTGCCTTTAATTTAAAACGTAATCTGTAAAAAAATCGTACGATTTCTACGATCGTACCAACCATGGAATGCTCCATTTATATTTTATCTATTGTGGAAGTAGCCGAGCTCTATATATGTACATACATAGATATGCTATGTATAATTACGCGTAAATAGCATTTAGCCGGATTATCGTTGATATATGCCAATAAATACATTAGGTTTTCTCTCTAAAGATTCAGCCTCTAAATTTTATTTTCGAATGGTGTTTGCGGCCACCACACGCTGACAATTTCAAGGCCTCGAAAATGAGTCCACAAGAGCTGATTGGTCATTTGTCATATTTCGTGGTATGTTAAAAATTATTAAAAAATGCCTTCCAAAAATACATAGACATCTACATTGAATATAAACACACACGCACACATATGTACATTGATATGACTTCATGTACATACAAACTACTATATATCTATTTATATAGATATTTGCCAATCCATTGTGGTTTCACAAAACATTTATTTTCCTAGTCGCTTGTATCGTTTCATTGTTCTTTGAATTTGGCAATGCATGTTTTCGATGTTGTATTTTGTGCTACACTGTTGTTGTTGGTAGATATTTTGATTGGCTTCATCGGCAACGTCAAATTTCTATGCAGGGGGACAATAAGGTCAACGTTAATGATATGAACAATTGATTTTGTGGTTTTTTACTTAATTTTTTTCTTGTTGCGCTTTTAATAATTTTGATTATTTTCATTTCTTTATCTAAGCGCTTTTATTGTTTCACACAAACGTATTTTTGTATTTTTTGTATTTTTGTATTTCTGTATTTCTGTATGTACTCGAAAACACGCTTAAATGGCTATTATATTTTTATATGTTTGTATGTGCATATTAGGCTGGGTCGATATTTTCATTATGCAAATTCCGTACAGCCTAAATTTACATTCAGCAGCTCAAAAACTCATGAAGTAGTTTTTTTTTAACTACTCACATCGTTTTTCTTGAAACTTTTTACCATTCATTTTTTTATAAAAAATCGATTTTTTTTACTGGCCATTTCATCATCTACTCTTTTATATAATGATTTGCTTTCATAGTCTTCGCGTTGACAAAATTATTGAAATGCATTTTAAAACTTTTCAGGTGTATGTTGGATCTCGTTTAGATACTTTTTTGACTTTTCTGAATTTGATTTAAAAAAATTATCGACCCAGCTTAATGCACATATGTATATCCATATCCAATACTCGTACATTATTAATTTTATTTTGTTTCCGCATTTCATTTTAATTTTCTGTCGATATGGATACCGTTTGTTTTTAATTATCAGTATTGTAAGCGGATGGATGAGAGATGACAACGCTCTTCCGACAAATTGTGGGCATAACTTTTTTAATCGTTTCCAAGTGGTCTAATTGATATTGCAGATGGGCTGTATTTTTCAAAATTTCATTAGATGTTAATCATGTTTGCAATAATGAGTACATTAGTATTGAAATCTTAGAATTCTATACATATTTGTCTAAAGGCAAAATATTTTGGATGGTGTTTTGCGCTAATTTAATTTAAAAAAACTTATTAATTCCAGAAAAGTACTACAGTTTCAAAATATTGTGTGGGGATGTTTTTTAGTTTTCTCTGAGGTATCTGTCATATGTAATTGAAGTATGGTCTTTATGATTTTTAGCCAATACGCAATCACTTATTTAAGATACAGTGCAAAAAAATAAACTAGGGCAAACGATTAGATTAGATTACTCGTATCGACACAACTAAAGAAGTTGGTATAATAAAATAAATTGCAAAAGGAAGGTCAGAAGTCAATTACCTTTAAAAAAAAATAAAAATTTCTAACAATAATTTGGCGCTGTTAGGACGAATTTCTCCTACAATTATGAGATTTCGGAGTCGGTTGCGTGAAGCCTTTAATGCCAGAGTGTAGGAAACAGAATGTGAGGTGTTGCGTTGAAACACCACTAGTGAAGGGCAACAAGGACAGAGCTTGATAGGGAGTGAGACAGTGAATGAAAACTTAAAAACTAGAAAACAAGATTGCACCTTACACGCTGAGAGCAACTGATAGTGACGTAATAATAGATAGAGAACGAGAGATCAAAGACAAAATTATAAAAAAGAAAAGGAAGCAGTGCAGAAGAATCGGACAAACGGCAGAATGATTGAAACGTTTTGTTGGCATTGCTTTTTGTGTAAAACGCTTTTATTTCGTCAGCGAATGGTCGTATGCTGTCTAATCGATTTAAGAGAAGGACTAGCGGTCCGCGGAAGACGCAATTTTGTAGTCTATCATTCTTAGTATATAGCAGTGGTTATGCTTTACTTAGTGTAACTAGGCTTAATACGTAGTTGTTGGTGAAGAGGTTCAAAGAGAGTTGGCACCTGCTTAAAAAGTGAAGTTAAATTAAATATTGCAATATTGTTGCCAAACTAAAGAAGATTAGAAAATCAATTTTTTCAAGAGAGTTGATTTTTTTTTGAAAAAAAATCTGAATTGATAATATTACTGAAATATTAAAATAAAAATAAATAATAAAAAAAGTCTAAGGTCATTTGACAATTATTGCCACCAATTAAGAGGGAAAAAATCGAAACTAAAAATACTACTGCGATATTACATTTTGAGTTTGACACTAAAAGGAAGATTTATTTGAAAAACAATTTGACGAGGGTTACCACCTTTTTGGGATATAAAAAAAATAATATTAATGAATATTACAATAAGAGAGTGGCACAAGAAAGGTCTAAGAAAGTTTCATTTTTATTATGCAACGTGTGGTGGGGCAGTCGGACGGAAGGAGGCATGGGAGAGAAATGAAAACGCGACAGATTCGGAGTAGGAAAAAACGAGAGAGGGGTAGCATACGTGGAGGGGCGGACAGTGTGTGGCAATAATTGCTCTCTACATCACTCCGAACCAGAGAATTAACAATATAATATAATTCATACATAGAGCATTATTGGCATATACTCCCTCTGGTGCAGCAGAATTAGGAGAAGATTTGCACACTACGCCAATGATTTTAAGCAGTGATTTTAATGTCAATTTTACCTTGGAAGAGGCTCAACCACTTGTACAATTTTTAGAAAGTAAATTTAATTTAAAATTGAATAATAATCCCAAGATAGATGCAATTTTCTCAATATTTTTAAATAATTTACAATCACGAGTTTTCATTTCATATTTTTCATACCACACACCAATTGTATCTTTTCTTGAATATGAAAGTATGGAAGTGGATGAATCGATTTTTTATACATAAATGGAGGCGAAAACATCAACTATCTTTTTTCATTAACCTAACACCCTTAAAAATTCCAGCATAAGAATAGTGGCTTCTGTTATCGGGGAAATATTTCTATCTCATAAAACTTGCTGGCTAGGGTGAGTATTTTCATTTCAAGTGCCCATCGAAATCCATGAAGTTTCACTTCTATCGCCTAGCTTTCTAGGCTGACAATTTTTTTTCTAACGAAAAACTATTTTCATTAGAGGACAGTCACAGCACGCAAAATGACAACGTGTGTGTTTAAAAAGTATGGCTAATGTCCGCACTCATAAAAAGGCTTTTGATCTGTATCAAAACGTAACATACATATCTTCTTTTTTTGTATTAAGAAGTGGTCAAAATTAACGGAAATTATTAATGGGAGAAGTTTTTTAGTGAAGCTTTTGCTGTCATATGCCATGCATTTATTTGGCAAAGCGCAATTTTTTTTCCAGCAAGATTATGTTCCAGCCAGGGCCGTCTTTAGGTCTGTGTGGGCCCCTGGTCCTTTTTGAATATGGAGGCCCTTTTTCCAATTTCCAATTGCAATAATTAATACACATTTTTTAATTTCCTTTTTAATTCAAGCAATTTTTTATTCAAAATATATATTCTTTATGCAAACATATGTGCATACATACATACTTATATTTTGTTATTTAATTTAAAAGCAATTTATGTCAGAGATTTCCTTCTACATTTTTTGTTTGCAAACTATTCTATTACTTCCTCAAAATTTATTTCTGTCAGTAATTCATTTTCTATCGACATTAAGGATAAATTGTTAAGTCTTTCTTGCAGCATTGTTGTCCTTAATTCATTTTTGATTCTGCTTAATTTAGAAAATGACCGTTCCCCACTGCAATTTGTTACCATCAAAGTTAACAAAATTCTAACTGCAATTTCGACATTTGGAAAAGTACCTACAATTTTATCTTGCCTTAAGAGTGTATACAATTCTATAAAAGTGAGCTTGTCTTTTTTATCAATTTTTAAATATTCTGTCAAATGAAAGCATTCTACAACTAATTCTTCTGAAATGTCTCTGTGATAAATTTGAACAAGTTTTTTGCAACTTTCTGCTACATTGTCTGCGCTTAAAATTGTCAACTTGACCAAGCAACCAAACCGGTCATTTATGTCTTTGTATATGCTCAATCGGTGTTGCAGATTCGTTGTCAGGTTGTCAATTACTTCAAAAAAAGTTTCAATTTTGAATTTTTCTTTGCCCTTTAGATTCACAGCAGGTGCAGGGCCATCAAAATATACCATTCGTGAGCTCCTGGATTTTTCTCTAGAGCGTAAGTCCTTATATTCAGCGCAGCGTTTTTCTCCTTAGCGGAAGATTCAAACTGATCATATTTATCTCTGACAGAAGTAATGAAGTTAGCAAGAGCAGTCAATAAATTTGTGGCAACGTCCAATGCCATTTTTTCTTGCTGTAAGCTGATGTTTGTTTTATTTATCATTGACAGAAGAGTACTCCATACTTCGATGAGAACTAAAAATTCTAGTTTTTCCATTTTCTTGTGCAAATTAAACGCGTCATTTCTTGTTTCTTGTGCCTGTTCAGAATTTTGAGCGATAGAGGTCAAACATTTATCAATTTGCTTGTAACCTAAATGTAAAGCGTTAACTGCATTTGCACGATCAGACCATCTAGTTTCGGAAAGGCTTTTTACAACTTTATTTTGCCCCAAAAACTCTGTCAGTTTATTCCAACGATAGGTAGAAGACGAAAAATACGTATAGAGCTTTTGAATCGTGTCAAAGAAACTTGTTACCTCTCGGACACAACCAGCAGCATGAACACCAACCAAATTGAGCGAATGTCCTGCGCATGGTACAAAAGTTGCGAATTCACATTTTTCTTTTATTCTCGCTTGCAAACCGGAATATTTTCCTGCCATATTTGACGCATTGTCGTAACTTTGTCCTCTGCAATCGTCTATAGATATATCACAATCTTGTAAAAGTGATAGTACTGTATCTGCTAAATATTCCGATCCATGCTCTTTTATGGGAATGAATTTTATGAATCTTTCAACTGGAACCTCTTCTTTAATATAACGAATTATGAACGTCAACTGGTCAATGTGGGATAAGTCTGGCGTGCTGTCTACGCTTATGGAGTAATATTTTGCAGCTCTCACCTCATTAATTATTGTTTTCATGACATACTGACTCATAATGTTAATAAATTCATTACATATACATATGTATTTGCTGATAAATATGAAACGTGTCCTTTTTACTATAGTTTTTTAAATGACTTGCTAAGAAAGGATCGAATTCGCTTATTAACTCCATACATCCCAAATAATTTCCATTCCTTTCAGATCCCAAGGTTTCGTTCTCGCCACGAAATGGAAGACCTCTTGATGCCAAACACTTTATAACTGCAACTATTCTCTGCATAACTTTTATCCAATATTGTACTTCATTTTTATGTTGGTTAAGTAAACCGACATCGATTCTTCCTACGGTTTCACTGCGTGTTAAATAAGTCATCATAAACTTTCTATGCTCTAAACTATTTTCGTGTTCACAAATTATGTGATATCGGATAAGATCGTTTAGACATTTTGTTTTTTACAACTTTACTCCACGCAAAACGAAACTCAACTGACAATATTTTATGAATATATTCTTACTTTTCTTTGGATATTTACAGCGAACATCCTATAAACAGTTAGTTTTCGCGACATACAACATTAAAAAAAATATATACGTATTCTGCTTACCGACGTAGACTGGCGTCGCAGCAGCTTTGCATGAGTTTCCAAGAATATTAAAAAAAAAACTGCATGTGTTACTTGCTTATTATTCTACAACTAACGTTTTAGTAGATTTATATTATTATACATATGTATGTATATTTGAATGTACACATCCAAGTAATTCTTTATATATTTCGAGGAATTTAATTTGCTTATAATGAGAAAAGAATGAGTAAATAAGTAGATAAAATAAATTATATAAATACTTTGCCGCGGGGGCCCCCACGGATAACGGGGCCCTGGGCCCGGGCCCATCGGGTCCGTCTGGGAAGATGGCACTGGTTCCAGCTCACAAGAGTATAATTGTACAGAGCTTTTACAGAAGCGATTTTATGGATTTTATTTCACAAGATGAACGGCCGTCCTCTTCCCCGAATCAGAATCCATTAGATTACTGCATGTTAGACAAAATGATATGCCATTTCTGGTTACATATGCAAAGGGAAATTAATAAATAAATATAAACAGGACAATAATTGCACGATTTTGTTGGTATGCAATTTATAGACACGAAAACTACGAAACCGATTGAACTAAAATTTATAGGATGCATTTTAAGAGGTGTCTATTGTGCAAACAAAAATTCCGATAGTTGGCACTGGTGCCTACATATTTTTTAATCACGTATTTACAGTCCGAATCATATATAAAAATTAACCAATAGCTGGGCGCTGGATCGGAAATATCTCTAAAACCCACATTCATAGTTTAATTTGAGAGCATGTACATATTTGCAGAGTAAAGCGAAGTGCGCCGAGACAGATAGTTGCTTTAAACACAAAACATTAAAAACGTTCGGTTAGGTGATAAACCTAAATAGCACAAAAGTTTATGCAGAAATTTCAATCTAATTAGGATAGTTTTGGTAAAAAGCAGTGACAATGTTGAAAAATTTATTTTTGGAGTTTACATCATCAATTCAATGGACAGTGTTTTTTTTTCTTGTAGCGCTTTGGTGACTATTGTTCGAGATTTTTCACGATAAGTGAAAATCAATAAATATTTAACAAATAGTTTTATGAATCGCCAGCCATTAGATGATACTTATTTGTTAACACATGTGTCAAATGAATTTACATGAGTGTCATGTGCCATAAGCTAATATAAATAAATACACATGAACATGGAAAGCTAATTTCACATCTACATACATACAAAAGTGTATGTATATTATTATATTATTTGTATACATCTACGCATTTGTGTTTTTAACTAAAAAGCCGAAATTTGTATGCATTATTTCATATTTTCCATTGAGTGACGTACTTTAATAGATTAAACAGCCCATGATCGCACTTCATATTCAATCTACCTATACTCTGAAGGAATATTTGAATAAGAATGAGCGAAGATAATAAAAAATTAGTTAGCACTCTTAGGGTAGCTTGTTAGCAAGCCTTTGCGAGGTTGAAAGCATTTTTGTCATTCATATTTACTCATAAACAAAAAAAAAAAACAACAACAACAGACAAACAAACGCAGTGGCGGTAGATGACAACGATACTGGGCAATGTGACGGTGAATTGTATCCAAAACCCACACCTAAAGCTTGACGATCACATTTTTATCATTATCAATATTTACGGAAATAATTAGCAGCGCGGTTTATACGCCTACGGCTCTTGAATGTTGGGCTGATTGATGAATGATTTTTGGCACTTGACGATCGCCTATCGACGATAACTAGAGAGCGGATCTTCTGAGGGGGTGACCATTATGGGCGCATGTCAACGGGGTATTTACGTTAATACGAATGGTGGCTAGCTTTTAGTTCATTTTAACTGTCACACGCTTATTGGATGGAAAAATATTTGTTTTCCTCAACACTTTTAATAAGCCTTTTAAGCTGTATGGAGAATAAGCTAAATGATTTGATTTTAAGATGTGTGTACATTAAAAATTTCCAGTTCTTTTCTTGCCAAGAAAAAAAAATACACTTTAAAACATACATACATATATGTATACATTGTATGTATGTACGTCCAATGTTCCAGCAGATTCTGAGTTCGTATTTTTTGTTTTTTATAGTAGGCCAAAAAATGAATTGTCACCAAGCTTGGCGGCCTGGCGGTGGCTCTAAGCGGAAAATGCCCACAAACTCTCTGCGACATAATGCTGGTAAAAATAAAAAAGATCGAAAAACCTCAGAGATCATTCTTGGGATCAAGCAAAACGAACCTTGTGTTATTTATTAGAAGATAAAATATCCCAACATAAAAGCTGCCTATTTTATAATCTACTAGGTACTTAGGTGAAATACTCGACAGTAAATTCAACTGATCAGAGAACATGCGACAATGTCCCTTGTACAGCTGTACAGCGATTGGGCGGGGCTGGGGATGCTTCCGAAACTAAGGCACTGGCTGCGTACGATAAGAGTAAGGCCTATAGTGATTTACGGTGCGGTGGCTTGGTAGCCGGCACTAGAGAATAATGGAACAATCCGTGCCTTGAGTGAGGTAAAAAGAAAGGAGCTGCCCTGCACAACCCCAACAGAGGCGAGGAATGTGTTGCGAAATATGCTACCAATAGATATTATGGTAAATAATGTAATAAGACTAGGAGAGCTGGAGATCAGTACTAAGCAGTCATAACACTATAAAAAAAAAAGATAATGCTACCGGCGAGGCGTATCTTCTAAGCTAAACAAGTGGCAGTAATGGAAGCTGATGAATGCCCGTGATCAGAAGAAGATACACGCAGAAATATCTTCATGTACTCTGACAGCCAACCAGCTCTGAAAACTCTTGACTCTGCCACCAGCACTACCAATACAGTAGCTGACTGTCGCAGATCTCTAAAGGAGATGGCTGAGCAATTCGCTTCACACCTGATATAGGTAACTGGACAATGAGAAGGCAGACGACCTAGCATGGAAGGGCATTCCGCTCAACTTTCGGCATCTTGAAAGTGTTTACGCCTGCCGCTCGCTACCTTCAGGCTTCTTTTAAGGAAAACCTCCATTAGAACTGGAGTGGGTATAAGTTAAAAACTTCTTGACGACTGGAGCAACACAAAACTCATGTGTCCCGAATGGGATTTGCAGCGATAGCAATAACTCCACATGCGAAATAGAAGAGACTTTTGCCCATGGCCATGATGCTACTCACAAGATGCATAGCTGTGGGCTACCATGCAGCTAGACCGAGGATTCCCCATAACGATTTCTGTAGAAGTTAGAGAGACAAGGAAGAACCAGAAAGCGAAGAAAATTCATAGGACCAGAATTTTTCGAGGATCTAAGTGACATAGCTGGAATGAGGATACATCAACAGACTCCACGGGTTGGCTCAACTAGAAGCAATCCGAGATCTAAACGGTATCACAACGAGCTCATTTACCTCGACCCAGGTGTGCCGGTAAATGCACTGGCAGCCACTTTAACTTAACCTAACCTTGCTCCAACTCTCTTCATCACAATCGGACACTGCCGGTAGCGAGGACGAAAATTGCATCATAACGCGAAGTTGGACAGCAGTTTGAGTAGCAATTCATGCGGCACTTCCACTTCACCGCGGCCTGCATCTGTTAGCGGTCAATAGAATTTGACATTGAAAAGAGAGCCAGTGATGCGCGTGACTGGCCCGAACTTGACTGCCTAAGATTTAAAGTGACGTATGCGACCGAAACAATAACAACTAAAAAAGTAGCCAATTCTCAGTTAAGCCTCAAAAGCGCTGTCGTGACTCGCAGCGGAGTTAAGCTAAGTTGGAGCGCACTTTGACTACGTTGGCTAAAAATAAAAGCCAAGTATGAATGTGTGTGGATTGATCTTCCGTGTAAGCAAATCATTGCCGATTCTCCGCTTGCGTTGGAGCTGCTGATGGCAAGAGATTTGCTGTTGGCATTCTTTTCTTTCTTCCGCTGGAACAGGTTGCACTTGATGAGCGAAAATATTTGTATTAGAGGATGTGATTTGCTTTTATTGTCGTCGACATTTTACTAAGCGATTCAACGCTTCACAGATTATTTTACGCATGCGTAGTTCAATCACGAACTTTTGTGTAATCCCTTCTTATTCTCAATTAAGCTCATTAATACCTGCTATACATTTGTACGAAAACTCTTGTGAGGGTACGTATATAATTGGATTTGTTTTAAATACCACTGTGTTCCTTTAGTTTCGCCCGATCATCCTTTCATTACTCGCACTTTGTTTGGTAATATGGGCTATAGCGGTTGCTTTCACAATTTCTAAATACATATATGTAAATGTATATATTACAAATACCCATCACGGAATCCCGAAACATTTTTGGAGTTGAGGGATGTAAAACCTTGTTTGTTATGGCGGACTAGGGGTCATTATCTTCAAACAGCTTATGTCCAAGTTTTGACAGTTCCGATAGATCAGAATATCGATATTTTTTAAGATAATCATTGATAGTCCCAAAATTTTTTTATTTTGGAAACAACGATATTCGATATTTATTTTCGAGTACCAAATTCGATATTATTTTAAGGTCTCTATGAGCTTAATTTAATTCCTTTTGAACGGAACTGCAAGTAATATCCTGTAAATTTCTGAATATCGATATATTTTTTTCATTTTCCCGCCTTTAGTAAAAGGTTCATGACATTAGTTATAAACGATTAGTGTTTTGTGCTTAATGGAATAGAAGTAATGTACATATGCTTGTTTTGCATATCTTCTTTCTCAGCTGTTGCAGGTGGACTGTGTATACACGGACTTTTGTAAAGCTTTTGACACTGTGTCGCATAAAATTTTAATAAACAAACTATCTTGTCTGGGCTTTCATTCTTGTTTTTTGGACTGGATCACTTCCTACCTGCCCAATAGACGCTGTTTTTTTATAGAAGATAATGAGCTTTCTGACCCATTCTTAGCTTTTTAAGGGGTTCCGCAGGGAAGCATTCTAGGTCCACTGCTTTTTGTTATTTTTATAAATGACATAAGTAAATGTTTCACCTTTGCAAATTTTTTACTTTATGCTGATGACCTTAAATTATTTGCAGCGATCAAAGATTCCTCCGATGAAACTAAATTGCAACGAGACATTAATGCTCTCCACTCTTGGTGCCTAAAGTCTCGCCTCTATCTGAATACAAAAAAATGCTTTAAAATGACTTTTGCTGAAATCTTTAGCGCGCGCAATACGTCATATAACATCTCGAACTATACTCTGCAGAATGTTAGTGAAATTAAAGACCTAGGAGTTGTATTTGACCCTAAACTATCTTTTAGTAGTCATATCAACTATATTGTAGCGAAATCCTACTCACTTCTTAATTTTGTGCGTCGTAATTTTCAGACCCATACACCTTAAAAATATTATTTACTAGTTTTGTTCGCTCTCGTCTCGAGTATGCTGTGTTTGTTTGGAGGACCTGTAGTCAGCTCTCTACGGGGAGAATTGAACGTATACAAAAAACTTTCCTCAAATTTGCTCTAAAGTCCCTAAACTTTACAAGCCCAGTGCCATCGTACACATCCCGTCTGATGTTGATAAACCTAAAGCCATTGGAAAGTCGTAGATCCGCTTTGTCATTGACCTTTACATTTAACGTTATTCAAGGATTAATTGATTGTCCCTATCTTTTGGAGAGGATTAGTTTTAATGTTCCTAAACGTACTCTTCGCATTTCTAACCCTTTCTATTGGGCAAATGTTAAAACTCAGTTTGCTATAAATGCACCTTTAGCCAGATCTATGCGTGAACTTAATGAATTGTCTGAAAATGTAGCAATCGACTTCGCGTTATCGAAGCAATCTTTTATAAATATTTTAAACACTATTTTTTAACGTTAATTTTATTGGTGATTTTAATGCTTTTTATCAATAGTCTGTAAGAAATTGTTTCATTGACTAAAATTGTTAAATAAATAAATATATATGCATATTTTTGTTAATTTAAGTAAATTTTTTTTCATTTTTTTTTATACTAAAAATTTTCTTCGGAAGGACCTTGTATTTCCATTCTTATTTGTGATGTATAAGTTCCTGAATAACATGGTCTTTTAAATACAATTTCAAAAGTTAAATTACTTTAATATTTCCCTCTATTAATAAATATTTGATTTTCAAAATCAGTTAATCCTAATGAATTTTGAGTCATATTAAAAAGGCTATGTTCTAAGATGAATATCGGGATTCCGGGACTACTAAAAATATATTCCGATCAAATTTTTCCCGGCTAATACTGGAATTCCTAGTTTGTAGGCATGCAATTTTGCAAAGGGGTTTCACACTTTAAGTGATTTCATTGTGCACTGCGCTTGCCATTTTTTATACAACTAGCCATCGTATTTACTACATTGCTTATTTTCCTTTCTAACTACACTCCTCCGACCTTCCTACCGGGTTGTCGTTTTTTTCAATGGTTTGTTTTTGTTTTTTGTTTTCATCTTTTTGCGTCTGTGCTGGTTTTTCGCACGCTCAACGCCTTTGTTCGCAATCGCCCCAGTCCATCTTTGGTTAAACTGGCTCGTCGAACGACACTCGCCTTGGCTTCACAGCCGCTGCGGTTCACTTGTTGATCATTAATTTTCTTGGCATTTTGCATTTTGCATTTTTTTTTTGGTTTTGTTTTTTTTTTTGTCTTATATTGGAATTCTTCTCTGCTTCCTCACTTTTTTCAATATTTATTTCCTTTTCGTTTTTTGGTTCGTTTCTTTGCTGATTTTCATAAACGACTGAGTTTGCTCGTTTGTTTTTAATTAATTTATCAAATCATTGATTAAGCAATGAGCTCGCTTTGTGCCTCACCAAGCCGTTATCCGCGCGCTCGTGCGAGTGGGTTGTAAGTGGCGGTGTTTTTGGTTGCTGCTTCTACAGACGTCCTTTCATTGGAGTGTGGCAAGTTGTCTAGGTTGGTTTTTGTTGTTTACTGTTTTTGATGTTATTGATTTCTGTTTTTGCTTGAGACAATAATCGCAGACAGAGTGGCTTTCTTAAACTTGTTTGTGATTTTCTGATCCGCTCTCCGTTCGACGGGGTGCGATGGAGGAGGTGCGCACAGAAGTGAAGACTCTGTATGGCTATAAGTAAATCCTGGTTTGCAAAAATTTTTTTCTGCTTCCATCTGACAATTGAATGTAAATTTTCCTGAGAAATTAGGAACGACTTATCGAGTTAGTTCGAAAGAAATGAACATGAGCGTTAGTCGAGCCGACCAGTCGTGTTTCTATTCGCTCTCCGATTTTAATTAAATACAAATCGCATAGTTATTTAATTTGCTAATTATTGGCATGGTGCATATCTATATAATCTGAGACAGTGACTCTTCTTTTTTTTGATTTTGTATTAAATTGTGATTTTCCATTTCTTAATCCATTTAATATGCCGTGTGTGTGTGGGCAGAAAGTGGAACGCCCTCAGTCCAAAGTGCAGTGCTCTAAATGCAATGAGTTTTTTCATCTCAAATGTGTTGGCATTCAACAGGCTGATCTTGACTATTTGTTGAGCACAGATAAGCCTTTCTTTTGTAAGGTGTGTGTGGCTGTGCGCCGTTGTTCAATTCGTTCTCCTCCACCACTCGCGGCTGTGGATATAAGTACCGTGGACCAAAATAAAAACAGTCAAGAGCATGTAATTGAACAGCAGCATAAGTCATTTTCTGTAGCCGATGAATTTGCCGAAATTAAAGCGGTTAATTCTCGCCTTTTATCTGCTATCAGTGCTCTTCACGAAGATAATAAGTGTTTATTGAAAAAATCCGATATTTTTCAAGCGGAGATTCTTGAATTGCATACCAGACTAAATGCTAAAGATGATACATTGTCGCTCCTGCTCTCAGAAATCAGAGGTTTGCGTGGTGTTGTTATTGGCTGCCTTACACAAAAATCTAATACGAAAACTAACGAAAGCAAACATGTAAAATCGTCATCTTCAAGCTCTTTGTCTGCTGGTATTAGTGTTTCGCCCACTCATAAATCATATAGTGACGCTGTTATGGGCGCTGGGAGAGCTAAACTGCCATTACGCTCTGCTACGGTGGCGCTTACAACAACGTCGTTGTCCTCCCACGTTACTGCTACTACCTCTAATGTATTCACTGCGCTGCCAACTCAGATGACTGCTGCTATTACCGATACTAAATTATCTACTTTGCTGCCCGCTCAAATTTGCTCATCAATATTGCCTCTCCAAGATTCGGCTACTACCAGCAACGTAGTGACTGCGCAGCCAACTCAGGTGACTGCTGCTATTACGGATGCTCAATTATCTTCTTTGCTGCCCGTTCAAATTCGCTCATCATTGTTGCCTTTGCACGATTCGGCTACTACCACTAACTTAGTGACTGCGACGACTACTCCGATGATTTCTGCTACTCCGTGTGCTCAGTTATCTGCTTTGCTGCCTGCTCAAAATTCTAATTCTAATTCGTTTGCTGTTGCTGAGTCGCCTGCATCAATTGTTGTAAATCCGAACGAATGGACTACTGCGCGTCATAAAAAAGGGCATAAATTTAAGAAAATAGTTTTTGGATGTAATGATAGTGCCGAGTTGGATGTTGTTAAAAAAAAGAAGTGGTTACATATATCCTCTTTCAAACCATCTGTAACTGAGGATAATGTAATATCCTATGTTTCTCGACATTCGGGCATTCAAAGTAATCAATTTGCGTGCTATAAACTGATTAAGAAAGATGTTTCTGTAGACAATTTTCGTAGTATAAATTTTAAATTAGGCGTTTCGCCATCATTTTATTCGAAGGTGTTAAATCCAATTATTTGGCCAGCTGATATTAAAGTTCGTCCTTTTCGTTTTTTTCAAAAGGAGGTAATTGCGGAAGAAATCAAGTAGTAACAAACTGTTTTAATAAATCTCTTAACATTTATTTTCAAAATATGTCCGGAATGCGGACCAAAGCCAAAGATATTTTTCTAGCAACTTCTCGCGCAGAATATGACATTTACGTGTTTGTTGAAACGTGGCTAAATAAGGATTTTTTCGATACAGAATTTTTCGATTCAAATCAGTTTGTTGTATATCGCAAAGATAGGGATGCTCTAAAAACTGGCCATCTCAAGGGTGGTGGTGTTCTGATCGCCGTGAAAAGCAGTTTACGATCTTCAGTACAACAGCTATCAAACAATGACACCCTTTTAGATCAGTTGTGCGTCTGCATTAGCAGTTTCCGTAATATATTTATATTTGTATCATATATTCCTCCGAATAGTTCTGACAGTGTATATTGTGAACATGCAGAAAATATTGTAAGTCTTTGTGAAAAAAATCATGATTGCAACTTTTGCGTACTTGGTGATTTCAATCTTAGCAATCTGGTTTGGTCTGACATACAACATAATGGTGTCTTAATACCGACTAACGTAAATAGATCTCATGAAATTTACTTTTTAGATAGCCTTCTTGGTCTTAATCTTATCCAAATTAATACTTTATTTAATAAGTTGAATAAAATCTTGGATCTTGCATTCGTTGATGATAATATAATATTTAATTTCTTTGAATGCCCATTTCCAATAAGTAAATTAGATAAACATCATGTGCCTTTTATCATAATGTTTGAGTTTTATAGTGTTGTTGCAAATTCTAATGAAAATGCCATTTCTTTTAACTTTCGTAATGCTAACTATGATAGGTTAAATGCTGCCTTAATGGAAATAAATTGGGACTCCGTTCTTAATACTAGTGATGTAGCTGATTGTTTTGAGAAATTTTTGAACATAACTCACGATGTTTTTTCGAGAACCCTTTCAATTCTGGCACCTCCTATTCATAAATTGCCATGGTATAACAAAAATCTAAAAAAGTTAAAAAATCAAAGAAACAAGTTTTATAAATTGTATAAATCAGAACGCAGTAATTTAAATTTTAAAGAAAAATACATTTTTTATATGAATCAGTTCAATGTTCTTGATAAGTTTTTATACAATCAATACATTTGTAGATTTGAAACCGAACTTAAAGACAATCCAAAAGCTTTTTGGAGATACGTTCGTTCCAAAAAGGGTTTTACTAATATTCCAACTTGCATGAGCTTGAATGGGCTGTCTTCGCAAACTTTATCTCAGTCTGTAAATTTGTTTGCAGAATTTTTTAAGTCAAATTTTGTAGCTAACGATGACCTTGTTTGTACGCCCGTCTGTAATGCCTCTACCCATTCACTGGATTTCGGGTATTTGTCAGTCTCTGAATTAGATGTTCAGAATGGTATAACGGCTATAAAAACTTCTTTGAAATCTGATTACGACGGTTTCTGCTCTTACTTTCTGAAGCAATGTAAATTTTCGATCAGTAAGCCTCTATGTTTGATCATCAATCTATCGCTTTCTACTGGTGTGTTCATTGATCGATGGAAGTTCGCCTCGATTACTCCAATTTTTAAATCAGGTAGTAGGAATGATATAAGCAATTATAGACCAATATCTAAACTAACAGTATGCTCAAAGCTTTTTGAACAAGTGGTTAAAGAAAAAATTACCTTTGCTACCAAATCTATTTTAGAGCCGCGCCAGCATGGATTTGTCAGAGGGCGTTCTACTGTCAGTAATTTAGCTGTTTTCTCGCAGTACTGTATCACAGCATTCAATAGTGGTTCTCAAATAGATACCATCTATACAGACTTCTCGAAAGCATTTGATCGAGTATCCCACGCAATTTTATTGCATAAACTCGAATGTATTGGTTTCCACTCTGTTTTCTTGGCCTGGCTAAAATCTTATCTCTCAAACCGATTGTTATTTGTTGAAATAGAAAATTGCAAGTCGTTTTCTTTTGTGGCGACCTCGGGTGTTCCACAAGGTAGCATTCTTGGTCCAATTCTATTTATTCTTTTCATTAATGACATTGGTTCTTGCTTTAAAAACTCAAATTTTCTACTTTATGCTGATGATTTGAAGTTTTTTCGTAGTATTACTTGCGATAATGATTCTCATCTCCTGCAGCATGACCTAAACAATCTGGTCGAGTGGAGTCGCAGAAATAAACTTTCTTTGAATACTAGCAAATGTTTCCATATGTCATTTTCTAAATCTCCGGAGTTTCGGAAATCGTGCTATATTATTTCAAATCACCAACTTATTTCAGTTAATGATTTTGTTGACCTTGGAGTTGTGTTCGATAACCGTTTTACTTTCCGAAATCACATATGTTATGTCCTTCCAAAGGTTTATAGAAATCTAGCTTTTTTACGCCGCTACTCTAAGGATTTTAAAGATCCGTATACTAGGAGACTTCTTTACAATACCTTAGTTCGCTCGAAACTCGAGTATGCTGCTGTTATTTGGAATCCGATTTATGATTGCCATGCTGCTAGGATTGAAAGGGTTCAGCGTAAGTTCATTCGCTTTGCACTCCAATCGATCAGATTTGAAGAGCCGTTGCCCTCATACAATGCCCGATGTTTGTTAATAAGCTTAACATCACTTCAGAGCAGAAGAACAATTCAGTCTTTAATGTTTGTTTATGATGTAATTAATGGTTTCATTGACTGTGCCGAACTTCTAGGGATGGTTAGTTTTAATATACCTAGTAAAGCTCTTCGTTTTCAAAAATTGTTCTATCTCCAAGTGGTCAAAGTTAATTATTTTTCTCATGGACCAATTTTTAGAGCGCTTTTAGAGTTTAACAAAATCTCAAAAAAAGTTAATATTGATTTTTCGTCACCAAGATCTGTCTTTAAATCAGTCATAGACGATCTGTATGGGTAGTTTTTTATTTTTTATTTTTCGCATACATTTGGTTTTTAGTTTTAAGTTAATTTTGTATATTTAGTTTTAATTTGATTGTACCGCTAGTCTGTAAGATATATCATGTCATAGACCGAATAAATAAATAAATTGAAAAATTGAAATTGAAATTGAAATTGAAATATTTTCTTAGAAACTCAACTATTTTCTATTTTGCATAATTTTTTTTGCTGCCTATGCCCCAAATCAAAGTGTGCTCCTCCTGAATGCACGTACAATATATTGAAGACATATATAAAACTAAAAAAAAACTCTAGCGATACGTTAAAAAAAAAATCTACAATTTTGATAAAATGTAGTCTATGTTATTTCCGAGGTTACAGTCGAGTCATCTGTTAAAGGAACATGACAATCCTATCAGTAGTTAGATTAGTGAATTCAAACAGACAGACCAAAATTCTAAAAAAGCCCAAATTAATTCTATTACTTTCCCTGCATTTCTAAATACATGTTCGATGTACTCTTACGACTTTTCTACAGTTTCATATGTATATTTAAATCAGCGGCGCACACAGAAAATTATTGTGGAGGCGGGTTTGCTCCGCAGCATTTTTAAATATCAAGAAAATATAATTTTCAGTTGATTTGTATTCAAAATTTGGGGGGAGGGGCGTTGTTCTTGGTATACATACACTAATAATATTAATAATATTTCGGTAATACCGATTTATTTTACCTCTGTTATCGATCAACTCATCGCATCTTAGTCTAAACGAATTTCTGCATACGAAACCGTGGATAAAAGATTTGGTTACTTAGCTGAGAACAGAAGGATGGAATCCTCTAGATTAAGAAATTGATTTATAAAACGAATTGGTAGTGTTTTTGTTTACTTTTTCGGGACATTACGACAAAAAATAAGGTGAATCACCGAAACCGCTTGGCTAATTTATTGATATACTTGACGTTTTGATATTCGATGATCTCATAAATAGTTTTGTTGCTAAAAAATCATAAAATATTCCAATAGTTAAAGCAGGTAAAGGAAGTTTTAAAAAGATAGAATGAGACATAAACATAATAAAACAATTTTAGCAATTAAAAAAAATTTCGATTGATCTCATCGAACTATTGTCCACAGCGCTTAAAAATTTTAAATCCGGCCCTGATCGTTTGGTTATAATATAGTTGCAATTTGGCCTTTGAAAAACACTAAGTACAGTTCAGTCTAAAACTGAAGTATTCACCTCGCTTTGATATCTGATATAGAACCAAGGCGAATCCATACAAGGTGGTGTTATAAATACAACTATAAGATTCCTATGTATTTTGTTTTTGTTTCTGCGTAAGAGTTGTCAAAATTTAAATACAGTTTGTTTTTGCTTTTACGGCTTTTGAAAGCTCATACGCAAAAGCAAAAACAAAATACATGTAGCTGAATAAAAAAAAATCAAATCAGCTGCTCTTATGCCATCACCTTCTATAAATTCGCCTTGTATAGAACTTAGTATTCATTTAGATATTATAGCCTTAAAAAATTTGTTACTACAAAATTTGATTAAATTCGTGATATACATCTGGTTCCATCCACAGTTTGGCAGATACTTTTTGCGAGAAGATTCGCCATTTCTTCTGAGAGGTGTTCGCTATCATAAACGAAATTTTAACCGTGGCACTCCGCCTGTTAAAAATCTCGTATATGATGGTGTGAAGAGAAATACATTTGTTCGGGATTTTTGATTGGCAATGTTTACGATTGGCGCCTCCACTGCACATACAAATGCCATTTGAAACAATATGAAATGTAGTAGGTAACTTTCTGCTGGTTTAATTCAACGTCTTGCACGTTGAAATTTTTTCCACTTAACGTGGTTATGGAGTCAAGTGCACGCATATTCCACATTTCTTGGTGCCAAACTTCTGAAAGTCCTTCACATGTCTCCCTTTTGTCAGCTAAACATGCAACAAATAATAATAGAAACTTCAGCAAAAGCAATAACAACTACTACAACTACATACATACATAGAATTTTGAAATGAGTCTTAAGTTCAAAAAGGCTGAGTAGATTGTACTCGGTCGACGTTCGCCTGTCGCTCGTCGTGTCACACGTTAGACCTCAACCAACCAAATTGCTTGCATGCAACATTAAGTTGCCATATTGTCAGTTTGTCAGTTTGTCAGTTCATTGCTGCAATGGGCTTCACTGTTGAGTGTTCGATTTGCTGTTTGTTGCTGGCCACTTACCAGCCCACTAACCCACCTGCCCGCATTCCCGCATTCCCGCCTATCTGCCTACCGGCACTCGGCATTCTGCTACAATTCATTTCAGTGCTGTCCTGACAGCGCTGACATTTTCTTGAGTGACGTATAAAACGTTGTCGTGCTGTTTTTTGTCGTTGCTTTAATGTTAAGAGTGTTTGTTTGTTGTTATTCTTGCAAGTTGATGTTGTATTTTTGTCGCAATTATTTTTATTTTAGCAGTCGATGACAAAGACGTCCGTCCCCTGGTTGGCTTTTTCCAATGACAGTCCAAGCCCCTCCTGTTTGTCGCCCATCGCAGCCCCCATCTACATACATACATGTTTAGTATGCACTTAAATATGTATGTATGTGTGTATGTATGTATGTGTACATATTTGAGTGCACTCGTATTCAGCAATTTACAAATATGCCAAGCAATTTCACAAACTTTGCGCTCGTCCCCAACTTTATCGATCACAGTGTCTATTGAATTTTGAGTACTGTGGCGAAGAATATTAGAAAGACAGTACAGATCAAGAGTGCGGGACATTTACATACATATGTAAGTATTTATATCTACATAAAATCGGTGCAAAATGTTATAGGTTAGGTTCCTATAGCGAACATAAGATATCAAAAATCGGTCGTCATGTGGCAATTAATTACAGAGCTTCGAATAAATTCCAGTAGCGAGTGTTCGTTGCTTCTCGCTAATGGAGATGAGATTTACCAGAGTCATCAGCACGACATTCTCCACTTTGGAAGAAAAAGGTAAAAGGAGTTGTTCTAGCCGTGGATGAGGATAAAATAAATAACCTCCTGGTAATACACAAATAATATTGAGAGTACTATTGGGACTCACGTCACAATGGGTAGTTATAAATTTTGAAAGGACTTTGATGGGGACGGAGTAGAAGCTGTTAGAACGCACTGACCTGAACTTAACACTCGCAAACCAAATAAACTATCACATCATCGTAGGTACTAATATTTCAACGGCATTATTTACTATGGGGAAATCTGCAACGCTAGTCTCGACTAGAGCAGAAATCCACGCATTCATTTATTTCTAAGAGTGTTGCCATTTTAGCTATTTTGTAGCTCGATTTGCCTGCAATTTCAGCCGTTTAGCAACATATGTATATAAATTTAATTTTAGCTATTCGATACTTTTTGTTGCATTTCAAATCTAATGATAGTTTTGTTTTTTAATCGAATGGTAGTCCTAGGAACATGCAACACCAATATTATAATGCGTGTCAGTCGATTGAAAGCGCTCGTTGGTATAATTAAAGTAGTAGTAGTAGTGTAGCAGAAACATATACATACTTGGTTTGCAAAGTCTACTGCAGAGCTATTTTTTTCTGCACCAAATGATAAACGTAACCAACACAAATTATCAGGGCCAGTGATGCGAGATGGTTATCTATTGAATTATCGATCTAGCTAGAAATTATTAAACTTTTTAATGACACTAATCTGGCATATCTTCAGTTTATAAGGCCGATTCTAAGCGAAGTTCAGAAATCAGATTTAAAAAAAAAACTTGTTTCTAACCTAGTTCTGTTAAGTAAATATACTATATTTTATTATATCTCATTATAATTTTTTTTTCATTGTGTTTCCCTCTTCTAACATATCTAAACCATTTCCACAATTTCATTACTACTAAAAAAATTGGGGGGAAAAACATTGGTGAAGATACCGATTGAGCAGCGAAGTCAACTCTTACCGCAGAATATTCCATATTTAAAAATTTCGGTTTTTTTTTTTAAATAATGCCCCAAATGTTGCACAACCTAAACTATTTGACAATTTCAAGGTACAATTACAAAGAAAAAACTATGTGCATATCTACGGCAAGAGGTCACCTCTTGGATAGATATGAGAAAGTTTAGAAATCCAAAGTTTCGTGTTTACTTTTTAAACCTACCATATAGCAATGCAAAAATAGAACGGACCTCTCCCAAAATCTTAAAACTGGAGTACTGTCTTGAAATTAAGTTACCTTTTTTAAACTAAATTAGCGTAAACCGCTTAATTAATTTCAACGATGGTACCGCGGGCTAGGTACATGACGGTTAGAGGCTTACTTCAGATTAAATTTTAAAACTGGGACAACCCAACTGGGTAATATGTGGGCTTCTTTTCAACGATCCACAGATCGGCTACAAATAGAAGGTGTTGTCAGGCGGTGGCAATTTCGAATGAATTGCAGCATAACCAGCAAGATCGTTATATCACTATAAGAGGTGGGTAGGTGTTCAGAATTTTGTTGATACCTCCAAAACAAAACAAAAATAAATAAAATATAACACCCAGCTAATTTGGCTCATTCCAAAATGAGTTCTTCACAATACAGAAAGAGACATTATAAGGCAGAACAAACCAAAATCTACAAACACACAGTACACACATTTTATTGAACGTAGCAAATTTGTCAATCAAAACAGTTTCAATTCATTTCACAGCATTTAATTTTATTTCAATTCGATGTGCAAAATTTCTACCGTTAGTTGCAAATAGGAAATCGAATCTCATTTGCAATAAACCATAGGTAATACCGTTTTGTCTCTTTTCATCCACACACACACACACACACACATATATACATACATTATACACTCATACATCTACAAACACGAAGAGACCACAGCAGCGAAGTCCAACTGGCAACGGTGAGCTTTGTTGTAAGGAGGTGGTGATGGCGGCGACCGCGGTGGCGGACCAATCCCCCATACCTTATTTTAAACAGTCAATACTCGTACGAGGCGGCCGCCATCAAGCGGGTTGTGAAACCAATTCATACCATGGGAACCGCACGATTGGTTGTCATTTTGTCAACAAATTGCAAAACGTACATACTTGTTGGAGCATTTCTGTGTGCGCGTGTGTGTGTGTGTGTGTGCGTATTAGTTGAGTTTGACATGGGAACCAACACGGCCATAACGCGGTCATGTGGCACGCAAACGTCGCCGGGTAATATGAGTGCCACCGAGCCATACGAGTACATACGTGCCGCTCAGGCAATGGTATCGAATGTCGGTAAAAAAAAAAAACAAAAAAAAAACAGAAAAAAATGCAAACAATGAGCAAAACAACATAAACAAAAGCAATGAAATCGTAAAAATTACCTGAGGCGATGGTAATTGGCGGATTGGTGGGCAATAACAAAATGCAAAGCGTAGAAGGCGAAGTGACTGGTATAATGTACCAACGCACCGTCGCACCATCCCACCACTGCCACCAATAACAGCCACCATTACATTCACATTGCCACTGTCGCCATAGCCATAGCCACCTCATTTCGTGGCAATGCGAGGTGTGTAGGTACAAAGCAATGCCTTTGCCTTTTGTTGAGCCTTCCACCAGCAGTGGGGGAAAAAGTGGTCGGGCAGGGGCTGATGGCTGGCCAAAGTTGGAATAAGTGCTGAGTTGTGGACTTAACTCGAGAGGAATGCGAGTAAGTGTCACTTAAGCGGCTTTAACATGTAGTATATATTTTTGGTAAATGTGGGCATATGTATGTGTGTAGATATGCAGATGTGCCGTGACTCACACAACTGATCATAAGGTGATCTATTTTACAATATAAAATTTTTTTTTTAGCGCTAAACCATTTTGTTAATCTTTTGTTACACTTTAGTTCATTCAAAAAACAAGCAGCATATAAATTAAAACAAAAGTTACAACATTTTTAGAAATTTATAAAATTAAATAAATCACGATTTTTTGAATTTGAGGGTTTTGAAAAATTTTATAGTTTATATGGCAGAAGATTTTCAAGACTGCCAAACCTCACGGGAATTTCGGATCCCGGATTAGTACCGGTGCTTAGAAATTCATTATTTTGTAACAGCCTGCCTCGAAAGAATTACACCCAAATTGTATATAAAGGCCCTTACCATAGAAAAATAACAAATAAATGGGATTTAAATTAAATTATTTTTATTGTGAAAATTATTTCATCTATAGCCAAATAAACGACAATATATAAATTTTACGCATTTAGTGATACATTGATGTGCATATTCGGATAAAGAAACTTAAGGCATGACGATAAACGGTCGGACAAACTTAAAAAATAACAATTGTATTATTTGCTTAAAATAAGTTCATATATTTTTTATTCACGTAAAATTATGCGGAAAAGGTGGAAGGTAGTAAGTAAGTCTATTTAACTTTTCAAAATATGTACATATGCCTGTACTTTACTTATACTTATAATATTATAACCAGAAAATAAAACTGAATTTGTAATGGTTTTTCGCACAAATTATGTTTCATCCTCTGAGAAAAATATAAAACTCAAGAAATAACGATTGCTTCTTAATCAAAAAATAACATTAAAAAAATAACGACTGAAAAATAATTTTTCTAATAAAAGTTACATCGTTTCGGTGCCTAATATATCATTAAAAAATAAATCATGAACCCTTAAAATAATCCATTTGATAACAAATTATTACCTACCGTGACTAACTGTCACTGTAAATTTTGGGCATCCCGAAAAATTTTAATTTCGATAATTTTCAAAAAGTAAATCGTATTAGAACATATTCATTATTTTTATTCCAAACCCATAATTCTTTACTTAACAAAAACCATAATAGCCAAAATTCCAAACCTTGTTCAAAACCTAGAAAAATTCGATAAAAACTCTATTAATTTACATAAAAACTTCTAATGGCATTACTTACGTCTTTGCTTGGAAAATAAGCACGAACCTTTAAAAACAAGAAATGTTGGAATTACACTACAATTTAATGGGCTACAAAATATATCAGAAAAATTAAAAAAAAATCTGATCAAAACGTTGGAAATCGTCCAGAAAACGAATTAAAATTTTATCGAATTTTCCTAGTTTTTGTACAAAATTATATAAAAAATAAAATTTTTCGGTTGGCCAATTTTGAGTTTGGCTCACCAATACAGTTTGTTGGTTGTTGCTTATAAAACATAAGTTACTTTCCGTAGCACAATTAACAAAAAAATATTAAAATATAATGTATCAATGAATCACAAATATTTAGTTTTTTATACAGCCCTCTGAGAAAAAATTACAGAAAAATTATTTGGTAAAATATTGGCAGTTAAATAAAAGGGACTATCTGTTCCTTCTTCATTCCGGATAAGAATTAAGAAATTTAAAATCACGAAAATTACGGGATTATAAAAAGGACTGGTTACGTAAACAAAAGAGCAAGATTCTGGGATCCCGGTAGTATCATCTCCAGCCAGTAAAAAAAAAACAAAAACTAATGGATATTTATATAAAATCCCTCCGTTATATGAAAAATTTTTGTAAGACCAAAAATTAACAAAATTTCAAAAATCAAAAAGAATTTCTAGCCACTTTAGAATTTGCATACATTTTGTACAAATGATCATGATACCATGTGATCAGTTGTTTGAGTCAACGTATATTTGTGTGTGTATTGGTGAGCTTTTCTGTGAACGCCTTGCACGATTGCTGTTGCCGCCGCTGCTGCCGCAGTCTCACACCTCAAGACCGTGAAAGCACAATACCAAATCTACATATTTACATTTCGTAAAGAAATCTTCTTTCAGGCCTCCCACAAGACCATCCGCCCCCTACACAAGCACCACCATCACCACCACCACCATCACCATCGTCAACTGCTCTTTTCGCTCATAATGCGTCCGTCATTCGGTTTCGTGCAGCTCGCTGTTGGCCACGGAGCAACGCCACCAATAAAGTATAACTGAGTAAAGTGTGACCTGGAGCGATTCATGCCAGCCGCTGTTGCCATCATTTCTGATTGTGTTGAAAACGGCTCAAGTATGCGGTAATCGGTTTCAATTTCACCGATTTCGTTGTTACGAAATCTGCCGCAGAAGCAGCAAATCATTAAGCGAAAAAGACAGCAAGTACGTTTGCCGGCAGTGAAACAAGTTTTCTTCACTCTTCATTTTGCTGGAACGTACGCGGGTGGACGGACAGCTGCTCAAGGATGCTGGCACATTGGACCGTACTCAGCACAATTGCCATAGTTGCAACAACATGACACCAATGGCAGCAGATTTTACGTCCGCGCCGCCAGCTCCGCATAGACGTTCGGGCGAAATGTGAAATGTACGTGGCGGCGTATGTGACTTGTGCAGGTAATTCAATGTAATTGCTTTGTGACTTATGAGCAATTTCCAGTGTTGCTGCAACTGCTTTTGGTGAATCTGGTGAATTGCTGTGCACTGTGGTGATTGGTGCGGTTCTGTAGCATCGCGCGGCGGGTGCTGCATTTTGGCCTTGCCATGGAAAAAATAAAAGAAACATTGGGAGCTGGTAATGGATATGGTGCCGGTGTAAGAACTGTAACTGTAGATGTCTGCATCGAAACAGGCATTTTGTCCTTGTTTTTTTTAATCTTACCGAATTAAAATTTTGCAACTTCATAAACTCGTTTTCCAATCAACTACTCCGCTTAATGCGCGAATGTTGTAAAGAAAAGAGCATTCATTGCAAAAAAATGATTTGAGGAAACTTAAAATTTCATTTAAAGCAGGAAAATTGCGAGCTTTATTTTTGATTTTAAGAACTTATATTTGAATATTCTGTTCTGCAAATATCAGAGCTTATTGCTAGTTTCCCCAGGAAGGCCTACTCATTTCCTTGGTACACAAATTAAGACACGTTAAGAATCCAAAATAAAAATTATATCTGTTTACAATGAAAAATATCGGGGTTGCCTTAAGAAGTTCAATGACAGCGATTAAACTTCTTTATAAAATGTACATCAATACCTATGAATCTAACATCAAAAATAATCCTGACATATTCGCTTTATCCAGATTGAATTTGTGTTCATTAAATTCACATCTTTTGATTAAAAAATAAGAATTAAGATTGAAATTTTTTTATTCCTTTAATAGCCTTAGAAGCTGTCATTGGATTCTCAACTGTCCAACGAAGCAAGCACTTTCCGGAACCGGTTTCCACAATTTTTATATAATGCTTGCATTAACTTTATCCCAAGCAAGCTCCAAAAGGCACCCACCACCTTTTGAAGTAAAATTTTGAAGGAAATCGCAAATGTCTTCTTTTCCAACAGCTAGTGCCAATAGATGTCTCCTGTAGTACAATTAAATTATGCGTATAGCAAATACTTTTTAACCTGCAACTAATATTTTCCAAAAACAAGGCGTTTTTTAGCGATGCCGATGTTATTCGTCTTTTTTAAGTGTTCTTCTCATCAAAGGTCCAAATTTCTGGTTAGCATCGACTTTTAAAATTACTTTCTTCTTTTTACTAATGCCAGATATTGTCAACTTTGCAGCGCTATTTTATTTCGCCAAAGTGGCAACATTAACACCGCCTTCGATTGTTGCTACAATATCGCACTTCTCTTTTGAAAAAAGGTACGTACGCCTTTTTGAATTCATTTTCGCTTAAATAATATTCACCTAAAAATGATAAACTCAAAACTATTAAATGTCCGCAATCATATATGTACATATATCACCATCATCAAACACCTGATTTTCTAATTCGGGGATTTTTTTATGACCGCAGTTTTATAACTGAGTATACACTTTCTTTTGATTCGCTTACACTATCCGTTGAAGACGCTAAAACAAAGTTTCTCGGATCTCTGAAATTACACAGGCAAATGTATTCGGGTGAGTTTAGATATTGCGTACTGGAAAAAGCTCCTATAGTGCCAATTTTTTTAAGTGGCAATAAGAACGGTTTCGGTAATTACCTACCGATTTTCAAAGTTACTGCAGTCTTAAAAAATTTCGAGTACGTTGTTAAAGTCAAGATGATAGATTACAAGATTGGACCTTCCGCAGGCAGCTAATTCTCTGTTTGTCGATTTGACAGCATCCATCCTTTCGCTGACGAAATAAAAAATAAAGTTTTTTGTGCAGATTTTTTTCTTTACAGAAACAAAACTTTTTTTTCCAATACTGATGGAATACTAGATTGCGATTATTAATGTGAAATTCGGGAGGGTAGCTTGGCTGCGGCATAACAATTGATTCACCAGAGCAGAGCACTAAGAGGAAATATTAGAAAAAAATATGCATACGCGATTTTTGTAAATAAAATCTGTTGTTACGTAGAAAGAACCGGTGATTCGATCAAAATTTTCAAGAGAGATGTTAGCGGTACCACAATCTAGGCCGCATGCTTTCAACCAATCTATCATCCGTTCGCTTCTTCCTCTTCTTCTTCAGAATTTCTTCTTAGCTTTGCCAATCATTACTTTCTATTACGCCATTTTGCTCAGTTGCTCTCAGCTCGGATGACGCCATTTCGCATTCTAACATTTTTGAGTCACTAGCTTTGCAGGCGTTCATGACAGACTTCAAGTCGATACGATTTATACACACCTCTCCAAAGTGTTAGATAGGGGTTTCCCATTTTATTGGAAGGTATTGCATCTTATTATGCTTGATTGGCATTGGAATGGTTGATTTCGACAATATTTTTTCCGCAGCCATTTATTGAGACGTCAAGCGTTCCCAAGAGTAGCATATTGGGAACTTTGTTGGTTATATTATTTATTACTGATATCATTATTTACTCCTCAATATCTTTTTTATATGCAAACAGTTGAAAATTTACTCTACAATAAGATTAGAAACTTACACAATTCCAGTGCAATTAAAATTTAGCCTAATAAGCTTTAACTCTTATAAAGCGCTCAAAATCAAATGTTATGCAGCTGTCTTCCTTAATAGTCTGATTATGTACAACTTTAGAAACGCGCCTGTAGTCTTTTATTAACTATTAATTTCAGCTGTAAAAAGAAAATAAACTGATATAAGAACCTCATATTGAACTCCTAACTAAAATAGACTCGACGAATGGTATATTTAATGCTGACGCAGACATTGACAATTGACATTTCGTAGGACATCATCAAGTTTGAAATACCAGTTGCTAAAATGAGAAATATAGCAGATAGAAGGCGAAGTATGAACTGAAAGTAAACTTGTTTAGAACTAATAGGTTGATTTTACTGCAAAGTATGAACTTATTTTGTTGGCGCTTCATTCAATTTATCAGACTCAAATAAGTAGACTCATTTCGAAAACCAGTTTCCAGTTTCCGTATTCGCTGCTCTTAATGCAGTGGCGTTTGTGAGTCTGGTTGCATTTTTATATTTCCACATTTGTCATAATTATTTGCACAAGTATGTGTAAATGTGCAGACATGTGATTGGCATATAAAGGCATATGTGCATTAGGTTGGCTCAGAAGAAAAAAATTTAAGTAGGTAAATTTATTTTTACTTTCCACAAAAAATGAAAGTTTAGAAGGGAATGAATGCACATTAGACCAGTTCAAAAAATTGAAACTTCGAGCTCAGTTTTTCATGGAGCTTATTTTTGTAATAATGTGGCTTAAATACAGGGCGCTGTTTTTAGAAAAAATTACATTTAGCTTATTTTACAGGGTGACGATAATTTTTTTGTTATCACAATGTAAATGTTCGTACCTGGGAGGGGATACATTTTCATGCTTTTTTATGAGTCGACCTAATGTAAGTGCATACATAGGTTCATGTTAAATTACGCACACATGCTGGTGTTTTCGTTCAGGCATTCGAAACATCTGAATCTGTTCCGCAATTACGTGCAATACGCGAAGGCATTTCAATTGCCATCAAGCATATTTCGTAAAAAGTAAAAACAGTGGAATTTATATATAAGTAATGGATTTGCTGTTAACAGAAGTTCTATTACAATGTAAAACTTTTCGACCGATGTGACATTAATTCCATTTTTGGGGTGTTTTATAAATAAAAATAATTTTTGAAAATATTTTTCAGTGAAATCAACTCAGATCATAAAACAGTTTAAGCATAAAAGTTCTGCATACAAATATTTGTTGCTATATTTGATCTGTTTTAAAAGATTGGTTTAAAGAAAACTTAATAACGGAGCTAAAACTTGATCGATTAAGACATGTAATATATGATTGGATAAATATTTTCTGAATATATTTTATTTCTTTGCAAGTAAACCCATATATGCCCTAAATTTTTTTCGCAATTCTCATTCAAATTTTGTAAATATTTTTGAACATATATTTTAACCTTACACTGTTTTATCATCACAATTAGTCATTTTCAAATCGATCCAGCTGTTGACACATATGTAATAAATATTATAGCTCTGTGTTAAAATACCACAACTTTTTTGGTTAGGCAAGAAGAGGTTTATAATCGTTTTGATTGGGTATTCGTTAATTTTTTTTCTTTTTCTTGTATATGAAAAGTTAGTGGCTATGGCATAGCAACATAGAAAAATTTTGGGGGAAAAGACCATGTAAATAAAAAAAAAATTCAAAAAAAAAGTGTTCAAAATAAAGATCATGGGTACATACATACATACAGCGCTACTTGTGTTTATTTTCATATTTTGAATAATTTTTTATAAAAATATAGATCATCCCATAACAGAAACTATATAAATAGTAGATTCAAACTTTGTACGAAATTCACAAAAATTCAACAAAGTTTTTTTTTTTTGGCTGACGGTGCTGGGCATTTCCTGCCATATAATGAATCCTCAGAAATCTTTGTCTTTTGTAAGTGTAGAAATTGCGCCACACCATCAGTAAAAAAAATACAAATTAAAAAAAATCTATGCAAAGTTTTAGTAATTTAAAACGTGCACTTAATTGCACTATAATTTAATGGGTTATAAAACTACATACATACCCAAAATGTTTCTGAAAATTCGAATCAAAAACTTTGAAAATTTTTTTGATTAATCAATTTTTGGAAATATGTTGAGTTCTTGTTTACAACTTTTGTTTGTATGGTAATACAAAAAATGAAATAATTCATTTACTAACTTAAGGCCAGCCGCTAGTCTTGCTGCTAGTACTCAATGTAATTATTGTAATATTAATTGTAATAAATAAATAATAATATGGTTTATGTTATATAATAGCTATACTTTTATAAAAAATTGTGTACACTTCTGTTATAAATTGCTTTTAAATCGTATCTATTATTGTTGGGTGAATTTATACGTCATATTTATGTATATTGATTTTTACCGGTATTCAAAGGCCGCAGTTGAAAATGGTGACATAAATGCCCTCTTGCCGTTTGCTATGAAATATGAAAATATATTGGTATAATTTGTACTTGAATATCCACATATATTAATACATTTGTATGTACATATATATGGACAATAATACGAGTACTATATGTCTAAAATTTTATTGAAGACGTTAGACAAATTATCATCTTTTGTTTTCGAATTCACCTGCGTCCATGTCAGCCCAAGTATCGGTTGACGATGAAGCGGCTCGATTTTTTACTAATGTTATTTTCGCTGTTGCTTTTATTGTTATTTCTGATTGGAGCTTCGAAGTCCAATGTCCGCATCGACAATGGCGGTCGCCAATGTCGCATGTGTGTGTACAATTATACATACATATTTACATATATAAAACACGTACATATGTAGCATGTACAATATAGAAATATATATCTACTTTTGTGTTCGTTTAAGTTGAGGAGTTTGCGAGCGTATTTTGTACCTTCACAGTTGCTTGACAAGCAGGAAATTACATGCAATTATTGTACATTTCGCTCGCGTGAATAAATGCAATTGTGCGACAAACGTGTCGCCGGTGGTACGTTTTATTTTATTTTTTTTTTTACGGCCAACACCGCGCGGGCGCAAGAGTCCCCATTTGTCAAGAATTCTGATAGCCTGATTGCTCATTCCAGTACTGACACTGCATTATCCTTAATTTGCTTGCAAAGTTCTTACTGTTGGCAGTAATACTAGTTCTTTTATTAAAAAAAAAAGATAAAGCATTTATTGTCCATGCAGATTTTGAAAACGCTCATAAAGTTATTTGGCTCAAATTTTTCCTGGTTGATTGACACTTGTAAGAGGTCCGAGGTTTTTCTTTTGACCTTTTCGCTCCTTTTCGGTCTACGATTATATTTGGTGTTACGCTTGAAATTGCACACAGCTTCAAGATTGATTGAGAGAATTGGAATTTTAACAAAATGTGCCATGCCTCTCACAACCCTTTAAATCTTTGAATCATAAATATAGGTATAACAAATGGCTCAAGTTCTTGAATAATTTTGTATTGAAATTTTCAAAAAAGGAAATGTGAGTACTTTTTGAGCTTCTTTGGAAAAAATTTATGATGTAGTGGGATGAAAAGAGCAAATGGAGATCCCCGGTTTAACTCTTCCAGGCCGCTACATAAAAATTATGCAAGTTCGTTAAGCCGTTGTATTTTGATTTTAATTTGATTTTCTATCAAAAGCCCATGAATTATTTGTATCCTTCGCATAGAAATTAATTAAATAAAGTAGGAAATGTCTCAAAACGTTCCAAACTTCCACTCCTCTAATTTTTCATGAAATATCCAACCATTATTTGTGATAACAAATATAGACAATGCATAAAAAAATTGGAATTAATAAAAAAAATTGTGGTGTTGTGGATGGGCTTTCATGTAAAATTAAAACTCCTTTATATTACTTTTAGTTTTCACTAAGTTATTTTTAATTCATTCATTTTTTAGTCAGAAAGAACAATGATTAATTCTTTATAAGAAGTTAAAGTAAGAACTTGATAAGAAGTAGTAGGCCGAGCGTTCGGGTTTCGGTTCGGTAGCCGAACAGTACGTCGTCATAGTTCGGGTTCTAGTCGGTTCTCGGCAAAAAAGTGTTCGCGTGTATAATTTTTCACTCTTTTCAGGAAGACCTTAAATGGAAGTCATGAATGTAGGTCTAATTTTTAAAGTTTTATTACTTATAGAAAGGTGAAAAAATATTACATAAGTAGTTAATTGTTTTTTTTTCGTTTTTATCTTCTGGTTTTCCGACGAAAAATGGCACTGAAGATGGCACAACGCTGAACTCGGCTTGTCTCCAAATCAAAGTTAATAAGGTATGAGAGAGAATCGAATGAAAATCCATGGATTGTTGAGTAAAAACTTGTACATCAGATGCAAGGCACATTGAGCAGACAGTGAGGAAAGAGCAAATTCAGCAATCCCAACCATGCAACCAAGCAAACTTCATTTAATTGAAAGTCGTATAATATGTCAGCAGTCTTGTTTAAGAAAATTAATCAAAGAGCATTTCAATTTCTGTCAACAATCCTCTTGGCTGGATAATTCCCATCTGTTGGCTTTGCATGCAATAAATTTAGGTCACGCTTGGAGGAAAATACTATCAATGTTTTAATTTTTTTAATATCACACTTTAATCCAAACAAAACGGAAACTACTAAATCCCAAAGGGCAATTCGCTAATATACTATATTAAATACAACAATACTTCGTTTAATTTCGGGTAACGAACGTAGAATTAATATATTTGTTTTTATTGTTTATGAAAAAGATTTACAAATATATGACTGCTAAAAATAAAATATTTTGCTGTTATAATGTTTTGATCTAAAATATTGCACTGCAATACTGCTGCACTTTTTAACAATAAATAAAAAAAAAATTCTTAATATTCGGGTAGTCCCAGAATCCCGGGTTTATAAAACAAGATACCGAATATTCCGCGATCAGTAAAATCCTGAAACTTGGTATTTCTAAGCTTTGTTGAAAAAAGTTCTAAGCCGGGAAAAGTTACTTTGTCCTGATATGTAAGTACATATGTAAATATGTAAACAAGCATATATATGTACATACATCGTATATATTTGTATATTATGCCCATTATTTAATATTTATGAAAAAGCTAGCGGGTTTTCAAGCACGTATTTAAGCTTTAATTATCGCATGAAAATGTCAGAGCTTTGTTAGATTAGCATTGTTATCTAGTATGAATATGCATTGAAACTTACACACGTACATACATACATGTTCAAAATAATAGAAGTGCAACCTACTGACCAATTTTTATTTTTCAATTAATTTAAATTATTATTTGCAGTAAAAATAAATAAGTGCAAGTTAATATTTAAAAAAACAATAACATATAAATCTAGTTTAAAACTTTCTGCAAGATTTACAAAATAAATAATAAATTTCTTAACCTTTTTTTTTTAATTTTGAATAAAATTTGAAATTTAAACCAGATACCTTCTACATATATTAGAGGAAAGAGCGTTTACTCACTATACCATTGCAAGAATACCGATATAAGGCTTTTAGTTTTTCGAAGAGTCGACCCTTATGTAAACTCTAATATAAGTTTGCACAAAAAAGTTATACACCATTTAAAAAGGATCCGCATCCGGCCTATATTTTACTGTTTTAGTTATTTAGGCAGTGTACGATTTTGAATTTAAAACAACAAATAACTTAAAAATCAATGGATTTAAAATAATGATTTTTGCATAAACAACTTTCATGAGACAAGGAAGATTTAAGCACAAAATTTTACAAATCCGCCCAATGTCATTCCCACCTCCCATAGAAAACTGAAATTTAGAGACCTCTGAATATTTGAATAATTGTACGTATAATGCTGGATAAGAAACTTAGATGAAAATATAAGATAAATTAACTAATATAAAAATGGACGTATTTCAAACACGTTTCTTTCTCATCAGATTATTTAGCAATTTTAAAATGTCTGAGGTAATAGCTTAATTTAATATTAGCGTTTATAACGGGAAAGCAAGATTAAAACAAATTACAAAAATAAATTTATATTTTTGTTATCTTAAATACAAAAATCGCACACTATGCACAAAGGTGCAGTTTCGAACTTCCCAGACTCATATCTCGATTTAGGCTTTTCACTTCGAAAAACGTCTCATTACAAAAGTGCGGTACGCTGTAATTATCAGGATATCGAACAAACCAATTGTATAACGAATATTTTTATAACGAAAATAATTGAGAAAAATTAATTGACGAAATTCACCCAAACCTCACATCGCTGCTATTTTGAACACAACTGTATCTACATACAATCAAGCATCGCCTTGTTGATTCGTGTGTGTATGTAAATTTGTATGTGTGTATGTGCATTAATATACAAATATGAAGGTCTACTTGACTACCGGTATGTCCGTCCATTCACGCTTCTTCTGCCCGAAACTAAGCGTGTAAGCACGTAAAGGTTGTGACACATCATCATTATGCCGGCTAATCTCAGCTAAAAGCGTGAATTAAAAAAACTTGTCTAGTTTCCATACAAACATTCACACAACCACACACACACACACACACACATAAATTGAAAGTAGTAGTAGTAGAAAGAGAGAGATTTGCCTTTTGCTTGTTGGGTTGGGAATTACGTAGAGAATGGGGGAAAAGTCATAGCTCGGTTCAACCCATTTGCGATAACTAATTTGAAGGTGCTATCAAGATGCATACGAAATGCGATGCACTTGTTAACACAACGTCGAATCTCAACAACAACAACAACAACAACACAGCAGCAACAACCAGCAAATCAGCATCAACAAATTCAACACCACAATGTAATCGTAATCTTTTTGTCTGTCGGTTAGCGGAGATGTTCGTGGCGTTGGCGGGCAGAGTAACATCACATTTCTACCTAATCGTTGATAAACAAGGTGAATCAATGTTGATGTAGAGGTAGGTTCGTGTTATTCTACGGCTCACCACAAAGCCAATTCGCCAGCTTGCCAGTTCGCCAGATCGCAATTTTGCCAATTCGCCAATTTATGCAACAGTGGCGAGCTGCCAAGCGCGTTTTATACGGCAGTTAGAAGCATCATTCCGATGTGAGGAACATTTTGGCGAAGAGACATTTGCCACACGAAACCAACTGCAGGAGCGCCCAACGAAAAACCAATAAAAATCGTCGCCGCTGTCACAGCGTTTGGTAATGGCCGTGGAAATTGCAAATGGCATTTGTGGGGCGCGGACACATCGGTAGCGTGTTGCATGTCGTCGCATATTATGGTCGAACAAGGGAAAGGTCAAAGAAGCGCAAAACGTTCGCATGTACATAGCGCAGGAGGTGAGGTGGTGGGGGGTGGGTGGCAGCGATGGCAGTTGTTTCGAGAATGAAAATCTCTGTGTGAATAAGTTTTAAATAATTGAATTAATATTTACTTGTTGCATGCCAGGCCGATTCGCAGAAAGTGAAATGAAGAGTTATGAGGGACAGAGGGGGTATAAGTAGTGAATTGGCGATAGTGTGAGGTAAAAGCAAATGAGTTATTTGCAAAGCTAATTGCATAGTTAAAGTGCAACAATTCAAAAATTTATTATTTAGAATATTATATTATATGGCTTTAGATCTCATACGAAAGTTTACTTTAAAACAATACCGGAAGAAATATTTGGCATCAATTTACTGTGAAAAACAAGTACAATTCTCTTCATGTCATACAATTAACACTAGATTGCAGTTTATTTGAAATGAAATTTCATTTGGTTGGAAATTAAATATTTTTGTATAGCGAATACTTTGATATGCACTACTTATATCTAGAAATTGTATGTGAAACTGCGAAAATGTTAAAAATATTGGACAATATTTATACAAATGAGTCCTTATTAGTCTTCCTTAGAGTCCACTTTAGTAACCAAAAAAAAAATAAAAAATAAAAATAAAAATTAAATCAATACTACGAATTGGTATTTTTAATAAGTAATAGTAAAAAAAATCCAACTTTCAAAACTGTATGCCAAAAATGCGTGTTTATATTTTACTGTTTCAATCTTTTTTTTTTTTACTTTTTATCTTCGCTAACTACAATATTTGCGTATTGATATCGATTAGTAAGTAATTTTTTTTATTAATAACGATATTTACTTTTTGGACATATTAATATATAATAATAATTTGGTGCTCATGCTATATAGCTTGATTTTTGGCTGAACTTCTATAATTTCGGCCTATTAAAACACTTTGTTAACGAGATGCCATTTTTTAAGGAAGTTTTCGTATACTAATAAATCAACAAAGCTTTTTAGAACCTTTTAGCCCATCGGCAGACAATGGTGTAGTGTCGTCATGAAAAACCTTCTCACAAAAATCATTTGCTCATTCGGAATCGGAGTAAAACAGTGAGCCCCTCAATTTGTGTTACAACATTAAGACGCACACCATAAATTTTAGGAGAAGTTCGGCCAAACATCAAGCTACAATCAAGGCCCCAAGTTATTATTATATTTAAATAATAATAGTAGTTCTTCCAATTCGACTAAAAATTTTTTCTAAATAATATAATTTTTTTTATATGTTTTAAATATAAATTATCAAAGGAGATTTTTAAATGTACATACACACATACTTTAGTTTTAATCCTTCTCCGTTGACTTCAATAAATACTGAGTAATGTTCAAAAATATTAAAGCTTGAAACCCACATCGATTCAAAAGTTCACAACATCGACCTCTCCAATATTTTTTAAATTCCAGACCTAGATATTTTCTTGGAAAACTAATCAATAGTCAGAAAGTGATCAAAAACTAAAGTTCCCTTCCAGCTCTTCTTTTGTGGTTAACATAATCTCAATTATAGATTTGGAAATATTTTGACTAATCTTCGTTATTTTTTCTGCATAGGTTTTTGGCTTGTGCCGAAGTTCTAACGTTGTATATTTTATTTAAATTTTTACAAACGTCGTAAATTTTTGATTTGGTTATCTCACTCTAATCGCCCAAACTGTTAATGTCATGACCTTCCGCCTGAAAGTATGCATAAACAATTGATAACAGTTTTGATATCTTTGTAATGCGGTTTTTATTTTCTTATTTCGAAAAGCACAATTTTACAGAGCACACAATTAAGATTATGTGAAGCATGAAAATTTACCTAAAAAAATTATTGATCGCTACCGTAGATTTTTCGGTGCTTTAAAATACATGTATAGTACTTTCGGAATAAGTTTTAAAAATATAACATCACTTTAAATAGTATTTCGCAATTTTATTTAAACAGTCTATGCAACTCCGAATTTTGTTTTTTATTTAGCCCTCCCATCAGCCACATAATTTTCTATTTTATTTTCCAAATCTGGCTCCCTACTTTTGGTGAAAATTTTAGGATCTAGCTTTTGCAATAATTATACTACGTTATTATGTCTTTTGAAGCCCACTATTTATGTATGTACATACATATATGCATATATGTATATGTATATTAAAAAAAAATCGGTTTTAGAAAGTCAGCCAAATTTCCATTGCTAACAAACCATTTAATAACTTACTCTTTCGTCTCTATTCGGTGAATGGTTGCTTTGTGTTTTTTTTTCGGCTCACCCCCTTTAACCTTTCTAATATTTCACATTTCTCTTTTATTGACAATTTTTTCAATATTTATAATCTTGATATGTGGTTACCGCCTCACTTCCACAAATTAAGAAAATTAAGAAAAAAGAAAGCAAACCTTCAAATATTGACTGGAAAACTGAGAGTATTGTGTATGTAGCTTGTTACAAAGTTACAGGCATGTGTTGTAAATCGTACGGTTTGAAAACGGAACATTTTATGTTCAAAATTCCTTCATTTCGGTATGAAACTATGTGGTATGTTTTTTTTTAAGTTTATATGTAAACCATCAACTTTTTTATTAGGGATATTTGAAAATATTTACCAAATCGCCTCGATTGAAAGTACATAGTTCGATTTTCAGTGCATGCTTAATAAATTTCAACTTAAGTCTAGATATGGCAACAAATATTTAAACAAATTACATTTAGATGATTGATTGATTTTTGTTTTACTAATTGACAACTACAATAGCCAGGCTGAATAAAAGCGTACACTATTTATAATTGTAGTAACTTAGTTTAGAAATTTGCATTTCAAAGTGGGCTTTTGAAAATACTCCAAACCCCAGGGCACATGGCTGTTATTTTTTGTCTTACCAGATGTCTTAACACGACAATTTAATCGATTTGCACGAAAGGGAGTTTGGAAACTGACTTAAAATATCGTTTTAAACAGCGACCGTAACGGTTATGCTTTTCATAAAAAAATCATGATTTAATCGTCATCTTATCATCTTATGATTTTGTATTTTTTCGATCAAATTTGATTGATTGATATTCTGTGATTTTGAATTTTCCTATAAAAAATAATCATTGTTCTCGATTTAAATTCTTCCGTTAATATTTGATCGACATTTAGTATTTTTTTCGAACACATTTAAACAATATCTTGTCACTTTTATTTTTTCGATCAACTTTGGTCAAAATTTTGTGATTTTTATTTTTTCAGTCAAAAATTATCATTATTCTGGATTTAAATTTTTCCGATAATATTTAATAGATATTTTGTGATATTCACGTTTATTATGATCGACAAATTTTAAATCTAAGAATAACGATTTTTTGTATCGATAATGCTATGATTTAAATAAAAAAAATTTCTAAATAATTCTAAGGGCATATTTGTACTGAATAAGGCATACGGATTAGATCGACATATTTGAGTTTGGTTTTCAACGAATTCTTCCAAATATTTGTTTAATCCGAAAAAAACCAAAATACCGATTATTTTCTGCTCCTGGTTTTATATATTGTTGTATCTCGCAGTAAACTATCGGAATATTTAAAAACACATATTTCCAACAAAATTTTAAAAATCCCCTGCCTTCCATAGTGTTACGACGGTAATTTTTTAAACCGCATTATATATACATATATATAGTATATATTAAATATTTTTTGTATTCGTTTTCTTAATTTGTTTTTATTTAAATTATTTACATTTCACTTTTAGCGCAACTCTGTCTTTTTGCACACCGTTAATTTACAGTAAACGCCATCCCCATATGAGACAATTATGTTTGAGAAATTTGTATTCAGCAATTTCTTCGTTTTGTTCAGTTTTCTTTTGTTCTTCATCTTTTGATAGCTTCAGTTTTAAAATAAAACACTTAAAATTAAGTTTAGTATAGTGTTTTGTTTGAAATTAGTTTAAATGCAGCTAATTTGCGACGCGCGCGTAGATCTCATCGTAAAAGGCACACAACTCGACATTTTAGTCTACCATTTGTGGAGCTATGGGGAGAGGAAGGAAGCTTAAGTTAGGGTCTCAGTTAGTACTTGAAGTTCATAAATTTCAGTTTGTATGTACGCCATAAAATTTAATGAATTCAAAATACGGGAATGATTTCCACGAGATAATTCACACACACACACACACGCACACACTCCATATGTAGAGTAAAAGTGCGTTTATTTGATGTTTGTGCGTTCTTTGGTTAAAGCTGCAAAGTGTAAATGAGTCTTGCCGGTAATTTAAACTAATAGTTTTTTTTTGTTGCTTTTCGTTGTTGCCGAGTAGCGGTTCACTTTCCGTACGGAAAATTTTATGAAGTTGTATTAAAGTTTAATAAGTAGGAGAGAAATTTAAATTTTTTTGAGGAAAGCAAGAAAGTGTTCTCATTAAACAAAAGTTGCATTGCTTGCACTCAGCCTTCCAAAAAACATGCATATATATGTCTTTGATTTTCCCCCACGAATTTCACTTTCTCTTTTTCTTTCTTATTGTAATAACACGAAATTTAAAGTATGAAATTTCACATATGCTATTTTTAATTAAATTAAAGAAAAATTGTGGCATGAACATTTATACAATATATTACAGGTGCACTTTATAAAGTTTTCTAACATAAGCGACTATCAAATTTTGAATGTAGGTATAAAATGTTCTCGTTCTCTCAAATTTTACTAACAAATTGTTTTATGCATGATAAAAATATTTCTAATGAACATCAGCTGAGAGCTAGCTTTCGAAATGTTGTTGCTGTTGTAACAGCACAAAACATTCTCCGTAAAATTTGGGGAATGGTGCTGAAATGACAGTCCTTTGCCGGATATAAATCCGGGTCGTTCCGGTATGGTAGAACCGACTGTCGTGGGAACGTAGCTTTCGAAATTTCAACGTTTGCTTGCATTTAAAAAAAAGTCGCTCCCTGTAATTTCCTTTGTTTGTTTTGATTTTCACTCAATCCAAAGAAATATACCAGCAAACATATTCAGAACACTAAGAATTTATGAGTCCGAAAAGAGTCCTAAAATGTGAAAAATATTAATGTTAACTAAAAAATTTTTTAAGCTCATATAGAACACACACACATATGAATTCAATTATGAGCCGGCACTTTTGACTTAATACGAGTATTACAACTTTGGAATTTGTATCGGAAATGTTATCACTACATTTTTTCGACCGCCTGGTCCTCATGAAAACCAATTTAAATTATTTCCGATTCCCTTAGTATTTAGAATATATGCTATGTACGTTAATTAAGTAACTTTGGAGGCTATTGAGAATCAGTAATGTGTATAAAATGTATCCAAAAGAGTTGTTTATGAAATCAATAAGAGTCTACTCTACTGGGATATTTTTGTTAGAGCAACAATTCTGATTCCAAGTTAAGGCACTGCACTTCTGCAAACAATGCTCTTCTTCTTGCATTGGGTTAAGTGATGTAACAAAAATGAGCAGACCACACATAGGAGCAGTTTAGCAAATCCCCTGCCATAACACTACAAACCTCAACCCATTTTTTCGGCATACATTTGTATAAGGTGATTGGGGGAACTTAAAAAAACTCCACATTGGAAAACGGAATTTAAGCAATCGCTAAGGCAAGCAGAAACTCATTTTTTTCGCACTTTTTTTAAACTCTTTTTTTTAAGGCAAATGCAGAAATGGTAGTGCTTTACTAGCAGCTGATTGGATTCCCTTATTGAACTTAATGCCAAAATAATATTTTTGCTGTAATTTTACTGTCCTTATGAGTATAAATTGCTATTGCACATTTTTGCTGTACGCTTATTTGCAGTTTGTTCATTCTACGTGCGCCTACCTGAATTTACTGTAAATATATATTTTAGGAGTATTAAGAGCAACTTAGGTACGAGGGTTTACAAATCAAATTTAATAATTGGACCTCAAAAATATACTTTCTTATTATTTTTAGAAAACTAGTGTTGTGGGTCCGTCTGAGTTGCTTCCTACTTTTCCAAACAGTTGTGGCGGATTTTTAAAACTAAAAATGCAGCTTTTTAAACAATTTAAAAACAATGTCTCATAGTCACAGTTAAAATGAAGTTGAATCTAAAGCTATTAGCAGCTTTTTAGATAATTTTCAACGAAATATCTATCAATAAGAACTTTAACTAAATATGGAGATATCGACTGCAGAGTCATCTAATGAATTTATTTTTTGTAAGTATAAAGATCAAAACAAAAATGACGTCGAGACATGTAAATTTAAAATTTTGAAGTCGTCTTCAATTTCTTGGAATAGAATAGAATTTCTGCGCAAAAATTACGGTAACATTGTTACGCTTGGTTTTCATTAGGTAAAATTTTTTAAGGTAAAATTGGCGTTTCCAACATTTTTTTTATATTTTTTTATTCAAGTTAAATTTACAATCAGTCTTCATATTAATAGACAACATGTTAGCATTTTATAACTTTCCAATCGTGTCTAATCGAAATACGAGTATGCCAAAATTTCAATTGCATTTATTTGATATCTTCATTTGCTCTATTAAGTCGAAAAAATAATATTAGCTAAGGGGTCAATTAGCCGTTTGATAGTTTTTGTGATAAGTCCTGGATTTTTTGGCGGATATTCTCCTTAAAGTTGGATTTCCAGAGTATGGGACTTAGTCACCTAAACCGGTGGCTCAAAAAATCATACAGAAAGAAGTCACGATATCAAACGGCCCGGAGGCGTATAGTGTTTTATGGATTCTTCGCAGAAATTCTAATTCATAAATATTCGGCGTCAATTCAAAACTCTTCTTTAATTTTCTATAATACTGGTGGATGGGAGCATAAAAAGTTATGTATTTCCATCACCATACAACACATATGTATGTATGTATGTACATATTCGATGTTCACTATATGAGCAATGCATGAATGTGAAAAGTGGATGTTCACAAATTAAATTTTTAGCCATTTGAAACTTGCACTTTATTTATTAAATTAAATCAGCTACCAAAGTGCATACCCGAAAAGTTTCTAAAAATTCTGACATGTACAAAGTTTGAAACTTTAATTTATTTAGTTTGTTTAACATAACTAAATGTTTATAAAAAAAAATCAAGGATGAAAAATATTTACAATATTAGGAAAAAAAAAACAGATCACTGTACGACGACTTGGGCTGGTGTGTGAATGTGTGTGTGTGTGTGTACATTTACATGAAGGCGCGATAACCTGTTAATCGGTGAAATGCATTATGTTACTTGTATTTTTATATACATATTTTTCTAGATTAGCAAAAAGCAATTTTGTGCAATAATAATTAGCTTTGACAATTAATTAGCATCAACTTAAAAAAGGCAACCATTAAAAATTGCGAGGCGTAACGGTGTGAAATTTGAGTAAATATGCACTCATACATACATGCATACCAACGTGTGCGTGTGTGTGTGCATACGAGTATGTAGTTGTATATTTGCGCGTTAAACAAACAAAATCTAACAAATAATAGATAACACTCGAATATACAGCGCGACGTACGCTTTTGCAATTTAGCAAACTTAATTAAATAAAATTTTTAAATTACAATTTCAAATTGAAAATATTGTCTAAAAAATATGTGTATACAATACATCTGATGTAAATAGTTATTTGTATATAAATATACGAGCATATCGGACGTTTATTATGTATGTTTAATGCTTTAAAGAGAATTAATTGAAAAGTGTGGTTTTGTGGGGAAAACACAATCAAAATTTGATAAAATATACGCATATAATTTAACATAGACCACATAAAAACATATCGAACCCTAACCACGAAAAGCCACATATTTTCAACATTTTATTTTTGATTCAAAAATGCATCTAGATGATCTAGGAATTTAATTTTTGTCTACACTCTACTTGAAGGTAATTAATTGAAGGATAAAATATTATAAATTTTAAAGTTTGAATTACGCATACATGTGTCTGTATGTATGCACATTTATTCGCACTCACGATTATATTAAATGTAATCTTAAGATGATATTTATTTACAATATTTGAAAAATATACTTAATTAGATTTTGTTTTAAAATGAAAAATAAATGTATTAGCGAATTGGAGTTGAAAATGTTTGAATGAAATTACAATTGTACAACTACCCACTTTGAAAAAAGTATTCCCTTAAAAGTAGAAATCAATTTCGTTATTTTAGAGTTACTGTTTTTTCTTAATAATAGAAATCCACCTTAGTATAAGAACTCTTCCTTTAATTCAGGTTCTTCCTGAAAACATTGTGGCATTAATTTGAGAAAGTATAATTACTTAATAGTAATAATAACTTCTTAAATGAATTTGAATTTTGCCAGCGCTTTGAAACCAAAGGCATCGTTGCGGTTGGCATGCAAACAGAAAAGGGGAAATAATTAGATATCACTGAAAATAATTCAATAGCTAACAAAAATCCAAATTTAGAATTTAAATTTTTTGATCTAAAATATATGTAAATATAAGATATCCTCTTGTTCATAAGCAAATTGTAAACAGTAAAATCTTACTCAAACCTGCATCATTTTAAAACAATACAAATTAAATATAAAACGTTGAAAATGTGAATGAAATAAAAATTAATTTTTGAAACTCCTCTTTTTAAGATTTCCCCAAACTGAGCACATTTTCATTTTCGCGCGACAAGTAAAACAAAACGTGTCAATTTCCTCAATATTAATTAAAAATTTTGATGAGTTAATTTTTCGTATAAAAAAGAGAATAGTACTGTAAATTAAGAAAATGTGCTTTCCTTAAACTGGGTCAAACCGTTTACTCGTACTCATTTTAAGGCAACCACTTCTTTGGAGCCATTTCAAGGAAGATTTTCCTTGGAATAAGATGTTTTTCCTAGCGTCAAGGAAGATCTTCTTTTTTTTGAGCGCTGTAAATGGAAACATTGTAATTAATTTTGTGGCAACTAAAAGCATAAATTGAAAGCAAGAATAATTATAATTAGAGAATTACTGTACATAAATGTAGTATATATTCAATATACATATGTTTACATATTTAAATAATTCAAGTGTACACAATCTGCAAACGCAAGTTTGCAGTCCCTTTTTTCTTGCTCCTTGGTGGTGTTTGTTAAGATATCCGATACAAAATTGAAATTTTCGTAACTGCTACAGTAAGTTATGGCAGATTGTGAGTAAAATCTTATCCTTTACTCTTTTACTTTTATAATCTGGGTGCCTTGAAAACCCTCTGCACATTTCTAACATGAATCCGTTGAGACAATTTTTTTTTTTAAATTTTATGTAGACTTTTTAAGTTTTAGCAGTTTTATAATCTGCGGGGACTTGTGTGAAAGTTATTTAAAATAAAATAATTTATATTTACGAAATTTTTTGGACGTACAGGGTACGCCATCTGTTCCTCTGAAATGTAAAAATTAAATAACTTCGCTATTAGTCAACCGATTTACTTTCTTAAACACGTTTTGAAAACTTCAAACCAGTGCAATTTAGATCGTGAAACGCTTCACACCGAAGAGTATTGGCAACCATGCCGCAGTTTTGGATGCAAGTTTTAATAATCGACGAGGTGCATTTCACCTTCGATGGCGGTGTTAATAAACAAAATTTCTGCATTTGAGGGACACAAAATCTTCACGAGATTCATGAAACATCATTATATGATCAAAAAGTGGGCCTAAGTTTGCCTTAAAACCATCGACAGGCCGCCGTTTTGCCTTAAAGAAATATTCGTTGATAACAGGGTTCGGTGCATTTGGTGTGCATTGATTTCTGGTTTCAACCAGACGGGGTGCCATGCAACAAAAATTCTCTAGACGTGTCATATCAAAAAGAGGAGACTGTTTTTGTGGGGGTATTTAAAGAGTAAAGTTTACCCCAGCAAGCCGAATACCATTGACGAGTTCAAGACCAATATTCGTGCAGAAATGACCCAGAAGATCGAAGAAGTGATGGAAAATGCCCGAACATGAGTACAGTTTACGGTGATCAATAAAGGTGGTAATTTAATCGATGTTGTTTCTAAAGAGTAGTCCAAATAAATTCTAAAGTAAAGTAAATATAAAGTTTTTTTTCAAGCCAATGACTTATTCTCTCGTACTGTGAGGGAATTTTAATTTTTTAGTCTTTCATATGAAGAGCCTAAAATAAATTGAACAATGCAATAATGAAACTTTATTAGCTAAACATAAGTGTAAATATGGGCAGTGTCATGTGATATAGAGTTTTCATGTATGTATAACTGAAACTACAGCACAAAATTTTCAAATCACTAAAACTGACATTTCACTGCTCTAAAACTAATTTGTCCAAGTTGCAAAACTCCTCCAAATGTCACAGCGGCTTTCATGTTTAGCTTTATTCATGCATTCACATTTTCGCATTGCCGATTGAGGCCTTTTCTATCATTTTGATATATAACTTTCCATGAACACGAACTGAAACACCCCCGATTAAATATATAGTAAAATTTTGAGTTTCTTATGTTTAAAATTTTAACTTTAGCATTAGATGGTTAGAAAACAATTTCGCTGAAATGAAGTTTACTTAGCTATTTTAAAAAAATGCTCTCAGGCCCACTTGCGAGAAAGCAGGTTATCTATTTAACTCAGAGTTTACCGTCTAAATTGGCACAGTAGAATGCTAGGCATCAACTCAGAGTTAAAAACATAAATATTTAGCCTAGCAATTATTAAACTTTTTAGTTTGTGAAATTCTGTCATAAATAAATAAAAAACAAATTTGTCACACAAATTTTTTTAAATAAAATTTTTTTTTTAAATTTGAAAAAATTTGCCTTTTATCAACAATCATGGGGATGCCATCGAATGCGTGGGCTCCAACTCCTTTAACAGAGTTTTGGCAAAGCGAAGCGATCACTTCCACGAGATTAGAGACCAAGCATACCAAGCATTTCGCCACTGTACTAGAACCAGCACAATTTATTTTAATTTCATATTTCAATTAATTCAAAAAATTCAAAGAAAATGTCAAAAAAGAAGTGTATGTTAGTATGCCCTGTTACTGTTTCAACACTGAGTTACTTATTCCTTTATTTAAAAATTTAACTCTGGATTTCTCGCAAGTGGTCCTTAGAGATAATTCATAATGACTTCAAAATTTCAGATTGTCAGCTCAGCTGACCTCAATTACAATGATATATGAAACCTGAATCGATCCGGTAGGTGGCGCTAGAATCATGATATTGAAATAAGCCGCATTTACATTTCGATTTGGATGAAAGCCGGATCTTATATTACATGCAAAAGAATAGATATTACTTCACAAAAAAATGGTTGCTAGATGTCGACGGGGGGCGTCAAACAAATTTAGAACCCTCGTATTTATGATCCGATTTGGCGGTAATACTATCTAAGTAGATTAAGGAAAATCACTCTCGGCCCTCCATTAATCATTTTACCACTTTTTAGGGGGAGAGAAGGTGGCAGGTTTTTATTCCATTAGTTGGTTGGCAACTATGTTTAATTTAACTGAATTAAATTGAATCTATGCGACCGACTTAGCCGAGAAAAAGCGTTTTCTAATAGCTGACGCCTAACGGTAGGCAATGGAAAACCTCCGGGTGCATTTCTACTATTAAAAAACGTCTCAATTGTCGTTCGAAGTCGGTGTAGGATAAGTATGGATTAATAATATATTAAACTCTTTCCTGGCTTCATTTTCAAATCAAATGCTACAAAATAATTTATCCGATATCCGCATAAATTCTTTATCTCATAGAGGATGTGCTAAAAACTTCTGATTGTGTGCTTCGAAAAGCTACGCAAATATTGAAATTAGTAATTAAGACAAGTTGCTAACATTCTAATTGTATTTGTTATGATACTTAGTACTCATATGTTTGTGCAGATGTATGTATGTGTGTCTACTTCCAACACTTTTCCACTTTTTCGATTTAGCTTGTAAACTTTTTTTTTATAGCTTTTCTAAACTCAAAATCACTATTTTTAGTACATTCTCTATGCGGTAAGAAGATTATTTGGTAGTATCGTAAAAATTATTTTGTAGTTTTTGGTACATTTGTAAACGTTTTGAATTAAAAAAGTTATTTTATTCATTTAGGTATGTATTAATTCATAATGGTGTGTAATATTGGCTAATGTGCAAATTTATTTTGATTCTTTTTCGCGGTCCATTCCAATTAGTTTAAAATTCAATTTATGTGCATACTGCATACGTTCTTCGAAAATGCAATAACTCAAAATTTAGAAATTTTGATATTAGGTGTAAAATGTCTTCCTTTTCCTGTTTGATTTCCAGCAAACGCTGAATGAATATGTCGTTGCAAACTTCCAATAAAAAAAATAATTATGTATAAATGTTGACAATATAGGCAGTCTACTACAATTTGGGTTTCCTGCGGAATGCGATATTTTGACTTAACGCATTTTTGAACAACGTACGCATAAACGATTCGCTTGCACTTCCCGTGTGTGTTAGAAGTTTATTGGGCGTTAAATATTCAAAATGCGTGTAATTGCATAATTAAATTCTATAAATTTCACCCAAAACGAATTTAATTACTACAGTTGCGATGGACCGATTTGCATTAGAAAAATATTTTTTTTAATAATTCTTTTTACACCACACAAATAATAGTTTAAAAAATAAATACATACCTAATCATGGTTGTGGGAGTATATTAATAATTTTTCTTTCTCAAAGAAATTGCTGAAGGGGTTTGCAAAGAGATAGTTCACTATTTTCCAGTTTTTGGTGCGAAGTACAGTGGTGCTCTCAAAGAAACACAAAAAATAACCATATAATAAATACGATCAAGAAATAAAAAACAAATTTTCTTCTATCAAAATTTTTAAATTAGTTTGCAGCCCTCCATAAATAAATGCTCGTATATTTATTTCTGCAAGAAAGATTGCAACTACGGCAAAATTCTTTTTCAAGCAATCAAAATAATAAACATTATTTATTGCAATTTTTCTTTAGAGCTGGAATTTTGGCCTAAACAGAAAGTAAGTACCGAAACCGGTTTGTCTCCACACCAAATTTGATATTAAATATATAAGCCTAGTAACAAGATTTCCTTATATGACAACATTCGTTATGTAAACTGGTTTTGGAAAGTTTTGATATCATAAAATCCATGTGTGCAATAAAAACATGCCATTATCCTTACGCCGGCCAAAATTGCGTGCAGAAAAGATATGCAACTTTTCATGAGATACAAGCTCTGTTTCAAAATCCTTTTGCAGATGTAAATTTATATGAAAAATAAGATTTGGCTATACTACATGTGTATTGATTTTTTTTATTTGGTACTCGTAACGTAGCCTATTACCGAGGACGACATTGAAAAATGAAATTCTGCTGAGATCAATGAGACAATTTGTAATGAAGATGATGTCGAAATGCTTGTGTCATCAGACGAAGATATCACTGACGTAAACAACCAAACAGTCGAGAATCCAATGGCAGGGTATTCAAGTTTTGAAAAAAGCATCCAAAGGACTGAAGTAAATATTACAAATTGTCTAAGCAGTTTGGCATTGCAGAGCCTTCGAGACAAAGCTGAACAAAACTAGTCCATTGAACACAGAAAACTGACCGTTATAACTTTTTTTTTTCGGTTTTCATATCTTATTTTTATTATTTACTCCACCCAGATTGCACTGTTGTTGCATGTTGTGTTATATGTAATGTAACCATCAAAAATTGAACTGAAATGATTTTATTACCAAGGGGCTAACCATCAAAAGTTTGGTGACTTTTTACTGTTTTAGGTTTGATTGCATTCAGCCTAACCAATTTTGCAAAACTCTCTTCATTCACTCATCACACAACAATTAATAGTCAGTAGATTGAATTCTTTGCGTCAGCTCACCTGCAAAATTTCTCTGTGCCCTTCTATCCGCAATTTATCAGAATTAGATACCGTTAGTAGATCTATTCCGGAACTCACGCACACTGTTTGAACTAAGTTTTGAAGCTGTTTTGTAGCCAAAAAATTCCTGCTTTCGTTTTCGTTGATTTTTTTAATTGAGTTGGTTTAAATAAATTTATTTCGTGGTTGCATTTCCGTTCTTTTTTTTTTTTTTTGAATTTCATGCACGTATAAGTTTAATTATTTAATTTTCTATAAATATTTCACTATTCCTTGATAAACTACTTAACACACGAATGCGCCGTTTTGCAATAAGTTTTATTACAAAACATAAATATGTAGTACGTAGTATGTATATTTCAAATTGTAACGTACTTTGTGATTAGTATTTGCAATTAACATTTTATTTTGTTTTGTTTTTGATTTCGTTGTAGCAAAATTTTCAGCTTTACACACATGAATGCACAATAATTTGTATGTTGTTGTTGTTGGGGTTTTTTAATATTTTGGACGCTGGATATTCCAATTAGCTGCAATTATCGAAAAGAGAAAATGATCGAATGGCTTCTTTGGAGCAAATTCCATATTGGCGCATACATACAAACAAAATATAAATACATACATATATGTACTAAGTACGTACATAGATACATACAAAACTTATTAGCTAGTGTTTATTTAACTTTTGTTTTCGTTGTATCTAATTTTTATGTTCGTTAAACGTTTCGCGGAATTCTGCAGCCCACTGCCGTTGGTGGAAGCGAAACTCGACAAATTGCCAGCAGGCACCGTCAACAACAGGCACAACAACAAGAAATGCAGCGGTCATTGGCAACATTATCGGATCGTCGTTCTCGTTCTCGTCGCCAATTGTCGTTGTTGTCGTCGTTGCTGTGTCGCCATTGAATCGCGCGACTTTTGTGCAATACCAGACCGGACTCGCCGCCACTCACACTCTCGCACTCAGCCAAGCGCTCTAGCGAGCACACACACCCACACACACTAACACATTTCCACCTACACCCATGCATGCGATTCACACGCTCGCACACATGTGCATACAAAATTCTTCATGCACACACACACACATCCACACATCTATTTGCATCGTAAAATTTGCTCGCATTCGCACAGCACACACACACTCACAAAATCGGTCTCACACAAACAAACCACCGCTCACGAAACTTAAATACATAACACCCTTCGCACAGCTCCCTGCGCCCAGCTGCTAGCGCACAGCACAGCACCCGGCGAGGCAGTGCCATATATCCACCTACTATAGCACAACACAAACAACAACAACAACGAAACAGCACCAGCAAATGCGACTCAACCAATGACACTCGACGACAAAATTACGAAGAGAGAAGAAGAAATAAAAAACTAAATAAAAATGCCAGTGCGACAACTGCGACAGCAGCAGCAGTGACAGTGACAGTGGCGGTGGCAGCGCAGCTGCAGAGCCACATTGAGCCAGGCAAATAAGAAAACTAGCAACACATCATACCACACCACACAACGCCACCTAAACGGAAGAGTAACAAGAAGATTGAGAAGTGTAAAAAAAAGAGTCACCAACTAACATTGGGTGGAAAAAATACTGTAATGATAAAGGCGACGTTAGTTATGGGGAGTTTGGTGAGGACATGAATCGCGTCGTCATTGGCGCAGGTTGCTGCTGACGCTGGTAGCAGCGTTGGGAGGTGGTGGTGCTGTTGGTGGTAGGGATTGAGGGTTAGCGCTGCCGTGGCTGGAGTTGTCGCTGGCCGTTGGTAGATTGTCGACCGAAAGGAGTGAGCTCGATTCGGCGCCATGTACCTAAGTATTTAAAAATTGCTTGGCTGCGTTCTCGGGCGGCATTGGTGACTCTTTAGGGGACGTTCTTATTGCGCTCAATGTTTTTGTTCCTGTTGTTGATTTTGCGAGCGAGAACGGTATGTCGGTAGCGTAGATGCTTTCAGCAAAATTATAGTGGTGGCACATATAACGGCGATTATTTCACATGATTTTCGCACCATTTGTTTTTATATTTATTGTAAGTTACTTTTCTATTAGCACACATTTGTATGGTAGCAAATATCTATGTATATGTAAATTATTTTTTTGGTGCTAATTTATTGGATGATTTCACAAACAAATTTATACATAATTTTGTAAACGAAATTTTATAAACTGTTAGCTTATCAGTTAATTGAAAAAATTCCACATTCCGCACACTTACAAATTTTATGAAAATTGTATAAATTTTATTAATATTTTTTAAATTTTATTTTTTATACACATGCACGCATTTGCGTTTTTGCGACGGCAAATCACTTCGAACTTCGTCGACGCGCCACACAATGCGAACAACGTTTCATTCCCGTATTTGCCGTACCGTGATGTGTCTGTCTGCCTGCCTGCCTGCCTGCCTGCTTTCGTGCGTGCCAAGCTGTCTGTATATCTGAGCGAACGGCACTGTTACGCGCCGTGCTTGTACTATCTATGGTATTATGCAGTGCTTTAGCCAAGAAAACATATCGTATACGGATGATTTTTGCTTTTTTGCTTTTTTGCCGGAGCTCAAATGCTCCGTCGAGCTAATGGTGATAGTCTTTGCGGTCGCCTGTTGGTGGTTGAGTTGCGCAGACAGCAGAGCGCGTACATTTAGATTAGAACTGGCGTGTCGGCGAGTCGCAAACCACTGGAGCGACTACTGGCAATACAGTAATGGACGACCGGTCTGTGTTGTGTCGTGCGACCACCAAAAACAGCCGTGCGAATGAGCCAACAGCGAAAAGCTTAACCAATTCGTCTCCAACTGCGACTCATTCAATGCGCTCCACACATTTGGACAAGTCGGCAAGTCGAGTGAGAGGCGGCCGATTGGAGCGGCAGCAAAGCCAAAACCAAAGCCGCAGCCGTTAGCCACAGTCACATCCACATTTAGTCAACACAACAACTCTGACCACAGTCATTGCCACAAGCAGTAAAATAAAACAGTGACTGCCACTGTGAGAGTAGTGAAGACGCTGACTGAGATAGAAATTGTGCTAGCTGCGCTGCTGTCGGGTGACTGCGAAGAGCGCAATTGGGGAGAAAGAGCAGTTTTGGAGCTCTACATGCATACAGAAGTTAAATATTGGGTGCATTTTGTTTGTAAGAGAGTGCGTAAAATACTCTGAATTTCCAAACGTCATCCAGGCAATGTTAAAAAATACTCTCGTTAAGCAGCAGCTAGCTGAGAGGATAATCTTGCGAGCTGTTAAGGGATAGATACCCTTTAGAGTTTCTCTTAATTCCAACGAAAACAGCATTTGTTATATATTTGTCGCCAAATATTTTCAATGTCCTGCTGAGCGGTTTCTAGAGTTTTACATAATAAATATGAAACTATAATTATTGCTGGATTTGCATGCATAATTATTAGATAATAGTTTATTTGAAAATTACATACATACATACATACGTACATATGTATATACAGTACGCTCATGGTAAACATAAACCCTATAAACGGAATATCTCGCAACATATAGCATTTTCATTTTAAATTAAACCTTTTTAAAACTAAATGAAACTATTTTCAAACTAAACGAACCCTTTTTCAAATTAAACGAAACTATTTGCAAAATAAGTAAAACTCTTTTCAAAATAAATGAAACTTTATTCCAAAGAAATGAAACTTTATTCAACATAAATTAAACCATTTCCAAATTAAATTAAACAATTTCTAAGTATATTCATTTAATTAAACAAACAATATGTTATAAAATATGAAATTAATGAAGGGCTTGTCCCCTCGCCGCTTTCGGGATTTGGATGATCATGTCCATAACGTAATTCGAACAATCATTTTGATTAATTTGTGCGATACTTTCTTCAATTACGCTGACTATGTAGTTAAATCACTTAGTAATGATCGGGCATAGGATTTTAGCTTAGAGTTACAAATGGTTCAAAGAAAAAGCATAACCAAATGATATTCTGATCTTTTGCTGTTGTTGCTTCCGACAGATCGCACAACGCCGAAACCGGTCTGTCTTAAAACCAAATTTGACAAGGGATGGCGAAAATTCGTTCCAAAATACGTCATAACCAAATGGTTCATTAAATATATAACAATGGATTAATTTAATTTGGAAGTGGTTTAATTTTATTAGAATAAAGTTTCATTTATTTTGAAAAAAATTCGGTTATTCTGAAAATAGTTTTATTTATTTTGAAAATAGTTTCGTTTAATTTGAAAATAGTTTTATTTATTTTGAGAATAGTTTCGTTTAGTTTGAAAAAGGTTTAATTTAAAATGAAAATGCTATATAAACAGAATATGAAGCAACAGCCACAATTTCTCCATTACTGATTCAACAATTTGCACTTTTCAATAAACGTAACGCTATGAAATTTTATTCACTTTGCAGTTATTATTTCTTTTTTTTTAATGATTTTGGAGATAACCCGATTTCGGCATTGTATCATCTTCAATGCCATTTTTCATTTTGATAACAGAAATTCATTGCAGCCTGTCGGTAGAAAATATAGCAAAACCAAAGGTATTCAATCAGTAAAGTATCCAAATACATATGTTTAATTATCGTTTTTTTCTTGATTTTTGTGTTTAATTCCCTTTAAAGCGCAACATTTTTTATTCGGTCATAACAAAAATCACAATCAATGCAACTAACCTTTTTATTATTTTTATTATGTAAACCTCTTTTTAATTGTAGTCTTAATTTTATAAATTTTGATTTCATATTTTATGCCAATGATTTATTCACCATATTCTGTAACACAGTTTCTCTCTAATAAGGTAATCGGTCAAAATCGGTGAAAAATTGGAAACAAACAGTATTTGTATGCACATATTTATAATAGTACATATTTTCCTTTTTTCTACTTCTTCTTCTTATATATAAAAATAACTTGTGTTGATATGTAGTTCATAGACTTGAACATAATCGACAACTTGTTTGAAAACATAGCCGACAGGTGGTGCTAAAGTCGAGATATGTATTTTGAAAAACTATATTTACAGTGACTGGGCAATGTGTTAGGCAAATAATGTCAGTTACACATAAAAAATAGCTCCTTCTATGAACACTTTTTTTTTAAGAAAGCGGGAATAAAGTGCCTTGCAAATAGGCTTGTTTCATATACATAAAACATAATTAGGGAAATTATGCTGATAGAAATGTCTTCCAGATTCAAGAGAGAGAGCTTCTGAAATTGCTTTTTATTCCTACTTTTTTTTTATTGGGTCATTATTTCTTTGAATATACATATGTACATATCGCCTTGACGCACCCAATGGAGAGTATTTTGGTGTTCAAACCCCTACCAAAATTGAAATAATATCTTGACATTAATTTCCTCGTTTTTTATGTAAAATTAGCGTAAATCCACACCAGACTGTTTTTGTTGTGTGCGCCACAGCATATCGCACACTAAATACACAAGAGTCACAACTCAAAAATCAAATCGAAAATCGATTTTCTATACCTATTTTTTAACCAATTATTGGATTTTAACCTTTATTTTTGTTATCCATTTGGCTTCAATTTCACATCACGTTGGCTGCCCCGCGTTTGTGGATTAACTAAAAACAAAACTGTGTATAGCAAACTAAAGCAGAAATCAATTATTTTGAGTTTCATTTCAACTGCAATCTAAGAACTTAATTTAAAACAAATAGCAAAGGATTAACTAGTAAGATACTGTCATCGCATTATACACTGGCTCAAAATATATGAATCAGACCTCGGCAAACTCATCTTGGTCGTTTTCTCAAAAATCCGCAGACAAGTTTTTTAGTTATTTGCATGATATTTTTCTTTGGAACGAATTTCCGTCATACTTTGTTAAAATTCATTTGAAACTAAACTAAACTAAACTGATGATATACATATATGTACATATATGTATGGAAATGATCCAAATGTTACAGTAGGGCACGATGGAGAATAATTTACGTAATTAAGAAGATTACTAATAATCGATTTTTATTTCAGGACCTGGTTTAGGCTGTTTGTCTTAAAAATAAGAAGATAGGTATCGTTATCGGTCTTTATGAATGCATTGATATTTTCATTCGCTTCGGGTACGCTATGTTTATCTCATAAAACTAGCAAAATATGAAGGCAAACAGTTATATTTTTGATCAAAATCCTTCTTCGAGATAGTTGAAGTAAAAATTAAATCAAAAGTACAACTTAGGATGAGTTGTTTACAATTTAAAAAAATCAACGGATTTGTGTGAAAAATCATTACTTTAATAACTAAACGATTAGCTTACTTCTATACAGGGGATGGATGCTTCAGTTCATTGGCCGTCACGGCTATCATTTTTATAAAAATATTTTAGAAAACGATATAAGATGAAATTAAATAGTTATCGTTAGTTAGTTAGTTAGTTGTTTATAGAATTTATCGATATTTTGTAATTTTTATTTTTATGATCAAGTTCGATCGTTATTTTTGCATTTTTATTTTTTCATGCGTTAATTTTTCGGCCTATTTTTTTATATCAAACAATAATTTTTATGAGCTCAAGACCATTTCGATAAAAATAATCGGTATTATTGGATTTGAAATAGTCGAATTTTAACATTATAATTGGATTTGAATTTTATCCATAATAAACGCAAAAAACTTTCCGGTGATAAAATACTAACAGAGTTCTTAAGATCAAAAAAAAGTAAAATACAATACAAGTCGATTAAATGTGATCAGAAAAATTTAAATCAAAGAATGAGGATTATTTATGAAAACAAAAAATCACAAAATATCGATCAGACGTGATCGAAAACATCCAAAATCGCAAAATGTAGATCACATGTGATCGAAAACGTAAAAATCACAAAAAATTGTAATTATTATTTTAATAACATGCCCAATAAGGATTATATCGGCATATTCGTGTTTTGTTTTGAATATTTTGTGCGAAAAAATCAAAGCAACGATTGTTTTCGGCCCATGCTTTAGTTCTTCTTATTTAGTTTCCAATATTTTACATTGCTTTTGCCTGAACTTTTTAAATGAGCAAAACTAATGGAAGGCCCAGCATTTTTATTAACAATCAATTTTTCTCTTTTTTCGAATAAAGAAACAAGAATTTTGAAATTTATGGATTTTGATGACATCAATGCGAACGACAATCTTACTCGCTCTTTTATGCATACACCTTTAAGCTAACTTATAGCCATTTACCATTCTTATAAACACATCTACCTATGTAAATGCACATACATATGTACATACATACACACATACACACATAGTATGTACATTTGTACAGTATACTCCATACTAACAATCTCAAAAGGTAAGTAGCTGGTGGCCGGTGGCTAGTGGCCTGCTTCTAGGTACCTGTGCAATCGAAATTGCCCACCGCCCCTGCCGTTGCCGTTACTTCCATCGTCAATGTTTGTGTCGCCGTCACATACATATGTACATACCTACTTACATGCTTGGCCATCGTCGTCGTTATCGCCATAGCCGCCGCCACACATCTCCATTTGGGCTGAGTCGCATGGTGCTGTGCAGCAGTTTTCCCTTTCTCGCTCGCAGCGTTACCAGTGGTCGTTGGCTCCGTTAGTTGTATTCGGTGTTATACCTACTTACTTAGTATGTGGGTCCACTTCGGCTATGATTCGGTCTCTTTTCTCATGTGTGTGACACTGTAAAATTTGTGTCGCCCAAGTTTCAACCAAAATACCGATTAAAGAAAATACACAAATAAAACAACAACAATTATAACACATTGAAAGTGGTGACCCAGCCCACACACCGACCGCGTCCGCTACTCCATAGATTCATATATAAAACCTTCGCTCCACATCAATAGTCTTCTCCACCCAGTTACATCGGTGTGATTTTGTAGATTGTCACTGTTGGCTGCGACCACGAAGCGCAAATTTATTTGTTTGCTTTTTGAATTGGAGGAAACTTGGAGCACCGACGACGCTGAGTAGATCTAGCAGAGAGCCATTGGACTAGTGCGTGTGTGTGTGTGTGTGGAGATGTGTGGTGAGAGCGAAAGCGCACGCAGTAACAGCGGTCGGCAAAGCAGTGTACCGCAACTGAATTTTGAATATGCTATATATAGAAGAGTGAATTGTACAGCTAGAGAGAAAGAGAGTGAGAGAGAGAGAGAGTAACAAAGATTTTGTTAACTACACAAACGCACACAGCGAACGTACAACGTACACCAACCCAATAATGCACATCCAAATATGTCTGCTACTCAATGGCGAAACGATTTCGTGTGTGTGTGTGTGTGTGTGGGTATTTGCGCCATTGCTGCTGGCATCAAAATATTAACACAATTAAATTAGCAATAATAATACTTACGGTCGCATTTTCAACTAAATGTTGCTGTTACGGTAGTCCTTTTTTACGTTTTGCCCATTTAATTCTATTTAAATAGAGAGTAACCACAAATGTAAATACAAATGTTGGTATTTCTCCGCGCGCACACACACATTTACATTTACATATGTATGCATGACTTTGTGGATTGGGGCAGTTGTTTTATTACATACAGATTTCTGTATGGAGAGGACTTAGAAATGCCGTCGGCGTTTTAAATATTTCATATGGCTGATTCGAAGCAAACTGCGGTTTAAATTTTCCTCCTGCTAGTGGACATAGAATTTTTGTAGATTGCATAGCAGACTACGACGGCATGATGGCTCAATTTGATTTCTGCACAAAATTAATAGATACATTCATGTTAAATTAAGTTAAGTAACACAACCAGTGCCATTCAAATTCGTTTACTTTGGAATTAGCGCAAACATCGTTAATATTTACAGAATTCAATAGAGAATCGTACTTGTAAGTAGTAAATTTCTATCTCGAAAAACCAATGCCATGTATGAAGGTGCAGCACGGACGATGACTGCAGAGCCGAATAATCCATAGGGCAGTGTAGACATTTGCCTTGGGGCACGCAACAAATAGAGGCCCCGCGTAGAAAAAATAGAAAATTCAAAATGTTTCAACAAGAGATACATAATTGAATGTAAAGATTTCCATTAAAAATTTATTTTCACATCACATATTTAAATTGTATTAAAATTGTACTAAAGTTTAGTGAACATTATACAGACCGAATTGAGTCTAAGTTTATGAAATGTTTCAGTTCTACATTTGACAAGATAAAATTGTGCCCGATTGTATATACGATTTATATTGATTTTTGATAATTTAGCGCAATCACCTTTCTAGAATACAAGTCTAATGATATCAAACGACTCGGGTAAACGAAACTTTTCCAAACTAAAACTAATAAAAAACTGTCTTCGCTCATCATTTTAATGGCAATTGAGAATTCAAGATTATGTATTGGAGAAGGTTAATTTTCAAGAGGTTTTTAGCGATTTGGTAGTTAAAACAGTTAGATAGAAAATTGACTTTACCGGATCTATTTTTGTTTTAAAAGCACCAACGATCCGAAATTCCTTTGCATTTCATTGTAGTTAATAAAAAGTACGTAAATGTTCCTTTAATTTGTTTCTTCGTTCTTTACGAAGGTAAATATGTCTTTGGGTGATTAATGAAGTATGTAAGTGAAAATAAGCCCAGTTAGTTATTTCAGGAAGTAAGAAAATCTGGTCTTGTATACCGGCCTCTGTCGAGTTGGCTCTGGAGCGTTCGGGAAAAATATTATATACATAAATATGTACATACATATGTATGTAGGAAACGATGAGCTTTTTGGGAAAGTCAAATGAAAAAGGTTTTGGATTCATTTGCAGTCTTTAATTTCTATGAGTTAGGAGTACAAAACAGAAATGTCTAGTGCGCCTTGCTGACATTCGCCGAAGTCACCTAGGCTGTTAAAGCGTCCTTAGAGAAGATATGGATAGTCCCAATTATATACATACAAAATTTTTATAAATTGTCATATTTAAACATATACATATGTATATGTGGATAAATTATCCTTTTAGCGGTTTAAAAAATTACCGCTAAATATTTGACTACTTCAAGTTCGTACAGTGGAAATTCCATACAATGCTACCACTACCACGAAACTAAAAATGCTACGGAAACACCAATTTGCTTTAATTTCTTAATGTTTTTCAGATTTAGTATAGTGTGGAGAACTCTCTTCAGGACCTGTCAATATGAGAAACTGCCCCCAAGGGCTTCACTTTCATCATCTTGATATTGTACCACCAACGGAAGGACCTATTCCGGAGGGCAGATAATTTTATGTGAAAAGTTTTTATGACAGAAACACATTAGAAGATTTGCCGTTGTCTACTGAGAGGCGTGCGATATTCGAAAAAGCATTTTCTATATTATTTTGCTGTTACATATATAGAAAATTACCTTATTTTCTTAATCTACTATTGAATGTGCAGACGCTGCGCTCATCGTCAAATAAAAGAAAAGAGGATAGTTAGCCGAAAAATTTTATAGACGTTTATGTGCTGTATTTTATATTATTTTGTATAATTCGTAGGCGTCGATACGCGATGTGAAGCCGATACAGTACACAGATGGCTCAGGTTATTTGCTTTGAAAGTCAATTATTTTATGAATGTAGCGCTATGAGGCAAATTTTTGTAGAACTTTTACTACTTTGTGAAATTTCAGGCAAGTACAGATCATTTTATCACAATTTGATCATATCTCGAATGGTTGATTGATGAACCTTATAATTCTAAGATATGACCAAACTCACATAAAACTGTAAGCCATTTACTTTTAAAATTTTATAAATAGCACTTCAATTACATGGGTCTACGTTTTCCCACACAGCTCTTAGTTACACTATATTTTTATGAAACGCTTGACCTTTTTACGAATAGCACCGCAGGAATTCAAATTGGCAACTTAAACTACCCTCTCTCAAGCCCCACTGAAATAGCCACACTAAAGTCCTTAAAATAAAAAAGAAAAACTAACGTTACGTTGGATGATTTATTTTTCAATCTAATGAAACCGAATGTATCGATTATCTTTATTATAAATTTATTTTACAAGCTCATAGTTCCGTTCACATTAAGTAAAATTTGTAATGTCAAATTTAGACACGACATACCCAATCGAAATGAGGCAAAATATTGGGAGTATTCATTATAATGGCAAGATTTGCCACGAAAAATGTAACAAGGGTTTTCTAGGCTAAGGTGTCTTTAACTGTTAGAAGACTATTTGAAATAAATATTGAGTCAATATGAGAATATTGTTCTTTGAGTTGATTTTTAGAAACAATATCGAATAAAAACAATTTAAAAACGGTTATCAAAAATATTTTTTAGATAATGATTTCAAGAAAATAAATTAGTTGTTGTTAATGACCTGCTATAGTTTATTCATACTTATATATTAATTTATTGAGTTCAATAAATAATCATTTGAAATTTTGCAATAGAACAAATCGAGTCCTAATCGCGAAAAAAACGTTAGTGAAATTGTTTAAAATGTATGCTATGCCACAAATTCAGGGACCTAAAATTTTACGTGGACTCCATATGATGAATTCTTTGAGTTTTTTTCATAGCACAAATACACACGGAGTATTGCATTTTTAGGAAACAATAACTTAAAACACTACAACATGTTCTGAATATTCTGGAAATTTTAAATTTAGTCGCTTGGAAGTTGAAATCCATTGATTCCGACTAATATTTCGAAAATATTTATCAATATGGGTCGAGTGATTTACGTAACAAAAAAAAAAATCTAAAATAATCCTGACACCTAATGTACCAATCGGTAATTGTTCGCTGCAAAACTTCTGTCTTATTGGAAGCAAATTTCATGTAGCAAGTATATCGAGCGCTCTGCTTAGTCCTTAGGGAATTTTCTTTTTCTGGCGTAGCTGATCACGTCAACAAACTCATAGTATAAAAAATTTTATCCATCAATTAGTTAAATATCAAAGATCTTACCGCAATATTGGTATACAAATTTTTCAGCTAACAACAAATCTACAGAGTAAAAGGCAATTATGAGATGAAGCGCCACTCCCACATAGCCATAGTCGTATCGGTTGCAAGGCGCAGCAGGAAAACTCACTCGTTGACAGTTTTATCTCACAACAATATCCACAATTAATACCTGAGAGGATAATTAGTGCTGTGTCACAATAATTGTTCCTTTGATCCTGCGCCTACGCCGCACTGGCCATTCGGGCGACATTCTCGACAGCATCTAGATTTGAACAGCCGCACCTAGATATCTACCATCGGTTGCGAACAAAGGAAAAATCTTACTCGAAGTGCAGTGTATTGTGGTCCTTTTGAAGAGAGAGAACAAAAAACAACAAACAAACAAACCAACATTTGCAAGTGTCGCACCATCAGCGATAATCTTTATCAGAAAATCATTAAATTTGGTTAATGATTTTCGCTAAATTTTTGAAGTTTACGCTTCAATAAGCAATGATAATAATTGCAACTTGGAACATTTTTAATTGTTCAGATTTTCGTTGTAGGCCACCCACAGGCATACTAATGCAAAGGTTTTCATTTACGAGTTTATTTATGAATTGAAAACGTTTTCAATACCCACTCTTCAACGCTTGTCAATATCTATTCTTTCGATTCACTTGATTGATACAATTGAGTAATTGAACTATAGAGGCATCGGCATTTTATAATGCCAAATGTTTTATCCTACATATAGTCTCGTGTACGGCTTTCCAATGCATTGAATTTAATTGTGGCATCTATTGGTTGACTATTCAATGCAATTAATTAATTAAATATACTTTTATCGAATTTTAAATTAATGATAGCGCGTAAAATTAAATTGTATACATACAGTGTATAATTTCATAGAAACTAAACAAATATGAAAAGTATCGGCAGCTTTTAAATAAAAATTATAACTTATTTGAAAAGGCAAAGTAGACATCAAAGGATTTTGAGGGAATAAATTGTTCGAGCCTTGGTAAAGTGTAGAAGAAAGAAGTCAGTAGTGCGATTCATCAATTTATTTTGAAGATATTCGCATGATTAACTCATCTTAACGAATATTTTATCAATTTTGTTATTCAGCTGCCTTTTCTTAACAATAACCGCTATCGCCAAATCAGTTGTTGTCGTTAACTAGTCGATTGCCGAAAACGAAACGACAACGAATGTGAAGCTGTTAATTAATCAATAAAAGAGAAATTCGTGATTTTGTTTGTATGTAGTTGAAAAAAGGAAAATTCGACAGTCTTTTGAATATCTAACATAAGCATGACCTATCACAAGGTGATGACGAATCAAGGCCACGCATCCGTGGATTGTCGTTTGCTCCAGTTAATTGAAAATTACTAAATAAAATTTATTTAATTTAAAATTATTCCCAAACACTGTTTGCAGATGATTCCGGATATTCATTAGAGTCGAGGTTGTTAACTCTTCTACCAAAGGAGAGTCCAAAATTCCGCTACAATGAATCATTTTAATATATAAAAATAATTGTAAATATTTTTAGTATGAAATAAACTGTTTTTTTTTTATTTATTTTAATCAAATATAATAAAAACGCGCTAAAATTTACATTCGGCAGCACGCATTTATTTGTTTTTTTTTTTATTTCTCTTTGTGTGTTTTAGACTATTTTAGACGATTTTGACAATAGTGGTGCCATTTTTTTTCACTAAATACAAAACGACAGCCACTAAGTGCCGTTATGAATGTGTTTGTGAATCACACAATCGTCACTGCAAACAACAAATGTTATCGACAAAAATTGCGATTGTGGGGATCTCCGAAATAGCAGCTATCACTTCTACCACTTTGAAACATTTTTACCTGTTCATAATATTCCCTAATAAAAGCTGACCTCGAGCTGCATAAAATTACGGAAAAAAGTTAGAGGATCCTTCTAGCAATTTAAGCAATAAAAGTCAAAATTAAATGCAAAACTTGGGATTTGTATATCTCCCACTCAATGCAAAAATCGATTCCAAGGCGAATTAACATAAGCTCTTTGATTTTCAATTCGTCTTAATGCTTTGAATGTCAAATTGGCTTGCGAAATAGATTCACGGCTGGTGCAAGAAAACAATTGCTGTGGGCTAGGTCGTGCAGAGTACAAATTTGGGCTAGCGTTAAAATTTGAATGGCTCTCTTTCATTATCCGACATATGCCGAGTATGGAGCAAAACTGACGAATTTGTTGTCTTAAATTGTACGTGATTTTATAGCTGAAATCGGCTGGCTAGTATTTTCACGCTAACCAAATTTTTTTATATCAATACAAATTTTTTAGCTTAAAGCCAGTTTTTCATTTCCTCATTTCCGCATCAGACTTGTCGCGATTTGATCGACGACTGTCAAGCAAAAACGCTACACGCTGCTCCAAGCCGACGAGTGAACTGATGCCTATACTTAATATATATAATTGATTATGTAAAAATATTTGCACCGATTTGGCTCTCAAAGTTTTAGTAATTATTTTTTTAAAGGAAAGGAAAAACAATAGCATGACATACTTTTTAATTTTTTTAAGGTTATGTACATTAGGCTGCTTCACTCTCATTACATTTTAAGACACCTATCAAAATATTTTGCTATAATATTAAAATTTAGAAGAGCTGGGTTTCAAATAAGTTTAATTTTTTGTACTTTTCATAAATAAAAATAATTTTTTAAACATTTCTGAAAAAAAATCACTTCAGATCGTAGCATTTAAGCAATTTCTGCACAAAAGTATTTAAAAATTTGTTTAACGGAATAACCACCTCGATTTTTTAGAGATAATCGTTTAGTGTGGAAATATTGTCCGTTCTGCTGAATGTTTGTTACATTTGGCGCTGTTCGATTGAATGTTTATAATATCTAGACCTCACTTCGTATGATGAGTTTAGAACACAACCACCGAAGGCGGTTTATCATTAAAATTCGCTATATTTGCTTTGAGTTCGTAATATTTGATTTTCCGTTTGTTGTACATATTTGTTTAAATATTAAAGTATTTTCAATTATGGTATTTCAGTTGTATGCACTTCAATCTTTTACAAGGGGGCCACATTTTCCTTTTAAGCCTAATTCCAACATATTTTGACAACAACGGACAATAGGACATAGTTCATTTGCTTGCGGTAGATGTCAGTTGCAAACAAAGAAACAATAACAAGATTTGCATTTTCCTGTCGAGTTTCTTTTGTTTGCTTTTGTGCAAAAATAAAATTTGGCGATTAGTTGACGGTGTGCACAAAAAGGACAAAGCACAAAATCCGAATATTAAAGAAAATATTTGTATCTGCATATTGATACAAAATTTTACAAAGCCGTCAGCTGGCAAATGCCAACAAGATTAGTCGGTTCGGTTTACGAAATGCAAAATTTTACCCATCACCAATGCATTCGAAAAAAAGGACAATTTCTTTGGTAAGTTCCGCTTTCCAGATCTAAGCTAAGCGTAGTTGATCTTTTCTGTAAACTCTTTGTTTCATTATAGTTGAAGTACTTCAGTGGAGATTATCCAATTCATGCCTCTTGTTCGCTTTGTGTAGTTTTCATCTTTACAATAATTTATATCTTATATTTTTTGAGTAGTTTGAAGTCCGCAAAGGATTTTGCAGCTTTGTCATTTTTGTTCAAGTGGAATTCAAGGGGAATGGCCATACACGTAACTAAAAAATATTGGGGTTCAAGTGGAATGGCCATACACGTAACTAAAAAATATTGGGGCACATAACGGGATTAGTTTATGAACGTACGCGCAGACGGGTGTATGTTCGAATATAGGGATGCATATAATAAAATTATATTGGTTATGTTTACCATACAAAAGGAGCTAATAGCCTAGAACGCAGACCAAATAAATGACCTTAATAATGACTGAAGTTATTCGAAAAATAAGCAGTTTCATGTCGAATGGGGCAAAATGTGTCATCGAGAGCCTTATAGAATGCTTCAAGTAAAAGTTGATGGAACTCCTGGACGATTAAATCAAACCAATTTTTTTATAAACTTTATACCAATTGCAATTGAAAGTATTCCTGTTAACTGTAATGTCGCCTTGCAGGATCTCCCAAAATAAATTAAGGTGAAATGAGGAAATGATAAAATCAAGAGCCAAATAATCAACAAATCAGTGTCTGCTCTAAATTTTATCGATAAGAATCGAAAAATGTGTTCTCCCATAACCAAAATGGATGATGCATTTTAAAATTTCAGCCTTTCACTCAAAACTATTATCACAGCAAAATTTAAATATATTTAAAATGTTCACAATACCTCACAATTTTTCCTTTGCCCGAAGAACTAAGCAACCCTGGGGCTACAGAGCTGCCATGATAAATTAGGAATGACAAGTGTGTACTCAATTGGTTTATGCGAATTAATTTGGAGGATAACAAGTAATTTACGTTGTAGTGCATTCCGACTTTTACTCCAATTCTTCAGCTATTGTGTAGTGAGTCACAGAAAAACTAGGGCGGGGTTGAAGCCACCGATGCTGATTTCGAGAATGCGACAATAGTTTGTGGTCGAGCACGAGCAGGAATATTTACTACTTTCTGTTTTCATGCATGTAGATTCTTATACATTTTTATGAATCTTTTACTTAATCGGGAAAAATTTGAAGGAAAAATTACATCAAAATAACGAGCATTCTCCATAGGTTCTTTTGGTTTTTCAGTATAAATATAAATAACCATACACAGAGTAATAGCTACCTAACAACATACGAGTAGAAGAAAAGAAAACTAATTTTTTTGCATATTTCTTTAACCTGCAATTCTATGAATTACTGCAAGAAAAACTCCAGAAAATTAAAATTTGCACCTGTAAGGCAAATACAGTGTCGATTTACTAGAGCTGTTTCAAAAAACAGTCGACTTCACCTGATCGACTAACAGCTTCATTTCGACTTTTTCGACAAACCGCGCATAAACAACAAGTCGACTAACCGTTCGTGTTCGAGTTTTCGACTACAACTTTTTCTGTTTTATTTCAAAAAGTTACAAATCAAATTCAGAAAGCTACAATTAAAGTTAAGAATTTCCATTTCAATTCCAGAAAGTTGCGAATTAAATTCAGAATTTTAATTTTAAATACAGAAAGTCGCAAGAAAATTTCAGAAAGTTACAATTCAAATTCAGAATTTCCAATCGAATTCAGAAATTTACAGTTAAATTTCAGAAAATTCCGAATTCAGTTCAGAAAATGGTTTATTCTCTGCATGATGTTTTTTGCATGGAAATTGTGCTTCTGTTTTCGATAATTATGAAGCTCATTCTTGTCACTTGGTGTGCAAAGAACAAAATTAACCACAAAATGCCTTTGGCACCGATTACAGCCTTTGGAAATGAGGCTGGTCGAGCAGTGTCTGTTACTGAAGCTCGGTGTAGTGATATGATAACCGAGTTATTTCTGCCTTAATGTGGAAAACAATACAATACATATCCTGGTCTTGTACTCTATAATTTCGATAAACATAATCTTTCTAAGCCATATTTTATATGCATATTGACCGTGAAAGCAAAATATGTTTTTTAACTTTTCAATACAAATCTAAATATGGAGGCGAACTTAATCTTTAATTATTGAGCCTCCCAACTTCTTTAATTTAAAAGTTCTGAGTATTGCGATATATCTTCCTTTTGGCATCCATAATAAAAATTTATTTGAAACAGTAAAACCTACCCCGGTTGTGTTCCAAGAAATTAATTTTAAAATTCTTATAAGTTTTTTTGTTCCTCTAACAACCGCTTTCTGTTGCTCGAAATTTGGCGCGTGGAACGCTCGAACGTCAAAGTACTTTGAAGTGACTTCGAGTATCTGGAGTGGAGGAGTCAAAAATGAATTTCTTGATCAGAGCAGAATATGAAATACAATAGGAAAATGTTAAGAGGACTTTTAAATAAGCAATATAAATGCACGTTTCAATAAAAGTTATAAAAATATTTGCAACAAATTTCTCATTATAGTATACGGGTACTTTTAATAGATGATACAAAAGAAAAAGGAAAATATTTCTGAAGTTTCTACAGATGTACATAATGTACATACATCTGAAAAACTTGAAAATGAAAAGAAATTTCTTCATCTGCTTAGGTACAATGTAAGGCACTTCTAATATTTAATATCAGCTACGTAACTAATTTGATTTATTTTTTTTTCATTTTAAGAAGGCGTTGTATTGTCAAACTTTCCCTACATTTTACATTTCAGAGCAATATATTCTGATCTGGTGCGATTTGATTTGTTTTGTGTGACTTCTTATTGAAATTTTAGCGCCTGAAAAGCAACAAAATGCATGCAATTGATGTATTTGCCCTCTCGCTACTCTTGGTCTTTGGTAGAATGCCTAAAATTTAAAAACGACATATTCACATATTTATATATTTTACGTATGTGGCTTCATATATACCGTAGACTATGAAGCAATAATTGTATCATACAAATCTAAGCCAAAATCAATTTTATTTTTTGACTGTAGCTGTTATTAACATTTAGTTGTGAGACAGTGCAAATCAGACATCGGCCGGTGTCAGCAAGGCGATTTCCACCAGCGCCGATACTTGCACTGTTTTTTTTTAATCGGCGTTTTTACAGAAACAACTACAAATATATATATTTGTCGAAAATTTACTGCTGCTATTGTTTCGAATATGAAATATTAAATGACTTCGATTTGAATGAGGCGAATTGGGTTTGCGAAACTTTTTGCTTGAGGTGCTACATCGAGTGGCCGCACCTGTTACAGTTTTAAATCTTATCTTTTGATAGTTTAACTCATTGATTCAGATATACATACATATGAATGTATGCATCATAGGGTGTGTCAAAATTTTGGGATGCCATTTCTTTAATAAATAGTATGGGATTTTTCTATACCTAACTTTCAAAGTAAATGTAAAAGAAACCAAAAGTCGGAAATGAGTTTCGAGGCTAAGTATTTTTAAAAGAAAAAAATACTTTCTTATAAAATTTTAAAATTTTTGAATTAAACATTTGAATAAATACCAAAAAATGTTTAAAAGAAAAAATACCTTCATAGACAGCGTTCAGACAGGGAAACTTTTGTCGCGGCAACTCGTTACTTGTAGGAGAGAGAGGGACGGGGAAACGGGAAGAGCACCGAGTTGCTCGTGCTCGGGCAACACGCTTTGTGTTCTTATTCGTCTCAGTCGGCAGCTAAGAAATTAGACATTCCTTTTCATTTATCAATTCTTTCAGTGTTTGCAGTTTTGTTGAGTTTTAAGTGAATACATACGGTAAGTTGGGAAATGACATTTTGTTCTTATTTTTTTGCGATTAAATATAGACATGTGTATGCATATACTATACATATTAACGTAAATTATGTTAAAACCTCATTTTTCAACTCACCTTTTACTTATAATCACAAAATTTGTCAGAATGTGTAAAAGCCGCTTAAGCGAAGCGTACAGAAATTTGCGAAAATGATATAAAATGAAATGCCAGAAAATTGCCTGAACAGAGTTGCTCTGTGTGAACGCGACGAGCAACACTAAAAGGGAAATCGCCGATAATAAGCAGCAAAAGTTTCCCCGTCTGAACCCAGTCTTATAAAATTTTAAAAATTTTGAAATAAAATTTTGAATAAATACCAAAACATGTCAGTTGATTGTTGATAATTTCTTTTTGCTCTGATGGTGTTGCGCATTTTCTTCAAAATAAAAATAAATTTTGTTCTTGCGTTTTCCACAGGCTGGAAACTGATTTCCGACCTATGGGTTCTGCTACACTTTCCTTTAAAATTATCTTTAGATTCCGATAATTCCGATTCCCTTTTTTTTGCCTTTTTCATAAAAATTATATATTTTATGCGCCATTTTAAGAGTGCGTGGTCACGACGATAGTAACGCCTTCGTATAATTTAAGAAAAAGGATCAAGGCATTATGTTGAGTCGTGGCTTATCGCATCTATATGTCACGTGATCAGCAGTGTTTCTATCAACTCACTATGTATGACATTGGCATTTGGGCTTCAAACCATACCCAAAGTCTTAAAACTGTAATAGTTTCTTGGGATAAATTATTATTTTTAAAATAAATTAGCTTAAAACCCCCTCCAAAATATTTTTTTTGTGCGCCTCGGATGTATAGAATTGGATATATGGACGTAATCCGTTTTGGGTTATCACTTACTATGTAAATGTAAATCGAAATCCACCACCAATTCCAAAGGCATACTCTGATTTGATATTTTAATTTTATCATTTTTAAGCCAGTATCGTCTATTTTCGATTACTGCCAAGTGTATTTCTGCCATGAAAAAACTTCTTACAAAAAACCATTCCCCCTTCGGAGTCGGCGTTAAACTGTAGGTCCCTCAATTTGTGTTACAACAGCAAGACACACACCATAAACTGTAGGAAAAGTTCGGCCAAAATCGCTTCAGCAGTTATAGCGCCAATTAAGTAAGTAAGTAAGTAATACTTTCAGACTGAATGCAATGGAGTTAACCGTTTGAGCGAAATTACATTTGGTATATTTTAATTTTTTATTTTAACAATAATTTTATATGTCAAGTGCAGGTTTTTACTTGGAAAGTACTGGGAAAAGTCAATCACAGCCAAAGTGGTAGAAATTATAGCTGCTCAGAGATTACAATATCTTTCTACCAGATTTCTTTTTTGACTCTGCCGAGGTCTAAATTTACAACCTGAGAGTTACCAGGCAAGTACGCATCCAACGAATCACAGCGGACGTGAACTGCTGTTGATTTTTCCATTGCATATACTCGTATCCCAACACAATTCCAGTACGGCAATCTGTCGCTTTTTCAATGAATGTGTATTTGTTGTTGATTATAACAAACCTATTTTATTATTGTTAGAATCGGTTATTAATTTATTTATATCATTAATGAAGTATTTTATTAGGAAAGTATTGAAAAAAATTATTATTTTTTATTAATTTTTTTTTTCTTTTCCTTCTAATTCCGACTTCTCTCTGCCCAGAATATTAACGAATTATTGGAAACGTGATATGCATGAGACTTTAAAAAAGTACATAGAACATTTTCTGCGGCTAGCGGAGCAAAACTTTTATGTATATAAAAGCCACAAACGGACTTTCACCTCAACATGTGGAAATAAACTATAATATAAAGCTGTATTTTTTAGAGTGCAGCACTGGGTATCATACAATTTACGGTAGAATCAAAAGTTTCGCTTGATTTTTTATTTGGCAAATCATCATCAACCGCAACCATTCTGTCGGTGTCATTAATAATTTTAATGGTTGAAATTAAAACTGGAATTTGCAACCAAGCAACGCCGTAATTGCCATAACCTCTAATTCTATGCGACAATTATCACAGCTGGGCCAACATGCAACTGCCATGGCTAGTGTTGAGCTCCGAAGCACTGGCTGAAAACTCGAAAGCTGTTGCGTGTCATTACAAGTTGCAAACACCGCGCGATGTGGACGGTGCAACATGGCTGCTACTTATACTACGTAATAATTTTTAAGTCGCGCCATAACATTCGCACAGATAAGCAGCAATGTTGCAGCCACATTTGTAGCGAAACCAGCTGGAGATGCCAAGAACAGGAAGAAACTATGGACGAGCGCAAAAACGTTGGCAATTCGTTAATTAACAAGCGCGATAACAACGGCAACACAAGGTTGACAGAAACTCTTGCCGAGCGCAATGCGATGTGAAATGAGGACAAATAAATGCCACAGGTGCATGCAACGTCAACACACACACACACACACACACACACACAGCCGCTTGTGCAACAATATACATATGTGAATATGTATGCTTGTATGTTTGTGTGTGTGTGTGTGTGTGTGTACATATGAATATAAACGTCTTGCAGCATTGCAACGACTTCTAATGCCAGGCCACCGAGCATTCGAGTAGAGTAGGGTAGAGCACCTTCGCCGCTTAACCTCCGCTGATCTGTTAAGCTGTGCACCACGGATTTCGATTTTTCAGCTGCTGGCGTTGAATGATCCCTTACGCCGTTTGCTTACTCTCGATCACATCGCCGTTCCAAAAATCCACGTTGTATGCAATTCTACACCTTCCTAAATTGCCGTTGGGAATAGTCAGTTTTCTGCGATCACATTCACCAGCGTTTGATCAGCACAATTAACCGCCCCTCTCCACCCCACCCATACACCCAGACTGTGGCAGACTGTGCCAACCTTATGGCCAAAATATAATGCCAGTTGGCGGGTCTGTCGCTGTGTCTCTTGTCCACCACAGAGTGCAACACAGACAAGCGTCCATGCGAGCGTCCGTCCGTCAGCTGGTTGGCTGGCTGGCTGGTTGATCTCCAGCGCTCGACTTTTCGTTTGTTTATGAAAGAAAATTGCATGTCCTCATATCTAAACACACATTAGCCATCAAGTCTCTGTTGCGAATGCGGCCCTTTCCGAAATGGGCGGACTTGGAGCGTATGGAACTTGCTCTTTTGTTTTTCATTTTCCACTTTAATCGATCGATTGATCACTAAAGCTCACAGCCCCAACCACCAACAAACACACACACACACACACATACACACACATACACATACGCACGCACAATTGTGCCTACTACCTAGGTTGCAAATGGGGAAAGGGTCTACAAAGAATGCGGCCGCAAGGAAATTCACACAATGAATGCCGCTGGCGAAAATATTAGTGTGCATTATTTCGTTGTTTTTTTTTTTTTTGTTTTTTGTTGGCATTGTTGTTGCCAATCTTTATTTTTTTACTATTTACAAAGTTTCATTTAGTGGCGTATTGAATTGGAATTCGTTGAGTCATTCTGGCGTGTTGTGGCACGCGGCCGTCTGAGATCGATTTGCGGAGCATGGGCATGAGCGAAGTGGAGGACTCACGCCTGGCATTGGTATTTGCAGTTAGCATTTGCTGTATGTACACAACGTTGCTTTGGTGCGACCCTACTAACGCAAGTGGACGGCCGCGGACGCGGACACACTTTTAGCCGCCGGGCTGCACTTACGAATAAACGATGGCAGACCAAATAAAAATTTGATACCACAATCGGAGCCGCACAAAGAGCGAGTGAGTGAATTTCTCAACGTAAACATGTTTCGCGAGAGATTAAGATAACAAGAAGCCAAGTAAGCATTTTAGGAGCACTGACTTCGGCCGCAGACGGCAGGCGGTTGGCGGTTGGCGGTAGGCGGCCAGCGAGACAATGTGGCGAATGTTGCATGCGGCAGGCAGCAGGATAATACGCCACATGCGAAGCTGGTGAAAAGCAGAGTTTAAAACAAACAAAAAAGACAAATAATAATTTTGAACATCTGGGCCATGTTGCATGCAATGCGCCGATGTGGTTGCGATTGTGCGCTGTCGCAGTAGCGGCATTATGTTGCACATGTGGCCGAAATTTTTGCAGCAACATATCACAGTTTTTAAAGCGATTTGATAACTTCAATTGCGCAGGGGCAGTCACTGTCAGTTGGACAATTGTACGCATAGCTAGTTGACTACACATATTAAATACATACATACATTAGGGTGGACCTTAAAACACCAAATTAATGGTCAGTCAGAGATATCTCATCTACATTTTGCAGACGTCTAAGGCCTATCGCACAGATAATAGAGTCTAAATAACCTATGAATACTCAACAACATTAAATAATTTGTTTTTTTATTTACCTATACTGAAGGGACGCAGCGAATTCTGATTTAGTCTGCATTCAGATTTGACGAAAGAAACATCACTCTCGCCAGTTTTCATATTATATGAATTTTGAATATGGTCATAATAATCAAAATTTGTTTAATAAAAAATATGCGAAATCCTCTTTTTAACCCAGATTTATTACAATTGCGACAAAGTGGCAACCATAACGGAACATGACGCACTAATAACACGACAAATTGTGATGGTGTTAGTCAGCCCATTACCGATCTAATACCTAGAGCTCTTGTTAATCGACTAGTCGACTAATCGTTAATCGATTAGCAAAATTTGTTTTAAAATATAGTCTACTTCACATAATCGACTAACCGTTTCCTTTTGACTTTTTCGACTAACTTCTCGTAAACAACTAATCTAGTAGGTTACCCGTTCTTTTTTGACTAACTTCTCGTAAACAACTAATCTAGTAGACTACCCGTTCGTTTTCGATTTTTCGACTAGTAGATTTCTTTCAAAACATATTTGTGTTTTATATATATTTGAATGTTTGTGCTTATTAACAAAGTTTGTTTTCCACTATAATGAAGTTTCGATGAATTTATTGTGAGTTACTGTCACTATTCGAATACTTTCGGTTAGTCGATTTTCAGACTACTCGATGGTGAGGGGTTAGTCGAAAGTAAACGGTTAATAGAATAGTTGCTATTCGATTATCAAAAAGTTGCGGTTAGTCGAAAGTAAACGGTTAATTCGATTATCAAAAAGTTGCCAATCAACTAGTCGAGTAGTCGAGTAGTCGGTTAGTCGATTTTAAACAAGAGCTCTACTAATATCTAAAATCGACACCACTATAGTGTCGCACAGGGCACAAAATTCAGATAACCCTAAGAAGGGTCAAAAAATTAAAATTAAAATATAATAACTTCGACTATAGTAACAACGACGTAGGGGTGAGATTTAGAAAATCTTACGCAACAATTTTCTAGCTACATTGAATAACCACCCTAATGCCCATATCTATGTTTTGTATTTATGTATGTAAGTATTTGTGTAGGTTGTTTTGTTTGGATTTGGTGGCTGAAAAATACTTCTGCATTGGCTGAATGTTATCCACGAATATCAAATACTCATGTAGATACGTACACAGATACAAAGTGTGGCACACAGCCCAAATATTGTAGCATATTTTCTACAATTAAAAAAAAATCTTTCATGCCTAATCTTTTTCGTACATTTTTTATGAAAATGTGTTTCGTTCTTCAAGGCACAACATATACGTAAGTGTTTCAAAGTTTCGCTATTTGTGAAGAAACCTACAATAATTCATTAAATTTCAATAAATTTTATTCAAAATTTCAGTTTCAGTAGCTGAAAAAAATGTTGATTTTTTATAATTTATTTGAATTAACGGCAGAAAATTCGAAAAACCTTCGGCAAAAAGGAAGTTATTAAAAATCATTTTCAGCCATATTTAACTTGCATAAAAACTGAATGAGTTATAGACTGCATACCCGAAAACATTCTAAAAGCTCTGAAAAAAGGTTAACAAATATTAAGGAACGTTTTTGGAAACTTAACGAAAATCTTCCAAAACTTTTGGTAAAAAATGAACAATTATTGATGAAAATTTTTTAGAACTTATTGGCCGGATATAATTCTAAAATTAACTGTTACGAGTATTACAGCATGGATGGAATAATTTCAGCGTTGACGGACTATGGTGAATGCTTTTTTTCTCTGAAATTGTTTATAAGAAATGTGATATTAAGTTTATTCATTAAAAACCTAAAAAATATTGGAAATTTCAAATTGGTCCAGCTCACTTGAATAATAAAATGTTTACAAAATATTTTGGCTGATATCTGTAAATATAATTCGGTTGGAAAACCAATATCGATTTTTTTGAATGGGGAGTAATCCACCCTAAGTGATGCACCCTAATGTACATATTCTTTAAAAAACAAAAATAGTAAAATTGATTCAGTACTTTGAGAGCCAACATACTCTATATAATTAATTTTATATAATAAGTCTAGATTAACCTCAAAATATTTCCTTTGATTTACAACACGTTTTTTCAATATCTTTTCCTGTAAGTACTTGTAAAGAGAGCTTAATGAAGAAAGAATAGGGCGTGAAATTGATGTAAATCGAAAATTATAAATAATTGTTATTGAACGAAAATCCAGTAAAATACTGTAAGTTAAAAACTTAATGCTAACGCTTTATTTTGTTTTTACTTTAGTTATGATAATTTTCGGCTAAATCATCACTTATGATTTTGTCACTCACGATCATGAAATTTACGCGCCTACTTCCAGCTAAATGTTTTGTTTTCGTTTGTGTTTCACAACCATTCTAGTTTTGGTGGCTGCAAGTTTCTGGTATAAAATTTAATTTAACGTAATTTAAATTTAACAAAAAATGGTGATTTCCTGCCCATTGTCTAAATTCTAGTTAAAAAAGAATGTAAATGGAATTAAGAAAATTTTGAAATTTTTTCCACAGAAATTATGGAGGAGCAAAAAATCAAAAAAGTCTCGAACAAGAGGCACTAAAATTTTATATAAGTCAACCATTTTCTGATTGGAATTGCAGATGTAATTAATAGCTCGTTTCTTCAACTTCGACTTTACGTCTTCGTATTATTATTAATTATGCCGGTTTGCTTGGTATTTATGATCAGTATATTGATTTTCGTACGACCATTGCAACCTTGGTCATCGCAAGACCCTTTGCCATCTGATGTTCCAAAAATTTTCACTCGGCTTCACGCCCATATTTTTCTAACCATGTCATTTGACCGATCATTTGTACCCTCAAGTTCAAATATTTGAAAAGCTACAGCTTTGATACCCCAGGAAATGTCTTTCCTTATAAAAAGGTGAACATTTCATCTCTACAATTTGGTCCGCCATCATTCCTCTTTCTGCATTTTTTCCTTCATTTTAAATTAATTTCCCCAAAAAGTAAAAACGCCAAGTGAAAAATTACCACCAACTTTATAATGCTAGCGAAAAAAAAAACAGGAACAAAAATGGTAGAATGAGAGGCGTAACTCTGTAAGTACAAATACCCATTGGGGCCCCCTTAACTTTTAAGGCAAAATAAAATCAAACTTAGAAAAAGTTCTCTGAACAATGTCCATGTGTTGTCCAAGAAATTTTGGGAATATGGAACGCAATTTTGGGTAAAAATAGTAGAGCCTTTTAAAAAATGTTCTGTGGGAAATTTCTTTAAGACAATCAAACTAAATCACTAAAATTTTAACTTTTATATGGTTTAAGTATTTCTTGTTAACGACATTCTTGATTTTTCCTACTTCCATAACTTCTGTGAAAAACATATCAAAATTTTATCAAGTCCATTTCTATCTGTTTAATCATGAATTTAGCCTATGTGCAAAATTTGAGCGAAATCGAAACTTGTTACGTTTGATTTGATATTTTTTATTGTCGTAAAAAATACCACTGCATCATTTAGGTCCAGAGCAACTACCTGCAACAGTTGTTGGGCTGAAAATCAATTCCGCACAGAGTTCATTGGTTGCTCTATTATTTCTATTTCACTATTGCGCATGACAATCGCGTTGCGGTGACTTTTTCTGCGGATATTCAGCCCTCCAACATATTGTATGCGCGTATCATAATTTATTAATATAAAAACATACACACTTGTAAATAAAATTCTAAGTATATGCCCGGTCGTTGTATTGCATGTGAGTGGCAGTACGATCGCCTTGCTTTGAAGAATTCCATCCAATTGGCAGCTGAATGCAGATGATGTTGCATTGCCGATGAAGCGATTCTTTTCTTGCAATCTGAAGCCGTTGCCACGATTATGCTGCGTCGCCAATAACTGCTCAATGTCTCGCCATATTATTGCACTTTTGCACCGATTGTGTTGCCAATACTAATTTCCTGTTTGCCAGTTCATCAATCACACAACTGTACCAATGATATTTACTATTTGTAAATACATCCATACATATCTATATGCGGAGTATGTGTGTGTGTGTGTGTGTGTATATTGCAGCGCCAATCATTGAGAGCGTGGAAACGTTGTTGCTGTTCTTGTTTTGTTTTTTGTTTTTTTTTATATATAAAGTAGATATATTCATATGTATGTATGTTTGTATGTATGTATAGCGCTTGTGTTGCTGCCACATGTTTTGCCATTTGAAATTGAAAATTTCATTTGCCACCATACGCTGGCGCGTGATATATTGAATGGATGCGTAACAATAGCCGATTGGCCATTTGCTGACCGACCAACAACAGCATTCGTATCAAACAATCGTCGAATTGATCACTTCGCCTATCACACCACCACACACCTATGTATGCTAGGCCGTGCTATGCATGCTAGTAGTGTGCGTGTGCGTTTGCGTTTGCGCATAAATCTATGTATCTACATACATACATATGTACATACATATAATGCCTGATGGCCGCAAGTTCCTAAATTACGTACGCGCATACGCACTCTACGATCTCATTTCGCTGCGCAACGTCTGTTGGAGCGTGTGGAAATCAATTAAATCTAATTCTCACGACCACAAGTGACACGCCACACATTGGCCGCCTTGGCCCAACCGGCGCGACTGCCAAAGCCCCATTCATTCATAGTCTTGGCCGTTCAGTTGGTTAGCCGCTTATTCCAGCCGGCGAATCCAACCCATTTCAAAGACAATGATCAGCAAACGAACATTATAGCCACGGGCGCAAAGCTACGAGTAGTCTGGAGAAAAAGCGTTGTCGAAGTATCTTTGAAACCAAGTAGGAATTACGTGCATATGTAGGTTAAATGTTTTTTGAATGCCTAATTATTTTTCTCTAGCGTAGTAGCGGTATCTAATTTATCCAAAGTAATTTGATAATTTGATTGTTGTTTGAAAGGTCCGGTTTTGAACTTAGTCCGATTATTACTATGGACATATGTAGCTTTTGTAATATTACAGTGGGGACGTGCGACAAATTTCTAAATGGGACTTTTCCAGTATCGGATGTTGAATCCCAAAATTCACCGTCTATGGAACCGAATACCACCTTCATTCTTCAAATCGTGCGAGACGTTTGCCCCCAGACCTTGACTGTGGATATGCCATATCGCGAGTATTAATAATTTTATTACTTAATTAGTGGTGCTCCACTGTGCCTCGCTACACCCAAATCAATAATGATAGAATAGAAGATTGCGCCTTCAGCAGACCGCTAGTTATTTCTTTGTCGATTGGATAGCATCCACCCATTTGCTGACGAAATAAAAGCTAAGACAACTTTTCAATCAGACAGCCGCTCTTCTTCTGCGCTTCTTCCGCTTTCCGCTTCTTTTTTTTTGCTTGCCTCTAGCTATTATTACGTAACTATCAGTTGCTCTCAGCGTGGAATACCAAATGGTAGTTGGCCGCCAAATAAAGCCTATTGTTCCCCGGCATGCTCTCTATCTATTTTATGCATTCAGGTAATTTTTGTTTTTACAAATCGTGCAGATTTAAAAGAATAAATTCAAAATATAACAAAAATATTTTTTGACAATTTCTCGGGAATTAAGTCGACACCTATATCGGAAATTTTATTAAAGAATGTTTTTTGTGAACTTTGCCAAATTCAAAATTCAGTAACCATTTTTATCTTATTTTAAAAGATGAAATATTTTTTGGTCGTGCTAACCTAGGAGACTGCAGTCAAGGACACCGAATTTCGAATGTGCCAAATTTGGCAAATCATTAAAACTGCAAATACTTATATCTATGAAAAAAGTAGTCTATATAACTTATAAAACAATTTTAGGCGAATCAAAATTGTAAAGTTAAAAAAGACGAAAAATTTGAAAAAAGAATGCCCATTCCACAATAATCCGAATCACACAGCATCCGTATTTGTCCGTATACATGTATTTGTATATATTTGCATTTGTTATTGTTTTTCTTATATGGGAATTATTATGTTGTACTTTTTTAACTTCAGTTAAACTTCAAGACTCATGCTGATATAAAAGGGTTAAAATTAATATAAAAGGATGAAAAATAAGGGTTTCGCAACTGTAACGACAAATAATTTAATTTGACTTTACGTACCTACAAAAATGGGGGCGATTCCACATTAAAAACATCACGGTAAACAAATAACCTAACTTTTATAAGTGGAAAACAAAGTTGCTAAATTATTAAATTTTTAACAAAAATTGGTTAAGCAATTACACTTTGGTAAAAACGTACATCTAATTTTCAACCTATCGGAAAAACAAAATAGCAAGAAATAATAATAATTAAATTTAACCAGATAAGAAGAAAATTTTACATTGATATATCAAGAAAACAAGCAGCATGCAAAAAATGGGTTGGGAGTGAAATCTCGTAAACTTAAGTTTATCTCCAAGGATACAAATACACGGACTTTAAAATTAATTGAAACTAATTTTACATGTATGCCAATAATTTGAAGTAGAGGGTATACAATATTTGCATTATAAAAAAAAACTTCCGAGCATCCCTCACGGATGCACCCAGAGATGTCCATTATTTTGATGAAAATTTTGAAGCCATTTAGTCAACACTGTAGAAACGTAAATATTTCCAAAAAAAAATAAATAAATAAGAATAATAAAAGGTCATGAAGCAATATTCTAATGTATATAAACTTATTGTACATTCTCTGTTTTTTTCTATCACGCATTTTTCTCTAGATATTAACCTACTAAGTTTACATTTTTATGGATTTAGAAGCAATATCTTTGTGATATAACATATTTTGTTTTTTTAATTTTGTGTACTTCATTTGCTCAAGATTGGACGACTTGAAGATATAAACGATAAAGGTTTAGTAAAATTCCTTTGCCACCACATGGGTGTAAGCAGAGCACAGTTTTTGGGAGGATTTTTTATAATCTTCTTATATATAAAAGTCTCGTGAGATGGCTTGACTGATTTCTATAAAATTCGACATGTTTATTTGCTAGGTATGAGAATAGGCCGTCAAGTATATTTTATGCTTGGGAGAGTGTTGCCACCTGTTTGAAAAGTCAAGTTTAATTTAATTATACAGAAGTTATATGAAATATTAAAATATGGGTGGGATCGTCTCGGTGCGTAGAAGGTTCGTATATATATATATATATTGGGGAGGGTTGCCACCTGTTTGAAGAGTCGAATTCAATTAAATTATACAGAAGTTATACGAAATAGTAAAATACGGGAGCCAACGATTTCGTTCTGCTTAGGAGAAATCTTATAACTGGCTACTTCTAAAGAAATTTGCTACCTGTTTTAAAAGTCAAATTTAATTAAATTACACACAAGTAATATGAAATAGTAAAGTTGGTGAATAAAATCGTTCGATTTAATTACACACACACACACATCACAAAAGCCATATTTACTCAAATTTGATGTACAAGATTGGGGGGAAGAAGGGCTTGCACCTTACCCAGCCTGTACTTGTGATTCGTATTCGATTACAACTACTTCGTACACATTGCACACAACACACATTGAACGCCAACCCTGAAAAGTCTTTTTCTTTTTTGCAACAAATCAAAATGGATCCGACAGTCTTTAAAATAAATTTTCACATTAAGTTTCCAAGTTGTATTTTTACAGTTGAGTTTTTCAATTGATGAATATAAATTTAGCTCGTATTCAACTTTTATTACTTCAGATTTTATACAAACATTTTCTGACTAATTGCATGAAACTAAATCTTAGCTTTGTGTTCTGAATGCCACCAAAAATTTTCATAAAGGAATCAATCTAAATATTTTTGTAACCCCTAGTTAATTTTTTAATAAAAATATAAATATAAATTTTTTGATTTACTTTTATTTACCTTACTTGAATAATGGTTATATGTATGTTAAAAAAATTAAATTGGATATTTCTGTGCCCACAAACCATAACAGCATAAGTCGAGATAATTATTGAAGGCCTTCTTAAGTACTTACTTACTTTTTCCCGATTAGTGTGAATCTATTAATTAAAATATGTCGATATATTTTTAAATAAGCTTTCAAATATATTATATATGTACTTGTATGAGGTCATATGGATTTCACAAAACTATGCACTTTTGTTTATAAAATATGACAGCAAATGTATGAAAATAAAATTTAATTTAAGTCGACTTAGGTGAACGCGGTTTCTGACCACATATTTTATCTCCAACAATTTTAATACCGCCCATTTTCAAAATAATAAATTTCTGTGAAATAAAATATCAAATTTGTCTACGAAAAGCGAAAATATATTTGTTTTGTCAAATGCCCACAGATTTGCAGCATATTATTAGCAACAAGCCGTGAAATTTAAAAGCTAACTTCCGTTCGTACTCGACCTTTAAAACTACACTCAGAAAAAAGTACTTCCTTAAAACAAGAAATCAATTTCCCTATTTTTTTTTTAGAAAACACAAAATTTATAATTGAAACTTTTTAACATAGAACATATAAGGTATTGTAAACAATATGATTTTAGTTAAACCGAAGAAAAACAAACAAAAAACAATTAAATATAAATCGGCGAAAATGTAAATAAAAAAAAAATTCGACTATTTGATTTCCTTTTTGGATAACGCTCCTTCTATAGGATTTCTTCAAACTAAGGAAATTTTCATTTTCTCAAGATAAGTGAAACAGCAAATCGTCAATTTCCTCAAAATTAAAAAAGAATCTTCTATTATGTTAATTTTTCCATAAAACGAAAAAATAGTACTCGGTCAAATCAAACTCGGTCAAATCGTTTACTCTTTTGTTTTTTTTCTAGTGCCAGGTAATATTTTTTCTGAGTGTACTACTAAGCCCCAACCATTTTTTTGTTGATGGTTCCTGTGGTTTCCCTGAGACATCAACTCTACCAAATCAAATGCAAAGTTCAAGGTCTTTCCAGCAGCAAAAGGTTTGTTGAATAGACAAAGAAATAAATACTAAATAATCTGCAGCGATTGGAATGACAACGAAGGCCGATGCCGACAACTCCACCATCTGTGGCAAACACAAGCGCTGCTCATCCAACAGATTCACCTGCCAGCTGGCAACCGTCGACGAGTCCAAAACGTAAATGCCTTACGTCAGCTGCTGAACTTGAAAAGTCTGAAACAATAGCGAATTTTTTGAATATTTCGCTGAGTTAATTAGAAGCAATGCTAGGGAATTCTCAGCCGAACAAGCGCAAAGCTGCTACGCGGTAAGTGCGGGCAAACATAAATAATTCATAACCACATTGGCAGCGGCCTTACAACCTACCACCACCACCGCTACTACATTTTAACTTTCCGCGCGTTGCGCCTGCGCCCGCTTGCCGAATGCTGCATTTAGTGACATAGCCAAAGGAGTGCGGTGGATTTGCCCCTCAGCTGGGTGCGTTAGTAAATAAAATCGCTACGGTGATGAGTTTTGTTGAAAATTAATAACACACAGCTGCTGCTGCGACTGCGGTGACAGCGGCAACCCCAGCACAACAAAGGTCTCCAGCATTGTTATGCAAATGACACTCGGAAGCACGCAATCCCACTATAACGCTGTGCAAAATGCACCTAGACTCAACACTTCGCATCGCGTCACACCGCATCTTACTTACGATAATTTTATTCGAATGCCAGACCGTGTACTTTGCCAATAATCAGCACTTAACCGGCACAACTCCCCATGACCTGTGCGACGGACGACCGAGGAGCAACGTACCCGTTGCGCGACAAGTCGCATTTGCTGCAAATTGTTGCATGCGAGGTGACGCGTTGCACAGCCGCAGCAGTTAGTTATTGAAGCTTGTCGTTTGCCTTCGCATCACCGGAATGGTTGTTTTGAGAGTACGAGTAGACGGGGGTGTGCGACGTTGCGCGGGCGACTTCGGAGTGTTGATGTGCGTAGAGCTTTACACTTGCAACGCATTGTTTGACAATAATTATCTGCGCCCGTTGTGTCGTGCCGTGCGACCTGTGGCTGTGAGGTGGTGCCAGCCGGCTATGTGACGGCTATGCTATGCGGCTGGTTCACATGCGTGCTTTGGTGTTGCACAAATGGCGACATGACGCTCTTACTGGGCGGCGGCATTCCACAACTCAACGCATAACAATGAGCCCTTCGTTGACATGCGTTCGTCCGTTGTCTCTGGTCTGTCGGGGCATGCGTTGACGTTGGTTGACATGCGAGGCGAGCATAAAAAAAGTATTGCTATTGCGGTGCGGTGGAGTTTGTGATAATTGTGGCCGCATTAAAATGTTACAACTGTTGTTGCTGTAATCAATTAAAAGTTGCATCACTTTAATGCAAATCGCTTTCCTCGCCACCGCCACTGCCACCGCCGGTAAATCCGATTGTGCAGAGCGCATGCGCAAACGATGTTCGGAGTCATAATTGCAGCTACTTGCGCTTACGAAAAAAAAAACCATCGCATATGTATGGGCGTCTCTGTGTGCATTTATGTTAACGTATTTGCTTGGTTATTATTGTTTACGCGATTTTTTTGTTGCTGTTGTTATTTGTTATTGTTAATTTTTTCATCCAACTGATTTGCTGTTTTCCCATCGCACCGCCAACGTTTCAATTTTTGTTGTGATTTGCGCTGCAACTGTTGCCGCAGAAATTGTTGCAAATTATAAGTTGCATCGCATTCGCTACCAGTTGGCGCTACATTCGCTGCAAGTGGGTAAAATCAACAGATGTGTGCATTGGTATACGAGATACATAAATACAAACAGAGATACCTACCTACGAATGTGTATGTGTGCGTATTTATCTTGTTCTGGAGCATGAGATATTGGTCTCTCAGTTGATTTTTCTCATCCCAAGCAGAGAATATAAAGGGTGATGAAATCTACGTAACTCTTACAATAAACTCAAAATGCAGAAAATCAATACCACTTGATTCGACTAATTTTTCTGTACCCGAGTGCCAAAAGACACTTTGCATGCGACGCCAATTCGGTAAAAACGGTGGCGTGGTGTTACAAGTAAATAAAACTGCACTATTTTAAATGAATTTTTCCAAAATTTCCTATGCGGGACCAATATATGTATATATGCATCTTTTTCAGTTTTAGTTCAGAAACTTTCAATTCATATTCCGAACTACCATTTCAAATTCAGAAAGTCGCAATTCATATTCAGAATTTTCATTTTAAAGTCAGAAAATTACAATTCAAAAAAAAAAGAAGAAGAATATCCATTTTTAATTCAAAATGTTGCATCTCAAATTCATAATATTTTTTTAAATTCTGAAAGTTGCAATTCGTATTCAGAATTTCTATTTAAACAACATTCTCAACTTTCTGAACTTAAAATGAAAATTCTTATTTTGAATTGCGACTTTCTGAATTTAAAACGGAAATTCTTAATTTGAATTTCAATTTTCTGAACTTCAAATTGAAATTCTTAAATGTAAATTCTAAATTTTGAATGGAACTTTCTGAATTTTAAATGGAACTTCTGAACTCGAAATGAGAATTTTGAAATTTAATTGTAATTTTTTGAATTTGAAAAGAAAAATTCTCAATTTGAATTGTCACTTTCTGAAATTAAATTAAAAATTCTGAATTTGAATTTTAATTTTATTAATTTGAGTGGTGACTTTCTGAATTAAAAATAGAAATTCTGAATTTGAGAAAATTCTAAATTTGAAAAGTAAACTCTGAATTTGAATTGCAATTTTCTGAATCTGAAATAGAAATTCTGAATATGAATTGCAACCTTCTGAATTAAAAATAGAGACAGCTAAGACAACGGGACATTATTTTTAACTGCACAAAACATATTGGATTTGACATGTGTGTTTTCTATGTCATCTAAATCGGACTATAAAAACATTTCTAATCCCATTTCCTTATATTATTAATATTAAATCATAACACTGCGTAACAAAAATTAAAAAAAAAAACCTGCGGTCATGATTTTGTTAATAGTTTTTATTGACATTAGTAGCAGGCTTACGAACTGTGTTTTTACTTTTTTTGGATTGGCTCTAGTTCTTGAGATAAACGAAACTTAAGAAATTAATGAAAAAAAAATTATATGACCCAGTTCCAGTTGTACCTATTTATTTAATTTACTAAATAATTTAGCTCAAAAAGAAGTCTGAAATGTGTGTTGCTACACAATGGAAATCAACTTGTTTCAGTTCCAATCGGTCATAGTACCAAACTAAAAGAAGAGTACGAAAATTTAAAAATTGTTTTAGCAAAGATTTTGTATGCACACCATAAGTGGTCAGTATGCATGGACTTGTGATGGTGAATTTTTGGCGTAGAATACGTCTTACCTTACGGTATGGGCACCAATGTCAGGTTTTTATTGTTGTAATCTCTATTTCTTTAATTATAAGGAAACGGCTCGATTAATTTTTTTTTTTTTTTTTGTAGTCAAATGAAGATGTTAGCTTTCGTTTGACATACATTTCATGTTGGTTGATATCTTCCTAATATTTAAATTTCTCAAATGAAAATTGTATAAACACATGCACACAAATATGTGTGTGGTGTTTGGTTGAGTGTTTGCTGTTGGCCGATTTAAATGTACTCGTGCAGCCCTTTCTTTGTATTGCATAATTTTAGGCGGGCAAGTTAAAGTAGAGTAAAAGAAGAGAAAATGCTGCCAAGCACTGCAAAAAAAATAATAAAATTGATTCGCGTATGTTATTTATCATTTATCTTTACTATTGATAACAGCCATTGACTTCGTTTTTGCGAGAAATTTAATTGATAATTTAAAAAACATTTTTATCCTATTTTTCCTATCATAAGCTTATGTATATCATCCAAAGTAACCATCAAATAAAGAAATTCATTTGCTTGTATTATTTATCATTTATTGTTACATATGTTTTCTGTCTTATCGGATGGCGTATTCTACGTTAAACTTAATGGTTGTGTCTCTGACACAGCCTGCTTCTTTTTTTATTGGGCCAACAAAGTGGGTATACTAAATACCCCTGTTTTATATGTTTGTGGGACAGTCGTGCAAGAAATCGACATTGGATTAGAAAGTACTGGCCGGTGAGAGCAAATATGGAGGTAGGAACAGCAAATGTGGTTCATGACCAACTGATAAGCCGAGAAAAAATCATTCTTCCACCACTTCACATCAAGTTCGGGCTAATGAAACAGTTCATCAAAGCCCTTGATAAGACAGGTGACTGTTTCGTCCTTAGTATGGAGAAATTAAAAGCAGGAGTCTTCGATGGTCCTCAAATTCGTACCCTTCTAAACGACACTGAATTCTTAAACCATATGTCACAAATTGAATCTGAAGCCTGGCTAAGCTTTGTTAATGTAGTGAAAATTTTTTTTGGGAATCATAAATCACCAGACTATACAAAACAAGTTGCTGATATGCTTCTCAATTTTCGCAAACTAGGAGCTAAAATGAGCATTAAATTACATTATTTGCATAGTCATTTGGACAAATTCCCGGACAACCTAGGCGATTACAGTGAGGAACAAGGTAAACGGTTCCACCAGGACATAAAAATAATGGAAGAAGGATACCAAGGTCGATGGGACGACCACATGATGGCAGACTACTGCTGGAACTTAATACGGGATTGTCCTGAACAAGGACACCATAGAAGGTCCTACAGGAAAAGTTTTTTTGTAAGTTTTCTAAAATTAATTAATGAAAAGAATATATTTTTTTAATTTTTGTATTATTTTTGTACATACGCGCAATAAAAATATAATTTAAATCCATATTGGTATTTTTAATTAGGTTTTTTCGTGAAATATTTAAAAGTCTTTATCTGAACAACTAGAGCCAATTCGATAAAACTAATAATAATATAATTTTCGTAATCAGCGCCTCCAAATTGCCCTAAATCGACTTAAAAATCTCCCACCGCAAAATTTTGTTCCGCAGTGTAATTAGATATAACTGGGCTTTACTGGACTAATGTTTTTTTTTGTTGAGACTGCACAATTTCTAGTCTAATAATCCGGCCGGTTCAATCACATTCTCGTGATGCCAGATTTTTACCTACACCCATATTAGTTTTATATTTTGAAATAAATAAACATATCGACCAAAGGTTTTATAAAATCACAATTTCAAAGTAGAAGTCATATGGAAGACGCTAATCTAATAGTTTTAAGGTTATTATTAAACCTTTATTTATTGGGCTTATATCTCGGGCATTACCCAGGAAATGTTAGAAACCATTACTTTTCTTTTAAAAAGTATGTTCGAGGGCTAAACATTATTTTGATACATCAAGGCGCATTTCTGCATATCTGTGGAGTAATTTGTTGGGACCTACTGGAATTTGTTATTATGAAAAATAAAATCAATTCCATACCTAAATCGAAAAATGGGCCTTATTGGAAAACTAACTGAATTTTTCATACTACACTTCTCTGTATATATTATATTTGTAGGAGAACACTGAAAAGTTTATATGCAAAATTTGGATCCTCCACGGCTCCGCTTTGGCGCAAGGGTTACCATAAAGAACTGTTATCAAATGTTGTGGAAGCTTAAATTGTATCGGAAAAATTTGCTCAAATCACTGCAAGGATGCCAATGGTACTAATCCAAATGAACGTCAAGTTCAAGCGCATGCAGTTTTCTATTCGATTGACTAAAAAGCTAATCAATTAATTTTATTTTCTTAAAAAAGTGGTAATACATGTGCATATCACAACAAAATTTTTTTTTTTTGCAACATTGTAGTACACAAAATATAAATTTAATTATTTATTTTCAGTAAAAAGATAAGAAACCCGTTTATTCCAATAACCCACAATGACGTCAGAAAATGAGCGGCAATACGAGTTTGCAAAAGTTTTCAAAAGCTAATTCCATTCATCGAAAATAATGTTGGCACAAAAACGAAAGGAAATAAAATTGAAATATCGTTGATAAACTATCCTAAATCTATACTATTACACAAAATTTATTATATGGAGAATGTTTGTAACGATTTGAAAAAATTTGAGAAATTAAAATACCAGATACAACAGAGTATTTAACTCTTTGTATGCTCTTTTTACAACATTAGCAATGTTTTTTTTTTTATAAATGTTTTTGTTAATTTTATACACAATTGTAGTTCATACTATAAGAAAAACACTGTAAATTAATGTTTCAAACCGTATGCAAAAATTGAGAAAACTTCCGCAAAAATTTGAAAACTTTTTAGAACAACTTTTACAAATGTTTCGAGTACGCAGTTTTATAGCTTATTGAATTTTAGCATAGTAAAGTGTAAGATTAAAGTGTCTGAGGACTACCGTTGATTTTTTTAAATTTTTTAAGTTTTTCGACTTGCTAACTTTTTTTCATAAAACTAATGCATTTCATAAAAATTCCTGTTGTTTTTTTTTAAATTTTATATGCTGACTGTATTCTACATTTTCTACCTCATAAAATATGTACTTTTACAGGAGATATGTATATGAAAAACAGTTTCAAAAGCCAAAATTTTAAGAAAAATATTATAAAAAACCAAGTAGTTTCTAGCCACTTGAAATTTGCTGTTTATTTTATCAAAATAGGCTATAGAAATGTACACCCAAAAAATTTCTCAGCATATGTATCAAAAGTTAAAAAGTTCAATGCAAATATGTTGAGTTTTTATAAATTTTGACTAAAATTGTAAACATTAATTTATATGATTTTCGTTATAGGTTTTGCTCGCCAGCGTATGTATGTAGTTAAAATATTCTATATGAAACAAACAGTTCGCCCTTAACTTGACTTAACTTGTAATGCTGTCATTGTGACTTTGGTACTGCTATATTTTTTGTTGTACCTGTCTATATCTGAAAAGCCGGCTGCCAATCATTAATATTCTAAATACTTTGACATTTGCGGTAATTATATTTAATTCATACCAGCATTTGTTTGCACTCCATAAATCGACTATAATTATTTACATATGTATGTATGTACCTATGTGTGTGGCTGTGTGTCATTGCGGACGGAAATCACAACTGGTCAGAGAAGTAATAACCACTTGAAGTCATCGCACCACTGAATGCGCACACACCAATACTCGTACATTAAATTCATACATATGTACAAATCAACAGCGCTAAAAAACAGTGAGCTGTAACAGTAATTGCGGTGGTATCAATCAAGAAATATGCAAATATAGTTGAAATTGAAATTGAAAAGACAAAAAGCTGATAAACCCGTTTCGATAATTGTACTGTGTCACCAAAGTGACATCACATAAGTATAGACCTATTAAATATAATATATACAAATACATAGTCGATAAAACTGGGTATATATGTATGTATGTATGTATTTATTAGGTTTGTAAATACCCAGTGGGAAATAAAATTATTGTTAAAATAATTGAAAACTACTTTTTTGTTCAATGACAAATAATGCTACATATTCCCTACAATTAACTGATTTATTTAACATGGCGACGTTATAGAAAGCAGTCAAGTACCCTATCTTGGAAACGTTTTCAATTACTTTATTTGTAATTTAAACAACCTAAAAATATATTAGTTTCAAATTGGCGCATCAAATAAGAATATGAAAGCGGCATTTGTATTCAATTAGTTTAAAAGTAGTTCACAAAAAAATTACTTTTTAAATATGATTTTTCATGTAACTGACTTATTTTTCCAACAGGGTATGTATGAATAATACATATACATATATCCTTGGTAATAAATAAAAATAAATATAAGGCCAACACCCCTTTTTCATTAACGCGAAGAAAAGATCTGAAAAAAATAATTAATTTTCTTCTTACAATGGAAATCTTACGTACATATTAAATGTAAGCAAAATTGGGCAATTAGGGACCAAATACATAAAAAATAATCAGATCAGGAACTTTGTCGTTGCTGCTATTTGATATTTTATTTTCGCAATACACGATGTGATGTTTAGTTAAATTTAATATTTTAAGGCTAACAATACAAATTATTTGAATCTTGAAGCTTTGCCCATTGTAGGGGTCAGAAAGAAATTTACATAGCACACGAATTAATAATTAGACAAAAAAAAAATTAAAAGTAACCTAAAGTTTTTAATATATTACATTTCACTGCTTGGCATGGAGATCGTTTCTGACATCATTCTAATTGATTATTGTGTATTTCTTATTCCTTTGATGATTATGTAAAATGACTTCTTGAATATTCAGATGTACAACTATCCGATTTCTTTACTAATTATCATTAGTGGGGGATGTCCCTACTATAAAAAAAGGGGGGGGGGGGGGGGGGGAGGGGGGAAATCAGTATTTGACATGACAATTTTATATTCTAAGTTTTCACATGCTTTGATACCATAAAACCAAAGCGAATAGAAACTTTAAATTTGGACACCCTTAATGCATTTAAAGGATGTTTTTTAGAGGTATAGGATTTAATGGAGGGATGACTGCCAAACCTCCTGTCAAAGTTAATACATTTAGTGACTTTTATGATATTCACAATATTCACAATTCATAATCAAGCTTTTTCTTTAGGTTTTTAGAAGAATATAGCCGTTTTGTAACAAAATAGCATATATGTAAAGCAAAATGTTAAACTTTCTACAAACATTACTAAAATTGTACACATTTTTTTCAAATTTCAAACTTTTCAATCAAAATTTTGATTGTAAGTATGCAGTTTTCTGGCTCGTTTAATTTTGACCCAATTATGCCGGTTGATTTGTGAAATTTTTTCGAAATTTTGGTCTTGTAAACTTGTTTTAATTTATTGCATGTAGTTTATTCGCAGTAAAATTTGCAAGAGCCCAAGCACAAAAAAGTATTGAAAATGAACGGAGATTCATAAAAAAAAAACCTCCGTTATATAAAAAACATGCTTCAGACTAAAATTTAAACAAATTTTCTAAGATCAACAAAAATTTTTAGGTATGTCAAACTTACACACTTTTGCCCTAAATTTAAATGAGCTACAAAACACCACACTCAAAAATTTTTTAGAAATTCAAATTGAAAAGTTCGAAATTTTGATGATGACTTTTTTGAATTTTACACATTTTGTACGAAGTTTGAATTTTTGATTTATGTGCTAATTTGACATAGAACGACTGTGTTCTTCTAAAAACTTAAATGAAAAAAATTGAATATGAATTATGAATATTGCGAGTATTATGAAAAATCACCGCATTTTTCCGCATTTTGTGCCATTTGGTTTGGTGGTAATAATAGAATAACTAAACAAAAAAAAGTTAGTTATAAAAATAGGTAATTATATTCACCGATTGCAATAAGTATATATCATTTATTTTATCTCCTGTGGGAGCATACATATGTGAGATCTTATTAATTTTTGAGTGATAAATAAATTGCTCCATTCCTTGATGTTTTTGCCCCAAACTGCTCGGTCAGATGTTGTTCTGCCCTGCCCTACTCAATAATTTTAGTGCATTACGCGAACAGAACTATTGTAAAAAAAATTACCATGTGGTCAGTTGTTTGAGTTACTAGCAGTATGTTCAGTATACTTTGATCTTTACCATGCAGTTACTTACCCGGAACACCCCTCACAAATCGTGGAAATTCTCCCCAAAATTCGCATTCTCTACGGCAAACTTATTTATATAACGCATTTTTATATAACGTTATTCTTTTACTTGAACTCAATCATAATAAATACAAACAAATTTGTCGGTAATGATAAAAATATGCTTAATGATCGAAAAAATATATCACATGGTCGACATGTGATTGAAAAATTATAAATCCAAGAATAACGATTATTTTTTTTATCGAAAAAATAAAAAGTCCAAGAATAACGAATTTTTGAACGAAAAAATAAAAATCACAAAATAACGATTGAATCATGGTTTTCTTTTATAATTATTTTTTTTTTAAATTGTAATCCTTAAGGCCCGTGGTCTAAATCGAATCTAAGATAAAAAAAATTCGCGTGTTATTTCCGAAAAATCTATGTTCATTTATTTATAGTTTTATTATTGAAATTTGTCTATTTAGAAAACTGCATGGACACGTACTGTACATACAAATGAAATATGTACATAAATTTGAGATTTTTAGCGGGGTGACAGTGGAGATTTTTTTTTAATGGACGACATTCGGCTGTTAATGCCCGGCTTGAGACAAATCGCGCTGGCGTGAATTGAATGCTGTAAATAACAGGAATTACGCATTAATTGAGGCGTATTATTTATTACAAAAGCAAAACAACTAACAGCCAGCATAGTTTGCAGTGCCCGCAGCTGAAATAGCTATCATAATGACAAGCTGCAACCTGGCAAAGCCAACCGACGACATTGATCCAAATAGAACGGTGATGATTGAAAACGTTTCGAGTGCAGACGAAGAAAAAACGCCTTCATAGAACGTAAAAGGATATTTACTTAGAAATATTACCTATTGTTGCATTGTCATTCAGCGGCTGCAGGAAGATTTTATTTAACAAATGGCTGACATTGAAAAACGCGCTCGTTGTCAGGTATGTATGAGTGTTTGGTTTTTGTTTATTATTTTTAGCTCACAGCCAATAGCTGCTACCCTCCAGCGCACACGCAATTGTGAGTTAGATTTTATAATTACATAAACTTCAAAAATTTCATAAATGCTTTGGGAAAGTGCAGGAATAAGTGCAATTATAATCCGTTGCGATGAGCCGCGCAGCGCTTACTTAACAATATCGCACATCTGTTCAAGTAGGTACAGATGTATCTATGTATGTATGTATGTGCGTATAATTACATACATATGTTTAGTCGTATGCATTGTATTATGTACTTTTTCGCATTGTTGCCGCTGTGTGTTTGCCGGCCCAGAGCGTTCTTAATCCGCCAACCGCCATCTTTTTTTCCATTTTCATTCCCTTTCCCATCCCACTCGCATAAATCGCTACAACACTTGGTTTCGAGTGTCATACGGCTTGTCTGTCGTCTGACAACTGTCTGGAACGCCTGCTTGTCTGCTTGCATTTATTTGTCTAACGTCCTTCACCCTCGTTTTCGAAGCCAGGCTATTGAAATCATCAAATCGTCAAGCCATGAGCGGATGCATCGATGGCCGCGGAAGCGTTAAGTACTGGCTATATTGTTTGTATTTATTATATTATATAAGTATCTGCGTCTATTGTATTTGTGCGTGGCATTCATATACAAGCAAACACACATAGTTATGTATCTATGTACATACATATATGAATGTTGCCGGATCATTTCATTTGTAAGTACACATAATTGTACATAAATATCACTCGTGTAAATATTATCAACAACCCCCACACACATACATACATATGCACATAAAGAGCGGCATCACAACAACATTGCATTGAAATGAAGCGAATTTTCCTTATTGTACTCGTACACACACACACACACACACATGCATGCAAATAAAATAGACGCATTGTGTTGGCTTAAGTATCTCATTATTATCCTTCTGATCCTTCGCAGCAACGTTGGCAACAAAAAACAAAACACTGCCTTTTGTGTTGCTGCAAACTAAGGCAGGCGATCGCAGGACGCACCTTGGTATCACTGCCAACCACAGTCACAGCTACTTTCAAATTGCGCTCAGGTAGCGTAGTTCATTCGAATTGGAAGTGACGCAAGCAAAGACTGTGCAATCATTGAGGTGTAAGGGATGCCACTGACGCTGTGCCATGGGAGCGTTTTTCATTTTTGATTTCCGCCTGCTTTGCGACGTTGTCGTTCTGTGCGTGCGAGTGTCATCGTCGACAACTGCTACCAACTGACAATAGTTGCGTGAGCATCCTTTTAGGGTGACGGTAGGTAGGTAGGTTGGTAAGTGCGGATATATCCATGCGACCCGGATAGATTTGAATTTATGAATTTAGGTATGCACATACCCTCTTACATCGATGAAAAATTTCGCATTCATTGTTCATAAGAGACAATTTCGATGTAGGTACATATGTGAGTATCTACATTAGGGTGGGTCACCAAAAAAGTTGTAGTTTTTCCACTTGCGTTATAATGATATTTTTTACGTTTTAAGAAATAATCTTAATATTTACGTGAGCTGACGACAATGCCTTCCAAAATATAGTTTTTTTTAATCAATAATAATAGTATGTATTTTAAAATATTTTTTTTTTAAATATCACCTCAGATGGTAAAATAAATTAAGCTTAAAATGTCTGTCTTAAAATATTTAAAATAAATGGCCACAGGATTATAGCAGTAAGTTCTCAAATCTGCAGCTCACGTAACACTTAATATTTTTGCGAAATATTTTGCTGGAAATCTGACAACCGGTGTCACCAGCAATTTGAATGGATTTTTTTCTGTATGAAAATCAAAAAATTAAAATGACTATGAATTTACGGTCCAAAATTATCGAAGTGTAGAATTTATAGCCGCATAGATAAAAAAATAAAACTTTATTATAAAATTGATTTTACACTGTTATGAGTTGAGTTAAGTCGTCAAAAATTTTTGTTTGAGACAGGGTAGGGCAAAAACTAATAATTGATGAACTAGAAAAAGTCATTTCGAGTACGTTTCTAAAACTTAAAAAAAAAATACATGCTATCTTAGAAATGTAGTTTAATAAAATCTATACAGCTAAAATTTGTAAGGGTTTGATATTATGCTACAGTTACCTCGAGTACTCATCTTAATATTATAATATTATTTAGTCAGACAAAAAGACGTCAGTCACCACACATGCTGCAAATATCGCCTGCAGTACTTCCAGATACGTTTAGTGAAAAATTTTGTAGAATTTATGGTTGCGTTTATGAAGTGGCAAATTTAAATTTAAAAAGGTTTTCGAGGTCTTCCGCATATTGAATTAATTTTAAACGGTAACATGTAAGTAATGTTAAGCATATTGTTTTTTTAATTCAGTCCACTTTAAGGTATTTTTGACCAATTAAATTTTCCTTAAAGAATTATGAAAGCGTTCCCGAGATGATTTATCAGCTATTTCGAATTCAATAAAATTTAAACAAGAATGTACTATTTAGCTAAAGCGATTAAATTGGTTTCTGCCTTCCAATTATGTTTTTCGGAAAGTAAGATCAGATTGTACACTGTCCAACAAAAATTGTCTACCTCATTGATTTTGTGAAACTGGCTTTTAAAAATGTAGTATATTTTATAATTCCGATCGATAAACAGTATGGATTTTTTTTGTATGGTAGGTGATGCACCCTTATGTATGTATGTATATATGTACTTTCATATATTTCTTCATATGCGCATATATCTTCATCTTTTTTGCTTTCAATAATGTCTTCCTTTGTGTCTTTTCAATTTGATTGCTTTTCCTGTTCTGGAATAGTTCATTTTAAAATAAATTGCGTGTGCACGAATATTCGTATCATCAACCCTCGCTGTTGTTTCCGTATTTTTTGTATTGCTTCACATGACATTTGTTGTTGGCTGTGGCCCTTGCTTGGCTCTGTCGCGTTGTCATTGGCTGGTCGAGAGTATTCCGTTGACAATATGGTGACATAGTTCTCAGTTGACAACGTTGACATGTTGACAGTTTTGTTGCTATGCCCGTCGATTGGTAGCTATGTGACAACCAATGACGAAGCAGCATGTGCTAATTAAGGGCGTGTGTGAATGTGTGCGTGTGGTGAGAGTAAGTGTGTGTGTGTGTGCGTTAGTTGCATTTGGGGGCCATTTCAGAGGCAATTAGACTTACTACGTGTGGGAAACATGAACAACTAAACTTTAAATTCATTTCTTAAAAAGTGTAGGTTGTCTTTCTAGGGTTAAGAGCAATTTAAAGAATATTTTGGATTTAATCCTGATAAAAATTTTATAAAATAAAACCGCTCGCTCAATCGTCGGCCATTGAATTTTTTTTTTTTTTTGAAGTTTGTCTTCCATATGAAATTATGATTTCTGCAAAGAGCATAAAGAAAGTGTGTGAAATAGAGGCATAGTTAGAGTTCTGTAAGCTGCACTGGTTGCCTTATATTTTCAACCCTTAAATGATATACTGATGTTGAGTTTTCTAACCCGTCATTCAATTTTGTGAAAAGAAGAGCGCAAAAAAAAAACGAAATTAAAATTTTTTTGTGAATTAAACAACATTGAAAAAACAAATGATAAATCTATGCGTTTTTCAGTTATGCTTATCACAGAAAGAGGCAGCTACAAGCTTGAATTCTAATTTTCTTCAAAATGTGGGCACTTGATTTTGAAGAACTCTTTCTTTAAAAAAAAAAAACTTAAATACCAACAAATACGTAAACAACTCTTATGACCAAAAAAGGTTAAAACTAAACGCTAATTTGGATTTGCAGCGGGTTCTTTTGCTGTAGTGACCTTTAATGGGTTAAGGCAATATTAACAGGCTTCTAACACATCAGATTTATGGAGTAATTCAAAATTCAAGCAAAAGTAACCAAGCGAATTAATATAAGTGTATTTAGTTTTTGGTTTTGCCATTTGAACTGTCAAACTATTTCACAAATTTTTATTCTATTTATATTTATTTCACAATTGGAAAAGAATTTTATCGCCAATAACCTATGTACCACCATTCCGTTTACTTTAAACTTTAAGATAATTGCTGTTTTTGCAAAAACAAAAATATACATTTTCATCGATGAAGTTTCGAATATCAGCTAGTATTTTAATAAATAAATTGCACATTAACTAAAAACTTTGATTATATGTACATATATTGCGTAATTTTCGCATTTGGTGAAGACATTGGTCGTCTTTGTCCCATTTATGTGACAACTAGCAAATACCCATCGCCTCAAAAGCGCAAAGTATTAAATTTCTAATTTCTAAAAAAAAATTTTGTTCAGCTTAAAAGAATAAACAAATGTACATACATACGTACATTAGGGTGCCTCACCAAAAAAAAAAAAAAAAGTTACAGGTCCGCCGGAATTATAAAAAAAATAAAGTTTTAAGACTACCGCAATAATATTTTTAAAAAATATTGAGCTGAAAGCTTCCCCAAAATAAATTTTTTAAACATTTAAACAAAAACCACTTGAGATGATAAAGCAGTCCAAACTAAAAAAGGTCTGCCTAAAAATATTTAAAAATTTGTTCAACGGAATTTTAGTAATGAGATTTGTGAATCAAATTTGGGGCGTGCGCAAGGTTATTTGCAAAGTAGTATAATTATAAATCTGAATAGACCAAGATTAAACTGAGTTATTCTAGTGTTTCTTAAACTAATCTTCCAAAAAGTTCAAATACAGCATCAGCAATTTCACTAATATGATTCAGCTGAACAAATGTAAAACTTTTAAGCTTAAACTGTTTTAAGATGGCTGGGAATTTTTTCGAAAGAATATTTATATCAAACTACTTTTATTAAATGAAAAACTCCAAAAACTATGCTAAGTTCAAATCGGTACAGCTCAACTAAATCTTAATACTATTGTGAAATATTTTGGTAGATGTCTTAGAATATAATAAATTTTGTAATTCTGATTTGGATTCGATAAAAAGAAAGAAATACTTTTTTTTGATGATCAACAAAAAATTATTAAAATAAATTTCAAGTCGTTGAAGTAAACTTTTTTTAAAACGTATTTTCGGCCTTACCTATATTTAGAAATTTAAATTTTATAGAGCTCGGGCCCGATTTGTAGTATTTTTTTTTTTGCTAAGCAATAAACATTGAATTTATAAGTAAGCGAATATAAAACGGTATTGTGTCGAATGTCTGGTTGTTTTAGCTGCTCAAGTCTAGAATTTGAAATATACCGACAACGAGTCATAAAATGAAATAAACAGGTTGATAACTACCCGCGGTCATTGTTAATCTTTGCTATGATGTGACTGATGAAATAAAAGAAACGCATTGAGTTAGTACTATAACTAGTATTTGCTTTTTCGATAGTTTTAGATATCAGATAAGTCAAGCTCTTTTTTTTGGATGGTACCGGCCATATTCTGCACGTAAACCTCATATAAAAAAACATTAAAATAATTATTTTATGTACAAGTGAATTTATAAATTAAATATTATTTATTAAATATTTGCGTAAGGTTAAATAATTACACGCTCCCAGTACGTAAATAATTCTAGCTACAGTGCATTTGTTTTTTCTATGTACGCTAATGTGGAGCTCTACTGTGTGATTACAAACGAATATATATAAATACTGCATTACTTAGAGCTCCACTTCAGCGCGCAGCAAAATGACATGAAGCGGATCGATGCACAGTTATGGCGATGAGCGTGATATGCGCGATGGCTTGTTAATGCAAAATGACCATAAAAATAAGCTCGGTTGCAAGCGGCAAATTACCAGTGAAAATAATTCCAAGTTAAATTGTGCAAAACTCGACGCGTCATCTTCGCGTGCTGCTGCAGCTGCACACCCATTCACTCAATCGCCGCGCAAATGCCACCTCAACTAGCGCGCAGTCGTAAATAAGTTGTTGGCGCTTTGTGCCGCTTTTGTTTGAATTCGAAATCGAATCAGTTCTACCGGTGCGACTCTATTAAGGCAACGCTGCGTGCAAAGCGTTTGGCGTTTGGTGTTTTGCATTCTGACCGCTCCACAGCCAACTAACTAGGTAACTAATTTCATTTCAGCACCAATTCAGTTATGTTGTTGCATGAACAGACTTAGATGCATTGTCAGCTGCGTCTAAGCTTTGTGCCGCATGACACTCATTTGGCCAGTTGGCTGGCAATTGGCAAGTTCGCTCGGGTCGGGTACGCATTTCTAATTATCTGCGTTTCTGCTTTGGCAGCGAATAGAACTTGCTTGAATTCTTAATCGGTTGATTTAGTATGTATGTATGTATGTATGTGAGTGTGTGTGTGTATGTAACTAAAAGTGTGCTTGCCGTGTGTAAAATGAGATGGACTCATCGTAAATTCTAACAATATTTCTAAGAAAGTACCAACCATTGTTACCCTCATTGTAATATTTTATTTTATTTGCTTCTTTTTCGCTTATTAAGTTTGTGGTAATTGCTGGTATTGCCGTTGTTTTTGTTAGTGGTAACGTATGGTACGTGTAGCGACATTACGCCGGTAGTGGCAAATGGAGTGACGGTGAATTTTGTGGCCCAGCAGCGGCGTTGCGCGCCAACCCGACCAATGCAATGACCATTGGCTACCCCACCACCAACTAACTGGCTGGCTGGCTGGCTGGCTGGAGCAAAATATGAGGTTGGTGAAGTTGCAGAAGGTGTACGGACGGGCGGTTGGTTGGTTGCGCGCACGCGCGCAAGCGTTCATTACGGTTTTTGGTTGTTAATAACTCGGAGCTGTGAGCATTGCCCTGTATCTGCTGCTCACGAGTGCGCGCATATATTTACATAATATAAATTTTGTACATATATATATACATTTTTTACATAGCGATTTGTTAGCAGAAGTTGCTGTTGCTTGCTTGAGAGGGATGCGGTGCCCTACACCTGTTGGCTGTGCGGCTGAGCGCAACAGCAGCGGTGGGCCACACAACTTGGACCGGTGGCCGTAGCTGCCCAAGAAACGGGCGCTGCGGTTTGAGGAGCGAAAGACAGAAATTAAATCAGAGCGTACTTAAAAGTGACTGACTTAGGCTATTGCAGGTACATCACACAATTTAAGGCGTATTTACTACATATACATACATACATAAATATATACTATGCACATTAGGGTGCATCACTCGCCATATAATAAGCAAAACACGCGTGAACCTAAAAGCACCAGCCAGAAGAAAAACTTTTGTGCCGATTCTAAAAAGATATAGAGAGATAAATATAGGAGTAGTAGTAGCAGAAGCCGCAAGTAGTAAGTAGTAGCAGTAATAGTTGTAGTGGTAGTAGTAGTGGTAACTAGAACTTAGTAGTAATGGTAGTTAGTACTGCTTAGCAGTAGCATTAGTGAAAATAGTAGTAGAAATTAGTGCAAAAATAGTAATAGTAATTAGTAGTAGTAGTAAAAATAGTAGTAGAAGCTAGTAACAATAGTAGTAGTAATTAGTAGTAGCATTAGTAAAAATAGTAGCAGAAACTCTAGTAGGAATTAGTAGTAGCATAAGTAAACATAGTAGTAGTATTTAGTAGCAGTAATCGTAGTTGCACATAAATACACACATCATTGATATGCCGTTACCTCTGTATATGTAGGTACTTTTTGTATCATATAAGTGCCTTGTGGTGACTTCGTAGCACGATAAACGACGAAACTTTCGTTACGCGATGTAAAAAATCACTCTCATGTCGCTAAAGAAGTTTTACGTCCAAAAAAAAATCGGTGCCCACTATTTATTTATCGGATTCATAAAACTAATTATATTTTCAGACATATTTATATTGCGGAAAAATATTAAGATCTACGCGAGCCGGACTAATTTGAAATCAACTTCAAAAACTAAGTTTGTTTAATAAATTAAATTAGTTTTTTTTAAAAATAATTTTTCAAAAAAATCACCTCAGATCATAAAACAGTTTAAGCTCAATAGGTCTGCATAAAAATATTTTAAAAATTCCTTACATTTCAATTCGAGTTTGTAAAACATTAAACTTTTTTGTTTACACAATAATAATTTTGTTTTTGTTTTGAAGATTGATTTGAGAAAAATTTATTAACTCAGACTTTTTGTGAGTGGGTTATCACGACACGATTTTTTCGCAAGTCTCACTATTAGACTGTTTGGCAATCTCACGTATGGTTTCTAAAAAAATAAAAAAAATATAGAGAATTCCATTTTTATAATAAATTTAATAATTCCGGTGTGGAATAAGACACCCTAATGTACATACATACATATTTCTAATGTTTGCATGTCTATCTTATGGTATGGCGGCATGCCATATGAATAACTCACTGCTTATAAGGCGGTAAAGCGCAGATCTAGCGGATCTTTTTGGGGGCAGTCATTGCGCATCGGAATATGTAATTAACATTTTTCAAAAGCAAAATAAGAAATCGCGCAACTAAGTGAACGAGTGCGGTCAATTGCAGTTACAGTTGTTGCCCCGTTTGTTATTTTTGCTTCTATTGCCGTTGCCGCAAACTATTACTTTTTACTAACTAAATATGTATGTATGTATGACGATGGTGACGGTGACGGTGACGGCGATGGCGATGGCAATGGCGCTGCTAGAGGCGATCGTCCTCAGTGAACACGCGCATAAAATTCTGCTTTAATTAAGCACCGCAAACAAAGCAGTTGTTAAGGAGAAATATTCCATAAGCAGCTAAATAAAAGCAAATTATGTATGTATAATTTTTCAACGAAAATCATACGAAACTATTTGTATGTAACTGCTATTTATATATATATAAATACATACATATGTATAGATATTAGGGCAACCGCGGTCAAGATATGATTTCTTGAAATGCATTGACGTGCCCTTAAAATCGTAATACAATCTAATCTAGTTACCCGAAAAATTAATTGTGCTTCAAAAGTGATTTATATAAAAAATGCATTAGCTAATTGAATTGAATTGTTGAACAAATGGCGCAGAAACCGTGTGCTTCTTCGAAGTTCACTGAGGGAACGACCGAACACCGATTTTTAGTTGCGAACTGAACCGAACATTTTCAAGGTCTAAATTAATGAATATTCCATGGACTTTAAAAAACTCTAGACTTTTTTTTATTGATATTAAAGCAGATATACAAATATTAGTTTAAATCACACCCTTTTCAATTCATCATCTAAACAACACGCAATGTGAAAACCACAATAAATAACTAATATTTTGAATGCTCGAAATTTAATACTTTTATATAGTAACTGGTTCAATATATTGATGTAAAGCAGATCTGCAGCACTGATAATTGTCTACGAGGTACATTGGAGCAGATAGATATTTTAAAGCAATTCTTTTCAGCACAAAATATGAGCAAAAGTATTAAAAAATTTCACAATTTCTCGGCAGCAGATGCTCATTGATAGAAGTGTGTACAAATCGTTCTGTAATGTACATATAACTTCCTTCAGTATTATTATTGCAAATCATATCATATATTTATTTTTATCCAAAGACAACCGTAATAAAGTAAAATTTTATAAAATTTTTTTTATTAATAAAAATTTACAAATGTTCGGCCAAAGTACGGTTTTTGTATTGTCGAGGTCGATTCGAAACCGAACCGAACTTTGTTGGACGAAAACGAAGCCGAATTTTGGTCGTTCTCTATATATGAAGTAAACACCAAAATATTATTATTATTATTATTATTCATCTGTTTCGGTGCCGTTTTTTTTTCAATAAATCAATAAGCAATTGATATTTTTTTTTTCAATTGTGTTTTTTTTTTTAATTAAATTAATTTTGACTCCATGACTGGTTAAATTTTCACATCGGCTGAATAGGGAAACAAAAATTGCGAAACGAAATTTGCAAAAATCTCCGTTTGTTAATACTAGCAACAATAAATATGCACGGTATAAAACATACCAAAAAATGTGTCGAAACAAAAACTTGAGCTCAAATAAAGGAATTTCCACTCATCATTTATTTTGTGAATGTCGGCAGATATTTTTAAAAATTCCATGCAACTTTTGTAAATTTATACAAATGTATCTACAGTTAACAGCCGCCGTAACCGAGTATGTAGCGTTTGCGTTGAGCTCATATTTTGGTGGAAGTAAGAAAATACGCTAAGATGTAAAGTTGCAATGAAAAATGTCTAATCGAAGTTATTAATCCTACAGATCCCAACGTTTGACTCATCGAAAGGGGTAAAAAGCCTTTCAGCGCAAGTGTTCCTGTCCACTAATGCTAAAATTAGTATACGAAATAAAGTAGTTGTGCTAATTCTGCTGCCAGCTTCAGTTTTTGTTACTCGCATTCCTTTGCAAGATCTGTCAAAGGTAGAACATTTAAGAAAAATTCATTAGCGATTTTTTAGATGGGGTTTTTTATTTCTCCAGTGTTGGAAACAATATTGTTACGATGTCTGATACCGTTAGTAGTTCAAACATGTCTGTCTGCTGTTGCTGTGTTAGTGATTTTAGAGAAACAGAAAAACCCAAACGTAATATAACAACTAAATTACTAAGTACGTTAATTCTACTGAATCATTTCAAATTTTTCTTACGGTCTTGTCTTAAAACTTGACAAAAAAACCAAACTATGTAAGGAGCTCTCTGTTAATGTTGGTTAAAACAATCCATACTAAACGCCAAATTTTAGGAGACTAGGAGACAAAATGACGAAATCCATAGGCGAAGTGACTTAATGTCCTGTTGATGAGAGCGGCATGAACAAAAATTTAACTAAACCCTTTTCCTCCTTTATTTCAGTTGTCTCATTTCCCCAAATCTCTAGGATACACTATGTGCAATCCCTTATTTTTTGCGTTTGCCGAGTGAGATTCACTAACATTATATTATTGGAACGAGTTTCACACTGATAAAAGAACCCAATGAAAATTGTCCTATACCTTTTTCCCAAATTGAGTAAAGAGTTCTTCAAAATGAATAAAAAACAAACATATATAATTCTGTTTTTTTTTCCACAAGTAGAAAATATTTCTTAAGCGCCATTTTATTCCCATGTTTCTTTGTTTTGATCGCTGTTTTTCTTCAATCCCGATAATTTATTTTTGCAATTTATTTTGAACGATTTGAGTGATATTTTAACAAATATCTTAAACTATCGAGCACCACCACATGCTATTTGCCGTTCAAATTTAAACTTTTTCAGGCATTTCATTGGCAAAGTTGTGGTTCATAAAAGTCCACATAACCTCCTTGCAGACTGTTTGATGACTTACTTTGTACGATGATTGAATAAATTGATTCATTTACTGTTTATCAGCTGAATTGGACTTGGCATTCGTTTCACATTAAAAAATTCAATTTTCTTTTCACTAATGGCTCGCACAAAAGAGACACTTGAGCGCATTAAAAAATATAGTCAATGTATGTGTGTCTGTGCGCACGCAGCAGTAGCCGTGATGTGTGGGAGAAGAATTATTCGTAAAAAAGACATTTAGACATTTAGATTGCTACTCATATTGCCAACAGCTTGCCCCGACACAGCGTCATCATTAGTGGCATTAAGCGCAACAACGTGAGTTGAGTTAAGAAAAAAAAAAAACGAAATTTCGGAATTGCCATGGTCTCCGAATGGAGAATGGATGGATTGGCATGCGTCATTTGAACATTTATCAGATTAAACCACTTTAAATTAATTAATTTGTGCGCGCGTTCATTTCGATAATCCAATTTTGTGGCCCCCTCTGCTTTTTTACTTATTAAATTTTTAATTGAGTAATCGATGTACCTATTGCTTTTGGGTGGTGTGCCGCGGGAGTGGTGCCTGTACAAGTGGCAGTCGCTAGAGCAATTTTTGTAGAACGGGGCGAATATGTGACTGTTTCGTCGGTGGAATGTCGCACAATCGCTTTGCCACTAGGGTTGAGGCGACTTGGTGGCACCTGAAGGCGCAACGAATTTTCAGTATTACATTTGTGAGCTTTCCAAATAAATACCTTCACAGGGTGCCACGTTGTTACCAGGCGCAATGTTGTGCTCCCTCATGCATCTGCACTTATTTCCTGTATACATATTGTTTATTTGCTTGGTGCATAAAAATACATAAAATCGGAAATTTTATGATTAGCCCAAGAATCCGTTGCAACGCTGGTGAAATGTCGATTGGCCCGCTGCTTCAGTTTTCACTGTTGCCGCACGTTCTGCTCAACTGCTGGTGCTTACTCTTCGCATCGGCTGTACAAACATATTTTTTGGAATCTCATCAACCGCGACATCGGTGGCATAGCCAATACGAGTACTCGTTGCGTTTGTGTGTAGCAAAAGCAGAGGCAGGAGTAGCAGCAGCATTCGTGCATCGACGGGGTAGAGGGGAGCAATTGTTATGCTTACTGTTTAAACTGTTATGGACATGGCTGTTGTTTAAGATGTTGTTTTAATTATTTTATTATGTTGCATCAACAAAAACATGCACCGCGTTGCACAGCATAACAAGCATAACAGCAAAAGTCATTGGCCACTCGGTTGGGGCGCTCACCTAATCGCCCATTCGCCCACTCGCCCACTCGCCTCCTTGCCACCTCAAATGGCAAGATATATGTAGTTCCGAAGGGGTGCGGTAGCAAAGTCTTCCAAGAAGTAATTTTATGCCCATGTGCGCTCACACTCACACATACACACCCACAGCGAGTGAATTACATGTTGCATGCAGCATGTTGCATAGAGCATACATCACATAGATTGCACAGGCACTGCTGTTGTTGCAAACGCTTCAATTATTTTACGAGCTCATTCGGCTGTCGCGATACTACGGCTGCTGTAGTTGTAGTTGCTGTGGCTGCCTTTACTCCCATTCTCGGCTATGGCCAGTTGGCTGGATTAGTTGCCTAGCTGCCTAGTTGCAGCCGCCTGCGGGCCATTTCTCACTAAATTGCGTCGCTGCAGCCGTCACTTACGCTACTCAAACACCCCAAACTAAATGCATTGACTTGCCACATGCCACATGCCACATACTGCATGCTGTATATCTAGTATTTATGTATATTTGCCCAGTTGGACGGTTTCGGAATTTGCTTCTAGAAAAATGCCTTCTTTCACACTGAATGAAAAACCTGGTTCTAGAGAAATGAAAAAAAACACTACTGATTTTTGAGGACAAGTCTTACTGCAAAATAAGACAACACTTTAGGTTAGGAAAAATTGCAGAAAGAAAAGGTTGCAATATATTTCCTAACATAGTTATCATTTCTTTGCATTTAATTTTCCAAAGAGCTGGCAACACTCTTTACAAATATTTTCGAAACTAAGCTTTGCTAAATCTATTTCGCTCCACATCAGTATTGCAATATTTTATTTAGCAAATTAATTTTTGTATATTTTTTTAAACAGGTGGCAACCCTCACAAAAAATATTTTTCAAATAAACTAATAATAAACTAAACTTTTTTTTCATTTGACATCCGTTTTGCAGTATTTCATTAATATTATTACGTAAATTGTATTTAAAAATTTTTTCCAAACCTCCGTCCTTTGACACCAATATAATAATAAACTATAATAATGTTATTAGTCATTTTATTAGTGTTTTAAACTGATGATCACCCACCTCAAAAATATTTTTGTATAAATCCATTTCGTTATACACTAATTTTAGTTTTTCAGCTAAATTATTAATTGCATATAACTGCTCATTTTAACATCTGGCAACCCTGCACAAAAATAGTTTCCCATTCAACTTTTTCATTGGGCACCAGAATTATAACATTCAATTTATTTTATTAGTTTATTTATAATTAGCTTTTGAAACAGGTGACACCCCTTAACAGACATGTTTTTCAAATAGGTTTTTAAATATTATTTTGCGTTTGACAGCCATATTAAAATTGTTCATTATCATAATTATTTTAATTGTGTTTTTTAAAAAGTTGTAAACCCTCTTAAAGTATATTAAAAGTTTAATGAAATTTAAATAACTGTTTTAAAAAGGTGCCAACAGTTTTCTCTCGCAGGCGCTAGTATTATAACATTCAATTTATATTATTAATCTATTTCAAATCAACCTTTTAAACAGGTGACAACACTTTTCATAGTAATTTTCCAAATGAAGCTTTGACACCCGTATTATAATTGTTCATAATTGATTTAATTTAAGGCTTCAAAAAGGTGACATCCCTCTTTAAAAAAAATGTACATCATTAGACCCATTACCGCGATGGGTCACAATTAAAATAATGCAGTTTTCTTGTGATTCATATAGCCACAATTTTACAAAATTTGCAATAAGTGTTATCTTTTCCAGTGCAGAGATATTGGGCTTGGATTAAAATGATGGCTTTAAAAAATTCTGAAGATGTTCAAGACAGAATAGGTTACCGAAGAGCCTAGTTTATATCATTAACTTAAAAATCGCTTAAAATACGGTAAACATACGTCCTTACTGTAAATTATGGTCTTTGCTTTGTCTAATTGTAAAAGTAAAAGTAAAAATAAATCCCCTGCACACTCAACATAAAATATGTATACGTAAATTCTTTATGTGTTTATAATTTTGACACGGGGTGTATTAGCGCTTCGTGGTGATTTATTACACATTTTGGTTTTTGCCATTGTTGCTATTTCATTTTGTTGTTTTACACTGCTCACTTGTTATGTCGTTGAAGCGTAAATAATACAACACCCGCGTAAATTTTATTTTGGAGCCATCATTATATTGACGAATGTCCCAAACAGCTCAATAACGCACCGCTGGCAACTGGAATTGGAGTTTGTCATCGTCGACGGTATAGGCAACGCATCGCCAGCGCAGCTGTGGCAGCTAGCTACATATAGCGTAGCGGTATGGTCGCGGTTCATGCAGCCGACAAGCGCGTGCACTTTGCAAAATCTAATAATTGCCTGCCAGACTCTTTGCTGCAGTGTTGCACGTTGCACTCAAGTGTGGAACGTTGTTTCTATGTACATAGGTAGATATTTGCTTTTACTGGAACTTGCAACTTTCATACATCCGTTGAGCAACATCTGAGTTGCACTAATGAAGCCATGAAGTTTTAGTGCCATTTGTTGCTGCTTAGCAAGTGATTTCTGAAAAGATTTATGCGAATTTCGGGGACCTCTTAATGGGCCGTGAAATTTTTTTGTATACCACCAAACGACATCACAAAGACTTTGTAGAGGAAAACTTTTGTGTGTTTATTATGTTGACTTAAATTAGGGCGATCGGTGGCAAAGCTGTTTGAAATAACGGTTTTGAATTCTTTAAGGCGCTGAAAAAGAGTGAAGGAAAATTATTGTCTAATATGTATACATATTTATACATATACAGTATCCGCTCGTTTATATGAACATCCAATCTTTTTTGCACACGAAGTCCTTTGTACTGAATTTAGCTAATCTCTATTATTTGAACATCGTCGTAATTTTTCTTGCTTTTGCCTTCTAACGTCATTCCTTTCAGTTTGCCCATGGATGAAAATATTGTAAAAATTACTGTCGATCGTCTTTTTTAATGGGGTGCCCTGGGTTCGTATCTCAAAAATTATAGAAAAGTGTTTTCTAATAGCGGTCGCCCCTCGGCAGGAAAACCTATGAGAGTATTTCTGCCAAGAAACAAAATCTTCTCTTTAAGGGGTTACGCCACCTTGGGAACCCGAAATCGATGCCTAAATTTAATTTTTTTTGCAGGGGAATTATACACCGGGAGGGAAATTTTTTGACAAGGTTTTAATCAGCATATATTGAAGTTGCTTTGAAATTTTTTTTATGACTATACATTGAAAATTATGATTGAGATGATACTGTGAATATTGCCTCTCGTGAAGCGCGTGTATACCTGGTACACCGTGTAGCTGCCAAAATCTCCGTCCGACTGCAACAAACAAGTTATCGTCCTCAAAAGAAATGCACTGGCTATGTTCTACCGTAGGGATTTGCTATTTTATGGATTTTTTACGAAATTACATTAATATTAAAAAAAAACTTTTTCAGCCATGTTTTTTTTTACATTAATTGTTACCTATAAAAAAAAAAATCTAAGTATGTATTGAAAAAATCCTACGGTACGACCTAGAGGATTGTTTTGCGAGCATTTTAGTGTAAAAAATTTTGAAATTGGTTGAAATTTGTAGGAGATATGTGGCGTACCGTTTTTAAAAACCGTGTTTCGAGAAAAACGCATCTAAAGTTTGTATACATGCTTATGAGCACAAAGCGCGCATGGCTTGAAACAACTAAAAAAACAACTTTACCAATTAAAATTACGTATGATTTTATTTTTCCGTAATCTTAGGACTATAAGGAAGCATTTTAGCCAAGAAAAAAAAAACGATTTTTCAAAAATCTCAAGGTGGCGTAACCCCTTAAGTAAAACTTCTTTAGCGGCAGAGTGAAGAGAGAGTTTTCAGCATCGCGTCAAAAAGTCACGCCACTAAGTATCGACACGACGCTTTTGTTAGATGAAAAAGCATACATATGTATATGTATATCCCTGTCCATAAGTACTTGGGGATATATGATACTCGGGACCATTCAGGACCGAGGTTGGGCTAGTTCTGAATCCCTTCGGGACGATTTTGGTATAATTTCGGGACTATTTCGGGTCCGCTTCAGGATCATTTCACGATTATTTCGGGACCTTTTTCAAAACTATTTTGGGACTATTTCAGGCTCACTTTGGGACTAGTTATTTTAGAACGACTTTAGGTCCATTTTCGAACTGGATCAGTATGAAATTTTAGTGTATTTTTTAGCCTTTGTTTGGTATGAAATTGATTCTTTCAGTTAGAAAATATATAAGAGTGTAAACGTTTTGGATATCATAGGTTTATGCTAAATTTAGGTCAGGTTTTAGAACTGCGATTCGTAAAACAGTGTTGCAAAACATTGAGAAAAAAGCAACCTATGTTGGGATAAACCTATGAAAAACCTTCAACACCCTCTATGTCAAAATCTATACGTGATCCATAAATTTGGGTGCCATTTTCAGAACCAACGAACCCCAATTCATATAAAAACTGACCTTTCATCAAATGAACATTCTGGCTGTTGCGCCGTGAATCGAAAAGTTTTTGGAAGATTTTTATTTGAAATTGTGAATGTAGCAAAATCTACATTGCCCGCTTTTATTTAATTTGTCATAACTTTTGCATTTCCTTTCCAATTTAAGCGCTTGTAATGAAATTTTCTTTTAACAGGACATTTTTAATTATTTTGTTGCATAGTTTATTTCCTAAAAAGAAGGAATAAAATAATAAAGAAGTTGAATTTACATTTTAAACACGACCCGTAAAAGTTCCGGTTTATTTGCTATTCTTAAGTTTTTTGCAAGAACCCCGAAAACAGGGGTTTTGCCTATATCTCGAAAATGCTTCTTTGGAAAAATAATTGAAATTTTGCACCAATTCTGACAAAATAACATTTGAACATACACTTGACGTTGAAAGCGCACTGAAAGTAGTAAAATATCAAAAATATATAGCTACAAAGATTTTTAATTACCAAAAAAAATCTAATTTCGGTCATATTGCGTTGTATGCTGAGAGAAAATACCCGACAATTAGCCGATCGCTCATTCATTACACAGTACGACAGTGGTTGGTACACATGGCTCTAGGGCGCGCTCGTGCAATGAAGGGCAGCGGCGCTATTGGCGCGGAAGCTTTTGAATTTGAATTAAATTAAACTTGGCTCAAACAGTATGGTTCATATAAAAATGTTATTAAAAGTACATTAAGTAAATTTTAGTTTGAAATGAAATGAATGAAATATTAATAAAATAAAAGTATAACATTAGATGTGAACCTCCATGGTCCTTTGAAGCTTAAAAATCGATTGTCTCAAAATTCTGATATTTCTGATATTTCTTTATTTTAAGCCTATTTTCATATTCTGTTAGTATTTAACATTTGCACCAAATAAATTTGATTTTGCCGTACTGTGTTATAATTCACCGAATAAGAGGGGTCTATTTTTTGGAGGCCATTAAGTGCACCTGGCTCTTTGTAATGTCTCGTAGGTATATAGTAAATATTTGAAATTTACCGAACAGATCCATAGTGCGTCTATGGATGTTCGCAATAAAATCGAAATATTTTAACTATTATGAGCTGAGAAAATTTAATTTTCCTTTAGATTGAATATAATTTGAGCAAACTTACAATCAGTTCAATATATTGCTTAGTTAGTTTGCAATTGTGCAATATTGGATGGAATGTGCGATATCAGATAGAATGCTCTTTTATCTGGCTTTTTGTTAACAATTTAGTTGATGTTTATTGTATAAAGTAGGGTTTTACAATGTGTATATGTGTGTGTGATGTAGAATATGTTTAGTGTAATTATGCACGTGTGCGGTTAATATTTACACAATTGGTAGCAATAGAGATAAAATAAATGAGAGTGAGTACTTTTGTTGTTATACTTATTTCGATGATATATAATTCCCTCGCTGATGGTATAAAGATGAAAAAGTTGTTGTTTGAAAATTATGAAACTATGATGTGTAAATCCCTCGTTGATGATGGTTGCAGGAAAATTGAAGAAGAGGCTAAATGGTATGGAGCGCTGGCTTATATAGCCGCTCGCCTAGTAACTTCGCTTCCAGGGACTTCGAAACAGGGTTGCTGCTTTCGCATAACGCGAGGGTTGCATTCTTTAAGGCTTGCAACTGCCTTAAACAGCAATCATACTCGCCAATTTAATGAAACAATTAAATAAAAAGCGTAAAATCTAGAGTCTATAATAGGACTCTGGAGGGTTGTATATACCTATATGTTTACATCTCATCACAAAATTATATACCACCACATATTGATAATTTTTGACTGTTATTTTTCTTACTTTAATTCATTTTTTTAAATAAAAATACATTTTATTCTATAACAAAAACTTTTTTAGCTCAAGCTTAAAACTTAATTGGAAATTTAAAAAAATGTATCATAATTTATTAAAAATTTAGATTTTTTGTTTGTTTTATTTTTGTAATTGGAAAAAAATATATATTTTAGTTTGTAATTGTTAAAAAAAAATTCAACATATTGCATTAAAAAAAATTTATCATATTTTACCAAAAATGTCAAAATCTTTGATGTTTAAAATTGAAAAAATATAAATATTTTTATGCAGTTATCAAAAACCACCGATAATTTTTAATCGCTTTAAATTTGCATTTTATTAGACTAAAATTGAATGGACTAACGATTAAAAGTTTTTTTTTTTAATTTGTTGAATTATTGCAATTCCCCCAAAAAAAAGAATTATTAATGTTAAACAAAAAATAAGAGCCATATTTTTGATTACAACTGAAATCAATTTAAACAATATAAAAAATTGGCGTTTCCACATCCTACAGCAGAATTTTTTAAACAGATTTGGAAAAACCTTTAATTTGCAGCATTTTAATTTAAAATTTAATTTCGATATGTTAATGTGTAATAATACTTATATATTTTCAGTGTGAGTACTTACATCGCATCTATTCAGGTTTTTAAAGGTATTTCTAATCTATACTTATAAATAATATTTATTTTTCGATCACAAACCCGCCCACAACGCTCCAGTACCCAATTCAATCTACATCTTGTAAAATAATAATTATGTGAACGAAATCGCAGAGGTCGCCTAAATTGCGGCACATAATAACAGCGTTTTAATGCAGCGGAAATGCTCTGAAGTAAAAAGTGAGAGAGCAATTAGAGATTTTTGTAGACATGAAAATTTTTTATAGAAATATTTATGTACATTCAATCTTCAGACGAACTTAAAACTATGAAACGATTAGAATCCACTTGAAATGCAAATTCATCTCCTAAAGTACAAATTAACTTTTTGTTTGATTGTGTTTGCCTTTTGTCCACCAATTTCACTATATAATTTTCAACTACTAAACAGCTACATTGTATACATACATATATATATAAATATGTACATACATACATACATACATACATACAAAAAGTTTGAGTATATTCATCCAAATCTAATAAACCGGCACTAAAAAGACAAATAACGAAAAAGTGGAGTAAAAAATCGATTATAAATTTCCAATTTCCGTTTCAAATGCGTATTCATCGCGTTTTTGTGTTTTCTCATTCAGCGGCTCCATTAAATACTCCATCGAAGCAAAACAACACGAACCACAATAAATCCCAAATTACACTGTCCCAAAAAGGCGAGATGTGGCGAATAAGCCCAGACTAAAGGAGGCCAAAACTAAAGAACACACACACGTACCCACACATACGACTACACTTTTTTGGACACGCGGCGGCCAAAGTGATCGGCCAGCAGAATGAAGGAGGAAGATGAACAATCCCCGTGGGGGCATCCAAGCCGGACAACAAAACGACACAATCATCGTCGCCAGTGTCGCCGCAGTCTGCGCAGACAACGGTCGTCTAATACATTTTGGCTGAGGGGCCAAATAAAAGAAATTAATAATTCAAATTTATGAAAAACGGAAAGAAGCGCCCAAAAAATCAAAATTCACCACACACACAAGAAGTGTGCACTAAAGTAAGCGAAACAAAAAACAAAAAGAATAGCGAATGTGTACAACAGCATACAAACACAATATTGAAAATTTTAAAGTAACTTGCAGAAGAATTAAAGAAACAACCAGAACTGATAGGGCCGCTTGGAGCAGCCAACATAATTTACAGCGTAAAATCGAAAATTTGTTTGTTGGCCATTGTTGGTCGCGTTAAACGACGCTCCACTTCCCATTGTCGACTGTTGAGCTGGCGCGGGATTAGTTTGTGTCATCTGGCGTTCGATTTCCTGGTCATCGGTTCTTGTAGTACATTGGCTGCGGCTGCAGGCGATGTCGCCGGCGCAAAGTCTACTTGTTCGATTGCTCTATCCCCGCTGGTACAGTTGATGTAGGCACAAATCATGAATGAACATTTTGGTTTAATGACGCAAAGGACAAATCGGCGAGAGATGGTAGTTGGTAGTTGATGTGAAGGCATTATTCGATAAGCAAATGAAATAAATATGAATGAGACGTTTTCATGAATGGAGCTGTGACTGGAAGAGGTGCGTTGTGGGAAGTTTAAACCTATTGGTTCGGAATAAGCGGAACTCAGCGTCAGCTGTATCCATAAATATGTAGATACTATATACAAGTATTTTCATATGTACATATCTACACATAATATTTATGTTAAGAAAAGAAGATTTTTGTTTTGAGTGGACTATACAATTGCCGGTTGAACTTATTTAGTTTAGTATCAACAAAATTCGCCCGTAGTGGATTAGAAACAATTGCGAAGTAAATTTGTGTTAAATATCTACCAAAAATATGTCATTTGACTTGAGCACAAAAAAACATAACTCAGTTCAGTTCCTTGGATCGACTTACAACATGCAACTAAAGTAGTCTGCAGTTCGTATTAAAAATATAATAGAGCTTTCGATTTCTGCTCGCACATTCTAGAATATTTCAATAGTCCTGGAGCGAAACTGCTTCTCGAGCAATTTCGAAAATTCGAAGTCTCTAGTATCAATTTATATTTTCCTTGAGATTTATTATTGCTGGCTAAAACTGTAACAAAAAAACACGTGTGCACCTAAGTGCGCGAGCCAGTTCGGGACCGCAGTAGCATTAAACTAGTTCGAAACCAGTTTCGAACTACTCCCACATTAGTTTCAAACTAGTCCTGAAGTAGTCGCGAACTAGTTACAAAACAGTCCTAAACTAGTAACAAATCAAATCTAAAGTAGTTTCGAACTACTCCCATAATAGTTCGAAATAAGTCAGATACCATTTTAAAACGAGTCCTAAACTAGTTCTCAACTGGTCCCGATCAAGTTTCGAATCAGGAAGTCTTCCCAAACCAGTCATGAACTAGTTCCATGCCTTTTTCGAACCACTGCCGAACTAGTATCGAATAGTTGCAAACAAGTCCCTAACTAGTCCTCCACTGTACCAGAAGTTATTCCCAACTAGGCTTGTGCTGATCCAGAAATAGTTCAGAATAGTCCCGAACTAGTCCCGAAATTGTCATGACATAATCCCGAATCGGTTCCAAACTAATCCCAAACTTAATCCGTTACGTGCTCGCCTAGCAATCCCGTGTACCATGGTTCAAAGCCAGGTAAAGTAGAAAGACAGAAGTCTGATGAGGAGATGTGGTGATCTCCGAAGTAGCAGCTATCACTTCTACCACTTTGAAAAATTGTTGTTTTCTCATATTATTCCTAATACAAACCTGGCCACAAGCTCTATAAATTATATACAAAATTGCTTAGTTTTAATTATTTAGTTCAATGCAATCCAAAATCATAACTTTTAAAATCTAAAATTTTATGACTTAATGATCTACGACACATTATGACACCATGTGCGCCACTCCCATGTCGCTAAAAAAGTTTTACGTCAAAGAATTTTTCTAAAGAAGCGTTTTCGCGATATATTTGTAAAACCATTGCTTTCTAGTCCTTTTGCAGTTACTCCCAAAAATCAGCAGAATAGCGAATACAACTAATATACGAGACAGGCTGAATATGTTTAGCATTGATATATTTTTATGTCAAACTGTTAATTTTTATTATTATGTGAAGGTTAAGAGCGTGTAGACTAGTGTAATTCATACTGATACCTGCGGTTGCCTGAATCTCTAGGTATGTATGTGGGTTTACCAAACTAGCAAGAGTAATCAAATTCACTGCATTTAAATAATTCTTAAATTAGCTTATTAAGGGCAAATCAGATTAGTTTATTGATTTCTTAAATCTGTTTATTGTGATCAAATTTTAGTTTATAAGCACTTATATTAACGTCCACTCATCTCAACTGCCTCGCAACGACTCTCCGTCCGTATCTCGTTTTCTGTCCTTTGTACCCTCTTTCCCAGTCGTTCCGTTAGTGTATCCCTACTTTTTTTTTACAGAAATGGTTTTGTACGTCTTCCGTTTAATAATATTCCGTTCATACGATCACTGCGACAATCCCCTTGATGTACCCCTTTCGTGTAACCTGCGGTATTCATCCGAGTAAATTCCAAGTTTGTCCTGTAAGAAATCCCATAATAATTCTTAGGTTGTTCTTCGATAAGGCCATGCATTCCTAGGAGCGCTTAGGAATGATCCAGGGCTGGCATATTTCCCCAGTATTGTTCCCGGTAGGCTTTCTTCTACCCCTTGGCCAGTGTGGATAGTGTCTACTCTCTATACAACAAAAGGGTTCTAGGCCAATAAAGGGAGTGGACGTTCGAGTTTATTAGCAATCTCGTTTCCCTCACTACCAGAATACTCCACAACCCAGAGAGTAAGAACTCGATTGTTCAGACCAAGTGTGTTCAGCTTATGAAGGGATTTCATCACCAGTTTAGAAGTTATTTGGGAGATTTGAGCTATATGTATATGCTGATCTCGCATTATTAGAGGTGGATTTCTGCCGTTTATGGTTCAAAAAATTTCATTTAACCGAATAAATTTCCCAACGGAGGGTATATATAAAAATGTTTTCAATGTTGTTTTCAGTCATTTGTTGCGCAGTTTAAATATCTGGCTATTTTACGCATTTCAACCCAATTTACCCATTATATATTTGAGTATTTACTCATTTGCCATCTCTATGCATTATTAGTTCACGAATACCATCGCAGTTTTAGAGCGGCATACTTTGGCCAAAATTCGAGAGATTCGACGGTTAGCGAACTACGACCACGGTTGATTTCATTAAACGAGCGGCAGATATTGGCCTTATAATGTGCCTTATGATCAATGAACAGTTTTCTCGATAATCCATATCGAAGATCGTAATAATCATTGCACGAAAGAGTTCTTGTGTTATTTCCGTTTTCTATTCGAAGCATTCCCAATTTACCGAAAACAATTAAGGTAGCCTCCTTACGATAAAAGGATAAGAATCAAAAATTGGTTTATCTAGCAATGCCAGTGCTGAAAATTCTCGAAATTTACCAAAAACCCCTATTAAGTATCTATGTATGATAAAAACCTAGTCAGTCATTTCCCATATTATAAGGCCACCCCGACATCACTCAATCACTTGGAAGCACCGCACATTCCTAAAATTGTAACCCAATAAATAGTTTTATACTCGAGGCTAAACTCTTGTTTGGATTTAAGTTTTTATTCGCATAATTTTCTGATACATAACGTCTAAACTTCTATATTCTTTTCACTTTGGTTTGCATCAGTCTTGGTATGGTACCCAATGCTTCCAATCAGTAGGTGTTCACTTCCATCATCCATCTTTGCTGTGCAATTTAAAAGACACCATTGGCAAATTGCAAGAGCTATTTCGAGTCGTCGTTTAGCTTATGCGACGTTTGCAATCACATGATTACTAGTGTGTGCCTATCTGTTATTATATAATTTCGAAAAGCACACAACCAACCACACATTCTACATGTCCGCACGCAAGTGTAGACGGTGGGAGAAAAAAGTGAACAGTGCCTGTGAGCCTTTTTCAAAAGGACAGAAAATTGGTTTCACGGCGACTGACTATCTTAATTATATACCGCGGGGCAGGAGTTATGCGCTGTATGAGTTGGAGTTGATTCGTCGTTGAACGGACGACTGCAATGACGAAGACTATGCGTCGACGCTGTGCCTATTCCATACGCGTTGCCATGTGATGTGATCCGAAGCGATGTGGCGCGATAGGATGTGCGTTCGTTGTGGCACGCCGTTGATATGTGGTTCCAATTTTAGCAATTTTCACAGAGATTTCGTACAGTTCCTACTGCGCTGACCTAAACTGCTTTTGCTTTTGGCAGTGCTTGTGTGCATGTATATGTGTGTGTGTGTGTGTGTGGTTAAGATATTTGGTGTCGCTGCCGTGTTTGTTGTTGATACTAGCTGACGCTCTGCAAAAGGCGAAGGTGCACAATTTTATGTCCCATCAACATAGCAACATCATCATCGTAATCGTCGCATTCGCATTCGCCTTCTTCATTGCCATCACCATCGCCACCGCCAGCTCCGTAGCCAATGTTGTCGTCAATGAGGCTGTCGTTGCGACGCCGTTTGAATGGCAGTACTACAAACAGCAAGGACAACAGCTACAGCTATTGCACCGAACCGTCAGCCATCGGTGGCAGCAGCAACAAGGCGCACAGCACCTATGTATCTACCTCTTCGTCTTTTGTGTCATAAGGGCCGACATTGAATTGAATTGCTGCACAACGAATCAATATGACTGAATTATTGCTGGCTACGGTGCATTATGTCCACCAAGCTGACCAGCTGACCAGCTAAACCAGCTAAGCAGCTAAGCAACTAAGAAGCAGCTATCATCCAAAACACTCGCTGCTGCGCGTTCGGGTGTTGTATGCGCAGTAAAAGCGAATTAAAGCTCGCCATCGTGGATCTGGTCACCTTGCGACCGTCTGAGAGTGGCCACTTGAAATCGCTTACGCCCTTTGCGGGTTAAGCGTAATTTGTGTGTCGTCATCATCTGGGTTTGTGGCAGCAAGCGTTGAGTGCATGGATCGTCAAAAGTGTAGCCGCCTCCTAAGTGAACCTGTGCTTCATTATCACGGCGGCATATCGGGGTAGGAAAGATTTTGTGGGGACAAAACCAAACCGGCAACACAGCCTAACACATACACATACATACGAGCACGACACACACACACACACACAAATGTAGAGGCTCATAAAATGTGCGGGCGCTAACTGCGACCGGCGGTGGTCAATGGCAGCTGAAAATTGCAATTCATTAAAGTAAGATGCGCGCATTTTATGTTCTGTATTGTTTCGTCGCGATCTTTAAGAGATTTTCGTTTTATTTTCGCAAAGAAGCACCAACACTTGCATCAAGAGAGATAATATTTAAAATTTTCTACACACATCAGACATACAATACATATATATAGCATATATGCGAGGTGTCCACCCCTTTAGTCTGGTATTTCGTTGTCGTATTTTGGCCATTCGACCGCTTTTATAGCCGCAAGGGTAACACCCACTGCAGACCCTTATCGTTTTTGCTGACGGTGTCCCTGCCGTTGTCGCTTCCATTGCCATTGCTGCTGCTGGTGTTCCCATTGCTATTTGCCAAGTTGCTTTTGCAGTTGTTGTTGTTGTGGTTGACGTCCGGTTGCCACGCACACTAAATCGAAATTCATTAAGTCACTCAAGTCGCATCGCGTCACTGTACTCTGCTGGGTCATTGCAATACTAAGAGCCATAAAAGGCTTCACTCTCGGCCATTTGTCGTTCGCTTCTTCATTCTAATTGCCTTTTCTGATGTGGTTTTTTTTTCTTTGGATTTTTGATTTTTGCTGTTTTTTTTGTTGCGTTTTTGCTTTTCGCTACGCGTAGACAACTCAAAAGGCAAACAAATGAAATCGGCCACTGATTTTAATGGATTTTTAACAAAAATAAAAGCAGATCTCAAATGCAGCACTTCAAAGCGCACGTCTTTTTTGAGCTGCACAGGTACATATATTTACTACATACAAACATACGCACACGCGAGTAGGCTGATTGCTGGCTAACTGATTGGTTACCAAGGCTGGAAGGTTGAGAAGTGTGCTCCGACAATCTCGTTTGTTTGCCGACTTCCACTGTTTTTTCGACTTTTTTTTTTTTTGAAATTCATTTACTAATTTATTTTGTTGTTCTGTTGAAAATTAGTTTCATGAACTTAAAAATCACCCAATCAGTCGGCGAGTGCGAGCAATAAAATATAATGGGATTTTTAATTTAAAAACATAGGTGTGTGTATACCGAAAATCATACAAAGTTAAATTTTTTTCATTGTCTGTAAGCAAAAGACATTATTGAAGTTTGTGACCAACAAAATTTGTATTAGAGTTTATTCTCGAAGAGATATTCGATGAGATTGATGGTTAATGATGACCCCTCGAAAGCCACCTATGTATCTTAGTAATTTTCACATATTGTAATTGTATTTAATGCTGTTATTTTAAAATGGCAGACTACTTGGAAATACTTACTATAATTAATTATGGTTCCAATAAATCAGTTCTGCAATCAGTTCCACTTTTTTGCTTAGGTTGGTGGCTTAAGCCTAGACGAAAGTCACGTCTTACTTCTTAGTCATAGTTTTTATTTTGTTCCAAGCATTCATTCCCATATAGCTATAAACTATTAAAATTCTATGACAATTAAATTATTGTTTAAAATAAATGACTAAACAGTGATTGAAAAAAATACAAATAAAATTTTTCGATTATCATCTGGGTTGAAAAAAAACAAATATTTTTATGGATCTTTACCTACCTCGAAATGTTAAAGTTACTAAAAACTTGTTAACGAGTTCTAGGAAAAATTCGATGCGTACTTTGTAGCCTCATTTAGTTCAAGCCAATTTTAATTTAGGCAAATTTGTTACATTTTCTTAAGGAAATTGCATGGAAATTTTCTCATATATTATTTTTAATCAAAATTGCAACCACACTTGGCCACAGTGGGCTCGATAAAGTTTTTTGGTAATAAGTTATTAGCGCCTAAAACCTGGAAAAATAATTTAATTTAGCCTGCCAGCACATTTTTTCTCAATTACAAAACTTATCAACCTGACAGTTGTCAGGTTTATTGCAGCGTTTTGCCGATGTCCATTTTTGAACCGGACCTTCAAACAAATACTGAGTTAAGCAAACACAAAATTGTCTGAGACATTTTTAAAAAAAAATTTTTGAAAAATGAAGAGTGGGACAAAACTGTTGATGCCTTTGGGGAAGTTTTCCCGAACGACGTTCCTGAATTCAGTGAAGGCTAACAATTGGATATGAAGATGTTGAAGAGGTAATAATGATTGATACCCACTTGTCTTATATTAAATTTGTTTCAGACTTTGTTCAAATATTTATTCAATAATGCGACTAAAAACCTTAATCTATGCTTTGCACATTTCCGATAGCCCATTTTATGAATATATACACCGATTTCTGCGAAATATGGCCACGCTGTTAGTTACAGTTTCATTGAGCAAACAATCGTTTTGAAGTTTAAGCAAATTAAATCCCTATCTACGCACAGGACTGGAGAAGAGCGACTGAAGCGATTGGCGCTGCTCAATATTCATGGAAATGTGAAAACCAGCAATGGCAAATAAAAATATGGAAAATGGGCGTAACTCCTTAAATACATTTCCAACATTCAATCCAACTTTTATTTTGCACCATCATTTTGCACATTAACAAATAAATAAACTAAAAATTAAAAATAGTCTTGCACACGCCAATTTCTAGTGATTAAAATTAAAACTCCTAATTCAAAAATGGGCTATATCATTAATTTTTAATTTGGATTCTCCAACTAGTTTTCTAGATAAGTCCCTAATTATCTTATGTGACCTGGACAATTAAAAGAGACCTAATGGCCGAATAACTCGATTTTAAATTTTTCGTTGATTTTTATAGAAAAAAATTTACACACATAAATTATTTTTCAAATGTATTCAACGAAGCACTAACTAATTAAAAAAACGTGAAGAGTTTCAATAGAAAACAAGCGTATGCAACTTGATCGGATTTCCTTGAAACTCGTTGCCCAGTTTTGGAGTCATTGTTATAAACGTGGCATCAAATTTTTAAAACGGAGTAACGAGATTCAAGCATTTCCGATCAATATTAAAATTTTGTCTGTGGTATTGGATCCGCGATTTTTAATTTCGAAAATTTAATGCCAAATATGTAGTCAGCGATCTCAAAAACTCCGAAGTAACAAGCTTTAAGCAAATCTGATTAACTTGTAATATGTTTGAAGCGAAACCATTTGATTCTTACATTTTTGAGCAGGTTTTTAATGATATAGCACTGGGGGGGTTTTCGGCAATGAAAGATGCCTAATTCCTGCTCCAGATAGGGGTTATCCAGCCCGAGAAGAGAATTCTTGCGCACTCGAAATAAACTAGGGCCAGGAGGGAATTTTCTGCTCTATATCAACGGAAGTCTGCTGTAGGTAAAATAGACGGGTTTCAAACCGCATGTGGGATGGAGTGGTAGACAAATTATTTCTGTTACGGATGCCTTATCAAAAAACGATGGCCATACTATCTCCAATATTTCTAAAATGGCCTTACTTCGGTAAATATTGGTGAATTTTTTTTAGGTATTCAATGCTAATTGATGGAAGGATATCCACGAGCTGCTTGATACCAAACGAGGTTTCAGACACGATGACTCCCTAAAGTGTCAACAAACCAATTAATTATTTAGATACAAACTGTAGATTATGAAGAAGCTAACTTATCACATAAACAGATTCATAATGTTTAAAGGATAAATTTTACACAAAGGTAAGGATGTGACGCGATTGAAGTGACTATAATTTTTGCTTACAAAGATATTATACCTTTTTAATAATACAAATTATTTGGCGCTTACATCATATAGTCGAGGTTTTCAGTAAATCGATTGTGACATTCGCTGTGTGGCTTGTGGCGCCGTCCTGTTGGAACCACATATTGCCCAAGTCAATATCATCCAATTGGGGCCAAAAATATTCGGTTATCATTGAGCGGTAGCGATTCCCATTCACAGTAACGTGCCGGTCTTGATCATCACGCAAGAAGTACGGCCCAATGACGTCGCACCAAACCGTAATTTTTTCGGGATGCAATGTTGACTCATGGAGTACGTGTGGATTGCTGCCTGTCCAATAACGCAAATTTTGCTTATTGACGAAGCCATTCAGCCAGAAATGACGACGACCATAAATTGGGCGTAGCGCGCTCTTAAAGTTGAGGCCGTTGCCTCCGAATATCGGTAGTAAATTTTAATAATTTCGACTCGTTTTTGGATTGTATATCTTTCCATGATGAAATGGCAAACCTTACTGAAGAGAAATGTCAAAAGAGCGGGGAAAAATATGGCGTCGTTTGCTGTCACTATCGGTCTACTTTTGTAGCGTCCCTATTGAAAACCCCGTTCTTCTTGTTGTTGCACCACAAATTCAGAGAACCAATGCCAACTCCGAACGACAGCTCAGTTTTGTGAGAAGCTTTCCCATGGCAAAGATTCGCACATTTTCAAAACAGTTTTGCGTTGTTACTTCCCTCTTTGGATTTCATCTGAATGCGAACTACCTCTTCTTAGTCTCTAACTTTCTCAAACATACATATGTATATATTTACATACCATAGCAATAACCGTAATTTGGATCATCCTCGAAAGAAATGGCTGAGATTTCTTTAAGTATTTTACACTCAATAAAATTTCGTCGTCCCATTATCACCTCATGAGTACTAATGCCTTTGGCAATAAAACTGCGAGCAGAAACAGAAAAAGCTCGTATTGTTTTTATTATTAACACAATTTTCCACAAAGTACCACAAAGTTTTCCCAAAAATAATTTGTTTACAAAATTTCTATATGTCTATTGTTGTTTCTGTCTTCTACATTGCTTTTTCTAAATCAAATGTTTACTTAATGAAAAATAAAAACTAAATACGCAGGTGCTAAGCTCGAAACTGACGCTGTCAAATGTCTGTTGTCGACTGCGACGGTGCGCTGCTGCTACTCGTTGCGACTGGTGGGCGATGTCCATAGATTGAATAAAAAATGATGCCTTTTGGAATTTCTACACACCTCTTTAAAAACAAAAAAACAATAAGAAACATCAGTATTCAAATCGTCACTGCCACGCTCACCTCCGTACCCCTTGTTGTCAAAGCTCATCTAATTTTCTAAAATTAAACTATTACTCGCAAATGGTCGCTCCTTCGGGGGGTGTTTATTGCAGCATCACCGTCGATTCACCAACACCACCCGCACCAATTGACGTATGGCATATGCGACTTTTTGTTTAGTTCCAGTTCGCTCAATGAGTTCTAAAAAAATGCGTCGCGCCATATCCATGTTTGTGTGATTGTCTGGGTATAGTACCTATGTCGAAAAAGTTTGGCAACTTCTGAAGTACGGTGAGAGCGCAATGAAGAAGAAGTGCCAACAATATCAAACTGTGATTGCGTAAATGGCCAAATCGACAGCCTTGATGCCAACAACAATACACTCGCTCCCCACCTTTTAGAATATAGAATAGAGAATGGGCGTTGTGGCGGTGGAGGTGGTGGAGGTGGTGCGAAACAATCAAAAACCATAGGGACTTCAGAGGTTGCGATTCAAAGATTGTTTTTCTCAATCTTGAGATAAAAGTAAGAAGTTTATGTCTTTCACAGCATAGCGGCTCTTAGTCACTGTCAGCAGCAAATCTTCCATTTTATATTAGACAACACAATAAATTTGGACGGAAATGTGAATAATGTTGTTGCGTTTGTACTGTTTCTTTTATTTATTTTTCCGTTTTTATTTGTGCTAATGTTGGTGAGTTAAGTTTTACGATTTGGCAGTTTGTTTGCTTTACGAGTTGTTTAGGAAAATTTTTGGTCGTTTGCCGTGCCGTGCCGTGCTGCCAATGGACAGTGGTCTAAGGGGCCGCCAATGATCAGCGCAATGCTGAATGACCGTTGCCCGCAGGTGTCTCTTATGGATAGCAATATATTGATGAGCAATCGTGAATTGGTGCTGCGGGTTACATAAATGATCAATGAACAATATCGGCAGCATATTCCCTTAAATACACAAACACGAATTATCCGTATAAATATTATAAGTAGTATTGCTGTTGATGATGTAAGAAATATTTAACCTGGATCAGAGGCGCAACAAGCTAGAAATCGCAAGGATTTCTAAAACGATGATTTTCATTAAGAAGCAAAAATACAAAACTTTAAATTTCTCCCTGGCAGAGAAGACTAATCTGTATTTGAAAACCGCTGGTTTGAGTGTGAATCAATTCAGATTGTTCCCTTACTTTTATGGTATAATTTAGCTGATAGAACAATTGGAAAGTGCTACGTATGCCATTTCCAAAGCTAACGTTTTTCGATCTCAATTTCTATTGAGGATTTAATGAGCGGCCGCCTGAGCCGAGTGTGCAGCGTGTGTGCGTTTCATTCGGTAGGTTCCTTCAAATTCAAATTCTGACCGGGGCAAGTAACATGAAAAATTATAGAAAAAGTTCTTTCTAATAGCGGTCGCCACTCGGCAAGCAATAGCAAACCTCCGAATGTATGTATTTCTGCCATGAAAAAACTTCTCACAAAAATCATTTCGCCGTTCGGAATCGGCGTAAAACAGTAGGTCCCTCAATTTGTGTCACAACATCAAGACGCACACCACAAATTGAAAGAGAAGTTCGGCCAAAATCGCTTAAGTGGTTATAGTGCCAATTAAATATACAATAATATGTAATGAGGAACAAACACATAATTATTCGATCGATAACGCAGTGGAACAATTTTAAGGTTGTATGAAAATCTCGTGTTATGGTGTTTCTGGTCAAACTCCTCCGAAAAGGCTCGAATGTATATTCGGTAGGTATAGACATAGAACGTTTAGAATATTTTATTTTATAAAGAGAGAGTTGCCACCTCTTTAAAAAGTCAAATTTAATTAAAATATACACAAATTATATGAAATATTAAAATATGGGGATCAAGCAGTTCGTCTAGGGAAGAAGATTCATAGCAAACTTATGAGGGTTACCACCTGTTTGAAAAGTCAAATTTAGTTAAGCGAAAACTCGGGTGCCAAACTGTTCCGATTCGCTAAGGCGTAGGCTCATAGCAAATAGAAGGTTTCCAACCTGCTTGAAAAGATTAATTTAATAAAAATATACAAGCTATGCTTCGCCTGGAGAAAGGTATGGGTATATTTTGAAGTGGGCTGCCACCTGTTCGAAAACTTAAATTTAATAAAATTATTTTATAAAATAAGGATAGTAAAAATTAAAATATGAGTGTCAAACTGTTCGTGTCGGCGAAGATAAGATGCATACCTATATTTTTGATAGGACTGCCACTTGTTATATGTGACAGATACCGGCATGTGTTTTATGGTTCCATAAGCAAAGTGTAGAACAACATCTGCTAGGATTTTTTAGTGATCAATAAAATTTTTGAAACTTACGCATATTCGTATGGCAAAAATCGTGTGTTACTTTGATCACTGCAAATTTTGTATCCCAACTTAATACGTACAATTTTTTTTATCATCGGTGATACCCAATAAAACTTCCTGATAAAACTTTACGTCGAATGGTGCAACTCTTTAACTGATTTTGTAATAAACTTTTATGACACTTACTTTAAAGAGGGTCAAAAAGTTTCATTCAGCTGTTAGTTAAGGGTTCTAAAAAAAAAGCTTCATTAAATTTTACTTTAAGTCTCCAAGACAAAAATTATGTTTAGCGTCGATAATAATATACAATATTTTAAGTAAAATAATAATATTTTTGACCTTGGTTTTGAAACTTAAACCCACTATTGAATGCTTAAAACTGCATGTTCTACTGTGTATTTAAAACTGTAATGTTATTGAGTGAAGGTAAAAAAATCTACTTGGTACCTTTAATGCTTTTAATCTGAGTATTGCTGTAAAAGAGCGAGATAGATGTCCAGAGGTAGAGAAATGCACATTAAGGACTCCGCTCTCAAAAACAGGAAACAAACGATCCATTTTAATAATTATTTCTTTCATATGTTTGTCGTACCGCCAGTTAACATGGTGCATTCTAAAGTTCCAGTTTTCGACGAGGCGTTGGAGTATTTCGAGTGGTATTTGGCGCACGCCGAGAGTCCTTTTTGGCAGCCCCGTCTTGTTTGAATCAAATGGCTTAAAAAATAAGGTGCTTCAATTGCAGAGAATAAATAGTCCATTTTTATGAGGTGATAACGGGAAACAAGGACCGCAGATTCCACCAGCTCATACACCACACAAACCGTTAATTTATACATATAAATGTAATGGCGGTTTTTCGAAATCTTTCTTGATTAAGAAAATAACGAGTCTCATTGCTTAGCTAAATCTTGGTTGAAAACAGGGGATACTTTTGAGGAGCCTCTATAATAAAGCATCAAACAATATGAACAAAAAAACCAACACAGTTTAGCAGCCGCACGCGTAAAATAGGAATCGAGTTTTAAAATGAACAGTTTAAATGAAAATATTTCGTCCATCGTAGAAACTGATGGAAAAAATTGGCAGGACACAACGAGGAGCAAATCCGACTTACCATGAAATAATCAGGCATGCCGATGGTCTTTGAATCCCCAACCCCGTTTGGTTATTTGGTTTTTTCAGTGGATCTTTCTTTTTCTGTCTAGTTTCGATGGATCTGTTGAGGAATTCCTGGCGGTTTTAATTTAAGTTTAAGTTCAAGGGACTAGTGCTGTAGGGTTTGGATAATGCGTGTTATGGGTTTACTCAAAGTACAGATGATTACAAATAAAAGATTTCTGCTACAGGCACTTAGAATTCCATTCGTTTTTATTATTAGGCTTCGTGGTATTTTTGCCGCTTCCTTGGCAAAAGCATTGGATTGTGTGTGAGTCAATTTCTTATCTATATACATACATACAAACCATATATAGAAATGTGTGTGCCCAAAAAAAATATATATGTATAGTACATGGCAATTGAAATCGTTGATTGTTTGTAATAAATTAACTCGTCAATTTTGTTATTTGCGTAAACACGCACTAGATGAAAATGTATTTACAAAAAGTTTCTATGTGCATATTTCAAAAGGTGCTAATTTTTAAAAATATTATAGTGCGGTATAAAAAATCCTCTTAATGCACCGCGGTATAATTTATGAACACTAATATTGTTTCAAGAAAAATTAACAAATTTTCTTGTTTAGAATAAGTTGATGGGCATGTTTTGGAAGTACAAATAATAAATTAGTAATATTACGAAAATTGAAAATCGAAAAATGAAAAAGAATGAGCAATTCTACTCCAGCATTCGCTGTGTCAAACAGAGAGCAGACCTTAAATATTTCGTCGAGTTTCGTCTACACAACACTAACATTGCGCTAAATGCAATTACTTAAGTATCAACAAAATATAAATCTAATTTAGCTAAAATAAAACCAAAAAAAAAACACTCAAAATATGTTCACAATTCTACAGGAGGGAGTCGCCAGACCACCAAAGCTAACGCATCGTCAACTCTCTCTGTACCGCCCATCAGCATTGCCACAAGCAGTAGCCGAACACGAAAAAAGCGCACAAACGAACCAACGACCGACCATAAGCAAGGCGCCCATTCCGTCACAGTTCTCATTTCAAGACAAAATGTATACAAAAAGTAAGTGATTATCATTAATGCCGCATACGAGCATACAGCGCCATCAGCGAGTGCGAATGATATGGAACACATGGCCCATGAGGCGATCGCTCCTGTCCAAAGACTTTCGGCTGAGCGTCACAAGCGTGTTGTGCTGTGCTTTGCTTGGTTCGCCTTGCGTCAGCAGCGTTCATCGAAATTCGACTATTGTTTCTAAAAAAGCGTTCGAAACGCACCCAGCCCAGCAGGTTGTCTCCTGCGAAAAGCAATAGTAAAAATCGCGCACAATCCACAGCATGGCAGTTGATGTACTCAGCGAAACGTTAGCGTCACGTCATTTCAGCAACGACACCGCCCTCGTCGTCGCTACAAAAACGGCAGCGTACAGCAATGCTGCTTGGCTACTGCCAAAGACGCTACCACGCACGTCATCTGAATGCCTAGTACGGTCCAACGCGCCAGTCCCACCATTAAGCGGCAAAGGGCGCGATAACTTCAGTCACCAGGCTAATACTTTGTCTGTGCTTTTGTTTTCTTGCTGGCATTCGTCGTTGGCTTTGCCTCGAATTAGATTTGTTTCTGAAAATGTCTTTCATTTTGACACTTTGATAGCAAAATTAATACTTGGCCGCGTTTGCGTTGGGCGCCTGAAGTGTGCGACCGTTGCTGAATGTTGATCCACTTTTTTTTCACTGGAAATTGATGTCTTCCCCTTTTCCGCTTTCCGTTTAAGCAAAAAGGCTTACAGCAGGCCAACACAGTCTCCGGCATTGGCCGCAAGAACGCGCTGTGACCTGTTTCCTTTTATTATTATATTTAGATACCCCCGCTTCGACACTTCGACACTTCGACAATTGGCAAACTTTTTGCACAGATCAAAGATGTTTCCGTTGGCATAACTACTCGTTGTTATTGGACTTTGTTCGCACATTGAATTGGCGTGCAGTGATCATGCAAGCGTTGGACAGATGCCTCTGTAATCTTGCTTACTATTGCTTTGTGTAATGTGGCACTTTATAATGTTATAAAATTTTTACATTGTAGTAATTTATTGTCAAGCTGTGAGTTTGCTGTTGACCACGGAAAATACTTCCAGTCGTTTTGCAAATCACAGCATCGAACAGTCAACAGCTCGGCAGGAGCTGGCGAGGTGTAAGATATGCAAAATCGAAATCAAAAGAGTCAATAGCAATTGCGACTTCGTCATAGTGTGATTTTCACACGTTTCATATGCAAGGCATCCTCCTCCTCCAACCGAGTGGTCCATTGCTGTGCTGCACTTTTGGCTGTCATTCGCCGGTGCGGCCATTACCATTGGTGACTTTATTGAGTCCCGCTCTATAAATATCGCCTACAGCAACCAGACATGCCGCGCCTGGGAATTGTCTGATACATGGGTGGATGGATGTACGTACATATGTATATACTTTCGATGTTCACCAAACGATAGGTGGGATGCTTTTTGCGGCATTTCTTCACACCCGCTTTAAGTGCATTTGTATCACACTGTGAAATATGTCTTCATGCCTGTTGTGGCAACAACAAAAAATGTCAATTGCGTAAATTAATAGCATTCACAGTCGTTGCTATTCACTTTGCAATACAATCGGCAACCGATCACAACGATGAGATGAGATATGTATGTAGAGATGCGAAGGTCGATCGCAGGCCAAGTGTTGAACGAGGGAGGATCGATGAGCACTTGAAAGACAATCATTGCGCAGTTTACATGCGGCTGTCGTAGAATGCGCCCTGTAGTCGCACTCTTTAAAGTACGAACACGCGAGTATCTACATACATGCAGGTTTTCAATGTAAATAGCGAATATTTGTGTGAGAATAAATATGAGGTATAATAAGAATCTCCTCTTGACCTGCTTCTTTACCAAAAAAAAAAAAAACAACACTTAATACAACAACAATGAGAAATGTTTCTTGTTACACAATTTTTGCAAGTTCCTTTGATATTGGAAGTTTTGCTTCGTAGATTATTCTGTATATCCATAAAATTGGATGTGGATTGCCCGGAAAGCGGAATTTTGAAAGGAAAATGTAGTATTGTTTCAAATAAAATTAAGAGGTGACGCAAAGTGGGAGGACATATTTCATACAAAGGTTGACCGAAAAAAGTGCAATTAGATCTAAGTTGGAAATAGAAGTATCCTAGACGAGCTATTCCACTTCCTCCTTAATAAAAAAGTATTAAATTTGGTCTGAACATAAAATGGACTACAGTCAAGGACCGTAAAAAGCACTCGCCTATTCCATGAACGACACTAGTTGCGGACCATTTGAGGACAAGATCTGGACCGTTTCACTGGCACTATTTCGCACTGGCTCTTTCGGGACCATTCCACGACCGTTCAGTAGTTCGGAACTGGTTCACCACTACAACTATTCCTACAACTTCGACTACCACTACTACAATTGCTAATTACTACTACTATCAGTACGACTACTAATTATTACGACTTGGACTGCTACTCTACTAGTAGTTTTACTAATGCTTCAACTAATTACTACTGCTGTTTTTTACTAATTTCAACTACTATTTTTACTACTAATGACTTGTTAGCTAATCACGTAATTAACGCTTTTGTAAGCCGAACGCAACTCGACGTTATCTATACAGACTTCTCCAAAGCATTCGATAAAGTCAACCACTTTGTACTTTTGAAGAAGTTGGAGTGTCATGGCGTTGGCGGCAATCTGCTTGATTTCTTTGCAAGCTTTCTAACCAATAGGAAACTCCTTGTCAAAATTGGATGTGCAACATCAAGTGATATTGTCGACGCAATCTCAGGTATACCGCAGGGTACTCATTGTGGGCCACTCCTGTTCTTGTTATTCATTAACGACTTGCCGGAATGCTTTAAGTTCACTAACTGTCTACTGTTCGCTGATGATGTGAAGCTTTTCTCTATTGTACGGAACTACTCAGACAGTTGCAAAATGCAACAAGATCTCGATGCACTTGTAAAATGGTGTACATTAAATCGGTTACATCTGAATATAAATAAGTGCTACGTTGTTACATTTTCTAGAAAGACTATGAATAACATTATATATGAATACGAGTTAAATAGCTGCAAGATATCTAGGTGTGACGAAATGAAAGATTTGGGTGTTATCTTTGACTCAAAACTTACATTTTCGAAACACATCGACTATATCGTGTCTAAATCTTTTGCAATGTTAGGGTTTATCAGAAGGAACACTAGAGAGTTTAAAGATCCATTTACTTTGAAATCACTCTATATTTCACTAGTCAGGAGTCGCCTCGAATATTGCTCTCTGATATGGAGTCCCTATTACGACATACATTCGCAAAAAATAGAACGCGTTCAAAAAATTTTTACAAAGTTTGCTTTGTACAAGTTACCGTGGAATAGTTACCTTCCCTCTTATGTTGGGAGACGTAAATTACTAGGTTTGCAGTCCTTGCATGACCGAAGAACGTATTTCTCGAAAATTTTTATATATAATATTATTAATGGCCGCATTAACTGTACGTGCCTTGCAAATTTACTCAAAATATATATTCCACCACGAAACTTAAGGAATAATCGGTTGTTTGAAACTGAACCACACTTTACTACTTACGGTGATAATGAACCAATTGCTAGGTGTGTTAGGCTTTGTAATACCTTTTCTAGAAATATTGACTTTACTTTAGATATAAATAAGTTTAAAATGAATTTGTTTTTGCTATTCAATTAACTAGTTTAATTAGTCTTAATTAGTCTGTAAGAATTAAGTTCTGTAGACTGTATTAAATAAAAAAAATAATGACCTTTTTATTTATATACGTGTATGATTTTGCATTTTCCTCTAACACATTAATATGTCACATCTTCTCTCCTTATCTTATCTACATATGTACATTTCCCTCCGTCTAGATGCCAATATAAATGAGGAATGAGCAAACAGACTTGTAGTGCGATTCACTAACTTTAAACGGTGCGACAATTGTTATTTTTAACGGCAATATTTGCCGTTTGCACTAACGATTGTGCGATTTACTAACTTATTCTTAACGACACTTAACAGATGTTTCGTTGTATTTATTCAAAGTGAGTGGCACATCTGTCAAACTAAATGTCAAAATAAGCGAAAAGCACATAGAGGAATAGAAAATAAACAAACGAATGCCTGCTGCCAAATATAAGTTTTAGCGTTTTTTTATATTTCATTAAAGTGAAATAGGATATTAGTTTGTTTCAAACTATAAACACTTATAATTCTTTATATACATAGATTGCAATGTTCCATTGTAGCAGAATTCCGGACTCTCCTCTTAGTTTTTTGTTAGAATAATCATCAACTCGACTCAAAGGAATATGCGGACGGCCCCAATAGTGCCTCCCACAGCTTGGGTCATAGGAAACCTCACTTTCTGGTGAAACAATGAATCATTGATTGAATCTGTTTCCCTATAAACGCCGGCTTACGGATGACTGGCTCATGGCTATTCCCCATTGTTCACCTACGGGTCGATGATAGCAACCGCTAGAACCTACCAATATAAAAGTAAAAGTTAAAATTGCATACATGCTTAAAGATTACACGATCTAACTGTTTCTCAGTTGATATTGCTGATATTCTGGAGCCTCTTATTTGGTTGTCAAGCTGATAATTTAGGTATTCAACCAAGTCTGGAGTTAACCGATACAGCTTCTGAAATTCTGTTGCATTCAAATGAAAGGGATTGTCCACATCTCTGAATTTTAAATTTATCTTTTATTTAAGTTGAAATCACGAATTTCACTTTTCTCGATTGAGTTAACAACATCAAATTTGCTGTCGTTTAGGTTTTGGTCATAGACTTACTTAAATATTGCGAAAATGCTTTCAATGAATCTGATTTTCTATGAACGAATACGTTTTAACACATGCAACGTTCGGATTACAATGGATTTAGTGTAGACCCCGACTATAATAAATATAATGGTCACCGCAACTAGAGCTCTCAATTTGGCAAAAATCGACTACGCCCTTCCTATTTACGACAACAGCGACAAACGGTCCATACAGAAACTGTCATCACCTTACCATGCAGCGATCCGTAGAAGCATTCGGGCATTTCCAACAACACCGCTTCGCAACCTTTTCGCTGAAACCAACCTTCCTTGCATACCAGACAGAATTAAAGAGTGCTCTAATCGGCTCCTGAGTAAACTGCTATTCACGTCGAACACAAATCTTATAAAAGATTTCAACAATGCAGCCTCCAGAAAAAGGCAACCTAAGCTGCCATCAGTCGTATCGAAATGCATCGATCTTTGCAAGAAGCTTGAGTTGCCACTGACCGTAAAGCAACCAAATGCGGAAACTCAACCCCCTTGGATGATTAAAAACATCACTATTTCAATCAAAGCATTTCAGCTTCCGAGAGAGAGTACAGCGAAAGAGACTTACCGAGCCATTTTTTACGCTGAAAAATCTAAGTTTTCATATCTTGGATGGAACTTCCTCTTTACGGATGGTTCAAAAACACCCGACACAACGGCTTTTGCGGTCACTAAAGAAAACGGGGATATAATAAAGCATGGCATACTAAACCCAATTTCCTCAGCCTTTACTGCTGAGCTAGCCGCATTAACGGAAGCTATCACCTATGCTAGCCAATCCAAAGGAAAAACTATCATATGTACAGACAGTAAATCCTGCCTGGAAGCCATCGAGTCGCCATTAAATACACAAAAAGAAATTATTTCTATTCGGAACAGGATAATACGATCTCCAAGGAAACTCAAAATCATGTGGGTTCCAGGTCATGTTGGCATCGCGGGCAATGAGTCTGCTGATGATGCAGCAAAAAGTGTCGCAAAAACTCCATCATATATACATAATTACTTTACCAAGCAAAATGTACTACGCGAAATTAACAAACGGCAACGTGACACACTACTCCAAGAATGGCAACTCTACAATCATCATTATGCAAACATAAACCCGTACAGGAGCTTCGCGTCAGATGTTCATCTCAAGGAGTTAAAACCGTATATTCGATTACGCCTCGGACACACAATACTTACGCACGCTCACTTACTGCAACGATTACCACCTAACGTGTGTCCACTATGTGACGAAATTGCAGCAGTAGAGCACATATTAACATCTTGCCGAAATTTGACATCCTCAAGAAATTCTTTCTTCCCATGCTTGAATCCCATCGATTGCCTAAAAGATCCTTCAAAAATTAACATAGCAACAATATACAATTTTCTCAGAGCCAATGACCTGTTAAGGCGGATTTAGTTATTATTATCTACTATTTTGTAACTTAGTTTTAATCCCTAATCAACCAATATCCATTACAAGAGACAGCTGATGGCCTATGATGCTAGTGCTGCTAATTTTTAACTTTATATATTAACTTGTTACTATGTAAAGCAAATAAATAAATAAATAAATAAATAAATATATAACAGCCTATTTCGCAGTTTCTTTAAATTTTCTGCTGTATTTTTTTGGTTCATCCGGTGGTAGTCAGCTCGACAGCCAATACGCCAATAGTCGAATGTTAGAAGTGGAAGATATGAATTGATACCATTTATTTGAAAGTTTACCTCGAAAAATTCTGTTCAATATTCGGAGCTTGTTTAGAGCCTGTTTTTCCCATCTCCCTTCCCAGTTAAACGCCTGCATTAGTTGGCCGGTGAAAATATGCCGATTGGGATCACAGTAACTACATTGCCTATTGGCCTCAGAAAGCCCACATTCTGGATTTTGAGAAGATCCATCAATATTTTTGAATTTTGTTGTATGTTGGTTTCGAATAGCCTTTTTTCACAACTAATACAGTTTTTCAAATGCCTCTTATTCATATTTTATATTTATTTTATACTTAGAAAAAATCCTTGTGGATTTTATTTCTTTGTGAAAAATGGGAAGATGCATGGAAGGAAAATAAAAAAAAAGAGCAAAATAACGTATTGAATAAACATAAATCGGTGCTTACTCCTGCGATATGTATGGCTGTCAAATAAGAAAAGAATAAGAGCCTTAACTAGTGTGTTAGTGGTGTCAAAAGTTCTGTTAATTATTTTGGTGTTTTCATCCGGTCTCTCTTGCAGGGGAACCACCACCTAGAATCTCTTTTCTTTACAACATTTAATACCTTTGTAATCGAATTGAAGTCCTTCGTATTTCACATTCATTACTCACCAGTAACTTGGAAAGAGATCCAACCTTTGAGCGATGTTGTCAAATTTTTCGTTTGTACCTAGCCCTGTTAGCGTTAAGATGGCCACTGCGTTTAAGTCATTAACAATTTTCTGAAGAGTAAACCAACATTAACGGACATAAACCAATGTAATGGCGACTTGGCTGCACCTTCGATAAAATTTAATTGCCGCTCTACGATCAAAACTTAAACACTCCGTAAAATCAATAATTTACCTAAAACATCTGAGATCAGAGGCATCAGCTACAGCTACAACAACAATAACAACACCAACTGCAGTAGCACAGACAACAAACAACAGTATGGCCATAATGACAACAGCATTCAAACAATAAAAGCAACAACATACCAACCAAACAACCGTACAACAAAAAAGAAAAACAACAAATAAGTAGTAGGAAGATGCTGCAGCGCTGGGCGTTGTCAGTGGTGATGGGCAAACTAAAAAAAGAAGTCCAAAAAAGTCGCTTTGATCTATGCGGGGAGCTAGTGCGGATCAACTCCAAAGAGCACTCTAGAGTGTAACTTGATTGATCGCATCAGCAGAGGAATGACAAGAAGTAATCACAATAAATAGTTTCCAATGATTTTGAGTTATGGGAACTTTTTGGACAGTGCTCAAGTGAAATTAATGTTGAAATGCCATTAGGAGTTACTCCGAGATGAGATGATGCTGGTTGGTTAGTTGGTTTGATGCTGTTTTTGCCCCTTTTTAATTTTGGTTTGTACTCGTATTTGGGTTGAGCGATTTAAGCGATCGGGTGATGGCCCAGGCGTGTCGCCCAACTAGATGCTAGCTAGCGCGCCACGAATTTTTGTTGCTGTAAGATTGTAATTTTTGTAAGCAAACCATTAAATGTAATGACAATATGTAGAGTCAAAGTGAGCGTCACAGCGCGCAACTACGCAACTACGCAACAGCCATTTATTCCACGAACCCCCCCCCGTCCCTCCACCTCTAGTTCATACTTTGGCCTAGTGTACGAGTACGCATTTTCTATTCGATTCCAGCCAAGTTAATTAAGGTAGAGTGAAATAGGCGTTCACCGAATGTGGCAACGCACAACAAATGAAAGGAGACTACATCCATATGTATGTGTGTGTGTGAATGTGTGTGTGTGTATGTATGTATATAGCTTAAAAAATAGTAGATGAATAAATGAATGTTTGTTGATCAAAATTTGGTTATGCCGCTGATGACTTCCACAGAGAATGTGCGCTGCTGTAAAGTTGGAGCAAAATGGTGGCCGATGTCGGCTTGAATAGCGCACATAATGAATGGTGATTATTACAAATCAGTTTTGTTTTTTTTTGTGTTTGATTTTTTTTTTTGGTTTGACGGCCAATGATCTACTCAAAAGTTTTCCAAATGCCCTTTAATCGTTTAGGTGTATGAAATTTTTAATCATGTGAAGTAACCAGGCGATTGAGTTGGCCGCCTTTCGACTTTCAAATTTCTTCACTCTACTCTATATCTATGTTTGTTTGTATGTATATGTGCGTGCCCTAAAGGCACATTCTATGCCCAGCTGAACATTCGCCCAGCTATGCTTTCGAGATAATGCAATAAATGGCCCTTCCCTTGCTTTTCCTGGGAAACTATTCGACTCACTTAGGCCCATTGACAAATGTGTATTTTGCGCTTCAATTTGATTGATTCAATAATTTGCCTGCAGTGTATTAGGCTTACATATTTCCATTTATTAATATGAATAATCGTATCATTAATAATTTAGTAATTTTACAACGGGAAAATATTAGTAATCACAACAGAAATAAAGTACAAAAAAAAAAAAAAAATTTTGTTAAAAAATAGAGAGAGTTCGCATTTTCCTTTACGCTACTTATCTAAATATAATCATTGTTTGCCGCAATATTTTTAAAACTGATTTCACGTAGAACCTAACAACTTCTGTGAATACCCAACGATGACTTTTAATTGTTTTGTCACTCCGCTTATCTGCAGCATGTGATCTAAGTAAGTGGCAACATGACACACAACATGGCTGCGTTGACACAATGGTGACAAATTATTGACAAAATACTTACGGTTGGCGCCTCCGCCATCCTGGCTGATAAAATCGTACAACTACACCACTTACCGAACGGTCGCACAGTTGCACTTGCCTCTCGCCAACGCCACGTACGCCGTGTCGCATCGCACAGTGTCACGATTTCACATAAGTTGTGGCCAAAAGTAGTTAGCGTGCTTCGATTTCGCTATAATTCGTTCCATCATTTATTGTAGGAAAAACAAATCTTAAATATGGTGAAAACTGGATTCGAAATTAAAAGCGTACTGATTTTAATGAAATTGGATAAACGGCTTTATAGTATCTGAAAACGTGAGTTCATTCGCGATTGATTGAAATCTGTGCTCAGATATGCCCACCAGATCCACAAAAAATCATAAATTTTGTACAACTATTTTCGCCAAAGGCAAAAATATTGCAACTATAGGCAAAAAAGCTAAAGTATATTTGATCACAAATTCACATGAGCTCTCGATTATGTTTATTATTATTTTTATTCCTTGGAAATGATACCGTGACTCACAATGAAAATGGTCCAGTGTTATTTTTTTTTTTGCAATATGAATAAACCCATGAATTCATGCCCATTTTTTCCATCAATATTTTATTAAAATTTATTTCAATTAATAGCATAATCAAATTTTAATCTTTGTACAAGATTTACGAAATTTTAGTCAACTTGAAAATTTTGATGATAAAATTTGATTATTCAATTTTAGTATAATGAAAAGGAAGTATAATGTGGCAAAAAATTTCCGTTTACTTTTTAATTTTTTCTTTTTTTTGCTGACTTTTTGCCCATTTGCTTCCATACAAAATATGCCCGAAATGCATGAATTATATGAAAGGAAATGCGCAACACCGCAATATGTTAAAAAATTAACTATATTTTAATAAAATTTTGTTGTTACATATTTTTTATGAATACAAACGAACAGAGTTACAGCTTTAAAATTAAAGAAAAGCAAAGCTAATTGTTCAACGCGAGCAAAGTAGGCCTGCATTGAGCCAGTTCTTTAAGGATTGTGTTTTGTTTTTTGCCGATCCAAATTATTTAAAGTCAGTCACATTTTTGTAAAATCACATTTTTTCTATTTAACGGTACTTTGTGCAGGCATATCGCGTAAATAAATAAACAGTACTGACACATTGAAATTTCCTGTCCCTGTTTTGTTAAATGGTAAGCATAATATGACTGTAGCTCATGTTCCAATAATTAAAGTTTTCGTAAATAATAGCAACTAAGTTTTGGCTCTTCTTTACAAAAGAATGCATTTACAAAGGCCGAACAAATTGGGAAAAATTGTATCTCCTTTTACGAAAAGGTGTTAAAAAAGCAAAAAATAAGTAATTATGAGATATTTTTTTTTTTGGAAATTTATACATTTTATGTGAACTATTATGGTCATGTATTACTTGATACAAACTGCTGATTAAATCTTTTTTCGTTAAGCTAACAATAATGACTATATTTAGCAAATACTATATTTATATACTTTTTGTGGTAAATATTTGCAAAACAGCGATCAATTTTTAATTCTTTAGTTCAGTGAAAACTTTGGCACGCATTCATAGTGAAAATAGGGTAAATTTAGCGTAGTAGTCGATATAATTTTCTATGGAAAAACTGTCAAACGTATATTTAATATAAAGTTATTTTTTTTGTGTCACTATGAGTAACCGCCGGTCTCATAGTCTCAATCATATGTAAATGAATTCGTAATTTGCTCCCCTTCCCGCCACAGCTGGCCCGTCCATATAGGCAAGTCGGGCAAAAGCCTAGGGCGCCAGAATTTTTAGGGCGGCATTTTGGCTAATTTTCGTTACATATTTTTTTTTATATATTATCATATTATTTGAAATAAACTTGACGAGTAAAATGCGGCAAGCAAAGTAATATGACCTGATCGCGGCTACAAATTTACTAGAAAAAACTAAAACGTATCTTCAAACCTGTAAAAGGGATATAGGCTTTGAACAAATGTTGGTAGAGGCAAAAGAATTGTCTGAAGAAATAAACGTTACAACATTTGAATCAGAAACAGCACCAGTTCGTTTAAGAAAACAGAAAAGACAATGTAATTATGTGGGGGAAGATGAGCCTATTCGCGATGCTAAGCGGAATTTTAAAATTAATTTCTATTTTGCCATTATTGATATTGTATTGACTTCAATCACTTCGATCAGTTGAAACAAATTTCGAAAAATTTTGAGTTTTTATTCAATATTGATCAATTACAAACTTTTACGAACACACCCATTTTCGAACACTGCAAAAAATTAGAAATGTCATTAACTCACTGTGGATTGACGGATGTACATAGATGCAACAGATTTATGCAACGAAATTTCAGCTATAGGCAGAGAAATTGCTCATAACACTTCACCACTGGAAGTTTTTAATTATATTTGTTCAAACGAACTTATAGATATCGTGCCAAATTTATTTACGGCAATACGGGTGTTGCTAACACTTCCTGTGTCAGTAGCTAGTGGAGAGCGTAGTTTCTCTAAATTGAAACTGATTCTAACTTACCTGCGCTCTACATGTCTCAAGAGAGATAGAGAGTAGGCTTGGCATCATTATCTCTTGAAAGTGAAGTGGCACAAACTCTTGATTTGAAAACAGTTGTGTCTGATTTTTCAAAATTGAAGGCACGAAAATATTTAAATAAATACATTTTTTTACTAATTATAATCTTGTTTTTTTTTTAAATCAAATTCCCTGTATAACTTTCAAAAATTATTATATGTTGGTGTGGAGTGGTAAATTGCTTCCCGCTTTTGAAAACTTCTCTAACACTTTGCTTCATTTTTATTAGCTTTATTTTATATTCTAATACAATTTTTTTCTAGCTTTACTTTTTACTCTAGTATTTTTTTTATATTTTGAATAGCTTCGTTTAGGTTTGTCAAAACCTGGTACATGCGGGATTTGAAAAATGCTTCTTTACCTCAACACTGGCTGCTACGTGAACCGAACTAGACATCAAAAATTTTAAACACAACCTCAAGGTTTTTAAAAAATCACTGTTTGGATTTGTTAGTGCTTCTCTGTACACTTCGTCTAAGAAGTTAACTTTCTACCACTATTTGAAAATAGTATACAAAATTCATTCATAAATTTGCTAAGAAGTGTCAAATGTAAAGAATAAGGGAGAAATTGCCTTGGTTATCAAACCTTTTATTTTTGAATCATGACTTTATTCGTACAAAAATTGCTCTCCCAAAAATTGTGTAATATGTGGTAATTAATACTGCGCTTTTAATGATTAAGATTATGTTTAAAATGAAAAAACCTCGCCAAATTCATATAAGGTGAAGTTAATCAAGCAGCTGATTGAATCGCTAAATGAAAGTTAAGTAAAAATTATGTGTTTGTCATTGTGCATACACTGTGATGAGCAAGTTTTGTTTTTATACGTAAAAGACTACCTGATATGAATTCGCCTTGGAAAAAATCATTTATTTCAAATTTTTGAAGTTTCCATAATATAACCAAGGCGAATCCATACAAGGTGATAGCATCCTATGAGCTGAATGCTTGTTCTTCTCTCTGAATTCGCTAGGTTGTTTTGTTTACACAAACAAAATACATAAGCAAACTGGGCGAATTCATTTTTTGACATTTCACTCGCAAAATACACCAACAAAATACATGAGCAATAGTGGGCGAATTCAGATTTTGACATTTCACACGCAAAATTACACAAACAAAATACACAGCGGATTCACCTTGTTTATCTTGCTTTCACCTTCTATGGATACACCTTGAATATAACTTTTTCAAAATTGTTAGTTTAATTTTTAGCATTTATAGCCACAGCCGACACACTGTGCGTCATACGCTTGCTGTTCAACGCTCTTATCTTCTCCATCAATTCCCATGACAACCTTACTGAGCGTAGCAGACGAGGCCAAAATGCCAGAAGCTGTGCTAGAAAATCGTTTAGAAAATTACTACATGAAAAATGCGACACTAAAAAAAAGAAAAATAACTTCGAGAATGTATGCATTTCAAGTTGCGTGCTATTTTTGTTATTGTGGCCTGCAATCTGACGAAGTCAAAGAGAATCTCCGAGGAATTAAAGAAAGAGGTACCGCGATGAGTCTGCATACAGGTGAGAGGCGAGCAGCAGCCACAACCGCAGCTGCAACAACATCACTGATCCAATATCGGCAGCAAGATCAAGCGTAGAAAAAGTCATTAATTCAAAATGTGTCCATTCACTTGTCCGACCGCTTGGATTTTCTGTTTTTTTTTTTTGGATATTTCTATGCGGACACCGATGAGTGTCTTCAAGCGAGTCATCGGCACAATTGCAAAATTTTTAACATCGAGTTTGTGCTAGATGGGTGACAAAAGTGACGGTAATTCGCCGAATACATGGGACTAGAACAAAATGGTCGCGTTTTAACCCATTAATGGGCTGTAAATGTGACGGCAAGCAAATTGGTCGAAATCGCCAAGTGAAGCGACGAAACAAAAATTAGGTCGCAGCCTAATAGTAGATATTGTTGAATTTCCAAGCGCAAGCCAGCTCGAAAGCCCACCAATGTACACACTGCCCTGTGTTCATAGAATATATATGTATGTACATATATTCTTATATATATATTCCAATGTGTAGTCGTTTGTAAATATGTGTGCAGTAACAGCGGCAATAAAACATCAAACAAAATTCCGAAACAGACGATTAATCTTTCGATGATTCGAATGTGATTGACGGAAACGATGCAGATACATTTGATTACAAATGAACAGATGGACACAAAAGCACATACTCGTGCAGATATAGTATGTATATGGAAAACACGTAGTCAAATGAACGGTTATATTAAGGGCCAGATGTAGGTTCAGCAGGAGTACAAGACAATTTTATGCATTAACTAATTACATATGTATATACCTTGTGAGTACATTGAGAATTATATATATATAATATGTATATATGTATGTACGTAAATACATATGTAAGTAAGGCAGATATATACAAAAAATTGGATATAAAATTGGAGTGAATTAGGTTAATAGAGTGCATTTCGTAATTATACACCTACCACATATTGACAAGTTTTCTCAACTTATTTTTCTTTATTTAAATTTAGTTTTTTTTTATAAAAACATAAAAACAAATACAATTATTGTTCGTGAAATATAGTTCAACTTATAACAAGAGCCTTTTAATCCAAGTTTCAAGTTTTGCATGAGATAACAAAAAAAAAACAACTATGCAATACTCAGAAAGCGTAAGTTGGTTTTTAGAATAGTCAGTTGGATGTTAGAAAGCATAAAATGGATTTTAAAATAATCAATAGAATTTCAGAAAACATCAATCGGATATTGGAATAATCAATTGGATTTTAGGAAACGTTAATAGGATTATAGAAAAAGTACATTGTGTCTTGTGTAAAATTAAAAATAAAATGAAAACTAACGAAATGCCTTTGCCTGAAATCCAAATCTCTGGTGGCCCACAGTTAAAAGTACAAATCATTAAAACGTTGAAAATGAGGGTACAACACTGGCAGTAACACAAATCTGTTTTACTTAAAGAATTCCACCACTTAGTTTGTTCCTTTGAAATCATAACATATATTTGTTATTACTTGTGTGTTTTGAAAAATCCGTACTGGGGCTATACAATCAACGTTCTAACAAAACCAATAGCAGATTTAAAATCATTCAATATTTTTACAAATATTTGAGTTTCCAAAACCATTTACGATATTCGATTAGCTTGTTTCACTTTTTAATTTCCATGCTTTGGAATTCCGTTTCATTACAAGTGAAAAGTAAACAGAAATCGTTGAATAAGTTTTTTGCAAATTTTAAAACATAATTACGTGCATTTAAATTTAAATTTATCAGGCGTATCCTATCACCTAATTGTAGCTTAATTGAAACAATTTGCAAACCTCTACCATTGTCGTGTTTTCCAAACCGAACAAGCGACAATAAAAGACTATGTTGAATATCTACGTTCGAAAACGGTACATGTAAGTATATATAGCAATATATTCACCGACTAACTTAAATGTTCTTGTTTCGAAACGGTTATTTACGGTTTTTGTTTAAAAACTCAAAACGAAAATTTATTCTACATTTAAATTTTATTATGTCCTCGAAGAGATACTCATTTAAATTTGGACCATTGTTTACAGTTCCCTCATTAACTAAATTAATGTTTTTATCTAAAACATAACATTGCGGACAAAAATTCTGATTTTGGGTTTTCACGTCCAATTGATTGGTTCAAGTCCAAGATGTTAAATTTGAAACTTTATCTTTTAAATTTAATTTGTTTGCTACGAATGCAGCTTCTTGATGTGAATCTATTCCATCAAAAGGGCAACTCAAGATAGCCTAGGATCATGGTATTTGCAAATCGACATGGAGCGCAACGCAAAAACCAACAAAATATATATCCGTCAAATTTTTGCAAACACTACAAAATATACGAATCCAAGACCATTTGCACTGAATTGGGATATAACTCTTAATATTGTTGAAACAATAATTTCGAATAAAGTGGGGGTTGCAATCGTCTTCATTCTCTATAAGTGAAATTTTCATTCTTATAGTTTTGAGGAGACTGTAAAATTATTACTCACGCTTGTGGCCGCGCCTTTCTTTGAAAATCACAACACTGTGCTAGGGATGAAATGATGCCATACAGGTATTGATCTAAAGTATCGATACCTACTCGAACTTTTGCTTAGTTTAAAGATTACAAGAAAGTTCACCTCGTATAAGAAAAACAGTATTAAAAAAGTATTAAAATATCAATATTTTTCAAAAAGCAGGTACCGAAAATGGTGATAATTTTAAGTTTTTCCTAAATATACAACTATGACCTTATTTTGATTTATACCTATTTTTGTTTCAAATCATTTCATAATAGTTATTTTTAATAAATTCGTTATTCTTATATTTTTATTTTTTTCGATCAAGTTTGATCGTTATTTTTCAAATTTTATTTTTTCGATCAAGTTTAATTTTTATTCTTTCGATCACAAAATAATAGTTTTTTTTGGATATTAAGTGGTTCGATCATATTGGATCAAATCACAAAATAATGATTAAACCATGATTTTTTAATAAAAATTATAACTGATACGGTCCCTGTAAAAGTCTTTTTTTTTTGGGTACCTCCCAAGAATACAACTTTCCAAATGTTTACTTACCATCCTTGACGACGTCGAGTTTTGGGTTACTTTAAACTAAAATAACTTCACTATTTGAAATCTACCTTTTTTCAGACTAAATTCGAAGTTTATATTAATTTTTAGAACCTAGCTGTGTTAAAAAAAATGTTGTTCACATTCTGCACATTTTCTACAAAACTAGGTAAATAAATAAGCAGAATATAAGTACATGCGAATATTGCACATTTGAAAATTAAACCGCACGCTTTATGGAAAACGAGAAGTTTCGAAAAAACGTATGCGATTGCACTTCGCATAGATTGAACGCTGAGCGTGGAGCTTGCGTTTCTACCTTCGGCGCTTTTGATTCATTGATACGCTGCAAACAGAATGTAGAAAGCAGAAACTCAACTCGCTGCATTGCGAATGCAAAAACGTATGGGGCTGCAGTTACTGCAGCTATCAGGTGCGCTCCAGTCACTACTAACAAGCTATAGGTATGTATGTTTCACATCTCTACATGCCTACATATTCGGGCAACGCAAACATACCCGTACGAGTACGTATGAACGCAAAGTTGGCTTATCGTTCTGCCCAGCTAGCCAGTGTTTTTTGCCCAATGGGCTTTCCATTCATACATTGGCTTGGACGCCCAGACCCAGTCAGCTGGTCTGTCCGATTGCTTGGCTTCTCGACTACTTTATGGACGTTCATAAGTGCCTATTCAACGTCCCGTCTGTCAGCGGCGGACGAACGTGTCGCCGTCAGCGTTTGGCTTTGTACTTCCACAGAAAAAAAAAAAAAATATATATATATATATAGAAAAAAATGAAACAACAAGAAAATTCAGAAAAAGGAGGAAAAAGTGTTTCCAAAGCATTGGCCCCGTCTGGTGTGTATTGTTGTTCCGTTGTAGGCAACACTTTGTGGCATGTGGCGAGTTGGTTGGGCGCATTGTAACGCACGTTTTCGCGGAATTCGATGCTGCTACTTCTCATCAGCGACGCAGTAGTCTGGATAGTCGTGTTTTCCGCTGCTGCAGGAATTTTGCACAAGTGTCTGTCAGGCTATTCGTCTTAATGTTATCTTAACAAGAGCATCGCAGAACGTGTCCACAGATTCTATGCGGAACTTTTTGTGCAATTTTTGTGCAGCGCCTGCTTTTGGTACTTAGCGATGCTCGTATTGACGTAATTTGAGAATTAAAATTTTGTAATCATTACTCTTCGAATCCCTACATACATATTTACTTAATAAGCTTGAAACATTTCTATGCGAATTGTAAACAAACATAAAGCTTTAATGGCAAAAGAAGTCGCACTGTGCGTGACTTCAACGGCTAGGAGATCGTCGTATTCGATCTGCCTGATTTTTAGGTAGATCAACATTTCATAATTGCATTACAAAACTCAATCTTATCGTACGCATTGCAATCAAAAGCGAATTATATTACAATCGTAAGTTTCGAGCGCCTTACTGTCTCGATTAAGTTACAAATCAAAATGAAATCACCACTCGAAGGCTAAAAGGGCGTTTATTTATATGAATAGAGGAGTTCAGTGTTCACTGACTATGGCAATTGGTGTTTATAGCAAAAATAGTAGAAACGTTGCTTCTAAAATCAAGTAATTGCTCCTAATCGCAGGCATTTTCTAAAGTCTCAGGCAAAGGCGTCGTCGAGGCATCTACCAGCTGTGAAATCAAATACGATATTTCATTAAAATTACTTAAAATTGGTAACATCCTTCCGATTTGGTTGTACAGCTTTGTGCCACAAACGCCTATAGATATAGTAGATACACACAGTATTTATGTTGCATTTAAGTGCGGCGACCGCACGAGGGACATCACACCCTGAAAGCATGTCATCACATAAATTTCACTTTGACTTTTAGCCGCGACCGCCTACCAAATTCATTTGGCCAAACCGTCAATTAACGCAATGTGGATATATTCGAAATGAAAAGGGAAATGGTATTGGCTAAGAAAGCAGCTTGAATTTTGTATGACTTGGTTTACGAACAGCTGCTGGGCGTCTTCGTTTAACGAATATAATACAATACTAATTCTCCTGGAAGTATGGAAATGAATAAGCGGCGACATAGGAAAAAGAGGCAGTTCCGCATATATGTATTTAAAATCGATATAGTATGTGAAGTTACGGGTAAATACCAAGGAATTATTTACAGCTGGTGGCGCCTTGGCTAAACTATTTTTATATACCCATTCAAACGAGCGTAGCATATGACTTAAAGCCACAGTTGAGATTAGATAGTATATTACTGCTTAATTTCTTCAAATTGAGAATCGTGAAGTTTACTAGTTTCTTGATTTTGACGGCAAGTGTAGCTTAAAAGGAAGGCATTTAAACAAGAAAATTCTACAGTGACCTACAAATAAATAAAAGTAATGCAATTATGGCCACAAGCATTAACCGCTTAAGAAGTGTACGAAAAAACTATCAGCGAATCTATCGTAGTACGAGTCTAGCTAGGCGAATTTATACCAGGTCGTGCCGTATGCCCGGCACATGTGTTTTGTTTTTGCTTTTACGGCTTAAACTGTCAAAGTTTATTTGTGTTTGGTTTTTGTTTGCATGACTTCAGCGCTCGAAACCGTTAAACCAAAAACAAAAAAACACATGTAATTTGACATTTTTAGCGGTGAGACGAAATCGTTCAGCTGTTAATTCAACTTCACCTTATATGAATTCGCCTCGAAACAAAGTATTGAGTTTAAATGAATTCGTTCGCATCTATTCTGGTCCCGTGTTGTCATTTTCTTAAAATGTCCGAAAATATATATAGAATACATGGATTCAGAGGTTTGGCTGATTATATGGAGTAAATGTCTTTTTGTGTATTGCCTTTATATATTTTCGTTAATTTTTTTCAAACTAATTTTATTTAACGAGAGTGCCGTTCTACAAGTCTGGGGTTTCTCAAAGGCACATTGAACATTTGATTTAATCGAAAATTGGCTGGAAAATTATTTTTAACACCTTTCAGTGAACTTCTCATTAAACTTATTGAAGGATGACCAGATCCATTTTCCTATTTATAATAAAATAGAGTGTCAGTTTAATAAATATATTGGTGCTATGGGAGATAATGTTTTTCTAAATAACGGCAAAGGTGGTAACGTTGTGATCACGATGTTTCGAAGTGTCACATTTCCAACCTGATTTGGTTCATATAATGCATAATATTGTAGAATCAATCGAAATTGGTCAAATAGTTACTCATTTTGGTTCTTTTGATAGCCGTTTTTCTTCATTTCGGATATTTTGTCTTGAGTGAGGAAGAAAGCAGAACCCCAAATATTATTCAATATTCAAATTTTTCATTTAACATAACTTTGTATATATTCTTGTTATCGCTTTTAAGAAAGAAAATTTTAAATGGCTTTCTTGCTCACATATCTCATAATTTTTTGTTTATTTATATTCGTGTTAGTTGTGATGTTTTAAACCCTAAAAATCCTTTATTCAGTTATTACATTAAAATTTTAAATTTATTAAATTTATGTTATTAAAATATTTCGGAAATATGTTTAGATTTACGGGAGCTCCACTGGCCTTTTTTAAAGGTACTACTTTCTATAATCTGAGATAATTTTTTTTGAAAAAAAAAGTTATGTGAAAACCTATTTAAAAAAAAATAATTTTTTGAGCTATTTTCGGGACGATCCAGATCACGCAAATCTTTATGTCTATCTCAAATATTTTAGTGAAGATTTTAACATGTAATACATTGTAATTCCAATGAAAACAAAATATCCATATATTTTTTGTACGGGGATGATGCACCCTAATACTATGTAGTAGATTATGTATAATTATTAAGATATTACAAAGCCAGCAACATTTAACCCTTGACAATTACCAAAGCGAATTTAAATGACAATTTAAGAAATAAAGGGCACAGGGGTAAAGTATAAGACCGTCCATTAATATAAACGACGTATGGCCACCTATAAATTATAGATATTAAAAAATACTGCAGGAATTTTGTTGCTTGAATTTTAATATTCTAGTAGCATCATTTGCGTTTGTTCAAATTTCTATTTCACTGTTTCTTGTTTCTTTTTTTTAGCTCTTTCACCTCTGCTTTGGCACAAAACCTGCCATTTAGATTGGCAATTATCTAACAGTAAATTTCAATTTTAAAAATTGCCACAGACATCGAAAATTCGCTTAATTATCATTTTGTGTTAGAAAAAAGATGAAAATGAATCAATCGCAATGCAACAATTTCCAGACGTTCGCTCACAGCTGCAGCTGTTCAATGGCCCTAATCCACCAGCCAGTAATTCGCTACCTGATGCCCTGCCAGCGCTTAGCCACACCATATGTTGTCCACTTGAAAACACCGACTGACCAACCAACCACGCTCGCTCACCACAGCATGAGCTGACCATGACCACATTCATATCCCCTCACTTTTCTCATCGTAGTACTCAAAATGCATCGCCGTGTGACAGGCGTTACCAATTTTCATAAATTTAATTACCTTAATTATCGTGTTTTACACACAAAAATTGACTAAATTCCGAATTAGGCCTAATGACAGTCACTCCAATATACAGCCACTCACACACAAACACACACACCCATACACCCATATTATGCATTCAGGGGCGAGATCGACGACCATCGCATCGATAGACAGCGGCAGAAGGTCGCACGGCGTGGCCGCTTATTGCGTGTGGCCATAAATCGATAATCGGTCGTTGCAGTCGTGTCTACAGCTACTTAACAATTGCAATCAACTACGCGGCATTGCCAACCGCAACAGGATCCACTATATTGCGCTTAGAAGTGTCAGAGTGTGAGTGCGGTTTGAGTGAAAAATATTTCCGCATCTGTTTGGGAATTTAAATTGGGAAAAAGATGAAAAACTGCACAGTCGCACCACACACATGTCGGCCGAATATTGAATATTTACTGTACAGACGAAGTTGCCCACGCCATCAAACACATTTACAATTTACAAATCCACCTATGAGGATGAACATTGACTTCGAGTGTGGGTGTGTGTGTGTGTGTCGGCATATGTGCATGAGTTGTGCTGATCGTGGTGGCATGGCTGGTGGTTGGCGGTTGGCGATTGGCGTTGGCGACCTCCACATGACCCTTGTCATCAATTTGTTTGGTTACTGAGCTCGCCGCCACCACCGACTGGCCGGCCAGTGCAGCGCAGTGCAACGCTTTCGGCTTCTCATTTAGCGCGCTGCTTGGTAAAATTTGCAATTTTGCATCATAAAAGTTGCCTCCGAGTATTTGGTTTCGCTGTCGCATTTTGTTGTTGCTCGTCTCCGCCAGTGGCTAAGGAGTCGCAACACCAGCAACAGCAGCACCACCAGCAACAACAGCAGCAGCTCAAATTCCTTGATCTTTGACTTTGAAACTTTTATTTTCCGATTTTGTGTTTATTGTTGGTTTCAATGGTTTGAATATATACGAGGATTGAGGAAATAATAATGTTGTTAGTTTTGTAGAAAGTCTTTAAACGAATGGATGATGTCTCAATGAGGCGGCAATATCGATTACTTTCTACGGAAATTCGAACAGAGACAAAGCATTGGAGATGCCTAAATATCTACAAATTATGAGTAGCTAGTAGCCAGTAGTAGTCAGCTTTCAGCACAAAATTAGTTGGCTTCATATTTTTAAACTTCCTCAAGTGTGATTTCCTCACCAGCAGTCGTGATTCGGTATATAAAAATTACAATTACAAATATAATGGTAGTTATATAGAAATATTTGGACACAATGCTTGTATACCAATTCCTTTTTGGCTTACGCATTTTGCTTTCTTTTTTTGTGCGTTTATATTTTGTGGTAAAATCCGGCGGCAATTCCTTCGTGGTTTTGGCCATGACAATGAACACAGAATATTGGCGCCATGTAAAATATTAATACTATACTTTTGTTCGTTCGCTTCTCGCCTGTTTCATTTTCAAGATGCTCATTCACTTTTCCACAAGTCATGCAATGTTTACTATAGCCGCCGCGAGTTTTGATTAAATACTTGTACTCGTACTCGATTGTTTTTTTTTTTTTTTTGTGTTTGACTCGACGGCGTTGGCGTAGGTTATTGTTGGCTGTTAGTTAAAGGTAAGGTCAATTAGTTTGTTTGTGTCGCACCAGTTGAGGATTTCTTGAGCGGCAGAGTTGAAAGCAAATACAATTAAATATGAAAAGATTAATTAACTTTTCATGAACTAGTATTTTGTTAGCTTGATCGGAATGAACATATATTGCATCTAAATTTAAAACGAAAACAAAAAAATCAGCACAATAGTTTCGGGGAAATTATCGATTCTGATCACACCAATGTGTAGATTACGATGTATCACTCCCCATACAAAAAAAACGGTAATGTTTTTCATCGGAATTTTAAAATCTATTATATTTCACGAAGTACTCCAAAATATTAAGATTTACATGCGCTGGATCGATTTGAATATACAAATATAGAACAGTTTAAGCTTAGAAAGTCTACATAGAAATAATTCAGGGCATACATTGGTCTTAAAACCTTTAGCTAGCCGTCGCTACTTCTGATGGAATTTTTCGGTGTTGTTCCAGCTCGCCTAAACGTATATTCTCCTCTCTAAACTCTCAGTACTGCTCCCTTGAAGTTCGTTTTGCGCTCGACCCCACTATGACTCTGTAGCTAGCGTTTCTCATTCCTAGGACAGAGTTATGGTTGTCGTTTCGGGGGCATAGAAAACCAATAACTTCTGTCATACTTTTGAAAGCGAGAAATTTGAAATCATAGCACGGGAAAATGGGTCTGTCGAACAGAAAGCTCGTATGAGAGTCGAGTGGCCAACTTGCTGTTTCGGTAAGCATAGAATGTTGCATATATTTAAACCCATCTTTCTGTGCTAAAACCTGGTACTAAAGACTATCATGTTTTAGGTCACGGCGAAGGAGATTCGATGCAAATTGCTCGCATTTACTTAGCAAATGCAGTAAATGTCGCAATATCCGGTAATTTTCTTACCGTTCCAAGTCAAATCCATTTCATTCTTTTCTTCTACAGGCCCTGTTCCCATAGCCTTACAGCTGAGTCGAAAACCACAATAAGATTAATAGTTTCACATGGATTAAAGGGATTTATTGAACATCAATAAGAGGGGATAAGCAAATGCAAGACAGTTTTTAAAAAGATTCGAAGATAACTCGTCAACAGGAGCGATGATTTGTCGGATTCCATCTTCAACATCTGAAATCATCAAGGATTACGAACAGAGATTGAGTGGGGAATTCGTATTCGAGTGACTTTTATAAACCAATTCCAGATCTGTTTCAAAATTTGAGCGGAAGAAATCAGCAAAAAGATTAGCTGCCTTAGAGAAGAATGTGCTTAAATATCATTATAATAGGTAACAGAAGGAATACTTGAACATGACTCCTTGGATTTACCATATCGCCAGGATTTAATTTTATGTGTGATTCGAATTCAAGAATATAATTTCTTTTTTAATATTTATTCAAAGGTTTAAATTCTCTAGTATGCAAAATGTATATTTATGAGCAACAGAGTTTTATAACTTAAACCTTTTGAAATATTGATTTCTCTAGATTTAAGTTTTCTCAGTTCCTTAGTATGTCATGAAGGCAGTCCCTTAACTAAAGTGGCCTTTGATTTCGGAAAGTTTTTTAAAATCTGCATCGTTCAAAGTTTCATCTCGAATATTTTTTTTTAATTCATTTTCTCAAATCCGCAATGACGGATTCCTAATCTTTACCACCATATTTAATAGCCAATAATATTTTCAGCAATATTTGCACTCCTTTTACACTTCAAATATTTCAGCATCCTCACACCGATCTTAGCCCACCATACTCTAGCCATCCTCTTAACTGAAAATCTGCCTGTTTAATTTCATTGTTCTCGGCATGGCACCCATATTACCTGCCTCCATACAGTCAACAGATGCCGCAGCAACGCTTATCTTCAAAAGCAAATCTCTGCACTGATCGAAGCGAACACACACACACACACACACTTGCACACAAATGGATCATAAAATATGTATGTATGGAAATGGAATCAAAACGGGGAAATTATGCCATTTCAAGGTGAGATAAGTTACGTGCTTTAGCAACATAGTATCCGAGTACTCAGTCGTCGTGGCAAACAGCATCCATAGTCGTCTATACCGTCACATTTAAAGCCCGCATGGCCGCAGGCATTCGCATAGTGGGGCAGTTCGCGTACGCATAAAAACAATTTGTCAAAAGTGTCAAAATGTGGCCAAGATATTGAATTCTACTTCGCAGATACATCAGATAATGCAGCAGTTCCCAGCGTTGTACGCGGACGGATGCTGTTGAGGGTGAGCGCCGACAGGACGGCAAAGCATACAGGTTGACTGAAATGCGGGAAGGCGGTCAGCTTGTCGCTGTGCGCTAGTGTGAATGGTGCAAGCAGCCAGCTGGTCAACAGACCAGCCTGACCGATGAAGTGCGGATGTAATAAAAATGCAGCTTGCCACTTTCGACTAATGGAGTTGGCGTTGGCGGTAATGACGATCGGTAAGAAGATCGTTGCCATTGCCGCCGTTTCATGGTGGTGGCTGAGGCAATAACGGCAATAACAATTGGCGGCAGCTGTGACGTACAGAGCTTGTAACTGCATACATATACTATGTATGTATGTATGTATGTATGTGTGTGGTGTGTGTGCGTATGCGGGTAATGCGCAATATGGCGGCATTTTTCATAATTTCGTTATACAAAATACTCCACCGCGCTCCGGCTCCGGCTTCGACACCAAATGCTGTCTTGCAGTGCATTTTCAATTTTGTTTCCATTCGTTGTCAGGTTGTCTTCTTTTGGATTTTGTGCTAAAGTTATTTAAATCCATTTGGTGTCTTCCGTGTTTTTTAATGTAGTTTTTGCCGTTGTTGTTGTTTTATTAGTTGCGACATGATCAACTATTGCCACTAGCCGTTTTCACAGCCGGTGTTGATGTTGTTTGTGTTGTTGTTGTTGCGCCTTTTGTTTGTTGGCAATAATGATGATCCAGCAAAAATCCAATAACGATCAACAACAGCGACAGCAATATCAGCAGCAACAACACAACAACACAACAAATCGACGACGGCGACACGCACTCAGCGGCGTACAAATGATGGACAGAAGGTTGACCGGCGCGCTCTCTCGATCGCATTCACTATTAACTATTTTTTTTTCCTGGTTTGGTGATCGCATCGATCAGCAATCGGGGATGCGGTGATCGGTGATCGGTGATCGCTCTGCGCGTTCGTCGTTGTCGTTTGTCTTTTGTATGGGATCGCCATTTGTTGGGCCGCTAAAACTTGGCGGCAGCCGCTCCAATCACATAAAGCGACGCGCAGGTAAACTAAGTATGTGTGTCGCTGGGTGCAAGGAAGCGCGGCGGGGACGCATATTTGGTCGATGGAATTGAGTTGAGGGGAAATTAGATTGAGATTGAAAAACGTCGTACACAGTGGGACGACTGCTGATCTTGCCTTGTCTCGTTTCGTAGCGTCATGGCCGGGTTCGGCTTAGTTATGGTTGAGGCTTGATGGCTGTTGTAGTTATGGTGTTTTGCTGATGGATTTGTTGTTCCAACAACAATAACAAATGGTTTGAAAATTACAGCAAAGCTATGGCATTGTTTGTAGTTGTTGCTGTTATTGCCATTGTTGATTATCGTGACGAAGATGACGCGTCAAGACTTGTGACCGCAACACGATGTAGGGCTGGAACGGTGCATGGTGGCGGTACGAAGCGTTGAATTCCGCTTATTGTCTTATTATTGATGGGCAGCAGGCGTCATGTGGTGCGACCTGCGTGTTGCAATTATGGCGCTTCGAACGCGTTGGTATTTCGGGCAATTTTCTTCATATGCCACCTCGCCAACCGTTTACTCACTAGCCCACAAGCTACACAAATGAATCGAACTCAGGCACTGTACTTTTCCAAAGCAAAACAAACTACAATTTACGCTTTGGAAAGCTGCAACAAAAAAGAAAAAACGTCGCACATCCGCACCCGGCCGACCATTCACCATTCGCCAGAGTTGACCTCAGCTGCGTCCGAAAACAAACTTTCTACTGCGTTTTACATTTACTTTGTTGTTACGCTTCGCTTGCATCGAGCAGAGATTAGTATCAACACAACGCTAGAAAGTATCTTGCGACCATCAAGACATCTGCACGGACGGTCCTAAGTTGTTGGACAACACAACAGTAAGATTTTTATTAACTATACGCTTGAAATGCGAGCGCATATAATTAAGACACTTTTACGCATGCGCACCTGTTGCAGTGTCGCATTCGCCAGCCTTATTCTGTCCAACCATCCCTAATAAAAGCCGCACCACAACCAAACGACAACTCGACAGTTACGACGGCCACAACCAGCGTTGCCGTTTTGGGGTTTTCATACCAAGAGATCGTGCACTCTTTTAGCTGTCTGCGGACTTTTATAGGAAAGATGGGATTTATGTCAGCTCAGCGAGCGTTGGGCAAATATCACGACATGAACAATCACAAATACCCTCTGGCAGGTGATGGACCGTAGGAGTTCGAGTGCGCTAACAAAGCCACAACTCTAGATCCTGGTAGGAGTTCTAGCCGAGGATTGTCCGACAGGGATTCATGCAGTTAGGCTGAATACCCTCTGACCTTTTTTGTCTTAGCTGATGACGAGGTAGAACCATTCATTTATATTCTACTCAGCTGCCCTGCCTATGGGAGGCTGAGGTTTGATTATCTCGGCTCCCACTTCACTAAGACCCCAGAAGAGCTCTCAGGGGTGGAAATCAGGAGGTTACGGTCAGGCAGCATTCTTCCAGTTAACTTTTCGGTTACCATGTACATTACCGTTCAAAGTAAGAGTGGTATCAGATACGTCTAAGTGAGTTCCTTAGCGGGACTACCACATCAACCTACATTTATCTAACATGCACGAAGAGATTTAGTTTATTAAAAAATTACTCCTGAAAATCTCCAAAATTCGTATTTATGGCTTAATTTGGCTCAAATTATAATCTTGTATTGACTACATTTATATCCATAGCCAATTTTAGGTAGCAACATATCAACCGCAACTATATCAAGTTAAAAGAAATGCCAAACAGGAAGCCATTTTGATAGGAAAGAAAACTTTTCAGTGGCAACTCTGCACACGACCACGGCGACGCATACTTGTCTCATGTTAATAAAATTGTCGCAATATTTCATATGCTAATTAGACAGCAACAACAATCGCAAGTATCACTGGCCAGAGACTAAAGAAATCAGCCAACAAAATACAGCTGAAGAGTCAAAAACAAAAAATTGTCTCAGCGGCAAAAAGTGACAATAGCGAGACTCAAGGCAGGTTGCAAGTGAAGCGAAACGCGACCCGCCAGCAAGCCTCGGACAACGGACAGCGCAAGCCAAATACATATGTATGAACATTAAGGTGTCTCACTAAAAATTTAAAGTTGCCCCACCGAAATTATAAAATGTATTACATTCAAAACAAAAAAAAAAGATTGGGGATCAAAAGATGGAAAAATGGGATTGAATTGACCCTTAATAAATATTTACTACATTTGGAGAAAATAGATTTCAATTTACGTAGGTTTTTATTCATTTTTACTCAATCGAATTACAACAAAATAAAGAAAATTTGGCTTAGGATTCTTTGTTTTTTCAGTGTATGTTTTAAGACTTTCACCAACATATTTCGAAAGGAAAAATATTAAGATGTACGTAACATTGAAAGGTTTGGACGAAATTTAAAAAAAATATTTTCCTTTTGTAGAACTTTTAAGCTAGAACTGGTACTTATTTACATATATCATCTGATTTTTTGATATTTTGAAAAACTGCTTTTATTTATAAAACCATTTTTGGCGGTAGTTTCAAATCGGATCAATATTTAGGTGGAGGTCTTAAAATATAATAAATTTTATAAATTCGATTTGTTTTTATTGCGAGTGATGCACCCTAACGTAAATATCTGTACGAGCAGAGTGTTACTTTGACTGTTGTGGAATATTGCGGTGTTGGTGCATTGCGCCCCTTTGGCAAAGGGACAGATCGTCTGATCTTCATTACAATCGTTACCCGAGTGACGTATTAATGGCGTTGATATCATAGAGAAGCAGAAAATTTATGACAAACGTCGTTCGCGTCCAAGTACCGTCCCCAACCCCTCTGAGTGTCTTCTGAATACAAATACAAATTAGTGGACGGCGAGGGGTAGAGGAAGGTTTAAAAGTGTGGATTTTTCCGCTCGTTACTTTTCATTTAGTGACCGATGCCAGTTGAACCCACTCCTGCGGAACTAATTGCAGTGTTTTTGTGGCAATGCACGCGGTGCTGATTATGGGTCCCCCACCGAATATTGACTCCCGTTCGTGGGTGAAAGTGAGTGTGTAGCTGAAATTGTCAACTCAATAATTCAGTGGGAAATGGAGAAGAAGAATTATATAAATTTGAAATGATAATGGCCTGAGCATTGCTACTGAAATACGCAATTGGTTTGTGAAACTATCGATCTGGTTCTCAAGCACATCGCAAATATGTTGATAATAAAAATTGTATTTCCAAAGCCTCTGCTCCACTATTCGTACGAAATCGCTTTTGCAAAAGAGACATTGTATCACATCTTTTGTGGCATTCAACACTGCCTGTTCAACGAAGCGTGGCGGCCGCCGATGGCGCAAAATAAAACACTTTGGGCGATCGAAAATCGCATGTCCGGCCCGTCACTTCGGCGCGAAAGCGTCAAATCAAACGACCAACGGCTAACCAGCACTACTGCGGGCGCGGAGCGTGGCGTCGTGTCGTGCGGTTAGAAACTGAGGACTGTAGCCTTTTTGTTTTTTTGTTTTTATGATTTTTGCAATATCACATCAAAAACAGAGTTGCAACAAGTGATTTCATTTCGGCTGCTATCCATCGAGCTAACTCGTACGAATGTGTGTGTGTGTGTTTGTATGTGTGCGCCTATCTATGTGCTATCCGTCAAGTCGCATTCGCGTGCGGTGCGGTATGGCAGCCAAGAAGTCTTTAAACTCCAGCTGCCGTGTGCAGTGGAGCGAATTGCGTTCAAGTTTCCCAGTTGCAGAGATGGCACGGCGCGGTTGTCTCAACTCCACCACAAACACCACCACTGGCGTCCCTCACGCATGCGCGCATCGCACTGTGAAACAGGTTGTCTCGCTTTCTTGACTGCTTGACAATGTGGAAAATCAATGCGTGGCGATGTGGGACAAACCCACTGAACGCCCGCAAAACGAGAAGCCAGCTGGCTGCTATTGACTACTCGGCCGCCCGTTGGTACTACATATGCAATCAACTGTCTGTCCATCCATTTGCACAGCGCTACATGTGTAGATACACACACACATAAAATATTTAAGTATGCCTTCACGTGCGGCGCGCCAAGTGGCAAGTGCCCGCTCGTTGGTGGAAAGTGATCTGATGTGATGCGCTCGCCAACACCCCCGCTGGCGACGTCGTTGTTGTTGCTGTTGCTGTTGCTGTCGCTGTCACTGTCGCCGCACGCGGAGTGATGCGTGCAATTTCATATCAGCCATTTGATTTTCTAAACTGTATTTATTTATTTCTGAGCTTTCGTTTGTTTGTTGTTATAGTTGTGGTGTTTGTAAGTCGCTTGCCAGTCGAGGCATTTAACTGGACGTTGGACTTTCTTTTCTATTTGTATTTTATAATTGCTGGGCATGCACAGATTTGCGCATGTGTTTAGGCAGGCGAGTGTGTCGGTGTGTGTGAATGCGCGATTTCTGCACGCTCACGCACGAATTGCACGCGTTGTTGGCGATTTTAATTAAAATGTAACAGATCATGAAATAGCATTGCGGTTACGCCAAGGCGGGAAAACTGGTAAACTTAGTTTTTTTCCTAATTCGACCAGATTATACATGTATTAAATTATACATATTTATTTATGTATGAACTCAAGGTACATAGCTTCGTATGAATAAAAGGTGACGGTGATCAATTCAAAGAAATTTTGTTGTAATAGCGCCCGATTCATGTAGAGGCTTTTTCCACAAACACTATTTGATGATCGAAGTCGACGAAAACTAGAGGTCCTTCTGTTTGTAGCATAGCGTTCAAAAGTACACAATAAATTTAAGGAGACACTCGGGCAAATATAAAGTAAAGTGATGTGTTTGGTGGAATCTACGAAAAAACCCATCCAACCAACCAAATCCATCGTAGTTCGAACGTAGCAGTTCGGACTTAAGAATAAGGCTGATTATAATTATTAAGGCTATGCCACATAAAAAGCTTGATTCTCTTTCCTTGACAGGTTCCCTTTAACAACTAAACTGAATACATACGAAAGTACACCAGCTCTCATCTTCACTCAAAGAAGATTGTCTGGATTGAAAAAAAAAACAGTTAGCAAAAAAGAAACAAAGTGGGAATGAAGGGCTTAAGAAATATTGACTACTTTTGTGGAAAGCGATTTCACTTTTTGTAGATATTTATTCGTTATTAACAAAGTTTTACCCAATCGGGAGAAAATACCGCAGAAAAATTATGTCAAAATAAGGATCAATTTTCTTAAGTTTCTTTTGTTTTTTTTTTTTCAGTGTATTCGCGTTTGTTGTTAGTCAGCTGATTTTTATATTTTTTATTACTCACAGTCGGTTAGAAACGGACCCTACACTTCAATTATCTATCAAAAAATATGGTTAATTTGGAATGTAACCAAACCCTTTAACAATAAATAAATGTGTGTTGTCAAAGCATTTATTGTCACATCCCATTCGCGTTTTTCGCTTATCTGACAAGGCTGCAAATACAAAGCAAACAAATTTTATACTAAAAGTAGTAAGACCTACTTGGGAAATACAACAGGTCAAGAAAGGTTCAACGATCTAACATCTATGGCTTTTCATAATGATATAAACTTGTCAGTTGATGAAGAATGTAAAAAATACCAAGAAAAATATGAAAATCCATTGAGATTGCGAAATTATGATAGATGCTTAATAAATTAAATGCATCTCACGTGCCTCACAGCTTAAATGGTCCGGTGTTATTTTTTACGATATTGCCAATGCCTTTGATGTAATCAATGCAATAACATAAACTGTAAAAATCTAAATTTTAAATTCTAAACTTAACATACGTGCAAAAAATCGCAGTTAAAATTTTTAGTTCTACTATAATAAAGTGCAAGTCCCAATTTTCTAAAAATTTCCATTGATTTTGACATTTTTCTTGCTGTTGCTCTGGCGCATTATCTTCCTTGTAATGAATGCATAACATCTTTGGAAAGTTTCGTGTTATAGGATTTTATTTCTTATAAATAAACGCTTTTCTAAACCCATATTATTGATATATCATTCTACGATTTGCGGAGGGATGTTTGCATTAGTACGAAGTACAAACTTTTAAGTTATGAGTGAAAAGCAATATTTGCAAAATGTGTACCCCGATTTTTCCTTTTGCTAAATTTTTATCACCTCTATTTTGAGAATAACAACTCTGCTATTTTTAGGGATTGAATTTTTGTCTGCATTTCGAGAAATTACATATCTAGAAAATCGTTGCACATCCTGATGGAAATAAACGTTTTCCTCGTACATAAAATCAGGCCATAAGGAAATTCCTTCAGCAAATTGGCTGCATAAGATTTCACAACCTAATTATGTTTCAGACCAATATGGGAAGGTTTAATTTTACCTTTTAATTAATTTATGCTTTTTTAAACCTAGTTTCGAGAGATAACCAAATTTTAATATTATATTATAAAATTTGTTCTAAACTAAGCTTTATTTAATCTTTTTACAATGACAGTCATGGTATGCTTTAATATTTCATTTATCTTTTTAAAGTATTTTAGTTTACCTTTTTAAGCAGGTGACAACAATATAGGAAAATATTTTCAAAAGTAAACTTTTTTAAACCACTCCTTTGACAACCATATGTCGATAAGTTTAATTTAATTTAAATTTAAAATCATTTATTAATAGGTATTAATTAAGGAACGTAACGGTTATAATTTTTATTAAAAAAAAAAATCATGATTTAATTGTAATTTGGGAATTTTATTTGTTCGATCACATTTGACTGATTTTTGGTTAGTTTAAATTTTTCCATCAAAAATAATCGTTATTTTTGGATCTAAATTTTTCCGAACATATTTGATATATATTTTGGAATTTTTATTTTTTCGATCATAAAATATGAATCGTATTATTCGTGTTATTACTATAGTTTTCATCGCCGACAAATTTTTTCGCGTTTGCATTAATCGAAATATTTTAAATTCAATAATAACAATTATATTTTATCAAAAAAATTAAAATCAAAAAATATCGATCAAAGTTGATAGAAAAAAATTAAAAAATGCCGAAAAATAATAAAATAACGAGTATTTATGCACTGATTTAAAAAAAAATTGCTTAAATAAAAACACGGTCACATTTCTATACCGCAAGAATTAAACGATTTTAAACGAATTCTTTCCAATAATTATCCCAAAAAAATCAAAATATTGACTATTTTTGGTCCGTAATATTAATCATAAAATGCACTTATAATATTACGCGTAAGATGTGTCGACGATAAGTTTTTTTGTAAGGCGGTGCTTGGACATTCAGATATACCTGCTATTCAATACACCTTCTCTAATATACTTAGCAAATCATTATTGTGGTAAACTTTTTTAACGATTGCAATATTTTAAACTGCTATTGACCTTTTTTTAAATAATATTATTTGATATAATTAGACAAAAGCTACGTAACAATCATATGTACAGTACTTTCTTGGTTTGACCGCGAAATCGTATAATTTATCATATTCAATTCAAACCCGAATACACTTTTTATTATGTATCCTTATTTTAAAAATTTCCCGGAAATAAACTAAAACAAACATAAAATTACCCCGCTCATATTGCAAGCAATTTTTTTACGTCTCACACCTGCAATTGCCGTCCAATTTCGGCGATTGCATAAAATGACCGTGACCTGCAGCAACTGAACTCCTGAAAGATCACTTCAAGATAAGACATAAAAAAAATACTTAAAACCATCAATTAAAGGTTATTACATCTAAACACGAGAACCCCCCATTGTCGCGCTCGAATTTCGAATTATATCCACTTCGATGTTAATTTAGGGGTGACAAGGTGGACGGACAGACGGTTGCTCACCACGAATGCCGTGCTACTTAGAAAATCCAAATGAGACTTATAAATACAAATAATGGACTGCAATTGTTCTATGTATTTACAAAAAAGTATGTAATAAAGTTCATTTTACTTAAAATATACTTACGGTTCACATATATACATACATACATACATATGTAAATAGTTTCAATGTATGTGGTTAGCTGAAGCGAGTGGCACAAAATTAATTCAACAGTTGCTGTAGCATGAAATTAAACCCAACATAATAACAACAAGTGTTGCGGATCTTCAATAAAACCGAACAAACACACACAGAGACACAAATAAAATAGACGTAAGGGTCAAACGTCTTTGGAAAATGAAAGCTAGTTTTCTACAGCGAACGTACAACCAGCCAGCAAAAGCATTCAATTGACGGCGACACTTGCCGTTTGTGTCGTTTGTGTCGTCGGTGTCGCGGTTTGTGTTTTGTGGAACATTTATTTACATATTTGTATTTATTTGATAGAAGACTTAACCCGGCGGACAAGCGAGCGAGCCTCCAACGGAGTTGGCAAGGTGGTAGCAGAAGTGCGGCCAAATGTGACGTTTAAATATTCATGAGCTGAGTTGACCGTCTTCTGAATGTCGTTTCGTGTCGTGTAACCGTCTCATGTAGCTTTCTTCACAAGGGAACCGACCGACTTTGATCAAAGCCTTGAAGACATAGTGCACTTGCCACTTGCTGGTTTTATTTCAGACTGAGACAGAAACAAAATGAAAACGGAAATTGCAAAACTTGTTGACTGGGTGCATACAATTATAGCAACATTCCTATGCTTGAACTGAAAAACTGAATGACTTGGATCAAGTGAAAACGCGTAAGACAAATTCTGCAGACTGAATTGCAAAGTGAACCGAACCAATTCGTATGAACGGAAAAAATCTTTTACGTAAATTGTACCATTGACGCCGAATACAGTAGAATCAAGGAAAAGTTAACTCAAGCCAAAGTTTATCGCTCGGTTAAGTTAACCGAAGTGCAGCGTCCATTTATTTAGATACTGCTTTAAACTGTTAACTTTTTTGAGCTTATGAATTTTACTAACCCACCATTTGTTTCGCAACAAAAATAAGCGCGATCTGATTTTCATTTATTGGTGTTACGACGATGGACTTCAAGAAGTTCACTTGCTGATGTCGAAGATGTTGACTTTGCAAATGGGAACAAAGGTCAAATTTAGGAAGATAATGAAGACTTGACAGTGCTTGATTATGATAATGTAGGATAAATTATCGAGAAAGATATTCCATAACCGAAAGTGAGTTTCTCTGAAGCAGTCGAAAGGATCAATACCTTGATAAAGTGACATGAAAATAATAACCTAGCCAATAGGCTCACCGAAATGATCATCAGCTATAACAGAAAAGAAGAAAAAAAGAAAGTCCCGTCTTTTTCTTTAAACCACCATGCACAAATTAGTATTATGATTCTGTGGATGGAAGATGTAAAGTGCGACTGAGAACTTTAACAGAGTGGGGACAGCTTTTATATAAGTAAATAAATAAATGATGATAAAAACTAATTCATTGAAATAGATTTAGCGTATTTTTTTCGAAAAATCTGTGTTTGTTATTGTATGGTTTTATCATATTTTAATTAAATTTGTAATTTTTTAAATTTCGACGAAGTAAGTAAAAAGTAGTTCAGGGCTACTCCAAATACAAAATTAAGGCTGTGTTTCCAGATCAGGCAATTTTTTCCATTTTACAGGACCGAAAGACGCAAAAATTAAGAATATTTAGTGAGGATCATGTGAAGCCAGGTTAAATGAAACATCAAATGGTAGAAAACGGTTTTTTTTTAATACCAGTCACCGAAATTGGCAAGGAGAACTTGTGAAAGAATTTGTGGTGCTTCTGTTGGAACTGCTAAGCATTCATCGAACACAACTTTAGCTCACAATTGTGAAGAAAATGTGGTTGCATTAGTTTTGTAAAACAGTTAGTGTAATTTGAGTTTTAATTAAAAATATCAATACAAAATGGTCAATGTTTTTTTTTTCTTGCCCTCTTTGGACGAAATATTTAATTTTGTGCTAACCTTTTTTCCTCTTATTTTCTTTCAGTGAGCGCATTTTTCTTACGCTTGTGGCAACTCTGAACAAGTGCTTATCGCAACAATAATCGCACTGGCACCTCCATAAAATAAAAAGTCAGCTGTCAGTACCTCATCTTCGGCCAATTGGATTTAGGTCGCCTGAAAATCGATCACGTTTTCTCAACATTTTATATTCTTGTAAGTCCATGCTAATCTATTAAATCACGTTTATATACTCGTATTGCAAAACGCCGTGTTACCAAACTATCTTGCATTTCACACATTTCATATTTTAGTTAGAAAAGTAAAAGAACAGACCTAATTTAAGGACTTAGCTGAGTATTTTGTTTACTTTGTATTTTGATTGGATTACCTCTTTCTCAAATTTTACCCTTTGCCAAGGCGAATTTATTGAAGGTGGTGAAAAAAGAACAGCTGATTTTATATTGGTTTGATTTGATAGTTTTATTGATTACTCGATTTTGTAATAAAAAGTTGTTTACACTGGCGAGCGAAACCGATTTAATGGTGACCTTTTTACAATATTAGCAAAGTTTTTTATGAAAAATTTGTTTCGTTAATTTTATATAAAATCAACAAAACCATGTAAATTACTGTTTAAACCTTTATACATAATTTATAAAAACTCAACAAACATTCATCAAAATGTTTAAATTTTTTCGAAAGCTGTTTAGACAGTTTTAACATATTTAATTTTAGTATATTAAAGTTCATGTTCAAGAAGTGGCTAGAAACTACTGTTGATTTTTTTTAATTTGGGCTTTGGAAATTTTTTATAGCAAAATTAAGTTAAAATGAGCTATAAAACTGTATTTTGAAAAATTTCTAAAAGGTCTTTTGAAGAGTTTTATAATTTTGATGGAAATTTGTTGAGTTTTCATAAATTTTTTTATTAAGTTTGAAACATTAAATTACAGGGGTTTTGTCATAGTATGAACTATATTTGTATATAAAATTAACAAAAAAAATGTATCATGAAAAACCTTAATAATATTTTAAAAAGGTCAACAAGGTTTGCTTTCTATTTTTTCAATTCCCCTAAAATTCCGCTTAGACTGACTTTGACAGTTGATACACCAAAAGCCAGACACAAAATACATGTACGTTTTGTTGTTGGCATAGCCACCACTTTATCGAATACACCTTGGCCTGTGCCAAACGATAACAAAATTCCTTCGAACTGAAATTTTTGACAGATGTGAATTGTTTTTAATTTGCCGATCTCATAGGGCGAGTAATTTTTGACAACAAGCCGAATTAAGAAGACCGAAAGTTTTGGTTTCGACATACGAAAATGAATGAAAGTGCAATAGGATGCCACCGCCAAACATAATTTAAAAACAGCTGTATTGCTTTTTGTAATATTAATGTTACAAGTTCTATTTTCTCTAATTCGAAAATAATTGAAATTAGTAAAGGTAAGTATTTTCTATATAGTTGCTGCTCTTTTCTTTTATGAAGTTTGTTTTCTTCTTCTCTGCAACTACATGTGTAGCTGTCAAAATTTTGCTGCAGTAAAAAGTTACCGATTGACACCGCAGAAATGGAAAATTTCCTCACCATAGAATTTTGTTACCATTGGACACAGGTGGTTTGTTTTAAGTGAATAATAAGTTGTTAATGAATAAGTTACAATACAGTTTTGGTAATTCTAATTTAAGCGTTTAATATTACCTGTTATACTGTGTCGTGTAATAAAACAGATAAATTATAAACTGTATGAACTCTTTCATTTATCCAATGTAAGTTCTTTATGTTCGCCAAATTATTCAATTTCCCCCCACCAATTAGCGCATGAATGCCAACAATGTCAATACAAATTTACCCAATTCAGAAGCCCTGAAGTGTTCCACACCTCCCTTCGATTGCATACCAATGGGATGCCACATACGAATGGCGAAAATTTATGCACTTTTAAAAAATACGTAATTTATTTACAACGTTTAAATCAACTTGTTAACTTGTCGTTTAATCAATAACATTTGATCGGCGCTCGGAGTGACTTAATTAGGCGCCCAGCGCCACAATTTAACACTTTGCGCATGTAAATTTGGTAAATTTAGTGTTGAAGCGACAATGCAATGCAAACAGTTTAGCTACCGCTTATGTAAACTGCCATAATAACTGGAATCGACAATTTTGGAACAAGACGCACTCAACCGCACAATCACCCAATCGCCGAATCGCCCCGGTACACTCGGCGATCTGGTAACTTTCGCACAGCCTCAGGTTGTCAATCATAATACTCATTAAAAGTAAATTATTTGCCAGCGAATGGACAATGTATGGCAATGTAAATGAATGCGTTACCCGAAAGCGACATTGGCCGTTCCAGCCTGTGCCTGCTGGCGGAGTGTTGTGTGCGGCGAAGAGCAGTAGGGGTTACGACCGCAACCGCAGCCGCGAATTTTTCCAGTTTCAACGCAGCGGGCCGGCTAATGAATGACGTTCAGCAATTCAGCAAAGGATGGTACGCATAATTACAAAATGAAGAAATTTATTCAAGCTTTCGGCATATTTGGCAGATGATGCACTGCCGCCACATAGCATTCAGGCATTTGAGTGCGCCCATATGTTTATCGGCAGTGTGACGATGGCGCTGGTGACGATGACGATGACGATGTCGATGACGTTGACGGTTTCGGCCCAAGCGGAAGATGATTTGCCACGCCGCGAAACTTTGTTGTTTACCGCAAAATGCGTGAAAATCAATGAAAAATGAATAATTTCATATATTTTGTATTTTAAATGCCGTAACGAATGCGCAATGCCATGACAGACGCCACGCCACGCCACGCCGGCGTCGTGCACATTGATATATGAAGCGTTCGCTGTGACAGCCGTGGCGGTTAATGGCAGTTTCGGTGGTTGGACGCATAGGCAGTGGGTTAGGTTAGGTAAGTGCATTTAGTTTAGCTGGACAAGGAAAACTTTGTTAACCAGAAATTTTTTTAAAATACTTACTTATATAAATTCTAACTCGAACGATACATTTACTTAGTACGAGTATTTGGATTGCTTCGAATCGTTCTCGAAGAAGCGCATAATCAGATCCGGAGAGATCAAAGCCGCTTACCATCCTACATGGCTAGAAATACAAGCCTAAATTTTAAACTTTTCCGCACTTCATACATATGTAAATACATACATATGTATATATTTTTTTTACGAGATAAGGTCCAAAAGTTTGTGGTACAAAACGAATAAAAAACTTGAATGCAAATAAACTACTGGACCGGCAAACATATTGTTTAATGAATTCAGATTTTCGATTAAAAATTCGAAATACTAAAATTAAGTATCGAGATGTGGTTAAATATTTGGTAGAAAAGAAGAAGCTACCATCAGAAATCAAACCGCCTACCGTCGTTTGTGGAGAGAATCAATTGATAATGAATCGCGCCCAGGACGACTATCCGAAACTATATAACGGATAACTGAACAAGGTGCTTAGAATCCTACATAAACATTTGTGGTCGATGTAACTTGGGTTCCAAAACATATTTTCACTGCTCCAGAAAAGAGGAATAATGAACGAGTGAAGTGCTGTACTCGGTTTTTATATCTTTAATTGAATTTTCAGCCAAAAAGAGAATCGCTGTGTGCAAAAGAAGCAAAATTTTTCCGAACAGTTGTTGTTTTAACAGTTTTACTAAGCCCTGTAACGACCGGCCAATAGACTAAGTGTTCTCATCGAGGTCATCTAACGGGAGGTCAAGGAAACATACGAACTCGGCTGAGTCGAACCAGAGGGTAGTAAGATGAATAGGGTTTTCGGCGGGAGGTGGTTAATATCATGCTCTCTCATATATCGCTATATGGCATTTGTAGGCGCCAATTCTGGATAAGTTGGAGTTTGACATGCTACAATATCCAGAATGTCACTGGGTCAACATTACGCGGACCTCATGAGGCACCTTGAACTCTTTGTTTGCAATGGGTGGTGATTGAACTCCGATGACAACATTCATGTTGCGGAAGGGAAGGACCGTGCTATGACTTATGACTTCCGTTGAATGCCATTTAAGATCTGTTTGAAGTTCCTCGGGTCCAGTGATTGTTGTAGGTATTTCTGGTCCTGATTATTCATCTCAATGAGATGACTCCTAATGTGCCTGGGAGGCATATCAGTATCTAATAGGTGTTGGTAATGATGGTTAGCGACGATTTTGCAGGGGAGAGCGCGGGATCTCTGGCAGTTAAGAAACTACAAAGGTCTGCATGTTCATAAATCAGGTGATACCACAATGGACTCCTACTATGTCTAAGTGACCACAGTAACCTAACCTAACCCTGTATATGAGACTAGGGAGATTTATTCTAGTGTGGGAAATGACACCACCCTGCGGAACATATTTTTTAATTCTTCTTGGTCTCAGTTTTTGATCTCGATATATTATTCATGACACCTCGTCCACTCATATAATTCGCAGACCAACTCTTGAGCTCTGATTGAAGGGTAGATCTTTTTAAGTCATCTGCATGGGTAACCACCCTGAAGTCTTTTGGCAAGTCCAGTGCCAGAAGGAGTGTGCTCTCACATGGGTGTTTCTGGTTATGACCGCGCTTTATCTGGGTACTTATCGCCGGAAGCGCTATGGTATTGCTGTGCATTTTTCGAAACCTATGCTGGTATACTGCTAGGCTAAGAAGGTGAGAAAAGTATTTTGGAATTCCGAAGGAGTTTTGCTGTTCGAGTTTAATGATCGCAATATGGATGAACGAATACTTCGATGTTTTAAAAACTCTCGACGCCGCATTGCATAAGAAACATCTATGTTGTCGTGTGATGTTCATCCCTAGGTCGCAACAGAAGAGTTGCCGACGATAACTTTGCTTCCGGCTACCACATTTGCGAGGTTATAATAAATAAAACGCCGAGTAATACTATCATATAGAGTTATATCATAACTTGGCCCCAAGCGACTATGGTTTACATTTAAATCCGGCCTGGTGATGAAGAGAAGTCAGCTCTTTCTGGACATTTTTACGAAAAAATTCAGTATATGTTTTTAAGTGTACTTAATATTAGTAAAGTGCTGGAAAAAGTGTATTGAGAAGTAATAATAGTTGTAATAGTCTAATTTTTCAATTCAGGCCAGACACTTTTGGGCTTTACTTTGCACGCTTTGTTAAATTTTAATTAATTTCGCAACTTTTATTGCTGTTTATCGAAGTGTCTCGCTATGTCAAAGATCACTTATCGCTCCAACGATTGAGCATCAACCGCAAGATCTCTCCGACAAGGTGTTGCTTTATTTCATCTTTCTATTGACAGCGGACAGCGATTGGCCTTCCTTCGCACCTTTTTTTTATATTAAATATTAAATATTGAGCTACACATTAAGCGGCATTGCACAAACTGCCAGCCAACAGAGAGGTCATGAATGTGGCGTACCAACAACGCTACGCCCTTGCTTGGCTGGCGAACCAAAATTCATATTTTGCATGTACTACATTATTTTACCATCTGTCCCATCAACTTAAAATACAATCGGCGTTGCAAAGTTCAAGGAATGGTCAATACTGAACAAGGCATTATGGATATTTTTGTTTGCCTTCATCCACTTTTATCCTACAACTTCTTATTGCCCGCTGCTTAGCTGTCTGTTAGCATATTATGTAAGCTTATCGATCATAAAAGGCGTTAGAAATCGCGCGAATGCGCATCAATTTCCTTCAGTAGCTTCCGCCGTTTAAACATCCCAAAACCAATTCCAATTCGATTGCTTTGATTCCGATTGGCTACAATCTTTGTAGCTGCTGAACATTTTTTGATTTTTTTTTTTAATCTTCGTGCATCCTAACCAAAGCGGGGCAGTATTATTGTACTCGTAGAGACTGATGGCGCGCGCTCCTTGTTCTGTTCTGCGGCGACTGCTGGTGTTGTTGCCGCTGTTATGTTGTTGATATTGACTGCCAAAACGTGACGACAAGTCACGATTTTGATGAAATTAAACTTTGCCGTCCAGTAGTTTAGCGTCGGCTTGCCTGATTTGCGCATCAGATCCGTACTCTATTAAGTTGTTGCTTTATGGTAGTTGCATTTGTAATACAGTCGCGATATTAAAATTTAGTGAATTAATTTGCGCCATCGCCTTCATCATCACCACCACCAAAACTATCTACTACCCGCGTTGCCGTATGCATAAACCGAATTTGTTTTTTGGTTTTTTTTTTGGTTCGGCTTTTAAAGTGTTGCTAATGCCATACCATTCAGCCCGACTTCGTTTCACTCAGAAGTTACACCATGAAATTACGTTTATCGGAGGCTGTAATCATATTTTCTGAGGTTACACTGATGCCAACTATTGCAGAGCGTACGCAAACACCTTCTTTTTTTTTTTTTTTTTTTTTAAATATGAATTAACTCTAGGCTTACCACCATCTTAAATCTAGCCAAATCTAGCAAAGGGGAAGAAATATTTAGAGGAGTTAAAGTGATAAAAATTTGCATTAAAAACAATTATATACATCAGCCATACAAATTAATTTTTTTATTTAATATTGGTAAATACCATTTCTCTTATTCCCGAAACCTCACATGCATTTTTATTAGCAAATCAACATTATACCTCGAACACTTTGGACGCGATGGCTACAGCTGTCAAATTATTTTTACACATATCCTTATAAAGATAATTCTTTGAAAGACAGTGCAACGCGATGAACAGATAAAATTGTAGCTGTAGCCAAGTGAGATCCATTGAACTTAGATAGCACGATATAGCCGTGTGTTCGGTTGTCAATTTCGTCCGAAGTGTTCTTTGAAGTTTTATTGTTTTGATTCCATGAAACCTCCTACCCTATTTGAATGAAACACAGATCGCTTTCATTTATTTTTACAGGACTTTTATTGGAGAAAATTCATTTGTATAGTTCACACCTGTAGTTCAATCGTGGCAAATGTAGTGTTAAAAAAGTACTGCGAACAGAAAACATATGGAAGCAATGCTCTTTAAAAAATTACGATTTTTCAGTGGGCAGCAATTGAGATTGCAAAATGAGACTGGATTTTGGTTGAGGCATAATTACAGTTGGTATTTCAGTTTAAGTTTTTTTGAATGAAGGTTTGATATCCTACAAAATTTAAATACAAATTCATAGTTTTCCATATCAAAGGTGTTGTTAAAAAAATGGATAATATTGTAGTTTCATTATTTCTCAAATGTTATGGTACTTAGTGTTTCAACACAATTTCGGGCACCGCCGATGAGTTCTATGAAGACCAACCTGTTGGCTCAATTTTGCACCCCTGTTTCCAGTATGGCCAGGATCATAGACCATACATTTCCCAAAGTCGGGGGGGAGGGGCAGTCAGATTTAGATTTAAACCGGCATATTTGGAAGATAGAAAAAGTTTATGTATGCACATTATGAAATCTGGGCACCTGAGCAAAGCAATACCGAAACATAACAGGCAAACCTTCACAAAACAACATAGCAATTTATACGAATGACGATTTCAGGAATATTGAATAATAAGTTTCATAATAATCTCATAATAAACTCGCTCTTTGGTCGAATTTCTTCCACAATTTGAGGGGCATACATTTTTACATCGACTCTGATTATTGTGACAAAAAAATCGGTGGTTAGCCATTGCCTGCCGAGGGAAAAAGCTTTTTCGATATTTTTTTGATGTGACTTTACCCGGTCGATGGTTGAACCCGCGAGCGACGCTGTTCTTAAGAAACATATTCTTTTAAAATTTAATTTTTCAAATTTTTTTTAAATGTTTTTTGTAGTTAAAGTACTAAAAAGATGTTTGGTTTTTGTTTATAATCTATATGTACATAATAATATATGAAATTTCGCATAATTATTAGTTTCTATCCGGAAAGGGTGTAATCATCGTTTTGTTTGAAGAGTGGTGCCACCTGTTTGCAAAGTTGAATTTAATTTAATTAAACACTAGTTATTTGAAATATTTAAAATGAGTTTCAAACGGTTCGTCTAGACGAGGAAAAGACTCGTAACTATATTTTGTATAAGGTTGCCACTTGTTTGAAAAGTCAAATTTAATTAAAATATACACTGGTTATATTAAATATGAAAATATGGATGTAAAACGTTTCGTATCAGCGAGAGAAGGTTCAACCTATATTTTGGAGAGGGTTGCTGTCTATTTAAAAAGTCCAATCTAACTAAATTATATATCAATTTTGTGAAATATTAAAATGTGGGTGTCAAACAGTTCGTTTCGCTGAGAAAAGGTTTTATAGCAGCTATCTTTTGAAGAGGGTTGCTACATGTTTGAGAAGACAACATTTTTTTAAATTACACAAAAATAATAATAATAATAAGCCCAACGGTTACCCTCTTTCCCGCCCAACCGACACGAGGGGCACAGTCCGCATGACGTACGGATTTTTTTTATTTTTTTTTATTTTTATAATTTTTTTTTGTGCCGAGTTGTTAAAAGGAAAAAGTTTGTTAAGCGTCGAGATGACTGCTCAGCTACAGAAAAAAAAACTTCATCAGCTGAATCAAATATATATTATACCGCCGTTAATCATTTATTGAGAAAGGACAGTACAGCTCTTTTTATGGTGAAAAGTGAGTCTGGAAAGACAGTTGAAATCTTGACAGAAACATCGGAAAGGTTCATGTAATTCATAATTGGTTTTACACTGTTTTAAATAAAGAGGTTTAAAGTGTCTCGAAATCCGAGAAGGAACATTGAGTTTAACTTCGGCAATAAGAAATGTGCTTGCGATAGGCCCTGTGAGTAGTTTAGTAATTAATATTATGTCTAGCATTTATCTACGGCTGGAAAGAGTAGGAAGATTTATTAGCTTCAAACGATCAGTATAATGAGGAAGATTAAGCCGAGAATCCCATCTAAAGTCTCTTAGGGCAAATAGTAACATATTGGTGTCTGTACATAGTTCGTCTTACTGAGGAGAAGGTTTTATAGCTACCTGGAAAAGTCAAATTTAATACACGATTTATATGTACCGATAGGCGTTTTCTGATTACATATGCAAAATGTCTGAATAAATATGGGCGGGAAAACGTCTGCCGGGTCTAAGCTGGTGTATTATAAAAATTTAATTTTTTCCGAAATTTTAATTTTTCTGACATATCACCTTCATCCACTCACGTCTTCAATTACATGAGTTTACAAAATAAAAAAATAAAAACATTTTCTTTTGTATGAACTCTAATACAAAATGTTCCATTGATTCCAAAAATGAAGTCAGAATATAAAAACTATAACAGTTCTTAAGATACAGCTAAATTTGGATTTTTTGAGAACTGAAAAAAAATATGTCACTCAATTGTAATTACTTCTTAAGATAGTACACCAATTTCATTGTAGGAGTTGTAAGCAGTTTAGTAACTACCCATAAAATCAATTGTAAAAATTTTAACTTTTTATACTCGCCTTCGTTTATTGTTTTTTTTTTTTTTTTTTACTTTGCAAATCCAACTTCAACTTATGTTTATCAAAACTTAAGCTCTGAAACTTTACTGCAATGTTTATAACTTCTATACTGATGCGCAATTTTGACCACATCGAAATTAAATTTTTTTTCTTTAATTTGTCGATAAACCCCTAAATAGTTCCTAAATCAATAATCCGAAATTAATAGGAAAATTTATTACATTTACGTAAATAAAGCAATATGTTCAGAGCTAATTACAATTTTGTTTCATGTCTCAAAAATCTAAATTTAGCTATGTATAACTCAAAAGTTTTTTATTCTCTGACTTTTTGTCGGCTGTTGTTATGTATTATAATGTTTCAAACAAAAAAATATAACTCAAAAATTTTGATATTGTCTATGCCAAAAGAGACCAGGGACCGAAAACTACTAACTAACTTAAGGCCTACTTGTTAGAAAGCAGGTTATCTATTTAACTCAGACATTAACATTAAGAAAATCTCAAATAAGGAAATGTGTAAAGCTTGCTTTACTGGCTATTATTTGTTGCAAGACAATGTATCTGGTTTTTCCGCAAAGGGTTGCAATCACGTAAAATTATGCAACTACATAGTTTTTTTTTATAAATTTTTAGGCCTTATATTTTATGACATTTTGATTTTTCCACTACAAATGAGTGCATTTTTCATTCTTTTTTGTGTGCTCTACTGCATCCTACAATCGTATTTTTAAAATATTATATAAGCTAAATTATTGGAGTTTACTTTCCCAGACGCTTTCTACTGGCATCTGCTTTTAGTTTGACCCACCCTATTTGAATGAAACTTTCTTTGGTTTGCAATCATGTTTTGTCTTAAAAATTGAGACATCAAAGTAGATTGCTTCACCTGCTCGTTTTACAAATGCACACATGTACATATACATATGTACTATGCAATGAATATGTGCATTTGTATGTGTGTAAATATTTATGTATTTCAGTGCACTGTTTAGTGGATACAAACAAAAAAAACCTTCATGCATGCGACTTCTTGCCGCAATTCTCCATTGAAGAACCTCGCATATTTCCATTTGTTATTCATTATTCATTCAGACTGGCCAATGCGACTGCGCAACGCCAACTATCGCTCCAATTTATTTGTTACGCTCGGCTAACGTCACCAGCAACGTCATCATTGCCAAGAAACAACACGTATTGTACTTGTTAACGCTGACGCTGACGATGGCTATGGCGATGGCGATGGTGATGGCCAGTTGGTCGTAGAAGACGTCTAAAATGAAAATGACTCGTCGTAGGCTTTAGCTGTGGCTGGCTGGTCGCATGCATTTGAGCGCAGTGGGCTAGCTGTGGGCTGTTGGAAGGCAGCGTGATGTCAACATCAAGCGGATGTGCAGTACATAGACTCGCAATTATTTGGCCAAAGTGAAAATGTAGAACAACAATCGCCAACGATGCCGTCGCACTGATGCCATCGGCAGCGGCCTAACTGTGGCCAGCCTCGTCCAGCGTTCTGCTCCAGCGCACGCCCGCTGCAATAATACCAACAATGTACAGCAGTTACAGTTGCAATAAAAGAGTTCGGCACGAGTAACCAATATTGCACCAGGGTAGCAGTAGAAGCATTCATTGGTAGTAAATACTTATTAACAACAAACACACTTTTACAATATAAGTACATTCATATTTATGTATGTATGTAAATATTGGCACACGCTCATTTGCGCAGTGGCACAATCGATCAATTAATTACATGCACCACAAGAATTACAAGACATTTTGCACACAACACTCATGTACTTGTAACAATATCAACTATGTACACTATGCGTCATAAGTCTATGCTCATAAGGTATAATGCAAACTTATATCGATCTTAAAAATAGTTTACACATTTTATAAATATTTCAATTTATTGAACATTGATTTAGCACTTCAATCAATCAATTATTACTAACTTAATAACCACCTAGGCGATCTTGGAAGTTTCCTATTTAGTACGCCAGTCGTTCCTTTGTACCGGGGTGAACTGGAGACCCAAGTGAAGCCACCTGGTTTTTCCTTCGAAGAGGAGGCCTTTCTCTTTCTCTGCCACCACCAGCGGGTACCGCGTTGAATGCTTTCAGGGCTGGCAGATTTTCTTTCAAACATACAGCATCACCTAGCTAGCTAGCGTGGGTTTCGTTCGTGTAGAGAGGGTTTTACTGTTCAGTTTCTTACTCAGCCCAGGACTTGTTGGCAAGAGAGGTTCTTTGTTGGATTTCGAGGTTAACATTGTTGTTGGTGTTAATGCTGGTTTCCAGATAAACAAAGTCTTCTACTTTGTCAAAATTGTAACTGGCGTCAGTAACGCGGGAGCCAAGACGCGAATGCGCTGACTGTTTATTTGCCCTGGTTCACCTTCAGACTCAATCGCTTCGCTTCTTTATGTACCTTGGAAAAGGAAGAATTAAGGGCACAAGTTTTTTGTCATCAAGTAACGCCAGCAGTTGCACACGTTTATATAATTTACCGGTTTAATTCTACTGCTTGAATTATATTTTCCAACATAATGTTAAGTAAGTCGCACGATAGGGAATCACCCTGTCTTTGAGAGGTGCTTCCCAATTCTAACGGAGTTAGTAGTATTACTCAACGTCACTTCACACCGACGTGTTAGTTTTGCAGGGATACCAAAATCAGATATCGCGGCATATGGCCAACTTCTTCTCGTGTTGCCGAAGGTTGATTTAAAGCCGGCAAATAGATGGTGTGTGGATCCTCCTCTCGCGGGTCTTTTCCAACATTTGGCATATCGTGAATATCTGGTCGATGGTTGATTTACCAGATCTAAAGCCACATTGATAAGGTCCAATCAGTTCGTTGACTGTTGGCTTCAGTTTTTCAGACAACTCGCTCGATGAAACCTTGTACGAAATGTTAAGGAGGCCGATCACGCGTTACTTGTCGCATGTTGCAGGATCACTGTTCTTGTGGATTGGACAGAGCACACTTTAATTCCAATCCCATTTCAACCCCTCTTTGCTCATTGGGTTAAGACCTTGTGATTCTAGGGTATTTCCAATAATTTTGAAGCTTTACAAAGAATCCATAGTTTCACTATTTCAGGAGTATACTGTGAGCCGTTGTCTTCCCGGAAGCAAAACGTCCTCGGCAATTTTACAGCATTAGCTTTAAACCTTAAGCGGACAAAAGAGAAGTTATCAAAATAATTTATACGCCTCTTCTCACTTTGTATTTTATTTGAATTAACGCTGAAATCGTTTTATGCATCCTGTAATCTAAAAACTATAGAATCATAACCGTTTGCAAACGGCTTTGCAAGGGTTAAGTGTTGCTTGAGAATATTCGGATATGCAAATCTGTCTCTTCCACCACTGGGCTTCCCCGGTGCATAGATACGCTTTATTCAGTGACTTACGTCACATAACTTTCCGTCCTCTTATTCCAAAAATATCTAATATTTAAATTTGCTGTAGTGTGTTTGTTATTTATGTTCACAAAATAATTACAAAAGAACTTTTAATAACTGAATATTAAAAGTGTGGGATGAGCGTAAACTTTTGATGCTTAGTGTTTTTGCCTGCATATCTATGCGGGTATGTCTGTACTTGCGAAGGTACGAGTGGCTTTTTTGCGCTTTTGACAATCGCCTCGATTTTGTGTGCCGCAATTTTCCAATGATTGCATGCCACCAATAAAGTGACGTGGATGAACGCGCACATTCCCATCAACTACAACAATAGCGATCAATAACAAACTACATGTGTGTGTGTGTGAGTGTGTGTGTACCAATATACTTGCATACTTAATGATGGCCAGCACCATATTCCCTGGCGTCACCGGCACGCTTGCCGCACAACTTTACCGCCTTACACAACTCCAACTGACCAAGTCGCAGTGGGCCAAGTTGCGGGCAAATTGTTCCTCTTTTGTTTGCGAGTGAAAAACCGCAGTAACAGTAGCTTTTGGTGTGGTGCTACTGCAATGCGCTACAAGCATACTAAACACACACACACACACACGTAGCACTACAGAAATACAAATGTTGCTGCCGCACAAAGGAATGTTGTTAATTTGTCAATTGTCATTACGTTTTGAAAGACGGTAAGCCAAATAATAAAAAGCGGTCACAAGCGCAACGAGGTATTTAGTGCGTCTTCCCTCTTTCACCCCCCCCTGCATATGTAGCTTCGCTCTGCGGTCCATTGAGCTACGCTGGCGGCGTCCAAGTGCCAAACCGCAAACGTCTGTCAACAATTGTCGACCGATTGCGCATGCGTACCTAATTGCTCGCTCATTTCCAGCCTCATACCAGGCCCCCCTGCCGCTTGTTGGCAACCACCAAATGGCAGTTACTGCCATCTCTTTTCTTTTTCTATTGCCCACGTTCTTTGTCATCCGCAGTCGGCGTTCGCACGCGTTGTCCGCTACTGTCATTACCGCAAGTGTTGCTATTGTTTTTGCTTTTGTTGTTATTGTTTTTGTTGTTGCTGTTGGTTATGATGAGCTTTGTCATTGCATTTACTTAAGCTTGGCTTTGTTACTTCTGTCTGTTTTGAAACGGCTATAATTATGTGGCTTTTCCCCCATTTTCTATGGATTTGTCATTGTGCCACTACTACTGCCGGTCTGTTATTAACGCCACGCAACTTGGCCATGGCATACAAACATACACACACACACACACACATGCAAATAACTGTGGTTTTAGGTATCGAAACGGAAACTCCATTTTAATTCTGTACAAAAGTGCCATTGAGATTTTTGAAGAAATATTAAAAACTGAACAATAAATTAGACTTTAATCAAAGAGAGCTAGGTTTATTTATAATGAATACAAAATCAATTAAATTATCGAAGGTCATAAATAGATCTAATAGAATTGATATCTTTATACCATGGCATCTGCTTTACAGTTATGACGATTTTCAGTTTCAAAAACCTATAGTGGTAAACGATGGACTTTGTTATGAGGCCTCAGAAGGCTACCATATTTCGTTCCATAAGCCACAAGTTAATAACAATAATTCTAAAATGTAGTCAAAGCGTTAGAGAAAAACTAGCTTTAAGATGAACAATTTTGACAAATATTTATTAACGATATGTTTAGAGAATATTACCCGAAATATTGTCGGACTTCAAAGACGGTTGCGTTAAACGTTCAAGTAGGAACACGATACAATATCGACATATCTGCTATTCGATACCGATTTTTTCTACTCGATGCTTTGATAACGATATTTTTTGGAATCGAATAGTAGAGCCTCACTATCGTATCGAATTTGCGAAGAAAACTAGTTACAAGACAATACAAGCCCTGAATGCAAAAAAAAATTCTTTTGGATAAAGAAATGCTCCTGGAGCATCAAAAAATTTTTTAACTCTAACAATGAAACTAACGTTAATATCATATCAAAATTTGTATCTCTATGTAAACTAGATATATAATTAAACATTACTGCTCTCTGGACCAATAATATACCTAAATATGTTAATTTTTATCAAGCCGGCGGCCCTGGCAGCCAATGCTTTAAAAATCTTTTAAGTGTAGCAATTATTTATAATTGTTTCTCTTTATAATAATAATAATAAAAAAAATATTCCGCTAATATTTGGTCGCTGTTACGGCTCGAATAAATGGATATGACAATCAAATCAGTTTGCTCAAGTTCCAAGTATCATATTTGTGAAATAAAACGATGAGCCGGGAAGAGTACCAGTTTTTCAAAATTCTAGTTTTCAAGATCGGTATATCATGTTAACTACTTAATTGGTACTTGTGCGAACGCTTCCTAAATAACAAACAGATTACATTTAATTAAAAAGTGGTGACTGAAGTTCATTTTTATATTTGGTGTCGACATTTAGGGTATTGAGTTTTTGAAACTCCATATTTTTGTGTACCCGATTCTTTTAGAGAGATACTTTGAATGAGCACCATATCGATACTTTGTGTCCGATAACGTGTCTCTACGTTTAACGCCCCAGTCGCTGGGGTAATAGAACGTATGCGACGACAGAAAGGAAGCCGTAGCATTCAAACAAAGTTAGTGGCAATAAACACGGTGGTCGAAATTCCCAAAAAAACTGGAAATAATTCATTACTTTTATTATTTCGCAATAAATCTTATTACTTGGAGGTTTTTGGGGTTGCTGGTTATGCATTTTATATTAGTTTTTCCCAATGACAAAAATACAATGTGGTGGAAGATTTTTATAAATTTAGATTTCTTTACAACAAAATGCCTCTAATCATTACATCTAAAGTAATGTTTCAAGGCTAAATCCGTAACTTTCGGCAGCTAATTTTCTGACATTTTCCAGACAAGAGTGCACTTTTTGAAACGACATTGACCAATGTGCACAGGGTAGAGAAAGGCGGGAGAGAATTTGTGAGTGTCTAGAAAAACAGTTACTATGCGTTCATGTAGAACGCTCCCTTTGACGATTTGACAACATCTAAAAATTCGCTGACGGAATAAAATTATTTTTCTTCTATTTTACACAAACAATACTAACACTACTAAAGATTCATTCGGTCTGTCGTTCGTGCGTTTCTTCTTAAGAATTATTAAGAAAGTTTGCTTTCAAACAACAAAAAAATGTGAACAGTCTTGCCACCGCTGTGAGAAATTAGATGAAATTAATAAAATTAGTGAAATATTAGAATGAAAGTACTAATCGAAAAGGTTTTAGAAAGTTGTATTAAAAAAATAGTTTAAGAGAAGCTTGTCACCTATTTTAAATCTATAAATACAAAGTAATTTTTAAAAAATTAAGAGATTTCTTTAATTTTCCCTATCAGGTTTCACTTCTTTTGCTCACAGAACTTCCCGCTCCTAGTTTTTCGCCTTTATATAATAATATTATTATCTACTTGTGTAAATCGGAAAATATGAGTTTTTTTTTCAGTGCAGTCTGATTTTTCGGTTCTCCACTTTTACATTGAAACTTTCAGAAAAACGGGGAATTTTTTTTTTGCCAACACAACTTCTACGATTTTATTTGCAATTTCTTCCAAGGATTTATTTTATTCCATTTAATATTTTGATAGGGCAACGAAATCTACGAGCTTGTAAGAAAATATCAATATTTGTGACGCTGTTTTAATTACTCGATCATTTTCTTCTCTTTCTTCTCTAAACAACGAAGTTTTATGACATTTACTAACATGATTATCTTATTCAGTGTAAATCATGAAGACTCGATATGTTATAACTTTCAATTGTCAAAGATATTTGTTTAATCATAACCATTGTTTATAAAAAAAGTTTAACTATTTAAAAAACATATCACCCATTATCATTCTTCAGTCTTTAGGTGTAAGATTAATAGTCACGAATATGCAACCAGATCATAAATGACAAAAACCAATCAAAGCTTTATTTCCTAAATTTAAAGTCTGATTAGTTCCTTTTGTTTAATTTTAACTCTTGGAAATGTATTTATATTGTTTACTTTATTTATTATTTCATTCGTTTTTGTTTTTTTTTTTTGTTGGCTGTTAACCAAATAGTCATATTTCATCTTCGCATTAATTGCCTTATAGTTGAGAACTAATGGCCAATTTAGAAAATCGTGGTATCTTTAATATTTGTCAGTTAAAGCTTCAAGGCACAGTCGAAGTCATTCATTCGCACCGAAAATCTCAACTTTTTATGGGATTTCGAGTGTCTAATTGGTGGAATATTAACGTCTTCCTACTTCAATCAAATAGATTAAAAGTCATGCAACATTAATCATTGACATCAGTGACACATACATTCATACTGACCAAATATATTAACATATGCACGTGCATAACTACATTAATACATACGTACATACTATGTACATACATCGGTCGTGGACACTGATGGCGGCTTGTCAAGCACAAATGTCATAGTGATGAATGAGCTGTGCGCGTGTAATTAAAATGATGATTATGTTGATTAAGACGGTATTTGTGTTGGGCAAAAGTTAGTTCCAAATAACATGATGCGTTAAAACACAAAAACAACAATAACGCAGCTGTATGTGTAATCAAAAGGCTTTGATCGACACACAAGGAAACAAACAAATCTAGCTTAAGATAAAGCAACAACAATCAACTTGGTTCTTCTGGCTCCACGATTGGCGTGGACCAAAGATCAATCAACTATTTGTGGTTTTGGGGCGCTTCAAAAATTCTGCTTATGTAATTAATTGTCAACTTCCCGCAATCATGCGTGGGATGGATTGCCTGTTTTGGCGAATCAGGTGGACAAATTTTATTGGATTTGTTTTTATTCCGTTCGATTTAGTTGTGGGAAACAGAGATAAACACATATTGATGTTTAGTGTTTTCTAACAAAATTATTTATGTTTTACACCGCCGATAATATCAGTATTATTTAATGATGAAATATTTTATGTTGTAGTATTCAACTAATAGGAATAGCTTTAGGTGAATTCCAAAAAGTTCTGAACATAATTTGTGTGTGCAAAGTATGTTTGCTACATTTTCACGGCCAAATGGCTTGTTGAGGTTTAATAAGGTTTAATACGGATTTAGTTTGTAATTCGGGTAAACATATAAAAATATTAACATACTTATCACTAAAAAAAGCGCAATAGAATGATCAGCAAATACCTTTAGTATTATGTTAACAGATTGAGGTTTTGAACACTCGAAGGCAATAATGAAACTTCGAAATGCCACTATCATTTGATTATGTTGGACATTTCTAGCAATAAATAGGGTTGCACTAAACCCGAATGGCAGACTACGCAGTTGGGTAGCTACCCCATTTTTAGAAAAGCAAGATCTGAGTCATTATTTTGAGCATTGTCTTTCTTTCTTTTTTTGGCAACACTAACTGAATTACATACATACATACATGCCTTGAAGCGAATATGAAAACAAAATTTTAAATTTATTTACTTTTAATTACAATTTTTTTTCTGCGCATAAAGTATTTATTTTGCTCTATTTTAGTATAAAAAATTTGTGTGTATAGTAAAAGTAAAGGAAAGGTAAAGTACCTACTATTTGTTTGACCCGCTAAATTTTGTTCGGTACAACACCAATCGCATGTGCTGACGTTTTTGGCAACTCGACCGCTTCCGGAGAAACAGAGCGAAATGTGATTTCAGTGATCGTAAAATGTGCCTACTTTGTGACACAAAAAGCCCGGTGAGCGCCCGATAATGAAGTTAATTAATTCAAAATATACGTTTATTAAGACTATAAATATACTATATCGGTATCATATATGTTTGGGAGAGTTTTGAAAATTGTGAAATGCAAGTGCGACAAAAAAAAATACTGCAAAAACTTTAGCCTAGAAGTATTTGCGAGTAGAGCTAAAAGCTTTCAAAATTTGATGAAAATGTTGGTATTCAACTTCTTCTTGCATATAAAAATGCCGTGTGTCTCTATATATTCACATAGTTTACAGATTCGAAAACTACTGATTGATCTCAAATCCATAGAATGTATTTTCGATAGTGTCTATTGTGCATCAGGCAAAAATTTCGATAGGTGGCGCTGGAGTCGAGACTACTCTAAAAACCGCATTTAAGATACGATTTGAGGCAAATTCTGAGCAAATATTTGTAGCCTGTAGCAAAGCGCGCCGGGTCAGCTAGTTTATCTATATACAAGACTTTTCTGCATTTCGATTCGGTTTTAATCTGGTGTCAACGGTACTAACGCAAGGGTTGCCACCTGTCGCAGATTTTGTACAAAGCTGTGATTCAAAGAAAAAAAATATTTTTGGAAAGCAAAATAATGAAACAGCGCCAATGTAACTTTCTAATCTTTTTTTAAACATTTGCTACAAACGAACATGAAAGTTTAATTTCGAATATTATTTGTAACGCATGGCAATATGGAACTTTTGGATGAAAACAGCGCTTGTGCAAGATTTATCAAACTAGTTGAATACAGATTAGAGGAAAAAAAACTTATAAATCTTCTCAATAATAGGATTAGTTAAATATAGGTACATATGAGGTTTGGCTAACATATGACATATATATTTCGGTTCAATTTCCCAATTTATTTTAATTAATTTTAAGTCAAAGGAAATATACAAATAACATATATATTAGGGTTAAATTTCCCAATTTATTTTAATTAATTTTAAGTCAAAGGAATAACTTTTCAAACCGAAAAATTTTTGTCGGAACCGAAATGAAGAACTTCTGTCCATTTCGATCCCGAAAACTTTGGTCGGAATCGAAAAAATAGGCCAGATAATCATCTAAAAAGTAGGCTATCAGAATTTAAAAAAAATTCGACAGAATGGGCCTCATATTGCAGCTTTTGAGAACAAGAGGCTCATCAAACTATCAAATCAAAAATGGAGTTGATAGAGTTGAGAGTCCTTTCTAAATCTCCATGCGTTTGTCCACTTACAATGAGTGTATTGGCATAACTAGAGATCAGTAAGCCACATATCCTATGTGGACAAATAAGATGGCTTTCTATTTAGAAACACAAATAAAAAGTACACACACACGTACACACACACACTTTGCGATCAGCTAAACGTAACTGCATATTCGTACGTTCTCGTGGGTATCCGCACCGCAGGCTCTACACTAAATAAATAGAACATTTATCAGGTAATTCGAGTCTCAAACTCACACATTTACTTCTTCTCGATCGCTCCGCACACATACCCAATAAATAGCAACGAACGCCTAAGAAACATCTTTTGTTTGACCGCAAAGTTCACCGGACATATTACTCAAAAAGCGTATAAAGTAATAAAATACATATTGTAAGTAAGAGTAGAATGAAAAAAATAAAAAGTTAAGCGACAGTAAGGGAAACGCATGATCGCACGTCTCGATGCGAAATGTGCAATGTGCAATGTGCAATGTGCAATGTGTATTGGGTATTGGGTATTGGGTATTGCGCGACTGGCAAGATCATTGCCGGATTAAAAACGAGTCAAGTACATAAAATATTTATCAAATTTTTAATATCAGCAAATAAAATGAAGTGCACTTTGAAAAAAAATAAAAAAATAAAGAAAGAGAAGGCAGTTAGCAGAAAAGAAACGAAAAATAAAAAACGTCGAAGACAAGGAAAAACTTGGCTGTTAGGCTGTTTATTCGCGTCGTTGGTTGATCGCTTGGGTGATCATGTGGCTGATCGTCTGGTTGGCCGTCTGGGGCTGATGGCTGGTGGCTAGCGGCTGGCGATTGACGGTTGGCAGTTCAGAGGTTCGACTAAGCGCGTCCGCAGCCGGCCACTACAGCAACGGAGCAACGTCAGGCTGGGAATCAATAAAATATGAATGCCCGATAGCGCAAGTGATTGGTCAATATGCAATGGTCCTCACACATTCACACACACACACACGCACACAGACACATAATGATGTATGTAATATATGAAATTGTATGCGAAATGGCGCAATTCCCGTGCATTCAATTGCGGCCAGTGCCATTGCCACAGAGGACAAAATTCAGCGACACAACTGCCACCACGCGGGCTGGTCAACAAAACTATCCTCCATCATCAACACTAGCCACCAACAACACCATCACCACCACCACCAGCGCCAACATCGATCGCTGACGAGTCACCAATTGGCCAACTGGCCATTGTAACGATTACTTTAGCGAATGTTTGGTCATGGAAAAGCAGGAAATTACGAGACGCTCACAACAAGCTACAAAACATCTGCTCAACTCTATCCTTTCGTTCGCCGATCATCCATTCATCCGCTCAATAGTTCAGTTGCTCATTTTATGCCATTTTGCTGTATTTTCTTTCTTTTATTTTTTTGATGATTTTGTTTTTTCAGCATTAAGTTTGGCAAATTGCTGCTCAGATGTTCAGATTAGCTGGAGGGGTTGAAATATTGCAAAAATATTGACGTTACTTAAGTACGACCGGAACGAAGATGCGGCGAAACGGTGTGTAAATGAGTGAAATGACCGAAATGGAGCCTACTCGATTGGTGTGATTGCTTGCAATTTTATGCAGTGTTGCCATTTGGACAAAATTACTTGCATTTTAACCAAAAGTGGTGATTTTTTCATATTCTTTTTTTTTGTTTGGCTATTCGGCAATTTTCGAAAGACTGAAAGAATGAAAGTTTTCATTGCCTCACAATGTGTTGCTGCGATAAATAATTGGACTCAAGGGCAAACATTTTTTTTTGGAAATTGTTGGAAATTAAATGGACATTGTATAGCTTTGTATTAGTCCTATCTTCATATAAACAATCACAACTTCCACAGTGCTTAACGAACTCCTCACAGCGTTTGCCAACAGGTTTTGTAAAGCAATCTGGCAACGTTTTTTTTATACAATCAATCAACACTTCTAACGTCAGGAGATTTTCGATAATTTTTTGTTGCAAATTTTATAATCCAACGTATTTGTAAAAAACTCGCACAAAAGTATTTGATTAACACATACTAAATTTTACTGATTTCCAGTGATACTTTACTTAATATTTAAAAAATACTATTTAGTAATTTCTTTTCAACAGCGACTATTTCTGTTGTGAGCGCTTTTAAAAACGCAAGGCGTTCAATTTTCTAGATATTTGCAAATAAATTTTTTAATTAATAAAAAGTTGTTTCCCAATTTCAAAATCGTATATATGTATACCTCGTGCCATGGTGTTTGTGGTCGAATTCCTCTGAAATGGCTTGACCGAATTTCATGAAATTTTGTGTCTCTGGTAGGAATGAGAAGAGGTCATAAATTATATTTTATGCTTGGAAGAGGGTTGCCATCGGTTTAAAAAGTCAAATTTAATTAAAATATACACAAGTTGTATAAAATATTAAATTGTTGTTTCAAGTGGTTCGTCTCAGAAGTTTCATGAAGGTTGCCATGTGTATGAAAGGTGAAATTTAATTAAATTATACACGACTTATATGAAATGTTACAATATGGGTGTCAAACGGTTCGTCTCAGCGAGAAGAGGGTTGCCACCTGTTTTAAAGTCGAATTAAAGGTTAAAGGTTAATTTTTCTTAGGTACACATTTATAAGTTGAATTTAATTAAATCATACAGATGTTATATGAAATAGCAAAATATGATTTTCAACCCATTGTTTTCATTTGGTATATTTTGAAGAGGGTTGAGACCTTTTTTAAAAGTCAAATTTAATTAACTTGTACAAAAGAGTATAAAATATTAAAATATGAGTCCCAAACTGTTGCCATCGAAATACTTTTTTTGGTTACATATGTAAAGGGCAGTTAATAAATAAATATAGGCAGGAACATATCTGCTGGGGTTTTCCAGCTTTAAATAAAAATGTTATTAATATGTACATTGTTTTCAAAGAAATATTAAGAACTTTTTTCCAATCGTGAGTATTTCGGTAGTGGTCGCTTTTAAAACGCAAGGCGTTAAATTTTTCCTCCTTGTAACGATTTTTTGTTTGTTTTTAATTTAAAAAAAAAATTGGGTAAAAACTGACTGTTAGAAATTTTATTTATAAATAAATAATTTGCAAATAATTCGCTTATTCGACCCAAAATCCTTAAAACTGCAGTACAATCTAGAAATTGATTTACTTATTTTAAATTAAATTATCGTAACCCTACAGCGAAGTCTGGTGAGGTGCTGTGAGTAGTGAAAGACCAACCATTACTTATGCCGCTATAGCTTTTGTTGTTTTCGATTTTTCAAAAACAAAAAAAAAAAAACAATCTGATGGTAACGAAGTAAAAACCCCTATAATTAAAAGAAACAATGATCGTTTTTGGGTAACTTTTTTTAAAAATAAAATGTGGTAAAACTTAAATTTTTTTTGCGGCAACACCAGTACAACTAATACATCCAAGGCGAATTTATAAAAGGTGATGGCATAAGAGCAGCTGATTTGATTTTTTTATTCACCTACATGTATTTTGTTTCTGCTTTTGCGTATGAGCTTTCAAAAGCCGTAAAAGCAAAAACAAAATGTATTTAAATTTTGACAACTCTTACGCAGAAACAAAAACAAAATACATAGGAATTTTGTAGTTGCATTTATAACACCACCTTGTATGGATTCGCCTTGAATACATCCATACAAGTGTAAGCACGTGTGTTTGAATGAAAAGTCTGGTCGAAAATGGTTAATTTATGAAGTATTTTATATATGTGCATATGTATGTATATGTATATGTATTAAAAAAACAGCAAATGGTATTCATAACTGATTAACATGTAAATGAAATTGTAATATAATTTTTGTCCAATCGTGTCATTCAAGTAAAACAAGATTCTATTTTTAAATAAACAAAATATTATAATGCTATGCATAGAATGTAAATGTGTATGCAAATGTAGCACCGTTTATTTCTCGGCCCAAAGTCAACTATTTATTACAGATAATTTTTTAAATCTAAAATCTGTCCATGTCATTTGATTTGACATAAATCTGTCATGTCAGAGTCGACTTCAATAGTGTTATACAACAAACAAACTAAACACAAAACACTAACTGATTGGGATTTGAAAAAAAAAATAAAAAATAATAATAATAATAACAAAGCTGAAGCTTATCACCTACAAATAATGCTCGCCCATAGATGTAGAAATTTCTAAGAATACATAAATAGCATCTAGTGCATACGAAAATATCTATGTACATATGTACGTATTTAGATGAGTTTATTTAAAAATAAAATGTTTGCAATTGTGCTGTTTGTACATGGACTCTAGCAACAAAAAATGCCTAATCACTTTGATTATTCATGTGACAAAAATATTGTAATCGTATTTGAAAATACTGGAACTAAATTACCAATCGCCAATGTGATCCTTACGCCACAGATAGAGCGATCATTGTTGTTTTTGAAATTCTCACATTCCAAGAAATTTTTAAGGAGAAACCGAATTATCAATCGAGCGACACAAACTGATTTATTTATTATATTTGTCAGCATATTAATATGTATATCGTTTCACATACGATTTGGATATATTGTTTTTAACTTAAAAAATTTACTGTTTTTGTGAGAAATTATTGGACTAGGACTGAGGGTCTGAAAAAAAACACTTCAATGCATCTTATCCGACTAGCTAGAATAACCGACATTATAAGAGTTAAATATTTAAAAATCTTAGAAAAGCGACGACTTTTCAATCGTTATTCAAGGGCTTAGGTTTATGAGTTGCACCAATTCGCCTTTTGTAGATGTCATATATAGGGACCGTAACGGTTATGATTAGTTTAAATGTACCAAGATTTAATCATTATAATTGGATAAAAAAATTTTCATTTAATTTTAGTCGTTGTTTAGTGATTTTTAATTTGTCTATCCTTTCTGATTGATGTTTTCTGATTTTAATTTTATCGATAAAATTTAGGTGTTTTTTGACTTATGTATTTTTCGATAAAATTTTATAGGTATTTGGTGATATTAGTTTCCGATCAAAGAATCGCCATTCTTGGATTTAAAGTGGTGGCATAATAGCAACAACGCGAAAAATATGATTTATTTTTTATGATCGAAAAAATAAAAGTCACAAAATATCGACGGAATATAAACGGAAAAGTCTAGAATAATGATAGTTTTTGATCAAAAATTTAACAATCACAAAATATCAATTAAGTTTTATCGAAGAAATACAAAAAGCAAAGAAAAGCGACTAAATGTGGTCGATCAAAAAAATCACAGTATATCTATCTATTATGATCGGGAAATCAAAATTCACAAAATAACGGTAAAGTTTGTTCCGTAAATAAGACATCTGCAAAAATCGAAACTTTACTTTTTACTTTTACTTTAAACGCATTCTTTCCGCTCGTTTTCTTTTTTACTTCTCTCCTTTTAATACAGAACTAATCGCCCTTACCTTAGGTAAATCGCTTATGTTTTCTAGTGACTTTTACATTGCGTTAAAACATCTGTACTGAACATCCGTGCATTTCACACTTTCCCTCCAACAGTTGATCCATATATTTGTCGCAATTGGATCCTGTATGCTTTGTTTTTGAAAATTGGCTTTAGTATTGGGTTCCAATACGACTGTTTTCTTTCATAACTACTCAGTATTCGATTCCAAAGTATCGATAACAAAGTTAGATGGTGTCTAACAAAAAGTATCGAGTATATATCGGGTATGTACTCGTGTCGTTTCATTCCTAATGAGATATTTGCATCTTAGATTGTATAGAAATAAAATAGATGCATGTCTTTAATTATTGGGTCTAATCATTCATTCCGCATCGACATCGATATCGGTACGGAAAGAATTCTCGATCGAAAAATTTCATGGGATCATTGATACCGTCGATAAGCTGCTTTACCCACAAAGTAAAACTGCTGTGTCGACAAATTTGACAAATGAAATTGGTTTGCTTTCTTTCTGAAATAATTTAAATTAAATAATTTAAAATGAATACAATCGCTCCTGTTTCGAGTGATAGTGAAGATGAACGTTGTAGAAACATTCGACGTGAGCGCAGAAACTTAAGAAATCCTTCAAAAGACGTGTTGGAAATGGATAATTATAAGTGAGTCGAAATATTTAAGCTAAAGTAAAATCAAAACTTCTTTTACTTATGTACATACATATGTATGTACTTATTTACAGTTTCATCAAAAATTTTCGCATCAAAAAAAGGGCATTTATATATATGTATTTTAGGGGAATGCGAAAATCAATTTGGAGATTGCAAAAGGCCACTTGTTGTAGGGATCTCATCCTGAGCAGTTACTGGTGAGCATCCAAAACTTCGAATGCCTTTCAACCCCTCAACAGATGTGTTGATTGAATGTATCACACTAACCTCTTCTTCGAGTGGACTTAACGATATTTGACTGAAGGGCCCTCCTCCTGTTCCAGAAATTAACTTTGCGTTTTTAACGATTTTCTTTTTTATGCCAAATTTAAAATCAGTCCAAACCTATTTACAAAAAACGTTAATAACCGATAATTTAAACGCGAATTATTTTTACATACCTTTTCCATCCGGTTTTGTCCTTGATTGGTGGGTCCAATGCATTTAATTTCTGGGACGTATTTTCCCAAAAAGTATTTAGGTCCGCTGGTGCTCTTTGCGAAAAGCTTTTAGCTATGTCCGGATGCAACTTCATCTCGTTCACAAGCACTTCAAATTGATTTTTATTTGTGTATTTTTGTCTCTTGTCTCTAAAATATATTTGTAAAAACTTAATTCAGTGCGTTCTCATAAATTTTTTACATACATAAATACTCACAAAAGTTCCATTTCTTAAAATTTCCGTAACGAACTCAGCAACGGATAGATATCGACAAACATTCTCGATTTGACGGTATCAATGATTCTGCAATCAACGCCATCTATAGGCCACGGAATGTATTTTATCGAGTCGGCAAGAGACTTCAGCATCATCGAGAAATTTATTATCGATACGAGTTCAATGATTGCAACGCAGTATTTGCCGATCGATAACTAAACATTTTTCGATCGATACGAGTTCAATGATTAGACTCATTGTATTTTGGAATTCATCTAACCTAATTATAACACTTGGCTGCTATTGCGTGATTTTAAAATAACCCAATTTTAAAACTAACCATTAAAAAACCTAATATTGGTGAAAGTAGTTATTAGCTTAGCTGAACTTGCTATGTGGTATGTGCGTGCATTCCCTCTCATCTCCACAAATAGCACATTACCCCACAGATGAGACTTTCAAATATAGCCTACGAAAAACTGCCATTTATTCGAGTCAAATTCACACATCACTGTCAGCGTGGTACACATTTTCTTAAACACCAGCTCCACGAAACCACACAGCGGCACGTTGCAGCTTGACGTTAGTGTAAACACGAATTGTCAACCCAGATGTCAGTGCCCATGGCATGCGGCATGTAAACAGACAGTTTGCGTTAATACAAAGTCACAACCAGATCTACGAATAGATTCGTTCTCTCAATATTCCAACAGTAAACTCAAGCACAAATGTTTCACGCAGTTTTGTTGCAACCAGTTACGAACTAGTTACTTATTAAGCTCTTCGTAACTACCACTAGAACAATGGTAGTCTATTTTTTTCGTATTCAACTGGCGAATTAAATATGAGTATGCCCTAAGAAAAGGGTAAATTTTTGCCCAATACATAGATTGCGAGCATTTGTGTAATGATCAGTGTTGCCAGCATTTTTTTTGAAAAAAGACAAAATAGGCAAAATAAATAGGGTGAAAATGTCTAAATTAAATTTTGTTTAAGCGCCAAGACATACAGACGTAATTTATGGCTCATTTTTAATTTGGAGCAAATTACGATGAAATAAAGTAATATTGCCTCGTAAAATCTGTCAATCAATTGTCAATCAGCGTCGGCTCTAAATTTTATCCATAATAATTGAAAATGTGTTCTCCCATAACCAAACTGGAAGATATCTTTTGAATAATTAGTATTTCACTCAAATGCATTTTAATTTTTACTGCCTCTAGAAGTTTCTTTCATGAACGTAAATTTAAAAAAAAAAAACATATTATCTCAATAACATTTAATATATTAAAAAAGTACACAAACTTTCAAATTTTTTTTTTTGATCAATAAACTAAGCAACCCTGTGGCAACAGAGCTGTCAAGATAAATTAGTAATGACGGAAGTAGTAATGCGAAGTAATTTGGATGAAAATAAGTAAGTTACATTGTAATGTGTCAGGGATTTTAGGTTAAACATATACATAGATCAACAATTTAATTATTTTATTCGCATTACGATTTCTTAACACATTCTATGCGGTTTTCGAATATTTATATTGGCTGTATAAGCTTTAAAAGTAATCTATTTTTAAGGTAGGAGGTAGTTTGCGCATAGGTGAAATTAATTAATTATTCATCAGATAAATTTAGAGCGGGAGCTTTTTCCATTGCGAAATCGAGACGACAGTTTTCTTCATTCTTATATCATATAATTAAAATTGTATTTAACATTTTAACACTAACTCTATTTATTCATTTTATTTTGATAATGTTCATAGCGCTAAAAATTGGTTTGATTTCTACATTGTTGAAGGGTAAGATTAAAAATTTTAAAGCAAACCTACTAAGAGTAGCAAAAGAATTTTCGCCAAGCGGGTTTTTGATTTATGAACCGCTGCTCAAAATTCTACAGTAGATTGTAGATTTTTGCACTGATATGTATAAGTGTAATTTTTTCCATTGCATTTCGATGGCATTTACATATTTCATTAGCTACTAGCCGAAAAACTAAATTTCAACACAGGTGATGATGTCGTTTCTCTTTTCTTGAATTTGCAGTCATAAAGAGCGTAACAAAAAGCAACATTAGCCATAGCCATTGAACTTTTCCCGCCACGTATTACTAATGCCCAGAGAATTAGTTTGTCATCATACTCTAGTTACAACGCTAATAACTGCTGGGATACGTGCACCGTTGCGTGCTTGTGGTGGCAGTATTGTGGAGCTGCTGCCAGTTTTTAGGCGAGGGAAGTTTGAGTAATTTTTGACAGCTTGTTTATTTTATTTTGTCGCAGTTTGTGCGTGATTTGTGGGCGGTCTAGCGTTGTGGTCTTGTTAATTGCTTAGTTTGCTTCTTCGTTTTTTTTTTTGGTAGGTTTTTCACTATAGCAGCACATTAGGTGGAATGAGTTGGTTGTGACGTTTGTGGGGAACACGTCTGGATGCATTCCCCTACTCAATGTTGCTCGTACGAGCCGTTAGACGCCAATTTATGATGACGGTGGTCGATCTAATGGCAGCGCATCTAAATATTTACACGCAACGAAGAGCGTTTAACGTAATGCAACTCTGCAACTGACAACCAAACTCAGAAAATTTTGAACGACCACCAAATATAAATCAAGAGCCAAGTGCCAAGGCAAATCTCTACCACAGATATTGCAAAGAATTGCAAGAACTAACCGGAAAGTAAATAAATTATAGTGTTGACATAGAGCCTAAAGCAAAGAATATAATTAAAACAAAGCAACAACAAACACCACCCACGGCGAATTATAACTCTAAGTGAAAATTAAAAAAAAATAAAATCAATTTTACTTTCAACTAAATTTAAAAAAAACTCACGTAAAATAGTAGAACTCCAAGTGGCACTTGGACTCGCTGTTGCCACTTTTGTTTTTCATTCACTTGACTTATGAATGATCCAAATGCTGAACGCCAACACAACACTGCCGCGGCAAAAACAAAAAACAAAAACATTTGTTTACATTTGTTACAATTTGCCTTTTGCCATTTGGCACTTCTCATTTGGAATTGTTGTTGCTGCTCGACAACGTCGACAATCGACATCGAACGACTTTGACATTTCAATAGTGCTAAACGCCCGCGTACCAATCGCTAAATTGTTACAATCGTATTGCAGGCGAGTGTAGCGAGGGAGCAGGCAGCGGCTTGTTTTTGCTCCATGTTGTTGTCCCATTGTTTGCGTTGGAAGTTATGCACATTTGTTGACATTCAACCTTTCGCGTTCATTCACGCATTCCATCAGTCATTAACTCCTTCATCCTATCTTGTCCACACATTTGTACTTTTGAGCATTCTTGAGCGTTTATTTTATTTTATGTACGATTACCAGGTGCGCTCTGAAAAGTTTGAACTTGTCACTTTGCTTAATCGAAATCCGAATCTTTTCGGCCGCATGACAGCCGTTGCGGAGCAAGCCAGCGCGTTGAACCGTTTACGGCGTGTGTGCGCATGTCGAATGCGTCAAATCGCATATTGTAATTTTTTTAGCCGCGGTGATGTCGTTCCACTTGTCAAATTGAACGACATTCGGCGCTTTGTTTCTGCACTGTTTGTGCTTAATTTACCTGTGACAGTTACGCCGATTAGTGGCGGGCGTTCAAGGTTAAAGTTGTCACATGTCAACACTGTCAAAAAATATTTTTTGTCTATACTCCCGCTTTATCCGTATACATATCATATCTATGTAGGTATGCTCATTGAACTTGCAATGGGATTTTGTATAATATAAATGCCGTCACAAACGATTTTTTAATCCCTTTGACAGTTATTTAAAGTGTCACACTCGAATGCCGATTTCAATATGTTTTCTCCAAAAAGCCAATCTGAATTCGGACGGTCAATTAAGGTTGATGTATGCTACACATACATATGTAAGTAAATATGTAAAATTATGTATGCGTTTTATATAGCTACCTAGTAAACAGTTATGATTATTTTTCCGATACAGTCCATGATCCAGTATAGAAGGGTTCGACAAGTAAACAGCTTTCTTAAACCGTGCCGCTTCTTTACAAATGTACGGGTGAATCTGATAAAATATTATTAACGAGTCGTACAAATTCAACCACCCTGGAACTAAATTTTATATTTTAATATATTTGATATTTATCTAATTCTTAACACCCGACATTGGTAAAGTAATTTAAAAATTAATATGGGTTAATAAATTATGTTATGAAACAAACGTTAATATCATATCAAAATTTGTATCTCTATGAAAACTAGATGTATAATTATACATTACCGCTCTCTGTACCAATAATATACCTAAATATGTTAGTTTTATCAAGCCGACGGCAACCAGTGCTTTAAAAATCTTTTAAGTGTAGCAATTATTTATAATTGTTTCTCTTTATAATAATAGTAATAATATTAAATTATATTTTCAATAAAACAAAAACAAAAATTGGTTCAAATGCATCCGTTTTCCAACTTTAATCATGCCACTTATTTTCTAACTCTTCTACCTTTCAACTAACTTTTCCCAAAAAGGGATAACACTTTTCCCCTTTTTCTCCATCCTTCCTAAATAAAAGAAGTTACAAAAAAGTGTCAATACTCCCATGTCATTACTACCGAACCTTTTATAATTCAATTATGCCCCAAGTTGTCTTGCTGATCCATGACGACCGCGGCATCGTGTGAAGAAACTACGACTGACTATTCAGAAGGGACAAATTCGCGATTACCACAGATTAACGAAAAACACAACCAAAATCTATAAAAAAGATAACATAATTGGTAGAGTTCTTACTAAAAGTTGACTATCTGGCTATTCGACTAGACTAACCGAAATTATTCGAATAGTGAACGTAATTAAAATAAATTCGTAAAAAACTTCATTATACACGAAACGAGTTTTGTCAATAAGCATAACTATTCAAAATAGGAACAGTAAAGGCTACAATTTTTATTCAAAATATGTTGATATAATCGTTATTTTATGATTTTTATTTTCTTGATCAAAAATAATCTTTATTTATATATTTAAAATTTGTCGATCATAATAAACGCAAAAATATTTGTCGGCGGTGACAATTTAAATCCAAAAATAACGATTATTTTTTGATCGAAAAAATAAAAAAGCTCAAAATAACGACAATGCAATGATTTACAAATTTTGTAAATCAAAATATATATAGTTATTTGCATGGCATATGGCATATATTCGAATTTTGTTTTGATGAATTCTTACCAATTAAAAACAAATATTTATTGAAATAAAACAACTAATCAAAAATTCGCAAATAACCACTTAGTCGATTAGGCGTAGTCGACCATTTTTTTAAAATGAGCTTTAGGATCGTAAAATTTTCACTGGGCCGAATTAAATGCGAAAAATGTTTATTTATTGTGCAGGTTTTTCTAGTAATATCTGGCTTGAGAGCATTTTTACTTTAGAATCAAAATACTTTCTATCACACCTATGTACATAAGATGTTCAAAAATATATTTACGAATGTTATTCGAACTATTCTTTTTCAAAGAAAATAAATATAAGATAATTTTTAATTTAATTGTTTTTAAAACTAACCGATTAGAAGAAAACGGCCAAATAACCACATTCGAAAAATAAAAGTAATAACAATGTTAAAAAAATAACCAAAGCGGCTACCAAGCTCAAATTGTAATTTACTCAACTGAGCTCAAATGCACATTTACAGTAATTTTTAAATCGGAACCCAACCACCACCTGTAGCAGATGAGGAGTCCCTGCTGCCCCGTGAGTCCCGCGTCACTCTGGCACAATTACGATCTGGATACTGTAGCAGGCTCAACTCCTACCTATCCAGAATCAACCCCGACATACCCAACACATGTCCGGCATGTGGAGATTCTCCGCACGACACCAATCACCTATTCACATGCCCTCTCAAACTCACTCATCTAACCCCCCTCTCCCTCTGGTCCAACCCTGTCGAAACTGCACGTTTCCTGGGCCTCCGCCTAGATGAGTTCGACGACAACGACCATGGGTGAATCCACTCTTTACGGGGCGCGACTAGCCGCTACAACAACAACAACAACAACAGTAATTTTTTAATCAACAATAATTTTTAGAGCTCCTATGAAAATAAGAAATGCAACAACTGAATTGAAGATCAGAAATGCCATTAGCGTTGCGTCTCATTTTGAGGATTTTCTAACCAATTAGTGAACAGATAATTTCTTTTGGAAGTGTTGAGGTTTGCTTATGATTTCTCGGATATCTTCAAAATCGTGTTTTGAAAGTTTTTTGTATTGTGCTCCCATGCATGAAGCCTTCTCCGTTAAATGTTTTATTGGCAATTAAAATGGCAATATGTAAAAGAAATCTAAAAGAATTTGTAAGACGGAAACGGGTAAACAGTATTGGCGTCCTTTAAGCCAATTATTATAAGATTTAATAATAAAAAATATGGGAACGAATTCATAGTCAAAATGAAGTTGGTATTTGACGTCAGTTGTAGTAAATGATATCTGTTTAAAAAGCTGCAACTAACTGTAAGTACGAACTTGACTTTGACTTAGAATACACCTTATACCATGCTAAATGTTATATCAATAACTCTGCTTATAATAACACAGAAATATTTGTACATATATTTCAAATTTAAGAGATATTCAGATGATCCCAAAAAAGCCAAACTTTTAAACGGAAACAAAGAAGTCAATGTACACATAAAAAAATGTATATCGTTTATATTTGAAAAATGGTGAAAATAAAAAGAGATATTGTGCTCTCAGTTACTGGCAATACTAAGGACTACATATATGAAAGCAGCTGGCAAATCCCGAAAAGATTTGCTTTGTTACACTGCTACAAGAGGCGCTACCCGAAACTCCAATACATCGAATACTACGATTGTCCTAATAGAAAATATTCAGTTGTTCGGTGATTTTGCTGAAAGTATGTAGTATGTAGTAGTACCATGAGCCATCAGTATGTAAATATATATACATATGTATATAGATAATATAGTTGCATAAGTATGAAGTGAAATCAAAGAGTTCGAAAGAGATGGGCACACATTGAACTTTAGTACTGAACTAATAAAACATTTTAAATGAGCTGGTTTGTCTACTACATATCGTCTGAATGGTAATGGGATCTTGCGGTTTTGCTTTAATTACAAAATTGTTACATTTTACGGTTTTCAATGTAAATAAGAAGTAAGATGTGATACATACATACCTACACTTTTATTGTGTAAGTCTTGGAATGCCATTTCTTAGATCATACAATACAATATTAACACAGATGTATATACCTACATTTATACATCGTAAGTAAGAAAAAGTGAATACAGCCAAATAGTTAGAAAGTGGAAATTTGACCTTGCACAGTGAACGCAATTGGTCTTTCGGATTTAAAATTTCTCTATAAATCTATCTTTAGATAATTTTTAAAGCGTTTCCCCGGCGCCACTAATGGCTAATGGTAAGCTAAAATTGAAAAAATTATTTTCTAAAAATGTATATTATTTTTATTTCTTACACATTCAGCAAAAATACAGATAAGTGGTATTGTGGTTGTAAACATTAGAATTTTTACAAAAAATCGCTCTTTTAATGACAAAGTCATCTAGACTGTAAATTTTAAAAAATAGGCAATAAAATCTATAACTTTTTTTTATCAGAATTTTAAAAAAATTAAATTTCTGCAGCTTCAATGCATATCTAATTCTAGTGTAAGCAAATATAGTCAGGAAATTGTGGAAAAATGTTAGTTTTTGATAATTTTCGTTAATTCTTACAAATAAAGCAAATACAAATATTTTTATCAAAAACATTACAAACAAATTTAACATGAACAGCAAGAAACTCTACGTATTGCCCATCACAGACTTTTTACAATTAATTATTTTTATTTTGATTTAACCCTTTTTCTATAAAAATGTAGTTCATTCTAAATCAAACACCGTTCAAATCGGAGTTGGAAAGTTTATGTCTAATTAAAAAAAAAAAAATCTATAAAACTCTACTCAAAATTTCAAAGTTTTTAATTAGAAAAAATTACCGCATGCACAAAAATTTATTGATATAAATAGAAACAAACCGCGCAACACTATCAACAAAAAAATTTTGCAAGCTGTTTTTCATTCTGCTAGATTTTTTCACATTTGCATACGGTATCAAAATCTGATTTAAATGAATTTTTCTGCAGCATGAGATATATTTTTATAAATAAATATCAAAATTAAATAGTAAAAATTTGTTTATATGTTGTGGGTCTATAATTTTGCTATAGCTGTATTTATTTGGCACATAATTATCTTTTCGTTTGATTCTAAAACTGATTGTAAAAAATATCCGACAAAAATCACAGCAATCTTGGCAGCCCACTCTACCACCAACCCTTCCATCAAGCTTGAATCCATCCGTGGCCGTGTTCACCAGCCTCCAATTCCGCATATGGCATTCCTTTCAATCTTCTCTAGAACCCCTGGTACCGCTGTATCCTTTAGGAGCACGGAAGGCACACAACGATCCGTTGTAGCCGGGATGAAGCGGAAGCTTTGTAATATCCTCGAATGACCAGTATCCGAGTTCAAATTATATCCAATATCCAGCAGACTGACAGTGGCTAGAGCTGTCATTATTTTCCATATATTTAGATATATTCAACTTAAAGTTCAGCCCCAGTCCAGCTAAACACAAGTAAAGCTTCTACTAAATTCTTTTGAAAAGATCATAAATAAAATTGGTATTGAGGCTACAGCTCTACAAAGTACAGATTTTTTCAATCTCACGTTCTAATGCAATTAAATGATATACATCCGTTGTTCAAAGATATAGCAAATCCAACTTCGCGCATTGATTCGATTTGTACTTTAGACTCTAAAATTCAGCGGAATAATGGTCCTAAAAACCCGAAATTCTTCTTAACCAGCCCACTGTCCGAATTCGGTCATAACTTATAGAATGTCCAGTAAGTAAACCGCAAGCACCGGCAAAGCAAACATGAAAATTCCTTGGACAAGACGCCATGAAGCCACGCGCCAAGCTATTATATTAAAAATATGTGTAATGTCTGCCTTTTATGACCAAATGTGGTCAATTTCAAGTCGAATTCCCACGAAGCCCAACACTCGGGCAAAGCTGGACGGCAAAGATGATGCCGAAGGACTTGCCGTTACGACACCCTTGGGAGCACTAACCAATCATGCCATCAAGAATGCTCGCATTAAAATACATAAGAAATATTTCCAGATGACCGCTAGTCAAATAATTTTGTTGTTTTTATTTTATTTTTATTTTCATTTGTTTTTTTTCTTTTTGTGGGTTGATGGTTTCGTCTTGAAATAACATTTTGGCTGCATGCCCATCCAACGCATACAAATTTATGTATGTACGTCCAATGTGTATGTATTTACATTTATTGTTTACGGACATCTGCGAAATCGGAAGTAAATTCGAGCGGAGCATGGATTGGCGTTTGTGGTGGCCCTTGGGGTTGTTGCAACATCCTAGTTACATATAAAACCGCAAGTAAAGCTCACAGAAGTGGCACTTGTGAGTGAGACAGTAACCACCATACATACATGTGTGTGCGTGTGTGTGTGTGTGTGTGTGTGGATGAATGCTTGTGTAAAAAAGAACAAGTTACGTAAAAATATTTTCTTAAGTAGCATAATCTTGTGAATAATCCATGAAGTGGTTTTTGGTTGCCTTTCATAATGGTCGAAGGACGAAAGTAACAAAAACAAATCACAAGTGGAAGACAATACACAATTTTATGCATACGTATTTGGGTATGCATATTAGTGTGGTTCTTAACTGTAGGAAGGATATTTCTACGTCAGATTTCCTAAAACTCAACCCCGACGTCACTACCACTACAGTTGAGGTATCTCAAAAAGATTTGGTTCCGATTGTAGGCTGCTACTTTGGGATCAGCCTCCTTAACATTGCATCTAAAGATCAATCGGGCGTATGGTATAAGAGGATGAAGCCAAGCGTCAGGGAACTGATTGGACCTTTTTAGTGTGTATCCATCGTTTTATTGTGTAACTTAGGCAAAGTTGACTGAGGTCGAATGTCACCTAAAATTTTAAGTGGACTAGCTTACTGCGCGACCTTGATGCGGGTTTTGTATTCCTTAATACTTTTTCCATTCCACCCATTCCGCAATAAAATAGTAGCGATATATTTTTCAAAATTATGAAGATGCTCTAGAAATATTTCTGTATCAAAAAGAAAATTTTGGTTACGTTTTTTCATGGTTACAGCTCGTATTGTCAATTTTCTTTGCGAATTCGCTTCGATCCTGAGTTTCAAGTACTCGATTCCAAAAAATATCGAATAAAAAATATCGGTATCGAAGCAGAAGTATCGATATGGTATCGTATCATATAGGAAATAACTTCGTATAAAATGACTTTGGAGTTTTAAATGAGAAGATACCCCGAAAGAATTTGGAACCTTTACGTCTTTGGGACGGTGAATACTGGAGACGATGGAATAATGAGCTGCAATGCAAAGGAATGACTTGTCGGTTATGTTGGAATCAGCCAAAGCCATCTAAATGATTATAGCGCCAATTAAGAAGAAGAAGGCGTGCCGCACAGTGGGCAAAGTTCCAATTCGTCTATGGAGCCTTAAAAAAAGGTAATCCTTTTTTTTTTAATTTAATACCCTAAATCGATATACTATATCCGAAGATAGCACATGTAAATTTTTGTCTCGATTGGAGACGGGGTCAACGTTCACCTGAAGACTCAAAAAATTCAAACTAGTTTTTCTTCAACTAATACATATTAATTTATATTTATTTGAGGTTTCATAGGGTAGTCTAAATATTGACTTCTGTGCGGAATGACTCAGCCTCTCTAATCGGGACCAAAATTTATATGTGATATCTTCGAACGTGGTATTGTCGATTGAGGAGGCAAGGCTGTTCATTAAATTTTAAGAACCACCCTAATGTATATAGCTATTCACAAGTGTATGCACCGAACAATATTAAGCAGAATCTCATGTGTGATTTTGGCATAATTAAATTTTCAGAATAAACTTTTGCACTTTGCAGTTGGCTAATTTCCACATACGCTTGCGCTTACCCAGCACTTGTCTGCTGCTCTATTCAAACGCTACGATTATGTTTAGTTGCCCGCCGGCTATCTGTGCTGATTTCTTTTGCTAGAAATTAGTGACATTTGTTATTGTCAACTGCCACACATGCGACTTGACGATCACGTTTCTCTCACTTATCTCGACTGTCTGCTCCACATCATTTTTGCGCACTTCTTTCCCCACTCCACCTGGTCTCCATGTTCACATGAACCATTACAAATGTTTAGTACAAATGATGAAACAAAGAAACGCATTTTCACTTGTCATTAACCTTGTTATTGAAACACTTGTTCGCTTGGCCAAAACAACTGGTGTTCGTTGATGTTGACCAGCCTCAGAATCAGCTTCAGAGCTTCAGAGTTTCAGCCTCAACTCCAGCATGGCTTTTTTATCCTGACAAGACGTTTACAAATGTCTTACGTGCTTGTCATTACTTTGTGTTGTTTGTTTGGCCTTTGAAGGTTCTCTCGCTCGTTTGCTCCTTTTGTTTTTCGTAAGTAGTATCCTGTCACTTGACATCCTGCTGCCATATCTCTTGTCCACTTGTGAGCCACTTTTGTGTGCCAACCATTTTTGTTTGGTCATCAAATAAAAGTTCCGTAGAATTGAACTAATTTGTGGCATGATTTCGAGTAATTTAGTGCAATTTCTTCTTTTTTTTTGCACAGCTGCGGTTAGTCGACTATTTGCCAAGTTGTTGATTTGTGGTTCTTGTTGATTGAACATGAGTTTGACAAATATTTTATTTCATTTATTTCGTCTGGTTTGTCGCCTGCGGCTCGAGCAATTTAGTTGAATTCGTTACGTGCCAGTTTACATTTGCTATGGTCGCTGTTGTGAGTATTTGTGGCACGTAATTGAAGTTTTCATCACCAACTGCAGGCGAAGTTCACTTATGGTAAAGTTTTCATTTGAATTCGTTTCATCATGGTATACATACATAGATTTGGTTCGCCTACTCTTTATTAGATTATTTGGTACTTTTTCGCTTAATACACTCGATTTGGTTAAGAATTTGCTATTTTTATTTCTTGCGATAATTGTTATTAGTTGAAATAGACTAAATGAATGGTATCTTTCGACGAAATTATGATGTTGGTATTAACATTGAAACTGTAATTAAACATTTAACTTATCTGGCGACTAGTATGTAAACTTACAGTAATACCAAAAGGAAAAGCTATAACGATATTAATAACAATAATACTAACTAGATAGCAATATAAATAATGTCATAGATATTTGAAAGAAGCTGTTAAAATCTAAAAAGATAACAGCGAAAAATTTTGCAATAGTAACTCGGTGGTGTTAATCGTTACTTATACAACGATTAGATATAAGAACAACGAGAATGTCAACTCTCAGTATATCGATTCCGATAGTAATAGTTTTGTTTTTTTTTTTTGATTTATTCGAGGAAGAAAATGATATTGAATATGATAAAACACTTCAAGAAATATCATTCTATGTTGAAACCTCAAAAATTAATAATAAGAGTTAAAGAAGTGAAACCCAGTTTGTATAAATTCCTTAATACTACTGGGGCAAATGCTTCAGATTCTATCAATATGCAAGCTGATTTTAATAATGTGATTGCTTGGTGTTTCAAAAGAAAAGGTTAAAACTAAATATAAGCAAGTGTTTTCATATCTCTTATTCCACATCTTTTTTCATTACCCCGACTTCCTACATCATAAGTGGGTGGCAGTTAACCATTCTAAGCGAAATCTCTGATCTGAGTGTGGTCTGTGGCTACGAATTTCTCTTTCATAGTCATTTAAATTATATAATCGCCATCCGTCGATGCAGTTCAGATTTCATTTCTGACCCCTATAAATTACAATTACTTTGTACGTTCTAAACAGAATATGTTTTTTTACTTCCGTTTTTGATATTATTCGAGGAGCGATCGACTGTCTGTTTTTGCATGAACTAATTACATTTAATATGCCACAAAGAAGCCATAGAAATCAAGACATTTTTTTTTCGGAACTTGTTAGAAACAATTACTCTATTAATGCTCCTATTCGCAGAGCTCGTAAAGAATTTAATTTGCTTTCAAGTTGTTTTGTTATCGATCTCTCTACTCGACTAAACTTCTTTTCAAATTATTTTTAAACAGAACGATTCAATAGTTAGTAATTACATATATTACTTTTATGTTACTTAGTGTGTGAGAAATGTTGTATTCCTAGATTAATAAACTAAATAAATAAATAATATTATTATTAGAAGTAAATCTGAAATTACTTAATCCTAGATTTCATTTAATTATTTTCTCTAATTTAGCATTTGAACTGACAATCAATATAAAAAAGATTTTAAAAAATACTTGGAAGATTCACAACCTTTGTTTTAGAATTCTGATTTTCCAAATTATATTTCTTAAATGCAGTATAATGGAAAATGTTTAAGAATGAAAATGGAATTTTTCGTTTTATTTTAAAAATGTTGAAATTATGTCCATCGCATTGAAATTACTATTTTTTCATTTTCTTGGCTGGTGGCATTTTAACAAAGAATTGACGTCCTGTTATATTAATTAGCTTTTGGAGAAAATTATTCACTGAGCTTTATTTTTCGTTCATAAAATAAAACTTAAGTACATAGTAGATTTTTTGTATAACTCAAATTACGCCTTATTTCATTATCCATGGACTTGGTAAATGGTGGAGTTCGTAAGCCTTTTAAGTGAATGAATGGAGAAAGCCACTAAATAGGTCGCTACATAGAAAGCAAGCATGAATTACACAAACGTCAGTTCACTGGTTAATTTTTTATGGTAGCATCTTCATAAATGTTTAATTTTTATGGTAACCGACTTTTCTATATAATAATCCAAGTAAGCGTATTATTTACTTTTTGTCAAAGTGGTTGATGAAAATAATCAAATAGAATTCATTTCTTACCCAAATAATAACAGTTCTAAAGTACTAAATACACACATTCATTACATTACCAGTAAAATGTTTATTTATTTTGTCTTATGAGAGCAAATTTGTTTAGGTTAACAAATGATACAAATTATTAACTGTGCTAGAATTCTTTAATTTCCGAGAAGGTAAAATTTTTTGGCATTGATAGATTGTAATTTATTTAATTATCAATTCGAATGCAGGCTTTTAAACAGATGGAAAACGCCCACTTCTAGCTACTGCTCCGGGGTTAAATCAAACATTTTTAGCAAGTTCAAATGCCAGCGGTTTGATGTTGACCTTCATTAATTAAGGGACAATGGCTGTGAGCCGGCGAAATATGCTGAGCAATGGATTTAATATGTGAAATATTATGCTGCATAAGTCAAACCACGTCGTTTTCGGATAACTCACATATGTACATATGTACGTAGTCAGGTCCAAAAGTTTCTGTACTGAACGATAAAATAAATGAAACGTGGCACTGAACATGGCACAACACCAAACAATTTGACAAGCGATGACGGAAAATCATCTTATACCCTGTCGGAAGAAATAACCAAAAACTAAGAAATATAAAGTAACTGGTAAATCTCACACCATTATTATAATTTTTCAATACAATCTCTTTTTATTTCAATACACTTTTCATAGCATTTTTCGAACATAAATGATTGACTGAGCCGTTAAAATATCAAAAAGTAACTGAGTACACTTCATAATCAATGGAACAATTCACGATTAAATGCAAACTGTCTAGCATCATGGTATTTGCAAATTTATCATGGCGATGCAAAAATAACATACATAGTACATCGAGCAATTTTTTGGGATAACTTTTGTGATAAAACATTGGGGGGACAAACCGATACTATATGAATATATATGGCGCTCCTTAAAGGAGGTCTTTCTAAGCACGCGATGTGTGAAAGCAACAACACTACTCTAGACTATTTAGCACGACATAAGATTTAAAAATTGGCTTAGCATACTACCGTTGTTTACTATTTTGTTGAAATGCTTGAAATACTACAGCAAAACTACTTCAGTACACTGAAAGATTGCAGCCATACTCCTTTTCTGATATTGAATTAAATTTGCTCTTTTTGATCGCGGCGAGCTCCGATCCATCTCGATTACCTTTTTGACAGAGCATCCTGATTAAGAACAATGGTTGCGTTGCTTCTTCGTTTAATCCAAAATATCTTCTTCGCGTCTTTCTCAAAGAAATAAAAACGGATCACTCGAACTTGGATTTGAGCAGCGGAAAGAGCTTTAACTGATCTTATTCATAGTCAAATATTGCAGTAGGATTCTATTACTTTTGTTTTTGAAAGTAATAACTGCTAGTTCTTTAGTTTTTAGCCGTCTATCCTCCACAAATTTGATGACTTCATCCGTAATGGCCACGGATAGTTGTTGAAGATCCGGTCATCATTGATTCTCCACCCAAATGAAATTGTTTGGGCCATTATTTTACGGTGCAGGGGAGACCCCCAGTATTTAACATCCAAATCAGGTGTCCAAAATTTATGCACAGCTCGATCAGCGGGTTTATGGATGTCGAATTTTTAATACTTTTTGTCGTGTGTAGGTAACGAAGAGTACAGTAATTTCATAACAGTAAAGCTTTGTATCTCCGACAAATCTAATCTGGATAGGTCAGTAACTTTTGGAACTTACCACATATGTGCATACATATTTACTTATCTATATCAAAATACATTAACTTTGCAAATAAAATACGTTTATAAATTCATTATGAATATGTGTAGATATGCAAATACCCAAACAAATTTGCGTACGTATGTATGTATTTCACACGAACACTTTATGAAGCACACACTTACGTATGTACAGTGACTAAAGCAACTTATCACATGGTGAATTTATCTGGCATATTCCAGTTTCAAATACTCTCTAGAATGGCGATTTGCCAAAAGAAGAGAGGTATACAAAATTGTCGTTTACAATGATATTTGAGGTGACCGTTCAAATATTCCATCTTTTTACTTAGAGTTCTTATTAAACTTTTTATTTAATTGCAACATAATAATGTGGCTGAGAATTTTTATAGATTTTTTAAAATTGTTTTTAACTTTTGGTCTTGCGAACATTTTTCCATAAAACAAATGGATTTTTTAAAAAAATCGGTTAACTTTTGTTAAATTTTTATGCTACCAATTCTATCATATAAACTAGATGCGTTAAATGAAAAAAAGTTTCTAAAACCAAAATTTAAAAAAAATTACTCGGATTTTTAAGCCACTCCAGAATCGCACAATATAATGACAAAATCATGCGGGCCGCAAATCCGCACACCCAAATTTTTTTAAAGAATTCTGATAAAAAATGTTAAATTTTTTTTGAAGTGAAACTTCTTTGCGCTTGTTGGGCTGTAATTTAAATATCGAATGAAACGAAAAAGCGACAGGAAAAGGGTTGGGATGGCGCGCGTGGTGGGGCAGTAGGACGGAAGGAGAATTAATTTCTACCACTCTTTTTACTAATTTTTACCACTATTTTTACTAATTTCTACCACTATTTTTACTAATTTTTACTACTATTTTTACTAATTTCTACCACTCTTTTTACTAATTTTTACCATTACTTTTAATGATTTCTACCACTAGTTTTATTAATTTCTACCACTATTTTTAATAATTTGTACCACTATTTTACTACTTTCTACCAATATTTTTACCAGTTTCTACCACTATTTTTACTAGTTTCTACCACTAATTTTATTAATTTCTACCACTATTTTTTACTTATTTCTACCACTATTTTTACTAAATTCTAGCACTATTTTTACGAATTTCTACCATTATTTTATTACATTTTCAATAAATTCTACCACTATTTTCACTAATGCTACTACTAATTTCTACCACTATTTCTCCTTTTTTAATGACACAGAAGTTTTACTTCTGGTTCGCGCACTTTTTACTACTTTCTACCACTATTTTCCACCACTATTTTTACTAGCTTCTACCACTAATTTTATTAATTTTTACCATTATTTTTAATAATTTATACCACTAGTTTTATTAATTTCTACCTCTATTTTTACTAATGTGTACCACTATTTTACTACTTTCTACCACTATTTTTACCAGTTTCTACCACTATTTTTACTAGTTTCTACCATTAATTTTATTAGTTTCTACCACTATTTTTACTTATTTCTACCAATATTTTTACTAAATTCTACCACTATTTTTACTAATTTCCACCACTATTTTTAGTACAGCTGCTACTAATTTCTACCACTATTTTGTTACATTTTCAATAAATTCTACCACTTTTTTCACTAATGCTACCACTACTATTCCTAATTTCTTCCACTATACTCAGTAAAGCTGCCACTAACTTCTACCACTATTTTTTTTTTTTTTTTAATAAGCCCAACGGTTACCCTCTTTCCCGCCCAACCGACACGAGGGGCACAGTCCGCATGACGTACGGATCTTTTTTTTTTGTTTATTTTTATAATTTTTTTGCGCCGAGTTGTTAAAAGGAAAAAGTTTGTTAAGCGTCGAGATCCAAAACTGCTCAGCTACAGAAAAAAAACTTCATCAGCTGAATCAAATATATATTATACCGTCGTTAATCATTTATTCAGAAAGGACAGTACAGCGCTTTTAATGGTGAAAAGTGAGTCCGAAATATCACTTTCTTACTAATTTCTACCACTATTTTCAGTACAGATGCTACTAATTTCTACCACTATTTTGTTACATTTTTACTAAATTCTACCACTTTTTTCACTAATGCTACTACTAATTTCTACTACTACTTCTCCTTTTTTAATTACAAAGAAGTTTTACTTCTGGTTCGTGCACTTAGGTGCACGCGTGTATTTTTAAATTTTTATAAATTTTGTACAAAGTCTGAAATTTTAATTCATATGCTTTTCGTAGTACAACGAACTAAAGTTTCTTAAAAAATTATTAAAAACGACTTTTGTGTCAAAATCATTGTAGATATTATTAAAAAAAAAGCCCCATGTGATTAATTGTTTGAGTCACTGTATATATGTATGTATGTATATTTGGATGCCGCTATTTCAAAGGTGTATGTGTGGGGATAATAAACAAATATTTACACAAATGTCCGCAAATCTTTGACTTTGTATATATGTATGTATGTGTGTATATTTTTCTAAATGGTTTTCTGTGCCCTTTAACTTTCACAACAAACTTTGATGGATTTTACAAAATTTTGGCAGTTTCTGTAATTGCCCAGTCAGCATGTCTACGAAAGGATATTTGAACCGAAAATACACCTTCTGCATAAACACACAGCTACTTACAGACCTACACACATAATTATACATATATAGTATATAGTATGTATGTACGTGCATATAGATATGTGCAAAAAATATTCTTACTCATTTGTTTGTTATCTCTTTTGTCGAACGATTCGTGTTGGCGAGGGGAATGTTGATATTTATATTTTGTGGAGGGCTGTCACCTGTTTGAAAATCCGGATTAAATTAAATTATACAAAATTTATATAAGTAGTTAAGTTAAGTAGTGGAATATGGGTGGCAAACGTTTCGTTTTGCGCATTATATTTTATCATAAGCACCGAATCAATCCACATTTCAAAATTTGTTGCAGAAAATTGAACATACATACATAAGTTCATAAAATTTTCAAACTCTTAATTTTTATAATTTTTATATGTAGTGTTATAGTCCATTAAATTTTAGCAAGTCCTAGGTAGCTAATAATTTTTTTTACTGACGGTCTCACACATTCTCTTCCATACAAAAAAAAGGTCGGGCGTAAATACTTTGTATGGAAAAAATGCGTGACACCGTCGGAAAAAAAATTGTCAAAAATGAACGGAAATGACCAGCTGCTTGAAACTGACACTGTATTATACTAAAATTTAATGAACTGTAAAACTGCATACCAGTTTGGCAAAATTTTAATTAAAAAGTTTGAAAATTTGATAAAGTTTTCTACAAAAATTTTAAATGTGGGTTTAAATATACGATGTTAGTTATATACTGGGATAGACTTTTATAAAAAAATATCAAACATAAGTTAGGAATTGAAGAATAGCAAAAACTAGTCAAAATCTCGCGTACCTATTATTTTTCACATAACTGTATATTAGTCGTCAAATTAGTGAGTTTCCCTATACAAGTGCAGGGTACCATAAAAATAAATTTTTCTGCAATAAGAATAATGCAAATCTACCTTTTATTTCGCATTTCCACTTTTTCATTAGTCTCATTTCTCAAGTTGACAAGGATACATGTCATGTTGCATATGAAATTAGTTGCAACTCATTTTCTTCCCACCCACAGCAAATTGATATTGAATTTCCATTTCATCCCCTTCCTCCACCCCCAACCCATAACAATTCTACGCCTGGCTGGATTATTTATGTGCCAACAGGGAAAAGAAAAATATGTCACAACATCTCAAACGCCCGCTTCTATTTGTAATCTCGATTTTCTCGCATGGAAAGTACGAGTAAGTCCCGCAACGGAACGGAACAGCGCAACGGCAGACTCCGAAAAGAAAACCCCATACCATTCACTCGGTATGCCCTTTGAGATGCTAGCTGGTAGTTTATTAAGCATGCATTGTCGTAAAGTGTTTGCCAATCCATACACTAAGTATGCTTATCCTTACTCTTATAACGTGGTAATCGTTCGCGCAAAAAGCGACAAATCATTTCTGTTTTCACATCCGCCACCGACTCTCCCACCCTCCTACCTCCTAACAACCAGCCGGCAGCTGATAGAGATGAGGTTGCACGTAACTACTAACCCATCGTCTTATTTCTATACGAACACTCACATGAATACAGAGGTATGTTTGTGCGATTTTGCATCTAGGTACAACAAGGGTGGCGGCGGCAAGGCGTTACAAATCCTTTCTGGTCGGCTGCTGTCCACCGCCAAGCCGGGTACTTAGCGGATTTGTCATAGTTCTTTCCATGCCATTTAACCCTTTCAGCTTCTTTAACTTGGCTAGCTACTGGTATTGCTCTCGGATTTGCAACTACTCGTACTAAGTATAGCTCGTATGGTGTGCGCTTTGTGGCAGAGTCCTTCAACGCCTAGTTTGGGTTGCCCGATGTTTTTTTAGTGTTTTTTTTTTGCTTGTTACTTTTCTTAAGGGCATGTAGAAATGAATCTCTTTTTTTTGCTATGAAAAATATAAAAATAAAATTTGTTATTTTATGTCATTTTTTGCGGGTCCGAAATGAGTAATAAAATATTACAGCACCAAAGGGACATTTGAAAGGATTTTACTGCATAAACCAGAAAGGTAACGGGTGGAGAGAAAGAGCGAGAGCATCGGTTGGCGAGTGTGGGGTGTGTTGAGTATTGAAGCGATAATGATAAATGCGCCATTATGCACTTATCGTAATTGGAAAAGAAAAGGCTTTTGGACATCAGAAGGTAGATAATGGGGATGCCCGAAAAAAGCAAAGATTATGTTTCCATGCGCAAGTGTGTGCAATTTGTAATGTAAGGTTAGATGTAAGGATTAATGTACATACATATTCGTTTGGAGAAGCATTGACTACCGCAAATTGGTATGAAAACTGCAGATATTAACATAGTAGAAATTCTACATACATACATTTTTAGTAAAAAAATCTTTTTGAATTTTGCAGCAAATGGTTTCCCAAAGTCACAGATAATGCTCTCGAAGTCGCCATTATTTTAAAATTAAATTGAAATAATTTTTCCAATCAATCAACTTATTTGTTTACCCTGACCTTTCCTTATCAAGTTCCTAAGCTTCATTAGAGCTGCTGTTTGTCTGCTTTAAACATCGACAGCAAAGCACTATAGTAGCTAAAAGAAAAAAAATGATATCAAATCAAAATAAATTTCAGTGTATTATAAATCTTTTATCAAAGTCAAGTTTTTATTAAAAATCAAGTCAAGTGATTGCTTATTTTGACTTCATAGCATCATCTCACTCAATTACCCTTGGGTTTTTGCCGATGAAAGCTTTTGTCTCACGATCTAAAGGACATGTCTACTGCAAAAACTGGTGTTGAAAGTTTGTTCAATTGAAATTTCATTTGTTACCTTTATTTATTTTGATTCTCTTATTCAGAGCTTTATAGTTTCAAACGGTCGTCTATGTATTTTTACTCAGACAAGTTCGAATCGATGTTTGTTCAAAATTTGTGAATTCAAGAATTAATATTTCTTAAACAAATAAAGAATTTTTTTGCGGCGAATATATTAAAAACAGTTAATAACCCATTATAATTTTGTTTAAAAAATCATGATTTTAAAGCTGCCGTTAACGATTCAAAATTGTCTCTAAAGTTCGATCGCTTCTTTTTAATTTTTATTTTCTCCATCAAATTTGATTAACATTTTGGAATGATAATTTTGTCGATGAATTTTGTCAAAATATCGCTAACAGGTGATAAAAAATAAAAATCACAAAATAACGAATATCCAATTATTTTTATTTCCACACAGATTTATTGCGTTTGATATGCGACTAGCAACTAGCAGCACACCAGGGGTGTATTGTGCCTTGACAGCAATCTTTTTTCATTTCTATTATATTTGCATGTACATTGACTGCTAGCGTTTTCTTTTCTCGAAATAAATTCTGCCTCATTCTATGGCAATATTGCGATAATGTTGCATTTTCCATATGAGAGTAGAAGAAGAAAAGTTTCACCTTGTTCATTTCAGTTAAATTAGATAAATAACTTGAACTTAGTGTAAAATTTGAGACTTTCGAAAAATACACAAAATAAATGCAAGACTTTGTCTAGAAACAAAAAATGCTATCTGATACTTCATTATGTTCCCCTTTCATTTGAAGGTGCGCCTGAGATAGCGAACTTCTGACCTTATACTTCATGTTGCGCTAATGGCAGTATTTATATCTACATATGTAGATGATTCAACGAATGTGGCTTCGAGTATCCATGCTATGCTTCGACAAACCCCGAATATAGAAAAAAGTCAAAGCAGCCTGTGATATTTATGTACATGATAGAGACATGATTTGGAGTAATAATATGGAAAAAATTATTCGTTACATAAAGTCTTAGGCACTTTTCTCAACCAACACCTGCTACCGAGAAATTGAGACACTCTTGGATACAGGTTTTTAAGCCTACATAAAAAATATAATAGATATTTTAAACTTAAACTTTAAATCTATGTTGGGTCATTCACGAGATATATCTAACTGCCCGAAATTGGCAAAGTATAAAATATACATTATATCTCTACTCTAGCGGTTTGTACTCGTATCATAATTTTTTTCAAACGTAGTTTTTCATGTTAATAACATACATTTTGTATGTGAATTGTAACATGCCATTACTTTTCTAGCTATTAGGATAAAACTCGTGCACGTCGGTTAAAAAGGTTTTGAGATAAGATAAAAATAAATTTGCCCACTTCAAAATTATAATAATAATAATACTATATAATAATAATTTGCGCGCTTTGATGTTGTACAGGAAATTGAGCGGTCTACAGTTTTAAACAGATTCCGAACGCCAGATGATGTTTGTAAGACGTTTTTTTATGGCTGAAATTCACTCGTCTACCGACAGCGACCGCTATTAGAAAAAACCTCTTGCTATAATTTTACGATACCACGTACGCTGGCCGAGACTTAAACTTGCGGCATTTCGAGTTATACCATTAGCACGCTACTAGAGACACGGTGTCGGGAACAAAGTATCGATATTGTATCGAAAGAATCGCTATAAAGGAAACAGATACCCAAAAGTATAGAACTTCAAATACTCGATACTAAATTAAAAATTATGTTCAATAAAATTTTATTAGAAAACGTTATCTGTTTGTCATTTAAAACGTGTGGGCACAAATACCAATTAGGTCCTTAGCTTGACATGCCAAATTTGAAGACTCCAGTTTAGAAAAAGTTGTCGTCCTTTTGCTCCATCGGTACTTGGACTTCGGCAAAGTTGACTGAGGTCGAATATCAACTAAAATTTTAAGAGGATAAGCTTACAGATTAGTTACAGTGTGACTTTTGTTAGATTCACAAACGGATTTGTGTGTATGTTTTCATTCTTTATTCAGTTTACAAAGAATATGGTTTATTTAATAAATTAGTTAATTCAAAGTTCAATTACAATAAAGAGGATATATTAACGATTACAAAAATATGTGTTCTCGACGGAGGTCAGAATGATACTACTGCTGCTCATCTATCGTTGCTCTCTGATGTTCAATACTTCGTCAAACCAGGGTTACCTTACAGTCGGCTTTCCTGATTATATAAAGCGACCTCGCTTTATTCGATGTTGTATGAATCGTCGTCATCTTCGTAGTCTGGAGGAAGCTGGCACCATGATTTTAATTTATCTGATGCGTAAACTGATTTATACATACGCGCTGTTCTGTTACTGTGGGGTAGGTCTTCTACCAAGTACCTATCTTTACCAAGTACTTGAGTAATAATAAATGGACCTTTAAAACGTGGCTCCAATTTTCTTGATGTGCCGGTACATGGAGGCTCATTTTCGACCAATACCAGATCGTTGATGTTATAAATTGTTGGTGTTGCATGACGTTTGTCGTATCGTTGTTTGTTTCGTTTTTGCTGATTATGTACTTTCGCTGCTGCTTCTTCGCGTATGTGTTGCATTTCTTCGGAGGTCGTTAGACTGCTTTCATGTAACGCTAATAAAACTTTGTTTTGCAGGATGTCTCTTGGCGAAAAACTGAATAAAAGTTCGTGTGGAGTTTTTCCCGTTGTTTTTGAATTCATTGACCATTGTATATTGTTTAGATGTTCGTCCCATTTTTTGTCTGTAGTCGTTGTTGGTAGTAGCATGGATAAGAGCGTTCGATTTGCTCTTTCTGCATGGCCATTTGCCCTTGGTGTACGCACCGCGTTTAATATATGTTTGATGTCGTTTCTGGAACAATAACTAGTGAATTCTTTGGAAGTATACGCTGTACCTCTGTCAGTGACAATACGTTCAGGTACGCCGAAATAACAAGTAACTTCTCGAAGTGCTGTCAAAACATGCTTCGTCGCTGTACTTTTCACCGCTTTAATAATTGTGTATTTGGTAAATGAGTCGACAATTACTATAATATGCTCATTTCCTTTCGAACTTCTAGTGAACGGTCCCAGATGATCTATATGTAGAGTTTTGAACGGTACCGGATCAATTTCGGTGTAATGATATTGCCCCTCAATTTTTCCACCTTGGTGCTTGTTATACGCGCACTCAACGCATGACTTTAAATATGATTTTACGAAATTCCGCATTCGTGGAAACCATAAATACGTTTTCATTTTATTCAAAGTTTTTTCTAAACTTAAGTGCCCATTTTTGTCATGACACTCTTGCACCATTTTGTATCGTAGGGATTTAGGAACAACCCATAAATATTGTCCATTATTGATTTTAAACAGTCTGTTCTGTTTCACGGAAAAATCTTTTAATACGTCTTTATCATTATTTTTAAGTTTTTCGAATAATTTCTTTATGTTGTCGTCCTGTATTTGCATGCTGTATAGCCAATCGTCTTCTGTTATTGTCACCTTATCGACGCGTAGTGTGGCAACGTCTATGTCGTTAGCGGCTTCATTTGGACACCTACTAAGAGCGTCGACGTGCTCCATTCGTGGACCCTTTCGATGTACGATGGATTTTCAGCCACCAGCGTGCAATTCTCGGTATTAGTTCGCGCTTCTCCATAGCTGTTTTTACCGCGCTGCAATCAGTCACAACTTTTAGCGTCTTACCGTCGATATAATACCTAAACCGTTGCAATGTTTCTACAACCGCAAGAGCTTCTAATTCGTAGCTATGAAAGTTTCTCTCTGAGTCACTAGTCGACCGACTATAGTATGCTACCGGTTTTAACAAACCACCGTCATTCTGCAACAAAACACCCGCTAAACCAGCGGAGCTAGCATCTGTATGAATTTCGTGATCAGACTCAACTCTATATGCGACCAAAACTGGATAAGAAGTCAATTTCCGTTTAAGTTGATTAAAAGCGTTTTCTTGGTCAGACGTCCATTTAAAAGCTTCGTTTTTACGTAATAATTTTCGAATTGGTTCAGATATTATTGCATAGCCGGGTATGAATTTTCGAAAATACCCGCTAAGGCCTAAAAATCTTCGTACTTCTGTCACGTTGGTTGGACGTTCATAGTTATGTATGGCTGCCGTCTTGACTGCACCAGGTGTTACACCGCTCGGTGTTATTTTATGTCCCAAAAAATCTATCGTCGTTGTCAAAAACTCACATTTTGCGATATTTAATGTTAAGTTAGCTTCTCTTAATACGCCCAATACTATTTTTAGTTTTTTAAACATTTCTGCATACGTGTTTGCTCCAATTAATATGTCGTCCATATAATGTTGCATATTTTCTTTTACCATAAGTTGATTCAATCGGCGATAATCAACACATAATCTGTCATTACCATTCTTTTTCTTAACAAGAACAACCGGACTAGAATATTCAGATTCTGATCGTGTAATAATGTCGTTTCCAATTAAATCGTTTATCATTTTCGTTACGCTTTGTTTTTTTGGTTCCGGAACGCGATACGGAGATTGCGATACGATTTCATTATTTTTTAATTCGATTTTCATTTGTATTAAACCCGTTTTGCCGATATCACACAAATTGTCTGCGAACACATTGCTATTTTCTTGTATAATTTTAATCAGTTCCGATTTCACATTATTATCAGTTATTTCGCATTTTATTTGATTTTCGCTTATAAAACGTTTTATTTGCTTAGTTTCATGTTTCAGTCCTTTTTCTACGACAACATAGCCACCATCAATTTTTAAACGCAAATTGTTATTAAGAAAATTCTCTTGACCAAGCAAAACATCACTAGGCAATAGTTCGTCATCAACTATGTACAACGTTACCCATACACTTTCGCCATTGATTACTACTTCGGTATTAATCTTTTCTTTCGAGTACCGAAAACCGCCACATATGCCAGTAATTTTTAAAATACATTCTTCACGGTCACATTTAATGGTATGGCAAACTGATTTTTTAATCATACTACATTGCGCACCAGTATCAATAAAGGCTATCATAGTTTTGCCGTTTAATTGTATATTAACTTTAAAATAGTTATCGTTTTCGCAAAACGTATTTCGCACTACAGCGGCGTTTTTACATTCATTTTCGCCTCTTGCATGCACTTTATTACACTTCACACAACGTTGTCGACGTTGGGGCTTTGTACAATTTACAGAAATATGCCCTACTTCTTGGCAGTTAAAACATTTTGGGGCACCCTTTAATTTATTCTCGTTGGTTTTACTGAGAGTTTCGGTTTTGCTTACATTCTCATATTCGTTATTTCTCTTCGCAAATTTTGTTGTACTACGCGTTGTGCTTATTGGATAATTCTTTTCATACTCTATTAGTGTATCGCGCATTTCTTTTACTGAGCTGAAACGTTGCGCTGCTATTGCCATTTGAAGGTCGCGACTGCGTAGCCCTTCTCTCGTATACTTCACTATTGCCGTTTCGCTTAGTTTAAACCGTCGCCCGAGTGCACACACACGAAAACAATAGTCTATCACCTTTTCGTTCTCATTACGTACCGCGTTTTGCATTTGAAAATGTATTTCTGCTTCGTCAGGGGAATGCCCGAATTCCTCTCTCAATTCGCTAGCAAAACTTTGCCAGTTGGAATGTAACTTCTCTGACGAGTTGAGCCACAGACGTGCGACTCCTTTCATACGACTATACACGGCTAGTAATAGACATTTCTCGTCCCATTGATAGGCACGTATAACACTATTAACGCGTTCAATAAATTGTTCAGCCGTCAATGACACTTCACTTGTCGGGTCAAATTCAGGGATTGTTTCTGCTATTTCGCGCACTGAACAATTATTACGAATTGAATTGCCAGAAGGTGAAAAGCTGTTGACATTATTGTTCATTTCTAAAAGTAACGAGTTCACTTCTCTCTCACCGCTCTCACGCTCACAATTATTTCTCCGTTCTCTTTCCGCACGCTCGTTTGGAGGATTTATTCTTAAAAAACTCATGACATTTTCCATCATTCCGCGCAACTCGTTAATTTGACTTTCAACCGAATTCAAATGCGTAGCGTTTCCCGACGTTTCATTCGCGTCGCGTCGATTCTGCTGAGGCTGCTCTCGAAAGCTTGCCACACACATTTCACTGTCTGATAAATCTTCAGCTGCATCGCTGTCAATTTCGATTTCATCACAACCAATCGCTTCACATAACCGCGATATCAATGCTGCTTTTGTGCCTGACGTTGGCAAGTTTCGCTCTCGTAGCAGCTCTTTCAACTGAGCTATTGTCAAGGCTTTAACTTTTCTCATTTTTGTTTTTGTTTTATACACGTATGTATGTCGTTTTTCTCTTATAGTTTCTACTCGTTATATTGTACTCGCGATGTCCGTTGAAATTTTTAAATTCCACTCGCTACCGTTTTTTTACACGCTCATGCTTGCATGTAATTTCGTATTGAAAATGTTCACAACCGCACGTTTCGCAATTTTTCTAGAACCCGTATTGAAAATGCGTTCCAGCACAAATTCCGCTTTGGTTCCCGTATTTTTGCACGTAAACGTGAGCCGTCTCACTTCTGAACTGTTAGATTCACAAACGGATTTGTGTGTATGTTTTCATTCTTTATTCAGTTTACAAAGAATATGGTTTATTTAATAAATTAGTTAATTCAAAGTTCAATTACAATAAAGAGGATATATTAACGATTACAAAAATATGTGTTCTCGACGGAGGTCAGAATGATACTACTGCTGCTCATCTATCGTTGCTCTCTGATGTTCAATACTTCGTCAAACCAGGGTTACCTTACACTTTGATGCGGAAAATTGGAAACTTTCTAGATGCTCTAGAAGTATTTCTGTGCCAAAAAGAATTTTTTTTCGTGTAATTCATGTAAATAATTTTCTTTCAAAGTCGATACGATAGTGGCGGTCAAGTACTCGATTCCAAAAAGTATGGATTTAAAAGTATGGAGTAAAAAATGTCAGTATCGAATAGCAGAAATATCGATATAAAATTGTAGCGTATCGACATTCTTGTCCCTACACGCTACACATACGGCAGCCGCCGAATATATGTAAATAGCTGGTGTTCTTCAAAAACAACTTAATTAGTAGAGGTATTCAAACTGCCAATTTTGCCTACATACATACCCATATTCGTACATATGTGTCATATCCCAGTGTTAATGGGAATGAGTATAAATCAATGACAGAAACCCATCTCTAGAATGAGGAGCGCCTTATCACCGATTATATGAAACGGACCCGCGAGCCCAGCTCAGAGAAGGAGTTATTTTGTATATACATATATCCGACATTATTTGCTTACCACTTTGCCTACTCACTTCGCGAGAAGGAGCGCTGTAAGCATTCCATCTGTAGTGATGTTACATAATACCATAGGAATTGAAGGCCTTGCCAAATTTGCTTCTGGGACTCCACATGCTTGCTCATATTTACTTACTGTGTGCATTTAAATTCGTCTTTCCACCTGCGATATTAACCTTCCATTTTACTCAACGCCTCCAAACTGATTTTTAATAAAGTCATTGTACTCACACTCCTTTACTCGACAGCAGGCCTCCAACTTCATCAACAGCCTGTATATGCAATAAAATAACAGTATAACAGCTAAAGATTTTCCCGAGCAGTAATCCATCAGCAAGTATAGGATTTGGCCATTTTTCATTTTTGTCAGCCAGCAAACATATTAAATTTAAAACTACTGTTGACAATGACGTATGACAGACATGACATTTCACACTCTCAAACTCATTTCACTTCGCACCAGGCATTTTCGAGCGTTTTCTCGTATACATACATAGCTTCAGGCCGGTTCATATCTACATAAACTGTGAATGCCAATTTTCGTGTAATTGACGCAACAGTGGATTATCCCAACATCCCTTACCATCCTAACCACTGTAGCTAGCGATGACGTGTCAACCGATGGAACTTCATTAGAAAACGTTTAGAGCCGAGCATTCAACCCCCCCACCCATTCCCTGTGGAGAGAGCTTCGGAAAATTGCTGTGATGAATTTTCAGTTCTTCAACATTTCAGCCAAGTCGTCAGTTTTCCCATCTACCCTACACAAATTAAACAATTTGCCCCGTCTCTCCGTCTCCGTCTCTGCAGTTTGTCAGCTTGTCAGCTGTGTACGAGTATGCGTGTGTGTGTGTGTGTGTGTGTGTGTGTGTGGCTAAGCAATTTTTTATCAAGTATTTAAACGCAGTGGATAAGGCATCGCAACAATTGTTGACAATTGTGAAACACGGCGGCTGAGTTTATGTGCGTGAGATCTGCTGGTATTTCGGAAGTCATATCCAGCAAAAGCCATGCGACAGACGACAGACGACAGGCGTGGCTTACATGCAAATCCGTTGGCAGCTCCAGCTCCACCAGTGTCGTTTCCGTGCGTTTTCCTTTCATCGTGATTTTTCTTCGCCTTTTCGTCAGCATTGGCTCGCGTGCCTTGATTGATGAATGTAAGCGGCATTTGTTTGCAAACACTTGACACGAGCCTTGATTAAAAAACTTCACTGCCCACATGGGACCTGGCGTTTTGTTTGGTTGTGTCGCAACTGGGCTTGTCTGCTTGTGTGAGTCCGGGCATCTTCACAACCACCTCTATGAGTCGTCAATTGCGTGCGTCGTGTCGGTTGTCATCGCCGACCTTATCGCTGAGGTTATTATTTGTCGTGGGTGTTGTGCACTTAATGTTGCTGGGATTATCGCATTTTCTTTATGATTTTGTTGAACATGCAAATTGCGTGTCATAAAGTACCAGCAATGAGGACACTCGCGAACAAATTTATATGTCCATTGTATGTAAAACAATTCAGGGACCTCCATAACAGAAAACGCAATACAAATGAAGAAAATTATACATATGTATATTTACATATGTATATATTGAGTAAATGGAAGCTAAGTGCATGCGAGGTACATATGGGGATTTTGCTTTTCCGGTTCTTGATTGATTGCTATTAATTGTAGCTTGTAAAGGATGTTGAAAAATTAATTTTAAAAAATTACAAATGTTGCGGGAAGGAATCGTGGCTAACAGAGGCTGCATTTCGAATGGAAAAAATAGTATTCCAGATATGAAGCTTAGGTTTGTCCGAGGGCGTACGCCCACCACCCAGCATCCATTTAAATTATGGTATAAATTCATTTAATTCATTATCCAGTTTTTTTTATCAAACGAACTATTTCGTGTCGCAAAATGCCATTCGTAGGCCACAGCATTATTTTAGGAGTTCTTAAATCGGCAGGCGCTCCTAATTGAGGAAAGGTATTGCCCAAACATTGAAGTCATGCTTCGAAATTGAAATTTGGAATTTTGAGTATTAAAAAATATAAGTCAATTCATCTCGGAAAATGATCTTAAGTTACACTTGACCTTTTGTTTTATTAACGTGGCCTTTTTTGTATTAAACAAAAAGTTGTTCAAAAAATGTGAAGTACATATTTCTGCATCATTGAATAATCAATGTTTTTTATAACTAACAAAACAGTTATTTTTTAATCTAAACAGAGATTCACGTTCTGCGAGTTTTGCATTAAAATTAGATTTGTACTTCCGCATTGATGGTGCTCAATAGAGAAAATTTATTTCAAGCACGCGACTCGCCACATCCAGATTTCAAGCGCATTTTGTGCTTGTTTCCCAAACGCGTCCATAGATGTCGCCTAATATCTAGCTGTATAAATCAACAATCGTTAGATCATAACCTCAAAGCGGAGAACTTGTAAGAAATGGAATAGGGATTAAATATTTTCTAAAGATCTTCGTCGTCTTATCGTCTTTGAGTTAGCTGCATTTCACTTTTGTGTTTGTTATCAACTTAATATAGTAGTAAATGTATAACTCTGCTATTTTGGTGCCTAAATTAACAGTTTGAGCGATGGAGTGTGGAGTGTGGAGTAGGACTTTTGTATGCTTGAAGTACAATGAATACATGTCGTTCAGATATAAATTACAGTATAAATTTAAATATCAGAAGTTTTCGAATCGCTTCCTGATCTCTGAAATGGGACAGATTATAGATTGGACATCGGTTTTAACTTGGCCGGAGTAAAATGAACGCTTGCTTTAAATAAATCTGAAGTATTTGAAAACTAGAAGATCCGTACTCTTTTTATATTTTCAGTTCAATATAATTAATTGTGATTTGGATTACCCTTTCTTTTATAAACAATTTTGCTTAATTTTCTCCACCGTAGCTCACGCAATACCGCTCTGACTATTGTTGTCCTTTGCTCAATACTTTTCTTTTAACTAGCCTTGAGCTCAAAAGTTGCTGTTGCTTTAAAAAAAAATATTTAAACCTCTCTGGCAGATATGCACCGTTGTGTTCGATAACTTATTGTCACTTTTAAAGTAATTCCATAAGGCCACTCTCATTGAAACCTTCGTTCCTAGTGGCAAGAAACTGCGACAGTCGATTTGCGCAAGCTTCTTTCATGGTACATTTTTTACCAGCGACAAGAACAGGTAATAACCACTAGTGCGTACTCCATGGTGGATGGAAAAGAGCCTCCCAACCAAGCTCTCGAAGATTCTTGCGAGTCACTATCGATGTGTGTGTTCTGGCGTGGCGCTGATGGAACACAAATCCTATCGTTAACTAGTAGGACACCCATACATCGAGCTTCTTTTTGTATCCAGCCTTATTTAAGTGGCTCCAAACGGGTTTTTATGCAATCTTCAGCTCCTGGGCAATCGAAACAGTGCTTACATGACGATCGGACTCGATGATTTCCATTTTAAGCAAAAGCTCTGAAAAGCTATCACCGAATCTAGGGTGATAATTTGAATGTAAAAATACCAGTTATTCATTATTTTTCATCATATCTACATGCATATGAAAATCCACTCTATTGTAGATGCAAAGTTAACGCAGAAATGGGAACATATGGCACTTTTTGTTCCTTGGGGATTCAGTTCTTGTGTCAGCTTCACTTTGTGAGCTCTTGGCTCATTTGAAAGGGCTCGTAAACCTGAAACCCTAAAAATTCGGCAATCTTAGTTGGCTCATTATCAAATTACTTAAGAATTCTATGCGTTTAAGGCATTGAGCCATTAAACCCAATATATGTAGCTTTAGCAAATTCTAAAAAATAGTACGTTCCTAAAATTTATGCTTTTCTAACAGCGACTAATAAATTAAATTAAATTAGCTACTGCAACTCAATGCTCACAATAAGCCATTGGCCAAGACAAAGTGCATCGAATATTACCTTTGGATATGAAGATAGAATTTGGTGTCCGTTAAAATTAATAAATTCATTAATATTTTTGCAGATCTTCAGTGCTATTTTAATCACTATTCACACGGTTTCCTTTTGGCAATGCATCACTTAAGCTGTAACGAATTGCGATTGAAAATTTTATTTCCCCGTCATATTCGTCGATCAGTGCATGCGTTGTGTACCGCAGCGCATTCATTCAATTCATCAAATCTCCTTTAAATACCTGTAATTTGAATGAAGGTTCTACGGGTCATATTACAAAGCACCAGAGAGCCCAAAAAGTAACAACAAACAGCAAAGATGGGTAAAATTGAAAACAGTAGCTGCCAGACAATAACAATGGTAATAATAACCGACATGGAAATGTTAATGAGGACCACCAACCGGACGCAGAACTGCACTAACGTCCCGCCACCGCACACCTAGCTGGCTTAGCCGCTCCACCATTGTTGTGGCCGTCGCAGCAGCCTCACACCGTTCTGGCGATCATATCGCTGGTAATTTGTTTCAACGCTTTTCGAGTCGCTACTGTAGAAAAATGAAGCGGCCACGATCAAAAAATAAAAATCTCCACACGAAAAAAGGAAGAAATTAGACGGAACGAAAACGAAACTGAAACCCGATGCGCAGCAAACGACATCAGCTAGCCGGCTGGCAAACTGTAAGCGAATGGCGGCGTTCGCGGGCCTGGGGAATCGTCAAGTGTGGGTTAAGGCGGCTGAGAAATATTCACAATGAAATCCTTTCAGCTAGTTGTAGCTGCGATTTAACAGATTAAGACGAGATTGTACTCGTAGTTAAAGGCGACCACAGATGAGGCGAATGTCGTGTTTGCTTGGGAATTTTATGAGATAGTAAAATGCAATGCCGGCCAACGAACAGAGCTACAGGATCAACTACTCGAACAGCCACAAAAATTGTCTTTCGTCATTAAGCTTTTTTGTTCGACTGCAGACTGTATGTATGCATTTACGAGTATTTGTGTGGCAAGCAATTGTCGTGGCAACGAAGCGCGAAATTTAATTTGCAACTCAGCTGCAACTAGCAAACAATAAACCGACTAAACAACCACAACAACTACAACAACCTAGACTATACTTCCGAAGAAGCCACAAACATATAAACTGCCGCTTCGAAACAAACAGTGAGTCCAATAGGCATCAATGCAACGCTTGCCGCACTCGAAGGGATCCTGTTGCACATGATTTGGTGCACTTCAGAGTAATTTCGCAGTGTTGAATTGTCTTCAATGAAAAATGTTGTAGTCGGTCAACAGTCGACAACAGTCGACAACACCGCACAGTAGCAGTAAAAATTACTTATCTGCAAATCACTTCAAATTTCAGTTATTTAAATGTACGATGACGTCGACGGCTACAGTTACGACCGACGGCGTCCACCACTCCAACGGTTGAACGCAATCAACGGTGGAACGCAATCGGCCAGCATGTCAAGCATACGGCCAAGAACTGTAGATCAGCGCGACGCTGCAGTGCCGTCGGCTCATTGTTAGAAGGGCTGCTGATTATGCAAAATAGCTATCAAGTCGGATCTTTTGTTGTCGCTGCCGTTGATAATTTCGTGACATTAGTTCTTGCAGCGCTTAAGCCAGCCACAGTGAGGAAGCCAGCAGTAGAGCAGCAATGGGGTCGTGGAAGGGCGCCGCGGTGGTTGCGGTATCTACTGTTGTTCTCAAGGAAAACACGTTGCGCCCATCAAAGAATTCACTTGTGACTAGTGAGTATATCGTTCGTTGTTATCAGCGTTGGAATACGCGCAATGCTACATCGCTGTCATACATCTGTCATCGGTGTCCTCGTTGTCCAGCAGATAAGCCACACAAATCGATCAGTCGCTTTCGCTGATGTCACATTGTCGCTTTATTGGCTACGTTGCGTTGACAGCTGTGACGCTGACATAAATCAAATAGCAGCTAACTGTCAGCGGTGAAATTTGTGTCACCCAGTAAACAGGCGATAAGGTGGTGGCATTGATAGCACCCATCATGCACTGCGCTAAAAAAAAAAAACTAAAAATGGAAAGCACAAATACGTACACAATATTTAATCTGTCACTGCATGGGAGATGGACGGTTTGCCACAACCGGCTGCGGAGCAACCCTTCAGCCTACCGCCCGTTGTTGTGTGCCGTCGATTTTGTTGCGTGTGGGGCAATTAAAATATTTTATTTGTTTTCCCTGCAGAGCACTTTTCCTTTTGTGCAAATAAACTCAAAACATTCTTGCCGTTTAACTCAGACGTTTGTCGCATTTCTGTTGACGGAGTTCGGTGCAGATGTCTCCAAGGAGTAATAACTTAATGCTGTAAACAAATTTTAATTATATTTGGAAATGTCGTTCATTTTGAAAGGATGAATCGGACCTTATGGTCGATCTTTTTGTTGCTTAGTGCAGTGGAATTTGTTCTTCACAAATTAACATCCGCAAATTTAATGAAAATTTTTACCTGCAACAATGAAATATGCAAATAATATAAATACTCGAACTGAATTTTCTAGCAGTCTCGAAAACTGTAAACAAAGAGAAAATAGAAGAGTAAAATAATATTTGAGTTTATTCAAGAATGGTCCCATTCATTCGCCCTGTCCACACAGTTCGCAGTTCTGCTGTGTAACGCAAAACGACACCGCTCAAAAATAGCGCAACTGTGCGTGCCGAAAGTGAAAATATTCGAACGAACCGCTTCGACTTTGGTTGCAGCGAGTCGTCGCAGATGTGGCACATGTGCTTCCTGGGCACGTTCCAACATAAAAATTCCATGGAAAATTGCAAAATTTCTAGCGAATATACGAAATGGGTGACTACTCTAAGGAGGGGAGTGCCCTAATTGGAAAGAGGGTGCTCAAGACAATGCGGATATGAAATTGCCACAAGTGAAAATATATTTGCAACGATAATAACTATTGCAAAGTATTTCACAAATTACGGGAAATATGCGACTCTGTTGAAGGGACTTTTCTTCCATTTCGATAATTATACTATTTTACTTACATTTTCGCAACGGATAAGTGTATTAGGGTGATCACATTACCTACTATTTATAATTATGACATCAAAAAATCGAAGGACCACAATGAAAGCTTTCTACGAACATGACTTACGCAAAAACGAATATGCGGTTTAAAATTTAGGGAACAACTTATCATGAGCAACAATAAAAGATGGTGTTGTTGTTGTTGGAACAGCATAAGAAATTCCCCATAAACTTATGCGGAATGATGCTGAAGGGACAGTTCGTGGCGGGATAAAAATCCGAGTCGTTCTGGTACCGACCGTAGAGAGAACAAAGGTGGCGTACGTTATGGCAACTGCATTTGGTGCGCCCAAAGCTCAATGTTGTATTTCGGAAGAAGGGGCTAAAAAGTTCGTTTTTTGGGAAAGTAGAAATTTTTCAACATTTTTATTGCAAAATGAAACGTAGCAGGCCAGAAAAATAAGAATTTTTAAACTAATCAGAATAAAATAAAAATGCAATTTTCATTAATGGACAACAGTTCCTTTCCGACGGAATTTTCATGCTTAGGCTCTTTAAAACTGGAAACAGAGGAAGTGAAAAATTCCAAGCGAAAGGAAATAAAGTTCAAAACTTGATCGAAAATGTGGGCGTTGGCCTACACAGCAGAGTAATTATAATGCAATGGGCTGTGGAAGAAATGATGGAAATGGTCTTCTTTTTAATTTATTTTATTAATATTTATAATTGGTCTTGCAAACGAGCCTAGTTTTTTAAAACACTTCTCAAAATTACCAAATTTCATTTAATATCAAGGATTTTAAAATATTACTCCCCAAATGTTTTTGTACTATATGTAGGACTCGTCGTTAATTTCTTTTTGTAATTCGCAATAAAAAAGAAACTAGTTTTTCAAAGAAGCAATTTGGTGGGAGTCCTAACTGACCAATTTTGAGGGAAAGGTTCCCAACGCACCACTTTTATTTTAATTTTATAATTTCATCACCAATCATGGTAATAATGCGGTGTAATCGATAGCGATGTGTTTGTTGTGATTTTGACAAATCGGCAGTTCGATTGATAGCGTGGTTCTCTCCTGTAATTCTTTGCAAAACAGAAGAAATATAGTACTAAAAATACTGCATTCAAAAACTTTGTTGTTCAAAATTTTTCATTTCAAGTGAAACTAGAATAAAAATTCGGTAATTTTCCAAACGAACTTCTAAATTTGATCATTAAAGTTCCAGACGAAGGTTTTTAAAAACTTAAGTCAGAAATAGCAGCTAATTATGTACATATTTGTGTTCAGTTTTAGTTCAGAATTTTGCAATTTAGATTCAGAAAGTTTAAATTTAAGTTCAGAATTTCCATTTCAAATTCAAAATTTTTTTTTTCAATATCAGAAAATTACAATCCAAATTTAGAATTTCCAATTATGGTTCAGAGAGTTGCAAATCAAATTCAGAAATTCAGTACTAAATTTTCCATTTTGAATTCAGGTTTTTCACTTAAAATTCAAATTCACAATTTCTATTTCAAATTCAGAAAGTTGCAATTCTAATTCAGAATTCAAATAGTTACCATTCAAATTTAGAATTCCCACTTCAAATTTAGAAATTTTAATTTCAAATTCAGAAATTCAGAGTTTTTATTTCAAATTCAGAAAGTTGCACTTCTAATTCAGAATTTCCAATTTAAATTCAGAAAATAACAATTAAAATTCAGAAAGTTATCATTTAAATTTAGAATTTCCAGTTCAAATTCATAAATTTTCATTACAAATTCATAAAGTTGTAATTTTTCCTTTTCCTGCCACTTTAACTTTGTTATGATTCTACCATGTCTATGTAGAATATTTTCCTTTTAGGTAGTATGATCGCCGACAAAGTATCTACTTCAGTCATTTGATCTCCCATCTCATTGTATGCGGTTAATCACAATTTAAAGGCCCATTTGATAAATAATTGTTAAATATGTCGCCAAATTGAGACCCATTTCTCATTACGGTCATCGTGGATGCTTCAATCAGATTGTCATCGGTTCAAATCTCGGTCGGGATAACGAACGAAACGTTTTTTTCTTTTTTTATATTATCTTACTTTTTCACAATAAGCTCATGCAACATACACATAGGTAGGCTTTGCATTCTTCTTCTAAAAGAAGAAGATGTTTAGCTGAACTTCTTCTAAAATTTGTGGTATGCGTCTTGATGATGTACAACAAAATTAGGGGCCTATAAATTTACGCCGGTCTCGAATTGCAAATGATTTTTGTGAGAATTTTTTTCATGCTGCGGGAGGGGATCGGGATTCATACCCAGGCACTCCGAGTGATAGCACGCACACTCTACACGCTCGGCTGTGAATTATTAGTAAAAAGTTTAACGATTACGGTGCATGGTATGGTTTTTTGTACTTGAAAATTTTGATGTAAAAAGAACCTTCAATCGCTTGATGCAAAGCTTTGCGGTAAAGGAAACTCCAACAAATCAACTGCGCTTTAATTTCAACGTAGAATTTGCTGTTAAACCAAAATTGTGCAAATCTCGAGCTGCACAAAGATATAAAACGAAAAAAAAATTACAGCCAACCACATAACATAAACTTTCTCCTACCAGCCGCATGGTCAAACAAATTTGAATGTCGTCCACTTGAAATACTTTTTTGGCAACGCCAAAAATAGACAAAAAATAGCCATATTATGAAACCAATTCGGCTGGAAAGTTTTTTCATATCTGGATGCTTGATGAGACTCACAAATATCAGCTGGCGAGTAATGCTCCGAAATTTTTATAAAAATTTGCTATACCGTTTTAGTCTTTTTGGGCGAACACGTAAAGCAGTAGACATTGAAAACTCCGAAATTATTGTGCTCGCACATAGAAAACGCTTGATAACGCAATAAACTAAACAAAAAATAGGGAAGCACACGTGTATCTCCTACACTTCGTGGTCTAGGAAAAGAGTTCAGTGACTGATACCTAAAAAGTAGTGGGATGGTTGGTGAAAGTGGTGCAACTCAAGTGGCTCTACAATCGCTGACTATGCCGCCGCCATGATATCCGGAAAATACCACTTAATGCGACAAGGGAGTTTTCGACACACGCACACGCACACACACACACACACACACACACACACACAAAAGCAATACGTTTAAAAATGTCAACATCCGTCAATTCATAGGTTTGTGATGCGGCATGTGCGCGTAATTGACATCTACACAGCTCATCGCTGGTATCAATTATGGAGGAACTCCTGTTGCAAGGTACATTGAACTTCCGCATTGCGCGACCGCGCCTGCCATTCTACCGTCAGTTACGAATTCCACCGCTCGATTATTGTCAACATTGTAATGAATGCTACTCTAAACAAATCACAAATCTACTTGTAAACAGATTTTGTGTTGCAGCAAGTGCATTCCACCGAATGCCAGTCGTTGTGCCACACGTGCTGAAAAATAGAAAACACGCATAATAAGAACAGCGCACCAACTTTTAGCTGCAACCGAATAAACAAAGCGCCAAGATGCTAGAATCAATTGGTTGTTGTTGCCTATTCTGTGGCAGCTAAACCCATCACCATCGCCAGATACAGTGACAAAAATAAACCAACAATTACATTAAACGCAGAGTTTGTAAGTAAACAATTGACTGCAACGAATTCGACAGCGTAAATTTTTCTCGCGCGGCACTAATTTCTTAAAGTAAACAGAAGGCGTTAAAGTGGAATGACTATTGGAGCGCATTCATATTTGCATACACACAAACCAACATACCTACATACATACATAGGTGTGGTGCGCATATTTGGTAAAACATAATTCGAATTTTAGGTTCAAATCGCATGTAAAATAATCTGACCGACTCGACGAACTCTTTTCTGCAACGCGGCACCTGTTCCTCCCCCTCCCCACATAAGAAGAAAATCCAATTTGGCAGCAGGCAATCACTTAGTCACGTGTTACAGTTGCACTATTAAAATCGTCATTGTCAACATGGCTAATGGTCTGGCGTCACACAATTCAATTTGCATACAACATCGGCGTATGCTGCAACAGCATCTGGGGATGTTGAAGTAGTCCGAGCGTAGCCGGTGGCACATCACATACATAAATAGCGTACGCTACACATTTGTTTTTGACGATCATTGGCGACAGCGTTGAAAGCTTCCATTTTGCTTGCCTGCAACCAGAGGCGATGAGGCTGACGAAAAGTCGCCTAACTTTAACGACAGCGTCAGAATCCACCACAGTTGACTAATGGAAAAATTCATATTAAATCGATTTTATTGACAGGGAGGTAAATGTTTTGTTTGCTGACGACATGTTCACTGCGTTGTTGTTGGGATTTATGTGTCGCCTAAAAGACACATACAACTGCGTGTGCATCCATACACTGCCGCCGCTGATTCAGGTTCTTCCTATTACGTAGGAACAGTGAAACTTTTCGTATGATGTGTAAAACTTAAATTAATACCCGATAAATTGGGAGATATCCCGTACGTTAGCTAACTGAATGCAGAGGATAGGAAGGCAAGGATATTTTATTAAAATTGTGTTGAATATTTCATTTAGGCCCACTTGCGGGAAATCCAGAGTTGAATTTATAAATAAAGAGATAAGTAACTCTGAGTTATATTTTTAATTTCATAACCCAGAGCATGACTCAATTATTAAAGGTTTGCTCGATAGTGACATGAGAGTTTTGACAGGGAGTGTCCAACGGTTGTCTTCATGTTACCCAAGCAAAAACGCTCCTGAATTTCATCCAATACGCAAATTTTATATTTATATTCAAAGAGAACATAAAAATATGTTTTCCACAAATTTTGCTTTTACTCCAATTTGCACGTAATTTTGAAGATTTAGTAATATGAAGTCCTAATAAGGAGCCGATCACGGCAAATTCATATAAGGTGAAGTTACTATAGCAGCCGATTTGATTTTTTTTATTCTCCTACAAAAGCTCATACGCAAAAGCAAAAACAAAATACATGTAGGAGAAAACAAAATGTATGTATGTAAATTTTGACAACTCTTACGCAAAGGTAAAAACAAAATACATAGGAATTTTGTAGTTCTATTCAAGATGGATCTATAGAAGGTGATATCAAGATAAGTAAGGCGAATCCGCTGTGTATTTTGTTTGTATAATTTTTCGTGTGAAATGTCGAAAACTGAAATCGCCCAGTACTGCTTATGTATTTTGTTAGTGTAACTTTGGTAGTGAAATGTCAAAAACCGAATTCGCCCAGTTTGCTCATGTATTTTGTTTGTGTAAGAAAAACAACCCAGCGGGTTTGGAAAGAAGAACAAGCATTCAGCTCATGGGATGCTATCACCTTATCTGAATTAGCCTTGGTTCTATTTATAACACCACGTTATATGAATTCGCCTTGGAGCCGATTTTGTCAAGAGGGAGAGAGAAAACTTTTTACTGAGCAAATCTTTAATGATTGAGTCATGACCCAGACATTGTCTTGCATCAATTAAATCCAGTAAACCGGGCTACATACATATGTACATATGTACATATATGTACATATCTTTTAATTTGATGAATTTATTGAAATTTAAAATCAAAATAATTTTTGCAGGCTCTAGTACAGCGACGAAACGCTTGGTCTCTAATCTCGTGGAAGTGATCGCTTCGCTTTCCCAAAACTCTGTAAAGGAATATTCCATGGCATCCTCATGATTGTCGAAAAAAGCGATTCGTTTCAAAGTTTTTCGTTTATAAAAAAAAAATTTTTGACAAACTAATTTTTTATTTATTTATGAAAGAATATCACAAACTTAAAAATTTAACCCTGAATAGTTGCTATTTATTTTTCTAACTTTTAGTTGATGCCTAACATTCTGCTGTGCACATTTATCAATTTAACCGGTAAACTCTGAGTTAAATAGATAACCTGCTTTCTCGCAAGTGGGCCTTAGAGTTTTATAACGCAACTAAATGACACGAAACACCTTAAAGGCTGGGCACTTCGCATACTTAAACCAAGTCCGTCTACACTTATCGTTCCTAATTTATCTAGGCAGCTCTGTAGCCATAGGGTTGCTTAGACCTTTGATCAAATGAAGAAACGTAATATTAATATATTTTAATTTTATTGGGATAATTGTATCTGTTTTTATATTTACGAACATAACGGAAAGCTTCTAGAGGCAGTAAAAAATTAGGAACAGCTGATTAAAATGCTCATATTTCAAAAGGCATCATCCATCCTAGTTTCATTTCATCTTAATTAATTTTGCAAAGCGAAATTACTTAGTTTCATCGTAATTGGCTTATAAACTATGAATGATCCATTAATTACGATAGTGTGTCCGGGCTTTTACAGTTTATCAGTGATACATATATCTTTGCTTCCGACTTTATTTGAAATTTTTCAATTTCACTTTTCGACACATTAAACCTGTAATGCCAACGAGAAAAGTTGCGTAGAAATCCAATATTTTCCAGTGCATTTCTAATACCAATAACCTCGTAAGCTGAGTAACCATTGCTAATAGAAAACTAGATTTAAATATATCTGCGCTCTGTAGAATATATCTCTTATGGTGGGAGCTCCATCGTAACTCCTGCCCATGCCAAAAAAAAATCTGTGAATACCGATTTTAAGAAGATAATTTTAAAAGGAATAAATCCTATGAAATCCACAAATGGGAAACTGATCAACCCAAAAAGTTTATATTGTGCCATCTACTTATCTTGAAAGTCCTTGTGATATATCCACATTTTTGGCGATGCATTTTGTGGACAAATTGTGGTAAATGTCAATGATTCCCTAGAAATATTTTGCTGGTGTCCATTGCGTATTCAGCACGGTATCGTAAAGTCGTAATCGTGCGATCATAATTAGGTTTTTGCGGCATAGGTTAGTGACGAAGAATAAGGCTGTTAGAAAGTCAGTTTTCATTCGAATCTTAGTTAATTTTCTCATCACATTGCTTTGGCTACCGAATTAAATATCATGATAGATAATTCGAATTTCAAATAATAGCGATTTAAAAAGTAATGGCACTACTAAATGTATATTATGGGACATAATTGGAGTTTAGCGAACTAAATCAAAAACTGGGAAAAACTTTTGCTTATATAATTTTAGTCATCTTTCAATTCTAAACTTGTTTTTTTATCTATCATTTTTTATTTGTTTATTATGTTCACAAATTTTTGAGGCCAGCAGCAAATTTGTTCTCTCAATTTCCACTAATTGGCAAGTTTGTTTCAATACAAACTATTTGCGACATGCACAAACTAAATTTCGCTATAAAAAATTATCATTATTCTTCTTCTGTTGGCACAACAGCCGTTCATCGGTCTGGGCCGATACCACAATACTTCACCAACTGCCACTCTTCTTTGAGAAGCCAGTTATCCACACCAAGTGTGCACAGGCCCTTCTGCCGTTGAACCTTCCTTCGTTTTGCACCCATTGGTGCTGGATCTAAGGATATATTCACAGGTATCATCATCTTCAAACGCAATCATTAAAGTTTTATAAGTTTGGCTATGCCCATGTGATTATAGAGATCGTATATTTCATCCTCTTAGGTACGTGGTCATAGATCTTACGTAGAATAGTTTTCTCGAAGACCTCCAATGATGAGAGATTTGTGGAGCGAGATTTTTATAAATGGAGGGAGAATTCAGTTCCTCAGTTGCTTAGCGAGACCAAATTAGTACCTGTTGACAAAAGTTATGCTTAGCTTAGTGTGGTTCTAACTATGCATATAAAGTCCTTTCAAATTTCCAACAGTGTCGAGTACTTTTTCTGTGTTGCCATGAGATATTTTGTTTTCTCCTCGTTCGCCGATATTTGCTTTCAATGTCTCTACATGCTTTCGTTCGTGATAGTAAATTTAAATTTAAAAAAGATATTAACACTGTAAAATTGCAATTCTTTAAAATTGAACAGAGTTTCTCAAATTTTTTACTTCGATCAAACAACTAAACAGCCCTGAGGCTATCGAGATAGCAAGGGAAATTAAGAGTGACACGTATGAACGCACTTAATTTATGTGAAATAATTTGCATTGCATTAAGTAATCGCCGCTGCAATGTGATCCTGGTTTAAAATTTATTTAGCACGTCTTGTCTTATGCTACACCACTGTAGCCGTCCGCACTCAGCGAAAACGATCGGTAAACAAAATTTCATGCGACTGAAAATTAAACTCATCAAGTGACACACGCACCAAAAGCATCGACTTCCCACCACACCTCCACTACCTTGCCACCGCACGCTCCCAAGACGTTTCACCCTTCTACGCAGCGCTGCCAGTGGCAGTAAACTAATTGCAGCGTCGATTTTCGAATCGATAGCGTGTGGCATCTGTGTCGCCGACGACTATGGATGTGGCTGGGTTGCCTTAATTGCAAACATCAACACTCTGTGTATTATTTTTGGTAACAACGACGCCAACAAACACACACACACCCCAGAGCAGATATTGCAACAACAACAGCCAGCGGTGACAGTGGATGCTACTACTAAACGCCAGAGGGAAAAACGGACAAACGAAAGTAATCAGCCAATGTGGGGACGACAATTTTAAAAGTTTTAATGCCGTCGCGCGGCAAAGGGGGCCACAGTAGCACGTGTGGTGTGTGTGTGTGTGTGAGTGTGTGCGACATGAATGGAGCACGGAGCTGTGTAAACGTAGATATTTATTTTTAGATTCACTCTTGCCTCCTCGTACTGCGGTTTAGATATGGCAAGTGCCGATGAGCCCCCATTCGAAAACGTCTAAGCGAATATACGCTCCGCGGTTCGTTTATGCTAGGCGTTTGTTGCATCGCTTGCCGGCAAGTAACGAGGTGACAAATAATAAAAACAACAAACACATGCTTTGGCAGGCGATTTACATACTCCATACCACGATGCACACGTACGCGCGAGATGTATGTGTGTGGGGATGTGTGTGTGAGTGAAGGCATCTGTACGCTCGCATCTTTCTCTTGATGCAAATTGAATAATTGGGGATGCTTGACAAACGACGTTGTGGCATTGTCAAGTCATTTGTTTACATGCACATCTAACAACGTGCAACATGTGTGGCATGTAAAGAAAAAAGACAAAACAAAAGGTAGCTGACACTCCCGTTGGTGCATGCAATGCAACTACAACAGCAACAACACACGGTTGTTGAAATTATGAAAAATTCTCATCCGCATCTTGACGTTGCATGATTTAATGGATTCTGCCGCTGTCTCCGCCGCTGGATGCTATCGATGGAGGCCAATTGTTGCAGGCGCTTGTGCTAGCCGATCTCTTTCCGTCTCCTCGTCGTGACATCTCGCCTGGAAATGTGTCTTTTCGTCAAGTTTTATTGATGTCGTAAATTTCTGCAGTGCTTTGTCGCACAAATTGTTTATTGGCGATACAAATTGCTGTCGTTCCAGATGTGCCGCCATGAGTTGGTTGGCGCAAGGAGTTTCCTCAATTGGTGCAACTTTGCAAAGTCCGCAATAGAATTTTCTTCTGTTGCTACTCGATTTTTTTGTTCATATTTTGGGCTGTCTTACCGCAGTCGGCAATCGCTTTGTTTATGAACTGCAACAATTAAGAGAGCTGCGTCGTAAATCATGGGGACATTTGGCATTGGCATTTTGTGGGTGGTCCATTGGGATGTTGGAATGATGTGGAAGCGATAATTGTTTGTGACAATGAAATTTGGAGTAAGGATTTACTTATGTCCATATGTACATATATACGAATACGGGTCAATCCAGTTCCTATCGACCAATCGTGCGCATCGCCAATTTTTGATGTGGACGAATTTTGGTCAGTTCAAAAAAAAAAAAAAAAAAACTTGTTTTCGATTGATATATAAAATCTTAAACTTCTTCATATTTGGAACCTCTCAATTTCTTTCTTAAACATCTCTAAATAAAAATTCGTAAAATAAAAATTTTCAGAATTTTAAATTTAAAAAATCCAATAAATCAAAATTATATTTTAAAGTTTTGTGGAAAATTTTGCCAATTATTTTTAATTGTTACTGAAATATCGATTTTTTTTATCTTTGTGAAAGATCGTTATATGAGGTGTAGGCGTGATTTTTGTACGATATCTATGATTTCCAAAATTTTGCTTACTTATCATAATAAAATCTATAGCGTGTAACTAATTGGAAGAGTTTCTTCCAAAAAAAAAGCAACAAATTTACTTACTACCTACTTTTCCAACCCAATCTTATGCATCAAATTTGAGTAAGTTACTTCTTGCGGTTTCTGAAACAACACACAAAATATGGAATTTTTTGAATTTGTGAGTTCTATTATAAGTATAAGAGGTGGGCGCGGGTTTTGTACGATTTTTACCATTTTCGAAATTTTGCTTGCTGACATGAAACGCATTATATCCATCAAATGTGGTAAACATAGTTTCTGAGAAATACTTACAGCTCTAGAGTAGGCGGTGCCACGTCCACTTCTCAAATTGTTTGATACCGTGTACTTGTTTACGAAATTCCATTCTGTACATTAATTTTGACAAAAGGCCTTTTCCGTCACCACCGATAAAAATCGACAAATTCCAAAAACTCAGAACATCTTAAAAAAATTTTCTAAAATTATTACTTTTCTTTTTTGCTGCGATGCGGGAAATCGGGACCGAATATTTAGTTCAGCGGCCGTACCTAGTCGGAGCATACTCTTTGAATGTGCCCGGTTTTGCACAGGCAGAGATTGATGTATTTCAGTTCGTGGGAGTTCGCCGAGGACTTTCTAGCGTACATTAGGGAAGCTGAAGACATCTTGTGAAATGTGGGTTGGGGGTGTGCTGCAGGGGTACAAAATAATTTTCAGTGTTCCTACGTTTCTTTTCTATCCAAGCAGCTCCGTTGCAAATTATAAACTACCATATATTGACACATTTTCCATAACTCAATTTTTATCAAAAATACAAACTTAAAAAAAACATTTTAGAAAATTTTCGAGTTTACAATATTGTAGACCATTAAATTTTTTAAAGTATAAATTTCCAGTAACAGCGAATTACTGTTGATTTTTGAGAATTTTCGTAGCCGAATATGTCTCCATATAAGAATTAAAACAAAATTCATTTTTTTTTCTTCGGTTAAAAAAATTCTCAAACATCTACGCTAAATCCTAGTTACTAGAAACTTGCATCTTAGTATAATAAAATTTAATTGAATACAAAACTGCATATTTGGAAGTTTTCTAACACTCTTTTTTTTAGATTTATAACTTGTATGAAAATTTGTTAAAATTGTATAAATTTTATAAATTTTGCATAAAGTTTAATTTTTGGGTTTATATGGCTTTTGTTAGAAAACGAACTATAATTTAACTTAAAATTAGCAGGATATAAATTATCAAAAGTTTGTAAAAAAAAATTATAAAAAATAAATTAATACTCACTCGATTATATTGAATTTTGTCCAATACGATATGTTGTATTTTATTTTTATTGTCTCCAAAAAAACACACAAACAAAATCAATTTGATCATGTAAAGAAAGAAACATAGATACGTACTTAGTTGAATAAAAACAGACTTCGAGATCAAAGCTGCAGGTGTCACAATCCAGTTTTCAAATTGAGTAATGCTTCAAATCCGATTAGCATGACAAAATGCTTATTGGTTGGAGTCCAAGCTCAGATTTTCAAATGTATTTTTCTCAGCTATCTAAACTGGTTTGCTAGCATTGAAATATTGATATTTTCAAACAGGTAAATGACAACTGTCGGCAATAACAGCGGCAAAGGTCGCGCACTGCAATTATCCGCTTAAAGTCGACGCGTTTTCAGTGTGTATTTTTAGATTGATACTCAGCTATGGAAGCAAGTGGATTAAGAGGAAATTTTGCAGCTCGGTAACGAGTCTGCTCTTGTGCTGACACAAAAATCTCACGCACTTCCAGCGCGAAGCCATGGCGATTGGACGACTGATCGGCAAGGTGGTGGTGTGGCAGATAGCAAAAGTCAAGTGATGGAAAATGTGTAGTTCAATGCCAATGCCATCAACATCATAATCAACAACAACAAAAACAACAACAATAATAATAATAAGAGAAAACTGCAAACTTGTAACAAATGCAATTACAACAACACCACATCACAGCAGCGGCAGCAGCAGCAGCAGCTATAGCCACCATAATTCAATAAAAAGCGCTGCGTCGCAAGCTGCAACTCCACCACCACTAACTGCTACAAAATTGCCCCTATAACAGGTAAATATGTATGTGCATACAGATGTGTGTGTGTGTGTGTATGTGTGTTTTTTTTTTTGCATCGGTCTTCTTACCCATTGCCGCCAGTGGGCTGTTGGTTGTTGGCTGCTGATTGGCGGCAGTTGGCTTGTTACTTGTCCTTCCCACCGATGGGGGCGCAGAAGCGTTACATTCATTGCTGCCACACATCACTCGCATCGCATGCAACGTCTACACTCCGGGACGACAGTTCTTGGTCGTAGCGGATTTCGGCAGTTGCAGATGATTACCTGGTTGCCAACCTGCCCACCACCCGCAATCCACACAGCGTTGGAGTAACTCCACCGTCTGCGTCAAGATGTACGCATTGTTGCGCCCGCAAGCGCTGCTTGTTCGTCGTACTGGCTGTAGCGAAGGTGGTGATGGTGGCTATGCTGGAACCTGATTCTCCGGCTCGTGATCTCAAGTCACGTTTTGGGGTGTGATCGATGCTATTTTATTGGCGGAATTTATACCCATCGTAGAACAATAATAGTTGTGGCGAGTTAGATGAAGAACTGTGTGAGACTGGGCTCGGTGGTGGAGGATCAACAGCAAGAATGATGTTTTATGATATGAGCGTAGTGATGTAAACGCTTCTGCGCATCATGGGACATACACGCACAACAGCATTCACACATACACACATATATATACACACACACATATGTGAATGTGTGCAGGCATGTGTACATGTGAACTATGCAAGTATGCTGGCTGGTCGGCATGTGCAACGGTTGCACTGTGGCAGATTAGGCGTTGCGCTTCCGACCGAAGCTTGTTATTAGGGCCATGTTGCATGGGCGAATACTTGGAAGCGAATACATTTTGTGGGGTTTGGCATTAATTCGCACTGATTATACAGCTTAAACTGTGCACTCTCCGGTTCTGCATTTAGCTCATTTTTGCATGCTTGTTTTTTGGTCAATAGGCCGATATGGCGCAGCGAATCCTCTAGTATCTAGTAAGCGCACACACATTGCCATACATACACATTTTCTTATATATATATAAGTATGTGTATGTATTTGTGGCAATAGTGCACTTTGAAATGCAAATATTCTTAAAGGATGGATTAAAGATAGTTTTTACATTTGTATACTTAAGCTAGAAAATATGAAAGTAGATTAACTAAACCATATAACTATAACTATAGCCTTTAACGTAAACAGGTAGTCGACCATAATTGTATAACTTTTTGGAGCAAAAACTTCTTTAGCTGCACTAATTTTTTACGTTGCGTAACGAAAATAGCGTCAATGGCGTCTTTACAAATTTCCAAGATTATTTTTACTAATTTCTACCACTATTTTTACCAATTTGTACCACTGTTTTTATTGATTACTGCGACTACTTCTATTAATTTCCACTACTAGAAAGAATTTGTATTGTACTTTTGGTTCACACACTTAGGCGCTGCGTATTTTTTTTATACCCAAGCGCACTGATGTCCAGGTTATTATAACTTTGTTCATTTAACTTTTGCTTGTCACAGCAAAGAGCAACCGAGATGGATATAGACATATACATATATATGTATATATTGAGATGCTCAGAATGAATAACGATATTGATTGAGCCATATCTGTCTGCCCATCCGTCTGTCCGTCCGCCCGAGCAGTAAATATAGAACTATCTCAACAATACTAGGTACATAGACTGCCCTGTACCCAATGTACTTTGGTATTGCGAAGATAAGATTGGGTTTGGGGAAGGAATTTCCGTTTTTGGAAAATAAACGTGGCTTCGCCCACTTTTGGTGAAAAAAGCTATATCTCCGAAATTCCGCATTTTAAGACAATAAACAAAATTTGGAAAATTTAAAAAATCGGACGAAAATTACGCTCATATAACCATAATTTACAAAAATAAAAAAATAAAAACGATATTTAAGTAACTTAAAGATAATTTTCTCTTAATTTTCTACTACGTCAAACTCAACAAAATTTGGTACACGCTTTGCATTTCAATTCAGTAAGAACACTTTTGGAAATTTATATAAGTCGGACAAAAGCTACGACCTCCCCTTATTTACGATAAATTACATAAATTTAAAAAAAAATCAATATTTAAGTAACTATGCAAGGAAATTGGCTCACATTTGAAAACAAAATATATATGTACATATAATCGAAAATATTGCAAATAGGCGTCACATTTCCCACCTTAGCACAAATTGTTATATCTCCGAACTTCATTGTCAAATTCTACCAACTTTCGTAAACACTTTGCATTTCTGGTCAGAAAGCACAATTTCAAAAACTATAGGAATCAGATTAAAACCACGCTCAGCTCTGACATAACGCTAATTTACAAATCAATTTATTCAATATTTTATAAAACCATGTCGTGAATTTTTTCATTTGATATAAAGAATGATATAAAGAATTAATTAAAGTTTAAAAATTTTGAAAATGGGTGTGGTCCTTTAAAATCTATATTTCTTTCTCTTTGTTTTTATTTAAATCAATAAACCTTTAAGGTTTCAAAATAATGTTATACTAGCACACCCGGCTTGCTTTGCTGCGCTAATAAAGACATAGTTTTTTAGATATTGAACAATGTGTTTTGGCTTACTACATTGACGCACTCAAGGGGAGGTTTTGGTGTTCAAACCCCTACCAAATCAAAAGCGTAGTACTACCTTGAAATTAGTTTCAAGTTTAGTTAAATGAAATTAGCGTAATTATTTTTTGCAAAATTTCGGCGAAAGTCTTAAAACATAATAAATTTCATCATATTGGTGGAAAACCGCAAATTTTTTGGTGAGGAGCCCTAATGTACATATTTTTATTTTGTTTTTGTTGAACTCAAGCTTTTTTTAATCGATAAAATATTGAAACGCGTAGAGCAATAGTAGCATAAAAGCTGGTAAGGCTTATCGCAGGTACTAAGCATTTACCCTGAGATCTCAAGAATATCGATGATTGGTTACCACATGAATTTACTCAGTGTAACGCCACTGAATTACATGAAATTGAACAAATAATGTAAAATTGGTTAAATTAATAAAACACCAACTTTCATTAAATACTTTTTGATCGTGTAGAATAAGGTGCCTTATTATAGATAAATTCTTCATGAATAAATATACATATTATTTAAAAAGTTGAAGTGATGTATACCCCAAAAAATAAAATACAAAAACAATCAGCTTAAAACACAAATTCACATTTCTTTGGAAAATCCCATTTTCTTGCCATACACCTCACTCTAAGTCACTTGCCACAGTAATCGCGCGTCATCAGCTGTCGCATGGAGGTACACAAAGAAATCGTCTATAGTTATTATTTCAATGTGCATTGTACAACCACTCACCCATTACACTCCAATATGTATGGTTGCCACAAATGCATATATGACCCTCTGCAATCCCATTTTTCGCTTAAAATCGTTCTGTTGCTTTATTATAATCAAAATCATGTTATCCATTTAACGACACTGCTACGCATGCCTGCAACGCCATTAGCGCGACTATTGAGGAGGCATTGTGCATTGTAGGCGCATGCTTGCTGTATGCAACTTGGCGGCGCTTCATCGGCACTGTTTGCGCAAATTTGTTGCTGTTGTGGTGAATGCGGGCAATGTCGGGCGACGGTGGCCGTAGGGGCGCAATCAATGACAACATTGTCCCATCAGCGCGAGATCGTTATCAGCGCAAAATTGCCACTAAACGTCACTTCTCTTAAGATCAAAGTGCTGTAAGCGCTCTGCGGCGGCGGCGGCGGTGGTGTCGGCGAAAACAACAGCAACGAGAAGGCAACAACATTCAACCAGCGACGAATAAGTTGGCTCATGTGCACGAATTTCAATTAAATACAGATGCGTCTGTAGACATTGTAGTTGTTTCTGTTGCTGCTGCTTCTGCTGCTGCGGCTGTCGCAGGTTGCGGTGGATACGCCAGACCACACCAGCAGGCAACATGCGCTCCGTGGACGCGACATGCAACGCTTTACACACGCCAGTTACCAATGTGTTAAAGAGTGTGTGTGTGGGTGTGTGTGTCTGTGTATATGCCACAACCAGATTTATGCTCTCACGGGTGACAACAAATTAATTCAGTCTCCGCCGACACCACCACCACCACCATCGTCGATTAGTCGATGCGCCACAGTAGCAGCGGCAAGCGACACTGAATTTGGACCATTCGGAGACTTTGGCGAGCGAGCACTGACCTATTGCAGATGCGGAGGGAAAACGCTTTCTTAATTTTTTTCTTTCGGCTGTTGGTTGTAGCTGGTGACTGTTATCTTAATATTGTCATTGTCACAAATTCGCAAAGCGCATGCGCGGCTACACAGACAGTCGAGGTGAGCGCGCGAGCAGAAGAGATTCGCCGGCTTTTGCTTGCACGCCTATTATGCGGCTCGAACGCCGTGTTGCACTGTGACGCTAATGGATTACATGATTTTCGCATTATCGCTTTGTTTCCACCAACTAGCGATCAAGTGCAATCAGTTACAGCAATAACAACAACAGCAAATAACTATAACAACAAAAGGTAGCCAGCGACAACAACGCAGCACAATTACAATGCAACAGCTTATCGCACTCGACAACTACAATGCAATCCTTTTCGCCTCGCTTAGCCGCTGCCGATTGTTGTAACCGATCGTCTGATGCCCTTGCCGCGCTTACCATACACAACCACACCATGGTGGATAGTTGATGCTGCAGTAGCATCAGCATGACCATCACAACAACAAATATTGTATTGAAGTAGCTGCCTTCCATAGCTATGTTGTGAATCTCCATGAAGTGCAAAAATGTTGACGCGCGCAGAAAACGATAGGCGCGATCTCACTAGGCAATCATTTCGCTCGCATTACAGCAAAAGCCTAAACGCTTTATATCCTATATATGTATATTGAAGTTCTTGCTATCTATGCTGTTGTTGTTGTTGATTGCGATTAGCATTACTATGGGTTAGCTGGTAGAGCTTAACAGGCTTTCGCTTTACCCACTGTTAGTGTGCGATAAATCGTTGATAATTTCGGTGGCCGTTTGCCATTCGCTACGAAAGTAAATATTGTACCATGAAAAGGGTTCCGTTCGGACGGGCATGGGCTGAAAATTTACCCATTCCTGGGCTGAAAAAGAAAGTCTATTGTACAACTACACAGCGTAGATCCTAAAGCGCATAACGTTATGTTACTCGTTATACAATTTTGATGAAAGTAACTTTAATTAATAAGAAAAAAGAGCCTAAGAAAAATTGTCCATATTTTTATGTAGTGATTTTTTCTTCAATTTGTGATTGAGTAAAGGTTTCCCCAAAATTAATAAAACCCGCATAAATTTAAATATGTTTTATCCAAAAGTAATAATTATTTCTAAAGTGCCGTTTTATTCTCATCTTTCTTTCTTTTGAGTGTATATAAAAAATTTCCTTATTAAAAGTTTGCCATATAGCGGATATATATAAAGCTTTAAAACCGAACCAGGGAAAGTTGAATTAAGTCCCATTAGCAAACAAATAACTCGAGCAACTTTGGGCTGTACGGAATGGAATGGAATCGAGATAAGCCGGAGATCTGAAACTAGGTTTACAAGCACTCAGGCATAGCTGCCAATGCATTTAAGGTCTGGGAAGAATGAAGAGAATGGGCGATAGGCGAAAAGTATCGGGGAAGACTATAGGGGAAAATGTGGGGATGGGATTTCATCCATTACTTGTTATAATTTGAAAGTTCGATTTCTCCTCGACATATATTTAAAACTATTTGATGAGTCTTCGAAACTATATGTTTTCTCCATGGATTGTGTCCTGTAATCAACTCAACCAGGGCTTCTTACTCCTTCCATCGCCTCCACCCTTTCCGGTAAATGGCTGCAGTCGAATGTGGGCTGTCACCGCAGTGTCCCGGTACCCACTATCATTAGACCATTTTCCATCAGAGTTCAGTCTCAATTTAGTTTCATGGACAATTTTTGAAGAGGTGTGAGCTGTCTCCAAGGAATTTAGTGCCGCTTAGATGTCACTGCAGACTCTAATCTGGTTTTTTGGGCTCGCCAATTATCCAGTCCGCTGCCTTAATGGTTGCAAATATCTTGGGATATATACTAGGGTTATTCAAATTATTCGAATAGTTCAATAATGGTATTCGAACTATCGATTGGCAATTGTATGGCCGATTTTTAATCGAATGTTACTATTTGAAAAAAAAAACGATAAACTACAAATATTCGAGTACTTATCATAATTCGAACGTTCAATAATAGCGTTAGTTGTGACTTTTTCATTTACAACTTTGATTTATTAAAGTGAGCGGGAGAGACGTTCTTTGGATTTTGTGGGTTTTTTTTTAAATAATTCGTACTATAATCTATAGTATATAGGCAAACGCATGAAAAAAGTGTAAGTACAAACTCATGTAGGTATTTGCAATATATAAAGCTATTGTCTAGCGACGAAATCCATGAAAGTATATTCTTCATATATAGTACACATGTGCGCATAAATATGAAAGTGGTCTAAGCCATATATTTCTCGAAAGATATTTAATGAATTGCATTTGAACGAATTAAACAATATTTTAACATTATACTAGATTTTAATTTATAATTTTATTAGCCTTAATTGACATAAACTAAGTATTATGATTATGGAATTGTGTCTAAATTTTTTAGAGCATTAATTTACTTACACCATTTTCACAATTAACTGAATGTCCTATAAATAACTTAAAGTAATAAACAACTATTATTTAAAACAATAACTTTAATAAAACTATCCATGCACATTTATTAATTTCTTTTGAAAAGTAATCTTTTTTACATTTTTGGAAGTTTTAAGATTCTTCAAATATTTCTGAAAAATTGAAGGGATGTATGGTAGTAAATAATTAATATATTTATGCTTTTCTTCCGTTACTGGGGTATAATAGAAGTGATATAATACTTCCTTCTGTTAGGGAAAGATCTAAGACGTGGAATTTAGAAGCTTTATGAACGTTAATTTTTGAAGAATATCATACATAGAATTTGCAGTCAAGAATCATATTTGCAAGCGGTATTTGTTGTATTTATTGTATTTGCTCTGCTTGTTATTTATTTTTCTAGTGATTTCATTGAAATTAAATCCGGCTGCGACTTTAGTTTTAGAGAAAATGTATTTCTTTTTCTACACTTTTTTATCAATCCATAATAATGCTCAGGGCAAGGTGAATTCATTTAAGTTGAAGTTACCATAGCAGCGGACAAGGCGTCCAAAAATAAAAAATTAAATTAACAAAATACACGCACAATGGCAGAATGATTTACAACAAACACACTATTTTGACTCAACGTTCACCAAGCGAATTCAATCATCTGTTTCATCAACTTCACCTTATATGGATTCGCCTTGGTTCAGGATAAGAAATTAGCTTTTTTTAAATTACTTTCTATCAAACCAAGATCACTGTCTTTCGGTATAAAGGAATAGCTCTATGCCAAAATGTGTGGTCGAACGTGGCTTACTTAAAGCACTTTTATAATTAACACGAAATGAATTCCTTATAATGTTGAAAATACAACCACTAGCTAAAGGTTAATTTTTGGCAATATTGTAAAAACTGCAATCAATAAATTTAGTTTAAAATAATGTGGTGTAAAATAAGTGATAAAATCATCAAATCATCAGTCAAAATTAAGACTTGGACCACTTTCATAATTATGGACACATAGGAACTACAAATAAATTTATTCAATGCAAATATTGGAATAATCGCACACGAGCGCCACATTTAAATATTGGATGGTGAACTATTATTCGAATGCCACTATTCGATTTTTACTATTCTAATATTGCCTCAACTGAAAAGTTTGAATATTCGATTAATCGAATATCCTGAGCCGTACATATTTATTTTTTTAATATTGTGTTTACACTCAGCATTCAAAGAAAGGTATATTTTTAAGTACGGGGAAACCTCGAAAGCCTGCGAGAGAAACTTTATTCCGCCAAACCTAAGCTATTCCCACCACAAGTCATGCCTACGATAGTTCGGATTAGGCAACACTTCATACGTAGGAGTGCTTAGACAATTAAGTGTGATGTGGGATGGGAACGATTTTCCGTCATACCTTTTAAAATTTTGTTTGGATGCAAAGCAGTTTCGTCGTCGACACTGAAGATGGCACAACACCGTAACCGGTTACATCTTTAAATATTTTGCATTCTTTTTTAAATCCCGAAAGTATGTGTATGCCCATGTAACAGCAAATCCCTCTCTCGTCGACCCAAAACCAAGCCTAGATTAATAGAATACATTTGTGCCTTCCACGGACCACTCCCCTCTCCTCTCTTTGTCATCGATATGGCAGCATTCACCCATTTGCTTTCATTTTACACAAACAATGCTAACAAAACTTTCAATCGTTCTGTCGTTTGCCCGCCTTATCTGGGCTTCTTCAAACTCGCAATCTTGTTAAATCTCTCAGCGTTTCCACCCTCAGTATGGAGTTGGACAGAGGCATGCTCGTCCCGTATTTCCAATGGATACAAACTGCTCAGACAATGAGCATATCTAATGCGATACCAGATGGTGACAACCAGGGCCGGATTTTGGCCATCTTAGGACGTAGGCGGACGTTGTGGTGCGGGCCCCTATTCTGAGAGAAAAAATCTTTCATAGATATGTATGTATATACACCCATTGTCACCTAAATAGCACATTTTTTGGTTTTACATTATTCACAATGTGTTTCGTATAAAATCTTTTCGTTAATTTTTTCTAATAAGATACTAAGATCTCTGCCAAATTATAAAAAAAATTAAAGTTTCAAACCTCCTACAAAAGTAACGAAAATTCATCGCAATAATAAAAAAATTCATCAAAATTGTCTACTTTTTATTCAGAATTTTTTAAATTAATTTCGCTATGCATTACCGCTGATTTTTCACAATTTTTTTTTCTGAAGGTGTTGGGCATTTTCTTCCATACAAAGTGCGTTCGAAAAATTTTTACATGGAGAAAACGAGCAACACCTTCAACAATAAAAATTGTGAAACATCAGCGGTAGGTCGTAGCTGCTTCAAACTTACACTCTATGGGACTATAATTGAATGACCTACAAAACTGCATACCGAAATTAGTTTAAAAAATTCTGAATAAAAAGTAGACAATTTTGATGAATTTTTTTATTATTGCGATGAATTTTCGTTACTTTTGTAGGAGGTTTGAAACTTTAATTTTTTTTATAATTTGGCAGAGATCTTAGTATCTTATTAGAAAAAATTAACGAAAAGATTTTATACGAAACACATTGTGAATAATGTAAAACGAAAAAAATTTGCTATTTAGGTGACAATGGGTGTACATATGTACATACATATGAGTAAATAAAAACTCATTACCAATTTTAATTAAATTGACATAAAGGTCCGTCTATTTTTATTGTTGATGAACGTATTTAAAATATCTTCAAAGTCCATTGTTTTAAGAACATCGTTTTCTAAACTTATTAAAGCCAAAGCGTTTAATCTTCCTTCTACCATGGACGTACGAAGTCTGTTTTTGATTAATTTTAGTTTAGAAAACGATCTTTCTCCAGTACTGTTAGATATCATGAGAGACAGATACATTCTCAAAGCGATCTCCACATTAGGAAAACAATCCTTTACATTTTTTTCGTAAATTAATTCAAGAATCCACATTGCCTGAGAAATATTTTCCTTTTGTGTGTTTTTGAATTCTTTGAAAAAATATTTAAATTGTATCATCTCATTTGCAAAATGATCTTCTAAATCATTATAATAAATTTTAATTAAATTTTGAGCCGAGAAAATTATTTCCTCATCCGTTAATTCGTCTAATTTATTGATAAAACCGAAACGGAAGTCAACCAATTCGTATGCCTCAAGCCTCTGCTGCATTGAAGCTTGAAACTGATCTAGAACAGGAATAAAGTTTTGCACTCTAAATTGTTGTGCTGATGTGAAAACAGATTCTGCTTCGTGAACACAATCAAGAGTAGACAAACGCACGTTAATTTTACGCTTACGTTGCGTTGTAGATTGATATGTAGTGCAACAACTTAATTCGGCAGCTTTTTTTTCATACGCTTCAAAATTATTTCTTTTGGCCTCTGTGTATCCTTTCAGCGATTTCAGTGTTGCAACGGCTGTACATAGATCTAATGTTGGACTCTGTAGAATCTTGCTTGTTTTATTAACTTGTCCTAAGATATCATCCCAAAATACGGTGTAAATTCCAATTTCTATTGTTGCCATTTTGTTATGCAAACCTAGAGCAATAGCGCGCGATTTACCAGTGTCTTCTTCATCTTGCGAAATTTCAAAAAGTGCATTTTTAATTTGGCTATATCCACGTACTAAAGCACTTGTTGCGTCTGCTCGACAAGACCATCGTGTTGTTGTTGTTCTTTTAACCACAAGAGTAGATGTGTTAGAACATGCTTTTGCCAAGCAATCGGTTAAAACTTTATATCTGCTTGTAGACGCGGTAAAATAAACAAAAATTTCTTCTAAGAAGTTAAAAAAAACCACTGCACCCAAACAGCATTCAGCAGCATTCTGCACAACAAGATTAAGAGAGTGAGCAGCGCATGGTATCCAAACAGCTAAATCATTTTCGGCTAATACCAACGCTTGTAGACCATTATACCTCCCACTCATTGAAGAAGCGTTATCATAAGCCTGGCCACGGCAATTCATAATAGATATGTCATTGTCTTCCAAAAAACTTTTTAGACTTGCAAACATATCTTTTGCTTTATGGCCTTGATTTGGCATAAATGTAATGAATCTTTCGACGGGCTTTTGTTCTTCCAAATATCTAAAAATTAGAGTAAGTTGATCAACATGACCCTCATCTGGTGTTGAGTCTAAAGATATTGAGTAATATTTTGACTTTTTAATTCGACAAATAATTTCGTCGAAAACATATTTGCCAATTAAACTCACTAACTCTTCGCAAATGGATGATGAGAGGTAATTCGTGTGACCACTTCCACAGCTTCCGTATTTTTTTATGTGATCGCGCAAGAAGTCATCATATTGTGCAATAAGTTCCAAGAGTCCCAGATAATTACCGTTACGTTTAGATCCAAGTATTTCATTATCTCCTCTAAATGCTAACCCTCTTTCACTTATAAAAACTATTACACTAACAATTCTCTTAAGTACTTCGCGCCAGTAGTTTGCTGCGTCATTTGCTTGCTGTAAAATTTGAAGATCAATACGCCCTATTTCTTTTGACCGCATCGTAAAATCAAATACAGCTTTTAAGTGATTTTTAGACGTTTCGTGTGCAATTAGACGTGCAGCAGCATTTTTCCAATCACAAAAACCGGCAGCATTAAATTTTGTAAGTGTTTGTGAAAAAATTTTGCATACGAAGCAGAAAACACATCCAGTGCTAGGAGAAAAACAGAGCCACGAACGTTTTATAGCTTCCCCGTTCTTTGCTTTCCGTTCAAAAAAACTAATTTGACATTTTCTTGTAAATATTTGGTCAGCAGTTCCATCAGTTTGTTTAAAAGATTTACTATCAAATAGATACCCGTCACAATTTTGAAATGCTGTAGCTCCCGTCTTTATGCAGTACTCTATATTGTTATTTGTTAAAACTTCAGGCCACAGCCCAACATCAGTTTTCAGCAAATTAATTTCATTTGAATTATTTTCATCCGGGATTGTTGTAATTGTAGAAGAAGAGTTTGATATTGCAGTTGACTCCGTATTTGTTTCCAAAGTTGCTGTAGCCTTATATGTTAAATGTAAATTATATATATTAATTAAAGCCTTATAAACAATATGTATTTTGAACTAACAATTTCGCGTTCTGCAAAGTTCATAGACACACTCGTAGTTGCAGTTGAAAACGTATCTTCGCCAGTTTTTTCACCAGGTGTTATGGTTTTCAACTTCATAAAATCGGTCATACGTCTTGACTTGGCTATAACTTCTTCAGTCAGTTTTTGCTTCTCTTTTGCAATCCGGCGTTTAGAACTACCACTTTTAAATCGTTCTTTCGTTTTATGACGATTATTTTTTAGTTTATGGCGGTCCATTATTAATTTATAATATGCACTGAATCACAAGCACAGGAAAAAAATCTTCACTTTTATACACTGTCAGCACTTCGCAAGCATCGAACCGAAACTGAGCAGTCAATGTTTAAATACGAAAAATTGTTGCTCTTCATGAATCAATTAACCGTTATTTTCCGAATTATATTCAACAACATGCGTTCATGCAAAATGAACACAATTTTTTCTAGTAAAACTCGGCGCCCATATACTGCGAATCCAAGAGCTCAGACGTAGCAGTAAGAAATTCAAGCTAAATACTTACAACTTTTGTATGTTCTAATTTACACGTGATTGTTTTTGGTATTTTTTTTTTAGTTCCACGGAACTCACAACAAAGTCAATACGCTTTAAAGTTTAAGCATGCAAAATAAAACCAAAACTAAGCTGCAATAATTAATTGTATGAAAATTATGATATGTAAAAATTTATGTATTTTAAGTATCCAAATTTATTTCTGTTGACATGTTGAAGCTAAGCTTACTAATTTTCAGTGCCGGCTGGGCCGTGAATTCAAGTCCTGTCTGACGCTGAAAATAAGAAGTCTGATGAGGAGATGTGGTGGTCTCCGAAATAGCTATAACTTCTACCATTGTTGTTGTTTTTCCTCTTTTACACAATAATAGTCAATTTTCGTACAGAAAAAACGCACTATTGGCCTCGAGCTTAGTTAAAAATTATCATTTATTTTATAGATATACAAAAAATTATCTCTACGTATAATGTTAAATAAAAAAAAAAAAATAACGTTTTGCGAAAAAATGTATGTAGGTATGTAGTTATGTATGATAATTTGTGGTGCGGGCCCCATTGTGGTGCGGGCCCCTAGGCTGCAGCCAGCATAGCCTATGCCTAAATCCGGCCCTGGTGACAACAGAGGAAAGGGTACATATTTATTCCACTTGCAGTTTGTAATTGGCGTGGTTTATAAGGAGAGAGTAAAGAAATTGGAGAGCGCTTTTTCAAGCTCAGGCAAAAACCTGTAGGACCCAAGCGATTAAAACTCTCTTGATGGAGGACACTTTACTTGAGCCTTAATCAAGAAAATGAGCTTGCAATAATATTCAATTGCTATGACTTTCGCATAAAACGCGCTTTAGTTTTGATTTTTGCTTAACTAAAATGTTCGCTTAATATGCACTACAACTTGAATAAAAGTTTTCGTCAACCAACTACTAGTCAATTAGAAACAAATGTTTTGATAATTATTAATTTGATAAAACTCTAAGTGCTACTCAAACCCAATAGACATTCTCACCTTCTAGTCTGGGTTTTACTGTGCTGTCATATATTTCTTCTTTTTTTATATTGCCAACTAAGTGCATTCTTGTCATTTCCTTGAATATGGTCGTAAAGTTTTTCACATTTGTCGAAAATGTAGACATTGCCACAATTACAAGGACCATACAAATTGAGCCGTTTTCCGCAAATCCAACAACAATTAGGACATTGCCTTTGAACTTGAGCGATGACGCTACTAACGAACAAAATGATCTTGACAAAAACTACCAGCGTACGAAAGAAATGCCGCCTGCCGGGCGATTGTCCAAACGCCTGGCTAGTAAATTTGAAGAATGTTACAACTAACATGCATAACGACTCATTTACGACACATCAAACCGACGATCAAATAAAAACATGAGGCCCAAATGCCGCAATGCATACAAACGCACACAATAACAACAACAAAAATAACAACATTTCATGAACGTTTCAGAAGCTGCATGCGGCCTAATTGAGTGGAATACACCAGCCAATGGCCAAAAGTCCCTTAACGACAGTTATGGCTTACACTCGGCGAGCCAAGCGGACAATCTTGCATTGCTGCATTGCTGCATTGCTGCTGCTCTCAATCATTAGATGTGTCATAAAACGAAGAGGATAAATAAAACCTCTTAAAACCCCTTTAAATTGCCGATAACAAAAACATCAAATGTGCTACTACTTACATGCATTTGCACCCCGCTTCCCTCTCCCATGCCTTGCACATCATTGCAACTGCATCTACAACATCGGGCATGCAACCAATAACAATTTACTACTACGAGTACTATTGACCGGGACAGTACAAATCGAAATTTAACTCGTTTTCTGCAGCAGCTCAAAATTGTATTTCTATTTAGTGCGAGTTATCGGCGGGGTTCTGCACCGGGGACAACAGACACTGGCATCTAGGAGCACACGATGTGGTCGATGCCCACATTCGGCGACATGTTGTGCAAACATGCTACCGTATTTTCAGTTTTACGACTCTCGTCCGATCGTCAATCAAAGGAAAATGCCGCATTGTTGCATCTCATGTTGCAAGAAGTGTGATATGTGTGTGGAAGAGTGTACGTAGCTGCCACGTAGCATGCAGCGCCGGTATGCTGTGACTCAAGAAAAGGATCGATTTCAAGGAAAAACATTGACACGAATAATTAACACATTTTCACCAATCCGCCAGAGCAGAGAGGCATAACCCAACGTAGGCTGCATCAAACGCACTCGCCACAAACATAAATATGCACATGATGTTGGAAAAAGTAGCAGCGGTCGAAGTTCATGATGTTGACAATTGGTCCTTGGGATGGCAAGAGAACGAATGAAAATCGTCAATTAGAAAAATTTGTTCGGTTGTTGTGTAAACGGAAAAGATAAACAAATTACCAGTTAAACTAAAAATAACTTTCAATTCTATAAGTAACCCAGCAAGTAAATCAACTAGTTTCCTGTGTGATCTCATAGAAAAATTTATTACTTACTAACAATGCTATGAAAATATCATCACTCATATATGCAGGTGTACCTCAGAGTAATGTTTTACGTTCCATTCTGCATTTCGATTCGGTTTGAAAAGTAAAATTTATGAATTTCCGACTCATTTTGGTGGTGGTGTTCTTATTTCCGACTGTGTTCGAATAGATTTCGAATACTTTTCGAATCAATTTAATTTCGAGTCGATAAAAAGTTTGAACAGATGTTGTCAATTATTTCTTGAAAAATGCGCGTTCAAAACAACGAAAATCATAAGCTGATTTTACGCTTGGGCATTTAACGAAAGCTGGAATCCAAGCAAGTTTGTCCCCAAAAAAAAGAAGGAATTTACATTATAAAACCTTTTCAATTTTCTTGAGTTTGCTTCGAATTCATGAATGAAGTTTGTTTATAAATAGAAATAGCTGATCTCAATCGTACTATCGCAAGGGTTGTCACCAGTCGAACATTCTGCACAAAACCTGTGATTCAAATTAAATATATCCGCAAAATGCATTAAAATAACAGCACCAATGTATTTTTAAAACGTTTTTTTTTTTTAAATATTTCCTAAGTCTCGTACAAATATAAAACGAATAGTAAATGCCACGAACATAAAAATTTAAGTTCGAATATTATTAGTGATGCATGCCAATATGGAACTTTTCGATGAAGACTGCGCTGAATCGGAAACGTCGATTTCATGTTGATCGTTTTCCCATAGTTTATATACTTAGTTTTTAAGTATAAATATACAGATACAGATTTATCAAACTACTTGAATGCATACTGCAGCTATATGTACATCTTCCCTACTCCCAATAATATGAGTTTTTACATATAAAAGGTTGGGCTGACAAACAAAATATATATATATATATAGATACGTAAATATATTTGGGTACAATTTGTCAATTACGTTTCAGTCCTACTAGTCAAAGACAAAACTTTTTAAACCAAAAAATTTTTGTCGGAATCGAAATCAGAATAGGCCTGCATTTGTATCACACTAGCGACTTCCCCGATTCAGTCACCCACTAGACCCTAGCGACACGCTGCAAGAATATTTGTACGGGCTGGAGCAGTGGCTTGGTGCTTAGAAAATAAAGGTGAACGAACCATAAGTGTGCCCAAATAACATTCACCTTGCAGGGCCATGTTTACCTCTACACATAAATAGCAAGTCTCTCCCACAAAATAATGGTGTCAATTATCATATAATTATAACCTTTTTAAAGCTCATAAATTAAGATTTTCAACAAGCGAATAGTTAAATTTTTATCTGTAATTTATGTGGCAACCATTTTCCGTTATCCCTCGGCAGATTTGGTTTAAGACAAACCGGTTTCGGCTTTGTGCCATCTTCGCGTATATCTTGCCGAAAGAAATAACCAAGAATATCCGTTGGCACGGAAAAAATCCGAATGGTATGAATATCCGGTTAATATTCGTTGGTACAGATTTACGACGATCCGGTTAATATTCGTATATTCCAATATAAAAAAAAAATATTAACGAATTGTTGAATAATAATAATAATCAACATACACTTTTTGTAAACAATTTTTCGATGACTATCAATAAGCTTACAACTCGTTAATTATATTGGCGATAGCGACTTGCAGAACTCTACGTGCTCCAATATTTTCATGCCGCATTATTGCACTCACCTATACTCACAAATATTCTAATCCTCGCAAAAAATGATACCGCGATTCATTATCCAGACCTGCAACCAAGGTTTTTGCGTTCCCTATATCCTATTTATTTATTTGCCTTGTGTCGTGTTTCATTAATGTCTTATATATATCTAGAAGCTATGATAATAACCGAATATCTGGAATTTTAGTTTAAGTTTCTGGATATCGGAATATTCAGATTATCTGCATAAATGAAAAACCCGGATGAAATGTCCAGCCCTACTACGCGCATACATATGTACTTAATGGAAACGAAACGGAAATATGACAAACTCCTCTGCTGGGCATAAATACAAATGCAATTCCTTAGATTTCTAGATACATATATTTATATGTAGGTGCTAATTTAGATGCAAGTCCCTTAAGAATGTTCTATTTGTGGCACTAATTTGTTAGATGGTTAATTTACAAAAAAAAAAAATTGCTTGTATGCATATACAGCAAAGGAAAAGAAAATAGCAGTCCTGCGATGAATTTTTCATTCTTTTTTTTTAGAAAACCTTGTGGGCAAGCATATGCAGGAACCGTTTTGGTTTACAGACTACCATTTGGATTGACCGATATGTAGATGAATGGAGAAACATTCTATAAAAGACCTAAAGCAAATTCGTTTTGTATGGGAGCAAAGGTTATTGGCGTTTATATTATATTATAAATAAATTTTTTTTTCAGATTTCTTTATAGAATACTTTCGCTATATTAAAAGTTAAAAGTTGGCATACCTTAATATACAAAAATTCCAACCCGCGAGCCGATTTTTTCCGCTATTGTTGAATTTCTACCCACTTTTTACAGCCGACATGATGACAGATTGGTGCCACTCTTTTACATGGATTTGTATCTACCTATCAATACAATCTTATAAATAAGTATGTAAATAATTCGCCAACTAAATGGCGTTAAGGATATTTGATGAGGCCAAAATATCTTTGGTTTTTAAAACTAATTGGTTTTAAATGTCTAGAAGTAGTTTTTACAAATATTTACATATTATGCTTTTTAAAGAAAACACTTCTCGTTTTATTATTCCACAGTGGTACTACAAACATACTAACAAACGGCATCACCCTGTCCATCCAGGTACTCCCGCCGGAAATAACAACTCACATAATGTTTCCTGCCGACCAGCTTCGATTGTGGGTGAAAGCGAACGCCGCACACTTTATGCAGCTTTTGTTTATGCGATAAAGTTCCAAGTTCCAAGTTCCAAAAATTTATGGCCTACCAAACTCTAATCGCAGGAAAATCGACAGTCGAAATCGTAATTGATTACCGGCATGCCTGACAACACTTGCCGGCCGCACATTTCATTAGAAAATACTAAAGAGTAGAAATTTAAATGATGCAATGCTGAATCTAGAGCGGAACTTGCTTTTGGTAGACCTCTAGCAACATTGTAACATATGTGTATGTGTATGTGTATGTGTGTGTACATGCAACAGTTTCAGTGGGGAGTACTTACTTATTAACAAAAGTTTTAGTAACTGGAAATTTCTATGCACACACTTATGTATATACGAAAATTATGATATGGCGGTATATTTGAACCAATCCATACGTATATGTTATTAGAGAGAAAGGGAGCGAGAACTTTGACAGTTAATCTATCTCTGATTTAGAGTTGATGAGGAAAGCCTAGGCTTTCCTTGGCTACTAATCGCACTTCACACCGTCTACTATCCGCCACCGAAACTTGTCCTCGGGAATATATCGTGGCTACTGCCTTGAATCTCTCCAAAAACTTTAAAGCTATCGTCTTCATCCAAGGTAAATATGCTTCCGTTTGAAAGAAAAATAAACCAAAAATTGTAAAACTTTAAGATAACAATAACTTTGAATGTTCCCAAGAAAATTACCCGTTTCCCCAACTTGCAAAAATCGCAGTTTTTCGATTTAATTTATACTCGACGCTGATTCCAAGAAGCAGGCAGCTGAGTGAATTCGCTTGCTGAAGTGAATGTCAAAACTATATGTTTGTTCTGATTCTCGCCGATTCTTACTGTCGTTGTGCATACAATTTGTTAGTGGACATTTTTGTTGTTGTACGCTCAACATCATCTGATATAAATTCGCCTTAGTTCAAACGCTCACAAATGATACAAATTTATCTACTTACACAATTTTTATTTAGTTTCGTGGAACAGCTGATCGCTTGACACTTTTCCTGATTTACCAAACGAAAAAGTTCGGGTAAAGTTTTACAACTTCATTGTGCAAAACCTACTGTCATTTTCAGGGTTTTTTAACATCCTGTAGGTTGATGTGAAAACCTGTAAGTTCATGGAGTACAGGAACAGGACTTATATGAAAGAAATATACATAAAGTTATTATTTTCTATTTTTGTATAAATAAAATACAAACTATTTGCGTTCACAATAAACAAGCAATCGTCAATTCTCAAAAGCAAAACCAAATGTAGTACCTGATTCCTCGATTCTGGGTTCCGTATATAATTATTTGCGTTCCTCACGTTCTGGGTATTAAATATTGACACTTTGTTAGTACTGTGCCCTTGAGAGTAAGTGATTTTATTCTCTAATTAGTCTAATATCTCGCAGAGTGCTCCTGCCAATTTAATCGCGAGATACCGGCCTCTTTTGCATTCCTAAAAGCCCCGTGGCAGGGAGTAGTGATAGAGCAAATACAACAATCTCTTGAATTTTTTTTTGGAGTAGACGCTGAAATGTCAATAAAAATTCTCTCACAACCAAGTAAACTTACACCCTCCCTATTGCGAATGTTGACTGGCAGTAGAATAGCCTCAGTCGATCGCGCCGATTATATTTGTGTATTGTGCTACTTTGTCGATACAAATTTGCGTCTAACAAACAGTTTTGGGAATAATCGACAGTCGCTCATTGCACGAGAAAGCGACACTCACAATATCATCATATCATAGTCGATAATCGACAAATAGTCGTTAATCTGTTGCCAGTTCATATATAAATTAACATTTGAAAGTCGTATGACACGTCAGAAGTTTAGATCAAGGAAATTGATATTTTTTTCAAATGGTTGTGATAGGAGCCGGCTTTGTATGGAATATATTTAATCTTCTTAAGACTCCATTTTAATCAAAACAAACAATAATTAAATCTTCCTTTAATTTCCGGAAACGACTTTGATAAACTGGGTGGTTATATTAAAAAAGTAATTCGGTTGCAATTTCAGTTTTTACGTCAATACATTTAAGTTTTTTATTCGAAATTTAAAAAAAAAATGGATATGCAGTTTGGAAGGCAATTTAATTTCAATATAATAAAGCGAAATTGTCAAATTTCCGTTAATTTTTGACAATTTTTTTAACTTTGGGCCTTACTAACATTTATTTGTATAACGAATGAATTTTGTATAAATTTCCAAAAAAATTTGTTATTTTTGTATACTGGCGGACTTGCATGCCCTCTGTCATATAAACTAGATGCGTTAAGTAAGAAAAGTGTTCCAAAAAACTTTCAAACCAGCTGTAATTTTCAGCGACGCGCAAATTTTTATGCTGAAAATCAAAAAAAGTCACAAAAATGCATACCCAAAATTATTCTTAAATGTCTGATTAAAAAGTTAAAAAAATGTTTGAATTTTTAAAAATTTTGTAGAAAGTTTGAAATTTTAATGAAGACTTAATTTTGAATTTTTTACCTGGTTTTAGTTTTGTTTCAAAATTAATCATAATAAATACATAAATTCCCTAAAATTATGTTCATTTTGTACGTTTTTATTTAAAATACTCTAATTACTCTAATATGCTGAGATCGGGAAAATAAGCATCCCTTCCCCATATTTCAGCAAACTTTGTATCGCTCGATAACTTCTTTCAATTACTCAAACTACTACCTACCTACCTACCTACTTACCTTAACTTGGCACGATTATGCGTTTGCTTTAAATTGCCATATTTTGAACAGAGAAATTTCCTTTGCACCCTCATACATACTGTAGCTGTTGTTGTTGCCACTGGTCTAGTGATAAAAGTAAAAAATAATTATGATCATATATTCCCTTGCATAGAACCAAAAATACTAAGCAACTCATCCTTATCCTGTCTTTATCATTTTGAGACGGAGTATATAGGAATGGAAAAACGTTGCCAAACACTTTGTTACAAATTCTGCCTGGCCACAGTTAATCGATCCAGCTAAGCTAATACTCGTACATACGAGTATAAACAAAGTAACGCAAGCTCCCAGCCATTATAATAAAAAAATAAAACGCTCTCATAATATCGCCCGCCAGCTCCATGCAAATTTTGTATTTTTGCGCACCAAACATTTGCCACTTGACTTACCGATTACGTCCAGTTCCAATAATTCATTTGATCAATTCGTAAATGACTAATCACTTTGTCGATCAATAAAGCCTCAAACTTTGCATTTTGTTTGAACTTTTCCAATCCAATATTTTACTGCCGCTCTCCCCCGGTCACAGTTGCCGCTCAACGTTGCGACTACGACAGTGGCACTTAACGATTTCGTTTAGCTCATTAAGTTTTTAGCACATTAATACAAATTGAGCACAAAATACTCACAACACCGCCAACACGTTACCCCCCTTCCACACCCACAACAACCACCCCCCCGCCACAGCCACACAATCCTCACTTGGCGTCCGTATGCAATAACGAATTATCCGCCAATAACGAGAGTGGAGCCGAACCGCAAAAAAAGCTACCAAAGCCATAAACTATAAAGGCAGCCGCACAACAAAGCAAACAAACAAACAAGCAACAACTCGACATTCAACTAAACAGCCAAACAACCAAACGGCCAAACAAACAGAGGCAAAACAGGGCAAAAACAAAAATGAAAATCAAAATCAGCAAAGGCCACTACAAAAATCGTATGCCGCTTTGTTGTAGCGATTGTAATGTTGTAGTGTGGTTGCTGCTGTTTTTGTTGTTGTTTCTTAAGTTGTGTTGCTGTATTGCGTGGGCGCAATGACGTGCCACCACTTGCACGGCGCACCGCTTCTTTTTTTAGTCGCCCTGCAGATGCAACAAAGCCGACAGCAGCGAAATCAGCAAATCAAACTCGATTTCCGCACGCCTCAATTGATAAAGCGGCAAAGTGGTGAAATAGAATCGAAGTTGTAGAACAACAAGAACGAAATCGAACTGAATGTCTGCCCATACGAAGCTACATATTCATTCAGCGATTCAGTCCCTTAGTACCTCAATACCTGAATGGATCGATAGCGCAACACCAGGCAAAGCGGCGAGCTGGTAGACCAGCGGTAGAGAGGTGAGGAAGTTGCATCAATAAATTATGCCAAAACTCTACGTTGCTCCAGAATGTGAAGATCGTTCTGCGAATCAATTTTTGTTGCAACAAAGTTGAAGTTGTTGTTGTGATGTTGTTATATTGTTTGGGTCTTACTACTTCGTTTAGTGTGGGAGCAAACACCAGCAACTGGCGCGTCCGCTTGCAACGCTTTTGTGCGGATTATTTGAATTCACACCTAATAACTAAATCATGCGATTCCGCCAAGCCGTACTTGTGGAGTATACGAAACGCATCAGGGGCAAAAGAAGTATCAGAAAAAAAAAAACAACAACAGAACAACAGAAATAGCATACGTTCTGAGCGACTCGCATTCTTTGTTTGATCATTATTCGAATTTTCCTGAGCAGAGCGCAAGTGCATCCATCGCCCATCGCCCATCGCCCACCGACCGCAACCACAACCGCAACCGTAACGCCTCGGCTAATGTGTGCGCACCCAGCACAACAACACGTTGTTAAAAAGCACTCAGCCATTGTCTCTAAAAAGGCGCTAATCACTGTCTTAAGTTTCGTTTTCACCAACATCCGCTGCGCCGCCTAGCCTTGCCACAAAACTACAAGCGCACTACTGCCTGTACAAATATGGGATACATCTAATGTGCATTGGTATTGGTGGTGGGCAGTTGTGTTGCTGGTTCGCTTCATGGCAGCTTTGCTTTTGTTTAGCGCCTCTGGGCTTTTGACAGCCTTGCCGGCCTCGACACCTCGTCCTGCACGCCTCTGTATGCAGCAAATATTTTTTGAGTCTCTACGCCGCCGCTCATCATATCAAAAAATATGTGCACATGTCCGCCCGTTGTCCATAGAGCAAACATGCAGCTAGGCATTGGCCGGCTCATTTACGCATGCGCGAATCCTCGCATAAGTGTTTTGGTCATTTACTTGTGTAATTTATCTTACGCTTATTTTAATTTTAACACCAACTTTTTCATAGAAACTTTTTCCACACCACTTGACACTTCTCTCGCTTGCAGTGCCAACTCTTTCCTCGTCTATACTATTTACATATACATATACATACATATGTATATGGAGGTATTTATGATCATGGCAACTGCATTGCATTTGTGCTGCGAGTGATGGACCCTTTGCCGTTGCGCTGACTTGGGTTGGCCGGCCATGTCCAAGTAGAGTTGCGTCAAGTTAAGTCAAAGTTGTTCTGCCATAGACTTACAACCAATATCAAGTGTCATTCATTCATCCATTCAAGTGTCGTTGTCCACGCCATTGTAGTTTTTGTACAGCCCCCAGCTAGCGTCAATGCCTTTGTTAACATTATTGTTGGTATGTTGGGCTATTGGGCTCATAGTGTCGTTCGTCGTTGGCATTGTTCGCAGACGTTGTTAATTAGTTTTTGTTGCCTGGTATTTGTTGGGTGTTGTTGTCATTTGTTGTTTTTATTAACAACCACACAACATATTTGTTGCTTAAGTTAACGAGTTAAAGAGGCGTGAATTAGACTTTCCGGCCCTTTTTGCCATCTCAAGACAAGAACTGACTGCACACTGACGAAGTGCAAGAACATAAATATGTTCAGACATATTGTAAGAATTAATATATTTATTTACATACCACATTACTTCTACACACACACATATGTATGTACGCAAACATACACACGGTGACACACAAAACGAAAGCACTAACTTTATCTTGCGCGCAACTTTTCCAATACAAAACTTTATTTAATTTTAACTACATTTTTTTCTACTCGTTTTCGGTGTTAAGTATTTATTTCCGAAAAACAAACCTTTGGAATATTCATCACAACCAAAACAAAGTAAAATGTTTGTAAAATATTAATTTTTATTTATTTATTTAAAAGACAAATAATTATAATAAGCCCAACGGTTACCCTCTTTCCCGCTTAACCGACACGAGGGGCACAGTCCGCAAGCCGTACGGATCTTTTTTTTTTTATATATTTTTGTTTTTTGTGCCGAGTTGTTGAAAGGCAAAAGTTTGTTAAGCGTCGAGATCCAAAACCGCTCAGCTACAGAAAAAAAACTTCATCAGCTGAATCAAATATATATTATACCGCCGTTAATAATTTATTGAGAAAGGACAGTACAGCTCTTTTTATGGTGAAAAGTGAGTCCGAAATATCAAAAGTGCTGGAAAGACAATTGAAATCTTGACATAAACATCGGAAAGGTTCATTTAATTCATAATTGGTTTTACGTTGTTTTAAATAAAGAGGTTTAAAGTGTCTTGAAATCCGAGAAGGAACATTAAGTTTAACTTCGGCAATAAGAAATGTGCTTGCGATAGACCCTGTGAGTAGTTTAGTAATGAATATTATGCCTAGTATTTCTCTACGGCTGGAAAGAGTAGGAAGATTTATTAGCTTCAAACGATCAGTATAATGAGAAAGATTAAGCCGAGAATCCCATCTAAAGTCCCTTAGGGCAAAAAGTAAGAACTGTTTTTGAATTGATTCCAGCCGATCAATGTGAACTTGATAACGTGGGTTCCAAACTATCGAACCGTATTCTAGCATAGGTCTTACTAAAGTTGTAAAAAGAGCCTTTGTTACATATGGGTCCTTGAATTCTTTTGGCCATCGTTTTATAAAGGCAAATATCCCTCTAGCCTTATTAGCTATAGCATTACCATGACTATTAAAATTAAGTTTGGAATCCATTGTAACTTCCAAGTCAACAAAGTCAAACACTTGATCCAGAGTATAGTTATTTATTGTGTAAGAAGCTGGCTGAATAGTTCTTCGTGAAAAACTCATAAATTTACATTTTCTAAGGTTAAGTGGCATATAATTTATGTTGCACCAATCAACTAAGCTGTTAATATCTATTTGTAATAAATTTTTTTCTTCAATCGAAGCGTATGATTTAAAAAGTTTTACATCATCGGCATACATTAGTATATTCGAATATCTTATTGCAGTAGTAATATCATTTATGAATAACAAAAACAGAATCGGGCCTAGAAGGCTGCCTTGGGGAACTCCCGAAGTAACATTAATGACATATAAATAATCAAATCTCTTTAAAAAAGCACTGGCTGCCAGGGCCTTTGGCTTTAATTTAAAAAAAAACGAATATCTAGAATAACAAATCTGTGATTGATATATAAAGGGGGAAGGAAAAAATAGTATTTTACTTTTATTATTTAATGGCCTATTCATTATTATCAAATTCCTTATGCTAGAACTACTGCACTTTCAGCGCATTCATCGAACAGACCTAAAAGTGTACAAAGAAGTATAGAGCAAAATTTTCAGCCATTTCAATTAATCGATTAAAATCGTTTACTGTATTGTAGACCTCCTATAAGTGTACAACAACAGGTTATCAAAAGTTTCTTTTCTTTTTATTGTTTAAAATCTTTGGAAAATTTGCATAAAACGTTAAAAGAATTTTCCCTTACATCGTTGCCGTATTCACATGGACAAAAAATTAAGTTCGAAACAGCTGTTCATCGATAGAGTCTGGAACGCTTCGAAAAAGTTGAAAAATTTGACTAGTACATTTAACCGTTCCGCGTTTTTCGGACTTTGGTTATGGAGGTGTTTTCATACAATTGCACTAATTTAACTTTTGAGGCATATGTGTCGCAATCCCTAGAAAGACAGGAGTGGAATGTTTTATACATATTTTTTTTGGGATCGACAATAATCGTTATTATGACATAATTTTATTTTAAAAGTATAGGTTAAAAATTGCTGCTCTTCGGAGCACATCTAGACCCTCAGGAATCCATTGTGATGCCATAGCACATTCAATATGACGGCAATTTCTTAATTGTAATCTGCGAAGCGTCGCGTGCTTTCAATGAAGCTACAAAATAGGCTAATATCCACTCCCACGGTGTCCATGAATAAGGTGCGATCCCAGATACCTGAGTTTAAGTCTCGCGAAAGCAGAACAACTGAACAGAAAGTACCGTTACCGCATCCGATTTACTTTTCGCCAAAATGACCCCGCGACCCTACACGTTCTAGTAGCGTTTAACAAGCTGATCGCAAGACCATTCGTTCAGAAGCAGCCGGCAGATAGACAGAGGAACTCCGAAAAGTTTTAGAGTCTTCTTCAATTGTACTTTGCCTTGCTGACTCATCCGCTTCACAATACTGGGTACCCAGATTGCCTTGGCGAAGACGTACTCCGAAACTCTTAAACACTTTTGCCATTCTGCCTTTCTTGATTGCAGCTACCTTCGCTTGCAAAATGCTGCAGTGACCTGGTAGCCTACATTTTTGCCTCAGACCGACCTCCAACCCTTCCATCAAGCACATCCGTGAACATTTTCACCAGCTACCGGTTCCACATATCACACACCGCCATTGAAGGTACGCAGTGGTCCGTTGTAACCGGGATGAAGTCGAAGCTTTGTAATATCCTCGAATGACATTTATCCTAGTAAGAATTTTATCCATTTAATAGGAGCAAGAGTTTGTCGACAATGCCCCTTTTTAACAGTACAAGGCAACCAGTGTCTTCTTCAATCATTCCTCAATATTCAGTTTCCAGCTAAGTTCCCGTATTAAACGCAAATACTTAGCCCTATCCAAAAGCACGAGCTAAGCGCAACAAAATAAAAGCCGTTAAACGCAAGGAATCTTCTACATCCTGGCACATAGAACGAGCTCGGTTTTTTCCACGGCTCATAGTTAGTCCACAGTTCTGAGACCAGCTTGTAACCAGACTTAGGTATCCTTGGATAAGCTCACACAAGATACCAAAAAAGCATCCTTTAACAATGAGGGCCATGTATACAATAAACAAGCAGCCATGCCCCTCTGGTCGCAACAACACGTCATTGACCACTGCAAAACAAAGTAGCGGTGAGAGAACAACCCTTGTGGAGTGCCCCTATTCCCCTTCTCTGCCCGCTGGCGAGCCGCACTACGTAATTAAAGTTCTGCCAATGAGCAGGCGATAAAACAAGCTTGTAAAGTCGGTTTCCGGACTCCCAGCCTGCCAAGGAACTACTATAATCACGGAGAATGTATTGTTAATCGACTCAAAGCCATTGTAGGGCGTTCACGACGGAGGAGTGATTGGACCGTATTTTTTTGAGGACGTCGTCGGCGACCCGGCCACTTTTACTGGCGATCGCTACAAGTTCATGATAAACGACTTTTTACTACCGGAATTGAGAATTAGTGGGGCGTGGTGAACACGACGGCACAGTACATGCCACAATGGATGTAAGCGTTTCCTGGTCGCGTAATCTCTCGTTTTGGTGATTGGAATGGTCAGAAAGAATGCCCGAATTAACCACCCCGGACTTCTCTCTTTGAGGCTACTTGAAGCCGCAATTTATGCCCACAACCCTCAACAATCGCAGCTTTTAAGAAGACTATTCGACAAGAAAGCGAACAGATATTACGGAAAGTCATGAAAAATCCGATCAATCAAAATCATTATTTTTATACAGTAAAAAAGTAATTCAATAACAAAATTTTATGATTAATTTTCAATATATTATTGTGCAATATATTTACAGTTACAAAGAACTGTGAATCAACCTACTCCGTTTTCTAAATTTATTCATGCAACGATTTTCAATTCAACACATTGTTTCTAGCCAGATGCTTTCTATTCGCTGCTAACAAATTCAGTATATTCATATAATTCCATAATGTCGCCCAGAGTTATGGAAAAAAAGTAGCGATGAGCACATAATTATTCTAAATAAGTTCACTGGGATGCAAAATTCTAGTTTCGTCTTCAAATTTCCAAAACCTCGCGAAGGAGCACAGCTAAGATGGCTTTCAAAGTGTTAATAAATATTAAATTATCAACAGCTTACAAACTTATTTATTAGGTAATTGTTCGCTTGTTTAAGGCCTTGCAGTACCAACTCACATTCACACACACACACAGAAACACACGAGTACGCAAATACTCCACGCCCTTGCTACAAATGGCAGGAACAGTAACCAACTTCGGCTTTAATTTTCTACCATTCATCCAACATCAGCGCTCAAACAGTCAATCATTGATTGTGGCATGCAACATGGACCATGATGTGAACACGCACACACATGCATACATATACATATGTACATATGTACACACACACGTCGACATATGAACGCCTAAGAGGCCTACCGACGAGTAGGAGGTAGGCGAAATAACAACACTTTATAAATCAAATGCCTGTGTTGCCAAGCACCTTATTCATAATGCGGCAATAACACCAGCAACAGCAACAACACAAACAACAACAGCAGGCTGGCACAATGTCAGTGTAAGTTGTGCTGTGCGCGGCAAAGGTTCATTTCAAGATGTTCATCGTAGGGAGCACATAGCCACATACCTACAAACATTCGTTGAGCGTTCGTTAGCTTTGAGCGTCATCATGGCTGTACAAGAACAAAGCAAGTGCATCTGGAAGGCCATAAAAGAAGTGGTCAGTGCTGAAGCGCAGTTGCGTCGGAAAGTCAGTGCAGCGAACATAATTCACAGCTGCAGGGAGTTGCTTGGGCACAGCGGCGGGATGCGACGAGTTACGGCGGTCTATGCGGCCCCAATAAAATGTGCGGGCATACAAGGCGCGCAGGGGTGAACGAAAAATATATGTAGGCACTGGACGGTCCGGTGAAAAGAGCCTTTGACACAAGTTATTCGCTTGATTCCTTTGAAGCATGGCAAAAGGGGGTTGGTTGCTTTCGCTTTGAGTGAACGAGATCACAAGCACAGGCTCAAGCACTTGCTGGAAAATCAATTTCAATCATACGAGCTTGATTTAGTGCCTGAGTGGATACGAAAACCCTTTATTGCCAATGGAGCAAAGTGAAACCCCTCAGCACAGTCGCCGCTACACTCCACTTCCACTTCTACTTCCACTTCCCGTACTGCTACGCATCTACTTATTTACTCTCGCTTGACTTCACTAAAACGCACCTGAGGCGGCGATTCTTCTTCGGACGAACATTTATTTAAACATTGTACATATTTATTCATTAGGCCAGGTATACCCTCTCCCCCTCCCCCTCTCCCTTGACTAAACACTGTGATGTTAAACGTTAAGCTCATTAGCTAATGTCAACCTCTGCTACGTGCAATTATCCATTTCCTCAAAGGACACCAGCACTTCCAGCACCATCGCTTGCTTTTATGATATCAGCGCCATCGGCATCTGTCACCATCAAATTTAACCCTTTCACAGCGAATGATACATTACATACTTACCAATTCCACTACCACTGCCACTTCCATTGCCTCCGCTGACCGCTATGGATAAGTAAGTCGCATTCCGCTTGAGTAAATTTGCACAATAAATTGCAAATAAATGCAATTAACCAAAGTAAATAAGCAGAAGGTAACCGCAACCGTAAATTTAATGAGAAAATTTCCAATTTGCCTAAAACGAAAAATCTATTAAATGTTAGCCTCCTACCGTTTTCATGGGCGAGTGATGCCCCACTAAACGCGGCAACATCAAAGCGACCAAGCAAAAAACAAAAAAATATTAGAAAAAGGAATTGATACATACAACATGTTTACAAAAACGTGTAGCTCAAAAAAAAATTCCTGTATCCTTTCTACAAAACAAAAAAAAAAATCTGTGTAAAACACGCCAATAGTGCGTTTGAGCTAACAGGTATACAAAAACAAATACATGCACATATCCAAACATACATTAGCTAATATACATCAATCCCACATAGCAAGGCATCCACGCGAATAATATGGCTACTTATTCCCCCCCGAACTAAGTTCACCTTTTTGCATTTTTATTTGAAATCTCTGTTTTAACAAGTTTTTTCTGCTATTTCACTTTAAATATCAATTGCAGTTACAATAAAGTGAGTGGCTGCCCCTTAGAAAAAATTTAATCAGCCTAATCGTTGCAAATTGTTGTTCGAAAGCAAAAAACAAAAACAAAAAGAAGTTGAAACGAAAACAAAAAAATTTAATTCGCGTGCAATCCTTTATTCAACTCTATGCAAATGATAATTGTGCAGCTTCGGCTAGCGATTGGATTGGGGAAAAAACGGAAACTATTTATTGGCCGTTATTTGAACACTTTGTGTGCCATATTTGGATTTTAATTTAATGGGGAAAAAATATCCAACCCTTAAATTGTTGCTAAAAATAGATGGAACAGTTTTATTGTCAAAGGAAAAAACAAAAAATAATTTAACCTTAAACTGCAATAGTGAGGTCATAAAAATAATCAGCAGAGTTTAAGATACGCAGCCAATACTCTATAGAAATTCACCGAAACCTTCCAGAACATTGGACCATCATAGCATCTGAATGAATCAAGGAGTATGGGGTGCTCGTGAGAGGGATTTAGAGGAATAATGGACCTGTTTCTCAGTAAGATACTTGAAAAAGATAAGATAGCATGTATGTAAAACAACAACACTAACTTTCGGAAATTTTGTCCGAGCTGGAGCGTTCTTTGGCAAGACGGTTACAATGAAGCGGGTCTAATATATTTGGCTAGGTCGTGCATAAAAATTTTGCAGCTCTGAAAGTAGGACGCGGCACCCGGCCAGAGGATACTTAAATGTGGAAGGACTTCGCTTTGCTTAGAAATGTGATAATGGATTCACGACTCTATGCTGCTATTAACCCCTGCAATACCCCTTCTTTGGTTAAATACCGATGATATGAGGACTATCTGCATAAATAATTTAGACTAGAATCTATACTAGGTATTGAGGAGGAATTATAATGTAAAACTTCATATCCAACAATATGTGGTCCGACCTTGCGATTTCCGACGAAAGTTTAGTCAGATGCAGATCTCTAAAACTCATAGTTTTCGTTCAAATAGCCAAACATGGCTCGTCGTCCGAACAATCTTGAACTAAATTTTTGTGAATTTTGCGGCCGACGTAGTCTAGTGTGTACTTTAGTTTACACTGCTGTGGTGGTCCCCTCAGGGAATTCCCTTGATCATGTAAAAGGAGTACATTGTAATGATATTTATTAATTGAATGGTAACGTACACTGTAATCAAAAAGTTAACAGGAGAAACGCTCTGTACCCAAACTGAACTTCCGTAAGCTGCTGATTTTCACACCCGAAAGCTCTTCTGGGGTGTTAATGAAGTGAGAACCTAGATACGTAAACCTCAGCTTCGCGTAGGCAGAGCAGCTGAGTAGAAAATGAAAAGACGATTGCATGATGATTCAGTTGCCGCAAAGAGGGTTCGAGACTATATACAGGCTAACCGCATGTATATCATTAGGACAATATCCGATCAGAACTCCTACGAGAATCGAGAGTTGTCACTTTGTTAGCGACCGGAGCTCCTTCGAACGCCCACGGTCCACAACCAGCCAGAAAATCTTTGCAGTTCTGCGCAGAAATAGAGTTCATATGTTCTCCCTGTCCGGAATCATATCTTCAAGGATACTCAGCTGAGGCAGCTCATCAGCTATGCAATTTCCTGCAATGTAACTATGATACGGCACCCAAATCAGTTTGACTTGAAAATATTCTTAGGCGGCTGAGAGAGAAGTCAGGCACTCCATGACCAGGCGCGACCTGGCCATTACAATGGTGAGTAGTTAACCGGCTGACTTTTTCATAGCCCGCCTGTAAAGAAGTTTACCAGCCCATTGCAAAAGAAATTCGGCCAATCATTGAGCTACATCATGAGCGCCAAATTATTATTATTGATATATCTTCTTCTTATACTTACAACTAGTGCACAAAAGTTATTAAACCATTTTATCTTCATGAAAGATATAAAAAGAAGGTCTTAAAAGAGTAAATATGAAAACAAATATAAAATTTAATTTTTACTGAAAAAATTAAACAAGCAAATGCAATAGAAATAACCCAGGTGATTTCATATAAGGTGAAGTTCAAGGCGAATCATACAAGATGGTGTTATAAATACAACTACAAAATTCCTATGTATTTTGTTTTTTTTTTCTGCGTAAGAGTTGTCAAAATTAAAATACATTTTATTTTTGCTTTTACGGCTTCCTTAAGCAAAAGCAAAAACAAAATACATGTAAGTGAATAAAAAAAAAATTAAATCAGCTGCTCTTATGCCATCACCTTCTATAAATTCACCTTGGTGAAGTTACTATAGCAACCGATTTGATTTTTTTTATTCGCCTACACGTATTTTGCTTTTGCTTTTGCGTATGAGCCAAGGCGAATCCATACAAGGTGATAGCATCCCATGAGCTGAATGCTTGTTCTTCTCTCTGAATTCGCTGGGTTGTTTTGTATACACAAACAAAATACATAAGGAAACTGGGCAAATTCAGTTTTTGACATTTCACTCGCAAAATTACACTAACAAAATACATAAGCAAACTGAGCGAACTCAGATTTTGACATTTCACTTGCAAAATTACACAAACAAAATACACAGCGGATTCGCTTTGTTTATCTTGCTATCACCTTCTATGGAATTATCTAATGGGTTCGTATACATAATTTCAATATTTCTTTGCAAGAATAGCATACGTAGACAGTATATGTATATACCTATGTAGGTTTTGAATGTCAACTAAGCCGGATAATCGCATAAGCAGCATACCTTTTTAATATTACCAATATCGGACCATAAATACGAATTTTCTGAATATCTCGACTCAGGCGACAAATAATTTAGTGTCCAAATTTGGTTGAAATCCGTTAATTGGATTTTGAGCCAAGTTTTAACAAAGAAAACGGATACTTTTATGTATATGTATAAAGATTAATAAATAAAAATTGGCAAATGTTCGGCCAAAGTTCGGCTTTATTTTAACCGAAGCCGAACGGAAACTAAACGGGATTTTGGGGGCCGAAACCGCAGCCGAAGTTTGGAAGTGCTCCATTAAGGTAGTTTAGTGGCATTGCGACGGAGATTTAACTGTAGTCACTACAATTAAGGAAAAATGGACCACTTGATCCAACGATTATTGCATGGTTATATAAATTTTGTATATCAAATTAATTAACAGTCTGCTATATGTTCTACAAAGTATATAGGTTTTCCAGACTCTTTAGTACCTTTTCACACATCCAAAACGTAACTATAGATTCCCTACTTTCACAATACAATTCTAGATTGAGAAGCATCCCTTTTCAGGAATCATGGATATGTTTTAAGTTCATCTGAAAATATTAGAGTATAAAAAATAAAAAATATAAAATAAATCAATTAAAATTTGCATACATTGCGATGCCACTACGAGTAAACATCTGATATGCGTAAATTTTCTAAGTAAATTTTCGGTTTGCGCGTTCCCCTGCAGAACAATTTCATTGTCATTGTTGTTGCTACTCGTACATTGCAGTACCTACAAGTAAATGCATTCACATTGCAACAAATGGAATTTCACGAAATGTCACAAATAGCTTTACAGAGCAAAATTATCTCTGCACGCACACTTACGCACACCCACTCACTCACCTGACCGCACAAAGGTTTGCATTTGTGCACCTGCATCACGTCTATACTTGACATTCCATTGCACAAAGTTTAATCCTTTAATAATCCTTCATGTTGCAAGCAACTCAAACTACTCGACAGCGTTGCATGTAGCTATGTATCTTCCGGTTGAATGTACTCACATATATTTCCATATGTATGTATGTATGTGTATGTACCTATCTATGTAAAGTGAGTCAACAAACTCTCAATATGGCACTACTTTGGCTTGCAGCAGCCGTACTCAGATGTGGGTGGACTTGCGTGAGGGCGTGTGGGCATATTCACACATACATATACGATTGTGTGTATGTGTGTGTGCATGTGCTTTGTGCATCCTTTGGCATCCTTTGCGCACTGCAATTTACACAATGTAATTTAATTAATGGTGAAATAAATATGTAAATTGTCTGCGTTATATGACGCGCGTCCTGCGTATGATTCTGACATCGCGCACACACACACACACACACACTCACGCACACTATAGCATCATGGCGCTAATGACGACGATGTTCAGGTGGTGTTGTTGTTTTTTCTGGTGTTGCGACGCTTGTAGCTTCTGCACTGTTGCTGCTGTTGCTGTTGCTGTTGTTGATTGCGCGATGTGGTAATGGCGATGTTGGCGCTGCATGTTGAACGCCACTGTTTGGCCGCATGCGAGTAAACACGCACTACTCCTATCTACAAACATACACACATACATATGTAAATAGTTGGTGGCTGCGACGGACGGGATGCCCATCCTGATGCGACGGGGATTACAATGCAATACAATGGGCATTTGCATAGGGATGTGTGTGTGTGTCTGTGTATTTATGAATGTTTGGGTGTGCATGTCGTTTTGGCGTTATTGCTTATTGCTGATCATGTTGATGACAACAGGCGTTACGCAATTCACAATACAGTCATGTGAAAATAATTGGAGCACGACATTTTTACAAATTCGTTATTATGTTTATTACTTTTTTATACTTTTATAAAAGTCTAGATCATTGTAGATATAACAAACAGTTTTTTGAAAAATTTTATACATTTTTAAAATAACTATTTTTTTATTTAGTCTTTTTAAAAAGAGTAAATTAAATTTTTAGCCATTAAATTTTAACAAAAAAAATGAAGTTGCTGAAAATTCCCATTGATTTTGATAATTTTTTTTGCTAACGGTGTCACGGATTGTTATTTTTATAAATTTATTTTAAACTTTTCTAAATACATATGTTTATATTATACTAGCAAATACCCGGCTGCACTTTGTTACGCCGTTAAGAGTAGTACATTTTAAATTTTACATATTTATGTACTAAAACAATTTATTTAAAAGAACTTGGGTTGCACTTAAAGAAATATACACACTTACATATGTATATACGTACAGGTGTTTTCCACTGAAACTATAAAATTTAATATATTTTCAAAATTCCACCAAAATTTTCCGAAGATTTACATAAACGGAATCGATGGAAATTTTTTTCCCAAAAAAATTTTTTGTATAAGTAAAAAATATTTTTGTTTTACATACCTATTTAAAAAAAACAGACCTAAGATGATAAAACAGCTTAAAAAGTCTCCTTAAAAATATTAAAAAATTGCGTCAACGAATCGTAATAATGAAATTTTGGAAAAAAAACTTGAGACGTGAAAGAAATAAAAATATCGAGAAAATATCTTTAAAATGAAATATCACCTATCTGAGTTATTCAAGTTTTCCTTAAACAAATCTTCCTATAAAGGTCAAAGCCAGCATCCAAAATATTATTGTTATGATGCCGGTGAACAAATTTTTAAATATTTTTAAGTGTGCATAAAAAAATTGTAAAATACTATTGTATATTTATTTATAAAAATACGCCAAAGTTTGAAGTAATTCCAAATCGATATAGATTACCTAAATCTAAATAAAATTTTGAAATATAACCGATATGGGAACTGTAGTGCGATTCACTAACTTATTTTAGAGATATTCGATTGGTTAACTCAACTTAACCAAAATTTTAACGACCCTGCTATTCAGCAACCATTTTTTAACGATTTTCGCATTCGCCGAATCAGCTGTTGATGTTAGCTAGTAGATGATCGAAAACTAAACGACAACAAATTTGGTGTTGTTAACTCAATCGAGAAAAGTGAAATTAGTGATTTCAACTTAAATAAAAGAAAAATTTTAAATTTGGTAATTTGTTTTCTTGTAATTAAAAAAGGAACATTAAATAATTTCGTTTGAATATACGGCATATGATTTATCACGAGGTGACGAAGGATCGACGTTTAATCCTGGATGTGGATAATCACTTTCAACAGAATTTCAGAATCTGTATCGGTTAACTCCAAACTTGGCTGAATACCCAATTTCTCAGCTTAACAGCCAAACAAGAGGCTCCAGAATAACAGACAAATCGACTGAGAAACTGGTAGCTCGTGTAATCTTTAACCTTGTAGGCAATTTTAAAATTTACTTTTATATTGGTAGGTTATAGTGGCTTTGAGATTCTTCGCAACTGGTATCAATGCTATCAATGACCCGTAGGCGAGCAAAGGGGAATGTCCATGAGCTAGTTATCCGTAAGCCGGCATTCATCGGGTAATGGATGCAATCAATGATTCGTTGTTTCACCAGAAAGTGAGGTTTCCTATGACCCAAGTGGAACGCCAATCTGCTAAAGAAATGTTTGCTTCGGCGTCGTCTACCTTCGTGGGAGGCTCTATTGGAGCCGTCGATTCCACGCATATATCAATTTTACCATCAAGGAATCATGAGGAGGCTTATGCCAAACACCATATCTATCATTCGATTAATATGCTAATGGTAAAAGCAAACTTTTACAAGGATCCATGTATAAAAAACAGAAATATAGTTTAGTTTTAATATATAGATAAATGATTATAATTTTAAAAAATTAAATATATGTATGTAAATCCTAAATACGCTGGAGCACAACGCGAAGTTTGAAAACGATAACCATGGCATATTTGTAGGTGATTCCGCATATTCCTTGGATTCGAGTTGATTACTATTTTAACAAAACACTCAGAGGAGAGTCCGGAATTCTGCTACAATGGAATATTGCAATATATATAAAGAATTTTAAGTGTTTGTAGTTTGAAACAAACTAATATCTATTTCACTTTAATGAAATATAACAAAATCGCTCAAATTTATATTTGGCAGCAGGCATTCGTTTGTTTTTTTTCTATTCCTCTTTGTGCTTTCCGCTTATTTTGACATTTAGTTTGACAGAGGTGCCACTCTTTATCACTTTGAATAAATACAACGAAACAGCTGTTAAGTGTCGTTAGGAATAAGTTAGTGAATCGCACAATCGTTAGTGCAAACGGCAAATATTGCCGTTAAAAATAACAATTGTCGCACCGTTTAAAGTTAGTGAATCGCACTACTGATGTACATATTATTTAAAATGTGTCAAATATTTCTCTCAATTATTTGTTGCAAATATTTTATTTAAAAAGTGGTAATTATTAATATCAGTTCATTCAAACAGTTTTTAATTCAGAACAAACGCACGGACAAAATGCATATAAGTATTGTTTAAAAATTTTTGTATGAAAAATATAGTAATACATCAAACTTTAAAAAATTTACCGAACTAGACAGAGGAGAGGAATGATACAGCCTTGCATATACAAAAAGCTCGGAAAAATCGTGTCTATAAAAATCATTTATCGGATGTGAAGTTTTCAAAACATAGCCATTATTCCATATATTTTAGCAACCCCAACTTAACAGAGCCGAATGACTTTTATATTCTTGTAATTTGGGCACATACTACGCCCAAAACATTTAATCAGATTTTCCAAAAACGAGGACCACTTCTGGCGGAACTAATGCTGATATTAATATTAAGAATTCGCTATAAATATTTAAAAAGTACTGATTTTGAAGAAGATAAGTAATACGAAATTGGTAAGACTTATGTATTACGTACTTCTAAATTAATAAAAGTAGTCCGTTTTTTTTGGTCACGTTGGTTATTTTTTTAAGTAGGTAATTTTCTTATTTTGATTCGAAAGGAAAACATGAACCTTAAAATTGTTTTTATAAATTTAAATATATCTCTAATAAAAGCTGATGCATGCTCTCAAATATTTTTTTACAATTAACTTTAAAGTCAAAGAAATAATCAACTGAACAAAAGAAAAGAAAGAAACTTAAAAAAATACTCGAAATATTCAAACTCATTTTTAAAAATCTAGAAAGGTTTTCGAACTACATAGATTTCTTATTAGAGAGATACAATGGTGATTAATTTTAAATGAAACACAAAAATAAAAAAACAGTAACGTAATTAATTTGTATATTTTTAATTTTGAAACTGTTGAAATCAGCCCACTGTCAATGTGACGGAATTGGTTCTATGGCGACACCACTTGTCGTAAACTTTTATTCTATAAATTTTGGATTTGTATAGTTTTTTTTAAATGAGCAAGACTTTAAAAAAAATAACAAAAAGCAAACAAAAGAAAAAAGTCAAATTGTCGTGTTCCTATTTTTTCACATGACTATATATTTATTAATGCACATATCTATGTACATATATGCACGTATTAAGTAAATATTTACACAACGCAGCAGGTACACACTTCCATGCAGCTTAAATTCATATACACATACAAACATATTTATAGTATATGGTACAAACCAACTTACGAATGTGTATGGTATTTGCATTTGCATCCATTGCGCATTTAACGCCCCAAATGCATTTATCTATCTACATACATGTGTTGGTGGAGTTGGGGGCGGAAGCAATGTCAGGAATTCCATAGGCTATAGTAGACACACACACACACACACACATACGCATGTACATTCGCAATATCGTAAGGGCAAGGCAATAAAAATAATTAAGAAATTAGTGATGCTGGCGGGCCTAGAACTAGTCGAACATAGTAAAAAAGACGCTATAATTGGGCGATGATTGCCTCCCGTTTGAATTTTATCACCCTCCTAAAATATGCCGTAAAAAAGGCATCAAACACATAAAATGGTTTTCATCGCAGATTACGCAAAATAACGGTAGTTCGTGGCACAGAAAAACAACACTACACAAAGCCTACTAATAAAACGCTTTAAAAAATTGCATTATTCGAAACTTTGAAGCAAGTAGCAAAGCTGTCATTTGGTACAGCCGTAGAAACCCAGGGGATAGGTGGGATTTGCGTTTACATAGTCCTCACACGTTTTTATCGTATACGAAATTTATACTAGCAAAATAATGAGCAAATTAAAGGACAACCGAAAACAAAAGCAATAAAGGAAACTATTTGTATAGTTTAAATTGCGTTCACAGTATATACTTCTAAACAATAACACACAATTTTTTTTTTTAATAGTTGAAATTTGCAATTGGGCAGTGCACTGCATTTTAAAAGAACCGCATCCAGGTCTAAAAAATCATGTCTGAAATGCTAAATTATTTAATCTATAAGGTGCGGCTGTAGAGGAAGTTGAGGCTGCAAGAAACATTTCAAGGCCAATAATTATGATCCACATACTGCAGTTCCGGGCGTGATAGCTTCCGCACACCTTATACAGCTATGACAGCACCACAGACTTCATTTTATCTTCCATCATTTTAAAAGTATACATAAAATGTTTGTGCTCCCCGAAATATTGAATATTCTGTTTCGGTAGATTTATCGCCGATATATACTTATACGTAAGTCTTACTAACCAATTAACAGTGATTTCAAGATGCATGCAAAGTTTCGAGACTAGTAAAAGCACCGAACAAAAAGATATTGTTAGATGTAAGGCTCGCGGTATTTTTCAAAATATTTTCCGCTTAGAATCAGCAATTTACACTAAACTTTGGCATTATATACCAGCGTGTATTTAGTAAGTTCCGCTATGATTCTGTCTTCAACTGTTAATTTCTTTAACTCTTTAAAATCGTTTGTTGGCTCCAAAAGAGGTGAATTTGATTCATATGAAAAAGAGCATTCGACCACTCAATGTACGACTAAGCCTATAGATCATAGCAAAATCGCCTTCGGTACAATCATCAGAGAAAAAAAATTCGTAAGAAATCTTTCCTACTTGTTTTCGATCAACTAATCGCATCTTTGTTTAAACGAATTTCTGCATACGAAACACTTAATGAAAGATATTGATGTTAGCTGAGATTAGAATTTCTTCAATAAGTTAGAAAATGAAAGCAACTTTTGATCTTGAGCTTTGTTTTGAACTTAGATTTAGTTTTTGGACTTGTTCACTTTTGCAATTTAAATATTTTTTTTTTTTTTGATATTTCCTCCGATCGGAGCAAAGTCAGAACCCTGGTTGTCAAACCAAAGTAATCACAGCAACTTAAATGCAACATGTGTAGTCAGGTACAAAAATTTCTGGTATAAACTATAAAATTAATTAATTAATAAATTTTATTATTTTTTATAATACACTTTTCAAAATTTTTGATTAGGATTTCTATACTCAAAATATAAAAAGTCTAAAATTTTGCAGCCAAAGACTGATCTTTCTTCATTACCGATATTAAATTTTTCCGCTTTTAAGTTGGGTTTCAATTAAGAGAATAAATGACAGAAACCGCATTCATTGATTGGCAGTCTTCAAAACAAGCAAAGTGTGTGGACCAGAGCATTGTCGTAAAACAACAACACACCTCACGACGTTTCAATTCGCAATAGATTTAGCAAGGAAACCCAGTAATCGCTTGTTACTGGTGTGTTGCGATCTTTAAATCTTAAATTCTTCAGTAAACTTTCCTCGGAATTCCACAATATTTTTGCAGTTTCCTTATTCATACCCAAATGTTAGTTTAAGATAAGATGTGAAAGTACATTCATTACTGAAGTAAATTCATTACTGATTATTAGTTTTGCCCAATTGTCTTCCAGTACTGTCTCCTCCACAAATTTCACGATTTCATTCTTAATTGATTGCTCTATCCGAAAACCAAATTGTTTCGCCCATTCATTTGCCAAAAATTTAATCACATTTGGTGGTTGTTATATAGCTCAAATAAGGTAAAAAAGAATGTGCACACTTTTTCCAAACCACTCGCTGATCTATTATTTAATTGAAACTGATTATAGACCCTGGGAACTTGTTTTGGTAATAAGACATTAAAGCCAGGTATTACTCGTAAACAACTAATATCACGTAAAATGTGAATGAAAACCAGAAATCTCTATAACAACTCATTTCGGAACATGTTGTAAACCCGAAATAATTATTTTATTTAAGAAGAACTAGAGTGAAAAATATAGGTCATTGAAGGAAAAATGTTACTTCAAAAATTAATTTTTCCAGTAAAATCAATGGCACTGAAATTACCACGTGAACTTAAATAAAAAATGTTCAGTTAAAGTGAACTGTGAACCATTCACTGTGGCTTATAATTAGAAACATATGGACGAGTATTGACTTAATTAGGTTACAACAAATACATTCATATGTCTATAAAATTTAATTTATTTAACTGAAATTACTGTTGTTATATGTAAGCACATATGTATGATATGTATGTACATATGTATGTATATACATATCAATCCCTAACCGCGGAAAAACTGTAAACGACATTTTTCAAAATTTCCTTTTTGATGCAAAAATGTTCCTAGAACATCTAGATGTTTTTCTGCATCAAAAAGTAGATTTAAAAAAATGTTGCTAACGTTTTTTCCACAGTTAGGTCACGATATACATATTCAAAATTGATTGCTAACCCCAATCAAGCGTATTTTAGAATCTCACACGTAGGCCTGACATAAAACTCTACGACAAACATGTTAATGTACCAGAATTAAAACTCTCCAAATTCTCTGTTTAGCAAACCGATTCTGCTGAACGCCGATCATCAAAATCAAAAATAAGTATTTATTTAATGTATGTTTTCTGGAAATAAAATAACGCGCAATAAAATCACAATCACTAAACTGTCAAAATTTTCACACGCTTACAGCGCACTGACGTCACCGACTAAACAATAGCTACATATTTTCCTGCATACAATCACAGAATACGCCCAGTGATGTGACGGGTCGTGACGTGCTTGATTTATTTTCGATTAAAAACTCTTAAAATTAATTGCCGCGCTGGCCATTCTCTTGTGCGTCTTGTATAGACATTGTTGTCTCCATGCATTGGTGGTCGCCAATCAGCCAGTCGGCCAAATAGTCACCGGTTGATGAAATTCGGTGGCAAACTTGTTTCTACTTTTGCTACCGACACGAGTTCTATTCGAACTTAGTCAACTTAGTAGCTTTAAGTGAGTTTGTGTTTGTGGGATGGTAAAAAAAAATAGTGGAAGTTGTTCCAATGCGCGACACTAGCCGATCGTCAACTGATTAGCGATCATATCAGCTTAGCGTTTAATTTGTTTTCCTCTTAGCGGCCACACTTCTGAAAAGTCTATGTAATTTGATGCGTTTGTTTGGTAGTCGGTGCGTCGTCATCGAAACTTTTTAATACCATATAAATAAAGGTATATACATACATATGTATGTAAATTTAAAGCAACTCGAATAATTTATTAAAAAATAGTATAGATTTTGATTGTTTTAGAAACGCAGACCTATTCATGTGACTGCCGGGACGGTATTCCTTTTACCTGATACGATATTCCCCTTAAGTCCCTCTCATAAGAAGAAAATTTGAATGGGTTCTTACACAAGTTGACGGTAAATGCTCAAAATTTAAATAACTTTTAACATTATTTGAGTTTTTTAATAATATTTGAAAATTGATATAGATAAATTAAGGCAACGAAATCTTTAATTTTCAATAATAAATCGTAAAATTTTTGTATATTATTTGTCAATACCTTCTATGAGCAATTTTCACTGGGACCAGGGACCGAAAATAATTTATTTTATTTTACTTTTTTTATCAAAATATCATAGGGAAGAATTCGCTCAAAAAACATTTGAATTTATCGATATAATATAATATATAATCCTTATGCCAATGCTATGCAAATCTGACCTTATTTTTATTTAGATTTAGATGATTTTTTTGTTGTAAATCATTGCATAATTGTTGTTTTGCCTTTTTCGATAACATTTCTCTATCAAAATAATCGCTCATATTTATTAGTTATTTTGTGATTTTTGTTTTCGCGATTATGAACTATAAACCGAATGATTTGTGTTGTTGTAATTATTCCCATTGACGACAATTTTTTTCGTTTATTATGACTGAAAAAAATTCTACCCAAGAATAACGATTATTTTTTATCGAAAAAATAAAGAAACACCATGTATTGATCAAACTTAATCGAAAAAATAAAAATCGCAAAATAACTCTTAAATTAACGATTAAAAACTATAACCGTTACAGTCCTGGTTAGATCTCAAGAACAACCAGTATACAAGTTCAGCATTAACATAATCGAAAAAATAGAATATTTTTATCAAAATATAATTTTTGTGAAAATTGTATTGAATAAAATTCGTCAACAATAAAATTCGGTTAAGTATTTCCAAACAGGTTTTACAAAGAAAGTGACAATATTTTTGCTCAACCTTGGACTCACTGTTCAGCCGAACGTGAAATAATTTCTAATGTTTTTTTTTTTCTTATTCTGCGTGTTATCTGTCGGTTATTATACAACAAATGTCTTTATTAACACGTTATTTTTTTATTGGATAATAAGTTTACCAAACTAATGTCAAACGATAGTCGATAATAATCATTTGATTTCCTTACGTGAGTGGTGTGCCTCTCTTCTGAGTTCCGCATCTACTAATTCAGTTCCTAATCAATCGGCGACACCCTTTAAATAAATTTTAAAAAAAATTCAATGAAAAATTGACATGTCTCTCAAGGCTCTGGAAGTTTAAAGCGGTTCCCAAGTATTTTAGATTTTTAAATCGGGGAATGTTCGTCGTGTGAAATCGCAAATTTATATCTGAGCCCAAAAACACTGCGATATTTGACGCACCCAATATATATTCGTGTGCATTTATAATCAAAACAATTTGGCTGGCTTGAAGCAAAACCAGCAATCAAAATAAACAAAAATTGCGCTTAAAAAATATTTACCAGTTTTAGAGATAACAGATTTCATTTTATGTATGTATGTTTTTATTAATTTTGAAGAAGTCTTTACTCAATCGGAAGAAAGTAACGTCATTTTAATGAAAACTTTCATCAAAATAAGGAAAATTATCTTCTTAAATTATTTCAGTGTAAATATACAGTGGTTATCATAACCAAAGGAAAGGTTTCGATCTTTTAATTGTTGCTTAATATTTTTTTTTTATAAAAACACAAGCCATTCTACAATAACAACCGCACAAACTCAATTTTCAAACTTTGCGCAAAGTTTAATAAAATCCCACAATTATTAAAAAACATTACAAACTTAACAAGAAAGTGCAAGCTTAATATGATTCGAAATTTGCGTTGGACTGTGACGGTGTTGGTAATTTATTTTTTATACAAAAAAAATTCTTGCATTCGTTATTTTAAATATTTTCATATTCATACTCATATTCAGACATTTTATGCTTAAACCCTTCTTTCTGCTCTTAGGTGATTTTTTTTATTTACCAGTTTTATTTATAAAAAATCTATTATGGGCTGTATTTACAAATCAGACCAGCACCAATAAACCTCAATAGTATTTTGAAACATTTTGTTGGAAGCCTTCAAATATAATAGTTTTTATAATTCCGGCACCAGTACTAATTTGTGTTCGTAGGAGGAGTGATGCAACCTAATGTACATATGTATATACATACATACATTACAGTTATTGCTACTATTAAAGCAGATTCGATCATCGCTATGTTCGATGTTCTTTTTTGTTTAACTCTGCACATTTAATCTATTTATTCATCAAATTTAAAAATCCTTTTGGCTTCTGTTCACATGTCACATAGTATGAATGTATGTACCTAGTTATTTATGTGTGTGCGTGTGTATACATCCACACACATATTCCCCTGTAAATCTTCGACATTTGATGTTTTTTTTTTTATTTGCATTTGGCTTGCTTTGCATTGTTTATTTTTATTTCTTTGATTTTTAATGTTTTCGCCTTAAAATGGCTTCCTTAAAAAAGTACCCAGCCAACTATCTGGTGCAAACGCACTTTATAACATTTTTAATACACACACACACACACATACATATGTACATACATGTGCAGTGAATGCGTGGTCTTGCTTGATGTTTGTTCATCCGCTATAAATGTTTTTGTATTTGTTTCGAGAAAATAAAACGATTTCGATTTCATCGAAAAACAATAAAAACAGCTTAAGAAATCAAAGGTGTGATCTGCTACGAAGTGTGAACACATTTGATAAATTCATACATCTATCTCATTGCCGTCGCTCACTGATCATAGCGTTGTGGCGTGCTGGAGTGCCGGAGTGCTTACGAAAGAGAGAATGGAGCGAAAAGGTGGTGGATCGGTGGATCGGTGGCAATGTAATTTTGTATTTAGTTATCGGTTAGAATAGCACGAAAGGGTGGAGTGTCTTTTCTTACGAAATTCTCCTCCATACTTACATACCTAGCTTTCGCTTTATAGCGCAACATCATCTTAAATCAGCTATAAAAAAATTGATGTTATTTAATTAGTTGCTGCTGCGGTAGCTCCGGCCTTTAAATGTCACAAAAACAGATAAGTATCTGTAACTGTCGAGGTGGATTTGTGTGTGTGTGTGTGTGTTGGATGTTACTGGGCAAATATATTCTTGCGAAACTAGCATTTATTAGGTGTTAACAATTATGGCTTAGCTAGCGAAAACTTGCAAACCCCGAGCATGCTTTGCTGAATTTCTAATTTTTAGTTGTTCATTAAACAGAAATCACTCTGCCTCTAAAAGAAAAAACTGGAAACGGCAGAAGAGCTTTTTCAGTTCGTTTTGAATAAATTTGTGAAAATATTAAGTATACACAGTCTCTGCCTTTGTCCTTTATACAAAAATTATATACTTATATAAGGCCCGTTCTTTGCATCCGAGTTGCAAAAGAACGCTCGAACTCGAATAAAATTTCCTTTAGTTGCAAAAGCAACCCTGTTAGCCTCTTTCATGAATGTTGCGATTTTTCTAGTGCTATTCAAGAACGGAAAATAGTTGTGTCGGCAATTTGTAGGTTTATGTAGTTATATATTTACAAATACTATGCAAATAAAAGGGAATTATATCTTAAATCTAAATTTCCCATGCATTTTCCTAGCACTAATTCACAATAGCGCAGTTTTTTCACTATCCAACACTACATCTTAGGTCGGATATCATTTTCCCGAGTTGGCTCAACTCGCATATTTATTGGGTTACAAAGAAATGGGCTCATAGTTAGGTACATGTACTTGTACAAAGTTGACACTGTGACTGACACCGTGGGAGAGTCCCAGGTTAGAAATTTAGAATATTTCATTTGCAGGGCGGGTGTCAATAACCAGGGACGTCGAAGACGAAACTCGGATTCAGCACAGAAAAGTCACGGAAGAGACAGATGTACCTAGATATGTACCCTTTTTATAAAAGTAGTTCAAGCCTTTTACTTTTTGTTGTTATTGTCTAAACAAAATAGCTCATACAACGATCAAACCACTTACTAAATGAATTCTAACGATTAAACCTTCGAAAGTAAACCGTTATTCCTCCAATCTTTCTCACTTCTTTACTGACTTTTCTGTTATTAAGTCCTCTGCGACCTTATTTACAACCTGTACGAATGCGGTCAGGCTGAGTCGCAACATTAAACATTGATGTAAACGCCGTCCTAGCGATCAATAACTCAAGTTTTTTTTGGGTCCCCTTCTCAACGTAGGCACCGCAGTCGTCAATAGTGTACAGAGCCGCAACAAAAACTTCAAGTCGTTCGCCAGCAGCACTAGCGATAAAGGCAAAGAAACATTATTGGCAACATAAAAAACGATTTGCTAGCTGCTTTTAAACTAAGCTACACCAATGTGGTCGCTGGGAACCGATAAAATTCAGTGGACGAAATTACAGGTCATGCCTTCTTAGGACTACTGAGACAAATATACACTTAGAAGCCTGCACGCTTCTGTTTAGGTAGTATTTATAACATTACGCTCAACTAGCAGTTATTTGCTGGATGTCACGGCTTAGAACAATCTAATGGACATCTGTTCGCTGACGAGCCGCCACACGACACAACCACTGGAGCCGATAGCGTACAGATAGGCCTTAAACAATATTCTCCGTGAATACTGTCATTGTCAGACAAGTTGGCTCGTGAGTCCCACGTTACTCTGGTCCAACTACTTATCCTCAATCAACCCCAACATTCCAAACAAAAGTCCGGCATATGGAGATTCTCCGCAGGATATCAATCAACTATTCACCCTTCCTAAGTTAATCCATCTAACACACCTCGTGAATAAATAAAAAAGGTGCAAAACAAGTAAGAAGGAAAGCAAACTTTAGAAGTATTAGCACACATTTCAAATAAATATGTAGTACGTAGTACATTTCAGTTTAAAAACTTAAAATAGTTTTTTTTAATTTTCGGCCTATTTATTTATATCAAACAATAATTCTTATGAGCTTCAGTCCCTTTTTAATAGGAACATTTATAGAAAAAACAACGTGCATTCGATCACCGGAAGAAGCCTGATGAGGAGATGTGATGATCTCCGAAATAGCTATAACTTCAACCATGGTTGTTTTTTCTATAACTTTTCCTACTAAAAGGCCATTTTTGGTTCATAAAAATAATTATTTTTTTTGTTTTTAATTTTAAAACTGTTATGACCTCTTTCGCAATACTCATTAGAGTCAAATGAGAATAAGCAAATTAGGTTTGGAGCAAAAATATTGGTTCGAGAACACATTGCCATATACCCAGTTTAAAAGCTTACAATAACACTTTGAACGCCATGCCCTACGCTTAGGTATGACCCCTAATATTTCCCAGAACCTGCTTGTGCGCAAAGTTTGTTACCCGCCACGTAAAATATAAACAGCAATCAACGAAAATATACAACAAGCCTCTGATGAGACGCCCTTTTCTGACCACGATCATGACAAACGTTTTAAGGACTATGATTTGAGGGCATGCACCTGGAATATCCAGTGAACCCCAGTGGAGGAATAGCTCGCCGCATTCTTCATTTATTTGCGCCCACGCCCCAATAAAAAACAAGGACAGTGTGACCAAAGGCCGCTTCATTCAACACCTTGGCCGCACGTATATAAAAATCGAGCTTGCAGATTTTATTACTAGGGTGAGACGGGTTCTTCCAAGACGCGATTCGCCACGACAAAACATCCGCTAACGATCTGAGGATCAACTTCGCCCGAGCCCGAACTACCGGATACAATAGAAACCATTTACGGGTCTATTCTGCACCGGTAACAACATTTTTATTACCGGTAATAAAAACGTCCGGCAACTTTTAAACCCTTTTGGTATTCTGCACGTTCTTATTACCGGAAAATTTTATTACCACCGCACTAGGTGGTAACTACTAGAAAACATCTGACGTTTATTTACATTTTTGTAATAAATTAAAGAGTAGTGAAGTATTATACGTTGATTTTTTTATTAAACTCATTGCAATACGAGTTTTCAATATTAAAAACATAATGGCGACTTCTTTGGTAATGTTACTGCTGATTGATGAGGAGGATGATGAAATATCCCTACGTAGACAGCAACTGAAAAGTCTTCGGAACAACAGCGATCCATTTAGCTTACCAAACGAAATTTTTAAACAGAATTTTCGAATGCCGAAAGAAGCATGCAATTTCGTTGCCTTCGGGGTGTTCTTGCCTTGGATCAGCTCCGGACGGTCCTTTACGAAGGCTACATACCAGCGTAATTGCTGCTGGGTTGTCCTTGCGTATTTTCTGCAATTAAAAATTAATGATATTATAATAATTTATTAAATTTACTTAAGTAAATCACTCACTTATTCATCTCCATTGTGATTCGCTTGTAAAATTTGTGTTCAAATTCACACCACACCAAAGTAAACACCGTATGGTGAGTTTTACACTGTTGACAGCGTTACCAGTGTGCAAGAATGCCGGTTACAAGAAGTGGTAACATTTTTCGGTAATAAAATTTGCCGGTTACAAAATTTCCGGTAACGTGCAGAATAGACGTGTTAAAGTAAAGCTTCAAATCTTGTACAAAATTCTCAAAAATTCAACAAATTTCAAACAACGTACTTCCAATTTTTTTTTTAATTTTTAAACAAATTTTGTGTATTCAGTTTTATAGTGAAATAGAGTGTAAGTTTCAAGTGACTAAAAAAAATGATATGATAATTGATTTTTTGTAATTCTTTTTTTACTGCTATGTTGCGCATTTTCTTCCACACAAAAAAAATTTAAGCATTCGTTATATAGTGGATAATGCCAAAAGTTTATCAAAAGCAAAGCGTATTTTTTAAATTTTGAGTTGAAACTTGCTTGCAACTATTATATTGAAACAGAATTGGTCACAAAACAGTAAATGTGATAATTTGCAGTACATTTTTTGATTTTTCGTGAATTTCGTACAATGTTTGAGACTATTATTTATATGGCCGAAGCTGCAGGGGTGCACGGATATCTACCCCCTGCCCCCTTTTCACCAACCAAATCCTGCGTATACAGTTGAAGCGTTTTTTGATATATGTAAATTACCATTATATCAGAGGTGAACGTGGTTTTTCTGCGAAATTTTGTGAATCCAATGTGTGGTGTGTACCTAATTTGGTAGATTTTGACAGAGTAGTTTCTGAGATATTTCTATTTGCTCTAAGGAGGGCGGTGCCCAATTTAAGCAAATTGCCTTTGATAGTCAGTAAAATATCGCATTCAATATTGAACACATTCGATAACAGTAAGTGAACTAGATTAACTTTACCCACATCATATAAGTGGTTATTTGTATTACGATCCACATTTAGAATGAGTTGTCAAGCTACATAAGCCCCAACAAGGCAGTCCGTCTGCAGAGCACCGTTCATATGGCCATTTCCTGCGCGCCACTTCACTTGTCATACGCCAGTGGCTGTGTGTCTGTCAAACGCACTCAAGTGCATATCAATTCTATTTTTCAATTCGAAAGCCCTTCACAATCATCCACACACAAATACAATATGTGTATATTTATTCCAACATTAGCCACGACACTTCAGAATTTCCAACATTTCACCATAGTGACGGAGAAAAATTTTGAATTGAAATTTCCTAAATTTCTACAAATTACAAACCCGCAGGCTCTTTACACAAACGACTAGTGGCATAGCGTCGGTGTCTATGTAACTGCCTGACAGTCTGGCGCAGTAAGTCGTTTGAACCCATAATAAAAATTACAAAACCAAATAGATCCCACGGGAGTCGATTGTCTCGCATGACACAAAGCGGCATAAAGGATAATTTCATAATGCATGACACGTTATGATATGCCACAGAGTGTCACACACACACACACACATACGCAAACACACACCCACAGGATTCATATCCTTGCTCGTTTAGTATTTGATCTCCTCCCTGCAAACCAACAACAAAACAACGCATCACATCACATCACATCACTTGACATTTCCACGCTGGCTTTGTCGTGCGCCGTCTTGCAGTTTGCGGTTTTACAATGCCACAAATAACCAAGCAAATGTATTTAGTTGTGTGTATGTGTTTGTGACGAACACATACATACATACAAACATTTATAGCAAAGCAAATATGTACATATATTTACCTACTGTGTCTACCGTTTGCTGCCGCCACTCATGAGCGCAAATTCATGAAACTGCCATGAAAAATTGGATTATAAAATTCTATTTGCCACATCTTTTGTGACCGCGGCGCTTCCCAATTTTTGTACATCCCCATTGCCATCATTATTGTCCTCATTTCGGATGCCATTGCATGTCGTTCACGCTCGTTTCTTTGGAAATTGTGCAAAATTTTGACAGTTTTGCACATTTGTGAAGTTGTCAGTGGCAACATCAAGTAGACGTTACGCTTTTTGTCTTTTAAATTTTGAATTTGGAATTTTGAATTTTGAATTTCAATTTCTTACTCTTTCTCTATTGTCAGTCTCCTTTGTTGCGGCGTAGTTGTGTCATGTTTCATAGATGAATGACGACATTTAAATAAATTTGATACCTCTTTGATATGAAGGTACTACCAGATATGACATGAAGGCACACAGCCACATACATATTATACATATTATATATAGTACATATATACATAAATGCTTATGTAGATGCACATCAATACCTGAGGGCTTTGGCAATACAAACTCAAGTAATTTAGCAAATTTTCTCGTGAATCACTAAGTAAAATTAGTGGTCCTTGAAGTAATATTTTAACTTTTAGTTCTCAACTGTTTAAAAAAATTAGTAAAATCTTCTATTATTCTCATCTGTGCACCCCTCAAAAAACAGATCGTTGATTGTTGATTATTTTATCGTAATATGCACCGAAATTTTAGACTCCATAAACAGAAATCAGCAAAGTAATTCAACATTGTTTGTATCGTATCCAAAGGTCCGCTTGACAGATATAAAGTCTTTTGGTTTGGTTGGTCAAGTTCATAGTGAAAAGTATTCAGAAGATAACGTGGCACCTCTAACTCGCTCTTGAAAATTTTGACAGAATCACCGGTAAATCAGTTGTTACGTCACAGCCAACTTACTCTCAAGAATTTCATCAATATGCGCAGCCTTCTATTCCATCATTCTTGGATCAATCGTACCAGCCAACACCCTAAGCTGTCAAATATGTGTTAATTTAGTTCAATGTTTCCCACTCAACCCATGATCACTGGCCAAAAAAGGCCGATTTCGCCAATTCTTGGACTGTCTCTCAGAGAGTAATTTTTGTGCCTTGAATTCTTCTTTTGTCGAATTTGTGCAAACTGTGAAGTCGTTGCAATTGACATTTAACATTTTATTAAGTTAAAAAACAACTGTTTGTGGCGTTTCGTGTTTTCATGCAATTTCCAACATTTTTGAAAGAAGTTTCTACATGTTACTATTCGCCCGAAATATATTTCGAAATGAAAAGAACAAACTTGTGACAATCCTCTCAAAAATATAGGTATGCACTTTGTACTCGCCGCGACGAACAGTATGGCACTCTTATTTTAATACTTTATATCCTTAAATTGGAATATACTTTTAAAATAGTTAGAAACCTTCTTCAAAAAATATACCATTTCTCATATTTTAATATTTCATATAACTCATGAATAATTTATTTAAATTTTACTTCTCAAACAGGAGGAAACCTTTTCCCAAGCATAAGATAGACTTTACGAACTATTCTTATACCTAGTAAAAATTATATAAAAATCGGTCGAGCCGTTTCGGAGTAGTTCGACCACAAATATCGTGACACGAGATTTCATATACAATAATTTTAAAATTTTGCCATCTTATTTATACCAAAAACAAGTGCTGAGCAAATTCTGGAAATAAATCTGATGAGACGTGGTGATCTTCAAAATAGCAGCTGTAATTTCTATCGAAATAAATATTTTATGTTGTTTTTTAACCCAGAAAACCAATTGTACAAATTTTAAAATAACAAAAAACAAAGATACTACTATTTTATGAATGCAAAAACTTTAACTTTACTCAAATTTGATGACAAATGAAGGGAGTGTCAAATTTTAGTGAGATATATCTAAAGCAGAGGGACTAGTTTATGATAGTTTTACCCAGCTCGCCGTCCGGACAATTTTGATATACTTGTCTATACATACTTCTTCTTCTTCCTCATTTATTACTTATAAACTTCGTATCAAATTTATTATCCCATTTCATCTTTATTCAAGGTATAAAATAGGACTTTCCAATACTTGGAATCTCACTCGCCACTCATGGGCAATGATATCGCGGAAAATGTATACAAAACCAACTGTAATAATTTTTGAATTTGTGTTATTAAAATCTTTTATTGCCATTTTCTTTTTTTATCCAAAGGCTAAAATATGTTCGGAATATGCCTTAGTAATTCCGTTTTGTTTCCAAATAGACCCGAATTTTTCAATATTACCACGCTGCTATCACCCAATACGATGGTAACAAAATTCAATGGGAATAAGAATCACAGAATGCGAAAAAAGTGTTAAGGTTGCCAGATTTTTTTGCCAAACGAAAGTTTTGTTACCGGTGTAAAATAGGCCTGTTAATTTTTTTTTATTGTAAGATGAAGATAGTATTAAAAATTTAAAACAATTAGTAAAGAGTACCGCGTTTCTTTGTTTTAGGTTTGAAAGATATTCAATTTCCGGAAAAAATTTTTTTCCTCCAACTAAAACGAATCCCTTTTTTTGAGGCTAGCCTCAAATGCAAATATTTAATTCCAAATTCAGATAACTTCCTACAGTAATATTACGCCAAAGTTACGTATGGGGCAAAATGGTTAAGAAAGTCGGATTATTCTAATTAGAGGTTAGATTAGATTAAAAAAGTGTCAGTTGGAATCGTGGGAAAAAGTTTTAAAGCAAATGGAGAGCAAAAATGAGAAACTGCTTAAAATCGTCCATCTTAATGTCTAAGGAAAAGTTTTTTTTTTTGTGTTTTGAAAAGTTTGTTTCAGTGAATAGAAAATGTTTTTATTTTTTATTTTTCTCCCAATAGCAGTCTTCCAAGAGTGTTTAATGGATATAATTGAGCCCAAACACCTAGCGTATGAAGAACTCACTCAAGCGAATGGAACATAAATTAGGGATCGTATATAATCTATGCGAGAATCTCCATCTTACTGGAACTGGCTTACCCCTCTACTTAACTTTTCCTTCTTTTTTATTAACGATGTCATAGTCATAGGCTCTTGTTATCGCCGTTTTATAGGTATATTTCGAAGGGGCATATCGCCAGAATGCATATCTCAGGGTTGTTTTAGTTTTAAATGAAACAAACTTCCGTAAATTTAGAACAGAGTTCCCAAGGAATGCCATTGCATATAGTAATCCAATCCTCCAATAGAGCAGCTAAGAACATGAAGAAGTACCGGCGCTATTTCTATATATTTGCATACAATTTTTACGGAATAATTAAATTTATTTTATCACACTTTACTTTATTTGATTTTATTTTTGGTATATAAGAAATATTAATAATATTTTAAAATCGAATATTTTTTAGCTAGCAATTCAGTAACATATTAAAATAAAATTTTATTATAGCACATTATTCATAAAAGCGTATGAAACAAACAAAGCTTTGTATACTATGACATCTTTATACCTTTTTAAAAATGGAAACAATATATGATCCACTGAAAATGTTTAAGAATAAAAATGTTTGGTTTTTTATATGATTTATTGCATTTTTTCGATAATTCAAACCCCGTCGTGAACGATTCTTGCACAAGTACCTGTTTGCTTTTAAATTAGACAATAGTACATAAAAAGTGAGGGTATTTATAAACAATCGATACGTAAATAACCAAAAAGTGGCAAAAAAATTTAAATTCCCACTTTTTGTTAGAAAACGATATTTGCAATAAGCATGCTAGGGGGCGTTTTAGTTATGGCTAACGTTGTACGTAATGTACAAATGTATATATGTATATACAAAAAAGCAACAAAAGCCCGCAGAAGAATTGTAATTGTGAATTCGTTGTAAATTAGTCTTGGTCGACATTTTTCAATTTCAATCGAATTTGGCACATCTATTTAGAATACGTCTAAGTTTAAAACGAGTCATATTGACGCAAAATTAAAATAACTTTGAATAATAAAAAATGATAAATTGAAATTTTAAAACATTTAAACGTAATCAAAGGTCTAATAAAATTATTTATTCCTTTTATGATCAATAAACATTTATACATTTTACTTAGATTTGTTTATCATTGAAAGGATAGAATCGTGTACAGAAGTTCACGCAAATGTGGAAAGCCTCTGATTATTCTTCACCTGGCGAAGGCCGGAACGATTATACTGCTTGCGGTACAAGCGGCTCACAGCTTCCTGGTGTTTTCACCCAAGTGTCCTCTGGGTAGCACCCGAACATCCGATAGGGACTGAGCGAAAATCAGAAGTCGAACCAGGTGGGGCCAGTCCGACGTTTTTGGTTTAAGGGATCATCAGGCTAACTAAAAAGCTAAAAATTCCCCAGAATCTGGTTGTACACTGGGCTTGGTACACGCCACGTAAAAACAGCTAACGGTTGAGCCCCTGCTATTTTCATGACGACCACAGTAAACATTTACGGACTATGACTTGAGGGCATGGGCCTGGAATGTCCGGACCCTTAGTTGGGAAAGCGCTTCTGGCCGGCTGGTTGATGTCCTCGTAAAGCAAATGTAGACACCACTGCCATCCAAGATATGCATTGGACGGAGCAAGGAATGAAGAGGATCAGGCCTCGCGATGTCCACTGCACTTGCGATGTAAAGGAGAGCAAATTCGAGATCGGATTCAATCCACTTCAGAGCAAAATTTTTTAATATTTCTCTAGTTTGTGCCTGCGCAAAAGGGGGCAATTTTAATCCCAGGGTAGGAAGGGAAATTCAGTCTATAGAGCTACGCAGCGATTGAGCGCGACGCAAGCTGTGCAGAAGCGATATCAGGAGACAACGCTCGAACATTTTATCAAAAGTTACGGTGGCTTAAAGAATGTTTCAAGACCAGGGCAATTTCAGTTTTATGCGACCGACACTCAGAGTATACTCAAAATATGAAGGCATCACTTTTCCAAGATACTTAATGGAAAACGGAAAACGAAGTTCGAACGGCAATATTGATGCTAAAGGGCTGGCGGGCTGTCAGCAGATCTACGGCGCCGAAGAGCTGGTAAATTTCATGCACCATTTGCAAAATATGGTCGGAAGAATGCCTGCTGGTTGAAATTTGTACTCTGCCCAATCCACAAAATGTGCGAGATCAGTCTTCTGAACGAACTGGCTGGACTTCATCATGTGGCTTTAGACACTCACTACATCTCTGTCGACTTTAAATCCACTTTTGAAAGAACGAAAAGAAGTTGCCTATATGCCGCGATGTCTGAATTTGGTAAAATGACGTTAAGCAACACCAACAGCATTAACACCGACAATAATGTCAGCCTGGAAAAACAAACTTAGAATCTTTCCTGCCAATTAGTGCTACTTTGGGCTGAGTAGGCAATTGTGTAGTAAAGCTTTCTCTGATAATGGACGCTGTCTGCATCTAATGAAAAAAGATTTTTGGACCTCTTCGTCTTTGCGACGGCGAATGGCGCAGACGGTGGAACTGTGACCTGTATGAGTATTACCGCGACACAGAGATAGTCCAGCGGGAAATATCGTGAGATTGTACGAAAACGCTCCAGCTCTGAAAGTACACAACGCGGTACCAACTGGTAACGGTAGAGGAGAAGAATTACCTCCTCTGCGTTTGAAGAGCCGAGCAGAAAATGTCTTTACATCAATTGGTATTTTGAATTGGCGCCAGATGGCAGGAAGAAATAACTACTGACGTGATATGTTGAACTCGGCCAAATTTGCTCATGCCGTTATACGAGTGGCACCTATGAAGTAAGTATGAAACCTACCATAGAGAAGTTGAGTTTTTCTTTGTGTTCCAAATGTTCATCCAAGCACTTTTGAGTACAAGTTGAATCGAGTGCTTCCCAGCTATACTTTAAGTATAGGGATCGAGTAAAAAGTGGTAGGAGCATCACTATAAACAGAAAGTCACCGAGCTAAGTTGAAATGTAATCAGTTACAAAATGAAATTTAAATTAGAGTTATAAAGTTGGGTTGTACAAATATTGAGTGTGTACAAAAGTTAAGCCGTAGAAATCATTTTAGAGCTTTATTTAACAATCGAGTGATCGAATAATATGAAAACTAAAATAGCTCTGGAATGAATAGACTAATTTTTAATTTTTAATTTGATTGCAGGTATTGTAGTTTAGTCAAGCTAAGAAATAACATATGTAGATAGAAGCTAATAAAAACATCTTGAATACTAACGACCCAGCCTATTGTGTATTCCTACCTATATGTACATACACCCATACATATGTACATAAATGTTGAAGCGCATTTTTATAGATTAAATATATTTTGCGGTTATTGCAAGTACATAAATTAAGTTTATGATAGAAATTTTTCCATCATGGAAGTCAGCTACTTTTCGACCTATTTTCAACTTTTTATGCTAAACTTTCGTATTTTAGACATACATACATTCATACACAATTCCTAGGTAATTCCTGTTTTGATTTGTTTATAATTTGATTCTAAACTCTTTGGCCAGCAAATCCGCCTGGAATGCATCACATGGCAGCCCATTAGACATCAACGAAATGGATCAATGCGATCTAACTGTAATCACACCGCATCACAGCAGTGGTCTAACGCCGAATACACTTAGCTCTCAAATTTCTAAATTTAGACAAAAGTTTCGAAAGCATACAATAACAATAGTTTGAGGACAGTGGCTGTGGCAAAAGGAAATCGTGTACACGAGTACGAGGGAAATGTCGATTTCAATGTAATTATTAAAATCAAACATTTGCTCGTGATGAAAAACAAAGAACAAAAAAAAAACAATAATAAGACAATTTCGAATACGAGTATGTTGATGTATTTGCATTGAAATGTTCACGAAAAAATCGTACACCCACCGATTGACCAATTGTTCGAGTGGTGTCGCCGGGTGGTGTGCGATTGGTGGCGTTAGGGCCGCATTCATTTCTGGCCATGTGGAATCCATTTCATAATTTCATTTGACATCGAAATGTGATGGGAATGATTTCGTGCTTTCATTTTTATTCATATTATTGTTTCTGCGTCGGTTTTTTTTTTGGGCGCCCTCGATCTATTTCTGGGAGATTTTTGCTGCTTTGATGGAATCGAAGCGGTGCCGCCTGAGATCGGAGGGCCGCACAGTCTTTGTTTACATACACACATTTGGCCGAATATTATTAGAAATAATAAATTAATTATTTATGAGTGTTTGGTTGTGAAATCTATGAAATGTTTGTATTATTTACGATAGAGTATGGGTATAGAATGGGCTTACACTCCGCTATGAATTTTGAGTGAAATCGTTTGGCTTTGATGCCTGACACATCGCGGAAATATTAAGTTGTAATAAAATTGCATATTACCGATTGCTGGAGAATTCGACAACTGCATCTATGGCCGATTTGGATGAGTTACGAGTAAATAAGTGTCTAAAGGAGATTTTTGCAAAACTAAGCAATAAAATTCACCGTTTATTTAAAATTGCGTTGAGTCAGAAAACGGTGTTTTTTTTGTGTTCGCTACCTTTAATGTGGAATTGCATTTACTGAAAGATCAGCTATGTATGTATTTTTGCAATTTTCTGGCTCATTCGATTTGATGAAGAAAGGTTTCTAGCAAAAACTTAATATAATAATTATTTTGTGTTTGCCCATTTTATTTACATATTTTAATTTTTACAGTTTATACGACTTACATACATATGTATATAGCAAACAAAATATGTAGCCTCTTTAAAATTAAATTTAAATAAATAAATCTAAAGAAAAGTTGTTTTAATTAAATTTTTAATCATATCAATTATTTTACATCATTATAACAATATAGCTAGTTATAATAACTATTTAATTGGTTGGTCGGAAAAGCCGAATTTCCGTTCCGTTCTGCTTATTTTATTTGGTTTGGCGACATGTCAGCAATTAGCCTAGGCTATATCGGCGGTTGGAGAGACATATATGAGCTCATCTGAGTTTTGATGCTTTCTGAGCGGTCGAAACAGCCGCGTTTCCGATCCACCGACACTCTGTCTTGCCGGTAAAAAATGTCTTACCAATCCACGCTTTCAGTGTGGAGTTATGTTCCATTTTTAAAGTTGCTTGGGTTTCCGATTCACCAAGTCCCGAGGCATTGGCGGTTGGATGGACCTTGCCGGGCAGTCGGAAATACCAAGTTTCCGATCCAACCAGTCACGATACCTTGGTAGTTGGAGGGGCCTATTTTCTCTTCAAATAATAATAATAAGCTGTGTTCTAGAATATTCGTACAGCTGTCTCCTGAAGAGAGCTAAACTGTCACAATTTTTTATAGCGCCTGCTAGTTCATTAAAACACTTTAAGCCGTTATAGAATATATGATTTTTTGTCTACTTCGTTCTATGTATATATTGGAAGTCTGAAGCAGTTAATATCCCTCTATACATATGTATGTATGGGATTCATTTAGGTATCGGAGATTATCGCTACGATGGTATGGTAAACAAATGGCCTGATAAAAAACTTTGCAAGTTGTGTTGTTGTAAATATTTGTTTGCCTGAAGCTTAGCTTTTTTTCTGCTATCCAAAGAGTGCATGGTCGACTCCGGAGTTTTAGCTTTGCGCCGCGATTTTTGGTAAAGACATTCAAAGTACCGAGTCCGAACAGAAAGGCATCCGTAAACATGAACCTTGATACGGTGTGTTACAAACCGTTGAACAAATTTAGTGCATTTGCCAACCCAAGCTTTCTTCCAGTAGTTCCAAACAACGATAGATGATTCATCTGTAAATAGCCCTTTGCTCCAATCACGGCTTCGAATGCAGCACTTTCTATACTTATTTCAATTTACGTTTTGTTTTTGCAGCAATTAAGAATTTCGTAACGTTAGATTATAGTAATCAGACTAGTAATTTAACGTCATATACAAGATAAGCAATAACAACTCGTACGAAAACTATTCGAATACAAAAGAAATTTCACTCCACGTTGAGTTCGAAGTGAGTTCTATCCAAGCAATTAAAATAAGAATACACCTATTGGCAAAGTTTTAAAGCAATAATGATATTTTTCCGCTCTATATTCCCATATTACTCATTATGGAGCAAAAGTGGAGTTTCCCCAAGCGATGAGTAAAAGTACTCCCTTTGACATAAATTTAGAGCAATAAAATATACTTCTCCGAGGAGCAAAGTGATATAAAATAGCAATCCTTCAGTTACTTTTTCTTTTTTGTTCAACAAAAAAAAGGTACTTCATTTAACCTAAATAAATCGGAAAGAGAGAGTCAATGCAAGAGCTACTTACGGTATTTCCCAAACAGAAGTTTTGGAGATGGATCATTGATGTCGTGGTATCCGACTAGCGATCTCCGAAAGCTTAGCCTACAGTTCGCCCCTTACTTAAAATCATAATTGCCGTAGTTTCGAACTGCTTTTTCGAACCAACATCTAGATAAAAATCTTTCACAAAAAAAATACGGTAAATCTCGCGTGTTGTCGCATTTTGAGTTATCATTTACTACTAACAACCTCAAATGAAAGAAATATTAAAAAGTTCGGAAGCGATAGAGTAAAAGAAACTATTTTCCTATTATGGGGATTTCCAAGTTTTTAACAGATTAAATTTTACGTAAATTTTTATTAATTTCGATGAAACCTTTACACAATCGAAAGAAAATATCGCAATTTGAAGAAAAAGTGACGACATCTAAATATGACAAAAATTAGAATAGGTTATTTTTTTTTTTGTGTAAGAAATTTGAACCAAATAGTAGAAGCATTTTTTGCGAGTCAATATACAAAAAAAAAGTTCGAAAATAGTTCGCACACTAGACAATGGATGTGTTGATTTGCTAAGAGGTTATGCTTAAAAATAAATAAAGTTTGCACTGGGAAACACTACATTTTCTTGATTATCATTACTTTTGGCTCATCCCTAGTAATGCCGCACAAACGACAGGCAAAATCCCGCAAAATCCTTATGCCCTTGATAGCAGTTTCTTTTTGTCTGTTGGATGTTGTTTTCCACAAATAATAATAAGCCGATATTTATTGTTAGTGTTCATATAAATTGTTCTTTATTTAATACTATTTTTTTTATTAATTTTGCTAAATTTACTTAATGACTTCAGCTTAAACTTAATAAACAGTATGATATGTTAAAAAATAGTTTCTTTAAAACTCGAATATTCGCGAATTAGTCCCCGATAACACGTTGTACATCAATTACAGTTACATAGCTTGAGTATTTTCTTCTTTTATCTTCTTTGTAATATCCTTTAGAAGAAACGTATACTATAGAATATTTTGATTAAGAGAAAAGTAAAATTTTTTTTTAAACATAAAGTTACGAGTAAATAGTTAAAATTAATTTATTACACCAAGTTTATCAAATGGAGATCCCTAAAGAAATTATACATCGATATTGCATCTCGAAGTTCTTCCATTTAGATGGTTGAAATACAATTTTAATAATATGAATACTTTTGCAGGTAAAATGAAAACAATTTACAAAAATACGACTAATACAAAATAAATATATACATACATATGTATGTATGTATGTGTGTATGTACTATTTACAATAAAATAAAATTAGCATTTAAAACCTGATCATCTACTAATTACTACAACCCACAACTGGGCGCGGGTATACAGAACTAAAAAAAAAAATACATACAAAAGTATATAACAAGATAACGGTGTTTACGATGACTACTTGGAAGGACGGTCACAACTGTAACAACTGAACTGACTGAACTCTACACCGAAATCGCGCTCGTTGGCATTTCGTTGTATTGGGTTTGTGTTTGTGTCTGCGTCGGCTGTGCAATGCCGCCGCTCATAAGCATCGATCGATAAACCTCGGAGAGTAGATTCCACATGGGGGGAGCGGGTGGCGCCGATGGTGAAGTTGCATCGAATGCTGGTAGGGCGGTCGGGGCGTAAGGCGTTTCGGAAGACTGTGCTGCGGCAGCGGCGGCGGCTGCGGCGAACATCTGTGATTGCAGCAGACGCAGTTGATGAGCCTCAGGCGACAATGACGACGGCGAGCTGGACGGTGTCATGCACTGCGAGGCTGATTCTGTTCTGAGCACTTGCGGGTGCACCACTTGCGGGGTAAGATCAAGGCCTTGCGCGCAGCATTCTGCGCTGGTTTCTTCTTCCATTTCCATTTTCACAACGACTGGCGAGAGGCGCTCCTCGAGCACTTCGTTGGTGTTACGCTTGCGTTTTCCTAGCAAGCAATCCACAGAGAAACCATTAGACTTTGGTGCTGGCGTACGCAGAAGACTGTCCGCGTTGCTGGGAGACATTGCTAGCGCAACAGGACTGGCTAAACGTTCCCCCGCTGTAACCATGCGGCGTTTGTGTAGACTAAAGTCGAGCGGTTCGTTGGAGTCTTCCATTTGTTGGTAGTGCAGTTCTGGTTCCTCCTCAATAGACACCGATATCAGTTCTTCATCTTCATCTCCGTGTACGCCGTCACGCGCCATTTCGTCATCATCATCATCATCGATAGCATCGACTTCGCGACAATAGTCATCCACGTCGCTATGACTATCTCCATGACTAGTATTGGAGACGGTGGTGTGTACATCCAATATGTAGCTTTCATCCTCACCCTCGCCATCGGACGCTGAGGTAGAACCTGTACCCGTCGAGCTGTGTCGTAATCCCATTCGCTCCTGACCGGAGAACATGTGCTGGAAGCAAGCAGTATTTGCATGCGATGGGAAGTCACCAAACATAGACGATGGGTGTGCGCCATAACCAGCGGCGTTGGGTGGCATGAGGCCCGGAAATGCGGCCGTGGGCATCAGACCAGCAGGTGACAATGAAAACACGGGAAATTGTTGCGCCGTGCGTCCATCGTGGGGTGAGATCTTGCGGCGGATGTGTGGCGAGTGCAACTTCGGATTGGGGTTGGCACTGTGTCGGTTGCGGGAGCGACGAGAACTAAACACCATGTTGCAACCCTCAACAGTGCATTTGTGCATCTCACGCAAGTGTACAGCCGAGAAATGTATCTTTAGTGCACCCTTATCGCAGAAGGTTTTAAAGCAGATGGAGCATTGCACGCGCTTCTTTCCCGTCACAGGGTTGATGAATTGGGCGGCAAGATTGACGGGCGGGGAGCCCCAGCGCTTCGGTTTGGCCAAGCCACCGGCAATGGGTGAGGTGGCGGGCGATGCAGCATTTGAGGTGGGCATGGGACCGGACGCAGTTGTAGGTGGGTGACCCCCCAGTAGGTAGGCGGGCGGCATAAAGGCAGACATGAGGTGTTCCATTGTTGAGATTTAGTTTTGGTTTTGGCGCGTTTTCGCAAAGCTTTCTATGTATATTTCGCACTGAAATGAAAGAGAATAAAAGTAATTAATTAGACTGGCTCAGTTGATTTTATTGTGTTAGCATCATGAATTCTTAATAGCAACATTAATGGTAAAAAATCAAAAACAAAACGTAATAATAATTCTAAATAAAAATCAAATTTCCGTTTTCTGAATAATGGTGGCTCTGCTCATTCCAGTTTTGCCTCGTTTGCCACTAGCATAATCTTGATTGACAGCCTGAAGTGGCAGTTTGCGGTTAGAGCTGCGCTTCACATCAGCAACAAAAAATTTAAGAAACAACAACATGAATGCCGGCATTTGTTTTGCGATCATCTGCGCATAATTAGAAAGATGACATCTCCTACTCAGCTAAAAAATGTTTCGCGCTAAATTCAATACAAACGAAATGGTACGAAGCGAATGGTAGCGGTGCGAAGTGGAGCGGAGAGAAGAAAGCATGGAATTGGCGTGTAGTGGAATAGAGTGGAGTGGTTCGAAATGGAGATTACATCATTTCCTTGATGTCAAAATGGATAAGTGAAGACGCACTTGAGTGCATTGATTCACAAGAACGCATATGGTAACACTTGCATGTTAGGGTTGTTGTTGGCACACGGAAAGAGGACAAGACTTCTGTTTATTTTTTCTTTTTTTTTTTTTTTTTGATTTTTATATTTTAATTTTTTAAGTGGTCAAATGAAAATTTATGAGAGGCAGCAATGTCAAAGAAATCTGTATGCACAAACTTCAATCAACGCGCGCGTTTTTGTTTTTTTTTGTGCACGTCATCTTGTGCAAGATTGTAAAAGAATGCGCAATTATGAGACGCAGAAGAAACCACAAAATCGGCCTGCGAGTCTACTGGCAATCAAGGACACAAAAATTACGCCATAAATGTCCCCAACAGCAATACGCAGTAAGCGAAGCGAACGTGTGAGGATTATCTTGGAGGAGGTATTTCACGCAAATCGTAAAACTACCCTACAGCCATGCATTCAAACAAACGTACATATTTATGTACATATGTACATTAAGTATTTGCATATATGTGTGAGCTTTTGTCTTCAAATCAACAGGGACGACACAAAACGTCGGTTGGACAATAAAAATAAAATATACATACACACACACACATACAAACATAAGAATATATGTATAATTATGTGCATACATTTTTTGGAAAACAAAATAACTCAAATCATAAATTCAAGTGATCTTGAACGCTAAATTCAAAAACTGGATGGCAGGATAGAGCAAAATGAAAAAAAAAAATTCCAACAGGCCTTTTCGCAATTTCTACTTGCCACTGGTGGCAAGAAGCAGAAGTTGATTTGACAAAAAAAATGTGATTTTGCTTTGCGTTCGGTCGTAGTTGTTGGGGTTTCCAAACCCTTGCGGACGAAATTATCGCTTGCGGCGCAGTAGATGTTTGCTAAAAATGCGCCCAAGGGATACCCGAGACTGAAACAAAAATGTTTACTACTTGCATTTATTTGTGTGGCTTAAAATTTCGGAGAGTTTTGTGCAAATTTTGCATACAACTTAGACAATAAAATCAGACAGAAACTTTTGTAAATATGTTACTGTTTCGTTGAAGTAAATTTACAAGAAAATACTGCAAAATATTTGAAATAACAAGATTTATTTTAAATAAATTACTTGGGTGAAAAATTATTCTCTGCTCTTTTAAGTACACTTTTAGGTATGTTCGATGAATGCACTGAAATTGTAGATCAGTACAGAAAAACAACGAGCAGAGCTCACAACAGTTTAGCGCAAGAGCTCTAACTAACGAAAAATGTTGCAATTTGTCTATATTTTTCAAAACTCAATTCCATTCGGTAAACAAAACTTCAACATTTTTTTAGATTTTGTGTTTCTTGTGTATTCCCTCCTATCCAACTTCATCGAACAGACCTTTTGTAAAATGTAAACATTGCCAAGGCATATAACGTCTGAAAATTATCGTATGGAGTTGCCAAATACGAATGCCTGAAAAGCTTATAATACCTGAACAACTTTGAAAACCACAATGCTGGAAAATACTGATATGGAGTTTGTCATTTAATGCAGTTCAGTTTATTTTCAAAATCGCTAGTTAACTGCCGATTTTGATTTAATTTGCCACTGTTAAAACGGACACAAGTATGTCGCCGCTCGGAATGAAATGAAAACCACCAGCCTCCTAATCTACATTCATATCATGCAGGGCGCTGCATAAATTTTGCAATTATTGCAAATTTCCCATGACATAGTACAACGAGATCGCGTTCTGAAGCAATCCAACCAACCAACCAGCCGCGTCCGAACCCAGCGCTGACAGAACAGGCACATAAAATTTGTTTTACAATTAACTGCAACGGTGGCTGCCATAATCCGCCACGATTTGAGTTATTTGCCGCGATCGCCTGCAATGACAGCAATGAATGCAAGGAGTGACGGAAGATGCCAACTCATAAACTCAATTACATACAAAGAAACATATGTGCATACATACATAAAACAGCTCTACATACATACAAACATATAGATATATCCGGGAATGATATGTAAATCGTGTGATAAATGAAGACTTTTAATCGATCGTAAATAATTACGACTTACACGGGTGCAACAAATCAAGCTGCGAACGAAATTCGTTTACGACAATCAGCAGCATCCAATAAAAATCGAAAAATGCAATAAAAACGACCAAAGGTAATGGCCAAGCAGGAAAAAAGTTGAATTGAATAGAAATCGAGAACTCGCTAACCTCTGCTGAACCCGTAAAACAGTGTCACCAAAGTATTTCAATCTCTTTTTCACAAAACATTTTCGGCTTGGCTCGCTTTGGGGTCATTTACACGCGTTCGGCATGTTAGCGGCGCGCGTCGCCGGTCGAAATGTCCAGTTGACACATTCACTTACTAGCTCACATGGGTTATATATATGTATATGTATATATTATATATATATAGGTAGATATGATTGTTATGTTCGAAATAACTCGCACTCATAAATTGACGCTTGCAGCCGCATCTGTCACTTGTCTGGAACAACAATGACCGAACATGATGTAAAAACGACAGTAGTTTGTTAATGTATACAACAACAACAGCAGCAACAAGAGTCGTGACAAAAAAATTCCAAAACACGCTCCTTTTATGTTAACCTTTTTGTGTGTTTTTTTTTTTTTTTTTTTTTTTTTGACAATACAAATTTACAAAAGTACAGTAGTAGTGAAAAATAAATGCAAATACGACAAAGCTCGGTAAGCAGTAGTCCCAGCACTCCACTCAACCGAAAATCCAAAACAAACCCATACGAGTAGCACCATCCAAAAACAAGCTGCACGCTCGTCAAGCGTCAACAACAATCTCACCAGCGATAGTCACCAACCACCAGCCGGCCAAACAAAGATGACACTTTTATCACTGGTAGCTCAATGACGGACGCTACGTCCGATTGCCGGCTTAGCTGCTGCTCTTTCTTTTTCTTTCTTTTTTTTTTTTTGACTTCAGCCATGCAACTTTAGCCGGGACTTGGTCAATTCCGACTGTTGATGTTGATGTTGGTTTGATGTTGATTTATTATCGGCGGCGGTCGTAGCATTTGTATGCGATGATCATTAACATTTAGATTGGATTTTCTGTTAGTGTTAACTTGTATGTATGAATTCATGTTTTCTACTTTTATCTCGTCTTAGCCTCTTTTTAGCCGCTTATTTTGTTTTTGTTTTGGTTTTTTTTGGATGTATTGTATTGTATTATGTTGACTGGCTGGGTTTATGTTTATACTGTTTTCTAGGTAGTAGGTAGCCCCAGGTTGTGACTGTTATAAAATCCTAATGAGCTTTCTTAGCGCTCAATTTCTGTTTTCTCGCGCGCTCTATTGAGCGCTTTTAAGATTCTTTGACAAAATCTTTAGTTGTCAAATGTTTGACGTAGAAAAAAAGAACAGCGTATAAAACGACATTAACTAAATACAGCAGGCCAGGCCATTAAAAGCAATGCCGATCGGATCGTACATTAGTAATTATAAAGCCATAATACTAGCTATTGTTTGTGTGCGTGTGTGTGAGTGTGTGTACTTCTATACAAATATAGTGGCAAGTTATAAAATACTTTAAAAACCAAATGACGCTGGAAGCCTTTGAAATCTACCGACAATTAGTTAGAATTTATTACAAACTTTTAGGGTGCTGTAGTTTAGGTTTTTTCATGATCGAATTGAGTAGCCTGGAAAATCTTTGTATAAAAAAAACACTTAGCTACCATGGCAGCTCTATAATTGAAATAATATCTGAAAGCATCAACGTATCTGCATTTAGTCTTTGCGAGGCTAGGTCAAGAGTTTGTTTGGATTATCCTCGATTGTGAAGTTAATGATTAAAAGAAGTAGTAATACACCAAAATTTTCGTATAGCTTTGAAAACAATGATTGAACGGCTGCCCCTGTGCAAGGCCACGGCGGGAGCCATGCATTTCCTTACGTCCTTCCCTTAGAAGGTGAATCATTCAGTGCGTCTTTCGTAGCGCTGAAAATATGGAAAATTTATTGTCCATGCAGAGTAGGGGAGTAGTGTAATCTAGCTTCTATGGAGTATTCGGAAGAGCTTCCAGGAACTTTGCATTAAGCCTGGGAATTTGTTGCTTGGCGCTGGCCACTAGACGCTAACCCCGTAGAAGAGAATGGGTCTTATCACTGGTGTGTATAACGAGTGTGCTATGTGTGGTTTATTTCCCATTTTTTACCTATAGATGGCCACCAAGAATAACTCCAAGATACTTGACCTCAGTTGAGAGATTGTGGTCTACCCCGTTTAATGAGGGTGGTTTGAATGAAGGAAGAGTGAAGATTACCAACGCTAAACCCACTTTCTTTCGACCAGATGTTTACTAGGCTGAGGGCATAATGTAAATAATAGCTCACTCAGGACCTGCTGTTGTTTAACAGTTGCTACGATTGCTCTGTCGTCGGCACACGCTACGTTTTGGCAGCCAGTGCTCATTAGGTTCGAAAGTAGGGCATTAACGGTCAGATTCCACAGGGGGCTGCCTCTGGTCACATGTTTGGTTATGTGCATCTTCTAGCGCGAAAAAATAGCTCTTTTTTCGAAAAGGAGCTTAGTAAAATTCACCACTGCCTGCTGCGCCGTCGCTCTAAGAAGGGACTTGACTACCGATTCAGGTAGAACGTTGTTGGAGCGTTCATGCAAAACTCCCGGCTCTGGTACTCCTTGATGGCCAATCCTTTTTCAGTCATTAAAAATACTTGATGAAAATGATAACTCTAGTTCACTTTTTTTTAAGGAATTTTTAATACAAAATAATAAATTAATCGTTAAGCTACAATCTGCATATATTTTTCCAATAATTTTTAATCGAATAATATAAATTTAATTTTTTTCGATCATTTTAAACGTTATTTATGCTTTTTATTTATTTTTTATGAAAAATAGTCGCTATTCTTGGAATATCGAAAAAATAAAAATTAAATATGGTTGAGAAAATAAAAGTCAAAAAAGAAGTCCACTCGCTGATCCTTTCGCTATGAATTTTTGTGGAAATATTCACCCACCCACCCCACGGTTCGTGTAAGAACTATTGGTAGCAATACATCGACGCTCCGAATCGTTCAATAAATATGAATAAAACATCTCATAGTAGAGTTTCTTAACAGAAGCTAACTTTAACCCTCGCAAGCCATGAAATGCAACAATAATTTTAAGATACGAGTTTTTTCTGTCCTTAAACCACTTTTTGTATTTGCCTTTTTAGCGTTTTCTCTGAAAGATTTCTGGCAACACTGTACACCTGTATAACACTAATACCTACAAGCGTACATAGTTCTGGACTCCCGAACGCAACTGTTGTAAATATTCGCATTGCGACAATTCTGGAATTTCTTGGAGGCGCAGTAAAAGTGCAGCGCCAGCGCTAAGGGTGACGAGGCTTCCAGCGCACCTCCTGTCGTCATTGATGGCTTCAATGCCAATTTACAATAAACAACAACAAGCCCACTGTCGAGTGTTTACAGATTTTATGAGCCCATTAGAAAGATAAATCAAGAAACGCAAAAAAAAAAAAAAAAAACAACAAAATGAGCAGACAAAAAGTACTACAGCTTAAAATGATCGCAACGATAGCCAGCAGAGGGAAAACAAGCAGCTACTATATATACTATAAATAAATAGGTGAGCATATATGTATGTGTGCCTGTGTGTGTGTGCATATATGTAGATAAATATGTAAGTACCTATTATAACTAGTAAAAACACAGTAACGACAATAAAATCAAAAGCAGAAGAAAAAATAACTAGCAAAAGTGCTAGAGCAGAAGCGATCTTGGCGCTTTGATTTTTGATTGCTTTCGTTGTAATTGTAAGCCACTAACCCCTCTCCTCCACCGTTGGTGACTCTTCTCTGTTTCCCTCGTACACGACAAGTCGTGAAATTTTAACAAAGAGGACGAATTTTTTTTCTTCATTTTTTCTTGTTTTGTTATTTCATTTGTCGTCTCTTGGCTTTAGTGTTCTACTCAAAACCGTGAGCAGATCTGGGTGGACTTGGTAGCGTAGTTGGCCGCCTTTTAATGTCATAAAATTTGAAGACCAGTAGTTGTAAAACCCCATTTATAGCGGCAAGCGCGGAGAACTTTAGTGGACAAAAATCACAAAACATTTTTAATGACAGCCACAAATGTGAGACCGGCGGGATACGACAAGCACTAAAAGCTAAAGCGGCCAGCGGCCAGTAGCCAACGGCCAACGGCGTCACCAAGGCGAGGGGCTGCGAGTTGTTGTAGCACCGACAGAGTTGGGCCCAGAGCGCGTTATCTGGTGGTGGTGGCAGTTGTGCCAAGTTGTGGCATTGGTGTTGCATTTTATTAGCATCATGTATGTATGTATGTATGTATGTAGTTGGATGGATCAATAATAGATATGTACATATTTCGATGTGTTGCCATTATGGAGGTTTCTTAATCGACTGTCTGACTTCAAATGAATTTTCTATCTTATTTTTGTCATACAAAGTATCTGCAGTACATTTATGTATTTGTATAGAGATACATACAAACACAATTGCAATTATAAATACTACCACTATACACATAGATCTGCATTGTATTTGGCATCAGCAGTGATTGGTTTAATTGCGCCGAGCGCTGTCAATTGCACTGCCATGACCCAACATTTCTAGGTTCATGCGATTGGCTGCTTTTCCGATTTGTTCGCCTCAGATGGCGATTTCAATTAAAATATTTATGAGCATTCTCTATGTATGAGCATTGGCGGCATTGTCAGCAGATTCACTGCTGTAAGATGTCGTCTGTCATTTTGTTGTACGAACAGTTTCATTGGACGCAGGGACGCTTGGACGCCTACATATATGTAGTTTCAATGGCATTGTTGTAGTATTTTCGTTATGGTTGCTTAATTTCCAGCATATTTTTGATTTATTGCTCTTGTTATGAATTTATTTGGGTGATTTTTCTTTGTCTTTGGTTTTTTATTTTTTACTCTTTTGACCTCGCTCGTTGCTGCTCCTAATAAAGGCATTTAATGTCTGTTTTTCACATAGTTAAACTAAATTAATAACAACAAACGCTGCAAACAAGATGATCAAATGTCTGCACGCTACAGTTGCTCATGCGCTCAAACAATAAAAACAAAAATATGTACATATATACAAATGTACAATCAAAACTGCGCTTTTTAGTTTTAAAATGAATTTATGGCTAGTTTTGTGCGCCACACATCTCGCTTGGTCTGTTGTACTAGTTTCAGTTGGATCTCCTACTATTTGACTTAATTTTCATAGTCGCTTGGAGTTATTAATAAAAAAAAGATCTCTTAGTGTTTTGGCTTGTCAAGTTGCTAATTATGGGCTCTAAGTGGCTTTTCTTGAACGGCGCTTCACCCGCAGCGCCCAGCACTGGGCTTCAGTCACCACAATGCGTCTTGGTCGCACAAGCGATCTGGTTTTGCGAGTCTCTGTCTTTTCAAACATTACACTTTACTTTCGCTGACACTAAGTAATTTGTGTTTAGTGACAGGGCTCACTAATAATTTGTTAAATCATTTCTCATAAAAATTTTAAATCATTTCAAATGGAATGATGGAGTTTTGTGGTTGAATTGAGGATTGACTAGCACAAGTTATTTACATGCCATTTCCTTTATATGAAAGCACCCTTACTAACATTTTATCCAAATCGAGTTTTTATACACTAAAAAAAAAGAACATAAGAAAATTTTTTCTAAATTTAAAGTTTTCCAATTTTCATAAAATTTGGATATTTTCTGTCGACTGAATAAAGGATTTTGCAAAATAAACAAAAATCTGCACAAAATTAACTCTGGGTTTTCCTTCACAGGTAGTAAATATTTCTTGAGTGACATTTCATTCTTATTTTTCTTTTCTTTCGTTAGCTGTTTCTCTTCAATCCATGTACATTTTGTTTAGTGTATATTTAAAACTATACATTTTGATGATAATGACAAATATATTTACCTATTATGAGAGAAAAACGAAAAGCCATAACTTATCATCCACTAGTGAAAATATTACAAAATAGATGTGCATTTATTTGAACAATTAAAAATTACAAGTCTTAATTGGAATTTGTTAAAATTAAGTCTAAAATTTGTCTATATTTTTCTTTCTTTTTTTTATACTAAAAACTACGTTGCCCACTATCCAGGGCATTTTCGTATTAAGTATAGATGGTAAAATATTGGCAACTCATAACTAACAATTTTCCCAAATTTGGGTTAAATACAAAAAAAAAAATATTCTAAAAATCTAAAAAGCCATAGATTGACGTACCTACATATATAACTAAATTTCGGAAAAATTATCGGTTATGATTTGTCAATATTTAACCATCGAAATGTGATTTCTTGTACATTTGGAAAACGTTTTTTAACCATTTCTCACAATTTCAAACTTGACAATTTTATCGACTTGTTTTCGGAATATTGCTAGCATATTTTTTTTAAACGATTCTAAGAAATTTGTCTCAAGCGAGCCATAATGTTCTGCCTTTTGAAATCAAAAATTCACTCCGTGTTTAAATCGATAGAGCTTTGGATATAGCCTGTACTAGAATTAATTAATTAAGAATATTCAATTTATTAGCAGATTCTTCAATATTCGTAAACAGCTAATTAAAAAGGTTTTAGGTAGGGTTTAAAAAGTAATAATTGTATAAACTGCCAACTGGTTGTGCTATCATTGAAGTGCAGAGAAAACTTGCTCATTTCGTGTGTATATTACATATAAAAAAATGTGAATACTATAAAAAAACATGACTGTAAGCTGCCCATCAATTTTAAATATCGTAGCAGCAGTCTTTAAAAAATCTGTACTGAGAATACTCTTTAGAAAATACAAGCATCAATAAAACAATCGTTTAATTTATGCACAAAAAAATTTTTTTGTTTTTTGATTCATTGCATGAAGCGACCACTACGAACCTCAAAAAAATATCGACGGCAAGAACATAAAATATTGGACAAAAATTATTGTACCTAATTTATAATTTTGAGTAAGTACATCCTAATGGACCTCCTATACATAGGCGAGTTTGCTGGAGGTGTTTTTATATCACAATTTTTTATTTTAATTCGAAAAATGCTTCTAATTTACTATTGCACGGATAGTAGAAATATAGACATATCTTCTTTTATATTTTTAGCACAAACAATTCTCTTTAATAATACATTCTTCCAGTAAATGCACGCTGTGTGGTAGGTAGCAAAAATATTTATACCGACGGCATAATGCAAGTAATATTAAATATGTCAACTGTAAAATACGTTTGCACACAGGTACATGCTTTTACATATGTATGTACATATGTACATACATGCATACATATAGAGTACAAAAGTTATGCACAAAATTTGTTTGAGTATCGAGACTTTGCTTACCTTTTGTAAAACGAAAATTGCGTTACTAAAATCCTTTCCGAATTCTGTAGGTATTCTGTATATGTAGCGCCAGAAGTAAATAGCGTATTAACACTTTGGTAAGTCGTTTCTGCTTTTTTTAACTCAAGTTCTAGTAATTTACAAATTTTATTTTTATAAATTGTTTATCACTTTTTATTTTCACAAAAATGTTTCGTACGCATATATTAGGTATTGTTCCTTGCTTAAGTTTGCAAAATATTTCAGTCTCTCTTTGATTACTTGACTACCATATTCACTTGTTTTATTGTTTTTTGTGTTCACACAAGTTTTGATTTTTTATTTTTATTTTCTTGTTTCTCTACTCTCAGTACTTCATTACTTGAACACTCAACACCATTTACATATATTTTTATTGTGGTACCTTTCAATTTCGAACTAACGCACAAATTCAAGTTCTTATCCAAATCGTACCCGTCGTAATTGTTCTTCTACTTTTCTACTTCACTCCTGCACGTACATCCATTTACTGCAAAGTCGTGGGTGACACTGACTGGTTGTGGCACATTTTGTCGCTGTGAGAATTCAACTGCTGCTGTCGCCGCATCTACAACGACAACTTCTTGCTTGGCTACGCCACTTCACACCACCAACAGTCACAATGACACTAACACAAACACAAACCGCCGCCACAGGCAACACCAATGCGCTCGCAATCAGCTAACAGAATGTTCTTGGTCGGCTTTGGCGCTGCTGCGACGACGTTGACGCTGCTTGGGGACACTTCGCTGCGCCACTCTCAGCCACACATTTATTCGGCCCAAAGACACTATGTGAAACAGTGACGATAAGGACAACTACGTCACTAGACGACTGACAACGCCAACGGCAACGACGGCAACGACATACGCACAACACGACAAATTCAGCCCAACTGTCCCTGAGTACGTCTGTCGCATGACAGTGGCACCCGAGTTTGCCCAGCGCAGCGAGCGACGCAGCGTTGTGAGAGCGAGCAACGCAGGCGGCTGTGAGCGACTTGGTTAATTTTTTTCGATTGACACAAGAGACAGGCGCACGAATGTAATGTAAATACAATGTACATAGTAGGTACCTAGATATGTAGCTATTTATCTGTTCGTTTGCTTTTGCTTTATTTTAGTGTAGACTGTATTTGTATTAGATAGGCGTTTGCTTGTGTGCGTTTTGTGCGAGCAGTTGCGTGCTCAGTGACACTCAGGCGGTCACTTTGACTTTTGTGTTGTGTTGTTGTTCGGCAAATTTTTACTATACGCAGTGCTCGCTGTGAAACTGGTCAGAGCCTTGGGTGCGCTCACCTTGCTTTGAACAGCACGTGGTGGAAGACAAAAAACGCAGTTGACAGAGGAGAATACCATGGGCAGGCATTGTATTATCTATATGTACATCAAAAAATATATGCATGTGTGTGTGAATGTAGTTTGAAGAGCACACAATGCGATCAATGCGGCCAACTATTTCACTTCAACCACCACTCGCTTTAAGGCGCATTCGCTCACTCCGCTTGCCATAAATGCTGAGTGGCTTTACTAAAAGAGCAAATGGAGAAGCGCTGTTTGTATGTAAGAACATACACGCACACACAAACAAATATAAATGAACTGAACTAATGTCGATAAGGTAGTTTGCAATTCAATAAGAAAATTGTCTCTAGCGATTTTAGATTTTCATATGAAAATGGCATATTCACACGCATCTATGTATGTACATATATGTAGATGTACATATATACATACATATGTATTTATGTGTGTACATACATAGCATGTACGTGCATACTATGTATGCAATAAATATCTACAAATCTGTTAGTACACATTTCAATTTCAGATGAATTGAACAGAAAATTTCCATAAGCGCCTACTTTGATTTTGCATGAAAATTTCCGGATTATGTTTTCAAAATTTCCCGAAGTGATAGCGACAGGATTCAATGAATTCTCTTTGAGTTTTAGGATGTACAAAAAATTAATCCGCTCCGTTTCCTCTTGTTTTTTGTCTCTTCATACTTGAATTCAAATATTTGAAAAAAACCAACATAGTACATATGTACATACATATGTATGTACATTTGAAGCAACATACAACCACATACATACATAAGTACATTTAGATTAAGAAAATGTGTCCACTAAAATCAATGCCCGACGCACAGTACGACTTTATCAATTTCAGGTGACCAAAAGTCATAACAGCCGAACAAAAGTGGGTATGAAATTAAAATTGCTAAAAATAATGAATGTATTTAAAAAAATAAAAAATCAAAAAGTCGTTTTCCGGCCTCTTCTTTTTCGACTACCACTACTGTATAAATTGCAATTTCATATGACTTTTATCTCCAATTTAAAAGTATTTTCTAGAACAGAAATAAACAAAAGCAGGTTTCAACGAGTAGTTTTTATTTACAATGAAACTTATCATTACCGGACACTCACCGTCCAGTGTGTTTGTCATTAATTCCTGACTATCATTTAGAACTAATTGTTTCTTTATTTTTATTCATTTCTGCAGCTTGCGTTTAGCCAATATTGATCTACCTTGATTAAACCTTTAACCTTGGTTTTGCTAAATTCCATTTTTTATGCGCATTAAAATTTACTGTCTTCTATATGCCACATACGGTGTGAGTGTTTTTTATCAAAACTCCTACGGTTTTTAGAATATCCGATTATTAGGGTAGATACTATTTGTAAGAAAAAAAAATAATGAAAAGTTAGTGTGCATGAAATTTACCCGGCTATTGAAGCCGCCCGATTATAAGGACTGCCCATAATGATGAATTTCATCGTATTTCCTTGCTATAGAAGCTTTGGAATTTCATCATTTTTTTGTGCTTTTTAGAATTTCAATTTAGCTAAATATATGTATGTAAGTGCAATAGAGTGTTCATATCAGAGCATTTCGAGAAACTACCATGCTTGATTCCTGATAAAAATAATTGAAGCACCAAATTCTAGCACAATATGAAAATAAGTACAATATGTTAAAAATTAATTTGGTTGTAATCATTAAAAACAATTCGAGGGAATAATGTAAATTTTGCTCCATAGAAAGAAGATAACTTTCTGAAACCACTTTATTTTTAATGTCTGCTTATTTTGGATACATAAAGAATAGGAAGGAAATAATTCTGCTGCAGAGACTTGCCAATTTTGTTAAACAAAAAAAATAGCAAGGTAAATAAAATCAAAAATATTTATACAAAAATATTCGTGTAAAACTATGTATGCGACCGCAAAGTTTACCACCAAGTGTAAACTATGAATTGAGTTTTCGCACTTCTCGCCGAGAGACAAGTTTCATAACGGTTATAAATATATTTGTTTTTGTTTTGTTTTTTATTTTGTGTACATATTCGTTGCAGTTGAATACTTTTATACATATGTATTATGATTTATAAAAATTGTTGTGATAAAGGAGCATTGTTTCCACATTTTTAGGTTTAAAATGTTTTAAAAAGCTACACTGTGCGACGCATGCCATTTTCGGTTTATCTCTGCTATTTGCTTACATTGCATATGAACTATATACATATGTACATATCTATATGCATCCATGTACATATGAATTTATGTAAGTATGGCTGTGCGAATGTCACATGCTTTGGTATTGTTCTGTCTTTATATATGTATCTATGAATGTGTGTATGTATGGATGTGTGTACATAGCTTTGACCATGTGGGACGACCAAATTGCTAGCGACGTACTCACTTATCCATTCTAGCCAAATAGTCATTTACCAACCAGCCCCGCCGACGGTAAACAACAACAACGCTCGCACCAACAATGTCCATACAAACAACTACCATCTTTCTGCCCCTCTCTCACGCACACGTCTGCAACAGCGTCTACTATCAGTCCTATTCGTTCCCACAGTGTCGCATGTTTCCGCGCTGGACCATATTCGGTTGACATGCGACGCTGGTGACCGTCGCATTGTCACATTGTTGTTATTGTTGGGTTTGCCTAGTGCTACCTATCCCCTACCATTTGGTCGAAGTATACTCGCGCTCTTATCTTTTCCTTCGTGTTACACCAAAACCAACTAAGCAACACACTCATGGTGTTCGCTCTATTCCACGCTCATCGGAGAGCCGCTCTTCTCTTGAATGCCTCTTGCCAAATGTTACGTTTTATTGAGTGCAGAGTGTCCACCATTTATGCCTTTGCGTGTGACAGAGGTGAAGCGAGTTGACTTTCACGTTTTCACATTCGTACAAATTGAACGTAGGCTACCATTCACTGAGTGCTGAGCAGCCGTCGTCAGCGTTTGCGTCGCTGCCGCTTTTTGTGCAGCTGCCTTCTGTTGTTGAATTCGAGCTCTCTGGTTTACGATAGTACGCAGCTAAATGCCGGCATCGCTGCCGCAGTCGAGAAATATGTGAGCGTATTGTGGCTGTTATTGTCGCTTACTTTTGTTTGGTTCAGCTCATTTTTTGTCTGTCTTCCTGCACGTTGGCGCTGTACGCCTTCGTTACCTTTTGCTATTGCCTTTGCCTTTGCCGTTGCCTGTGCCATAGACGTTGTCGTTGTCGTTGTCGTTGGCTTTCAGTTGTTGTTATTGCTCTTTGCTGGCACTTCGTAAACACATAGGGTTATTGTTGTTGGTGGTGATTTTTTCCTCTCGTTTAAATTTTGTCATTTGTTGTGTCTCCTTGGTTTGAATGTCTCTTTCACTCGAAGGCATTTTCATATGGCGGCCATTCGCTACTTCTCCCTCTGCCGCAAGTGAGTCAGGGTATTAGCTTTGATTTCAGGCGACATTTTAATATGGGGGCGAGCACCAATGCACCAATGACATTGCAGATCTGGTGACAAAGGCATTATTGCTATTCGTGGCCGACCGATGCTGGGATGATGTGAAGAGAATGAAGGCAATGCTTAACGCTACTATTAGGAAGCTAACGTAAAGCTGGTGGCCGAGTGTTAGAGGCAAGGTGGATGATATGGAGTACTATCGACCGTTTGTATTTACTTAGTTGAATGCATGTGTAGTGCCTACTATGTACTACATGGCTATGTATGGACGAGTATACGCAAGAAGAAATAAAACAGCAATGGGATGCTAAGAAGAAAATATGTATCTTGATACACAATTTAGATTTCTATTGGTTACATCACAAACAAAGCAAATGGTTTCAAACATGGGGATACAGTTTAAGCTGAATTCGCTTTAAGAACTTCAGTAATCGAAAATATGTTGAATAATGCATAGCGTATAGATATATAGATATATTTCACAGAGAGTGTTAAGATTATCTGCATATAATTATTGATACCAATTAACAGCTACACAATTCGGCTTTCACATAAATATGTATGTACTTATCATTAAAAAATTACATCATCTCACTTGAAGCCATGTGCGGGTTTGCGGCAAACAAAAATTTTTTTGGAGACAATATACCCGAAATAAATAGTTTGCACTTGGAGTACATCTGCAATATATGCCAAGAAGGCTACATCATAATTTAGTGTATGTTACATGCTTTCGACTGTAAAATAAAAACTATTTAACCCTTTCATATTTAACCCTCTGAGACATTTTTTTGAAACTTAACATAAAACTTTTTTTTCATATACATACGTACATATGTATGTATCTTTCATTTACTAATTTTCAGGATGAATTTCCCCGAGTTTTTTCCTTAAGTTATAAAATGGTAAAAGCCGACAGAGAGCAGGGTAATCAATTAAGAAAATTACTCTTTTTCGTAGGGTTTAAGTTTCGAAAACAATTTTACGGGTTATTCAAACTTTTGAAATATATTTTCCCAAAACAAAGAAAAATAAAATTATTTACAGTTTTACCAGCGTATTTCAAAATTATTTAGTACCTCCCAAGTAAGTTGCTGTTTTTTCACGAGAATTACAAAATTGGATTTGTCTATGCTATGGCTCCCACAAAAATATTTGCTTCAACACAGTTTCATTATTGATTTCGGCCGTGTTGAAGGAGCACCCAAATGTCGAATATTTTATTAGAAACAAGGAATTTGTACAGTTTAGGTCCACTTATTGACCTTGGATAACATAAAAATGTGAACTTACGTAATCTTCAGACATACATCTTAAAATTAATGAAATTGTTTCCATTTCCATTTCCATTCAAATTAGAACACCTCACCCCTTTCTTAACCGATTCACTTTACTAAGAAATCATTTAAAATATTTTACACTCATCCTGAACTACATTGCCATATTATTTCAAAAATAAATGAATAATAGAGCCGATAACAAATTGAAATCTTGAGCATTTCGAACCAATTTTTAGAATAAAAGCGAATAACCCATCCATTTTTTTTACCGATTTTCATTTATTAAGTATTTGTAATAAGTACTTTTATACTTTTATAGTTTCCTCCAACATTTTTTGTCGAACCTGTATTAAGATGAATATTTTACTCTTTATTCGGAAGTAAGGGGTATATGCAATATTTCAAAAATTTCTGAACTGTTTCGATTTTCAATTTTCAACAGACCTGCCTCTCTTGCTAATTCGAGTTATTTTGATTCATAAATATAGTATTTGTCTAGAACGCAACCAAAATTTCAAAAAAAAATTTAAATTCTAAAGAGATCGAAAGTCGCCCACAAACACTTCTTTCACTCCCCACCAACAACTCAGATCATTTCAAGTGGTTATCAATGGGTGCAGCTGAGGGTTTAAAAATGGTCGCTCCACTTAAAGCCACAATAATTGGGGTTACATATATTTTTTAAAAATTTACATACATCCATACAATTAGAAGATAAGCTGTAATTATGCATTGGGTAGCTACATACTGCCAATATAATAAACGAAACTATTTTACATATCTACACTCGTACATGTACTCTGCCACTATTGTTGCTATGTACTTTTACTGCTGCTGCTGTTGTTGCTGCTGTTGCTGTTGCTGTTGCTTGTCTTCATGCTGTGCGTCACCGCCCTTTGTGTACCTAGAACATTGCTCGTTGCAAAATTTAAGTTGTGGCTGAACTTTTCCCGTCAAGTTGTCTGCTCAGCACTTCAGTTGCAGCTTCGTTGTATTTAATTAAACTACTTTGCAGTTTCGTGCTAAATAAACGCCGTCCATTCACTACAAAGCTACTCGGAATCTCGAGGAATTCCTGCCCGCGACTGAGAGGCCACTTCCAGAGATTGTATGTATGTGTGTGTTTGTTTGTGTTTGTGTGGCGTGTCTGTTGAACTTTATGATGTTTTGTCCAAATGTAAACAGAAGCTATCTTACCAATACATTTACATACATACATAGCCACGTTAGAAGTTTTGCTACATAGCCTTTGGCGGCAATGATGGATTTAAAGAGATTCGCGTATTCGCGGACTGGCGCTTGAATGCTAAACTCACTTTCGATTTTAGATGATACTTTTAGAGATCTCTTATTTACTTTAAATTATTTGAATTTGGCAACTAGCTTGCTGCATATCGAAAAGTGTAACAAAAATTCATCACAATCAAAGCTAAATTAATAAGTAAAAAAATATAAATCTTAAAACTACAATACTATATTGGAATTAATTTACCTTTTCTTTAATTAAAATTCTTTTTTAACCAGAAAGCGAACCGAATCGCTGTAAAAAAGCACTGGGAAAGAATCCGTTCAAAACAAAACTCGAATATGTCGATCTAATCCTTATGCCATATGCAATGCAAATCTGACCTTACATTTTTGGATGATTTTTTGTTTTAAATCATCGCATCATCGTTATTTTTTAATTTTTTTAATCTTTTTTATCAAATTTTACCGATATTTTGTGATTTTTATTTTTTCGATCATAAAACAAATGTTTGTACATCGAATTATTATTTTTATTGGTATTGTTATCATCGCTGACAAATTTTTTGCGTTTGTTCGAAAAGTTTTGAATCCAAGAATAACGAATATCGAAAACAATGATCGAAAAAATAAAAATCGAAAAATATCGATGCAGTATGATTGGGAAAATAAATATTCAGGGATAACGATTATTTTTGATTGAAAAAAATAAAAATTAAAAAGCGAAAAAAAACTTGATCGAAAAAATCACATCATAACGATTAAATCATGATTTCTTCTTTTAAATATTAGAACAGTTACGGTACCTGTTTTTAATAATTTGTTTCTCTTACTTTTGAAGCTCATCTTGTGGATGTGAATACTTTTTTTTTTTTAATTGGAATTTCTTATTCAATTTATGTAACTAAAGTGGCAGTTATGAAACTTTAAGAAGTCTATTAAGTTCCACGCTAAATCGAACCATAATTTTTTTATGATATTGAAATTGTGTAGCAATTTTTTTTGGATTAGCCGTTTTTGAAAAACAAAGCCTTTTTTATTTTTTTTTAATTAACAATAACTTTGCGAAACATTTACCGATTTCGAACATTTTTTTTTTTTTAAATTAATGTTCTTCAATTTTTGGAATAGAGTAAAAACACGTCAAGTGGACCCCCCATTTTCCACTTGATGATCGAATTTGAATGTGAGTATTTTTTCATAAAGTAGTCACCATGAACAAATAATCCCCCGCCCAGTTTTTTAAAATTTTAATTTTAACAACAATTTTTTTTTAATTGAAAATTTTTACTACTTTTAGTTAAAAAATTAATATTTAAAAAACTATTGGTGATATTTTGATAAAATTTTCGGGAGTTATAGTTCAATACTTGTACTTTGAGAAAATATGCATGAATTTTAATTATTTTTATTTTTTCATATTGTTTATTAACTTTTAAAAATAAAATTTTTTTTTTCAGTATTTTGCAATAAACATTTAAATAACGAAATCCGCAAAAAAATTTGACTGATCGCGATTAGATTAAGCAAAAAAAATTTTTTTATGACGGGCGGTCAGCGCTGCCGGTATAGCGCGCTGCCGCGTATCATTGACTTACCTTTAGATTTACTCCGTTATTATAAGTAAGGAATAATAGTTAATGTTTTAATCAAAAATATCATTATTTTATAGTTCATTTTATTTAAACAAATGACAGAGATAATAAATCATATATTTTTTTTATAAATAAAAAACCAAGAAGTTAAATAATTTTTAAATTAATTCTATAACTCATACTTATTGCTTTATATCTTTTTTTTTAAAACTTTATTGGTAAAGATTTTAAGGGCTTTGGAGAAAACTTTGCACTCGAGTGATGTATTATTAACAGCTCTGTAATAGTGATATTTGCGTGTATTTTTTATAGTTACACATTGGTCATAACGAGATTTGAACTTCTTCTCAGGGGAGTCGTGATCTTCTTGGGAGCAAAAACCAAAGTTAATTTTTTTAAATGCATTCTTACCCCATTCAAATAATGAAGTTGCATTGGTTATATGATTATCGCTTTCCCGTTGAAGACTTGCACGAAAAGCTTGCCTTTTAAAACTTCCTGCCAAACCATCACATGCCCCTTTCCCGTGAGAAGTCGCAAAAAAATTCCATTCCGCGTTCACGTTAAAGTCCTTTTTATGATTTATTAAATTCATAAAATTATATTTATTTTTGTACTGAGAAGCAGCTCCGTCCGAAAAGTAGGAAATTTTTTTTATCTTATCTGCTCCAAACTTATTTTTTAGAAATTCAATAAGTTTAAAATTGAAAAGATGAACAGAGCTCGCGTCGTGACTAAGTTTTTCCGAAATAACGACGTAGTTTATATGTTTCATTTCTCCATTTTCTCTATAATACACAACGTAAGGATGAATTGTAGCCTGACTGTTATTCCAATGATGAGATTGGATGGCATTTTGAACAGAAAATGTATAATTTTCAGAAAAATCGATCTAATTTTTAAATTTTTTAAGTTGCAAGTTTTAGTTGCATAGGTTAAAAAATGTTTGAAAATTTAAGACAAGAGTAGGAGTATTGTTTTTAGTCACAAGTTTACAGTGTATGTTATTTCAAAAAAATATATACCAAACTTATAGCTACAACTTCTACCTTTGTTGTTTTTTAATAATTTCCTAATAATAAATAAATGGTATTGAGCTCATAAAAATTATTGTTGATAAAAAATAGGTCTACAAATTAATATACGTATCTGTAAAATGATATAAATAAATAAAGCATGAAAAGTGAACATTTATACCATGCCAAAGTTGAGAGCAATATATTGCTAGAGTCTTAGAGTAAAGAAAAATCTTCGAAAAGCTTCTGCTACTCAATAAAATTTACATAATTTAAGTAAAGTTGACTTTCTCTGCACATCACGGAGGTCTCTCTAAATTTATAACATAAACAATTATGAAAAAATTCGGAGTTGCAAATGGCAAATAGTGTGCCGCGGGAGACTCCATATAGGAATACTTGCAAAAATTTATTTGAATGTGTAAATATATTTGTATATTTTCAAAATATTTTTCTGTGTGCACCTCTGCCCACATGTATGTACATATGTATGTATGAATGTATGTATGTATCTGTGTTTATTTGTGCACATATTTATATTTACTCCCCCGTGTCTATCACTGTGTCCCATCATTTTGCTCCTCAATAATTTCAATTTTTTACGCATACCCTTTTTGCTTTGTTCCAGATTTTATCATTAATCAAATATTATCTTTACCTGCCGCAACTCACCCACTTTCGCAACTCCCCTCCAACCGCCGCTCTTTTCTTGGACCACAATTCACTTATCCTCTATGCACTGCTCGAAATTCACTTTAAACTGTGCACTTTTTATTAGCTGTATTTTTCCCCCTTACACACACACACACACTCACACATACTAACACTCACTTTTCGTGAAGAAATTCGTTTTTCATACGATTTAAGTCAATTTGAGATTTTTGTTTTCTTCTCATTTTTTTTGTTTAAACTATTAATCATTTCTTTTGCGTTCAAATGCCAAATTCAAAAAATGGCCTGCGGATTGCTGCTTTCTTACATACTCGATTTGGTGTCAATAAATTGTTTCACATTGATGCCCTTTTCCCAAGCCAACTTCATAAATGCCAACCGCGTTGATATTAAAAGTTCATTAATAAAAAAATGTAAAATCAAGAAATACAATAATAAAAAAAAACAAAAACAAAAACAAAAACAGATAAAAGATATATCAACGCGTATTGTATGCGCTGGGATTGATGCATTCAATTCACGCAATTCGAAACACCTAGACAGATATAGTACGTCAATTTTCAACTGCAGAGATAATGTGTCCATTATATAAGTACACCGACTGACCCCACGGGCACACAATGCCAAAGACACAGTACTTATTAGAGGTCATTAAGGGCATTGCAATAGTAAATGGTTTTTATTTATCGTTATTTATATACATAAATATATTTTAAATAGCTTTCAGTGGCCCAAATTTGATAACCAATGGGTTTGGTAGATTTAGGATAGGATAAGATGAAAAGTTGTTGTATTATGTTATTTATGTAGTTATAAACTTAATTAGTGTTTTCATAAAATTGTGAGAAATAGCCACAGGTCGCAAATAAAAGTTTTAGATACTGCCATTTTTTTTTAGAAATGCACTACGAAATTGATCTGAATGCATTTTATACAATTTTTATTGTTCCCTGTCTCATTAGGACCGAGAATAGGTCAAATGCATTAAAAGTAAAAGGTATAATTGAAATGCGACGGAATTATTGTATTATATTTTGATCTTCGAAAGCCCGTCATCACGTTCACAATTTTCACATGGAACTAATCAGTAAGTAAAATTTTCAAGTATGAAGGGCGCAAGCAACAATTCTGATAAGCTTGGGATGAAAATTTGTTTATAAAATCACTACATTTGCTTCAAACTCAACTATCTTTCCTTCACACCATTTTTATTCCCTTTTACCCCTTTCTAAGTTAAGAAATTGCGACCTTATTCGCAGCGTTAAGCTTTCAATTCTTGTTTCAGCTGGACTTTGTAAATTATTGGCAAAGATTTTTATGTAAACGCCGTGCGAATTGCTTTAAAATTAACACACGCCAATTTCTGCGTTCGCTTCGAAGTTGGCAGTCTTTCACTTAATCTGAATGGCCGAACACGAATTGCTGTTTTCAAATCACTCACATGCCCGAAACATTCAAATTTGTGGATTAAATTCACCATAGCTGATCAAAAGGAAGTTCTATTATGACCAAAAACACTACGCATTTTTCGAACCGTCATCATCGAAACTTTCACCATAGTGAGATTTAATATTTCAGGGAGTTGCGCGCAAGCGTAAGGCAATTCATTTCTGGAAACCTACTAGTTTTTATTTGTCAAACTCCGTCAAACGCTCCGATCTGCAAATTATTTTGAAACGTTACTGGGCTATTAGTGTGGCTCAAAATAATTGGGTTGTAATAATTATTTTCATCGGTAGTGTTTCTCATTTTCTTACATATAAAAATACATTCTATTCACAAGTCATATGGAAAAAATGCACAACATGGTCAGCAAAAAAAAAATGCCAAAAATCAACGAAAATTTTGACCTTAAAATTTACTTTTTGTTAAACTAATAGCCCAGTAACTTTAGAAAATAATTTGCAGGACGGATCATTTGCCGCAGTTTCCTTCTATTCTACATGTAGTTTATGAATATGGGAAAATTTCGCCACCTTGTATTTTAGATTTACCACGGTTTTCTGCATTTTTTAGTTAAAAATAAGTGGATCAATTGAAGGTTAAATTTTTAGAGGACTTCATTCATATCAAACTTAGAGGCGATAGAAGTAAATTGTTTAAACATTTTCGGTCTGCACATTTTTTTTTGTTTTAAAAAAGTGTAAAGTACTAGGCTATAAAATTGATAGTGCTACATAACTTTGATGCAAGAGTTTGAAAATTTTAATAAATTTTTTTTAATTTGCGCAATATGTGTGATTTTTTGACTTATATGGTTTTTGTTATAGAATGCGCTATAATTTGCTAAAAAAAAGAACCACAAAGTTTTAACATGAGAAACATTGTGAATAATTAAAAAAAAATTTGATGCCAATATTTTTTTCCTCCCGATTGTTTTGTAAAATATTTATGAGCTATTTTCTCACTTTCAATACCTAGGGTAGACCGGGATGTTATGAGCCACGGGGAATCGCGAGCCAGCGCCATCTATCTTTTCCTAGTGAATCATTACAGCTGTAACAACTGTTATCGACTTGCCTCATTATAACCTAACATTTCCACAGTCAGTGAACATGTGCACCCGCATTGTTACTTTGAAGTGTTAATAGATTAAAAACTGTTGATTTAGATGTATAATTTTTACTTTATTTGCGACACCATTCTACGAATTCAAGCAGGTTGCTATGTTTATAATATTCGTCTGACTTCAGGCTTTCGAAATGAAAAAGAAATTTTGCATGCAACAATGTTGGCGACTTCAAATAGATACCGATTTTTGATCTAATTAAATTTTTCCATTCACGATGTCGAGTTAATATGCCAAAAATGACGAATCGCTCGATTTTGACAAAATGCGCCCAAATGACCGCAAGTTATTGGACTTGCAAGCTTTGCATTTCAGATTAATTTTTAACTCTTGCGAAATTTTTTCTTATTGCTTGAAAATATATTGTGATTCAAACACATTAATAAACATTTTCTAACAAACATCATTCATTTCATTCGCCTAATTTGTCCATTTACCTAACTTAAAAGGTGGCTCACGAATCCCCGAGATTTTTCAAACTGAAGTAAATTCAAGTTTTCTTCAATTGTCTGGAGATCATCTGATTTGAGGATATTCGATAGAAATATTGTGACTGAAGGAAAGGTTATTCTTTACACTACAACATCCGGCGTTGAAATTTGACAGAAAAATTGATTTTATAGCAACTTTTTAGCAATAAAAAAAAGTGGCTCACGATACCCCGGTCTCCCCTGCATATATGAAATAAATTATTTGAACGAATTGAATCCTACATTCATCTGTACCTATAGTAAAACTATGAAGTGAAATACTTTGAACTTGATAGAGCGAATCAAAACCAAGCGAAACGGAATGAAAGGGTCTCAAAAGAAGTCGAAACCTGTGGAAAAAATGTTTGTTATTTTCTGAGATCCCAAGGGGGTTATAAGGGTTGGTATTGGTTCAATGAAGGAGGTTCCTCCACGTGGGGTGGCAAATGGTAGCGATAAGCTAGAATATCATTTGTAAAGCATGTGCATCGGTAAAAAAATTTTAAATGCTGTAACTAAGCGGGTTCATTATATTTCCCGATGTTTGCTAAATATGGCCTCCTTCTATTTTTTGCAAGCACTACCCAGGCTCATCAACACTACCCACCTGATAAAGTCATACAGTTTTAGATTTCAAAAATTATGTTTTTGGATTGCATTGAATCAAATAATTAAAACTAAGCAATTTTGTATTTTTTAAATTTTATGACTTTATAACTTATGACACATTATGACACCTTGTGTATCACCAAAATCTTTTTTTCCTCGACTGATGAAACCGATACAAACTTTTTCCAAAAATAGCCACAATGAGCGAACCAATCGAACATGCGCCTCCAATTTTTCACAGTGTAGGACGGGTTTTTCTGAAAGTTCCACATAAAAACCTCAAATAGTTAGTACTTTATTCCAAAAATCATCGCTCGCACTCTGCCATAGGTAGGTTTGAAATGGCCTTTCTTCCGCCTGAGGAAACTCATTAAGCAAACGATGCGCAGCAGAACAATCGCTAAGCCGAAACAATTAAATGGAAGGGTTAAATGGTCATTTTCTTAATGACAGCAAATCATCGGCTGGTCGCGGGGTAAAATAATATAAAAACAAAGCACCTCTATATTACCAACAAACGAATTTAACCCTTTCGTTTAGTTTTCGGTGCAAGTGTCGCGCTATTTTTTCAATTAAAAATGGAAATAAGGCAACAGATAAAACGGTACATACAAATATAAAACTAAGCATTTAAACAAAGCAATTAGAGTAGGAAGACGTGAAAATTACTATAACTAGTAACTAGTTGTTCAAGGACATTCTAAAAGGGTTAATGTGAACGCGTGACAGTTTTCAGTTCGCATTCTCATCATCATCAGGTACCCATGTAAATTTGCAGACCCAAGACTTGCAAGGACTCATTTAACCCTTTCACTTTGCAGCTCGTGGAAATTCGGTGGCGGAATGAAAACATTCTCAACCTGCAAAGTACTATTCATAATTTGTAGACATTGAGTCTAAAAGCGTATCTCACAAAATGTTTGCACTACTTTACACAAAAACAATGAAGTCTAATGAAAATGACCAGCTAGACCGCCGCTGAGTTGGCAGGCCACACAAATGGCAAATGGCTTTGAAATAAAACAACATGAGCCGGCAGGTAGTACATTTTTAGTAGCAGCGACTATGAATGCAGTAAATACAACAATGGTTTGGTAATGAAAATAGTTCATTTTCCTTTCGAAAGGCGCTGCAACGATGATCAACAACAATAAGTGTACCGAAATGCATACAACGAAAATACACACAACAATATCCTTTTAGAGGTGAGAGGAGTGTCACGACTTTCGTGTGGCATGCACATGTGGGCTGAGAAACCAAATAAATATCAAGAAATAAAAGAAATACGCATAATATAAATGAAAAGAAAATTATTGCATAACTACAAGAAATCCCCCTCATGCATCCAATCAACGTTACAATCAGTTAAAACCTACATAATTATGTGATAGAATTAATACGGTAGGTGTCCCCATCAAACGTGTCCTTTCGTGCTGCATCCGCCCATCGTACGGTGATTCTATGGAATAGGCGTAATATTGTAAATCGAAAACTAGCGTGGTTCATTTGAGCGCCGCGTTGTATTTGAGATCCTTTGTGGTTGCATTGTCCTGCGGTTTTTGTTGTCAAATTGCGTAAAACATTCAGATAGCGGCTGCCTTTGTAAAAAAAAGATAATTCATAGGATATTAAAGGCGATAATGACATTTTCTCGTGACCACATTGATTTCATATTTTAAGAGATTTTGATTTGTTTGTCTTTGTAACAATCGATTCATGTGAACGAAACTGCTGGTTATATAAAATGCAATGGCGTACGTTTAATAGAAAATTGTCAATTTGGAAAAAAAGTCGAATAAGTAATAATACCTATTAGCTGGCATTTCCAGTTCGCCGCGCGCTTAGATGTTTAGTATTTCGCCTCCGAGCCCTAGCAACTTGCTCACAGGCGAGATAAGGCCTAATTTGTTTTTTTTTTCGTTCATTTGAGGTAATTTTAATCGTCGGGGAAAATATATTTTGTCCCTCTTTACTCTCTACAGCGCACAGTGTCGTGATCCCACATAAACTGAGCCCAAAAATATTGAGCGTGCTTCGTTTTCGCTATAATTCGTTATAGGCCTTTTATTTATTTATTATGGGGGAAAAAATTAAAAATACTTCGATTTTATTAAAATTTGGAATATAGCTTTATATTATCACAAAAATCCTAGTTCGGGTGTTAAACACACCCATCACATATATGTACAAACTGATAATTACGCTCTAATTTTGAAGACGTTTCAAAATGGTTTCATTGTTCGGCATTGAAATTCATATTATTCAATGGTGACTCTCTTTTTAATTCCAAAAATACCATGATATAGTCGATAAAAAACGTTTTTTATTTAGATGAAGCACTTTTCCCGATCAAATGGAGAGAAAATATTAAAAATTTGAGTAATCAATTTATTTGGTTTAATTTATATAAAAAAATAAAAGTAGTATTTAGCTCATAATCCCTTGTTGGCAGAGTTGATCGCAAAATATTATATTTTGCTTTACACAAATTTAAATCAAAGAATAATCTTTGATTATTAACGCATCGTTGACAGAGAGGCGGTTTTTAACGCCAACTTGCTGCATTGTTTTTTCTACTTCCTCTGCTGGTTTTATAAGTTAATCTGAACACTTTGACGATATAATTTCTTGGTACCCTGTCTTATTGTCGATTATTGTATCAAGTCAAGCACAGTTCCTGTGTTCAAATGAGGAATTCGCGAACTACAGTCGCATTACCAAAAAAATTGTAACGGGCGATATTGTAGTCCTCTTTTTCAGTGGAAACTTTGTCAAAATAATCTACATAATTTTGCCTTTGGTATATAGCAGTATTGGGATGCCTTTTTTTTAACAAAATTTCATTATTTCCACTACACATTTTACTAGAACTTTCTCTTCGCACTTAAATTCGTTTTTTTTTTGTTGTCGTAAATAATGGTAGTTGCCGAATGCTTATAACCAAAACCAAAAATAAAGTGTTGCTAGATCATAAGTATTTAATGCAAAAAATCATAAATCAGGTTTATATAGTAGGCAATAACTTCTGCCGTGAAATATGATCCATGGGCGAAAAAATTACACATTGCAAAATTTATTAAAATAATTTTATAGCAAGAACAAAAGAGAACGATAAAAATGATTTACTTCTTCAAATAAAAGCCGTTTGATTTGCCATTATTTATCTATTGGCCTGCTGAGCTATCCCAATGTATTTTACCTCTTATAGACTATAACCAAAATAACATAGATTTTGTTTCAATGAATAATTTTTACAAGGTTAAAATCCGTTGGTTTACAAGTTTATATCATATATTTAAACTATATTTATAAAATTGGGTGACAAATAACCCCCACACCCCCCGCTTGGAATAAATATAGAAAACTTTTTCGCGAAGTGCATCATTTTTTTCCTTAAGAAGAAGGATATTAAACGCACATTTTTAGTGTGCTAGGTTGTAATATTACTCAGAACCTTTTTAAGGATTTTCGTTATCATATTAATTGGTACAGTTTTTATGACATATTTAACATTTTAGGGTTGCATACCAGGGTGCCGTGACGCACACTCGGGAACCCCTGCCTCTTAGTTTACAACTTTCTTGGGTTGACAATTTCTTTGAAAAAAATCTTTTTATTGCAAACTTAACATCTTATAGGTACGAAGCGAGTACCTTATTTAATCGTTAATAAAGCCATTAAAGATAATGAAGATTTCCTCAAATTTGTTTCCTACTTGCAGATTTTTGCTGGGAAGCATTTGCCCAGAAAAGATTTACCACTTCTCCTCAAAATGAAATGCCATTTCGTTTTCTCAATTAAACATGCTTTGCACTTTTGTTGGGTACGATATAAACATGCACAGAACCGAGGAACCTAGCCCGGGCTATCGGATTCTTTACCGAACCGACAGTCCCCGGTCTTACAAGCACCGAAAACCCGGAGCCAAGAAACGAAACTCGATTCCAAATGACAGGAAAAATAGTTTAGAGGAGCCGAAAAATGGTTTCCGAAAACTTAATCTAAATAACTAAAACCTCATTGCAAAAGAGTCGAAAACTTCTGTACTGTCGACCCTAATATAATCAATAATGGTTTCAAAAGAACAGACAACGTCAAAATAATCATGTTTTTAAATGGAAACATTACTTGGTTTATTGCCGTCACTACTTTTTAGAAAACCAGAACTGGTTCACCTCGAAACCGCACAGCACTAGTACGACAACGCGGAATCAACGGTTGTTTGCAATAACTTATGATGAATCGGAATACGAGAACTACAAGAACAGAACTAATATATGGGGGCTCAAACTTGGCCGCCGTAGCCAGGGCAAGTAACATCAAAAATTATATAAAATTGTTTTTCTAATAGCGGTTGCCCCTCGGCAGTCAATGACAAACCTCCGAATGCATTTCTGCCATGAAAAAACTTCTCACAAAGAAACATACGCCGTTCGGAGTCAATTTGTGTTACAACATCAAAACGCACACCACAAATTGTAGGAGAAGTTCGGCCAAAATCGCTTAAGCGGTGATAGCGCCAATTAAGTAAGTAAGTAAACAACTGAATGATAATAACAAAAATCCTGTAAACCAAAATTTCAAACTTTGTACAAAATTTTTACAAATTCAACAAATTTCCATAACATTTTCTAACTTTTTAATGAAAATTCTTATACAAATTTTGGATATGCAATTTTCTATAATAATGTGAATGTCTGAAATAACTAAAAATTCCGATTGATATTTGAAATTTTTTGGAAATTTTTGTCTTACGCAAATCTTTTCATACAACGGATGGATTTTATATAAATTACGAGTAATTTTCCAAAATTTTCAAAAATCACCAGAAACCTCTGGTCTTTTGAGGCTTCCACATTGTTGCGTTAAAATTAAATAAGCTACAAAACTGCATACCCAAAAGTTTTCTAAAAATTCTAAAAGCACAATTTTTAAATTTAATCAAGATTTTTTTAAATTTTATGAATTTTGTACAGAGTTTGAAATTTTAATTCCTATGCTTTTTGTTATAGAATGAACCGTATTTTTCTACAAAATTAACTATAAAAATTTTTCACGAAAATGAAGATATTAAAATATTTTCAAATTTACAGAGCAACCGTAAGAAGCATGTAAGTGTCATTATTAATATATATATATAAAGAAATTAGATTGCATATTGCTTGGTAACGGCTCCTATAGATTATTGTATGTATGTAGATGCAACACGCCCCAGGGTTAGACGCCATTTAAATCAGCGTCGAAGGGGTAGTTAACCGCATATAACGACCCGTTCATATTCCCTTGTGTGTATGTGTGAGTTTGCGTTTATTATTTTAATATTGTAGTTGAAAATATATGTAACTACCCCAAATGATAGTAATCAGAAACCAAATTAGGGGAGGGGACGACAAAATGCAAACATTTTGGTATACACAGATTTATGTACCCACTTTTTAAACGACACGAGTATGCAAATCATACAAATACTCATGCAAATACTCGTACAGTCACACGTGCATTATGACTTTTAATATACGCCACTGACTCGTATAATGATTCTAAATATATTTTTTGAAGCACTTACTGGATTCCAGTTGGTTTTTGTGGCATTGGCCAGGGTTGGTCCATCCATACCTACACACATAACTGTGGGGTGACCATTTTAAAGTAGCCAATGTCCTCAATTCTGTTTTTTTTTTGCCTTATTTTCTTGCACAAAAGAATCCTTACAAAGCGACTAAATTTCAATTAAAAATTGGTTTTTTCCTAACTTCATCATCAATTAGAATTTTTTTGTTTTAATGAGTTGGACGTTGCCGCGCAACACACACAGCACAAAAAGTTCATCAACAAATCGAGGCTGACGTCAATGCCGGAAAAATTTGTCGGCAACATATTGTAAAGAAACACTGAGCTAGGAATATTTTAAACAGCTCCCTCCTACACAGCTTCGTATTTATTAATTTCTACTCAGATCGACCGTGGCTGTGAGGTAGCAGTTTCATTGTTCAACAATTAAATTGCTAGAAAAGGCGAATAGCAAAGATGAACATCATTAAAGGAGTAATTGGCATATCTCATTATTTGTTTGTGAGTGTACGCTCACTTACACTATGCTACATAGCGAAAAGTACACTATAGCTGCCGTGGAGATAGTCTTCCATTTTTCGTCTGTTCTGACTTGGTTTGGTTTCTTGGCTAAAAATACGCGCAAATGACGCCCCACGGTAATAGGTCGCAGACAAATATAAACAGCTCACCAAATATTAAGCTTACTGACAGTAACAAAACCAACAACAACAACAAGAGCGATAGCAACAACGACCTCATGAACTTTGTATACAACAAAACAAAAAACAATGCAAAACAAAAATAGAAAACAAACAGCCGCCAAAGTGTGTGGTTGCTGGCGCTCTGAAGTTTTCAAACATTTGTGTTTCCACAACATCCGCCCGCTACGCCCACCATCCCGCTCAATACACCAGTACCAGAAGCAAAGGGTTAGGTAAGAGGAGAGTAGGCTAGAATTCTCAGCTTGTCTGCGTCCACTTCAGGCAGTACGAGACTCCGGCTCATACTAATTAATTCCCATAAGGGAATCAATGCCGTTGAATTTCAACCTTATGTCACACACACACACACACGGGCGCAGTTACTGTCTACATAAGTGGCTCATAGAGCGAGCTAGCTACTGCGGAAGACAACATTTAATTCATTTCACGTAGAGACGACAATTTTCCTTTGCCTCTGCTCTGTTGTCCAACTTCAGGATATCGGGCTCTTCCTATGTGGACAATTCCTGAGCGGGACGGGTATTGTGATTTGCTCATTCAGCAATGTTCGGACCGTCCTTTTGGCTATACAATAATTTTATTTAATATAAGCGTAAATTTTATTCCCATCACCCTCAGGCTATATTAATTTACTGGTTGTCTCTTAACCCTTTAGTGCCATCGTGAACTGCCATGTTTGCGCTTCCTCTCATTATATCTAACGTAAAATTCCTGGCGCAAATATTTTGCTTACTTCCAGCGATTTTTGAACTCTTCGATGGTTTACTTGTGCATGTCTCTTTGCAGGTTACACATAGTAGGGGTGTCCTAAATTGCATAGATATTTTTAATTAACACTACTACTTGTAGCAGCTTGCGTTTAAAGGTTTGTGGGTTCTACTAAGCTTCCGTAAGTCGGATAGTATTATAAATGTTATTTTCAACTATAAAGTATCTGTGCTATACAGAGGCAGATGCAGCAAAATATTTTGGAGGGTTTTACGCACAGAATTGAGCTCAATGTGCAAAAGTAATAGACAAGGAATTTTTAAACAATATTTCAGCATCCATAACGGTAATATTTATTATAAAAAAATATTATTATTTAATTTTTATTTTGTGATTTTTATTTCTTCGATAAAAAAATAATCGTTATTGGATTTAAATTTTTAGAATCACATTTGATCGATATTTTATGATTTTTACTTTTCGATTAAAAATAATCATTATTTGTAGATTTAAATGTTTGGAACCACATTTCCTCCATATTTTGTGACTTTTATTTTTTCGATAAGAAACACCAAGTCGTTCTATTGGTATTGTTGCTATTATTGTCATCGCCGAAAAGTTTATCTGCGTTTACTATGAGTGATAAAACGTTATCAAAAAATTGTAAGCCCTCGAATAACGATTGTTTAAATAAATAAAAATATCGAAAATATATAAGTAATCGAGAAAAACAACATTTTCTGATTTCGGCCTGATTTTTTATTAAACGACAATATTAATTTTTGAGGTCAAGGCCAGTATATGGAAAAGTATATTTAAAAAAAGACAACAACAGTCAGGAGTAGTAGAAAAGATAAAATCTCCTCATCAGATTTCTTTCATGACTCCATCGTCATTTTTCCAATATACTTTTCCTTATACTGGCCTTGAGCTGAAAAATTAATATTGTCGTTTAATATATTTTCTTGAATGAAAAAAAACTGGTTTTTTTGAAATCATCCCTCCCGTAATAAAAATATTAAGTGTAGAATTTTCTTAGTGACTAAAAAAATTTCAACACTTTTCAGAAAAAGGAATTGTAAAATTTATAATTTTTAAAATCAGTTCTCCCGTTTAAAACCCCTGTACTTGTCTTGAATTGGCTCCTTTAAAAAGTTTGGTTTATTGGAAATGCAGGAGAAAACAAAATTTTATTTAAACTGAAACTGAAAAAAACCCATCTAATTCGAGACATCTCACTAGCAAACAAAGGGGTAAGTAATTCTATTCACTTTAAATCACTTTTAATAATTTAAGGTACTAATTACAAAGACGGATCCAGAGTAAAATTTCGGAGAAAAAATCACTAAAATAATGTAACTTAAATATATACTAAGAGTAGCGAATTTTATCGTTACTTAATTCAATACGGTGGGTATTATACATCATGGCATTCAGCCGTTCGTGACGTAATTGTGAGACAACTCAAACAAGGTAAAACCTTCTTTTTTGGAGTATATATTTAAAAGATCCCTGTACTTATTTAGAAAATATTTTATTCAAACTTTGCTAATATAACAAATTTTAATTCGAAAATGAAAATCAAACCCACCCCTAGTATTTATATGTATTTCTTTTAGTGAGTGTGTGTGTGTGTAGAGATGAAAAGTGAAAGGGTTGCAGCGCAAATACCCGTTAACGCTATGAAATTATGTACGAGTATGATGAAAATCAATAAAAACATATTTCCCTCATTATGAAGGTTACTGCCATTTTGATGTCTTGCTGCTATATATATTTATTGTATATATATATGAGCACACACACACACATTCATACCCACTAATATTATATATGTAGTTATTTATCTCTATGCAAACCTTTCGCCATTGTTGTCTTTCTTATTTACGTAGCTGCTGCCCCGAAAAATGTAAGGATGCTTTTACTAACTAACTAACTAAAATTTGAGAAGGCAGTGGGTATGTACATATGTAAGTAAATATGTATATTTGTATGGCGGCTATATTTAGCCCAGCGGCTGAGTTGACTTTAATTGGAATGCGCAGATCTCTAAATGGCTACAGCGATCCACCTCTCATGGAATTGGTGAAAGACGTTCGGAATTAGTGCAAATTTGCCTATTTGCAGTGGAAATTATGGACTATTAAAATGTGGCGTGGGGTTGGGTTCATTAGTGAATGAAAGGAAGAAAACAAACTATTTGGCATTAGAGCCGAGTCGCCGCATGAAATTGATTTGAAATTTGCGGGGTAAGTAGATCATTGTTTGCTTTAAGAGTTGGATGTAATTATATGCATAGTTGAAAACACCAAGTTAGTTTAAGTTCTTTCAGAAATAGAAATTAATATCAAAAATTTAGCAACCACGTTTGATTCTAGTATATTTATTATTATTACAACTATTGGGCTTCGCGTATGTTTCTGTTAGTCGAATAAAATAAGTATTCTGCCCAAATTTACTTTCCAAAATTCATAATAGCACGACGAAAAAGTGAAACGCCTCATAACAAATGTGTTTTTTTTGGATCTAATCAAGTAGGTATTAAGTCAGGTAATCAAAATTAATTTTTGAGCTAGAAATTTTAGCTGAGGTTAAAAATTTTAAACCATACTCGTGGCTATGTAAACTGCACCCCATCAACTTTTTTAGTTTTGGTTTTTAATTCCTGTAGAGTAACTTACCAAATCTTTATGAAAATAAAAGTTATATAAAATAGAAAATAATGCTTCGTAATTGAAAATTTTGTTGATTGAAAATGTTGAATGCTTATACTTTTTTCTCAAAAGAAAACTTTGAAGATAATTTTTTTGTTATATGTACATACGAATTTTTCTTATGTATTCCAATATTTTAGTTAGTTTTGTTCAGCTAAGTAGTTATTTTAAAGAGTAATAAAGAAAAATTATACGGTTTAGCGCTTGGAATGGCTACCAGCACCACTACAAGACGTATAATCTTACTGGCAGCAAAACTTTGTTCCCTGCAGATATATCTTCCCAAAGCCTAAAAATATTTACACGGCTCAGGATCGGTCACACTACAGACACTCATGCTTAAATATTAAGTGGAACATCCAAAACACAATGCCCCTTCTGCAACTCAGACGACTACACGACTACACACCTTCTCGACTTTTGCATGGCATTGGAAGACTATAGACCTGCTTTTTCTTCAAATTCAAAACTATCTAATTTACTTAAAAACACAGATATTTCTAGTGTACACATAGTATGTAAGTTCATAACACAAGCTAAACTTAAAATTTAAAAATGACTAGTTTAATTATCCTAATATAATAATAATGCACTCTAAACCTAAATTAAGTTCATTAACCTCACTCAATTATTTAACTTTCTCTTACTCACCCAGCTTCTCCTTCTTATATCCCACCGACACTATCTTATTGATTTTCATATTACATATCTTAGTTAAGCTAGCATAAGCCGAAGGCCCTGGCAGCCAGTGCTTATTCCACAAGTGTAACAATTATTTATAATTGTTCCTCTTTCAAATAAATAAATAAAAAAAAATACCTTCTCTTTACTGAGTATTTCGAAAAGGTCTTTATTTTTTAATCCATACAATAATGAGTTTTAGTTTTCGAACTGTTTCTAGCACTCCGATTATGGCAAAATTAATGTTACAAGTTTTCTAAAACCATGTAGACAAATTTTTACCCATTATAGCATATTGGTATCTTACATACATTTACATATATTCCAAACTGCCACTTTTTTACTGTGTGGATTTTTATAGAAAACTGCAAAACCCGGCAGACGTTGTTCTTTATTTAATTATTAATTACCCGTTGCATATGAAACCTAAAAACGCATTTCGCATTTGTGTCACATATAACAGGTGGCAATCTTTTCAAAAATTTAGGTATGAACATTTTAATATTTTACACCCTTTAAGTTTCCGAAATAAATAGTTTAACACCCATATTTTACTATTTCGTATAACTTGTTTATAAGTTTATTTAATTTGACTTTTCGGCAACCCTCTAGTATATGCTATAAGCGTTCTCCTCAGCGAATCGATATTTTCATATTCCATATAACTCGTGTATAATTCAATTAAAGTCGACTTCTCAACCAGCTGAACCTTCTTCCCTATACGAAGCGCTGGACCACCATATTTTAATATTTCGTACCACTTGTGTATAATTTAATTGAATTCTACTACGAACTGCTGGACACCCGTAGTTTAATATTTCATATATCTTGTGAATATTTTAATTAGATTTCACTTTTCCAACAGGTGGCAATCCTTTACCTAGTACCTATCAAATATGCATACATACACAATTTCATAAAAATTAGTAGGGCCGTTTCGGAGGAGTTCGTGATTTTTATATATCCAAATCCATGGGGGTCAAAATTTCTCAAACGGATCTCCTGAATGATGTGAAAAATTATTTTTGCTCGTTTTTTCATTTTTTCTGTAGGCATTAATTATGCAAAAAAAAAACCCAGTTGGATTTTCTAAAAAAATGTTTGTTTAAGATATTGTTAATAAATGTTTTTCGTCATTTTTTTCAAAGATCAATTACGAACGATCTATCAGACCGATTTAAGTGATTCGACCGCCATTTTAATCGTCATTGAATATAGATTACGTGTAATTTTTGGGAATAAAAAAAATTGAATCTGAGCCAATTGTTTATATATTTGTTTATAACAAATTGAAGAAAAAATGTCTTCTGCGCCATATTTCGACAGAGGTGCAACGTTCGGCCCGTTTGAACGTGTTAGCCGCTCGCGACTAGCATTTGTTTATTTCTCCATTAGGTACGGCGCGCGCAGCACATTTGAGCGCGCTCCAAACGCTGCATCATGACGTTCAAGGCTAAATAACTTTTTTCCAGATTGTGGACCATTTTTTTTCAAAACGGAATATTGTTTGGCGTGAAATTTAGTATATATGGTTTTTTTTATGTCGAAATATGGCGCAGAAAACATTTTTCTTCAATTTGTTATAAACAAATATATAAACAATTGACTCAGATTCAATTTTTTTTATTCCCAAAAATTACACGTAATCTATATTCAATGACGATTAAAATGGCGGTCGAATCATCTAAATCGGTCTGATAGATCGTTCGTAATTGATCTTCGAAAAAAATGACGAAAAACTTATTAACAATATTAAAAAAAAATTTTGTTTTTTTTAGAAAACCCAACTGGGTTTTTGTTTGCATCATTAATGCCTACACAAAAAAATGAAAAAACGAGCAAAAATAATTTTTCACATCATTCAGGAGATCCGTTTGAGAAATTCTGACCCATGGACTAATTTTTGCAATGCGCCAAAAAAGGTTCAAATTGGTTAACATAAGGCAAACCATCAAAGACGTTAGACATACGTAAAATATACATAACTAATATCAATCAAGCAGCTCTAAACTTTTAGTTAAAGTAAACTAGGAGACAGAAATGGAGGACGGCTTCTTATGTAGCAGTCCACGCAAGTCGGGAGCGTCTCTGAAGGAAAAGAGACGTATTTTTTGCAGAAAGAAAAGAGAGACGTGTGTGCAGTGGCGGATTTACCTCCAGAAGCGCCCTGGGCAAACAAATCAAACCGCTCTTAATATTTCTGAAAAAAACCTGACTTGCCTTCATAGGGTGACATTTTATTACTGATACATTCTACACATTTATAAAATTTGATCCGAATTTTCTGAGAAAGAATATTTATTTCATTTTTATGTATATAATCAAGTTCATGACAAAATATTTTTGGTTTCATAAAACTTACATATTGTTTCTCATATTCATCAAATTCCGTACGACAGTCAGAGACGATCTTTTGCAGCCCCTTGGCCCCTTTTCGATAGGATCAACGACGGAGTCATTTTCTTTTCGAGGGGTTTGAAAAAAAAGAACCAAGTTTAGGAATTTTCGACAATAAATATTTGTCTTTCTACAATTTATCGGCTGCACGTTTTTTGTTTGCTGCGCCGCTTAACTTTCTGCCAGTTGCACTCATTCTTTTTTTTTCTTATTTGCTGGATAAAACCAAATTTAATGAGATTATAACACACAACAACATAAGTTTACTGACACTTTTCGGAGTTTTCAACTCGAAACGACTTTTGCACTTTATTTAATTCAATTTGTCTCCGTGAAAAATTTAATACATTCTTCATTCGTGTTGAAATATTCAAAATTGTTTTCGGATAAATGGAAAAAAAAAAATTTTTCCGGTCTCTCAAATTTGGCGCCCCTATTAAAACGGCGCCCTGGGCAGCTGCCCATGTTGCCCCTGTGTAAATCCGCTCCTGCGTGTGTGCGAAGAGATTGAGATGCTGGCCAACAAGAAAACCGGCAGGAACTTTTATCAGAAAGTGCCGAAGAGCTGCTATGGTACATGCCGCAGCTCATTCGCAGAATATGGCCGCTCAATATGCGCCAACTACCGCGAGATCAGCCTCCTTAACATTTCATATAAGATTTTATCGAGCGTATTGTGCGAAAGACTGAGGCCAACTGTCAACGACTGATTGGCCCTTTTCAGTTTAGCTTTACACCTGGCCAATCTACCATCGACCAGGTGTTCACCATCTACACATAAATGCCGGAATGTCTGAATTTGGTATGCAAAACTACCAGCTGCAAAACTACCAGCTACTACTGGGGCTGACCTATCCGAGCCATTTGATATCAAAGAAATTTCAGACAAAGTAACTCGCTATCGTGGGACGTAATTAACATTATGTTGCAAAAGATGATTCGAGCTGCAGAATTAAACCAGTCAGGTATCATCTTTTATATGATTGGCCTCAACAACTGCCCCGTTAGTTCTGCCTTTTCCAAGCACAATAAAGAAATAAAGCTATTGGGTTTGGAGGGGCTAAGAGCTAAAATTTTGAATAATGTATGACTTTGTTTGGAACCAGCTCTAACAGCAACACCAAGTGCTACTTTTGGCTGAGTGGACAAATAGCAGAAAAGATCACTCTTGAGGAAACAAAACCACACCCCTTTAGGCTCTCATCATGTCCATGTTTTTTGGGCGGCGCAGAGGCATGGCCATGTGGCACGTATGGAAAAGAAGGTCTCTACGTTGAACAGACCAGGTGGAACAGGACTTGACTTCTCTTGGTGTCTCCAATTTGCGCCGGTTAGCAGAGTCCGGTATGTTGAGATCTGCCAAAATCGCCTGGGCGGCAATTACCAAGAAGAGGCTCATTTGCATAATTAGGAATAAACGATTTTCATTTACTATACAATAAGGACCGCTATTTATTTAGTTTTTCAGATAGTTAACTAGTTTAGAATAAGTTTAAATGAAGTAACGGTTACCGTAATTTTTTTCACTAAGTTATTTAGACCAGTTTCAAAACTATTAACACGTATAAAAGTGTATTTTAAGTTTAGAAGCCTCTAGCACTGCTTATTAAACCATAAAAAAAAACTATTGTTGGTTTGGGAAAATTTTTTCATATCAAGAGCCACCTCAAGTTGATATCCACCAAACGCCAATTAACTAATAAATTAATATACCTTTGTTACACTTATTTTTCGGTATATAAACAACATACATATGCACCTACCTAAATGAAGGCTAATGTAGCAGCTGCAAACGCTTCACCTATATACAAACACACAGTATATGTATATTTTATATACTTGCCTATAATTAGAGGGATTAACTTTTTTAAACGAAAACTTTTTTTTTCTTCTCAAACATCAACAAATGCGTACTAAGCTTTTACCGGATCAGAGTTTCTCAAAATTTGCTCAAGAAAATAAAAATGTTTATTCATCAAATTAAAAGTCAAATAAACAAGCTCAAAAGAGCAATCAAATGCACTTAAAACAATAAAAGAATTTCCCCAAAAACCGAGCCCCCGGCTATGCAAATGGCGTCGGAATACGCCTAATTTTGAAATAACCAACCACTCAAGGGCAGCGAAGTAAACGAAGTAAAAGCCAAGGTTGACTAAGGCAACACTAAGGATAATTCGAAGACTCGGCGAGGGGAGTGACAACGGAAACGGAACAATAGAAGCAAATAAAGCCACTTCAAGTGGAACGAACCACACAAATGCAAATAACCAACGACAAAGTAAAACGGGAGAAATGGGCGGCAAGGGGGCCTCTTTTGTGTGCGGCGCCGCCAAGATGAATAAAAAAAATTCACAAAGGACACAATGCGCGAAAAACGGCAAATGTGGAGCAGGAAATGGGGTGCAGAAAACAACAACAACAACCGACAACCAACAGCCAACAACCAACAATTGTAATTGAAATCCGCGATTGTAATCCGCAATTTTTACGGCTTTTATAACAACAGCAATAACAGGCAACAACAGGCCAACTCTCCTCCGCATTAGTCGCAGTGCCAACACTAATAATAAAAATCAAGTTGCCGGGTGGTCGCCCGATTGCGAGTGGGGAGAATGGCGATAGGTGGGGAGTAGAATGATAACAATTGACTGAATGATGTCCTTGCAGTGGCTTGTAAATAGTCGGCGTAGCTCGTCGTTGGGGCCTCAAACGGGAGAAGGGTGGAGGGGGATTCAGAAAGCAAGAGCAACAGTTGCCTGCTGGGAGGCTGATAAAGCGATATCAAGCGGCTGCATGACTGTTGCCCCTCGTCTATTGTGGAGGTGAAGTTGTGAGTATATCACTGACAGCTTTCGCACGCTGCCAGACCCCACTTGATTTGACTTAACATTTTTCCTTCTTCTCCTCAATTGTTTTAGCATTGTTTTTTGTGGCCACACTTTTTTTCGCTATTTTCTGTTCTTTTTTTTTTTTTTGTTATTCCCTGGCGGTGAGTTTAATTCTTGTGTGTTGCCGTCGTTGTTGTTGTTGCCATTATTCATGTTATTGGAGCTGAAGTTGCCACACGCAATCAATGCTGCGCCTTTGTGCGCGGCGCTCGTGTATCGTTTTTCATGCCTCGTTCGCTTGGCCTACGTCGTTGTCCCCGTAGCGATTTCCACAACTGTGCTGACAACTTTATTACAAATTGACGAGCTGACGAGTGGCTGGGCGCATTTATTAAAACAACACATTCCCTGTGTAGCGCACCCCCGCGGAACGGAAGGTGGTGGCATTCGCTCGTCGTACAAATAAAAAAATGATCTGCTGGTATCTGTTTTTCATTTCCATACATTGGATCCCACTCTCCTTGCGATTTTTCCCAGCTCGGATTTTTTATGATTTCAATTTGCAAAAAAAAAAAAAGCAAACCCACCGCCACTCTCCGCTATCAGCCCTCCGACAGCGCGGTGTGACGACTTTACCTGCCACTTGCCACTTGCCACATGCCGCTGGTAGCATTTGCTCTGCTGTTGTAATCTGCATGTGATACACCAGATATTACACCAAATACGTTGCAGCTACATGCAACAACATAATCACTTTGTCATCATTTGTTCATTTTTATTATTTTTTTTTATTTTTTTTATTTTTTGTAATATTTTTTTTATTCATTTTCAATTTTTTCCGCGCTAGCTGCTGGGTTTTTTTTTTAATTTGCGTGGCAGCGGGGGCCTCCAATGGGCGAATGGCGATAACGTGGGCGCAGGGATGCAGGATATGCGTGTCCTGTTGTGTGTTTTGTCTGACTGATATTTTATTTATTCACAATATTTATTTCATATGCTGTGTGGACAAACCAATTTAGTGTCCCTTTTAATGTGCAGTCTCGTGTCAAAAGCTCATTTCTCCCGATCTGAGCTCAGCGGTGGAGAACTTGCGTTTAAATGTGGATCATTGCTTTTCGCTTTTCGTTTTTTTTTTGCGCAGAGCGGTGTGGTATATATTGTGTTGAGCTGTCGCATGAATTATGTCCTTTGCGTGTTTGCATTTCTTTACAAGAGTTTTGCTGAATTTCTAGGGGATTAGTGAAATAGGCTTTAAAAGTGTGTGAGACACGTTGATGTTTTTATTGGGATCATAATTAAGGTTGTTGAAATAGGAATACAATTAAAGTTGTAAACAACAAAAATATACTGTAAAATATATGATATATTTAGATTATATCAATCCGTTCTACAAGTTGTGTTCAAAATCAAAAAGTATTAACTGCAATTATATCTAAACATACATACACATGCGAGTAGTGCTATGAATCTCGGTACCATATCGATTATTTTGTCATTCGATATTGATATTGTTTACTGGATACTTTTCAAACAATTTTTATTGCAGTCGAGTACTTGAATTTCAGTATCGTATAGAATTTACAAAGAAAACTTACTTACCAAAAACTATTTGAATATGACAATCGAGAAAGAACACAAAGTCACGCTGTAAGCTAATCCCTTTCTAATTTTAAGTGAGGTATCTCTTGCGCTGCCAACTGGGCTTAGGAGACACCAGAGCGCCAAAATTAATAAAATGAAATTTTTCACAACTGGAAGCTTCAAATTCGACATGGTAAGCTAACGACTATAGAACAACTGAGCTTCAGCTTCACTTTCGGGCATATTCGGCCACCAAAGTGCGGTACGGCTTCTGCAAAAAAAAAAGTTTGACCACAAACACCGTAACACCAGATTTTTATATTGTATATAAGATTAAATAAAAAAAAAAAAAAATTTCCGCGTATAAGTGGTTTGAATAATTTTATTTTGAATAAAATTTGAGTTTGTCAATGATATCAAGGTTTTTCGGTATTTCATGTTTCAATTTAAGAAGCAAACCCCTACCGAAATCTTAAAACTGCAGTGCTATCATTGAAATAATTTACTTTTTCCAAATTCAATTAGCCAATTGGGCCACTAGAATTATATTCCATTCTATTTAAGGCGCATTAAGATTTATGAAGCGAAACCCCCAAAAGGCCTGTATCAGATATTTTACCATCTTGAGACATGTTCAAAATAACGAGATTATTGATTAAATTTTTAAGCAATATTTTTAATAAATTTGTATGAAAGCTTTAATAATTGACTTACAATTTTTGTTTTTAGTTTTGTATCAGTAAAAAGGTTACTTACTTTTTTTCAATAAAATGTTTTGTATTATTTATTTACAGATGTAGTTGCCCAAGTATAAACTCGGATATTTTTCGTTAAAATTAATAATAATAATAATTTGAGGCTGACATCATATAGCTAGATGTTTAGGGCCGAACTTCAACAATTTGTGATCTGCGTCTTGATATTGTAATACAAATTAAGAAACAAACAGTTTAACCGGCCGGCACAGAAGTTTTTCATGACAGAAACACCCTCGGAGGTTTGCTATTGCCGAGAGAGACCGCTATTAGAAACATTTTATTTTATTTGCTCGGGCCAGTATTCGAACCCGTGACGCACCGAATGAACCATGTTGATTAAATTTCGAACAGTTGTGGATAGCAGGGACCGTAACGGTTATTTTAAGATTTTTATTTTGGGATCAAAAAGTACCACTGTGGCATGGCTGATGAGCTTGCTCGGCAAGGCACCCTGGAAGTCATTTCTCCTTGCAGGGAGGGGGTGGGGGCTCCTTTGACTGCCTACGGGCTTCTCCTGGACAGATGGGCTTTATGTCGTCTCAGCGAGCGCTGGGAAATTGCCACGACATGCAGAATTGCAAGGTCGCTCTGGCCGAGAGTGGATCGTGGGCGCTCAAGGGAGCTGATGTCGCTTACTAAGCGGCAACTCTCGACCCTGGTTGGTGTTTTGACTGGGCATTGTCCGTTGGGTATTCACGCGGTTAGGCTGAAAAAGTCTCTGACCCTTTCTGCCGCAGCTGTATGGAGAAGGATGAGGTGGATTCATCTTGTCATTTTCTGCTCAGCTGCCCTGCATTTGCGAGACTGAGGTTCAAGTACCTGGGCTCGTACTTCTTTAGCTCTCCAGAAAACCTTTCTGGAGTGGAGATTGGTAATTTGCGTGACTTCATTCGGGGCACGCAACGTTTCTCAGGTTAATCTTTCCTGACTTTCCGATTCACGTTACCGTTCATAAACTAGGTGGTATCACAACGGACTCTTACTATGTCTAAGTGAGTTCCCTTTGGGGAACTACCACAGTAACCTAACCTAACCTACCACTGTGCTACAGTGAAAATACACTTTGCAAGTGACTTAGTAGAGGCAGTAGATCTGCTCAAGTGGTTTACAAAAATGTGTTTGGAAATCCCAAACTCTCTCAAATTCTCAACTTATGCATAAACCCCCCATTTGGCATGACCACGTCTGCAAAACAAACTTCCTTTCCCTTAATTTTTTAGCTATTAAGGTTTTGATATATCTCTCAAAAGAAAAATGTTGGCGCTTTTTAGATCAATAATGACTTTCGCGAAAATAGTTTGAGTCTGCGAAACAAATTTTGGATTTGGGAAATCGATCAAATATTCCATTACTTTTTAATATATATATTTTTCTTAATCAAGTTAGTTTGTGACTTTTATTTTATCGATCAAAAACAATCATTATTCTTGTATTTAAATTTTTATGATCAAAAAAAAAATATCATAAAATATCGATCAAATATGAGGAGAAGATAGTTGCTGTCTGAACCAAAAACAAAACTATGCGATCTCTTGTCCCCAGAACCGAAATTAGTTTTTAGCGTAATGCATTGCGAGGAAATAAAAACTGCAGAAGGGAAATCTGTTAGAAATTACGAAAATGAAAAGAAAATTACCAAATAACCCAAAATTACAAGTATTTGAAAAATTACCAAACGGCAAAACTGCCTGGAACTCTGGTAATAGCAAAAATACCTCTTTTACCTTTTTTGGGAAAATTCATGATGTTCCTAACATTAATTCTTAGCAATAAAAAAAGAGAAAATATTTTATTAAAAATAAATGATTTTTTAATTTCTTCTGGGCATTAATCCTAAAATTTTAAATATAAATGAAATGCCTTTTTTAAAACAGAAAAAATTAATTGGTATTTCTTTCATATTCATATTTCCTTCATCTATTGTAGGGTTGATAGTTTTCAAGATAAAAACCCTTTGAAAAATGCATACAATTTTTTTATCGAAATTTTTTTTACAAAGGTGATATTAAAGTCAACACTGCCATTACTACGTAAAAGTTGGGACGGACCCCTCTGATGCATTCGAAACGTAGCAAGGTAGGGTATTCCATCTTGCAAGGGTGTACCAAGTATTTAACTATTATTGCACTTGATAAAATATTGAGAATCCACACAAATTTCTTTCCTGCCACCACAGCGAAGATATTGTTGTTTGTGTCACTCAATATTACCGTTGTTCTACTCAGATTAACTTTTATTCGAAAAGCTCTCTATATCACTCTCGCGATAAAGCCGAGGAAGTATAACGAGTATCCATTGCCTTGATGATTAATTCAAAATAAATTTTCTAAGGCGTATTTAATACATATACATTTTGAAAAGGAAGTCAAAGAAATTGTTTGCCAAACCCCCACACGCCTTAATTCTAGGCTATGTAGCTTCATTAGGATACTCAAGAAAAACGCACAGAATTGCCAAGTAATGCTGCGCCAAAAGAAAAAAGCAGCAGTTATTGTTACCTTCAAATAAAGTAATCCAAATATTCATACACACTTCTACGTAAACTGGTGTGCGGAATCGAAAAAAATGATAACTCATGTCTCGCCACTCAATCATCGGAGGATGTGTTGATTTCAGTTCAATATGCGGCGACAGACCTTCGATTATTAGAAAATACTCGAGAAAATAAAAGAATTGCGTCATTTCGTACTACAAAAAATATTTGGGAATGAGTGATGTAAGTGAAGCCGAGCGAGTATTGTAATGAATATGCAACATGCTGCAATTCAAGGAGCGGAGTCAGTCGCCAAGGAGACTAGCGTTGTGATCCGCACTGACAAAGGATAATCACTATAAGCTGCCATTTTGTAATTTTCATTACTCATAAGGTATTGTATATTTGTAACGAAGCGTGTACGTTTGCGTCTCTACATATTTTTTCATTACCAGCTAAATAAATAAGGGAAGCGGTGTTTGTGAAAATATGTACTGAAAGGATATTTATAATACATACACACACAAACACAAGCACATTTGTATGCAACTTATTTCTTTATTACTTACATATTTAAGTCTGCAGTTCCATTGTGCTATCCTGTGGTTCTAATGTTCTACGATTTCTTTAGCTGCCTTTATGCTGACCCAATGTTGTGTCAATTTCGTATTAAATATATTTGTTCAAAGTGCAAATGTGTGGGTTGGTTTAACTGTTATCAATATTGCATATATATTTTTTCGTGCATTTTTTTGGCTTTGAAAAAGGACCTCACTCACCCATGGTTGCCATTCCGCTTCTCCTCTTTCGTTAATGACTTAATTCGCTTCTTTTGTTGTTTGACGTTGTCTGATAGCCATCTACCAATCACAGAAACATTTTTGTAGTTTGTAGTTTTTGCAAAACTATTCTGTAATCCCAAATAACAACAGAAAATATGATACATATTTTACACTTCACTAATTAAGTACGAGTTTTTGCCGCAATAAATTTCTCTTTGTTCAGTATTGAATTTCTTCCAAAAACAAAATGAATTATTTACTTTGGCAATTCCAGTAGACAGCTGAGCAGACTTTGCGTAATCCAATTACCAAGATACATACATCTGTATGTAAGTCTATAAAATGCAAGAGAAACATAATGCGAAATGCAATCCAATATTTTTTGCTCTCAGGCGCATGAAAACAGCATAACTTTTCGATATTTGTAATACTTTTTTCTTTTTTTCAAAGCGAAACCCCATCGGTAGTGTGCAAACAGTTTGAATTCTGGAAGCTGTTGATCAACAACAAAGGTCGTAAAATTTTTGTTAAAGAAATGTCTGATAAGCAAACTATGAACAAAGATATATTTTTTATCAATATCCCGCGTTGAATTTGATGTACACATTTTGTGGAAACCTTGTTGAGTGCTGACTTTTATGATCAAGAGTATTTTAATCCAACGGACTTCCACGGTAATGTCGCCCATTCACTAGCTGCAACAGTGTGGTGCAAATGCTCCCAATCGAGGAGTATAAGAATATGATCAACAGGCAGTTTCTAGTGTGTTTTGTTACCGTGGGGATCACCTGCCAACACCTACTAGAGGCTAACTCGCCTGCCAGACACATCAAGAGCCATCACATGAAGCTGAACGACCAGAATGGACCAGACGTACTATAGATAGGCCTTAAAAGACATTCATCGTGAGAGAATTAACAACTTCAACACCTCCCGCCCCACGAATACCGTTATCGGAGTTCAATGACCACCCATTGCAGATGAAGAGCACGATTTGCCTGGTCATACCCGGGTTACGTCAGCACAATTATAGTCTGGATATCGTAGCAACTTATACTCCTAATTATCCGGAATAGACGCCGTCATAAAAAAAATATGTGCTATAAGTGAAGAGTTCCCGCGTAATACTAACAACTTCCTCACATGCCCATAAAAACCCATTCATCTAACTCCCTCTCCCTTTGGTCCGACCCCATCGAAACAGCTCGTGTCTTGGGCCTGTTTAAGCTCAATTCAAATTAATTCCTTATCTAATAAGTTGTCTAAAACTCCTGACCTTGCATTCTTAACTGCATGTTAACACCTTGGATACATTCTTTACGACAAATATATTAGTAGATTCGTATTTGATTTGAAGTTATCCCTAAAGGCCTCTGGAAGTTTAAACGTCCTAAATCATGATTCGCTAATTTTCTGATCATACCATTTATAATGCTGCCTATTACAGAATCTGATATTGTCAACGATATATTCGCTCTTAAAAACTATCTTAAATGTAATTCCAACGGTATTTTTCTTCAGCCAATGTCATTCCTCCGTTTGGGATCCGTTGTGTATGATCTTCAATTTATTTTCCTCAGATGTTTTCATCGATCGCTGGAAAGTAGCGTCTCCAAGTCAGGTCATAGGAATGATGTTTCTATTTTCAAATCCCCCTCCATATTAACGGTTTGCTCCAAGATATTTGAGGAGGTGGTAATGGCGAAACTATCCTTCACCGGCGTAGTTCTTTCGGTGGTCGTTCTATATAAAGCGAATCTCACTGTTTTTTCGGCATTTCGTGTGTCCACGTTGAGCATTGAGGCCGAAGTGGATTGCACGCTCCAAGGCATGTGATAAGTTTCCATACCCAATTTTGCTTCATAAGTTAAGAAACATTGGTTTTCATTCGTTTTTTTTAAATGGCTAAAGTCATATCTTCCTTCTATAACCTTATTTGTTGAAATTGAAAACTAGAGGTATTCACCTTTTGCTCCTACCTCGGGAACGTTCCAAGGCAGTGTTCTTAGACCGCTGTTGTTCGTCTGGTTTATAAACGATATCGTGTCCTGTTTCAATAATTCTGAATAGGGACTGTTCAGACTGTGCTTCTGTTAATTTTTTTTTGTTATACTTGGAGTCGTTTTTTATTTCGGATTCACCTTTGTTAACCACATATACTGCAGTTTTCCGAAAGCAACCTAGCCTTTCTGCGAAGGAAATCAAAGGATTTTAAGAATCCCTATACTGGGGGTACTCTCTTTAAATCTCTTGTTTCAACAAAGCTAGTGTGTCCCACCGTTATTTGGAGTCCTATTTACGTTTGCCATTCATTTCGTATCGAACGGGTCCCTCGGTGCAAGCTTATTGATTTAAATTCTTCGATGTAGAAGACATGCCCATTCCCTTATTTTTGTTTACGATTTGATTGTTGGCTTCATCAACTGTCCGAAATTAGAGGAGCATATCAGTTTCCATGCCCCTGACAGAATTTTGCAGTTCGCCCGTCGTTTTTAAATTACTTCTGCTAAAGCTGGTTATTGGGGTCAAGCTACGATTTGAAGAGCGTGTACTGAACTTAAAATAATACTAAAAGGCTAAATATTGAATTTTCTATCAGAAGTTTAATTCAATCTGTGTATTCTTAAAGTGGTTCCTTCTGCTTTGTCTATTAATTTCAATCCAGTCTGTAAGATTTTGTAATCATACACTCACTGAACACTGAGTTGAATTGAATTGAATATGAACTGCAAAAAGTACGAGTAAGTAAGTAAATAAGTAAGTAAGTTAAATATATTAGTATTTTCATAATACTTTACATGGCATTTAAATCTTAATTCTATTACAAAGTTAAAAATTAAATTTTCTTACTTTATACCAGTATGATAATGTTGTTAGAAGAAGAATAGAATTTCGGCTATGTTGCTCTGTTAAAATAAAATAAAAAGTATCGGTGTTTGTGGGTGCGAATGCGAAATCGCGAAATCAATGATTTGCACATCCAAATAATGCATTTAGTACGAAAACTCCCATCATTTAACTAACCTCCGCACGCTCATCGCAAACCTTGAACTAAATTTTAAATTACGCTCTCTTAGCGGCCGAGAGCAATAAATATTAAATAAATAAAGAAGTGTCTAAATCAAAATTTTTGGCGCCGAAATTTTAATTAGCCACAAACCAGATCTGCAACCAAAATGCAAAATATTCAAAAATTAACCAGCTTCATAGCAACACCAAAACGCGTCGTAGCAAAGCATCACAACAAACCAAGCCCATTACCAGCCCAACAGCATCACAATAAAAACAGCCATCGGGGCCAACATCATCCACGCCTGCCGCCGCAACACGATCGACCTGGCTATCGCGGCTTTGACTCAGTAAAAACGACAATCAAATTTCAATTGACGCGCCACTGACACTCACGTACGCAGATTTCCGGTTGTCGCTTCTCAAGTTTTAACCAACAAAACATTGAAAAACGTTGCCACAAGCGATGGTGGTTTAATTAAATGTCATTAAGTCGTAAAAGATCGCCGTCAAATGAAAGCACACGCACGCCCGCTACACACACACGCACACACACACATTAGCATGCATTCAAATGCTGAATGTCATTGGTCATTGGACGGACGGACGTCTATTGAGCGAAAAAAAAACCTTCATTCAGTTTTAATTGTCCTGCGCTCAGGTAGTGGGTAGCGGATGCCACAAATGACATGCGACGAATTGGTGGCGTCAGTCGGCGCGCAGACAAAGACCGCCGCTCATTTGACGCTTGTCGCTTTGGCGTTTGACGCATGACAATTTCTTCCGCATCACCACCCGATCGCCATTCACTACCGTTCACCGATCACCGATCGCCGACTGACTAATGACAATAGCGGCCGCGATTACTGGCTTCTGTGCCATCGGCGCTGATGAACTTAAATGACAGTGTCCATAGCTTTAAATTGCGCAGCGTTGCATTGCAATGATGGCAGTGATAGTAATGGCATTGGCATTGGCGTGTGGCACCAATAGCCTCAACGGCTTCACCGAACCTTCCCGTTATTTGGTTTGATAATGAGTTTTCGGGCCATTTCGTGACTGAACTGGAACGCTTTTGATTTCCTTTCACCAGTCCGCGCTACACCCAGCTGCGATTAGAAGCGGTACAATTCTCCAACAAAATCAACGATGTGGTCGATCTGTATACCAAACGAACATCAATAACGTAGAGCTCTAGTTTTGTAATGATGATGACATTGTGGCGCTTGTTGCCCATTTTTCATGGGCAAAGAGATCATGCAACCAAACTGAAAACCAGTTGGTCCATTTTAATTGTCATTGGCCGTTAGCCAAGTAGATTTTCATCTACAAGATGAGTACCAAACACTCGACGACGGGACAACAAATGCAATTGCAGCTGCGGCGACACGGCGACATTGGCATCAAAGCGATTGTTGGGCCAGTGACTTGCGACTTGTTTTGCATTTATTTGGTTATGTTGACAGGAGTGATCCGCTTTGGTGCAGCAATGCAGCTGGAGTGATGGTGCAACATTTGAAAACTAGTAGTGTTGAGAAGAAGTTCCTTATAAGCACAACAAAACAAAGGTGAGCTACATTTGTTTTTCATACTTTAAAGTATTCCATGTTTCTTACAAGAATGTCATCTCCCAAATCCACTGAAAATGCATCTTTAATGTTATTCCGTATATTCATAATAACCAGCTTCATTTTTCTGCTGCATGTGATATCAAAATTCTGCGATTCGCTTTGCATTGTCAACTCTTTTCTTCTTCAATCCAACGCAGAATCCATCCGCTTTTTTTCCTAATAATCATTTGACTTCCTTTCCCCAAAGGCAAGCAGCGCCTATTTGCCTATCAACTGGTCTAACCAGTCGCAGCATTGTTGCACAGGCTGCATGCAACAAACATGCCACAGTAGCCACCGTCGTAAGTGTACATTTTAGAAACTGTTTCGCTAGTTGCTGCAATTGAATTGTTACCATTCATTCAAAGACACATTCATCTTGTCGAGACTTACCCGGCGGTCCGATGTGGCAACGTGCTGTCGTTGCAGCTGCGATTGCTTGGCTGCTGCTGTCTGCTGATTCCCCTCCGCGGTGCATCAACTCTTTTTAACGAAAGCCACATTGCCTTCTCGTTGTCGTTTGTATTTGCCGCATTCGTCTGGCTGCCTTTGTGTCATTTCCAACCAAATCTCAGCAATTTGCAGTTATTAATTCGTTACGGCAACTAAACTAGAATTTAACTACTGTCGCCGGAGCTTCTACTCTTAACATCTCTTTGCAACAGGTCACTGTCGCGCTGCAGATGCGGCCGTGCTTTTCTAATTTCATCGTCATCTGGAAGTTAAGCTAAGTACTTACTTTTGCATCCGAGTATCATCTGTGTATGTATGTATGTTGGTTTGTTGAGTTGTGTCGGCTAACGGCTAACGACTGACGGCTGGCGACTGTCGCTTGATGTGCGTGTCGCATTCTAATGGCACAATCTGGTAAATGCGCTCGAAGTTGTGACTGTGGCACGCAAACTGGTCATTTTCATATTTGTATTATATTCGCGTTTATTTGTATAGCTAATGTGTGGCCCACGGCCATTCGAAAAAGAGTTTCCAAGTAGGAGATACAACGAAAATCAGTAGAAGCGAAAACGACAATATATGTAGGTATGAATGGGGCGGTTCGCAAATGCAAATGTAAGTTTTATAACTAAATTTGTCCATCGCTTCTCTTCATAAAAGTTTGTAAGTATATAGATTTATGATTTATAGATGGATATGAAGATAAGATGAAAGTAAGAATTTTTGGTTTATAATGATAATAGAAAGAACAGAGGGATCCGTACCCAACTATACCAGAATTATCAGAACGACGAGCTGACTCGATTTGCATTCTGTCCGTCTGGCTGCCTGCCGGTTTCAACTAGAGATGGTTCCAGGACACTGGACCGCAGAACTAATTTCAAACAGGCAAGGAATGATGAGCGGCCGCCGTAGCCGAGTGGAAGGCGTGTGCGCGCTTCATTCGGTGGGTGCGACGTTCAAATCCAGCTCGGGGCAAGTAACAACCAAAAATTATAGAAATAGTTTTTTGTAATAGCGGGCGTCCCTCGGCAGGCAATGGCAAACCTCCGAGTGTATTTCTGCCATGAAAAAAACTTCTCACAAAAAACATTCGCCGTTCGGAGTCGGCGTAAAACTGTAGGTCCCTCAGTTTGTGTTACAGCATCAAAACGCACACCACAAATTGTAGGAGAAGTTCGGCCAAAATTGCTTCAGCGGTTATAGTGCCAATTAAGTAAGTAAGTAAGGAGTGATGACTTCGGGAAAGACCTCAAATATTTGCGATCGGGACGGAACACGAATTCCTTTCCCGAAACTACCTATAAATCGCTTTCTTCCTAAAATATTTCTTATGAAAGCAGCTGTTTTTTTTGTTATTTTGAGACGAAAACGAACAGCAATTTACTCAAGCTGACTGCATTTATTTATTATTTCAATTTTAATAAAAAAAAAAATAAAGAAAATTTTATTGTTGTTTAAAACCAGTAATTCTATTTTATGTAAAGTCTGTTGTAAATTCAAATCATTTGCATGGGGTTGTTGTTTGTTTTAGCTTATCTGTTCGAACATTTTTTGCGGCTTTTTCTTGTTCCCTGCCACTTCAATTATTAAAGTAAGCGAAATTATCAGGCGACCTTTGGAAATCGAACCGGCCGCTTTCTATGGGTATTATGCGTAAGTTATATCATAATGGATTTTTTGAAGCGTTATACCAAAAATTCTTATACAAAATAAATACTTAACACACCGCCCTCGTCTGCCACGAGTGGGGGAGAGTTTTCCAATTCTAATAAAATTGTTGATGAATTTTGAATGGAAATAACTTTCAAATAATTATTTTTTAAATAAGAATTTAAACAAGTAGAAGTAAAATAGCTAATCATACATTTTTTATTAAATATCTATGTTTAAATACAAAGAGTTATTAAATAAAATGTGAATGAATGTTTGAACTAACTTAAAATTCATTTGAGTTTTATTTAATGTTGGGATGGGCGTATTATTTTTCCTAGAGCTGATCATCGATGGTCGTTGTTTGAATAACATCGAGAGTTAGTGTCTGATATTCATTGCTTTCGGCATCGATGGCCTCGCTTCGATATTCTTAATTAGCATGAAGGAAATTAGCACACATAGTTGTAGTAATATAAGTGGATTCTGAAAGCATTTCGCAAACATTACCCACCTAATCTAAATACTGCAGTTATTGTGGGAAAATATCAAAATCTTCGGACATGAACTATAATCTAATTTAAAAGCAAACACATGCGGTTCTTGCGATGTAATCCTTTTTTCGTTAATTTCTTTTTTGAGCAAAATTGTAAACCTCATTACTTTTGGTTACCGCCCCGGTTTTTCTAAACAATCAATAAAAACTTCATTTCAAGATATACATAAGGGATTTTAAAGCTAGTTTTTTGAGCTTCTTTTCAGCAGATGATCAACAGATTAATCAGCCTCTTGCTTAACTACTACTGCTAAATTAACGATTACAATTTAAAAAGTTCCAATTGCATTACAATTTAGAATGTTATGGCTATTTCATTTCATTTTCATTTATCTGCACTGAATTAAATATTTCGTAATTTTAGTTTATACTTATATAATTTTTTTGTAATGAGTACTTGCATAGAGTCGCAACTACAACTTCTACTACTACTACTAACTACCCCTACTATTAATTATTGTTACTACTACTACTAACTACTACTACTACTTCTAATTACTACTACTATTTTTACTAATGCTACTACTAATTACTACTACTACTTCTAATTACTACTACTATTTTTACTAATGCTACTACTAATTACTACTACTGTTTTTTTCGAATTTCTAATACTATTTTTCCTAATCCTACTCAAAATTACTAGTACAATTTTTACTAATTACTGCTATTATAGTTACTAAGACTAACACGGATTGCTACGGCAATTTTTACGAACTACTGCTACCATTTTTTCAAATGCTACTACTAATTACTACTACTATTTTTACTAATTCTACTACTAACTACTACTACAATTTTTAAGAATTTCTAATTCTATTTTTACTAATACTACAACGTATTACTTCAACTATTTTTATTAATTACTGCTACCATTTTTACTAATGCTACTACTAATTGCTGTTACTATTTTTACTAATTCTACTACTAACTACTACTACAATTTTTAAGAATTTCTAATTCTATTTTTACTAATACTACAATGTATTACTTCAACTATTTTTATTAATTACTGCTACCATTTTTTCAAATGCTACTACTAATTGTTGTTACTATTTTTACTAATTTCTACTACTACTATTTTTACTAATTCTACTACTAACTACTACTACAATTTTTAAGAATTTCTAATTCTATTTTTACTAATACTACAATGTATTACTTCAACTATTTTTATTAATTACTGCTACCATTTTTTCAAATGCTACTACTAATTGTTGTTACTATTTTTACTAATTTCTACTACTACTATTACTACTGCTACTACTTACCACTACCGGACTAGTATCACTACTATTCCCATACTTAATTCTATAACTCTTTATGAAGTCTTCTGCTTCTGGCTTGCGCCTTTAGGTCATGAGTGTTTTTTTTACCTATTATTTTCTGTTTCATGCATTGCATTGCATTGTAGAAACATCGCTGTTCTCTCTCTCTGTTATGACGACCGCGTTGTAATCAATGGCAATTTCGCACGGGCAGTTATTTTTTTCGAAAGCTATTTCATTGGCTACTTATTTAAATAACAACGATGCGATTACATTTCCCATAAATCCCCAAGTTTCTTCATATAACCAATAATTTAGAACGTAGTTGGAATCTTAGCCTTAATAAAATTTTATTATTACTTCTTCCTAAAGCGCAACAGATGCTAGAAGGTTGACAAATCAATCAATTCAACTGAAGGAGTAAATATTAATTGTGTCCAATTTTATTTCGTTTTTCGTAATAAACAGGCAGTAACTCTTTCACTTAAACCAACTGACTGGGAAAAGTTCATTCGACTGCTTCTTCTTGGCATTTCGGTACTCCCCTGCTGGCTACAGAAAAAATAAATTATAACAACTACAAGTGGGGATATCCATCAAAATCCGTCATTGTCATCGTCATAGCCGTCTGTTGGACGCGGCAGTCAAATGTCAAACCATTTTTCGACTGTTTTCTAAATCGAACGTTCGCAACCTGCATCCAACAACTGTTGCCATATTCAATCAACTGCGAGTTGACATATTCAACCGGCTATAACTAAATGCTATATATGTGTATGTGTTCATGTGTGTGTATATGTTTATCGGAGGTACATATGTTTTAGGGCAACGCAAAGCAACAGCACCGGATGATAGTCTCACTTAGTTTATTAGCAAAACGTTTTGTTGGATGTCAGTGCGGCGACGCTCGTCTAAACATTTCTGACACATGTCAAATTTGTTCTCACACTTGGTGTGACGTAATGTTGTTGGTGTTGCGCTTGTCGCTATTTGGTGTGAACTCAATGCTGGCTTTGTTGCTGCCACACAAAGATTGATAAGGATTGGATAATTGAGCGAATGTGAAAGAGAATTCCGAGTAAGCAAACTATGTTGCTTGTCACAAATGCTGCGCGTCGCCGCCAACTTATCTTATCGGGCTGTGTCGGAATATTTTCACTTTTATTTTCATTTAAATTGCGATTAGGAAAGTGGCAAAGCAAATGAGAGTGCACAGTACAAAACCATGCAAGACGCGAACACGGCGCGCGGATGCTGTAGGTGAAGTTCTGCAGCGTTGGAGATTTTGAAAGCGATATGCGGACTACTTCGAATTGACCCACCTCACCAATTGACCAAACGCGCTAGCGCTCACCGCCGCCCGCCCTCGCCGCTGTCGCTGTATCTGTGGATGCCGATGCCGTTGTCGTTGTCGTTGAAATGGGGAAGTGCGCGCTGTTGGTATGCGATGTGTAACGCTAACTAACAAGTCGCCGTCACCAAGAGCGTCGATGTTGTTGTTGCTGTTGCATTTGCATGTGCACTTTTTTTGCAGGCGTAGCTGCGTTAACCAAACGGCTGCTTATCAGCGCTAAGATCTCGACAACTACGACGGCGCATTCAACATGCCAACGCCATCAGCGCATGCGCGGCAGCAACACCAGCGATTACACCGATAACCACAACAATGCTGTGGCACAATGCAGGCGGTGTTGCTTGTTGTTTTTGCTGTTCCTAGACTTCTTGGACACGTTTACCACCTATTTTGCCTTACCAACTTGAGCAACGCCGTAATGGGAAAACCTTGTAATGCCATTTCGGCTGAGCGAACAGGACAAATTCGACGCGCGAAGTGCTGAAGTTTAAAAAGCAACAGGGCAGCTCAAATCGTCAATATGAAACAAAAAGGTTTTTGTCGCAAACTTTGAGAGTAATTTCTACGAGGTGGTCGCAAAATCCAATTGCAGTCCTTGTCAAAGGTTCCGCAATCGCTGCATAAAGAAACTCGCTACCCATTGCCGCTGATCTCATTTAAATTTTATGCTTTGTTGACTTTAATTCCTTACCCATTTCACTGATCCTCAACCGAATGGCCTAAGGCTAAGAAGGCCGGCAGTAAGAACCATAGCTGTGCATCCAATTCGCAACCTGCAGAAATGCGCTGAGCAACAAACAAAGTAGCGGCGTTTGGGATGAATAATTAGCAAATGCAGTTTAACGGCCATTGCACCTGCAGCATCTCGCAGATCGAGCACCGAACGAAACGGAACGGCTCAGCCTTTGTTGCACTTAGCGCCAGGCACTACCCACACACACACACACACACACAGCCGTGCATAAAAGAGAAAAGCAAGGCCTAATAATTATCGATGTGAAACAAAGCAGCTGTTTTGTTCACAAATTAAACGTCAGCTTAGGAGGACAAAGGACAGTGCGGTGCAATTGAAACAAAAAGGACATTCTGCCATTGCTTTCATGGACTTAAGCAGAGCACAATTAATCTCCATAGTGGGTTTGGAAGTGTGGCATTGTACAGAGGCACTTGCACTTGATCGACACTTGTCAGTTGCATACATCAAATTCAGAATATTCGAATCCCCAGCGACTGCACAGGTTCAGCTACGAAATTAGCAGTTGCATTTGTCAACTGAACGGACAGCGGCTACAGCAATTATCACAGCGGTCACTGCAACTACTGTTGTTCGAGTAGGCAGCGTGCGAGTCCTTGGTGTAGGAGCCTTAACCGGCAGCGCCATTTCATTAATCAAACAGTTTGAAAATCGCAAAAAAAAAGGTACAATTGTCTTACATAGAAGCTGCCTTAGCGCCGCCGCTTTTCCAACCTGTTCGCATGTCCTTCTAGCGCCATACGATTCCGATAGGTCATTTCCTCTTCGATCATATCCTTTTCACTGCTCCTATCTTTCCTGTACAACTACAAGTGTAATCCCGCTTCATGAGAGCCGAGGAGCCACATGATAGGTGCAATGTTCGTTTGTCGGCTTGGCGGTCGGAGATGAAAAGCAATTTCCCCGAATTCATTTTCTTAATCACGCTGATTGGTTTACATTCGGCGCCCACCTATGGCGCGTCTGACGTTGAGGGGTAAGCGGGTGGAGTATAGCAGTGACGTTGCTACGCCGATTCGTTTATGAATATCAAAAAATATGAAATATGTAATCGATTTCATTTGATTGGGCGACGATGACGTAGCAAGTGACTTGAAACGCTGGCCGTTTAAGCCCAAATATCTGATTGTCTACTCGAATGTTAAAATGTACATACCTATAATTGTATTGATTAACTATATGCAATACATGTTGATTTACATCCCAGTGGAAAAAAGATGGAGTACAAAGCAATTACAGAAGCCCTTCTCTAGAATATGAACCAACCATACTTTTGCTAGAAAAACTTTGGAGAACGCCTCTAGTATTCACGAGTCGATCCCGATGAACAACGCCCACTGAGACAAAAGATGGAATGCTAAATATACTACCCATATACACAATGGGGCTGACTTTTCTTAAAACCCACAAACTGCAGAGCTTAACGGACTACTGTGTGCCAAGGCAAACTTTCACCAAAGACTATCGCATAGCATTGCCAAGCAGGGAGTCATGGGCCGAGGGAGTTCCAATATCTAACGACTATATACGATTCTATACTGATGGTTGCAATATAGAATACAGAGTTGGCGGAGTCGTCATATTTGAACAACTACGGAAGAACTTCCGGGCCACTGTACTATCTTTCAAGCCGAGCTGGCGGCAATACAAGAAGCGGTTCAAAGCCTAGAATCTGTTGTGATTACGACAAACAAAGTTGATATTTACTCAGTCAGTCAAGCTGTCCTAAAAGCACTTGACTCTGTTGCAGCCTATTCGGAGACAGTAGCGAACTACCGCAGATCCCTTAAAGTGTTGGATTCTTATCTGATGTGGCTACCGGGCACTGTAAAATACCAGTGGTACTTCCGTACCTCTTTCACCGTCCTGGAAGGGGTTGGACATGCTGTTCACTTCCTGCAATCTCAAGATTAGAGGGAGCTCTTCCTCAAAGAAGCGAGTATGCTATGGAAACGCAGTGGGACTTGCAAAACATTTAAAATAATATGGCCTAAATGGTATAAAAAAATGCCGAAGTTCTTGGGAGTTGCTAAGTTGAAGAAAATATATCTAGCTATGGGACTACTTACAGGATATCTTTTTATTGGAAGGTACGCGAAACAAATATTGGTCCCCCACAATGATTTTTATAGCTGCTATGACGAGGAAGAGCCAAAAACGCTAAGGCATCTAATGTGAGACTGCACTTTGTAGAAGGCGACAGAAATTCCTGGATACGGGATTTTTAAATAACCTAGGCGTAACTGCAGAATTTAAAATACGGCAGCTTTTCAAGTTCATCGATTCGACAGACTGGTTTGACGGGGCCTAGGAGGAAAAATTCAGATCCAAGTGGTATCACAACGAGCCCAATTGTAAGGCATTGCATTCCCGCTTTCAAGAGAACAAAACGTAGCAGTTACACTACACAGTGGCTCAAGAAATTCGACATTTTTGTTACTGTAGAACGCAGCACCGTCACTGCAATCAGTAAAAGATTTATTGGCGGGTAAAAAACTTCTGCTTTGAAGCAATCTATAGATCTCTCAGAGACATATTCTGCCTCATAAGTTTCGGCGTGGAACCGGTTTCTTTCCCGAATACGTGACTGGCTTTCCTCCAGCAGAGACTCGATACTTAAGTTTGAGACAACATTTGAGATTTCAGTCAATAGTATTGACCAGGCTCTCTGAAGCGCTGTATTTCACTGCGTGCTTTCACTTTCAGCGTTAGTTTTGAGCTTTAAAAAATCTTGTTTCTACTATCAAGTCATTACAGGAGTTTGTACCAGATAGTTGTTACTATCATGAAATTAAAAGACTGCATCCACTTGAGCGGAAGGACAGTATCGACTTGAATTTCGAAAACCTTTTGCAAAGATTCGAAGATTTTTCCTTTGAAGTTTTTAGTTAACGGACGGAAGACTTCAACCATGACGCTACATCTGGTAACGCAAATTCAAAGCACATGAAGGGTTGCTACTTCCCCTAGTAATTTCCATATCTTAGGACTGAGAGCAAAAATTGTGTGTAAAGTCTTTCAATGTTTGAGAAAAATGGTTTGTCAGAAGCAAGCATTTTCCAAAGCTCGCGCGAGACTCTCCTAAGCTCGGGGCACATGGCAAGTAACCCCTCATTTCCCGCTCTCCCTGGATGCCGCATTATTTGCTTAACACATTCGCTACTCACTTCTCCACAAGGAACTCTGGTAGCATTCTGTTTGTAGCGAAATTGAGATGTGAATTTCCTGTGCTGTAATATCCCATGAATGGTAGGCCTTTAAAAATTTGCTTCTGGGATATGTACATATTTATGTATGTATGTATAGATCTATAGGTGTAGTTATGTGTGTGTACAAACTTCAAATCATAATTAATAACAATCATTCATTATATTTTACAATATTTTTGGCATTCTCGCTGCTCGCTCACTGGCTCCCTGGCTCCCTAGCTCCCTGGCTGGCTGGCCGCTGTTGTTGTAATGATCTGCGTAAAATTGTACTTTCATTGCTACATAATTAACTTATAATGCAATTGTTATTTCTTTTTATGCCCAGATAATAGCAGGAGGCTTTTCATCTTGCCTCTGTTGGCCTGTCATTGTGAGAATTCTTTAAATTGTGACTTACAAACAAAATCGATTTTTCATAGACATGCGCCGAGAATGAGTGATCAATTTCTTGTCTCGCGGCGCGATCTGTTTTTTGGTGGGGTGCTGCTAAAATCGGCAAATTCGTGTAGTATAAAATAATATTATTTGTTTTTTTTTTTTATTTATCAAGAGCACGTCAGAAGGTTTCTTTCGAATATATTCTCGTTTAATGTTCAATCATTAATATTTCATCTCGAATTTCTTTATGTAGGTACACACACACACACACATTCATACATACATATGTATGAATGTATGTATGTACATATTTACATATATTAGTCCACTACTCTTAATCTTAAAATGGCGGCCATGTCAAATTCTCAAATCACTGCTCTGCTTGTTGGACAAGTACTTCAAATGTCACGCCGCTATGATTTTCATATTTCCACCACTTTTTCGATTTGACGGATTTATGATTTTATGCCATGACGAAAGACTACACACACACAGAAGACACACACATACGTATGCACATATTTGCATTTATTTACGTTTGTATGTTTGTGTGTATGTTGTTACGTCATTAGCAATTACACGTCGTCAACCCTTAACAAGAACTCATTTTAATATGGCGCGACATTCCATTATTTCCAACGCAACATATCGAAATTGAAATTTGTGGCTTTCTTCGCTTCATTCACTGACTGTACGCGTACACTCGCCGCTGGTGGGGGAGTTGAAAAATGGCAACAGCTCATATTTTTTTTTTAAATACCCGTTATTTGCATAATGGAAAGGCTGTTGAATTATTTTGGAGCGCTCTTTCTTTCATCTACTATTGTTTTGTACTTACATATTTGCATTTTTTTGTGAACGTTTCCGTATGAGACGGTCATCTAGGGTTGTGGCGATTATAATATGTTTGCAAATTCGTAAAGCTACATTTCGTGAATTTAAAATTTATTTACAATTTCAATCCAATTTCACAAATCTGCACACAGTGTGACCAGATTAGCCTTTTCGAGCCCATATTTAGTATATTCGTGACATATAAAAATTTGTTGCATTGTTACGTGCTGATGCTGTTGAGGGCATATCAAAAAAAGTTTTTCGATCAGCCAAAACAAGAAGACTCAAAACTAATTTTTTTTATTTCTAATACATAGAATAATGCTCTAAAACTGAATTTTACTTTCGATCCAAAAGATTAAACTCAAAAATTTATTTTTCTAAAAATAACAAAATTACACATAAAACAACAATCATTAAGGCAGGGTGAAAAATAACACTCGAAAAACGAGTTTTATTTTTAATGAAAAAAAACATAGCTCAATATATGTATGTTTTAATTTTTTTTCTGAGCGGTTAATAAAAATTTAAAAGAACCAAAATTTTTATGATTTGTACAGATATCGCTCAAATGTTTTTAAATCTTAACAGATTCATATATGGAATGTACATATAAATTTTGAACAGAAAACAATAGGAACTGAAAGCAATGATTGTTTTCAAATTTATATGGAAGGGAGAGAGAGAAGAAATGTTTCCGATATTTGGCAGCATTTGATTTGTTCATTTACAATGTAAAAGCAAACATTGTTTTCTGTACCTTTTTTTGTGTTCAAAATTTATATAAAATTACTTATCCAAAGTCGATTGGAAAAATGTCTACTACAGGTTGAACTCGAACGAAAATTGGTGGAATTGGCTCATCTCCTTCTCGGCACGAGAACGCAACTAGAGATACCCCACAGGGCGGAGCCCTCTCCCCGCTACAATGGAATCTCTCAATGAACAATCTGACACAGACTGGCAAGCCATAGCTTCCGTGGACGATCTGGCTCTGTACGTAGTGGGCAAGCACCCTCAGTTACTAAGTAAATTACTACACAGTGCACTGGGTATTGTGGGAACTTGGTCGAGAGCATGCAGGATGAATACCAATCCAGCAAAGACCATGAAAGTTACCTTTAGAAATAAAAACAAGTTGCCGAAGCTTCCATCGCTTAGCGGTCTGCCTCCAGCACAGCTAGACGAGGTTAATTACCTGGGTGTTATTCTGGCCCCAAGATTTGATCATTTTAGAGTGATCAACACGGATGCTCTGCAAATTTCATGCGAACTGATCACGTCACTCTAGTTATCGCGCAGGCAAGCCAATTCACCACACGAATTTCTCCAAGGAGTGACTGAGTGGCTATCGGGTGTTATACCAACACGACAGTACTTTACACCGACGGCTCTAAATTGGACTATAGAGTTGGAAGTGGGGTTTATTCTCAAGATCTTTCACTCAAATTCAGCCTTCGGCTGCCTGATAACTGCAACGTCTTTCAGTCTACAAGCTACCTACTCCGTTAGTCATAGAAGCTTGACGCTCGATTGCTACGTAATTGCGTCTAGGACTGTGATCGAGTGTAGGTTGAAGGGCAATGTCCTTAAGCTATCAAATATATGATAACCCACTTGTGGAATAGCCCGTCTTTTAGTCTAAGCAAAATGGAAAGCCGCCCTTTCGCCTGGTGACAGATATCATAATTGCCCATTGGCTTATGGGAACGCATGCCAGTGGGCTTTCCCGCAAACCACTATTGCACGCAACTGCCGTGAGGAGGAGGAGGTAAGCATTGAACACTACCTTTGCTATTGCCCTACTATACCGAGGGTAAGAAGGCGATGCCTACACCAACTTCTTTCTTCGACTGACTGCCGGATCTGGGATCAGCAGACGATTTCCGGCGTTTCATTAGGCAATCCTATTGGATTCTTTTTTAGGGGAATAGACAACTCAAACAGCACAACGGTCACAAGTGGGCCTAAGTCTATGCAATGGTATGAGGGCAGCCGCTATTACCAAACCTAACCAACATATACAGATACATTTTTTCACATTGAGAAGGAGAAGCAACATTTTTTTGCAAGGCGAATAGCCCTAAAATATTTTTAAAGATTTCATTAAAACCCATAGTATTCATATACTATCATCTGCCACATGCACCGACAACTGGGGCACTCATATGTACATTATATATACAATATATATCTATATATGGAAATATATACATATCTACAGTAGAATCAAGGATAATCGTCAGGTCAGAATTATAAGAATGCAACTGAATAAATTACGGAGACTGATCCTTCTGTGCTCTTGAGCACAATTACAAAAACAACAACACACTTAAATCTCAACGCACAATGCATTTCCTTGATGGCTGTTGGTTGTTATATTTTTGTTCTGTTCATGTCGAGAGTGGATTTTTTATTAATAATGTCCTCAGTGCCATTTTCTTCTTACCATTCAACTGTACGTTTGGTTTTCTGTTGTTGTCGATTGTTTGCATATAATATCTCGTAAGTAAGTATAAACAAAATTACACGTGTTTGTATGTACTTACATATATGTGTGTGCGTGTGTGTGTGTGACTCATTATAACTGGCGCATAATGAATGTTGAATGTTGTCATTGAGAAGACGGCGAATCATCGCCAAATATGGAACATCAGCGGAAGCATATTCATTATATGTTCATATGTATGTATGTGCGATAATGTGTGTATGGTTTTAGTACATAGCTTTCGACAGCAGCACATCGGTGATAGCAACAGCAACCCTGCTGTCCAAAACGGAGCAGTGGGTGCACGTCAAACCCAAAAAAAAGCGAAAGGGTGATTTCCGCTGCTCGATTCCTGTCATACACACGCACGCACACACACACATGCATCCACACTTGTACTTGTACATATGGAGCAATTATTAAATCCTTGTCGGCTTCATATTTCAAGGCTTGTTGAAGCTGGCAAGCAACAATGAGTACAACGACAGCAACAACAATGCACGCGGCATCATAGCAGCAAAGGATTACCACCAGTTATGAGTTATGAAAATGAAAATGAAAAACGCCGCTCAACGCATACTTAACATCAGAATTAATAATGCCAGCGCATCACATAACGATAAATACAGACAACAACAAGGAGAACAACATTAACGCTAAGGCAAAAATATTATATACACGACATTTCATAAGGCTCGACAGGGCCACATTCATTTTCAAATCCATAGCCCTGTCCACAACGCATACACCACACCGCATTTGATTCATAATTTTTTTTGTTTTTTGCTCTCGAAAAAGGCAAGAGAAAGGGGTGCCGTCACTGCAATCAACCCCTTTTTTGTGACAAAGCAACTTGCCAGGCGAAAATACGTAAGTGTGTAAGCTGTTGTTATTGTTATTGTTCTGCGATTCTTTTTTTTTGTTTTTTTTTGTTTGTTTTGTTATTGTTTTTGTGCTCTTAACGAATATTGAAATGGGCAGAAGTATGTCATTAGCTCAGAACTTTTTTGCATTGACATCCTTTTTGCGTTGCTAATTATCCGCCATTGAGTGTGTATGTATTTTAGCTATTACATATGTATGTACATAAGTACGCATCTATAAATATGTGTGCGCATATACATAGTCTGGCATATATGTAGGATGTATGAACCTCTTCAGATGAAACCCCTATTACCGAATTGATTCGTTGGGTAAGAAATTATGGGAAATCTTACAGTGCGAGTTTAACTATGGGGAATTTCTTAAACTGAATTTAGCCCTGGAAGGCTGGGCATTTAAACTTAGTTTAACTGTTACTGACCGTTAGAAGCTTGATTACTTGCTTAGTTCGCATTAATTGTTTTTTATACCAGCGACTGGTTAGTTTAACCTACTGCATCCCTGTTTCAATAGTTCCGAAATTGCTCGAAATAAGACAAAACTATACCTCGCGCATCTAAGCGAAACAATACCAGAGCGTTTAACATTCAATATATGTATGTATTCTAGGTTCAAATAATTATTTACTGCCCTGCTGACTGGAGCGAACAACGACCGATTAAAAAGCAACATTTGGTGCTATCTAAAGAGGTCCCGAGCTACGCCGCCGCCGCCGCCAATTTTTAACAAGTCAAACGCGGCGGCGTGGTTCGGCGTACCATAACGTTTGGTACAATCTAAAATTATTTCCATGATAAAAAGCAAATTATGAAGATTTAACGTAATTTTTTTGAATATTTGGCTATTAATTCTATAATAACATGATCTCATCGATATATAACTATGAATTGAACTGTGAAGTTTTGTTTTGTTTTACTTTATTAAATAGGCATTTACGCCAATTGTACTACGACTTTTTTTATTACTATGTTTGAAACATCTTTATTCAATAAAAAAATTTTCTCCAATTTCGTGTAGTATTTATTTTGTTTGTAATTCTAACTATTGTATTTAAGAAAATTTCATAAATTTGTTGCAAAGAAAGCCGGCTCGCCGCCGCCGCCGGCTCTATTAGTGCTTTACGCCACCGCCGGAGCGAAAGCACTCGGCGTAAGCCTCTAATAAGTATACATTTTTTTTGGGTCTCATATTCGTTCGGTTCGATGTATTTGGATTTGACGTATTTTAGTTAAAGTTCTGCCACTATTTAAAATATTATACAATATAGACAAACTCCAGTTATACTTAAAACTATTTGTAGGTTGTAAAAGACAATCGAATGAACTTAAATTTACAAAGTGAAAAAAGGTTAATAAATGATGTATGGCGTAGTAGGCGAAGGTACAGTCAAATTGCGAGAAGGAACTGTATGACGATGTTAATCATTTTCTTGGATAAATAACAAATATGCCTTAAGTTTTGTAGATGTTAAGTTCTTATTTTTAGTCTTGATAACTGCTGGTCATGAATAAAAATAAGGAAATATTAACATATTAAAAAAAATACCAATGTCGAATTAAACATAGGAAGGGGTAAGAACTTTGCTTACTTTTGCGGGCAAAAGGGATGAAGGGGTTACAAATTGTAGAAAATGAACTTGCGATATATGCGACGTAGCAGCATTATTATTTACATGGGTTATTTTTAATTAAAAATACCTCCTGAAGTTATATAGTTTTGAGGAACGTCAACTTAACTATTTTTACTAGTACCATCTTATAGTATGAATAAAAAACACTGTGCAATAACATTCTACGTATTTGAGGACTCGAAAAGTTAAGTACAGCTCATATAACAAAATTTAAAAAGGATTTTTAGCCATAGATCTGGTTTTTTATGTTACACGTATTTGCAGTTGGTGATTTTTACACAGGGCAGTTGAGTAAAATTCACTCATAAGTTTTTTGTTGATTCCTCCTTGTGATTTCTTAAAATTGGTGCAATTTAAGATATCGTTTTTGATGTTAATTTTTACTTAACACTTACTACTAGCTGGCTCTGTCGAATCATTTTTGATATTTTGTATGGATTTCAATGAAAAATAGTATTTTTACTTTATTCAATTTTGACATCATCAAACTTGTTTGTTTTGTTAGAGCAAACAACTCTGTAAAGCATATGAAAAAAATGTGTATAAGAATAATAACATTTTTATGTAAAAACTGATTTAAAAGTTAATAAAAATAATAATGTTTTTTTCTTATCACCAAACTCGCTTTTCGGTTTTCTTTAAAATATGATATGAAAGTAAAAAAAAAATGCCAAAAGTTTTTCAAAATAGAAATCAAGTTAAAAACTAAGGTTTCAAACTTTCTCATTGGGAAATATTGTATGACAGCGCCACCTGGCGCAATTAATAATTAACAGTAAGATATTATAACTTTCCAAAAGAATTCCAGAAAAAAAACCTTTTTTGATCAACCTTTATTTAATCACAAACTTAATCCCACACTTTAAAAACCCCAAATCTGAAGGCATGAAATTATTTCGAGATTTTTGTAATAAATCTCATTTACTTTTGGTTTCATAAAAAATGGAGACATAAACCTTTATTTTGTATCACAGTGTAATCGAATTATCATATTCATCATAAGCTTTCTGAAGCGAATAAAAAAGATGCCGGGCTGTCTTCCAAAACTCAATAGGTACGTCTTTATAAATATCAATTGGAATTGTGGGGGAATAAAGTCCTTAGCTTCTAATGAAATCATTGAATCAAACCAAGTCGTTATAATTTTTTTTTTTGTTGAAAATTTCAGAATGCTCTAGAATAGGGGTGATGGAGAAAAATTAGTGCTTCATTTAGATTTAGGTGGCCACTTTATATAAGCATCAGATAGAATAGTGCTTATAGTAAGTAAGTAATAATATTTCTAAGATTTAGGACCTCTCTAAAAACTTGTACGTGATGATGGTAAAGGTGGGCATGTTCGAAGCATTGGTAATTCAAAAATAAGTGTAATTATGATAATAATTTCTTACGTCCATTATCTTGATCGATGTTTGATCGAACTTCTTCATTTATTTATTTATGTTGTGCGTTTTGATGTTGTGTCGCTATTGGATGGATGAAGTTTTACGGCAACTCCGAAAGTCGGAGGATTCCTATGAAAAGAAACGCACTTGTAGTTGCAAAATATTCAATTCGAACTGGAAAAGCTTTTTTCATAATGTGATATTTCACCGGGGATTCGAACCGGTGGCCTACGAGGTGGTAGCACCCATCGCCACACACTTGGCTACGGGGACCCCTATAATATTTGTCATTACGAGTTTTGCGAATAAATTGACCCGCGAAGGAGAGAAATATTCAGTAATGGACTTTAAGTAAATTGAGCTTATTTTATCGTATATTTACAAAATGGGTAGAGATAATTTTTTGACTCTTAAACAATTGGGCAAACACTATTCACAACAACTAAGTTCTATAGAAATTACTAATGATTTGAAATTGATGTGACCAGTGGTTTACTGTTGTTAACCCTTTGCTACGCGAAAGCCTATCATAGCCGCTGGTTTTAAAATTAATTATCTTATTTATTTATTTGTTAGTTTATCCCATTTATTTGCTATGCAAAGTCCCTTAAATTATGGCTAATGCAAAGCGTCCAAGTTCTTTCACTTTGTGGAAAGAGTCAAAATACATTTCAACCTAGTAAAGAACTATAAAATTCAAGGACCTTAAGGATTATAATTTTTACACAAAACATCATGATTAAATCTTTGTTTTATGTTTTTTTTTTATACTTTGAATCAGTGTATCTTATAATTATCGTTATTTTTTATTTACATTTTTGCGATTATATTTGATCGATATTTTATGATTTTTATTTTTTCGAACAAAATTAATCGTTATTCTTGGATTTTAAATTTTACAATTGTGTTTTATGATCTAAAAATAAAAATCACAAAAAATCGATAAAACATCATCGGACGATTTTAAATCCCAGAATAACGATTTTTTATCCGAAAAATAAAAGTCACAAAAAACGATTTGGCAATGATTTAAAAAAGTCTTAGAAAGAAAAATAAAATTTCCATAGCATATTGCATACGGATTAGATCGATGTATTCGAGTTTTTATTATTAGAAAATATTGAAGTAACGATTATTTTCGGGCCATAATAAAATTGGTTGTAAAAAAAATATAGAGAAACTATTATTTTCTTAATTAATTAATTTTTACCTAGATCTCCCCTTATATTATCAAAGTTGATACACTAAAAAAATTATAATAACAATCTAAAATAAATATTGAGATAATGTTAACTTAAAGAAAAATATATATATTTTTTTAATATTGAAAGTAAATATATAAGATCCTGTAAAATACTTTTTACGTTGATATATGAAATTATAATATAAATTATTATATTATCAATGCACATTTCAGAATTAAAATTCGTGATTTTTGTGCCAAAATTGCCCAGGCCAATTTTATAGACTTTCAACTCACAGCAGTTTACATTTGCTCTCTAAATAAAAATCAAAAATATTGTTGTGGGAATTCGAACCAACACAACAGTTGGCTAAATCTAACAACATTAAAGACTCAAGTTGAGTTAAAAGTAATTATTTTTCTCAAAGTCCATTTTTTATCCATTAATCGACTTTTAATTCGATTTCATCTATTTATTAAAGGATATTTTTTTGTTCTTACAACTATACGCTCAATATTTATGTAATGCACATGCCAAGATTTGTAGATACTTTACATGATTTTTTTATTTTCTCAGGTAAATTTTGTACGTAATAATCGTTTTGATTAATGTCATCTCGTAAAGCGTTAAATGTCCGAAGAAAACATTGGCGTCAGCGGTCCTAACCTCTTTGTCTGTAGCATTGTTCGTCATTAGGACAAAACTATTGTCAAGAAATAATGACAGTCATTAGAAAACTTCAATGGACCGTAGAGCTATAGCACAACCAAAATGCAACTGCTTAGAAAACCTATTAAAGAAGAAACAAAAAAAATTACAAACATCAAATATATTTGAAATTCATCAAGAAGAATCAAACACTACTCTACATATACACACACACACATACACACATACACACATACACATGCATACATATGTACATACATTTAGTTAACATGCATTTCATTTGAAAATTTGACGAATAGCTTAGCAGAAAATTACAGCATGTGATGGCGATGGCTGAGACGATTGCTAAGCAATGAAAGTAGATAAAAATTGAAAAAAACGGAGCAGCAGAATCGCCCACTTTCGATACACTTGCACCGGCCCCTATCATTAGTGTGACAAACAGTCAGCAACAAAATCACACAATGATAATTGTCTATCTCCGGGCCGCAGGCTTAAATAGTTTAAGGTGTAAACAGATTGGAATGTGCGGCGTAGAATCGCATGTCGATTTAGGAATATGCATATGTAAATATACCTGTAATGAAGACAAGATTTTAGCGAACTTTTAAATTTGCATATTTACATTTATACATTTTTGGTCTGGTTCTATTTATATGAATAATAATTTTTTGAGCTTAAGGCCAGTTCATTTTAATTAGAAATTATTGGAAAAATCAACAACAGTCAAAGCGGTAAAAGTTACAGCTGCTATTTCGGAGATCACATGCTTGCCTAGTGTGCTAGTTAAAAAGACTTGGATCCATGACCAGCGAAAGTCTAGAAAGCAGAAGTCTGATGACTTCCAAATAAAAAAACCGGTTCAGTTCAAAAAATTATGATTGAGATATTTATTATATGTATATTGAAAACATCAAATGATAGTTCAATTCCTGCACTCAATGAATTTATAGGAAGTTACAGGAAATATTAGCGAATGAAATTGCAAGATTTTATCCGAAATTTTTCCTCTGGTAAAATCATAAAAAGTATCAAGCGATTAGCTGCTAAACAAAAGTAAACAAAAATTAGCCGATGTCAAGCTGATAGCAAAGAATATTAAATAAAATGTTTATCACTTTAAGTATTGCCTTCCACTTAATTGCTTTTTATTTTTCTGTTTGACGTTTCTACAGGAAAAATGTTTTTTTTTGTGCTCCCGTAATTTTTGGTTGTTACTGCCTACTACTTCTACTTTCACTACAGGCAGTAATTTTTTTGTTTAATATTTTCACAGAATTTTACTGGAACAGAGCTATTGTGTTTTGAAACGAACTTTCGGCACCACTTGTCACCGCCACTTGTTGGTTTGGAGACAAACCGGTTTCAGAACGAAACATTGCCCTGCAGAGGGAACAACCCCGAACCCAAGTTAACAGCGGAAGGGGAGAATTCGGTTACAAAACAGTTCTTCCACCATATCGGAAGAACAAATAGAATTCTAAAAACCGTTACCACTTAATTATAATATTAAAAAATATAGAAAAAATAACTTAGGAAATTAGAATTTATTTAATTTAAATTAATACTTTAGAAATGTAATAAAAGTAAAAATGAACCATTTAAATTCAGAATTGTCCACATACTTCTAAAAAGAAGGAGAGTACTCGCTGTCGCTTTTCAAAATAGAAATAGATCTAGTATGGCTACCTTGTCGTCGTTACAAATGTCTCTCTACATAAGTGAGTGCGAATTTCGCATTCGCTGTGAACGCGCCAGTGTGCTGGATGCCTAAGTCTAACAAAATTCCAATGTTTCTCATAGCGCGAAAAACGTAAGAGAGGAAAGTTTTCAAAATCGGCTTAGTTGTTGTACTAATATGCCCATGGAAAAATGACAACGATTCGACATGTGCAGGATCGATCGATTCGTACGTTTTTGTTGTTTTTTTTCTTTCTTGTCCAGTTGCACTCAGTGCACTCACTCGAGTGTAGTTGATTGCACATTTCGTTGGCACTGCGTGATATCCTTTCAGATTTACCGCCTACACAATCGGCAACAGCAGCGAAATGTGGTCAAAAGTAAAGATTAATGTATTGCACTGGGTTTGACAAACCTTTTGTTGTCATCGTTGTTGTTATTACACATTTTGTTATTCTTTGAGATTTGGCAGCAGGTAACACCACTAGGTATTACTTAAAATTCTTCGACAGCAAATTTTGTACAATTCTCATTTTTGTTTTTCTTATAGAAATGCTGACTTTTTGATTCTTTGTCAGCGACAGCACACACACACACACACACACACACACACACAGAGGCATATACAATGATAGTCGCTTGAGTGCGCACTTTGCCACACAATCCACTCGAATCTGCTGATTGTCATTTCAATTTTGTCCTTTTATTGTTTTCTCAATTTCGTCAAGTGCTGCACGCTTGTCACATTCTGTCAATTTCATCTGCTTTACTGTCATGTCCGTCCCTCCATTCGTCCATTCGTCCGTCCGTCTCTGCGTCAACCTGATTCCAGATCCTTTGTCCCCTTAATTGGTTTCGCTCGCTTGCTGTGCTCTTAAGTTGTTGTTGTCGCTTTGAGGCTCAAGGCGGTGACTGACTTGTGTGACAACAAGTGTCCTATTCACCTCTCTACCAGTCACTTGTATGGACTGTGTGTGTGTGTGTGTGGGTGCGTGTGTGTATGTGACACACTTAAGTGTCCTATTGTCAGGTCATCTAATTTTTTTTTTTTTTTTTTTTTTTTTTGTTCATGTTGTTTGGGTGCTCTCATCCAACACTTGCTGTGACGACGACCCTTTTTGCCAGAGCTGCTGCTCATCTTATTCTTGTTGATTTCGCCTTTTCTAGCACTTTTGCACACTTGGTGGGGTTTTGTTTTCTTATCGCAATTCAAAATTATTTGGTTTGTGTGCATACTCTTGTGGTCTCGTAAATGTTCGAAAATAGTTGTTTAGAATATTTATGTACTTTTTGCTTATGAATTTGTTTTGATTGCTTTTGTGGTTCTTTGTTGTGGGTGTTCGGTATAGTTTGAGACTCAGTCTTTTAAAAACATATTCAGAAAAAATATTATTTTTCGGTAACACACAATGAATGTTAATGTCTTGCTGTTTCCAATAATGAGGTGTTAAGAATTAAATATTTTTATTTACTCATTGTTTACAAAGCAGTTAGCATTCTGAGCCAATTCCATAGAATTCCGAGAAAAAAGTGATAAGCGTCGCCTGCTAGATTTTATTTTTTTTTTTTCAGGGCAAATTTAGAGCAATCTACTTATAAATACATGATTATAAACCTATCGTTCTGTATGATGAGTAAGTGATGCTTCTGAAAAAACTTTAGTATAAATGCCATAGTATCTAGCATGATCACCAAAAGCATGCAGAATGTAAAAACGCTTTGAACTAGAAAAATCATTGAGGAGTGAATTGAATGCGCCCTAATTTTTATAAGTATTTTTTTCATGATAAAAAAACTCTCAAAGGTTTTCCATAAATTGATTAGAAACCATCTTTATCTTTCGCTACAAAACCCACTCCTTCCTATTTCAAACTTGCAATTCTTGGTGGGTCAATTGGTTCATAATTGGAATATGATTGACCAAAAAATAATTAAGATACCTTAAAAAATACAAAGAAATTTTCGAATTTCATAGATGAAAAGATATCTGCGTAAATATTTAGATAAAGAAATTCTCGTACATCATGGGTTGAAAACACTGAAAATTTTAAGAGATTACTTCTGTACGAATGTAAAATTATTTGCCTAAAAGCTAAGAAATGAATATTATCGATATTATTTCTATATTTATATCAATCAATTTTGAAAGATTACAAGTTTTGTAATATTTTTAAAAACTGTTTTAAAAAATATTTGCCACTTACTTCTACTAATTAGTTTTTAATGGGTTTTCATATAAGTGTGGTATATTACACAGTGCGACAAAATCTAATTTTTTTGGTACGCTTGTTAAATGTTAACAGAATATGAAAATATACTTAAAATAAAGAAATACGTGTCTCGGCATTTTGCTGTAGCATGTCAGAATTTTGAGAAAATTCAAAAGACCGTGGAGGTTCACTTCTAATAAAAAAAAAAGGAAAAAAATTAAAAAATTAAATATTAATAAAATAAAAGTATTACATTAGAAGTGAACCTCCACGGTTCTTTCAAGCTTAAAAATCGATTTTCTGGAAATTCTGACGTGCTACAGCAAAACGCCGAGACACGTATATCTTTATTTTAAGCCTATTTTCGTATTCTCATATTCTCATGTGTACCAACCACTGTCGTACTGTGTTATATAACATAATCCAAATAAATCAAATTTTTAAAGTTGTAATGTAATAAAGTGCAAAAAAAAAATAAATTATAAAAAATCAACCCGAATTTTCAGTCACTTGAAATTTAGTCAAATTTAATAGATACCCGAAAATTAAAAATCAATTTTTGAGTAAAAAAAAATGATGAAAATTTTCTGAAATCTGTTAAATTTTTGTAAATTTTTTAGGAAACTGCGTTGAACATTGATTTATATGGTTTATGTAAAAGTAAGCGGCAAACAGTATTATATTGAATCTTGGTGCTAAAGTTTCGACGAACTCTGTACTTATGTACATATGTTTGTAAAAATGACTATAAAAATCTTTTATTTTTATAATACTCGGAATTTAAAAATGTGTATATTATAGTATAAAGTAAAAACTAATAGCCTACCGAATTAAAGCTGGCCTGCAGTAATGAACAATTTTTTAGTAATTTATTTTTAATGCCAGAATCAAGAACTTTAAGATTGTTCATTTGTAAATCTGTTTCAGAGGCGCACACATAAAAATTAGAAGTTAGTAAAAAAAAAGAAGCAAATTAATTTCAAGAAAATGTTATAGTTTTAAGATGTTGGGAGGGGTTGAATCCCAACTAGGTCTTTTAGTTATATGTCAATTACCGTTTCAATTAAGTAGATTAAGTACGAACTACTTGGGTGAATTCTATTGAGCTTGATTTTTCAGTAACGAAAAATAATTTTTCAACTCAATAAAGCTGTGCTTCCTAAATGAACATAATCTATGCCTCAGTTGTAGTACTAGTACTAGGTGGAAAATAAGTTTAATTTAAAGTAAAAAAACGTCATAAATTAACTTTTAGTTTTATTTAAGAAATTTTTCAGAAAATTTGAAGTCAAAACCGCCATAAAATAATTTTTATTGATACCGATGATTTGCGAAAGTAATATCGAATAAATAAGCAAAAATATCTAGTGCTTATAAAATTAGTTATATTTTGTAATTGAAATTAATTTGAAAAAATAAATAAAATATTATTAAGCCTACACTCAAAAGCATTGAAATATCTAAGCCTATATTTGGATGGCCAAATGTTATGGCAAAATGTGCCAAAAAGTAAAGGGTCATTCACACATATATTTTGTTTTTACAAATCTGACGAAAGCGCCGAAGCGTCAAGTAGCGAAATGTCAAGGTTGCTAGCTTTGCCAGTTCGATCGGATACAGGTGAAATAATAAAGCAAAGTCGTTCACAGGTAACCACTTTTGCCGGACTGCCAACTAACGAACCGCCAGAGTTTGGTTTTCATTAGATTGAATTAGTGCCAGTTAATTAAAACAGCCAATGTTTTGAAATATTTCGATTTATTGCCAATGCTAATGTTGGCATTTCGTGACATATTTTGTCGTCAAAAATTTAACCAAATGAATACCAAGCATACGAAAAAACAGTGGGAATACCTCACAATCAACTCCATAACAGGCTTACTATAAGTTCAATTCAATTGCGCTTTGCGTTTGATGATCTTGCTATTGAACGAATAATTGGAGAGCGGTGTCTCCAATACTTACTCACTAAATAATTTACCATCTTCGGCTTTAGAATAGCTCCGGTTTCACAATTTACGCTGACATCCACCATGTATTTGGTCGACGACTGCATTGACTTCGCTGCCGCAGGCTCAAGCCAATACTGAAAACATTTCAGTTGATTCTTATAAAAAAATTAACTTCTGAGTGCTCTGCTTTCTCCATTACTGTATATTTATTTGGCTACAGGAAACCCTATTTGTCTTCCTAAATTGTCAAAAATTGATTAAAAATGTTGATCAACATTCATTTTAGGCTAATAAAGCATTTAATTTAACCAAAACCAAACGGTCGGAAGACATTCACATACATATTTTTGGAAGCACATTCTATATGAATTCAATGTGCAAACAAAAAGCTGAAATAAAAGACATTTAAATTTAAAAACTTCTAAGTAAAATACATAAACATTCGTACATTTACGTATAACTTACAAATTATGAACTCATTTTGAAATCTACACAAAGCCAGCTAATTTCCATAATTTTTGTCCCACACTGTGTCATTGAAATCCACCCCGTCAATGTTTGACAATTCCCACCGCATTCGAAATGAGTTATTCTAGTTTTATATTCCTAGTAACATTAATTTGGTTAATTTTCATAATTATCCGTCCGGCGACAATCTGCTGACCGCTTTTAGTTGGCATTAAATGTGCGCGTCAACGATGCCAATCACTTTATTTTATGCTAATTTGAATAGTTCAACTTCTGTCAAGGGGAACTGTTCGTCAACGCAAAGCGTGAGTGTCAAGCCGGGGTTCTCTCTCATCAACAACACTTTAAGTACCATGAAGATAAGGATCGCGATATGATCTGTTGAACTTATTGTTAGTGGTACAATTTTTGTACGAGGACGTAGGTATGTGTTATAAGTGCAAGTCCGCTTTTATGAAAACAGGCGGTCGGTGACATTCACGCACAACACACGATTCGAGCTACATACAGGATGAGGAAGTCATATTGGTGGATGAAAGTCCAGTGACACTTGTCACTTGTTTGGGAAAGTATTGCTTAACAAATTTAGTTTGGTAAATACATGTAGATATGTACTATGTGTGTGTACCTATATGTGTGCACCTGCGAGTCGGCTAAATTTTTTAAAATAGTACAAAATTATCTTTTGATAAACGACAGCTAAGTGCATGCACAAAGAAAAATGTATGTACCTATGTATGTATGTATGTATGTGTTTACAAAAACATACTCAGTTTACCAAATAAATTTAGGTGGTGAATATTTTGTTCTCCGACTCCTATCGCCAGTGAACTACCGGTTAATTAGCCATCAGATGGCGAAAGTACAGATGATAAATTGCCATGACTTTTATTTATACTAACATATACAAAAACATAGGCGTGATAATTGTCTTACCCAGACCATAGATAGAATATTTGGTGAAGTTCCTCAATTCCTTCATAGGAGTATATTTTTTAAAATTTTGGAAAACAGGCTATTAGCCTCCTCGAATTATTTCTGGTTTCGCTTGGGAATAAATTGGATTAAATAAAAAAAAAATGTATAACAATATAGAGTTTCGATTTTTTTTACGAATTCAGGTGTTAGTTTGAATATAGCAAATTATAATTCTTTTTGTCCCATCAAGGGTATCACGAGATCAAAAATTACTTATAAATTAAGTACGCTTTTACCAAAATTTTTTAAAAGTATTTAGATTTTTTTGAGGATGACAACAGCGCGGAAACAGTTCCGTATCTATGCCAATTAGTGTGGATCAATGATATCAAGTCGCACACAACCGTAGTATAGAGGTCGGTGAAAAAAATTATTATTATTATTATATTACTTATGATGGAATTGGCAATTATTGGCATGGCCCTAGACGAGAATGAGAAAGAAAATCCAATAAAAAAGCGAAAATGGGTTGGCTAGGCTTGGATAAATTGAGAAATCTAAAGGGAATTTATAATCTTATATAAAGAATTGGTGGATGATGAAAAACAGTTTTTTGAATACCTTAGAATGTCTCAATATTGTTTCAATATGCTTAATAAAATAGAAGGTAATTTAATGAAACAAGGCACACATTAAAAAAAATCAATTAGACCGAAGTTGTAAACAAAACTTGCAAAACTCGGAACGAACACTGAAGTAGCACTGATAATAAAAAGCGGCACTGTACCGGACGTGTCTGAACAAATCAAGGCAACGATATTTTATTCTTCACTGTCACTGATACGGCGGTACTGTTATGTGTGGATAGACCTTAAACGTTCCAAAATATGCAATTTTAGAGAGCAGCGTCTATCCGAAAGGTTCTCTATTTTTTCTTTCATATTTATCAATTTTATCAAAATATTTTAAGAACTGAATTGTGTCATGTTTCCTTCTTTGAGTGCCAAATAAATGTGGGGTTAACAAACTATCGATGTTTCTCCAGGCGTAGAAGCAAACTTAATGGGCCTGTGCTTAAGAGGATATAAACTGGAAGAAAGAGTTTAGGACAAATGCACTAATTTTTCGGTTCACCCGAACGAGTTGACCAGGCCCACGTCGAATCGCTCTCGATTCGATGAGAAAAATTGAAGTCGAAGCGACGTGGATTGTTGTGTAGGAAAACGACTTCGATTCAACTGCGATACGAGCAAAGAATGGAGATTATAAAGAAGTTGCGTCACTCCAACTTCTTTTTAATCTATGTTCTTTGGTACGAGTTCACCAAACCGACGCACTATGCCGGCTTTTAACTTTTTCTGTTGCAAAACTCATAACTCTTGAACTAATGAAAATATTTAATGAACTTAAGTTTCAATAACAGGGTGCTTTAAAATTCACCGCCAGAGTGGAGGCATTTTAGAAAAATGTAAAAAAATAAAATTTCTGAAAGTTGGTTAGTAAAGTTCTATTCAAGCATAGTATAAAATAAGCAAATAAGTTTGGAAAATATGCATGGCACCGCTCACTTAAGATAAAAAGTTGTACCTCAGTAACCGCTTTACCAAACTCGATAGACGCATTGCTTTCGGTAAAAATTTTAAGTCTTTCTAAAAGCCAAATATCTAAAATCATGTTCTAATAACAACATAAATTACATATTGCCATCCAAAATACTTCGCATAGACCAAGTGCATTCACACGCGACATTCGTAATTTATTACGCTAATATCTTTTTCTAAATTTACGATCAAAAAAGAACGCTTCTAGGGGCAGTAAAGTCAAGGAACAGTTGAGTAAAATGCTAATATTCCAAAATACATCGTTCAGTTTTGTAATGAGAGAAGACATTTTCGACTATTATCGATAAAATTTCGAGACGACGCTGATTTATTTTGGATTTATGATCAAATATCTCAATTCATTTTAATTTTAATAAAAAGGTTTTACAAGGCGAAATTACTTAAATTAAGAATGAGCCCTAAATTAAACTTAAAAAAAAAACGTAAGCACAGGGTGCCATAATATCAAGATGGTTTTTGGTTTTATTGTCTGAGATATTTTTGATAAGCTCAAATATCAAAATTTGGCTGATGTTACTGCAAAAACCTTATACTAAATCGAAATTAGTTTTTTGCTTTCATTAAAAATAAAGTTGTATTTATTTTCTTTTTCAATAAAATAATAAAAATAATTACTACGTAGTTTATTGTTGATGTGATAAAAAAAGCTGTTGGTAAGTTAAGTTTTTCTTAACGTAGTACTCTATACTGGGCTATAATCCGTAAGGTATTGGAGGTCAACTTTAGCTGATACTTCGGTAATTTTGGGTTTAAGAGGCGCTACGTCCTTCCTCTTTCCAGAAAGAAGATTGGCATTAAGTTGTAATAAAAACTCACGCAATACTATCTAGTATTTTCCTTAGATAAAGCAAGATCTATAAAAAAGCGCCAAAGACTCATCAAAAGTGTATACCTATCCTAGGAAATTCGTTTGGTGGTGTGGGAATGCTATTTTCGATTCTTTATGTTTTATTCGTCTTTTTTGTATTTTATAAGCAAAGCTTCTGAAAGATGAGCCATGGCGAGAGATTCAGTATCATCAGCCAGCTTCCTTTTCCTTATAAAGGACGAGCAATTGACTATGGGTTTTGTTGTTGGTCTCTCTCCAGTTCGATGGGTTGACGTACTAGGCAAGTCAAATTCATACAAGGTGATAGCATCCCATGAGCTGAATGCTTGTTTTTCTCTCCGAATTCGCTAGGTTGTTTTGTATACACAAACAAAATACATAAGCAAACTGGGCGAATTCAGATTTTGACATTTCACTCGCAAAATTACACTAACAAAATACACAGCGGATTCGCTTTGTTTATCTTGCTATCACCTTCTATGGATACACCTTGGTACTAGTCTTTTTTTTCAAATCAAAACAAATTTTCATTAATAGTACAAGGTTTATAGAAGGTGATGGCATAAGAGCAGCTGACTTGATTTTTTTTTATTCACCTGCATGTATTTTGTTTTTGCTTTGGCGTAAGAGCTTTCAAAAGCAGTAAAAGCAAACACAAAATGTATTTAAATTTTCACAACTCGTACGCAGAAACAAAAACAAAATACATACATAGGAATTTTGTAGTTGTATTTATAACACCACCTTTTATAGATTCGCCTTGGAATAGTACAACGATTATCGGCATGCTATTTGCTTTTTATTTTGATGTATGTACATAAGTAAAATTATTATTATTTTTGGCCTTATATGTCAGAAACGACTACAATTTGTAGAGCTTTAGGCCAGGTTTTTATTAGGGTATGATATGAGAAACCAATGACTTCTCAAAGTGGTAGCAGTGACAGCTGCTATTTCGTAGATCACCACATCTCCTCATCAGACTCTTTCTTTCTAGACTTTACCATAAATAAAATTAGTTTTTTCCTCCAAGTCTGTGTCCTCTTCTATGTTGTATATTTTTCTCCTTAATTCTTAATTATTTCATAATTGCTGCAACCAGGTGCCTTTGAGTCTTTTCAGCTTTAGTTTAGAAAATAAATTGTAAATAATATTAAAAAAACAGGGATCAAAATTTAGATTTTACGAAAAACAGGTAGATCTGACAACTTTTTTAGAAAAAAATTAACTCTTCTTTTTAGCAGCCAGTCGCTTTATTTACAAAGAGCTCAATCTTAGACCCAACGAAGAAGAAAAAATACTACACATTTTTCTAGATGTGGAAACTTTGGCAAATTTGAGCGGCTCTATCTCCTACACCATTTTGTAATCTCTTGAAAATTCTCTATCAAATATATGAATACATATAGCTTTAGGTATCAAACGCTCTCATGAAATTTAAGATTTTTGCGACATTCGATTCGAACTTGACCTCGCTCTGTGCCACATTGGGTATGTATGCGGTATACACACATCGTGCCAAGTACTTTTCAATTAAATAGATATTTGTGGAGCAATAACTTCAAAGCGGTCACCGACATTTCTCCCTGCCCTCGCCAAATCATTAGTCACTGCGCGGGATACGCTTTCCATCTAGCTCACAATACACACTCATACAAACAAACATACATGCACAACGAAAAGTGTGTGTCAAATATGGATTGGAGAGAATTTAATAAGAGGATGATCCACCATAAAAATGAAATATGTGCCGTGAGCAAGGCGTGCGTAATCGCGCATTTGTGACCCACTGTAAACATCGAGGACCCTTCACACTCGATATAAATACAACATCAACGGTTTGATTAAACACACACACACACACAGCTAGTTGTTGTACTCGTAGAGCAGGACTTACCGTCTGTTTGATTGCGGGACACCAAACGCAAACAATTAATTTTATTTCCATTTTGATGAATTCGTTCCACTATAAACGTGTGATCGAGTATGGATTTAGAATGGCATTGCGATCCACCAACGAAGACTGCTACGGAAATGGGCGAGCACCAAAGGTAGAAAAGATGTGGAGAAAGCAAAGCAAAAGAACAAAACGATGCGATTAATCGATGCTGAGCTGAGTTTAAGGTATACATACTATAGGTATGTCTGTATGTATGTCGGTGTGCTCAGCACCCAAAAGTAGAACAATAAGGTAGCAGAGTGGTAGATAGATCTTACAACGCCACATATGCACCATATGCAAACGAATGTGAAACATATTGCATAACATTACGATGGCCGGTGATAGGACAATGACAGCGATAGCTCAAATACAACAGTGTAAATTGTATCACAAAGCCAATGCCAATCCTTCCGAGAATCCTTCCGTCCTGCGAAAAGATCGACGACTTGCCAACTTTCCAAAGCAAAACGCGTACGACACACGAGCAGTCCGCCAGTCAGCAACAACAAAATTTCCTCAAGTGTCATTGATCCTGTGCAAACATTCGCCGACAGCAGACAACAACTAAGCGGATGTGAAATGTTCTCGTGCTGCTGCAAGTTGCCCGCCGCCTCAGGTCTCGATATTTCGAGCAATTAATGTTGTGAATAACCGTAGCAGAGTAAGTAAGTAATGGCGTCGTTGGTGACGACGCCACTGGTGGCAGCGCGGGAAAACTCTATGTCGTCCTTGCAAGTCGCCGAAAGAGCAGCCGAAATCAGCATATCCTTATCGCTCTACAGTTCTCTGTACGCGGTGGCCACTTTGATCTGAGGCGAGTTCGTTGTTTGCTCAGCACACATGAATGTGTAGTGTACGAATCTCAGTACATTATCGCAAAATGCATTTGTTTATAAATACGAAAAAATATAGAGCGATTAGTTTATTTGGTTAACCTTGTCGCCCATTGTTTGTTGCATTTTCGAGTTCGTATGTCAAATAGTGACACCGAAAAGGACATTCGCCAAATTAAACACCAAATAAATGATTTTCCATGGAATCAGCAAGTTTTTCAGTTTTTCTAAACGTACCTTTCACAAAGATATGGAAAAAGGAATGGGTATTTACTAAGCATGCCATCAAATTCTGGATTGAAAGTCAAATATTTCGTTGCATAATATCTTTGAAATATCGACTGAAACTAGAAAACAACGAAATTCTATCAGGAGCCTTGCTTCTCATTTACAGTTTTGTGATTCATCGTTCAAAAGTGAATGTCAAGCAGATGTAATCTACATTAGTTTCTCAAAAGCCTTTGTTATATCATTACACAATCGAGAACAGATAGATTTTCACTCCATATTCCTATGCTGGATTAGATCATATCTGTCCGGGAGAATTCGCTATGCTAAAATTGAGAATATTAAATAATACTCTTTTGAGGCTGTTGGATTTACTTACTTTCTCTATAATCTGCTTTAGATCGTTATATATTTATATATTGAATATTGTTTTTTGGAATTTTGTATTTTCAAGAGGCATACCTAAATTGGCACGTCAAGCGTCAACGAACTGTCAAAATTACCCAACTGCGTACAATTTGTATGGAGCGAAAGGGAAGGTCATAAATTTTACTCGGTTACCTGGCGCGCTGCCCCTAGTTGGCGTTAGGAAACGCAACGTTTGACGCCCCAATTATGGTGCCATTGCAAAATGAAAATCTTTGATTAACTGAATTATTATTCAAGAAAACTTCTTCCAAGCTGGATCCATAGAAGGTGATAGTTAGATAACCAAGGTGAATCCGTTGTATATTTTGTTTGTGTAATTTTGGGAGTGAAATGCCAGTATAGCTGAAAGCGAATTCATATCAGGTGGTGTTATACGTACAAAAACAAAGATGTACAATGACCGTCTCATTTACAACAATCACATCATTTTGACTTAACGTTCACCAAGCGAATTCAATCGGCTGCCTCATCAACTTCAGCTTATATGAATTCGCCTTGTTTGTGTTAAGCGCCAAATACACGACACGAACATTTCCGCGAACATTCCCGTTATGTCATGTTTCTGCGAACTTTTCTGTCGTGTATGGTGGTGTTTGCCAGTTCGCGCAAATGTTCGCCAAAAATCAAAATATTTTAATTTTTGGCGAACATTTGCGCGAACTGTTCGTGCGTGTATGGCGAAATAGCTCATAATCGTAGTAATTTCTGAACGGAACAGACGTGCGCGGAAAAGTAAAATGGACAATAAAAAATTTCTGAGTGAATTTATTGAAATGTATAAATCTTTGCCATCATTGTGGCAAGTAAAAAGTAAAGATTATTGTAATAGAATTAAAAAGAATAATGATTATGCGACTTTAATCGAAAAATTAAAAGAAGTAGATCCTGATGCCACAAAGGATACAGTTATAAAGAAATAAGTAGTTTGCGGGCGCAATACCGGCGTGAATCAAAAAAAAAAGAGAGATAGTTTGAAGTCTGGTGCTGGTGCTGAGGATGAATATGTTCCTACTCTTTGGTGCTATGATTTGCTATGCTTTTTGAAAGATCAAGAAGAACCTTTGGCAGGCGTTACCACAATGCAGGATGAAAATACAAACACATTTGAGGTAAGAAAAAAAGTCAAAATTTTATTGTTTCTTTTTTTTTGTGAACACAAACATTCATTTTGTTTTTATTCCGTAAATGATTCACTCTCTTATATTTAATATATTGTTCTGCCACGGAACTGCTCTCACTGTATTAAAATAATTACAATATTTTTCTCGAGTAGTTTTTGCTGAATTGGATGCATTCTTTGTACTTGAAGCTTGAAGAGCTGTAAGTCCATGGTCATTATGCCAATCGGCGTATTCTATCGCTCCGGGATCTGTTTCTTCAACATCGAATCCACCTTCAAAATACGTCTCCTCATTTTGCCTCCGTAAAAAGTTATGCAAGTAGCAACAGATTAACACAATTTTCGTGACTTTTTCTGGTGATAAATTAATAGTTTGTAGGAGAATTCTAAATCTTGATGCTAAAATGCCAAAACAGTTTTCAACAATTCTTCTCGCCCGAGAAAGCCTGTAGTTAAAAATTATTTCTTCTTCCTTGAGTGTGTTGTGGCTAAATGGCTTCATGATATTTTCTAACAGGGGAAAAGCATCGTCAGCTACGAATACAAATGGTAGTTTTTCTTCGCAGTTTGGAAGCGGCTGAGGGTCAGGAATTTTCAATGTTTTATTTTTTAGAGATGAAAAAAATTTTGTTTCGCTAAAAAGGCCGGCATCAGACGCTCTTCCATTTGTGCCAACATCCACCATCAAAAATTCGTAATTAGCATTAACCACTGCCATTAAAATGATGGAAAATTTTTTTTTATAATTATAATAAAAAGATCCAGATCCAGGTGGCTTTGTTATATTGACGTGTTTTCCATCAATTGCGCCTATACAATTTGGGAAGTTCCAGCGTGCATCAAAATTTTTCGCTTCTACCTTCCAATCTTTTTCTGTTTGTGGAAGCTGAAAAGTAATGAAAAACTTATAAATCTTTCTTTTTAGGAATTCACTGTTCGACCAAGCAAAAGAAAAGTTTCTGAAGAAGATAAACTTATTAAAATTGCATGCGAGAGACTTGCCAACAGCCGCGAACCCACAGAATGTGACTCCTTGGCTCAATCGTGGGCTTCGCAATATAGTGAAATGGAGGCCTCCCAGAAAACGATTGCGCGAAAAATCATATCAGATGTTTTATTTCAAGGTTGCTTGGGAGCATTGGAATTTGGACACGCGATTCAAATTCAAAATGTTTTTAACCCAACTCAAATATTAACACCAAATGTCATTCCGCAATACCCAATGCGCACGTCTACGCAACTACGCGGTGCCCGAACACATGCAGAATTATACAATAAGAGTTCCGACTCCTTTAAGTAGCGGCTCGTCCATAAACAGTAGTAGAATGTCACCTCAAGTCACACAAAACGTACGAATCGTTGAAGATACATCATCCATTAATTCGAGCTCGGTAGAAAACTTACAAAATTTCTTTGCATCGTTTGAAACGGACGAATAATTTATTTTTATTTTTACTTCAAAAAACCAATAATTTTCAGACACACATATGTATGTACACATGAAACTTTTCTTGTTTAGTCGAAAACAAATAATTTAATCAATAAATAATTACCTTAATAAAATCTTTCAATTGACTTATTATGGCATCACAAGTCTCTGTAACTATTTTCCCAATCGTTTGGGGCGCAATTGCTGTCAAAAATTTTAAGTCTTCAAAGCTATTGCCACTAGCTAGAAAGCGCAAAGTTAAAGCAAGGCGGTGATGAGGGGGAATCGCTTCTCTCATTATTGTATCCCGTTTCGTTATGAGTGGCAAAATTTTTTGTAAAAGTTGGTCAAATGTTGCCTTGCTCATACGAACGTAATTTTTAAAATCATTTTGTGACGTGAATTCCAGTTCTTTAATAAGCTCACTTTGTCCAAGAACTAATCGTTTTTTAAACCATTCTTTGCACCAAATTCTTTTTTTGCGATCTTCTCTCTTTTTTTTACGCTTAATTGCCACAGCGAGCAATATTGCTGCAGCACAATTGTTGTCCGTATTCATCGCTGTCTGAAAGAGAACTAATGTTCGGCCAAAAGTTCGTATGGTGTATGGCCAAAGCTGCGAACAAGATTGCGGAATGTTCGCGGAAATGTTCGTGTCGTGTATTTGGCGCTTTAGCAAAACAACTCAGCGAATTGGGAAAGAAGAACAAGCATTCAGCCCATGGGATGCTACCACTTTATATGAATTCGCCTTGACTTCATCAAATAAAGTATATATTTTTTAAATAAATTTCTAAACTCGATAGAGGACAAGACGAATTCAAATAAGGCGGTGTTACTATAGCAACCGATTTGATTTATCTTATTCACCTTTCACGTATTTTATTATTGTTTTCGCGTCTGAGTTTTCAAGTAGTTGTAGTTGTAGCACCACCTCATATGAATTCGCCTTGGTAGTGTTCTTGGTTGTATTCTATGTATGTTATATTTTCTAATAATAACATTCGGACTTAAAGTTTTTACTTGTGTCACATAATAATTTTTGTCTAATTGAAGTAGAATACAAATTTTTATATGGCTATTTTGGAAAATCAATATTAACATATTTTCTTCTGTTTCAAGGTTCATATCGGAGTTACGTTTGACTCGCGATATACCTTTGTTAATTGCATTAGCTTTATTATTCCTACAATCTATTCAAATCTAGCTTCGGCGCTATGGGAAGAAATTTAAGGATCCGTATACCAGACATTTTTATATAAATCTAGAGTAAGATGAAAGCTAGAATACGCCTCATTAGTCTGGCATCTTATCTACATACTTAAGTGCTTTTGATTCGCTTTGCTCTGGAACCTCTTCATTTTACAGATGCCTTGCTATCGTATAGTACTCGTTGTAGGCTCATAAGGATAAGGCCACTTTCGTTTATAAGATGCATTCAATATCTTTTATTTGTTTATGATGCCTTTGCTGGTTTATTGATTATCCGAAACTACTTGACTAAGTTTCTATGTCCCACGCAGAACACCCATGTACCCATTTCATACCAAGTTATTTAAGTTATATTTGGTCTGGATTTCGCTCTCCCAAGGTGTTATTTTGGCTCAAAGCTGCAATATTTGTGCAGTTAATCTCACATTTGTGTTTACCTTTCATTTTAATTAAAAATTTTGTGAATCTACTTAGACATAAACTCACTAAACGAAATGAAATGAAATGAACAAAATTTCGTACATACACAGAGCTAAAAAGTTCACCTATAATTAAAGAGATCGACGTCTAAAAAAGCTTGGAGGCTAAGGAGAGCTAGAGAGCACAATATTAAAGCCATTTTTGCCAGCAAATGTTCTTAGTTTTATTTTTTAATTTCTTTTAAAAGCTATTGAAAAGTAAAACTGCTGAAAACAACGAGACTACTTCTTGTTCATTAATTTTTATGGAATTTTGTTCAAAAATATGTAACTGTAAGAAGAACCCTCCTTGTTGTTAAAATTAAATTATTAAGGATATCCCTTAATTTTTACTAGAATCTTATTAAAATTAAAGCAGCAAATCTTTATATTTTTTAAAAGTCCCCATCTAATTCACATTTTGCTTTTAACATCTTAACTTATTATTTATTGCTCCAGAAGTTTTCAATGCATAAATTTGTAACAAGGCGAATTCATAAAAGGTGGAGTCATAAATACAACTACAAAATCCCTATGTATTTTGTTTTTGCGTCTGCGTAAAAGGCGTCAAAATTTTCATACATTTTGTTTTTGCATGTAGACGAATAAAAAAATCAAATCGGCTGTTATAGTAACTACACCTTATATGAATTCGCCTTGGTTGTGGGCGCTTCATTCGGTGGGCCCCGGTTTAAAATTCTGGCCGGGGCAAGTAACATCAAAAATTATAGAAAAAATTTTTCTAATAGCGGTCGCCCCTCGGCAGGCAATATTAAACCTTCGAGTGTATTTCTGCCATTAAAAAAAGACTTCTCACAAAAAAACGTTCGCCTTTCGGAGTCAGGGTAAAACTGTAGGTCCCTCAATTTGTATTACAACATCAAGACGCACAACAAATTGTAGGAGAAGTTCGGCCAAAATCGCTGAAGCGGTATAGCGACAATTCAAATCAATTATTAAATAAAAAAAACTGTTTAAAAACAGGTATTTACAGAAGATAATTTACTTAAAAAAATTTAAGTCCCAATAATTTCAAATTGATAAGATAAGATCACCGGCATATTAAACTTAAGAGGAGATACTAATGAAAACCACGATTCCCTTCTTAATTATTTATATTGAAAAGACATATTCAGACGTAATAAGAACGGCTTCTCATTGGAAAAAAATCATAGAGAAATCTGCTAGATTTTGTTCTGATTTATACAGGGTTTTAGGTGGCCATTAGATTGTACCCCAATTTCAAGCATGCCTTGAATAGCAAATATTTTGCGATATTTTTAAAATCACCTTCTTGACTCTTCAGATCCTTAGACGCAATTCAACTATAAGTACAAAAGTTCCTAAACCATCGCTTTGCCAAAAATGTTAAAATATCGTGCACTTTCTATTTTCCAAACATTTTACTTTCCATACAGAAAACGTAAAATATCAACAACAAAGACCAGCGGCAATTGAATAGCAGCAAAAAGTAGTCGTCAGAAGCAGCAAATGCATTCATTGTAATTGAATTAACAATTACAACAACCGGTTATTGTTCGGCAGGTGGACTTGTGCAACATACGCATGGTAGGTATGTATAAAAAAACATATTTTGAAAGCTATTGTAAGGGATAAAGGGTTATAGGATTGGGGAATGATTGGGGGGGTGGAGAGAGTTTGATAACAGACAACGACAGCGGCAAAAATACAAATATCTACATATATGTGTGTGTATGGATGTTAATTTGTATGCAAGTATGCATGTACAAAACAATTTAGTGTTTGAATTTTTTTTTGCAGATTTGTATGCTGAATATATACCCTGTTGGTAATAGAATTACTTTAATTACAATTTTTTGCCAGCTACAAGTGGTTTTCTTATGAGTAGTAGTCAGTAGTGCAACTCTGTCGAAATTTTCGTTGGTCGCTATATTGTAAAGTTATAAAATTGCTGAAAATTTAAGAAATTTGTGATTTTTCATTGATATTAGCAGATCGAACACTATTTGTAAACCATTTTTGCTAGTTTTTTGCAGGTTTAAAGGAATGAGTACAATTACAAAGGCTGGTTTCACTGATGGCACAAAATTCTATTGAGTTTTAATATCTGCTGGTAGAAATAGAGACACGTAGTCCTAGCCATAATAAAGACGACTTTAAAGTCAAATTAGGGTTCAACTAACTTGAAAGTCCTGGTTTATTTTGACTATGAAATTCACAATAGCGATATCCTTCAACGAATAAGTGTCCATAATATCTTCTTTTTTTTTGGTAAAAATATTTTCTTTTTTTATTTGCAATCTATCTAACATAAAGACATTCAGCAAATTTTGTGTTATAAGATAATGGCAGCGGTAGCTTTGCACACGTGCAAAGCTACATAGTAAATTGCACAATATGTGCTACTTATACATTTAGTTTGCAAATCATTAAATTTCACAAGTATTTCAAAGCAGCTTAACTGAAGGTTCTCTTACTTTACTTAACTAAAGCTTAATAATCACAATATTAGGCTTCACAATATTAGAGGAATGGCAAGTCTAAAATATGAATGCGCTTTAACCATATAGTTTCAATAGGTTGTGTCTAATAAACAAATAGCTGTTGGATTTATATGATTAGATAGCCGTGCAAGATATCGTTTACTAAAGTTTGCGATTTCACTCTTTACAAATGGGATAGCGAGGTCTTTGTGAATTGCTTCATTGGTAACAAACCAAGGGGCATTAACAAGAGCTCGCAATGTTTTTGATTGGTAACGTTGCAGAATCTCCACATTGGACTTGCCAGCCGTACCCCACAGCTGAATCACTGAATATCAAGTGAAAATTCGTTCGATTAGCTCTTTCGGCCACATTCGAAGATCGAATGAAACTTATAATAAGGGTATCTTATTTTCCTGTAAGCAACTAACTTTATTAAAATGGTGATGTCCTAGGGACAGGTGAATTATCTAACTCTGCATTTGATTTAAGCTTATTATAGATATGTTTAGTAGATAGAAAATCAGAAATAGTTTTAGCTCGGTGCAATAAAATGTGTGCTATTTGAAATTCCGTTTGTTTCAAACACGTATGTACATTATTTTTTCTTTCATACTATTGTTTCAAACTTCATATATCAGTCTATTTATGTACGTCCATTTTACAGTTACTATAAAATTATTATTTTGTCGTTTAAATAAAAATACCTTTTTTCCAGTATATTTAAAATATTTACACCACTCTTTCGAGCATCAATCATCAGTTATCGATAGTATTGTGAGTATCGATTTCATTACAAGCAAAAAATACCAAGTAATTCAGGTTTGGGGGAGAGTTAGTAGGTATTTACCTCATAACTTCAAACATTTTTATTTTTTATTTTTCAATGGCTGGGGCTTTGAGATAACGGTAATTTTGTTCTTCTTGCAGGATCACTTCATTAACAATTTATATGACTATAATCTTAAGTGCCATACTTAGGCCATAAGTAAGTATCTTGTTCGAAAGACAATTAATATGCACTTTGAGTGCAAATAAATAACTCAATAAAATACGAAAATAGATTTTAGAAAGCGCATATCAAATATAAGTATAATGAATAGAGCTCTTGTAAATCGACTAATCGGTTAATCGATTAGCGAAAGTTGTTTAAAAAATAGTCCTTATCGATTTTCGTCTAATTATTTTCTTCCAATAAATTTTTTTATATATGTGTGTGAATAACAAAGCCAGTTCTCCACTATAATGAAGTTTTCATGAATTTATTGCGAGAAGCTGTCACTCTTCGAATAATTTCGGTTAGTCGATTTTCAGACAAATTACATTTTTATAAAGATATACAAATAATTTATTGAAATTATATTTTACAACATAATGTTCATACTGCGTGCAAATTAGATTAACATAACCAGCTCTATTCTGCATTTCAACTCGAATCGAAATTTCCTCAGTTTGGCAAATTTGGTATTCTGCGTTTCGATGAGTTTCGATCAATCTTCGAAATTTACAATTTTATGTATTCTACATTGCGGTCGTAGTTACGTTTTTGTAAGTTGAAATTTTGTTGGCGGAGGACGGTTAGATTTTTATTTTCGTGTACTTTTAAAATATAATTTTCCCAAATATGTGAGTAAAACTTGTTGTTGATAGTTCTAAAAGTCATTAACATGATTTCTTTAAGTTTTTTGGGCTTTATTGATGTTTTTTGATATTGTTTGTGGTCAAAAACAACAACGCCGGAACAGTTTGAAAAATTGGCTGATATAATGGCAACCAAAAGGGATATTTCGCAGGATATTGCACATTCCGACATTATAATCTGCACCAACTCCATGTTGGTAGCTGCCTTCCGCAAAAAACCTCAATGCAGCCACTAGGCGATTAAGCGGAGATAACGACGTCAAAGTACTTGGTTGAGTTTCTTCCGCAAAAGTATCTAGGACATACTTGAAAGCGTCCTTATTAAGTCTAAAGTTTTTTTTGAATCTAAATAAGTAAATCAATGAATTAAGATTTATCACTTTCAAACTCAATTTCTTACAATTCGTCACTCGTCTGAAATGGAACACACATATCTCGCAATCTTCTCCTTTCAACTTTTGTGTCAGCATTCTCGGATGCGTTGTCGTCCTCCTCAAGTAGTATCGCCGCGGCTATTGAATCCATTACACGATTATATTTTTATTTATTTTATTTAAAAAGCAATAGTTTGGTCACGAATTTGTATCTGTTTGCTTTATTTTGTTTCAATTTCACACATTCCAAGGCAAACAGCTGATTTCGAAAATGATGCCGCTCTTCCTCTCTTTCTTTCGATTCCGTCGTAACTCGGAATACCTAATACCAATCGATGCGGAGCGGAATGCGGGAACGTAATAGAAATGCAGAATAGGGCAGAACATCTTTTTTTATATACATATATATGTATGTAAGTACATAGATGTTTATAAGTAAATAATAACGAAATGTTTGTGATTTGCGGGCTATACATATATGGGTTTTTGTATTCGCCGATAGGCTTAGCAATCAATAGGCGGTTTTATATTTTTACAATCATTGCTAACAATTTTTTTTATAATTTTTCTTCACTAGAATTTGTTACGTTATTTCTTGTTAAAGAACAAAACATTCGCTCACTGCATTTATGTATTTCAAAGTAGCTGACTTCAAACTCCTTTTTAAATTTGTACATTCTTGAAATTGTCAACCTTTTCCGACAGGGTATCTTTGTATGTATTTATGTATATATGACTCACTTCTTTTTAATTCCGAATCATGACTAGTTCTCATTCCAGTGACAGACCAGTCGATGTCTCTGCTGGGATTTGGCTGCGTACAATGGGAGTACGTGCGTATTTGTATATTGACATAAATTCATGAAATTCATTCATCAGGTTTAACTAGAACTTTTTTTTTGTGATAAACTAGATCTACATACATATACACAAATTTCATATAAGTTTATATATGCACATACTATATACATATGTTTGTATGTATGTATGTTTGTATTCATATACTCAGCGCAAACAGCCGAGGGCAAGGCGCAAAAAATCTCTTTCTGTGTGCAGAAATGTCCTAGCTAGCTCTACACACTGCATGAATAGTGGGGATGAAGTACGGGGAAACATGTACGTAGAAACTTGGATACAAATATTAATTCGAAAGTTAATTAAGTGTACAACGATTGTTTTGTTTCTGTATTTCATATTTCTGTTGGGCGGGGTTTTTAGAGCAAGAAATGCATGAATGTGACTACGAATTTGAACACAAAATTTTGTTTCAATTCTGAAAATAAATAGAATTGAAGTAGTAAACTTTCATAGCTCCGCGTATAAGTGATTTGCTTAGTTACAAAACACACAATATAATGAACTGCAATTTAATTGGCCTAAAAAAGGAGTTGTGTCTCCCATTCCTCCTCTTTAAGAAAAAAAAAACGCCGGGAGCTGAAATCCAATTAAATATATTATAATCTAATTCGGTTCAATAAGTTTTAGGTGTGTGGACGTGGCTTTTGATAGTTTTCGAACGATTTAATGAGGAGTATACATTATTTGGCTGTAGCTTTATCAGATCAACATTGACTGAGGTCGGCAACATCTCTCTTCAAAATGTGTAAGTTTTAAAGCTGAAAAGAAAACGCAATCAATTGTCTTCCTCTTACATTTTGATAATGGTGTTGTGTGACGATTGCGGTTTATGATCACAAGGGGCGTATTCGAATTGGATCTGGGTCGAAGTAGAATTTTTTTATTAAGTAAAGTTGTGGTGCACTATCAAGACGCACATCACAAGTTGTAGATGAATTTGGTCAAGCATATATTGTGTCGGTTTTCCTCATGCTGATTTTGTTGATTTTTGTTGCACATTAAAATCACCTACCATTCTTTTAGGAGCAACATTAGGATTTTTAATTCATTTTACTTATTTTTTTCGAGCACAAAGCAGTAAGCGTTTTGGTAAACGACCAATGTACGGACAGCCTACGAGTTATTTTTAGTGTTTTGCATTTTTACCATACTCTTTTAGAGACAAAATCTAAACCTCTTTAAAGTTTAGCAAGGGTCTGGCGGCTGAGTTATTTGAGTAAAATGCTACGTCAAAACCTTTCGATAATTTCGACCATATACCACCGATATTTATCCCATATTAATTAATATTAGAAATAGCTTTCGAATTTTCCAGACAATATCCATCACGGTAGCTAACGTTCGATCGGAAATAAAAATTTGCGAAGCAAACATCTAATGGTGGATTTGTGGAATGAAATCAAAAAACATTAATTTTATGACGAAAAAACTACGAGAAGGAATAAATATGTTTTGAATGTATTTTTTCTGTTTTCAGTAAATTCTGTATTTCTATAAATATGTAAATCAAGTAATAAATTAATTAAAACCTGTTTTTTATCATTTACCAAACCCAATATAACTTTATTAAGAGAGCATGCCGATAATTTCGGAATATGCCTAAGACGCTTGCAACAGCTCTGACAATATTCGAGCCCCCTATATTGTTAGAAATTGCAAAAATATTCGAAGGGTTTTACAAGATAGAATCCGTTTAAAATTTTACAAATTCCAGCACTAGCTTCAAAGCCATATTCAGAATTCAGAACCAGTGGCTTTTAATATTCTGCGAAATCAATCACCACCTCAAATGAACAATAAATGTCGCAAACAGATATTCACAAATAAATACACATCTATGGCCAAAATATTAGAAACACGACATTGCGACCAGTTTTGACAACTTATCTTTCTTTTACTTAATTTAATTTTTTCTTAATTTTTTTCATGAAAAAAAAATCCTTTATAAATCAAGATCTCAAACTTTATAAAAATAAAATAAATCTTCGAAAAATAAAAAAAAATAAATAATAATAATTTGATGTTTGGCCGAACTTCTCCTTCAATTTGTGGGTGCTTGTTGAAGTTATAACACAAATTTTGAGGCCTACAGTTTTTCGCCGACTCCTAACGGCAAATGAGATTTTGAGAGAAGTTTTGTGATAGTAGAAATACACTTGGAGTTTCGCAATTACCGCCTGTCGAGGGGTGATGGTATTAGAAAAAGCAATTCTATAATTTGTGATGCTACTTTCCCGTGCCGAGATTCGAGCCTAGGGCACTACAAGTGTAGACCGCTACACACTCGGCTACGACAAATGTTAGCAAAAAAAATTCGAAAATAAATTTTTTGCTACTTCGTATTTTAAGATAACAAAATTATATTATATCAAAATTAAGTTGGGCATTTTTTTAAATTTTGCATACATGTTTCAACTTGGATTTATATGGCTTTTTTGTTGAATAAATATTTTCATAAAAAATGTATTAAAATGTAATCTTAAGAATTAGTATGTCATAACTATTCAGTGAGTTGTGTTTCTATTATATTGTGCATAGGTGTACATATATGTACTCATATTTTGCATCAGAAATAATTAAAGCTAGATTCGCCAGTTTTGATTGTGTTTTTGGTCAGCAATCAACCCTGACAGTTGCGCTTTCATTGTTTTTCATTTTTCGTCACTTTCCATACATACTTCCGTTTCCTGTCGTTCCCAATATCACCACAGTTAACCCCACTCTTGTCATAATGACGCGTCGGCTGTGATTCCGTTCTTTCGTTCTATGCCCATTCATTGTATTCGGTGTGTCCTGTTTGTTTGCACCGGTTGCGCTTTTGTCTTGGTGTCGCTTCGCCGATTCCATTCCATTGCCGCCGCTTCCCAGTTCTGTCGCATAGATTTAGCTAAAACCAAACCTATTTCTTGCATGTTAATCACCAATCAATATTGGAAACCATTTCCTTGATTAAAAATGTATCCCTGCTCGGCCGTTGGGAATGCGTGACGCGCCGCCACACCCCCTTCCACAGCGGCTGCATGCAGGTCAATATTTGCAATTCTCGCCATGGCCACAAAATCATAAAATACAAGGACTTGTGAACATGATGTAAAAAGGAATATATGTGAGTGTGTGTGTGTGTGTACATATGTGCAGTCAGCCACATGCATACTCGTGTGCATGAAGATGTTCATGAGACTATGATAAATAATATTCACAAAAATTATCAGTTATTCACCACCGGATGTTGAACTATGGACTTGTGGAAGGAGAGACATGCATTAAAAAGTTTTATTATATCATCCGTCTTATTTCGAAAATATTTTTGCTTATCATTTACACAAATGTAAAATATTTCAATTTTTGTTTTTTTTTCTGCGATTTCTTACTTTAGTTGCTCGAATTGTAAAGAGTCTGCTGTAGGTATGCAGGCTAGGCGCTATATAAAACTAAGCACTTTTCAAGAGTGCCTCACATGCATAGGTACATATGTTTGTATGCATGTATGTGTGTATGTAGATATACATATATCCCCCGAAATCTTCAACATGCGACAAGGGCATCCATTAGTGGATGACGCCGAAAAACTTCTACGACAATGACTGTGCCAGTACGATAACATAACGACGAAGGCGACGGCGACGACGTCAACGGCGACATCGCATGTGATTGACAGGCAATGACAAGTGATTTTATTATTCTTCGCACACCGCCGGCTGCCCCAGATGCCTTCAGTGTATGATGGGGGCTGCGCGCACCTCACTGCTCGAGACTAATTGTGTCGTCAAAATACAGTTTTGACATTATTCGTTTTTAAAAAATACTTACATCTGTATGTAGATGACCAAAACATTCCACTCCTACCCGACTATACAGTGGACCCTGGGTAAGAAGCCACCACTTCCGCTGTTCATAAACCCAAATCACTTAAGTAAGTTTTACGAGTACTCGAGTGTAGATTGGATTCTTTTTTTTTTAAATACTGGCATCGGCTCTATTCCAATTGGCGTGATCGACACTAAACGACGACGACTTGTCAAAATCGGTATTCAAACAGTAGTTATCGATAATTATTGACACATATTGGTATTGGCTATGAAGTTCAGACGCCACCGTTTCTGTGAACACAATTTCTGCTGTCATTAGGGATGGCAAACAAATTTAATAGCCGATTAGTCGATTAGTAATTAATATAAAGCATTCGATTATTAATTACGATTAGTCGTAAGAGTATTATTAGTGGAAAACTATTACACAAGTTAAAAAAAACTGGCTGCTTCATTCAGTGCCTTTAATTTGTAAATCAATGGAAACTCAAAGTTTTTTTTTAGAAAAAAGACGTTGTGGGAGTACGGAAGGTCAAATTAAATAACAATCTTCCCAGTTATCAAATAAGAAGTAATTGTTCTTTCGTCTTTGTTTGTACGCCAAAGACGTATAGTGAGCCCACAAAGGAGCTTCGAAGTGCAACTTTTGAAACCTTGGATCTAGCAAAGTTGATGCTCCAAGTAGAAATAAATGCCCCATTTTTCTAAAGCGACAACGCAAAGCGGCATGCATATGGTAAGTGACGTCTAAAACAAATTCCAATATTTTAGCTGCTAGTATTTAAAATGAAGACAACAAGGACAACAACATTGCCGCAAACCAAATTCATCGTGTGCGCAAAACAAGGAATATGGCGAATTTCCCCGATTATATCGTGTATTGCTTTCGCAATATTGGCACCGTTGTTTGTAATCCTGCGAAAACAAATATTTTTGATTTTTTTTTTTAATATAGACATGCGGCCCAATTACACGACTTTTCTACTATTGACGCATATTGGAATTGGCTATGAAGTATTAACATCGACTGCTATTTCCGGCGATAAAGTTTTTGTTGTCGACAAGAAGGAAAGTCTTTGTAATTTTTGTTTGTTTAATCGTAAAACAAGATAAATAGAAGTGAGTATTTATGTATATATATATCAGATATTTTAATGTAATTTAAACTAAGAAATTTATAATTGCGAGTAATTTGGAAGAGAAACAACTCCTGCTTAGAAAAACGATATCAGGCCCACGTATCGATACGTGTATGGTACTCATTCAATGTATTGCTCTAAAATAATCGGGTACCAATAAATATTGAGTTAAAAAGGCTCGACGCCAAAAATATCGATATCAGTAGCAATTTCTTATAAAGCGTTATATTTTTTCCTTTTATAAGTGCCAATTAGGTCTCATTATGTCGAATTTGAAAGTTGAATTTTGAAGAATTCATAACTAAATATAAAATGGGAAAGAGATTAGCTTACGCACATGACCTTGATGCGGATCTAGTGTTCCTTTTGGCTATTTTTTTTCGCATGATTGTCATATCGAAATGGTCTTCTGTAAATAACATGTTTTCGCAAAGTGAGTATTTGGTTCCAAAAAATATCGCTCTCAAAGTTTCAAGTAACTAATATCGGTATCAAATGCTAAAGTATCGAAATTCGTGTACCTATTCCTGCTACTTTTGAGAAGCACTGGCAGTAAAAATGAAAGAAGTCATATGATTTCTGGCCGGCGATTGGCCAACGGTGTTTGGTGTTTCAGAAAAGATTTTGTATTGTATAAAAGCATTTACATATTTACATTATCTGGCAGAATATGCCCAATCTGCCCAGATCAAAATTTAACTCTGAAAATGTGGTGCTTGTTATTTGGATATTTTAATTTATTTTGTTCTATATCTGCCTACGAACTTTTCTTCGAGTTTTAAGTTATTTTTCACCAATAGATAATGTTCTTATTGAACTTGGGTATAAAAATTTACAAATGCACCAATTAAAATGTAAGGGTAACAATCGACATCGTCTTAGCAGCTCTAGTTAATACTCGTAACAATTAGGTGTCGATGTCGACGCGAAGTGATGTCGACTGAAAATTAATATACTTAAAATATTTTAAACAAGTTCCATTAAGTAGCCAGGGCTTCGTACTAACAAAAAAAGTAGCATTTTTTGTGAAACTCTTAATCCGGTTTTACTGTACATACCTGCACGCTTACAATGATGCTGGTGTGAAATGCGGGGAACGGTGTGTTTTTTGTCAAACAAGAATGGCATGGCGCATATAATTAAATAATTTAACATTTAATGCATTCATTTGTTTGTTTTTGTTTTCTGAATGAATTTTCTTAAAACATTTGACAATTATGACAATTTGACAGTACGCTATAACAAAAAAGAATTTTGTCATGTTTATTTGTTTAGAATTCCAGTACATACCAATATTTGTAGAACTTTGTCAAATGACAGCTTTTTTCTGAGAACTATTTGGTAAAAACCACACTTTTTCCCAATTGCACGTTGGCCTTTTGTTTGACTTGCAGTGGCGCACCAAAGATGTTGCTAAGGGGATCGGAATGTCGGGTGTAGTTTAAGAGGAATAAATATAGAGTTTTTTTATGATTATTTCGCTTTTCTTAAATAGGAAATATAAGAGTTGAAACACTGTGAACTAATAATGAAAATGGCTTTATTGTTTTACAAAATATTCTCCTTGGGTGTCAATACACTACTGCATTTGATTGTACCTATCCGAAGTTTTTCAGAAGTAGATACCTCTCAACTTAGCTGTTTAAAAGCTTAAATAGTTTCTCCAGGTAGTGAAAAAAAGTTTCTCGTATTTTACTTTTGATATTCGGAAAGAAAGATAAATCATTAGATATCACATCGGGGCTGTAAGGCGGATACTCAGTTAATTCGATATTTTGAGTGCTCATACGTGAGAGTTCGCATTAGCTTGGTGAATGTTGATTCGTTTTCGGCGATTGCTTTTTCTTTATAAGGGATTATTTTTAGTTTCGCTATTGTTTCCGCGAACAACTAATGCTGAAAGATCAATACTATCAATCCTTGTTTTGTTTCTGGCTCATTAGCATAGATCTCTGGTTCGTCACCTGATGCGATGTCATAGACGTGCTTTAAATAACCTTGGCTGAATTACTTCAGCATTTCTTTACACCAATCGACACGAGTCCGTTTTTGGGCGACGGCAAACATTTTTCTTGACGCCATGTCCAAGGAATATTGAATGTATGCTGGTCCCACTAATGCCCGACGATGGGTCGGTACAGTTCATAATTCTTATCTGAAACAGAAAGGTTAAACGAATTTTTATAAGTTTGAACAATATAAACTTTTTTTTGGCTAAATAAATACTTTAAAAATACCAAATTCGTTTGCCTAGGGTGACACACCAAAAAAAAAGTTGCAGTTTTTTGTACTAGACTTATAAAATATATTTTGTTTTAAGACATCGACCAAAATATTTAGTAAGGATATCAAAATTTACGTGATCTGGAAAGGATTTGAAAATAATATAAAATTTGATAAAATTACATACAAAAATATTTTTTTTAAATAACTAATTTTTCTAAGCAAAACTCTAATTGATAGCTTTTGACCATTTAACTTTTTATATTTAGCTTTAATAATTAATTAATTATATTTAGTTTTTAATAATTAATAATATAACAAAACCGCTTAAATTTAACTGTAAAATTGTGTGGAAAATTTAAAAAAATGTTTGCAAATTTCAAAATTTTTATGAAAATTTATAAGCCATTCCATTTAATGTAATAAAGTGCAAGTTTTAACGCTCTGCAAATTGCCATTAATTTATTTTTATTTTTTATTTGTTGACGCTCTGTCGCTATTTCTTCCATATTAGGTAAAAACGGTGAAAAATTAACAGTAAATTGTAACCACTTGAAATTTGCACTTTATTATAAGAAAATGTAATTTAAATTTTAATTCAACTTTTTTCGGTTTTTTGTTAAATTTCAAACGAAGTTTAAAAATTAAATATAAACGGTGTTTGTTATTGTATGAATTATAAATTAATTAAAATAAAAACTAAATGTCAAACAGTTATAAATTTGCGATGGGATGTAGGATCACAGTTTATCCGCTCAGTAGTTAAATTTTTATAAGATAGCCAGGTCAACCGGCAAAACACTCAAGCTCTATTATTTATCTGTGGCTCCTTCGGTGTGTCAATGGATAAATCAGAAAACCGGGGAATAAATATTAACATATGTGGGCAAGCGTTTGTTCAAAATTTTTAGATTAGACTTTTTTCTCTATTACAACAAGTTATGTTTTTAATTTCACAATTGCACATATTATATTATTAGATAAAATTTAGTATAAGGAGAATATTTATAGCGACTTGGCTCTCAAAGTACGGAACCGACTTTAATATTTTTTTATTTTTTTTTTTTTTTGTTGAAGAATATGATCATTAGGGAATTACATACTCTTCTAAAAAAATCGGTACTATTTTTCCAGCGGAATTATAAAAATTATTATATTCTAAGTTATGGGTCAAAATATTTCACAATAATATTATAGCGCCAATTAAGAAGAAGAAAAATATTAAGATATATGTAGGTGTCATGGACCGATTTGAAATTGCCTCCATTTATAAAATAAAGGTAGATTTCAAAAAAATTCTTTTCAAAAAAATCCCCTCAGATCATAAAACACTTAAAGCTTAGACGTTCTGCATACAAATATTTAAAAAAAATTCGAATGATATTTTTGATGCTGTCTTTTACAATTTTTGGAAGATTGGTTTGGGAAAATCTTTAATAACTCAGCCATTTTCGTTTCCCTGAAAATTCACGTCCCAATTTTTCTTTTTGAAATAAATAATAAAACTGTTAATATACTTTGAAAAATTTGTAATATTTTTTTTAAATGTCATCCAATTGTTTTTTTTAAATAAATATCGTGGTTTGGTACTCTTAGTATTCAAGTCAACCCGCTATTCAAAATATAGTTAGATTCAAAATTTTTCAGATTTTCTTAGACGGCATATTCTCATACATAGCATTCCCATGCAGCACAGCACTCGTATTGCTAAAAATAAAATGATTACATATGGGCATTCAAATTTGCTCTGACTTCACTCGATTACCAAAAAAATAGTCTAACACATTTTTTTTTTAAATGACTGTTTACACAAAAGTGTACAACTTTTCTAGCATTTTTTTCGGATGCTCACTTACTTACATACTCATCCCTAAAACACACGCACGCAAACGCGCTACCGAGACATTGCAACATTTTAAGAACTGGTATTTTACTTTTACGACATTCTTTTCTGCTGCCAACCATCGAACACACAAAACGTAAACAAAACACAGCCAAAAAGTGCCCACAACGCGCCACCTGCTCTGTGTCAATTGGCGCCTACTGCCAATGCGTATTTTCCATAATAATCTAGTACTCATGGACACAGACACACACACACCCACACACCCTCACGATCCATTGGACACTCATGGGCGCTCAGTCGGAGCCAGATATTCGCTCAGCGATGAAGACGGCAGAAGAGGCAGAGCAACAAAAAGCTCAACGAAATTTTCATACAATACAAATTTTAATTGCGAATGAAAAAAGAAAGTAGAAAGAAGAGACAACGAGCAATTGAGGGTGCTGCGTATTTTTATTTAAGTTTTATTTTTTTCATTAAAACCGGCAAATCTATTAGGCGAAATTTTTTAACTGTGGTGATTACCGCAAGATGGTGTGTACTGTGCTGACTGAGCTGCGCTTAATGGGACAGGTGGTTTATGGGGCAAAACAAGCAGCCAAATACATAACTGGACTTTGTAGCAAGACCCACACAGCGTCCGTTGGCTTGTGGCATGCAGCTTATTGCAGGAGACTCGTCGCGATGGCCATGCAACCAGACAAATACCGCACTAACTATCTGACCATAACAATACAAAACAACAACCACAACAGCGGCGGCATTGGTAATTATGCAAATAGGGCACACCGCTGCCACCAAAAGCCATGTTTAGCAATGTTGTAATTGGTTGTGTTGTTGTGGTTACAACCAATAGTTGGCTGGCTATCGCGTTGCTTCAAACTCGGCAGACTCGAATATATAAAGGGTGTTTTTTTAGATATGTGGTTTTCAATGAACCAATACTCGGTGAATGGACCCAAAACCCGATTTTCACAAGAAAATTTTGTTGAGGGATGGAGCTCACTTTTGGTTGAATGGGCACGTTAATTAAGAAGTATGTGTGTTGTGAGTGTTGATAATCCACAAACCATTGTCGAGACGCCGTTACATCCTCAAAAAGTCACTATTTGGTGTGCTCTATGAGCAGAGGGAACCATTGGTCCATATTTCTTCAAAAGTCAAGCCGGCCATAATGTTACAGTCAATGGGGAATTCCATACATAATTAATTAATGACTTTTTCGTACCTGAATTGGAGGATATTGATGTGCACGAGCTTTAGTTCCAACAATATGATGCTACATGCCCTACAGCCAACGAAACAATAAATTTATTGAAGGAAACTTACGGTGAGCGCATTATCTCGCGTCGTGGGCCTCCAAGATCGTGCGATTTAACACCGATGGACTATTTTTTGTAGGGTTATGTGAAGTCGCTTGTCTTCGCAGGTAAGCCCGAGACGATTTACGTCTTGGAAGAGAATATTCGGCATGTTATTGCTGGCATACGGCACCAATTGCTGTAAAAAGTGGTCGAAAATTGGGCCTCCTGGCCGGAATTCATTCGGCCCAGCTGGGGCGATCCCTTGCCCAAAATCATTTTTAAAACATAATGGCAAATCCTTATATTTATAATAAAGCTAAATTCTTGGCCATAACATTAAGTTGTAAGCGTTTTATTTATCTTCGAAAACCACATTTCTAAAAAAACACCCTTTATATTTCTTATGCTCACAATATTTATGTGTGTGTGTGTGTGTGTTTCGTGAAGTTTTGGACCCCATCGCACGCGCACCTCCACATTTGTCCAAACAAATTTAATATCTTCTTAAATGGAGCCATAAAACCATAAAGCACTTTTCGCGCATTGTTTTTGTGTATTGCGTCGCCCATTGGGGGGCGTACAATTTTGTTTTGTATAACTCCACTCACTGGTTTGCCTCCCACTGCCATCACACACATTTACATAAAAGTCAAATTCATTGCGTTTTATTTTTTTACCAAACTTCAAAATTGGTTTTTGTGTAAAGTTCGTAGTTCTTTTTAACTTGTTTTTTGTTTTTGTTTTTGTTAGTCGTTCCATATTTTACACAGTATTGAGCAACATAAAAGGAGCAGCACTCAACCTCTGCCACTCATCATATTTGAATCGCCAAAAATAGTAAAATAAAAAAAAAATTAAGCTCAGAAATTTGCGATTTTTCGATCAGTAGTAGTAGTAGCCTCTTGCAAAGTAAATAATAAATTTCATTTTCATTATGTTGAGAATAAAACAGCAAAATACTTGTGTACAAAACAAGCAGCAGTAGAAATTATTTTCTGAACAATTCAACCTGCCACTTTTGTGTGGTCGAAAACGTCGCTGAGTAACTAACTTCTTAATTAGGCTCATTCAAAAACACAAGAAAGTTTATTATACTTTATATATGGGAACACAGCGATGTGCTGTATAACAACAAGCAGTGTCTACTATTTAATTACGCCGGTCAGCGAACTGCAATATTGAAATTTGGACTAGAAATCATCAAGCAGCACAAATACTTAGAGAGCAGAAATTGGAGATTTGCAAATAGGCATAGAAAGCCACTTATCGCTGACTTGGACGTGAATGAGAAAAATATTGGGTACCCAGGAGAAATCGATCGTACTCAATGTTTTTCATATTAATAGAAACGAAATCATAATCTTAGGCCTGTTTTTTTTTATAACCGAGTAACAAAAGAACGCTCCAAATCGAATAAAACTTCCTTTCCATTGCAAGAACAAACCTGTCAGGGGCGGATCCAGAAACGATTCTTAGGGGGGAAAATAATTGTATACCTCAAATCTGGAGCAAGTGTTATTCGGAATGATAGCCGGTGTGAAGTTCAATCGAAAGCAGAAAAATCCATAATACCCTTTTTTCCAAGGGAAATGTCCCCCATTTCCCCCTACTGGATCCGCCCCTGAACCCTGTTAATATCGTTCAGGAAAAATGCGATTTGCTTGGGGCTATTTAAGAACGGCATATAGCAGAGCTGGCAAAGATTTGGTTATAGATGGTGTTAAACTGAAATGTTCCAAGTATTTTACTGCGACTCATTCACAATAGCGGGGTTTTCTTCCTTCACAACACTGCGTGTCATTTCGGTTATTATTTTATCGTGTTGACTCAACTCGTATATTGTTCTGAAATTCTGCTTTTCATCCAATTTGCTATCACACTTTGCGTTCTTTTGCAACGCGGGTGGAAATAAAGGGGCCCAAATATAAAGATTAGAGTTGGAGTGCAATGGAATTTAATGACAGAAAATGTAATGAAAATGCAAAATTCGTAAAATTTCAGAAATAAAACGTTCTTCAAGGGCAAGGCTGCCATTGCAAATGTAAAAAAAAAACAATTAACGAAGAGCGTAAATTCGAGTGAACGCGAACTTTAAATACCTGTCGCATGTTTTACTTCAAATAAAGAGTAGCAGTAGAACCAGTTAATATAATACTCTTCAATCCATATTGTTTTATTTATCTTATATTGTTTGGCTTATTATTTTATTTTAATATTTTATTTTAATTAAATACTAGCTATATACCCGTGCGCCGCTACGTGTTGTTATTTTTTGTCGGAACCATTTTTGGCGTTACCTGTTAACCTACATATATGGCAAAATACTCTCTATGTTACGGCCAAATTTAATGTCTAGTTAAAGCCCTGGGAAAGCTCATTCAGTAGTTTCTGAGGCTAGCGAGTTCGAATAGGGAAACAGACAAACATACCGTTCAGAATTCTAAAAATGGCCCAAAAGGCATTCTGCTACACTCACTGCACTACCTTTGGTCATTCCTTTAAAGAAATGTTCAATGTGCTGACAGAAATTTTTTGCAATTTTATGGATTAAAAAAGAAATTGTTATGCTTATAACGTGTCATGCCCATTTTCCAAAATTTTGAGTTTTACGTATTTTCTTCCCTAATTAATTGCTTAATGCCAAATTTTAACTAATTTTCTAAATAATTTCGTAAAATATTGAATATTTTAATTTTTGTAAATTGCTGAAAATATATATCTGTATTTGGTAGAGTTTAATATAGTAGCTTCGGAGATATATCTATTTGCTCTAAAGAGCGCGGAGCCAAGCCTGTTAAAAAAAATATTCCGTGAATTTCGTTTTCCTGCCCCATACTTAGTATTAAATTTGACCAAATTATCTTTAATAAATGTATGTATAATTAAATATCAGATGTTTTTTAGTTTTGTAAATTACGGTCATATGAGAGGTGGGCGTGGTTTTGTCTGATTTCTATAATTTTGTTAACTGTACTTACTGCCTTAAAATGTAATGTGTGTACTATATTTGGTAGAGTTTGGTCAAGTAGTTTCATAACTATATACATTTTTGCGGTACTATGCCCATTTTTCAAAAATTTTAATCCACGTAATTTCTTCTCCAACTAAATCCTATATATCAAGTTTGGCATAGTTATTATCCAAATTCGCCCATTTCCAATACCAACAGACATTAAGCACAGCATAGTGTGTGTACCGACTGACCTACAGTGGTTTAATCTTTTTCTCTTTTTATTCCAAACATATTTGTATAAATGTATTTATATCTGTAGTATGTCGGTTGCTTTAGGATCATACAAACAACCGTTAAGTGAACAAAGTTATACTTAATGACCTGGGCATTAGTCCACTCGGATATAAAATATGAAAACACAAAAAGAACAGGCGTCGTTCGGTAACAGAGAAAATCTTTTTAAACAAAAATTCAAGATACATTTGTACCTAGGATTCCGTTCTAGAGTATACGCTTATAACTCGTAGCAATTTAAATTCGATTTTAAGTTATTATGTAATTAATGGCTGTTGAGTTTTTCCTCTTTGATCCAAATTTTTATAAGAATTATAATAGTTTTTTCATTATAATTATCAATGAGAAAAATTTTTTAAATCAGCAACATCTATTATTTTAAGACTTAAATTAAAAACAGGATGAATGCACCGCAACAGTTAGTGACTAGTCCTAAACCGACGCTAAGCTGGTATCGAACTAGTCCCGAACAAATAATACCGAACTAGTCCAGAAGTGGTACCGAAATGATTTAGAACAAGTCCCGAACTAATAATACCGAACTAGTCCAGAAGTGGTACCGAAATGATTTAGAACTAGTCCCAACCCAGTCTCGAACCAAATCCGAAATGGTCCTAAAAAAGTCCCGTTCTTCAATAATTAAACAACTTATATCTTACACATAATTATTATGACAATACTATTTTAATATAAGTCACCAACTAAAAGTATTTGAAGGCTTCAAAAAATGTATCTCATTCATATTTATTATCAGAAAAAGTTTCAATATAAAAGTCTTGGGAGAGTTTGGAAAATTTATCTTGCTGATAATTATTATGAAAAAAAATTATATAATAAAAGTGAATAATAGTTATAGATTACCCGATTAATTTGTATCTTACTATAATAGTTATTAATTAACTTTTACCATTCTCTCTTACAATATAATAGTGATATATATAGTTGTATATAATCAATTTCTAAACTGCCTTTTTATATGACACAATATATAGGCATTTACAAAATGCCAAAAATATGTCTTTTGATTATTTAAACCAGAAACAGCTCAAACCCCCAAACCAATTGAATATGAATAATTCTAGAAAAAAATATTCCGCAACATTTTTTTGGCCTGCATATTCTCATGAGTACCTATTATAAAAAAACACTATGTAAGAAATTTGATAATGTTTAAATCTCGATTCATAAAAACGTTTTGGGCTCGTATTTTGGCTTTGTCATATTTTCCTAAGTCACGCAAGACCATAGGCTGGCGCTGGTGTTAAACCAATCACCTTTGCATAAGACACTAAAATGTCTGCAACCGAAACAGACAATTTTATGGCAGGCATAAAATTTTATAAGCCATAAATGCGCTTGTCAATGCTTGCCCGTCGCTTCTGACGCCGTTAAGAGCTCACAAAAAATTGAAAATGTCTGCCTTCGGTGGAGTTTCAATGAGCTGCGATGAAAATGTTGTCCAAAAATTTGCACATCAGACCACCACCCCACCCAGCTCTCCCTCACTCACTAAGCATGAGAGCGATAAAATATGAAAATTAAAAATAAAAATAAGTGCAAAGAAGATTCTCAGTTGTGCCGCATTTTCAGCAGAAAAAGAATAAGCAAGGATTTCAACGGCAATGCATTTTGGTTAGAGCGCTGCTGGTGAAGAACAAAATGCGTTCACCCACTAAGTTCAGCAATTAGGCGCACAAGGATATAAAAAGTAATATACTTCGAATGGCATCGTAATGAAAATAATCTATATGAAAATAGCACGATCCGATATTCAGCAAAAACGAATATACGGAACTCATTAAAGGCCAACTCGCTTTATGACAGCCAAGGGATCAAAATGGCGACAAAAAGGCTTATAACGACTTGAAGGTTTGCAAAAAAAAAATTTAATTAAGCCATTTGCTGAAAGAATGCTGCACAAACAAATGTGAGTAGTCGTGACGATAAAATACAAACCATAAGGAGTGCAAGGTGTTGTGCTGTGTTTACTTTTATTGCACGCGAAAACTTGTCACACAAAATTTTTATCTACTTTTCTTTGCTCAAAAGGGTGTGTCCTTTGAATGAAATCCATATAGTGAGTTTAAATTTTTTTTATAATTCTATTGTTTCGTAATTGCACTACGATCTTGGAAATAGTATAATAGACGTCTAAGCCAAAATTACCTTTTTCGCGAAAATGTGGCGTTTGTCCTCCCGGTACCATTTTTTTCTGGCTCCCTTAAATTCAGTTAATTGAGTGCATTCGCAGTAAATTTTCTAAAATTATATTAAAATGATTTATGTAGAGTCGGGTGTATCACTCGCCATATAAAAAAAAGTTGGTGCTGTTTCTCCAACGCAATTATAAAATTCAATATATTTTAAGACATTAACAAAAATATTTCGTAAAAATGTTAATATTTAGATGAGCTGAACCGATTTGAATTTACCTCAAAAAGATATATATTTTTTATAAAAAAAATAGTTTTTTATAATATTTTTGCGAAAAAATCACTTTAGATCATAAAACAGTTTATGCTTAAAAGATCTGAATAATATATTTTTAAAAAATTCCGTTGGAAAATGTAACTCATCTTGAACTCACTTGAGTTGCATAAACACGCTCCAACCCGGATAAAAATTCCTATAGTTGAAAAAGCAACCCTGTTAGTTAGCCTCTTTCATGAAAGTTTCGATTTGTTTAGTGCTATTTAAGAACGAACATAATTGTGCCGGCAATTTTTAGGTTTATGTAGTTATATATTTATAAATAGTATGCAAATAAAAAGGAATTATATCTTAAATCTAATCTTTCCCATGTATTTTATTGTGGCTCATTCACAATAGCGCAGTTTTTTCACTTCCCAACAATACACTCAGCTCGGATATTATTTACCCGAGTTCGCTCAACTCGCATATTTTTCCGAGTTAGTGTTGTTGCTTTACATGCAATTAGTTATCCTGCCTAGTGTTCGTTTTCAACTCGGTTTCAAAGAAACGGGCCCATTACAGAAATATGTGACAAATTTATTCCAAAAAATTGTTTGACCTAAACTTTTCTTAAATACCTTCGGTTTGATACCCACTGCACCATTGGTTAATTTGAAATTTTTAAGGAGGTGGCAGGTCTTAGTTAAATATTTAAATACATGTTATTTTTCAAATAGGTCGCAACTAAAAACGAATACAATCGTTTTTCGATTGAGCTATCGGTTCAGGTTTCGGAATCTACAGGTAACATGCATGCATCCATTTTTATACAAATATACGAGAGGACTAGCTAAAGTTCGCTTAGTTGGTGCCTCTTAAATCTTTAAAACAATAACAAACTAAATACCAAATTGTCTGCAATTATTTTACTATACCTCTTTCTAAATTCCAAACCGATCGCTTAAAATAGAGACGAGCAAATGCAAAATAGGTGATGTTAGATCAGGCGAAATTCCACCAACAACACAAACAGAAATTCGCTTTGTGATTCTCTTAGCCACTGCAAATACTCAATGAATGCCAAATTGTATATTGAATGCTTTCACCGTCTATGCAGACTGATTTCAATTGGTAGCACAGATTTCAGATGGGAGACATTTTTCTGTAGAGCACAAACAACGAGAATGCCGACCAAAATCGTCCACTTATGACGTCACTGTGGCTTTAGTGAAGTCCAAATTTGACGAAGGCTTACGATTGACATATAAGAATATTAATTAATAATCTGGGATACATGAAGTAATCTGCTCGATGGATTCCACGAATTTTAAGTGAGGCCTCAAAAGGAGCAAACCCACTCGTAAAACCTAAGCAGTAATGATGCCAGTTTATTTCACCCGATCACAAATCCTAGCATAGGGTCAAACGATAACTGCAAACTGGTGTACCGAAGACTGCTTACCAAAAGTTTTCAAACATTTGTTGAAAGATCGGAAGAAAGAGGATTTACAATGCTATTTTTTACAGCATGACCACGGCACCGGATCCACCTTTTCATGTCTGGTAATAGAAACGCGAAGATAATTGATGCAGTTAATGCTGAACTTGACAGATTAAAAATCAATAATTTTAAAACTCTTTTGAGAAGTGGATCTAAGTCAAAAAAAAATATGAAAATATTTTTTTTTGTTTTGATTTTTTTCTGGTCAATTAAGCGGGGTTTTCGGATGTACCTGTATATCTTGTAAATTTGGTATTATACATGTTTACTTTAATTTAGTTCATCATCATCATGTATGTTCACCGTTTTTATTGCATTTGAAATGGTTGATTTTAATTTAATTTAAAACAAATTTCAAAGGTACATAGTTATAAATCGGTGATATTTATGGTAGCCTAGAACAATTTTCACTATCATTATCAGGCAATAATAACTCTATATATGTGCATGAGATATTAGTTCAAAGAAATTCCGAACGATAAATGTAAAAGTAAAAATAAATAAATAAATATATGTAAAATTGTTTGTGCTTATTTTTTAGCAAAATTACCGTAGGTATTACCGCTCCTCCCGACGCTCTGTTAACGCTTGCAACAAATTTTCCGTTAATGCGAAAATTCCATTAATTCATGTATAATTAAATGTCGCTTACTTTGGCCACATTAAAAGGCGCATAAATCAGCGAGCCATCGCAGCGGAGGCACGTTACTCGTAAAATGCCCACAAGCGAGCAAACAAAGCTTTCAAATTCTACCTACATAGGTCACATAGCCGTCGAAGAGGGTGAAGTTTTTTTGTTTGTCTTCCCGCTGAAAGTCAAATAAGATTTGGCAACACCAAAGACTGTCCTGTCCTATGCCTTGCGGTTGTGTTTGAGGAGTTTGGGGAGCGTGGGGTGGAAAACTTTAAAGAAACCTAATTGATTGAAAAATTTATGCTCGGGGGTGTTGTTTTCACTGCTTTTGCTGTCGTTCCTGTCGTTGCATTTCTTTCATCCTCAAAGAAGGAGCTATGTACATATTTATTTTATTTTTTTATATTTTTTTTAGTTTATATTATTTTTGCCTGATGTTTCTGGTCGTTTGACCTTTCTTGTTGCGCTTTTCAAGCTTTTCCGAAAGTCTAAGGACAAAAACGACACAGCCTTCTTTCAATGGCTTTCTTTCTATACGGCCTGGGGCTGGTTGGGCGCCAGAGGAATGCCACGACGCTCGCCTATTCTGTGTATAATAGCTCATGATTTCCCATTTACATTTTAGTTTGTTTTTCTGTACTTTTTTTTTGTTTTCTACTATTCTTTGTAATTCATTTCAGTTAGCTAATGGCAGCATGTCCTGCGTCCTCATTCCAAATGCAGTTGCCGTTGCTCGAGGGGTGGCAATCACAAGTAAATCTGTTAAAAACACAAATTATGTTCTGCGGTTTTGTTTATTTGATTTACAAGTTGTAGTTAAATTATTTAGGCATATTTTGGTGTAAATCACTCCTGATTTAATTGAAAACGTAAGCGACAGACTTTCAAAATTTCTTTTAATTTTGATTAATGTTTACACACTTCGTCGCCAGCGAAAGAGATTTAATTGTGCAGAAAAAAAAACAGGAAGAACAAAGTGAATCGAAGAATTTTCCAAGATGATATTGAGATATAAATCGATATGTATTTCGCGCAGCAAGAATTGTACATCATATTCGTAAATTAAGTGTTAGGGTAGAGGAGCCCTGCGTTCGTTTTTGAAGTGCTATGAGGAATTCTGTCAAGCAATTACTAAAATATATTTATAAATTTATATTCCTGTAATCTACATATATGCTCGATTTTCGCGACTGACTAAAATCACACTATCTCGAAAATCGACTTTTTCGATAATGAGACCCAAAAATTCACTGAAAGTGTATGATTACATTTTAACTGAAATCAAATTTTAGATTAACAATAAATTTTAAATTTCAGCCGATCATAAACAGGTTAACAACCGTTATATTTTAATAAGTTTGCTCTGTATCAGCTGATTTCTACAAAAAATTAAGCGTCTGAAAATATGCAATAAAATATTAACCAAGCACTTGAAAGCTTCTTTAAAGTTTTTAAATAACGTTCACCTCATTTTAAGCACAAAACCCAGTTTTAGAGAAAAAGTGTATTTTAAGTTGACTGTAGCAGAGTTAAAATTGTATTTATTTAAAAATACAATGTTAGTATTTAAGACCTATTTTTAATTTTTGTTAAAATATAGTTAATTTTGTAACATAAACCATTGAAATCAAAGATTCGAAATTTATACAAAATTTATGAAAATTCAAACTTTTTAATCAGAATAGGAAAGGAAATTGCGGAACATCGTCAGCAAAAATATGTCAAAAATCACCAAATTTTTATAACCACATGAAATTTCTACTTCGTCATACAGAAATTATAAATTAAAATCCTTACTAAAAAATATTATGATTTTGCGTTTGTTAAATTTAATCATTTTAACAAAGTTTAAAACTTGGATTTTTGTAGATTAGAATTTGAAATGTTATCAGTATTGAAAAAAATAGCACCTGACCATTTTTACTGTCAGTCACAGTGTGTCTCCGAATTGATGCGGACTTACTCGAAATTGAATTTGCATGCTTTTACTTTCTAACCGACCCTGATTTTTTTCAAAAATTTCAAAACTTAAAAAATTTTACCTTTTTTGATGGGCAAACTTTCGCTACGTTTTGCATTTCATCGAAATATTGACATTTTTTGGTTCAGTTTGATTGGTTTTGTGCGACTTTTATTAAGATTTCAGCTTCTTAAGGTACATACATATAAAGTATATACGATTGTTGTACTTTCTCTGCTAATACTACCCATTCGATGCGCCTCGGGATTTCAAAACGAAAAATTTACCAGCGCACCCGATATTTCAGGGTTGCTTCAGTTCGCCGTCAACTAGCAAAAGATTGAAGCAAACGGTTGATTGAAGTGCCGTTTACAGGGATCCATTTTGATTAAATATGAAACAATTAACCAGGAAATCTACCAATGTACATATGCACATATATGTAAACATACCTAATTTGGGAGTCATATTAACCCCGTAAATGTCGTTTTCGAAACTTCGTAGTGAGGAATTCAAAGGAATTCTGGGATCTTTTTACCCTAAATAATTTGTACTTTTCTCTTGTTAGATCAAAGCTCGAGTAGTGCAGAATAATCTGGGATCCATTCTACAGATATGGGTTCCTCTATGAGAATTGAAAAAGTTCAAAAACGTTTCACTGGATTTGCCTTAATTCCCTTCATTGGAATTGTAGTTTCCCTAAATATAAAATTTTTTGCTCTCCTCGTACTCTCAGCCTCAGCAATATGTTCCATATACCTTATCGCAGGATGAATTTTAGTCTGAAAGAACCGCTTGCACGTTGAAAGTTATATAAAGCAGTTTAATCAAGTTTGTAAAAAATTGCATATATTCTCACGATAACTCACGAGAAGCTTTTAAGTCAAAATTGAATATGGTGATACGTTTTTTGAGTTGTACGTAATGGATTTCATCGTATTATATGCCAAATATTAAACGTAAGTCTTAATATTTAGTAATCTGTTTGAGTTGTACTTTAATTGATGAATAAATAAATAAATAAATTAATAAAAATAATAGCAAAGTGTATTTACATGTTTTGACAATTTGGTCTGTACTAATTTTATTTTACTTTCTTCCATTCAAAAGAAAATTTTGTTCATCCGTTATATGGAAGAAATTACGCTACAGAGTCAACAAGAATTGTCTGCCACTTGAAACTGAGTGGAAATTCGTCAAGTGGTCACTCGATTTTTCACAATGCCAAGATGGTCATTATTATTTATTGTAATGGGTAGTCTTAAACATCCTCATAAGGGTTTACGGAGTCGTTTTTCCATTTTTTTTTTTGATACCAAAAAAAACGGTAAAATTTTCTTTCTACATTAATTAAGCAAAAACTATTTGATCGAATCATTTCAAATTTTCAGGATATGTTAAAATGACTACCAACTTTATAGAAAAAAAATTTACAATAAATGTTTCCTACTTACTTTTTAATAACATTTATTATAAACAAATCATTTTTTTTTAACGTTCTCAATCGTTTGAAAACATATTTTGCAATAGATTATATTTCTTATATATATATTGACTTTAGATTCTGGAAGATCGTACTCAAGTTCATAATTATTCGATATTTTGTCGCGCGACATGGGCGTTGTACGTGCGTTATGGCTGTGCACGACAGCGACAGCGCGCACCCCTCGCAAGCGATGAGGCTTTTATTGCCTACCTAAAATTAAAACGTTAGAGGTGCACGCTGAAAATACGGATTAAAAGGTTAGATACAAATTTAGATCACATTTTTTTGATTTAGTAAATTTTTATAAATATACTAGAAAGTTTGAAACTTTGACGTATATGGTTTTTGTTATAGAACTATCTATATTTTTATAAAAAATAATTAAAGCTAATAAGGAAAGATAAAATTGTAAAAATTTATAAAAAACATTTTGCTATTATTTTTATGGCCACAACTCCTTGATGAATTATAGAAATACCCTGCTGACATTTTTTCGAAATCGTTGCTTTTTCCGTTTCAGACAGATTTTATTACAGTGTGTATTTTCTTAAAATTTTAGAGCCGTAAGAATCTTATAGTTCTATATATTACTCTCCATAAGTTTTTGCTTGTTTGTAAAAAAATATTATGGTCAGTTAGGTCACGTTCAAATAACCCAACGTTTTGTCAACTCTCGCCCTGATAGAATCCATAATTCAAGAACCGTCGCGAATAAAGGTAATCGCTATTACCACTGCAGCAGTGTAGTAGCTGCGTTTGAAAAATAAAGGTGTTGAATTTTGTCCCACTGTGCATCTAAATCCACGCCACGCTGAGCACCAATTGTATTTGTAATTGAATTTTAAGCACTTTAATTTTCATAGCATACTTTTAGGCACCATTTAAATTGCCTACACCGCTTAATTGCTGAGTAGTAGTGTGAGAACAGTTCCAACAGGAAATACAATCTATCTGCTTACACCAAAACAAAGTGACTGGAGTGGCGAGCTGTGGGCAAAGGCTACATCCCCCAAGCAGCGCCGCTTAATTTGCGTCAACTGCTGTGGCACAGTGGCAAGCGTTTTTGTTTAATTAGACGCACACAAACCAATTAATCAATTTGGAACCACTTTCACTCCCCTCCCCAACCCGCTTCCCTTCCGCACGCAACGGAAGCGCAATTACAATATTTTTCGAAACTTTTGTATGGAGTTATTTAAACCGCTACGGCAATGAGTTGCAGCTCTAAGCTATTGCTGGTAATATGCGTGAAGTGTCAATGTCAAAGACGATTCTTTACGCTGAAATACAACAGCCAACAATAGCAACCAGAACAAGTCGAAAGGAATATAAATAAAATCTTGTTAACACGCCATTCATCACTTTTCATACGCCCTCCGTTCTTCGTTAGCGTCCGAAACGTGTTGGCATTTATGGTGGACTGATTTTGCCGCACAAAAACACCAAAAACAACAACACTCTCACCCACCAACCCACTGCCAGCGAATGTCAGCGGAATAAGCTTTAAAAGCGTTTCATATTTTTTTTCGTTTTGCTTTTCCTCAACTCAAACTCGAGCACGTATTGTTTTAGGCAACCCTAAATTGGATTGGAGACAAATTGATGTCATTAATTAAAAGTGCAAAATTACAAGAACTTAAGTGCGACAGATCGCCGTTCAACCCTCGGAGTAATAAGCAACTGCCATCTAAATAGAAACCTACACACGCACACACATAGATACAGAAATGCAAACATGGTAGGAGTGAGTTAAATGAACAGTTATGTAGACTAAAGTGGCAAAAAGAAGTTGAACTTGTAAAAGTTTCAATTACAAGACCACAAAAGCACATCGCTCGGTTCACTTAGTCAGTCCATTTGGGGCTGAACATCCATGCGGGACGTGCGATGGGGAAAGGGTTAGTAACTCTATCGGTGCGTTTGTGTCAATGCCATTTTCTATATCTACTTCGCTGTACTTACCAGTAATTGTGTTTTTGTTTTTTATTTTTTTTTGTTCGAGAAAGTTGATATTTCTTGATTTGTTTTCATTCAATTGCCTCGTGGTAATTATAAGCGAATGCTCGCTGACGGTTTGGTCTGCACAAATGTCTGTTGTGAAGAAGAGAGGCTATTTTTAAATCGATTAAATCCAAAATTAGATTTTACATATGTCGATTGCTGGAAAAATTCAAAAATTTAGCTTCGATTTTGTATGGCTTCGAGTGATCCATGGTTCGCCCTAGAAAATCTCGATCAAATATTAAACTTGTATTAATTGTGTGGGAAATTTGTTGATTAACAACAATAACTTTTTATCTCAAGGTCAGTTCGGTTGTAGGAAGGTGGAAAAAGCTATAACAGTTCACATGACCACTTGGATCATCCGCTGCGCATTTGTCTGGCAAGTATGAGGTCGCTAGTTCGAGACCGAGCAGAGTCTAGAAAGAAATCTAAAGAGACTATATGGTGATCTTCGAAATAGCAGCTACATTTTTTCTACCTCTTTGACTTTTTCCAATACTTTTCAAATAAAAAACTAGCCTTGAGCTCAAAAATTAATTAATTAATTTAAAAAAAAATTCAATTTCAGACAACAATACTTTTCAGGGGAGCCTCTTGAAAACGGCATTTTTCGTTCAAAACTAGCTAGTTATTATATGAAGCTGAAATTTGGTACAATTTATCAATATTTCATAAGGTACTTATTAATGTAAGCTCATAATCTCCTACATATTACTTGACTTCAAAATTCTTGTATCGAATACCAAAAAAAAAAAATATATTCTCGACCTTGAATCGTTATTAACTAAATTCATGTGGAAACTGCATGGGTCCCGCTCAAGTAAAATTCTGGCCAGTTGGGTAATCTGTAATAGTAAATTAAATATTCTTTATAATCACAGTTATGTTGGCTATGTTTTTTCGAAACAGAATTCTTTTATTTTGTAAATTGTAAAATTTATGCAACAATTTATTAAAATTTTCAATTTCCACGTTATTTTTTGACATATTAGTGACTCTAAAAATGGAACAAAATAACAATTCGCAAATCGTACACAGCGGTATGTTCACTGATTAATTCAATATAAAAATTTTTGAGATCGGACTACGGAGCCCAGGCGCATGCAAAGGAATGTGATTTCCACGAAATCCTCTCTGTGGCGTATTCTTTGATACATATATGTAGATTGAAATAAACAAAAAAAAAATCAACTTTTTGAAACCGCAAGAGTAGAGGACCCCCTTAATGTAAAAAAATCGTATCTAAAATTGGTTTTTTTTTTTTTTTTTCTAAATAATAATAACTTTTATAACTCTAGTTATTGAAGCCGTTATGAGAAATGCATGTTTAAAAATTTCTTACAATAAAGGTTTGTAATTTCAGTGTGTGTTTGATCGCAGTGTTTTGTTTCCTTTTGCAAATTAATTAAAGCTATTATTTGGCTAAATGTATGAATCGTTCATTTATGACGATTTCTTCAAGGCGATCGATTGATTTATGTCCATTATTTTTATTTCGATCTGGCATCTCTAAAGTGAGGCAGACAGAAATGAGTGGCAAACACAATTGATCTAAAGCTGAAAAAAAAGATTTGCCGAAAAAAAATTTCCACGACTAATATAAAAAAGCGGTCTTACAATTAGTTTGCAAAATGTTCCAATACAAATATTTTGTAGAGGATTTCCCGCTAATTTAATAAAAATACAGTATATTATTTACAAGAAAGTTTAGGAAGGAGTTTTAAGATTTCGGGAAGGGCTTGACATTTCCCTTGGTAGTCTCTAATGTTTGTTTAAATATCAGCCAACTCTTTTCATGATTTCACATTCATTGTGATGGACATTTTTTTTTAAATGTACTACATTTCGTTGCAGTTCTTTTCGATTTTTCATAAAGAAAATTTCCATCTTTAAAATTAAATAAACAAATTTTTTAAGCGTCTTTGAAAATCACCACACAATCGCGTAGTTCTTTTCACAAAATCGAATCACAAATATGAAAACTCAAATTCAATAGGTTGGTATTTAAAACCGAATAATAACCTCACGCACATAACGGTGTTTTGCGAAAATCAAAAAAAAAAACGCTATAAGTGGATAACTTTTTTGGGTAATGGGTGTGGCACCGCCCACTTTAGAACAAATATATACGTTTGTCTCCGAAAGTACATGACCAAATTCTAGAAAATTCGGGTTTTTGAAAATGATAGAAATCGAGCAAGAACCACGCCCATCTCTCACACCGTTATATGAGAGAATTTACAAAAATCAAAAATGTGATATCTTGGTAACTATAAAAAGTAATCTGCTCAAATTTGATATAGAAAATGTGGTTAGAGAAGCAAAGAAATTAAATCAAAAATTTTAATGAGATCCACCGGCCACTTTAGAGCAAATATGTAGGTATGTACATATATCTCCGAAAGTATTTTTTCAAAATCTACCAAATTTGGGATGTTATGCATTTCTACTCACTAAACACAATTATAAAAAAACCACGCGATTTTTTCTTATAACGGTAATTTACACAAAACATAAATAACTCGATATTTAATAAACTATATTATATTTTCGTTCAAATTTGGTACAAAAAATTTAATTAGGGAGAAAAATACGTAAAAATCCAAATTTTGGAAATTTTGTGTGGTACATTTAAAGTCATACTACTTTCAGTGCTGGAAAAAAAGTATTTGTACAGTAAGTTTTTTTTATAATATTCACAAAATTCTCCATGCTAAAACTTTGTCATTAGATTTTTGTTTTAAAATAGTTTCCACATTGTACAAAATTCTCAAAAAAGAAAATTTCAAACTTTACAGTTCGAATTTTCAAAAAAAAAATCAGGTATATAATTTTGTAGACCATAGTTTTTGTTATAGTATGATCTGTATTTTGACAGAAAATCGAGGAAAAACTTTTAGCATGAAAAACATTGTGTTTAGCATTAAAAATAAAAACTTACTGTGCCAAAATTTTTTTCTGGCACTGTAGTTAAATAACTAAAAGCCGTTTAAGTTTCAAAAATTGAGAGAATATACTATAACTACCGTTTTTTTTTAATGAAAACTTGCGCCTATATTAAAAAATCAGTTTCATCTGCACTTAGACTCTTCTTCACTTGTTTAACGCCGGTATTCAGTAACTCAGTCTCATCTCAAGTCACTAAATTTGAGACTTTCAATTAGAGACATTTTTTGTTACTTGAGACAATTTCGGTATTCAGCAAGCCACAGTCTCTAAAAATGCACCAAAGACTATGGTGAAAAGAAGTGGAGACAATCAGCTGATGATAGCATACAATACACTTTTTCAATTCTTTGTCAACAGTATTATTGCGCATTAAAAATTGAAACAATATAGTTATCGTAAAATAAACATTGCATTTATGTAAACGGATTATTTAAAATATTTGTAAAAATTAGAAATATCAACAATCGATAAATGCAGCCACTCATCCATATGCACAATCGACCAAAATGGAAGAACAAGATACGTAAGCAAATGTAAAACAAAATTTTTTTTTTATGCGCTATGCAAAATATAGCGAACGACCAAGGGATAGATCGAGTGCTACTTCATTTTCGCGCTTGTTCAATACTTTCCTCAATATTTTTGTGTTGTACCTGCTCGGGAACAGCTCAAAAATGAATGACTTTATTTTGAGACTAGAAACTGCTTACTGAATAAAATAATATAAATATCAGTTTCCAGCAATAACTGTTACTATCTCTAATCGTATGCAAAACAAAACTATTTCAAAATTTTCTACTCAAATCGATTGTTTGTTACCACAACCATTGAAATGTTGCAATTTTTATTTTTAAATACTTACTTCAAACTTGAGTGACTGTAAAAATATGCGGCTATAATAAAGTATCTTACTTATACAACAATCAAATAAAATTACTTAGCACAAATGAGTTGATCAAAATATGCACAGCTGCTAGTTAGTTATATTCTGACGGCTCAAATTGTAAATCGTCAATCTTTCCGAATCCCATCCCCTACTCACACACTCGTAAATATTTCACCTGCGGCGATAAATTTCTGAAAAAAAAAACAATTTATTTATGTACATACATTAACTTGGCATAACCCTTTTACATGAATTTTGGCATAACGACGCCCACAAATGCTAAGCAGCAGCTATCATAAAAGTGCAATCAAAAAAGGAAAAGAAAAGCAAAAAACAAAAAACAAAAAACAAAAAAATGAAATGTTGCCGAAATCGACAATTTTGGTTGAACGCTTTTGGCACTTCTCGGCCCTTGTCTGGTGAGACCGATTACACTTTATCATTTACCACGCCATTTATGGCCACTTTAAGGACATTTTGATTGTCGAATCTTTCGAGTATGTGAAATATGCGCGAGTTATGTTCCCACATCTTAACTACATATATGTAAGACATCATGTTCAACTGACTCGCCACATTCCACACAAAAACTCAAAACACATTTCCATATAAAAAGATACATACAAACATACACATATTTCAGGCATCAAATTTAACTAAACGCTTACAGTCCAACACTCCAATAAGCATATGCACTTACATACAAACACAAACATACATTCGTTCGAACATACAAAACATGCATAATTGCATATTTTGCATTCAAAGCTGAGTTGAACGCAAAAATAGCTCGTAAGAAAAACGAGTCTTAAGACATAAGTGATAGAATAAACATCAAAACTGAAGTTTGGAGTTTTAATTCTGTTTCTGGCGCAGTCGCAGAGGATTTTTTTTTTGGTTTTATCTTAAGATAAAGTGAACCTACTTGCAGTTTAAAATAAATATAACTTTTAAAAGAACACCAAAAAGCGAACAATAGTAGGCAATTGTGAACAGTGAACTTATGAAAAATAGACAAAAGCATTTTGACAAAAATCGAAACATGTCGAATGTACAGGAACTTAGTGATGTGATAAGAAGGCAAGAAGAGGTAATTAACGCATTGCAAGCACAGATGCAGCAGCAAATGCAACTACAGCAACAGCAGCTAATCAACCAACAACCAGCGCAACAACTCGCTCTTAGTGATGACAAAATAATAAGCCACTTTCGCCACTTAAAATCGTATGGTGGGGCAAAAAGCGACAATTTACTCGCATTCGTCAACGCCGTCGACAGGGGATTTACTTTGTGCAACAATAGGCCCCATGTAGAAGAATTCGTAACCCAAATAGTCGTGAACGAAAAATTGCATGGCGACGCAGGAAGATGCGTTCAACAGCTGATAAACCGCAGCAACTGGTCTGACGTGAAGCAGCGACTGAAGCAGAGATTCCAACCGCAGGAAACGTATGGGCAAATATTCAATCAGTGCAGAGAAATAAAGGTTAATAATTTAAGAGAACTTTTTGATTTCTTCTTAAGCGCTAGTTATAAAATTAATGAATTATACGAATTTGATGAAGCAAAGCCTTCAATATATACACCTGTAAATGTAGACCGAGACCTTAGAGAAATATTGTTAGAAAAGATTGATGGAAGTTACCGAACTCATCTAGATGAAAGTGCTACCTTATTAGAAATGTATAACAGTTACTCAAAATTTAGGTTATTAGATGAAAAACGAGCTATTTCATATAATCACAGAAAACAAAGTTTTTTTTCAAAGGATGCGACAAATAAACAAAATCGGTTTGAAAATAGTAAGTCTAACATTAGACGAGAAACAAATAATCAAAATTCGCAAATTAGTAATAGTAATTATAATTATCAGAATTTAGCGCAAAGTAGACGCTTTCCGAATCGAAATAATTCAGAGCAACGTTTTCAAGCTCCTATACGTAATAATATGTACAATTCCTTTCAAACGAGGTCGAACTCACATATGAGTGTTGACAGTCAAAACAATAGACAGAGCCAGTCTGGTTCATCCAGAAGCTATCAGCCGATGGAGGTGGGTAATGTACAGGAAGACGTAAATTTTACCAAAACGCCTCCACCTGCAGATTGCCCTTAATGACTTTAACAATTGGCGGTAAGGAAATTATATGCCTCATAGATACAGGTTCCGATACAAGTTTAATTAAACCAGATATTTTCAAAAACCATTTTCCCAAACAAGAACTGCAAACACCCCTTTGGTACAGAACTATAAATGGCATAAATCAAGTAACGCACAAAATAGTTACTCCTATACCTGAAGAATTTAAAGTCTCAGGCACTTTCTCATGGAAAGTGATTGATTTTTACAGTAAAAATTACCAAGCTATAATAGGCCAAAATTTTCTCGTCCCTCTTAAAGCTAAGATTGATGTAGAGAATAGATTTATTACCATATTAGGAAAAACAATACATTTTGATACAGTTAGCCCGTATAAAAAACAGGAAATTTGTGCACTTGAATTCAGTGATATGCAAAATTTAGACTTAAAGCATTTAAATTCCGAAGAAAGCCAATTGATTAAAAACTTATTACAAGACTATAAAGATTTATTTTTCAAGGAAGGAGATAAGCTTTCCTTTACACATGAAATAAAACATAAGATATTTACAACGGAGGATAGGCCTATATATTCAAAGATCTACAGGTACCCACAGGCTCACGAATTAGAAATTCAGAGGCAAATAAAAGAAATGTTAGATCATAATATCATTAAAGAAAGCAATTCTGCTTATAACAGTCCCTTGTGGGTAGTCCCAAAAAAGGTAGATAGAAATGGAAATCAACGATGGCGCATTGTCATCGATTATAGAAAATTAAATGAAAGTACAGAAAGCGATAAATTTCCCATACCTAACATTGATGGTATCATGGACAAATTAGGAAAAGCGCAATATTTTTCCTCTATTGATCTTGCTAAAGGATTCCACCAAATACTGATGGACGAAAATGACAGAAAAAAAACTGCATTTTCTACCCCTTTAGGTCATTACGAGTTTTTGAGAATGCCATTTGGCCTAAAAAATGCTCCTTCGACGTTCCAGCGTCTTATGAATTCAGTGCTTCGAGACTATATAAATAGAATATGTGTCGTCTATTTAGATGACGTCCTGATTTTCAGTACTTCTTTGGTGGAGCATATAGAAAATATTAGAAAAGTCTTCCAAAAACTAAAAGATGCAAAGCTGAAGATCCAGTTAGAAAAATGCAGTTTTCTGAAAAAGGAAACTGAATTTTTGGGTCACATATTAACACCTAATGGAATAAAACCTAATCCAAAAAAGGTGGAAGTCATACAAAAATTAAAGTTGCCCATTTCCCAAAAACAAATAAAATCGTTCTTGGGTATTACAGGTTTTTATAGAAAGTTCATCAAGGACTATTCTAAAATCGCTTACCCGATGGTAGCATGTTTGAAAAAGGATGCAAAAGTTAATATAAATGACCCAAATTATATAGCTGCATTCGAAAAACTTAAGGATATTATTACAAATCCTCCCATTCTAAGATATCCAATTTTCACCAAAAGGTTTAAATTGGTTACCGATGCTAGTAACTTCGCTATTGGCGCAGTCCTGACACAAGATGATCACCCAGTTTCATACGCTTCGCGAACACTGAATGATCATGAAAAAAATTACTCCACTATCGAAAAGAAATTATTGGCGATAGTGTGGGGAGTAAAGTATTATAGACCTTATTTGTTCGGGAGAGAGTTCGATCTAAAAACAGATCACCAACCGCTTAAGTGGTTGCAAACCAAGAACTCTGGCAAGGATATAAATCCCAGACTACAGCGTTGGCTAGTACAATTAGGAGAGTACGACGCAAAAATTGAGTATATTGCCGGCAAAGAAAATAAAATAGCCGATTTCCTAAGTCGAATTGTAGACGAGGAAATAAATATGGTTAATTCCGACAATTTGGGAATGACTATAGAAGAAATGTTAGAAATTAAAAATTTAAACACTGGGGAGCAACAAGATCAAACAATGGTTTCCATGGAAGTTCAAACTAACCACTCTCAAGAGGAAAATTCTCAAAACCACTTCACGACCCTCGACACAGTTGTAAACCGTTTCAAACAACAATTAATTTTAGTTGAAACGAAGAAAAACGAATTAGAAAAAATCTTTAATAATAAACGTGTTTTCGTAGATAAGCAGGATATTAATTGTGAAAATGTAATTAACATAGTGAGAACACATTTTGACAGAGGAAAGGTCGCTATATATTCTGAACTTAGTGACGCTGAATATAAGGAGTTAGAACGAGTTATTCTAAACTCTTACCCAAATAATGAACACATTTCTTTTGTAAGATGTACTTACTTTCCCAAAGATATTGAAGAGGAATATGCACTAAAGAGGCAGATATCGTTTTTCCATAAAATTGAAGTAGGACATTCAGGAATTATCCCAACTTACGAGGGAATGAAACACAAGGTGTATCACCCTCAGCTAAAAATTAAAATTCACGAAATAATAAATAACTGTGACATATGTAGTGGAGGCAAATACGATCGAAATCCCATCAAAGCGAAATTTCAAATTACGGAAACACCCAACACAGTAAATGAAATTGTTCACATAGATACTTACGTTAACAGCAAACACTCTTTTATAATTTTTATAGATAAGTTTTCAAAACATGTCATATGTTTTCATTTACCTGATAGAAACAGTCAGACAATTATCGGTAAAATTAATGAATTTTTATCAATTAAGGGACATGTAAAAAAGTTTGTCTTCGATAATGAATTCAACTCGAAAAACGTTTGCGATACCCTGACTAAAGAAGGCATAGAATTTCATGTTACCAAGCCAAATAGTCATACCGGGAATTCAGATATAGAAAGATTAAACAATACGCTTACTGAACGTATAAGAACATTAAATTTGGAGGAAAAAGTTCCAATAATCACTCAAATGTGTAAAGCCGTGAAATTCTATAATAACTCGTATCACACCACAATAAAAGCTTCACCTTTAGACGTCCAGAATAACAAAATTGATCATGAAATAATTAAGAAACGGTTAGAACAAGCAAAATTGAGGACTATTTCCAAGCACAACTTAACGAAAGAAGATTACTTAGAAACTAGAAAACAGGGGTTTATTAGAAACTATAAAAATGTTAGGCATAAGGAAGAGCCAAAATTTATAAAAAAAAATTTAGAAAACATTCATACTTCAAACATTAAACGCCCTTTTAAATTTACAGGACGTAATATTGACACTTATACTGGCGATGATGGTAACGACAGCGGCAGGCTTAATGTCGGTGAATCCAATATCGGATCAACTAGGTTTTACAGTAATACGGTTGAGGGAAGTAGAAATTGCGAATGAAACAAATACCATACTGCACATGGTAAAAACAGAAGAGATTCAAAATATTTTGGAAAATTTTAGAGAAAACATAAATATGTCAAACATGGAAATAAGCAAGAAGGAAATTCTTTTCACAGAACTAGAGTTATTAGCAGCAAAAGTTAAATCAATTACCCCGAGGAAAATTCATAGAAATAAGAGGGGACTATTTAATGGATTCGGATCATTGTACAACTGGTTATTCGGTTTGATGGATGATTCAGACAGACAGGAAATTGAGGAATTTTTAAAAGTAAATAGCGAGAATAACCACAATTTGATAGTAAACTCTAATAAACAAATTATTATTAACAGTAACTTTAACAAATCAATAAATACTCTGAAAACAATAGTAGAAAATGACAGGAAAAAAATTTTAAAATCACTGAACGAAGTCAATAAAGAGCTTAAGGAAGAAGCATTTTTCTACGAAAGCTTATATAAACTCTCATTTATAGAAAAAAAGATAGACCAAATTCAAAATAATGTCGCATCCGCTAAATATAATACACTTTTTCCAAACATCCTAAGCAAAGAAGAAATTGAATACTTTGAAATTGATTTTTACAAATTGAAGTTGGCTAGAATGGGTCTAGTGATTTATAATAACGATACTATTGTCATTTGTATAAAAATCCCAAAAAGCTATGTCATTGCAGAACTGAATCTAATAACTGCACTACCAAACAAATTTCATATAGAAGTCGATCAGCCAAACGAACTCATAGTAAACATAGACAATAAAAACTATATTTTCAAAGAAAATGCTTTACTTAAGGAATTAGAAATAAGTAAAAATTGTGTTTTTTCTAACTCATGCCGTTATAAAATAAATAATAAAACTGAAACTGTAGCAATAGAGGATGATACTCTACTAATCAAAAATGCTGTAAATGAACATGTAAATCAAAATTGCACTAAACGAAATGTTACTTTAAGTGGTAATAACCTGATTAACTTTGCAAATTGTAGAATACAAATCTTCAACATTAATTATGTTAATAAAAAGAAAGAGTTTTATGAAAAATTCCAAATTCAGTTGGACAGCAACTTTGAACAAAAAGAAATAAAATTAAATCAGATAAATTTGGAAAAATTCGAAAATATAAAAGAAATAGAAGAACTTCACTTCCACAAAAAAGTTTCATACGGAATAAGCATAACAATCATTGTAGCTATTGTAATATTTATAATTGTAATTTATCTGTACAAAAAAAAAAACCAAATTAAAATTGTTAACAAAATTGCAAAAACAAATTCCGATATTGAAATACATCAAATAAAAGAAAAATACGGAATTAAGTAACGAGATCCAGGAGAATCTCGAAGCAAAGGGTGGAGGAGTTATGTTCCCACATCTTAACTACATATATGTAAGACATCATGTTCAACTGACTCGCCACATTCCACACAAAAACTCAAAACACATTTCCATATAAAAAGATACATACAAACATACACATATTTCAGGCATCAAATTTAACTAAACGCTTACAGTCCAACACTCCAATAAGCATATGCACTTACATACAAACACAAACATACATTCGTTCGAACATACAAAACATGCATAATTGCATATTTTGCATTCAAAGCTGAGTTGAACGCAAAAATAGCTCGTAAGAAAAACGAGTCTTAAGACATAAGTGATAGAATAAACATCAAAACTGAAGTTTGGAGTTTTAATTCTGTTTCTCGCGCACACACACACACACAACCACACATTCTGTGGGTCGTTGGCGTTGTTGTGTGTGCGCGAAGCTTAGGTTGCGAACGGGCGAGCGGGTGCGAACACTCTTCTTGTTGTTGTTGGCTAAACCAAAATTATGCTATCATCTATTTATGGTATGTAAATGGGTATAATTTTGCCATCAACTGTCAATGATGCTAATGCTAATATATTTATGTGTCTACATACAAACATACATACATACAGATGTACATACAGATGTAAATAGATATGAATTCATACCTATGTATGTTGGGGTTAGCGGACTGGCACATTGCAGAAAAAAGTTTCGAGTGATGAAATGAAAATGAAAGGTTTTATTTTCGTTTACTCCACTAAGGATATTGAAATTGCGCAACTTTTTGGGTAGATTTTAGCGGATTTTCTATGAAAACCTTTTACTACTGTTGGTTACCAAATATTTATATTTTTAACATTTTGTTGTTTGAAATACTTTGATGATGAAAAAATAACACTAAACTTTACAAAAAAAAAGATTGCTTAAAACAATGTAAATTTATTAGCTTTAGCGCCGCTCAAAGGCCTCCTGCTGAGCATTTTTTTTTTGGTTTTTGTTATTACATTATTGGCTTACCACCGTCCAACAAGCCCGACACGTGCCCCAGCCTCCAACATTGATGCATTGAAATTTACGCAACTAAACGAAAAGAAGAGACAGCAACAAAGCGAGACGCATTCAAAAAACCAATAAGGCATCGGCTATAAACAATGTTGTCGCGTGCGCTTCATGCCGATGTCAAAGGTTCTATATCAAATTATTAACTTGTCATACATATTAAGACATATTGTATGTATGTACGTAAAATTGTTTCACGCATTCCATAACTTTTCGCTGAAGTTTCTAACAAAAATCTAGACAACAGCGGAATCCGCAGCGGACGCAGAAAAAACAAAATCAGAAAAAGGGATGAGATATGTTGAAAAATTAGTTTTGTACGTTTTGTGGCAAAGCATGCGCGCCCTGTCTTTGGAATGCCGTACTCTCCGCCCCCCCATGAACAATAAAACAAATTTGTTGTCATTAGATCTGCGATAAGCTTTCGCCGGCGCTCGCAAGGATGTCAAGCCACCACGATAGTGGTTGGAGCGGCAAGTTTTCTATGTCATCAAAATGTTTTATTGAAATCTAAAATATGTCAAAAAGTTAACAGTCAAATGGCTATTATGAGCTGGGCAATTTTGTAATTGGAAATGCATATATACAAAAAATTGTATGTGTTCTTGTGTGCAGAGTTGCTTTGTTCGCATTGAGCTATTCATTCATTCATTCATTCATTCATTCAATTGAAGTCACTCTCACCCCCGTGCGGGCATTGTGTGGTTCGGTGGCGTTACAAAAACAGAGCACCGTTGTCTATGCGCGCAATGTAACTTTAACGTTTTTTCTTTTCGGCTTTTAAGGATTTGTTTAATCTAGAGATCAAATGCGAACGATTTGAATAGATTTATTCACCAGTTCAAAAATACGCCAGCAAACCATCGCCGATAGGGATGCAAAGTAGGCAGATAAAGGCTGTATGGCTTAAAGTAAAAGAGAATATTGGAAAATATTTAAAATACTTAGTTTCTTGCTTGTATAACATTAAATGATTTGAATTTTCACTATATTTTTATCGTATGAAAGGGCTCAATTTACTCGTGGGACATAAAAAAGAATATTAAGAATCATAGAACACAAGATTGCACCTTCCCAGGATCGCGGGCGTGCTCTCTTGATCGATTGGACAGCATCCGCCCATTCGCTGACGAAATAAAAGTAATTTTCATTTAATTTTACACAAACATTGCTAACAAAACTTACAATCGTTCTGTCGCTTTTCTGCGTTTCCTTCTCTTCTTCTTTAGAGCTATTTCTTTGGTCTCTCATGCTCTATCTTTTATTGCGTCACTTTTAGTTGGTCTCAGCCCGGAAGGCGCAATCTTTTATTCTATATTCGCTCACCCGCGGCGAAAAGACAGATCCAAAATCCAGTAAACAAAGAATATGAGAGAAAGAAGAATTAATAACTTCTAACTTTTCAGTGAGAAAGCATAAAAATGTTATTTAAATGCAGAAATTTAATTAATAAATCTACAAACTACTAAAAATAACATGTCTTTGAATGACTCTCGTTTATAAAAAAAAATGGCTGGGTCTATTTGTGTTTGAGAACTATCCAAATCGGCAAAACCAAAGTAGCGGTACTACTGACTGCCACATCTTCTGTATTCACTCCACAGTATTGCTTTGTATCAATCTTGCATAAATATCAATATAAATGCGAATGAGCCGCAACAGCCTGTTTGCTAAGACTGCGTACAGATACGGCAACTCTTAGTTTGAGGAGCTAGCGACGGAGAAAGCGGAACGGTATCGAGTTGCTCGTACTCGCGCAATACGCTTTGTGCTGTATTTCTTCTTATTAGAATAGTACGATTGCCTCATAACCTACAAAAACTATTGCATGCAATGGAGTTGCTGTGTGTGAAAGGGACGGCCAATGTCAAAAGAGAAATCGATGAAACAAAGCTATTAAGCTTGCCCCGTCTGAACGCGGGCTAAAGGAATACATTGCTTGAGATCGATTTAGTAATTTGTGCGCCAATTATACTGTACGTAATTTTTTAACTTTTGAAGTTTTTGAAATACAAGATATACATATGTATAAGGCCATAAAGTAGAATTCACGTGTAAATAAATCGCATTCTCAGTTTTGTTCTATCGCGTCACTCTCTCGAAATAACAAGTTACTAATTTTTTTCATTTTTATTGTGTTAGAAGGAATATCTTAGATATCTATTTAATTTGATCAAGGACCTCCTGTGAAATTGTACCACGAATAATTTTCTTGAACACCTTAAAGTTAATTTTAGCGGTAATTTTTACGCAAATTTTTTAAAAGTTCCCCAGAAGCTATTTTTGAATGAAAAACTACACTTGATAAGCCAAGAGCTCAAAATGCTTTAGAAGTTACTCCTTACTAGACCAGAATTATAATTTAGACTAACGATTTAAAAAAATTGCCTTGGAGCCCTATTTACAAGAACTTTCAAAGACCAAATAAAAATGTTCTACAAAAATTTGACTAAGGGTCACCAAACAAACGAAAACTACGTTAAAGTTTAAAATATTATATAAAAAATATTCAGCCATGTTAAGATTACAGAAAGAAATCCCTTTTCTGCCAAAATCCATCTATCATTCGGAGTCGGCGTGATGCTGTGGGCCTCTCAATTTGTGTTACAACATCAAGACGTACACCACAAATTGTAGGAGAAATTCGTTCAAATATCGATGATATCATCGGTTGGATATATTTCCATATTCATATTATCAAAGTGGTTGGATATATTTTAATATTTGGTGACCCTAAGTCAAAAATTTGTTTGAGCATTTTTGTAGAATAATTTGGTCCTGGAAAGTTCTTGCAAATATATAGTAAATAGATATATAGCTATATGCAAACGACAACTATTCGACCCACCCAAGCCTACATACCTACATACCCTACACCATATACGTAGGTACTTGGAAGAAAACAAGTTAAATAAATTTTCGATATTATTTTAAATGCTTATATTAAATTCAGAATTTTGAATTGACACTTAAAATCTGGGCTTTGGATTGAAACACCTATTTTCGATAGCTTCATATACATATACATATATAGTATAAATAATAGCTATTACAACAAAAATATTGGAGCATACCACATAATTTCTTAGCATCCAGCAGTGACGGAGATAAAGCCATCTTTCGATGAGAACTTGAAATGCTGTTGTTATTTGGAAATCTAATGGCTGTGTCGCGAAACTTATACGAAAAAAAATTGTCTGCGTTATCGTAAATATAAAACTTAAGTACTTTCCGATAGCGAGAATGAAACTTCGTCGAGCTTTCTTTAATGACAACTTTCTTTTATTTAAAAAAAAAAAATGGATTCGTTAGTGGAAAGTACTCATGACTTAACAGGTATGGTAGAAACGCATTTGGAAATCATAAACTTGATTATTATAATTGTGATCATAACTTAACCCGATTGGGTGATTCACAAGGTGGCATAATGTGTCAAGCAATAAAGTCATAAAATTTGAAAAATACAAAATGGCTTGTTTCATTGTTTCAATGCATTCTAAAAACATAACTTTTGAAATCCAAAATATTATAACTTTGTGAATCACCCAAATATATTTGCAGAAGAGTTTGTATACTTACTAGATGTAGTAGATTGGATCGCGCTAACTTTGGAATTACACGCTAAGTTTTAAACTTGCTTTGAAAGGATTTTAGTGGCATACAAATTTTTACCCTTGGCGTGTCCTAAAACTATATTTTTTTTTAACAAGCACTGGATTGCTACGTTTCCCAAGAAAGAAATTTATCGCTTTATAGAAATTAAGTTATTATAATCTAGTAGGCGAAGGAGGCACTAACTACAGAGCAAAATTATCTTACAAGGCAGCGATGGAAAATAACAGTTTTTTTCTGAAAAAATCGCCACGAAAGAAATGTTCTGCAACCAAATCTAATATACCAATCATGTAGAATCAAATTTGCAAAAAATAATTGTTTTTTGAAAATTTTATGCAAAATTAAAAAAAATAACAGTTGTTTTTGATTTTTATTTTATAAAACTAAAATAACACTTTTTTCGATTTTCATTTTATAAATAAAAAGTAACTGTTATTTTGGATTTGATTTTTGTTTTTTATTTTATAAAACAAAATTAACAGTTATTGAAGACTTTTACTTATAAAAGCCATCAATATTAATCAGTCACGAAATTTTATTTTTTAATAAGGCATACTTGTAAAAGTCGTTTTAAGTTTTCGCAGAAAATAACTGTTATTTAACGAGAAATTAAATAAAAGTCGCAAAATAATCGTTAAAGAGCTATTTTTATAACAAAAATTGCAACTGTTACTGTCCCTGTCCCTGTTACAAGGACGTACTCAACGATATATATAGTATATAACTGTTATTTGTATGAAATAAAATAATTTTGAACATAAAGTCCTCTCGAAATAAGCTCTCCAAACAGGGGAGGGGGTATTTATAATTTTAAAATATATTTTTAAAATTTATTTTTTAAAAACTGCAATTGAAAAGCGCAAGTATTTTATAAAACCCCTCCCGTTCGTCTTACTCTAATTTAATATTTTAAATTCGAATAATCATTCGGCAACTACATACATATGTACGTACTTACATTTTTATTTATTTATTTAAACATTTTTCAGTTCTCCCAATGGCAGCAGCTATAAATTCTAAAACTACTTTTGCTACAGCAATAAGCGTAGCAAAGAAAAAGTAGAAAATCGACCAAAATATACAACTGAAATAACCGCAGACCACAGCAAATAACAAACGAATACCGAAAAACAATTTCACATTCATATTTCAAATGTTATGATACCCCAGGGATGTAGTTGAGTAGTAGTAGTAGTGGTCACCGCCTAACCTTTTGTTCTGTTTCTTCACTCCACCCACAGTCACAATTTTCGCTAAAACCATTACATAACTGCGAACTACGAACCGTTACAAAAGTGCAGCTCACGAATATCGATGAGAAAATGCTCAATTTTCGAGTGACCGAAACGGTCGAAACGCCGGAAATGGCTGAATGGCTTTCACGATTGGCAATTCGCGCGGAGCGGAGCGGAGCGCCAACTATCGCACACAATGCCCGGGTGGCACTTAATATGCGCGCCACATCTGCTACATCCACAAAGCGTCGTATCATGACAACCAGCAGAAAGGAAATGTCCAAACGTAAAAAATCGAAATCTGCCTGCTCCATTGCCTTCTGAATTTGCTGGTGGCAGCACTTTTGGCGCTTTGTGCTGCTCGCCTTCAATATGCCAACATTTTAAATTTATTCTAAATAAATTCCATTTTATATTCTTTTTATGGTCAACGAGAAAAAATCATTCATGGCTGATCACTTTTATTAATCATTGGGTTCCCAAGTTTAAAATAAAATAACGTAACGAGATGGCCGAATATTTATTGCAGCCGCTCAGCGCTAGTACGTGGAGGCTTGGTAGCTGCTGCTGTGGTTTTCTCTCCCTCACCATACCATCTTATGATCTCATGTAGATAGGTACAAACGCTCACATGTGCACTAGGGTTATGAGTTTTTTCAGTTTTGTTAAGTCATAAGAAAACCTTCCGCCTTATATCGAGAACAAAAGTCCGAACTCACTGCCCTCAGGAACCCAGCTGGCCGATAGAATGCAGTGGAGATGGGTACGATTAAGAAAAGCGAGTCCACCCACATCTCCACGAATGGGTCCAAGCTTGAGAGGAGAGTTGGTGACGGGGAGACATTTGCAGCACATATTGTATGGGTTACCGGTCATTGTAACATATTGGGTAAATGTGAAGCTGATAAGTTCGCCCGTCAAGGCGGGACTCCTGCGGGCACTGATATCTGTAAATCACTTGGCATTCCTTTACAGACATGAAAGGTGTCAGGCTCAACCCACTTGCCAAACAGCAATGGCACTCTGACCGTCGACGATCACCTAACGAACAAAATCCCTTCTCACCCTGGGTAGACAGGATATTACGATGACGACTGTGGTCCTAAAAGGGCATTATGTGTAGGTGTACATACTCCAGACCATGGGCCCCTTGGTGGCTGTAGAAGTTGCTGTGACTTAAAGGAGGAACGCCCGATACATCACCTTCTCTGATGCTGTCCACCGCTTGCTAGAAGTTTCTTTAATGAGCTTCCCGAACTCAGGTCAGTCAATTTAGAAACCTGTCGAAGTTCCTTAGAAATACAGTGCGCTTTCACAAATGGCCATGAGCCCAAATGAGTCCCACCAGGGATTGACGCCTTACCTAAGCTAACCTAGTTTTTTTGCTAACTCAAAAATATGAAATATGAAAACGGGGGATGTGGCAGTTATCTAAACAGTAACATCCATCCACTGCACTAAACTTCGAAATATCCAATATAATCTTTATAGAACATATGTATGTACCTCGGCGAGACTCCGAAATATTAGCAAAAACCAAGCTTTCGTGGAATTATGGGGAGCAATTCTCTAGAATTTTGAGAATTTATTATTGTTGCTTTATATGACTCGCAGCAATCGGAATAAAAATTTTTGAGGTGATTAAAGTCGTTAAATAGAGATTTGCAAGCTTGAAACTTAATTCTCCTCTTTTTTTTTAAACAATATTATTAAGTCACGCTCAAGGATAAGAGTAAGCACGACCGTTTATAATAGCGTTTTGGAATATGTCCTTTGCCATAACCTTATCACATCTAGACGGCCGCCAAAAATTAGGTACTTATATACATAAAATAGGAGATTTTAACTTTTGTCAATAATTCGGTCACAGCGCCACCTATCGGGCCTCCATTTTTTCGATCTTTTCGGACACCAAATCTACATACACATTTATTTTGGGAGTATGAGATATTTCAGTTTATAAATATAGAATGAGCCAGTAATTCGACTATGGCGCCTACTACCGGAATGTATGAATGGTTTTGGTTAATGAAGATGACATTAGCCAATAAAGAGACTATGACGCCACCTATCGGGTCCAAATTGTTTTATTTTCGTATTTGACATCAAACTTTGAAAGCATGCTACGTTGTGAATATGAGTCGTTTTTTTTTTAGTTCACAAACTACGGCGCTGCCTATCGAGATTTTACTATACTTAAAGTAATGTAGATCCGAATATGCGGATACTGCTAAAATTACAAAAAAAAATCGATGCAACCGTGCAGAAAACACGGGTTTAAAAATTACGGGTGAGCTTTCTAGGCCTTTATGTAAATTTTTAATAAAGTGCTTAAAGCTCAACTTAATATCGGAATCCTTAGTATTACCCGAAAGAAGAACCACAGATTTACTTTTTTAAAATATTTCAATTCAAATTTTGACTGCTGGCTTCCAAGTTTTGAATCGTAGACATTTGAATTCACTTATGGTCTATTTGGTGGCGTAGCTTCCAATAACGTACACTGAGTTTCAAATTTCCTGATGGTATTGGCAGTAGTGTCTTCAGGACGTCAACGATGCACACTGTAAGTTGATCAAAGTCCACGATGAATTGTCAAATAATTATGAACAAAAATAAGGTGAAGGAGTATGACAGTATGTCACCAGTCACGTGTGATCTTTGAACAAAAAGAAAAAGCTTGCGTCCACTGGCTTTATGTTGCATTGTTATATTTTGAAAGTCTTGCCAAAGCCAATAAGGCATTTTTAAAAAGAATTTTACGATATTCGAAACTTTGAAGCGCCTCAAGCGCTGGAAGGAATGCAGTCATTTGGTCAACCTTCAAATATTTTATTACATTTCATTTTACACAATTGGCGAAACAAAACTGGAAGATCAAGCTTTCTTTGGGCCAGCACCTTAAACGTATCCAAAATGTACAGAAAGTGTTTAATTTATGGCGACTTCAGTAAACACATTCACAATAAAATTTCAACATATACTATATACTCGTCATACATATACATACTAGTCGCAAAAAAATTATTTTTTTTATAATGCATTTATACTCACTACAATAAATCCTTAGGTGCGGAATATTTTCTTATATTTTAACATATAATTAATATATTTTTTCTGAAGCCTTACACAAAAGCGCATCATTTGCCATCACAGGGCTTCGAAATTAAAGCGTAACTCGAAAATGTCACAACCCTAATGTACACATATGTACGTATCCACACAGATACACACATGCACATTACTCACACGGATTTCAACGTGTACGTGTTCGACCTTTTGATTTGCCCACAAACACCCAAACCTATTCCGAACTGCTTAATCCTTCTCTCGTGGTCAGACAGACCTCAAAGTTATGGTTTCATATGCTATTTTTTCGCTCGTTGCCGATGTAGTTGTTGTAGGTAGTTGAATTTCCGTTTTTTTTATACTCGACTCTCAATTCAATTCCTTTACAATAAAATATAAAAATTTTTTTAACTTCCACACACATTGCGTTGACCCTCCAACACAATGATATGTTTTTTTTTTTGCTCATCCCCTTTCATCGCCACTCTGCCACTTTTGTTCCATTTAACAAGCGAGTGGTTTGCTTTCAGTTACAAAATTTCATTTTTACCGCTTCATTGCCGTAATAAGGACAATTTATTGAATATTTCCCATTTTAGAATAAGCTATAAATTTCCCAGGGCACTCTTGGCTTTTTATGCTACACATAAGTCCAAATCAAGCGGATACGGACGTTTCACCGCCCTCCCAATGGCTTGCCCATTCGGACACTAAGCATTTTACCCATCTCCCGGCTTGGTCATAATTTGCTTATTATAACCTTTGTAATCGTTCCCCCTCATACCTTTTGCCATTATATTTCTCATCTTTTACTTTTTTTTTTTACAAATTTGTCCAACGCCCACCACACGCCCCTCTGTCATTTCTTGTCATAATTTATGTCGCCTCGGGTTCTGCCACTGCCACTGCACTTTCTACTGCTTCTTGGCAATTGCCGTCACCTTGGGGTTGCCGGTGTCAGTGGTTCATTTGGCGTGCGAATTTATTAAAAAACTCCCCCTGCCCTTCATCGACGTCTTTTTTCAATTTCATTTGGGGGGGTTGGAGTTGCTCTGCATTAGACCATTCCCAAGGGATATCAACGTGGCAGCAGAGGCAATTGTCTCATAATTTTTGCACTTTTGATATTTTAATGGGAATAATGATATTTCTCTGCATGAACCTTTGTAGTGTAAAGTGGAGGATGGGGCGGGATAGTATAGAGTTTTGCAGTGTATTAAGGAATGGTGTCGATCCTGTTAGTTTTAACGCCTCTACGTACATATGTATGTACGTAGTGTCTTCTCGTAAATTGCAAGGTAAAATAATAACTAATATTTTCGACCATTAGTAACACATAGTACTAATAATTTTCAAAATCAGACTAAAACCTAACTCATGAAATTTAAAACCTGGTGTGTCACGTAAGAAAATGACTGCTCTGTTTCTCTTTTTACAATATTCCAGTTGGCAGCTAGAACTATCTGCTCCAGATGCAATTAAAGAAGTCTGAGATATCGTTTGGGATCAAATGTGTCGAAGAAGTTTTTCCCAATTCTAAAGTAGCTGATCATATTGCTCTGTATTAGTTCGCCTATAGCCTTGGGCGAATGTGTAGTGTAAGGGGCCGGATTTCGAACACTTATAAAAAAGGGCTTCTTGCAAATACCAGTTTCCCCAATACAGCTAATGGTAACCCTCCGAGAATATGTCTGCTATGAAAACGTTTCTGTCATTCGGAGTCAGCATAAAACTGCAAGTCCCTCTATTAGAGGTACAACGACAATACGCTCGCAACTAATTCTAGGCTACTCAATGTGGTGTTTGGCAGGCCCTCAATATCAAATGTTCTTCTTTCCACGAATTTCCCAAGAAGCGAAACAAATGGTAATCCGGAGAGCTAGGACTGCCCTATAGGGTGTAAGCTCGAGGATTTTCCGGCTAGTCTTCAAACGCTCATGAGTTGTCGTGGTGGCTGACAATCCCTCCGATTGGTCAACAAACTTCCCTTTTTAAAGCACTTTTTAAAACGCGACTTCGAAAGAAATGCATGAAAAACGAAAGTAACTTAGTTTTTCTTAATGTAAACACACAGCTGAGTAAAAATCGAGCGTAACTAAAGGGTGGTTAGATTTTAAGGGCCGATGTTGATTTTGAATAAAACACAAATTATTTTGGAAATTATTGTAATTTCTTTTTATTATGATAATATAGTGTGGTTCAATTATATATGGAACAAAATATCGGCCAAATGTCCGCCGCGACCTCGGCAGCACACCTCCATCCGATGGTCCAAATTTTCGATGACGCTGAGGCATAATTGAGGTTCTATGCCGTTAATGTGCCGAATTATCTCATCCTTTAGCTCTTGAATTGTTGCTGACTTATCGACGTACACCTTTTCTCTCAAATAACCCCAAAGAAAGTAGTCCAACGATGTCAAATCACATGATCTTGGTGGCCAATTGACATCGCCACCACGTGAGATAACACGGCCATTGAATTTTTCTCACGCAAAAGAGCCATTGTTTCGTTGGCTGTGTGGGCAGTGGCACCATCCTGTTGGAACTACATATCGTCCACATCCATATGTTCCAATTCGGGCCATAAAAAGTTCGTTATCATCTCACCATAACGAACACCATTCACAGTAACTGCCTGGCCGGCCTCATTTTGGAAAAATAGGGCCCGATGATGCCGCCAGCCCATAAACCGCACCAAACAGTCACTCTTTGTGGGTGCATTGGTTTTTCGACAATCCCTCTTGGATTATCATTCGCCCAATTGCGGCAATTCTGCTTATTGGCGAATCTACTGAGGTGAGGTGAGGTGAGGCGATATGCATTTTGATTTGAACGCCCATTTTCATAATAAGCCTGAATAAATTTAACACGTTGCTCGATTGTGTATCTTTCCATGTTCAAATTGAGTTAGTCTGAAATTGAAAAATGTCAAATGAAATGCAGAAAAAAACTTGACGTTTAGGTGTGGTTCACATTCCACATCGGCCCTTAAAATTGAACCACCCTTTATATCAGGTGGAGTCGGATGTTCAACAACAAAATTCATATATATTTTGTTTTCGCTTATACAGTTTGAGCTTACTCAAATGTTGACTTTTTTCGTGCTTCGGAATGCGACTTTAAAATCAATAAGGAAGAGTTTGTTTTTGCCCCTTACCATCTTTCGCCGTCGTATTTCAGCATCTCATTAGTTAGCCTATCTGCTCCTGTGGAATTTTGGTTTTTTAACGACTATATAGTCGTATATTCTTACTTCGGCAGGAGATATCATTTTATTCATAATATCTATAGTTCCTATTATTTTTATCATTTAACTGAACAGGGAAACATTCGTTAAGTATGTAATTCAAACTCCCCTAGGACCTAAATTATCAAGTCGCTGATTTTGGTTTTTCGGAAACATTCCGTACATTTACTAAACTCATTTAAAAGACGTCGAACTTTTTTATAAAGATTTCATAAATTTCTTTTCACATTAAACTAATAGTTAAACTTAAAATCAGCTTTCGCCAGGATGAGAAGAGGTTACCTATATTCCGCGATGTCTGAATTTGGTATCGCTGCGAAACTAATACAGCTATGTATAATGTCGTTAAGCAACACCACCCGCTCCATCAGAATTGGGAAGGACTTCCCCGAGCCGTTTGATACCAGGGGTTTAAGACAGGGGGACTCTCTATCGTACGACTTCATTAACATTAAACTGGAAAAGATGATTTGGTCTGCAGAATTAAACCGGTCAAGCATTATTTTTTATAAGAGTGTGCAACTGCTTGCTTCAATAACCGCACCATTAGTTCTGCCTTTTCCAAACTGGATAAAGATGTGAAGCGAATGGATCTGGGAATGAACGAGGGCAAAGCGAAGTAAGTGCTGTTATCAAATAAACAATCAGTGCATTCGCATCTTGGCTCCAAGACTCCAACATGTGCTACTTTGGGTTGAGTGGCTGAGTAGGCTAATGAGCCCTCTATCCACGAACGAAAACCACGCACTATGAGTCCATCATCATGCCCGTGCAGATGAGACAACCCTTGGAGTGCTCAAAACCCGCTGGTCGTGGCAGAAGGACCTCTTCTACGTTGGAGAGACCAGGTGGAGAAGGACTTGGATTAAGTTGGTGTATCCAGCTGGCGCCAGTTAACAAAGTAGAGGAGCGACTGGCGCGCCATGTTGAATTCGATAAAATCGCCTAGGCGGTTATAGCGCCAATTAAGAAGAAAATTATGATAAGGACGAAATTATTGTTGTAATGTTAATGTTTGATGAAAGTAAAAACTTTCAAAGAATCTTCATTGAGCCGAAACTTAACTATTCCAAATTTTCATATGGCAATCCAGGTATTTATTTGAATTCAATAACATACGTGCCTTGGACTCTCTTCGTCTTTGGGAGCAGTCAGTAGCCTGTTATATAATTTGTTTAATTCATCTTTAAGCATTTGTATTCTATTATCATTATTGTTTTAAAACAAATAAAAATAAGGAAATGGCTTAAGGTAAAGATTTCCAAAGTTTTTGCTGCGCTCAACTCTCCTCAGCTTCACAAACAGAGTACCTCAAGGCGGTGCGGAAATCACTTATAGAAATGATAATCGCTTTTACATATATACATATAAACATGCACACATATGTCCACGCGCCTGCATAGAATAATAGCAAAATAGAAGGACATCTCTTCCACCCGCCGAGAACAAGACCAAGCAGTGGATTAGCTTGAAATGGGGCGAATAATTCACCTGAGCTGCGATAACAGCGGTGCAAGGGGAGTCGATTTCACAAATATCGTAATGGGGTCAAAAGTAATGTGTACACATACACATATACACGCACATATGTATATCCTTAGATAAACACAAACACACGAATATCGCGCCACTTACACAGTCGTGCTTATCGCCGCCAAGAAAAGTTATAATAGGGATGTTTCTTTTATAATCGGCTAACAAAAGAACACTAGGTAGGTCAACAAATTTCATGTAAACTAACAACACAAAGTCGGAAATATATACGAGCTGAGTAAACTCCATAAACTGATATACGAACTGAGATGCGGTGTTGTGAGGGAAAAGAAAAACAGGAATAAAAAAAATCGTTATTATGGAGGATTTTGATTATAAAATTATTATTATTATTATTATTATTTTATTTATATTTTCACTATCATTTTTTATTTATCGATCATATATTGAGGGTTAACTTCGTTTGATTCTAGAACCGCAAAAATCTTGAAATGTTGACAGTTAAAGCAGCAAACTTAGACTCAGGATAGCCTTCCAGAGCAACACACTACAGTCTGCAGAAAAACAAAATAAGATTGTTCAATATAAGTTCCTTAAAAATTGCCGTTAAAGGAATAGTAAATTCCAAAAAAAAACATGGGGACAGAAAATTTTACAGGCGCCTTTTTAGAGATGAAAAATCGATCCAATTAAACTTCGGGATTTTATCCAAATGCTTGGTATACATTGATGTAATATGTAGAGTTACTCAAATAATTGACCACACGCTGATTTTTTTTAAATATTCGCAATATTTTGCATACTTCTTTAGTTTTTTAGAAAAATATAGTTTGTTCTTTAAAATTTTCAAAAATTCCACAATTTTTCATTAAAATTTCAAACGTTTTAATCAGAATTTTCAGACAGCTGTAGGTCTGGCATTTGTAACTAAATTTTAGCATAATAATGAAAAGGCAAAAAATGTTTGAATTTTTTTTTTAAATGTTGTTCTAGAAACCATTTTTCATTAAACGCTACCACTTTGAGTATATAACAGAAGATTTCCAAGAACGTCAGCGCACAAAAAAATGAAATTTCTCTGTTATAGGGAAAAATGTGAGAAGGAAACTAAAAAAAAAAATTGTTAAAAATTAACCGTCATTGTTAGCCACTCCAGGCTTAGACAATATTATTCTAAAATTAAGTGATCTATAAAACTGCGTACCCAGAAAGTTGCATAAGTCGTTGAATGTGTATAAATTTTGTAAAGAACAAACTAAAGTTTTATAAAAAAAAATCGAGTTACACTTCATACAGAAGGTCAGATGTTAATGAAATAAAAATGGAAGAATAATTGCAATTTTTTATCGAAAAAATTAAAATCATAATATAACGATTAAATTTTGATCTCAAAATCATAACGGTTCCGGTCTCAGAAAGAAACTGCGCTAATGTGAATGAGTTCCATGAGTGAGTATATGGGACATTTCGGTTTGCTACCAAATATGTTTTATTGATACCTATATTATTTTCAAATACAAAACCAAATCAATCAAAAATTTGCCAGCACAACTAATTTCTATACTTAAATAACATCGAACGCTCGTTTGCTAGTCGGTTACAAAAAAGTAGGCCTAAGATCAACAAAAAAAAAAAGAATATCCACGGCCCACATGCGAGTATGTGCAAAATCTAGTCGACCTGAGGAAGTTCAATAAACGACTGCATAAAGTATTAGTACTCGTGTGTAGGTGTGTGTGTGTGTAGGTTTATTCAGTACACGAAATGAGTAGTTAAGTTACTTACCGATGAGCGCAAAGCAAACGACGCATCGGCTGTGGGTGGGTGGAGGAGGTAATCGGCAAGGATTAGCAAATAAACTCGCACCCGCACGCACTTGATATGCCGCACGCCAAAGCAGGAGGAGCATCAGAAAAAGCAGGTTCATATTGGTGATAAGTAGACACGAGAATAGCCGTTGCGATGCAGGAAACCAACCATATGTCTTTTATTGCCTACCCATAGACTACTATAGGCGATTTTTGTGGTGCGAAGTGAGCACACCGACCAACAACAACCAAACGCACAGCATGCCACCAGCTGCAAATGTGTACATACTTTTATTGCCAAACATTTTGCACACTTTGCGGCTACAAAAAAAAAATGCGAATATATAAAAATAACAACGAAAACAAAATAACAAACCACCTTCAACAATATTTAGGCGTATCGAAATGTTTGGCTTCATAACCGTTTTCGATACACTTAACGATTTTCCTCCGGCATAGCTTCCTTTTCAATTTGAACAACAGCAACGGAAACACTCGAAAGGGATACTCTCGTCTCAGCACAGCAACACGGCAAGTACACACTTTATTGATAAATATAACCGCAATTGACTTTTAGTCCGCCAATTCATTTCAAGTTGCTGGATAACAAAGTGTTTTTCTTTATGATACCAACCACTCGAATGGGTCTTTCGCAGAGCAGTGATGTTATACATACGTACAAACTTATATAAATTTGTACATAAATATGTATGTATGTATGTGTACATTTGGGCTTCCATATATGGGATTTATTGATATCCAGCTTTGTGCGAACTTTTTTAAGCCCTCACATCACATCAGCAAAGTATTCCTTATTAAAAGTTTTGTCTTACACTTACAGAATCACACAGTTTACCTCTACATCTGTACAGTTCATATATTTAATGTTCGAGGACAGTGTGAATTCATTGTGGTCTCTGGCAATAAGTTTTACAAAGATTAACTGAAACTCATGTCAATTTTGTTCATCAAAAGTGCTGATTTGCCCCCATGCGACATCAGCGCAGTTATTTAATAAAAAAGGAAGGAAAGCCAACCCCTAAAAACAAGTGTCAAATAACTTTGACACGCTTAATTTGACGTTGAGAAAATGTTTGTTGAACGTTGGTTTACTGATAATGTCATGTTGTCCGACATTTGTACGATGACCTTGCGAAGGATTAGGTACATTATGTGATGTGTTGGTGCACTGTACCCCTGGACAATTATTGGACATCAACCATTACAACTCGGAGGTGATCAATCATTTGTCAGTAAAAGAATTCAAAAAATACTTATACTCCAAAAAATGAGACTTCAAAAAAAAAGGACTTCAATTGAAGCCATCGGGGTTATCACTGAGTTCATCATAGTTCGAATGTAGCCTATAATTTGAATGCATTCGTGCGTAGTAAATCGGATTCAGTGACGGCATTTTCACAAATTTCACGAAAATTCGGACCATGATGAACTCAGTGATGCCCCAAATAAGCCAAGTTAAAGTTTTTTTAACAAATAAGAAGAAGAAGAAGAGAACAACAGTTTCAAAAATATTTAACAGAAATTTGTATTTTTTTGTATATTATTTAAAAACTAATACTACTTAAAGTATTTCCAATGATGTTATATCATTTTTATAGGTGTCGTTGGGAGCTTTAAGTAAATACGTGTAAACTCCCGTTACTTTTAATTCAATATTTGACCAATTCAAACATTGTGAAAATACTCGGAACGAAATTGGTGTTTCCCACAGCCAGCTGTTTGTCAAACTAAGTTTCTTTAGGTGAATCTGCTTGTCGCTTATGACGGTTTAATAGTCAAAATACAACTTTAACTTTTTAAATGAAGTATTTTAAAAAATTATCCAAGTTTACACGAAGGCCGTACTTCATTAAAAAGTGTTTCCTGGCTTTTTTGGTTCAGCATTTATAGCCAAAGATAATTCGAAAAAGTATGCAATTTTTTTTAGATATTTTAACTCTTTTTCGGAATAAAATTGTAAATTTAAGCAATTTAGATACCAAAATTTTCATAATTTTATGTAAAAATCAGATCGGTTTTGAGAATTGCAATTTGTAAAACAGTGTGTTGGAAACACTTGAGAAGCACAAATGAACAATGTTTTAAAAACATCGAAAATGACCTTATTTTTTGCATTTAACTGCAATAAATGCAAAATCACCAAGAACCCCGAACCCTTTTTTTACGAAAAATGAATGAATTTTCATGTTCAGTGATCTAAAATTAGTTAAAAAAAAAATACGTTTTTACAGAGGTACTACTAACTAGTGAAATATTTGTAAACTAGTGTTATAAAAACTAATTGCTTTAATAAGATTTCTATTGTAAGCTTTGGATTCGCCTCAGCCGGCACTGAATTTCGGCCGTTCCCTAATTTTAAGGCTTAGCAGATTTTTTCCCGTTCTAAAATTTTTGTTTTTAATCAAAATCATTGAAGAAATATTTTGTAAATCTACCAAATCCGAATGTAATCCTCCATTCTACCAAAAATGAAATGAAATCTAATCGATCAGTTTTGATAGAGTTCTACTAAAATGGTAACACTGATTTCGAGCAATGAAAATTAAAAATACATCTCTGTACACGGAATTATGTTTTATTTTATAATTAAGTATCATTTTTTTTACAGGGGCCATAAATTGTTGTCCAAATTTCAACTCTAAAAATCAGGCGGAAAGAAAAATGCTGCGTGTGTATGAATTAAATCTTGTGTGTTATTTTTCCCTTACAAAATAAAACTTGATTTATAAGGGGTTTTCACACAAATTAAGTTTTATTTCCAGAGCAAAAAAAGCACCAGAAATAACGATTAAGAAGTAATTTTTTAATAAATGTTTAAATTGTCAAGGTCCCTGTTTTTTTACAATGATAAATATTTACAATACTTTAGCAGTTGCTGAATCGGGGCGTTTTAAAATTAATCCCTTAAACGGGATTATTATTCCGAAAAGTCAAAAATTTAGCATTCAATAATCACGACTTTGAGAATACGGACAAGGTAAATTTTCACGAACTCTAAATAAGACCCAATCAAGACTAGAATAATTAAAATTTGCCGCAAATATATTGTGGATGACATAGCCGGAGCTATTACATACTATGTATTTTTTAAGCACGGCCGAAAACCGCTAAAGTAAAAAGAAGTTTTGCGCACAAATACTATGGACGGCGTAGACAATTCGCATAGTTTGAACGTCTAGGGGTTTCTTTAAAGCACAGCAGAATGAATTTTTCATTCAATGATTATACAAACATCGGTGGTGATATCTTGTATGCTCTCTTTTTTAATGGAAGCAAAAGACAATCAAGACAAAAATCCCGCTCGATTTTTTTTAAATTATTTTTATTTATTTATTTATTTATAGCTGTTATCAGAGTTTGTTAAAACTAAGGTAACAGTAGAAAAATAGCTATGACATCTAAGGTCATTTTTATATTTTGTCGGAATTTCTTATCTGGATCGTGTCTTGTAGGGATTATGTCTATCAGGCTTTTATGTTGCGGAATTTCATTATGAATCTGATTGGATCTTATTCACTTCTTTAATTTACTTAAGTCATACAATAAAAACAAACCACTGTAAAAACATCACTTTCCGAATATTTACATATTTTTAAATATTAAATAGAAGTTTAAATATTAAATAAAAGTTAATTTAAAGTCACCATAGAAGGCTAAATTCATTCGATATTTAGGACTGTGACGATGAGATCGTTGGACAGCTTGCAGTACCTACTAATTCTAGAGCAAACGGAAATAGCTACAAGTAGTATGCATGCTATCTGCTATTAAATATATGTAGTTCGTTTTACCTGAAAGCTATAGTGTTTTTAATCGCTTTCAAATCCGTTGATCTATTCTAATGCAAAATAAAAATTACTTATTCCAAGTGTGTTTCATATATCATCGCAGTGTCAATCGAAATGGCAAAAAGCATGTTTAATTGACTATCTAAGCTTAGCCACAAAAACAAAACGAGACACTAATGCACAATGGCTCATTAAGTGACAACGACAAGCAGACGTCGCTAAACAAGAGATGTGAGGGGAATCCGCAAAACCGGCGACCGGATATTGAGCGAAAACTTCCTGCCAAATAAAAGCCCCAACTTGAGCGAATTGAGTTAAAAGCAAAGTAAAACTGCAATCAGCAGAAAAAATTCCAATATACTGTAGTTAAAGAACAAATATCAAACACTATTACAAGGGCCAGCCTTAGGTAACAGCTATGGCCACAAATTGAAGAAACTGTCGAAGAAATGAATGAATGAATGAATGAATATATCGAAAAGCAATTAAGCAGATGAAAGCGGCTTAAGTGCAAACAGCGTCATGTGACATGAAATGCTTATCAGTTGCCAAACACCTTCCCAACTCTATCCATTCAAGCACACATCACGCAAAGCACTACCCCCCAACCACCGTCAATTTTGCATGAATACACCAACTTTAGATACAATATCGCCAAAGCCGCCGCGCCCACACAATTCACCGATAATGATGTGTTTCTATCGATTAGGTGGCGCTGAATGTCCTTTCAATGAAGTGTTGGACACTTCGCATCGTCGCAACGTCGCAACGTCGCATGTCTAATGGCATTTCCATTCTACTGCAAAAGCTGGTCGGAAGTTGGAAAATGCGTGTCCAGCGTCTACGCCAACTAAAGATGTCATTTCACGCACACAAGGGTAATGAGCTAGCCGAGTAAATGAACCGTGAGTGGCGTGAGTGCAGCAATGTGTGCGTGTTGTCTATCTTAATACGACAACAAGAGATGCTGCTTCCAAAGGTTTTTTTTTTTTCGTCCTTATGGCCACTTCGGTCGCATTGCCTGGGAACGTCGACATCTTTGGTGTGAATTATTGGCCTATTTCAAATGGGCATTAATTAGGTGTAGCTCATTGCTTGATGTTGAGCGGTGTGGGGTGTGTGCCCACATGCCACATTACACATATGAAACCATCTGCACGTTGAAAAGTGCCTCCTCATGTGGAACGAGTTGCGCATTTTAATGGTGATTTTTATTCCAGTTGCAAAATACCAACATTATTTAGCTTTTAATTGCACAATGTGTGAATGGTCACATGGTGAACTTAATGAAATATTTTATTTACTTCGAAGTGTTACTTTTGACATTTGCAGGGCAAGCACGTTTATTGAGCTAGCGAAAAAGTTGGCCAGTTGTCGATAGACCTGTTTGTTAAATAATAGCGGCAAATATTTCCACTTCATGAATCTGAGAAGAAGCGAAAGAAATAGCCAGAGTTGGTTTTATTGAAGCTAATGCCATTTGAAGTAGAATGCCAAACTTATCTAACTATATAATTTTGTTTTGGGCAAGCATATCTATGTTGCAGACGCTATATGGGGACAAATTAAAATCGAAATTTAAAAAAAAAAACAAAAAACTTGTAATTTAATAAGTTGTGAACCGATTTTTAGAAAAGGTCGTACTAAACGGCAAACTATCCAGTCAAAAATGGTTTATTCTGCTTTCTTATTTAAGCACCGTCTTTGAAATTCAAGTTAACTCTAGAACGGCAATTAACTTATACAGCTCTTGTTAGTCGACTAATCCATTTACCAAAGATTACCAAAAGTTGTTTCAAAAAATAGTCGATTAGGTTAAGAATCGACTAATCATTGTCGTTCGACTAACCGCCGATGAACAACTAGTCGCCTAACCGTTCATTTAAGTATTTTTCGACTAGTTGTAGTATAAATACCCAGTAAGACCGACCTAACGCATTCACCAACACATAAACAAATCTAGCGGTACACTAATACTATGACAAACATTGTCCTATTCCCATTGCATGTGAAACAGAGCAAATGATACGTTTCAATATTATGTTCGCTTCCTCCCTCTACTGTACAGGGGACTCTGTGTGAGATGCATCCCGATGCCCTAAGTAAATTCACCGAAAGTTCTAGATTTTCTCACGCATACTGCTATATAACGTGTTAGATTAGAGATTGTGGTCCTACTGGGTGTTTGAAGTGTTTGAATGCCTATACCTATTGATATAACTTTTTTAAGCTATAATGATATCGCAATAAAGAATGTAAATAACAATAAATTTATGGCGGGCAACTGTCGCTATTCGAATAATTTCGGCTAACTCATTTTCATACTACTTACTCGATGGTGAGCGGTTATACGGCGTTTCAATTTCAGCTGAAATTGCGATACGGTTCTCAATTTGGCCGTACAAAAAATAGTCAACTTTAAATTGCGTATGGATCTCAATTTAGTGAAATTGAGACGATATTGCATCAACTTCCCGAATACAACCCTGGAAATAGTCGGGAATATTTTCACCAAAATATTGGTTACCTTTGTATTGACAATTCGCATGTAGTTGGCTGTTCAAATCTCCACTGGTTAAACTTAATGGAGTGTTTTTTCACAGCAACATCGTCGATTTATTTCTGAACCTGTGAAAGCGAAGTTATTGCGATCTCAGCACGAGAGTTGCAAAACTATCGATAGCAGTGAACATAGCTGTTTCCACTATTTTACGATAAAGCCATAGATATTACGTATTCTATATCTTCTTAAGTGGTAAAATCCTAGTCTAAAATTAAGAAAAAAATCAGGTATGTAAATAAGCGAAAAATAGTATAGCCACCTAATAGTTTATGGTTTAAAATAAAGGTCGTACATTTGCTCCCTGCATAAATCTGCATCTATACTGTAAACCCTCCAAAGAGTAATATTTTTTATTTCTCCTTGCAGGGAGGGGGTGGGGGCTCCTTTGACTGCCTACGGGCTTCTCCTGGACAGATGGGCTCTATGTCGTCTCAGCGAGCGCAGGGAAATTGCCACGACATGCAGAATTCCAAGGTCCCTCTAGCCGAGAGTGGATCGTGGGCGCTCAAGAGAGCTGAGGTCGCTTACTAAACGGCAACTCTCGACCCTCGTTGGTGTTTTGACTGGGTATTGTCCGTTGGGTATTCATGCGGTTAGGCTGAAAATAGTCTCTGGCCCTTTCTGCCGCAGCTGTATGGAGGAGGTTGAGGTGGATTCATCTTGTCATTTTCTGCTCAGCTGCCCTGCTTTTGCGAGACTGAGGTTCAAGTACCTAGGCTCGTACTTCTTTAGCACTCCAGAAGACCTTTCTGGGGTGGAGATTGGTAATTTGCGTTACTTCATTCGGGGCACGCAACGTTTCTCAGGTTAATCCTTCCTGACTTTCCGATTCACGTTACCGTTCATAATTCAGGTGGTATCACAACGGACTCCTACTATGTCTAAGTGAGTTCCCTTTGGGAAACTACCACAGTAACCTAACCTAACCTAACCTAAGTGGAAATTGCATGAAAAAAAAAACAAGTGCAAATAGTTTAATTAACGTTTTTCTTCGATATTGAATTTATTCCCATACTAGCTATTCCAATAGTGCCCTGCTACGCTTTAAAAAATTACCGACAAAAAATAAATACTGAAAAAATAAAAATGGATTAAAAGGAATATGATTTTAAGATATTTCTATGAAAACGTTTTGTTTCCTTATTTAATGTTTTGATAAAATGTATTTTATGTTCTACCCGAGGTTTCTGTCTAGTCACTAAATAAGCCACATGAAAATCCATTCAGTAGATTCGGATATTAGTTAGTTCAAAAGGCAAACAGACACAAAAAAAATTTTAAAAATTGTACAAATGTATTTTAGTCAGGGACCGTAACGGTTAGAACTTTTATTAAAACAAATCGTGATTTAATCGTTTTTTTTATGATTTTTATTTTTTGAGCAAATATGTGCAAAATATTCGTTGTTCTTGAAGTTGTACTTTCTTCCGTGATTTTTATTTTTTCGTGCCAAAATAATCGTTTTTCTTGTATTTGCAATTTTTGGATCATAATAAACGCCAACAAATTTGTCGCGATATTTTATGACCAAAAAAATTATCGCTAAATATTAATCAAATATGATCGAAGAAATAAAAATCACCAAATAACGATTATGCAATGATTAAAATGAAAAAATTAAAAAAATAAAAATAAGGTATGATTTGTATAACATATGGTAAAAGGATTAGATCGATAAATTCGAGTTTTGTTGTGAACGAATTCTTGCCAATGAGATTTTGATCCGAAACAATCAAAGTAACGGTTATTTTCGGTCCCTGATTGTAGTACATTCCCTACATCGGTCATTCTTTTGAAGATATATTAAATGTACAGACACGACTTTTTTACAGTTTTATTATTTATATATATTTTTATTTCTGAGCAGAATTCTCAAAAAAAATGGAGAAATAACAAATATAAACTCTTTGGCTATTTGGCATATGGTATTACCATATCTACCATACCTTGTACCGATTAGGGATATCAAATCGGTATCCCGGAATTTTTTGAACCACATAATACCGGGATTCTTATTTTGACCTATAGTTTTATACTGCAGATATAACTAAAAATATAACAAAAAACAATTTGCTAGTTTATTTAAACACAAATGAAAAATATTTCGCTTGTATTCCGGCAATGAACGTTATTTGAGGTTATACCCTTTTTTTTTAAACATTTTATGAACAAACAGTGTTCGGAATTTGGGTTATTTTATAACGTCATCTAAAATAAACTAAAAAAGCATCAGCAACGGCAAAAAAAATTTCCAACTTGTGGTACAATCCCTTTATTACAAAATCTTGAAGTCTTAAGTTTGTAAAATTTTGTTTGTATTTTTTTTTTTTTGCTTATGAAAAAAGTGTATTTGTAGTCTTAATTAATATCTGAACTAATAAAAATAATATTTCTTTCTTAATTTTTAGATTATTACATTGTTCTACATGCTACATTTTTTAGCAATCAATTTTAATTTCAGCACAGTCGCGGGATTGCATTATATAATCCCGAAAATTCAGGGGTCAGTAAAGCTCCCAAAATTCGTAGCCCTAGTACCGATGGTATATCGATAGTTAGCAATTGTAGCACGGCATTCAAGCGGAATCTTAAAAGCTGGCAAATCTTCTAATTCTTTTAAATAGTTTGAAAAGTGCCAAAAATTCAATTTCGCAATATTTCTAAAAACCCAGAGCCAACGAAATCTTTTGAAACTCAGACTAATCCTACGGGTTCGCCAAAGTCAACGTTCAAACGTACACATTTTTGCCCTAGTGTTATTAGTAAACCAGGTTTCATCCAGGTCTCGGTGTTTTCAACAAGCACAACTAGGTAAAACATTTTCTTTCTGTACGAATTTCTGGACCCACCCTAAACTCTCCTTAGCTAAAGTTATATTTTAAAGATTGTCACAATTGAAACTCAACCCTAAATCATAACGTACAAACTTCCTAATGTCATCAAAATGAAGTCAAGTTAAGTGATTTTGATGGGCATACAGATCTACATACTTATTTATTTATGTTTATTTTCGCTTTACCCGTCACTCAATTTTGTATCAAACTAAAATACTGATTTGCATTTTTATGTTCATCAGATTATAATCTTCTCACTTTGGGTGTAATATTCCATATTTTTGGACATAAACAAATAAAGTCGGACATACCTGCATATTTATTCGAATACTATATATGTATCTGCACATGTTTGAGTACTTATTACATATCAGATTTTGCAAGGGATGGAGACGAAATGAGCAATCATAAAGTCAAGTGGCGGTCATAAATATAACGAGCGACACATGTCGCCCAACCCGGTCGAGGACAACGCGACTGCACGTAAATAAGAAGTTTGTTATAAATATTTATCGAATGCGTGTGTGCGTTTATATTTATGTAAGCAAGTGATAAAGATAACGGTAAAGCTAGTTACCATGGCTAGTCATTGGGGGAATCGCGCTGGTTAGTTAGTTGGTAGTGATGGCCAAATGGCCAACTCCCAAGCGTACCGCCAACGCTGCTGGTCCTCTGTGGTAGTAGTGAAAGTCATAAATCTTTATTGAACTTGTCATTATTGATTTGGATTTTTGGTTAGTGCCATGTACGATGTACCGTTCAAAGACAGACAATTGTGGGGGATGGTGGCGGCAGGATAGCCAAAATTAAACAATGTCATGTGTCATAATAATTTAGCAGCGAAGGCATTGCAATACACAATAGTAAAGTTTATGAACATACTTACATTCTGTATACTCAAAATTACTCATACATGCATACATACACTCATACTTACAAATATTTTTATCATATAATTGACAGTGGCTGCATGAATTTAAGCCGAAGTGTCAGAGCACAAGCCTCCCTCCATCTATATATAGTGTACGTGTGTGTGTGTATAACTGTGCTTACCCCCTCCACCTTCTCTTATCAGTTTACCATGGAAATGAAATGAGAAATTACTCTTGTCGACTTGTTGTATTTTTGTAGCATGTCCAGATTGTTTTGCTTTTCATAAATCACTGATGAATTACATCTACATACTGGATAGCCAAACTGAACTGAGCCGACTTGTGCGATGCATGCCACAAGCCATTGTACGTCCGTGCCACAATAGTGGGCCCATATATTTACATACTCACATAAGCAATGAACCCTATAGGAAATCTTATGAATGCAATTTTTAACTAAGATTTGGATTTTAAGTTGGAATTACAAATTATAACGGAACTTATTACAGTTTCAAAAGTTTACAATAGAGTACAATACAGTTTCAATATTAAACAATATCGGTATGTGCAGAGTAAAAAAATATCAATATTTTAACATATCGATATATCGATACTTTTTACCTGAAAGCCCAATTACCTAATTGTAATATAGTATTGTCAATATATTCGTTTAAAGCAAATCCAATTGAGATTATAGGGACCTTAAAAAATATTTAGTTCGACGCAAGTTGGACACTCGGAAATAAGCATTCAATATCGATATTTCGAGAATAGAATATATCGACATATCTATCCATAATTTTGTGAAAAAAGTTTGATGTCTTTTTACGCAAGTGTATTATGGCCTAATAAAGTTTTAATGTCCGGTCTAAAGTGATTTAAAAAAATTGGACAAAATAGTTAAAATGTATGCCTGAATGAAATGAGAAGTTAAGACAAGTATTCTCCTCTAGTGACTTTAAAAATTTTCAAAACCAAAAAGTAAGGGTCAAAACGACACTTTTGCGTAGGAGCGAATGGATTAAAATGCCTTGACCTTTCGTTTTGCTAAGGCGAACCAACTATTCCAACTTAACAACTTAGGCTGGGGTGTGAAAACTTGGCTATCTAGGTATTCGCAGGTTATTAACAAAATCCGTGCTGGTATGAGATGCCATAAAATTGTCGCACAGTGTAATTGAAATCTTATATTAAAGTAGAGAACGACCGAGCTTCGGCTTCGGTATAGTTCGGCCACCAGAATGTGATGCGGCTTCGGCAAAAAAAAAACACCGAGCTTTGGCCGAATATTATTCAGGTTTTATTAATTTAAAAATTGTATAAAATCTTACTTTTATTATGTTTATCTTTGGAAAAGGTCAAATAAGTGTTTCAGATTCAAATTAGAGCGAAATTGCTACATTTTTTAATACTTCTCATATTTTATCTTGAACAAAATTGCTTTAAAATATCTGCCTACTTCTCGATGGGATCGATTGCAAGTTGGAAATGTCTATACGTTATTATTTTTACGTACAATATAAAATTAAAAAATTTCAAGCATTAAAAATATAGTTTTTATTGGCCGAAGTTTGGTTCGACCGTAAAAATCTGGCTGACCATTTCGATATCTACTATTTCAAACATTCCCACATTATTTCATAGCCAAACTACGAAAATGCACTGTAACCGTGTAAAAATTCTAATTTTACGTGCAATTCGTTAACTTGCTCAGTGTTTTTTGTAGCTGTTTCTTTATTCGCCTCAGCTAAACTCATTTTAAATTAAAACCGCTCCGTTTTACTAAATCGCATATTTTTTTATGATAACCTAAATATATTTTTTCAGTCCCAGACCTTTCTTGTTATTCATATTTGGTACTGTTTTTATAGTCACATTCGACGCTGTTAAGGAATAAGACAAAACAAGAATGAAACACTTGTTCTGAATACTCGTAGTAAAACAAAGTTTCTGCCGTACGATATTCCGCAATTTCCCTACAGGGTATGCTTGTATAAATTAATGTGTGAATGAATGGGGATTGTTTGCACAGTACAGTAGTCATAAATATTAAACGAACTTATCGCTCACACTACCTTGTACTTTTATTATTGACTTCTATATTTTGTTGCTTGGGAATTTATCATTTATGTATTTTGGGACAAGTTTGTTAATTATTTATGTCCTCATTTTTGCACTGAACCTTAATTTTGTATCAAACACATAATTCGTCTAGTAAGCTTGTTATGTTCTTAGTTAAGTTGGGTGATATATGACCGCAAAGCAGATATTTGGTTATCTTCCATTTCTTTTTTGTGACACATTTTCGACCATTTTACAAAAGCTGTACAGAATAAAATAAGGGATTGCTTTGAAATGCTGCATACATTTTATAGCAGTTAATGAATACTACTTTTTAGTGCAAAGTTATGCCTAAAATCGAAAGTATATTTTTTTCTCTTAACCGGGAAATGAATTTTGTTTTTTTTTATTTACATATCATCCCATACTTCCGATTTTGTCGTAACATTTTAAAAAATAGCCAATTCCTCAAATTAATGGCGCTTACGATATATAAGAACTTTACTTGTGTTTTCCCCCAGTAGTTTTCATAATTTACACAAAATGAGTAGGTACCCATAAATGAATGGATAGATTTATGTTGGTCGAAATATGGAATTTTCACCGAAAGCGAATGCTTGGTATATTTTAATATTCGGGCAAATGTCCAAGATGGATACTGTAAGTGTATCGGCATTCAAAATGTCAACAAAAAATGGGCACTTTAAAAATAATATCGTTTTGTTAGTTCAAAAAGATGTAAAAACTATGAACTTATTTGTGAATGATAAAAAGCGTACTAATTTTTTTGGGATAATTATAATAACACCTTAAAAATAACAATACGAAACAACAAAATTAAAAATGGTTAATACATATTTGTTTGCTCTAATTTTGATCCAAATTTGCCGGCTCCGATTTCAATTCGGCGTCATTTAACGCAGTGAGAATTAATTCACCCACATTGACCGCGGTTTTTTTATTCAAAATCTGTACTAACTGCCGAATGTTGTCTAAAATTCAATTCAAAATTTTTATTACAATCATTTTTGCTTTAATAAACAATTTTCCTAAGTTTTTTTCAAATGGGTATTTAAAATTTTTTTGATGAATGTTCACAAGAGACTGATTCACTAGTTTCGATCTTCATCTGTTATCAGCCTCTAGCTAGTTACCTAACCAGTCACAATCTTCAGGCCTTTCAAATTCATCGGCTGGGTCTGGAAAGTGAAACAGAAATTGAAATAGAATTCCGGCCATGTCTTGAGGATTATGAGACATTGAAACACAGGGAATTCGCGTACGAAGGACCTCAAGCGATCATTAGGGAAGTTGGAGGCATCCACGCTAATTAAGGTTAGTGGCGTGCTACAGGGATACCAAAGACCTTTCTGATCTCAGTTTCTTCGCATCATTTCACTTTTACACTTGTATTTATGTATGAACATTAATCTATTAATAAATCGAATATAGCAAAATCCAAGAATAAAAAAAATTATTTTTTCAATGCATTCTCTAAATTGGTGATAACATTTCAAAAATTGTTGGGACGAAAAAAAATTACCCCATATGTTACAGTTGAAACAGTTGTACAAATTTCAGACCTACTTATTCTATGATTAAATTATTTTTGATTTTATATACACATGAAATTTTCTAGGATGTACAAAATTCAAAAGTTCATAAAACTCAATCCTTTAAACGAAACAACCTGATGCAATGTCCAAACAAAAGTTAACATTTCAATTCAGGAAAAGTATATTTCACTCGTGGTGATTTCTTTTTGTTTTGCCCAAAAACAGATGAATAGATTTCAACTAACTTTGGACAATTTATTCCTTAGACTCGTGTCACAGACCTTGGTTATAATGTAATCCGTTAGGTGGCGCATGAGCCGAAATATTTAGAAAATCTGTTTATTATGATCAGATTTTGATAAAACTAGAAATGTATAATGTGGCTGTGAGGAGCAACAAATTAACGATTGGATCCGCTAGATGGCGCCCGAATCGAATTGCTTAGAAGATCCGTATTTATGAATGCTACTTCGGTTTTGAAACGCTTTTATAGTCTGTCTTAGAGATATTGAATACATACATACATACGTATCTATACTGTATATGCAAATTATATTTGTGAAAAAAATATTGAAATATGTATGAAAATCGATTAGTTTAATTTAATAATGTTGGCATCTATTCTTATTATATCAAATTAATTATGTGGATAATTTTGGAACGATTTGACTCTCAAACTACTGAACCAATTTTATTAATTATTATTTTTTAAATAAAACATTCAAGGCGAACTCATACCAGGTGGTGTTGAGCGTATAACAACAAAAATTTGCACTAAAAAATTGTACGCACAATGACAGTGAGAATCGAGGAGTATTACAACAAACACACCACCAACAGTTTTGACATTCAGTACATCAAGCGAATTCACTCAGCTGCTTTCTCAACACCACCTTATATGAAGTCGCCTTGGGTAAAATCTTGCAACTTCATTCTCTACAAAACTCGCCAAAAATCGCTCTCATTTACTTTCGAGTAAAAAACTAGGCGAATTCATACACGGTGAAGTTATTAAAAGAGCTGATGTTCCACATTATTGTATTAGAAAATTGCAAAATGCGTCTGTGTGCGTTATGAATTCGCCTTGCCATCACCATTTATGAATTCGCCTTGGGTAAAAACCTGTAAGTTCATGGAGTTCATTAACTTTTAGATTTCAAAAGTTATGTTTTTGAATTGCATTGAAATAAATTATTAAAACTGAGCAGTTTTGTATATTTAAAATTTTATGAATTTATGACCTATGACACTTTATCACACCTATCACCCAGTTGTAATTTTTGAGGCGTAACAAAGTAAGCCGGGAATTTGGAATATTTTATAAATATCTATAATAGCTGAGAGGAGTATATTTTTTTATCAATCATCGATAGCCATACAGTGATAATCCTCAGCATGAAGAATTCATCACAAATTCATCCCCACTACCCACCTCCAGTACACACGAGTATTTAGTGTCCCGTTTCAAGAGATGTTCAACGCTGAGCAAGATATCATTGTAACTATACTGTGATTGTAACTTTAAAACAGCAATAATTATCGGTACTAATTGCACTCGTACAAAAACACATATATGTACATATGTATATATGTAGATACATACACACATACATATGTATATAGTAAAAACAAACTCATACATACAAAAATGTGTAAGACCCCATTGTCTCATTTCGTTGATTCTTTGTTTTTTTTTTTTGATTCGCCACTAAAATACAACGGTGGACAAGGCCATAAATGTCAAGCGATGTTATTTAATGCCTTTGTAGTAACACCCACTTTCGTCCTTTGTTGCTTTATTTGTATCTTTTGTAATGGGCTACACATTAGCTGCACTTCGTGTATAGCCTGCGCTGTCGATGAGTAGGAAACTTCAATTTGAGCAAAAGAAATAAATCTTGAAAGGTTCGTTGAGTCGCCTCGTTATTTTCGCATTGTTTCGCTATTTACGACAACACCTCAACACATTGTTATCCTGTAGGCATGCAAGTACCGTTGTCTGCACTCCAACCACTCCCACTTCGCCTGTCGTGTGTCACAATCTCGTTGGGTCCATTGATTCTCATTAATGAGTAGACCACGCCAACTAAATTTGAAACTTGCGTGTTTCTGTGCACAGCGCCCCTCCCCCCTTCCACACTCATTACAGTCATACCCACTCGTTTTTGCTAAGTGTGTACGCAAGGTATGGAGAAAATGTCCCAGAAGGCTCTTCTGTCCCGGAAATTTGTCAAATTACGAAAAGAAAAAACGAAAAGAAAAATCCAAAGCAACAGTAATTAGAACTTTCGGCTGAGCAGTGTTTATCACTTGGTGCAATTTAAGTTCTGAGGTATGTTGGTCGTAACTGAGTTATTGTTTTTTGGATTGAAGGACGATTGTTTTGGTGTTACCACATTGGCGCTATTATGTTTCTGAAAAAATCGCCCGACAACGTCTGCTAAACATTCAATATTTATTGTGATATTTGGGCCATGATCCATATTGCTGAATTTACATAGAAATTTTAATAAATTTTGCCTTATTTAAAAGAAATTCTTCGTACCATCAATAAAGTTGTACACATTTTATTTCACACAATCAATTTCACAGCTTATAGAGAATTTTACAATTTTAGATAGTATATCTAATTAAACATTAACGACACTCATCGACGGTGTGAAACTGAACGACTGCGAGCCCGTAAATATCCATGATCGTCCATTGAACGTCTGCGGTGAGAACCGTAACAGTCGCTATTGCACTTATGAAATCTTCTATGACGTTCACTACGCAAACCGTCCTCGTCCCCGTCCTCGCCCTCATCCTCTTCTTCTTCTCCATCGCTGCACACATGATCTTTTGGTTTTTTGCTCCAGCGCTCTTCGCGCTTATTCACCTTTTTAGATTCCGAGTGCTGATGAGACGGTGCGGACCTACCACTTGACTTTCCTTCGCTCGGTTTCTTCGATTTCGGTTCGGGAGGCGGTACATTCCCACTGTCCACACTCTCATAACTTTCAGCACTCTCAACTTCGCCACCATCGTCATCCTCTTCGGAGCTCTCGTCGTTTATAGCATCAAGGGCGTCACTAACTCGATAATAGAACTCATTGTGCTTCTGTACGGAATCATTGCGCACGCCGCCATTTAGTGCCTCCTCGACTAAATTTTTTACCTTTTCCTCCGGCTGTTTATAGGTTTTTGCTACGTAACGTACGATTTTGTCCATGGTCACGGGCTCTTTGAATACGGAAAGCGCCTCCAATACTTCTTTTTCCTTGATCGTTGCAGGCATCTTTGATTTGGTATCAACTAATATTTAAACAAATATATAAGTATGTATGTATATTTATTTTTATTACGAGAATTTTTTTTCTTTTTCACAAGCGAAAAACTTTTTCAACTTTTGTAAAACTCGTTGACAAAAAATTACACACAAATGGATTGTTCTTTTTATTACATTATATTTCAAAGGTACAAGGACTCAAAGTAGAAAGTACCTGGCAACTCTTGCATCAAGGGTTGGGTGGGTTGAGTAGAGCAGCACAGTAATGGGACAAAGTTTACTCACTTTGACAATGATTAGCTGCCGGACGCCATACTTCAGCTGCCGCTTCATCAGCAATACACCACAAAAGGCAGATGAAACTATAAAACGAAACGTTAACGCTAGGGCCGACGTCCTTATGGGGTGCTTGAACAAACAGCAATATAAGCACACGTACTTCATTATAGTTACTCGTAAAAGCGAGATTTTGTATGTATGTATATTCTTTAGGTGCATAAGTACAGTGGTCGTCATATCTCAATCACCAAAATTTCTTATAAAATACTGTTTGCCAATTACGTTTAGTAATTTATTTTTATTAACTCTTTATAAAACTAATAAACCAAAATAGTTTAAAACTTCTTGCAAATTTTACTAAAATTCAACAGATTTCAAAAATTTGTCATCAAATTTTCAAACTTTTTACTCAGAATTTTTAGAAGAATTTTAGGCGTGCTCTTTTGTAACTGCAATTTTACTATAGTAAAATACAAGTTTCAAGTGACTGAAAATGGCAGTTGGTTTTTGATAATTTTTTTTACTTACGTTGTTGTGTATTTCCTGGCATATAACGCATAAATAAAATTTACTTTGGTATGAAAGAAAGAGTTATAAAATTTTAACGGTCATTTTTTGACAATTTTTAATATTTGTAAATTTTTTTACGAAGTTTTAAACTTTGATTCCCATGGTTCATCTTATATAACGAACCATACTTTTATAAAAACTATTGAAAACTAGCCATAACAAACTACACTTAAAAAATATCTACACCGGCAAACGATGTTGTCGTGGAAAAAATAAAGTGTTATGTTTATACTTTCCCCTAAAATGATCGGTAGTCTTCTTTAAATTTAAGTAATTCGGACCTCTCCTCTGATGACATCTCGGTTGTAATATCAACTTTGAAACAATTTCTCCCAAACTGATGTGAATAGACTTTCGGTCAACTTCCGTCCTATAACTCCAGCTTGACCACGAAAGTCGCTTCTATCGCTGACTTTTGAGGATAATTTAATTTAAAGGGGCATTAATTTGCAATTCTGCTACAACGCATTAATTTTCCTGTTTCGTCCTTTACGAAGCTCTTATCCGTTTTACCTTAGGTAGCTCCAAACCAATTTCGATAGTAAAACACCTATTGGTCGTACGCTTCACAAATTTAATGAGATCTGAAATTCCATTTCGTTTAATTTTGTAATTTCTAAAACTCAATAATCTTATTTGTTGAATACTTATTGAATTGGATGAATTAATTTTACAATTTGTGTTTTCTTTACGTAAGAAATCAGTATGAACTTTTGTGTTTTTGACTAAATAAATAAATTAAATAAAACAATTTTAAGATGTTCCTAATACAAATCTTGTTTCCTCATTTATTATTTTAATAAAATATACCCTGTCCGAGGTCACTGCCTAATTAATAGTTGAAACCCCATGAAAATCCATTCAGCAGCTTCGTAGATGAGTGAGTTCAAAAAGACAGAAAAAATTTAGAAAATAGTTGAATTGTATTCTATTGCATTCCCCGCATCACTTCCGTTCTTTTTTTTTTTAATGTTCAATGTGTAGATAAGGCCCGTTTTTCTGTAATCGACTAGAAAACAAACCGCCCCAACTCCGATTTCCTTTAGTTGCAAAAGCAACCCTGTTAGCATCTTTCATGAAACAAGCGATTTGTTTAGTGCTATTTGAAAACGGAGAATAGTTGTATTACCAAATTTTTGGCTAATTTGGTTAAATGTTTAAAAATACTATGCAAATAAAAAACGGACTAGGTGTTAAACTGAGACTTCGCAGGTTTTTTGTTAAGGCTCATTCACAATAGCACAGGTTTCTCACTTCCGATCACAACATCTCAGGTCGGACATCATTTTACCGAGTTGGTTCAACTCACATAATTTTCGTACCTAGTGTTCTTTTGCCAATCGATTGCAAATAAATAGGCTTACAGTATAGATAAATGACTAAACATGAGCGGCAAACAGTTTTATATTGATTTTTGGTACTATGGAGATGACCACCACTGTACATACTTGCTTATTGGGCAAATGTGAGTAAGGGAGGTCCTGGCAAGATTTACAAGTAAAAAGCTTTTACGTCATTAATCTCGTAGCTCGCCATAAAACAAAAGCAATTATTCGTGTCGTTCGTTCTCTGACATTGAGGGCAGAGGTCCACGGAAGGTGGCAGTAGTTACGCATACCAATAGACCATTTAGATACTCTCGTATCTTTTGTGATGTCGTGTGTGCGCTAATTTAACTACTAAGAGAATGTATACTATTTATCGGCATATACATAGTATGTATGTGTGTGTATGCGTGTGCGTGTGTTACCAAAACTAATTTTTTATTTCATATTCGTCGGCACTATTAATTTTGCTTTGTTTTTATTAGGTAGCCAAGTAGTTGAAGAAAAATGTGAGCGAAATGTGTAACTTTTCCAAAAGCTTGTCGATTTTAATTGTTCCCCCTTGTACGCTTAACACATTCGCAGGTCTCGTAAAGAGTGAACTGCTTTAATTATATATGTATGTACATACATTGGTAATATTGCATTTTTTTCACAATGCGAGAGTCGCGTTCGATTTTTTCCGCAAATTATCAACATCGCAGTTATGAAAATAAAAATACTTTATAAAACTTTGCATTTCATTCGAAAAAAGGGCATACAGTCTCAGTACTCCACATAGATACCCCGGCTAATATTATCTTAAAAACCGTAAAAGTTTTAATTAACAAACGAAAATTTAAGTATCACATTTCGTTTATTTCATATTGCTCTCCATACCTCAATGCAAAAACAATTTCTACAGACTCTACAAAAGTGCAACCCAGCTGTATTTAATATTTATCTAAAGAGCAACATTTTCATAATTTTTAAATACACATCCATTATTTTGTTTTACTTCTGCCAACTCCTCCCAACAGTTCGGCGTAAAATTATGTAATTTGCATTAATTTAATATTAGCCTTTGGGGTAAAAAAAATGTCCCCATTGAACTCTGGCAACAATGAGCGTATGAAACTTTCAACACTGCTGTCGTTGAAAGAGTTTAAAAGTCGACAACAACAATGGCAACAACGAAATTTGAGTGTGCTGCATAATGAGGCAGCAACAACTCTTTCGCTTGACATATTAATTTGGCAACGTTTTTGAACTTTCGCCCTCAAGGGAAATCTTTCGAAAAGTAAACACGAAAAGCAGCTAAGAAAACATACTCTCGTAACCAAGTGAAGAGGAAAGTGTGTATCGTGTAAATAAGACCCTTTTTAAATATGCAGGCTTTTACTTTTTACCTTCCAGTATGCACCTCACCTGAAATGTTTTGTTAATTATTTTTGTTGTTGTTTAAACCTCTACTCGATGCGTCGGTGGGTGGAAAAAAAAATACCATGAAATAATTAAAATTTGCAATTTTTTCTATTTACTTTATGCGAATACCTATGTTAGGTTTTATTGTACATATGTACATATACTTTGCATATGATATACATATGTATGTACATACATTTGTATATAAATAAATAAATATTTCCTTTTCTGGGATACATGAAAATTCTTAGGTAAAATAAAGCATTCAGACTACGTTTTAGCAATTAATTGTTGACCAGAATTGACTTTTCGATTTACATATATAATGTATTGCAGATTAAAAATATTACAATTATTGAACAATTTTAAAGAGATACTACTTATTTATTTCGCTTGGTATAAGTTGTCATATGCAATATAAGAAATATATTTTGGTATCAACTTGTAAATTCCGTTATAGAAGACCGAAAGCTAACACCCACCCAGCAATTTGGATTCGGAAGACGCCACAGCACAATCGAACAAGTTCACAGAGTTGTTGAGGAAAAAAAAGCATTCTGCATTTGGGCAAAAAAAGAAATACTGTACAGCTGCCTTCCTCGAGATATCCCAAGCATTTAATCGAGTTTGGCATTATGATTTACTCTATAAAATAAAAATCAACCCATCGATCAACTTCTACGTTTTTATCGATTCCTATCAGGAGAAGCTACAAGGCGAAGAACAGACTGAACTCCATGAAAGCTTACGTGATATACCACAAGAGAGTGTCATGGGGCCCATTCTATACCTACTCTACACTTACAGATCTAAAAATATTAATACACGTGGCATTTTTGCTAGTGATACTGATACTTCTCCACATTTGGCTTCGCTCAAGCTTAAAATAGATCTTAACAAGTTTTTTGATTGGCGAATAAGGTCCAATGAAACTAAATCCGTTCAGGTGCCTTTCACTTTCAATCGAGATACCTTGGTATGCACCTGACCTGACAGGAGATTGACTTGGAGAACTCACACATTCACCTGGCGCAAGGGTCTCGGCCTAAATCCAGAATAAGTTGCATCACTCCCACCGTTCCTCTAACAAAAAAACTCGTTCGATTTCACCATACCAGAAGTAATTTGACTTATGCTGTTTGATATTAAAATCTGATTAGATCCATTTGGTTTTTGCTGTGGTGAAATTGAACGAAAATTCTCTCCACCTTCTTTGTTCCCAGTGAGCGCGAAGAAATTAGAAAACCTGCTGCATAACTTAAGACTACAAAATTTAACTCAATCCACTCATAACAGAGATGATATTGCACACAAACATTTTCACCCGACTCAAGAGAAAGCCAACAAAAGATATTCTAAACTTGCACAAGAAGTGTTTGCTCCATTGGGCGTACTCCACTCTTGTCCTACGAGAATACATATGTACATTTCAAGAATATTTGTTTACAGATTGCAATTGCAGGTATTAAAAAAAAATTTTCACAAAATATACATAAAACGTCAGCTATACTTTAATGCAAAATTATTCCGACGTTAAGAACCACCAAACTTTTCGTATACCAAAGTCTTTTTTCAATGACAATTTTTGTAGTTGTCTAACAAAATTGAAATTATGTAGCGAAAGAAAAGCAGCTAAACTCGTTTTTGAGTCATTTGAAAAGTCCACTATCACGTGCAAATTTGTTCCCTTAAAATATGAATTTAATACTATTATAACTTGAGATTTAATTACTGAATGCGAACAATTTAGGAGTAGATCACACAAAAATATAGCTTTCAACATGGACAGAGAGTACACAATCCAGTTTTTTCCTTATTTGGACATTTGTTTTTATCGTAACTCGACTTAAGTTGTTACACAGAATTGTAGAAAGCAGTCATAATTTTTTAGAGAATCGATTTAAATTTTGTAATTGATTTTAAACTTCCCGATGAGCTTGAAACTTGGAATTAAAACAAAACTAAAATAACGCTTATTTTGTGTGATAATAAAGATTACCCGATAAAATTTATTTATTTATTTTTTTGTTTGGTTTTTTAATTTTCAATAAAATATGTATGTATGTGTGTATGTACATATGTATGTATATGCGTTTAAATTAATAATTGGGCAGGCTTTCTCGGCGCATGCTTCGTTTTATATGCAAGTCAATCAATTCCAAAGTTTTCAACAGAAACATTGCGAGACTAACGGGAACCAACGGGCAGGGCATATGTCGTTAGGCTTTATGCAAAACGTTTGGAAATAAACACATAAGTCTCATACTCCTACAAATGGTTTTACCCTATATGTGTTTGCATCTGTGCATGCCACTTTTTACAAATTTAAAAGCAAACATAGCGTGTAAACATCAATGAAATTTCCTTCTCTATAAAGCAGATCCACGTAGCAACGAAATAGAAATGTTTCTATTTTCATCTGACACATTTAAAGTCTGACCACAACTGCGACCCTTAAGTCAAGAAAGCTCTGTCAGTTTTCAGCTAAGAGCGACAGATTTATCTTGTGATTTGGACTGGTAACAAAGCCAAATGAATCCCTCGACGAACAGCTGGCGTGTAAAAAGGCGAGATGCCAGAGCCGCACACCCGAATAATAACAGGTGGGTCAATTATCGTTAATTTTTAAAACAAAATAATCAAAACTGAGTAATTTATTTATAATTGTTCTTCTTTTCGAAGCTATTTGTGAGGAATTCAATACGTCTGTTTTAATTTTATTCAGCTAAAGTCATATATATGTACGTCACTTTGTAAAAAAGAAGTATTCTGATGAATTTATTTCTAAGTTTTAAAGTTAAATTATTTCTCGTTATACTAAATTCATGTGCTTTTAAAATATTTACTCATTTATTGGTAACATTATCATATATTTCACTGAAATCGTCTCTTATGTGCTATATCATTTTACATAAATGAAAAATTTTTAATTTTTTATACTGTTAATTTATATAGTTGAATATATATTGTACATTTATTGTATGTTGTGCTTTGTATTGTCTTATTCTTTCCTCTTTATTTTAATTGGACTACTTTTCCTCTGATTTTTTTTATTGATGCATAATTATAACTTCATATTTATGTATATTTATTATTTATATATGTAGGTGTTATAAGGGGGAGTCAAGTCGCCGAAACTTATTTCGGTAGCACGCCTAACGGTTGTGTGGAAAGTGCAAAAGACCCAAGAATGGTTTCAAAAATGCCCAGTGTCCATTTTAACCTATTGACACCAGTGGAAAATGTTATAAAAATGCACAGCGCTCTCACGAAGCCAAGAGTTTCGTATCTAGTCAACTTTGGCTAAGTACCAAAAATCGTTAAGTCACTTTGTGAGGAAGTGTAAGCATCAATTCAAGGTTGGCAATATCGATGAAAAGCCTGGCTGAGGTTTGACTAAAACTACCACAAAAACCGAAGATCGAGCCATTATACATTTATTTAAAAAAAATCGTACTCTTACCTTAACGGAAGCCAAATAAAAGCTCTCGTCAAAAAATAGAGTCGTTTCGATTTATACAATCAGATGGGTGTTGAAAGAATTTCAAATCAGAAATCGGATCATAGCTCAAAACCCTCTTGTAACTGAAACACTTTTTCAAAACCGATTGCCATGAGCAAGGGAGAATTTGGACCGTGATTGAATCAAAGTGATATTTATTTATTTATTTTTTTTTTATTTTTTTTTATTTAGCATTAATAACCCAGAAAGTAATTACATTTCATACAAATTACAAAGATATTTTATATAAAAAGCACAAACTAAGTAATTAATTCATTGAGTAACGATTTAAAACGGAATTCCGGATACGAGAAGTCTAGAGCGGAAGAACTTGAGAATAAGTTGAATTCCTTTAGAGCCCTGTATATAGGAGCATTAGATGCGTAATTAGTTCTAAGCATCTCCATAGAGAAAAAGGCATGATTCCTTAAGCGCCTTTGTGGCACTGCGAAATCACACCACGTACTAAGTTGTAAACAAAGGTAAGAGAGAGAAAAGTCAATCTACAATCCAACGACCTTAGATTAATAAGTAGACATCTACTTCAATAGGATGGAATAGGGTGGACGAAACGCAGAGAACGGGGAGCATAACTAAGAAATTTTTTTTGAATTCGTTCAACTCTATTGATTTGGCAGGCATAATAAGGTCTCCAAATTACAGCAGCATAGTCCAACTTAGAGCGTACCAGGGAGGTGTAGAGCAACTTTAGTGTATACGGATCAGAAAAATCTGAACTGAAACGCCTAATAAAAGCCAGCATAGAGTATGCTTTAGCTATCGTGCAATTTAGGTGGCCTTGAAATGAAAACCTATAGTCAAATACCACACCCAGATCCAAAATTTCAGTAGGTTTACCCAACTGAGAACCACCAATATGGTAGGATGTTACGATAGGAGAGCGTGATTTTGAGAATGTGATGATGGCACTTGCTGATGCTTAATTTAAGCTTATTCTTGTTACACCAAGTGGCAACATTATCGAGATCCCTTTGAAGGTAAAGAGAGTCTGAGAAACAGGATACGGTAGAGTCAATCTTCAGATCATCTGCATACAAAAGAAACTGAGCAAACTTAAAACAGCTGGATATGTCATTTATGATGAATATTCCTTCGTTGTTTAAAACTACTAGTAGCAAACTTGGGTTGGCAAAGACTCAAAATTTGTTCAGCGGTATGTTAAGCAGCCGGCGAAGTTCCATGCTTGCAAATGCTTTTCCGAAAAGGGATTCGGTACTTCGACTGTCTTCACACAAAATCTCGACGCAAAGTAAAACTGTATTAAAATGTTTTCTAAAGTCTGCGTCTTAACTTTATGGACCGAATAAAAATGTTTGAATTCTGAATTAGAATTGCAACTTTCTGAATATGAAATGGAAACTCAGAGTTTGAATAGGAGTTTTCTGAATTTGAAATGGAAATTCTGAATTTAAAATTGAATTTCTGTATTTGAATTGTAACTTTCCGAATTTGAATTGGGCCTTTGTGAATTTAAAATTGAATTTCTGAATTTGAATTGTAACTTTCTGGACTATAATTAGAAATTCTGAGTTTGAATTGTAACTTTCAGAATTTTAATTGGAAATTCTGAGTTTCAGTTGTAATTTTCTGAACTTAAAGTGGAAATTGTGAACTTAAATTGTAATTTTCTGAATCTCAATTGAAGTTTTTTGATTCTTAATGGAAATTCCGAATATGAATTGCAAGTTTTTGAACTAAACTGAAAAAGGTGGAAATGATTTGTTTAACTAGTTTTTAAATTCTCACTAATTATATTTCTTTGTAATCTATAAGTAATGTAAAATTTTCTAGATTAACAAAATAAATTTAAAAAAACATAAAAAACAGCAAGGCATATTATGTAAGACCACTTTACAAGCCATAATCTTACTCCTTAAATCACGATAAAGCAGTTAATATTGTAAAAAATCAATTTCAATTACCAATTTTCATTAAACACTATACTTAATTCGAATTCGGCAATTTAAGACCCCAGTAAAAAGTTGAAACTAAATTGAATAAAACAGCCGCTTTGCGCCTTTTTATTTAGAAAAATACATATCTACATACATACGAAAACACACAGTTAATACGTATGCTTATCACTTATTCTAAACTGTGTTTTCGTATACAAAACTGTTGCTCGTAAATATTTAATTATGTAAAAGCGCTTAACAACAATGAACAGTTTGGGCTTCGGGCATAATATCTACAGAATGAACTGCTACTTCCAAACGAACTTAATTAGTCAAAAATTAACCATAAATAGTTTTCATGCTTACAAAAACATCAAATCCTAATGATAATTGCCAACATTATAATTGCTTAGCACACAAGGAGCTACATTCATACATTCATACATCTACCACTTCTCCCCACTTACGGGCGATGAAAAACATTCAACAATTTCCCAGCGGCGCTGAATGTCTTCATCTCATAAAATTTTAAAGTCACCCACTAACCGCAGATCTCGACTTTTATTGGAACCACAAATGAATACTAAACCAAATGGTAAACTTACATTTGAACGACAAACGCCTGGAGGCCATTAAATCTTGTACTTAAAATCGCTAACCTAACCTCCACACCTCCTTTTTACGAATCAAAACTTCAAAAACAATGTCCAGTCACACAAAGCAAACGGCTGAAATACATCGTGAATTCACCAGCAACGCGAAAAGGTTGAAAATCATGTAAGGCATTGACGCTTTTGATGCCTTTCGGAATTTGGGAAAAGACGTTTCTAAAATCTTTAGAAGAACACACACACACCTGCAAAACACGTACCACTTATCCTACAGGTAAAGCTATAGCTACACATATGCGTTGGGGCTGGCACTCTCATATTAGATGTTGTACGAGTATTTATGTGAATTGGAATTCAAAAAACATGTGGTGAGAAATTCACGTGCTTGCGTCCACAACTCGAAGCGGGCGCTGGGGTGCGGAAGGTAGAGCATCAAATTGGCTCAAATACGCATGAAAAGCCGACTTCAATGTACGCTGATTTCGGTTAAATGTTGTTGGTGCAGAGATACTAGATCTGCGGTTGCAAGTGGGTCCTTAAATGTTTTCTTTGGGACGAAGAGGCAATGCTCGAAAAATTTTAAGTGAATTTAATCTTGTAAGGATACGTCAAAGAAAAACTCTAATACACTTCTTGTACGTACGAATGAATGATTGTAAAGTGAAGCAGTACGTGTGTGTGCACCTTTATTTTCATGTGTAAGGATTTTAGGTTGAATGGAAGGTGAAAAGAATTTTTCCACTCGCTTTAACAAAACAAACACGTAGCATTGAAAACGCGTTTTGTTCACCTCTGCACAAGTATGTATGTAGATATTCCAACAGGAGCATTGTAAATGAAAGTTTATGTGCATACATGAAAATACTCGTATTGGCTTGCTTGTGTTGCGTGATAGGAGGGGAGTGAATTTTTCCGATAATGCCTTTAAAAATTTAAATTGGACTAGAAATAAATATACAAACAGTATGAATATAAAGATACCTAGCGCCTGTGGCACAAGGCATAAAAACTAAACTCGTTTCGGAGAAAATTTAAAAATACCAAACCAAAATAATTGACTAAAATTGTATATTACTTTTTTCTAATCTATACAGTTTAGTAGCAAAAAATATCCAATTTCCAACGTAAATAAGTAATAAAGAAGTTGTTGCTTTATATGCAACATTTTTTTACCTAACTAAACTTCATGATTTATTGGCTGTCGACTCAGATATTAGAAAAGAAAAACCGCGAATATTTTGTGTATCAGGGTGTATCACTCTACATAAAAAATATATATTGGTATTGTTATATCCAAGCGCACTGTGTTCAGAGTATTATAATTTTTTCACCTAACGGTTATTTGTAATAGATATAGATATATAATATAGATACCAAAATTCTTAGATTTAAAAGCGAATTTTATTAAGTCATGTCTGTCCGCCCGCACGTCCGCTCGTTTCTCGGATAATTCGAGTAATTATTGAGCTATCTCAACGAAACTTGACATACACATAGCCTTGGACCCAAGGTAGTTTGGTATTGAGCGAAACCAGTAAAATTAACTTGTTCAAATTTGATACATAGGATTGGGTTGGGGAAAGGAAAACGGGTGTGAATTTTTTTAATATGTAGAATGAAGTCGCATAAGTAAATTCACGGAATGAGCAAATAGGTATATCTCATAAACTATGCCAACAAACTCTACGAAATTTAGTACACACATTGCGTTTCAATTCAATAAGCAAAACTTCGAAAATCGGACAAAAAGCTCGTCCACCTTTTATATAAGGTAATTTAGAAAAATAAAAAAACGTTATGTTTGAGTAACTATTAAAGAGAATTCGCTAGGCAACGCCCACTAAAGAGTGATCATAATGAAGTGAATTCACTGGGACTGTGCGCGCAGACAGTGCATTAGGTTCGTTTACATTATATAACTCAAAATATACTTCTGATTCTATCATAATAATACGTAAATATGTTTTCCGAAAGACTTTAGAGAATTCTTTGGGATGAAAAAAAGAAAAACAAACAAATTGGACAAATTTGACAAAAACTAATTTGTTAATATTAATTATAAAGTATAAATAATTTTTGGTGTAAAAAATTGCTTAAAAAGATTTTGATAATCTAGCATTGCAAAGTAGAATCAAATTTCTAATTTTTACTATAAGAAGATTTTTTTCTACATTGTACGGTTCTCGAGTTATTGGAGCTGTAAAACGCCACTGTCATTGAAAAAAGACAGTTCACCAAATCTATTAACCTATTTTTGATAAAAAGCATAAAAAAATATCTCATCGAAATTTGCAACATCGACTGCAAATCTGATATGGAATCATCCAAATATCCGAAACTACACACACAGTTCTATCTTTTCATCCGAAGCTTTCGCGATTCTGAAGGCAGTAATACACGCATCCAATGCTAAAGGAAGGTTCGCAATTTTCACAGACAGCTATTCTGTCGTACAGGCTCTGGAAAATATTCACAACAGCAATCAAGTTATTTCTCAAATTCGTGACTGGTTAATAAAAAAAGAGGGTAAAATAAAAGTAATATGGATCCCTGGGCACAAAGGTATCACTGGAAACGAATATGCTGATTCTGCAGCCAAAAGTTTGCACCTCTCCCCTGTAATAACGTTTGACCCTCACATACCAAAGGATATCCGTCAGCTTACCACTAACTACCTCTCGCTACAACAACAAAACACATGGACTCACTTCAATCACCCCTACACTAACTTCAACCCTGAATGCATAAAATCAATCTTTCCATCTACCCTATCAAAAACGCAAACCAGTATCTTTACCCGTTTAAGGATTGGCCACTCAAAACTAACACACGAACATCTCCTTGTATCCACTCCTCCGCCCGTTTGTCCATTTTGCAGAAATAACCTTAACCTTCTACACATCCTTGATAACTGTTCAGTTTTATACACCAAAAGACTATCCCACTTTCCATCCATCCAACCTTCCGTACTCCTAAAAAACATCACCGTAGATAATGTACTTAAAATATTCAACTTCATAAAAGATATCGGCTAAATCAATAGCATATAAAAAAATATTGACAAATCTAAAAATTTATTATTTTTGTACCTGCAAATAAAGTAACTAGTATAATGTTAAAAAACAGAAGCACTGAAGGCCTAAGTAGCTAGTGTGCTCCATTAATTAGTGTAATATTTTATATTGCTCTAATAAATAATAATAATAATAATAATCCGAAACTACGTTATGAAACCCTACAAAATTTCGTATATGTCAGAAGTCAATAAGCACAATTTTGAAATTTATGTATACATATAGTAAGTCTTAAAAAACTACGCGCACCTCTCGTATAACGGTAAAATACAAAAATCCAAAAATCTTATAATAATTAACAACTAATGTAATTTACTAAAACTGGATAGACAAGATGTGGTTTCAGAATGATATATTAGGAATCATAAATGTTGGGAATGGCCACGGTATCGCCTACTTTAGAGTAAATAGTTTTACTCCGCAACTTCGTTGTAGCTGGAAAATATTTCTTTACAAAAAATTTGCAAAACATGAATTCTAAAATCATTGCGCCATAACGAAGAATAAACTGGGCCATATTGATTACCACACACTGTACTTCATTGAAACTTAAGTTTGTTACTTCAATATAAACTGAAAATAAAATTATGAAATAAAAAATAAATATATTCATTTTAATTGTTCAAAAAAGTTGAAAAGTATAAATAAGATTAGTATTCTGCTGTCATTTGAGTATAAAAGATGACTAGTCTCTATTTGTAAAAGTTCGAGGCATAGAAGAGTACAATTTGTCTCTTCATAGGACAACAAAAGGGAACACGTCATGCCATATAAAAAGATCAAAAGCGGTATTTGCCGAAACGCTGACCTCAGAAGAAGAAGCATTTGCTTGCAACAAAGTTTTCAACTTTAATAGGGATAAATGATTTTAATAATCAATTTAAGCATATAATAAGCGGTATTTACCTCGTTGGATGAATGGAGCTGATCAAAATTTAAGATTAGCCTCAGCAACAATGAAATACAAGGAACTATATACAATATATATAATATATTTTGCCGGGCTTACCGTGGAAAAATATCTTCGAAATTTCTTGATATTTTGTTAAGAAATCAATAGTAAATATCTGTCATCTCGACGTCAACTACAAAACTACTTTCCTGATCTCCTTCCCCAACACAGTTAATTAAATGTCAGTCACCAGGGGGCCATCGCTACTTTTCTTATAAATCACTGTCCAATTTTCGTAGTGACAACAATGACTGAACCAAAAATTTGCTATGTCACAAACCCATCGCGGCTTCTTGCCACGCCCAAGCACTTAGTCCTGGCACAGTGCAACAAAATCAGACAAAACCAGTTTAAGTAAAATGAGAACATTTTTTTTTTTGTTTCTTGAATCTTGCCTTATTACAACAATACTTTTTGGAGGGTTTGAAAACTTAAGAATTTTTCTAAATCAATTAATCAATTTTTATTTGTAGAACTTTGTGGAATTCATTTTCAGATTTGGCCAAAACACATCTTACAGGTAGTATCAGCAGATTATCAAGTTCATTTTGTTTTCATATCAAGAAGCCGCTGAATTGGCAAACTTCGTTTACATTTTAAATTTCATTACATATTTTTCTGGTATAATCAAATATACCTTGTCCTATAATCAGATGGGTGACAGTTCCTAAGACTAGACTGGAATATTAAAAAATGGGTATAACACTAAATATTTATTAGCATCAGCTTTAACTCCGATTATTGATTTTCACATTTTTCTTCGTCCTACCCAGCGGCATTTTTAATTCATATAGTAATATATTTACAAACCATTTTGTTCCACTGTGCGTAAACGCTGTACGTGCATACCAGTAAACTAAATACAAGTAAAATAAGCGGAAGTAGCAGGCCAATGATTCGACCAAAGTCGCAAACTTTAGCTAATACTTCGCACTTATTACGCTTCGTCAAATCGAAAATTGCAAGTCACATTGTTCTACGCACACTTTCCCCATTTGGGCTGCACAGCTCGTGTGGGTGTGTGTGTGTGTGTGTGTGAGTTTGTACAGACAAATAGAAAATACATTTGGAATATTTCGCTGAATACGAGTACTATCGATTTTTAATTACAGTAAGATTTTCTACTTTTATATTTCTACATTTCCTTCACTTCATCACTTTATCTACGAAGTAAAATAAAAAATGAGTCTAAAATTCAAAATAATAAAAAGTCTGTAATTGTCTTCCAATGCTGACCATCGAAAAAACGTCACTTGCGGTCGTAAATGTTCTCTATATAAATTGGGGCATTAATTACATAATAAAAACAAACAAAAAGTTAAAAGAATAAACGAGAAACGAAGTTTTTGGATTGGATTGGAAAATCAATATTTTGTTGTTAAAAAATATATAAATCAGGGCACTTTCAACGAACTAATGGAACTAATCTCATCAGACACTAAAATGCAAAATACTTATTTTCAAACCAACCCAACCCAGTGGACTAGACTAGTATCTTCGAAATTTGAACTAAGACATTTAGAACTTATCTCACTGCCCTGTGTTGGCGGAAATCATGTGAATATGACAGTACTCCCAGAATCAGAAGCACATCTTATAAAACTTTCCACCGTTGATTGAAAATCAAAGGAAATTTGTTGCCATTTCAATTTACTTTAGTGATTAAAAAATCAAAATTGTTAATGAAGTTTTATTGAGTTTCTTAAATTTTGCCCACTTTGGATCTAACTATACAAATTTTATTGTAGAATGAACTATATGTAGCTTCATGAAAAATTTATGAAAAAAACTATGTCAGGAAAACATTATAACCCAAATTAAAATTGCATATATTCTATAATACACAAATTAATTTTTCAGAATTTAATCACTCACATTTTTTAACACTTCCAGAAGAAATAAGCAATTGAAAAATTTTAGTAACTAATTTTCCAACGTTGTAATCATCAGGAATGATTTTCTGAAATATCGGCACTGGATTGCCGAATTCGATCGGTACACAATGAGTGCAATGGGAAGATTCGTGGGCTCATAAAAGAAGGATAAAAGCATGTTCTAGTGGAATTCGAATTTGAAACTGGTTGTAAGGGATGTAAGGGTAACGTGTATTCCCAAGGCAGGTAATAGCTCACATGGATCCCCTAAGAGCTTCAGACCAATCAGCTTCTCTTCTTTTGTTTTGAAACCCCTTGAGGGGCAGATTTATCTGCATATAAGAAATGGGACTCCCCGTGAGCGATTGCCACTTAGCATGTCCACATCCCGGGCAGGTCAGGGGAAATAGCCCTACACACAGTTGTTAATGTCATAGAAGAGTCTCTTGAATACAAGGAATTCGAAGTTGGTGCTTTCCCAGAGATTGAGGGGGTCTTTAAGAACGACATGCTGGAGGCAATAGTCAGATCCCTGGATGAGCTTGTGGCCGATACCGGTCTAATAAGGTTTATCTACCGCAACGAAGGGTGATTAGCGGCACTCCGAAAGGTGGAGTTCTTTCAGCTTTCCTCGGGTCGTCGTTGCCAACGACAACCTGAGGGGGTTGGAAAGAAGAGACTGTCGGGTGTTAACTCTAGCAAGACGGAGTTCGTCTTATTCACCTGAAGGTATAGAGTATTTGATGCCCAACCTTCCTCAATCGACGACGTCCCACTGTGCTTTTTGATCTTGTTAGTTACTTGGGCCTGATTCTAGACAGGACGCCCTCCTGTGGGCCAAATATTGAGGAAAGAGAGGGAAAAGCATCAGTTGCTATATAATACTGCAAAGATGCCATTGCAAGATATGGGTTATTTCTCCTAAATGAAATCATGGGCTTTATGAAGCCATAACCAGGACAATAACACAGTGCTACAAAATGAAAAAAAAAAAAATATGCAGGGGCTCTCGCATGGATTTTTAGTTTCGTCATGGCCCATGAAACACTTCCTCATTTGCGGTTTTTCTCCATCACTTCGTTTTTAAATTTTCTGTGTAGAAATATAATACAACTCTGAAATTCTTAAAATTACAACTTCGAGATGCTATAACTTTCTTGTTTCTTGATCGAATTCAATTTTCTTTTTTATTTGAAAGATGTTTCTTTTACCCTTTAAACAAGCAAACTAGCTTGCAAATCGACCGAAAAATTACCAAGTTTTGGCCTTTTATTCCTCAAAAAATTAAAGTTTTTCTAAAAATTTTCCTTTTCTGCACGTTTTTATTGGATAAGGAGGTTACAAACAATGGCTTTTAAACCTTTATAACAAAACACATAAAATCAGCTTTCCAAAAAGCAATAGTAAATGAAAATTGACTCAAGATTAGCGTAGTAGCGCTTTATAAAATGAGCGTGTCTTTTTTTTTTTTTTTTTTTTAATATTTTTGTTTGGTTTGTTTTTTATGTTCGGCGCTGCTTGAATCTCTTAAAAGAGACCAACAGTAATCAGATAGCATATTTATTGTATTTTTGCCAACATAACGCTGTTCAATCTTTAGTATTTCCTGGTGGAATCGTTCTCCTTGCTCATCGCTCATCTGGCCCAAATTTGATGGAAACATGTCCAAATGAGCGTGCAGATGGTGTAGCTTAATTCACACGTTGCAACCCAAGTTATGGTAGGCAGACAACATGTCACTTACTACTGCTTCATAATTTTGTGTTTTTGTGTTTCCCAGAAAACATTCACACACAGAAGAAAACCCTTGCCATGCTTTTTTTCAACATCGGTCATTTGTTGTACAAAGTTAGTATCGCTAAATAGTTCGCGAATTTGTGGACCGACAAATATTCCTGTTGGAAAAGGTAACTTTGTTTTAAATCGTGCAATTAAAATACATACTTGCTTACCTTCTTTCAATTTTGCGTAAGTTATTCGCGGAAACTTTTTTACAATATAGTTGAAGGCTCGACCATTTGTATCCAGTGCTTTGACAAACTGTTTTATTAAGCCCAGTTTAATGTGCAGCGGTGGTAAAATAATATTTTTTGAATCAACTAAGGGAATATTTATACTATTTTTTTCACCAACTACAAACGATGTACGTGGAGCCCAAGATTTTTGTATGTAGTGTAGGCTAGTTGCTCGACTGTCCCATTGGCAGAAATAGCAATTAGCCACATGTGAGTTTTGTAGTCAATGACATTCAATATTTCAGCCATACTGTCATATGATTCTTTTATATCGGTAGCGTAGGCCAGTGGGGCCGATGGATAAGCCAGTGTTGTGTAATAGTACAGTCTTCAAACCTTAAAAATTAAATGAAACTAGAATATGCAACTACATAATAAACATCTCAAGTGTACTTTTCGTTGAACCGTCGATGAATAAACGCCAATCTCGTGGAATATGGTTATAGCTAAATTTTTCAAACAATGCATTTACATCATTGCAAAAAACCAAGTTATCATATCTAGTGCTTTGACTGAATAGTGAACCAAATGCAACAGTTTCTTCTGTTCTACGAAATGTAGTATGCACATCATTTTGCAAATGTTTCCATTGATCCATTCTTGAACCTAAAAGTTCTGTCTGTCTTGTGGACAATTCTAAGTCCCGTTCACGATCTTGAAACTCTGCTCGAGAAACTAAATGTGGTTCGTTCATTCCATTTAAAGGTGGAGCGTATACTGAAGCTGCAGGTTCACAAAAGTCTACAAAAGACGATTCAAAGCCACTTAAACTTGGCGATACTTCCGATTCCGCTGTTTGATTTACGTCGCCTTTTACATGCACTACACACTTAATAACATGGTCAACATCAGCATATTTAATATTTCGTCTTACTTTGAAGTGGTATCGTTTTGTAATCGTCAAACAGAAATAACAGTTATTTGGTCGGTGGATACGTTGTGGAAGCCAAGCAACTGGCTCATCAAAAGTGAATGCTTCACTGCGATTTATCTTCCAAGACCTTAACGACGAATAGCACGACGAGCAACAAACTGTGGGTATATACCACTTATCGTATATCCGCAAATAAAACAAAAATTATCCTTCTTATCACACATTTCACAGTTAAGGTGTAAATATTTCTCAATTCTTTATTTCACAATAAATTCACTAAAACATCATCAAATGACCTCCACGAATTTAATACAAAACTTTTATAGAAAAAATTTGAAGTAAACTGTCTAATATTGACAAGTCACAAAGAGGACACTCAGATCGCTCTATACTCAGTTTTGTGAAAGTTCATACCTGCTATATGCAAATATTAATCTATATATATATAGAATTGTAAAGTGTTTTTTGTGAAAATTGGCTCAAACACTACTGAACCGTTTTTTGTCAAGTTTGGACATTTTATTTTTTGGATAAGTACTCTCAACATAGGATATATTTGTTTCCGTTACATGGCGCTGGTATCGCTATCTTTACAAAATCCGTATTTATGGTCCGATTTTATTCATATTTGGCACGTATGTTTGATAAATGTAATTAGAACCTCTTTTGCTAGGTGGCGCAGAAGTCGTATTTATGGTCCAGTCTTTTAAGTTTCGTACACAAAGTCGCTGACGATAAATAAAACGAAAACATTAAAAAAAGGCTTACCCACTTTATGAAGCACTACTACGCTAATTTTGATTCAATTTTCATTTACTATTGCTTTTTGGAAAGCTGATTTTATGTGTTTTGTTATAAAGGTTTAAAAGCCATTGTTTGTAACTTCAATATCCAATAAAAACGTGCAGAAAAGGAAAATTTTTAGAAAAACTTTAATTTTTTTTGGAATAAAAGACCAAAACTTGCTTGTTTGAAGGGTAAAAGAAACATCTTTCAAATAAAAAAAAAGAAAATTGAATTCGATCAAGAAACAAGAAAGCTATAGCATCTCGAAGTTGTAATTTTAAGAATTTCAGAGTTATATTATATTTCTACGCAAAAAATTTAAAAACGAAGTGATGGAGAAACCCCGCAAATGAGGAAGTGTTTTATAGGCCATGACGAAACCAAAAATCCATGTGAGAGCCCCTGCATATTTTTGGTGTAGCACAGTGTAATGTTTTATGGGGTAATTGTATCGTGAAAATCTATGGAGTAGGTATCGAATGCCAACCACCTGGAGCGGATGCAACGAGCCGCGGTCATTGGAACCAGAGTGGGGCGACTCCGATCACACCCACCCATGCGCTCAACGTTATGCTTGTCATGATGCCTGTGGACATTGCCGACAAGGTTGATGCAACCCGACTAAAGAGCAATGGCTGGAACTTCAAGCCACCCTACGGGCACTCTAAAACTCTTGCAAGCTTCAACTTTGTCCCCCAAGAAACATCCAAATGTATTCTTCTAGGATATTGAATTGTCAGGTCGAAACTGGTCGGGTAGTGCCTCACCTCTCTCTCGATCAACACTGAATACTTTCGTATCGGACTGACTTGTGTGCCGGGTGATAGCGACGTTGTATCAACTGCATAGCTGATGAGCTGGCTCTGCAGGTGATCCTAAAAGTTATGAATCCAGGGCAGCGGCAGAGTGGAACTCTTTGGACAAATGGGCTTTATGTGGGATCAACGAGTACTCCACCATGCATAATTACAAAAACACTCCTACCGGTGGTGGACCGTATGCCTTCGAAGAAACTCCGGACGCTAACAGAGCGACAACTGTCGATCCTGCACTGTCCGATAGGTACGCATGCAGTTGGGCTGAATATTATCTCTGGCGCTGCTTAGAAAATGATGGGTGGGAACATCCTTTCATATTCTACTCAGCTGCCCTGCCAATGGGAGGCTGAGGTTTAAGAACCCAGGCGCTCACTTCATTAACACGGAATTGCGGAATTTGACTTTGAGCACGCAGCGTTTCTCTTGTTAACTTTGGAACGTGGCCGTTCAAATAATAAGTAGTATCACAATGGACTTCTCCTCTTTGGCTAAGTGAGTCCGAGGGGACGTCAACCAAACCTAACCTATAGGGAGAACATATAGATGACGCGGTAGTTGAGTTGCTAAGCAAATTGGTAATAAGCTACATATGAACATTGCTTAAATTGTTTAAAGCTACTAGGTTTCATTCCGTGGTACTTTCTATGCAATGCATGTTTGCAGATATTTACATACATACATACATATGTGCATTCCTATGTGTGCTAACTTAAAGTGCACATTGAAAAACGTCGATTGACAAGTGTGTACACAAATCAAGTAGAAGACTTGGACCAGAAATTCCAATCACGAATAGCACGACCATTAGCCAATGTCCTCTACCGTGGTCTGGAATCTATGGCTATTTACTTTGAATGGCAGCAAAAAAAAACAAAAAAAAAGAAAATTCTATTACGAGAATTGCATTTCAACGGACCTTGCATCAAAAGATTGCAGCCGCATTGACAGAAAAGAGCTGCGAGCTGTGAGCTGCTGGGCTGTCCGAGAATTTGAAAGGCATTCAAAGATTCAATGCAGCACAGGAAATGCAGTTTTCAAAGCAAAATCCATGCCTCTTATTTCATAAAATGGGAATTAAATTGTATATTTATTTGAAAGCTTTCCCGCACCTACATCTGCAGCCTTTGCTTCTCCACCTCTCAACAGCAGCAATTGGTGATGGTAGTAGCTGGCAGTTTTACTCTTAGCAAGCAAACAGCCGAATCAAGTCGGTTTCTATTTGAAATGTTGAAGTTGCGCAACGCGGCGCAATAAGGACACTCGGCAGAAGTTTACATTTGCAAATTGATTTCCCCATCTTAAGCGCCCGTAGAATTGGCATCTGGTTGGCATTGTAAGGGAAGAAATATCAAAGTAGTACTTGAATGAAACTATACATACACACACTCAGCAGAGTCGCATAGCTCACAAAGTCACAAAGACTGCTGCTGAAAAATGGCAATAAAATGCAGAATTGAAAACGAAAAGTCAAGCAATTTGCAATTATTCAAAACAAAATACATCCACCCAATTACTATGGCCCGTCTTTCTCGCATCTCAGCTAACGCTGTGTGGGTGTACGTACAGCTTGCGCAATTGAATTTTTAATATACTTTAATATTCGCAATATCATATTTTGCGTTGCTTCCTTTGGCACTCCTTGCTGTTGTATTTGCGAATTTTACAAGCCCATAAAAGTAATAAAACCGGCGCTCGTGACACTCATAAATGTTAATGTGACAAGTTAACATACACATTCACGCTCTTCGCTATTCAGCCAGATGTCCCGACATTCAATTGTCATTTAAATTCGTGTTCACACTCCGGCCGACTTGGAGTCGAAAGCCCACACACCACCACCAGCACCACCATCTGTTTTTAAGGGGCTTGTGGCGCATTTCTACTACAGGTACCACACACCTCTTTGCACGTAGTGATATTTAGAGACACAGGTTACAGCCATAAATGCAGGCATTTGTATAATTTTCCAATTTTCATAAAATGTGATTCACACATTTCGAGATAATAAAATAATCATTTAAATAATTTATACTCACAAACGTTTAAAAACACATACCTATGCATATAAAAACATATCAAACATATATATACATACACATGTGCGATTATAGCACACTAAGATTCCTTAAGAAAAAAATTGGCGTTCTTAAAATGTGTACGAGTATATGAAAATTTGGTATACTATTTAAACGCTTCCGCCAAATCCATTTTTAGGTTCAACTTAGAATTCTTCATGAGCTAGACGGTGTTGAAAATTTATATACAAACCTGTTTTTCTTTCAGTTACAGCCTTTCATAAACTTAACAAATTTTTTAAAAATATGCCGACTAGTTCAAAATAATGAGTTTTGTTAACAACCAAGGCGAATTTATAGAAGGTGATGGCATAAGAGCAGCTGATTTTATTTTTTTTTTTGATTTGCCTACATGTATTTTATTTTTGCTTTTGCGTATGAGCCAAGGCGAATTCATACAAGGTGATAGCATCCCATGAGCTGAATGCTTGTTCTTCTCTCAGAATCCGCTAGGTTGTTTTGTATACACAAACAAAATACATCAGCAAACTGGGCGAATTCATTTTTTGACATTTCACTCGCAAAATTACACTAACAAAATACATGAGCAAACTGAGCGAATTCAGATTTTGACATTTCAAACGCAAAATTACACAAACAAAATACACAGCGGATTCGCTTTGTTTATCTTGCTATCACCTTCTATGGATACACCATGGTATGAGCTTTCGAAAGCCGTAAAAGCAAAAACAAAATGTATTTAAATTTTGGCAACTCTTACGCAGAAACAAAAACAAAATACATAAGAATTTTGTAGTTGTATTTATAACACCACCTTGTATGGATTCGCCTTGTTAACAACTATACGGCCCTATTGCCAACTTCACGGGAACAAATCATTCCCATAAATTTACAAGCAAAACAAACAAAATGGGGGAAATTGTTTTTGTTTCACTTGTAAATTTGTGGGAATACATATTTGTTCCCAAGGACTTTGCGCTAAAGCTGATTGATTCTTTAAAGCACATTGCCAACTTCTTTTTCATAGATATGGGTAGAATGTCCACCAAACCTTTGATTCAAATGAAAATTCAGTTTGAAATTTTGAGGCACAGAATTTTAGTCTTTCCAGACATAATTTGATAAAGAATGCAGTTTTCTTAGACATCAAAGCTGTAACTCTTCAAATTTTTGTACTTGTTGTCCGAAGACCCATTGTGACCCTCTTAACCTTTAAGTTCAAATAAAAAAAAAACTTAGACTTGTTAGACTATAAGCTTGTTCTGAACGGTGTCCCCTTTCAAAAAAATATCATGGTTACTATGTTGGAAAAAATATATCTATTGAATCATCAAAAAACCCACGGCGCAGAGAAAACAAGGTGATGACAAAGGCATCTCCGTTACTTCGTACTTGCTTCGTTTGACAGAATGACGTAGCAAGATGTTCTGAGTGTTTGTTTACGAATACAGACTGGGAAATATAGATTGTGCTGCGTTTTGTTTGTGCTAAACGTTAATTTTGAAATATTTGTATAAAACTATCGTAAAAATAAAGAAAACGAAGTGCCGCGTTTTGAATTCTGCAAGCAACAGCAAAAACAAAGATAGAGAGTGCAGTTTTTCCCAATTTCCCGCTGATGACGCTGTGACCAAAATTTGGGTGGAATTCTTTGTAATTGCTTTGTTATTGTCAAATTATCACCCTCCTTTTGTTCATTATTCTTGGCAGAGAAATCTGTGACGTGTACGCTGCCGGCGTTGTCGTAATCTTGTTTTCTATCATTCTTGCAAAAAACCCTGCATAAAATGGATTCGGTGTTCTGTCTTAATCCAAATAAATGTTGTTTTTTTTTGGTTTTTTGATGCCATCTTGTGTAAAAAAAGCCAGCTATTTGCAAGAATGTTATGCCTCTGTTCAGCGTTCTCTTATGCCTATAATAATTACAATTACCTCTATCACCGTTGTCGATACCAAATCAGAACTTTTTGAAAAAAGGGGTAAATAGGTAAAACACAATGGCTGAAAAAAACTAAAACAACATTTGTTTAATGCTAAGCACATAAATTAACAATTCAAACTTTTTATTCATATTACGAATTCATAACAAATTTTATACGGTTTTCGTATATTTATATTGGCTGATAAGCTTCAAAAATCATTTATTCTTAAGGTACGAGGTAGATTGTTCATACGTAAAATTAATTCATCTTATAACTATATAAAAATCTCGTATCACGGTGTTTGTGGTGGTATTAAAATATGCGTGTTAAAGGGTTTCTCTTGGCGAAGAGAAGGTTCATACCTACATATATTTTGGAGAGGGCGGCCACCTGTTTGTAAAGTCGAATTTAATTATATTATACACGGGTAATATGACGTATTAAAATATGGCTGCCAAACTGCTCGATCCGCTGATGAAATCGCTAATAACATTAGAGGGTTGCCACCTTTTTGAAAAGTCGAATATAATTATATTATATTTTAATTATATTATACACGGGTAATATGACGTATTAAAATATGGCTGCCAAACTGCTCGACCCCCTGAGGAAATCGCTAATAACATTAGAGGGTTGCCACCTTTTTGAAAAGTCGAATTTAATTATATTATACACAAGTAATATAACATATAAAAATATGGGTGTCAAACCATTCGTTTAGCTTGAAGAAAATTTCTAGGTATGTTTCGAAAAGGGTTGCCACCGTTTTTTTTAATTATATACGAGGATATAAAATATTAAAATATGAGTACCAACATTTTCGTGTCGGCGAGGACAAGGTGCATATCTAATAACAATAAATTTAGACAGAACAGCGTCTGCCGAGTTTTTCTAGTAGATATATTTACATATATATCAAATATTCTATTTTCATCATCAGATGCATTTCGTATATATCATTTGATCGAGATCTTTTTCAATTGTGATATCATGGCAACACTTTCCTTCCACCTTCAAGCAATATATCTTTCGCTAAAAATACGTTCGACTTCTGCATTGCCGAGCGGTAACATTCAAAAATTAAAAACCAAAAATGGGTAGCAACAGGATTTTCTCCAAGCGCGTTTTCGTATTTACGAACCTCTGCTAAAAATTCTATAGTAGATTGTAGATTTTTCCAATGATATAAGTGTAATTTTTCCCATTGCATTTCTATCGCATTTATTTCATTAGTAGGTATCGAATTTACATTTTTCATGAGTTAAGTAATCAAACACATTTTGTTTTACAGCTTAGGAGGGAGTACTTAAACAACGCTAAATAATTTAAAAAAAAGCTAGAAAAAAAAGCCTACAGGCTAAATTAAAATAGTCCGACTAAAAGAAAATAAAAAAAGCTAGATCTAGCCGGAAAAGGCTAAAATGGCAACACTAATCACCACTGTCGAGCTCGATTATCTCATCGACACGAGATGTAACCTCAGTACTTAATCGATTTAACGTTTTGTTTGGATGGAGAAGGTCTTAAAAATTAAATTTTTTTAGTAATTTGAAACCAGAAGATTTAGCAACGGTGTTACTAAAATTGACGTCAAACAAAAACGGAACGCGTTCGCATTAACTTGGATTAGCATTGAACCACCTATAGAATGTAATGTCTTAAAAACTTCAACGAGAATCTAGCTGAAGTAAAATATAAAATTCTAGGCATGGATCGACTTAAAAGAGAAAGTAAAAAAGAAATTGGCGCACAATAAACGCTACTCAGGAAGGCGTTTTTAACCAACAGTCCCTTTCGCCGTTGGAAAAAGCCAAAAAGCCAACAGTGAACATCTGAACAGTGAAAGCCGACAGTGAACATCTGATCTATTCCTGTCAGAAAATTCGGGCGGATAAACACAATGGCGACGTGACGAGGTTTTTAGTTGGCATTTTGTGGTGTCAGTAAAATTAAGACCGCATTTGCTTCATGATTTTCGTTTGTCAAACAGGCAAATTGACATTAGCTCACCAGAAAAACAATTCTGTGTCTCCGACCCGGCTGTAGAAACAACCGACAGCAAGAAATCCGACCCGCCGCGATTCTGTGCAGTTTCATGCGACTCAGTGTGTTCAGTGCGCGGACCCAAAATCCCATTAACCGCTGTCTGTTGCAAATCTGTTTAGCTAATAATGTGCTCTCAAGAAATGTCAAATCCAGTCGGCGTAGTTTTAGGTACCCCAGATATTGCAATAACAATATATCATTAGAATCAACGCAATTAATCACCTTCCGATTTCATCATCGGAAGAAATTATGTTAACGGAACTACTATCCGAAGAGAAAGCAGAAGGAAATATTTTTTGGTCAGACTACTTACCAAGGAGCACCCAAAAAAAGCCAGTAAAGAGTCAAAAAGCAGCAGGAAATTATATCACGAAGTCCAAAGAGTCGGAAAAAATATTATGCTCTATAAATTTGTCTATTTTTTTTTTATATTTTTATATCATGGACCGAAAGTAGTCATTATTTTAATTTTTTAAATGATTGCATAATCGTTATGTTATGATTTCAATTTTTTCGATCAAAAATAATGGTTATTCTTGGATTTAAATTTTCTAACCATATACGATCGCTATTTTATGACATTTTTTTCGATCATAAAACATATTATCGCCATCGCTGACAAATTTGTTATATTAAATTTTTTATGCGGATATTTTTGATCGAAAAAATAAAAATCACAAAATATCAATCAAATGAGATCGAATTAAATTAAAAAAATTATGATGAAATTTGATAGAAAAATAAATCTCAAAATATCGATTAAATGTAATGTAAATCATTATTTTTTTTGTAAAAATTATAACCGTAAGGGCCGTTTATATTATTCTTGTTGCCACGTTTGCAGTTCACAATTAAAAATAACATATGACATTGTGTCGAGTCCACGTCGCCATTGGTCTATGATTGGAATTTCCAGTCGATTCCACAGAAGTCGAAATCGACACTCGACTATAGTGATAGGCGTGAATATTTAGCACGTACGTTATAAAGCTCGATATTTATGGAACGTCTCTTGATAATCTATCATAAATGGGGGAGGGATCAGTTGTATGTCCGTTCCGAATGGCAGATAATTTAGCGAGAATTTTTATCGTTAGAAATACGTTCAGACGTTTACCATAGTATGTTAAGAAACGACCGCTGTTTCGGTAATTATTTTATGTAACATAACCTCACAGAGATTTGAACCAGGGTGATCCAGTTGACGAATATAATATATCAAACTCATTAATCAGTTCAATGATACTCACTTTGAGAGCGTATAAAAAAAAGTAAACTATGCCATATAGCTTTATATTTATATTATATTTTTGGCGGACCCTTAAAACCTGGGCTCCGGTAAACCTTAAAACTGCGCGAATATTCGCATAAATCAACCTTAATTGTAGCAGTATGTCAGTATGAGCCATAGAAAGACAAACAAAGGTTGAGTTGTTGCGGTCGGTGTACACTTTTTGTCCATAGCAAACAGAAACAGCTCAACGAAACTACAAGCAAAGCTCCTTAGAATTGCCAGTCGTTTAATACGAGTAGTGTACAACTATTCGCTTACAGCAACAAACAATACTTTGCATCTTATATTTAGAATGAATGTACATATACATACATATAGTAAGGATAGAAATGGGTCTGAGGATGGAAGAGGAAATTAATGCGTTACAATGGGTTGCATGTAATATGCATGGCAGCTCATTAGGCGAACAGAATGGCTTAAGGATATTTTGCAATGTTTCGGTCAATGTACATAAATAGCAGAGCAAACAAGAATACAAGACGTGGGTGGGCGGGCGGCTTAAGGGTTGAGCTGGAGTAAGTAAACTTAAGGTTCACTCACATTCAACGGGTGAAGAAGAATAATTGCAATATACAGTGGCAGTTAATCTTGATCTGCTCCAAAATTCAGTATTATAAATAGTCATGATTCTGTATGTACGCATGTTTGTAAATATGTAAATATGTATGTGCCGATTTGTTTGCACAAAAGTGAAACCTCCCACTAAAGCCGAAGAGGAAACTTCTTAGGCGGCGAGCGGCAGGCAGCGGCCAACTCTTAGTAGCCAAATGTCACCAGGCTCTATACTGCAACCCCAACCACTTCTTGGCAATATCAAATTGTTATTACAGTATTTTGACGCTAAATACCGTTATAATGGCCACTAATACACCTCAATGGTGCTTTAAAAAAAAACGAGCATGACCTCAACACAAAAATATGGAAAATTTCGGGCAAAGAAAATCAAAAAACGGCGCGTCATCGTGCAATTAAGCCGACTATTATGGCGTGTTGCACATCCTGTAAAGAACCTGTTACAATAACAACAACAACAACATAACAAGCATAATAAAAAAACGGCAATAACAGCCAAAGCACCAAATGAATTGTAAATTAAGTGCGGTGTCATGTTTCACGAGTTTCACACCGCACCGGACCAAACGCCTGTACGACAGCCCGCCCCTTCTCTCCCCCTACAAAATCCTCCTCCGATGGTGCGGTGTAACTTTCGGCCATTTAGTACGAGTATTCCACTTTTCCGCCTTAAAACACCCCAAAGTTGTTCTCTTTTTTTAAATTTATACAAGCATATTCTTTGGCTATCCCCTCCTTGCGGCGCAGAACTCAAACGCAAATTTGTGGCTTTGGCACCACATGTCAACCGTAATTAGTAATTGAAATCTGCTCCAAGATGCGCGCATTGCACTTGGCGGATGATTAATGGTTGTCGCTTGAGGCGGCATACAACGGTGAGCAAAACGGTGGGGGGGTGGGATTAGGGGATGGCAGCCTGACGTAATACAGCCGTCCGTCTATTAAACGGACAAAACGGATTAAATATTGCGGCGTGTCTTCTTTTGTTGTGTGACTCGGCCGGGACGCCAGTTGGTTGGCTGTAAGCTCACTAATCACCTCCTCCGTGGAATTAGTTTTTTTTCTTGCGATTCGGCTGCTTATAAACATAAAGTAAGATAAAGTGTGGTAATTTCTTTTAATACGTTTGCATAAGAAACAATTATAGCGGTAGGTGTAATTGACCGATGCTGGCAGTCTTAATGGTAGAATTGCTGAAGCAAAGTGTCGTTGAGATGACAAAAAAATTCATAGGAAATGGTTTGCTGTTTTTTGTTTCTTTCATTAAGCCGTTTGCAAAGCACGTTGAGTGTTTTCGAAACTTATCCAATTCAACTTAACGGATAATAAGTTGTGGGCTATTATTTGCAAAAACATTACAAAGAGTTTTTCTTGATGTGTACTAATCTTAAATGTAAATAAAAAATCGAACATTTTTATTACTGACGTGAGTTCTAACTGATTTTTAGTAGTAGAGATAATAAGAGTTATACTCCGTCGGTGTGTTCCTTGATTTGTTAACCTTAACTTCACTTCAACGTGGTTTAAATTTATTTAAATATTTTAGCGAATCTTACCTAATGTCCCGACAGTCAAGAAAAAATGCAAAAACACTGCACTATTATACCATGTGCACACGGCTATGAAAAAAAGGTGCTTTTCGGAGATGTTTTCAATATTAAATATGCTAGCTCAGAGAGCAATCCTTTTTAATAACTGGCTTACGATGGCATTTCTCTATTTATTTACCATTTAACTCTATGGAAATCCGGTAACCAAAATGCCACACCAGAGCTTCAAAATAAAAGCTTCGCTTTGTGCATACCAATAAAGAGCTGATCGAAAAAATTTGCATTTAGTATTATGGCATACATTCGTTGAAGAATAGCGCTATTGTGAATTTCACACATTTAGATCGTCCACAATAGTATATTTCTATCAGCTGTCATTGAAATTAAGTCCAAAATAAATAAAACAAAAAATAAAAATATAACTACGAGGGTTTGACGATTCTTCAGAGGAGGGGGTTGAGAATTTACCGGAATTTGAAAGAAGAAGAAAAGAATTAAGAGATTCTACAAACCCTTTAGAAATGAGTTCCACCGCGAAAGTGTAATATTTCAAAGAGGGGTTAATATATATTGATAACATACATATATGAATATTGTTTACAGATTTATAAAAAACTTTCGAATATCTAAGGAAGCGATTGTGGATTCGCTGTCCACTATAGAAGAGTCGCTGCGGCATTGCACTGGAGTCAAATCAATTCCAAGCATTGCTACGATTTTGTGCTCAGAAATGCAATATACTAATTTAGTTAACCTGAATCCATTTTGCTGTCGTTCTAACCGGTGCACACTGGTCGAAATCAGTGATCTAGCGTAAGAAAATCAAAATTTTCGCCGTGCAAAATCTACTAAAATTTGATTTTCAGCCGATAACTAACTGCTCATTTAGTAAATCGATAATTTCCAAATTGATAAATTTGCTTTAATTGATCAACTGTGAGCTTTCAAACACAACCTATGTTAAAACAGCTGTGACAAAAACATTTTGCCGCTTTTTTACATGTGTGCAGATTGTGCTGAAAAATTGTGAAGAATCTTATTACTAAATTGTTTGTTTTGGTTTTTGTAATAGTTAAAGGTATGTAGTTCAAAAAAAAGTGTTTCGTGACTTGTGCAATATATGTTATGGTAGAAAATTGTGGTAGAATTCAACAACATTGCTAACTCCTTTTCTGCGACCGAACTTGAACTTCTGTAAAGGAAAACTTATTTCGGAGGAATTTCGAGGTAAAGAGACTGTTGATTTATGTTAATATGTTTTGTCTACTTTGTGAAATGTCTAACAACTGCTGCGTCGACTCGCGTCTTCTGACTCTGTTTTAATTTTTAGGCACCATGTCGGTCGAAGACTTAGTTCTTGTATGTTCTTCTCAAAATGCTCAAAAAAGAGCAGGTAGAAAACAAAAGGAAATTGCTGATTGCCACGCATAATATTAGAACACCAAAGTTTCGAAACTTGTCGAAAGCAATACATGCAATGAACTAATGACAGCGACTCGCGTCAGCTTATACAAAGTTGGAAAACGGAGTGCATCGCAAGTTGTTTCAATGCTAGGCACTGATTCCGATGCGTCTACAAAAATAAAAAGAAGTCTTGAATTAAATCAACAGCTCCCTATCAAGTATACGCCAGAGGAAGCGTTGGCTCTGTATATTGATGGAGGGGGTTTACCAAAAATTCATATCAGCTTATGCAATCTGGTGCAAAAGCTCGCAATAGTGATATATACCCAACATACGATGTCATGCTAGCCGCCAAAAAGATGTGTTATCCAGATGCAAAACGAACCGAAGAATGTTGTGCTCAGACTGGAGCACTGACGCTGAATAGTTTAATAATTAAAAAAACCAATTAAAAAAATTTAAAAAAATAAAAATTTGTAATTAAAAATTTTCAAACAAAGTTTAAAATTTGGCTCCTTATTAGTTTACTGTTCCAGAAAAATTATCATTTGGTAGAAAACTTTATTATTTTTTAAGTTATTAATTTTCTTACGCTAGATCAGGCAAATCGGCCACTGTGAGGTGGTCGCAAACCATTTAGGTCCAACGAAAGTTTTTCCAAATTTTCCCCCGTTTGAACCTTTGTTCAAATCTCCTTTGCTAATTGAGGATATTTTTCTATCAATGAAACCAGCATTTCCAGTTGTTGTTTCATACTTACGACCTTAGACTTGCATAAAATTAACAAAAATATTTTAATAATAGTGTTTGGTCGTCAAAAAGCAAACAACAATTTCAAAATATCTACATTTTCTGCAAACTCTCACACTTCGATACAGCGTGTGTGTTCGACAGAAAATTTCGATAAGCAACGAAAATTTCGACAAGGATGCACAGCTGATAATAGGAATTCCATAATAGGAATTCGACATTCGATTTCGAATAACCAGCGAACATCGAAGATCGAATGCAGCTGATAATTAGGGCCGTAGATATGTATATCTGCGTTCTAGATATCTACCTTAAGTGAAGGTTCTTCTGACTTTTCTACGTTCTAGTTACATCTACGTTCTTTGACACCAAGCAGTGCCGCTTTTTATAAATATTTAAGTTTTTTCTCTACCCCGATTTTTTCTTAATATTGTTCTTATTTCTTTTTCTAAACTTGTTACGGCAAATCATTGATTTTTATTGGCAAAAAATTTATGCAACATAGAGTTGTTTATGAAAACACAACGAAAATTTAGATGTTTTCGATATCACCATGATTGGTTCGTAATAAAATTAGACAGTCACGAATGAGTCATAAACAACTGGTTTTTATTGTCGTGTGGACTTGGTATTAGCATAATACTCAAAATCTTGGAACAACAACAACTATACAAAAGTGTAACATTATGCAACAAGGTATTCTCAAAAGCATTTTTGATACCCACATTGAAATTGGTTTTAACTTTTATTTTTCATTTTAATTTCATATTAATTTTGCTTTAATTGGCACAAATAAAATATTTAATTTTTTTAACTTGTTTAATACATACATATATGGCCTATCTCCATAAAGCTTTCATTTCGTCCTCATACTGCTTTATTTTACATAGCAAAGTTACTATATTTATTGACTTAAAAAAAACGTCGATGAAGCTTTAATTTTAATGCTAAATTTTTGAAAGTAACGTACCTTATTCACTTAAGTAGCAATTGTGTTCAAAATTATATCGCGGCAAATCAATTCTCTATTTTACTTTAAAAAAGTATATGTATTTTAACTTTTTTTAAAGGGGACAACCCTGTTCCACAATTTATCGTGGCTTATCGTTAGCCTTTCATTTGATACTCACACAGAGCGAAAAGACCACGTAAAATGCTCCATAAATCATAACAAAATTTAGCGGATTTCTATATGATATTTTTCCAATAAAAATCCCTTCTTAATGCGACTGGGTACATCTTAAGATGAAAACCTTTTCAATAAAATTAAGAAGGGAATCTTGGTATCCATTAGAATCTCCTCTTAATTTTAATAAGCCGAAGATATTATCAGTTTAAAATTATTGGCACTTAAATTTGCTTAAGCAGATTTTAGATAATTATAATAATTTTAAGTACAATACACAAATTATTATAAAAGGCTTCACATATTTGTTTATGAGATATAAGAAAAAATAAAATAAGTATTATAATAACTAGCTTTGCAAAGTTATGCGTATAGTATTTCTGAAATCATATGTACATATTTTATTTTGAAACTCTATTCACTGAAAACTTCTGAAACAATAAATAAGCGAATCAAAAATGTTCATTTTGAAAATACAAAAATCCAAAAATCCAAAGAACAATATTCATGATATCGAACTAAATACAATATAAAGTAGACTTTTCACAATATAGCTTAAATTTAATTAAAAGGGCTCTTTAAAAAAATAAAAAGTTTTCCCTATTAATAAATTCAATAAGATTCTAGTCAAAATGAGAGGATATTCTTATTTATCTATTTTATATGATTTTTAACATAAAAGTGAGGAGATTTCTTCTTACAATTGCATATTTTTTGAACAAGAAGTTATCTACTGAAGTTATCTACTGATTTCCAGCCGTTTTCCTTTTCAATAAATTTGAGGAGAAATTCAAACCAATATTAAGAAGGTTTTCTAATGAAATTTTCTTCGATTTGCCCACTCTCGCACTCCTTGGGCCTCTAGTTTTCTTAGACGTCGATCTCTTTAATTATAGGTGACCTTTTAGCTCTATGCATATTGCTGAGATTTAATTAAAAAGTAGCCGAGTATGTAGCGTGTGCGCGATTCATTCGGTGTGTCCCGGGTTCAAATCCCGACCGGGGCAAGTAACATCAAAAATTATAGAAAAAGTTGTTTCTAATAGCGCTCGCCTCTCGGCAGGCAATGGCAAACCTACGAGTGAATTTCTGCCATGAAAAAAAAAAAACAAAACTTCTCACAAAAAAACGTTCGCCGTTTGGAGTCGGCGTAATACTGTAGGTCCCTCAATTTGTGTTACAACATCAAGACGCACACCACAAATTGTGGGAGAAATTCGGCCATAATCGCGTAGTTGGTAAATGTATTTTAATTGCACATTGACTTTTATTTATATATTTGAATTGATGGGGTGTTCGCCCGTTTTGGAAAGTTTTCCAACTTTTACTTCAATTTTGTATTTTGTATTGAGTACTTAATTAAGTTTTGATTAGTCAAAAGAAGAGAAAGGTTTTTTAACACAAGCTTCAGTAATGTGGATTTTCACATAGTAATGTATTAATAATATTTAATTAATAATATGTATGTGCATATATTGTAGAAAAGTAGTAAGAAAAGTAGGAATAGAGAAGAATGTCATTTCTTTACGAACTCGATAACAACTTTGCTTTAATGAATTTTCCACTTATAAGTAAACAAATGTGAGTATTAAAGTCCAGAACAATAGGTAAATATTACATATAGTGCATTTTTTACCGCTGTCTATTGCTTTTTTTTCTAAAATGCTTTTCAAATGAGAACCCACTTGCCTCCATAATCTCACTTTGCTCTTAAGAAAATATTCTAGTGCACATGCCCAGGAGATTTCACACAAAATAAAGAGAATGGCATTTCGCAAAAGAGAACAAACACAGCCGCATAAGGGAAATTTCGCTCTCATTTCAAGACTCCCCACAAATACTCGTCCAAATGACCAACGGAATTACAACTTTAGGAAAATAATAAGCAGCAGTAGAACTTCGTTTTTTAGGTACATGGATTTTTTATTATATGCGTATAACGTACATCGACTTTGTCAACTTCGTTGGTAAATATGTACAGCTTTCGTTGTTGTTGTTTTTTTTTTGGTGCTCCAAGCAGAATCGCAACCCCAAAGTGGAGGACAGTTTACTCTCAGTGCAAATTGTAGGACGACCGTTGGTGACACTCCTACTCTGGGAAGCAATAACAGCAATACCAATCGTCGTTACATCTGCCGCTGTTTCTGTCTCTGCCTCTGCCTCTGCCTCTGTCTCTGCTATTGCTACTGCCTTTTGCCGTCGCTGCAGTTTATGTGACAAACCAATTGTGTCCTTTGCGAGCAGCCAACTTGGGTCATTGTCGCTCCAAATAAATTCCAACCAATAAAATCGAAGACAATTTCTCTGTAGTATTGTTGCTGCTCTACTCTGGAATTACGCCTGCCCCTCACGCCAAGTCCGCTGATGCTGCCCAACATGGACCTCCTCCTCCTTCACCAACTGAGGGTTTATTGTCCGCCTTTATATATTCGTAGTAAGCTTCGAACGTAGGGAGCATTTTTCTTTTTATCTATCTATGTAGTTTGCTTTTATGCGCTTCGTTGAATGTTCGTTTAAAAATTTCATATACGAGTGAATAGGTTACCCCAACGACAAGTGCGAGTGCAAGGTAAATGCAGTGTCCCTTTATTTGGCACAAAATAAATAGAAATTCCTTTTTAGTACACATTTGCTTTTCTTTGTTGAAATTATATTCAAAAATTACTTGCAGCGGCTTGTTGTTGCTATTTTGTATGTACATACATACGTCGAGCTCGTCGACTGGCTTAAGTATAGGAATATGCAGGATATGAGTTAAATAGGGAGAAGTGAAGTTTACTGGATAAGCAAAATGGCTGCAATAGTGCTACTTTTGCTACGATATATTTAATATATGTACATAAGTTTTCGTGCAAATAACGAATGCTCCTCTGTCTGTCAGTCGCCTTCTGCGAAGCGCACAAACTTGGAGGAGATAGCATATCCCGATTTATCGATTTTCTTACACTGTCTGTACTTTCGTAAATTTGTATGCACATGCAGGCACTCGTTTGCTATTTAAAGGCTAAATTTGGCAATTTATACGGGCACACCATGCAAAAACAAAAGAAAAGAATAAATGAGTCTACAACTCGGCATTTACAGGACTTCGTTGCCATCAAGGCCAACGAGATTAATGTGCTGTTTGATGACCCACTCATTACGCGGGCAAAGGTTGTAAGCGTTCGTTCGGGCATTATGTGAAACTGTAGCTTGGCATCAGCTGCTGTTGGCCCTTAATAAATATATATACTAGAATATATGTATATTTGTACATATATAGAATATGTGTGGGCATAAGCATTCTCGGTACAGCAGTGATGCTCCAAAGGATGGAGAGTGTGTGTGTGTGTGTGGCCAACAGAGAATAATTAACAAAAGGACAATTTGAATTTGACACGCAAAATGTGAAAATGTTTACGAGGAAATTAGAAATTGATTAAGTTGAATGTGGTTGAGCGTTGACAGACAGGCGATGGACAAACCAAACCAAACCAAACCTGGAAGGCATGCATTTGTGGCACAAAAAGTAGATTTCATTAGTCAATGAACACAAGGCGACATTAAAGGGATGAAAAATCGTTAAGGTTATATGACATTATTGTAATTACTCATTAGAGCTTCATTTTGGCGGTAAAGTTTTGAAGATCATCATCCCAAAGGAACGCTGCAAGTTGGAAAACAAATGCGGCAAATTTGAGGCGGTTGATTACTAAAATTTAGACAATTTCCAAGTGAAATTTACCTCCAAGGGATTTGTGCTCGGAAGTGAATGTAAACTTAGATCGTTTTGTGTTTATTTAAGGATTTTACAGCAAAGTGGCTATTGCTACATACTCAATATATAACTATGTAATTAAAAATTTAAATTTTTACAAATTGCACGAAATTAGAGAAGAGGCGATACTAAGAAGAAATTCAACAAAAATGTGTATGCTATTTTATAAATATATGTAAATAAACTACCATAAACTTCTATAATAAACTTAAAATGCAGAGTGTACTTTTTTTTAGTCTCTAAGTGCTCGTTAGTCTATAACTTTTGAACAGCTGTGTTCGCTGGAATTCCGGTCGATGGCTTTTTTGCTTGACTAAATTTTTTTTTGTGTTTACTTAATGTTTATTTAAGAATCTTTTTGCACATTATAGCTAGAATTTTTCTTCATCCATTTCTTGAAGAGAATTTAGAGCGGCTTCAATTTTTTGGAGATCTTTCCGTATAGCCATCATTACTATTACCGAAGCTGGGTTTCGGGAAAGTCTATAAGCAAACCAATTCGATTCTTAAATTCGTTTTGAGTTACATATTTCACTTTCTTGGGCCCTTCTGTTTTCGGCTGTACTTTTTGCAAAAGCTTTTGATAAATAAATTCGCCTCTTCTGTTTCAGTATCTAACTAACTACTTACTTATATGCCCAAGTTCCACGAAGCCAATTATTATTTTTTTTAAATAATTATTATATTAAAGAAAGTTTAGAAGAAAAAATTAGGAATGGCGTTCACATGTCATTATATTAAAACTCAAGGGAAATTCTAAAATTCATTGAAAAATTATACTTTTTTCAAAAATTAATAAAAAATTAAACACCTCTAAAGCCAAAAAATGTCTACAATTTTTTCTTGGTAAAAGAAATAGTTTAGCACGAATTTCTAAAAATATTTAATGGACTTTTTTACAAGTTTTTTACATACATATGTTGATCCCCATTATGTAAATATCACCGAAACTATAGCAGAGACAGAGGAAATAATACCAGATTCAAAAAATTCAATAAATTTCCCAAGGGGCAACAGTGGTTGACGCAAAAATCAAAGATCATGGTTTTACCCTTTTACGTTATTGCAACATATTTTAAAAACACAAATGACAAAAAGGAAGTATACCTATGAATATATAAATATAATACTGATAATACAGTCACTCAAACGGTGATTTTTTATAATATAATATACATACATATATTTAGTTCATTTTATAACAAACACATTTAAATCAAAATTTCATTTAATGCATGTAGTTTTTATGCCAGAAGATGTGCAAAACCGCCAACACACAAAAAATTTAAAAAATCAACGGGAATTTATATAAAAAGCACAGCTTGTGAATAGAGCATAACTCTAAGCCCGTTAGATTCATCTTTATTAAAATTATTTTTTTTGCTTCTTTTAGTTTATACTATGTACTATCTGGTGGTGGTATATGTACAAAAACAAAAATTTACACTAACAAATTACTTGCACAATGACAGTATGATTTATAGCAAACACATCTTTTTGACTTAACGTTCCCCAAGCGAATTCAATCAGATTCTTGATCAATTTCTCCTTATATGAATTCGCCTTGTTCTCAATCATTAATTTCGAATCTTTCACCCTAGACGAATTTATGGAAAGTGGTGTCGAAAGAAAAGCTAATATATTTTTTTTATTTAAATTCGCCTTGCCATTATGTAGGGATTGTCAAAATGAATATTTGCAAACAAAAACAATTTCGATTTGTAATAACAAATTGCTTACACTGGCGAGCAAAACCGGTCGATTGGTGAACTTTTTACAATATTAGCAAGGTTTTTCATCATACTTTTTTTCGTTCATTTTTTATAAAACTACAGTTCATTCCATAACAAATATCATGCAAATTAATGTTTCAAACTTAATAGACAATTTATAGAAACTCAACAAGCTTTCATCAAAATTTTTCAATTTTATAGAATGATGTTTAGACATTTCTTGGGAATGCAGTTTTACAGCCTCTTTAAATCTAGTATAGTAAAGTGCAAGTTTTAAGTAGCTAGAAACTATCGTTGATTTTTTATAATTTTTTTTTAATTTTGGCTTTGGAAACTGGTTTTCACATTTCGCCTACACTATTTTATGTAGTAGAAAATGCAGAATATTATCGGCATATACAATTATTACAAATCAACGACAATTTTTATAACATGCAAAACCCAAAATGCGAAAAATTCTTTAAAAAATCAGCTGCAGGTCTGAAAATTTAATAAGCTATAAAACAGCGTGCTCCAAATATTTCTACAACTCTTTGAAAAATGTTGATAAAAATTGTTGAGTTTCATACATACATATTCTTTTAAGCTTGAAACAATAATTTACGGGCTTTTTGTTATAGAATGAATTATATTTATGTATATATAAAATTAACAAACAAAAAATGTTTCATTAAAAACTGTGCTAATACTGTAAAAAGGTCACCAATCGAACGGTTTTGCTCGCCACTGTATGTTTGTTTGCTTTCTATTTTCTCAACTCGCCCAATAAATTTGCCTTAGACTGGCTTTGAGTGCAATGGGGTGTGGTAACTCTTCTGGGTCTGCAGTTACAGATGAGTGGCTACACTCAATCCCTACTCTTGCGTCCTCGTCGCGCACTCTGGGCAACGTGAGCAACCCTTGTGTGAGATATGGTAACCAACCCGTGTGGAGCCTTGGGTCACGGCAGAAAGAGAGGGAGCTTCAGTGGGGCCACTCCGACATATTCGGTTTAAGGGCTCACTGAAGTCAGCAGCGTCTGTTCACCAGGAGGTGCGGCTGCAAGCGGGCGTCTGACTTGGAGCAAGCGGCTCGCTATATAAATGTGTCTTCAAAAACAGAACAACCCTCCAGTATTTGGTTGTGCGCTGGGCTTGGGACCCGCCACGTAAAAAACTATACCCAATGAAAAATTTCAATGTGCCTCGGATGAGATCTCCCTTTTTTGATGACGACCACAAGCAATGTTTTAAGGACTACGATTTAAGGGCATGCACCTGGAATGTCCGAACCCTTAATGGGGAAGGTGCCGCTGCCCGGCTGGCTGATGTCCTCGTAAGAGTAAGGGCTGACATCACCGCCATCCAAGAAATGAAATGGACGGGGCAAGGCAAGAAAACCGTTGGGCCTTGCGACATCTACTACAGCTGCCATGTAAAGGAGCGCAAGTTCGGTGTTGGATTTCGTTCACTCCAGTGGACGAGCGTCTCGCCACGATTCGCATCAAAGCGAGATTTTTCAACATCTCGCTGATTTGTGCCCACGCACCGACAGAAGAGAAGGACGATGTGATCAAGGATCACTTCTACGAGCGCTTAGAACGCACTTACGAGCGCTGCCCCCGTCACGATATCAAAATCGTGCTTGGTGACTTCAATGCCAGGGTGGGAAAGGAAGGGATCTTTGGTCACACTGTCGGAAAATTCAGTCTCCACGACGAAACCTCCGCCAACGGACTGAGACTGATCGACTTTGCCGGGGCCCGAAACATGGTGGTCTGTAGCACCAGGTTTCAGCATAAAAAAATACACTTGGCTACGTGGCTGTCTCCAGATCGAAAAACGCGAAACCAAATCGATCATATTGCGATAGACGGAAGGCATGCTTCCAGTATATTAGACGTACGTACACTCCGAGGACCGAACATCGACTCGGATCATTATCTTGTCGCAGCCAAGATGCGCATACGCCTCTGTGCATCAAAAAACGTGCGTGTAAATACACTGCGAAAGCTTGACGTCGGAAAGCTGCAATCGCAACAGACAGCTGCAAACTTCACCACTCGACTCTCACACCTGCTCACTGAGAGCACTTCTCAAGAAACCGGAATTTGCGAGCACTGGGAGCACATTTCTCGATCACTGCGTACCGCCGCTGAAGAAGTCGTTGGCTTTCAGCGAACCCGAAAAAATGACTGGTATGATGAGGAATGCCGCGCCGCTTCGGAAAATAAAGATGCTGCCTACAGGGCCACGCTGCGATCGGGCGCAACGCGAGCTGTATGGGAACGCTACCGGGAGTTGAGAAAGGAAGAGAGACGTATCGTCCGTAGAAAGAAGAGAGAGGCCGAAATACGTGAGTGTGAAGAGCTTGAGATGCTAGCCGACATGAAAAGCGCCCGAAAATTTTACCAAAAAGTGCGGCAACTTACGGAAGGTTTTAAGACCGGGGCGAATTCCTGTAAGAACAAGAACGGCGATCTGGTGACTGATATCCAAAGCGCACTTAGAATGTGGAGGGAACACTTCTCCACTCTGCTAAATGGTGACAGCGAAAGTGTCGCCGGAGAAGATGAAGATCCCGAACCCCAAATCGCTGATGACGGCATTAACATCCCGTCACCCGACCTCGATGAAGTTCGAATAGCAATTATGCGGCTACGGAACAACAAAGCCGCTGGAGCTGATGGGTTACCAGCTGAGCTATTCAAGCATGGTGGCGAGGAGCTGGTAAGGTGCATGCACCAGCTTATTTGCAGAATATGGTCGGACGAATGCATGCCCGCCGATTGGAATTTAAGTGTACTCTGCCCAATCCACAAGAAGGGTGATCCTGCAATATGCGCCAACTACCGCGGGATCAGCCTTCTTAACATTTCGTATAAGGTTCTATCGAGTGTATTGTGTGAAAGACTAAAGCCAACCGTCAACGAACTGATTGGACCTTATCAGTGTGGCTTTAGACCTGGTAAATCTACCATCGACCAGATATTCACGATACGCCAAATATTGGAAAAGACCCGTGAGAAGAGGATCGACACACACCATCTATTTGTCGACTTTAAATCAGCTTTCGACAGCACGAGAAGAAGTTGCCTATATGCCGCGATGTCTGACTTTGGTATCCCTGCAAAACTAATACGGCTATGTAAAATGACACTGAGCAACACCACCAGCTCAGTCAGAGTTGGGAAGGACCTCTCCGAGCCGTTTGATACCAAACGAGGTTTCAGACAGGGTGACTCCCTATCGTGTGACTTCTTTAACATTATGCTAGAAAAGATAATTCGAGCTGCAGAATTAAACCGGTCAGGTACCATCTTTTATAAGAGTGTGCAACTGCTGGCGTATGCCGATGATATCGATATCATTGGCCTCAACAACCGCGCCGTTAGTTCTGCCTTTTCAAAGCTGGACAAGGAAGCGAAGCGAATGGGTCTGGAGGTGAACGAGGACAAAACGAAGTACCTCCTGTCATCAAATAAACAGTCAGCGCATTCGCGCCTTGGCTCCCGCATCACTGTTGACAGTTACAATTTTGACAAAGTAGAGGACTTTGTTTATCTTGGAACCAGCATCAACACCAACAATAATGTCAGCCTTGAAATCCAACGAAGAATCTCTCTTGCCAACAAGTGCTACTTTGGGCTGAGTAGGCAAATGAACAGTAAAGCCCTCTCTCGACGAACGAAAACCACGCTCTATAAGTCCCTCATCATGCCCGTGCTAATGTATGGCGCAGAAGCATGGACCCTATCAACATCGGATGAGATGGCGCTTGGAGTGTTCGAGAGAAAGATTCTCCGAAAGATTTTGGTCCTTTACGTCTTTGCGATGGCGAATACCGCAGACGATGGAATGATGAGTTGTATGAGCTGTACCGCGACATAGACATAGTTCAGCGAATTAAGATTCAGCGGCTACGCTGGCTAGGTCATGTGGTACGTATGGAAGAAAATGCTCCAGCCCTGAAAGTATTCGACGCGGTACCCGCTGGTGGTAGCAGAGGAAGAGGAAGGCCTCCTCTACGTTGGAAAGACCAGGTGGAGAAGGACTTGACTACACTTGGGATATCTAACTGGCGCCAGGCAGCAAAGCAGAGGAGCGGCTGGCGTGCAATATTGAAATCGGCCAAAATCGCCTAGGCGGTTATAGCGCCAATTAAGAAGAAGAAGAAGACTGGCTTTGACAATTGCCATGCCAAAAACCAAAAACAAAATATACATATGTAAGTTGTTTGAATGAATTCGCTGTTGCTATTGCCACAACCTCATATGAATTCGCTTTGCTTTCACCCTAATTCTTTTTTGACAACTCCAAACAATTAGGAAAATCAGCACAGACGGCACGCAAGATTTCGTCCGGTAGATCGGGGGAAGAGGACGGTTATTCTTCAGAAAAATTAAAAACCAAACGTAAGCTGGTTTCTGCATCCGCTCTGAGCAACCCTAGCCTTGTGAGCTGAAGCAAATCTTGCTGGAAACCAAATCGTGCTTTCCCAAATGACTTCATGTCCTTCGACCTGGAGATTTGACTGTACTTACCACCCCCAGTTTTTTTTTAAAACCCTTCTCGTTTGGCGTCTATACTTATAAAATTTTGTACACTGCATGTTTTTATAATTAGTCAGTTTTTTCATAGCAATGGAAATAAAAACCAAACCCAACATTTTACTGCGATTTTCGCAGTTGCTTTTAGAAAAATGTAAGTTATTCGTCGCCACGACGAATTTCAAGAAATTTTCAACGCAGGTAAGGGGAGTCTCCCCAGTCCTGGATCCGAAAGTTCAGTACCATAACTTGTTACTATTTTTACAATTTAGTTTTGAAAGAAAACAATTCAATAACTTTGAAAATGAGAACATGCCCAATTTTTTTTTTAACTAAAAACAACGTTTTAATCGGCTGAATTGATCTATAACGTATTTTGATTGCTGTAAGTATTTTTTGTTTTTTTTTGTTTTCGATTTTTGTACACCACAAAAATTTTGAAACTTTTTCATGAAAAGGTGCATACATCTGTCTCTTCCTTATCTGACTTGGGCATAAATTTTTTTAAATTTATACAATTTATTTTAAGAAGCCCGTAATTTTTCAGACCTGGAACTGAGTTTTCTCTCGACGGCCCTGAAGAAATAAAACTAAACTTTCCTCCCTCCTTTGAAAAATGGAAATAATAGCGGTGATCTCAGTCAGAGAGATTGCTAAGATTGCCTGATGATAATTAAAACTGTATTGCATATATAAATTCAACATAATTGAAAATATTTAATTACTTAGAAAGCTTGAAATAAATATATTATCTCCGACTACTTTCACCAGAGAATTATTAAACACGAAACTTTGAAATAAAGCTTCATTCGAATTTTCAATCCTCTATATACAAATGTGTATTTCTATGTCTGAACTTTGAACCGAGAACAAAACTCGATGCCTTAAGCCGCTTCCTGTCATCGCGGAAATTGCATTTGTTTTATTTATTTGAACTTCCTTATTTGCCGCGAGCGTTCATAGCTTTGTCCTCGCCACTGTCGCAACGCGCCACCACCAGCTGTGTTTATGAATCAATTCGCGGCTAATGCGAACAGAATGTCGCGCGTAAAACACTAAATTCGCTGTCAAAAAAACATTACCCACCGCGATACACCGCCGCATTGTCGCCGAAGTGAGCAGGCAGGAAGTCATTGTTGTTTTTGTACGCCACAAGGCATATCATAACATTTTCATTTGGGCGCACGCTTCTTCACGTCATTTACATAGTACATCGATGAGTATAAATATTTATGCATGTTTGTATGTGTATATGTATGTATGGATGTGTGTGTGTATACCCCAAAATTCCTTGATATTCCGCTGGCAGCGCCACTTTGTCGCATTTTCGGCACTTGCGTTCGCATTTATGTTACCATTTATCTTCCAGTCGACTGACTCATCTAATCCTGCACTGGTGGGCGCATTTTAACTTTCCAACAGTGGATTTTATTCTACATTGCTTCCGCTACCACCGTTTTCGAGCCTTCGAGTCATCTGCGGAAAGGCATGAGATTTTCAACTAAATATGGCACGTAATAATTTGTTCACCACTTTCCGGCCCCCCACACTTTGCGAGCAATGAATCTCTAGAATGACTGTTGCTGCGTAAATTAAAAAAATATACAATTAATTATTAATATAAAAAAATATATAAATTGTAAGCACAATTTAAAGTTCTGCTATGCTATTCAATTGCTGACTAACCTCAAAGTATTGAGTATGAAAAAGTATGCCTGATTTTCAAAAACAATAAACCAACTCAGTGTCAGTTCAGGTAAGTACTGAGAACCCAATAGACTGCTTCAGAAAGTAATTAATTTTTAACGACAAAATCACACTCGAAATCGCACATTTACTTCAGCTCAATTAAGTGCCGTCATCTGGAGACATCGCTCTACAGTCAAACTGATTTCCTATGCAAAATTCGCATCTGAATTAAATTATCACACAATGTTTGCAAACAAATCAAACCCGCGCTCTGCCGCAATATACTCAAAAATGCTTACTGTATCTATGCCCAGCTTGCAAAATTGCCAGTCGTCGGACAGATTAAGTCAGACACTAACGGTTATCCGAAAAATTTTCAAAATAATCGAAAAGGTACCTCAAAAATTTGCCCTTTACTCACCAAATAGCGTGTAAAATAAAATTAGGTGTCTAAAAATGCCTACTCTAACCACTCAATAATAATAAAAATAATCAAATATCGTTTCTAGCAAGTGGTATATGGAAGAAAACTACAGCATACTTAGAATGATTCTGAAAATTAGTTTTTATAAAAAAATAACAAACATCTAGCAAACATAAAAGGAATAGCCAAAACTGGTGTCCAAAACGGGCTCTATAGCTGGTGAAAACTGAAAGAAACTTACAGCGAAATACTTACCAAAATTGTAATTCATGAATTACGTTCTTAAATTTTTGTATTGCTTATAAAAGTTACTAAATATATCCGGTAGACTTATGTGCACAGGGTTACAATATTGTTTTGATTTTTGCAATAAATGAGAGAATTGAAGTAAAATATAATAAATATTTTAAAATTTTCCTTTAAAAATTTAAAATTTAAAAATGTAAATTTTAAAAATTTAAAGGACTGAGTTTGTAGCAGAAGTTTACAGTAGCAAACAAGTTTTTATAACTTATTTAATGTTTTTCCATTTTTTCGACGTTAACCGAAACAACCGATTAATATTTTAATCCCTTACGATTAATCACAATTGATAAGGATTAATCGGTTATTACATTTTTTTTTGCTATCAGTATTCAGTCGGCATAAAAGTCCGAAATCTTTATGCCAAATCTATTTGAAATAATTAAATTATTACATGGCTGAGAAAGAATTTATTAATCATTATACCTTTTAGAAGTTTTTCAAAGGTGAGGTCTTTGACTTCTTGGTATTTTCTTTTGGAATTTCTGACTCCTTTAAGGAAGTTAACAAATTTCATGCGTCTCGTTTAAATTTTTTTCTAAATGACTTCAACTATGAAATAAAAATGTTATATATTAAATTTTGATGCCTTTTTCCTTTTTAATTATAATCTGCTTTTATTTCTTTCTTATTTATTTCAGTTTAGTGATATTTTAATTCACAATCCTTAGCAGTGTAACTTTCAGTAACAGTTAGCTGCTCAGCATGAAACAAACGAAGAGATAAATAATCATAATCTGGCATATCTGTACGAAATCGGATGAAATTCGATCAGACATGTTGGATGAGAAAATAAATAAAATTCCCTAGCACTTCTGCCTGAAATCTATACGAAATTTGTAAGCCAACATTTGTCCGATTTGTGTGATGTCAGAAAATGTCTGGTAATTTTGTTAACTGGGTGCACATGTGGACATACATACATACATACAGAGTGCATATGTAGAGTAGAGTGTTTGTATCAGCTGCCCCAGCGCAGCCGAATAGCGTTGCGTATACGCCACGTTTGCCATTTAACTGCTATTTATTTATTCATATGCAGTAGGTAATTGATAATAGCAAATATTTATCCCTGAAAGTAGAACAGATTTGCATCAACCTACATATGTACATATGTACAGGTGGCGTGTGTATTAAGGTGTGGCGAGCGCCGAACGAAAAGATATTTTTGAAATTAAAAATACTATTTCTTTAAAATTTTAACGGTTTACAGAATGTTTATTTTTTTATATTTGACAGCAATAGCGCGATATTCGGACGAACTTCTGCTGCAATTTGTGGTGTGCGTCTTAATGTTGTACCTCAAATTGAGAGGACTGCAGTTTAATGTTCTTGCAAACTTTTTTTTTTAAGTTTTGGCAAGGTTCGCAACTACAATACGTTAAGGTTTGTCCTGATAAAATTGCTACCACATTCGATTTTGCGGTTTGCATATCAATTCGCAATCTTGGTATTATAATATATGCGTGTTTAGATAACGGTAATTTTACAGACTGTCGGCAACTATATTTCGTTAAACAGAGAACCATAGCTAACCTATTCTATTCCATAAAGCTGAAGAAATTTACTTGTTTTTGCACAACAAACTTAAATTTTGCAACCCGTTTTCTTCTTTTTTTGAGTAAATTTAATACCGAGTTCAACGAATGTTTCTTTGAAAAAATCGGCCAAAAAGTGACTGAGTTATTTTACTTTTTATAAGAACGAAATTTTTGCAAAAATTTACAACGAACTTAATTTACTAATAAATATTATTAAACGAAAATATATAGATCAAAAGGTCAGCATCGTCAGTTTCGCGTTGTACTGACCAGCAATATTCTGCCATCATATTTATTTTGTTTTTTCCTTCGAAACGTTTTTCGATCATAGCCATTTCTTGGTGGAAGTGTTCGCCTTGTTCATCACTGAACTGGCCCAGATTATGTGGGAAGAAGTCCAAATGCGAATGCAAGAAATGATTTTTTATCGGCATGTTGCAACCCATTTCACCATATGCACTTAAAAATTCGTTTACGACCGTGATGTAGTCGTCTCATCTGTTGTTCCCAAGGAAATTATCACATAGCGCAACAAAACTCTTCCATGCACGTTTCTCAACACAGCTTAACTTGTTCATAAAGGTAACGTAGCTCATAATTTTGCGAATTTGAGGTCCAATGAAAATACCTACACATATGCACATATTTTAAAAAAATAAAAAACAAGTAGGTATGAAAACAAATTAATAAATACCGGCTTTTATTTTAGCTTCACTTAATTTTGGGAAGACAGTTTTAAGATGAAGAAAAGCTTCGCTATTAACATCCAATTTCTTTACAAATTGTTTCATGTATCCCAGCTTTAAGTGTAGTGGTGGTAAGATAGCATCCTCAGATTTTACCAATGAGAGGCTTAAAACGTTTTTCCTGCCTATCTGATGTGACTCTCGAGATGGCCATGCTTTGCGATCATAGCGATTGGATGCCCGACTATCCCATTCACAAAGGTAGCAAGGATATTTTGTGTAGCCACCTTGCATGCCAAATAAAATTGTCAACACTTTTAAGTCAGCGATGACTTTCCATTTATGCGTAGCATAGTCGATCAACCGTAAAATTTTTTCCATCATTTCATACGTTTCTTTCTTGTTAATCCCATATGCGATTGGAACTGATGGTAAGAGATTTTCATTGTGTAATAACACAGCTTTTAAACCTAAGGGTGACGTTACAGACTTCATTAAGAGAATACGAATGCATTTTTTTTTTAGGGTACATTCTTTTACAGGATCCATCAATGAAAAGTCGCCATTAATCTGCATTATAATTATAATTTAAAGTCGAAAATAATTTGGGTACATTTACACAATGTACTAGATCACCGTCATTGCCATCAGTTTTAAAACTTTCGCTAAGTATCAAAGTGCGGTCGCTTTTTCTGCCCGATGTTATTTGAAAATATTTTTCCACTAAATTCCACTGCTTTAGTCGTGAACCGAGGACTTCAGATTCTCGTTTCGATAAATGCAAATCACGCACGAGATCGGCGAAATCAGAATTTGAAACCAAATGCCTTTCCGTTGATGAAGAATTCTTCCTATACTAAATATGTTTCACCAGCATCAATGGACTCACTTTTTGTAGGCACTTCGGCATTTAAGTATTTTGGTTTTGTAACCGTAACAACATTCGCTTACTTCACGTTTTTCCGCGATTTAAAATTGTGACCTGAAACGTTGGTTTTGCAAAAATAGCAATCGTCTTGTTTATGATATGCCTGATGATGCCAAGTCATAGGCACAGAAAAGGGCAAAGTAATTGATTGTTGAACTTTAAATTTTTTTAATGCTGCGCAGCAATATTCACAAATAAATTCTGGCTCGTACCAGCGACTCGCGCTATAAAACCTTTTGAAAATCTTGTTATACAACACCAATATTATTTTTAAAATCACGCCGATGACTTGTATCCGTAAATAAGCAACAAATGTAGCAAAACTTATTACGCTTGTCGCACATTTTAGTTTTACTTTACCACGATTTTTATCCAATTTAACAGCAAACACAACAAAAGATAAGCAACACGTGCACTTCAGTATAACGGAAAGTTATAAAGACTTCAAAATTGAGTAAAAACTCAAAAATTAAGTGATAATTTCCTTGGGAACAACAGAAGCAAATTTTTGCAAAAATTTCGTTCTTATAAAAAGTAAAATAACTCAGTCACTTTTTGGCCGATTTTTTTAAAGAAACATTCATTGAACTCGGTATTAAATGTACTCTTTGAATCTAATCAAAACCCATTATGCGTTTTTATAAAATAGTATGTGAAAATATCGCCAAATTCAAAAAAAAGAAGAAAAAGGGTAGCAAAATTTAAGTTTGTTGTGCAAAAACAAATAAATTTCTTCAGCTTTATTAAGACGTCTATATCTCTTTCAAAAGGTCTGAGTTTCTTCTTTCTTAAACCGTTCTTAGAATGAAAATCGGTTAATCGGTCAGCTAAGATATGGGCTAAGAAGTGCGCAAAAGCAGGAAAAATCGGTTTTTTAAGGTTAACATCACTTCCCAGGTATTTTTGAGTGTCACGCTGTGTAATAATAGCAACAATAAGGACGATCACGCCTAAAACCAAACTATAACTTATACATTTTTAAAACAACAATACCGACCACGCTTTTAAATACATAGTGGCGACGTCACACTTCATTCAATTGCAATTTAATTTTTCGTTCTTCATTTTTTTTTTATTTCATAAAAAATGTATTTAATTCTGGAATTTGGCAACTCTTTTATAAACTGCTTTCAAAATAATTTAGTGTAATTATAACTTATATGTACATACGTGAGTTATTACAAATTTGTATTTAATTCTTCAAACAGTTGTCGAGAGTAAGCCTTCCAAACTTCTATCGGTACATTTTATTTATCTTATGCATTCAATTGAATTTAAATTCGTAAATAGTTGGCAAACCTTTTCAAAATATTTGCGACCAGAACAGCAAATCTTCAGTTACATTACCAATTAAATTGAATCAACCTTTTTAAAAAATATGGCGATCCTCTTAAAAAACGTATTCGTAAAAGCCACGTCGTTTCACACCAGTTCCGTTATATTTCACTTCGCTTTTCAGCAAATGAACAAACGTATGTAAGTCGAACCATGTCTGAAAAATTCTTAGGATTATTTTCCCATCATTTTATTGCTATGAACTTGACATTTTGCCAGCAAAAATAATCGACTACCCTTTCCACCACTTGCACGGAATATCAAAGTTGATGGATGACACACCTATTCCGACCGTGAATAACCCCAAAATCTTGGAAATGACTTCCATTAACTTCGTTCAGAACCGCAACAAGGTACTCTAGTCGCTGTTATTGTTGTTGTAATAGCAGAAAAAATTTTCCATCAGTTTTTCGGAAAAGTAAAAGTGAAAGATCTTGGCTGATTTAAGAAGGCATCCGAGAGCCGACTACCGTCTGCAGCATGTAAATATATTTGTAAATTAGGGTGGGCCAAATTGTTCGGTGCAAAATTTGTTGAAATTAATTCTAAGTGACACTGTGTAAAGTGCCTGTGCATCTTTAACACAAACAATTTTAAATTTGTTTGGAAAGAATTGGAAAAATACAATAACAGCCATATGTATTATATTTACTCTGAATTCGCAACCTCCGACTTGCCGGGCAAACACTGAGCCTGGGATGCAAAGCGGGCAAGTGTACTACTGTTGATTTCCCCTTTTTCTTCCCACATCACACAATTTTCAAATTATTCAATAAAAATTGTACGAAATTATCGAGTGTGCAGTTTTGTAGCCAATTCAGTTACTGTTCTTTTGTCAGAAATTTGCATCTATGTAAATATTGCTTCAGAAGTAGATTTCATAATTGAAGAAATAACCAATTTTGAGTTAATGCACTTTTAAGGAAAAAGTGCGATATGCATTTAATTTGTTCGAAATTCACTGCAATTTGACTTCTTTATATAAAATTAATCAAACATATGCAACAATTTATTTCGCAATGTTACACCCGACACGACAAAGAACAAAAAATGGCGCAACAACACCCCTCTCCTTTTAACAGAAACTACATACATACACATTGAAATATTGAAATTCAGTATTATTATTGGCTTTAATATTTTCCGCTTTCAAAAATCAAAAACAGCTTATTTAAATAAAAATATTCATAGATATTGTAAGTAAATCTGATTAATCCAATACTGTTGCATAGTGAAAAAATACAACAAAAATAATAGGAGCTGTTGTTTTTGTAAAATAAATTTTTGCCACGTTTCAAGGTATGAAATTCACAACTATGTTCAGCTGCTAAGCAAATTGTACCCCCACACAAACATGCGACCGGCTTCTGTTGCTAACAACAAAGTGAAAACTTTTTAAGTAAACGAAGTTTTTTCATTTCATTTGCCAAACTGCTCGCCAAGCCACTCTCAAACGAAACTTCAAAACTAAGGAAATTTAAAGAGTAGCCAAAAACAGTCCAAACAGTCGCTACAGTAAGAATTCCAGTTGGCCAACCGCTAAAAGCTTGTTGCGTCCATGTAGTACGATAATTTTAATTAAGAATTCCATAAATTCTTTTAATGCCAACTCACCAAAGGCAGCCAAACAAAGTCAACTGTCAGCACTCGCAGTATGCAAGCCCGAATAAACTTCCAACCACAGCCGGTACTGGCTAAAGTCAACGTCAACTTTGTGTAAATTGGCAAACTGTATTGTAACCCCTAAAATCTAAGCGCCCAGCAGCCGCACCCACTGTGTGTGTGGCTTAGTTAAGTGGTGGAGTGATTTGTTGGTGAATTTGCACAACCCAGCGGCGATATTTGCGCGGGATATATTGTCTATCGATACTGTTAAATACTTCAGCAATGTAAGCCCGATAAAATACACTCATCATATATAATATCCTAAATGTACACACATACATAGATACATATATACATAAGAATGTACTGTGGGCCAGTTGCTCGAGATTTTGGCCAAAAAGGCATTTTTTAAACAAATTTTAATTTGAATTAGATTAATATTAAATGCTTTTAAAAACAATTCGGGGACTTCTTGAATATTACAAATTTTTAAGAGTCTTTTGAAAATTCTTTTTTTTTTAATTATAACCATATCCTGCTTATAACTTGCAATTTTTTTCTTTCACATGTAAGATAAAACTACATCTCACTTCCTTATGATTATAGACTGATCTACACCAGAGAACTTAGAGACTATGACAAGATGCAAATTTTGAGAAATGAATGAAGTCTGAACGGTTTCGGCCAAGGTGGATCCATAGAAGGTGATAGCAAAATAACCAAGGCGAATTTGTTGTGTAATTTGGAGAGTAAAATGAAATTCGCCTAGTATTGTATATATTTGGTTTGTGTAAAGAAAGCAACCCAAGCGAATTGGGAAAGATGAACAAGCAGTCAGCTGTTATATGAATTCGCCTAACTGCTATCCTTTAATTGCAGCGGCAAGCGTCAACGAACTGTCAACATTTCTCATGCACATACAATATTAGAAATTTTTACATTTAGTTGACGCTTGTGGCGGCAATTTAGGGATAGGCCTGAGGAATACAGAGCTGCTAAATTTCAATTTCGCCAGCGACTTAACAGCAGTGCGTTTCGGTGGCACGTCTCGATCGATGTTCTCGATTCGATATCATAGTGACGTTGTTTTGATGTCATAATGACGTCACTCTCACTCATTGTGTTTCTGTAAAAAGAAAGTGAGCCGAATTGATCGACAACTCTGGAAAGCCAACTCACGTGTTGCATACCATTTCAGTAGGAATACTCGATTGAATGGGTTTAGGTAACCAAATGAAACGAATATTGTCGATTATAATTCCCACCCGCTTTTGAGCTAGAGACAACTGACGACACTATAATCGACTATTTTGTCGATTTCTTACAAAAACACACTACAGGGGTGTTAATGTGAATTAATACTTCCCGCTTAGGTTTGCTGTTGAAAATTGTATCTGAAATGTTGATAAGTTGCAGATGTATGTATGGGAATATTTTTGCAAGATGTGTAATTAACAAACAATTCAAATCTGTTTTCCAAATTTGTCTAATATTCTCAGTAAAAACAAAAACAAAGAAAAAGACATATAGCCAAATTATTCAAATTTAATTAAATCGTATAATTATTTGCTGTTTACGAAAAATAAAGCTTATTAATATTAAATTACATTTTCAAATTTTCCATAAAATCTTCAAGAAAAATTACTTAAAAAAAGAAAATAATACATAAATTCAAATTATTTATTAAATTTTTTTGCAAACCTTCATGGATATTTTTAAAAATTACAAAGCGAAGTATTTAAATATCCAAACATATTAATTTTTCCCCGAATGCATACTTGATTACTAAATTTTTTAATTTATTTCAAGATTTTTTATTATTATTTCATTTCAGATTTTTATGCTCGCTAAAATAGATATTGGGGAATGTTCTTCATAATACTCTGTAATAATTAAAAAGTTCGTTTATATATATCGTTTCGTATATAATTAGAAACATTCAAATAAGTGTTTTGTTTTGTGTTTTGAAAATTAAATGAAAAACGAGCGATTTTGGATTTACTCTCAAAGTCCCTATTATGTCCGCTATTTTTAATTTTTGATTTTAAATTCGTAATCACCGAACATAAAAACATTTCAGTACTAAGTTTTACGAAAATTTATTAACTTCTTACGTTTTATGCCCGCCATTATGAATTTTTGAAATTTGATATTAAATTCGTAATCACCGACCCCCAAACCCATTTAGTACCAAGTACTTCGAAAACTTATCAAATTTTTACATAGTATGTCCGCCATATTGGATCCGACATTTTTTAGTTTTGAAATTGGAGTGCCGATTCGTAATCAGCGATCCCATAAACCCCGTTTCGATACAAAGTCTTTCGAAATTTATTAATTTGTTATATTTTACGTCGACCATATTTGATCCGCCGTTTTGAATTTTAGATTCGTAATAAGCGACCCCAAAAACAGCAGATATTGCACTTAAAAGTTAAAAGTTTCTCGTATCCTAGGAGTTATTAATTTTAGCCCACTGTGCACTGGATTGCCGAAAAGTTTGTTTGAAGCAAGCCTATATTGTGGGGTAATTACAAACATTTTTTACATTTGAAGACACTAACTGTTCCAATTTTCAACTACACAGGAATATTTTTAATGAATTTAAAATGGTGCACGAAAGCCACGCCTGCTTCGCTTGACGACCATCACAACGCATCCCAAAGCCACAGCATAAAATAAGTATTTTTATTACGACATACGGGTCAACGAGTGTAGCATGTAATTAAATCGTTGGCAAACTGCTGCCTCCATCCTTTGGTATGTCAAGCCAATCTGAAATTGACTTGCAAATTAAAATTTTTGTTTTCTTTTGATTATTTAAGTGTAATGAATATGGACCGCAAGTGATTTTGACTCCTTTGATCCTGCTGTATTTTGTGCTATAAAAGATAAATACGGCTATTGCAATACTACAAACCATACAAACAAATTTATTTAGTATTCACATCCAACAAATAATTTTTTAATGTTTTTTCGAAACATTCACTTTAATTAGCATAATGCATGAACTTTGGTACAATATTATTTTATTGTTTCGGATAGTTGTGTATGTAAAAAAAAATTAAGCATAAACTAAGATACATATGTATGTAATTAGATTGAGTACATTTTATTTTCCTTTGGAAATGCTGCTTCATTACGCCTTGCTGATTCGATCACCACACTTACTTATTGCCTACCACTGACGCTAGCCTTATTGGGTTTTGGTGTTACACGATCCTTTTTTTCGCGCTTCATGTAATCGTAGGGGTCTGCATTTGCCCCAACGCCGCCTATGGTGCTTCCACTACTTGACGTTGGTTTGTCGTATTTGTATGCGCCAGTGATGGCTTTATTTGTCTTCGCTAAATCATCATAGCGATCGTATCGGGTGGCATAATCGTAAGGTGTGCGCACGATTTCCGGCAAATGAGCATAGTAAACTATGCGGCGTTGATTTCTCGGGTATTCGGGATACTTTGGAGATGCGTAGCCATCCGTAGGCGAATAGCTTGACGCAGGGTAAGGTATCTTATCGTAAATTTCATTGTTGTAAAGTGGGCCATAATCTTTAGGCTCTGGTATGTCGTAACGCCGATCGGGATAATTGTAGTATAGTTCGGGATATTGTGGAACACGTGGACTGTAACTATCGTAGGGATCATAGTGTCTACGATATAAATAGTGATCTTCGTAGTTATATGGTTCGTACCGCGGATATTGTTCGTCGAAGCTGAAAGATCAAAATATACGTAAATAAGTAAAAAAAAAAATAAATAAAAAGCTGCATAATCAAGTTTGCAAAATTATGTTAAATTACCGATCGTAACGTCGTAAATATGGCGCGTAAGAACGTGAAGGCGACACTTCATAGTTATAGGCTGGTGCAATAGATGGTGGATATTTAATATCATAATGGATTTTCGGCATTGGCAATTTGGCTACAACTGGTTCTGTCATTTCTTTGCCAACATCATAGGAATCCTTTTTGGGTTGTGTAATAAAATTGACGCGCGCTTGACGCCCACGTGATGCATAACTATTACTAGCATCGGCCATAACATCCTCGCTCATAGCGGGTGGGCGTGATGGACTGTTTGACGCGGACGATCCATAGCCATCATTCCAGTTGGATATATGCCGTTGCGAGTAATAGTCATAGTCGGGATCCATTATCTGTTTTTCTGCACGTGGCATGGCGACCTCTAACTTAGCGCCCTCATTATTTTCATCCTTTTCGTGCACTTTGATTTGTTGGCTGCCAATATTTTGAATAAATTCTTGAGGATTATTTGGCTGCGATCCGTCTGCTAACGTTAAGCCTTTGGCTTGGTCATATTCTAAGGTTGAACGTTTATTGCGTATAGCTTTCCTAAACCCAGAGAGCAGACTTCGTTCCTCATAATAATTTGAATCTGTAGAGTAATATTCTGGCGAATCATCGAACTGATATCCTTCAAGTATTTCAACATCCTGAGGTATTTGCATCGCACACGCTAGCATAATGTTGTAACTGGCAAGCGCAAGGGAGGCCACTACCCATTGCTGAAGTCGGTGGGCAAACATTTTTGACTCTTCTAAATGTGAGCAGAAAAAAAAATTATGCAAAAAATTGAACGACCATTTGTTCACTGTTGATCTGCGTTATGAAACACAAAATTTATATTTTAAAATCACTAGAGTTATCCTAAATATTATGAATACTTTTGTGTGTTATTTTCCAATAACTTTCCGGCAAAAGAAAAACGGACCGCCCGATCGAGGTTCTAAATAGCAACTGTAGTGATCAACGGAAAATTGCCTAATAGTATCCCGAAAAAAAATGTAACAACGTTGCATATTTATTATGGCTATTGTGTGTATGTTAGTTTGAAAACAAAAAAAAAACAAATTATGCCCATTATCATTTGACGATCAGCAAAAACTAAACTTCCACATCTACCCGTTGTTGGTTGGCGACAGTTAAAACAAAATATGTATGTACTATAGAAAAAAGTTAATGTCAAAAGCAGCAAACTAGCTCAGGCAACGAACCCGCTACCAACGCCACAAAAGTGGGTTGCACTCCCGGAACAACAACAACAAAAACAACAATATAACAGTCATGCGACATTTCTGCTAAACAGATCCGCTCTTTCTGTTCGAAATCACTCAAGCGCAAGATGAATTATGTATGTATGTATGTACGTGTGGATGTATGTGCATATGTAGATACAAACATACATACATATGTAGGTACACACGTACATATATGCTACACATAATATACCCGGTACCGAAAATATCGAAGAGGCCACCTAGGCAAGGCCTTTTTTTGAAAAATTAAAAATTACTTTTTCTGACATCGATTTGGAGAGCATCTTTAATTTTTTCATACAAAATGCCGTTTACAGTTCATGTCATAACTATAGCACCACTACATATTGACAAGTTTGCAGTATTAATTTTTCTTTATATAATTTACATTTGTTTTTAAATTAAAATATACTTCGTTCTACAATAAACACCAGTTAAATCCAAATTTTAAACTTTGTTCACATGGGTGAAAAAATTCAACAAACTTTTCAAAAGATTTTAAACTTTTTAATAAGAATTTTAAGAAAAAGTTGGAGTATGCAGTTTTATAGCCCATTCAATTTTAATATTATAAAGTGCAAGTTTCAAGTGGCTACAAATAACCGTTGGCTTTTGACACTGACGGTGTTGTGCGTTTTTTCTATATACTTATATTATATTTAAAAAATCTGAGCACGCGTTTTATGAATGAAATTGAAGAATGCCACGAAAAACGGTAATTTGTAGCTACTTCAAACTTACTATACTTTTATATACTAAAATTGAATGGACTATAAAAATGAGCACTCTTTTTATTTTTTTTATTTTGATTAAAACAAAAAATTTAATTTAATGAAGAAAATTAAAGACTCAAACGTGGTGAATATGTGGTGGCGCTATAGTTATGACTTACACTATATAACTCAACATGTAAAATTCAACAATTTTCTTTTTCAAAAACTATCTTTTATCTTATTTATTGATCTTGAATAATCTCCCTATTAACCATTTGTATCGCTGTGATTGGTTTAAAATTTTTCAAAAAAATATTAACGTGTTATTTTCCATCCTTGAAAATTTGTTAAAATTTCTGAAACTTCACAAGCCGTCTATGAAAAATAAATACTTTTTTAATAAAACTGAATAGGGATTTAATTAGATCCTTACTGAAATGTACCATGATCAAAAGAAAAGGTAGCGTTATTACATATAAAAAAATTCTATGTATTTTTTTTTTTTTTTGCTTTTGCTTTTGAGCGAGTCAATGACAGAGGTCCTAAGAAATACAGTGATAAAAGAAAGGGTGGAAAGGCAAATAGAAGGAAATAAAGCATGATTTTGGCAATTCCAACGTACATAAAAAGTGCAAATGTAAACAAAACAATTTTGACATTTTCGCTGCACTAGGCGATAACATTACAAGCATTAAGTCATGGGACGCCGTCACCTTATATGAATTAACATTGATTTCCACAAACAGATTTGAATGTGGATCTTCTCGGCAACGAGATTTTTAAGTCACTTTTTTGTTGGGTGAAATCGTCAAATGAAGTGGATTGGCGACATAAGATTAAGATTAAGTTTTTGAAAATTAAAAAGTTAGCAATAAAAGAAGCTCAATCAGTTGCATTTAGAAAATTAATCAATGTCTAACATTATTTTTATATTAGCTCTGTTTGTAGTGAACATTTTATTGAAATACAAATATAATAAAATAATTTACATTAATTGGGTTGAAACAAATCTGCCCGTCAAAAGCTACAGTTATTACACAGTGTGAAAGTCAACAGTTCAGGGAGGATAATTATACTCATTTATACTAATCTAATCTATACTAATGAAATGGTTTGAAAGTAGCGTATTATGCATGGCTTATTGGTGCCCAACGAGGAGATAACATAATTCGGAATTTCCGTTAATATTTCTATACATCCAAAAAAATATCGAGCCCTAACCACGAAAAAATTTTGAGCAACATTTTTTACAAAATTTTCTTTTTGATCCAAAAATCTCCTTAGAGTATCCAGATGCATTTCTACACCAAAAAGAAAATTTGGGATAAAATTATATCGTTTTTTTTTGTTTTGTGGTTAGGTCTAGATATTTTTGCAAAGCCAATTTGTATAGTCCAAAATAAAAGAATTGTTCTCCAAGCGAAATTTCAAGCTAGTGAATAACTGGTGTTGTAGTAGCAAGTATTAATTTAATGAGAGAACCAGAAGGGAGAAGGGTGAATAAATAGTGCGATTTAGTTGCCAATTATGGGGGATCTCTTCATTTTCACGACTGTCGCATCAATATACCGAAACTATTTATGTTTTACCTAAGGATATTGTTTCAGTGACACAACCTTGTTAGACCGGAAAAGTTTTGATTTTATTCAAAAATCCAGTGCCATTGCTGTTTCCGAATTCCTGCAGGGTAAAATACCTTTGTATGTTTGTTTATGGTTCGGTGGCATCAAATTCTATTAAATAAATACACTCACACGCATATATATATGTATATGTTTGTACCTATGTATGTATATCACTCACATGGCACTAGCATCTGCGTAATAAATAAAGATTCATGCTCAAATGCTTTGTGGTACGTCAGTTTGTTGTTTAAATGCCTAAAAAGCTATCTACCACATACAACGCAAATGTTCTGCCCATATTTTGCACCGGCATGCGTGACATCGATTTAACGGTGGGAAATTTGAATATCGGCGGTCTATACTCTATTACCGTCCCCACTTACCTACGTATAGTCGTACTAACCTTTCATTCGTTAAACCTAAGTTATGGCCAAGGGAAGCCTTTAATAAAAAACATAGTGAATAATTCACACACCTGTATATAAATTTGAATGCATACACTGCTAACTTGTAAAAAACAAACAAACAAAAATCGGCAACAACTCCTAATTGGCCATGGGTCACATCCGATCAGTTGTTATGTTACTCGTACACCAACTACTGCAATTATATAATATATGATAAATATAAAAGGAAGGCTACTTACTTACTACTCCTCAAAAGCAGATTTAGCAAACACAATTTTGAGATTAATGTAACTTCATTCCTCTGATTCCAGCTTCTACGAGGCTAATTGATAGGAAACTTTTACATATATGATTTGGATATTTTTTAGATATATTTTAGCCGACACAGTTTCATATACAAACATTAAAAGACAACTCCCAGAGTTCTCCGGATTCTTCCTAATTGCAATCTGTTGCTTTCTATAGAACTGGCACCAGAATATTTAAAAGCATTAGACCACAAATATGTATATCTGTGCATAGATATCCATACATCCACTGAAAAGAAAAATCTAAGACAAATTTTACTTATTTTAATATCGTAATTTTTTTTCATATTGCAACATTTTCTCCCGATCGGGTGAAGGTTTCTTCAAAATGAGACAGAGTAGATATTCGAAACTTAATTAAATGAAGCATGATACAAAAAAACAGGTAGTTCCATTTCTACTTTTTTGAATTAAAAAACAGATTATTGGTATTTTCTCAGATGTACACTTTTGACATAATGTTGCATCATCGGATATTTTTACGAGGTTAATTTCCAATCCTATGTTGTTGTTGTTGTTGTAGCGGCTAGTCGCGCCCCGTAAAGAGCGGATTCACCCATGGTCGTTATCGTCAAACTCATCTAGGGGGAGGCCCAGGAAACGTGCAGTTTCGACAGGGTTGGACCAGAGGGAGAGGGGGGTTAGATGAGTGGGTTTGAGAGGGCATGTGAATAGGTGGTTGGTGTCGTGCGGAGAATCTCCACATGCCGGACATGTGTTGGGTATGTCGGGGTTGATTCTGGATAAGTAGGAGTTGAGCCTGCTACAGTATCCAGATCGTAGTTGTGCCAGATCCAATCCTATATTATCTATTGGTTACAGAATCGTGGTTTTCACTTATAAATTAAAATGTTCTGATTTAAAAGTTGATTTAAATATAAAAACTTTGCAAAAATATAGCCGAAGAAGTTCAAAGTGAGAAAGGCAAATAAACATTAAAAATAGAAATAAAACATTTTTGCTAATTTTTCTTAGGTTTTATGTCAGCGAATAGTTTCAATCTATTGTTATTTAAAATTTTATTTAGTTATACCCACATTTGTTCAATGGAAAATGTGTTTTGTATATAATATATATGTATATATATATTATAATTTTTTTTATATCTTAATACTACCATTACTTATGAACAAAATTAAAGCTATTTTGTTGTTGTTGTTGTTGTAACAGTATAAAACCTTCCCCATAAAAATTTGGGGTATGCTGCTGAAGTGACCGTCCTTGGCCGGATATATATCCGGGTCGTTCCGATATCGTAGCACCGACTGTTGTGGGAACGATTAAAGATTTTTTCTTTTGTTGCGCTGTAGCTTTTTGCCTTAACATTTCCAATTTTTGGTATTCTCTAGTTTATTATTAAAATACCTAGCCCGAGAAAAGTCCTACAAAAAGAAAACCGTTTAAGAATTGTTCATCTAAAACTTAAAAAAAAATCAAATTTTTGTTTTTTTATCATGCATATTTTATAAAAATCATAGACGTGTATAACTTTAAACGAAATTTGTATTCTAATTTATTTCGTTCGATATTACTAAATTATATTGAATGCTATATGTATGTATGTATGTATATCGATCTCTAACCGTGATAAAATGCAAGCGACAGTCTCTTTCAAAATTTTCTTTTGGCTGCAGAAAAGTTCCTAGAGCACTTCTGCATCAGAAACAAAATATTGCAAAAAAATCGCTTACGTTTTTTTGCGATTAGGGCTCTATATATATTCCACAGAAAACAAAAAATACTTACCCAAGTGGGAATGTGTCATCAGAAGTGTTGCTCCGGATAATATTTAATTTTCACATCATTAAATTTTTCACATAATTGCACTGCTTTGATCCATTCGTTACTATTTTGATCGGAATATTTCACAAAATTTTCATTTAGCTTTAGTGTATGCTTTAGGAACCTATAAAGAAACTTTATGCATAGTAAACATAGTAAAAGTTTGGAAATATTTATTACTTCCAGACTGAGTTATAATATACGTATGTACATACACTGGTAAAAATCAGTCTGTAAGATTTTTTATAAACGCGATATTAACCTTAACAACTTTATCAGCGAAGAATCCTCATTTTGAAAGATTTCATCGTCAGCCGCTTGTAGTTGCGTAAACGTAGACAATAGGCACTTTAAAATCTCGCATAAAATATTACAAATCATCGGCAATGTTGTCATCATTCGTTCCAAAGTGCGTCGTCGCTTTGAGTGTAATTCCCTTTGTGCTAAAAGTTCTAATCTGGTTTCAATAGACTGTTCATAATTTATGCAGGTCCTTTGAATTAATTTTGAATTTCTCATTATCAAAAGTATAAATTCAGATTCTTTTTTGGGTCGATTGAAAATCCGTATTCTAGTGGGTGGTTTGAATTTACTTATTACTTTTAAAATATCTGAAGCATTATCTGCCAAGTGAACTTTTATCAGCTGATCCAGTTGCCCGATCGCATTGCATAAAGCTTCGTTTGTTTGACAACTTAAGTGAAAAATGCTTTCGTATTTTTGAAATGGTAATTCAAATCTTAGCAAGCCCATAGATAAAAACAATAAAATATCACATAGTTCCGCATTAACTATAGCGGGGAGATCAACTTCACCATGACTGATTTTATCGCGCAGTCGTGGGCCATCTGGTGCTATAAACAAATCATAGACACACTTCAGTAGTTCCTCATTTACACGTCGACCGTGTAGCAGTCTATTTTTAGTTTCAGTCTCTTCGTTAGGCACGTGACATTCAAATATTGAATCCATTGTAATATAATATTCATTTAACTTGGCGCTAACATCAAAATCATTTACTTGGGAATATATCAATCGCATTAGCAATTCAATTTGTGGCGTTATTGATATTACTAATTTCCAATAGTGTTGTTGTCGGTAGTATTTTATTATTCGATACCAAAAATATTTGTAATCATCATTAAGCCATTCATGATTTTTTAATAAATCAACGAAGCTACTTTCATTAAACCAATCTGAATCCAATTGCAGCTGTTTTGATACCCTGCCACATACATTACTGAAGTCTACAATTTTTGGCCGTTCAGTTAAATAAGTTTTCTTCAAATTCAGCTCATAGCCCAAGCTGTGTATCAACAGCACCAGTATTGAGGTATAATATGCTGGTACTTCTTGTGGTTTCGGAAAGCCATGCCACACAATGTTCCGTAAATTTATGGAGTCTGGAGTGCCCATTAGAATTTTCAATAAAGATATCTAAAATATAAATAATTTAGTTTATATTTCGCTAATAATAAATGAACATACTATTTCAAGACCAAATATATTTCGCAGTTCTTCGGTACTTAACAGGTCACGCAACAAATGTGGGGGTGTACATTTCCCTTTACTAAAATACAAATTTGCCAAAGCATTTTCTAAAAGTGAAGTCATAAGAAGAATTCTTTCAATAGTTAAAGTTTCGGCTGTTTCCTTTGAATGCAACAAATCGAGCAAATATTTATGGTTGCTACCAAGCCATTCAAATTCTAAGTTGTTTGAGTTTAACTTTGCACTGCAATACAAATGATGGATTCCCTCGAAAATGGGCAGTAACTTGTGAAAACACCTGAGATATAGATCATAATTGCAAGCTGGAAATACTTCAGTCATTAAAGTTTGTAGGTTTTAGATGTCGCTTACCTGCATCACTAGAACCCAAATCGGTTTTGTATCGTGCATACAATTCCTTAAAATTTAAGCACCAATTAGGTAATAAATACTTTCGAGTTTCTTTAATTGCAAAATTATCAAAATTTACAAAGAATTTTGATATTTTGTAGCTTATCAAACTATTTCCGCCAATTTGATGCATTTCTGCTACTGCATTTAAATAACAGCTGTTTGATACAAATATTTGACTAGGGGTGCGTTCAGTGAGGTAATGAACAATGTTGCCTTTTCGCTCGAGAAAGGATTTAATTAAAAGTGACCTTGTTGAATTTTGTTTGAGAAACGGTGTTTTATTTAAGAGGAGCGGTGGGAGCGATGTAACTTCTTTGTAATCTAGGTTATTTTCTTTGTGAACATTAGAGAATATACGTAGGTGCCAAATATCTGCAAGAAAAATATGATTTTTATCATTAACAAGTTATAAATTACATAAGCCATTCAGCGCTAACAAATCAGATGATGCGCCATAATTGTGGTATAACCCATAGTTCGCCTATTCTTTAGGAGGCTTTAGAATAGTTTAGCTTTTTGGTGCTAGCCAAAACATTTTGCCAATTTGGAGAGTCCACTTAAAAAAAATTCCTATTTGTGTAGACATCAGCACACGGAATCATCTTTGTATCCTCAGCGACGCATTCCGCTACTTTGGTTTTACCGAGTTTGACAATTCTCAACTTCAACTAGACAAAGCGTTTTTCTCAAATTAGAAAAATTAGCCACTTTTTTAGTATTTTGCCGAGTTATTCATTAAATCTCTGCCTATAAATCCATATTTTTGCATTTTAAAACAATTAAAACACGTTTTTCACTGAAATATTGGAAGTTATTAAATTTTATCTCTGCCGTATTCTTGTTTATTAAAAGCGAGATCTGCCACTTCCCCACAGGGAGGCGGAAACTTGTATTTTATCATTCTTGCAGGTTAATAATCTCATCTTATTAATAATCGATCTAATTTATTTCCTAGTGAGTAGAAGTAGAGAGTAGATTTGCGACGAAGAAACCATTATAAGAAATTGAGTTTTGTAATTCCCAAAACCCCACATCACTATATATTAACCATAATGCGTTTTTTTATAGGTAAACTTTTAATCATAAAATGGTGGTAAATTATAATAATCAAATACTACACTAATCGAAAAATTATTTCTTGACATTTCTTCAGAACAATTTCACCGATGCAACTTAAGTCACATTGAAAAGGTGGTAGCAACAGATCGATTTTTTTTTGTTGCTTTCCATTTTAAGTAGACACAGAACTGCCAAGCTCGCTTTATATTTTGCAATTTATTGTAATATTATTATTTACTGGTGCGATTTGATTGGCTATGTGCGAGATTTTATTGACATTTCAGCGCCTTAAGGCAACAACAAATAATGATACTATCTGTTCAATGTGGTCTTGGATGCAACTTCTTTGTATTCTACACTCTTTTTGAGTTGAAAGAAAACAAAAGACTTACGCAACAAACCAGAATTAAGTGTACCACTAGTTGAAAATCTTAACAATAAAATTAAATATTCATAGAAAGTGAGTAATAGGTGCCTAGAGTTGATCACTTTTGTTTCTACAGTTAAGTAATACTATCAAGTGAAGTCAAGTAGTAATTGAAACAAATGAAATCATTATAAAATTAGTCATTTATGAATGAATTAGCTTTACAAAATCATTCTCAATATATATGCGTAATATACTTTGTTTCATTTTCATGTCCCACCAACAACCGTTACACTAGCACGTAAGTTGTGGAATCCAAATATAGAAGTATCCGCCGCTTAAGTAAAATTATTCGACATCACTGAATATTGAAACCTTTCTTATCAGTAAATGTTTTGATGCTAAACACTCTAATTAGCCGCACAGCGTTTTATTACCTCTGTACGAATTGATAGACACAGTTGTGATGAAGGAGCATCTAATTCTAATTCTATGGTATTTTCTATTAATAATATATTTTTTTATTGCTTTCTATTCTACAAATGCTTACATTTTAGCCTGATATTTGCGTGCCTATCCTATGCTGCTACGATTGAGTACATAAAGGAAGCAACAAAATGTGAATTGCAGCATAAAGAGGGCAATAGCCAATTTCCAAGCGGATTTTCCTTTGGGGTAGCGACAGCTGCTTATCAGATTGAAGGTGCATGGAACGAAGATGGAAAAGGTCTCTCCATTTGGGATACGTACACTCATATGCATCCAGAAAGAATCGCTGATCATTCGAATGGCGATGACGCAGCAGAATCTTATCATCGCTTTGCTCAAGATTTGGCCATTCTAAAGGAGCTTAAGGTATTTCAATTACACTACATATAAATACATACACATGTACATTTACATATATATATATTGGGCTGCATCGCTGCATTATAAAATCTATTATATTTCAAAAGCATTATTCAAAAAAAAAAAAAAAAGGTTTGCAGAGATTTTTAAAGCAAACAAATTGTCGATTTATCTTTATAAAATTAAATTCTTCTTTATTTTTTGTGAATTTAAGGTTAAGACTTCTGCCAAAATATTTTGGAAGAATATTAAGATTTATGTGAGCTGGAACGATTTGAAAATACCTCCGTAAATGGAGTCTTTTATAAATAACGAAATACTAAACAAAAAATTTTTAAGTTTAGGTGAGTTATTTAAGTTTTTCTGCAATTAATCTTAGTAAAAATGTCAAACAGCATCGAAAATCTCGTTTTAAGATGCCGTTGAAAAAAGTTCTAAATGCAAGCCTTTTAAGCTTAAACTGTTCTATGATTTGATTGTGATTTTTTTGGATTTTTTTTAACGTGTTGTTAAAAAAACTATAGATTCAGCTCAAGGCGGAAGTTTTAAAACATAATACATTTTATAATTCCGGTGGAAAAAATACAACTTTTTTGGCGAGATATACTAATATACATATATTTGTGTTGATCACATCTTTTCCAGGTAAACTTCTACCGCTTTTCGCTTTCATGGCCTCGTCTCCTACCGAATGCCGATACTACTGTTAAAAACCAAAAGGCCATTGACTACTACAATATGGTGATCGATGAATTATTAAAAAATAATATTGAGCCAATGGTGACAATGTTCCACTACGATATGCCAGAAGAGCTTTCGAAATTCGGTGGCTTTACCAACGATATCGTCATCAAATACTTCCGCTCCTATGCAGATTTTGTTTTTGAAACTTTTGGTGATCGCGTCAAAAAATGGATTACAATTAATGAACCCTATGACTATTGTGGGCCAGGCTACGCCAATGCGAATTTCCCACCAATGATTCAAGCACCGGGTGTAGCAGACTATATCTGTATGGATAACAGCGTGCGGTCACATGCGGCTGCTTATCGCCTTTACAAGGCAAAGTATTACAATTCTCAACGAGGCAAAGTTGGTGTCACTGTTAGCAGTCGTTATTTTTATACCAACACTGCTGAATCGAATGATGTTGTGGATAGAGCCATGCAATACTCGGTGAATATTTGAAAATACCGTTATGCTTAAAATATAAATTATATTACGCTCATTCTATTACAGTTAGGTTGGTTTGCTCATCCTATTTTTGGCAAGTCGGGAAATTATCCCTACACACTTATCGAAGACATCATGAGCAATAGCATGAAAGAAGGACTCGGTTGGTCTCGTTTGCGTCCGCTAAACTTGTACTGGTCGAAAATAGTAAAGGGATCAGCAGATTTTCTTGGTCTTAACTATTACACCTCTCGTTATGTCCAAATATCGGATCCTCCAACAGGTAAAAATCCTTCTTGGGAGCATGATTCGCGCCTTAAGTATTCGGTGGATAAAAATTGGAAGCGTGGCAAATCTAATTGGCTCTATTGTGTGCCGCAGGGCTTAGAAGATCTTTTGAAGTAAGTCAGGCAGTGCAGTTAAGTTTGTTAGTGATGTAACTTAATTATTCTCCATACTTAGATGGATTCGTGATAACTATGGCAATGTAGAAGTAATCATTACGGAAAACGGTTGGTCGGATAATGGCGAATTAATTGATTCGGACCGAATTGATTATCTTAAGGTATGTTAAAATATTCACTTGTGTGCGAAAAAACGATATGGGATTATTTCATATGGATAATAAGGTTTGTAATTGAATGTCTGAAGCAGTAGGCGTCGGTCTTAAGCCTCAATTTTCTTTCTCACTGAGAGACAACATTATGCCTAGGGTTTATAAGCCATATGAAATAAGGATTAGACAATTCTTCATAAGAAGTAACAACGTAGAGTATAATTACCTTATTAAAAGTCTAAGCCTTTGTTATAGTTCGTAACCACCTTTTTAAGGTAAATTAAGTTAACGTAAATGGAATTTTAGAATGTGTGCCAAAGTAAAAGTTTTAAGAAAACTTAATTTCAAAACCTTTTTAGAGAGTGTTGCCAGCTGTAACAAATGTAATAAAAATTATACTATTTGAAATAAAAAATATTAAAGCATAAATCTCAACGAAGGAGGTTTAAGATAGCTTTATTTTTTTTTAAATACTTTTGGATAGGGTTGCCACCTGCTTAAAAAAAGTCAATTAAATTAAACTTAGGTTTAATAAAACTTAATCACGAAAATGTCTTTAAAGAGTGTAGCCACGTGTTTGAAAATATTAATTTAATTCAATTTCTAAGTTTACTCAAATATAACAGTATTGGTGTAAATTGAAAACGTTTATACGAAAACATTTTTGAAGAGGGTTGCCAACTTTAAAAGAATATAGATTCAATTAATTTGGTAATATAACTTAAATTCTACTGTACTGGTACTTAGCGAAAATGGTTTAAGGAAGTTTTTTTCGTCACATATGTATTTTTTCAGAGGGTTGCCACCTGTTAAAAAATATAAAATTCAATACAAATATAACCGTATCGGTGTAAATTGAAAGCGAAATATAACAGATTTGAATACAATACCGATTTGAAATGATAGAGGTTTAGGAAAACTTAGTCACGAAAAAAGTTTGATAGAATACCAACTATGTATACATATATTTACACAAAAGTTTTTTTTTAATTAGTTCAAAAAAGAGTTGCCACTTTTGGAAATTAAAAAAAAAATTTCTTAAGTTAAATAAAGTATAATAAAATTAAATTTTTATGAAAAAAAGTTTTACACATTTTGAATAGAATTGCCACCTATAAAAAATTTATATTTGTATGTGATGAAAATGATTTTTTTTTTGTATATTTGTATGTATAAAAAGCTCGGGTTCAAATCCTAGCGATAAAAAAAACCTTCTCAAAAAATCATTTGCCATTCGGAGCCGGCGTAAAATTGTAGGTCCCTCAATTTGCGTTTCATCATCGAGACGCACACCCTAAACATCATACTATGATGTACGAGCCATATATTATTATTATTATTATGTATAAAAAGATTAGCACGGAAGGCAATTTCTTCTTCATACTGGAACAAACGTTGCCCATTTCTTAGAACTAAAGGACGGGCTTGATTTATATAACCAACTGAATAAGCGAATTAGGGTGATCAGCAAACACCTTTAGAATGCTGTATATCAGACTAGCAGCGCATGGGGCTTGTCTAATCACAAATATATGTATGTACATATGTATGTATGTAAATTAGGGTGGATTTAAAATGCGTTTATTGCTAATGGCAAAAATTTAGTTCATTATTCTCTTAAAAAATCTATGCGAAAAATTTAAATTTTCGGTAAATATCTTAGTTGACGATTACACCAGACAGTTTTCCCAACAAGACCGACCTAACGCATTCACCAACATTCGCAATTATTAGTTTCTGAGATAATTGCTGTACGTGTGCGAATTATTTATGAGTGGAAAATAATTAACACCTTACTAATTATATACGAAGTAATTTTTTTTCATACTTTGAACTTTAATTGCCTTGGGCGACCTTAAGATATTGTTATCTTTTGCAGAGATTTTTTTAGAGCATAATGAACCATAAATTTGCCATTAGCAATAAGAATTCTAAAAAAACCCGGATTTTCAGCACAACCTAATGCGCATATGTAATTGCTGTGTTAATATTTATTTTTTACATACTTTTCAGGCCCATTTGCAGGCTGTTCTAAATGCAGTGAACGCCGGTTGTAATGTGACACACTACTCTCATTGGAGTTTAATCGATAATTTCGAGTGGAATAGGGGATTTACGTAAGTGAATGGTTAATTCAAGTTGTTACCTCCTTTATGATTTGCGATTGCATGCTACCGACACCTTAAATCAACAATAAATTTTCTTTTTCGTTGCAGCGAGAGGTTTGGTCTTTATTATCTAAATATGACAAGCAAAAATAAAGAACGTGTTGCCAAAAATTCAGCACGTTATTACAGCAGTGTCATCGAAAGCCGGAAAATAACAGCAGGTGACAGTTTCGTGTGAAAAACGGTGATACATATTTAAATAATAAACTAACAAACGAATAATGCAAACCAAGTGACACTTTGTTATTTCATTATCAATATATACGATAAGTGCATACATAAATATCGCACACACATTCTTCAAAAAAGTGTTAAGTCAATATACCACATTTCTCAAAAAACAAAAGCAAACAACAGCTTGTAGTCCATTGATATTACGTTGTTTTCTCTGACCTGAAATTTACAACAAAGTATTGATTCATCTATTGCTGGAAGGTAAATATGTAGTATCAAAAAATAAAAAATTTGAGTTGTTGCATTTTTACGGTGCGTACATTTATATTATTTTCGGAAGTCTGCTTTAGGTAGATGGAGGAAAGAAGCAACAAATGAAATAATTCATGCATATGAAAGTATTTTGTTTATAAAAAAGTTAACTTAAATTTATAAAGTTGTAGTGTCTTATTTATATGGGTTTTACCTCCCACTAATAATCATATAAAAAAATTACAAAATAACTTGTTTAACTTTAACGATTTTGGCTTGTAAAAATGTTGGATAGTGCTTTAAGTTCCATTATAAAAGTTTTGTACATGCAATCATTTTTATACCCGAGCGCACTTGTACCCAGGATATTATAGCTTTGTTCTTCTAATGGTTATTTGTAACAGCATAAAGCAAGCGAAGTAAATATTGAGAATGGTAGAAAACCAGATTACGACAACGCCGGCAGCATTCACGTCACAAATGTTCATACCACAGGAATAGCGAGACGAAAAGGAAGGTGATAACTGCACTTGGGCGATTTATTCGCACTGCAACTGCTAAAATACAAAGCTCGGCACTTCAGATTTAGAATTATGTCTTTAACTTTTTGTACAAATCACTCAAAACTCAGAAAAGTCAACTTTTTAACACCCATTTGTAACGTCAATCCTACAAACAAGGCAAATGCAAAGTAACGGAAGTGCTTTTGTTACCACCTTCATTTTTCTGCATCATGGGTAATGTCTGTCTTTCCATCCGTCCGTCTGTTTGTGTATCGGATAACTCGAGTAAATACTAAGATATCCCAAAGAAACTTGATACACATATTGCCCTCAACCCAAGGTAGGTATTGAAAATGTGCGAAACGGATAAAAAACTCGCCCACATAACGGTTTTTTGTAAAAATGAAAAGAATATGTCATTTCAGTAACTATGGAAGATTATTTGCTCAAATTTTATATATTTAAATAATATAAAAATCGTTTAAGTTTGTTTTAAATAAAAATATGTGCTGGGTATTTAAAGTTCAGTTCCACCCGAACTTAGACTAATCATAACTTGTTGTTTTATGGTATGGTTTTCGAGATATTTGTTAGAGAGATCCAAGGGTAAATTTTTTTAAATTTGAAAGGGCATATATTTATTTCGAAAAACATTGGAACGATTTTAAAAATATCGATATGTTTTGGAAAGTAAGTAAGTGCCATATGTTAATATGCTATGCAAATCTGACATAATTTTTGTTTAGAAGATTTTTTGTTTAAAATAATTGCTGATTTTTATTTTTTCGATCACATGTGATCGATATTTTGTGATTTTTATTTTTTAGTTCAAATTCGATTTTCGAATTCGAATTTTCTGTTTTTTAATTTTTGCGATCACAAACAATCGTTATTATTGGATTTGAACGATATATTGTGATATGATCGAAAAATATCAATCAAATGCGTTCGAAAAAACCTATGTATGTACATTCATATGTATAAGTATATAGTTAGTTCCAAAAATTATTCGAGAGAATGATAAAACGTCAAAAATTTGACGTTGTTTTTTGGGTATATCGCGCGCTGTCACTCATTGGAGTTAGAAAGCGCAACTCCCCAATTAGGTCCATAGTAAACGTCAAACCTGAAAATTATCAGTACTGATGATTTTATAAGCAGCACTGACCCATCAAGAAGAACGAGAGTGAGCAGTGGGGCTATATGAATGTTCGGTGATATTGATGTGCAATAGGGAAATGCAAAATCACATATTTGTTGACATCAGATTTTACATAGCCCCTAAGCTAATGATTTCAATTTTGTTCGTAATGCTTTTAATTGAATTTCATTAAAAAAAAATGGTGTATTCTTACTTTAGTTTTAGTAGAATTTTTTTTTTTTTTTGGTACGTGGCACCCTTAGTGATCGTTCGAGTACAGTACGGAGCGAATTAAAAATTCGCACTTGTATGGTTAAGAATTCAACACTGATTTAAACTAAATTCAAGTATAAAGTACTAAAATAAAAATAATCTAGGGAACATCAAAGGTATTAAGGACATTAATGAATCAACAATTATAGAACTATATTCTTATTGCAATAATATGAGCGACAACCACGTGGGAATGTCCAGTTTCCAAGTTGACCAGCGGGCAAATTTTCTCGCTCTTATATTATTGGACGCACTGGAGGATGGAAACGAAAGGTAGCATGTTATAAGCTAAATGCTTTCCTTTTTATATTAACATTTCCTGTTTAATAGCGATATAAAAGCCATACTTGATAAGAACGATGTTAACGCAGGCTATGTTCCTGCGGAACGCGGCATATCACCTCTGCACTACGCTTGTGGAATGGAGGACGCCGAGCTGGCTTTAGAAATTACAAGAAAATTTCTGGTTGACGGTGGTGAGTTAAAAGATGTCAATTTTAAATGCACATAAAATAATAAAATAATTAATGAATTTACAAATTTATAAGCTGATGCGAATGTGCGGTCCAATGAAAACATGACGCCCTTGCATGTGGCAGCAATATTTGGGCGTGTTGATATTTCAACTTTGCTTTTGGTAAGCTTAATTTGGCTTTAAATTTTTCCAACTTAATTGTAAACACATAACTGAATGTAGAAATATGGTGCACAACATGATTTAATGGATGATGAACGTAAAACACCGATACACTACGCCATAGAAGAATGTCATTTCGAGGTACTGGAAGCAATTCGAAATCACGTCTTTCAACATAAGTTCGAAAGAGTTTGTAATAAGCGCAACGAAGAAAATAGCCGAGAATATAGCTCTCCAACGACGAGGGCAATTAGTATACATGAAGAAAATACGCCAAATATTACACCGATCAACAAAATGCTTGTTAACGTACGTAACAAAATTGATGAAACCCCGGGTACACCAAACAACAAGTATACTCCCAATCGCGTACACTATAATTATGATGTTACATCTCCGTACTACATTAATGTTACTCATCGTCGTCACCGACCACAACCAATATTTCCCGCTGTTGGGTATCCGCTTAATACGCAAAATAACCCACCCATTGAGGAATGTAAGAGTCCCGTAGTACAACCTACAAATTCTGAGGTAAATGAAAGTAGGTAAAAACTATTGTAATTTTGTTTCATTTAAATCACAACCCCTTTTGGTACGTGTTCGATAGTTGGTAATAAGAACTGAAATTTTGTTATATTAAAACTTCTGCACCTTTTGTGCAATTAGTTCCTACATTAAATAATTAACTACAATTGAAGTACAATTACCAAACAGGCAACCTATCTTGAACCTGCATCTCATCCGCAAAAGTCGGTTAATGTTTTTGACCTCACTGAGAAAAACTTAAAAGAACTGTCGCTGGCCAATTCTAATTTAGATCGATCTTGTATTTCAATGATCGATGCATGGCGTAAGAAAGTGGAGTGTTCACGTGCTAGAAAGTCGATTTTGAAGCAATATGCTAACGTTGAAGAAATGTTGGATGATGTAATGAACAGTGAACATCTTAACTTTACCAATACGATCTTGCATGAGCAAAAACCAGAGTTTCCAACAGAGGAAAAATTTACAAAACCGTGCACAGAAACCGTTGTGAAGTTTCCCAATCCAAATCTGTCTTTGGGTGCTATAATTCAAAAAGCGGCACAGGCACATGTCCTAAACATCGATCATCCAGCTCCTGACCCCGAATTGGATAGTAGCTACCATACTGTCCCACCGTTAACTGATGAAAAGCTCAAGAACCCAAACATAAATAATTCAAAAGAAGAAAGCACAAAGAAGGCAGAATGTGAATATTTTCTACAAATGACCGAGGCTTACGTGCACACCGACGATGAGAATGGGCTAGTTTTCTATGAAACCAAACTACTTAGCACTCAAAAGCATGCAAATAATGGGTAGTAGCAGATCAAATCTTGTACAAAAATATTACATGTTTTAAAAATTATAATATTTATTTAAAGCGATCAACAAAATTTGAATGGTACTATGTCGACGGATGTCACCATTCCCTTAGACTACGAAACGGATGAACTACGCGCCGAACTGACACAATTTGGGGATCCTCCCGGTAAGCGATCTACGCATAATATGTGTGCATAAGATGCATAAAAAATGAAATCTATTTAAGGACCAATAACAAAGAGCACCAAGAAGCTTTATATAAAAAGACTTATAAAGTACAAAAGAAATGCGCCAGATTTGCTACAGATTAATGCTAAGAGAAAACAAAATGCTAATGAGAATGCAAGTAAGTATGTGGTGGTTTCTTGAGTAAACACCAGGGCCGAAAGTAATGGGTTATTTTAAAATTTTCAATGAGAAAAAGCAAAGCTTCCAGATTCATACATGTTACGACTTAAAAAATTTTGACCACAGAACAGATTCGTATGTCATATATTTGGTTTGTACTTCTACTGCTTGATCTCTCAAAAATTATATGATTTTTTTTAGCTTGCATGAATTAAGCTCTCAAAGCCGTAATTTGACATTACTAGCCGTGAGACGAAATAGCTAACTGTTGTTTCAACTTCATACCACCAAACAGTTATTAGAAAAACGGTGTGAGGTTTTGAGTCTTTTTCGATCTGCCACAAAAAAAAATTTTATATTTAAGAGATAAAATAAACTGAGTTTTACTTTCGATAAAAAAAAAATAAAACTCAAAGAATATTGTCAACTTTTGGTGACACAAGTAAAACTTCGAAAAATTGTAATAATTTTTCAACAACCAAAAAAAAAACTCAAAAATAATTTATTTAAACAAAAAACTATAATTTATTAAATATTATTTCAGGGAAAAAAATAACACTCGAAAAACGATACACAATCTTTACTTTTGAACAAAAATTAAATCTGAAATTTTGAAAATTATTAAACCCAATTTTGTTTTGATAGAACTCATAATGATTACGGTCCTTGGTAAAAACTTTTATATGTGTGTGCATGAGCTAGAAAATATTTCGCTTTATTCAAAGGATTCTCCGTGGAGCTCCAGCGTACTGTACGTTCGGTAGAACAATTTACTGCAATACCTGAGTACGCCAAATATGAATCAAAATCGGCCGAGTATTTTGCTAACCTTCAAAATAAGCAGAAAATGCGGGAAGGTCATTTGAAACAAAGTTTTATCTATATGCTCATCGATCCGCGGATCTCATGTAATTTACCAGGCGAATGTGTGGTACGTATTATACTATGGAGATGCTTGACTCTTACTAATTAAAAAACAATCGTTTTTTTTTTTTTCAACAGTACCTTGACAAGCACAGCACATGGGTGCGATTCCTCAATTCAGTATTCTATGTGGGCAAAGGAAAAACTTCACGACCGTACTCTCATTTATACGAAGCGATGAAGCTACATTCTCGAGCTAACAGTCAACAGAGCATTTCGAAAACAAATACGGAAATTGTAAATACTCGACGAGGAAAAATTTCAAAGCAGACACTTTCTGTAGATATTTTTAAAACAAATATCAGCAAGTCGTTGGATAACAAAAAGCTTGATAGAATTTTAGACATTTGGCGTTGTGGCAAAGGTGTGGTTTGTTTGCACGTCTTCCATAATATACTTCCCTCTGAGGCGTATACCAGGGAAGCTGCTATAATCGATGCGTTCGGCTTACAGCATTTGACAAATTACAAGCGCGGCGATTACTACGGCCCAGCGCAAACTTGGACTATGAAGGAAAAGAAATTTTTAGGTATCTCCTTGTTGCACAAAGCGATGCAAATCTATTTAGCAGAAGGAGAATCGCAATTATCTCCAAGTGATCTCATTTAAAAAAATTTAAACTACATACACATATATGTACATATGTATGTATGTGTGAAAACTATTTTTGTATATTATATATATAAAATAAGCAAATGTGATATTTCTATTCGATTATGCGAAAAATATACTGACATAAGATTGTACAAATCTTTATTAAAACAAATTTTATTTCCGTTTTCAGAAGCCTTACATACCACGAATTGCATACTAATAAAGATATTGTGTGTAGAAATCTGAGGATTTCATTCCGTTTTATTTTTTCTGGCTTTTCTTATCATTTTCCTCTTTTTCCAATTTAATAGCTTCAATATGTTTCTTGACCTCATCCGCAGATAGAGTTACCAATTTAGGTGTATCTCCGGGTTTCTCCGCTTTTTTCATCACAACAATTTCCAGATTCCCGCTAGACTGTGCCACCTCACGGAGCGCTTTTATTGTGAGCCTAACAGCGGCATCTTCTTCCGTAACACTTTCCTCTTTATAATGCTTTTCCAAATACTCGCGCACAGTTTTTGCTGCACGTCCAACGGCATTTGCTTTCCACTCGTAATAATTACCAGAGGGCTCAGTCTGGTAGAGATGTGGTTCGCCATTGTTATCGAAACCAGCTATTAAACAAGAAATACCAAATGGTCGCCGACCATTGCTCTGTGTGTACTTTTGTTTCAACTGAGCAATATACCTATGATGGGATTATTGTCTCAATTTCAATGAAATCTATTTTTTTTCAAACATTCGCTTACCGCGTTATGTATTCCAAGGTCACAGGATCTTCTACATTCAGTTTGTGACTCTGACATTCAACTCTGGCTCGATTAATTAGAATGCGTGCATCAGCAGTTAAACCGGCAAATGCTATGATTACATGGTCGTCCAAGGTACAAATTTTTTGCACTGTTCGATCTAATTGCAGTGTGGGCATCGATTTCTTTTCTACGCCAAGCACAACTACATCTTTTCCACGCACTCCAACCTGGAAGGTTTGTATAAATTCGGAAAACATAAGGTATTTATTAATTTTCTCAATAAGATGCAAGATTTTTTATGGGAGGTTAAGTTCACTTACAGCCGAAGATCCTCGACGAACTGCTTCCTGTGCATATTCCACTTGTAGCAGATGACCATCAGGTGAAAATATGGTAACAGCGCGATCATAACGTGCAGACATTTTATTCTATAGTAAGTATTCCAAAAAAAATCAGAAAAATTCTACTAACAACGGGCAATGATACAAAAATTGTAAAAAGTGTTTGTCAGCTTCGCTAAAGAGCACTGCCAGCTTTCAATTCTACGTGTCATTGTCATTGATGCCATATTTAACTTAATAAAAAGATTTGATAAAATTCACAAAAAGATGGCGCTCAAGTACAAGGGATGTGGTAAATAACGGAATTGAATAAGAACAAAGAATGAAATATTTTAAGAAACACGTTTCGAATAATTTCTGTGCAATGGTATCTTTGGGCGAAAAATCAACAACTTGGGATCATAATTCGATTACATACGTTACCACGACAGTCGGTTCTACGGAACGCCCCGGATTTATATCCGGCCGAGGACTGTCATTTCAGCAGCATTCCCCAAAATTTTATGGATACTGTTTTATGCTGTTTCAACAACAACATTCGATTACATTATAACTGTTAAGCCTTGTGGAGGACTAAATAAAGAGTAGACCCAGCTATTTTTTACAAATAAGAGTCGGGACGACACAATCTAGTATCCTACCATCCTTGGAAGTTGAGGTTAACCAAAGACTGTATCTATAAATAGACTAATAATGAACGATTGGAAATTTTAAAAAATAGTTTTACTGACTTATTATTTTTCTTCCGTTTTCCACGTAAAACAGTATCCCCAAGTGTACGTTTCCCAGTGCCTTAATGTGTTCTGTGCAAATCCTTCGAGGCCCTTTCTAGTTTGAGAAAATATGTTGATTTGGAAAGCAATTTTTTAACAGTGCGATATCATTAACTCCTACTTTGTGTAAAGTTTTCAGCAAATCTTCCAATGGATTTTTTTTTATTTCTAACGGCCCATAACCTAATTTCTTCGGATTTTGTCTCGTATTCAAAATACCTAGCTTGGTATATCATTTTCAGATGAACTTGAATATGAGGTCTCAAAACTACTAGGTCTATCCGTATTACTATTGCCACAACTCCTCGAAAAATTATAAATGACACAGGAAAATGGTATGGGATCGATTTTAACAATTTTTCCGGCAGTTATATTTACTGGCCATCAATTTTCAATGAATTTTTTTCGATTCTTAACCTTCTCTTTTCTTCACACATCGCATACATTTTGCCACTTCTTTATATTTATCTTTATGTTCATATGTATGTACTTATTTTAAATTAGACTCGAAGGCTTCTCGATCTTTATGTATAGAATTTAGAAGTGTTCTTTTTTTAAACTTATTTTTTGTAAAAATATATCGATTTAAATGTTTCCTGAACTTCACAAGTGAGTGTTTTCGCAAACAATGCTCGCATATGCAAAATTAGCCTATATGGGGACTGTCTCTTTTCCAACTATAAATTATAACCATTCCATGGCTCAGCTGACGGTCAGCAATAGTAATTATGAAGAAATCAGTTCCTCATTCTCGCTAGTGTCTCTCTTTGACAAGCTCAATGCCAGTCATTAGAAACGTAAACTGAAAGTTGGGACTGATAATATGAATGAGAATCCACCAAGTAAATTGAGTACCCTGTCGGCGTTTTCGTAATCCGGTTTTCTATTATTCTTGGACGGTTGAGAGAAAATCTTCCATCATAGTTTTTCAACTTCTAACTGAACGAACTGAATTTTTGTTCGATGGAACGCTTTATACGCTTGTAAACCCTACAACTATAAATCTTATACAGCAATATGTTCTGTTGAACAAAGAAAAATTGTATCCCAGAATTGTCGTTAATGAGTAGGTAAATTAGGTTATGCAGATACAAATGCGTTAACAGAAAGATATTATATAATAACTTTTTTTTATGTCGTAGTTTTAGTTACTAAAGGCGTGATCTGTCCTTCACTACTGGAAGGCGCAATCTTGTACCCTATCATTCTTGCGTAGATATTAATAAATAATTACTATTCTTAAGACCCCTTTCGTTTATACAGAAGATTTAAATAATATTATCCGCCATATATTAGATTGAATTGACCGTAGGGCTAATTTTATAATAGTAATCTTATAAACTCTCTGATTGACAACTACCAGAGAACTTAGAAGTAAGTTCTCTGCAACTACAAAATATGTGCAGTTTTGAGTGTAGAGTTGGCAGCCCCTTTTTGTCACTTTACTCACTGTTTATCAGGGTTTTCTTTGTTTTTACACGATTCGGGGATTCGTCATTGGCCATTTTCTCAGATGTTTTTGACAGTCACTAGTAAACGACGTCGACGGCGACGTAGGAAAAAGATATTTTCTTTTTTATTTCATACAAAAGAAGAAAATAAAAGTTTTGTGTTTTATTTTTATAATTGCAAAACATCTGTGTATGTTTGTCGCGCAAATTGCACCGAAAATAGAAAATTGCGTAGAAATAACGGCTGTGACGGTGACGGTGACGACGGGTGCGTGAAAAATTCTTGAGCTAAAAATTGAGACTTGTAGAATTAGTAAACGGTAACAGCGGTGACGGCAACGGCGACGTAGTCGACGAATGAAAGGTAGCAAGGAAAGCAAATATAAATCCGATTCTTGCTTTACAAACTCAGGAAACCTTCATACTCGGCGTCGAGGGAAATATATTTGGTTGATAAACTATCCTTTTTTAGTTGGCACACTGAAGAACCGATAGTGGCTGAAAGTTATGGCATTGGCTCGAAAATTAACCGCAAAAATATGTAAGTTCCAAAACAAATCCATATAAAATATAACATTGTTCAAACAAAAATCTACCAGAAACTGAGGTACATTATATTTCCATTTTGTCCTCACAGATGAGATAAAAGCTCATGACGGAAATGTTACCAGTCTTGACCTTGGTGAAACTGGTAGTGTGTTAGTCACAGGTGGACAAGATCGAAATGTCAATTTGTGGGCGATCGGTCGGGAAGAGCTTTTCATGGTGAGTGAAATATTGTGTTTAGTATGGAGTTAACAATTCAATTTCTAATATTTCAGTCATTAACCGGACATAATAGGCCAATAGATTGTGTACGTTTTGCATATAATGATGATTTCGTCTATTCAGCCGACGACATAGGTATTATAAGGCGTTGGGACTTAAATGCACAGACCATATGTTCGACTTTGAATGGTCACATGAAAAGTGTACGCACACTAGACTTTAATCCATCCGGGGAATATGTGGTATCCGGCAGTAATGATACCACCGTTCGGTAAGTTCGAAAATATCTTAGTATTAGGAATGAAACATATCTGAGGCATGTTAATACATTTCCACATATGTATAAAGATAATGGACACAAAAATACCGTCATACATTTCATTGATTGGGAGCGATTTGTGAATTCGTTTTCGAGTCTTTTGCCCAAACATTCCCAACACTTGAGAATAACTCAGGAAATTAGTATTTCAGTTATTTAACTTAAAATACCAAAAATCTTTTTTTTTTTGTTTTTATTGTTTGTCTACCTTTACTTTTCGCTTTACGTTTTGGTGATGCGTTGCATTTCAATGAACTGCTAAGCCAAAACCGCACCACGTTCAGTGACTTGTTATTGTGTGGGAGTTTTTCTGTTTGTTTTTGTGATATCATCTGTGGGCAGATACTTTATTTTCGCAAGTATTGAATTCTTCACTTTTTAGGCTAAAAATTAAACATCAATCTTATATCCAATTATGCTCTATTAAAGTTGCGTTGCTCATCAATTAACTACACTGATTGTGACAGAGATTGCAAACCGCTATCTATGTATGTATGTATGTATGTATGTATGTATGTGTGCACACAAGAATGCTGCTATAAACTAACGCTTTACACTCAATAGGCAATAGGCGATTGTACAAAGATCTAAACAGCAACAAAAAAAAAAAAAGATTAAGATAGTACATATGTACCTACTTAAATTTCCCAAAACAATATGTAAATATATTAGTAGCGTTTAAAATACCTTTATACAAAAAAAAAAAAATTGAGTACTATTGAATAAAATACATTTTTCATTCCACGCGTTTAAGACTCAATGCCCACGCATTATCTGCTCAGCTCAAACGTTCAGTGGAATTTTGAATGTGTCTACTACCTTGTGATAGTTTGAGTTTGGATTGCTCGCAAATCCTTTAGCGAATTATTCTCGTATAGTCATATCATAAAACATGCGGATTTACATATGTACATACATATGTATACAGTGCATGCCATAACATATTGAAAAGGTTTAAGTATTTTTTTTCTATATTTAATTTCATTATTTTTTTATAAAAATATATATAGTTCATTCTACAACCAAAAATACCAGTTAAATGAAAGTTACAAATTTTATTCAAATCGGGAGAAAACCTTACACAAGATTTAAAATTTTGTAATTCGAATTTCAAGAAAAAATTTGGCTATGCTCAAAACAGTCAGTAACAAAAATTCTGAAAACTTTTGGATATGCAGTATTTTAGCCTAATTAATTTTAGAACAATAATGTATAAATAAATAAAAAAAAAGTTTAAGTTTAAAGTTGCTAAAAATGTTAGTTGATTTGTGATAATTTTTTTAAATTTAGATTGTGCAAACTTTTCATTTAAAAGTTTGAAAATTGTATGAGTTTTTTTTGAATTTTTATAAGCTTTGTACGAAACATACATATGTATAACTTTTTGTTATAGAAAAAACAAAAGTTAAAAAAAGTACTAAATATATTGTAAAAAAATCAGTCAGGTCAGTTGTTTGGGTCCCATCGTCCCATGTATACATATATATCGAGCATTCCATAGAAAATGGTCAATTTCTACCGTCACACTAAATTCTTTTCCAGGTAGTTTTTTTTCCTGTGTAATTATTTTTTTTTAAATATCCACATTAACTCACTAATCTATTTTCAATTGCCCTTACTTTTTGGCATTTTTTTTATTGTTTTGTATGTTAAAATATTACCATTATACATATGAAAAATGAGTATAAATAAATACGCACAATTTACTCCGACTTCAACAAGTTCCAATACATTGTTTTAAAATGTGAGTGATTTGTGTCCCAAATTTTGTGCGAATTGATTAAGTAGTTTTTGAGATACTATATCTAAATGATAAAAATGGGCGGTACCACCCTACTGGTTTAACATTTAAAATAAAAATACCATTTTTTGCTAAAATAATTTTCCAAATATACTAAGTTGTGATAGCATCAACTGCAGCTTTTGTACTGTAAAAACAGGTGGGAATCACAGTTAGAAAAAAATATTTTCGTAAGAGTCCTGTACAAACGCACGTGCTTCATAAAAAAAGGATTTAAATTCTCAAAACTTTTTTTAAAAAAATATATCTCAAAAATTGTTGTAATATTATCGTTGATTTGAGAGCTACCAAATGTAATTTTTCTGTTTTTTTTTGGACTAGAGCTGTCTCTTACTAAACAGATATGTAGGTTATTTTGGATTTATAACACATATGCGAACATTTCAGGATCAAGTAGTACTTTACGACAAGTTTTATGTACATATTATAAACTTTGTAAGATGACGTTTTAGTCTGCCTTTAATTTAATTTGACCCGTACCAATCATGGAATGCTCCATATGCACATTAATTGTACTTTTATAAAATATGCTGATCTATTTACCAAAATCTCATTTATATGAATTCATTCATTATGTATGTATGTATGTATGTATGTACATACAAATTTAAATTTCCATTATGTTTTATGATTCGCTATAAAGAATATAGTTTCATTCGCATGAACTTTCCTTAAAGCTTAATTCAATGAGCTAAGCTGTAAACAATTAAGGTTTAGTATTTCAAGTTTATAGATTGGTATCGTTTATATTTTTGTAATCTCGTTACTTTATTGCTGTTGTAGTTGTGATTTCAACGCAAACAGTTTATATTAACACATACATACATACAATGTATGTACAATTCTACACGCACACATACAGATACATATGTATACAACTATTCGTGAGGCTTTCTTAGTAGAAATAATTATTATAACAGGTTTTTCAAATGTACACAGAGTAATTAAAGCAACTTTATCGTTTTGCTGAATTTTTACAACAAATGTAGTGTCAACAAAAGTTAGAGACGCAAATGGAAATTTGCTTGCGATCTTCCTTTCGGTCGGTGTTTCTATGATCATTTGACATATTTTAATAGTCAAAATCGGATTAAATTTTCCGAATTAGGTGAAGTGATTTTTCATTATCACTTCTAATAACTCTCGGAATCCTCACAATGGTTGTGTTTTTTCTTGCGTTCAATAATAATAGTTAAAATTTGAATTTTTTATTTGCAGTAAAAAATGACTATTTGTTAAGTCAAATTGAAAAGTTAAAACTTGACAAAAAAATTGAAATATCCAGCCTTAACCACGAAAAAAAATAAGCGTTTTTTTTTTTACCTTAAACAACATTTTTTTTCAATCTTAAAAAACATTTTTTTTAATCTTAAAACATTTTTTTTTTCTTAAAAAACATTTTTTTAATCTTTTAAATTTTGAAAAAATTAAGATAAAAACATTTTGTTGCTACGTACATATAAAATAAATTCCGAATCGCTGTGGTAAAAAGGTGAAAATCTATTTACAGAAGATGGATAACTGCAATTTTAAATTTTAATTTCCATTTTTAACCGAAAAAGTCAAATTTTTATTTTATTTTTAACCGGAAAAATTAATGTTAAAATTTATCAGTGAACAAATTTTTTTCATTAAAAAATATCAGTTAAAAACTAACGACTTTTTTGAAAAAAGTAAAAGGAAATTAAATCATATACGATACGACATTCTTTGGCTAGCAATCACCACATTGCTACTACGTACAAGTGTTAAAAATACATATTCTTTCCGACTGACTTGACTTTTCCAATTGAAACTTCAAAAATCACGTATTATTTTCGATAAAAAAAGTTATACTTTAATTGAAATAAGAAAATACACCATTATAACCATAAAATACTCATAAAATATTGCATTGCATTAAATTTAATCACTGTGCGAATAAGATTTTTATAATTTGGCTGAAGTATCCTTCAGATCGACATATCCCCCCGTGATTACGTCTTTTCCAGTTTCTACCACAGTTGTGGTAAAGAGCACTCGTTTACCTTCCTTCCACATCTTGACGCGAAGTGTTTGACCTGGTATTACCGGTCCTGAAAATCTTGCCTTTACGGCTTTAAAAACCGCTGCATTGTTGTTGGCGTACTGTGCCAAAATCGCGCGCACTGAAAAACCCAATGAGCACAGACCATGTAAAATGGGTGTCTTGAAGCCGCCCATTGCTGCGAAGTTTGGATCAATATGTAATGGATTAAAGTCGCCAGAGAGCCGGTACAAAGCGGCTTGATCTTCTGATGTTTTGTATTGGACCGTTGCATCAGGATTTCGATTGGGTGCGGCCACAATCGGTACAACACCATCAATAGGTGTCTTTTTTCCTCCAAATTTACCAGCACCCACAATGAAAACAGAGCTTTGGTTCTTCACCAAAAGTCGACCGTTTTCATCGTATGTATCACTATTTGTAACAACAACTGCGCCAGATCCCTTGTCCATAACATCTAATACTTTGCCAATAGTGGTGACATTAGAGCTTGTAGGAAGTTCATCACATATTTCCAAATACTGTTCTCCATGAAGAATGTTTGATAGATCAGCCTTTCCAGATGGTAAAGCATCGATCACTAGATTGGAAGTCAGACTAAGCAAGAGTCCTGGCAAAACAAAAAATGTGGGGATTGCAGAAAACTCTGGATGGTTTTCGTACAGGAATTTGAGATCTTCGCCATTTTTGACCGTGGCACCCACGCCCAAAGCATATAGAATTAAATCTTTACTCGAGTATTTGAATGAATCTTCAATTCCAGCTTGTTTTCCCTCTTTTAGATTTTCCAGAACCTCTAGCAAATAACCAGAAGCGAGAGCGATGCCATCTAAGTGCTTAGCATCTGTCATGTCCGTAACCTTTGACCAAACACTTTTAACATATTCTGGTGTGACGATCTTTTCCTCGATTGAAGTACGCAATACACTGCCCTTTCCCCGCATAATTTGTAATTTAGTAGCCCATCCAGCGGCGCTCTCAATATAAGAACCTAAATTAGTATGAATTTAGTATCCTAAAAAAATACAATATCATGCTTTACGCATCTTACCATTATCTTCGCACGATTCATGACACAAGTATGCTACAACAGGTGCGATCAAATGAGGTTTTAGTTCATTGAAAAGAATATCTGGTAGGATACCCTCAGTCATGCGACTAGCCGCAGTGGGAATGATAACATTGCAATGGATATTATTTTTCACTCCCTCGATGGCCACAGTGTTGGCCAAACCCACCAGACCCATTTTTGCAGCGGAATAGTTTGCTTGACCGAAGTTACCATACATGCCCGAATTTGATGCGGTCATAATAATTCGCCCATAATTCTGTTTCCGCATATGCGGCCAGGCAGCTTGTGTGCACTTGAAGCTACCTTTTAAGTGAACTGATTGCACTAAATCCCAATCTTCATCAGATGTTTTAGCAATGCTCCGATCGCGTAGTATACCCGCATTGTTCACCAGTATATCGACGCGGCCGTAGTTTTTAATAGCAGTTTCAATGATCTTGGCACCGTCAACGACCGAATTGTAATCGGCCACAGCACTCCCTCCCTGTGCTCGAATCTCATCAACCACAACATCTGCGGCGCGCTTAGAAGCGCCTTCCCCTTGGAAACTACCACCTAAATCGTTGACCACTACTTTGGCACCGCGAGAACCAAAGAGTAGGGCGTATTCACGTCCCAACCCAGAGCCAGCTCCAGTAACAACCGCCACACGACCATCATAACGTAATTGTTCAGTCATTTTTCCTTCTTTTGTTGAGTCTGTAGACGGCTAAATAATTACCTGGTCACTGACAAAATGAAGTTGATTTCTGAACTTGAGTTCTGAAAGAAATTAAGAATGCACATCTGAATTAACCTTTGTATGACAAAGTCCACTTGTATATTGCAAATAACAGTGCCGTTAATATGCATGTATGTATGTATGTACACATGTATTCGTGTATGTAGATGATAAGAGCAGTCTGATAATACTTTAAATACAATTTTATATCTCTTTATTGGGTCCTGACTTTCACTAATACGACTGATAATTAAAAGTGAAAAAAATGCATCATGATACTCTGAACAAAGTTCGCTTGAATTTCCTACAGCCAAATCTTGATATCTGATGATTTTGGATCAACGAAGCATTTAACGAGCGTCATTTTAATCCTTTATTAACAATAAGTTTATTGTACGTAACTCACCTGCTTGGAAAATTGTCTGCGATTTTTAATCGAACGCCGAGTTGGAAAAATTTACTGCGAACTGTGCGGCTAAAAATTTAACAAAACTCGTATTCTGCTTGTAATCTCTGTTCGGCTTCTGATATTTCTATCATTCTTGACAAATCTTCGTTTTCATTTTTTGTTTTGACTGACGTTTGACGTTTTTGTTTACTTATTTGTTTTGGTGGTTTGTGTCTTTGGTTAACGTATTTGCCAGAGAACGTGTCTTATTTACGATCTTAATTTGTTGTAGCGTTATTTGCTCTGATACAGTAAAACCAAGCAAAAGTTAATAGCTCGGTTAAGTCAACCGAATTTTAACGCCTACATACCAATTTAAATAGTTAACTTTTGAGTTAACTCTTCTGAGCTTTTGAGTTTTTCAAATTTGGTATTACGACAGTGTACTTCTCGGAGCTCAATTGATGATGTCGAAGATGGACCATACTGTTGATGGCAATGGAAATCATCGAAATGGTAACACAAAAGAAAAAAGAGCTTGAAAATTGTGAACATTAAAACAGTCGGTATAAATTAAATCGTAAGTTAATGAGTAAATGATGAAAATTATTTCTTTGAAAGCTTCTTCTTACCCACATATTTTTGTTTATTATTGTATATTTTCAATTCTGAGAACCGCTTGGAAAATTTAATAATTTCGAAAAATTTTAATACCCTTTAACATTGCCAAGGCTCTACTGTATTTGATATCTGTTGTGTCGCCTATTGGCACAGAGAACGTATATTTCAACTTATAACGCATCGATATTTGAAAAAAATATCGGTACTTGCAGAGTAAAAAATATCGATATATATCGATATATCAATATTTTTACCACAAGACGCAATTGGCTAAAGTATATAAAGTGTGCCGAAGCAATTTATTAAAAAAAAAACTTGGGTTCAACTTAGTAAAATATACATATGTACATTATGGTGTCTCACTATAAAAAGTTGCGTGTTTCCACCGGAATTATAATATTTATTATGTTTTAAGACTTCCGTTAAAATATTCCCAAAAATATGAACTCACGTAAAGTTGGGCGGATAAGAATTTAAAAATTATCGACTTTGATACAAATTTTATACTTGATAATAAATATTGATATTTCGACATTAAAAATATTGCCGTATTTATCCATTATTTTCTATAGATTTTGATATTTTTTTATTCAAGCCTAAACAATTACACTACTAAATGCACATACATACATATGTATATCGAATTAAAGGAAATTACATTTCCCATAAAATGACACGAAATTTTCAAAATCCATGCCCAGAGGCTTGAAAAATTGATTGAAAAAAGAGCATAATTTAAACTTTGACCTTCGATAACTTTTATTCCCACAAAGTAAGAGGTATACCGTTATTCTCCCCTCAATGATTTCTATCAAACAAAAAAAAAATTTTAATTAGAGAATTTTGGGTATTTTGCATTTATGCCGATTTTTTATTGGTTTGTTATATGGGAAGGTTGTGCTTATTGTTCTTGTTTCTTACTATGGAAATTATTTGGACTAAAATTAATGTTCATATAACTCCGACTCTATTTATCGGACAGCGAACAAACTTCACATAAACTATCTACACATAAGTATGCCCTAACAAAACTCTACAATTTTATCAAAATCGGCAGAGTGGTTTTGCGACTTTAATTTGTATACATATTAAATTATATTCCGATATTGAATGCTATCTATCCACCTTCATGCTTCTCAAAATGCAATTCTTATTTAACTAAAAATCAATTTTCAATTATATTGCAGATTGTGGGACGTTAGAAACCAAAATAGATGTATTAAGATTTACCGAGGGCATATCGCTCAGGTGAACTCAGTAAAGTTCTCGCCGGATGGATTGTGGATTGCATCTGCTGGTACAGAAGGGTCCGTCATAATCTGGGATATACGTAAAAGCAAACAAATTATGGAATTCACTGAGCAACCGCCCGCCGCTGCTATTACTTGCATACAATTTCATCCTTTTGAGTTTCTACTGGCTGTTGGACGCGTCGATGGCACTGTCTGCATATACGATTTGGAGAGCCAAGTGCGTATTTCGCAAACTGAAAGTGAGAGCCAATTTTATGGGCATCCAATCAAGTGTATTACATTTAGGTAAATTGAACTACATACATATGTACATAATTTTTTCACTTTCGTTACGTTAACAAAATAAATTCTTTACAGTGAGAGTGGTGAGTGCCTCTTTGTGGGCACCGCCGCTGGTATTTCGGTGATTGGCTGGGAACCAGATCGCGAATTTGACCATATAATATCCACTTGGACGGCGTTAGGTGATATGAAAGTAGTTAACCGCAAATTGGTATGTCGACATGATGATTATCGTATTTTGAATATACTATTAATTTTATTTTATTTGTTTTTTTTTTTAGATCTGCGGTTCTTATGAACAAAGCATTGTTTCAATAAATGCACTTAGTATTGATCGTGTATTTCCCTTTTACAATCCATCCAATACAACACCTGCCGCTTTTAGCCATAATTCCACTACACGTAAAAGTTTTTCGCGTGGCAGCCAAAAGTTGAGACTTTCCATCACAGGACCAAAAGCATCTCGGCTGGTAGAGGAAAATGAGGATAATAGAAGTCCCAGTCTTGACGGTCATTCATCGCCGAATTTGAGTTTAGAGTTAGTCGACGAATCTTTGTTGGATCCAACATCTCCACCCCCAGTCCCGACGTCAACGATTCCATCAATAAATAACATGAATAGTAACAGTGTTTATGACGCAACGTATACAGTAATGAATCATTCGACACATAAATCCAGTACTTCTCCACCATACAACTTTCCATCGATGGCGTCCAGTACTGGGTACAGTTCATTTAGTGGTAACGGCCTTTGCTCACTAAATTTTGACGGACCCAGTTCATTAAAAATGCCTGGAGAGCGTGATATTTACCTGCAAATTCCAAACTCATTTACAAATGATATTGAATACAATTTAAATGAAAGTAATCCGCCCATAATATCAAATTACGATCATACAGAGATGGTTGAAGATTTTCCTGTAAATCAAAATAATCATCAACAGTCGAATGGACCAAATTCGGTTAGCTCAACGACAACGACAATAGGAGCAGCTCAACAAATTCCTGCATTTAAAGGTTTGAAGTCGAAAGGAACAACGAGTGCACAAAAGCGCACCACTCACATAGCTATATCGACGAGTGGCAAATCGCAAGTAAACTCTTCCCACCAGCAACGTAGCAAATTGTCGCAGGTGTCATCGGTGAGCTCTACAGAGCTACATAAATTGGATGACAATATGTCATTGAAGAAATCAGCATCGTCACATTTTGTAAACAAAACTAAACGTGTAAATGAAACGCAATCAAATCTGAATAAGGAAAATGCACGAAACAAGAATATAAGTGTGCAAATCTATGCAAAGCCGCCTACACGCTCGCGTACTACATTAGAACTGCGTTCGCCTCAACGTCAAGTTGCTGCGGCAGCTGCGGCTGCTGCCCAGCGACAAGCCAATGTAAGTTCAATAAAACGAATGCTCACAAATCACAAAATTAGCTCAAGCTATTTGTTTTTTATAGAGATTTTCAAGTTACAATGCAGATGGCGGCAACACTATCACTAATGTAATATTGTTTTCCAATTTTGTTTCGATTGGATATTAAAGAATGTTATATTTTTGAATTATTTTATAGATACCAGTGACCTATCGGCCAGATCCTGCATTAATGACGCAAGCTAATTTTAGCCAAAAGAGTTTTGGTAATCGTCAAAATCTAGACGATAGCTTAGAGATTCAAATGTTACTGGCCTCCCATGAACAAATTTATCAAGAGCTGAGTAATAGGCATGCAACTTTGCAATTAATACGCAATTCTACAAGGTAATAGCACGCAATGTGTGATTGCAGTTCAGATAACAAGAGCGGCATTTCCACCCAAAAACTCAAATGAATTTATTTAACACTAATCCGAGTGCGCCTAAAAAATTTGCTTATTTATTTTTTTTGTTTATTTTATTTTTTTTTGATTGTAGATCTCATGATATTATCGGCGCCTTGAAACAAGCTATAAAGACAGGCAGAACTGTGTTTGTTGATCTCCTCGGTGCGATAATGGAAAAAACGTAGGTTCAATAAGAGATTTTGCCACCATATATTCCCAATCTAATTACTTATTATACTACTAGCTCTTCGTGGAACCTGGAGTTGTGTCTGTTATTACTACCAGAGATCTATGAACTTTTGCAGAGCCCGCACAAGTTGTAAGTATATGAAATTTTGATCGGACACCATTGGCTTTTGAATCTTCGATGTTTTTCTTAATTTTTTATTTTATAATATCCCTGATTTTTTTAAATATTTTTTGCAACCTTTCTACAATTATCGATTTTTGAAAAAAAAAAAATCTTTTTTAGACTCCCACAACTTTTTCGAAAAATTGATCGATTTCAACAATTTTTTTTGAAATTCTTTTTCAAAGCACTTTCGCAATATTAAATTGAAAAAAAATTTTCACCCGTATTTCTTTAAAATCGCAATTTTTTTTTGTACAAACTGTTGATCTCCAAAAATACGACTGATCGATTTTCTTCCAAAATTTTGTAAAAGACTGTCATTCATTCCGCAACTTTTGAGAGTTACAATGTACTTTTTTCCAATTTTTTAAATTTCATATTTGTGTGATGTATAAGAAGTAGGTTGAAAAATATTTGAAAATACCAGACAAATGCCAAATTTTTTTCGTGGAATTAAATATCCCTTTCAGAGAAGTACTGACGATAAAAGTAACTAAATAAAATGATCAAACAATTAAAAACATGAAATTTTAAAAACTCGATCCCATCGTTAGCCCTTTATCGGACTAGGCTCAAAAATTGTAAAACAAAATCTTTTATACAAAAATTTTAAATGCTTTAGAAGTGAGGATTTAATTTGTTTGAAAGACAAAGATCAAATCTAAAAAAATTGTCCAAATGAGTTTATTTTTCGCAAAGTTATGGGCATTTAAAAAACGATGTTTTTTTCAAAAATCGATATTTTGAAACAGGCTGACCAAGAAAAATTAAAAAACAAATCACACAGACCTCTCTCAATTGATACTTTAACATAAAAGAATCGGAGATGTAAAAGCCATATAGTGTCCAATTTGGCGCAGAATGACCGATATAAATAAATGCTTATATAATTAATGAAATTTTAATTTCTCGCAATTCACTTTTTTAGTCACTACACACGTGGCTGCGATACGCTTCGAGTGATTCTTTCCAATTTCTTGCCAATTATACAGGATAACATTGATCCTTGGTCAAATAGTTTAGGGGTGGATGTGTCGCGCGAGGAACGGCATCGCAAATGTATCGAATGCCAGCACTGGTTGCTACAGATACGCAGTCTACCCGAAAGTAACCATTTTGGTGGCGGTGCGCTATCGCAGTTACAAAATATGATTGTCAATATTTAATGAAGCATTTGTGTGTGTTTGTGAAATTTAATCAACTATATTTTGTTTTCATGTTCATATTTCATTCATTAATTTATGATATTTGTTAATAATTTATTTTAAGTTTTGTAAAGTGTAAAACAACTATGTACATGTGTGCGTACGTGTGCACGTTTCTTAGTGTTAACTAATAGTATTTTAAGTTGCATGCGTGTTTGCTTATTTCATGACGTTGTTTCGTTGTCCATTTTCTCATACCAATTACTACATACATATAACAAGAAACACTGTTAAATATTATAACAACTTACCGCATATTCTTTTTTTTTTATAATGCAAATTCATAATATTTAATATTTAGATAACACATTTGTAATATTAAATAAACCAAACACATTTTAGTTAGTAGTGGTAGGCGATACCGTTTAAGAATTTGTATTAATCTAGGCGGTTTGTGGAGTCACCAAATTGTTTCCTCTTGTAGTAGGCTATATTTAAATGCATTTTGTTTAAATATCTGATACTAGTTTTTGCCCTGCTTCAAGCAAAAATATATATAAACATATAAAACTATAGGTATATATTTTCTACATAAGCAGTCGTAAGGCAAAAGTATACATACATATATAGCTTAGTTCCATTAATGTCCATTCAAAATACTGCGCTGTCTTTTCTAGCTCGCAAACGTACTTAAAAAAAATGCAAGTGCATGTATTTTAGATATAGAACAACATTCCCCAGTTAACTGTAATAATAACACTGTCCAATAACAATTTTGCAACAGAGTAACCATGACATTTTTCTGAAAGCGGAGAACGTATAGAGCATTTTTGCTAAACAAACCTATAGTGCGGCTCGTCGAAGTTTTTTTTTTTTGTACTTTCCTTTAAAGGTTAAGGTCTTCTCAATTCCCAAGTACAAAAACTTGAAGAGTTACAGCTTTGATGCCTAAGAAATGTTTTTCCTTATAAAAAGGTTCAAATTTAATATCTACAATTTGACTTGTCAACGTCCATTCTTTTGTAATTTTTTTTTAAATTAATTTTAGTTGAGTTTCCTTAAAAAGCAGCAACGCTAAGTGAAATATTAGTACCATATTTAAAATGCTTTTGGAAAAAATATAAAAAAAACAACGGCAGAAGGAAAGATGCTGGCAGATCGAAGTATAGATTTGAATTGTTTAAATTTTTATAAGGAACAAAATTTCCTTAGCCATCAAAGCTGTAACTCTTCAAGTTTTTGTACCAGTGGCACAAAGACCCATTGGGGTACTATATATGCAAATAAAATAAAACACAGACGTGCTGGACTATAACTTTTGGTTAGCAAAAATAATCTTTACGTTCTTCCCTTTCAGAAATATACCATAGTTACCCTGTTGCAAATAAAATCTAAATTTGTTTTCTTGTGCTATTGAAATGAAGTCCAAAAGTCTCCGCTGTTACAAGTTTCAATATTTCTATTCAACCTTCTAACATCAATCTGTTATTTTTTTTTTTTTTGGTTTTTTGTTTTTGATTGGAAAGTGCCTTTTATGTATTGAGTTATGAATGTGCACTGAAAGCTTGAATTCGATGTCTTGAAATGAAATTTTCGAGTACATAAAATTTGTAATACCTATTTGGAAAGTGAAAGACAATGAAATTGTAATAGTAATTTTTGATATGCAATTATAAGCTTAAACACGAAAGGGTTTTAAATGCAAAAAAAAAAAAAATAGTGTATAGACTTTTTAAAAGTATGCAGCAGCAATGTACACACCTGCACACAGATGTATGTACATAAATTTATATGGTATATTTAAATTGATAGCAATAAAACGTCCTTCCACGAGAAAGCGCAAATCGAGCGCGAATTGAGGAGTAAATAATGACAATGAAAAAATTGTTTTTATACTCTAGCTTTAAAGTATAACTTACGGTTTAGATGAATAAGCATATTTGTAGTAACAAAAAAAGAAGGCATCGAACTTTGAAATTATTTTTATACAAATGACGTAGAATGTATGCATGACTCGTTAAATTGAAAATCGCTATGTATTTGCACACACACACACACTCACTCATAAAAAACACATATCAACAATTGGGAAAATGTCGTAGTAGCACTATCCGAAACCATAATACCCAGTTTCTTTCAAATTTCTTACAATTCCCATTGCGGTTACAATTACACTTTTATAATACATACAAATAATCTCTGGCATTTTAAAAGTGCTTTTTTCACATAATCAAAGATTAAAGTCTGCGTTTTCAAAATGGTGCGTTAACTCGCATTCGGTATATATGTAACTATCGATTTTCAATATAAAGAAAACAAAAAGTTAATTACCGGATTTGCGCTACATAAATACCGCTATGTAAACCGCCATAAGTATACTATAAATGCATAAATAGATAAATACTTACACATATACGTATATATTGGTTAAACTAGTCCATCATTTATAAATAAATAAAATTAAAAACTCAATTAAAACACTGAAAGCAAAACACAAATAACCAACCATATTAATAATACAAAAAACAAAAAAATAAAAATAAGGATCATTTTCACATTACGACTTAACTCACATGCGGCAGTTAGCACTATTTTTTTTTTGTATTGCAATTGAATAGGGTATTTGTGTAGACGACCCTTGTAGCTATAGTCGAGTGATAAGGTAAGGAAAAAGCTCAATCTTACCGAATCCAACTAATTAAAAGTCTAATTTGCATTTTGCATTTTCAGTTTATCGCCAGGTTATTATTTGCCTTTTTACTACCGATTTCTTACGTTTAATTTAGCGTTAAGTTCCGTTACATTAATTAATACAAAACAGCATAATAAAAGCCACCAATACTAATATTCTTAGGTACATTTTATTTAAAACTTCTTCGATATGATCATCATCATCCATCATATTTCATACTTATAGTAAGCTAATTTTACTCTGAAAACTGTAACAATAAAAAAAAAAACCCGTCAAATTTATTATTTTAACTTATTTTACACATCCTTAAGTTAATTTAACAATAAGAAAATATTTCAATTAAAATATGTAACTACATAAATATAATAAAGTTTTTAATAAATTATAACATAAAAAATATACAATGTAATTTTTAGTATATCAAAGTTTTGATTTTCAGGCTGATAAGCACTTTGGCAAGCAAAGAATAAAAAAAATTGTGGAAATTTAATTTCATTCCTTTTAGCGCCACACATTTATTCCAGTGGTATTCTAACTTTTAAATGCCTTCGAAGAAACATTTTTCGTGGAACTCCATATTACATAAGTCTTAGTTTCCAATTTAAAGTCCTTAGCTAAAAATCAAAGGACTTATGCAGATTTGAAAACTGATTACTCTAGTTATTGTTGTATCGGCTCTGATTATTCTCACTCTTTATTTGTTTTATCAACTTTTATCACAATTCAATAAATTATTCTCGGGAAAATATAGAATTTTTCACCGCGCCGTTAATATTGCCAAATACCTCAAACGACAATTTAACTTTTTTGAATTTTTCATATAGAATGCTTAGCTATTTGAAAGATCTCTAAATAAATACCATTCCCATTGGGAATGTTAATATAAAGAAGTTATACGGGCATTTTCCTGGGGCACGCAGTACTCTTTTTAATTAATTACAAAACTTTTCAGTATATGAAATAGTTAATACAATTAATAGGGAAAATAAAATTAAACTTCGTTTTGCCGTCTTGCTAGGTCCCGGGTGCATTACGGTATATAAATCATAGTAATTTTTAAAATTGTGAAATCAATAATAATATAATAATTTGGCGCTTACATCATATAGCTCGATGTTTGGGCGGGCTTCTCCTACAATTTGTGATGTGCGTCTTGATGTTGGACGAGAAATTGAGAGCCCTACAGTTTTAGGCCGAAGATTTTTCAAGGCAGAAATATACTCGGAGGTTTGCATTGCCTGCAGAGAGGCGACCGCTATTAGAAAAAAGCCTTGCCATACGGTGGACTGAGTACAGAAGGTAACACAGTCAGTGGTACCGTTACTTTTGTTTTGTCATTTTGACAGTTCGCAACAAGGCGAATTCATACCAGATGGCGTTGACCGCACAATAAAAAAAATGTACACTAACAAACCAAGGCGAATCCAAACAAGGTGATAGCATTCTATGAGCTGAATGCTTGTTCTTCTCTCTGAATTCGCTAGGTTGTTTTGTTTACACAAACAAAATACATAAGCAAACGGCGAATTCAGTTTTAGACATTTCACTCGCAAAACACACTAACAAAATACACAGCGGATTCGCCTTGCACAATGACAGTAAGAAACAGTGAGAATTACAAAAAACACATAGTTTTGCCATTCAGCCCACCAAGCGAATTCACTCAGCTGCTCGCTCAACACCTCCTTGTTTGAATTCGACTTTGTTCTCAAGTACAAGTAGACTAAACTTTTGTTTTAAAAATGAGAGACAAAGAATCACTTTTTCCGAAATTTGTAGCTTTAGCAAAATTAAAACAAATAAATAAAAAAAAATTGCCCATATATCATAGTCTTTAGTAGAGGCCTTCACGGCTTATTAGATACTCTGATGGTTCGTTAGTTGGCAGTTCAGTTATTTATGTTTGTCTGGCGAAAGGGGCTTCCAGCAAAAAAAAAAAAACTCAAGTGCAAAAACACTGATTGCCAAGTAAAAGGCTTAATGTGAATAACCCAAATGTTTATTTCTGATGAACTGATAGTTTTTCAAAGAAAAATGTTCGCTGTACATTATTAATGCCGGAAATGATCCAACAACCAAAGGAGGAACTAACGTGTCAGAAAACTTTTCAAATATAGATATTACTTCCATAATTTTTGATTAGGTTTCTTTATATCAAAAATGAGTTTAATAAACTTAAAATAAAACAAGTCAAGGCCTGCTGCCTTCGGCCTTGCCGAAGCCTTCATACCTTTTATGAATATATAAAAATTAAATTTACTACTGTATTGTTAGCGTAAAACCAGAATCTATTCTTGATGGTTTTTGAAGTAGACTTGGTAAGAGTTGATTAGTGAATGGCCTACAAAATTTCATGGGGTTTACTGTCTACGAATAGGAGTTTTAAAGCAAAACCTTATATCTGAACAATCAGTTGTATGGGAGCCATAAGTTATAGAAACCCGATTCTGATGATTTTCACTGTATACAAATGTCATGTCCTTAGCTACTTTAAAGTAGGAGTTATAACGTAAAACCTCGAAGCTATAAGTTATAGTAATCCGATCTTAATAATTGTCATTACACACCTTTCATTAATAATACAGACGGAGTTTCCATTGGCGCAATAGATGAACAATACAATAGGTGAATTCTTCATATAATAATTAAAATATAAGATGTGACGACCTATAAAGTATTTACTTATGTCCTCTCATACACCTCTGTGCGACGGATTCAAGTTCATTCATGCTCGTAATAAATATTTGAACTTCTCTATCATAAAAGTCTGTAAATGCGTACATTACCCGAAAATATTTTACGGAGAGGTTACCGTAAATGGAATCGGTCAACACGAATGTGTTCGTAGGAGGACAATTGGGATGAGGATAAGTAACATGCAAGACAATGAAGCGGACGTATACCCGTCAAAATGGGTTATAGACAAATGGTGAAAAAAAGTGGAGATATTTTCGAATCCATTACTTGGACGATGGGACATTTCGAATTCGCATACAATTTAATGACAGTTGGTCCATCAACGCAATAAGTCATTTGAAGTATTCATGTAAAAATCCTGTAAGGGCTGTCGAGCGAAAAAAAATTCACAGTATTTGGCAGTAAATATTCGCAATCAAAAATAAAATTAACCAAAATTTTTACAAACTACCTGCTATATCAGCAAAATTTTGCGCTATAAATCGTCTGTTTGTTGACTTATTTCAGTTAAAATAACATAACAGAAATGGAAGTTAGTTAATAATGAAATCGTCGTTTAATTATTTTACAAACACAACTGTTGAATACACTTCGACTTTTGTATCTCTTACACTTAAAAATGTTTTGAACAAGTGTAGACCAACAAATGACAAACAAAAACATACAAATTTTTTAAAATAAAAAATATAAAATTTTTACATAGACTAACTTATGTACAAACCAACATATCTAGTTGTATATAATTTAAATATTCATTCAGTTCTTTTGCGAGCTGTTAACTCGCAGAAGCAGATTGGATCCGACTCGGCTATCACGCGAACTCCTAGTGAATAACTTTACCGTTACCACTAAATTCCCCATATCCACCGTGGCTACCACGCCATTCATAACCGCCTCCATTTCCAAAGCCGCCATGGCCAGGGGTACCGCCGTCATCTCGAATTATTTTGATAGTTTGAACTTCTCGGTTTCCAACGCTGCCGCCGAATACATTGCCGTGTTCAAAATTCCCATGACCGTTTCCGCTGTATACACGAAAAGTGTCATAATCTCCGTGAGCGTTGTGTCGACTGTGTCCACCTTCTACTACATTAATCACTTGAATAGTTTTACCTTCGGTTGGTGCACGACCTGCAAAACCTCCATGCTTGCCTCTGAATGCATTGTAAACATCATGGTGGATGTAGTCATTATGATCGGCATTCTCATCTTTCGCATAACTCACTTTGATCGTTTGCACCTCTGGATGTTCTCTGAATTCACCATAACCTCGATGACCATTGTTACCACTAAGACTGTCTTCGTCAATGATCACTTTAATGGCTTTAACTTCTTGATGCGCATGGCGGTCACCAAGATCAACCAGATCACTGTAATAGCTCTGACTGCCGTCAAATGGACTGCTGGTCTGTTTGGCCAAAACAACATTCTTTGATATTATTTCTTTCTCACCGCCAAATCCATAGGGACTTCCAAGACCAACATATTTTACATCGTCTTGGGCCACTCCTGCGATTTTGCCTTCACTAACTTCACGAACTTTGTACTCACCAATTGCATGCTGGCTTCTTGCTATTTCGGCTAATGACTCTATTTCGTCTTCTACTTTACGTGGAACATAAACATTGCCATAAATATCTTTCTTGATATATTTTTTATACAAATCTCCATAAACATCTTTCGCGAGGTATTTTTTATTTAAATCGCCATAAACATCCTTCGCAATGTATTTTTTATGAACGTCATCTACTCCGATGCCGCCATAGAAACCACTTGCGGCAAATAAAAATCCAGCATGACAAGAAACGTTGAATATCGCAAAGATGAAAATAAGAACCTGGAAGTGAAAACCCTGTAACTTTTAATTGGTTGTTGCTAATAAAATTGATTGCCTAGCAACAAACCTTCATGCTGAGAGCTTCCTGTTGAGTTAAATATCGGGAATGCTTCTCCGAGCTGAAGGAGTGAGAGTGTGAATTGAACTGACAGCGATAATACGATCTGCCAAGTATTTTATACTGCTTCCAGTTTAACTAAACATAACTGAGGCGGATTTTGATATGCAATTTTGCAAAAAAAAATTTCATAACCGATTCGCCACCACCTAATTTCATACCAACCACACAAAGCTAGTTATGAGCATTGAATCAATTCGATTGCGCTTTGCGAGAAATACATATATACATATGAATTTCTTTACATAAATATCTACCTCTATTCGTCAAGTGAAATTTATACAAAACACTAAAATGGATGGGGTCAAACGCCGGAGTGTGCAAAAAAATTGGCATAAATATGCAAATATTAGTAAATGGTGGAATCAGATTAGTTCATTACTCTTATAAGGGCATCAATATGCTCGCACATTGATATTGTAATCTCGATATTTTATTTTAGGACACATACACTGCCATTCACTAAAGTACAGATAGTAAAAGTGTAAATTTTTTTCATGATACTGCTAACGAATTTTATTTAACACTTTTATAATTCAATCGTAAATGTTTTTTAAAGAAATACTTTTGTAGTCAATTTAATATCAGATGTTGCCAAAGTTCGAGCTTGAACTAAAAGCCACAAATAGTTTTCATTTTATAAAACTTATTCAGTAATCATCATGTTTGTTTTGTTTTTTTTTTCTAAATGTGTCACAAAGCATTGAAAGAGGAAAAGTGGGGGACGGTTCGCCACACTAAAAACCCAGCCCAGTTCCGTTTCCCCCATTTCGTAGAACTACCGCTAGGTATTACTTTGCGGAGGGGGAGCGGCCTATGAAGTTTTGTGGAGTTTTTTCGTGCGTTCGCCATAATACAAACAACGGTTCAATTTTCTTCTGAGACTCAAGCCTAGGTTTTCAACCGTAAGTGAACACCAGAGCTTCATGCTCGATACATTCCTTTCGATTTCAATAACGTCATTTGCACAGAAGGTGGCGTAAAGGTCGTCGTTTTTAAATTTGTGCAAAAAAAATTTAAAACAGCCATGTCCGGTCAGTATTTGAAAATCCACTTTCCCATGCCGTTAGTCTGGTCATTTTTTGGAAACAAGGAATTAATCTGTAAGGCCATCCCCTCTGCCAATTTTGTTTCATCGTTTCACTTTCAGCCTTATTTGATGAGATCCCAACTGACTCTCTCGTCGTAGTCTCGATTGAGCAGAGTTATTACCAGCGCTACTTCTTCCGACGTTGTTCAGAGCGCGTTACACACCCTAATAGCGCAAAGTCGATTATTGATCTAACTTCTCGTAAAACTTACAAGACTTTTTCGAGCGCAGCTGAGCAGACAGACCCACCAGACAGGTGCAAAGAAGTGCACAAAGTACCATGCCTGCATACAACTGTTTGAGAATTAACCAGAAGTCTTGATAGCGCCGCTGCAACTTTCTCGACTGTACTAATATATTTTACGTGTGACTTAAATGACAGCCTAGGGCAACTTTAGAGATTATTTCATGTCCAGTAATCCTCATGTAAGCATGTACATACATACATGTGTATACGCAGTAGTGAGCAAGAAAAATGCAACTTAGTTTAATTTATTTTCGAAAAATTTTCCGAAATCGATTTCCAAAACAAGTTAACTAAATAACAAGACCATGAATCTAGAAACGAATATTCTTATTGAATTCTTTTTGGAGAATTAGCACACTGTGAACACTTTACTAACTGAACATTCCAACCCGCAAATTTCTTTTGAATTCATATCTTAGGTTTTTTATTTTGCACTATAAAATGTAAAGAGCTCTTAGGAAAAATGTTCACTGTGAAATGTAAGATTAATTGGAATATTCTAGGATACTTGTTCTGTAAAAAGTCATTGGGATTAATTTGTTCAAAACAAAAAATAATTAAGCAAATTGTGCACATTATCAGGGAAGGGCTTTTGTAATTGCTTTTTAATGCTTTTTTCACTGCGTGATCTAATAAGTAAAACACTCACTTTTGTAAAACATAAAGTCAGTTATCCTGCGAAATTATCGCATAATCCCCGGTTGGATCACCAATCTGCGTAAACCATGGTATTAGCGACGTAACGAATCTAATAAGTATGCCGGCTATAAAATATAGATTAATTTCACCTACCCAAATAAAACATGTAACTCACGTTCAATTTTAATTAAATTTAAGATCTTTCACATGGAAAAATTGCACGAGTCGAGAAGAATTTGTATTTCTACTGAATGGGTTCATATTTTGAAAGATATTCTTCTAAGTTTTCCGAAAGCTGGACGTAAATATGTCAAATATCGTTTTAAACTCGGTACGGCAAAACAAACATACCGACTCGGTACGAAAGTTTAGGTGGTGTCCACTGAACCGATTTAAGAGATTGATTGACGGCCGTTATACGGGGTTTCATAAAATTTAAAAAAAAAAAGTTAGAATACTCTCAAATACTAAATATTATTATTATGCTCTAAAATGAAAGAGTTTGACCAAACTGCCATTTTGATATCGACATTTAGAATTTCTGAATTTCTTAATTACCTGTGATCTTAATTATCCTCTTTGGATGAGATGGATGAAGAAGGATGAGTTTTGAGCAAAACGGGAGAGATCCGAATATTTTTTCCTGGAGAATTCCGCATGCGACAATATAAGCTAATACCTCGTGAATCAAAATGAAAAAGTTGAGAGCTTAGAATAGATTAAGACGAAGCTAAGATATCGAGTACCAAGTGGGAGTCGAAGATATTTCATGTGTTTATATTGTAACCGTAAAGTTAACAGGAGAAACGCTGCTTGCTCATAACGAGCTGCTGTTTCCACCCCTGAGAGCTGTCTCGTAGTGAAGTGAGGCTCAAGTACTTAAATCCCAGCAGAGGAGAACATGAAAGAATGCTCTAACCTCGCCATCCTCCAAAAAGCTGCGAAAAAGAGCGACAGAAGTTATACTAAGCCTAACCGCATGAATACCTATCGGAAAATGTCCGGTCAGAATTCCTACGAGGATGAAGAGTTGTCACTTTGTTTAGTGCCTTGAGTTCCCTGGAACGACGACGGTCCACCACCGGTCAGAGGGTCTTTGCAATTCTGCATGCCGTAGTTTTTGCCCAGCCCTATCGAAAAGAAGTCCGCAGGCGGCCTAAGCAGCGCTCACTCAGGCCAGCTCATCAGCCAAGCAATTTCCTGCTATGTTGCTATGACCTGTCACCCAAATCAGTCTGATAAGGATTGCCAGAGGCGATTGAGAGAGAGGTCACGCATTCCCCGACCAGTTTCGACCTAACTTTTAAGGTCTTAATTCCCGGCAGGCTGTTGGAATAATGGTACTACAGTGCCAAATTTTTAACTTCCAATGGCTATTAGCGTTAGAGTCTGTTACTACTCAGAAGGGCTCGTATCACTCGCCCATTGCCTTAAATACAAATTTCCATCAGTTCCTGGATCTTTATTTATAGGCCAATGATTTTTTAACACTGCCCTCCAACCCTGCAATAACTGAAAAATTATACTCACCGGAAAATTGCAGGAATTCCGCCAGATAACCAGGCAAGAGCAGCAGAGAACTTCAAGAAACTTTTGCGAAGGCAAACATTTAGAGGACATTGTTTTTGAAACCTAAACCTTAATTTCTCGATCTCAAGATAAATTACAAGAAACACTCTTTATTATTTTTGTTGTTGGAAAGTATATTTAGCCGTTGCTATACATTTTCTGAAAAGCTTTTGTTTTTTTGGAGTTGCTAACTAATTTAATAAATTTTGATAGAATAAACTTTCCTTAAACGTAATTTTTGTTTGCTTTTCTTGAGAGATGGACTTTAAATATTATTATACCGTTGTTTTGAAATTCTCTTCGCACTCTGTACTTTAGATAGTGCCGCCAAATTTAAAGATGCCTTTTAGTGGCGGCGAAAACCTCAATTAAAAACAGAGCTTTTTCGTTTTAATTTAAAATTGTATTTTACTCTAGTTTGTGATTTGCAGATAAATATTTACAAAAGTAATGACAAATGCTTGAGACAGCTACTTATATAGACTTACTACAGATAACTCATTTAATAAACTTAAGATATTAATCTCAAATAGTAATTTTTGAGAGTAAGAAGAGTACTTATTGCTTATACAGGCTAGGTGGCAAGTAAGAATTGACTGGTGGCAAATACTCGTTTACTGGATGCCCGTGACCGGCACCGCCCGGAGATGGACCGCCCGCCGGAGCTTGGTATTCGCTTACTGGAAGCCCGTGAACAGCGCCGCCATGACCACCCGCTGGGGGCAGGTATTCGTTGACTGGAGCGAGGTAACCAGATGATACACCGCCGCCGCCGCCGCCGCCACCGCTATAGCTCCCACCACTGACACCGCCTTGCTCATGAATGATCTTGATTGTCCTTACTTCACCGCCGCCAGTACCACCTGCACTATGGGCACCGCCAGCGAATGTGTTGCCACCATGACCGCCTCCATGACTACCGACAGAACCGGCATTCTCGTGTATGACTTTGATGGTACTCACCTCGCCGCCGCCGACTGCACCACCACTACCTACGCCATAACTGTAGCCACCACCCCCATTGTCACCCTTTCCAAATCCTCCAGCGCTACCACCTTGCTCATGAATAACTTGAATAACTTCACCAGAGTCAAGATCGCCATGACCACCACTACCACCCGCTGCATGACCGCCTCCATGGCCTTCGGAAGACTGACTTTGTTCGTGAATGACTTTAATGATCTTCACCTCTCCGCCGCCGTGACCACCACTACCAACCGCTGCATAACCGCCTCCATGGCCTCCGGAAGACTGACTTTGTTCGTGAATGACTTTAATGGTTTTCACCTCTCCGCCGCCAATCGCACCTCCACCATGTCCACCTTGTCCACCATGTCCACCATGTCCACCATGTCCACCTTGTTCACCATGCCCACCTTGTCCACCATGTCCACCATGTCCACCATGTCCGGCGTGACCGCCGCTACCATAGCTAGAGCCTCCATTGCTGCTACTTTGTTGATGTATAACTTTTATGGTTTTCACATTACCTCCTCCAATGGCTCCTCCGCTGATACCGCTGCCATGTCCTCCGCCATGTCCTCCACCATGCCCTCCGGCATATCCGCCGCCATGAGCATTGCCACCATTTCCACCCTGTTCGTGAATAATTTTTATTGTTTTAATTTCACCTCCGCCGTTGGAGCCGCCATGCCCGCCAAAACCACCGTGACCACCATGGCTACCGTGATCACTCTGACCTCCATAGCCTCCATCATTTCCTGCAACTTCTTGGTGAATGATCTGATAAGTTTTCACTTCACCGCCGCTACCCGAACCACCTTGTCCTCCATGCCCTCCATGCCCTCCATGCCCTCCATACCCTCCATGGCCACCACTGTATCCACCGCCTCCTGAACTACCGCCCAGAAGGCCCGCCGAAGTTGATGCAACCAAAACGGCAAGTATGCACACAAATGTCTGGTTGGAGAAATTGGTAATCAGTCGAAAAATTTACTCAAATAACTTCAAAATTTACCTTCATTTCGTATTTTCTCTGCTTGCGAGATATTTGAAAACACCGAGATGATGAGTTGTTTGTAAAAGTTAAAAATTAAAGTGTGCCAGATTCAGACGACTGCCAACCATTTATACGAAATACAAAAGACTCAAAATACAAATTCGACGAATATAATGAGGGCTTCGCGTTGTTGTCTTACACACATGCACTTGATTTTTCAAGCATATTGATAATGCCTTTAAAAACTCGAATCTCTGGCAGAGCATATGGAAATTGCATCTGCAGCTAAGCGCCACATGAAATAAACAGATGGCTAACATCTATTGCGAAATCATAAAAATGTTTATAAAATAAAGGTAGCAGTGCAGCCACTGCAGTTACCCAATACTAAAACTGGAAGATTTAATGAGTCCGGAATGTGTTCACATTTTTCTTCATCTGCATTTATTTTGGTGTGCTAATCGTAATGATTTGAATTTGTAATGCCCACTCTTAACACAGATATGTGAATCGAATGTTTTTTAGTTATGGAGCGTTAGTTTAAAAAATTGGCCATTGTTAATGAATGAAATTTATTGGGACATTACTATATACGAGTATATACTAAATATGTCTTCGAGTTAGTTAAATTTACAGAAGCATTTTTTGCTGAAAATGTTATCTATTTTCATTAAATTCAGTCAAAGTCAGTATACTATTTCTAATTGGACAAGTTCATCAATAAACGATATTAAAAAGAATAAAACAAAGCCAAAGTTTATAAGCCACTTTAAGGATAATTATCTAAATATCAACCACAGTAACAACATAAGTAAAAATCACCTACGTATAAAATGTAGATATAGTTAAAAGTTCACCTATAAAACCTTTCGTAACAGCTGATATTAATAATCATGAATATTAATGTTTCAAATTTGCTGTGTTGAAAACATATTTAACTGTTCATAAGCGCTTATTTATTATGTATGTATTTACATATACAATTAACTATTTGCATAATGAGAAATGTCTTAACAGTAGTTACCCTGCTGTAAATTGCGCTAGTTCAAATTTAGCTCAGAACTAGCTCAATAAGAAGCGGTGCTGGTTCCCGAGCTATCCCAACGCAATGCTTTTAACGGTCTCTTTTATTTTTAGAATACAATTGGAAATATTACAGTTCAAAGAAACCACAACTTAGTATTTCCAAAAAAAAAAAGATTTTACTTTAAGTTGTACACATACTAAATGATGGATATAAATTTGTTTGGCTAATACTAAAATTTTATACTGTTGCATTGTTTTAAATCCAAAAACTAAAAATTACATATGCGTGCATTTCATTATAAATATGAAACGATAGGTATTTTAATATTCTTTAATATAGGATCCTTGCTATGGGCATAGTTTAAATCAAAACGTACCTTATATGAAAAACGTAGCTAGTATACTTATACATATATGAGCTAAGTGAAATTTTACGCCATTCGTTAATAAGATCTTCAATTCAGACATATTTTGGAGTTGCCACCTATGCTAATTGAAAATAAAAATAAAGTAAATGTTTAAGTTAATTGGAACTTTAACTTTTGGACACCCAATAGAAAGGTACTTAGGAGCAATTTAATGTAAAACTATTTGTATCTTATTTGAAAAGTAAAAGTAAGAAATAGGACGATATTATTATCAAACAAAAACTATTTGGGCAATATAAATTGATTTAAAAGTTTGAGAAGATAATAAAAATAATAACAAATTAAGCAATAAAAATATTTTACTTTAAAATTAAGACTGGCTAACTGCTACAGCAGCATCAATTGCAAGGTTCTGCTCAAAGTTTTGAACAAAATTTAATTAAAGAACTTTGTTTGATTAAAAATATTCCTCAATATTCCTCTTTTAAGGGTTGACCTAAAAATTTTGAATAATAAAGGGTATTTTTTTTTTTAGACTGATAGAACTTTAAATTGAAATAAATCACATAAAGAATGAAGTACGATGCCAATTTTTTTTTATTTGAAAGATACTTTCATAACATTTAATATTTAAAAACAATTTCTGGCATATGTCCGCCACGACTAGCTTTGGTGAATCGGATGCGATCAGTCCAATTTTGAACCACTGCCAAATTTCCAACTTGTTGAGCGCGGCGGCGAATAGACATATTCGGATCTTCTTCGAATTCGGATCACTTACAGCACCAATATATTCTTCTGTACGTACAGTTCTTTGTCTTGTTGTTGGTTTTTCATCGAGTAAAGTAAATGTTACTGAACAGAAATGTCAAATCGAAATGTCATTTACCAGCTGTCAGGTGACAGCTATCCCTATCGAAAATTCTATCAGTTTAAAAAAAACACTCGTTATAAAAAGCATTGAGTGCATAATATAAATTATATTGAAAGTTTATTATGTACATATTTATATTCGAAATTAGCGGCAAAGAACGCAGCGCTAAGTATGACAGTCGTGAAATCTGTTTCCGAATCACGAGCTTTGCGTGACGGTCTCCCGGTTTTATTATAGGGTTTGTAAGTAAAATAAACTCAATAGGAGTTACAGCCATATCATAATAATAACTTTTTTTAAAAGAAGCGTGATCAAAACGTGAACCGAAAATACGTATGTATATACAATGAGGAATAAAACACAATAATTTGTTTTTCGTTCGAACTTTTTTTTATCAAAGTTTTATTAAAGTACATATGTATATATTTAGTTCATGATGCAGTAATAAAAGGTAACGAACGATGTGACAGCTCCATTTATGCGCCCAAAGCTTAATGTCGTATTTCCGAAAGTGGTGAGAAAGGGACAAATGAAAAAAAAAACCGTTCGGAAAAAGTATTAAATTTCCAAACCAGTGTAATTTATTGAGCTCGAGGCCATTTATTTTATTTTAGAGAATAATTGAGAAAACAACGACTTTTGAAAGTGGTCGAAGTGATAGCTGCTATTTCGGAGATCCCCCCATCTCCTCATTAGCCTTCTTTCCTTCTAGACTTCACCAAGGTTTGAACCATGGTACACGGAGTATCTAGGCGAGCACGCAACCGCTCAGCCACGCTAACCATGGGAAAATTGCTTGCTTTCTCATTATCCCTATCTCCCACCATACCGCTATTAGGTGTGACGTCGCCACTATGTGCTTAACAGCATGGTCGGTATTGTTGTTGTTACAAATGTATAAGTTTTTGTACTAGCTAGATAGTTTGCTTTTAGAATAATAATTGCATTAAATTTCCTACATTTTCATTACAATATGAAATATGACAGGGCAAAAACATAATGAATTTATTTCGGCCGAACCTGAACCGAACATTTTCTAGGTCTAAAATAACGAATAATTAATTAATTTATTAAAATTCTAAGTTTTTATTATTGTTATTAAAAATGTACATTTCTTTAAATTATATTAATTTAAGTTTAAACATACGTATTTTTGTAAAAATAACAATGAAAAATACTTACACTTTCAATACTCGAAATTAAATAATTTATCAGCATTTCCACCTTGCAACTAATTCCGTATATACACTTAATGGCGGAACAGATAGCTTTTTCAAAGAAATTTGTTTCCAACTGAAAAATATGGGCTTCAAAAGGTAAACAAATGTAATAAAACAATCAAAATTTATTTGTTCATTGATAAATGTGTCCAATTCGGCCAAAGGCCCTTTATACGGATTGATTTATCGTTCAACCGGTTCACCAACTTATCCTTAACGAAATTCTCTACCGATAGAGCAACCGGTTGATCGAATTCATTTCAGTGAAATTATTTTAATTCTAAACATAACTAACCATCATTATTTTAAATGAGTGCTTGGAAGATGACCCCAAGAACATGACTTTCAAAAGGGACTGATAAAGTGGCAAAACGAGCAGAAGAATGTGAACGCCAGTACGATATATAAAAAATTTAATCGCTTGCTGATTTTATCAACTTGCCTACACACGGCACAGAAAGTTGATCAACCTGTATACGAAAATCAAAATATTTTGATTTTTCTTTAACCTGACGATCCACTTGAAAAAAGTTGATCAACTTCCTACACACGACTTATTTACATCCAACTTCCATTGGTTCATCAACCAGTTGAGCGATAATTTTATGTAATGAATAATTTCTTTCAAATCAAATATCACAAATCATATCGCAATCAATACATATTAAAATTAAAACTTCATTCAATTTTTAAGCTAATTGGAACTAATAAATATTCGCCAAAAAAGTAGTTTTTCAAAGAAGCAATGTGGTTTCCATTGGGAGTCCAAGATGACATACTATTTAGAGTGAAAAGTTGCCAACTTTTATTATTGCATCTTGGTTCATACAAAAGCAACGCCACTTAAAATTTGCCATTTATTATACTTAAATTGAATTGGATATAAAAGTACATTCTCGAAAATTATACTTATATTAACGTTCTTATTAAAAAGTTTAAGATTTGATGAAAATATTTTGTAATATAAAAAAATTTTGTACAAAGATTGAAACTTTGATATAAATAATTTTTGTTACTGTATGAACTGTATTTTAATAAAAATCAGTTCCCAAGAAGAACGCTGGGAATGCATATCGTAAAAGTAATCACTGTGTGAACGTTTTTGTTCCTCATTGTAAATCCACATACGCACATCTGCCACAAATTATGATTATAATTTAAAGGCGGAGTGTTGAAGAGATTTTTTTTTTATGATGGTAATTTATTAGCTTCAGGTTCAAGTTCGTATGTGAGTTCATATTTAAGTGTTTATGTACATTAGGGCGCATCATTCCCCATACATAAAAAAGTGGTACTGTTTTTTCATTGGAATTATAAAACTAATTATATTCTTAGACATCAATCAAAATATTAAAATTTACGTAGCTGACTCGAACTGATAATACCTACAAATATACAGGTTTTTACAAATAAAAATTTTGATTAAATAGTTTAAGCTTAAAAGGTATTAATACATATATAAAAAAATGTGTACAACGTTAGCATAATAATGAGATATTTTATGTGTTTTTTGTCTTGGTTGAAAAACTTGCATAACTCGTTTTAAACTTGACCGATTTTGACTTCTAAGATATCATTGGAAAGGCATTTTCCTAACCCTTTTTATATACACGTCCTACGTTGCCTTTTCGCAAATCTCATATTAATTTCGTTGCACGCATTTTTAAAGTGTTTTTTATGCAGGCCTTTTAAGATTAGATTGTTTAATTATCTCCATTTTTTTTTGTTAATATTGAAATACAACTTTGTATTTTAATTTATAAATAACTCTTAAAATATAATAAATATTATAATTCCGGTGGAAAAACGGCAATATTTTTTTTTTTGCTGAGACCGCCTAATGTAAATATTTTATAGATACTCATAGATACACTGTAACAAACTCTCATTTTTTTTTTTAATATTTTCATAATTGTTTTCATAATTACGTAATTAATATAAGCAGCTATTTCGGCGATATTTCCTTGTAATTTGGAGAAAAGAAGCAAAGCATAACCGCAATACAAAATATATAAATTTGCTTTTATTATAATTAAGAGTATAATTAATGTCATTCAAATGCACGAAATTCACAAGAAATGACACTTAAGGGCCGTTCACATAGAACTTTCCTCGCTTTGCTTGACAGTTCGAACTTTAACAACAAAGCGTGAGGCGTAGAAGGTCAGCTACATAGAACGCTTTGACAGTTTCTGCGTTAGATGTTTGTTATGAGTTGCGATTTGTGTTTGTTCAGAGTGGTTTGTTTAAAGATAGAATAAAAAAATGAATTTTACTGATATGATGGAAGTAGTAGTAGTTATGCTACTAATGTTTGTCGTATATGGGTTAGGAAACTTTATCAAGACCGCGATGAAAAAGCTCTTTTTGCAGCATCTTTCGACGAAATGTATGCAAACGATCCAGAGGAATTTAAGAAAACGGTCAGGGTGAACAAGTATGTGTTCGATTTGCTATTTGGAATGATAACAGCTGATTGCCAAAGCGTACAAAAGTTGAGAGTTACCCATGATTTTGCTCTACTTTTCTCCCTTGTATTTAACATCATGTATTGAACTTATCTGTCAAAGCGAAACTCTGAAGCAAAGCAAAGCAAAAGTCTTATGTGAACGGCCCTTTAAGGCTATGTTACGCTTTGACAGCTAAGTAGCATACACTTATAGATACATACACACCAAGAATGATAGAATGTACGATTGCGCCTTCCCAAGGCGAAGTGACAGATATCTCTTTTAGTACATAGGAATACGGGAGAGAGAAAATTGAATAACTTATTTCAGTGAAAAACGTGGTTTAATTATTCTAAAGTGCAAAAATAAGGATTTATAGCCAGATATTTAACCCTAGAAAGATAACGTTATTTTTTACCCCTGGAAAGATAACGATACGTCATAATGACGTGTCTCCTTTTAATAGATTTTAAGCTTCCTAAAAATATAAAAATTTTTTGTTTTTTAACTGAGATCATTTATTTCATTCATTATACCTTTCATGAGAATGAAATGGTATATTAAGTTTGGTCCGATGTTTGTAAGTGCCAGAAGGAGAAGAGATAGACCCATCAAAAAGTATACCTAAATGATCAGGACGATGAGCTGAGTCGATTTAGCCATGTCCGTCTGTCTGTCCGTCTGTCCGTCTGTCCGTCTGTCCGTCTGTCCGTCTGTTTGAACGCAAACTAGTCCCTCAATTTTAGAGCTATTTTGATGAAATTTGGTGAGCAGGTGTCGTTGTACAAATGATTAAACATTTGTCGGAATCGGCCAGATCGGGTGACTATAACATATAATACAACCGATTATTCAGATATTGAATTTTGCGCCATAACTCCTCCATTTAAGCAGCTAAAGGCTTGAAATTTTGCAGAAATATCAGCCATTATTAGCTACGTATCAGTATTGAAAATCATGAAGATCGGAGAAATATAACATATAGCTCCCATACAACCGATTGTTCAGATATTGCATTTTGCACCATAACTCCTCCATTTAAACAGCTAAAGGCTTGAAATTTTGCAGAAATATCAGTCATTATTAGCTACGTATCAGTATTGAAAATCATGAAGATCGGAGAAATATAACATATAGCTCCCATACAACCGATTGTTCAGATATTGCATTTTGCACCATAACTCCTCCATTTAAACAGCTAAAGGCTTGAAATTTTGCAGAAATATCAGCCATTATTAGCTACGTATCAGTATTGAAAATCATGAAGATCGGAGAAATATAACATATACCTCCCATACAACCGATTGTTCAGATATTGCATTTTGCACCATAACTCCTCCATTTAAACAGCTAAAGGCTTGAAATTTTGCAGAAATATCAGCCATTATTAGCTACGTATGAGTATTGAAAATCATGAAGATCGGAGAAATATAACATATAGCTCCCATACAACCGATTGTTCAGATATTGCATTTTGCACCATAACTCCTCCATTTAAACAGCTAAAGGCTTGAAATTTTGCAGAAATATCAGCCATTATTAGCTACGTATCAGTATTGAAAATCATGAAGATCGGAGAAATATAACATATAGCTCCCATACAACCGATTGTTCAGATATTGCATTTTGCACCATAACTCCTCCATTTAAACAGCTAAAGGCTTGAAATTTTGCACAAACATCAACCATTATTAGCTTTATATTAGTATTCATCAAGATCGGAGTTCACAGTGTAAATCGGCAAGATAAATTCAGGACAAATATTTATTGCGAAAAGTAATAAGCTCAGCGCAATATCACATGAATCATAGCGTTAAACGTTTGGGAACTATTTACGGATTTGATAACTGTTTTCAAAGACCGACATATGTAGGTCTTACATATTAATACTTAGTTATTTGTATTTTTTAAATGTTGAATATCAAGCGTCGATACGATATTAAAAATATTCAAAAACCATTCCCTTCTTAAAACATAGTTCTTTTTAATTACATAAGGAAAAGCATTAAATAATTTATAACAATGCCTTTACTAGAATTATTTTTATTGATTTGAAGGAAATTTTCGCTTTTAACTATAGGTAATACGAAATTGTAATACAATAACACGTTTTTTACTATTCTTCCATTCATGAAAGGTATGAAGCCTTCGGCATAGCCGAAGACAGCGCTGTTTTTACTTGTTTTTTCATAAATTCGACACGATACTGAGGATCAAGTGAACGATTCAAAAAACTGTCGCTGCAAAAGAATCGAGTAAAAAATATCGGTGTAGAATGCTAAAAGTATCGATATAGTAGGCCCGTTCTTTTGTAACCTAGTTGCAAAAAAACACTAGGTAGGATAAAAAATAGCATGTAAAACAACAACACTAACTCGGAAAAATATGCGAGTTGAGCCAACTCGGTTATATGATATCCGACCTGAGATGTAGTGTTGTGAAGCAAAAAAACCGCTCTATTGTGAATGGGCTCTGGAAAAATACTTGGGAAATTTCAATCAACTGTCAAATCTTGTTTGTTTTATGGATACATAAACAAAACAAATAAAAAAGGAACAAGGGTAAGAAAAATTTGCGCTTCGTATATTTCACATAAAATTATGAATTAAAACATGTTTGTTATTTCAGAATGCAAGAAAAAAGGCGCAAGAGATGGTCATGTGAGAAGATAATTGAGTATTCGATATGCTACCTCGCCCGGAAAGCGGAGTTGGAGCACCCAAAAAGAAAGAGGTTGGCCTACGCGAACGTGTTGGAAGACATGGTGTCAATGGCGATCACGGTAGGTTCAAGAAATAAGTATATGTTTGAACAAATTATATTTATTAATCCACTTCCAGGACTTTGAAAGAATGCCGCTGTGCTTGGACAACAACAGCAGAACTGACGCCAGCCCGTGCTTTGCCCCCTATATGGAGGGGTTCATGTGGGTTACAGACCGTTTGAAACACTTTCGGCAAATGTGCTGACTGGAAAAAATAGCTAACAGAAATTACTCTGTCTAGCAAAAGCTTTTTAAAACGTAACAGTGAGTTTCAATGAAAACCTTGTAGTGAATTTTTTTCAATGTTTTCGATGCAAATTCTTTGCGCTCGTTTTTATAATGCGGAAGAGCATCAACTTTACAATTTTTCAAAACACATCGGTAACAATAGCGAGCAGGAAGCATTTACATCAAAAACATTGCAAAAACTTCATTAAAATGTTTTCACTGAAACTGGATTTTTTTTTTAATTTGCTTTTGGTTTGTTATTTTATTTGTAATTAGAATAAGAAGTGATCTGAATTGAATTTTATATGTGATACTCCTTGTGAATTTGTTTTAGTTTTATAGATTTTAAGTTAAATGAAATACAATGAATTCTTGTAAATATTTTTATTAGTGAATTCAAAGATATAAATATATATTTATATGCAGTGAAATTTTTAAATAATATTTTGTTGTCTTAAATAATTAAAAAGGGTTTGCCTTCTGTCAAGGGCTGCGTCTTGGTTTAATTTTTCAAAACCTTCATCACATCGTTGATATCGCACAAATTGCTAGTTGCCTAATGCCACTGTATTGCTTACATACCAAATGTACATATGTACATATACACGGATTTTTTGTGGTAATATACGCGTTCTACCACCACCAGATGTGGCAGGTACGCAGTTAAGACTCCGAATACTTCACTGGAAATAAAATAGCGTTAAGTTTATGCATTTTTTTTGCACACATTTTGTTATTACTTGTTAGATATTCCACCGTTTGGCGTCTTAGCCTCATGTGCATTTTGAAATGTGCCTCACTAATTGCATCGAGTGTATGTACCTTCAAAATTGGAGCACTTCTCATGTGCCTTGTTTTTCACTCTACAAGTCTTTAGAAGAGTTGGAGCTTTCATACATCGTTTCCAATACTTCTAGTACTTCTTGCATCTCTCTATTGCGACGTGATTCGCAATGCTCACCCGTGTACAAAGACACCATCTACAAAAGTAAAATGTTATTTAATGCATTTATTTAATGTTTTTAAATAAATTTAATAACTTACCACAGAATCCTCAGAATTGCTCATTTTGTTTTGCTTCTTTAAAATTTCACTAAACAAATCATATGTTTAATGACAAATATTGCCAGTGTTGTGGAGTAACTAAAAGGAAATTTTATCCGAGTTGGAGTGTTTTTTTGCAACTAGGTTACAAAAGAACAGGCCTAATATTGTATCGTATCGAAATTCGTGTCCCTATTCGTGAGCAGATGAAAATTTCACAAAATTTCGTTGCTGGATAATTTTTACTGGAAATGTACGCGTACTTATTTATTAAATAATTAAATAATGCCATTTACTAGTTGAATTTCTAAGTATTTTATTAACAAATTCATTGTAGGAGTATTTACATATCAACAATATCTGCATGTACATACATATTTCTAAAACACATTACGAGTAACTTAAAATATCTCGCTTATTTTGTCTGTATCTATACAAGTAACAGTGATTCACATACGCATGTACGTACATTTGTGATTTTGTACATAACATAATAATGTTTCTAAGTACCGACACGATAGTACATACATATATTACGTAAGTTAATATGAGCGTTATGGGTTTAAAAAGCTTAAAACTAAATTTAGCCATACCGCTTTGATTTGTGCGACTTTTTCATAAAAGAGTTCACTCACACATCCTCACTTGGGCGATTATTTGCTTATAAATCTATTCAAAACCTGTTTTTTTTTACTGGAAATAATGTCAATTCATGCACTAAAGTTGTCTAGATAAAATTTTTCAAAAGAATTGATGCACTCATTCAACAATCATATACCATTCGCGAATTAAGAAAAATAAACTCATCCGCAACTGCAATAATTTCTACTTTTACTCATAATGCATTTGTCACATTGAAAGTTAGTAAATGGCCACGATGAATTTTGTAAATTAAATTAGCATAAAAATAATATTACCATAGCGTTGTTGCTCCACTACACGCTAACATTTGTTTTAAATTATTTCCGTGTTTACTTAATCAAAAAATTGTCACTTACACTCCGATACTTATTCAATCTAAATTATTTACGTTTAAATACTGGTTTAAAGCTAACTTTGTATTGCTTTATAAATCTTTGGACTAGGGTGCCTACCAAAGTAAATATTTTTTCCAATACATTTTAATGCTTGTCTACTTAAATATCTATGCATATGTAAATTAATTTCCCGCATTAATTTCAATCTAACGCGATATGTGGATTTGTGTATGTGAATCCCAAAAATGGTTTCTGGTCCATTGATTGTAGGATATCCTTTTCGATGGGCGTCAATCGCACGCGTTCTTTGGTGAAAACGCGGTCGAAGTATTGCGTATCGAGTGGATGTTTCTAAGGAAAAATACAATAACAATAAAAATAACAAGTAAAGGAGAGTCTAAGTTCGGATGCAACCGAACTTTAAATACCCGGCGCAAGTTTTTATTTCACATAGATTGTCTTTTACGAGGATTGTCTTTTATATTTTGCGCCATACATCACTATGTGTGATGAGCTGTAAGTCAATATTTTTCGGCAAATCTGGTCAGGTCTTAACTGTACCAAAATAGAAATTTAAAACAGACAATTCTGCGTGATAGACAACCATTTGTTTACGAGGGGGGCAACTTTGTTATATGATACGCGAAGGAATGCGATTCCAATATCCCCATCTATGTTGCCTACTTTATTTTTTCATTTTTTTTCTTTCTTAAGTTGGTATTACTGACATAAATATCAACGAAAGAAACAACAAAACAAACCAAATCAAACCTTTCAATGTGCAAAAGATTGTATTTGTATTAAAATATGGATTCAGCGGCTTCATGGAATGATTTTCAAGATGAAGAGAGGATTGAGAGAAGAGTAATCCGAGATAACTCGAATATAGTGACATAATGGAGGTGAGTTGAAATGTTAGTGTTGATAAATTTCTCCACGTCTAAATTTATATTTTGTATCGACTATTTTGTGCAAAATTTTCAGCTCAGCAAAGACTCATTTAAGTACGTACTGAATAAACTACGTAGCGAATTAGAAGTCCCTTGCAGATCTACCAGCGTGCCTGATATATTGAAACTTTCGACAACCTTAAAGTTTTGTTACCCAAGGCGGATACCAACATTCAATTGGTCAACAAACTGTTTCTAGATGCATTGTGGAAGTCTGCAACGCAGAGTAGTACCTCAGAAGTTTTCTGGGAATTAATGAAACCCAGTTGTCGATGACGATTCATCCTTCACCAATCCAATACGAGCTATCGCGTTTCGGCTAATACAACAGAGTTCTTGAATGTATCATCCGCCTTACAGCTCTGTTTTGCCACCTAATGATTTTTTTTGGTTCCCGAATAATAGAATGCTAGGTCAACGATTTTCAACGACTGAATAAGCTAACTTTTAATCAGCTCGTTTTGGAGGCATCCACTTAGGACTGACAATAGTGCTTTGAAAACTGGTACAAGTGAAAGCAGAAGTGTATTGACATCCATAGAGAATATTTTGAAAAACATTATACCAACTTTCATTATTATCTTAGTTTGTTTTCATTATTAGGCGCAACATATAAATGACAACCCTCGTAATTGCATGCAATAAAAACAGTTAATAAATTACTCCTCATTTTGATTAACGACTTTATATGAAACTTAAGCAAATCTCCTTATATTTATATAGTTACTGAGCTACCGTATTTGTTTGATTTTTTATAAATAATCGTAGTTTTTGTCGGATTTTTACAAATTTTGATTGCTGACTTTAAACGCATCGTGTGTAACAAATCTAATAGTGCAATCTATGAGGTATAACTATTTGGTATAAAGTGGGCGGTACCACACCTATTTGCACAATTAGTTTGAGCAAATTAGCTTTGATAGAGTCTGAAATATCGCGGTGTTTGATTTTGGTCGAATTTCTAAAATTTTCGCAATTGAGTTAAAGTGTAAACTGTGTACCAAATTTGGTAGAGTTTGGTAAAGTACTTTCGGACCTTCTCCCATTCTTCTAAAGTAGGCAGGCCACACCCATTTTTCCAAAAAAAAAGAAATAGTTACTGAAATATCGCATTTTATTGACAGAACACCGTTATTATCCGATTTCGCCCATTTTCAATAGCAACCTACCCTGGATCTACGGCAAAGGGTGTTCCCTGAGATATCTCAATATTTACTCGAGTTATCCGGGCGGACGGACAGAGACATGGCTTAATCGATTGCTCTTTTCATTGCTATTAGGAACATTTTGGTCTATATCTATCACGGTTTATGCTTTGTGCTGTTACAAACAACAATTTTAGGTGAACAAAGTTGTGATACCCTGAGCGCTCGGGTATAAAAATATCTCTGTAGGTATTCAATATGGGCTTACTTACCACAAGTGGTTTAAAGGGTGGCGGTAATTGTCGCTTCTCCAACAAATCCCATTCTATAGGTCTGAAGAATATGTGCTCGCTGATGTCGCCGGCGGGACTATATTGAGAGCCAATACGCTTTGTGTAATCTTTTTCAAGGAGCTGTTCAAACAAAAATTCCTAAGTTCGTGCAAATAAATTTAAAATATTATATGGGATACTTACTCCTTTCAAAATTCCCGTAGCTTCTGCTGATATGTAGACGGGGAACCAAGGAATCTCATTGCAAATAGACCAAAACAGTTCGTCTTCATCACAACCGCTGAACGGCGATTGGCCAATCAACATTTCATAAAGTAAAACACCAAATGACCACCAATCGACATATTGATTGTATTTTTCGCCCTAATACGTGGAGAAAAAAGTTGCAAAAAATAATAGAAAAACACTTTTATTGATCTAAGAGCGCACCTTTATAATTTCAGGCGCCATATAATCAGGTGTTCCACAAAAACTGTCTGCTGTCTTGTCGAGGTAGATTTGCAATTTGCACATGCCGAAATCGGCAATGCGAACATGACCTTCGTAGTCCAAAAGTACGTTGTCCAACTTTAGATCTCTGCGAGTGTGAAACAAATATTTGTTAACTCAAGCGTAGATATATAGTATTTATATTTAGATAACAGAAACAATTTTACCTGTAAATTATTCCTTTTTTGTGTAGGAATTTTAGACCGGATATAATTTCGGCGCCATAGAAACGAGCACGTTCCTCCGGGAAACGACCACTCTCCTGTATGTGGAACATTAGATCGCCACCGTTGAGGTATTCCATGACAAAGAATAAATGACTCTGTAAAAAATATAAAACAATTTTTAACATGGAAAATACATACCTATAAAAATATTGACCTTAATGTAAAAATATGTTTTATTTTGAATTGAAATTAATATGTCAATTTGGCTCTTCTCTCATAAAATCCCTCAAAAATAAAAAAAGGATATTGTTGAAAGACATGAGTTTTCAAAAGGAAATTTGTGGCAGTGGCGCTAAAGAAAGATTTGTGTTTGAGAAAAAATGATTTCAACATTTGTAGTGATGTAATGGGGCCATATTTGAAAACTAAAGTACCACCGTAAAATCTGAAGAGCTTTTCTCGTTTAATATCTAGTTTTTCGGATTTATTTACAAAATTTGTTCGTTTTAAAATGTAATTGTCTTGAATTTAATCCAGCTGATTGCTAATTACCCTGGTAATAACAAACCTATTCCTGAACGGTCTTCATAAAAATAACAAAAAAATTCATTTGAATGTGTCGAAACTTATCAATGGGCCCGTTTCTTTGTAACCTAGTCGACCTAGAATTATGTCTTAAATCTAAATTTCCCATGCATTTTCTTAGGGCTAATTCACAATAGCGCAGTTTTTTCACTTCCCAACACTACATCTCAGGGCGGATATCATTTTACCGAGTTGACTCAACTCGTATACTTTTCCGAGCTAGTGTTGTTGCTTTACTTGCATATTGTTATCCTACCTAGTGTTTTTTTGCAACTAGGTTACAAAGAAACGGACCCTTTATCAGAATTTTCATGCTGCATCACATAGCGCCATATGGGGTCGGCCATTTTGAATTTCACAATTCTATCATCAGAATCGTATAAAAAATATATTGTCTATAGTCTATTCGGGGCTATCGATGAATCCAACGTAGTCCAAATTTTTGTAAAATCGACGGAAAAATTATCACCGAATCTAACGTAGTACCAACCTAGCATTTGCTTTCAATGTGTTCGTTTGCCTCAACAGCCTCAACAGTGAACAGATGTAGGGCATGTTGCCATTTTCGAACTGAATCTTGATTATCGAAATAAATTTATAAAATTTTTAAGCGTTAGTCTATTCACGAAGAAATGGCAAACTAAATTGAGCACAACTGATAATAGCGTTGACAGATCTGACCAATTCGTGATCGTTTAACCGTTATCGAATAATGATACCTACCTCTAAAAAAATACCCTTTACGAAATACGACTTTTCCAAATGCCTTAGCAAAATTTTAAATTAAATGGCGATATAAGTTGGTGTTATATTAAGCTGATTAAACGCACGGTCGTAGTAGCCGAGTATAGAGTGTGCGTACTATCACCCGAATTGCGCCAGGTTCAAAACTCGGCCGGGATATAGAAAAAATGATTTTTTTTGTTTAAAGTGGCCGCCCTTTGGCAGGTTATGCAAACCTCCGAATGTATTTCAGTCTTGAAAAAAACTCATCACAAAAGTAATTTTCCATTCAGAGACGGCGTAAAACTATGATAGAACCAGACTACGCTCACTACAAATTGCAGGAGAAATTCGGCCACATAGCTAGCTACAGAATTCCTATTCTTCATTCGCTAAGGAATATGCAAATACGATTACAACTTCGATTACATTGTTGAAATATGCACGCCAGGTTGCTAGGTAAACTAAAATACGAAGAGCAACGGAATTTTGATGGTTGCTACGATAAAATGATGAAATTTGGGTTTCGCGACAGTAAGCAGAAAATTGTTTATGAATCAGGGCATCGGCATCTGTCGTGCATGTTGAAAATGTCGTACTGTATTGACAGAATATAGTTTATACTTGAACAACCGGACTTTACTATTACGAGCTTTTATAATGACCTCTTGTCTATAACGAAGTGTTAATGAAGTTCGAATGTAAAAAGAAACGCATAATTTTTCGGTGCGTCCTCTATAATTCTTCAGGCTAATTTATAAAGAATATTTTAAAATTCGCTATTTGCTATTATATTTACCCTTTTCCTTAACCATTAATACAAAACCTACGTTCTGGCATAATATGAATCGTAGTATTTGAGTGATAGTAGGAGTTTAAATTTGCAATCTTAGATGAACCGAGCTAAAAGAGTTTTTTTTTTAATTTTTTATTGTTTATAGTGCTACAAAGCAATTGTATCGAATTGTTGCCACATAACCATTACGCCACCAATCGGGTCGGTTGTGAATGTGTTGGTGCATCAAGTGGGACAATTTCTCCTCCGGCTATGTACGCAATTAATGCCGGCATTCACTTAAATCAAATGCCCTGATCCACATTTGAAAATTGGCCATCGCTGTTCGAATTGTGGCTGTGACAACGCGTTCATTCGAATGAATTCACCGATCGATGGTCAAACAATGAGCTAAATATAACATTTCACCTTTCCTCAAATATTTAATTAAGTTATTTGGGGTTGCTCATTTTGGCATGTGACTAGGAGGATGCCGGCAGGTGTACGAGTACAACGTATATTGTGTGGCGATTTCAACGAGCCGCCCATGTAAAACAAGAAATTACGAGCACACCAGGGTTAATGGCTATTCGTATGCATACAATGACAAATACATACACACAAACATACGTACGCAGGCGTGCATCTACCAACAATACTTATTAATTTTTTAAGAAAATTGAGTTTTGGAAAAAACACCGAGGTGACGGTAATTAGGATTACTCCGATAGCAAATAAATATATGCTACATATGTATGTATGTACATATCGACAAACCTACACATATACTCGTCCATATGTGTGTGTGTATGCTGCAACGCAAATAATTCAATATTCAAAAGAGTACGCCAAAAAATTTAAGTATCTCTAAGAATAGACAAGTACTTGGTGCCAATGCGAATTAAAATAAATCGAAAATTAGCAGCAACAAAAGGCGTTTTTGTTTTTGTAATTTAAATTGAGACAGGAACACTTCAAATCATTTGTATTGTAATTGGGAGGCAAATTCAAATCATTGCACGTACCACTGCTTGCATAAATTTGCAAAAAAAAAAAAAACAAACAAAACCAAAAAAACGCACAACGCCAACAACGAATAAAGCACAAACTTTCCTACCGCTTTCTAGTCGCTATAATAAATTTACAATCAAAATAAATCGTTGCATTTGGCTATTTGATTATTTCCTATGTACACATTTACCTCTGTTTGAAATGTACAAAACAGGTGACACAGATACGGATGTTTGGTGCCCAATGCCAAAACTTTGCGTTCAATTAAGGTTGAATCGACATCGTCATCCTCGAGAACGACATCTTTCTTCAGACACTTGACTGCATAGTAATAGGTGGTGTCGCGTAGCTCAGCCAGTAGCACCTGGAAAGCAGCGTTGCATTTAAATTAAGTTGATTTATGTAATGCTTTTTTTTCTTTTTTATTGTATGGTTTAGGAAATTACCTTGCCAAAGCTGCCTTTACCCAACACAGCCAGGAAATGAAAGTCGTCCACTGTGTAGTTTTTGAAACGTGGAATAACGGTAGCTGGCGCTGTGAAACGCCCCGACTTTTGAAATTGCGAATAAGTGTAAGATGTTTCTGAAAGTAAAATACAATATTACGGATCAAAGAATTATAAAAGCGAATATTATATACAGTGGATTCACAGTGAAAATGGTAGTATTATATTTATCAATAGTGACAACATTTTCCATTTGAAATTTGTTTAATTAACTTCCAAAACCATAAAAATCAAAATTAAAAGTTTTTTAAAAATTTTATGAAAATTAAAAAAAATCGACGTTAATTTTTTTGTGTAATATTTTTAGAAACTTGAAACTGTAATAGGCTTTAAACATATTAACATACATTTTTTAAAGTTTATTAATTTTTTTTCCAAATTTTTTTTTTTTATAAAAAGTTAAAGAGAAAATTTAGCATAAAAAATGTTGTCAATAGTTATTGAAAAAACCACAACAATATTGAAAAAAAAAACAATTTCCAAAACGCTTTTTTTGAAATATAAATTTTTTTTTAAACTAAATGAAAATCTAAAAACTTGAAAAATCGACGATATTTTTTTGAACGTTTTTAGAAATTTGAAACTATTACTGTTTTAAACATTGTAAGGTACATTTTCTCAAGTTTATTAATTTTTTTTAAGTTTATATTTTTATAAAAACTTCATGAAAAATTTAGCATAAAAGATAAAACCCACAAAAATATTGAAAAAAAAACAATTTCCAAAACGCTTTTTTTTTTGAAATATAAATTTTTTTTTTAAATTAAATGAAAATCTAAAAACCTGAAAAATCGACGATGTTTTTTTGAATGTTTTTAGAAATTTGAAACTATTACTGTTTTAAACATTGTAAGGTACATTTTCTCAAGTTTATTAATTTTTTTTAAGTTTATATTTTTATAAAAACTTCATGAAAAATTTAGCATAAAAAATGTTGGCAATACTTACTGAAAAAAAACCACAAAAATATTGGAAGAAAAAGTCAACACAAAAATGTTGTAATAAAACACTGGACTATTTTCATTGTGAGTCACTGCATGTATTTTGAAATGTACAACTAAGAAGGTACAAATTTCTACTTATATGAAACCGCTAATCATTTTGTTCTACAAATGTAGCACTATAGTTCAGATTCCTCTATGGAGACTAAAAAAAATTAAATACTAAATTTGTTTTCACTTAATACCCAAAACGTTGATATCTTCGACCATAGTAGTATCGATTTGGCTATTAGATGAAAAAAAACTGATTTTAGTTTTTAAGCCTTCATAGGGTCAACTGAACTCGCGCGACACGCCTTAGCCATCATCAATCGGGACCATAATTTATATGTGCCATATTTAACTATCGTATTACCGATTGAGGGCGTGAGACTAAAAATAATCGTTCTTTTGATTTTAATGACCCCCCTACTTTCTTCACTACACTTTACTGGACAACCTAAAAACTAGCAATCTCACTGTGTTTTTTATTATGAAAACAGTTATCTTCAAGTAGTTACTTTCGATGGTAAGATCTACAATAGATATATTTACGAGTATACACGAGTATAACAAACAATTGAATCGCTGAGTTCGAAAACTGTATACATAAGTTTAAAATGTGACATTTTTAAGTAAGGTAGTCATTTTCTTTAACATTTTTCTCTTCATCGATTCAGCTTAAAACTCGTAATAGATGCTAGCCGTTAACATAGCACAAGAGGTTTCAACGTTAAAAGGGTTTTTATTGATTTTTTCGGAACGCTAATTTTGGACATGCACGGTTTTCGAACTCACCATTTCAATTAACTTTCAAATCGTTTTCAATGTGTTCCGGTTGTGCGATTTCAATGAAACATATACCTATTTCTTCCTCATACATACATTTTTATAAAGGCGACGAGGTACACCAATACGAATTCAATTCTCACACTGTTTACTTCTGGGTCCGTTTATAGTGACAAACTGAAATTTGGTATGGCTTCATATATGTATACATATGTATGTATGTATGTATATACTTAGTATATAATACATTAAAAAGCGGAAGGTAATGGAAAATAGGGTGTGGCACATCCCATGCAAAATAAATGGTTTTACTGTTTATCCCAGCAACCTCTTAAGCTATGCAGCTGATATTTAGTGTAGCTTCACATCTTAACAGTACCGAGCTGATATATGTAAGTTGATAAAATGGAAGATATCGGAACATTCCAACTAAATTTCTAATATTTTTCAGGTTCTGATCCACTTTTGGTAAAAGATTAATATGTTGCACACTTCCATATTTTACCAATATCCGTACGGTTATAACAAAAAGTGGTAAGAATTCAGGATATGCTGAAATTTCAAACCATGCTAGCAGCTTAGAAATGCAATGTTTTAGTTTCGAGCTTCGAAAGTTCACGAATACGAATTTCAAAAAAAAAAAACGAAAGAGACACTTAGTCTACATATAGCACTGGCCAAATAAAGGGGTTTTCAATAGGGACGCTACAAAAGTAGACCGATAGCGACAGCAAACGACGCCATATTTTTTCCCGCTCTTTTGACATTTCTCTTCAGTAAGGTTTGCCATTTCATCATGGAAAGATATACGATCGAACAACGAGTCGAAATTATTAAAATTTATTACCGAATTTCGGAGTCAATGGCCTCAACTTTAAGAGCGCTACGCCCAATATATGGTCGTCGTCATTTCAGGCTGAATGGCTTCATTAATAAGCAAAAAATAACGCATGTTATTGGACAGGCAGCAATCCACACGTACTCCATGAGTCAACATTGCATCCCGAAAAAATTACGGTTTGGTGCGGCTTATGGGCCGGCGGCGTCATTGGGTCGTACTTCTTCCGTGATGATCAAGACCGGCACGTTACTGTGAATGGGAATCGCTACCGCTCAATGATAACCGAATATTTTTGGCCAGCGAATGTCACAATCGATTTATTGACAACCAAGATTGGTGAACGTGTTATCTCACGAAATGCCCCAGTCAATTGGTCGCTTCGGTCGTGCGATTTGACGCCGTTAGACTATTTCCTGTGCGGCTACGTCAAGTCTATGGTCTATGCCAACAAGCCAGCGACGATTGATGAACTTCGTACGAATATCGAACGTGAAATTGCAGCAGTATCGGTCGATTTATGCTTGAAAACCGTCGAAAATTGAGTTCAGCGCCAGGACTTCTGCAAGCGTGCCCGTGGTGCCCATGTAAAAGAAATCGAGTTCCATACATAATGGCATCGAATGTACTTTCACAGGAATAAAGAGTTTAATTCATATCCCAAACCGTTTTTGTTTTATTTAAAAAAAAACTTTTGTGCGTTCCCATTGCAAGACTCAGTATATTAGGCGCCTCCCCAAAAATATAAGTTATTTGAAATTTGGCTATTGTTTTCTACAAATGTGCCGCTGATGAACTTTAATTACAACAGTAAATTGTATTCTATAAAAACTAAACGCACACTGTGTCGAAAAATCCGAAAGTTTTAATTTTTCAAGAAGTTCTTAAAATATTTTCAAAATCCTAGTTTCTAATCAATATCTGAGAAACCATTTTTCTTAAAATTAACAACATTGCTTTTTTTTTACTGAAATACCAAAAATACTGAACTTTGTTAGAACAAAAGAATGAGAATCCAGATTCTCAATGAGGAAGGTACATCTCAGGTTGGGATTGCCAATTTGGTGGGATGTACGCGATCCGTCATCCAATTTAAGAATTTAAAAAGACGAAATACTGCAATAGGAAAACAAAAAATGGAAGCAAACGACTAACTAATGGACAGGATGACCGAAAACTCATCCAAAAGTCTTTCAAGGATGGTATAAAATTCTTTTCTGCCCTCTTTGCTGTTCTGTCGCAAGAAACTGGGAAAAAGGTTAGTACTCTAACTGGAAGAAGAAGGCTGCCATTAGGTTTGAAAGCTTGCAAAGCCCGAAAGACGCCATGTTTTTCAAAAAAAGAGCGGCACAAGCGTTTGGAATGGACTTTCCGGTACCAACATTTTCTGTAGTCCGATAAATCCAGCTTCGAGATGAGCTTATTTTACATCTTCTTAAAATACCAACAATCATCACTTCTTACGAAAAAATAACACAAATCTTGTGAAACGTTTTTTTTTTTTTACATTTTTGTAGGCATTTTGAACAGCTGGTGTGACCTACGAGAGCGACGAACATACCACCCAGATTGCGTGGTGTCCTCTGTTAAAATTCAAGGAGACATCATTATTAACTGAAGTTGAATGGCTGCGGCTGAGATCATTGCAAAGGCCAGATAGATCGTCAAAATTACATAAATGTATTTGAAACTGCACTTTTGGTTTCATTATTGAGTATTTTTGGAGACATTCATTTGGATGGGATCTAATTCGAAGAAGACAATGCTCCTTGTCCCAAATTAGCAAATTCGTGGCGCTGATTTAGAGACAACAACATTGCTTTATTAAACTGGCGTACGAAGTCTAAGAGATCTAAGCCCCGCTGATCTTATATTGACTATTTTAAGACGTAAAGTAAAGGAAGACATCATTTGATTGAAAATGGCATGGGTTGATTGATGAGTAGGGGAGTTGAATGTACAAAGATTAATGGGCAAAGCAAATAATATTGATTTTTTTTACTAATTCCTTATATTTGTATTAATCTACTAATAGCAAAAATTTACGTCATCTTCTAATATGAAAAATTCAATAAAGTAAGGGGTGGTGCCTAATATTTGTGGTCAAGGCTGTACATACATAAAATGGTTAGTTGCGTTTGTAAAAGATAAGCGAAAACGTTATTTCTGTTTTTCAAAATTTTTACATTCACTAGACTTTTGCAGAAATCCGAAAATTCTTGCTTTCCAATCAATATTCCAATATTTTATCTACCCGTATACACTCTAAGTATTTTGTAGATAAATTACTCTTTTAAATTTCAGATTCCTATTTATGTACAGAAATATATACATATGTACATATATGTATATATACATACCTATATATGTATGTATGTATGTAGGTATGCACCTATTATACATACTCACTTTCTGCAAATGTGTTGCCTTTTGTTTAAATTCATTTATCATTCACGGGAAATATATTGACTTGGGTTATTTGTATATTTTGACAACAAATATTTTCTAAAGATTTTCCCTGAATTTACAGTTTAAAAATAATTACTAATCCATGCAAACAAATGTATGTATGTAAAAATTTGTGTGAGCTTGTACATGTACAGTTGTGTTCATAAAAATAATAGCAACATTTATGTACATTATTTATTTTTAACTACTTTTTATAAAAATATAGATAATTCTATAAAAACATTTGAGTCAAGGTTTCAAACTTTCTAAAAAATTTATAAAAATTCAACAAAATCAAAAAAAAAAAAATCCAATTTTTCAAACCCGCGTATGTAGTTTTGTAGCTTATTCAATTCATAAAAAGTTTCAAGTACTTGAACATTTTTGTTGGTTTTTGATAATAACGTTTCTGCCATAGCATCTTTGATGTACTTTTTTTTTATAGTTTTTACAAATTTTCCAACTAAATTCGTTTAGTGCAAGAGTAAGTTGATTAAATTTTGATAAATTTTTCTTATTCTTATTCTATTCCTTACTCTATTTGGTGTTTAACATAAAATTAGTTTAAGAATTAGTCATAGAGCATACCATCATGTTCGTCGTTGGGTTCGATCTTATATACGGGATTCGAACTGGGTGGAGTACTTGGTGATTCTCGGGATTCGCGTGCGCCTAGATATTAACATTATTAACATTTGATTTTTGATTTGCGTGTTACCAATAAATGCCAAAAAATAAAAGATCTGCACACAAATAACAGATAAATATGTACCTACATACTTAAATAAAATATATATCGAACCGAACTAATGATAGCATCCCAAAAAAAAACTGCAAAATACCTCCCAAAATATATCAGATTACTTAAACTAATTTAAATTTATATTAAAAAAATAACAACATCTATTTGGCGAGAGAATGACGCACGGAAATATAATACTCTATATTTTGTCAAACAAATTATTTTTTGCACTTCGCTGCACTATGGACAAAATGTCGATTTTTTGGCATAAATTCTAAATATTAAAATATCTACACCAGATTGGCTTTGGAGTTGTATTGTGTGATTCTTATTAGTAGCCCAATGTTAATAAAAAACATTTCTGCAAATGCAATGAAAATGAACTCGGTAAGCGAATTAAATATTTATGTATATGATTTTGATCAGAAATTTTTAAATTCTGAGACATATTAGCGGATCTTTGCTGGCTAGGCTTCTAGGTTTATTTCACTAAATTCCACGTGGGTAAATGATTTTTATTTGAATCTAAATAAATCTAATCGCGTATGTCGATTTTTATTGATTAGCCTAAGGTTTTTTGTCATATCAGTCGTTGAATCGGTAGTGATATTCGAAATTGTTGGCCCATGCTCAGTGTACGGACAAGATTCATAGAATACAAGACTGCGCTTTCCATGTACCAATTTGACAGTATCCACAAATTCATTAACGTCATAAAAAAATTTTATTTTTTGCGGCCACTTTTTTAACACAAACAAAACTTTCAATCGCTTGGTCACTCTTGCTCTTCTTCTTTAGAATCTCTTCTTTGCCCTCTGATTCTTACTTTTTTATGATGTCAGGTTAAGTTGCTTATTTGCAATATGTAGTCAGCCAAAGAAAAAGGGCGCAAAATGACTTCGACTATTAATTTTGTTCGAACATTGTATTTATTTTATATAGAATAAGTCGTCTATATGCACCCAAAAGCTTTGACAGTTAAACATTGCGTTTGATACTGCCCAGGTTGAAGACACCTTTGCTTAAGCAAAGAACATCAAGTTTAAACTAAAAATATAAGAAGCGTTATATAGAGTAATCAAAATCGTTTGCATACTGAAACAGCAAAGAGATAATTTTGACAATTAAACAGAAATTCCGTTATTTCGAAATTTCGTTATACTGGGGGATCGCTTTATCAGCTGCAGCTTGGGCCATGGATTTCGGAATCTGGGATATAACAGTTATAAGTTTTATCGCAAAAACGTTGCTCCACAACAGTCAATAGATGATTAATATAGTTTATTTTGCCGATAAGAGTTGTATCATAATGTTAATTTTTTTACGTTACCCGATAACTGTTATGCAAGGGAAGTAGTTTTTCCATTGCCAATAACAGTTATTGACCAACGTCTCATGAACTATGTAAGATAGGGGTATTAATGCAGAAGGAGATGAAGAACAACATGTAGATGATAAAAAGAAAGTAAAACTAAAGATCAAAATAGATACTGCACAAAATAATGGTACAGATAAAGTAACTGGTATAAGACAACGTAATAAATACACTTTGCGAAATAACTTTTATTGACAATCGAAAAAAATATTTCTCCTATGCATATAACTCTCATTTTCCTTCACAACACTAACCAGACAACAAACACAATTAACGAAAGTATATAACACATCCCATAACAACTTTTTCGTTAATTCTCAAAATGAGTGCAACGTTTTCAATTTGCAAATTCGAGATAATAGTTATTATTGATACCTGGCACAAAAATTTAGTACATATATGCAAATTTTCAATTTGTACGAAAATAAGAATAAGTATTCGTTCCAGTATGTTCATTAATATTTGCAATCCCCAGCCTTGGGAATAAAAACGGAAAAAGAGTAAACGTCACCTGGCTAGTTGGTCATTGTCTTTTTGTCATTGAAAATGCCAATTTGGTTTTCTACAACATTTGCTAGCTGTCAATTAAGTTTTGCGAGTAAATAGGTGAAAATGGCATCGAACTAGAGAGGACACTCTTTGCACTTACGATTTTTATCATTGACATACAAATGTCAAAATTTGAGCGGCTATGACACACAAAAACTATTGTCCTTGAATTAAAGAAGAGTTCTATGCAAATATTTGACTAAATACCTTCGAATGTGGCATAGGTGAAACTGAATGTTCGAAAACAAAATGTAGCAAAATATATTGATAACACTGCGGAACAAAATTTTGCGGTCGGAGATTTTTAAATCGATTTAGGGTAATTTGGGGGCGCTGATTACGAAAATAAAATCAGTTTTGTCAAATTGGCTCCAGTTTTTCAGATAAAGACTTTTAAATATTTCACGAAAAAACCTAATTAAAAATACCAATATGGATTTAAATTATATTTTTATTGCGCGCCAGTATAAAAATAATACAAAAATAAAAAAAAAATACATTATTTTCATTAATTAATTTAAAAAAAAATTACAAAAAACTTTCTCTGTAGGACCTCCTATGATGTCGTTGCTCAGGACAATCCCGTATTAAGTTCCAGCAGTAGTCTGCCATCATGTGGTCGTCCCATCGACCTTGATATCTTTCTTCCATTATTTTTATGTCCTGGTGGAACCGTTCACCTTGTTCCTCACTGTAATCGCCTAGGTTGTCCGGGAATTTGTCCAAATGACTATTTAAATGATGTAATTTAATGCTCATTTTAGCTCCTAGTTTGCGAAAACCGAGAAGCATATCAGCAACTAGTTTTGTGTAGTGTGGTGATTTATGATTTCCCAAAAATTTGCAGTTCCTACCTCCATATTTTCTCTCACCGGCCAGTCCTTTCTAATCCAATGTTCATTTCTTGCACGACTGTCCCACAAACATGTAAAACAGGGGTATTTAGTATACCCACTTTGTTGGCCCAATAAAAAATTCACCATCTTCAAGTCCACGCATACTGACCACTTATCTAATGCATACAAAATCTTTGCTAAAACAATTTTTACATTTTCGTATTCTTCTTTTAGTTTAGTAATATGACCGATTGGAACCGAATCAAGTTTATTTCCATTGTGTAGCAACACACATTGAGGAATAATTAAATTAATACAACTGGAACTGGGTCATATAATTTTTTTTCATTAATTTCTTAAGTTTCGTTTATCTCAAGAACTAGAGCCAATCCAAAAAAAGGAAAAACACAGTTCGTAAGCCTGCTACTAATGTTAATAAAAACTATTAACGAAATGATGACCGCAGGTTTTTTTTTCAAATTTTTGTTACGCAGTGTAATAAAAGAAAATATAAAAAAAAATAGTTGGCATTGAACTAAAAAAAAAGAAACAATTATTATAAACAATACAAATTTCCTATTTAGACTCAACAATAAAGGTACGAAAAGATTAAAATGATTCATGAAAATCGTATGAAAACGAAAACCTCCTACATTAAAGGGGCCTGAGGAAAGGTGTTTAGAATGCAGCAATTAAAGCAAACTGAGTTAATAGAAGTGTGAATCCATTAACTAAAAACAAACAAAAATACTGCAAACAACTATAACATTTGCAATTTATGTGGCATATTCGCACATTCCCAGGTTTACACATTGTCGCTCGGCCCAAATATGATATGGAATGTAAAATTCGCGTGTAATATAAAATACATCAAATGCACCTACGACTACATAAATATATTTTATGTGTCACCTATTTTTACATACATATGTATGTATGTAGGTAAGCACATATGTATGTATGTTTGTTGTTTTTATGAAGAGTAATGCATGTAATATACAATTGAGGAACGTGTGCCAAGAATTTTAACGCAATCGGGAAAAGACCTGCTAAATATAACGCCATGGGGTGTTGCTATAAGTTGCCGATAAATAACTACAATATTCTTTAATTATTTAGGCTACTAAAATAAATCTACATATGTATGTATGTACTATATATGTACATATAATGAGTAATGTGAAATCAACCTGTTATTCTGCTCTAATTCGCCTCTTCTGGAGGGCGTAGTTACCTGAATTGCTTAGCCTCAAGCCAATAAATCGAAAACAATGGATCATCGGTCGAGCCAAAATAAAAAAATAAGTTGTTTAAATCTCTGTAAATAGCTATATGTATGTATGTATGTTTTTATATTATGTAGTAAAATTGCGCAGTGTACACTAATTATTTTCAGCCATTTCAATACACAAGCCAATGAGGATGAAATGAAAAATCATTAGAACGACGAAAAAAAAATCAAATGATATAAAAAATGAGGTATTTCGATTTTTTAGTGTTTTGGCGGGTGTGAGTGCAGAAACATTAAGAGAAACGCATTTGGCAAGATACCGATCAAATCTACATATATTTGTACACATGTAGTACATATATGTATATTAGGGGTTCCGATTCATCCCCCCAGGTTTTCGTTCTACTCAAAGAGTATCAATTAAAAAAAATCGCTTCCTAAATTTTCAATTGAAGAAAATCGGACAGTTTCAAAATAAATTTGCTATTAATATCTCGAAGTAAGAAAGTTAAAAAAGCGATCCAAATTGAGAAGTTTTACAAAAGCAACGTTTTGAAAATAAAATTAAGTTACATTTCCCACAAAGTTTGACACTGAAAATGCATTTCAATTAAGAAGTGATGGTTACTTATACTATGTTCCCACGAGACGGTAATTTGCCATCCCACTTGTAATTCGCTCTCGCATTCGCCATTCAGCGAGTCATTTAAATTTAAGGGTATTCGCTCTGAATTGTCCCGCTAATTGCAAATAAATCGATGCCATCTCCAATTTATCGAAATCTGGCAGGGAATCCAAACAAAAAGTGTACAAAGACGAAACAGTAATCAAAATGAAAGCCAATGGAAAAATAAATTAATATAATCTTCTCTATATGGATCAAAATATCCACAACAAACAATAATAATAAGAAGTAAGGAACAAGAAGTAGACCTGCCAAATTGAATTATAGAATAGCCGGGTAAGAAGTAAATTTCAAAGCGAATTACTTGAAGAGGGAATAACCTCTCGTGGGAATATGTTTTAAGGTCCTAAATTGTGCCAACTTTCTCCGACCTCAAAAACCCACTTTAACAAATTTAAAAAGTGGTGGTTATTGGTTGAGAAAAATCAGTGAAGGAAAACTATCGATAATCGCTATGGTTATATTTTGTAGCCACTATCGAATTTTTCTAAACAATGTCGATAGGTATTTATTCTTCCCAATACTGTTTACTATACCCAAAATATTAAGCAACACAAAAATTAACGTCGATAAAATTTAGTTGCGAACAAAAACCAAAAATTGAATACTTGAAATTCGAATCCCAAAAAACCGAGCAATTCAAATTAAAAGTAAACAAAATATGTCAAAATACAAATCTGTTCGCTTATTTACTTCTTTTAATTCACTTGTTTTTTCTTTTATGTTTCTGGCGTGACTTTTAATTTTACTTTTTGTTTTAAATACAACGGTATCCAGGAAGGTAAGTGAAGTGTTTCTATTTCATAATAAAAATTAGCAACTGACATTTTCAAAAATATTAACGATTAATGATATTAACTTCCGGTGTGTTTCTATTAATTACAGTCATTAACCTTCAAATCTCGAACACAAATCAATATCTCTGTAATAGGGTAACAATAAATAGGAAATAACAGAAAAAGTATTGAATGTATACCAGTTATTTTCGGTATCTGTTGAAATTTCTAAAAAAAATAGCTGTTATGGTTTTAAAATAGTTTCTACAGTTGTTTAAAACAACGTAATCAACTAACCGTTTCCATCCGATTTTTTCGACTAACCGATCAGAAGCAACTAGTCGACGAACCCTTCAATTTTCGATTTTTCGACAAGTTGTTTTCATTCAATAAATTATTGTTCTTTATATGCGTGTGAAAGCTAATGCTTAATAATTAAATTTTTACGAATTTATTGTGAGTAGCTGTCCCTATTCGTATAATTTCGGTTAGTCGAACGCTTAGTATTCGATTATCAACTATCAGAAAAATGTTAATCGACAAATCGACTAGTCGAATTTTAAGAGCCCTAACTACTACTACTACTAACTACTAAGTAGGTCTACCAATTACCACTATTACTACTAATTACTACTACTACTACTACGACTACTACTGTTACTACTAACTACTACTGCTGCTACTATTATTATTACTATTACTACTAACTACTATTTCTACTCCACTACTGCCATTTTTAACACTCTATCTCTTTGTGGAATCGGCAAAGAAGTTTTACTTCGTTTCGGCGCACTACATACACACGTGAGCTTTTGATTATAAAAATAATCTGTAAAATTTTTATAGTTACATATGAAATGGGTTATTTAAGAACACAATTTCTTACTGACTGTTGTTATCTAACATAGTATCGAATATTTTGTACTATCTCTTTCAAAACTCTCGATTGTGTACAAACACTACTTCACACTTGGTATGCTTTTTATATTAAAAATTATATGTACATATCTCTCGTATTTAGGAGACTTAAGTATAACTCTGTAAAAATTTGGAAGAAATTTATGCTTTTAATATAATTATATAAAAACAATAAAATGTTATATTTTACGATTTTCTGGACACTTATTTTACTTAAGAATCACCTAGAATGGTATCAGGGCACACTCATTTAGGGCATTTTCGAATCTAGCACTAGATTTTATTCCCAACCAACGCGGTATAATTTTTTCCTACCTGCCGAAAGAATTATATAAAGTTATACTTAAATTAAGTTATATATAGTCATCTAATTTTTTGGCATTTATTGGATATAAATTGATTCGGATATAACGGTCGCATGTAAGCGATTACCTCGCTTGACGCAAGCTAAAGCCTCAACGATCAATTTTTGGTTTACGCCGCATAAATTGGCCATTAAATGTTCGCATTTCTTGTGGCAGTTGACGTCGCATTCTGAAGTGTCGTAGATTGGATGCATCCATCCGTGCAGCGGTGAATGTTTGTGAATGGCATTTGTTTACATAAATATGTAGGTACGTATGTGGGGGGAAGCAACGATCCATGGTGTTGATATTCAAAAGATAGAAATTTGTGTAATTATTTTCACTTAGAATGTTAAACGTTGCCTTTTTGATATAAATATTTAATTTAATTTTAATAATTTTATATTTTCATATTCGTCTAAAGTAAATATATTCATATACATACATATATCAATTAAATAAATGCATATTACGAAACTTTCGGCACACATGAAGAGTTAAAAAAATTGAAAATTGACGCAATTTTATTTTCGAATCAGACAGTTATTTAATATCGAATTTTTTCGAATTTTAGTTATGTTTTAGTTAGCCATAATATTTACCAATATCCAAAACCCTAAGACCACTAAATATGCCAGTAAGAGCAATAAAAAATGAAACGTTATAAAGACCTACATCTAGAAAGATAACGATATGTTCATTTATTGGCAGGAATTCGTTCAAGTCAAAACTACTACACAAATCTGACCTTATCTTTACTTAGAAGTTTTTCTGTTTTAAATCATTGCATAATCAATATTTTGTGATTTTTATTTTACCGAACAAGTTTGATTGTTATTTTTTAATTGTTATGTTTTAGATCAATATTTGCGATTTATCGATATTTTGCGATTTTTTTCGATAAAAAATAATCGTTATTCTTGTATTAACAATTTTTCGGTCATAATAAACGGCTATGACAATGATATATGTTATGATCGAAAAAAATACAAATATTCTTGATCGATAAAATAAAAATTAAAAAATTTTGATAAAAAAAAAATCCAAGAATAACGATTATTTTTTAGTGAAAAATTTAATTAAATTTAAAGTTAAAAAATTTAAATTTAAAGTTGAAAAAAACCGGTCAAACTTGATTGAAAAAATAAATATCCAAGAACGACTATATTTCACGATTCTTTTATAAAAATTATAAATGATTTAAACTGGTTTTCATATCAGTTGAATATTTTTATATTTATTTTTAATTAAACCAGAAAAATGTCTCTAATTTTGGAAATATGGCAACTCTGTTATAAACGAATTTCAAAATAATTTGTTCAAATATGTACATTTGAAAACTGGTTTGACTTCACTTAGACTATTGATTTATTCGCATTTAATTTTTCAAACAGTTAGCAACTCTTCAAAAAAAAATCGAGATTGAGCCTTCCTAAACCTTTATTGGTTAACAATTGTATGAAATGTTTCATTTGTCTTATAAATTTAATTGAATTTAAATTTTTAAACAGCTAGCAACTTTCTTCGAAATATTTTTGAAAACAAGCATTCTTCAACCTTTTTCGTTTGCCACAGGTTCAGTCGAATTTCAGTTGCCTTAATCTTCTATATTAATCTTTTGAAAGGATTATCCCGCCCAAAATATTTTTGAAATGAAGCTTTCTCAATCCTCTTGCGTTTATACCTATGCTTAAACATTTAATTTAAATAATTTAAATTGTTAATTTAATTTACTTTTTGAACAGATTTTCGAAATAGTTTTCTTAAACTTTTTTGGGTACTGCCTGCAATAGCAGCATATCAGTTAACTTGTTAATAAAATTTACTGAACCGTTTTAAACAGGTGGCAACCACCTTTAAAAATGTTTTCGTATAAACTGTTTTGCTGCACACTAATGTTGTTGTATCTCAATTAACCTATTAATTGAATTGTATTCATGCTTTTAAAAAGGTGGCAACCCTCTGAAATTTTTCTGATAAACTCTTCCCAAGCAAATTTTGTTTGAATTTCTTGCTACCATATTTTATTTAACTTAATAAACTAATTTGTTATGTTGTTCTAAGCGACGGTGTTTGAAAGCCATTTTAAAATATTTTATGGAACTAATTAAACTTATTTTATTTAATATCTCAAAAATATGGAAACCCATTCGACAAAATATTTTTGAAATTAATTTTTCCTAAACCTTTTAGTTCTAAGACTTCATTGTAAAATTTCATTTAACTGATTAATATAACTTAATTTACCTTTAAATTGGTGGAAAGACTTTTTTTGAAATATTTTGTAAATGAAGCTTTATTACACCTCTTCAATTTTCTACCCATATTGCAATATTTGATTTAATTTTGAATTATCATTTTTCGTGAGCTGAACATAATATAATTATATCTTAAGAACGATACAAGATCGCGCCGTCCCGTAGCGAGCGACACATCCCATATCAAGTAAACAAAGTATATAGAGAAAAGAAGAGTTCGTAACTTCCAACTGTAAAAATATGGTATATAGACAGAGATTTAATAAATAAATCTGCAAAATACTAAAAAGTGACTCTTTGCAACTCATTTGCAAAAGGAAGTATTAGTTTACTTTTACTTGAGAACTGCTGTTAAAATCAGCAGAACCAAAATAGCGGCATCGCTGACGGCGTCAACTAAATCATGGATTTTTCATTTTAAAAAGATATGTTTGCACACATATATTTTTTTTCAATCAATGTCCTTAAAGCTTATGATAATCGTCTTTAGAGAAATTTTATTACCGATACGATTTTCGTAAACTTTGACAAGTAATATTAATAAAAAGTTGAATAACTCAGACGTCCCGTAACTGACTTTTGTTTCCAAGGATATTGCTTTCTCTATGTATTATGGCTCCCACCAAATATCTCTCCACTATTCTCTAACTAATGAGCTGAAAGATTTGCGACAAAGTTTTCGGTTGATAATATCTTAATTTGTTAAAAAATTCACGATATAAGAAATTAACTCTCGCTTATCGGAAGGAGATTTAGCAACTAATATATCAACATTTTTCATAACAGGACTCAATTTTTATGAATTTGCAATAAGACTCACACTAATAACTAGAAATGCTGGGGAATTGGCGTACGATTGGCGTAATTAGATTGAGATGGCAGTATCATTTTTGATTTGAGGAATTTGTATTTTATATACAAATGTATGTTAAGCAACTATAAGCACAATTTTTATATTTTCTTTCTTATGAATATATTCTAAAGCAACTTTCCCTCCCACCATATTTTTGTGCTGAAATTTCGACAGTATTAAGATAATTTGCGTGAAAATTCTATTCAATATTGAATAGAGAAATGTATGTATACATTTCATTGACCTCACTCTGGGCCATCAAATGAAGAACAAATTGAAAACAATTATAATTGTTTGTCTAAAAATATATGAATGTACTTTTCTAAGTGCACTTATCAACTTGTACTATAATGACTAAAATATGTTTACTACAAATTCTTAATTGAATTAACAATTTTTTTTGTTTTGTTTAATACTTTATTTAAAACAAATGTTCGGTAAACAAAAACACTTATGGCAAATGTAAACAAATTCGAAAATTAAAACATTCACAATATAAACAAAGCAAACTGTAATCACATCCGCTTGGGCTAATTGTTTTAACCTTTTCCTATGAGAATGCGCAAAAATAGGCACAACGACAACAACAATCTTAACCTTCAGTTTATCATTCGAAAGGCAAAGTCGCAGGTGAATGAAAATAATCGAAAATAAAACACTTGCGGTAAAACATGTAAAACGTGTAATAGATAAGAAAATGTCTGCACACATTATTTATGTATGTGAAGAAGATTTTGAAGAAAATATTGAAATTGCAAATAACGTGAAATCCTTTACTTAAATGAATACATAACACATTTGTTTATTTGTTTAAAAAAACTGATTGAAGAAATTAAAAAAAAAAAAACTGGGCAAAAATAAAAATTCAACTGCATGCGAAAGAAAAGTTTTATGAGAGTGTTTCCAGTAGCATAAAAACGTTGTGAAAGTAATGAAAGTTTTGGAATTTGCCACAGCCAGAATCCGAAATTCCCCCTAATACTAAAATAAATACAAGACTTTTGACAATTTACCCCCAATAAAGCAAAGGAAAACTACACCAACCGGCAATGAACAAATACCCCTGATGAGTAAATCGGATCCATTTAGCACATCCACAGAAAAAAGGGCTCAAATGGAGATAGTGCCAAACTGGGAAAGCATTCCCACAGAGAGTTCGCGGACGGTTGCAGGCAAATTCCTTTAATGGACAAATTGCACAACGTAAACCAAATGTGTCGAAAACGAACATCAACACAATGCTAGTGTTTGCGAAACAGTAGCAGTAAAGGTATTAAAACTTCTGGATCCCAGTCGTATGGAATGATGAGTCTAAGTTCAATGTATTTGGCAATGATGGCAGACTCGACAGAACCTCAGATATTAAAAAACATAAAATCCTAATGGTATGACAATGTTCCACTACAACCGGGGTAGGTACAATTGTGCATATAGGATGAAAAAGAACGAGCAGTATGTACAAAGATATTTTAGGGGAAGATTCAAATGGGTGTTACGCTGATAACAGAATTAAATTTAAATTAATTGATTCGTACAAATCCAGCTTGTGGAATATGGCTAGTCGTTTATATCGTGATCGATATATTAACTATAAGTGTGAGAGATAAGCGGAAATTTCTCTACTGCGACTCTAGTTAAAGATAACTTACCCTAGGGTTCCTCTTCAGCGTAAACGTATTCGATGGAGGAAATTTTTATTTCGAAGTCGCTGAAATGTCAACTTTGCTTATATTTTCATTTAATTACATTCAATTTTCCTTTCTATGATCATGTACACCTTACAGACTCGGTTCACAAAATTAGTCTTAACTCACAAACTACAAAATTATGGAAATTAGCTTTAATTAACAGTAGTGTGAAGGTAATGAGCTAAGGTAGCTCCGAGTAATCAGTAAGACCGGCAATGATATTGTGAACGACTACAACGTACACTATAGAAAGGCAAAGGAAGAGTGGAATTAAGCAATTTGAGAGCAAAACCAATAAAGCTGCACTCTATTAATTCGATAGGAATTCATTGAATAGATCGAGTTCGAAATTAATGAAGCTTATTCGAGACTTGAACGTAAAGTACCTTCCTTTTAAATATTAGTGTAAGCTTTAGGAATAGTGTAACTAATCTGATTCACAAACGTCAAAAATCAGTCCTAGATCCACAAATTCATGAACAATAGAAAGGATATCATCAAAAAGAGAATATCAATACCGACTGAGGTCTAGATTTTTAAAGACAGTCAGTCATGTGAAAATATTTCTTGCTATTGAAAATTAATTTCTTTCTATTACTTCAATTACTTTTTTCAACGTAAAGGATTCTAATCTGTTGCGGTTTGATTGGCTGTGAGCTCCTTTTTATTGATTATACTTATTAGCGTCTTAAGGCAACCAAAATACATGCAAGAGTTATGTTTGCAGTTTAATATGCCTTGCCTTAGGTATATACATATATTTTTTTTGATTGATTTGATTCGAACTAAAAATCTAAGATCATGACACAGCAATGTAATTTATACAATAACCACTTTTAACAGTTTTGATTAATCACATAAACTAGACAAATTTTAAGAATATTGATAGTGCAAATTTAAAGATTGCACGTTACTGAATTATAACCATTTTTTGCAAACAGAAAACGAAAATGAATCTTTAAGTAAAAAATTTCCCGTACAAGATACACCGTCGAGTATTTAATCACCAATTTATTTGCTTAAGGAATTACCAAAATCCAAATCGTTCGAATATAGTGAATAAAACGCAGAAAGTTACAAATAAGAACTTTTTCCATGATTTCAAAAAAAATTCGCATAGAAATACGAGTTCAAAGTGTGATGTTATATACAAATACTAGATTAATGAAATCATATTGCTTAGCCATATCCATAAAGCGCAGGAACTATTAATCTTTATCAAAAACACATGTAATTGATGTACCAAATTTCCTGCTCGATTTGTGTTCAAGCATTTAGTTGCTAAGGCGCACAGACCAAGAGATGGGCGAACAGATTAACAGACATGCAGGTGTATATGGCTTAGTCGATTATTTTTAACACCCAACACAACTAGGAACAATTCTTACAAATATACATACGTATACATCTTAGTTATGCAAAAAAAATTGTGCACTTATGCAAACTAAGTAATATAAAAAAGTTGTGATTACAAATTTGCTGAGCAAATAATTCTCTCCACTTCAAATGAGTTCAATGACCCGCCAATAGCTGTGCATTTTCGGCTTCAACGATGCGTTGAACTCAAGCAATTATACTCCCACAATTTAGATTTAAAATTTTTATACAATCTAGCGGTAAATTGCTGAATATATGTAAATATCTATGCATGTACATACTATAAGTAAATTTAAGCACATGTACGAGTATGTAAAATATATTACGATTTTCTTGCTCGGGCGAAACGGAAAGGCTAACAAAATTTTGATTGGCTTTTAGGTTATAACTTTATAGATTATTTACAAATTATTCAAATTGCTGTCTTGTGCAAAAATAGGTGTTCATTCAAAAGCGCATTAATACACATAGTAAACTTATTTAAATATGTTTGAATATAATTAAAATATTATTTTTCAAACATGCTATAGCAATAAACAAAAGAAAATCGCAACCATTGACGTCGTCCTATTCTCAGCCGTCCCAGCCCAGTAAACATTATTGGTTTGATTATACTATGTTCACATTACGGCGCAAATAACTTCATTTCATGCAAATTACTGCACATATGTAAATCAGGTGCATCCATACGTGCCATTCCTGCAATTTGACTTGATTTGGTACTTGATTTACGATAAATTACATATTTTTTTTTACATTTATTGACAGACCTTACGAAGCATAGTTACCTAATTTCAGCTAAATTTTCTCAGAAGCGAAGAATGAACCCTAAATCAAAGAACGTAGATTACATTGTCTCATTTCACCATACCAAAAAAAATTTGACTTTTGCCGATTGGTATTAAAATCTGATTTGATTCAATTGGTTGAATATCGAAGTTGGTGAAACAAGATAATATTTCTTGCCACAGAAAACGAAACGCCATGCAACTTCTTTGTAATCTACGTTTTTTGCCTTAACTAAGATAGCGTGCCCACGAGTTTACGGTTCCAGTCCTTGGGTGCATATTTTATCTACTTGATATTCAAATTCAAGCGCACTAGTTGCCTTAAACCATCAAAAGTAACCACATTTCGCCTAGTAATATTTTTTGCTAATATTCTGAGGAATCAACTCTAACTTACCGAGCATTTTTTTGGGACTAGATGGCGCAGTGCCGCCTTCGAAACCCGAATCATTACTGCAGGTACTTAAGCGAATTATTGCGGAATTCTCCTTAGAGACATTGCTGCCGGTTGCCGCCCCGTTGGCGGTAGCACTCAAGTCGTCCTCGTACTCCTCGGACGTGGTGCTTTCTTCACTCTCTTCCGTTTCTTCACTTCCCGATCCTCCGCTCTCATCACTATCACCGCTCTCATCGTCCGAATCCTCGTTAGGATACACAATCTTTTCGCGTTTCCATAGTGGACGCGGTGTCGCGACAAGCGGATAACGCGGCGCCTCTTCTTTCACGTAACACTTATTGGACGGATCGATTTTAATTTTCTTTTGCGGATCGAAACGCGCCTGTTCGGCCTGTTTCTCCTTTTTGCGCCTTTGTCGCAGTTTCTTCTTCATGCTTGCACTTAGATTTTTATAATCACAACCGTCCGCACTGGAGTAATCGTATGAACTGTCCTCGTCATCGCTATTTTCCGCAGATGACGGTATGTAGTCTTCTAGATCAGCATCAACGTCTTGTAAATACTGTGCCAAATTCTGTACTGTTGCGAATTTTGATAAATTATTTGGCGCGTGTGCCTTCTGGTCTTGATTGTTCTCGCTGTCGTCGGCATCTTCGTGATTTTTGCAGCTGACCAACAATTCGGTGGCGACAGCTACTGGCGCTGACGAGTTAGTGGCGGTTGTGGTTGTGGTGATGGTGATGGTAGCTTTCGGGGATGATACAACTGTGGAAGGTGTCGTGGAAGCGGTAATTGGTATTTTTGTCGCCGTTGTAGTTGCAGTAACGGCAGTTGCAGCTGTTGTCGCTACTTTAGGTGTGCATACGATTGTTGTGATCGGTGGCGGTTGTATCGTCGCTGCTGCTGATATTTTTGTTTTGACCACTTTCTCGTTCGCATCGTTGTTTATCGTTCTGTTGGCAGATGGCGTCGTTGTTGGTTTTGTTTTTGATTTTGTGTTTTGTGGTGACGTCGTTTTGCCTTTGGACGGTGACGTCGTCGACTTCGGGGGTGCCGCCGAAATGAATTGATCGGCATTGATGGGCGTCAGCGGTGCGTTCTGAGGCGACGATTTTGATTTGACAAGTGTAGCTACTGGGGCGGCGGCTGGCAATACTTTTGCAGTTGTTGTTGTTGTTATTGCTTTCGCTGCAGATTTTGACGATTTGGTAGCCGCAACTACGGAAACGGGTTCGACAGCTGATGCTGGGGTTGCGAGTGTTGGCGAGGTAGGTAACGATTTGCTTCCAACTTTCTTTTTACCACTAGTGTCCGATTTTATATTCGGATCTTTTTGTTTCACTGCTTTCGCTTCCGGCTTTTTGATTTCACTAACTTTCGGTATTATTGTTGCCAAAGTAGCTGTATTGGTCATTTGTGGCTCAGTAGATGTCGGCGATGTTGTCAATTTTTCTGCTTTTTTCGCATTCCGCTCAGTCGAGATTGTGACGAATTTTGGTGTTGTTGGTGCTGTTGGGGTCGCTATCAATGTTGTTGCATTTGTTTCACTTGTTGTTCCTGTTTGTCTAATGAATAATTTCGATTTTTCTTTGTTGACGTTGCTTTCGTTGTCGTTGTTCATTTGTGTCGTAAATTTGTTCGGTTGTTGTTCAGGTGACTTGGCTTTTTGCCCGAAATTTATTTTGGTCGCGGCGCTTGTTGCAGTCGTCGCAACTGTCGGAGCATTCGCTGTTGTTGTTGTTGGTGGTGTTGTTGTTGTATTGTTGGTATCTAATGGTATTTCGATTGAAGATATTTGCGCTGTTGCCAGTGGTTTTTTAGCAATTGGTTGTGCCTCATTTGTTTCTATTTCTTCTTTCAAGCCCTTCTGGCTCTTTGGGTCTTTATTGCACACGGCGGATTCTGTGGATTGTGATCTTCCGGCCACGCCTTTTTCATTGTTTCTTGCAATATCTTGATCTGCTTTTTTCAGTGCTTGTTTTTTCTGCGCTGTCACCACGGACTTAATTTCTTTGATGTTGCTCACCTCTTCTACAGCGGGGGATTCCAAAAGTTCTTCCCTTTTATGCCATTGATCCTCAAGTTGCCCCTTCTTTCGGTTTGTCATATAAATTGATTCGCGTTTGCCAATTTGAGCCCAGAAATCTTCACCGCTATCGGATTTTTCCACAGGATTCTGTTTGATTTCCTGCACAGCTTTTGGCAAAACTTTCGCCTGTATGGTGGATGGTATAGGAGTTTTTATAGCAACCGTCTTTGGTACAGTAGGAGATATTTGCGGTTTTAGATCTAAATTTTTGAGAGACTGTGATTTTTCTACAGTTTGGTGGGGAATATTTGTTATTGGGGTTTCTGTAGCGGCATCAAGTGAAGCAGATGATTTCAAAACTGCTACTGGGGAGTTGAGTTGAGTTTGTAAATTGCTTTTTGGAACTTCACCTTCTGCTTGTGGGCTGAAAGCTTTCTTTACTGTAGATGGTGTTTCTGTACTAGTACTAAGCGCCACACTCGTCGGTTCAAAAGTGAAGATTTCAGCAGTGCTAACGAAATTTTCTTTTTTCGGTGTTTTTGCTTTTGGAGCGACCTTCGTTTTCGGACTAGCCTGCATAAAACCTTCAGGTAAGACGACATCTTTCGGTTTTATAATCTTTTTTACACTTTTTCTTTTTGGTAGCTTAAAAACCTTTTGAATTTCGTGGTGCTCCTCCATAGATTCAACATTGAAAGTAAACCTCGGCTTAGGCGATAATTCCTTGCCAGCTGGCGCTGGGGTGAGTTCTTCTTTTTCTTGCAGTATCGGCAGAAATGGCGAATTCTCAACTTCAACGATAGCGGTAATTTTGTGTCTAACCCGTTTGCCTTTTTTCGATGCACGTTTTTTCGTTGACTTGCGATGACCCTCCTCCGCTGTGCTATCTTGACTATCTCTTCTTTCGAGATGAATTAACTGAAAAGTGCCCGATGCAGATTTTTGCAGCTGATTGAGTATCTCTTGCTCTTGTTCTTGTATCAGTGATGCACGACGTCTAAGCTCGCCAGCGTTGAGGTCGTCATCAATTTTGTCCGAAGATATATCCTCGCATATGTCATGGAAGGAGGGGCACTGAGGTATGCTTAAACGGCGTATAGAATTATTGGCTGGGTCCAAATCCAATTCCACGACTACTTCATTCGGCAGCTGTGGTTTTGCATCGGCTTCAACATTTAGCGTCATACTACGTCTTTTGGAAGTCACGCCGTCTACTTCTGTCGCGGCATCTTGTATAAGATAACGTTCGCGTATTAAGTCTCCAGGGGACTTTCGCGCTGGGTATGTGGGACCAGCAGCCAACTCTTCGGCTAGCTTTTCACGCCAACTCAAATGCGTTTCCGTGGTGTGTAAAGGCTCTATTGTGGGTAGGTCCTTGAAAATCTTCGACTTTGGCTCTTGGGGCTCGTCAGTTCCGGAAGAGGTAGCTTTGTTGGCACGATTACGCTCTTTACTGCGTGAACGAATCGTGGATAGACGAACTACAGGTCGGTCTCTCTTGATGGTGGAGCGCATTCCCCTACTTTCTGCAACTTTCTCCTCACTCTTAGCATCCGTATTGCTAGTCTCCTGCTTTTCCACACTGCCTTGTTTAACTGCACGTTCATGTTCTACATGATTTTTCTTTTCAACTACTTCATGATTGTGATTGTGCGGACATCGTGCAGAAGATACATCGATATCGGCAGTGTTAATGGGTATAGGACGTGGTGCCACATATTTCGCAGTGGTTGTGGTGGTGTGCGGTGAGTAGGAAGACACCTTTGGCGATTGTATCCGCGTTAGAGGCAAAACACCGCCGTGTCTAGAACTAATGAGTGGCGAAGTTTCGGTGATGGTCGATAATTTGGGTTGATATCGAGACGATAGGGTGTGTGTTGTGGTGTACGATGGTGTGCGCGGTGGCATCAATGGTAGGATATAGCTGCCGCCGAACGTACGGTTGTAGGTGGACGAATAGGGGGTATAGGAGTTGCCCGAAGAGCTTGCCGACGAGGTGCCATACATGCCCGGGGTGTAATAGGGTGCATAGAGTTGGCTACTACCGCCACTGTAGTAGTAACCTGGATCCGTGTAGAGTGGCATGGCGCAATGTCAATGCGGAGAGTCGCTACTGTGTAAACTTTTTGTTTTTTGTTTTAATAGAACTCTACGTAGGTATTTGCTTTAATTAAGTGTTTTTCTTCAGCACACAAATTGCTCAATTTAACTGCAATTAAAGTGTGTGATATATTTGTGAGCACGAGTGTAAAACTTTTACATTTAAATATTGTTTGTTTCTTTGTTTTTTTTTTGTCAATAATAATACACGAATTTGTATGTTGGTTTAATTTGTACGACGCTCGTTTTCGCTTCTGGTACAAATTAATCTATTTTTAGTATCACCTCGAAAAAATCGCGACACAGCTCTCGCGTTCGACTGCGGCGGTGACTTTCATCATTTTCTAAAGATTTTCACGCTAAACACATACATTTGTACATATCTACATATACTTTAAATATTGGAACCGATTAGCGAGAATGATGGCTTACTTTTGAATGTTTTTTTTTTTTGTTCTATATATTATATTTAGTTAATTTTTTTTTTGCAATAAATTTATATGACAAATGCCGCGTAACATTGCTCTATACATATGTACATACAGCCACACATACATACATACATAGAGATATACAAAAGTACATTGAATGCTCCACACCATTTGGTTTTTTTCTCATATGCACTTCGTGTGCTAAAAAGCAAAAAAAAAAACTCTTTGTTCTTTTGGCTATAATTTTTTTTGTTTTCGTTTTCGAAGGCTTTAAATTTTCCTGCCGGAAGATATGAATTTTTATTATACTGTTTTACGATTTCACGTGCACCAAATGTGTGCTTTTACTTTTCGTCTGACGTTGTGAATCACTTTCGCTTTGGTTGTGCAATTCATTTTAATGGTTTGCGATTAACTATAGTTTTCTTATCGATCTATTTGTGTATGCAGCTGTTTGCGTATATATATAGTATATTGAAATTGTATAGAAATCGTATAGAAATTCCTTACAGCTGACTACCGAAATTGAATTTTACGTTAAAAATGCCTCAATCCTTTGATAATAATCAGCGATTAGAATTTCAGCGCATTCCAAATCTGCAATATTTGCCATTACAAAGAAAGTAATTTACTGTTTCAACTGGTTCCTAACGCTGAGTTTTAAAGTTTTTTAAAGACTTTATTTCCTAAATAATTAACATGTTGAGTACACAGACCTATACACAGAGTCGATGGCTACCTATGCAGATGATTCGAAGCTAAGCGAAAGGGAAGAAGATGAAGCGGTACTCACTTTAGAGAACTCGCACTAAACCTCAGCTGTCGTTTTTCGAACCAGGCAGAGCTAAATGCCATAATGGCGGCTGTTCGGTGGCTCACAGTGTCCAATCCTCCAGAACGACATATCACTATATAGTCTTACCGCCAAGCTGCTATTAAATGTTTTAAATCCAAGAGATCCAAAGTGACCATGGAACACAGAAGGACAATCAAACTGTTCGCCTACAAATTCTCCGTAACAGTTATATTTATGTGACCCTGGGCAGAGACTCATTCTCGGCAATTGCACAGCTGACGAGTTGCCTAGGAAAGGGACGGAAATATGTCTAGTGAATTTTGCTCTATCTACCTGCAAACACAGTTTAAAGACTAAACCCCATCGAGAAGGTCTGGTGGCATGGCACCCACCTATCAGACCAACAGACAAGTTTGGCCAAAGGTTGACATAAGGCGTCTCAAAGCTCTAATTCGCCTTGACCACTCCTCTTTCAGACTAATAGCCGGATTTAAAACAGGACAATGCTTTAGGGGCACACATGGGAAGAGAAAGAGTTTAACGAGATTTTTGTCACAGCTGCAGGGATGAGAAGGAAGTGGAAGGCATTGAAGACTACCTTTGCCACTGTGACGCCTTGGCCATAACGTGCAACCAATTCTCTATAAATTACTTTCTGTATTATTTAGCTAATCAAAACGAAGCGAATCTTCTCAACAGGCATTTGTTCTTTTAGTCTATCTGTGCCCGGGCGACCTAACATGGTGGTCGACGTTCTAAGGGCGCTATGTGTGTAATAAGCTAAACACATTGAGGTCTTTTTCATGGAGATATAAAAGCGGCCCTACGTTAACGTTACATTTAGACTTTTGAGAAACAAAAAAACCGTGAACTTGTCATAAGCAAATTTTATACAAGTTTTACTAGGACGGTTTTTTCAAATTACAATTATGGGTAACCAATAATATACATAAATCGAAATAAGCGAGATAAACCCTCGAATTTGTCTATATTTTTTAGATACTTTACTACTAAAAGAGTGGAATATATAGTTTGAGTCTAATCAGTTAAGGTTAATAAGCGCTATGTGAGCCATTTCTTCATTTTCTTTAAACCCTCAGAAAAGCCGATTAAGGGTTCCATATCTTTTTAAGTTTAAACTTAACACTACATCTCAGGTCGGATATCATTTAATCGAGTTGGCTTAACTTGCATATTTTTCCGAGTTAGTGTTGTTGCTTTACATGCAATTCATTATCCTACCTAGTGTTCTTTTACAACTCGGTTTCAAAGAAACGGGTTCACTATAACAAAACTGTAGGAAAGTCGTGCCTTTACATTGAAAATTTCTTTAAAATAATGCCCGAAGATGATACAGAGAATGTTATAGAATACATTTGGTCCATTTTGAAATTTTTTGTCTATCTCTTTTTTTTGTTTTTAACTCACTAATCTCCTAAACTACTGAATGAATTTGCATGGGGCTTTAACTGGTAATTAGACAAGTAACCTAAGACATAATGTAGAGTTTATTTTATCAAAATATTAAATGAAAAGAGCAACAAATTTTTCGTAGAAATTTTTTAGAAAAATTTTTTCTTGAGCACAATTTAATTTTTTTCAACGGTGTCAACGTTTGCTGTGGTTTATTTTTTTTTTATTGTTTTGCTTGTACCGTAGCGGCGCATGCTGGGTATAACTGGTTAACAATAAGCAGAAAAATCTATCGATGGGGGCTATCTCGTTATTTGATTATGTGGTCCTAATTTTTCTGTTTACAAAAACAAATATTAATTGTTTACAGTTTCCAGAAAAAAAGTCAACAACTAAAAAGTAAGAATCTACTCGAAGTCGGTTTTCAGCTCAATTTGCTATTGTACAGCGAAAAATAGGCAACCGTATAACCAGATGACCCGCCAAGTACATTGGTTTAAAATTGCGATTCTTACATATACATATATATTACAATCCTACATATTATAGTTCATTTTGTACGAAAATCAATTGGGGAATTCACGCCGTCCAGATTATTCGGTGCTCTAGTTATATGGTCAAAATTTGTTCTGCTTACATTAGCAAATATAAATTTTTTACAGTTTCAAACAATTAACTGATCGTTTTTTCCAGCTCAAGTTGTTATTGTAAACCGAAAATTCAAGACCATATAATCAGATAACTAAATAACGTCGCTGGTGTGAATATCCCAAATGTGTTAAAATTACACTACTGCTTGAAAATTTATTATTAATAAAATTAATTTTAATGGAGGCACAGCTTGCTAAAGAAGAATTAAAATTAACTAGGACAATGAACCAATATCATTAAAAATATACACCGACACAATCACAAACCTGCTCGAACTAAATAAAAAAAATATGAAAAATTCACGAATTTTCGCTTTTATAAAATATTTACTTGGATTTCTTGTTTTTATTTTCTTATATTTTTGCTAACCCAGAGGAATTGAACATAGCATTGTTCGTTTTTTTTTTAAAGGAAAGAAAGAAAAAATTTCGAAATCCACCGAAAATGGATTTGCGCTTTAGACGATTATGTGCGGGCAAATATAGTTTTGTTTTTTCTGCCTACATGCTATTTAAAAACAGCCAAAGCGCTTAAGAATTATCTAAGTTCAATTCCGCCACTCTACTTTTTCGAATGACGTAAGAGCTTTTCTATAGTTTTCGAGTATTTTCCTTTAAGAATTTAAAATCAAAGAAAATATCTACTCCCTTCAAACTCGATGCTAAGGCTAAAGCACAGCACGTAGTATAGCAGAGTTTAATTGAAAAAAATTTGGTATATTTTCTCCAGTTAATTGAGTTAAAAGGAACGCACACTTGCACACCGATATTCACATCTATATTTGTATGGATGTATGTATTTATTTAGGTATAGGCGTTTTGCTTTAGTAATGAATTTATTATTACGCGACTATTGTCTATTTTCCAATGTTAGAGCGAACCGCGAACCGCTTGGCAGGAAACCACCGCAATAACTGCGGTGGCCGTCGAGGCTTTCCTGGTGCTGAGCCGTTCGTTTGCGAGATCGCCTTCGACATTTTGACTACACGGCCGCCGGACGCACTCGCCCCATTCGCCACTCGCCATTCAGCTGGCATACGCGACGCGCCGTTAAATGAGTGTTCCAAGATGCGAAAATATACAAATATATTTAGATGTGTGTGTGTGTGTGTGTGTGTGTGTATGTATTTAGGAATATTGAGTATACATAGGTGGTTTGGGAAAAATTAGCCTAAGCATTTTATAAATGGCATTTGCACGCTCAATGATGCTCTGCCGTTTTTAGATCGCATAGCGCTATGAATGATCGCCGGTTGGGACGTGCAGAGTTGGCGTAGGTGCCGCATCATCGTGGTATTGGCAAAATGAGAAAAGTGGAAAAAATATTTTATATTCTGTATATACATAGATATTGTTTATACAACTTGTGACTTGTCGAGTACCGAAAATGAAATTTCAATTTTTAAATTTAAAATAATACGCTCTCAAACACGTCAGCGTGCAGCGAGATTTGTCAAAATCACACACACACACACACACACGATATATAGTACATATGTACATACAACTCATCATACTATCTGCTCGCTCAGCAGGCCAAGAGTGTAAATGGCACTCGCGTGTGCCGTTGTGCAGAAAAATTCTTAGTTTAGCAAAAATGACAGGAATTTGTTCATAACTCGCAGTTGGCCGGCTTTTCGAAAAATCTTGTTGCACAGCCATGTAATGCGAGCGTCAAACGCCGTGACGTCTAACGGTGTCTGATCGCGCTGTATGCAAATGAAATTTTCCGCTACCACCCACCTAGCTCACCTCCTCGCCAATCAACCTGTCAACAATCATGCCAATGTAAACACAACTAAACGCACACCCACTAAACATACACACACACACAAACACATACGCATCTTCACACACACACTCACTCACTCACGCCCAGTGACGTCCGCCGATTATCGATTCGCATTGACGGCGAATAGTAGTGTGGGGTTGCCCCTTCTGCTAAGGGGGAATTTGGGAGGCATGGCGGGAATGGTGTTGGTAGTGATCACGACATCGTCTCATAAATAAACAAAATATGAGGCTACATCGACGTGCGCGATTAGATTATTTCGGTGCTAGTCCTGGCCGGCTTGCAATCGACGAGATGCGAGTGGAAAGGCAAATTTTTCAAATTAATGTATCTTGTAATAAACAAGTTGAGAAAAAAAAAATTGTCTGATTGTATTCAATTGTTACTGAATATAATTACCGATTTTATAGATTCATTTAATTATATTGCATGTGGGTGATAGAGTTTGTTGAGCGATTTTCTAATTAGCAGCGATGTTAAAAACTATAGCCAATTAGGAGCTAAATAAAATTTTCACATCTTTAAGCTATGCACGAAATTCGTTAAAGAAAAAACCATCGTTTTATATGATATTCTGCTGATAAAAAAAAAAATGTATTGGGTCTATAACTTAATTCGTGCGGTTTGCTAAGAGATGGCGTAACTTGTATGTATTCCATCGCTCCAATATATTCCGAACATACGTTGGAAAGCTACTGTCATTGTACGTCTTTTCAGTATATGCCATTCATTTGAAGCGTAAACAACAATAATTTTTTTCACTCAAATATGTCGAACTTTGTGCCTGAAAAGGGGTTTTTGCGGGGATTTCTGCTTCATTACTTTAATATGAAGAAAACTGCTGCCGAAAGTCTTCGTTTTTTGGTGGAAGTTTATGGTGAACATGCTCTAGCTGAGCGAACGTGCCAAAAGTGGTTTGCACGATTTAAAAGTGGCGATTTTGGCTTGGAAGACGATGAACGTCCTAGGCAGCCAAAAAAGTTTGAAGATGAATAACTGGAAGCATTACTCGAAGAAGATTGTTACCAAACGCAGCAAGAGATCGCAGAATCTTTGGTTGTCACTCGAGCAGTCATTTCAAAACGTTTAAAAATAGCTGGATATATTCAAAAGCATGGAAATTGGGTTCCACATGAACTCAAGCCGAGAGATGTCGAAAGGCAGTTTTGCTTGTCCGAAATGATGCTGGAACGCCACCCCAAGCGCAAAAAATCATATGTGAAATTCGGCCAACCAGCCAAATCAACGGCAAAGCCGAATATCCATGACGCGAAGGTAATGTTCTGTATTTGGTGGGATCAGAAGGGAGTGCTGTATTATGAGCTGCTAAAACCGAGTGAAACATCAATGGAGAACGCTACCAAACATAGTTCAACCGTTTGAAGAGAGCAGTAGTCGAAAAACGCCCGGAATATGCGACCAGACACGAGGCAATAATTTTCAACCATGACAACGCTCAGCCCAACGTTGCTATTCCGGTTAAGATTTATTTGGAAAACAGTGGATGGGAAGTTCTATCCCACCCGCCTTATAGCCCAGACCTTGCCCCTTCTGATTACCATTTGTTCCGATCGATGCAGAACGCCCTCACTGAAATACAGTTAACATCAGAGCAGGATATCAAAAATTGGCTTGATTCATTCTTGGCTGCCAAACCGGCGCAGTTCTTTTGGGATGGGATACACAAATTGCCAGAAAGATGGGAAAAAGCCATAGCCTTCAGATGGACAATTCTTTGAATAATACTATTGTACATAGTTTTCTTAAATAAACATTAAAATTTTGGAAAACCCCACGCACGAATTAAGTTATAGGCCCAATATGCTAGGTCAAAGTTTAATTATGTCGATACTTTTACTTGAAAATATTATCTTGCTTCGACAGATCAATAGTTAATTGCCAAAATGGCGAGCAGCGCCAATCGCATTGTCAATCAAAGTTTTTCCAATTAAAAAAAAACTAACTACAAGCCAAATATACCAATTAAAATCACATTAGTCTAGTAATGGTCATATCCTTGTCTAAAGATTGAAATCCTGCACACGAGTACATAAAAAAATTTGTGTATTAATATATTAAAACATTTAAAAAGAGATCTAAATATATAAAATCAACATTTCGCTATTTTTGAAAATCTTCGAGTAGAAACAGTGCGGCATTAATGAGACAGCGGTAAAGATATTCAATAGTGTTGCCAGAATTGGATGGAAGTGGTAAAAGTCTAAAAAATAATTTTGGCATTAGCGAAATTTCAAATGCATCCCCAAAATAAAAAACACTGAAAGCCGAGCCGTTGGATTAAAATACCGAATGTTCATTGAAAAGCGAACGGCTGTGTCTTTCTGTTCTCTCTTTTCAAAACTTCAAGGCAAGTTGAATATTGAATTGACTCTGAGAACCCAAAAGTTTGAGAAAAATCCGAAAAAAACTATTTATGGCGACTTTGGGTTTAAATTACACCTCATATTTGTATTGAATCAACTTTTAACTACATTTTATCCCCTGTAAAACGAGAGATTGTAAAAAATCCCCAATAGTTATAAAGTCTTTTCCAATTTCAATTGTTTTCTAATTTTAAAATAATAACTGAATCAAGCATTAGTTGAATACAAGTATAGGGTGAAATTTTAACTCAAAGCCCCCATAAAAGACTTTGCTCTGTACCCTTCTCAAGGGTTTTGGTTCACAAAGTCAATGGTATTCAACTTAACTTAAAGTTTTGAAAGCCATAGCAAGAAACACCTTCTGTTTTCAACGAACTTCAAATTATTCATTGAAAGTTGTCCAAATTATGAGCGGTGTTTTGATCCAGCACTCGGGGTTTTCTCGGGACAGTTTTTTTTTAACATAACTTTGAATTTAGACGCCGTACAAAGTATATGACATTTTTTTTTTGAATCACCGTGTAATTAAATAATCGACAAAATTTCATTTGATCACAGCAATTAATTCAATTTTTCTTGCACTCAAACTTCAATATCGATAGTTTGGAAATATGGAATAAAGTAGATAATCTGTTTGTTGAAGAGAATAGAGAAATTGAGGAAGAGAAGGAAGATGCTACCGAAGAAGTTGTATCTAGGTGAAAAATAAAGAATTCTGATGGCATCGACTGTTTTAAGAAAACCATCTAGGTAAGAAGTACAAAACTAATCTTTGTGCTTACTCTCTATATTGTTCAGAGTACGGAACAGCTATCTCCGAATGCATAAACGAAAATCGGTCAAAATATAGTGATTTTGAAAAATTTTCGGGAAAATTGCAATAAAATATTGATCAAAATTATATAAAATCTATTATTTTAATGTATAAATATGAATTTTATATAAATAAGTCTAGCCCAAAAATATATCTAACACAAATTTATAACAGTAAACGCTAATGTTTTTTCTTGATGCAAAATTATTAAGACTCTTTTCAAATATAGTAATTTACATAATTACAAAGCCATTAATGGCTTTAATTACTTGTTAAAGAAATATAGTTCATTCTATAACAAAAACCGTTTAAATCTAAGATGCAGATTTTGTAATTTGAAAAAAAAAAATTCATAAATCTTTACTCAAAATTTTTACATTTTCAAGAAGAATTAAAAAACAAACATTGCTCTCTCGGAATTTCTTCACCTTTTATATGAAAAGCGATAATAAAAAAAGTGTCAAAAATCAAAATCCACTTAAAAATTGCACTTCATTAAATTGGCATTCAAAATTTTTTTTTTTAATTTTCAGTAAAGTTTTTGAAGTGTTTGTTCCAATTTCGCTCAAATATTAGATTTGAAATGTTTTTTGTTATGGAATGAACTAATTTAAATTTATTTTTGAATAATTTATTTTTAAATTTGAATTTAAAAAAAATTAAAATTAAATAAAGAACCATAAATAATCAAAACTTGTTAATATGTGGTGGTTTTATAATTGTCGTAAATTAGGAATGCAAGTACCTTGGGCTATTGAGCACCAAAGAGCTACTGCAAATAATGCAAGTAAGAAACTTGTAAAATGCAGAAAAGCAATACACTGAAAAATAAAAAATAAAAACTTTTTGCAAAACACGAAAGAAATGATCATTAAGTCCATTTAACTAAAAATTTAGAGCCACCAAAACTCAAATAGCACAAAATGCTTTAGATTTTAAACTGAAAATCTGTGCTGTTCTTGTAGTATTAAATTTTACTATACACGGAAAAGTTAAAACCGATATTCACAGAGGCCATCCATACCTAATGAAAATACTTAGCTAGTTAGAATTACGGCCAGATAAATCTCTAATTACACTATACCAGTTTCAATATTTAAAAATATAATTTAGAAAAAATAACATAACTCGTTTCTAAAATTTGTCCTCTCAGTCCATTCGTGTAACACTAGATACAGAGGTTGGATTCTGGGCACTTTCCGATCGAATGCAGCAGCCTATTGTTTACATTGAGAAGTGAAGTTACGGTTTGGAAACTAGTTCTTTCAGACTGAATACTTAGGATTCAAATAATTCCACAACAGCATTGCTCAGGACCTTGTTGGTTCCGACAGCCGAGAGGCTGTATTTTCGAACACTTTTTGCAGCAATTAGGGCGGTATGCTAGTATGTTAACCCCACAAAAAAAAGTTCAGCGGTGTTAAATCCCACGATCTTGGGGGCCAGACGAGAGATAATGCGTTCATTAAAAGTTTCCTTCAATAAATGTATTATTTCGTGGGCTGTACGGCATGTAGCGCCGTCTTGTTGGAACCAAAGGTCGCCCACATCAATTCAGGTACGGAAAAGTCTTTAATCATGGCTCTATAGTGTTCCTCATTGACTGTGATTTTCGAAGAAATATGGACCAATGATTTCCCCTGAGGATGTAACAAAGTCTCAACAATGGCTTGTGGATTATCAACAATTCAAATGAGACAAATTTGTATATTAACCTGAATGGCTATTCAACCAAAAATGAGCTTCATCGCTGAACAAAATTTTCTTGTGAAAATCGGGGTCGGTGGCCATCTAGTTTCGGGCCCATTCACCGAACGTGCGAAACGCTTGATTACCGTTCGGCTTCAATTATTGCACGAGTTGGGTTTTGTAAACCCACAAACCAAGATCGTTCCATAAGGTGGATGAGCACAGCTGGGATTGTTGCGCGTGATGGTGGATGAACTCATTCGGGCCTTCTTCGATACTCTGCTGGGCGATTATGTCGATCCAATATTGGAAGCAGCGCGTGATGCACCGCGCGAATCGAACCATTATTTTGGTAATAAATTTGCACGACTTGCAAACGTTGTTCCAAAGTAATTCTGTTCTTTATGAAATGGCAAACCAAACTGAGTATAAATCAAGTAACAGCTGTGACAAGGACCAACTCTGAAAAAAGTATTGCCTCATTGAAAACCACACATATAAAAAAACTTTAAAAACCACACGTCTAAAAAACAAAACAGATTTGAAAACTTTTTGTAGTTTCGTAAACTATATTTATTACATAAAATATTTCATAAAATACTTGTAAAATTCTTTAAATAATGGGTTGTTTTCGATGAATTTCCAATTGCGACCTTTTTTTATTAAGTAGAGTCAAGTAACTCAAAAACAGTACAGCAGATACCTTTTTGAAAACTTTTTGGTATATTCAATACTCGAATTTTCGATTTCATTCAAAAATATTAAATATCTATAAACAGAAATTATATTATCAACAATTATTTCTGAAAACAGATCTAAATTGGCGGTGCTTTGACTGTTTAACTCATTTTCCGAAAACATAAAAGTCTTGGAATAAAATTATTTCTTTGTATACATACTATGTATACTCACATCCATGTCCATGTCTATATGTATCTCAAGTCAAGAACTTTATTTACTTTTATAGCGAAACTGTGAGTTCTTTGAAAACCAAACTGAAATCTAAATGCAAACAGAAGCGTAAATATTACGCACATATAGAATGTATGCAGGTTTATAGTATGTACTTATAGATTTCGTGTATGACAAATAATCTTACTGACGTTGTTTTACGTTTTAAAAGAAGAACACAGATACAAATATCGTATAGTTAATTTTATGTAATTTCACTGGAAAAACAGCTGGCGCTCCATGTGCTATGAGAAAGTAAAATGCGGAAAAGACAATATACAGTAGAATCGAATTTTTATCGTTCGAAATCGTATAAGTACATCCGTCGTACAAATTTTACAGATACCTTAGTGGTAACGGTGAATTTCACAAGTAAATATAAATGTTTTCACTGCGTAGTTATCAATTGAATTTTGTTATTTTGAAAATGACATGCTTCCGATTTTAATTAATGTTTCAAGTGAACATTTCGGATACAGGTTCATTCCCAAGCATTTCAAACAAGGCAGTGATATTTTTTTAAAAATAATAAACGATCGTTCAGAGAAAAGTAGTCAGTGGAGAAAATGGCTTTTATTTTGTTAAATCTGATAATAATTTGAAATCAGCAGCCACTATATTTTGTGTCACGAGACAAGTCAACTAGGAATATGTGATTAGTCTTAAAATCTATGAATACAAAGTTTTAATTAAGTGACAGAAGTTTTAAAGGTAGCTAAAGGGGATGGTAGTAATTCTTAAGAATTGAATTTGACATTGTTAAAAATTAACCAAATACATAGATCGTCACTCCAGTAATAAAGTTATGGATTGAAATAATATTAGGAATGAAATAATACTCATACGCCGGGTAGAACCTTTAAGAGACAACCCTGTTTTTACACTTTTTGAAATTAAATTTTTGAAGTAAAACTTCTTTAGAGGCAGTGACTTTTTACATCGCGTCTACTACTTATTACTAGTTACTACCTATACAAGTCCTAATTACTAGTACTACTACTACTACTCACACATCTTCTACTACTACTGCTTCTAATTATTACTACTATCACTACGACTACTACTAATGCTACTACTTATTACTACCACGATTTTAACTTATGCTACTATTTGTTACTACTACTCTTTTTATTCCTTTCCACTACTACTATTACTAATTTCTACTACTATTTTAACTAATTTCTGCTACTATTTTGACTTAGGATACTACTTATCCCTACTACTCTTTTGAATATGTTCTACTACAATTTTCACTAATTTCTACTACTATTTTTACGTGTGCTAGTAGTAAATAATACTAATATTTTTACTATTTTTATGTATGCTACTGTTAGTTATTACAATTTTTTTTATACTAATTTCTACTACTATTTTTACAAATTTCTACTACTATTTTTACCAATGCAACTACTAATTACTACTACTTTTTTAACTAGTTTCTTCTAATATTTTGACTTAGGGTACTACTTATCACTTCTACAAATTCAACAGACTTGCGTTTGGTCTGAATATTTGGCCGGAAATTTTTCAAAGACGTATGGTACAGATATTTGCTGACATACCGGGGGTCTTTGTGTACTTTGACGACATTGGAATAGTAGCTTCCAGTGGGGAAGAGCATGTCAGAATATTGAGCATAGTTCTTGAGCGCGCACGCTCGAATAATGTTAAATTTAATCCGGATAAAATTCAATATCGTCGGTCGGAAGTGAAATTCATGGGATTCATTTTGTCAGAGGGTAAAATTAAACCTGCCAAAAAGCATATTGAGGCGATGCTTAAAATAAAAAAACCAACCGATAAACATGGTGTTTGTCGCATGTTGGGCCTATGCAAATACTTGGCAAAATTCATTCCAACTCTGTCTAAGCTGACGGCGGAATTACGATTGTTATCGACAAAAGATACTCCATTTGAGTGGAATAAAAAACATGATGCTGAGCTTGATATTATCAAGAAAATAATCACATCTGATCCCGTTCTAAAGCCATTTGATCCAGAGAAGGCAATCGTCATTCAGACTGATGCATCGAAAGATGGACTTGGGTCAGGCTTAGTGCAAGGGGAGCATCCGGTTGCATTTGCTTCCAGAACTCTTAGCAAATCTGAACAAAGATGGGCCCAAATTGAAAAGGAACTTTTGGCGGTGGTATTTGCATGTTAACGTTTCGATAATTTTGTTTATGGACATAGATTCATTGTTGAGAGCGATCATAAGCCACTTGAAACATTAAATTTGCGTGATATTGATGGTGTTACACCAAGATTACAGGGTATGTTCATGAGATTGCTAAGATATCCGGGTTTGGAAATTGTCTATAAGCCGGGCAAACACATGTTACTAGCAGACTGTTTGTCTCGTGCACAATTGGACTCAAGCAATGAGGAAACCGAACTGAGCGGAGTCATTCATGCCGTCACGAAATCTGTTTGTGTATCAAGAGATAATTATGATTATTATAAACAAATATTAGAATCGGACAGAGATCTCAGACGCGTATGTGACTACGTAATAAATGGCTGGCCAGATTACCGTTCATTGGATGATTTTGGCCGAGTTTTTCACAAATTGAAATCTGATATGCATTTCGAAAATGGACTGTTATTCCGAAATCACAGACTGGTGATTCCAACAGAGTTGCAAAGCAAAATGGCAAAGTGGTTACATGAACCACATCTGGGAATCGAAAAAACACTTGCGAGAGCACGAATGTTGTATTTCTGGCCTGGAATGAATATACAAATCAAGGAAATGATCGCATCATGCCATATTTGTGAAAAATTCAAACGGAATCATCAAAAAGAGCCATTGATGCAAGAAATTAATCCAAAATATCCATATCACATTGTATCGGTGAACTTATTTGAATATGCTGGTCGTGATTACATTTCAATCTTTGATGCGTATTCAAATTATTTGGTGGCAACCAAAGTAAATAATAAGACCTCGGTACATATTATTGATATCTTTTGTACCATATTTAATAAAATTGATTACCCATCGATAGTTAAAAGTGATAACGTCCCATTCAACTCAGCGGAGTTCGAAAATTTTTCACGAAACTTCAACGTTCAATTTAAATATTCAAGCCCCAGATATCCACAAAGTAATGGTCTAGCCGAAAAAGGAGTAGCAATTGCAAAAAACATTCTGAAACGTTGCTATGAGGCAAATGAGGTGGACCAATATCAATACAGAATATTGGAGTATAATACTACACCGGTGGCAAGCATGCAACTCACTCCATCGGAACTATTCTTCGGCAGATTGGTCAAAACAAAATTGCCAGTGTCGGAACAACTGCTTGTTAGAAACTACATGGATGAGGGTGTTATTCAGAAGAAAATTCAAATTAAAAAAGAGAAGCAAAAATATTACTATGATCGAAACGTAAAGTCATTGCCATCATTAAATTTGGGAGACTTGGTGATTTTCAAGAAGAATGGAAAGGAGTGGCATTACGGAAAAATAGTCGGAATAGTTAATGAACGTTCATATATTATTAAGGATTCGTTTGAAAATCATTTTAGACGTAACCGTAGATTCACAGCAAAAACTAAAAATGAAGATTTTAGCGCTAGTGATTTGATGTTTGAGGAAAATGTAAAATCGGGACAATCGAATAATTTGCCAGAGATTCAAATTGTGGATCCAGCACCGGAAATAGTTAATAACAATAATGCTAATGATAATCAAATAATTGACATTCCCGTGAATGATGTGAGTGCAGATGAATTGGATCTTTCAGTAAATTTGGGCAATAATTCTGCATCGGAATATGACACTGCTGAAGGTGAAAATTCAGAAGCAAGTTCGGGAAGTGATAGTGAAGTAAGCGCTCAGCCAGACATTCGGGCTCCTAATGTTCAACAAGATTATAGAACGCGTAGTGGTCGTACTGTGAGACCGCCGCAAAGATATGGCTGGTAAACGTTATAACAGTCATAAGGGGTAGCCTGGTCCAAATAATAATTGTTGATAATTTAAACATTTAAAAAAAAAAAAAAAAAAAAAAAAAAAAAGCGTGTAATATGACAGTGTAAATGAACCTTAAGCATTGATGGTGACAGTTCTAGTTGTACATGACACTTGTTACAAAATGTCAGTTGAGCCTCAACCAGCATGCACGACACACGTACGACTAACATTGAATAAACTCATTAATATTAAGGCTCTTAAATTATTGTTGTTTTATTTACTTTAAACAACATATTACACTATTAATTACTACTATTTTTTTTACTAATTTCTACTACTGTTTTACCAATTTCTACTACTATTTTTACCAATGCTATTACTAATTACTACTACTATTTCTATTAATGCTGAAATTAAAAAAAACTAAAAATGATGTCTTATGAAAATCTCCCAATATCTAATTCTATATCTCTTTCTAGAGTCGGCACACAAGTTTTATTTTGGCTCGGACGCGTGGTTTTTTAAATTTAATTATTTTGGTTTATGTTAATTTTTATGCAAAATAACAGTGCAAATTAGAAAAGGATAACTTAACTTTATTTAGTTAGTTTCATTGATAAATTAAATATGAAATAATCAATTTTATGTTCTTTTCAAACTAAATTTGACAAATAATTGTGGAAATTTGTTTCCAAACATATCTTCGTTCACATTAACAAAAAGTCGTGATTTTCTAAGACTTTATTGTTTTGACTCATCTTTACAATTAGTGCCACTCGTTGGTGATGAAGTCGTTTTGTTCGATTTTTTGCTCGTGCATTTTCCTATTTGCTCACTAACATAGCTAGATGGATGTCAATGAGGCTCATTGCTAACAAAAAAAAATTTTTCTTGAAAAATCACGATTTGCAGCACCCAATTAGCGAATAAATCTTCTAGTTTTTACTTGTCGGTGACATATCACATTGTCAGCTGCGATATACTTTTTATAATATGGGGAACGGTTGGTATAAGTAACATTTTTTCAACACATTTTTAATGAGTTCATGAATGGATCTGGGTTTATGGATACGATAATAGTGGCATATACTTATTGTAAATGAATTACCAGGAAATTTTTGAGGAGCATTGCAGACGTAATTAACTAATAAATCTTGTCAACATCATTTTAAGTAAAACTGAATTCGAAAAAATTTAAATTCCATCTCATCATTTTTGCATTTTAATTTTTTTATAAAGCAGTGCAACACTAAAAAAGGCCCCTGTTGTCGCCAATGAATCTCTCAAGTTAACAAGCAGATACAGCTACTTTTCTTTCCTTAAATAAATATTACAAGTATTTGGTCAGCTTGAAGTTTTATAGTAAAGAAAAATATTTTTTATAAATCAAAGTACTCAAAAATTTAATAACTGAATTAAAAAAAAATTATTGAATGTAATTTTCATTATTTCTATGTATTTTCAAAAATTAATAATGTTAAACTATTCTTTTATAAACTTCATATTAGGCGCAGAACTTATTTATAAACCAAAACCATTTGACTTCCTTGAGAGCCAGTGTCATTTTTGACAATTTTGGAAATTCAAAATTGCAATTAAACTCTTACTAAAATCAATAAGTTCAACATTATTCACAGTTCGTTATTTGGGCATCTTATTGAAGCTTTGACCACAAACATCTGCCATACTCGCTTCAGTCAGATTTAATAAAAATTCTGGTATAAAAAAGACACATTACTGAATTAAAAAATATAAACCAACTAGGAAGGGCCGTGTTCTGTGTTGCGCATAAGCAAAGAAGTTTTAACACAAAGAATTGTGCTTACTATTTTTAATTCTTTCACTTGCTTTTTGGATTAAAATTTTTTTTATTAAAAATGTGTTATATTTTTTCTTACATTTCAGTTAGAAGGCAAATCATTTCAGTTAGAAGGCAAATCACCTATTAAGATAATAATGGAACAAGGTTCGCTCAATTTTAATTTATGGTAAAGAATAATTCTGCTTGTTACGTATAAGCAACGCCGATCCGAAATGGAATAAATATTCATTACTTTGAAGAAAACAGAATTTTTTTTTTGTATATATGACTTCCTTAAATATTTTATTTATAAATCCTACGGACATGATTTATATGTAGTCCAACTAAATTTAATATAACTGAATTGAAAGTTTGAAGTGGCTATACGTCTCAGACGTTGTCTTCAATATCAACAAATAATTATATGGTAAAATGCTAAAGACTCTCAGCAATTGAAAGAAAGAAGCTTAAAAAAGTTTATAAAACCAAAAATTCTAACCTGTTACAACGGACACCACAGGTGCTGTCATTTAGCCAAAGAAATTATAAAATTCTCATTTTTTACGCTGACTAAAAATTTTAGAACAAAATCAGCCCATAGCTACTAGCTAAATGTATAAAAATCAGCGATCGTACCGGTTATAAGTTTTGTAAAAAAAAAATTATGATTTAATTGCTCTTTTGTAATTTTTATTTTCTCGATCAAATTTCATCGATATTTTGCGATTTTTATTTTCTGGATCATAATATATAAATCCTATTATTGGTGTTGTTGTTATTATTGGCAGCTGACAAATTTTTTCGCGTTTATTATGATCGACAAATTTTAAATCCAAGAAAAACGATTACTTTTTAAAATAACGATTATGCAATGATTTAAAAGAAAAAATTTTCTATATAAAAATAAGGTTGGATCAACAAAGAAGGTAATTCCGTTGTCTGTTTTTGGACACCATATTTACGACCTGTTAATTAAACAGATTATCACGTTTCGTACAAGCATCCAAACCTGTCGAAAAGATAATCTGTTTTTATGTCTATTTATTTATTTAAAATTAAAAAATAAAAGGTAAAAATAAAATATCAGTACGTAAATACAAAGTATGTAGACATGTATGTAGAAGTTCTTTAAATTCTCTGTTATTTGAATGTTAAAGAGTATGACTTGCCCAAAGTACTATATTTTTTCAAGCTCATATTACGAGCACGATAAATCCAAATGATTATAATGATTTTAAAAGATAAATAAGTCGCTAATTTAATTTCGGAAGGGGGACTGACTATATGTATTCACCAAAATCTAAGTTTGCAGTTTTTTGGAAAATGGAATACAACATTTGCCAAAATTAATTGGAATCTATTAACCGTGGATCGTAGTTATTTCGAAAAATTTATCATTAAACACAAACTTTAATTTAAAAGAGAAAATTTTAAAGCAAAAACCCGCCTGACTTTTTTCAGAACAGGTTGTAAAATAAATAAAGGGTGGTTAAATTGTAAGGGCCGATGTTGAATGTGAACCACACCTAAACGTCAAGTTTTTTTCTGCATTTCATTTGAGATTTCTCAATTTCAGACTAACTCAATTTGAACATGGAAAGATACACAATCGAGCAACGTGTTAAGGTTATTCAGGCTTATTATGAAAATGGGAGTTCAAATCAAAATGCACAAAGAGTGACTGTTTGGTGCGCTTTATGGGCTGGCGGCATCATCGGGCCGTATTTTTATCCAAAATGAGGCCGGTCAGGCAGTTACAGTGAATGGTGTTCGCTATCGTCAGATGATAACGAACTTTTTATGGCCCGAATTGGAACATATGGATGTGGACGATATGAGGTTCCAACAGGATGGTACCACTTTCCACACAGCCAACGAAACAATGGCTCTTTTGCGCGACAAATTCAATGGCCGTGTTATCTCACGTGGTGGCGATGTCAATTGGCCATGTGATTTGACACCGTTGGACTACTTTCTTTGGGGTTATTTGAAAGAAAAGGTGTACGTCGATAAGCCAGCAACAATTCAAGCGCTAAAGGATGAGATAATTCGGCACATTAACGGCATAGAACCTCAATTATGCCTCAGCGTCATCGAAAATTTGGACCATCGGATGGAGGTGTGCCGCCGAGGTCGCGGCGGACATTTGGCCTATATTTTGTTCTATACATAATTGAACCACACCATATTATCATAATAAAAAGAAATTACAATAATTTCCAAAATAATTTGTGTTTTATTCAAAATCAACATCGGCCCTTAAAATTTAACCACCCTTTACAACAAAATTGGAAATAGTAGGAATTTTTTCTTTATCTATAGCATAACAGAATGAGTGAAAGGAATTTCACTTTTTATTATTATTATCTCAAAGAATTTGTTATGTTTTTATGTTGTAATTTATATATTGTATTTAAAAAAGAAATATTTGGAAAAATTCTAACGAAGCAAAATTGTAACTAATAAAATGTTGAATAAACTTAAGATACAAAAGAACTCCGAAAAGTCAGAAAACTCAGAAAAGCCAGGAAAACACTCTTACACCTCTCTCTTTGAACTATCTTTTTAAAAGTTTTATTTTATTTTATATTTGAACTAAATTAGCTTAACAAAGTTTTTTCAGTGATAAGCTTTCGAATTATATTAAATACTCCATTTTGTAAATAACGCCAAATATATGATGGAAAATCACCTCCTTCTACAAATATCCGATGGGGCAACGCTTTGCCAAATTTTTACATCTGAGAAAATGTGAATAATCTGCTTTTTAATAAAAAAAAAGTAGAAATGGAAATGCCTTACATCTTGTACTATTATGATTAGCTCGATGTATTCGAGTGTTGATTTGAGTGAATTTTTTTTTTTCGAAAAATCAAAATCACGATTACTGCAGGGAATTGTCTGAAGTTCTCTGGCAGGAGTATGAAGCAAAGAGTTCTCTGTATGAAGTATAGAACATTTTTTTACGTGCATAGAATTAAAATCTACGATATCTTTTACGCTCTCTACTAGAGAGGTTTATGTCTTGAATATATGCTAACGGCTGCTCTAGTGAGCGCTAGATGGCGCACACAACGCCACCTATCCCCTCCATCATCGGCCGTAGCTCATGGAAGATTTTAATAAGCGAAAAAATTGGCGAGAGAGCGAAATCAGAGTGTAATAAAAAAATTCTTGTAAGTAAACATAGAAGAAACTTGGAGCTGTGAAGCAAATCATTTTGTAAACGGAAAGTAATGATTGTTTAACAATTTTCAATGAAAAAATCGAAAGCTTCCAAATACTGGAGAACAGTTTTGAGTATATGCATGTATGTACATATATTAAAAAAAAAAAATAATATCACTGTTGTTGTTTCTATAATTTTTCCTATTAAAAATGGACTTGAGCGTATCAAAATTATTGCTTTCTTTTAAAAATAAAAAATAATAAAATTTTGGGTAACGTAAAAACAGTTATAATCGGTTATTTTCTGTCAGTAAACAGTTAAAATAAACCGATTATTTTCTTTCGTTTAATCAAACTGTTAACCCCAAAAATCTTCAAAATAATCGAGAACATACCATGAAATATTTACCCTTAACTCGGCCAATAGCGTGTGAATCAAAATTACGTATTTAAAAATTGGCCACTCTAAGCACCTAATAATATTAAAAATCAATAATTATATGGAAGAAAACGCGCAAGCCCGCCAGCAAAATTTTTCCTCAAAAATCAATCAACATTTTTAGCTACTACTTTAAATTTGCACTTTATTGTGCCAGAATTTCGATCTGCCAAAAACAACACAAATTAATTATTATTTCTAAGAGTTGAAATAACGCTCATGAACTGAGTTTTACTTTTGATCAATAAAATATTTAAAAAAAAAATAATAATTATTTTTTTATAAAAAAAAGAATAACAAATTTGTTCATAATTTTTGGAAAAAAATTATTCCATTTAAAAAAATTTTTATTTTTAATGAACTGAGTTTTATTTTTGATCAAAAAAATATAACTAAAAAAATAATGATTATTTTTGATGAACAAAATGGTATACAAAATTTGTTGATAATTTTTGGAAAAAAATTATTCAATGCAAAAACTTTTTATTTTTAATCAACAAATAATAATCCATAAAATAATTATTATTTCAGAGCAAGAAAAAAACATTACTCGAGAAACGAGTTTTATTTTTGTTCAAAAAATATGATTCGATGCATAAATTTTTTTCATGACCAAAAAAAAAACTGTGAAATTTATTATTAATGATTGCAAATTTTAACACCTGAAAATACCAATCAAGTATATTTTTTTTGTGATACAACTCATATTGATTATGATCCCTGTTACTAATAAAATTAAAAATTTCAAAAATAGGTAATACTGTCTCTCAACTGCGAAGTTTCTAACTGCTTTTACCGTCAATAACTGTTTTTCATAACTTTGCAACTGATAATTTTGAGGTAAATATAGTAAAAAAAGTTATAACACCTAAAATTAAAACTTAACTAAATCCTTAATGTCAACAAAATTTAACTAAACTCTTAATCAACTGATGCAGGCAAATGACGCCGAAACGCGTAAGATAATAAAATAAACTTTTGTTTGTTATTAAATCGAACCGACCGAAAAGTTCCAAAAGCATTCCAATAGAAAATCGAAGAACTTTTTTTTTTTAATAATTTACTCTTTTTCTCAATTGTACTCTTCATTTTTCATTTACGCGCTCGTTGTCAATATTCTCAATGTGTGTGCCAAAAGTTTCGTTTTCGTTGAAATAATTTATGAAATCGAACTGTTTTGAAAATTCTTGACCAACTTACCTTCGCATTTTAGGCCTTGGATGAAGAACCCAGCCATGAGGGAACCACAGTGATCACAAAAAGTCGGCGACATGAAAGTGTACGGTTTGAAACGGTGTGGCATGTCGATTTTGAAGCGCTCGCGTAGCAACTATAATATTGAAAAAATAGTTAGGCGGATGAGTTAATTTCATTTGGTTTCACTTACGATTGTGTTGGCCGAGTTGAAAACGGAGCCGGAGCATTTGCTTAGCAGCTTCTCGTGGCACTTTTTGTGTACTGCTGTTTGGCAAGCTGTTGTTGGTATTGTTATGGCGTTCATTAGAAAAGATTTGACAAAAATGGAAAATTCGAATACACATCCACTTACTAATACACTGGTATCCCTTTTTGCCAAATCCCCAAACGAAGAGATTGCAGAAGGCGCAAAATGTGGGCTGGCGAAAGAATTTGGCCATAAAGCGATGCCCATTGTAGTCGTGAGTTCTAAGGCAAAACAAAAAAAAAAACACATTGAGTAAAGTTAGCTTTATAAAAGGCTGTGAGTTGAATTGTAATTGGCCCAATAACTCACTTGAGCTGTTTGATAGCGCCGCGTCGGTTTGTGATGCTGCGTGGTCGGGTGCGCCGGTCTATGTAATCGGTGCCGCCGCTGCTGCCACCAGAGCTCCGTTCCATGTCGTTCTCATACAGCTGAACGTAGGCTTTGTCTTTGGAGTGCTGTCGAGGCAGGTTGTAGGAATGCGGCTTGCAACCACCACCATAATTACAGCGATCATTATAGTAACTACTGCTGTAGTCTCGATCCCGATCTGTATCTCTCTCTCTATCTCTGTCTCTGTCTCTATCTCGGTCTTTGTCTCTGTCTCTATCCCTATATCTATCCCGAATGCGTCCGTTTCCTTCAGTTGGCGAATGGGCGTACTGTGTCTGTGTGAGTGTAAAGAAAGAAAGAGAAATTATGCATTTCAGCTAAATATTTTAGTCTTGTTGCAAAATACTTTACATCCCATCCATATTGTGGTTGTTGTTGTAGAAGATGAGGCCTATGCGAAGAGCGCGCCTGAGATCTCTGATTGTTATTGTTGCCATTTGATTTGGGCTTGCGCACTTGGGCGCGGGTGAACATCATCTCGACGCCGTTGTTGTTGTGTTTTTGATTTCTGATGTAGTTTGTAGGTTAATTTTGTTTGTGGTTTCCACTTTAAATGCGTATTTTTCTTTTAATTCTAATTATGGTAATTTATTTAGCCTCAGTCGCCTCTCTGATCTTAGAACTATATAATCTGAAATAAAGATAAAATTAGTGAGAATTGCGCTGCAAATATGAAATGGAGAAAAAAGAATCAAACCGGACGATCTATATAATAGTATCCTAATAAATCTTAAAATAAATTTTTTTTAAGTACGCTAAATTGGTCGTAACTTGAGAGAGTTTCGGAATATCAACGAAGAATTATTCAATGAAAATATGTTGAGTATATTCCTTGTTCCTCATATTTCACCTTGTGACTTAAGATTTGATCAGAGACAAGGCGAATTCATATAAGGTGACGGCAAAGCGAATTTATTCAATTCACACACACAAATTTTTCAATTTTAGGATGTCATGGGTAAAGGAAAAATAAAAATATAATGAGAGAAGAAGGCATCAGCTGATGGAATATGACCTTATATGAATTCGCCTTGGTTCAGAGATAAGGGTCGACCTTTTAATTTTACTTTTTATTTAGATAACACATTTTCACTTGGAGACAAAGCGAAAAATTGTACCGCCTATTCTGGTTGAGTTTATCTTAACGAAATGTACCAAAATGGTGTTCTGTTTTATTGTTATTATATTACAAACAAAGAATTTTTGACAGTTAAGAAATTATTTATTAATAAAAAATATAATAAATCAAAACACTAATACCATGTCCAAACCAAAACTTAATTTGTAATTATAGCGATTATCGTAATTATCTCATCTAACCATTTTACTTAGCAAGATTTCGCCATAAAAAATATGACTTGAAAATCCCGTGACCGAGAAGGTCAGGACTTAATCCACATTTAATCCTCTGGGCAACTCTGATTTGCGTAATCTGTTTACGCAGAGAACTGTCAAACTGCAGTGAAACCAAACAAACCAAGTCGAATTCATAAAAGGAGGTGGCGGGCCATGAGCTAAATGTTTGCTCTATCTTCACCTTGCATTGTGAAAACTTTAAAAATGTGTGGTTTGTTTACATTTTCACTTTCTAATTATCTTCGAATTTTAAAATTCACGGTTTCTTTCTTTTGCTTTGGCATTCCATACGTTCGCTTATGGCTGTCTTTCTTAGTTTCTCTGTCATTGACTCCACTCGAAAGCAAAAAAAAAAAAATATATGTATATGGTATTCTTGTATTTGTAATGATGATACCACCTTATATGAAATGTAAACATCAAACCGCGATGTGGACGGCAATAGTTCGAGATGTGGATTAACTTAGATTTGGAATGATTAACTTTTGGTTTGGACATGGTATAAGTAAAAAAGATTAGCTTTCTAATAAGGGAAATATTTATGAGAAATAATGGAATAGCATTATATTAGGCACGTTTCTTTGTACCCGAGTTGCAAAAGAACGCTCCAACTCGCATAAAATTTCCTTTAATTGCAAAAGCAACCATGTTCGCATATTTCATGAAAGATATTTAAAAATACTATGCAAATAAAAAAATATTGGGTGATAAGCTTAAATTTCCCATGTCTTTTCTTACGGCTCATTCACAATAGCACAGTTTTTTCACTTGCCAACACTACATCTCAGGTCGGATAGTATTTTACCGAGTTGGCTCAACTCGCACATTTTTCCGAGTTAGTGTTGTTGCTTTAAATGCAATTCATTATCCTACCTAGTGTTCTTTTGCAACTAGGTTACAAAATAAAGGCCCCATTATTCCACCTTAAAGTTCTTCGCCGCTTGATGAATCACTCAATTTTTCATATATTATTCATTTACAAAAGTGGTTGCTCACAGTTTTATTTTGAAAAAAAGTCAAAAGTTAGTCGTTGTAAATTACAATATAACTAAACTGCGAATTGCTTAAATCTTTCAATACCATTTTTCACTGATCTATCCACTATAAATTCCCTAAATTACACTGGAGATTTGTTTAAACAAATCAGACACTTTTGAAGTAAACATAAATCTTTCAATATAAATCTAAAAACGTCTTAAGTATTTTCTTGGCGCGAACGGATATGTACAGTTAGTTATAAGATTAAGGGCCATATATAGATAGATAGATATTATTGTTGAGGTTTGCACTTCGACCTTTCGATCCATTGTGCCCTCCGTTCTTTATAGTACCTCATCTAACCCCAACGCTCTTAGGAAGTCTAAGATGATGGTTGATGGTAGCGAGCGTACAAGTTCCTGATCGGGGATATATGAGCCCAGATATCTCTTCCGTTTTCTTGAGACGGCTTCACAGTCAAAGAAGCGACACGAGTCATTCGACCATATTCCGAGCCTGTGTAGATGGCTACGCAGTCTGCAATGACCTGTAAGAAAACCTGTAAGTATACTCAAGTGGGGTTTTGAGAGGGTTATAAACTGTTTAGACCGTTTACTGTTATACCCTCTCAATAGACATCCCGCCTGGCGTAACCTTGTGCCATCTGGTGCCAGTGTCTTTCCTTTAAGGTATTTTCCTCTGCGCTGAGCACATCCCTTATGGTATGTCGACCTACCGGCAGGAAGGGCTCGGGCCCTATGGGTGTTTTTTCCGCCGCACCTCTAGCCAATCGATCGGCCTCCTCGTTTCCCTCAATGCCTTTGTGACCAGGAACCCAGAGGAGCTGCATGTGATTGTGGGTTGCTAGAGAGTTGAGCTTTTCTACACACTCAAGCACCAATGATGATCTAATCTCATACGATGATAGTGCCTTGAGTGCTGCGTGGCTGTCACTTGCAATGACTATCCGCTCATTGCGATAGTTCCTTTTTAAGTTTAGCTCTGCACACAGGAGGATGGCGTACACCTCCGCCTGGAAGATGCTTGGCATCTTACCCATTGGCACAGACAGGTGTGTTCTGGGACCGAAGACCCGTTATGCATGCACATGCCAGCCGTTGGAGCTTGGTAAGCGATTTCCTCACTGTTGAAGGGCCACATACTCGACTGTTTATTGAAATTTTACCCTCCATTAAACGCACACCTCTTTTCTAGAGAGTCTGTCGACAAATTTAACAGGCAGCCAATGCACTCGTCAACATACATATGTGGTTTCGATAGTGGGATATGTTTTGTTTGTAAACATAAAACAGCTGATTGACGAATTTGAAAATTTAAGCACCTAATTTTTTGGGGATGTGTTTACTTTTATACAGCAAATTTTGACAGTTTCTTTTCTTTTCCTGTGTCTCTCCTGTGGCGTTGCTGCCTATTCAATGGTGTTGAACAAATATTTAACAGGGTGTTTAGAAAAATGAAATTTATTTTAACCAATCGACTAATTTAATTATCCGTTACGCAACGTTTATACTAAGGGCCATTAACTCGATGTTTGATTAGGGGTTTAAGCAAAACACAATCAGATATCGGTTGAAATTTTTTTAAATTAACCGCCGGTTAATATCTGATTAAATTTATCGGAACATTTTTTGGTTTGATTTTGTGAATATATTGTTGAATGTGATAATATTTATGTCAATTTGAGTATCAACTTAGGCATAAATAGAGTTACATTTTTTTTCTAAAGATAATGCGCCCGTCCTCTTGATTTCAATAACATCGAACTCATTTAATGTTATTAACAAATTTGATTCGATGCTCGAAACATTTAGGAGTCAATTTCTGTTTTTTTATTTAAAAAAATGAAAGAATATATACAAATGCTACAAATACGCTGGATAAATTACATATATGTACTTAAATAATAAATGTAAACAACAATAACCTGATATACAGTCAGGGCCGCCGAGAGGAAATCCGAAACCGAGGGGTAAAAAGGTGGGGCCCCTTACTACATAAAAGTTTCGAATACTTCATCAATTTCTTCAACTATCTTTCTACTTACTACTTCAATGTTTTTAAAGAATAAGTCATATACGACGTTTTTTGCTCTCATCAGTTCATCACTTCTGTATTGAATTTGCTTTATTATTTGTTGGGTGAAACAAATTTTTTTATACGATTTCGAAAATCAATAGAATGTATTAATCAGTCCATATATATAGACTTTTGGTCAGAAATATTTATTCAGATTATATCGGAATAGCATATTGTACACCGAGAGAGAAAACGGTCGTTTGCGAGCCGAATATGAAGTTGTGCTCCGAGGAGAAGCCGAAAAATACGGGCCCCTTCGAGAACTCCGGGCCCGGGCGAACGAATCGGACGTTAACGGACCAGACTTTGCAGTAAACGAAGCATATAAATTACAATTTCGAAGTTAGTAAAAAATTTGTAAAAATTCAATAAACTTTCATAAAATGTCCAAACTTCTTAATAAAAATTTCTAGAAAACTTTTGGATGAAACGGTTATGAAATAGTTTGGTATAACTATCAAAAATTATGCCGCTGACTTTATGGTATCCAAAATTTCTGTACCGAATGTTTTTTGGGAGAAGTTTTAAATACAATCGGAGTCGAGTGAGGATCCCTATTATAAAACACTTTTCTACAATTTTTGATGTTACTTGCCCCGGGCAGGGTTTGAACCCGGAACCCACCAAATGAAGCGCGCACACGCTACACACTAGGCTACGGCCGCACTAGTCTACCTATGGAAGCCGATAATATATAAATAAGATTGCGAATTAAGACTAAAATTCATATCACAAACAAAATTTTCAAGAAATTTGCCGCAAAATTGCGAACCTCTTCCTAACATAACACATTTTATTTTTACTCTATTTATTGATATTTTTTTACTCTAAATATGAAGAAATGGCAAGGTGTTAAAAAATTTGTGTCGATAAAATAAATGCTTTGCATAAGTTAAATTTTAAAATAAAATATTTATATTTCTATATTTATTGCCTTGTTGGACCATCATCCCCACTCCTGCATGCGATTTATCTCAATGTATGTACAGATATTTCATTTATACTTATTGCGGTATTTTTTCTGTTGTTCTGAAATTTTAGTTACGACATCTAATTTTAAACAGATAACTTGATAAAATATTTAATGGGAGATTTGCCGACGGCATTTTAATAATGATTGCGTTGAAATTTTTATTGCAATTTTTAATCACAGAGATGTTGATTTATTTCTATACAGATTTCACATTAGAGTTTCATAAAAAATTTTGGAAACCCAATGTTGTAGTGAAAAATATGTTAAATGGATAATACTGTGTTGTGCAAACGGTCATTGCGATTCTTATATTAAAAGTTAGTGTTATCATCAATGTTCTGCCATAGTTTAACGTTTATGTAATTCTTATAGCTCAGCTGATTAGTTACATTAAGAAACCAAATAAATGTTTTCAGTTTTCAATGAATTTCTTTAAAAGTCGCTTTTTAAGTGTATTTTTTTTTTAAATGGAGAACTTTGATGAGCATACTCGTCATATTTTGCTCCTTTATTTCAATCAAGACAAAAAGCCCGTTTCCAATAAAAATCTTCCCAGCTGGCTATTCGGTAGGGGGTGGCGATGAGTTTGTATTGGATATTTTCCCACATACACCCTATAGTCCAAACCTTGCACCCATAGAATACAATGTGTTTCGCTCCTTGAAAGACTCATTTAATGGAAACCCCTCTCATAATTGGGACCTTATCAAACAACTCTTAAAGTGCTCGGTGGAGGAAAAAGTGGAGACCTTTACCAGCGCGCAATAATGAAGCTACAACTGAGTTTGCAGAAGGTACACGAACAAAATGGCGAATATATAATTACTTAATGTTGATTTTATTTATAAAATAAATGAGACTAAGCCCAGTAGCGAATTCCGGAGCACGGAAGATAGCGGTGTGTGTGCAATGGGGCAAGGTTGAATGCCAGCTGAGAATGCTTCCGGAGTCTGAGAAAGAAAAAGAAACGTAGAATTCGTAGAAAGAAGAGATAGATTCCCACTATCGTTGGTTCTACATACCGGAATGACGCGGGTCTCAACCGGCCAAGGACGGTCGTTTCGGCGATCTAACCCTATTTAGATCAGCCTACCTCGTAGACCGAAATACGTGTGTGCAAAGATCTTGAGGTGCTAGCAGACAGGAAATGCGCCTAAAAATCATGCCAAAAATTGCGGGAAGGTTTCAAGGTTTCAAGACCGGTGCAAGTTCCTGTGAAAACAAGAACGGTGACCTGGTGACCGATGATTAAAGCGCATTTAAATTGTGGAGGGAAAACGTCTCCACTTTACTACAACAAATGGTGACAGCGAAGTCGTCGCCGGAGAAACTGAAGATCCTGGACGCCAAATAGCTGATGACAGCCTTAAATCCTGTTACCCGATCTCGTTGAAGTTCGGATTGCAAAAAATCGGCTGCGGTATAAAAAAAACAAGGTTCTATCGAACATATTGTGCGAAAGAGTGAAGCCAACCGTCAACGGATTTATTTGACCTTATCATGTGTTAGCCTTAAATCAGCTTCAGAACGAGAAGAAGCTGCCTATATGCCGTGATGTCTGAGTTTGACATCCCTGCAAAATCAATAGGGCTATGTAAAATGATGCTAAGCAACACCATCAGCTCCATCAGGATTGGGAAGGACCTATCCGAGCCGTTTGATACCAAACGAGATTTCAGAGTGGATGACTACATATCGTGTTATTTTGTTGTAAAAGATAATTCGAGCTGCAGAATTAAACCATATTTTATAAGAGCGTGCAATTTCTGACGTTTCCTGATGACATCGACGTCTTTGGCCTCAACAACCGCTCGGTTACTTTTGTTTTTTTCTAACCTGAATAAGATGAATGAAAGCAAAACTAAGTAACACCTACCATCAACTAAAGAATCAATGCATTCGTATATTGGCTCCAATATCACTCTTGACAATTACAATTTTGAAAAAGTGGGGTGCCTCGTTTATCTTGTAACCATCTTCGACACCGAAAATAATATCAGTCGTGAAATCCTACGGAGCGTGATTTTAATTTAAATAAAATTGCGTGGTCTACTATTGCTGTAATGTGAATAGTTGTTGTGAAATATGCGTAATTGATGGGTTATTTAGTATACAATTAATGCAAATTAATAGCTTTCTGAATGAGTTGAGCAGGATTTTGGATCTTATTTTCATTAGTCCTGATTTAAAATTTCTATTATATAAGTTCGTGGTTCCTTTATCTGTAACTGATAAACACCACATTCCACTTATCTTGGAACTTGAGTTTTATAAATATCCAAATCTTTGCACTGACTCGATGCTTAAATTCGATTACTCGCAGTGTAATTTTGATCTTGTTAATAATCTTATACTAAGTGAGAATTGGCCAACCTTATTTGCAGATCGGCCTCTAACTGATTGTTTTGATATTTTTAAGTATAAAATAAGTAGTATATCTTTTGGAAATATTCCACGCTTTTCGCCAAGGGTCCATAAACTTCCCTGGCATAATCGGAGCTTAAAAAAATTAAAGAATCATCGTAACAAATTTCACAAGCTTTTTAAATGTTCTGGTAATTTGCAGCACAAAGTAATGTATGAGAAATATTTGACTGAGTTTAACTGTCTAAATAAATTTCTTTACAAAAATTATTTACTTGGGTTTGAAATGAATATTAAATCTAATCCCAAGGCTTTTTGGAGTTTTGTAAATTCAAAACGTTCCTCGTTAGTTATTCCGTCCATAGTGTCTTACAATGGTATGAGTGCAAGCACCGCTAATGAAGGGCTAATCTTTTTGCTGAATTTTTTAAATCTAATTTTGTTGATAATGGTGTTCAGAGTGATACTTCTAGTGTTGTGAAATTAGTGTCTTCGCTTGATTTTGGCTCCCTTGTTTTAACTGAGGAAGACATTTACGTAGCTATAAATGACCTAAATTGCTCCAAGCAATTAGATGCCCATAATGTTTCTGCTTTTTTTCTCAAACAATGCAAGTCATCTATAGTGTATCCGCTACTTTTGTTGTTTAATTTGTCTCTTAAGTCAGGTTATTTTTTGGATGAATGGAAAGTGACCTCTGTTACTCCAGTCTTCAAAAGTGGGAGTAAGAATCTGGTCTCAAACTATCGTCCTATCTCTAAAATTACTAATATTGCTAAATTATTTGAAAAAATTATTAGCTCTAAAATATCATTTGCTATCAAACCCTATATTTCGTATGCTCAACATGGTTTTATACCGGGCAGATCTACGGTCTCCAATCTGACTGTTTTCTCAAATTTTTGCATTTCAGCCTTTGTGGATGGCTTTCAGGTAGACACAATCTATACTGATTTGTCAAAAGCATTTGATAGAGTGTCTCACGACCTATTAATTAAAAAACTTGAAAATTTTGGTTTTCATTTTACTTTCTTGTCATGGGTTAAATCATATCTAATAGGTAGAATTAACTTTGTTGTTGTTGATGGCGTAAAATCATTTTCATATAGAGCTACCTCTGGGGTTCCTCAAGGATCCTTGGTCCTCTATTTTTTGTTATATTCATCAATGACTGCTCTGAATGTTTTACTTTGTGTGAGCATCTACTTTATGCCGATGATTTAAAAATTAAAAAAAAAATAACAAGCTGCTCTGATGTTGAAATAATGCAAAATGAGGTTAATAAATTCCAGGAATGGTGTGATAGAAATATGTTTATGATTAATATTGAAAAATGCTGCTCGGTCACCTATAACAAAATTAGATTGCCCCTCTTATCTTCGTACTCTGTTTCTGGATCTGTCCTCAGTTCCAGTTATAAAATCAAAGACCTTGGGGTAGTTTTTGATTCGAATTTCACGTTTATTGATCACCTGAATTACATCATACCTAAAGCATATTCCTCTCTAGCTTTCATTAGACGAAATAGTTCGGAATTTAAGGATCCTTATACTAAAAAATTACTGTTTAGTACATTCGTAAGGTCCAAATTGGAATATGCTTCTATAATCTGGAATCCGTTCTATGTAGTGCATTCCAATAGACTTGAACGTGTACAGAAAAGGTTTTGTTAGTTACACCACTTAGAACCAGGGGCAGGTTATAGGATACTTTTTATCCCGTTACCGTGGGACGACAAAAAAACGGTAAATTTGATTTTTTTTCTTCGCCCTTCATATATGTATTTTGCTTTTGCTTTTTTGTATGAAAACTAAAATTTGCATGTACTCTGGCGGCGAAAGGTAATATCGATGTAAATTGTAGTGACATCTAGCGGAGAAGGGCAATATCCATGTAATTGGTGTGAATTGCCAATATTAACATGTATTTTGTTTACTTTTACGAATTTTGTTGGGTGAAAAATTGACAGTTAGAAATTTTGAAGTTTACCGGTTTTTGTGTTTGTTTCGAGTGTCTATAAATATTGTGCCGATATTATTATCATTAAAATGCCGCGTCCAAGACGATCAAATCTTCCCCGAAAAAGCCGTAATGCAACTAGGATGCAAAACGTTGCGAATGAAAGGACTGAAGAAGTACAAGAAATTGCACGTGAAGAGCGCCGCTTTAGTATGGCTCGACTTCGTGCTTCTCAATCACAAGAGCAAAGCGAGGCAGTCCGTGCAAAGGCTCGGTTGGCTATGAGAAATCATCGAGCAAACCTAAGAGATCAACATCTTGATAATTTTCGACGCACAAGGAGAAATTTATCAAGTACTGATTTGAATCGAGCAGCGTTTCGATATGATTGCAGCACTGATTACTGCTTGCATACTAGCGTTCGCATTGGGCCAATGGATGTGGTTTGCGAGTATTGAAGTTTTCCGGAGAAACGCCAAGATTGTGCTGCCTTAATGGGAAAGTGAAATTGCCATTATTGACTCCCTCACCTGAGCCATTGCACTCATTGCTACTACATAATTCAGAATGAGGTCATTAAAACACTACATTCGTTCAAATCTATTGACTGTGCAACAAATGCAGATGATGCCACCAACTATCCAATTGAATTTTTAAACTCCTTGGATGTGCCTGGCTTACCACCGCATAATTTACGACTAAAGGTGAACTGTAAACTGTGCAACGGAACGCGTTTGGTGGTAAGTAAATTGATGAACAATGTGATTTACGCGACGATACTCAAAGGAAAATTTGAAGGTGAGGAAGTTCTCATTCCGAGGATCCCGATGATCCCAACCGACATGCCGTTTGAGTTTAAACGACTTCAATTTCCGATCCGTCTTGCATTCGCCATGACCATTAACAAATCACAAGGCCAATCCTTGAAAGTTTGTGGTCGAAATATAGAAAATCCATGTTTTTCCCATGGTCAATTATATGCGGCATGTTCAAGGGTCGGAAGACCAGCTGCGTTATTTGTTCTTGCACATAGTAATAAAACTAAAAATATCGTCTATCACAAGGTGCTCCACTGAAGAGTGCAGCCTATGCACTAAAATACATGGCCAATAAAGAATCATTACAATAATTGATTTTTGGTACTTACTTATATTTATTATCCTAATAAAAAATTTAAACTCTTAAAATCAAGAATCTGCTCATTTATTGCTTCTAAGGCGGAGCAATGTTCGCCGGGTCAGCTAGTAAATAAATAAATAAATAAATAAATAAGAAAGATTATCTGCAAATTTATGGAACCTTTGCATCTTTGCGTCGACGAATACCGTTGGCCAAATATAAAAGAAAATAGCCCATACTCAGAAAGAATTTGACGAGGCACTAGTTGGTGATGACAGAGAGGAAAGGCCTCCTCTACTTTGGAAAGACCAGGTGAAGAAGAACTTGGGTTCAGTTAGCATACCAAAGGGGCAACTAGCGAGCTATGGTGAAGTTGGACAAAATCAATAAGGCATTTCTAGGGTCAATCAAGAAGAAGAGGAATTTTTATACAATTTTGCGGTTATTACAACGTCAAACACGGATTTACTTAATGTTACAATCAAACTTTGCACTTAGCTATGCTTTATCAAACATATGTTTTTGGAGTCTCCATAATTGCTTTATGAATGTGCAGAAGAACATCTTGTTAGAAATACAAATTTATTTTTAAAAATTTTTCTACCACAACTGAGGAACTGCACAACGCTTAAGCTTCCTCTGAGGACAACGAAATTCTCACAAAATTAACTGAAATTTGAAATTGGTGTGAAACTGTAGGCCACTCAATTTGTGGTACAACATCGGATGCGCGGCCCAAGGAAAAGCTCCGTCAAACATCGAACTTTATGATTTAAGCGCCAGTTTTTTTTTTATTAATTTGATAAAACATCTATATTTTGTTTAAAATTCTATACAATCAAATTGAGATAGGTGCAGAATTCGCGGCTATTCAAGTTAAGTGGAGCTATTTACTAGAGCTCTTGTTAATCGACTTATCGGTTAATCAAATAGTAGTATAAAAAATAGCCGATATCACTTAATCGACTAAACTAGTCGACTAATAGTTAAATTTCGATTTTTCGACTATGTAGTATATGTTTTTAATGAATTTATTGTGAGTAACTGTCGCTATTCCAATTATCTCGGTTAGTTGATTTTCAAACTGAGCGATTAGTCGAAACTGAATGGTTAATTGAGTACTTGCTCTTCGATTATCACCCAGCAAGAAAGTAGCTAATCGACTAGTTGAATAGACGGATAGTATCAGTAGATATTTAGCCAGTGCTCTATTCTTCACGCTTTAACAAAAATTCATATTTCTTTTAGTGTTTTTGAAGTGCAACAGCCAGAGCAATGTACTGATGTATTTATGTTGAAATTTGCATTTCCCAATGTAGCATAGATACATGGAATTTTGAGGGTTAATTTTACGGTTGCGTATACGCCACAGTACCACCTATTCACACTTTGATGAGAGCGTTGCATACATATATCAAAATACAATACAAAGTGGCAAACAATTAATGTGTGGTAAAAATGCGCAAGCAAACATGTAAACAATTGTATGTGTGTGTAAGTATTTTGTATATATGTACATATAGATTTGTAATTTGCTCTTACTTATTTTTCATTAATAGGGGGGTTTCATTTGGCGCGGATGGTTAGATGTTGGCGGCCTGTCGCGGCCATGCTGTTTTGACGGCGTCTGTCCAATCTATTGTTTATTATTAAGATGCCAAATCACCATGGTAAGTTACACGATTGAGCAGCAAAACCAAAAACTAAAACCGTTATTATTGAAATGAGTGTTCGTTAGGCAAAAAGAGCGGGTAGATGTTGAAAGTGAATAAATCATGGTGTGTTTGAGGTATTCACGAAATTCTTGTTTTTTTTTTAAGTAAAACTACTTCAGCATACGAGAGTTGTTTTTCAAAGTCGCGTCACATAGTGGCGTCACATAATCGCGTCACGAAATCGCGACACGTCGCTTTTGTGAGATAAAACAAACTCAAATGGGTAGAGACTTAGCAAACAAAAAAATAAAAATAACAAGAACAACAATGAAGTTAAGCTCTTATTTTTTAATTGCGAAAAGATTAAGGTATCCAGTTGTTTTTCCCTATTTGACAATTGTCAAATTGTGCAAAATCCAAAAGGAACACATTTTCTTTAAGGCCAGGACTATTTTGCGACCAGTTTAGGATCAATCGGGATAATTTCGGGGCTATTTTGGGTCCATGCCGGAACTATTTCGGGGCACGTTCAGGACGCTTTCGGGGCTCGGTTGGGGTGACTTCGGAACCAGTGGAGGACTAGTTCGAAACTGGTTTGATACTAATTTGGATTTGACTCGGAGCTACAACGGGATCAGCTCGGGACTTGTTGCGGATGACTTCGAGCACTTCGAGACTAGTTCGAAACTGGTTTGAATTTATTTTGGGTCGACTTCGGATCCAGTTCGAAACATGTACGGGGCTAGTTCATCGTATTTTCACACATTTCCTTCCCTATCCCTTTGTGGAATCGAAAGTTTTACCTATGGATCGCGGGCTTAGATCGACGCGTGTGTTTTTATTTAAAATTACCAATTATCGTATATTTCGTATCGAGTATAACATCATCGAAATGTCTACCGCGGTTTCTCATGCTAGCACGAATCAGAGTGCTCAAATTTTCAATGAAATTACCGCATAGATCCAACTGATTTTGAGCGATGAGGGCACCGATCGATTGCGGCTTATTGGCATAGACTTGCGACTTCGGGACACTGCAAAAACAGCATGGCCCCCACCATAGGCCACCAATACATATCCGCGCCAATTGAAAAACCCTATAGCTTCGAATTTTTTATTGATTAAAAAATTTACAGTCTTAATACAAACAACTTGCGCCAGAAGATTTGGATTACGCCAAACCTCTAGCTCATGTATCTTTGTTTATTTAGCGGATCTATTAATGAAATAGTAATTGAGGCGGGAGACACACGCGCGTACATACGAACATAAAACCAACCACCAGCTGCACATTCCTTTGCTCGTTTACTTTCGGAATTCTCGCAAAATAAGCGCTCACGAGATACAGAAAGTGGAGAAGAGGAAACTGTGTGGAAAAAAAGGTGTAATAAAATTTGCACCCATTCACCCGCACTCTGCACCCGATTTCCGAATGATTTTTAATTCTAATGGTAAGATGCTTAAATTGTTTTTTTAAATCAAATATTCCGTTATGCGTATTTAGTTTTTGTGCAATTTGCTGTTTTCAAAAAGGCTTCACGAAATTAAATTTTTGTTATTTGTTTTAATTTGTCCACTTATTTCCGGAATTACTTCCTTTATCTCACACAGTATTATACCGTTAATATCGGGCTTAACGAAATTGATTCATTGGAACTCATTAAGTACCTAATTACTACAAAAAACACATTTGAATGGAATTTTTATTTTGTCAGATTTTCATGGAAACCAACCAATCACCTTGGCGGCAGTAAGTCGGCACTTCAGCAGCTTAAATTTTATTTTTACCATTCCCACAACAACTCGTCCCCTCATTTGGGGCTACTTAAGCGCTCAATTTTATTGTTACCATTGGCTTTGTAGTCGTTTTATTGCATATTTGATATTGTTGCAAAGCAGATATAAACAAAATTCTCAAAAATATTCAATTCCAAAAGTAATTGCACTCGTGCGTCGGTATTTATATTTGCGTGTGTTTGCTAGGCAGTGTTCGGCGTGACGTCATACCTTCAATATATATTTTACCTAATCGAAGTAAATTTGTTATATTTTTGTATACATAGACATAAATACATACCGTGAATCCTAATTAAGATGCTCCAGTGTTATTTTCTTAAATATCGATAAGATTTTCCATGCCAATTTTTTTTTTTTTTCATTAACTTTTCTAAAAAATTTAGTTCATTCAATAATATAAAGCGCAAAAATTTAAATTTCTGAAAACTTCGTAAACATTTTTACAACAATTTAATAAACTCGCAAAAATTAACGAAAAAATTTTAATATTTTTTTTCGAAAGAATTTTAAGCTGCTTTTGGGGTATGCAGTTTTACAGCTCATTCAATTTTAGTATGATAAAGTGGAAGTTTTATTTGACTAATGTCTATTGATTTCTTCCATATAAAATATCATTGCGTGCATGAGTTATATGAAAAAAATGCGCAACACGTCTGCAAAAAAAAAAAATAAAAATTAAAAAAAGCCAGAAACATTTTTAAGTCATATGACACTTTTACATTTTTATACTAAAATTGAATGAGCAAGAAAACTGCAAACCAAAAAATTTTCTAAAAAAACTTTGAAAATTTTATGAAATTTTTTTTTGAATTTTCATAAATTTTCTAAAAAGTTGCAAACTATTTTTTTTTGAATGATTTATGCTAAAAAATGTAATAGTGTTGTAAATTTTGCACTAGGTCATTTGCACTAGGCCAGTCACTGTATATTTACGTATACACACACACACACCCCCACACCACACATATATATGTACATCTTTCACATAAAAACAGCCAGGTGAAACTATGAACCGACCCGCGAAAATGCCATTATACGCATCTGTGTTTTGTTGGTTCCTAGTTGTCAGCGTCGTTCGATCAGCTCGCTAGCAGCTTGTTTTTACTCATCACTTAGTTCCTCATTTGTAATAAAACATCAATGGAATGCAATGCAATCGGGTGTGTGTTTGTGTGTGTGTGTGTGTTTGCGTGCGATCACAAACCTTCACTTTTTCCGAAATCATTTATGTTTGCACATACGTATGTCTAGTATATGTTGCATTTGGTTTTCACTTTTGATTTTACAAAACGCCTTGTAAACCGTTTCAATCAATCGCTGCTGACCATGACGCTGCGTGTTTAATTTTTTCTTTCACTTGGTATATTTTTTTCACACTTTTTCTTTGGATTTCTTTTCTGGCTGGCTAAATTCCACTACAACAATAATAACAACACTCGCGTTTTAGTGTAAATTTGACTGCCAGCACGAATTTTCTCTTTTTTTGTTTTGTTTTCCGTAATTTTCCGCTTTTCTCCGGACGTTTACACGCGAGCACACGAAGATGATATCTGAATCTGAATCTGAATCGTTCGCCCGTTTTCGTTGGCACACGCTGGTGATCAGTTTCGGAATTCTCCGAGCAGTGCAGAAAATCTAAATGTGTGAGAACAAGCAGCGAGAGAAAAATTATACTAGGCGATCTGCGTTCGAAAAGTCAAATTGCTTAGCTGGAATTGGTGGGTTGGTCAATTCGAAAGATTTCTAGTTCTAAAGCGCCGAATTGGAGACAAAGAAGCGAATGTTATGATTATTTTTACTCGTAAATGGCGAGTTGTTAGGATTTAATGTTAAGTTACTTAGTAAGTGAGAGGTTTCGAAGTTTTGCTGTTGAGAATTCTAAGAAAATCACAAAGAAGGTGAAATTGTGGAAAAAGCGTCAACATATTGGAATATTAGAATAATTTGAGGTCATTAAATAAAATACAATATAATCATCTTAAGACGACAGAAATTACATTTACAAATATTTTAAAAACCTTTCGCTGGTAGAACTCTCCGCTGTTCAATTTAAAAAGAAAATAGCGGGATCATCCAAGGCACATTAAACAAGTAGTTGCGGTAGTATAAATAAAATATTGACAAGTGTCTTGTTTCAGTTTCTACTGCACTGTCAAAGTTTTTATATATTTTGTGTTTGCTTCTTTGACTCAGATCTCAAGCCGTGTAAGCGAAAACAAAATACATGTCAGTTGACATTCCTAGCCATGGGATGAAATCGCTCAGCTCTCTGTTCAATTGTACTTTAAATTAATTCTCCTTGGAACAAGCTCTGCACGAGGAGAAGAGTGAGTGGTATTTTTTCATAAGTTTTAAGTGAACCATTTTTTGTATTTCCTGGAAGACATGACTTTTTGGCATGGTTCTGTTAAAATTTTCGAAAATAACAACGTACATTACACATAATTTCGTAAAAAGGTAAAAAAATTAAAATTTTCATAAAGTCGGGGCAAAGATGATTGGTGTTTAAATTTAGCCAAATTATCGGTTTACCTGATCTCGCCTTTTAAGTAAGATCCTTTACGGATTTTGACTTTTTCTAAAGCTAATTACTCAGTCCAACAAAATTTTTACCCAGAAACCAGACTATACTCTTTCGAAGGTTTTCGATGCGCTGAGTTCAAATCTGGCCACAGAATCGCTCTACAAATAGGTGGTCTTTGCACATTGGGCTAGGATATGTTAGGGCATCGCAAAACTATCGCAATATCTCTAGGTATGGCCGAGGGATTTTTTTGTCCTGTGTTATTTTTGCTGAACAAAATTATAGTCTAGCAAGTCTGAGTTTTGGTCTATTTGCATTCGAAGTTTCAAGGGGGCTACTATAGTCGATACTTGCCCGAAAAAAAAATGTTTGCAGAATCAGAGGTGAGTTTTTTTTCTTTTTTCAAAACATGGTAATAAAACTCGAAAATTTGGGTATAATCCTTATGCTAAGCAAATCTGACGCTTTTTTATTTAGAAGATTTTTTGTTTTAAACCATTGCATATCGTTTTTTTTGTGATTTTTATTTGTTCGATCAAGCGTGATCGTTGTTTTTAATTTGTATTCTAAATTTGGTGATTTGTATTGTTTGGATCAAAGTTTATCGATATTTTGTGTTATTTATTTTTCGATGCAAAATTATCGTTATTCATCGATTTAAATTTTTCCGATAACATTTGGTAGATTTTTTTTAAATTTTTATTTTGTCGATCATAAACATAAATCGCTGAATTATTTTTTTGAATTTATTACGATTTTCTCTTTTAAATATTAACCGTTTCGGTCCTTGGTTAATATAGCTCTTTATTTTGTCAAAGAGGTAAACATCGCTCGGAAAACAAAAAATAACTCATCTCTGCATCGAAGAACAATTGTTTTATTTTGAACTGTTTAACCCTTGCTTTCATACATTTTCCACTTACCGGGTACACACCAGTGCTTGTTTTATTTTTCTTAAAAACTCCTTTTTTAGATTTAATTATATCCTATAGGTTTAAATCAAATTGATATTTCTAAGCATTTCGATCACAAATTTGTTAGTTTGAGAGGAGTCAAAAACCAATTATCGAAAATTGGATGATAAACGCACAAGAAATAGGAAATATTATGACAAAAATCGCCATCAGAAGCATCATAGGGCGTAATTTCGGTGAATGTTACGCCAGAACCTTCAATTAGTTAAATGGGATATACCAAGAAGGAGGAAAGTAACTGGTTGCTGTTGGTTGGGTATTAACATAGAAGGTTCTAAAATGTCGTAACTTTTTCTCAAAACCGCCGATTGATTAAAGGTTAGATTAAAATGAATAAAAATTTATATAAAATGCAATCGGATTTCTCGAAAAGTAGTAAATATTTCGTTAGCACCAATTCATTCTCACTTTTCCTTTTTTTGAAAGTTGTTTTCCTTCCTACCGGCACAACTTTTTTTGGGTACAAAATTAACATTTAATTAAGAAATAAGGAAATATTTATTGTGAGACAATATATAAAAGAATTTATTGAAAGCTTTCAGTTTCATTTGGAATAGATCGATAAAATTGATGAAGGCTGGATTCAAAACCGGTTCTCTAAATAAAGTAAATAATGCTAGGGAGAAACAGGTGAGGAAGGTACTTAATTTGTTCTCCACAAACCTTCCAAAGTATTTGATGAATGTGAGAAGCTTGTCGAGGATAGAGAATGAACGTTTTCAAGACAGACACCGAGAAAATTTTCTACGCTATCCTCATCCTCCAAGCAAGATGTGCATACCGGGTAATCGATGATGACTATGGTGACCATGTGTTGCCTCGTAGTCAACCCCACCTGGGCTCGTACCTGTCTAACAAGAAATTTTTCCACATCTATGATCGGCATTTTTTAGGAAGACCTTGGTTGTCTGGTAGGTATCGGTAGTGCATCAAACGTGCGCATGCGTTTTATTTATGATGTCCCTAAGGTATCTGATAGTCCCGCTTTAATTGGTTGCGGCCCAATTGTATATTCCAATTTGTATATTCCAATTTCTTGGATAATTTCCGACGATAAAGTCGTTGATAATACGTGTTGTCCATAAAAAATGATCAGCATGATGCCCACTGGCAGAAAAATATGTATGTATTTACAATGTGTACTCTTCATTCATCGACGTCAATGAGAAAATATAAGGGTATGTGGTAAGGCCCAAAAGTTTCTGATTTAAACTATAAAACTAACCCTTCGTTTAATATAATCTTCTTTTATAGTTTGAGTTTTGGCCATCACAACAGCAAAAGCCAAGGCAGCTGGCCCTTCGTCATCAGTGTTAAAAAATTTTTCTCGACACCATGCCTAAATTTGGGTCAAAACTAATACGGCTATGTAGAGCACAACTGTTAGCACCGTTCAGGTTGGAAGGAACCGTTCGAGCCGTTCGAGACCAAATGAGGTTTTAGACAGAGCGACTCACTCTCATGTGACTTTTTCAATCTGATGCTGGAGAGCGTGATACTGATGATAGAATACAAGATTGCTGGCTGTGACGTCACACCAGATTTACCGATGTAGAGAAATGAGAGGACGCTCCGGAGAAAAGATTCATTAGAAAGAATACCCACTAAAATTGTTAAATTCGTTGGAGAAAATACTCCACATATGCAAATGGTATTTTCATCGTAGACCTCAATCCCAGGGCCGTCAGAGTGGCCGTGAAGGCAAAACAAAGAACCTCCTGGGAACTCATAAAGAATTTTCGCGAATTGGAACACTCATCACTGTGGGAAATTATAACTTCAAAGTAGTAAAAGACTTTATATATCCAGCATAAACACCACCAATTATGTCACCTTGGAGCCAAAGCGAAGAATAACTCTTGCCAACAGGTTTACCTTTGGGCTCTCGAGGCAATTTAAAAACATATCCCTCTCCCGAAGAACAAAAACCTTGCATAACAAATACCTTATCAATCCCGTTCTTTTATATGACGCAGGAGCATGGACGATGCCGAAAAAAGATGAGAAGGCTTTGGGAGCCTACGAGAGGACTATTTTACTATTCAACGCTTACGCTGGCTTGGACATGAATGATGATGGTTCGGGGAAAAGTTCCTTCGATGGGTGGAAAACGGAAGCAAGAGCGCCCGCGAATACGTTGGTAGCGCAAAAGGACCTGTCTAGGCTTGGTATGAATCTGGGGCAATTTCGCAGGCTCGTTCTGTTTCCTAGTGCTGTCTTCCCACAAAGTTGCTGTTTTCACTACTGGTGACCTGGGATGATCGTCCTAGGCACGGTTCATCATCAATTTCTGCTCTTCCCCATCAAAATTGCTTCACCCATTATTTTATGGTAAAATACGAAAGAAAAGCATATCCGTACACAACCTTAACATTTTGTTTTATTTCCTCCGACACCCTTCCCTTCTTTGCCAAAAATTTAACTTTTGCTAGATGCTAAATTTTGTACATTCCGAATTTTTAAGCCACAGCCTAATTTTATTATGGTAGGTTACACAAAGCCTGTTTTATCAATGACATTAAAGTTTTGTATCTCCGACAAATCTAATCTGGGTAGACCAAACACTTTTGGGCCTTACTACGAAGATTCGTGAATGGACGCATTTTACCACCTTGGCGTTAGGAAAATAAGAAAGAGAGTAAATCAATTTTCTAAAACGCCAACTGTCGATTCTTCCGTGCAAGACTATATTTGTAAATAATCGTATTTGTACTTAGGCCGCGCCACACCCCGTCGCCAGCGAGGCTAGAAGAAATGTGGTGTACATATGTATGTACTTAGTAGATTCCACTAATTATTGAGTGAGGGAACTATTGCGATTTTACTCTTCTCAATGAATGCTTGTCAATGTCAAAGCCGATACGGCCATTGTTGTTGGGCTGATTTTTTTTTGCTGTCAGTAGCAACAACAACTCCTACACACGAATGTACCCACAAAAAAGAATAACACAAAAATAAGTGATAAAATATTTACAGAGTGTGCGCATTTCGTACCTACATTTTCTGATTTATAAAAAATAAATTTCTTTATTCTGTTGTTTTATAAGAATCATTGAGTTAGTTTGTTTATTTTTATTTTTCATTGCTTTGATTTATTACTTTTCCTCGCCCACCATACCAGTACAATTTTGTTATTTCAAACCCACTTCTTTCTCTCCTTCGTTTTCGAATCAAATAATGATTTTGCTTGTGGATTAGGTGTACGGCTGATAAAAAGGTGAAGGACTGCGTTTGGGTTGGTATTATTTTCGTGTAAAAAACACAAAAAAAAACAAAAAATGACTGTTCTGACTAAGGGAAAGTGGAAGCGGAAGTGCGCTTTTTGGGTTTGTTTTTGAAATCACCATATGATTTCTGAATGTGTGTGTGTAAGTAAGTGTATAAAATAATATCATATTTTTTTCTAATTTATGAGGCAAATAATTATTTTAAAAAATATTTAGCGCCATTCTTTCGGCTTCTTCTACCGTGGGCTATCATTGAACATACATATATGTATGTATGGGTATACTGAACATATCATTCATATATTTTTTTTTTTTTTTTTTTGAAAAGTAAAGCGGAATTCACAAAAATGAAAATATATTAAAAAAAATTATCAAAGTTTAAAATTTTTTTATCAGAATTTTTAAAAACTTTTCGGGCGCGCAATTTTGTTTTGATGACGGTGTTGGGAATTTTGTAACGAAAACTCAAAAATTTTTTTTTTTGTATGGAGATGTTCAACACCATCAGCAAAAAAAATTGTCACAAATCAACGGAAATTTTCAGTCACATTAAACTTATATTTTATTATAGTAAAGTTTAATTAGCCGTAATACTGCATACCTGGAAAGTTTTTAGACACTCTTAATTCATTATAAAGTTTGAAAATGTGATGAACTTTTTTGAGATTTGTTCAATTTTTGTCGATTTCATAAACAGTTTTTATATTTATTTTCATAAAGAATTATTAAGAGTAAATTAATAAACATAAGTGGCAAACGGTATATACAATGACTCAAAGAATTGTTCACAATATTTACAATGCTTTCATCCCTAAGTGATTTTAGTTCTTAATAAATCTTTCGTTCGTTCTATAACAAAAATCATATATATTTCAAACTTTGTGCAATTGTGTAAATAAATTGAAAAATTTTTTTAAACTTTTTAATCAGAATTTTTAGAAAATTTTTGGATATGAAATTTTTTTTTTACCAAGTCAGAAATGGCTTAAAATTTTGTAAAAAATCAACAAAATTATTTACCAACTGACTTGCACCATATTATGCTGAAATTAAATGGGCTTCAAACTGCACATCCAGAAATTTTTTAGAATCACTAATAAAAAAGTTTGACCATTCATTGATTTTTTTTTATAAATTTTGCGCAAATTTTCGAAATTTCAGTTTTTTATAGAATGTACTAAAGTTTTATTTAGCATTGAAAACATTACAAATATCGTAAAAAAATCACCGTGTGATCAGTTTTTTGAGTCACCGTAGATTGTCTTCACCAAACTAATAGCAGAAACGTCACAGTTTAGTTTTGTTTATTAATTTGATTTATGCGATCTGAAAAATTTTAAAATTAGTTTATTATGTTTTTAAATGAAAACTGAAATAATCTAAAACTCACATCAGCCATATAAAAAAGCCAAGCAAAGCTACAACGACCAAAATATTTCTGTTCTCTGACGTTTTTGTTGTGATGATTCACCAAGAAAAATAATTCCTTTGTTATTTAGTACGCATATTAAATAAAAGGCTGTCATCAATAGCATCGCTTATACAATACCACAGTCTACACCAGCGATTCCCAACGTTTTGTTTTTGCATATTTTCTTCTTTAGATTTAAGATGTTCGTTTATAGCACAACAGTTTTAAAGTTAAAGTAAATAAAAGATATTAAAACTAAGTTTAACATATAAAACAATCAGTATTCATATAATTATATTAAATTTGTAGATAGATTATTGAAAATACTCATAAAGAACATTTTTAAAGTTGCTTTTGTTTAAACTACTCCGAAAAGAATCTGGCATAGAATTCCGAATACGAATAGCGTTGACAAAGAATAGCCATGCAAAAGTTAGATAATTATATTTAGGCTTTATAAGGTCAGTTGTCCGTGTAGACTTTGGGGAACCTAGTTTACTACATAAATAACTAGGTTCTTTATTCCGCAAAAGACGAAATAAGAAAATACAATTTCTGCCTTTCAGATAGTCAGAAATTTCACACCCCAACAGTCGCGATTTCCAACAAGAAATAAGGAAAAATCTCGCTAGTCCAAACACAAACCGTGTTACCTAATAAAAACTTCGTCAATTTTGTGCGCTGATTGATAGCAGATAATTGGTAAAATTAATTGTACGGCAAGCTTCTCATAATATCAAGCGGAAAAAAATTTGCAGACATTCTTAAATTCCGTAAGATATAATACACTTTACTCACGGTGGAGTTTACATCATCATCCCAAGTAATACTAGAATTGATAACAAAACCAAGATTTGTGACCTTAGAGATAAATTTAAGACCATTTTCATCAATATATAGGGGCGGAATATCACAGAAATTGATACGACTTTTAGATATGGGAAGACAGAGACGGTTTTTAGACGCCCAAAGTGAGATGGTTAACAAATCAACATTAAACTTAGAACATAGACTCTCTGTGTGCTCAATAGTTCCCGACACATAGTGTTGTATATAATCCGCGTAGTTTATGAGTAAGCTAAATAATAACGGTACCAATAGAACCTTGCGGCACACCCAGTAGCAGTGGTTTAAGACGAGAGAGTTGTCTACTATTTTTCACACGCTGTTTCCTACCTACCAAATAGCTTCTCATAAGATGGACAGCAAAGTCCCCAAAACCAAAATAGTTTTTTAATTTTGAACAAAGTATGTTAAGGTCTACAGAGTCAAAAATCTTAGAAAAGTCAAGGAGGCATAATAACGTCAGTAGGTTTTTGTCAAAAGGTATTCTTATGCGGTCCAAAAGTTTAATAACGGCCGTGGAGCAGCTATGATTGGATACTATGGATTGGCCAACCAAAAAAAAAAATGCATTGTTTACTATTTACGAGTATTAAAGAATAAAGTCCATGGAAATGATGGACATACCGTGGACCATTTGCGAGCTTGAACCCACGCCAAATTTTCTTCTCCTTCGTACACCCTCAATCGGAAGTAATTTGCATTTTACATTTCGTTATATCTTCGGCGTTTAGAGTTAGATCTTAAGGTATGATTTATCGAACATAAAATAAAAATTAAATATTTGTCTTTGATATCTATAATACACTTTTGCATTCGCAGAACCCAGTTATCGAAACATTTATTCCACTCTGAAGTGGGTACCACAGAAACATGGTCCCTGAATGCTCAACTGCCTCTTTAGATATGATGCATTTTGTTCTTCAAAAATGGGAAGAGAAATAATTCATTAATGTCATACAATGAGTAATTTTTTTCTGCTATAAAAAAATCAACTGCTCCATGTGCTGTCTGAGAGCTGGCGTTGCTTTGGCGAATAATGATGCGATGTTTCCTGTTGTTTTTTCTGATTTTGCCGTTGACTTCCCACAAGCAAATTATTTTATACTGTTCAGCTTTTACTGTGGCTTCAATCCTCGAGAACAACAGTTTTACGAAAGAAGAAAGGGATAATTATATTTCGTATGGCTACGTAACCGAATGACTTTTTGTTTTGTTTGACTCATTTTAAAACATCCATGCAGTGAAGTGTTGTTTGTTGTTTGGTTTCGGATTCATATGCATAGATCCGAGTTTCTTTAACCATTACAATATGAAAAAGGTTTTCAGAAGCACCTGGATTAAATTTTTTAGCGCATTTCTTTCCGATCCTTTTTTTTTGATTTCCGGAAAAATCCAGCTACTGCGGACTTTCTTCATTATTAAACGGCCATGCGAAATTTTTTATATTCACCTTTTGCATTTGAATGTCAAGGATGCCTCTGTCTCTCGGGTTTTCACCAGCTGATCTATCTGAAAAATTTCTCGTGCAACATCAATGCCAATTTCGGACTTAATCGAATACTAATATTTTCAAATGGGTAACTCTAATTTAATAAACTTTACTTTTGAATCGATATCGTTAACTCTGAAATCACTTTTATTTCTAAAACTTAAACTGTCAAATTGATAAACAAAATTCGTGCAAGAGATACTTTTCTGAAAACCGTCGTAAATGTCGAAATGTTTGTAGCAACTCCGACCACAGCACTCAAAAAATGCTTTTTAAGGTTTAGAAATAAACTTTTATTGCATGTGGGGTGGGGCAACAACAAAACAAATTCTATAATAATACTAATAATAATAATAATAATAATAATAATAATAATAATAATAATAATAATAATAAAAATAATAATAATAACAATAATAATAATAATAATAATAATAATAAAAATAATAATAATAACAATAATAGTTTACTGTTTGGTCGAACTTCTCTTACAATTTGTGGTGCGCGTTTTAATGCCGTAACGCAAATTGAGGTACCTACAGTTTTACCACGACTCCGAAGCTAATGATTTTTTGTGAGAAGTTTTTCCACTGCATAAATATACTAATTATTTTCCATAAGAACCATGAAAATTTGCGTGAGCTGGGTTAATAAACTCCTTCTAATATAAATCAGTAAACTTTATCTCAACTATAACTAAGTGGCACAAATTTTAACTACACAAGCCTAATTAGATTTAAACCAAATCGAATCATAAATATAGAGTTTCGTCAAATCCCGACTACAGAGCCATCTAAATAATTTTAATAGATATTTTCAATATTTTTTGCAATGCCATTTAAATCAAACTATAGATGTATTTTTAATCGCAAATGAGCATATTTGTCTAATATCAATATCGGACCATAAATACGGATTTCCTGAATAACTTGATTCCAGCGCCATCTAGCGGATTGATTTTTTGTCAAAATATTTGTCTTCGCACCCGATTTATAGTATATTTCTAATTTCATCAAAAGAGATTTTCTGAATAACTCTCCCTCCAGCGGCAACTAGCGCATCCTCTATTTGTAAAAATAGTTCTTGTCGCACCTCCATTATATATATATATATCTATCAGGAGGATTAAAATATAGCCTATGTCCGTGCCACTGGTCTAGGAAATATACCCTCGAAATTTTGCTGAAATCCAATTTCTGGTTGCGAGCCAAGTTATCACAAAGAAAACGGCTATATTTTAATTTATGGGGGTTTGACACTGGAAAGTAAATATTGTATATCGATACTTTGAGCTTAAAAAAAGTCGTTATTATCGATTATTTTCCTAAAAATATCAATATTTTTTTTTATTTCTAATACAAACCTGACCACAAGCTCTATAAATTATACAGATCAATATTTTTTGCCCAAGCCTAAATATGCATGCACACTTTTTGGTCTGATTTATTTAAAGTCAGTTTTTCATTTGGGAATAGCTCAATATAGGGAGCTTCCTTTGTCTGGTTCTTCGGTGACCATCTGATATGAAACTCGATGTTCTACCACAAATTGGGGGCTTATGTAAAACTTACACCTACTCCAAACCGCAGATGTTTTCAAAGAGAACCTTTCTCATAAAAAAAAAACACTCAAAGAATCAGGGCTCAGAATATTTCTTTTATGTTAAAAGCGTCAAGTACTTAACATTTCATAAAAAAAAAACTTCGCTCCCACACTATAAGTTATAGAACGGAAATTTTGATATTCGACTTGTTGGCCGTGCAGTTAATGACTCAATTACATAAAATAGCAGCAATTAAAGCTGCCATTGTGTGTATACCGATTTGGCAATTCCTATATTTCGCAATCGCAATAAGTAGCATTATTTGAGGCATTACAAATGTCGTTAAATTAAATCCGAATTGTTTTGTATGAAAAGTAACTGTACATAAGTAGTTGCATAGCTTGTAGAAATGATGGCAAACTTCCATATATCGCTTATGTAAACGTAGCAAATCTCCATTGGCATTTTGGCATTTGTGAGTGTTGGCAGTATGAAAATTTGCATAATTCGAGACAGCTGCCTCCAGTCTTTCCACCTCTGCCATTTGACATCGAAACAAAATCGTATACATATTTACATATACATACATACATACAACATTTACAACACTTACATTTACAAACATTTTTATGCAAATATCCATGGCAATGTATTGAACACCAGTGTGTGCGTGAGTGTGCTATGTGGACGGACAAATTCACATGTGGTCGATATGTAATTAATATGGTAATCAGTAGAAGCCATGACATGGCTAACAACACTGAATATACAGGGTCTAAAGTCATGATGATATCTGGTTGTTCATATATATAAAACAACCATAATTTACACGCGGCTTTGCCCGCTCGACATTCGGTTTAATTTTATTAATTCAAGTGTAACAGAAAAAGGAAATAGAAAGCCACTCCTTATTACTTAGTTTTTAATTTTTCATTATCTAAACAAAAAATGTAACCCTACTTCACCATTGCCGATTACAGTGTCTGAAAAATTATATTCCAGGATATTGAAAAACTCTATTCAAAAATGTCTCGTGATGAATTCGGGAATTCAAATAATTTAAACAAGTGGCAACCCGCTCCATATATATTTTGCCGACTAAGCATTCCTTAAACATTTCCGTTTGACACCAGTATAGCAGAAATTCAGTGAGATAACCAATTTAATTGAATCAACGTTCTTTAACAGGTGGCAACCCTCTTCGTAAATGTTTTCGAATAAACGCATTCGTTTTCAATAAACTTTCAAATTTAATTAAATGAATAGTTTTCAACACGTGGCAACATTCTGTGCCTACTTCCTATGAATTCCATATTTGTACCTTAATAATTTATATTAATTTCCTTTTTTAAGCAAGTGACAACCATTTCGAGAATACTCCTCAAACAAAAGTTTCTTAAGCCACCATCGCTTGTAACCCATATTTCAGTATTTGTTTTAACTTATTATAATTCGAATTTATTTTTTAATCAGGTGGCAGCTCTATATAAAAATATTTTCTTCAATTTTAATTGGACACACATATTGTAAAATAATTTTAAGTTTGATTTATTAATTTCGCTTTATTTGTATTTAAAAAAGTTGGCAACCTTTGTTTCAAACGTTTGGAAAATGAACTGACCCTTTTAAACTGGTGGCAACTCATTTTAAAAATTTACTTTTGTGATAACCGCTAAACATTTTTTCCAAAACTTCTATTAGTTGAAGCTAGTTATTATTGCAAACCTTTTTCGTGCGAAACCAGTATAGTAGAAATTCAGTTCCCTAAGCACTTAAATTGAATAAATTTTATTGTACAGGTGGCAACCCTCTTCATAAATGTTTTCGAGTAGAGACATTCAATACACAATTAAACTGTTATATTCAAATATGTTTGAAATTGCATTAATTTAATATTTTTAAACACGTGGCAACACTCTTTAAACACGTTTTCATAATTAAGTTTTCTTAAGCCTGCTTGCTATGAATTATATGCCGTTATATTTTCTTTAACTTAATAATATTAATTAACTTGCTTTTTTAAGCAGGTGGCACCCCTTTTCAATGTTGACTCCAAATAATGATTTCTCAAACCTCCATCGTTTGTAACCCATATTTTAGTATTGGATTTAACATATAATAATTTTAATTAATTTTTGAATCAGGTGGCAACTGTGACTTTAGTTTTAGTTTGATATTGTAAAATAATTGTAAATTTAATTTGTTAATTTTTTTAAATTTGCATTTCAAACTATGTACTTTCAAAACATTCGGGAAATTAACCGTTCTTTCATTTGATACAACATTGCAATACAGTGAAACTTCGATAAGTCGTAACCTCGATAAGCGAAAAACCTTGATATTTCATAGTATTTCTTCGGCCCCTAGAAAAATTCGCGAAAAATGCATGTATTTCGGTCCCTTTGATAACTCGTATTTTTCTTGAGACAAAAATTGAAAAATGTGTATCAAAAGCCTCTACGACTCGTATTTTTTTTTCACAAAAAACCGTACGTGACGAAAACATACTAGTACGTTTTTTAACCGTTATTATTTTACAGTTACGCTTATTCATAAGTTTTGCTTTGTTTTCTACAACTAGCGTAGATTAGTATCAATTAGGACGCAAGATGTCAAGTTCTCGTAAGTGCAAAATATTGCCAATTAAAAAAAAAAAAGAAATTATTCTTGCCGTAAAAAATGGTGAAAAACAAGTAGAAATTGCGAAAAGGTTCGGTATTGCGCCATCTACTATCACATCGATTTTGAAAAAAAGTGATCTGCATTTGGGTTTGCCCTCAAACACCAAACGTAAGCGCCAAAAATTACCAGAATACCCGGAATTAGAAAAGAGAGTACTCACTTGGTTTTTGCAATGCCGAGAATCTAATACTATTCCAGTTGGAGGACATTTACTAAAAGAAAAAGCAAAGGTGTATGCCGCAAAATTGGGCTTAACACAATTCAACGCAAGTAATGGCTGGTTGGACAATTTCAAGAAGAGAAATAATGTAAGTTTCAAAAAAGTTTGCGGTGAAAGCGCGGCCGTTGATGATGAAGTGTGCGTTCAATGGAGAGAAAACATTCAAAAGTTAATAGAGAATTATGAGCCCAAGAATATTTTCAACGCGGATGAAACGGGTCTTTTTTACAAGTGTCTTCCTGATCGCACTTTGTCATTAAAAGGCCAAAGTTGTCATGGTGGCAAATTGAGCAAGGATCGTCTTACTCTGTTGCTTGCTGCAAATATGGATGGGTCAGAAAAATTTAAACCATTAATGATTGGTAAATCCATGAAACCCAGATGCTTTAAAAACATCAAGACGTTCCCTATGCTTTATCGTGCAAATTCAAAGTCATGGATGACACGTAATTTATTTCTTGAATGGCTACAATTGGTGAACCAACAAATGATAAAACAAAATAGAAAGATTTTATTATTTATTGATAATTGCACCGCCCACACTGCAATGGAACCTTTGAGCAATGTGCAGACTGAATTTCTCCCACCTAACACCACTTCAGTTTTGCAACCACTCGACAAAGGCATAATCAAAAGTTTCAAAACATTGTACCGTAAAGAAGTTGTTGTTAAACTGCTTGAAAGCATCGAGGAAAAAAAGGATTATTCCATTTCGATTTATGATGCAATGAATATTGCTCATAAAGCCTGGACAAATATCAGTAAATCGACTATTAAAAACTGTTTTCGAGCTTGCGGTTTTGTTAAGGATCAAAATGTAGTCGTAATCAGCGAAGATGTACTTCACATAGCAAAGTGGGCTCGTGTTCCACAAAATGCAGAAACACGTGTAAACTTTGATGACTACATTCATGTTGATGATGAGTTGGTGATTACTGGAAGCCTCAATGATGATGAAATTCTGGGTTTCGAAAACATCGACGATGAAAACGATGAAACATTTGAAATTCCCTCAGTTTCCACAAAGGTTGCGAAAGCTTCAATTGAAAATTTGCGTCTTTTTTTCATGGCATCAAATGTTGAAGACACTATTTTTAATGACATTGTAAACATTGATAATGCCATAGATAAAATACGCCAAAATAATGTCCGTCAAAAACATATTACGGATTTCTTTTAAAATGAACACTTTTCTTAATTTTTTGTACAATTTTTCAAAATACATACATACATATATTGATTGAATAACATATGTACTTTATATTTTAAAATTTAAATATGTACAATCATTTCTTGTTTTTTATGTAAAATTGAAAAAATAAATAAAAAAATTCTATAATTCGTATATTCTGTATGTTGCCTCTATAAGTTGTATAACTTGATAACTTGAAAAACTCCATAACTCGTATTTAAATTGTGGTCCCTTGCAAATACGAGTTATCGAAGTTTCACTGTATTTGATTTCCCTTATTGTATTTATTGCACTTAACCTCTTAAATGGTGGTAACTCTTTTCAAAATTTACTTTACTTACCTTACGTAGTTCTGTGGTAACCCCTCAAACTTTTTGTGATGCTAGGTTCTCCTAAACTTCGAAAATGTTTTCATATAAATGTTTCTATTTTAAAACAAAACTATTATATTTCAGTAGGCTTAGAAATTGCATTAATGTAATAATGTGGCAACACTGTTTAAATACATTTTTATGGTTAAGTTCTGCTTTTGCTTCCTTTGAATTCTATGTCTCTTTACTTCTTTTAATTTAATAATTTTATTTAGTTTACTCTTTTAAATAAGTGGCAACCCCTTCCAAAGGTATCTACAATATAAAGTGTTCTCAAACTTCCTTCGTTTGAGAACCATATTTCGATACTTCAATTGACTTATAATTTTAATTAATGGTTTGAAATCCGCCAATACCGCTAGGCGATTATAGCGTCAATTAAGAGGAAGAAGAAACATAGGGTTTAAGCTATCAAAACTGAGTTTTTCGGCGCTGAGCCCAGATTTTGTCTGCTTGATTAGATCTAAAACTTTTGCTAACTTTGTTTGGCGGAAAGTATAACTTCATAAGTCACACAGTATAATTTATTGTTGAAAAAATGGAGAAAGTAAATTAACAAATTTTTTTATCTGCCTTAAACGGCACCCTATTGAGTTGGCAGCTGTTGATTCCCTACAATTTGTTTTCAGCAAATTGCTCCGAACTTTGACTTTTCGCTCCACGAATACATATGTACGATTACGAGTTACTATACTTTGCCAAAGCAATGTTTATGTTTATGCACACAAAAGGCAGCTGGCAAACGCTGCACAAGTCGCCCTGCTAAATATGCACCAGAGTCAGAGGGTGATAGTTTGTGCAAGTTGGCACAAAATTTACAATGAATAAATTTCACTGGCATAGTGATAAGGAAAATCCTGTTGCCACTAATGAAGGCTTAGTCATGGACTCGATTACAGCTTCCACTGTACGCTGCCGCAGCGCAATGTTGGCGAATTGTTGTGGAAAGTAAAATGCATACTTTGTGGCTACGACAGCTCAGTTTATGAATAAATAAAAATAATTTAAAATTCCCATTGTGTAGTCAAATGAAAAATAATTATTTTATACAAACTACATATATGCAAATATATTTATTTATTTTGTATATATGTATTTAGAGACATACTCACACACACACACACACACACACACACACAAATTGAAAGACGTAAGTACGATGTACAGTTGCCTTGCACTGCTCTAGCATATATTGAGAAAGTTTTATGCATATGTGTGTGCGCGTGTGTGTGTGTGTGTACATGAAATTACATCACACTGCATTTATTAGCACAACAATTAGAGAAAGCCTTCTTCGTGGCGCCGCCAAGCAACCGATTTGCAATGGATACGCTTGCCAGATGCGAAGATGCGAAGAGAGTTTGCGGTTCGACAATTTTATTTAAACTTAAATTTGTGATTGGATATTCCTTTGGCAATTGCCAATGTTATTTTTTGCCAAAACGCTTTAACACACACACACACACCCATGCACACATACTCACACATACATACATACATTGAATTGTCTATGTGGGTGTGCCCATAAATTGTATTATGTATCTATCTACATATGTATTTATATTCGAATTTGCATTGAAGCGTAGTTATTGTTGTTGCATTTGTTATTGTTCATTAAATTTGCATATCTGCTTACACTGCGCTGCCAGGGATTACACAGAGCTGCCTAAAAAAAAAACACAGCAATACGAGCAGAAATCGTGCAGAGATCGAGTGGCGGAGGGAGGGGTGTTGTTTTTGAACGGCATTTGCTAGTTGCATATCCTTTGGGAACGATTGCAAAATGCTCAAGGTGTGAATTTTGCCTTTTTATACAATACATACGGCTCAATGCACCTGTAACTGTGTGTGTGTGTGTGTGTGTGTGTTTGTAAGTTCTTTCTATGCTCGGATTGTGCATAATGATTGCAGAAAATATGTTTTCCGTTTTTGTTGCACACGTCCGCCGCCATTCGAGTATTTGCATTTGGAAGTTTATTAGTTGCGTAGAGTGGGCGGAGGCACGAGGCAAGGGGTGAGAGGTGAGGGCCGGCAGCTGTTTGCATCGAACGCTTGTTGTTAGCTGCTAGTGGGTGTCTATTTCTTGAGCACTTGCCGTACAAGCTTCGAACGGCAAGGGTCTGCCAAGGAAGCAACCATTCATATACACGCCATATATGCTATACTTAAAATAGGGTGGTTCAATTTGTTTGGAATATTTTTTCGACTATACGCGTGTGGCATAGAAGTATTCTTCAAAAAATCTTCTACGATAATTTGCCGAAGAAACAATGGATTTACTTCAACTCCTTGTTTACCAAATTGCGAAAGTTGGATTTTTACCATAACAACATTTTATTTGGCTATGGTGTGGTACCGAAATTTTTACATTTTTGAAGTAAAACTTCTTTAGCGCCATGAGAGTTATTTTCAACGAGGCGTTACAAAGTCGCGAGACGACATAGCTATTTCGGAACTACATACATATTTCGGATCGATTTCAGGTAAATTTCGGAACTATTTCGGGATCAATTCAAGACTGATTCGGGCCAAGTTCGAGATCAATTCGGGTTATTTCGGGACTGATTCGGGAATACTTTGGGAAAATTTTGGAACTAGTTTCCATACCATGTCGGTGTTGTTCGGAATAAGCCCGGGGCTAGTTCGTGACCAGTTCAGGACTAGCTTGGAACTATTTGGGGATGACATCGGACACAGCTGAGTATGGGCTTAGGACTGCTTTGGACCTAGTTCGGGACTGGTTCGGCACAGGTTTGGGACTAGTCCGGAAATGATCATTTCGAAACTTGCTGCTCGGGACAGGTTTCATATGAGTATTGGACTTGTTTGAAACTATTTTGGTATTTGTATTAATTTAGAACTGGTTTGTTACGCGATCGAGAATATTTTCGAACTGATTTGCGACTAGTGCGATTCTGAACTAGATTTTCAAGCGGAAATCCTCTGTATAATTTATTTTTAATACAATTACGACAAATTGGCAACCTTTACTCAACGTGGCGCACTAACACCACGGCAAAATAAGATGCTTTATGGAATCGGCAAAAAAATATTTACTTCTGGCTCGCGCACTCAAGCATGGAAAGAAGAGGACCACATGAGGAGTTGGGACGATCTCCAAAAAAGCAGATATAACTTTTATCCATATTTCCAAAAAACAACTACAGCTACATTTTATAATTTGAGAAAATGCAATCAATAAAATGGAAAATGAAAGAAAAGAATATATTTCTCATATTTTATACCTATTAGATTTCAGTTCTAAATTTCAAGGAAAACTAAAATAGTTTTGTTTCTTTGAAAACGTAAGAAAATGGAAACATTGATTTTAGACCCAAGAGTTGTGAGGATCTCCAAAATAGCAGCTTTAACTTCTATCGCCTTGAAACAATTGCTTTCCAAATTTGCGAAAAATAATAATTGACCTCTTATAAAATATTTTTTATAAATTTTTTATTGAAAATAAATTTTCTTTAATATTTCAATATACGTTTTATAAAGTTTTATAACTAGAATTTGTAATAAATATTTATATGTATGTATACTGAATTTGTATGAGAAAAAAATTTCAAAGAAAAGTAAAAAAGTGTTGTTTTTTAAAACGTAGGAAAATGTGAACCTTGATTTTAGGCCCATGGTTACTTCGGCAAATATTTTAAGAACTTCATGTATAATACTTTTATGCTAAACGCGCATATTAAAAAAAATGTACGCGAATTTTCCGAAAGCATAAACGTAATCTAGAAGGATTTCAAAGAAAACTTTGGAAAATTATAAGAAATAGAAACTATGGAAAATTAGAATGTAGAAAGACATACAAATTAAAATTTTACGTGTTAGGGTACAACTTTCTAGTGTCACTTTCATAACATCGTCTGGATCCTTTGAAATTACGCTTCATAAGCGGCGGCTCAGTTTTAATTTAATACCGCTATTATCTTAGGGTAATTTTTTTAGAATTTAGCGAATTTAGCGTAGATTTCATAGATTTCATAGATTTCGTAGATTTCGGTTTTACCCCTTTCGCATAATTTCTCTCACTCGAAAAATTTGACCCACCCTAATTTACATACACATATGTATGTATATGTGGGTCTGTGTGCGCGTGTGCATGTGGTAGTGTGTTGGCAGTTTCTTTGAAGTGCAGGCATATCTAAATTGCGCCTTAATTTGTTTATATTTATTTGAGCATATTTTATCTTTTTGTGTAAGCAATAACGCCAAATTGCTGACTGTTGCTGCTGTTGTTGTTGCTATTTTATGCATTTGAAATGAAATTGAGACTATCAAAGCCCGTCTAAAGGATGCTTGCTTTGACTGGCAATGGTTGTTGTGGACTTTTTATATGTACATACATAGTACGTTGCATGAATGAGTTTAAGACCTTTGAAAATCTGCCAGTGAATTATTGTGGAAAATTGGAATCGAAAATGAGTGGGCTGAGAATATCAACATGAAGCTGTTAAAGTCATTGTAGTGGAAGTTTAATGTTAATTTATTGAAATTGTCACTTTTGGATTTGAACTGTAACTAACACTTATGTTGCTGTTACCATAAACATAAAGTTAATTAGAAATATATGTACTGAAATAAATTAATCCAAGTTATGTAAAATTCCTGGTAAAAGAATGAAAAGTTTTCCATGCATAAATCAAATTACCAAAGAAATTGGAACGATGCAAGTGTATTAATAAAAAATCGGTTTCTTCAACGGTCGCTGCTTGCAAACAGTGAGAAAATTAACTGTCTAATCACGACGTATTGCGATATACTCGATAACCCATCACGAATGCCTGAACAACTCACATCCAGTCCTATATGTGTACACAAAAAAAAAACATGTTCTCAAATGTAATACCCATTGTCTTAACCCCAAATGCCAGCTCGTAGCAAATGTGGACCAACACTTTGAACTGCCATTAAGCCTACAAAACTATTAACTCCTCAACCACCGAGAAGCATCAAATTGTTTTTGGTTTTTTTTTTGTGAGCATCCCCACGTAAATATGTAGTACATGTGTGGCGTCGTAAGCAGGACAATAAACACAATAACAAAGTGTCAGTCATGGCTATAGCATTACAGTAAGGTGACCATGTGTTTGAAATTTCTTCGGCAACTCGATGTTCTGGTATGGTGGTTACCACTCTGCGCCCAATCCGATAGGCCAGTTAGGATCAGAGTCATACCACTTGGGAGCAGAGCGAGCTTTGCTCTTGCATTCCCTCAGTTTCCCGCGTTATAAAACTATCTTGAGTCCTTGACCTTGCAGGTCGCGGACATTCACAGAGTCAAGATCAGCTAGTCATTGAAAGATTGGTAGAGTTTGTGGTCTAAATTCTCTCTTGCGGCTACAAAAGAAATTAGGCTTTGCACCCCCATTAAGCAGTGCTCACTAATAATATGCTTCGCGGATTCTATCCCCTTGGATCACGAGGCTTATTGACCAACTCAAAATTATTGCATTTTCGATGTGCTCTGTGGTGCTGTTGACTTTCCCGTGATTCTTAGGAGGATTTTCTTTCATATACCGGTTAGACCGTTTCGTGGTTAAGAGTTTTTCTATGTTGGTCTTTTTAAAACTCTTTACGTTCGGTATGGTCCTATTACTCGAGCCCTCATTGAGTTCAACAGGTTTTCTATATTTATTAAGATAGATTTTTTTTGGTTTTCATATGATCGTTTTTTTGAAATCTTTGTTTAGTCTAGTTATACCATTTTTTTTTAACTTGTAAATACTTCTAATTATTCTATAAGAATTGTTTATAATCATTGGCTTAATAAATAAATAAATACCTACCAGTGAATTGATGATGGGCGGCCAGTTTTTATAAGAGTCTTGGGTTGGGTTGATTTGAGTGGGTGCTTGCAAGATGACAGGAGGACGCCAGCATCAGGTACAATATTAACTGTGAGCAGGTCGGTCCATTCTCTTGCGAGCTCGTATGCCTTGCATTTTCCAGGAATATCGTTTTGCCCTGGTATCTAAACAACGCTAATGGTAACTTTCGCGGCCACCTCTACAGTCGAACGCTGCCTTCGCGGATGTGCTGCGGGCTGTTAGGGTAAGTAGAAAAAGATCGTAAAGATACTGAGGATTTTATAAGACAAAGTGCGACCTCTCTTAATGCTTTTCGTTTGGCCTGGAAAACGCAACAGTTGTGGGAAACCCGATATCTTTTACTTCTCCCTGTTATGGAGCTTTGGAAAATTCGTAAAAATTGCCGTAGACCATGGATATAAGTCCGAGCGGTCTATCAATTCGCTTCTGTCTGGAATTTTTTGCTGAAGCAGAACATGTGGGCTGGTGTAGTCCAGTCCCATAAAATTGCTGGAAAGTTATTAAGAATTTTCGAAGGACCAAATCTAAGGTCTCTCTATGAGGTAGATGCATTCAATCTTATCGCATTGTAACTAATGATGAGATACCTATCGTATGAAATAGATATAGTAGAGTTTCCAAACACTATTTTAGAAATATATTATATTTATATAAAATGCATATCCAATCGAAAAGTTGAAATCTGTGTAGTTTTTCATTATCAAAAATACCTACTTGTCTCGAGAATATTTTTTTTTTTTTAAATTTATGCTAGTATTTTTTGCATATTTCAATGCGTAGATATTGGTGATGTCGGTGATTTTCTATGACTTTTATGGTACACGAAAAATAAATAGAAATTACCTGGAAAATTACAAACTTTTGAGTTAAAAAAATATACATTTTTTTGTCATATATGGAATTTTTTAGGACATAAAAATATAACTGTTTTGAAAAGCACAAAAAACATCATTCAAAAAAAGACTTTTATTTCTGTTTCAAAAATAAAAGCCATAAAATAACACATTAAGTTGTATTCATTTGTATGAGTAAAAAAATAATAAATATTTTTGACTTTTTGGTAAAGAGTTGTAAAATAATAATTTGAAGATAATTTTATGGAAAAGCCTCCTAACAGTTACAGTCCCTGTAAAAAACAACTCACTCTATGTATTTGAGAAGTTTATCCCAAAAATATCTCGACCCGGCTCAAAGATTACTTACAATCAATCGGCTTGCCCAAGAAATATCGATATATCAAAATTTCGATACTTTTCGTTATTCGATATTTACCGCCGGGTACCAAATTTGTATCAATTTCCATATATGTTCTAGATTAAATACGTAGTATATTTGGAGGCCTAAGAAAGTACTCCCGATATTTGCTAAAAAAAAAAATAAATAAAAATAATAAAACAGCCAAATAAGTATAATTTTTTAAATATCGAATATTTTTACAATTGATATGTTTTACTCTACATGTGCCGATATCTTTTGGAAATATCGATAAGATATATTCGATATATTTTTTCATTTGCGCATCCCTAGCTAATAAAAACTAACTCAGCTGGTTACACAAAAAACGCTTGTGTAGTATTTCAGAATATAAATATAAAAAAAGTATGCTTTACGAAAGAAAAATATAAAACATCCAAAAAGAAGTACATCCGGCCACCTTAATTTAGGTGACTGTGCATTTTGAAGAAGTAATAGAGAGAATATAAACAAAAAACAACCAAATCACTATCCCCTATTTGGCTGCAAATGGCTACAACATACCCAACTAAAATACACTCGAATATTTATATGTATTTGTTATTGCATTTGTATCCTCCTGAGTGGATCTAAAGACAATATAATCCATTTAGTTGCGCTCACTTCCCTTAAAAGAATATTTGTGAAGTTCATGTAGTTATCTGAATACGTGCGGAGTCATCACCTCTCACGCCCAACCCATCCCAAGCCGCTCCACAACGCTTAGCGATTGCCATGGTTGTGGTTGTCACCCCATTCCGAGTAGAAATTAAGCTAAAGTAGATCAACAGATAAACTACACACAATGAGAAAATAAAATCCAAATGGCTAAAAGAACTAAAGAACATAAACAAGCAAACATTCTAACGTAACAACAAAAGTAATAAAGGCGACAATAATAACAAATGACAATACGAATATGGTCTGACTCTTGGAAGAGTAAGAAAAATACTATACATACCCTTGGACAGATTTTTAACAGATTCGGCACTACAGGTGGTAAATTGGTGAAACCCTTTTTAAGCGGAAAACAGAACCAAGCGAGCTAAAAAGAATGCTAAATATTTAGGTTTGTTGATAAAAAAGTTATCTTTACAAAGTCTAATCCTTTAGATATTAGAAAAAATAAAATATGAAGGTATTTTCGGAAAAAAACAACAACAGGCAAAAGTCGCAGAAGTTTCGGAGATCACATCTCCACAACCTACGACTAACTGGGCAAGTACGTAGCCAATGGACCACAGTCGGTTTGTGAGCAGCTATTGTTTTTTTTTCAAAAATACATTCTTTATACTGGCTCGAGCTCAAAAATTAATATTTGTCGATTTAAAAAATTAGGAAAAAAAAATAATATATGTATGTACACATATATAATTCCTTCTAAAATAAATATGACTTTAGCAAATGAGTTTTTCATTGGAAAAACGTAAATACTAATGAAAATTCTGTCAAAATATAAATCAAGCTAAGTTAATCGAATGAGTCGCGTTAATAACTTCCTACACTTTCTTTATATTCATACAAGTTTTATCTACTTTAACAATGAGTTGCAGCGCCATTTACTATTTCATTTTGGCAACTAAAAATATTTAGTTAAAAAACGAACAATGAATGAAGATTGAAGAAAGTACTCTTTTTTCGAAGTTGCGAGTTAATAACCTGACCGGTGGGGTAAATCGATTAAAAACCGACTGCGTCGTACATTAAGCCATTCGATGTGCGGATGCGACTGTAAGATGTAACAACATAAATATATATAAAATGTTTGTATGTAACTGAAATTGCCACAGTCGGCGCAAGAAGTCAATAACGGAATGTTCCAGATACGTAGCAGCAGGTGGTAATTAAAGGACTCGCTGTGCCTTATTGATAAATGTATGTGTGTTGTTTTCAGATAAGGAAAAAATGTAAAAAAAACTACCAATATACCAGAAAATCATTGCCTCACTTCGGTTCTGGGGATATGCAAACTAATATTGATATATGTATATTTGAATAATATTTTTGTATAGTTAAGAAACTCCATCAACTGTTGAGCGGTTGTTTTATAAGATCTGAGGGTCTTACCACAGATTCGACGTCCATCAAGTTCATATTGTTTCGGTTCCGGTAGTTGCGAACGATATTGAAGTCTGTTACTTTCCCGTGGAACTACAAGTTATAATTATTTTTAAATCCTATTTCCCTACTTCCTTTACACCAGAGAAATTTTTGATTCTTAATAATATGCAACACTTATTTCATCCACTCGGATGGCAGTTATGTAGAATTTATTACCTTGTGTATGGTACAATTCCGCTTTAGATGGATTTTTCTTCAACGCCACTTTAATGCTACATGTATTGGTATAGACCAAGGTAGGTTGGTAAAAAATCAAAATATTTAAACAACTATATAAAATAATTAATTGGCTCAAATTTGATGTAAGGGATTGCGTTGGAGAAAATAATATGTGGGTTAATAGGGTTTGTGGAAAATGTCTATATCACCGAATACTCTCCAATTATAATTTCGAAAACTATAGAAATCTGTAAAGAAATCGTCTCTTGTATGAAGGTAATTTAAAAATATCAAGTTTCCGATATTTTATTGAATCGTGTAGCAAATTCGTTGATTTTTTTTTGCAAGGAATTTAGAATTACATCTGTTGGATCAAAAGCGTGCAATTTTTTTGGAACTTTTTTTTACTATTATATGCTAGAGATTGCTAAAAGGGGTTTATTGAAAAGATACAATTTTTTTTTTTGACAATCAAATACAAGTGGAGGCATTAAACAATGGCGGCGGGTGGGCGGCGTTCTGGCCTGTTGGTGGAATTTCTATCGCCAAAGAAATGATCTCAAACATGAAAGGGACACATTTTTTTATTTTATTTATTTTTCTGCATAGCCGCGACTAGAATGATACAAAAAAAAAAAATGAAATAAAAAGTAAGGAAGTTATGAGCTACTGAAATTGGATCTCGATTTTCGCTCATGTTTTTCGTTGTCAATTGTTATGTAAAACGGAAAATTTTCTATATTTCTTAGCCATTTTAGTCGTAACCATGTACACACTTTTTATTAACGACCAGATCGATAAGTGTATTTTTGAGAAAAAAACGTTTAAAGTTAGAATAACATAAGATAATCTTACAAACAAAATATACCGCATAATAAAATAGTATAAAAATCAAATTTTTTTATCCAATAAGGTAGGAGAGATAAATGCGTAAAAATCAGAACTTTGGGCATAAATAAAAGAAGTTTAGGTTTTCAAAATAACTTTGACTCTTTATAACTTGTTGGTGTGTAAGATGTTAGAAAGAGTATCTTCAGTGTTAGAAATACCACTGGGTCTATCTTTCTTTTCCAAAATATCGCGGAGTACTGTTATCAGAATCGCCACTCCTATATCTATGCTGGCTTGAGTGCAGTAGGTTGTTCAATAAAATACTAGTAATACTTGTAATTAATAGTAATAAGCATTAAGTGTAAAACTAATAGTTTTAATACAAAACATATGAGCTAGATTAACCTGAAGGATTTTCAAAGGCGTAGATTCTTCTATGTCTATGCCTTTCTGTAGGAAGGCAGACGGACGCCATAAGCTTTTTTGGTTCTGATTATATCTCTTTTACCATCCTTCAGCAGTTCTCTCTTCTTTTCCAATTTCTTTAATCGGTTTTGCATTTGAAGCTGGTATAGGTAATTAGAAGTGAGAAGTGATAATTAGAAGTGAGGATAGCTAATGGGAAGTCAGCTTCTTCCTCACTCTCAGCGTAACTTCCATTGTAACTGATGTGCCAGAAATTTATTTTTATTCAAATGTTGTACCAATGATACGATATCAGCGTTAAATTGTTATTAATATTATAGGGGCAAATTTTTACTTGGCTAGTTGGATACTTATTTCAAAGTAGGCAACGTTTGTTCCAGATGTTTTAACGTGACAGAGGCAGTGGAGGGTGTGTTAACTTAATATTAGGTTGATTTCATTCGATGGCAAAAATGTTTTTGCTATAAAAAATGCTATGCGTATATAAATCTTACTGTTTTTTCCTCATCTTTCTTTCTCTATCTAGCACAGTATTAAGGCGCACCGCCAAGTTAGAGAACAATATTGCCAAAGGCCATAACAAAGAATGTACGCGCCAATCACATAGCACCTACATATATGCATCCATATACAGTTATTTTTTGCAATACTGATAATATTTTTTATTTACTTAAAAAAAAAACATATTATATTCCATAACGCAAACCGTAAAAACAACAATTTCATACTTTCTAAAAATTTTACGAAAATTTCACAAATCTTAAAACAATTGGCGTTCAATTTTTCTTCAGAATTTTCAGAAGCTTTTTGCGCATGCAGTTAAGTAGCCTAAGTAATTTTAACACAATGAAGTGTAAGTTTCAAGGGGTGAAAACTTCTATAGATTTCTGAAATTTTTTTTTGCTGGCGTTCGAGCGCATTTTCTACATGGTCAACAAATAAAGCTGAGCAAAAATCAATAAAAAATACTCGGAACTTGCGTCTTATTATATTAGAGCTAAATTGACTATACAATTGCATAATTGCGGAAAACTTCTTGAAATTCTAAGAACACATTTAAAGTTTGTTTTGACGTAGCGTTTCGAGGCTCTCAGAGACATCTTTGTGAAGAGTAAAATTAATTTATCAAGGTATAGTTCTTGTCATAACTATACGGCAAGTTTTGACGCTTTATTTGTAACTTAAATATTTTTTTATTAATTTTTTTAAAACTCAAATTCAGTTCATTCTAAAGTATTAACTCAATCTTCAAACTTTGTGCAAATCTCTATAAAATTCAAAAAGTTTTCATCAAAACCCTAAAAGTAATGTTGAAGAAGCTCAAAAATCACGTTGATGTTTTTTTTTTGGTCAGGTGTCCATTTTCTTGCATTCGTTATATGGAGAAAATGAGCAACAAGGTTAGTAATAAAAAAAATTATCAAAAATCAAAGTGATTTCTGAGCCTCAGGAAACTTAAATTTCATTATACTAAAATTGAATGGTCTAAAAAACTGCATATCAAACATTTTGCTACACATTCTGATTAAAAAGTTTGAAATATTGATGAAAATTTGTTGAATCTCAATAAAGTTTACACAAAGTTTAAATCTAAATCTCATAACCGAATAACTCTGACCTATACAATTAATTTTAAGGAGCTGATATATTTACAGAGCACTACAGCTGTAATAAAGTATTATATAATTTTAATTACATTCTAGAATCCAAATAAACGATGAAATATAATATATAAAACATTGCGCGTCTTTCGAAATTTTGCTTTCTTATATTTATGGTAAACGCATCGACCAACTCAATAATACATTTAAGGTATACGGAAAATATTAACGATCAGTAAAACAGGCCTTGATTTAGTCATACGTAAAAAAGTAATTTATCTGTTTTTCGAAGTTATCTTCGAAATCGAGTTATTTTGCCTTGAAGTTCAAAATTATTTTGTAAACAATTAAAATGTAAAAATATGGGCGTAGTCCGCCCTTTCCTCTTATTTAAGTGTTATATAATCTTTTTGGTCCGAACTTACATTATAGGGTGAAATGTCAGAATTTTGAAAAATCAAAAACTTATTCTTTAATCCTGTGGATATCTCTTCTTTTGATCACTTGTAGTAGCTATAATATAAGTTTGAACAAACCCAGTTCTACATATATCCAGTATTTAAAATATAGAAAATATACACACGTGTTTTCCCTTTTTAGTGATATCCATGGAATGATCAAAAATAACTGTTTACCAAAGATCCAATTCCGAACTTCGAAGCTCGATATCTCGATTTCGGAGATTAAATTTAAAAAAAAAAACGGAGAGCTTATTTTTTTTTTAAACCTATGACTCAATCTCTCAACAAAAGTTAGTTTGATCCAATACCCAACGGAGAGCTGTACAGTGTTCATGTAGATATTTATTGAAAACGGGACATTTCTCACATACGGGTTAACTAATGGCACTTCAGCAGCCCCCCTCACCCGATGAGAATGCACTGCGCCGAAAGTAGCTTCAAGATCGGTGATAGTAATAAAAATCTTTTTATTACGCTATATATTCTAATTAAGCCAATTTGGCTCATTTGCCTTTGACAACGGATTGTGATTTCTTCGCCACTTCTATGGACGCACGTATGCCGACACCTATACACCTAAACACATACATATGTATGTATGTATGTAGACTCACTCGTACTTTGTCGCGCTGTTCGAGCAGCTATCCATGTCCATAGCCGACCGACCGACCGACCACAAGAACATTTTGTGTCTTTGTCCTTTTTACAGCTCAACCAGGCTATTTCGAAGTGTTCGAAGTGGTGGGGGTACGAGCACTGTTGGCATTGTGTAGGTGTATGTGTGTGTGTGTGTGTGAGACATTATTAACGTTTTCAGTAAAGAAAGTAAAATTTTATGGAGATTGTAAGCTAATCAAAAGTAATTGGAATTGATGTAGCTATTCGGCGTGGAACGTGTAAGCATTATAAATTTATTCAGCCTTTATTTGGATGAATTTCTAATGACGACAGGCAGCGTGTGTAATTATCTTTTGTCGAATGACGAAAAGTATTGGCTTTGAGTTGAACAACAACGATGGCGTACGATATTTCTCTTTAAATGTATTTATTAAGTAATTTTAATTGAATAAATAAATAATACCGCTTTGCCGTTTCAACACAAAACGTTGGTCGCCGCCGCCATTGGTAGCCAAGTCAAAGTCTCTGCCCCACTACGTCATTAAGCCAATTTTGTTGTTGCGAGTGCATTCTGCTACAGCAATGAAGTTCACAAATCTCTATTCCAATACCCGCAGCTCCATTTACCTTCCACTTTCTGTACCGCTGCTATGGCCCTCGGGTGAAGTTTGTTCAGTTTGTATGGTCGAGTGCGTTTTCAACTCTACGCTTCGGAAAGCTTTGGTGTGTTCAAGTGTTGCCAGAGGCAAAATTGGCGCTACTGCAAAGAAAAACCAACAACACACAGGGTAGTGGATTGGATTGCAGTTGTTAAACTGTTCATACGTACATACATTTCGAACCATTCAATACCTACATATGCATAGTGTTTGCCCGTGCAGGCCCACTAGATTCCCATACACAAAAATCAACATCATGTTGGCAGGAAAGACTGCAGCGTTACTACGATTTGGGGAAAAATATCCAAAGTTACGGTTGCTTTCTTTAATTATTCGACATAGAAAGCCCAAGTCTTGTCGATTTATGAAGTCCTCTTACAAAAATAAATTTTTTTTGTAACATCTGCATCCTCAAAAAGATTCAGTGGACTGACGCTCCTCTAAGTAAGGCCACAATAATTAAACGAAATATAAATTTTTTTTTTGCAAAATGTTGATATCTAAAAAGCAATCGGTCGGCACGATTTCCTTGAAATTTTTTTATAAAATACTATCATTCATTTCGCAACTTTTGAGCGTAGGCCGATGATGGGATAACGAATTTTCTAAAAATATCATATTTGAGTTATATGTGCTGAAAAATATTTGAAGTCTTGATTCAGTTATTAAAAGTTTTTCTCACTAGTGACCTTCGAATTTTGACACTCCCTTACAAAAGGCTTTTTTTTACGATACTTAAGGAAAAAGTCTCAAGATAATATTTTAATATTTTATTCAAAGAGAACATAGAAAGGTTTGTTCTATAAATTTTGCTTTTACTCTGATTTCCACGCAAATTTGAAGATTTAGCAACACAACGTCTAGCTAAGGGTGCCGATTTTGTCAAGAGAGAGAGTGAGTGAGAGAGAGTGGTTTTGGCACTCAAATTGCGGGAGATATTATTTTACAATTGGAGAGACGTAGAGTAAAGAAAAGTTTCGTTTTGCTGTTCTGCTTTTTCGGCAGTGTGAAAAATTGCTGTTTATTTGAACGATTTTTCATCATCTCGAAGTTTGGTTTGGATACAAACCGCTTTCGGTGTTCGGGAACGAAAAATGGCACAGAAGATGGCACATTATCGAAACCGGTTTGTCTCCAAACAAACTTTGACACGAGATGACAGAAAATAATTTAATAATTTCAATGTACATCAAGGTAAAAGTAGCCGAGGGGGTAGATAGTGGCCGCTTCATTCGGTCCCGGGTTCAAATCCAGGCCGGGGCAAATCACATCAAAAATTATAGAAATGTTGTTTTCTAATAGCGGTCGCTCCTAGGCAGCAATGACAAACCTCCGAGTATATTTCTGCCATGAAAAAAAAAACTTCTCACAAAAAAAAACACCCGCCATTCGGAGTCGGTGTAAAATTGTAGCTCCTTCAATTTGTGTTACAACAACAAGACGCACACCACAAATTGTAGGAGAAGTTCGGCCAAACATTAAGCGAAATTATTATATTATAATTAAAGAGAAATCTTCCACAAGCTTCTGTTACTAAACAAAAATTTTGTAATTTAGGTAACACGCCCCAATTGCCAATTAAGCTTCGAAACCGTGTTCCATGATTACAAAATCAACCTTCCATGTAAACCATAAAAAAAAAAATTCCATACAAAATTTTCAAAAAAAAAGAAAAAATCCAAATCGGTCTATTTTTTCGTAAACTTATGAACATTTAAAAAATTAGGTTTTTTTTTGTAATTGTTGTCTTGAAAATGTCTACGCAAAAAAAGGTCTGGATGGATTGTAAATTTTGGTAATTCTGCGTCTTTTGTTGGCCAAAAAAAAATATTCTTAAAAATTTTTTACTACGTATGCAGGAACTATGTATCTATTTAGCTGAAGTTTGAGTCAAATTTCCTATCCCTACGAGTTTGCGGAAAAAATGGATTCGAAACCATGAGGAAAATGTCGAATTTACATAAAAACTCAGTGCTTCCGTATGTGTGGGAGTCTGTATGTGCATATGTATGTATTTATTGTATGTATGTACGTACGCAAGTTTGCGTGCTCGGCGACATAATTGCATTAAAACCTCTTCCATTAGACTGTTGAGTTCAATTATAGTCTCTGACAACCACACTTACAGTTGGCTAACATTGTTGGTGTTGCTGTTGTTGTCTGTTGCTGCTGTTTTGCATTTGTTTTTGTAACTGTCATTGTTGGTGTTTATTGCTGTTGGCTATTATGTTGGTCATTGTTTTTGTTGGCACTTGCCACTACTATGTATTGCAAATACTTTTGCATGAAATTGCCGGTGTTGTTGTTGTTGTTGTTGTTGTTGTTGTTGTCATCGCTGCATTGAGCATCGTCCCTTGGCCACTATGTCCAGCTCAGTTGGCAACTAGATCCAACCGAATGGAAGGAAATGGGCGGAGTGCTTTGCTGGACAGCTCAAAAAGTGCAACCAGCGGAAAATGTGCAAAAATTTAAATAAAAATCGAAAATTGCATAGCATTAAGCGCAGCAAAGTGTTAAGTTTTTTTCGTTACTGTAATTTATGTAATTCACATTTGAAGCGCTGCAACTGCGAGCTACTGCGAGTGCGAATGCGAATGCGATGCGAGTGTGTGTGTGTGTGTGGGTGACAGTGGGCAGCTGTTGGGGTGGAGGATGGGGCGGGTTAAAAAATGTTGCTTAATAGCTTTAATTCATTTAATTTAATGTGAGCTGCACAAAAAGGCGTAGTAAAAGATATGGTGAATGGAAATAAATTGTATTACACTCATTGTCAGTGCGCTTCAGTTTTACACAAAATTTTTTGATTAAATTTATTAAGTGGCTGCAAATGAAATGGTTTCGAAGTGATATAGAACCAGCCATAAGGATGGATATATATGTAGTTAGGATTGCCAACTACTCGTAGCTATAAAGTGACATATGGTGGGCGGGACAAGTGACCAAAGTTTCGAATAAAAAACTACAAGTATCGGAAATGCACAATTTTTTTCAAAGTTTTTTTTCTATGGTTTAAGCCGCAGCTTTTTAAAGTCTAATTATTGTACTATAAATCATAAAATTAATATATTCTTTTTAAAATGCGGAATGACCCATACAAAAAAAAATCCCTACTGGCTTTCGACACCTTACATAATGTCAATAATGTCGACGAACTAAATACAGCGGCTTCGTTGGCTAGGACATGTCGTGCGAATGGACGAAAATGCTCCAGCTCTGAAAGTATTCAACGCGGTACCAGCTGGTGGTAGTAGAGGAAGAGGACGGCCTCCTATGCGTTGGAAAGACCAAGTGGAAAAGGACGTGACGTCACTTGGTATTTCCAATTGGCGCCAGTTAGCAGGAAGAAGGAGTGACTGGCGCAATTTGCTAAACCCGGTCAAAATCTCGTAAGAGGTTATAGCGCCAATTAAGTAAGTAAGTACTGGTTTTCCATAGAACCAAAATATTTCGGAAAAATATAACGATTTACGTGAAGTGGATCGACTTGAAAATACCTCCAAAAATGGCGTTCGTTTTATTAATAAGAATAGTGCTTTTAAATACTTGTTTCAAATATATATACAACAGTTAAAGCTTAGACCATCTGCATAGAAATATTTATAAATTTATTCAATGGAGCCATAATAATGAGATTTTGTATGCTGTTTGCCCTGTTTTTGGTAAAAGAAAATCTTGATGGTACAGCATGGCATTAGGAACATTGAAATTTATAATACGAGTACATTTGACGCAATTAAAATTCAGCGACCGTGGCAGTTATAAGTTTTATTAAAATAATCATGATTTAATCGAATTTGATCGATATTTTGTAATGTTTATTTTATCGATAAAAAATAATCGTTATTTTTGTTATTTTGTGATTTTTATTTTTTTGATAAAAAATAATCGTTGATATTGGATAAAAACTCGATCATAATTAACGCAAAAAAAATTTGTCGATTATGACAATAACAGCAAACAAAAACAATAATACGATTTATGTTTTATGGTAGAAAAAAAAAATTCACAAATAATCGATAAAATTTGATCGAAAAAATTAAAATTAAAAAACTTATGATTAAACTTGATGGAAAAAAAAAAATCACAAAATATCGACCAAATGTGATCGGAAAAATTTAAATCCAAGGATAACGATTTTTTTATCGAACAAAAAACACTCAAAAAATATCGACTTTGTAATGATTTAAAACAAAAAAAAATTCTAAATAACAATAAGATCGTAGCACAAGGATTATATCGATATATTCGAACTTTGTTTTGAACTAATTTTTCCAAATGATTTTTTAACCGGACAAAATAAAAAATTCAGGAAAAGAATGGAAATATTGCAGACAAAAATAATTTAAGAGGAACATTTCGACTTCTGACCATTTTTCGCTATTTTATGCATATTATGTATATTCATATGTGCACAAATAATTGTCAAACTTTAAACTTGAAATCTGAAGTCCAAGCAGCCAGGCTTAAGTGGAGTTAATTCGAACGTAACGGGTGTTTTTTTTAGACTGATATAACTTTCGATAGGGATAGCTGTCACTTGACAGCTGGTAAATGATGGTCATCATGGAAAGAATGACGCCGCAACAACGTTTACAAATTGTGGAAATTTATTTTAAAAATCACTGTTCTTATAGAGCACTTCGTGAATTTTATGGCCCACATAATGGAGCATCTTATTCGTCGAACTGTTGATAAATTTCGAACAGCAATTAATCTACTCGGTGAAAAATCAACAACAAGACAAAGAACTGTACGTACAGAAGAAAATATTGGTGCTGTAGGTGATAGTGTTGAAGAAGATCCGAATTTGTCTCTTCGCCGACGTGCTCAACAAGTTGGACTTTGTCCATCCATAACATGGAAATTCAAAATTGGACTGATCGCATCCGATTCACCAAAGCTAGTCGTGGCGGGCATATGCCAGAAATCGTTTTTAAATATTAAATCTCATGAAAATATCTTTCAAATAAAAAAAAATTCGTCATCATACTTCATTTTGTATGGGTTTTATTTCAATTTAAAGTTCTATCAGTCTAAAAAAAAACACCCTTTATAAGGTAGGATTGGCTGCTGCCCACGGATTTGAACTGTAATACGTGTATTACAGAATTTTGCAACTTGCTTTTTTGTGAAATTCGTTTGACGGAAACTACGAAAAAAAAGATATGTATAATTTTTGTTTACAAGCGAACCGTCTAAATAAAAATTGAGAGGTTTTTTATTTTTAGTAATATAGAACTAAAATTCCACCTTTTATGGCAAACTGGCAACCCTGTAGGTACCCTGTGAGAAATGAAAATAATTATAAAGTTGTTTGCAAATTACTCTTTTTTCCAGTGACAACTAATTGCTATTCCCTACAATGAACTGATTTATTTAACACGCCGATGCATTAGGAAGCAACTAATTATCCCTTTTTGCATAGGGCTTCAATTTCTTTACTTGTAATTTAAATTCAACAACTTAAAAAAGTATTCGTTTCGAATTAGCACGACAAATGAGAGCTGCATTTATATTAAATTAGTTTAAAAGTAGTCTACACAAAATTAGTTTTTATATAGGATGTTGTTTCATGAAACTGATTTGTTTTATTTTTCCGACAGGGTAGCTATAAATACAAACCAACATCCTTTCGTCTACATACAGATATTGAACATAAAAATGCTTGCCTATGTATGTGTATATTTGAAAATAAATTTAAATAGTAAGCAAATGGGTGCATATTGTAATGATATTAAATATTTTGTACTAAAATATGTCGCTGAATATTAAATTAAGAAAATTAACGCTCTTTCACATTTTCTAAATGGCTGCGACTAACAAGCAAAGTATGGGCTATTATTGCGAACACAATGATGTTAGAAAATGAAGGTGAACAACATTGAACTAAACTTTGATGGAAGCACTTACCAGATTTCGATATTCATAGAAGGATAAAAATTTTAAATAGAACGTAGTTGAAGTAAATATGAGCAGCATTATGGGCTCTTCTTTTTCTAAACTCTTATTTATTAAGAAGATTTAAAGAAATGGCCTGATTCATGGTGTTCGTTAAATAGCAAAATATACAATAACTACAAATGTAGATAAAAGATTGCAGTTCTTACGTTCTTTTTAGGAATGGGGAGTCTCATGGGAACTGTGACTTCAAACAAGACCATTTATTGGTCATTAGGCTGAAATATGAAAGTTGAAAATTGGCAGTAGAATTTAAAGATTTTAAGGGATCCGAAGATTACTTTTTTCTTTATTCTTTCCATTCCATCAACTGCCTCGCATATAACAGTACTCAGCACTCATATTAAACCGTAGAATTTTCTTCTCTTATACCGCTTATAATCGGATGTTTTCTTGTAAAACACATGTGCGCATTATTATTTCGCAATAAATATCATAACAAAAAATAAAAGCATTAAAAAAATGTATAATATATATGCATTTCAAAAATTTAGTTTTAAGTTAGTTTAAAAACTTAAGGCTCTGAATTCGGAACTTAAGTTTCCATCATTTAACAAGAAACAAATAAAGCCGCATTTTTTTTTTATATTTTTAAATGGGTTTCCCGATTTTTCGATTTTATCGATTATTTTCGTTCGATTAATTATTAATTGATTAATCGGTTATTCATTTTTCCTTGTCATTACAATTTAATAGATAATCTTGAAAATGTCACGTGTGTGTGTTAACAGTGCTAATTTATTTTGTTATATGTATTTATTACGACAAATCGAAAAAAGCCAAGCAATGTTATTTTCTTATTTTTGCCGTGATATAAGAAGTCAAGATAAGTCGTGGGCTCCTAGAGTGTTCTATTTAAGGTGTAATATATATTCGACAAGTTGGCACAGGTGGAAAATGAAAATAATGCTATTTGAAACGCCATGGCTTTTCAAAAAATTCTCTGTATCGTTGTGCCCTTAGTAATAAAATCACAACCAAATTCCGACAAATAGATATCTAATCCTGAGTGACCAGTTGAATTTAAGGAAACAGAGAATAACTGTAGCACGAAAGACAATTAACAGTAAGTTATTCAAACGCGCTAATAACAGCTAATAGTATAGCCCATTATATAATTATAGAGCTACCATACATTGAGATGTTTTGACTGTTCATTCTTTAAGTTAAGTGTATGTAAGTAAGTTTATGATAAAAAAAATTGGCAGCCTAGAAAGCTAGGCGATAGCAGTGAAACTTCATGGATCTCGATGGGCACTTGAAATGAAAATACTCACCCTAGCCAGCAAGTTTTATGAGATAGAAATATTTCCCCGATAACAGAAGCCACTATTCATTATTCTGGAATTTTTAAGGATGTTAGGTTAATGAAAAAAGATAGTTGATGTTTTCGCCTCCATTTTTAAAAAATCTATTGATTCACTTCCAACATGAAAGTTCAATAAAAGATACAATTGGTTTGTGGTATGATAAATATGAAATGAAAACTCGTGATTGTAAATGATTTAAATATCTTTAGAAAATTGCATCTATTGTCGTGCCTGATCTGGTTGTTGAGTCTTTGGGATTATTATTCATTTTTAAATTAAATTTACTTTTTAAAAAATTGTACAAGTGGTTGAGCTTCTTCCAAGGCAAAATTGACATTAAGATCACCGCTTAAAATCATTGACATAGTGTGCAAATAGTGTCAATATGTGAAGGAGTTATAATTAAGAACCTGGTTATACATATATATGGGTCATTCCATCCGAAATTTACGCTCAAAAATTATTTTGGAAAAACATATTTTTTTCCGCTAGCTAACGACCGAGCGCACTTCGAGGCTGAACTTGCTTGGACCTGCACGTATCACGCGTAACCAATGCGCGCTCGCTCGTTAGCTAATTCATAACTCCCGAAGATTTCATTTCTACATTGCAAATTTTTCACAGGTTATAAGTAATCGCAGGCAAACATATTAAAATAAAAAAAAGTAAAAAAATTAGTCCCAAATTTGGAAAAAATTTAATTGTTTTGAAAAAAAAAACACTAATTTTTTATTAAAAAAAACTCACAGAACGTCTACTTAGCTAACGCAAATTTTCAGTACGGGAAGAATTTTCTATGACCAAAATTTTTTTTAATGTGGAATACTGAAAAAAACTCTTTTTTTAATATTTAAAAAATTCGAAAATTCATTTCTCGAAAATTTTAAGTACCATATTACAATAAAAAAATACGGGTCGATTATTTTTCAATATAGAATGCGAAAAAAAAATGTTTTTCCAAAATAATATTTGAGTGTAAATTTCGGATGGAATGAGCCATATACATATGTACGAGTATAATCATAACTGTCGCCAATTCGATAGGAATAAATATTCCCACAAAAAAATATTCCCATTATGTTTTTTTTTTGTTTTATATGAGTTTTTTGTCTGCATGGCTTCACCTCTCTAAGTCGTAAACACAAAAAAAATTACATGTAATTTGACATTTGTAGCTGTGAGACGAAATCGCTCAGCTGTTCGTTCAACTCCACCTTATATGAATTCACCTTGGCTGAATATTTAAATGCATTTACACACTCCAGATCTGCAACTATTCCATACACTCCCACAAATGTGGAATGTACATTCCCGAGTAGGTATGCGTGTTGCTTGCCAGTTGTGCAAAATTTGTTATCCACTCTAATTTATATCGCCGAAAAATTGCATCTGCTCGAAGAAAAATTCGTATCTTTTCATCTAAACAAAAACTACCGCGTGAACAAAGACTCGGAAACCCATGCACTATCTATAAATAGATAATCGCGTGATAGCTTTGCATTGCTTCGCTGCCCCCCCCCGCTGAGCAACGGATGATTGGGATGATTGGTGCTTCCGTGGCTTGTTGTGGGTCGGTTGGTCAACAAATTTTCTATAATTTCGTAATATTTTCTCTAGCAACAATCTTCATTTCGTGCAACAAAATCTATGCCATCATTTGTGGGGCGTTTTCGTTTTGTAAGTTTTTAAGGTAATATTTCTTTTGTAATTCCGTTGCGCCGGAAAGTTTAGTGAAGTGCTAAAAATTCCAAAAATTCCAAAAATTACAACCACTATCAGCGAAAATAGCGAAAATACCTACATACTAACACTAACAAAAGAAACAATGAGCGGAAATATGCAGGCGGTGTCCAACCATCACTAGCACTTCCAAAAACAACTTGCAGTCAATGCGCGAGGAGAATTCGTGCGGTCCGTTGCATACAGCTGTATTCGCGCTAACATTGCGTTGCCACTGGCACTGGAGCTGTTGATTTTTAGATCGTCGTGCTATGAACCTCTGTTGCATGCCTTGTTCAAATCTGTTGAAAGGTACTTCCCCACATGCAACACAACAGTTAGGCGGCGATGTGGCGGGAACAACAAAAGCCTCGATTGCTTCACATTTATCATTTTGCGAGTGTGTGTCGAGCGAGTACAAAAAAAAAACAAAATAGTTGCAGTGACGATAGTCTGCAATCTCGTGTGCTGGAAACGGAGGTGTTATTGAGGTGTATTTATACCAAAACACGAGCACCTCGACTGACTGTTGGTGTTGACGACTCGCCGCTTTTGTGGCACAGAGTTGCACTGCGTGGTTTGACAAGTTGAGTCGATGTTGGCTTATTTTTTAGACATTCACGAAGCTACTACTCTGATTTATGAGAAATAGTTAGAGAACACCCGAACTTCTGCTTCGGCCATGTTCGGCCAACAAAGTTCGGTTCGGTTTCGTTTCGAACATTTCTCAATTTTTATTAATATAAGGTGGTATTACAGGAAGAGCTGATTTTTTTTATTTGCCCTATGGCTTCGAATGCCAAATTAATTTTTTTTTTACATTCTACTTGCTCTTATTGGCTTGCGATGCAATTGTGTGTAACAATTTGTCAATCGAAGTCGCAAAAGCAAAAACAAAATATATGCAAAGTTTGTTTTTGTACTAAAATACAACCTTATATGAATTCGTCTTGATAAAAATGAAAAAAAATATTTATTGGTCAGCGAATTGGATACTTTTCCCAATGAACGTTTGCTGCCAAGAAATTGTGACATTTTTGAAATTGGTCGAAGTACGCTTCCATTAGGTTCCGCCCTAAAAATCGATGTTCGGTCGTTCTCTAAATGTTAGGCAAGTTCTAGTAATGCGGTATGTGGGTGTAGATCAAAATTTAACAAAGTTCATTTCTTCAGGACTTTTGCTGACATTTTTTTTAGATTTTTGGAATGGGGTACTGCGTCGATGTTTATCGTGTGGTGATTTTTTTGTATATTTGTTTTATTCCTTGTCATTTAGGAGAATTCCAATTCATTGAGTGATGCCCAAAGTGAGCGCGCTGCTCTGCATGTGTCTAGATTAGTTAATCCACTATTGTTAGCTGTTTCTTATTCAACTTGCGATATCAGGAAACTCAACGGGGGTTGTATGTCCGAGCTGGGCTCCATCAGTCTTACCTCGGCTGCCACTGTGCTCTGCGACCCAATAGTTTGTTGCCTACACACAAATTGGAGAGATCATCGACAGTTCCGAACGCAAATCGAGTTAGTCGTTGTCTGCTTGGGAGCCTTAATCGCCGCTTGAATGTATACAGCAAAAATTTCTGCTTGGAAAAGGCTACATCGATCTGGAAGTATGTATGCTACCCTGAATGAGAGTTGCTAGGAGGAAGCTCCACACCCTGTTCCTATAACCATTTTTGAGCCATCCCTCAAAATCGAAATCTCATCGGAGTTTATTGTCGTATCAGATTCCTAGCCGTTTTTGTCGGGTAAGTGAACCTCAAGTTGAGCTCCACGATCTGATTACTACATATATGTCTTGTTCCACCTCCACTCGTTTCAGAATAGAGGCATACACCTTTTCCGTGTTTTGCAACCGGTTAGACGTCTTTAGTCTTAGATCACTCTTGGCTGCAGAGCATCTCAAATAAATGTCTATGGAGTGTCGCCGGCGTTGTTTGAGGCGTCGAATGTACTTCTCTTGAATATTATGACGAGGTTTCAGACCTCAGTCTATCCCAATTGAATTCTTGCAGGAGACAGGCGCGTTAAGCACGTCAAACGCTTTTCTTTTCCGGTCTTCAACGCTTCTTTTTCAAGATAGTTGAGTCGAGAATAATGCCCAGAAATTTAGCCTCCTTCGACAGTTTAAGATTTTTGCCATTAACTGATATATTTTAAAACGTTTCGCGAACAGGTCTAGTTCCGTTTTAGTCGGATTATCCGCTAGACCGTTCGCTTCATTCTTCACTGACCGTCGAGATGAGTTTCTCTATAGCCGGAATAACTAGATCGTATGCATAAGCAACCACATTGAAAGCTTTATATTTGCAGAGAAGAAGGAATTTATTTAACACTAGGTTGTACAATAGAAGTTATAAAACTCTCCCTTCAGAAGTGACGGGTGTGGCTAGCTTCCCCAATTCTGTAGTTCCAGGGGCCCGAAGAAATGGCTTATTTTCAACATGCTATCGATTAAATGACTAGTTAACGAATCCAACACTACGCAGCCAGAGCGGACTGAATGGATTGCAATTAAATGATGTTTGAAAAACCTTCAAACCGAACTCTTTACGATTGAACGCCCGCTCTTTACCCTTGACCACCTCGTGCAAGGCTATCTCAACGGATCTATCATTCCGGTAAGCTTGTGGAACGTTACTAAAGTTGTCGACTAATAAGCCTCTCCATTCTTTTAAGAAGAAACGATGTGAGATTGACTGGTCGTAAGTCGAAAACCTACAACTGTACTATGCTAATCCCGTAATATTCCGAAACACCCCGAGCGCTATAGGGGCTGCAATTGATTACTTTGTAAAAACAGCCTGGTAATAAACTTAGCCTAAGGGAAATACCTTCGTACATTCCATTGGCAACTCGAGTTTAAATTTCTAATTCCGTTTAATTTCTAATTCTCGAATTTTGTACGTTCGTGTCTGTAGCTATCAAGCGTTGAAAGCCAGCATCATTTTGCTCACATAATATACATTCTTCTACTAGTTGTAAATGTAGCTATGAATGTATCTACTAGATGGTTCACTGCTTAGCGTAGTAAGCGACTAGCCTCACGCTACCAACTTGAAAGAGCTTCTAACATTAGTTTGGCCCATTTTGTTCGCTTGCGTCATGGGTATTCCTGTATATAAGTATCTGTGTGATTGAGATTTGCCCGAGAATCACATACATCCAAAAAGGAATCAGCAGTAAAGATACTTTTTAACTTAATTACAAGAAATTGCCGCAATATCCGATTTGAAGGCAACCGCCATCAGCAACACCACAAAAAAATACTGCGATCGGTCAAAGAAAATAAATTCATTGGAAAAATAAATGTTAGCTTAATAAGAGGAAGGAAGTGAGAGCACATTGATGTGGGTGACTGAGGAAAAAGCTTTTAAAATTCTCAAAACCACAAGCACTGATAGCTGGATTTTGCTCTACAGCACAAAAAGGTCCATTACATAACTGCACTTGCCACTTGCCACTTGCTACTTGCGGGTGTTGGCGGAGTGAAAAACGGAACTGAAAGGGACATATGTATGTAGCATAAGTAGATGAGTGCGTGTGAAGTGCTCATCAGTGGTGAAAAGATACAAGACGTGTAGCGGCGAATGAAGGTAAAAGCAATGCATAATAAAAACAGAAACAAAAACCAAAGTTATGGTATTGGCCAATGAAACCGCAAAACAGTAAAAAGGCAACTCAACAACACAAATACAAGAACACCAATAAAAAAATAATAACCAGAACTCTTGACAGTGGAACTCAAGTGCGAATCTCTTCACATATCTACATAGTACATACGAGTGTATGTGTATGTATTTACATTGGTAGATGGACGGACAATCAGTGTGATTTGACAGTCAAATGCACTTTTTTTTTTTGTTTTGGTTTACCTGAAACTGCTCGGTAAGCGAAATATTTTATAGGATTATGGATTAATGTACTGCCAAAAACGTTTACGTAAATCATCGGAAGCTCGAGCAGCAACAGCTGGGTTGCGAATCGAAACCGAAACCGAAATCACAGCAAATATGTAGCTAAAATATTGTTTTTTATTAAAAATTGACAAGGGTAGGCAATGCCGATGCTATAGCTGATTAAATTTAATGTTGTTTGTGTTGTTGTAAAAGAGTATGGTTATTTCGGTTCGAGGGAAGAGGCAGTAGATAAGGGAATCTGCGTGCTACTTTCGAGCTAAAATAGTTACAACTTATTTGAAGGTAAAATATAAATGTGAGTGAATTTTGGTGCATTAGGTTGGGGCGGTTTTTGGCAACTGAAAATATCCCGTTTCCTTACAACAAAGAAAAGCATATGGTATTTTTTTAGTAATTCATTGTATGAATAATGTATTTTTAATGAAATAGTTTCTACTAATTAAAATGCATACAAAATTAAATTCTAATTAAAAATTTGTTTAAACGAAAAAAAAATTACAAAATAAATAATTGAACTAGGTGTGTAAATAACAAAATAAAGGAATATGGGAGTAGTAGAGGGAGTAGTCGTTAGTAGTAAGTAGTATTAGTAATAGTTGTTGTAATTACTACTACGAGTACCAATAGTGGTTAGTAGTACTTAGTAGTAGCATTAGTAAAAATAGTAGTAACATTAGTAAAAACAGTAGTAGAAATTAGTAAATTATTAAAAGTAAAAATTACTAAATATAAGTGTAGTTATTAGTAACCGTATTAGTAAAAAAGTAGTAGAAATTAGTATAGTGATTAGTAGTAGCATTCCAAAAAATAGTAGTAGTAGTAGTAGTACATCTCTCACGGGCATAAATATCTGTCATGTCTCGATTATACCGCTATTTTCTTGTATACTCTGGTTAAAGACTAATGTCATGTCCTTGAGCTGGCAAGCGCACCTGTGGGCTAGCCCGTCAGCTCTGGCCTAGTAGACAAAAATATATATATTTCGATCTGATCAATATTGAACCACTCATCCCACGCATGGTAACAAGTGTCATAACCGGTCATTGCCTTATGGGAACGCATGCCAGTAGGTCGAGTTTTCCCGAAAACAACTTTGGCCGCAATTATCGTATTAAACAAGAAGGAGGTTAAAGCGCCTACTCTTGCCCTGCTTTAGTGAGTGTTAGAACGAAATGCCTACATCAACACTTCTTCGACTGCCTGCCGAATCTGAGATCAGCAGACGTAAACGATGAAGGGGAACAGACGGCACATACTATGTACTATCTGGTATCACAATGGGCTCAAATGGTCCTAAGTGTGCGCTCAGCCCATGTAATGGTAATAGTACAGCTGCTATAATCTAATCTACCTACCATACTATGCTACAAAATTTTACACTTTTTGTCACTATGAGAAAATCGATATACCCTCGAAACGATGTATGCACATAAAAATGAGGGAACGATTGTTTTTCGTAGGTTTTCTGTAGCAAACATCCCGAAATGCCATTGAAAGCTGCTCTTGAAGTAAAACTTCTTTCAAACAATTTCAGGACTAGTCCGGGACCATTTCCGCATAGATAATATACAAATATTCTGAATATGAGGCCGATAGGCGAACCCTCTTAGCGACAAATTTTTCTTCATATCTGTATTCCGAATATTAGCTAAATCGGACAATAAACGTAGTTACAGTAAATACCACGACCAAAGCGCCACCTATCGGATGTGTGAACATTTCTCACTGTACAGGTAAAGCGCGTATTCTGAATATCAGCTGAATCCCTAAACAATTCTTAGGTTATTGAGAAGTTAGCGGTTTTAAAATTCCAACACGCTTACTTTAGACACTTTCCTTGAACATACTTTTTGTTGTTGATTTTGAAATCTAAATGAAGTATGGAATTTTTTTATATTTCTTTTTTATTGAGTATAAACTAACGTCATGCGGACACGATAGCCTTACAGTTATGAACTGGAAATTGATATCGGGAAAAGGAACTTCATTATTAACTGATACTAATATTTAAATGGTGTCTTTCTTATTTCGTTGGTATTATACAATTTAAGTTTATATACCCACCTTAATGTACATACCTACATACATACATATATAATTAATATGTATACCAAGTAAGCATTTGAAGAGTTTGTAGTTTTTTCATATAAACGTCAATCTTTTAATAACATAACGAACCTTGAAAAACCACAACAATTTTTACTTAGAGAGTTTGAATAAATTTATTTTGATTTCTATTGAGCTCTCATTCCACTAAAGCGAAAAATCTATTTTGGGTTGTTTTTGATAGAAATCAGCACAATATTACTTACGTTTGTAAATTTTTCATGAATCCAATACATTTCGGTTTCACCTTTAAAGGCCGCAGTCAGTTGATTGATGTTTGGAGAATAAGTTTAACTTCTGCAAAGGTATTAACCAACTGTGGGATTCATAAAGATTTCGACAGTCCAGCGACATTTTTTTGTTTGCTTGAAAAAGACGAAAGATTTGGTTTCATAAGTGATTGGATTAGTAATATTTATTTAGTACATTAACTATAGACGTAGCAAGCGCATCAAGGAGTCTTTAACTACAGTTAGGAAGTCTTTGCCTAAGCAAAGTTTGTTTATCGAAGCAATGTTCTAAAACTCGCCAATATTTAAATATTAACTACAGTTAGGAAGTCTTTACCTAAGCAAAGTTCGTTTACCTAAGCAAAGTTCTAAAACTCTGCAAGATTTAAATATATATTTTAGCAGAATAAAAATAATTTAAATAACTGATTATCTATGGGTAAAAATCGTGGAGGATTTACAACATAGTCTCATTTTTTTATTAATAAAATTGAGAGTTAACGATGCATTTAATGACTTTAGTTAAATCCATTCTTATAGTAGTTTTATTCCATCAAAAATATCTTGCAAATCATTTCGGGAACGCTTCCATAATCCATTAATTAAATGCATTTGGTAAAGAAACTTGTTAAAATTTATTGAGACATTGTTTAACATTCGTAAAATTACTTGTATATAGTTGCCTTTTATAATTATTTGGTTATAATTAGTAAATCGTTGTCCGATAAAGTATTTGTTATTTCGTGAACGCAACGATAAACCGTTAGGTGGCGCTACTAGCGATCTTTTCGAAATGTGTTGATTGGCGTGTATTAGTTTCACTGAATATCTGATTAAATAGTAAAGTACATCAATTCAACATCATTTCGGGAATTCCATTGTAATATTCATAGACAGACATAAATAAATAAAAGGCGTTTGGGGTAAATCGTATATTATTTTTAAAATGATGATTAATAGCCGCGGCCATTGAAACATAATTTCAAAAATATTGTGCTTTACATGGTAATACAAAAGATTAAAGACAATAGTGGCGGTATTGCCATTTCGTGAACGGTAATTTCGAGAACGATCTCGGGTATGGTCGGGCGTTTTTGAAATCACTATGTTTATACATTTTTAGTATCATCTGTGTCTGTTTACTTTTATACGCGCTGGCGGTGGAGGACGCAGTCATAATCAAACATAATGAGATAATAGCCAAGTGGTCCGATAGAAATACATGGACATTATAATCAGTGGGCAAAAAATAAAGTTAATAGGCCCCTCTCAACGAGTTGTTGCTTTGAAAGCTTTTTTAAAAAGTAAAGTGTCTACCGCCAAGGGGCGATCTCTAACGATGGAAGTTAAAAGTAAAATAAAACCTTTAAGATACTAATTGTCATCATTTCGGTAGCGTCACCGTCTTGTAATTTGTCAGATTGATTCATTTTAGTCGAATGCTAAATAAATGATGTTCTTATGTATGTAAACTTAGAATTGTAATTGTAACAATAAAATTCTATTATTTAAATTTAAAATTTTTTACGGCAATCCATACAAACTCCCTTAAACTTTAACTATACCAAATGAATTGGACTACATATATTTAGGATATGTCTTGTATTATTTCTTCAAGTTTTAAAAACGTTCCCGAAATTGCCCTTTCTAGTGCATCTCGTGCACTCATTAGTTTGCGACATTTTGTGCTTTTGCTGGCTATAAACTAAATTAGCGACGATCTAATCCAATTCTTAACCTAGACAAATTAATTTAATAATAAGGTGCAATATTTTATTTCTACCGCAACTAAATCCTCCACCAAATATTATATTATTATTTTTTTTTGTTGTTGTGAAAAATACATTTTTTTTAAAGTTTCTATGCACAAATATTTGCCCAACTACCGCTTTCTTGAATAAAACTGCAAATAAAGGGATTTTCTTTGGAAACTTCAAGGTTTGCCATCGGTTTATTGTTAAATTTCAAGTTTGTCGTTAGCTTCGTAAATCAGCAACTTTTCCGCATTTATCAAAAACAACAATTGTTGCTGCAGCCTGACATTGCTGCGGAAAATTACCATGAAAATGTGACGAAATCACTCAGTTCTATGCTAATTTACGAGCAAAGTGGTTCATTATTTTCGTTACTTTTATTTTACAATTTACGAGGGGCGATCTAATGTGCTCAGTGAATGGAAAGTATAGTTTCATAATTCTTATTTTCGTAATCCTACTGAAGTGAAGTACGATTTTCACAACGGGAATATAGCGCCTTTCTGACACTAAAAACATGTTCTTCAGATTTCTCTCGAAAGAAAGCATCACTAGAAGCCAAGTTCTGTGAAACCCGTAGTTTTTAAGAGATACATCGAAATTCTAGCGTTGCGAACTCGAGCAGGTTGCCTGAGCAGAAACAGCACAGCTTATTACGGGTCATTTCTTTATAACTTTAACTTTAGAAAATAAAAAATTCCCTCCCTATTCCTGAAAATAATAGCCATAATATTTAAATACGACTTTCCCACTTTGAATTTATATGGTGAATTTTCTTTCCCACGCATCGATTCCTGCTTGTACTCCGTTTCCTACCGAATTTCATGATATCACACAATTCAAAAACTCTTTGTAACCCTCCAAACTTCAGTGCCTGTGGAGTGGTGCCAGAATACTCAATACTTTTCGTTCGATATCATTTGTTCCATATCAAGTTATTTTGGTATTGATACAAATACAAAAATTCTTCTAGTTTGAAGAAGTAGCCTATGATGGTTTGGACTGCCGGTAATCCTTCAAATAGGTCGGCATCGGCCAACGAAAAAAGGGCTGCGAAAGCTGACGAAGTGCCTCTATATTTATCTAATCTGGCTCATTTATGGCAAATGAAGAACGGTGGACGTGCTAAAGAATTCTTAGTGGCGAGCGACCTGAAGAATTCTCTAGCTGCACAATAAACAACATCAGTAGATTCATCCACAAATTCAAATAGCTTTAAAGTTAGGAATCACAACAGCAGGAAAAACAGAACCAGTCTATCAAAATGACTTGCCAAGCGCTAATGGGGTCATAGGTTTTACCTAGGCAACACTACAACCAACCAACCAAATATTTGAAAAAACTTTTTTTTTTTTTGAGAAATGCACCAAAATGCTACTATATATTTTATTTTCAGAATCCTGGAGAACCGATGCCATATTTGGAAAAATTTATTTCGGCGTATTTCTTTTTCAATATGAAAATTGCAAGAATTTCCAGTCCCTTTTTATAATGTTTTTCCATGTTTCATATGTTTCTAATTTTAGTGAGATCGGATCATAAATAAAGATTTTATGAATAACTCGCCTCTAGCGCCATCTATCGCATGCATTGAAAAAAATAATAATTTTTATCCCACCAGCTGCATATCCATCTAATATGATAAAGATCGAAACACAAATAGGAATAACTATGATCCAGCGCCATCTAGCGGATATACTTTTCGTAACAGCATTTCTCATTGCGCCATATTTATATGCTTCTAATTTTATAAACGTCTAATCATAGGTACATATATGTATATGGACTCATACGTCAACTAGCCGATTAAAATTGTATGTCCTAATAAAGAAAACGGCTTAATTTTTACATAAACCTATAAATCAGTCACACAATTAATGTTATCAGCAACGGTATGTTAAGCACCTAAAGTGGAAAGTTATCAGCCACCCCTCGTACATGAATTATTCACATCTGCCGCGAGCCATTCAACTAGCCGTACGTACACATAGGAGTGATATTTATTGTTAAACTTTTGAATTCGCTCGATCTTTTCCATTAGCCGGTACATTTTTTCACGCAGTCTGCTTACATTTGTAGTTAAATAAAATTGATGTTGATTGTGGTGGGTGATTGCAAAGAAGCAAAAAAAAAAAATAATAATAATAAAAACAAATGCAATTAATGCTTTGGACAGCAGTTTAGAATAGTTGGTCCGTCGCGTTCTGCTAAATAAACTTGAAATAGTTATTGTGTTGCATAAGTTTAATAAAACACAAAGTGGAGTGCATAAAAGTTGAATTGGCTTACGGCTGAAATTAAAATAACAAAATTAACCCTTCGCACAAGCCGTTGCATTTTCATGTGTTCCTCTTTCAATGCTCATCGTTTTTGCGGGCAAGTCTTCAGGCATTGCTTAAAATATTTGCGTTGAAATCTCTCGTGGAGTCTAATTTTTTTCAATTTATTTTTTATTTTGCTACAGATTTGTTAAAAGGTCAGTTCTGCTTTTTAGTAACAAGGAAGGAGCTTTTATTTTTCATTGGATCTCTAGGCTCCTGATATTGATGGTATTTATTTATTTGGGTTGTTAATCCTCTCATGCCCGAATTAAAATGGACAGAGCTAAAAATTTTTCCAGGACATATATATGTTAGTCTTAACTCAAATAAGATGTGATACAAATTTCAAAGTCCTCGATGTCCTGGTTCGTTAGTTACCGAACATTGGGCAACGGTGGTGAATTTTAAAAAACATGTAAATTATTTGTTTAATGCATTTTTATTGAAAGTTAGGTATGAAAAGATACAAAACAATTGTTTTTGATTGCAGCATAAATATACATAGCGTTTGCTACATTTAGAGTGCGGATAACCAGTGTGGCATAGCCTGCATCTGCCTTTTGCTCACCATTCTACCCAGTGACCAAGACTATCAAATCGTAGGAATTTTGCCGGTTCGGCAACATACGATCTTTTATGGGAGCTTGCTTTAGTCGAAACAGCTGGTGATGATGGAGCCGATGGTAAAGATTCCGGTGATGAAGGAGTTGACTCCATCGTTAAAAGGAGTGATAACGGGCGACTTCTTTTCCTTGGTAAAACTGTTGTCTGAAATTTTATAAGTGGCATGTTTTTTACTTCGCCGTCTCTATATTTAAGGTCTCTGCGATACAATAGTCAACTATTGACTACAGAGGAATTTATACACCAGTATACTATGCTCATTTACAATTTATTCGAGCAGCACGTCAGCAAGAGATAAACCCCTCCCATATGTTTATTATGACATTCAACTATACCTGGACGAGGTATAGTAATAAACTTATTCTGTTTTCGACACCATCTCTTGCATTCGCTTAAGGGGTTTTACCTATATAGTTCGAAACCGGTTGCACACTCTTATTGTCATACTCGTACAACGACAAGTAATCAAGTTATGCATCACCTCAACTTTAAAATCGCTTGACCCACGTCCCCTTTTTTGAAGCTCCTTCTCACTGCTTATGCGCAATTTTTCAATCGATTGCTTCGAACGGTACCAACGGATTTGTCTTAGACCAATCATGAAGTAATTAAATTAATTTAATTTCAGGCACATGACATTTTAGTTCCGTTCTATTAGTTTGTACCGCATACACATTTGTGCCGGTACAAATCTTCCCCAGCCTCAAAGAACTGGCTGAAATATTCGATTGGTTGTTTCAACTTATTGCTGCGGACTTCGCTTTTCCAAGTGCTATTACGTTCTATTACCTCTGTTTTTCAATATCTGCCTGAGTAAGACCTTCTGGAAGCATCTAAATATGTACATATGTACATAAATAAATGTACATTGTTCGGAAATTACAACAATTGACCAATGTTGCCTATAGGCAACAGCACTTTTACAAAATTATTATAAACAAACTAAAAACTTTTCTCATGATTGTTTTTTTTTTAAATAACTCTCTTACCTTTATTTATTTATACTGTTCACTTGGCTTATAAAACAATTATTTTAATATTTTTGAACACTTTTTGTATAAACGCTTTTTTCACGAAATGATCGTGACAATTTCTCTCTACGGAGAACGCCTACTGAATGAACATTGGGCAAGAGAGGGTTAAGTTGATAACATTCTACATGACTTCTAACTTATGGCTCGAAAACGGGTGTTGCGGTTTTTAGCACTAAATAGACTGAATTGGTTTGAATGGTGATAATTTGGAAAATTCAATTTGGAAATTCAAGTTCAAATCTAATTGTTTTAATTCATTGTACACCGCGGGTTAAATTTATATTGACCAAAAAGAGCAATTGCTGTAGTTGTTGGTGTGTTAAGGATTTCTATCCATTAAGTTGATCCACCTTGCTTTGCAGGCCTACACTAGTTGGTTGCGCTTTGCAATTTAATTAAAGTTTGCTATGGATAACTTCATGTGTGTCACAATAAAAACTAACATTTGTGACAATTTTATGGTCAAAAAAAAGAAAACAAGTATGTGAAAAAGTTATAGCAGTTAAAAAAAATATTAGAAAAGTGGAAAACATTAAGCGATAAAGGATGACTTTTGCAATATTTCAAGTTGCCCAGTATGTTGTGGTATGCTATAGAAAATATAGAAATTAATACAAATGCAGTTGGTTAGGAAAAAAATTAAGTACGCAGTTTTCTAAACAAAATTTTTACTCAGCGCCAAGCCACATTCAACAGATAGCGGTATTAGTGAAAATTCAAGCCAGGTGTGTATTTTGTTGTAGCTAGCGGACCTTCCAGCGTCTAAAAAGCTACATGAGAAGTGAAAGAAGAAGAAGATAATAACGCTGTTGTTCACTATTCGTGCTATCAGAAAACTTATAAGAAGTAACGACGTTTAATACTTTAATTGCCTACACAAAGAAAAAATTATCTGGTTTGAAAAAAAGAAACAGATATCAAAAGAAAGAAAAAAATAATGTCAAAGGTCAAAATAAAATATACGTAAGGTGAAAAAAATAACAAATCAGCTGACTTGTAACATCACTTTATATAAATTCGCCTTGGCGCTAAAGAAATATTTACGACTTTTGGAGAAAACAGTTTCTATTAGTTTTGAAGAAGCCTTTCTCAACCGGGAGAAAATACAGCAATTTGAAGAAAAAAATACAACATCTAAATAACGAATAGGCTATTTTTTCCCGTGTATAGTTTATAACACTTACTCACATTTTATTGTTATTATTATTCTTATATCATCTAGATTTTAAATAAATTAGTTATACATACTTATTGCTATTAGTAATTTTTAATCGTAATACTCGTACAAATTTCAGTTATCATTTTTTGTGTGAGCTTCAGGTGTCTCGAGTTTTTTCTCCATATCTTTGACAAATTTCATTTTACAATAATATAGTTTTTGAAATGATTTTTGATAGAAAACTTTAGGGTGCTCCGTTCAAAATACGACTTTTATATAGCATGCGTTGATTATTTTCTGATTTTTCATTTAGAGCCCCCATAACTTTTATTGGCTTCGTTTGGTCCTGAAACAGCTACAGTTTTTTCTTTCAGAATTTTCGATTACCTTGTATATTCGATTGATTGGACTGATCTGATGAATGTGTCTTTATTTGAGCTAGTTTTTGCATCTTTCCAATAACTGAAGTGGTAATGACTGCTCATTTTCTAGTCCTCTGTCCCATGCTATTATCCAATCGACAATACAAAAGTAACAAAAAAATTTTGTACCCGTAACAAAATTTTCGTAAGTTGGCTTTGCATAAATTGCATTACTTTTTGCACCAGAGTTCTGGTTTCTACAAATAATTCCAATATTCGTCAACTAAATTTACTGCCAATAGGCAGAATAAATCAAAAGCTTTTGAAATAATCGAATTTCACTTGGTTACGTCGACATATTTGTTAGTTAAAAATTGAAAAAAAGCTTGGAAACTTACTTGTCTTCTACAATAATTTTTCATAAACTAGCTAAACCGCTTTTGTTGAAAATCTGTTTAGTTCATCACTACAGAATGTTTAAAGAACTGAGATTTGATAAAATGTCTTGATAAAAATTTCGAGTCTGGGCTTAATCACTTTCCCCAATATAAAGTTAAAAAATTAATATAAAAATTCTATTTTCTTGTAGCCGACTGGCTAAAGAACACTAAGTATGATAATGAATTGAATGTAAAGCAACAACACGCACTCGAAAAAATAGGCGAGTTGAGCTAACTCGGTAAAATGATATCCGACTTGAGATGTAGTTTTTGAAAGTGAGAAAACTGCGTTTTTATGAATGAACCCTAAGAGAATGTATGATAAATTTCAGTGTAACACCTACCCCGTTCCTATTTGCTTAGTATTTTTGAATATTTAACCAAATCAACCCTGTTTCATGAGGGTTGCTTTTGCAATAGAAGGAAATTCATCCGAATAGGAGCGTTCCTTTGCTAGTCGGGTTACAAAGATACAGGTCTATACAAATAAAAATATGGCTCTAATCTTATAACTTAATATTTGGCTGAATTTTTTCTATAATTTGTGGAGTGTGTCTTGATGTTGTAACACAAATTGGGGAGTCTACAGTTTTACGTCGACTCCGAAGCGCAAATGATTTTGTGAGAAATTTTTTCATGGTAGAAATTTGCAGGTATTCGATAGTTTTTGAGGTGAACTTATGAGAATATAGATTAACGGAAAATAACTAAAGGATAAATTATATTTTTTACTAAGAAATCGTAAATCTTAAATAAGTTCAAATCAGGTGGAACAGGTAAAAGTTAAAGCGAATATTATATATATAAGATTTTTTAATTTTTACACATTTCCTCTGCTGTTATTAAAAAACCCTATGGGCTATCGAAAAGCATAAATTATATTTAATTCCCTAAAATTTGTACATTTTTCCTTCTTTTCATAAGTTTTGTACTCTTGTATATAAAAATCACGTGTCACGATGTTTGTGGTTCAACTCCTCCGATTTCTATTAAAAATTTAAAGTATATTTAATGCTTGTGAAATGGTTGCCACCTGTTTGAAATGTCAAATTTAATTAAACGACATACGAGTTATAGAAACATTTAAATATGGGTGGCAATCGGTTCGCCCGCTTGTAAAATCCAAATAAAATTTGGTTAAATTATATACAAGCAAAATATGGTATTGTAGGTATTTTTGAAGAGGGTTGCCAACTTATAAAAAGTCAAATTTAATTAAATATGGATATAAAATATTAAAATATCCTACTCCTTGAAATTTCATGGAATTTAAAAGTATATTTAAGAATTGTGAGGGGGTTGCCACCTGTTTGAAAAGTAATACTTAACTAAATTATCCACAAGTTATATGAAACATTTAGAAATGGGTGGCAATCGGTTCGTCTCGGCGAGGAGAAGTTTCTTACTTATATTTTGGAGACGGTTGCCACCTGCTTGAAAAGTAAAATTTAGTAAACTTAGTTGGTAGGTATTTTTTGAGGAGGGTAGTCACCGTTCTTAAAAGTTAAATTTACTTCAAGGATATAAAATATTAAAATATCACTGTCAAATTGTTCGTCTCGGCGAGGACAAGGTGCATGGCAATATTTTTGAGAGGGCTGCCACCTTTTATATGCGACAAAAACCGAAATGCGTTTTAAGGTTACATATAAATACAAAGGCAATTCATAAATAAATATAGACAGGAGATCATTTGCTGGAGTTTTCTAGTCTAATTACATTTAATGATTTGAGTTTGAATTTTTTTTTTCGTTGGGAAACATTTTTAAAAATACTTGGCTTGATTTCAATTTTTTTTTTTCAAAGTTAAACAGCTGAAGTTCAGAAAACATTTTAATTTTTATCAGTAACAATACATCAAAAAAAGTGAAAATTTCTTGCAAGGCGAATCCATACAAGGTGGTGTTATAAATACAACTAAAAAATTCCTATGTATTTTGTTTTTGTTTCTGCGTAAGAGTTGTGAAAATTTAAATACATTTTGTTTTTGCTTTTACGGCTTTTGAAAGCTCATACGCAAAAGCAAAAACAAAATACATGTAGCTGAATAAAAAAAAAAATCAAATCAGCTGCTCTTATGCCATCACCTTCTATAAATTCGCCTTGATTTCTTGAAAAAGCAAATAAAATACACGCTATATGCTGGGCTTTATTTCGAAAACCATTCCTAATTTTTTTCAAAATTATTTTGGTGGTTAGCTACACTAAATTAGCCCAAAACAAATGTTTTGGAACAGAAAACTATTTCAAGTATTATCGCTATTAGTGACACGCCTAGTGCCAAACAACAGTTAAATTTCATCAGTAGTAATACTCTGCGTATGAGTGACATTTAACCTAAATTAATTCGCAAGGAAAAACTGCAAATGACGTGAACTAGACAATTGAAAAGACAAGTAAATAATTTAATCGGAACCCTATATTTGGCTTCTTCTGAACTTTTGCGTATGTGCAAAGTCATGAAGATCGATGTTTTTGCGCGTCAGTCGGAATACTGCGAAATATCAGTTAAACATCTGTAGGGGAAATTTTCTGTGATATTTTAAGGTTTTCAACAGGAGAACACCTCTTCTTAGATGGGACGTGGAACCAACTGAAGATTGCTGTTGAATTTTCACTAATCTCACCAGCTATGTATATTATTGAGATGGTTTTATGGCTACATTTTACTGATCGTACATTTTACTGAAAGGCGTGTTGAAAAGTTCCATGAAAAATTTCCACAAGCTAAATACTCTCTCTTCTGACTTTTTTCTGCTGTTTAATTATTTTTACAAACATATGTTATACTTTTAAGTATTTTTTAGGAGTCCTACTCAACTTGTTGCTTCCCAGTTCATTTTCTTAGTTTTGTGATTCGCTTAAGCGCCCGTTTTTTGCTGTTTTTCTATACCATCGCATTCATATTGTCGAGCTGTTGTGATGCTGCAATTCTTTTAAGTTTTTACAGCTTCTCACTCCAGCACTTACCCTTTACCGCCGCTCCTCGGGCCATTTATCTATTGTGGCAACTGCGCCATGATTTGCCGAGTGTTGTGCCTGGCGTCGCAACTCCGCTCGCCTAGGGGTCGCGGTGGCAGCGTGTCGTGCGTTTTCAATGCAATTATCCTGGATAAATATCTTCTTCCGTTTTAACTGTAATTACAAAAGTTTAATTGAGTTTTCACTGCTTTTTTAACTTTTCTTCTTCGGCGTCTTTTCCCCCCTCTTTCTTTACCAAACACTTTGCCGCTGTTTTGTTGTGTGGTTGTTGCTTTCCTATTTTATTGTCTATTTGTTGTTGATTGTATTTGTTGTTATCCGGCGAGGCTGTTTGAATTTGTCACCAAAGATTTTGTTGCCAAGACAGCATCGGAAACGTGCGCCGTCAGCAGCAGCAGCAGCAGCAAAGCCGGCAGCAAAGCAAATACAGTAAAAGCAGCGCCACGAGAAAACAATAAACAAAAAAAAAAAAGTCTGCACCATCACAGCTGAATTTGTACATAAAGTGCTCGCCACCCCACCCCATCGATGGCGAGCAACACAGACTTGACGAAGGCTTCTTATCCCACGTCTCGGCGGCCGATCACGGAGCTCACGCTCACACATCCTTTCAATGCCGCCGTGGTCGAGGGCTGGGTTGCGCATAAATTTTTTTATTGACAGCAAATGAGATTTGTTAGGAGCGGTTTATGGTAATTAACGTCGCAAACTTGAATTTATTTTTAATTTACACCAGTCTTTCTTGCAGCCATACATTGGAAAGATATCAAGATATCCATATGAATGGGTGGTGGCTATTATGAACGAGCCGTTCTTCACTGTCTTCTTTAAGAGGCTTTCTTTTATCACAAGTTTTCATTTAGCTGTTGTTTTGTTGATTATGTGACTGAAATTTATACTTTTGATTGACTTCCAATTAAAATGCAAATCACTCATTTAATCGTTTTGATTTTTTTTTGATGCAGTAAAGGTTTCGGAACTCAAACAGCTGCCGAATAAAAATAAATATATAAATTTATATTTGGAAGCAGAAAATTCTTTTAAGCACTGATGAAAAAAATACAAGCTGTGTTAAATGGAGACAGCGTTCTCATTCGGCTGTCTGCTTATGTAATCTTTTTTTTTTAATTGCGAATCCTAACACCATGTTCAGAGCGAAGCTTAATATTATAATTATAGCGATTATCGTAATTGTCTCGCCAACCCACTTCATTTGGCAAGATTTCGCCGTACAAAAATGTGACGTGATAAACTCGTCATCGGTAAGATCAGAATTTAATCCACACTTAGTTTCTCTAAGCAACCCTGATTTGTGAACACAGCTATCAAATTGCACTGAAAATCAAACAAACTAAGGCAAATTCATATAAAGGGGTAGCACACCATAAGCTAAATGTTTGTTCTGTCTTCGCCTTGTTTGGTGAAAATGTCAAAGTGGCTTGTTTCATTTATATTTTCACTTCCTATTTGCTTGGAATTGGAAAATTCGCGATTTCTTCCTTTTTTGACTTTCGTCTATAGTTGGTTTTCTTAATTTCTCTGTCATTCGCTCCACTAAAAAATTAAACAAAACAAAAAAAGTTTACTTATGCTGCAGCAACCAAGGCGAATTCATATGAGGTGAAGTTACTATAGCAGCCGGTTTGATTTTTTTTATTCAGCTACATGTATTTTGTTTTTGCTTTTGCGTATGAGCTTTCAAAAGCCGTAAAAGCAAAAACAAAATGTATTTAAATTTTGACAACTCTTACACAAAAGTAAAAACAAAATAAAGATGGTTAAATTTTAAGGGCCGATGTTGATTTTGAATAAAACACAAATTATTTTGGAAATTATTTTATTTTCTTTTTATTATGATAACATGGTGTGGTTCAATTATGTATGGAACAAAATATCGGCCAAATGTCTGCCGCGACCTCGGCGGCACATCTCCCTCCGACGGTGCAAATTTTCGATGACGCTGAGGCATAATTGAGGTTCTATGCCGTTAATGTGCCGAATTATCTCATCCTTTGGCGCTTGAATTGTTGCTGGCTTATCGACGTACACCTTTTCTTTCAAATAACTCCAAAGAAAGTAGTCCAACGGTGTCAAATCACATGATCTTGGTGACCAATTGACATCGCCACCACGTGAGATAACACGGCCATTGAATTTGTCGCGCAAAAGACCCATTGCTTCGTTGGCTGTGTGGCAAGTGGCACCATCCTGTTGGAACTACATATCGTCCACCTCCATATGTTCCAATTCGGGCCATAAAAAGTTCGTTATCATCTCACGATAGCGAACACTATTCGCAGTAACTGCCTCACCGGCCTCATTTTGGAAAAAAAAACGGCCCGATGATGCCGCCAGCCCATAAAACGCACCAAACAGTCACTCTTTGTGAGTGCTTTGGTTTTTCGACAATCACTCTTGGATTATCATTCGCCCAAATGCGGCAATTCTACTTATTGACGAATCCACTGAGGTGAGGTGAGGTGAGGCGGTATGCATTTTGATTTGAACGCCCATTTTCATAATAAGCCTGAATAACTTTAACACGTTGTTCGATTGTGTATCTTTCCATGTTCAAATTGAGTTAGTCTGAAATTGAGAAATGTCAAATGAAGTGCAGAAAAAAACTTGACGTTTAGGTGTGGTTCACATTCAACATCGGCCCTTAAAATTTAACCACCCTTTACATAGGGATTTTGTAGTTTTATTTATAACACCACGTTATATGAATTCGCCTTGGCAGCAACCATGAAAATTGTAAACTTCAAACCGAGCAATAGTTACTGATGTGGATTAACTTCGATTTGAGATAGTTAATTTTTGATTTGAACGTGATACTAATAGAAATATCGACTTTGAATATTTTATAACGTCATTCGAGTTTGTGAAAAGAACGACGCAGTTAGAGATGAAGACAATTTCCAAAAACATAAAATTAATTTTTTTTTTGATTTTAAGGAAGGAAATTTTATTTATGAAATATGAAGGAGACTGCAACGCGAATCATATCTAAAATCTAGGTTAAACAAAAAAAGTAAACACAATCCAGTACCAATAGTCTTGAATTTGCATATTTCGATGCATTTGTATGATGTACTATTAATTTGATGTTTTCGTTGCCATGATGCTAGATTATTTGCATGGAATCGCCCTATTTATAAAGTCACATCAAGAAGCTGAATTCATCATACAAAATTAAATTTAAAAGCGGAAATTTTGAATTACGATACTTGGACTTGGACCAAACAATTGGGCGGGATTAGAGGTTTCACAAATTTCTGGGTGTTTTTAGAAAAAATATTCCAAATTTAAGTGAATATGTTTTAGCGAAATGGATGAAACTAAATATACAAATGGAACTTGCTTCATGCGAATTTCCGTTACATGGCAGATGGGCGATTTTTTAAAGTAGTCTTAATAAATTCAGGTACTTCGTATGTACGAAGTTTTAGAAAATTGGATCAAGTTATTCTAAAGATGTACTCCTACGTGTCATAAAGTTGGCAGGGTCGGGAACATTTTCAGAAATTTTAGCTTCACTTGCATAAAATTCAAGCGATCAGCTATTGAAATATAGCTTGTTTTAGAGTTTTGAAAATTAGCATTCTATGGGAGGTGGTATTGCTGTAAGCCCGCTACATAGATCCACTGGAAACTCAAATTAATTAAGATAATATGTATATTTTATTTAATAAATTTTGTATACTTAACCATCGGTATACATTAAATGAATTCGTGGTTATAATACCGAACACTTTTGTTTTAATTTTTACTTTTACTCCTTTAAATTATTATGTAGAAATAGATTTTTTCGAATATTTTCCCAATTAAAATTGTTCTTATTTCTCTAAAAATTTTCTTTGGAGTAAATAACTCTCGCTCTATCACAACAAACGAGGAGGAATGTTAGGTATTTGCCTTACTTTGTCGAAGAAGCGTGTAAAATTCTTCCAGATATTCAATATTTTACTTTAGTAAATTATATTTTATTTATTTTTATTTATTTGAAAGAGGAACAATTATAAATAATTATTACACTTGTGGAATAAGCACTGGCTGCCAGGGCCTTCGGCTTATGCTAGCTTAACTAAGATATGTAATATGAAGATCAATAAGATAGTGTCGGTGGGATATGAGAAGGAGAAGCTGGGTGAGTAAGATAAAGTTAAATAATTGGGTGAGGTTAATGAACTTAATTTAGGTTTAGAGTTTGTGGATAATTAAACTAGTCTTTTTTAAATTTTAAGTTTAGCTTGTGTTATGAACTTACATACTATGTGTACACTAGAAATATCTGTGTTTTTAAGTAAATTAGATAGTTTTGAATTTGAAGGAAAATCAGGTCTATAGTCCTCCAATGCCGTGCAAAAGTCGAGAAGGTGTGTAGTCGTGTAGTCGTCTGAGTTGCAGAAGGGGCATTGTGTTTTGGATGTTCCACTTAATATATAAGCATGAGTGTCTGTAGTGTGCCCGATCCTGAACCGTGTAAATATTTTTAGGCTTTGGGAAGATATGTCTGCAGGGAACAAAGGTTTGCTCCCAGTAGGATTATATGTCTTGTAGTGGTGCTGGTAGCTATCCCAAGCGCTATTGCCCCTTTCCTGTAGAAATTTTTGTACCAGCCTGCGGATGTCTTTGGTGGTAAAATGATGGCTGAGGTGTAAGGGTTCTTGGGATGCTTCTTTGGCTCTACTGTCAGCTTGTTCGTTACCCTGGATTCCAGCATGACCCGGAACCCACATAATTTTAATGGTGCTGTTATTTAATAGCATATTATTTCGGATTTCCGTGATTAATGGTTCTTCATTTGAGTAGTTCAGGAGAGCATCCAGAGTAGATTTGCTATCGGTGCATATTACGAATTTGCTTCCTTTGTTGGAAGCGTATAGCACTGCTTCAAGCAATGCAGCTGCTTCGGCTGTAAATATCGAGCAGTACGATGGTAATGCACCGACACCGATGGTGACACCGAATTGGTTTGTAACTGCAAACGAAGTACTAGTGTCTGTTTTACTTCCATCTGTGTAAATCATCTCCCATTCGTTTTTTAGAGGAGCAATAACTTCAATGAAGTGCTGCACGTATTCGTTGGAAGAAGTGGACTCTTTGGGTAGATCTGTGATGAACAGCGTTTCTGGGTTATAGCATGGCGGGAAAGCTGTGATTGGCGCCAATGTCGAGCTTGAAATAATGTTCAGTTCATCCAGTAGTGCAACGCAACGTTGTATGGTGGATGGTTTAAACCTACTGCCTGATTGTTGGAGTTCTGTGGTTACCTGTCTAAGTAACACTTTGTTTCGGCAGTGCAGAATCTTAGGTAAGAGCATCATTGTATTACGTTTGACTCTGTGAGGTATATCCGGTAATCCAGCTTCAGCAAGAACAGCTTTAGTGGGCGATGTCGGGAATGCACGGATACTCCTTCGGGCTGCCGCGTGGTAAGGAGCATTTAGAAGTTTTAGTCCAAAGTCAATTTTAGATAATAGTGGGGCTTTTGTTATGTTCGTAAGGACATGTGGATGGACATGACAATGTTTTAACGATAAAAATTTTATTATATTAAGTCTTGACAATAAACTTATTCTAATCGCTTTAAAGTGTTCCTTATATGTTAGCTTACTGTCGAATGTTAAGCCTAAAATCTTTAGTGTGTTAGTGTGTGGGATTAGTACATTGGAAAAGGATAAAGTAGGGAAGCGGCATTTGCGTTTCTGCATATATGGAAATTATATATTTGTCATTTAAAATAAATATTTATCAGCAGCATTTAATCATGATTTATAAAATTAATTTAATCGGCTAATGATCTACCGAAGCTAAAAATACATTCTGCTGATAGGCATCACCCTACATGCACAGCAGAGCGGGTCGATTTGTAGTGAACGAAAAAAACTCTACGAATCATTCTGAGAAACGTTGCTTCAGAGACTATAGGTCTAAAACCAATTTCGAGCCTGTGAAAGGGGAAGTTTTGTGAAATTAACTTAAATAACTAGCTGAATTTTGAGTGCAATAAATAGTTTGTTTTTTAAACTTAAATACCTGAGTTTTTAAGTCCTGATTGCTTTCCAAGCGTGTAATAATTTTTCGACTAACATCAGCCAGAATCATAAAACTTTCACAATTTTTTTCCTTTACACGTCGAGAAGCACTGATTAAGAGTTGGATGTGTCCTTCAAGTCCTTGTGTGCTATATAGACCTTGTGGGTCTAGGATATGAATGGACTTAATATTCTAAATATTTCTTCAAATGATTTTATTGAATATTTCTAGTAATTAGGGGTTCTGTTCAAATATTGTCAATATTGTCAACATACAAATCTATCATACTGAAATAATTGGAAAATCAAAATTAATTTTTCATTTCTTGCACACTGTAAGTTCTTCTGTATCGCAAAGGTTGTCACGGTAGTAAACAAATTCTTTTTTTTTCTGGTCGCGTTCTGCTTAAAAAATTTTTCCAGAGCTGAACACAAGTAGCTATCCAAAGGAAAATGGGAATAAATTGGCTCTATAAAACTTTACTTTAGCTATAAATAGCAGATCCCATTTGATATAGCTTTTTTTTTTATTAATTTTGAATAAACTTTATTCAATTGTGTGAAAATGAAAAAATAATAAATGCAATTTGAAGAAAAAATTACGATAACAAAATAACGGAGCTTTTTCGCTGACCTTTTTTTTTACAATGTAGAGAAGATAGTACAAAATGCTCACATTTTTACCTAATTTGAGCTCTTTCTTTACTTTCTTTTCTAAGAAAAATTTTTAATTTTCTAGTAAAAATTAATTGCATTTATTAAAAAAGCGTTCACGGAAACTTCCTCAGTGGCTGGATTTTCTTTGATTAGAATGTTTTTGCTTTCCATTTCTTTTTTATGCCAACTCTATTGCTACATTACAAAAAAATAACATCCCTACGATTTTGTTAGCAGTCAAAGTTGTTTATCCAAACATTATAACCACATTCTGCCGACAATGGACGACATGTGATACAATAACACTTCACATATGTATATACATGTGGTGGATTCTACCGTTTATGGCCTACAAAATGCCGTTAACATTAATCGCCAACAACACCATTATTTTCATTAACATAACAATAATAATCATTATTTTCGTAATACTCGACATTATCATTAAAATATAAACATTACGATTATTGTTTTGGCGGTTGTTGTTTTTACACAAAGCAAAAAGCGGCGAGGATACTCGCTCGTACTACGTAAAATGCGAAACATGAAGGAAATGCGCAAAAGAAAGCCAAAGCTAATCTTATGTGATGGCTGTACGGTCAATAAACGTCAGCATTTTAATGAGGCACATACGATCCACATTACGAGTACAGTTACGCAAGGAATTATTAGACATATTCGTATAAATGAAGAACTGAAATAGGAATGTGCTAAGCAGGAAAATTCATGGTATACGATTTCATGTTTTTCTAGTGAATGAATTACCATTTTGCCAGTTTTTTTGCTATTTTTTATTAAAAGAATCTGCTAAGACTAAAAGCTTTAAATCATTATTAAGTGAGAATTGAATTGATGAAACATGATTTCGAAAAATTTACGGATTGATCGTGCGCTTATTTGGAATTCTGGTAAGAGACTCTATCATGATACAAAAATGGTAAAAATTATAATAAGTTCTTCTTGTTAAAGTTAAGGAAAATTTATGAAAACTGGTACAGTTTAATGAAATTATTATAGCATAAATGAAATGAGGAAAAAATTTTATTAAATAATTTTGTGCATAGTTGCACAGTTGAGCCTTCCCTAACTGTGAGCACTCCGAAGTAAAGCATTTTTCACTGAAACTTTTGCTTTTCACTTTTTTAATGAAGTAGCTTGCCGCAGAATATAAAACTAAAGATTTAAATAAACCACTTAAAGCTGAGAAATATGGAGGAATTTATGAAACGCAAATAACGTAGTTATGCTTCAGAAACTTTATTTTTCTAAATTGTTTATCGTCGGTCCTTATAAGCAGAAATCAAATTTTTTTGACATAAATTGCAAATTTTAATATCAAAATTTTGTTGAATTTAATGGCGATTCGCAAAATCTGGTGAGAAATTTAAGTGGCAATTTGAATCAAAATATTAAAAGAAAAACTAGCTGAGCCTTCGTGCCTCGCTACACCCTATAAATACATGCTCTGAAACTGAACTATGAATATGGGTTTTAAAAATATTTCGAATCCAGCGACATCTAGCAATTAATGGTTTTAATGAAATGATTGTATTTATTTAGCTAATACATGTTACGAATTTTAATTAAAACGAACTGTGAATAAAGTTTTTAGAGATATCCCGGTTACAGCGCCACCTATCGGTCCAATTTTAAAGTAAAATATTTATATTTGTATGGCTAGAATATGTTATGAATTTTAATCAAATCTTACTGTAAATACGGGTTTTAGCAATATCACGACACGAGCGTCACCTATCGGAATTTTTTTTTTGCACTATAGATTCCTTTGGAAACACGCCCTTTAATTTGAGTTCAAGCGGTTCAAAAGTTTTTGAGCCTATAACCCACATATCGGCAAATACTCAGATACATATACATATAAGATATTGAAAAACCCGGCAGACGTTGGCCTGCCTATTTATTACTTACACTTGGTATGTGCAACCAAAAATAGCATTGCGACTTCTCTCACATATAACTTGTGTATAATATAATTAAATATTATTCTTCAAACAGATGGCAACTCTCTTGAAAATTTACCTATAATCTTGCTCCTAGCGAAACGAACGGTTTGATATGCATATTTTACTACTTCATATAACTTGTGTAAACTTTAATTAAATTCGAATTTTCAAGCAAATGGTAACCCTCTTCGAAAATATAGCAAATTATAAATCTTCTCCTCAGCAAAATTAACAGTTTGATAATTATATTTTAATATTTTATGTATACCGGTTATAATTTAATACAACATGATGATGCAAATAGTTGGCAAGCCTCTCCAAAATGTAGATATGAACCTTCCCTCGCCGAACTGCTGAGCTGCCGACACCCATTTAAATATTTCACATAATTTTGTTTAATTTAATTAAAATGGTGTTTTCAAGCAGGTGGCAACACTCTCCCAAGTATAAATTATACTTTACAACCTATTCTCATACTTACCATATTTTTAAAAAGAAAAGGTAAAAATATAGGAAAGAAAATACCTGAAAGTACTATTTTACTACTGCATGCGTAGAAAGGTGGCAAGGCTGTTAGTAATACTGCCAATTTATAAAAGTTCAACTCAAATTTTATTATCTGACAGAATTTGTTGATTGAAAAGAGCTTCTCTTTTGTATCATGGTATCTACTGAGCTGATTCAGTTCAACACAAACATTAACAGTGGTGACATAGAATTTAGTTTCAGTTCGTCAAATTATCCCTGCGGGGTATGCCCACACATTCGTCTATACTCACTCAAACATAATTGTCAACTCTTATTCCAAATGAAATCGACAATCGTCAAAGTCATGACCGCCAAAAACATTCAAAGCCACAAGCGCCAAGTAACGTTGGCTTCGATGGAAGTTGCTCAGGCCAAAGGCCCAAGGCGAACGGCAACCGGAAATTACACACATTATCATATGTCGAAGATGTTGCAACCAACCACATAAAATGAGCGCCACACAAAAGTCATGTTGCGTCTGTATTGGTGTGTGTGTGTGTGTGTGTGTGTTGGCAAGCTTGTCTGAGATGGCATAGAAATAACGGCGTCTATACCAAAATTGTATTCCGGGAATCAGTCGCTATGAGAAAGAAAGCTGCACAACAATAAGTCAGTGTTGCTGTGCCACCGACTGATGGCGCTGTCGATACTTTGCCTCGCACTGTCGGCGTATAACGCCCATAAATGTAATGAATTTCTGTTGCTGGCGCGCGGTTGTGGCAGTTAATATAAATTCTATTATGGATATTTTAATGTGCAACATCTTTTTCTACTTATCCCCCATACAACAATGTACGTAGTATGTAAGGACATAAATACACATTTAATATTCTCTGTAATTTTTGCGCAAGCATTTAATTGCCATAAAAAATAGCGCGGCATTTGATGGTTGTGTTAGCAATATATTTTTTCAGTTTTGAGATTTCAATGCCTCAAAGGCAACCAGAGTAACGGCATAAATGTTTATGAGTAGTAAAAATTTAGTAGCGCACAAAGAATTTATGAAGTGCGTTAAATGATGTTACTGGTGGTGGGGTATGAAATGCGTGTAGCTACATAGAAGGTGGTAGGCGTGAAGTTAAATGTCAAATTTATTTACTTTTTTTCAGCTAGTGCTGTCGCTGCTGCTGCATATTTGATGATAAGTTAACCTAAGTGCTGACGTAAGTGAGATGATGGATGATGAGTGGGAATCTGGTCAAGAATTATAGGAAATAAGATTGGGCCTTGCCCGCTGAGTGCAACTGAAAGTGACGTAATAAAAGCTAGAGAGTGAGAGAGCAAAGAAACAACACTGAAAGCGTAAGAAGCCCAAAAGCAGTGGGTAAACAATGGAATGAAAGTGAGTAGTAATGCACAACTTTGGGAATAATATCAGATACGAAGGATAAACACAAAAAAGATCTACTAAATTTCAGGAATTTGAAATTCTTATTAATTTCAGGCATCTCGAAAGTATCAAGGGACAGGGTTATGAAAACGGCGGGAACTTAGAGCATAGCCAATGAAAATTTTTTGCCTATGTTGAATTCAAGCCATATGAGAGCCATGATAAGGTATCCAGATAAAAAATTCATATTTTAGTTTTGAATAAACAAATTATGTGTAGATCAGCTTGCGTGTTTCGGGACTTGCAAATGCTGAAATATTGCGTCTGACAAATATTAACATAGTACTCAAGTTCTTAGTTTCATTAACGGAAGGCCTTAGAAAAATCTACATTACAACATCGATCTGAAAACTCTTTTTAAAACAGGGAAAACAGCGAAATTTTAAACCGTAGATTAACCCCGAATGAAACCATCCTCGTAAGGATATGGACTCTAATTACTAACATCGCATTTATTTTAGCTTTTTTTTTTAGCTGAAGTCATTGGAAGTGAGAGATCACTCAAAACTTATGTTCAGAGAATACAAAAGCGAAATCCAATTTGTAAACAGAGCCACATAAAGGACGGAAATATTTGTTTGGCAATACTATTGGGAACATCATCCGAGAATAAAAAGAACAAACCAAAATCAATAGAATTGGATTTAAAAAATCTGGGTAGAGATTATCTGCTTTATTAGACGAATTTGAAGTTTCATCTTTAAAAAATGAAGCTGAAGCCATGCTAGAGATCGACTTCTCAGATTTAATGAAACACCAGAACGCTTTTAGATTTGATTTTATATTGCCTTCAAAGTTCTAAATGTACATATTTAGTTATTATATACAAATTTATCCAAATAATTATATTTTTTCGCTTATTCTATGAATTTATTATTATTAATGAATTTTAATCTTTGAATTTTTTGAATTTCTTAAAAAATTTGTTTTGTAAGTTTTAAAGTTTCTTTAAGTCTTTTGTATACCAGAGAATTTTATATTCGCTCTTTTTATTTTAAAAATTTTAGACTCAAAATTTTGAGGCAGCTTGAAACAACTGGGCCAGAAAGGAACAAATCTCAATTTATATGGCATCATAAATGGTTAATATTATCTAAATTACATAACTAAAATTAAAAGAAATTCAGTGGCTTCCATAGGTAATGGGAGAGAACTCAGAGAGTTCAATATTTTTAGCTCTGCGTACTGTGAATAAAGAAGTACACTTTTTTTTAAATCAAATTTATCTATTTATAGTGAATAGGATTTAAATATTTTACTTCGATCTAATCAGCATCGAGCTCTTTGTGAAAAAGTTGCATTGTTTTTCGAAAGGGCAGCGCCAGAGAGTGCAGAAGATTTGCAAAGGAAAACTTCGACTGAACCAAAGCAAAATGGTAATTGTGATTAAATCCTAAGTATTCCGATGATTTGAAGCCAGTGTGTTGATTTAAATGACAAGGATTCGTTAATAATGCGATTCTCAGCATGTTAATAAATTTATGGAGAAGGGGTAACATAATCGAGTGGTGATGTCTTTTATGCCAAGGAGTAAGCCCAATTCGATTACTGATCCCATATCTGCAGGCAAAAATATTTCGGGAGTGAATCTATCAATACCAAAACCACGGAAAATATGCCACTAAGAATATAACTCCTCGAAAAATTTGCTTTTGAACAAAAAACAATGTTCAATAACAAATTATGGCCGCTACAAAATATTTTCTCTAGCTTGCTTTCGTTCCTAGCCGTTCGTCAAGAATGATAGAAAACCAGATTACTACAACGCCGGCAGCGTACACGTCACAGATGTTCATACCACAGGAATAGCGAGACGAAAAGGAAGGTGATAACTGCACTAGGGCGTTTTATTTTCGCTGCAATTGCTACAATACAAAGCTCAGCACGTCATATTTATTATTCTGTGTTTAATTTTTCGTAAAAATCACTCAAAACTCAGAAAAATCCACTTTTTAGAAGCCATTTCTGACGTCAATCCTTCTAACGAGGCTTATACAAATGGAACATAGAAAAATGGAACATGAAACACAAAATAACTCGCTAAGTGGGCATAGGGCGCGAGTTATTTCTAAAAAAGCGGATTTGTGAACGATTTTGCTGATATGCTGCTGATATACTGAGAAAAATAACTTCATAATACAAATATATTCCGGCATGGTTTATTTTAGAAGCCAACCAACTTTTTGATTGTAAAGTTTAATGTACAAACCAAGGCGAATTTATAGAAGGTGATGGCATAAGAGCAGCTGATTTGATTTTTTTTTATGCACCTACATGTATTTTGTTTTTGCTTTTGCGTATAAGCTTTCAAAAGCCGTAAAAGCAAAAACAAAATATATTTAAATTTTGACAACTCTTACGCGGAAGCAAAAACAAAATACATAGGAATTTTGTAGTTGTATTTATAACACCGCCTTGTATGGATTCGCCTTGGTACAAACAACTACAAAATAATTTTTCCGAGTTCCTTAAAAATTCTTTACGAAATATGGATGTGTGTACGATTGCTAATTTTGAACGGCAATGAAAGTACTTAGCATATTTGAATGGATTGAATTCAATAAGTAACTTAATATGAATTTTATTGCATTTTTTATGATACTACACAGAAGTAGGTGACCAATATTTCCAAACAATTGGCATTAAAATATATCCTATTCAAAAAATGTTCAGATACTATTTAAGATTCAACTACTTCTGTGTGCTATTTAAGACTCCAAATATATTGACTGTATTGTTTCCAAATCATTTGCAATGATCGGTTTTATTGGAAGAAATACTGGCGGCTTTAAAGACCCTGAAACCTTAAAGTCAATTTATGTTTATGTTTATGTCTCGAATACTGTTCGTTGATATGGAACTCTTATTATGAGGTCTAACTAACTATTCTTAAAGACACAGCTGTCTCGTTTTATTTATTCAAAGTGTTAAAGACTGACACCTCTGTCAAACTAAAGAAACAAACGAATGCGTACTGCCAAATATACATTTGAGCATTTTTATAACATTTCATTAAAGTGAAATAATATACTAGGTTATTTCAAACTACGAACATTTATGATTCTTTTATATATTGCAATCGTCCTCTGAGTGATTTGGTAGAATAGTCATCTACTCGACTCCAAGGAATATCCGGAAATATGCCATGGTCTTCGTTTTCAAAATTCGCGTTGTGCTCCAGCGTATTCAGAATTTACATATACGTGTTTTATTTTTATTAGAACGTTTATCTATATATGTATTAAAACTAAACTATATTTCTGTTTTTATACTTGGACCCTTGATAAAAGTTTGCTTTTACCATTTGCACATTAATTGAATGGTAGATATGTTGGTTGTTGTAAGTCTCCTCATGATTCTTTGGTTGCAAAATAGATATATGCGAGCAATCGACAATCCCAATAGTGCCTCCCACAAAGGGAGACTTCGCTGAAGCAAACAATTCTTTAGAAGCTTGGTGTTCAAGTTTAGGGCATAGGAAACTTCACTTTCTGGTAAAACAATGAATCATTGATTGCATTCGTTATCCGATGAATGCAGGCTTATGGATGACTGGCTCATTGATATTCCACATTCCTCTCCTACGGGTGAAAGGGATTGCGCACATCCCGGAGTAAAAGTCGATCCACTGTTGGAGCGCATACTTCTTCATTACTTCGTTATAAATCATATGCCAAATATTCAAACGACATTATTTGGTGTTCCTGTTTTAATTACAAGAAAAAAAATCACCTACTTTTAAATTTATCTTTTATTTAAGTTGAAATCACGAATTTTTCATTTATCGATTGAGTTAACAACATCAAATTTGTTGTCGTTTAGTTTTCGGTAATCGAGTAGCTAACGACAACAGCTGATTCGGCGAGTGCGAAAATCGTTAAAAAATGTCTGCTGAATTGCAGCATCGTTAAAGTTTTCGTTAAGATGAGTTAACTATGCGAATATCGTTAAAATAGGTCAGTGAATCGCACTGGGGAACCTGTAGTACACAAAATGCATTGTCGAAACGGCTCATCACCCCGCCCCGCCCCCATGATATAGGTCGACGTACATTGCTAGGCCAGTAATCATTGTGTAATAGAAGAATATACTTCTAAGTAGTTAATTTTCATTTACATTAGTTATCAATGAGAACATTAACTTGCTTAGTTATTTCCAAACTAATATTCCTTCACGGTGTCTAAGAATTAGCTGCATATTTAGTCATACAATTTACAAAATTAATTACTCGTTGAATGATGGGCTTGTATGATGCGCACGATTATGCAATGCCGATAGTGATATTATCGATTTCAATGCTAATACTATAAAATTTAAACTTAAAATTTTTACTGCATTTAAATTTAAATAAATATTACTTTTAGCTCTCCAATATTCGCATTTAGAGTTTCTTACCACAACCTCTATGTGTTATAGAATTTTGATGGAACTCGGAGAAATTATGGTTAAATAAGTGATCTTCCCCTTCGTACTGCCGCTTTTGCTACACAATTTTTGATTACTGACACCCGTTTTTGTGTGAATGATTTTGTGATTATTTTCTTTTATCATTTTATTTTTGACACGATAGAACTAGTTCTGTGAGATATTCATCATCCGCTATGAAAAATTTCAGCACGAATATTTCATTATTGCAATTTTTCGTAACAAAAAATCCGCCACAATACCGCAAAGTTGCTTCCGATTGCATTTACTAAAAATGGAAATAATATCAGAATGGCATTTACGATGCCGAGCGCTAGGCAATTGACAAATACGTACTAAAAAAAAAATGACCGGCCTTAATGACTTGCAAAATGCGCTCAAAGTGAACAATAGGACTTCTAATTGCTGCACGAGTGATGGGGCGACTTTACAGCCACAACGCTAACTGAGGGAGGGTGCAATGCAGTGGAAGTATTCAGCAATTTGTATGCAATTCACGCCACGCAGGTAATACAACAACAATACAAAAGAAAATAGAAAAATCTGGCAACAAAATAAGCTGCACGGACGTGATGACGATCCCAGAATGGACAGGTGAATGTGGGCAGTAAAGTTCCACTGATAAGCTGCAGTTGGCATCCATCACTATGTTTTGTCGGTCGTATGTAGCTGGAAGCTCCCGATGCATTTGATTATGTTGCCATTGGTGTCTCCAACAACACTGGCCGGCAATAAAACTCATTGCCATGCAACAGACTATGCCATCAATATGACGTGGCGGAGGCAACATATGGACAGATGGACACATGGACGCATAGACAGCTGGGCAGCGGCACGATTGAAGGAATGGGAAAGAAGAAGAGACCATAGTATACGCTGGTTGGGATAGGTGGACTGATGGACAGGTGGACAGGTGGTTGCTCACTCGAAGGCGGAAGCTCAACACGGAAACACTCAGACCAAGCAGTGAAAGCATTGAAATGAATGGCTGAATGAGCCAACAAATGAATACCCGCCGAGTGGTTGAATGAAATGAGCGTAGCAGGAAGCAGCAGGGATTGCCGGTGGACGATGAGTATGTAGTTTGTGCAGTGCAGTGCAGTGCATTGAAGTGTAGTGCGGCATAATTGTTAATTAATTTTTATTGTGGTTAACTTCAGTTTAAATCGCAAGGCATAAGGGGGGCGGACTAAATGCTAAGCGCTAAGTGGATGTGGTGCCTTTCAAATAATCATCGGTAAGCGGTAAGCGATAAGCGAATGGCTAATCAGCTTGAAGTGCCTGAAACTGAATGAATGCACATCGTGATTAGTGATTAGTGAAATGCAAGCATTAGTTATACTATTATGATATGATATGTAATGAAAAATCTACATCAAATAGAATAATTTGAATACCTACTCGTGATTGGTTGGTATCGTAGAAAAAGGTAGATACGTTGGTTTTCGACATTACCATTACAGTCATTTCTAGGTACCGGAATGAGCCGGCTTTCTCCCGACCAAGGGCTGTTGCATCGGCGATCTAATCCTGTTTGGATCGGCCTACCCCATAAGTCGGGCGCTAGAACAACAACAACAACTTTAGTTTTCGATCATCAGAATGATTTCGGAATGCTAACTTTTGAACGATGTTTTAAAAATTAATGTCAATTATGTACAAAGAAAATATCTCGTGATTACAAACATATTCCACTTGTCACTTTAAGTATTCATAATGTTTATTATAAGGTGACTGCCTAAGTGGAGTGTATACCACTACCCTAATGCGAATATCACCTGGTGAGCCTCGGGTTCGAATTTTATTTGGAGTACAGATCTTCAAATATTATAGGAAAAAGCATTCTGTCGAACGGCGGCCGCCACTCTGCATGTAATGATAAACCTCCGAGAGTATTCCCCCCATGAGCATCAACCTGCATTGGGTTGGGTAACAAATTTGACCAAATTGTGTCTTATAGTTACTGAAATATCGCAATGTTTTGATGTTCACAAAACATCGCTATGTGGGCGCAGTTTTCAATACCAAACTACCGTGGTACAATGTGAGTGTCAAGTGTTGTTGAGATATCTCAGTATTTACGCCAGTTATCCAATGCACGGTCGGTCAGACAGATGTGACTTTCGACAGACTTTCTCTTTGTGATTCTCCACGAGTTTCGGCGTAAACTAGAGCCACTACAAAAACTCAATGAATGCCAAATTGCATATAGAACGATAGCACCATCTGCTCTGGCTATTTCCAAGTCATTCTGAAGATTCCGGCGAGACATAATTCTATAGAGTACGACCCCAGAGAATGTTGACGTTAGTGTGACTCTGGGAAATCCAAAGTTGACGAAGATTCATGCTTGACACAAGAGATAACTGCTGCTGACGAATTAGGCTTGAATGCCATGGCGATATTAATAAATAATCTGGGATATACGAAGAAACTTGCTCGATAGGGTGCACGAGTTTTAAATGCAACCCAAAAAGAAGCTCGCATTGTGCTAGCAACTTAAATAAAGCCGCTACTACTGACGAATCTTGGGTAGTATGGAGCCCAACACGAGGAAACACATCCGTAAAAGCTAGGCAACTAAAATTAGCAATAAAAGGAAGAGTCAAAATCGAAGACGATATTTGCGTCGAAGAATTACGACGAGCACTATATATACCCCGGATCTAGTAACAGGCGATTTCTAGTTATTTCTAAATATGCAAAAAAGTTTGAGGGGAAAGGTCTTTAGCAGCAATTTGGTGATAATTGATGTATTAAATGCAGACTTTACAAATAATTTTCTGAAATTGAATCAAACTGAACTATCGGTTGGTTAGTTTTTTTTTTTTAAATAAAATATTTATATTTATTTGGTGTTATGAATGAAATCGAAATATAAATACGGTTTTTAGAGTTTTTTTATTTGCATACATCTGCATTCGCCGAGTTGAACAGTTTGACACTCACATTTTAATACCTTATTATTGTGCAAAATTAAAATGTTGGCAGTCCACTTCAAAATATACTTATAAGCTTTCTCTTAGCGAAACAAATGCTTTGACAACCATATTTTACTAGTTTATATAACTTGTGTATAATTTAACTAAATACGCCTTTTCAAGCAGGTGACAATCTTTTTAATGTTAGCTATGAACTTCTTTACCGAAACAAATCGTTTGACACCTATATTTTACTATTTCGTATAACTTGTGTATAATGTCATTAAATTTGACTTTTTCAAACAGATGGCAACCTCTCCAAAATATTTATAAGTATGACCCTTCTCCTCATCAAGACAAACCGTTTGACACTCACATTTGAATATTTCATGTAACTTATGTATAACCAAATTAAATTTGGGGTTTCAAAAAGGTGGCAACCCTCTTTCTAGTACAATATTTGAATTTTACGACCTATTAGGTATGAACTAGGTACAAAATTTGATAAAAATCAGCCAAGTCGTTTCGGAGGCGTTCGACCACAAACACCGTGACACAGGATTATAATTTATATAAGATTTATTTATTTAGTCAAAAACACAATCGTTCATACTGGCTACTTACTAACTGATAACACAAATTGTTCAAATTAATTCAATATTGATTAAAAACTAAAAATATTCCAGTGCTGGACAAATTCATAAAAATTAAACGAAGTGGAATTTGAGAATTCATTAAACTCACAAAGTGCACGACCAATAGGTACATTGCTCTCTTAACCAGATTTGATTTTCCTAAGATAAAAGGAGCAAGAGCTTTGTCATGAACTTGCCGGCATAAGAAAATTAATGGGTTGCACATCAATGCAACTCACTCAATGTTCCCTTGAATTGTTCTGCGTTCAAGCGACTTTAAGTTGATTAAAAGCGGGCGGAATTTATAAAACGGAATGAGGCTAGATAAATTTAAAGAGCAGAGTGCGAATTTTAGAAACACCTTTTGCACCCGTTCAATTCAATTGTGATAGGAAATTGGTGAAGAAATAAATGTAGGGTATTCCAATCTAGAAACCAACAACCTTAGAAACGATGAAGACAATATTGACATGATAACGTGACTGTATCATAAGTAGTGAGATGTGGTGGCGGTTGAATAAACCAACATCTTATTTTGTTTCTGTTACGAGCTTAGCCTCAAGTCCGCCCTCTGACGATAATACCGCTCCGGTAATACCGTGGGCGTACACGGCACAGCGTCTATCTATACACAGAATTTTATTTCGAACTCAAGTACTGTTGCGGCTAAATGAATCTTACTTTTAAGAATATAAATATTAGTCATTTAAATCACTCTGTATTCGCTTAAATCAAAATGTTTTTAGAAATACTGATTTTTATTCCCTCTGAGTACAACTCTAAACTGAACGAAGCGTGGATTGACCATTTTGAATTTTATCAATCCGTTTCATTCAGTTTCAAAACCTAGAATTGAAAGGTCACGAATAAGTAAGTTATTGAATCGAAAATTGTTAAAAGTATTCAATTTACAAAGCTGTACTTGTATCTTAATTTCAGATATTAAAACAATACATAATTTACACTTTACTTTCCAAAAAAGTGGTTTTTGTTCTTAATATACGTGCCTATTCAACAATGTCGTTCAGCTGCTTATATTAATATAGTGGTGCGCGACATTTTCTTTTAATATTTATTCACAAACGGATCGGACCCGGCCGACTGCCAGTTTGGATTTACATTGACATGCCAAGTAATCGATATAATTTGCGAAGTAAGGGAAAAATGTCTGACTCAGAGGATAGAGACTCCGCAAGCGAGGAGGCTCTTGATAACACCATAATTCCTCACAGCGAGGAATTAGCTGAGCTGCGCGAACAGTTAAGGAATCTACAAGCATCGTTAGAAGCTTCGAGGAGAGAGAATTCCACACTAAGGAAATCCATCGAATCCCGAGCAGCGGTTGACTTTCATAGAAGCCACAACGGCGTTGATTTTGCCAACGCACAAAACACCAACGTCAATTCTGCCGACGTACAGATTGCTACCAACGTCACCCGTGCCGACGTACTGCCATTTAACGTTGCCTCTGCCAACGTTCCTATATATGCCGCTGCCACCAGCTCAAATTCTGCCACCGTACAGCTTGCAAACGTCACCCGTGCCGACGTACTGCCATTTAACGTTGCCTCTGCCAACGTTCCTATGTATGCCGCTGCCACCAGCTCAAATTCTGCCGACGTCAAGTCTGCCGACGTACTCGTATCCCGCAGTAATTCAACATCAATAGGGGTAAGTTCTGCTCACAATTTTATTAGCGCTCAAGCCAATTTGGCAATTACCGGCGTACAACCTCATTACGTGCCCACTACGGACATGTATACTAACCTCGCCACCTGTGCCGATTCATACCGTGCACCATTGCCGATCTCAAATATTGTGCACAACTCGCGAAACCCCTACCTGAACGGTTTGAATTACCTTGATCAAAATACACCCATTTCTCAAAATCAATCGGTACCAAATACCATTCAGCACACTCAATCCAGCATGCGAAAATTAATTGATTTGCCCGAATTTCATGGTTCTCCGGAGGAGTGGCCGATGTTTTCAGTCGCCTATCGAGAGACGACAGCGACATATAATTATACCAATTTGGAGAATTTATTGCGTTTACAAAAAGCTTTAAAAAGTCCCGCTCGACAGCATGTACAATCATTGCTAATTCACCCGGCAAGTGTTGATGCCGTTTTAAAAACATTAGAGTTTATGTATGGACGTCCAGAAATTCTCATTCGTAGTCAAATAGCTAAGGCACGAGCATTCCCAGCTATTTCTGGAGGAAAGCTAAGCGAAATCGTTAACCTTTACACAATGGTATCCAATTTGACAGCCTTTTTAGAAAGCGCCGGGGCACAGCCGCATTTGACGAACCCAACGTTGATTGACGAACTGGTAAGCAAATTGCCTCCCAACAAAAGAGAAGAGTGGGTACGTCATACATTCAGTATTCAGCAACCGTATCCTAGTGTGCGTGACTTCTGCTCATGGTTACGTCAGATTGCTACATATGTTTCTGTGGCTAACGAAATGGGAAATGTGAAACATTCAATTGTCAATGAACCGATAGCGCAAAGGCCACGAACTTCGAAACCAGTGCTGACCATAAATGAAAATAAATCTCAATGCATTATGTGCCAAGAAAGCCATAATATATATTTGTGCTCCAAATTCAAAGAATTAAGTCATGCTCAAAGGTGGGCTACAGTAAAGAAACATGAGTTATGTTTTAGTTGTCTTAACGCTGGCCACAGTAGCAAAAACTGCGCAAAACGCCGTGAATGCGGTATTTCTTCTTGTCGTAAATTTCATAATCGCCTTCTACACAATTCGAACATAAAAGTTTTCGAAAAATGCAACACTACGCCTAGCGACACAGCTGTTGCAGCTGTCAGTCCATTTCAAACTGTTCGATCAGCTGAAGAGTGCGGAACAGCAGAAAACAAAACACAAACACAAACACTTGATCGCCGCACATTGTTGAAATATTTGCCAATAAAACTGAGCGGACCGAAAGCAACTATCGAAGTTATTGCTTTTATAGATGAGGGAGCTAAAATTTCTCTTTTGGAAGAAAGCACGGCGAATTTCCTTGGCCTGAAAGGAGTATCCAGCTTGTTATCTTTACGGTGGATTGGTGATAAAACCACCAGCGAAATGTCACGTGAAGTGCGATTAGATATTGCAGGAGCTTTTGAGGGGGCGGAATGGTTTGATATGAAAGGCGTTCGCACAACAAGCAAACTATTGTTGCCGCCGCAGTCGTTGAAACTTGGAAGCATAACAAACAAATACGGAGAATTGGAAGATATTTCAATTAGAGACGCGAATGCTACACCGCAACTGCTTATAGGTGTATCTCATACAAATTTGGTACGACCAATTAGCATGCTAAATTTTGATGAGGGGTTTACTCTACATGAAACGAAATTAGGTTGGGTATTATTTGGTTCCAACGAACACAATTGTAATGAAGCTACAGTGGGTCATGTTACCATAGAGGAGGAAATTTTGGGTGATCTTCAAAAACAAATGTCCGATTATTTTGAGTTAGAAAATTTTAAACCAGCTTCTTTGCCCCGTGTAAAGTCTGCAGCTGATGTCAGAGCCGAGAATATTTTACATGAAACCACTAGGCTAGTGGGTGCTAAATACGAAACTGGGCTCCTTTGGAGGAACGATGATTTACTTCTCGCTGAAAGTTACACTATGGCACTAAAGCGGCTCGAATTAATGGAAAGAAAAATGGCGAATGATTCTGGACTTTCAGATTGGTACAAACGTAAGATTGATGAGTATGTGAACAAGTCATACGCGAGGAGGTTATCGCTCAGTGAAGCTTCAAGAAATAATGCACGTACGTGGTATTTACCACATTTTGTTGTAAATAGAAATGGTAAAAAAAGACTTGTTTTTGACGCTGCTGCTAAAATAAATGGTATATCGTTGAACTCAGTTTTGTTGAAGGGGCCTGATGAATATCAGCCGAAATCATTACTCTCTATTTTATTTAAATTTCGTCAAGGTAAGGTAGGGGTGTGCGGGGACATTAAAGAAATGTTTCACCGGGTTGACATAAGAAGAGAAGATCGCTGTGCACAGAGGTTCCTGTGGAGGAATGGTGACACAAGAAAACCACCGGACGTGTACATAATGAAAGCCATGATTTTTGGTTCAATTTGTTCTCCGTGCTCGGCACAGTACGTGAAAAATACGAATGCAGAAATGTTTCGAAGCAGGTTTCCGCGAGCAGTAGAGAGTATCGTTAACTGCCACTATGTAGATGATTACGTTGACTCTTTTGATTCGGTCGACGGGGCTGTAGAAATAACAAGACAAATAATAGAAATTCACAAGGCTGCTAACTTTGAACTTAGAGGGTTCGTATCGAATTCCGTACGCGTAATACATACACTTGTAGATGAATCGCAGTCATCGTCTGAATCTAAGGCAAAGAATATGTTTCACGGGGAATCAACTTCGGAGAAAATTTTAGGCATGTACTGGGATGCAAAGAATGACCAATTTTTCTTTCGATTAAAATTCTCAAAGGTTTCAAATGCCGTTCTGACAGGCAATCGACGACCGACGAAATCGGAAGTCTTAAGCCTGATGATGTCGATTTTTGATCCATTCGGGTTTTTATGCAATATTGTATTGGCATCAAAGGTTATGATGCAGAAGTTATGGCGCCTTAATACTGGGTGGCATGAACCGGTGCCCGATAAAATATATAATGATTGGTACACTTGGTATAGTGAGTTGAACAAAGTGAAAGAGTTCAAAGCGAAAAGATGTTATCACCCTCAGTTTACTAACCCTGAATCGCAGGTCGACCTACATGTATTTGTCGATGCGAGTGAACTTGCGTTCGCTGCAGTTGCATATTGGCGGGTATGTTATAAAAATGAAGTAGAGGTCATATTCGCTTCTGGAAAGTCGAGGTGCAGCCCTATCAAGTCACTGTCTATACCGAGGTTGGAATTGCAGTCAGCTGTATTAGGAGTGCGACTAAAGGAGTCAGTTGTAACAAGCCATGAAATCGTGCCGAAAGATGTTGTGTTTTGGTCGGATTCTAAAACAGTTATTCAATGGCTGCGATCTGATGTTAGGCGCTACAAACAATTTCTATCGAATCGAATTTCTGAAATCCTGCAGTCAACAGATCCTGGTCAATGGAGATGGGTACCTGGTAAAATTAATCCAGCGGATGAGGGCACACGACTGCAAACGTTTTCTGTTGGCAGTAAGTGGTTGAATGGCCCACAATTTTTAAAGTTGAGTAAAGACGAGTGGCCGAAAATGCCAGGCACTATAACAGTGCGCGATACACAAGAAGAAATACGTACAAAAGAATTGTTCACGGTTCACAATGAAGACAATATACTTCCGTTTTCTAGATTTTCAAATTATTACCGCTTTTTAAAGGTCATGTGTTGGGTTAGGCTTGCGATTAAAAGGTTTCGTTCGCATAAAAGAGTCAATATATCGTTGAAAATAGACACTAACCAAATTAAACAAACAGAAATATTGATTTGCCGCATCGTTCAAAATGATGAGTATAGAGATGAAATCGACTTGTTAAGAAATAACATGTCCCTGAATAAATCGAGCGCCTTGTGGAAGCTTACTCCTATTTTAGATGAAGATGGTATTCTACGCGTAGGCGGACGCTTAGACAATGCAAATAGCTTGCCAATATGCATGAAGAGGCCAATTATCCTTCCAAAGGATCACGATATCACGCGATTAATTGTCCGACATCATCACGAGATTTGTTACCACCAGAATCAAGAAGCGGTGGTAAGTTCAATACGTTATAAGTTTTGGATACCAAATCTTCGTCGTCTAGTACAATCGGTGAAAAGGAAATGCCAGCTATGCAAAACTCTGAGTGCAGTTCCACAACCACCGCTAATGGGTCAGTTGCCAGTTGACCGCGTCACGCCATACATCCGACCATTCACGTATACGGGTTTGGATTATTTTGGACCAGTTTGGGTGTCTATTGGACGACGTCGGGAAAAGCGATGGGTAGCGGTATTTACATGTTTGACCGTAAGGGCGATTCATTTGGAGCTCGCGAGAGATATGTCTACCGAAGCAGTAATACTTTGTTTGAGGAATTTCGTTAATCGACGAGGCGTTCCTGTACGAATGAGAAGCGACAGAGGTACGAATTTCATTGGTGCGAGCAAGGAGCAATGGCTACTTATTGAGCAGAATTTGGAGCAAGAATGTATTCGTCGCAATATAGAATGGGTGTTTAATACGCCGTTGAATCCATCGGCGGGTGGAGCGTGGGAGCGCATGGTGCAGGCAGTTAAGAAAGTTTTATTTTTTACCTTGAAGGAAAAGGCACCGCAGATAGAAACGTTACAGAGTTTGTTAATCGAAGCGGAGAATTTGATCAATTCAAGGCCGCTGACACACGTGCCAATTGAAAGTGCAGATGCAGATCCTTTAACTCCGAACCACTTTCTGCTGGGTTGTCCTAATTTTTTGCAGACTCCAGCAGTGACAGAACAGGGGTGCCTTAAGAAGCAGTGGCATATTCTGCAGCAACTCAAGCAGACATTTTGGAAGAGGTGGGTCTTAGAGTATCTGCCTACGTTGACTCGACGGACGAAATGGTTTGAGAAGGTCAAGCCGATACGCATTGGCGATGTAGTAATTGTGTGCGATGACAACGAGAGCAGAGGACAGTGGAAGCGCGGACGAGTAATAGAGGTTCTCAGCGCGCCAGATGGTCAAGTACGTTCAGCTTTGGTTAAAACGGCGCAAGGAAATTTCCGTCGACCAGCATCTAAACTAGCAGTCCTCGATGTTTGTGGTGATTCTCCGACCCTTGCTTCAAATCACGGGGGGCGGGATGTTGCGGCTAAATGAATCTTACTTTTAAGAATATAAATATTAGTCATTTAAATCACTCTGTATTCGTTTAAATCAAAATGTTTTTAGAAATACTGATTTTTATTCCCTCTGAGTACAACTCTAAACTGAACGAAGCGTGGATTGACCATTTTGAATTTTATCAATCCGTTTCATTCAGTTTCAAAACCTAGAATTGAAAGGTCACGAATAAGTAAGTTATTGAATCGAAAATTGTTAAAAGTATTCAATTTACAAAGCTGTACTTGTATCTTAATTTCAGATATTAAAACAATACATAATTTACACTTTACTTTCCAAAAAAGTGGTTTTTGTTCTTAATATACGTGCCTATTCAACAATGTCGTTCAGCTGCTTATATTAATATAGTGGTGCGCGACAAGTACCATTCGAATAGTTAAGTGCCTCAAATTACCTTAGGAGTCATGCTACTAAAATACGGCTTAAAATAAATGCAGTTCCTTAATTGATTGCCTCCTTTTGTGTATCAAATTGCAATGAAAAAAGTTGAATGAAATCGAATTGAAAACCGTGTGGCGCAGGCAGACGAAGTAATTACTAATTAAAGCCATTGCAGTTAGTTTGAGTATCATTACTGTTGTTGTTGGTGCTGCTGTTGTTGTTGGTCTTACATGCAATGTTAATCTGTGCAAGCGGAAGCAAACAGTTCATCTGCTGAATTAGTAATTTCCTGCAGAAATGCATCAGCATCACACCGCTCACCCAACCACAACACGACACCACACCACTCCACACCACTCCACACCACTCCACACTCACACACTAAGCCACTAACACACTCCTGCACTCACACATGCACATGCGTGGGATGGCTGCGCCTTGCATCTTGGTGTAAATAACTTACCGCTGGCTATGCGAGGACAATGCCACATGCACAACAACAACAATGCCAACAACAACAGCATCAACGATATCACTCTTTACAATACGACTAGCATGTATGTATGCATGTGAAGAATAGTGTCATAACAAGGGTAAAAACAGCAAATAACAACAATAACGAATTTATAAAATAAACAAAATCAAATCAAAACAGCCCAACGAAACTCACAAACGGGAAGGGCAAATGGGCTACTGGCAAAGAGTGGCATAAAAGTTATTGCTTAGTAGTTATGCGAGGTAACTCAGCCGCATTTCAATTACTCAAATCATATGCCACAAGAGGATCGCGAAGGAGCTGGTGAACGTGGCCGAGGTTAGTCGGTGGTTACACGAGCGGAATATATGTAGTTATGAATTTCTTATGAGCAGCTCACAGTATTCTAGCTGGCAAATATTAGCGTGCATTTACCTGCCTACATAGAAGTCTACATATGTTGTGGTTGTGGGTGTGGTTGTAGAAGTGGATACAAATTCATACCAGTATTTGCCAGAATTGAAGTCAACCCAGTAAGAAAAACGAATTATTCGTAAACAGTTGGTTCCGTTAGCTAGGTTTTCGGAGTGCAGAAATTTCAGAGTGGAAAGCCAAATGCAAATAAAACTCCTTTGACGCCTAACTACCGTGGTGTTGTTAGGTTAGGTGACACGTGGTTTGCGATTCTGATTCAAGTCGACGATATTTCCATTTAAATAAATGCAGCTCGTTTGTCGTCAATGTGAACACAATAGAATTTCCGTTCCAATGGGATCCAAAATAAAATCGTAATTATTAAAAAAAAAAAAAGTGAAAAATATTTGTAACGCTTTGGCTCTCAAATTACTGAATCGATTTTAATATTTAGTGCTTGTTTTTTTAACCGTAACATTTATTATGATTACGAATATGCATATTAGGGTGAATCACTCCCATAAAAAGATTAATCCGTAGATTTAAGATATCAACCAAAATATCTCACAATTATATTGAGATTTAAATGAGCTACACCGATTTGAATTACCTCTCGTATTAAAAAATATTTTTGAAAGAAATTGTCTCAATTGTTTTTGGCAAATCATAATATTATGAACCTGTTGACTAAATTTCGCAATATTCCTTTTATGCTTAAACTATTTTAATATCTGTGGTAACTGTTTTGAAAACCTACTTGACGAAACTACTTTTATTACTTAAAAACTCAATTTTTCAAGGTATGTGTTTTCAAATCCACCCAGCTCACCTATGTATATCTTAATATTTATTTTTCCGAAATATTTCGGCTGAACATAAATATTAAAAGATTTTATGATTCCGGTGGAAAGTATACAACGTTTTTGAGAGGCGCTCTATATATTATTTATTTATATATTTAAGATGCTAAGTATCAAAAACATGAGGTAAGGAAATGTAGTGGCCACTAAGATAATGAGAATCACTTCAAAAAACCCTCGACCGGATAGGTGGACCTTATTTGCCAACACTCACTAAATCTAGGTTATTCTTAAAATCGATAAACGAGTTTTTAAGTCAATTTCCTATTTTGGGGGTTGTAAAATAAAAAATATGTAAAAATAGTTGAGTCAAACGACCCTATCCCCCTTTTAGTGTGAGTGGATTTTAAGTATACTAAATGGAATGATTAAATAAAAGAGCTGAGAGCTAGAGAAAGTGACATAATAAAAGTGAGAGAATAAAAGTAAGATACTAAAGGAGCAAATAAGAAAGTATACAGAAGAAGAGTAGGAAGCGAACATAATAAAAGTTTCGTTAGTTTTGTTTCGTGTGTGTCAAAAAATATGTCTACTTAGAAGAAATATATCTTTAATGGGTGTCAAACGGACAAAGAGCAGATTGCGATCTACTGTTTTTCCAAGTAACGAAGGTTTGAATATAGTATGGAAAGTTTATAAATAAAAAGTTCCCATTTTATAAATGGAATGCCTAACAGTTAATTAAATTATAGAGATTTTTTCGTGCTAGTAGATTTAGTGCCACCCAAAAATGTAAATCCACATCTAGTTGTGGTTTGAAATAGGGCTCACACGTAAAAAAAGAAACTTACGGAACAATGCATATTAAAAGTTTTCAAGTAATATAGCTAATATATTTATTATTTCACAAAAAAAATTTATTTCTCTATAAAAATAAAATAAATTTGTTGTTTTTAATTCAATAAATAACATTTTATACAATATTTCCCTTAAGGGCACTAACCTTATTTTTAGATTTATCACTTTTAATTTGATAAACTAATTTCCATTGCGATATTTTCATCTGTTGTGAAACATTTTTTTTAAGCAAATTTTCTACAAGAATGTAAAAAATAAAAAGGTGGACTCTCTTTCAAAATAACGGACGGATAATCATCGTATGCATAAAATATTCTGCATTATGTTTAAAATATAAAAAAATATATATTATTACAAATATTATATTATTTAAATAAAATAAAAATATAAGGCAATAAATTCACATTTTTTGAAAAATAATAATATTCCATCTAAATTTCTCGCTAGTCCGAAAGTCATTTGCAATTGAAAAAAGCTATCCTAATTTTTATAAGAATTACAAAATTCTTTTGATAATAATTATGAGTGAGACGAGTTAAGTTATCGATAACTATTATTTTGAGGCTTATATTAAAAAAAAAAAACTTAAATTATAAAAGTCTTTGCATAATAATCGTGAAATAATGTCAGGGAAAGACGGAAGTATTTCGGGTCCACTTCGGTATTAGTACGATATGGTGACCAACGCGAAATAACTTCACGAGCAATTGGGTATTACTTCTGGGTTAGTTTATTTATTGTTTTTCGACGAAAAATTAAAAAAAAAAACGTCAAATGGAAAAGGATAATTGCACCACCAGAGTTAGTGACTAGTCCTAAACTGATCCGCAGCTGATCCTGAATTAGTCCCGAAATAGTACCCAACTAGTCTAGAAGTGATCAGGAACTGCCCCCGAAATGATTTTGACCTAGTCTCGAATCTGCCCTGAGCTAATCGCTAAATGTTCTTGAAGAAATCTCGTCCTTCAAACTTAAATAGTTTTTCCTCACAAAGACTTATATAGTAGAAGCCTCACAAAAAAAAATTATTTGAAGATTTAACAACTTTCATCTCGCTGATAGTTATTATGGCACGACTTTTATAAAGGGTCTTGCAATAGGGACGCTCCAAAAGTAGACCGATAGTGATAGCAAACGACGCCATATTTTTCCCCTGTTTTTTGACATTTCTCTTCAGTAAGGTTTACCATTTCATCATGGAAAGATATACGATCCAACAACGAGTCGAAATTATTAAAATTTACTATCGAAATTCGGAGTCAATGGCCTCAACTTTAAGAGCGCTACGCCCAATTTATGGTCGTCGTCATTTCTGGCTGAATGGCTTCGTCAATTAGCAGAATATGCGTTATTGGACAGGCAGCAATCGACACGCACTCCATGAGTCAACATTGCATCCCGAAAAAATTACGGTTTAGTGCGGCTTATGGGCCGGCGGCGTCATTGGGCCGTACTTCTTCCGAGATGGTCAAGACCGGCACGTTACTGTGAATGGGAATCGCTACCGCTCAATGATAACCGAATATTTTTGGCCCGAATTGGATGATATGGACTTGGACAATCTGTGGTGTGGTTTCAACAGGACGGCGGGCGCCACAAGCCACACAGCGAATGTCACAATCGATTAATTGAAAACCAAGTTTGGTGAACGTGTTACCTCACGAAATGGCTTAGTCAATGGGCCGCCTCGGTCGTGCGATTTGTCGCTTTTAGACTAATTCCTGTGAGGCTACGTCAAGTCTATGGTCTATGCCAACAAGCCAGCGACGATTGATGAACTTCGTACGAATATCGAACGTGAAATTGCAGCAGTATCGGTCGATTTATGCTTGAAAACCGTCGAAAATTGGGTTTAGCGTCTAGACTTCTGCAAACGTGCGCGTGGTGCCCATGCAAAAGAAATCGAGTTCCATACAAAATGCCATCGAATGTTCTTCCTGTTCACAGGAATAAAGAATTTAATTCATATCCCAAACTGTTTTTGTTTTATTAAAAAAAAAACTTTTGTAGTGTTCCTATTGCAAGACCCGATATTATAAGTCTTTGAAAAATAAGTTAAAAAATTTGAATCTTACTATAATAATTATTGATCAACTTCAAGGGTTCGTTGAAAATTCGTTTTTTGAAGAAAGTATCGTCAAATGGATAAAAAACGGAACCACTAAACGTTTCGCCGTCTTTTATGCGAATTTAACTCCATTTTCGGTCATCGTATAAGTTACGTAATTTGCTGGCTACTGGGAAGGTATGCTCGCTCGCCTGATTGCAAAAGTGTTCGTGACGGCAGAGTGGCTCGAAATGTTTACGGATTCCCAGTAGTCTCGCCATTTCAATGCGGCCTCCTCATGCATGGATATTGTTGTTTTGCGATTTGTTTGTATACCTGATTACAGCATGGACTATATGGAGGTACCTGTTGGCATACAAACACCCCTACACACATGACTATTTACAGGTAGATCTACATATGTGTGGGTGAGTGTGTGTAGAGCTTGCGAAATCAACAAAAAAAAGTTATTGCCTCTACGCAGTGGCTAATACACAGAGCTAATAAAAGGAACATCAAATGCCGGAGTGGGTGATGTTTTAGTGAAAAGGGATGCGTGAAAGTACTGTGTTGGACTTCTATTGCACATACATACATATATACATATATTTGGTTGCTAAAATCGGCTTATGAATCCCGCAGACAAATGTTGCAAATTTTTTTTTAGCTAATAACCGGAAATGCATCAAACATGGCCGTCTGATGCGTACGCACTCTAAGTGAATAAAAAGCATAGGAAAAATAATTCGAACGAATTTATATGGTGGCGGTGCGATACTGAGCGACGGACTGGCTGATTGCCCGTTTTTAAATTGTGCCTAATATTTTTCATTTGTTTCGTTCTTGAATGCAACAAAAAATTTTTTCGTAATCGAGTTGTGAGTGCAATGAACGAAAATGCGTACGACTGTAAGCTTAAATATACATTGGTGTTGATTGGAAATTAGTTTATTTGTAAAATTTTAAAATACTCTTTGGTAGTAGATATAGACTACGTTATTTTTAAATTTAGTTCATTTCATCTTTTATTGCGTACATTGTTTAAACCTTAAACCTTCAGCGGTTGGAAAACGCTGACTTGCTTTTCGTCACTGTTTTCTACTGCAAAGATACAAACTACCTAAATGTGTTAGGTGGTTCCCTTGCGATATTATTATGTAATGATTTCATTTTGATTGTATTGGAAATTTGATGTATTTTTGATAGCGCTTCGTCTCTTAATTTGAGTTCAGATTTAATTTCTGAGTAAATAACTAAGTAAAGAAGAGTCTAACCGGAGCTTAAACCAAACTTTATATATCTGGCACATATTTTGGGTACGAAATTTGAGCAAAATTGCTACATGATTTAATGAAATTTCGCACAATTTAGATGTTTTGTATATTACCATTAAATCAATCAAAAAACAACTGAAACATAAATAGCCAAAACTGTTCGAAATGCTGTGTCGCTATTTTTTCACACAACTGCAGCATCGCAGCTGTTTGCCATGTCGTATGAGTAACCTGTCCACGTGCGTCGAAAAATTACATATTTTTCAGTAAATTGACCAACATAAATATTGATTTGAACTTCAGAGTCAATGTCTTATTCAAATAATGCATAACCAATAAATGTTAACTGAAGGAGGTCAGATAATTTAATACTTAAAAAAAATGCAAAACAATATTCGACTAGATGAGAAATTTAAAATTGGAAAAAAACTAGCTTAATTGACTCAGTATGGCAAAATGATTAGCACCTCTGATTTCAGCGTGCCGACAAATCAGATAAATAACTGAAAATTCGCAAATGGCAACGAACCTTTTCAATGTTACAAAACGTAGGTGTACGGTATAGCACTCGATTTCTGAGCAACACCCTCCAACGTAAGATGGCTTTGCAAAACTGTATTTATCTCGGACTCACAATCTATAATTCCATTTGGCCAAAAGTTCAAAGTTGATAAATCGTTTTGTAGAATAGGGCCCTGATCTTGGCACATCCTCGTATTAAATATAACTAGAATGAATTTTATTAAGCCGATTTCCTTAGATGCTTAACTTAAATATTTAAATATACAGGTTTCTATTTGTTTAGACACATTTTTAAAAATAAATTTAATTTTTATAAATAAATTTTCATACAATTTTAGATAAATTATTTACCGCAAAAGCCCTCGATTGCAGTAGTTATGCGAATTAAATGTTCTACTATAGAAAATTGTAAAGTAGATAAAATATTTTCCTGATATATTTTTATATAGACCCGCAATAAAAGCCAAACATATTTCGCCTTGTGTGCATGCATTTTTACTTAGAAATTTATCAAAAGAAACACCATTCCCATATGCACTGATATTTGATAATTGGCTTCGATAATTGCTTTTCGAATTATAGGGGAAATCCTTGTCTCTCAGAACACAATCTGTATATATAAGTAAAAAAGTGTAGCCGTTTATTTATTACAACTAGGTTCAAAAACGAATTTTAACCAAATATAGGGAGCATATTTCTTAGATCCGTGGCACGGACATGGGTTCTATTTTAATCCATTAGGTGGCGCATGAGCTGAGATATTCAGAAAATCTGTGTTTATGTTCCGTTATTGATGATACCAACAAGATATGCTGCTGGTGCAATAAAAAAACTTTTATGAAAAATAAATGCGGCAGATGGCGCTATAGGCGAGTTATTCAGAATATGTGTATTTATGATCCGATTTCGATGAACGTAAAACATAGGCAGGCACAAGAAGAAGCACACGCATACTACTACACTACATGCGCACGAAGTTGAAGTTACTACACTGTGTAAAATTAAAAAGCTTAAATTTAAATTTTTTATTAATCAATTTATCTATTTTAAATAAATTTAACAAATTAATTATTTTCATTATAGTTCATAACTTCATCAATATTTACATCGCCGTAGCATTTTATCCTCATTAGGGCTGCTAGGTGTTGGTCAGCCATCTGGTTTCTATGCTTTGTTTTAATGTTGTTCATGAATGAAAATGCGCATTCACAAGTGTACGTCGACGGGAACATGGAATATAATTTCAGCATTTCTGTCCTGGCATTGGGATATTTCTCTGCACTTAAGTTTTTCCAAAATTCTAATCCTGTCGAGTCGAGTGGCAATGTAAAATCGGTGTACATTTTCTCTATTTCCTCTTGCCTATTTTGGCAATGATTTTGGATATCGCAAGCGATCGTGTTATTGTGTAAGTCTACTACGTTGTTTATATTTTTAAAATCTTGGAATCTTGCTATTAAATTTTGTCATAAATCTATTATTGTCTGTTGAAATTCTTGTAATTTTTGGGGCAAAGGATGTTGTTTATATATAAGTTCAGTTTTGGGAAATGCTGGGAGTATGTTGTTCTGAAGCTGGTTTTCTATGGCAATAAGTTTTCTATTAAAATGATGAATGCTGACTACGGTATTAAAAATATACTTATTTTGACCTTGTAATTGCAAATTCAAGAAGTTCAAAATCTCGCATATATCTGCCAAAAATGCCAACTCTAACAAAAACTCTTTATCGGAAAGTTTGGAAACGAAATTCACATTACCAGGTGATGGATTTTCTTTAAAAAATTCAAGTACTTCCTCCCGTAAATCGAAAAGCCTCGATAAACTTCTTCCTCTACCCAACCATCTCACTTCTGTGAAGAGGTGAAGATCCCGATAATCTGCTTCCAGCTCCTCCAAAAATGTCTTACATTTTCGATGGGATAAGGCATTATGTCCTCCTTTAATTTTATTAATAATTTGTATGGCTGTTTTCATTGTGCTTGATATATTGAACATTTTTCCTAACAGGGATTGCTGGTGGATTACACAATGATAACAGGGGACATCAATATTATTTTGCCTTAAAATACCCACGAAGCCCTTATTTTTCCCTGTCATGACGTTGGCTCCGTCCGTACACACAGCACTGAATTTGTCCATTTTGGCACGACTGAAAACATTATCGTTCACTGCTTTATAAAGCGTTTCGCCATTGACGTGCCCATTAAAAGCTACCATACAAAAAAAATTATCAGCGGTCTCAAAATTCTCCGTTACCAGTTCTCAAATAAATTAGCAATTGGCAGGAATTGGTACGATCGGTACTCTCATCTAAACATATAGAAAAGAAGACACATTCATCCAATAATTTGCGCACACAGTTAAAGATGTACCTACTAATTTTTTCGGTCCTGCGGCAAATTGTTCTTGGGGACAGGGGCATAGTATCTACCAATTGAGCCAATTCCAAGCCCTTTGGACCGAAACATTTTAATACATCATCCATCATGCTTTTAAAAAAAATTCCGTCGTGCAATGGACGACATTGCCTAGCAAGACTAATGGAAACGACATAAGACATAACGACAACATAGTTTTTTTTTGTGTATCATAAAAAAGTTGCGCAGAGAGATCCTGCCTTGATCAATGCTGAACAGCAACTGAATTGAATTGCTACGTTGATGTTGTAGCAAGCAAACGGCCGAACGCTTAACATCGTGCAAGCAACGAAATAGCTCATAGCGTACGTGTGAAAACGATTGCGTTGGTAGTGACATCCAGCATAGACTCGCGAGTCTGAAAATCAAAATGTGCCTGCCTATGACTTAAAACCATATAATGGCGTTGCGAAGAGAAATGTATTTGTATGGAAAATGAAGTCACTAGGTGTCGCTATAATCAAGTTTTACGAAAAATCCGTATTTATGATCCGATATTGATGATACTAGAAAGGTACGATCCAATTTTGATGAATTTAGAAAAAATGGATCCGCTAGGCGAAAAAGAAGAATAGGAAATCCGTATTTTTGTACCGATATTGCTGATACTAGAAAGTAATGCTAAAGGTGCGATACGAAATACTTTTATCATCCAACTTATGTAGATGACATTGTAAACATACAATTTGCAAAAAAAAAATTTTAAATCCATTAGGTGGTTTCCAGCTAGTTTTATACAAAATAACTTTAATATACAGCTTAGCGACGAATAATTCTTACGCAATTATTTATTTTTATTTACTTTATTTATTAATTTTTTTTGTCATTCTTTTATCTTATTCTCAATTAATAATTTCGCATATTTCGCCTTTGTTCTTTTAATGTCAACTCCAAACGTTTCGGAAAAGTAGCAAGGCTTTATTCGGTATTTTGTACCATATTTTCTATTAGCGTCATTTGAATTGCTCCATCTTCAAGGGTTTTATTTTCCAAAATTTGTTCAACATGTAGCTCCATGTGAAATAATCTAATGGACTCAGATCCGGGAACATGAAGGGTCATTCATTTGGCGAAATAAAGTCAGAAGTGATCTTCTTTACCTGCTCTGTACAGTTCTTGCCCTTTGGGCAGAAGCGCCATTTAGCTGGAAAAAAATTCGGCTTGTTTTTTCACAGAAATTACACAAAAAACAAAACAAACAAAAATTTTGCTTCTACGGTTGCAACGAGTGGCACAATTGGGCTTTGGAAAAAGGTAAGAGTTTCTCAACGCCATGGTCATTTTCTTTGTTCAGCTTCAAGAGTTAAACATAACAATACTGTGCTCAATAACTAACGTCACACAAATTTAACATGAATAAAATATGTATATATTAAATACATGTATTTAAAACAAAAACTACAAAATACTTTTTTTTTTCCAACGCATATGGTATTAGGAGAAATTGTTGTTTCCGGATTCACACTTCTTAATCGACAAATTACTTGTCTGAGAATTCTTCTCTACTCGTACACTTCTGTGCATTTGTGTATCGTATGAAGTCCTCAAACTCTAATGGCAGAAAGGTCTGAAAAACCTGTGAAATTACGAAAAATACAACACACGAGAGGACTGCTAAGCATTTCCAAAACTACGGCTTTTAATTGTTTCTCAAATTGTTGGCGGTATATATTTTAAAATCATCCAAATCGGATCATAATGTACGGTTTCTATGCCACATAGCGAATACAAATTTTGTGAAGTTGTTGCATACTTTCAGGATGACAGATATGAGAAACACTGAAATCAATAGTTTGAGGTGCTCATCGCTTTCCTTAACATACCTACATATATAATACCAGCTGAGCAAAAAAATTGCTGGCAACGAGTTCGCCGACAAATCTGCAAAAGAAGCATATAAATTCCCTCTAGAAACAACCAACAATTATAACACAGTCGATATATCAAAACATATTAATCACTTCTACAGCATAAAAAAGACTAGGATATGGCAAATCACTTCTGACTGGTACAACCAAATTAATAATGACAAAATATCTGGCAACAACTTACACATCATTCACAACAACAACCTATCTAGACTCGATATCATAAAATTCGAACGCCTAAGGCTCGGACATACAAAAATAACTCACCAACATTTAATGCAAAGTCGCGAGCATCCTATTTACCCTTTTTGCAACCTATCTATACACATTAGCATAAATCACTTGATCTCGAAATGCCCTAAATTTCAGTCATCCAGAACGCGGATATTTCAAAACACCGATCCCCTACCCTTCATTTCCTCATTTTCCTCTCCCAATCCAGCCAACATTGAAAAGACTATAGAATTCCTAAAGTCAACCTATTTATACCAACACATTTAGTGCATAGATATCACCAAAAAACATAACGTAGTTTAAAACCATACTTAGAATAAGCTTAAGGCCTGCGCTGCCAAAGCTAAACGCAACAGCATTAGTTTAGAATTTTAATTTTAAATTAATTTTGTATAAATAAATAAATACCAGCTGACCAAACAAATACATGTTCCGAATTTGAATCAAAGTGAACTGTGAAAATGGTGTTTAGAGATATATCAACGCTAGCGTCACCTATTGGTTCTATTTTCCCAAGAAATGTTGATTTTTTTTGGCTAATAAATGTTTTGGACCTGAATACATTCGGACTGAAAATACTATTTCTAGAAATATGTATCTCCGTTAAAACGGTTGCAAAATTTTACGGCAACAAGAACGAAAGCGGTGCACTTTTTTTAATGTTAAATAAAATAACCAAAGACAGAAAAAAAGCTATACGATTAAAATTAATTTTATTTCAGTTGCAAAAGCCAACCTCTTGATATCTTCCATAAGATACTTATGCGATTTGTTTGGCGCTACTTACGAGTGAATAACAACAGTTTTGGAAAACTTTGATTGAGTTTGATTATTTATTAAAAATATAATGTACATAAAAAAAGAACAGAAATTTTCCAAGCATTTTCTTAGAGTTCATTCACAATAGTCGCGTTATTTAAATAAACTCGCAGAAAAACTAAAGATGTTAAATAAAAACTATGAGAATTAGCCTAATTTCAAAGAGCTGCACAACAAAAGTAGTTTTTAATAAGAACGGAAGATCTTACATTACAGGCAACCTCCGAACGGCCGGTACTTTTTATGAGAAGCTTTATCAATGGTGGAAAATGAAATAAAAGCTAATTAGATCAAAGGAGCCTGTATCAAATGTCACAAGGAAAAAAATCCACCGTGTTCTGTGTTCGTTTTTTATTCACTTCAAATTTTTTTCAAGCTCGTAATTGTCAATTACTTTAATGATTATCGTTTTTTTTTCCCATGAGCTCTGAGTGTTGTATGAAACAAACAACAGGAAACATTAAAAAAGTTGCTGTGATATAAAACTAAATATAAAGGAAGTAGCAAAAAACAAGACAAAAAAATAACAGAGTACAACTAGCTGGATAAAATCATGTAAATACATTTGCGTCTGTGCCACAAAAGCGGAAATAAACCCAATCGTTAGGACAATGAATAACAAAAATTGCAGAACCACCGACGACAACATGCTGGAGTTAGTTGTTTGCATAATAACACACACATACACAGACACATACACACACTTGTGCAATTCCATATGCATAGAAACATTCAGTGTTTTACGACTTTGTGCCAGGTGTGTAAGCGGAAGGTTAAAAAGAAATCACCAAACATAAACAAACAACGAATAACTTTTTCAAATACTAGTATGTAGTATGTGGATTTTGCTGGCAAAACACGAAAATAAAAAAATGCAATAAAAATAAAAGAGAAAAAGGAAGGCATGTAGTTATGGGACAACGGAATTACCAGCTCAGCTTAGTGAATGGCTCAGTATTTGTTTTCATGTATGAATATGTAGTTAGAGATTTATACATACATACATAGTTTATTCATACATAAAGTGACTGTGCCTGAATTGTTACTCATACGACATGTCCTACCTGCATCTTTGGGTTTCCACCTGTCTGCATTTGCGTTTGTTTGGTAACGTAGGAATTGGAAAATCCAAACTCAAAATAATTTTTGTAATATTTTTTTAAATTTCATGCTGAAGCTAAAACTACCACAACACATTTGTACATATCACTTTTTATTTATTTATTCATTTACTTATTGGGTCTATAACTTAACTCGTGCGGGGGTTTTCCAAAATTTGAACGTTTATTTAAGAAAAACATGTACTATAGTATTATTATTTAAAGTATTGCTCATCTGAAGCTATGGCTTTTTCCCATCTTTCTGGCATTTTGTGGATCCCATCCCAAAAGAACTGCGCCGGCTTGGCAGCCAAGAATGAATCAAGCCAATTTTTGATATCCTGCTCTGATGCGAACTGTATTCCAGTGAGGGCGTTCTGCATCGATCGGAACAAATGGTAATCAGAAGGGGCAAGGTCTGGGCTATAAGGCGCGTGGGGTAAAACTTCCCATCCACTGTTTTCCAAATAGTTCTTAACCGGAATAGCAACGTGGGGCCGAGCGTTGTCATGGTGGAAAATTATTGCCTCGTGTCTGGTCGCATATTCCGGGCGTTTTTCAGCTACTGCTCTCTTCAAACGGGTTAATTGTGTTCCTCAGCGTTCTCTTTTGATGGTTTCACCCGGTTTTAGCAGCTCATAATACAGCACATCCTTCTGATCCCACCAAATACAGAGCATTACCTTCGCGCCATGGATATTCGGCTTAGCCGTTGATTTGGCTGATTGGCCGAATTTCACATATGATTTTTTGCGCTTGGGGTTGTCGTAATGGATCCATTTTTTATCACCAGTAACAAGCCGATACAAAAATGACTTCTTTTTGTGGCGTTCCAGCAGCATTTCGGACAAGCATCGACATCTCTGGGCTTGAGTTCATGTGGAACCCAATTTCCTTCCTTTTGAATATATCCAGCTGCTTTTAAACGTTTTGAAATGACTGCTCGAGTGACAACCAAAGATTCTGCGATCTCTTGCTGCGTTTGGTAACAATCTTCTTCGAGTAATGCTTCCAGTTCTTCATCTTCAAACTTTTTTGGCTGCCCAGGACGTTCATCGTCTTCCAAGCCAAAATCGCCACTTTTAAATCGTGCAAACCACTTTTGGCACGTTCGCTCAGCCATAGCATGTTCACCATAAACTTCCACCAAAATACGATGACTTTCGGCAGCAGTTTTCTTCATATTAAAGTAACGAAGAAGAACTCCCCGCAAAAACTCTTTTTCAGGCACAAAGTTCGACATATTTGAGTGAAAAAAAATTATTGTTGCTTACGCTTCAAATGAATGACTTATACTGAAAATACGTATAATGACAGTAGCTTTCTAACGTGTGTTCGGAATGTATTCGAACGATGGGATACATAAAAGTTGCGCCATCTCTTAGCAAACCGCACGAATTAAAGACCCCATATACATTCCCCTATCAAGTCAATCGTAACAGACCTTGCTCACTAGATTAGCAAAATTACATAACTTGTAGCTTAAACAGAGGGAATGGCTTCACAAAATCAAGGTCCCAGCTGATTAAATTCTTCACAACCTCTTTTACGGGGGGCAAAACTATAGGAATTCGATCACAAATCTTCAATATGAAGTGGGCTGTAAAAGTTAAGTGTTCTATTAATTGACTCTACAATGGTACGTACTCTTTTGCAAAAATGCTAAGTTAACCTAAGCTTTCGAAATAATAAAATTAATATGGTTACTGAAAGTAAAAGCTTAGTCAAAAATAATGCTAAGAAATGCGAAATTCTTTATCTAAAAAAGACGAGATTCCGCGCAAGACTTTTGAATCGTATTTCTTACTTAATTGGAGCTATAACCGCTTAAGCGATTTTGGCTGAACTTCTCCTACAAATTGTGGTGTGCGTCTTGATGTTGTAACGCAAATTGAGGGACCTACAGTTTTACGGCGACTCTGAACGGCGAATGATTTTTGTGAGAAGTTTTTTTTCATGTTAGAAATTCACTCGAAGGTTTGCCATTGTATGCCGAGGGGCGATCGCTATTAGAAAAAACTTTTTTTTACAATTTTTGATGTAACTTGCCCTGGTCAGGATTTGAACCCAGGACCAACTGAATGAAGCACATACACGCTACACACTCGGCTACGACGGTATAAGGATAAGATCAATATTCGAGTTTTTTTTATGCAAAAAGTTTAAAATAGATATTATTTTTGCTGCTTGATATAAAGAAATGAGATTCTAGTGGACAAGTATGATTTAAAAAATGATAAAAAACCGGAATGTACACCTAAGCCACCAGAAGGATTTTATGCGAAATTATGGAAAATTTAGAGAAAACAGCTGGGTTTGTAACAGTAGACCGTCCTGCAACAAAACCATGCTGACATTGATTAATTTTTTCTTTAATAGAAAATATTTGTCTTTTACTACTTTCTCAAACAGTAGGAGATTTGTGAATTGAAGTAGCAGCCGCTTACTTCCAACGGATCTACCATTAATAATATCTTGTTCAGATATCGACATCGACCCAAAAGGATTGCAAATATTTTCTGAGGGAACAACAAAGTAGAATTTGACATAATTAGCAAAAGGTTTCATTGAGTCAACCAAGCTCTTCAAAAATGGGCCATTAAATTTCACGCAAGTTAGAATATTGTTTTTTCTTTGCGATTGGACGTAATTCTCAAAAAATTCAATATTTGTTTTTAAAGCTTTTTCGAATAGAGAAATATATCTATTATATATAAGTTCATCCAGTACATTGAACTGAGTAATATGATATAAAAATTTATATTAAGAGAAGCTATTGTTTTTTGCCTCATATAATAAAAAATAACTAGATTTTTTAGCTTTTTTAAGTACGTACTGTACCTGTGAAATTTTTGTATTTTTACCGGGAGTAAAGAGAGATAGATAGCAGTTAAATAAGTCGAATAGCCTAAGTAGAAACCCAGACATTATTGGCATAAAAAGTATACTTCTACGAGTACATAATTTCAAATATTCAAATTATAAAAACGAGAGTGCTGATTAATATTATCTAGATAAAAACATTGGAATGATAAAGATTTTTTAAAAATGTGTAGTCGAGGGTGCAGCCTTCGCGTGCGAAACTGGCATTGAAATTTTAAGTAGAAAAGTTTTTCCTAATAGCGTTCGCCCCTCGCCAGGTAATGGCAAAGTGTAATTCTCAAATTAAAGAAACTTCTCACCAATAACATTTGCCATTTGGAGTCGGCATAAAACTGCAAATTTCTCAATTTGTTGTACAACAACAAGGCGCACATCACAAATTATAGGAGAAGTTCGGCGAAACATCGAGCTATGGTGTAAGCCTCAAATTATAATTATTAATATGGGAAACTCACATTTCTGGTTTCGTTTTAATTAAAAATTTAAATTAAAAATTATTTTTTGTTTTCTAAAAATTTCCATATTAACTTCAAAAAGTTTACAAGCTTTTTCATTTAAATTGATTTCGGGAAACTGGATGTAAGTCTTTAACTCCTATTGAATTTGGTTAAAATTTCTATTTAAAAAAAAAAAACAAGAAAGTATCAAATTAAGCACTTGTTTTTTTTTTAATTTTTAGTAGTCTAATATTTTTTTTAAAATAATAATTTTATGATTAAAATTTAGTGCTAAGGAATAATATTAACTTTTTGATTTTAATTTTATTTGCCTAGTAATTACGTTTAGGGTTTCTTTTTTGCCATTATTGTAGATTATACGACTTTTAATAATAATTTGTATTTGAATTTTATTTTTATTTTTTTTTACACAAATAGTAAAATTGGGGGTTAGCCTTTTTTTTGTACTCGTACAGACAGCAATATTAATAATATTGGAAAATAAATAAAACCTCGCAAGTAAGTTATGTGGAATCCAAAAAATTAAATCTCAATTTTTCCATTTTGATTTAAATAAAATTAATTCGACAACTAACTATTACACTGCGTAACAAAAATTTAAAAAAAACCTGCGGTCATGATTTTGTTAATAGTTTTTACTAACATTAGTAGCAGGCTTACGAACTTTGTTTTTGTACTGTTTCTTGGATTGGCTCTAGTTCTTGAGATAAACGAAACTTAAGAAATTAATGAAAAAAATTATATAACCCAGTTCCAGTTATATTAATTTAATTATTCCTCAATGTGTGTTGCTACACAATGGAAATAAATTTGATTCGGTTCCAATCGGAAAAGAAGAATACGAAAATGTAAAAATTGTTTTAGCAAAGATTTTGTATGCACAACATAAGTGGTCAGTATGCGTGGACTTGAAGATGGTGAATTTTTTTATTGGGCCAACAAAGTGGGTATACTAAATACCCCTGTTTTAGATGTTTATGGGACAGTCGTGCAAGAAATGAGCATTGGATTAGAAAGGACTGGCCGGTGAGAGAAAATATGGAGGTAGGAACAGCAAATGTGGTTCATGACCAACTGACAAGCCGAGAAAAAATCATTCTTCCACCACTTCACATCAAGCTTGGGCTAATGCAACAGTTCATCAAAGCCCTTGATAAGACAGGTGACTATTTCGAATATGTGTGCAAAAAATTTCCAGTCCTTAGTATGGGAAAATTAAAAGCAGGAGTCTTCGATGGTCCTCAAATTCGTACCCTTCTAAAATACACTGAATTCTTAAACCATATGTCACAAAGTACATTATTTACATAGTCATTTGGACAAATTCCCGGACAACCTAGGCGATTACAGTGAGAAACAAGGTGAACGGTTCCACCAGGACATAAAAATAATGGAAGAAAGATACCAAGGTCGATGGAACGACCACATGATTGCAGACTACTGCTGGAACTTAATACGGGATTGTCCCGAGCAACGACATCATAGGAGGTCCTACAGAAAAAGTTTTTGTAATTTTTTTTTAAATTAATTAATGAAAAGAATATATTTTTTTTATTTTTGTATTATTTTTATATAGACAATTCAACAAAACTGATATTATTTTCGTAATCAGCGCCCCCCAAATTACCCTAAATCGACTTAAAAATCTCCGACCGCAAAATTTTGTTACGCAGTGTAATTCAGTTGTTAGAGACAGATAGTACATCATCAATAATTGGTTTTGCAGACCAATAAGTAATAAATAAAAGCCGAATGTTTTTTTCTGCTCGAGGAATTAAAAGGCAAAAAATAATTGGATAGTTAAGTTATAAATAATTACAAAAAAAAATACCAGTTGACACAAATTGCTGTCATTTTCAAAAGATTTTATTCATAATTCAAAGACATTCACAAATAAATGTAAAAATAATGTTTTTTTTTTAGAATAGAACTAAAGAAAAAAATAAATGAAATAATTTTAAACCAAATAATTCTGTTTCAAGATTCCGAGAATCAACTCAATCGGTTAATAGAAAAAAGTAGTTCCATTTAACCCCGTATATCTTACGATCGAGTCTTACGTAGAGATATAGCAAATGAAAGGTAGAAAAATTCAACATAAGCGACAAATACATTAGAAATTGTAACTTTATTATTTTTTAATTTTATCGTTTCATGATGTGAAACTAATTACGTGGACGATGTCACCAAGGCACTGCCTTTTAGTTAAATTTCAACAATTGAAATGAGTGTCATAGTTTTAATGAATTCTCTTAACTTTACTACATTTATAATGTGATAAAAATATAAAAACCCTAATGGACTATGTAAAGAAGGTGATTGTATCTCCAGATTTCAAAATGCTCAATTATCTAATACTGGAAAAAACGCAAATTGAAAGACTCAAGATGAATTGGATAGTGGCATCCGCTGGCATTTTTGCTTTAAACCAGTTCAATTTCGAACTTTGCTAAATAATTTTTAGGGTAATAAACATTTTCTATTTAGCTACTCGCTAAGGATATCAGAAATTAGGTACAGAAAAATCCAAGGTAGCTAAAATATTTCAATTTTTGGAAAATAAAATTAAATTTAATAGGTTCGAAAAATAGAAGGAAAAACGATTAGTAACTTTCAATCAATCATTACCGCAAAGCTCTATGTTTTCACCAGCGATTGGGAGACACATTTTTTATATCTCTGTATGCTGTCGTTTAAAAGTGAAAAACAGTATCTCTATACTATTAATAAAATAAAATAAATGAAAGTGCATGCATGCAAAATGCACTTATATTAAATAAAACCCAATTGAATAAAAAACGGGGTAGGCAATGATTATAAGTTTTATATAAGAATTACTTTTTAATTATTATTTACTTTTCAATATTATATTCTCGACTTTTTGTTGAGTTTGGAAAAGTACTTGTTGAAAAAACCTAAAATTAATTCGTTAATATAGTTTGTATTTATGTATATCAGAGGAGGGCATTCTTAAAATTTTGCTATCACGCGTGATTGAACAGCATTCGCTGCCGACGTCAATGCTGTAACACGTACACAATAAGCTTCTTCGTTAGGGTTCAATTATAGGTGCCATAACCATAACCATATAAAACAGCTGATCGAACCATCTTTATAGGCAACACTGTTTCCAATTAGTGGTGCCTTACCATAACGCCATGGTCATAACCATAACCATAACCATACCTATCAATTGAATTTTGGTTATGGGTATGGCGTTATGGTATGGCACCTATAATTGAATCTTTAGCATACGATCAATACACGACACTGCTATTCAAATGACTTCGGGCAGTAGCTTGAGAGCACATTCTTAAAATAAATCATATCAGTTGCACTACAACAGTCAAGCAAGCCGGTCTGTATTTCGCAACTTAAGATAAATACACAAGGAGAAAATGTTTGAAGCAATTTGGGAGTACGAATTTTTTTTCGTTCAAAATATGAATGATGAAGTTCAATGTTTAATATGCGAACATATTACTTGTCGTTCTGTAAATCCTTCCTACGTAGACACTACGTTGGTCATCACAATAATTTTGAATTACTTTCAGCTTATGAAAGAAAACTAAAATTGCATGAGTTGAAAGCAAAATATTTTTTGAAATATATTTTTAATAATGACTATAATACCAATACTAATGCTGATAATGATAATACTAATGATGATAAGGATCAAGAAAATTCAAAATTTGAAAAACCCTCTTTTGCTGTTGCGTTGGCCTTGGCAAAAAAATCTTGAACAAAATTCATTTCCCGAATCATCTGAAATAGTTTTCAATTTATCAAACACAGATTTTCTTTTGGACTTGGCATTTTTATGCGATTTAACTTGTATATTAAATCAACTTAACCTCTCATTACAAGGCAAAAATAAGCACATCTTTGAGCTCGTGTCTATCATCAAACATTTTGACCGTAAATTGCGAATTTTGATAGAGCAGTTAAAAAATAATAATACATCAAATTTAGAAAAAACAAAAGGAATATTTACAGAACATGAAAATACCCAAAAACTACAATATTTCAGTGAAATTCTTGAAAATTTATTCAATAATTAAGAAAAAAAGATTTCAAGATTTCAATATTATTAAAAGTCAAATAGAGTTACATAATAATCCATTGTGTGAAATTAATGAACAACCTTCACAATTACATGAGGAGCTAGCCGTACACAGAAACGATATAAGCCTTCCCTTGGAAATGGGTACAAGTTTTTGGAAGCATGTAAAAGAGGAAAAGTATCCAAAAATTAAAACAGAAATTTTCAAATTATATGCCATGTTTGGTTCCTCATATGATTGTGAAGTTAGTTTTTCAACGATGAAAATTATTCAAACCAAATTGAGAAATACTCTGAATGATCAACACATCAAGATTTAATTAGGATAAAAAGTTATGATATCGAAATAAATATAGAAAATATTATGGAATTCGAAAAAAATATGACATTGCATTGGGACCGAACAATATTTTCTATTTCACTCTCGTCAAAGCAAACAAAAAAAATTCATGCATTTCTTCACAGTGTAAAAAAAAAACACCTGGTCATCATAATTTTGCCCCCTCCATTCAAGTAGAGAGATTTGCTCTCTTCATTCTCTCACCGCTCAGCAAAATCGGAAACTTTGATTGTATGAGTTTTGGCCACCACTGCTTTAAATCAGCATGATCTTAGAGGGTATGATACACACAAAATAAAAGTGGGTTACAAATAAAGATGTTATAAAGATGACAGTGTTTTTCGCGTTTTTAGAGCATGCCAAGGACGCATAAATGTCTCAAAGTGCTTTTTTCGCGACTCAATCTAATGCAAAACTATACTTTTTCTAGTTGTTTACGAATGGGATTCACTTCACTATTCGCATTTTCATTCGCTTCCGCTTTAACTGCCCCGCAACAACATGCGGTAATTTCTAGCAATCTTTACTCAACTGCTTTACTTGTGGGTGACTTGGCACTTTGCTTTGCATCAACTGTGTGATCCATTCACATCTTGGGGCCAATATACGAGTAGTGGCATGTAACATACACCACAAGCACATGCACACACACATACACACATACAAATATCCATACATGCCTCAGTAATAATTAAGGAGCTTAAAATAAGAAACAAATGAGCACACATTTGCCTCTTGGCTATCGCAAACTCTCACACACACACACACACACACACACACTCATGTCCATGCATATGTGGATATTCGCAAAGGCGGAAAAAAGTTGAATTTGAATAGTTGATGACCGGTTTTCAGATCAACCGAGCAACTCGGAAAATATTTATGAATAAAGGCGATACAACAAAAAAAAAAATCAGCAACACAATTTTATTTATGTATTACACATCTAAGCAATTTCCACCGACTTTGTTTTTTTATATATCCATATATGTATGTGTGTGTGATTGTGTTGCATGCACCTGCAGATCTATAAACGTACCTATATATTTATGTATGTGTGTGTATGTGTGCAGCTATAGTTAAGTGTTGTGCTTTGTAAGATTAAATTAAAACTCAGTAGCTAGGGATTTGTTGATGTTATTCTTTGGCCGTTTGCCTTTTCAGCACATTGATGTTGATTGCTGTTGTTGTTGTTTTCGTTATTGTTGTTGCTGCTGTACTTTATGAAATTAATGCTAACTTTGATTGGCGCACGTTACCCAAACACTCGAACACACACACATACACACACACACGGTCACACTCACTACGACTTCCAAGTGCACCAACAAAAAAAAAAAAACAAAAAAAAAACAACATGTGTACCAGCTCACCATATGCACTGTAGTTAAAGTCTCATTTCGGTTAAGCACTCAACTGCCATATAAACCATATAATGGGTGATTCATTAAGGGTAAATTGAAAACACTTTTTTTACAATTAATTCTATCATGTTATTTTTATTTTCAAGGCAAATAAAGATTCTTTTCATTTGTTTTTTTTGGATTAATTTCCTTCAAATATTGACCGTAATTGCGATTTAAATACGGTCATACTTATATCGCAGGATCTGGGTAGCCTATTGACCAGTCGCAAGCGTGAAACTAATTGACCAACGAGTTTTTCTTTCGCAAATATAAGCATAGATAGTTTCACACGACATGTGACATGTGGCAAGTAGTGATATCAATTCCGGTATCCCGGTATCCCGCCATTTTTTGTGTCCAAAAAATTCCGGAATTACTCAATTTGAATGTATTGGTGAGTTTAATTTTTTTACATCAAAAATTAGTAAAATTTTCTTTTTTTAACAGCGCAGATGAATGCTGCCTATCCGCTGGCTTTGTAAGCAATAAATTTAGGTCACGCTTGGAGGACAATGCACTCAATGTACTAAATTTTTTAAGATCACTCTTTAATTAATAAAATCACTAGTCAGAAGTAATTTACTAGTATATTTTAACATAAATAAAAACTTCACTTATCTTCGGTAACGATAATTGATTTGAAGGTCATAAGCTTAATTTTATCAGTTATAGCACATAAATGGTTTCAATTCTATTCATTAAAAATTTATGCACAAACATTGTATAACCTTAAAATTTAAGTCATTTTATATCGATTTCAAACAGTGACCTAAAGCTGCAAACAACTAATTTAGACCTTGTGAAACAAAAATTTGCTAACAACAAAATATTGAAGACTTAGGTTTGTAAAATGTTGTTTGCTTATAAAGAAATGTACTTTTTGTCATAAAACATATCTGAATTATTAACAATAATATTTTGATCTTAATGTTCGGTTCAGTCTAATATATTGTTCCACTTGTTACAATTTTTAACAATCACTTTTCATTTCGGGACAGTCTCTGCATTCCGAGATCTCATAATATAATCGCGAAAATCCCGCGATTTGTAAGATGTCGAAAATTGACCTCTCTAGTGGCAAGTAGCTAACATCGATTCATTGGATCAAAATGTAATCGAGTTAGCGGCGTAATCGAGTTAGCGGCGGTTACTCTTCCAACTCATAAAACCATTGTTTCGAACTTAGTCGGGTTGTTATTTAGCCAAAATATTACAATTTTGCTTATTGGAAAAACCAGTAAAAGAGATATGAAGAGCCTCATTGTAATAATAAAGTTAGATCATAAAGTTTGATCAAAGTTCGACACACGTCAGCCGTTCCATCTTCCTGCTAACTGGCGGTAATAGGAAATACCAAGTGATGTTAAGTCGTTCTCCACATGAATTCTAAAAAGTAGATGAGACGCTGAATACTTTCAGGTGCGGATAATATTCTTTCATTTATACAATATGACCTAAGTAGCTACTTATGTCTGTCGATGTAAAACTCACCGTTCCATCGTCTGCGGTATTCGCTCTCGCAAAGTCGCAAACACCCCAAATTCTTTCGGATAACCGCATATTCGAAAAGGGTCATGTCACTTGATGTTGAGAGCGTTCAGGTCTCTGCGCTATATAATAGCATGAGAGTGATGAGAAACGTATGTATATAGAGTGTGGTTTCGGTTTGTCGAGAGAGCTTTACTACACAAAGGCCTACTCGTCTAAAAAGAAGATGCAGAGAGATTCTTTGTTGGATTTCGCAACTGACAGTACGTTTCGTGTAAAATTCTGTGAAAGTGTCAACCAACACAATTATTCTCTGGAGTGAAGTAAAAGAGAATAATAACCAATAACTACGGGCACACAAAAAAACATTATTCTTGTAAAAATGTCAAACAAATTTAAAGAAAAAGCGAAAAAATGGAAGGCAACAAATTAAAAGTTTATTTTGTTTAATTGCTCCAAAATAATAAAAATTTACTTTAATATTGCACAATTTTTGTTTACTTTTACGCAACAGCTGATCGCTTGACACTTTTCATGATTTTACCATAAGGAAAAGTTAGGGTAAAATCTTGCAACTTTATTTTCTATATAACTCTCCAAATATAGCCATCATTTACAGGATTTCGATGGAAGGGAATACTTTCAGTATAATTTCCTGTAAAATCGGGTAGAAACTTGCAAGTTATTGGAGTACAGGAAAAGGAACAGGTTCCCAGAGACCAAAGTCATGTACTTTTTCAAAACTTTATTTGCCATCAGTGATGTGGAGCCAAAAAGAGAAGATGCTGTATTCCGTGGTATAAGGGGGTTTAAGGCAACGAAAGGGTTGACTGTCTCGCAAAACTGGGACGCCAATGACTTCTCCTTAGTCCAGAGCCAGCAGAATTAATAAAAAGATGGGGGGAGTCTCGACTTGCAACTCACTGACGTAATACAAAGGACAAAAGGCAATCCAAAAGAGTATACATGCACGTCTGGAAGCCTAATGTTATGGGTATTCTTATTTTTGTAAGGTTCTGCACTAAACAGGAAGTAGCTCGTTTCGCCCTCGTTCACCTCTAGACCCATTCGCTTCGCTTTTTTATCTCGTTTAGAAAAGACTGAACTAATAGCGCGGTTATTGAAGCCGATAACGCCGTTACTATCAGCCTTCTCCAGCAATTGCACGCTATTATAAAATATGATGCCTGATCGGTTTAATTCTGCAGCTCGAATTCTCTTTTCCAACATATCATTAAAGACGCCGCCCAATAGGGAGTCGCTCTGTCTGAAGCGTTGTTTGGTATCATACGGCTCGGAGTGACCCCACAAAATTCTAGCGGAGCTGGTGATGTTGCCCAACGACAACCCAGTTCAGTTGGCAGCGCATCTACACCAGCGGCGTTTTTGGTTTTAGTCGCCCTATTGCTATTCGAGTTTGGTGGAACACCGACTTATTGAGACAAGACAACAGACTTCAATTTCGGGGAGAAATGGACGCCATTCAGAGTTGGGTTCCAACCAGCCTAATTTTTGGCAAAACATGGACCGAGATGATTCCAACAGTCCTCTTGAACTTCTTCTGGCTGTTTTTCAGCCTAAATACGGTAACGTAGCTATACAGAGAGATGCATTTGAGTCTCATCGCTGAAGAAAGTTGTGATCGAAAACAACCCAAAGAATCAAGCAAAAGTACCGTGAACGTTTGACAGACACACACCAGTTCTATCTAACAGCCTCTGCTGAAAAAATTACCCCCATAATGAAACACCTATTATATTCCGACCTAAGTTTAAGTGTGTGTGGGTGCAAGACTACAGGTGTTGTTAAGTTTTTGCTGCATGATTGGCGCAACATCCATTGCCTTAACTTTACTCTCGGACGCATCGGTGAAAATGATTGTTCTCGTTCTTACATACATCCATCAATCTGTTCGTGCCATCTTACCCTTCCTCGTGTAGCCAATGGCAACTTTGTTAGTGTGCGTGAGTGCGACCAGTACGGCTGAATTGTTAATTGAATTCCATACAAGTGGAAAGTAAGCAGTCTCAGTTGGAGTTTAAATATTCGTCGGATATGGAATGCTCACTCATACCTACACATTTACACATACATATGGACATACATATATCGTACATACATATATACATACATATATAAGGAAGGTGTGTGTGTGTGTGCGTATCGAAGGTGTTCAAACAGCAGCCAATTTATAGCTGAATGCAACTTCTAGAGCCGCTTTGTAGTTTGAATTGCTACAGTGATCGGAGTTTTTCAAAATGGTTTTTAATTGATGCTAAATTTTGTAAAAAAAAATTTTGGTTTCCCTATTTATATGGCCAAATAACTGAGTTATAACAGATCTGAATTTGTGTGATCGAATTGTTCAAGAAATGTTTTGAGGGGAGTGGGCTGCTCTTTTAAAAATCAGTGCTATTTTGTATTCCAAATAATTTAAGCATTCAAAATGGAAAAACTGTAACTTTCAATTACAGTGAAAGCCTCTTTCATTTGCAATAACAATGCAGTTTGCCTCACTGTGCAGCCGGCAATTGCCCGGAGTCTTTGTGGCTTTGGTCCTCTTCACTTGGCCAACACTTGCGTTTAAATGATTTTGTGATATGTTATTTCCACAAAGTTTATTTTAATGGTTCACACACTCACACACCCACACATACACACAAACGGGCATATGTCTTCAATTCTGTTGTTGGAATGTGAGGTGGGGATGGCTCTGTAAAGCGAAAGAAATTAAAAATAGGAAAAGAAACAATTCACACTTATTCGCCGTAGGTCATCTCGGCCGCCGCATTCAAGATATAAATACTTCCTTTTGCTTTGAAGGGGAGTTGGCTTTCCTGAATGTTGGCAATTGCATGAAAGCCTTGCTATGTAGACACACACACACACACGCACAGGAAAGTGTCATTGCACCTGTAATGGCGGCGGTGGTCTCCAACTTGACTCTGTCATACGAGTGATTGCCCAGTGGCTCAGTCAGTGAAGCGGCAGATGGATATTTGTCGCCGTATGTGCGAGTGACATTCTCTGTTCACTTCGCTTGCAATACTGGGTTGCCAGAAGTGAAGATTTTGTTTTTCAAAATTAAGATATTTTTAAAAAATCAATTTTCAGAAAAACTTTAACAATCTGATGATAAAGACAAAACAAAAACAGTCCATACAAAAAAATTTTCCTTAAGGCCCATTTCTTTGTAACCGGTTCGCAAAAGGAAATTAGGTAGGATAACGAATTGCATGTGCAACAACACCAACTCGGAAAAATATACGATTTGAGCCAACTCAGAAAATTATATCCGATCTGAGATGTAGTGTTGGGAAGTGAAAAAAACAGAGCTACTGTGAATGAGCCTCAATAAAATGCATGGGAAATTTCTATTTAAGACCTAATTCGTTTTTATTTATTTAGTATTTTTAAAAATATAACTACATAAACCGGCACTACTACTTTCCGTTCTTAAATAGCACTAAACAAATCATGAAATCATGAAAGAAGCGAACAGGGATGCTTTTGCAACTAAAGGAAATTTTATACGAGCTGGGCCGCTCTTTTGCAACTCGGGTACAAAGAAATAGGCCTAATGAAGATATGTGACAGCATATGAGGATTTTTGTTTGTAATTGACAAGCAAGAAGAAGAAGAAAAATCATAAATATTGCGGGTTTTTTCTCAGATAAACTTAAAGAAAACGGAAGTCCGTACCAAGCTAGAAATGAGTGGTATTTTTTTATACAAAAAAAGCTTTGATTTAACTGAATAATAAAATAAATGAATGATTTGCAAGATTTAAATATTTTACACGAATACTTTCGGAGTTCTTATTAATTTTTTTTGTTATTTTGTATGTTTGTGTATTTGTTATAAAAATACAACTATAAAATGATTTATGATTTTCTATAAAATTAAAATTTGTAAACTAAAATTTATCAAAATTCAGTGTACCTTTTTTAATTTCTTGAAGACTTTATATTCACTTTGCAGATTTAAAAAAAAAATTCTGGCAACACTGATGCCATCTGTGATATAGTAAACATATACCAATACGCGAGTAGACACACGTTAGGTGATGGCGTTTGATGGGAAAAAAAAAATACACAATGTGTGAAAACCGCAGACAACAAATGAGGGCCCCTAAAGACTGGAAAGACGTTTTAAGAGGCGTGCGACAATGACGTCGACGAGTTGGGAGAGTGAGAAGTTTTGTTGGTGCTCTCATAGGATTATTTGTTTGCCAAAGCGAGTGTGCAGCTTGATCAAACAATGCAGCTTTGACAATGAAAAAATAATGGATTAAAAGAGAAATGCTTGGTGTCAGCACAAAAATAGGAGAAAAATGCTTGAAACAAATTATAGAAAATACGATAGAGAATATAGTACTTGATTCTTATTGCACCAGATATTGAACGCAAAATGTGACATAAAATATCAGCATATTGACACTTTAGTTGGATGCAACAGCAAAAAATATTCACCATAAGCTTTGTGGGAATATTATTGAGTAGCCACCCCTTATCCAGATGGAAATCCGGGTCGTTCGGGTATCGTAGACCCGCCTGCCGTAGTTGACATTTGGTTTTTTTGGTCGGTTCCAAATGAAAACAATGTCATGTATTCATAACAAAGGCGCGATTTGTGATGAAAAATTAAATGAAGAAATACGGGCAATTCAGATTAATAGCTTAATTAGAGTCATCAAAAAATCTTACAAAATATAAATTTTTTATAATTATTCCGTAGTATATAATGTGAGCGCAATCCATTTGGTGGGTCTCCTGGGTTTAAGTCCAGGCCGGGCCATGTAAGGTCAAAACACCGGACGCCCTACGACAGACAATGGCAAGCCTCGAGCGTATTTTTGACATGAAAAAACATCTCACAAAAATCATATGTCATTATTGGTCGGCGCAAAACTGAAGGCTCCACAATTTGTGTTGCAACATCAAAACGGTAAGTAAAAATCATGCAGAAACTTACACAGGAGGAACGTTTATAAATCATGGACGTTTATTTCCCAAATTCGCGTTATGTGCGGCAAATTTACAAAACATTTTGTGCACACGACACCGCTGCAATTGCTCGTCCACTACTTGAAGAAATTTTAAAGAAATATGTTAACCTACACTCGTATTGTGTGGAGCAGGGTTGAATTTAAGTCATACGAAATCGAAAATCAATTGGAAGTTTAGCCGCATTTTTACCGTCAAATCGACTGAAGAGACTTTTCGGCTTCCTTTGTATTCATGAAATGTTAATGCCAGTGTGGTTTGCATGTCAAAGGCGTCTTTGGTTCATACTTTTTGAAAACGGAATATAGGAACAACGTTAACGTCAATGGTGAGTGATGCAGGCACTTAATTGCGAAATTTCGCTGGCAGAATCATATGAAAAAATTAGACTGCCAATTGGCTACCTAGGTCATGTGATTTTACTCAATTCCGATGATATTCCTTTTTGTGTGACTACGTGAAATCAATGGACTGTGCTGACGACCCAGTTATTAGTTGTTAGCTTTTCTCAAATAAAATATACTATTAATAGACAGCACTAGTGTTTTCGCAAACAGATTAAAGTTAGGTTTCAGCTACTTTCAGTACCTGCAGGGATATTTTTTCAATTATTTTGCTGAAAAGAAACTTATAACTCCCAAAAACATTGTTTCAATCATTCAAGTAATTTTATTAGCGAAAATTTTCGGTTTTTGCAAATATTTCATTTCATTCAGAGTAGCTAACAAGAATCAATGAAGTCTTCGATAAACTATTGCATTGCAATATACGGATTTCCCAGTGAAGCGGAAAACTGGGCCAATACACATCAATACCATTTCTTACTTCAAGACTTATGACTAAAATTCTTATCTCGACTTCCAAAATATTTATTAGCGTATTTTATATACAGCGCGTGGAAAAATATTGGCAGAGTAATTTTTTTTATTATTATCAATGCCATGCTTTAAACAAAAACCATGTGCGTCTAAATTTTATGCTTAGCACTAAGTTCACATTCAATTCAGCAAATTAAAAAGAAATTGCTACACAAATTTCGAACTTCTTAATCAGGACTTTTTACAGCTTACTAATTTTTGTAAATTTGTAAAAAAAGTGCAAAGTTTAAGTGGACGACAATTTTTGTTAAGTTTTGAAATTTTTTTTGTTAACGATGTTGCTACGTTTTTCTCACTGGTAGACAACACTAGGATTCGGAAAGATTAATAATTCGCTCCTCATTATTTTATAATTCGAACAAAAATTTTAGTTTTTATACTATTTAGAAATTTTTATTATATTTAGAAATTTTGAATCTGGATTGCAGATCACCATATTCTGACATTAGAAAGTATGCGTGAACTGTGGTATATTTCATCCAAAAATATTTAAATTAAATTAAAAGGGCGCTTAGATATAGAATCTGCTAGTAATTTGCGTAAAAAAAATTACGAAAATTCTATAAGTACTGTAAATGATGCCCGCAAAAAATACCAAATTCCCCTAGGTTGTTGTATTTTTTAATGAAAATGCCACATATATAGCTAGACGCTTGTTTTGCATTTTAAAAATAACAAATTTTATATCCACTAGGACCTTTTTCACACAGAAAATCCAACTCATGTTTGCCAGTAAATCGTACACTACCGATTGGGTAGAATTCTACCCATAATAATACATTTTTGTTATGTATACAGGAAAACCTGTGAATTTATTCAAAACGGTGTTCAATAATGATAAATCAATTTAAACCCATTTTAAAAGCATACCTATTAATATTTTTCAAAAATTTGTGTTTAGTATCTCCCTGGGTAGAATTCTACCCACAGAAATTTTATGCTTAATTTTACTTTTTTAAATTGAACATCGTGATAATCAAAATTTAAATACAAATGTAGTTTGAGTCAACCAATAACAATTACTGTTGTTGATCGTAGAAAAGCACAACTTCAAATTTGACAAAGTTAATATTATATGTAAATAGATATTCTACCATACTTTTATTTACTTATTTATTTATTTTCAACTGAAATTTAATTATAAATGATTACTAATCACAGAGACGAAATACAAGCGCTGCGTCAGTGGCTGTGAAGACTCAACTAGTTTATGTTATGTTAAATAAGCAACGAATTTTCGAAAAATAAATTCAAACCACTAGTTTGCAGCGAATGCAGCCAGTGCACCGTAAATGACAGATCCAAGATGCGCATCTCAGTTTTTCAACCTACCACATTTTCGTTAGCCTGCGCTATGTTTGCTGAAACAACACTGCATTGGCTGTACGATTATTATTTTTGATATGAACTTTCTCATCCGGCTTGTCAAATAAACGCTTCTCGCATAGCCGCTGAATCAACAAACTTTGTGGGTGCACAATTGCAATCTCCTCTCCTGCAATTTCGCTTAGTTGCAGCTGCCGGGGGAGTCTCAAAATTTCGCGCCGCTTCTTAGCTTCGACGTTGGCATTCACGATACGCAATTTCCTTGCAATTTCATTTGCTTCTTGGTTTTGATTTTCGACAACTTCAATTCGTAAGAGTTGGAACAGGTGCTTGTCGTCCTTTCCCGCGTATTACCCCTCTCAGTTTGCACTCAGCTTTCGTCAAAAATACAATTTTCTTAAAAATTGTTATATTACTTGGCTTTTGTTGCTTATATGTGCGGCTATATGTTGGCCTGGTTAGTTTTGACTACTTTGCGCTATAAGACAGGCTATGCCCGCCTATCCTCCCGCTGCTTTATAACCTAACTTTAAATTGTGGGTAATTGCGTTGCTAGGCAACTACGATGATCACTACACACTAACTACTTGGCTTCCACAGCATGCTAGGCAGGGTAGTGAAACTGAGTTCCTGAAATGGAATCATCGCGTTCGCATCGACATCGGGGGGGGTAGTAGCATTTTGACGTACTTTCGCGAAGATTTGTTCAACGTCACTTAATCTGCCGTTGTGGGGTTACAGTTTGCTGCGGCGTCGCTCGGCGGTTGCCACGGAAATTTATGAAAATTTTGTGTAACTCATTCAATCATTCATTCTAACCGAAATGCGATTTCATTGCGTCCCCCTTGCCCAGCATCAGCCCAGAACTTCCAATTGCGCTGGTAGCGAATTTGTGGTTGGCAGCTGCGGTCACGCACTACAAAATACTTTCCAAACACAGCATTACTCACATATTTATTTGCGTATGTATGTATGTGTAGGTGTATATTGAAGTGATATGATTAGAGTGACTTCAAACGAAGAGGCTACTACCTTTGATGTTTGCCACCAAAAAATTTGCGCTGATTCAAAGTTTTGGGTAATTTTATTGATTTTTTTTTTTTAAATAGCGAACATTAATATGTGTTGGACGCTGGCTGCTGGTAAATCCTTTACCTTTTATTAAAATGCGTTCGAATTGGCGCTTTTGATGTAATACAATATTTTAAGTTTGATGTGTGTGATGGAGTTTTAAAAATTTATAGAAATATAAATGCGGTTCTTTGGCTGTTGTGGCAGCTGCGCTGTGCAGTAGATTTTTATTTTTATTTTCTTTAGCTTCTTCCCTGACTTGGTGCAATATTTGTTTCCGCTCAGAGTCTTTTCATTTCCTTCGAACGCAATTGGTTGAGTTAGCGTCGATTGTACACCCACACACACACACACAGACACACACACAGACACACACAGACACGCGCGAGTGCATATTCTGCAGTGAGAGGCCAAAGTAGTCAGTCGTGAACTAGTAATATATGTAGGTTTTCATACCACTTCGAAAATCATTTCGAAATATAGAAGTTGCAAAGTTAGAGAGAAATCGCAAGTCAGCGCTTTTTTCGAACAACACAACGCTGAGGACGCTGGTTGGAGTGAGTTCTCGTAATTTCAATGACGTAAATCAAATTTATGTCAGTTACTTCACAGTGATTCAACTAAACCTGGTTTAAAACATTTTAAATTTACAATTCATTCGAATCGAAGTCATTTAGACAGACCTTGAAGGACACCGACTCTCACCCTTTGAATGCTGTCATAAGAGTCCAACCATCACCTATCACAGTTTAGGAGTCCCAGCTGCCCCGTGAGCCACGCGCTACTCTGAGCCAATTAAAGTTTAGATATTGTAGTAGACTCAACTTCTACTTGTCCAGAATCATCCTGACATTCCATTCCATTCCAATGACCAATTCGTATGCTCTATCAAACTTACTAATCCAACATCCCTCTCTCTCTCGGGTCCAACCTTGTCGAAACACCGCCTTTCCTGAACCTCCCCATTGATGAGTTTGACGGCAATGAAAATGGGTGAATCTGATCTTAATAGGGCTGACCTAGCCGATACAATAACAACAACAATAATACCTTAGACACTGGTACGGTCGGATATCAAAATGAAAAAAACCAAAAACAACAAATTTATTAATTGGCAAATTACCAAATGTACAAAAAACGATTAAAACTGCTACCAAAAATAGTTTTTTTTTTTTAAATTTATTTTAGAAAGAATAAACCTAAAATAGCTGAAAATAGGGGCAAGTCTCACGCCCCCTATGCTAGTGAGCGGAAAATTTAAGAGTGCTCCGATTTTCATTAAATTTGGTTGAGAAAAAGTAACAAATTCCTAAAGAACTTGCATGTCATACGGTACAAATTTATTGTCTCTATACCCTAAAATTTTATAGTTGAAACTGTGCTATACTCGGCTCAAATGGCCACCATTCAGACCGTTCAAATTTCAGTTTTCATGTTTTAGCTAACAGAGTGATCCATATGAAATAAACAAATCAAGTTAGCACTGGAATTAAATATAAGTATTTTAACAAGTTCGTTCTATACCAACTGATTTGTATTTACATATTTGGTTTCGGAGAGCCAAAAAGTATGCAGCAGAACGCATCCGACAATAGTTTGCATGCGATTTAGTTTTGGCCATTTAATCAGTAAAATCTTATTTAAACGATTTAAAGCGACAATTTGAACATAGTATTAGGATAATCTATATGGTTGTGCTTTTGATATATAAAATAATTTCCCTCTTTGCAATTAAATTAACTTATCGTTTAAATAAACGGAGCTTGGTGAATGCTCATGACCAAAGTAGAAAGTAAAGCGTTACTAAAACATACATAAATCAGATTCGCATATGCATAGCTCCTGTCGTAAAAAAATAGTTTTATATCCACACAACACAAGAGATACTTTTACTTCTAGTCTGTACGCCCGTGACATGCCAATTTGGAATCCCTCATGTAGGTACGAAAATCAAACTTTTTGTTTTTAAATATATATTTTATTAACTTAACTAAAGAATTTACTTCGATCTTGCATATATATGTATATATATTTTTTTTTTCAAAACGATAATATTAATTTTTGAGCTCAAGGCCAGTATAAAATAATATACATGTGGGAATCAGATTGGACCATGGCAAGACTACATGAACTGGACGAAACTATTAAGTTACACTACTATTAAATACAACCCTTACGAGTTGATGATTTCACGAAAGCGTAACCAGCGCAGATATTTCAATTTTTTGCTGTATTATTATTATTTTTAATTTACGATCACGAAAAAGAGGTTCTTGAGGCAATAAAAATTGTACTCTTAAATTAAGAACGGACCACAAATTAGGATAGCGTGCTCGTGCTTTTAGATCTGAATTTCGAATTTCGAACTTGTTTACGCATAGACCAAGTTTAAATATAACTAGTTAATTTCATTGCGGGGTAAATACATCAATGCATTGTGCTTATATTTCGTCATAGAAATTGGGTATGGGTTCAAAGGGAGCTCTGGAGATGTGCAATCCTCTTGCTATCCTCCAGTAACGTTGTTGTTCTTATTTTTCCGGCATGGAATGCTGCCGCAGAAAAAAACTCTTGGGAAATTATTTTATTAAATGTAACCGCCGTAGCAACATTATGATTGCAGGTGAATTGCAAGTGAGTTGTTACTTATGAATTGACATAGCAACTATTTATTTTACTGCAGCAGGAACAAATAAAACACTAACGTCATAGCTTACGATAGTAATATTGGGTAAAACGCACAGACAGACATCCAACAAAACTAAACGAAAGAAAGAACGTTGCCGCTTACCTAAGTAGACATAACCACAAACTGAATTGCGCCAAAACGATTACACCCACAGAGAGATAGAGAGAGAGAGAGATGGCGTTGGCGTAGAAGAGTGCAGGGTAGTGTGCAATTTAATTTGGACTGCAAGTGCTGGAATATTGGATCTAAGCGAACACTCACTTGCCAATCTTGGCAGAGCCGACAAAATGCTAGCTCGTAAAGTAATTTCATAGATATTATTGTATTACGACTGTGGTGAGTCGCTAAGATATGGTGGAGGGAAATGGAGGACTATTTAGTGGGAGTGGTGCAATAAAATTTAGTAAAATGAATTGTAGTGATATAAAATGAGATTGGCGGTAGTGGCTGGTATTTGGATCTGGGCATTAAATCAACATTCTACTCAAATGTGAATTGAGCAAAATTAATTTCGATTACATTTATGCTTGTGAAGAATGACAGCGACGTAGTATTATTTACTACTATAGTTAAATGCATAGCTATGTACGTATTTCGATACTTTTCCACGCTACTTTAGGAATATTCGTAGAGAAAAATAACGAAGACAAGGACAATCCCATACATAATGAAGAAATATTATTTCCATAATTCGATTTGAGGCTTTCACTCAATCAGTAGGCGATGTGGAGGAGTGGTGCGACTGCCTTGTGAAGCCTTAGAACACTCGCATGTGTACATACATACATAGTACCACGCTCTTGTGGCAAATAAACGTAGAATTGGATGAGCGCATGAGCTTCGAAGTGAGCAGTAATTGAAATTAGACTAGTGGTCTGTTTTTTGTTGCCAGACATTACATTTTTATTCATACATTCGGCAAACTGCCCATTGCCCCGGGACAGCTTCATATGTATCTACTTATATGTAGCCCGCCAAACAACGACGACTGCCACATTACTCTGATGAGAAAATCTATGGATTGTTGTGAGCAATCCCATCAGCCAAAGAAAGCACAAACACCCAAACAATCAGAGCCCATAGCAAGCGATAGAGAGCCATCAAAGGGGCAGTGCTGAAAGTGAAATGTGTTGCAGCTAAAGTACACGAAAATATTACATGAATTCGTAATGAAAACTGCTGTCAGTTGAGATCAGATATCCTTATCATCATCATCATTTTTATTCGAGCGTATCAAACGCACAAAACCAAAGGCAAACGAATACAATTACATCACACACATCTACACATCCTAGCCGTACATGCCAAAATTCCAAAGTTGTGTTGGGATTTCTCGATAGCTAGTCGGCAGTGAAACTTACTAGTTCCAAACTGGTTTACTATCAATTTGCTTTGCAACTCAACAACTTCATCTGCTAAGTTTTTTTCAATGCAAGCGCCAGATATTTTGAACACGTCGATAGCCAACGAGATATCAATTGTCAATCTATGCTAGTTGACAAACCAGTGTGCCTCTGTGTCATTATCAAATCAATCGATGAACCACCGCTCAAATCGATCTTGCAGCTTGTCCTTATGAGAGCCATTACCGCTATTTAGAGAATGAAATCCACGAAAGAGCGACTTCATCGCCAATTACTTTCATTTATTCCGGTAGACGAGTAATTTTTCAACCACTCGCTGATCGGTGTCCACGCCTCGTTAGAAGAGAAGGCCGATGTGATCAAATATCACTTCTACGAGTGCATAGAATGCACTTACAATATCAAAACCACCCCAATGCCAGGGTGGATATAGGAATGATATTTGGTCACGCTATCGGAATTTTCAGTTTGAGACTGATCGACTTGACCGAGGTCCGAAACATGGTATTCTGTAGCACCAGGTTCTAGCATACAATAATTCACTGGGCTACGTGGCTGCCTCCAGATCGAAAAACGCGAAACCAAATCGGTCACATTGAGCAAAGAACGTGCGTCTAAATACACAAGGAAATTTCATGTCGGAAAGCTACAATCGCAAAAGACAGCTACTAACTTCGAAACCTTCTCACTAAGAGCACTTTCCAGCAAACTTGAGTTCGCGAGCATTGGAAACACATTTCTTTTTCACTACGTATCGCCGCTGGTGAAGTCGTTGGCTTTCAACGACCCCGAAAATATGACTGTGGCTGAAAGAGGACAAGAGGCGTACTATTCGCAGAGGGGAAAGAGAGCGGAAATACGTGAGAGCGATGCCAGCTGAAAGCAAAAGCGTCAAAGAAAATTATGATTCCGAACTGACATTAACATGTCGTTATCCGACCTCGATGAAGTTCGGTTAACAATAACGTAGCTGCGGCATAGGAAAGCCATTGGCGCTAATGCATTAACAGCTGAGCTAGAGAATGGTGGCGAGGAGCTGGTAAGGCGCATGCACCATCTTAACTTCAGAATATGGTAGGACGAATGCATACCCGTCGATTCAAATTTAAGTTTGCTCTGCTCAGTCCACAAGAATGGTGGTCCTGCAGTATGCGGTAAATATCGTGGAATGAGCCTCCTTAACATTTCTTATAGTGCTATATAGAACAAACTGTGTGAAAGACTGAAACCAACATTCGACGAACTGATTGAACCTTATCAGTGTGGCCTTAGACCTGGCAAATGTATCACCGATCAGATATTCACGATACTCCAAATCTTGGAAAATCCCCTAGAAAAGAGAATCGACAGATAGTACCTCTTTGCCAACTTTAAATTCGATTTGGACAGTAAAAGAAGAAGTTGTAAAATGACGCTGAGCAACATCGTAAAATTGAAAAGGACAGTGTTACTCCCTATCGAGCGACTTCTTTAACAATATGTTGGCAAAGAGCTGGCTTGTTGGCAATACAAATTTAGAAAAGTGGATGTGTAGCAAAACCCTCTCTCGACGAACCGAAACCATACTCTATACGTCTCTCATCACGTTCATGCTATTGTATGGGGCAGAGAAATGAACGCTCTAACATCGATTGAGATGGCTCGTAAGAAAAATTTGTCGAAAGGTTTTTGGATCTTAGGTCTTTGCGACGGCGTATCCCGCTGACGAAGGAATAATGAGCTGTATGAGCTTTACCACGATATAGACAAAGTCAAGCGAATTAAGATTCAGAGGTTACGCTGCCCAGGTCAAGTTGCTCGTATGGAAGGAAATGCTCTAGCCGTGAGAGTATCCGACGCGGTACCTGGTGGTGATGGCTTGGTGTCTAGTTAGCACCCAGGCAAAGCTCTGTGTTGGAATCACCCAAATAGTTTGGGCCCAAAATATTTCCATTAGGCTTAATTCACTTTTCAGGTAAGTCGCTGAGTAATTTTCGATTTAGCCCAGTTTCATGACTTCCCGTAATTTACTTTGACAGCTCTACTTTTTATTCTTTGCTTTGAAAATCGATAATGCAGAAAAAATGCTAATTAGAAACAAAAGTTGTACTTTATATAGCGAAATTATATCAACTATATTCTTCCATTTGCTGCAATTCTAATTATTATTCCTCTTTGTTCGTGGTTTTTTCGTTAGCCGGACAAATTTCGATAAATTTCCACAAAAATCAGAGGTATCAATTTAGTCACAACTAGCGGGATAATTTAAAGCGAATTTCCAGCAGTGTAAAGCAACGATTTTTGTTTAATAAGTGTTTTATTTAATAAAACAAGGGCTGTTATATTTAAAAATTATTGCTACGTTAGTAGTTTGTAAATATTTCAATTTTAGTAAAATGACAAATATTTCCGTTTCCATTTTAGCTTCGCAACTGCGGAATTTCTAAGAGAGATGGCGCTGAGCTACAGCCGCAATCGAAAAGGTGTGATTTATTACAAAATTTAATACCAATTCATGAACTAGATTGGTGCTTGCTTAGAGCGGTTGTTCATTGCCGGGTTGCTATGAAGATTTTGTTTTTACATATTCTGCAAATTGTTTTGTTTGCTTGCCATTTGAAGTATATTTTCGTGTAATCCAAGTGTGGATTTTATCTGACAGTTTTGTTGTTAGTATGGTTTAACGTTTTCAGTATTCCTTTTGCTGCGTACAAGTAAATATAATTTGTGTGACTTGAACGGCTTGGGACAGCTGCAATTGTATGTGTATTTCTAAATGATTATTAATGGTATTCGGATTTGATTTTCTTTTCAGTTAGAAAAATTCATCAAACTAAATCTAATCCATATGTTTATCAAAAATTCCAAAAGACGAATTGTTGTCCACATTACTTATAGATAAACGCAAAAAAAAATAAATAAAATAAACTAGAATATGGTGGAAATAAAATTATTTCTAAAAAGAATTAAAATTAGTTCTTGAATAAAAAGTTAAAATAAAAAATCTGCCACAATTTCAGCAAAAGAAAGTCAACGCATTGTGTGTGTGTTGCTAAATAATACTCGAAAGTATTTTTGGATTATATAATCGTAAATTTATTAGAGAAATATTTTTTGACCATGATATTTTCAAAATATGACATGTGCGACTTTTAGGATTAAGGAATTTCATTTTGGTATAAAGCAAACGTAACAAAAGTGGCGATTTCCTGTAGCATGGACTTCGAATCCGCTGAAATACTGCATGCAAGCGAAATTTATACGCAAACCGACTAAAACTTTATATAAGTCAAATTGTCTGATCCGATTTGCACAAATGGGGTATCTTTGCAAAAGGTTGTAAGTCCGACAGTATTTCAGTGCCCTCATAATCTTCATAATTTCCCCCACAAAATATTTTTTTTAAATTAGTACTTGATTTTCGTTTTTAAGGCGTGGAGGAGGGTATAAGGTTTGTTTCAAATATTTGAAACTTCAGAAAACGTTTAATTTTCTTGGGTAATATCTTTTAATTCAATAATTGTTTGCTTTTTGGTAGTGTATTTTCAAAAAGTCATGACTTCTGAAGCCTTTACTACTCCAGCTCAGAAAATATTTTATTCAAAATATAATGTTTTATTATTTTTAATGACTATAACTTAGTAGCAAAATTAATGTAAATATGAAAAAAATTTCGAAAATTAAAAAAATATTTTGTGGAAAAAATTATGAAGATAATCAAAGATCAGGAAATTTTAGTTTCTAATTTTTTTCTTAATTTGTGCCCCTCCATTTCTCCGATCAGTTTGATGGTGTCACTACGCCGAAACCAAATTTGAAAATCGTTTCCAAATACATCAGCATACATATATATGTACATTGAATATTTTTATTTAAAGAAATTTGTGTTACGAAAATTGTTTGTTTAATTAATTTGAAAATTATAGATAGTGAACAGACATTTATTAAATTCGCTTACATAACGAGTCAATCATTTATTCCAACAAAAACTCCCTCAGCACTGAACAATTACGCTAACACACAACAAAATTAAAAAAAAAAAAATTCATAATTCGGAATGTCACGTAGCACTTATTGGCTAAAATTCCAAAAACGCAAACTCAAAATCTGGATTTGGGTCCGAAATACCGTTTCTAAGAGATCTCATAGTTTTGCTGAACATAAAATAACCTACCTTGTAATTATAATGAATGGAGGTTATAATACTGTAAATGAAAGACATGGGAATTGCTACTACTTTTTTAATCTTAATTTCATTATAAAATTGTTTTTCATATTACACGGTTATATGCTACTTATATTCTAGAACTACATCAATTTAAAGTGTAGTTTATAAAGAGTTTTATCTTTCTGTTTTAAGGCTATGCCAGATACCACTTTATCAATTCGCGTGACATTTCAGACTTTGGTGGCAAAGCGGAAAGCGCAAAAGATATGTCACAATAGATGATTTGGCAGCACTCGCGCATTGTTTGCTGACTTGTTGAAAACGCAGTGTGAGTTTTGTAACATTTAATTCTCTTAATGAAAATACGTTTAAAACTGTTTCGGCTGACATTTTATTAAATAATCATTTTCAATGATTGCTGATTGCTAACGCGAATAAAATAATGTGAGTTGACCATCTTCGCGTTGAAATTAAAACAGTCTATGTGACATCTAGCAAACAAATTCGTATAAATATTTCAACCTAGCTGTCAAAGTGAGTCTCTCACGCTATGCGAAGCAAGCAGATACAGCTGACATTCGCTGTTTGGTGGCGCCTGACATTTTATCATTCTGTTTGACGTTTCGTTGAGTGCACGTCGCTGGAAAAATTTACAAACTATCAGCAGAATATTTCGAGATGAAACTAGCAGAGATATATAGTAGAGATATATAGTATAGATAAGTAAAAATGTAGAAAAGTCGTGTTTGTAAATACATCGAAAATTTCTGTTAAAAAATGCACTACTATCCAAAACTACTGAATAGATTTTTATGGGGCTTTAACTAGACAGTAACGTCGGACAAAACAACGGGTATAATATTTTATCAAAATAATAAATGAGGAAAAAGAATTGTTTTCATAGAAATGGATTAACTCCACACCAGTCTTTTCAGGCGTTGTGATTTTCGAAATTGTTCAGGCTTTAGAGGTGAGAATTTGCCAACTCCATCCGATAATTTTCCGACATGACATTTTTTCGCAATGTCAAAGATCATAGAACTACAAAAAGGGACAACATGCTATTTTTGCTTTTCAACAGGGTACCCCCTTCTCTTTTCATTCAATCATTTACGCATTTGATCGAAAGACAGCATAACTAAGTGCGAAACAGCTGCTTATCACTACACCACTTCCAATTGTGAAATGCGAAAGCCTCATTTAAAAATGAGAATAGTTAGTTGCTCTCATTTGAATTGCTCTCATCAGAGTCATTTCAAAATAAGAATAAAATGCGAAAGTGTCAAATTTAAGTTGGAAAGCGTAAATTGAAATATGAATAGTCAATTTTAAATCAGAAAGCGTCAAATGGAAAGAGAATACGTCAAATGGAAATGAGAAACTTATTTTTATTACAATTTTTATAATTCTCCTCTTCTAATAGTAACCTTTACTTCATCCACTATGTAGCTTTTCTAAACATTGAAGTCGCTGGTTATTTTGGAATTTCATTTGACTGTTTCTCATTGTAATCTCAGATTTTCGCATTTTAATTTGACGCATTATTATTTAAAATTGACTATTCTTATTTCCAATTGATGTTTTCGCATTTAAATTTGACCCTTTCTCATTTACAATTGGAAATGGTGTAGAGTGTGGAGCGCCTGGGAAAAATAACTTGGCTACTTTTAGGCATCCAAGCCAGCGCTGCTACGTTTAAAAAAAAATCTACAACAAAAGAAGCACCAGCATACGTTGAATGCCGTTGAAAAATAAAAGCTTATTCAAAAGAAAATAATTCTAAAAAAATTTTTCTTTCATAGATTTTTTTAAAAATATATCCCATATTATGCCCCAGGTTCCTGTGTAGTTTAAGCCCCATAAAACTCCATTCAGTGATTTCGGAGATTACTCCATTCAAAAAGGAAAACAGAGAAACCGACGGACCAAAATTAAAAAAGTAGCACAAATGTATTCTATTTACATTCTCTGCGTCACCAACGGCAGTTTTTTAAAGAAATTTTCAATTTGCCGACCGATCTTTCTACTGTTTTATTGTAAAGTGTGTTGTTTTTTTAGATGTGTGGTTTTCAATGAGCGAACACCTTTCCCTGAGTTTGTTTTTTTGACAGCTGTTACTTGATTTATACTCAATTTGATTTGCCATTTTATAATGAACAGACTTACTCAGGAACAACATTTGCAAATCATGCAAATTTATTACAAAGCTCAATATATTGCACGCTGCGTCCAATATTCGATCGATTCGGATGGAGCTCATTGGAGCCTGATGTTGATGTGGACTACCTTTGGTTCCAACAAGGCGGTGCTACATGCCAAACAGCCTACGAAACAATAAATTTATTGAAGGAACCTTTTGGTGAGCGCATTATCTCGGGTAGTAGGCCTGTGGGGTTGCCTCCAAGACCGTGCGATTTATCAACGCTGGACTATCTTTTGTGGAGTTATGTGAAGCCGCTTGTCTACGCAGATAGCCCTGAGACGAATGACGACTTGCTGCAAAAAGTGGTGGAAAAGTGGGCCTCTCGGCTGGAATTTATTCGAGCCAGCCGCGACGGTCACTTTCCCGATATCAGTTTTAAAACATAATAGCAAACCCCTCTCTTTATAATGAAGGTAAATGCTTAGCCAAAATATTAAATTATATGCGTTTTATTTCTTCTTGAAAACCACATGTCTAATAAAACACCTGTTAGATTTTTCGGTATGCTGTTTTATAGCCCATAAAATTTTATTATAACAAAATGCCGCTTTGAAAAGTTTAGCTGATTGTTCATAATGTTTTTTTGCAGACGGTGTGTAGCATTCACCCCTTCTAGCAATTGCTTGGAATTTCTTTATATGGAAGAAAAGATGCAGCCAAAAAAAAGCATAACAAATCAGTGCGAAAAATCACACCAAATGCAGTCGTCAGTCAATCCATAAGTGTGAAGCAAAATAATTTGTTTGTTTGCTGTCAGCTTTAAAATTTTATTTTGGATCAGCCAGGTTTAAATAATCGGTTCAATAAAATATTCCAGATTATTGCATTCATAGTTTAAAACTGACCAATTCGATGCAATTTAATTAAAACATCCGTTGAACAAACACACGACTGCAAACTTTGAAATGTATTCAAATCTAATTCATTTATCAATAACTGTAAAATTGTATAGACATTTTTTAATGAATTTGACGCATAATGGTTTTTTCAATTTAATCGTTATTCTACAAAGAATTCAACTTGAATAATTATTGTCATTGCCACACTTCAACAACAACAACAACAACAACAACTAGTCGAGGTAAGAGTGGTAGAGTGGTATTATTTATTTTACCTTAGAAAAACGCTCGAAACATAACTCAAAGCAGAGCCGAATGGGCTAGCCGCCACACCGAAGCAGAAGTAAACCGCACCTGCTCAGTCAGGCAAGAAACCAAATTCTGCTAGCAAATTTCTCGGCTGAGCAAGCAAATGTAATTACAGTAAGAAATATTTATAAGAAAAAAAAAAGTATTCGTTTAAGCCAATAACAGTAAATATACCATGCACCTAAACATACTTATATGAAATGCGAGGTACATGTGTGTGTGTGTGTGTTTATATTTAATATATGGGCAAACAAACACATACACACAAATAGAACAAATATATGTGCGTATGTGTGTGCACAAACTTTGTAAATAAAATGAGGGCAAAAGTTAGCAATACAGAACTCGAAAGACGATTTGCAAGAAGAAACTTTTTAAAGACACAGACAAAGGCGCCACGGCAAATCGACGAAGGAGCTCACTGGGTGGGTGCGCGCGTAGTAACGGCGCCGGGGGGGTGGTATGGTGGGCAGGCGTACGCTTGGAATTTATGATGTAATCGTAAATTGAATTTGATTGTCCAGCAGTCTTAATTTAATTTGTACGCTGTTGTTGTTGTGTATATAAAATAAATTCTACAATTGCCGTGCCTGTTCGTCCACGCCGCACTGGGGTGCCACCGTCCTGTCCATCGTCCTGTCCACCGTCCTGCCCACCGTCCAGCCCAACGTTCTGCGCTCTACCTCAGAGCCATTGTGGTTGCTGTGTGTTGAAAATTTGCTGTCACAACTGACAGCACAACCGACAGCTTAGCATATTTCAATTTCTTTCTTTCATTCGGGCAGCGCCCTTCCTTCTGCTCCCGCTCCATGGCTTATTTCTTGGCAAACTGCACCTGGTCATCTATCGGCTGTGAAATTTTCTTATAAATCGTGTGGCATGCGACGCAAAGTTGCATTCGTTGTATTCGCTGCAGTGCAGCATTGGCTTTGATATGCAAAGTGGCGCTCAAGTAGTTTGCAACGCTGACTGGTGCACCTGGAGGACATTCAATTGCCAAGGCGGTGGATGTACGGAATGTAAAACTATTTTCAATAACAATATCAACAACATCAACAGCAGCAACAGCAGCAACAGCGACAACAGCCGGTGCGACAAGACGAATGCCAATGAGAATCAGTGCCAGCAAATACCCAGCAGCATAAATGGAGGGCCAGTCACGCAAAGCACTGCATTATCATTTATAATACGAACTAGGCATTTTACAAAACTATAAGCTGCAACAACAAAAAATTCACCACAAAATTTAGGCGAAACTCACCCTAACTTCGGGCTATATGATGTAGGTTATGTAGCGTAGTTAATTGGCGCTAAAACCGACTAGCGAGTTTGGCCGAGTGCAGCTCATCATGACAGCCGTTCCTTTTTTTGTAACTCGCAAATTGAAAATATGTACCAAGATTTGCCAAACCATTTTACACCAAGTCTTTCTCGTCCTCTCATTATTTCCAAAACTCAGAGTTCAATATCTTTCTCCGATTGATCCACAACCAGCTAAACGTTCTAAAGTGAAAGTGGTAGATAATCAAAAAGGACGTGAAGGATGCGATGGTTGTTTGTTACAAGAAGAGCATAACTCACACTCATGCGCTAATTGCATAAACAAAATGCAAAATTTGGTTTCGTAATGAAAAAAGGTCAAACAATTCATTGTAGAAATCTACCTACAAGGTTAAAAACTCATATCGATTTTAAGATCAACGGTCGGTTAAGCTACACTTTAAATACATTTGGTTTTAATAAGGCTATTTCAAAACTCTTTCAATTTCTACTAGGATCATACTGTTTTACATTTTTTAATATAAAGAAAAACTCTAGCTCAAACGTGTGTCTTGAAAGCGTACACATTGTGCCCGAACTTCGAAAACAATGGACTTCTATAACTGGCCTCCAAGATCAACAGATTTAGCCACCCACGACTTATTTATTTGGAGTTTTTTGAAGTCATGCGTTTCTGTGAATAAGACCCATACTTTGAAAGCACTTTAGGGAAACATTAGGTAATTAATCCAGAACTTATTACAAAGTAACACGTAAAATGCCATAAAACGGGTCCCAAATGTGATTAAATAGCGGCGGTCACTCGATTTGATGGAAAAAATTAAAAACAAAATCAAAGCTTTATATGATGACTGACCAGATTGGGATAAGATTTAATAGAAAGGGAGTTGCCACCTGCTCAAACGGTGAAATCCAGTTAAAACAATGAGCGAAGGCTATCACAGACGGACTGACAGAGGAACGTCAATAAAATATACATTTCGGTTGTCCTTTCTCCTATTCTTCTTACACTTAGAAACATCGGCCCAAAGTTATAAAAAGCATTGCCGTGGTATAGGCCATGAACCTCCACCCATCGCCTAGTGAACCAATTCTACGCTAGCTCTAAGCTAGCCCTAAACTAGCGCGATTTACCAAATGGTACTCAAACTCACCAACACTTAAGCAAAAGTATACACTTACATTCACAATTATTTACGACGTTCCTATAGCCAGCTGGGCAAGCAAGCCCAGCCAAGCCAAAATGGGTTTGGGTTGAGTTGAGCTGAGTTGTGTTCTGTCGAGCCGAGTCGAGTCGAGCTGAGGGATACTTGACTTGACATTTTTCAAAGGACATTGCTGAGCATTAACTGGGCTGTAGTCGCCTGCAGCTAACTCGTTTATTTCAAGGTGCATGTAACTTGCCTGCCAACCCAACTACCGCTCCCTCGCTCATCCCTTCATTGGTTTGGCAAACTCAAGAAAATTGTTTTCTTTTCTTACAATTTCGACATTGTTGTAAATTTTTGGTGTTTTTGCTTTGCCGCTGCCTTGAAAAGTTTTTGTCTTTGGCATTTTGTAAAATTCTCTGCCAAGTTTCTGTTTCGGTTTACGAGTCAAATTCATATTTTTGTTTTCATGTTGTCCTTTTAATAAATAAATGCGTTGTCCTCAACTGTGTATGAACCTGTGTCTCTGTCTCTGCGTGTGTGTGTGTGTGTGTGGTTGCGAATGCCAGTGTGTGTGTTGTGGTTGAAATATGCTTTGTGGTGCTTGGATAACCTCTTGTCCTGGGTATTTGCAAATTCGCTTACATTCGCCGAAGTCCTGCCCGCATATCAATCAGGTGTATGTAGTGGGCTAAAGCAAAGCAACTGAAGAAGCTAAGAACGAACAGGCGAAGACGAAGAAGGCTGCGGTGGAGCAAGACACAAGTGCTTTAGTTACATTAGGTACTTCATACCTTCCGCCGGCTTGTATTTGGGAATTATGGTTATGCCACAACGACAAAGAGGAGATTTCTCTAAATGTCGTTGACTTTATGACAGCAAGACAAGAAAACAAACAAAAAAAAAAGAAAAAGAAACAAAAACAGAAAAAAAACAAACGACAAGCAAATTGCAATGGCACAGATAAAAATGCATTTTCTGGAAGGACACTTGCAAGGCATTAAATGAAAATGTGGGAGGCAACTTAAGACAAAGGTTTTGATTCAATTATCGATGGAAATTGCAAGCCGCTGAGGCTTTTAAGATTCATTTTTCAGCTTAATTGGGTTATTCGCAAGAGATTTTGGTGGAGTGGCTGGAGATTTCCTGCTGATTTCAAATGCATAGCGGAAGTTGAGATGTAGAATTCAGTCGGATGTAATTGATTTGAGTGAACACGTTCATGGTATGCGTATATTGAAAAGGCGGCAAAGGAGTGCACTTTGTGAAGAGCTTTAGATTTGATTTGTAGCAGCAAAAAAAACCAATGACTTGAAATAAATGAATGCAATAACATTTATTTATTTCAAGTGTGTAATCTGAAATTCTAGTCTCACGCTTTAATTAACCAACGCACATGGCAAATAGTTCATATTCGCTTAATGTCTTTGTGTAATTTTGGAAAGGTTGATTGCAGTAAAGTTCCAGAACTAACGTAGTCTTATTTATTATAGTTGTAAGAGAATATGTTGAATTCTAACTAAACCTTGTGGCCGGTACTATTACGTCAGGTGTGATATGGACCCTAGATTCCACTTTCGTTGCTATCCGGATGGATGCATTCCGAAGAATGTTACATCCTCTTGTAATCAACTTTTGTTCTTCGTTTGGCTTCTTCCTGCCTTATACTCGTATCTCGGGGATTTTGCCATCTTTGCATTGAATATCTGGACTTACTGTAAAACAATACTTTTTTGAGGTTAGTCGGAATGGTCGGAAATCTGAGCTATTTAATCGCAAGTTCCGATATTGGACAGATCGCCCGTTCAAGACTAGGAAAAGATTCAGAAGAAATGGTTCCATGGGTACCCTTTTGAGCTTTGTTGACAGAGACTTTGAAACATATATTATATCCAGGGTACATTAAGCAGACTGCAGCAGTCAAATAGGTGATTTGGTTTTTTTTTTATTTGAAGGGGTCTCTTGTCATAGGCCTGTAACTTTATTGTCATACTGCCCACGTTGAAACTTTTGACGCAGTTTATTTATGTTTTACTCGTAGATTATGGATTCGCAGTCTCGTCGATAAATTTAAAAGGGATATACTCCGTCTTCTTAGATTTTACGTTTGACACTATTTTCGCCATTTTTCAATATCTTATGATGAATATCATAGCAAAGTTGTAGAGGACTTCATTCTCAAAAACTTTCACACCGACCATATTTTTACGCGACGTGTTGGTCACGGCTGGGTGGGTACGCGATAAACATAGAGATGTGAGAAAGGTGGCGCTAAAGTCTACCTCAGCGCTAGTGTGTTGAAAAGGAGGCCTACATTGCTCGCCTTATTGGCTACGTTTTGTTTTAATTTATTTTTGAGAGCTTCGACAGCTGAATGGTAGCTTTAAATGCCAGGGACCGCAATCATTATGAGATCTAACAAAAATTGGTGCTTAATCATTATTTTAAAATTTGTAAATTTTTGTTAACAATTCTGAGTTTTATTTCTCTCTATTAAAAATTATAACCACATAACGAGTTTAATTTCTTTTAAACAAATTGAACTCTTTTTTATTGTTATTTTTTTGCTCTGTTATTGATTGTTTTTTGTATAGTTATTTTTTTCTTCATTAAAAATAAACATCATTTAATCATTTATTTTTTTTAGATACCAACAATACAATTTTTGGGAGTATTTAAATAATATATAATCATTAATTTTTGATTTTTATTTTTTTATCAAAAATAAAACTCATTTCTTGAGTTTTATTTTGTCGCTTAGAAATAAAAAAAATTATTTCTGAGTTCTAGCTATCTTTTTTTTTTTAGCAGAAAGAAAACCCAGGGACTACAAATATTTATTTTAGGGGATTTTCACAGAAATTAAGTTTTAAGTAATCGTTTCGGTTCCTGCGAAAAACTCAAATGCCACACCACTTTTCTAATAAGTATTTCGTGGTAGATTTTTATTTAATATGCCATATACTCACTCAAATACTACAACACAATTATATAAATATATTTGTACATATGTATAAGAAATATAATTAATAAGCAAAATTAACAGTGGCGCCAAGCAAAACTCGTACATTAATTTATTAGTAATATTCAAAGTGTTTTTTATGCAAATTTTTTTCATTAATTTTTGTTTATTTGACTCTAAAAAGCATGCACTCAAACACTAGTAATGTAAAATAAAGAAATTTTTCTGTATGAATAGTCTCTCACTATACATTTTATTTAAATTTGAAGACCTACACCCCTAAATATCGGCCTTTTAGAATTCGAACTTAATTTACTAAATGGCAAGTTAATCCCTTAGAGACTCTCTTGATCTACATTTTTGACTACATATCCAGAGTTGTTGTGCGTTTCACTAACTCATTTTAACGAAAATTGTAACTATGTTGCTATTCTGCAGCCATTTTTTAATGATTTTCGCTATCGCCGAATCAGCTGCTGTCGTCAGCTGCTAGTCGATTAGCGAAAACTAAACGAAACAAATTTGATGTTGTTAACTCAATCGAGATAGGAAAAATTATTGATTTGAACTTAAATTAAAGATAAATTTAAAATTCGGTGATTTGCTTTCTTGAAATTAGAAAAAGGACATTAAATAATGTCGTTTGATTATACGCCGGGATGTTGAAACTCCCTTCCATTTCAGTGCAACAGAATTTCAGAAGTTGTATCGGTTAACTCCAGAATTGGCTGAATTCCTAATTTCTCAGCTTGACACATTCTCTATTACCCAAGTGCGGCGTCGAGCTGCTAAAGAAATGTTTGCTTCAAAATATGAGAAGAATTTATTCCATTCTGAAGGTGATAATTTATAAAACACTGGCTTGCGTTGAATTGGGGCTTCATGCATTTTTACTGCCCAACGAGACACCGTAAAGGCTTTGGATGCTTTTCTTGATCGGTGCCATCGATGTGCGATCTCTCTATATTAGATGTTGAAGGACGAGCAAAATGTCTATGTGGTGATTGATTTATATAACATCTGGCGATGTTTCGCCGCAAGAGAAGTTTGTCCATCGTATCCTCTCTGGAATGTACAGGTAGTCGCCAATCATTTTATCTATATGGGGATATAAATCATGTACATAGGTGTGGGATTAGTAAAAAACGGAAAAGATGTACTGAAACACGTACGATATAATGCAACCCTAACTCGACAGAATGCCAGCTGAAGACGAAGAAGTTGAAGCTGAAAATTAAAAGCTAAACGTTACATACTAACGGAGAAGAAGAACCAATTATTCGGTAAAATAACCAAATGTGAATTAAAAATGAATTAAAAGTTAACGTAAATTGATTTATTGAATATTCTTTAATATTAATTAAACTATGCTATATGCGCAAAGTGCCGTGTTTTATTGGATATTAATTTGGTTGGAACCCACATAGGTGATTAACACCCCACCACCACCTTTTACTGTGAATGCCGAGCCTATGCAGTGAAATGTAGCTTTCCAGTTAATCAACTCCACATATGGGATTATTGGAAATCTAGAATAAATGCGTAACTTTGAAATCAAGGCTTTGTTTTTTTTTCGGCAGGCCATATTTTCCAACGGGCTCATACGAATTATAGTTCGTAGGCATTCTGCAAAATACTGATGCCCTTCCACCGAAGTAGTCAAACTTAATTACATTTATCGAATCTGTAATCAAACTCTCCTCCCTTTCTTCATCTCCTTTACATTTACTACTGAGTATTCCTTAGCACAACTTACACGAATGATTCATGTAGCTTGATACCCTAATTACCTAAAAATCGTTTGGCACAATTACCGCAACCATCACAAACATCAATATTGGGAGCAAATATCTCAAGTCATTATTCGGAATGCTAGATGGAGCATTGTCGTCATTACAGCCCTCTTTTTCGTAAGAAACAATGCTGGGTTCCAGGGGAATTATAGCCAAGTCATACTCCAAACCGTCACAACTGTCTTCTACGAGGGTTGCCTTTTATATTTTGCGCCTTCGCAACACTACATGTGATTAGCTGTAATTAGATATTTTTATCGTAAAGTTTGGTATTTTTTGGCATAAACTTGCATATAACGATTTCACTTACGAGTTTCATTTGTTTTTATTTATAGTGAGTTTAAAAATTCATATTGCCTAAAAATGGAATTAACCCGTGAACATTTCCGTGCGATGATTTACTACGATTTTCGACGTGGATTATCGAGACAGGAGTGCACCAATCAACTTACTTCTACTTTTGGTGTTGAATCACCACACTTAGCCACTGTGAAACGATGGTACAACGAATTTCTACGTGGCTGCCAATCTTTGCAGAGCGAATTTCGTGAAGGTCGTCCAAAAACGGTGGTTGTGCCAGAAACAGTCAATGCTGTGCGTCAATTGATAATACAAGATCGTCATGTGACATATCGCGAGATAGAGG